>OX383279.1:0-5000000 GCA_947522985.1 Lithophane socia | reverse complement strand
TCGAACCCAGGACTTCATACTCAAAACATTATTTATTTTATTTTAGTTTATATCTTTTATTTAAATATATTATTTGATTAAATCTAACGAAAACGTATTTTTAAACAAGAAAGTGTCATCTAATTTAACCGTTATATCGATTTATTTAACTTTAGTTAATTACCTAAACCAAACAAAGCATTTAGACTTCTCTAAATAATTATGATCTACGCCACCCAAACATCGTGAGGAAACCGGCATGCCAGAGAGATATTTCTCGACGGCATGTGAAGCCAAGTCAGAGGCCCTTGGCCGGCTTTAAAACTCTGACACCAGGTTTGTCACTAACCACACGAAATTATTAATTGTATAATATTGCTGTGATACAGTAAAAGCTTGAAATGATTTTGAATTTGTATTTGAAAAGAAAAAGATCCTAAAGGACTCAAACTCAAAGCATTTATTTCAATTAAACCATTTACAGGCACTTTTGAATTGTCAAGGAGTCGGTCAGTTAGAAATATGAAGCTAGTTGCCCATTCCAAAGCGTAGTAGGTACCGATGGAGAAGAACGGACAAGAAACTCCACTGACAAAATGTTTAAATTTTTAAATCAAAATATTGTTACAATACAAGGTGGAGACGACAATACAACAAAAAATTTAACTCCGTATATCTAATGACGTTCTCGGTCTACATACAAAAAAATAATCAAATATATCCAATAGTTTAGTTACGATAGCTAGTCAAAGATCGGCAAACCCCATAGTCGGCCCATCACTACTATTTAGTTTGTTTGAAAAAATGACTTTTTTAATTTCGATATTAGGATTTATTTGATAGTTCCAAAATACTCGTATGCATTAGTATTGCCAGTGTTTTCATTTATTGTTGTATTGTGGTCTCCACATTGTATATTTCTTATATCATTCATGTTGAAATTATACATGTGAGAACAATGTAGAAAGTACGTTACAAGCGACCGCAATTATAACATAAAAACAATTCAAAAATTAAATTAAGCCATGGCAGCTAAGAGATGCTAGATACCAAGCTAGATAAAAAGGTGCCTTCTTACACCCGTGACATTATGTCACTGACATATGTCAGTGAAAGCAGTAAATAAAAGCTGGAAAGTTAGATGTTTTTTCTGCTAACTGCAATTCATTTCCCGAGTCAGACCTGTCGAGAGCAGGGTGAGACACGTGCGTTCAAGATATATGTGTGTGACTATGCTATGCACATGCTTCTTGCACAGTGGAGCCTTTATACAAATATTATTATCTTGAGAACGTAGTATACGTTAGGAGTTTAGGAGCTCGTGGATTAGTAATAACAGCCGCACCGGGTCGATCCATCAGGTTAAGCTACGCTTGCCGGGGTTGGTCCGTGGTTGGGTGACCATCTTTACCTACCGAGACGCCTCCGTGTCTCGGGCAGCATGTTAAGCCGCTGGTCCCGAGTGTCATTTGTGGATCTTTGACAGTCGTTACGGTTTGTCAGAAGCCCGAAAGTCTGACAACCAGTCTTGCCAAGGAGTATCGTATTACCCAGTTACTGGGTTGTGGAGGTCAGATAGGCATTCGCTCCATGTAAAATACTGGTATTCAGCTGCATCCGGTTAGACTGGAAGCCGACCCCAACATAATTGGGAAAAGGCTAGGTAGATGATGATACTACGTTAATAAGGTAGAAGACAGAATACGCTTTAAGTACACCATATAAATTACAGATTTTAATGAAGTTTTACACAGGGGACACAATGGGCGGTCTTATCGCTAAAAGCGATCTTTTGAAAACACTTTTGAAAGCATCTGTGATAAGTTCATGACCTTAGGCCGCTTGAACACGTAAAGAAATTTCACCGTGACTGCTGCAGATAGAACCAATCTAATTCATCATGTACACGACAAGAATTTTTTCGGATTGTTGCACGAGAATTGCAATTCCTCCTAAACTGTAGAAGCTAGAGTTTTGAAATAAAAAACGTTTTATGGCAAATTTCATCAGCTTTCTTGTAAATTATATTTTATTATACATAAGTAACGTTTTAAACTTAAACCAAAAAATAGCCATTTTTAACTTACTGGCAAAAAACTCAAACAACATTTGAGTTTTTTGCCAATAAAGTTTTTGAATCAAAATTCATTGATCAAGAAATAAAATGTGAAAACAAAAACAGAATCAAAAAGAGTCAAAAGTTGCAAATATTTGAAAAAGAGTGTTTTTCTTTATAATGTTTTTTTAGCCATTCCTTAAAAGACGGTTATCGCCTATAAAGTTTTTATATAAAAAAAAATCTTTATCCAGTCCTTTTTATTTCGAAAATATAATAATATCTTGTGTCATTTAAAAGTTAATGCAATTTTAAAAGTGTGGTAGGTACTTAGTTTTTAACGGCCAGTGTATTTCCACACAAATTCAATGACAGGTGTCACCTTCCAGAGCCTCAGTCCTCACAAGTGAGCGCACATAATTTGAAAGCGAACTCATTTGTTTTTACATCGCGGGTACACACCGAGATATCGATAGCACAAGTAGGAAACAAGGCAATGTTGGTTTGGTAATCAAACAAGATTATGTTTCAGTTAAGCTTCGGTCAAACCTACGCGTCAAGTACACGGGACGCGTGACGCGACGCGGTGCGTCAACAACGCGATATAAATGTGCACACCTGCGCGACTACAGCGTGGCGTGAGCCAAAGATTGATCGGAAGCCGCCCAAGGCGAGCCGAGGATGCACGAAGTTATTCGAAGTACCTCGTCCTGGCCCAACTTCGTGAAAACGCGTGCGTCTCGCTCTGCCGACGCGGTGTCGGCGGCGCTCGCGCCATTGATAAACACGAGGAGCGTCCGCAGCGCGAATGTCGCTCCCGCTTCGCAGTCGCTTTGGTCGCAAGGGTTTGGCCGAAGCTTTAATTACCGTCACAATGTTAATTATGACCTTGTTCCAATAGCCATTAAGGCTAATGTTCAATTATTACAGTTGACCAAATTACGTCATTCGCACCATTTACTGACTTTCATGACTCCGAAGTGTAAAAGTGGATCAAATAGCGAACATTATTAGGTACTAATGTTATTTTTATTAACGTTATTTATTTTTACCCGACTACGGCGAAGTAAAAAGGGGGGTTATGATTTTGAACGGTATGTATGTATGCATGTATCGTTGGAAGCGCCTTGATCGTCCACTGGTTATAGGTTATGTCAATATAAAAAGTACTCTGTGGGCTATGTGACGTTACATTGAATATGGCGAATGTAGAGGACTTAAAGTCATGAAATGAAAATAAATGATACCATGTTGGGTATCAAATGAAGGGGCTTAATTAGCACATTTCAAAAATATTATTATATTGTCGTGTAGGGAGCGGGTCGGGTCGTTTTCATCGCGTGAGCATCGTGTTCACACAAAGCGCGGGTGCGGGGCGGCAGCGGGTCAGGCGCGTGACGGCAGCGGGTCGGGCGCGGGACGGCGGCGAGTTGTGCACCGACGTACTCAGCCAGGCAACGTTTTCAATCACACTGCAACCGCTACCGCCCGGCTAGGTCGACCGCGCACGACCCGCTGCCGACCCGCACCCGACCCGCTCCCGTCCCGCTCCGCGCCCAACCCGCGCACGCCTTTGGTGTGTTAACATCATAATCCTTGAATTGCAATTTATTTATGCCCACCGTACTACCGTCCCGACACGCGCCCGACACGCACCCGCCTTGTGTGTTTTAGCTTTACTCCTACAGAGTAATGAAACAACAGAGAAAATAGAGATATCATTTAGTTCTCGGAATTACGTCATCATATCCTTTCTTCGTTATAATGATATCTCTGTCCTTATCATTAAGCTGGTCACGCACATTCTCTTTTATTATAACTGATTTTTCCGAGATTGTGTGCGCGATTCGTATTCTTTGATTGTACCTATGTGATTTAATTCCTTTTAGTTATAGAAATCGCGGCGCCCAATATCAGCAGAGAGTAACCATCGACTCAGGAGATAATAAACTATTCTAAATGCACAAGTGTTCGCGCAATCAGATTCTAATACAGTTCTCTGACATTTGTTTCTCCGATGAACGGTTTTGTCGGCGAACAAATGTCGGAGAACTGCAACTATACCACGACGTATTAATGCCACCATTTTTCCAGTGTTAGTGAGAGAAGGAGCTATACATATACAAGGCCACTAGCACCATTCTTTTTCGCAGTGGAATAATGATGGCATTAATACTTCATAACCGCCTCTTTATCAGAATCATAATAGGAAAATTATGACGAATCATCGTAAAATGTCACAAACTGAGAATTCATAGGTAATGATCTGCGTGCGATTCATAATACGAAATAATTCATTTGTTTGACAGTATGGAGATTCGTAAAATGGTCCACACATTATTAATTGCTTTTGCGTACCGATACCGAAACCGAAATCCCACGATCCGCGATTTTGCGGACGGACACCGATGAGCCCGGACGACGCACCGTGGGAAGGTGTACGTGCGGGGTATCGCAGACATCGGAAGTTCCTCGGTGCGCAGTGCGTGGCGGTCTGTGGTCGTCTGCCGTGCGTTTCCGTCTGCAATATTGCCGATCGTCGGATTCCACCATTAGGTTGAACCTGTAAAAACTAATGTAAGTGGTTAGAGTAAATAAATATATAACAGTCAATCTGCCTAGCCTTTTCCCAACTACGTTAGGGTTGGCTTCCAGTCTAACCTGATGCAGCCGAATATCAGTGTTTTACATGGAGCGACTGCCTATCTGACCTCCACATCCCAGTTACAGCATAATTATGTCGATACCCTTTGGTAAGATTAGTCGTCAGTTTTTCAGGCTTCTGACGACCCGTAGGTAACGACTGTCAAAGATCGATAGATAACAGCCGAGACCAATGGCTTATCGTGCTTTCCGAGGCACGGAGGAGTCTCGGTATGTAAAGATTTTCACCGATCCATGGACCAACCCCGGCAAGCGTAGCTTAACCTGATGAATCGACCCGTGCGGCTGTTATTATTTAGCCACGAGCTCGAATAAAAATGAATAGTCATCATCTTTGACAGTCGTTACGGGTCGACAGAAGCCCGAAAGTCTGACAACCAGTCTTACCAAGGGGTATAGTAATTACCCAGTTACTGAGTTGTGGAGGTCAGATAGGCTGTCGCTCCTTATAAAATACTGGTATTCAGCTGCATCTGGTTAGACTGGAAGCCAACCCCAACATAGTTGGGAAAAGGCTAGGCAGATTGATTGATGATTAACATTGAAATTTCAATTTTTTTAAATCCCTTGCCGTGTCTTGTCGCCAGTGAGCGCAGGCCCTCAGACGACCGGATGCTGTCTTTTTAACAACATGGCGGCAGGAAGCCTCGAGTCGGCCATTTTCTTGTACCATCTTTTTGAAATGTTCTCGGAACGTTGAACAACAGAAGGATGGCTACGGGTGCAGTGTAGCGCAAGAATTTGAGCCTCATGTGTAGACCTCAGTTATTAAGTGCCTAGCTTTTAGACTTAGTAACAGTGTTTTATGATTTTGAGACCAGAAGGGTGTAGGATGCCTTAGATGTTTTGTCAAGCTTCGGTAATAATGGCACCTTTTTAGGGTTCCGTACCCAAAGGGTAATACGGGACCCTATTACTAAGGCTCCGCTGTCTGTCTTTCTGTCTGTCTGTGTGTCTGTCTGTCCGTCTGTCACCAGGCTGTATCTCATGAACCGTGATAGCTAGACATTTGAAATTTTCACAGATAATATCTGTTGCCGCTATAACAACAAATACTAAAAACAAAAATAGAATAAATATTTAAGGGGGCTCCCATATAACAAACATGATTTTTTTTCTCGTTTTTGCTCGATATTGAAAACGACAACTGCGTCTACCTTTTACAGGTAGACGCTTGAAATATTCACAGAATATTTAGTTACATATTCACTTTAAAAATTAATAATTAAATTAAAATAAATCAAATATTTAAATATTTTCCCATACAACAAACGTGATTTTTTTGCCGTTTTTATAGATAATGGTACGGAACCCTTCGTGCGCGAGTCCGACTTGCACTTGGCCAGTTTTTTTTGTTTCTTTGATTTTGCCGTCACCAGGAGGTAAAAGTTTGTTAATAACGAGGATCGAACATTATATTTATCTTTATAGCTATCTAGATGTCCCGGTGAAGTTCGTGTACCGTGTAAGATTTTTTTTGCTATCGAAAAAAATATTTTTCGGCTCTTTTTTTTGGGTTTTTCCTAATTCACTTTTACTCAAACGGTCCCAGTATTAAAAAAAAAACAAATTGGTTGAGCACGAGTTTCTGCGAGACTAACGCACTATAGATAGATAGAATATATACAGGATGTAAGGGTAAACACTCTTGTCATTCAAACCATGGGTAGTTGACTTAAATATAAAAACAAATGACCGAACACAACAAAAAAATAACGTTATTTTCATTAAAAAAAAAAAAAAAGTTTCTATCAGACACCGTGCTCGCTAGCGAAATAGCTGAGAGACTGAAGGAGGGGTCGCGTTCGCGGCCGGTCAGGTCACGTCCCGCACCTCGCGCCCGTGTTGAGACGCAAGTTCGTTGCCCTAGCGCATAGGGCAACAAACTTACGTCTCCTGTGGTAAAATGTAGATATTTAAAAAAATAAAGCTGTAATTTTCCATTAAATTTACGTTCTATAAATGAAACCAAACCACTGGTTGCAAGGATAACGGTGTTTACCCTAACATCCTGTATATCTCTCTCTATAAAGTATTAACAGACGATCGAATTTGGTACGGGCCGGGCAGTGGTTAGGGATCGCTCTGTACAAAATCTGTTCGTCTAGAGAGCAATCTTGCGAGAATTATTCTATTAAGACGAACTTTTGTACGGAGCGAACTATATCCACTATCCGTCAATAAATCTGCCTAGCCTTTTCCCAACTATGTTGGGGTCGGCTTCCAGTCTAACCGGATGCAGCTGAATACCAGTATTTTTACATGGAGCGACTGCCTATCTGACCTCCACAACTCAGTAACTGGGTAATACGATACCCCTTGGTTAGACTGGCTGTCAGACTTTCGGGCTTCTGACGACCCGTAACGACTGTCAAAGATCCACAAATGACAGCCGGGACCAGCGGCTTAACGTGCTTTCCGAGGCACGGAGGAGTCTCGATATGTGAAAATCCAACCCAGGCAAGCGTAGCTTAACCTGTTGGATCGACCCGAGCGGCTGTTATTACTTAGCCACGAGGTCCTCCATTATCCGTATCGTACGAAGTTCGATCGTATGTTAATGTTTTTGCACAAGAGAAAAACAACGCTAATACACTGAACGGTCTTATCACAATCAGCGATTTCTGCCAGATGATGGAAATCCATGCAGTATTTTATCCAAGTCCATTTCTAAACATGGACTTATCCCTAGTCCATGTATTTAATTTATTTAATAACCCATTTTTATAGCGGAGACCTGCAGGAATCGACCAATCACAATGGTTGTAATCCTCATCGCGTCTCTCGTTTCGTCTGTGATTGGACGATTCCTTTTCTTCTCCGGTCAGCTCCGCTCGTCTCCGCTTCAGGGGAAACGCGCCCTTATGATGGGGAAAATTTTTAATCTAATCTTACCTTTGGCTCCCCAGCTACGTTTTTCAAATTAATTCAGTCTTGCCTAAGGGCGCAGTCTATTTAAAAGAGATATTCGCGCGAACACGCGATCATCGCGCTCCTAATTACACAATTAGTAAATTATAAAATGCTAAGTAACTATTGAATCTATAAATTGTTTCAAAATGTGATTGATACACGTAAAACTTATATTTTATAATGAAATGTAATTCAAGTTAGATTTTTTTAGCTGTGAATGTAACAATTGCTGTGCCCTGACAGGGTCGACACAGGCTCTTAGCTCTAAGTTAACATCTTGTCTTACCTTGTGGAACGCCTGGAAGCCGACCCCAATAAAGTTGGGAAAAGGCTAGGCAGATGATAAACCTGAAAGCGCGTCGACACAGGGCGTTTTCCAGTTTTCCGATCAAAAAGTGACATAAGCACGCGATGATCGCGTATTCGCGCGACTATCGCTTTTAAATAGGTCGCGGGGTAAGCAATGTCTTAATAAGCAACGCAGTTTCTCAAGCCGTGTTTGGCTTACAAAATTGTATTATCACACGGCACCTAATGCCTCATTGGCAAGCGTCAAATGTACGGGAGTGCAGCCTCGGGCCCGGATCGAGTACGTGACAGTTGTAGTAACATTTTTCCTCGACGTTTTTAACAATTTTATTTTGAGCAGCTTTGGAGATGATGCTCAAAGGGATCAATCTAAGGAATAAGGTTGCAGTTCTCGTGGTGACTGTGTTGGTTCTTGTAAATAATTTGGAATGAGAAATGATAAAATAACTAAAAAGTAATAAAAACTAAAACCCAACTACGACTAAAAAGGTATAAACAAAACACCACAGACAGACAAATAAAAAATCCGGAGTCACACGTGTTTATATCGAACAGATTACCTACGTGTGACTCCGGATTTTTTATTACCTACTTTTTTTTAAATTCATTTGGGGTTATATTATATAATATTTTTGAAATTTGCATATTAGGCCCTTTTATTTCATACCCAACATGATACGGTTAAACAATATTTCTTTTAAGTTCCTGACTTTATCTCGCCATTTTTAATTTAACGTGACGTCACATAGCCTATGACCAGCGGACAATCAAGACGCTTCCAACGATACCTCATTTGTCAAATTGTGATGAGTGATTTAGAAGATAGGAGGGATCAAAATCATAACCCTCCTTTTTTCTTCGCCGTAGTAGGGTAAATAAAAATGTAAAGGACATTTACCATCCATATAATGGGAGTTGGACCAAGTGCTGCCCAGAATGGACACATAGTGCATTATGTTCCTTGGGCTTGTACTAGTCTGTAAACCAAAGCTCAATAAAATCTATACAAGGATTTTAGAGAAAAACTATTTTTTTTGATTATTTTTTATTGATGAATACCAACCAACCGATGGCGGGTTTAATTAAATATAATGATAGTAATTATGTTAAAAAACACATTATTATTTCATTTGTATCAAATTTCAGACGGAAAAACCTAATGACATTTTACCTGACCCGGAAATTGAACCCAGGACCTCATGCTCAGCAGTAGCGTTTGCAACCACTATACCAAGGCAGTCAACATCACCATGTAGTCTCATAAATGTACATACTCGTAAATAAATGTATATAACATACTCGCATAACATACATAAAACTTGCGTCATCATCTAGCCTTTTCCCAACTATGTTGAGGTCGGCTTCCAGTCTAACCGGACGCAGCTTAATACCAGTATTTTACATGGAGCGACTGCCTATCTCACCTCCACAACCCAGTAACTGGGTAATACGATACCATTTATGTATATAACATACACAAATGTATATAACATACTCGCTTATCATACATAAATGTATATAACATACTCGCCAGAAGTAAGACCTTTTTGGCCCTAAAATAACGAACTGTTTCTAAACACATATTCTATTACTATGCAAATACTAAGAGCATAATAATATATTATTACATACTTTTAGTCCTTACTTCAGTGAAATAAGATTCTCCTATCCAATTTTGAAAAGCTTACTACAGTGGAGGGAAATTGTACCTACACCTTAAGTTTGGCATTCAATTTGGGGAAAATTCAATTTATATTTTCGGTTCATTGGCTAAAACAGGAAGGTAGACAGAAAATACTTCGAGAGGCAGAAAACTTTATACATTTTCAAGAACACTTTTCGATTTTGTTTGTATTTTTCCATTGCACAAGATTTTTTTTTTAATGATACTGTGAACAAAAAGGTTTGATAAGCAGGAAATAAAGGACATGGAATTTACCATGAGATAAACTCAGATAATTATGATAATTGGCTAAGTAATAACAGCCGAACGGGTCGATCCATCAGGTTAAGGTACGCTTGCGGGGGTTGGTCCGTGGATGCGTGACCATCTTTACATACCGAGACTCCTCCGTGCCTCGGAAAGCACGTCAAGCCATTGGTCCCGGCTGTCATTTGTGGATCTTTGACAGTCGCCTGACCAGACCTCCACAGCCCAGTAACTGGGTAACGATACCCCTTTGTAAGACTGGTTGTCAGGCAATCGGGCTTCTGACGACAAAGATCTACGAATGACAGCCGGGACCAACGGCTTAACGTGCTTTCCGGGGCACGTAGGAGTCTCGATATGTAAAGATGGTCACCCATCTACGGACCAACCCCGGTTACTTAGTCACGAGCTCCTTTACACCCTGTTCCTCATACTTATAAATAAATCAAATGAAAAATAAAACTCCTCAAAATATTTAATAGTTCACAACAGACTATAAAATATAGTTCTCCAACGTATTTTAGCACTTTCGAACAACTACTGAGCAATAAAGAGTACCTACTTTATGATCCACCCAACAACTTTTTAATTTGTTCTAGCTCCAAGCTGTTAACTTTCTTCGCTTTAAAACTAAGATGATTGCTACAAACTTGCGGCGGCTTATTGGTTGATTCGCACGAATTTACTCGCCCGGGCGATTCGACACTTTCAAATAATAATTTGTTCCTGAAGCGATTCGCACTAAGTTAATTTATTTGTGGGCGAATCGAAAACCCTAGAAATACGTATTAGCCAATTGGCACATTTTGATTTTTTTTGCAGTAGGTAAAGTTAGCACTACCTTTATTGCATAAAATTCAAAATATGCCAAATGTTATATTAAAGTGTCGATTCGCCCGTTTCGGCGAGGAAAATCGTGCGAATCAACCAATAAGTCCTTGCGGCAATTTACCAGCATTTAAAGAGATAGCAAAAAGAGTTTTTAATATTAATCTCACTAGCCTTTTTCCAACTACATAATATGTTGGGGTCGGCTTCCAGTCTAACCGGATGCAACTGAATACCTTTATTTTATATCGAGCGAATGTCTTACTGACCTCCACAACCCAGTTACTGGGTAATACTTGACTTTGGTTATCAGATTTTTTGGGCTTCTGCCTACCCGTAACGACTCTCAAATATCTTCGAATGACAGGTGGGACTAAAGGCTTAACGTGCTTTCCGAGGCACGGAGGGTTCTCGATATTGTAATTATAATAATCCATAGTAAACCTAATCCAATTTACCTAAAAGTGGTCAAATAACTACAAGGTCACAGAAAATGTTTACCCACCATCAATCAATTTCACCTCCGGGATCCCGTAGTATTTTTTTATAATTAATATAACTACATTTTAACTAAAAAAACAACCTTAAAATTATGTTAGCACAACGTAGAAACATTTACATAAAGAAATAAATTATTTTAAATGGTGGCCCATTAATTTTGTCCTCAAGTGTAAATGGTGCTCTTTGTAAAATTAAAAGGAAATGGTACGTTTTAAAAGCGAGAGTTAGACAACGGATGAGCGTGTGCGTGACGGATGCGTGGCGATTGCGGGGCGTTTGTTAAACGACTTTTTGGCACATGATTTACGTTAATGTACGAGGTACTCACTGAGATTCTCTGCCTAATAGGCGCTATTATGACTTCGGGAAAGTTCGGAAAGATTCGTATTCATTCGGTACCTTTATATCTTTCGGCCAAAGTGGTAATGGAACGCTGATTCGAGCAGATTGTCATTTATTTTGAGCATTCTTTTGTCTTTTATTAGCCAACTTCTTCAAAAAGGAGGAGGTTCTCAATTCGTCTGTATGAGTTTTTGTATTTATGTTACGCCATTACTCCGTCAATTATGAATCGATTTTGATGATTCTTTACTTGCGTAGTTTTTGAGTTAGCTCCAATAATTACGTATACTTTGAGTATGTAGATGATATTATTATCTTAGTTGGCTCCGTCACTGTTATTTACATAGCACGTCACTGTTATTTATATACATACATTCGTATACCACTAGGCATACGAATTTATGTGGGGTAGGTACCACAACTAAAAAGTGAAAAATAAAAACATTTTACAAAAAAAAAAAACAACCGACTTCCAAAAAAAAACACTAAAAATGTGATAAATAACTTTAATTTCGGAAGTCGGTGGCAAAAAACGAAAATTGAAAAGACATCGACTTCCGAAATTATTTTTATTTTGTTTTTGACTAAACTTGTTGCAATGATTTTTCTTATATTCCTCAATTAATGACAACAAGCTCGCCCCCTAATAAGTGAGACTTAAAACATATAAAGATTTAATATACAACACGACAAAATACAAAAACCGGCCAAGTACGAGTTGGACTCGAGCACGAATACCATTATCTATAAAAACGGCAAAAAAATCACGTTTGTTGTATGGGAGCCCTTAAATATTTATTTTATTCTGTTTTTTAGTATTTGTTGTCATAGCGGCAACAGTAATACATCATCTGTGAAAACTATATAAGAAAAGAAAAGATGTGAAAAGAGAACTATCACGGTTCATGAGATTACAGCCTGGTGACAGACGGACGGACAGCGGAGCCTTAGTAATAGGGTCCCCTTTTAATATCGAAAAAAATATCAGCTGTTTCATACAAAAATGCAATTAGTAACCGATGAAAATGTATGAAACAGATGCATTTTATTTTGCTATTTCGTAGTTGGTCCAGTATTGAAAGTTGTTTATAGTTATGAGTTATTTCACCTCCTGAAAGGTTTACAATGAATTAAAAATGAGTACTTTCACGTCCTAAAAGGTTAACAATGAATTAAACATCACCGCGTAGTTTAAAATGGCTGAAATATTGCACGAAAAAAAAAACAATTAATAAAAACTAAAACCCAACTACGACTTAAAAGGTATAAACAAGACACCACAGACAGACAAATTAAAAATCCGGAGTCACACGTGTTAGGGCATAAATCGAACAGATTACGTGTGACTCCGGATTTTTAATTTGTCTCTCTGTGGTGTCTTGTTTATACCTTTTAAGTCGTAGTTGGGTTTTAGTTTTTGTTACTTGTTTTTTTTTTAATTCTTTTGGGGTTATAATATATATATATTTGAAATGTGCTCATTAAGCCCTTTCATTTGATACCCAACATGGTACGATTGAACCATATTTTTTTTTACGTTCCTCACTTTATGTCCTCTAGAGGGCGCCATTTTTAATTTAATGTGACGTCACATAGCCTATAACCAGCGGACAATCACGACGCTTCTAACGATACCTCATTTGTCAAATTGTGATAAGTGGTTTGGAAGATAGGAGGGAACAGATGAACATACATACATACATACATACATACCGGTTAAAATCATAACCCTCCTTTTTCTTCGCCGTTGTCGTGTAAAAAGGTAGGTAGTTGTTGGATAAAAAACAAACCAGTGACATAAAAGATACTGCTAATTAACAATCAGGTTTTAAATGTCCAAACATTGGCGTATTTGCGTCAATCAACACAGAAAAAATGAAAGCATACCGCCAATGTTTTTCACCCCTGTTTGCCGATAGCTGAAAAATGACAACCAACAATAGTTTTTTGAGAGTTGAAATTGAAAATAAACAAGGGTTGAAAGCTGAAACGTTGAGTAATATTGGAGGCACAAAGGGGTGGCTTTTGTGACATCGCTGTGCCATCCCTTTGGGGTGAGTTTCAGTTGGAATTACTGAAATGTTTTTTTGTTTTGTTTTTTTTTAATGTTGCTTATTCTGAGGTTGGGTAGCTGCATATTTTTGATAACTCGTTGCTTATGAATGACATATTTTTTAACTATTGAAATAACATCGTCGAAACAACCATGTATTTTAGTATTTTTTATTCATGATTTTAAATACAATTAAAATACTCAATTAATTTTTCATTTCACCTCTTTCTTAAATGAAGAATTCTAACTAACGTTCAATTTCGTTTTAGTATAAAATAAATATTCAACATAAATTATTGAGCTTTCAAATTGAGCAGCTGTCTACGTAGACGACCTCTCAATACGAATTCCAATGAGTCTTACCTCTAAGACTCATTAGACCCCTCGTTCTAAAACTTCAACCCTTAAAGTCCTGTTTTAAGATAAGTTTAAATGCCTAACTTTCTTGTACCACAGGTTTTAATGCATCCACGTCATCACCATCTATCTATCAAAGACATACCAACTCAGGATTGTACGTTACATTACTAATTACCAACAAAATCAAAGACTTCATTAACTACCACTCTCTCTGATTCCCGGCCACCGTAGGCGCGGGCTTGCGGACGGTGAGCGATGGGTAGCTCGCCGTCCGATAAGGACCAGGCCCGGGTCGACGGCACGTTGTGTTCCACGCGCGCCTCGAAGAGATGTCAGCACAATTGGGGGGGTCCGCTAGGGCCGATGCCTGCCAGGGTTGCGGGAAAGTCCGAAAGGAATACCGGGGCCCTTGGCAACTGAAGGAACACGGGTGGGTTTTAGTCAGTAAAAGTCTGACACGCCCTCCCCGCTCCGCCCAGAACGGGAGAAGTCATTTGATGATTTCCCACCCACAAAAATATGTATGTAAGTATATTCTCATAATGTATGTTTACATTTAATTTGTGAATTGTTTTTGATTTATGTATTCTGTTTCTCTTCTACTCTTACACACGTTGTCTACATCTCTTTTATCTACTTTCCTATCGCAGGTATGCTGGAAGAGATTTCTTTAGAAATAAGCATTGCATTTGTACGTATTTTTCTTTCTTCCTGTCTGTATTTGTATGTGTGTGCATAAATGGTTAAATAAATAAAAATAAAGCACCTTCTTCCTGCCCTTGTCCCATGTTAGTTGGGGTCGGCACAACACGTTTTCATCATCCATTCACCCCTGTCGAACGTCACGCTGTCATTTACTCCCTTTTCTTTCCTTTCCCAAATGACATGCATCCACTAGGGAACATACCAATAGGGAATATGCATGTGATTCAAATAAGGGTCAAGTATTTTTTTATAAACTATATTACATCAGAATTATGCCTCCATCAATATCTTTGAATAAAATTTCATTTTGAGCGAGAAATTATTTTTTTTTAAAGAGCCAACAAACTGGGAAATTCAACTACTTGAAAAGCGTCGCTATTGGTCAGAGCGAATGTGACGTAACAATCTATGATAACAATCAAAATGTCAATGTGTTTCGAAGGAGTGTTTGACATTGACTTGACACTTCTTGTTTGTTTGTTGTCATAGACTGTGACGTCACCACAACAAGCGCCAAATGGAGGACGTGTAAATAGCCCGGGTCGGTTGGCTACTTTTTTTCTAATTTTTAGTACGTTTTTGCCGTCGAAATTTTTTTACTATTATTTGGCCATGTAAACTATTGAAAAAAAAATGCATCTTCCCTATGCTAAACTAGACTCGCAAGTGTGTCATCATCATCAGCCAGATCATATCATAGTCCTCTGCTGGACATAGGCCTCTCCAATTGCACGCCATTCGGCTCAATTCTCGGCAACTCTCATCCAGCTGCTACCAGCCACCCTGCGAAGATCGCCGCTACACCTAGCCAGAGGGCGTCCTACAGCCAAGTGTGTACCCTACCTTAATCCAATCCACCCCTCTCCTACTCGAAGGGGTAAGAACGGCAAACATTCTGACAGGTGTCATAAATAACCGAATTTCGAGGGTAAATTAATCAATTTGAAACTTAAAAGATTATCGCAAGTTTGTCTGTCAACGGGCTAGCAGATAGCTGACTGATTAATGAATAGGTTTAGCTAAATTGGTAGCCTAGACGTTGGATTAGATATACAGCGAAGGAAAACATCGTGAGTAACAGGTTAGACGAAGGTGTACTTATAGTACACCCACAATACGCCATTTATGTTAACCCGAAAGGGTACCTATAGTTCACCCACAATACGCCAGTTATGTTAACCTGAAAGGGTACCTATAGTTCACCCACAATACGCCAGTTATGTTAACCCGAAAGGGTACCTATAGTTCACCCACAATACGCCAGTTATGTTAACCCGAAAGGGTACCTATAGTTCACCCACAATACGCCAGTTATGTTAACCCGAAAGGATACCTATAGTACACCCACATTAGGCCAGTTATGTTTACCCGAAAGGGTACCTATAGTTCACCTACATTAGGGCAGTTATGTTTACCCGAAAGGGTACCTATAGTTCACCTACATTAGGCCAGTTATGTTTACCCGAAAGGGTACCTATAGTACACCCACATTAGGCCAGTTATGTTTACCCGAAAGGGTACCTAGTACACCCACATTAGGCCAGTTATGTTTACCCGAAAGGGTACCTATAGTACACCCACATTAGGCCAGTTATGTTTACCCGAAAGGGTACCTATAGTACACCCACATTAGGCCAGTTATGTTTACCCGAAAGGGTACCTATAGTACACCCACATTAGGCCAGTTATGTTTACCCGAAAAGGTACCTATAGTACACCCATATTACGACAGTTATGTTTAAGTCCCATGTAAGAGGGGGCGAGTCTATTGTGAGGCAGGCTAGTACTGAGAAATTCCTAATGGAAACACCCAATGACTTTGCCCGATCTGTACGTCGATTCTGTAAAATACAAACAACAGCTCGCACATCACAATTCACTCTCACTTCGAATTTTGAATCGTGTTCGAGTGCGGAGTGAGCGTCGAAGTGACGGGGGAATTACCTTACTGAATGCCACTTCTTACGTCATCTTATATCTATCAAAATCTCACGGTCAATTTAGTTCAACTCGCTGACACGCTCGCAAGGGTGGCGCTAGTGTATCAACCGAGTTTTTAGAATGCCAATCAAGAAACTCACAGCGGATTCAGATTCGAAGTTTAGAATGAGGTCTTACAGAATCACACCCTTGGTAATCGAACCCAGTAAACTACTATATACCACAATAAACTAGGTAGGTAGTAAGAAGTAACTTTTTGTATTAAAACCATAATTTTAAGAGAACGACTGCGGACATCATACCCTCATTTTGGTTTCCACTTTATTTATCCAAGTTTAGCTTTTTCTTTGTAACGGCAATTTATTGCTTTCAATCAGAATTTTTTAATTAAAAATCTGTTTACCGTGATGATGTAAATCTGTCAGTTTTATAAATATTTGTTTGATTAATGATTCATTTGAAATTCAGAGTTTATTTTTGCTAATAAACTTGTTTGAGTTAGCGTGGTAATTAATACTCATTCATTCGCTGTATGAGAAGCATAATCAGCCTATAATGTTTCCACTGCTAGGACACAGGCCTCCTCTCTGTGAGAGGGAGTGGCCCGTAATCCACCACGCGGGCCCAGTGCGGGTTGGTAGATGTCGATTTAGTGATGTTGTCATCAAAAAGAATCAGCCTATGATATTCCCACTGCTGGGACACAGGCCTCCTCTCTTTGAGAGTGAGTGACCCGTAATCCACCACGCGGGCCGAGTGTGGGTTGATAGAATAAGCATTGCTTTTGTACGTATTTTTCTTTCTTCTTGTCTGTATGTGTATGTGTGTGCATAAATGGTTTAATAAATAATTAAAAATAAAGCACCATCTTCCTGCCCTTGTCCCATGTTACTTGGGGTCGGCGCAACACGTTTTCATCATCCATTTACCAACGTCACGCTGTCATTCACTCCCTTTTCTTTCCTTTCCCAAATGACATGCATCCACTAGGGAACATACCAAAAGGGAATATGCATGTGATTCAAATAAGGGTCAAGTATTTTTTAATAAACTATATTACTTCAGAATTATGCCTCCATCAATATCTTTGAATAAAATTTCATTTTGAGCGAGATTTTTTTTTTTTAAAGTGCCAACAAACTGGGAAATTCAACTACTTGAAAAGCGACGCTATTGGTCAGAGCGAATTTGACGTAACAATCAAAATGTCAATGTGTTTCGAAGGAGTGTTTGACATTGACTTGACACTTCTTGTTTGTTTGTTGTCATAGACTGTGAAGTCACCACAACAAGCGCCAAATGGAGGACGTTTAAATAGCCCGGGTCGGTTGGCTACTTTTTTTCTTTTTTTTAGTACTTTTTTGCCGTCGAAATTTTTTTACTATTATTTGGCCAGGTAAACTATGAAAAAAAAATGCATCTTCCCTATGCTAAACTAGACTCGCAAGTGTGTCATCATCATCAGCCAGATCATATCATAGTCCTCTGCTGGACATAGGCCTCTCCAATTGCACGCCATTCGGCTCAATTCTCGGCAACTCTCATCCAGCTGCTACCAGCCACCCTGCGAAGATCGCCGCTACACCTAGCCAGAGGGCGTCCTACAGCCAAGTGTGTACCCTACCTTAATCCAATCCACCCCTCTCCTACTCGAAGGGGTAAGAACGGCAAACATTCTGACAGGTGTCATAAATAACCGAATTTCGAGGGTAAATTAATCAATTTGAAACTTAAAAGATTATCGCAAGTTTGTCTGTCAACGGGCTAGCAGATAGCTGACTGATTAATGAATAGGTTTAGCTAAATTGGTAGCCTAGACGTTGGATTAGATATACAGCGAAGGAAAACATCGTGAGGAAACCGGCATGTTCTAGAAACCAAAAATTCAAAGACGTGACATATATCAACCCGCACTGAGCCCGCGTGGTGGAATACCTACAGCCCAATCTCACAGAGAGGAAGCCTGTGCTCAGCAGTGGGAACATTATTGGCTGATTATGCTACTCTCTCAGACCAAATAAAAAACCAAGACGGAGCGCTGTCAACAGTGACGTGAGGCCGGTTTCGTAAACATGTGTGCACTTAGTGAGGTGTAGTTTGATTGTGAATGTGTGCGTGTGAGCATGTATGCACAGAGCGGAGGAGTTATGGCATGTGTCAATTGTTCGCAGCGCTCTGTCTTGGTTTTTAGGGTTCCGTACCCAAAGAGTAAAACCAGACCCTATTACTAATTACTAAAACTATCGGCAAAAAAATACGTTTGCCGATTTTATAGATAACTAGCTGATGCCCGTGACTTCGCCCGCGTGGATGTCCGTTATTATACTACTAAAACCTTCTTCGAAAACCACGCTATCCATTGGTGAAAACAGCATGAAAACCGGTACAGTAGTTTTTGTGTTTATCGCGAACAGACAGACAGACAGACGCGTCGGAGGACTTAGTTAATAATAATAGTCCTCCAGACCGTATTTTCGGCCACGGCGGCTAATCTCAACGGAGACTAGCCATCGGCGCGGGAGATATTATAGTGCACAAGTGTGTCTGCGGACTTAGTTAAGGATGGTATCGGAACCCTTCGTGCGCGAGTCCGACTCACACTTGGCCGATTTTTTTGGTCTGAGGCTACTCTAAGACAAAAAATGCTCAGTCCTCTGCACAAAACCCTAACCCGATTCAGAGCTAATACTTATAACTATAACTCAAATTATCACACCATTTATCATTTCCCTTCTAAAATTTAAGCCCTTTAATCTCACGTTTTAACCTCGTCCATTTAATAACATTAATTTAAATATCTCATTACGTGCGCACAAAAGGCCCAACGATTTACCTACGGAGATACTTAGCTCGACGAATGTGATATGATTATGGGCCCCAAATGACATGTAGGCTGGAAAATGAAGTGTAGCTCTGAAATGGAGTATATTTAAATGTATATTTTTCTACAGTCTGTCTGACAGTTTTATCTTGTTTTGGAGCATTAAAAGAGTCTACATGAGTGAGTAAGTCTGGCGTAAACTAGGCGGTGGCTAGCGCTATTATTTTGTACTAGCTTCTGCCCGCGGCTTCGCCCCCGTGGTATGTCGATTAAAAGTAGCCTAAGTCCTTCCCCGGGATGCCATCTACCTCCTTGCCGAATTTTTTCGAAATCCGTCCAGCTGTTTAGGCGTGAAAAGGTAACATACAGACAGACAGAGTTACTTTCGAATTTATAATATTAGTAAGTATGGAACTACGGATGTTGCTGGATGGCAAAACGGGCACCTGATAGTAAGATTATCATAATTAGAAAGAGATCCACTACAGAACAAAGAGCCTACAAGCATCGCCCCTTCGACCGGTAGTGGGTTCCCGCGACACATTACCCGGAAAAACATAACATCACGCCTGAAATCCCCGAAGGGTTAGACGAAGGTGTACTTATAGTACACCCACAATACGCCATTTATGTTAACCCGAAAGGGTACCTATAGTTCACCCACAATACGCCAGTTATGTTAACCTGAAAGGGTACCTATAGTTCACCCACAATACGCCAGTTATGTTAACCCGAAAGGGTACCTATAGTTCACCCACAATACGCCAGTTATGTTAACCCGAAAGGGTACCTATAGTTCACCCACAATACGCCAGTTATGTTAACCCGAAAGGATACCTATAGTACACCCACATTAGGCCAGTTATGTTTACCCGAAAGGGTACCTATAGTTCACCTACATTAGGCCAGTTATGTTTACCCGAAAGGGTACCTATAGTTCACCTACATTAGGCCAGTTATGTTTACCCGAAAGGGTACCTATAGTACACCCACATTAGGCCAGTTATGTTTACCCGAAAGGGTACCTAGTACACCCACATTAGGCCAGTTATGTTTACCCGAAAGGGTACCTATAGTACACCCACATTAGGCCAGTTATGTTTACCCGAAAGGGTACCTATAGTACACCCACATTAGGCCAGTTATGTTTACCCGAAAGGGTACCTATAGTACACCCACATTAGGCCAGTTATGTTTACCCGAAAAGGTACCTATAGTACACCCATATTACGACAGTTATGTTTAAGTCCCATGTAAGAGGGGGCGAGTCTATTGTGAGGCAGGCTAGTACTGAGAAATTCCTAATGGAAACACCCAATGACTTTGCCCGATCTGTACGTCGATTCTGTAAAATACAAACAACAGCTCGCACATCACAATTCACTCTCACTTCGAATTTTGAATCGTGTTCGAGTGCGGAGTGAGCGTCGAAGTGACGGGGGAATTACCTTACTGAATGCCACTTCTTACGTCATCTTATATCTATCAAAATCTCACGGTCAATTTAGTTCAACTCGCTGACACGCTCGCAAGGGTGGCGCTAGTGTATCAACCGAGTTTTTAGAATGCCAATCAAGAAACTCACAGCGGATTCAGATTCGAAGTTTAGAATGAGGTCTTACAGAATCACACCCTTGGTAATCGAACCCAGTAAACTACTATATACCACAATAAACTAGGTAGGTAGTAAGAAGTAACTTTTTGTATTAAAACCATAATTTTAAGAGAACGACTGCGGACATCATACCCTCATTTTGGTTTCCACTTTATTTATCCAAGTTTAGCTTTTTCTTTGTAACGGCAATTTATTGCTTTCAATCAGAATTTTTTAATTAAAAATCTGTTTACCGTGATGATGTAAATCTGTCAGTTTTATAAATATTTGTTTGATTAATGATTCATTTGAAATTCAGAGTTTATTTTTGCTAATAAACTTGTTTGAGTTAGCGTGGTAATTAATACTCATTCATTCGCTGTATGAGAAGCATAATCAGCCTATAATGTTTCCACTGCTAGGACACAGGCCTCCTCTCTGTGAGAGGGAGTGGCCCGTAATCCACCACGCGGGCCCAGTGCGGGTTGGTAGATGTCGATTTAGTGATGTTGTCATCAAAAAGAATCAGCCTATGATATTCCCACTGCTGCGACACAGGCCTCCTCTCTTTGAGAGTGAGTGACCCGTAATCCACCACGCGGGCCGAGTGTGGGTTGATAGATGTCGATTAAGCGATTTTGTCATCAACAGCTTAGCTTCTACACTACAGCGTCTATTTACACGGTTTTTGAGCTTGAATTAATTAAAGCTCAGGAATAAACAGCCAAAAACCGCTAATTTAAATACGTCTGACAAGTGTAGCCAGTTTCATTTGGCTCTAGAATAGGGAATATGCATGTGATTCAAATATGGGTCAAATATTTTTTTTTATAAACTATGTTTCTTCAGAATTATGCCTCCATCAATATTTTTGAATAAAATTTCTTTTTGAGCGAGAAATTAATTTTTTTTAAGTCCAAAAAAACTGTGGGTGATTCAAATACTTGAAAAGGCTAAGAGCGGATGTGACGTAACAATCCGATATAACAATCAAAATGTCAATGTCAAGTCAATCAACAAGTGTCAAACGCTCATAGAAAAAGGAGTGTTTGACGTTGACTTGACAGTTGCTTGTCTGTTTTTACGGACTGTGACGTCACCACACCAAGCGCGCCAAATGGAGGGCGTTTAAATAGCCCGGATCGGTTGGACATTTTTTAACATTTTTTTAACTACTTTAAATTGCTTTTGTGCCGTCGATTTTTTAGTATTATTTGACGATGTAAACTATCGAATAAAAATATTAAAAAAATACATGCATATTCCCTATTACGTCGCCCTAACGCCTAAATTATCTGTCGCGGTGGTTGCTTCGCTAAGTATATTGTAACTTAGACTATTTCGAGTTAAAGCTTTAAATTTTAAAATGGCTGTATGTTGGTAAACGTCAAGAGGCTTAAATTAAACTTCCGTGTCGTGATTATTTTTGTTCGTATAGGCAAAATCATCATTTCGCGGTTGCGAATCATATTTTAATCAACATACAACCAGACACTGACCTACACATTGCAAAACACGTAAGAAAAATTGAATTTCACATAATCAGCCTATAATTTTCCCACTGCTGGGACACAGGCCTCCTCTCTGTGAGTGGAAGTGGGCTTAAAACACTACACGGGCCCAGTGACGATGACTGATGGAATGAATTCAGCATATCATACTAAGACGACCGGTACATGAAACTATTTCAGGAACGGTGTATCCAATAAACCTGATTTGTTTTATTACCTCACACGCAATGTATCGTTACCGTGGCAAAACGTGATTATCAATGAGCTTCACGCGTCGTTCACTATTATAGTATTTTATCCATTGCTGTTTTTTTTATATTTCAGCTGTTTTATTTACATAAATGGAGTGATGTGTACAGAGAATGTAATTTTACAATAAAATATACGAATAGTAACTGAAAAAACGATAAAAAAATGAACATTTTCCTGAGAAAATTTCCGGTGGGATATGATTCGAAATAAGGAGCTGAATGCACCCTGTTAATTTGCGAAGGACTTACACACGGTATAATACCAACATCATCATCATTCTTCTGCCCTTATCCCAATTTATTTGGGGTCGGCGCAACATGTCCCTTTTTTCCATACTTCTCTATTAGCCGTCATCTCGATAGTCACCCCCTTTCTAGCCATATCATCTTTCACACAGTCCATCCATCGTTTCTTTGGTCTACTCTTATAGCCATCGACATTCATACCCAAAACTTTCCTCACAACATTTTCCTCATATATATAATATACTAGCTGCTCGCCCCGGCTTCGCACGGGTAGCAAGTACATATCTACGGCGCATCTACCCTACCTACCTACCTACCCTACCTACCTACCCTACCTACCATACCTACCTACCCTACCTACCTACCCTACCCTACCTACCTACCCTACCCTACCCTACCCTACCTACCTACCTACCCTACCTACCTACCCTACCTACCCTACCCTACCTACCATATCTACCTACCCTACCTACCTACAATACCCTACCTACCTACCCTACCCTACCCTACCTACCTACCCTACCTACCCTACCCTACCTACCATATCTACCTACCCTACCTACCTACAATACCCTACCTACCTACCCTACCCTACCCTACCTACCTACCTACCTACCTACCCTACCCTACCTACCCTACCTACCTACCCTACCCTACCCTACCTACCTACCTACCCTACCTACCTACCCTACCTACCCTACCCTACCTACCATATCTACCTACCCTACCTACCTACAATACCCTACCTACCTACCCTACCCTACCCTACCTACCTACCTACCTACCCTACCTACCCTACCCTACCTATCTACCTACCCTACCTACCTACCTACCTACCTACCCTACCCTACCTACCTACCTACCCTACCTACACCTACCTACCTATCTACCGAGATATTACCAAAAAACCCATTCTATACAGAATGTATGAGAAAACGATTTTTCTTCATATTTTTTTTTTCGTGATAAAAATGAAAATATCCTATGTCCTTCTCCTACTAACTAGTAACTAACACGACTTTCTTTTATATATATAGATAATACCAACATAATATATTCGATGGTGGAAAGGTAAAATGGCTAAAGCGCCATTTTGGTCGATATTGAGTTATATATATCACTGAACTGGATTTTTTTATCTGCGTCGATTGGTCTACCTTTCGCGTCGATTTGAGCACTTTTTTGGCGCTTTAGCAGTACAAATTTTGTTGCTTGTTTCATGTAGTCATGGTTTAAAGCGACGTTTTTTTGATGATTCTGAAGATTATGTCGCTTTAGTGATTGTGCTCACTGTACATTCATGTTTCACAATGCTTTAGCATTTTTGCGTTTCTCTATTTCATGTATAAATACCTTATTAGTAGTTTTACCTGAACTACATTATTACTTGTGTGGCAGTTTAGCAAAAGTCGTTTCTGTTTTATTTAGCGCTTTGGCGCTTTAGCAATCGTGCTCGTAAATATTTTCGTATAGAACGATAGTTCAGAGTTGTTTTAGATTCCAAATATTATGTAAAATTGTATATTAGTCAGTAGTACATGCTTTAATGTAAGAAGGTATTGATTTTAGAACTAAAAACTTGCTTAATTTAAGTTAGTGTACTTCGTAAATACATTTTGTTAGCATTGCAAATCTAATCATAAGTCTTTGTTCTTGCGTGTAACTTAGAATATTAGTGATTTCTAGCAACGTCAACGGGGCAGACGGCTGCAGTTGCCTCTGTCGTTGGCAAAGTGCTGCTCGCGTATATGAGTACTAAGAGTATAAAGCAGTTAAAATTCTGTTATTTAAAAGATAATGCCCATTTTAAAGATGATGCCCATTTGGGTACCCCTCCAATAGCCATGATAGCTCTTTTTACTATTATTTTTACTTTGTTTCTTACTGTTATGCAACTGTTTAGCTATTCGCATTCTGGACTCCGCCTTCGGTCAGGTTAGGTTAGGATAGTTCAGTCTTTCTTGTTGACTCCGGCTATCTCCTAAGGGGTTTGTTATTGTTACCTGTTTCGTTTGAATAGTAGAAGAGCTTTTAGGTTAGAGGTTTGAGTTGAATTTTCCGAGCTATCACACTGATAAACAAGTTATCTAAGTTATATGTATTTGAGCACATACTAACATTTAACACAGTGGATCTTTGATAGTCGTATCGGGTAGTCAGAAGCCCCAAAGTCGAACATCCAGCTTATCAAGGAGTATCCCAGTGCCTGTATTGTAGAGGTCGCATAGTAAATCGCTCCATGTAAAATACTGGTATTCAATTGTATCCAGTTAGATTCAAAGATAATCCTTACGTAGTTGGAAAAAGACTAGATAGATGATGAACGCCTTATTTAAAATAATTAATAGCAAACGTCGTAAAAGATCGGGGGTAAGATGATCGATCACTATGAAATGTAGGTACTTAGGTACTTATGGGAAAAGTGATTTGTGACATTTCTAAGTACTCTGACCTCAGTTGATCCAAAAGAGTCTTTGAATCCTTATTCGAAACTGCATCGATTGCCATCATAAAAATAAGGTGTAAGAATTAACAATTTTTTAGCTGAATGTGCCATTTTTCCAATATCTATTAATACAGCTAGCAAGTACTCTAGATGTTAAGGACAGTCTCCTAAGACCGTATTTCTATAGCTACAACACGGCGTCACAACTTCTACCCTGTATTACTACGATCGGACAAAGGCCATTGAAATTCTTGAACTGAATTATTCAATATTAATATCTTTCTAATGATGTATCCTTTATTCTTATTGTAGCGGGTACCAGCTTCCATACATTTCCTGGCATCATCCTTCAAATGTGTATGTGTTCTAAGGACTATTTTGTTAAATTGTAACACGATGTTGTTGTGTGTGAGAAGATGGCAAGACGATGGCACAATAAGCACAGAATTATTTTGAGTTTCAGAATCTTAGTGCCAATAACACCCCTCTTATTCCGTCGGGGGTTAAAAATGATCATTTATTATTTATTAAATGTTGATTTATTTGTTAAAACTTATTACTAATTACTTACATTGAATATTTAGTGGTACTAACCATGATAAACAATGGTTTTTTGATTTTAGTAGATAATTAGTAACTCTACTTAACCTATCTAATTACCTAGGTTATTTGACTTGATTCCAGTTGGCTAATAAAATAATTTCCTTTATTTTTTGCTAAATATTAATTAATTAGTCTTCCCGCTAATATTCCGGACCTAATAGTAGGTAGTACACATTGATTGAGGTTACAGATTGATGCTAACGCCTCATAATCTAAATAATCTATTGACAAAAACTGTACACTAGCAATAATCAATATTTTAAATGAAAATAAAAGAAAATGACGAGTTTTAGAAGTTACGCCTCATTCCCATTATACATCCATCAATTTATTCGCTCTTCAGGTAGTTTTAGTTCAACGTTAGCAACTTTATTTCAAATGAACAGCTCGTTAGAATTATTTTTTTTCACTCTATGATATTATTAAGTGCATTAGCAAATTTCAGATTGCTAAATAATTGTAATTCTGTCAGTAAGCGTAATTAATTAAATGTTATACGCAAGTTTTTTGGATATTAGCCATTTTTGCTTACTGGAACTTTTTTAATTTCGATTTTTTTTTGCTAAAGCGACACCTATCTCCTAAAATAAAGGTTTTATAGAAACCATATAATACCAACATACGGTTCATATTTTCTCACCGCACGACAAAGATCTTAACTTAAGATTTTTATCTCTTTCTTTTCGCGTTTGAAGAAAACTACCTAATTTAAACTTCCCTTAAACTACCCTACCATATTTCTACCCTGTCGTATTAAATTCTACCCTAGCACGTACTTACACTAAGATAGGTAGAAGGTACTTGTGATAGGATATCTTACTCATATTTTGTAACTTAATCCTACTTAGGAGAGCTTTGAACCGGATAACTTGTTATTTAGAGTGTAATTATTAGTTAACTGAAACTTTATCATAATCTTTTAAGTATATAAGTCTACCTGGTTGGTTTAGAGAGGTTGCAAGCATGACTGTTGAACTGGACCTGGGGTCTGGACTCGATTCCCGAATCGGACATTTATTTTTTATTTTAACTAGCTGCCCGCTTAGATGTCGAAAATTATCCCATGGGAACGTACTACCGGGATGAAAAGTATCCTATGTCCTATTCCAGGTCATGGTCTACCTATGTGCCAATGTGTTACCTAAGCCTAAGCACCACACTGGTTGGGTGTGTAATTGTGGGACTCGATTGGAATAAGCCGAGTGCTACAGATTGTTACCATCGTTATAGTGTCCTAGAACCAAAAATTCGAAGACATTTGTGACATCTACAGTGGCGGATTTACCAGCAGGCTGAGTAGGCTCGAGCCTAGAGCGGCAGATTTTGGGGGCGGCAAATTTGGGGAACGATTTTTTTTTTTTTTTTTACCTCATGGAAATCAAAAATATTTTTCTATGACGGTTTTCTGATGTCTTACAGATAGATGAGATAGAAGTCCGCAACAAATTTTGTCGATGACTTTTCTCTCTCACTTGTCATTGCACATTCCGAGAGTAGCAAACTTCCATATTCTAGAGTAAAACAGCTAGTTCGCCGCCCCTCAAGCAGTAATCGGCCTCTGGCCTCTGCGCCCTTTGCCCACACATCTCATGAGTGAAAAGAGCGCAATTGTAAAAAATATGCGAATTGCGAAAAATGCTCTTCCCACTAACCTAACAACCCATACATGATTTGTTGCATTGTAAAAATAATGTATGATATGACAATTGTTGAGGCAAGGGCGGCAAAAACTATTCAGCCTATACCTTAAAAATTTGTAAATCCGCCACTGGACATCTACCAACCCGCACTGTGCCCGCGTGGTGGATTACGGCCCACACGGCCTGTGTCCCAGCAATGGGAACATTATAGGCTGATTATGTTATAGTGTTATTTGGTTTTTCTGGATCTGGGTTTTTAATAGAAGCCAGGAATCTGGAATTTGACCTTTCGTGGCAATATACTCGCCCCTTATTGCATAACCGGCGAAATGTGGGTGTCATACGCTCCTGCCTAACTACTCGGGTAATACAGGCGTAATGTTATGTTAATCCTTAATCGTTTCCATCGCATAATATGGTCTAGGAAATGTCTTCAGAAACGTGCCGATTACTGCACTGGGACGTGTTTAGAACAGCACTTTTAGAATTCAAAATGTAACATTCTGCACTTACCAAGTCTATTTTGAAAACCATGTTTTTTTTATTAAAACTTTATGCACAAGTAAAAAAACTACTGTACAAAGGCGGACTTAATGACTGAGGCATTTTCTAGCAGTCAACCTTAGGGTGATGCAGAGACAGACATGGCAGGTGCAACATAAGATAATAACATGTAACTTGAATAAAAATGAATATACATAATTATAAAAAGATATAAAAAATTATAAAAATACTTAGTCAGGAGAAATAATGACAGGTAGAGGAGAAAACGAATCCAGCAAATTAATTCTGGGATGATTCTGCCAACTTCTTACGAATATGTTCACGTGCCTTCACTTTAAAGGATAAGCGACTAGCTATACCGTCCGGGGCAGTATCATAATCAGCCTATAATGTTCCCACTGCTGGCACCATAGATTTAACGACTGTCAAAGATCCACGAATGACAGCCCGGACCAATTGCTTAGCGTGCTTTCCGAGGCACGGAGGCGTCTGGGTATGTAAAGATGGTTACCCATCCACGGACCGACACCGGCAACCGTATCTTAACCTTATGGATCGACCCTTGCGGCTGTTATTACTTAGCCACGAGCTCCTCCTGTCCAGAACTGTCTAAATCAAAAAATCAAATAGAAAACCCGCCTTCATAAAATTATCTCCGCGTTGATTGGTCGACACATAACTCCTGTTAATTTGTTTAATCAACATAAATTCCAGCTGTTTACTTTTAACCGTCGGTTTGAGAGCTCCTAAACTACCTTTGTAACTTTTGTTCTTTTAGTTAGTTAATTTAATGTCCCTGTTAACCTTCAGGGGATGCGAAAATTAAATTAAAGTTTTACACTTTTGAGTATTTACCGGCTGTCATTCGTGGATCTTTGGCAGTCCTTACGGATCGTCAGAAGCCCCTAAGTCTGACAGCAAGTCTTATCAAGGGTTATCGTATTACCCAGTTACTGGGTTGTGGAGGTCAGATAGGCAGTCGCTCCATGTTAAAATACTGGTATTCAGCTGCATCCGGTTAGACTGGAAGCCGACCCAAACTTTGTTATGGGTTTTTTTAAATGGGCGATAAATAGAAAACTGTTTTTTTTACTTTTTACTGTCTTTATGGAGTACCTATAGTAGGTACTCAATGAACACCACAATACGAATAACTCAGTAAGAAGCATCCCTTGCATATTTTCAAACATTTTTTTTTTTAAACTCAAAAGTTACCGTAGTATACTACGGTAACTTTTGAGTTTAAAAAAAAATATATTTTAATTTTTGAGTTCTGTCACCTTTTGAAGTAAGTAAGTATTATAAATGAAAAAAAAAGTAATTATCGTGCACCAAAACATAAAAGGATCCTTTTTTTTACTAGATCACAGAAACATAAAATGACACGCAACCAAAGATACTCTACTTCAACCCCTTTTAAAATATAAATGGAGATTTTAATACAAAATTATATGAACAGAGGTGTTTTCACGTGAAGTAGAGCATTTTTTCTTCTGCTTTTATTTTCTGTTATATGCGTATAAAAAAATGTGGAACATTTTTATGTTGACAGCACTTTTACTAGCAGAAAAAGTATTATGCATGCATGTATAATCTAAATGGTTTTTACATGTATTGTGTTTTTACCCACAACGGTCTGGTGTCCGGTAAATGGTAATAATAGGCTCTCCCCCTATTATACAACATTAGTTTTTGTTTATGCTAAACCAGAAAAGAGGTAATTGTACTCATCATTTTGAACAACTTTTTCTATGGGACCAACCTTAAAATCGCGAAAAAAAATTCAGCTGTTCCATACATTTGTGTTCACTTAAATCGACAAAATGTATGGAACAGCTGATTTTTTTTTTGCGGACCTAGTATACTTTATATACCAATATTCCCACGGGATCGAGACTACGCGGGTGAAACCGTGGGCCGCAGCTAGGTTTCCATATAAATAAAAATAAAACCTACATCTACCCACATTCTTTACCCATGTTTCCAACCCAATTACAGATTATCCCCGTACCCACAGTTTACGTTACCTCCCCAATGAAAATTCCATTATTTTGCGGACGCTACTCCCACTTAATTGGAACTGTAATGTGGGTAGTATGAATAAAGCTAGATTACATGAGGTAGGCAAAAGATTATCTGATTAATTAATAGTTTTACAAAGACAAAGTTTTAATCCTATAACTGATTGGCTTGGCTATTTAAAATTAGTAAAACTAGTGACTCGCTCCACCCCTACTTCGCACGGATTTTACGACTTGAGAAAATATCAAAGGAGATGGATAACAGTCCCATACAAGCTAGGCTCAGAATGGACACAAATGAAACAAAATGTATTATGTAGCTTTAATAGTGTTTCTTAGCCCTGTATATTTTTTTTTGCCGTAAAACTTTGTGAACGGAAATAAGAGGCCCTAGACAAAGTGACATTCTATCAGCGATAACGATGATGGAAAAGGTAAAAATTTATAGGACTGACATAAGCCATCGAAAAGCCTATGTCAATCCTGTTGAAAATCGTTGTAGAAATACGAAACGCTTTCGAAACGATTGTCACTTGTCTAGGCCCTAAGATCCTTCTCAAATCTCATATAAATATAAATGTCAAATCTGATGACTTAAAAAATCAATTCAAACCTGTCGGTTGCACAGTAATTTATTATAAGTAACTTTTCCGGATTAAATCCTCTAAGTTTAATCCGTGAAAGTAAGTATAGTGTCATCTCAATGGTGCAGATGAGACCATACTATCAATGCGGTTCCTTTTGCAGCATTCTCAATGGTGCAGATGAGACCTACTACCAATGCAGTTTCATTTGCACCATTAATGGTGCAAACGAAACTAATAAGTCTCCTCTGCACCATTGATGTTGCAGGTCAATGGTTCATACGGTACAACGGGCTAAATGAAGGTGAAAACCGCATCAAAATCCGTTACGGAGTTTAGAAAAACAACGCGGTCACACAGACAGACATGAAAACCAACTTTAATTTTATATGTATGTAAAAGCTTGGATTACATGAGGTAGACAAGAGGTAGAAAGATTACTTAGTTGTCTAGCGATGAAGTTTTAATCCTATAGATTGATTGGCTATTGAAACTTTATCATTATCCCCGCTAACCCCAAAAGGTAAGCAGAGTTAAACAGCACACCCTCATTTTGCTAGTCATGTTAAGTCTCATGTAATGGGGGACGACCCTATTGCCAGTAACCGGGTTAGAGTCATTCATTGATTTTATTGTATTATTGTTTCGGTTACGTATTATAATACCTAAGTTTATTCTAACTATATTCAAGATCACTACGGTTGATTCACATGTTTATATCGCATATTGGTCGACTCAACTACTGTTGAACTTAATTAATGTTGATTAACTAAAATTAATCGCACTTAATCTGCCTAGCCTTTTCCCGACTATGTTGGGGTCGGCTTTCAGTCTAACCGGATGCAGCTGAATACCAGTATTTTACATGGAGCCACTCCCTATCTGACCTCCACAACCCAGTAACTGGGTAATACGATACCCCTTGGTAAGACTGGTTGTCAGACTTTCGGGCTTCTGACGACCCGTAACAATTGTCAAAGATCCACGAATGACAGCCGGGATCAACATCATAACGTGCTTTCCTAGTCACGTAGGAGTCTCGATATATAAAGATGGCCCATCCACGGACAAACCACGGCAAGGGTAGCTTCAGGTACCTAATGGATCGACCCGTGCGACTGTTATTACTTAGCCAAGAGCTCCTCCTTAGCCACGAGCTCCTCCTTAGCCACGAGCTCCTCCCTCCCAAATAAATTGGGATAAGGGCAAGAATGATAATGGATGATTATACCAACAGCCAGTGAGTAAGCATGACTCGACGTGGCGGGAATCGACGTCAAGGCTACTCGACGTTACGGGACTCGACGTCAAGGCAACAAATCAATCCTCGTTCCTTCTCTGTATCAGAAGCTGCCTTTCTCCAATATGTCATGCTCACTTTAATGTCTCGCTGGTGGTGGCGTGTGTTGGATCATTAAGTTCCCTTCAAAATGGTTGAGCTGAATGGTGCTGATCACTGCGTCATGTTCGTGAACGGGCGCCATCAGGGACTGGTCATCTCTTAGCTGCCACGGCTTATTTTAATTTTTGAATTGTTTTGTTTCTTTTTATCTTTTAATTACTGACTCTTTTAACGTGCACGTTTTTCTACATTATACTCACGTGTATAATTCCAACATGAATGATGTTTGTAACCAATATATTGTAACAACATTCTGATTTAAAAGTGTGTCCGTGGAGTTTCGCCCGTTGCCCGTTCTTCTCCATAGGAACCGACTACGCTTTGAAATGGGCAACTAGCTTCATCTTTTTGACTGACCGACCCCTTGACAATTCAAAAGTGCCTGTAATTGGTTTATTTGAAATAAATGCTTTGAGTTTGAGTTTACAGCTGTAGGATTAGACAGGCAAACAACAGCTACACATAAATTGTTAAAATGATATTCCATTTGTCTAAAGATAAGCCTATTCTAAGCCCTAGTCTCTAAGTTAAATTGTCTAGACTAAACCCAGGTAATCTCGACATATAAACTACTCTAATCACTAGATGTATTTAAGGTCCTAATATACATTTCACAAATGAAACCATTTTGTCTCGTAACTTAAGCCGTTTTGAAATTATTATTTGGTTAACGTTTGTATTACTTTGAGGACTTATATGGCCTTATATGCATCAGCTTATAATGTTCCCACTGCTAGGACATAGGACTCCTCTCTGTGAGAGGGAGTGAGCCGTAATCCACCACGCGGGCCCAGTGCGGCTTGGTGCATGTCACAATACAATCATGTCTTTGAATATTTGGTTCTAGGACATGCCGGTTTCCTCACGATATTTTCCTTCACCGTTTTGAAAGCAGTGGTGATGAAATGATTTAAACAAAGTAAAGCGCCTGTCAGGGTTCGAACCTACGACCTACATCTCGTAAGTCGCGGCCGTTACCACTGGGCCACCACTGCTCACAATGTGTAATAATGACGGGCCTTTAATAATACGGCGCCTCTCCTCACACAATGGCTCACCGGGGTCTTGCCTCGCCTCTTCTGTCACCTGCACACGTGAGGACCTAATGGCTGCGTCAGCGAATGGTATCCACGTAGCTGAGTTTTGGGACAAATATTATAAAGATAGTTAAATGATTCAGGCGTGACTTTGCGGGAATCCATTATAAAAAATACAATGAACGTAGATATATAAGACGTGTTGCCACACCGAGCGCTGGACGCAGAGACTACTGCATCCAGCGCTCGGTGTGGCAACACGTCGTGTTCTCGTTTGCGACTGGTCAATCGTCATCCTGAGGCCTCGTTGAGAGGTGAAACACGTGTTTTCTTACAGGGTTTTTTATGACTCTTGGAGAATAGTTAAGTGGAATAGGTTACTAAATATGTATCTACGTCTATTTTATGTCCAAAAAAATAATCAATCCGGTTTCCTCACAATCTTTACCTTCACTACTTTCTTAAATAAAGAGAATCTTATAGAAGAGTTTGTCTGCAAATACTTAAAGTTAGCAAGAGTCTCCTTCTACAAAAAAAACATGAACACTTCTTAAGAAAACTAAGTTACTATAAGTATCGCACATTAACGTAAGTGAAATGAAAAGTTTCCTACTCAGATCGTTTGCTTGGCTTCAAGTCTTCAACTTATGTTATTAAGAATTAGTTTCAATGTTCTTAACACCTTTACAACCTTATGTTGGTTCTAAGTTTATCTTAAGAGGAAATAGGGTCGGTCCCCTCCCCATACAAACGCTCTCGCCTGTTTTCTCTCTGGTTTATGATCTTAGACTTTTAGAGCAAAGATTTTTTACAGTAAAATAAATATCAACTTGGTATAGATCTAGTTGATATTTATTTTACTGTAAAAAATCTTGTGCTTGTAAAAAAGTTTGTTTTTTGATGATACTTCTGTAGAAGCACTAGAACCCTCAGAAAATGCTCAAAATTGCTTATTTAGACCGCTGCTGTCATTTACAACTATTTACAACTATTAATTAAAAAGCGTTTCGTATTTCTACAACGACTTTCAACAGGATTAACATACGCTTTTCGATAGGTTATCTCACTCCTATACATGTTTGCCTTTTCCATCATCGTTATCGCTGATAGAATGTCACTTTGTCTAGGGCCTCTCGTCTAGCTTAGCATGGCCTGCTGTGGAGCGGCGCCGTTTCGAAGGCTATTTTAATACAACTCATTTGAGTGACAAAAAACTCTTAAAAAAAACGATGAGAAACCGTTTTATTCCTTGCAATGAGAGTAACTTTTTACGTTGCTATATAAAAGATAATTCGGAGCCACCTGAAGCTTTAAACTGAAAGGTCAAAGTTGTAAATACTCTTTTTAGGGGGCCGTTAAATGTTTTTTTGCGATGTTGGTATAAACAAAACTGAAGTTTTTTGTAACGAGACATCACTTATTTTTCTGTATGAAATATTGGCAAAAAACAATTAATGATGTGTCTTAATATTTAGAATGCATACAAGCGATACAACGAACGCAACGAAATAATGATACCCGAACCCGAGAGGCATGAGTAACCACGAATAGTTTCTCATGCCTCTATAGTTCCAATTAAATTGAAATTCTACATAAAAACAGTGATAACTTACCGCCCTTTTTCTTCCCCAGCGTAGCGCCTAGCTACGCTTGCCACGGTTGGTCCGTGGATGGGTGACCATCTTAACATATCGAGACTCATCCGTGCCTCGGAAAGCACGTTAAGCCGTTGGTCCAGGCTGTCATTCGTGGTTCCTTGACAGTCGTTACGGGTCGTCAGAAGCCCGAAAGTCTGACAACCAGTCTTACCAAGGGGTATCGTGTTACCTAGTTACTGGGTTGTGGAGGTCAGATAGGCAGTCGCTCCATGTAAAATACTGGTACTCAGCTGCATCCGGTTAGACTGGAAGCCGACCCCAATATACTCGTAGTTGGGAAAAGGCTAGGCAGATTGATTGAGGTGAAGGCAAGATCCAAAATTATTTCTCTATACCAAGAAAGTGATTACGCGACCTTTAAGACCTACCCACTTTAGTATGCCTTCAAGGCAAAATTATAAATAAATAACAAGAAGGTACCACGTTCTGAAAACGTTGACATTTAGACGACCCTTGTCATGTTAAATGTGATGACGTGTAACAACCCTTAAAAATATCTTACCTCCTTCATATTCTGTCACGAAAATTTTATGAAAATAACTTTTTTGTGCGGGGTTTTAGGGTTCCGTAGCCTAATGGCAAAAACGGAACCCGTATAATTTCGTCCAGAAGTCACACAGCCATTTTACTCGGAGACTATTAGCACTATAGAGGAACAGGGTGTAAAGTTAACTCATTCTCCATAGAAAAGGGAGGATCTTCCGACTAGACAGATGACGATTGATGTTGGGACGTTGTATATACTCGTCGCGTGGTAAAATCTGCTTGTGCGATGCAGGATTTTGCGCGACGTCAGTGTGATGCGTAGTTCGCATGTGGCGTTGTAGATGCCACACAAAGCATTAAATCCACCTTCAGACAGTAGTTTACATCATTAGTGCATAAAGTTTGAATAAATAAATTGCGGCGGCATCTACATCGCCACATGCGAACTACGCAACACAGACCTGACGTCGCACAAAAATCCTAACGTCACATAAATCCTACATCGCGCAATTAGAGTTTACCGCGCGATGGACATAATAATATACAAGATTCCGACATCAATCGTTAGGCAGTTGCCCGCCAGACACAACACCCGTCTGGTCGGAGGATCCTCCCTTTTCTGTAGAGGATGAGTGAACTTACACCCTGTTCCTCATACCCCTAAAAAATAAAAAATCTTTTTTCATCCAAAAAATAATCCTTTAAAATGCCTTACGTAGGTAAGGTAAAAGGCACAATAATTATCAGACTCCGTGACTAACATTTTTCCTCAAGACATTTAATTAAGGGACGCTCCAATTTGCAATAGGTAGTAATTTAATTTATGAATTTAATTAAGTTAATTAAAGATAATAAGTAAGTACTGTAATAATGGAGGGAATGAAACAGGTGAGGTAAGAAGGTTATATCTATAAAATAATCAGAACAATTTTTTCTTATGTTAAAATAGATTTAGAGGCTGCGCCACCACTCAAGTCCGATAGACGCGGAGCTAGCGTCTAAGTCATGACATAGCATTAAAAAATAAAAAAGCATGCATTAAAAAAAAATGTAGTTCCATAATTTCCGCCGGACTTCAGTGGTGGTGCGGACTCTATAGTACAATTTGAGAATATTGACTATGATATTCTTTTTTTGCCGAATCTGTGCCGTGCGTGTCTGACCCAGTCTTAAAAATGTAATTTGAAATTTAGTTTTATGTTATAACTTATCTAATATTAACTAATTATATTAATTTGTTTTATGTTTATTTACATAACATAAACATAATCAGCCTATAATGTTCCCACTGCTGGGACACAGGCCTCCTCTCTATGAGAGGGAGTGGGCCGTAATCCACCACGCGGGCCCAGTGCGGGTTGGTAGATGTCACATGTCTTCGAATTTTTGGATCTAAGACATGCCGGTTTCCTCACGATGTTTTCCTTCACCGTTTTGAGAGCAGTGGTGATGAAATTATTTACACAAAGTAAAGCGCCTGTCAGGGTTCGAACCTACGACCTACAACTCGTAAGTCGCGGCCGTTACCACTGGGCCACCACTGCTCCTTATTTTTTTTATTTTAACTACGTATAATTTTATTTTATTTCATTATAATTTTATTTGTGTAACTAAATGATTTGAATTTGGTCTTCTCAAAGTTTCAAGTCGTTGGATTTCTGAAAGAAGACTAAGTTTTAAAAAGTTTTGTTAACCCAAAAAGCACTAGAATCTGAAGGCCAATCGTATATTAAAACTTTCAAAATCTACTCACAATTTCAAAGCAGCTTACACTCAAATCAAAAATGTAATTAATAACATAAGCATAATATTAGTCTTTAATGTTCCTACTGCTGGGACACAGACCTCCTCTCAGTGAAAGGAAACGGACGGTAATCCACCAGCTGGCGTAGCATGGCGCTTTCTATCTCTACGAATAATAGACATAGCTTTTTCTATACAAAGTGACAGTTCGTTTCTTCATTTTTGACATCCACCGTAGAAATCTTTCTACAATCTGTCATTTTGTCTTTCATTGCTAACGATCTTTGTCTAGGTCTTTTTATATGTAGACTATTTCGGAAGAAAGTTTTCTATCCTTACTGTCAAAATCACACTGACAACCGATAAATCCTATGATAAAACAAAGAATTCTGAGTCGAATTATGTAAAAGAGTGAATTTCGAAAAAAAGTGCAGTTGTCTCTTTCTATTTTGCTGCCGTCTAGTACTGTATACTGTCTACAGGAAACGTCATTTTTGTCTACTCTTCCGTCGACAAAACGGTGCTCATGCTACGCCTGCAGGCGTGCGAGTTGGCTTAAAAGTACTAATGTATCTTTCTTTCTTCATTTATTAATTTGTGAACATAGGGTAAAAATTGTACAGATGTTTTACAAAGAAATGTTGGTCCATACTACTAGTACTTTTCTCAAACAATGCGCGGAAATTCAAACTAAGTAAATTAATTATAATTTCCAGAATCAATTACGAACAACGATAATTTTTCACGCGCCAATAATGTTCATTTGTCTCTTCTTTATTTTAAACAGCTCTATTTGCAAGCCAAATCGAAATTCAAATAAAATCTTTGATGAGCCGAAGTAAAAAGTTCGTTCCATTTTTAAATAACACATATTTTAATTATGTCGTATCTTTTTGTATTTTACTGTGTGTACATAAATAATAAAATAAATAAACACAACACATATGAGTTTTCATAGTAATTTATTTGGCAGATATGGATTTTAATACTTACTTTGCCGGCCGCATCGTCATTTGTTTTTGACAGTACGGGAATTTCGATTAATCTCGAAGAAGGTTGTCAAAATAATGTTCGAATTTCCAAGCATGTTTGAGAAAAAATATAAAGTCAAGGTAAGTACATGTCACAATTTCGTCACTCCTGTATCTCCACTCAATTAGCCTCTTTTAATTAATGCACACTTTCACGAGGCATTCCCACAGAAAGATTGCAACACAAGTCATATAAAACAACAGAAATACAAGACATAACAAGGCTGTATATGGAAGTTTCCATTTCCGTGTTCTGCCGATCAACGTTGTGACAATAGACAGCATGTATTGTGCCTATTTCAAGAGACAGCCATCTTTGTGTGGGCAGCAATGAAGCTAGGAACGATCACTTTTGAATTGCCCTGTTTACATAATGATAAATGATTTTATTTCTGTAAGTAGGTTTGAGGAGCTCGTGGCTAAGTAATAACAGCCGCACGGGTCGATCCATCGGGTTAAGCTACGCTTGCCGGGGTTGGTCTGCGGATGGGTGACTAACTTTACATACCGAGACTACTCCGTGCCTAAGAAAACACGCCAAGTCGTTGGTCCCGGCTGTCTATCGTGGATCTTTGACAGTCGTTACGGGTCGTCAGAAGCCCGAAAGTCTGACAACCAGTCTTACCAAGGGGTATCGTATTACCCAGTTACTGGGTTGTGGAGGTCAGATATGCAGTCGCTCCATGTAAAATACTGGTATTCAGCTGCATCCGGATAGACTGGAAGCCGACTCCAACATAGTTGGGAAAAGGCTAGGCAGATTGATTGTAGAAGCCACGGCGTAGAAAAAACGTGTCTGTCAACAAGCTTCCATAATGATCCATATTATAGTCTTTCACGGCAAGAAAAACGTGTATTTTCGCAAAAAAACCGCTTCATCTCATTAATTTATTTTCGGAAGCCATAAAATAAATAAAAAAGGGTAGGATAAAGGAAAAGGTTCAATCATCACGTTTTCATTTATTTGAATAAACAAATAAATCAGACATAATTAAAAAACAACTCTAAATTCCGATAATTAAAAATAAATCAAAAAGTTTTGAAAAATTAATAAAAGGCTTTATTGGACCCAGGCGGCGGGATTCAATATTTAAATATAAAACTGCAAACACGATTTTAAACCCTATTCCACAATGATAAGGTCGATTTTAACTTGAATCTTGATCCTAGTTTTACCCAGATTGCGCCCAAAGGATTTGAAAATCCCGACAAGCGATTTTAAACTTCAAATCTAAAGAACTAAAGCTTCTTTCAGCTTGAATACATTTTTAATATAAAATAGATGGGCTTTAGATATTAAATGCAAACAATGTTCTTTGCTTTTCAAATAAAGTGTTTGTGGGACACAATTTTTTGGCGCGAAAAGAAAGACATTTTGACGTTTTTTATTGGATTTTAAAAGATTCTCGGATCTTTTATTAACTTTCCGTTGACGAAAATTTCTTTTTTCAAAGATAACTGGATTAAAGCACTCGGCTTAACTTTATTAATATTTTGCCTTTTAAATTCTCACTACAATAATTTTATTACTTTAGATTTCAGACTAGTACTTAACAGAGATTTTTATTAAAATTTAAATTACAAAAATCATATTATTATGTATGAACTAGCTGCTGCCCGCGACGTACCCCACGTTAACCCTAATATTTTTTTTTAATAAAAGCAGCTTAAGTTACACCTTATAACATCAGCTATCTGCCAGTGAAAGTCCCGTTAAAATCAGTCCAGCCGTTTCGGAGATTAGCTACAACAAATAGACAGAGTGCATGGCCCAGGTAGATAGATAGATAGATAAAACATTTATTCGGTACAAACATAGAAGACACAACACAAAAGCATAGTTACATAAATTCAAGTTTTAAGACAAACAAAAAAAAAAAAAAATGAAAACAAGTAAATACGAACATTAAAAACATAAACCCTTCCTTGGCAGTTGGGTAAAAAGAACATACAAACAAAAAACGCAAAGAAAGTATTGTCTGTGGCAATCTTAAAACTACCTACATCCTTAAAATATTTTAGTTAGGCAAAACCCTTGCCTTGTGGCCCAAGGCAGGCAATGGTGGCCCAGTGGTAACGGCCCTGACTTACAAGTTGCAGGTCGTAGGTTCGAACCCAAGCAGGCGCTTAACTTTGTGTAAATCATTTCATCACCACTGCCCTCAAGTCGGTGAAGGAAAACATCGTGTGGAAACCGGCATGTCCTAGAACCACTGTGTTCCACGCGTTCTCAAAGAGATGTCAGCACAATTGACGGGGGCCGCTAGGGCCGATGCCTGCCAGGGTTGCAGGAAAGTCCGAAAGGGATACCGGGACCCTTGGCAACAGGCAACTGAAGGAACACGGGTGGGTTTGTCAATAAAAGTCTGACACGCCCTCCCGCTCCGCTCAGAGGGGGAGAAGTCATTCAATGATTTCACACACTCAAAAAAAAAATATCCTAGAACCAAAAAAAAATGTTTTCGGTCAGTCTCTAAATCTGCTTTCAAATCTTATTTACCAAAATGCAACAATGTATATATACGAATAGGCTATTTATTCGCTAGACTACCTCGCCATCTCTCGTCTCTGCCCGGATGTGTAGCACAGCATCTGTCTCCATAACGTCACAAGCTTAGGAAATAATGTAATATTAACGCGTGTGAACTTTGCACTAGCTCCTGTATTTACTTGGTATCAGCGTTGGAAAAAAAACAGTTTTTTTCAAATTTTATAAAACAAACAGTTTAAAATGTTTTAAACATGAGTTTTTTTTTGTTTTTTTTTTATCTTTAGTGATTTATCAAATTTATTATCAACACAAAAGAACTAATATAATTAATTTCTAGACTATTAAAAAAATTACAATCAGAATAACATAGGTACTAGTTAATAGATTGGCCGCCGTGGCCGAAATACGGTCTGGAGGACTATATTATTATAATTTACAGAATAAAATATCATTAATCATTTACTGCAAAATGAAGTATGAGAAACAGTGTAAACATTTCCTCATCCTCTGTAGAAAAAGGAGACCTCCGACCAGACGAGTGTTGTGTCTGGTAACAAAGGATTGCTGTCGGATTTCTGTATTTATTAGAGGATGTTCAGCTGCCACAAATAAAACTTAAATTATTTAAGAAAAATGTATACTGCATGTCGATTATTATTTACTACCGCTGACAATGTTTAAAAAAATACTTTTCAAAACACTACTATTTAAAAGTTATTATGCAATTAAGGACTATTTAGAAGACAGATCAATAGAATCGGTAATTGGTAAGTTATGTAGACTAATTGACATCGCTGATTGTAAATACATTTGCACGCCATCTTGTGGCAGGATATTCTGAAACAAACATACTACAAATATTTTTGATTTTGATTTGAAGGTTGTTGCTTTGACTCTCGCATGAATACAGAAGGTTCACTCCGCAAAATCATTTAAAACCAGCCGTGAGGCACACTTTATTGTTATAAACATTATTTTAACTTTTTTTTTTTGTGTACTACTTCCGAAATTAACGTAATTTTCCACTCTTTTGTGTTTTTTTTTTCTGGGTCGTCACTTTCTTTTTTACCGCTCAATCGATTGGCCTTCTAATGGCTGATAACAATTGAAATTCTATTGTGTCTCGTTAATGACAGTTGCAGGTTTATATCACATAAAAATGTGTAATCTAGTAGGTACAAATACCTACGTAAAGATGAAAGGGCACTTTTAATAACCCTTTCACAAAATTATAAAGACAATACTAAATTATAACTCCAACATAGCCATACATTTTCTAACAGATCTGCAAAACCATTAAGAGCCTATACTACCTCAGCTTAAATTCACTTTTTAACTCGCTCGCACCATACTACTCGCGGACTGAGTGAGAGCAGGGTGGAGTGGGGTGCTGGCTGCTCCAAGCCTCGAAAAGTTTAGTTAATTGCTTTTTACGGTGAAAATAATGGATATTTAAAAAAAAAAACGTAATACCTGCTTTATAGTTAGTTCAGTTATTATGCAAAGTTTCATAATCTAATTTGAAGAACTTTTTGTATACCAGCGGTTTATTTCGGTTTAGAGGCAACTTTGGATTTTTTTCTATCGAGAAAATATGCTATCGTGTTTTCGACAAACACACCTAACATCAATCCTTAACATATTTATTTCAAAATTAATGCTACAGTATTTTCGACTTAACGGAGGATCAAGCTAAACAATTTGAGGTAGGGTAGGGCCTTAAAGTATCCGTATCCTAAGCAAGCCCACGTTTTGGCTATAAACCCTTTGAGCCAACTCTGGTGTCCCTTCGGCAATTATAGCCGAAATAAAGGCCATCAGATGGACCTTCGACCGTTTATAGCCATTTTATTTGTTAGTTATTGGCTGTCTGTTCCTATTGGGGACCATTTGTAGGTTTTATGAGCCTCATTCTGAATCTGGATTTAGATATTTTCGATGAACCGAATCGATTAATTTTCGTATCGTTTTTAAAACTGCTCGGGCTAAACGAAGGTTAAGCTACGCTTGCCGCGGTCTATTCGTGGATGGGTGACCATCCCTCACAATATCGAGACCCCTTCATGGCTTGGAAAGCACGTTAAGCCGTTGATCTCGGCTGTCATTCGTAGATCTTTGATAGTCGTTACGGGTCGTCAGTGGTATGGTTTTCTACAAGTTGTAACTTATCAAAACTTGGAAAAATCGTTTTTTTTTAACGACTGACCTTTCGCTGAAATTAAGTAACTTTCTTAAACGAATAAACAGCACATTAGCCAATCAGAAACTAGGTACATGTACCATTTATTACAAAGTTATCGTCCAATCAGCCAATACCTGGAATGAAGCTACTTTACTTGAATTCCTACTTACCCCCTACGGGAATAATCTTGCAGACATCTGCGGTACTTCGTCAGAAGTTATATAACTCAATACTTGACTATGACTGCTTTGGAGTTTAGTTGAGACTCAGTACATGTAAGGCCAGGGATTTACAGAGAGCGTTTAGCGCAGGCCAGACGGGAAGGAAGCTGAGCGTTTAGCGCAGGCCAGACGGGAAGGAAGCTGAGCGTTTAGCGCAGGCCAGACGGGAAGGAAGCTGAGCGTTTAGCGCAGGCCAGACGGGAAGGAAGCTATAACTCTACAACGGTAACGTAAAATGCGCAAAACCTCAGACACCCCAACAAATTTTTATTTCAATTGATCTATTTCAGAGAGAAAAAAAATCATTAATTAAACAACGTGTAACGTTAAGGGGGATGCTAGGGTAGCCCGCGAAATTCATATTTTCTTACGTTTTTTGCAATTTGCAGGTCCGTATCAGGTTGTATGTTGATCTAAATATTATTAGCACTCGTAACAAATATGGATTTAGAGAATTATAAACATTAAAATCAGCAATACAACTCTCTAAGCTCATGTAAGTGCATTGAATGACTATTTCATGACATTTGGCACTTTAATGCTGCAGTATTTTCGGCATAACGGAGGATCATGCTAAGCAATTTGAGGTAGGATGCGCCCTTAAGCTTCGTGCACTCTGCAGTCAGTTATGTTTTCTAAACTCACTGAGACACAGTCAACATAAAGTTATTCTCGTGTAGTTCATCTTTTAGGAAGATAAATCCTCTACATCACTTAATCGCTCCGTCCGCTCCGCTCCGCTCCGCTCCGCTCGTCGCTCTACAGTTCTAAATCCGTAGCATTAAACTATATTGGTGGTACGCGACTAAATTTTACGACATGTACGTGATTTTAAACTACACTCTTTGTCATACAATAGCTGATATTCGAGATTCGGAATGTATTGTAGAGATGCGAGTGTGTTTAGTTTAGAAGAACTGTTTTGAATTTTTTGATACTTTACAATAATGCATGTGCTCGAAAAGAAGGTTTTCTCAAACATGCTTGGAAATTCGAGCATTATTTTGACAACCTTCTTCGAGATAAATCGAAATTGGTGTACTAGTAAAAAAAAAAAAAAATTAAAAACGAAAACCCCGCCTGCAAAAACAAATGGATGCGCATTGTTTTGGGCGCTCACTAACACATATACGTCATATTCTAACACAATTTTGATTTTAAATTTATTGAAAATGATTTAATTTAATTGTAATGTTAGTATTGTGTAGGTAATTGATCTAGTTAATTTTATGTAATGTAAGTGTATTATGATAATTAGTGTGTGATATATGTGTTAATGTAAAATATTGATTTTAATTTTTGATATGATTTAATGTATTGTGTATGGATTATATTATCTGAAATAAATGAATTAATAATAATAAAAACGCATAACTTAAAAGAGAAAAACAAGCATTATAATCTGTAGAATTTTGGTATTACAGGCGGGGAACAAACAAAAGTTACACCATTTTTCAGGTTAGTGGTTTGTTCCCCGCCTGTAATACCAAAATTCTACAGATTATAATGCTTGTTTTTCTCTTTTAAGTTATGCGTTTTTGCAGGCGGGTTTTTTGTTTTTTAAATAATTCCTACCTGTTTAAAACATTCCCCTCCCTTTTTTTTGTTGCCAGATGAAATAAAAAAAAAAAAAAGCCTATGTCACTCCCACAATTAAGACGAATCTAACGACACCTCGTATGTTAAAATCCATCAAGCCGTTGAGGCTACAGAGCGTGCCAACGAAATAGACATACATACATACAAACATACATACATACATACACACATTCATACATACATACATACATACTCTCGAAAAACATTACCCTCCTGGGGCAGTCGGGTAACAAGTGACGATGCGGCCGGCAAAGTAAGTATGAAAATTCATAACTGTCGTATTTAGCGGACAAATAAATTAACTAAATAGTAACGAACGTTTTACTTCAACACATGGCAACCCAGGAGGAACCCTTTAAGCCTATAACCAGCGGACAATCAAGTCACTTCTAACGATATCATTTGTCAAATTGTGATGAGTAGTTTAGAAGATGTGACACATGAAATTACATACAAACCGGTCAAAATCATAACCCTCCTTTTTGCTTCGCCGTAGTCAGGTAAAAAGGAGCCAGCGACTTCATAATAATTATGAATCATTGATAATCTTTTGTAATTTACTCTATTATTAATCGTGTATTTCTCTTTGTTTCATGTACCGTCTTTTGAAAACTACAGAGCCCAGCTTGAGTAAGTATATTACATCCATACTTATCCTCACATATAAAACAAAGTCCTCCGCCGCGTCTGTCCGGCGTCCAACACCTATACTACGACGTATTCATCTGCCTAGCCTTTTCCCAACTATGTTGGGGTCGGCTTCCAGTCTAACCGGATGCAGCTGAATACCAGTATTTTACATGGAGCGACTGCCTATCTGACCTCCACAACCCAGTAACTGGGTAATACGATACCCCTTGGTTATACTGGTTGTCAGACTTTCGTGCTTCTGACGACTCGTAACGACTGTCAAAGATCCACAAATGACAGCCGGGACCAACGGTTTAACGTGCTTTCCGAGGCACGGAGGAGTCTCGGTAAAGTAAAGATGGTCACCCATCCACGGACCAACCCCGGCAAGCGTAGCTTAACTTCATGGATTGACCCGTGCGGGTGTTATTACTTAGCCACGAGCTCCTCCAAAAACAACATTATTCACAAGCGCCTTCGAGCTACCTACTCGACTCATTAAAATACAGCATGTATTATTAAGGTGTGTTCACATATGGGTGTGATACAGACCATCATACTAAACAACATTCTCAATGGGACCAAAATCGTAATCGGAAAAAAAAAAACAACCGTCCCATACATTTGACTTGACTAGCTATTATAGTTTGTATGGAACAGTTGATAATTTTATCGCTAAACTCACTGCCGATCGTTGAAAATCAAACGTGCAATATTTTTTAGGCATTAGAAAGAAATAAAATAGTAAGGCACACAAAAACAAAGAACAGAATAAAGAAAGAAAAGAAAGAAAAGAAAGAAAAGAAAGAAAAGAAAGAAAAAAAGAAAAGAAAGAGAAGAAAGAAAAGAAAGAAAAGAAAGAAAAGAAAGAAAAGAAAGAAAAGAAAGAAAAGAAAGAAAAGAAAGAAAAGAAAGAAAAGAAAGAAAAGAAAGAAAAGAAAGAAAAGAAAGAAAAGAAAGAAAAGAAAGAAAAGAAAGAAAAGAAAGAAAGAAAGAAAAGAAAGAAAAGAAAGAAAAGAGAAAGAAAGAAAAGAGAAAGAAAGAAAAGAAAGAAAAGAAAGAAAGAAAGAAAAGAAAGAAAAGAAAGAAAAGAAAGAAAAGAAAGGAAAAGAACAGAAAGAAAGAAAAAGTGTTTATTCTGCACAAACAAAACAGTATTGTGCGTCTCACGGCTACGCCAAATAAGCCCAGTTCAGCATGAATGCCAGTCAACTAGTGCCTGACGCTGGTTTTCAACTGAACCTTATGTTGAGAGGACGTCTTACGGATGTAAATCAGTTTTAAAGTGTATACTAAATGTTTAAATATAAAATAGATTGATAGGTGTAGCTAATAATAATAAACTCGACTCATTACATTAAGTGTCGCCACTAGTGTGGCACTAAAGTCAGCAGACAAACAAAAAGACTATACCAAACTGTGCAACAACATAATCCCTGGTTAACCCTTAAACGCCACCTCCCAAAAGGCAAAATTTTAACTCCCAAAACTTAGTCTAAAATAGTCTCGCCCTGGACTTTACTTTATGAGTCTAACTCATCCCACATTCGCTAAAAGCTTTTATGACACCTTTGGGACGGTGACATGGAAATTAGCTTAGCCATGGCATGGTTAAAGCTATTATAAACACGTTTTTCACATATATTTTTTAGGGTTCCGTACCCAAAGCGTAAAACGGGACCCGATTACTAAGACTCCGGCTGTCTGTCTGTCTGTCCGTCTGTAACCAGGCTATAACTCCAGATTGTATAGGTCAGATAGGCAGTAGCTCCATGTAAAATACAGGTATTCAGCTGCTGCATCCGGTCAGACTAGAAGCCGACCCCAACATAGTTGGGAAAAGGCTCGGCAGATTGATTTTGTTTTAATATCCACAGTTCGCCAGTTATGTTTAAGTCCCATGTAATAGGGGGTCAGACTAGAAGCTGACCCCAACATAGTTGGGAAAAGGCTAAGCAGATTGATTTCCCTGGTCTGTGCGAATGTCATCATGTTGGCTCTTAGTACAAATAAATAAATAAATAATCAATAGTAGAGAGCATTCCTGTATCGGAATGTTACGCTGTGATTTTAGTCCGAAGTTAATTCGATTTGTTTGTGTATCGGCAAAATAACAAGCGTAGAACAACTGGACCGTATTCGGGAATATTTATTTTGTGATTGGTTACCAGTTTATAGAATGTGGAGTGGTGTGTTTACGACAATATGAAACAACAACTGACTTCCAAAAAAAACAAACTAACTTTAATTTCAGAAGTCGGTGTATTTGGTTTACAGTTTTAGTTTTTTGCCACCGACTTCCGAAATTAAAGTTATTTTTCCCTTTTCCGTGATTCTTTTGTTATTTTTTTGTAAAAAGTTTTTATTTTTCACTTTTTAGTTGTGGTACCTACCCCACACAAATTCGAATACCACTACCTGCTTTGTAAATAACAGTGACGGAGTAAGTTAAAAATCGTCCAGATAAATTCAGTGGGAAAAATACGTAATATTGAAGCTAACTCAAAAACTAAGCGAGCAAAGTTAATACAATTTATAAGGGACCACCTCTGAAGCATGGGCTACCAAATAAAAAAGAATCATCAAAATCAAGTTAAAGATATGTCAGCACAATTGACGGGGTCCGCTAGGGCCGATGCCTGCCGGGGTCACGAAAAAGTCCGAAAGGGATACCGTGGCCTTTGGCAACATACAGGCAACTGTAGGAACACGGGTGGGTTTTAGTCAGTAAGAATCTGACACGCCCTAGCTCCACCCAGAGCGGGAGAAGTGATTTGATAATATCCCACCATCAAAAAAAAAAAAATGGTACCACTCTCTGATTCCCGGCCACCGTGGGGTCGGGCCTGCGGACGGTGAGCAATGGTTAGCTCGCCGTCCAATAAGGACCAGACCCGGGTCGACGGCGCGTTGTTCCACGCGGAGAAAGTACTTGAAAAAAAAGGTTCCACTCTCTCCAAAACTTCACCACCATCAGTACTAACAAGTCACCTCTTTACAGGACAACCTCAATAAGCTCTCCCCAAGCGAAGTCACCAGCTGGAAGCAGCGCTGGAGCGGCTGCAAGCGCATCAACAGCACCTGGAGAGAGGACGCCAACTGCCCACAACAAACAGCTGCAAAATGTCAAGGGACAGGACCATCCGCCGCATCCATCTGTAAGTAGAAGTTTTTGACTTTAAAGGGGGAGTTTGTGGGATAGAAATGGGAGTTTGTGGGATAGAAAAGGGGAGTTTGTGGGATAGAAAAGGGGAGTTTGTGGGATAGAAAAGGGGAGTTTGTGGGATAGAAATGGGGAGTTTGTGGAATTTTAAAGAGGAAATTAATGTTTAAGTAGTCAATGTTGATAATGATTGTGTAGTTATGAAGTGTGATTGTTGTGTAGTAGTTTTTTATTGATAAATAATTTTCGTCTAGGTGAAATGGAAGTGAATGTGTTTTCAGAGAAGCTGTAGGGACGCAGTTATATTTTAGTATGTAGATACATAGGAGTAGGATGTTTCGTAGATCTGAATGTAGAACGGAACAGTGTAGAAGATGAATTTTAAAGCGTTTACGCTAAAAGTGGGCAACGTCGCGAATAGATGTCAAATATTTCGCTGTTTTGATTAATTTGGCAATATTACTGTATGGAAATATAAAATATAGCTAACTAACTGTTTAAAATATTGATTATGAAATGCAATAAATAATATCGTAACACAGAATATTTAGTTTTAGGTGTAAAAAAGCATTTGGAAAGTTTCTAACTCTTTTTTTAAATTTTAAACAGTTTCAATCAATATTTTGCCAAATTAATCAAAACAGCGAAATACTTGACATCTATTTGCGACGTTGCCCACTTTCAGCGTAAACGCTCCTAATCTGAAACTAATAGGAATCAACACTTCGATAGAGAACGATATTAATATAAGTCCAGATATAATAAGAAAGGTATCCAAATAGTGGAAGCAAATGAAATTAGTAACAGAAAGAAATATATTAAAAGTCAAAATATACTAAAAAATCCAAAAGAACAATATGAGTTGGTAGAAACTTAAAACGTCGATTAGATCTGTATTTGATAAATTAAAAGTAGGTACTCGAATTAGGAAAGATACAAAACTTATGCAGTATGTTATCTAAAGAAGGGTGTTCCCGTTAATCTGCAATAGTATAGCGTCTATACAGGCTAAAAAAAATATTGCCATAAAAAAAAAAGTTTTTCATAGTAAAATTCACAAAAAAATATTAAATTGATACGGAAAAGAAACACTTTGTATATAACACATACTGTGTATATGTAGGTACGTTATATAATAAACATAAGGATATTATATTGTTCCACTTACGTGTGGTTTGGATACAACACTTCACCCTGACATTTGCGGAAAGCTTCTTAATTATTCATGGTACGTTGTGAAGGCTTTTCGTTCACAATATTTGTCTGAATCTCAGGAACAATGATAATATCGGCGTGGGAAAAATTACGATTCTATTAAAGATTTTTTTAATTACTGATTTAAAGAAGGCTACGTTATAAAATTTTACCTATTCAAATTGAGAAACAAAAACAAATCAAAGACTTGGAAATCGAATCCTAAAAATAAATTAATTTGTTTAGTTTTAAATGAGCGTTCTATTTATAAAGAACTTCCAAAATGAAGTTCTCGTTCACTAGGTGGCAGCACTGAGACGTCAGGTCCGGGCACCTGTCAAAAGTGTCAAAGCGCCTATAGTTCCTTTATTCGCGACTGAATAATGAAAAAAATGATGAACATCATCATATATTTTATTTTCATTGTCGAAATGGAAGACCTCTTGACTAAGTGGTCTTAACTGTTGGCGTGAATTTGTATGAAAACCGTCATTGACATGTGATTCAGTACTTTTTTTTGTCAGTGCAGTTAATACTATTTTAGTACAAAGTTAAAAACACGTGAAGCCAGAATTTGAATAAGATTAAAATCAAAGCACTGAAAAACATTCCTAAATATTTCCAAAATGAAAGACTTGTCTCATAATTATGAGGCAAATCTTTTCATAACTTGAAAGGTGCAGAAGTTTATTAAGTAATTAAAATTATCTAAGTAGCTAAACCAGGTAATATTATACATAGGTACCGTATAAAGTAGATAATACGTAAAACGGATAAAATCTTTATTAGTTAGTAAAGAAAAGACAATAAGGAGGCTTCTAAGTAAGCATTATGTGATAGGAAATATTTTTATGTTAAAAAGAAAAATATATTATGATGAAACCATAGATTTCAATCGTAGATTCGCCCTGCTGTGTCAAAAGATAGTCGGATTTCTACTTCGTTTTGATACCTCTGATACACAAAATGTGACTAGACTTGACTGTCATGGAAACACCATTATTATGTGAGCTCGTCCTTCTCAGTATGGACAGTTTTTCGTGCGACGACGTAAGTACGGTGGGGGCAAATCTAACAATTTAAATCTTTGGGTCAAATAGAAAAAAAATATTTCAAAAAGTTTAAAACACAAAAAAGTTTATATATAAGAATGTTTTGTTGTTTGAAAACAATGAATGAACATTGAATTGGATATAGCCACCGAATGAAAAGGTTTTGTTACCAAAAGTATTCGCTAAAACCTTATTAGAAAACTGTTACATTGATTGAAGTTAGTAAATAGTTTGAACGTTACGAACTAAAGTACCAGCGCAAACTGTGCGACTTGTCGCTTCGTCTAGTCGGTAGACAGGAAGTGATCATTTTCTTTGAGTATTCGAAAGAGGCGATCGTGTGCTTAAAATACAAAAGCGAATCGCATACAACTGTCGTCGGATATGCGCTTGCACCGTGCGTCTAGTTCCTGAGTCAAGTTGCGAGAGCGTGTGATGGTCCTGTCGTTGCGACTCTGCAACTCGACGCCAAGTGTGCGGAGCTTTGGACAGAATATATGAAAATTGTCGGCCAGTCTTTGCGTCTAGTCGCCGAACTATCGCAGTTGCATGTCGCGTAGTGTGCGCCATGCCAAAGTATTAATACACATAAAACGTAGTTATTGGAAGGCAACATTCATGTAGAATGCTGGTAACCGGCGCCTGTCGCGCTGGTTGTCAACCAGTGGCAGTTTTTATACTTCACCCATATCAGCGCGACCCTCGCCGATAAGCGCCGACACGTTCCTTTATGAGTCGGCGCCGTCGGTTTGCGCTGATTCGGCAAAAGTATGAATAGGCACTGCCTGCGCCGATCAGTGTTGTCAACCAGCGCTTGTTGTTGCTGATGCTGGGGCTACATTGTCGCGTTATCGCGAACTATACTTCGCGCGCTCTCTGTCGCCAGCATGACAAGCGCTCCAATATTGAAGCTGGTTGCCAGTGCTCTACGTGAATACGGTTGTACAATGAAAATATATCCGATTTTCACTTGATTTGAACTGAAAAATATTTAGGTAAGTATAGAATATAGGGGACTAGTATGTAAATAATATCGGAAAAAGACTTAACTGAAATAATTCAAACAATTTTGAAAGGGAATTAGGCGGCTATTGGTAAATTATAACATTGGAAAATAATTCCGAACGACTTGACGACTTCAGACAAAAAAGAAGTAGGCCGCTTTAAATGAAACAGTAGGTAATACTAAAAGTTTTTTAGTTTCAAAATATTAGATTATTCAGTCTTCTTTAAGAAAGTAATTAAAACAGAAAGTATTAATGTAGTAAAGAAAGAAAGAAAGAAGAATGAGAGAAATAATTATATTCACTTTTCACAAAAGAATGAAAAAATCTTTGATTATTTATGTCTAGATACAGTGTCGTGCTGTAAAAGAACTAAAACAAACGAACTTTGTTATGCAGTTACGTCTTAGATATGAATCCGACGATCCGCGATTTTGCGGACGGACACGCACGGCGGACGACCACAGACCGCCACGCACCGCGCACCGAGGAACTTCCGATATCTGCGATACCCCGCACGTACACCTTCCCACGGTGCGTCGTGCGGGCTCGTCTGTGTCCGTCCGCAATATGGCGCACCGTCGGATCACGGCATTACAGTCGCGCCACGTCATTGTGCGTTTATAGTGTGCGTGTATTTAGCGGCCAACAGTTGGACGTTATTTTTTTCGACGAATTCACAGCTTTGACTGTTTATCTAGACATATTTATATCTTTAAAAAAAGAACTATTGGTAACATAACATAATTAAGCTGGGTCCACAGTAAGTAACTGACCAGAGATGTTAATACTAATTATTATGTGTGTTTATAATTAATTATAATTATGTTTTTAGTCAATGTTCGATGTTACTGGCTGCTCTTATAATGAAATTGGTTGTTTATTATTATACTTAGTATTATAGATATTTCCTTTAGGTATTTCTGAAATATATTATCTTACTGTTATCTATTTAATGTGTGTCTATCTTTATTTAGTTTTTGTAGTCAGTCACAGTTCGTAATTATGCATAATTTAATTATTGTAAAACTATGAAGTACATACACAAAAGACACACATAATTAACATAATGGTGAAGTCATATTTATACAACTCCTTCAGTTAGAATAACTGCCAAATGTCATGATTTCATGAAGAAGTCATTCAATACACTTTTATGAATTTAGAGAATTGTATTGCTGATTCTAATGTTCATAATTCTGTAAATCCATATTTTTTACAGTCGCGAATCATATTTTAATCAACATACAACTTGATATTGACCTGCAAATCGCAAAAAACGTAAGAAAATTTATATTTCGCGAGATACCCTGATCGAAGCTTTCACTAATTAGCGGTAGGTACTTCATCGGTTAACTTTGCTTAGAATAAAAGCATATTACTTTTCTTCTAAACCTATTTGACTTACAAATTATAAAATCATATTTTTCAATATACGTAGCTAGAGTTTTTTCATTAGTTTGAAAGATTGATGAGCGAAACTAAAGCACAAAAAGGTTCATTTCTATTTTAATCAATATCAAAAGCTATTTATTCAAACTTGTCTGAGAATCAGCACTTTTTGAAAACATTCCCTCAAAACCCTTCACCACTTCGTAGTGCTTTAGCTGGGAAGAAGAAGTGGCGCAACAAACTCCCCAGCAGCACAGCAGAGCTGTCTGTTAAGTTATAACAAAAATAATCATAAATAAATAATCAATAAATTCTCATTAAAAATACTGTGACTGACTGCAAAAACATGTAATTACAAAAAAAAAAAACTAAGGCTTTTCCTTATAATGTGTGTTTCGTTCCAAAAGAGGATAGTTCGGAAACTTTTACTTTACTAACTTTCTTATACCATCTTTATACGACTTTTTTTTACTACTTTATTACGATTTTTATAGCACTCTTATAACGCTTCGATAGGTATACACTAAACATTTTAAACTTGAATAATAAAATACTTAATACAATAGACGTACATCAAAGAGGCATCCTCAGGATGACAATTGACCAGTCGCAAACCAGAACACGACGTGTTGTCACACCGAGCGCTAGACGCTCGTTGAGAGGAGAAACACGTGTCGATTTCTTACAGGGTTTTTTATGACTCTTGGAGAATAGTTAAGCGGAATGGGTTACTAAATATATCTACGTCTATTGTATTTTATAATAGATTTCCGCAAAACTCACGTCTGAATCCATTAACTACAATAAAATACTAATCTTATTTTACAATTAACGAATTCTTCAATTTTCATATTCATGAATTCTTGTCATGTCTTCATACCATTACCGCGCCCCCCGGTTTACTTCTTGATATGCAATGGCCTCTGTAGCCCCATGAAGCACGAGGCTCCAGGGGCGAGTGCAAATCTTGGGGTTCATTCGATTTATCGAGTCTGGTTATATCAATCTGGGGTCGGTGTATTTCATTCATTCATTCATGAATTCGTGTCAGTTTATTTAAAAGAAAGAAAATTTTAATTTAAGTTTTAGTATGTAAACTAAACTATTGTAAAAATTACCACAGCAGAAGAACTGTATAACTCATGTCTAACTCGCAATAGATCCAATTTATAAGTCTCTGTCAAAAATGACAGCTAGTGTTTCTTTTGTTTTTGCACCGAAAAAATGTGAACACAGCCAGTTCTATTCTGTAAAGTTCACTTGGAACCTCACTCAAGTGAGCGCACACAATTCGAAAGCGAACTCATTTGTTTTTAAAGTAAATCATCGCGGATATACAACGAGACGGCGTTCGAATTTCGAAATGGTGTTTTGATACATTTTCTTCTTACATTTAACCTTTACGTCACTGATTCTGAATACTGATTGTCAGTTTGAAATTCGTCTCGGAACGTCTTCATAGATATCTGTATAATATGTATAACAGTATCCTTTATTAGCTCTGCTCTAAACCGAGACACGTACGAGACGAAATAAATAATTCATCTCAAGTAATAAAGACTACCTTTTACCCGACACAGGTGGTGCTAAAAAGGCGTATGTGTTTTGTTTTTAGGGGTATCTTTATCTTGTGAGGCGTACTGAATTTATTTAAGGAGGAACCTGGGTGACCGAGCTGCTCTGGTGAAAATAGAAAATGCCCATTTAATAATATACGATAGTTCATACTAATTCAATATACCTATAGTACATACTAATTCCATGCTGCCATAATTATAGTAAATACTAATTCCATGTATAGTACATACTAGTTCCATGCTGCCATAAGGATAGTAAGTACTAATTCAATGTATAATACATACTAATTCCATGCTGACATAATGATAGTAAGTACTAATTCCATGCTGCCATGTCATTATTCTAAGGTAGCCATCTTGTTCTAAACTTTTGGCGGTCGCGATTTTGCGAAAATAGAGAAAACGAACTTTTCCAGATATGAAAGAACTTAGCTAGGTCGATTTTTCGCCCCCGTTAACCCCTATATTGCAACTTTTATCGAAATCGTTAGAACCGTTTTCGAGAACGATATAATTATTATTTAAAGAAATATTGCTCATAGCATAGCGGTAGTAAGGATTATGTCTATATTTCCCTGAAGAGAAGACAGATTAACATTTTGCCAGTTATGTTAAAAGTTCCATGTATTATAGTACTACCTAACACTAGGTTCTAAGTCGTGTGTATACTAACCAAATGGACTATAAGGTTCGAAATAAAAGATTTTTATTTTATTTATTTTGGGGACTGCTTATTGTCGCTAACCGTACACAAATCGAGCTATATTCCAGGTTACAGCTAAGTTTTTTTTTCAGTAATACACTTTATTTTACAGTATAGTTTTAGCCACACAACAAACTCAAAGTCAAAGCATTTATTTCAAATAAACCAATTACAGGCACTTTTGAATTGTCAAGGGGTCGGTCAGTCAGAAAGATGAAGCTAGTTGCCCATTCCAAAGCGTAGTAGGTTCCTATGGAGAAGAACGGGCAAGAGACTCCACGGACACTCTTTTAAATCAGAATATTGTTACAATACAACGAAAACCTCTCAGGGTTTATAGTGTGCCGTTCATTAAAATGTTATAAAAATATAAATTAAGTACTACATTAATAATACTTTTTTTTAATAATGATAGATAATAATTTATAGTTTTCGGTTTATTATACAATAATTATAATTAAGCGCGGATAAGTGAACCCTTTATTGAAAATAAACGCTAAATAAAAATATTATTATTTTTTCTTGCGGTATTATTAGCACTCCAACGCTGACAGTACCTACTGCAACTACTATTTCTAAACTTCTAATTAACAAAAGAGGTGTACTGTAATTAAAACAATTAAGTAAAAGAACAACAATGTAACAGTTTCACGCTACTATTTCTGACTAGTTTAAAACTGAAACTAAAACTAACTATGAACGAGCGAGCACTCGGTTTAACTCATTTCAAGTTTATTTCGGCTCTACTCTACTTACTAATTATTTAGATTTTGGTATTTTAGAGCTATATGGGAATACATTACTGAAGCTAAATAGAGAGTGTTAAGGGACAGCCATCCGCAGACTGAGGGGATGAATTCAGCATATCATACTAAGACGATCGGTACATGAAATTATTTCAGGAACGTTATGGGAATCCAATAATCCTGATTTGTATTATTACCTCACGTGCAATGTATCGTTACCGTGGCAAAACCCGCGAAGCCGCACTCTCCGTGTCCCGCGCGCTCGATTATTTTAACATCCATTACTGTTTATTTTTATTTTAGCTGTTTTATTTACATAACTAGAGTGTTGCGTGCAGGGAATGTAATTTTACATTGAAAAACGATAAAAAAATTAAAACTTTCCTGAGAAAAGGGAATTGCTCAGTTTGTTCAATATGATTCAAAATAAGGAGCTGAATGCCTCCTGTTAATTTGCGGACGGCTGTCCCTAACACCCTATGTAAAGATATATAAAGATTCATAATCAGCCTATAATGTTCCCACTGCTGGGACACAGGCCTCCTCTCTGTGACAGGGATTAGGCCATAATCCACCACGCGGGCCCAGTACGGGTTGGTAGATGTCACAAATGTCTTCGAATATTTGGTTCTAAGACATGCCGTTTTCCTCGCGATGTTTTCCTTCACCGTTTTGAGAGCAGTGTGGTAATGAAATAATTTACACAAAATAAACGCCTTTCAGGGTTCGAACCTACGAACTACAAGTCGTAAGTCGCGGCCGTTACAACTGAGCAGCCAATGCTCTAATCTGATTGTGAATGTGTGCGTGTGTGCGTGTATGCACAGAGCGGAGGTGTAGTTTTGGCATGCTTCACTGTACCTATTGTTCGCAGCGCTCTGTCTTGGTTTTTTATTTGGTCTGAGTAACTCAGTAGGTACCTAGGGGCCATGCCTCGACGGTAATGCCGTAAAAGCTACGGTAAGTTTTTCATTTAACGGAGACTGAAACTAATTTATTATCAGTATTTTAATTAAAACCACGAACCTCACATTCTTAACGGGAACGATGCACTAATTAAAGTTCATTAGTAAAATCAACTGTTACCGAGAACTGAATACCAAGTGACGTCATATTAATTTATGTCTCGTGAATTATACTGAATTTACTTCACAGAATTTATGCAAGAGAATTTACTGAAATGTAGGTATGTCGCTTTGATGTGAGGGTTCTGCAGAAGCCATATTTTTGCAACATAATTAGTACTACCTCGTTGGTCTAGTGGTTGCAAACACTACTGCTGAGCAAGAGGACCTGGGTTCGTTTCCCAGATCGCAATTCTATCATCGATCATCAATTGGGCAATTTTTTAAGTTAAAACTTCTTTAGGTGCTTTGAGCACTTTTTAAGAGAACAAAAAATATGGAATTCGCGTCATCGTCACTGTCACGCTTGAAGAAATGTTTTTAGCGCCATCTACCGTCTACCGTTTGAATTACGTTGAGGTTACGCATTTGTATCGGCAGTCCCCAAAGACTGCTCTGCATGTTTTCTATCAGGAATTTCTCAGTAACAGCCCGGAGTCTGGATTTATGCCCGGTTGATGGCAATAGGCTCGCCCCCTATTACATGGGACTTAATAATAATAGTCCTCCAGACCGTATTTTCGGCCACGGCGGCCAATCTCAACGGAGACTAGCCATCGGCGCGGGAGATATTATAGTGCACAAGTGTTTGCGCAGACACAAGTGCACTCTCTCTTCCCTCACTCTCATAGTCCGATGGGACGGCAGTCCGACACGACCGGAGAGAGATCAGGCGTAGGACCAACGGCTTAACGTGCTTTCCGAGGCACGGGGGTATCACACCGCCAACTTCCAAACTCCGGGCTGTTACTACGAAATTTCTTATGGAAAAATTCAATAACACTTTGCCCGACCCAGGAATCGAACCCAGGACCCCACGCTCTGCAGTCGCGCTTGCGACCACGAGACCAACGGATGGGACTTAAACATAGCTGGCGAAGTGTGGGTGTACTAAATGTAAATCTCTGCCTAACCCTTCGTGGATTACAGGCGAGATGTACATTGGGTATGAAGAGCCAGTACAAGCGGATCGCATCGCACTTTTTGATATTGAAATGCAATGCGCTGCAGCCTTGAGAATCGGTCTTATTTACTTTCAACGAATTTTAAGAAAACATCCGGATAAATCGAACAGATTTAAGAGGAAATAGGGTCGGTCTTTTCTCCATACAAAAAGTCATAATTCGAGGTTTGGCCCTCGTCTATTTCCTCCTCCAATATTGGACCAATTTGAAAGATATTTTAGACATTTTTATAAATTGATATTTACTGTGCCCCTAACTGTTTTTCTTTTTATTAATAGTTGTCAAATTTGCACAATAGGCCTGTTGACAGCGGTGAAGGAAAACATCGTGAGAAAACTGGCATTTCTTAGAACCAAAAATTCTAAGACATGTGACATCTACCAACCCGCACTGGGCCTGCGTGGTGGATTACGGCCCTCTCACTCTCACAGAGAGGTGGCCTGTGTCCCAGCAGTAGGAACTTATAGGCTGATTCGCTCATCTGCCTTCCTTCCTAAACTTAGTACAACAGTCCCGCCTACAGTGTGTCATTTCTAATAAATCGCACGTGCTACCGACTCGACGTAATCTCTTTCATTCTATCAAGTTTGAAACTTCAAAGTTAAATTAAATTTGCATACTTCGTCTCTTGTATTACGTAATGTTAGAGGGGGATGGATATAGATTTGTGTTTAAGTTTGTATTTAATACAGTGTGATTAATTGAGATGGGTCAGTCTGAGGTAGATAAATTTTTAAAGAACCATATAGTGTATTTTTCCCGGTCATCTGTTGATTGGCCTATAAAAGACCTAACAAATAAAATTATATTGTGTCTCGTTAGTGGCAATCGGAGGTTTATACATAATTTAATTATTCTGCGTTCGCGATCTAGTTAACAAACATGTAAACAAGTATTTGATTTTGTAAAAAACAACTTTATTACTCGCCCACAAAGATTATTTTGCGCTACAACTTGAAACATTTTTGTCTTTTTCTATATTAGTAGTAATTCTGATATTAAGTTATTTGACACTGCCATAAAGTTGATAAAACAAATATCCGATACAAGAATTTAAATAGACGAGTTATTGGTTGAATAGAGAACTATTGGCACGCACAATTTTTGAGAGCCAGCACAGAAGAATAGACAAAATGACAGATAAACAATCACAATCTATCATTTTGTCTATTCTTCCGTCGCAAAACCAGTTTCTACGTGAAAAAAAATTATTCTCACCTGTGTGAGCAAAATTTTTAAAGTTTTCAAGAAAAAAATGGTTCCTATTATATAGTGAATTCCAATCACACCTTAAAATATTTGGTTTAAAAACCAAATCCAAAAACGAGGTTTTGTATTTCTTTCTATGGTTTTTAAGGATTTTTCTCGATTTTATTAATTTCTCCGAAACTATAGTAGATGAAGCCGGCGGAGTTTTAATTAGAGATGGGTTGTAACAGGTGAAACACGATATCCGTGATCACTGTGACTGTGACCAAAAAATAACAGATCCAAATATCTGTTATTAAATCACAGCCTGTGATTTTTGTACGGACGATAAATACGTATCTCAATCGAATATCATCTTTATGTCATTTGATTTAAAGTCGAAAATCGTATCTATCTGTTATAAAATCACAGCCTGTGATTTTTGTACAGACGATAAATACGTATTAACTCAATTGAATATCTTCTTTATTTCTTTTCGTTAAAGTCGAAAATCGTATCTGAAGTTTTAACAGTAACAGTCTTGAGGATCTGTGATTTTAAGTAACAGATATTTTTTATCGTTAGGAGCAATTGCTATCTGCTATTTTTTAATATCTGTGATTTCTATCTGTGACGATAAATACGCCTCACTCCTAGTTTTAATACGAGTTTTGTTTGTTTGTTAGCTTTCCAAAAAACACATAACGGGCATGTCCGCAAGTACCTAAGGCAAAGTAACACACTGTGAGATGGAGGGTATTCATGACGATTTACTTACGAAAACATATATTTCTCAGTAATACCGCAAGACATATTTTGATAGGCATATAAATTGTCCACCTATTCGCATAAACTACCAAAAACACAAAAGGCACTTCCAAGAATCTCTTACAAAACCCAATTGATTTGAAACAGAATGTATTACCATAATATTTCCGTTCTTCACGAACTAAATCAGTTTGAAAAACACTGAGAAAAGATGGCGGCGAACGGCGATATTCAATTGTCATGAATAATGGAGGAGCCTGCACATTCATAGCAAGAATACAGGCTTCTGTAATACGATGGGAGAGAAAAGTGGCGCCTGGGGTATGAATTGTATAGAGCACTTATTTTAGTAGTTGTATTTTTTTTACCCTTTACAGTATTTTACCGGGATCATGGATGAGCAGTGCGTTAATAAATACAATTATCGTAACAATATTGGTTTGATTTAAAAATTGATAATTAAAAATGTATGTAAGTATGTATGAACATACATACTTACATACATACCGGTCAAAATCATAACCCTCCTTTTGCTTCGCCGTAGTCGGGTAAAAAGGGGACTTTCTTTATGATAAAGACCGCAATCAACATCCCGTTCTGTTTGCCCCTCTAATCTCATAATACAGATTAACTTTATCCCAAAATCCGAAATAGATTTGGTTCTCTAACAAAATTACATCAAATTATTTAAAAGGACTTGTTAAGCAAGATTGTCAATTAAATTAGTCGTTACGGGTCGTCAGAAGCTCGAAAGTCTGACAACCAGTCTTACCAAGGGGTATCGTATTACCCAGTTACTGGGTTGTGGAGGTCAGATAGGAAGTCGCTCCATGTAAAATACTGGTATTCAGCTGCATCCGGTTAGACTGGAAGCCGACCCCGACATAGTTGGGAAAAGGCTAGGCAGATGTTGAAGCAGTCTTACTTTGGCTTCCTCATTGGTGTAGTGATCTTAATTAAGCGCGAGTGCTGAGCATGGGGTACTTGGTTCGATTTCATGGAGAAAATGCTATTGGACTTTTCCATCAGGAATTTCTCATTAGCACGGAATTTTAATTTTGTAGTTTGACCAGTTGCGAACTAGAACACGACGTGTTGCCACGCCAAGCACGGAACGCAAACGCTGGCGCTGTCTGCGTCCAGCAATATGTCGTGTTCGGCTTCGCGACTGGTCAATCGTCATCTTGAGGATGCCTCGTTGAGAGGTGAAACACGTGTCGATTTCTTACAGGGTTTTTTATAACTCTTGAGGAATTGTTAAGCGGAATATGTTACTAAATATATTCTACGTGTATTGTAGATTTTGTGTCTGATTAATGAATATACGAGTAGGTGCGATCTTTTGCTTGCTTCTATAAGGTTTTCTAACAGGAATTTCTTAGAAAAAGTCAATGGGCTCACCCCTACCACATGGGGCTTGAACATAACTGGCAAAACGTGGATGTGGCATAGCTACAGTCAGCCTCAAAAGTATGTATACATCGACAAGAATTTGCTGACACGAATTGTAGACAATCAAACGAATTCTTGTCGATATAATTATACGTACATATTTTCGAGGCTGACTGTACGGTCGCGGTCTGAAAATGTTTACCACCTTAAGGTTTATAATTGCATGCACACATCTATGTCACAAGGTCGATGACAATATAGTGATTTCGGCCTTTCTTCTCAGAGTAGTCAGATATTAAACGCCGACCTCATTTAGTTTTAAAAATGTGATTGACGTTTAAAAGTGTTTGTACAAACCTACTTACAGAAATAAATCATTTATCATTTAATATTTTTTCTCAAACAAATCTTTTTTAACCAAGCGAGGGTGAACTTGTTATTAAAAATGGAAAAATAGACAATTATATAGTAAACATTTTTATTTTTTTATGGAAATTATCAATAATTTATAGTTTTAATAACTAGTATAGCCTCCATCAGCAGCTATGACGGCACGTAGTCTATCTCTCATAGATGAGACAAGCCGCGCGCATAAATCTGTCCCCCTGATATCATCCCATACCCGTGCACAATGTGATCTAAGAGCTTCAGGGTTTCTTTCGTTCTGACAGTCCCAGCGTTGAACCATTATGCCCCACAGATTTTCAATCGGGTTCATATCTGCTGAACGAGCAGGCCATTGAATGAGACGAATGTCACGGTGCATGTTGAACCACGCCATAGTAGCCCGGGCCTTGTGTATCGGTGCATTATCCTGAACGTAATCAATTTGTGGGAATTCTGCTGCAGGATACACAACGCGCACAGTAGGCAGCATCACCTCTTCCAAAAGTGACACATAATTTATTCGCAGTAGCCCTTTTTTCTAACGACGTCAGTTCTCCGACGTCATCGTGGCTCATCCACCCCCATAAGTTGACTGTTATGCGACCAGATTCATTTTGAGGCACGATATGAGCTTCATCATACCGAGTGCGATTATAACGCCATAAAGTCAATCTTCCAATTTGACTCGATTTAAAAGTTTTTTCATCGGTAAATATAACATTCGACCAATCAAAATCAAGATATTGTCGCGCAAAATTAAGTCGGGCAGTTTTGTGGTGAGCTTTGAGTTCCACTTTTATAGCATGACGTCTGTAGTGTAGCCCTGCTCCGTGCAAAGCTCGTCGAATCGTCCGAGGACCCACATCATACAAAGCAGCAAAATGACTAGTTGGTGTGAAGCCGCGCTCTTCGTAATGTTGAACCATATCAGTTATTTGCGCGGTGGTTAGTATCGCCCGTCGTCCTGAATTGCTTCTATGATCTGTTATTTGCCCTTCTTCGCCATGACGCCGAATCCAAAATCTCACGGTGAATCGAGATATATTGAGCTCTCGTGATATCGCACTAATATTCAAGCCATCTTCGTGGAGAAATAATATTTCAGCCCTTTGTTGCGGGGTTATACTAGCCATTTTATTTCTATCAATCTATATTTACTAAAATTCAAACCTATTTTCTTTGTTAAAATGTCATTATGGTTACGGTAATATGTCAACAGGTGTCAACTTTAAAATTAAGAAATATAAAAGTAATACGAAGGAGGTATAGCAATTTATGTCATTATGGTAAAGTGTCAACTTTAAAATTAAGAAATAAAAGTAATAAGAAGCAGATATTGCATTTTAGACTTTACTGCACACAGTGTGGTAAAGAAGCTAGTTTGAAAACTGATAAACATTTTTAGACCGCGATAGTACATCTCTGCCTACCCATTTGTGAAATCAAATATATACAATTATAAAACCTATACAAAATATACTTAAAACAAAGTCCTTCGCCGCGTCTGTCTGTCGTCCTGTTCGCGATAAACTCAAAAACGACTGCACCGATTTTCATGCTGTTTCCACCAATGGATAGAGTGGTTCTTGAGGAAGGTTTTAGTATATAATAACCGACACCCACGCGGGCGAAGCCGTGGGCATCGGCTAGTATATTATATTCGTACAAATCAGATTCCCTAACAGAATTACATCAAATTATATAAGAGCCCTCGTTACGCGGAATTGTCAATGATTTGGTACTAAAATGACTCGTTTCGTGACATGAGAGTGAGCTTTGAATTATTCATATTGTACAGACGCCAGCACATCAAGCTACTACAATCTGTCAAATTTCTTTAATAGATTTTCAACTTTATCGCTAAAGCATTAAGGTTCAAGGTTGATTGGGAAAATCTGACAGTTTCGGGTAGCTTGACCTGCTGGCGTCTGTACATATAAGTTTGGTCTAAGTATTGGGTGGTTAGCGGATAGGGTCGAGGTTGTAGTTTTGTTAAATATTAACAAAAATAAAACAGTTATTTTTTTAATCTTCAATATTTTATTCTCCTGTCTGTTAATTAAAAAAAAGTAGTCCAAAAATTAATATGGACTCTTGGACAATACACCTGCCAAATGTGACCTTATTACTTGTGATCTTAGGGTCAGTTCACACCGAGACGCGACGCGACGCGCACTTTTTTATGATCCGATACAATATCGAATTTATTTACAACACAATAAGATACTCGCGCTGCGCAGCATACTTTGACACAATGTTAAAAAGTGCGCGCAGTGTCACGTCGCTTCACGTCGCGGTTACAATTTCATTATATCTATGACTCATAGACGTATGATCATAGATAATATGATAGTGTGATACCCACATTACAAAGCTAAATATCGAGTTTCACAGAGAGCTTTTTTATTGCAATTATCATTTAAATTATATTAGTTTAAAGGCAATAGGTACGTCGTCTTTATCACAAGAGGTCTTATTATCTAGTACGTGTGGGTGTGTGGGCTAGAAGATGTAATTAATGCAACACAATAATATTCTGAATAATCACAAATCTCTGATCACATTAGGGAATGAACAATAATGTATACGACGTTCCACCGAGTACGTGGGGCGCGAGCGCACATCAATCAACTCACTGTCCTGCTAGAGTAGTCACCATGATCACCAATACCACAATCGCTATTAATCCTTGCCGGTTTCGATCCATCTCCGTGATCTTCCTTTTTTTTTGGCGGGGGGCCGCCTCCTCGGTACTCGAGGTTACGTCAAGTGGACAGCTGTCATAATCGTTCAAAAATCAACTCCGTAAGTTTAGCGTCGTAAAATCTTTAGAAAGGCCGTCAAGTTAAATAGTCTGTCTCTTTTAGCTTGTACCATCACCAACATACTCGTAGGTTCAAACTAATTAGTCTGGACCTGTGCACCAGACCAAAATGACTTGGAATACTTTATTAGGGCCTAACGGTTGGGGTTGACACTCTTCATTAAGGTTTTCATTAAGACTCGTACCTATTCATAACTATTTGCAACATGGCGCTTCAGAAATGTACAGTCAGGCTAAGTGAACCCACGACCCACTTTGACGATAAATCGTTTGAAACCGTCAAAATAACGAAAGATTTCCCTTCGTGGCTGCCGCACTTATGACGTTTTAAATATTAAGCAATCTATGTCATTACGGGTACGAGATCTATGCAATTTTAACCTTTGTCATCACTGCAATAGATAATATTTTAGATAAATCCAAACTCTTTGGAATTAACTATAACTCAGAACAAATGTCACTCAGAAATTAGTGTCAAATAATATTTTTTTAAAGCTCTTAACAAAGATGGAGACTGCAACAGATAATTCTCTGTGTAATTAAATGGCAGATGACAAGGTCGTTACCAAGGAAATGTATGTTTACGCGAATGTCGAGCTAATGGTATTTGAATGTCTGTAAGAAAATAAGCTTATGGTGGGTCAGAATTCATTTTTTTCGACTGTACTTATCCCCAAAAGATCTGTCAAAATGTGACATTTACATGATTTTTATTTTATTTTATAGTAGCTGTTCCCGCTGTTTCACTCGCTTCTTCTTCATGAGTCTACAATACCTCAAATTCCTTAGCATGATCTATTATAGCTATAGGAGCTCGTGGCTAAGTAATAACAGCCGCACGGATCGATAAATTAGGTTAGGCTACGCTTGCCGGGGTTGGTCCGTGTATGGGTGACCATCTTTACATACCGAGACTCCTCCGTGCCTCGGAAAGCACGTTAAGCCGTTGGTCCCGGCTGTCATTCGTTAATCTTCGACAGTCGTTACTTGTCGTCAGAAGCCCGAAAGTCTGATAACCAGTCTTACCAAGGGGTATCGTATTACCCAGTTACTGGGTTGTGGAGGTCAGATAGGCAGTCGCTCCGTGTAAAACACTGGTATTCAGCTGTATCCGGTTAGACTGGAAGCCGACCCCAACATGGTTGGGAAAAGGCTAGGCAGATTGACTATATCATTCCGTCTCTTGTAAGTATTGTGTCAGCATTTGAGGGCCAAGACAAGTGACAATCGCTTCGAAAGCGTTTCGTATTTCTACAACTACTTTCAACAGGATTGACATGAGCTTTTCGATAGCTTATGTCAGTCCTATACATTGGCCTTTTCCATCATCGTTATCGCTGATAGAATGTCACTTTGTCTATGGCCTCTAGTTAGACTGGATAGTGGACACTAACCCATAAAAGTTGAAAAAGGCAAGACGGATAACGACGATGTTAATAAAAATAACATGTCAAAGAAAATAATGTAGGCTGAAATAAAAATCTAGTCCCAATCCACAAAAAAATCAAGTAATAAAAACTAAAACCCAACTACGACTTAAAAGGTATAAACAAGACACCACAGACAGACAAATTAAAAATCCGGAGTCACACGTGTTAGGGCATAAATCGAACAGATTACGTGTGACTCCAGCTTTTTAATTTGTCTGTCTGTGGTGTCTTGTTTATACCTTTTAAGTCGTAGTTGGGTTTTAGTTTTTATTACTTGTTTTTTTTTAAAATTCTCTTGGGGTTATAATATATATATTTTTGAAATGTGCTCATTAAGCCCTTTCATTTGATACCCAACATGGTACGATTAAACCATTTTTTTTTTAAGTTCCTCACTTTATGTCCTCTAGAGGGCGCCATTTTTAATTTAATGTGACTTCACATAGCCTATAACCAGCGGACAATCACGACGCTTCTAACGATACCTCATTTGTCAAATTGTGATAAGTGGTTTGGAAGATAGGAGGGAACAGATGAACATACATACATACATATATACATACATACATACCGGTCAAAATCATAACCCTCCTTTTTCTTCGCCGTAGTCGGGTAAAAATAAGACTCCGATATTAGGTACTAAATCGCCTAGGGAATCGAAATCGTAATAAATCAAGAGCATCAGACGTAGATCAAAAAACCATGTAATAAAATCTACTGATTGCGCCCAAAGCCGTAATAGGATTGGATTTCCAGAATAAAATAAATGTAATACAAGTATGGATAGGCTTTCTGAATAACAAATTTTGGTAGTAACTTAGTAAGTACTAAAAGCCTTTTTGGTCTCGTGGTTGCAAGCGCTACTGTGCTGTTGAGGAGCTCGTGGCTAAGTAATAACAGCCGCACGGATCGATAAATTAGGTTAAGCTCCGTTTGCCGGGGTTGATCCGTGGATGGGTGACCATCTTTACATATCGAGACTCCTCCGTGCCTCGGAAAGCACGTTAAGCCGTTGGTCCCGGCTGTTATTTGTGGATCTTTGACAGTCGTTACGAGTCGTCAGAAGCCCGAAAGCGACAACCAGTCTTACCAAGAGGTATCGTATTGCCCAGTTGCTGGGTTGTGGAGGTCAGATAGGCAGTCGCTCCATGTAAAATACTGGTATTCAGTTGCATCCGGTTAGACTGGAAGCCGACCCCAATATAGTTGGGAAAAGGCTAGGGAGATGCGCTACTGCATGAGCAAGAGGTCCTGAGTTCGAGATCCGGGTCGGGCAAAGGGTTATTGAGTTTTTCCACTTGGAATTTCTCAGTAGCAGCCCGGAGTCTGGATTAGTGACTTGACTGGTGAAATGTTGGTGTACTGTACAGGGTGTCCCTGGAAGTATGGATCAAATAGGGCGTGAGCAATGTCATTTCCAAACATTTGAACCCTGAGAATGTCGGTGCAATTTGTTACGGTTCAAAAGTTATGACCAGTTTCCAAAAAAAACAATTGGCAATCATGGGAACTGCTGACAGAACTGAAGAACTGAGAAACAGAACATGAAACAGGTATATAATATATGAGATTAACAATATTCATCATCATCATTAGCATCGGAGAGTGTGCGCAAGAGCTCCACGAGCTGATCCCACCATCTCCCTTCCACTATCGGACCACCAGGCGTTCAGCTGGGTACCATCCGCACTTGGTCGATATACCGCCTAGTCGTACTAAGCGCTTCTCTTCCACATTAATTATGCGCACTGCCAAAGTGTCGAACTCTCTGCCATCATCTATGTTCCCTTCCACGTATAACCCGTCAGCCGTCAAAACAAGAGTGAACAGGCATCTTCTAGGCTTGCTCGTTCCATCATAGACCTCATCTATCGCTTTCCATCAGGCGTGATCGAGGTCAAGAGCAGTCCCATAACACAATTTAAAAAAATCATAATCATTCTGTTTCCAATGCTATTCAAAAACTTTAAACTGGTATTAGCGCCATCTTTACTCTATAGCCCAGCACTACGCGAATCCAGAAGTTAATCCCATAACAAAAATCGCTCAATTCGCAAAAAAAATTCAATTCGTTTCCCGATATTTTTCTTTTTGAACTGATTCGTCTGAAAATCCATGAAGTATTTCCATTGAACCGTTCCCTCTAAGTATTCAACTTAGTTACGTGTTGCGTAACTCAAACGAAAAAGCGGTCAAGTACGAGTCGGACTCGCAGACGACGGGTTCCGTTCCACCGTACAATATTTAATACTACATATATTTTTATTAAAGTATAAGCTTTATTACCCGACTACGGTGAAGAAAAAGGAGGGTTATGATTTTGACCGGTATGTATGTATGTATGTATGTATGTACTTATGTATGTATGTATGTTCATCTGTTCCCTCCTATCTTCCAAACCACTTATCACAATTTGACAAATGAGGTATCGTTAGAAGCGTCGTGATTGTCCGCTGGTTATAGGCTATGTGAAGTCACATTAAATTAAAAATGGCGCCCTCTAGAGGATATAAAGTGAGGAACTTAAAAAACAAATGGTTTAATCGTACCATGTTGGGTATCAAATGAAAGGGCTTAATGAGCACATTTCAAAAATATATATATTATAACCCCAAAAGAATTTAAAAAAATATAGTAATAAAAACTAAAACCCAACTACGACTTAAAAGGTATAAACAAGACACCACAGACAGCCAAATTAACAATCCGGAGTCACACGTACTCTGTTCGATTTATGACCTAACACGTGTGACTCCGGATTTTTAATTTGTCTGTCTGTGGTGTATTGTTTATACCTTTTAAGTCGTAGTTGGGTTTTAGTTTTTATTACTATATTTTTTTTATTTTTATTACCTATTCGTTGTTATAGCGGGCTAGTGGCTACATAATAACAGCCGCACGGGTCGATCGAAAGTTAAACTAAGCTTGCCTCGGCCATGTAAAATACTGGTATTTAGCGCCATTCGGTTAGACTGGAAGCTGACCCAAACATAGCTGGGAAAAGCTAGGCACATTGATTGATTTTTTTAAAGCGGCCATTGTAGTTAGTACACACTCTGTAATAATTTCAAGTGTGTACTTACGGTTCAAAAGATACAGCCCTGTCACAGATGCACCTACAGCGGAGCCTTAGTAAGGTCTCGTTGGCACCCTTTGGGTACGTAACCCTAAAAAGTGAAAAAAAAACAAGTAACAAAAACTAAAACCCAACTACGACTTAAAAGGTATAAACAAGACACCACAGACAGACAAATTAAAAATCCGGAGTCACACGTGTTAGGGCATAAATCGAACAGATTACGTGTGACTCCGGATTTTTAATTTGTCTGTCTGTGGTGTCTTGTTTATACCTTTTAAGTCGTAGTTGGGTTTTAGTTTTTGTTACTTGTTTTTTTTTTAAATTCTTTTGGGGTTATAATATATATATATTTTTGAAATGTGCTCATTAAGCCCTTTCATTTGATACCCAACATGGTACGATTAAACCATTTTTTTTTTTAAGTTCCTCACTTTATGTCCTCTAGAGGGCGCCATTTTTAATTTAATGTGACTTCACATAGCCTATAACCAGCGGACAATCACGACGCTTCTAACGATACCTCATTTGTCAAATTGTGATAAGTGGTTTGGAAGATAGGAGGGAACAGATGGACATACATACATACATACATACATACATACCAGTCAAAATCATAACCCTCCTTTTTCTTCGCCGTAGTCGGGTAAAAAACCTTGTATACTTGAGATTTTATTCGTTCGGAATATTAAGTATTCAAACTATTGAGGAGGAATCGTTTGTACATAATTAAATAAGGAAATCGTATATGTATCGTTTTTTTTCATAGTTGATGGATTTTTTTACAAGCTTTATTTATTAGCTTGCTCTGTTCGTATTTGTTTCCGGTTACTCCAATTGTCATCCATTTTTCAAGCACTTCCTGGCATCCGCTTGAGCTGAAACTTGGCATACTTATATAACCACCGAGACATTTTGAAAAAATGATACCATGGAACTGGTCTGATGATGGAGCCGGAAGTTGGCCGTAGGAACTTCTCAATCAAACATGATAGCACCATCGTGTTTGAACTCATTAGCTATGTATTTACAAGTGCTTTGACACTAGGTGGTGTTCCGAGTCTGCATGATGATGGAGCCGGAAGGTGGCCCTGGGAAAACCTCGTTTAGTTAATTAAAAACTTGTTTTTAAAAAGATTTTAACTTATAATTATTATCATAGAGTATTCTTTTGTCGGCCAAGTCGACAACCACGCTTATTCTTATATTGAATTTGGCATTTGAATAGTTATTTTGAGAATAATTCTTTTAGAAGGCGGTTCAAAAGGATATGAAGGAAATTTCTCGCTGACTGGTCGACACTTCACTTCAGAGCAGGGTTAGTATTATGAAGTATTAATGCCATCATTATTCCACTGCAAAAACGGGATGGTGCTATCAGCCTCGTCTAGCTCCGTCTCTCTCTCACACTGGAAAAATTGTGGCATTGATACTTCATAAAAAGGCACCAGGCTGGCTCATTCTTTGGCCAAAAGATTAGTATTGCCATTCAACGTGGCAATGCTGCCAGTCTTCTGGGCACGTTTCCCGATGACAGCCATGTGAACGAGTACTTTAACACCTTTTTGTTTTAGTATTTATTTGTATAGTAAAGAAAGTTTAAAAGGAAATGTCTGTATAAAGTTTTATAACCATTATGAAATATTGTTATTATGACCTATCGTTTTCAAGGCAAATTACAATATTTTTAGGTCAACTTAAGTCAATCGAATACGAATTTATCTTCAAATGCAACTAGAATTTAAGTTTACTAAACCTTTCTAGGTAATTTTAGTAACGATATAGGTATTTATTATCGATTAATATAGAATTTAATGTTTCAAATATAATTACTTATACAAAACAAAATCATTTCAAATTAACAAATAGCACGCATTCATCAAAACTGTATTTACTACAACAAATCATAATAATTTTACCTTTCACAAAACTATAAATAAATATTACTTGTAACATCATCAACATCAATGCTACTAACGATCAAATTAGGATATCACGCCAACACAACATCTGACGCAAATGCAGATCAAATAATCCATCACGATTTTATGCATTCACGCACTAAGACTACACAAATGTAGAACTCTAACTTTATCTAATATCTTTTTTCATAAAAAAATAAATAATTTTATATTTTTTTTATAAAAAGTGTAAAATATTTTTTGTAAAAAGTGTAACTTTTTAGCTAAGTGTTTCCGAACTGTCCTTTTTTTCAACTGTGCTCCTTGTTTTTGGTTTTTTACATTTTATTTTCGGTGGAGTTTTTTCTAAACTATGAATTCTCTTTCCATGCTTTCTCCTTCAAACATGGTAGGTAGAAGAGGTTGTATATGAAAGAAATAGAGAATTTTACGAAAAAAAACGGCGAAACGCTTTTGGAGATTCGCTTTTATTCACTTTTTTTTTCAATATTATTAAGATGCTTAAAATTTTTCAGTGAGCCCGCTTGGTTTCAGCTGAAAAGCTTAAACATTTTGTAAATATTTGCTGCGCAAAAAGACACAACAACTTAGCTTTTAAAAATAATTTTATAGCAAAAACACAAAATTTTAACTTATTTTCTAAATCCCACACGAGAAGTGGAGTAGCATTTTTTTATTAAAAACTCACAAACAATAAGTTAAACCAAATTTTGTTATTGAATTTCACGGTTTTTCACGATAAATCAATTTTAGATATAGAAAAGTAGTTAATAGGACAATAGACTAGCTTAGCACTTACCACACAAAATAAATTATTTCAATTTTGTAATTAGAACTTTTGTAAAATAGCTACACAAATAACATAGTGTGAGATTTCAAAAAGATAACATTTTTTCTAATAAAAGATAATACATCAGGCATTTTCTTTTATTTAATTATATTTTTTGCAATCTCACATTATTTTTATGAATTTTAAATGAATAAATATTCAATTTTGAACTAAATAGTTTAATGCTATAGCATAAAATATATCCTTTCAGCTATCAATACTATTATAAAATCCATAAAATATGAAAAAATATTGTAGAATTAGATCAAAATAGCCTAGAATAGCAATAGTTTTAATTGCTTTTATTGCAAAATATTTCATACAGTGCATTTTTTTAAAGGTCGTTTCGAAAGTATGTTTTCTCTTAATCTTTTTAAAAATCTTAAAATAACTCCCGTAGTATCTAATAAAATCGTTTTATACAAATACTAAAAAAGGTTTGTAAATTAATGAATACAGTTATTTCTTAATAGAACAGAGAAACATTTTTTGTAAATTTTACAAACCCCTAAAATCTTGCATGACCCCCTTTGATTTTTGTGACGTTGACCCACAAACAATATAACAACAATTAAAAAGTATGATTTTTTTCATGACTAAAATTATAAAACCCTTGCAAAAAACAATAATCTGGCAATTAATATATATATATAACTCCTAAAGATTTGTTTTATAACGATGAAATCATACTTTTAATTTAATTCATAAGTACCTATTTATATAAGAAACAAAACCTGCAATATTTTACTTTGCACGATAAGTGGACAGAATTATGATGAAAACAAAAAAAAATACAGTATTCTTGTGAACTTTGTGAAATACAGTAACTCAAATATTTCGAAACTATTTCATATTATTATTGGGTTTGACCATTCCAAATACACTTAATAACTCCAATAATAAGATATTACAATTATTAGTCGAGACCTTACGTTATTATGTTATATATTTAGTACAATAGTGTTAAGAAGTGTTAAGAATATCAATAATCATTCAATTACAAAAGAGTTTTTATCAAAATTCTGTTCCACACTCCGCTTCAAGATGGCGCCAAGCCACACAAACGCTTTAAGTGTCCGATTTGTGCTGACAGATGGCGTTTCTGCAGAACCGCTCCATTTCGCTGGTGGACATGTACATCGACAACTCCGAACCGTCGGAGAATGTCGGCCAGATCCACTTCAGCCTGGAGTACGACTTCCAGAACACTACTTTGATATTGAGAATCATCCAGGTAAGTCATACAGGACCTTAGTTACGCAATGGGTTTTTCTTCAATTGTATTATCTATTTTGGATAAGGCATTCCATTCCAGGTTATTTTGTGCAACGTTAGCTATAAAACAGTGAAATTGCGTATTTATCAGATGAGTACCACTGTAGTGCCATCTGATGATAAGCGAAAGAAAAGTCTAAGGAAAGAAAACATACTCTTTTGCACCTATGATGTTAATTGCAACTCTAAATCCCCGTAATGTCCATTAAGTACTTCAAAAATTCTTTAAAACATTCAATTATTGAACTTTTTAAAAAATCACAATACTAACAACTAAAATTAACACGCGAAAAACTAAGTTTGACTTATAAACAAATATATTTATTTTATTTCTTCTTAATGCTACTTCTGATTTTCATAACGTTTGTCTGTTAATTTCTTAGACAAATAACAATCATGTATACTGTATTGTACCATCACGAATGGTTGAGGTAATTGCTTAAACAAATATACTTTGCATGGAAAAATCTATTGTACTTGTGTTTACCATACATTTTCATGGTTAGCTTGTGTCTTGCCCACTGTTTGGCACAACCTCTTCCTCTTTGTCAAATCATCTTGGATCTCAGTCGGTTTTGTCTGTTTTTTCATTACCAGCTTTAATCATAATAAGTTATTATTATTACTAGCTTCCGCCCCCGGCTTCGCCCGCGTGGTATGTCGATAAAAAGTAGCCTATGTCCTTCCCCAGGATGCCATTTATTTGTCGAAATCTATTCCGTGGTTTAGGCGTGAAAAGGTAACATACAAACAGACAGACCGACAGACAGGCACAGTTACTTACGAATTTATAATATTCAGTATGGATTTCTTCTTATTGATACTCAGCCTACTGAAACAGTAATAGTATAATAAAAGGCCGGACTTGAGTAAGTAAGTTAGAACAAATTCCGTTGTGCGGAGCGTCCTCCCTGTCATTAATACCTGAGTGAAAGCCTCTTTTCTCTATGTCATTTTAACGCCCGGCTACTGTACTCTTACGTTCCCCACAACATCTATTCTCAATCCGAGTCAAAGCATTTATTTCTAATAAACCATTTACCTATTTTTGAATTGTTGTTCGGATCAGTTAGTTCGGAAGTGGAAGCTAGTTGCCCGTTCTAAAGCGTAGATATTCCTCCAAAACTCAAAGGACACTCTTTTAAATAATGTTACAACGAAATCCAATTACACAATTCCAGCTACGACAAATTATCTCACCACTATCCTTTTCTTCTAGGGCAAGGAACTCCCCGCCAAGGATTTAAGCGGCACCTCAGACCCCTACGTACGGGTGACCCTCCTCCCAGACAAGAAACACCGGCTGGAGACGAAGATCAAGAGACGTACTCTCAACCCTCGGTGGAATGAGACCTTCTACTTCGAGGGCTTCCCGATACAGAAGCTGCAGAGTCGGGTAAGATTTGAAAAAGTTTTGTTTTACGGTCTTAAGTTGGCTGCGGTGTTTTATCTGTTTGATCCCTCCGGGCTTGTTCTCGAAGCTTGCGGTAAGATAGCCCGCGAAATTCAAATTTTCTTACTTTTTTTGTAATTTGCAGGTCAGTGCCAGTTTGTATGTATGCCAAAATATAATTATTAAACGTAAGACATTAAAATGATAATTTATTGTGGCATAATAAATGGTACATGATCATAATATAATTATCATTTCAATTTATGCATTAATAAATAAAATGTTTAAAAAAAATTGATAATGTACGGCTTCTTCTGATACCAGCGGCAACTGAAACATAGAGATTAACTTATTATAAAATTAATTTAAAAAAAGATAAAAAAGTAATAAGAGTGACAGCTAAATGTAGTTCTGTTAATGCCAACGTACCTTCATAACAAAAAAAAACGGTTTTTCTCGTTCAAAGTCAAATCATTTAGGTATTCCAAGTGGACACTTTGGAACGTCTAAAAGGTAGCTTCGTATTCGTATGGAAAAGAATGGGCAATAAACTACAAAGTTACTCTTTTCAAATGTTTCACAATATTCATAAAACTTGTGACGTGGAGACGTTACTCACCTATTTACATATTATTGATGCTCACAACCCACTCTAGATTCAGTATTGCATGACAAAACATTTGAACGTCCATTTCAAAAAATGTTCCTAAGGCACCTGTCCCACGGCCGACGAGAGAGAAGCGACTAGATATCGACGATATTCTCACTCATTGTAAGGTCCCGTGATAGTGTCAAAGAGTACATAACATTAGTAGTTACATACCTATTGCTCAGCGACAAGAACTATTAAAGAGAATACTCGCTCAGCGACAAGAGCTATTAAAGAGAGTACTCGCTCAGCGACTAGACTTATTAAAGAAGGTACTCGCTCAGCGACAAGAGCTATTAAAAAGAGTACTCGCTCAGCGACAAGAACTATTAAAGAGAGTACTCGCTCAGCGACAAGAGCTATTAAAGAGAGTACTCGCTCAGCGACAAGAGCTATTAAAGAGAGTACTCGCTCAGCGACAAGAGTTATTAAAGAGAGTACTCGCTCAGCGACTAGACTTATTAAAGAAGGTACTCGCTCAGCGACAAGAACTATTAAAGAGAATACTCGCTCAGCGACAAGAGCTATTAAAGAGAGTACTCGCTCAGCGACTAGACTTATTAAAGAAGGTACTCGCTCAGCGACAAGAGCTATTAAAAAGAGTACTCGCTCAGCGACAAGAACTATTAAAGAGAGTACTCGCTCAGCGAAAAGAGCCATTAAAGAGAGTACTCGCTCAGCGACAAGAGCTATCAAAGAGAGAACTCGCTCAGCGAAAAGAGCTATTAAAGAGAGTACTCGCTCAGCGGAGCGAGTTCTATCTTTTATAGCTCTTCTCGCTACAAGAGCTGTCAAAAAGAGCACTCGATCAGCGACGTTCGCCTGCCGAGCAGAACACACGCTGAGAGACTCTCGCTTGATACATACGCATACCAGCAAGTTTAGTATTCGCTCGTCGCCGTTGCGCACTCGCTGTTCGTTACTCGCCAACTTGTTCTTAGCTGCTAGCTTTACTCACTTCTCGTTAATCGCCGGCGATGGGTCAGGTGACTACATAGAAAATAATTAAAATACCAATGAAAGGTAGGGTGGCGAGCCCCTAACTCTAAATTGATATAAATTGACATTTGGCACTCCGCGTGACGACGAGTCGTGATCGTCTGGAGAATACTAATTGTCCTTTCTTAGTTAACGTGTTTTAATTAAATTAGAGTGGTTTAATAATTAATGGTTGGTCATAGAATAATAAAAAGTGTGTCAACACTTAAAATACCTACTTACAATGTGTGATGCTTTTCCCTGGCGGCATGGCAAATTAGTAATTGAAAATGTGTCATTTTCAATTCGACTACCTGTTGAATGGTTATAGAAAGCTATGCATAACAGGCAATTTATAGTTTACAAGCCATGTGCTCGATAGGATGCCCCATCAGAAAAAATGACGAAATTCCATACAAACTGTTTAATCCCCTATTTAACCCATTTAGGGGGTGAATGTTTAAAAAAAGGATTTTTGAACATTCACCCCCTAAATGGGTTAAATATAGTACCTACTCGGGGCCTAATCCGGCCACATTAGCAATTCCTCTAAAAACAGTTTATTTCCTGAATCCCAGCTATCATTAACAATTCCTCTAATTTGACATAAAAGCAATTCATAATTTGTGGACCATTTTACGAAATCTCCATAGAAAACTGTCAAACAGATGAATTATTTCGTAATATGAATTTCATAATATTTTCATAGGTTCTGCTAAAGTGGCCGTTTTAAGCCCTCAGATCTTCGTTACATAAGGAACTGTTGTGCAAAATCTAATGCTTCTAGACCCAGCAGTTTAGGCCTTGCGTTTGTCTGTCGTTGTCATTATCATCTGCCTAGCCTATTCCCAACTATGTTGGGGTCGGCTTCCAGTCTAACCGGATGCAGCTGAATACCAGTATTTCAATAATACCAGTTAATACATTTTTTTAAAAGAGTAACGGTGGAGTTTCTTGCCCATTCTTCTCCATACGAAAACTACCTTTTGGAAGAGGCAACTAGAATCAGTTCTATTTCTATGTATTTGACGTTCAAAAGTGCCTTTAATGTGCCTACTTGAAATAAATTATTTGACTTTGACTTTATTTTATATGGAGCGACTGCCTGTCTGAGCTCCACAACCCAGGTACTGGGTAAGACTGGTTGTCAGACTTTCGGGCTTCTGACAACCCGTAACAACTGTCAAAGTATCGTAGTAGGTGTCTGTCAGTGTACTTAATGAATTTAAGATTTTTATTAAGTAGACTCTTCTATCTTTTGCAGGTACTCCATCTCCACGTCTTTGACTACGATCGGTTCTCGAGAGATGACTCCATTGGAGAAGTGTTCCTGCCACTATGCCAGGTAGTGTACCTTTATATTTGTTGTTTCTTTCTATCTTTTTAGGACCTTCCTCTTCTTTCATGCTAGCACGAACTGTAAAGAATTCTAATAAAATAAAAATAAAAATCTTAACTAGTGTTATTATAAATGTAAAAGTGATTTTTTTTTTGTTTGTTTCGCTTTCACACATAAACGGCTGAACGGATTTTGATGTAATTTGGCACATGGGTAGGCCATGACCTAGAATAGGACATAGAATACTATTGATCCTGATATTTCCACGGGATCGAGACATATGCAGATAAAACTGCGGAGCGCAGCTAGTCCTAGCTATTATTATAAATACCAAAGTGAGTTTGTTTGTTACACTTGCTTTCACACTAAAACGGCTTAATGGATTTGGATGAAATTTGGCACATGGGTAGACCATGACCTGGAATAGGACATAGCATACTTTTACCGATATTCACATGGGATCCAGACTTTCGCGGGTGAAACCGCGGGGCGCAGCTAGTAGTATTATAAATGCGAAAGTGAGTTTTTTTGTTACACTTTCACGCCATAACGGCTGAACGGATTTGGATGAAATTTGGCACACGGGTAGACCATGATCTGGAATAGGACATAGCATACTTTTTATCCCGATATTCCCACGGGATCGAGCCATAATTATGTGGATGAAACTGCGGGGCGCAGCTAGTACTAAATAAAAACAACAATCATGATTTTTTTACTCTCACTCGGATACCATCAAGACTCTTGATTAAAGATTAAGAGGGATCCTTTTTAATGGAACAATAAAAACAAATCTATGTCTTTCTTGAATACTTAATTGTAAGGAACGAACCTTCTTTTGTCCTTTCCAATAACAATTAACGTCTACTGAAGTAGCTCGTAAAGAATTCTTTAGTTTCCTTTGAAGATAGTTTTAACCTAGTTAGGTGTAAAGGAGGAAGTCTGAAAGTGGCACCGGTGACTGAAAAGTTGTGCGGAAATCGGTTGTCATGGTATTTTTTTTTTTTTTTTTTGGGTGGGAAATCATCCAATGACTTCTCCCGCTCTGGGTGGAGCGGAAGGGCGTGTCAGACTTCTACTGACTAAAACCCACCCGTGTTCCTTCAGTTGCCTGTTGCCAAGGTCCCGGTATCCCTTTCGGACTAACCCGCAACCCTGGCAGGATTGTCATGGTATGGGCATGTGATGCGGAGGAATGGGCAAAATGTCGTGAGGAAAATGAATTACGATTGCTATAAGAGTAGGGGAAGACCAAAGAAACGATGGATGGACTGTGTGAAAGATGATATGGCTAGAAAGGGAGTGACTACCGAGATGACGGCTAATAGAGCAGTATACAACCTGTAACGGAATAAACGCAAGAGCTCATACACCCCAATTAGAATATTAAATTATAAGACTAAAATAATATCTGTAATTTAATTTAATTAAACGACACCTAGTTTTTTTTTACAAAATAGACTTCCTGACTAAACATGAAACATAGGATAGCTATGAGCGTATTACAAATTTGTTTATGCATTTGAATAGGCTTTATTCCTTTGAGATAAGGCTTAAATTTCCTTAAATAAAATATCTTATTACCTTGGTAAGACGCGGTGGTTCTAATTTCAGTTAAAGAAAAGATTTTTTTCATGAAAAATTAATACATATAAATAATGATGGAAATCGATTCAGAAGCCGATTCTGAGCAAACTACTTTCAGGTCTTGCGCTTATTCTGTTACATGTTGTAGATAGATAATTGATTCAGGCGTGACTTTGCGGAGATCCATTATAAAATACAATAGACGTAGATATATTTAGTAACCTATTCCTCTTAAGTATTCTCCAAGAGTCATAAAAAACGTCGCGTTCTGGTTTGCGCGGACTGGTCAATCGTCATCATAAGAATGCCTCGTTGAGAATTGAAACACGTATCGATTTCTTACAGGGTTTTTTATGAGTCTTGGACACCCATCCACGGACCAGCCCCAGCAAGCGTAGCTTAACCTGATAGATCGACCCGTGCGGCTGTTATGACTTAGCCACGAGCTCCTCGATGAAAATGAACACCGTTTATGGCAAAAATAAACCATAGTAAAATATGTTGACTAAGTAACTCTCAATTAGTCACAAAATAACCGTTTTACCCATGAAATAAGTAGAATAATAAGAATAATAAGTTGTACTCCTGGACACGGCTCCTATTATTAGTAGGTTCCTCTCTCTGGAGCCCTGACCGTAGCTTGGACCCTGTTCCCGATACCGGTGGGCTACAATTTTATTTATTTATTTATTAATTTAAATCAAGCAACAGGACTCATATTGTTAGTGTAATATAATTATTTGTGTTCATATTTTTAATGTGTTTTTTTAAATTAATATTACCATTTTTTTTTAAATGTAATTACATAGGACATAAAATAAATAAACGATAAGAGTAATAATTTTATTTCGCCTCTTCAGGGACTTAAATATAAAATTGCTTTTCTTACCTTTATGTAAATAAAAGTAATTTATATAAAAACCCATTACCCGTTATCTTTAAAAAATGAGGCCCTAGAATATTATTACAGGTATTTCAGGTAACTGATCTTAACTGAAGATACCTCAGATAAGAAGTAGGTATATAATATATCTACCGGTAAATTCAGGTAAATATTACCTGTACCTGAAGTTTAATTTCACGGGGAGTTTGCTTTGCACTAAATCTTGTTTTATTATGTACATAAATTGTCATGATAATATAAAATATTCTTCTCTAACATGTTTGGAAATTCGAGCATTATTTTGACAACATTCTTCGAGATAAATCGAAATTACTGTACTCATCAAAAACAAGTGAATATGCGGCCGGCAATGTTACGAAAATCCATATCTGTCGTGATTATCGAAATAAATTACCATGAAAAATCTGTCGTGTTATTTAATAAAAATGGAAAGAATTTTTTACTTCAACACATGACAACCTAGGAGGTAATCTTATCAAAGATTTTATTTTTTAGATTTGGCTTGCAAATATGTAGAGCTGTTTAAATTATAGAAGAAACAAAAATATTGACGCGTGAAAAAGTATCGTTGTCCGTCATTAATTCTGGATTTTTATTGAATTTATTCAGCTTGAATTTCCGCTCATTATTTGAGAAAATTACTTTAAAATCTTTGGCCACAATCAGACTCAAGTAAGTGTGCCATATGTCATCAATCTGCCTAGCGTTTTCCCCACTATACAGGGTGTTAGGGTAAACACCGTTATCCTTGCAACCAGTGGTTTGGTTTCATTTATAGAACGTAAAATCAATTGAAAATTACAACTTTTTTTTTCTTTTTTTTCAATCTACATTTTACCACAAGAGACGCAAGTTCGTTGCCCTATGCGCTAGGGCAACGAACTTGCGTCTCAACACGGGCGGGGTGTGTGGGATGTGACCTGACCGGCCGCGAGCGTGACCCCTCTCTCAGTCAGTCAGCTGTTTCGCTGGAGAGCACGGTTTCGGATAGAAACTTTTTTAAATCTTTTAATGAAAAGAACGTTTTTTTTGTTTGTTGTGTTCGGTCATTTATTTTTAAATTTAAGTCAATTACCCATGGTTTGAATGTCAAGAGTATTTACCCTGACAGCCTGTATTGGGGTAGGCGCGCCTCAAACAAAAGAGATGTCAGCACAATTGACTGTCCGGGTCCGCTATGACGAATGCCTGCCGGTGGCGCGTTTTGGGGGACTGCCTTATGTAATTTTGACGTTCGAAAAGTGCTGATTCTCAGCCTAGTTTCAATAAATGACTTTTAATTTTGAGAAGACGAATTTTTCAAAACTATGAAGTAAGAGATTAGCAATATCCTTCAAAACTTTCGGATTGGAATTCGAAATTGGAATCCTGTTAGTGCTGTTATACCAGGACCCTAATGGCGTAGGGTTCTAGTGTAACAGCACTAACAGGATTCCAATTTTACCTAGTAGGTATTAGGATATTCCTTGTACTAACAGTAATCGATACCACTCCATGTTATAACATCTTAGGAGATTGCCCAGGTTCGTAATATAAAGGCAGTTACAATGAGGCAAGATAAAAGTGAAAAAGATACCTAATATAAACATCTTGCCTGTAATCCCTGAAGGCCGAGGTGAACCTATAGTACACCCACATTACGCCATTTATGTTTAAGGGCGCACCCTACCTCAGATTTTATCCCGCTCGCACCATACTACTCGCGACCTGAGTGAGAACGAGACGGAGTGGGGCGCTAGCAGCTCTAAAGCGTCGAAAAGTTTAGGTAATTGTTTTTTACGGTGAAAATAAAGGGAATTTCAAGAAAATAAAAAACATAAGACCTGCTTTATAGATAGTTCAGTTATTATGCAAAGTTTCATGATCTAATTTGAAGTATTTTTTTAATACCAGCGATTTATAGTTCTGTTTAGACTTTTTTACTATAGAGAAAATTTTATGTAATCGTGTTTTCGCCAAACATAGGACCTAGCATCAATCCTCAACTTTAACATATATTTATTTCAAAATTAATGCTGCAGTATTTTCGGCATAACGGAGGATCATGCAAAGCAATTTGAGGTAGGGTGCGCCCTTAAGTCCCATGTAATAAGGGTCGAGCCTATTGCCATCAACTGGCCACAAATCCAGACTCCGGTCTGCTACTGAGAAATTCCAAATGGAAAAACCCAATAACACTTTGCCCGACCCGGGAAACGAACCCAAGCCGTCATGCTCAGCAGTAGCGCTTTTGAGCCAGTGAGAAAGCTATTGATGTAGATTAATATTTAAATTAAATAAATCAATATTTAGGTATTGCCTTGTTTTAAGCACTGGCACCTGCAGTGCTATTCAGTAAAGGTCAATCAGAACCTCACTCAAATGAGCGCACACAATTTGAAAACGAACTCATTTGTTTTTACAAGCTTTATATTAGCTTGCTCTGTTCGGATGTGTTTCCGGTTATTCTAATTGTCATCCATTTTTCAAGCACTTCCTGGCATCCGATTGAGCTGAAACTTGGCATACCTAGTTATATAACTACCGAGACATTTTGAAAAAATGATACCATGGAACTGGTCTGATGATGGGGCTGGATGTTGGCCATAGGAACTGGTCAATCAAACTAGATAGCATGATCGTGTTTGGACTCATTAGCTATGTATTAACAAGTGCTTTGACACTAGGTGGTGTTCAGGGTCTGATGATGGAGCCGGAAGGTGGCCCTGGGAAAACCCCGTTTAGTTAATTTAAAGCTTGTTTTTAAAAAAAAATTACTTATATTTTATTGAAGTAAATCATCGCGGATTCACAACGAGACACCGTTCGAATTTCGAAGTTATGTTTAGAGATTTAACCCGACCGGTTCAAAAAACAGGATCGCTAAAAATTCTGACAGTCCTGTTATACCTTCTTTTATAACTCAATCCAAAGAATAGCAAAACTACAGAGATACTAATCCTAATCTCAAATGTCCTTTCTTTGGTATTGCTCGTGGAGTCGTTGAGCTCCTTAAGTTCCGAGTTGAGCTCCACTATTACTGACAAATGCTTGCACTAACTGGACAGGTCCACTCAAATCTGTGTGGTTCTTTCCTGAAAAGACCATTTTAGACCTAAATCTACATGGTCCTCATAATATTATTATGGCCTAACCAAAGTTATGCCTGGACTTTAAAAGAGACTGCGACCTCTGAGTTTGTTTCGGCCTTTCTTCTCAGAGTAGTCAGATAGGAAACGCCGACCTCACCTAGCTTATTTTTTTTAATATGACGACTGATGTGACGTCTAAAAAAAATATTTACAGAATAAACAATTTAATTTCGTTTAATTTCAATAAAAAACATACACGCTTCCATATCAGTCTAGGAGGTTATCACCGAGAAAAAATCCGTAGAGTTCACAGAAAATTAGCAACAACTGTTCGCAATACAAGGTGACCGTAATTTACTAAAGGGATGAACGCTAAGGAAAACATACGTTTATTTGCGGACCAATTTATGTAGTAGCAAAATGTATTCTACGTAAAATACTGCGCATTCCGAACTGGCGTAAATTATTGCTCGTTTAAAAAAGTAAGGAGGTCTGCAATACCAAATACAAGACTTACTTAGTTTACATGATGCATTAAGGTTTTATCGGCCCTCGATATACTTCCAGAGCAGTCGTGTCCTAGTGTGCAGTGGTAACGTCCACAGAATATCTAAAGACGAAGACCATAAGCAAACGCTTAAAGATTGTCTGTAAAAGATCGCTTTTAGCGATAAGACCGCCCATTGTGTCACCCTATGTAAAATTTCTACATTTATATCTGATTCTATAAGTTAACCGAAATTTGGTTTCCCTCTTTTATTATGTTCTGTGGTAACGACCCTGACTGTCGCAGGTCATATGTGTTCGAACCTAGCCAGGCACTTAACATACTTTGTGTAATTTATTTCATCACCACTGCTCTCAAAAGCTCGTGGCTAAGTAATAACAGCCGCACGGGTCGATCCATCACGTTAAGCTGCGCTTGCCGGGGTTGGTCCGTGGATGGGTGACCATCTTTACACACCGAGACTCCTCCGTGCCCCGGAAAGCACGTTAAGCCGTTGGTCCCGGCTTTCGTTCGTGGATCTTTGACAGTCGTTACGGGTCGTCAGAAGCCCGAACGTCTGATAACCAGTCTTAGCAAGGGAGGTATCGTATTACCCAGTTACATGGGTTAGGCAGTCGCTCCATGTAAAATACTGGTATTCAGCTGCATCCGGTTGTCTGGAAGCCGAACCTAACATAGTTGAGAAAAGGGTAGGCAGATTGATTTTGACCACTGATCTCGAAACATAGAATTTTTTCCTTCACCGTTTTGAGAGCAGTGGTGATAGGAAAAGTAAAGAAACTGGATGTCCAAGAGCCAAAAAAATTGAAGACATGTGACATCCACCAACCCGCTCTGAGCCCGAGTGGAGGATTATTGCCCAGTCCTTCCCACGAGGGGCGGCCTGTGTCCCAGTAGAGGGAACGTTGTAGGCTGATTATGCTTATTATACCGATACCCTTAAAACCGAAACAGATCAGTAAGAAAAGAAAGAAAGAAAGAAAGATAAGAAAGAAAATAAATAAAAGAAAGGAAAGAAAAGAAAGAAAAGAAAGAAAAGAAAGAAAAGAAAGAAAGAAAAGAAAAGAAAGAAAGAAAGAAAGAAAAATAGTTTATTTTGCACAAACAAAACGCACATTCAACAAAAAAAGAAGACATTAAAAATAACCACATACAAAAGCAGCCAAAAGCCTGCACGTATTTATCTCGCTGCTTGGCGGGAAATGGGTCGGGACGACCTCCTGGCATGAAGTATACCATTTATTGAAATATAAATAACTAATTAAAGGACAACGTTGAAAAAAACCTAAATTAATTAATTTAAATAGTAAATTTATTAAATGCCACAATTTCAGAGTAACTGGGCAACCAAATTAAAATCCATTGGACACCCTAATGAGTCCTTCATTCATTCGTTAATGGAATGGTCGGAAACAAATGAATTCAATCATGCTAGTTTGATGAGATATGTTCATTCATTTAGTTCGGTCTATTTGGATAGACATAGTGTTGAAAAATGTTGTAAATTGAGTTCTTATATGAATTTAAAACCGTACTCATGAAGGGTGCATGTGTGCATGTGTTTGTATAGGTCAGATAGGCAGTCGCTCCATGTAAAATACTGGTATTCAGTTGCATCCAGTTAGACTGGAAGCCGACCACAACTTAGTTGGGAAAAAGCTAGGCAAATTGATTCATGAGGAGGTGATCTACACACTGATCGGGTGCCGAAAAAAATGCCGAGCGGAATGTGCCGACATTCGGTTCGGCATTTTTTTAACTACAAAGCCGACTCGAAGCAATTACCTCCTGGACATATTCGGCTTTCATTCAGCTCGTCTCGATCAGCAAACTCCTGGCGACATTCTCAAACCTCACACATCGTAAAACCACAGAAATAAAATCATTTTCATCTACCCTCGCTTAATCATGTTCGGGTCGGCTCGGCAGAATTCGAGCTAAGCCGAACGGCTTTTTCCCGAACAATTATTTTAACATTTATTCGGTTTTAAATGTAAACAAAGAAAATTGAAAAAAAATGTAAAAAGTTTTTGTTATTTTATGTCTACGGGGCTTTAAACAAATAAATTAACTGAAACACACTGTTCCGTTTCTAACAAGAATGTGATAAATTATCCAGTGGCTAAACCACTGGATATGGATGGTAGGACAAGAACTATTCCATAAGTTCGTATACTGAAAACTAATGAGTTTTTCAGAGCGCAATATGTTTGGCCCACATTCCGGGCTTTGGGTAACTTGGAAAGCAGTGTGGGGCCCATCTGTCATGAGAAAACACGAATTATATAATAGAACATCTCGCTTGTATTCCCCGAACTAAACACGTCTGCTTGCCCAAAACAAACGTGTAGTATACACGGCTACACATCAAGCTATACATTTCCAGTATAAGCTGACCTCGCATTGTATGGAAATCCTATACAATGCGCGATCAGCACAGTTTCTATCGGGCTCAAATCCAAACCTTTTAAGATACTAAAGATTATGTTAACTTACATATTAAAAGAAACCGTTATTAACCTTTTCTTAACAACATGTTCTTCAATCAGTTAACACACTGTACTAAAAAAACATGGCGGCCGTTCTACGACCCTCACGAGTTGCCTCGGGCTATTTACAAACATTTTCTTTTGGCTGAACCTATATAAAGGTAGTTTATGAAGGTATATTTTGAGGGAAATCTAACTTTTTGAAAGATAAGGTATCACATGAATATTTGTTGTTATTTTTTTGCGTAATGCACGGTCAATCAGAATTGGAATCAATTTGAAACAAATGTTTATTCCACTGCCATACAAGTACGAAAACAAATCCTGCTCAACAACGTAATTAACGCAATGAATGTTGTTGAACTGTCAAAATGAAACAAATTAGTCTTAATCGGTTACGAAAATAAGCATGTATTTTTTTAATATTTTTATTCGATAGTTTACATTAAAGTACTTAAAAAAATGTTTAAAAATATCCAACCGATCCGGGCTATTTAAACGCCCTCCATTTGGCGCGCTTGGTGTGGTGACGTCACAGTCCGTGAAAACAGACAAGCAACTGTCAAGTCAACGTCAAACACTCCTTTTTCTATGAGCGTTTGACATTGACTTGACACTTGTTGATTGACTTGACATTGACGTTTTTAATTACCCACAGTTTTTTGGGACTTTCAAAAAATTAATTTCTCGCTCAAAAAGAAATTTTATTCAAAAATATTGATGGAGGCATAATTGTGAAGTAACATACTCGTAGTTTATAAAAAAAAATATTTGACCCATATTTGAATCACATGCATATTCCCTATTAGATAGCTGGTTCACAAGCCGTGTGCCAGATGGAATTTCCCATCGGTAAGAGTTGAGAAAAAGCCATACTCAATCTGTCTTGTATTGTCCCAACTATGTTATGGACAGCTTCCAGTCTAACCGGATGCAGCTGAATACCAGTATTTTACATGGAGCGACTGCCTATCTGACCTCCACAATCCAGTTACTGGGTAACACGGTCAGGTTTACCCATGGGCCAAACATCATTGTGTCACCAATATTTCACAAAAGTGAGGACATTGCCCTAATCTTCACAATATGATCTAATTCCTTCTCCTACATATTCCAGGTGGACCTCAGCGAGAAGCCCTCATTCTGGAAGGCTCTGAAGCCACCAGCTAAAGACAAATGCGGAGAGCTGTTGACATCATTGTGCTATCACCCTAGCAACAGTGTGCTTACCTTGACACTCTTGAAGGCACGGAACCTGAAGGCTAAGGATATTAATGGGAAATCAGGTACGTCTGCCAAAGTTGTTGACATAGCTCACAGATGCCTGTAATATTAGAAGACTTCCCTCGATTACTCCAGGATCCCATCATGAGATCCTGACCTGGGACCACCTCGGAAGTATACCCTTTCAAACAAAAAAAATAATTTTGCAAATCCGTCTTATTATGACGGAGTTGCGCCAGAAAAAACATGAAAAAATATTGATTTATATAAACATATTTTTTCATTTTTTTTATTAGGTCCGTTAAAAAAAATTGTACTCGGGTCACTCAATGTTGGAAAGTTTCAAGCAGTAGGTATATGCCTTCTAAATAATTATAATTTATCGCAATTTGCTGTTTAATAGGTTTGTAACAAACAGGTATTTCTTACCGCTCCCGCCACAATCCAGCTTCTAGATAATTCTAGAAGCTTCAACAAAATACCCAGCGCGGATGACATATTGTTTGCCATCCGTCAAGTGCTCGGCAGCTGTGTGGAAAAAAAGAACTATATCTTCGACCCAAAACCCTTATGTTTACACAGGTGTGTATGTTAAAGTTTTAGATTAGGGACTCACTTCAGGTGATAATTATTATTGTCCCCAATGATATTATATTATATTGATTGTCCCTATACCTATCGTTCAACTATAATCTTCAACAGATAATAACAAGCCATCTCACAAAAAAAACCTAAAATATCCAACTTCCAAACTTCTGAAATTGAAATTGAAACATTTTTCAAATTCAACTTATTAAATTGAAGAAGCCACTTTTATGAACTTGACTAATTCGTTCCTCCTATGGTTGACCATAAATCAAGATGCGGATCTAAGGAGTCCCAATTATGGGCCGGTTCCATTTTCAACGGTAACTCGAGGCGGGAAAATATTCCGCGAATTTTTTTTTTTTTCTTAATGATCGCTTGAGGCAGGGTTGTGCTGAGTACGAAAAATCTTCCGTTTTCTTGAGAGGCGTATGTTTGATGGAAAATTAAATATTTTTTAAGTGAAACTTCTTAGACGACGATTCGATAATTGAGAGTGTTTGAAGGACGAATCACGTTTAGGCATCTGAGAGAGAAAAAGATACAACTCTCACGGTCTCTTTCTTAATCTCTCTTATTATTTTTCTTTTTAATCAATTAATGTTTTTTTAAAGCTAAACGCACAGGCACATCAGCGGGATAAATTGTTCGCACACTAATGACAATTGATCGCAATGGGTTTCATTTTGAACGTGGACCCATGTCGATTGCGTTATTTAGGTACCTTCAACACCATAATTATGTTACAATATTACTTATAGGTTACACTAATTATTAACCAAGTTAGTGATGATGTAGTTACCAATTCAATAATCTATGAAAAGGCTGTGGTCTAGGTCTGGCCTCTGTTTTGTAAACTCTAAACGCCTTGAAAATTAAAATAGCAACGAGTTGTTTGAAAACCGCAATAGCAATAATGGGTTAGGTATACGCAGAAGGCTTACAACGCTCTGCGCGTACAGTATAATAATGCGTTGAGGATATTGTTGGGGCTGCCTCGGTTTTGCAGTGCATCGGGCATGTTTGCGGAAGCACAAATAGACGACTTTCATGCCATCATGCGCAAACGATGTGCATCGATGTTGCGGCGATTCAGGGGTAGCCCTAACAGTATTTTAGCTACACTGGCGGACAAGGTTGATGGACCTTTTATCAGGCTTTGGGCTGGCAGACATGTGCGTGCACATGTTCATGTAGCCAATTAATGTTTAGTATTGTAGGTATTGATATTTTAATTTACTAACATAGGCTAAGTTCATACTAACACTATATGGATCCCATGCTTGGTCTGAAATAAAAATGTTGAATTTGAATTTGAATAAATCGCTAACGAGCAAATTCTACCCCAACACGTAGGTAATTTGTAACCAACTACATACTAAAATTCCCGGAACTCATTAATGAAACCGCACTTAAACATTTTTAAACCACCCGGAATGTTAACCTAACATCAAGAATTTGTTCCGGAATTTCAACTTAGTTCGGACAACCCTTAACAGAGGAATAAATTTTATTCCTGGAGAATTTTCACGAGAAAATGTCTAGTAGATTACCGTCTGGTTCATTACGATTTTTATTATTAAATGTACCTTACTTTTAAGGTGAGTATACACTAGAGCATTTTGTCAAGCATTTCTATGTAGTGTATCGTGCTTACGAAAGGTATAATACTAGCAACAGCTGAATTTAAAAAGCATTTTCGTGTAATTTAAAGTTCCTGCGAATGCTCGACGCTGCGTTCGACGTAACTGTGCGTGAGCACTATCGAAACATTCACGACAAAACATGTTGAAATCTCTATTTTCTGTCAATGTTCCATACAATTTTTGACAGGAACTAGAAACTTCAACATGTTTTCCATTTTTATTAACTTCATAATATGAAGTTAATAAAAATGGAAAACATGTTGAAGTGTGTGTGTGTGTGAATGCTCGATAAAATATTAAACCAATGCGCTCAATGATATTAAATTAACAGATATGTTATAAGCGCGCAATCGTGAAGACTCGAAAACATTCCAATTGTAACGTTTTTACTTGTAGTGAAATGTAAAAATGAATGAAACGTGGGTATTTGTGCCGCTGCTGCGCGGACCACTTTTTTCGATTGTTTTGTGAGTGTATAACATATCTGTTAATATAATATAATTGAATGCGCTCGTTTGTTTGTTAAATAGCAGAATATCGAGTGTCGTGTTCGAAGTGCGGTTCGATAAAATTTAAAAACGGCGAATGCTCGATGTTCTGTTACAACTAAATGCTCAAGTCTATAGGTATTCACCTTTATAGGCGTCATATTTTAATATAGGCACTTGTGTTTTACGATGATTGACAGGCTGAGTTTATCGGTTGAGTCGTCTCTTCATTATTTTTGAAAAGTCTGTAACTTTATGTGAGGAGCTCGTGGCTACGTAATAATAGCCGCACGGGTCGATCTATCAGGTTAAGCTACGCTTGCCGGGGTTGGTCCGTGGATGGGTAACCATCTTTACATACCGAGACTCCTCCGTGCCTCGGAAAGCACGTTAAGCCGTTGGTCCCGGCTGTCATTTGTGGATCTTTGACAGTCGTTACGGGTCGTCAGAAGCCCGAAAATCCGACAACCAGTCTTACCAAGGGGTATCGTATTACCCAGTTACTGGGTTATGGAGGTCAGATAGGCAGTCGCTCCATGTAAAATACTGGTATTCAGCTGCATCCGGCTAGATTGGAAGCCGACCCCAATATAGTTGGGAAAAGGCTAGGCAGATGAGTCTGTAACTTTATGTGAAGGTCATCTTTTTGGCTGCCTCTTTGGCTTAGGCGCTGAGCAGACGATGGATAATTTGTCCGCAAACAAAGAAGGAGTCCTGGGGGCCTACCACCACCGCTTTCAGCAGTATTACTTCAGTGTAGGAAAGAGATGAAGCTCTACAGGACGGATAGCTCCATCTCTTTCCCCCACGAAGTAAGATTAAAATAATACTGAAAGAAAGAAAGAAAAGAAAGAAAGAATAACGTTTATTTGGACACAGTTCGTGAAACACAAAATACAAATAACAAAATAAAAAAATTAAAATTTTGAAAACAATAGTGTGCGCCTCACGGCTGCGCCAAAAAGGTTCATTTCAGCATTAATGCCAGACAGGTACTGTCTGACGCTGGTTTTCTAATGAACCTTTAGTGACAAGTGACGGGAAGTACAAACAGTTTCAACATACCCAATAAATATTTTAACCATTAGGTACCTATTAATAAATAAGCTAGTAAAAAAAAAGGAATAAAAAAATACTGCTGTAAGCGGTGGTGGTAGGCCCCCAGTTTATCCCGCCATCTCTTTCTGGGCCTGCAGCGTAGTTGTTTCCTGCTATTTGAGATCCACTGAGTGGGGCGTATTGCTAGATCCACTGAGTGGGGCGTATTGCTACTTCGTCATGCGAGAGATGTGGCCAACCCTGAGGTTCAGACAAGTGACAATCGCTTCGAAAGCGTTTCGTATTTCTACAACGACTTTCAACAGGATTGACATAAGCTTTTCGATAGCTTATGTCAGTCCTATACATTTTTGCCTTTTCCATCATCGTTATCGCTGATAGAATGTCACTTTTTCTAGGCCTTCTGTACCACACAACATTAGACGACAGCGCTTTATATCACTAAAATATAACCCCATAACGTCAAATTGGCCGCTGGTTTCGTATTATACGTATGTAACTTTGAGTTGTTTGAATTTGGAATTATTTGTGGTTGATTGAATTGTCGCTATGTAACATAGTAGAAGTTCTTTATTTACAAAATGTATAGCTTCTCGTGACGGGGACTATAGTATACTTCGTTCCAAAATAGTTTTAAAAATAAATTTAAAAAATATTATTTAGAAATAATGTTAAAGTTTAGGCTACCTATAAATAATTATTAGTTTTAAGTACAAAGTTTATTGAGTGTTTATAGACTCACCGACCACTACTTCGTTTTGTGGGGCTTAGTTTATTAGTTATACTTACAATAATACAGGGTGTCAGTGTAAACACCGTTATCCTTGAAACCACTGGTTTGGTTTCATTTATAGAACGTAAAATCAATGGAAAAAACAACTTTTATTTTTTTTAAGAAAATCTACGTTTTTCCGCAAGAATATTTCACCCTATACGCAAGGGCAACGAACTTGCGTCTCAACACGGCTGGCGGCGGTTGGCGGGGGCGGGCGGGGCGCGCGGGGCGTTCCATGACCGCGCGGCCTCTCTTCAGTCAGCTGTTTCGCAGCGTATCCATGAATATCGGGACAGAGTCGGATATTTAATTTTTAACATCTTTTAATGTTAATAAGGTTTTTTTTAGTTGTTACTGGGTCATTTATTATTATATTTAAGTCAACTAGAACTACCCATTGTTTGAGTGGCAACGGTGTTTATCCTTGCATACTGTATATGTGATTAAAGATAAATAAATAATAATACCCCGTAAAATATCTATAGCTAGTGTAAACACCTTGGGTAATGATACTTTTTTAAAATTTTACCCGACTGCGAAGCAAAAAGGAGTGTTATAATTTTGACCGGTATACGTATGTATTTTTTCATCTCTCAATTACAGATCCATACGTGAAAGTCTGGCTGCAGTTCGGCGACAAACGCATAGAGAAACGCAAGACGGCCATCTTCAAATGTACCCTGAACCCGGTCTTCAATGACTCCTTCTCCTTCAACGTACCCTGGGAGAAGATCAGGGAATGTTCTCTGGATGTCCAGGTCATGGACTTTGACAATATTGGCAGGAATGAGCTGATCGGCAGAATATTGCTGGCTGGTGAGTTCAATAATTTAGAAATAATAATTTTATACTTTTTTGCACACACTTAGATAGCCAAATTCCCAACATTTTTTTTTCTAAAATTTATAATATATTTAATGCGGATACATTAAATATCGTTTATTACAATAAACTTAGGTACTAAAATACACAAACAAACAATTTTATAGTAAAATGAACAAAAGACAACCTTCAGAGTTTTAACACACACACACAGTACCTACACACTCACACACTACTACTTAGTCACACTTTTCATTCGGAATCCGAACTTCATAATTTTATTGCTAATCGATAATTATTATAATTTAATTTTTTGAAAAAAATACTGTCCAAAATAAAAATTGATTTCTGGGAATAAATAAAACGCAAATATTTCCGAGGCCACAATCCGGTGAATCAAACGTCTCTTGGGCCAATCAGAATACATGCTGTAACACCGTTGGGATCACTGATTGGCTAAAATCAAAATCAAAATATTTTATTTCACATAAACCTACATGGGCACTTATGAAACGTCACACACTTGCCTGTGGTCGCCTTATTGAATATCAATAAGGGAGAATATTAAGGACTATCCATATTTTTACGGTCAACATTTAATTATATTACACGCATATTATTGGATGAAAATGACTCGAGAGTCTTTGGAAAAAACTTTGTATGCTTCCGTCATGTCATTAATGTCAAGACACTATTTCTTTTTAATAACCTTTAAAAATATTTTTATGAGACTACCATCGACATGGCTTTTATTAAAGATTTTAAAAATTCGTATAGTTTCCTTTTAATTCTTCTATCATGAGTTTGGCAAATAACAATCCGCCATCTTGTATTTTCCAGGGAAAAACGGCTCCGGCGCAACAGAAACGAAACACTGGCAGGACATGATCACGAAACCGAGGCAGACCATCGTGCAATGGCATCGTCTGAAGCCCGAGTGAACGGCATTTAACAAAAAAACAAAAAAAAAAAATACAAAAAACGTCATAAGACTGAACGGTTAACAAAATTTAATGACACACCAATCTCTCTGAGCTGTCCTTGTATTGGCGTTGTGTATATCTTTTATCTTATCTTTTTTAGTAAAAAATATTCAATCTTTTTTTTGTCTGTGATCCAGGCAGGTCTCTGGTCGTCTAAGTCGTCTGGTCTGGTTTGGTCCGGTTTTTTTCCAACCCACTTGGAATGTTTAGTTTTTTTTTTATATAACAATGTCGAAACATTTTATTTATTTTGAAAATTATTGGCTATTATTATATATAAGTGATCATTTGATTTCTAAAAGTACAATAAAATCGTACTTTAAGTAATGAAATTTACTTTGTATTTATTACAAACACAGCGAGATTAATTTTTGCAAAGCACTTTATATATTTTTTCAATTTTCTCCTTCATGCACACGCTATTTCTCGAATCTTGACTATCTTTAAAAGAAAATTATTAAAATGATCTAAAATTAAAATCAAAATTGGTGATATTTCTAAAAAAAAGAAAAATCAAAGTGTTGAACATTAACTTTTCCTAAAATTAGACTATCTTGAAATGCTGTTCAATATGTTTTACAAGAATTTATGCCATAATATCCTAAGCTTTGTTTGTAAAACTATTTCCATATTTTTTTAAACAGTTGATTTATTTCTTCCTAATTCCTAATCAACGTCTGTGTATTTCATTTCTTTTTTGTGCTTTTTTCGAATTTTTGTGATCTTTTCTCCTTTTTTTTGTCTTTTTTTCAATAAAACATAAGTCTCTTGACATCTATGACACAGCATTTCCAGCTAGTTTTGAGTCTTCATGCTATATTGACGTTTTACTTAATAAGTAATGGTTGGATGATGAATGTTAAGAATTTTAATAAAAAATATTGTTAGAATTATAAAATTAATTGTTAAAAATGTAGTAATTATTACGAAAAGTCGGGTTCACATCGCACAAAGAAGAGTAGATTTTTCTTTTTATCGTTATTTTTTTTTTTTTTTTTATATAATATTGATACGCGTAATATTCGTCATTGTCATTTATGAAAGAAATTGCTTTTGAATTGCTCAATTAAGAGTCAACAAAAAAAAGTTACAACTTTTTTGTTAATTTAATATTTATTTAAATAAATTGAAATCAATTCATCAGAGTAAATACCAAACTGCCAAATTGTTACCTTTGAAAAAAAAAACAATAAAATAACATCTAAACGCGATTTTTGAGAAAAAATGTGTCAAAAAGTTTGCTTTCTGTATTGAAGATACTTGAAGTAAGTACAGACATTCTAAATTAATTGTTAAAAATTAAGGAAGAGTTGCAAGTATATGAGGCTGGTCAATTTTAGGTGAGAATTTAAAAAGAGATGTAAGAATTGCCCAAAGTTGCAAGCCGTTCTTTAAAAATCATCAGCAACTTTTGGATATAGCTTCGTTTGATAGGTAGCAACTTTTTTGTTAAATATATAAAAAATATATATATAAATATATATTATATTTAAAAATAGTATCGAAATGCTTGTTGTTACATGTTAAAGCTTACATTCCGTAATAGTAGTTCGAATCGATGTTAAAACGTATTGAGAAAAAAAATTATCATCAGAATCCAAAAATATTGTATACATTTATAAAAGTTTTATAGAAATTAGCGTATTTATAGGTGTACCACGTAGCTTGTTGTTATAGATGTTAGACAGTTCAATGTTCATAATAATTAGTTGCAAGAAACAAGATATGTTGAAAAAGGGAAATTAACAAAAAAAAACTTTTACCAATTTTACTTAAACAAATCCTCTAACTGAGCTTCAAAAACCGATTTTAGTGGAAAATGTCAAGAAAAAATAAATTTTAAGATGTAATTAAATAGATTTAGAGATTAAAAATAAATCAAACGGCTAGCGACACCGATACTTAAGGGAACGACTAAATTAGTCACTTTTACTTGTAAATAAGCAGAATTGCGTCAGTAGACTCGGTAAAAAATACCGGTTCCTTATAAGTAATAGGAATTTGCTATTTAAAAATCTTTCGACATAAGTATCGATGTTACTGGCCCAGAATTGACACTAGCAACATGACATACATCAATCCAGTCTTAAATTTGCAAATCAATGAAATACTTATTAAAATTTGCCAGTAAAAATAATTCAATAGAAAAAAAAAACTTTAAAAAATCCTAAAAAGTCGGTTCGTTGTTTAGTAAAATAGCTGAGAACTATATTTTTTACTCTCGTGTTTATGCGAAGATAAATGTCTATTTTAATGGGGTTAAAGAAACCTCGGTAACGCTTTTTCAATTATTTTTGCTATGCATTTTTATATATTATGTTGATTTGACTAAATGTACGCTAACGCTTTATTAGTTAGGTGACCACTAAATCCTTTTTCTCGACATGAAATTTATTTTTACAAAAAAGTGACCGCTAATGGCACTTAGTGCTAAACAATTGCAGTTCTACTGACCCCATTTAAAAAACGAAAGTTCAGAAAAATCGAAATTTTCGAGAATTAGAACAACGATTAATTTCAGCCCTTTTTTAAAACAAAAGCATATCCAGGTATTGGTAGGGAAGTAAAAATTAAAAAAAAATATTGTAAGTATAAAAGAAAGGTCAAAATGAGAGGAATTATTCTAATAAATGTACATAAAATAGGAAAATTGTATTGATTGTCGTCATGCAAAGTTTGAGCTAATAACGAAACGTATTTCATTAAAATATACATAAAATATTTAAAGAAATATTTTTGCATCTTCCGATTACTACCTCTTTTTTGCTTGATCAATATTTTTACTGTTAAGTAGCAGAATATTTTTCAACTCTAATTATTACGAAAAAATATTTTTCCTTAGAAAATACTGCGATTATATTTTTTATGAATACGCCAGTTGATTGACATAAATATATATAACCTTTCTAATTAATATAAATTCAATCGATCAAATAATTATACTTACACTTCTTGGTAAAATTCTAAAATATTTTATGCAAATAATATAATAATAATATTTTATAATATTTATGTCAAACAACTGGTTTATTCCGCCTATATCTAAGCTTTTCGATTTCAAAATCATTGTGATGTACAATTATAACATATCAATCATTTTTTATTTTCAAAGCCTTGAAGGAATATATATTTTGGTGAAATGTTCTAAAAACAAACTATTTAGATTAACACTGGGCACATATAAATTATTTTTTATCTATATACAGGAATCCTCAAATTATAATCTCTTATAAAACAGTGAGAATCACAAATTGTTAATCTTGTTACCATTTTTTTTAACAAACACGTCATCTTTGATTTCTACGTTTACGAAAAATTGCAGAATGATGAAAATTGCCGATTTTTTTGTAATATTAACTAATTTTTTGTAGAAGTTACCACCAAATTGGTGACGCACGCATTTATTTTTAATTAATAAAATCATATAACATTAATATATTTGAATGTTATCATGTAATCGCAAATAACATAGTATTGTGGCCGAGAAAATGAGTTACATTGCAAAATATGTAATATTTCGCGCGCTTTAGTCATCCGCCATATTGAAATTTGTCGTGACGCTTCGGGTTCGGTTCGTAAAAGTTCGGCTCAAACGATGTAACTTATAATCGCGGTCTGTGTCTATTCTGTGCAATATAAATGTTATAAAATTAGGAAAAATGTGATTTTAAAAATATAGTTGATTATATTTTATCGTATAGTTAAAAAAATAATAACGTTTTAAAATATATGTAATATCATGTAATGTTAAGGAATCAGTGTTTAGATTAGATGAAGAAGTTAAAAAATGTATTTATAGACTGTTACGTTTAAAAAATAAGGATGTATTCGCTTCGAAAACATTATTTTTTATTTCTTTTAATTTTTTTTAATGCGTAGATGTCATTGTTGTGTATTTTTTTTGTCTTTTTTATGTTTTTCATGATTAATTAAGGTTTATAGGTGTACGGTTCATTAAATTTATTATATTATACACGTATTATAAAGTGTTGACAATCATTAATGTATTGTGTATTTATTAATTGTAATTAAATTCATTATTCCCGAATAAAATATTGAGTTAATGGTGGTTACTCATTTGAATTTGTCATAAATACGCAATATCCAACTGTTGGACATTGTTATAATTTTTATTTTATTTCGTATTATTATCCCTCTCACAGAGAGGAGGCCTGTGTCCCAGCAGTGGGAACATTATAGGCTGATTATGTTATGTATGTATGTTCGTATTATTTTATTCTAATTTGTAAGTCGTCTTAGTTTTTCCTTTTGTAACGCGTTACTATTTCCAACCGCTCCTGCCACAAACCGTGCGCTTCTGACGGGAACGCCTCTCGTTCCTGCTCGGCCAATAAAGGCGAGTCGAAGCTTCAGCTTTTTTTTTTAGCTAGAACATTTTTTTTTTGTGTATGTCTACTCTCAGGTCAACCTAAGAGGTTGTCGGCTTCTTAACTAGACTTTCCTGTGGGTGCCTCTATAAATGAAGGCCTCCAGACAGGGCTTAAAACTTAAAAACTAAGCGACTTCAGGGCACCCTCTTTTGGGGTACGAATTTCGGTTTAGGGCGTCACTGAAGGGACAGACTGGATCGGATTCAAACATCTAGAACATTCTATAAGCTTCCTTATAAACAGACGACGCGAACCTTTCGATATTAGCCTTCTGACGTCCGTCAACCGAGCTGCGCACCGCATTCAATGTACAATTTTTATGAAAATTCTATTGTATCTTCGCCCTGAACCCTATTGTTTCTGTATAAAGCACTTAATAGTGTGAATGTTAAAGTTTAATTTTTCCTCTTCATTATTGTGAGATGATACTTACTTTGGCCTTATTTTATTTTTATTTTGCCTATACCTACTGTCGCACAACTGGTCAAAGGCCTCCCCCAAATCCTTCCAGGAACTCTTTTCTCATCCAACCTCGACCCAGCCCTTGCGGTACAAGTCCATGTCCGGTATGTACACATCTCGCCTTGTTTTCTAGATATTTTATTTAAAGTCCAAAAATGACAGCTATGTTTACAGTAAACTCAGGATTTCAGGATGAGGGGAAAAATAAAAACCACAATGTAGAAATTTTGTATTTTTTATTGAATAACTTTTCTATTTATATTTATGTTATCAATATCACAAAACATTATAATTAGGTAGGTATTCAAGTAAAAAAGCCGATAACTTCTAAAAACAAAACACACTGGTGGAAAAATTAACAAAAATCTTTTTTTTTAAAGTACATAATTTTGTTGCGTTAAAACGCCAAATTCACAAAAAAATAAAAAGTGTTTATTGTTTTTTTTCAAAATTTTCCCAGCAGCGCGAAATCACAAACAGCGTTACATACATTTTTGTGTCAACAAACGCTTTCTATTGGTGCACGATGACTAAACCAACTGTTATCAGATTCATTTGTAAAGTTAATAAAGAACAGGAAATAGAAATTTACTTTTGAACTCTTTTGTGACTCGGTCACAACAAAAACGTGCTTACAAACCACGAAAATATGTTCTGCATGACTGATTTACTAAAAACTGATAAAAATCAAGGATCATTAGTCAGAATTTTACCGACACGGCAAGAAAAAATTGCATTTTCACATAAAAATAATCATAAAATCATAAATTTAATTAACATTTCGTGGTCAAAACTTATTCCAGTCAAACAGAACAGTTATACAAAATTTGGTATATTTAAGGAATATTTTGAGACCAATTTCATACGTTTTATCGATAAAAACGTATCCCGGGCATTTTACTTTCCCATCTCTATAAAAATAACCAGCCAATGAGATTCCAGCATTTGAATTATCGCTTGATACTTGACCAATCACGTTATGTTGTTGTCCAAGACGCTAGTGTTGTCTGTTAATGTAAAATGCCCTGACTTCTGGTAACTTCTTAAGACTTCTTTGCTTCTTCCTCTTTCTTCTCCGCTTCTGGGGCAGGAGTGGGGAGTTCAGGGTACTCCAGTTTGACACCTTCTTCGCAAGTGAAGATCGGACAGCAGCCGGGGAATGGCGCAGTCTTGTTGGTCTTGTCTGAAAATGGAAAGATTAAGATTATAAATATAATTGGTTTTTTTCTGTGATGTAAAGGCATTTGTTTCTGATGCCACTATCAGTATTTTTTATTACCATTCATCAGTCGTGTTATGCAGAAATAGAATAATAGGGGCTTTGAATAACACAACAAATCCATACTAATCGCATATCCCATGGTGTGGGGTGTCGTTCAAAAATATTGAGTTTGTGAAATTCATTTTTGGATTCTGGGATCCGTTTGTGAAATATTAAGTGCAAATTTTTGTTAGAGTCAAGTGTGTGTCGGGGTCCCAGCTAAATAGGTGGTTTTGGATATGTGAAAAAATTCACGGCTTAACGAAATTAAAAGGAAAACTATCACAGCTAAGTAGGCTCTACAAGTTACCGAGTAATAATCGACCAACTTACATTTGTAGTTGCAAAAACATGTTCTCCCATACATTGCGTATGGGAGAACAAGTTTTTCAACTACAATGTTAAGTATGTGCTTGGGATAAATTCATCCCAACTACAGAACCCTTCACTGAGCGTGGATCGACACGCACTTGGCCGGTTTATCAACCAACGTCTACCATCTCTTACCAGTGTCAAGTTTGCACTTAGGGTTGGCCAACGGTAGTGGGCCACAGTCCTCAACCAGCTCCAACAGCCTGGGGGGCTGGTCCTCGCTGACGACGCAGGTGCTGCGGCCACAGAAGGGTGCTAAGTCCCAGGTGTTGCCGGGCTCGACGGTCGCACAGCGGGTGGATGCGAAGCACATTCCGGGAAAGTCTGGAAAAATGAGATAGATTTTTTGAGTATTTTTGGTCGAAAAGTGGAATTTTTCGTCGATTTTTTTTTTGTCTGAAATATTTTTTTTTTATTACAAAATTGATAAAGTATTTTCACTGTTTTGTGTTTGAATTGTACCTTGAAATGACGATATTGATTATTAAAAACGTTCATGTACCGAAAATGAGCAAATACCCAGGTATTTACATAACTATGGTTCTAAGAAAACGCTTATGTAAGAGGTAAAACTACCAAGTATACAGAATAATTTTTATTTATCATTCAAACATTGACATATGAGTCTTACGCCATCGAAATATACCTCAACAACCACAAATATTTGAACCATGTACCAGCTAGTAAGAGGCTACTTTCTAACACTTGCACTAGAGAGCTATGATTTCTAAATGTAATGAGTTTCGTCTTTAATACCTAAGAAATATCAAGTCCATGTATGGAGTTTCATATGCAATGACAATTTAAATCTTTGAACTCGTAAAAGTTAACCTCTTGCTTTTATTATTTACTAGCTGCTGTCTATCCAGGATGAAAAGTAGCCTATGTCCTTCTCCAGGTCATGGTCTACCAATGTGCCAAATTTCATCCGAATCCGTTCAGCCGTTTTAGCGTGAAAGCGTAACAAATATACATAAAGATAGGTCGACCGAGCTCTGCTCGGGTGAAAATAGAGAAAACGAATTTTCCCAGTTATGAGACCTGGCTAGGTCGATTTATTGCCCCTATAATGCAACTTTCATCGAAATCGTTATAGCCGTTTTCGAGAACGTGATTACAAATAATAAAAATTTGAAACAAATATTGCTTATTTATTAGTATTGGATAGGATAGGATGTATACAGTTTTGTGGTTATAGTGTCGCGCGCAAAAGAATTAAAACAAACAAGCCATTTTTGTTTTGCCGGTGTGCGTGACAGCTACGTCATGCACTCGTGTCACATCTTTGTGCTGTCAACTGTCATTGTACTTTTTTAGTGTCACTGTTTGAATTTGAATATTAGAACGTCATTAGAGATTTTGGAGGAGAATACTTTTAGGCGGGAACCTTATTGGCGATGTTTTGCTGAAAGGTCAGACGGCCTAGACAAGTGACAATCGCTTTGTAAGCGTTTCGTATTTCTACAACAACTTTCAAGAGGTTTGACATAATCCTTTCGATAGCTTATGTCAGTTTGCATTTTTGCCTTCTCCAATAATCATTATCGCTGATAGAATGTCACTTTGTCTAGGGCCTTAGGTGCGTAGTACTCGCAACCGGCGTGGGAGTATCACCAGATGTATGAACGTAAACGAGGCAAAAGGAGTAATCGTCGCAGGTGGAGTTCTATAGTTTCAGCACATGAGAAGACTGAAGACGTGACGTATGAATTTTTATCAAAGTCAAAGTCAAATAATTTATTTCAAGTGGGCACATAAATGGCACTTTTGAACGTCAAAAACAAAGAAATAGAACTGATTCTAGTCGCCCCTTCCAAAAGGTAGTTTTCTTACGGAGAAGAATGGGAAACTCCACCGTTACTCTTTTAAAAATGTTTTACAATATTTTGTATACATCAATTACCTACATAATTATAATGTGACCATTGTTCTTTCGTAATCACACGCCAAAACTAGGTAACCACATAAAAATTCACTTCGCGATTTCAATGATGTTCACACAAGCGAACAAAAATGCGAAAAGCGCTATTCATTTGTTTCTATTTGTATGGAATATTCACAGGCGCCCGTCATTTTTGTAGTAACAACCAACAATTTGGCGTTTTGTAAAATTCTTCGCGTATATGGATCACGGTCATGCGTGTGAATGTATTGAATTGTGTTGTATTGTATGTACAATGCGTTGTGAAAGGCTGTGGTGCAAATGGAAATTTTTGTTAACGGGATCCTGGAGCGTTGTCTAAAGCTTGTACCTATTTATTTAGGACTAGCTTCTGCCCGCGGCTTAACCCGTGTGGTATGTCGATAAAAAGTAGCCTATGTCCTTCCCCAGGATGCCATCTATCTCCTTGCCAGATCTAAGTGAGTAGGTACATAAAATAATATGGTAGCTACTGTAACGTTGTGATCGGATGACCAAAATAGCAACTATTAAAGTTGTCATGTTATCAAATTGGACGATAGGTACATTAAATTGGACATGGATTTTAGAAATCTGACATCATAGAAATATGACATTTCCATAGAAATATTTACATAAAGATTTATGCACACACGTCAGTCGTCAGTCACTTCAACATCAAGTCGCCTATCAGTCAAACAATATAGTTACGTAGAAGTGTTGCCTCTGTCAACGTCGCGTCACCGGCATGTCAAAACTTGTATTGCTACAAACGAAACATGGACATAAAAAAATTGATTGAGTGACTATGACCGACTGACTGATGAATGTAATTGATGGATGAAGGATCACTAAGCCCACTGCTGGGCATAAGCCTCTCTTAAGTTGCGCCAGAACACCTTGTTTTCCGACTTACTCATTCAGCCTGTCCCAGCCGCCATTTTGAACGTGGTTGAATTGTTCACTTCGAAATTCGAACGGTGTCTCGTTGTGAATCCGCGATGATTTACTTTAAAAACAAATGAGTTCGCTTTTGAATTGTGTGCGCTCACTTGAGTGAGGTACCAAGTGAACTAAACAGAATAGCACTATTGTCTTCTTGGGGTGTTGAAATATCTGTCGTCTAGTTACCATTAATTAATTATGGTTAAGCAATTTTGCACCGTGTTGCATTGCAATAGGTCTGGTTCTTGAGACTGATCGGCGACTTGCCGTTGACGTGACTGACGTGTGTGCATGAAGCTTAACAGTCGTTGAGGCCGTATTCAACATGTTCATCATCAGACTATAGCAGTCCACTGCTGGACATAGGCCTTTCCAATTGCACGCCGTTCAGTTCGATTCTCGGCAACTCTCATCCAGTTGCTACCAGCCACCCTGCGAAGATCGTCGCTCCACCTAGCCTGACGGCGTCCTACCTTACGTTTTCCGATTCGCGGTCTCCACTCAAGAACACGTCTACCCCAACGATCATCGGTTCTACGGCTAATATGGCCGGCCCATTGCCACTTCAGCTTGCTTATTCTGTGAGCTATGTTAACAACTTTGGTTCTCTGCCGGATTACCTCATTCCGGATTCTATTCAACATGTTACTATGTCGACATTTTTCACGCTACGCTCAGGACAAAATCTTAAAATAGACAAATGACATTCTAGGTCATTCGAATTTTAAAAGAATGCTCCAAATGTTGTCGGTTTCCTTATTAAACATGAATAGCCTTTTGTCTCATATTTTCGTACATGTTTTTGTCATTTTGTAACTGCATGTGAGTCATTATAAATAGGTTGAATGCGGTCCTACTGTCATCGTGCTAACTATGAGAAAACATTATTATGTTGTCACATGTGAATGTGTCACAGATTCAAGTTATTAATTAGTATAAAGTGGTAAGCCAATAAAGAAAATAAAATAAGTGCCAATAAACTATTGGCTAAAATAAATCTATGGTCGTGATTTAAAACACGACATGTTTTTTAAATTGCTGAACTTAGGTATAGTGTAGGCTTGTATCCAAAAAAGCATCTTGTCACATATTTATCAAAGTATATATATGTATCTCTAAATATCGTTTCCCTCAATTTTGTATCAATATCAAAAATATTTATCTCTGGTGAATTATTTGGTAATTTTTTTTTCCAACTGGGTATGCTCTTTGCCTCGATCTCGACCTTTTAGTCACAGACTAAGAAAAATGCCCAAAATGCCATTTTAATGGCCAAATTCTAGATACCATAAAATGATTATCAATCAATTATATTAATGTGTAAGCTTGCATTTAGTGCAGACGGCTCTAAGACATTAAAAGTGAAAGTTCCTCGTACATCTAGTCTAGATTATATATGTGGGACGCAGTAGGGCTGCCTCATCAAGAACCAGACCTATTGCAATGCAACACAGTGCATAATTGCTTAACCATAATTAATTAATGGTAACTAGACGACAGATATTTCAACACCCCAGGAAGACAATAGTGCTATTCAGTAAAGTTCACTGCTCACCTCACTCTAGTGAGCGCACACAATTCGAAAGCGAACTCATTTGTTTTTAAAGTAAATCATCGCGGATTCACAACGAGACACCGTTCGAATTTCAAAGTAAAAAATTCAACCACGTTCAAAATGGCGGCTGGGACGGGGCTGGATGAGTGAGTCGGATAACAAGGTAGCAACTTAAGAGAAGCTTATGTCCAGCAGTGGGCTAAGTTCTCCTCCATCCATCAATTATATTCATCACTTTTTTAGTCACACACGTTGCATCTTACATCAATCTTAATATTTCTGACAATATTAGTTAACCTGTAATTAGCGACAGTGAGTGTAAGCCCTAGGCTATTGTTAGGTATTTATACTTTAGCTATGATATTATATACAGAAGCTATTGGTAAACCTTTATTAATAAACTAGCTTCGAGAAATTGCTTGTTTTAACATAAAATATATCCTATTCCAATTAGTGTAAGAATTTTCAGAATCAGTAGTTCTGAAGATTACACCCTACATAATATACAAACTTTTATATTAATATAGATATATAAAATACTGGTATTCTGCTGGTTAGCTGCATCCGGTTAGACTGGAAGCCGACCCCCAACATAGTTGGGAAAAGGCTAGGCAGATGATGATTAATATAGATAAAAAATGAGTATTAGAAACCTAAAATAAAACCTCATCTTCACTAAAACTGCTTTACTTAAATCTGTGCCTATATTCAAGTCGCTCATCAAATCCAATATGGCGGACACATGACATTTCTTTCTTCCGACGACGTGACAACCTTGTTTCTGTCTGTACCAGTTAATCCAACGATGGATTAATGTTGCAATCGTTGCGTAAGTTAAGTCGACTCGTGGTACATTTTTAGTATCCTTTTTTGAGAAGCCTATTGCAATATGCAATAATTTATGTGTCAGACTGTTGCGTACTTTGGCTTTTGAATTTAGATTAAAGAACGGCGGGATTTTTGAACATGGATGGAACGTAGATTTTTGAGGAATATCAATACGTAACGTACATTTTTTTTTGTTTATGGCTTTTATCCGTCGGTAATGAACGTGGAGTTCTAGAAGGGGAATTTTGAATATGCATTAATTCATAAACAAAATCTATACCCCATGTGCCACCCACTTGGAATCATTGTTCCTTTATCATAATTATGACACATATTGTATACTTTAAAAATATAAATAAACCTCACTACATAGTATACTTGACTAATTGAATGTAGGGAGGTAACTATAATCATTCCATTCAAAACCGCAAATGGCGACCACTGACAAGACTTCACTATTAACTCCATCACTATCACTATCATTATTTAATGTGTAACATAATGTACAAATAAGACCTAAATGTTAAACATTGCTTCTAGCATCAGCAAAACTTTGGCCGGGTAGTGTTAGTGAGCTTTTCCAGCTGTAGACCTGTTTTTTGTGCCTAGTTGATAGCAATAAGTTTAAGACCCCAATCATGTAACACGCGAACCTATTTATCTGGCGAAATAATTATCTCTTATTCATTTATTTACATTTATTTTTAAATGTCGCAACATCATGCTCAGATATGAGCCTTTTAGCCTCGTACAGGAGTTTCTGCTTTTATTTTAATTTTACTTTGTTTTATTTTTATTGTGTTTTTATTTATGCTACGAGTGTGTTTTAGTTTAATTTGTGATCTTATGTGTGAGTCTCTATAAATAATTTTCCTTTCTTTCTTTCTTTCTGATCATTTGACATTAATGTCAGAAAACAGGAGGAGCTCGTGGCTAAGTAATAACAGCCGCTCGGGTCGATCCATCAGGTTAAGCTACGCTTGCCGGGGTTGGTCCGTGGATGGGTGACCATTTTCACATATCGAGACTCCTCCGTGCCTCGGAAAGCACGTTAAGCCGTTGGTCCGGCTGTCATTTGTGGATCTTTGACAGTCGTTACGAGTCGTCAGAAGCACGAAAGTCTGACAACCAGTCTAACCAAGGGGTATCGTATTACCCAGTTACTGGGTTGTGGAGGTCAGATAGGCAGTCGCTCCATGTAAAATACTGGTATTCAGCTGCATCCGGTTAGACTGGAAGCCGACCCCAACATAGTTGGGAAAAGGCTAGGCAGATTGATTTTGATTGTCAGAAAACAATTGAAACAACTACTGTCAGGATTTCCGCTTATTTCATTCCAAGTTACATAAAGATTATTTCCTTAATTCTCAATAGGTTACTGTGGTTTTAACAACTAGTAACAGTGAAAGGCAGGAAGGTTTAGTCGCGACAATCGCTGCTAAATGTCATTGAAGATCGGATTCATTTCCTAGGAGAAAGTTAGCATGACCTAGGTTTTGTAGTTGTTCAGGCGAAACGTGCATTTGATCGTGGTGAACAAGCCCTGGCTTTTCGGATTTAGTTATAATGGAAGCCCAGTGGCAATGCTATTCTGTAAAGTTGGAACCTCACTCAAGTGAGCGCACACAAATCGAAAGCGAACTCATTTGTTTTTAAAGTAAATCATCGCGGATTCATACCGAGCCACCCGTTCGAATTTCAAATTAATGTCTAAAGATTATTCTTTAAAAAACAAGCAAAACTTAAAGCTATAAAAAATGCACAAAAAGTAACAATAAAAATATCAATTTCATTTTTTGCCAACGGAACTCATTCTATTTATAAACCTGACAGCTGGTTGACATCTGTCACCACTAACCGCCGAATAAAAAACAAAATGTCAATTGAAATGTCACTTCCTTTGTTACCTAACCCGCTTTTGCCTTGGCCTTGCCCGAATTGAATTAAGTAGCAAATAGTGCAAGTTGCATTTATATTAAATGTCTTCCCTTCTAATTCTAAATGGTAAGGTTAGTAATAAGAACTATATTATCATTGAAACATAATATTTATGTGTGTTAAGGAAAACTAGCCGTGAAAAAGCGTTGAGTGGAGACCGCGAATCGGCAAACGTAAGGTAGGACGCCCTCAGGCTAGGTGGAGCGACGATCTTCGCAGGGTGGCTGGCAGCGGCTGGATGAGGGTTACAGAGAATCGAGCAGAATGGCGTGCAATTGGAGAGACCTATGTCCAGCAGTGGACTGCCATAGGCTGATGATAATGAGGCGTGAAAAAGAAGGTTATTGGCTAAATCTATGTTCAGCATGTCCTAGGCAATTATCCGCTACCACTTTGCTTTTGGTTAATATTTCTAGTTCGATTTCCGGCTCGGGCAAGTGGTATTGGGTTTTTCCATGTGGAAGTTCTCAATAGCAGCCTGGAGTGAAGATTCATGCCCGGTTGATGGCAATAGGCTCGCCCCCTATTACATGGTACTTAAACATAACTGGCAAAATGTGGGTGTACTATAGGTCTGCCTAACCCTTCGGGGATTTAGTGAGATGTTATCGTATGTAATTCCAATTTATTTCACTTGGGTTATTCATTTATTACCCGTCGTCGTTCAAACCTCAAATGTCAAGCTATCAGAATATAAATCATAATTTATGTTGTTACTCGTATTTAGTAATATCTGAGATATTGCACTAAACTTTATTGCCAACGGCCTGAATATGAGGTATTTTTTTAATTTAAATTTGCTTTAATTTGGTAGAACATCACGCTACCTATATTCCGTGACTGGGTAGGCAGAGATATTAGAACACCCACATTTCGCTAACTCACCGACAACTCAACACAAATTCAGACTCTGAGCTGCTACATGGAGATAACATATTCCGACATTTTGCAGGCTATAACTATTCAAAATTTTAACCATTTTCGTTAGTCTTTCAACTCGCGTTTTCATACAAAATACAGACTTCAAAGTTTTACGTAATTCACAACAAGCTGCTTCACGAATAGTTTAAAAATCTCTTTCGTAATTATTCAGCATTTTAATCTCATTGTAATTCTAATGGCGGCAGGTGACATCATTTTGGTGCGTGTCCATTCAACGGTTAAAATGTTACGTAAAAAAAAATGTTCTTGGGCGTTAGAGATGCAACAGCGTGAAAGATTTAGCTTGGCCGTTGAAGGGTTGTGTGAAAGATTGGTGCGTGTGAGCGTGAATGCACAGAGCGGAGGTATAGTTTTGGTATGCTTCACTGTATTGTTCGCAGCGCTCTGTTTCGCGGCGATGACAGACGGGCGAGTAAGCTCGCCGAGCCATAAACAAGTACGCGGACTTGATCGCACGTCTATCACCCCTTTAAGTAAAGTTAAATAAGCCGACCTCGTTAATCCAAGCTGCATACTTTAACTACATCAAGAACAGAGCCCTAGCAGAATTCTAGATACTTCCAAGGTCTAAGCCGTTCACTTTTGAATTATTTTGTTTATTATGAGTCAACGTGTTTTTATTATCATTACACCTTAAGGTCACCAGGAAATGAGCTGGAGTTAAATAATGAAACTGTTGCGTTACACTTCCAGGAAAGTGGAAAAAAACGGTGTAAAAGATACGAATCGATTTTAACGCGTTTTTTTAAAGCAGTTTTTTATTTGTGATCTGTTTGTTTTTTATGACAAGCTTTTATTAGCTTGTTTTTTTAATAATTCCAAACTCAAACTCGAAGCATTTACATCCATACTATACTATACTACGATATAATATATAATAATGTTTTTAACATTATAAATTCGAAAGTGAGTTTATTTGTTACGCTTTGACGCTAAAACGGCTGAACGGATTTGGATGAAATTTGGCACAGGGGTACACCATGACCTGGAATAAGAAATAGTATACTTTTATTCCGATATTTATGTGAAACCGCGGGGCGCAGCTAGCAATGTTATAAATTCTAAAGTAACTGTGTCTGTCTTGTGGTCTGTTATGTTAGCTTTTCACGCCCAAATCCCTGGACGGATTTTGACAAAATGGACACTCTTTTAAGTTATATTGTAACAGAGTGGCGAATTTAATTCAAAGAAGCGAAATATTAGTTTCTTATGTATTCATTTTGTTTATTCATGTACACACGGCTACACATCAAGCTATACATTTCCAGTTTACGCTGATTGGAAATTGTATACAATGCGAGATCAGCTTATACTGGAAATGTATAGCTTGATGTGTAGCAGTGTGCACTTAGCGGTGACTTAAAATATACTTAATTTATCGCCTTATGTAATGTTTTGTAAATAGGCACAAACACTCTTGTCATCAAATGAAGATTTCTCTTGTTTGTTTGGTAAATATTTATGCATAATATACTTTCTAAATCTATACAAATCTTTGTTTATTTAATTTTATCAGTCGATGTACAAAAGCATTTACTTAAAGGATAATATCAGCAAAAGGTAATCTTTAATAGGTACTTTTGACACTGCCTAACATAACATCACGCTGATATTTCCCGAAGGGTTATGTTATGTTTTAACGCCAGTTATGTTTTTACATAGGGGGCGACCCTATTGCCATCAAACAGGCACCAGGGCAGTCATTCAACGATACTTCCTAATTCATCTTATAAAATTTGTACCTACCTATAATATTTCGCAAAACTGCCTATGATAAAAGATGGCAACTTATTTAAAATTTATTCAAAAAATAATTTTAAAATAAAGTTATCTCTCAAAGTCAAAGTCAAAGTCAAATAATTTATTTCAAATAGGCACATAATATGGCACTTTTGAACGTCAAACAAAGAAATAGAATTGATTCTAGTTGCCCCTTCCAAAAGGTAGTTTTCGTATGGAGAAGAATGGGCAAGAAACTCCACCGTTACTCTTTTAAAAATGTTTTACAATATTTTGTATACATTAATTATATAATTATATGTGAAGACGATGCACCTATAATAAGATTACTGTACCACAAAAGGTAAAAAGAATTATAAATGGAGCAATAATGAATAAATTAATTACCAGATACATGGTGCTCACATATTCACAAAGATTGTAAAAGTATACGATATTACAATAGTCCTAACATTGTTACAAGTAGTAGGTACATACAAATAATAAATAAAAATCTCTGCCTTATCTGCCAGCTTAGCCAGAGCTTAGCATGACTTAAAGAAATAAACACAATAATGAAAGAGATACCTCATAATAAATTCACTGTTATAGTCAGTTATTTTAATGATTCCTACTCATAAATAATCTTATCTGTGCAACACAGTTATTTTTAAACAAAAAAAATATTAGCATTTTGGTACATGAAAACTTTAAAATTACTTAAGTACATAATTATAGTTATAAAATGTAATCATTTCTCACTCAGGTCATGTAACTCGTTATAATAAGACACAAAAAGATAAATTTCGCGTTTCGCTTCGCGACCAGTTTTGGTGCCCAAAAAAGTTCATGCATTTTAGGGTTATCGATTTTATGAAGTTTTTTTTATTATTTTAGTGTCGATCAAACTGCTAAAAAGGAACATGGAATTATATTATTATTTCTTATTCTTACAAAAAGCTAAACCTGTCTTCTTTATCAATCACTAAGTTTGGCGACTAAATTGGAATTTGTTACCTAGTTGATAACTTTGTTGATATTTGACATTGAACTGAATTAAGTACTGGAAACTATTATCACTAAGATATTATGATTTCCGGGATTTCAAAAACTTTTGAACGACAACCCTAGCTTAAGTTCACCGACTTTTTTTAAAAGGTCCGTTATTTCAACAGAAACAATGTTAAAACAAGTTACAATCATCGCCATTCGATTTTCGAAAAACCATCTTGAATTTCTTTCATAACAATGAACTTTTGAAAATGGAATCATTGCGTCACCTTTTCATTTTTAAATGGCTTTAGTAAAAGTGTGACCAATACTGCCATTTGTTCAAAATCCATAGACAATAGATAATTATTGTGATGTTTTATAGCGTGATGACAACTTTCCAGTTTAGTCTAGACAAATATTGAGAAAGAAAGTGCGACTACATGGCGACTACTGAAGACGAATGTTTTGTAAACAACCTTTCACAAATAATTCGTTCGGCTTTTCGTTCAACTTTCACAAATTGACAATCATCAAGTTCTTTCTTGTGATCATAGAAAATAATAATAAACAAAATGGATGACTTCACAATTAAATGACAACTGGATCATTCACTTTAATAAAATAGTTTGATTTTATTAGTTTACTAGCTGCCCCGCTCCGGCTTCGCACGGGTAGCACTAAGTACCTACCCTACCCCTACCCTACCTGGCCTACCTACCCTATCTACCCTACCTACCCTACCTACCCTACCTACCCTACCTACCCTACCTACCCTACCTACCCTACCTACCCTACCTACCCTACCTACCCTACCTACCCTACCTACCCTACCTACCCTACCTACCCTACCTACCCTACCTACCCTACCTACCCTACCTACCCTACCTACCCTACCTACCCTACCTACCCTACCTACCCTACCTACCCTACCTACCCTACCTACCCTACCTACCCTACCTACCCTACCTACCCTACCTACCCTACCTACCCTACCTACCCTACCTACCCTACCTACCCTACCTACCCTACCTACCCTACCTACCCTACCTACCCTACCTACCTTACCTACCCTACCTACACCTACTTTACGTTTAAACCTTCCCTTGAGGATAACGAACACAACAAAAAAAGAATTGGCCAAATTGGTCCAGGCGTTGTTGAGTTATGCGCTTACCAACACATTTTGCGATTCATTTTTATATTATAGATGTTCAATCAATCGAAGATTTTTTTTTTATTTTTCCTTTTGATTTCCAAGTTATTTTTTTTCTTTTTATATTATCTTTTTCTCTTTCAGTGCTGTCAGACTGCTGCCAACCTTGCCAACTGATCTTTTAACGACAAAAAAGAAAAGGCAAGCTGACATTGAAATAATTTTAATGATACTTAATATTGTCTGTAGCAACTGTTATTATTTTGTTTTCCAAATCCGCATTACATGCGATTCAAACTGAAAGATTTATGGATATGCCAGACATCAATAATAAAGGGCAAAGAAAAGATGGGTGGATTGTTTGAAGATATGTGAAATGGGTCTACCCTTTATAGCAGAACTTTTTATGTCATAATATTATTTTGCATAACAGCGCATAGCATAAACTTCATTTCGCAGAAAATCGTTTGGCATACACTCATTTATAATACATTAAAAACGCATAATTTTGTAATTCAGAATCATCTTTAGGCATAAATTTCATATCCATAATAATTAAAAAGTAGAACCATCATATTGCAGAAAGTTCACTGTCAGAATCGTCTTTTGGCATACATTTCATATCGATAATCATTAAAAGGTAGAACTATCATATCTCAGAAAGTTTACAGTTAGAATCATCTTTTGGCATACTTTTCATATCATTACTGCGAGCAACTTGAAAGTAGCGCTCGCCGGCCGCTGCCGCGGCACCGCTCGCTACGCTCGCTCGGCTCGCGCGCGGTTGGTCACAGTTTTAACCTAACCTAACCTAACCTATTTCACTCAATTCAAAATGAGTGGAGTCGGTTTTGCAGCGATAAGTTCTGCCATCTTCTTAATATGCCAAGTGAAATTATTCCAAATAATCGTCGCTCTAAATAAACGTTATGTGAAACGAAATTATGCGAAATTAAGCTTTGCCAAAAGTAATTATGCCAAATAAAATTCTGTCATCTTATAAGTATGCCTTTGTAAATTCGGACATATAAACATTCGGCCAAACAATAATTATATTAAATGATTTTTATGCCATATATATATTCGTTTAAAGAAGATTATGCCAAGTGTGTTATGCCAAATAAATTTCGGAGCATCAAAATTCTGCCAGATAGAGGGAACCCATGTGAAATTGCGTGATATGAAAGAAAAGGGGATGAATGATAGCGTGACGGTTGACAGGGGAGAGTGGAAGAAGAAAACGTGTTGCGCCGACACCAAGTAACATGAGACAAGGGCAGGGAGATGGTGACACTACCTCTGCCTACCTCCGTAGGCAAAACAAGCCTAAAACGGCCACAGTAGCCATTCATTTCCTGAATTTCCAGCTGTCATTAGCAAGTCCTCCAATATAACACAAAATCAATTCATAACGTGTGGACCATTTTACAAATCTCCATAGAAAACTATCAAACAGATGAATTATTTCGTATATGAATCGCACGCAGATCATTATTATGAATTGTCAGTTTGTGACATTTTCCGATGATTCATAATATTTTCCTATTATGATTCTGCCAAAGTGGCTGTTTTAAGCCTACAGGCGTGATGTTATATTACGAAAAGGCTGCTAAATACATACTATATCATAAATATCATTTTCTATATCATAAATACTAGTTTATCGCCTAGATCGCGGCATACGGAAGAGTATATAAATGAAAGTGGATTGCGCTAGCGCAGTGAAATCGTAAATATTAGTAGCAATTAACCAGGATTACAGCAATCATCTGACAATTAAAACTTCAGTTATAACTATTCAATCAATCTGGCTAGCCTTTTCCCAACTATGTTGGACTCGGCATCTAGTAGAAACGGATGCAGCTGGATACCAGTAGTTTACATGGAGCGACTGCCTATCTGGCCTCTACAACCTAACTGGGAAACACGATACCCCTTGGTAAGTCCAGTTATACGGTATGTTAACTAACAAAGGGCGTGCCCGTTAACCTGCAATAGTATAGCGTCTATACATGCCAAAAAAAAAATACCATTAAAAAAAATGTTTTTTTTTGTTTTTGTATAGTAAAATATACACAAAAAATATTAAATTGTTACGGAAAATAAACTCTGTACACGCCCACTTGTCACACTTGTTTTTCTACGTTGAAATACAAGTGTGCGTGTACAGAGTGTTTCTTTTACGTTTAAATTTAATCGTTTTGTGAACATTTCACGACACATATGAAAAATTTTTTTTTTTATTTTTTAATGATAATTTTTTTTAGCATGTATATACGCTATACTATTGCAGGTTAACGGGAACGCCCTTTGTTAGTTAACATACTGTATAACCACACAAAAAAAAGTAAACACAAAAATTCAAGCAATACTCAAATACAAATGCCAATAAAACAATCCACTAATCGCCATCCGACCAACAAACGTTACCGACAGAATTCATTACAAAACATCCGACAAATTGCGACAAACTTCTATTATGAGGTTAACAGCAGGAATCCTGCTTACGACACTTCCCTTCAGCGTAATGATATTACTATGCAATGATAACTGAAGGGCATTTGAGCAATCACAGGAAGTCACTTGGAACTTGGAACCTCACTCAAGTGAGCGCACACAATTCGAAAGCGAACTCATTTGTTTTTAAAGTAAATCATCGCGGATTCACAACGAGACAGCGTTCGAATTTCAAAGTGATGTATAGAGGTTGCCATGATACGTATGGCGTATTCAGATAAAAGCGGTAGTGCTTGGTAGCGATACTGGTCCAAAATGGCGAACCAGGCCCTAGACAAAGTGACATTCTATCAGTCATAACGATGTTGGAAAAGGCAAAAATGTATAGGACCGAGTTAAGCTATCGAAAAGCTTATGTCAATTCTGTTGAAAGTCGTTGTAGAAATACGAAAAGCTTTCGAAGCGATTGTCACTTGTCTAGGAGGATCAGTGGCATTAGGCAGGGGTCTAATGCCACTGATCGCTACCGAACGCGACAGCGGTATCGCTTATATCTGAATATAAATAATAGCCTCTATGTATGTAGAAAGATGAAACTAGGTATACAATTATATCATAATCAGGAAAGCTTGTTATGCTCTAATAACGTCGTTGAATGATCTGATAATATCATACTGTGATAGTATCAGCTTGCAAAACGTTGTTATTATGGCAATACTGGTAACGATGGTTGGGACATAGGACAGTAGCATTTTTGTAGTTCTTTTAAAGAAAGAAAATACGTTTATTTGCGGTAAAAATGACGCAAAAAAGAAAATAAACACAAAGAAAAAAATAAGAAAAGGTTGGGGGAAACATGCGTCACATCAAAGCAAAACGGCTATCGGCTATCGGCTTTGGTAATATTATGCTTCGAATAAGGCGGTACCCTGAGCAAAATGAACTTGAGTATTCGTTCGTTCAGATTTTAGAATAAAAGCTATAAAAAATCAAATACTTATTGGTCTTTTGAAAAAGTTGTAGCGAAATGTTCACTATTAAATTGTCTGTCAATTAGTGTCAGTGGCAAAATTTAATGTTTACTTTACGAGGAAATGCATGATATCAATAATAATTTTCTATGGTTTTCATTTTTTATGGTTTCGTTGCAAGGACATTAATGAAAAATATACTCCTTTAAAAAAAATTGCACAATTTTAGAATCAAGAATAAGTAGAAATTTAATGTATTTTTTATCATTTGATATTACTTTTTAAATAACAAGTCGATAGCTCCTAAAACTACACAAAAAGCGGCTAGCTTGGCGTTTTGCTCAGGCTACCGGCTTAACATAAATACACACATGCAACTCTCGTAAACATTCTTAGTCATTAGCTTATCCAATTTACCATCAGCTGATATATATCTTTCATGAAGGCACGCCCTAATCCCATTAGTAAGTATGCACTTTAAATCCATTAGATAATTTTTTGAACATCCATTTAATTATTATACAGAAAGGCAAAGAAGGGTTATCAGGGTAAACTTTTTCTAAGGTGTCTGTCTAACGTTGGAATTACACGGTTAATTTGGATGAACTGAAGCAACTTAGTGACCAGATTTTTTTGTTTATTTTTTTTATTTTATAATTACTTATCTTTAAGAACAATAATATATCAAAAATAAAATAAAATAAAAATATATTTATATTCTACAATAAATATATTTATATTTTATCCAGGTCAGTGTATCAGACGTTTTAGGAATTTAATAGTAATATCAATCACAATCATGTAAATCATAACGATTTTCTTAGTTCTTAGTCTTTAGAAAAATATCGCTCTAGAAAGATTATATAACACTTTAATACTAAACCTTTCAGTCTAAATCGTGACTGAACCACAAACTCGTTAGGCAAGACTATAGTTAGATCGAATTAAAGATTAATATGCCACAATCTGCAATAGGCGTGGCTGATCTAGATTTTAAATGTCAGTTCAGAGTTCAGAACGGCACTAAAGACTAAGTCGTAGTGGATAAGGCTAAGAAAGATGGAATAAGCATTAAACTAAATACAGGAGAAAGTAATAAAACAGATATGAGAAATATAATTGAAATAAAACTTATAAAAGCAAATAAGCTACTTAAAGGAGTTATAGATGAGGATGATGTTACGATTACAAAAGACAACGAAATAGGAAAGTATATCATACAATTTTGAGGAAGAAAAAGTATAAACAAAGATACTAATTTATTAAGCAAGCCAGGAAATTCAGATCGAGAGATAAAATAAAAGATTGCAACAATAGTTTAGCTCTAGATACTTAAAATGAAGATGATAGTTATGATAATTCCTAACTTTACGATAGTATTTTGTGTGCAGGATTCAGAGATTAAAATGGCAGTCTATGCAAAATACAGTCTCTTTATGTACAATTTAGCACCTTGATAGACTACGAGCCGACTCTAAAAAATTTTGAAAAGCCTAGATGATACTGGTGTTAAAGATAATTTGAGGACTATCATAATATTATAATTATTTAATAATAATTATCATTTATTCGTTTGTATTAAGAACGGCATTTCAATTTCTACCAACATCTCTTTTTGCTGTCATATTATTATTGTTTGCTTCTATAATAACCTCATCTTTAACATTAAACCTTTAATTCTTTATTAAATAATAGTGTCATGGTCAAAATACTTATTATTATTTACTTTTTTGTCATTCCGGTTATGCCTCAGAGATTTTCTCATACTCCTTGACCTAGTGACTTTATTTTTATGTGATAATGTATTTTTTGTTTAAACCTTTATGTTGGTATTTTTGTTATTTCCTCTTGTTGTTTTAAAAGGTTATGTAAGGTTTTTATTTGTTTTAATAATATCATCAAGGTGATTTGGGTTATTTCCTGTTATTTTTGTACCTAAATTCATTTTTGGTCAAAATTTTGTCAACTATCTTTATCGTGGGCTTGTTCAAGTTTTCTTACTTTTATATTGCCAATACTACTTTCACCTAAATTGACACTATAGACAGTCCTAGAACATAATATTACCCATTGTTAAGATGATGGTGATGATTTACACTGCTACAGGTTTTGTCCTACTGGGTGGCTAGATACTACATGTATTGTGGTGGGCATTAATAATTCATCAACATCATTATTTATTATTATTTTTCGCTTTTTATTTGTATTTTGTGTTTCACGAATTCGTGTCCAAATAAAAGTTATTATTTCCTTTCTTTCTTTTAGTTCCCATAATTTAGACACCGCTGGGCATATTCCTCTTTGCTTGTGCTAATATGGGTAATATTGGGTATTAAGCAGGGTTTTGTCCTACTGGGTGTCTAGATACTACATGTGGTGAGTATTAATAATTCATCAACATCGTTATTTATTTTTTATTATTTTTCTCTTTTTATTTTGGTATTTTCTTTTCTTTCTTTTTTTCTTTTATTATCCATAGCCTTAGTTCAGACACCACTGAGCATATTTTGTTGTAATTCCTGTAGCAGTCTGACATTACAGGCCCAAATACGATTAATCCAATATGTTACACAAAAAAGTGTTTATTTCTTTAAATCAGGAACTGTAGTTCACACGCAATATAACAATAAACTGGTTAAAAAACCCGACTGTTCATCAATTTCTCTGTTAAATCACTTACTGTGAATGCTGTGGTTATTAGGGCTGGCAGTCTTCTTCTGCCTAGCCTTTTCCCAACTATGTTGGGGTCGGCTTCCAGTCTAACCGGATGCAGCTGAATACCAGTATTTTACATGGAGCGACTGCCTATCTGACCTCCACAACCCAGTAACTGGGTAATACGATACCCTTTGGTTAGACTGGTTGTCAGACTTTCGTGCTTCTGACGACTCGTAACGACTGCCAAAGATCCACAAATGACAGCCGGGACCAACGGCTTAACGTGCTTTCCGAGGCACGGAGGAGTCTCGATATGTGAAAATGGTCACCCATCCACGGACCAACCCTGGCAAGCGTAGCTTAACCTGATGGATCGACCCGAGCGGCTGTTATTACTTAGCCACGAGCTCCTCTAGTGCTGGCAGTATATTTTTTATTTTATGTAATGTTGGATAGGGGCGACTTCTCTCACAGCGAGGAGGCCTGTGTCCCAGCAGTGGAAACGTTATAGGCAGATTATGCTATGCTATGCTATGCTATGCTAGGTTTTCATGGACGATGTTTTAGTAAGTTTAGGGGTAGACGCCAAGCTCGCCGTCCGATAAGTCCGAAATTTAATGACCGAAAGGCGAAGTTTAAATCTGGAATCCTGGCATTCCTACACACCAATGAAACGTAATAATAGTTTTCATTTTCATTTTCTTTGTATCAAATTAATATCCCATTTTCTTTCCTCGATTGTACACCTAGACCTAAGTTAGCAACTAAGCGGTAATCTGGCGTCTTTGTTGTCAATGTTGTGTTTACCTGTAATTGGCATATATATTAGAATATTACCGTAAGATTTAGTTTATGTATGTGTATGTATGTGCTGTGGGTGAACCTTAATAAATAAATAAATAAATAAATAAATAAATAAATAAATAAATAAATAAATAAATAAATAAGGACCAGGCCCGGGTCGATGGCGCGTCGTGTTCCACGCGCGCCTCAAAGAGATGTCAGCACACCTGACGGGGTCCGTTAGGACCGATGCCTGCCAGGGTTGCGGAATAGTCCGAAAGGGATACCGGGACCCTGGCAACAGGCAACTGAAGGAACACGGGTGGTTTTTAGTCAGTAAGAGTCTGACACGCCCTTCCGCTCCGCCCAGAACGGGAGAAGTATTTTGATGATTTCCCACACAAAAAAAAAAAAAAGGGGTAGACGCCAAATAGTTTTTTTTTTTACAAAAAACATCTTTTATTTATCTGTTATAAAATTTCATGGCAAGTGATTTCGTTGGCTGTTATTATTTTAGTGATCACAGCAGTTGAGATTACATTTTTGTTTTATCAAATTGTTCTGTTCGTCTGCCTTCTTAACCGTAAGTGATAAATTCCAAAAAAATACGTTCCAGATTTCATTGACAATTTTATTTAAAAATATATTCTATATTTTATCGATTCCAAATAAATAAATAAAATGGTTAATTCTCGAAGATTCGTAATGTCACTTCTGTGTGTTGGCAGCCCTGTCTTACCAACTGGGCCGTTACCGCCATCTGTTGCGTCATCGTGACACTTTTTTCACTCCAAATACACACGCAACTATAAAACAAGACGATTGCTTAATTTATGTAGTTTTATTAATGATTAAAATTTATGTTTTCGTAATAAAACATGGAAAAAAACATGCTTTAATGATTTAACGTTATGTTTAGGAGATTACTGTCGTGTATTAGTTATGTTTATATAATTATATCCGTAACAAAAAAGAATAAGCAATAGAAACGTCTAGGGTTCAATCAATTTATTTTTAAAAGATTAAAAAAAAATAACTTTATTTGTTTATTGTAACTATCACAAAAGTTATGATTGTATTGTTGTCATAAACACGTAATTTTTTGCTTTTTTTAAATGCATATATTAAGCATCAAAATTTTAATTTTAACAATTTCTTATTATGATTGATTAGTAATATTATTATTTATTTTATCACACAATAGTCACCGATAATAATGATGACAAGAGATTTTCAGTGGAACAATCCTAAGAAGAAAATACAATAACAGTTCACTGAGAATATTATACCTACTAGGATCAATTACAATAGTAGTACAAATTTGTTTACTTTTAAAATTTCACTATTATGAAAATATTTCTCTTTGTTCAAAGGAACTATGGAACGTGACTTATTCGAAGATTAGCAAATGAAAGTACATACATAGGTACCTATTATTAAATTTTAACTAAGATTATTCTCAATACTCATACTCGTATAATCCTAACTTAGTGCCAAATGGCACATTTCTCTGTGAGTACTTTTTAAAATAAATTATTCGCAAATAATAAGTTAAGTAAAATAAAATTACGAGAAATTATGATAAAAAGAACATTTTGTACACAGTTATTTTAAAATAAGTAAGTATTAATAAATTTTGTACTGTGATTGAGTTACCATTTTTTTTTACAAAAATCTATGTAAATTTAAAACCCTAGTTTAATTTACACAACCGGCCTACCTACTTATATTTAGTGGGTAACTAATTAAGTAATAATGACTTAATCGCTGTAACGGATTACTTAAAACAAGTTGACCGTAACTTAGCGTTCAACTTTTACTATTTACTAGAATGTTCGGCAGTAGCGAATTATTTGGTTCAACTCTTCAAACGAAATATATGTTTTACCTTTCACAAACTGAAGAACCAGTTTAAAAGCGAAGATTAATTTCAAAATTTTTGTGTAAAAAAATACGCACGAAAAATTTTATGATCGGAATTTTCCATAAAAAAATAAAAATTGTTAATCTTGAATTTGTGTAAACAAAATTTGACATTATTCATCATTGGGTAAGTTTCTTCTGTCACTATTTTTATGTGATTGTCTTGGCCCTTATAATAATTGAGGCTCAGGCACTGATTCCAACACATACAGACTCTTTTTTTATATTTCAATATTTCACCCTTATTTATTTATAGGCACACGTAGGATTTTCGTACGTCCTTCCAATTTAAAAAAATGTTTTTTATAAGCACTGACCTCTTAACACATCAGCCGGGATCAGTCTCTTGTACGTCGTCGGCCTTTCATCCTCCTTCTTCTCTTCAGCTGCGAAAGCGAGGGCGAAAACGGCGAACACGACGAAATATTTCATTTTGAACAACAACACCTTACGAATGCCGGGAATCGAAATAAAAAAAATATTTAAAAAAAGAACGATTTGATTTCGCGCGCTTTTTTGACAGTTACGTGTCAACGCCGCACCAAGACTGAGTCAAAGGTTCGAGTTTCCCGCCTTTTTATGCCAACTGACAGGCGGGGAGTGAGCGGCTAAGATGGCTGGCGATTTTTTTTTTCTCATACGTCTCAGGGTTGGCTTTTGTTGTGAAATTTTTATTATTTTTTATGATGTTATCTGTTTTTTGAGACGGCCACCTAACGCCTTATTGGTGCAGGAAGATATCCTGATTTAGATATTGCAAGCTGCAACGGAATGAGTCATACTTCCAATGACTTGTTTAAGTTTATGGCCATTCTTTTCCTTATGATTTTAGGCTGTTTGCTTTTGTATACTTTTGCTTATTGGGGAATTTTATAACAAACAAAGAATTCCTATAATATCGTGGTCACCTAGACTGACCAAGTCGAAATTGTCATGTTTATACAGGGTGTAAATGTTTCGCTAATATGATCAAATTGGTTTCCTGACTAGGAACTTTTTCAAAAATTTCTGGATTTTTTTGACAATTTTACTCTTTAATTGTACTTTTGGTCTTTGCTCTGAAGCCCCGACTTAAAAGACATTTTTTTCATTTAATTTTCTTCTAAAAGACAATGAATTAACATGTGAAATACCAGAGGGCCAAGTCTACTAATTTACAAAGGTGTCAGTGGTCTCACAATGATCAGTTTTTGACAGATATGGTCACAGGTCAAAAACTCATCATTGCGAGACCACTGACACGTTTGTAAATTAGTAGACTTGGCCCCCTGGAAGTAAACCCTCCCACGTAAGTTGTGTTATTAAACTAGTGAATAAACCAGAATAACTATGAGTGTAAACTCTGGCGGACTACTGCAATAAATTCTAATCAGTTATTACATGAGTCATACAGTCATACACAATCCCTGTTTGAAAAGCAGTAACTTCTAGTCCATACTTCTTGTCTTTCTGTCTGTCAGTCTGTCACGTTTTAACGCCTAAACTACTGAACCGATCGTTATGAAATTTGACATGTCGATAGCCTGGGACCTGGAGAAGGACTTGGGCTAATTTTAATTTGTATTTTTTTTAATACAAAATACACGCAGACAAAGTCGCGGTCAACGATAGTATTTTATACTTTTGTTGTTTTTAGGTAACACACGCTATTTTAACACGCTTGTTTTAGCTTGCGATGGCTTGCGTGTCCTAATATTTTTTACTAGCTGATGCCCGCGGCTTCGCCCGCGTGGATGTCGGTTATTATATACTAAAACCTTCCTCGAGAACCATTCTATCCATTAGTGAAAACCGCATCAAAATCCATTGCGTAGTTTTAAAGATTTAAGCATACATAGGGATATAGCGAAAGAGAAATCGACTTTGTTTTATACTATGTAATGACAATGCATGTGCTCGTAAAGAGCGTTTTCAAAGCAGCCAAACTGTGCGAAAAGTGCCACTTTATCGCACTAGTGCTTTTTACTTTTCAGTTTTTTATTTTTTATTTTAACACAGTCGTCAGGCCGACGTTGTTTTTGTTTTAAATTATACCTGAGAAGGAACTTCGTTCCGGACGGGTGTTGTCCGCCGTGTGTTCAAACCCCGTCAAAATAGGAGGACGAGAAGTCATAGGTCTCAAGTTTGAACCCAAGCCACCCACGTCTCTGACTTTTCGGATTCATTGTGCGTATTGTATAATTATCACTTGCTTTCAAAACGGTGAAGGAAAACATCGTGAGGAAACCGGCATGCCTAAGAGATATTTCTCGGCTGCATGTGAAGCCAAGTCAGAGGCCCTTCGGCGGCTTAAAAACGATGACACCAGGTTAGTCACTAACCAAGAAGACCGTAAATCATAATATACATACATAAGCTCACGAGTTTTTCCCAAAATAACATTAGGTACGTTTTTATTCCTTGAGGAGATACACCTACATTTCGACTGTAATGTTATAGAGGTGGTCACAAATACAGACGGAGAATTCCGCCTATACAGCCTTCTTAACAATAGCCCAACGGTTGAACCGTGGATGGGCTAGTGAAAGGCCGTGGGTTTGATTCCCACATAGGACTCCTGTTGCAGTATTAAGGCTCTTATATACTGGCTCGCCGCGCGACGCGAATTTAAACAAAACAATTCCTGAGAAAACTTTGCGGCGAACAATGCGGCGGCGTCGCGTCGCGCGGCTAATCGCGCCAGTATGTAAGAGCCTTTAACGTACCCAACCCGGATGACTTGGTGCTTTACCTCGCTCCCTAGTTGCAAGTGCCGGAACACTAGTACTCAGTTCATTCTCGGGAATTGCGCAAAGTGGTAAGTATTGGGTTTTTTCTTTAGAAAATTCTTAGTAACAACTAAGTTGCTGCGCAGTGCCCAGCCAATCGGGCGCCAGTTGTGCGTGCCAATGATTGTGCCCAGTTATGGCGGGCAACCCGTCATTGTGACCTTTTTTCTAGTCCATACTTAAGAACCTTCTGGTTCCGAAGATATTTAAGGTCAAAGTCCAACTTTTTCAGACGTTTTTTGAAGAAAGCAAGTTTTAAATGTTACCTATAACATACAGACATGAACCCTGGGGGCCAAGTCTAATCATTTATAAACGTGTCAGTGGTCTCACAATGATCAATTTCTGACAGATATGCCATAAAAAATCTGTCAAAAACTGATCATTGCGAGATCACTGACACGTTTGTAAATTAGTGAATGAATCGTTGCATGCACCCAACACAATGTTTTGCGTGCGTTACGTTGCGCAGTACCATAAACAGCGATTTTTCACACCAAAAATAAAAGTCATTTCCCAGCAATAATGTTTGTGCAATGTTACTTAATTTGATGTACAGAATGCGTATAGTTGACGGCTAAATAATGGGACTTTTTACACCTTGTATGCACGCCCTACGTGAAACCGAACATAAAGGAGTTCAATCAATCTGCCTAGCCTTTTCTCAACTATGTTGGGGTCGGCTTCCAGTCTAACCGTATGCCGCTGAATACCAGTATTTTACATGGAGCGACTGCCTATCTGACCTCCACAACCCAGTAACTGGGTAACACGATACCCCGTAGGAAATAAAGATGTATTATGTAATGTGAGTAAATCCTTTATTATGGCTTCTAAGGCTTCTGCCGACCTTGTTTCGGATTAAGCGTTAAGACTTACCTATACATAGATGCTCTAGCACTTTCGCTTGTATATCTTTTTGTATACAAAACAACTCAAGGACTGTACGCGAAAGGCAGACAACAGAAATGGTTTAGAATCAATGACATCTTTATATTAATCTATAGTACACACGGCTACACATCAAGCTATACATTTCCAGTATAAGCTGACCTCGCACTGTACGGAAATCCTATACAATGTGGGATCAGCATAAACTGGAAATGCATATAGCTTGATGTGTAGCCGTGTGTACAACTAGCTATTGCTTGCGCTGGACGCAGAGTAGTCTCTGCGTCCAGCGCTCGGTGTGGTAACACGTCGCGTTCTGGTTTGCAATTGGTCAATCGTCATCCTGAAGATGCCTCGTTGAGAGGTGAAACACGTGTCGATTTCTTACAGGGTTTTTATGACTCTTGAAGAATAGTCAAGCGGAATAGGTTACTAAATATATCAGCGTCTATTGTATTTTATAATGGATTTCCGCAAAGTCACGCCTGAATCAATTAACTATCGTCATGCAATCTTCAAACGAACGAGTTTTAACAATACACTGTTCTAAGGACAGTATTATTATTTTCTTTTTTCTGTCTTGTGATGGCTTTTATCTTTTTTTTTTGGTTCGGAAATTATCGAATAACTTCTCCCGCTTCAGGGCGGAGCGGGAGGGCGTTAACTGACTAAAACCCACCTGGGTTCCTTCCCTGGTTGGGCGGAAATTCGGCCAGCCAATTTTTACTCATTAAAAAAGGCTTGTACTCGTATTTGTATCGTAGGTAGTTCTTTAGATAAAGTAGAGACAGAATCGCAAGCAATTCTTATTAAAGACAACTTCATAATTAATATCCAGTTACCATATAAGGCTAGCAACAATGTAGGTGGAATTTGGAGCAAAATGTTCCTGAATTATTTTGTCTAGAGTCTAGACTTCCTTGTAATTAACTACCTACTTAGTTATTCTTTAATACATACCTACTCTGCCAACCCACTTTTACATACATACAATAACATCAAACCTGTATTCCCCGAAGGATTAGGCAGGGCGGCTGCAAATATGTCATGCTCACTCAGATGTCTCGCTGATGGTGGCGCGTGTGTTGAATCATTAAGTGCCCTTCAAAATGGTTGAGCTGAATGGTGCTGATCCATGCGTCATGTTCGTGAACGGGCGCCGTCAGTTGTGACTGGTCATCTCTTAGCTGCCATGGCGTATTTTAATTTTTGAATTGATTTTATGTTATAATTGCGGACGCTTGTAACGTGCTATCTACATTGTTCTCACATGTATAATTTCAACGTGAATGATGTAACCAATTTTTTTGTATCCATTTTTTATTTAAAAGAGTGTCCGTGGAGTTTCTTGCCCGTTCTTCTCCATAGGTACCTACTACGCTTTGGAATGGGCAACTAGCTTCATATTTGTGACTGACCGACTCCTTGACAATTCAAAACTGCCTGTAAATGGTTTAATTCAGTGTTTTTCAATCTTTTTGAATACGCGACCCCTTTAGAAGTTAACAAATTCTAGCGAGCTCGTGGCCAAGTAATAACAGCCGCACGGGTCGATCCATCAAGTTAAGCTACGCTTGCCGGGGTTGGTCATTGGATGGTAACCATCTTTACATACCGAGACTCCCCCGTGCCTCGGAAAGCACGTTTAGCCGTTAGTCCCGACTGTCATTCGTGAATCTTTGACAGTCGTTACGGGTCGTCAGAGGCCGAAAGTCTGACAACCAGTTTTACCACAACCCAGTAACTGGGTCATACGATACTAAGGGGTATCGTATTACCCAGTTACTGGGTTGTAGAGGTCAGATAGGCAGTCGCTCCATGTAAAATACTGATATTCAGCTGCATCCGATTAGACTGGAAGCCAACCCCAACATAGTTGGGAAAAGGCTAGGCAGATTGATTGATTTTCTTAGATGAATTCATTCACGCTGCTGTTATATTTTTTATCGTGAAACGGTTCTTGTTATTTTTATATGAATTGCTCTGAATGGCAGGCCGCGTGACCTTATCCCCTTTATTGTATTGTCCCTGAAGAAGAAGACGTCATTCAGTGGGTGTCATTATAAACCTTGGTTATACAGGGTGGCCGGAACATTGACGTCCAAAAGTAAAATTCAGGTCCCTCGTATCGTGGGGTATCCAAATAACCCCCATGTATGTTCCGCGACTTTTCATAGCTTTCGAGTTATTAATTTTTTTAGTTTTTTTGAGAATTTTCGACCTGACCAATTTAAAATCACTCTAAAAAAAAAAGTAGAAGGCTTTGTCGAACATTTTTTTTTGCAACTGAATGTTCATGAGTAGTGCTTTTATGCATAAAATAATCAGCTTCGTAACTGTGATGAAAGTTATGAAAATGTTGGTCTTAAGTGAAAAATGTACGTTTGGTAAATTATAACTCTAATTTCAACTTCAATTTAAAAATCTAAACAGGTAACTTCATGGGTTCTAAGTAGGCCTCAAGAATGCGCCAGACTTTCACCTTTCATAATCATTAAAAAAAAGTAGTACTTAATTGGGCTACTTTAGCTACAATCGGCCTTCAAAGATAGCGAGGTGGAAAATTTACGTTCGGTAAATTATGATCGGGACCTTCAGCAGCCACTGTCTACATGTTTGACGGCCGGTTCACGCTGCTTGAATCTCTACTTTTACTGCTAAAAACTAATATTGTCTTTACTCTATGGCCTGACAAATCAAATAAATCAGTCAAAACCAAAAATCGCTCGGTGACGCGGAAAATTAAAAAAAAAGTTGAAAGTGACGTGGAGCGCATTGTTTTGCATGCTGATTTGGACTTCTTTTACTTGGAAGTGTAAGAGATGAGTTACACGTTAAGTGAATATGCAGAAATGCATTATTTTTATGGAGTTGCACGAGGAAATGGCCATGAAGCAGCGCGACTGTATCGCGAACAACTTCAACGTCGTGGTGGGCTGCAACCTGAGCGATATCCCGATCATCGTGTTTTTATTAACACGCACAACAATTTAATGGCAGGCCGCATTCCTGGTCGCCGCGGCAGTCATGAAGGAATCCCTAGAGCCGACCCGGATCGCAGAGAAATGGTGCTGGAAGGATTTCAGCGAAATCCGTCTACGAGTACGAGAAGTATGGCTCATGCTCTGAACATTCCAAGGACTTCTATCCAAGCCATTCTTCACAATAAAGGATACCACGCATTCCACATCCGACGAGTCCAAACTTTACTGCCTGCAGATCACCAATTGCGCGTTGATTTTTGCCAGACCATGATACGAAAGGAGCAAGAGGATCATGGATTTTTCAATAAAGTTTTATGGTCAGATGAGTCACGATTTGAGCGATCCGGAATATTCAATATTCATAATTACCACACGTGGGCGATTCAAAATCCACACGAAGTGAGAGCTTCAACGTTTCAACATCGTTTTAGCGTTAACTTCTGGTCTGGTATCCTCAATGGCAAACTAATTGGTCCGTTTGAACTGCCTTCCAGAGTTAATGGAGAAATCTACAGAAACTTCTTGGAAAATGAACTTCCATTGTTGCTGCAAGATGTGAGTCTCGAACTTAGACGAACCATGTTGTTACAAAATGACGGCGCCCCGTGTCACTACGCAACGCAAGTCCGAAATTACTTAAATGAAACATACCCCAACAGATGGATCGGACGCAGTGGACCAATAAGGTGGCCTCCACGCTCACCTGACCTCAATCCAATCGATTTCTTCATTTGGGGCTATTACAAGGAATTAGCATACGCCCGAGACTGTGCAAGTGAACAAGAGCTGAGGCAGTTGATTGCAGAAGCTGGACGTGTTGTGAGAGAGAACAGAGAAGCTTTTAGACGGTTGTCAGCCAATTTCTTACGTCGGTGCAGAATGGGTATTGCTGCTGGAGGTGGCCACTTTGAAAACCTTTTGTAATTGTTAAAAATAAATTACTTTTTTCACATCATCATTTGTTACTTAAAATTTTTCTAACCCAACCTCTGAAGCTATTTTTTGGTTAGTTTTCGGTATTCTTATCATTAATTAACCTTTGAAAAGAGAAAATGGGCAAAAAATTGTTTTTTGTCAGTTGCCTAATTTTAAGGATTATCCACCCTGCTGTCTTTGAAGGCCGATTGTAGCCAAAGTAGCCCTATTATGTACTACTTTTTTTTAATGATGATGAAAGGTGAAAGTCTGGCGCATTCTTGAGGCCCACTTAGAACCCATGAAGTTACCTGTTTAGATTTTTAATTTGAAGTTGAAATTAGAGTTATAATTTCCCAAACGTACATTTTTCACTTAAGACCAACATTTTCACAACTTTCATCACAGTTACGAAGCTGATTATTTTATGCATAAAAGTAATGCTCATGAACAATCAGTTGCAAAAAAAAAAATTCAACAAAGCCTTCTACTTTTTTTTTAGAGTGATTTTAAATTGGTCAGGTCGAAAATTCTCAAAAAAACTGAAAAAAATTCATAACTCGAAAGCTATGAAAAGTCGCGGAACATACATGGGGGTGATTCGGATACCCTACGATACGAGGGACCTGAATTTTATTTTTGGACGTCAATGTTCCGGCCACCCTGTATACTGAAGGTCCTTTCAACCGTGTTTTGTTTTAGAGATATGTAAATACAGTACGCGACTGATAAAAGTGTCTTGATCACACGTATCGAGTTGGGTGAGACAGCAAAATGATACTGGGCCGAGAGAGTTAGGTGGACAAGTAGATGTTTACACGCATTTTTGGCACTGAGTCAGTCAGTCAGGACGCTGCTGACTTGTGAGAAAATGGATCGCAAAAAGATACTTAAAAATCGTACGGTAGCGTGCTGCGAGCTGCGAGTCACGTAAGTGTGCCGAGTGAGAGTGCGCACCGAGTGCATGTTTATACCAGCCGAGTGGGCAAGTGAGTCAGTGCGGGGTTGCCCGGGGGTGGGCACTCGGTCTAGTAAATAGAACAAAGGTTTGAGTGACTGTCTCCTGGTCTCGCTCGGTAATGCGTTTACACGTATCGAGCACTCGGCCGAGAACACTATCTCACCCGATACGTGTGACCAAGGCATTTGGCACACGATGTTTTAGATAAAGTTCAGCTGTGTAGAGCGTTTCTCTCTGTTCATACCTGTGCGATAAACTGTAACAAAAACCCCTTGTGTCTTATCAATGACAGCGTACAGCGTACTGTTATACCTACGTAGCATAATCCAACAAATTAATACGATTCCGTATGAACCCGTATGTTCCGAACCGAACGTGACGTTCTGGGCGGTGGTATGGTATGTGGTGGACACGCGGCCATAGGCCGGGACTCCACCAAAGCAGAGATGTGTGCGGTGTGCTGTGCGAGAAGAGATGTTTTTCAGCTCGGGTGTGAGGCGTTGATTCAAGATGGCCGGCCGGCGCGCGCGCGGGGCTCTGCGGGTTTCTGGTGGGCGAGAGGGGGGAGGGTGACATCGCTCACTGCACACATCTCTCGTCTCCACTGCGCGTCGTCCGCGCACAGCTCACATCTCCGCTTCCATCGCGCCATACCTTACACATCTCCGCACAGCGATCTCCTCTGAAGCTGAGCGAAGAGGAGATGTGTCAATAACACAATTCTTTTGGGTGTTTAAAAAACATCTCCTCTCCGCTCGTCTCGTCTCCGCTTTGGTGTGGTCCCGCCCGGCCTAAATGTATGTATCGCTACTTCGGCGCCGTCATCTCATTCTCCATGACGTCCCGCTGACCTGGCAGTGAACAAATGGGAAATATCGGTCTCAGATTTTTCCAACCTAGTAATATTATCCTCTCACAAATAAATCAGTTCGGACTTAGAATGCATAGTGATCTAATAATATACACTTATTTAACCTTGAGGACTTGATCTAGAGTTCTAGATTAATGCGCCTACGCTTATTACCGTGTCTTTATGCTGTTGCTTATGTAATTGATATGTACTGCTTTATTTGTTTATCGTGACCTTTGATGAAGTTGATAGTCAGAGATCCACAAATTCAAGGTCACTCAGCGCTATGGAGCGGGCTATGCTCGGAGTTTCTTAGAAGAATGAAATCATCCGGAAAAGAACCGGAGTTACCTAAATAGCTTGCAGAGTAAGCAAGCTGAAGTGGCAGTGGGCTGGCCATGTTTGTTGAAGGACCGATGGCCGGTGGAGCACACGAGTCCTAGAGTGGAGACCGCGTATCGGCAAGCGTAGTGTTAGAACGCCCCTCAGCTAGATGGACCGACGACCTTAAAAATTTGGCTGGGACAGACTGGATGCGGAAGGCGGAGGACAGGGTGTTGTAGCGCAGCCTGGAAGAGGCCTATGTCCAGCAGTGGACTGCGATAGGCTGAGTTGATTGATTGACATCGTTACCCATGGTTTCTTTTAAAATTTTAAAGATATCTCTTAAATCAGACTGGATGCGGAAGGCGGAGGACAGGGTGTTGTGGCGTAGCCTGGGAGAGGCCTATGTCCAGCTGTGGACTGCGATAGGCTGAGTTGAGTTGATTGACATCGTTACCCAAGATTTCTGATAAAATTATGATGATATCTCATACATACAGAAACTCACGCCTTCTTCCCTTGGGGGTAGGCAGAAACTACAGAGCGCCATCTGCTACAATCCCTACATACTCCGACGTGAGTGCATATATGACCAGAGTAACACACGTAGCTACTGTAAACTGTTACTGGTTTCAATGTTGACAGTTCAACAACATTTATTGCGTTATTTACGTTGTCGAGCAGTTATTTTTTTCGTTTTTTTAGGTTTAAAGAACTTTATTTTCTCATAAGAACATAGTTCACTTAAAATGAGATTCACAAAAATATCTTATTAAATTAAAATTAAGATTCAACTTTAGCTTAGGGCGACAATTTTCATACTATTACTACTACATAACTTTATTTCACAACCTGTTCAGCAGCATCTCATTAGAAATAGTGACTGTAAATATGCGATTTTAGTTTTTTTTTGTAAATATTTAAATTGTCACACATTTTTATGTCGTTAGGCAGGCTGTTGCAAAGTTGTACTCCCTCAAACAGTATGTTTTTTTTGCCGTAAGTCAGTGTACGTGGTCGAGTTGTCTTTAATTTGTATCTGTTTCTTAAGTAATGTTTTTCGTAACTACTCTTCAAAACCATTTAGTTTGTGATTGAAAGTGTGTTACGCAATTAGCTCACACAAGTGTAGAAGTCCTAAAGCGGCCACATTAGCAATTCCTCTTAAAGCAATTCATTTCCAGAATTCCCAGCTGTCATTAGCAATTTCTGTAATTTGACACAAAAGCAATTCATAATTTGTGAACCATTTTACGAATCTCCATAGAAAACTGTCAAACAGATGAATTATTTCGTAATATGAATTAAACGCAGATCATTATTATGAATTGTCAGTTTTGTGACATTTTACGATGATTCACAATATTTTCCTATTATTCTGCCAAAGTGGCCATTTTAAGCCCCGGTAACGCAGCAAAAGGAGTATGTAAAGATATCTCATGTCTCTGTAATATTTATTTATTTCGTAAACGAATTGTTACAAATACAAGCAAGTCATAGCAATAATAAATGCTGGCTTTCTATATTGAGATCGTAATTATCGACGTCTGAGCGATTATTGATGACACGGTGAAAGTTCACTGCAGTTCAGAATAGCGATCGCCTTGTAATGTCTTGAATACTAACTTTATTTATCCACTCTGGCTGAGAATATTTGCCGTCTTTTCTTTTCTTAACTATTTTGGGGTCGACTTCCAGTCCAACCGCCGGCGGCGGATGCAACGGAATACCAGTATTTCACACGGAGGGACTGCCTGTCTGAACTCCGCAACCCAGTTACTGGGTAACACGTTCCCCCTTTGGCAAGACTGGTTGTCAGACTCAGGCTTGTGGCTACCTGTAACTACTGTCCAAGATTTACGAATGACAGCCGGGACCAATTACGGCTTAACGTGCTTTCCGAGACACGGAGGAGTCTCGGTATGTAAAGATCCGTCCAAGTAAGTATATTTTTTTTCTAATTAACAATCTTGTGATTGAAGGAACAACTGAGCTAAATAGAAAAAAGTTTTTTTTATTTTTGAGAAAGACAGGTGCGTTGGTCATTTTTAAGAAGGTATATAATTTTCAGTTAGTTCATATACTCGTATGTATGTTTTTTCAGTGAAAAACTGACCTAGAAAGAGAAACAATTTCTTTTTTATTACAAAGTCAGTTGCGTAGGAGTCGATGATGAAGAAGGTGGTTATTTTGAATTAAAACTGAGGACTAAGGTGACCTCAGTTTTCTAGGAAACTGACGGACAGCAAAGAACGCGAGGGTCGGAGCCATCCTTAATCGGTTTATCCGTGTGGCTGTTACCTACTTAGCCACGAGTCTCTCTAGCCAAACTGGCTAGGGAGTTTGATGCGCCACTTCTTCCCAGCTAAAGCACTAGGAAGTGGTGAAGGGCGGGCCTTTTAGGGGACTGTCTTATGTAATTTCGACATTCAAAAAGTGCTGATTCTAAGCCTAGTTTGAACAAATAACTTTTGACTAAGAAACAAAACTTTGTTTCTAGTTTTAATCGAAGCCGCGACCCGTACTTCAAAAGCCAATTACTCAGCAACAGAGCCAGATTAACCGAATGACCTATCACGATGCTCAACGTCCTTATAATCAATCAAAAGTGTAAGTATCAATTACAAATCATTCTTGTCACCCATCCGATCTGTAACCGGTTTAAATATTGCTTAACTTACGCGTTCTGCGTACGAAGTTGAGTTACAGACATGCGACTCGCGACCTACTTGGTCGAAATCTTTAATACATGATCTTGTTTACTTGAGACATCTTTACGACGATGTAGGTATGTTTATGGATAGAGTAAGCGGATTTTTTGACCATGTCCTGCCTCTCTCAAACCCTAATTTTTTCACGAGTAACATTGTTCCTCTTGCTTTCCTGCAATCTGTGGGAGTAATTTCGGATCCTTACATACTCCTTTTGCTTCGTTTAAGTTCATACATCAGTGGTCCTAAAATGGCCACTTTGGCAGAATCATAATAGGATAATATTATTACACATAATCAGCCTTTAATGTTCCCACTGCTGGGACACAGGGCTCCTCTCTTCGAGAAGGAGTGGTCCGTAATCCACCACGCGGGCCTAGTGCGGGTTGGTAGATGTCACATGTCTTCGAATGTTTGGGTTTCCTCATGATGTTTTCCTTAATTGTTTTGAGAGCAGTGGTGATGAAATTATTTATACAAAGTAAAGCGCCTGTCTGGGTTCGAACCCACGACTTACGATTCATAAGTCGGGGCTGTAGCTACTGGGCCACCACTGCTCCAGTATATAGGATAATATTATGAATCATAATTATTACTTATCGTAAAATGTCACAAACTGACAATTCGTATCATATATCTACGCGCAATTCATATTACGCAATTCATCTGTTTGATAGTTTTGCATGGAGATTCGTAAAATGGTCCACAAATTATGAATTGCTTTATTGTTTTTTTTTTATTAAATTACGTTCATTTTATTAATTACATTTACATGCAGCAATATTTACACCAAATATGATTCGAATATGAAATTAATTGAGTACCTATGATTCAGCTAATATGTGTCACCATATAAGATATCAGTCATTTTACGAAAATTAGAGGAATTGCTAATGATCTGCTGGGAATTCAGGACGCACGCCGGTTGCGAGTACTTAGACAAGTGACAATCGCTTCGAAAGCGTTTCGTATTTCTACAACGACTTTCAACAGAATTGACATAAGCTCTCGATAGCTTATGTCAGTCCTATACATTTTTGTCTTTTCCATCATCGTTATCGCTGATAGAATGTCACTTTGTCTAGGGCCTCTGTCCTTTCTGAAGAACATCACCAATAGGTCACTATATGTCCCTCTATAGCGTCCCCTCCCGGTTTTTGCACTCACATCTGCCTTGTAAAGGTATTAACGAGACAGATGTGTGAAAATTACTTACTGTTAAATAGAGGCCGAGGCCAAGTAACAACAGCCGCACGGGTCGATCCATCAGGTTAAGCTACGCTTGCCGGGATTGGTCCGTCAATGGGTGACCATCTTTAATATCAAGACTCCTCCGTGCCTCGGAAAGCACGTTAAGCCATTGGTCCCGGCTGTCATTCGTGGATCTTTGACAGTAGTTACGGGTCGTCAGAAGCCCGAAAGTCTGATAACCAGTCTTACCAGGGGGTACCGTATTACCCAGTTACTGGATTGTGGAGGTCAGATAGGCTGTCGCTCTATATAAAATACTGGTATTCATCTGCATCCGGTTAGACTGGAAGCCGATCCCAACATAGTTGGAAAAGGCTAGGCACATTGATTGATTGATTGGGAACAAGCTATTATTTCAAAATGGATTTTATTTTTGGAATAATCATATTATGTAAGTAATCATCACATTTTCATTGCTTCATGTATGTTTCATTGCATCTACATTATAGTCTAGTGGTCGCAAGTATTGCTGCTATTCGTGGGGTACTGGGTGCGTTTCCCGGATCGGGCAACCTTATATTGGGTCATTCCCATTAGATAAAGTTGGAACATCGATCGATTTGTGCTTGATTAATGGCAATAGGCTCGCCCCTAAAAACATGGTTATTTTTGGACACTTACAAACGACAATTCGGTTCACACAAACTTCTGCTGTCCATGTGAAACAAAAGAAGTCGTAATAATAAAAAACCGACCTGCATGTCTACCGTACCATGACACGTTCATTCATTCGTTCAATCGATTGCTTCATGCCGTCATTCATTGTCATTCATTGACCTGGATCTAGTGATGTAAGTTTTTTTTCATTATTCTATTGTTTTTGAAGCCGGTTCAAATCTGTGAGTGGCTAGCTAATTAGCAAACACAAATATTTAGAAAACAAAAACCCGACTGCATAAATCTATAACTGAAAAGAGAAAAACAAGCATTGAACTATGTAAGGTATTGCGGGTTTGTCGGGGCAAACCAATATCTCAGGATATTATTTATATTAGATATAATATGGTGTAACTCATGTTTTTTAAATAATTTGTTTTATTTCAAGCTTTTTAGTTTTAAATAATAATTATATATTTGGAATTAACTCATTACTAGCTTTTATTTGATACCAATAATAATGCAATTTATTTTTAAAAAAACCTTCCCCTCCCTTTTTTTTGTATTTGCAGATGAAAAAAAAATATATAGCCTATTGTCACTCCCACAATTAAGACGAACCTAACGACACCTCGTATGATAAAATCCATCAAGCCGTTTAGGCTACAGAGCGTGCCAAAGAACCATACATACTCTCGAAAAACATTACCCTCCTTCTGGGGCAGCCGGGTAAATAGAAGTATGCTTTTTCTTGGTTGACAAATACCACATTCAGAGACTTAGATTTGTGCACGGTTGATGGCAATAGGTTCGCCCATTATTGCATCACACTTTAATATAACTGGCGGAATGTGGACGCACTATAAGTACAGTTCTGCCCAACCATTTTTTTTTTTTGGTAAATCATCAAATAACTTCTCCCGCTCTGGGCGGAGTGGGATATTAGACTTGTACTGACTAAAACCCACCCGTGTTCCTTCAGTTGCCTGTTGCCAATGGTCCCGCTATCCTATTCGGACTTTCCCGCAACCCTGGCAGGACCTCTGTCTAACACTTCGGAAACTACAGGCAAAAGGAAATTATGCGGAGTCGGAGACAAATGTTGGCTCTTAAAATCCTTGTCGGATTCGGCATTTGGTTTCTTTGATGCTTTTGTGATTTGTAGTGGCATTTGAATGGACGTTATACAAGAGTCACATATTACACATACGTAATCAGCCTATAATGTTCCCACTGCTGGAACACAGGCCTCCTCTCTATGAGAGGGAGTGGGCCGTTATCCACCACGCGGGCCCAGTGCGTGTGTCACATATTCGTGTAACAAAAAAATCAACAACCAGTATATTTTACGCAAAAACTGCGTAGTCAAACGATTTCTCTGGCTCATTTTCCGACATTTACTACAGAAGAGGACATGCTTGAAGTGCCAAAACATATAGTCCTGATTGAACAGCCACAAGGTATTGTATCCGTGCTTTGTAGTCTCCGGGGCATTGAGATTAGCCTATCAAGTGATAGGGGAAGTCTCTTAGGTGTTGTGTGAACTGACGTGCAGGTTACTGGGCCCAAGTTGCTGTGTTACTAGATAATGTTATACACTCATAAAACAACCGAAAAAAGTGAGACACAAATACCCACGTTTCATTCATTTTACATTTCACTACAAGTAAAAACGTTACTATCGGAATGTTTTCGAGTCTTCACGATTGCGCGCTTATAACATATCTGTTAATATAATATCATTGCTACTACTGCTTTTATTTCTACTCGGTATATGATAAGAAGAAAAAAAATTTAAAAGCAAAGGCCATAAAGAGGATAAATGATTGTAATAAGAACAGAAAATATCTTGTGTATCAGTATAAGAACATAACATATTCATCATCATCTGCCTAGCCTTTTCCCAACTATGTTGGGGTCGGCTTCCAGTCTAACCGGATGCAGCTGAATACCAGTATTTTACATGAAGCGACTGCCTATCTGACCTCCACAACCCAGTAACTGGGTAATACGATACCCCTTGATAAGACTGGTTGTCAGACTTTCGAGCTTCTGACTACCCGTAACGACTGTCAAAGATCCACAAATGACAGCCGGGACCAACGGCTTAACGTGCTTTCCGAGGCACGGAGGAGTCTCGGTATGTAAAGATGGTCACCCATCCACGGACCAACCCCGGCAAGCGTGGCTTAGCCTGATGGATCGACCCGTGCGGCTGTTATTACTTAGCCACGAGCTCCTCACATATTATAATATGTTATGTTCTTTTTTTGCCACTAAGGCGGAGGACATCGTGGAGTACGTGCGCCAAAAGACGAGATACGCGCCGAGGCGAGGGTCCAGTTACTTGAATCGCGCCGGAACGTCAGCTTCAAGGTGTTCGTCGTGCGTGTGCCAGACTGTTATCTGCCCCTCATCATGGAAGAAGACTTTTGGCCGCAGGACGTGGTGTTCCGTCGTTTTCGCGGAGTTCCACTGGACAGCACTAAGTCTAGCTAGTGCAGAGTGAAGAACTACTAACATAGTCTAAGCCTTATTTATTAACACAAGTTTTGTTTATAGAATATGTATGTTTAGGTAAAGATATTTATGTATGGGCCTGTGTCGCCTGAAATAAATGGTTTATTATTATTATTTGGCACCGATTTTGAACACAGATCCTAACGCATAAAACGTTGTTAAACATGAATTATTTCCTTTTTTGTTTTACATTGTTATGTAAAGTTTTACAGATTTAAATAACGTATCATTATAATACAAAGGCCGCATTCTTTCCACTTATGTAATTATGTTGGAACATTTAAATTGTAAATACGATTTTGTCTTTAAAGCGAAACAATTTTATTGTTGTTTTTTTGACACTTTTATGCACAGTCGATCGCACATCAATGGCCTGACGTATTATAGAGTTACAATAGATGAGGCTAGTTGAACTAACTTGATTTAGCCACATTCCAAAAAATTCTGTCTCAACCAAATTGTGATGATGCGAAGAGTCTATTCAAGTTCATGGCCAAAATACAGGGTGTCAGAGTAAACACCGTTATCCTTGAAACCAGTGGTTTGGTGTCATTTATAGAACGTAAAATCAATGAACAATTACGACTTATAATGATTTTTTTGTTTTTAAACAGTTTACCACAAGAGTATTTCATCCTTTCACCCTTGCACTAGGGCAACGAACTTGCGTCTCAACACAGGTGGGGGGCGCGGAACCTCTCCCTCAGTCAGTCAGTTATTTCGCTAGCGAGCACGGTGTCGGATAGAAACTTTTTAAAATCTATAATGAAACAACGTTTTTTTTTTTGTTCCTCGGTCATTTATTTTTATATTTAAGTCAACTACCCATGGTTTGAGAGACAACGTGTTTATCCTTACACCCTGTATAATAATCCATAGCAGTTTATTTAAGGTATGATGCGACTGTCAGAGACGCTCGTAGCTAAGTAACAAAAGCCGCACGGATCTATCCATCAGGTTAAGCTACTCTTGCCGGGGTTAGTCCGTGGACGGGTGACCATCTTTACATACCAAGACTCCTCCGTGCCTCGGAAAGTACGTTAAGCCGTTGCTCCCGGCTGTCATTCGTGGATCTTTGACAGTCGTTACGGGTCGTCAGAAGCCCGAAAGTAAGACTACCAGTCTGTGCTTTAGCTGGGAAGAAGAAGTGGCGCAACAAACTCCCCAGCAGCACAGCTGTCTTAGAAAATGTTTTGGTTGTTGTCCAAAAAGTAAAGTTGCCCCTCTGACCTCCACAACCCAGTTACGGGTACGTAACGTCAAAAGTCGAAAAGTCACCCCTAAAAGGGATGGAATAGGGGTGAAATTTTGTATGGAAGTTCATCAGTTTTGCAGATGGGAAATCCTTCGGCCACTGCTTGTAATCCAATGATTAATGATCACAGTAGCGTGTCGATTTCAAAATCGTCATTTACCTAAATGTCTGTGCGTACGCGTTGTACCTATATTATTATTTCGGAACACATACGCAATTGCTAACGTCATTTCCTGCGATCATTTTAACGGTGACGGCAATATGTGACATACTATGTGGAGGTATCTAATTTTATTACTTCTGTATCTTTTATAGGAGCTCGTGGCTAAGTAATAACAGCCGCACGGGTTGATCCAACAGGTTAAGTTACGCTTGCCGGAGTTGGCCCGTTGATGGGTGACCATCTTTACTTACCGAGACTCCTCCGTGTCTCGGAAAGCACGTTAAGCCGTTGGTCCTGGCTGTCATCCGTGGATCTTTAACAGTCGTTACGGGTCGTCAGGAACATACTTCGAAAAAATCATTCCAAAATTCTACATGAACAATAATCCAGCACCCATCTAAATCTGCTGAATAAGATGGGTGGGTAAAAGAATTTTATCCTTTTTCAAGGCCCATAATTCAAATAGGCCACGTGGTGGCCCAATGGTATCGGCCCTTTTTTTTTTTTTTTTTTCATCCAATGGTATCGGCCCTGGCTTACGAGTTGTAGAGTGTGGGTTCGAATTCGAACCCAGACAGACGCTTTACTTTGTGTAAATAATTTCATCACCACTATTCTCAAAACGTTGAAGGAAAACATCGTGAGACTTAAAAGTCCATGTTCAATCCCTGAGGAGTTGAACATGGACAACATTTAGGGGTTCAACATGGTCGGGGGTAGAGATTGTAGGTGTTGAACATGGACAACATTTAGGGGTTCAACATGGTCGGGGGTAGAGATTGTAGGTGTTGAACATGGACAACATTTAGGGGTTCAACATGGTCGGGGGTAGAGATTGTAGGTGTTGAACATGGACAACATTTAGGGGTTCAACATGGTCGGGGGTAGAGATTGTAGGTGTTGAACGTGGACTAAACCAAAACCGGCGTGTCCTAGTAAAAATGGAAGATATGTGAAATCTACCTACCCGCACTGGGCCCGCGTGGTGCCCTCTCCCACTCACAGAGAGGAGGACGGGAGGCCAGTGGAAACATTATCAGCTGATTATGCTATAACACGAGGTTTTATCACGAAATTGAGAACTTTGCCCTTTTTTTTTTTGAGGTTAGTAAATCATTAAATGACTTCTCCCGCTCTGGGCGGAGCGGGAGGGCGTGTCAGACTTTTACGGTCTAAAACCCACCCGTGTTCCTTCAGTTGCCTGTTGCCACCGTCCCGGTATCCCTTTCGGACTTTCCCGCAACCTTGGCAGGCATCGGTCATAGCGTAGCATCAATTGTGGAGAATTTTGCCCTGAAATTATAATCATTATTGGAATAATTATATTAATATTCTCACGATACACAAAAATTACTCAAAAGACTCACACTTATAAAGTTATATGACTGTGAAGGACAAATCTAATTAATGTGGAAAAAGCCTTCTAAGTGTATTAAGACACTCGAGCTAAATGGTGACGTATCTGCCCCAGTTAAATGATGTTACTAAATAACTGGTTCTGACTGTGAGAACAATGGTTTACTATGTTCATGTTGTTAGGGCAGCCATGTCGGTGGTTTTAGCAAGATCGTTGAATTAATTTTGACCACCTAGTATTCTTTTTAAGGTTCCGTACCCAATAGGACCCTTTGCTACTTACTAAGGCTCCGCTGTCCGTCCATCTGTCTGTCTATCTGTCCACCTGTAAACGGGACCCTATTAATAAGACTCCGCTGTCCGTCCGTCCGTCTGTCACCAGGCTGTATCTCATGAACCGTGATACTAAGACAGTTGAAAATTTCACAGATCATGTATTTCTGTTGCCGCTATAACAACAAATACTGAAAAACAGAACAAAATAAATATTTAATTAAGGGTTCTCCCATGCAACAAACGTTATTTTTTGGCTGTTTTTATAGGTCACTTCGTGCGCGAGTCCAACTTGCACTTGGCCGGTTTTTTTGTATGTAGACAGTAAGGATAGCTCATGGCCGTGGTAAAAATATAAGCCAGGTGGGTGGCCTTTTTTTATTTCTATAAATAATATCAACCGTTTTTACTTTCTATGCAGAATCAAAATCAAAATATTTTATTTCGCATAAATCTACATGGGCACTCATTATTATTTATTTATTTATTTATTTCTTAAATTTGGTACAATAAGTTCCTTAAAAAAAGCACACAATTAGACCTCTGGGGTCTGTCCTAGCATGCCATAGCCTGAGATTTGATCAACGCGCTAAGTTATAATCGAGTTGATGTAATGGTCTTTCAACTTACGCTTTATATTTTTACTATTCATATTATATCATGAAACGTCAGAAGCTAGTTACACGGTGCCAAGTTCGCTAGTTACACGGTCGTTTCGTAAGGAGAAGAGCTGGTAAGAAACTCCACGGTTACTCTTTTAAAAATAATTAGTTTTTACAATATTTTCAAATTACAGTGTTAATAGGTATGGGAGGACAGTGTAGGCCTTTCAACAAGTACCAGGTACTTAACAAAATAGCAAATGTTCAACAAATCTACAGCCCGCTAAGCCTACAACGTTCTCACATTCACACAATAGAATAGAATCTATATAAAAGATAATAAAAATAAAAGCCTATATAAACCAAATTACATGATTGCCATTAAAACTGTAACAAAACATAGAAGACGAAAAGAACAGTAGTTGTACGGAAATCCTTTACAATGCGAGATCAGCATAAACTGGAAATGTATAGCTTGATGTGTAGCCGTGTGTACGTTTCGCTGCGGTAGTAAAATGTTTCGTTTCACTTACAGCCAATTGCCGTATTTTTTGATACGGCATTGAAAGGCCTGCCGTATACCGTATTTTCTGAAAAATAAACTTGGATTACCGTATATTACGGTAATTTCCGTATCAATAACAACACTGCCTCCAATACAACTTGCTGCCATGGAGTATTTATATAAGGAATTCTGAGGGGACGGCGCGTACGCAGTCCCCACTACCAAAAATTACGCATCCGAGTTATCCACATTAGGGATAATCGCAGGGGTCAACCCAACCGCAGTGCAATGGGAAGGCCTCGCCCTGGGGGAACCGCCTGACTGATCACGGTATCCCCTATGCCAGGTAAGTATGAATATACTACAAAAACGGGCGAAGGTCGTTCCCAAGCGGAGAATCTCGACACCGCGATTCAGAAACGTGACGTAAATGAAAAGCGCCATCTTGTTTGAGACTCGGAACTAAATTGAGTGGCTTTACATAGTACCAGAAGACTTGAATTTATACTACACAGCTACTATAATTTAAGTAATATGTATAATTTATACCAATAATAAAAAATATATTGAGTATATAAACATAAAAAAAATTTGAATGACGCAATCATCCATAGTATCTCGCCAGAAGATTCTAGACACATTGAATGGGATACTAGTTTTGTTAAAACAAAAACTAATATAATTTTAAACGTAGAACGTTCAAAGTAATCATATTTAGTACCTTAGACTAAATTCAAAGTAAAAACTAATGAAAATATTGTAGGCAAAACCGGTTTGACACAAATGGTTAGGGTCTTTGGATGTCACACATGGGGTGCACAGAAGAAAATAATTTAAAATTTTAGTAAAAACCTATTTATTTATAAAAACAAGCTTTAAATGAACTAAAAGGTACTAAATAATATTGTGGAGTTCTTTCGTGTGGAGTCAATCCTGGGTGTAGAATCAGATCATACATCATACAACAATGCATTGTCTTCGAAACTGAAGCAACTTGTAAAATTTCAACTCCGTAGGATAAGAGGAAGTGGTTTTAATTCAGTTTGCAAGATTTGACTAATACATACATACTACTAACTAACTAACAAGGCAAGTTAAATAAAAGTTTGTAATAATATGGCACCAAAAAAAACTGTTCTTAGGGACAATTGATGGGGTCCGCTAGGACCGATGCCTGGCAGGGTTGCGGGAAAGTCCGAAATCGATACCGGGACCTTGGCAACAGGCAACTGAAGGAACACGGGTGGGTTTTAGTCAGTAAAAGTCTGACACGCCCTTCCGCTAGAGCGGGAGAAGTCATTTGATGATAACCCAACCTCAAAAAAACTTTTTCCAAAAAAAACAACCGACTTCAAAAAAAAACACTAAATAAAAAAGTGAAAAATAACTTTAATTTCGGAAGTCGGTGTCTTTGCTTTTTAATTTTCGTTTTTTGCCACCGACTTCCGAAATTAAAGTTATTTTTCACTTTTTTATTTAGTGTTTTTTTTTGAAGTCGGTTGTTTTTTTTGGAAAAAGTTTTTATTTTTCACTTTTTAGTGGCGGTACCTACCCCATACAAGTTACTACCTGCTATGTAAATAACAGTGAAGGAGTCTAATAATGATATCGTCTACATAGACTGTGGGAAAAATACGTAATATTGAAGCTAGCGCAAGAACTACGCAAGCAACCTTAATAAAATTTAGGTTAGGTTAGGTAGGTCTCGGGAGTATACCCTTTCGAACTACAAAAAAATTTTTAAAATCGGTTCACAAACGGCGGAGTAATCGGTGAACATACATAAAAAAAAAAAAAAAAAAAAAAAAAAAACAATCATCCGAACGTAGTACCTCCTCCTTTTTTGAAGTCGGTAAAAAGGGACATAATGGGCATTGTGAGGAATAATTAGCATTGTAACAAGAAGTGTTAAACGTAACTATGAATATTATCATAAGACCATTTGTGACTATAGGAAAAAAAGGTGATGAAAGAAAATATGGATGAATTGTGCAAAAAATTACAATGGCAAGTGAATTCTGAGATGTCGAGTAGAGATGTAATTAGATTTAAAGGAAATAGACGTCTTTATTCGGTTGGTGATGATAATAATGATAGTACGAGGTACAGACCATTTTGTCAAATCTGTGTGGTTCTTTCCTCAAAAGACCATTTCAGACGCTAATCTACATGGTACTCATATGGGCTGACCAAGATTATGTTTGGACTTTAAACGAGACTGCAACCTCTGAGTTTGTTTCGGCCTTTCTTCTCAGAGTAGTCAGATAGGAAACGCCGACCTCATCTAGCTTATTATTTTTTTTTTTTTTTTAATATTACGTGTAAAAGTGATTCCGATATCCTATTTACAGAATAAAAAATTTCATTTCATCTGTACCACACCTTGAAATATTTAGGTCCCCTATGAAATCAGCGTTTTGTATGGAGAATTTTAAAGAATTTGCATTTTTCATACTAACATTTTCTTAATTTATAATATAACAACCATGAACACTCATCTGCCTTTTCCCAACTATGTTGGGGTCGGCTTGCAGTCTAACCGGATGCAGCTGAATATTATGCACTAATGTTTAAAAACTAAGATAACGATATTACGTTATCTACTACTTAGAATAAGCGACAAAAATAAGTTTTGGCTATGTTAAAACAAATAGTGGTCATCAAATTCTGCTAACAAAATGAGGAGTCATTTTTAAGGTATTTTTTATGTTTAGAAAAGTAAAAAGGTTTTTTTACTATTGGTCTATGATGGTCATTATTCGATATAATACCAAGCAATTGATGAATATTTTATATCATAGAAATGACTAGGTCCTCTATTTGTAAGAAAATAACGCCCATTACCACCACATATTCTGACACGCTGTAGAATACAGGGTGTTAGGATAAACACCGTTATCCTTGCAACCAGTGGTTTGGTTTCATTTATAGAACGTAAAATCAATGGAAAATTACAACTTTTTTTATCATTTTTTTAATTCTACATTTTACCACAAGAGACGCAGGTTCGTTGTCCTATGCGCTAGGGCAACGAACTTGCGTCTCAACACGGGCGGCGGGTGCGGGATGTGACCTGCCCGGCCGCGAGCGCGACCCCTCCCTCAGTCAGTCAGCTGTTTCGCTAGAGAGCACGATGTCGGATAGAAACTTTTTAAAATCTTTTAATGAAAATGACGTTTTTTTTTTGTTGTGTTCGGTCATTTATTTTTATATTTATGTCAACTACCCATGGTTTGAATGACAAGAGTGTTTACCCTTAAAGCCTGTATTTCTCCAATATACACAGGAAAAGCTATACATACTGGTTAATTTTATGGTAACCCTATCAATATAGTTCTGCTATATGGTTTACCAAGTCGTTGATTATCATCATATTGCGAATAACGCCATGAAGTTACTACGTAATGATTAATTGTTTATCTTTACGCCTTGCTTGGTTTACGGGTTAAGGAAAGTTACAAGTTCCATGTGGTTTGAAATTGAAAGGTACTTTAGTAACTTACAGTCGCAGACCCGGAAGAGATAGGTAGATATCTGTTGGTTAGGTTGGTACATTTGTATTAACAAAGGACCTTAGTGAACAGGAAAAGTGACTTTCCACCAGTGATAACGATAAAATTAATCAACCAACTCAGCCTATCGCAGTCCACTGCTGGACATAGGCCTCACCCAGCACGGGTCGATCAAAGGTAATAAGCTACCCTTGCCACGGTCGGTTCCTAGATGGGTCATAGACTCTCCGGCTCTCCGTGGCTCGGAAAGCACGTTAAGCCGTTGGTCCCGGCTGTCATTCGTACCGTGCGTTTGCACTGGCGAAACATTTGCGATAAAACATGTTGAAATCTCCATCTTCTGTCAATGTTCCATATAATTTTTGACAGGAGCTAGAGATTTAAACATGTTTTGTTGTAATGTTTCGCCAGTGCAAACGCAAGGGTAGATCTTTGACAGTCGTTACGGGTCATCAGAAGCCCGTCTTACCAAGGGGTATCGTGTTACCCAGTAACCCCGGCTGTGGAGGTCAGATAGGCAGTCGCTCCATGTAAAACCCGGTATTCAGTTGCATCCGGTTAGAGTGGAAGCCGACCCCAACATAGTTGGGAAAAGGCATATTTAGTAAATAAGTATGAGAAAGTAGTAAGTTTTTAGCAAAAGACGAGGCGAACATCTGCAGGCTTCACTAATAAGTACTGGATTCACTGGAATGAAAATTGATTTTTACAATATTAATTTCAAATCACCTCCCGCATCTTTGCCCACCTTGCAATACCTAATCAGCCGTAATATTATGTATTACTCGTTGGTGACACATATTCATTATTGCTACCGCCGCCGGTAACGCCCAAACAAGCTCGACTGGTTTACTGCTGATGTAACGCGAAATCTCACTGACTGCTCAGGACCTTACAGTAAGGGTTATTAATGGTAAATAATATAAGTGTTGGGCGTTGGCTAAATGGGACGTAATTTTTAACCGATTTCTAAAAGGAGGAGGTTATCAATTCGGTTGTTTATATATTTTATATATACAGTATGTCAATTCTATTTCTTTGTTTGACGTTCAAAAGTGCCATATATGTGCCTATTTGAAATAAATTATTTGACTTTGACTTTGACTTTGACTTTGAACTAACAAAGGGCGTTCCCGTTAACCTGAAATAGTATAGCTTGTATACATGCTAAAAAAAATATTAACACTCCAAAAAAAAAAAATTTTTTTTATTTGTGTCGTGAAATGTTCACAAAACGATTAAATTTAAACGTAATAGAAACACTCTGTACACGCACACTTGTATTTCAACGTAGAAAAACAAGTGTGACAAGTGGGCGTGTACAGAGAGTTTATTTTCCGTAACAATTTAATATTTTTTGTGAATATTTTACTATACAAAAACAAACAAAAACATATTTTTTTTAATGGTCATATTTTTTTTAGCATGTGTAGACGCTATACTATTGCAGGTTAACGGGAACGCCCTTTGTTAGTTCAAAGTCAAAGTCAAAGTCAAAGTCAAATAATTTATTTCAAATAGGCACATATATGGCACTTTTGAACGTCAAACAAAGAAATAGAATTGACATACTGTATATATAAAATATATAAACAACCGAATTGATAACCTCCTCCTTTTAGAAATCGGTTAAAAATTACGTCCCATTTAGCCAACGCCCAACACTTATATTATTTACCATTAATAACCCTTACTGTAAGGTCCTGAGCAGTCAGTGAGATTTCGCGTTACATCAGCAGTAAACCAGTCGAGCTTGTTTGGGCGTTACCGGCGGCGGTAGCAATAATGAATATGTGTCACCAACGAGTAATACATAATATTACGGCTGATTAGGTATTGCAAGGTGGGCAAAGATGCGGGAGGTGATTTGAAATTAATATTGTAAAAATCAATTTTCATTCCAGTGAATCCAGTACTTATTAGTGAAGCCTGCAGATGTTCGCCTCGTCTTTTGCTAAAAACTTACTACTTTCTCATACTTATTTACTAAATATGCCTTTTCCCAACTATGTTGGGGTCGGCTTCCACTCTAACCGGATGCAACTGAATACCGGGTTTTACATGGAGCGACTGCCTATCTGACCTCCACAGCCGGGGTTACTGGGTAACACGATACCCCTTGGTAAGACGGGCTTCTGATGACCCGTAACGACTGTCAAAGATCTACCCTTGCGTTTGCACTGGCGAAACATTACAACAAAACATGTTTAAATCTCTAGCTCCTGTCAAAAATTATATGGAACATTGACAGAAGATGGAGATTTCAACATGTTTTATCGCAAATGTTTCGCCAGTGCAAACGCACGGTACGAATGACAGCCGGGACCAACGGCTTAACGTGCTTTCCGAGCCACGGAGAGCCGGAGAGTCTATGACCCATCTAGGAACCGACCGTGGCAAGGGTAGCTTATTACCTTTGATCGACCCGTGCTGGGTGAGGCCTATGTCCAGCAGTGGACTGCGATAGGCTGAGTTGGTTGATTAATTTTATCGTTATCACTGGTGGAAAGTCACTTTTCCTGTTCACTAAGGTCCTTTGTTAATACAAATGTACCAACCTAACCAACAGATATCTACCTATCTCTTCCGGGTCTGCGACTGTAAGTTACTAAAGTACCTTTCAATTTCAAACCACATGGAACTTGTAACTTTCCTTAACCCGTAAACCAAGCAAGGCGTAAAGATAAACAATTAATCATTACGTAGTAACTTCATGGCGTTATTCGCAATATGATGATAATCAACGACTTGGTAAACCATATAGCAGAACTATATTGATAGGGTTACCATAAAATTAACCAGTATGTATAGCTTTTCCTGTGTATATTGGAGAAATACAGGCTTTAAGGGTAAACACTCTTGTCATTCAAACCATGGGTAGTTGACATAAATATAAAAATAAATGACCGAACACAACAAAAAAAAAACGTCATTTTCATTAAAAGATTTTAAAAAGTTTCTATCCGACATCGTGCTCTCTAGCGAAACAGCTGACTGACTGAGGGAGGGGTCGCGCTCGCGGCCGGGCAGGTCACATCCCGCACCCGCCGCCCGTGTTGAGACGCAAGTTCGTTGCCCTAGCGCATAGGACAACGAACCTGCGTCTCTTGTGGTAAAATGTAGAATTAAAAAAATGATAAAAAAAGTTGTAATTTTCCATTGATTTTACGTTCTATAAATGAAACCAAACCACTGGTTGCAAGGATAACGGTGTTTATCCTAACACCCTGTATTCTACAGCGTGTCAGAATATGTGGTGGTAATGGGCGTTATTTTCTTACAAATAGAGGACCTAGTCATTTCTATGATATAAAATATTCATCAATTGCTTGGTATTATATCGAATAATGACCATCATAGACCAATAGTAAAAAAACCTTTTTACTTTTCTAAACATAAAAAATACCTTAAAAATGACTCCTCATTTTGTTAGCAGAATTTGATGACCACTATTTGTTTTAACATAGCCAAAACTTATTTTTGTCGCTTATTCTAAGTAGTAGATAACGTAATATCGTTATCTTAGTTTTTAAACATTAGTGCATAATATTCAGCTGCATCCGGTTAGACTGCAAGCCGACCCCAACATAGTTGGGAAAAGGCAGATGAGTGTTCATGGTTGTTATATTATAAATTAAGAAAATGTTAGTATGAAAAATGCAAATTCTTTAAAATTCTCCATACAAAACGCTGATTTCATAGGGGACCTAAATATTTCAAGGTGTGGTACAGATGAAATGAAATTTTTTATTCTGTAAATAGGATATCGGAATCACTTTTACACGTAATATTAAAAAAAAAAAAAAAATAATAAGCTAGATGAGGTCGGCGTTTCCTATCTGACTACTCTGAGAAGAAAGGCCGAAACAAACTCAGAGGTTGCAGTCTCGTTTAAAGTCCAAACATAATCTTGGTCAGCCCATATGAGTACCATGTAGATTAGCGTCTGAAATGGTCTTTTGAGGAAAGAACCACACAGATTTGACAAAATGGTCTGTACCTCGTACTATCATTATTATCATCACCAACCGAATAAAGACGTCTATTTCCTTTAAATCTAATTACATCTCTACTCGACATCTCAGAATTCACTTGCCATTGTAATTTTTTGCACAATTCATCCATATTTTCTTTCATCACCTTTTTTTCCTATAGTCACAAATGGTCTTATGATAATATTCATAGTTACGTTTAACACTTCTTGTTACAATGCTAATTATTCCTCACAATGCCCATTATGTCCCTTTTTACCGACTTCAAAAAAGGAGGAGGTACTACGTTCGGATGATTGTTTTTTTTTTTTTTTTTTTTTTTTTTTTATGTATGTTCACCGATTACTCCGCCGTTTGTGAACCGATTTTAAAAATTTTTTTGTAGTTCGAAAGGGTATACTCCCGAGACCTACCTAACCTAACCTACCGCAAATCACCTCCCGCATCTTTGCCCACCTTGCAATACCTAATCAGCCGTAATATTATGTATTACTCGTTGGTGACACATATTCATTATTGCTACCGCCGCCGGTAACGCCCAAACAAGCTCGACTGGTTTACTGCTGATGTAATGCGAAATCTCACTGACTGCTCAGGACCTTACAGTAAGGGTTATTAATGGTAAATAATATAAGTGTTGGGCGTTGGCTAAATGGGACGTAATTTTTAACCGATTTCTAAAAGGAGGAGGTTATCAATTCGGTTGTTTATATATTTTATATATACAGTATGTCAATTCTATTTCTTTGTTTGACGTTCAAAAGTGCCATATATGTGCCTATTTGAAATAAATTATTTGACTTTGACTTTGACTTTGACTTTGAACTAACAAAGGGCGTTCCCGTTAACCTGCAATAGTATAGCGTCTACACATGCTAAAAAAAATATGACCATTAAAAAAAATATGTTTTTGTTTGTTTTTGTATAGTAAAATATTCACAAAAAATATTAAATTGTTACGGAAAATAAACTCTCTGTACACGCCCACTTGTCACACTTGTTTTTCTACGTTGAAATACAAGTGTGCGTGTACAGAGTGTTTCTATTACGTTTAAATTTAATCGTTTTGTGAACATTTCACGACACAAATAAAAAAAATTTTTTTTTTTTGGAGTGTTAATATTTTTTTTAGCATGTATACAAGCTATACTATTTCAGGTTAACGGGAACGCCCTTTGTTAGTTCAAAGTCAAAGTCAAAGTCAAAGTCAAATAATTTATTTCAAATAGGCACATATATGGCACTTTTGAACGTCAAACAAAGAAATAGAATTGACATACTGTATATATAAAATATATAAACAACCGAATTGATAACCTCCTCCTTTTAGAAATCGGTTAAAAATTACGTCCCATTTAGCCAACGCTTAGTCATATTTTTTTTAGCATGTGTAGACGCTATACTATTGCAGGTTAACGGGAACGCCCTTTGTTAGTTAACATACTGTATAACTCCGTCTTTTAAACACGACTCAATAAATAATACATGAATGAGTTTGAGTTTGAGACTCTGCACAATTATTTTTTTGTTTGAAAGGGTATACTTCCGTGATGGTCCTATTGTCATCAAGTTAGGATCTGAGGATGGGATCCTGGAGAAATCGAGGGAACTCTTCAAATGTTATAGGCACACATAAAGCGATTTGGGTATTTTTTTATAGTAACTCGTGCAGTTGCTCTCAGGAAGCACCATTTCAATGTGAAGTGGAACTGATGATGATAACCACAGAGGGCCACCAGAACTACTCAATCAACGACATGTTGTGAAGCCAAGTTAGCCAACCAGGTTAGTCACTAACGCGGGCTTGCGGACGGCGAACAATGGGTAGCTCGCCGTCCGATTAGGACCAGGCCCGGGTCGACGGCGCGACCACGCGCGCCTCAAAGAGATGTCAGCACAATTGGCGGGGTCCGCTAGGACCGATGCCTGCCCGGGTTGCGGGTTGGTCCGAAAGGGATACCGGGACCTTGGCAACAGGCAACTGAAGGAACACGGGTGGGCTTTAGTCAGTAAAAGTCTGACACGCCCTTCCGCTCCGCCCAGAGCGGGAGAAGTCATGGGATGATTTCCCCCACACAAAAAAAAAAAAAAAAGGTTAGTCACTAACCACACGAAAGATGAAAGGGATAGAAAGGGGATGACTCCCGAGATGACGACTAATAGAGAAGTATGGAAGAAAAAGACATGACAAGACAAAAATTAAGCTAAGGGCAAGAAAATGATGATTATGATAGAGTGCCTAGACAAGTGACAATCGCTTCCAAAGCGTTTCGTATTTCTACAACGACTTTCAACAGGATTGACTTAAGGTTTTCGATAGCTTATGTCAGTCCTATACATTTTTGCCTTTTCCATCATCGTTAACGCTGATAGAATGTCACTTTGTCGAGAGCCTCTGAATCGTTTTAGCGTAGCAATAACGGTCACTAACCCATCTACATTTTTCTAGCATTCTTTATTTGAAAAACTCAAATAAAGTCCGTTATCGTCCAGAATCAATCTAATTCCTGATCTTCAACACGTTCTATTACCGAAAAACCATACATAGTTTATTATTTGGTTTCCTACGGAGAGATATTAGGGAAAGGGCAATGACCGCTACTGTAACGCTAAAGTGATTTGGGTATAGTCTAGCAACGATTACATACAACAAAGGAGCAACTAGAATCAGTTCTATTTCTTTTTGACGTTCGAAAGTGCATTTAATGTGCCTATTTGAAATAAATTATTTGACTTTGACTTTGACTTTGAAACACACATCACGCCTGTAATCCCCGCAGGGTTAGGCAGAGGTGTATCCACAGTACATCTGACTAAGACCACCACCACGCCCACGATAACATTAAGGTATAAAACATGTCTTCTACAGCTTTTAAAAAACACCCTGTCCGATCCGTTGTTTAGAATCATACTGAATATACGTGGTTATTTTTAAGAAAAAAGAAAAAAAAAGGCCCTTTTTTTAAATGGGGAATTTCACCGGTTTATTTATAACATGGGGCGCGGACGGACGTCGTCTAGCGGGTGTGTATAACTTATGACCTCTGGAGAAAATTTGCTAATTTATCATGAAATTGGGGTAATTTAGGTACTAAAAACGTGAATTTTAAATAGTAATAAATAACATTCAAACTAAAAAACTCAAACTCAAAGCATTTATTTCAAATATACCAAATTACAAGTACTTTTGAATTGTCAAGGGGTCGATCAGTCAAAAAGATGAAGCTAGTTGTATTCAATACTCAATACTCAATACATTTATTGCTTCCACATGTGAACTTAGGTGGTAGGTTTTACAAAGATATGACCATTATGGACCCTGTCGGGCACAGCAAAAAGTAGGAGAGAGGAGAGGAAGGGGTCTTCATATTTTCAACAAAAAAATAATAATTTACTAATGTTATTGCGGTACCTAGGCGCTCCCTTTCGGATTGGATAGAGTTTTTGTTACATGCTGTATGTTGTGTTTACTAGTTTGACAAACAGTGGACAAGCATGGTGATCAATGCTCTCTCTACCTCTGTATAAGAGCCGAGAGGCCTTTGCCCCACAGCAGAACAAATAAATACATACACATATAAATATCAGTTAAACGTTATTTTTACATTATTACAAAATGTCCTCTCGCTGAACCTGAAACCGACAAACAATTGATATCGAAACCTATTGTAATACACAATAGCGTAAGCCATTGTCCTCTATAAGGCACGGAAATGCTGACATGTCCAAAGTTTCTGGACAGGAGCCTGTGAATGAGTCACGAAAGTATAACTATTACAGGCCGATTTCACGTACATTTTGCGAATTGCTTCATCATCATCTGCCTAGCCTTTTCCCAACTATGTTGGGGTCGGCTTCCAGTCTAACCGGCTGCAGCTGAATACCAGTATTTTACATGGAGCGACTGCCTATCTGATCTCCACAACCCAGTAACTGGGTAATACGATACCCCTTGGCAAGACTGGTTGTCAGACTTTCGGGCTTCTGACGACCCATAACGACTGTCAAAAATCCACAAATGACAGCCGGGACCAACGGCTTAACGTGCTTTCCGAGGCACGGTGGAGTCTCGGTATGTAAAATGGTCACCCATCCACAGACCAACCCCGGCAAGCGTAGCTTAACCTGATGGATCGACCCGTGCGGCTGTTATTACTTAGCCACGAGCTCCTCCTCAATTTTGCGAATTGCTTAAGTAAGATAATATAACGCCTGTATCCCCAACAGGTTAAGCAGAGGTACATAAAGTATACCCACATTTTGTGCACCTAGTTCTCAAGCGAGCAAAACAGTAAAAAAAACTTTTTGCAAAACAAAAACAGCCGACTTCCAAAAATAATCACTACAATAACTTTAATTTCGGAAGTCGGTGGCAAAAAATGAAAATTCAAAACCAAAGGCACCGAAATCCGAAATTAAAGTTTTAATTTTTTTCTTTTTAGTTGTGTTAGGTACCTACTCCACACACCTTAGGGTGTAGGTACACCTCTGCTGAATCCTTTGGGGATTAGAGGCGTGATGTTTTGCTATGCTATTATTTAGGTGTCGCATAGTGATAGTGAATAACTGTATTCCATCTATTTTATTAGGTGACTAAGCATCAACGGACTTCGCAATCATAATGTATAGTGGGTAAACAATCGATCGCCTAGTGAACGGCTCATTGGCTGCGTATGGACCGGAATGAGCGAAAGTGAGAGCCCTGATCTGCGCATGCGCAATATATTAACTGTAGCTGCTTTGAGTTGTTCTGCACAATGTCTAGTACCATTATATGACAATTGGTGACTATTGTGACGATACAATACAGGTTAGTACAATATAAAAAATAACTATTCGTAATTCGAACGGTGTCTCGTTGTGAATCCGCGATGATTTACTTTAAAAACAAATAAGTTCGCTTTCGAATTGTGTGCGCTAACTTGAGTTAAGTTCCGAGTGAACTTTACAGAATCGTATTAGTACCTACAGAGGTTTTATTCTTTGTTCAACTTCACAGCTGTTTTAATATATTTTCCACGGCGCGTTAATCTATTTCAAAATGGTAGCGATATCGCAACAAGTTAAGAAAGATTGGAAGTTATATATCGCCATACCAAAGATGACGGAAACCGTCAGGCATTAACTATGCCACTTGCTATTCATTCCACTAGGTTGCTAATCAGAAACCAGTAGTGTTACTTTGCAAAGTTCACTTGGAACCTCACTCAAGTGAGCGCACACAATTCGAAAGCGAACTCATTCGTTTTTTTATCTACACCCATACGAACGACTCAACGAACAACGAACTCATTTGTTTTTAAAGTACATAAATCATCGCGGATTCACAACGAGACACCGTTCGAATTTCGAAGTTTTTTTTATAGCTGTAGAGATACCTTGTAAAAAGGTTAGGTTTAACAAACGTGTTAGGTTTTGTCAAGAATTGGCGAATTTGGCGAGCTTATTGCCATCAACTGGACTCAAATCCAGGCTCCGGACTGAGAAATTCCAGATGGAAAAAACCGCATGCCCTCATGCTCAGCATAGCCCTTGCCTGTTTTACGTAAATAATCCCTATAAACCTTATCAAACTATTATTGTATGAAAAAAAAAATCTGCCAGTTGATTCTTTGATATGGTCTCAGTAATACAACCTGTTTTTTTATTTCCCATAAGTCTTATGGGAAATAAAAAAAAACACGTTGTACTTCTACCGCTTGATCCAAATACAAGGCTAATAAAAAGATATTAATCCCATATTTTAACCGGAATACGGAAAACGGTGTTTCCGACACACAATGACGCATAAAAAACTAGTTCACTGCAGTACTGTCGGTTGTTATAATAAACTTAAATATATCAGCACTAAAGTATGCATGTATGTTTGTCAGTCTCTCACTCCGTAACGGTTGAATATTGAAACCGTCCAGCAACAGCGGCTCGATCGAAGATGAAGCTACGCTTAACGAGGTTGGTTTGTGGATGGGTGACCATCCATTATGCAATTATCGAGACCTTTCCGAAAACACATTAAACCGTTGGTCACGGGTGTCATTTGTAGATCTGTGACAGTCGTTATAGTTATAAGCCCGAAAGTGTGACCAAGGAGTGTGTGACCATCGGGTGTTTGACCTCCACTACCAAGTAACTGGGTTGTTGAGGTCAGATAGGCAGTCGCTCCAGGTCAAAATATTTTTTTTCACATAAACCTACTTGGGGACTTATGAAACGTCAGAAGCTAGGTGCACGGTTCCAATTGTTCGTTTCCTATGGAGAAGAGCTGGCAAGAAACTCCACGGTTACTCTTTAAAAAATAATTAGCAGTAATTTTCAAAAATTAAAATACTAGTACTCAGCTGCATCTGGTAAGACTGGAAGCTGACTCCAAAATATTTGGGAAAAGGCCAGGCAGATGAAAACGCCCAAAAAACTTCCCGACGCATCACTTCGTTTGAACGCTGTCTCGTTGTGAATCCGCGATGATTTACTTTAAAAACAAATGAGTTCGCTTTCGAATTGTGTGCGCTCACTTGAGTGAGGTTTGTGTGGTGTGTGAACGAAGTGAACTTTACAGAATAGCAAGGACAAAGTGACATTCTATCAGCGATAAAAAAAGCAAAAATGTATAGGACTGACATAAGCTATCGAAAACCTTATGTCAATCCTGTTGAAAGTCGTTGTAGAAATACGAAACGCTTTCGAAGCGATTGTCACTTGTCTAGGCCCTCCGTTCCTACAGGCAAAGACGCTAGTACAGCTAGAGTGCGAATATGGCTTAACATTTAGCATGAGATTAACACATAGTTCCCACCATGCAATATTTTTTATTATTTTGAACATGCAAAGACAATTCAGTGAATATCTCGTAATGTTGTAAAAAGCTGTTAATTTTCATTTGTTGTACAGTTAAGCAACATTACTTGTTGCTCTAGATTAGATTAGGGTTCCGGATAGCATATTTACAATATGCAATCCATACTTCCATACTATCCTAATCCTAACTAATATTATAAAAGCGAAAGTGGATTTTTTTGTGTTTCTTTGTTACGCTTTCACGCTAAAACGGCTGAACGGATTTAGATAAAATTTGGCACTGGAGTAGACCATGACCTGAAATAGGACATAGGATACTTTTATCCCGATATTCTCAAGGGATCGAGATTTACGCGGGTGAAACCGCGGGATGCAGCTAGTAGTATTATAAATTCGAAAGTAACTACTCGTCTGTCTGTCTGTCTATATGTTACCTTTTCACGCCTAAACCTCTGAACGGATTTCAATAAAATTTGGCAAGGAGATAGATAGCATCCCAGGGAAGGACATAGGCTAGGCTAGAAGTCGATAAAAAGTAGCCTAGCTAATACAGAATAATTTTTAATATTTATTTTGCAATATGTATTGTTTTTGGTCTTGGTGTGATCAATAAGTTGTCCCTGACATCAAGCAATTGACATTATTGTCAAACTTTTTAACTTATATAACTCTTTAAAGAAAGAAAGAAAATAAATGCATTTTCTTTCTTTCTTTCTTTCTTCTATATGAGGCTTTATGCAACTTTGACAAATGCTTGCACTGACTGGACAGGTCCACTCAAATCTGTGTGGTTCTCTCCTCAAAATACCATTTCAGACGCTAATCTACATGGCTTGACCAAGATCATGTCTTCTTCTGCCTAGCCTTTTTCCCAACTATGTTGGGGTCGGCTTCCAGTCTAACCGGATGCAGCTGAATACCAGTATTTTACATGGAGCGACTGCCTATCTGACCGCCACAACCCAGTAACTGGGTAATACGATACCCTTTTGGTTAGACTGGTTGTCAGACTTTCGTGCTTCTGACGACTCGTAACGACTGCCAAAGATCCACAAATGACAGCCGGGACCAACGGCTTAACGTGCTTTCCGAGGCACGGAGGAGCCTCGATATGTGAAAATGGTCACCCATCCACGGACCAACCCCGGCAAGCGTAGCTTAACCTGATGGATCGACCCGAGCGGCTGTTATTACTTAGCCACGAGCTCCTCAAGCTCATGCAAGCTTGACCAAGATCATGTCTGGACTTTAAAAGAGACTGTGACCTCTGAGTTTGTTTCGGCCTTTCTTCTCAGAGTAGTCAGATAGGAAACGCCGACCTCATCTAGCTTATTTTTTAAAAGACTCGTAGAAGTGAAACCGATAACTTATTTCGCCTTATATCTTATTTTCAACTGGCCAGAGAAACCAATTAACTAATTAGTTATTGAACAAAGTTGCTTACCGGTTTTTTTTTTTTATATGTCGTGTTTATTTGATTCCAATATCCTATTTGCAGAATAAACAATTTCATTTCATTTTGTATTATTGTGTGAATTTTTTTTTTTTTTTAATGCGTCCTGTTTGTGCAGAATAAATAATTCTTATGTCTTTCTTTCAAATATTATCAAAAGATCTGAAGATTATAATATAAAGCTTCAAAATGCTTTTTAACGACTATTTTTCACCAAAATACAGCCTGTGAAAAATACCGAAAAAATTGGAACTTTTTTTGCTCCCTTTTTTTTTGTAGTTTATTATTTGCGTACATTGATAGGTAAAGCCAAGCCAACATGTTTGTTCTGTACTATCAAAACCAGAAAAAAAATCGTGGACCCGGACTTGTGAACCCCATTTATTTTTCACGCCAACCAAGGCACCCGTTAAGTCTCCCTTGGACCCCAGGGGGTCCACCTAGGCCACTTTGGGAATCACTGCACTAGACTTTCAGTATTAATATTGCAGAAACATAATCTTGCTCAATTTACCGTTCATTGCAAAGGTCACAATAATAAAAACAATTTATTTGCGGTTAATCTCAATCTTATCTCTATGAATGACAATCCAATCACTTTGTGAGCAAATTAGCAAGAACATTGAAACTTCTTTGCTTGGCAACACAAACTTACAAATAAACCAATTACAGGCAATTTTGAATTGTCAAGGGGTCGGTCAGTCAGAAAGATGAAACTAGTTGCCCATTCCAAAGCGTAGTAGGTTCCTATGGAGAAGAACGGGCAAGAAACTCCATGGACACTCTTTTTACACATTATACAGGTATTCGTAATACGCTTATTGTCGCCAGTGGCAGATTTAAATGTCGAGAGCGCCCTAGGCTAGCACATCATCGACGTCCTCTAGCGGCAATCATCATCTGCCTAGCCTTTTCCCAACTATGTTGGGGTCGGCTTCCGTTCTAACCAGATGCAGCTGAATACCAGTATTTTACATGGGGGACTGCCTATCTGACACACAACCCAGTAACTGGGAAATAAGATACCCCTTGGTAAGACTGGTTGTCAGACTTTCGGGCTTCTGACGACCCGTAACGACTGTCAAAGATCCTCGAATGACAGCCGGGACCAACGGCTTAACGTGCTTTCCGAGGTACTGCCCACTCTCTCTCTCTTCCTAGCTATGTATCCCACATGGTGGTGGGGTCAGCCTTCCAGAGGCCTTAAACAAAGTGACATTCTATCAGCGATAACGATGATGGAAAAGGCAAAAATGTATAGGACTGCAAAAATGAGACGACTTTCAACAGGATTGACATAAGCTTTTCGATAGCTTATGTCAATCCTGTTGAAAGTCGTTGTAGAAATACGAAACGCTTTCAAAGCGATTGTCACTTGTCTAGGCCCTCTGGTCTTTCTCTTCCACTTCGCTCTTTCCTCGACATCGTCTTCGGAGACCTGACATTCTTCCATGTCCTGTCAGCCTTCCATCTTGTTTTGGGTCTGCCTCTGGGTCTTGGACTGGCAATGGTAAGCTGTAGCGCCAAGTTCCCTACGTATTCTGGCGGTCTCCTTTTTACGTGACCATACCATGTACCAAGCCGCCCACAATTTATTAATTAATAAAATTTACGTCCTCTAAAAGATAATGTATAGGTACTAAAAGCATATAGGAAGCAACTTAATTGCACCTACTGATAGCTATAATTAACTTCATCGTATAACTTACATATGTAACACAACATCACGCTTGTATTTTCCGAAAGGGTAGGCAGGTTGTAAAGCACACCCAGATTTCGCTAGTTATGTTTAGTATAATATCACGCCTTTATTCCCCGAAATATTAAGCAGAGGTGTACCTTAGAACACTCACATTTCGCCAGTTATGTCGTCAGTAAGTCCCATGTAATAGGGGGCGAACCCATTGCCATCACCGGACAAAAATCTAGACTCCGGGCTGCCACTGAGAAATTCTAGATGGAAAAACCCAATAACACGGCCCCCCCAATAACACTTTAGCGGACCAGGGGGCCAAGTCAATAGGGAATATGCATGTATTTTTTTAATATTTTTATTCGATAGTTTACTTCGTCAATTAATAGTAAAAAAAAATTCGACGGCAAAAAAGCAATTTAAAGTAGTTAAAAAAATGTTTAAAAATATCCAACCGATCCGGGCTATTTAAACGCCCTCCATTTGGCGCGCTTGGTGTGGTGACGTCACAGTTCGTGAAAACAGACAAGCAACTGTCAAGTCAACGTCAAACACTCCTTTTTCTATGAGCGTTTGACATTGACTTGACACTTGTTGATTGACTTGACATTGACATTTTGATTGTTACCCCGGATTGTTACGTCACATCCGCTCTTAGCCTTTTCAAGTATTTGAATTACCCACAGTTTTTTGGGACTTTTAAAAAATTAATTTCTCGCTCAAAAAGAAATTTTATTCAAAAATATTGATGGAGGTTTAATTCTGAAGTAACATAGTTTATAGAAAAAAATATTTGACCCATATTTGAATCACATGCATATTCCCTATTATGAGTTTTTGACAGATTTTGTATGGCATATCTGTGAAAAACTGATCATTGTGAGACCACTGACACGTTTGTAAATTAGTAAACGTAGCCCCCTGGGACCTTACCTTGCAAGTAGGCCTTGCGAACACTGAATCAACGATCTAAAAAAACACAAAATGTATCACATACATAGTTATTGTCATGTTCTTGAAGGCGACATAAAGTAACAAAAAAGCTGTGATTTTAACTAGATTATTATGGAAACATACAGAGCGGTATAACGGACGGGACTGCTAGGTTTCAATATAGGTCATTAGCCTGCCTTTTCCCCGCTATGTTGGGGTCGACGATGCAGCTGAATACCAGTATTATAGAGCTCATATTTTATGACCCCCACAATCCATTTATTGGGTAATACGATAGCTTTGATAAGACTGATTATGAGACTTTCGGGTTTCTGAATAGAGTGTGACAAAAACCGCGTCTTAGCTATGTGGGCGGTGAGACGGGGGCGGCAGTGCAGGTGCTCATTGGTCAACGCTCACGGCGTCCTGCTCCCTGCCTCGCCGCGCATTCCTAAGGCAGCGATCTCAGTCAAACTATACTCGTAACAACTGTCAACTGTTAATTGTTTCAGGTGTGACTATGCGGAAATCTGATAAAATACAATAGACGTAGATATATTTAGTAACCTATTCCGCTTAACTATTCTTCAAGAGTCATAAAAAACCCAGGATGACGATTGACCATTCGCAAACTAGAACACGACGTGCTGCCACACCGACCGCTGGACGCAGAGAAACTCGAGCGCTCTCTACGTCCAGCGCTTGGTGTGGTAAGACGTCGTGTTCTGGTTTGCAACTGGTCAGTCGTCATCCTGAGTACCTATGCCTCGTTGAGAGGTGAAACACGTGTCGATTTCTTACAGGGCTTTTTATGACTCTTGAAGAATATTAAGCGGAATAGGTTACTAAATATATTTACGTCTATTGTATTTTTTCTGCCAAAGATTTACAAATGACAGCCGGGACCAACGGCATATTGTGCTTTCTGAGGCACGGAGGTTTCAGTATAAGAAGCAGAGTATAAACGTAAATGAGACAGAAAGAGTATGTAAGGACCGTAGCAAGTGGCGTTCTGTATTTTCTGCCTACCCCCATGGAAAAAAGTCGTGGGGTTTATGTATGTATGTAAATAAGTAAAGTTGAAGCTGACGCCATATTTGCTCGATTTTATGATCGAATTATGCGACAAACCGCAATCAATGTATAATAATACCTCTAACGACAAAACAAAGATGGTTATCATTTTATTACTGCATTATTTGTGTGCATGATACATGCACCACGTGAATAATCCTAATTAATCCTAACTAATTATTGTAAACTAGCTGATGCCCGCGGCTTCGCCTGCTTGACAAATTATATACTATATCCATCGGTGAAAACAGCATGAAAATCGGTGCAGTATTTTTTGAGTTTATCGCGAACAGACAGACAGAGAGACGCGGCGGAGGACTTTGTTTTATAATATGTAGTGATGCGAAAGTAGTTTCTTTGTTTGTTACGCTTTCCCGCTCAAACGGCTGGGCGTATTTAGATGAAACTTAGCACATGGGTAGACCATGACCTGGAATAGGACATAGCATACTTTTTATCCCGATATTCCTACGGGATCGAGACTTACGCGGGTGAAACCGCGGGGCGTAGCTAGTATATTATAAAACGAAGATTAATTATATTTAAGTAGCTTACTAAGCTACTGCCTCGTTGGTCTAGTGTTCGAAGGCTCTACTGCTGAACATGAGGTCATGGGTGCAACTCCCAGGTCGGGCAAAGTGTAATTGAGTTTTTCTATCTGAAATTTCTCAGTAGCATCCCGGAGTCTGGATTTGCGCCCGGTTGATGGTAATAGACTCAACGCCTATTACATGGGACTTAAACATAACTGGCGAACTGCCCAACCCTTTGGGGAAACGAGGCGTGATGAGTATGTCTTACCAAGTATTTAGTCATTTATTTGTGGTCGGCGCAACATATCTTTTTCTTCCATACTTCTCTATTAGCCGTCATCTCGGTAGTCACCCCCTTTCTAGCCATATCATCTTTCACACAGTCCATCCATTGTCGTTTCCTTGGTCTTCCCCTACTCTTACAGCCATCATCATCTGCCTAGCCTTTTCCTAACTATATTGGGGACGGCTTCCAATCTAACCGGATGCAGCTGGATACCAGTATTTTACATGGAGCGACTGCCTATCTGACCTCCACAACACAGTTACTGGGTAACACGATACCCCTCCGTAAGACTGGTTGTCCGACTTTCGGACTTTTGATGACCCGTCACAACTGTCAAAGATCTACAAATGACAGCCGGGACCAATGGCTTTAACGTGCTTTCCGAGGCACGGAGGGGTCTTGGTAAGTAAAGATGGTCACCCATTCATTGACCAACCACGGCAAGCGTAGCTTAACCTGATTGATCGATCCGTGCGGCTTTTATTTCTTAGCCACAAGCCCTCGCTAGACTCCTATTCTTACAGCTATTCACGAAGTATTTAATAAATAAACAACATATAAAACCCAATTATCTCTTTGTTCACAATCATTACTTGAGTGCATCGAATCTGAAAGTATACACAATTTTATATAATTCACTTCGTAATAGCGAAGCAGGCGTGAACTTCAATCATTCGACGATTTACAGTTGGGAAATAAAATAATTGCATTCTGTATAAAGTGTGAGGAACGATGAAGGTTCTAGATTGGGTTTCAAGGTTTAAGGAATATCTGTTGCCTGGGATTACGGGTCTCTTTTTACCCGACTACGGCGAAGCAAAAAGGAGGGTTATTATTTTGACCGGTATGTGTGTATGTTCATGTGTTCCCTCATAACTTTTAAACTACCCATCATAATTTGACAAATAGAAAAGAAGAAAAAGAAAGAAAGAAAAATTGTTTATTCTGCACAAACTAAACGCACAATCCATACTAATATTATAAATTCGAAAGTAACTCTGTCTGTCTGTCTGTCTGTCTGTATGTTACCTTTTCACGCCTAAACCACTGATCGGATTTCGATAAGAATTGGCAAGGAGATAGATGACATCCCGGGGAAGGACACAGACTACTTTTTATCGACTTACCACGCGGTCGAAGCCGCGGGCGGAAGCTAGTAAAAAATAAAGAATGATATTCACTATATGTAAAAAAGAGGTATCGTTGGAAGTGTCTTGATCGTCCGTTGGTTATAGGCTATGTGACCTCACATTAAAAACTAAAACCCAACTACGACAAAAAAGTTAACTAAAACGAGGTAAACAAGACATCGCAGACAGATAAATTAAAAATCCGGAGTCACACGTAGCCAGGAGGCCAAGTCTACTAATTTACAAACGTGTCAGTGGTCTCACAATGATCAGTTTTTGACAGATATGCCATACAAAATCTGTCAAAAACTCATCATTGCGAGACCACTGACACCTTTGTAAATTAGTAGACTTGGCCCCCTGTTTATGCCCTTTATTTTGCCTTATGCTTGATTTATGCCCTAACTCGGGAACCCCCGTCATGCTACGGCTACAATTCGCGTTATCGCGAACTTTTCTTCGTGCGCTCTCTGTTGCTCAGCGAGTAATCGAGGGGTGTGCGAGAGAGAGCGCACGAAGAAAAGTTCGCGATAACGCGAAGTGTAGCCGTAGCATCAGGGACGAAGTTCCACACGCGATGACGCGATAGCCGCACGCACACTCGTATATAATAGAAAGAGACAGAGAGAAAGTCGCATGGAGGAGGGCATAACGCCTTTTCGTTACGTGACGAGTTCTACCAGTCAACTCCTACCGTAAGTCGCGTTTAGGAATTTCCAAAACAAATCTGTCGCATCAGAGATGCCCACAAAATGTCCCCGTATATTTCGAAACACAAAGGCTACCAAAAATATACGCCGCAGACCTTAACACGGCTTCTGACCACATAATACACATGACCCTAGTATGAAGGTCAATGAGATATTGTTCAGAATACATGGGTGTTCCGCAGGGTGTTAAACGAGGCCTCTTTTGTTTTACATAGTTTTTATGCCATGTAAAAAACGGTTTTAGGAAAATAATTGTGTGCGACGTGTGACTATGTACATAGGTGGAATTCCGTGAATGGCGAGGTCTTTGTCATGTGTTTTTTTTTGTATTATATAGGGTGACTGTTAATGAAAGTTCGTATCGTGTAGACTAATTTGACAGGTGCAAATATCAAACTCCAAATTGATAAAACAAACTACAATCATTTGGAATGAAAATTAGTCTACGAGATTAAAACCGCACTATTGTGAACAACTTTACCCATCTATAATGAACAACTTTTACTATGGAAACAAACATAAAATCGCGAAAAAAAAATCAGCTGCGCATAACTTGTCAAAATTTAGGGAACAGCTGACTTTTTTCACGATTTCAGGTTTGGTTCCATAGTAAAAGTTGTTCAAAATGATGAGTTAAGTCACGTGTTTTAAGTATTGGTCGCTAATTACCAGTCACCTTATAAAAATAATATAACATCACGCCTGTACTCCCCGAAGGGTAAAGCAGAGGTGTTATAGTATTCCTACATTTCGCCAATTATGTTTAAGTCCCATGTAATAGGGGGCGAGTCTATTGACATCAACCGGGCATAAATCCAGACTTCCGGCTGCTACTGAGAAACTGCTTATGGAAAAACCCAATAACAGTTTGCCCAACCTGGGAATCTAAACCAGGCCCTCATGCTCAAGATCCCCTATTTATTTGGTGGCAATACTAAGTAGAGCTCTTTGTGAAGAAGAATCTTGGTGTGATAGTAGGTACACACACTAAGATCTACAGCGTGTAAATGGGTCTGGGTGAAGACAGGCACATGAGACATTTGAACTTTGTCTCTAAAATAACTGTGATGCATCATAATTACTGGCCACTCACCATCAGCCAAACACCAATGCCATCACTTCGAAATCCGAACGCTGTCTCGTTGTGAATCCGCGATGATTTACTTTAAAAACAAATGAGTTCGCTTTCGAATTGTGTGCGCTCACTTGAGTGAGGTGAGCAGTGAACTTTACAGAACTTGAATGCATCGTGCATTCCCTAACCAGATAAAACAATCTTTAACGTTCTGAATAATGAAATTGAAAGCACCTGAGAATCGCGTGCCAAAACTAACATTAAACCGTTAAAATATTCAAATTGATCTTAAAACTGTTACATTTTGTTGCATAATAATAATTAATTTGAGCAATTTCATAGATTTATGATCTGTAACGAATAGTGCGGAAGAAACTGCGACTACTGTCATACGGTGTTGTAATTAATTTTCTAGTTTCAAATTTTGAAATTGAAAACTGCCTTTTTGGTCTATGGTCGCAAGCGAGACTGCTTAGCTAGGGGTCCTGTGTTCCCACCCAAGTCAGACAAAGTATTAGGTACCTATGAAATCAGCGTTTTGTATGGGGAATTTTAATGAAGTTGCATTTTTCATACTAACATTTTCTTAATTTGTATAACAACCATGAACACTAATGTTTCAAAACTTGTATCTACACCCATGCTATAAATCCTCTATAAAAGTTTCTGAAACAGTTAGCTTATTGCGAACATTAAAACAACCAGTGTCATAGTAACCATAATATCATCCAAACGGGTGTTATAATGTTGTACTGAATTTCATAATGCAACTTATTTCAAAAAAAGAACATTGTCATTCACGAGCGTTTCACTAACAAAGCACCGTAATTTAAAACAAAACACATTCGAATTCGAAAAATTCGAATTCGCGCCTTTTTTGTTCGATATTGGTATTGCAAAGAAATAGACAAAGTGACATTCTATCAGAGATAACTATGATGGTAAAGGCAAAAATGTATATGATTGACATAAGCTATCGAAAATCTTAATGTCAATCCTGTTGAAAGTCGTTGTAGAAATACGAAACGCTTTCGAAGCGATTGTCACTTGTCTAGGCCCTCTGTCAATTTAAGTACGCGATTCAAAGAACACCTTTCTAGAATAATAACCTTTTTACGATAGACGACACCCGTCTATGTATGACATAATATTAAACTAAAAATACATATAAAATTAGCATTATTATATGTAATAGTGCTTTAAATACATATTCAGCAGATCAGAAAAAGGTCCATAAACAAGTTTTTACATAATACTACAGTTTGAGAGTTTATTTTATTTACTAATACATGATTCTGTTGCTCTCGATACATAGATTTAACATACATAAACTCACGCGGCACACCTTTTTCCCATGGGGAAATGGACCCATGCAGAAACTACAGAACGCCATATAATTGCATAGCACAGGTGTGAGTAGGTACTATGTACAGTCACGGACTTTAATTGATGAGCCACCTGGCATTGTTCGTATTTTAGCCGTGTAATGCAAATGCGGGTTTATTCGGTTCCCGACACGCAGTCATATGTCTTCGTATTAGAAGAAGAATATTAAATTTCATATCTTTACCGGTTGGCTAACCTGAGAGCCAGAACTATAAACTTGACAGCAGAGTGACTACCCAAAGTTAGTATTATAATATCTGTGCCAAAGTCAACCAATTGCAGGTCTAGCAACAGTAAACGATAAACAATCGTTGCTAGGTTACTGTTGCGATAGTAACGTTAGCGTACGGATAAATATTATTAGTCATTTCGACAAGTTCGAAAGTAACGTCTCTGACATCGATAATTCAACTGTCACTATGATTCAAAAGAGGTCGGTATCAAATAGATTGGATAAACTTAATGCAACATTGTATTTATTTTTATCATTGAGAACTTATTAGTCAACCTCTATGGATAAGACTATTTCCGATTAAAAGTAATTTATTTGTCATCTTGTTTACAAGCGTGCGATTTGAGTTCGTGTTTAATCGTGTAATCTCGTGAATGTATGAAACAGCAAAATTGAAAAGTTTGAAGGTGGCTCATCAATTAAAGTCCATGGCTGTACTATAGAGCTACCATTTACCGTATCTTATTTCTTTCATTGACTTGAATGTGCCCTGGTGGCTGTGAGTATGTCATGCTCACTTAGATGTCTCGCTGATGGTGGCGCGTATGTTGGATCATTTAGCTTCCTTCAAAATGGTTGAGCTGAACGATGCTGATCCATGCGTCATGTTCGTGAACGGGCGCCGTCAGTTGGGACTGGTCATCTCTTAGCTGCCATGGCTTATTTTAATTTTTGAATTTTTTTTTAATCTTTTTATTACGGACGATTTTAATGTGCTTTCTACATTGTTCTCACATGTATAATTTAAACATGAATGATGTAACCAATATTTTGTAATTTTTTATTTTATTTAAAAGAGTGTCCGTGGAGTTTCTTGCCCGTTCTTCTCCATAGGTACCTACTACGCTTTGGAATGGGCAACTAGCTTCATATTTCTGACTGACCGACTCCTTGACAATTCAAAAGTGCCTGTAAATGGTTTAATTGAAATAAATGATTTGAGTTTGAGTTGAGCCACCTGGTACGATCCTTACATTCACCTTTTGCTTTGTTTTCTTTCATAACCATATCGCGTGGCATTACCTCCTACAAGTATTACAAGTAGGTATATTATGCAAACCAGATAATTAAGTCATCTACCTCATTACATTATGAACTGGTTTTCCATTATTTATGTTGAGCTGTCATTTTGTAAACGCATGTTATGTTTAGACAATAACTTATATGTTACTAGCTTTTGCCTGCAGCTTCAGCCGCGTGGAAGTCGGAATTAATCCAACAGGAACATACTACCAGGATGAAAAGTCTGGTCAAGGTATGGTCTATCCATGTGCCAAATTTCATCGAAATCCGTTCAGCCGTTAAGGCTTGAAAAGGCAACAGACAGACAGAATTACTTTCGCATTTTTTTTGTTTTAATACTCCTGGTTCCCGCCGTCTCACCAGCGATCACGTGGGAATATCGGGATCAAAAGTATCCTATTTCCTAACTCAGGTCATGGTCTACACATGTGACAAATTTCATCCAAATCCGTTCAGCTGTTTTAGCGTGAAAGCGGAACAAACAAACAAACTCACTTTCGCAATGGTTAGGAGAGTATGGATGATCTAGTTTGAAAAGTAGCCACGATGTTGCAAAATGTAGGCTATCTTTTGGAAGTGGAGTGACCGACAGACAGACAGACAACGGACAGTAGAGGTGGGTGGTAACAGGTTAAAACCCGATATTATGTTATCACTGTTACTGTCATTACAAAAAAATAACAGGTCCATTAGTACGGAAGATAAATACGTACCTATTTAAATCTCAATTGAATATCTTCTTCATTTCTTTTCGTTTAAAGTCGAAAATCGTATCCGAAGTTTTAACAGTAACAGCCGCGGTAACAGTCTTGAGGATCTGTTATTCTTATTATAAGTAACAGGTATGTTGTATTGTTAGGAACGATTGTTATTTGTTATTTTTTAATATCAGTTAAGTATTTCTATCTTTTACCTCATCCCTGACGGAAAGTCTAAACTTATGAAGAACTAGCTTCCACCCGCGGCTTCGCCCGCGTGTTATGTCGATAAAAAGTAGCCTATGTCCTTCCCCGGGATACCATCTATCTCCTTGCCAAATTTTATCGAAATCCGTTCAGTGGTTTAGGCGTGAAAAGGTCACATAAAGACAGAAAAGTTTATTTCGAATTTATAATATTAGTATGGATATGGATGAGGAGCTCGTGGCTAAGTAATAACAGCCGCACGGGTCGATCCATCAGGTTAAGCTACGCTTGCCGGGGCTGGTCCGTGGTTGGGTGACCATCTTTACATACCGAGACTCCTCCGTGTCTCGGAAAGCACGTTAAGCCGTTGGTCCCGGCTGTCATTTGTGGATCTTTGAAAGTCGTTATGGGTCGTCAGAAGCCCGAAAGTCTGACAACCAGTGTTACCAAGGGGTATCGTATTACCCAGTTACTGGGTTGTGGAGGTCAGATAGGCAGTCGCTCCATGTAAAATACTGGTATTCAGCTGCATCCGGTTAGACTAGAAGCCGACCCCAACATAGTAGGGAAAAGGCTAGGCAGATGATGAAGTAAGTGAACAAACAGACCTGTGGGCCTAGACAAAATCCCTTTTCTGTAAGCGTTAACGCCAACGGAAAGATCAAATTGTATGGAGTTGACAGCAGCAGTCACGTGACATCTCTAAAACTAATGTCAACTCCATACAATTTGATCTTTCCTTTGGCGTTAACGCTTACAGAAAAGGGATTTTGTCTATAGCCTCTGAGGGCCTAGACAAGTGACAATCGCTTCAAAAGCGTTTCGTATTTCCACAACGACTTTCAATAGAATTGACATAAGCTTTTCGATAGCTTATGTCAGTCCTATACATTTTTGCCTTTTCCATCATCGATATCGCTGATAGAATGTCACTTTGTCTAGGACCTCTGGTGAGTTGGTTCGCCTTCGTATAAGAGTATCGTCATATCGTCCCACGTTCTGTGTCGGATGACGTCAGTGCCACTTTCTCTGTCGTGAGCGGATGCCGTGACTCACTGTGTTGAGCTATGAAACAAGCGACTTTAGTTTTGCTAACTAAATAACCCTCCTTTTTTCTTCGCCGTAGTCGGGTAATAAAAATATACCTATTTTATACTTAACTAGCTGATGCCCGCGGCTTGGTCTGCGTGGATGTCGGTTATTATATACTAAAACCGAGATGGCGGAACGAGCTGGATAGGTTCCATCAAAACTGGAAAGAGGACGCGCGGGCCCGCGAAAGATGGAAGGAGTGGAGGGAGGCCTTTGCCCAGGAGTGGGACAGCGTTTGCTAGGAAAAAAAATTAAAACCTTACTCGAGAACCACTCTCTACAAAGTAAAGTGCCTGCCTACTTTACTATCAGCACTGCTCTCAAAACGGTGAAGGAAAACATCGCGAGGAAACCGGCATGTCCTAGAAACAACAATTCGAAGACATGTGACATCTACCAATCCGCACTGGGCTCGCGTGGTAGATTACGGCCCACTCCCTCTTACCGAGAGGAGGACTGTGTCCCAGCAGTGGGAACGTTATAGGCTGATTATGCTATACTTAATTTTAGTTGTTTAAAAAGTGAATAAGTTTTCACCATCGTCAACCCCATCATTACCAAGTGAGACAGTGGAGTGAGATTCTAATATACACAATGTCCATTAATATGGTGGATCCACAATAGTTGCCCGCGAAATTCAAATTTTCTTACGTTTTTTTTTGCAATTTGCAGGTCAGCTTGTATCTTGATCAAAATATGATTCGCGATATATAACAAATTATGTATTTACAAAATTATAATCATTAATACATCTCTCTAATTTAGATTTGTTCAATTGAATAACTGTTTCATGAAATCATGACATTTGAGCACAAAAAAATAAAAAATAAATGAGTTTCATGGACTACCACTACGGACCCTCCAAGCGCTAAGGCTAAAGAGAGTGTGAATTTGCACTTTACAGTCCTGAAACATACACGAACTTTATTTATCTTTGTATGACAAATTCGTCCAGTTATTGTGTCACATTTCAATCTTATTTTTTTTATTCATCAACTTACATTTATTACAGGAAAACCCAATGCGATAAATTTCATGTTGCATTGCATAAAGGACAGCTCATTCGTGTTACATTTCTTGTTACGGTCACAGATATTATAATTTACGGTTCAACGATCTGTAGGTACTCGGCGAGGGAAAAAGACCATGAGAGCGGACCCTAATCTACCACGCCGCCCCAGATGGCGCTGTGATTTAAAAAAATAATGTACAGATATAAGGCCTCAACTCAATCGCCAATTTCGGAGCCCCACACAAAACGCAGCCAGCCAGTCTCGCCTCTCGCAACAACGACGATAAAATCCTCAATATTTGGCAGTGCACGATAAATTTAGTTTCTACCAAAATGCCCTGTTACGTGCAGTATGACACGGTCATTATTTTTGGCATTTATAAAACACTAGCTGCGCCCCACGGTTTTACTCGCGTAAGTCTTGATCCCGTGGGAATATCGCGATAAAAAATATCCTATGTCCTATTCCAGGTGCATGGACTTCCCCTGTGCCAAACATCCAAATCCTTTCAACCGTTTTAGCGTGAAAGCGTAACAAACAAACAAACTTACTTTCGCATTTATAATATTACTAGCTTCCGCCCGCGGCTTTGCCCGCGTGGTATGTCGATATGCCTATACCTTCCCCGAGATGCCATCTATCTCCTTGCCAAATTTTATCGAAATCCGTTCCGTGGTTTAGGCGTGAAAAGGTAACATACAGACAGATAGATAGACTGACAGACAGAGTTACTTTCGAATTTATAATATTATAAATATGGACTAGCTGCGCCCCGCGGTTTCACCCGCGTAAGTCTCAATCCCGTGGGAATATCGGGATAAAAAGTAGCCTATGTCCTATTTCAGGTCATGGTCTACCCCTGTGCCAAATTTCATCCAAATCTGTTTAGCCGTTTTAGCGTGAAAGCGTAACAAACAAACTCACTTTCGCATTAATAATATTAGTTAAGATTATTTTGGTTTGTGTTGTCAACATGACGTGCAGGTAAATTGCACGCTTTCGATTTTTGGAGTGAATTGAAGTTAGGTGTACAATACGGGAAGTTCTGAACTTCGCACAGAGGACTGCGCAGCTGCGCAATAACATTTTTTTGGAACTAAATGGTGATACGAGGGGAGTGTGAGTGAGACAACATGCGCGAAAGTTCGCAAAGCCTATGTTCAGACCGGCCAAATCGGTTTTATTGTATTTTGAAGACGATTTTCTAAAAATAACAGGAGAGCATACTAAGATGATTTATGTTGAAGACTGAGGGGAGAACCCTGTAAAAAGAATGGGATTATATTACGAAGATGAAACATGCAACTACCAAATATAAAACCAAGACAGCGCTGCGAACAATACAGTGAAGCATGCCAAAACTACACCTACGCTGTGTGCATACTTACACACTTACTCGCACACATTTACAATCAAACTACACCTCACTAAGTGCACACAATGTTTACGAAACCGGCCTCACATCATTGTTAACAGCGCTCTGTCTTGGTTTTTAACCGACTTCTTCAAAAAGGAGGAGGTTCTCAATTAGTCTGTATGTTTTTTTTTTTGTATGTATGTTACGCGATTACTCCGCCAATTATGAATCGATTTTGATGATTCTTTTTTTTGTTTTTTTGTTTGGTAGTTCATGCTTATGGTGGTCCCATATTTTTATTAATTTTGCTTGCGTAGTTTTTGAGTTAGCTTCAATAAAAAAAATCAGCTGTTCCATACATTTTGTCGATTTAAGTGAACACAAATGTATGGAACAGCTGATTTTTTTTCGCGATTTCAAGGTTGGTCCCATAGAAAAAGTTGTTCAAAATGATGAGTACAATGACCCCTTTTCGGGTTTAGCATAAACAAAAAATAATGTTGTATATTGGGGTCGGCTTCCAGTCTAACCCGATTCATTTTACATAATTATACTCAACAATAACTACCTAGGTACCTATGATTCATGATCTAACTAGCAGGGTAATCATTATATTTGGACAAACCATGTTTTTTTTGTCTAAAATCTTCACGCTATGTGCATTTGGGTGACGAGTAGGTAGTCTAATAACAACCTTGGCACAGTTGAGTACTCTGCTGTGAAAATTACTATTATTACGTTTTCGTTATAAGTAGGATGTTATTAGGTATTTCAGAATTTAAATTAAATTTAAGTACATAAATATAACAAAAAAAACAATCAAATAATAAAAATGAAAAAAAAACAACCGACTTCCAAAAAAACACTACAAACTTAAAAATAACTATAATTTCGGAAGTCGGAGTAATTCGTCAACTCGTCCTACATGCCTACGGCCCATTTAGGACGTTCTTTTGATTTTCTGCATCTTAGATGGGCCGTAGGCATTTAGGACGATTTGACGAAATACCCGGAAGTCGGTGTCTTTGAATCTGTATTTTAGTTTTTTGACACCGTCTGTCTTCCGAAATTAAAATTATTTTTGTATTGTTTTTTGGAAGTTGATTGTTCTTTTTGGTAAAAAGTTTTTTTTTTTAACTTTTTTATATACCTAACCTACATTTATCCTACACCAATAAATTGGTATACAACTATGCACCTACTTAATATGTAAACAGCAGTGACAGGAAGTATTGCAACATCATCAAGATACACACAGTGGAATAAATACGTAAGTACTATCGAAACTAACTCAAAAACTACTCAAAAACTACAAAAACTAACAAAGTTAATTATACGGGACCACCGCGCAAGAATCAACACCTTGTCCACCGCCTTCCGCATCCAGTCTGTCCTAGCCACCTTTCTAAGGTCGTCGGTCCGTCTAGTCGGGCGTTCCACACTACGCTTGCCGAAAAGCGGTCTCCACTCCAGGACTCGTCTGCTCCAGCTCCACCGGCCATCGGTCCTTCGACAAACATGGCCAGCCCACTGCCACTTCAGCTTGCTTACTCTACAAGCTATGTCAGTAACTCCTGTTCTTTTCCGCAGCAAGCTGGAAACCCCACTTGAAGTAGACGTAGGTACATAAATTAAAAATCGTTAAAATTAGGATTTCTAATCCTTAGTTTTTATTCATTGAATAATCTTGTTATTCATTCAAAGGAACTGTACAGTAGGTACGCAATATCATTATTATCGTTATTACAAAATTACAATTTGATTAGCAACTAGTTTTGCAATAGCAATAAAAGGTGAGTACGTAAGTAAGCTGAAACAGGAACCAATAATTACATACATAATAATTGATGTGCGTATTTACAACGAAACTGCATTCGATTGTAATTGAAACATGAAAACAAATTAGTTACAACTTTTGAAAAAACCTAAGACCTAAACTTTTTAAATAAAATTAAAGACATTTTAAATAAAAGACATTTTATCGGTCGGCCATTTCAGTCGAAAATGTATGATACATGGCGGTTCATTAATATTAGTAAAAAATTCTATTAAATCAAAAGAACGGAAAGACATCATTGGACTGTCTGTTGAACACACCATTGAATTGTCCTGTGTTGAGCTTGATAAGCATGTTATAGTATGCGTATATAGACCTCCAAGCTACCAGAATCTACCTATATTTGATTCTGTAATGGAAGAGGTGCTAAAGAAACTTAGTGCTAATAGTAAGTCAATAATCATATGTGGTGATTTTAACATTAATTTATTAGAAAATAACTCGAATACTGTCCGATTATTAAGTCTTTTTAGGTCATTTGATTTGTCAAATGTTTTTATTGAACCAACCCGAGTGACAGCTTCTTCTGCCACTTGTATAGATAATATTTTTTGTAATTGTGATTACTTACATAAAGAAATTGTAAATAAATTGCCATCTGATCACAGTGGACAAACAATAACATTTTGCGCCTACATACCTTTACAAAAAATTCAAATAAGGTTTAGGCCAATTACATGTAAAAACTTAGAAAAATTAAATAATTCGTTGGCCAGTAAATTATGTGTTCAGAGTTTTAATAATGTATGTGACCCAAATGAGTTCTACGCCGATTTCTTTTCACTAATAAACAAACACTTTAATGAAACTTTTCCACTAAAGACTAAAACTATTTACACAAAGTTCTTATTTAGTGATTGGGCTACTCCAGGTATTCGTAAAAGCAGGGAAAATCTTTTTGAACTTTATGGCCTAAAGCAACATATGAATAATACAACCTTTCATCAGTATGTTGCAAAATATTCTAAAACTTTTAAAAATGTGTGCAAAAATAGCTAAAGCTCTTTACATTAGCAATAAAATAAAATCAGCTGATGACAAAATAAAAACTACCTGGCAAATAATAAATAATGAAACAGGTAGGAAAAAACAGCGTAGTACTGAATTTAATTTAGAGACTGCACATGGCCCAATCAACTCAAATGTAGAAATAGCTCAGGAATTTGAAAACTTTTTTGGAAATATTCCAGTTAAAACTACTGAAGCTCTAAATTCCTCACCCGCGCTTTCTGCTGCCTTACTTAGAAAGAATGTAAAGGCATGCCCTTTGGAGTTTAGGTTTCAGCATACAAACCCCCAAGCGGTTATAAAAGCTTTTAAAGATCTTAAAATTAAATCAACAGAAGATCTATGGGGAATGTCTGTAAAAGTCTGTAGATCTATCATCGAAACCATTGCGCCCTATTTAGCTTTCATATTTAACACCAGTGTAGACCAAGGAGTCTTTCCGGATCTCATGAAACACAGTAAAGTAGTTCCTTTGTTCAAATCCGGTGATAGTAAGGAACCCAACAATTATAGGCCTGTGTCAATTCTGCCAGTTCTCAGTAAGGTGTTTGAAAAGTTGATGCTCAATCAAATGTTACGTCACTTTAATAAAAATTCCATCTTTCATGAACATCAGTACGGTTTCACCAAAGGGCGTTGTACTACTGACGCCGGTGTCACCCTCATAAAGAACATTTTTAACGCCTGGGAGGAAGCACAAGATGCCATTGGAATCTTTTGCGACCTCTCGAAGGCGTTCGATTGCGTCGACCATGATACACTTCTGTTGAAACTAGAGCACTATGGGGTTAGGAATACAGCTCTTGATTTACTAAGATCATATCTGAAAGAAAGAAAAGTTAAAGTTCAAGTAAACGGCGTAAACTCATTGGGGTCTGAAATGGCAATGGGCGTTCCTCAAGGCTCGATATTAGGTCCATTCCTCTTTTTAGTTTATATTAATGATTTACCCCAATTACTTCTAAATCAACCGAAGATGGTGTTATTTGCAGATGACACATCATTGATTTTTAAAATAAATCGACGTTCACAAAATCTTGACGACGTGAATAGCTCTATTCTTCAGGTACAAGATTGGTTTACGGTAAATAATTTGGTACTAAATGAAAAAAAAACCAAATGCATTCGATTTAAATTACCTAATGTTAGAAGTAGCGAATGTGACATCATATTGAATGGAGAAAAACTGGGGTTTATTAATCAAACAGTTTTCTTGGGAATCACGCTAGACGAGAAATTACAATGGGGACCTCATATAAAATCTCTTGCGGGGCGGTTAAGCTCGGCCGCTTATGCTGTTAGAAAGATAAGACAGTTAACAGATGTAGAAACCGCGCGTTTGGTCTATTTCAGTTACTTCCACAGCATTATGTCGTATGGCATTTTACTGTGGGGTCGGGCTGCTGATATTGAATCCATTTTTATTTTGCAAAAAAGAGCTGTCAGAGCCATTTATAATCTATGTCACCGCGAATCTCTCAGGGAACTATTTAAAAAGATTAATATCATGACCATACCTTGCCAATTCATTTACGAGAATATTATGTATGTAAGAAAAAACTTAAATCTTTTTAATAAAATAAGTGATAGACATAATTTTAATACTAGAAATAAAGATAAAATAGATCAACCATTTTTCAGATTAGCTAAAGTACAAACATCTTTTATGGGGTACTGCGTTAAATGCTATAACAAAATACCTTGTGATATATTGCAATTAAATGAAAGAAAATTTAAAACTCATATAAAAAGTACACTTTGTAAACAAGCTTATTACAAATTAGAGGATTATATCCAAGATAAGAATGCTTGGAAACATGCTGGTCTTGCTCCATAGGACGATTTAGTGTCTGGACAAAATCAAACTGATAGCTAATTTAGTTTTTTATTTTTTATTTATTATTTGTATGTCATAGACTTTTACACTCTGTCATTACTTAAACTCACGCACTGACTTATTAGTACTACTTGTAACAATGTTAGGACTATTGTAATATCGTATACTTTTACAATCTTTGTAAATATGTGAGCACCATGTATCTGGTAATTAATTTATTCATTATTACTCCATTTATAATTCTTTTTAACTTTTGTGGTACAGTAATCTTATGGTAGGTGCATCGTCTTCACATATAATTATATAATTAATGTATACAAAATATTGTAAAACATTTTTAAAAGAGTAACGGTGGAGTTTCTTGCCCATTCTTCTCCATACGAAAACTACCTTTTGGAAGGGGCAACTAGAATCAATTCTATTTCTTTGTTTGACGTTCAAAAGTGCCATATATGTGCCTATTTGAAATAAATTATTTGACTTTTGACTTTGACTTTGTCAGGATTATTTTGATCATAATTTGATATAACGCCATCTATACTAAATACTAGAAAACTGTAAAATAACTGTCTCAACGCGTTTTAGTAATCCGTCAACAGATGGCGAACCAAGCTATCCAATGCTACCAACATTACAATAAGAACTGACGCATGTTCGTTCAGAAATTAAATGTTCGATTCAAAATATAATATAACTCATTAACTTCAAAATTCAAACCGTCAGTGTAATGTTTGTAGGTGTTAGTAAATGAGAAAGATCTCGACATGCAGAGAAACATGTGTGGTACATACCTTGCCGTGCGTTTGTACTAGCCAAAACATTCAAGTCAATGTTCCATACAATTTTTGACAGGAACTAGAGATTAAAGTTTTGTCTTGAATGTTTCGCCAGTGCAAACGCACGGTTGGACAAACACGTCGATGCATAATCTGCAAGTTTCCACAAGCTCTTGGCCTGCATCTCACCTGATGGTAAATGATGATCAGGCCGAAGGTAGAAGCGAGCTTCACCTGGGATCCTAAACCACAGAGGAACTAGCTATTAACAACAACATTAAACAATATGCCATTCTATTAAAAAATAGAGAATGAGATAAGGCAGATAAATATTATCGACTCATCAGGATTTCGGAGCTATTCTATTTTGACAGACTAAAACTTTTCGAACGAAACTTTCCGCAGTATGACATTGACAGCTTCTTCTTCTTCAGTCTTCGTCAAACAGTTTGGCATTTTTGGCTGTTGGCACCACTGTGCCGCGATTACTCAACGACGTGATACGGTCGGTCATTGTCACTCACGGAACCAATTTTAATTTAAAAGTTATTTTGAATTGTAGCGTACGTGTGCAACAATAATAAAACAAAAAATATTTTACTGATAAAACTTTAAACAGTGTTGCAGTGCTATTGTGTTGTCAAAGTGTTAAAATTACTTTTTGTTTTGTGTTTCAAAATAGTGAAGTGAATCAAGATGAGTAATTTCACAAAGTTTATCAAAACTACGCCAATCACGGATGACTACGAGATCTCCAATACAGTACTCGGCCTTGGTATCAATGGAAAGGTAAGTTTTCAATTGGAAAGTTATTTTATAACTTTTAAACTGTTATTCCTAATGTTGTTTACATTATGACGTCACGGTTTAAAATTAACCTGTACCCGTTAATACCTTTATCTCATCACGCCGGAATGACAAAAGAAATAAAATTAGCTCTGGTCTGGTATTAAATATTCGCGTCGCGAGGTTTGCGTCATTGAAATAGGTAATGTTTTTTACATCCTCTTGTTTTTAAACTTCGCGGAATAGAACTTTTATGATGTTCAATGAATAACAAACTTGTACCTACACATTCAAAGTAATATGAATAAACGTAAACGTATCTTCACGTTTCTTTTATCTCGCGTTTAAGACCTACGCGGGAATCAGAAAAACACTTTTATGGTAGTTAGTAAAATTCGCTGTGTAATTTTCTGGCAAAGGTCTTGAGCTCATACAGCTTCAACATCAGACAGATTTAGATAAAATCCTACTTCCTACTAAACGAATCCTACTAATATTATAAACGCGAAAGGTTGTAAGTATGGATGGATGTTTGTTACTCTTTCACGTAAAAACTACTGAATGGATTTGGATGAAATTTGGCAAACAGATAGTTTATAACCTGGATTAAAACATAGGATACTTTTTATCCCGACATTCCCACTGGATCGAGACTTACGCGGGTGAAACCGCGGGGCGCAGCTAGTGTGTGTGAGATAAAAACATTGTGTACACATTGCACAATTATTGCCATTGGGAATGTACAAACAATACTGATAAATTCTTGGACTAGATCTGATGACAAATAAATAAAACTCAGGGATTTCCTAATGAAGAAATCGGGTTTTTCCAAAAAGTAGGACTAAAATTGTGTTAAACCCAAGAAAGTTTGAGAAAGTTTGACTTTAATTTTGTGTGTACTTATTCAAATGTGAACACATTTCCTTTTCCTGTTTCATGTTAAGGTGAAATAAAAACCGTTGAAACATTAAAGTTGTTAACACAATGCATGCAATTAGGTTTTTAGAAACAGAAAAAGGATCCACTTTATCAAAGTTTCTAATTTTACTTCAAAGAGTTCATATCTATTATATCAAAGCCATTATTTACAAACAAAAAAAAACTATTTTGGTCCTGTATGACAGTAGTATTCCAATGAAACTACGTTGGAGTCTATTTAAGTATGTTAAATTGCTCATATTAAAGTTATTGAACTCAATAATCATCACACAAACACACAAACAACGTACCTAACTAATTGTGCTTTCCTAGTATTTCATTTACTGCTTTACAGTCAATTTGTGTGCGAACAGAACAATGTAATTAACACTGTTGTCATTTCACACTCAATTTGAATATGTTTAATGATTTTATGAAAAGAACAGTGTAAGTAACACTGTTCTTTTTATGAATGACATCGGAACCATTTTGTACAGCATATTTCTGTGTATTAGAAGTTGACAATTACTGCGAGGAGTGTGGTGCTTCTGATCAGACCATGTCACACTTGCTGGAGTGTCCTATGTGCCCATTCACTTGCACCTTTGAATACCTAAAGAATGACTCTGATGCCGCAATCAATATGGCCACTGAATGAGCTCAAACAATGTAATAATCTTCAACCAAAGTACCATAAACTAAGAAAGAGCCTATTTCTGCCTCCAATAGGATTACTCTGTTCTGATAAAGGGTCGGTGATGGGTGACAATATAATTACAGACATTAAAAAAAACATTTTATCTTTGTCTCTGGGTTTGCAGCACATCTGTGATGTCTCTGGTATTGTGAATCCTGACGCAACAGTGGTTACATTCCCATTAGGTTGTGTGCCTGCTTATAAGTACTCAATGGCAAACTTTTATTTCATGTTATATGTCACTATGCGCTAGTGACAAATTGTAAAGTCATTTAGGATGTGTGATATCAGTAATCATATAAAAGCAACGTATAGATAATAATAACAATTTAAAATTTGAAACTCATGCTTGAGTAGCATTAAATAATACATTTTTGCAAGAAAATGTGGTGAATGTCTCAGTAGCAGCCCGGAGTCTGTATTTGTGCGGTTTGTGCCCAGTTATCTGCCCAGTTATGTGCCCACCCAAAATATGGGTGTACTATAGGTACCTATACCTCTGCCCAACGTTTCGGGGATTATAAGCGTGTTGTTATGTTGTGTATTTATTGCTATAGAGACAAATACCTACCTATTAATAAGTTATTTATGATAATAGGTAATACGGGCTGGTATCCGCAACTCCACGTCAAAGCGCGTATTTTGCGTACGGGTGGGAAATCAATTATTCGATCCACCCCAGCTCCTCCAAGAAGGCCAGGAACGCCTTGGTGTCACTGACCATCTCCCTTAGGGTACCTGGGTTACCGAAGTACTTTGCCCTGTATGTGGCAACCACTGGGCAGTGTAGTAGCACATGAGCTGCTGTCTCGTCGTCCTCCATGCAGGCCCTGCACAGCGGACTTTCTGTGACTCCTATGACAAAGAGGTGTTTATTAAAAGACCCATGGCCAGTTATAGCTGCTGTAACAGTTCGCAGCTGTTGTTTCGTTAGTCGGAGCACCCGCTTCGCGAGGCGGCAATCGATGGCAGGGAGTGCCTCCTTAGCCTGCCTGCAGTCACCTTGGTCCAACCATAGTTTGTGGTGTTGATCCCTAGTGCGTTTCCTTACCAGAGAGCGTAGGTACCCGAAGGGGAGTGGCGCAATGGGTTCAGGCCCCACCGGTGACATGCTCGACCCCCTACGGGCAAGTTCGTCGGCTGCATCATTGCCCAGTGAGCCGCTGTGTCCTTTGATCCATTGAATGGTTATATTATTGAGGTTACCCACCTGGTTTAGGCGTTTATGCTTATTTATTTATGATTATAAAAAACTAATTACTTTTAGGCACTTTTCCGACTGACAGCAATGCGGGCAATGCAGCCCAATGAGGTCTTCCCTTTATTTTTTTTATTTTTACTTGAATTTCAGTAAGTAATGATAAATTACTCACATTTAGAGCTCTGTAGCTTTAAATACTTGTACATAATATATTTTAGTGTTAGAAACAGTTAATTGAATTCAATTTAAGTAACAATAAAAAAAATCATTACTTTTAACAATGTTTACTCTAATAAAAAATAATTATTACTATTCAGCTGTCAGTTATCTACAAAACCATAATATTACATAATTTATTTTGAAGCAGACATTTTATTGTTTTAAAATTTAAACTAAGGCAAACATAGTGTGACTGTGACAAACTGGGGACGACATGACAAGCCATAATGCGCCAGACGTGGCGGCAACCCTTTTCAAATATCGAACCTACCTATATACATTTAATTCCATAACTTGTCTTCCTTTGAACTTTTGTCAGTACCCACTCAGAAAAATAGGATGTTTAGCCTTTTCATTTCTTGACTGTACATTGATTTATACAGGAAAAGGTGAAAATTACTGTCTAGATTATTTATAAACTAAGTATATTTAAATGCTAATCTAATCTTATTCAGTCCTAAAATATTTTAAACATAAGTACCTATTGCATTAATTACAAAATGTTCTTATCCTTTTCAAAAGATTAAAAAGAATAAGTACATGTAATTGTTACACAGTGGGATGTTATGAAAACATACTTATTTACTAATTAAAGTTAAGTAAGTTTATTGCAATAGATTCGCCCCTATTTATTGGTACAAACTACAAACTGCCTAATGTATTTTAGTACGATACTGCCTACCCCTTTAGGGAATACAGGCCACAGAGCGTAATGATACTCATAAGACGGAATAGGGTACCCTATTCATAACAGAACAGTGCCAAAACTGCCAACTATCTTAGGCCTAGCCCGCACTGCAAATTTTATTCTCGCGATTTTTATTCGAGCTGTTTATATTCAGTGTACGGCATTGCATCGAGCGCGGACTTTAAATCTTTAAACCACCAGTACGTGTAGATTCATAAGATACCATCCATGTTTTACAGAACAGCAGTAAAAAATTCGCGCGATTTTAATCGCAGTGGGGTCTATGCCTTAGTCTTATTTAAACAATAACAAACAAAAAAAGACGTTACACATGATTATAATAGCAATGACTCACTCCGGTTCTGCTAGTTTACAAAAAATATGTAAATAATGAGAACTGACTGCGATATATTAATTCTTAGTCACCTGCTCACCTGTCCCATAGCCGACGGGGAAGCGACTAGCTATCAGCGATTTTCTCGCTCTAGAAACGTACTAAAGATTGTAAGTCCCGTATAGTATAAAAGAGATACATAAATTAATAGCTGATCGCTGACGGTTCACACCGCCGGGCGAGTATCTACACACTTGTCGCAGCTACAAGAGCTATCAAAAAGAGTACTCGCTTGGCGAGCAGAACACTCGCTGACAGATCACACTTGGTACATACGCATACCAGGGGGCCTAAAACAGCCACATTAGCAATTCTTCTAACAGCAATTAATTTCCTGAATTCCCAGGTGTCATTAGCAATCCCTTTAATTTGACACAAAAGCAATTCATAATTTGTGGACCATTTTACGAATCTCCATAGAAAACTGTCAAACAGATGAATTATTTCGTAATATGAATTGCCCGCAGATCATATTATGAATTGCCAGTTTGTGACATTGATTCATAATATTTTCCTATTATGATTCTATTTTAAGCCCCCAGGAAGTTATCGCTCGTCGCCGTCGCGCGCTCACTGATCGTTGCTCGCCAACTCTACTCCTTTCGCGTTAATCGCCAACTCTATACTCACTTCCCGTTAATCGCCGGCAGTGGGGCAGGGGCCTTAGAGTGAGATCATACATGGCAGAATCCAGTTTTGTGGAAATGTTACTTCATTGTCATTAATCTTGTTTGTTTTTAGAACAGCTGACAGCAGCGGCGGGGACTTTTTTAAATTATATTACGACGTTTTGAACCCCTGACACGAATATTGATATACCTACGTAAAGTTTTTGGCTGGGAATTCCGAAGATACTTATAGTTCTAAAATATTCAAAATACTTACCATAGAATAATAATACTTATCTAGAAGTCAAACTCTCACCAAAAACCAGTCAGAAGATCGGTTGAACATAATCATACGATTCGAAACTCCGAAAGTGATCAATCATCAAACACACGCTATTAGCCTATAGCTTCGAGGTGTTATGAGGGTGTTTATTACACCCACACGATGGACGTGAAATGAAATTGTTTATCACGTTTTTAAATATGACGTATTACGTCATATTAAAAAAAAAGCCCAGTTGGCGTCGACATTTCCTATGTGATTGTGAAAACCCCTGAGACGAAAATGGCTCAAACAAAGAGTCAACCTCTTTTTAAGTCCAGACATAATCTTGGTCAGATCATATGAAGACTTATTGGACATAACCACATTATTAAAGATTGGGAATTGGAAATTTCGGGAATTAGGACATTTTGGGAATTGGACATTCTGCACCTGAACGGTGAATTACGTAAATAAAATAATGATTTAATTCTGGCGCTACAGCAATATCCATAACGATACGTTTGTTCCGTGTTCCATCAAATCAATCTTTGATAGCTTATCTTTTGAATTACGATTAAATGAACGATAAAGATATTACATCGGTATCTCTAATGGGTACAACGTTACTTTTTTTTTTTAATATTTTACAAAGTCAAAACCAGGAAATGCCACATGTAATTATTTTTATCCATATTATACTTAGTTGCCCACTGCTGAGCAAATATCTTGCCTTGCCCAAGTGCCAGCACAGCACCCTAATTGCATAACACACTTTCAATCACCATCTGAATCGGTTTGAAACAAATTTCTAATCCTTTCTTTTTTTGTTTGATAGGTCATGCTTCAGAGGTGGTCCCATATCAATTTTATCAATTTAGCTTTTTGAGTTAGCTTCAATATTACGTATTTTTTCCCCACTAATGCTACGGTAGCCCCGTAGCATTAGTGGGGAAAAAATACGTTGCTCAGCGAGTAATCGAGGGGTGTGCGAGAGAGAGCGCACGAAGAAAAATTCGCGATAACGCGAAGTGTAGCCGTAGCATTAGTCTATGTAGACGATATATTATTTGACTGACACTTTTTTTTTTTTTTTTTTGTATGTTACGCGATTACTCTGCCAATTATGAATCGATTTTGATGATTCTTTTTTTGTTTGGTAGGTCATCCTTCAGAGGTGGTCCCATATAAATTTTATTAATTTTGCTTGCGTAGTTTTTCAGTTAGCTTCAATAATTACGTATTTTTCCCACTTGTATGTAGACGATATAATTATTTCACTCTTTCACTGTTATTTACATAGCAGGTAGTGGTATTCGAATTTGTGTGGGGTAGATACCACAACTAAAAAGTAGAAAATAAAAACTTTTTACATAAAAAAAAACAACCGACTTCAAAAAAATAACTCTAAAAAATTGAAAAATAACTTTAATTTCGGAAGTCGGTGGCAAAAAACGAAAATTGAAAAGCAAAGACACCGACTTCCGAAATTTTATTTTAAAGTTATTTTTCACTTTTTTAGAGTTATTTGAAGTCGGTTGTTTTGTTTTGTTACTTGATAGTTTTAAGGTTTTTCTTCTGCTTAATGCCAATAAACGCATTATTCTTTCTTTTTTTTTTCCTTAGCAGTAAAAAAATCCTGCCCACACAAAAGGAAAAAAGCATTTAAACCACGCTTGCGTACTGCGTACCTTAGCAATTTACCTCGACGACATTTTCCTTCCCGTAACTTGTGGTCTCAGTATCCTACACGAAAGATCACAATCGGCAGTTTCGCAATAATAATGAGCCCATTATGAAAACCTAGCAGTTTTCCTTAATCGACTTATGTACACACGGCTACATATCAAGCTATACATTTCCATTTTACGCTGATCTCGCACTGTATAGGATTTCCGTTCCATGCGAGGTCAGCCTAAACTGGAAATGTATAGCTTGATGTGTAGCAGTGTGTACTGTGCAATATGGCACAATGTAATGGCAAAACATTACTTTAATTAATTACGTCGCGTCGACTTCCTTAAATAGCATAGATAAATTAATAAGGACCCGCCAAAGTTATAATGATTTAGGACGTCTGGATTCTATGTCCAAGCCTTTTCCATTCAAAGGCATAGAATCAACATTGTGACGTCCACCTTACTGCACTTGGCCGGCGTGATGGAGAGCCACTCCCTTCTAGTTTTTTTTTTCTGTAAATATAACGTAAATGGGACTGGGCAGGACACGTCTGCCGCATGCCGAACAAACTGTACGCCCAAATAGCGCAGAACTGGTGCCCTGAGACAGTGAGACGGGGTCGTGACACCACTTAGGAGAAGGCGGGACGAGCTGGATAGGTTCCATCAAAACTGGAAAGAGGACGCGCGGGCTCGCGAAAAATGGAAGGAGGGGAGGGAGGCCTTTGCCCAGGATTGGGACAGCGTAGGATAGGACAAAAAAAAATTAAAACCGTAACGAAGGCTAAACGATATGGTGAAAACCTCATTTAAAATCTGTTGCGTGGTTCAGAAGAACAACGCGGACATACAGACAAACACGAAAAGCGACTTCAATGTATAATAATTATGTATAGATATTTACTTTTACACACAAAAAAGTTATGAATGTAAGAAAACAATAACCAATTGGATAAAGTCACTTAAATACGGGTATGACGACACGGAGGCAGTTTTGGAGCACATAAAGCAGCAGATACTCTAGATAAGAGCGTAACAGCGTAACTGTTACACATTATTGCGTAAAAATTCCGATGATAATGCAGAAAGTGGACAAATATGAGTCATCGTAATTTTATCATAAATGTCTTTAAATTATTCCTAGTGCCTGATATAACACATTCAGCGCCGTCAATAATTTATTATGATTAAAATCTGACATTATCGAAATAATCTTTGGCATAACTTGACATTCAAATAAGTATCTTGTCTAGTGCACACCCTAAGGATCATTTTCAAACGCTAAGATAGTCTCCAGCATTGCTATTCTGTATATCACCCTGGAAACTTAGGTGAAGTGAGCGTGGAGTGAGCTGTCAGTGTCATCGATGTAGTGGTATTCTGAAAAAATCTCACCGTGAAAACTTAGGTGAAGTGAGCTTAAAGGGAGGTGCCAATCCACCTGACGCTAGGGATTGACAGCTCACTTCACCTAAGGGTCAGTTCACACTGAGTCGCGAAGCGGCGCGCACTTTTTATGATCCGATACAATATCGAATTTATTTACTACAAAATAAGGTACACGAGCTGCGCAGCACCGTGCATCTCAGCGAACTTTGACACGTGTCAACCCCTGCACTGAAATTATACCTTTTCGTGAAGAAAATAAGTTCGATAATTGTTAAAAAGTGCGCGCAGCGTCACGTCGCGGTCTGTGCTGACCCTAAGTTTTCACGGTGAGGTGTTTATAGAATAGACCGTCTGATGCTAAGGCAGTGACAGTTCACTTCACCTAAGTTTACATGGTGTGATTTTTACATAATAGACCAAATTATCCCAATTTATTTGTGGTCGGCGCAGCATGTCTTTTTCTTCCATACTTCTCTATTAGCCGTCATCTGACAACTGATTTCCACACGATTTTAAGCTAATAGCATTATTTTGAAAGTGGACTTAAGAAAGAAAATTAATTAATTTAGCACAGACTAAACTAGTAGTTCTGCGAACAGTAGACCTCGCGAACACAAACTTTGATAGGGAGTAGGAATCGCCCGTAACTTCAGCCAAATCTTTGGATTTCGTGCTTAGGGAGTAGACCTGATCTGACATCCCAGGCGGATTCCCGGCCACCATAGGCGCGGGTTTGCGGACGGCGAGCAATGGGTAGCTCGCCGTCCGACAAGGACCAGGCCCGGGTCGATGGCGCCTCGTGTTCCACGCGCGCCTCAAAGAGATGTCAGCATCAGCACAATTGGCGGGGTCCGCTAGGACCGATGCCTGTCAGGGTTGCGGTAAAGTCCGAAAGGGATACCGGGACCTTGGCAACAGACAACTGAAGGAACACGGGTGGGTTTTAGTCAGTAAAAGTCTGACACGCCCTTCCGCTCCGCCCAGAGCGGGAGAAGTCATTGGATGATTTCCCACCCTCAAAAAAAAGTAGACCTGCAGGAAGAAACCATGAACGATAGCTTTGTAGTTTTAGGCCGCGCGCACTTTACACGTATCATAATGCTGTTTTGCTTCTAAACGTTCTAAACTAAATATTATTTATTTTTCGATTTGCTCGAACATAGTTAGAGAAAGTCTGGAGGCGCATAATGTTAATGACATGTAACGTCATAATTGTCCACATTTTCGGGGAAGTCCTATCGCCATTAGATAACTTCGATTTCACTAATGACAAATGTTGTTGTGTTGGACTTTGAAATGTGACGAATAACGCCAGGTGAGTCATTAAAACGATTTTTGACACATTCAAAGTCATTTGGGCTGTCGACTGATGACTGAATCATTGGCTTGTGGCGTCATTCGTCTTTTATTTCTATAGTTCGTTCACCTCTTGGTATTTTTAGTCGTTTTCTTTCAAAGGTTGGAACATCTATCATCTTTGTATGGCGTAAATATTGAGGTTGGTTTTGTTAATGCACTGGTTTAGACGGACGTCCACATAGCTCCACATCAAGCTATACATTTCCAGTAATAAGCTTTTTGTACGGAAATCCTATACAATGCGAGTACAATGCCATTTGACCAGTTTTCACCCTTATAATTAAAATCTCTAAAACAAATAAGCCAACTTTGTTAAGCTGGTGTACGTGATAGCTACGTCTTACGCCACGTCATTGTGCTGTCATTGTGCTTTTGTGTGCGTGCATTTTTAACTGACTTCAAAAAAAGGAGGAGGTTCTCAGTTTGTCAGAATGTTTTTTTTTTTTTGACGAGTTCTCTGCTTTGACCGTCTATCTATATTATTTATATCTTTGTGCCGTGCACTGTGCAGTACAGTGAGTGCCGTACAGTGCCGCACACGGGCGTGTGGAATCGCGCCTGAAGGTTAGCTTTACTTTAGATGGTACTCATCAGACATGAGACGAGTAACATGGCGGGGAGTTTACGCAAAAATGGCAATCAATATTCCATTGAAGCAATTTTAAACTGTGCGAGAAACATGAATATTTATCAGTAAACTGTCCAACTAGGTACCCTCTGAAGGCTGTAAACAAAGTTTTAAATAACGTTTCTTAGCAAGATCAATCAATCTTTGTTATAATCATAACAATTTGCAGACACTTGTTTGAAAATACAGATTCAGTTTTATGTCAGCACAGTATAATAAAGTAACAGTATTATATCTCGGCAGTGACCTTGAAATAATAACCTATGGCCGCTCGGTAGATAGGCACTCGAGACAGTTGCGTGATACACTAAGATTTCGAAGCGCATCGTTTCGACCGTTTTCTATGAAGATATAAATATAATCAATCTGCCTAGCCTTTTCCCAACTATGTTGGGGTCGGCTTCCAGTCTAACCAGATGCAGCTGAATACCAGTATTTGACATGGAGCGACTGCCTATGTGACCTCCATAACCCAGTAACTGGGTAATACGATACTCCTTGGTAAGGCTGGTTGTCAGCCTTTCGGGCTTCTGAGAACCCGTAACGACTGTCAAAGATTCACGAATGACAGCCGGGACCAACGGCTTAACGTGCTGTCTGAGACACGGTGGAGTTTCGATATGTGAACATGGTCACTCATCCACGGACCAACCCCGGCAAGCGTAGCTTAACCTGACGGATCGACCCGTGCGGCTTTTATTACTTAACCACGAGCTCCTCGAAGATATAATACTGTTACTTATTTACACTGTGATCCCAGAATCTTATCAAAACCTAAATATGAATTATGAATCTAACAATAACAGCTACATTAAAAGGTCAAAGAGAAAATTACCATAAACTGGTGTATTTATGAGAATATTCGTTTTTTGGCTAGTACAAAATCAAGTTTATTCCAAGGGCACAGGGCATATTTTGTATTACCTTAGTATACCTCCTTCTCCCATACATCTCTATCTCTCTCTTTGGTTTATAACTTTACAAGTTATTGCGTTTGCGTAAAGATCATTTTCACCTAAAGTAATAAAGATTGGTGATTTTGAAGGCGCACTCAATTCGGATGGTGATCGGTTTTACGAATTTTGCCGATGTTACTAAAACGTGTCATAATTGTACTTCAGTACTACGGAGCGGAGCGGAGTGGGGCGAGTCTTCGTGGATGGCACTATCAAGTATGGATACATACCTACTAATATTATAAATTCGAAAGTAACTCTGTCTGTCTGTATGTTACCTTTTCACGCCTAAACCACTGAACGGATTTCGATAAAATTTGGCACGGAGATAGATGACATCCCGGGGAAGGACATAGGCTACTTTTTATCGACATACCAAGCGGGCGAAGCCGCGGGTGGAAGCAAGTCTATCTATAGTCTGCATCCCGTTTCTAGCCATATCTTTTTTTACACGATCCATTCAACGTTCTTTCGTCAGCCATCCATAACGACCCAAAATTTTCCCAACATGATAAATGATACTTTTTATGACAGTAATGTACTAACTCAGCAGTAATCAATCAATGTACAGTTAAGGAAACATCTGTATGCCATACAAATGTAGGGGCAGTCACCGGTTCATTCAACTGGAGAGCCCCAACACCACATGTGGTGACCGTGACCAGTCGACATAACTGCTTATTGTTGCAGTGCGTTCATCTCATTTCCTATTGGATCGAGCTATCCACGTACATAAAAAGTGGTCAAGGGTCGGCCGGCTTCGCAAAAGGTTTTTTTTTAGTTTAATAATGATTTTATAAAAAAAAAAACGTTTATTCTATGGCGACCCCTTTAAATTAAGTACTAGCTGCGCCCCGCGGTTTCACCCGCGTAAGTCTCGATCCCGTGGGAATATTGGGATAAAAAGTATCCTATGTGTTAATCCAGATTATTAACTATATGTTTGCCAAATTTCATCCAAATCCATTCAGCCGTTTTTGCGTGATTGAGTAACAAACAACCAAACACGCAACCTTTCACATTTATAATATGAGTAGGATTTGTGGTTATAGCGGCCCCATAGCAGTACACACTGAATTTTTTTACCTATTACGGTGTCTACCTATTACGGTTCAAAATATAGAGCCCTGAGACAGACGGACGGACAGCGGAACCTTAGTAATAGCATGGGGTCTCAACTCGAACAAATTATAATTAGTCTTGAAAAAAAATCATAGATGGCAGCATAAGTAACAATTTATGAAATTAACAATCACTAAAAAGCGTTATACGAGAAATTTTGGCTGAGGTAATATTAGTGAAAATCAAAACATCTTTGTTTAATGCTGATTTATGTATTTACACTCATAAATCTCGGATTTTCAACAAAAAACTTAAATTAAACCGTTTACTTCAATTCGAACCCTTAGAATGATAAAGTAGCCATCTTCTAATCATTTTGTTGAGAGCTCTTTGCAATAGATAGCGTTTTACTCAAGTGATATCAGGGTCACTTGAAACTTGCGTTTATGTCGTTTCATTAAGAAAAATCAAACATTTTTTTTTTAATAGTAGAAATATAAAAATTGAACACCTAGGAAGAAAAAACGTAAAAAAGGAAGAAAAACATCTAGGAGTCTTGCGTAGTATCTAGGCAAGACTCCTAGATGGCGTTAAAAAAACTACAGTCTCTGGCAATTAGTGAGTCGCTGACGCTGCCATCTGTTAAAAAAATGGAGAACGAAAAATAGCCAGCTCAATAGCCAGACTTAGGGTGGTGTCATTTCTTTGTATGGGATTGGGTATCTGTACGTAGTATTATAATATCTGTGGTAATAGGGTCCCGTTGGCATCCTTTGGGTACGGAACACTAAAAAAGTAATTTAACAACTTTGTATTTATTGAAGGCATGTAGGTAGTACACCCACGAATATCTATGAGTACACCCATATTTTGCCGGTTATGTTAAATTAAAAGTCCTGAGCACAAATCTATAACTCTGGACTGTTACTGAGATATTGCAAACGGAAAAATCCAATGTCACTTTTCCTACCCTGGGGATTGCGGATCGAGCCCAAGACCAGGACCAGGACCAGGCCAGGACCTTAAGTTCTGAGTTGAGCTCCACTATTACTGACCAAATGCTTGCACTGACTGGACAGGTCCACTCAAATCTATGTTTCAGACGCTAATCTACATGGTCTTCATATGGCCTGACCAAGAATATGTCTGGACTATAAAAGAGACTGCGACCTCTAAGTTTGTTTCGGCCTTTCTTCTCAGAGTAGTCAGATAGGACTACGCCGACCTCATCTAGTTTATTTTTAATATGGCGTGTAAAAGTGATTCCAATATCCTATTTACAGAATAAACAATTTCATTTCATGACCTCACGTTCATCATCCTCATAATTACCACGAAAAATTATTTTTTCTCTGCCAAAAATGGCCGAAAACAGCTCATATTTGCAAACTCACTTCGCACGGTTAAACACTCGATCAGCCTGACATTGATCTATCATTTACTGTTGCATGCTCATTGAACCGCAGTGCCCTACATTCGTCATCACGAATATGACCTCAGTGAACATTCACAGTTCATGTCTCGCTCATTCATACAAAACATCCTGTGGGTTAGAAAGAGTCATCATCTACCTAGCCTTTTCCCAACTATGTTGGGGTCGGCTTCCAGTCTAACCGGATACAGCTGAATACCTGTATTTTACATGGAGCCACTGCCTATCTGACCTCCACAACCCAGTAACTGGGTAATACGATACCCCTTGGTAAGACTGTTTGTCAGACTGTCGGGCTTCTGACTACCCATAACGACTGTCAAAGATCCACAAATGGCAACCGGGACCAACGGCTTAACGTGCTTTCCGAGGCACGGAAGAGTCTGGGTATGTAAAGATGGTCACCCATCCACGGACCAACCTCGGAAAGTGTAGCTTAACCTGGATCGACCCGTGCGCCTGTTATTACGTAGCCACGAGAAAGAAAGAGTACCCTATACTTTTGTTCCATAAGAAGACGATGAAGATAAGAGTCGACCCAAAATAAGGATAATGTAAAGGAATGCAGAGGCGTACAAACAAATACAATGGTAGTATTGTGAGCCAGTAACCAACATGTCTAAGGTCCGTATTACAGAACGTTCCTCAAGTCCAGTTTGATCTGCAATCAGTTGATCACTGTTTGAGTATAGAATCAGTACTTGAGCATCGGTCTTATTCCAGAACGGCAATCAATCTATACTCAGCTGAATCGAGACTCAAATCGAGCCTCAAGCAGAGATGTGTATTGTCTATGAATCAGCCTGTTTTCGTTTACGATTTATTATAATAACCGACTTTGATCCGATCTTCATTGGATCAGAAATATTAGAATACACCATAGAACCCCAGTTATTTAGAAAATCAGCGTTATTATTTCATTCCTGTATAGTAAAAGGCCCCATTTATTGAAGAAGTGAAGTATAGTAATTTTGTAAGCAAAATTGTCAAGCTTAAAAGACTTGTATTTGTGGCCTCAAATAAGTAACTTATGCTATTTAAAATGTCAGTATGTCAAAACATCAGTGTCAAAAACATTCGTTTGTTGTTTGTCTATTTTAATTATTTGTTTAGCTGATTTTATTCACAGATCATCCCCACATTCATCCACATCTCATCACATTGGGAATCGATCGGTTAAACACTTTTAAAATACAAGGACGGAAGAAAAAATTTAGCTTACTTTGGAAAAAGTTCAACCTTTTAATAGAATTATCGTTAAATAAGTTATTATAATTATCTACCTCTTCAAATATATCGATTATGATTTTGATAGTAGGTACCTAATTTAAAACAATATCAACAGAACTCAACATTGCACTATTGGAACAGAAGAAATATTGACAATTTGACATGACAATCTATGCTCAAGCGCGGTCTCGACCACACTTGGGTGATTACAGATTTGATCACTGCTTGGGTTCGATTGAGTAACTGAGTAGCGATCTAAAATAAAGCCAAACTCAGTTGAACTAAGATCAATGAAACTATGCTTGAGCAACGTTCTAAAATTAAAAGCGGACTTAAAACTAGTTTTAAACAGAGATCAATACTTGAGTTTCCTTCTGTAATACGGACCTTAAGATTCACATTAGCTGAAACGACCTCTATGTTACTTTATCGCTCTGTGACGTCACCCCACACAGTACATTGACATCATTATTTTTCCACGGTAAAGGCCTTAGACGAGCTCGTGGCTAAGTAATAACAGTTGCACGCGCACGGGTCGATCCATCAGGTTAAACTACGCTTGCCGGGGTTGTTCCGTAGATGGGTTACCATCTTTACATACCGAGACTCCTCCGTGCCTCCGTTAATCCCGGCTGTCATTTGTGGATCTTTGACAGTCGTTACGGGTCGTCTGAAGCCCGAAAGTCTGACAACCAGTCTTACCGCGGGGTATTGTAATATCCCAGTTACTGAATTGTAGAGCTCAGATAGGCAGTCGCTCCATGTAAAATACTGGTACTCAGCTGTATCCGATTTGACTGCAGGCCGACCCCAACATAGTTGAGTAAAAGGCTAGGCAGATTGATTGATGTACCTAGTACCTACATATTCTTGGGGCTCGTGGCTAGGCGAGACCTTGCCGAGGTCTGTCCATGGAAGGGTGACAATCCATTTCAGGGAAAAGGCTTGGCAGATTGATTGTCGGTAGTAACAAATGTGTGTCCTTAGTGACTGGCGTGTGTAAAAAACATTGTTATTCTCACTCATTATCACAGTATGTCTAGTCGCCGAGAAATGGTCGAGTGTGGGTAGACTTATTGCCTGTCCTTATCTCAGTTTCACATGTACTTACTTTTTCGCCGAAGTAATTAATTTTATACTTGTGCCTTTGAAGGTAGTGTTTCGTGTAACATGACTAAAATAACTCTCATTACTTCGGTGACAGGTCTCAGTGTGAATAAGTAACAGTATTATAATTATCTTCATAGAAAACCGTCGAAACGACGCGCTTCGTAATCTCAGTGTACACAACAGTATCGAGTGCGCAGCACTTACGCACGGATGCGGAAGTTTTATCTACCGAGCGGCCGTAGGTAATTATTTCAAGGTCTCTCCCAAGATATAATACTGTTACTTTATTATACTGTGGTATAACTAAGCTTATGAGCTTATACTGTTACTTTATTATACTGTGGTATAACTAAGCTTTGTACATTATGGATTGCAATAAACGATTTGATTTGATTTGATTTTGATTTGAGTAGGTACCTACCTATAATTTGTGATCTATAGGTTGGGCAGGAGCAGGAGCATCACCGGTGCATCTACCGAAGGCCAAACGATCACTTGGGCCAAACTAACGCTTTTGCTTTATCCTATGAAGTAGCTAACAAGCTCAAATTCACTTTTATCTCGCTTGCGCCATACTACTCGCAGACCGAGTGAGAGCGAGACGGAGTGTGGTTCTGGCGGCTCCAAGGTGCGAATAGTTAACCTCCTCAACTTTAACATATATTTATTTCAAAATTAATGCTGCAGTATTTTCGATATAACCGAGGATCGTGCTAAGTAGTAAGCCACGAGGAAAAAAATAATAGCAAAATGGTCTCGCAATTTGGATTAGCAATAACCGAATACAATCGGTCAGTAGACCGATTGTATTGTGTAACTTATTGTGTTCAAATGCCTTAGCTTTAGTAGTAACTAAAGCTAAGGCATTTGAACACAATAAGTTATTGTTAGGAGTCTTGAAGGTGTGTACTGAAGAATTGATTGCATTGTGTTTTGTAAATTATCTTGTGTGTGGATATCATGCGTGACGTCATTGTGACCTTTAAGAACCTTTATTTTACCGGAACTAGGAACCTAAATTGGAACCCTGAAGAACCTTTTTTTTACCGGTATACCGGTAAAGAAGCGGTATCTAGTGGTTCCGGTACCAAGAACCCTTACCGGAACCAGGAACCTAAATTGGAACCGTTAAGAACCTTTATTTTACCAGTATACCGGTAAAGAACCGGTATCTAGTGGTTCCGGTACCAAGAACCCTTACCGGAACCAAGAACCTAAATTGGAACCCTGAAGAACCTTTTTTTTTCCGGTATACTTTCCGATAAAGAACCGGTATCTAGTGGTTCCGGTACCAAGAACCCTTACCGGAACCAAGAACCCTTACCGGAACCAGGAACCTAAATTGGAACCTTTAAGAACCGTTATTTTCGATTCTTTTTCAAAGCGAGTTCGAACCAGTTGAAACGATGCCGCTGAAAGTTTAAGACAGACAGACGGACAACGAAGTGATCCTTTAAGGGTTCCCTTTTTTCTTCGTGAGATACGGAACCCTAAAAAGCTACTCGGGGAGGTTATTTTAAATATTCAACCCACGGTTCTTTTAATTCCGTAAAAATTCAAAACTTTGCACCCAATTTTAGCCATCGCCTTTTTTTTTTTTTGAGGATGGTTATTCATCCAATGACTTCTACTAACTAAAACCCACCCGTGTTCCTTCAGTTGCTTGTTGCCAAGGTCCCGGTATCCTTTTCGAACTAACCAGCAACCCTGCAATCGCCATCGCCTAGCTTCTATGTATAATTTTGACTTGATATTCAAATGACAGATTTTCCAATTATAAATTACCTTTTACGGATGAAAAACCAGATCAAACTAAGACCTTTTCCGAAGATAAAACAGGTCAAGCCTAACATTTTCTTAGGCAGTGGGTTTTTGTAAGATGTCCCAAATAACACAGACCCTTTTCAAAGAAAAACATGTTAACCTACCCGTGAAATACGTGGATAGGTTTTACCTAGGTCACTTTAAATTAATCTTCTTTTGATCTTCTTAACCTTTCCTTCGAAATAAGATTATTAAAATTATCTACTTCATACGCACTTTTTTCGGTTTTTAGGGTTCCGTACCCAACGGAACCCTAATACTTAGACTCACTGTCTGTAACAGGGCTGTGTATTTCGAACCATAATAGGTCTTCTCTGCTTCTTCCTCGTTCCCTCAATGATGAGGATCGCGACCACATATGACGCGTCCCCAAGCTATGCGGTCTTCTCCAGTGTGGACCACCACCATAATAGGTAGACACTAGAAATAGTTGAAATTCATAGAGTGTGTAGTACTCTATGGTCGCTGTAACAACAAATAAAAAATTAAAACAAGTTAAACTAAATTAAAATTTTTTAAAACCCCGACAAAAACAAAGCATATAATAAACGATTTTATTTTTTTATAGCTAAGAACGCTCTCGATCAAGTCACCTTTCAAACAAAACCAAATAAATCTAAATTGGTTTAGTCGTTTGGCAGCTACGATGGCGCAGACAGACACACACAGATACACACGTTAAACTTATAACACCCCTCTTTTTTTTTTGTTAATAAAATAAAGTTAAAAATTAAAGGGAGTTCAACAACAAACCGTGTTCTTTTCGCCGTTTTTTTAAACTGATGTAAGTTCATATAAAAAAAATGTAGTATTAAAAATTTTACGGTGCTACGGAACTCTTCGCCTGCGAGGCTGACTCGCACATGGCCGCTTTAGTATGATGTCCCAAATAACACTGACCCTTTCCAATGAAAAAACAGGTCATCCGTAAATATATTAAAGTGCTTACGACTTAGAAGTGACCTATTCCAATGTAAAAACAGTTTACCCGTGAAATGTTAAAATTTTTGGTGGTAAGGATCCTCCAAAAACATCTTTTGATCTTGAACCTTTCTTCCGAATTTAGTTATCATACGCACGAGATACGTACTTCGTTGTAGCTACTAGCTACCTGACCTTTAGTTAAAGGCTCCTGTTTATCTATCCATCTGTGAAGCCTTTCCCAACTATATTAGGGTCAGCTTCCAGTCTAACCGGATGCCGCTGAATACCAGTATTTTACATGGAGCGACTGCCTATCTGACCTCCACAACCTAGTTACTGGGTAATACGATACCCCTTGCTAAGACTGGTTGTCAGACTCCGGTTTCTGACGACACCTAACGACTGTCAAAGATTCACGATTGACATTCGGGATCAACGGCTTAACGTGCTTACCGAGTCACGGAGGAGTCTCAGTATGTAATGTAAAGATTGTCACCCATCCACGGTCCAACCCCGGCAAGGGTAACCTGATAGATCAACCCGAAGAACTAGAAGTCCATGATACTTAAACTCACGGCTTTTTTCCATGGGTAAAGGTAGAAACGTATATCCGTGATAATAAGACCAAAATAAAAACGTTATGCTATGACGTATCCCTCTAGATAAGTTATCTATTAGAAGAATCGTGACGCAGTACCGAGTCATCGCAGGAAAACAAGAACTTGTGTTAGTTGATCCTGATTTAGACGAGTTTCACGGAATATAAAGTAATATAAACATATCAGTCAACAACTATTTCTAATGATTCCGTGTAGTAAATGCCAATACATATCCGTAATTCCGTATCAACGTAAACATCAGATTCGGATGTAAACATCCGTAATGGGACCACTGACCCTGACTTCGTCCGGATGCTCTGGTGCATAAACCAATCAAGGTATATCCTTCTTTATAATCAGCATATTATAATGTGGGACTCAGGCGTCTTCCCTGTGAGAACCCTCTCACAGACTCAGGCCTCCTCGGCCTGAGTCCAAGCAAGATGAAATCCACCACGTGGGTCCACTGCAGGTTATTGGACCCACGTGTTACTTGAAAAAAGGCAAGAAGTATAATTAATTTTCTCAAATATTATTTCGTATCCACGAATTATTTGAGAAAAAGTACTATACATATACAAGTCTCGGTCGCAACCAGGCATTGATGGACTCACGTATTACGTATTACGCCTTGGCATCGCCTCAGCTGATATTTTCACGTTCATACATCAATGCCCCTTTTGCAGGTCGCGGCAGTAATGTACTAAAGCTTATGCCATTGGAAATAATGGTGGAAAAAAATTATTCGCGACCTATCAAGAGTACTTTACTCTCTTTTGACGTCAAATAATAAGTCAGGACTTATTTAACGTAGTCGGCCATTTTTTTTCCTTTTGCCTTAGGTATAAGTCTTTCGACTTTGTACTAATTTGTATGTGTCCAAAATGTCAAAAGAATTCCTTCCGCTGAGGAGACCTATGAATAAGTTATATAGTAATAATATACCTCCGCAGACATCTTACTACACATAGAATAAATAAAGGAATGTTTCCCTTCTAGTAACAGCTGAACTCAATTCGATTCATCAATATGCAATGTAGAACAACAGACAGTATTATTTCAACCTGGTACGCTCAAGTTCTTGGGAACTACGTAGATTTTTTATCACTTAAGGCTGGGAACCAGACTGAGCGAAAAAACGCTATAAAAACACCCGCTTCGCGTTCCGTTGATCGTGGTAAGTTCCCAGAAACGATTTTCCACCTACATCTCAAAAACTTTTTCATGAAAATTAAGCCAAGTATATTAACTTACAAACGGAACAATTGTCTCTCGTTGGTCTGAATCTGTCACAAACTCACAATGGCAATTGTAAATAAGCTAGCTAAGATAGATAGTCGCTAAAGTACTGGTATTCATCTTCTTGCATCCGGACTGAAAGCCGACTCCATTTACAGAATATTCTAATCTAATATGCTGTAGCATACCTGGGGGAAAAAACGGGGCGGATTTCGCGCATGAAATTCCGCTCCATCGTACCAGGTGTATATTGCAAGTGCATATATTTCAAGTGCCTTTATATCTAGACGTTTTGTCACGAAAGTTCAGCGTTTTTCCTTTCATATGTGTCCCTAACCTAAAGGAAAATGCACACGTAAACACGTAAGTCTCTTAATAGAATTCCATGAAACATGATGCCTGTTCCCTCTCTGTCGTTTATTACCCAGATCTGGATGTACAGAATGTCAAACAATGACGGTGTTGGTTTTATTATTAGCTTTGTTTATTCTGTTACGGATAATTTTGATGTTTTATTGGCTTCTTGTGCGGTATTGTGATACCTAGCAGAGTCCTCCCTGAATTCTCCCACGGAACATCTTCAAACTTTTAATCAGTTTTCTTTACGTAGGTAATTTTCCTTTTTTAGGGTCTCGTACCTCTAAAGGAGAAACGGTTTTTTACTTTTACATATCATCAGTATCAGTACATCATGTCTGTACTGGAAAACTGGGCAAAGGTGCTTTTCGCCAGATTCGTTTAAGTTCCGTGTAATTGTTTGTCGTGACGATGCCTCGAGGAGAAATATGCACAGTTCCAGTGGTGAAAGTCTTTTGGCAGAAATGATGATGATGATCAAACTTGATAATGATGATAATACAGTTCCTTTAATCTAGAACTCGCGAACCAAAGATGGTTAGAAAGAAGAAAACAAGAAAGAAAATACGTTTATTTGCGGCAAAAATGACGCTAAGAAAGGACAAATATACGAAAATAACAAGTTCGCGAGTTCCAGATCTCTGCAAGACTAGAGAATCCATACTAATATTATAAATTCGAAAGTAACTCTGTCTGTCTATATGTTACCTTTTCACGCCTAAACCACTGAACGGATTTCTATAAAAAATGGCAAGGCGATAGATGGCATCCCGGGGAAGGACATAGGCTACTTTTTATTGACATAACACGCGGGCGGAAGCTAGTAGTCGATAAAACACTGCAAACTCCAACCTCGTTCTCAGAACGACCTGTCTCACAGAGAAATAAAACAATACGATTTATAAAACAAAATGAATATAAGTAAGGCATAATTAGCAGTTTTCCCAAGCTAACAAAAACATGACGTCAATCGATATGGGAAACCAATCAAGTTAACTGTGTAAATGTTGTGATAGGTTACTTCTGTCTCATAAGGACGTTTTATTGCTACTTATTTTATCGTAATTGCATCGTCACCATTTTATGGCTAGTAAGTATCTTATTTTTATTCCATACATACCATATTATATCCGGTACATACCGAGACCTCTCCGAGGGTCGGAAAGTCCCGGCTGTTATTTGTAGATAGAACACACAGACAGACACACACACAGACAGTTGTGATCTGTGACAGAGTCTGACAACCAGTTTTAGGGGTATCGTGTTCTGCCAGGGTCGCGGGGAAGTCCCTAAGGGACACCGTGGCTTCTGGCAACATTACAAGCAACTGAAGGAACACGGGTTTCATTTTGACAGATCAACAACATTCATTGCGTTATTTACGTTGTTGAGCAGATTTATTTTTCGAACTTATGAAGCAATAGATTAGAAATTTGTTTCAAACCGATTCAGATTGTGATTGACCGTGTATTACGCAATTAGGGTGCTGGATAGAGTGATATTGGGTTTATCTGTATGTATTTAATACTAGCGTCGAATTATTGTACGTACCCGGTTAAAGGCTCGCCCCTTATTCAAACTAACTTTGCGGGACACTAAACGCCCCCAGATGCGTCTCGGGGCATAATAATAAAACTTCTATAGTATCTCATTCAGTGTCCTTCAATCGATTATGTAGGACTAGTAACATAACTGCTTTACCTCCGTTTTCCCCATGACTTATGTCATTATTTATTTATAAAAAGGTAGCTTGACAGCTGACGGTAAGTACAACATGATGTACCACACCATTATAGTACATAATGACATAAGTCACATCCTGTGTTTCAACAACCGAACAATGGTCGCTTCTTTTAACAGCAATAATATAAAACCTTTGTGGAGGAGCCAATGGAAAGAAAAAAAAACATATGTATGTGTCTTTTAAATCTGCTAATAAAGATCCTGACAATTAAGTTGACGAGCCGTTGATAATTGAAAGTATCTTGAAGTTTCATATTTCCTAATTATTACACATGAAATAGACATACTTACATAAATTCACATCTTCGTCCCATGGAGACACAGAACGTCACCTGCTACGATCCTTGCATACTCCTTTTGCCTCGTTTACGTTCATACATCTGGTCATACTCGCACGCCGGTTGCGAGCACTACGCACCTGATATTTCTGAAGCACATCACCAATAAGGTCACTATAAGTTCTCCTAGGGCGTCCCCTCCCGGCGTTTCCACTCATATCTACCTTGTAAATGCCTTTTGTTAGTCGCCTTTCATTCGTCCTCTCACTCAACATGACCGAACCATCTAACTAAGTATACTCTTTTAAATTTTTGTCACTACATCTTCTTTTAAACCACAACGTTTCCTCAATATGAAATTATATGGTCAGCTTGTAAATTAATTACTAGATCTTTTTGGCGAACTTTATTAACTTTTAATGATATCCTGCTAAAGCGTAGATTCTATTCTCGTCGTTTAAATGGCATAATCTGTACATTAAGAAACAATCCTACTTTTCTATAAATACCACTACATTGTTCTTATGGCTTTGTAATGGGTTTTACGTAATCAACTGTGCCTTTAGTGGCGTATAATCCACGGTTGATTTCCGGCTAACTACCACTTAAATTGACTAGGGCTGGCTCAGACCTACCAGCGGCCAGACTAAGGACCATTCACTTACACATAATTATCGTGAATATCTTATGTCATCCTTACATATTTATAAAACACAAAGTTCGTTTGTATGCTACTTGAAAATCACTCATCCGATTTTCTTGTGGTTTTTCTTTGTGGCAAACTTAGATAGTGATATATTTGGTCAGGATACTTTAGTGTAGTACTTTTAGGAAGCCCATGCTCAGGACAGGTCACTTTTGTGTTGATTACCTACAAATAAACATAAGACCATTCATCATCATGAGCCCATAGCAGTCCACTACTGGACATAGGTCTCTTCAATCGCCCGCCATTCAAGTCATTCAACTCGATCCTCGAAGATTGAGTATTTCATCCTATATTCACTGCTAATAATTATGACATTATAAAAATACCTTCAAATCAGACTTCCCCCGACTTTTAAAGCGATAACCCTATTTAGTAACATGACCTTTCATAAAAATAAGTTTAAAGCGAAAAATTCATTCGCGATCGAACGGATTTTACTTCGGCCTTTGCTCAAGGTTAAGTTTTTTTACCTAAACTAGAGTCGTATGTTTACTTATAACATTTGTGTGTCTGGGTCGCTGTGTCAGGTCAAAATGGGTTATTTTAATCGTTTTAGTAATAATTAATAAACAACTTTTAAATGTTATTGTATTTTAACATTCAGATGTTGTACCTAGATGGTATAATAGTTGTTAGTTGTGTGGAAATGTCTGAATGAATTAGGACTGTTTTTTTATTGGGCAAAACCTTAATTTCCCTATGCGGAAATATAGTATTTCTGAAGGAAATACTATATTTCCGCATAGGGAAATTAACTTCGTGTGAACGTGACATTATCAAGAGCCTTTGTCTTGCAGTAATCGTTAACTGCCTCAGACTCTCAGGTCTGACGTAGATACTCAGATGGCTAGATTTTTCCTTTGTGTACAGCATCTTCGAGCATTCCCAGGTTTTCTCAGAAAACGAGGTTCGTGATACACATCGTCTTGTCTGTCTTACTCCAAAGGAAGTCGTTATCCCTATTCTTAACAAAGACCACACACGTTACCACGTTAAATGCAGATCTCATTGCCAAAATCGTTAAACTTTTAATTGAGGTAACAGTATTAAATTATTGCTTTACACTATGAAGGACTTTGTTATGAAGTTCGCGTGTTGATGATAAAATCTATAATGTTCTGGATCGATTTCAGAATGTCTGATAATATTCTGGCCTTGAAGGCTTAAAATAGAACAATTATAATTACAAGAAGTACACTAATGTATGTATATAGATTACTTCTTCACAATACGGTTTTTCCATTTTTTGCGATTACGTAGGCACGTACGTATCCGGTTAATTTGCGTAATGTCCCAATGATTTTTTTTTATGTTGATCAAGAACTTCGTGGTTATTTGTTGAAAAATACATGTGTGTCATTTAGTATCATTACTTCTGTTCAAAAAAGGTTTTTCCCGATATCGATTAGATGCAGTCTCTGGGAATGGGTAAAGAGGTAAGAGAAAAATAAGTGGTTTGTCATAGCTCAATGATCTATTCTGAAAATATTGTGAAGACTGGATAATCGCCAACACCTTGTGAGAAAGCGTGGTCAATTGACCACCAAACAAACGTGTGGGCTGTACAGGGGACAATAATAATCTCAGTCTGTGTGGTCTGTTATGGAATGTAAATAAATATTGAGAGTACCATTAAAATCATCAAACCGAGTCGTCTCATCCTTAAGCACGACATTGACTAGGTCAGTTTATTGAACTGTATCGTGTTATGGGATCATTATTTATAAATAGACGTTCGTTTCCTATAAATGCTGCAAAGTCAAAGCAATTTGGTTTAAGGCTAAAATTTGGAGAGACGGTAATGGGATCCAATTAAATGGACTAAGTATGTCATTAAGGTTATGGGAAACGGCGGATACAAAAGGGGGTCGATTATAGGGCGATAGTCTAAATTTTCGGCCTCATGAAACTGCCTAAGGATGTCTTTAAGGTCATGGGAGGCTGCATACAAAAGGGCGATGGTTCATCATCTGCCTAGCCTTTTCCCAACCAATTTGGGGTCGGCTTCCACTCTAACCGGATGCAGCTGAATTTTAGCAGTATTTTACATGGAGTGACTGCCTATCTGACCTCCACAACCCAGTAACTGGGTAATACCCCCTTGGCAAGACTGGTTGTCAGACTTTCGGGCTTCTGACGACCCGTAACGACGGACCAACGGCTTAACGTGCTTTCCGAGGCACGGAGGAGTCTCAATATGTAAAGATGGTCACCCATTCACGGACCAGCCCTGGCACGCGTAGCTTAACCTGATGGATCGACCCGTGCGGCTGTTATTACTTAGCCAAGAACTCCAGAAAAGGGCGATGGTTATGGGGGCAATAGTTTTTTTTGGCCACATGAAATGGATAGAGGAAGTGATTTAGGTCATGGGAAGCCGCTATACAGGGTGTCCTTGGAAGTATGGATCAAATCGAATAGGAGCATGGGCAAGGTCATTTCCAATCTTTGTAACCCTGAGAATTCTATTTCACTCACTACTGAAACTTTACCCATGAAAATCGCTCGAAAATTGAGTCATTTTTTTTGCCAGATCAAAGCTTTTACAGTAAAGGTTGTTTCTTATTTAACACATGTTTTCTTGCTACGTAAAAATATTACCACCGTGAAAATGACCTTGTCCACGCCGCTATTCGATTTGATCCAAACTTCCAGGGACACCCTTTATAGAAAAGGGGACACCTATGTGCCATTCGATTTGGATATTTAATATCCTGTTAGGTATAATACTTAAATTAAATCGCCTCTGTCCCGTGCCCTTTAAAGGCTCCCCTAAAATAATAAGACAAGGCAAGCAGTATTAGCTGTGAGATAACGACGGACATCCATTTATAAAATAGTGGACGTAAATCCTGAATTAACATTTCCGTTAATGAAGGCTAAACTGATAATGAAAAGAAATCATTGATCCAATGTCTTTATCTACAGATACGTTGTCAACTATCTACAAATTGTTCATGCTTTTGGACTGTCTATGACTAGATTATTTCTAAGTATTTCTACTAAAGTTCGTCGTCAATGGGGAAACCCGTAGTAAGGCCCTGACCTGGATTGTGATGTACCCGAAGAGAGATTTCAATGTATTCAGAGTTGCGAATGCATATAATATATCTTTAACTAAATAACTATGCCTGTTCTCATTCAGCTGAGAGCCAAATCCTCGAAAGCAATTCATTTTTAAACCGCCATTGAGTTTCATGCATGGACATCTTTTAATTAAGTGTCGCTTGAGAATTTGGGGGTAGGCAAAAGTCGCCACTAATAAGTTTAGCCTCAAATGCGGGGGATTCGACGATCCAAAACACGCTAAGAAGCGCGCTGTCTCGCTATGGATAAGAAACCAAACATTAATATGATGCAAAATATTTTATTACAATGTATTTTGCTATGCAAATATTTCTACTAAGCTTCTAACTAATATTTCTAATACGAAAGTGTGTCATGTCAACACATCTTTTCTTGGTCATCCTTGAATTCCACCCACCCATTCATAAAAAAACCACAGACTGAGATAGCTAGCTAGCATTTCACGCGGTTCAGAAAAGGACAGATATAGAATAGTCATTCCCTGTTTTAAACTATTACTATTTCAGCTGCAGTTTTGACCAATATATCCAGACATCTGAAGGTGACGCTGTATTTTTTCTGCCTAGCCTTTTCCCAACTATGTTGGGATCGGCTTCAAGTCTAACCGGATGCAGCTGAATATCAATGTTTTACATGTAGTGACTACCTATCTGACCTCCAAAACCCAGTTACTGGACAATACGATACCCCTTAGTAAGAATGGTTGTCAGTCTTTCGGGGTTCTCTATAGACCGTGACCCGTATAGATTGTCAACGGTGACACTGCGCTGTACGTAAAGGGAAAATAACCAATCAGTATATTTGTTAATGTAATTCTTTTTTATCGCCACGGCTCAAGATAAATTGGTCCATTTTACTATGAGTAATGACCACAATTTTCTACGTTCAATTCAATGTAACGGGATTTTATAGCTGTTTTTGACGTCACAGATAACGTCATACAAATCGCAATATTCGCTTAAAAGGCAAGGTTTACATTCCTTTTCGGGTTTTAAGAAACAAAAAATGCGATCGTGGAAGGATTTCGAAATTATTTGGAAATTGTATCACGATGGAATTCGTTCACGGAATTTTAAGGCTAGAGAGTTACAAACACAATATATTTAAATTATGCTGACAAAAAAAAGTAAATTAAAAAAATCAAAAACCCGACATAAGAAGTGGTTTTCATCCAGCCGTCATGCAGTATTGCTGTATTCACACAGGCATTTGTTGCCTTGAAGATCGGCAACGATAGACCCTTGTTGTTTGCGGGAAAGTCCGAAAGGGATACCGGGACCTTGGCAACAGGCAACTGAAGGAACACGGGTGGGTTTTAGTCAGTAAAAGTCTCCTTCCTCTCCGCCCAGAGCGGGAGAAGTCATTGGATGATTTCCAGCCTCAAAAAAAAAAGACCCTTGTTGTCCTTTTGCCAAACGGGTTCAACATAAACTTAAATTTTCCCCAAACAAAGGATGTGTGAATGAGGATTTCCCTACAGAAAAAACACTTTGTCCTTCAGGTGGCCGTCGATCGATGTTAAACGAAAAATGCACGTCTGTTTTGACTAACAGTCACGGAAAAAATCAATCAATATAGCAAGCAGCGTTCAAAGAAACATAAATTATCACATTCGCTCTATATGGCCGTTGTATACAAACTTGTTCTCGGAAAATTTGTATGATTCACGCCTGCTAATATATCGTTTAGCGTGGGCAGTAAAATCAGCTGGCTTCCTGCGTCTTATCGATGTTTACTGCCTTGTTTCCAGAATTCTGATCTAAAATGGTTCTTTTATCGCCGTTTCCAGAAGAGAAAAGGAGTTCTTGCAGGCTCTTCTCCACTGGAAACGGCGCACCGTTGCACCGTGCACCTAACTTCTGATGTTTCTTATGTGGTCAAGTAGGCTTATGTGAAATGAAATATTTTGAATTTGGATTTAGAAATCTCTTGGTTTATGTCCTTTGACTAGTAGTATCTTCAGTATGTAGTTTTGCGTACCTATTACATTGAATGTTTAGGTTATATGAGTCGAGGAAGAATAAAGGACTTATGGTTGGATTATGTGAAAGATGATATGGCTAGAAAAGTAAAAACTACTAATATGACTGCTAATATAGATTATTATAGATTTATGGAAGAAGAAGACTATGCTGTGCCGGCCACTAATCAATTAGGATAAGGGCAGGTGGATATTGATATGAATGGATCTTCGGTTGGGTTCAAAGTCCAGATAAACTTTCGCGACTTTAACGGAACGCTTATAATTGAGCATGCCATATGTATCTCAAAGTACGTCATACTAATCAAAAGCAATTCTGCGCAGTCGCATGCCATAAATAAATAAAACAACTCAATTTGTCGATCAATCAGTCTATTAAAGTTTATTTATAAAATTGATCTAGGCGAACTGTCGGTAGTATAGTAATGGTCTGTAGTAGACGCATAAAAAACTCTATTCATTGTCTATTATTAGCCGGTTACGTCTTTTTTATGCTTGTTTGTAACCACGGCCTTTTCGTATGCAAAAATACTGAGTTCCTTTTGAAGGAGCTCGCCAGGGGAAGCAATACCACCCCACACCACACCTAATTCTTCCGATTTGAAGGATATGGGTGCCGGTGTAATTAGGCGTGTCGCCTACCATCCAAAATGACAGTAGTGTGAATACTACGAACAGTAAATGCAGAGATTTTATACGCATCAGAAGCTGTCATCACATTTGACTGTCTCGTTGGTTATGATAAGTTATACATAATTTATTTCTGTAAATATTGGTTCAAAGAATACACTTTTATACGTCAAAAACAATTAATGTTTTAAAACTAGATGCCTTCGGTGTTTTCCATCAAACAAAACTCAGAGGTCACAGTGGTCGCAAGCGCGGCTACTTCGATTCTCGATCAATCAAAGTGTTATTTTCTTCAAGAATTTCTCAGTAGCTGCCCGGTAGTCTCTATACCAACCAGGTCAATGACATCAGGCTCGCACCCTATTTCATGGGTCTTAAACATAATAGGACTAATGTTGTTGTTCTAAAAGCCTTTGCCAAATCCTTGGAGTTCGTTGCGTCACTAATGCGACATCACAAAATCGTAAATCCGACTTAAAGGGCAAGCCGCCTAAAAGCCGTTGATAAAGGAATTACAACAAATTAATGCAGTTAAACCCTATATGTTGTGAGCTTGTTATCATGTGACGAGAATCCTCTTGTTTGCACAGTGATAGCGTACTAGCAAAAACATCAGTTCACCGTTGCTTATCTATAATGTACATATTAGCGTAACACATTGGTTACGATAGTGCCCACGATACGGTGTTGTGGTAAACGTTATTATGGTATGAACGTTGTATGTCCTGTGTTTAAGAAGAAACCATAAGATTTTTCCTTTGAATCTTTTTAGGATTGGAGGTGGTCCACCGTAGATATTGTTATAGGTCTCAATCTGCCTAGCCTTTTCCCAACTATGTTGGAGTCGGCTTTCAATTTAACCAGATGCAGCTGAATACCGGTATCTTTGCTATACGTCTACTGACAAAAAAAAAGTGATTGAGAGCCACAATTCGCACAAGCTTGTGTCTAAAATGGGGCACAAATCTAGATTCCGGAATGCTATTGAGAATTTCCTTTCCCACTACGCCTAACCAGATCAGAATCTAAGACCCCATGGTCAGCTGTCGCGCTAACGACCACTAGATCATCGTGGCAGTAAATATTCCAAATGGAAATACCCCAAAGACAAAGCTGAACCCAAGATTCATTATAACGAGACAGTAAAAACAACAAAGGTATTAAAAAAAAAAAAAAAACAATCCTGTAATTTCCCACTGAAGCGCAAAGCCCTCGGTCGGCTTCTATATATCTACTAGGGACCGTCTGATAAAATACTGCATTCAAAGATAATTGGGTATTGGTGTCAGGAGTTCGTACATACCTCTAGAAATAATGATAGCACTCACATGTACACTTAAGAGATACAGTTCTTTGCCTTTATGTCTGCGTTTTATCTTTTGCGAAATGTTCGATCTTTGGAAGATTTTATCGTTGTAAGTTATTAGTATCGTTAGCGTTCATTCCGAACGTATTCCTCTGTTTTCTCCCTGGTTATTGATACTAGTCAAAAATTATTTTTACGATAGAATGTGTATCTACCAGTCATGTCCCTATGTTATGTTTTTGCCAAAAATATGATGATGTTGACTATCGGTGGTGATTGATATTCAAAAACTATACGTAGTATGTTAAGTGCATCGTATTCACATGTGATGTAAGTATACAAAATATTGTAAAACATTTTTTTTTATAGAGTAACGGTGGAGTTTCTTGCCCATTCGTCTCCATACGAAAACTACCTTTTGGAAGGGGCAACAAGAATCAGTTCTATTTCTTTGTTTTGACGTTCGAAAGTGCCTTTAATGTGCCTATTTGAAATAAACTGACTTTGACTTTGACCTGTTAATAATTCACACTTCACAGTTTCACACACACTCAATAACAGATCAGCAATACAAATTGTTCCTAACGACTTTATTTGTTGTTTATTTACTAATCCTGTCGTCTAGTTATAAGCACTATAATAATTAATTTATCACGTTCTTATAATGCGAAGGTTGCCACGTTTTGACGTATTGGTATTAATTGAATTATATGTGAACCGTTACATGATTCCTCAGACATTAAATCTTTTTTTTATATTACTGGATTGAAACAAGACTACTTGATGGTAAGCTGTCACCGTTGCCAATGGAGATCTGCAAAACCAGAAGCACCACTGATGTATGCAATCCTAGGGGTAAAGCAGGAATGTCTGTGAATGTCGTGAACCTGGAATTACCGGTGCACCCATATCATTTGAGCCAAAGCACAGCAACACTATGTCCTGCTCTTCTTCTTAGCTTAAATTAGTTCATCAATTATATCTATAACGTTCTTCCATTTCTATAGCGTCGTATGTTACATAAATATGATAAATTGTCAACCCACTCCAGTCTCGACTCATTGTATTGTTGAGCTGTCAAATCCAGACCTATTGTGATAATGAGCGTGCGTTCATGGTGTTACGTAAAATAAATGTCAATGGGGATGACGTAGTTTTACTTGTAGTAGTGACACATGCATTAATAGACACCCTTTTCTACTGCATTAAAATTCTGGAGAATTACCCATTTGAAACAGCTGTCTCAAAATATATCATAAATCGGTTCATATCCATAGATATGGAGGCTTGGCCTGCACAGAGCGGGCTTATTGAATTCGATAGTGACAGTACTCGTAACTCGGTAATTCAAGTAAGCAAGCTTCTTGAAATGCCCCCAGTTAGATAGACTGCCGACCTTAATTTTATTATACGTTTGTATGTTTGTTACGCTTTCACGCTAATACGGCTGAACGGATTTGGATGAAATTTGACACATGGGTTGACCTTGACCTGGAGAAGGACATAGGCTACTTTTCACCCTATATCGCAGCCGAAGTCGCGGGCAACAGCTAGTTCAACACAAAAGAAACCGTAGAACCCACCGTTGGCACTTAGTGTTTACACGAAAAAGTTGGCAACAGTTTTTGTGTTGATATTTCTATGGTAACTAGGATTGCCAGCACACCTTCTATTTATTTAAACTATGTCATGCCGTTGGACGTTTAAGCGATTTCGGGACATGATTCATCTGTATAGCATCCCGTGGGAGTGGTGATAATATGACGAGGTGTTCGTAAGACGCGAAGATATACGTAAGCTTGCATAGAAAACTGGAGATATCTAGAAAATAGGTGCTTCTTCTGATAATGATAAGAAACTTCAGACTTGTCTACGTAAGTACATTAATCACAACATATCATTACCCTCCGAAGGATTTATCATTCTCTGAAGGGAGGGGCAGAGGTGTACCAATAGTACACCCACTAGTAGTCGAATCCAAGACCTTCAATATCTCTGTTATCTCCGTAACTAGAGTTTCTCAGGTAGGTCCAGTACAAATAAAAAGTATCATAATAACGGGAAGCACAAGTTGCTCTAGGGATGTTTTCCCCCCATTATATGATTAGTAAGGCGACCTATCCATTACTAGATACAGTCTCCTCCCAAGATAAACCATAACTTATAATTGCCGAAATGCCGACCCATAAATACAAACTGTCTTAATGACAAAAGTTCAATTCCAATTATTTACTTTCGAAGCTTGATTAGCGAGAATATTCCGAGGGTAATAATCAAAGTAGACAGATCCTTTACACATGAGGTACCAATTCTAAAGTACTCTGTAACTCCTGTGATCTTAAAGGTCACTGATTTACATAATCCTTGACTCTTTACATTCCTCACTAATTAATTACGCAGAATACATCTGTGTAATTAATCATCCTCCTTTTAGGTTAGGGAATGAAGGATAGGCGTTATGTAATTTAATGACCTGCACATAGTAGCAGCCCGGAATTTAAATTTATAAGTACTACCTCCAAACATGTTTTTCAATTAAACTTGAAACATGAAGCTAATTGCCCATTCCAAAGCGTAGTAGGTATGGACAAGAACGGGCAAGTAACTCGGTTCTTTCAGTCAATCAACTAAGCCTATCGCAGTCCACTGCTGGACATAGGCCTCTCCCAGGTTTCGCCACAACACCCTGTCCTCCGCCTTCCGCATCCAGTCTGTCCCAGTCAACTTTTTAAGGTCGTTGGTCCATCTAGCTGGGGGGCGTCCCACACTACGCGTTCTCCACTCTAGGACTCGTCTGCTCCACCGGTCATCGGTCCTTCGACAAACATGGCCAGCCCACTGCCACTTTAGCGTGCTTACTCTGCAGGCTATGTCGGTAACTCCGGTTCTTTTCCGGATAACTTTATTTCTGATATTATCCTTCAAAGAAACTCCGAAATAGGCTATATATGCTCAGAGTTTTCTTTGAAAAGTCTTAGTAAATCAAAATATTATGTAATTTTTGTCCCGTTTTGGGGCCGATTCTGTGGCTCGGTCAGTCGGCCCCTATTTTATGGGACATAAACATGTCACAATACAGTTGTGATATTATGTTATTATCTAACTAATATTATAAACGCGAAAGTTTGTAAGTATGGATGGATGGATGTTTGTTACTCTTTCACGTAAAAACTACTGAATGGATTTGGATGAAATTTGGCAAACAGATAGTTTATAACCTGGATTAACACATAGGATACTTTTTATCCCGATATTCCCACGGGATCGAGACTTACGCGGGTGAAACCGCGGGGTGCAGCTAGTACATAAATATAATATTCAATTGCATGCATGCAAACATTGACTGGTGAGAATGAATAACCAAAACAAACGCGGAAAATGCTAAGAGGAAATAAACTTACCAATTGTTACTGCATGTTATGTTATGATGATGTCATATCAATACTTAGGTTTGTGCTCAAGTTTCAATCAAAAGAAATTCCGAACAGTATTGTCTCGCTTGAGTTTAATCACCCGACTACGGTGAAGCAAAAAGGAGGGTTATAATTTTGACAGGTATTTATGTAGGTATGAGGGCATATATATTATGTTCATCTGTTACCCAATAACTTCTGAACTACTCAGGATAATTTGCCAAATGTGGTTTCGTTGCCTTGATCATCTGTTGGTTATAGGACCTGTGGCGTCACATTAAAAAAGTTGGCCTTTTTGTCGTAGTTGGGTTTTAGTTTTTATAGGTAGTAAACCTTTTTTGTATGCTGTTAGTTAGATTCTTGACAGTCTTTACGGGTAGTCAGCGGGGTAATTAAGTAATACACATAAAACGACAATCGACCGCAATGAACGTAGGTGAACTGTCAAAATGGAAACCATTTTGACAGTTCACCTACGTTCATTGGGTTATTTACATTTAGCAATATCATTCTATCTATCATTCTCGGATTGTGATTGCAAGTGCGCAACAAGTGCGGCAATTAGGGTACAAATAAAACAACCTATAATAAAATCGTGTAATCTTATTGACAGTCAAAACACAGCATATCAAGCGACAATAATGGTCTACGCCTGCTTAAAGATTTACTTGATTTTTCATTTATTCTACTCAGATTCTTTTGCTGTCTGCGACACCTAAAACCAAATTACTTACATTTACATAATTTACCAATTAACGGAAACTAGATTGATTAATTAATGGGAAGACCAGACACGCTGACTACACGTGAACACAGGACACGTGTCTCGACACGACACATGTACGAATTAACGTTGTTGTGATGTAATCAGAGACACACAGCACCCTAATTGAGTTGAGCACTGCTACTAATGACGATTCCATTTTGGCGTTTACCGTAATTATGTATTTAATCTATTGCGTTGATTTGGTTATCGTGAAAATGGATTTTGAAACAAGCGACTGATACCATTATGTAGTATATACAGGGTGAAATGGAATTCATGGGCATCCTCTTAAAGGGTCATTGAACTCATCAGTATGAACAACTTTTACTACGAGAACCTGAAATCGCGAAAAGAAAATCAACTGTTCCCTACATTATGTATATATATAAAATGTAGGGAACAGCTGAATTTTTTATCGAAGAAGTAAGAAGCACCCTGAATTTCCAGCTAATTGGATAAGCTCACCTCCTATTAAGTGGTTCCTAAAAAAATAACTGGCAAAATGAAGCTGCAAACCACTTTGGGGAAACCAGGGGGCCAAGTCTACTAATTTACAAACAGTGGTCTCACAATGATCAGTTTTTGACAGCTACTGACACGTTTGTTAATTAGTAGACTTGGCCCCAGGTGTGAAGCTATCAAGGTCACCTCTGTCGGGACTCGGTTGGCGACCATGTACCACTTTTTTGCCAGAGGGCCTAGACAAAGTGACATTCTATCAGCAATTACGATGATGGAAAAGGCAAAAATCTATAGGACTGTTGAAAGTCGTTGTAGAATCCTGTTGAAAGTCGTTGTAGAAATACGAAACGCTTTGGAAGTGATTTTCACTTGTCTAGGCCCTCTTTTATTTAGAATACCGGACTTTTCAAATCTTAAAGTGTTGTCGGTTTTGTGACATAAACAACGATACTGTGTTATTTATAAGTGATGATCTGATAGCAGCTCATTAAGCGCCATGCACACGATGAGATTGTGACGTACCTACTTACAAAAAGGTTGCGACGCATCCTGCCTTTTGTAACGGAGTTTTTGTCAGTCTTCTGTTACCTCATCCTTCCTTATACATTAACCATGCAATAGGATTCGTCAAAACACAACGTTTCTGTCCGTCTATCTATGAGTACACACGGCTACACATCAAGCTATACATTTCCAGTTTATGCTGATCTCGCATTGTATACGATTTCCGTACAATGCGAGGTCAGCTTATACTGGAAATGTATAGCTTGATGTGTAGCCGTGTGTACGTCGTATTTATTACCCGTCTCTCATTAAGACTCCTCTACTCCTCTGCTCTTCATTTTTTTAAATCAAAATCAATCTGTCAGCGTAGCCTTTTCCCAACTATGTTGGGGTCGGCTTCCAGTCTAACCGGATGCAGCTGTATACCAGTGTTTTCCATGGAGCGACTGCCTATCTGACCTCTACAACCCAGTAACTAGGTTATACGATACCCATTGGCAAGACTGGTTGTCCGACTTTCGGGCTTCTGACGACCCGTAACGGCTGTCAAAGATGAAAAGAATGACAACCGGGACCAACGGCTTAGCGTGCGGGCTCTCCAATTTTAAATTTAAATTGACCTTTTTGTAGTAATGCTGAGGCTACATTGTCGCGTTATCGCGAACTAAACTTCGCGCGCTTTATCTCGCACACCGATCAACGTCTCGATGAGCAACCGAGAGCGCACGAAATAGTTTGCGAGAAAGCGACAATGTAGCCCCAGTATAGTGCTTCTAATCTTCTTGTCGAGTCGATGGTAAACTAATAATCAATTAATTAATTATTATTTATTTATTTTTGTTTATTAATTTTGCTAAATCAATTGGGCTCAATAGGTAGCCAAGTGTACTTCTTTCTAGTAAGATACTTCCTTGCTGTTCACCATTAATTTTAATTCTTTGAAATATCTGACGACAACAAAAACAATTAAGATTTCCATTCATGGAAGCTTGTCTTTGCACATCACTGTATAAATATTAGCATAATATTATCTATGCGTAGACAGGCTAAGAAAATGCTAACGTATTCAATGTTTGCAACAAAGTAAGTTGGTTTCTACGTCAATTTGATAATGTTATGCAGTCCTGTGTGCGAAGTTTTCCGAGACTTGTTAGTTCAGAGAAATTATTTGCATAATTACGTGAGGTAAATTAGATTTAACCATATATTGTTATTATTATAAGTTTTATCATACTTATGTTGTCAAAGTGAATACATACTCTAATAAAAAGGGCGGTCCCGTTAACGCGCAATAGTATATCTATCGAAAAGCTTATGTCAATCCTGTTGAAAGTCGTTGTAGAAATACGAAACGCTTTCGAAGCGATTGTCACTTGTCTAGGCCCTCTGTTACGTTTTTATCCGACAAATCATCAATGCCAAGGAGACAGCCTACGCAAGATTGCGCAATGTTTTATAGATCAAAGGCTTATCCATCAGGTATAAAAGTATTACGCTATCGTAACTATTGTCAATACAGACACGACTAAACAACATGATAGGAGACTGCTCGGTGGAATAATTTAGATCAACAATAATAAAATGTCAAGTCAATGTCGTGCTTTCATTTCTGATCAACCAAAGGGTTGGTTGAAAATCCAAACCCTTTGGTTGAAAGTCTCAGATATTAAAGTTAGTAAGGTGGATGCGCCAAGGTAGCCCGCGAAATTCAAATTTTCTTACGTTTTTTGCAATTTTTGTATGTTGATCTAAGTATTATTTGTGTCCGTAACAAATATGGGTTTACAGAATTATAAACATTAGAATCAGCAATACCTACAACTCTCTAAGTTCATGAAAGTGCCAAATGTCATGATTTCATGAAATAGTCATTCAATGCAGTTACATGAACTTAGAGAGCCACCAAAATGATAAAAAACGGGGCGAGTGTGTCATTTTAATCTAAGGGGCAAGATTCAAGGGGCGAGCGGGGCCCACACCCTACATCGTTCTCACATTCACAAAATGGAAAAGAATCTATACAAAAGATAAATAAGATAATAAAAATAAAAACCTATTCAAACCAAATGACATGACATTACTTCCCTATTGCACAAGGAAACTGCACGGGAAATGATTTCATAACTCAACCTCACAAATGAAACCTTTTTGCCCATCATGTCGTCATCGCCAGTAACAATGTTGTCATTATTGTAACAAGTCATTGTGAAACCCCGTGTCAATATACTGTTCAAATACGTCATCCGTCATTCTTATATCTGCTAATGCGAATGCCTTGTTATTTAACGTCCCAACATAACCACAACCCACTATCGATTCTAGATGAATTTTTTGATGTGCTCAGTTGGTGCTGACGCGTCATATCGGTGAACGGGTGCCATGCTTTCAGGATTAGTCTATGATTTCTTACCTTCCATGACTTCTTTTCATTTATAGATTTTTTTAAATTGTTTACTTTGGACGCTTTTAACGTGCACGTCTTTCTACATCGTTCTTACAAGTATAATTTCTGAATGATGTAACCGATATTTTGTAACAAAATTTTGATTTAAAAGAGTGTCATTGGAGTTTCTTGCCCGTTCTTCTTTATAGGTGCCTGTTAGGTAGGCTTTGAAAACGGGCTACTAGCTTCATATTTCTGACTGACCGACTCCTTGACAATTCAAAAGCCTGTAAATGGTGGAATTGAAATTAAACAAAGCTGCAGTAGTCTAAGACCAAGATTGCCATTGAAAAAACAATTGTATTTTCGGATGTTAGTGATCGCTGAGCGCAAGGGCCTAAGGACCTAAAAGCGCCACTTACGAGGACCTTAAGGGCCTGCCCTACCTACCTCAAATTGCTTAAATATATTTTTAAGTTGAGGATTGATGCTAGATCCTGTTTGACGAAAACACTATTACGTAAAATTTCGAATAGAACAAAATTCCAAAGTTACCTCTAAACCGAAACCGCTGGTATTCAAAAAATACTTCAAATTCGATCATGAAACTTTGCATAATAAGTTAATAACTGAACTAACTATAAAGCAAGTCTTACGATATTTTCACCGAAAAAAGCAATTAGGTACCTAAAGTATTCGAGTCTCTCTCGAGTTTCGCTCAGCCCACGAGTAGTATGGTGCGAGCGAGATAATATTTGAGGTTGGGTAGGCCCTTAAAATGCCACTGATGCCGCGATTGGCGTGACCACCGACTGGGCTCAGCTCATTTGACAATTTACCAGCGGCTCGACTATAAGAAGAGGCCTTAGTTTGTTCCCCTAGGGCAAAATGCTCTTGGGTTTTTCCATTACGAATTTCTCATTCCGAATTCTCGACTCGTTGCGGCTTTTTACCAAGATTTTACACAGAAAGACTCCCATGTGACCTTCAAAATAAAACGTTTATTGCTGTTTATGGCACTCATTCACAATATCCGGACACAATCAGAAGCTTTTATAAAACACCCACTATTAATTTCCAACTAATTTAATAGAAATAAAAACTAGAGCAGCTGACAATGACGAGACGAGACATAAATCACAGCTCACGATTTGTCACATCACCGAAACAAAAATTTTACATAACTCGTGACAAAAATCTTGGGCGACACATTCTCATATTTGTACGACAAAGAAAGCTCAAATATAAATGGGTTAGAAATTAGGTCAAGTTTGGCGCAACGTACGTGCGCCAAAAATTTTGGCGTTGGCGTGTAATTTATCACCTTATGTAATAAAGAAAGATGAGATCATTCCTTTACTTTATATTATGACTGACAAAGAATGATATTCGTTATTAACCGATTTCTTCAAAAAGGAAGAGGTTCTCAATTCGTCTGTATGTTTTTTTTTATTTTTATTTTTTTTGTATGTATGTTACGCGATTACTCCGCCAATTATGAATCGATTTTGATGATTCTTTTTTTGTTTGGTAGGCCATGCTGCAGAGGTGGTCTCGTAAAATTGTTATTAATTTTGCTTGCGTAGTTTTTGAGTTAGCTGCAATAATTACGTATTTTTCCCACTTAGTTTATCTAGACGATGTTTTCATTTACTCCTTCACTGTTATTTGCATAGTAGGTAGTGGTATTCGAACTTGTATGGTGTAGGTACCAAAATTAAAAAGTGAAAAATAAAAACTTTTTACAAGAAAAAAAACACAACCGACTTCCAAAAAAGCACTAAAACAGTGAAAAATAACTTTAATTTCGGAAGTCGGTGACAAAAAACGAAGGTGGTTGTTTTTTTTTTTTAAGTTTTTATAAAGATATAATTTCAGATCTTCGCAATGCTTTCACTTCTTAATCTGTTTTTTTTTTTTATTTCAGGTCGTGGAATGCAAAGAAAAGACAACAGGAGCCAAGCGTGCGTTGAAGGTTCTACATGACAACACTAAGGCACGTCGCGAAGTGGAGCTGCATTGGAGAGCACGGGGCTGTATTCACATTGTTCAGGTAAAGTGAGATAGAACTTTGTCTTCTTCTGCCTAGCCTTTTCCCAACAATGTTGGGGTCGGCTTCCAGTCTAACCGGATGCAGCTGAATACCAGTATTTTACATGGAGCGACTGCCTATCTGACCTCCACAACCCAGTAACTGGGTAATACGATACCCTTTGGTTAGACTGGTTGTCAGACTTTCGTGTTTCAGACGACTCGTAACGACTGTCAAAGATCCACAAATGACAGCCGGGACTTAACGTGCTTTCCGACGCACGGAGGAGTCTCGGTATGTGAAAATGGTCACCCATCCACGGACCAACCCCGGCAAGCGTAGCTTAACCTGATGGATCGACCCGAGCGGCTGTTATTACTTAGCCACGAGCTCCTCCTAGATAGAACTTTGTAAATGTTGAAATCAAGTTTAGGGGTATGAGGAACAGGGTGTAAAGTTCATATTTTCGTTCGTATAGAAAAGGGAGGATCCTCCGACCAGACGGTGTTGTGTCTGGCGGACAACTGCCCAACGATTGATGTCGGGTTCTTGTATAATGTCCGTTGCACGGTAAACTTTAATTGCGCGATGCAAGATTTATGTGACATAGCCTATAACCAGCGGACGGTCAAGACGCTTCCAGAAATACCTCATTTGTCTATTTGTGATGAGTAGTTTAGAAGACATGAACATACACGCATACAAACATACATACATACCGGTCAAAATCATAACCCTCCGTTTCGCTTCGCCGTAGTCGGGTCAAAAATACATTTCATCATTATGCTATGAACTAAACGAAGTAGATCGAGCACCACGCCCATAAAATGATTGATTGCCTCAGTGATTGATGAGAAAACGAACAAACAAGCTTATTTTTCCTGAAACTACCGAAAACATTGACTAAGAACAATGACTGGTCGAAAGTTAGGCGCATTAGAATAAGTTAATCAGTCAAAGTGTTTATTTAGGTGAGAAACTTCCTCCTTGCTACTCGCTCCGTGCCTCGGAAAGCACGAAATTCAAATCTTCTTTCGTTTTTTTTGCAATTTGCAGGTCAGTATCAAGTTGTATGTTGATCTAAATATGATTCGCGACCGTAACAAATATGGATTTACAGAATTATAAACATTAGAATCAGCAATACAACTCTCTAAGTTCATATAAGTGTATTGAATGACTATTTAATGATATCATGACATTTGGCACTTTTGGAATTCAAACCAAATCCGTTCAACCGTTTTAAGTAGCGAGAAAGCGTAACAAACAAACAAACTCACTTTCGCATTTATAATACTTATTAGTTAGGATCATAGAGATATGTGATATGCGCGCAACAAACTATGAACAGTAGACACTGGTTTGAACAACAGGATGTTCCTCACCACACTCACTCACTTGTCAGTTCGAGATTCATTCATTTGTATGTCACAGTGAAGCGGTACATCATGTTATTTTGACGTGTTGGGACATTCAATCCTTTTGTATGGGAAATTTGAAGTGTCTCTTGTATGTCCTACCCAACACTAATCTATAGCTCACTTGTTTACGATGCGCATTAAGCGATTTGTGCAATACGCGCACTCTATGTAATATTATATCTTATGGTTAGGTTAGGATGTACAGTCACGGACTTTAATTGATGAGCCACCTTCAAACTTTTCAATTTTGCAGTTTCATACATTCACGAGATTACACGATTAAACACGAACTCAAATCGCACGCTCGTAAACAAGATGACAAACAAATTACTTTTAATCGGAAATATCCATAGAGGTTGACTAATAAGTTCTCAATGATAAAAATAAATACAATGTTGCATTAAGTTTATCCAATCTATTTGATACCGACCTCCTTTGAATCATAGCTCGATAATTATGAAAACATAACTGAAGACAGTGACAGTTGAAATATCAAGATGACAAATAAATTACTTTTAATCAGAAATAGTCTTATCCATAGAGGTTGACTAATAAGTTCTTAAATAAAAATAAATACAATGTTGCATTAAGTTTATCCAATCTATTTGATACTGACCTCTTTTGAATCATAGCTCATTAACTCGATAATTCTGAAAACTTAACTGAAGACGGTGACAGTTGAAATATCGATGTCAGAGAATTTCTCCGTACGCTAACCTTAGTATGCAACAGTAACCTAGCAACAATTGTTTATCGTTGCTAGGTTACTGTTGCTAGACCTGCAATTGGTTGACTGCTCTCAGGTTAGCCAACCGGTAAAGATATGAAATATAATTTTCTTCTTCTAATACGAAGACATACGACTTTGCGTGTCGGAAACCGAATAAGCCCGATTTGCATTACACGGCTAAAATGCGAAAAGTACCAGGTGGCTCATCAATTAAAGTCCGTGACTGTACTTACAATAAGTTTCACTAGAAAAAAATAATCGAAATAAATCAAAATACATTTATACGCAAATTAACAAATTATTGTCCTGAATGATGTCTTTGAGAAGGGGTTCTATGTCGGTGTGCTAAGGCGTAAATAAACTCAATAGGCCACCTACACATTTAATGCAGAAAACTAGTAACAATCGAGATAAATCGCAATATGACTCAACTCTAAGGCTGAGTCCCGAGTGACAGCGCACCGCGGAGACGGAATGAACGGCGGATAAAACAAATGTTCCAGATGTTCGAACTTGTCCGGAGTGCGAGCGGGCACGCGTATTTCACGGCGCATTTGACGTTTCTAAATTATACATGCCGTGATAACATTGTATGAACGTATACGTAAGAGATCGAAAAATTAAATTCATAATCCTCATTAATTACTATGTTATCCTAACACTATAACAATGAGTATCATTCGAAAGCACCAAGTTTCACTTTATATTGGAAAAATGCACTCAAAAACACGAATAAATAGTTGATTAATATTCTGACAGGACGTTATTACAATGTCATGTCTTTGGGTTCGTTGCTATGGCAACGGTAGTGCAAACGGCGGTCCGCCGTTACTCAGGACGCCCACTAGACATCGGTCTGATAAATCCGCTCCGCAATCCGCCTGCACGGTACGCCGTCACTCAGGACTCAGCCTCACCTGATAAGAGCGATAAGGCCACAATTATGCATAAAATCTGCACTATCGATGTGGGCCTGGGCAGTCACTGATAAGAAAGCAATTACGTACCTACCGCAGTAAAGTTTATTACCCGGAAACCTTCATTACTACTTATCCCTTGTACCTTGTACTAACGGGCGAATTTTTCCGCGCATTGGATTTTCAACGCACTGCTTAGCGCCGAAAGTTGAAAATCCAGCAGAATGTTTTTAGACGCGCTGGGTTTCTCTCTGTTTGATTCTCAAATCTAAGGTCAACACCGAGAGTTGAAAGTCCAGTGTGCCGTAAAAAAATCGTCGTGCGTACCTGGGTTTAGACTACGCGGCTGCTAAAAATGGCAGAGTAGAAAATAGAATAGAGTTAGACTCTTAACTCTATGGGCCACCACTACTCTATTGTCTAACTGTAACGGCCAGTTTCTTCATCAGATAACAGTCAACTGTTCTTTTGCACTGTTGTATTTTCAATCCTCGGCGCTGGGGCGAGAGTTGTAAATCCAACAACGGGGAAGAACAGTTGACTGTTACTTTGGCTGTTACTTTTGATGAAGAAACTGGCCGCTATACAATATAGCAGTGGTGGCCCAGTGGTAACGGGCCGTGACTTACGAGTTGCAGGTCGTAGGTTCGCACCCTGACAGGCGCTTTACTTTGTGCAAATTATTTCATCATCACTGCTCTCAGAACGGTGAAGGAAAACATCGTTAGAAAACCGGCATGTACTAGAAACATCATCTGCCTAGCCTTTTCCCAATTTTGGGATCGGCTTCCAGTCTAACCGGATACAGCTGAATACCAGTATTTTACATGGAGCGAATGCCTATCTGACCTCCACAACCCAGTAACTGCGTAATACGATACCTTGGCAAGACTGGTTGTCAGACTTTCGGGCTTCTGACGACCCGTAACGACTGTCAAAGATCCTCAAATGTCAGCCTAGACCAACGGTTTAACGTGCTTTCCGAGGCACGGAGGACCAGCCCATCCACGGACCAGCCCCGGCAAGCTTAGCTTAGCCTGATGGATCGTGCGGCTGTTATTACTTAGCCACGAGCTCCTCCTCGGCATGTCCTAGAAACAAAAATTCGAAAACATGTGACATCTACCAACCCGCACGGGGCTCACTTCCTCTCACAGAGGCATGTGTCCCAATAGAGGGAACATAAGAGGCTGATTATGAGGCGTTGAGCTCCTTAAGTTCTGAGTTGAGCTCCACTATTACTGACAAATGCTTGACAACTGCACAGGACCACTCAAATCTGTGTGGTTCTTTCCTCAAAAGACCATTTCAGACGCTAATCTACATGGTCCTCTTATGACCTGACCAAGATTATGTCTGGACTTTAAAAGAGACTGCGACCTCTGAGTTTGTTTCGGCCTTTCTTCTCAGAGTAGTCAGATAGGAAACGCCGACCTCATCTAGCTTATTTTTACTATTAGGCAAGTATAAAATAAGCGTTTTGTATGGGGAATTTTAAAAAAGTTGCATTTTTCATACTAACATTTTCTTAATTTACAACAACCATGAACACTAATGTTTTAAAACTTTTATGCACTAATGTTTAAAAACTAAGATAACGTATGCCACTTAGATTAAGCGACAAAAATAAGTCTTGGCTAAGTTAAAAATTAATTGTGGTCATTCTGCTAAGAAAATGAGGAGTCATTGTTTAGAAAACTATAAGTAATAAGGTTTTTTTAAATATTGGTAGTTGTCGATGATGGTCATTATTCGATATATTACCAAGCAATTGATGAATATTAAGTGACGAGGTTCTCCATTTGTGAGAAAAAACGCCAATTTCATAGGTGGGGACCCAATATTTTTTAATACGACGTGTAAAAGTGATTCCAATATCCTATTTAAAGAATCGACAATTTCATTTCATTTCATTATTATCTAATCACACTGGGATCCCATTGTCACGTGCGAATCATACAACAAACCATACTTGATATAATAATGAAGTTGATAACATTATCTAGAAGTAATTTGCAACGTCATATTGCGTAGCAGTCGTATACAGATATGTTTTACTGTAAATATTCATGTAAAAACTGGTTCACGATGTAGGCTTGCCCCCTATTACGTTGGACTCATCCTCCTACTGGCCTGCCTTCATACTAATTCATTTGGGGTCGGTGCATGCCTTCTTCTCACGTCTCTATCCGAATTCACCCTTTTGCTCGGAGCTTCTTGCCCGTTCTTCTCCATAAAGATCTTCGTTTTGGAATGGGCAACTAGCTTCAACTTTCTGACTAACTGACCGACTCTTTCACAATTCAAAAGTTCCTGTAAAAGGTTTGAGTTTCGAGATTTCTAGCTGTGAATAAATGCTGAGTGCCTCGTCGGATTAGTGGTCGCATTGCACTGCTGCCGAAGAGCAGATCCTGCGTTCGATACCCGGGCAGTCTTATTGGGGTTTTCCATTAGGAAATTTTCTGCAACCTATAACCATCCTCAAAAATTGGGCTACCAAAATGCAACAAAATGATTCAAACCCGACTGGTAGTTTCAAAGATTAACTAGTACAAACAAAAAAATCTTCAGCTTTATTATAAGTATAGATAAGAGTAGGAAATAGGATTTTTATGCTGGGGCTACATTGTCGCGTTATCGCGAACTATACTTCGCGCGCTCTGTCTTGCACACCGCTCGATGTCTCGCTGAGCAACAGAGCGCTCGAAGTATGGTTCGCGATAACGCGACAATGTAGCCCCAGAATTAGGATAACTGGCGAACTGAGCGTATGATGATAATAAAATGTTAATAAATAAATTTTTAACAAAATTCTTTCTCAATTTTCCAGGTCATAGATGTGTATGAAAACTCCTACGGCGGCCGAGGATGTCTCCTAGTAGTCATGGAGTGCATGGACGGAGGAGAGCTGTTCCAAAGAATACAGGACAACAGAGAGGGGGCTTTCACTGAACGACAGGCCGCAGAGGTAATTCATACGTTTTATTGCCATATTAGGGGTATGAGGAAGGACCAGGATAAGGACCAGGTCTGGGTCGACGGCGCGTTGTGTTCCACACTTCGAAGAGATGTCAGCACACTTGGCGGGGTCCGCTAGGACCGATGCCTGCCAGGGTTGCGGGAAAGTACGAAAGGGATACCGGGACCTTGGCAACAGGCAACTGAAGGAACACGGGTGGGTTTTAGTCAGTAAAAGTCTGACACGCCCTCCTGCTCCGCCCAGAGCGAGAGAAGTCATTTGATGATTTGGAACCCTCAAAAAAACAAAAAAGAATTTGAAGAACAGGGTGTAAAGTTCACTCATCCAGAGAGATCCTCCGACCAGAGGGGTGTTGTGTCTGGCGGGCAACTGCCCAACGATTGATGTTCGATTCTTGTATATTGTCCATCACGCGGTAAACTCATTGCGCGATGCAGTATTTATGTGACGTCAGGATTTTTGTGTGACGTCAGGTCTTTGATGCGTAGTTCGCATGTGGCGATGTAGATGCCGCCACACCATATCTGATACCAGGTTAGTCAATAACTACACGAAAAAACATGTATATAGCAGTGGCGAAGGGTGATTTTTCGGGGATGGGAACCCGGAGCAAAAAAAAAAAAGAAAAAAAAAAAAAAAAAAAAAAAAAAACTATACTTACGAATTGAGAACCTCCTCCTTTTTGAAGAAGTCGGTTAATAATACTTGTTATGATGTCACTTCGGACCTTCCTTGTGGCCGCGAAAACCTACTTCTTGTTTTGTTTACCTAACAAAAGAACGGTGTCAATAAACCGTTTCATTAAATTCCTATTTTGATGTACTTTTCTCAAACTTATTTATAAACTCACATTCAAAAAGCCCGCTTTCACAAACCACGCACACTCACACAGTTCAACAAAAGTGATTTCAACCGCACTACCGCAGATCTATACTAAGCTTCTAATAGCGCAACGCCATCTAACGAAAATATCAGAAAAGCAATGCATTTTGTCAGTACAAGAACGAGGTATCTCCATTCAAAAAATTCACAAATAATTAAACAGAGGGCGCGTTTAACGAGTAATTTTTAGGGAGTGGCATTTTACAATTCAGAGTTTTCGCTCACGGCCACTAGAGGGAATTGGCCGCGCGGGTGTAGAGCTTCAAACGAATTAGCGAAAAATCGTCAGATTATGAATGTAAAAACCCCTTTATTACATAAACTACTAGAATCTGAGAAAAGTAAACAAGGGAAACAATACATTTTATTTTATTTACAACTGCCAGTCAGCTATTCATATTTATCGTAAAGGGAAACATTAGAATGTTTGAAAAAACTATCACGTCGTTTGTAATTTATACTTATATCTGAGCGAGCACGGCCTAACGTAATTGGTTTCTTAATTTCAAAACTTAACCTTGGAAAGCATGTTTCCTCACAAAGAAAGCTACCAGACGGGCCGCACGCGGGCCCTTTCGGCCCGCGTGCGGCCCGGCATTGTAGTTAATTAGAAAGTCCTTGACGAATTATTGCCGCCATCCTAATCCTACTGATAGTACTAATAACTTTTCAAATCTATTAAGAAATTTCAACTTATTAACTATCTACTTACCCCAAATACATAATTACAACTTACACTTTCACTAAAGTCAAAACACTTTAATCACTGTTTTATACCAACAAACTAATACTACTACTACGATTCTCGAACTGATAAACTAATGTATTCAATAAATAATACGAACAAAATGCAAATTAACTGCAAGCACTTTGAGAGAGAGAGTACTTTGACTGCAAGTGTAAACAAATTATAATGCGATTACGTCAAACAGCAACCACACAATAGCGTCCTGTCCGAACTCCGAGCCGAACGCATTACGAAATTCAACGAAAACTACCGAACCGATATCGCGGCATCTCGTTCACGCGAACGCAAGTTTAGATCGCTTTAGGTACAATAACTCGTATTTGACCGGCTTGCTCGAAGCGTATAAAACCGGGGTGTCACGTGACCGAAGTGACGTCATGACGCCTTGATTTTTGAAGGAGCGATAAGCCAGCCGCGCCGCCGAGTTATTTTAGAGAATATTTTTTTGCTGTTGGGAGACAACAAAGACAAAACATTGAATGTAGGCGTTTTGTATAGTTTTAATTATATGGTGTATTAAATACCTATAGTGTGATTACTTAAAAGGCATTTTAAACACTACTGACTGTGTCATTTTTCAATGACGATAGAGTGGTTTTGTTTCGAATTCCAGAAGGGAAGCCGATAGGAATCGAGTTGTACGGTAGCTGCGGCCCTGGTATATAGGCTTCCATTCTAACCGGATGCAGCTGAATACCAGTATTTTACATGGAGCGACTGCTTATCTGACCGCCACAACCCAGTTACTGGGTTCTTAATTCTTCTTCTTTTCGTGGACTAACCTGGTGTCAGAGTTTTAAAGCCGCCCAGGGGCCTCTGACTTGGCTTTACATGCCGTCGAGAAATATCTCTCAGGCATGCCTATTTCCTCACGATATTTCCCTTCACCGTTTTAATTTTAAAGCAAGTGATAATTATACAATACGCACATGAATCCGAAAAGTCAGAAGTGCGTGGCTTGGGTACGAACTCGAGACCTATGACTTGGCAGTTTGACGGTCACAGCACTAGGCTATCACTACTTATCGCAATTAATTTAAATCTTATCTCTATTACAGATAATGCACTCAATCTGCGTTGCCGTCCGCCACCTCCACGACTCAAACATAGCCCACCGGGATATCAAACCTGAGAACTTGCTCTACACGAGCACGCAACCGAACGGTGTACTGAAGCTGACCGACTTTGGCTTTGCTAAGGAGACTTTGACTCCTGCTGATACACTGCAGACTCCTTGTTATACACCTTATTATGTGGCGCCTGAGGTAGGTTCATTATCAATCTATCTGCCTAGCCTTTTCCCAACTATCTTGGGGTCAGCTGATACCAGCTGAATACCAATATTTTACATGGAGCAACTGCCTATCTGACCTCCACAACCCAATAACTGGGTAATACGATACCCCTTGGTAAGACTAGTTGTCAGACTTTCGGGCTTCTGACGACCCGTAACGACTGCCAAAGATCTACAAATGACAGCCGGGAGGCCGGGCCCTTCCGAGGCACAGAGGAGTTCCGGTATGTAAAGATGGTCACCCATCCACGGACCAACCGCGGCAAGCGTAGCCTGTTATATCTTTGGGGATATAATGGTGTAAATACAGCTCAAGAATTGCAGCATTATAATTTTTATATTAAGACGACGAAATTTTACAAAGCTTTTTGATCGGGTATCGGCGGGAAAGTACTACAGATAATTTATAAATTTTGACATAACGTCACTATGACATTGAAAGTAAAGACAATGTTGCCATTATAATAAATACATAAAATGTTGCCACTTTGGAAGGCTTTATCAAGCCTGAACATAGCCTAACTTGGTCGATGATGATGCTGACTGCTGAGATTAGTCCCTCCCCAGGTCATTCAGATTGTTATTGCATTTTTCGATGAGTAATTAGTATCAGTTCAGAGTCTGGATTTGTGCCTGTTCAATGACTAAACAGAACTGTTTAATGTTAGTGTAATCCCTTGCCTCTGCCAACCCTTCGGGGAATACCGGGCGTGATGATTTTCATTGTCATTTAATTCCATTTATATTTGATTTCAGGTCCTAGGACCAGAGAAATATGACAAGTCCTGCGATATCTGGTCACTAGGAGTCGTGATGTACATCTTACTGTGCGGTTTCCCGCCATTCTACTCCAACCACGGGCTTGCTATATCTCCTGGCATGAAAAAGGTAAGTTTCAAAATAAAAACCTTTTGTGTACAGTTGGGGAAAGAAAAGGTTTATTAAGCATATTTAAGTAACACTCTCAGAGCGAATTTCACCATTGAAACTGAACGCGATCAGAGGGCCTAGACAAAGTGACATTCTATCAGCGATAACGATGATGGAAAAGGCAAAAATGTATAGGACTGACATAAGCTATCGAAAAGCTTATGTCAATCCTGTTGAAAGTTGTTGTAGAAATACGAAACGCTTCGAAGCGATTGTCACTTGTCTAGGCCATCTGCATATCTAAACCGCATTAAAAGAGCTGTCAGTGTCAATATTCCATAATAATAATGACAGCTCTTGAACGCGGTTTAGATGCGATGCGATGCGATCGCGTTCAGTTTCTTCGGCAAAATTCGCCCTTAGTTACTATACATATAAAACTTATTTTTCTGACTGCAACATTATGAATTGAAATAAAAACTTTTTTAAATAATCGTGTCATTATTTCAAACAAAGGCTTAGATAGGTACTTACCTACTTATAAAAAAAAAACATTTAAAAAATATTAGAAAATTACTTCCCTGCAGAGGAAACTATACTAGGTGGTAGGGTTTTTGATACTATATTTTATAACTTTGACGTTCAAAAAATGCTGATTTTTAGCCTAATTTGTTGATCACAATAGGCTCGCCCCATATTACTTTGGCTAGTAAATAATTGGCGAAACATGGATGTACTTATTTATACATCCCAGCCCCTTTGAGGCATAAATACGTGATGTTATTATTATTCAATTACTTAACTAATTTCATGTAAAAAAAAAATACAATAGACGCAGATATATTTAGTAACCTATTCCGCTTAACTATTCCTCAAAGAGTCATAAAAAACCTTGTATGAAATCGACACGTGTTTCACCTCTCAACGCGACATCCTCAGGATGACGATTGACCAGTCGCGAACCTGTATACGACGTGTTACCACGCCAAATAGGAAATACACGCGGAATAGGTTACTAAATATATCTGCGTCTATTGTATTTTATAATGGATTTCTGCAAAGTCACGCCTGAACATGTAATTTGTACAAAATTTGCAGCGCATCAGACTAGGCCAGTATGATTTCCCAGAGCCTGAATGGTCCAACGTGTCGTCTGAAGCCAAGAATCTCATCCGTGGAATGCTCTCAGTTGACCCCGCTAAGAGATTGACCATACAGCAAGTAAGTATTTCAAGATATCGTGTTTTATTTGTGCCTATAACCCATTCGAAATAAGATTAGACATTTAAATAAACCTTTTTTTGAGTCCGTTCAACCGATTTTGACACACACACATTTTTTTTTTTATGTGACGTCACATTATATTGAAAATGGCACCCTCTAGTGGACATAAAGTCATTAAAAAAAAAATAATGATGCCATGTTGGGTATCAAATGAAACACATTTCAAAAATATTTATATTATAGACCCAAAAAAAAAAGTTATAAAACTAAAACCCAAGTAAAGCACACGTGATCTGTTCCATTTATGCCCTAACACGTGTGACTCCGGATTTTTAATTTGTCTGTGTGTAATGTCTTGTTTATACCTGTTTAGTTCACTTTTTTGCCGTAGTTAGGTTTCAGGTTTATAACTTTTAGCACAAAGAACTTTTTTTCTAATTTTAACTTAAAATGTACAGTCAGTACTCTGCATTACCTGACCCCTCTTACAAAGAACAACAAGGAAGAAGGGGTCGGGTTATGCAGGTCACTGAATGAACCTACCTTCTTGTCTGAGCTGGGTGGAAACCTTCTTGTCACAGTCATGACGTGCAGCTGCCGATTATTTATCTGTATACTTGTGATCTCATATGTTTTATTTTATTTTTTATTGTATTTAGATCTATTGTGGTTAATATTGCTGAATACTGTTATCTTTTTGTATGCACGTGTTTCTGTGACAATTAAACCTATTTTTCTTTCTTTCTTGTCTTTCAAACATCACAGCTATCACCCATTAATCCAAAATAATTCTTCTTTCCAGGTAATGTCCAGCCCCTGGATCCGTCAGTTCACCCAAGTGCCCCAAACACCTCTATACACTCACACACTACTTCGCGAAAGCGGCGAAGTATGGGCAGACGTGCAGGATGAAATGACTCGGTCACTGGCCACCATGCGAGTCGACTACGATCAGGTGACGGCGAGTGTTTACACGTGTTTCTTATTAGTTTAGTAGCAAAAGAGGGGCTCGTGGCTAAGTAAAGGGGGCTCGTGGCTAAATAATTGGGACTCGTGGCTAAATAAAAGTGCCCGTGGTTAAGTAAAAGAGGGCTCGTGGCTAGATAGGTGGGGCTCATGGCCAAATAAATAGGTGCTCGTGTCTAAGTAAACGTCGGCTCGTGGTTAAGTAAAAGGCGTCTCGTGGCTGAATAAATGGGGGCTAGTGGCTAAGTAAAAGTGCTAGTGGTTAAGTAAAAGGGGGTTCGTAGCTAAATAGGATAGGTGGGGCTCGTGGCCAAATAAATAGGTGCTCGTGTTTAGTATACGTCGGCTCGTGGTTAAGTAAAAGGCGTCTCGTGGCTAAATAAATGGGAGCTAATGGCTAAGTAAAAGTGCTAGTGGTTAAGTAAAAGTGGGCTCATGGCTAAATAAATGGGACTCGTGGCTAAATAAATGGCGCTCGTGGGTAAATAAATGGGGGCTCATGGCTAGGTAAAAGTTTGCTCGTGGTTAAGTAAAAAGGGGCTCGTGGCTTAATATATACCTAAATGAAAAGGATTTAACGAGGGGCTCGTGGCCCAATAATAACAGCCGCTTCTTTTTAAGTGGCATTGTAAATAGCTTTTTGTGTATAAAATATAGTGTTCTATGTGTGTTTGTGTACTAAATAATGTAAATTAACTTTAGAATTACCTGATATTTGTGAATTTCCGGTCTGGGTCCAAAACCCAGGCATGAGGGTTGACAATTGTTCTCAAAGGAAGTTGTGATTCCAACTGTTACCTTTGTCCCTTTAATAACCAAGGTCTTGTTGATTCGATTCCCTCACGGAACGTTGTATGGCCTATAAAATATTCCGACCCTGCATATTTATTAAAATGTAGAATTAGATTACAAAAAACATACCTCAGTCAGTAAAAAAATCTAAAACACTTTGGGCCTTACCACAAAAACTTAGACACTTTGTTCACCGCGTGTCTAATGTCAGCTTTATGTCAAACTCCATACAGAAATGTCATGTTTAAAAGGTATTTAGGCTGAACAACTGATAAACACGGTTTTGTGGTAATAAGGTTTAATTTTATCATCAAAATGTCCATCTAAACTCGCGACAATCTAAGAAGTCCGTTTTGACAGCTATAAAAATCCTTCGGGTATCGATGAAAAATAAAATTGGTTTCTTTTATACTGATTCTCGAGACATATCGAGTAAACATACTTAGAGAGTTTGTAATCGACGACTTATCTACATTGCTTAAAACTGATTCTCAAGGCATAACGTTTTATTACATGTACGAGAACGAAACGTCAAAACGGACTTCTTAGATTGTCGCGAGTGTAATCTAAATAATATTATAAACGCGAAAGTTTGTAAATATGGATGGATGGATGTTTGTTACTCTTTCACGTAAAAACTACTGAATGGATTTGGATGAAATTTGCCAAACAGATAGTTTATAACCTGGATTAACACATAGGATACTTTTTATCCCGATATTCCCACGGGATCGAGACTTACGCGGGTGAAACCGCGGGGCGTAGCTAGTAAAAAATAAACTAACCAAAAAAATTCTAATTTACAGGTACAAATCAAAGCGTTGGAACAGAGCAATAATTCTCTTCTAAACAAGAGAAGAAATAAAGTCGGCGCCTGATCTAAAAGTGGCAGCCGCTTGGAGACACGCCGCGAATATAAGAAATGACGAGCAGTAGTGAAAAAACTTTGTATGTGATTTTAATTGCACTTTTTTGGTGTTAACGCCATCTAGTTGGTTTTGTTGGTAGTTTTGATGTTGTTTTTTTTTGGTATTTTTCAATAATCATAGTGTATTTCACACCTCTAGGTGCACATAGACAGAGTGTGAGCATTGGGAAAGTCAACAAATACCTAATAATAATAATGAGACTTAAGTATGCACACTAATCAGGTAGCAGTGGTGGCACAGTGCTCGAATCCTGACAGGCACTTTACTTTGTGTAAATTATTTCATCGCCACTGCTCTCAAAACGGTGAAGGTAAAAAATTCGAAGACATTGTGACATCTACCAACCCGCACTGGGCCCGCGTCCCTCTCACAGAGAGGAGGCCTGTGTCCCAGCAGTGGGAACTTTATAGGCTGATTATGCAATGTTATGCTTAATGGAAAATACCAAAAAGATTATATAATAATTTACATAAATAAATGTTTAGAATAAAATATGTGTAACAAAATTGTTGTATCGTTAAATTGGTAAATATAATATCGAAATTCATAGATTCAGGAATATTAAACACAAAGAATACTTTTGTTTACAAAAAAAAAATTGTCTATTTTTTTCATAGATTATTTTTTTTACAATCACTTTCGAAATCACAATTATTTTTAATGTAATACTAAGGTATTAGAATAACTTAGATTGTAAGATTATTTTTTAGAGATAGAATTCACCCTAGATTTTTGAAAGCCTGTAAACCTATCTCAAATCTCATGTTGACTGAAATAACAACATCATCATCTGCCTAGCCTTTTCCCAACTATGTTGGAGGGTCGGCTTCCAGTCTAACCGGGTGCAGGCGCGGTCACAGCCCAAGATATTGAGGGTCACCATTGCTGCCGAAGAATGTTTTTAGGGAAATGGTTACCTAATTGATAAGTACTCTAAAAATTTTCTTTTTTTGTATATGCCCATCGGGGTCACTGTGGCTCAACTCGCTCAAGTACCTACAGTTTTTAGTTAGTAAAGCACGTAAATCATTCAGTCTCTCAACAGCTTGAATGATCTTGGGGGGGGGGGCATGACCCCCAGGACCGCGCCTGACCATGAAGTGACTGCCTATCTGACCTCCACAACCCAGTTACAAAATGGCCGGTGAATCATGGCCGATCGGAACTTTGTGCAATAACCGTTTTTAAGAAACTAAGTGGTGATATGAGGCGCGTGTGAGTGAGAGAACATTCTTCTTGCGCGAAAGTTCGGAGAGCCTATGTTCAGACCGGTCATGATTCATCGGCAGTATTGTAGTGGGTAGCATGATTCCCCCTGGTAAGACTGGTTGTCATATCTTCGGGCTGCTGACTACCCAGTAACGACAGTCAAGAAAGCACGGAAAGCTGTCCCGGCTGTCATTTGTAGATCTTTGAAAGAGAGAAAGAAATTTTATTTTCTCAAACATGTGTAAAATTTCTTTTCTTTCTTTCAAAGATCGTCTGAAATACTTTGATAACAACCGAACATAAAAATATAAGTTCACATGATTTTTGATCACATATAACTGAATAGGCTTTTTGAAAATGGTGTTTAAAATATATTTAAGGACTGTATTAATTATTGCAAATAGGAAAAGGTATGTCGACTTAAAAACTGGTTTTAGATATTTACAGATATTATTAATCCGTATTGTAGCTGCACGCTTACAGCTGTACCAGAATACATTGGCGCGTGGGCAAAATCGAAACTAATGTCGCAAAAAATTTTGGCACTAGTTTGACAATGACAGGGAGGCGTGGTTGATAACATTCGTGACAGTTCTAAGAAATTTATTGAAATAACCATTCTTCTTGCTTCGCCATAGTCGGGTAAAAACAAGATGGCGGCACTAGTTACGATTTTGGCGCCAACAGAACTTTGTAGTACCTATCTTTTGTTTGCGTTCAATACAACTGGACCGGGACGCCATTGGTAGTACTGAATTTTGCAGTCTTAGTTGCAATACTAATAAGAGTTCAAAATGGCGACTCTCAGAACAGTACTACTGACTACTGACTGCAAAATTCAATGCTGCAGATCGCAGCACAGGTCAAGTTGAACGCACAGTACATGCAATTTTTTTTATCACTGCCATAACACAAAAATTTGCTAAATTTTACATCTGGTTATCCGTAGTCAAATAAGTCCAGCTTAGGACCCGAGATACATTTGCGGCAAAAAGTCGCAAGTTTGTAACGTTTGTGCCAGCCTTTACTAGGTAAGACTTCACAAGTTCACAAGTTGTGATTAGAATATAAATTAGTTATTAATAATTAATTGTTACTTAATCGCTTATTTATTAGGACTATAGGACATTATTAGGAATAACCGGTCGAAGTGTGGAATAACTGATTATATTTACTTACTTATATTTTTTTCTTATTTAGATTGACTAAGTACGTTCCTTTACCTGTTCAGTGTTGAGTCAAGAAGGATAATTCCCGTAATTAAAAAACGTATAAAATGTAGTCGCAATCAATTTCAAAAACTTGTCGAAAATGTAGGGAAATTAGTGGTACTTTGACACATTGGAATACGAACTGCCTCGTTGGTCTAGTGGCAGCAATTGCTACTGCTGACCATGAGGTCCTGGGTTCGATTCCCGGTTCGGGCAGTGTTATTGTGTTTTTCCATCTGGAATTTCTCAGTAGCAGCCGGAGTCTGGATTTGTGCCCGGTTGATGGCAATAGGCTCGCCCCCTATTACATGTGACTCAAACATAACTGGCGAAGTGTGGGCGTACTGTAGGTATACCTCTGCCCAACCCGTCGGGCAATACAGGCGTGATGTTATGTAAAATACGAACGTTATTATTTTCTTGTTAAAAAATACGGGAAGCCATCAGATCATTCTTTTCCAAAGTTATTCAATATTTTGGGTTCGTAATATCTTTTTTTCTTTGACAATATTTTTAACAAGGAGGCTACATTTATTTGTCATATTGACAAAAATCTAGTCTTTACATCAATTAATGAAGGTTGCATCACAGACATTTTTAATTTAGTTGTGTAAGATATTTTTGAGTTTCAATTGTGTTTGAATCATTCCAGTCTTTATTATTATCATTTCAAACAACAATAATAATAAAAATATTATATGCAAGATATTACGGACCCTATTAACATAACATTAAGACTCGCTTTGGAAAGACATTAAAATAAGTTCATACTCTGCGATTCTGCGATTCGCACCTTAACTGACTAATAATATTTAAAAAAATGTTTTTTATTCAATTACAGTCAGGAAATAAATTGATTATCAAATTGTCACACTACACGCCAATTTGCCGTGTTATAGTGCGTTTCATCAAATAGTTATGCCGTAATGTTGGCTCCCCTGTTGTAGGACGAACAAGAATACGCTACGGAGGTCCGTTTTTGAAGTTTGACAGTAGAGCCAACATAACGGCATGCGAACTATGAGATGAAACGCACTCTTCCATTACAACTGTCAGAGAATGTCAGTTGTTGCAAATCACAAGTGACACTCTCTGAAGTCTGAAATGGCTATAAAAGGATATACGGACAATTTAAGTTTGTTGGTTGATCATTTGCTAAACAATGAATTTCTATGACTTAATGTTCGATTCTAATTTTGTTGTTTTGAAAAATCTTTGTATCACAATGTCACCAAATATTTTAGGAGATATTTAAGTCCTTGCAAGCAATTCATAGAATTGTACTAGGAGTAGGTTCACATTAGCAGATATGATATCAGACGCTTCAGTTTTTGTTAATTTTTGTCTTTCATTCGGCATTTTTCACTTGAAGTAAAGTGAATTCATTTTGAAACCGATCCAACGATGTCGGATTGTGAGATTGTGAACTAAAAATGAAATGAAATGAGCAGATGAACGTTCATTTCTATGTAATTTTGTCGGCATCGTGTGACCGTGGAATGAAACAAAAATGAACATTCACACGAGTGTGAAGTGTTTGATATCAACCGATTTAATCTGTAAAAATGTATCCGAGAAAACATGCTAGGTATTGACAGTTCACTTCAAGCTAACTTCACAAAGTTCTCACGATGAGATTTTTACAAATTAAATCGGCAGCGTAGTCTTTTGTCTAAACTGTCAATTTCTATGTAAAATCTAAATGTCACATTGTGCGGTGCTGTCACAAATGTATTGTGTACCTTAGTTTATCAAAAAGAGAATATTGAAATATGATAATATCGAGTGATTTATGCTAATATGTATTGTAAAAAATAAATAAGGCTGTACCCTATTTCTTTGTTTTTAATCTTTCCTGCACCCTATCTTTTAGTCATCTATATATAACCTTGTTTTTTGAAATCCTTTTTTTTTTACTTTTTCGTAAATATCGCAAAAACTAGACGTCCTGGGTCAAAAATAGTGAAATTTTGATCACCCTCTCGTACAACACCCCTTGGGATGTTTGTCTCCCGATTACCAGATGACCTTTAATTGACCTTGAACTTGACCTTTGCCAAAATGAAATGAGAACTTGACCTTTGCTAAAATGAAATGAGGTTGTTTAAAACGCTTATTCCACTGGCTGAATTGTGTCGTGTAAAAATTGAGACAATTGCAATCGTGGATTTTCTCCTGATTATTTACTGGATGACCTTTAATTGACCTTGAACGGGAACTGTCTAAATTTGGCAAAATGTCATGAGAAAGTAAAAGCATAGTCACTCTGGGCTGAATAGCAGTCAGATAATAAAATATTAGACACGTACCTATTTTTTTCTTTTATCATATAAATAAAACAATATTTAGATACAATGCATTAAAGCTGGGGGACTGAGGGCTCGCTACGTCACAAGTCTGGTATAAAATCTACCGACCAGTGACGTCATGCCACATTTTAACCCAATGTATTGCTGTAATTTTTTGGATACGTAAAAGAAAATATTCGTGTCCAATATTTATTAATAATCTAAGTATCTGACGGACAAAAGACATGTAGTCAACATCCCTATTGTGTCGTATCAGACAGTGTAATCGTCTGTCTCCTGATGACCTTGAACGTCATCATCATCTGCCTTCGGTTTCCAGTCTAACCGGATGCAGCTGAATACAAGAATTTTACATGGAGCGACTAACTACTAAACTAAAAAACTAAAAATAAAGAGGAAATTTATGTATCAAGCGAACGCACACCTACATGCGGGGTTCCTCAAGGCAGCGTACTCGGATCTTTGTTATTCATAATATATATCAATGACCTGCCTAGTGCTATTGACCACCCCATGACTCTCTTTGCCGACGACAGCACTATGACCGTGGCATGTAAAAATAAAGACATTTATGAAAGTGACGTAAATCAATCTTTGACATCAATAATATCATGGTAAAATAGGAACAACTTAAAAATAAATCTAGACAAGACAACTATAATGCATTTTAGGCAACGGACCCAGGCTGTATTTGACCTCAACACAATTTACAAAGATACAGACTGAATAAAGTTGACGACACATTTCTAGGAATTTTTATTGACTCTAAATTGAACTGGAAGGCACACATCGAATACCTAAGTAAACGGCTAAGCTTCTCAGCGTATGCCTTATATAAACTGGCCACAGAGCTTAACACAGGCGCCTTATTAACAGCTTATCATAGTCTAGTAGCATCGTTATTACGCTACGGTGTTATATTTTGGGGGAATTCCACAAACAAAGAAATAGCGTTTAAGGCCCAAAAGAGATGCATTCGTGCTATGTTCAATTTGAAGGCAACCGACAGCTGTATGCCATTATTTAAAAAACACAAATTATTAACTTTACCATCTCTGTATGTTTTTGAAATTGCGGCATTTGTTAGGGTAAATCAATCCCTATTTCCACGACTAGCTGACACCTTCCCCCGTAACAGACGTGTCAAAAATCGACTGTATTCGCATGCGTCAAAGACGGCATTAATGGGAAAAAGCGTTTTCTGTATGGCTCCAAAAATTTACAATAAAATACCACATTCATATAAAGCATTGCCGGTAAATATGTTTAAAAAAAAGATGCGAGATTTATTAACAGACAAGTGTTATTATAATATAAGTGACTTTTTGAATGAAACTACTATTGTGCCTTTAGTGACGTAGTATTATTTAAAATTTATGATTATTGTTTTTATTTTTATGATATTTTTTTTATTTTTATGATTATTTTTTTATTTTTTGTAAATCTTATAAATTTGTACGCCGTATGGGTGAAACATGGACGTACGTAAAATATTATTATTGTGACATCCTGCATGCTTAATTTGCATGTAAACGCATGTTTAGTATAAATGTTATAGGCAAACTCCGAAGCTCCGGCGCTCCTAGGTTGGACTGGTCAATCCTCAGGTCAGACTGAATGACTTAGTCAAAGCCCAAACAAATGTAAATTTTCGGCCTTTGACTAAACAATTTTCGTCAAACCTGGGAGAGACTAATTTGGTCAGGCAAACGTCAAAACACAATTTTATTAAATCGGGGTTTGACGAGTCAAACTCCGATATAGGTATGAAGTGTCTTATCTTCGTATATTTGGAAGCATTTTATCATTTAAGCAGCTTTCAAGTCTTAAGAACCGCTTAACTCTGCCAGTTCTGACACCTGATTGGTCAGCTTACGTGATTTTCACTTTTATATTTGAGATGCTTTGAGTTTCACATAAATCCAAGTAATAGTTTACGCACTCTTTTGTGACATTTGCATACTTTTTATTTAAAGCTTTCAATGTGAGATCTCTACCACCATGACCACATTCCTGATGAGCACATTCAATCACATCGAATAACTCGTCATCCGTAACGTAGTATTGTATATTTTTTGTATCTGACAATGGCTTAATCAATTTTTTTTCGTCCCCAAAACAAACAACGTCGTAGCGTTTGAGACGGCGATACTGCAAAGACGTTTTCTTTTCAGCTACTTTAGCGGATTCTACCTCACTGATAATCTGCTCATACAACTGTTTGTTTTTTATGTGAAATGAACACTTATTTTTATTCAAATTAGAAATTTTCTCTTTAAACTTATCCACGTTTTTAGTAACAACAACACCGTTTGATTCTTTGATTTGATTGATGATGAACAACATCTTCAATTTTACACAATTACACGCCCGCACGCTCAATGAACGAACATGAAATGACAAAACAATCGGTCGGAACACCGCGAGAGACATTATGAACCTGTTTAAACATGTTCAGATCAACGTTTGACCGAGTTTTGCAGTCGCTTCTAGGATTGACTAGGCCAAAACCGAAACAGAATAATTTACTTTCGACGTTTGACTGAAAAGTTAGGAGCTCCTGGGTTTGACTAAAAATACTTCAGGCAAAGGGCGAAATTGAAATGTATTTCGGGGATTGCCTGATGGCTTTGGCCAAACCTAGGATAAACCAGTCCTTCCGCGAAGAGACTGTGTATCGGACTTTGACTATAACATAAATATATAATACAATATTTATAATAAAATTATCTTTATCTTTATCTATCTGACCTCCACAACCCAGTAACTGGGTAATACGATACCCCTTGGTAAGACTGGTGACCTTGAACGGCTAAGGATCCCGGACGAACTTGCCCGAAGGGGGTCAAGCATGGCACCAGTGGGGCCTGAACCCATTGCGCCACTCCCCTTCACCCGAAGGTAAGGAAACGTACTAGGGACTAACCCTACAAACTATAGTTGGACCAAGGAGAGTGCAGGCAGGCTAAGGAGGCACTCCCTGCCACCGATGGCCGCCTCACGAAACGGGTGCTCCGACTAACGAAACAACAGCTGCGTACTGTTACAGCAGCTATAAATAAACACCTCTTTGTCATAGGAGTCACAGACATTCCGCTGTGCAGGGCCTGCATGGAGGACGAGACAGCAGTTCATGTGCACTGCCCGGTGGTCGCCACATACAGGGTAAAGTACTTCGGTAACCTAGGTACCTACCCTACGTGAGATGGTCAGTAACACCAAGGCGTTGCTGGCCTTCTTGGAGGAGCTGGGGTGGATCGATTAAGTGATTTCCCACCCGTACGCAAAATTCGCGATTTGACGTGGAGTTGCGTTTATCAGCCCGTTTTACATAATACCTAAGGATAAGGATCATCATCTGCCTCGCCTCGTCAGCTTCCAATCTAACCGGATGCAGCTGAATACCAGTATTTTACATGGAGCGACTGCCTATCTGACCTCCACAACTCAGTAACTGGGTATTCTCTAGGTAGTCTGTGGTAATACGATACCCCTTGGCAAGACTTGGCTGTCAGACTTTCGGGCTTCTGACGACCCGTAACGACTGTCAAAGATCCACAAATGACAGCCGGGTTCAACGGATTAACGTGCTTTCCGAGGCACGGAGGAGTCTCTATATGTAAAGATGATCACCCATCCACGGACCAACCCCAGAAAGCGTAGCTTAACCTGATGGATCGACCCGTGCGGCTGTTATTACTTAGCCACGAGCTCTTCCTCCCTTACCTAATAAGGATAAGGATGTTGATGAGTAAAAATATCATAAAAATGAAACCAAATATTAATAATTCAACATTACGTTTATTATTCAATACAACGCACCAATACTGGAATGTATAAATATTAATAATTATACAACAATATCAATTTAGTTAAATCACGTATAAAATGCGGACATACTTAGCGATTAAAATCAAAGGTTATTTTTCATTGACAAAAATATTACTTACATTTATAAAAATATTACCGTCCTGTCGCAGTTAGGTAAAATAACGGCTAGCGAGAAATCTGATTTTCACTTACAATACTACAAAGATCTTTTGGCGCTCGAATGACGTTAACAGGATGGCGCTGTTGGTAAACACTTGTGCGATTGTTTTGTGAAACGTAATGAAAAAACAAGATGGCCGCGTTAGTTCCGATTTTTACCACGCGCCAAAAGAACCTCTCGTTTCGTTGATTGATATTCGAACTCCTTTCGTTTATTTATTTATATTCGAGAACTCCTTACGTTGGTTGTTTTTTATATAGCCAGATACACGTTACTTTAACGTTATGTACAGTGCGTTCATTATAACTTGACCCGTGACACAGTCGCCATTTTGAACTCTATTAATAAAACTAAGGTTGATACCCAATGGTGCCAACAAGACGGCAAGGGACAAGTTATAGTGAACGGTCTGTAGTACTGTATTTTTGACAATTTAGAAGTAAAATCGTTGAATTACGTTTTATAAGTGTTCTTTTTACACGTACAAGCTCTTATAAACTTTATATATTTACGAATACACTTATTTGTTATTATCCTTACATATTATAAAACAAAGTCCTCCGCCGCGTCTGTCTCTCGTCCTGTTCGCAATAAACTCAAAAACTACTGCACTGATTTTCATGCTGTTTTCACCAATGGATAGTGGTTCTCCAGGAAGTTATTTTAGTATATAATAACCGTCATCCACGCGGGCTATGGCGCGGACATCAGGTAGTACTTTATATAATTATTTACTAATGCACCTTTTTCTTATTATTGTACATATTTATTTAGTTTTATTCTTATAATTTATAGATTTCTAAGTATGTTAATTACATATTGCAGAGATTCTCTTATAACTTTTTATTTACTAGTTATTTTTTAAGGCCAATATCAAAATTATAATTAAATTAAAATGTTTTACAATGAGACTCCTAAAAGATTACAAATATTTTATGAATTAATAATTAATACAATAATTAAACGAGATATATTCTATCTTTGAAGTAAATAGTATATTTCATTTTTTTTTTTTGTGAATTTATCGTTAGTTAATTGCAATAGGCTGGCCCCCTATTGCATGGGTCTTAAACGTAACTGGAGATATGTGAGTTTACTAATACACCTCTGCTTAACCCTTCAGGGAATACAGGCGCGATGTTTTGAAGTTAATTTTCTCATACAGAACTTATTTCCTTACATAAAAAGCCATCCTATAAAGGTTCCATTTTTCTTTTTTATAGTCGGAACCACAGAATAGTACAGAGGCCCTAGTGTTAGTTTCTCGACTTTACGCATCGACCGCGTTAGGCGCTCTGATTGGCCCGTCACTGGCCTTCATTGGAGAAGGGCCAATCGGAGCGCCGGACGCGTTCGATGCGTAAAGTGTAGGTAGATGGTTAAAAGAAACTCGCACTAGGGCCTCGGAAGGCGCACCCCACATTTTAGGTATGCTACAAGTACGCGGCGGGCTCGTCTTGTCGGGCCAATTCAGTGAATGTAACGTAGTCAGAAGATATAAGAGTTACGCGATAGAAAGAGAGGCAACTTCTAGGTGAATAAAACTGTACGTGATTAGCGCTGTGCGACCTGAATTGCACTTTAGTGTGTCGTAGCAAGAGTCGCTTTTTATTTACTTTTAGCCCACTTTTCACAGAGAGGAAGTCTGTGCCATAATTTTGCGGAGTGAAACATCTGTATTATTCTGTGTCGGAACCTTAAACACTCGTACAAAATCAATGAATACTTATTCAATAATACGAAAATAAAATATTACTTCCCACTTGTACCAAAAATCACTAAATTAACGGATTTAACGAACGAATTTTAAAAATTGTTCTATTTCTGTCAATTGTTTAAAGATGACTGAATTGTCAGAGTTAGTGCGAATTTCAAGAGCTATCAGTGTCAATATTCCACAGAAAATAATGACACTGACAGCTCCTAATCGAAGTTTATGCGCTGATCGCCTTCAATTTCTTTGGTGAAATTCTCCCTTAGTGATTTGTGGTTTAAACGGGACTCAATAATATTTCATCTTCAAAATCTTTCAAAACATTTTTTTGTCTGGTGAACTGAAAAATGTTCTCAAAATCATAAAAAAAACACTATAAAGTGCAAAATAACTTTAATTCCGGAAGTCGAAGGCTTTTATTTGATTAAATTTTTGCCACCGACTTCCGAAACTAAACATATTTTGCACTAAACACCTCCTTTATTTGAAGTCGGTTGAAAAGTATGTTTTGCCAGCATATTTATATATAACTAAACAATAGATAGATGATAGGAGCTATCCAAGCACAGTGTGCGAGTGTCATGCCTGTGAGGCAAGCGAATATGTACCACAGGAGACCCAAGATGAAGAGTTGCCAGATTACGTGGAACATCAGGAGACTGGAACCAAAAAAACAATAAAATTATTTTATCAGAGAGATTTAAAGGATTTAGGAGGAGCTCGTGGCTAAGTAATAACAGCTGCACCGGGTCGATCCATCAGGTTAAGCTACGCTTGCCGGGGTTGGTCGGTGGATGGGTGACCATCTTTACACACCGAGACTCCTCCGTGCCTCGGAAAGCACGTTAAGCCGTTGGTTTGTCTGTCGGCTGTCATTCGTGGATCTTTGACAGTCGTTACGGGTCGTCTGAAGCCCGAAAGTCTGACAACCAGTCTTGCCAAGGGGTATCGTATTACCCAGTTACTGGGTTGTGGAGGTCAGATAGGCAGTCGCTCCATGTAAAATACTGGTATTAAGCTGCATCCGGTTAGACTGGAAGCCGACCCCAACATAGTTGGGAAAAGGCTAGGCAGATTGATTTATGAAAAATATACTATGTATTATCAGATTTTTACCCTGTTTACGGTAATAGTACGCGGCGGTATAACCCCGCGTCATACATAACCAAAGCGATCGGTCGCACGAATATGCGATCGTCGCGTTCACATGGTCATTCATTTTCCATCAAAAGGTTGGGGACCGGCGTGTTCGTGTTCCCCGAACAAAATGAACGCGAAAGTAACGTGTGCGGGTTGATCGATTTGGTTAGGACACGGCCTTTAGCAGTCCTTTCCGACTTACAAGTTCCACATCACACATTGACATCCTGGATTCGAAACCAGGCAAGAATATACTTTATAGCAACAGATTTCCCCCTTTCCTTTAATCTTCAGAGGTATGAGGAACAGGGTGTAAAGTTCACTCATCCTCTATAGAAAAGGGAGGATCCTCCGACCAGACGAGTGTTGTGTCTGGCGGGCAACTGCCTGACGATTGATGTTGGAAATATATAATAAAGTTGATCGCGCGGTAAACAATGGCTGCGCGATGCAGGATTTCTGTGACGTCAGGTCTTTGATGCGTAGTTCGCATGTGGCGATGTAGATGCCGCCACAGGTCTTATTTAACGTAACTAGGTAAATATGGGTGCAGTATTTTAATTTACTTTTGCCAACTTAGCGGGAAATACATGGGTAAAATTATGATATAATGACAATGTTATGTACTTACACCATGTCCTTCTTTCGTGCAGCAGGCAAAGAAGACTCCTTCTCGCGGTTCAAGTATCGCCTGACGCCCAAATGTAGCGTTCTAAAGTATTCAACCCACTGAAAATAAAAATAAGACATATTTAGTATTCGTCAGAATCACGAAAGTCTGACAACCAGTCTAACCAAGGGGTATCGTATTACCCAGTTATTGGGTTGTGGAGGTCAGATAGGCAGTCGCTCCATGTAAAATACTGGTATTCAGCTGCATCCGGTTAGACTGGAAGCCGACCCCAACATAGTTGGGAAAAGGCTGGCAGATGATATTTAGTTGCCAATATAAAAAATACTTACATACTTTTTCTTCGGAAATAAAAAGCTATATCAAGTCGTATAAAGTAAGATTAACTCGCCACCCAAAAATATCCTGCCAAACCACCATTTTTTTTTTTTTTGAGGTTGGGAAATCATCCAATGACTTCTCCCGCTCTGGGCGGAGCGGAAGGGCGTGTCAGACTTTTACTGACTAAAACCCACCCGTGTTCCTTCAGTTGCCTGTTGTTAAGGTCCCGGTATCCCTTTCGGACTAACCCGCACTGGCAAACCACTTATTGGATAAAAAATATTGTTGATTCTAATGATTATAATTCTGTAAAGCCATATTTGTTATGGTCGCGAATCATATGCAACATACAACCTGACACTGACCTGCAAATTGAAAAAAAATCGGGGGCTACCTTAGCGCATCTCCCTTAACTTTAAAATACCCACCACAAGAGGTATGGCAAGGGGTGCGGTGGGGCTGCAGTGTTATTCTTGAAGAGCCTTATACAGGGTGTTAGGGTAAACACCGTTATCCTTGAAACCAGTAGTTTGGTGTCATTTATAGAACGTAAAATCAATGGAACATTAGAACATTTTTTTTCTTTTTTTTTAAACTACATTTTACCACAGAAGAAGCAAGTTCGTTGCCCTATGCGCTAGGGATACGAACTTGCGTCTCAACACGGGCGGGGGGTGCGGAACGTGACCTGACCGGCCGCGAGCGCGACCCTTCCCTCAGTTAGTCAGCTGTTTCGCTAGCGAGCACGCTGTCGGATAGAAACTTTTTAAAATCTTTGAATGAAAATAACGTTTTTTTTTGTTGTTACTCGGTCATTTGTTTTTATATTTAAGTCAACTACCCATGGTTTGAGTGACAACGGTGTTTACCCTGACAACCTGTAAATAAATAAATCAGCGTGAGGTCCGGGTTTCCATCTCTAAGTCGCGCAAATTATTATTGACATTTCCATTACGAAATTCACAGTAGCAGCCCGGAGGCTGGATTTGTGGCCGGTTGATGGCAATAGGCTCGCCCCCTGTTACATGGGACTTAAACATAACTGGCGAAGTGTGGGCGTACTGTAGGTATACCTCTGCCCAACCCTTCGGGCAATACAGGCGTGATGTTATATAAAATACGAACGTTATTATTTTCTTAAAAAATACGGGAAGCCATCAGATCATTCTTTTCCAAAGTTAATCAATATTTTGGGCTCGTAATATCTTTTTTTCTTTGACAGTATTTTTAACAAGGAGGCTATAATCGTTTGTCATATTGACAAAAAATCTAGTCTTTACATCAAATGAAGGTTGCATCACAGACATTTTTAATTTAGTTACACTACACCGCTCTGCCTACCCCTTTGATGAATGAATGTGCGATAGTATAATTATTTTCAGTAGTAACTACCGAAAATGTCAAACAAAATTGTGGCGGCCGGATATTGACCTACTAAGTATCTACTATCCAGCCGGATACTTGCCGAATATTCGTTTCTACTAAAAACTGTAGCAATACTTACATATAAAGTAGATATATCAATAAAGAACAGCTCCTTATCCGTTTCGTTCAATTTCTTAGCCAATTCTAAAGTGTTTGGGTTGTAGAACTTCCATTCACTGAAGATAAATCGTTGCAGGCGGCTCAGAGAGTTCCATACGTTTTTGTGGAGACGGATCAAGCTGAAAAAAGTGAGAAATTCAGAACAAATATTGCAGTTGTCACTAATATATTAAGTTTATGCAACTGTTATAATAAGGGGTATTAAAACATGAATGTAGTATCATAATGAGGTTAATACCTAATTATTTACAGTTGCATACAAGACTTTATCTACACCCATGATATGAATCCTCTTTATAGGGTTTGCAATACTAATATCGAACAAAAATGTAGGGATACGACCCACGTGAATTCGAATTACCTATAAGTTTTTTTTTTATTACGGTGCTTTGTTAGTGAAACGCGCTTCAATGACAATGTTCTTTTTTTTTAAATGAGTTGCATTATGAAATTTAGTACAAAATTATAACGCCCATTTCGATGATAATTATTATAGTTACTATGACACTGGTTATTTTAATGTTGGCAATAAAGTAACTGCTTCAGGAACTTTTATAGAGGATTTATAGCATGGGCGTAGATAAACAAATATAAGGAGTACATAATAGTGCGTGCAGTGCTGTTATATATTACGTAGCTCTAAAAACAGTGAAGGAAAACATCGTAAAGCAACCGGTATGTCCTTTTTTGGGGTGGGAAAGTCACACATTCACACGACGTGTTGCCGAGCGCTGGACGCAGAGCGAGACATATCAGCGCATGACAGCGCCCGCGCGTGGCAACACGTCGTGTTCGGGTTCGCGACTGGTCAATCGTCAACCTGAGGATACCTCGTTGAGAGGTGAAACATGTGTCGATTTCTTACAGGGTTTTTATGACTCTTGAGGAATATTTACTACTTATCTATCTAATCACAAAGGACGTATTTTTTGCTTCGAACCAAAACAGTGCAGTAAAGTTGTATGAGATTTCATTGTTGCACTGTTTTTCATTAATGCACTGTTTTTAGGGTTCCATACCCAAAGGGTAAACCGGGACCCTATTACTAAGGCTCGTCTGACTGACTGACAGACTGACTGACAGAGAGACAGACAGTTGAGTTGAGAAATTGTTAATAACCTTTTGCCGCAAAAGTCGCGGGATAACTTTGTTTTCATTAACTTGACTAGGTATATTTTATCACGGTAGCTACATTGGTAGTTGAAAGAAAAGTAGATTACGTACCTTGCTAAAGTGAGTAATTAATGCACTCGTGTTAATTTAACATAACCCTCGTGCATTAATAACTCACTTTGCGCTCGATGCAACAATCTACTATTATTTGAATGCAAATCTGATACTTACATAGGTTTTCCTCCTGTAAATCTCAGCATCATGTCTAGTAACAACGCCGGGAAGAAATGCACGAAGATCGCAGAGATGCGGAACATTAGTAGAGACGGCACGAACTTGAGGTGTGGGTACCTGAAATAAGTAATGATTTTATAAACCGACTTCTTCAAAAAGGAGGAGGTTCTCAATGAATCGATTGTGATGGATGATGATTCTTTTTTTGCCTGGTAGGTCATGCTTCCGAGGTGGTCCCATATAAATTTTATTAACTTTGCTTGCGTAGTTTTTGAGTTAGCTTCAATATTACATATTTTTTTCCCACTTATACCCCATTTGAAATAAGATTAGACATTGAAACAAACCTTTCTACAGTCCGTTCAACCGATTTTGACTTCTATACCGTAGGCATAAGGATTGCATTAAAAGCAAAAAAGGTTACACAATACCAACTGTCTACTGCAGCTGCCATTTGTCATGCGACCAACGCAATAGAAGTCAAAATCGGTTGAACGGACTGTAAAAAAGACTTATTTCAAATGGAGTATAGTTTATCTCGAGGATGTTTTAATTTACTCCGTCACTATTATTTACATAGCGGGTACCACAACTAAACTAAAAAAACAAAAAACGAAAGTTGAAAAGCAAAGACACCGAGTTCCGAAATGAAAGTTATTTGTCACTTTTTAGTGTATTTTTGGAAGTCGTTTTTTGTTTTTTTTTTAAAGTTTTTATTTATTTAATTACATACTTACACTACCATTACAGTGTCCCAATTTGGTAGTGTAGTTAATTAACAATTTATGAAATAAATTGCAACATATTAACATTAACGGGTCGATCCATCAGGTTAAGCTACGCTTGCCGGGGTTGGTCCGTGGATGGGTGACCATCTTTACATATTGAGACTCCTCCGTGCCTCGGAAAGCACGTTAAGCCGTTGGTCCCGGCTGTCATTTTGTGGATATTTGACAGTCGTTACGGGTCGTCAGAAGCCCGAAAGTCTGATAACCAGTCTTACCAAGGAGTATCGTATTTTGGAGGTCATATAGGCAGTCGCTCCATGTAAAATACTGGTATTCAGCTGCATCCGGTTAGACTGGAAGCCGACCCCAATATAGTTGGAAAAAGGCAGATGATAATTATCTTATTACCACTGCTCTCAAAACGGTGAAGGAAAACATCGTGAGGAAACCGGAATGTCTTAGATCCAAAAATTCGAAGACATTATGACATCTACCAACCCGCACTGGGCCCGCGTCCATCTCACAGAGAGGAGGCCTGTGTCCCAGCAGTGGGAACATTATAGGCTGATTATGTATGTATGTTTTATTTTTCCTTTTATAAAGTATCACGGTTGGTGATACTTTATTCACATTACAATCTAGCCTATTAGCTAATAAGTAATTCAAATATAACTTAAACTGCTAAGTAACTATAACTATAAAATTAAGAAATCGTCCAGTAACGTCTTTCTTATTGACTATAAGTTAAGGGGAAGACACTTGATTCACGTGTTCTTCATAAGAATCAGCAATAGGGAATATGCATGTGATTCAAATATGGGTCAAATATTTTTTTTTATAGACTATATTACTTCAGAATTATGCCTCCATCAATATTTTTGAATAAAATTTCTTTTTGAGCGAGAAATATTTTTTTTTAAAGTCCCAAAAAACTGTGGGTAATTCAAATACTTGAAAAGGCTAAGAGCGGATGTAACGTAACAATCCGGGATAACAATCCAAATGTCAATGTCAAGTCAATCAACAAGTGTCAAGTCAATGTCAAACGCTCATAGAAAAAGGAGTGTTTGACGTTGACTTGACAGTTGCTTGTCTGCTTTCACGGACTGTGACGTCACCACACCAAGCGCGCCAAATGGTGGGCGTTTAAATAGCCCGGATCGGTTGGATATTTTAAAACATTATTTAACTACTTTAAATTGCTTTTTTGCCGTCGAATTTTTTTTACTATTATTTGACGATGTAAACTATCGACTAAAAATATTAAAAAAATACATGCATATTCCCTATTGCACTACAGTCACTTACACTGCAGTAAACTAACTCAAAAGGTTTTACCCTTTTTAGTCTTCGCACTAATTCAGTGTTGTCAAGGAGTTGGATCGCCTCAACATTCACGTGATGGTAAAGTCTGTCTTCATGAGCTTCTGCGTATGTATGTATGTAAGTAAACTTACCACACGGCACTCTTCAAAGGATACTTATGCAGCATCCCATTAACTGTGTTCTCAATCATGGACCATGTAAATGGCTTGCAGGTTGAAGATGAACAATGGTATACCGTCAATCCAGACCTGAAAATAGACAAGTTAAAATCTTTAGACATAACATATTATCACGCCTGCATTCTCCGAAGGGATAGGCAGAGGTGTACCTATAGTACACAAATATTCCGCCAGTTATGTTTAAGTGCCATGTAATAGGGGGCGAGCTCGTGGCTAAGTAATAACAGCCGCACGGGTCGATCCATCAGGTTAAGCTACGCTTGCCGGGGTTGGTCCGTGGATGGGTGACCATTTTCACATATCGAGACTCCTCCGTGCCTCGGAAAGCACGTTAAGCCGTTGGTCCCGGCTGTCATTTGTGGATCTTTGGCAGTCGTTACGAGTCGTCAGAAGCACGAAAGTCTGACAACCAGTCTAACCAAAGGGTATCGTATTACCCAGTTAGTGGGTTGTGGAGGTCAGATAGGCAGTCGCTCTATGTAAAATACTGGTATTCAGCTGCATCCGGTTAGACTGGAAGCCGACCCCAACATAGTTGGGAAAAGGCTAGGCAGATGATGTAATAGGGGGCGAGCCTATTGCCATCAACCGGGCACAAATAGAGACTCCGAGCTGCTGTGGATTCGCGTGGTTGATGTGCACTCGCGGAACGAGAAGGTTTCCTTTCTAGGGTTCTGTACCCAAAGGGTAAAACGGGACCCTATTACTAAGACTCCGCTGTCCGTCCGTCTGTCACCAGGCTGGCTTTTCACAGATGATGTATTTCTGTTGCCGCTATAGCAACAAATACTAAACAAACAGAATAAAATAAATATTTAAGAGGGCTCCCATACAACAAACGTGATTTTTTTGCCGTTTTTACAGATAACTAGCTGCGCCCCGCGGTTTCACCCGCGTAAGTCTCGACCACGTGGGAATATCCTGATAAAAAGTATACTATGTCCTTTACCAGGTCACGGTCTACCCATGTGCCAAATTTCATCTAAATCTGTTCAGCCGTTTTAGCGTGAAAGCGTAACAAACAAACTCACTTTCGCATTTATAATATTAGTTAGAATGGTACGGAAACCTTCGTGCGTGAGTCCGACTCGCAGTTGGTTCTATATTATGTAACTTACGTAGTCTTGCCCGCTTCCCAGCCAGCTACTAACAGCTCATTGACAACAACATCCACTGGTATGTAATCTGCCACGTTTTCTGTAGCCAACGGTAAGCGACGAACTACGCCTGAAAATTAAAGAAGTAAAACATGAAACATATGAAGGGTGTTAGGGTGAACACCGTTAACCTTGCAACCAGTGGTTTGGTTTCATTTATAGAACGTAAAATCAATGGAAAATTACAACTTTTTTTTTCTTTTTTTTTAAACCTATATTTTACCACAAGAGACGCAAGTTTGTTGCCCTAAGCGCTAGGGCAACGAACTTGCGTTTCAACACGGGCGGGGGGTGCGGGATGTGACCTGACTGGCCGCGAGCGCGACCTCTCCCTCAGTCAGTCAGCTGTTTCGCTAGAGAGAACGGTGTCGGATAGAAACTTTTTAAAATCTTTGAATGAAAATAACATTTTTTTTTGTTGTGTTTGGTCATTTATTTTTATATTTAAGTCAACTACCCATGGTTTGAATGACAAGAGTGTTTACCCTTACAGCCTGTGTAGAATCTGGCGAAATGTGGGTGTATCGGGCCAACCTTTTCCCTATGTTGGGGTCGGCTTCCAGTCTAACCGGAAGCAGCTGAATACCAGTATTTTACATGGAGCGACTCCCTATCTGACCTCCACAACCCAGTAGCTGGGTAATACGATACCCCTTGGTAAGACTGGTTGTCAGACTTTCGGGCTTCTGACGACCCGTACCGACTGTCAAATCCACGAATGATAGCCCGGACCAACGGCTTAACGTGTTTTCCGAGGCACGGAGGAGTCTTGGTATGTAAAGTTGGTCACCCATCCACGGACCAACCCCAGCAATCGTAGCTTAACCTGATGTATCGACCCGTGCGGGTGATATTACTTAGCCACGAGCTCCTCCAAAACATAACAAAATACTAAAGGAGATCATTCCCATCCATTCATTTTTGGGCTAAACAAAAAAAAGAGCTATATTCCGAAAAATTACGTTTTTCCCTTCATTTTCTATTACTACTAGCTATTACTTTAATTACATTACTATTAATTATTTTAACTAAAACATACTGACAACAGTATTTCTCAAACGCGTGTAACGGCGCAGAAAATGGTCCTACAGATTTGGTCCAATAGTGAAAAGTGAAGAGAATAACATATTCTAACGGAATATATCATTCTTTTTATTTGGCCGGCACTTTCATAATTCAGGCCAAATTAAATGATCTCCTTTTTATTAAAAATAAATAAAACGTTTACCTTTAGCAGCTCCCATTAGAAAACCTTGTGGACCCACTTTGGAGCATGTCCAGCCTGGTAACGGTTCTTTCCATGCCGCAACAACTGGAAGCACAGAATTTTTATTTAATATAAGTGGTCGCAAGCGCTACTGCTGAGCATGACGTCCTTTTTTTTAGGACCAGGCCCAGGTCGGTGGTGCGTCGTGTTCCACGCGCGCCTCAAAGAGATGTCAGCACAATTGGCGGGCTCTGCTAGAACCGATGCCTGCCAGGGTTGCGGGAAAGTCCGAAAGGGATACCGGGACCTTGACAACAGGCAACTGAAGGAACACGGGTGGGTTTTAGTCAGTAAAAGTCTGACACGCCCTTCCGCTCCACCCAGAGCGGGAGAAGTAATTTGACGATTTCCCAACCTCAAAAAAAAAAAAAGGTAGGGCAAAGTATCATTGGGTTTTTCCAACAGGAATTTTTCAGTAGCAACCCGGAATTGGGCCCGGTTGAGGGTGTGGCGGTATCTACATCGCCACATGCGAACTACGCATCGAAGACCTGACGTCACATAAATCCTGCATCGCGCAATTAAAGTTTACCGTGCAGTGAACATATATACAAAAACCCAATATCAATCATTGGGCAGTTGCCCGCCAGACACAACACCCGTCTGGTCGGAGGATCCTCCCTTTTCTATGGCGGATGAGTGAACTTTACACCCTGTTCCTCATACCTCTAAATTGGTGACCACGACGTGAATAAGCTCGCCCCCTATTACATGGGACTTCAACATAACTGGCGGAATGTGGGTGTGCTATAGGTACATATGGGCGCCAAACAGTTATTTTAATTATTTTGTACTTAATCTGACTTCCATGTTATTTATTGAATTAATACTTGTATTTCCGGTTGTAGGTATTTATAAAAAGTTTATATTATGATACCTTCCTTTTGATTTATTTAAAATAAAGTGGTTTCCGGTTAGATTTAATTTTTATAAGTTTCTATTATGATAACTTCCTTTTGATTTGTTTAAAACATTGTTTCCGGTTGTATTTATGAAAAGTTAATATTGTAATACCTTCCTTTTGATTTATTTAAAATAAAGTGGTTTCCGGTTAGATTTATTTTTATAAGTTTCTATTATGATAACTTCCTTTTGATTTGTTTAAAATATTGTTTCCGGTTGATTTTATTTTAAGTTCTATACTGGTATAAAGGATTTATCTTGACATCCGCTTGAATTACTTAAAATGTTATTTCCTTTAGAATTATAAGGATTTATGTTGATATCCGCTTGAATTATTTAAAATGTGATTTACTTTAGAGTTGAGGACTTATTTTGACTTGCATATCCGCTTGATTTATATAAATTCTTTTTGGCGGTAAAGTTTCGCGCTAATTTTGTGTATATAAACTGTTGCAATGCTAATGGAAACACATTCTTTGTGCGCTGCTCATGGAATAAACACCCTGAGTTGAAGTAAGTTATTTTATTTGTGCTCTCTTATCTCCATTTTCCTATTGCTGTGTATTTGTGTGATAAATTGGTGGAAATATGTGTGACTCCGGCAACGACGGCGATGATGCGCCGACAGCAGCGGTGGGATCCACCTCGCCCCTACTGAGGTCTGGATTCCGGATACGCAAACCAGTGCCGACCGCACAGCCAGACCCAACTTTCTCTATGGAGCAAGTGATGAGTCTGGTGACATCAATCACAAAGCAAGCCACATCAAGCGCCGTGACCGCAGCGCTGTCCGCTACTCCAGTGCCTTCACGGGATCGTGGCAATTTCTACCTACCGCCATTCGATCCCGATGTGCGCTCACACGACATCAGGGACTGGTGTGCCAATGTTGACCAAACCATCGCAACTATTGGCATATCACCGCATGAAGCTCGCATGAAGGCAATACTGCAGCTGAAAGGAAGAGCGAAGACGTGGGCTGATACGTGGTCCCTACAATCCACCACGTGGGAGCAAGTTAAGCAAGACCTGATCCAGACGTTCGGCGAAGAGTTCCGGTATGCTGACGACGTCCAGCGGTGGCGCGACTACACGTCGGAGCAAGCGAGCAGCTACGCGGACTACGCAACCACGGGATGGACGCTGTTCAAGAGAGTGCGGCCCGAAGCCGCGGACACCGAGGTAATTGACGCCCTTATTACTGGTATCTACCCTGATTTTGTGAAGTGTGAATTGTTACGTAATACGCCTGACTCTTTGCCCAAACTAGTCTCCGTTTTGAAAACTTTTCGCAAACGTGACCGACCGAAAACGGACAGTACAGACAAAAATCATCTCAACAAAAAACCCCGGCTTTCAGTTACATCTGATTCATTATTAGGTCAGTCGCCAATTTGTTTCAAATGTAAAAAACCTGGTCACCGAGCTCGTGACTGTAAGGAAAAATCGACACAAAATACAGACTCTAATATTTCTGGAAAGCCAGCCTCTCGCGATACGCCAGACAACCGTAAGTTAATTGAATGCAACTATTGCCATAAAAAGGGGCATTTAGAAAAAACTTGTTTCCGTAAACAAAATGACGAGAAATCGAAGTCGACTGATCAAAAATCCGTAAATTTTTGTGGTCCAATAAATCGTTGCACGACTACCGTCAAAATTGGATCTCATTCATATCCTTGCCTATTTGATTCCGGCGCAGATTGTTCGTTAGTACGTAAAAGCATTTCTGGTTCGATTCCGGGCAAAAGGAAGACTGTCAATACAGTTTTCAAGGGAATAGGCGGTGTCAATGTCTCGTGTTCTCAGAGTATCTCTGCTATTGTCGAGATCGATCAAGTTAGTGTAGAATTAGAACTATTTGTTGTGGAGGATCACCAAACCCAGTTTAATATTTTAATTGGCTATGATTTAGTGCAAATCCCGGGTCTTACTATCACATTAATTGATAAAAAAATGACTGTCTCGAGAAATATGATTATTAATGAATGTTCTTTAGCAGAGTCGGAAATAAAACTAAATACTGACCATGCTGAACCTATCATGTTAGAAAAATTAAATTCAATTTTAAACAAGTTTAAAGATAATTTCACTTCTGGTAATAAAGTTTCTGAGGTAATAACTGGTCAATTGACTATTAGATTAAAGAATAAAGATAAAATTGTTCAACGTAGACCCTACAGATTGTCGCCAATGGAACGCGAGAAAGTCAAAGATATTTTAAACGATCTTAAACAAAACGGTATAATCCGAGACAGCTCATCCCCTTTTAGCAGTCCTATTTTATTAGTTAAAAAAAAAGATGGAACTGACCGATTATGCGTTGACTTTCGGGAGTTAAATGCAAACACAGTAAGAGATAATTTTCCATTACCATTGATTGCCGATCAGATTGATAGGTTAGGTACAGCTCGTTATTTCACTTGTTTAGATATGACAGCAGGGTTCTATCAAATACCGATTTCTGTAGATTCTATAGAAAAAACTGCGTTCGTTACACCCGACGGTCAATTTGAATTTTTACGCATGCCTTTTGGGCTGTGCAATGCGCCGTCTGTTTATCAGCGTGCCATTAATAAAGCTTTGGGTGACTATAAGGATAAGATTGCTCTAGTTTATATTGACGACGTCCTTGTAATTTCTGCTACTATAGAAGAAGGGTTAAGTAACTTGGAGTTAGTTTTGGAGAGATTAACTAACGCAGGTTTTTCACTAAACATAAAAAAGTGCTCATTTCTAAAAAAATCGGTTGAATATTTAGGGAATATAATAGAAAACGGAACCGTTAAGCCTAGTCCCAGAAAATTAGATGCCCTCTCTAAGTCTGCTGTACCAAAAAACATTAAAGAATTACGGCAATTTAACGGCCTAGCTGGTTATTTTAGGAAATTTGTACCAAATTTTTCGAAAATCATGGCCCCTTTATATGAATTAACAAAATCTGGCGTACCTTGGAGATGGACTGAGAAACAGGAAAATGCCCGAAAGGAAATAATTAGTCGATTAACATCTTCCCCACTCTTGACAATTTTCAACCCTGATTTACCATGTGAACTCCATACAGACGCTAGTTCTATAGGTTATGGTGCAGTTTTGATTCAGCGACATGATAAGAATCCTCATGTCGTTGGTTATTTTAGTATGCGAACGACCAATACTGAGAGCAAATACCATTCATATGAGCTCGAAACATTGGCTGTCGTCAAAGCTATTAAACATTTCCGCCACTTCTTGTATGGTAGATGCTTTAAAGTAGTAACAGATTGCAATTCACTGAAAGCATCCAGAACCAAAAAAGAACTAACGCCAAGAGTACACCGCTGGTGGGCATTTTTACAAACTTTTCAATTTGATATCGAGTATAGGAAAGGTGATAGACTTTCTCATGCCGATTTTTTCAGTCGAAATCCCGTAGCGAGCCCCTGTAAAATTCCTACAGATAATATCTCGTTGCAATTTTCAGTAAACTCTTCTACACTTGATCATAACTGGCTCCTAATAGAACAAAAACGTGATCCAACTCTTAAAAACATAGTTGAACAACTTAATTCTGATACAATCCCAAAAGATATTGCTGACACCTATGTCATATCACAAGATAAACTACTTAGACGTAAAGTTCAAATAAATAATAAAACTCGTAAACTTATTATTGTGCCACGTAATTATAGATGGAATTTGATATCCCACTATCATGATAATCTTCAACACTTCAGTTGGGAAAAGGTTCTAGCTAAAATAAGAGAACAATATTGGTTTCCCAATATTTCAAAAATAGTTCGAAGGTTTACTGAAAATTGTGTTAGTTGTAGAATTCGCAAAGGTATGTCGGGTGCTAAACAAGTTACCCTTCATCCTATAGATAAAATTGCAATTCCCTTTCACACTATACATGCTGACATAACTGGACGTATGAACGGTAAACGTAATAACGCTGAATATGCGTTTGTATTTATTGATGCCTTTACCAAATATACTCATTTAATTTATACCAATGATCGAACATCTGATACAGCCATATCTTGTTTGCAAGAAGTAATTTCTATTTTCGGCACCCCAAATAGACTCATAACAGATCAGGACAAAAGTATGACATCATCTGATTTCAAGAATTTTAGTCATCGTTTCGGTATTGAACATCACGTCGTAGCTAAAGGCGCTAGTCGGGCAAATGGTCAGGTAGAACGTATTATGAAAATCATCAAAGATAATATGTCTGTTGTAGAGCTTAATAAACAGTGGCACACTGCTATTCGAGATTTACAATTGGCTATTAATTCTACCGTTTCTAAAAGTACGGGAAAATCTCCCATGGAGTTGTTGTTTGGAAAAAAATGTTCACCGCCGGGTATTAAGCTCTTACAAATCGATGATGATGAACCAATTGAAGATCTTAATACTGTTAGATCTTTATGTAAATTAAGGATGGACGAGCGATCATTTCGGGACAAATTACGATTTGACAAGGGCAAAGCTCAAATCAAGCCTTTTGAAAAGGGGGATTTTGTCTTAATGCATAAGCATGAAAGACATACGACTAAACTTGGGCCTAAATATGAAGGTCCTATGGAAGTTCTAGAAGTATTGCCTAATAATCGCTACAAAGTAAAGCATGTCAATTTAAAGGGATGTTCCGAAAAGATCGCTAGTCATGATTTTTTGAGACCAGCACCTCTGGCTCAAAATGATCCATTTATGGATGAAAATGATAATGATAATGAACCGACCGTATGGGCGGATGATTCTTTGTAAATTATATTAGCTACTCCACCTTCCCCCCTATTACGCTGGCTGGCCACCATGTGTATCCTTTTTCCTGGTCTTAGGGCTATATCCCAGGCGGGTGATGCCATCAAATATGGCTAGATCCAAGGCGGGTGATGCCGTGTTAGTGGGCTATATCCCAGGCGGGTGATGCCATGTGGTATGGCTAGATCCAAGGCGGGTGATGCCGTGTCAGTGGGCTATATCCCAGGCGGGTGATGCCATGTGGTATGGCTAGATCCAAGGCGGGTGATGCCGTGTGTTTTTGGCTAAGCCCAAGGTGGGTGATGCCGTTTTGATGTAAAATGACAGCGCAGAGAGCGCGCTGGATCAGAATGGCCGTATGGGCGCCAAACAGTTATTTTAATTATTTTGTACTTAATCTGACTTCCATGTTATTTATTGAATTAATACTTGTATTTCCGGTTGTAGGTATTTATAAAAAGTTTATATTATGATACCTTCCTTTTGATTTATTTAAAATAAAGTGGTTTCCGGTTAGATTTAATTTTTATAAGTTTCTATTATGATAACTTCCTTTTGATTTGTTTAAAACATTGTTTCCGGTTGTATTTATGAAAAGTTAATATTGTAATACCTTCCTTTTGATTTATTTAAAATAAAGTGGTTTCCGGTTAGATTTATTTTTATAAGTTTCTATTATGATAACTTCCTTTTGATTTGTTTAAAATATTGTTTCCGGTTGATTTTATTTTAAGTTCTATACTGGTATAAAGGATTTATCTTGACATCCGCTTGAATTACTTAAAATGTTATTTCCTTTAGAATTATAAGGATTTATGTTGATATCCGCTTGAATTATTTAAAATGTGATTTACTTTAGAGTTGAGGACTTATTTTGACTTGCATATCCGCTTGATTTATATAAATTCTTTTTGGCGGTAAAGTTTCGCGCTAATTTTGTGTATATAAACTGTTGCAATGCTAATGGAAACACATTCTTTGTGCGCTGCTCATGGAATAAACACCCTGAGTTGAAGTAAGTTATTTTATTTGTGCTCTCTTATCTCCATTTTCCTATTGCTGTGTATTTGTGTGATAAATTGGTGGAAATATGTGTGACTCCGGCAACGACGGCGATGATGCGCCGACATACACCTCTGCCTAACTGCCTAACCCTTCGGGGAATGCAGGCGTGATGTTATGTTATTTAAATTGAGAACGCGTGAGAACCATAATGGCCTAATTGCAATGGACAAGCCTTTTGAGAACCATAGAAAACAAAAATAGTATTTTTTAAATCAACTAGCACTCTTCAGAGTCCACACTTTTATTACTTTAAAATTTTAATTAACTGCGCCCCGCGGTTTCACCCGCGTAATTCTCAATCCCGTGGGAATATCGGGATAAAAAGTATCCTATGTCCTATTCCAGGTCATGGTCTACCCACGTGCCAAATTTCATCCAAATCCGTTCAGCCGTTTTAGCGTGAAAGCGTAACAAACAAACAAACTCACTTTCGCATTTATAATACTAGCTTCCGCCCGCGGCTTCGCCCGCGTGGTATGTCGATAAAAAGTGTATCTCCTTCCCCGGGATGCCATCTATCTCCTTGCCAGTGGTTTAGGCGTAAAAAGGTAACATACAGACAGACAGACAGAGTTACTTTCGAATTTATAATATTAGTAAGCATTAACATAACTGGAAAATATCAAGACCACTATGGTAGGCCACTATGGTTCTTATGGCCTCAATTATATTTTGGATTCAAAGGTGCAAAATAATTCAACTTACTCATAGTAGGTCTAACAATGGTGCAGGGAAATAAATCGGCGCATTTCACAACTTCATGCTCAGCTAAATGCTTCGTAAATGTGTATGTATTAGGATGACTCTTCAGCAATCTGTGAAATAATGCAGGAATTATTATTAGGGTTCGCGTATTACTGCTGCAACAGGCAACTGAAGGAACACGGGTGGGTTTTAGTCAGTAAAAGTCTAACGGGCGTGTCATCAAATGGCTTCTCCCGCTCTGGGCCGATCGGGAGAAGCCATTCGATGATTTCCCACCCTCAAAAAAAATAAAGGTACTTATCGCGTATTGCTGATTCTAATGTTTATAATTCTGTAAATCCATATTTCTTACGGTCGCGAAATTCAACATACAAACTGATACTGACCTGCAAATTGCAAAAAACGTAAGAAAATTTGAATTTCGCGGACTACCCTGAAGCTTTCGCCTTAAAGAGTTTTCTATGTACAGTCGAAAAAATTTAATTCTGACCCACCATAAGCTTATTTAATTACAGACATTCAAATACAATTAGGTCGACATTCGCGTAAACATACATTTCCTTAGTAACGACCTTGTCATCTGCCATTTAATTACACAGAGAATTATCTGTTGCAGTCTCCATTCTTTGTTATGAGCTTTTAAAAAATATTATTTGACACCAATTTCTGAGTGGCTTTTTGACTCCTTGTCATTTTATAATCAGACATGGTTTTGAAAAAATAAAATTTTTGTGAGGTATAGTTAATTCCAAAGAGTTCGGATTCAAAATATGATTATTAATGCTTTATCTATAATATTATCTATTGCAGTGATGGCAAAGGTTAAAATTGCATGGATCTCCTACCCGTATTGACAATTGCTTAATATTTAAAACGTCCTAAGTGCGGCATGCACTATAAAGGAGGGAAATCTTTGTTATTTTGACAGTTTCAAACGATTTATCGTCAAAGTGGGTCATGCTTCACTTAGCCTGACTACCCAAAACCTCACTAAAGTTAACCAGTCGCAAGTCATACTCACTTAGGTTCAATTTCCAGTAAAGCCTCATCATTCAATGTACCCACTAAGGAAATCACCTTCTCCGCATCTTCAGGTGCCTCATACACCTTCTCATGAGCTTCAGTCAGGAACGAGTTCACGTACGCTGATGAAACATGGATCATTACCTGGGAATTATAGAGAAAAAATATTTATGTAATTCAGATGTATGACGATTTACCAGTCGGGAACCCGAACACGGCGTTTTGCCACGCCGAGCGCTGGACGCAGAGTCTGCGTCTGTATCGAATTCTTACAAGATTTTTTATGACTCTTGAAGAATAGTTAAGTGAAATAGGTTACTAAATATGTATATACAGTGTGTAACAAAAACCCTGTCCGATCCGTGAGGGTGTTGTTAAAAAACATACTGAGAGTCTATAGGATATGTGGTATTTTTTTGAAAAAAAAAAATATTTCGCTTTTTTTTTTTTTAAATGGAGAATTTTACCGGGTTATAGGGCGCGGCGGCCGTCGTCTAGCGGGTGTCTACAAATCATAACTTATGACCTCAGTAGAAAATTTGCTAATTTATAATGAAATTGGGGTAACTTTGGTACTAAAAACGTGAATTTCAAATTGCAATAACTATTTTTTTATTAAAAAAAATATATACAAGGTGGAGACGACAATACAACAATAAATGAAAACACTGGCAATACTAATGCATAAGAGTATTTTGGAACTACCAAATAAATCCTTACATCGAAATTAAAAAGGTCATTTTTTCAAACAAACTAAATAGTAGTGATGGTTCGACTATCAGGTTAAGCTACGCTTGCCGGGGTTGGTCCGTGGATGGGTGACCATTTTCACATATCGAGACTCCTCCGTGCCTCGGAAAGCACGTTAAGCCGTTGGTCCCGGCTGTCATTTGTGGATCTTTGACAGTCGTTACGAGTCGTCAGAAGCACGAAAGTCTGACAACCAGTCTAACCAAGGGGTATCGTATTACCCAGTTAGTGGGTTGTGGAGGTCAGATAGGCGGTCGCTCCATGTAAAATACTGGTATTCAGCTGCATCTGGTTAGACTGGAAGCCGACCCCAACATAGTTGGGAAAAGGCTAGGCAGATTGTTTTTTTTTTTTTGGTTCGACTATTTGCCGATCTTTGACTAGCTATTGTAACTAAACTATTGGATATATTTGATTAATTTTTTGTATGTAAACCGAGAACGTCATTAGATATACGGAGTTTGATTTTTTGTTGTATTGTCGTCTCCACCTTGTATATATTTTTTTTAACGTTATTGCAGAACCTACGTGCCAATTTCAGATTTATTTATTTATTTAAACTTTTCGCACAAAAAAATGGTACAAAGGCGGACTTAATGCCTGAGGCATTCTCTACCAGTCAACCAAGGGTGGTGAAGAGATTAGATGGCAGGTGCTCTAATTGAGAGGAACAAAGAGAAAAAAAATATAATATATCGTATTGCATTATAGATAAAACAGGTTTACAGTACATGAATTGATTGGGCAGGGTTTTTTTGTAACATATTGTATATCGCTACACTAGCGACCCACTCTTGTTTCGCACGGTTTTTTACGACTTGACAAAATATCGAGACTTCTTAGTTTTACGTAACTTCAATATTAACGTACTTAAACATTCCGGAATAAATTCTCTAAACAATGGTAACCTACCTTCAAATTCTTAGCATCTTTACAAAGCTCCATAATTCTTCTGGTTCCAAGAAGATTAATATTGACCGTAGGCCTCAAACTCTCCTGGAAGTCCAGGGTAGCGGCTGAATGGATGACCACATTGACATTATCCACAATTGTGTGCCGGTCCTCTGGACTTAGACCCAGGTTCTCTTCACCGACATCACCAGCTATCGGGATAAGCTTCTGGAATACATCTGTTGTCTGGCTTTGTAGAAGTTTTTCGAAGACCTGGAATTTTATAAAACTAATAAGAATAAAATAGAATAGAATAGAATAAAGTACTTATTGATATATAATTATTTTTATATCTGCCTAGCCCTTTCCCAACTATGTTGGGGTCAGCTTCTAGTCTAACAGGATGCAGCTGAATACCAGTATTTTACATGGAGCGACTGCCTATCGGACCTCCATAATAGTCCTCCAGACCGTATTTTCGGCCACGGCGGCCAATCTCAACGGAGACTAGCCTTCGGCGCGGGAGATATTATAGTGCACAAGTGTTTGCGCAGGCACAAGTGCACTCTCATTTCCCTCACTCTCATAGTCCGATGAGACGGCAATCCGACACGACCGGAGAGAGATCAGGCCTCCATAACCCAGTAACTGGGTAATACGATACCCCTTGGTAAGATTGGTGGTCAGACTTTCGGGCTTGAATGACCACGAATGACAGCCGGGACCAACGGCATAACGTGCTTTCCGAGGCACAGACGAGTCTCGGTATGTAAAGATGGTCACCCATCCACGGACCAACCCCGGCAAGCGTAGCTTAACCTCATGGCTCGACCCGTGCGGCTGTTATTACTTAGCCACGATAGAGTACTTACTGTTATTATAACACAATTGAAGGTGTCTATACTATTAGTAGAGAAGCATCTTTTAAAATGGCTTCTTCAATAAAATATTACCAACAATATAATTAAAGTTTAAGAAGCAATTAATAATATCTTTAATACCATCATCTTACGTAACAACAGTTTTTTTCTACGAAATGGTGTCATATTATTTTGTGTGTATATTTTATTACTTACTAGCTGCGCCCCGCGGTTTCACCCGCGTAAGTCTCGATCCCGTGGGAATATCGGGATAAAAAGTATCCTATGTGTTAATCCAGGTTATAAACTATCTGTTTGCCAAATTTCATCCAAATCCATTCAGCCGTTTTTGCCTGATTGAGTAACAAACATCCAAACACACAAACTTTCACATTTATAATATTAGTAGGAAGTAGGATATTGAAATGTTAAGAATGATGTGAAGGTTATATAAGCATGCTTAATAGCATACAAAGTATGTACAATTATCATTATTTGAAGAAATAACGAATAAAAATAAATTTTCTACACTAATCTATAATGATAATAATAAAAAGAGAAAAGATTTGTATTTTTGTTTGTAATGAATAAACTCAATAACTACAGGTTGGATTTTAAAAATTCTTTCATCAGTAGGATGCTATATTATCACTAAGTAACATAAAGATAGCACATGGGCGAAGCCGCTGACGGAAGCTAGTCTGAAATCTCAAATTGTTATAAAATGCTAAGAACCTTGCTTGAGGAGCCGCACGGGTTGATCCATCAGGTTAAGCTACGCTTGCCGGGGTTGGTCCGTGGATGGGTGACCAACATTACACATTGAGACTCCTCCGTGCCTCGGAGAGCATGTTAATAAGGTTACATTTTACATTCATAGATCATTTTGTTACATTCATAGATCTTTGACAGTTAGGTATGGGTCGTCCAAAGCCAGAAAGTCTGACAACTAGTCTTACCTAGGGGTATCGTATTACCCAGGCACTGGGTTAGATAATCAGTTGCCCCATGTAAAACACTAGTATTCAGCTGCATCTGCTTAGGCTGGAATCTGACCCCAACATAGTTGGGAAAAGGTTAGGCACCTAAGAACCTTGCAAGTCTTTTTTATTTTAAGTTTATATGTAGAGTTGGTTAGCGCTAAGTTTCTTTTTAATACTTATAGAATCTTTCTTATAGTACAGTTGGCCGTACAAAAAAGTGGCATCAAAACCAGTTTACGTTGGCTTATTTAAACTCTCTACTAAACTAGACCAGCTCAAGATACTCAATACTTTATTGCATTCCACATTTAGGTATTCTTAGGTGGTAAACTTATAATTAGATCATATGGACCCTAAAAATGACTAGACAAAAATGTTACCATGTTATATATCCTGGAAAAAATGCAAGCAATATAGCTGCCCCTAAGACTACCTGTATCCCTCTAACCCTGGGCACTCACATACTTGCAAAGATTTGAACCCTAACAACTTTGTCTGTAGATGGTAAAGAGTAGTGAACCAGGCACATTCTAGGTGGATGTGAGTCATTCAAGAGATCCAACCCAACTGGCTGTCACAAGATTTAGAAGCACACTCGTTCAAAACAATTGCTACGATATGTCTGACTAAATCTATAACCAAATACCCAAACAGATCAGAGAGCTGCCGCTAAATCACTTTAAAAATAAACTTAAGAAATTGATGTAATATAATGCGTATTATACAATATGAGTCCTTAAAATATAAGCAAAATTTGAAATGTATGATCTCACTAGTAATAGAATTATAATGTAATTATTAAGATTTTAATTTTTATCCTCAAAATCATGATCTTAATAGCAACAAATGTTTTTTTGTAATATGAAATGTATAAGTAAGCAAAATATGTGGGACTTCTTATATTTAAGACCTGTTATGTACCATATTTTATGCAAAATAAAGATAATCTATTCATACTCTACAAAGGATCTATATACGTGGACATTGAGCTATCAACAAAGGGTGATGAATTGGTCAGTTTTGTAAGTTAATAAAAATAAATTGACAATCTCCTGTAATAATCTGGAAATGGAAAATTTATCATAAATTGTGCACCTACTTACACACGCAAACTAAAAAAAACTAGTTTTTTTACTTACCGGGTTTTTAGGAAACTCCTGCAGCCTCTCGGATATTTCTTTGCCTTTTTTGGGCCTCATTAGCAGGTAGATCTTTCCTACATCTGGCATACATCGTAGAATCTTTTCAATAAGGCATAGGCCGACAAATCCAGTGCCGCCGGTAATAAAAAAGTTTTTTCCCGCGTAAAACGCACGAACTTGCGAGTCGTCAGCCATTTTCGAGGTTTTTCTTCTCACTTCGGTTTAAATCCTGTAATCAAATAAAAAGGCCGAGTTTAAAAACTGAAATTTATTGGAACTAATAGTTTTACCACGCAAAACGCAAATATTGCAAAACAAACTATTCTGTTCTGTTTCTGTCAGTGTCAAGCTAAAAAATATGACAGGTATTTTTTTTTTAATTGACTTTTTGTTTACCTTTACTGGCCTTGGCTTTCAGGACTTTTAGCCATGAGACAAGAATCATGATGGAATCATGAGAATAGCAAGTGTTGCTATAATACTAATTTGGTTTTCCCTCTTTTATATATTTTTTACTTAGGTATTCAAGGAATATTTAGGTACCGTTCAAAGTCAAAGTCAAATAATTTATTTCAATTGGCACTTTTGAACGTGTGTTTCACAAAATAAAACATGGAAAAAAACTGCTTAGAATACTATTCATAGAAACGATAAAATTAAATACTGTTAAAATCGCTAATGATCGATGAGTAATTACGAATTTCGAATGAAATGTAGTGCTAGCTAAACCGGTATTATTACTTACAATCCTACATAACACGTTCTAAGGCTCTATTTAACTTTGCTTTGTACAAAAACAGGTTATGCTAGACAGGAAAACATCTAGTTTTTATGGGAATTCTTTAATTTGTTGTAGATTTGGAGCAATTGCAACTTATGTAAACTCTACGATTGCCTATCAGAAGCAGCCGTTTGCGTGTATATGCGCTCAACCGCTCAACGCTTACGGTTTTCGCGATAAAATTTATTGCCTTTTCGAGTGTATTCTGCTCATGAAAAATCGCTGGTTCACGACATTTGTCGGCTGGTCAATCGAAATCACACTGCTGCTCACCATATTATGCTCAGGGCATGAGAATTGCCTGCCAAAGTTGCAGGAAAGTCCGAAAGGGATACCGGGACCTTGGCAACAGGCAACTGAAGGAACACGGGTGGGTTTTAGTCAGTAAAAGTCTGACACGCCCTTCCGCTCCACCCAGAGCGGGAGAAGTCATTGGATGGGGCATGAGAATTGGAATAGCTACGTAACATACATTACTTACTTTCATACATTTTTTGTTTGTTTTTCTTAAAGGTAAATAGGTAAAGATAAATATTACAGGGTACTAAAACACAGAAAAAGTACGTGGATAATAACTCGGATTCGAAATAAACCTAAAAAGTATTACATCAACATGATATGTAGTTACTTAGTCGAGTTTAAATATTTACTTTAAAACAAGTGTTAACATTCGATTTTATCAATGATTCTCTAAGTGTACTCTGAAACTACGTCAATAACTTTTTATGTTTGACTTTGTATTAAATTCAACTATTTTACAAATTTTCATAAAGTGACGCCATATTTATGTTAATAATTTTGGTTATTAGAACGTTATCTATTTTATTTACCTATTCATTTTCGTCATAATTATTTCCTAACAACCCGTCCCAGCTTCGCACGGTTTTACGACTCGACAAAACATCTTTATTATATATAAACACATAAACCTTCCAGAATAAATTCTCTAAATCATGTATGATGGTGAAAACCGCATCAAAACACACCACATCCATTGCGTAGTGCGTTGTTTAGAAGAACAACGCGGTCATACAAAAAGACATAAAAAGCGACTTTCATATATAGAAATACAGGATGTTAGGGTAAACACCGTTATCCTTGCAACCAGTGGTTTGGTTACATTTATAGAACGTAAAATCAATGGAAAATTACAACTTCTTTTTAATTTTTTTTAGATCTAAATTTTACCCCAAGAGACGCAAGTTCGTTGCCCTATGCCCAACGAACTTGCGTCTCAACACGGGCGGGGGGTACGGGATATGACCGGCAGCGAGCACAATCCCTCCCTTAGTCAGTCAGCTGTTTCGCTAGCAAGCACGGTGTCAGATAAAAACTTTTTAAAATCTTTTAATGAAAATAACGTTTTTTTTTTTGTTTTTTCGGTCATTTATTTTTAAATTTATGTCAACTACCCATGGTTAGAATGACAAGAGTGTTTACCCTTACATCCTGTATATTTTTATAGTCCTTCAGACAGTCGCGTCGGCCACAGCGGTCAATCTCAACGGAGACTAGCCTTCAGCTAGGGAGGGAATACAGTGCATAAGTGTGTGTGTGTACTCTCATAGTCCGATGGGACGGCAATCCGACACGACCGGAGAGAGATCAGGCGCAGGACCAACGGCTTGACGTGCTTTCCGAGACACGGGGGTATAACACCGCCAACTTCCAAATTCCGAGCTGTTACTAAGAAATTCCTAATGGAAAACCAAATAACACTTTGCTCGACCCGGGAATCGAACCCAGGACCCCACCATGCTCAGCAGTGGCGCTTGCGACTATGAGACCAACGGGGCAGTTGTTATATAAATATACGTCATTTATTATTATTATACATATAATTATATATTTACTTCTATGTAATGTAGATATATAAACATAGATTAAACACTTAACCTCGTCTGTATCTTGAAAATTGCAAATTAAAAAAAAAAAAACTGGTGCTTGTGATACCTAAAATGATTTTTCATTAGTACAGGCACCAACGATACAAGTTTTCTGGAATGTTAAAAAATGTTTTACTTGTTAAATTGTTTTTGTGAACCTTTTATGTGTTTCTTTCTGACATACATTTATTTATTTATTAAAAAGGTTTTTTCGTTTTATCCTCATTATTTGGGAAGGTTTTATCGTGGTATATGGCAGCCCCGCCTTTTTCAAGGCGAGGTGAGCGAACCGCGTGCCTTTACTCTTTGCCGCGTGCCCTGCTAGCGAGCCACTTTGACGTCAGAACTAGTCAGAAGAGGTCAAAGTCCGAAACAAACCTAATAAAATTATAAAACGTCAAGGTAATTTTTTTTGTTTTGTAGTGGTTTTGAGACCAATGTAACACATACGAAGTGTCAGTTTACTGGTACAAGTCGACCTCAATTTACATTGCCGATAAAGCAAATTACAAGGTCCACTAGTGTTCCTAGATTTGGTTCATATAACAGTAGCATATACTTAGATACCTAAGGCACCTCAGGTCATTCATTATTCAGCCAAAAAACATGCTAAATCCTCTACATTACCTCAATGTCAGATTTGTACCAGTTCCAAAAGGTACTTAGTATAAAACCGTTTCGCCATGCCGGCTATTTTCGGCGAATGGTCTAAGCAAACTTTCAAAACAAGCGTTAACACCCAAAACATACCAAATCGTGAATATTAAAATCTATTAATAAACGCCAAGTTTATAAGCATGGAATAAATTTTTCTACTGGTATTTTTCCATGTTTTTATGAGTACTACTTTGCTGGTATTAAGTAATTTATTATTTATAGTCCGATTTGCCAATAGATAAAAATGGTTGCAAAGCTCATTCTAATGATTTTTTTATTCGTCTTATAGTTTTGAATTTTTTATATGTTTTCTTTGTAAACATGCACGTATTATGCCATAGCCATTTTCGATGTTGGTATTTCTTACTAATGGCATGGCTAAGTTTCTATGGTCGTTAGAACTAGTTTTAGCCATTTAGGGCAAGATTTTTATCTCAAATCATATAGTGGTCTGTGTGTCAACTCAAATGCCTAAAAGTAGGTACAAACCGATTTTATTATGAAATCCGAACTCTTGTTGAGGCTGTCAAAATGATTTCCTGAGGCTACTGATTTTTGCTTCCGCTTGATATCCGCCATTAAAATATTCCCGCTCTTTTCAAATTTTGTTTAAAAGACAAAAAATCATATTAAGTATTTACCTACCTACCTGATTTATTCCAGTTACATTACCTTAGCTTTTCAGCAACTTATTATTTTATTTTTATTTTTAATCCCGAAACCCAACCACCCATATCCCTGGAACCCGAACCCGAATCCATGGAATTAGTAAGTAATATCCCGAATCCTAAGTCACTGACAGCTGTAATCCTTCCAATAAACACGTTTACCAAAATTAAAGTGGCTAACCAGATTTGTAAGATAAAAAAAAAAAATAGGCATAGTTTCGCAACAAAGGACCTTGTTATTATTCTGTCATTTTTAAAAGGATTTTGAAATATTCATCTGTTTTTGCTACACACGCACAATGCGTTCAAAGGTCAGTGAACTTGTACCGTATGCGTGCAGGATTCTCGTGCTTCCATAGTAAACTATGTAAGGTCAACGCCCTATTTTACTTAGCATACCGTAACAATTTAACTAACCGTAGAGTATATTATCATCCTGTCCTGACAGCTAATGAAAGGGAAATAAAGGATGCGGGTAGATCGTCGGCCATTTTTAACCAACGCCAATAAAAGGAGGCTTTTAATTTGACGCGTATATTTTTAGGGTTCCGTACCCAAAGGGTAAAACGGGACCATATTACTAAGACTCCGCTGTCCGTCCGTCTGTCTGTGTGTCTGTCCGTATGTCACCAGCCTGTATCTCATGAACCGTGATAGACAGTTGATCACAGATGATGTAAGTATTTCGGTTTTTTCTACTTATTTATGTGAGGCAAGTGTTTGATCTCGACTAGGTACTTTTAGTATTATGTAGTATAGTAGATTTTGAATTTAAAAAAACATCTGTCCAGCAGTTTTGCAGTACCTACTTAATAAACATTGCAAATAAACACACTGACACTGCGTTTTAACGTCAAGTTTACGATAATATAATCAAACAACTAACATTGAACATGAGCCAACAGGTTGATTTAGTGCAGCAACATAGTCACCGACCTTCTCACATAATTGTAAAGTAAATAACTAAGTAAAATAAATAATGCTTGTCACTCAAAACATCAATAAAGCTCAGATTGTATGCAAATAATTGCGTAACTTATTTTCGTAAACGATTAAGAGCGTTTATGCTGAAAGTTGGCAAAGTCGCAAATAACTGTCAAATATTTACCTTTTTTGATTAATTTGCAATATTACTGTATGGAAGTATGAAATAAGGCTAGACAACTGTCTAAAATAAAGATTATGATTTCCAATTATAACACTGAAGCTGTAACCGGTTTAAGGTGTAAAAAAGGCATTTGGAAAGTTTCCAAATCCTTTTTTTATAATTAAAACTAAATATTCGGTGTTACGATATTATTTATTACATTTCATATTCAATATTTTAGACAGTTGTCTAATCATATTCCCTTAAAGTAATATTGCCAAATTAATCAAAACAGCGAAATATTTGACATCTATTTGCAACGTTGCCTACTTTCAGAATAAACGCTCTTAAGATTTGTTTTATTTTGACAGTTCAACAACATTCATTGCGTTTTAACGTTGTTGCGCAGAAATTTTTTTTTAGAAAGTAAGAAGCAATCGATTAGACATTAGTTTCAAACCGATTCCAATTCTGATTGATCGTGTATTACGCAATTAGGGTGCTGGTCAAACTCAGGCGAATCCCGCGTGGATGATCATCTAAGTAACAAATACAGGGTGTAAGGGCAAATAGTCTTGTCATTCAAACCATGGATAGTTGACTTAAAATATAAATGACCGAGTAACAACAAGAAAAACGTTATTTTCATTAAAAGATTTTAAAAAGTTTCTTTAGCACACCGTGCGAGCAGAGAGGGATCGCGCTCACGGCCGGTCAGAGGACCTAGACAAGTGACAATCGCTTCGAAAGCGTTTCGTATTTCTACAACGACTTTCAACAGGATTGACATAAGCTTTTCGATAGCTTATGTCAGTACTATACATTTTTGCCTTTTCCATCATCGTTATTGCTGATAGAATGTCACTTTGTCCAGGGCCTCAGGTCACCTCACACGCCGCCCACCCGTGTTGAGACGCCAGTTCGTTGCCCTAGCTCATAGGTGAAATACACTAATGGTAAAAAGTAATTTAAAAAAAAAATCGTAATTTTTCATTGATTTTACGTTCCATAAATAACACCAAACCACTGGTTTCAAGGATAACGGTGTTTACCCTAACACCCTGTATGTTGGGGTCCTTCTAGCAGGCAATTAGGGAATTGCGTAATGCACGATTGGTCAGAATTGGAATCGGTTTGAAAGAAATGTCTAATCCATTACTACATAAGTTCGAAAAAAAATTTGCTCAACAACGTAACTTACGTACTTATGAAGCAATGGATTAGACATTTTGTTTCGAACCGATTCCATTTCTGATTGATTGTGTAATTGCGTGAGCAATTAGGGTGCAGTCTAACAGGATGCAGCTGAATAAGATTGAACCTCGCGCGATATGCGATACGGCATTCGCTCGAAGAATGCTTGGAAGAACCGGTAGGTTAATCTAGATTCTAGACAAAATCAAACTGGTTGCTAATTTTATTGTATAGGTACCTACCCAATTTATTTATTTTTTGACATTGATATTACATGTAACTTACCTATTACTTGTCAAAATTTTAGGAAAATCGACAGAAAAGAACTGTTACGATGTTTGTAAATAAGTGAGCAATCTATCAATGAATTTATCTGTCATTGCTTCATTTTTAATTCTTTTTTACCTACTGTGATGTAGTAATTTTATTCCAGGTGCATCGTCTTCACATAATAATTATATTAATGTATGTATTATTTATGTATTGTAAATGTTTTTAAAAGTAACGTTGGTAAAATAACGGTGGAGTTTCGTGCCCATTTTTCTCCATACGAAATTACGAAGGAGCGAATCATTTTCTTCTAAGTTTTAAATTATTTTGCTTTGACTTCACGTCGATTGATTATGTGAACGAACTCGGACGGAGGTGTTAAAACTGACGTCAATAATCGCGTGACTTCCTAATTACAGTAATTACAAAAACAATCGACAAGCGCAGTCACATTGAAAAATACTTAAAATTCACACATCGATCATCATTCAATGTCATCTCCCATCTGCTAAAGTTCAATCCTGGTATCTAATTGCACAACTTATTTTCGTAACCAATTAAGCCTAATTTGTTTCATTTTGACAGTTCAACAACATCCATTGCGTTATTTACGTTTTCGAGCAATTTTTATTTTTTAATTTATGGAGCAGTTTCAAGCTAATTCGATTCACATTGAAAAGTCCTTAAAAATACACACATCGATCATCATTGTCAAAGTCAAAGTCAAATAATTTATTTCAAGTAGGCACATTAAAGGCACTTTTGAACGTCAAATACATAGAAATATAACTGATTCTAGTTGCCCCTTCCAAAAGGTAGTTTTCGTATGGAGAAGAATGGGCAAGAAACTCCACCGTTACTCTTTTAAAATTTTTTTTTTTACAATATTACGGTTTAAAATATCATTTATTTCTCAAAGATTTACATAATCACTTAATGAGAAACAAAGTTTTAATAATTACATGTAGGTAATACTAAAAATAGTCCAGAGCGCTCGTCATGCAGATATCTAGTAGGTACACATTAAAAAAAAAAAAAAAGTTTTTATTAAAGCTGGTTTGTGGGTACATCGCAGTAAATAACTCAGAACGCGCGCATCGTTGTACACATCGAGCGCGCTATTCTTATCAGTACTGTTATAAAGCACCGTGCATACTACACAATACATACAATACTAGATAATATAATATAATATTTTATTTATTTATCTTGGAGCCCTCGAAGATGTTTCTTTAACATTTTTTTAAAATATAAAAGCGTTTTAGATTCTTTAATGTTTTTTGGTAATGAATTGTATAGTTGCACTCCCTCATATTTAATATTTTTCTTTCCGTGACTTGTTCTAGGCCTGTGTAATAGTACTAGGTCATTTGCCCGACGTGATGATCGTGTTTGCACTTCATTATTCCTTTTATATGTAATTTCTGAGTGTATTTCTTTTGTTAGGATTTTTCTTATTAGTATACAGGTATTATATTGATGAGTATTGGTGATATTAAAAAGCTTAGTGTCGTTGTAGATTTTATTTGTGGATGTTAAGTAGGGATATTGAAAGAGGGCTTTAATAATTTTATTTTGTGCTATTTGAAGTTTGTGTATGTTTGTTTTTGTTGTCAATCCCCAGACCTCAATTAGATATTCAATGTGTGGCTTTACTAATGCATTGTACACAGTATACCGAATTTTTGATGGTAGACATCTAGCTATTCCACGTAACGCACCCGTAAGACTTGACAACTTAGAACAAATCCTTTTAATGTGTGGTTGCCACGTCAAGTGACTGTCAAGTGTAAGACCCAAGTACTTTTCTGTGTTAACCTTATTAAGGACATCTCCATTTATTGACAGAGGCTTGTGATTGTGAATTTTTTTGTTCTTGGCCGAGAAGATTATGTAGTTCGTTTTGGATGTATTAATTGTTAATAGGTTGTCCAAGAACCACCTTTCCAAAATAACTAGGTCATCTTGTGCGTCTTGTATAATTGTTTCAATGGAGTTACCGAAGTAAAACAAACAAGTGTCATCCGCATAGAGTGTTATATGTCCTTTTAATCCTAATTCGTGTACATTGTTGATATAGATAAGGAACAAAAGAGGACCCAGTATTGATCCTTGAGGCACACCACATTTTATCAACTTGGGGCTACTGATGTTGTTTCCTATTTTAACGACTTGCAAACGATTTTCTAGGTAAGTTTCGAACATTCTGAAAAAGCTTCCTGTTATTTTTATAGACGCTAATTTTTGCAGGAGTACATTATGACTTACGGTATCGAAAGCCTTTTTTAAATCTATAAAGACTCCCAGAGCTATTTGCTTTTGATCTATTTTAGTCCTAAGTTTCGTGACCAAATCAGTCGCAGCAGCTAGTGCATTGGACTTAGGTCTAAATCCATATTGCCGTTCAAAAAGAAAACCGAAAGAATTCAGATAGTCCATAAGTCTAGAATGAATTAATTTCTCCAGTATTTTAGACATCACTGGCAATACCGAAATGGGTCTGTAATTTCCCGGGTCTGATTTCGAGCCTGACTTAAAAATGGGAGTAACTTTTGCGATTTTAAGTGTTTCTGGAAAATAGCCTTCGAGTAAACATTTATTCATGCATTGCACTAAATATGGCAGTATTAGTAATTTTATATGTTTAATGGCTTTCACGGTGATGCCGTCCACGCCAGCGCTGGTGTTTGGTTTTAGACTATCAATAATTTTTACGATTTCTCGTACGTTTGTTGGTGACATTTGTGAGAGACCCGGAGCATTGGTGTGTAATGAAGTAGTGTTAATGTTAGTACTGTGGTGTTTCGGAGCTATTTTATCTGCGAGGACAATACCTATACTGGCAAAGTAGGTGTTGAAGTGTTCACAGATTTCTTTGTCTTCTGTGATGAGGCCTGAGGGGGTTTGTAATTTAGGGGGAATACAACTATCTTTAATTTTGTTGTTAGACAGATTACTTATAAGTTTCCACATCTTCAAAGGCTTACCTTTGCATTCTTCAAATGATTTAACGAAGTATTTACTTTTAACAGCCTGCATATGCGTGAATACTCTGTTTCTCTCATTTTTAAACTTCTCTTCAAACTCCAAGTTATTCGGATTAGTTTTGTGTTGCTTCCACAATATGTTCCTTGCGTTTATTTTGCCAATTATATCTTTCGTGATCCATTCTGTTCTAGGTGGGTTCAGAATCTTAATTTTCGTAGTTTGATTCTTGCTGATTGCCAATTTTATTGCTTCTTCTAACTTTGTAAAGTCTTCACCCACCGTGGCATAGTCAATACCTTCTATAGTTTTATACAGTTTGGCGAATGAAAGTGTTTTTATTTGCAATTTTTTAATTGGTTCTGGTTTGTACTGTTTGACCTCTAGGAAAATCTGTTTGTGATCGGACATGCTTGATTCAATTATTACTAAATTAAAATCATGGCCCCGTAGGTTTGTACAAATATGGTCCAAGATAGTACGTGTAGTAGATGTTTCACGAGTACAGTGTTTTGCATCAATTTTGTTTAATACTGTATAGCCATTTTCCGAGAGTGTATCTTTATATTCCTTAGTGTTGCGATCAGAGCCAAGTAGATTAAAATTAAAATCTCCGAATAGTATTGTCCTTTTCTTATTTTGTAGTTCATTTGTTAAGGTTTCGAGGAATTTATTTGTGTTAGTTCTTTCCGGTTTATATATTCCACAAATGTCCAAAGAAAATTTTTGGAGATGAACCCACAGGAAATGGTTATCTTCTTCCCATTTCTGGCTTATAAACTCGTGTTTCATGTTGCTTTTAATAAAAATTGATACACCACCTCCCCTGCTGTTAGTTCTAAAATTGTAATAATGTGTGTAATTTGGCAGTTGTAATCTCTGTGCCTCTGCGTCTGATTTAATCCATGTTTCGACCAGTATCACCACATGAACATCTTGTATTGATGTTAGTATACACCTCAGCTCGTCAATCTTTCCGGGTTTGACTAAACTTCGTATGTTTGAATAAAAAAACTTTAGGGAATTTGTTGTTGTACAAAGGCTATCGTATTTGTTGGTGATTTTATATGTTATGTTTTTATTTTTACTTGTTGGTTGGTCTATCACTTGCTGGCTTAGTTTTTTGACGATTTTTTTTTTTATTATTTTTGGAGTGCCATTTATATACTTTATTGTAAGGTCTGTTTCACCATTCTCTGTGCGTAGATGCATTTCTTGTTTAAGGTTTTTAATGAAATTCCGTTGGTAAGGAGTTTGATCTGAGAAAATTTTGTATGGCTCAAGACTCATTTTTGCTTACTATATTTGGTATACATCAATTATATAATTACATGTGAAGACGATGCACCGAGAATACAATTACAATAGGTAAAAAGAATTAAAAATTAAAAATGGAGCAATGACAAATAAATAAATTAAGTACTTATGTGATAGATACATGGTGCTCACATATTTAATTGTCATCAGCTGTCATCAGCTAAACTTCATTCCTGCACCCTAATTGCGATACCATCGATCTAAATACACGATCAATCACAATTGGAATCTGTTTGAAACAAATTGCTAATCCATTGCTTCATAAGTTCGAAAAAAAATCTACTCAACAACGTAAATAACGCAATTAATGTTGTTGAACTGTCAAAATGAAACAAATTTAGTCTTAATCGATTACGAAAGTAAGATTATTATTGAATTATGCATTTCAAGTGATTCAATCTGCCTAGCTTTTTCCCAACTATGTTGGGGTCGGCTGCCTATCTGAGTGCCTATATGACCTTCACAACCCAGTAACTGGGTAATACGATACCACTTAGTAAGACTGGTTGTCAGACTTTCACGCTTCTGACGACCCGTAACGACTGTCAAAGATCCACAAATGACAGCCGGGACCAACGGCTTAACGTGCTTGACATTTCAAGTGATTGTTGTTTGTTTTTTCAATTTGGAGTTTGACATTTGCACCTGTCAAATTAGTTTACGAGATTAAAAAATTGACTTTGGATAGCTGGACACAGCGGGGTCATTGCGTAACACACTAACAGTAGCAATGGCTTTCATTTTGACAGTTCAAAAACATTCATTGTGTTCCCCGCAGGTAGGACGCACTGATTGAAGACTTAAGCCTTTATTGAGATGCCCGAAAGTCTGATAACCAGTCTTACAAATACCAAGGGGTATCGTGATAACCAGTAACGGGATTGTGGATGTCAGGTAGGCAGTCGCTCCGTGTAAAATACTGGTATTCTGCATCCGGTTAGACTGGATGCCGACCCCAACATAGTTGGGAAAAGGCTAGCCAGATGATGAGTTTTTAGGTTCTGTCGAATAGGCGACATGACGATTTGACTTATTTTGCTAAATACCCGTTGCTCATTTTGTTTTTGCAAGTTCATTGACATAACAAAAATGTTAGTTTTAACGTTATGGTTGAATTATAAAAAACTCTACTCCATTAATTATAGAATTAGAAAAATAATAAATAACAGCAGTTATTTTGTAATACCTACTTATTGTTAAAATTGACTGCATTTTAGAGTTGTTTTTTTAATGTAAACATTGAATAAATTACAGTGCTTTATATTAATCGTTAAATAATGGAATTTAGTATGTGTTTTTATCGAAATAACGAAAGAGTTATAACCGTTATTTTTATAACGATTTAATAAATGATAAATAAGTGGTATTTTTCAAGTATAGCTTCTGCAAGCGACTTCGTCCGCGTGTTTCATGAAACATAATTATCATGTAGCTCTGCGCCGTTACTGCGTTTTTTTACTTTCAGACTTTTTCTTTTTGCTCGGCTCTTATGGGTCGTAGCGTTATGTTAAAATACCCTTTAACCTTCCTCAAGAATTAGGCTATGAAATGCTTTTCATCCCGATATTCCCACGGGATCGAGACTTACGCGTGTGAAACCCCGGGGCGCTAGTTCAAAATAAATTAAAAATATAAAAATCTTCTAAAAGTTTACCTAACCAAGGAGTATGCAACTACCTACCTACCTACTTTTTATTATTATGAAATTAAATTCAAATTTTATATTTTGTGAGTCTTATTGCGAGATTGAATAAAAAGATCATCAAAATAATTATTATGCGCGTTCATAAAATATAAAATAATGATAAAGGCCATTAGTCTCTCAATGATTGCTGTAGTGTGTACCTAATTCTGTAGTTAATAGTCTAACGATTGACTTAATGTTTCTTTTTACGATTTTATAAAAATATTTAAAAATAAAAATAATGTTTATACTTAGATGAAATAAAAGAAATAACTTACCTAATATCTTTTTTATATTTGAAAGGTTTTATATTTTTATATTCTAATATTTAAAAATATAATTTATATTATGTAAATAGTGCTGAAAGGGAAATAATACCTAACATACAAAATAACTTGTGAAAATTCTCCGACGTTGTTCTCAGACGATGGGTTTAAGTATTCATAAATAAATATCTAATAATAAACTTTTAGAATGATACATAATAATCATTTTAAATCATGTTTATTTACTTGATTATAATTTATCATAAGAAAAATACAGAATCAAATAAATTATTGGTGAAAGTTCAGAGACTATCGATTTATGTATTATATCTAACTATGACAAAATAAATACACTTCTAAAGTTAATCAAAATCCTACTAATAATATTATAAATGTGAAAGTTTGTGTATTTGTATGTTTGTTACTCAATCACGCAAAAACGGCTGAATGGATTTGGATGAAATTTGGCAAACAGATAGTTTATAACCTGGATTAACACATAGGATACTTTTTATCCCGATATTCCCACGGGATCGAGACTTACGCGGGTGAAACCGCGGGGCGCAGCTAGTACCTAATAATTATTATTTCAAGTAGGTAACTACATGCCAGCTTCGCATTGGGCCCACGTGATAGTTTATGGCCTACTTACTCCCTCTCACAGGAGGAGGCCTGAGTCCCAGTAGTGGGAACGTTAGGCAGATATGCATAGGCCATCTCTAATTACGAGCTGGACGGCCGCAGGTAGTATATTTTAGTAACATATACCGAGGAAAGGGATCGATAATAAGACCCCAATGACCCCATAAAGTTAGGAAAAGGCTAGACAGCTGGAGAAAGGGAAATAGCATAATCAGTTTATAATGTTCTCACAGCTGGGACACAGACCTCCTCTCTGTGAGAGGGAGGGGGCTGTAATCTACCACGCGGGCCCAGTGCGGGTTGGTAGCGTAGATGTCACATGTCTTCGAATTGTTGGTTCTATGACATGCCGGTTTCCTCACGATGTTTTCCTTCACCGTTTTGAGAGCAGTGGTGATGAAATTATTTACACAATGCAAAGCGCCTGTCTGGGTTCGAACCAACGACCTACAACTCATATGGGGCCGTTACCATTGGGCCACCACTGCGTATCGTGAAAGGGAAAACTCAAACTCGAAGCATTTGTTTCGAATAGGTTTGTCGATTTCTGCAAAGTGGTGCAGCCCGCCAAAATCTGCGTCGGCCTTCACAGGCACTTTTGAATTGTCAAGGACTCGCTCAGACAGAAAGATGAAGCTACTCGTAGTTGCCCACAGCGTAGTAGATAAGTACTTAGTTAGAAATTTCCCCGGAATCCGGATGTCAATCATTCCTCAGTGACTGTATGGTTAGAAAGCGTGCCAACTTACCGCAGTTTATATAATAACCGGGTAACAACCTAGCTGTCTGCTGATGACACTTTAATAGTTAGGAAAAGTTTTGTTTTGTTGCCAAATTGTAGACGCAAATCATGTTAGGAATATTGTGTAATGGTTTAGTTTTACAATGTTGGTAAATTATGTGAGTACCATGTATCTATCACATACTTAATTAATTTATTTGTCATTGCCCCATTTTTAATTCTTTTTACCTATTGTGGTACAGTAATCGTATTCTCGGTGCATCGTCTTCACATAGGTAATTGATGCATACAAAATATTGTAAATCATTTTAAAAAAAGAGTAAAGGCTCTTACATACTGGGGCGATTCGTCGCGCGACGCGACGCCGCCGCCGCCGCATTGTTCGCCGTGTAGTTTTCTCAGAAATTAAAAGTCAAAATGAAACAAATTAATCATAATCGGTTACGAAAATAAGTTACGCAATTAAGTAGCTGATCAATGCTCGTGCCTTCTCAAACAAATTAAGGGCCTATACAACCTCAAATTGCTTAGCTTGATCCTCCGATAAGTCGAAAATACTGCAGCATTAATTTTGAAAAAAATATATGTTAAAGTTGAGGATTGATGCTAGGTAGGTACTATGTTTGACGAAAACAGGACCACATAAATTTTTATCTAAAAAAAAACCAAAGTTACCTCTAAACAGAACTATAAACCGCTGGTATTCAAACAATACTTCAAATGAGATCATGAAACTTTGCATAATAACTTAACTAACTATAAAACAGGTCTAACGTTTTTTTTTTAATTACCATTATTAAAACCGTAAAAAGCAATTACTTAAACTTTTCGAGCCGCCAGTACCCCACTCCGTCCCGCTCTCACTCACTCCGCGAGTAGTCAGGTGCGAGAGAGATATAAAGTGAATTTAAGCCGAGGTAGTGTAGGCTCTTAAGCGCGGGACCTCTCATTTGCGTCCATAATAAGCAAATTATCGACACACTATTAATAATATTTTCTCATTACTAGTCACGGTAACTCCCAACATCGGCCCTTCACATAATTGTCATGTTTACCATAAAACCCATGGTCACGGCGGCTTTATTTAACCACGCGTTATATAACAAGTATTATGGAGGCATACCTTCACGTAGGCTAAAAATAACTGTTAGGTAAAGTTCACTTGGAACCAGGGGGCCAAGTCTACTAATTTACAAACGTGTCAGTGGTCTCACAATGATCAGTTTTTGACAGATTTTGTATGGCTTATCTGTCAAAAACTGATCATTGTGAGACCACTGACACGTTTGTAAATTAGTAGACTTGGCCCCCTGCTCAAGTGAGCGCACACAATTCGAAACCGAACTCATTTGTTTTTATTATATTAGCTTGCTCAGCAGGCGTAGCATGAGCACCGTTTTGTCGACAGAAGAGTAGACAAAAATGTCGTTCCGTGTAGACAGTCCGACAGCAGCTAAGTAGAAAGAGCCAACTGCACTTTTTACGAAATTCACTCTTCTACGAGTACATATCTAATTCCACTCAGAATTCTATGTTTTGTCATAAGATATTTTTTCTGATGGTGATTTTGACAGTTGGGTTAGAAAACTTTCTTCCGAAATTGTCTACATATAAAAAGACCTAGACAAAGATCGTTAGAAACGGAAGACAAAATGACAGATTGTACAAGGATTTCTACGGTGCGATGTCAAAAATGAAGAAACGAAATGTCACTTTGTATAGAAAAAGCTGTCTATTCTTCGTAGAAATAGAAATCGTCATGCTACGCCTGCTGTTCGTATGTTTCCGGTTTACTCCAATTGTCATCCATGTTTCAAGCACTTCCTGGCATCCGATTGAGCTGAAACTTGGCATACTTATATAACTACCGAGACATTTTGAAAAAATGATACGATGGAGTTGGTCTGATGATGGAGCTGGAAGTTGGCCATAGGAATTCCTCCATCAAACAAGATAGCACCATCGTGTTTGGACTCATTGGCTATGTATTGACAAGTGCTTTGACACTAGGTGGTGTTAAGGGTCTGATGTTGGAGCTGGAAGGTGGCCATGGGAAAATCGTTTTTAGTTCATTAAAAGCTTGTTTTTTAAAAGATTTTTACTTATTATTTTAAAGTAAATTTTCGCGGATTCATACCTCGATACATAGAAAGGGCCAGCGACTAAAGATTCAAAGGTGCGTCGGTTTGTTCTGCTGCACTCGAATGGCGTAACACACGATCAATTACAATCTGCTTTATTTTGACAGTTCAACAACATTCATTTATTTACGTTGTTGAGCACAATGTTCGAATATATTATGAAGCAATGAATTAGCATATCTTTCAAAATGATTCTGCACCTTACTTGCGTAACACCCGATCAATCATAATCTGAATCATTTTGAAGCATACCTTATTACATATTGATAGTAAGTGGACATCATGTTACGGTGACTATTAAATACGGAACGGTGCTCTTCGTCCCAGCACTTGACGCCTCTATTTTTTATCGACTATTATGCGACTAAATGGAGTAACGCCTTTTGAGTGTTACAATTCTTAATTTTAGGGACCATTTTATATTAAGCGGTTTATAAACACTTGTCCAAGGCTATTGTAACTATATATAAGTATTGTTTATAGAAGCGTTTGGTAATCTGTTCGATTTATGCCCAAACACGTGTGACTCCGGATTTTTAATTTGTCTGTCTGTGGTGTCTTGTTTATACCTTTTTAGTCGTAGTTGGGTTTTAGTTTTTATTACTTTAATTTGTTTTATATTGTGCGGCAGTGTAGATTGTTTTCAAGTGTCCGTGTCAATGTCCATACACAACGGCAGTCAGTGTATGATAAACGAGCTTCAATTATGTATGGTATATCTATAATATAAAAATGAATCGCAAAATGTGTTGGTAAGCGCATAACTCAACAACGCCTGGACCAATTTAGCCAATTCTTTTTTTGTTGTGTTCGTTATCCTCAAGGGAAGGTTTAAACGTAAAGTAGGTGTAGGTAGGGTAGGTAGGTAGGTAGGTAGGTAGGTAGGTAGGTAGGCTAGGTATGTAGGTAGGGTAGGTAGGGTAGGTAGGGTAGGTAGGGTAGGTAGGGTAGGTAGGGTAGGTAGGGTAGGTAGGGTAGGTAGGGTAGGTGGGGTAGGTAGGGTAGGTAGGGTAGGTAGGGTAGGTAGGGTAGGTAGGGTAGGTAGGGTAGGTAGGGTAGGTAGGGTAGGTAGGGTAGGTAGGGTAGGTAGGGTAGGTAGGGTAGGTAGGGTAGGTAGGGTAGGTAGGGTAGGTAGGGTAGGTAGGGTAGGTAGGGTAGGTAGGGTAGGTAGGGTAGGTAGGGTAGGTAGGGTAGGTAGGGTAGGGGTAGGGTAGGGGTAGGGTAGGGGTAGGGTAGGGTAGGTACTTAGTGCTACCCGTGCGAAGCCGGAGCGGGGCAGCTAGTTATATAATACAATTGTATACTGTACCAACTATAGTATAGCTAATCCATTCGTCTCATACAGCCGAGCATGTAACAGAGATAGCAAACCTTTTGAATGAAAAAGTTCAAAAGTAATTGACGAATTACCTCTTTATTTATAAAGTTAAGTAATGATTAGCGATTGCTTCAACTTACATTTTAAATTCAAGTAACATATAAATACAAAGTGCCGCTACAATGGCGACATCCTTTTAACACACGGGTAGGGCTAGTGGCCAGTAAACATAAAAAATAAAATAATTCGTAAAATGAAAAATTAAAGTTTTCAAACAAACTAAATAATAAAAATAACCAAAATTGAGATCACTCTGTATTCATATTCATGAACCTACCTACCAGCTGTTTTACGTTCTATCGGTAAGATCCTTTGTCGGCATAATTTCTAAGAAATTGCGGGGCTTTCCTTCTATTCGCCATTATGATCCGTGACCCCAGCAAATGACATCTTCGCCCAGGATGATAATTTGGAAAATTTTAAATAAATCAATAAAAAATAACGTTTAATGAAATTCAAATACCTATTTTCATAATACGAATACGCCAAAATCTTTTACATACGTGTTAAATTAATGTCGCCATTGTAGCGGCACGTTGTAAACTACTAATATTATAAATGTGAAAGTTTGTGTGTTTGTGTGTTTGGATGTTTGTTACTCAATCAGGCAAAAACGGCTGAATGGATTTGGATGAAATTTGGCAAACAGATAGCTTATAACCTGGATTAACACATAGGATACTTTTTATCCCGATATTCCCACGGGATCGAGAGTTACGCGGGTGAAACCGCGAGGCGCAGCTAGTAAATAATAATCCTAACTAATATTATAAATGCGAAAGTGAGTTTGTTTGTTACGCTTTCACGCTAAAACGGCTGAACGGATTTAGATAATATGGTTAGACCATGACCTGGAATAGGACATAGGATACTTTTTATCTCGATATTCCCACGGGATTGAGACTTATGCGGGTGAAACCGTGGGACGCAAATGGTATAAAAACAATGAAGGTCGTCTAAATCTCTTGATGGATGCAGCTATGTTATTGACTTTAGTTTTTTGTCGGCAAATTATTGACCTTACTTCCGTGATACCTTTAGTAATTCATAAAATTACTGAGACATTAAGCAATAAGAATGACGTACTCTTGATAAAAACTAACAGAAGTTTTGTTTCTTTTAATACGGAAAAGATCGACTCACAACAGTCGGGTAAAAAAGCATTTAAAAATAATTTCAAAAGTCATTAATTATGAGAGGAGGAATAGTTACGACCATAATGATTAAATAATATAATTATGAACAAAATAATGGTATGGTGGATAATGGCTTGATATGTACTTATAATAAGAACTAGCTGTGCCCTGCGGTTTTACCCACATAAGGGCGCCTTCAAATTTGCCGGAAAGAGCCGCGCGGCGGTAGCGCGGCTGCAGCGCTGCCACCGCGCTACAACCATAACTACTACTAACTAACATTATATTTAAGTCAACTACCCATGGTTTGAGTGACAACGGTGTTTACCCTTGCATACTGTATAATATTATAAATTCGAAAGTAACTCTCTGTCTGTCTGTCTGTATGTTACCTTTTCACGCCTAAACCACTGAACGGATTTCGATAAAATTTGGCAAGGAGATAGATGGTATCCCGGGGAAGGACTACTTTTTAACGACATACCACGCGGGCGTAGCCGCGAGCGGAAGCTAGATTATAATTTATTTATTTAGAGTGAGTTACAAAATAAGATAAGACTTGAAAAAAATAGTGATTCGGGATACAGAGGCCCTATACAAAGTGACATTCTATCACCGATAACGATGATGGAAAACGCAAAAATGTATAGGACTGTAAGTATATCGAAAAGCTTATGTCAATCTTGTTGAAAGTCGTTGTAGAAATACGAAACGCTTTCGAAGCGATTGTCACTTGTCTAGGCCCTCAGGGTGGTTTAATTCGAAGTTCGAACGCTTCGTTCGTTGGTTTGCAAAGCGGAAGGAGGCCATGTAGGTATCAAAATAAACTCTATTTGTGTAATGGACGTGTGTGTAATAAGCACATGCACATTTTAATTAGTGAATTTATGTCCATTTCATTGCTTAGTTTACTACTTACTGCAAAAACGCAAACAGGTGGAAACTGTAGGTAAGTATACCTAATAAACATGAAGTAGGTAGTTTCCTAGATTACGTGTAATTGGTATAATAATAAAGGAATAATTATTCATTTATACAGGCTTATTAAATTATACCTACGTTAAATACGCAGCCAATAATTATTAAAATAATATATGTAATTTCATAGCTTCAATTATTATTGGTTTAATCATAAAATAAAATAATGTAAATGTTTTTATATTCTAATATTTAAAAATGTTATTTATAAGTGTCTTTATGAAAATAAAGCAAATAAAATAAAAACACAGACTAAATTGAGGTTGTTTTTTAAAATAATGAAACAACTTTAAAACGTCATGGTTTTTATTTGTTCATTAGAACCTTTTTAAAAAAAAACCGGTTATTAAGTTCTTGTACAAGTTTTTTTTTTTGGAATTAGGCACTTACGCAGGTAAGTACCGTATTCCAAAAAAAACTTTTGGAATTAGGTACTTACGTTGGTAAGTACCTGCCTACCTACGTAATTCCAAGAAAAAACTAGGTGTCTAATAAAAAGTTAATGTTATTACGATAAACAATTCTATCAATTTAGGTATTATTATTCCGAGAGTAGAAAACCTATCGATAATATTCCAGCCAATAACGCTACACTAAAAAAATTGTTTTCCATTCTAAAACAAAAACAAATGTGTATACAATTTCTTTAACAGTTTGCGTGTGGTACCGTTTTGTCTGAATCACTTTAGTAAAAAACATTACCCTCCTTCTGGGGCAGTCGGGTAAAAACAAGATAACTTGCTTACTTTTTAAGATCTTCATCGCATAAATGCATTTTTCACAAGCAAAAATTGCTATGGAAAAATCACTCTTAAAATAAAGCAAATAAAAGACAACTTACCGGTTGTGGTCAGTTTAAAGTCCAGTTATCTCACTGTAAATATTTAATTTGTAACACAGACGTGCGCACGCGTCGATAGCGCAAGAGTCACTGTTTGGTGAAGCATCTCAGTTTACCGCGTTTTGGAGATCCTTGCGCTGAGAATTAAAACTGCTAGAGATTGCAGATGGATGATGATTTACATTAGAATTGTACATTTTTTTTGCGTAATATTCTTTATGCAAATTTCACCAAACTTTTATACCGAGTATAAGTCATATCCTGCAAATAAATTTTGAACAGTTTTTCTATAAGTACAAAAAATGTCAGACGACAATTTTATTCTACGAATAAAATATCTGACTTTGATGAAATCAGCCCTTAGTCTTTAAATTCTTGCGGTTTCCAGCTCGGGCTCTGTTTGACACAGCATTTTGGAGCAGAAAACTTTTAAGTAGGTATTTTTTTTTATAAATCCCTGTAAAGTTCTTTCTCTAAGATTTTTAAGTAGGTAAATCAGATTCACACATTTAATTGCGTTACTTACGTTATCGTTGTTGAGCAGACAATTTCTTCGAACATGATATTATGAAGATTACTGGTATGCAGCTGCATCCGGTTAGACTGGAAGCCGACCCCAACATAGTTGTGAAAAGGCTAGGCAGATGATGATATTATGAAGATTACTAAACTTTAAAATAACAGTAACCTACGGATCCATAAAACACAGTTCGTTTATTTCCAAGGTAATTTAGCGGTTTGCAAGCATGCAGTTCGTCCACAGAAGGCGACAGTTTGTTGAAATAACGCCGGTAAGTTTAGGCAATTTAGATAGGCACCTAATCCTTACCTTTGTAGCTATTTTACTATTACTTGGCAATTTTGCCTACTTTTTTATATAGTTATCTGATAATCAGTAGCCAAGAAGCCCTCTACAAAGTGACATTCTATCAGCGATAACGATGATGGAAAAGGCAAAAATGTATAGGACTGACATAAGCTATCGAAAAGCTTATGTCAATCCTGTTGAAAGTCGTTGTAGAAATACGAAACGCTTTCGAAGCGATTGTCACTTGTCTAGGCCCTCGATACCTAATTGCGTAACTTACTTATTTTCGTAAACGATTAAGACTAATTTGTTTCATTTTGACATGAACTGTCAAAATGAAACAAATTAGATTCTGACAACCAGCGTGAAAGTCTGACAACCAGTCTTACTAAGTGGTATCGTATTACCCAGTTACTGGGTTGTGAAGGTCATATAGGCAGTCAGATAGGCAGCCGACCCCAACATAGTTGGGAAAAAGCTAGGCAGATTGAATCACTTGAAATGCATAATTATCTTACTTTCATAATCGATTAACACTAATTTGTTTCATTTTGACAGTTCAACAACATTCATTGCGTTATTTACGTTCTTGAGCAGATTTTTTTTCGAACTTATGAAGCAATGGATCAGAAAGTTTTAAACCGATTCAGATTGTGATTGATCGTGTATTACGCAATTAGGGTTGTGGCCAAACATAAGGTAAAAGCTTATAACGTTCCTCATGAATTGCGCTATCAAATGCAAAGAATTTTTCAAATTCTACTGGTATTTCCAGGAATTAGTGCGTTCAAACATACAGAACCAATTTATTTAGCGTAGTCAACTTTAAAACTCTGTATCCATACTCCAAGTGAACGCTTGCGCAAGTGTGGACATCATTGCCTTTTTTGTTTTTTCGTCGTGTGTAGTTTTTGCGCTGAGAGGCAAATCTTGCAATGACCGGATTTCTTAAAGGCGGGGAAATTAATTGTTTATAATATTATATGAACAGCAATTTTTTTAAACAAAATTACGAGTGTGGAGATAACATTAATAACTTGATGGCTAGCCGTAGCTAATTAATTCACTGAAGAGCCATGCATGGCTGCATTGTTGTAATTACTAATTATTAGTCAAGTGCTGTTTTACGTAAAAAACAGCACTTGACTAATCATTATTTTTTCGTCGAATGTACCTACATACAGGATGACCTTAATAATAAGTTATAAGTAAATCTATCAGGTTTGAGTTGTTTGTTATATACTTGATGACTCGTAAACGGCTGAACAATGACATTTTTGCACACGTAAGTAGTTATGTAATGATTTATTTCTGCATGACCATAAACAATGATTATTTAAAAAACAGTCGAGAGTTGTCCTGGGACGCCCGGTTGTAACCAAGTTCCTTTTGCTTTTGCACACTTGGCCAATGAGCTCTAGAAAAAAGTGTAACATTTTGACAGTAACGAACTCACGACACTAGTTATGTACGTAAAAAGTGTCGTGACGGTCAAAATGTTACACTTTTTTCGGTCTAGTTCTCAGTAGCCGAGTATAACGTGCGAAAAAATATTTATTTCCCAGAAAACCCATGGATACCATGGTTTTCTCGATGGCTTGGATTAATTTATAGGATAGGATACCTTTTGTCTGAGTAAATGACGTAGTTTCATCTAGACATATTATAAATTAAGTCGTTTTTACTGTTTGTCTGTATTTCCGCGTTGTTCTTCTAAACCACGCAACAGATTTTGATGAGGTTTTCACCATCGTTTAGAGAGTTTATTCCGGAAGGTTTATGTGTAGGTATAATAAGTGAATATTAATGTTACATATAACTAAGAAATCTCAATGTTTTGTCAAGTCGGAAAAACGTGCATAGCGGGATCGGGTCGCTAGTTAGGCTTGCAGAAAAAATATCGATATATCGATATTTTTTGTCCGATATATCGATATTTTCAGGAGATATCGATGTATCGATATAAAATATCAACTATCGAAAATGTATCAAAAACGATATATTTTCAATAGCAACACTGTTGTCGCTGCTTACTAAAACCGCTGGAATTCAGAGCCGTAAAAATTATTAGTACTTTTTTTCCTAGTTGGTTTTAAAATGATTATAAAACTTGAAGTACATAAAGTAAAATTTTTTTTTGAAAATGTCACCGATATATCGATATTTTTTTTTCGATATATCGAAATCGATGTTGATATTTTTTTTTATATCGATACTTTTTTATACTTCTTGCATCCCTATCGCTAGTAACAGAATGAAATGAAACTTCAAAACTAAACATCTACAATTTAATTTTGTATCTTACGGAATACAAATTTTGTGGATTCTTATAATTAACTTGTAACTACATACTTATTACGCCTGGGTCTTGCGACAGGCAGACCTGGCGTTAGGTAAATATACGATAAGTAGGTATAATATTACATTACATAATATAAACACTACACTAGAAATGTGGACATTTTTAGACAAGTTTAGTCTAGGGATGAAAGAATATTTTTTTATATTTTTTTTATATCATCTGATTAAGAATTAGATTTAAAACATCTGGGAAAGATAATTAATAATGTTTGTGTTGTTTTTTTTTCTTGGTTTGTGAAAGTTAAAAAAAAAAAATATTAAACACACTGTATTTTTTTACTTAAAAATTAATCATGAAAAATCAATTCCATTGCACGTTGCATACTAAACATGTCTAAAATTAGTCACTAAATGTAACTAGAATTACTAGGTACTTTAATTTATCCATCTACTTATATAAAATGAGATTTTCTAATTCATTAAAAAACATGCGATTTTGAAAAAAAATAATACGCATCTTTTATTATTACAATAGTAAAATTATTTAAGCTTATAATAGAATTCTAATAGTGCTACATATAATAAAAGGGCTTCATGTCCTTTTTTAACAAATGAAAGACGACAAAATTTACAAATAATAAATTGCTTAAATAATCTATTTTCGTATAAAATAAAAATATATTTATATTTTCTTGATAAATTCATTTTGGAGCATTACCCATAATTTTTTTGAAAGCCATGTCCTTTATTTAGCTGCCGAAGTAATATAGCTGCAAGCAACAAAATTATATGGCCGAATTAAAACTTAATTTTTAGGGTTCCGTACAAAAAGGAAGCCAACGCCTATTACTAAGGCTCCGCTGTCCATCCGTCTGTCACAGTGGGTAGACCACTTGAAATTTTCTTAGAATGTGTATTACTATGGCCGCTATAACAAATAATAAAAATAAAGTGAAAAATTAATGGTACAAGAAATATGTATTTTTTAAATAAAAGTATTAAAAAATAGTAGTTTTAAATATTGTACAGTGGGTGCGGAACCTTTCATGTACGAGTCCGACTCGGAATTGGAACTTTTTTGAGAAAATGCTGTTAGAAATAGCAGATCAATTGGAGAAATAAATAATTTTTGATGTTTTAATTAGTAATATGGCAAGAAAAAAAATACTAGCCTAGATTATTTAAACTTATTTTGTAAAGCTAATATCCCAAACTGTTCTGTACTATCCACACATATACATGGTGTTTTTTTTGCAACCAGGAATATTTTTTGGTATACCTTTTGAATGGTAAAATGATTCTGATTCAGGGTGAGAATCAGTATCTATAAGTAGGTATATCTTGAAGTTTTACTATAGAATTTTATGGCCAGTCACACTCTTCATTGGTATCGCTTTTTGACTGGCAACGAGAGCTCTGAATGCTAAGGTCCTAAAGTTCAGATAGGACGTTTAAAATTATATTTTACAAAACTATTTAAATAAAAAAATCTGTTACAAAAAGATAAGATTTATTTTTATTTTAGAAATATCATTTATGTGATGTCATTATAATTTTAAGATCTAATAGAGATAGAGAATTCTTGATTCATTCAATTATAATTCTCTTATATTTTTTTAATATTACTCAGATATGATTATTTGCAATTATTATAGTACTTTTCCTTTTTTTTTAATTTCGTCTGGTTTTGAATAAAAATAGACATGACTAACGACATACGTATATATAAAAATAATAGTAATAATAATTGTTATAATATGTTTTAATAATATCAACATTACACTGAAAAGTTTAAAGGTTTTAAAGCCAAAAAATGACACTGAGATTCTGTGAATAGTTTTAGATCTAATGAGAGCTTTTTTAATTATAATTATAATATGGCGTCAATTTTTTTCAAAATTAGATTGATTTTTTTAAATAATCGGTCTATAATGTTCCCACTGCTGGGACACAGGCCTCCTCTCTGTGAGAGGGAGTGGGCCGTAATCCACCACGCGGGCCCAGTGCGGGTTGGCGTATGTCACATGTCTTCGAATTTTTGTTTATACATGCCGCGCAATTTCCTCACTTTTCCTTCACCTTTTTGAGAGCAGTGATGATGATATAATTTACATAAAGTTATGTGCCTGCTAGGGATTGAACCCACGACCTACAACTCGTAAGTCGCGGCCGTTACCATGATGACATTCATTGACATGTCTTTTTAGTATTATTGATGTTTTTTTTTCTGACTTATTTGATGAAAAGCGACGCCATTTTGTGATGTATTTTTTATGAAAGTATGTTTCATCGATTTAACAAATACTTATATACTAATTAAGTACTGGCTTGGAATGCATAGATACTATAATCTACGTATAATTGGAATTACATCAATTTGTTGCGGAAAACACTAATATACTGCGTGTATCAGAAATGTGTGTTACAGAACATCAAACTGGGGGCTGACTATGAAGTATTAATGCCATCATTATTCCACTGCGAAAAAAGGATGGTGCTAGCGGGCTTGTATAGCTCCGTCTCTCACGAACACTGGAAAAATGGCGGATTTATACGTCGCAGTATAGGTGCTGAACAGCTTTATCCATGGGACCAACATGGGACAACCTGAAAAAGGAGATCATTCATTTTGGGCTAAATTATGAAAATAACAAAAATGATATATTCCGTTACAAAATGTTATTTTATTCACTTTTAACTATTGCGCCAAACCTGTACGGCAATTCCCTGCGCTGTTATACGATTTTGAAAAATACTGTTTTCAGTATTATTTTGTAGTTAAAATAATAAAAAGTAATCTAATTAAAGTAATAGCTTGTAGTAATAAAAAATGAAGGGAAAAACGTAAGTACTCTTTCGGAATATAGCTTTTTTTTTGTTAGGCACTTTCACCGCTTTGGCCCAAAAATGTATGGACGGTGAATGATCTCCTTTATCAGTCGTTCCAAACATTTGGATCGAGTAGGTATTGAAGTTTTGTAAGAGGGGGCTTTCCCATGGGGAAAATTGTTCAGTTAGATCGTCTCTCCCACTCGTCGTCTGACCACACATTTCTGAAACATGCTGTAGATGGACACTTGGAAAAAGTTAAGACATTTGTCAGAGAAACACATTATTTCCATAGAAAGAGATTCAATAAATCAGAAATACGTGTTGAATTATATTATGTTCTTAATTAGTGTTTTCTTTAACAAATTATTTCTATAATAAGTATTAATAATAGCAAATTCTTCTGATATGATATATGGCTTATCCATGGTTCAAAATAAAAATAATTTCATTATCTGAGTATTAAACTTACATAAATTCAAACATACAACTTAAAACTATTCAAAAAGTAATAATTAAAACTAAAAATAAAGCTGCAAAAATACTTAAAATAATAGTAAAATAAATTCTTTATTACAAAAAAGATCCTATTATGTACTAAAAATAATAATAGTAGCTACCACCATTTCTAGTTTAAATTGTATAAAAATATTATTTAATTAATAAAAAAAAAAACAATCCAATTCCTTTAAATATTATATTCAAAATTGTAACTTACTTTTACTTAATCCCTTTTGGGATAGGCAGTAATCCAAGTTGTAAAACTATATAGATCGATACTGCTAAAAATTGTATTTCCTACAATCAAAATACATACTTCAAATAGTTTCTTTTAAATAAATGTCATTATTTCTTGATGGCGATTTCATATTTATAATATCATAGATTGTATTTGAGCCAAAATTAACTTGACATCTCTATTATCAATTTTCTCTCAATGGTAAAGTCAGATATTTAAATAGAATCAAAATAATTATTCTTGTAAAATTGCGACAGTTCTTAATAAGCACCAAAAGGCCTTTCTTCTAAAAAATAATATCAGTTTCGCTCCAAATAACGTTTAATAATGTATAGAAATGGATCGATATCAGTATTATTAAAGCTAATAAATGTCAAAACAGGAATAATATTGCCATGTATTATTAATAATAATGTCAAAACAATTATGATATCAAAATAATTATCAGAATATAATAAGCTGCTTATTCAGCATTGTCAAAGACATGTTTATAGCCGTATAATTGTCTATTGTACGAATTATTAGCCCTAAATCGGTCTACAGGCTATAAAATGGGCTATAATAGGACGGATAATAATTACATAATTGCACTTATGGAATGTGTAATATTATAATAATAGAATTTTTCACTATTCTTATACTAATGGTACTAAAATACTTAATAATACATATAATAATTGTGTTATTATTTGACCTTTTTAATAAATGTTCAGTTAATTTTATATTTATTCAGTATTTAATCCTCTGTTCTTTCACTGGGTTTTGTTTTTTTAATAAATAATTAATATTTGTTATTCACTGGGTAAAATCTCTAGCATTATTCATTATTATTTTATTAATTAAATAATTGCAAGAATCTTTTAGTTTTTTTAAATATTTTAGAGAGCTATCAAAATAATAACAAAAAAATTCACCGATTTTAAAGCACCTGACCCACAGTCGGCGTCGCGCACTCGCTGGTCGTTATTCGCCAATCGTTTTAGTTGCTAGCTCTACTCGCATCTCATTAATCTCCGGGCAGTGGGATAGATGCTTTAGGACTCCTAAGGCACAGGTTATTTATGTCCCAAGTCAGGACATCCCGATTTAGTAACCGTACACAGCCTAAACATTTATCAATGAGGTCTTAACAGATGCATAATGTTTATCCATACAATTAGAGTACTCTGTGACGTTAATTGTGACAATCTCTGTGGATACGTATGTTATATTCTATAAAAGGTGTCTTATGTTCGTGGATTGGGTAGCACAGGTCCTGGAAAGAAGAAATATTCGAGTTAGTATCTAATTACTAAAATTTCAGAGGGCTGGCCTATTTTTCGGCCAAAGAATCAGCATTGCCATACAACGTGGCAATGCTGCCAGCCTTCTGCTAAGGGTCCGTTCACAAGGAGACGCGACGCGACGCGCACTTTTTTATGAATTTATTTACTAATAAGGTACACGCGCTGCGCAGCACCACGCATCTTGGCGTACTTTAATACGTGTCAACACTCGCTCTGAAATTCTACCTTTTCGAAAAGTTAAGAAAATTGATGACAAAAGGAGTAACCGGAAACATACGCACAGAGTAAGCTATGGTGCCGATTCTCTTGTACACCGAACTAAACTAACTAAACTATAACTAAAATTCCTTACTTTTTACTATGAGAATCTTAGAGCTATTCTACCAAAAAAAGTCTCTAAATTAAAAATTATTTTGACACAACTAAAATCGAATTTGACAATCGTGACTCCACTTGGTACCTACTTGTTTGCCTACCACGTGATTTTTTTTGGGTGGAGAGGCGCGCAATGTGGTCGTCTCGAAGTATTTTTATATGAAATTTTTCAGTTTTTGGAAGAAAAGAAAAAAAAAAAATACCAACAAGTTGAGTATTAATGGTTTGCGGGTTGCAAAGGGGGTCAAAATTTTCATTATTTTTGCAAATTATTTTTGCATATATATAAGCAAAAGAAAATAAATAAAGATACAGTACCGTTTTGTAACAGAATTCGAGGTGTTGGTTTGAATTTTAGTTCATGACATCTAATTTTATTCCACACATTTTTAATCGTGATTAAAGATAGGCAGAGTTAGTTAGAGGATTTTAGATATAGAACAAAAATTTTGGTTAAAACGTCAAATTCAGAATAGCATTTTCCCTAAATTAAAACTCAGTGCCATCTTAGTGCTGTCAAACTAAATTATAGTTAAGTTGTGTCACTTTAGTCTATTTTCAGAATGGGAAATCGTCGTTTGACAGGAATAAACTAAATTTTAGTGATTTTTAGTTTAGTTTAGAGAATTTGTGACAAGAGAATCGGCACCAATATAAACCTTGTAATAAGTTCGAACCAACCTATCCGTTCGACACCCAATGTGAGAGTGTTACTTTCCAGAACATTAACACTAACATAAACACTACTTGCTTAATTAATGTCCCAAATGTCCATACATCTCACACCGACACTTTTCGAGTCTAACGAATGCCACTGACGCTGCTATAACTGGGTACAACTAATTTGAAAGTATCATCGACTCTAAAAGTACCATCGACTCTAAAAGTACCATTGACTCTAAAAGTACCATCGACTCTAGAAGTACCATCGACTCTAAAAGTACCATCGACTCTAAAAGCAGAAGGTCTACAAACCTTATTAGGGAAAAGCATCTTCAGGGGCAGGAAGCTGGCCCTGATCCTCAAGATCCTGTCGACATTACACTCGAGCGCCATCTTGATACTCCAAGTCGTGTCGTCAGCCAGTGCTGGCTTAGGAGGCTCCTTGGTCGACTGGCAGGACTTGGACGAGTCGTCGTTGCATTGCAGGTCGCAGAGACGGAACTCCTTGATCTTCAAGGACCTGTGGATGATAATGATGACGCCGAAAATTTAGTTAACAGTGTAAAATTTCTTGAAAATTATTAAATTTGCGTAATTTTTTGAAACTGTTGAGAATATCTCAACTTTTAATTTTTTTAATGATAGGTGGCCGCCTCTTCTTTACCACCTTACCTTTGGAGCATTACATTTGAGACACCCTGTATACAGTATGTTAACTAACAAAGGGCGTTCCCGTTAGCCCGAAATAGTCTAGCGAGCATATACGAGTATATGGTAAAAAAAAAAGTATAGAAATATTCACAAAACTATTAAATTGATACGCTCACTTGTATTTCAACGTAGAAAGACAATTGTGACAAGTATGCGTGTACAGAGTGTTTCTTTTCCGTATTTAATTTAATATTTTTTGTGAATATTTTACTATAAAAAAATAAACATATATTATTTTTTTTATGCAATTATTTGTTTTGCATTTTATCGCCACGGCGCACTTTGTTAACAGTTAGGTTAACGGGAACGCCCTTTGTTAGTTAACATACTGTATAAATCCTTACCTGAACGTCAAATCAACATGCTTGTGGCTAAGGCAGTGCGACAGCGGCACTTGGTAGGTAAAGTTGTATATGTTGTTGGCACATACGTGCTCCGTGAAGAGCGAGGAGTTGATGATGGACTTGCTTGAAATACCCACGCGGACTATGTCGCATTCTGGAAAACGGAGAAAGAAGGTTAAAGGTTATAGAGGTATGAACATAGAGATATAATATTATAGTATAGACTATGCGCGCAACAAACATTAACAATACAATTGAACTGAATTGAATATTTTTTTAAATTGAGCCTATACACACCTTACACCCTAAGAGACCACTCTTGTTATTCAAACCATGGACTTAAATAACGTAAAGTAACAACCAAAAAATTACGTTATTTTTATGAAAAGATTTTTAAAAGTTTCTATCCGACACCGTGCTAGCTAGCGAAACAGCTGACTGACTGAGGGAGTAGTCGCGCTTGCGGCTGGCCAGGTCACGTCCCGCGCTCCCCACTTGTGTTGAGACGCAAGTTCGTTGCCCTAGTGCATAGGGTGAAAGGGTGAAATACTATTGTGGTAAAATGTAATTTAAAAAAAAAAGTTGCAATTTTCCATTGATTTTACGATCTATAAATGACACCAAACCAGTGGTTTCAAGGATAACGGTGTTTACCCTAACACCCTGTAGAGGTTATGAGGAACAGGGTGTCGGGTTTGTTGGATCGGGGCACCAGTTTAGAGGTATGACGAACAGGATGTAAAGTTCACCTTCCAATTATTTTTAGTTCCTTGAAAATTCAAAAGTGCCTGTAAAAGGTTTAAAATTGAAATACATACTTTGAGTTTGAGTTCTACCTCTATAGAAAAGGGAGGATCCTCCGACCAGACGGAGTGGTGTGTCTGGTGGACTACAGCCCGAAGATTGATGTCGGGAAGTTATATACCTATATATGCTAATCGCGCGGTAAACTATGCTTGCGCGATGCAGGATTTCGCGTGACGTCAGTTTGATGCGTAGTTCGCATGGGGCGATATAGATGCCATCACAAGTTACAGGTTGTGGCTAAGTGATTAATTTTTTAAGAAAGTTCCAAGAATAATTCAGCAGCTAGATGCCTCCTGAAGTAACAATAGATACCTATTTCAGTTTTTGCAAATACATTAGACATACAAATTTTTATTTCGCATCCTTAATACTGTTAAAACACTGTTTAGACGGTGCAACCTTTATAGTCCCTTCAACTTATATACCACAGGCTATTAAATCACACTGTAAATCTGGCTTATTTTTTTTAATGAATGGCATCTAGTTTCCGATCGCTAAGCAGAAGGAATTTCGTACAATGACCCTTCATTACTTATCTCTATCGCTCGCGCTCAAATGTATTGCCTTGTCCTTCTAATGTGTGAGCGCGACGGCAATATACATTTGAGCGCGAGCGATAGAGATAAGTAATGAAGGGTCATTGTACGAAATTCTTTCTGCTTCGCGACCGGACTTTAGCAGGTCATCCTTGGAGGTTGTCAGCTGCTTTCCCGGACTTTCCTCCTCAATAAATTAAGGCAAGGCATTTAACTTCGAAACTAAGCGACTACAGCTAAGGGGACCCCGTGCGGCGGCGCTCTAAGCCGAGGTCCGTAGGCTTACGGCGCCACTGGGGGAGGACAGCAGGGAAAAAGCCGGGTCGGATTAATAAATGAGGTTCCCACTTAGGAAAAGCGTTTTTTTCTCACAAATAGAGAACCTCGTCACCTTTATGATTTAAAATATTCATCAATTGCTTGGTATTATATCGAATAATGACCATCATAGACAACTACTACCAATAGTATAAAAACCTTATAGTTTTGTAAAAACAAAAATACCTTAAAAATGGCTCTTCATTTCGTTAGCAGAAATGACCACTATATTTTTTTTAACTTAGCCAAATCTTATTTTTGTCGCTTAATCTAAGTGGCATACGTTATCTTAGTTTTTAAACATTAGTGCATAAAAGTTTTAAAACATCAGTGTTCATGGTTGTTATATAAATTAAGAAAATGTTAGTATGAAAAATGCAACTTCTTTAAAATTCCCCATACAAAACGCTGATTTCATAGGTAACATTATTTTAAACTTACCATGAGACCCGCTACTCTCATGCGAGTGCAGCTCACTCAAATGCATCTCCTCGGAACTGCTTTTCAGTTCTTCCCTCGTCTCCCTTTTATTTCTCAGATCTCTTTTCATCCTGCTCCCATTATCAGTGCCATTTTGTTTAGCGGGATCCAAATAATTTGCCATAAACTCTTCATGTTTAAAAGAATCGTTTTCATTTCTTAGAGATTCTGATTCGGTTTTTAGACTGTCTGTGTTGTTTTTCTCTGCGATGACTGGTATGTTGGGTAGTTTGTCCCTTGGGAGAGGTTCTAGAGGTCTTATGAAGGTGTCGTTTAGTTCCTTTTCGGGTTTCGACCTTTCTAAAGGCTCTTGGTTGTCGTAAGTTTGCGGGGGGTCCAAGACGCATGGTGACTGGAAAGTATGAAACTTATTTAGTATTATATTTAGGTATGTGTTCAGAGATATTTTGAGAAAGAGTTTTAACTGTGAGACTCTTGGGCGGTATGTTAAACCCAATCTTGGAGTCCTGAGTGGAGATTTTTAGATATGACAAAGAAAGGCTTTATAAATTAAACGTTTAAATAAACGCCCAGATTGTACATATAGGACATTGGATGACTAACTTTTTTTAAAAGATGTTAACCATAATCAATCTGCCTCGCCTTTTCCCAACTATGTTGGGGTCGGCTTCTAGTCTAACCGGATGCAGCTGAATACCAGTATTTTACATAGAGCTACTGCATATCTGACCTCCACAACCCATTACTGGGTAGTACGATACCCCTTGGTAAGACTGGTTGTCAGACTTTCAGGCTTCTGACGATCCGTAACGACTGTCAAAGTTCCACGAATGACAGCCGGGACCAACGGCTTAACGTGCTTTCCGAGACACGGAGGAGTCTCGGTATGTAAAGATCCATGGACCAACCCCGGCAAGCAAGGCTTAGCCTGATCGTTCGACTCGTGCGGCTGTTATTACTTAGCCACGAGTTCCTCACAAGATGTTAACCATAAATAAAATTAAATGATTGAAGAAGCTATTAAATTCTTTAAACGATTTTTGAATAGTTTCCTTTTTTAACTTAAAGTTTGTCCGTGCCATTAAAACTGGCTGACTAAACCAGCATCTTGAAAATTATAATGATATCTTACCAACATTGATCTGATCCATGCTGTGATCCTTAATATATCCTTTTGAAGCAGCGTGTAAATAATTTAAAAAAATAAAATATTGTTATTAGTCTAACATGTGATGGCCTTGTGACTACCCATTGTTATTCGCTAAACATAACTTCGAAATTCGAACGGTGTCTCATTGTGAATCCGTTAACAAATGCTTTCGCATCAGGATTTTCCTTAAAGTTCACGCCACCAGTTGGCGCCACTTTGACCAGAGGTCTTCCATTTCGACAATCAATATAAAATATAATTACTTATGATGACCGATGATTCGTTTCATTTATTCTTAAATCATTCAGTCACGACTAAAGAAAATATAGGCGCTTTGACACTTTTGACAGGTGCCCGAACAGGACCTGCCGTCACAGTGTTGTCAGGAAGCTTTATTGTGTGTGGTCACTTGAGTGAGGGTATCATTTTTGATTGTCTTTATGTATAATTTTCTTACCTGGCATTCAGAATCCAATTCATTATTAGTGTTGGCTGCAAAAGAGCAGCCTCCTCCGATGACGTCTGCAATCCTTGATAGAGATATAGGACGCTCTGTTTGAAGTGATTGTAGGGTAGGCACTGTGTCTGCAAATAGAAGAATATCTATGTCAATGGTTTAGTTTGACCTCACCGCTGTTCCGCGCTTGAGGGGGCGCGCGACTCCCGGCGGCAGTGCGGCGCTCATTGATCAACGCTGCCGCGCCTCGCCGCGTATTCCTAAGGCGCGGTACAGCGTGAGGTCAAACTATAGGATATTTATATTTTTTGATTTCACACGAGACTTTTCAACTTTGCCTCTAGATTTGACATGTTGGCAACGTGTCGGCAGTTCCCTTGGCATTGCAGTTCAATAGGCGTTGGTGGGTTTCTATCAGGCATTCGATATTATTATTTAAATAATATGACATTACGCCTGCCGTGTTCTTGAGTGGAGACCGCGAATCGGCAAACGTAACGTAGGACGCCCTAAGACTAGGTGGAGCGACGATCTTTGCAGGGTGGCTGGTAGCAGCTGTATGAGAGTTGCCGAGAATCGAGCTGAATGGCGTGCAATTGGAGATACCTATGTCCAGCAGTGGACTGTTAGATAGTGCCATCAACTGGGCACAAATCCGTACTCCAGGCTGCTACTTAGTAATTCCGGATCGAAAAATTCAACAGGACTTTGTCCGACATGGGAATTGAACCCACGACCGCATGCTCTTACGACGACAAGTTTTAAGTAGTTCGTATAGGTACATAATTATTAATTCTTACTATGCTGTAGTACTTACTTATAAGATTACTTCCATAATTTTTCGTGGGATGTGCAGAAGTGGTTATCGTATGAGGTGATTCTGTTGGCGCTGTCGTTATGTACTCCTGAGTCGTCTTGTGAGGACCTTTCTCTGTAATAATTTTTGCATATAAGTAGATTGATTTATCTGTTAGGCTAGCTGCGGTCAGTGCAGTGGATGGGTGAAGTTTATTATTAAAATAACATAGAGGTTTTAACGAAAGGTAGTGAGGCAGTTCAGAGTATTTTTTGCAAGTTTTTTTTTAACAGTGGAGACAATCTAATGGTGGAATCCGACGATCGGCAAAATTGCAGACGGACACGCACGGCAGACGACCACAGACCGCCACGCACCGTGCACCAGGGAACTTCCGATGTCTGCGATACCCCGCACTTACACCTTCCCACGGTCCGTCGTCCGGGCTCGTCGGTGTCCGTCCGCAAAATCGCGGATCGTGGGATTTCGGTATATGAAGTCCGTTTTGACACCTATAAATATGATTTGTGTAGCGATGAAAAAAAAATTGGTCTCTTATAAACTGATTCTCGAGACATATCGATTGATCATACTTAGAGAGTTTGTAATCGACGACTTACCTACATTGCTTAAAACTGATTCTCAAGGCATAACGTTTTATTACATGTACGAGAACGAAACGTCAAAACGGACTTTTTAGATTGTCGCAAGTGTAGAAGCTTGAGGGAGCTTGGAGGGGCTTGTGGCTAAGAAATGAACAGAACAGCTGCACGGGTCGATCAATCAGGTTAAGCTACGCTTGCCGGGGTTGGCCCGTGGATAGGTGAACATCTTTACATACCAAGACCCCTCTGTGCCTCAGAAAGCACGTTAAGCCGTTGGTCTCGGCTGTCATTTGTAGATCTTTGACAGTTGTTACGGGTCGTCAGAACCCCGAAAGTCTGACAACCAGTCCTACCAAGGGGTATCGTTTTACCCAGTAAATGGGTTGTAGAAGTCAGATAGGCAGTCGCTCCATGTAACATTTTGGTACCTAATCAGCTGCATCCGGTTAGACTGGAAGCCGACCCCAACATAGTTGGGAAATGGCTAGGCAGATGAAGCTTCTGTATCATATAGTTTGTTGGGGTGCCCACGTAGCGTTATTTGAAAATAAACAATTTCTTTTTCAATGGGTTTTGTTCGAATAATCTCACCTTTTGCAGTTTTCTTTGATGCCGTGTGTTGTGATGATTTTATATTCTGAAACAAAAGAACACAGTTTTAATTTCCGAGTTGTATTCCACATTACCGACTATGGCAACATTGCCCACCTGTTCAAAGCTTAAGTTTTTTTAAATCTATACATATTATAAATTAAAGTCGCTTTTCGTGTCTGTATGTCCGCGTTGTTCTTCTAAAGATTTTGATGAGGTTTTCACCATTCTTTTAGAGAATTTATTCCGGAAGGTTTATGTGTATAATACGTTAATGTTACATTATAAATAAGAAATCTTGATGCTTTTTCAAGTCGTAGAAACTGTGCGGAGCAGGAGCGTGTCGCTTGTGTTAAATAAAATATAATGTATGTAACTTTATCTAAGGTCGTTTCTTTCTACACAAAATAACTTGTTGGCGTTCAAATGCGTTCGGTGCAATATTACCTACGTCTTCTTCTCTTCGTGTGGTAAGTGACTAACCTGGTGTCAGAATTTTAAAGCCGACCAAGGGCCTCTGACTTGGCTTCACATGCCGTCGAGAAATATCTCTGTGGTTTCCTCACGATGTTTTTCTTCACCGCATTTAAAGCAAGTGATAATTATACAATACGCACAGGAACCGAAAAGTCAGAGCTTGGGTTCGAACTCAAGCCCTTGGCAGTCCGAAGGTCACACTGAACACGGCTATCACTGCTTATTATTACCTACTGTTGCAATAGTACTTACTGTGGCAATGTTCCCTATGATGATGGCAGCAATGCCCATTGAATCAATATCTCCCGAAGTGGCAATATTTCCTGGGGTGCCAATATTATAACCTACCTGTATCTGGTCGGGGTCGGAGTACGGCGCTAGCGATTCGCTATTTAACTTGCCATAGATGCTAAACAATATTACTGAATCTGGAAATATTATCTACTGTGGGAATATTCCCCCATGATGGTGGCAACAATGCCCTTTGTAGCAATATCTCTCGAAGTGGGCATATTTCCCACACGCGTAGCTGACAACCATAGAAACGGGTTTTGTCGACGGAAGAGTAGACAAAATGACGATCGTGATTGTTTATCTGTAATTTTGTCTATTCTTCCGCCGACAAAACCTGTTTCTTTTGCCGTAGTGGTAAGGTTATATCGTACTTGTATCTGGTTGGGGTCGGGGTGCGTCCTGTGCGCAGGCGGCTCGTTGTTCAGCTTGCCGTAGTGCGGGTAGTGCAGCTTGTCGTGCACGCGGATCTCCTTCATCGATATCAGCTCTTGATGCTCGCGGAAGTATAGGGCTGACATTACTACGAGGCTGTGATAAAAAAAAAAAAATTCAAAATGTGACAAGTTTACTAAGCGGTGGGGACTGTAAAAGATTGGCAAAGTTTTTGTAGGCACCAGAATAGAAAAAAAAACGAATGCGTTTGTCAAGAGTGGTAATTTTAAATAAGTTTAAAATCCTTCCTCCGACGATATAGGTAGCGGTGTAGGTACTTGATAACCACTATAGAGAGAGGATCATAAATTGTCGCCAGCATGCTACGCTTAGCAGTCGCACTTGGTAGACTCCTAGGTGGACCAAGTTTTTGGACTGTAGATTTATTGAACATCTTCTATTTTGTTAAGTAACTGGTACTTGTTGAAAGGACTACATTGTCGTCCCATGCCTACTAAAACTGTAGTTTGAAAATATTGTAAACGCCAATTATTTTTAAAAGAGTAACCATGGAGTTTCTTGCCGGCTCTTCTCCTTATGAAACGACCAATTGGAACCGTGCACCTAGCTTCTGACGTTTCATAAGTGCCCATGTAGGTTTATGTGAAATAAAATATTTTGATTTGATTGATTTGATTTGAATGAGGCAGTTAGTATTTTAATTACATTACTAAAATTAATAAATATACACTTACCACACAGCCATAATGAAAATCAATATAGTAATAACGATTTGCAGAAACTTATTAGAAATCAATTCACTGCTAGTATCCCCATAATCTTTCCGACAGCAAATACCCAATTTAGAGTTGCCATATGAAAAATTTTCGTCACTCTTCAACCATAGACACGTATCCTTTTTCTTCGTCAAAGTACTTTCGTAGCTTTCGTCCGGGTATTTTTGTATAGGCTCAGCATAAGTCGGATTTTCAACATGTTCCGGCTTCTCCAGTTTACTTGAATGATATCTTACACAAGTTTTATTATAGTTGTAGTATTTCCCATATTTCGAGTAGTTTCCGTGGCAATTTTTGCACTGTTTTCTGGTATATTTCGGGGAGTTATGGCTTAGTTTATGGCAACACTCGTGCTTTCTGATGTTGCGTGCTATGTCTCTGATTTGGTCTATGGATATGTTTCCATCGCTGTATAGAGATTTTGATGAGTTTGACATTGCGGAGTAGCGGGAATCTGAAATTGAATAGGTTTATGAGTTTCTGTGGAGCAGTTCTGCCTTTCATCATCTCCATTTAGATAAATTGGTTGTCATGGGGTTGGGTCGTTGTAGTTTCCAACGGAAAGCGTTCTATTTAAAACTCTTTGGCGCATTAGAATCGTCGGGTGTTTTTACTAGAAAATCCTGCCCAGTTGAAAGCATCCTGTGCCCCGATAAAGTTCACTGCTCACCTCACTCAAGTGAGCGCACACAATTCGAAAGCGAACTCATTTGTTTTTAAAGTAAATCGTCGCGGATTCACAACGAGACAGCGTTCGCATTTCGAAATGATGTTTATCTGTTGTGGGCTAATCCACAATAATATTATAAATTCGAAAGTAACTCTGTCTGTCTGTCTGTCTGTATCTTACCTTTTCACGCCTAAACCACTGAACGGATTTCGATAAAAGGCATGGACATAGATGGCATCCCGGGGAAGGACAGAAAAAAGGCTACTTTTTATCGACATACCATGCGGGCGAAGTCGCGGGCGGAAGCTAGTAACTGACATAGCGCTCCTTGAACGCGTTTTGAGCAGGATTTTCACTTTAAGCGAAGTGATATTTCATTTATTCTAACTTACCATTACTAACACTGGACCGTGAGCTATCCCTCCTCTGCAACACGCTAATCTTGCACAGCTTCTTGTTGATCCTCTCAAGCTGGTCGATCCTGGACTCCAGGTTACCTGTCACTTTGCACAGCTCCTTGACAGCACCCAGGTTCTCCATAAAGATTCGGTCCTGGGAAAAAACGTGAAATTAATATAGTCGTGGTAATTGTAGGGCAAATATGTCAACACAGCAAGTCTATGTTTATGGCCTGTACCGAGGTACAACTGTCTTGAGGCAATAGAGGACTTGTAAGACTTTAAGCCGTTACCCCTCTGTCAAAGTTGACCATCGTTATTCGTTATACTTACCTAAAGAAAAGTTCTAAACTATACAGAGTGTAAGGGTCAGCCCTCTGCAGACTGATGGGATGAATTCAGCCTAACATAAGAAGACGACCGGTACATGAAATTATTTCAGGAACGTTATGGGAATCCAATAAACTTGATTTGATTTATTACTTCACGCGCAATGTATCTTTACGCGGGGGGGGGGGGGGGGCGCTGTAAATTCTGAGCTTCACGCGTCGTTCGCTATAGTATTAACATCTATTGCTGGTTTTTTTTATTTTAGCTGTTTTATTTACATAAATGGAGTGCTGCGTACTGAGAATGTAGATAGATAGATAGATAAAACATTTATTCGGTACAAACATAGAAGACACAACACAAAAGCATAGTTACATAAATTCAAGTATGTATGTAATTTTACATTGAAATAAAGGAATGAATAAAATAAAAAAAAATGAAAACTTTCCTGAGAAAATTTCCGGTGGAATATTATTCAAAATAAGGAACTGAATGCCCCCTGTTAATTTGCGGAGGGCTGTCCCTTACAACCTGTATGTTTAAATTAGTTTGTTGGCAATAAATATTGACCCGATTTCACTTAGAAACATTGCCCCTCTAAACCCCTCACCTTATTAACCACAAGAAACTTGTGAATAGTATCTCCGTTGGGCAGCGTGACGTCTCCCGCCTCCTTCACGGCCTCGGGCAGCACGCGGCGCAGCTCCTGCGCGATGACGCCGGTGTCCAGCGGCGGCGCCGGGCGCGCCGGGTCGTAGCCCAGCAGGCCCGAGTGCTCCGCGAACGACGGGTCGTAATTGAATCTGGTGGAGGAAATTACAATAAAATTTATGATGTCAAGTGTCGGTAGGTGTGAGACATCTAAAAAACATTTTAAATCTTATATTAAGATGAATCTTTGTTGATGATTTTAAAATAAAGAAAATAATGTAGTTATGCGAGAGCAATTTACCATGAACGGCAAGAACGTGTCAAGTAAAAAAAAAAAAAACTAATTGTTCACACAAAGCTCAAACCTATACTCCATTTGTAATAAGATTCCACATTTAAACAAACCTTTTTACAGTCCGTTCAACCGATTATGACTTCTATGCCGTAGGCATAAGGATGGCATTAAAAGCAAAAAAGGACACAGAATACCAACTTTCTACTGTAGCTGCCATTTGTCATGCCACCAACGCAATAGAAGTCAAAATCGGTTGAACGGACTGTAAAAAAGGTTTATTCAAATGTCTAATCTTATTTGAAATGGAGTATAGGCTTCTAGAAGATGAAAGATGAAAGCTCAGGGCCCTGGAGTAGAAACCAATGTAACATTTGCACTTTTTGGACTTTTTACAATGTCTGGACAGGCACTATTTTCCGGTTTGTAAAAAAAATGCAACAGAATAGTCATACAATTATGCGCCTGATAAAGTAATAGTTAACATAGACTCTAAAGACCAATTACAAGATACATGAGTAAAAAATTACAGATCCTAGCTAACACCCTTAATTGTATATACATGATCGAAACCAACACTAAAATAAAAAATACGTTTCGTCTTTAAAGTTCCTCATTTATCCAAAGTGTTGACCTAAATAATATTATACCTCCAATTGATACTGAAAGAATCGAATTCTAGCAAAATACCAATGATTACTTACTTGACAACTCTGATGCTCTGTATATTCTTCAGTTGCTGCTCCGAGTCGAGTTCCTCAATGTTGTGCTTGGCGCGGGCGTCTGATGGGTGCAGGATGTGACCCATCACTTTGAGGTTGCCTGGCGACGGTTAACGGTTGTTTTTAGAAAAAGATATAAGCTAGGTTTTTCTGCGGTCTGACTTTGTTAAGGTGATATGATAACACACAGACAGATTCCGTGGGTAGTCACTACATCACTGTCAGGGGGCGCGTCAGCCAGCTTATGAGCATGGCCCTTGAGATCCTGCGGTGTGATACGGTGTCCGTCAATACGGGCACGTTCGTTGGGGGCCATGTAGCTCAGGCCTTTTTTTTTTTTGAGGTTTTGAAGTCATCCAATGACTTCTCCCGCTCTGGGCGGAGCGGAAAGGCGTGTCAGACTTTTACTGACTAAAACCCACACGTGTTCCTTCAGTTGCCTGTTGCCAAGGTCTCGGTATCCCTTTCGGACTTTCCCGCAACACCCTTAAGGAACATTCTTTCTTTTGCAATGCATTTAATCATAATTAGCCTATAATGTTCCCAATGCTGGGACACAGGCCTCCTCTCTGAGAGGGAGCGAGCCGTAATCCACCACGCGGGCCCAGTGCGGGTTGGTTGATGTAACATGTCTTCGAATTTTTGGTTGTAGCACATGCCGATTTCCTCACGATGTTTTCCTTCACTGCAATGCATTTGAGTTCGTGTCAAAACATATTGCCTTATACCTTTACTTACAAAAGTAAAATACAAAGGTTGAAAACCTATACTGCTGACTGCAGCCACATTTAGAGTTAACTCAAGATAACTCAAGATAACTCAAGATAACTCAAGATTCAAAATAGGTATATCTAAATATCTAGAAAGAAATAGGTAAGACGACCTTACCATTGACCACACAGGACTCATCCGGCCTGTCAGTATTGATGCCAACTCTGCCTGTAAAGTGCACGCTGTTGTCTGACACTCCTCGCTGCCACCAGCTTTCTGTGCAGTCTGACTCGAACTGGCCGGGGTTCGATGCCTGGACGATGAAATGGGTTGAGTTATCATTGAAGCAGGAAAAGATAGTAATGTAATATAAACATTGAATAAGAATCATCAAAATCGGCCCTCCTCTTTGGTCTCTAGAGCGTCACAAAGGAACAAACATACATACATACATACATACATACCATAGATCGTGATACATATACAGGATGTTAGGGTAAACACCGTTATCCTTGAAACCAGTAGTTTGGTGTCAATTATAGAACGTAAAATCAATGGAAAATTACAACATTTTTTTTCTTTTTTTAAAAACTACATTTTACCACAAAAGACGCAAGTTCGTTGCCCTATGCCATAGGGCAACGAACTTGCATCTCAACACGGGCGGGGGGGGGGGGCGGACGTGACCTGACCGGCCGCGAGCGTGACCCTTCCCTCAGTAAGTCAGCTGTTTCGCTAGCGAGCACGGTGTCGGATAGAAATTTTTTAAAATCTTTTAATGAAAATAACGATTTTTTTTGTTGTTACTCGGTGATTTGTTTTTATATTTGAGTCAACTACCCATGGTTTGAGTGACAACGGTGTTTACCCTGACAACCTGTATCGGCTAATAAACACATAACCCTCCTTTGCGTCGCGCAGTCGGATAAAAAGTAGGATGTACCCGGCCGTAAATATTTCTCATTGAGATGTAGAAAAATACGCTTAGGCTTTGTAGAGCGTGCCTGTCACTCATACTATGAGTGACAGAGACCACGCTCTAAAGGTATGAGTCTCATACCTGATTGATAGTTTGTTTCTAAAGCACCATGAGTTCTAATTTTGAAACCAAACAAAAAACTATTTTGGACCTAAGATTGGTCCTTGTGGCACTCTTCAGTTAAAGCTAATATTTTAAGAAGAATGATATGATAGATATAATAATAATACAGGTACTAGAGTGCACAACATTGTGACAAAGTTCTAATTAATTTGCTCTCTGATTGCTAATGTACCTATTTATTCGATCGAGACAAAATCATAACAGCTACATAAAGGCAGGTGAGAATTTTATCGTTGGACTACTGCCGTTTCTGGCTGTCCAGTTGTGAAGATTAAAGATAATAAGAAAAATGGAAAATCGACCTGATCGAATCGATTCCCGTAATTCTTATGACCATTCACATTCGCAATCTGTCAAAAACACAATCAATTTACCAAAATTTTTGACAAGTTTGACAGAATGCTACTTGAATGTGAATGTTTTTTATTTACAAGAATTGACCTTCTGATTTATTGACGACGGTTTATCGTGAGCTTGAGAACAGTAAGCCACAGACGTCACAACGTAGAGGGAACAAACGCAAAAGCGTAAAAATATTAATGAACAAGCCAAAAATAATAATTTGATAGTAATAAAATCAACAACTAACATGACTTACCCGCACAATGATCCGATCACTAGCAGAGGCAGCGATGATGAAGTCAGTGTGCCCCACGTGCGCCCTCAGAGCTACCACCAACTGGAAGTGTCTCTGGTCAGGGTTGGGTCTGCCTTTCTTTCTCATGTTGTTGTTTGTGGTTTCAGCGAAGTGGAGGCGGCCGACCGTCACCTTGGCACCTTCGCGACGGATTTCGACACTGTGGGAGGTGGAAATCAGAATTTTAGATTACTAAATAAATGTACTGAATAACCCGTGCAAATTCTATAAGCAATAATCTACGGTGACCAACTAGAAAAGCTCCGAAAACATGAAGCTCGGTGAATCCCAGAGAAATGATTTAACTGGTTGGAATCTGAAATGAAATACTAGGTAGTCTTGATACTTTTTAATTCATTAATGAATTACAATAAACAAGCTAACACTAAAATATATTATTGTATGTATGAGTATACAGGGTTACATTTTTGTCTTTTAAATCCTCTTAAGGGGTCATTGTACTCATAATTATGAACAACTTTCAATATGGGACCAAACCTGAAATCGCGAAAAAAGGGTTTTTTCTCATCCTATTTTAATTTATTATTCTTTATTTCATTTTTCATACTTATAAATTATATTTTTAAATATTAGAATAAAAAAATATATAAAACACTTAAAAATATAAAAAATAGTAGCCCACCGGTATCGGGAACAGGGTCCAAGCTAAGGTCAGGGCTCCAGAGAGAGGAACCTCCTAACGATGCGAGCCGTGTCCAGGAGTAATTTATTTATTTTTAGTTTAAAAATTAGACTTAAGACTCTGACAACAGCTAAACGGCGGTCACAGTCGGACTGCATAGGAAAGAAAGAGAAGCGCGATGGCACAACGCTTGTAATTGATTGCAAAATATGAAGCAATTATCAATTTACTCAAATATGAGTTGAGTAATCGAAAATAAAAGACAACCAAGTTCTGCAGTCAATATTTTGGATTAGAACTCTAGGTGAAAGGTTAGTTTATCGTTAAGTATCAAGATTTTTTTTTCAAACCGTATTGTAGTAACAGCCAAGTTCTGAGAAATATGTTCATATTAACATATTATTATATTTTTTCCGCTACCACAAAATGCAGGGTGTTAGTGTAAACAACGTTATCCTTGAAACCAGTGGTTTGGTTTCATTTATAAAACATAAAATCAATGGAAAATTACAACTTTTTTTTTCTTTTTTTTAAATCCACATTTTACCACAAGAGACGCAAGTTCGTTGTCCTATGCGCTAGGGCAACGAACTTGCGTCTCAACACGGGCGGGGGGTACGGGATATGACCTGACCGGCCGCGAGCGCGACCCCTCCCTCAGTCAGTCAGCTGTTTCGCTAGAGAGCACGGTGTCGGATATAAACTTTTTAAAATCTTTTAATGAAAATTACATTTTTTTTTTGTTGTGTTCGGTCATTTATTTTTATATTTAAGTCAACTACCCATGGTTTGAATGACAAGACTGTTTACCCTTACAGCCTGTATATAGATTTGGCAACTTTTTTAATTTAGTTGAAGCCTACGTTTACTGTTTGCGTGTTGTCAGCGCCTCAAGGAAAGCTTTTTTATATGGCAGTTTAACAATAAAGGTGAATACTACTATGAGTAATACTTACGGTACAGGATGAAAAGGTTTCTTTGTTCTGTCTGATTGACTTTGTTCAATTCTCACTTCTTGGCTTGGGTCCTCCGCCTGTAATGAAACATGCTTATAAAATCATTACCCTCCTTCTGGGGCAGTCGGGTAAATATACTACCAAACAGGAAAAAACAGAGATTAGGGTCAGTATACTCGTACTTTATAATTAAGCCTGTCTGTGATGTCTTATTTATACCTTTTTAGTCGGGTTTTTGTCTTAGTTGAGTTTTTAATTTTTATAACTTTTATGAGCTTACCACTTCTTCGTGTTTTATCGCGACTCCATCAAGCAATAGTTTAGTTTCATTTAACATACGGTGTACATGTCCTACCCAGTTCTATATTACCCCTTTATTTATAAAAATTCACTAATCATTACTTAACTTTAAGCAGCGTTTATAAATAAACCCCAAGTTGCGCCGCTTTTTGGTCTATACCAGCTATACTCCATTTGAAATAAGATTTTACATTTACACCCGGTTTCTGATTTGAGAAAAGTAGCAAATCTCAACTGATTATTCTCAAATACATAAAGTATGCGCTTTTAAAATCGAATTTCGTTAAACCATAATCAACCGATCATTTACTTGAATATTCTATTATATATGTTACGGCTAATACCCGAAGTGCGGCTACACCTAGTTTTAGCCGGTTAGAATTAGGTGTAGCCACTTACTCTTGGTTAAACCTAGTACGAGCGGATTGTTTTCGGGTAAAACTAGGTCTAACCTTCATCATGCCGGCTACTACTAGGTCCAGCCATTCCCTGTTGGATAAAACTAGATGCAAACAAGTTGAAACAAGTAACAGGCGCCTGGCTCACGCGAGACGCGTCGCGCTCGCGCGCCCCTGCCGCCCCGGCTCCCGTACACCCGCGTTTGCCCTTGCGCTTTGAGTTTAGTACGCGTTGTGCCGTTGTACAAAACAGACATACTTTCTTGTTTTTGCGCACTCATACGTTCGAATTCAGAATGGCTATGAATGAAGACCTACAGACTATGAAATCAAGTTTTTTGGAACAGTTTCAGTGTTTATTAGCCACAAAACATGGTGAAAATCAAAGCTATATGAATGATGTGCAGTATTCCAAGTTTATAGAAGACGTTAAAGCTGCCAAAATATCCACGAAACGTTGTTCCTGATTGTTCCTATTATATTAAAAATTGTACTCCTAATAATTTGTGTTAATTATTACAATGTGATTTATAAGAATAAAAAAACTCTCTACGTTTCTTTTTATTGGATGTTTTTTTAATATCTAAAAAAGCTCTGCTGATAGCATGCCGGTTACAACTATGTACAGCCAATCCCTGTTAGATAAAACTAAGACACGCGCTGCTGCTGCAGGCGCTGTGAGTCACACTCGCTAGTAGACCTGCAGTAGATCAGCAGCACCTGGCGCTCACAACCTGCAGAGGCGCTATGCCCTCCACCCCGCGCCGCTGCTGCAGATGCTGTGAGTCATGAGTGTGACGCGCGGCGGAAGGCTTGGCGGGACACGCATCTAAGTTTTATCCAACAGGGATTGTCTGGACCTAGTTCTAGCCGGAATGGTATCGGATAAACCTAGTTTTATCCAACAGGGAATGGCTGGACCTAGTTGTAGCCGGCATGATGAAGGCTAGACCTAGTTTTACCCGAAAACAATCGGCTCGTACTAGGTTTAACCAAGAGTAAGTGGCTACACCTAGTTCTAACCGGCTAAAACTAGGTGTAGCCGCACTTCGGGTATTAGCCGTAACATATATAAGAGTTAAAAAAATCTTAATTCAGAAACGAAATTCGATTTTAAAAGTGCATACTTATGTATTTGAGAATAATCAGTTGAGATTTGCTACTTTTCTCAAATCAGAAACCGGGTGTTAAACAAACCTTTTTACAGTCCGTTCAACCGATTTTGACTTCTATACCGTAGGCAATTAGGCATAAGGATGGCATTAAAGGCAAAAATACCAACTGTTTACTGAAGCAGCCATTTGTCATGCCACCATCGAAATAGAAGTCAAAATCGGTTGAACGGACTGTAAAAAAGGTTTATTTAAATGTCTAATCTTATTTCAAATGGAGTATACATTTGTTATCAGCAACTTATTATTAAATATGAATATTTTCCTCACCTTAACCCCGTAAAAGTGCAAACAGAAGTTGCTGATCTTCTTAAACCCCTCACCGGTCTTCACATAATGAGGGTCACCTTGCATCTGTATCTGACAGGTGACCTGGAAGTGGTTCTTCTTCTGGCAGACGAAAGCTTCGTCTATTTGGGAGTAGTTGAAGCCTTTGTCGGCGCCCACTACGTAAGAAGGTGGTTGACTGGAAGAGACATTGATGTGGTTTTTGGATAAAATGATTCAGCGTTTTTGATTAATTTTAATGAAAGGTTACGTTTCCGTATTGAAGGTTAAATAAACAAAGAGAATTTATATGAAATTAAATGTAACTGTTTATTCTGTAAATAGGATACTGGAATCACCTCTAAGCTCAATTTCACACTGAAATGGCAGCGGCCGGCAGCGACGCAGACAAGGCATTTTAAACTTTATGTGCAATATAAAAAATATAGATACGCTATTAGGTACTATTAATTGTGTGCCGTCACACAATAAATAGAGCGTTTGCGTAAAACATCCGAAATCCATACGATCGAATTAGGAAAAAAATAATCTGATCGTCATTTCTCGGATCCAAATCAAACTCAAAGATTTTACTTATTTCAATTAACCATTTACAGGCACGTTTGAATTGTCAAAGAGTAGGTTAGTTAGTCAGAAAGTTGAAGGTAGTTGTCCATTCCACAACGTAGATCTGTATGGAGAAGAACGGGCAAGAAACTCCAAGGACACTCTTTTAAATATAGATTTACAAAATCCTGGGTACAATATCCTTGCGGATTCTTTAGGTGAGAAAAATGTAAAAAATAAAAACAAAAACAATTAAAAATATAAGATTAAAAACAAGAAATCGCATGCAGTGCGCAAACGCTCTTACCCTTTTTTATAATTCCAATAAACTGCTTATTTAAATCTCGAAATGGAAATTGAAATATACAGCCTACCATTCCTAGGACCCATTTTTTTAATACTCACAGCGGCTTCAAATTGCAGTCATACAGCGAATGCCAGACGTTCTGCTGGAAGTTTCCGAACCTGATGCACTGCAGAGGAGCATCGTCACCTGCCTCAGAGCCGTCCACAGAGGGGGGCGCGGGGCGCGGGACGTGGGTGACACTCTCAGGTGATAGGGCCGCTGGTGAAAGAAAGAAGAAAGTTAATCGGATTTGAGTATTTTTACTTTACTGTTTAATAAACCTGAGGGCCTAGACAAGTGACAATCGCTTCGAAAGCGTTTCGTATTTCTACAACGACTTTGACATAAGCTTTTCGATAGCTTATGTCAGTCCTAAACATTTTTGCCATTTCCATCATCGTTATCGCTGATGGAATGTCACTTTGTCTAGGGCCTCCGATCATCATGATGCATCGTCATTTTCCTGCCCTTGTCCCATGTTACTTGTAGTTGCCGCAACACGTTTCCTTTTTCCACTCTCCCCTGTCAACCTGACGGTAGCGTGACCGCTATCATTCCCTTCTTCTCTTTCATATCATCCCTCACGCAATCCATCCATCTTTTCTTTGGCCTTCCTCTTCCTTTCCATCCTCATTTATACATAAATTATAAATTAAAGTCTTTTTTCGTGTTTGTCTGTATGTCCGCGTTCCAGACAACAGATTTCGATGAGGTTTTCACCATCGTTTAGAGAATTTATTCTGAAAGGTTTGTGTTTAATACTAGTTAACTTGTAAAGCATACTTAGCTGTGATAGTTTTCCTTTTAATATTGGAGTTACTTAAAACTAAGAAATCCAAAAACCCGCGCTAAACAGGAGCAGGTCGCTAGTTGTTTCATAAAATGTAGTGACAATCGCCAATAACTCGACTCACCGGGCTCACATTTCACTTGCGAGTTCGTATCCTGTGAATGCTTCCTCTTCTTCGTGCTGGGCTCCTGGAGGCTGGTGTACACCGGCGTCAGGGTCTCATGACCCAGCGCCACCAGTTGCGGGTTTATCATGCCCTGTTCCAGCTCTGGCATGTCTACCCTCATCTGACTGTATCTGGGGAGAAGGGAAAAATTGAGTCTTTGTTTGTGTTGCACAATGTAATATAAATGAATGGCAAGAAAGCATATAAATGCCCATCATCTCCTTTATTATAACAATATTTGTAATTATATTTTGTAATCACGTTTTTGAAAACGGCTCTAACAATTTCGATGAAAGGTGTCATATCTGGGAAAACTCGTTTTCTCGGTGTAGGTACCAGGTACAGATAGGTAGTGTAAATGACAAACAAGTGACAATCGTGTTTCGTATTTCTACGACTTTAAACAGAATTGACATAAGCTTTTCGATAGCTTATGTCAGTCCCATACATTTTATGCCTTTTCCATCATCGTTATCGCTGATAGAACGCCACTTTGTCTAGGGCCTCTGGTATCAAACTTAGTTGCGACGTAACGCACCTTTTTTTTTTTTTTTTTTTTATAGCGGTGAAAAATGCCTAACGCATACCACACCGTCCGGGGAGACGGTTTGGTTATGTGGGGCTTGCACCCACTAAAAACACCGCCGTGAGCCTACTGTCGCCTTAGTGGATGAGCCGCGAGAACTGCTATGTATGACATTCGCGACCCATCCAGCGCAGCCCGCCTCCGGGCACCAAACTCCTTTGGCGATGTCCGGGCTCACCTGGGACACCGCCACCACTCATGAGGGCCGTGCAATGCGACGACGATAGACTCCCCGATCTATCGCCCGCTGGCACCTCCTAGGGCGGCATCAGATCGCCATGGCGCCTCCTCCGCCGCCCTGTTCTCCTGTGACGAATCGCGTCAGCGAGGGAGTCTTCCTCCCTGACGCGCTCCGCCGCCTCCTTCTGCAAGATGACATCCTCGCAGAAGGACGCCACCGCCTCCCATGCCCCCCTGCTGTCGGCCATGGCTTTGGCCACGGCCGGCAAGGACAGGTCCGCCCCGATTGTTGCTGCGAGAGCACGGCGCTGCACCACCCAGGCAGGACAATGCTCGAGGGTGTGAAGCGCCGTGTCCTCGCTGCAGCCGCACTGGTGGACGTAACGCACCCTGCGCTAAGACTAAATAACTGCGAGCAACTTGGAAGTAGCGTTCGCCGGCCGTTGCCGTGGCAACTCTCGCTTCGCTTGCTCGGCTCGCGCACAATTGGTCACAGTTCTAACCTAACTCATTCACCCAGTTCACAAAATTTCGACAGTTTAGAATCTAACGGAAATAATACCCATCGATTATAAACTAACGGTTCTCACAATCTTACGGTGAATTATATAAATTGTGTAGGTATCTCACCTGTTCTGATAAACATCACCCAATCCTAAATCATGTCTAACAGTCCTGATCCCAAGCTCCACAATATTAGAATCTTGCGGCAGCACGACCACATCATTCAGATTACTCCTTAACACCTCATGGTCAATATTATCCGTCTTCAGTTCTTCATAGATGTAGTCACCATTTTGTTGCAGGATCTCGTGCGTAGGTAAGTGGTCGTGAACTAACATGTAGTCGGTACTGAGAACTGTTTGGGGTACCGCGATGGCGTGGGAGCCCTGGGTCTCTGATGGACTGTAGGGATTCTCTGATCCGGAGTCCGGTGGACTCTCTGGGAGTTGGTGGCCCCTGAAATTGGAATAAGGATTGTTATTAACGGGAACATAATACAGGGTGTTAGGGTAAACACCGTTATCTTTGAAACCAGTGGTTTGGTGTCATTTATAAAACGTAAAATCAATGCAAAATTACATAGACAGATATTAACAAATAAAACTTGTCTGTTTAGTTAACAAGTAAAGGAGTGACCTTTCGCTTTGTAATACAGATTAACAAATACAACTTTTTTTTACTTTTTAGTTTATTTTTTGGCAGGGCAGTCGTGTTTTCTAGTATTTTCTTATGGCTTGTGATCGAAGTCGAGACCTATGACTTGGCAGTTCGACGGTCACACCACTAGGCTATCATTGCGGGTGGGTGATGAAAACAAGGCTCGGAACCGGTTAAAAAATACCGGTTTATTTCGGTTTTCCTCCGAAATTTTCTAAAGAACGCGAACCTTTAGAGAACTTTATTTTCACCTAAGCGGCATGTCGGTAAAAACGTTGAAACTTGTGAATATTATGATGATATCGCGCTGCATAAAAACCGAAGTATTAACCAGTTGTTATTGCTCTAAACCGGTAAATCCGAAAAAACTTTTATACAATACTGTTCCAAATACCGGTAAAAAAAAACGGTTTAAGTGAACGAAACCGAATGTAAAGGTTTTTGCGACAAGTACATCATACCGGTTTGGCATAACATAGCGCTCTGTATATCAAACATAAGATCTGTATATCTAATACCTATGTTAACAAATAAATAAATACAATACAATACAATACAAAATTGTTGATCTGAAAATTTAACCGGTATCCGAGCCTTAGATGAAAGAGTAGAAGTGCTTACCCAGTCCGGCGCGGGTCGATAGTCTGGGGTGCATAGCAGCCCTCGCCCACGGAGCTCATGTACGCCTCTATGTCCAACTCTTCAATGAAGCCCGGACCTGGAACAAACCATATAATTATAAATATTTATTTATATAATTGCATTTATCTTATAGCTGGGTTAAATTCCATAAGAAAAAAAGAAAGAAAATACGTTTATTTGCGGTAAATATGACGCAAAAACAAGAAAAGAAAATAACCACAAAGTATAAATAAAAAGGTTGGGGGAAACATGCGTCACATCCACGCAAAACGGCTATCGCTCAGCATTATGCTGCGACCCTATGCAAAACAGAGCCCCAGCGCTGGTTTTCAGCGGTTCATAACAGGTTTGTTTCTATGGAACAAATAACTACACTACATAACTACTACCTATTACTATATGACTGGTAGAAAATGCCTATGGAATTAAGTCCGCCTCTATAAATTTATGCGCTTGAATCGTTTATGATCGCATTTTCGTAAAAATATCAGAGGGCCTAGACAAGTGACAATCGCTTCGAAAGCGTTTCGTGTTTCTACAACGACTTTCAACAGGATTGACATAAGCTTTTCGATAGCTTATGTTAATTCCATACATTTTTGCCTTTTCCACCATCGTTAACGCTGATAGAATCATCGCTCGATATATTCCATCCATATGCATAATCAACGTTCCCACTGCTGGGACACAGGCCTCCTCTCAGTTAGAGAGAGTGGGCCGTAATCCACCACGCGGGCCCAGTGCGGTCTGGTAAATGTTACATGTCTTCGAATTTTTGATTCTAGAACATGCCGATTTCCTCACCATGTATTCCTTCACCGTTTTGAGAGCAGTGGTGATGAAATAATTTATACAAAGTAAAGCGCCTGTCTGAGTTGGAACCTACGACCTGCAATTCGTAAGTCGCGGCCGTTACCACTGGGCCACCGCTGCTGGCAAATGCATCAATATATATCGATACTGTATCGATTAGTTCGAAGTCAATAACTTTTCATTTTCCGCCAATCATCCGTACAATCACTTTCGCAAACGCATATAATTATAAAAAAAAACTGTTATGGTGACTGACTCGCTGGTCTAGTGGTCACAAGCGCTACTGTGGAACATGAGGTCCTAGATTCGATTCCCGGGTCGGGCAAAGTGTGTTTCTCCATCTGGAATTTCTTAGTAGCAGCCCCGGAGTCTGGATTTGTGCCCGGTTGATGGCAATAGGCTCGCCCCCTATTACATGGGACTTTAACATAGCTGGTGAAATGTGGGTGTAGTATAGGTACCTCTATGTAACTCTTCGGGGTTTAAATGCTGTTATGTTATACTTCACTTACGCGATTTATAATGTATTTTGCCCATCCCCCATTGAGGAACATGAAATCTACATTGAATAAATATAATTTTTTGCGATGTATGAAGGCAGACGAAGCTTAAGAGAGAGAGTATGAAAGGGCGTCCAACTTATCTGTGCAGGCAGCACAACACGAAATAATCTAAGCTATTGACTAAGCCTCAAAATCAAGCAAGGTTTATGGCAGAAAATCTAGATTTTTACGATTTTTTAGGGTTCCGTACCCATAGAGTAAACCGGGACCCTATTACTAAGACTCCGCTGTCCGTCCGTCCTTCTGTCACCAGGATGTATCTAATGAACCGTTATAGTTAGACAGTTGAAATTTTCACAGATGATGTATTTCTGTTGCCGCTATAACAACAGATACTAAATAACAGATTAAAATACATATTTAAGGGGGCTCCCATACAACAGAGGTGTTTTTTTTTGCTAATTTTTATAGATAATGGTACGGATACCTTCGTGCGCTAGTCTGACCCGCACTTGGCCGGTTTTTTAGTATGATGATCTAGGCTAGCTAGGGAGTGATATCCAAGCTTTTTTGACAAGATAGAATACGACAGAAGAATGTCCTGTCCATGAAATTCATATTTCACGGAAAAGACGCTTAAGAAGAACAGAAGAATCACTTCAAATCACAACCACAATTTAACGTACAGTCTAAACATTCAGAAAAAAACAGACCATCGCATTAGAAACACACGCACAGTTTACAAAACTATCCTACTTTTACTTAACTATATAATAGCACAACATTCGCCGCTTGATAGACAATAGATACTGCTTGTCTATGCTTGCGAAATACATGCAATTGTTTACCCATTCGACCAGTGCTTCCGCACCCTTCCATATAAGCAAGGCTCGGATACGGGTTAAATTTTCAAACCGTTAATGATGTACTTGACGCAAAAACCTTTACATTCGGTTTCGTTCGCATATACCGGTTTTATAAACCGGTAGTTGCAAGAGTAAAGGTTTTTTCAGATTAACCGGTTTAGTGCAATAAAAACCGGTGACGCCCGATAAACGAGACGTCGCGCGCATTTGTGTCCATTTCTGAGCCAAGCTTTTGAGTTACCATAACCTTATTATAAGACCTACTGTATCACCAAAAATCACACTAATAAATACTTTGACTTTGAAAAAAAAAAAAGCTTGTATGAGAGCGTTATCCGTTGTAGCATGGAGACAATAGGAGCTCGTGGCTAAGTTATAAAAGCCGCACGGGTCAATCCATCAGGTTAAGCTACACTTGCCGGGCCTGGTCAGTGGAAGGATGATGACCATCTTTACACACCGAGACTCCTCCGTGCCTCGGAAAGCACGATAAGCCGTTGCTCCCGGTTGTTATTCGTGGATCTTTGACAGTCGTTAAGGGTCGTCAGAAGTCCGAAAGTCTGACAACCAGTCTTACCAAGGGGTAACGTATTATTATTATTACTGGGTTGTGGATTTCAGATAGGAAGTCGCTCCATGTGAAATAATTTGGCGTTCGGTAAGACTGGAAGCAGATTTTGTCGTGCCATCGAGACGATTACGGAGAAGAGGTAAGTAATGGCACATCTGATTTCCTGCCGCATTTTTCACTCTTATTCCTTGCTTCTGCTGAAGGGGCAGTTACACTTTGAAAAGGAGTAAATTATTTCCTTTTACGTACCGGAATATGGCGAGGATCACCATACTATATAACAGCTATATTTTTTGTCATTTCGACAATCATGCTGAGGTATACGACAGTTTCGGTGATGCGTAAACATCTACAATTGATGCACGCAAGCAGTCACTGCAGTTGCATGTACAAACATAACGGATTATGCGTAATATGGATGAGTTCCTTATGTAAGTACTATTTTACAAGACACATAAAAGAAACGGAAGAAAGATATGATATGGTATTCGTCTACCAGCACGCGTACCATGACAACTATAGAAACGGGTTTTCTACGGATTTTGTCTACGGAAGAATAGACAAAATGACAGATTGTGATTATTTATCTGTCATTTTGTCTATTCTTCCGTCGATAAAACCCGTTTCTATTATAGTCATGCTAAGCGTGCTGCAGACAAGTCCTAGAGTAGACATTCAAAAAAAGAAGAAATTGAAAACCTATCGTTCTTTACTTTAGATTTCCCCACCTCAGCGAGGGTTTCTACGCACATTTTCTCAAACCAGTGATCATAAATCGCTTGTCCACGCGCATAATTTCAATAAACTTTGCCTCTACTATAGTTTTCACGACGCGGCAGTGCGTGACCGGTGATCAAGCATTAACTACATCAATTATCTAGATATTTGCAAATCCTATTGCCTTTAATCATGTATGTGGGAAAAACTTGGTAAGAATTGTGTTTTTGGTGCAAAGGTTCCGTACTAAGAGGATTACTTACGCAAGATACGCGCTTAGACGTGCAGTTGCGGATATCACCTCATTATACAATGCGACAAAAGGATTGCTTCGTTGAGGTTGCAAGCGCGATTACTAAGAGTAGATTCCTGGGTTTGTTTCATGTCTGCACGCGTAGCATGACTATCGTAGAAACTAGTTTTGTCGACGGAAGAATAGACAAAATGACAGATTGTGATTGTACATCTGTCATTTTGTCTATTCTTCTGTCGACAAAACCCGTTACTATGGCGGTCATGCTACACGTGCTCTGTCTTTTCTAACTGTAGCTACCACTGGCTGACTTTTTGCTAATATATATTATAACACAGCTATATTTGCAACAACAGTTTTCGCCGATCAACACGACAGAAAAATCTACATAAATGTAGAGATAAATGTCAATACCTCAAGTTAATACATTAATTTATGTGACATTATGCAACATTAATTACGATATAAAAATAATTAATCTTAACCTCAGGGAACCCTGCAGATAACCATGTGAAGTAAAGTCATCGACACTGATTGAATGAATAAGTGATGAAGTAGTGAAAGGACTGGGGTGAACGGCTTTTGCACGACGGTTATGTTGTGGAGGGACATGCAGAAGTACCATTAAACGTTTGTCTCCCAAACTAACGCTGAATCATCATCTGCCTAGCCTTTTCTCAACTGTGTAAGGGTCGGTCCAGTCTCACTGGATGCAACTGAATACCAGTATTTTACATGGAGCGACGGCCTATCTGACCTCCGCAACCCAGTAACAAAGAAAGAGAGAAAGAAAGAAAATATGTTTATTTGCGGCAAACATGACGCCAAGAAAGGACAAATATACGAAAATAAACAAGTTGCGGGAAAATATGCGTCACATTCACGCAAAACGGCCATCACTCAGCATAATGCTGCGACCCGCGCGTTAACTGGGTAACACGATACCCCTTGGTAAGACTGGTTGTCAGACTTTCGGGCTTCTGACGACCCGTAACGACTGTCAAAGATCTACAAATGACAGCCGGGACCAACGGCTTAACGTGCTTTCCGAGACACGGAGGAGTCTCGGTATGTAAAGATGGTCACCCATCCACGGACCAACCCCGGCAAGCGTAGATTAACCTGATGGATCGACCCGTGCGCCTGATATTACGTAGCCACGAGCCAGCCAAACTAATGCTGAATGGAAACCATAATTAACCATGGGTGTATAGAGGTATGAGGAACAGGGTATAAGTTCACTCATCGTCCATAGAAAAAGGAGGATCCTCCGACCAGACGGGTTTTGTGTCTGGTGGGCAACTGCCCAACGATTGATGTCGGGATTCGTAGCGCGGTAAACACTGCTTGCGCGATGCAGGATTTTACGTGACGTCAGTGTGATGCGTAGATCGCAAGTGGCGATGTAGATGCACAGGTGTATTAACATAGCTTCCAGATGTCATGATGGGTGACGATATCATCATCATCATTATCATCATTGGGTCATCATCATCTGCTTGCCTCTTCCCAACTATGTTGGAGTCGACTTCCAGTCTAACTGGATGCAGCTTAATACCTTGAGTGACTTATATTTTGCCCCAAACCTGGTGAAGATCGCAGCAATGATGCGGGAACCATAGACTTGTTTTGGTATTAGTTTAAACAATGGTAGGTATCCGTTCGGAATCCTAACTAATATTATAAATGCGAAAGTCAGTTTGTTTGTCGGTCGTTTTCGTGATACTTAGGGGAGAATTATGTACAGGGGGCCAAGTCTACTAATTTACAAACGTGTCAGTGGTCTCACAATGATCAATTTTTGACAGATATGCCGTACAATTGTGAGACCACTGACACATTTGTAAATTAGTAGACTTGGCATGACGTCTTTCGACAGAATGATCATGATCGATTCTCAAAAATTTTGTTGCGACACGAGAATTGAAGAATACTGTCACAACAGGAATTGAGCCGTAATTATATTATTGATATATTCCAGAATAAAACCCGCATTCCCGTCGCAAACTGTTCATCACGTTGTTGGCATAAAAAAATTATGAACACTTGAATAAAATCTGTGGCACATAAAAGGTAACGTTCTATAGTGCGTTTTATCAAATAGTTCCTATGCCGTAATGTTGGGACCAATACGATTACCCTACGCCGCTACGGCGCTACCTAATAGGTCCGTTTTTTAAATTAACAGTGGAGCCAACATTTCGGCCAAGGAACTTTATAATGAAACGCACTCTATTTTCTTCAACATGTCAAATAAATCTCGATTCATTTGTTTCAAGTGTTGCATGAAGCAGTACTTTTGTTTTTTCTTCAATTACTGAATCTTGAACGTGGTGTGTTGTCATACAGCTCCCGGTAATGGTGGATTCATGTTAATTTTATGTTACTTTAGCTAGGATATTTGCATAGGAGCTCGTGGCTAAGTAATAATTGCTGCACGGGTCTATCCATCAGGTTAAGCTACGCTTGCCGGGGTTGGTCCGTAGATGGTTGACCATCTTTACATACCGAGACTCCTCCGTACCTCGGAAAGCACGTTAAGCCGTTAGTCCCGGCTGTCATTCGTGGATTTTTGACAGTCGTTAGCGTTACGGATTGTCAGAAGCCCGAAAGTCTGACAACCGGTCTTACCAAGGGGTATCGTATTACCCAGTTACTGGGTTGTATAGGTTAAATAGGCAGCCGCTCCATGTGAAATACTGGTATTCAGCTGCATCCAGTTAGATTGGAAGCCGACCCCAACATAGTTGGGAAAATGCTAGGCAAATACGCCTGTACGATCCCCATAGATGAAGAAAAATCATTAATTTCTGGGTCCTATAAAATCAAAACAAATAAAATACCTATTATGAGAATGACACATACCTAAGTATTATCACTTATCAGTTACTAAACAATAACTGAAGTCGAATGCTATGATATCATCTCAGATTTCAGGTCAAGGTAATCATTGACACGAGAGTGCCAATAAATTATGCTTTTGTACGTAAATATTTATAATTTTTGTTGGTTTGGGAAGTAATATTTTTTTATAACATAATTTATTTATAGACATAAGATAGCCACGTATTCATATCTATTTTATATTTATTTATATTTATATTTTAACTTAAAATATCTAGTATACAAGTACATATTATACAGTGTGTGTCTCAACCGTGTCCGATCCGTGAGGGTGTTGATAAGAATCATACTGAGAGTCTTTATATTTGGAAAATTGAAAAAAAAACATCTACTATTTAATAAAAACCACTGTCTCAAAAAAAATCATATTTTCCGCGCTGAAACAAACAACGTGGGTACAATAAGCCCTTAAAGATTTGCAATATTATCCTTCAGAATTTTGCATAAACAATAAACAAATCTAACAATAACATCATTAGGTCTCAGATGCAAAGGTTATCACTAAATAAATAAGCTATCCTTGACCAAATATTCTTATCATTTTGCACTTAAAATTATTAATTTCTGGGTCAGTCAACATTAATTCTATAAATAAAGACTTTGTAAGATATTCGTAAAGTAATTGTAAACATTTATTTTGACAAATTTTAAATTATAAAATATACAATCTTATTATCAGGTTGTATTTTGATGGAAATATGATTCGCGGCCGTATCAAATATTTATTTATAGAATTATAATCATAAAAATCATCAATGCAACATTTATTTTCATAAAAATCATCAATTTAACATTACATTTCATGAAATCATGACATTTCAGGATTATTGTAGTATAGAGTTGTATTAGGTACTGATTTTAATTCTGGGAAACCATATTCGTTACGGTCGAGAATCATATTTTAAACAAGATACAACCCACTGACCTGCAAATTGTAAAAATATAATGAAAAATGGAATTTCGCGGGCTAGCGCATCCCCCTTAAATAGGTATCGTAATGGCGGGTAACTATGTCTAATTAACCTGCTAACGACAAACTATAATTCCTCACTACAAAAACAAATCACCTATAATCTACTGAAACCATAACGAACAGTACACCTGTTACCCCTCAAAAACTACCCTTTTCAAAGGTAAATAATGTTTTATTTGAGCAAATCACACAGTTGACCGAGCAGGCTAATATTGTGGACACCCCACGCTAATTTGTAAACTAAATTGTGTACACCCCACGCCAGGGGGTTGGAAACTAGTGATCCGTGAAAATGCATCTGGTATTAATAGTTGTAATTTTCGTATTATTTTTTGTGAAATGGTGTTGTAGAAAATGGCTTGTGTTTTGTTTTCGTGGACTAGGGAAACGATACTATATGATCCAGATGGAAAACCGGCACGAAGGGTCCTGTACTGTATAAAGATCGAGCAAAACACGCCGATAAATACACGGTTCTTACCACAGTAAGACCAAATAAAAAACCAGGACAGAGCGCTGCAAACAATACAGTGAAGCATGCCAAAACTACGCTTCCTCTCTGTGCATACACGCTCACACGCACACATTTAGAATCAAACTACACCTCACTAAGTGCACCTGTTCAGGAAACCGGCCTCACGTCAACAGTGACGTGAAGCCGGTTTCCTGTGACTGTGTTACAGTGCTCTCTGTCTTTGTTATTGATTTGGCCAGAGGACCCGCATTTCTTATTAAGTAACTTTTTTTTATTTTTATTATTCGTCGAGTCGAATTCAAACTCATTTAACATCCAAACTTCATAGATTAATCGACCGTCCCGGCTGTCATTCGTGGATCTTTGACAGTCGTTAGCGTTACGGATTGTCAGAAGCCCGAAAGTCTGACAACCAGTCTTACCAATGGGTATCGTGTTACCCAGTAACTGAGTTGTGGAAGTCAGATAGGCAGTCGCTCCATGTAAAACACTGGTATTCAGCTGCATCCGGTTAGACTGGAAGGCCCAACATAATTTGGGAAAAGGCTAGATGATGACCTACGTTTATATAGGTTTAGTAGGAGTCTTATAAAAGTCTATGAGTCTAAGAGCCTTTTCGACCTCAACAAACATTACAAATACCAGGGTATTCGCTGTTTATCAATGAATGTTGATTTCCATTCACAAAACGGTTAACAACAGACCAATTGACCAATCATTATAGTAGTATCAAAACGGTACTGTAATTGAAATTGATGAATGGATCATACACATGTTATGGAGGTCAAAATCGCGTCTTGTTATCGATGCTGCGAATGTTACTACAATAAGTACGTACTCGGGCGTGAGTAGGGCACATCATCCTATAAGTATAGAGAAAGAAAAAAAAATATTAAAAAAAAAAACAACAGACTTCCAAAAAAAGTGAAAAATAACTTTAATTTCGGAAGTCGGTGTCTTTGGTTTTGCAATTTTTGTTTTTTGCCTCCGAATTTAAGTTATTTTTCACTTTTTAGTGTTTTTTTTTGTCGGTTTTTATTTTGTAAAAAGTTGCTATTTCAAGTTTGTGGTCGGCTTACAGTCTAACTGGATGCAGCTGAAAAGCAGTATTTTGGAGGGTTTCGATATGAAATGGATACAGGGCTTGGAAATGTGTGGTACTTCTTCTTTAAAACGCAACGTTGTACCGGGAGACCCCTCTGCCCTCCGCTAGCTCGCTTAGTGAGGGTCTCACCGGACAACGTTGAATAATGAGGTAAACACAGTAGACGATAGGAGGAACGGTTTATTACTGGTTACACACACATTATTATATAAATATAGTATATCACAGTATTTAGAAGGATGATGGTTATATAAAAATTACAGACAGTAACACGCTCGGTCAAGTCCAAAGGTGAAGTGTCCAGCAGACTGGAAAAATACTGCACGGGAGTTTGTGGCGTTCTGAATTCAAATTGAAAATGGAATGATGATGTGGCCAGCCATAAAGGATTGCCAGTAATAAATGATAGGATGAGTATGGATGAGAAGGACTTCGTCACAACGCCGTTACCACATGATTCCTCATAATCTTTAACTAAGTCGCTTTTCGTGTTTGTCTGTATGTCCGCGTTGTTCTTCTAAACCACGCCACAGATTTTGATGAGGTTTTCACCATCGTTTAGAGAATTTACTCCGGAAGGTTTATGTGTATAATACGTTAACATTAAAGTTACCTACTTAAAACTAAAAAATCTCGATGTTTTGTCAAGTTGTAAAAATCGTGCGAAACAGGAGCGGGTCGCTAGTAAAGGCTCTTACATACTGGCGCGATTCGCCCCGCGACGCGAATTTTAACAAAACCTGAGAAAATTCACGGCGAACAATGCGGCGGCGGCGGCGTAGCGTCGCGCGGCGAATCGCGCCATTATGTAAGAGCCTTTATTCCTATAATACAGATAATAATGACAGAATGCTTTTGCGACGCGTCTTGACGTCATTGGCGCCATTTCGGAACTGTGTAAAAAAACGTGTAGATAACAAAAACATTTGAGAGCTTTTATCAAAGCCAGATTGGCATTTTCGTGACGTATTTTGCGCCATTGGAATTCCTGAGAATGTGTCATTGTTTACTGATTCGTAATATTATGGTTATTTTGCATTTTTTGGGTAGCTTCAGTTGACATTTTTATATTATATCCACCAGATTGGATCGCACTTGATTACCTGCTCGCTTCGAGGAAATCGACACCGATATTATTTGAAACCAATAACACTAACAATAAGCGTCTTACGATATAAAAGGGTAAACCTTACCTGGGTCAAATAAATTTATTTTCTTTCTTTCTTTCTTATATAAGTACAACAATATTTTTTGTTTATGCTAAACCCGAAAAGGGGTCATTGTATTCATCATTTTGAACAACTCAACAAAAAATATCAGCTGTTCCATACATTTTGTCGATTTAAGTAAACACAAATGTATGGAACAGCTGATTTTTTTTCGCGATTTCATGGTTGGTCCCATAGAAAAAGTTGTTCAAAATGATGAGTACAATGACCCCTTTTCGGGTTTAGCATAAACAAAAAATAATGTTGTATAGGTCGTGGGTTCGAAATCAAGTAGGCACTTTATTTTGTGTAAATAATTTCATCACCACTGCTCTCAAAACGGTGAAGGAAAACATCGTAGGACAACGGCATGTCCTATACAAATTCTAAGACATGTGACATCTACCAACCAGCACTGGGCCCGCGTGGAAGATTACGGCCCACTCCCTCTCGAAGTAAGGAGACCTGTGTCCCAGCAGTGGGAACATTATAGTCGGATTATGCTATGCAGATAGAAGTTAGAAGGTTTTTACCTTGCTGTTATTGGGTTTTTCCATCTGGAATTTCTCAGTAGGAGCCCGGAGTCTGGATTTGTGCTCGGTTGATGGTAATACGCTCGCGCCCTGTTACATGGGACTTCAACATAACTAGGGAAATGTGGGTTTACTATAGGTATACCTCTGCCTAATCCTTCGGGGAATACAGGCGTGATAATATGTTATATAACTTGAGATCAAGTTTTGAGTTAATAGTATTCTCGACCGCGTCATCGGTTAGGTAACATCATGTGAGATATGTAGTTAGAAAAAAGCAAGAACAAGAGAAAAATACACGAGTATCCGTTCATTTTATAAAAACCCTACGAACACATTACACGTGTCCGTTCATTTTTATAAAAAAAAAATACAAACACGTATCTCTATGCAAAACTATGTACTTTTATTGATCTGTGGTACTAACAAAATCTAAACTGCACGGCAGTACATCGGCACGGCCTTATCTCCGGCCAGACAGATCGTATTACAGGCCAGCCCGTAATACAAGGAGATATCGTCAGTTTCAGTGTTACTTTTTACTGGTAATTGATTATTTTATTAAGGTTTTTCCGTTGCTGTTATTTTGGCAGACCAGAAGTGCCTCTAAGAGTAATAGGTAAATGGTCACCACCGCCAGTAATATTCCCATTGCTGGGACACAGGCCTCCTCTTTGTGAGAGGCAGTGGGCTGTAATCCAACACGCGTGGCAAGTATGGGTTGGTAGATGTGACATGTCTTCGAATTTTTGGTTTCCTCACGATGTTATGTTTCACCGTTTTGAGAGCAATGGTGATGGAATTACACAAAGTAAAGTGCCTGCTTGGGTTCGAATCCACGACCTACAACTCGTAAGTCACGGCCGTTACCACTGGGCCACCACTGCTCACTGCTTCCTATGAACATCTGCGGAACCATAGGCAACACAGGTGTCTTGATATCTTTCAGACAAAGCTGAAATCTCTCCTGTGCCTATCATCATTTTGGGCCTTCCCCAAGCACCGCCACTTGGGCCGGTTTTTTGCTTCCCGCACCCAGTGGATTCCTGCGGCCTTGACAAGGTCATCGGTACACCTTGTAGAAGGCCTCCCAACGCTACGACTTCCGGTACGCGGTCGCCACTCCAGAACCTTTCAGCCCCATCGCCCATCTGTTCTGCGAGCAATGTGCCTGCCCACTGCCACTTAAGTTTGGCAATACTTCGGGCTATGTCGGTTACCTTGGTTCTCCTGCGGATCTCTTCATTTCTGATTCGATCAAATAGGGAAACTCCAGGGGAACAAAAGACTTCTTTCTACTTCATCATCATCTGCCTAGCCTTTTCCCAACCATGTTATTGTTGTTGTTGTCTTGTTATTTTCGTGTATTTGTCCTTTTTTAGCGTCATGTTTGCCGCAAATAAACGTATTTTCTTTCATTCTTTCTTCTTTCTATGTTGGGGTCGGCTTCCAATATAGTTGGGAAAAGGCTAGGCAGATTGATTGTTGGGGTCGACTTCCAGTGTAACCGGATGCAGCTGAATACCAGTATTTTACATGGAGCGACTGCCTATCTGACCTCCACAACTCAGTTACTGGGTACCACGATACTTGACGATGCCCCTTGGTAAGACTGGTTGTCAGACTTTCGGGCTTCTGACGACCCGTAACAACTGTTAAAGATCTACAAATGACAGTAGGGACCAACCGTTAACGTGCTTTCCGAGACACGGAGGGGTCTTGGTATGTAAAGATGGTCACCCATCCACGGACCAACCGCGGCAAGCGTAAGACTAGACCGACTAGACTTGTTTCTACTTACTACAAGACAAAAATGTCTATGAGCGAAAGGTCCTTAAAATATTACTATCACAAATATTATGGTCAGCCACGAGCCATCTCAGATTTTTACTGCGATATCAATTATGATAATTTGATTACATAGAACAAACACGTGCAGATATTATTGCGTTATATCTTGCAATAGTGCGCAAATAATAAAGTAGAGTTTTTATTAATAAGTGGTTCTATGAATTAATAATTATTAATAAACAAACAAGTAAGAGTGCTTCTGTTATGGACCCGTAAAGTGGTTAGTAATTGCATTCACGAGTATATATAACACACGGCTACACATCAAGCTATACATTTCTGGTATAAGCTGACCTCGCATTGTACGAAAGTCCTATACAATGTGGGATCAGCATAAACTGGACATGCACATGTATAGCTTGTGTGTAGCCGTGTGTACAAAGCATGTGCCCAATCGAGTTTCTCATCAGAAAAAATAAAAAAATTCCATACACTTTCATCCCTTAGAGGATAATCTAATATTATAAACGCGAAAGTTTGTAAGTATGGATGGATGGATGTTTGTTACTCTTTCACGTAAAAACTACTGAATGGATTTGGATGAAATTTGGCAAACAGATAGTTTATAACCTGGATTAACACAAAGGATACTTTTTATCCCGATATTCCCACGGGATCGAGACTTACGCGGGTGAAACCGCGGGGCGCAGCTAGTCAGCCTAAAATGTTGGACACAGGCCTCCTCTCTGTGAGAGGGAGTGGGCCGTAATCCACCACGCGGGCCCAGTGCGGGTTGGTAGATGTCACATGACTGTTTTGGTTCTGGATATGCCGGTTTCCTCACGAACTTCTGATTTTCGGCTGATTTATGGCCGAAAACGAAAATATGGCCTTATCATGATTTTTTGGCCGAAAACGAAGCTTTGGTCGGTCACTCCTAAGAAGGTGTAACTTTCCACTGCTCACTCCACCTGATTACCCCGTTACTCTATGATAGATGACCGCCTCAGTAATCAAGCGATTAATTATTTAATTACTAACATGTCAAGTTTCATCAGGCATTCGTAACTGGTCACCTACCTACTTACTGTGCCAATGTAAGTTGGTACCGGAGTGTTTTGAGTTATGACGTTAGATTTATGAGGGAAAACCGCGGGGCGCAGCTAGTGTACCTATAGTTCCTTTTCATGTCTCAAATAAATCAAAGCTAAACAATGTAAATAATGAAGCGCCTACACCTGATTTTATTACGTTACATTAACAACACCAATTAATTAGGTTACGTTAATTAGCTACACAGTTAAGTTAACTGACACGGTTAAATGTTTATTGTTAATACTGCAATAACATATCACGGTTACCTCAATGCTTGATTGAAGTTAACTGAAATGTTACACTCAACCTCTTATACTGCCTAAGTTCCGTATATTTTATTTTGAGAGAAAACTTCTTTTGGTGCGTTGAGCACTTTTTGAGTGAACAAAAATCATGGAACTCGCGTCATCGTCACGCTTGAAGAAATGAATGAATGTTTTTGGGTGAACAAAAATCATGGAACTCGCGTCATCGTCAAGCTTGAAGAAATGAATGAATGTTAAATGAAAATTTCTTTAGGCGCGTTGAGCAATTTTTGAGTGAACAAAAATCATGGAACTCGCGTCATCGTCACGCTTGAAGAAATGAATGAATGTTACTTAGTTTTCACTTCCGATCGGCAGTCCCCAAAGACTGCCCGCATGTTTTTTTTCCGATAATGTCTCTTTTAGTGAGAGCATGTCCTTGAACCAAAAATTCGAAGACATGTCCACCGAGTCGGACTGGGCCCGCGTAGTCTACCGCAGGTAATACGGTCCATTTACTCGCATAAAAAGGCAAATACTTACGAAATTCTTTTATTTACGCGCTGTTGACGAGCGTATACGCGCTGCTAGCATTACATTTTCAAGGCAGAAAACATGCCGTCGACGCGTATTACAAGGAACGCGCGTATAAAAAACGCAACGTCCACTGTGCATAGGCCCTAAGGCCCCTAGCACACGGCGTATTTTAGACGCGCAGACGACGCGCGTTTTGAGAACTTGACTTGAGACTTGATTTCGGACGGCGAAGAAAAACTTTGAAACGTGTGTCGTCTGCGCGTTTATAATACGCCGTGTGCTACAGCTCTAAAAGGTTTAAAACTGGGCAAAGGACGGCTGCGTTCCAAATTAATATTTAAAAAAAGAATAATAAAAAACATGAGGTTTTTAAAGGTAGACTTAATAAAATTGCGTAGATTCCATTTACACGGCACGTTGGTCATATCGATCGTATTAACGAAACCGGTATGTATGTACGAATTAATATTTCTATTTAAATACTTTGTACGAAAGCGGGCAACGCTCCATTAACTAGGCTGGGTGATATTCTGTAATAATTTGCGGTATAAATGCGGCTGTGGCATATTTTTGCAGAATTGTCTTTCGAGTTCGGATTTGAAAAGTTTGTTCTTGATTACAAATTGCATGGAATTATTAGGTACTATACAAAATAAGTTTTGCGCAGTACTCTAATGGCATTTGAATTTTTTCTATTTCAATAATATAAGTCCTGCACTAAGCCAATTAATATTATTGAAACAGAAAAAGTTCTTAATTCTGTCTCTCTCTAATTTCTGTATGAAACTGCAATATTTCAGAGTTGATCGCTTAATGAAAGTAGTGAAATTTTACCTCCTGAAAGATTATAGTTTAAGGTCAACCTGCACCTTATTTTTTAAACGGGGTAGGAAAATATCGTGACGAATCCGGCATGTCCTAGAATCAAAAAATTGATGACGTGTCATTCACACTTGCTGGGTTAAAGTGTGGCCTACTCTTTTTCATAGAGAAGGCCGACTCATTGCAGCGGGAATATAGCATATTCAGCCTATAATGTTCCGACTGCTGGGATACAAGCCTTCTCTCTTCGAGAGAGAGTGGGCTATAATATACCATGCAGGCCCAGTGCGGGTTGTGATGTCACGTGTCTTCGAATTTTTGGTTCTAGGACATGCCGGTTTCCTCACGATGTTTTCCTTCACCGTTTTGAGAGCAGTGGTGATGAAAACTGTCAGGGTTCGAACTTATGAACTACAACCCGTAAGTTGCGGCCGTTACCACTGGGCCACCACTGCTTGGGAACATTATACTTGGTCTGATTAATGTAAGTGTTCCTATTACATACACAATTTCGCATTCGTAACCTTGCTCGCAATGAGACAGGTATCGTTCAAATTAACTGTACTTGTATAGAGCGACTGTTGAATGTTTTTACCGTGGCAGGTGTCAGTAGTTATAAGAGAAGTAATAAGCATATCTATGTTCTTATCCTTGATGTTAAGTGTCCCGTGGGAATATCGGGATAAAAAGTAGCCTATATCCTATCCCAGGTTAAGGTCTACCCACGTCTAATAATAGTAACATTAGGGCCCTGTTTATCAAAAGTTACAAGTCTACACGTTCACAAGTTACCTAGAATGTTAATTTTCGTTAAATTCATAGCTCATCTCCATATTCATAATCAGCCATAATATTCCCACTGCTGGGACACGGGCATCAGGACATCTCTCTCTTTTAACCAAAATTTAACAAAGAAAATCGAATTTAATTATTGCGGTACTAAGCACGACACTTGTAAACTTGTAAGACGGAATAGAGAGTCGCCGGATACTCTCAGGATTTGTTATGATTTTCTACAAGTTGTAACTTACTTGCAAATATTTTTTTTATAAACAAATAAAAAATTTCACGAATAAAAGTTTCAAAATATAAGTACTTGTGAACTAAACAATGATATTTGGTAATACGAGTACAAGGCTTGTAAGTTTTGATAAACAGGGCACTGGTATTAGGGAAGGTGTACTCCATCATTTATAAAAGACCACAACATGTAGGTACCAATCGGCCCTGTGACATTGCATAAATCTTTCGGTCTAACCGGATGCAGCTGAATAGCAGTATTTTACATGGAGTGACTGCCTATCTGACCTCCACAACCCAGTTACTGGGTAACACAATACCCCTTGATAAAACTGGTTGTCAGTCTTTCCAGCCGACTGTCATACATACATAATCAACCTATAACGTTCCCACTGCTGGGACACAGACCCTGTCTTCGAGAGATGGGCCATCCACCACGCGGGCCCAGTGCAGGTTGGTAGATGTCACAATGACAAGTCTTCGAATTTTTGGTTCTAGGACATGCCGGTTTCCTCACGATGTTTTCCTTCACCGCTCTCATAAGAGCAATGGTGATGAAATTATTCATACAAAGCAAAGCGCTTGTCTGGGTTCGAACTCACGACCTACAAACTCGTAAGTCGGCCGTTACCACTGAGCCACCACTACTCTAGAAATAAAAATATCTAAATCGAAATATAATTAGGTATAAAAAATTAAAATGTAATATGAAAGATTATCATTCCTGCCGATGGGAAATCCAATCTTCCACACAGCTTCCGAAGTTGTCTATGTAATGAAGAAGTCGGTTAAATACTTAATTGTTATATTTTTTAACCTTTTTTCAAACCCAACCAACCAACCAACTTTTGGCAAACCTCGATATTATTACCGATAAATTGGTTTATAAACAATGTCTAGAATTAATTAGTTTTAGATAAGGTTACCTTGGCCTCTGCTCTGCGACCTGGTGGTCCGTGAGTTCGATTCCTGTCCGGCCTCCTCCATGTGCCAAGTATATTCCATCTTAGTTCAGAAAACACACATTTTATATCTGTATTTTATTTCACGTGGCATCGAGAACGAACCCGATGTGACACATCGCGGGAAACGTCAATTGGAATGTCTTTGCTTGTATTCTTTTATTAAAATGTGTTTTTAAAATTCTTAGAAACGGATATTGCGTGAATTTGATACTTTTCCCCTATGTAGTTAATTGTTACCACATCACGTGCGTATATTGTTTTTTTTATAGAATTGTGTTTTCACTTTTAAATCACATTTCACAGTGAAATTAGTATGAGCGTCGAACCGTCACGATTCGACCCGTGTGTAGCGAATTTAAATACGACAAAAAAGTATTTATTCACTGTTTTTAACACTTGTAACACTCGTTGTTTTTTTATTTACTTTTTATTGTTCTTAATTTTAAAACTCTTTTGTTTGTCTCGGTACGTCCGTCATTAGTTTAAACTTAGAAGGCACTGACAACAAACGTCAACACTCCGTTGCACCCCTTGCGTTGAAAAGAGACGGAGAGAAAGTTATACGACCGTGACGGTGAATTAGAATGGGAGAGGTATATTTGCCTTTTCACGGTTTCCACGGAAAACATTGGTGGTTTGGAGGGAAAATGTTGACCAATAGCGTGACGTTCCTTTTACGATTTGAACGGTAGGGGGATGATTTTCGTAATTTGAATATTGGGGGTGGACGATTATTTACCTGGCGTGTGTAATAAGTAAAATAATATTTACTTATTTTAACATGTTTTTCGTGATTTCTCAGTTATTTTTTTAGTATACGTGACTGCCTCGATAGTCTCGTTGTCGCAAGCGCTACTGCTGGCAATGAGTTCCTGGGTTCGATTCCCGGGCCGGGCAGTGTTATTAACTTTTTCCATCTGGAATTGCTCAGTATCTACTATCAACATGAACATCACTCTTGTTTCCCCGAAGGATGAGGCAGAGATGCACCTACTAAATACCCAAATTTCGCCAGTCCTATGTACTATCGGGCGAGCCTATTGCCATCAACCGGCCACAAATCCAGGCTCTAGGCTGCTACTGAGAAATTCCTGGCAGAAAAACCCAGTAACACTTTGCTCGACCTGGGAATCGAACCCAACACCTCATGCTCAGCATCAGCGCACACGAAAAATAATACTGGTCATTACTTTCTGTTAATTTACCTACTCTGCCCGACCTGCAGGCGTAACATGGCGCTTTCTATCTCTACGAAGAATAGACATAGCTTTTTCTATACAAAGTGACAGTTCGTTTCTTCATTTTTGACATCCACCGTAGAAATTTTTCTACAATCTGTCATTTTGTCTTTCATTTCTAACGATCTTTGTCTAGGTCTTTTTATATGTAGACTATTTCGGAAGAAAGTTTTCTATCCTTACTGTCAAAATCACACTGACAATCGATAAATCCTATGATAAAACAAAGAATTCTGAGTCGAATTATGTAAAAGAGTGAATTTCGTAAAAAGTGCAGTTGACTCTTTCTATTTTGCTGCCGTCTCGTGCTGTCTATTGTCTACAGGATACGTCATTTTTGTCTACTCTTCCGTCGACAAAACGGTGCTCATGCTACGCCTGCTGGCAGTCGAACCTAGGACACTAAACCATTGATTACCGTTTCCAGGTACAACGTTTGACTCAGGTCATTAATATTTATTACCTAGCAAGTAATTTATGTCCTATTTGATATTCAATCCGTAGTTAAGACACTAACTTCTGGTACTTGTTTAGAATAATAAAAAGAACATTTTATCTATCTATATAGATAGATAAAACGTTTATTTGGAGCACACAACAGATAGCACAACATACAAAAACACGGTTAAATAATAACTAATAACATTAATAAATTGCTACAAGGTGCCAATACACACTAAAATCTTCTTCGAGAACCACTCTATCCATTGGTGAAAACAGCATGAAAATCGGTGCAGTAGTTGTTGAGTTTATCGCGAACAGACAGACAGACGCGGCGGAGGACTTTGTTTTATAATATAGGTACCTAGTGATTACAGTCCGGCCGTCGCGTCGTCGTCGAGAGAATGCGTTCTTGACACCTGCCAGTTTCATACTAATAATATGTCTCATATTCGTTAGTATGTAACTGGCAGGTCATAGTATTTTGAGGAACACCGCACTCGTACTGGATATTGGATGAATCGGTAACACCCCTTTTCGACAAAATAAATATTTTGGAGGATCTCGTGGCTAAGTAATAACAGCCGCACGGGTCGATCCATCAGGTTAAGCTACGCTTGCTGGGTCCGTGGATGGTTGACCATTTTTACTTACCAAGACCCCTCCGTGTCTCGGAAAGCACGTTAAGCCGTTGCCGCGTTGGTCCCGGCTGTCAAACGTGGATCTTTGACAGTCGTTACGGGTCGTCAGAAGCCCGAAAGGTCTGACAACCAGTCTTACTAAGGAGTATCGTATTACCTAGTTACCGGATTGTGGAGGTCAGATAGGCAGTCGCTCCATGTAATATACTGGTATTCAGATGCATCCGTTTAGACTGGAAGCCGACCCCAACATATAGTTGGGAAAAGGCTAAGCAGATTGATTTGCGTTTTAGTGACACAATGCAGATTAGAATATTACTGACACCATAATTATATCCATCTTCTAACTGACACGAACAATGTGTATTAGACCATATCACAGGTGCTCAGTGGCCAATAAGCTATTGTCCAGTAGTTCACCGGTTCGACTCAATGGTGCGTTACATCTCATGGGTAGGTAATAAGTTAGGGTACATATCAGGTGCTGATCAAATCAATGAAGGGTGACGACAGCTGTCTTTTGTTTTTTGTAATAAAAAAACGTATATTTAAAAAAAAACTTGGTGAAATGTTGTATGTCATCAATAGCGTTATCACACGATTTAACGCTTGCTCAATACAGAATGGCCATAACAGAACCTAGTCAAGGAAGACATTCAGTAGTAGAAACTAGTTTCGTTCACCCAATCAAAAGGTTTTAAACAGTAACACCAAGGCGTTGCTGGCCTTCTTGGAGGAGCTGGGGTGGATCGAATAAGTGATTTCCCACCCGTACGCAAAATACGCGCGAGTCGCTGCGCAGTAACAATTTCATGTGTCAGCGGGGGTGAGAGGTGGGGTACTGCGCAGCGAGTAGCTAACTTCCGAGTCGCCATTAAGGCCCTCCCCTATCCCAAAAATACTGCAGCATTATTTTTGTAATAAACATAATATTATGTTAAAGTTGAGGAATGATGCTAGGACCTATGTTTGGCGAAAACACGATTACATAAAATTTTCTCTATAGAAAAAAAACCAAAGTTACCTCTGCTGGTATTCAAAGAATACTTCAAATTATATCACGAAACTTTGCATAATAAATAACTGAACCAACTATAAAGCATATCTTATGTTTTTTTTTTTACCGAAACTATTCGAGGCTTGAGAGCCGCCAGCACCCCACTCCGTCTCGCGTACACTCAGGCCGCGAGTAGTACGGTGCGAGCGGGATAAAAACTGAGATTATACAGGGTGTAAAAAGACACATCTCATAGCCGTCAACTACACATTCTGTACATCAAATTACTTCGGGACATAGCAGAAAAATTATTGCTGGGAAACGAATTTTATTTTTGGTGTGAAAAATCGCTGTTTACGGGTGCATGCAACCTGTTCAGGGTTCTTGGGGGTATTTAAAATCAAGTTATTACATTTAAAACTTGATAGCTGTAAAATATGTCTGAAAAATTTGGAACTTTGGCCTTCAATATCTATAACCAGAAGGTTCCCTGGTATGGTACAAAACAAAATTATGACAATAACGAGAATAAAAAGTGGCTTTCGTCTAAGTGTCTTTCTACACCCGTTACAATACTGACAGTCATATGTATCAGAACTACCTTAAACATAGGTACAATCATCTAGCTATTGTCACGCATAATTATAAAAAACAATCTGCAGGTAGTCCTGCTTTGTTCCCACGCCAGTCATTATAAAGACCAGACAATAGGGGGCTGGGCAGCAGATGACCTTTGATATGAACCGGCGTTTAGCTTTGAATGTAATTTATGTTATTTTCGGGGAAAATACAATGGACGTAGATATATTTAGTAACTGATTCCGCTAAACTATTCTTCAAGAGTCATAAAAAACCCTGTAAGAAATCGACACGTGTTTCACCTCTCAACGAGGCATCCTCATGGTGATGATTGACCAGTCGCAAACCAGAACACGACGTGTTGCCACACCGAGCGCGTATTCTGCGACCAGCGTGTGGCAACAGTTCTGATTTGGCAGTAACGACGGATGTCATGTAAGAAATGATTGATATACTCGTAAAACCACTGTATAAAAAAGTTTGGGAAAGTTACAAAGTTCCTCATTTCTCTATGGTTAGGACTGAGAGGATACTTCTTATCCCGATATTCCCACGGGATCGAGGCATATGCGGGTTTTCACCTTCCTTGCCACGGGGCGCAGCTAGTAAATAATAATTTAATATAATATGCCTATAGGTTTTTACTTTTTACCAAAAAAAAATGCTAAAAGAGAACTCATAAACATATTTATTGACATTCCTGATCCCATTACTAATTTCCCCAATCACTCAGTATCATGAGCTAGGGGTGTCACCAATTATGAACGGATATACGCGTCAAACGGGGCCGTGCGACTGACCTCTCAGTCATTACTACATTAATGTAATTAAGTAAATTATTTGACACCCCTGTGTGTGTAAATTAAACGTTTATAATATGAAAACTTGTTCTGGTCCTAAATGTATTTATTTATTTTCGCAATGTATTTTCTGGTGTACAATAAAGTATATATAAATAAATATAAATAAATGCGTAGAGAATTCTTAGTTTTTCAAACATTTTAGAACCTAGAAGAACCAGTCTTACCAAGGGGTATCGTGTTACCCAGTAACTAGGTTGTGGTGGACAGATAGGCAGTCGCTTCTTGTAAAGTACCTACTGTTGGCTTAAAACAGTCACTTTGCAATTTTAATAGCAAAATATTATGAATCATCGTAAAATGTCATAATATTGATCTGCGTGCGATTCATATACGAAATAATTCATCTGCTTGACAGTTTTCTATGGAAATTCGTAAAATGGTCCACACATTCATTATGAATTGCTTTTGCGTCAAAGTTGAGGGATTGCTAATGACAGCTGGAAATTCAGGAAATGAATTGCTTTTAGAGGAATAATTGCTAATGTGGCCGTTTTAGGCCTCCTGGTGTTCCTGGTTGTCCGGTTAGACTGGAAGCCGAATCGAACATGTAGCCTAGTTTAGAATGAAAAATAATGAAGGCAAAACGTATATCGAATCAATTTAACATAAGGAAAAAACTCATTCTTGCTGTCACAAAGAAATTACAAGAAAAATATTACACTGTTTTACGAGCCCCAGACTTTAATTTTGTCAGCCATATTTTTTCGGTATAATTTCATGGACATTTGCATAACTAATTTACAAATTGTCAACGATAAAAGAAGACACGTCGGTATTTTAAAGCCAAAATCTCGGAATGAAATTAATACCACGATTACAATCAGTCATTTTAATTTAGGGGGTATACTTTTTGATTGAATTCAATATTTCAGTTGAATTGTCCGATCGTCTTTTGTTTCTGGACCCAAATGTTTATTCTCGGTGCGCCATATTGCGGACGGACACAGACGAGCCCGCACGACGCACCGTGGGAAGGTGTACGTGCGGGGTATCGCAGACATCGGAAGTTCCTCGGTGTGCGGTGCGTGGTGGTCTGTGGTCGTCTGCCGTGCGTGTCCGTCCGCAAAATCGCCAATACCAAAGAAAGGACATTTGAGTAGTCCACATAAAGTACTCAAACTGCCAGACCATCATTAAAAAAAAAATGAGAAAGGTATGATTGCAATTAATCTTCGACGTTTGGGTTTGACAAAAATTATACCTATAATTTGTCTCTTGAGCCATGTCAAAATTGAGAATTGTAACGAAAGCGGTAACGGCAAGTCATACAGTCAGTCAGAAAATAAGTCATACCACTAGACATGCATGAGGAAAATCAACCATCTTTTTAACTCAGTTTAGATAAAAATTCTAACCGGTTAGTAACTGATGTAGAAAATTATACAACTAAATGTTGCCATTGTATCGGCACGTTGTATGTATATCTAATGTTTCCGACTAAACATTTCCTTTCATCTAAACCCCTTAGTAGACCTCCAAGTTCTCACAACATTAGCTCTCGTTTACAACGTTAATGCTGATCGTGAACCACGTCATCGTATCACGAAATGGTTGCCGACTCGTCGAAGCACAGTTTGGTCGATACAAGTCTGAGGTAGCTATGTTTTGTCCATGACATTATAGGAGACTGCTCCGTTCAATGGGGCGTAAAATTATGATATTTTGTTATAGTGGAAAATGGTCTTCGCAAAGAAAAGTATCTAGTACTTATAAGCTTACTAGGCTGTACCAGACCTTCTTAAACTTTTAGGACAACTAGAAGTTACACATACATACATATAGAAGTACACACATACATACAACTAGAAGTTACACATATATACGTAATGAACACACGCCTTGTTCCCATGGGGGTAGGCAGAGACTACAGAATGCCACCTGCTACGATCTTTACATACTCCTTTGGCCTCGTTTACGTTCATACATCTGCTGGCTGACTATGACGTATTAATGCCATCATTATTCCACTGTGAAGGATGGTGCTAGCGGCCTTGTATAGCTCCGTCTCTCACTAACACTGGAAAAATGATGGCATTAAGGGGGATGCGCTAGGGTGGCCCGCGAAATTCAAATTTTCTTACGTTTTTTGCAATTTGCAGGTCAGTATCAGGTTGTATGGTTGATCTAAATATTATTAGCGCTCGTAACAAATATGGATTTACAGAATTATAAACATTAGAATCAGCAATACAACTCTCTAAGTTCATGAAAGTGCCAAATGTCATGATTTCATGAAATAGTCATTCAATACACTTTCATGAGCTTAGAGAGTTGTATTGCTGATTTTAATGTTTATAATTCAGTTAATCCATATTTGTTACGAGCGCTAATAATATTTAGATCAACATACAACCTGATACTGACCTGCAAATTGCAAAAAAACTAAGAAAATTTGAATTTCGCGGGCTACCCTAGCGCATCCACCTTAATATGTCGTGTTTATAGGTGCTGGTCATACTCGCACGCCAGTTGCGAGTACTACGTACCTGACCTTTCTGAAGAACATCTCCCATAAGGTCACTAATGTCCTCCTAGGGCAGATGTGAGCAATGGGTAGCTCGCCGTCCGATAAGGACCAGGCCCGGGTCGATGGCGCGTCGTGTTCCACGCGCGCCTCAAAGAGATGTCAGCACACCTGACGGGGTCCGTTAGGACCGATGCCTGCCAGGGTTGCGGAATAGTCCGAAAGGGATACCGGGACCCTGGCAACAGGCAACTGAAGGAACACGGGTGGGTTTTAGTCAGTAAGAGTCTGACACGCCCTTCCGCTCCGCCCAGAGCGGGAGAAGTCATTTGATGATTTCCCACCCAAAAAAAAAAAAAAAAAAGGGCAGATGTGAGTGGAAACACCGGGAAGGCACGCCCTATATCTTTTGTTGGTCGCCTTTCTTTTTTCACATTTTCATGAGCAGGTTATTTTCCGAAAAATTGTAAAGAAAGAAATTGAATTGCAATCATGAAATAAAGAAACAGTCTCGGCTTGGCGAAAGTGGCAAACGTAAGAAATTTTGAATGTCGTGGGCTAACCCAAAAAAAAAAAAAAATCGAATGCTCTACGTCTAAAAAGAATGAAACTTGGACCCAGTGAAACAAGTTTTGCAACATCTGAAAAACGACGAACGGTTTTGATTATTCTAAGGTTATTTCGTTTTCCAAAAGGGTTCCGTCGCCAATAAAGTTTGGGAACCGCTGCTTTAGGGTTATTTTGCTTATGGAGTTTTGCTAATTCTAATGATTATAATTCTGTAGACGCAAACAACAAACTTCGAGACAAATTCTCTTTCCTTTTCTTCAGTGACAAAAGAGCCCTATAATCTGCAGACAGACATCGTACAGACGGATAATATAGTTCTAATTAATATGAGAACCACATGGTTACAAATAAACAGCATTAGACTCAATAAACCAGTGAAAGTGACTTCAAAAGGCAACGCATCACTTTCGCCCTGTGCATGTATGTATACTGAGACCTCTTGTAACATTGTATGTAGTGGAATATCATTATCGGAAACAGCATTAGATGGCGTAGTTTTTGGAGAATGTCTTTTCCCAAGAATAGTGGGGTCGGCTTCCAGTCTGACCGGATGCAGCTGAATACTATAATACAGGGTGTAAGGGGCAGCCCTCCGCAGACTGATGGGATGAATTCAGCATATCATACTAAGACCATCCATTGCAATTTTTTAGATTTTTTGTTTACATATCTGAGCTGTTTTATTTACATAAATGGAGTGCTGCGTACAGATAATGTAATTTTACATTGAAATAAAGCAATAGTAACTGAAAAAACGACAAAAAAAAATGAAAACTTTCTTGAGAAAATTTCCGTTGGAATATGATTCTAAATGAGGAGCTGAATGCCCCCTGTTAATTTGTGGAGGGCTGTCCATTACATGTTTAACATGGAGGGACCTGACTTCCACAACCCAGTTAAATACTGGTTCTTCATTTCTGGGGATCGTACAGGAGAATCTACCGAGCCTTTTCACAAACATGTTGGGGTCGGCTTCCAGTCTAACTAGATGTAGCTGAATACCAGTACTTTACATGGAGTGACTGCATATCTGACCTCCACAAGCCAGTTACTGGGTAATATGATACCCCTTGGTAAGACTGGTTGTCAGACTTCCGGGCTTCTGACGACCCGTAACGACTGTCAAAGATCCACGAATGACAGCCGGGACCAACGGCTTAACGTGCTTTCCGAGGCACGGAGGAGTCTCGATATGTAAAGATAGTCACCCACGGACCAACCCGGGCAAGCGTAGCTTAACCTCTTGGATCGACCCGTGCGGCTGTTATTACTTAGCCACGATGCGATATGCTTTCCGAGGCACAGAGGAGTCTCGGTATATAAAGGTCACCCATACACAGATCAACTCCGGCCAGCGTAGCTTAATCCACAAATGAGAGCCGGGACCTATACTATCACGGATTCACCCATCTTACTGCGACCTAGCTAACTCTATGGCACCGTCTTTTTGATCGTATTTAATAAAGAATGAGCCTATTCCCATGAACCGGTCACAGATCCAGACTTTGGGCTGCTAAGAGAAATTCCATATGAAAATTCCAATCTAATAATACATTGCCTGATTTCGATCATAGTAATGGACCTCTCTGGACCAACGAGGCAGTTGGTCCAATCAAGCATATTAAAACTAGAGCTAATAGAAAACCAATGATTTTGAAAATACTAAGTTTACTGAGGGCCTAGACAAGTGACAATCGCTTCGAAAGCGTTTCGTATTTCTACAACGACTTTCAACAGGATTGACATAAGCTTTTCGATAGCTTATGTCAGTCCTATACAATTTTGCCTTTTCCATCATCGTTATCGCTGATAGAATGCCACTTTGTCTAGGACTCAGCTCTCCATTGTTAGCTAACGTCAACAAAACCCAGTTCTTTGTCTATCTATAATCTTACATAATAATATACAAAGTTATTTTTCAGGTCCATAGCCCGAAAATGGCTCGAAGTAAAACGGAGTCCATAAAACGTATTTTTAGAAAGAAAGAAAGAAAGAAAAATAGGTTTATTTGTCACAGAAACACGTGCATCCTAAAAGATCAAGAATTTTAAACCAAAATAGATTAAACATTAAAAACAAAATAGATTAAACATTAAAGACAATTAAAAATAAAAAATAAAAAAAAACATATGAGATCAGGAGTATACAGTTAAATAATCGGCAGCTGCACGTCATGACTGTGACAAGAAGGCTTCCACTCAGCATGATGCTGCGCTATGGGGACCCACAGCACAGCGCTGATTTTCCTTTGTTCTTGATCTTTTGATCGGGTCACTTCGTATGTACTCGGTTAAAATCGTTAATATTCAAGGTATTTGACTACCATACCAACATCGACCAAATAATACCATTATTTGCAACCTGTAGTTATAGGTGGGCGCGGCTTATCCCCCACCCTATTGTGTGGTTTTAACCAATAGGGTGCAAGGGTTTTAAATTGAGAACGCGTGCCGATGCGTCGCTACTTTATAACGTCGAAAATTGACATATCTTCAAAACCAAAACAGTTGTATACAGGGTGGTTTACTTAGTTTGTAGTGTTTACTATTTTGTGTATTATATGTTTTAATATTTTTATTTATGGATGTAGTCATTGTCATCCTCCTGTCCCTGTCCTCAAATTGTATTATAAATGCGAAAGTGAGTTTGTTTGTTTGCTACGCTTTCACGCTAAAACAGCTGAACGGATTTGGATGAAATTCAGGACATGGGTAGACTATAGCCTGGAGAAGGACACAGGCTACTTTTCATCCTGGATTACAGACGTTGTCGCGGGCAACTGCTAAAGTATATTGTTTTTAAATTTCGGCTTGTTAAACTAACAAGACGAAGGTTTCTTCAATATACCAGTCAACTCACTTAGTTCTACGAACCTTTTCCTTTACATAAATTAAGTTCTACAATTACGTAAACTCTACTTAAACGAGTAGTTTTGGCCTCTCTAAAGGTAAAACTAACACAAACGCAGGTACTTACTTTCAGATGATTGTACACACGGCTACACATCAAGCTATACATTTCCAGTATAAGCTGACCTCGCATTGTACGGAAATCTTATACAATGCGAGATCAACATACACTGGAAATGTATAGCTTGATGTGTAACCGTGAGTACCAAAATGTCAAGGAGAACGGCTGTCTTTGTATACAAACAAGCTTCAAATGAGCGTTTATTATACTAGCTTGCTTCTGCACGCGACTTCTTTCAACATAAAATATATATCCTATGACACTCGGTAAATAAATTCGAAAGTATTTCTGTCTGTCTGTCAGTCTGTATGTTACCTTTTCACGCCTAAATCACTGAACGGATTTCCAAAAAATTTGGCAAGGAGATAGATGGTATCCCGGGAAAGGACATAGGCCACTTTTTATCGACATACCACGCGGGCGAAGCCGCGGGTGGAAGCTAGTAATATATAAAATGCGAAATTGAGTTTATTTGTTACTGTTTCACGCTAAAACTGCTGAACGGAACAACGGAAAACTTAGATGGAATTTGGCACATGGCCTGGAATAGGACATAGGATACTTTTTATCCCGATATTCCCACGGGATCGAGACTTACGCGGGTGAAACTGCGGGGCGCAGCTAGTCTGTACTAATATTATAAAGAATGATTTGATTGTTTGTTTGTTTGCATTGAATAGGCTCCGAAACTACTTTACCGATTTGAAAAATTCTTTCACCATTAGAAAGCTACATTCACCCTGAGTAACATAGGCTATAATTTATAAAGAATCCACGCGGGCGAAGCCACTGGCGGCAGCTAGTATCTTATAATATAAATGAAATATTGTGCCTAACATGCAGTTCAATATTGAATTAATGATATTTATACAAAACTTTCAATGCATTATCAACTAAACTGTGTATGTTCATCTATATCATATAAACATATCATAAATTATTATATGATAAAAATATAATTGATATTGAACTGCATGTTAGGCACAATATGTCATAGGGACTTTTTACATTTTCATTCAGAAGGCGTAGCATGGCGCTTTCTATCTCTACGAAGAATAGACATAGCTTTTTCTATACAAAGTGACAGTTCGTTTCTTCATTTTTGACATCCACCGTAGAAATCTTTCTACAATCTGTCATTTTGTCTATCATTTCTAACGATCTTTGTCTAGGTCTTTTTATATGTAGACTATTTCGGAAGAAAGTTTTCTATCCTTACTGTCAAAATCAAACTGACAACCGATAAATCCTATGATAAAACAAAGAATTCTGAGTCGAATTATGCAAAAGAGTGAATTTCGTAAAAAGTGCAGTTGACTCTTTCTATTTTGCTGCCGTCTCGTTCTGTCTACTGTCTATAGGAAACGTCATTTTTGTCTACTCTTCCGTCGACAAAACGGTGCTCATGCTACGCCTGCTGAAAGGAAATCATATGGCTGGGTATGGCGGGAGGAAACGCATGTGATTAACAGAGTGATGAATAAAAATGTTGATGGATGGAGCGGCAGAGGAAGGCCAAAGAAAAGATGGATGGACTGTGTGAGGAATGATATGAAAGAGAAGTGATGAATGATAGCGTGACGGTTGACAGGGGAGAATGGAAAAAGAACGTGTCACGCTGACTCCGAGTGACATGGGACAAGGGCAGGAAGATTATGATGAATACGATTGTCCTTTTTTTTCTTAAAAGACATTTAAAGGTGAAACTGCAGTGTAACTAAAGAAAATAAGAAACTTAATCAATCTGCCTAGCCTTTTCCCAACTATCTTGGGGTCGGCTTCCAGTCTAACCGGATCTGACCTCCACTGCCCAGTTACGGGTAACACGATACCCCTTGGTGAGACTGATTGTCAGACTTTCGGGCTTCTGGCGACCAGTAACGACTGTCAAAGCTGCATAAATGACAGCCTGGACCAACAGCTTAACGTGCTTTCCAAGGCACGGAGGAGTCTCGGTATGTAAAGATGGTTACTCATCCACGGACCAACCCCGGCAAGCGTAACTTAACCTGATGGATCGACCTGTGCGGCTGTAATTACGTAGCCATGAGCTCCGCTGAGTAAATAAGAAACTATGGTAAAAATATTTTCTCAACACCCTGTATAAGCTAATGACATCACAGTATGATAAATTTTCACTGCCATGACTTGAAACGGCTCTAGTGTACACGAAACGACATAAATTACTTATTAATAACCCGTAGTTTTTTACAAACAAACTAATTTTAAGTTTTTAAAGATATGAAGGACATTTTCGTTTACTCGTTTCGGCTGTACCCCAGAAGGGCAGGGCAGTTGTATACAATAATGTACACCTGTAACGTATTTTTTTTAAATTACGATGTTTTCGTATTGTATTTCATGATAGTTTAACAAACTAGTAATCGGCCAGCCAGCTTGATGGAATGCCGTTTTTTAGATTGCGTTTCATCAAATACATAGTTGCCGAAATGTTGGCTCCACTGTTAAATTTAAAATACGGACCTCATTGGTCGATTTTAAAATTAAATCATTTAAAATAAAAATCGACTCTTGTTACAACACAATAAAGTGCAATTCAGTTCGCACAGCGCTAATTACCTACAGTTATATTCTCCTAGAAGTTGTCTCTCATTCTATCTATCTCTTATATCTTCTGACTGATTGTTACGTTACACTGACTGATTTGGCTTGACTTGACGGGCCCGCCTCGTACTTGTAGGTTCATAGCTTGAACCATCTGTATTTATCTGTGCCAGACCGATTAATTTGAAAAGTATTATAAGAACCAAGGCATGTTCGTCTTCTGCGAAAACCAAAAGTACCAAATAAGTACAAAAAAGTACCAAATAAATTCGTTGTAGGTTCATAGCTTTCGATATAAAAATAGGTTGCCATTATATTCAATAGCTCGCTACTACCATAGTAACGCCCTCTATTGATATGTGTGGAAAATAAAACACCCTTCTTATAGTATGGTAATGAAATGGCTGTGAATCACTCTTCCTTTCGACACGACAGGTTTACGAAAATAATAGTTATTTTTTATTTTTTGGCGCGAGTACTTGTTTTGAAACCCGAGCAAGCGAAGAATTCTAGGATTGAACCACTTGCTTCGCTCATGGTTCAAATATAGAATCCTGAGCGTCGCGAGAGATTCAAAGGTACGAAACGCAGAATAACTTTGCTGCCGAGCGAAACACAACTTTTAACCTCTCTACTGCGAGGAAAATGCTTAGTGTCTCAATGCATTGAACAAATATTGTAGGTACGCTTTTAAGCACTTTTTACGAAATTTTCCGGAAGATAACTCAATTCGGCATTATGTACCGCTTGCACTAACTCTGCTCTGCTAAACAAACCAAAATGATGGAAAGCGAATTGAATATACAGATCAAAATGATATAAAGGTTTTTGAAGTGAAAACTTATTTAGGCGCGTTGAGAAAAATATGAGGTTGGCGCACTGACATGAAATAAGTATGCAGTATCAGTGGACATACTGGAGTTATAGAAAATTATTGAATAGAAAGGTTCGAATTTTAAAAACTCTTTCCACGCTAGCGGATAAAATGCACTTTTGCACTTAGATTTCGAATGATAAAGAGAATCTTTCCGAGCTTGAAAGATACACCGCTATTCAGTAAAGTTCACTTGGAACCTCACTCAAGTGAGCGCACACAATTCGAAAGCGAACTCATTTGTTTTAAAAGTAAATCATCGCGGATTCACAACGAGACAGCGTTCGAATTTCGAAGTGTTGTTCAGAAAATCACGATAGTGCTGGCCCAGTGGTAAAGAACGAAAGAACCGACTCCAACCCAATCAGGGTCAACCCGCATACAACGACGATTATGGAGCACTTCCTCTCACAGAGAGGAGATCACAGGTCCAGTAGTGAAAACAATATACTGATTGATATATTAGGTCCCCACCTATCAAATCAGCGTTTTGTATGGGGAATTTTAAAGAAGTTGCATTTTTCATATTAACATTTTCTTAATTTATGTAGGGATTGGAGTAAATAAAAGCAAGCAAACTTAATTAACTTCTTAGATTTTTAAATCGTCTAAATTATTCGCGCACACACGTTCGTCGTTTTCAACCGTCGTCCATCTTCCGTTATTCTTTCCTTCCCGCTCGCAGTGTTGTCATTCCCACCTTCAAACATCCCTCATGTCTCGTGTTGCCACTAGTGATAATCATTCCCACATTTATACAAGGTGGAGACGACAATACAACAAAAAATGAAACTCCGTATAACTAATGACGTTCTCGGTCTACATACAAAAAATTACCAAATATTTCCAGTAGTTTAGTTACGATAGTTAGTCAAAGATCGGCAAACCCCATAGTCGGTCCATCACTACTATTTAGTTTGTTTGAAAAAATGACTTTTTTAATTTCGATGTTAGGATTTATTTGTTAGTTCCAAAATACTCTTATGCATAGTATTGCCAGTGTTTTCATTTATTGTTGTATTGTCGTCTCCATCTTGTATAACAACCATGAACACTAATGTTTTAAAACTTTTATGCAATAATGTTTAAAAACTAAGATAACGTATGCCACTGAGATTAAGCGACAAAAATAAGTTGTACTAAGTTAAAAAAAAAAATATAGTGGTAATTTCTGGTAACAAAATGAGGAGTCATTTTTAAGGTATTTTTTATGTTAAAACTATAAAAGTAATAAGGTTTTTTTACCATTGGTAGTTGTCTATGATGATCATTATTCGATATAATACCAAGCAATTGATGAATATTTTAAATTATAGAAGTGACGAGGTTCTCTTTTTGTGAGAAAAACACGCCAATTTCATAGGTGGGGACCCAATATAATATACCTATATCACGCCTATATTCCTCGAAGTGATAGGCAGATGTGTACCTATCTCATTAGTTATGTTTAAGTCCCATGAAACTAAGGGCGAACCTATTGACATATATTATGCTGATTGAGTAACAAAAAATCATCTCCGAAATAACATTCCGCACCTATAGTTTGGAGACCATCATCATCTGCCTAGCCTTTTCCCAACTATGTTGGGGTCGGCTTCCAGTCTTACCGGATGCAGCTGAATACCAGTATTTTACATGGAGCGACTGCCTATCTGAACTCTACAATCCAGTAATTGGGTAATACGATACCCCTTGGTAAGATTGTTTGTCAGACTTTCGGGCTTCTGACGACCCGTAACGACTGTCAAAGATGCTCAAATGACAGCCGGGAACAACGGTTTAACGTGCTCTCCGAGGCACGGAAGAGTCTCGGTATGTAAAGATGGTCACCCATCTACAGACCAACCCCGGCAAGCGTAGCTTAACCTGATGGATCGGCCCGTGCGGCTGTTATTACTTAGCCACGAGCTCCTCGACATCTGCTGATTGAGTTACAAAAAAATCATCTCCGAAATAACTTTCCGCACCCATAGTTGGGAGACCATCTACACTAATATTATAAAGAGGAAAACTTTGTTTGTTTGGTTGTAATGAATAGGCTCAAAAACTACTGGACCGATTTTGAAAAATCTTTCACCATTCGAAAGCTACATTATCCACGAGTAACATAGGCTATATTTTATTTTGGAAAAAAATAGGGTTCCGTAAGATATTTGGGTTTTTCGGACACAAGGTGTAAAAAATCAACCAGAAAAGTTACTTATTTTGCGTACGCTGCCTAAACTATAAAAGACAGAACCATAAAATGTTCTAATTAATTGTCTACACTAATATTATAAAGAGGAAAACTTTGTTTGTTTGGTTGTAATGAATAGGCTCAAAAACTACTGGACCGATTTTGAAAAATCTTTCACCATTCGAAAGCTACATTATCCACGAGTAACATAGGCTATATTTTATTTTGGAAAAAAATAGGGTTCCGTAAGATATTTGGGTTTTTCGGACACAAGGTGTAAAAAATCAACCAGAAAAGTTACTTATTTTGCGTACGCTGCCTAAACTATAAAAGACAGAACCATAAAATGTTCTAATTAATTGTAGATCTTATAAATATCTACAAAAAAGTCCGCGACACACTATACCTATCTATGTCGAGTGAGGCACAACAACCGTTTTTTTATTTAAAAATCTTGAATTTTTTTCGGACTACATTTAAACGCGTTTATTTTACTCATGCTATTAATCCTTATCAAAATAAATTATTTCATCACTAAGTACAGTTTATGTAGATAATATTTGGTCTTTGAATGATTAAAATTGGACGTTTGGTTTTGAAGTTATGGCGAAATTAAAATATTACGATTTCTGCTGCACGGCCCGTTGCGAAGTGGGCGTCACCAAGGCGCATTGAATAAGCTCCGAAACTACTAAACCGATTTGAAAAATTCTTCCGCTGTTTTGAAGCTACACTATCCCCGGGTGACATAGGCTATTTTATATTGATAAGTGTGAATAAAGTTGCCAGAAGACGGGCGTCGGCGTCGTCGCCGAGAGAGGCGTATGGAACACTGGCGTGGGATATTGGCCCGAGAAGACAACACGCATTCAAGACTGGAAAGCTGTGGGGGAAACCTTTGTCCAGCATTAGGACATTACATATTGAAAAAAAAAACACTCAATTGTTATCTAATATATAAAGTCGGGTTGGTTCAAGCACTTATAACTCGAGAACTACTGGACCGATTTTGATGATCTTTGATTTGTTGGATTTGTCTCCGCCCATAATAATAGCAGAATAACTATTAGAACATCGGAAAAACTCACCAAATAAAAAATATGAAGAAAATTCGTTTTCTCATACATTCTGTACAGAATGGCTTTTTTGATGATAATTATCTCGGTAGATAGGTAGGTAGGTAGGTAGAGTAGGTAGGCAGGATACGTAAGTAGGTAGGATAGGTAGGCAGGATTGGTAGGTAGGTAGGGTAGGTAGGTACGTAGGGTAGGCAGGATAGGTAGGTATTAGTCCTCCAGACCGTATTTTGGCCACGGCGGCCAATCTCAACGGAGACTAGCCTTCGGGGCGGGAGATATAATAGTTCACAAGTGGGTGCGCAGACACAGGTGCACTCTCTCATCCCACACTCTCATAGTCCGATGGGACGGCAATCCGACACGACTGGAGAGAGATCAGGCGCAGGACCAACGGCTTAACGTGCTTTCCGAGGCACGGGGGTAGCACACCGCCAACTTCCAAACTCCGGGCTGTTACTACGAAATTCCTAATGGAAAAACCCAATAAATCGAACCCAGGACCCTACGCTCAGCAGTCGCGACCACGAGACCAACGGGGTAGATAGGGTAGGTGTAGGTAGTTAGGGCAGTTAGGTAGGGTAGGTAGGTAGGTAGGTAGGTAGGTAGGGTAGGGTAGTTAGGTAGGGCAGGGTAGGTAGGTAGGGTAGGTGCTCCGTAGATAAGTACTTAGTGCTACCCGTGCGAAGCCGGGGCGGGCAGCTAGTGTTTTATAAAATACCTCTGAGTCGGACCTGCTCATAAATAACGGTACCATAATAAAACCTTTTTTCACAATACAAAACCTTGGCATTGGTCAACCTTCAATGAAAAATACGACAACTTAAGACTTGGGACATTTCGTGCAGCCTATATAATGCAACTGGAAAATTCATTATGGCATGACGTGCCAATTGGTTTTTTTTTAACGTTTTTTCCATCAAAAACAATTGAATAGTTGTAACTGAAGGCTGTTGTTAGTTTTTGTGTAATCTATCTGTTCGTCTGTAACCTTGTATCTCTAAAACAGCTGAACAGATACCGATAAAGTGTGAAATCTTTTATATTTAGCGCAGATTTTTTAATTCTGTTCTTGGCATTGAATTTTTTTATTGACCTAATTTTTTCCAATTTTTTTTCCACGAAATTAAATCTTCATATCGTCAAAAGAGTCGAGAATTCAAGATTTTACCATGTTTTTATTTAGCTTTGTAGAGGGCGATTTACCGTTTAGACTATTTTAATCCACCATGCTATTACCTATCTTAGATTAGCATCTAAGATGCCATGCTTTTTTATTATTAGGGTAAGCATGGCGTCATGATCGTTCTCTATTAAAATTTGAGATTCAGTTACTTACTTATTTTTTTTTTGTTATTTTCTATCGGTTTTTCTCGTATTTTTTTTAAATTAGTTTGTCTTTAATTATTTTCTAATAAACTGTATTATTATCTTTCTTTCATAACTAACCTTGGAGTTAAAATAATAATCAAGACGCGACGCCATATTGGATTCATTTCATCAGCCCCGAAGGTTAAAATCGCGCACAAAAACATTTACCTTCCTCAACAAATTACTAGTCCGAATCAGTCTAAAGTTTAAGTAGTATAACCGTACCACAGTTTTCGCAATGCTGTGAATCTATGACATTTACAGGTAGGGCAGCCATTGTGGTATTGCACAAACTGCAGTACAATACCTCGTCTGAAAACTTGGATTATAATTTAGAATGGAATCTAAAAGTGCCTAAAACGGCCACATTAGCAATTCCTTCCTCTACAAGCATTTCACATCCTGAATTTCCAGCTGTCATTTGCAATTCCTCTTATTTGACACAAAAGCAATTCTTAATGTGTGGACCATTTTACGAATCGCCATAAAAAACTGTCAAACAGATGAATTATTTCGTAATATGAATCACACGCAGATTATACTTATTATGAACTAGCTGCGCCCTGTGGTTTCACCCGCGTAAGTCTCGATCCCGTGGAATTATCGAGATAAAAAGTATCCTATGTCCTATTCCAGTTCATGGTCTACCTATGTGCCAAATTTCATCTAAATCGGTTTAGCAGTTCACGCGTGATATATTCATAGATTGTGTATTTCTATTGCCGCTTTTGATGTTTTATATTTTTAGGGGTATGAGGAACAGGGTGTAAAGTTCACTCATCAACCATAGAAAAGGGAGGATCCTCCGACCAGACGGTTGTTGTGTCTGGCGGGCAACTGCCCAACGATTGATATTGGGTTCTTGTATATAATACATAATTATGTCCATTGCACGGTAAACTTTAATTGCGCGATGCAGGATTTATGTGACGTCAGCATTTTTGTGTGACGTCAGGTCTCTGATGCGTAGTTCGCATGTGGCGATGTAGATACCGCCATATATTTGCCAATCTTAATACGGTGCGGAAAAAAAAAATTTCTGGAACTGCGAATATCACAAGAGACATAAATCACTAAGACATTAATCATAAAACTTTTATAATCGTATTTAATCAGCTGCTGCTTAGAGGGAGAGAGATGGCAATATTTTTCTCAGCACGTTACTTAATAATTCACAAACGATTAAAAGACTACTTATTTTTAGCCGCAACACAACTTACGACAGAAGGTTTGGTGGATAATATACCTGTACCAATGTATTTACTTCTTGATGATTGTTCTACATTGTAACATCTCATACACCTATGTTTACAAATAAAAGTTTCATATTCTTCTTATTCTAATAATTTGTAAGAAAACAGTGTTAATTAATGAAGCGAAGTTAAAAGCGTCTTGCGGTAAAAAATCGTAAATTTATGGACTCCATGCAACTGAAGTATGCCTCTGACTGTAAATCCAAGATGGCGGCACATGGATCATCATGAGCATCGTTTTCATGGTTTTCGAGGGTGCCAAAGTCGATGGTGAATTCAAAATAAAAATCCAATTCGGCTGCGAAAATTTTCAAATTTTTCGTCATGGATGTCGTTTCATAGTTTTCGAGGATGCTGAAGTCGGCAAGTTATTGCGGTCAAAATATACATCCAAGATGGCGGCGAAAATTTTGTAATTGTTTTATATTATACGTGAGTGAGAAGGAACTTTGTTCCTGACGGGGGTCCCTCGACCGCACACGTTTTTTTTTTACACTGACATAAAATCCATCCAAATGAGTTGGCGTGACGTTTGAGAGTGCCTACTGAACGTGACATCCTGAATTCGATTCCTGACCCAAACCCCTTTTTCGGACAAAAACAGTTTTGGGTTTTTAATTAAGTAAGTAGTTACATCTATTGTTGTTTAGTCTATTGTTTTCAATTTTTTTATTTTTTTTTATTTTGTTATTTGTATTTTGTGTTTCACGAACTGTGTCCAAATAAACGTTATTCTTTCTTTCTAAATCTCAGAAGCAGGTGAAACTCTATCTAAACCTTCATGAAAGACGGACATGTACGAAATTTTCACTAAGTCCAATGAAAATTATGTTATCACCATACTACTTACTAAAGGCCCTACCCTACCTCAAATCGCTCAAATTGATCCTCCGTTATGCCGAAAATACTGCATCCTGGGTTCGAATCCCGGGTCGGGCAAAGTTTCATTTTTCCATCTAGAATTTCTGTAGCAGCCCCGGATTCTGGATTTGTACCCGATTGATGGCAATAGGCTCGCCCCCTATTACATGGGACTTAAACATAACTGGCGGAATATTTGTGTACTATAGGTACACCTCTGCCCATCCCTGCGGGCATTACAGGCGTGATGTTATGATATGTTTTCTATAACAATCGAGTAAAATAAAATATTTCTAAAGTACTAACAGACGTCATAAAAACCCGCAATAATATTTTATTTTATGGATACTGCATTTTAATATGCCATAAAACATATTTGTTGTCGGTTAAGGAAACAGCGCAGTTAGGTATGTTTCGTTTATTTTCTCACGCTTATTAGAGACTTGTGTATAAAAGGTTGAGACGATTGATTTTTATCGTTATGGTATTTGGTGCCGAGACGGTTAAAAGAGAAATGAGGTAAACGGAGAGACTCTTTGTCGAAACATATCAATCAATCTGTCTAGTCTTCCCAACTATGTTGGGATCGGCTTCCAGTCTAACTGGATGCAGCTGAATACCAGTATTTTACATGGAGTGACTGCCTATCTGACCTCCACAACCCAGTAACTGGGCAATACGATACCCCTTGGTAAGACTGGTTGTTAGACTTTCGGGCTTCTGCCGACCCGTAACGACTGTCAAAGATCCACGAATGACAGCCGGGACCAAAGGCTTTCCGAGCCACGGAGGAGTCTCGGTATGTAAAGATGGTGACCCACGGACCAATCCCGGCAAGCCTGATTGATCGACCCGTGCGACTGTTAATACTTAGCCACGAGTACTTTGTCAAAACATATACAGGGTCAAATAAAATTAGCTAGCGAAACTCTGTAGCCGTTATGTGTATCGATATCTCAACATCATCATCTGCCTAGTCTTTTCCCAACCATGTTGAGGTCGGCTTCCAGTCTAACCGGATGCAGCTGAATACCAGTATTTTACATGGAGCGACTGCCTATCTGACCTCTACAACCCAGTAACTGGGTAATACGATACCCCTTGGTAAGACTGGTTGTCAGACTTTCGGGCCTCGATATCTCAACATGATAAAATAAAAATATTTGATTTTTTTAAGGGGGTCAACGACCGCAGGCATATATTGTTGTTACTTGAACAATGACTTGAGAAAATCTGTTTTCTTTTTGTTTCGATATCCATACCATAAAGAAAAAGAGAAATTAAAAAGAAAAACATAGTTTCCACTTCTTAGTATCGAGTCCGGCACCCTAATCGCGTAATTCACGAATCAATCAGAATTAGAATCTAGTCCAATCAACGAGGAAATTATTGTGTTGCTACGGCCTGTCGCGAACTTTTCATCGTGCGCTCTCTCTCGCACACCCCTCGATTAGTCGCTGAGCAACAGAGAGCGCACGAATAAAAGTTCGCGATAACGCAAAGTTTAGCCGTAGCATATTATGGAGATTTCCGAAAAATTCTCCTGTCTATGAAATTGCGCATGTGATGAAGTTAGGTAATACTGGGTACAGACATCGAGATATAATATAGGTACTTATATCTCGATGGGTACAGATTAATTTTTGGGATTAGATTTGGACCTTTTGACATTGTAATGAGTATTTTCTGTTTTTTTAGTTTTAAGGTGTATTTTTGTGTGACAATGCCAATAAACGCATTTTTCTTTCTTTCTTTCTTTCTTATTAACAATAATCCAAACAATTCGTTACGAGATCGGTTTGACACAAATGTCTTATCCATTGCTTCGTAAGTTACGTTGTTGAGCAGTTATTTTTCGTACTTATGAAGCAATAGATAAGACATTTGTTTCTAACCAATACTAATTCTGGTCAAATTGACAGTGCATCAGAAATGGTTCCAAATCGCTACACACTTCACTGTTTGCCAAATATTTGTCCAATATTTGGCAAAATCTTTCTTAATAAGACTGGTCCTACTGTTCCATGCCTGTTCTACACAATATTCCCACGTATACAATGACAATGGTTCACAAAACGAGCTAGAGTCAGCCATTGTGCCGCCGCTGATTACGTGCCGACGTTATTCTGTCGGAACACCTGTATGTTATGTACCGATTGGGCTGAATTACATTATGAAAAATTCAGTTAGAAATGATCTGAGTATCTGAACAGTACCTCCGTATAGTACATACTAATTCCATGCCTACCACAAATAATAGACGGCTCTAAACATCATTTCGAAATTCGAACGGTGTCTCGTTGTGAATCCGCGATGATTTACTTTAAAAACAAATGAGTTCGCTTTCGAATTGTGTGCGCTCACCTGAGTGAGGTTCCAAGTGGACTTTATAGATTAGCAGGACCTACTACACCTTATTATTTTATGTTAGCACGAAAAGAATATAAAAGACGAATATATGCCGTAGTAAAAATATTAGCTGGCTACAAAGAGTGTGTTGGAGGAACATTTAAGTATTATGTCACTCATAGAGGTATTTTAATGCACCTCACATTTCTACACCTGTTGTGCAGAGTGACTTTCATGTGAGAACGTGAAATATGTACATGAACCGGACTTTTACAGACGGCCACGTACATACGGAATTCCGAAATATCGATTCGGAATTTCGGAGGCAGCAATAGGGAATATGCATGTATTTTTTTAATATTTTTATTCGATAGTTTACATCGTCAAATAATAGTTAAAAAAAATTCGACGGCAAAAAAGCAATTTAAAGTAGTTAAAAATATGTTTAAAAATATCCAACCGATCCGGGCTATTTAAACGCCCTCCATTTGGCGCGCTTGGTGTGGTGACGTCACAGTTCGTGAAAACAGACAAGCAACTGTCAAGTCAACGTCAAACACTCCTTTTTCTATGAGCGTTTGACATTGACTTGACACTTGTTGATTGACTTGACATTGACATTTCGATTGTCATCCCGGATTGTTACGTCACATCCGCTCTTAGCCTTTTCAAGTATTTAAATTACCCACAGTTTTTTGGGACTTTTTAAAAATTAATTTCTCGCTCAAAAATAAATTTTATTCAAAAATATTGATGGAGGCTTAATTCTGAAGTAACATAGTTTATAGAAAAAAATATTTGACCCATATTTGAATCACATGCATATTCCCTATTCCATACAAAATCAAGGATCTATCACACTAGCACAGTAGTTCTCCGTTCGAAATATTCTCCGATTCCAAATTCTGAAACGGAATTCCATTTGTATGTGACCGGCTGTTTTTATGGATTTTTGCCTTCTGCCTTCTGAATTCGAAATTCTAAATCGGTGTTTCCGTGTATAAGTGGCCGGCCTTCCTTGTGTTAGAAAATACAAAAGGTTATATTCAATCTAGGGGACACAGGATTTTGTATGGAATTTAAAGAAACGCTAATATGTATAAGTACTACTACGAGTATGTGTTAAAAATGCGAAAGAATGGATGTTTGAAACTCTGATCAACATCCGAACAGATTTGGATACAATTTGGCACACCTGTAGACTATGATCTAGAAAATACTGGTATTCAGCTGCATCCGGTTAGACTGGAAGCTGACCCCAACATAGTTAGGCAAAGGCTAGGCAGATTTTGTAGACTATGATCTGGATTTATAAGAGATATTCTATCATATATAGATTTAGAAGATACTTTTCATTTATGTACAGATCGATTCAAACTTAATGGCGGCTCGGAAGTTAGCTTTTAGCTGCGCAGTACCCCACCCCTCACCCCCGCTGTCACATGAAATTGTTACTGCGCAGCGACTCGCCTCATGTTCCGAGCCGCCATTAAGTTTGAATCGAACTGTACTCAAACTCAAAGCATTTATTTCAAATAAAACAATTACAGGCACTTTTGAATTATCAAGGGATCGGTCAGTCAAAAAGATGAAGCTAGTTGCCCATTCCAAACCGTAGTAGGTTCCTCAGAAGAACGGGCAAGAAACTCCATGGACACTGTACAAGTACATGTATACCTGTTAGTACCTCCAAAGTTCGAACGAAACTGCAGGCAGCAGCTAGTTCATACCCAAAATAGCCTAAGAGGCTATATAGATAATTATTATTGATGATTAGCCAACAGTTTAATGATCGTATTGACAGACAAACATCAGGTATTTGTGTATCTCTTGGCCTTCTCTGTGACTGCGAACCGAGCACATGCAGATAAGCAGGACGTGTTCCAAGGCATAAGCGACAGCGGATTAAATTGGCTGAGGAGCCCGTGGCTAAGTAATAACAGCCGCACGGGTCGATTCATTAGGTTAAGGTCCGCTTGCCGGGGTTGGTCCGTGGATGGATGACCATCTTTAAATACCGAGACTCCTGCGTGCTTCGGAAAGCACGTTACGCCGTTGGTCCCGGCTATCATTTGTAGATCTTTGACAGACGGTACGGGTCGTCAGAAGCCCGAAAGTCTGACAAACAGTCTTGTCAAGGGGTACCGAAGGTATTACCCAGATAATGGGTTGTGGAGGTCAGATAGGCAGTCGCTTCGGTTAGGCTGGAAGCCAACCCCAACAAAAGGATATTTGAAATAGATGATGATTTAATTGGCTAAAAAGTTTTGTTGTTTAGATATTTCACTAACTGTAATGTCGCAAGGATTGCTGTATTATCTAGCGATCGCTGCAACTCATCCGCCTTCTGTAACTATTCTGTGCCACAATGTAATTCTGCTACAGATTTCAAAACTCATTTTTGAACATAAAAATAACATGAAAATCTCCGCAATCTCTTAGCTTTTAACCTAGCCCACACCCCACCACACAATACAAAGTAGATAATAGCCGATCTGGTTCCAGCGTTCGTCCCATTGTGCCGCAGTTAGGGCAGACGAATTTCTCGTACCTTTGTATGCCTTGACATCATTCGCATCATCTTTCAATTGACTGACGACTGCCGAGAAATGGTAATTGTATCTTCTTCTTATCGACGCGAACTCTGTGTACTCAATTGTTTATTGAATTTCATAATGTTAAGTAAAAAAAGAGCAGTGGTGGCCCACTGGTTACGGCCGGTGATTTACGAGTTGTAGGCCGGAGATTCGACTTGCCATGGTTGCGGGAAAGTCCCAAAGGTATACCGGGACCTTTGGCAACAGGCAACTGAAGGAACACGGGTGGGTTCTTCTCTGACAACCCCGTCTGTCTTACCAAGGGGTATCGTATTGCCCAGTTACAGCGTTGTCAAATAGGCAGTCGTTTCATGTAAAATACTAGTATTCAGCTGCATCCAGTTAGACTGGAAGCCGACCCCAATATAGTTGGGAATAGGCTAGGCAGATTGATTGATTCAATCATTTTATTATTGAATTCTGTCTGTTTCTAGCCTTGGGCTCTCTTCAATTCACCGCTATCCAAGAAACCGGTTGGTAGGATCTACGGATGATCTTGGATGACGCGTAGGATTATATTAGAAACGCTTAAGAAGACAAATGCAGGAAAAACCATCAGTACACTATAATAAATAAGGCATACACACTGACATTTCCTTATGCTCAAGAGCGATTCAAATCTAGATAGTAATATAATAATGCTGAAGTTTTTTTTTTTGTGTTTGGACGCGGTTATACTCTGGAACTTCCAGTCGGATTTGAAAATTCTTTATGCATTTGATAGCCCAGATCTTGAGGAAGATTATAGGCTATTTATCATGACGCTACGACCCTTAGGTGCTGAACAAAAGAAAAAAAATAGAAAGAACGAACGGTGGGTCGGGGGACAAGGGAGTTTTTTAAAAAACTATAACATTACGACAAAAAAGTCTACTAAAAAGGTATAAACAAGAATACACAGACAGAAAATTAAAACTCAGGAGTGACACGTGTTAGGGCTTAAATCAAACAGATACGTGTGACTCCGGATTTTTTTAAAGTTATAACCAGCGCCACCGCTGGGCAACAGTCTCCACAAGGTGGGTGTCTGAGGACGGAAGTCGCCGCCGAGGCCGCCCAGGAAGAGATGGAGGGACGATCTAGACGCGTACCACAAGGGTTGGATCGAAGTGGCCCTAGAAAAGGATGTTTGGAAGGATTTGGGGGAGGCCTTTGTTCAGCAGTGGGACAGTATAGGCTAACATAATTTAAAAAAAAATAACCAGCGCCAGTCCAAAACAGAACATCCACCCGTCTGTCTGTATCCACGCACAATTACGCGAAAAGATAACGTATTCAACGAAAATCATAAATTAGGGAATTCGATACCGTGTTGTCGATAAAATGTTTGATACAACGTAGTAGTGAATTGATATGTTGATGACATCATAATATAGGCATGCACGAGTCAAGTAGTAAGTTTTATTTGATTCCTCCGATTACCCATCTCCTAAAGGTGTGTCCAAACATTGCGCGCGTTTGCAGGACACATTTCTGTCGCGCTCTAGTGTGGACTTAACCGACAAATGTTGGCGCGGCAGTACTGCGCGGCATATCCGAGACACGCCGCGCACTTCAGTTGGCATGAAAGCGGTTGCGTATGTCGTAGCTCTGCTTATAATTCGACCAAACACTGACGAATGTTTGCTAGAAATGTTTGTGCGCGGCAGGTAGACAGAAGCGTTCGCGTGCGGCAGTCGTCCAAACAAAGCGCGCCAGGTAGCGCGCGGCAGCCGCGCATGATTGCCGCTCAATGTTTATACATTTACCAAAAAATCTTTTAAACACATTTCCTTGGGATTGGACCAGCAGCACCCATATTGCCTGACCAAGATTATGTCTGGACTTTAAAGGAGACGGTGACCTCTGAGTTTGTTTCGGCCTTTCTTCTCAGAGTAGTCAGATAGGAAACGCCGACCTCATCTAGCTTATTTTTACAACTTTTTAATATGACGTGTAAAAGTGATTCCAATATCCTATTTACAGAATAAACAATTTCATTTCATTTCATTGCGTATCACAGTTTGTTTCATTTTGACAGTTCAACAACATTGATTGCGTTATTTACGTTGTTGAGCTGATTTTTTTTCGAACTTATGAAGCAATGCGTATTAATACGTGGCGTAGTTTATGCAGAACATTAACAGAAGAGGTAGTGTATTTCACGTATTGTTTTTTCTTATTTTTAGATACTTATTTTAGTTATTTTGCCTACGACATGACAATTTAACAGCTAAATGCACCGCAGTTTCGGAATGCGTGAATGCGCCCGCGGCGTCCCTTCGCTTGTCACCACAGATAACACCATGGACAAGTTATGTTGGAACGTCTGGCGTGAGTCGATTCATGCACAAATGTTTATAGTTACGGTTTTTATTTATGTATTATTTTTTATTTATTTTTATGTTATTTATAATCCCCTAGTGGATGGTTTGGATGGATTTATATAAATTGTGTCTGTAGGCGTGTCCGTGGCATCACAGCGGGCCCTATCAGAATATCAGCGCTGCGGTATTTTTTTTTTAAATATCGCTGCATTATGCTGAGGTAGGAGCCCTTTTGGTCTCGCACAGGTCGCCTTAGTATTTTGTTAGTTTTAATTGTTCTTTTATTTTAATTTAGTACCTTCTTTATATTACTGCTGGTTTTTCGCATAAAAATATTATTCTTTCTTTCAATGGATTAGAAATTTGTTTCAAACCGATTCAGATTGTGATTGATCCTGTATACTAGAGGGCTAGTGACATTCAATTCAACATTGCGCGTAATTTGCTCGAGTTAACGAGTGTGTACACAGTCGTGGTAATGCTTTTGAGGTCAAATTCCATTCTCGGGTCAGGCACAATAGAGCCTAGACAAGTGACAATCGCTTCCAAAGCGTTTCGTATTTCTACAACGACTTTCAACAGGATTGACATAAGCTTTTCGATAGCTTATCAGTCAGTCCTATACATTTTTGCCTTTTCCATCATCGTTATCGCTGATAGAATATCACTTTGTCTAGGGCCTTTGGTAACAATATAACCCATATCATCACGCCTGTAATCCCCGAAGGATTAGGCAGAGAGGTTATAGTTCACAAATGTTGGTGCACTATAACCTCTCTGCCTAACCCTCCAGTCCAATTTAATAGGGGGGCGAGCCCATCAACCACTACAAATCCAGACTCATGGTTGTTACTGAGAATATCCTAATGGAACAACCCAATAACACTTTGTCCGACCTGGGAATCGAACCCAGGACCTCATGCTCCCAAGATTGCGGAAAAGTTCGAAAGGGATACCGAGACCTTGGCAACAGGCTTGGCGGGTGGGTTTTAGTAAAAGTCTGACACGCCGTTCCGCTCCGCCCAGAGTGGGAGAAGTCATTTGATGACTTCCCACCATCAAAAAAAAAAACCTCTCCTGTCTGTCTGTCTGTCCATCTGTCACCAGGCTGTATCTCATGAACCGTGATAGTTAAACAGTTGAAATTTTCATAGATGATGTATTTCTCTTGCCGCTATAACAACAAATACCTACTAAAAACAGAATAAAATAAATATTTAAGGGGGCTCCCATACAAAAAACGTGATTTTTTTGCCGTTTTTATAGATAATATTACGGAACCCTTTGTGCGCGAGTCTGACTCGCACTTGGCCGGTTTTTTTTTAAATGTTTTTCTTTTCATCGATATTTTCATCGCATTTCACATCTATTGCGCAATCCCGAATTTTCATTGTAATTCTACCGAGCCCACGTTTACGTCACTATTGTGGGGCGACCTTTTTTAACGGTACCTACTCTGAATTTTCCACGCTCAGCGTAGCACCTAGAGTTGAAAATCCAACTGTGCGCTTTTACAACGTGTTAGGATATTGGATTCTCAACCCTGGGCTCGACGCTAAGAGTTGAAAATCCAGAGTACGGTAAAAAACGTAGCTATAAGGGGAAGAAGGGGATAAAATGGACCATAATTATTTTGTTATTTGATTACCTACGTTTCCTAATATTTGACCGGCCGTTCATCTTAAAATACTGCCGACGAATCATGGCCGGTCTGAACATAGGCTCTCCGAACTTTCGCGCATGTTCTCTCACTCACACTTGCCTTATATCACCATTTGGTTCCTAAAAATGTTACTGCACCGCCTTCTGCGCAAAGTTCGGACCGGCCATGATTCATAGGCCGTATTGTACATGGATTTTCACGGGATGATTTTTACTACCCTACCTATTTGTATCTACACATCACGAAAAGAAAAAAAAATGGGAGAAAAAATAGTCATTAAGTGTTACTAACTTAAATCCACCTATTTAAACATAAAGTTTTTAATTAATTACATTCCACATTACTTCACAGTTTAATGTTATTTCTTTTTCAAATATTTTCCCATGCCATTGTGTCGAAGTTTTTAAATAACATTTACTTAACATTTTTCTACGCAACTTCAATCTAGTTTTTTGTTTTAAATACTACTTATTTTATTTTAGTTATTACAAAACTAGTTTGCACTTTGCAGGAATCTATTTATAAATTTATAATAATTATTGTTACTAGGTATAATCAATCTGCCTAGCCTTTTCCCAACTATGTTGGGGACGGGTATAATTTTAAGGTAGGTATAAAGAGGTAAAATTTGTAAGTTTGCACCTATGTAGGGGATAATCTTCGGAACTAATGATCTGATTCCAAAAATTCTTTCACTAATGGGAAGCTACAGTATTGCTGAATGTCATCATAGGATATTTTATGTTCAAACAAGATTTTACGCGGACGAAACCACGGTCAGAAGCTTGTCTGTTAATATAAAATAAACGCAATGTCGCAAATTCGAATCCAGTCACGATTTTACAATCGTGATATAAACTAAACTTGTTTTTAATATAATGCAGCTTGAGCTAGCTGGCAATACTTATTATAAAATATTAAGAAGAAGATGATTCATGAGTTAATAATAAATGCAAGACATAAAATATTAGGCAAGATGTCTCTCATACCATAACAATAGTACGAATTCGAAATAGGTATCATTAGGTAACCCATACCTGAGGCATTGATAGTAAACATAGGAATGTAATAATAACTTCGCCGGTGACAGAGGCGCCACCTGTTATTAATCAATAATCAACTACAGGTGCAAGTTTGATAGTCTCTACAACCTTTTTTCTTTCTTATTTTATTATAGTTGTACTTACCTGGTAAGAAATGGAATAAAAAAATACCTCTACATTTTTTCCTTCTTCGTTAAATTATGAAAAAAAAAACAATCTCCGCTCACCTAGACTAAAACGGTAGGTACCTACGAGGAAATTAAAAAGATGTCGGACTAACGTCACACTAAAAAAAGGTAAGACAAAAGCTTTTAACAAAAATAATAACGCGTCACCCTTAAACAAATCTTAACAACAACAAAAAGTTTTGGCCAGGCTAACATCGTATGCAAATTCCACGAATTCCAATGTATGGTCATAGACCGTAATAGCGTGCATTGAATACCAATCAACTGTCAAGTGACCCTTTTCCTATAGAAAGTCATACTCACTTAGAGGGGATAATCCAGTTATCACATCCATTTTTCTAATAAAACACAAACTACAAATGTTCTTTTCACTTTAAATGGATGTTTCAATCTGTCACCCATTTCTTTGACACTATTTTGCACATAAAACCAATTTAACAAAAGTATGTTCGCACATTATTACTGGTTATTGTTAACAAATGTCACTGATTGTACATTTTTTCCCGTATTTATGATTAAATCACTAGACACTATCACATTGGTTTCATTCACCCGAGGTTTACAGGTCGAAATGACAATCACTTGCGTTCCCTTTACAAATTACGATCTAAATCTTCTCACAACACAAGTAAAACTTTGTTTTTATCAAACAGAAGTGATTGTTGAAGGTTTATCTATTATAATTTCACGCTAAAATCACATAAGCTTCTTCTCAGAATCACACACGACACAAAAACATGAGAAACGTCACTCTACTAAACAGCCAAACAGGTTTTGTTTTTTTTTCTTCTCGATCAAGTCCTTACCACGTGACGGTATCGACTATTAGACAGCAGTTCGGCAGCGAATCGTTAGATGGCAGCACATGCGGCGTAAGAAATCAGAGCCAAAAGTAATTAAATTCAACCAGCAGGTTTATAGATTATTTCTTCACGTGAATCAACCATGGAAATTTTATTGGCATATTGAATATTTTCGTATGAAATGAATTTCATTTTATGTTGATTACAAAAATTGGCGATAACGCAGCGGCCGACGACTTTTAGTTGTACGGTTTTATGTGTCTACAGTTAATTGTAAGGTCATCTGTTTCTTTTTATTTTATCAGATATTAACTGAAAATTAAAATGAGCCAAAGACTTGTCGCTTATAAAGAGTTTAGCTATACGCTCTCGCCGAGATCTTGTTAGAAACTAAGTAAAATCTTAATTCTATTTATGATTATGCATTAATGATATATATAGAATTGAATTGAAATGTATTTTTGTTATTTGTAATGTGTAATATTGTAAGGAATCAATAAAAGCTTTTTTATTTTATTTTATTTATTTTATTTATTAATGATATATGTGTACGTCATTGGAAAACGAATAATAACTGACAAAAAATAAAATACCTAGATATAATTTGCGAGTAGCCGTCTGTCATCTATTTTATGCAACTAACTGTTTTACAGAACTACATAATATATCTAAGTTAAAAAACAAAACAAAACATTTATAATACTTTAATTAATAACTACCCGCAAAAATACCTCTGGTCCATTTCGTCCCCAATTCACCCCCGCGATTTTCATAAAGTAGTAATTAGGTATAATATTTTTTTGATTGCTTCGTTAGTCTAATGCTCGCAATAGTAGGGGAGGCAATGATGCTAAATGGGGATTTAGGTACTCGAGCGTCGTGGGGACCTATTGGATTGTGAAGATTAGATGCTAAAAAGAAAAAAGGTTATGTGAAGTATACCCTTTCACTGGTGAGGGGAGCGTCTATGGTAGGGGAGCCCTAGCGGGGATTTCGGGAGTTACTCGAGCGCGGCAGAATAACATACGAGGGGCAACCTTGTACCTTGTGAAGTACTCCCACCATACCTGAGCCCTGTACATAGAGGCAAACGCCTAGGGCAGCCGATCAGATTAGTAAAAAAAAATCGATCGTTAGAAAAACTCGAGCGCGTCAGATTAAGGTAAGGTTAGTTGGTTACATGCAGAAAAGTGTGCATTTTAATAATCTGACAATTTAAGCGTGAAATAAGGAAATGGGAGAGTTTTTACTAATCTGATCGGCTGCCCTAGGCGTTTGCCCCTATGTACAGGGCTCAGGTATGGTGGGAGTACTTCACAAGGTACAAGGTTGCCCCCCGTATGTTATTCTGCCGCGCTCGAGTAACTCCCGAAATCCCCGCTAGGGCTCCTCTACCACAAGCGCTACAGCTGAGCATAAGGTCCCATGGTCGATTCCCGGGTCGGGCAAAGTGTTATTGGGTTTTTCCATCTGGAATTTCTCAGTAGCAGCCCGGAGTCTGGATTTGTGCCCGGTTGATGGCAATAGGCTCGCCCCCTATTACATGTGACTTAAACATAACTGGCGGAATGTGGGTGTATCATAGATAAACCTTTGCCTAACCCTTCGGAGAGACAAGGCATGATGATTATGTTAGGTGTATATTTTTTTATGTCATATTTTCTTCATTTTTAAGAATCCTACGAAATACAGTATGTTAACTAAGAAAGGACGTACCCGCAATAGCGTACATAAAAAAAATTAACAATAAGAAAAAAAAAAAAAAAAATTGTAAGTAGTGAAATATTCACAAAACTATTAAATTCATACGTAAGAAAAACACTCCGTACACTTGTATTTCAACATAGAAAGACAATTAGTGTGCATAGTGTTTCTTTTCGTATCAATTTAATATTTTACTAGTATCAATTTAATTAAGTAGGTACTATAATAAAATTAAAATAAACTTTTCTTTTAATGGTAATATTTTTTAGCATGTATAGACGCTATACTATTGCAGGTTAACAGGAACGCCCTTCGTTATATAACATACTAAACATTGATTTAGGTATAGACGCAGCACGTCGTTCTACAGGCTGTAAGGGTAAACACTCTTGTCATTCAAACCATGGGTAGTTGACTTAAATATAAAAATAAATGACCGAACACAAGAAAAAAAAAACGTCATTTTCATTAAAAGATTTTAAAAAGTTTCTATCCGACACCGTGCTCTCTAGTGAAACAGCTGACTGACTGAGGGAGGGGTCGCGCTCGCGGCCGGTCAAGTCACATCCCGCACCCCCCACCCGTGTTGAGACGCAAGTTCGTTACCCTAGCGCATAGGGCAACGAACTTGCGTCTCTTGTGGTTTTTTTTGTTTTTTTTTTTTTATTATTCATAAAAAAAGTTTACATACATTAGTTTATAATTTAAACATACCACACAAACCATCGCGGGTTTAACAGCGGTATGGCCAGACACAGCAACTCGGTGCCACTACATATTAATACTTAATTATAATGTAAATACATAGGATTCTTTTATTATATTTCTAGATCGCACTGCAATCTAGAAAGTATCTTTTTAATAGCTTTGAGCAGTTCTTAACGTTTAATTCATCGCAAACTTCAATAGGTAAATCATTCATAAACGACGGTAGCATGGATTCCCACATCCGCGCTCCATAAGCATTATTAGATTTCGGTACAATAAATGTAGGTAAGTAGGCCAAACGACGCAACGACTTTAGTCTTACGTATTTACGAATATTACTTATATTATGGTAATTCTCACTGATAACTCGTAAACGTATCTTGTCAAAGACATTTACAATTCGACAGTGCTTAAATAAACCCGTGTCATTATCTTGGAATTTAAAAAAAAAAAAATGGTAAAATGTAAATGTTAATTGGTAAAATGTAGATTAAAAAAAAAGAAAAAAAAGGTGTAATTTTCCATTTATTTTACGGTCTATAAATGAAACCAAACCACTGATTGCAAGGATAACGGTGTTTACCCTAACACCCTGTATAGTTTCTGCCCTGTGCCCACCCCTGCAAGAACTATTCGTGAGTTCATGTATGTTTGTAAGGTTAAAATTGCGCAAGGAGCGGGGTATGCTCGGAGTTTCTTTGAAGGATAAGATCAGAAATGAATTTATCCAGAAAAGAACCGGAGTTACCGACATAACTTGCAGGGTAAGCAAGCTGAGGTGGCAGTGGGCTGGCCATGTTTGTCGCAGGACCGATGGCCGGTGGAGCTGGAGCAGACGAGTCCTAGAGTGGAGACCGCGTAGTGTGGGACGCCCCTCAGCTAGATGGACCGACGAACTTAAAAAATTGTCTGGGACAGACTGGATGCGGAAGGCGGAGGACAGGGTGTTGTGGCGCAGCCTGGGAGAGGCCTATGTCCAGCAGTGGACTGCGATAGGCTGAGTTCATTGATTGAATTCCGTATATCTGCTCAACAAGATAAATAACGCAATGTTATTGAACTGTTAAAATTATTCAGATTGTGATTGATCGTGTGTTACGCTATTAGGGTGCGGTTCTGTGATTCTTACATCTAGCGGATTCCTGAAACAAACCGACTTTCGCATTCAAAATCAGTTAGGATTAGGATCATCATCATCTGCTTAGGCTTTTCCCAAAGTTATATTGGGGTCGGCTTCCAGTCTAACTGGATTCAGCTGAATACCAGTATTTAACAAGGAGCGACTGCCTATCTGACCTCCACAACCCAGTAACTGGGTAACACGATACCCCTTGGTAAGACTGGTTGTCAGACTTTCGGGCTTCTGTCGACCCGTAACGACTTCAAAGATCTACAAATGACAGCCGGGACGAACGGCTTAACGTGCTTTCCGAGGCACGGGGGAGTCTCGGTATGTAAAGATGGTTACCCATCCACGGACCAACCCCGGCTAGCGTAGCTTAACCTGATTGATCGACCCATGCGGCTGTTATTACTTGATAAGGATGTAGGCTTTATTGTGTCCAGCATCAACCTTTGTGTACTTACCTCTACGCATAGTTACCAAATGTCAAAAGGCTTGTCATGGTATTTTGGTGACAGTTGCCATAGCAACGCATTGTATAAACTCAAGTGGGGCTATTCATTTTTGTGTGGTAAGTTTTAAACAGTAAATTCTTTGTATATTTCATAAAAAATAAGGTAAGTGAGTCAACTATACTTAATACAATTCAATTTAATAACTATGTCAAATAAGTATAACTTGATTTTGTAAAAAGGACTTATTCATGTGCCTTCCCGGGTCCTAAACTTGGTTTCAAGCGACCCCGCCCTGGCTTCGCACGGTTTTTAAGACTTGACAAAACATTGAGATTTCCTAATGATGACTAAAACAGTGTAATATTAATGTACACATAAACCTTCCGGAATAAATATATAAATGGTAGTGAAAACCACATCAAAATCCGAACAAGGAGATGTTTCAGACTCTACATACTAGTAGCGCCATCTATGCTACCAAGTCAGAACTACTCTTGTGTGGACTTGCAAACATCGAGTTGATGTTATGAAACAGCCTGAAATTATGCTATTTACAGTTATTTTATAATAAATAGGTAGGTAGGATAGGACCATCACAAAGACGCGCCCCACTCCGCTCCACTGCGTACTAAAGTACAGTTTAGGGCGATGCAACATAAGAGCGAGGCCCCATTAGTGCGTTGCGCTGCGTTGAGTCGTCGTAGCGTCGTCGCTGCGTCGTTTTCCATATATTTATTTTTTATGACATGCCCCAATCGACCGTTGCGTCGTCGCGGGAGTCGTTTTAGAGTGAGGCCCCATTAGTGCGTTGCGCTGCGTTGCGCTGCGTTGCGTCGTCGCAGTGGTTCGATCGCTATGGTTCCGATCCATTATTATGGAGACTAAGGGCGATGCCCCATTAGTGCGTTGCGTTGCGTCGTCGCAACGGTTCAAAGCATTCAGTCTCCATAATAATGGATCGGAACCATAGCGATCGAACCACTGCGACGACGCAACGCAGCGCAACGCACTAATGGGGCCTCGCCCTAAATGCTTTGATCCGTTGCGACGACGCAACGCAACGCACTAATGGGGCATCGCCCTCAACGGATCGGAAGAGATGAAGCGGGAGGGAGGGTGATGCGCTGCGTTGTCGTAGCTCCGCTCGACGACGCATTGTATGCCACACCTGCGTTGCGACGACGCCCGACGTGGCAGCGAAAGAGAACGACGTGTGCCCCTCTAGCAGTGGAACACTGTCCGTCGTTGCACCGGGGTCCGACAGCGCAGCGCATCACAGTCCCCCCGCTTCGTCGCAACGCTTTGATGTGGTATGTCATTTAAAATATATGGAAAACGACTCAGCGTTGACGCTGCGACGACGCAACGCAACGCAAAACACTAATGAGGCAGAGCTCTCAGGCGGTTTACACACGGCATCGCGCACCGCCGCGCCGCGTGGCGCGGTCTCTACTAATTTGACCGCGCGGTCGGGCGGTGTAGGTTTGTTAGGCATCAGCGGATTTAATAGAGGCCAATGCGACATGACATCGCCTATCGCGGCGGTGCGCGGTGCGGTGTGTTAATCGTCTTACAGTACAGTACCTAATCGCGGAGTGGGGCGCGTCTTCGTGGTTGGCACTTTCCGTACCTACTATTCATAGTTCGATATACAAATGGGTTATTAACTGTTATTTTTTCAGTTACAGAAAGCTGGATCGAACTTGTCAAAATGCCGGAGCTAATCGAGCAGATGTACTGCTCCCAGCAGATCGTAATACCTCCGAAGTACCCGTACATACTCAAGAGATATTGTAAAGGTAAGCTTGAAAACAGCTCAGTAGGAGCTCGTGGCTAAGTACACACAAGACAGCCGTTTGGGTCGATCCATCAGGTTAAGCTACGCTTTACGGGGTTGGTCTGTGGATGGCTTTACATACTCCTCCGTGCCTCGGAAAGCACGTTAAGCTGTTGGTCCCGGATGACATTCGTGGATCTTTGACAGTTGTTACGGGTCGTCAGAAGCCCGAAAGTCTGACAACCCAGTCTTACCAAGGAGTAAAGAATTACCCAGTTACTGGGTTTTGGAGATCAGATAGACAGTCGCTCCATGTAAAATACTGTCATCAGCTGCAACCGGTTAGACTGGAAACCGACCCCAATAAAGTTGAGAAAAGGCTAGGTAGATTGATTGATTGAAGCTTTAAAACAGCAGAGACTTCTTCTTGTACACACGGCTACACATCAAGCTAGACATTTCCAGTTTATGCTGATCTCGCATTGTATAGGATTTCCGTACAATACGAGGTCAGCTTATACTGGAAATGTGTGTACAGAGGAGGCACGGGCATCGATTTCTACGCTTGTTCATGCTGGCGACTTCAGATTACTAAGTTTGGACTTAGTAGTATGAAAACTCCAACGTGGCAGACTCTGAACCCGACAATTGCATCACACTTTTAATCACAATCTTAGTCAGTCAATCTGCCTAACCTTTTCCCAACTATGTTGGGGTCAGCTCCAGTCTAACCGGATGCAGCTGAATACAAGTATTTTACATGGAGCGACTGCCTATCTCACCTCCACAACCCAGTAACTGGGTAATACGATACCCCATGGTAAGACTGGTTGTCAGACTTTCGGGCTTCTGCCGACCCGTAACGACTGTCAAAGATCCACGAATGACAGCCGGGACCAACGCTTAACGTGCTTTCCGAGGCACGGAGGAGTCTCTGTGTGTAAAGATGGTCACCCATCCACGGGCCAACCTCGGCAAGCGTAGCATAACCTGATGGATCGACATGATCGCCATGAGCTCCACTCTAAAAGTAATAATTTAACTTTATCTCTGTTTTTCAACAGCCGCCATAAAAACTCAACCTTACGACCTTCTTCGCTGGTCGTTCGAATATTTCAAGGCTTTGGCGGAGCACCGGCCTCCACCCGTCAAGCTGAGGCTGGAGTACCCCATCTACTGCACTGAGGGGGGACTCACTAGGGGCTGTCTAAAGGTGCTGGCTCATCAGGTAAAAATCAGCCTTCAATGTTCCTACTGCTCGGAGTCAGGCATCCGCCCGTCTAACTGACGATGGAGTACCATATCTAGAGCACTGAGGGGGTCTAGCTAGGGGATGTCTGAAGGTGCTGGCTCATTAGGTAATAGTGCGCCTCTCATGTTCCTAGGGACTCAGGCCTCCGCTCGTCATTCTGAGGCATTTGTACCCCATCTTACTCACGTATCTTACTTACGCACTTAGAGGGGACTCACTACCGAGTAACTAACAATCGACGATAAGAAATCGACCGAGTAAGGCCGTTTGTCCACCGCCACCGTCAACGGGACGTCAACTAGAACGAGATGATGGCGCCGAAGTAGCGATGCATACATATACTAAGGGCGCGTGACCACCGCCCACCACCGCCTTCCTTTCCAACCTTCGGTTCAAATAATGTCGTTTCCCGTTTTTGTTGTTGTTTAATTATGTTAAGTTGTGTGTTATCAATGAAATGATCACCTTTTCCCCCAGCTATATGGCATGAAAGAAATCCCAACATTTATACTGAGGCAAGCATGGCAGGGATTTTGCCTGGATCGTTTGGAGCTAAGGAGAATCCTGTGTCTGTGTGAAGTGTACCGTCGAGCGGAGATAGTGCCGTTCTTCCACTTCTTGGCGGTCGCTGGAGGCCTGCTGACTAAGGTTGGTTTATTTCAACAAAGGCCTTTATTTTTGCGGTTCCTTTTTAAACTGATAGTCATAGGTTGAAGGAAGCCGGAAAAGAGCAAATAAGAATAAAATAAAAAAACATCTATTTATGTACATTACACTGTTAATTTTGGAGTCACCTTTAAAACGAAGATTTGCTTTTATTTGATGGCTTCGTTCTTCCAGTTTACATTAGCTGTACATAATTATGTGTGAAAAAAATATTGAGACTTTATTAGAGACAATAATTTTGAGAGAATGCCTAAAGTTTTTATGAATATAAAATACGGAAATTATGGTAAGAAATAAGGAGTGCGCGCAGTGATATGTGTGGGATGAAGGACAAACGATGGATGGATTGTTCATCGTTTTCCTGCCCTTATCCCAATTTATTTGGCGTCCGCACAACATGTCCCTTTCTTCCATACTTCTCTTTAAGTCGTCATCTCGGTAGTCACCCCCTTTCTAGCCATATCATCTTTCACACAGTCCATCCATCGTGTCTTTGGTCTTCCCCTACTCTTAAAGCCATCGACATTCATGATCAAAACTTTCTCCACGACATTTCCATTTCCTCTGCATCACATGTCTATTACCAAGACTACCGATTTCCGCATAGCTTTTCAGTCACCGGTGCCACTTTCAGACTTCCTCTTACGAACTCATTTTTTATTCTATCCATTCGTTTAACACCACACACATCCTACTTAGCATTCTCACCTCAGCTGCATGCAATTGCCTTTCATTCATCCCTTTTGTGGCCCAATATTTTCTGTTTGAAAGACGACATGGTCAGAATGGGTGGAAAGACTGACATTACGAATGATATTTTTGGAAAAAGAAGTCATGCTGTGCCTACTGGTTGTTGATAAAAACGACAGTCGCCCGACGCAAAACTGTCACAAAACTATGAGAGAGAGCTTTGTTAGACACTAGCTGATGCCCGCGGCTCCGCCCGCGTAGATGTCGGTAATTATATACTAAAACCTTCCTCGAGAATCATTCTATCCATTGGTGAAAACAGCATGAAAATCGGTGCAGTAGTTTTTGAGTTTATCGCGAAAAGACACAGACAAACGTGGCGGAGGACTTTGTTTTATAATATGTAAAGATTATTTAAAAAAATCAAAATAATTGTGTTCAATCTTTGAAAACATTCCCAAATACCCATGCCGTATATTGCGGCTCTTTAGGTATTTGAAGCCATTTCTGAAGATGTGGATGCATCTAGATGACATCAGCAAAGCCGTTAAAAAAACGTTTTCAATCTGGTATTATTATCTTCCACAGTGTCTGACCCACACAATGATTCTGCTCTGCGAGTCTTTAACGAAGGAGCCCGATGGAGGATCAGCAGCTATTCCTGTTGAGGAGTTCCTGACGATGTACCACTATCTAGCTATTATGGATGCCTCCGAGAACGTGCAGTACTTGGACGGGTATAGAGAAGGTACCAAAAAAAATCTGTTGTTCGATACATTTTGACAAGTTATGCTAACATAAATGTAGGGAACAGTTGATTATTTTTTCGCGATTCCAGGTTTGGTCCCATAGTAAAAGTTATTCATAATGTCAAGTGTTTAGTTGTTTGACAACAAAAAAAGAATTATCCAAATCGGTCCAGCCGTTCTCGAGTTTTAGCGAGACTAACGAACAGCAATTCTTTTTTATAATAAGACTAATAACTTTTTGTTTTAGGGTCTAAACCACAGTCTGAGCCTGAAGAAGAAGAGTCAAGTGGGTCAGATCTTGTAAGTGAATCGTTTATGTTCGCACAAAAATAATGTTCCCACTGTTGGGACACAGGCCTCCTCTCTGTGAGAGGGAGTTAGCCGTAATCCACCACGCGGGCCCAGTGCGGTTTGGTAGATGTCACATGTCTTCGAATTTTTGGTTCTAGGACATGCCGGTTTCCTCACGATGTTTTCCTTCACCGTTACTAGTAATAGTGACTAAACGATTGGATACATTCGCTTTATTTTTTGTAATTGTAAGCAGACTGGGAACGTCATTAGATATACCTAAACATTTTAATTTATTCTTGACTTAGGTATTCCAGTGAAACGGTTTTTCGTAATTGAAGATTTTTTTCTTTCTTGTAACAAATAATTTTTCTATTGTCTTGTAGGATTTAACGAAGCTTATCGTAAGTCCTAAAACTTATAACTTTACTTTCATTCAGTTTTAAATCTCATAAATTCATTGCGTAATATTTATGTTCACATTTCATAAGTACTAAGTTGTCGTAAGAAGTCTTGTTATTCTGTAAAGTTCAAGAGAAGAAGAACCTACAGACGTTTTGTCTTCTTCTTTCAAAAGTAATTTGACTTTTGAAAGAAGAAGACAAAGCGTTGTGTAACTATACAGGCGCTATACAACGTTTATCAGTAAGGCGGTTTTTGTGTAGGTAATACACGATCAATCAGAATTGGAATCCGTTCGAAACAAAGGTCTAATCCATTGCTTTATAAGTTCGTAAGTGACGTTGTTGAGCAGTTCTTTTTTCGAACTTATGAAGCAATGGATAAGACATTTGTTTCAAATCGATTCCAATTTTGACCGTTCGTGCATTAGCTACGCAAGCTAGGGTGCTGCTCAGGTGAGCGCACACATTCGAAAGCGAACTCATTTGTTTTTAAAGTAAATCATCGCGGATTCACAACGAGACAGCGTTCGAATTTCAAAGTGATGTTTAGTGATTGCCACTACCAACGACCACTCTCTCATCCGAAAACGAAGGTACGGGCCCGTCTGAAAGTAGTTCGATACTTCGGAGTGAACCATATTCCTGATTAAACTTTTTCGGACGGGTACAATCACCTCGGGCGTAAGGACAACTGTCTAATCGTGTTGTCATTAAATTTTAGTTTGGGCCCTAAACTAATCTAATTCCCGTAAGTGATACGACGTGCGAAGCACCCGTAACTTCGGTCGATGTCACGATGAAAGAGTAGATCCCTTGATGTATGAATGCCAGTATTTTCCACGGAGCGACGGTCATCTGCCTTTTAAATCTTAATCGATTTCCCAAGTTAAGATTCTCAAGCAATCGTATTGATATCTATCTTCAGGTTTAACACTGGCTTTCATGATCTATCTAGGAAAGACACGATTGGAGATAATAGTACTAATTAACTGTATTAGAATCCTTAGTTTGACCACAGATGAATACAGATAGTTTACCCCGCAAATTCATTTAAATAAAAATCGACTCTTTCTACCACACAATAAAGTGCAATTCAGGTCGCACAGCGCTAATTACCTACAGTTTTATTCACCAAGAAGAAGTGCCCTTTCTATCGCGCAACTCGTATATCTTCTGACTACGTTGCACTCACTGAATCAGCCCGACAAGACGGGCCAGTCGCGTACTTGTAGCTTCATACCTAAAATGCGGAGTAAACTATCTGTATTCATCTGTGGTTTGAGTAAATACATATTATTATTGTTATTAAATTTACTCCATCACCCCTTATAACAGTTCAGTTTTTCCATCAAAGTATTCACTGAAATCGCTATACAACGTGTAACATTAAATGCGCAAAACCTGAAAATAGTTTGTTCTGAATATTGGGCAGAATCAATTAAACTACCTACTTTTAAAAATAGGTCACATTTAAAAAAATCTTCATAAAAAAAACGTTGCCGTGTCTATTTATTAATTTACGTTACTGTAGTGCGTAGGAAATGTTTGCGCAACCCCGCACCGACGGCTTCCATGCAATTATACGCAAAAAAACGGCGCGGCGTCGCTGCTGAGGAGAGTGAGGGGCAGTCGGAACAGCATCCTGAAAACTGTATCCGAGAGCTTAGGCTCGCCAATTGTTCAGCAGTTTGTGCGGAGGTTGATTAATACTAACACTAGGCAATAAGTTATTTTTTGTTTGTTACTAACACTATATATTCGTGTCCGAAATAAAAAGATTTGATTGATTGATTGATTGATTGATTGATTGATTGATTGATTAATAGGTCAAGCCATCACATGCACAAAAACGCCAAAATAGATAAACAAACACAAATTGTTGTCGACCAATTTAAATTTTCTCATACGCGGGATGATAATAATAGCTTTTATTTCAATGCAAATACGAATCGTCCAAAACTAAAACAGAACATAAAACCTTTAACATTTTAATGTAATAAGTTACCGCCTTACTAATAAACGTTGTATAGCGCCTGTATAGTTACACAACGCTTTGTCTTCTTCTTCCAAAAGTAATTTGACTTTTGAAAGAAGAAGACAAAGCGTTGTGTAACTATACAGGCGCTATACAACGTTTATTAGTAAGGCGGTTATTATTTAACCGTATTTTTGTATTTTTTTGCTGTCTTTTGTGTGCACCAAATAAACGTTTTATCTATCTATCTATCTTATCTATCTTTACAATTTTTTTAATGTTTTTTTTTCTCTCTGAAATAGGTCAATTGAATTAAAAATCAGTTGGGGTGTCTGAGGTTTTGCGCATTTAACATTACACGTTGTATATAAAGCCTTCTGGAGACTGGAACGACGTGACTCTAACAAACCAATTTCTAAGAAAACTTCACGGTATAACAATAGGGAATATGCATGTAATTCAAATATGGGTCAAATATTTTTTTCTATAAACTATGTTACTTCAGAATTATGCCTCCATCAATATTTTTGAATAAAATTGAGCGAGAAATTATTTTTTTTAAAGTCCCAAAAAACTGTGGGTAATTCAAATACTTGAAAAGGCTAAGAGCGGATGTGACGTAACAATCCGGGATAACAATCAAAATGTCAATGTCAAGTCAATCAACAAGTGTCAAGTCAATGTCAAACGCTCATAGAAAAAGGAGTTTTTGACGTTGACTTGACAGTTGCTTTTCTGTTTTCACGAACTGTGACGTCACCACACCAAGCGCGCCAAATGGAGGGCGTTTAAATAGCCCGGATCGGTTGGATATTTTTAAACATTTTTTTAACTACTTTAAATTGCTTTTTTGCCGTCGAATTTTTTAAAACTATTATTTGACGATGTAAACTATCGAATAAAAATATTAAAAAAATACATGCATATTCCCTATTATCGGTGTCGCCTCGCGCCAGTCCGCATGAGGCTTGAAATGAAAATATTCTTGATCACCCTTTACATCAAAAAACAGGGAGATTCAGACGATGATAATTACTGGGATGGTGATGACCTGCAAAGATTATCACTGATCAATGACCGTGTGGATAGAACAACTCGATTCAGCATGAGACTGAACCGTCCTACCCTCGGGAAGATTGAAAGGTCAACTTCTATTGAACGGATGGCACAAATTGAAAGAGATGAATATATGAGGCAGAGAACAGGTTCTCTTTTTTGTATGTTGGTAGAGTCGCTTTTAGAATAACATAACATCACGCCTGTAATTCTCCGAAGGGATAAGCAGAGGTGTACCTTTAGTACACCCACGTTCGAGTTCCATGTAATAGGGGCGAGCCTATTGCCGTCAACCGGGCACAAATGCTGACTCCGGGCTGTTACGTGAAAAAATGGGAAAATCCAATAACACGCTGTCCGACTCGGGATGAAAACCTAAAACAACTTACCGCCCCTCCCGTCGTCTCGCCGTCGCGTCGCGGCGCGTCTCGCCGCGGCGGTGCGGCGGGTGGTGCGGCGGGCGTGGCATGACTAGTACATATCTATTCATTTGTAATACTGGGGCTACACTTTGCGTTATCGCGAACTTTTCTTCGTGCGCTCTCTCTCGCACACCCCTCGATGTCTCGCTGAGCAACAGAGAGCGCACCAAGAAAAGTTCGCGATAACGCGAAGTGTAGCCGTAGCATTATAGTCGCAAGACGCTTCGCCCTTCGCACCGCGCGAACATTCGCTGCAACGAATGTCCCGTGGCCAGGCGGATAGTCATAGTGATGTTAGATAAATATAAGTGTTTGAAGTTTCAGACGGTTACACCCTAAATGCGTAACACACGATCAATTACAATCTGTTTCATTTGGACAGTTCAAGAACATTCATTGCATTATTTACGTTGTTGAGCAGACAAATTTTTCGAACATAATAATTATGAAGCAATGGAATAGCAATAGTCTTTAAAATGATTCAGATTGGGATTGATCGGTTGTTATGGTTTCCTTACGAAGTTTTCCTTCACCGTCAGTCACTGTAATATGTAAATGAAATAAAAACTTTTTACAAAAAAAAAACAACCGACTTCCAAAAAAAACACTAAAAAGTGAAAAATACTTTAATTTCGGAAGTCGGTGGCACAAAACGAAAATTTTAAACCGACGAACTGGGAAAAATACGTACCTAATATTGAAACTAAGCAAGCAAAGTGAATAAAATTTATAAGGGATGACCGCTGAAGCACTGCTCTCAATAAGGTGAAGGAAAACATCGCAGGTATGTCCTAGAACCAAATAATTTGAAAATCATTGAGCTCTTATTAATTTAAATGCAATTTTCAGGAAAACCAGAGCAGTGCGAAGAAATTAATGTTAGTTTAATTTCGTGTTACAGTAACTTTTAGTTATCCTAGTCGTATTTAACTACTTTAATTTCGCGGAAATCAAATTTTCGTACGTTTTTTTGGTATTCGCAGGTCAGTGTCAGGTTGTGTGTTGATTAAAATATGATTCGCGTCCGTAAAAAATATGGTTTACAGAAATCAGAAATCATTGGAATCAGCTATACAACAAAAATTTGCCATAGATTACCAAAAAACGTAGAAAAATTTGAATTCGCTAATCGAATTAATATTGTTCCATTTCGGTTAATCATTTGAAGTTGACAGAATGATACCTGTTGTACGTTGAGCGCTAAACGAATTTAGTGATTAGTGGTGCAAGCTGCTTGTCCACCACACAACGTCAACGGGACGTCAACGAGAAACGAGATTATGCGAACCGAAGGTGACGGCCCGGTAGTGGTGTGCGGTGGACATGCGGACATAGCAAATGTCGCTAGAGTGCGCGCAATATTTTGTTTGTTTATTATGTTTAGATATCGATAACCATCACGTCTGCGGAGTTCCGCTAGCTAATTTAATTTGACCCTGTATTGGTGCCCAACAGAACTGCCATAAAAAACCTCCTTTTTAAAAACAAACAAACTAACTAACAATAAACTTCTATTTTTTCAGAGAAAATTGAAGGAGATGAGTTCTATGATGATGGATCCTGATGCCGAAGGCAAGAAAGCTGGTGAGTTTATAAGTATTAAAAAAAAATCCAATAATTAAGTCCTTATGCCCTAAACGATAATGTTGCTAATAAAGAATTGTTATTCGTTTTCACTCATACACTGTTTGTCCACCGTACCGACACGCAACGTCAACGAGAAACGAGATTACGCGGCCATAGTAAATGTACTGTCGATACTTCTGTTTCGTCATCTCATTCTCGTTGACGTCCCGTTCAAAGTGCGGTGGACAAACGGCCGTTGTTTTTTTTATATACGAGGTTAGGGCCTATGCACACGGCATTATTCTTATGCGCGTTCCTTGCAAAGCGTGTCGACGCGTTGGCACGTTTTCTGCCTTGAAAAAGAAGCATTCATTGCGTGTGCAGCGTGTTTAATTAGACACGTGTGTGATTAGACACTTAGGTGTAGTAAGGGTCATAGTTTCTTTATGTGGAGCACTAAATCATAATAAATAAATTTAAAAAATGTATTTTTTTTTACTCTTTGGAAAATAAATCCCATCATTGATTAGCTGTATCGTCACGACCAATAGGCCTAGAGTGCTTGGGTTGGGCCCAGATGTTTAGCTTGCTTCACAAAAATATGGAAAAAAACTGAAACAAGTGCCAGGATTTTGCAGTTTTTTGAGCACCATGGAGTAAGACAAGGTTTTCAGGGTTGCAAACTTGTATACTACTCTCAGGAGACCTAACAACCGCAGGAGACGCCCTGGGCGTCGGGAATCCCAGGTGGATTCCCGGCCACCGTAGGCGCGGGATTGCGGACGGCGAGCAATGGGTAGCTGGCCGTCCAATTAGGAGCAGGCCCGAGTCGACGGCGCGTTGTGTTCCACACGCGCCCAAAGAGATATCAGCACAATTGACGGGGTCCACTAGGACCGATGCCTGCCAGGGTTGCGGGAAAGTCTGAAAGGGATACCGGGACCTTGGCAACAGGCAACTGAAGGAACACGGGTGGGTCAGTAAAAATCTGACTGCGGGAGCCCCGCCCAGAGCGGGAGAAGTCATTTGATGATTTCCAACCCTCAAAAAAAAAAGCGTACCTAACAACATAATTTATGTTTGCGATGTTTGATGTTGTTATTGACTATGTAAGTTAAAATCTGATTAATATTTTAATAGAAAAACCGGCTGAAGAAGTGAGGGATCCTGACAAGAAAGATACGATTGACATAATCGTTTACGATGAAGAGGAGCAACCTATCGAATATGAAATATATGGTTTTAAATGTTTTACTATTGACGAGCTATCGCAAATTGCAGATTTAGTAGAAAGAAAGAAAAAAATGTTTATTCTGCATAAAGAAAACGCACACACCACAAATAAAAGACAACATACATACATACATAATCAGCCTATAATATTCCCGCTGCTGGGACACAGGCCTCCTCTCTGTGAGAGGGAGTGGGACGTAATCCACCACGCAGGCCCAGTGCGGGTTGGTAGATGTCACATGTCTTCGAATTTTTAGTTCTAGGACATGCCGGTTTCCTCACGATGTTTTCCTTCACCGTTTTGAGAGCAGTGGTGCTGAAAGACAAAATAAAAAAGAGTGAATTTCGTAAAAACAAAACAAAAGTAGCCGAAAGCCTCATATTTAACCAATAAAAATTAAAAAGTTTGACAGTATTGTTCATACTTCTATACTCCTTGATGTTTGTTCATTGGTTGATGTCAAGGCCAGGGACCAAAGACAATTTTGCGTAATAGGGAATATGCATGTATAAAAAAAAAAAAAAAATCGATAGTTTACCTCGTCAAATATTAAAAAAAATTCGACGGCAATAAAGCAATTTAAAATACTTAAATTAATTTCTAAAAAAATATTGATGGAGGCATAATTCTGAAGTAATATAGTTTATAAAAAAAAATACTTGACCCTTATTTGAATCACATGCATATTCCCTATTACTAGTAGTAGATCATGATCGATCATCCACAGCCCGGTTTTCCCCACAGGCCTCTCTTTTCTTGTACCAAACCCCAGGCTCCAGGGCCAGGCTCATCCAATTTCAAACCAAGTAGATACAGGAGACATTAATTCACAAACATGACTTGATATAACTTGACGAGTAAAAGAAATTTCGAGATCATGGGGATTCTCAAAATTATCATTCTAATTAGCCTTTTCCCAACTATATTAAGGTCGGCTTCCAGTCTAACCGGGTGCAGCTGAATACCAGTATTTTACATGGAGCGACTGCCCATCTAACCTCTACATTTACTGGGTAATAAGATACCCCTTGGTAAGACTGGTTGTCAGACTTTCGGGCTTCTGACGACCCGTAACGACTGTCGAAGATCCACGAATGACAGCCGGCGCCAACGGCACCAACTGCCTATCTAACCTCTACATTTACTGGGTAATAAGATACCCCTTGGTAGGATTGGTTGTTAGTTTCGTGGTCAATTCTCATAATAAACATAACATCCGCTCTTTGTTTCCGTGAGCGGTCAGGCAGAGTTGTGCCTATAGTATACCCACTATTTCACCAGTTATTTTTAAGTCCCATGTAATAGGGGCGAGCCTATTGCCATCAACCGAGCTCACATCGAGACTTCGGGCTGCTACCGAGAAATTCCATGTAGAAAAATCCAATAACACTTTGCCCGACCTGGGAATCGAACTCAGGACCCAGCAGTAGCGGTTGAGATATATATTTTTATACATTACGGTAACGTGGTAAACATGGATACGATCCATCTTCATGTTGAGGTATATTATTATAAAATCTGCAATTTGCGAATGGAATATAATACTAGTAATTTAAAACTTTTATTTTGTTTTTTTGATAAAAGTAGTTTGTCAAGTATCTAAAACGCTTGAGAATTTATAAAACAATAAAACTAGTCTAGTTTAATTTTTAATAGTATTTTTTCTCTTGAAGTATAGTAGTGCCACAAAATGTATGCGCTTCGGTATAATAATATATTGACATTTGTCTTATTTGTTTTTTTTTTATATTTTGTAAGATATTGACAAAATAAATGTAAAGTACTCAGTATGTAGAAGAAGCGATTATATTAAATTTGTCAGTAGATTTAGTTCTCGCAGATTAATTATCACAAAGTCAAAGTTTTTTTGTTGAATAGTAAAGTATCGTTACTCTCCACTACTTTGAATAGATATAAATTTAGACACGTCTCCTAGTAGAAGGAGTAGACATCCTAACTCAGACGTAATAGTCCAAGCTTTAATCAAAACTTGACACCAGCCGGTCTATCCCAATTTGAAGTGAGCTGTTATTCCACCTGATGCCAGGGATTGATAGCTCACTTCGAGCTCACTTCACCCGGCTGGCTTACATTGCTATTCTGTAACCATCATCTCACCGTGAAAACTTAGGTGAAGTGAGCTGTCAGTGTCATCGATACCATGCTAAGGCAGTGACAGTTCACTCCAAGCTCACTTCACCTAAGTTTTCACAATGAGATTTTTACGGAACAGATCAGCATAAGTGAATTAAGTCATCATTGTACCGTTGTGAAAAAGGGATGGTGCTATACGTTCTGTATAGCTTTATCTCTCTTGCATTGCTACAATGATGGCCGTAACACGTCATCATACGGCCCCAGGAGAACCAAAAGAGGAGCTGCCTGAGGAACAATCCGAGTCAGAGTTCAAACTAGTGGAAGAAGAGATTAAAGAAGAAGTAGCCTACGTCCCAACTGAAGCAGAAAAAATACAGTCTTATTTAGCTGAAGTAATATTGAATGATGGTCTTTTTTATAGAGAGGGGTCTAAATGCAAAACCGCCGCTGTTGTAAATTATCGTCATGCGATGTTTTTATGTAGCAACATTTTTTGTTATTTCTTTTTGCGTTGGACCAAAACAAAAATGAGTAAAATCGCCTCCATCCTATATAAAAAGTCGCTTGAAATAATAGCTTAGGTGCAAAACCGACTTTGTCGGGGCTCGACCAATGACAGTTTAGCATGTTGTTGAAAAAGTTGTTCCCAATGCCCTATAATCACCTAAAAAGCGCTTCTATCAAGGCCACTGAGATACAGAAGCGCCGCTATCAAATTTTCAAACTTTAATAAATAAGATTACGTTCCACGTGTTGTAAATGAAGTCGGTAAGTACTGATCAATTTTACTTTAAAAAAAACAACTGTATTGAGTTGGTAAATTTTGATTGTGCAATATGCATCTGTATTAGACAGTATAACGTTTCGGTTTCTAGCTCAAAATCGCAAAAAGTCAACAGAGGTGGTTTTGCATTTAGACCCCTCAGTTAGAAAATATTTTATATTCATCGAAATGTCGCAGCGCCCCCGTGAGAGGGCGTGGCAAGCGGTGCCGCGGAGGCAACTCGGTGCTCCATGACAATGGACCCGTCCTCTTGTTTGCCCTAACGGCTTATGGTAGTTGTGCGTGGTTTTAACGTGCTACTTTGTAGTACACCAACATTTGAATAAATATGCTGATCGCGGTAAACGTTGCTTGCGCGATGCAGGTTTTCGCAAGACGTCACTTTGATGCGTAGTTCGCATGTGGCGATGTAGATGCCGCCACAGAACCATTAAGGGTATGATGTAGATGAGCCCTTCAATTTGCGTAACACAATCACACTCTGAAGGATGATGCTGCTGATGCTGCTATTACTTAGCCACGAGTTCCCCTTTTTTTTCTTTATAATCCTTTCCCTAATCCTTTATTCCTGTCCTCTCTACACTAGGTTGAAAATGCGCGCGAGGAACGTTTACTTGATCTTGAGAATACATTCGAAGAAATACGTCAGCTTGTGCAAAAGTTCAAATCTGCTAACTATGATCTTGGTTAGAATGCTTTTACTAAACCTACGCTTCCCTTAGCGTATTCTTTATATTCATCATATTCACCCTCCTGCCTCGTAACGTAACTCAGCTTAATTGTTAATTTTTCATTCATTGCTCAGTTCCTTATACTAGGTATATAATTATGTATATCAATGTCATAATCATCATCATCACTAACACTATCATCATCATCACTATATTAAAATGCGAAAGTGAGTTTGTTTGGTTCTTTGTTAGTGTCACTGACTGAGTTCAATTTTTAAGGTATAGTCCAAGAGCTAGATCGAAGAGTTTACGCGTAAATATCGCATTGAATTCATTATATCTTCTAGACTAAGACCCGAATAAATCTGTGACTTGGCGACTGATTCCGACTAATTAGCAACTAAATTTGGGAGAAAACAGATCTTTGCTAGGTGCTCTAGTTTTTGAGATATAAATGTGGCCCTGCTGGGGAGACTCTCCAGATCGGCCACCTATAAACCCTTATATCTTTTGAACAAGTGACCGACAAATTCTGATATTTGGCGACAAATTTCGACTAATTAGCGACTAATTTTTTGTGTAATCAAAATTAAAATCCCTGATATTGGCCCTGCTAGAGTCAGTGACACTATTTGTTATGCTTTCACGCTGAAACTGCTGAACGGATTTGGATGAAATTTAGCACATGGGTAGACCATGAAGGTTAATTTTCATCCTGGCCCGCAGACGAAGTTGCGGGCAAAGCTAGTAATATATATTTTAGATACATCAACATCAGTCGTCATCTCAGTATTATGTCTTAATCTGCCTAGCCTATTCCTAAATATTACTGATACACTACAAACAATTGTTGCAAATCAGTATATGTTTTCAGAGTGGTCTCATTCTTCTATAAACATATATCTTATTTAATTAATTTGCTCATAGGAATGGTGGCTGGACGTCAGATGTCGACAACGAGTGGAGAGTTCATCGTCCAGTACATTGAGAAGGAGATATTGGAATACATTGATGAACAGATCGCCATATTGCCTGATCCTGATCTAAAGAAGAAGAAGGTAAAGATAGGAAATTAGTCTTTATCCACAAAGACAGAGAGAATATTTTTAAAACCTAACGTGTAAATAGTGCCCTCCGCGAAGAATCGCCCCACTCTGTACTATAGTACAGCTTACAGTACAGTTATTACGGTGTGGGAAACTATCTGTAGCAAAACATCGATCCATGACATACCATGGAACTATGTTTATAGATACAAGAAACGAAATAGTAAAAACTGAGAATAATGAAGGATTTGAGATCATAATTATCCAAAAAGAACAGTGTCATTCATGACGTGGCGCGAGTCCTTCGAGCTTTTCTTGTGTGCGTGCATTTAGCGGCTAACTGTTGAACGCTCATAGCTTTGACTGTCTATCAAAAACAACAATACAATAGTTAATTGATTCAGGCGTGACTTTGCGGAAATCCATTATAATATACAATAGACGCTGATATATTTAGTAACCTATTCCGCTTGACTATTCTTCAAGAGTCATAAAAACCCTGTAAGAAATCGACACGTGTTGCACCTCTCAACGAGGCATCTTCAGGATGACGATTGACCAATTGCAAACCAGAACGCGACGTGTTACCACACCAAGCGCTGGACGCAGAGCTCTACGTCCAGCGCTCGGTGTTGAAGAATAGTCAAGCGGAATAGGTTACTAAATATATCAGCGTCTATTGTATTTTAACAATACAATAACTTACTTAGTCACTTACTTACTTACTTTTCGGGATATTATTTTGAGAAATTGGAGTTCGAACATAGTAGATAAGGCGCAAAAAATACACCTCGTTACACGGGCCACCCTTAGTTGTTCAATTAAAGTTAATGATAGATTAATTTTAAGTAACGACTCTTGAGTGCGGCAGTAAGCAATTCGAAAGTAACTTTAGTAACTTTAGTCTTTCTGTCTGTCGGTCTGTCTGTATGTTACCTTTTCACGCCTAAACCACTGAACGGATTTCGAAAAATTTGGCAAGGAGATAGATGGCATCCCGGGGAAGAACATAGTCTACTTTTTATCGACATACCACGCGGGCGAAGCCGAATGCGGAAACTAGTATAAAATAAAATCAACGTGACTCCTAGGATTATTCTTTTATAAAAATTACTTATCATTATATCCTCTAAAATATATACTCCCTTGTAAATCAGGCAAAGCCAGAGGAAGTAGTGATGATTCGAGAACTCGTGGAACAGTACCTGGATGATAACATGGATATAATTGTGCCCGAAATTGAAGAGGTTGAGGAGGAAGAAGAGCCTATGCCTGAGGTAATATCTTTGAACTGTATATTTCAAGTAATTAAAGATTTTGAAGATGATTAAGGCCATATGAAAAACCTTCTTGATAGTCTTGGAGGTGTTCTTTTAAGTGAGGAACTGCGGATTTTAACGAGAAAGATTGCTTGTTGCAAGCGTCGGCGCCGTTATGCAACAGGAAGGGATAGCGTTTGTGGAAATGCGAATCTGGGTACATAGGTCTCACTCAGGTTATCCATGTAAGCCTTATCTATATTCTGTGATCTATACAGTCTAGTAAAATATAAATGGTACACTAATCTTTCAAACTCTATCGTAAACGGCGTTGTATAAGATAAACTATATTTTGACCGTGTGGCGAGAAAGGGGCAGTGCAAGCCGCTCATTCCTCAACGTTCACGCCGTTCCGCCGCTCATTCGTCAACGCCTTGCCCCGCATTCGTAAGGTGCGGAACTACGGTAGCTTTGGTCAAACTATTGCTACCCGTCCGTGCTTCGTATAAAAATTGACAATCATCGATATTTCAGTTATATTTAAGTTAAGGTGAAAGCATCTATCAGATGAAATAAAGAAAAGAAAGAAAGAAAATCAATTGATGCAGGACTTACTCGTGGTGGTAAAAAATAAATAAATAAAGATGTAGTAGATTATTTATTTATTTAAATACAGGTTACAATGGTATACGCTGTTCCTGGTATCGGTGGTCCAGTGGATCCTGACATCATATTGGACTTCGAGGACTACATCAATGAAGTCTGCAAGGTTCAGGCCGAAACGGTGATGCCTAGGAATATCAGGCACTTCCTTTGTCCACCGCTTGAGAAGTAAGTCAACTAAAACCTTTTATTAAGTATCACTTGTTGGTACAGTTAGGCCGCACATCACTGGTGGTATATGGCCTTGCGTTCTATTGAAACCACGTACCAGCTCAAAGTGTTACGACCGACGTGCGGTCTATTGTACTATGTTAAGATGCCTGATTATCTGATAAACTGTGGGCTATCGTGTTACCCAATATCTGATTTGTGGAAGTCAAATACGCAGTCACTCCGTGTAAAATACTGGGCACCAAGTCTACCTAATTTGCAAACGTATCAGTGGTCTCACAATGATCAGTTTTTGACAGATATGCCATAAAAAATCTGTCAAAACTCATCATTGTGAGACCACTGACACGTTTGTAAATTAGTAGACTTGGCCCCCGGGTATTCATCTGCTTCCGGTTAGACGGGTAGACGACCCCAACATAGTTGGGAGAGGAAGGAGGTTGGCAGAAATAGGCACTGCGGCCGTAATCGAGTCGATGGTCGGCGGCGAGGAGTCCTGTGACGCGGTAGATTGGTTTGCGTTAACATATGTCCGAGAATCAACCCTAGGTTTAGTTGGATAAATGGAATTTATAGGCTTCTAGGCAAGACCTTAGGGTAAATTTTTGTGTGTGGATTAACGGAATAACCCAGCCATTTCAATGTCTCTCTCTGATGGGTCACTTGACTAAACCTGGGGATGGCAGGTCAATTAAAGCCCTAATTGAATGGTTGCTTAGAGTCGGTAGCAGGACCAGCAGTCAGATAAATGTAAAACATTAATATTTGGTTATCTGGTGGATGTCCTACGAAAGTTTGCAAGAAAAACCTGGGTCAAGTCTGGCATAGACCAGGGCAGCATGGTACAAAAAGAAGGCGGCCTACACTCAGCCAGGGGATGGAACGAGCCTGGAAATGATGATGTGTAGATTTTTTGAAGTGAAAACTTCTTTAGGCGCGTTGAGCCCTTTTTGGGTGAACAAAAATCATGGAACTCGCGTCATCGTCACCGAACGCTTGTTGGGTGAACAAAAATCATGGAACTCGCGTCATCGTCACCGAACGCTTGAAGAAATGAATGAATGTTACTTAGTTTTAATTTCTATCGGTAGAGACTGCCATGCATGTTTTTTGCATTTTCAACGTTTCTACTTAGATTTTTTTGTTCACAGATACATTGAACCCGACTATGCAGCAAATGATGTACCTGTGAAAGAAGAAGTCGCTACAGGTGGTGTTATTACAGAATAATAATGTATTATGAACCTTAGTTCCAGTTAATGATAGACTAGTTTTCATTGTATTTCGAACGCCCCATTTTTCATTTGATTATTGTCATATCCAATCATAGTAAAGGAATTATAAGAACAACCAAAAGGCGCGTATATGATATCCTTATGGGCCGTCGGGTCGTAAAACGTTTGATGGCAATATCTATTTTATCTACACCCATGCTATAAATCCTCTATGTATAAAAGTTTCTGAAACAGTTAGTTTATTGCCAACATTAAAACAGCCAGTGTCATAGTAATCATAATATCATCCAAACGGGTGTTATAATGTTGTACTGAATTTCATAATGCAACTCTTTAAAAAAAAAAACAATGTCATTCACGGGCGTTTCACTAACACGTAATTAAAAAAAAAATCGAATTCACGTCGTACAGCGCCATTTTTGTTCGATATTGGTATTGCAAAGAAACTTTTATAGAGGATTCATATCATGGGTGTAAATTAAGTCTTGTATGCAACTGTGAATAATTAGGTATTAAAACACTCATGTGATACGTGATGAACCCACATTCCTGTTTTAATACCCCTTATCCACCATTAAATCCACGAAAGAATTATGGAGAATTCGCGAGATTAATCTTTAATTAAAGGTATGAGGAACAGATTGTAAAGAAGGGAGTATCCTCCGGCTACTAGACACAACACCCGTCTGGTGTGTTGTATATGCTAATCGCGGTAAAAGCTATGCTTGCGCGATACAGGATTTTGTGACGTCTGTCAGTGGGATGCGTAGTTCGCATGCGGCGTTCGTAGATGCCGCCACAAATCTATACTTTTGTCCGTAGTCAAGACGTTGATAACATTGTTGATCATTTTAGCTCTTAGCACTCTTTCACCTCAACTTTTCTAGTTATGTAAAGTAATTAGTAGTCAGTTGTAATTTTGATTTTGTAAGGTTATAGCACGATATTTTATCTAACAAGTTAAAATAATATTTTAGCTTAAAATCCAACGAGTACAAAGTAAGCCGTGTCAGATCGAAGATAACTGCATTGGATCATAAATACCCTTTCACACTGAAGTTTAGTGAGGGTAATATGACATTTTCACAGTATGAGGAATAATGTTGACGCCCTTAGAGTACGTTTTATTTAATAGTTCCTATGCCGTAAAGTTGGCACCGCTGTTAAATTAAAAAAATGGACCTATTAGGTAGCGCCGTAGCAGCGTAGCGTATTCGTATTGGTCCTATAACAGTGAAGCCAACATTCAACATTACGGCATAGCAACTATTTGATGAAACGCACTGTATATTTTATTCGTAACAAATAAATGAACAAATAAATGAAACAAATGATGAACGTCATCATATTTTTCTAGGCTTCCTTTTCCGAAATATTTATTGTAACCGTTTATATTTTTTATTAGTAGTATAATCATGTTATAATGTTACTAACTTTTAATTAAATAAATTATATTTCATTTATTACTTTCGTTTTATTTTATTCTTCTGTAGAAACTTAGTAGTAGAGATTGAACCCAAGACCTCTGACTTTTCGGATTTATGTGAGACAAAGTGGCATTCTATCAGCGATAACGATTATGGAAAAGGCAAAAATGTATAGGACTGACATAAGCTATCGAAAAGCTTATATCAATTCTGTTGAAAGTCGTTGTAGTAAAACGAAACGCTTTCGAAGCGATTGTCACTTGTCTAGGTTCTCAGGTTATTCACTAAACGACACGAAATAGAAGAATTTGGTAGTGAAGCTACGGTTTCATAGAAGAGGAGTGGACGTCATATTGTAACAACCGCAGTGACGGATGTCTTGAAAATGATGGTAGCGGCAAACATTTATAATCATTTGGTTTGACTTAACGATGACAAAAACGCACTCTAGGAAAACACACTTACTTCACAAATATTACGTTTCAGTGACGTCATTCGTAAATTGCGGACGTCGTGTCGTAAGGCGGCCAACGCTCTTCTAAGCAACCGTAGCTTTATAGCATAATCAGCCTATATTGTTCCCACTGCTGGGACACAGACCTCTTTTCGAGAGAGACTGGGCTGTAATCTACCACGTGGGCCCAGTGCGGGTTGGTAGATGTCACATGTCTTCGAAGTTTTAGTTCTAGGACATGCCGGGTTCCTCACGATGTTTTCCTTCACCGTTTTGAGAGCAGTGGTGATAAAATTATTTACACAAAGTAAAACTCATGCCTAGGTTCGATCGAACCGAACCTACAACTCGTTCCTAAAAGTTCAGAAAAAAACTGGAACATGTTGTTTGTTGTCATGTTTTAAGTGTAATTACCTATATTTATTGTAGTGTAATTATATTATTTGTGCAAGCATGTTCAAATACACGCGAAAGAAACTCATCTTTTGCACGCTATTTTGAACTCTGTTTGAGTTGTGATTTAGTTCATTTTCATTTCAATTTACCGACCAAAAACTGCTCAAGCATTTTACTGCTTTGTCTGCAGTAACCTTTTCTATACTATGGGGCTCCGGAATTTTGGAAAGGATGGATTTTAGGAATTCAGATTGGCTAGGTGTTTCCAATGAAACATAATAAACTTTACATTCGTTTTATTACATTATGGAATAATAAATAAACCCCCCCATGTATATACCGACCTATCACCGAGACACGTTTCTCCTGCCTGCGGACTATCGCCGTCCTTTTCTAGCTGGGCATTTGCGTATAGCGTTGTCTCGCTATAGTAGAAATTTGGAGGTTATCCAGGGTGTTGAATTTTCGATTTGCGATAAATGCATTTTTTATTGATACTGATTTGATGATAATTTAAGTTACGATGTTTTTATTAATGAGATAGATACTACAAAATAAAAGCAAGATCAAAATGCATAGGATTTCAATTAAATGCAAAAAAAGACTATCTTAGAATTTCAATATCAAATAGTTTTTTTTGGACGTTCCCAAATTTCATTTTAAAGATTCCAAATATATTTTAAACAGTAGTTTATCATTCAAAATGCCACGCTATACCCAGCCAGTTGAGACGAAGACTTTCAATCATTGAGCATATTTCTTTCCTGCACTATTTTATCATCCCATCATGGTTTATTGAATTACCATAGCCATAAACCGCTGGCGTCTAAGCAAAACAAATTTTATTTAAAGCATTATTATGCGGTTTTCGAACGTTAGCCGCCATTTTATTTAACCGTCAAAATTTCGGCGCGATCGTATAAAATTTCAAACGACATTCAATTTTTTTCTTGTAAATAAATAAACAGCAATATTTTATTTAATATGGTTCGTTATATTTTTTGTACTATTTGTTAATTCAAAATTTACGTTAAAGTCGGTAGAATTTTTACTATCTACTCAGCCATTAAAGTAGAAGAAACACTTCCGAATTAACATCTAAGTTTAACTAGGTTTGTTGGCCATAAACCTCCTCGAGAATACACAATTACAAAAATTGTGAAAAACTAAACTTACTTTTCAATCTCATCCAATATCGACCGCCATACTGAAAGTTCGTTCGAAAACCGCCAAAACCTTATACCACTCCAAAACATGTCTACATTATAAAGATACAGCGAAAAAATGAAAAAATATTCCCGCATGTATATATTTGGATTTAACTTTGGGGTAACTAAATTCTATATACACAATAATAACTCAGCACGGACAATTTCACCGGAAGTCTCCCGAACAATATCTTCTTATCTTAATTAAATACAAAACAGTACTAAACAGAAAGCGTGAAATAATAACAACATGACTGAAGTATTTCTTTTTCAAAATGTACATATAATATACTTACAGACAAAAACAAATATTTACGTACGCACTAGTTACATTTATTTATCGAAGTTACTGACTTGACAATTTAATCAATGACTTCGATAAATTCTAGTTTCACCTTTCTCGAATTCACTTCCATTTTTAGGAATCTATAAGTTTTAAATTTACACTAAGAGAACTTAAATTAATTCGACACTGGAAGAAAATTGGAACAGTATTCGCAAAGTTGGGATTGAGTTTGTTAATATTTTTAACAAACATATTTAGAGTCATTAAAGGTGGTATGATGAGAAGGAATTCCAAGTAACATAGAACAATAGAAACAAATAATGATTGCGAAGCAACAATGTTTTAACAGCTAGAATCGATGTGCCATCAAAATATCTAAATATAACTTTTAATCCATAGAGTATTCTAATGAATCCATTTCAATCGCTAGCATATTCAACAAATCTGAGATATCAAAATATGCTAGTAACACAAAAGGAAAAACTCACTAACATTAACTTGAGAATGATAAACACAGTTAAAAATTACAAAACATTACAATTTATCTATGAAGCTGTGGAGTTAATCAAACCAAACTTTGCGGAAACAATCCATCATTTACTTACATTTATTGTGATATAAGAAAAACAGTGAGAGCCAAAGTGTCCTGCGTTAGACTTATACAATAAGAAAAAATGCTAACACTTAAATAACATGTCGTATAAACTTAGGCATTACTTAACAAGTACCGCTTACACCGATTATTATGGGATTACGAAGACAACTTGCGTTTTTTGGTAAGAACAACCAAGATATAAGTACGCATTGGGAATAGTCGAGGGGCAGAAATCCTGTACTCTACAGGTTTCCTAGCATAGATATACAAACTGAAATTTTTACTTTATATAAAAAATCAATAAATACCTACGTTAATTATCACTAAGGAAGCGTCATTTTGGAACGAATTTTATTAATTTATTTTTTAAAGATGTTTTTGCTTGCATTAACTAAGCGCTTAGAAGGACCCATGTCATGTTTTATTTTATTAATTAAATATCTAGCTGACTGCTCTATATCTACACGTGAAAATATTTTCCATTACAGAATGGAATTTCTAAACACATCCATCATTCTTGAGGTATGTCTTTAGAGAAAGGAGTTTTCACTAGAATGTTTCGTTTTCATAACAATGGTAAACATTCACCGTATTTAGGGTTGCATAACATTATTACTGAGTGACAAAATGTTCAAAAAAATATATTTTCACGTACATTTTACAACTTAAGTCATCAAGGTAAACAAAAATAAAATAAAAACAAAATTATAAGTTTTTTTTGTCGTTAGTTTGTTATAAAATAATGATCATACAGTTTTACAGATTAATTGTCACTCATTTGAATGGTGAAAACTGGATTTGCAATCCATTACAAAAGTTATTGGTATTTGGAAGAAACCTGAATCTAAGTCTAAGATCAATGCAATAAAAATCTATATTAATCTTGTCTATTTCTTAACTTTATAGGCCTCAGGCGTGTTGAATTTGATAATTGCATTAATTCCTATGTTTCAAATTCCCACTTATTTTATTTTAATATCAAAATTTATGACATGGGATCTCCATTATTTTTCAAAAATTTGTTACGTATAAATAGACACGGTCTGATACACACACCTTTATGTAAAAGCCATTCAAAATAGCGTGTGAATAAGGAAGAATATGAAATTGAGCTTCATTACAGCCAAAATAAGGAATAGGTGGAGCCAAATTATCAATTGCAAAGCTTCGATCACGATCGATCAAATATCAATCGGCCGCAAATGGCTCCTATGCGGGGTATCGAAATTACAAAATGGAAAACTCTTAGGACAAAAGTAAAACCCATAAGAATATCTTTACAAATTCTTCAAAATGGGTTATTCAGCGTTGGCGGTAAACCATTCTAAAAAATCACAAGAGTGAATTTCCGCATTCTTCTCATTGCGTTCCTACATTTCATACATTACCACGAACCACTACGCTCCTAGCCGCTATCAAATCGCACGATCCTTTATAATCATTACTATATGACACCTTCTAATAAATTACCATTATTATATTTCTATAGAAATCGTAAGAAATTCTAATGTTTCTACTTAAGATTTTCGAAAAGCCAAGAACTGAAGACATTTAGAATAACTGTTGGACTTAATCTTAGTCCAATAGTAGACAAAATTAGCCTGATATAATGACAAAAAGATCTTACTAATTTTATTCATCTGGAACATTGAAACCTATTCATACCAGACCATTCTACTAATTGAACTGGTAATTCTGCTGTTATTAGGCCATTGATCGCAAACTCAAATTTTACTCAATTTGTCATATAATATAGAAGATTGAAGACGCAAAAGGTTTAAGACAAGTAGACAATAAATTAGAAGATGCCACAATTACACTTCATAAATATTTTCGCTAAGTCGTTTGTTCAACAATTTTATTTTGGAATCTTTATTTTACATGGGTGCCTTTATATAATATATATTTCTGCGTTTAAGAACAACTCTATATATTTAGCAAGTGGTCAAAGTGTTATATTAATTATAATAATATATTAATATGTACGAACAATCGTGATGAAACAGCTCAACTAATTCTCAGAATTAACATAAGAGTTGTTCTTTAAAACGAATGCATTTGACTAGTTCATAAACTTCTATTTATTATTGAGCCATCAGAAATCCTAATTGCAATCTTGGAAAAATATACACGCGTCCGCTAAACGAAATGTTTTCCCTTAAACATTGCTAAAACATCAGAATGAATCTCCAGCTGATAACAGAAAGCATTTCAATCAAAAACAAAAGGTCCAAAGCATTCGCTTTTTAGGCATCTGTAGCCTCAAAATTTAAAAACTTTGACTAAAGTGTCAGTTAAGTGCTGTTCAAATCTTTTGTCTTCTTGTGTCTCAAAACCGTCCTCCTTAATTAATTCTTTGAATATTATATTATCAATGTCAATTAACAGTTATATAGAATCAAAGATTCGTTAATCAACATTACTGATGGGGACCAGCCAATCCACAAGCCAGTTGATAAGTAATTTTAAATGACATTTCATGGAAGCATGACAATTAAATTAATCGAAGACTTGAGAAATAATTGGCACAATAACTGACTTTAAAAATATAAACTCACGAGTTTAACATGCATATCAATACATTGCGCTATTGTAATTAAAACTAGGCGATAACAGATTTGAATTCATTAGATATTGAGCTGTTAAAGGTACAAAATTATTGGAATCACTATTACTTATAACGATCCGTAACTAACAGCCTAGCGCTTGGGAAGTAGTAGATATACACTGTGTTATGGAAAATATGGTCATTATTAATGCTTTTTACAACGTTCAAGATACAAATTTTATAACCAACGCCTCTAAAATACTTAGGAACAGATTTCATCAAGTTTTTACACAGGAGATAGTTGCTGTTACTATTTTACAATAATAGCCTATTTTATCTTAACTTTTATACATGAAAGACAATAGGGAAGGATATAGGAATTGTAAGGTTAAGTTTCAGTACTGGCCATACATGATACACGTCATATTTTTTCAAAGAACTCGTTCGATCATTGCAACAATCACAATATACATTTCTACACAACACAGTGTAAATCCCGAAGCAAATATAACAGCCCCGTAAAAGCTTATTTTTAAAGAGAAAAATATATTACCTAAATTATTTGCCTGTGTACTTAACAATTATCTATTGGTGTCAATGTTGAATTGGCGGGAGTCGCCATCTTGTAACAAATGTCAAATGCCAAAATTGGTTTGTTTATCGTGGCGTGATTGGAAGCTTGAAACGAAGAGGCGTTAACGAGGATAGCTTCGTTTGCAGAAGACATCAGGCTATAGCTAAGAGTCGAGCTGCCCTCGTTAACAGTTCTAGGACACGTCGCCAAACGCTACGCAGCGCGTTGGAGCGTGAAAACAGAAATCTCCATAGGAAGAACACCGTGGCCACTTGGGTTAGAATGTGGACTATGTGTAATCTGTAACCAAAATAATATTGTTATATGGATCATTATTGAAGTTATGATGATTGGCTTTAATAAATCTGAAAGTTTACCAAAATGCGAGAAGGCCTACCTCAGACACTAACCTACATGGTCCAGATAATTTAACCATTAAATGTCTTTATTTGTATGGACTTTTAAAGAGACTTTGACGTCTGAGTTTTTTTCGGTATTTCTTCTCAGAGGCTAGCAAAAACCGACCTCATCTTGTTTTTATCGAAAAATTGACGTGTTAAATTCTTAACCAATTTATAAAATAAATTATCATTTTATAATTTATCTGATAATCTCCATAAAATTTATTCTAAAATATCAAAAGACGATTACATAAGTCTTATAAATTTGTACCAGAGCCTGTATTTTATGTAAAAAGTTAAATAATTAAAGATATTACCTTCGCAACACGGCCCTGGACTTGGGCAACGTGTCTGGGCTCTCTTTGAAGAGGAACCTCCTGATGCCGAGCACATACGACTCGATGTATGCGTCCCAGTCGATGTTCCGCACGTTGAAGTCAAAAATCCTGGACAAAGGAAATATTTCTGTCAAAAGAATACCTAAAGAACAACCAGTATTGCTGCAGCAGCCGCGATTGTTAGCATGGATCATATGGACAATGTCGGTTTAATAACGGAAGATACATAGGTGAATTCTACTGAGTGGAAGTCGTAGAATCTCGTTAGTGACGCTTACTAGTCTTACAATGAAGTAAATGAAGAATTATAATTAGAAAGAGAGCAAAAAAAATCAAAATAGACATTGAATATTTCAAAATTAAGAATGTCATGGTCCAAAAAATAATATGTGGTAACAATTTTGAAATATTATTATTGCCATGCGCAATCTAATTAAATAAATATAGACACCACTTCTCCTAGCTGCATAAAAACGACATTGGTACAGTGTAGGTAAGCTATTTCACTACGATATCCAAAATCATCTTGGTCTTACCTGCGATCGTCAGGCGAAAGCGACGCACAGAGAGCCTGCACGTTATCATCAGCGAAGGCCCACTGGCGCGTAGTGAAGTACTCCAGACATGCAGCTGCTTTATCTAACTTGTTCTGTACGCGAACCATCCTGGAAGAAAATGTAGGAATTAAAGAACAATGATCTAGTTTCTAACAGAGTTGTAACGGGAAAAATACTGCGGTTATTATAATAGTTATTTATGCAACTGTTATAATAAAGGGTATTAAAAACACGAGTGTGGGTTTAAAACACTCGGCTTCGCCTCGTGTCGTAATAGTATCACATGAGTGTTTTAATACCTAATTATATACAGTTGCATACAAGATTTTATCTACACCCATGATATGAATCTTCTATAAAAGTTTCTTTGCAATACCAATATCGAACAAAAATGGCGCGGTACGACGTGAATTAGAATTTTTCGAATTCGAATGTGTTTTGTCTAAATTACGGTGCTTTGTTAGTGAAACGCTCGTGAATGACAATGATCTTTTTTTGAAATGAGTTGCATAATGAAATTCAGTACAACATTATAACACCGGTCTGGATGATATTATAGTTACTATGACACTGGATGTTAACTGTTTGAGATACTTTTATAGAGGATTTATAACATGGGAGTAGATAAAGACTTTTAAGAAACGCCTGCAGACGGTTTGGTGGATATAATTAGAACGAGTTGGTTGTTCAAAAAGATTCAATCCAAAAACGTTTTGATGTGATTGTTGATGTTGTGGCAGACCACTTTGTATTATCACTACTGTAAATTCTGCCCCATATACGAACGAAACCCAATTGCCGGATGTAGTAATCACTTTATCAAGCTAGCAATGGGGAACGTCTTCTACTACATAATTATAGGACATTAAACTTGATTTTGCAAGCGTGAGTCTGTCAAAACATGTACTTGTATACACAGTTACTCGTATATCATTATCGTATCAATACTTACATGGGTTTCTTGCCAGTAGCAGTGGCAACGAGATCCATGATGGCGGCGGGCGCGCGATGTTGCAACAGTGACAGCGTACCGTGCTTCAATCTATTGCTTGTTATGTCTCCTCCTGGGTACCATAAGACTTCGTCTAGAAAGAAAAAAGGTTTCGTTAGTGACAATTTTTTTTCCAAATGTTTTGAAGAAAATTCAGCTTTCACAGACGTACACATAGTGTCATTAGCGTTAACGAGTAGAAGTGGCTTTCCAGGTTATACAGGATTTAAGGGTAAACACTCTTGCCACTCAGACCATGGGTGTTGACTTAAATATAAAAATAAATTACCGAAAACAACAAAAAGAAAACGTTATTTTAAGAGATTTTTAAAAGTTTCTATCCGACACCGTGCTCGCTAGCGAAACAGGTGACTGACTGAGAAAGGGATCGCGCTCGTGGCCGGTCAGGTCACGTCCCGCACCCCCCACCCGTGTTCAGACGTAAAATGTAGATTAAAAATTTTTTTTTGTAATTTTCCATTAATTTTACGTTCTATAAATGAAACCAAACCACTGGTTGCAAGGATAACGGTGTTTACCCTAACACCCTGTATATTGAAGTCCGATGACATCCAGCAGCTTTAATCCGGTCCCAGAAGACTATTTTGTGGTTTCCAACATGAACTGAATCGCAAACCACTTATGAAGTGGAAGTAATGGTGACAATCGTAGGCATAATAACTTACGTCTTGCTAAATTATTGTCAATAGGTAGCTTTAACGGGTTTGAGAAAATCATCTCTTCGCTTATAATAAGGACTGAATCCCAGGCCACTTGGTTGAGATATTCAACAACTGGTCCTTGCGAGCGCAATGAACACTATAAGATAATGTGTGAACAGACAACTATGAATATGAGGTTAAACTTACTGAACGGATGTTTCCGCATGTATTTGAAGCTGGTCTTCACAAATCGTTGCCACGTGATGGGGTTCTGCTGGCCGGTGCAACAGTTGTACACCACTACTCCCTCACCTCTGTAAAGAAGAAAAGGGATAATTTTACTAACAATGTTTATAACATAGTTGTATATTAAAGTAAAAGTTATGCTTGTTACAGAATTACGCGCTAGTAGAGCGCCAAAAACATGAGCCCACGATCATCGGTTACAAAAAAATATTGACTCTGGTGTTTGCTGTTGTAGTTGTAAAATTAAACAGTTTAATCGAAATCATTGAAGTGCTTAAAAATGGTGACGTCAAAAATTATGCGTCAACGACGTTAGGCACAAGTGATAAGCCAGTAGGTAACTTGCATGTGACAAAGTCCAGACCAAATCAACGTTTTCGTAATGTAATTCTACATTGGCTTAGTAACGCAACTCTTGGTTAGTCATAGATTATCGCTATCATGCTTTATTGGATTGAAGGACCAATAAATTGTAACAAATTTTGTGCGTTTTCATCAAAGACTACGGTTTTCGACTCTAGAATATCACTCGAACTTTAATAGGGAATATGCATGTGATTCAAATATGGGTCAAATATTTTTTTTGATAAACTATGTTACTTCAGAATTATGCCTCCATCAATATTTTTGAATAAAATTTTTTTTTGAGCGAGAAATTAATTTTTAAAAAGTCCCAAATAATTGTGGGTAATTCAAATACTTGAAAAGGCTAAGAGCGGATGTGACGTAACAATCCGGGATAACAATCAAAATGTCAATGTCAAGTCAATCAAAAAGTGTCAAGTCAATGTCAAACGCTCATAGAAAAAGGAGTGTTTGACGTTGACGTTGACAGTTGCATGTCTGTTTTCACAGACGGTGACGTCACCACACCAAGCGCGCCAAATGGAGGGCGTTTAAATAGCCCAGATCGGTTGGATATTTTTAAACATTTTTTTAACAACTTTAAATTGCTTTTCTGCCGTCGATTTTTTTTTACTATTATTTGACGATGTAAACTATCGAATAAAAAGATTTAAAAAATACATGCATATTCCCTATTTCCAAATTCCAACTACGATTATTTAAACTTTCAGTCAAACATTCTCAACCAGAAATTTGTAAACACAGCCATTGCTGATTCAATAAAAAGACTTAGTCATTATCATTATCCTCCTGCGGTTATGCCAATTTATTGGTGAAAATGAAATAAAATTGTTTATTCTGTAAATAGGATAATAATATCGGAATAACTTTTACACGTCATATACAGAGTGTAAGGGACAGCCCTCCGCAGACTGATGGGATGAACTCAGCATATCATACTAAGACGATCGGTACTTGAAATTATTTCAGGAACGTTATGGGAATCCAATAAACCTGTTTTGTAATAATACCTCACGCGCAATGTATATTTAAAAAAATAAGCTAGATGAAGTCGACATTTCCTATCCTACCTCTGAGAAGAAACGTCGAAATAAACTCACGGGTTAAAGTCTCTATTGAAGTACAGACATAATCTTGGCCTGGTCATATGAGGACTATGTAGATTAGTGTCTGAAATGGTATTTTGAGGAAAGAACCACAAAAATTTGAGGGGACCAGTCCAGTCGTGCAAGTATTTGTCAGTAATCGTGGAGCTCAACTCAGCACAACAACGTGGTCAACGCAGGATGTCTTCTTCCATACCTATATGGCTATTAGCCGTCATCTCGGTAGTCATCCTCTTTCCAGCCATATCATTCTCCACACAATCCTTACCTAGTTTCTTTGGCCTTAAAAGAATATGTACCAAAATCATTTTCACGAATATTTCGCAGTTTTTTTACACTCACCGTCTCAAATGCGTCCTCCACGCGCAAACAATCATTAGATTGATAACAGTATCGACGGGTACCAAGTCTGCAACCTTCGTGCCAGTTCCCAGCATCGTACGGAAGATTCCCTTGCCCACCGCTGCGATGATACCGTTGGGACCATTCCAATTGTCCACCCAACCTTTTACTGGCTCTCGGGCTGATGAGAGCACTGAAAAATAAGGGAATTATGTTTTAAAACAACTGGAATTAGTAATGGCTTCGTTGGCCCGCTTCAGCCAGCATCCCAATTGCCTAACACGCGATCGCGATCCCTTTTATTTTGAAGGAGATTAATAATACCTTCATTGGTTATTCTGCTTGAAAAATTCGCTTGCTTGACAAAGTATAAACCAGAATGGATATTTTTAAATTGTCAAAATTAAAGGAATTGTGATTGTACGCGTGTTATGTTCCAAGCTCTGCATCTTGGAACATAACACACGTACATTAACCAACGACTGAAGAACTTAGATTATGGATTAAGAGAACAAAATAATATGATAAAACATTGTGATTTGATTTGATTGATTGTAATAAACCGTGTTTTCCATAGTTAATATAATTTTCAGTTCAGCGACTATAGAAAACAGTACAGATTACTCTAAAATATTTTTTTTGTCGGCCCTCATGAAGACTGGTGATGGTTCTATATTACCTTGTTACCCTACACTATGTGCATTATCCTAGATATCTATATACAGCTCGTGAAAAATAATCAGCTGATCATATTACGCAATTCCTATCTACATACTTCAGCATAAAATTACATAATCATTGTCTAGATCTCATACTTGAAACAACCTACTCGATTCATCAATGATAAGGTAGATTATATCCAAATTTTGTGATAGCATTGTAACACAATTCTTAACTTATAAATATAATAAAGATAAAATATTTAGTAATGATACTAATGATGTTTGTTTAGTATCTGATTAGACGAAACATATGGATGGATAGGAAACGATATAATTTACACTAAAACCTGAATTTTGACGTTAGGTGTGCCCCAAGGAACAATGTTAGGCCCCATAACGCAATAAAATTATAAACGAAAACTCCTACGTTTTGAGTCTCAAACACTCGCTATGCACATATGAAATATTTTAGAACCAGGAATGGAAATTATTCAGCACTTTCTGTGGGTTATACGAGGAATTATCCTTCTATAAATTAAAACATTAATGAGTCACCGTAACCCATCATATGGACGTAACTAAAATAGCGATGAATATAAAAATGTTGATGGATGGAGAGGGAGAGGAAGGCCAAAGAAAAGTTGGATGGATTGCGTGAGGAACGATAAGGAAGAGAAATAAGTGAATGATAGGGTGATGGCTGAAAGGGAGAATGGAAAAAAAACCATGTTGTACCGACCACAGGTAACAAGAGACGAAGGCAGGAAGTTAATGCATGACGCGCCGATAAATAGTCATAGTAGGTAACATTTACATAGCAACACCTTGCAGGAAAATTGTGAAATTAGTAACCAGAGTATGTCGTGGTAATTTTGTCATTTTTTTGTTAAATATTTTGTTTATCTACATTGAAGTTGGAATTCGTACCTTTATTATGACGTCAATTTTTGATTCAACGTCAATACGTGGAACACGTGAAATTGATACGACTATATTAAATGAATAATCAATACTGTTTATAATGAATCACACATAATATATGTGTATATGTAAAACATTTTAAAAGAGTATGGAGTTTCTTGTCCATTCTTTTCCAGACGAAACTACCTTCTGGAAGAGGCCTTTTAATGGCATAATTAAACTAAATGTTATGAATTTACTTTTATTTCTGTAATATTTCTAGAGAATGTGGGGCAGAGCTTAAGGTTAGGCATCAAAAATGGACCCTGTTGGGCACATGCAGGATAGATGTACAGTTATGTAAGACAAAGGAGGACTGCTCAGCACAGGTGTTAAAACTTATCGAAAAACAAATGAATGTGGATATTGGATGGAATGGAATTTCCTACTATATACTTGAGACATCTGTGAACACGATATCGATAGATTTGATAAAAACTACATAACGTATTACCTACTAAGATATTGTATTAGTCACAGTTCTGTTGAGGATGATTGTGTAAATGATAAGAAGGAAAAAAAGAAGCAATGTAAGGTTTGAGAGCTTTTCCTATAGGGTCTAGATCAGCATTAGATCATAACAGATTATTATTCTTAGAATTCGAAGCAACACCGTCAACTGATCATAATTATTGTAGGGCAAAAAAAGCAATCGCATACATATTTTCAGCCATAGACATCTGGAAAAACTACGATGCAAAATAAATTATTGCCGAACATTTGCATCCATACTAATATTATAATTTCGAAAGTAACTCTGTCTGTCTGTCTTTCTTTCTGTCTGTCTGTATGTTACCTTTTCATGCCTAAACCACTGAGCGGATTTCGACAAAATTTGGCGAGGAAATAGATGGCACCCTGGGGAAGGACATAGGCTACTTTTTATCGACATACCGCGCGGGCGACGCCGCGGGCGGAAGCTAGTTGCATATATGCAACCGGTTAAACTGCCTTGACGTCAGCGTGATATTTATGATTAATCCTAAGGCCATTTGTCTGATTAGTAATGTAGGTAAGACTACTATCAAATCATATATTTTATGAGAATCTGTATAATTTCAAGTAATATAAAAAAGTTTGTAGTCATTCATAGTTTGCATTATTAACCGACTAGCGTTTGACCCACGGCTTCGCCCGCGTGGATGTCGATTTACCGGGATAAAAAAAAATCCATGAGTTAATCCAGGTTATAAACTATCAGTGTGCCAAATTTTATACAAATCTGTTCACCTGTTTTTGCGTGATTGAGTAACAAACATCCAAACATAAAAATATTGATGGATGGAGCAGGAGAGGAAGGCCAAAGAAAAGATGGATGGATTGTGTGAGGAATGACATGAAAGAGAAGGGGGTGAATGATAGCGTGATGGTTGACAGGGGAGAGTGGAAAATTTATGAATTGCATTGGTTATCAGATAATAAATAATAATCTTACCGATAGAAGGCCGAACAATAGAGACGGGTAGGTTACCGCTCTCCTTTATAAGCATATCCTCTGCTAGAGCCTTTGTGAATGTGTATGTGTTAGGCCTGTCACCTGGAATGTAGAGAAGAAATACAAATTAATATTGTGCGAAAGATGAATTGCAGCTTTTGCGAAATGCTCTCACAATCCCAATATTAACAAAATTGCAATGTTGTACAATGTCATTCTGGCTCGTAGGTGGTTATGGTGGCTATCTACTGGGTTTGTATAACTGCCTCATTGATAGTTTTAGTTCGCTAGAGATCACCATCTAGGTGATCTAAAGCGATTCCCGGATCTGGCAAAGTGTTATTGAATTTTTCCTTCAGGAAATTCTCAGCGTAACCCTTGCAATTCCCTCTCGTGAGAGTGACAGGGCATGATAAGCTCTTTTGTTTGGCCGCCATTTTCAATTAATTTTTGGGTTACATTATTTTGTCTCAATTACATGGGAGTTTTAACATAGCTGATATGTATGTGTTATACACCGCTCTTTCTATCCCTTTGAGGAATAAGGCGTGTTGCTATATTATTTACTTTTAACCAAATTGTGAGCAATTTTCAATCCTATCCTTGTTACATCAAATTTTTATTTATAATCATCATATTCATCATCTACAAGTGAATAATTTATTATGTTATCATCTATTCACTCACCGACTAAATCCGGTGTGATTCTATCGACCAGTTCATCCGGCAGGGTCTGGACGAGCGTCACGACATGCTCGGGATGTGCGGGCGGTGCGTACACCGTCTCCTCTACACGTTCGCGCTCGCAGTTGCAGTATGCTGTCGACACGTGCACTAGTGCCTGGAATATTGAGAAAAATATGATTGAAAAAATGTCATTGAATGCATTATCCGATACGAAGGGTATCAATGAGAATTTAACCAAAAAGGGACAAAAGCTGAAAAGAGAAAGAGATAGTCTAGTAAATGAAACATCTCATGACTCTAGACTCTTATTTAATCATTCGAAACTTGAATTTGGGTTTATAGGAACAGGAGGGCCAATTCTCCTAAAACGTTCACATTCAAGTCACAAACGTGAAACAAAAATGTTGGAGAATGGATGTTTTTTTTTTGACAGATTGCGAATGAGATGCAAATGTGAACATTTTTAAAAGTAAGGAATTACCCCGCTGATCAAGACTTGGATTAGAAATTCCGATACTGGCGGGTAAGAAGCTTCAACTTTATAATAGTCAACAAGTATATGGTATTTAAATATTGAATAGAGATAATGACTAAAAATTTATTTTATCCTCCATGTAGATTATTAAAAATTATTGTACCTACACGCAATTTTACTTTTTTTACGTAATCAAAAGATTACGGCGATAGGTACATTGAGTTAAAATGTGCCATGCCGTCACGAGTATGTAGATTTTAGTTATACTTGTGACGTAGCGACCCCAACTTTAATGCGTTTTATCTAAGTAATTTTTTATTAATATGTTAAAGCAAAAATACTTTTCATGAATTTCATCTAATGATAAAAGTTACATATGATGTATCATTGATCGATCTTATCGCCAAAAGCGATGTTTTTACAGAGTAAAATGTTTCAATAAATACAGTAATTGAATTTCATGATGACGTGTGTGAGTAATTTCAAAATGATTCATAGAGATAAACCAAAGTTTATATCTTGTGTTTATTAATTTAGTTACATGACGCAATTAGCCACCCGAAATGCGTCAATCCCGATGGTATTTAGCATCGGCAAACGTTAACTCCAGATGAGTCAACCCCTATGAACCCCTTTAGGGGATGACTCATCTTCATAATATAAGGATCTCTTGTCCAAAATGTCATGCTTCAAGTCCCAGCGATTTGGGGTGTGCGTTGTATGTCAGTGAATGAATGAATTTTAGCTTTTTATTCGATAGATTCTCACCTCAAGGATCAGCATACGATGGCAGAGCTGCACAAGCTGCTGCGTGCCCAGCATGTTGATGGTGACGGATAGCTTCAGCTTCTCGTCGAACTTCACCGTCGCCGCCGAGTGGAACACCACTGATATCTGGTGGAGAAGAATGGAGAATATTGTTACTTTGCTTGAGTTGTTCAAAAAGTGTAGCTATCTTTTAAAGTTATTAGAATATAATAGAATAGAATTGCTTTATTTCGGACACAAATATCCATATCGTATTAGTAACATACAAAAAATTTAGTGTTAGTGCAATATTGAAAGTAACTTCCAATCACAATCCGAACGATTTTAATGAAAATGCTAATATCCATTGCTTCATATTGTTAGAAAAATTCGTCTGCTGAACAATGAAGATAAAGCAATTAATGTTTTTGAACCTTCAAAATGGAGGATATTGGCATTGTCAGTATGTGACGGAATTACTCCGCTGGTCCTATTTCCAATAGCTTGGGTCCAAATTATCTTGACTTACCTTCTGACAAAGCATAGCCTGGTCTGCAGCGCTGATGCCCAGTTCTGGTTCAGTGATGTCGCCAACTATTGGGACTATCTTGTTCAGCTCCTGAGGCCGCTCTCTCCGTAAAGTCTCGAACAACTGGAGAAGAAACACTCTTCATTAGTAACTGGTTAGGATAATCATAAATAGTCTCGGATTCACTACAAAATACGCACAAAATTTGGACCCGATTGGTATCGGCTATCATTCGTAGATCTTTGACAGTCGTTACGGGTTGTCAAAAGCCCGAAAGTCTAACAACCAGACTTACAAAGGGGTATCGTGTCACCCGGTTGTGGAGTTCAGATAGGCGGTCGCTCCATGTACTGGTATTCAGGTGCATTCAGACTGGAACCTGACCCTAACATAATTGGGAGAAAAGGCTACGCAGATGATGACTGATTTATTACGAAGAACTTCAATAATCATAGATTTAGCTCAGACCAAATAAAAAACCAAGACAGAGCGCTGTCAACATTAACGTGAGGCCGGTTCCGTAATAATGTGTGCACTTAGTGAGGTGTAGTTTGATTGTAAATGGTTGTAAATGTGTGCGTGTGAGCGTGTATGCACAGAGCGGAGGTGTACTTTTGGCATATTTCACTGTATTGTTCGCAGCGCTGTCTTGGTTTTTTATTTGGTCTGAGAGATTTAGACACATATTTAAAACTAGCTGCGCCCCGCGGTTTCATCTGCGTTAGTCTCGATCCCGTGGGAATATTGGGATAAAAAGTATCCCAGGTCATGGTCAACCCCTGTGCCAAATTTCATTCAAAACCTTTCAGCCGTTTTAGCGTGAAACCGTAACAAACAACTAGAATTAGGATAGTTTGGATCATGTAGGTAGGTCCGGGTCAAGTTACTGGTATAAGATATTTGCCTCAGGCATTAAGTCCGCCTATGTATATTTGTTGTTTTAATTGTGTATAAAGTTTTAATAAATAAATAAATATTTGGTATGCCAGTCTGATATGGTCGTTGTAATGCTGAACATTCGTACAAATACAATGAAACCTTTTGATTCCAAAGTCAAATACTTGTCTAATCCTTTAACCAAAGTGGACTTTGGTTATGGACGGAAAAAACCACATGCACAATAAGGCATAACCAGCCTATAATGTTCCCACTGCTGGGACACAGGCCTCCTCTCGATGAGAGGGAGTGCGCCCAGTGCGGGTTGGTAGATGTCACATGTCTTCGAATTTTTTATTCTAGGACATGCCGGTTTCCTCACGATGTTTTCCTTCACCGTTTTGAGAGCAGTGGTGATGATAAATGTACATACACAAAATAATCAGTAAGTAATTAGTAAGTAGTAGTAAGTGTAGTATCTATTTATGTATTTTACTGTGTGCACATAAATAATAAAATAAATAAAGTGCCTGTCCATAAATGCATCAAATAAGAATACATAATAATAACACTTATACACAATGTAAATGTCATTCCATTGAAATAAATAAAGAGGTAAATAAATAGCATCTTTGAAATAAGGAAACTAAACAATATTGAAATGGTCGTTATGGTTTTAATCCTTAGTGTTAAGAATTTATGTGTACTTAAGGACTTTGAAGTACACACTTCCAATGTCCTAATGATGCTTTGTCTAGAAAAGCATGCAGCATAAGTGCTTTACGGAGTTTTCGAATAAGGACAACGCAATATATATGCAGTATGTTAACTAACAAAGGGCGTTCCCGTTAACCCGCAATAGAATAGCGTCCATACGTGCTAAAAAAAATACTACCACTCTAAAGGTTTTTTAAGTAAAAATACTGAAATATTCACAAAAATATTAAATTGATACGTAAAAGAAACACTGCACGCACACTTGTATTTCAACGTGGAAAGACAAGTGTGACAACTGTGCGTGTACAAAGTGTTTTTGTCCGTAGCAATTTAATATTTTTTGTGAATATTTTATAACAATTTTTTTTTAATGTAATATTTTTTTAAATCTATATCAGCTGAAATATCTCAATCTCACTCATAAGATTATAATTTACCTAGTCATTATCAGATTTTAAACTGGTTAGACTGGAAGCCCACCCTAACATATACTTGGAATGTTCGGGTCGGCTTCTAACTAATTGCAGCTGAATACCAGTATTTTACACGGAGCATAAGATTATTTTAACTGATTGCATGAAATACAGATTGAGCCTCAATATCATATTGTATCAGAACTTCACTTTATAAACAAACATTAAACAATTTATATACCTAATTATGTATTCCATGTAGCTAATTATTTAATTAATAGATTTGTGTTTTGTGTCATAAACAATAGTAATTACTTACTAAAAATACATAACATGATGTTGATGTAAAATAAACAACAAAATAATTACGTAACAACAACAAAAAAAAACAGTTAGACACAATATTTACATACAATTATTACATGAATAAAAGATGAATTACATTTTGAATGAGGAAATTATTGATGAATTTAACGAATTTGACACAACACACGTACAAAAATAAGCAAACGATTTTTTTTAAATAAAATAATGTAGATATTTTTTGGGCAAAGAATCAGCATTGCCATACAACGTGGCAATGCTGCCAGCCTTTTGGGCACTTTTCCTGTTGACAGCGATGCGGACGAATTTTTTGATGCCCTTTGATAATTTTCCCTTGTACATAATTATTATTATAGATATTATAAGTCTTTGTTAGTTCTTAAAATTCTAATAATTAAATAAATAAAATTAAAAAAAAAAAAAAAAAAAAAAAAAAAAAAAATGTAGATAGAAAATCTAGAAATACCGCTTTACTTATGAATTGAATAAAATTATATATTTTTTTTAAAGCGTGTCATAGACAATATTGTCACTGTGTCTAGTTTTTATTATTGTTTTTAATTACTATTTTTCTGTATATTGGCACCTTGCAGCTATTTATTAATGTAATTAGTTATTATTTAACCGTGTTTTTGTATATTGTGCTGTCTGTTGTGTGCACCAAATAAACGTTTTATCTATCTATCTATCTATCTACATTCATAATAAATCCAATTTTTAACTTTATTTTATTTTTATTTGTTGTTAGAGCGGCCATAGAAATACACAATCTGTGAAAATTTCAACATTTTCAACTGTCTAACTATTACGGTTCATGAGATACAGCCCGCTGACAGACAGACGGACAGACGCACAGCGGAAGCTTTGTGGGTTCCGTTTGGTACCCTTCGCGTACGGAACATAGAAAGGAAATGTGCGTATGATTAATGAATGAAAGAAGAACGAATGCGTGAACAACTGACCGGTGACTGTGTTAGCTCGGTGAGGCGTGAGGCAACATCTTGGCCTCGCTTCGGCCTCATCAGTAGGTAGATCTTCTTAATTTTTGGACAACTCCTTAGCAGCTTTTCAACCAGCACCTGTGGAAAGAGGAAATAATGGTCAATCTAAGAACTGGCTTAGCTACCTCCGCTCAAATTCACTTTTTATCTCGCTCGCACCATACTACTCGCGGCCTGAGTGAGAGTGAGACGGAGTGGGGTGCTGGCTAGTTTAGGTAATTGCTTTTGACGGTGAAAACAAAGGTACTTATTAAAAAAAAAAAACGTAACACCTGCTATACCTAAAGTTAGTTCAGTTATTATGCAAAGTTTCATGATCTAATTTGAAGTATGTTTTTAATACCAGCGGTTTAAAGTTCGGTTTAGAGGTAACTTTGGATTTTTTTTACTTAGTTAGTATCTTGTCAATGTTGCGCAGCATTGTTCCAACAACATAATTATTTTTGTAATTCAGGAAACAATATTGCTGGCAAAATAGAATGTTATTCAAAAAACACAAAAGAACATCTCGCAACATCAAAAGTTCAAAAAACAAAAAACAATGTTGCAAAACATTGTTTCAAATGAATAAGTAACAAAACCGTGTTTATCAGTTGTTTAGCTTAACTTTAAACACAACAATTTTAAATGTTTTTATCTTCACAATTATTAGGTATTTTATTTATTGTATTTCTTTTATCTTTTTAATCAGTTTTTAATTTGATAAATTATGTTTCTAGCGTATGACACTCGTGGGTTGCAGCTGAAAATCAGCGTCAGGTGGTACACTGTGTATTGCCATCTGACAATATGCTGAGCTGAGGCCCTTTTGGCATTTGTAATGACTGTTTTCTGTTTTTTTTTAGTTTTAAGGTGTATTTTTCTGTGACAATGCCAATAAACGCATTTTTCTTTCTTTTATATGGAGTTTGACGTAAGATTGACATTAGACACACGTTGAACAAGTGTCTAAATTTTTGTGGTAAGACCCTTGAGGTTGCTACACACTAGATATTGCTGCTATCTCGCATCGTCGGGGCAGTCCCTACAGACCTGATATTCCTACGTCAGCAGCCCAAAATTAAAGTAATTAGGTTACTAGTATAAAACACCGTATTATACCCTGTTTCCGAAAGCGAATAGATTAGATAGAGCCGTAGTGTTGATAGCGAGTAACTCGTTAATCACTTAAAGCTTGCATTGATAACGGTATTATCGAATTAATATTATATTGATAACAATATTGGTGAAAATGTATTACATAATTTTGTGTTGTTTAGGGTCATAGTTCTAATATCAAGCTTATCAAAGGGCCCAGTGCGGGTTGGTAGATGTCACATTTGTGTTCGAATTTTTGGTTCGAGGACAGGCCGGTTTCCTCACGATGTTTTCCTTCACCGTTTTCAAATTATTTACACAAAGTTAACCGCCTGCTTGGCTTCAAACCCACGACCTGCAGGTCGTAAGTCAGGGCCGCTACTAAAAACTTCCTAGATTACTAATTTTATCTAGAAAATTCATGAAACACACAACCGTCTTGTGATTCCCACAATTTGTGAGAATGAGCTGAAGAAATCTAGTTTTTACTCGACACTAATGAGGACCAATCTAATATCAGTGTTAAGGACAAAGAAGCATGAAGTATCAGGTTAACTTGTAAAGTTGTTAGATGTAGTAAGTAGTCTTTTGAGTTACATATCATTTTTGAACACATGGCAGGAATATTTTGGCCCGATTTGATAAATAACCTTAAAAAAGAAACGAGGTAGCTTTGGTATGGTCAGTTCAGACCACGACGCGATTCTGCGCATACTTTTTACCAGTTATCGAACTTATTTTCTTCTCGACAAGGTATAATTTCAATGCGAGGGTTGACACGTGTCAAAGTACGCCAAAGTAAGGCAGTATAACATACGGTGTCTAAAAACCTAGTCAATAATCTCTATTTAGTATACCTTCAAAATCTGTCAAACAAGATTTGACAAGGCCTTCAGAAACCGGAGGTACATAAAGCATCCGTTTCCTAAGACTGCGGTGGCCGCCACATAGCGTCCGCAATTTATAGGCGAATGACGTCAGTCAAATGTTATTGATAAACCTTAGTTGGTATGTTTCCGAGAGAGTGTTTTTTGACACCGTGAATTCAAACCCCGTTGCCATCTTTTGCATGACGACCGTCACTGCGGCCGTTATTTGACGGCCACCGCTGTCTCATGAAACTCTATCTCTTATGTACCTCAGGCTAAGAAACTAGCTTGAGTAAGTATAAAAGGTTATTATATACTACGTATATACAATCGCGAAAAAAATAATCATCTGTTCCATACATTTTGTCGATTTAAGTGAACACAAATGTATGGAACAGCTGATTTTTTTTTCGCGATTTCAATTTTGGTCCCATAGAAAAAGTTGTTCAAAATGATGAGTACAATGACCCCTTTTCGGGTTTAGCATAAAAAAAAAATGATGTTGTACATATGTTTATTTAGTTTTAATAGATTTACGTATTTAAATAATATTTATTCCACAATAATTTTCGCTATTGCACCAACCACTGTTTGTCTCTGCATCACCCAAAGGTTGACTGGTAGAAAATTTATTTTTTTATTATTTATAATAAATAAAAGGTACTTTTTCTTACCTTCCCCATGAAACCGGTACCACCAGTGACAAAAACAGACTTATCAGCATAAAACTCAGCAACTGGCACGTACTCCTGACTCCCGGGTACATAGTGCCCACCAGACAAACAGGACGCCATTTTCGAATTACTTTCCCTTCACAAATCTCACGCTTGAACACTTGCTAAATACATCAATACTTGTCTAATTCCAGTTAACATGTGCGGGTTTCACAGGTTCTCCGGTTGTATTGGTCTAGTGTATCAACAGGTTGCGGGTTGTTTCAACATGGTTGTTTGTTTACACCTGTAACGAAAGAGAAATTGGTTAGTTGGTTGTTGAGGTTACAATAATAATAATATCCTACCAACCGATTTCCGACATCGTAGCTAATTTCAGCGGAGATTAGCCAGGTAGGTAGGAGATAATTTAATGCACAATTGTGTGCGCAAACATCGGTGCACTCTTTGTTCCTTTATCTCATAGTCCGATGGGACGGCAATCCGACACGACCAGGGAGAGATCAGGCGTAGGATCAACAGCTTTACGTGCTTTCCGAGAGGTATCACACTGCTAACTTCTAAACTACGGGCTGCTACTGAGCAATTTCTAAAGGAAAAACTCAATAAGACTATGCCCGACCCGGGGATCGAACCCGGGACCCCATCCTCGCTCAGTTGTCGTCTTTGCGACCAGGAGACCAAACGGTGCCGTCAGATTTGTTGACGTTGCGATGCACTAGACGAAAAAATGAAGAGCTTTAATTCTTTGGCTTCGTAAAACGTATTGTTATTCTGATGATCCCGATAATTTATTTTAAGTGCGTGATAAAAGCTTGTTTTTTTTTACGACTTTTTTATTGTTTGTATTTCGCAAGTTTTTTATTTAGAAATTAGATTCAATACTGTTTTCCAGAATCCTGCATGTAAGGCACAATCAATCAATCTGCCTAGCCAATCTCCTAATCCAGTCTAACTGGATGCTCCGCAATACCAGTATTTTGCATGGAGCGACTGCCTATTTGACCTCCCCAACCCAATAACTGGGTCACACGATACCACGACGTTTGGGCTTCCGACTACCCGTAACGACTGTCATAGATCTGCGAATGACAGCCGGGACCAATGGCTTTTAACGTGCATTCCCGGGCACGGAGGGGCGATATGTAATGAATGGTCACCCATCCACGAACCGACCGCGGCTAGCGTAGCATAACCTTTGATCAATGTGCGGCTGTCATCATTTAGCTACGAGCCCCTAACAAGGCACAATATAGCATGTATTTTGAATATTCTTCAAAAGTAAACTAAAATAATTCTAATTTAATTCTAAAGGAAACTATTTAAGCTAAGCATATGCTGAGACGCAGGTCACGTAGGTCCTCGCAGAGCAGGGGGCCTAGTCAAAATCCCTTTTATGTAGGTAAGCGTTAACGCCAACGGAAAGATCAAATTGTATGGAGGTGACAGCAGCAGTCACGTGACATCTCTAAAGCTAATGTCAACTCCATACAATTTGATCTTTCCGTTGGCGTTAACGCTTACAGAAAAGGGATTTTGTCTATAGCCTAAGGGCAGAGCAGATTTTGTAATGCATGAACGTACTGACAGCTGGTCGTCACCTGTTTTTGAGAAACAGGTAACGCGGCACAGCGCAGCACGCGTCGCGCAGAAATCTGTGCCGGCTCTACCCAGACGCCCAGCCTTCCCGCATCCCTTCGAAAGCGTTTCGTATTTCTACAACGACTTTCAACAGGATTGACATACTTAAGCTTTTCGATAGCTTATGACAGCCTTTTCCATCATCGTTATAGCTGAAAGAATGTCACTTTGTCTAGGGTCTCAGGCCTGAATGCATATCTATCAGGACAACAGAAGTAGGCTACTATATATTCATTGAAAAAAATAATGAATCCTAAAAACAGTATATTGCAATACAAGATATAGGAGACGCTTCCTAATTATCTGGCCCATGTGGCTGTCCCAGAAAAAAACTCCTGGATCCGCCCTTGGCAGGACAGACACAAATGTCTGCATCTCACGTGCCTGCGCCGCAGCTGTCAGTACGTTCATGCATTACAAAATCTGCTCTGCCGTGCGCTGCGTGGACCTGCGTCAATTGCGTCTCAGCATAGCCTTAAAAGCAGCGGCCTTGCACAAGCGCTATCGGCTAATCGCCTTCGACTATTTTTGTTTACAAACCCAGTTTCTTTGACAACATTCAACACCATAATTTCCTTATCTATCTTGACTGCGTCTCATAAATAAATAGGAAGTAAACACTTAACCCGCCTTTTAACCTCAACCTTCAAATCTATTGCAACAGTTACCAAAAATCATGTTTTTTAATTGGCAAAACATCCTTGCAATTATAAGGCCGGCTAGTTTGCTAAAACTTATAAGTTCATTAGCTTTGAACAAGGATTTATTAACAACATATACACGAGGAAAAATATCATATTATAAATCATTTTATTTTATTTTACATATTTAAACTCTTTGTGTGTATATATATACTAACACAACCCTACTAACAGCTTCTTTGTTATCATTTTTATGAACTGTGTGTCTGAAATAAAGATTTTTTTGTTTTTTTTTATGTCAGGTTTATATACTTTTGGAACGAGACAAATGATCACAAAGTTGAGTGTATGTCAGTGTAGTTTAAAAACCATCAGAGGTCAGATAGGCAGTCGCTCCATGTAAAACACTGTTATCAACTGCATCCGGTTCGACTGGAAGCCGACCCCAACATATTATGTAGTTGGGAAAAGGCTAGGCAGATTAATTGTTGTCAAATCCTAAGTCAACAAAAATTATTTACTGATATAATTTTGGTCAGCCAACAGCCATGAGAGACTTGCTGATTATTCTGACCATTCATAATTTTTAAGTGACCAATGAAAATTAGCGCTATGGGTCCCGCATAGTAGGTACAACATCATACTGATTGGAAGCTTTCTTGTCACTGTCGAAACGTGCAGCTGCTAATATTTTTTTCTTTTCACTTTATCTAACAATAAAATTATTGTCTAAATAATAAAAGTAAAAAATCATCGACAAAAATTTAAATTACAAAATTAACCTCAATATTGTCAAATGATTATCATCTTCAGTTGATTTAAAATTAGAATTTCGGACTTATGTATTCAAATAATCAAATCAAAGCACTCTAGTTTTAAGTGGAACTACAAATTGGCATCCGCGTATTTTTGCTGATCCATTTTTTTACATATTCTACAGATACTTTTAGGGATGCAAGAAGTGACTTAGTTACAGACGGACGGACAGCGGAGTCTTAGTTATAGGGTTGAGTTTTACCCTTTGGGTACGGAACCCTAAAAAACAATATCATCGAGATAAGTATGTACATCGCTATCGGTGAAATTTTCTAAACATTTTTGAAAATTATTATTATTATTTGAATATTTGTGAAGTTCAATTGTATTTGTTTTTTTTTATTTATACCTACTTATATACCAAACAAGGAAAAAGTCTAGCCTACTTTTTACGGCTTAATTTTCTCGGCTCTGCTCCACTCCGTCGCAATGGAGTGTCAATCTTAAAGACGAATAAACTTTCAGAAAAATTTCATGGTTTGCTAATTTTATTTAGCACCTACCCATAAAACAATAAACCATAGAGAAGGCTAATAATGACACATAATGCTAATGTAAAAAATGTTCCTAAAATTCTCTATGTCATCGTAAAATGCCAAGGTGTAAACAAGTTTAAGGTTAAGACAGTTAAAAGCTCTGTAGGTCACATAAATATTCATAAAAAATAGCATTAAATATGCAATTACATAATTGCAATCACAAAGATCTTCCGGCAAAATTGAATATTGATTAAGGTCGTAAAAATGCCTATGATATTATAAATTGCCAAATGGAAGCAGTAGTTATCAACCAGTTTTTACAGCGATTTTTAAATTTTTATTAGTCTAAAAATAGTTTGTACCTAATGGTGGTTTCATTCAGAAAATAAAACGTGAATGAATGATCTTACGTCACATAAGGTGAACTGTCAAAATCGATTCAGTATTTTTATCAAACAAAAGTCAACGTGGTAGAGCCTTATTCAAAGAAAATGAATAAAACAGAACTATCTACTGGTTCAAACACTTTGATACGACACAGCTGCATAATCCGGATATTTTTGCATTCACGAGCTTGGCTCCTACCGAAAGGGCTGGCCCTAGCAAAAAATAAAAGATTGCGAGGAAAATAGACTCCCTTTTCCACACATTTCAGTCTTTTGGAGGTCATCGCCCTGCAGTAGGACAATACAGGCCACATAGATTAGATGCTTTAGAAAAATTTGTTGATGAAAACGATGAAGAAGTTAGGGCCTTTTCACACTAGTGTTACTGATTCCGAAGCTACATTGTCGATATCTATACACAGTATAAAACAAAGTCGCTTTTCGTGTCCGTCTGGGTGATCGCTTAGATCTCCTAAACTACACAATGGATTTTTATGCGGTATTCACCATCATTTAGAGCATTTATTCCGGAAGGTTTATGAGTATAACACATTATTATAAGACATAGATTTAGCAAGGAAATCTCGATGTTTTGTCATGTCGCCATTGCACCTGCGCGAAGCAGGCGGGTCGCTAGTAGTTTTGTAAGATTCTAAAACTAAGTACTTGAAAGTTTACTTATTATCTTACATACCTATAGAAATAACTTAAAATACCGTACCGCAAGATAATCTTCTTAAAATAGACAACGTTCTGCAAAGAAATCAATAAAAAGTTATTAGCAATTCAAACTACTAAATTATTTAGCTACAACGATATCGTATCAATGGGCCGTTTTCATTCAGGAATATTATTTTTTAACTGCACCCTGCTAACCCATTGCTTCATAATTTCGAAAAATTTGTCTGCTCAACAAAGTACATAACGCAATGAATGTTGTTCAACTGTCAAAATAAAAGCCATTGCTACTGTAAGTGTGTTACGTAATTATTCCGCTGATTACCAGTAAAAGAAATAAAACTTATTCAATTTCTGAATATGCCATGGAGATGAAAACATAAGCAAGTGCTGGATGCTTTAATGTCATCTTCTCATAGGAGCTGCATCTGAGCCCACTTATAAGTGGTATAATATCGTGTCTCATAAGACGTTATTGCTACGTGACGAAACTATTATTACTACAGAAATCGTAGATCATTGTCCAGATGCTAGCCAAACATTCATAAAGTATTTTTTCAGTTTTATGTAATGTCAACAAAAAAAAACACAAATATAAACAGCTGAGGACTGAGTTATGTAACACAAGTTGACCTTTATCCAGTATGGGACTGCAATGGATTCGCATCACGTTGATTGATTGATTCAATCTGAACTTCTAACCTCTCACATTAAGTGATGCGGGTTTTCTAGGTCCAAATAAAGAAAAATCTGGAAATCTAAACCTAAACATCACGAAATCAGTTCTTACCAAAATAGCCGTACAAAAAAAATTAACACTTTTCTCTTGAAACAATAAAACGTCAATACAATGTAGAATCAAAGTATGCAACAGCCAAAGCACTTGTATTTCGCTTTCAGATACATTTTTAATAGTCACAAGCTCGCCCCGATGTAAATAATATACGTTCATGTACAAGTTTATTAATCATTCACTTTTTATTTTATCGGTTTTTATAAGATAGGCGTAATCTATGCCTTCATTTTGACGTCTCCAGTCATTTTTTATATTTTTATTTTCTTGCTTTTGGCCAGTTTCGGAAATGAGTTTGAGGTTGGAGTTAACTTCGAAATAACGTAAATTCGCCTACATTAGCATGAAGTTGTTAAGTTTTAGGCATACGTTGTAGTTTTAATGCCTTAGGCATTCATTACCAGTCAACCAAGGGTGGTGAAGAGATTAGATCGCAGGTGCTCTGTTTGAGAGGAACAATATTAAATATATACGGGTTTTTTTGAAATCCCATAACTCTATGAAACATTATGCCAGTTGATTCTTTGACATGGTCTCAGCCATGGCAAAGAATCAACTGGCATATGTTTCAGGTTTAAATTCCAGGGAGAGAGGTATTGAGATGACGCTACGCTATTTATTTTGATCCGACTGGTGGTGTTACGTGTTATCCCTCACGAAAACGTATACCGGAGTATTCACAAACAATTAGTCACTATATTTAGGTATGATACTCGGTTATCAACCGATAAGCTATGCCGATAGGAATCCTATGTTTGTGCATAGTGATAAAGAATTCAGGCTAAAGAAATCTGGCCCCAATTTTTCAGTTATCAATCAAAATGATACTGTAAGTTGGTAGACAGCCGTGCCTATAAAATTAAGGAAATAGCGTAAATAATTTATATGCAATGGACTTAAAACTTAGTCCTTTGGACGTCGAGAAACAATATCATCATCAGCATCATTGGCAACCTTGCTTCACCCACTGCCGAGACCTTCTCTCTTTGTGCCCTGCTTCCCTTGTCGCTGCGATGCGAAAATACACGTTTCATCAAAATAGTCCATGAAAATGCTAATCGTTCTCCACTTCTTTAATGGTCACTGTGGTCTGTGGACTTTGGGGCTAGAGCAGAGAAGACGGCGTATAAAAAGATGGCCTCAGCGTTCTCAAATTATGGTTATTAGGTACATCTTTTGGCGCTCGAATGATATTGACAGGGTGGCGCTGTTGCATTTGTAAAATGTATTCAAAAAGCAACATGGTGGCTTTAGTTCCGATTTCGGCCATGCGCCAAAAGATCGTTGTACAGTGGAATAATGTGGGCAATGTAATGGCAAGCAATTAGCACTTATTGCATAAATGTTGAGATGAAGATAAAAAGACGGCTTTTTTAATAAGCATTATTTTCTTGAGGTCTTGGGTTCGGTTCCCGGATCGGACAAAGTCTTGTTGGTTTTTTTTCATCTGGAATTTCTCAGTAGAAGCGCGGGGTGTGGATTCGTGCCCGGTTGACGTCAATGGATCGCCCCCTATTCCATGGGACTAAAATTTATCTGGCGAAATATGAATGTACATACTATAGGTACATATCTGCCTAACCCTTCGGATTAACGAATACATTTTATGTATGTATTTTTCTTATTGCCAATGGACCAAATTTTTCGTTAGCAATGTAATCAGCCGATTAGATATAATAGCAGGATCCAGTAAACATTGGGTATTATACCTTTAGCAAATGAATTCAGAAAGAATATGAATAGAGCAATGGTGGCCCAGTGGTAACAGCCGCGACTATGAGTTGTAGGTCGTAGGTTCGAACTCTGCCAGGCGCTTTACTTTGTGTAAATAATTTCATCACCACTGCTCTGAAAACGGTGAAGAAAAACATCGTGAGGAAACCAGCATGTCCTAGAACCAAAAATTCGAAGACATGTGACATCTACCAACCCGCACTGGACCCGCGTGGTGGATTACGGCCTACACTCTCTGACAGAAAGGAGGCCTGTGTCCCAGCAGTGGGAACATTAGCCGCTCAACTGTTGATTGGCCTTTAGAAGGCCGATAAATTCTATTGTCTCGATAGTGACAGTTGGAGGTCTAATAGACAGGTGATTTTATAACAATGATAGAAATCTGATGAGATCTCGTGGCTAAGTTATATTACAGCCGCACGGGTCGATCCATCAGGTGAAGCTACGCTTGCCAGTGTTGGTCTGTGGATGGGTGACCATCTTTACATACCGAGACTCCTCCGTGGCTCGGAAAGCACGTTGAGCTGTTGGTCCCGGCTGTCATTTGTGTATCTTTGACAGTCATTACGGATTGTCAGAAGTCCGAAAATCGGACAACCTGTCTTACCAAGGGGTATTGTAATAGTCAGTTACTGGGATGTGGAGGTTAGATAGGCCGTCGCTCCATGTCAAATAGGTTGAAAATTTGAATGAGGTTTGGATTAATTACCCCCCGGTTAATGGCAATAGGGTCACCCCCTATTACATGGGACTTAAAGTGAACTATCGGAAGTTAAACGACTGCTATGCCTCTGTCCGACCCTTCGGTGAATACAGCGTGATGTTTATTTGACTGGTTATACCCAAACTTGAAACGACAAGGTTTAACATAAAATATCATATTATATCATAGTTTAAAAACAAAATATCCGCATTATAAAAAAACATAGCGAAATTAATTCATATGACCGTGGCACAGTTTTTTTAAATTAATATCTATTTATAAGGTGTTAAGTATTACCGGATATAAATAAATTATCCGTCATAAATATAATATACTAATCGGTTAATATTATGGAATTATTCACGCTTCATATGTTAAAGGATGAGCAGAATTCAAGGCGGTCAAACCGGACTTCATTGATTTTAATTATGATTATAAATCTTATAGATATCAAAAGAAATATGATAGATTAACTTGTCAAAACAGAAGGTGAGACGATTAAACTTGAAACTGTCAGATACTGGCATCCTAACTAATATTATAAATGCGAAAGTGAGTTTATCGGTTTGTTACGCTTTCAAGCTAAAACGGTTGAACGAATTTGGATCAAATTTTACACAGGGGTAGATCTTGACCTGGAAAAGGACATAGGCTACTTTTGAAGTGGCGGCAACAGCTAGTTTTATATATTTTAGCCTCGGGAAGCACGTTGAGGTGGATGCGCTACGGTAGCCCGCGAAATTCAAATTTTCTTACGTTTTTTACAATTTGCAGGTCAGTGTCAGGTTGTATGTTGATCTAAATATTTTTGTGGCCGAAACAAATATGGGTTTACAGAATTATAAACATAGTTAACTGATTCAGGCGTGACTTTGCGGAAATCCATTATAAAATACAATAGACGCTGATATATTTAGTAACCTATTCCGCTTGACTATTCTTCAAGAGTCATAAAAACGCGCTGGACGCACTGGACTCTGCGTCCAGCGCTCGGTGTGGTAACACGTCGCGTTCTGGTTTGCAATTGGTCAATCGTCATCCTGAAGATGCCTCGTTGAGAGGTGAAACACGTGTCGATTTCTTACAGGGTTTTTTTTTATGACTCTTGAAGAATAGTCAAGCGGAATAGGTTACTAAATATATCAGCGTCTATTGTATTTTAGAATTATAAACATTAGAATCAGTAATACAACTCTCTAAGTTCATGAAAGTGCATTGAATGACTATTTCATGAAATCATGACATTTAGCACTTTCAGGAACTTAGAGAGATTGCTGATTCTACCAGCGGTTTATAGTTCGGTTTAGAGGTAACTTTGGAATTTTTTTCCATCGACAAAATTCATTAATCGCGTTTTCGTCAAACATAGGACCTAGCATCGATCGTCAACTTTAATAGGTTATTTATTTCCAAATGAATAATGCATAACGGAGGATCATGCTAAGCAATTTCAGGTAGGGTATGGCCTTAAAGCCCCGCGTTGTGATACGGTGTCCGTCAATACATGAAGGTTCGTTGTGTGGCCATGTAGGCTTGGCCTGGGGTAACTGCGGCGGTAGCGCAACTTGCCTATACTGCGTTCGCGATATAGTCTCCAAATATGTATACAAATATGTGTTTTTGGAAAAACCACTTTAATTTAAACGCATAAAGTTCAGTGTCCGCTACAACTTCAATCATTTTTTTAACAATATTACGAGTCATTCTGATTTAAACTTTTATAAAGTTGGAAAAAGGTTTTTATTAGACTACAAGTGCGATGTATTGGTATTCAGCAGTAGTGCCCCCATTCATCGTTTCATTCGTCACTCCTTTTATACTAATCGAAAACAATATACGTATAATTTCAATAGATGTCGAACTCGCTAAATAGTCCTTCCTATAAACCGCTACAACTGAATTTGGCAGGATAATACCATTATTAGCAGGCTTGGCAAACGAATTAGGACACGTTTTCATAACGGCGGCACGTGGGGTGATTTGTTTTGTATAGAGTTTGATAAAGGATTACGTTCTATACAGCTTGTATAACTGTATAGATAGGGCCATACACGAAGACGCGCCCCTCTCCGCTCCGCTCCGTACTAAAGTACAACGTAATATTGGAGGGGGGCCGCGTCTTCGTGGATGAAACTATCTATAAAAGCGCTGTAAATGAGTAACCTATTCACTCGAGATTTGACGACTTTCAGTAACTGAAACCACAGATTAATACACGGTTTACTCTGGAAAATCATTTAAATAAAAAGCGACTCTTTCTACGACACAATACAGTGCAATTTAGGTCGCACAGCGCTAATTACCTTCAGTTATATTAACCTAGAAGTTGCCTCTCTTTCTACCGCGTAGGTACCTCTTATATCTTCAGACTACATTACGCTCACTGAATTGGCCCGATAAAACCCTGAGCCCTGTTTATCAAAAGTTACAAGTCTACGCATTCACAAGTTAGCTAGAATGTTAATTTTCGTTAAATTCATAGCGCAGCCATAATGCTCCCACTGCTGGGACACAGGCACAAGCAATCTCTCTCTTTTAACTACAATTAAAAAAAGAAAATCGAATTTAAACATTTATTGCGATACTGAGCTTGTAAACTTGTAAACTTGTAAGACGGAATAGAGAGTCGCCGGACTCTCACAGGAAATGTTATGATTTTCTACAAGTTGTAAGTTGTAACTTACAAATAATTTTTTGATAAACAAAATCACAAATAGAAGTGTCAAAATATTGTGAACTAAATAATGACATTTGGTAATACAAGGCTTGTAAGGTTTGATAAACAGGGCACAGCCCGCCGCGTACTTGTAGCTTCATAGCTAAAATGCGGAGTGCACCTTCTGTACTATTCTGTGTTGAAGCGTTGTTTTTCCTTTACGTAATACAGGGTGTATTAGAAAGGTGTGGTCATAATTTAATGGTGTATTGTGTTATTATACATTTGGGTAGAGGAGGTATTGAAATTTGGGATAGTTGATAATTTTATCGCGATTACGATGTTGGTCCCATGAAAAAAGTTATTCAGTTTGATGAAAAGACTGGAATGTCAACTGCCGATTATTTGGTAAAAATAATTGTTCACGTGAGGAGTCGACCAACCGTTTGGCGATATCCAGAACTAAGGATAAAAACGTAAAGGAAAAACATACAAAAATTATTAGTTTAAAAAGTATTTCCCCATACAATCAATCTGTCTAGCCTTTCCCCAACTGTATTGGGGTCGGCTTCCAATTTAACCGGATGCCGCTGAATACCAGTATTTTACTTGGAGCGACTGCCTATCTGACCTCCACAACCCAGTAACAAGGTAATACGATACCCCTTGGTAAGACTGGTTGTCAGACTTTCGATCTACTGACGACCCGTAACGACTGTCAAAGATCCACGAATGACAGCCGGGACCAACGGCTTAACGTGCTTTCCGAGACACGGAGGAGTCTCGATATGAAAAGATTGATTGATTGAAGATTTCGGATGAAAGTGTAAACAGTGTTCAGGTTAAATTCTTACGCAACCACAAAGCAAATCAGTAACACATTCATCTGTATTTATAAGGTTTCAACTATTTATATCTCACCACTTTTTCCAACAATTATTTTTAGAATTACATTATCAAAAAGCAATTGAAAAATCATTGACGAAAAATAACCTTAATTGTCAAATAAAAAACCATTTATAAGATGATTTTGGGTTTATAAGCATGTAAACTAATTTACATCCGTAAGACGTCCTAGTAACATAAGGTCCAGTTGAAAGCCAGCGTCAGGCACTAGTTGGCTTGCGGGAAAGTCCGAAAGGGATACCGGGACCTTTGCAACAGGGAACTGAAGGAACACGGGTGGGTTTTAGTCAGTCAAAGTCTGACACGCCCTTCCACTTCGCCCAGAGCGGGGGAAGTGATTTGATGATTTCCGAAACTCAAAAAAAAAAAGAGCCACTATTTGGCTAGCATTCATGCTGAACTGGGCCTGTTTGGCGCAGCCGTGAGACGCACAATACTATTTTTTTCTGTTCTTTGCTTTTTGTGTGAATATTGTGTGCCTTATCTGGGTCAAATAAATTTATTTTCTTTCTTTCTTTCTTTTTCCTTTCAAATAAGCGCCCAATTTTTAAGTGGCACTACAAATTGGTATCCCACCAGACACAGATCCCAGAAAGTACCAAAGTATTATGATCCATTTGTTATGGTTAAAGAAATTTATTTCTCAATAAGAAATTACAAATATTTGACTTACTTGAGAACATTTTTAAACTTACAATATAGTTATAAAAATCTTTGACTCACAAATTAAGCAGCTATTGTTTTTTTTTTATATAGAACGACAGATTTACAAAATAAATTCAATTTGTTTACATTTTCATCACATACTTTTTGAACAGACTATACAAAACGACAATTCCTGCTAACCTCTCAAACTAGAGAGCGTGCGTACAGTTGGGCGAATAGAATCAATAAGGACAAGGTCGTACGATGCCCCCACGTACCCAGCGTCGACGCCCAGAGCCGGGCGAAGGACTAGGGAACTTTACGCTTCGTTTATGCCCGGGAGAGTTAGTGGGGCAACCTACTGGCTTAGTGAAACTGGCGCATAGTGTTGCAGTTGACATTTGAAATCGAATTATGTTAAGTGTAACGGTTTATTTAAAAAAATCGTCCGAGTGCGAGTCGGTCTCGCGGACAAAGGCTTCCGTACCATTATCTATAAAAACGGCAAAAAAATCACGTATGTAGTATGGGAAACAAAAAAAAAATGTTCGGTTTTATCCCTTAAATATTTATTTTATTCTGTTTTTTTGTATTTGTTGTTATAGCGGCAACAGAAATACATCACCTGTGAGAATGTCAACTGTCTAACTATCACGGTTCATGAGATACATCCTGACAGACGGACAGAAAGACATACGGACGGACGGCGGAGTCTTAGTAATAGGGTCCCGTTTTACCCTTTGGGTACGGAACCCTAAAAAGACGAATTAAGAACCTTCTTCTTTTTGTAAAGCCGATTCAAATATTGGAATTCAGTAATTTTATAACTTGTCAATCATGAAATTAATGAAAAATAAATGTCTCGAAAATGCTTCCTTAATACCTACATATTATCTAAGATAAAAAAGTTATTTTACGATAAGTCTTTTATGTACTTTTAACCGAATTCGAGACAGCGATTTCTGTTCTTTATAGCGCCAATCTAACTAGCTAAGACGAATATATATTTTGCTGATATTTTTTCTTATATCGATGCATATAAAGCTCAAAGTCTATTCCAGATAAATAACTGAACCATCTTGAAAATTACAATTGGAACAGAACAACTTGGACGAAGGAGTAATAGGAAATCACTGTCCCGCCAGTACTAGGCAAGTCACTCGACCAATGTGGATGTGCCTTCCCTCGTAACACTCAAATGCGTCTATGCGGGAAGTTGGAACAAAATGTAGAGCCGAAGTAACTACTTACAATGTTAGGTAACCTGTCTTAGATTTGTAATCTAGCCAGATATTGCAGAAGCTAACAAACAAACAAAGAAATATATATCAATAACCAAACTGATATTTGAATATTTGAAAAAAAAATGGTTGATCAATCAATCTGTCTAGCCTTCTTTTCCCTAGGTCACGGGTTGTCAGAAGACCAAGTCTGACAACCAGTCTTACCATGGGGTGTCATGTTACCCAGTAACTGGGTTGTAGAGGTCAGATAGGCAGTCACTCCATGTAAAATACTAGTATTCAGCTGCATCCGGTTAGACTGGCAGCCGACCCCAACATAGTTGGGAAAAGGCAGATGATGATGATTTTGGTTTATTTACAGCTATAGCCCGAAACTGCAGCTGTGCCAAATTATTTAAAATTCCTTTAGCAGCCCACGGCCATAGAAAGTAGAAGGAACCACTTAAATAATGATCTCCTGCGACCGTATACCACCCACGCCTCATTTTGGGTCTCGTACCATTCGACGGATGACATCTAACCAGGCAACCTACTTACGAATAAGTGCTATTTAAATCCACGGACCAGTCTATTTATCACTTGTTTCATATTGCTATTCAACTGCAAATTCCACTATTAGTCGCCTTTATACCGAAATCCCACGATCCGCGATTTTGCGGACAGACACAGGTGTACGTGCGGGGTATCGCAGACATCGGAAGTTCCTCGGTGCGCGGTGCGTGGCGGTCTGTGGTCGTCTGCCGTGCGTGTCCGTCTGCAATATTGCCGATCGTCGGATTCCACCATTACATGACATGCGCATTCGCGATCGGAGCGTGCACGATTGAACGCGGGAAAGCTTGCACGCGCAATCGTGAGTGATTGTTATCATCCATTTTTATGTGCGTTGACTCTTTCGTGCGGTATTACTCCTGTATTTCAGAGAGGAAAGAGTGTCCGTGTAAAGGTACACGCATGATTCAGTACGGGAAACTGCAATTTTATGACGGCAATTGTTTTCACAAAAACGGGCGTGTAAATTATGTTCGTAGCGCACAGACTTGAACACATGATACGAGTAACCTCATTTCTTGATCAGAGTAATCAATATTATAGGCAGTCGGTGCATTCTTTGCTTTCAAACCTTTTCCCCTTTAGTTTTCCTTTGTTTCTTGGAAACAGGTAAAAATCACAAGACGCTAGGTCATGGGAATATGGTGGGTGAGGGAGGATAGACACGATTTCTTAGATTGAATGTTCTGGCAGACGTGTGGGGCACCGCATTTTCGTGGTGCCCGAGAAGGTGCCAGATTCCTGCGGTAGCTTGTCACACCAAGCTAATATTACTGTTCGAGGACAAACTGTTTTAAATATCGACTGTGAACTGGCAACCGGTACTATCTCAATTTTGACAAGTTTACAGGAGGAAGAAAAAACTATAACGATATAATAGAACCAAAAAGTACTATCCCTCAGATATTCCAATTAGCCATGGCATCATGCTCGTACACGTTTGGCGAGATAGTATTAAATGCTCGCAAATGCTCGCATTCACTGCGCGTCGAAGTTAGTACTAGTTGAATGAAGTCGATTCTGGCGCCAAATTTTAATGTATCTGAGACTCAGACTCTGAGATCTGAGATGGGATTTCTTGCAACACTGCGGAGTATGAAAAAATTGAGATAGGACCGGTTGCCAGTGCACAGTCGATATGTCAATAAATAACCACCCTATGATAATGAATAACTTGCGAGTGTCAAACAAATGAGTAAAGAATAATATCTAACTTCTTTTGGCATGACCCTCGTATCTCCTAAAATAACTACATATGCAACAAATAAAAACACAATTCATGCTCAAGCCCCAGTGGGATATTTCTCAAAGAAACTTGGCACAGGAATGGATTGAAAATCGGTAAAATGCAGGTTTTTGTGGTTCATTTAATGGCTCCCGAGCGATTTGAGCACGTGCAAAGCCGGGGGCTAAACCAAGCTTGTTTCACGCTTTTTTATTGTTGTTAGTTTGCCGAATTTTTGACTATATTCTTTACTGCGTGGGTCTTAAGGCTGTACCCTGCCTCAGATTCCAAGGTTGGGCAAACTTTTATTGGGGATTTGTGCCCAGTTAATCACAATAGGTGACTGATGGGACTGATTATAGCTAACCCACAATAGTCCACTTTACTTTACTAAGTAAAAACAGCGTCGCATACCAATGTGAACGTTATCTGTACAGTATTAAGGGCGCACCCTACCTCAGATTTTGTCTCGGTCGCAACATACTACTCGCGGCCTGAGTAAGAGCGAGACGGAGTGGGGTGATGGCGGCTCTCAAGCCTCTAAAAGTTTAGGTAATTGCTTTTCACGGTGAAAATAATGGTAATTATAAAATTGGTATTAAAAAATGACAGACATAAGACCTGCTTTATAGTTAGTTCAGATAACATGCAAAATTTCATGATCTAATTTGAAGTATTTTTTGAATACCAGCGGTTTATAATTCTGTGCAGAGGTAACTTTGGAATTTTTTTCTATCGAGAAAATTTTATGTAATCGTGTTTTCGCCACACATAAGACCTAGCATCAATCCTCAACTTTAACATATATTTATTTCAAAATTAATGCTGCAGTATTTTCGGCATAGCAGAGGATCATGCTAAGCAATTTGTGATTGGGTGCGCCCTTGGTCTGGGTTCCTGCTAACACTTTACCAGACCCGGGTGTCCAACTCAAGATGCCATGCTGACCAGTTGCATTCAAGACCAACGAGGCAGATGTAGGTCAATAAAAACAACAAAAAGTTTCAGTTCAATAAAACACTCTTTGCGGTCAATGGATTAAACAACACTATTTAGGTGACGCCAAAGACGAACAATTTCACTTTCAAGAAAGCACTTGGAATTACTAAAGCAGGGCTATATTTAACAGTTTTCTGATCCCTGTTTAAAAAATAGAATACCTACTCTTTATTATGTCCATAAAAATACAGATATAAATGTAGAAATAGGTAAAAAAATAGGTAAATCAGACTCGAAAAACAACCAGTAAAAAAATTTTTACAAGTTTATTGTCACAAATGAGGAGCTCGTGGCTAAGTAATAACAACGCTCGGGTCGATCCATCAGGTTAAGCTACGCTTGCCGGGGTTGGTCCGTGGATGGGTGACCATTTTCACATATCGAGACTCCTCCGTGCCTCGGAAAGCACGTTAAGCTGTTGGTCCTGGCTGTCATTTGTGAATCTTTGACAGTTGTTACGAGTCGTCAGCAGCACGAAAGTCTGACAACCAGTCTAACCAAGGGGTATCGTATTACCCAGTTTCTGGGTTGTGGAGGTCAGATAGGCAGTCGCTCCATTTAAAATACTGGTATTCAGCTGCATCCGGTTAGACTGGAAGCCAACCCCAACATAGTTGGGAAAAGGCTAGGCAGATTGATTGTCACAAATAAGAGTATTCTTTGTACATTTGGTTCCTACATAGATACCAGTATTTGCTTATTTATGGTACTGAAACTAATACCCAAACTAAGCCAGGGCTTGTATTTTAGGAGCCAGTCCTCAAACGTGGAGCATCAAGGATAATAATAGATAATATAGGATATCCTGACTTCGCGGTAAACTTGACTAAACAATACGCCTCGCGCGGCTGCTTTTACTGTTAGTCCGTGCTGTATATGGCCTCTAGAGTGTGTTGTATAATTGTGCCAACACAAATAGTTGTACAAGAATCGTGAGAGATGATTGTAGACAGCTTAGCCGATGCATTCGTTGCGGACTCATTAGCAATCATGTGAGCAGTTCCTATTCCTGTATCCATAAGCGATCCGCGTATATCAATTCTAAGCTATCACATTTGTTATGTAGGTTTGTGTGCCTTTCGTTCTAGCTGTGAAACACCTGGATGATGGGGGATTGAACCGGGTAATATACGTAAAGTATAGTATATAGTCCTCCAGACGGTATTTCGACCACGGCGGCCAATAATCTCAACGGAGACTAGCGTGAGATATTCCACAAGTGTGTGCGCAGACACAGATGCACTCTCCCTTCCCTCATTCTCATAGTCCGATGGCGCGGCAATCCGACACGACCGGGACCAACGGCTTAACGTGCTTTCCGGGGTCTTGGTATGTAAAGATGGTCTTTCATCCACGGACCCACCGCGACAAGCGTAGCTTTACCTGATTGATCGAAACATGCGGCGGTTATTTCTTAAAAAACAAAAAAAAACAGAATGCTTCTATTTGATCTAATATCAACTTATTTAGTATGTGTTATTTCAGTCAATGAAATCACAACCACTGCCTCGTTAATGCCTATAAAATATTATGAATTGAATTGTATAGTGAGGTCTATGCTCAGCCTGCTGTGGTCGATTGCAAACATACAGAGAAAGTTTTGTAATATGGGTCAAAGTCTCTCGCTTGCGGCTTTCTTTAAGGATGACTAAGGTCCTACGCATGTCTTATGTTAAAACGGAACGATGTTTTGTGGTATTTTGTAGTGCTATGTTGACTCATAATTGAGTTTTGAAAGTATGATCAAGATTCTGGTCAATGAATCGGCTGAGTAATTCGTCAACTCGTTTTACCTTTTTTTTTTTCGTTCTCAGTTATTTTTAACGAAGGTCTGGCAATTTGAGAACTTTATGCGGCCTACCCAAATGTCCTTTCTTTGGTATTGTTCGTCGAGTCGTTGAGCTCCTTAAGTTCTGTGTTGAGCTCCACTATTACTGACAAATGCTTGCAGTGACTGGACAGGTCCACTCAAATCTGTGTGGTCCTTTCCTCAAAAGACCATTTCAGACTCTAATCTACATGGTCCTCATTGGCCTGACCAAGATTATGTCTGGACTTTAAAAAAGACCTCTGAATTTGTTTCGGCCTTTCTTCTCAGAGTAGTCAGGTAGGAAACGCCGACCTCATCTAGGTTATTTTTACAACTTTTTAATATGACGTGTAAAAGTGATTCCAATATACTATTTACAGAATAAACAATTTCATTTTTGATTTCATTTCACATGCCTACGGCCCATTTTGGACGACTTGCAGAAAATCAAAAGAACGTCCTAAATGGGCCGTAGGTATGTAGGACGAGTTGACGAATTACTCATTCTGCTATCAAATTAGTTAGCGGTTATTATATCATAATATAACATAACATCACGCCTGTATTTCCCCGAAGGATCGGACAGAGGTGTACGAGTACCTATTAGTACATCCACATTTCGCCAGAGATGTTTAAGTCCCATGTAATAGGTGGCGAGCTTAATGCCAGCAGCCAGGCACAAATCCAGACTCTGGGCTGCTACTGAGAAATTCCTGATGGTAAATTAATGAAGATAATATTACCCACAAGCCTATACATAGAGCAATTAATCTTGGTTTGCTTGCGTGATCAAAAGGATCAGAATTAGACTTCAGATAGATTTTTTTTAACCGTCTTCCAAAAAGGAGGAAGTTCTATGTTCGTTTGTATGTATTTTTTTTTTTTAACCAATTTAAAAAAAAACTTTTTTATTTCGAAAGGGTATACTCCCGAGGTGGTCCCATAAACGTTTTATTAACTTTGCTTGCATAGTTTTTGAGTTAACTTCAATATTATGTATTTTTTCCCACTGAATAATAATATGTAGACAACGTTCTAAGTGACTCCCGTCACTGTTATTTAAATACCAGCCGAATTTGTGTGGGATAGGTACCACAATTAAAAAGTGAAAAATACTAACTTAAAAAAAAACAACAACCGAGTAGGTGGCAGGTGGCAAAAAACGAAAATTGAAGAGCAAAGCCACCGACTTCCGAAATTAAAGTAATTTTTCACTTTTTAGTGTTTTTTTTTAAGTCGGTTGTTTAATAAGAAAATCCTATTTTTTTTTTGGCTCACAATTCTATAGTAAAGCAACAGTCTCTAAAATTCTCTGCCAACACAAAATAGTTTAGTAGGTTATTGTGACAATTTCTACCATTCCGAAACAGTCAGAACAATGGTCGTGATTGTCCACAAATGGTGCGTGACTGTACCAACGTCGTACGGTGAATTTTACTTGCAGGTTAAGCTATGTGTACACTGCCGTACTGCCCCGGATTCAGAAGTGAGATTACCGAATCGATTGAGTAAGATTTAATTGACATGGTAAAATATTTACTCATGTTTTACTACAGCTATTATTACTTCATACAAAACAATAAGGGCATGATCATAGATCGCACTTTTACTAAGACTACTAAGTAAAGTAAGAGTTTCATTCGAATATGAACATTAATACTGTACAGATAATGTTCACATTTGTATGCGACGCTGTTTTTACTTAGTAAAGTAAAGTGGACTATTGTGGATATGCTATAATTAGTCCCATCAGTATTATCAATAATTGGGCACAAATCTCCAATACCAACACTACTACGACCTATACTACGACGTATTAATGCCACCATTTTTCCAGTATTAGAGAGAGACGGAGCTATACAAGCCCGCTAGCACCATCCTTTTTTCGCAGTGGAATAATGGCCGTAGTCAGCCCCCAGAACCCGATACTCAGCAATCGCAACACTAGACCGATGAGGCAACCAGTGGGTACTTAGTTACTTAGAATAAATAAAAACAAATTATAAAATAATTTTGCCAAGGTTAATCGACCGGCGAAATGAGTGTCATAGTTCAGAATTAGAATGCCGCTAAAATAAAAAAAATGGTTCAAAATCTACTCGCAATCTCATGTGAGCGACAATCGATGCCGAAAACGTGTCAAAAATGTTGGGAAGTTAGCGGTACTTTTGATAGATTGAGATCAGAATACGACCGTTCGTTCTTTAAAACTACGGAATTGCTCCTCAGTTCTGAGCGAGCGCTCAAAACAATTTGTTCGTTAATTCGTCAATGTAAACTCGCCTTTACAAGACGGATTCTATTCTACTGTACATTGACCTAGCGGAGAAAGTGCCCACGCGCCTGTACAGTCGAGCACAGCGGTGATTTGTCGAGAATCGAGATGTTTTGTTTTTTGTTTTTTTGCTGCAATCTTGGTTGTTTTTTATTATGTTTCGTTATGGCATACTGTTTTAATCATCGCGTGGTTACATGATGTTTAATTTGTAATTTATCTTTCATTCTTTGATGATGGTGAGCATGTTTTGTAATTGTAAAAAAATGTGATGATAAAGCCCAAGTTAACAGAAATTAGGGGAAAAAAGGAGGGGGGGGGGAGGGGTCTATTTTGCTGTGCCCGACAGGGTCCATACTGATCTCATTAAATTTTAAGTTACCACCTAAGTACACATTATGTAATGTACACAAGGCTACACATCAAGCTATACATTTCCAGTTTACGCTGATCTCGCACTGTATAGGATTTCCATACAATGTGAGGCCAGCTTATACTGGAAAAGTATAACATAAATCCCCGAAGATAGGTAGTCGCTCCATGTAAAATACAGGTATTCAGCTGCATCCGTTTAGACTGGAAGCTGACCCCAACAAAGTTGGGCAAAAGCTGGGCAGATGATGATGAAAGATCACAGCTCGCACTTTTACTTACACTTTACTAAGTAAAGTAAGAGTTTCATTCGAATATGAACATTAATACTGTACAGATAATGTTCACATTGGTATGCGACGCTGTGTTTACTTAGTAAAGTAAAGTGGACTATTAAAGAGGTCTAAACGAATGCTTACCATCAGCTGTTGAGTTGTTTCTTATGCAATGGTGTTAATGAAGCTGCTCTGATGTTGTATATTTGTTTATGTAATGATTGTTGAACTTCTTGTTTTAAAGTTTATGCTTAAATGTCGGTACAGTCGAACAAGCTATACTAGCTATGATATACAGGCAAAAATATTAATTTTTCGCTACACTGGCAATTTTTTTTTTTTCACACTAAGAATTTCTTCCTGTATCGTGGGTGCGTTTACAAACATAGAAACTCACATACACTAACACCCAGACCAGGAACAACTACTTGCAGATCATACAAATATTTGTTCTTTTTTTTTTGCCACCGACTTCGGAAATTAAAGTTATTTTTCACTTTTTAGTTGTGGTACCCCGCACAAATTCGAACACCACAACCTGCTATGTAAATAACAGTGACGGAGTAACTTAAAACATCGGCCAGATATACTAAGTGGAAAAAATACGCAATATTGAAGTTAACTCAAAAACTAGGTACGGAAGCAAAGTTAATAAAATTTATAAGATACCACCTCTGAAGCATGACCTACCAAACAAAACAAGAATCATCAAAATCAATTCATAATTGGCGGAGTAATCGCGTAACAAACACACAAAAAAAAAACACATAGAGACGAATTGAGAACCTCCTCTTTTTGAAGTCGGTTAAAATGTAGTGTTAAATATTATTGTACGGAACCTTTGTGTCGGCCTCTTTTATAAATAAAGGATACAACAACAATACATGCACGTGTTTTTAAATCCTCTTTACAACAAGGTAAATTAATGACTTTGTGTCCTACAAATATTGCGAAAACAAGCAATTTAAAGGTATAATTCTTACAAGAAAAATAACCTTCAATATTTGATTAATCTGTCAGTTATTCACGTTAGTCTGTTACAAAGCTCAGTGACAACCGAGCGATGTCCTAGTGACTACAAAGCAATAGGCGTGTTCTATTAAATGGGATCGAATACCAAAATATTATGGTTCTATGCCTATGTACTTTTTAGCGAAATCAATCTGCCTAGCCTGTTCCTACTTTGTTTGGGTCGGCTTCTTGTCTAACTAGATGCAGCTGAATACCAGCATTTTACATGGATCGACTGCCTATCTGACCTCCAGAACCCAGTTACTGGGTAACACAATTATTTTGTTACCCAGTAACGGGGTTCTGGAGATCAGATAGGCAGACAACCACTCTTCTATGCTATTTTTTGCTATGGCAAGCAAAGCCGATGTCGACCATTCTGCCAATGTCTAAAGTGATTTGGAAAAGCAAGTGAGTATCGAGAGAAAAAAAAAAACTTCTAAACAACCACTCTTACCTGTTTTGTGAAATATTATATAATATATTTTTTTTGTTTTTTTTTTATTCTAATATTTGAAAGAATAATTTCTAAGTAATAAAGGAGAATTAAAAATATTAATATGTTTTTAATAATTCATTAACAGTTGAACATGTGATAAAATTATGTGTGTAAGACTTTTGTTTCAGATGTTACTTGCCCTACTTAGAAAGAACTTGAAGTTACTTAACCGAGTGAGCTATTTAAATCTAAGCACGATGCAGCGGACTATGTGGAGTTAGTTTAAACTTAAACTTAGGATTGCTTGTGTATCTCATGTACAGTCACGGACTTTAATTGACGAGCCACCTTCAAACTTTTCAATTTTGCAGTTTCATACATTCACGAGAATACGATTAAACACGAACTCAAATCGCATGCTCGTAAACAAGATGTCAAATAAATTACTTTTAATCGGAAATAAGTCTTATCCATAGAGGTTGACTAATAAGTTCTAAATGATAAAAATAAATACAATGTTACATTAAGTTTATCAAATCTATTTGATACCGACCTCCTTTGAATCATAGCTCATTAGCTCGATAATTCTGAAAACTTAACTGAAGACAGTGACAGTTGAAGTAACGATGTCAGAGACGTTACTTTCGAACTTGTCGAAATGACTTTTAATATTTATCCGTACGCTAACGTTACTATCGCAAAAGTAACCTACCAACTATAAACAATCGTTGCTAGGTTACTGTTGCTAGACCTGCAATTGGTTGACTTTGGGTAGTTACTCTGCTGTCAAGTTTGTAGTTCTGGCTCTCAGGTTAGCCAACCGGTAAAGGTATGAAATATAATTTTCTTCTTCTAATACGAAGACATGACTTTGCGTGTCGGGAACCGAATAAACCCGATTTGCATTACACGGCTAAAATACGAACAGTGCCAGGTGGCTCAACAATTAAAGTCCGTGACTGTACAGTCGAAAAAATTGAATTCTGACCCACCATAAGCTTATTTTCTTACAGACATTCAAATACAATTAGGTCGATATTCGCGTAAATATACATTTCCTTGGTCACGAATTGGTCATTTGCCATCTTTGTTATTTTGACGGTTTCAAACGATTTATCGTCAAAGTGGGTCATGATTCACTTAGCCTAACCTATAGTACGCTAGCTCGCTCTAGCTAAACAAGTTGTAAAAAAAATCAATAAAAAATACACTGTTAAAGAAAAGAAAGAAACAAACATACGTTAATTTGCGCTAAACATGACGCACAGAAGGAACGCATGCACAAAATTACTACTTGGGGTAAAATATGCGTCACATCAACGCAAAAGGGCTATCAGAAAAAAAAAAAAGCTGCGACCTATGTGAGAAAGACCAGTGCTGGTTTCCAATGACAGCCGGGGCGTTGACGTGATGACATCAACCGGTACGCACGGCAACACATCAAGCTATAAATTTCCAGTTTATGCTGATCTCGCATTGCATAGGATTTCCGTACAATGCGAGGTCAGCTTATACTGGAAATGTATAGCTTGATGTGTAGCCGTGTGTACATACAATGAGATCATCAAAAAATTCAAGAAATTAATAATACAATTAAATACATTTTGTGTTTTTTTTTTACTTCTGATCATTCATCATTCTTCTGATCATCAACATGAAACTAACATAAAAATACAATGAAGAGAATTATCTACTTCATCATTTCTCATCTACACTAATATTATAAAGAGGAAAACTTTGTTTGTTTGGTTGTAATGAATAGGCTCAAAAACTACTGGACCGATTTTAAAAATTCTTTCACCATTCGAAAGCTACATTATCCACGAGTAACATAGGCTATATTTTATTTTGGAAAAAAATAGGGTTCCGTAAGATATTTGGGTTTTTCGGACACAAGGTGTAAAAAATCAACCAGAAAAGTTACTTATTTTGCGTACGCTGCCTAAACTATAAAAGACAGAACCATAAAATGTTCTAATTAATTGTAGATCTTATAAATACCTTCAAAAAAGTCCGCGACGCACTATACCTATCTATGTCGAGTGAGGCACAACAACTGTTTTTTATTTAAAAATCTTGAATTTTTTTTGGACTACATTTAAACGCGTTTATTTTACTCATGCTATTAATCCTTATCAAAATAAATTATTTCATCACTAACTACAGTTTATGTAGATAATATTTGGTCTTTGAATGATTAAAATTGGACGTTTGGTTTTGAAGTTATGGCGAAATTAAAATATTACGATTTCTGCTGCACGGCCCGTTGCGAAGTGGGCGTCACCAAGGCGGGGGTGCGCGTGCGGGAGGGGAGTTTAGATCTATGAGTAAGGTATGCTCCCTACGCAGCGGTCGTGCGCGAAGTCTAATAATTTTCGTGCGATTTTTTTTAGATTTCGTTCTTAAAACTACACCTACGCAAAAGTTCTTCTCAGAGCTAAACAACAGTTCTTTTCTCCCAGGGCCAAACATTCAAATTAGTAGGAATTGATTTATGAAAAGAATGTTTTACGCATGGGCAAATTTACGTTGCCCTATCACGGGTCGGGGCTCCCGACCATCAGTATATTTTGTTACCTGAAAATAATTTAACGTCAAATGTTGTTTATAGAGAAGCTCTACAATAATCGCTTTAGTTATCTATCCTAAAACAACGGATTGCGCTCCGGGACTGCCGGCAGATGTGAAAACTTAGTATTAATTACATTTAAATATTTTCATCATTAACAACTTTAACATACACAGAAAGACAATCTGTGCAGCCTGCGGATAATGACTGCGTCGTCGATGTTACTGTCGGTGTCTGTGAATTGACCTGGGAATCATTTTGCTGACCGTGTCTTTCCTGGGTAGGCTTTTTGCAGCGGTAACCGACATCCACGCGGGCGGAGCCGCGGGCGACCGCTAGTACTTAATAAAATATCAACTCAATAAAAACATATTTACTCTAAAATAAGTTGTATCGACCTTGTGAAGGCCACTGGAATCCGCTGGATGCGATTCAGCGCCGTTTGAAAAAAAATAATCAAAAGTTTTAGTCCACATAACACTTTTGTCCTCCATCAACTCATCACATAACATTTTGACATCGAATAAACTGTCATTGCCGCAATGACGTTTACGTTACGTTTGCGTTACGTTATCACACACATTGCTGACTTACTGACTCAGCAACTCGACGAGCTTTCTCTGTGCTTCAACGAAATTAAAAGTTTTTTTCCAACATGTAACATACTTTAAATTACTTGTATAAATGACTGTTGCATTCTCAGAAATATATTTCATAATTTTCGAAGATTCATTTATGTAATCGGCTTATCAAATTGATCGCATGGTCTGTGGATCTGGTATCAATTTTTTTAATAAGTATTGTAGAATGTAAGTATTTCTTTCAGTTTTAGTTTTTTAGTTAATTTAAGTAGTTCCTCTAATGAATTAAACAGCATGTATAAAATTTTAGATTTTAAGATAGGTAGCGAAAAAAAAAAAAAATACTATTATTTTTTTTTTTTTTTTCGCTATCTTAAAATCTAAAATTTTATACATACTTAATTTTACCAAAACTGTATCAAATATAAATTAGTAATATGTAGAAACGTAGTGGATTGTACTTTTACTTATAGCATACTTTGTATTTATTTGTAATAATGTACGATTGTTTGTTTTCCCAAAATAAATAAATAAATGGTATATTTTTAACCGACTTCTTCAAAATGTGGTCCCTTAAAAATTTTGTTAACTGTGCTTGCGTAGTTTTTGAGTTAGCTTCAATATTACGTATTTTTCCCTCTTAGTTTACTATGGAGACGATGTTTTGTTACTTCGTCACTGATAATTAGATAGCAGGTATTGGTATTCGAATTTGTGTGGGGTAATAGGTACCACAACTAAAAAGTAAAAATATAAAACCGTTTACAAAAAAAAACAACCAATTTCCAAAAAAAAAAACAAAAAAAACGAAAATTGAAAAGCAAAGACACCGCTACTAGACTACCGCCACTTCCGAAATTAAAGTTATTTTTCACTTTTTTTGTGTGTAGGTGCAAATTACAAATATATAAATCGGAAATAGCCCAACCTTAATTCACAGGAAACGTCTGTGTTACGATGACGTACTTCTTATCAGCCGTGATAACCGTGATAAGATATCAGGCCTGTGATAACGACAATCCAATAGCCCACTTTTTACTTGGAATTATGTCAGAACCGAATCATTCAATATGGAGACACAAAAATTAAAAAAAAAAACAATAGACGTACTTAGATATATTTAGTAACCAATTAAATTTGTAATAAATAAGAGCCACTTAACTATTCTTCAAGAGTCATAAAAAAACCTGTAAGAAATCGACACGTGTTTCACCTCTCAACGAGGCATCCTCAAGATGACGATTGACCAGTCGCAAACCAGAACACGACGTGGAGTACCAAACTAGGAATACCAAACAGAAAACCATCCCCACTTTAAGTGTAGGGGAGGTACCCAAAAAAAAAATGTTTACGATTTTATTTTACCAAATTGTCGGAGTTATTTATAATGTATAACCATACCAAATTACAGCTTTACAACACTAAGAGTCTCTGAGCTAAGCCGCGGACAGACAGACGACGGACAGACGTACATGGCGAAACTATAAGGTTCCAGGGCTTAGACAAGTGACAATCGCTACGAAAGCGATTCGTATTTCTACAACGACTTCCAACAGGATTGACATAAGCTTTTCGATAGCTTATGTCAGTCCTATACATTTTTGCCTTTTCCATCATCGTTATCGCTGATAGAATGTCACTTAGTCTAGGGCCTCGGTTCCTTGTTGACTACGGAACCCTAAAAAACGCACTGCGCTGACATCAAAAACATTGGGAAAGGGCAAGAGCATTGCAAAGAAAACACCGAAAATCGTCACATTGGATTATCAAGCAATTTACCTACAATCATCAAGTTAAGGAAAACGAATTTATTCATTATAAATTCATATAAACTACAGAGCTGTATGTCTGCTCACCTCATATGGAAAGCAAAAGCGCGATGCAATGTAAATGTTAAACAGCATTGAGGAGTGTTCTGTGATCACGGAGTAGGTAACAAATGGAGTGCCAAAATACACAAAATACCTTCCTAGATTCTAGGCCCTATAATCTTGAGGAAGTACAGCCATGTATTTGGGACTGTTGAATATAGACCTCAGTGATAAAGCGTCGTGAACCATCTTTAAACTTCTGTTTCTGTAAAAACTTGTGGAGCCGACGTAAAGGATTTTTAAAGGAATAATTTAGAAAATTCAACTATTTTATGTATGGTTATAAATAAAACTAAGTAAACGTTGTGTGAAACGGGTATTTTTAATTTTAAAATCGTTCGAATTTACGTTTGGTAATCCACGCGTTTGTGCTATATCCACAGGTTATAGTGAACTACAAGACGATGTTAATTTTCCCAATTACTATTATTAATAACTGTGGCTTTTCAGCAGTAAACGTCTAAGGGCAAATATTGCAAACTATAGCACAGAGGCGTGCCTCAATCGGCGCGATATTTCGTGTCATTCGTGCACAATCTATTCACTACCTACTCTGTGTCCGTGCGTGACTGGGATGTCACTTTCTACAGCATTAATATTGATTTCAAACGGCTATGTTAGTTGGCGAAGTATATATTCACTATACCCTTGCAGGGTAGGCAGATATGGAAAAGGGTAAGTTTTGAAATCTATTGTTACGTCATCCTACCTACATCCATGAAATCCCTATTTTTTTGTTTTTAGTGTGGGAAATCGTCCAATGATTCTCCCGCTCTGGGCGGAGCGGAAGGGCGTGTCAGACTTTTACTGACTAAAACCCACCCGTGTTCCTTCAGTTGCCTGTTGCCAAGGTATCCTTTTCGGACTTTCCCGCAACCCTGCCAGGGTCCATGAAATACCTAATATGGATATTCAAAACCCCCTCAATGCCTCGGAAAGCACGTGCCGTCGATCCCGGCTGTCATTTGTAGATCTTTGACAGTCGTTACGAGTCGTCAGAAGCCTGAATGTCTGACAACCAGTCTTGCCAAGGGGTATCGTGTTACCCAGTAATTAGGTTACGGAAGTCAGATACAGTCGATCTATGTCAAATAGTGACACTCAGCTGCATCCGGTTAGACTGGAAGTCGACCCCAACATAAGTAGTTGGTGAAAGGTTAGGCAGATAATGAGTGATTCAAAAAGGTCAGATGCGTTACGTGATCGTCACAAGTTCACAAGATGTATGAGCGTGGAGGTAGCAAAAGTCGTATCTATAAAAATACATACATATACATACATACAAATAAATAAAATTGAATTGTCTGTTTGTAATGTCAAAAAACAACTTTTTTTATTTGCAGCCACTTAGGCGCTCAGGCTTCACTTGTTACATAAGACTTCTTCAAAATTGTATGGTTGGGGCAACCATGGTTGCCCGTGCGAACATGTTGAAGTCTCTAGTTCCTGTCAAAAATTGTATGGAACATTGACAGAAAATAGAGATTTCAATATGTTTTGTCGTGAATGTTTCGCCAGTGCAAACGCACGGTAACGCTAAACGCGGGCGCTTGAGTCCATATGAAAGTATATTCGGTAATTATAACAAAACATTATTTTTCTTCTTTATTACTGTATTTTTTCCTTACCTTGACTGCACAAAATTCAAAGTTTTCAAATTGCCTAACAAGTAATTCTGGAGTTGTCGAATCATCTGCCTGGCCTTTTCCCAACTATGTTGGGGTCGGCTTCCAGTCTAACCGGATGCAGCTGAATACCAGTATTTTACATGGAGCGACTGCCTATCTGACCTCCACAACCCAGTAACTGGGTAATACGATACCCCTTGGTTAGACTGTTTGTCAGACTTTCGTGCTTCTGACGACTCGTAACGACTGTCAAAGATCCACAAATGACAGCCGGGACCAACGGCTTAACGTGCTTTCCGAAGCACGGAGGAGTCTCGATATGTGAAAATGGTCACCCATCCACGAACCAACCTCGGCAAGCGTAGCTTAACCTGATGGATCGACCCGAGCGGCTGTTATTACTTAGCCACGAGCTCCTCTGGAGTTGTCGAATCGCCCACAAATAAATTAACTTCGTGCGAATCGCTTCAAGAAAAACCATTTTATTTAAGTAAACGTTGTGTGAAACGGGTATTTTTAATTTTAAAATCGTTCGAATTTACGTTTGGTAATCCACGCGTTTGTGCTATATCCACAGGTTATAGTGAACTACAAGACGATGTTAATTTTCCCAATTACTATTATTAATAACTGTGGCTTTTCAGCAGTAAACGTCTAAGGGCAAATATTGCAAACTATAGCACAGAGGCGTGCCTCAATCGGCGCGATATTTCGTGTCATTCGTGCACAATCTATTCACTACCTACTCTGTGTCCGTGCGTGACTGGGATGTCACTTTCTACAGCATTAATATTGATTTCAAACGGCTATGTTAGTTGGCGAAGTATATATTCACTATACCCTTGCAGGGTAGGCAGATATGGAAAAGGGTAAGTTTTGAAATCTATTGTTACGTCATCCTACCTACATCCATGAAATCCCTATTTTTTTGTTTTTAGTGTGGGAAATCGTCCAATGATTCTCCCGCTCTGGGCGGAGCGGAAGGGCGTGTCAGACTTTTACTGACTAAAACCCACCCGTGTTCCTTCAGTTGCCTGTTGCCAAGGTATCCTTTTCGGACTTTCCCGCAACCCTGCCAGGGTCCATGAAATACCTAATATGGATATTCAAAACCCCCTCAATGCCTCGGAAAGCACGTGCCGTCGATCCCGGCTGTCATTTGTAGATCTTTGACAGTCGTTACGAGTCGTCAGAAGCCTGAATGTCTGACAACCAGTCTTGCCAAGGGGTATCGTGTTACCCAGTAATTAGGTTACGGAAGTCAGATACAGTCGATCTATGTCAAATAGTGACACTCAGCTGCATCCGGTTAGACTGGAAGTCGACCCCAACATAAGTAGTTGGTGAAAGGTTAGGCAGATAATGAGTGATTCAAAAAGGTCAGATGCGTTACGTGATCGTCACAAGTTCACAAGATGTATGAGCGTGGAGGTAGCAAAAGTCGTATCTATAAAAATACATACATATACATACATACAAATAAATAAAATTGAATTGTCTGTTTGTAATGTCAAAAAACAACTTTTTTTATTTGCAGCCACTTAGGCGCTCAGGCTTCACTTGTTACATAAGACTTCTTCAAAATTGTATGGTTGGGGCAACCATGGTTGCCCGTGCGAACATGTTGAAGTCTCTAGTTCCTGTCAAAAATTGTATGGAACATTGACAGAAAATAGAGATTTCAATATGTTTTGTCGTGAATGTTTCGCCAGTGCAAACGCACGGTAACGCTAAACGCGGGCGCTTGAGTCCATATGAAAGTATATTCGGTAATTATAACAAAACATTATTTTTCTTCTTTATTACTGTATTTTTTCCTTACCTTGACTGCACAAAATTCAAAGTTTTCAAATTGCCTAACAAGTAATTCTGGAGTTGTCGAATCATCTGCCTGGCCTTTTCCCAACTATGTTGGGGTCGGCTTCCAGTCTAACCGGATGCAGCTGAATACCAGTATTTTACATGGAGCGACTGCCTATCTGACCTCCACAACCCAGTAACTGGGTAATACGATACCCCTTGGTTAGACTGTTTGTCAGACTTTCGTGCTTCTGACGACTCGTAACGACTGTCAAAGATCCACAAATGACAGCCGGGACCAACGGCTTAACGTGCTTTCCGAAGCACGGAGGAGTCTCGATATGTGAAAATGGTCACCCATCCACGAACCAACCTCGGCAAGCGTAGCTTAACCTGATGGATCGACCCGAGCGGCTGTTATTACTTAGCCACGAGCTCCTCTGGAGTTGTCGAATCGCCCACAAATAAATTAACTTCGTGCGAATCGCTTCAAGAAAAACCATTTTATTTAATAGTGTCGATTCGCCCATTTGGGGCGAGTTAATTCATGCTATTGGTTGATTCGCACGAATTAACTCGCCCCAAACGGACTAATTCGAAGACGTGTCATCTACCAACCCGCACTGGGCCCGCGTGGTGGATTACGGCCCGCTCCCTCTCACAGAGAGGAGGCCTGTGTCCCAGCAGTGGAAACATTATAGGCTGATTATGCTAAACGGACTAATATTTTTCTAGCAACATTTCAATACGAACGAAGAAGACCCGGATGTCAAACTATGGCCCTCAAACTAGGATGTCCTTAAATTACGTCATCTAGGCTTAATACAGCCTTATTTTAAATGCAAAAGTGCAAAATATCATGTTAGATTTGGCCTTAGAATACCTTAATAGTTTGATACTAGATATTGAATCTTTAATAACATCTCGTAGTACAGTCGAACAAGTATTTGGTATACAGGCAAAATATATTAATTAGAATAGAATAGAATAGAACAGAATACTCTTTATTATGTACATCATAAAAAATACAGATACAAATGTAGATATTTAACATAGGTTGACACAATTAATTAATCGATAAATTTTCCGCTACACTGCCAAAATTCGTTTTGATTGTGGGTGTAATTTTGAGCTATGGCCTAGGAGAGTGACGTAAAAGGATTTTTGACTACTGAAAACACTAGTTGCATGGTATCTGCCTGTATACCAAATAGCTTGTTCGACTGTACAGTGATCTATCATACAATGTAAGTAAATATTGTATCCTTTCCTTTTATGTAAAAACTAGCTTCCGCCAGCGGCTTCGCCCGCGTGCTATCTTTATATATTATAGCCTGTGTTACTCAGTGATACTAAAGCATAATACTTGTGGAAGAAATTTAAAAAATCGGTCGAGTAGTTTTGTGTTTATTCATTATAAACAAAATTACAAATCTATACATACTTATTAGAAATTATAGTTGCTTTTCGTGTTTGTCTGTATATCCGCGTTGTTCTTCTAAACCATGCGACAGATTTTGATGAGGTTTTCACCATCGTTTAGAGAATTTATTCCGGAAGGTTTATGTGTTTATTACGTTAATATTAAAGTCACATATAACTAAGAAATCTAGATGTTTTGACGAGTCGTAAAAACAGTGCGTAGCTGGAGCGGGTCGCTAGTAAATTAATAAATATTTTTTTATTTAAAAATAAAAAATAAACATAATGTTCACAAAAACAAATTTCCGTTCGTTTGTTTCTTTGGTTTGTTGTTTGTTGTTGTGTTGGTTGAAAATTGTATTGTTCTAAAATCTTTTCTCTTTATAATTTTGTGTGACTACTGTGTACTACTGTGTGATGATTCTCAAGAATAGGAACATCAAAATTACACGCACGATTCACAATATCGTTAGTAGAGTAAACCACTATATTTTCGTTTGCAAGTACGATTTCGAAATCGTGATTTCTTTTTCGTGACGATATGATTTGAATGGCCGATTTAAGGGAAAGTTTCATTATTATCTATAATTAAATTAAACACGGAAATTACCCATTCAACGTGGCAATGCTGCCAGCCTTTTGGGCACCTTTCCCATTGACAGCGATGCGGACGAGTTCTGTGATGCACAATGAGCCCCTCCCCTTTATCTTTTTTATTTTTAATTTTGTTATAAATATGTAATTATACATACATAACGTGTTTTTAAAAGTTATTTAGGTATAGGTAGATTAACACGGAAATAGAAGAGTACAGTATTTTTTTTTTGAAGTATTCCGTTTGAGCACCAATGCATTGAGTATTCCCATTTGAAATACCTTTGGTACTAAATGCATAGGTGCTCAAAAAATAGGATGCTCTAACGGGAATATATTTTTTTTTTGGTTATGATAATTTATATTCATTTTAAGACAATAATAGCACAACTAACTGTTTACATTAGGTACTAAATTAAATGATTGATTAAAACTAATTATACAAATAAACAATTAACTAAAATATGGCGTCGAAATTGTTGTTAAGTTTCTATGTTTTCTACTAAATAAAGAAAATGAAATGGAAAGTGGTTGTAAATAATAAAATATTGCATACTTTATGCACGTGTTTTCTAAACTCTGTTTTCCAATTATTTTATTACTAGCTTCCGCCATGGCCAACCCCGCGTGATATCTTTATAAATAATAGCCTATGTTACTCAGTGTTAATATAGCATATACTGGTGAAAGAATTTTTTAAATCGGTCTAGTAGTTTTCGAGTTTATTCATTACAAACAAAAATACAAGTATTTTCTCTTCACATTATTTATAAGTGTAGATTTCTTGATATGTTATTTAAGTACGATTTGATGAATAAATCAATCATTTTAAAATTTAATAGAAAACTATCGCAAATAAGTATAAAAAAATAATTTCTTTCGAGTTGATTTTAAAAATAATTAATTTAGAAAATTATTGTCTCCTTCCGGTGGCTTCTTTACGAGTTTAACTTCCAATCTGAGTCATATTTTAATACTAGCTTTATTTTCACCGCTAAAACCCGGATAAACAAGGTCAAATTAAATTAACTAGCAAAACTCGGCAAAGACGTGAAGGGTGTCAATAATCTAAACATGATAAAATTAAAAAGAAGTTAATTAGACGAGTTTTTTTTTTGAGGTCATCAACACATATGTAGATTGGTCACTCGAAATATCAGTTTAAAATCGGTTTTATTTGTGTAAATTTCACGGACGGATCAATATCTAAAAACAAAAACATCTCCTTCATCAAAGTTCCTTAAACTCGTTGACCCAAAAAAAAAAAACATTTTTTTTTTGTTTTTCGTGTTTACATATCCATCACGCCTGCCGAGTTTCGCTAGCTAATTTAATTTTACCCTGTATTTACTTCAGGAAGTCTAGTTAGAACTGTTAATCATTCACCTTAGAGAGGAAAACGATCCCAAAACTTATTTTGTAGAGGAAAGACTTTATAAAATAAGGATAATGTAAAGAAATATAATTAATAAAAATGATAAGAAAACTATGCGAATTTTTACTATTTGTAGGTAAGTACCATATATTATTTAAATTAATTATTGCAGTTGTATTAACTTAAGTATTAAGATCCTTGATAAATAAATAATACATCTAAAAAAAAAAAGAAAAAAAAGTATTTTATTTTAAACTTAGCGATCTAGTTTTTATTTATTTTTAATTAATTGTTCATAGAAATTGTATTGCCTCATTTTTATTACTAACTATCTTAAAACAATCATCATTTCACTAAAATTAAAAAATACCAATAATAATAAAACTAAATTAAAATACCCACCGAATAAAACAGAAACCTCCAAAACACACCGCACTCAAACAAAAAACTTTACCAAAGAAAAAAACTTTTCGAGTCAACGGGATGAAATATAAAAAAAACTTTTCGAGTCAACAGGAAAAAAAATAAAATTATATAATTATTATATCACTTCCACCAGCACGTGTCCACTACGTTACTTCGCGGTAGTTTAGAGAAAGGTTACGTCGTTAATCGGACGGTGCCGAGTCGCAACTGACCGCGCGCGGGACCCACCATGGCTTATAATAGGTTCACATAGCAAGTAGAACCAACATCAAGATTTTTGACAAAGAAGGGGTGCGTTATAGATGATGAGGAAATTAATAATTTTTCTTTTTTGTCTAAGTATCTTTTTAAGAGCGTTCATTTTATAATAAATAATAATAAATATAAATGTTTATTTCTCCTTAAATCCATTTACATTTTTTTTAATATAAATTGACATATAGGTTAGTGCTCCCACAGTGAAAAATCCTGACTTCTACACTAGGTTTATGTACCTACCTGTATCTTAGAAGCCAATGTCCCTTCATCGTGATGTGCATAATAGAAAATAGGACACACAATAAACAGAAAAACCCATTACGGCAAGTACAAGAGAAACAAAAAGGAAAATAACTAAATAATAATAAAAAAAACTAAAAAATACATTAAATGAAAGTGTATTGTGTGTTTGGAGCTGTGTGTTTGAGGGTGTGTGCAATAAAGCAGTCAAATAATTCGCTGTTTTGATTAATTTGGCAATATTACTGTATGCGAATATGAAATATCGCTAACTAGTGTTAAATAATAAATAATAAAAACAGATGTTACTGCAGAACAAGTTCTAGAATTCAATTTCATTTAAAATAATAATTACATTTATTATTAAACATTTATAAATAAAATCTATCAATTAAAAAATCTTCAATATTTTAAGAGGTCTATACTTTTTATGCCAACGGTACACACCACTATTTTAGGCCTTTGACAACGAAGTATCTAGTATCATTATCTATTCGGGTTGACTTGACACGAAAATTAGAATGTGCTAGATAAATGTATGACTGCGATGGCAGAAGAAAACCTCATGTGTCTATAGTAGAAATCAGTATTCAAAAAGAACGCATCTATTTCTTAACCCCAGACAAAAACAAAGCACCTAAAAAGTAAAAAAAAAAAATTAGGTATTGGCCATTTATGTTTAATATAAAAGTACAATAGACGCTGATATAATAGTAACCTATTCCGCTTGACTATTCTTCAAGAGTCATAAAAACCCTGTAAGAAATCGACACGTGTTTCACCTCTCAACGAGGCATCTTCAATATAAAAGTTGTAATATTTTGATCCTAGCGTCGCGTCGCCGCGTCGTCGGGGGACGGCTAATGAAAATAGGAAGTTACCAGCAGCTATCCTTTCTACAATAGCATACATTCATTATTCCTAGGTTTAAGCTGTGTTTGGCGTTTTCATTAGCCGTCCCCCGATGCGGCGACGCTAGGACACGACGCGGATAATCTTCAAACTGCTGAACCGATTTTCTTGAATCATTAGCTAAGAACACTCTCGATCAAGTCAGCCTTCAAACAAAACAAATAAAATTAAAATCAGTTCAGCCGTTTGGCAGCTACGATGGAACAGACAGACACACAGATACACACGTTAAACTTATAACACCCCTCTTTTTCAGTACCGTTAAGAAAAATAGACGATGTCAATATCGTATTCAAAACTTCAAACTCAGTATTGAAAAGAGCAGCTCAACGCGCTCAACTGACAAAGCTGTGCCACCTTTTGAAGGAAATAAAGGAATTCATGAAGGCGCTTACAACCTATTATGACCTGCATACTTATGACGTATGGTGCTTAGCATAATCTAAGCCTATAGTGTCCCCACTGCTGGGACACAGGCCTCCTTTCTGTGAGACGGAGTGAGCCGTAATATTTGGGTCCCCACCTATGAATTAGGCGTTTCTCACGAATAGAGAACCTCGTCACTGGTATGATTTAAAATATTCTTCAATTGCTTGGTATTATATCGAATAATGGCTACCAATAGTAAAAAAACCTTATTACTTATATTTTTCTAAACATTAAAAAATATCTTAAAAATGACTCCTCATTTTGTTACCAGAAATTACCACATTTTTTTTTTTAACTTAGCCAAAACTTATTATTGTCGCTTAATCTAAGTGGCATAATTATTACGTTATCTTTGTTTAAACATTAGTGCATAAAGTTTTAAAACATTAGTGTTCATGGTTGTTATATAAATTAAGAAAATGTTAGTATGAAAAATGCCACCTTATTAAATATGTCACCTTTTTTCCTCACGATGTTTTCCTTCACCGTTTTGAGAGAAGTGGAGATGAAATAAATTAGGTACACACGGCTACACATCAAGCTATACATTTCCAGTATAGGCTGACCTCACATTGTACCTACGGAAATCCTATGCAATCAGCTTAAACTGGAAATGTATAGCTTGATATGTAGCTGTGTGTACAGTCAGTAAAAATGCTTTGCATGTAATTTCATTTTTCGAAAATGACAACGATCTATCTACATAATTATGACTTGGGAAACTTTACAAACAAGATATTAAGTGATAATAAAAAACGTCAAATTCTTGAAAAGCCTATGTGGCCTTTACAGACTTTAGGGCCTTTTCCGAAAGATTTTTCAACTTCTAAATACGGACCAATACATATTTATACTTTGACTTGATAAAACCTCAGTTTAGATTTTTATTGTTATGATATTTTTTACTATACCCATATAAAACAATCATTTAAACCGACTTTAAGGAATAATTATAATATATAGGTACTCTAACAGACTTATAGATATAATCTAGAAGAAGTTTAGTTTAGATTGAATCTACACAATGCAAAGATAGTCTTACAATTTAAAACAGTATTTTCAAATGCCAATCAATTAGTTTATGCGCCCTTGTGATTGTGGCAGGACCAGCATTGAGCCAAGCATTTTCATCAGCAATGTAATCCCCCGACTTATTTAAATTTTAGTCTAATTTAGCCAGTCTAAAACTTATTGAATTAAATAATAATCATGAGATCATCAAAGTAGAAAATGACCTTATTCCATTGAATTACGTATATACTAACAAGACAATACATTATTTTAGACATTCCACACTTGACTTTCATTGTTTGTTTCGAATTTTGGAACAATAGAACAAAAAATTAGCAAGATGATTCACTTAAACTACTCTTAAATACCTTTTTTAAAATATTGGAATGAAGTGAATTTGGATAGCATTATAATAAATTACGATCACATAAAAATATTAGAAAACAACAATTTGAATAGGTTTGACTGAGCTGACTGTACCAAAGAGTTGTTGGTATTCGTTCGCACAATTTTAATTATTTAAAGAGTGGTATCCGTTCGGAATAGAAAATAAATATGAGTTTTAACAAATACCAGTGGTATTCGTTTTTAGTACCCATTAGAATGGAATAAATCCCTTTTCCGGCGCGCACACAGCATTATCAAAGTTCCATCACAATCGGTCGAGCCATTTTCGAGTTTTTGCGAGACTATAGCATATAATATTGATATCATGGCAATTGATTTTTATATAAATTTTCCAATATGGCTGCCACATAGTGGGGAAGTGTATTGGACCCAAGCTTAGAGAGTAATTATTGTATTTAAGTATTTATCTACACCCATGCTATGAATCCTCTATAAAAGTTTCTGAAACAGTTAGCTTATTGCCAACATTAAAACCGCCAGTGTCATGGTAATCATAATATCATCCAAACGGGTGTTATAATGTTGTACTGAATTTCATAATGCACCTCGTTTAAAAAAAAGAACATTGTCATTCACGAGCGTTTCACTAACAAAACACCGTAATTTAAAAACAAAACACGTTCGAATTCGAAAAATTCGAATTCACGTCGTACCGCGCCATTTTTGTTCGATATGGGTATTGCAAAGAAACTTTTATAGAAGATTCATATCATGGGTGTAGATAAAGTTTTGTATGCAACTGTAAATAATTAGGTATTAAAAGTTGCATAAATAACTATTAGAATATCGCTAGTCCATGTCCGGACACACTGTATACGCGACGTTAGGTACTCCTGGGGCCCTAGACAAAGTGACATTCTATCAGCGATAACGATGATGGAAACGACAAAAATGTATAGGACTGACATAAGCTATCGAAAAGCTTATGTCAATCCTGTTGAAAGTCGTTGTAGAAATACGAAACGCTTTCGAAGCGATTGTCAATTGTCTAGGCCCTCTGACACTCCCTAAAAATGACGTACAATTTCGGCTGACCGTGACAGTAACCTCTAATGTCAATGTCCAGCTAAATGCTGTTAAAATTAATAAAATAATAGTCATATTTCAAGGTAACACATTGATTCGCCATGTTTATGGTAAGTAGGTAACCTTAGATTGACATAGATTATTACCTTGAGATGTCATTTGGATTACATGTTTTATGACATAAATATTAAGCAGACAAATTATTTACAAAAACTTCCTGATATTGTTAATACCTTAAAAGGCTAACAGCTTAATGGCCGTTTAGGCTTGGTCAAAAGATTATTTGATTTCATTAACATTGTCATGCCGTCATATTTTTGTTTATGGACAAAAATCTACAGATTTTAATTTATTTTTTAATTTATTTACGTAAATCATCGTGACTTTCTCCAAACATTTAAGTAAAAACATATTATTATGCCAATTGATTCTTTGACATGGTCACATTAGTACGCGAGAGTTCATCATCTGCCTAGCCTTTTCCCAACTATGTTGGGGTCGGCTTCCAGTCTAACCAGATGCAGCTGAATACCAGTATTTTACATGGAGCGACTGCCTATCTGACCTCCACAACCCAGTAACTGGGTAATACGATACCCCTTGGTAAGACTGGTTGTCAGACTTCTGACGACCCGTAACGACTGTCAAAGATGCACGAATGACAGGCAAGAGTAGGAATTTAAAAGTAATACTGTTGTCCTATCTCTAGTTTCGATTTGCCCGGTTATCAGCAATAAGCTGGCGTCTGGCTGACTGACTTCTCCCGCTCTGGGCGGAGCGGAAGGGCGTGTCAGACTTTTACTGACTAAAACCCACCCGTGTTCCTTCAGTTGCCTGTTGCCAAGGTTCCAGTATCCCTTTCGGACTAACCCGCAAGGCCCGCAACCCTGGCTAACCCGCTGAGACGTCTGGGCCTAATATCATAGTTGGCGAAATCTGTAGGTAGGTACCAACTCCTGCTCCTGATGGTCTCTGCCTAAGTGCCCACTTCAGGGAATTAGGCGTGATGTACAACTTTTCTTGCAATTTTTTATCAAAGGTACCTGATTCTTTGCTAACCACAAGGGCCAAAGATCACAATATTCAGCGAGCCCTACCACAGGATATCCTCAATTCAGACGAACATATATAGGGACCCACAGTTATGCATAGTTTATGTACCGACAGCATAACAAGTTAACTAACTAATGATATTTGATATACTATCATAATCATAACGTACCTAACTACTATACTTTGTTCTTTTTATGATGGTACGTGTGACAATCGACGTTGAAATGAAATGAAATGAAATTGTTTATTCTGTAAATAGGATATCGGAATCACTTTTAAAAGACATATTAAAAAAAAAAATGAGCTAGATGAGGTCGTCGTTTCCTATCTGACTACTCTGAGAAGAAAGGCCGAATTAAACTCAGAGGTCGCAGTCTCTTTTAAGGTCCAGACATATTCTTGGTCAGGCCATATGATCACGGTAGTCATCCTAATTACCCGATGAACTAAAAAGTTATGAAAACGCCAACTAAAACGGTATAAAAATCAATATAAAAACTACAAAAACACAAAACTGAAAAGAGAATAAAAACAAGTAATTATCTATAGAATTTTGATATTGCAGGCGGGACAAACAATGCAATATGGTGTAACTTTTGTTTGTCCCCCGCCTGCGATACCAAAATTCGATTTGGGAAGTATTTGTAACGTGTGAGAATCAAACCTACGACCCGGAACGTAGGAATTCAATCCTTTAGTGTACCAATCCATATCTGTCATAATCAAAAATATATTGTGCAAAGAACATCTGGTTATAAAACACACTTGTCTATAAAAAAGTGCTATTTAACCTCTAGAAATGAGTCAAATATATAAGTTTTATTACTTACTAGCTTCCGCTCGCGGCTTCGCCCGCGTGTTATGGCGATAAAAAGTAGCCTATGTCCTTTCCCGGGATGCCACCTATCTCCTTGCCAGATTTTATCGAAATCCGTTCAGTAGTTTAGGCGTGAAAAGGTAACATACAGACAGACAGAGTTACTTTCAAATTTATAATATTAGTATAGATGGAAGTATGGATAGTTTATTTGAGTTCGTAGCGAAAACGTATTTTTGCGGTGGTGTTGTATTTTTTTATATGCATTTGCAAATGCCGTCAGCAGTACCTACCTTATTAGTTAGGTAAATAATTTAAACAAAGATTTTTAAATATTGTTTGTAAGTTTTCATAATGCATCTCTTTATTAAATAGGTAAGTATAATTAGGATTGTTAGGTGATAATTTGGAGGGGCTCGTGGCTAAATAATAACAGCTGCATGAGTCGATCGTAGGTTAAGCTACTCTTGCGGCGGTCGGTCCGTCGATAGGTGACAATCCATTACCTAACAAGACCCCGCCGTGCCAAGGCCTAGTCTCGGCTGGCATTCGTGGATCTTTGACAGTCGTTACGGGTTGTCAGAAGCCCGAAAGTCTAACAACCAGTCTTACCAAGAGGTGTCGTATTACCCAGTAACTGTGTCATGGAGGTCAGATAAGCAGTCGCAACGTGTAAAATACTGGTATTCAGCTGCATCCGGTAAGACTGGAAGCCGAGCCAAACATAGTTGGGAAAAGACAGGCTGATTTATTTACTAACAGATTAATAATGATTATTTTGCAAACAATATCAAGTTTTATTGATTTGTTTTTTACACCAATCTATACTTAGTAAAATTATATTGACATGAATATTTTCGACGCAAACATTTGTTTTGAAGACCGTACATCCAAAATAAATTAATGTCAATAGGTCAATGCTCTGTTTGTCAGTTAGTAATTTTTTTATTAATATTATTGTCCAGATCATGAATCTTTGAACTCGTGGTCTAGTTTCTAATGTGCCTTAACAGGCTCTTACTGCCGCACTCAGAGAGTTTAATGACAGTTAATGAACCATTAACTAAGCAGTAAGAGTAAACAGTTACACAAAATCGTCGAGAATTTAATGAAAATAGTAAAATAGTTTTTTACACGAATGTTCAAACTTTTTAAGTATTTGCGTAAAACACTCCATATGTCTTAACTTTTTAACTTTCATTGGTTATCGTGAACATGGATTTTCAACACAAACAATAATAACCATGCAGTGACTTAAAAAAAAGCCGTTCCTTACAAGGACTTTGTTTTCAGCCATTATTTTCGGCAATAATATCCCGAGGTAGTCGAGCAATATGGAGCAATAAACTTACGCATACCCATTCGATAATCTGCAATTCCAAATACAGAATACATAAAGCCAATAGAGGCAATATTTCCGAAACAATTTAGACAATTCTTGGCAATTAAAAAAGCTAGGCTACCACCAGCAATTATTGCCGGCTGGCAAAAATGTGTGGCAGTCTCCACTGCTAAATAATAGCTCATTAACAAAAATGAACGTCTGCGAGTGCGGCGGTTACTCCAAGATTTGTTATAGCAGTACTAAAAATAGAGTCCTATTTTGTCACGAGGTATCTTGGTATCCTTTTGCGTCACTCGGGAAGAGAAGGCGGGATCATCCGTTTGCCTAACGCAATGATTATGGCAATACCCTCGTGATCATTGAATGGCATTCTTTGAGATATTCTTTGAGTCAGAGAATATCAATGGTTTGCCAAAGTAACAATGGAGGGAATGTGTAAAAGATGATACCTATGGCTAGAAAGGGTCTAATAGTTTAGTTTTTTCCCATAGTTGAATGAGCCTGTTCTTTACCTCGATCTCATCTGATGGAAAGCAATGGATAAGGTGTACAATGGAACGAGCGTGCCCAGAAGAAGTTTACACAGTTTGGCACCCTTCGTGCTCGGCGACACGACGCCGTCCGTCACCGCGCCACCACCGCGTAACGGCGTCATGTCGCCGAGCACTTATGGGGTGTCCTGCCTGACGTGAGCGACGAATACAACGCGACGCGACGCTGCGAACGCGACAAACGCGATCAACTCAACGGCATACCCTGCTTCCGGCCTATATGGCAGTCTGCGGCGAGATGCGACGTAAAGGCCTACGCAGACCAGGACGCGATGGCAAGGGATTTAAATTTTTACCAATGGACATTCCAACGTATCGATATAGAAATACGACATAAATTGCTGTGCTTTAAAATGATGCCATGGCATCGAAAGGGATTTCATTGCACGGCATTGAAAGACACGCCACGGGCTCCCGCGGTGGGATGCCTGCGGTAGGCAACTGCATGCCGAGGACGCCGGCGCTGGTTGTGATAAACCGCGGGGCGCCCGCGCCGTGGCAAGGCGCAGGAATGCCGCGGTATATAAGCGGCTAGTGTACCCCATCCCGTCCCGGTCTGCGTTGCGTTGCGTACTTGTTTTGAGGGTGACCAGACGCGACACCACGAAGTAAGAAATGGTTGATTCAGAAGCGTTGATTGCCGCAGTGTGTAAGCATAGATTGATCGAGAAGTTATGGCCAAAATCATGTAGGACATTTGTCGCGTGTAGCATTGCGTCAGATTGCATCGTGTCGTGTCGCGTTGCGTAGTATTCGTCGCTCACGCAGGACACCCCGTTAGGGTACGAAAACCTAAAAACCGTGCGAAGAAGGGGCGGATCGTTAGTTCTCTTATCTAAAAATAAACTGCTATAAACGTTACATATTAATAGATTACAAAATAATGCTTGCAAACTATGTGGCCGGTTAAAAATATGCATTGTTTAGATTCACACTATAAATACATCCCCGTTCACGAGGAGGATGGAAAATAATGTGGCTATTACTCAATTCATAACATGCTTATATAACATAACATGACGCCTGATTTCTCGGTGTTAGGCAGAGGTGCATCTATATCTAATACACCAACATTTCGTCAGTTATTTTTAAGGCGAAAGCTACAGGATAGCTCGCGAAATAAATAATTTCTTACGTTTTTTGCAATTTGCCAGTCAGTCACAGGTTGTATGTTGATTAAAATATGATTCGCGACTGTAACAAATATGGATTTACAGAATTATAAAAATTAGAATCAGCAATACAACTCCTTATGTTCATATAAGTGCCAAATGTCATGATTTCATGAAATATATTAAATACACTTATACACACACCGCGTGCAGGCCACTTCCTCTCGCTGAGAAGAGGCCTGTTGTATCCCAGCAGTGGGAACGTTATAAGCTGATTACGCTTAAACGATTGTCAAAGATCTACGAATACCAGCCTGGACCAACGGCTTAACATTTTTCTTCGTTTTACAGAGGCTAATAACTCATTAATTAAGAGAAATAAACTACATTTAAAAGTAGATTATTAATGTTCGATATTCTATCATCACGTTTGCATAGTCTTATTTGTTTTTCTATTAATTTGAGGGTTACACTAATGGATAGATAATTTAAAAATCTAAATAATTCACGTTTTATTTTTTTACAAAAGATCGCTTTTCTTTTTTTATTAAATAATTCTAAAAATTGTGTGAATTTAGCGCGCAGGGAGCAGGACAGAGCGCTTTCTCAGACAGAGGAGGGGGAAGCGCCTTAAGGCAAGGCGTAGGAATTACCTAATGACAGGAGAAAAAAAATGTTGCGAAAAATATATTTTTCTTCATTAACCATTATTATAGCGGATTACAGACAGCATTATTATCAAAGCATTGTACGAGTATGAGCGGAAGAAATGTCTATTATTCTCATTTATGACTTTGATTGAGAAACAATTAAGAATGAATAAGAAAAATGTGTCAGTAAATATTTTATAATTGTTATTTGTTTTTATTGTCCAGGCTTATTTTATTTAATTATTCCTAGTTGGCTGGCTATAATAAAAAGAAAGAAAAATATTGTATTCAGGAAATACAACAATAAAAAACAAACATTAAAACTAACAAAATCATGAAAACAAACAACAATTTCATAATTACAAACATTTTTACGCCCTCTGGCGTAGCATAGCGCACTCTTTATTATCTTTATTCAACCATTGTGTACAAATCATAAATCATAATCATCATTATTATTGTTGTAAAATTGTAATAATTATCACTGGCTTCAAAAAGGGTGAAAGAAAACATCGTGAGGAAATCACTGTCAAAGATGCACGAATGACAGCCGGGACCAACGGCTTAACGTGCTTTCCGGGGCACGGAGGAGTCTCGGTATGTAAAGTTCCCATCCACGGACCAACCCCGGCAAGCGTAGCTTAACCTGATGGATCGACCCGTGCGGCTGTAATTACTTAGCCACCCACGAGTTCCTTTAATAGTTATTTATGCAACTGTTATATAATAATATATAATAAAGGAATATTAAAACACGAGTGTGATAAAATAGTATCACATGAGTGTTTTAATACCTAATTATTTACAGTTGCATACAAGACTTTATCTACACCCATGTTATGAATCTTCTATAAAAGTTTCTTTGCAATATCAATATCGAACAAACATGGCGCGGTACGACGTGAATTCGAATTTTTAGAATTCGAATGTGTTTTGTTTTTAAATTACGGTGCTTTGTTAGTGAAACGCTCGTGAATGACAATGTTCTTTTTTTGAAATGAGTTGCATTATGTAATTCACTAAGTACAACATTATAACACCCGTTTGGATGATATTATGGTTACTATGACACTGGTTGTTTTAATGTTGGCAATAAGCTACCTGTTTCAGAAACTTTTAGAGAGGATTTATAGCATGGGTGTAGATAAAAGCACAAAGAACTCAAGTAATATAACCGATTACGTGCATTGCTGGTATAAATGCAACGCCGGTAATGCTTCTTAATTGGATGACATAATTCTCGTGACTGTATCCAACTGGCGACACTGAATTTATCACGGGACACAGGAGAGCTATTTGTTGGATAATTTATTGATAAAAGTCATTTTAAAAGGTGTACTGTTCCAGGTAGAGTTATTTTTATAAAAATTTTGACTAACCCGCACTGGGCCCGCGTGGTGCCAGCTCACATAGAAGAGGACTGTGTCCCAGCAGTGGGAACTTTATAGGCTGAATATTTTCATTCATAAATTAGCTAGGTACTTACTAACATAATAAAATTCTTAAGATAAGAAAATAATATTTGTTACAACACTTATATTCATTCTGTCCGAAATAAATGAAAAATTAAATAAAATTATGCTTTTGTCTAACACAAGAACAATATTTAAGATAAATAAAAATAAAAACTGTTCATTTTAATACCATTTTTTTGTGTCAAATTTTACTCAAAATTATATAAATAAGAAAAATAGAAAGAAAGAAATAAAGAGAGTAGAGAATAATTTATGTTTTTTAATGCATAAAGACTCTTACATACTAGCGCGATTCGTCGCGCGACGCGACGCCGTCGCATTGTTCGCCGTGAAGTTTTCTCAGAAATTGTTTTGTTAAAATTCGCGTCGCGCGACGAATCGCGCCAGTATGTAAAAGCCTTCATAGTGACAGAGTTCCCTGAGTATACAAAGTTCCCTGAGTCTCCAGGATTCCATGAGTATCCAGAGTTTTATTAAAAGGGTTCTTATTATTATTAAGCTAAATATGAAGCTTCATCGCACTGCTACTTACTACATTAGAGAGTAGTGGTGCAATATAAATATGAAGTAGTGGCCACGATTGCTGCTGCTTTTAAGGGGGCTGCGATACGGGAGCCCGCAATATTTAAATTTTCTTACGTTTTTTGCAATATGCAGGTCAGTGTCAGGTTGTATGTTGATTAAATTATTACAACAAATATTTATTTAAAGAATTATAATCATAAAAACCATGAATACAACTCTCTAGTTCATATTACCGGCGCTTTCGCCTTAATGCCCGAGATTTTTAACCCTAAATAATCTAATGGCATAGAGTCGAGTGTGACAGTACGTGGTTTCATATATTTATTAGGTTCCGATTATGTACCCTGCCAGGTACAGTCGAACAAGCTATTTGGTATACAGGTAAAATATATAAATTTTCCGCTACACTGCCAAAATTCGTTTTGATTGTGTGTGTAATTTTACTTTTTGAGCTTATGGCTTAGGAGAGTGACGTAAAAGAATTGTTGACTACTGAAAACACTCACAAAATTGTTGAAAGTAGTTGCAAGTTATCTGCCTGTTTATCAAATAGCTTGTTCTACTCTACCATACCATACTTTATCATAAAGGCGCGTGACTCGATTCAGGTAGGACAATTTCCATGAAGATTTCATAGGAATTGTTCAATACTCAATACTCAATATCTTTATTGCTTTACCATAATGTGTTGGTACTTAGGTGGCAACTATATAATTTAGATCATTATGGATCCTGTAGGGCACAGCAAAAGGGTAGAAGAGAGGAAGCCCTGTTTTATGAGATCATTAAGTTGTTATTGTGGGAAAAAGTTTTTATTTACATAATCAATCGTTCTACTAGATTGTCGCGCTGCTGTCGCGTCGCGCCTGTCTGAGCCTTAAGAGGAAATAGGGTGAGGTCTTTTCTCCATACAAAAAGTTGTAATTCGAGGTTCGGCTCTCGTCTATTTCCTTCCCCAATATTGGACCAATTTGAAAGATATTTTATAAATTGAATACGAAGGATATTTACTGTGCCCCTATGTTTTTCTTTTTTGGCCTCTGGTGACAGTGGTCTAAACAGACAATTTTGAGCATTTTTTTAGTACTTCTACAGATAATGTATCATCAATACGGAAAATATTAGGGCACAGGCTGGGGAGATGCCCAGCAACCCCAAGTACAATTTTACTCAGACTTACTTATTAGGCAAACAAGTGGTTGATAAAAATTGTACCCTTATTTGGTTAATAACTCAATCAATCTAACTAGCCTTTTTCCAACTTTATTGGGGTCGGCTTCCAGTCTAACCGGATGCAGCTGAATACCAGTAGTAGTAGTACCAGGCAAGACTGTTTGTCAGACTTTCGGGCTTCTGACGACCCGTACCGACTGTCAAAGATCCACAAATGACAGCCGGGACCAACGGCTTAACGTGCTTTCCGAGACACAGAGGAGTCTCGGTATGTAAAGCTGGTTACCCATCCACGGACCAACCCCGTCAAGCGTAGCTTAACCTGTTGGATCGACCCGTGTGGCTGTAATTACTTAGCCACGAGCTCCTCTTTTATCCTCCTCCCACGAGTTCCTCTTTTTATTTGGTTAATTTAATAACTATTGTCAACTTATTTTTTTTTTACAAAATATTTTTATGCATTGCATAGGTAGTCCAGCTTATAATGAAGGCCTGTGTGAGTGTCCCACAGTTTTCCCACTCCTCCTTTCTGTGAGAGGGTGTGGACCACCACGCGAACCCAGTACAGGTTGTTAGATGCCTTCGAAATGCTGGTTCTACAACATAACGGTTTCCTCACGATGTTTTCCTTCACCGTTTATTTATTCAAGAACATCAGCTTCAACCACATTCAACATTGGCTTACAAAAGTATTTACATATATGGTTCCGTACCCAAAGGGTAAACGGGACCCTATTTCTAAGACTCCGCTGGCCGTCCGTCTGTCTGTCTGTCCGTCTGTCACCAGGTGTGTATCTCTTGAACAGAATAGTTAGACAGTTGAAATGTTCACAGATGATGTATTTCTGTTGCCGCTATAACAACAAATACTAAAAAACAGAATAAAATAAATATTTAAGGCTCCCATACAAACAACGTGATTTTTTGCCGTTTTTATAGATAATGGTACGGAACCCTTCGTGCTCGACTCGCACTTGGCCGGTTTTTATAACTGTTACGTTTTGGGAGCAGTGGTGATGAAATAATTGACAAAAAGTAAAGGCTGTCTGAGTTCGAACCTGCAAGCTAAATCTGAAAGAATATTGACCTCGCTTTAAATATTCATGTTAGGTAACTAAATCCATCATTTCCATAGTGTTTTTTTCATAATTATAAAATCTAGTCCTGCCTGTTTACTCACTGTGCCATTTAACACGGCCGCAAGTATACTCCACGTTAGCAAATACGTCTAATTGGATGACACAATTGTGTCTGACTTACGTCGGCCAACAGTGTAGCGGTCATTTTACTAAATTAAATCATTAATCATCACTTACCTTATATTTTGATGATTTCATTGTCTGATACTTCAAATATGACGAAAAAAATTACGATTTTGATGATAAAATCATTTCTGAAAAATCTCAAGTCTCATTTGGCCTCTAATCTGAACACAGTAATTCTGTGACGTTCGTTATATAAAGTTCACTTGGAACCTCACTCAAGTGAGCGCACACAATTCGAAAGCGAACTCATTTGTTTTTTATCTACACCCATGCTATAAATCCTCTCTAAAAGTTTCTGAAACAGTTAGCTTATTGCCAACATTAAAACAACCAGTGTCATAGTAACCATAATATCATCCAAACGGGTGTTATAATGTTGTAAGTACTGAATTTCATAATGCAACTCATTTCGAAAAAAGAACATTATCATTCACGTGCGTTTCACTAACAAAGCACCGTAATTTAAAAACAAAACATACATTCGAATTTACGTCGTACCGCGCCATTTTTGTTCGATATTGGTATTGCAAAGAAACTTTTATAGAAGATTCATATCATGGGTGTAGATAAAGTCTTGTATGCAACTGTAAATAATGAGGTATTAAAACACTCATGTGAAAACCCACATTCGTGTTTTAATACCCCTTATTATAAAACAGTAGCATAAATAACAAAAAGTAAATCATCGCGGATTCACAACGAGACATCGCAGCATCTTTCGAATTTCAAAGTGTTAAAGATGAGTCATTCCATTCTAATACCAAAAACTAATACCACTGGTATTTGTTTCAATTCATATTTATTTTCTATTCCGAACGGATACCATTGTTATGACATTACTCTACTACTTGGCGAAATATGTACGGTGGTTGTAGGAACTCCCCCGGACAAGCTCCTTCAAAGGAAATTTTGGTACAAAATTATTACATTGATGAACAATAACTTCGCTGAACTGACTCTTCAGGGGATTGGCCGTGACACTTTTTCTGAGAGAAGAACTTTTGTTTTCTGTTCAATTTCAAAATCTCAGTTCTGACTTAAAGTGATTTCCCAAAGGCTTGCATGAAAGGCAATCGGTATAAGAACAGCCTTCTTGCCTATTGGCATGACTGAAAAGTTTATACATAATAAGCCTATAATGTTCCCACTGCTGGGACACAGGCCTCCTGTCAGTGAGAGGGAGTGGACCGTAGTCCACCACGCGGACACAGTGCGGGTTGGTAGATGTCACATGTCTTTGAATTATTGGTTCTAGGACATGCCGGTTTCCTCACGAGGTTTTCCTTAACCGTTTTGAGAGCAGTGGCGATGAAATAATAAACACAAAGTAAAGTGCCTCTCAGGGTTCGAACTTACGAACTACAACTCGTAAGTCGCGGCCGTTACCACTGGGCCATCACTGCTCTAATAGCTCATGCTGTGGTAAAAATGTTAGCCAGTCACCAACAGCAATGTTCGAAGGTCTACAGCCACTCTCTCGGGACCTCGGGAGTATACCCTTTCGAACTAAAAAAGAGTTTCTTAAATCAGTTCACAAACGGCGGACTAATCGGAGAACATACATAAAAAAAAAACCGACTTCCATAAAAAATCCCACATTCCTTTAAGACTGCTTATTTAATTACATAAGTCGTTTTTGTAATAGTTAATAAAAACCTTAATAAAACTTTAATTTTGGAAGTCGGTGTCGTTGCTTTTCAATTTTCGTTTTTGCCACCGACTTCCGAAATTAAAGTTATTTACACTTTTTTAGTGATTTTTTGGAAACCGGTTTTTTTTTTAAAGTTTTCATTAACTATTACAAAAACGCCTTATGTAATCAAATAAGCAGTCTTAAAGGAATGTGTTAGTTATGCTATGATTGTACTGAACAAAACAGTCAGGATTATCCATTCTTCATCATCATCATTCTATACATATACGCTCGAATGAGTGTATGTATTGGGTCCCCTATGAAATTGGCGTTTTTTTCTCACGAATAGAGAACCTCGTCACTGCTATGATTTAAAATATTCATCAATTGCTAGATATTATCTCGAATAATGACCATCATAGACAACTACCAATAGTAAAAAAACCTTATTACCTAAAGTATTTTTTAAATAAAAAATACCCTAAAAATGACTCCTCATTTTGTTAGCAGAAATCACCACAATTTTTTTTTAACTTAGTCAAAACTTATTTTTGTCGCTTAATGTAAGTGGCATATGATAACTTAATTTTTAAACATTAGTGCATAAAAGTTTTAAAACATTAGTGTTCATGGTTGTTATATAAATTAAGAAAATGTTAGTATGAAAAATGCAACAATTCCCCATACAAAACGCTGATTTCATAGGTGGGGACCTAATATTTTTTTATCGATCAAGTCGAACGATAATTATCGGGTATTCTGGAACACTGTCCAGAGCGACAGCTAATTCGATGAATGAAATTTCATTCATAGAATAAGCTGTCGATTAAGCTGTCTGAATTCAGAACGCCTACTTTATCCAAATCCGTATACTATTGGGCATTCTGTCACAACGGAGCGTAGGCGAACTAGTTCGACTGCGAGACAGGTGGAACAGAATGCCCAATAGTATACAACTGACCAACCCCGGCAAGCATAGCTTAACCTGATGGATGGAGCCGCAATTGATTTGCAAAACAACTAATAAAATTCAAGGATTTATTCAAATTAAGCTCAAAATCAGCATTTAACGTCAACTACGACAAACGTCAACTACCAAAATACCAACCCATTACCATTTCATATTGAATTTCGCTAGAACAACAATGCATTTATGTATATAGGGATAGGGACCTTGGCCAATTCCTGGTTTTATATCATAGAACTTTACATATTAATGATACAAGACGTATTGTTTTTCAATCGCTGTACCTACAATAAGGAATGCAAGCATGTAAGTAATTCATGAATAAATAATAATGTTAATGTTATTGCAACCCAAGCCATTGGTGTCTAGTTTTTAAATTCACGTTATATATTGGTATTCCTCAAATTATCACTTTTATAGCTATGAAAATCGTATTATAAATCAATTGAAAAATCATTAAAAAAATCATATATAATTCAATTGATCACAATATACAATCGATCAATATCGAATGCACCCGTGATGGTGCATTCGATATTGCCACCATCATATAAATGGTAGAACAGACTGCGCAACGTAATCAAATCACCAACTGCTGCACGCATCATCTTGTATCATTTTTCAATCGCCGTTCCGCCACGTTGTTTTTTTTTATTAGTGGTATTAGACATCGAAATTCGCTATAGTGATTTAAAAAAAAATGAGAAGTTGGTGGAATTCATCAGTTATCCGTTTAATAATTCCATTGATCATTAGTGATATCTATGAAATGGCTACAAAAGCAGATACATTTCATAGGGTATTGGTTTCTGGGCATTGGTTTCCAACGAGAAATAACCTTCGAATCGTTTTGCCAACAAGAGGATAATATTCACATCGCATATTAACGTTTAATAAAATATGCCAATTTCACAGCAAGCATCAATTAATCATTTAGTATCAAACGAATACTGCCCTTGAAACGATAAACGCCATATAGAACCTCAGCGTAAACGTGTCGTCGGCGTCGTGGGATCCGTTGATCGTGCACATCCTGTGTCAGAAATTGGATTCGGACACATTCAGCGAATACAACGCAGCTATCAAACAACTTCGAGAATTACTCGAGTTGAATGAATTTCTAGCCTTTCTAGAGGGGAAGCTCATGAGCATGGAAGCAAGTAGAAGAAAACAGGAGACCAATAATCAAAAATCCTTTTCTTCAAACACCAATAAACCATCAGAAATCAAACATTATCATTTCAATTAATCATATTCAAGCAATAAGGCTATTTCGCAATCACCAAGTTACAGGATATTGTAAAACAATCAACAAAGTTGATGCGCAATTACTTCAAAATTATTCGATTTGATAATGCAGTCGTAATCTATAGTTATAAGTCCAAAGTGAGTCAGCTGATGTTGCACTTTGGATCTGCTAATGCTAAATTTTCCAGAAATGGGCATGCTATTTTAGGGAGTGAGTATGATGGTAAATATTTTGTATGGTTATTCATGATGAAAACATCGATATTAAATTGATATTATTAGTTTGATTTTTGAGCTTGCCATACAGTTCCGGTTCATCATACCTTTGCAACTTTTTTCTGTTTGATTTTTGCCTGTGATTATGCCATCACACCTGGATCGCTGCAATCCTAATTGCTGAGGAGCGTTCTCCGATCACGGAGAACGCTCTCTTATCAAAGAGACATTTGTGAACCCTGATCAATAAGAGCCCGCAGGATCAGAATATATGTCCCATCTGCTTTCTGAACCTTAAGCAGTGCGGTTGGAAGTAATTTTTCTTGCATCATATTTTGTTGTGTCACGTGCGAGTTGCCTTGCACGTTCTTGATTATGTCGATTGTTTTACAATATCCTGTAACCATCGAGATATAAGTACTAACGTACTAGAGAAGCTACGTCAAATAACTGAATTGTCCTATTCTTCGTATTGAATCTTTAGTTCGCTGCAGCGCTAAAATAATAACAATTCGTCTAAACCGTACCTAATTTACCACAGTGCTAGATTTGCTGCGGAAGTGTATTTATTCTCGGCAAAAAGGTCTTAAGCGCCATGTAAATCACGGCACTTACGCGTTTTCTTCGACAAACTGCGGCGCGATCGCCGCAGTTGAACGAGACAAAGTAGGAATTTACGGTGTCTTCTCTAGTACGTTAGTACTTATATCTCGATGCCTGTAACTTGGTGATTGCGAAATAGCCTTATTGCTTGAATATGATTAATTGAAATGATAATGTTGGATTTCTGATGGTTTATTGGTGTTTGAAGAAAAGGATTTTTGATTATTGGTCTTCTGTTTTCTTCTACTTGCTTCCATGCTCATGAGCTTCCCCTCTAGAAAGGCTAGAAATTCATTCAACTCGAGTAATTCTCGAAGTTGTTTGATAGCTGCGTTGTATTCGCTGAATGTGTCCGAATTCAATTTCTGACACAGGATGTGCACGATCAACGGATCCCACGACGCCGACGACACGTTTACACTGAGGTTCTATATGGCGTTTATCGTTTCAAGGGCAGTATTCGTTTGATACTAAATGATTAATTGATGCTTGCTGTGAAATTGGCATATTTTATTAAATGTTAATATGCGATGTGAATATCATCCTATTGTTGGCAAAACGATAAAAATCAAAATATTTTATTTCACAGAAGCCTACGTGGGCACTTATGAAAGCTAGGTGCACGGTTCCAATTGGTCGTTTCCTATGGAGAAGAGCCGGCAAGAAACTCCATGGTTACTCTTTTAAAAGATTGGCTTTTACAATATTTTCGAATTACAGTGTTAATACTCGTAGTTATGGGAGGACAGTGTAGGCCTTTCAAAAAGTTTCAGGTAGGTACTTAAAAACTAAATAGGAAATGTTAAAAAAAGTCTACAGTCCACTAAGCCTACAACGTTCTCACATTCACAAGGTAGAAAAGAATCTATAATATATAAAAACCTATTTAAAATCGTTTTAGATCAACATCTGGGATGTTAGTCACACGACTATTATGAACTCTTTAGAGGTTATTATTATTTTCATTGTTCTGTGAGGAGTAGACGGGTCATCGCCCATAACGCTACTCGATAGTTACTTGTTAGTCTATGGCACAGTTTAATTATGAACTTCGTTAGTTTATAATCTATGGATTTTTTTTTCGTAAGATTATAAACTGCCGACCAAATTATGCACAGCAACAAACCATTTTACAATTTAACGCATTATTTTTCGATATTATATCAGTCGTTACGTGTCGTCAGAAGCCCGAAAGTCTGACAACCAGTCTTACCAAGGGGTATCGTATTACTCAGTTACTGGGTTGTGGAAGTTAGATAGGCAGGCGCTCCATGTAAAATACTGGTATTCAGCTGCATCCGGTTAGACTGGAAGCCGACCCCAACATAGTTGGGAAAAGGCTAGGTCATGATGAATTTTCAATATTATTAAAGATATTATACTTATAGATTTTTTTATTAGGCCAGGAGAATGATAATTAAAAATGCGAAAGTTAATCTGTCTGCTAAGTTGTCACGCCTTAATAACGGCTGAACAGATTTTGATAAAATTTGGCACACAGGAAGACCAGGACCTTGTTTAAGACATAGGATATAGTTCGTTCCCGAGGGATATTTATTTACCTCAATGCGGGCACAGTCGCGGGCAAAATCTAGCAAAAGTTATGCGAGGTTATTGTTTTCTTTCTCTCTCTCACTCAACAAAATAACGACCCAACAATTCTTGAAGTAAAAAAACAATATTGATGTTTACTTGAACAATTTGAAGGGCTCCTGAACCGCAATAATACGTTGAGATATTCAACAGCATCCGGAGAGAATGGACCGACCCCAACATAAAATAATTGGGGTTAGCCTGAGCGCATAATAACATAATTGTTTTGGCAAACCCATTGCCAACATACAGCTTTGAAAGAAATGTGCACCATTCTGTAAATTAAACTTGGAACCTCACTCAAGTGAGCGCACACAATTCGAAAGCGAACTCATTTGTTTTTAAAGTAAATCATCGCGGATTCTTAACGAGACAGCGTTCGAATTTCGAAGAGATGTTTTGACAATTACATTACTTTTCAATTTTGGAACGTTTGTGAAAAATGACAATGGTAAAAATAAATCAATCTGCCAATCTGCCTAGCCTTTTCCCAACTATGTTGGGGTCGGCTTCCAGTCTAACCGGATGCAGCTGAATACAAGTATTTAACCTACATGGAGCGACTGCCTATCTGACCTCCGCAAGCCAGTAACTGGGTAATACGATACCCCTTGGTAAGACTGGTTGACAGACTTTCGGGCTTCTGACGACCCGTAACGACTGTGAAAGATCCTCGAATCTGAAAAAAACTTCCGCCATGTTGAATTTCCTGTGAGGTCATATGGATTAAGTTCAAAACCACATTTTAAAGCAAAACAATTCATAACTAACTCTATATAATGATTTGTTTGAATAATTGTGGCTGTAGTTGTATAAAACTGTTCCCACTGTATTGTTGTGTTTCGGGTTGTCGAACTCCCTAAGATAAGGTTGAGCTGATACATGCGTGGCAGGGTCGGTCTGGCCCCAGTGCATACCGGAACTTTTCCCGGTGGGCCGGTCCCTCCGAGGGCCGGTTCGGTCCATTTTCCCGAGCAAAGCCGTGATTAGTGAGATAATCAACAAAAAAAACCCGGTAGTTTTTTGGGTCCCAGACCGACGCTGATGGCGTGCCGTCTGTTGGGCCAGGATCACTCACACTGCGTCTGGTACCTTTCTATAATGGCCAGTCTGGATGCTTCCCGGCATTTTGTTATAGGATATTTTTAAGGGCAGCTTTTTTTATTGCCAAACTAGGCATTGATGTCAAATTCGTAAGCTAATTTAATCTGTACTGCCTTATGAGAGGGCCTACTATGCAAAGCTGTGTATGTGGTCTTTGCTTCATTATTGGTAAAGATTGAGTTTTAATTTTAACTAATAAAGGTCTGTAAGTTTGAGGAATCGGCCATTAGTCGTCTTTTATAATCACCACTTACTTACTTACTTTAGGACGGATTTTTCGTTAAATTACACGGCATACATTTTTTTTGTATATAGTAAAGAAGTAAATAAGGAAATAAAATAAATACTTTATTTTCTTTCTTTATTTACTTCTTTCTTTCTTTCTAAATAGGTTATAAATGGGAGTGATTTCCAAAGTCGCTGTGACCCAATCAACTAAATAATTATTAAACGTAAATAATATTATGAGTATATTTCAGTAGGTAACTGACAGTCTTACCAAGGTGTATCGTACTACCCAGTAACTGGGTTGTAGAGGTCAGATAGGCGGTCGCTCCAGTGAACCAATTTTGGACCTGCAGTACTAGGGCATTATTTATGTCATCCAGACTTGAGACACGTCTATTTATCTTAAAAATTAATGAAGATCGTCAGCAAATGACACCATTTGTGGTTGGTTTTTTTAAATAGATGCTTTGAGTTTGAGCTCCATGTTAAATAATGGTATTCAGCTGCATCCGGTTAGCCGACCGCAACATAGTTGGGAAAAGGCTAGGCAGATGATGATTTCAGTAAATGTAAAAATAATATGTACTTATTTTTACAAGCTGGACGGATTATACAGCTAACTATCATTTGCGTTAAAATGTTGTTTTTATCGTACATACAGTAGTTGACGGTCGAAAGTGACGCTATTTTTACCGAGATTGACGTAATTGTGAACAAGTAATTAGCGCTCAAAAATAGGCCATTTGTGCATTATACTATGGCAAAACATTTTCATGATCCTGAAAACAGAGGTATTAAAAGAAAAAATAAATAGAGAAATAAACAAAATGTTGGTCTAATGAAATGAATTGTCGAAATTTCCTCAAGCCAAAATTCTAACTGCTCGGAACATCGATCCGCAAAATTTTTGTGTTCATATCTTAGATTATTTAATGCGATTACATGGTAACAATGACCAATAATCAGATTAACCTTACACATAATTTCTCGTCACTCACACATTCGCATCAGAATATGTGTCAACTTTGACATTGGCGAAAAAATCGCCCGTGAAATATGGAAATCCTCACTAAATTGTCCAGACATCACCAGGATAGGACAGCGCATGCTTAACACCCATTCAGGAACGTAGCCAGAACGAGACCGCAATAGGAGTCAGAGAGAGACGGCTATAGGATTCCTAAAATTCAGGGGAAACCACTTTGGCTGCCGAACATTATAACACATTAATGTTATGTCATTCGTGCAATTTTTTAAATCCTTCAGATCGAATACGTCACACTTTTTTCGCATTTGGAACACTTGAATTCGAATTACAATATTCCTGTTCGAAATTAAAAGAAAATGCGGCAAAAATTAACCGTCACTTTTTTTTTCTTTAGCTAACGCGGCATAGTTGACGCCTTTACATTTGTCGGTCTGTTACTAACTGCATTAGACAGATTTTAGGTCACACGAACTGAACTAAACTGGTGAATTAAATGAAGAATAATTTACTTACGTGTGCTGCATCAACCACGGGGTGACATAAAACACTTAAGTCTATGCATTTGTTAGAAAAACCGACGATTTAACATGTAATAACGATTAAAACACACGACACAGTTATAACCTGCGAGCTTTACACAACAATTTATTTTTACACTTACTCGGTATGTGGTACGCGGTTAATTTTAAATAATTTATTTAAACACAGTAAGGCTGAAATGTGTATGGTTACTAGTTTCGTGGGGAAAAAAAATCAATTGCAGACGGTCCGTCGGGTAGCCATTTTGTCTCCGACTGGATAAGCAGGGCACTGTTTTGTACGCATGCGCCAAGAGCCGCCCAAATCTCTATGCTCGAATAGATGAGTACACCAGAATACCTATATGGAAGACTTGAAACCATCTTAACTCAATGTTACTATCGTCATTTTTTGAGGCTGGCTGATTTTTTTTAAGGATTTTTTTTTTTTGTGTAAAAGTTATGTACCCGTAATTAATTCCATATTTGAATTTTATTGACGGAGTCCTGCTAATGTTTGATGTTTGTTAAAAAATAAAAAATGACAATCGCTTCTTCCTATTTTTTAATTAAAATGTTTTTTTTTACCGCCATAATGTTTTCAACGTGATACATAAGTACTATCAAATGATGGAGCAGACATAAAAAAATATGAAGAAAAAGATCCATTTTCTAAAACATCAGGTTATTGACATTTTATTTATTTACAGTAGCTAATATTAAACTACCTTCATACTCATTGCTTTCTTGAGATAAACAGTCCCGTGAAAAGTCGCGAATACCACGACTCTATCGTAACCTGGTATTGTCCTCTGTGGTCCGCGCAGTGCAAGATAGATGGCGCTGTTCACAACATTGGTAATAACAATATTGTAAAGCAAGATTTAAATACCTACTTTAAACCACAGTTACTTTTGATGTTAGGTAAGTACCTATATTAATCCTTCTATCGTGTGCATTCAATATAGGTTTATTTATCAATGTCTATTAAAACGAACACAATTGTTTTATAGTAGGTAAGTACATACTTAGAAGAAGCTTAACGAAGCCGAAAGCCACTTGTTATTCCTGTCATTGTGATAATTTTTTGTTCTGGACCATACCTGGGAACCTTCTGGTTACGGAGATATTGAAGGACAAAGTTCAAAACTTTTTCAGACGTTTATAAAGAAAGCAAGTTGTAAATGTTATAAGTAACTTAATTCTAAATACCCCAGAAAAAAATCTGCAGTTCTGCAATCTGCAATGTAATGTAGGGAACAGCTGATTATTTTCTCGCGAGTTCAGGTTTGGTCCCATAGTAAAAGTTGATCATAATGATGAGTAAAGTCATGTGTTTAAGTATCGGTCACTAATAGCAGTCACCTTATATAACTAGAAACAAAAGAAAGAAAGAAAAATATTTTATTTGGGACACGCACAGGAAATACAAACAGTAAAAAAGGAACACTTAAAACTAACAAAATTAACATATTTATCAAAAAACTAAGAAATAAAAACGACCTGCGAGAGGCCAAAATATAAAAGCATAAAAGATCACTAATTTAGTTTAATCATAGGAACAATTAACAGGTTATGGGCCCAGAAAAAGTGGAAACAAATAATTTAAAAAAATTAACACTTTATCTAGCACAGAGCCGGTCGAAGTGCTGATGTCCAGCAGTGGACGTCTTTCGGCTGAAATTATGAAAATTATGATGCTGATGACGTAACTGGAAAAATGTGGTGGTTTATCACACAATACCTCGGGTTTATACATTATGTTAGTGAAATATAAGTGCGGATGCATTATATTAATTGACTTACTTCATAATGAATGATTTATCTGAAGTTATTTGAAATAAATAACAATAACAAACGGTAGTATGAAGAAAAGCCGACCGCAACGAAACAAAGGTAATTTGCTTTTGTTTTGAGATTCCTAGAAAATAAATTAATGGAGACCATTGCATAAACCATAAACAATACTTGTGTATTCTTTAAATTGTATCATCATCTGCGTCATCTTTTTTTTTTTTTTGGGCGTGAAATCAAATGGCTTCTCCAAAGGGCGTGTCTGACTTTTACTGACTAAAACCCACCTGTGTTCCTTCAGTTGCCTGTTGCCAAGGGTCCCGGTATCCCTTTCGGACTTTCCCGCAACCCTGCCAGGCATCATCGACCCGTTAATATCATCTGCGTCATATGTGTAGCATTTTCGCAAAAAAAAAAAAAACAAAAAAAAAAAAGTTGATTGTAGGGGTCAGTTTCCAGCCTAACAACATAGTCAGCCTATAATATTCCCACTGCTGGGACACAGGCCGTATTCCTCTCTCCGATAGAGAGTGAGCCGTAATCCACCATGCGGGCCCATTACGGGTTGGTAGATGTAACATCTCTTCGAATTTTTGGTTCTAGAACATGCCGGTTTCCACACGATGTTTTCCGTCACCGTTTTGAGAGCACTGGTGATGAAATAATTTACACAAAGTAAAGCGCCTGTCAAGGTTCGAACCTACGACTAGTAAGTAGCGGCCTTTACCCACTGGGCCACCGCTGCTCTCAGTCTAACAGGATGCAGCTGAATACCAATATTTCACATGGACCGACTGCCTATCGGACCTCCAAAACCCAGTTACTGGGTAACGGCATTAAGACTGGTTTTGGTAAGCTTTCGGGTTTATGTATTCTCTAAACATCATTTCGAAATTCGAACGGTGTCTCGTTGTGAATCCGCGATGATTTACTTTAAAAACAAATGAGTTCACTTTCGAATTGTGTGCGCTCACTTGAGTGAGGTGAGCAGTGAACTTTACTAAATAATACTACAGATCGATTCAAACTTAATGGCGGCTCGGAAGTTAGCTTTTAGCTGCGCAGTACCCCACCCCTCACCCCCGCTGTCACATGAAATTGTTACTGCGCAGCGACTCGCCTCATGTTCCGAGCCGCCATTAAGTTTGAATCGAACTGTACCTACTGCAAAACCAAGACTGTCCATGTCTCCACATCTGAAAAAAATACAAATGCCTCACGTATCTTTAATTTTATTGACACAGACTCGTTTCAAATCAAAATAATAACCACAAATTGTCATGAAAAGTACACAAGGAAAAACCAATTAAAAGCTATACCTACTATTTATTGTTCTCTATATAAATCAGGATATTTAGACGTTTATCCTGTTTTCATAGTCATACTCACGGTTAGGGTGACCAGATAAATTATTTCATTAGGATATTCTGTAAAGTGAGGAACGCCCTATTAAGACATACGTACACTGAAGTTTTTGATGAAGTCATTAAAAAAAGTCAGATGCATAGTATTTGCAACCGGTGTATTTTTATGACCTTATGAATGAACTTATCAACGGGTATCGTGTTACCCTGTAACTGGGTTGTGAAAGCCGACGCCAACATACTAGGGTACAAGGCTAGACAGATGATGATGTGTGAATTTGGATGTAGGATAGGATGACTAGGCGGCCAACCATCACCGTGGATGGATGACCATCTTTATGGACTCCTCCGTGTCATGAAAGCCGACCCCAACATAGTTGGGAAAAGGCTAGACAGATTGACTCTTCCGTGTCACGTTAATATTGTAAAATTCTATTTTTGAGTTACATCTCTAATTAAACTTGAGGAGCTCGTGGCTAACTAATAACAGCCGAACGGGTCGATCCATCAGGTTAAGCTACGCTTGCCGGGGTTGGTCCGTGGATGGGTGATCTTTACATATCGTTGGTCACACAGCGTACAGTACAGTACAGTAGCGTTGGTCCCGGCTGACAGTCGTTACTGGTCGTCAGAAGCCCGAAAGTCTGACAACCAGTCTTACCAAGGGGTATCGTATTGCCCAGTTACTGGGTTGTGGAGGTCAGATAGGTGGTCGCTCCATGTAAAATACTGGTATTCAGCTGCATCCGGTTAGACTGGAACCGCAGCCAACATACTAGGTGACAAAGCTAGACAGATGATGATGTGTGAATTTGGATGTAGGAATATATATAGGATGACCAGGGGGCCAACCATCACCTCTTAGAGCAGTATTATTTTAATATTACTTCAGCGTGAGAAAGAGTTGGAGCTATAGAGGACGTATAGCTCCATCTCTCTAAGAGGCGGTCGTTTTTCTCCAGGTGATTTTCTGCTTACCCCAATGTTTTTAACAGGCTCACGTTTGTCTACTATTTCATCTGATCAGCGATGATGCGGGCCCTCTTCTGTAATTTTAGACTTGTATCGCGAATTTACCCGGTCTGAACCCAAAGAAACTATCACTCGACTGTTCAATCATTTCTTCAAGACTTTATTGTCTCGGCACTTTTCTGGTGGTGTCAACGGTAGATTTTGGCACACAGAAGTCGCAGTGGTTGGGAATAGCTTAACCTCAGACATGGGGTCTCAACTCGAACAAATTATAATTAGTCTTGAAAAAAAATCATAGATGGCAGCATAAGTAACAATTTATGAAATTAACAATCACTAAAAAGCGTTATACGACAAATTTTGGCTGAGGTAATATTAGTAAAAATCAAAACATCTTTGTTTAATGCTGATTTATGTATTAACACTCATAAATCTCGGATTTTCAACAAAAAACTTAAATTAAACCGTTTACTTTAATTCGAACCCTTAGAATGATAAAGTAGCAATCTGTAAATCATTTTGTTGAGAGCTCTTTGCAATAGATGGCGTTTTACTCAAGTGATGACAGGGTCACTTTAAACTTGCGTTTATGTCGTTTCATTAAGGAAAATCAAACAATATTTTTTTTAAATCTAGTACTTTACTTAGAAATATAAAAATTGAACACCTAGGAAGAAAAAACGTAAAAAAGGAAGAAAAACATCTAGGAGTCTTGCGAAGTATCTAGGCAAGACTCCTAGATGGCGTTAAAAAAACTAGTCTCTACTAGGCAATTAGTGAGTCGCTGATGCTGCCATCTGTTAAAAAAATGGAGAACGAAAAATAGCCAGCTGAATAGCCAGACTTAGGGTGGTGTCATTTCTTTGTATGGGATTGGGTATCTGTACGTATTATAATATCTGTGCCTCAGACCAAATAAAATACCAAGTCAGAGCGCTGCGAACAATACAGTGAAGCATGGCACATCTATACCTCCGCTCTGTGCATACACGTTCACACGCACACAATTACAACCATTCACAATCAAACTACACCTCACTAAGTTAGCACATGTTTACGAAACCGGCCTCACGTCACTGTTGACAACGCTCTGTCTTGGTTTTTTATTTGCTCTGAGAGTGTAACGAGAAAATAAAGAATGTATGCAAACGAAGTCACAGAAAACACAAGTATTTAAATTATTGTTATAATTTAACTACTTGCGTTGTTTGTTATTAACATGTTTATCTTACAAAATTCTTTCTCTACGTAAACAGTAAAATAAATAGGGGTGATGCCTGGGTTAACAAATTAAAAAACAATTTAGTCCGTCAGTCAGATAATAAAAAAATATTAGACACGTATTTTTTCCCTAACTTTAGTGTGTTTTATCAGTAAAGTTAGGGAATGGGGCCGCTACGTCACAAGTAAGTATAAAATCTACATACTCCTGGCATCATGGCACATTTTAACTCAATGTATCGCCGTAATCTTTTGATAACGTTAGAAAAAATATGTCCAATATTTTTTATAATCCAAATTCCGGGTAAAAAAAACCTTGTCATCATTCATATTCTATTTACTATAAGTACCCTTAACCGTATATCTTAAAAACAATAGCTTTTTTTATTGGTAACAAATTAAACATGAATATATAAAACAACCGACTATTAATTACCGAAACAGATGCTAACGACAGCTTTTTAAATGACGTTCTGTTGATATTTTTGTAATGTTACTATTGTTTGCCCACCATACTTTTGTATGACGTATTTCAATTCAATCCGGGAATTGTGTAGCAATTTATTGTCACCGTAGTCGGCGGCCATTTGCAGTATCGCCTATAATATTATACAGGGCAGTTGTGATTTTTTTTTTTGTAATAAAAAAATTGCAAAAATAAAAATGTTATTAATTCTTTATTTAGTGTTTTTGTGTTCAAACTTTTTATTAATTAAATCTGACGGTGAGTTTATCGTTTATTTCGTCCTTATTGGTTGAAAATGTCGAGAAAGACATTATATTTAATAGTAAAAAAATCTTATTTTATTGTTTGTGAGTGTATGTTTATTTTTTTTGGTTTAAAAAATCGGAAAGTGAGTTTTGTTTTCTTTGTTAATATAATAACAAATCTGAAGGTCAGTTTGGTTTTCTTTTTTTATTTAATTTGTGCTTTAGAAATAATAATAATTAAGAAATAAGTGTGAGCGTTTACTGAATGCACAAAACAAGGCAATTATCTAATTTGAATACGATATTCTACCAGTGAAATGGACACAACTTTTATTTGAATTTTCATCTTATTGCATTTTCTTTTCGGCCTTTGCACGATCTCATTTTCAAAAGTTTGTCTTTTCCGATTTTTTTGAACATGATAAGTTTTTGGAATAATCTATTGTAAAATACAAGTAAGTTATAATAACACGTTATTTGTCATGCGGGAAGGATGAACTCACCCACTGGAATTTAGGTATCACACAATGGGAAAATCCTTTATTTTTCAACAAAATAATAATATTTGATACCTCTTTTAGATAAATCAGAGTTACAATAATGTAGCTTTTACACGGAGATCGGAAATCATCCCATGGGAACATATAATACTACCGAGATAAAAATGTATCGTATATCCTAACCCAGGTCATGGTCTACCTGTGTGCCAAATTTCATCAAAATCCTTTAATTGTGAACAGGTAACAGGCAGGCAGAGTAATTATTAATATTATTATGTATACACACCCGAAGGCTTACCAAGGCATTACCCAATAAGTTGTGGAGGTCAGATAGGCAGTCGCTCCATGTAAAATACTGTTATTCAGCTGCATACGGTTAGACCGGAAGCCGACCCCAACATAGTTGGGAAAAGGTAAGGCAAATGATGAGTACATCATCATCCGTCTTACCTTGATTTTCGTAGCAAAATTCGTAGCCGCATGGTTACGCATTTCTCTGCTACGAGGCTACGCCGTAGCAAGGAGAGTCCCGCTACCATCTTGCTGATTGGCAAATATTTTTACTACGGCATTGAACTATTCTCATAGACTACGTGCGAAACCAGAAAAAAAATGTGGTTTCCCCCTAGACCCACTGTACGCCTAGTAAGTTGGATTACCGCGACCAATATAATAATTGTTACATATATAAAACATTGTGACGTATTTGATTGGTAATAGGAGGATAAACCGTCGAATTGTGGTCATGTAGCTTTATTGTTCCAATACTTGTATCTGTGTTTTGGCCTTTTCCCTAACGAGATGGGTGTTGTTTCACATAGTTAATCAGTACTAATATTAGAGCAGCACGAAGTCTGAACCCAATTGCGTAACACTTAATCACAATCCTAGAGTTTTTAATAAAGCTGACTGGGCTTGTATAATATAAAGCTATAATTCTATCAGCGATAACGATGATGGAAAAGGTAAAAATGTATAAGACTGACAAGCTTATGTCAATCCTGTTGAAAGTCGTTGTAGACATACGAAACGCTTTCGAAGCGATTGTCACTTGTCTAGGCCCTCTGACGGCCGATCATCGTTATCGCTGATAGAATGTCACTTTGTCTAGGGCCTCTGTTGAAAGTCGTTGTAGAAATAGGAAACGCTTTCGAAGCGATTGTCACTTGTCTAGGCGCTCAGGTCCGTTCCTGTATGGAGTATTGCAGCTTAGCGTGTTACTGGGTTGTGGAGGTCAGATAGGCAGTCGCTCCACAGAAAAAGCTGTACCGTTTAGACTGGAAGCCGACCCCAACATAGTTGGAAAAAGGCTAGGCAGATTGACTAATTGATTGACTCACTGACAGACAACGCCGAGCCTAAATCTCTGCATGGCTCTAGACACATGAAAATGGCCAACCAACTAAAGGCCTATTCAGATATCGCTTATATCTGAATAGGCCGATTAAAGCCCTTTTCCTCTCTCCAACTTTGTTGTTCCCGACATATAGTATGTTAACTAACTAAGGGCGTTCCCGCTAACCCGTAATAGTATAGCGTCCACATTTGCTAAAAAAATATTGAGTACCAATTTTTTGTTTTTTTATGCAAATATTGATTTATTCACAAAAGTATTTTTATACGTAAAAGAGACACTGTACACGCACACTTGTATTTCAACGTAGAAATACAACTTGTATTTCTTGTCACACTTTTGTTTCTTGTCCGTATCAATTTAATATTAGGTCCCCACCTATGAAATTGGCGTTATGTATGGGGAATTTTAAAGAAGTTGCATTTTTCATACTAACATTTTCTTAATATAAATTAAATAACAACCATTATCACTAATGTTTTAAAACTTTTATGCACTAATGTTTAAAAACTAAGATAACGTATGCCACTTAATTAAGCGACAAAAATAAGTTGTGGCTAAGTTAAAAAAAAAACAGTGGTCATTTCTGCTAACAAAATGATGAGTCATTTTTAAGGTATTTTTTATGTATAGAAAACTAGTTGGTAGGTAGTTGTCTATGATGGTCATTATTCGATATAAAACCAAGCCATTGATGATTTGTGAGAAATAAACGCCAATTTCATATGTCCGACCCAATATTTTTGTGAATATTTTACTACAAAATAATAAAAATAAACAATTTTTTACTGGTAATATTTTTTTGCGTGTATAGACGCTATTCTATTGCAGGTTAACAGAAACGCCTTTCGTTCGATAATAATATAATGTATGTTGAGATTTAAACTTCACTGTATTATTTTAATTACTAGTAATACCACAAAAACCTATTAATAGCAGTGATTCATACAATCACATGAAAATGTAAATAATGTATGATTCGCTTTTCTGCACTGAATATACCTATTCGCTTATTCATTTATGAGGTATGAGGAAGGAACAGGATGTAAAGTTCGTAATCCTCCATAAAAAAGGGAGGATCCTCCGACATTCTATCAGCGATAACGATGATGGAAAAGGCAAAAATGTATAAGACTGACTTATGCTATCGAAAAGCTTATGTCAATCCTGTTGAAAGTCGTTGTAGAAATACGAAACGCTTTCGAAGCGATTGTCATTTGTCTAGGCCCTCTGACGTGTCATGTGTCTGGTGGGCAACTGCCCAACGAAGGAAGGCGGGACGTTGCATGCTAGTACCGCGTCGAACTTTGCTTTCGCGATCCCGGATTTTGTGGGATTGAGAAGTTCCCATGTGGCGTTATAGATGCCGACATTTTCTTATTATATCGCCTCGGCGCACAATTTCACGATCGTCCATCAATATCGATAGCCCAGTTGCAGGCCGCGACAGTAATGTACTATTCCACGCTAGCGGATAAAATGCACTTTTGCACTCAGATTACGAATGACAAACAGACTCTTTCCAAGCTTGTGAGGTTTAAAAATATTTATTTTTTACTTTTTACATGTAAAGGTGTTTTACGTAAATATTCGTGACTGTGTCGAATTATTTTTGTGTGAAAAAAGAAACATGACAATTGATTCTTTGACATAGACTCATTGGATTAAAAAAAAACACGTTGTAGAATAACTCTTTGGAGTGATTAAATTAAATTAGTGTATCTTGCTACTTATTAATAATTTATTGCCAATTCTATCTAATTTTATCGAATCTTAACTAAGTTTGTCTAATTTCACCTAATCTTGATTAATTTCAATAATTGTATTTCATCGAATTTTGTCTAGTTTATAAGTTATGTTAATCTAATTTTATATGTAATTCCTAACAGATACTGACCGTTAATATGTGTGGTGCAACTGTAAAATATAAGTTGGTTGTTTAATAAATAAATAAACAATCTTTCATTTACAGATAATGTTATGACTGTAGAGGTAAAACCCGGTGTCGACTGTATTTTCAACAGCAGTAACTACACATTCACGGACGGAAACTATATCACTCTGGTTGTCACATCACTCATGCACATAAACCACGGCTGGTAAGTTCTGCTACGGAAGAAGTGAAGAAGTATCGCTTCACTTGGAACCTCACTCAAGTGAGCGCACACAATTCGAAAGCGAACTCATTTGTTTTTAAAGTAAATCATCGCGGATTCACAACGAGACAGCGTTCGAATTTCGAAGTCATGCGTTGCTTTTGAAATGAGTGCGGTCACTTGACTGAGGTTCGATGTGAACTTTACGCTCACTCTGACCACACTGAGATGAATCCCGCACGAGATGACCACAAAAACTTCACGGAATAAGTTTTTTTTTTTTTACAGGTGGCAACTTTTAAATACAACTGCCCCAAGAAACTTGTCTTCTGAATTAAAGACAATTAACCAAAACAAATCAATTTTATATGTAAGTTATGATATTTTTCAAAGTCAAAATCAAATCATTTACATCAATGCACTTTTGAAACGTCAAAAAATTACAAAAAATAGAATTGATTCAAGCTAGAAGCCCGCGTGGTATGTCGATAAAAAGTAGCAGTTCCCCGGGATGCCATCTATCTCCTTGTCAAATTTTATCGAAATCCGTTCAGTGTTTTAGGCGTGAATAGGTAACATACAGACAGACAGACAGAGTTACTGTATGGATGGCCTGCGAATTGGAAAAAACGTAAGATTTATCTGGCACTTTCGACTTATAAGGTGATTTTTGTAAACAAAAATAACAACATTATAATTTTTACGTTTGAAATATTTTTGTTATTTATTTTAATTATATTTTTTTTATTTTCAGCCATCTTTAGTCGATAAATCTATGGAAGGGATATGGGAGTTTAAATTTTATTATTTTGTTGGCGACGTCCAAGAACAATATAAACATCTAAAGAGAATAATTCACACTGATGGTCGCGAATACTCTGAATCAGTGTGCAGAACAAATGTCAAAATAGGTAATGAAGTACATTTATACATAATATTAACACTCTGTGTCGTAGGATGATTTGATAATTCGAATTTTCGCGAAAATCCTAGGGATATTGCGAAAATACGGATAATTAGACACTGGAGAAGCGAGCGACTTGGAAGTTGCCCTCGCCGGCTACTGCCGCGGCACCACTCGCTCTAGTATAGTTGCTGGCGCTGTCGATTGACATCGTCTGCCGTGCGTGTCCGTCCGCAAAATTGCGGATCGTCGGATCTCGGCCACAGACCGCCACACACCGCGCACATTACTTATAAATTCTAAATAAAAAATATGATTTCAACTTCCATAATTTATTATTCAAGAAATTGCTATTAAAATAAGTAACTTCCGATGTCTGTGATACCCCGCACGTACACCTTCCCATGGTCCGTCGTCCGGGCTCGTCGCTGTCCGTCCTCAAAATCGGAGTCGTGAGATTTCGGTATTACACACGTACACCGCCCAACCGCGAGGAGAGTCCGCGGCAGTGCGCGGTGCCGTGTGTTAATCTCCTTAGGATGTTTGTGATGTCCAAGTCAATAATATCACCGATTTTTTTTTTCAGGACCTAAGCATGCAGAAGAGCCATTGGCAACTCAAGGCAGTAAGTTATTTATTTAATTATCTGTTGGAAAATGACTATTCAGACACTGTGCAATAGTACTTACTTTTTTAACTGAAATTCGTATACACGTCGACATAGGTACAGCTCGATGCAAAATTTATGACGGCTCGGAACATTGGGCGAGTCGCTGCGCAGTAACAAATTCATGTCATGTTCAAGAAAATAGCTAAAAAATATTATATATATTTAAGTATAGGATTAATAACTAACAAAAAAAAAACTAAAACTAAAAGGACTTACTAATAGATATAAAAACAAAGGGACCCTCAGGCGTCGAAGTATTCGTCCGCATCGCTGTCATCCGGAAACGTGCCCAGAAGACTGGCAGCATTGCCACGTTGAATGGCAATGCTAATTCTTTGGCCAAAGAACAAGCCAGCCCTCTGGTCACGTGAAGTATCGACCAGTCGGTGAGAAATTTCCTTAAAAAGGAGACGCGCACTCGGGCCCCATGACCCGAGCGTTTCGACCCCAAACGGCTCAAAACTGTAGTTGCCCACAAGGTTACAGTATTTGCGCCGCTTGAGGGTCTCAGCAGCCGCAGCAGCGGCGCCAGCACAGCCCGCCGTGCTAGGAACATGGGATGGCGCAAGGGTGTCGACACACGTTGCGTCCCACACCAGAGGCCTACCCACCTTCCAAGGCAGCAACGTCATGCCATCTGGTCTCTTCCCATCGTCACGTACCAAGCCGTTTGGTTCTAATACCGCTGGTACGCCGGCGGTGACAAGGGCTCGACGAATAATATCGTTGATGCTGGCGTGCCGTGCTATGCGGCCTGCACTCCTGTAGCAGGACAGGCCATGGTGCCCGAGACTGTCGACAGCTTCGCCGCAGTGACACCGATAAAAAATTAGAAAATAAAAAAGGTTTACAAATTAAAAACATATTAAAAGCATACTTTACCGTGGAAAAGTTTAGAATGGGGGAGGGGCCTACGTGTGGGTCCACTATCAGTCAAAGTCGCTTGTGAGTAACGCATTATGTCTTGATAACGCACATAATCTTTCTAAAAAAGATTAAGCGTTATTGTAATGTAAAAATATGTTTCTTTTATTTAGAAATAAATAGTTTGAAATTTGAATTTTTGGATGTGTTACCGGGGGTGAGGGGTGCGGTACTGCGCAGTGAGTAGCGCACTTCAGAGCCGCCATAAAGTTTGACGTGTATCAAACACAGAGAACTAAACGCCGCAGCGTCTAGAGACGGCATTACCGCATCTACGCACATGGTAATGCGGATTTCTACGGGTAAAGGTCATACACATTATCAACTAGGAAACGGATCATAACCGTATCAACTCGAGCCGTTTAGTGTTATTTGTATGTACTATACTGAAAAGCACACTAATCGGATTCGTAACGTAAACGATTCGCCTCGGGACAAGCTGACGAACCGCGGTGTAGCGCGTGGTCAACCAGCGGTTCCCGCGCTTACGCCTCTCCGGTCGCCGTGCTTGCGTCTCTTGCGGTCACCTCTCCTGCGGCCTGCTTGCAGCACACTATTCTTGCCAGCAGGGGGCCTAGACAAAATCCCTTTTCTGTAAGCGTTAACGCCAACGGAAAGATCAAATTGTATGGAGTTGAGAGCAGCAGTCATGTGACATCTCTAAAGATAATGTCAACTCCATACAGTTTGATCTTTCCGTTGGCGTTAACGCTTACAGAAAAGGGATTTTGTCTATAGCCTCAGGGCAACCAGCGGGCTGCCATAAGCGCGGCGTCGCCTAGTCGTAGCTAGCTGTAGCCGAGTCGACGTATCGGAGCTGCTTATCCGCTTTTGTCACGTGCTTACGTTACGTTGATACCTGTTGGACGGCAAAGCGAAAGACGATACTGTAACGATCCCTTTCCGAGTTTAAATATACAGGTTGTAAGGGTAAACACCGTTGTCACTCAAACCATGCGTAGTTGACTTCAATTTAAAAATAAATGACAGAGTATTCGTTATTTTTATTAAAAGATTTTAAAAAGTTTCTATCCGACACCGTGCTCGCTAGCGAAACAGCTGACTGACTGAGGGAGGGGTTGCGCCGGTCAAGTCACGTCCCGCGCCTCCCACCGGTGTTGAGACGCAAGTTCGTTGCCCTAGTGAAAGGGTGAAATACTCTAGTGGTAAAATAAAATACAATAGACGCTGATATATTTAGTAAGGTTTAGGTTACTAAATATATCAGCGTCTATTGAATTTTATAATGGATTTCCGCAAAGTCACGCCTAAATCAATTAACTAGTGGTAAAATGTAATAAAAAAAGAAGTCGTAATTTTCTATTGATTTTACGTTCTATAAATGACACTAAACCACTGGTTTCAAGGATAACGGTGTTTACCCTAACACCCTGTACGTGTGCTATGACCTTAATGCGGTAGTGGGGCGCTTAATTTTAGATAGGAAAAGCTAGAATACGTTTCTGTGGGATAATTTCCAACATCCACTCGGGCGTAGCTGCGGACAAAAGCTAGTCCATAGTGAATGGGCCCCTTGGTCTCTTGGTCGCATGCGCAACTGCTGGCATTCGGGGTCCTGGTTTCAATTCCCAGGTGTTATTGAGTTTTTCCATTAGGAATTTCTCAGTAACAGCCCGGAGTTCGAAAGTACTTAGGCTGGCCTGAGCCTGATCTCTCTCCAGTCGTGTCGGATTGCCGCTCCATCCGACTATGAGAATAAGGGAAGAGTGAGTGTGTGTGTCTGCGCACACACTCACTAGCTAGATAGCTAGTCTGCGCTAAGATTGGCTGTCATGGCTGAAATTCGGTCTGAAGGACTATGCCTGCCTTGCCTGCCTAGCCTTTTCCCAACTATGTTGGGGTCGGCTTCCAGTCTTATCGGATGAAACTGAATACCAGTATTTTACATGGAGCGACTGCCTATCTGACCTCCACAACCCAGTAACTGGGAAATACGATACTCCTTGGTAAGACTGGTTGTCAGACTTTCTGGCTTCTGACGACCCGTAACGACTGTCAAAGATCCACGAATGACAGCCGGGACCAACTGCTTAAACGTGCTTTCCGAGGCACGAAGGTGTCTCGGTATGTAAAGATGGTCACCCATCCACGGACCGACCCGGGCAAGCGTAGCTTAACCTGATGGATCCGTGCGGCTGTTATTACTTAGCCACGAGAGGTCTGGAGGACTATTATTATATCTTTTAATAAGAAAGAAAGATAAGAAAGAATACATTTATTTAGCAGCGACTAAAAGGCACTCAATATACATAATAACTATACAGCAGATAACAAAATGAAATAAACAAACAAATTTAAAGTGTAAAAGTGTAGGACATTATCAGGGGAGTGTGCCTCGTTGCCGGAAAGTCCGAAAGGGATATCGGGACCTTGGCAACAGGCAACTGAAGGAACACGTATGGGTTTTAGTCAGTAAAAGTCTGAATCGCCCTTCCGCTCGGTCCAGAGCGGGAGAAGTCATTGGACGATTTCCCAACCTCAAAAAAAAGGGGAATGTGCCTCACGGCTGCGCCAAAAAGGCCCCAGTTCAGCAAAAATGCTAGACAACTAGTGCCTGACGCTGGTTTTCAACCGGACCCGAATTGAATGAGTGATATTTAGGGATGGGCCGAAATTTGGTTCAACCGAATTTCGGTTCAGATGCCAAACATTCGGCACAAGAAAAATAATACCTACTTGCACTTTTTGTGAACTTTAATAGAATTTGAATAACAATTCTGTAAAATAAAATTATGTCTTTTACTCACTCATGGTCATTTATTTTAGTTAGGTAAATGTAAACCAATTAAATCAGTTCTTCTTATTAGTCTTGAAAATCTCTGCCTATAATTAGACATACTATTACAAAAATGAAATAAACTTAGTATTCTTCTAATAAACATCTGGATTACGATTCGTAAATAGAATTTAAAAAAATCACGCCTTTGGTTCACAAACGAAATTTTATTACAATTAAAGGGTATTTTTTCAACAAAACAAAGGGTATTTTTTTTAACCGAAGTTCGGCTGAACTTCGGCCGAACTTTTCATTGTTCGGCCGAAGTTCGAATTCGGTTCAAACCACATTCGGCCCATCTCTAGTGATATTTTCAGTTCCAAAGAAGTTCCTCATCACTGTATGTGTCGTTGGTGGGGTCCTCGTAAGCATCATCATCGCTCAAGCCGCTTACATCATCTTCTTGAAAAAGAAAGGTAAGTTCCTCAAAATCCATACAGACACACACATAAACTCATTAGAAAACCGGCCAACTGCGTGTCTGCCCACGCACAATGAAGGGTTCCGTAGTTGGGGTGAATTTATCCCAAGAGAAAACTGAACATTGTAGTTGAAAAACATGTTCTCCCATACATTCCAACTGCAAATGCAAGTTTGTATGCACAATATTGAGAAATTTACTATGTTATTTTAAGACCATAGACTTTCTAAAAATTGTCCTGTAATCTATGAGTAATGACTAATGAACCACTCCCTGTATTTTTTTCAAAATTTTGTGGCTCAGTTGTTTTGGAGATAAAGCCTTAGGGTCGTAAACCGTTTTAAACATATTTAAAATGGGTTTTAAACCATTGATTTTGGTTTAAAACGGTTTTTTTACAATTATACACACGAGTGATCCTATAAGGGTTCCGTTTTTTCCTTTTGAGGTTCGGAACCCTAAAAAAACCCCGACTGCATCAAAAAAGTTCAAAATAAGATCATTTTTAAAACTGTCTGAAGCAGTAGCAGAAATCAATTCAGTTTGATCTTTTTAGATCTATATAAAAAAAATCTTAGGGCAGACTTCCTTAACATTTTTTTTTATATTCCAGCTCGTAAACTGGTCACACTGAACACTCATAACAACCTATCGAAAAAAACTGAGTCCGCGCCAAATGATACTGGTAAGCTCATCACAGTAATATTATAAATGCGAAGGAAACTCTGTCTGTTTGTTTTTTTCCACATTACTACTAAACCACTGAACAGCTGGTGTATGCTGTTGTGCTATTCTGTAAAAATCTCACTGTGAAAACTTAGGTGAAGTGAGCTTGAAGTGAGCTGTCACTGCCTTAGCATCAGTAGGTATCGATGACAATGACAGCTTACTCCACGCTCACTTCATCTTAGTTTTCACAGTGAGGTGGTTACAGAATAGCAATGCTGTAATAACCTCACCGTGGGACTCAGGTGAAATGAGATGTAATTCCTACTGATTTTGGGGAATGATAGCTCACTTCACCTGTTTTCACGGTGAGATTTTTACAGAACAGCACTACAGGTCGTAATGAAATTTGAGGACGAGGTACCCTTGGACATCCATATTAGATGTTAAAGGATTATGTGGTTTAAAAACCTCCCCTTGACACAACCGGTCAATCGTCTTTTACTATACTACGGGTCAAATTGACGACCTTTTCAAAACTGTTTAGCTCTAAGAACGAAAATATCTGCCCATACACTGTTTGTCCACCGCAACGTGAACGGAACGTCAATGGCAAATATACTGTCGCTATTTGGCACCGTCATCTTTTTGTCAGTGAGACGTCCCGTCCACGGTGCGGTGGACAAACGGCCTTACTCTTGGTGTATTCCGAAATAGTCTTCCTTTAATATTTCTTGATTGCAACTATGTATATATTCTGTATGTCTTCAGCTCGCTACTGCTCCAATCCTGGCCAGAAGATGATGAAAGCAACCACCCCCGAGGATGACGATGATAATCGTGATGGTGTCATCTATGAAGCACCAAATATCGAAATATCTGGGAATGGTAAGTGAATCTAATTCGCGCATAACAGCGATCATTACCGTTTTTTTTTTCGGCATTACTTCTCATAGCTAGTAGCTCCAGTTGATTTATTCTGTTAAAATCTCACAATGAAAACTTAGGTGAAGTAAGCAATAGTGTCAATCCCTAACATCAGCCGGTCTATTCTGTAAACACCTCACCGTGAAAAGTTAGGTGAAGTGAGCTGTCAATCCCTAGCGTCAGGTGGAGTGACAGCTCACTCTAAGCTCACTTCATCTAAGTTTTCAAGGAGAGATTTTTATAGAATAGCAATGCAGGTGAAATTACATCTCACTTCAAGCTCACTTCACCTTACTTTTCACGGTTAGATTTTACTAAATAGAACCGCAGTAAGTCTATTATGAACGGACGTTTAAACTCACAAAAGCCAGTCCGATAAAACAAATTCTGTTCTTATTCCATAGAAAAATTCAGTCGTAGTCAGAAGCCCGAAACTCTGAAACCAGTCTTTCCAAGGGGTATCGTATTACCCAGTTACTGGGTTGTGGAGTTACAGTGAACCTAGCTTCTGACGTTTGAGAAGGGCCCATGTAGCTTTATGTGAAATAAAATATTTTGATTTTTGAGGTCAGTTATGCAGTCGCTCCATGTAAAATATTGCTATTCAGCTGCATCCGGTTAGACTGGAAGCTGACCCCAACATAGTTGGGAACTGGCTACGCGGATTGATTGATTCCATAAAAAATCCTTGCTGAAATTGAATGTGCTCTCTGAATCCTAGCCACTGCACTACTAAAGGCCGCCCCCGCAGACAGACGCCACGTGACCCTGGTTGAACTATTTCTATGAAAACTTCATGGAAATTGTTCTACCGTAGACGCGTCGCGCCGTCGCGTCGCGTCTGCTTCATGCTATGAATTATCTATTATTTCACTTGCAGTACGAATGCCAATGCAACCACCGCAGCCACCAGCAATAACCACTATGCCTCGTGAGTACTCTTCATTTTGTTTATTTATTACTAGCCGATGCCCGCGGCTTCGCCCGCATCTTGACAAATGATATACTAAAACCTTCCTCGAGAACCACTCTATCTATTGGTGAAAACAGCATGAAAATCGGTGCAGTAGTTTTTAAGTTTATCGCGAACAGACAGACATACAGACAGACGCGGCGGAGGACTTTGTTTTATAATAAGTAGTGATAAACCACTTAACACGCCTCCTATTTAAAAGCGATTGTTGCGGGCGAGAAAACGCATTACGGCTAAACGTGTGTAGCAGTTTTGTAAAGCGCAATGACAATCCAGCTGAATGTCGTTCAGCTGTTACAAAATGACATTCTATAAGCGATAACGATGATGGAAAAGGCAAAAATGGTTTGGACTGACATAAGCTATCGAAAAGCTAATTGTCAATTTTGTTGAAAGTCGTTGTAGAAATACAAAACGCCTTCGAAGCGATTGTCACTTGTAATACAACTAGCGGTTTTGCAAAACAGCGGATTCTAAAATCCATCAGCGACGTATATACAACGTCCCGACATCAATCGTTGGGCACCAGATACGACACACGTCCGGTCGGAGGATCCTCCCCTTTTCTATGGTGGATGATTGAACTTTACAATCTGTTCCTCATAATATTGGCAACTTTTAACAACTTTTACTATGGGACCAAACCTGAAAACTAAATTAGTAGTTCGTACTTACACGCAATTCAATTCAAGGTCGCTCAGCGAGCTATGGAACGTGCTATGCTTGGAGTATCTCTGAGAGATAGAATCCGGAATGAGGTAATCCGGCAGACAACCAAAGTTGTCGACATAGCTCACAGAATAAGCAAGCTTAAGTGGCAATGGGCCGGCCATATTAGCCGTAGAACCGATGACCGCTGGGGTAGACGTGTTCTTGAGTGGAGACCGCGAATCGGAAAACGTAAGGTAGGACGCCCTCAGGCTAGGTGGAGCGACGATCTTCGCAGGGTGGCTGGTAGCAACTGGATGAGAGCTGCCGAGAATCGAGCTGAATGGCGTGCAATTGGAGAGGCCTATGTCCAGCAGTGGACTGCTATAGGCTGATGATGATGATGATGATGACTTACACGCAAGAAAACGAAAGTTCTTATACAATTTATGTTTGTAGGAACACCCAGAGCAGGCCACAACATGAAGATTGGTCCACAAGCTATGCTGGGTGACTTTCAAAGGCCGAAACTTGGTTAGTATTATCTTTACCGTTTAAAGATCCTTAACCAGTACCTAAACATAAATCAGTTGGAAAAAAAAACTACAGTTGTGTACAAAAGAAGTAACTATCACTATTTTATGAATCAGTTGTTTTTAATAACTCTCCTAAAATTTCGAAGATACAATCGAAATTGCTGTATCATGGTAATAGTTCCCGCGTCGATGTCTATTTTTTTTTAGAAGCTTTTTTTTTTCTCTTACAATTAGTAAATTATTGTCGCGGCCAGCAATAAAGGGATTGATGTACGATCATGAAAATGTGGGCCGAGGCGAAGCCGAGGCACACATACGTGACATCAATTCCTGATTGCGGCCAAGACTTGTATAGTACTTTTCTCAAATAATGCCCGGAAATTCAAACAAAGTAAATTAAATACAAAATCCAGAATCAATGACGGACAACTATAATTTTTCACAGTTCGTTCCATTTTTTAAACACGACGGATGAGATTTCATAGTAATTTATTTGGCCGCTAAACACGCCAAATATGGATTTTCATAGTACCTTTGCTGGCCGCATCGTCATTTGTTTTTGAACAGTACAGCAATTTCGATTTATCTCGAAGAAGGCTGTGAAAATAATGCTCGAATTTCCAAGCATGTTTGAGAAAAAATACATAGCTGTACTTAAAAATAAAGTAACAGTTACACTAATAATTAATAACAACACTTTTACATGCTACATTTCCCCATTCTTTTTCTTGTCTTCAGGGAAAATTAATTGATTGAGTTCGTTTTCTTTTAGATCGTGAAATCAATGTGGCAAACCGACCTCCATTGCCGTTGCCAACTCAAGGTCACCCTCATCAAGGTCATCCTCATCCAGGTCTTCCTTATCCAGGTCATCCTCACCCAGGTCATCCTCATAACGATATGTTTCAAGAAGTTTACGAAGGTAAGGCTAATTCTAGATGGAATTACAAAAAAAAACAACCGACTGTCTTTGCTTTTCAATTTTCGTTTTTTGCCACCGACTTCCGAAATTAAAGTTATTTTTCACTTTTTTTGTGTTTTTTTTTTTGGAAGTCGGTTGTTTTTTTTTGTAAAAAGTTTTTATTTTTTTAGTTTGTATTTACCCCACACAAATTAGAATACCACTACCTGTTATGTAAATAACAGTGTAACGAAGTCACTTATGATGTCGTCTACATAGACTAAGTGGGAAAAATGCGTAATTTTGATAATATGGGACCACCTCGGGAGTATACCCTTTCGAACTAAAAAAGAATTTTAAAATCGGTTCATAATTGGCGAAAATATTGGATGAACATACATATAAAAAAAAAATACATACAGACGAACATAGAACCTCTTCCTTTTTGAAGAAGTCGGTTAAAAATAAAATCCAATTAACACTGCCCGACTTAGCACTAGTGCTTGCGACCACTAGACCAGACAATTACTACATTATATTGATCTTTTATTTCATTTTGAATATATATTATTTACATTTTTCAATATTTTTATAAAAACATTAAAAAAAACATACTTATAAAAATATTAAAAATAGTTGCCCATCGGCATCAGGATCAGGGTCCAAGCTGCCGGTGGTCAGGGCTCTAGAGAGAGGAAACTCCTCACTATGCGTGCCGTGTCCAGGAGTACTGCTTTCTGAATCAAGCCCTTGACCCAGCCGTGCAATGAGAGCCTCCTGAGATGTTGGTCGCGGCTCTTCGCTATTAGGCCATTGACCGTAACGATTATCGGTACAATGATTGCAGAGTCCACGTTCCACATGTCGACAACCTCGTGTGCTAAGTCAAAATATTTGATTTTTTTAATCTTTCTCAACTTTCACGAGATTCTCGTCATGAGGGACAGCGATATCAACAATCAGAGTAGGCAACTAAATAATTATATAATATTATTATTATATTTTAATTAAATTGTATTTATTCTTGACCACAGAAATGGAAACTGAAGAGAACACTTATGAACCACCTCCTGTCATCAACACTATGCCTCGTAAGTAACTAAATTGACTTAAAATTAAAAACCACCTTTACTGTAGTATACTGATCCACCTGCATGAAAGAAAGAAAGAAGAAAGAAAATTCGTTTATTTGCGGTAAATATGACGCAAAAAACAAAAAAAGAAAATAACCACAAAGTAAAAATAAAAAAGGTTGGGGGAAACATGCGTCACATCCACGCAAAACGGCTATCGGTCAGCATTATGCTGCGACCCTATGCAAGACAGAGCCCCAGCGCTGGTTTTCAGCGACAGCCGGCGCTGACGTAATGACGTCGATCGGTGCGGCAAACCATTATCAGAACGCTGTACCGGTACAGGGTACTGTAATAAAATAATAAAATATATTATATTATTATCTAATAGTAGTAATAGTGCAAATCTGTAAAGTTTATTTGGAACCACAATCAAGTGAGCGCGAAAGCGAACAAACAAAAAACTAATAATAAAAAAAAATGTTTTTATTCGCAGTACCTCTGCCAAACTGCACAGCAGTTTGCTGGCAGACGTAGCTCCTATTTTACTATGTACGCTAAACTAAAGCGAACTCTTTTGCTTTCAAAGTAAATCATCGCGGATTCACAACGAGACACCGTTCAATTTTCTAAATGATTTTTTTAGAGAACAACACTACTGCTACTTATTATCTATACTAATCTAATCGAATGTAACTTGCCTTTGCCCCACTGCTGCACGCGTAGCATGACCACGGTAGAAACGGGTTTTGTCGACGGAAGAATAGACAAAATGACAGATTGTGATTGTTTACCTACTGTCATTTTGTCTACGGTGGTCATGCTACCCGTGCAGGGCAAAGGCCTCCCTCTCCTTTTTCCACACAATTCTGTCTATAACTAGTGTCGGCCAGTCCCATCGATAGAGTGAAACTCATCCCGCCATCTTCGTCTCGGCCTGCCGCGATTTCGTCGTGCGTTTAATGGGACCCAATCAATGGTTCTCTTAGCCCATTTGTCATCTGACATGCGGCGGGGCAGACATGTCCGGCCCAGTCCCTCTGCTTAGCGGCTTTCTGGGTAACGTACGGTGATCTTGGTTTTGATGCGCAGTGGTGTGTTCCATATACGGTTTTCGTAATTCGAACCCCAAAGATACGCTCCATGCCTCGCTGGCAAACCTCGAGCTTGGACCTCTGCTGAAGTGACGTAGATATAATATATTTAGTAATCTATTCCGCTTACCTATTCCTCAAGATTCATAAGAAAACCCTGTAAGAAATGAAATGAACTCGTTGAGAGGTGAAAGACACTTGTTTCACCTCTCAACGAGGCATCCTCAGGATAACGATTGACCAGTCGCGAACCCAAACCCGTGACATGTTGCCGCGCCTAGCGACTCAGAGTCAAGCGCAGAGCTAAGCGGAATAGGTTACTAAATATGTTTATCTACGTCTATCGTGAATCAATTAACTGTCTGTATTTCTAGTGTATAATGATAGTGTATAATGAATGTATAGTGTATGTGTATAGTGTATAGTGTATCCCTTTATCATTGCAGCTCGGCTCCCCATGCCTCCGAAGAAAGTTCCCACAGGCAATCTTTTGGACGTAAAAGAAAATACACTGAAGATGAGACAAGGGAACAAGCCACTAGTCACACCGAAGCCGCAACAGTCTCGACCCAGTAAGTATACTTATTATCATAATTTCTACCTTGTTGATCTTTTTGAAGCAATCTATTCGATCCCCAAATGGTTCGTGATATTAGATTTTTCCAAAACTAGCTGATGCCCGCGGCTTCGACCACGTGGGTGTCGGATATTACTAAAACCTTCCTAGAGAACCACTCTATCCATTGGTGAAAACAGCATGAAAATTGGTGCAGTAGTTTTTGAGTTTATCGCGAACAGGACGAGAGACTAAGCGGCGGAGGACTTTGTTTTATAATAATGTAAGGAAGAGCGGAGATGGCTGGGCGGTCGCTGCTGATACTGTCAACAGATCTTATACAAACCAAATGTGACATTGAAGGTCACCGTGTACTCAGACAAAATTACGGCCCGTGACAAGTTCTAACTACTGACAGCTAGCTTGCGGTCAGTTGCGCCAAATTCGCACATGAATATCATTCGTAAAGGCATCTCCTGTCCGATTTGGTTTCGTTTGTGGATAAATTCACAGAGGCGAACGAAAAATCGGAGAAACAAATCGGCGCGGCGGCATCAAAAAAATCTCAGTTACAACCCTATTGGCACAACTTTATCAAATAAAATAGCTATTGAAAGTTTATCTTCAAACACCGGGCATTAATCAAGTTTTGTTCAAACATTCGAAATTCGAACGCTGTCTCGTTGTGAATCCGCGATGATTTACTTTAAAAACAAATGAGTTCGCTTTCGAATTGTGTGCGCTCACTTGAGTGAGGTGAGCAGTGAATTTAACAGAATAGCACATTTCTGAAATTAAACTTTTCTTTCACAGATATCATGACTGCCAATGAGTTCGAACAGGCTCTCAGGAGGAGAAACAACGGTAAGTATTCTTTGTCAATTTAAAGTTCCTTCATTTGTTTTTGCCCACAGCTTCGTTCACATTAAATCCTTGGTTTGGCCTACTATGACGGGTATCTTCCATCTATCTATTGTATCTTTCATCTGTTCCTATATTCAGCATTTTATCTTGTGCTTTATCTGGCAGATAATCAATAGAAGTAGTCTCTTCAACTATTAATAAGCTGGCCATTCTGATAACGTCAACCACCATGCCTAGGTTTGTTAAAACAAACCTATTTTTAATTATATTCATATTTCGCAGATACCATGACAAAACCCAATCCAGGACACAACATGTCGCCAATGCACCAAGAGCAGGCCATGAGGAGGAGGCTTAACAGTAAGGAATATTAAATAACACTATCCAATCTCATTGGGTCTTATATGTTCGAGCCGTTTGGGGTTGAAATCTGGGTCCATGGAGTCTGAGTACTCATTTAGTCTATCAAGATATCACCAAGCGGTTGGTGGACTCTTCACGTAACCAGAGGGCTAGCCTATTTTTCGGCCAAAGAATCAGAATTGCCATACAACGTGGCAATACTGCCAGCCTTTTGGGCACTTTTCCTGCTGACAGCGATGCGGACGAATTTTTGATGCACTATAGTGATTATTTACCACCGCCACCCGCCCCGAAACGACCCTCAGAAACGACGTAATGAAGCCACTTCCCGTTTTTAATGAATGCCTAAATAAAGGGCTCTCTTGCCTGAGCCGAGCGTGGAAATCCAAACTACGTCACAGAAAAAAAACAGAGCGCTGCGAACAATACAGTGAAGCATGCCAAAACTACATTACCGCTGTGCGTACACGCACATAATTATTTACAATCAAACTACACCTCACTAAGTGCACACATGTTTACGAAACCGGCCTCACGTCACTGTTGACAGCACTCTGTCTTGGTTTTTTATTTGGTCTGAGTACTGCTCACTGTAGTTTAGAAATTCATTTAGGAGTCGTCTAGTGTTAGTATAAACAGGCATAATCCCTACGTACCGTTGCATATGCTACACATTCGATTCTTACTTGTCAAACTACAGTTTCTTAGAGGAGCGGTGGCCGCCACATAACGGCCGTAGTGACGATTGTCATAAAAAGTATGATGGCAGCGGGGTTTCACATAACGGCATCAAGCAAACACTCTTTATGAAAACACACCAACTTACTTTCATGACGTTTCAGTGACAGTCATTCATCACCGCTCTTCTAGTAAACCGTACTGTCAATGACGTCATCGGACCATTCTACCGTGCGTCATCCTTATGACGATGACGCTCATTCCTTGTCTGTACGAGGCAAGTCCTTGGTTTACATTGAGACAACGATGAAAGAGGAATTGTATGACAATGTACGACTTTGCTGAAGAATTCTTAATTTCTTTAGCAGGTGACGGCCAGACCAACGAACTCGAGGAAGCTTTAAGGAGGAGAAATAATGGTAATAATACTTCTTATACAAATCTTAATACTCACCCACACCTACCCATCCACTACCCACTTGTATAATCATCACTAGCTTTAAAAACGGTGAAGGAAGACATCGTGAGGAAACCGGCATGCCTTTTTTTTTTGTTTTTTGAAGGTCGGAAATCATCAAATGACTTCTCCCGCTCTGGGCGGAGCGGGAGGGCTTGTCAGACTTTCACTGACTAAAAACCACCCATGTTCCTTCAGTTGCCTATTGCCAAGGTCCTGGTATCCCTTTCGGACTTTCCCTCCACCCTGGAAACCGCATACCTGAGAGATAGTTCTTGACGCATATCAATCCAAGTTATATGGCCCATGAGCGGCATAAAAACTCTGCAAAACCAGAAGCCCTAAACAAAGTGACATTCTATCACCGATAACGATGATAGAAAAGGCAAAAACGTATAGGACTGACATAAGCTATCGAAAAGCTTATGTCAATCCTGTTGAAAGTCGTTGTAGAAATACGAAACGCTTTCGAAGCGATTGTCACTTGTAACAGCACGAAAAAGAAAAGGACGACGTAAAACATGTTCTCTGCATGTTTTGTCCATCGTTTCCTGTTTTTGTTTATCGTTTACACTTGAAACAAGACTAAAGAACTAGTAGATTTGTCAAAAAGGTGAAAAAAATATGTCTGAAAAAATATCTCTCAGTCGCGGGCATTTATCGCGATTTTTGAAAACCGTTTTCCTGTAGCTACAATGGTCAAGGTACTGACCTTACTGTCCCATCTCAAAAATTCTGTATAGATAATGCAAAAATATTGTATGCGACACTTAATTAGCCAAAGTAAAACGTTAGGAAAGCCTGCGAAATTTTCTCACGTTTTTTGCAATTTGCAGATCAGTATCAGGTTGTATATTGATCTAAATATGATTCGCAGCCGTATCTATTTTTTTTTTTAAAGAATTATTTTCGTAATAAAAATCATCAATACAAGTCTCTAAGTTCACGTGATCCTATTGAATGACTATTTCATGAAATTATGACATTTTAGAAATGTTCTAACTTAAGGAGTACCTATTGCTGATTCTAATGATTATAATTCTGTAAAGCCATATTTGTTACGATCGCGAATCATACATTTTAATCAACATACAACCTGACACGGTGACCTGCAACTTGCAAAAAACTTTGAATTTCGCGGGCTACCATAGCGCCTCTCTTATCTCCCATTATTTGTCGCCCATTTGTCGCCAAATATCAGAATTTGTCGGTCACGGGTTCAAAAGATATAATGAATTCAATACGATATCATAGTCATATATATATATATATATCATAGCTAGATCAAACAGTTTACGCGTAAACTCTTCGATCTAGCTCTTGGACTATACCTTAAAAATTGAACACATTATATCTTCTAGACTATGACCCGAATAAATCTGTGACTTGGCGACAAATTGCGACAAATTAGCAACAAATTATGGGAGAAAACAGATCTTCGCTAGGTGCCTGGTTTTTGAGATATAAATGTGGCCCTGCTGGGGAGACTCTCTCCAGATCGGCCACCTATAAACCCTTATTTATATCTTTTGAACCAGTGACCGATAAATTCTGATATTTGGTGACTTTAGCGACTAATTTTTTGTGTAATCAAAATTAAAATCCTTGATGGTGGCCCTGCCAGAGTCAGTGACACGAATCTTGCCCTTGGCATCCCAAATAATATCATGATTTCTTTTTCTTTACAGTTATGCAGGTGCCAATTGCGACAATTCCTGAGCCTTCTTCGAGAGTATCACCGAAACCCAGTGAGTACTCATTTGTTTTCTTAAGTATCATCATCTGCCTAGCCTTTTCCCAACTATTTGGGGTTGGCTTCCAGTCTAACTGATGCAGCTGAATACCAGTATTTTACATGGAGCGACTGCTTAACGTGCTTTCCGAGGCACGGAGGAGTCTCGGTATATAAAGATGGTCACCCATCCACGGAACAACCCCGACAAGCGTAGCTTAACCTGTTGGATTGACCCGTACGGCTGTTATTACTTAGCCACGAGCTCTTCTTTCTCTCTCATTTGTTTTCTTAAGTATATCATTAACAATCGATGAGCTCGTGGCTAAGCAATAACAGCCGCACGAGTCGATCTATCATGTTTAAGTTATTCTTGCCGGGTTTGGTCCGTGGATAGGTGACCGTCTTTACGTACCGAGACTCCTCCGTGCCTCGGAAAGCACGTTAAGCCGTTGGTCCTGGCTGTCATTTGTGGATCTTTGACAGTCGTTACGGATCGTCAGAAGCTCGAAAGTCTGACATCCAGTCTTTCCAAGGGGTATCGTATTACCCAGTTACTGGGTTGTGGAGGTCAGATAGGCAGTCGCTCCATGTAAAATACTGGTATTCAGCTGCATCCGTTAGACTGGAAGCCGACCCCAACATAGTTGGGAAAAGGCTGACTCCTCTGTGTCACGTTAATATCATTTTTAAATTATATTTTTGAGTTACATCTCATTAATTAAACTTAATTTAATCCAGGACCACCACCTGCAGTTAAATCGAAGCCGAGGGGACCCCCAGTCCCTCAGCCAGTGCAAGAAGGTAAAATATTATCACCTTATTGAGAGTAGCCTTGTATAAGGTGCATCTATCAGGAAATATTTAAAGAGGTCATTGTACCCATCATGATGAACAACTTTTACTATGGGACCAAACTAGAAATTACGAAAAAAGAAATCTGCTGTTTCCTACATTTACTGGATCGCACATACTCAGCAGTAACTGCGAAAGTATCTTTAGGAGTATGAGGAACAGGGTGTAAAGTTCACTCATCCACCACAGAAAAGGGAGGATCCTCCTACCAGACGGGTGTTGTGTCTGGCGGGTAACTGCCTGACGAGTCGATTGATGTTGTTTTTGTCCATCGCGCGGTAAACTCTAATTGCGCGATGTAGGATTTATGTGACGTCAGGATTTTTGTGTGACGTCAGGTCTTTGAGGCGTAGTTCGCATGTGGCGATGTAGATGCCGCCTTATCTGTTTGTGTGTTACCTTTTCACGCCATAATGGCCGAACAGATTTCGATGAAATTCGGCACACAGTTAAACCTGGTTTGGAACATAGGATACTTATTATACCGGTAGTGCGTTGTCGTTGGATAATTTCCGAGCTATACTCGAGCGGGCGAAGACAAAAGCTAGTCATAAATAATTTACTTAAATATAAAATTTACTGTTTCAGAAATATATTACAACGAAAATCAAGCATCTTCAGATGAAGAATGGACGTACGAGCCTTTGAAGCCTTTGAACAGTTATGAAAAAAACATATACAATGTATAATTTACCTTGTTTTAGGGAAAATAGGGTTTACATTTGAATATTAAAGGAGGCTTGTTATATAGCATGTACCTCTTCCACTGCACTCACCTTGTCTTGGCGATTCAGAGTACAGTTTACAAGTCCAGTCCACGTTTCCTGTCATAATACGTAAGTGAAGATCGACATAGGGTGATAACAAGGTACTTTTGGCGCGTCGCCAATATCAGAAGAACACCGCCATCTTGTTTTTCAATACATTTCCATCAGTTGGCGCCACTTTGACAAGAGGTCATCCATTTCGACAGTGAACATATAATAATATTATTAATATGATGACGTTCATCATGCGTTTCATTCATTCGTTCATCATTCCGTCACGACTAAAGAAAATACAGGAGCTTTGACACTTTTGTCAAGACCTGAGGCCCTAGACAAAGTGACATTCTATCAGCGATAACGATGATGGAAAAGGCAAAAATGTATAGGACTGACATAAGCTATCGAAAAGCTTAAGTCAATCCTGTTGAAAGTCGTTGTAGAAATACGAAACGCTTTCGAAGCGATTGTCACTTGTCTAGGCCCTCTGACGTCTAAGTGCTGCCACCTGGTGAACGTCATTACACAAAACCCACATTATTACCGACGTTTATCGATACAAGGTTCTATTGGTGCGAGGCCAAAATCAGAACTAACAGCGCCATCTTCTTTTTCAATACATTTCACAAAACCAGTTGCACAAAAATGTTCACCAACATAATATGTTAACGTCATTCGAGCGTCAAAGGTCCTTGTAGCAGTAATATGTTTAAGATAATGTCAGTCACTCATTCAGTCTCAAAAGGTACGTAACAGTTTGTAAACACATATACTCTAAAGGTGGAATCCGACGGTGCGCCATATCACGGACGGACACAGACGAGCCCGGATGGCAGACGACCACAGATCGCCACGCACCGCGCACCGAGGCGCTTCCGACGGTGCGTGATATTGCGGACGCACGCACGCGGACAAGCCTACGCACACCAATGCTCTTCCAACGCTGCGTGTCGGTCTGTGTAGGCTTTGAGATTAGAAGTCATTTTGTCACTCCAAAATGCATAGCGAAAGAAAACGTATCGCTGCAGCTATATAGATATATATATACAGTATGTTAACTAACAAAGGGCGTTCCCGTTAACCTGCAATAGTATAGCGTGTATACAAGCTAAAAAAAATATCACAACTCAAAAAAAAAAAAAAAAAATATTTGTGTCGTGAAATGTTCACAAAACGATTAAATTTAAACGTAAAAGAAACACTCTGTACACGCACACTTGTATTTCAACGTAGAAAAATAAGTGTGACAAGTGGGCGTGTAGAGAGAGTTTATTTTCCGTAACAATTTAATATTTTTTGTGAATATTTTACTATACAAAAACAAAAAAAAACATTTATGGTAATATTTTTGTTTGCATATATAGGCGCTATACTATTGCAGGTTAACGGGAACGCCATTTGTTAGTTAACATACTGTAGATATATTTAGAGATATAGATATAGATTTAAAAAATCATAAACAAGCTCGGTCGTCCACTCCATTATTCACACTAGCCGAACAAGAAAACTTCACTAGTTCACTGTACGCGCTTTCAGCGAAATAAATGTTGCAATAACGATATGTTTCGTTTTGAATGATTTAGTTCCCAGAATATTTTTTTAATTTAGTTGACGTTATCTATCTGTGTGACTGAAACTGCCCACAGATGTAGCCCTCATACCTAACAGTAATAAAAACTTAAAAAAAAAAAAAAACTGCTTCCAAAAAAACACTAAAAAGTGAAAAATAACTTCAATTTCGGAAATCGGTATCTTTGCTTTTCAATTTTCGTTTGTTGCCTGTAAAGTAACCTCCTCCTTTTTGAATAAGTCTGTTAATAAAACAAATTATTTAAAAAACAAAAAACCCGCCTGCAAAAACGCATAACTTAAAAGAGAATACCAAAATTCTACAGATTATAATGCTTGTTTTTCTCTTCGTTTTTGCAGGCGGGTTTTTTATTAAATAATTTGTTTTATTTCAAGCTTTTTAGTTTTATTAATTTATATATTTGGAATTAACTCATTACTAGCTTTTATTTGATATCAATAATGTATTTTTTTTTAAAAAAAACCTTCCCCTCCCTTTTTTTTATTGCAGATGAAATTTAAAAAAATCTATTGCCTATGTCACTCCCACAATTAAAACGAACCTTACGACACCTCGTATGTTACAATCCGTCAAGCCGTTTAGGCTACAGAGCGCGCCAAAGAAATAGACATACATACATACAAACATACATTATGAGATAACTAACAGCAGATGTATCTGTTTCGGCTCATTCAATAATTGGTATTGATGAATAAGCACTTCAGCTGTGCTCCGCGGTTTCACCCGCGTAGGTCTCGATCCCGTGGGAATGTAGGGATAAAACGTATCCTATGTCCTATTCCAGATCATGGTCTACCCGTGTGCCCATCCTCTCCTTTCTAAAGTAGGGAAAGTCGTGGAGGTGCGGCGCCGGCGTCGAACGGTTCGCTTATTGCATTTTTATACTCGTAATAACTTCGAAATTAAATGTCCAATTCCAATGAATTAAAAAGTATTTTACTGCTACATAAATACCCTTGGTGTTAAAACTATTTATTTGAATAATAATTAATACTATGTTGATAAAACCCCTTCGCAAATATAATGCAATAATTTCGAACAAATTTGATTACCATAAAAAAGGTTATAGTGGGTCTATCATAAAAGATAGACATATACTGTCGCGGACTTTTTTTAGAAATTTTAAAGAGGAACAATTCCATCATACATGATATTTGCGTAACTTTAACCGTTTACGCAGCGCAGGCAACGGAAGCTCTCAAAAAGGAATATTTTTTCCCGTTTTTACAACATTTTTCACTTATGCTCCGCTCCTATTGGCCGTAGCGTGATGTTATATAGCCTATAACCTTCCTCGATAAATGGACTATCTAACACAAAAATATTTTTTCAATTCCAACCAGTAGTTCCTAAGATTAGCGCATTCAAACTAACAAACAAACTCTTCAGCTTTATAATATTAGTATAGATAGTATAGATATAGATTACTAGCTGTGCCCCGCGGTTTCACTCGATTTGGGATTGAGTCATTACTAGTTTTTATTTGATAATACTAATATTGTTGTATTTTTTTTTTTAAACTTTCTCACTTTTTTTTGTATTTTTAGCTGCAATATATAAATTTTATATAGCCTATGTCACTCGCACAATTAAGACGAATCTAACGACACCTCAAATGTTAAAATCCATCAAGCCGTTTAGGCTACAGAGCGTGCCAAAGAAATAGACATACATACATACAAACATACATACATACATACTCGCGAAAAAATTACCCTCCTTCTGGGGCAGTCGGGTAAAAATAGAGATTTAAGCCGCATGAAGCGAGTGGGATACATGTATGCCAACGGGGCATTTGATTAATTTGACAATATTACTGTATGGAAATATGAAATATCGCTAACTAGTGAACTAAAATACGAGACTCAACCCCCCATACCCCCCGAAACGCCTCACGTAATTACGTGGCGTTTTAGGCGTATCGTATTTTAGTTCACTAGTTAGCGATATTTCATATTTCCATACAGTAATATTGTCAAATTAATCAAATGCCAAAATGACTAAAGGATTGATTATTACGTTCATTAATTAATGAACGTAATAATCAATCCTTTAGTCGGTCTCGGATTCAGGTGTCGGCAGACGTCTCACTCACCGAGGAGCGAGCGAGACACCAAAGTGAACCAAAGTCAACGACCAATTCACCGACCTAACAGTTCTTTCGGCTCGCTTCGGAATACTTCGGATCACATCGGACGAGCCAATTCAACAATAGGCTCGTCTCCGACACAATACGTTATAAACTTATCATACGACATACGCCACTGTAAAGGCTCTTACATACTGGCACGACTTTTTAACCGACGAAAAAAAAGGAGGTTCTCAAGTCGACCCGTATACTTATACATTTTTTTTTAAATTATGACCACGGATAACTGTTCCCATTTCAAATAGAAAACTAAAATCCACCCCCTTTTTTATGTTGGGTTATCATCAATTGACATTTCCCGCTCTGGGTGGAGTGGGAGGGCGTGTCAGACTTTTACTGACTAAAACCCACCCGTGTTTCTACAGTTGCCTATTGCCAAGGTCCCGGTATCCCTTTCGGACTTTTCCGCAACCCTGGCAGGCATCGGTCCTAACGGAACCCATCAAGTGGGCTGACATCTCTTTGAGGCGCGCCTGGAACACGACACGACGTCGACCCCGGCCTGGTCCTTATCGGACGGCGAGCTACCTATTGCTCGCCGTCCGCAAGCCCGCGCCTACGGTGGCCGAGAATCCACCTGGGATTCCCGACGCCCAAGGTGTCTCCTGCGGCAGCGGTTAGCGGCGTGAGGGCGCTTACCTTGCGTCTCCTTCACGCGTTCCGCCTCCTCCTCCGCGAGCATTACTGCTTCGCAGAACGAGGTGACGGCTTCCCATGCCCTCTCTCTCCGTACCATGGCCGGAAGCGAGAGGTCATTGCCACCAATCGCCTCCAAGAGCGGTGCTCCGCCCAAGCAGGGCAGACCTCCATCGTATGCTCCAACGTGTTATATGCTCCACCGTGTAAAAAAAATCCACCCCGTAGAAAAAATGGGGTTGATCGATTTTTCACCTACTGAATTTTCAACTGTGAACCGTTTCTGTTGCACACATACATAATTCTGATCTAATCTGACACAACCAGACCTGGAGTTGATCTGATGATGGAGACGGAAGACAGTCGCGAAAGCTCCTTCAGCAGTTTCATCGTGTTTGAGCTTAATTAGGTAGGTAGTAGATTTGAGCCACATTAATAAATGGTAACTCAAAAGCGAAAAATAAACCTCTTAGTAAAAGCTCCTAAACTAATTGAAGTAACAAATTTTGAGGCGGCGCCGAACACACATTGAACGAAGATTCATCAAGCTACCATTATACCTACGCTGTAATTAATAAGTACCTACCTAATTAATTTGTTTGGAATCGAACCCGGGACCTCTGGGTCTGAGATGTCTAACCACTAGAACACAGAGGAGATATTTAACAGTTTGTGTAAAAATCCAAAAATGCCCATGTCAAAAAATTGTTTTTTTTAGAAGTTGGTTGTTTTTTTTTGGCTTTTTTTCTCTTTTTAGTTGTAGTACCTACCCCACACAAATTCGAATACCTTTACCTGAAAATGTAAATAACAGTGACAGGAACTTATTATAACATCATGCATCAACATAGGCTAAGTGGCAAAATCCGTACTATTGAAGCTAGCTCAAAAACTAGCCAAGCAAACTTAATAAAATTTATATTGGACCACCTCTGAAGTACCTATGACCTACTAAACAAAAAAAGAATCATCAAATCAATTCATAATTGGCGGAGTAATGGCGTAAAAAACATACAAAAAAAAAAACATAATAGTCGAATTAAAAAGCTACCATTGGTAAAGAAAACGATTCGTTTTTGTTTTACAGGAACCGAGCATACCTCGCGGCTCGCACCGCACGGCGCACCTTTGAAGTTTACCGACTCGCCGCGGATCGGCCGGACCGCGGCGCACGTGTCTGCGCTACCACGCACGATACGATTCCCATGGTCCGGGCTGATCCGCGTGCGTCCGCGGCCAGTCGATAATTTCAAGGGGAATGTACACACGGCTACACATCAGGCTATACATTTCCAGTTTATGCTGATCTCGCATTGTATAGAATTTCCTTAAAATGCGAGGTCAGCTTATGCTGGAAATGTATAGCTTGATGTGTAGCCGTGTGTACCCAATCTCGAACGCACGGCGACAGACGTGTCTGCGATACCCCGCACGTACCCCTTCCCACGGTGCGTCGTGCGGGCTCGTCCGTGTCCGTCCGCGATATGGCGCACCGTCGGATTCCACTGTAAGGTCGCATGTCCACTTACGACCAAACTTCTACGAGAAAAGCATGTTTCAGGTAGAAGAATCCATTTTGAAACATATCTTCTTTCCAATAGCCATCTTCATAATAGCTTAAATAACATCAAGCCTGTAATCCCGAAGAGTTAGGCAGAGGTGCGCCCTCATTTCGCCAGTTATGTTTAAGTCCCAGCGAGCCTATTGCCATCAACCGGGCACAAGTCCTCCGGGCTGCTACTGAGAAATTCCTAAAGAAAAACAAAATAATACTTTGCGCAACCTGGAAATCGAAACCAGGACCTCATGCAGTTTCAATTTCTCTATTTTTTAAATTCAACAAAATAAAAGATATTGAATTATGGAGAAAATGGAAGTGCAAGCTGCAGTCTACATTTGAAAGTCGTTTTTCTGACAGGTCATCTCAAAACTCGCGATCATTTTGTCGCATTTGAAAATGCGACCTTATGGAATTTGCAATAAAAATATACCATCGATTTATTACTTTTATGTAGGGAGTTAAGCAATACATTATTTTTTACTAAAACTACGGTTTCCCAGAAGAGCGGTGGCCATCATAACAATCTGTCATTTTCAACAGTATTTGACATTCAATCAATCAATCTGCCCAGCCTTTTCTAATTATATTGGGGTCGGCTTCCAGTCTAACCGAATGCAGCAGCTGAATACCAGTATTTGACATGCTAAAAAATGCACTGAACTTGGACAAAAATGCAATGCTCTGTATTTTGACAAAAATGCACTGTACTTGGACAAAAATTCTCTGTATTTGGACAAAAATGCAATGCTCTGTATTTTGACAAAAATGCACTGTACTTGGACAAAAATGCTCTGTATTTGGACAAAAATACAATGCTCTGTATTTTGAAAAAAAATACAATGCTCTATATTTTGACAAAAATGCTCTGTATTTGGACAAAAATGCTCTGTATTTGGACAAAAATGTATATGTATATTCTGACGAAAATGCTCTGTTGGACAACCTTTATTGTTGTGACAGTTCACCGCTTTCTTAGGACTTCTTTTTTTGTAAATTCACAAGGTTTATGAAGTATTGTTTAAAGCATTTCAAAATTAATTTATACTAGCTTTTGCCCGCGACTTCGTTCGCGTGGAATAGTGACTTCCGACAGATTTTTGGTTTTACCCGCATGGCGCATAGTTCCCGATCACGCGGGATCTCTTCAAAAATGAACGGAACCAATTTTAAATTTACGAAACGATCAATCCTCAATTCTACGACAGTACCGAAGCGCTCGGCCGATACCCAACCAAATGCGTGTAACGAAACCATAGCGCGATCTATTTCGATCCCAACGCCATCTATCGAGCATAGTGACAACTCGGATTATTTATCTATACTCCGTTCGGGCATTTTCTTTGTACTAAAAGTTTTATTATATTGATATTATTTTTTTCATACCTTTTTACTATTTATTTACTTTTTTCCGTGAATTAAAACAAAACATGAACCGAACTCGTGTAACGATCGACACCATTGCGCGATCACCAACTCGACATATAGTACTAATAGAATTATCTATACTCCGTTAGAGCATTTTCTATGTACTAAAAGTTGTATTATATTATATTTTTCATACCTTTTTACTATTTATTTACATTTTTCCGATGAATTTTCAGTACTGAATTGATGCCGACTCTTGACCAATAGATGGCGCTGTATGTCCGGAATAAATTTTATTTTTTATTTTATTTTTTGTAATAAAAACTATCCTATGTCCTTTCTCAAGTTCCAAACTATGACTGTACCAAATTTCACACAAATCGGTTCAGTAGTTTAGGCGTGAAGCAAAGACAGACAGACAGACAGACAGAAAGACAGACAGACAGACAGACAGACAGAGTTACTTTCGCATTTATAATATTAGTTTGGATTATAGTCAAGTCTATTTATTAATCTCACTAATTTGACATTTCAGTTGTTTGTTTTTTCAATTTGGAGTTGACATTTGCTCCTGTCAAATTAGTCTACGAAATTAACTGTTACGACTTTAATTTAGGTTACATATTATAAGATTTTATTTCGACATCATCATTCAGTATTAAGCAAATAAAAATGTAAGATACTATATGTAAATAGTTTATTTGTAACATTTTAATTGTATTTTGTAAGTACTTAGTTGTGAAGTAAAAATTATAAAGACATGACTTTAATTAATTAAGTATACAGGGTGTACCAGAGAGTACAGACTATCAAACTGAACAATTTTCTCCATGGGACCAACATCGTATTTACGAAAAAATAATCTGCCGTCTCATATATTCCGATCGAGTAGGTATTGTAGTTTTGTATGGGACAGTTGACACACCCTTCTGTTACACCCTGTATAAATTGGTATTTTATGTGAATAGGTCAAAATTGTATTATTAATTTATTACTAAGATGAAAAATTTAATAAAAGCATTGACTTTAGGTCTTTTCTTTTATTTTTGTCTTTACTGTCCTTATCTCCGACTGGACTACCTAAACTGAGTTGCTTCAGGCAAGCCCTGTAGTGGTATTCTGTTATTATACCGGGTAATACATCGAAAAATAATTTTTCGACTAACAAATCGAATCGATCACAGTTCGAACCACAGAGCACTATATAATACTGGGTTCGAACTATAAATTTTATTTTATACCATTAATATTTCGTAAATACTTTAGTATTAATGAAACAATCAAAGAAAATCTATAATAACATATAAATAGTTTATTTTTTACGCTTATTATTAATTATTTACAATTTATTTACATACATTTAGGTTGAGAAAGCCGGATAACAGTCCCGCATACAAAAAAAAAAATGTGCCGTGAGTGTCCACGTTATGGCTCCGTAGGTCATGACAGGCAGGACGCACTGATTGAAGACTTTAGTTTTTACGCTCTGCGGAATACGTGACGAGAAGACTCGACGGAGCTTCCCAAAATCTGCCCAGCACAGCTGAATTCTTCTGTTAGCCTCCAACGGTTATGAAGTCAATAAATCACGCCTAGCCTTTTTCCAATTAAGTCGGGAGGCGGCTGTATACCAGTATTTTACATGGAGTAACTGCCTATCTGACCTCAACAACCCAGTTACTGGGTCCCCTTGGATAGACTGGTTGTCCGACTTTTGGGCTTCCGACTACCCGTAACGACTGACAGCCGGTACCATCGGGTTAACGTGCTTTCCGAGGCACGGAGGGGTCTTGGTATGTTGGATCACGAACCTTCGATCACTCGTGCGGCTGCTATTATTTAGCCACGAGGCCCACAGACAATTATCAAGTATACCTAATTAATTTATTAATTTTCTACATATTATCATAAGGTGTATCAGAAAATGTATTGAGGTATTTACTCGCTGGCTGCAACTCCTCATACTGCCAATCAACATCGGATAATCGTGACTCTGTGAAAAGAATACAGTTTGTTATTACAACGCCAGAAGGTCGGTTGTTGAAAATTTCTTTCTTTATTTAGTTTGTTTTAGTAAAATGGAGCAACACCAAAACGTTACACAAGGCTTTAGATTGATAAATGACATGTGGCGTCACGAAGCTTGACTCTCCTCCCACTTGCCAAACAATGACACTTTAGGGGTATGAGGAACAGGGTGTAAAGTTCACTCATACTCCATAGGAAAGGGAGGATCCTCCGACCAAACGGGTGTTATATCTGGTGGGCAACTTAGGCTTGCAGAAAAAATATCGATATATCGAAATATCGATATTTTTTGTTCGATATATCGATATTTTCAGGCGATATTTATTATTTCGATATATCGATGTATCGATATAAAATATCAAGTATCGAAACTGTATCAAAAACGATATATTTTCAATAGCAACACCGTTGTCGCCGCTGACTAAAACCGCTGGAATTCAGAGCCGTAAAAATTATTAGTACTTTTTTTCCCAGTTTGGTATTTAAATGATTATAAAACTTGAACTACATAAAGTATTTTTTTTTGTTGAAAATTCCTCCGATATATCGATATATTTTTTTCGATATATCGAAATCGATATCGATATTTTTTTTAAATATCGATACGATCTATACTTTTTTACACTTCTTGCATCCCTAGGGCAACTGCCCCACGATTGATGTTGGGCTCTTGTAATGTCCACTGCACGGTAAACTTTAATTGCGCGATGCAGGATTTATGTGACATCAGGATTATTGTGTGACGTCAGATCTTTGATGCGTAGTTCGCATGTGGCGATGTAGATACCGCCACACGTATCACACTTTGCTTACGCCCCTTACCAGAAGGTAAAGGCCATAAGCAAAGTCTATGGGAGGGCCTAGACAAGTGACAATCGCTTCGAAAGCGTTTCGTATTTCTACAACGACTTTCAACAGGATTGACATAAGCTTTTCGATAGCTTATGTCAGTCCCATACATTTTTGCCTTGTCCATCATCGTTATCGGTGATAGACTGTCACTTTGTTTATGGCCTCAGAGCTAAGTGTTGTAGAAGCCTTCTTCTAGATGCTTAGTTTTGTAGCTTAGCTTCACCGCACATCTCAGGGGACCTACCACCATCGCTTACAGCAGTATTGTTTTAATCTTACTTCAGTGGGGGAAAGAGATGGAGCTATACATCCTGTAGAGCTTCATCTCTTTCCTATATTATTAAGGGTACGAACCTGGTATCCGACATGGTGCAGCCGGTGGAAATACAGGCATATTTTTGGGATGCAGAGGCGGAGCTGGTTCTGCAAATATAAAATAATTTTCCTTATTTACTTTAACCAAGTATTGATAACAAATGAACATATTATGCATTGACGCTTCTAATGACGCAAATCAACTGACGGGAAAATAATAAATATTCATTTTCATGGTTTTAAAGGAGTGACTAAGCATGTAGGTACTATCTGCCTAGCCTTTTCGCAACTATGTTGGGGTCGGCTTCCAGTCTTACCGGATGCAGCTGAATACCAGAGTTTTACATGGAGCGACTGCCTATCTGACCTCCACAACCCAGTTACTGGGTAACACGATACCCCTTGGTAAGACTGGTTGTCAGATTTTCAGGCTTCTGACGACCCATAACAACTGTCAAAGATCCACAAATGACAGCCGGGACCAACGGCTTAACGTGCTTTCCGAGGCAAGGAGGAGTCTCTGTATGTAAAGATGGTCACCCATCCACGGACCAACCCCGGCAAGCGTAGCTTAACCTGATAGATCGACCCGTGCGGCTGTTATTACTTAGCCACGAGCTCCTCAAGTTTATGTCTGGGTATTACAGTTATTTTTCCAAAAAATATGTATTTGTTTACATGTTTGGTAACTAATTCGTGAACACAGTATAGGTACCTTTTCTGTGTGCCGGGTGAAATGCTGGAGCCTTCTCCGGTTTCGGCGATGACGGTAAACGTGGTAGAGGTTCTGCAATAATAACTATGTATTTCTAACATTATATAGAGAAAATATTTATATTTTTGTTTGTAATGACTAAACTCAACAATAATAGACCGATTTAAAAAATTCTTTCACCAATATAATGCTATACATATACCTGAGAACAGCGGCTATGATTTCTAAAGATATAACGCGGGCAAAGCCGCTGGCGGAAGCTAGTTATTAATAAAATGGTTACACTTACTTGGAACTTTACAAGATTTAGAAGCAGTAACTGCTTTTGGTGGTAATTGAGCAAGCTTAGCTGAAAAAAAACCATAATTTAATGTCATCACACTATCCCTACTCATCATCATCTGCCTAGCCTTTTTACAACTATCTTGGGGTCGGCTTCCAGACCAACCGGATGCAGCTGAATACCAGTTTTTTACATGGAGTGACAGCCTATCTGACCCAGGCGCGGTCGCAGCCCAAGATGTTGGGAGGAGTCACCATTGGTGCCGAGGAATATTTTTAGGGAAATGGTTACCTAATTGATAAGTACTCTAAATACTTTTTTTGTATATGCCCATCGGGGTCACTGTGGCTCAAGTACCTACAGTTTTTAGTTAGTAAAGCACGTAAATCATTCAGTCTCTCGATAGCTTGAATGATTTTAGGGGGGTCATGACCCCCAGGACTCCTCAAACCGCGCCTGATCTGACCTCCAGAACCCAGTAACTGGGTAATACGATACTCCTTAAGACTGGTTGTCAGACTTTCGGACTTCTGACGACCCGTAACGACTGTCAAAGATCCACGAATGACAGCCGGGACCAACGGCTTAACGTGCTTTCCAAGGCACGGAGGAGTCTCGGTGTGCAAAGATGGTCACCCATCCACGGTACCTTCCATTTGTCTCCGGGCAAAACCAGGAGTCCTCAGTTCTTCTTCCGAATTCTTTAATGGTTTATTTCTCTGTGACTGCTTTGGTACTAATGGACCTGCAAATAAATATTTATATTAAAAGATAGGTAAATAAGTAACAAGTAGCTACAGAGCGATATTTCATAAATCCACTCAGTATGTAATACTGACAAATAAATCAAACAAAACAGCGAAATATTTGTCAGCTTTTCCCCACATTTTGCCGGTTAATCCCCAACATGGACACATGGACCCGTGGACACATGGTCCCATGGACACATGGTCCCATGGACACATGGTCCCATGGACACATGGGCCCATGGATTGGATGGATGGGATTCATGGACCTTTTTCAAGGAAACCATACCACAACCCAAACCAATTCAATTAATGTAAAGGGAACAAAATAAAATTACTCATAAAAGATGTGCGCCCTTCGCGGCAATCGTTCCATTTCTAGCTGACAGTTGCTTCTTGACAACTGTCATTGAGTCGACGTCCGACCACTAGACCAATGAGTCACTAATTTAAATAATAATATAATAAGAATATTCTTGTCCCACTGCTGGGCAAAGGCCCCTTCTCATACAGAGTAGGCACGAGCATTGATCACCACCCTTGCTCGGGTTGGCCATTTAAATTATAGATTTATATTCAAACCTTCTTGTCTCCGGGGGAAACCAGGACTCCTGAGTTCTTCGTGTGAATCTAATGCCTTATTTCTATAGGGACCTGAAAATTTAAGTTTTTTGAGTAAAAACTTCTTTAGGCGCGTTGAGCACTTTTTGGGTGAACAAAAATCATGGAACTCGTGTCATCGTCACGCTTGAAGTGATTTGTTTTATTTAGCGCCATCTACCGTCTACCGTTTGAATTACGTTGAGGTAACGCATTGTTGCTTTGTTTGTCACTTCTATCGGCAGTCCCCAAACACTGCCCCGCATGTTTTTTTTATATGGCATCACCTCTGAGAGGTTCCATTATGGCCTGTTGCAAAATTATGTGTAAACAAATGAATTAGAAAACGAACATATGGATGCCAATTTGTAGAGCTACTAAAAAATTGAGGGCTGTGATTTGATTATTTTAATTTTTAAATCACCTTATAGAAGTGTTTCATTTGAGAATAAAATTGATGTTAATTTTATAACCTCAATTTTCTTCGATGATTTTTTAATTAGAATTGTAATGAAAAAGTGGTGGGATTAAAGTTGAAGCCTTCTAAATACAGATTTTACAAATTCTAAATATAGAATTTTACCTGAACAGGTTTCTTTACACCTTTAACGTATACTTTTGGAATAAACTATAGTTAATTTAATTTGATGTTGGTGACCTTGACCTTGACTCATATGTTCAATGGAATTTATCTAAGTATTAGAACGACAATAACTTGTTTATTAAGACTATCTAAGTAATTTTGTCTACACCCATGCTATAAATCCTCTATAAAAGTTTCAGAAATAGTTCGCTTATTGCCAACATTAAAACAACCAGTGTCATAGTAACCATTATATTATCCAAACGGGTGTTACTAAATTTCATAATGCAACTCATTTCAAAATAAGAACGCTGTCATGCAGGCGAGTTTCACTAACAAAGCACAGTCATTAACCGACTTCTTCAAAAAAGCCAATTATGAATCGATTTTGATAATTCTTTTTTTGTTTGGTAGGTCATGCTTCAGAAGTGGTCCCATATAAATTGTATTAATTTTGCTTACGTAGTTTTTGAGTTAGCTTCAATAATTACGTATTTTTCCCACTTTGCGTATCTAGACGATATCTTAGTCTTTATTTACATGGCAGATAGCGGTATACGAATTTGTGTGGGGTAGGTACCACAACTAAAAAGTGAAAAATAAAAACTTTTTACAAAAACCAAAACAACACTTTTTTGTGAAGTCGGTTCACAAAAAAGTGAAAAATAACTTTAATTTCACTTTTTTGTGAAGTCGGTTGTTTTTTTTTGTAATTAAAAAAAAAACTTCAAGTATATTCGAATTCTAAAAATTCGAATTCACGTGCCTCGTATTCCGCCATTTTTGTTCAATATTAGTATTGCAAAGAACCTTTTATAGAGGATTCATAACATGGGTGTAGATAAAGTCCTGTATGCAAAATAATTAGGTATTAAAACACTCATGTGATAGTATTATCAAACCCACATTCATGTTATAATACCCCTTATTATATAACAGTTGCATAAATAACTAATAAAATTGAGAAGTATTGATGGAGTTCGGATCTACATGAGCACCTTCCATTTGCCGCCGGGGAAAACCAGGACTCCTAAGGTCTTCGTGAGAACGATCGAATTGCTTATTCCTGTATGTCTGTTTTGGTACCAAATCTGAAAGTAAAAGTTTAATAGCTATACAACATTATTTTTTTGTTTATGCTAAACCCGAAAAGGGGTCATTGTACTCATCATTTTTAACAACTTTTTCTATGGGACCAACCATGAAATCGCGAAACAAAAATCAGCTGTTCCATACATTTTGTCGATTTAAGTGAACACAAATGTATGGAACAGCAGATTTTTTTTTCGCGATTTCAAGTTTGTTCCCATTGTAAAAGTTGTTCATAATGATGAGTACAATGACTCCTTAAGAGGTTGTTGGTGTTTAACCAATAACCCTGTATACAGGATGTAAGGGTAAACACTCTTGTCACTCAAACCATGGGTAGTTGACTTAAATATAAAAATAAATGACCGAAAACAACAAAAAGAAGAAGTTATTTTCATTAAAAGATTTTAAAAAGTTTCTATCCGACACCGTGCTCGCTAGCGAAACCGCTGGCTTACTGAGGGAGGGATCACGCTCGCGGCCGGTCAGGTCACGTCCCGCACCCCACAGACGTGTTGAGACGCAAGTTCGCTGGCCTAGTGCATAGGGCAACGAACTTGCGTATCTTGTGGTAAAATGTAGATTTAAAAAAAAGAAAAAAAAAGTTGTAATTTTCCATTGATTTTACGTTCATTAAATGAAACCAAACCACTAGTTGCAAGGATAACGGTGTTTACCCTAACACCCTGTAGGATAACAGTATCTGACCGTGAAGTTTCACTAGTTAATTTTATTTGACCTTAAAAATCCACATTTTGGGCCTCGCCGCTAAATAATAACACGAACGAATCGAACGAAGGTTAAGTACCTCTTGTCAAGTTCGGACCGTCAATCTGTCCATAAAATTACGTGATCCCTCCGTGTCTCGGAAAGCACTTTATGGGGGATGCGGTAAGGTAGCCCGCGACAATTCAAAGTTTCGTACGCTTTTTGCAATTTGCAGGTCAGTGTCAAGTTGTATGTTGATTAAAAATATGATTCGCGTCCGTAACAAATGTGGCTTTACAGAATTATAATCATTAGAATGATTTCATGAAATAGTCATTCAATACAATACACTTGTATGAACTTAGAGAGTTGAACTGCTGATTCTAATGTTTATAATTCTGTAAATTCATGTTTGTATTCATGTATCATATTCTAATCAACATAAAACCTGACACTCACCTGCAAATTGCAAAAAACTTAAGAAAATTTGAATTTCGCGGGCTACCCTGAAGCTTTTGGTCCCATTTCTAGATCTTTGACAGTTATCACAGGTAGTCAAAAGTCTAAAAGCCGCCGACAACCAGTCTTACAAAGACGTATCGTGTTACCCAATAACTGAGTTATGAAGGTCAGATAGACAGTCGCTTCATGTAAAATACTGGTGTTCAGCTGCATCCGGTCAGACTGGAAGCTGACCCACATAAGTAACTGAGTTGCGAAGGTCCGATAGACAGTCGCTCAATGCAAAAATACTGGTGTACAGCTGCATCCGGTCAGACTGGAAGCTGACCAACATACTTGATGCTTACCTTCCTTACATCTTCTGGGAAAACCAGGGCTCCTGATGTCTTCGTCTGAATTATCTAATCCTTTATTCCTGTATGACTGCTTTGGTACCAAAGGACCTGCAAATAATAAAATTTGTCATTGCTCCATTTTTAATTATTTAGATGCTAGATGAGAGTTGCCGAGAATCGAGCTGAATGGCGTGGAATTTGAGAAAGAAGGAAGAAAACACATTTGTTCAGCACAGACAAAAAAATAAAAGTTGAGGCCTATGTCCAGCAGTGGAATGCTGGACATAGGCCTGATAACATCGAACTTGTATTCTCTAAAGGGGCAGACGGGATTATCCACCAAATTTTGCCAGAAAAGTCGCATGTCGCATGGGGCGAGTCTTACCATCAACCGCGGGCACTACAGACTCCAGGTTGCTACTGAGAAAACCCCATTATTCCCGACTTGGGAATCGCGACGAGAACGATTTTATATAAGAAAAAAAACTCACCAGAATTGTGGTTATTATAAGGATTCTCAACTGCCATGGGTGGCGCTGAAGCTGGAGGAACTGAAAATACAATATGGCCGCTATTAACGCACATTATGTTTAATTTTATTAAATACACTGCATTTTTATGCTACGGCTACACTTCGCGTTATCGCGAACTTTTCTTCGTGCGCTCTCTCTCGCACACCCCTCGATTACTCGCTGAGCAACAGAGAGCGCACGAATAAAAGTTCGCGATGACGCGAAGTGTAGTCGTATCACTAGCATTACTAACATAACTAATATTATTAATGCGAAAGTGAGTTTGTTTGTTTGTTACGCCACGCCTTTCACGCTAAAACGGCTGAACGGATTTGGATAAAATTTGGCACATGGGTAGACCACATGACCTGGGTTAGGACATAGGATACTTTTTCTCCCGATATTCCCACAGGATCAAGACTTATGCCGGTAAAACCGCGGGAAGCAGCTAGTTTATGTATAAAACCTAGTTTATTTATTAAATTACTATATAGCTACTGCCCGCGGATTCGTCCGGGAACGTTAAGCTACGCTTGCCGGGGTTGTTCCGTGCATGGGTGATCATCTTTACATACGGAGACTCCTCCGTGCCTCGGAAAGCTTATTAAGCCGTTGGTCCCGGCTGTCATTCGTGGATCTTTGACAGTCGTTACGGGTCGTCAGAAGCCTGAAAATCTGATAACCAGTTATACCAAGGGGTAGGGGGTACCCAGTTACTGGTTTGTGGAGATCAGATAGGCAGTCGCTCCAAGTGTAATAAATACTGTTATTCATAGTTTGGAAAAGACTCTGTAGCTAATGACTTGTAATCATACTCACAAAAATGGTGACGTTTTGGTTCAGGTGACATTGGTGACGGCTTGGGCTCTGTAAAGTTTAAAAGTAAATAATTTTAATTTACACAAACGAGAGCAGTGGTGGCCCAGCGGTTACGGCCACGACTAACGAGTTGTAGGTCGTAGGTTGACACCCTGACAGGCGCTTTACTTTGTGTAAATTATTTCATCGCCACTGCTCTCAAAACGGTGAAGGAAAACATCGCGAGGAAACCGGCATGTCCTAGAGCCAAAAAAATCGAAGACATGTGACATCTACCAACCCGCGCTGGGCCCGCGTGGTGGATTAAAAAGCCCACTCCCTCTCGAAGAGAGGAGGCCTGTGTCCCAGCAGTGGGAACATTATAAGCTGATTATGCAATTTTAATTGCCATCAAAGAGTTTTCATGAAAATTCACGCCGCCAGTTGGCGCCAATTTGACAAGAGATCTCCTATTTCGACAATTAATTATCCTAATCCTAACTCCTAACTAATTTAAATGCGACAGTGAGTTTGTTTGTTACGCTTTCACGCTAAAACGGCTGTACGGATGTGGATGAAATTTGGCACAGGGGTAGACCATTTGGCGGGGTCCACTAGGACCGATGCCTGCCAAGGCTGCGAGAAAGTCCGAAAGGGATACCGGGGCCCTTGGCAACAGGACACTGAAGGAACACGGGTGGATTTTAGTCAGTAAAAGTCTGACACGGCCTCCCGCTCCGCCCAGAGCGGGAGAAGTCATTTGATGATTTCCCACCCTCAAAAAAAGAATAAAAAGGGTGTAGACCATGACCTGAAATAGGACATAGGATACTTTTTATCCCGATATTCCAACGGGATCGAGACTTACGCGGGTAAAACCGCAGGGCGCAGCTAGTAAAATATATTTATAATGACTTTCATGATTCGTCTCATTCATTCGTTGAATTTTTGAAGTTGAATTCAATTTGGCGCTTTGACACTTTTGACAGGTGCCTGGACCTGACGTCTCAGTGCTGCCACATATAGTGAACGTCATTTCGGAAAACCCTCATTTTGATGACGAATTAATAATTTTAATGACCACTATGGTTTTCCGGGTCATATGGTTTCGTATCTTCCTCTACCGCGAGTGTGAATACAATCATGTTTTCACACTCGCGGTAGAGGAAAAAGCAGTAGGGCTACATTTAAAATGGTATCAAAACTGGGGTACCGCAAGTTTCCATACTCGGCCCTTTTTTGTTGGTCTGAGACTCGGCCCTATAATGTAGTGTGCAATACTGGTACAACGCAGTACTTTTTTTCTATATTATTTCTTCAGGGCACCGCTTTAGGTCATAAAAAAAAATTTGCTCTTACAATGTATAATAGATTAAGCATGACATCGTAATCTAATCCTCTCTGTGAGATAGTGAGCCGTAACACACGCGGGCCCAGTCCGGGTTGGTACATGTCACATGTTTTCGAATTTTTGGTTCTAGGACATGCCGGTTTCCTCACGATGTTTTCCTTCACCCTTTTGAGAGCAGTGGTGACGAAATTATTTACACAAAGTAAAGCGCCTGTCAGGGTTCGAAACTACGACCCGTACATACGTATATGAACATTATTTGCTTAAAATAAGGTTCTTATTCGTATGAGACGCTAACTTAACAAAGTTAAATTAAAGTGTGATCTGTGAAACTTGCCCATTTTGAACTTCTCTTCTTTTACTACGTCGTCAGGCAAAGGCAACGGTGGTCGATCAGCTATGTTCCTTCTAGGTTCTGTAAAAATACAGGGTCACATTAAATTAAGTAGCAAAACTTCACAGATATCAAATTCCCGTGTCGACGGCGCGTTGTTCCACGCGCGCCTCAAAGAGATGTCAGCACTACTGAAGGGGTTCGCTAGGGCCAATACCTGCCAGGGTTGCGGGAATCGAAAGTCCGAAAGGGATACCGTGGCCTCTGGCAACATACAAGCAACTAAAGGAACAAGGGTTGGTTTTAGTCAGTAAGAGTCTGACACGCCCTCCCGCTCCGCCCTGGGCGGGAGAAGTTATTTGATAATATCCCACCCATTTTTTTTTTTTTTTATCAAATTGTTTGTGAAGTTGAATCACGACTGTATGCAGTTAATATTGACTTCACACGACTGCAGCCGACCGCGTGAAGTTAATATCATGATGCTACGGCTACACTTCGCGCTATCGCGAACTTTGCTCAGCGAGTAATCGAGGGGTGTGCGAGAGAGAGCGCACGAAGAAAAGTTCGCGATAACGCGAAGTGTAGCCGTAGAATGACTGAACGAAATCTAGTGCACGCGCGGTTGCTGCGATGCAGTCCGTCTGATGGCAGCCTTATGCCGTGATCCGACGCGACGGTGCGCCATATTGCGGACGGACACAGACGAGCCCGCACGACGCACCGTGGGCAGGTGTACGTGCGGGGTATCGCAGACATCGGAAGTTCCTCGGAGCGCGGTGCGTGGCGGTCTGTGGTCGTCTGCAGCAGACGCGTGCGTGTCCGTCCGCAAAATCGCGGATCGTCGGATCTCGGCATTAGATGCCGGGTAAAAATATAAATAAAAAAGTTACTTACTGGCTCCACGCTTTGTTTTTGGTGACTTTGGCGACATTGGGTCTGCAAATATATTAATTTTGAATGTTAATAACCGAAATATAAGCTTGTATACCTCAACTGACATACTTACCTATTTATATACTTGGTTTAATTATGTTTTTTTCGTATAATATTACCTTCGTCATTATTTTTCTTTGATTTCCGTCCTGAAGGATAAAAATATTTGGTAAGTCTTCCTCATCAATATAACTTGCCGCTACAATGACGACATTAATTAACACACGGGTAGGGCTAGTGTCCAGAAACCATTAAAAAAAAAATTAGATGAAAAAACATTTGAAAAGTGAAAAATAAAATTTTCATACGCTTGTCGACATAGAGCTCTCTCTTTCGTTCAATTCGCCTACTCTTTGCAGGTTATTCCTATTAATTTCATTGATGCGATGTTATGATCCGTCACACCGGCAAATGACCTCTGCGCTACAGCAGGCGTAGCATGGCGCTTTCTATCTCTACGAAGAATAGACATAGCTTTTTCTATACAAAGTGACAGTTCGTTTCTTCATTTTTGACATCCACCGTAGAAATCTTTCTACAATCTGTCATTTTGTCTTTCATTTCTAATGATCCTTGTCTAGGTCTTTTTATAATATGTAGACTATTTCGGAAGAAAGTTTTCTATCCTTACTGTCAAAATCACACTGACAACCGATAAAAACCGATAAATCCTATGACCAAACAAAGAATTCTGAGTCGAATTATGTAAAAGAGTGAATTTCGTAAAAAGTGCAGTTGACTCTTTCTATTTTGCTGCCGTCTCGTACTGTCTACAGGAAACGTCATTTTTGTCTACTCTTCCGTCGACAAAACGGTGCTCATGCTACGCCTGCAGTTCTCTAAGTACAGGTTGCTCCAAGATGCAATTTTAGAAAATTGTAAATAGGTCAATAAAACGCGAAGTCGTATACGTGTGTTAAATTAATGGCGCCATTAATCCGGCACGCTGTATAATAGTCACATTACAACATGGTTTAAAATTAATTAGTGCTATTCTGTAAAATTCACTTAGGCGGGCCCTAAACGACCAATTATATTGCACAATATCACGAAATATTGCTCAAACTTAAGTAGGGGTCGTCCTGGAACTCACTCAAGTGAGCGCAAGCAATTCGAAAGGAGTTCGAATTTATTTTAAAGTAAGTTATCACGGCTTCACAACGAGACTCCGAGCTCCGTTCGAATGTATCAGTGATGTCACAGATGTATTCAGATGATTCACTCCGCATTTTAGGTAAGAAGCTACATGCAGGTACGCGGCGGGCTGGACTTGTCGAATTCAGTGGGTGTCAGTCAGAAGTTACGAGCAAACTCTAGGCAAATATAACTGTAGGTAATTAGCGCTGTGCGACCTGAATTGCACTTTAAGCTAAGCGTATGCCAAGACGCAAGTGACGTCAGTCCACGCAGCGCAGGTTATTCGCAGCTCAACGAGCAGATTTTGTAGACCTGACAGCTGGCCACACTACGGCGCAGTCACGTGAGACGCAGACATGTGTCTGTCCTGCTCTGCGTCTGGTTGTAGCGCCGGCACAGATTTCTGCGTGACTCGTGCTGTGCTGCGTTACCTGCGTCTCAAAAACAAGTGACGACCAGCTGTCAGTACGTCAAAATCTGCGCTGTGTAGACTTGTGTCACCTACGTCTCAGCATACGCTGATTCATAATTTTGTTGCAATTGTCTATTGTTTTGTACTTGGTAGGACGCGAATGTGTCACAGTAGCTACGTCGCAGCATGCGTTCGCGGCTTTTGTCTGCCTAGCCTGATCTGCCCTGTAAAGTCTGTACTGGGGTAGTATAATGAAGTATTAATGCCATCATTATTGCACTGCGAAAACGGTGATGGTGCTATCGGCCTTGTCTAGCTCCGTCTCTCTCTCACACTAGAAAAATGGTGACATTAATACTTCATACCGACCTTTGCTGCGTCACCTGCGTCTCAGGATACGCTTGTAGCAAGAGTCAGTTTCAGTTTGTAGCAAGAGTCAGTTTCAGTCAGTCCAAGAAAAAAGGCGGCAATTAAAAAAAATCAAGAACTGTAAACCCACTGCTTAAACGGAGTCGATACTATTTATTATTCAAGCAAGACATATTATTCGATACTTACATCAGTATTTCATATTTTATAATAATTAGACATCTGATATTGTATTTAGAAGTGAAATACAATATTCAACAGATAATAATTCGTGGTCAGCTTTCGTTGGCCAAACTCTAAATGATTTTGCGGTGTGAACGATCTGTGTTCATCTGTGGTGATTTTTACAGAATAACACTTTCATTATTTAGAAAGTTGGTAATACGTACTTCTAACTTTTCCGACTATGATAACTGATGTTTGGAGTAACAAAAGTATCCCAAACAAAGATACTAATATTAATAGCCAATCCTCTTTTGAAACTAAAAAAATTGTCAAGAATAATGAATTAATTATGTAGGTACCTAAAATGGAGAAAACTGAGGATAAAGGGATGAAAAAGTCTGTTTTTATCGATTTGGCTGTTTGGAATAAGTTTATACATTTATCTGTCACTTGCCAATTCATAGTCAAACTAAATTAGCTAACGTAATGTAAATCCAGAAACGTGATATCGATATATAAATATGATAAAACAATAATGCTTTTTTTTGGGTCACGAGAAGTACGTTTAGAAAATACTATCTTTTTATTTTTATTATGTTAAGATATCGATTGTATCACTATCTACCCATGATATAAACCACGTCTGTGAAGTTTACACAAAAAAAAAGTTTTTTTTTTAAATTGGTAATAATGTCTCGTTTCATATTGAAAAAAATACATCTGAAACGAGATTGCTTAAAACGGCCACTTTGCGCTTTGGCAGAATCAGATTAGGAAAATATTATTAATCATCGTAAAATTTCACAAACTAACCATTCAGATTTGCGTGCAATTTGTATTACGAAATAATTCATCTGTTTGACAGTTTTCTATGGAGATTTGTAAAATGGTCCACAAATTATGAATTGCTTTTGTGTCAAATTAGAGAAATTGCTAATGACAGCTGGGAATTCATTCAGGGAATGAATTGCTTTAAAAAAAAAAATACGTTTAAGGCCCCCAGATATCAATGCCATCACGTACACGCGGCTACATATCAAGCTATACATTTCCAGTATGAAACACAGGTTTTCACAAACCTAGATCAGGCCGGTCTATATTACAGCTAGAATTAAAGTTTGTAATTAATGTAAATCTTATTTTTACTTTTTAACTTGAATAAATTTTATTTTATTTTATTTATTTATTTTAGTATAACCTGACATCTCATTGTACGAAAATCTTAAACAATGCGAGATCAGCTTAAACTAGAAATGTATAGCTTGATGTGTAGCCGTGTGTACGTGATGGCATTGATATCTGGGGGCCTTAAACGTATTTTTTTTTTAAAGCAATTCATTCACCTATGTAGTTTCGCTTACTTTGACACTGTATTGTATCGACACGTGACGTCAGCCGCATGCACAATGACTACAGCCACAGTATAAATAAGTACAGTATTCTATCTTCGGCTGAAACGACGCGCCTCGAATTCTCAGTGTATGTCAGTAGTGTACGCAACAGAGGGCCTAGACATTACTAGACAAGTGGCAATCGCTTCGAAAACCTTTCGTAATTCTACAACGACTTTCAACAGAATTGACATAAGCTTTTCGATAGCTTATGTCAGTCTTATACTTATAATTCCTTTTCCATCATCGTTATCGCTGATAGAATGTCACTTTGTCTTTGCCTCAGTACCAAGTGCTCATCGCTGAATCGATTGCGCGGCAGTTACGCAGGGACGCGGAAGGTTTATCTACCGAGCGGCTCTAGGTAATTATTTCAAGGTCACTGCTGAGATATTATACTGCGAATTATTTATTCTGTGCTGCAGGGTAGGAGTCCAAACAATGGGGCACTTGTCTGACTTGTCAGATGAACTAGAAACTTACCAGGAATACTCTTGGCGTCATCTGAGGTCTGTGGACCTAAACAAGAAAATAACAAAAACTCATTTATTATGTAAAATACAATACACTTAGATTATATTTAGTAACCAAATTCCTAAAGAGTCATAAAAAATCCTGTAAGAAATCGACACGTGTTTCACCTCTCAACGAGACCGCATCCTCAGGATGACGATTGACTTGTCGCAAAACCGAACACGACGTGTTGCCACGCCGAGTGCCGGACGCAGAGTGAGCCATACCGCTTTTTTTTTATGGCATCTCGTAGTTCATTTCTGAAATCATGACTACTTAACCGGACTTGCCTGTGGCTGCCCTAAGCATCTAAACTCAGGGCCGCCAGCCAGGGGCAATAAACTATTCTAAATTAAAACTAAGTGAGCGCTCGCTAAGGGCACCCCCTGTGGGGTACGAACCTCGGATTAGGGCGTCACTGACGGGAGGAGAGCAAGATGGGACAGGCTGGATCAAAATATCAGATTCATTATTATTAACAGCGGAATTTAAAGCTGCGTGCTCAGCTATGGCGCGGGCTGGCACATCATCGGACAAGTGAGCCATACCGCCCGCCAACCTCACTTATAGGATAACTGCTCAGTCCACCTCGGCTCGGATCGTTATCAGCGCAATAGGGGGCGAACAATCGCAGTAAAGGTGACCTTGGACTACTCGTATTTGAATCGTTGAATAGTACGTTTGATGTATTATTTTTAAACACTTGAGGCGAAATATTTGTGTCGATTTCTTACAGGGTATTTATGACTCTTTAGGAATAAAAAATCTCAATCTGCCTATCCTTTTCCCTACTATTTTGGGTTCGGTTTCCAGTCTAAACGGATGCAACCAGTCTTCTCAAGGAGTGTCGTGTTATCCAGTAACTGGGTTGAGGAATAGATACGCAGTCACTTCATGTAAAATACTGGTATTCACCTGCATCATGGTTAGACTGGAAGCTGACCCTAACATAGTTGGGAAAAGGCAAGGTACATTTTGGGAGTCGACACCATGCGGTTTTAAGTAAAGCACATTATTATTGGCATCGTTGTTCTAGTGGTTGTAAGCGCTACGGCTGAGAATGAGGTCCTGGGTTCGAATCCTGGGTCGGGAAAAGTGTTGTTGGGTTTCTCAGTAACAGCCCGGAGTCTGGATTTGTGCCCGGTTGATGGCAATAGGCTCGCCCCCTATTACATGGGACTTAAACATTACTGGTGAAATGTGGGTGTAATATAATACAGCTCTGCCCAACCCTTCGGGAAAACAAGGCGAGATGTTGGCGTGATGTTTTGTTGTGTGTGTGGGGGTGTGTGTGTGTGTGTGTGTGGGTGTGTGTGTGTGTGTGTGTGTGTGTGTGTGTGTGTGTGTGTGTGTGTGTGTATGTGTTATTATTATTTAATATGTAAGTACTTATAAGTACTAAGGTATCAGGTACTCACCGCTAGCAACAGATTTTTGTTTTTTTTCTGAAATAAAATTAAATTTGTAATATCCAAATCAGATTTCTAATCTTCACAAGGCCTGGAACACCTCACTACTTCTTTTTATTCAAGTACAAAGTGAGTTCGTTTTCAAACTGTGTGGGGTCACTTGAGTGAAGTTCCAAGTGAACTATGAAAAATAGCAGAACCGCTCTAATCTCACCGTGAAAACTTAGGTGAAGTGAACTGTCAATATTGTCAAATTCATTTATTGTTTATCACAGGTGAAATATTTGTTCTTATGATTATTATAAGGATCGCTGTAACATACCTCTTTATGGTGTACAACATATTTAATCTTGGCTCAAAATCATTATTCGTCCTTAGTCAACGTCCATTATTCATCATGCATTAATATAGTTGTTCATTAACAAAGTCAGATTTAAAAATTAAGTAATAGATACATTGATTTCATACTAATTAAATTATTCATTGATACAAGTCACTCATTGAGTCAATAGCATAGCTTATCTATAGTTGTAGTCACCAGTATTTTTATCATTAAAAAATTCATTGAAGGAATAGTAGGCTTTACTTATCAAGAATTCCTTTAGTTTCTTTTTAAAACTATGTAAGGTAACACTGCTTTTTACAAAATTTGGAAGTTTGTTATAAATGTTTATTCCAATCCCAAATATACTCGTTTTAAACTTAACTGTCCTACACTTAATTCCGCTTAATACATTTTTATACCGTGCACTTCTCAATGTGTCATAATTATTTAAATCGCGTTTTATCATTACTGCTGCTTCATAAATGTCAATCCCTAGGATCAGTTGGAATGACAGCTCACTTCACTGGATCAGTTCAGACCGCGGCGTGAAGCGACGCAACGCTGCGCGCGCTTTTTAAGAATTATCGAACTTATTTTCTTCACAAAAAAATATAATTTCAAAGCGAGGGTTGACACAACGCGGCGTGTCAAAGTCCCCTGAGATGCGCGGTGCTGCGCAGCGCGTGTACAGTCAGCAGCAAAAGTCGATGATCACATTCAGATTTTCAAAATCACTGTACACTATATCACCCATAAATCGCTCAACAAGATGGGCGCCAGTATTGACTGAACATCATTAAAGTTCAAAATTAACTGAACACTACTCGTCAAAGGTCGCTGAACACTACTCGTCTAAGGTCACTGAACACCATTTTGTCAAAAATTGCTAATCGTTATAATATCCGAAAATATCATAACATTCAGTTTTACAAAAGTCACTGAACAATATAAAATGCTTGTTTTGGTTATCTAGTGTAATCACGGCATCATAAATAACAAAAGTAACTGAACATTACTTTGTTTCGGATACGTAGCGTGTAAACTTATACTAAGTATCAAAAGTAGCTGAACTGCAAACTAAAAAAGCGCTCGTTACTATCTTCAGAGTTATAAATCCAATCTTGTCCTATCCAAACTAAAAACTTTAATTTCGGAAGTCTGTGACAAAAAACGATAATTGAAAAGCAAAGACACCGACTTCCGAAATTAAAGTAATTTTTCACTTTTTTTGTATTTTTTTTTAAGTCGGTTGTTTTTTTTTTGTAAAAAGTTTTTAATTTTCACTTTTTCGTTGGGGTATCTACCCCACACAAGTTACTGCCTGCTATGTAAATAACAGTGACGGAAACAAATAATTATATCGTCTACATGGACTAAGTGGGCATAAAAATCTTAATATTGAAGCTAGCTCAAAAAATATGCAAGCAAACTTAATAAAATTTATATGGGACCACCTCGGGAGTATACCCTTTCAAACTACAAAAGATTTTTTAAAATCGGTTCACAAACGGCGCAGTAATCGGTGAACAAACAAAAAAAAAAAAAAACTATCATCCGAACGTAGTACCTCCTCCTTTTTTGAAGTCGGTAAAAAGGGTGGTGATTTACATGTGCATGTGTCTACTTAATTTATATACCAAACACATATACCTACCGAACAAAATACACATATTAAACCCAAAAAACATTTAATTTTGTTCAGGGACTTTAGAGTTAAACGATGATATGCTATTTTTGTGAAAAATTTGTTCAGAGACTTTAGAGACGAAGAATGTCATGCTTTTTTTACTATAACTTTGTTTAGCGACTTTTGAAAAGTGATGGTCACCTACTTAAGACCTTTTATGATAATCATTCATTTCTGGCGCTTTTCATGTTGAGCGATTTAGATAAAACACGGTGTACAGCGATTTTGAAAATCTAAAAGTGGTCATCAACTTTTGATGCTGACTGTACCTTATTGTGTAGTAAATAAATTCGATATTGTATCGGATCATAAAAAAAGTCGCGTCTCGGTGTGAACAGATCCTTAAGTTTTCATGGTAAGATTTTTACATGGAATAGATAGGCATGGCCGGTTGGTTGAGGCGATGTTCGACCTCTTGGGAGCAATTTACAGTTTTTGACACTTTTAAGGGCGCACCTTACCTCAAATTGCTTAGAATGATCCTCCGTTATGCCGAAAATACTGCAGCATTAATTTTGTAATAAATATGTCAAAGTTGAGGATTGATGCTAGGTCCTATGTTTGGCGAAAACACGATTAAACATCTCGATAGAAGAAAAAAACCAAAGTTACCTCTAAACAGAACTATAAACCGCTGGTATTCAAAAAATACTTCAAATTAGATCATGAAACTTTGCATAATAACTGAACTATCTATAAAGCAGGTCTTATGTTTTTTTTTTTTTAATTACCTACCATTATTTTCACCGTAAAAAGCAATTACCTAAACTCTTCGACGCTTTAGAGCCGCTAGCGCCCCACTCCGTCTCGTTCTCACTCAGATCGCGAATAGTATGGTGCGAGCGGGATAAAATCTGAGGTAGGGTGCGCCCTTAAGGCAGTTCTGTCTTACCAGCGAGTAGTCAATTTGTGTCGCGTGGCGGCCACTTTTATATGTTTCTAGCTTTGGCCCGCGGGTTCACCCGTGTGGATGTCGGATATCGGATATCGTCTCACGAGAACGTACTACCATACCTACTTAAGAAATGCTAGGTTTCTTGTACAAACTTCCATCCCCTATATCACCCCCTATAGGATTATTTTTTAAACAAAAAGTATCTTATGTCCTTCCCCAGGATGCCATCTATTTCCTTGCCGAATTTTATCGAAATCCGTTCAGTGGTTTAGGCGTAAAAAGATAACATACAGACAGACAGAGTTACTTTCGATTTTATAATATTAGTATGGATAAGATGCTCATTTTTATTTCGGAAACTATCTTTCAAAGGGGGTGGAGGGGGTAGGTACAGAAGTTTTTAGACGAAAGTACGAAATCCACGCAGACGAAGTCGCGGGCAAAATGCTAGTGTATAATTATAAATTTATAATGTACGTCGTCCGTGTAAGTTAAAACGGACAGAAGTCTACACAACGTGCCGTTACAATGGCGACATTAATTTAACATACGTGTAGGGCTAGTGGCCAGTAAACATAAAATTTTTAATAAAATAATTCGTAAATTGAAAAATATAAATTTTCAAACAAACTAATTAATAAAAACATGACCAAAATTGAGATCACTCTGTGTAAAAGATTCATTCATGAAGCCACCTACCAGCTGGCGTACGTTCTTATCGGTAAGATCCTTTGTCGGCATAATTTCTAAGAAATTGCGCGGCTTTCCTTCTATTCGCCTACATATTATACAGTTCTTTAAGTACGGGTTGCTCCAGCACGCGTAGCATGAGCACCGTTTTGTCGACGGAAGAGTAGACAGAACGAGACGGCAGCAAAATAGAAAGAGTCAACTGCACTTTTTACGAAATTCACTCTTTTATATAATTCGACTCAGAATTCTTTGTTTTATCATAGGATTTATCGGTTGTCAGTTTGATTTTGACAGTAAGGATAGAAAACTTTCTTCCGAAATAGTCTACATATAAAAAGACAAAGATCGTTAGAAATGAAAGACAAAATGGCAGATCGTAGAAAGATTTCTACGGTGGATGTCAAAAATGAAGAAACGAACTGTCACTTTGTATAGAAAAAGCTATGTCTATTCTTCGTAGAGATAGAAAGCGCCATGCTACGCCTGCAGGATGGTAACTTAGTAAATTGTAAATAAATCAATAAATAATAACGTTTAATGAAATTCAAATATTATCATAAAACGAATACCCGAAATCGTATACGTGTGTTAAATTAATGTCGCCATTGTATCGGCACCAATGATATTATATTAAATATCATTGATTCACGTTGTAGAGCGGCGATTTTTGCTTACCGAGAATCTGGACATGAGTTTGGCAAAACCAAGTTTCAACATTTTTGTGTCGGTTGTTAGACTTCCACGGATCGTAATTCCTTAACAATTGAAATGTGAAATTCCATGTTCCTCCTGAATTCGCTTCGACGACCTTTTGCGTCTAAAATAAAATATAACAAAGTCACGTAAATAAATTTATCGGTAAAATAAGTTTTAGTTAAAACTAGCTGCGCCCCACGGTTTCAACTGCGTAAGTCTCGATTCCGTGGGAATATCGGGATAAAAAGTATCCTATGTCTTAATCCAGGTTATAAACTATCTGTTTGCCAAATTTCATCCAAATCCATTCAGTAGTTTTTACGTGAAAGAGTAACAAACATCCATCCATCCATCCATACTTACAAACTTTCGCGTTTATAATATTAGTAAGGATGTCTCCGGAGGTGGTGGAAATAGTTAATTGGGGATAAAGCAGTGTCTTATGTCACGGGCGCTGTTATGAACGCAACGAAGGATTCTAGGAGAAAATAAAAACAAACAAGTTCTGCATTCAAATAAGACGTTCTTGTTATTAATTACAAGTTAAATTAAATTTAAAAAAAACCCCGACAAAAACAAAGCATCTAATAAACGATTTTTTAATTTTTTTTTTATAATCTCGATCAAGTCACCTTTCAAACAAAACCAAAAAAAATCAAAAATAATCAAAATCGGTTCAGCCGTTTGGCAGCTACGATGGCACAGACCGACACACAGATACACACGTTAAACTTATAACACCCCTCTTTTTCCGTCGGGGCACAGATATTATAATACTACGGTCGGGGGTTAAAAATACCAACGTACGTTGATATTGAATACAGATATTTTGGATTAGAACTCAAGGTAAAAGGTTAGTTTACCGTTAATTTGTATCGAGATTCTTTTTCCCAACGTATTTTGGTAACAACGAAGTTATGAGAAATATGTTCAAGATTAACACAATTATATTTTTCCGCTACTACAAACTACAGGATGTAAGGGTAAACACTCTTGTCATTCAAACCATGGGTAGTTGACTTAAATATAAAAATAAATGACCGAACACAACAAAAAAAAAACGTTATTTTCATTAAAAGATTTTAAAAAGTTTCTATCTGACACTGTGCTTGCTAGCGAAACAGCTGACTGACTAAGGGAGGGATCGCGCTCGCTGCCGGTCAGGTCACATCCCGTACCCCCCGCCCGTATTGAGACGCAAGTTCGTTGCCCTAGCGCATAGGGCAACGAACTTGCGTCTCTTGTGGTAAAATGTAGATCTAAAAAATTTTTAAAAAAAGTTGTAATTTTCCAATGATTTTACGTTCTATAAATGAAACTAAACCACTGGTTTCAAGGATAACGGTGTTTACCCTAACACCTTGTATATTATATAGATTTGGCAAAGGGGCCGGCGCGCGGCGGCGGCGGCGGAGTGTCTGCCGTCGCAACTATGAATCGAGTACTACAAATGTTGCGCTAGTGTGCCTGTTGGAGCGATACACACAGCTACCGTGAACTGTACGACCAGGCACACATAGGCATTTTGGTATTGACATGACATTTGCTTGACGCGATAGCACTACTAGCTATTGAAAATTTATGATAAATTTAGATGTGTTCCGTAATGCCAAAAATTATGAAGGAAAACTTTTTTTTTCGATAATTTGTAACTTGATAATATAGGCTATCTTTCTGCTGAAACAATATTACAAGTATTGTTGTTTAAAGTACAGAAACAACAATATGAAGACATGTCATTTACGCTCGCAAAAATGTGCGAAATTCAATTAGCTACAACTTCATTTTAGTTAGGTTTTTTGGAAAAACAAAAGATGTAGGAACCTAGATAAATACTGTGTCAATCCGAATAACAACACATTATGGTCGAAATATGCTCAAATTGAAAATTATTTAGGTATTACGTTTTTATGGAGAATTCATCCGTCATCGTCACCGCATTCTTAAGTCAAGCCTACTTTTACCGTTTGCCTGTTGTCAGCGCAGTTTAGTGAATGAATTAATTTAAGATTTTTAATAACTAGGTAAGTAGTTAGGTAGATTAAAAAAAAACGAAATCGATCCAAAACATAACAAAAAAAAATTACAAAAAAAAACCGACTTCACAAAAAAACACTAAAAAAGTGAAAAATAACTTTAATTTCGGAAGTCGGTGTCTTTGCTTTTCAATTTTCGTTTTTTGCCACTTTTTTAGTGTTTTTTTGTGAAGTGGGTTGTTTTTTTTTTTTGTAAAAAGTTTTTATTTTTCACTTTTTATTTTTTGGTATCTACCCCACACAAATTCGTATACCGTTATCTGCTATGTAAATGAAGACTAAGATATCGTCTACATACGCAAAGTGGGAAAAATAAGTTATTATTGAAGCTAACCCAAAAACTGCGCAAGCAAAATTAATAAAATTTATATGGGACCACCTCTGAAGCATGACCTACCAAACAAAAAAAGAATCATCAAAATCGATTCATAATTGGCGGAGAAATCGGGTAAAAGACATACAATAAAAAAAATAAAAAAATAAATAAGGTTATACACATTGACATATTTTAAATCAATGGTTATACATATAGGTACTTACATGCGAATATTTATAAGTAAAATTATTACTTTTTTCCTTATTAGACGATATATTCATTTCATAAGTTATGCTAAACTTTGAATTTGGCAGCTGGTGAAAATGGTGGTGGTGTTCCGAATGCGTTTGATTCCAACTGAAATAATTTAGAAAATCTGTAAATAGCGAGTTGTACCCGCGTTCTAACACTTAACACGCCTTAATGTAACGCGTAACAGTTAAGCAAAGGCTACATTGTCGCGGTAACGCGAATTAGAGCGGTAGCACACGGTGTATTTTAAACGCGCAGAGGACGCGCACTTCGTACGCTTTCTCTCACTCAGCGCTCGACGTCCCGTTGTACACACGGCTACACATCAAGCTATACATTTCCAGTTTGTGTGCTCATCTCGCATTGTATAGGATTTCCGTACAATGCGAGGTCAGCTTATACTGGTAATGTATAGCTTGATGTGTAGCCGTGTGTACAACTGAGAGCGCGCGAAGTGTAGTTCGCGAAAATGTACCCGAAGCATTATTAAGGCGAAAGCGCCAGGGTAAACCCGCGAAATCCTTTAACTTTTTTTTAATGAAATTATGACATGTGATGTCAATCTGACCACAATCGAGCTGGGCTAAGTAATGCTGGGGCTACATTGTCGCGTTATCGCGAACTAATAGGTATCTTCGTGCGCTCTCTCACGGCTGGACATCTCGCTGAGCAACAGAGAACGCGCTAAGTATATTTCGCGATAACGCGACAATGAAGCCCCATCATAACACGATATCCCGTGGTAAGACTGGTTGTCAGACTTTCATTTTATAAATATAAAATTAAACTTACTGGCTATCTTTGATGAAATAATCACTTCTTACTTCGATGGAGACATTAATGCCTATAAAAAGTGTCACCTCACTAATTACATTGCATCTGAGCGGACCTCGTAGGTTGTCTGTGGCGTTGATGTAAATGACAATGTTTTCTGAAAAATAAAATTCTAGTTACTGCACGAGTAGCCATGTTACGTACGTACACACGGCTACACATCAAGCTATACATTTCCAGTATAAGCTGACCTCGCATTATACGGAAATCCTATATAATGCGAGATCAGCATAAAGTGGAAATGTATAGCTTGATGTGTAGCCGTGTATACCATGTTGTAGTCATGCTACGCCCGCTGCGTACATAAATGTAGAAAGAAAAAAATACGGAAATGACGCTAAGAAAAAACACAAACAAAAAGAAAGAAACTTTTAACAAAAAAAAAAAAACAGCGAAATACACTCAAAAAGTGAAAAATAACTTTAATTTCGGAAGTCGGTGTCTTTGCTTTTCAATTTTCGTTTTTTGCCACCGACTTCTTGAGTTTTTTTTTTTGTGTTTTTTTTGGAAGTCGGTTGTTTTTTTTTGTATTTTTCACTTTTTAGTTGTGGTATCTACCCCACACAAATTAGAATACCACTACCTGCTATGTAAATAACAGTGTAACGGAGTCACGTCATTAGATGTCGTCTACATAATTACTAAGTGGGAAAAATAAGTAATAATTAAGCTAACTCAAAAACTACGCAAGCAAAGTTGATAAAATTTATATGGGACCACCTCGGGAGTATACCCTTACGAACTAAAAGATTTTTTTAATCGGTTCACAACTGGCGAGAATAAGGATTAATATACTTACACAAAAAAATAAAAATACGTACAGACGACCATAGAACCTCCTTCTTTTTGAAGAAGTCGGTTAAAAAAAGATGCGTCTCATCCACGCCACCCTATGCAAGACAGAGCCCCAGCGCTGGTTTGACGTAATGACGTCAACCGATACAGCATAGTAATTAAATACCTACCTAACAATACCAAATTATGAAAGAAAAAAATATCCAATCATGATAAAGCAAAATAACAAGGATTTTCTACTCATAATAATTATTATTTTAAAATGTTTTTCGGTGTCAGAGTTTTAAATCCGCCTATGGGCCTCTGACTTGGCTTCACATGCCACATAGGCTATGCTGTGGCCATGGCGCATCCTCCTTAAGCCTGTGGCGCATGAGTCGCTGACGGAACGGAATGTCATAAATATTATATTTGTATAAACACTTATTTTATTTCATATTTTGTTCTTGATAAGTCATTAAGTGCTGCACCGACGTCATGACTCATGACGTCAACGCCGGCTGTCACTGAAAACCAGCGTTGGGGCTCTGTCTCGCATAGGGTCGCAGCATTATTCTGAGTGATGGCCGTTTTGCGTGAATGTGACGTATATTTTCCCGCAACTTGTTATTTTCGTATATTTGTCCTTTGTTAGCGTCATGTTTGCCGCAAATAAACCTATTTTCTTTCTTTCCATGTTTTAAAAATCAATATGGAGGCAGTATGGCTCATTTTAGAATCCTTACATCATACCGAGTGCGGTATGATGTAAGGACTCTAAAAATACCCGATACATCCATATCTGTTCAGGCATTTAAAAGTTATGGTGAAATAAAGAAACTCCTGCCAGGGTTGCGGGAAAGTCCGAAAGGGATACCGGGACCCTTGGCAACAGGCAACTGAAGGAACACGGGTGGGTTTTAGTCAGTAAAAGTCTGACTGTCCTGATCCGCCCAGAGCGGGAGAAGTCATTTGATAATTTCCCACCCTCAAAAAAAAAAAAAGAAACTCACATACATACATACATGAACCCTGAAAACATTATGCACGCTACATTTTGGACAGTCATGTCAAAAAGTCGAGGTTTGTTTTTAATTTTCCTTTTGGCATTTACGTCAAATGTGGTCACTTTATATGGAAATGCCTTGAAAACAGCTATCATAAACAGGAAAGTCTCTACTTAGTAATAATAAGTACCCACTAAATTCGAATTTAATGACCTATAATAGGTATATATTGCAAAGTGCAAAGGGCAACTGATAGAAATCCGACGACTGACGAAACACGAAGAACGACGACGAACTGATTTTACACACGGTGTCTACATCTCTTATCTACTTTCCTATCGCAGGTGTGCTGGAAGAGATTTCTTTAGAAATATGCATCACCTTTGTACGTTTTTTTCTGTTCTTTTCTTCTTGTCTGTTTATTATGTGTGTACATAAATAGTTAAATAAATAAATAATAAATAATAATAATGAAGTTTTCCGAGGGACAAGAAAATGGTTAAAGGTACTGTACCTTCTTTTTTTTTTTGAGTTTGGGAAATCGTCAAATGACTTCTCCCGCTCTGGGCGGAGCGGGAGGGCGTGTCTGACTTTTACTGACTAAAACCCACCCGTGTTCCTTCAGTTGCCTATTGCCAAGGTCCCGATATCCCTTTCGGACTGTCCCGCAACCCTGGCAGGCACCGGTCCTAACAGACCCCGTCAAGTGTGCTGACATCTTTTTGAGGCGCGCGTGGAACACAACGCGCCGTCGACCCGGGCCTGGTCCTTATCGGACGGCGAGCTACCCATTGCTCGCCGTACGCAAGCCCGCGCCTACGGTGTCCGGGAATCCGTCTGGGATAAATTGATTGCATAATGTAAATGATTTTGCATACTTTTGTATAGAATCAATTTTTTCTAACTGAACAGACAGCTGTGCTGCTGGGGAGTTTGTTGCGCCACTTTTTCACGAAGGGTGGGCGTTTTTGGGGGACTGTCTTATGTGATTTTGACGTTCGAAAAGTGCTGATTATCAGCCTAGTTTGAATAAATGACTTTTGATTTTGATTTTGGATTCCCGACGCCCAGGGCGTCGCCGGCAGCGGCGCGGCGGTTAGGGGCGTGAGGGCGCATGCCCTGCCTCTTCCTCACGCGTTCCGCCTCCTCCTTCGCGAGCATTACTGCTTCGCAGAAGGAGGTGACGGCTTCCCATGCCCTCTCGCTCCGTAGGTACCATGGTCAGGACCAGGGCCGGACGCGAGAGATCATTGCCGCCAATCGCCTCCCAGAGGACACGGCGGTGCTCCGCCCAAGCAGGGCAGACATCCACCGTATGCTCCACCGAGTCCTCCTGGCGATCTACACAATGTAGATCCCCGGCGTTTCCTCCCGCCTTATCCGAAACAGGAACCTCCCGAAGCAATATAAACTGTACCTACCTAACACTTCGGGGACCTCTAGACGTGATGTTATGTTAGGCCATCCATCCTTCAAATTTGGGGAACATAGTTATTAGGTTTTTCCATTAGGAATTTCTTAGTAACAGCTCGGAGTTTGGAAGTTGGCGGTGTGATACCCCCGTGCCTCGGAAAGCACGTTTACCCGTTGGTCCCTCGCCTGATCTCTCTCTGGTCATGTCGGGTTGCCGTCCCATCGGACTATGAGACTTAGGGAAGAGAGAGTGAACCTGTCTGCGCACACACTTGTGCACTATAATATCTCCTGCGCCGAAGGCAGCTCTCCGTTGAGATTGGCCGCCATGGCCGAAATACAGTCTGGAGGACTATTAATGTAGGTACCTTTTAAATTGGGTTGCCTACCTTCTTGAAATCGAATGACTTGCGATCGAATAGGTAATACTTCCTCGAAAACGTTAACTCGATAGTAGTTTTGCCCAGTTGGTGGCCATGTTAATAACAGCGTCTGTGGCGTTCTCATTAGATCCTCAAACGTCCATGTGTATGGACACCTGGGACAATTCAGAGACCGTAAATAAAAAGGCCGATGCAACTCAGACACCTATAGTCTGTGCTGCATTGCAACCATAGTTCGTCCGAACCCAGCTCCAGCCGCATATGTTTGTATAAGGCAATGAAAAGGCGGATTCAACGCAAACACCCATCCCATAGTATTATTTCCGTTACATTATAAACTGTCGAAAAATTGTGAACTAGATGAAATGGGCTATGTTAGAACTGTGAAAACCGCGCGCGAGCCGAGCGAGCGAAGCGAGCGGTGCCGCGGCAGTGGCCGACAAATTTTACTTCCAAGTTGCTCGCAGCTAGGCAAGCTATTTAGTCGAAAGCAAGCTTGATACCTGCAGTATGTCTTTCGGAGCCGATCACACAGTTTTCAAATGTCTGTGGTGTAAGTGTTTGTATTTAATACTTTATTTATAAGGAAACGGCTGCATCTGCTGTTGCATTCGCCTTTGTATTTACGCTTCCAGGGACACTTTGTCCTTGCATCATATACACTATCAATATCTGACGCGCTCGAGTAGTTCCATGTAAATGTATTTTATTCATATTTTTGATAGCCTGTAGTCGCTCCCCGGCTCCCTCACCCGTGAAAGGTATCATATGGCCTTCTTTTCTTTCTAATTTTCAAAATACAGTAGGTCCCCACGACGCTCGAGTAATCCCCTTTTAGTATCATGGCCTCTCCCCTACTATTGGGACATTCCAGCAAGTGGACAACATAAGAATTTTCCTCATTCGAATTTGAATCAAATTAGTAATCCACTTTAATGAACTGTTTGACGGTCAATACGAGAATCCTAACCAATATTAAAAACGCGAATCGCGTCTCCAGTTGGCCAATTATAGTACTTAAGGCCCTACCCTTCCTCAAATTGCTTAGCATGATCCTCCGTTATGCCGAAAATACTGCAGCATTAATTTTGAAGTACACTTCTCATCAGAAAAATCGAAACACCTTGCAAGTTTATGTTTTGTAAGGATTATCAGAAAAATGTGTATATTTAGTATGTCAAATGTCGTTTAATAATGAATAATATGAGGTTTTCAAATCCTAATGTTAATGTTCTAAATTCAAATTAAATTTTCATAGGTTTCGTTTTTTTTATAACAAGTTATTTTTACCCTGTATGGAGTATGAAGGAAATTGATAAAACAACAAGTAAAGAAAAAAAAAGCTAAGAAACGTTTATTTAATAACTCGTATTCTCTCCCCGAGCTCTTATTACTGCTTCCATACGGTTCTTCATCGATAGGATGAGTGTCACGATCAAATGTTGTGGCATTCCATTCCATTCCTCTTGGATTGCATTTTGCAGCTGGCTAAGAGCTTCTGGGGCAGGATCTCTTGCACGAATTCGTCTCTTTAATTCATCCCATAGATGTTCAATCGGATTCATGTCCGGGCTTCTTGCTGGCCATTCCATAATGGAGATACTGACTTCGGTAACATAATCTCGTACGACCCTCGCGGTGTGAGCCCTAGCATTGTCGTGCATGAAGTGCTGACCCTTTCTTCAATGCAGCATTGTGCGAAGCGTTCTCCATCTCTTCTGTAGACTTGTTCCTTCCGTCGTTACCATACAGCATAATTTTACACTCATCAGAAAAGAGGACTTTGTTCCACTGGAGGTATGACCAATTTAGGTGCTCACGTGCAAAGTTAAGCCGCGCTCTTCGATGGTCTGCAGTTAATTTCGGCCCATTTGCTGGCTTGTGCGGTACCAGTCCACGTTCCTTCAACCTTCTTCTAATTGTAGCACAGTTTACAGCCACCCTACGTACAACATGAAGCTGCTGTTGCAGTTGAAAAGCATTAAGGCGTCGATTTCGTAAAGAAGTTGTTGCAATAAATCGATCAGAAGTGACCCGATTCCTGCCAGATCCTGAACTTGGGCGGCTTCTGCGGGCGAAGTATCCATATATTTTAGAAAAAACTTTTTCAGACGTCCCACAGTCACAGTACACACAGTATACAGAACACAGAACAAAAAGTTTTAAGATAGGCGCTAATTTTTAGTTTTCAAAGTTGAAATGTACTCCAACTCTAAACACACATTTGTCTCAAAACAGTGAATCATTTCATTTATAGGATAAACAAATGAAATTCTAATTTTGAATTTTCGCTTATCACTGTAATGGCCAAACTGCCAGCTATACAATCATGTGATTTTTCTCATGGAATGGAAACTTTTTTGTGTTAAATTAGGACAGAACCCATAAAAACGTGTTTCGATTTTTCTGATGAGAAGTGTATATATGTTAAAGTTTAGGATTGATGCCTATGTTTGGCGAAAAGACGATTACTTGCATAAAATTTCCTAGAAAAAAAAAATCCTAAGTTACCTCTAAACCGAACAATAAACCACTGGTATTAAAAAAATACTTCAAATTAGATCATGAAACTTTGCATAATAACTGAAATAACTGTGACTAACTATGTTTATTTATTTATTTAGGCAAACCAACTAAATACACACAAGGACATTCAAAGTACATTATCATTAACAAATACAATAGAATTGCATGCATCTAAATTATAGGTAAGCACAGCATTTTAATTAGATCTCAATATACAATAATAATTAATAGAAAGATGGATAACAATGTAATGTAATTAGAACCAGAAAATCATTAATCTTTTATAAGTACCTAATTACTTAAAATGAACTTAAATTGAAATTAAAATGAATTGAATTAAATTAATTTGAATTGAATTGAATTAAATAAAATTAGATTATGTTTCATAGAACGCCCAAATTCCAGCACGAGACACAACAAATTATTGAAGACTAGCTGTTGCCCGCGACTTCGGATGTAAAGCATCCTATGTCGTTCTCCAGGTCATAGTCTACCCATATGCCACATCCAAATCCGTTCCGCCGTTTTTGCGTGAAAGCATAAACAAACAAACAAACAACTCCATAAATCCCGTGTTGAATAGCAAAACCTCTTCCGACATGCAGTATGTTTGTACAAGTAATAACAACAAAATATGTCTTACCTTGCGTTCTGATTGTGAGCAAATTCATACAAACTAAATACACGAACAAAATAAACATTTTTCACTACTTATTTTCACAAAAAAATCCCACTAACGGCTTCAAACTAAAATAATTTAATGGCGACAGTGTTCACAGGAACTATCGAAAATAAAATTGACAGCTACTAAATCAATGTACATATTTAAATTAATTTACAATTTTCCTTATAATGTTTGTAATGGGTTAGGCAATGTAGTGCATCATGGTAAAAGGATAATTAATTACTTAATTATTTTAAATACAATATTCCTTTGGGGTTTCTGGAAATTTTGAGGGACCGAGTTATAATTTTATGGCGTAATGCAAGCCTAGATTTACTTTAGTAAAAAAAACATACTTTTTGTCTCAAAAAAACAGAGACCCCCTTTGTTTTATTTTATTTTTATTATTTGTCGTTATAGCGACAGCACTAAAAATACACCGCTGACAGACGGACAGCGGAGGTTTATGTATAGGGTTCCGTACGGCACCCTTCGGGCACGGAACCCTATTATTGAAATGCTGTTCGTTGGTAAGCGAATCACTTTAGAACGGCTGGACCGATTTGGCAAATTTTTGTTTTAAAATGTTCGGAAGTCCGAATCCGGTTATCACGGAAATAAAAGTTCCGGGACAGTTTTCCCGGAACTTTTATTCGTCTATGGGAATTTTGTACTTAGAACAGGTATTATGAATTATTAATGCCACCATTTTTCCAGTGTGAGAGAGAGACGGAGCTAAACAAGGCCGATAGCACCATCCCGTTTTCACAGTAGAGTATTGATGGCATTTGAATAATACTTTACCCCGACATTATTACTAAAACGACATAAATGTTGGGTCAGCTAAAATAAATGAGTTCATGGTTCCATTGACGTTGTTATATCCACTTCAAAGAAATATCAACTTTATGTAATTGTTCATTAAGTTAACTTCAGAATGACTACAACTATTTATCGCAGTGTAAATTAAAAATTGAATTCACAATGCTTGTACTATTGAAAATGACGTCAATAAAAATTGAAGTTGTAGCGGAAACTAAACTTTATTATGAAGATGTTAAAGTTATTTTTCCGAAATCATACATTGAAATTGAAATCGCAAATAAAGACTTTATTAAATAAAAATACTTTGAGTACGTACTATTAACAAGTTTATTTACAAAAACATCGTCTTCTCAATATTTACAAAGGTTTGTATTTAAATAAAAATAAATAAAATTAATTCTTATAGAAAAAAGACGGCGGGTGGAAACAGCCGAAATCTTTTATTTTTCATTTTACATCTTCATCTCTTAGTTTAACAATTTTCGGGTTGTCAATAATTTCATCAATCCTATGCAGGTCCTTGAGCGAAACCTGTCCAGTGCCTCTCTCTATAGGCTTAGGTTGTGTCGGGTCAGGTTTCCAACCTAGGAAGTTTATAATCTGGTATGTAGCTGGAACGCCGCGCTCTTTGCGATCTGGCATTTCCTGAAAAAGTCGAGAGACAAGGTGAAATAAATTATCTAGCGTAACTTCAAGTGATGGATATTGATTGATTGCCATCGAAGCATACTCTTTTAAATTTTTGTCACAACATCTTTTAAATCGTATCTTTCACAGTCGTTACAGGTCGTCAGAAGCCCGAAAGTCTGACAACTAGTCTTACCAAGGGGTATCGTATTGCCCAGTTACTGGGTTGTGGAGGTCAGATAGGCAGTCGCTCCATGTAAAATACTGGTATTCAGCTGCACCGGTTAGACTAGAAGCCGACCCCCAAATAGTTGGGGAAAGGCTAGGCAGATTGATTCTAATATTTAAAAATGTAATTTATAAGTGTCTATCCATACTAATATTATAAACTCGAAAGTAACTCTGTCTGTCTTTCTGTCTGTATGTATGTTACCTTTTCACGCCTAAACCACTGAACGGATTTCGACAAAATTTGACAAGGAGATAGATGACATACTGGGGAAGGAAATCGGGTACTTTTCATCGACATACGGCCCAGGCGTACCCGCCCTCGGAAGCTAGTAGGAAATAAAGGAAATATTACTTACTTTACCATACATTTCATCGTAAATGCTAGCAGCGGCGAACATCACATCTTTGGACAGTCGTAATGGCCGGTTATAAGCCGCATTCCCTTCTCCTAACGCTCTGACGTCCCTCATTACTTCAAACATACTGGGATACCATACTGCTATATTATCTACGTCAACTGTTTGTAGGGTGTAGCCGCTCCTGGAATTTGGAAAAGAAAAGTATTTATAGTGCTATTGTGGATTCTGTTGCCTGACATCTTAACCACCTGGCCACGGGACGGGCGGCGCGAACGGCGGCGGTGCGGCGGGACGGGTGGCGCGAACGGCGGCGGTGCGGCGGGCGCACGCCACGGGCACTAGCGTTCACCGCCGTGAAAAATATAGACCGAGACCAAAATGTCTTTGTCTAAGATATCTCGATATTGCTTGGAGATTAGTATTTTTTTGGTTCAAGACGTAATATTTGGAAGAGATTGTGGAGTTCATGATTTAAATAAAAATCGAACTTGTTAGCATAATCAGCCTATAATGTTCCCATTGCTGGGACACAGGCCTCCTCTCTGTGAGAGGGAGCGGGCCGTAATCGACCACACAGGCCCAGTGCAGGTTAATAGATGCCCCATGTCTTCGAATTTTTGGTTCTACTTCTAAGACATGCCGGTTTCCTCACGATGTTTTCTTCACCGTTTTGAGAGCAGTGATGATGACATAGTTTACACAAAGTAATGCGCCTGGCTGGTTTCGAACCTACGATCTACATCTCGTAAGTCGCGGCCGTTACCAATGAGCCACCACTGCTCTAAGGGAGACAAAGTTTAACATGACCAGAAATCACACAAAAAATTAAAGTTATAAAAACTAAAACCCAACTATGTCAAAGACGCCAACTAAAAAGGTATAAACAAGACATCACAGACAGACAAATTAAAAAATCCGGAGTCACACGTGTAAGGGCATAAATCGAACATAGTATGATGAGTAGACTAGAAATTATGAAGGAACAGATGAACATGCATACATAATTATATACATACATATACACATACGTACATACCCGTAAAAATCATAACCCTCCTTTTTGCTTCACCGTAGTCGGGTAAAAATAGAGAAACTTTTGCTCAGCAGAACAACGATCAAAGTATTTTAAGTCCGTTTCGTGCGATTTATTCAAGAAAATATGAACATAACACACCTTTAAAAAATATAATTTATTTAGTTTTCAATTATTCCTTCTATATGCTTTTTCCATATTCATTTTTATTTTATAACTTCTTCGTTAAAAAAAGTTATAGAATTAACAAACTAATATTATAAAAATAATTATTTATGACACACTTTTAGTTATTAATTTTTAGCATCCAGATTTTTTTTTTTAAACGTATTAGGCTCAGCACAGGCCAAAAGAGAGCGCCTTAAAACCTTACGAACTCTTCCCTTTGTAAAAGTATAAGAACAAAATATATAATGTATGTTCATTAAAACTACTTTCAAATAGATTGATGTCGGGAAGATATCTATATATATATGCTGATCGCGCAGTAAACGTTGCTTGCGCGATGCAGGCTGTCGCGTGACGTCAGTGTGATGCGTAGTTCGCATGTGGCGATGTAGATGCCGTGTCAAACGTGTATCCGTTTGATGTTTCGAGGCTGATATTCGTACAACTTTTCACTTTATGTCACTAGTTATAGGGTGTATTATTCAATGGTTAGAAAATCTTCTGCTCCTTACGAGTTATGCTATCGATTTGGAGCCATATCTCTAAGGGCCGGCGCACATTTGGCAAAGCGCAGCGCAGCGCATTCGTCACTGCCAAACAAATATCTACCTTGTATCACTTGAAATAAAGTTGATAATAAATAAACTTCCATCAGCTCGAGAGCGCGCCGTAAGCGGCAAGAGGCGCGCGTCTCAAGTTATCTATTCTCAACCTTATTTTTAGGCACGCAACGTTGATATTTGTTTAACAGTGACAACCGCGCCGCGCTGCGCCTTACCAGGTGTGCGCCGGCCCTTAAAGTGGTTGTGGAGGTCAGACAGGCAGTCGCTTCATGTAAAATACTGGTATTCTGACTGGACAGACTGGAAGCCGACCTCAACATAGTCAGGAAAAGGCTAGGCAGATTGAATGACTCACGCAGTAAGCAGCCCTCCAATATCTCTAATCCTAGTGAAGGGCGATATGTGTGGAGATATACCGCCGCTCCGCTCGCTCTCCGCCATCTGAAGAGCTTGGCGCATCTCCATGAGAGTGTCTCCCCCGAATACACATGCCATGAACACCTGGAAAAGAAGGAATGATTGTGTGAGAAATGTTACTGTAATAATTGAAATACAAAAATAAAACAACCGACTTTCAAAAAAGCCGCGGACAGACTGACGGATGTCCGTCTGGACATGGCGACTACATATAAGGGTTCCATGTTGACTACGGAACCCTAAAAAACTACTATAGTGAAAAATAACTCTAATTTCGGTGTCTTTTTCGATTTTTGCCACCGAATTCCGAAATTAGACTAATTTTTCACTTTTTAGTGTTTTTTTTTTGGAAATAGGTTGTTTTTTTTTGTAAAAAGTTTTTATTTTCACTATTTAGTTGTGGTACCTACCCCACACAAATTCGAATACTACCTGCTATGTAAATAACAGTGATGGAGTAACTTAAAACATCGTCCTTAAAGACTAAGTAGGAAAAATACGTAATATTGAAGCCAACTCAAAAACTACGCAAGCAAAGTTAACAAAATTTATATGGGACCAGTTCTGAAGCATGACCTACCAAACAAAAAAAGAATCATCAAAATCGAACTGCACTATTCTATGAAACAGCAGCTTTTTTTTTACCAGACATCAAATTTCTACTCGAGATGTTGAATTCAAGGTTGAATTATTTACAGAATTAAAATCATAAACATCATCAATACAACTTTCTATGTTCATATTATAATCTTGTTGAATGACTATTTCATGAAATCGTTATTCTAACTGCCTAACTAGAGTTGTATTGGTGATTCTAATGATTATAATTCTATAAAGCCATATTTGTTACGGTCGCATTTTTCGATCACATTTTAATCAAAATAACTTACAACCTGAAACTGACCTGTAAATTGCAAAAAATGTAATAAAATTTGATTTCTTCGGGCTAGTTTATCGTATGTCCCTTATTTCTATAAAAGTGCACACATCACTCACCCCATCAGGTTTCAAGCACTTCATGATCTGGTCGAAGCAGCCTGGTAGGTCATTCACCCAGTGCAGTACTAATGACGATACTAGTAGATCTACACTGTTCTCTGGAAGCTAAACAAAACAAAATAATTAGAGAAGACTAGATGCTGCCCGCGGCATCACCCGCGTTCTTTTTCTAAAATAAAAGTGTTCTAAGTTACTCCTTATAATTTCAGCTATCTGCCAGTGAAGATAGTCCCGTCAAAATAGGTCCAGTGGTTACGGTGATTAGACGAAACAAACAGACACACAATTTTTTTTTTTTTTTAGTTCTGTTTACACTTTTTTATAAACAATTTTTATTTTTTTTATTTAAATACTGTTTACAGTTTTGTATTATGGCATTTATTAAAAAGCTGTTATTTTGACATTACAAATCGACACTTCAATTTTGTTTATGTGTATAGATTTATAGTTTGAGTCGCTGTTCCGCGCCTGAGGTATGTGAAAGATCACGGCGCGGGGCGTCCCGCCCGAGGCTCATTGGTCAACGCTGCCCAATGGGGCAAGGGGGGGCAATCAATGTCTGAAAGTCAATCAATAAATCATGGGTAACCCATGATTTAGCAAAACATATTATAGTATTAGCTGCGCCCCGCGGTTTCACCCGCGTAAGTCTCGATCCCGTGGGAATATCGAGATAAAAAGTATCCTATGTCCCATTCCAGGTCATGGTCTACCCATGTGCCAAATTTCATAGTGAAAGCGGTTTAAGCGTGAAAACGTAACAAACAAACTCGCATTTATAATACAAATTACTAGCTTCCGCCCGCGGCTTCACCCGCGTGATATGTCGATAAAAAGTATCCCTTGTCCTTCCCCAGGGTGCCACCACCTTGACAAATTTTGTTGAAATCCGTTCAGTGGTTTAGGCGTGACAGACAGACAGAGTTACTTTCGAATTTATAATATTAGTATGGACTACTAGTTTTTTACGTTTTTCGTCGTTTTTAATTTAATATAAGTTAATTATAAGACCAGGCTATCACATTAGGTATACACCTGTAATGATAGATGTAAGGAAGATTTGATAAATAATAAAATAAAACATACATCTATATTCTCTTCATCCATAACTCTTTTATCAAACTTAACTCCATCTCCTACTATTGCCTTGTCAAGATGTGTCTGTGAAGTGTCACATAATGTCACCTTCTCAACGCTGTCTGGGAAGAAGTGACGGGATACGTAGCCACGACTTGCACCTGAAATATAATTTTCATATTTGTATTAATGGACTGTTTTTAAATCACTCCTAAACATTTAGTTAACTTGTAGGTTTTTTTTACACTTTGAACAATAAATTTGTTAAGACGGAAGGGTTCTATATCGGAGTTTAACCCTTCAGCTAGCAGCCCTAGCCAGTTGACCTCAAAAACTAACTTATTTTATTGATTATGTACTCAGACCAAATAAAAAACCAAGACAGAGCTCTGTCAACAGTAACGTGAGCCCGGTTTCGTAAACGTTTGTGCACTTAGTGAGGTGTAGTTTGATTGTAAATGGTTGTAATTGTGTGTGTGTGAGTGTGTATGCACAGAGCGGAGGTGTAGTTTTAGAAGCATGCTTCACTGTATTATCCGTAGCGCTCCGTCTTAATTTTTTAGTGAGTTTGAGATAATAAAAGATTGACTATATTGTTTATTTATTAAACTAGGGAAACAAGCAATAGTAAGTTTATTAATCATAAACAGAAGTGTCTTAACATTCAACTTAATAAATATAGGTACTACCCACTACATTTTCCATAGATTATTATGACAGAAATTATCAGCAAAATCAACAAAACCTTGTTTGTTGTCAGGCAAATACTTTCACACATTATACAATAGTTAATATCTAACTTACCAAGCTCAACAGCATTAGTAAATACACGTTTGATATCTAAAACACGGTCCGCAGTCCGCCAACCAACCTCCTCTTTAATATACTCTGCTAAGTGGTAATCATCCCTCCTTGCTGACCTCTCCCTCTGCAAAGCCTTCGCATTCCTATCAAATATATTCATAGAACGATAAACAGACGTAGCAGTCTTCTGTTTAGCAGTTTTAGAAGAATTATTTCGAACCAAAACCTGCACATAGTTACGTAAATATTTTGACTCGTTTCTCGTTATGTGGAGCCTAAAAAGGCAGTTGAATAGTTGCGTTTGTGACATTTTTGATAAATAAATACGTTTATTAGGGATTATTTTAGTTAAAAACACATTATTTTATTTATTTCCCAAATTGCGTCAATGATTTGAGGTTATGTTTTCAATTCTCTGACGTTTCTCAATGACAGATACATAGAAAACGAATCGTTTGGAAAAGGAACTAAAATTAAAAATCTTTAAAAGTAACGTATTGAGGCTTAACTAGACTAAAAATCATTAAAATTTAGTTTAGACCCCCTATAGGAAACCCATAAACCCCTAAAGCCCAAAACACACACAGAGCGGGTGCGGGGCGGGAGCGGGTCGGGCGCGGGAGTACGGCGGGTATAATAATTTGTAATTCAAGGAATTATATGGATGTCAACACACAGAACGCAGGCGCGGGTCGGGCGCGGAGCGGGACCCGCGCGGGAGCCGCGCCCGCCACCCGCCGACACAACAGCGCGGGGCGGGAGCGGGTCGGGCGCGGGAGTACGGCGGGTGTCATAAATTGTAATTCAAGGAATTATATGGATGTCAACACACAGAACGCGGGCGCGGGTCGGGCGCGGAGCGGGAGCCGCGCCCGCTGACACAACAGCGCGGGACGGGAGCGGGTCGGGAGTGGTTGTGCTATTCTGTAAAAATATCTCCGTGAAAACTAAGTGTAGTAAAATATCAAAGTGAGCTTTGAGTGAACTGTCACTGCCTTAGCATCAGTAGGTATCGATGACAATGACTCACTCCACTCTCACTTCACCTAAGTTTTCAAGGTAAGATGGTTACAGAATAGCAATGTGGGTTTAGCGGCGTTACATTCGTTGCAATACACGTATCGATGATATTCTCCATATTAATGTTTTTTTTTATTAATGTCAAGAACCTACAACTTTTTCCATTTTCGCGTACTTCTCTTTAAAATGAGTAAAAAATAATAATTCGTCCATGTCAGAATCACCCAACATTTTCACACTGCAACCGCTGCCGCCTGTCAAAGTACAACCGCGCCCGACCCGCTGCCGGCCCGCGCCCGACCCGCTGCCGCCCCGCGCCCGCGCTCTGTGTGAACACGATGAACCGCGCGACTCACGCGATGAAAACGACCCGACCCGCTCCCGCCCCGCACCCGCTTTGTGTGTGTTTTGGGCTTAAGACTCTACATGTTGGTAATTTTTTTTTCCATATTTTATTATTTTCCATACAAAAAGTGTGCCAAAAAGTGAAAATCTGATTCTGCGGTTTCTCGGTACCTACTTCAGCACAGAGCACTATTTAATTATGTACTTCAGTATGAGCAGAAATTACGCTTACGCAATAGCCCCACTGAACACCAACACGAAGACTGTTAGGCTGGGGCCACACTTCAAGTTATCGCGAACTTTTCTTCGTGCGCTCTCTATTGCTCAGTGAGACATCGAGGGGTGTGCGAGAGAGAGCGCACGATAAGTTCGCGATAACGTGAAGTGTACCCCCAGCATTACTGCAACAAAACTAAGTAAAATGATTTCTGAACTAAACCCTTTACGTCGAAATATTGTCACAACTTTATTCTGTCAATCTGCGTTTCATTCAAGTTGTTGTCATTAGACATGGGCGTTTTCGTATTTAGTTGCTAACGGATATGTAACCGATATTCAGTTTTCATATCGATATCGAAAACCGTTTTCAGATATCGATATCAGTAGTACGATTTGCACAAGTAACTGAAACGAACGAAACGCAAACTCAAACTTTTACCGTTAATACATTGATATAGCTAACTTATGGAATATTTGTTGTAAACTAGACCTTATTGCTAGCGCGTTAGGATATAGATATTACGCACGCACTATTATTAACCAAATAACCAATCACTAGCCGAAGTTACGTAATATTCGCTTCATCACTTTTACGCCAGTAAAACATTGAATGGTAAGACAGAGACAAAGCGAATAAAAACCGTCGATGTCATATCGCTCGTGATGTGAAGTTTGCGTTTTGTTCGTTATTACTTATTCGACATTATTCGTAGTTCGTTCTCGTTGTTGCGCTTTGGATAAGCCATAGCTCGATGAAGTTTTTGTGAAAACGGTTATGTATATTTAGATATCGATATGGTATGATAATAAACACATATCCGATATAAGTTACGTTTTGATATATCGAACCCATGCCTAGTTGTCATCAAATAAGTCAGCTGTTATTCGGTGAATACTATTCTGTTAAAGTATTTAAAAGTTATTTTATAATTCACTAATCTTTATAATAGCGCTCGTAATTAACATCAAAAGTAAGTAATTCTCACATAAGAATTGAAATACAAAACAAATGTTATCAACCGCTTACATAACCTTAAAACTTAAGATAATATTCTGCGGTTCTCAATACTGTAATCAAAGCACAGGATTTCTTGCATAATACTTAATAAACACCAATTTAAAATGATGCAGCAGTTTTAGAAACTGATCGAAAAGTTAAGCGTTTATGTAGATCCGCGCCAATTTTAGCGAGGAAAATTCAAAGGTTTTTCGACTTTACCGCCCCCTAAAACCTACCTGCTTAATGTGCGTAGTATAAAATAGTCCCTAAAAATATGACCCAAGCAGCTGTTTTTTTTTTCATTCATCCCTCGGTAGCCTGTAATTTTTTTTGCCTCAACATTTACAATAAATCTCTCTTGAATTTTACACATGGTGTCTGTACGGAACCGTACATTACTTTACCGACTTACGCGCCGTGCATTCTGCACACACAGCATTTGTACCTATTATTGCAAATAATATGTAAAAATATATTTCAATAAATCAGTGTTTAACGAACATTCACGGTGGTCGGTTTTATTTCATCATCCCAATAGAATCGCCCCGTTATCATATCACTAAGTATAGGAATCCCCTACATTTATTTTTGGTCCTTCGAGCATTGCAGGACTCGGTCGCGGTACTTTGACCTATCGCGCGTACTGGTCAGAGGCACGGTTCGGACTCAAGGTTCTGTGATCAAACCAGTGTGGACTCTTTTAGAAAAACACACTTCATCCTTGACTTGAGCTAATATAGCTTAGGTCAGCAGCACAGTCGTGGTAAGCATATCACGGCGTGACATCAACATCATCGGGCTCGGTGGAGCTCATCATCAGGCGGCGCGAGGGTTCAGCGTACGCTATCGATCTCTGTGGGAGCAGCATCAGGTGCGGACAGCTACGTGGATCATCACTTAACCAAGTAAGACTGTTCCTTTACCTACATCATGGAAGCTCTTTTTTCCCGTCAATCTGAAATCATCATCAATTTCACTACAATAAAGGTGAACTTCAACAAGGATTCGGATTCTCGCAAAAATGCCGAATACTTGAGGAAACGGTTAGAGACGTTAGACAACCTCTGGGGAGAGTTCGAGCAAAATCACCAAAAAATATCTGAGCATAAAAATGTAGCGGTTGAGTATTTCCTTGACAACACATATCAAAAGGGTAAAGACCTTTATCAATTTACTCGTAACCTTATATCATCTTACGGCAAATCATCAAAATCTACTCAACCAGATGGCAAGTTAGACGAATTGTTATCATTGCAACGCACTAATTTTAGGGCATTCACTCGGCTAATTAAGGGTATCAAAGTTGATCAAATAACAGATAAATGGGAACTAGAAGATGAACTTAAAAACGTTCAAGCTAAGTGGACAATTATTGACGCACAACATTTGCAAATCGATCATATACTTGCTGGTGGAGATATATCATACGACGAGGAGTTTAATCATCATGAATTGGCCTACAAAACTATCAAACGTGAGTTGAATAAGAAAATCTCATCAACGACTCACTTAGAAAAATCAACTCCGCATATTGAAATACCATCCTTCAGCGGGAATTACACACAGTGGCCAACCTTTTATGACTTGTTTACGGAGACAATTCATAACAATAACTCCATCACTAATGCTCAGAAGATGCAACACCTCAAGGGAAAACTTAAGGGTGAAGCAGAACGTCTCATCTATCATCTACATATTTCATCGGAGAATTATGCTACTGCGTGGGAGATCTTATTACATCGGTACAACAATTCTCAAGTTCTTTTCACGAATCAAATCGAAATGCTTCTCAATCAACCCAACATTCAGAAGCAATCATCATTTGAAATCAAAAGGTTGTATGATACCTCAACCGAATGTATTCACGCGATTCACAATCTCGGCGTTGATACGAATACGTGGGATCCGTTGTTGGTTCATTTATTGTGCAAGAAACTGGACCCAGAAACTTATGCTGACTATAAGGAAGCACGTAGGACACCTCGTGATTTACCAAGGTTAGACGAATTAATGGGATTCCTCGAGAGTAAGTTTACCGCTCTTGAGCCTATTCATAAAAACGATAAGGAACCCTCACCATCAAGCAAGCGGAACCCAAATCAATCAAAAAACACAAGTAACTTTAATAAGCAAAACAATTATAAAGGTTACATTAACAAAAATTATCAAGCCATTATTACTCAAACTTCAAAATGCTCTGTATGCAATTCTAATCATGCTCGCAACTTGTTTTCGTGCAAAAAATTCATGAATATGACACCGGACGTGCAATTGAGGACGGTGACAAACTCAAATATTTGTCAAAATTGCCTGTTCAGTCACGATGGAACTCAATGCACTTCGAAAAAGCGTTGCAAAACCTGTCAAGGTGATCATCATTCAATACTACATGAAGCGTGTGTCTTATCATCAAAACAAGCTCATCAATCAACTTCATCATCATCATCTGCAATGACCGCTTCGTCATCAAAATCATCAAACAAGCAATCTAATGTTAATCATGTCGCAGGTGATGACGAAGAGTTATTGTTGACCACGCTATCGATCAATGTCAGGTGTTCTGATGGCAGCTATGTGATGCTTAGGGCTCTTCTAGACCAGGGATCACAGATATCATTAATATCGGAAAACGCTGTACAGCGGTTAGGGTTGCAGCGGCGAAGATATAACGCATCAGTATCAGGGATAGGTGCTGGTGCTAGGCAAAGCAAAGGACGGGTATCAATCGACTGTCAATCTATTTACGGCGACTATCAGTTCACTACAGAAGCACTGGTTTTGACAAAGGTCGCTAACTGCTTGCCTGGCATACCATTCAAAAAGCAATCTTGGTCTCATATCCAACATCTTCAATTAGCAGATCCAGAATACAACGTGTCGAAGCCTATTGATATTCTCTTGGATGTGAGTATCTATTCACAAATCATCATGGACGGTCTCATCAAAGGTCCAGCGCAGGCTCCGATTGCGCAACAGACGGCACTCGGATGGATCCTGTCTGGCAATGTTCGCACATTTAATTGTCATATCGTAACAAATGACTTATCCGACCTATCAAAATATTGGGAGATAGAGGACGTTGAAACATCATCATCATCTCTTTCCAGTGAAGATCAGTATTGTGAAGAGTTTTATCAGCAAGCTACTCGTCGTTTGGACACTGGTAGATACGAGGTTGGCATACCCATGAAACCCGAATACGAAAATCAGCTTGGATCATCAAAATTAAAGGCTATTGCACAATTCAAACAGTTGGAAAGAAAAATGTGCAATAACGAATCATTTTCAGAAAATTATAAATCTTTTATGTCTGAATATCAAGAACTGGGTCACATGTGTATTGCCAATAATGTCGACGAATCAAAACGTGCCTTCTTCTTACCACATCACGGCGTAATGAAATTAGATTCAACAACAACAAAACTTAGAGTCGTTTTCAATGTGTCGGCGAAATCTACATCGGGCAAAAGCCTAAATGATCTCATGTGTTGCGGAACAAATCTTCAAAAAGACCTCATGACACTCATCTTAAACTGGAGAACCTACAGTTATGTAATCACAGCAGACATAGAGAAAATGTTTCGGCAAATCTATATCAGACAATCAGATCGTCATCTTCAATCAATCATCTGGCGGCAATCATCTCAGGACGTACTGAATGAATATCATCTTGCTACTGTGACGTACGGTACTAAGGCTGCTCCATACTTAGCTATGAGAACGCTTAAACAGCTGGCAATAGATGATGCCGACAAGTATCCACTAGCAGCGTCAGCATTAAATCAATCATTCTATATGGACGATCTGTTTAGTGGAGCCAATACCATTCATCAAGCCAGGGAGCTTCAGCAGCAGCTCATTGAGATACTGAAGGGTGCTGGTATGAACCTCCGGAAATGGTCCAGTAACGTACCGGACCTACTGGTAGACCTATCACCTGACCAACTCAATAACCCATTAGACTTCAAGTGTTCAGAAACAAGGAAAACCCTTGGATTGAGATGGAACCCATCAACGGATAGCTTTAGCTTTCAAAATCAATTACAGCATCATGATAAACGCGTCACAAAGAGACAGCTGCTTTCAGAAATTTCAAAACTATTTGACCCCTTGGGCTGGCTCTCGCCATTATCAATCAGAGCGAAACTGCTTTTTCAAAATGCATGGTCATCATATGTATCGTGGGACGAAGAAGTTTCACAATCCATTCAAGATGATTGGATTCAACTTAAAAATGATTTCAACATCATAGACCCATTTATCATACCGCGTTATCTCGGTAACACAAATCAATCATATCAAATTCATGGATTTTGTGACGCTTCCGACAAAGCATACGCATGTGTTGTGTATGTAGTAGCAAAAGACAGTAAGGGCGAATACACATCAACGCTCGCTGTAGCAAAAACGAAGTTAGCACCTTTAGCAAAAAAGGTATCATTGCCACGACTAGAGCTATGCGGTGCGCTACTGCTAGCTCAACTTATCAAGAAAGTCATGGAATCTTTATCAAATCAGGATGTAGAGATCTATGCCTGGACAGACTCCATGATAGTTTTAGGATGGATCAAAGGCGATGCGAAGAAATGGAAGCAGTTCGTAGCTAACAGAATTATCAAAATCATTAGTATCATTCCATCATCATGTTGGCATCATGTGAGGTCAGAAGAGAATGCAGCAGATTGTGCTACTCGGGGTCTGACATCACGGAAGTTAACAAGCCATCCGTTGTGGTGGCAGGGTCCGAAATGGATAACCAATTTCGAACAGCGGACCCTTCCTATCACCTTATATCAATCACCAGACTTGGAAACCAAGCAACTTAGTGTAAACACGGCCTTATATCAAAATCATATTTCAATCATACACGAATTATTACACAATTGCAGTTCATTAACTCGCATTGTAAAAATAGTCGCTTGGATATCGCGTTTCATTACGCAATTACGAGGTAAACACACTTCAAGAACGGATGTATTGACGTCATCAGAGATGGACAATGCATTGAACATCATTATCAAAGATGGTCAGTCACACCAATTTCATGAAGATATTTTATTCATCAATCAAAAGGGGCACGTGCATCCTAGAAGCAAAATATCATGCCTTAATCCTTTCATGGATGAGCACGGTATCCTAAGAGTAGGTGGGCGACTCAAAAACGCATGTATCAGTGACTCATCAAAACACCCCATCATATTATCAAGTCATAGTCGTCTCACCGATTTAATCATCGATCAGGCTCACATCACCACATTGCATGGAGGCCCGCGACTGACACTTTCGTACATCAGAGACAGATATTGGATAATCAGTGGTATCCGTACCGTCAAGAGGAAGTTGAGAACATGCGTTAAATGTCAGCGCTTCAGTCAAACACAATATCAGCAAATCATGGCCGATCTTCCAGAGCCACGAGTCACCCCATCACGACCTTTCTCTCACACCGGGGTTGATTTTACCGGACACGTCGAGTTGAAGGCCAATAAGGGACGCGGAATCAAAACCGTCAAGGGGTATATTGCAGTGTTTGTTTGTTTGTCTACCAAGGCTGTTCATCTGGAACTGGTTTCCGACCTGAGTACTCCAGCATTCTTAGCAGCCTTTCGTAGGTTTTCGGCCCGGCGTGGAACGCCAAGTCACGTATACAGTGACAATGGCACGAATTTCGTAGGTGCCAATCGTATCATTAAGAAAGAGTATCAAGAGATCATAGCCACCATCAACACCGATTTCTTCAATAATATCAATGACATGAACATAAAGTGGCACTTCAATGCTCCTGGGTGGCCAAGTGCAGGCGGGCTTTGGGAAGCTGCGGTGAAGAGCCTCAAATATCATCTAAAGCGTATAATCGGCGATCAGAAACTCACTTACGAAGAGTTTACTACGCTACTACATCAAATCGAGGCATGTCTGAACTCAAGACCTCTCTGTCAGTTGACCGAGAGCCCTGACGACGACTTTCTTACGCCAGGACACTTCTTGATCGGTGGCCCACTTCTATCTAGGCCGCAGACGGATCCAGATCACATGAATCAATCAACAAGGTGGCAACTCACTCAATCAATTAACAAACAGTTTTGGAAAAGATGGTCTAGCGAATATCTTCAACAATTGCAGGCTAGATCAAAATGGCGTAAGCCAAGTAGGAACTTCGAAATCGATGACGTCGTTCTTATCAAGGACCAAAACTTGCCACCCGGCAAGTGGGCGTTAGGACGTATTCAAGCAGTTCATCCTGGAAAGGATGGCTATGTTAGGGTAGTCAGTTTAAAAACTAAAAATAATATCATACAACGCCCTGTCACCAGACTTGTGTTGTTACCAGTAAACAAGGACACAACACAGGATCAAAATGTCAATCAAGACAATTCAGAGGAGCGAAGTAAGAGAAAGCGACTTCCTCGCAACAAAGTATCATTGCAGAGCCTGTTCACTAGTTTCTTATTACTATTTGTCATGTTATTTTCACTTACTTCAGCGCAAAAAATACCTAATCATGAATCATATAATGTGACGTCATTAAAAGAGAATCAAGCTATTTACTTCGATAGAATATCCAATCTTCAGTATATCAAGGACGAATGGCGTCTAGTTGTGTTCTACAACATGACGACCTACTGGAAAGGTTTATCCGATATCAAAGGTTACGTCAATCACATCAAGCTATTATGTAACACCCATGCAAGTAAACAATATCAGAGCATCATTCTTCAGTTAGAGCACGAGATTAGCGAAATTGAACACTATGATATGTTACTTAAATATCAAAGTCCGAAAAGGCTGAAAAGAGGCCTAGTAAACGGGTTGGGTTATATTGCTAATTCATTATTCGGTGTACTGGATGAGAGATTTGCCGAAAAATACAAGAGTGACATCGAGCAGATCAGTCATAATGAAGGACATCTTCAAAAACTTATCAAAAATCAGACAAGTATTTTAGAATCAGAATTTAATATCATACGTCGTAATGAAAATATCATGAATCAACAATTCTCATTCATCAAGCAACATCTTCACAATCTATCGACTGAGGTGAATAAAATACGTTTGGATAATGAGGATGGCCTTTATGTCACATCATCATCTTTAGCAGCATCAATAATTATATCAAATATTCGTTGGATTCAGCAATCGTTAATTGGCACGGTTACAGATATATCACACGGGCGCATTGACAGTCATTTGTTGTCGCCGGTGCAGTTATCGTATCAGCTGAACATCATCTCTAGCCAACTGAATGGTAAACTAACGATACCAGTGGATTCGAAAAATATCAAGGACTTGTATCGTTTGCTTAAAGTATCAGCTAGAGTCTTCTCAAACTACTTAATCGTCGAAATCAAAGTTCCACTCCTAAGCAATGAATTGTTTGAGTTGAACAAAATCATATCTATTTCGCAAAAGAGAGGACTACAGTACTATCATCTCATTCCATCGGTACCATTCATAGCTTACAATCTAGGCAAGGATACAGCATTTCTTCTATCAGAAGAAGACCTACAATCATGTACCCATGTTCCCAACGATATCTTGTTATGCTCATTAAACATGCCCATTTACGATCTAAACATAAAGCAGTCTATCTGTGAAATCAAAATCTTCAATCAAAAACAATTATGCCACTCCGTAAAATCGTCGTGTGAGGAGCAATGGATCAAATTGCACAGGTCGAACACCTGGTTGTATACATGTTGCTCGGAATGCCAAGTGCGCATAATTTGCGCTAACGGAGTCACAATGGTCAACCTTGTCGGCAACGCGATTATTACCCTAGGTCAAGGTTGCACATTGAAAGGGGATACATTTACTATTTATGCTCATAATAATTTCATCAATCATGTTAATATTCATCATCACATCGAAGTCCCAGAGGTGTCTATGCTAAACAAAATCATGAAAACGTCTGCACCAGAGAACTTCAGTGTGGCCGAAGATCATCATCTCATTTGGAATCAATTAAGGGCTCAGATTGACGAGGTTAAGGAACAGTCGTCTACAGACCTGAGCATTCACGACATTCATCACTATACTATGCTGTACATCAGTGTAGCTTCGGTTATCATCTTGGGTGGCGTCGTCGTGTACCTCATCAGAAAATATCGAAGTACGGACAGAGTACCAGCGTCGCCGGCCCCCCAGGGCCAGGAGGCTGGCTGGGTGGGGCCAGTGACGGTCGCGCCGGTGGATACAGCGCCGGTAGCATCACGTTTAGCGGAATCAGTGCAAAAGTGTAGTGAAGTGTTTACGATTAGTGGTGTAGATAGGGCTACCTCGCCAACGTTTCTGCGTTCAGTGCACTTACACGACCGCGATGATTAAGGACATGTGTTTATGAGAATAGTCATATAAATTAATGTTTTACAGCATTTGTATCATTTTACTATTTAATCATGTCAACTTGTTTGTAACTTCAATATTCTGCCTAGCTATCAATCATTTCAGTTGCCCAGTTTGGGCGGGCAGGATGTACGGAACCGTACATTACTTTACCGACTTACGCGCCGTGCATTCTGCACACACAGCATTTGTACCTATTATTGCAAATAATATGTAAAAATATATTTCAATAAATCAGTGTTTAACGAACATTCACGGTGGTCGGTTTTATTTCATCATCCCAATAGAATCGCCCCGTTATCATATCACTAAGTATAGGAATCCCCTACATCTCTCATCATCATCTCTTATCTACTTTCCTATCGCAGGTGTGCTGGAAGAGATTTCTTTAGAAATAAGCATCACCTTTGTACGTTTTTTTTCTGTTATTTTCTTCTTGTCTGTTTATTATGTGTGTACATAAATAGTTAAATAAATAAAAAATAATAAGTAAGTACTTACATTGTCTATTTATTTTCAGATGTGGCCCATATTATTGCAATTCTTAAGGTCAAATGCTCCATACTTCACGTTGCCAGTTGCAGCAGTGGTAGGAGTCATAGGATATAACTTAGAAAGCTTACTGTCTGATAGATATACACCTTATAATAGTAAGTACTCAATATCTTTATTGCTTTACCATATTGTGTACTGAGGTGGTAACTCTATGGGTCATGGGAAAGTCCGAAAGAGATACCGTGGCCTCTGGCAACTTACAGGCAACTGAAGGAACACGGGTGGGTTTTAGTCAATAAGTGTCTGACAGGCCCTCCCGCTCCACCTGCTGCTTAACCACCCATGATTTATTTATTGACTTTCTGGCATTGGTTGCCCCCCCATTGCCAATGGGGCAAGCGGGGAGCTCAGCGTCGGCCGGGCCACGTGCTGAAGGAACTCGGGTGAGTTTTAGTCATTAAGAGTAACAGGAAAAAGCGGGAGAAGTTACTTGATAATTTCTGTTTTATATAACTCTGACATTGCTAATCTGTCTTGAGCCAGTGTGGTGACCAACGTTCATGCCTTCTCTGTATGACAAGAGGTCTTTGGCCAATTTAAAGTTACAATAATTCCTTTATTTTACTTATTCCAGAGGCTGTCCAAGACCAGAGATTAGAACGCCAAGATGAAGAATCACTCAACGACCCAACAAATGTAAAGAAACTGAAATACAAAGAAAATGTACTTGGAAGGAATGTGTCACCATCCCTGCAGACGAACAACTAGTCATTGTGGTTTGATTTATGTTAAAAATATTAGTAGGTAGTTTGAGTTGGGTATTTTATTATGTTAAAAAATGAGTGGTTCATTTGTGTCGTGATGGTTACAAGAATTCAAGGCCTGACACCTAACACACGTGCCTAAAATGGGGGCAAAGTAAAGAATTTTATGACATTGAATCTTATTACTAGTGCCTTAAAGTACAAACGAGACTGCGCCAGCGTGTTCTGGAACTAAAACGTCGTTGTTCATACTAATTTGCACTTTATGCCACTAAAAATAAAGTGTATTATTCAATGTCATCGTATAATACAGTGCTCTGCAATCAAGTTAGGTTAGAGCAATGTTTGGCTAATTATCCTTTTGGTGTCTGTTTCCAACTGAGAACTGGCTGTATATTCAAAAATATGAACACCTTGTACTAGTGGACAACTTTTGTATTGTCACAAACGCCGTTGGTAAAATATTCAACTCATTACAAAACAATAATTATTTTAGTTATATTAGAAACTTATCTGACTCAGTCAGTGTTTTTAATTATCATGTCAGTTTAGATTTAGTTAAATTCATCCCTGTTTTGTGCCTTTTTGAGCAGCCAATAACAGGCGGTCGTATACAAAAATATACGTACAGTACAACTACTTGCTTAATGTCCCTCGGGAATCATCGTATTTCCGAATGCAAATTTCCATGTCCATCAATTATTAGATTTATCCTGTAAAATAATTAGAATTCAGAACTTATTGATTGCCGTGTGAATTATATAGAGCTGTAAAAGTATTTTCCTTAAACAATTTCCTTAAGTTAAAAGAGTATTAACTCTATACCTACTTCCAAGTCGATTGAGAGCGTTCGGTCTGCACCAAGTGCAAAGGTTAATTGATAGAAATCCGACGACTGACCAAACATGAAGTTTGCCAAGAGACTTACATAACAAGTTATACTGTACATAAGTATGAAAATAAAAGTGCAAGAGCGTAATTTAATTTACAATAACTTAAATTATGAACTATTTTAATGTCACATACTTATTTAATACTTAATTTATGTTTCCCCACAACTATTTCATAATTATTATTAGTAGCATATGAATAAGTTTTACACTGTTATTATTAAAATAATTTTTGATTTAATGTTCTTTATTATTTAAAAAACCAAGTACTTATCTGTTTGTACTTAGAGGAAAACCCTAATGATAAAAGAATTTGACTTGCTCTATATAGTAAGTTATTTTATTTTGGTGCAATAAAATTGCTTCCCCATGTTGCGATGGCATAGATGTATAGTCAATATTATTAGTACAGCAGGAACTATTCCTATATTTATATATATTTTATGGTTTACTAGCTGCGCCCCGCGGTTTCACCCGCGTAAGTCTCAATATCGGGATAAAAAGTATTCTATGTGTCAATCCAGGTTATAAACTATCTGTGTGCCAAATTTCATCCAAATCCATTCAGCCGTTCTTGCGTGATTGAGTAACAAACATCCAAACACACAAACTTCCACATTTATTATATTAGTAGGATGTATACAAATAAATAAAATTGAAGCGTCTGTTTCTATGTCAAAATAACAGCTTTTTACTGCTTCAGAAAATATCATTATACGGTAATTAAAAAAAAAAAACAATTTAAAAAATGTTTGTCTGTCTTTATGTTTGTTATGGCTAATTTCCGAAACGGCTGGACCGATTTTGACGGGACTTTCGCTTATATAAGGAGTAACTTAACCAAGGCTACTTACCTACTTTTATTCCAGAAAACGTTTTAAGGTCCTCGCGGGCGAAGCCGCGTGCAGCAGCTAGTATTAAATAAAACGACATAAAGACTCGACACTTAAATCATTTATTCTTAAAATACTTTTTTTAGGAAATAACATTTTTAACAGACTACAATAATAACGCCACGATTTCACCCAAGTGCACAAAAGCACTAATGTGCATTTACCTTTAAATAGTGTTGCCAAACTCATACGTTGGACTAGGGAATAATTGGAAAATGTATTTAAATTGGAAAATAGTGTACAAATGTATTTAACATACATAACAATTTTAAAAATAATAAATGAGTGCGACTAATGGAATACCTAATGTTTGAAAATGTGAAAAATATGTCTGGCAACACTAGCAACCCATTCAATGTAATATAACATTTTATGAATGTTATAGACAAAATAATCCAGTCTAAATCAACGTGATACACAGAAACAATATGGAATATGCATGTGATTCAAATATGGGTCAAATATTTTTTTCTATAAACTATGTTACTTCAGAATTATGCCTCCATCAATATTTTTGAATAAAATTTCTTTTTGAGCCAGAAATTAATTTTTAAAAAGTCCCAAAAAACTGTGGGTAATTCAAATACTTGAAAAGGCTAAGAGCGGATGTGACGTAACAATCCGGGATAACAATCAAAATGTCAATGTCAAGTCAATCAACAAGTGTCAAGTCAATGTCAAACGCTCATAGAAAAAGGAGTGTTTGACGTTGACTTGACAGTTGCTTGTCTGTTTTCACGAACTGTGACGTCACCACACCAAGCGCGCCAAATGGAGGGCGTTTAAATAGCCCGGATCGGTTGGATATTTTTAAACATTTTTTTAACTACTTTAAATTGCTTTTTGGCCGTCGAATTTTTTTTTACTATTATTTGACGATGTAAAATATCGAATAAAAATATTTAAAAAATACATGCATATTCCCTATTGACAATCAATATTTTAGTATCACACGGATATTTTATAATATCATCTAAATTATGATACCGCGCGGTAGCTATAACGTAAACGTCAGATCGTTTATGGTCGGAAAATTTTAACTATAGACAATTTTGATACATACATCGAATGGGTTTTTCTCCATAGCTATATCAAGCTATCAACCATAATCATACTCAGAATCTGTTCATTATAATAAAATTGGAATTTCTCTTACATAAAAATTATTTACAAAAAGAAATAACATGTAACTTTTTCTTATGTTTAATAAATCTCGCTATATACATAAAACTTTCGTACATAACAAAAACAGGCAAGATAGATAGAAAAAGGGAATAAAAGACTTCAGTTTATTCTAGAAGCGCCACTCTTTAACCATTTTTTAAGGCCGCTATCACATTATCATATTTTTGTCATCATAGAAACATCATAGCTGTCGTTATATTTTGTGACACTATGATCAATCCTTTCGAATATAATGGGGAACGACATCTGAATTTTAATTATATTAGGTACATACCAGACAAAGTATACGATTATCATACTTGACATCATACCTTCAAATACGAGGAGCATAAATTACATTAGTTTTGTTATATTTCTATGAGTTATAATTTATGATAGATCTATGATCATTATGACAATGTAATAGCGGCCTCATTCTATAAAAAATCATAAAATTCGATATTAATTTACATTAAGTATAACAGTAGAAATTATTTGAAATAAAATCATTTTTATGGTACCATGAAATTTTTACATCCCCACTTTTCTTGGCTTTGTAAAAGCCTAGGCTAGTCTCAATCAAAGATACTGACGAGAAAATTGAAAAGACTCATAAACAAGAAGTTCATTACTTTGTTTACAGATAGAACACATCTGTGCCATATATCTGGAAGAAATTCATAAAAACCATGTCTAGCTTCATCCTATTAAAAAAGTCATTCAACAGTGGCGCCATCTATATCAAGTGAACTATCTAATTTCACATCAAAAATTTTACTACTATTATTTAAATTGTAATTGTAACCATCGAAAAATATGTATAAAAATTCAAAATCTGTAAAAGCTAGATTCGTTGATTAAAGTTTAAATATTGCCATTTTTAAATACAAGTTTGTGAGGAATCATATATTCTTCTTTTAAATTGGACAATTTGCCTGAAGATCTTCGAAACAGTAAGTTTAACATTAGAACTACAAACTTGAATTTAAAGTTTTGATACTAGCTGTCATAACCACATCATGATTTCATTTTAAAACATCAGCGTATCACACATAGTAATGGCACAGTATAAATAAGTAACAGTATTATGTGTCGACAGTGCCTTGAAATAATGACCTTCCGCGTCCGTGCGTAACTGACGCGCACTCGACAGGTACTATTGCGTACTATATGAGATACACTGAGATTTCGAAGCGCGACGTTTCGACCGTTTTCTATGAAGATATAATACTGTTACTTATTTATACTGTGGTAATAGCAATTAACTAACCTGGTGAAATGAACACCTCTGCCTAACTGTTCGGAGAATGTAGCCATGATGTTAAGCTGCTTCATTGTTTTTTTCAAGATGTGGTTGTGGCAACATAATTGTATCTTCCTTTTTACCGCCTTGAATGCCTAATTTGTAATTCTTAATTAATCTAGAATTTCAAAAGTTAAATCTAATTTTGACTCTTTGCTAGCTCACTACTCGAATCTTAGAAGAATTTTTAACACCATAGATAACGAAAATTTTACAAAAATAAAAATAAAGTCTCCTATTTTTTTTTTTAACAAATCCTTGATTATTTGACTTTTTAATCAAGTAGTAACCCATGGGGAATCTTGAACATGATTTTCTTTCCGAATGAAGACCCAAAACTACCCCCCAATTTCTGAATGCCAGAGATCTTATGTCAACAAATTATATCACTGAAAATTCAGGCTTATAGCTTTATCCACAACGAAGTTACGAGGGGGTCGAATATTTCCTTCCACATTAACTTTCATCCTCTATTGACAGTAGATTTAAAAATCGAACTCTCAAAAATAGGAGGATTCCCGATTTGTCATTTATTTGCACCAATTTGCACCAATAACAAGAGTTTGACTAGCCACGTTGACGCCTATTGGTTCATCTCTGCCTATTACATAATAGTCTTGGGCCAATCACGTGATTTTATCTCACTGTCGTTGCAAAATACGAACGCGTCATTTGACTTTTAAAAACATTAACATAAGGTTTAAATTTGAGTGACGCGCGATATTGAAATGCAATAACTAGACTATGGGTTACCAAAACTGTTCCGATAATAATTTTAAAAATCCAAGGTCAACCGATAACACTTTGCATAACAAATTTATCAATCTCCATGAAACAACAAAACGTATCATACGACGTTGTATTCGATTGTAAATACTTTCTCACAATATCTAGGTCTTGCAAAGCTCTAGACTTTTTGACTAAAACCTCCTTTTCTTCCGAGTCTGGCTTGTTTGTGGCTAGAGGCATTAAATCCTCCTTCGCTTTTTCAGCATAGTTCAAAGGGTCAGTCACTTTATGGTTCCCTCCAAAAACGGATCCATTGGTCCCTTGGCCTGTGACCAGTTCTTCATCAACTGTCAAATATTGGTCTAAATTACTTAGATTTGTAAAGTATGATTCTACATCATAATCTTTCAACATACTGGCTAGAACTTCCTCGTCATTTTCATAGACTTTTGGCTTGTCTACTTCTCTTATTGCCTCTGGTACTGTGACATCATATCCTGTATCGACAAAGCTTTTAGTTATTGCATCTGGAGGCGTTCTTTCCCATGCTTTTTCTAACATGTTCAACGCTTCCAGACAGGTAATGTTCCTGTCAACCCCTCTAAGTACATTTATGGCTTTTTCTTCTAAGATTAATCTCCGAAATTCTTCTCGAAATTTCGCAGACACACCATTCTTCATTGGTATTAAACCATTGGACGCTTTCCAAGGAACAAAAACTAGTTTTAAATGCGATAACTGTAGTTTAGAATGTATGGTTGCTCGGTCTAACACTAGGATTGCTTTCCGATTTTTGACTTGCAATTCTCTGTTCCAATATTTGACATATTCCTCAAACATTTGTGTAGTAAAATGGGCTTGGGAATGACGTATATAGGTAACAGGTAACGTATCAGGATCTCTAAAGGAATGTAATAACGGGTCTTCGGTACCACAGACAAGTAACTTTTTTTTATCTGTGCCTGGCATGTTGGCGCAAAGGAATACTGACAATCTATCTTTGACATAACCCTGTATATACTTTTTCCCCGCCAACTTTTTTATTCGACCTTTTGAAGGGTTGTAATAAAAGCCAAATTCGTCTGCAGTATAAATATCTTCGTCTGGTATACCTAACCGAGCGTCACTCCATTGCTCTCTGAAAAAGTGGTTCTTCCATTTTGATTCCATTTGATTATGGTAATCCCTTTTACAGGGGGTCCCTCTAAGCGTTATATTATATCTTTTTTTAAACCTGTCTAGCCATTTTTTGCTGCCATTAAAGGCCACAAAGCCACTTTCTTTGGCAAACGCTTCAGCAACATCTTGAAGCATTTTTCCTGATACTTGGATATCATTCGCTCTCTGTGAATGAAACCACTCGACTATTCTTGTGTCTAAAACACTATTCATATATCTAGTGGTTCGTTTTCCTGCCTTTTTGGGTAGCGCATACTTTTCCCTGTCTTCCCAAATCTCGTTGACTACTTCTGGGGTCAGACGGTAGAGCCTACAGACGTCTGATACCGATCTGCCTTTATGCATTTTGCTGACGATGGCACATTGTGTTGGATGGCTTAAGTCTTCCCGTTTGAGACAGCCATCGAACTCGTTATATAAAAATGGTGGCTTATCGTCTTCTGATAATTTTTGGTCTTGATCTGATTGTGTGTTGTCGCCTGCTGAGGAACTTTGGTTTGGGCCTCGGCGGCGGGATGATTTTCTGTAAAAGGTTGATATAACTTTATTATTTCAACTATTTCTGCAATGGGTATAATAATTTGTAATTCTACATGACATGGGACACCGCACTGGGCCCGCGTGGTAGATTACGGACCACCCTCTCACAGGCAGGAGGCCTGTGTCCCAGCAGTGGGAACGTTATAAACTGATTATAAAATGCTATGTAAAATTTTGTTATTATGGTGCTCCCACAATTCTGTTAAGAATGTTTACAAACATTAGATCACTTGACTGGTTTGATGTTAGAAAATGTTTATCAACATTTTTTTTAACTCCAGTGTTTGATGCTGGGACCACCCTTAAGACCGTGTACTGACCGGTGTAACGGGGTGTAATGTAACATGTTACAAAGCGAGCATTCGTGCAGTCAGTACGTTGAAACGAGCACAAACACGCGAGCAATGTAAGTGCATTGAATGACTATTTCATGAAATCATCACATTTGGCACTTATATGAACTTATGGGGGATGCGCTAGGGTAGCCCGCGAAATTCAAATTTTCTTAAGCTTTTTGCAATTTGCAAGTCAGTGTCAGGTTGTATGTTGAACTAAATATTATTTGCGGCCGTAACAAATATCGGTTTATAGTATTATAAAATATAAACATTAAAATCAGCAATACAACTCTCTAAGTTCATAAAAGTGCCAAATTTCATGATTTCATGAAATAGTCATTCAATGCACTTACATGAACTTAGAGAGTTGTATTGCTGATTCTAATGATTATAATTCTGTAAATCCATATTTGTTATGGCCGCAAATCATATTTAGATCAACATACAACCTGATACTGACCTGCAAATTGAAAAAAAAGTAAGAAAATTTGAATTTTGCGGGCTACTTTAGGGGATCCCCTTTAAAATACTCACTTAGGGGTGTCTTCTTGCTGTCTCTTCTTAGAATGGGCTTGTTTCGTATGATTCTTCAACTGTGAGTTCGTGTGGAACTTAGCGTGACACTTCTCACACTCTTCTGTTCGGTCGTGGGTAGACATGTGTCGCGCCTGGAACGAGAAGGAAATGGGTAAGAAAACTGTAGATTATGTTGGCAGGTGATGCAGTTGGAGACGCCCTGGGCGTCGGGAATCCCAGGCGGATTCCCGGCCACCATAGGCGCGGGCATGCGGACGGCGAGCAATGGGTAGCTCGCCGTCCGATAAGGACCAGGCCCGGGTCGACGGCGGCGCGTTGTGTTCCACGCGCGCCTCAAAGAGATGTCAGCACAATTGGCGGGGTCCGATTGCTAGGACCGATGCCCGTCAGGATTGCGGGAATGTCCGTAAGGGATACCGGGACCTTGGTAGCAGGCAACTGAAGGAACGCGGGTGGGTTTTAGTCAGTAAAAGTCTGACACGCCCTTCCGCTCCGCCCAGAGCGGGAGAAGTCATTGGATGATATCCCAGCATAAAAAAAAAATAGGTGATGCAGTTTTTTCCTGACCTGTGGTGGCCCAACGGTAAAGCTGATATCAAACGATTCACTTTTTGTTCATTTTTGCCTTCATTCTGCATCTTTCACTCGAAGTGAAACGTCTGAACATAAAATGAATCAGAAGTGAAAAATTAATTCATTAGTTAACCGATCCAATGATGTTGGATTTCAGCATTCGGCATCTTACACTAGCCTACCGAATGATCGAAAACTCACTCTGCCCAGCGTTTTCCCAACTATGTTGGAGTCGGCTTATAGTCTAACCGGATGCAGCAGAATACCAGCAGTTTACATGGAGCGACTGCCTATCTGATCTCCACAACCCAGTAACTGGGTAATACCCCTTGGTAAGACTGTTTGTCAGACTTTCGGGCTTCTGGCGACCCGTAACGACTGTCAAAGATCTACGAATGACAGCCGGGACCAACGGCTTAACGTGCTTTCCGAGCTACGGAGGAGTCTCGGTATGTAAAGATGGTCACCCATCTACGGATCAACTCCGGCAAGATGCAGGTCCTAATAATAACTTAATACTCCACACATAAAGTGCCTGGACCTTAAGATGAAAAGCGCTGCAAGCAAGCCAGCCAGAAAGAGATGGCGAGATGACCTGGTCGCGTATTACGAAGACTACTTCGAGGTGACTCAGGAAAAGAGTAAGTATCTGAAAGACCTTTGGGGACCTTTATTAAGGGCTTACCCAACCTCAAATTTTATCTCGCTCGCAACATACTACTCACGGCCTGAGTGAGACCGAGACGGAGTGGGGTGCTGGCGGCTCCAAGCCTCGAATAGTTTAGGTAATTGCTTTTTATAGTTAAAATAATGGTAATTAAAAAAAAAAAACATGACAAACCTGCTGAAACTATAACTATAAAAGATATAGTTTGTAATACCAGCGGTTTATAGATCGGTTTAACATATATTTATTTCAAAATGAATGCTGCAGTATTTTCGGCGTAACGGAGGATCATGCTAAGCAATTTGAAGGAGGTAGGTCCTTAAGAAAAATAAAATAAATGACTTACCAAATAATTTTTATTATTAAACTTGAGGCCGCACAGCGGACAAGTAGGCGCCGCCTTCTCCATATGCACTTTGGCGTGCATGCGGAGACTAAACGCTTTCTTGAAGTACCGGCCGCATATCTCACATTTATGTCTGTAAACAGTTATAGAATGCTATTAAACCTACAACTGTCAAAAAAAACACATTGAAAATTGTTGAAAAGGGAACTGAATAATAATAACGGCACTTGGCCGGTAGCAAATGTCTTGGATTTAAGAAAGTTGTACGGGAAGACAAAAAAAAAAATACAAGAAACACTAACTTAAATATTACCTAGTTTTAACTTGATGTTCAAGCCCATGTGTCTTGAGGTCAGCAGCGTTCTCAAACTCTGTGTCACACTCAGTACATCGGAATGTTCTCCCTTTTTTCACTTTTTCCTTTATTTCTTTCTGCTTTTTTCTCCTTTTTGATTTTTTGGGCTTTTCAGTCTGCAAAATGCAAGAGCATTTAGGAAAAATACAGATTTTTTAATAAAGGAAGGATTTTTTTTTTGTAAAATAATCCAACTTTTTCCTGGTGGGCCGGTCCCTCAGTGGGCCGAGCAAAGCCGTGATCAGTAATATAATTACTATTTTATTTTCGAACCTCAAGAAATCCCGGTAGTTTTTTGGGTCCCAGACCGACGCTGTATAATATACAATACCAGTTGGATTATTTTCCCACTAGATAGGAGGAGGTATGATGATAAACAATCTTACAAAATAGCAATGGTATTTTCCTGCAGCTGAACAAAAAGGTTTTTCGATTTATAAACCTTATTTCTATTACACAAAGTTGTTTTAAGTGCAACTAATAGTTATAATACTAAGTTGTTGTTCTAAAAGCACCTAGTTTCCATAGGTATTGAGTGCACGTTTGTTTAAATTGCAATCATACATTTTTTTTGTTAATCAAAATATTGCCTCCAGTTGGATCAATTTCTAAGATAAATTATATCAATTATCAGGAGATCTATAAGTTCTGTTATTTTATTAACGGAAACAAACATTTTTTAGGCAGGTTGAATGTTCCAATATTCAGTGATAACAGGACCATGTTATCAGTATTATGTTTATTACTAATTATTAATACTTTTGGTAAAATCCCTTTTATAAAATGATTTATGAAAAAAAAATTCTTCAATCCAATAAAAGTAAAAGCTACATAGATATTACATTGTGTTAGGAACCATGGCAAATTTATGCATGAAACATTGATAGATTAATTTTTCAACTATGAGTATGTTCAAAGATAAATAACATGATGTTAATACTGAACCGAGTTAACATATAAGTGTTGAAGAGGTTTCGAGAGCTGGTTTCAAGTATTTACACAAGTTAACATGACTGAAACTGGTCAGAATCTATAATTTTTTTGTAATTTGATGTCAATACTGTTACCTACTTTGTTAAACTCTAGAGGGCAATCCTCATCCATTTCTTCCACTTCCACGGTGACCAGCACCCCGGCCATGATAGGCTCATCATCACTGTCCTCCTCATAATTACAGCTTCGATTACTTTCGCCAGAAATTTCGGCTTTTCGTTTTACTGCCGACAAACACTCATCGTCGGAAGAACTATCGACATAAGTCGTCACAGGAGCCTCCGAACTAGAAGCCATGTCGACGGACACGTTACTCATTACCGGTACTACACAAACACTGTCATTATTATCGTGTAAAACTCAAGTTTTCAAGGATATAAATAAAAATAAACACCGCCTATCACAGCAGACGCCATTTTCCATCTGTCAGAATTTGTTTATTTTTTACTTGGCAATTGGCATGTTACACGGGTGGAAAAATGATTAATTGATCACGTCTCTGAAAAAAATCTTATAATTAGTTTGTAATTCATCTAAATGTCTACAAAACCGTAATTTCATGATCACATAGCTTACACATTATTTTTTCTTTAACTGAAACAAAACTTTACAATGGCAACAATGAAGTTGTCAAGAATAAAAAAAGTTCCCGCTGTCAATGAACCGCCCGAAAAAAAGCAACGCGCATCGCTTCTCTTTTGGAATTTATGGTACAGTAACAAGGCTCCCTTTTGTGTTACCGTTGATATTTTAACGTGAAATCCTCAAAAGCAACGCGTAAACAAAGCGCGATAAGCGTTGTGCACGCTAGAATTGTGTATTTACGCGAAATTGTGAGTACAGCATCGGGATTTATGGATCAATATCGCACACTTGTTAATATGCGCTAACAACAGCGAAGCGTCCATTCACCAAATGGAGACGAAATCCGGCGTTGGCATTCAAGACCACTGGATGAAGAGTATGATGGAGCCGGCGTCCAGCGACAAACAAGATAACCGTTCGTCAGTAAAACGCGAAAAAATGGCCGAAGCTTACAATGGTGGTGAAAATGTAACATACGAAATGAAACAACAGCAAAATGATACGAGGTACAGATGTGATGTTTGCGATCTCACGTTCGAAGGTATGGAGTATTTGATGCTGCACAAAAAGTTCCATGGAAACGACAAAGATACGCCGATTATGGAGCCTGAGCCCCCAGTACATCACAAAGAAGGACCCAAGAAAAGGCGCAAGTTCAAATGTGACCAGTGCGACGTTAAAGTGAACTCTCAGTACCACTTGGATATTCACAGGAGCAAGCATGAAGGTGCTGCCTCTAAAAAGTATTTATGTGAGGTCTGTGACCGCAGCTTTGTTGCCGCTCAATTTCTGAAAAGTCATATGCAAACTCATTCGTCAGTATCAACAATAAACTGTGAGATTTGTAACAAAAGCTTCACAGGACAAGCTTACTTGAAGCTGCACATGCAGCTACATAATGATATTAAGAAATTCAAGTGTTCTAAATGTGATGAGATGTTTCCTACGAAAAACTGCTTGAAAATCCATATGAAAAAGCATACAAAAGTGAAAAATTTCAAGTGTGACTGTTGTAACAAGCTGTTTGTGTCAAAAATAACTATGGAGAAGCACAGACAGACCCACGAAGGGCAGCCAATTGACTGTCATGTGAAATGTACGCAGTGTGACCGAACTATGCATGCGTCATTACTCAGAACTCATCTCACACGAGCTCATCCTCCTCATGTTGACGATGATGTCAAACGACCGCATAAATGTACTACATGCGGCAAAAGTTTCATTGTGCGAATAAATCTTAATCTCCATATCAGAGTCTGTCATCCAGATCTTGCAGAACCGGAGGATGACGACGAGGAGATCATGACAGACAACTCTTAGTTATAACACGTATATTAGCATTTTGCTACGTATTATTATGGATAATTATACTTTTTTATAATAACTAAGACAAGTAGTTTGAATAAATTTACTTCCCTGTAACCTTCCATTTTTATGTTTTAATGACATTGAATAAAACATGTATATTTTTATGTGAATTATTTTATTTTTATTGTTACTACAACAACTTTTTACAAAGTTATAAAACTCTTCACACTTGACTGCAAAAACAGTGTGGTATTTTAGTTGGTAAATAACCGACATTCTTTAGCCTTCTCAGGGAGACCATGCCATGGTATACTTAACTACGCTTTATCTAAATTAGATAGGTACACTATCCATTATCAAACTATACATTTCCAGTTTAAGATGATCTCCCATTGAAGAGGATTTGAGGTCGGCTTTTATTGGAAATGTATAGCTTGATTATGTAACCGTGTGTACCTATTTAAAAGTTACTTTTGTGCTTTTTCAGATGTTTCCTTCAGGTAGCGTATTTACAGGATATTCTATATTATAGAATAGAATGCACTATGTAGGTACGCCATACGATTACAGATAAAAATCTAGAAATTTTACACAGTGGGTGTATGCGTGACAATTCGGGGCGGTTTTTTCGCTAAAAGCTATACCTAGCCTGCCTAGCCATAGCTGTACCTAGGCTAGGAATAAAACTTTTATTCTGCAATAGCCCCAATACCCCATTCACGCTCTGACGCCATCTAGTGGCGGTTTTGTGTGAACACAGCTAATAGTATCATATATTATATACCTAGGTAGCGAAGACAGTTGGTGCGCATTGCATAATTTTTTAGAATGTTCCAGACCGCGCCAGTAAGTAGGTAGCTTGGACCTTGTTCCCGATTTCGGTAGATTTCCCATCGCCAAAAATGACGGACTTCATAGTGAGTTCACCTTAGGAAACTCTTGTGCAAACTTTCATGCTTTAGGTTCCAGTGAGTGGTTTAGGCCACAGAGTACAGATCGATTCAAACTTAATGGCGGCTCGGAAGTTAGCTTTTAGCTGCGCAGTACCCCACCCCTCACCCCCGCTGTCACATGAAATTGTTACTGCGCAGCGACTCGCCTCATGTTCCGAGCCGCCATTAAGTTTGAATCGAACCATACCTACCTACATTCTAAGAATGATTCTAGTATAAGTAAGTAGTAATAATATTATTATTACTACTTACTGAAAGTTTAGGCTGTGCGTTGTTGTCGCTTGTCAGTATAGTCACGAGCAATAATGTAAGATTTTCAAAACCTAAGGTAAAAGAAAAAACGAAATATTTTAACTACATTTTAATAAATAAATTAAACTAAAACGGTTCACTTCTCAGTTTCCGGCTTCTTTTCCTCTGCGCTGTCTTCTACCTTCTTCTCTTCTGTCTCTTCTGCCTTTTGCTGTGAAAAAATATAGTATTTAAATGAAAGGAAATAAGTACTACGTCACCAACTTATCGTCAGGACAAATCGCCAATACGATAAGTTTACCTATCTTTTTAACCGACTTCTTCCAAAAGGAGGAAGTTCTCAATTTGTCTGTATGTTTTTTTTTGTATTTATGTCATCATGCCGCGACAACCTGCATCACCATAGAATTTTCAATTTTTTTGTCATACAATTAAATTACATTTCTATTCGTCGCATATGAATCCCATGCCGTGCCGTGCCATCAATGTGCGCCGGGCCTAAGGATAGTTACTGTTAGGCCTCTGTCCATGGCTGAGCTAACCTATGTGTTGTGTGATTTTGTGTGTGTGAAACCAATGATATAGGAGAAATTCCTAATGTTTCTTGTGACTCTCCTGCTTGTAACTACATAATTATAACCGTAAGTACCTATAGTGTGGGCTTTTATCCGTCTGAGGGCCGGCGCCCACTGGCGGCACGGCATGGCAAGGAATTTTTATGCGACGAATAGAAATGTATCTTAATAGTATTACAATAAAATTGAAATTTCAACGGCAACGATACTGCCTACAGCAGTATCCTTCGGCATGCCGCGATGCCCTTAGGCATCACCCTTGAATTTTCAATTTTATTGTCATACAATTAGATTCAGCAACCGTTCTCCTAAGACCGATTCGCCATTGGACTGTTCGTCGACAGGATGATTCATTTATTTCCGTTTCCCCAGCAGGGTTTTTCACCTATGGACATTTCGCCGACAGAACCTTTCATAAGCGTCACTTTCGACGACAGCCCTTTCCAACTACTAAATGTTTCACCGACACGACGATACACCTATAACTCTTTTAACTACAGACCTTTCCATCTACGACGAAGAATTCGCCGTCAATCTTAAGATAAACAATATTTCAAAAAATGCACATATCTATCTACAGCTTACTGTGTCTTTACTATCGGCCGAACCCACTAACCAGCTATCTATCGGGTTCCCTCTATCTGGCAGAATTTTGATGCTCCGAAATTTATTTGGCATAACACACTTGGCATAATCCCCTCTTAAAGAATATATATATGGCATAAAAAACATTTAATATAATTATTGTTTGGCCGAATGTTTATATGTCCGAATTTACAAAGGCATACTTTTAAGATGACAGAATTTTATTTGGCATAATTACTTTTGGCAAAGCTTAATTTCGCATAATTTCGTTTCACATAACGTTTATTTAGAGCGACGATTATTTGGAATAATTTCACTTGGCATATTAAGAAGATGCCAGAATTTCATTTGGAATAATTTTATTAGGCATAATTATTGTCATTTCTATAGGTTACGTATTAAAATACCTAAGTTTATTCTAACTATTTTCAAGATAACTACGGTCAAAAGACCTACCGTTTAAAATATCTAAAGATCGTTTCACCGATTTTTGTAATAACTAATGAACGAAATCCATAAAGGAGAATTCATCTACGGTTTATTCGACTACAATTAATTCACCTAAGGTTGGTTAAACTAACGGACGATTCAACTACTGTTGATTTATCTGTGGTTTATTTTTATTTGCCAAATGATTTATTGCGAGTGAAGCGAGCGTGAGAGAAACTTATCGCTGCAAAACCGACTCCACTCATTTTGAACTGAGTGAAATAGGTTAGGTTAGGTTAGGTTAAAACTGTGACCAACCGCGCGCGAGCCGAGCGAGCGTAGCGAGCGGTGCCGCGGCAGCGGCCGGCGAGCGCTACTTTCAAGTTGCTCGCAGAAATGATATGAAAAGTATGCCAAAAGATGATTCTAACTGTAAACTTTCTGAGATATGATAGTTCTACCTTTTAATGATTATCGATATGAAATGTATGCCAAAAGACGATTCTGACAGTGAACTTTCTGCAATATGATGGTTCTACTTTTTAATTATTATGGATATGAAATTTATGCCTAAAGATGATTCTGAATTACAAAATTATGCGTTTTTAATGTATAATAAATGAGTGTATGCCAAACGATTTTCTGCGAAATGAAGTTTATGCTATGCGCTGTTATGCAAAATAATATTATGACATAAAAAGTTCTGCTATAAAGGGTAGACCCGTTGGCCCTGATCTCTTAGTAAAGACACAGTAAGCTGTAGATAGATAATATGTGCATTTTTTGTAATATTGTTTATCTTAAGATTGACGGCGAATTCTTCGTCGTAGATGGAAAGGTCTGTAGTTAAAAGAGTTATAGGTGTATCGTCGTGTCGGTGAAACATTTAGTAGTTGGAAAGAGCTGTCGTCGAAAGTGACGCATATGAAAGGTTCTGTCGGCGAAATGTCCATAGGTGAAAAACCCTGCTGGGGAAACGGAAATAAATGAATCATCCTGTCGACGAACAGTCCAATGGCGAATCGGTCTTAGGAGAACGGTTGCTGAATCTACAATTAAGTTAGGTTAGGTTAGGTTACATTTATAGGAGGATTAATTTCTGGAAGGATCACAATATATCCTTCTAGAAATAAATCCTTGATCCAGCCTTGAGGAGGACAGTGCCCCAGCCCCAGCAGTGGGAAGATAATATTATATTATCAGCCTATAATGTTCCCACTGCTGGGACACAGGCGTCGTCTCGGTGAGAGGGAATGGGCCTCCACCACGCGGGCCCAGTGCGGGTTGGTAGATGTCACATGTGTTCGAACTTTTGGCTCTAGGACATGCCGGTTTCCTCACGATGTTTTCCTTCACCGTTTTGAGAGCAGTGGTGGTAAAAAGTAAAGCGCCTGTGGTCTGGGTTCGAACCTACGGCCCAGTGGTAACGGCCGCGACTTACGAGTTGTAGACTCGTAAGTCGCGGCCGTTACCACTGGGCCACCACGGCTTTCGGGAAGATAAGGTAGGTATAAGCTAATAGGCTGATTACGCAGTTAAGGCTCTTACATAGATATTGGGGCGATTCGTCGCGCGACGTGACGCCGCCACGTCGCGCGGCGAATCGCGCCAGTATGTAAGAGCCTTTATGCTAGGTAAGTAGGTATCAGAACTCACCGCAGCCTTCTTCATATCTTCCTGCTTCTTCTTCTCCAAATCCTTGCTGACTTCCCTCATCAGGTAGAGCTCTGCCAAACTCTTCTCTGAAATTGGAGAAAACACCTTCACCGGTTCCTTATTCACATCGTTGAGGGCGTCTTGGAAATTAAAGTATCGTTTTTGCAGGGCTCCAAACTCTTCAGGTGTTAGTCCCAAATATTTGTCGAACATTTTTGCTGAAAAGTTAAGGATTTGTTTTAGATTGAATAGGTATTTAAAGCTCATTTGGGCCCTATCTCAAATTTTATCTCGCTCGCACCATTCTACTCGCGGCCTGAGTGAGGGCGAGATGGAGTGGGGTGCTGGCGGCTCTCAAGCCTCGAATAGGTAATTGCTTTTTACGGTGAAAATAATTGTAATTAAAAAAAAAAAAAAAACGTAAGACCTGCTTTATAGTTAGTTCAGTTATTTGAAGTATTTTTTTAATACCAGCGGTTTATAGTTCGGTTTACAGGTAAATTTGTTTTTTTTTTCTATCGAGAAAATGCTATAATGTAATCGTTTTTTCGCCAAACATAGGACTTTCGCTTTTGACTTTATTTCAAAATTAATGCTGCAGTATTTTCGGCATAACGGAGGATCATGCTAAGCAATTTGAGGTAGGGTAGGGCCTTTAAGCTTTGGCTAAATAAATAATAACAGCCGCACGGGTTTTTCCGGGTTAAGCAACGCTTGCCGAGGTAGGTCCTTGGATGGGTGACCATCCATCACATATCGAGACCCTCCGTGCCGCGAAAAGCACTTGTCCCGGATGTCATTCATAGACATTTGACATTCGTTATGGGTAGTCAGAACTTCAGAAGTTCAACAACCAGTCTTACCAATGGTTATCGTGTTATCCAGTTAGGTTAACCACGTTAGGGTTATGGGGGTCAGATGGGCAGTCGCTCCATGTAAAATTCTGGTATGCAGCTGCATCCGGTTAGACTGGAAGCCGACCTCAACATAGTTGGGAAAAGGCTAGGCAGAAGCAGCAGAGGTGCCAAACATTTTTGAGTTCTCGAATATGCAGTGCTGACTTTCTTGTAGGTACCTACATTATACGAATTAATAAAAATAAGTATTTACTTACATTTGTTTTCGGAGACCTGTGAACTACCAGAATAATAAACTCCAAATGAATGTTAACAATGACATTGGAGTTTACTAGTACCTACCTATACGTACTTTTTGTTTCCGTAAATAGGGGCAGAGATCGCCAACGTTTTTGATGTGTTCATGTGTCATTACATAAAATTGAAATAGGCAGAATACCAAACGTGATAGATTAGATAGAACCGTTGTGTGTATGTGTGCGTATTATTTGCTGACTCTACTAGTCCTCACGCACACATTCACAGCGTGTTTGTAAACTTGGTTAACACAAGTATAGCGCGGGTCGCTTCGTGAGATCAAAATACTGTATTTAACTGAAGTAAGTAGGTACTTACAAATCCAAACATAAAATCAATGCGCATTGCAGTAGGTACTTAACACATTTCTCTACTTATCTGCAATTAAAAGCATCGTTTGCTTTTTTAAATCAACATGTTGTGGAAATAGCCATTCTGAAAACCATTACTATATAACTAAGCGAAGGAAGTTGCAGACCTAAGTACCTAGTAAAAACACTTTTTTTTTTTTAATAGCCTGTTGTGTGTCCCACTGCTGGGCAAAGGCCTCCCCTTTTTCCTTCCAAAGCTTTCTATTTTGTGCGATTTCAGGCCATGTTGGCCCCGCAAACATTATTTACGTTTTCAAATTCAAACAAAATGTTCGCGACCTCTGAGGTCAATACGACTAGGTTGATTCGTTATAAAATATAAAACATTGCATTTCAATTATATCTGTTTGTACCAATGAATTTGCATTTAAACAATTCAATAATTAAGTAGATTATACATTTTAATCGATTCTGATTTAAACGTATGTCCCTATTGTAATTATAAATGCACGTAAATAAATCGTACATTTTGTTTGCTTTCTAAATTGTTTTAAAGTTAATTGTACGGCAAAAGATAAATTGGCATGTCCCAATGCAGTGGCAGTCCCCTTGCCACGAACGGACGTGACCCATTACATCCCAATGTAATTTAGTTAAGGTCACCATCCACGGACTGACCGTGGAAACTGCAGCTTAACTCGTAAATCAATCGTTGTACTTGTGGATATTAGCCATAAGCCCCTTTAAAGCTAGTAGTCACTCGAAAACAAACGTTATGTAGGTATACCATGCCATGGGACCAAACATGAAATTGCGACAAGTTATAAAACTAAAGAGCGACTGCCTATCTGACCTCCACAACCAGTACACGCGGCTACACATCAAGCTATACTATTTCCGGCATAAGCTGACCTCGCATTATAAGGAAATTCTATACAATGCGAGATCAGCACATGGACATACATACAACTGGACATGTATAGCTTGATGTGTAGGCGTGTGTACCAGGGGCCGTTGTGCCATCATTTTTCCAGTGTGAGTGAGAGACGGAGCTATACAGGGCCGATAGCACCACCCTTTTTTCGCAGTGGAATAATGATGGCATTAATACTTATTAATACGGCCCCAGTATTGGATAATAACTAATAAGGTACTCCTGTAAGACTGGTTGTCAGACTTTCGGGCTTCTGATGACCCCTAACGACTGTCAAAGATCCCCAAAAGACTGCCGGGACAAACGTCTCGTGCTTACCGAGACACGAAGGAGTCTCGGTATGTAAAGATGGTCACCCATCCACGGACCAACCCCGGCAAACACAGCTTAACCTGATGGATCGACCCGTGCGGCTGTTATTACTTAGCCACGAGCTCCTCATATTGAGAAATATACAAGTGCTTTCTTAAATTACAGCAGCTGGTCGACCTGGTGGGCTGGCTTTTTTTTTTTTTAACTATGACATCTCGTAGTTGATTTTTGAAATCATGACTACTTAACCGGACTTTCCTGTGGCTGCCTTAAGAACTACTCTCAGGGCCTCCAGCCAGGGGCTTATAACAAACTATTCTAAATTAATACTAAGTGAACGCTCGCTAAGGGCACCCCCTGTGGGGTACGAACCTCGGTTTAGGGCGTCACTGACGGGAGGACAGCAAGACGGGACAGGCTGGATCAATATCGGATCATTATTATTAATCGGGGAATTTAAAGCTACGTGCTCAGCTTCGGCGCGGGCTGGCACATCATCGGACAAGGGACGGGGGGACGAATTTAATCGGGATCGCGTTGGTCGTGCTGGACTAGGCTTGCAGAAAATATATCGATATATCGAAATATCGATATTTTTTGTTCGATATATCGATATTTTCAGGCGATATTTATTATTTCGATGTATCGATATAAAATATCAAGTATCGAAAATGTATCAAAAACGATATATTTTCAATAGCAACACCGTTGTCGCCACTGTCTAAAACCGCTGGAACTCAGAGCCGTTAAAATGATTAGTAATTTTTTTTTCTAGTTTGGTATTTAAATGATTATAAAACTTGAACTACATAAAGTAATTTTTTTTTTTAAATACCTCCGATGTATCGATATTTTTTTTTCGATATATCGAAATCGATAAGTATCGATATTTTTTTTAAATATCGATATGATATATATCGATACTTTTTTACACTTCTTGCATCCCTATGCTGGACCTCGACGGCGAGGTCGGAATGACGGTAGGCGTCTGTGTTTGTATCTCTGTAAGGTTCTGGTCTCCCTACGGCTCTCCTGGAGGAGGGTCGGATAGGATTATTACTAAGCCACGAGCTGCTCTTTATATACCTACAGACTGATCATTCAATGTTATAACTGCCGCACCGCGCTACGCGACGGAGCGTGGTGCAGTGTGATAATCGCCAGAAACGAGCAGAGCTGTTTTTTTTTCGTAATTTCGGTGTAGTAGGCTAGTAGGTACACACGGCTACACAATACATCAAGCTATACATTTCCAGTTTATGCTGATCTCGCATTGTATAGGATTTCCGTACAATGCGAGGTCAGCTTATACAGGAAATGGATAAGCTTGATGTGTAGCCGTGTGTACACATTGTACTTAGTATTAGTTAGTAATACACTCCTTTGCAAAAAAAACGGGCGGTTTTGATTTTTGGACATTATTGGTAATCATTTAGTTGTAAAGAGGTTTTAATAGCCAAACTATGTTACTGGCACTTAATAAAGAGTCTAGGTAAGAAAAAAGTTAATTCCAAATTCAAAACTTTTGTTTAAAACCAATAATAATCCCGTTTTCCGTTTGTGACTTTTACTAACATTTTGCAGGTTTGCAGTTAGAAGGTTATCCTGGCAACTAAAACTAACTTGTCGTTATTTTTAGTAGAATAATTTATGTTTGTCGCATAATCCAGCCTTATTGTGACTTAAAAGTGATATCTTTGTGTCGATTGTAATGGCAGAAAAAGCAATAAGAGCTAGTAAAATTGTAGCGGTGCTGGAAGAGGGGTGTAGCCAAAAAACTATATTCTTATTGATTATAACAAATTACTAGTCATGTATGCTAATGATATAATAAAAATATTAATATTATCCATACAAAAGCCAAGGTGCCCGTTTTTTTTGCAAAGGGGTGTAATTAATTTCTCTGGTAGTAGGTAGGTAGGTACTTACATAAGTCTAGGCTAGGGCTGATATCAGTAATTTATAGTTATGTATCTAACAAAAGGACATGATGTATTCATTGTTGTTTAGACGAGGGTTGACATGTTTGTTACGAAACCGTATTATAATTATGTATGAGTGAAGACTCTATACTAGTACATAGGTACCCTGTTAGCTGTAGGTACCTTTTAGAGACATAGATTTACCTAGGTTCTTAAATGCGCAGACTGGCGCGACGCGACAACCGATACTGGCGCGACATGTCGCGCGACGCAACTTTTAACAATACAATTTCTGAGAAAACTTCACGGCGAACAATGCGGCGGCGTCGCGTCGCGCGACTTGTTGAGGTCGAAGTCGCGTCAGTCTGCACGAGCCTTAATTGTTATACCGTGCAGTTTTCTCAAAAACTGTTTTTCTAGAGTCGCGTCGCGCTGGCGTGCGCGCCAGTCTGCACAGAGCTTTATTTGTAAGAGCAGTGGTGGTCCAGCGGTAACGGCCGGGACTTACGTAGGTCGTAGATTCGAACCCTGACAGGCGCTTTACTTTGTGTAAATTATTGCATCACCACTGCTCTCAAACGGTGAAGGAAAACATCGTGAGGAAACCGGCATTTTCTAGAACCAAAAATTCGAAGACGGCCCACTCCCTCTCACTGAGAGGAGGCCTGTGTCCCAGCAGTGGGAACATTATAGGCTGATTATGCTTAAACTGAAGTGTCTGTAAGTAGATCGATGATGGACTATGACTGGAGATTTTGATCTCAGTATTTAATCTGTCAAGGATTCGCCCCATACTACTTGGGACTTAGGTAAACATAAGAAATGTGGGTGTACTCAAACTCAAAGCATTTATTTCAAACTAGCTTCTGCCCGCGGCTTCGTCCGCGTGGTATGTCGATAAAAAGTAGCCTATGTCCTTCCCCGGGATGCCATCTATCTCCTTGCCAAATTTTATCGAAATCCGTTCAGTGGTTTAGACATACAGACAGACAGATAGAAAGACAGACAGAGTTACTTTCGAATTTATAATATTAGTATGGATAAACCAATTACAGGCACTTTTGAATTGTCAAGGGGTCGGTCAGTCAGAAAGATGAAGCTAGTTGCCCATTCCAAAGCGTAGTAGGTTCCTATGGAGAAGAACGGGCAAGAAACTCTACGGACACTCTTTTAAGACACTTTAATACACCTCTGCCTAATCCCTGAAAAATGTATAAGCAAGTCTTATTTGACACCCAATTGGTCCAATTTGAAGGCTTTAAAAATTTACTGGATAGGTAGTTTATCTTGAGAATACAAGATGGCGCTGCCTGTCACCGTTCTCGCGTAGCTTATTAGTTCATTTGGGATAGGGACATCCACGGATATCTATGGGGACTTGGGGACAACTTTAACATTGAGTAAGTAATATTTTGATTTATTTATGTACCCGCATAACAATTAGATTTAAATAAGCGTTATTAGATTCTAACAAAACTGAGAGGATTGGTTGGTAGTAGATGCTTTATATAGGTATCAGCCACCCCAAATTACCCCAAATAGGTATGTACCTTAAGGAAAAATAATCGTTATATAAAAATAAACCATTTCCTTTTATTTATTTTTTCTTTTTCTATTTATGTAAGTAAGTAGGTACTTATATATTTTCATTTTAATTATTTATTTCAAACCATCCCAATTTCCACTATGAAATCGTTCCCCTTTCATTTTGCGTTCGTAGAACGGAACGAAAAGCCACCCCTCGAGGGGTAATGACTCACTCGTCCCACCCCCGACGAAAAGTGCCGGCGTAACCCGATGATAGCCGAGCGGGGAGCGTACGGAGCCCGCACGGAAAACATTAAATCTGAACCCACATTATTATGTAATATTTTGCAAATTTTTTAGCAAAATAAATTCTTTAAAATTAATGTGAAAATGCGCGGGAATATGTCAAGTGTTTGTTATTTCGGATACGCATCCGTATGCTGTGTTAAACTAAAGTGCTCTGGCCAAGACTGCCTATATTGATTTTCTAGTGACGTGCAGATGAAAACGTTGTATGCGGAATACAGTGTTATTATTAGATTGTGTAGTGCTTTTAATAATTCAGTAAGTCATTTTACCAAAAAAAGTGATGCGAATTCGGATAAAATAATCCTATTGGAACTTTGAAATGATTCCTGTGCCTCAATTAGAAATGTGTGAAAATCTGCATTAATTTTTTCATAATTAATTATGTCGCACCAGTATTTTTTGAGTGAACAAATGATTTTAAATGAAAACTAACTTGTATTATAAAGGGAAAATGTGCTAAAAAATACTTTAATTCAAAAGACGCCATATTTACATTCTAAAAATAGTTTCTACCCCTAAAAAGACTATTTTAGACCAAAATCTAAAATAAACTACGTTTTCTATAATCGTCGGTAAAAGTGTTCAATTTATCGATCGTTTTACAAGCAAGGCCACCCATGAACCCGAAATTAATTGCTATTTTCTTTTTCCATTACATACCATCACGCTAGATCGATTTTCGGATAAACAAAAAGGAAAGTATCGCGCTATCTAAAGTGACCATCTGATTGACGAACATGAACCTTTTCAAAAGACTGGAAATGGTCGGCCGAGTTTCATATCATAGGTATGTAATCAGTCTGCATGGAAAACGGATTGGAGACGGTAAAACTTGAATTTCCCAGTGTTTTCAAGGGCACTTGCCTGTTGAAAGCTATACCTTAGGTGAACTCTACTTGTAAGTAATTCGTGGAACGTTCGATTTATAACAATTACTAAGTTTTAGCTCCTTCATCATCATCCCAGTCTGACCTGACTTCACCCATTGCTAGGCAAAGGCCTCTCTTTTCATGTGCCAATCGGCTCCTTACAATAACCATCAGCCAAGTATTCTGTCAAGTTCACTTTTAAAATTCGAATCTGACTCAAGGGAATGCGGATAATTTTCGGATAAATTATCGAGGGTTTCACACCTCGACACCGTTCGAATTTCGAAGTGATGTTTAGAGAATCACCTACTAGTGTCTTAACCAATCTAATGTGAATTATTTTCTTCTCTTCTCTGTTTAGAAAGAGGCTATGCCCCTGCACAGGCTGTAATTTATGCCACTCGACTACGGCCGTGTCGATTCCAAGAATTTGATAAACCTACCTAGGTACCTACCCATTTTATTGGAGCAAGGACGCACCGATATTGACATTGCATTGAAATTAACCCTGTACCGATAATGTCATGCTATCATCTATCACAAATTCACAATCTTTCAGACAGTTAAGATTTTGAACAAAAGGTGCTTACTTATCTGGAAATATCGTTACATAAAATGTGTGCTCAAAACGGTGAAGGAAAACATCGTGAGGAAATCGAGATGTAAGTACTAGAACCAAAAATTCGAAGACATGTGACGTATAACCAACCCGCACTTGGCCCGCGTGGTGGTTACGTCGTACTCCCTCTCACCGAGAAGAGGCCTGTGTCCCAGCAGTGGGAACATTATAGATTGATTATGCATGCGATAAATCCCTAATTTGCGGATTCAGGTATTACCTGGCTAGTACCTTTCGCCCCAGTCGGGTAAAAAAGAATTGTGGCAGTGGATAGTTTTTTCTGTCATGTGGAAATTCTTATAGACTTGGAGACTGCTTGGAGAGGAGGAAGTTATTTCGGATTCCGTCAACAAAGATCACACGGTGGTCGTCTTCAGAACATAAGGAAGAGAACTCTGGGATTTCCCGTAGAAAAACCTTCCTGTGTAACGTCTTTGACAAGCTACCGTACGACGTATTGATATTATTATTCTGTCTTCCATTTGCGGTATGAGACATTTTACTGCGAATCTGTCTAATCTCCAGTCACAGTTACGTACTTAGTTCCAGACAGCCATTTGTAATAGAGGTCGTTGACCTTTCTATATAAAAATAGAAGTAGATTATTTAGTAACCTATTCCGGTTAACTATTCCTCAAGACTCATAAAAAACTCTTCGTCGCAACGTCGTGTTCGGGTTCGCGATTGGTCAATCGTCATCCTGAAGATGCGCAATTGGGGTGCTGAACTGCCCAATATTATACATGTTTTCTCTTTTTTGAGGCTTCAATAAAAGAGTCTTCTTGAGTGACAGTGACAATACTTCTGTAAATCTATCACACCGTGGGTAGACATCCCTTAGACAAAGTAACATTCTATTAGCGATAATGGAAAAGGCAAAAATGTATAGGACTGACATATGCTATCGAAAAGTTTATGTCAATTCTATTGAAAGTCGTTGTAGAAATACGAAACGCTTTCGAAGCGATTGTCACTTGTCTAGGCCCTCTGGCCGGGCAATTTTTTTCAACACGGTTTGATCTATTGGCGTTGTCATAGCTCCAAACTGCGGAGTTTCCAATAGGAGTTCGCATCAAAGAGGGTCGCTATCATTTTTAAAGTGAGCTGTCCCAGCTTTGTAGAACAGCCATTGTTACCGTTACCAAGCCACAATATAGGTTCGTGTTCAAAAAATTTCATCCCATCATTTAAATTCGACAATACACGTTTGACAACAGCTTATCGTTAAACCTTGAACTTTTTTACGTTGGTAACCCCGAGTTCTATGGGCCTAATCTGATTAAACACGCGCCTAAAATTGGACCTAATAATTACTTACTTTTGTACCTGTAATTTAAAATAACACTGGGTACGGTAGGTATCGGTTATTATACGGTCGAATTTGTAACCAATGGAACACCATTCCAGAACACAAATTTATTACCATAGATGACTATAGAGTTATGGGATAAGAAGGGTCAAAAGACGCTACCATGGGGGAGCCTCAAAATTAGGTCGCTGGCAACATCACTTCGAAATTCAAACGGTGTCTTTTTTTTAATCTGTGATGATTTACTTTTAAAAACAAATGGGTTCGTTTTCGAAATGTACATTTCGAAAACGAACCCATTTGTTTTTTAAAGTAAATCATTCACTTGAACTTCAGCATTCTAAAGGTGGAATCCGACGGTGCGCCATATCACGGACGGACACAGACGAGCCCGGACGGCAGACGACCACAGATCGCCACGCACCGCGCACCGAGGCGCTTCCGACGGTGCGTGATATTGCGGACGCACGCACGCGGACAAGCCTACGCACACCAATGCTCTTCCAACGGTGCGTGTCGGTCTGTGTAGGCTTTGAGATTAGAAGTCATTTTGTCACTCCAAAATGCATAGCGAAAGAAAACGTATCGCTGCAGCTATATACAACATGTAACAGAATAAGCGCAAGACCTGAAAGTAGTTTGCTCAGAATCGGCTTCTGAATCGATTTCCATCATTATTTATATGTGTTAATTTTTCATGAAAAAAATCTTTTCTTTAACTGAAATTAGAACCACCGCGTCTTACCAAGGTAATAAGATATTTTATTTAAGGAAATTTAAGCCTTATCTCAAAGGAATAAAGCCTATTCAAATGCATAAACAAATTTGTAATACGCTCATAGCTATCCTATGTTTCATGTTTAGTCAGGAAGTCTAGTTTGTAAAAAAAAACTAGGTGTCGTTTAATTAAATTAAATTACAGATATTATTTTAGTCTTATAATTTAATATTCTAATTGGGGTGTATGAGCTTGCGTTTATTCCGTTACATGTTGTATATACAGTATGTTAACTAACAAAGGGCGTTCCCGTTAACCTGCAATAGTATAGCGTGTATACAAGCTAAAAAAAATATCACAACTCAAAAAAAAAAAAAAAAAAATTTGTGTCGTGAAATGTTCACAAAACGATTAAATTTAAACGTAAAAGAAACACTCTGTACACGCACACTTGTATTTCAACGTAGAAAAATAAGTGTGACAAGTGGGCGTGTAGAGAGAGTTTATTTTCCGTAACAATTTAATATTTTTTGTGAATATTTTACTATACAAAAACAAAAAAAAACATTTATGGTAATATTTTTGTTTGCATGTATAGGCGCTATACTATTGCAGGTTAACGGGAACGCCATTTGTTAGTTAACATACTGTAGATATATTTAGAGATATAGATATAGATTTAAAAAATCATAAACAAGCTCGGTCGTCCACTCCATTATTCACACTAGCCGAACAAGAAAACTTCACCAGTTCACTGTACGCGCTTTCAGCGAAATAAATGTTGCAATAACGATATGTTTCGTTTTGAATGATTTAGTTCCCAGAATATTTTTTTAATTTAGTTGACGTTATCTATCTGTGTGACTGAAACTGCCCACAGATGTAGCCCTCATATAACAGTAATAAAAACTTAAAAAAAAAAAAAAAAAAACTGCTTCCAAAAAAACACTAAAAAGTGAAAAATTACTTCAATTTCGGAAATCGGTTTCTTTGCTTTTCAATTTTCGTTTGTTGCCTGTAAAGTAACCTCCTCCTTTTTGAATAAGTCTGTTAATAAAACAAATTATTTAAAAAACAAAAAACCCGCCTGCAAAAACGCATAACTTAAAAGAGAATACCAAAATTCTACAGATTATAATGCTTGTTTTTCTCTTTTAAGTTATGCGTTTTTGCAGGCGGGTTTTTTATTAAATAATTTGTTTTATTTCAAGCTTTTTAGTTTTATTAATTTATATATTTGGAATTAATTCATTACTAGCTTTTATTTGATACCAATAATGTAATTTTTTTTTTAAAAAACCTCCCCTCCCTTTTTTTTATTGCAGATGAAATTTAAAAAAATCTTTTGCCTATATCACTCCCACAATTAAGACGAACCTTACGACACCTCGTATGTTACAATCCGTCAAGCCGTTTAGGCTACAGAGCGCGCCAAAGAAATAGACATACATACATACAAACATACATTATGAGATAACTAACAGCAGATGTATCTGTTTCGGCTCATTCAATAATTGGTATTGATGATTAAGCACTTTAGCTGTGCCCCGCGGTTTCACCCGCGTAGGTCTCGATCCCGTGGGAATGTAGGGATAAAACGTATCCTATGTCCTATTCCAGATCATGGTCTACCCGTGTGCCCATCCTCTCCTTTCTAAAGTAGGGAAAGTCGTGGAGGCGCGGCGCCGGCGTCGAACGGTTCGCTTATTGCATTTTTATACTCGTAATAACTTCGAAATTAAATGTCCAATTCCAATGAATTAAAAAGTATTTTACTGCTACATAAATACCCTTGGTGTTAAAACTATTTATTTGCATCGAGATATAAGTACTAACGTACTAGAGAAGACACCGTAAATTCCTACTTTGTCTCGTTCAACTGCGGCGATCGCGCCGCAGTTTGTCGAATAAAACGCGTAGTGCCGTGATTTACATGGCGCTTAAGACCTTTTTGCCGAGAATAAATACACTTCCGCAGCAAATCTAGCACTGTGGTAAATTAGGCACGGTTTAGACGAATTGTTATTATTTTAGCGCTGCAGCGAACGAAAGATTCAATACGAAAAATAGGACAATTCAGCTATTTGACGTAGCTTCTCTAGTACGTTAGTACTTATATCTCGATGTTTATTTGAATAATAATTAATACTATGTTGATAAAACCCCTTCGCAAATATAATGCAATAATTTCGAACAAATTTGATTACCATAAAAAAGGTTATAGTGAGTCTATCATAAAAGATAGACATATGCTGTCGCGGACTTTTTTTTAGAAATTTTAAAGAGGAACAATTCCATCATACGTGATATTTGCGTAACTTTAACCGTTTACGCAGCGCAGGCAACGGAAGCTCTCAAAAAGGAATATTTTTTCCCGATTTTACAACATTTTTCACTTATGCTCCGCTCCTATTGGCCGTAGCGTGATGTTATATAGCCTATAACCTTCCTCGATAAATGGACTATCTAACACAAAAATATTTTTTCAATTCCAACCAGTAGTTCCTAAGATAAGCGCGTTCAAACAAACAAACAAACTCTTCAGCTTTATAATATTAGTATAGATAGTATAGATATAGATTACTAGCTGTGCCCCGCGGTTTCACTCGACTTGGGATTGAGTCATTACTAGTTTTTATTTGATAATACTAATATTGTTGTATTTTTTTTTTTTAACTTTCTCACTTTTTTTATATTTTTAGCTGCAATATATAAATTTTATATAGCCTATGTCACTCGCACAATTAAGACGAATCTAACGACACCTCAAATGTTAAAATCCATCAAGCCGTTTAGGCTACAGAGCGTGCCAAAGAAATAGACATACATACATACATACATACTCGCGAAAAACATTACCCTCCTTCTGGGGCAGTCGGGTAAAAATAGAGATTTAAGCCGCATGAAGCGAATGGGATACATGTATGCCAACGGGGCATTTGATTAATTTGACAATATTACTGTATGGAAATATGAAATATCGCTAACTAGTGAACTAAAATACGAGACTCAACCCCCCATACCCCCCGAAACGCCTCACGTAATTACGTGGCGTTTTAGGCGTATCGTATTTTAGTTCACTAGTTAGCGATATTTCATATTTCCATACAGTAATATTGTCAAATTAATCAAATGCCCAAATGACTAAAGGCGTAGAAAGGATTGATTATTACGTTCATTAATTAATGAACGTAATAATCAATCCTTTAGTCGGTCTCGGATTCAGGTCTCGGCAGACGTCTCACTCACCGAGGAGCGAGGGAGACACCAAAGTGAACCAAAGTCAACGACCAATTCACCGACCTAACAGTTCTTTCGGCTCGCTTCGGAATACTTCGGATCACATCGGACGAGCCAATTCAACAATAGGCTCGTCTCCGACACAATACGTCATAAACTTATCATACGACATACGTCACTGTAAAGGCTCTTACATACAGGCACGACTTTTTAACCGACGAAAAAAAAGGAGGTTCTCAAGTCGACCCGTATATACATTTTTTTTTTAATTATGACCACGGATAACTGTTCCCATTTCAAATAGAAAACTAAAATCCACCCCCTTTTTTATGTTGGGTTATCATCAATTGACATTTCCCGCTCTGGGTGGAGTGGGAGGGCGTGTCAGACTTTTACTGACTAAAACCCACCCGTGTTTTTACAGTTGCCTGCCTATTGCCAAGGTCCCGGTATCCCTTTCGGAATTTTCCGCAACCCTGGCAGGCATCGGTCCTAACGGAACCCGTCAAGTGGGCTGACATCTCTTTGAGGCGCGCCTGGAACACGACACGACGTCGACCCCGGCCTGGTCCTTATCGGACGGCGAGCTACCTATTGCTCGCCGTCCGCAAGCCCGCGCCTACGGTGGCCGAGAATCCACCTGGGATTCCCGACGCCCAGGGTGTCTCCTGCGGCAGCGGTTAGCGGCGTGAGGGCGCTTACCTTGCGTCTCCTTCACGCGTTCCGCCTCCTACTCCGCGAGCATTACTGCTTCGCAGAACGAGGTGACGGCTTCCCATGCCCTCTCTCTCCGTACCATGGCCTGGACCAGGGCCGGAAGCGAGAGGTCATTGCCACCAATCGCCTCCAAGAGCGGTGCTCCGCTCAAGCAGGGCAGACCTCCACCGTATGCTCCAACGTGTTATATGCTCCACCGTGTAAAAAAAATCCACCCCGTAGAAAAAATGGGGTTGATCGATTTTTCACCTACTGAATTTTCAACTGTGAACCGTTTCTGTTGAAATTTCGCACACATACATAATTCTGATGACACAACCAGACCTGGAGTTGATCTGATGATGGAGACGGAAGACAGTCACGAAAGCTCCTTCAGCAGTTTCATCGTGTTTGAGCTTAATTAGGTAGGTAGTAGATTTGAGCCACATTAATAAATGGTAACTCAAAAGCGAAAAATAAAAAATAAACCTCTTAGTAAAAGCTCCTAAACTAATTGAAGTAACAAATTTTGAGGCGGCGCCGAACACACATTGAACGAAGATTCATCAAGCTACCATTATACCTACGCTGTAATTAATAAGTACCTACCTAATTAATTTGTTTGGAATCGAACCCGGGACCTCTGGGTCTGAGATGTCTTACCACTAGAACACAGAGGAGATATTTAACAGTTTGTGTAAAAATCCAAAAATGCCCATGTCAAAAAATTGTTTTTTTTAGAAGTTGGTTGTTTTTTTTTTGGCTTTTTTTCTCTTTTTAGTTGTAGTACCTACCCCACACAAATTCGAATACCTTTACCTGAAAATGTAAATAACAGTGACAAGAACTTATTATAACATCATGCATCAACATAGGCTAAGTGGCAAAATCCGTACTATTGAAGCTAGCTCAAAAACTAGCCAAGCAAACTTAATAAAATTTATATTGGACCACCTCTGAAGTACCTATGACCTACTAAACAAAAAAAGAATCATCAAATCAATTCATAATTGGCGGAGTAATGGCGTAAAAAACATACAAAAAAAAAACATAATAGTCGAATTAAAAAGCTACCATTGGTAAAGAAAACGATTCGTTTTTGTTTTACAGGAACCGAGCATACCTCGCGGCTCGCACCGCACGGCGCACCTTTGAAGTTTACCGACTCGCCGCGGATCGGCCGGACCGCGGCGCACGTGTCTGCGCTACCACGCACGATACGATTCCCATGGTCCGGGCTGATCCGCGTGCGTCCGCGGCCAGTCGATAATTTCAAGGGGAATGTACCCAATCTCGAACGCACGGCAACAGACGTGTCTGCGATACCCCGCACGTACCCCTTCCCACGGTGCGTCGTGCGGGCTCGTCCGTGTCCGTCCGCGATATGGCGCACCGTCGGATTCCACTATAATACGATCTACAAACGGCTTTGCAAGCGTAACGTCAGCTCATCTATAAGTTGTCTAAATGTTGGGCAAGCGGTTGAGCATAACAACACGTGTGTGAGAAAAATGGTTACCTACGCCATTTCGGCTTGTCGCGGTAAGAACGATTCACCCTAATGAAGAAGCAGAAGACACAGAAATACGATTCAATATCAATCAATCTGCCTAGTCTTTTCCCAGCCATGTTGGGGTCGGCTTCCAGTCATGGAGTACATGGATCGAAATATGAATATAAACCGCAAAACTTCTATTGGAACGGGGTCCATCCAACCGATAAAAAAGAAACCGTTTTTTAGAACACCATTTTAACATTCGAATAAAGTCTCATTCTAAATAAAGAACAAGTTAGTCTAACGCATTGTTCTAAGACTTTTTTACGCTGGCAACAATCCAGCAAAATGCGGGCTACTGACTTATTGCTAAAAGCCTTTCTTTTGACCCAATTTAGTTACCCAAACGGTATAATAGGGCTACGTTAATTGCTATTCAAAATGGATAGCCGTCATTCAAGCTTATTGTTAACGTAATTAGCATCTTTCAGAGGGATTTTACTAGCTACGTTGTTAAAAAAACATTTTGACTTATTTTACGTACAGAGGAGGGATAATTTTTAGGGTTCCGTAGTCAGCAAGGTACCCTTATAGATTCGCCACCATGTCCGTTTGTCTGTCACACCGAAAAAATGGTAAAATAAAATCATGAAAAAAGATTTTTTTTATGGTAGGTACTTCGGAGCTCCCCTACTCATAACTTGTCGATGTTTTTTTTTCCGCGTACTCCCATGCATGGTTTGGGGGGTCGTTGGAAAAGTCGTGTAAAAATATTGTGACTTTGTGAGAACCATTTTTGGATTCAGGGATCCGTTTGCGAAATATTAAGCTTTAAAGTGCACATTTTTGTTAGAGTCAAGTGTTACCCCTTTTTTTGTGGTTGGGAAATCATCCCAACCCACCTGTGTTCCTTCAGTTGCCTGTTGCCAAGGTCCCGGTATCCCTTTCAGACTAACCCGCAACCCTGACAGGCATCGGTCCTAGCGGACCCCGCCAATTGTGCTGAGATCTCTTTGAGGCGCGCGTGGAACACGACGCGCCATCGACCCGGGCCTGGTTCTTATCGGATGGCGAGCTACCCATTGCTCGCCGTCTGCAAGCCCGCGCCTATGGTGGCCAGGAATCCGCCTGGACCCCCCCTGCCAGCTAAATGGTTGGTTTTGGATATGTGAAAAAAATCACGGCAGTAGTATATAATTATAACGTAATTAAAAGGAAAACTATCACAGCTAAGTAGGCTCTATAAGTTAACGAGTAATAATCTACCAACTTTAATTTGTAGTTGAAAACATGTACTCCCATACGAAATGTGTGAGAGAACATGATTTTGCAACTACAATGTTATTTTTTTTTTTTTTTTAACTATGGCTTCTCGTATTTGATTTAGGAAATCATGACTACTTAACCGGACTTTCCTGTGGCTGCCTTAAGAACTACTCTCAGGGCCTCCAGCCAGGGGCTTATAACAAACTATTCTAAATTAATACTAAGTGAACGCTCGCTAAGAGCACCCCCTGTGGGGTACGAACCTCGGCTTACGGCGTCACTGACGGGAGGACAGCAAGTCGGGACAGGCTGGATCAGATCATCATTATTATTATTAATCGGGGAATTTAAAGCTACGTGCTCAGCTTCGGCGCGGGCTGGCACATCATCGGACAAGGGACGAATTTAATCGGGATCACGTTGGTCGTGCTGGACCTCGACGGCGAGGTCGGAATGACGGTAGGCGTCTGTATTTGTTTTTCTGTAGTGTGCTGGTCTCCCTACTGCTCTCCTGGAGGAGAGTGATAGGGTCATCAGGTTCGGATAGGACATGCCTGGGACGGCGAACGATACTAATATTAGAGGGGACATGTCTCTACTACAATGTTAAGTTGGTTCTTGACATAAATTCATTGTGCGTGGTCCGACACGCACTTGGCCGGTTTTTATGGTTACTTTTTTTAAACGCGGCTTATTCTGTAATCCTTTTTCCTCCATAGCGTAGTTAACTTCGAAATTCGAACGTTGTCTCGTTGTGAGCTATTACTACTATATACCCATTTAACTAATATTTATTCTTTATTTAAATTTGAGTACATATAAATTATATTTTTAAATATTAGAATAAAGCAATATATAAAAACTTTAAAAAATATAACTAATATTATTATCTTTATTTAATTTTTCATACATATAAATTATATTTTTAAATATTAGAATAAAAAACATATATAAAACCTTTAAAAATATAAAAATAGTAGCTCACCGGTATCGGGAACAGGGTCCAAGCTACCGGCGGTCAGGGCTCCAGAGAGAGGAACCTCCTAACAATGCGAGCCGTGTCCAGGAGTACCGCTTTCTGAATCAAGCCCTTAATCCAGCTGCCCAACGAGAGCCTCCTTAGGTGTTGGTCGAGGCTCTTGGCAATTAAGCCATTGGCTGATACGACTATCGGCACAATGATCGCAGAGTCCACATCCCATAATGTCGACAACCTCGTGAGCCAAGTCAAGATACTTGATTTGTTTATCTTTCTCGGCTTTCACGAGGTTCCCGTCATGCGAGACCGTTATGTCAATGATCATTGCGCGCTCTGTTCGATCCACCACCACTTTATCAGGCTTATTGGCAACAATTAACTAATATTATTATTATAAATACGAAAGTGTGTTTTTTTGTTACGCTTTCACGCTAAAACGGCTGAACGGATTTAGATGAAATTGGCACAGTGGTACAGTCACGAGCACTAATATGTATACACTTAGCAACTTTTAAAAGTGATTTTCTCCTACTGTATTGATTGTAACTTTATGATATTACGAATATAGTATTTTGGAACCCCTATTATTATGAAAAAATTATCATCTCAAAGTTACAATTTTAATTCCACGAGAAAATCGTTATTGAATTTTGCTGAGTGTATACATATTTTTGCTCGTGACTGTACACCATTACTTGAATACGACATAGGATATAAATCCGCGCATAAATCCGAAAACTCAGAGGTGCATGCCTTTAGTGCCATAAATTAGGTTCGAAATCGAGACCTATGACTTGGCAGTCCGACGGTCACACTACTAGGCTATCACTGCTGTTCCAATCCGTGATGTAATGGATTCGTACTTCGACACAGTTCGAATATCAAAGATGCATTTTATGAATGCATTTTTAAAATAACTATGTAATTTATTTTCTTACAATAACAATAGGGGTGGCTCGCAGTTCCTGCTTCAATATGATGCAATAATAATACCCCTCATTCTTGATTGTTTGTCGCCCAACCCTGAGTTAATATTGACCTGACTACCGTATCAAATTGATAATATTTGGAAGTAGGTATGTGTATATTACAGGCATTCCAGATAAGTAATTGCTTTTGTATTCATTTCAAGTTGATTAATAACGCCAATGATAATCGTGGAGCAGTGGTGGCCACATGGAGTGGGTTTACAATCCTCGTTACTGGGTCAGACTTACGAGTGTCGTGAGTTCGAACCTAGGCAGGCATGCTCTTTACTTTGCGCAAGTAAACGTAAAATCTGGGACTTGAAACATTACTCAGAATAGCGGTACGATAACATTACGTAGGTAACCATGTACGAACGAATTTCTTGGCAATAAGTATAACGAAAATCTATCCGAACGAAATCTTTCAACTAATAACACAAGACAAAATGACACATTGAAACAAAAGACATGACATGAGATGACTGTGATTGTTTATCTGTCATTTTGTATATTATATTCTTCCGTCGACAAAACCCGTTTGTGGTCAAGCTACGCTTGCTGGGCCCACGTAGTGGTCTACACGTCCCACGTCCCACGTCCCTCTCAAATCCATCCAACAGAAGAGGTTAATGGGAATCTATGGCTTCTTTCGGTAAAGTTAAGTTACGAACTATAACGGGGTCATTTGTCACGTGGGTCTTGGCTAACAGTACTTAAACCTTGCCATTTTTACTCATCCAGACGAATACTGGTCGTAAATCGTAATTACAAAGTTATATCCCAAAAAGGCTTGACTTGGCTTAAGGGATTATGACCTTTACCTCCAAGCCTGCAGGCTCAATGAATGAATGAATTCTTTATTTGCCAGAATATAGGTACATTGTATATGGTAAATTTTTATAATATGGTTTCACTATATTCGACTTTCTAGTCGTGCAAATTTTTAAATAGTCAAAGCTTTAAAAAAAAAAAAATTATATCAAATTTTTGTCTTCCTACATTAATAACACAAAAAATAATATTAACATTAACAATAATATAAAATAAAAAAATAATAAAATAATCACTATGTAAATTACAGTATACAATTAAATATTTTTTGTCTTCTTACATTATTAACACAAACAAGAAAATTAACATTAACAATAATAAAAAAATAATAAAATAATTACTATGTCAAAAGGATGTCAATGTCCCATCATGGGTTGGAAAAATATTGCTTACTCGGATTTCGCTTGAATGAACATGTCACAGTTTTTTGCACACTCGCTTGGATTTCCGGGGCATTTTCAGAGCATGTTGTAACGGACACATTCGACAATGAGCCCGACCCCCTATTAACGAAGATATGGGCTCGTCCAAAAGTAGTTTTAATCCGTCAAAACAAGTGTAAAATTCAATTTTTCAAACGACCAAAAACATCGGGATTAGGGCAACTGTCAAATCGTTTTGTCAGTCATTCTTAGTTCGGGCCCAGAACTAATCTTATGTCCATAGGTGTTGGATATGCCCGTAACTTCTGCCGAAACTACGGATTCCGTGCTTATTGTGTAGACCCCCAGGATGTCCCTGGCGTGGACCGAGGTCTCGTTCATGACTTCACGAGTTATGATGACCCGAAATCATCCAAGCTGGTCCAACCTTATAGGCTTTGAAACTGTCCTTGAGCCAAGTTGACCTCTAAAACCTTGAGCTGACCCTCAACTAAATCTTGGATGGAAGTCCCTAGACCTCGCCTGCAAGCGTAGCATGGCCACCGCCATAGAAACGGGTTTTGTCGACGGAAGAATAGACAAAATGACAGATTTTGTTTGTTTATCTGTCCCTTTGTCTATTCTTCCGTCGAGAAAACCCGTTTCTACTGTGGTCACGCTACGCGTGCTGGTCCGGATGGCCCAGAACTGGGTATGTGCAGAATTGCAGATAGAGCTTTGTACCATGACAGCTCCATAGTAATAAATTTATAGGCTGACCGGCGACCGGTTAACTGAGACCGTTCCTGAGGTAGCAAAGCGGTGCGGCAGAGTTGTGGTGTCGTGATGCGAGACTTTAGTGATTCGGCAACTTGTGACCAGGCGCGGTCCGAGGCCCCCCTCGGACCGCGCCTGGTCACAAGTCATGACCCCCAGGACAACCCCCCCAAAATCATTCAAGCTGTCGAGAGACTGAATGATTTACGTGCTTTACTAACTAAAAACTGTAGGTACTTGAGCCACAGTGACCCCGATGGGCATATACAAAAAAAAAGTTTTTAGAGTACCAATCAATTAGGTAAGTATTTCCCTAAAAATATTCCTCGGCACCAATGGTGACTCCCCCCAAAATCTTGGGCTGCGACCGCGCCTGCTTGTGACAATTACTGTCACCCCCGCACCCGCACCGCGCAGCTCCCTCAGGAACCGTCTCAGTTAAGCGGCCTGCCTATATTAAGTAGCAGTTCATAACTTCATACGTTTCCAAGTCTCCTGAGCGATGTGTAATGAAATTCACTTCGTAGCTTATTCAAAATAACTGAAATACAAGTTTGAACTGAGGTTATTTCATTCGAGCGAGTGTAACTTTTATATGAAGAACATTTTTAAGTAAATATTCTCCGCCAAGACCTCGGGTCAGATGTTTAGTATTTTATAGGGAGAACTTTGTTCTTTTGTTTTGAATGCATTACTTCCTCGATAAGATTTAAAATCTACATAAAGTCTAACCGCTCTAATGAGATGACAGAATATTATCTACGAATAAAATTGATATGGCTAACAATATTACTTACTAGCTGACCCGACAGACGTTGTCCTGTCAATTTTCTAATTTTCCGCGCAATTTTCTTAATTATTTCTTTCATAAGAACCTTCTCCTATCAATAACAAACACAACAGAAAAAGAATTAGCGACATCGGTCTAGCCGTTCACGCGTGATGGCGTGACCAAGGGAAATAGGGATTCATTTTTATTTATATAGATAGATAGATTATTCTAAGTCTGTGACAGTTGGTATCCTTCTTCTCGAGGCCTGTTCCTGTGATGTTCAGAGGCAAGCTTACTTTTCATAGGACGCCACTATTTCTAAGATTGAACTTTACTCATTATTTGTTGAGGCACCGGAATATTAATATAATAGGTACCCTACTAACGGTACCTACTAACCTACCAATGATTATGTAAACCTAAAATGAAATACCACCATTGATTTCATAGAATAAATAACAACACTAGTGAATCCGAAAGTAAACAATAAACACAAAATAAAAACAATAATCGGCCGGCATGAACGTCCTACGGAACGAAAAATCGATTTAAAAAATAAAATGACTATAAATTTAGTACAACGCCATCTATCGGCGAAAAGACTGAACAGTGTTGGTGAAATGTGAGAGTTTTTTATGTTTGTGATTGGACCTCTTGGTGTGAAGCGTGAAGATGGAGGGTGGAGGTTCTACAGGCACCTCGGAGGTCTACCAATATGTGGGACCTTTCCGGCTGGAGAAGACCTTGGGAAAGGGACAAACAGGTAAATAGTTTTGGGGACTTTATTTCCCTTTGTTTGTCAATAAAACAACAAGTCATTAATGATAGCACAGTATAATAAAGTAGCAGTATTATACCTCGGCAATGACCTTGAAATAATTTCCTATGGCCGCTCGGTAAGTGCATGCTACACGGTCGCCAACGAGATTTCGAAGCGCGCCATTTTGGCCGTTTTCTATGAAGATATAATACTGATACTTATTTATACTGTGATGGTAGCTTTAATTAAAACAAAATTAGTTATACAGACATTACGCGACATCCCTGTATCTCTGAACACGTTTCTTGTTCTCCGACTCTTGCACTAATGCTTGCAACAAGGAACTGGTCAAAAATGGATCTGTAAAAGAAAAATACAATGTTTATTGCTTATAGTCTGTTTTTTTTAACTCGTAGACTAATTTGAGATTTCAAGTGATTGTTGTTGGTTTTTTCAATTTTGATTTGACATTTGCACCTGTCAAATTAGTCTAAGTACGAGATAAAAATACAGACTTTACGTCGCAAGCACTGTTGTTGAGCGTACACGCATGAGAGAATTACTTTATAGAAATACCCAGGACTCCGGGTCATTCTTTAGAGAACTTCTCGGTACGGCTAGTCTGGATTTTTAATGGAAGATAGAGGTTTTAAGTGGGGTCCGACTTGAGAAGCCTATTACGGTAGACAGCTATCGGCTGAAATCTCAATATAAGTACAAATTCCTGAAGACCTGCTATTCAGTATTGCCTGGCATTTGCCAGACTTTGTTAATTAACGTTAAAATATTAAATTCTATTTTGTTAATAACTGCTCAAGTTATTAAAGCTGATTGGCGCTCTTTGCTTATTGAATGGGCAGCTTTCCAACTGCCGACCAATAGCAGTGTAATAAATTTCAACATATAGCTTGAAATTCAACCACTGTTGACGCAATTAATAAGTTTCATGAAAGCCAGATGGTCTTTATTCTAGTCACTAGAACGACAGAAACACTCTTGGAAATGCTGTCATTTGGACAGAGACAGAGTGACAAAACATACTTAGTAAGTATAGCCCGCGTACGACTGCTAATCTCACCGCTCACCTTAGCGGGGCGAGTACGGCCTACGGGCCTACTGTGAGTCTGTGACATACCTCAAGTCACATTTTATATGACTAAACTGTGTGACTCGAGCGGTCGAGCCATGTTACAATGCCGTGCTTGCCCCGCATTGCTCTGAGGGCCTTGACGAAGTGACATTCTATCAGCGATAACGATGATGGAAAAGGCAAAAATGTATAGGACTGACATATATTATCTATCGAAAAGCTTATGTCAATGTGAAAGTCGTTGTAGAAATAGGAAACGCTTTAGAAGCGATTGTCACTGGTCTAGGCTCCAGGGGGCCAAGTCTACTAATTTACAAACGTGTCAGTGGTCTCGCAATGATGAGTTTTCGACAGATTTTGTATGGCAAAAACTAATCATTGTAAGACCACTGATACGTTTGTAAATTAAGTAGTAGACTTGGCCCCCCGTTCTCCTCCCTCACTGATGTAATGCTCGACTCTGAACGTTACATTACAGGCCAATGCTCCCTTTGAGGGAGCACCTATGCGAAGAATAAGAATGAGTACCGGGTCAAATTGAACTAACTAGCGAAACTCAGCAGACGTGATGGGTATCGATATCTTAACACGATCAAACAGAAAAAAAGTTTACACTCAAGACATGTTTCAAGTACGTTAAGTGGTTATTCTGCTTCAAGTAACAACAACACCAGCGCAGCGGTCGTTGACCCCAAAAAGAAAATACATTTTATTTTTATTTTTTCTCGTTTAGTCACGTCTACGCAGTTTTGCTAGCTAATTTAATTTGACCCTGTATAAAATTGAAATTCCGCAATTTAAATCCGTTTTCCGAATTAAATGTATTGTTTGAAGAAACAATGCAATCATTGGCTACTATAGTCAAAACAATTTGTGACCACCCATTCGTTTTTTAAACGTTTTCGGAACAAACGTTAAAATCCGTCTACAAACATTCCATTTTCAAACTGTTTGAATTTCCAATAATGCTTCGATGTGACCCAAATATTCAAAATGGCGGAAACGTTGACAGCTGACAAGACCTCAGGAAATAGAGGCTGGGAACTGTTTTCAGCCTTTTGAATTCAAACGTTTTCTGTTGAAGACATGGAGTTTTCATTATTGTTGTGGTACTGCATGTTTGCAGTTGCTTTTTTAACCTGACAGTCGTATTTTGCTATTAAATGGCTGAGGATCCCAAATACCTAAGCCAAGAAAAAATTAATGCGAAGTAAACGCGCTGATCCGTTAGTCTGAATCAACACTTCTTTTTGATTTTATCTTTAGAATAGTTTCGTGTTTGTCCACACTTACCTATACAGACGTAGCCTATTCGAGACCATAAACGTATTTTCATGAATACTTACTGATATTGATAAAATTTCCCGAATTCTGCTTATCTCGTATGGGAGTCAGGGAGACACTCGGTGGCACCGCTTGTATGGCAGCAGTGTGATGCATTACGGTCGAAGAACTGCTAACCATGTCTAAAACCATTAGAAGTAGAATCCTGAAAATAAATTTAACACAATATCATGTTCACGCCGCAGATATCCAGAAGAGAACTATCTCTTCTGGCCTACACCAGAATTGTGATAAAATTTGTAGGCCGTATTAAGACTCCCGCAAACAGGCGCGACGCAACTTCTATGAATTTCTATGAAAACTTCTTGGAAATTGTTCTACCAGAATCGCATAGACCATGAAAAATTTACTAATTGAAAAAATATACTTTTCCGACTTGACTCAGACTTCGAACGCAACCAACGTACACTTATCAGTCGTGGTTCAGATCTAGTATCTAGGCAAAAAAATAACACAAGCTTCGATGCTAAGTACCTATTGTGTTGTCAGTCAGGCCTAGGCGTATAGGCTTGACTTTAGCTAAACCAGTTTATCTCGAAATTCGGTTTCGCGGTTCGCCGGTCACAAATACCTAGGTATTTCGACCTACAACCACGTTGTAGGTACTCTTGTATCCTGTTTATCGTAACTTCTGGTTCAAGTATTCTCTTCGATAGATCGCGGCCGTATTCTGCAGGTTACAAAATGATTTTTTTCACTCACCCGTGCGTAAATGACATTATTGTTGAATTCCACCACTTGTTACACTTTCCGAGGATTCCGTATGAATGGTGTTTTACTACAAAATGCGCCTCCAGTTTCTGTTTCTGTCTAGATATTACATAGAGCTGTGAAAACCCCCAATGGGTAGAAATAATGGAAAGTTGGAAAGACATGCGAGCCGACCATGTCATGGCTTCGTGTCTCCTTCCAGCTGAGGACATTTTTGCTATGATAATAAAAACAAAAGCACCTCGTCAAGATACATATTGCAGTAGGTTCACCGCGTCCGTGACAGGTGAAAACATTTTTACCGTCATGAGAAAAAAAAATAGTACTACTCCATGGTCTGAGGTATGTGAGCGATGAGACGGGGGAGAGTGCCATTGGCAAAATTGGCAGACAGCTTGGTGGCTTGCCTATGTCTACCTCCCATCTCTCTCTCTCTCACTCACATACCTCAGGTCAGGTGGTGACAAGCAGTCGCGCGCGGACGATATCTAATTCTTAATTTGAAGGAAAAAATCGTGAGGAAATCTTATCTTGTGTAGGTAGGTACTCTACCTAATAAGGGTTTTTTTCACCAACAAGGGGTGAATAAGCGTAGTGATCGATGCTCTGTCCTACTCTACAAGGACTCTGTACAAGGTTAAAAAGTATTCCTCTGAAACATCACAAAAAGGAGACATTTTAGTAATAATAAATGGTATTAACCACTCTATATTATGTAGTAAATACTGCAACAGGAAATATTGAAACTAAACGCGCGGTTCGCACTAAGTTTTACTGTAAATTGTAATTATTTATGGGCTGATTATGCTATTATCATAATAGATATCCAGAGTCAGTCAGGGCAATTAATAACTATTGAGAATTTCTTCGTAAAAACCACAATAATTAATGTAGGGACTGGTGCAGACAGCTCCGGGTGGTTCAGTACCCATCTAAAGAAATCACTGATAGGGTACCTTTTTAGTGGACTTTTTTGCCGCAGTTTATTTTTATTTAATTGTTTTTTGGTGCTATTTTATATAAATATATAATTTGATATTATGTGCTAATTACTTATGCCCTTTCATTTGATACTCATTAAGGCATAATATAACGTCGAGCGGGGCTATTTTAACTGTGGGGTTATTAATTCTACTGTATTGATAAATAAGTATTTGAATTATTCTAATTAGTAGTTAAAATTACCCAACAGTCGAAGTAGCCCCCGCCTGATCATATATAAGTATTTTTTATTTTATTTCATGACGTTATGTCCTCTAGAGTGCGCGATATTCAATTAAGATTAAGACGCTTCCAACGACGCGACGATACCTCATTTGTAAAGTTATGATGAAGAGTTTAGAAGTTATATTAGGGAACACATGAACATACATACATACATACCGGTCAAAATCATAACCCTCCTTTTTGCTTCGCCGTAGTCGGGTAAAAAAACATAGGTTACCTACTTACAGTCGAATTGAGAACCTCGTCTTTTTTCAAGTCGGTTGTAAAAGCGACTCTTGCTATGACACAATAAGTCGCACAGCGTAAATTAACCTACAGGTATATTCACCTAGAAGTTGCCTCTCTTTTTATCGAGTAACTCTTTATCTTCTGCCTACGTTACGCTCACTGAATTGGCCCAACAAGACGAGCCCGCCGAGTACCTACTTGTAGCTTCATCTAAAATGCGGAGTGAACTATATGTATTCATCTGTGGTTTTAATCAAAATGTCTCAATTTTCAATATTTTTTTCCAGGTCTAGTGAAATTGGGTGTCCACTGTGTGACGGGCAAAAAAGTGGCCATCAAGATCATCAACAGGGAGAAACTCAGCGAATCAGTGTTGATGAAGGTACTATCACGTTTGATCAAAGCCCGCCATCTAGTGATGAGTAGCAATACTTAACTCATTTGTTTATATTGAAAATTAAAAAAAATAAAACTTCTTACAAAAAACTTACAAGATATTTACCGTCATATTTTAGTAACAAAAATAAAAAAATATGGTTTCCGTTCATTTGGCGAACAAATGAAAACAATATTTTAAATATTTTGTGCCATCTATTGGCAGCAATGAGAATTATAATTCACAAGTATTTCTGTTTTCTGTAGGTAATATTCGTATGTACCTACTGTCTATTTATGCTAATATTATAAAAAGAAAAGATTTGTATTTTTGTTTGAAATTAATAAATTCAAAAACTATCTACGGAATCTATAATGAATAAACTTAAAAACTACCTACGGGACAACATTGGCTAACTATTGGTAATTTATAAAGATAAGACGGAGCCGCTGGCGGAAGCTATTACGAAATATTGCTCGCTTTTGATTTTACTAAAGCGAAACCTTTCATATTTTTCAGGTAGAAAGAGAAATAGCAATTATGAAATTGATAGAACATCCACACGTATTAGGACTGTCCGATGTTTACGAAAATAAGAAATATTTGTAAGTATTGATTGCCTATTCTTCTAGTTTATCATGTTGGTACCCTGCACATAATTGCATAACACACATTCAATCACAATCTGAATCGTTTTGAAGGCTATTGTTAATCCATGCCTACCAACCCTGTAATTTGAAAATATTGTAAAAGCCAATTATTTTTAAAAGAGTAACCATGGAGTTTCTTGCCGGCTCTTCTCCATAAGAAACGACCAATTGGAACCGTGCACCTAGCTTCTGACGTTTCATAAGTGCCCATGTAGGCTTATGTGAAATAAAATATGTTGATTTTGATTTTGAATCCATTGTTTCATACGTTCGAAAAAAGTTTAGCTGATGACAATGATGATCGATGTGTGAATTTTTAATGACTGTTCAATGTGAGTCGGTATCCGAGCAGTAGCATTGCGTAATAAATTATCCATCAGAAACGGAATCGCCTTGAAACAACAGCTCCATAAGTAAAAAAAAAAAATCTGCTCAACAACGTAAATAACGGACTGAATGTTGTTGAACTGTCAAAATGAAACCCATTGCTACTCTTAGTGTGTTACAGAATTACCCCGCTAACCAGTCTCGCTACGATTTTAGTTGACTGGTTGATGTTTGCCAAGACAATCATGAGCTACTGAAACATACCATCTGGATATAAACTATACGGCCTCTGGTCACGTGAAAAGTCGACCAACCGCTGGGCGATGTCCCGAAATAATCGGACCCCACGGCCCTAGTGTTTCAACCCCAAACGGCTAAAAAATATAGCTTATTTCTAACTTACTTAACTTTTATTTTCCAGATATTTAGTATTAGAACACGTAAGCGGTGGGGAGCTGTTCGACTACCTGGTGAAGAAAGGGCGGCTGACTCCTAAAGAAGCGCGCCGGTTCTTCAGACAAATCATATCCGCGCTCGACTTCTGTCACAGTCACTCTATATGGTACTTATTGCTAAACATCTTATTAATTGACTATCATTATATGACGTGAAACACCGAAGTTGAAACCATCAATTTTGGCTAATAGAAGGATCTCTAGGCGCGCACTACGGCATCATTCGTCCGATGTTTGTCATGGGAAACTTATCAACCTGCATAGCCTTTTCTCAACTATGTTTGGGGTCGGCTTCCTGTCTAACCGGATGCAGCTGAATACCAGTATTTTACATGGAGCGACTGCCTATCTGACCTCCACAACCCAGTAACGTGGTATATACCCTTGGTAAGACTGGTTGTCAGACTCTCGGGCTTCTGACGACCAGTAATGACTGTCAAAGATCCACGACTGACAGCCGGGACCAACGGCTTAGCGTGCTTTCCGAGGCACGGAGGAGTCTCGGTATGTAAAGATGGTCACCCATCGGACTAACTCCGGCAAGCGTAGCTTAACCTGATGGCTTGACCCGCGCGGCTGTTATTACTTAGCCACGAGCTCCTCATCTATCATGGGAAACCATCTCCTGAAAAGGTGATCCTACACCAAGAGCATTTGCATGCTAGCACTAGTGCATACCTACGAAAAATTATATATTATAAAGCTATAAAGTATGCAAGCACGTAGTTCTTTAGATGAAGTCATTCGAATCGTTGGCCAACTACTGCCATCTAGCGTCGAGCACAGTAACTAATAATGACAGTTACGGGCCTTCACTACTTACGTAAAACTAAAACAAACTCTAAATACAAACGAAATTATTTATTTTTACAGCCACCGCGACCTAAAACCCGAGAACTTACTTCTGGATGAGCGGAACAACATCAAGATAGCTGACTTCGGCATGGCGTCGCTGCAGCCGGCCGGCTCGCTCCTAGAGACATCTTGCGGCAGTCCGCACTACGCCTGCCCTGAAGTTATTCGAGTAAGTACCTACCTACTGCATAAGAAAACGAAACGTTAGGATTTTGGTAAAATATATGTATACAGGCTGAAATTTAATTCCTAGGCATCCTCATTTTATTTATCACTACGAACAACTTTTACTATGAGACCAACCCTGAAATCGCGAAAAAAATTCGCGGTTCCCTACATTTTGACACATTTATGTAAGGAACAGCTGATTTTTGTCGCGTTATCAACGATTTCTAACGATACAAGTATCTTTTTACTTAGTTCAGGAACCAGCTGTTCTACCTGTTTTTGACAACCACTTGTACAATCATCCTTAGTGTATAATGTATGTGTTTCTTCCGTGTACAATAAAGATTTGATTTTTATTTTATTTTTTTTTTTTTTTTTTTTCTCGACCAAGAAATCGCTCAAAGCGCCTAAAGCGCTTAAAAAAAACTCTACTCAGAATTCCTACCTACACTGCCAGCGGTCATTGACCCCAAACAAAAAATATCATGAATTTTTTTTTATCGTGTTTAAATCTTGATACCATCATGTCTGTGGAGTTTTGCTCACTAATTTAGTTTAACCGTGTACCTATAGTATTATTTAGGTATTCATGCAGCTCTGCACACTAATTGCGTAACACACGGTCAATCATAATCTGAATCATCTGCAGGATTTCGCTAATCCATTGCTTCTTAAGTTAGAAAAATATGTCCGCTCAACAATGTAAATAACGCAATGGATGTTGTTGAACTGTCAAAATGAAACAGATTGTAATTGATCGTGTATTCTGGTCTCCCGGTATCGACTCACCAGTATGACAGCCACACTACTTAGGTAATATTAAAGTGTTTGTATCCTGTATTTATGAACGTTATTCAATATTACTGGGTGTTTATTATTCGTTCAATTGTCAAACGAGACTAGAGAGAGTGGTAGTTACGTTTAATTTAGTTATTGTTAAAGCTAGGTACGGTTTGCTACGACAGTCATGGCTGCCAGATAACAGCCATAGTGGTGACGGTCGTCATGAATGATGGCACCGGATTGACAGTCAGTTACAGTGTCAAAGAACGCTGCTAATTCGAATGTCATTCGACAGTATATTGCGAATGCTATGTAGCGGCCACCGCAGTCTTAGCCCAATAAAAAACACAAATTCAATGGAAAAGTATTTTAATACAATTCCGCGCCAAAACATGGCGGGAAAACTTACAATAATAATTGACGTACAAGATGGCGCGCACAAAATAGTTAAACCAAAGTTTATTAAATAACCCATATCCTCATAATTATCTAGTTAAGTACTTTGAACGCAAAACGGTGGTTCTAATTGAATCAAGTGGCAATAGAGAGGGCCTGAAATTGAGCGTGAGCTTTGGTGGTATACTCTTAGGTACTAGTAATGTTAGGTAATTAAATTGTTTATTATACTTACACGCGCTTAGCTTTCGTAGTAGGTTAGAAATTAGATAGAGGAGGCCTATTAAAAAAAACATTCTCGTCTTGGCCTGGCTTAGCAAAATGTGGTCATTGGTCTTATTCAAACTAACTTCGACGCGTTAGAAAACATGGCGCTGATAATTTAGCAGCGATTCAAATCTTCATCGACATTGTAGACTACTTTTTTCAAGTTCAGGCGCGTTGCTTAGAGCCTTACGACACATGTAACTTTCTCATTAACCGCCGATTGTTTTAGTTTTTTTCCTTCACAAACAGCAATCGAAAATTTAAACTAGCTAATTTATACGTAACAAAAATTTGCCAAATCGGACGAGCGGTTCTCAAGTGATGTGCTTACCAATGAACACAATTTTATTTGTAAGTAACACACAGAAGATTCTAATAAATTAATAAACAATCGTTATATTTAATAATGTAACAGCTAAACTACCTAACAGAACAAAGTAGTTCAGTTTTGACTATGCAGTTAAAATATTGCTGACTAACAATGAGATTACCGAAACGGTTCAACAGGGTCAGATTAGACGCGACCTATAGACCGGAAAGGGACATCCTTAAATTAGATTATCAATTTCCGTTTCGTAAATATGTTTTAATTACTCATACGCGGTGAAGTTATAAGAATTAACTTTGACTCATTGAAAATATTACGGACAAACAAAATATCACGCTTGTAGTCCCGGAAGGGGCAGGAAGAGTGTTTGGTACCACATTTTCTCTGAGCGGCAGGCCAGCCCGCGACGGAATTCAAATTTCAAAAGAATTATCATTATTAAAATCATAAATACAACTCTCCAAGTTCATATTACCCTATTGAATGATTATTTCATGAATTTATGACATTTGAGGCCACTCAAACTAGAGTTGAATTGATTCTGTATATCATTGTGTGTTACTGTAGGTACCTACGTGAAATTTATTTTGATCTATTAGAACCTGAAACTGCCCTGCAATTCGCAAAAATAGTAGGATTACCTTAGCGCATCCCCCTTAAGTCCCTTGTAATAGGGGGGGCGAGCCTATTGACGTTAACCGGACTTTGATATAGACTCTAAGTTACTACTGAGAAATTCCTGAGGAATAAGACTATACCACCATTTTAGAAATATATTTATGAATAATAGAGCCACTTTCGTTCAATTCCACATTGCGTTTTTTTCTATTATCTAGCTAGGTAAGTATATCAGATCTATATTAGAACTTATATTTGCCTAGAGCTGTAATTACTACATTTTAGTACAAATTCTTTGAACATACTTAACGTTAACATAATAACAAAGTTCAAAAATAAAATGAGTTGATAATCTATCAGGTTTTTCAGAACAAAAAAAATATTTTACAAAAAAACTGACACCAGTTTTTTCAATCTATCTCACAAAGTTATATACCTAAGAAAAAAGATAGTGCGAGACTTATTTACTATGTGTCTAATATATGCGAGTATATGGTAGTATACTAAACGTAGATGATTACATTGACAACGCTTGATACTTATTACTAAAGGCTTCAAATTCAACATGGCCACATACAAAACGTCAGAAGCTAGGTGCATGGTTCAAAATGGTTGTTTCATATGGAGATGAGCTGGCAAAAACTCCATGGTTACTCTTTTAAAAATAATAAGCTTTTAAAATGTTTTCAAATAAGTAATGCAAAATTCTTAATTGTTAAAGATTATAACTATTTTATGTAACTCACTAAGGGGCAAGCACTTGGTACTTTATACCTGCCTACGTGTGTTTTTTTTTTATCTTACAATTATAATTAATTGTGTTACCGATTAGCCAAAGGGAACTCACTACAAAAGTATTAAGCATTGTCAATGAAACCAGGTGCAATATGTAACAAAAAAAAAATGGTATGTACTTGTACAATGAGCAATTTTATTTGAATCACAGTCAAAATGTCTTCTTCAGTATAAAAAAAAATCACAAGCCCTTTTAAGCGTGTTTCGTGCAATCTTCTACCCTACATAAATTGGCTGACTAAATCGTAATTTAATTGTAATACCAAGTTTACTATTTTTAAACATTATTTTCTAATTAATTTAGGCACTGAGTGAAAATCAAATTGGTCAACCAATGTAAACGGGTTTAAGAAGTTTACAAAATGTAATAGAAAAATTCTACAAGTACTAAATTACAAAACTTAAGTGTAAGATATATTAATTTACCTCATAAAAATACCACTAAAACTGTGGTGGTAAAGTTAATAAACTAATTAATATTGTGTTAATTTTACCCGATCTATAGTTTAATAAGACATACACTTTTTTCTAGCTGCTTGCTAACTACCCCAAAAATATTGGATAGGTTTCTGAAAGGGAGAATATTCTCTACCTAAAACTGTAGAGTGAAATTAAGAAATCACAGTTAAATCTACAAACTTTTTTAGAACTTAAGGTTCTAGGGGAGTTCAGATATGTATTATTCTACTTAGGTTTATAGTCGGGTTCTAACTAATCAAAATGTTAATATAACTTTTAACAGAACTTAGAAATAACAACAAACTTCTAACTATCTCACACAATTTATCATAATCATATTAATTAATAATAACCAGTGACATACATCTGAAATTCCTGATCAATATTTTTTTTACCAAACTTTTTGGAGAATTTTTATCAATCAAATGATATTTTCAAGTAAATTAGATCAGGAATCCTAGATGAATGCAAACAAAGAAAATGGTGAAAGCATCTTACCAGTATCTAAAGTCAGTCATCATCAACTCTTTGCTTTTTGCTGGTATTTGAAGGAGTCTGCGGTGGAGAGTTATTTGTGTCCCGACGCTTGCCAGAGTGTCTTGCACAGTTAGTACCAGACTGACGATTGGAGTGTGAGTGAGAAGATTCTCGTGTCGGAGAGAACTGTTTTAGCATCTCAACATCATTGAAAATTACCTGAGCACCTCCACCGCACGTAGGAACTACATCTCCTTTATACAATTTTGTTTCTAACTCCCCGTCAGTATCTTGTTCCTGGGAAATCAGACAGTATTTCGACGTCCTAGAGTTGGCTATGTCTTTAACACTTGTTAACTTACTGATGACTTTACTGTTAACGATGTTCGGCTTCATTACTGTCCCCATGGGGACTATTTTGTTGGGGGCGTGTTCGACCCAGCCTCGGCCGTCGGCGGAGATAGAGCGACGGTGTCTAGGGTTGGCAATCGCTATGCCACGACGGGATGACGACGGCGTATCTCTCTGTGTGAGTGTCTCCCTTTGGTTGTGATTTGTCTGTGGCACAGAGCTGAATGGAGTAAGCAGATGGGCTGGTAAAGCTCTTGGTGTAGACCCTGGAGTAAAATTTCCATCTCTGTTGCTTGTCTGTGCCCCCATTTCTCCTGTAAGCTTGTTGAAATCATCATTGTCTCCCCGGTTAAGAGCTTCAGCTATTATTCTCAGTCTGTTTTCTTTTTCTTCGATAGCATTCCGCAATCGTTCCTTCTCGCAATTTATTTCTTTTGCTTTTTCATGTTCAGCTGCAATCTTGTGATTATATTTCCTCTCTAGAATCTTCTTTTGTTTCTCTTTATCGAATTTGTTTTGACTAAGCATCATCTCTTTTTCTTGCAAGTCTCTTTTCAAAGAAGATGTGTACTCTGTCAATTCGTTTAGTTTCCTTTGATGGGTGAGTGATGCGTTTTCAGTAGCGGTCAAGCGTTCTTCTAAAGCCCTCACCCTGCGTTCAGATGCTGCCAACTGTCCTCGCAAGGAAGCATTCTCGCTCCTGATTTCTAAAGAGTCCTTTTCAAGGTCTAATAGGGCAGACCTCAACCTTTCATCTTTGATAGCCTTGCTACGTTTCAGAGTTTCACGTCTACTTATTCTCATTTCCAAATGGGCCATAAGTTCTTTGATAATGTGTGCTGCTTGAGAACTGTTGAGTTCTAGACTTGGGAAGTCAGGTCCAAGGCTGTAGACAAGACCCAGGTCCATCTCTAAGTCTTTAGCTTCTGGTCTGACCATGTTGTCCCGGGCTGTTGTGAATAGTCTGTTGGCCTTGCGACGACCTGAAGTGAGGCCAATGTTAGCAGCTATGTCAATAACCTGTGGTTTAGCCACTTCAACCTCAGCAGCCATCTCTGCAAACCTCATCACTTGAAGAGTCTCATCATAATCTTCAGCCCTTGGGTTAGCGCACACAACCATGCGTACTTGGCCTTCTCCTTCAAAGAAATTCTTGAATAAATGAGTGATCTTTGACTCTCTGTATGGCACCATGTTGTTAGCACCGCTGATCTGATTCTCTCGTAATGCTTCCAGACAAGTTCTGAGTGTCATCAAAGACTTGTTAATGTTACCAGCTTCGCGTAGACGTTGACCAGTGTTCTTAGTTCTGTTTGTGCGTTCACTGCCAGCTAAGTCAACTAAACTAAGCTGACTTATGTTCAGAAACTTTTTATTTTGGATCACAGCTTCTCCCATCTCATCTACCGGTGCCTGCACCAATCGAATTGTGAACACTGAGTGGCTTCTGCTTGATTCTGCGTTTAATGAAGTATGTGCCATACGTTTTCGTTTCAAACCCAAGTAAAATGCTTCAAAAGCTTCCTCAGCAGACTTAATTTCTACTTCAGTTACTCCGTGAACATACATGTTATGAGCTGCATCTTCACGTATGATCTTTACAGGTAAGTTTCTACTTATTGGAGGCCCATCTTCCAGTAAATCAAAGACACTGTTATTATAAATTTCTACATAAGTTACGAAGACAGCATATTGATTATCTTCATTAATACCCTCAATTTTAGTTACATCTGATGATGACATAGCTAAATCAGGATTTGAATGGTTCTTCCTTCCACTTTTGAATTTGTGGAGTTCCTGCTGCCGCTCCAACATGGCTTCCGCCTCAGTTTGAATATCGAACATGTTCATTTTGTCAGGTTTGAAGATGTACTTGTGTGCTTGGAAGTCGTTTATAGTTTTAAAGATAATATTCAAACATCTTGGTAAAATACCACAATTTTGCGGTTCACCGGTCATTGTAAATGTTTTGCCACTGCCTGTGACACCATAAGTAAATAATAAGCCATTTTTACCTTTGATTAGGCCTTCAACTATCGGTAACGCGACTTTGTCGAAGACTTCTTGTTGATTCGTTTCTGGCGGGAATACCTCCTTGAAAGTATACTTCATAGTCTTCGCATTCTCGTTTCTGTAGCTTATAGCAGTCGCAGGAGGCGACAGAAGTACCATAGTAGGCGATATTATCTTCATACATGGTGAATCAGAGTCTCTTTGCATAGGTCTAAGTCGGCAATACACTTGTACTGGATCTCTCTCCCCAATAAGGTTTTGTTTACTCCGAGCTGGCGTTCGCATGTCGTTTAATCTTTGTTTCGATTTAGCAGACTTCATTTTGAACGTATTACGATATCACATACACTATCACAAATTATATTTTTCAACGGATTGATGAAATCAAAGCAACGGTCGTTCGGGTCGTTCATGAATTATCAATATGTTACAAACATTTCAATAATTGAATTGCGAGGTTTGTGGTCTCTTTCTAGCACGTGGGGTTTGTATGTCGTTGTCTCCTGTAACGGCTGACAGTTGGTATCTGCCGTATTTGGTTGGATAATACTCGGCCGTTTAAAGTTTGTTTGACATAACAGGAATGTTGCTGTAATTCAAAATGAAAAGTCCGTAAAAATAACAAAAATAAACCACGACCTTGACATTATTTATATTTAATGATAGAAAAAATATCGGTTGATTTACAAGGTAATGAAGAAAATAATTAGATGGATGAATATTTAAAAAAGTACTGCTGATTGGACTGTTCTTATTGGTAAGATAAAAATTCATGATTTCTTTGATACTTACCATATTATAAATCTTCCATAAAGTCGTTTTGGAAAATAAAAATTCCTCCTATAAAGTTTTTAAATATTGACGAGAATTGTTTTCATCACGAGAGCAATTACCCTGGTTAGGGGAAATCTTCACATAGGTTGTCACACTGAAATCTTACAAAACTGCCAACTTAAAAAAGATTTACGTCGTATGTTGTACTGTTCCACGAAACTATTTTGCAAAAGCAAATGGCTTAATTTTTGGTTAAAAAGTGTAAGTTGTATATGGTGATTTTAACATAAACGAAATAATTCTATCAACATTTGATTTCCACGTTGTTGCCGGAAATGAAAATGGCCAAGTAATCCACAGACTAAAAAACATACCAAAAAAATACGTTTCGATGTGGGTTACGATTTTGATACCTCGTTATGACGGTTATTGTCAAATTAAATTAAATAGGTTTCTCTGTACTTTGAATTTTATTGTACTGTGCATAGAAGAATAGCATAGTTCTATAGTTTTCATCATTTTAATTTATTTGTTTTTGTCTTTCAGGGTGAAAAATACGACGGTCGGCGCGCCGATGTTTGGTCGTGTGGGGTAATCCTATACGCACTGCTGGTCGGTGCGTTACCCTTCGACGATGATAATTTACGTCAATTACTTGAAAAGGTAATTACTCATTTCTTTCAATGTTTTTAGGCTAAAATCTTGGAAGTAAAGTTGTACAAGGATATTTTGGCGCGTGGCAAAAATCAGAACTATCCCCACTATCTTGTTTATTCAAAACATTTCACAGAATTACGCAAAATAATGTTAAGACAGCGCTTCCTTGTCAATGTTATTCCAGCGCGACAGTGACATTTGTCTGTATAGCACTGTAAGTAACTCTTAGACAATGTTTCAAAATGACTTTCACTAGGTGGCAGGACTGAGACCTGCCCGGGCACCTGTCAAAAGTGTCAAAGAAAAAAAATATGTTTATTCTGCACAAAATAAACGCACAATACAAAAAAAATAATGACATTCTATTCTAAGTTATTAGCAAAGCGCCTTTAGTTTCTCTAGTCGTGCGTGACTAAATGATGAACGAATGAATGAAAAGATTGACGAACCTCATCATAATATATCACTAACGACATAGAAGACCTCTTAAAATACGCGCTGGATTTGATTCACTCTGCGCACAGACTACTTAGAGATACTACGTATACTCTGCGTCCAGCGCTCGGTGTGGTAACACGTCGCGTTCTGGTTTGCAATTGGTCAATCGTCATCCTGAAGATGCCTCGTTGAGAAGTGAAACACGTGTCGATTTCTTACAGGGTTTTTATGACTCTTGAAGAATAGTCCAGCGGAATAGGTTACTAAATATATCAGCGTCTATTGTATTTTATAATAGATTTCCGCAAAGTCACGCCTGAATCAATTAACTAGAAGACCTCTTGTCAAACTAGCGCCAGCTGGTGGTTTAAATTTTCATGAAAACTCGTCGATGTTTTGATAGTAATTTTCACCGCTTAGTACAGTACGATTCACGAAAGATGACCACAAATGGCGGCCGTCTGCGCACGTACACTCCTGAAGAAAAGACTTAAGACAAAATAATATTTTAATGTTGGTTAAATAATTTGTCGTCGCTCCGGTCTTGACGCATTCCGCCCGCGCCTCACCTCGCACCTCCAAAGGGACCTAAAATATGCCTTCTGCGCCGTGGTCATCTTTCGTGAATCTTACTGTACCTACCCTACCTACATGAAATTGAACATTCTTAGGTACTTACCTAAATGTTTTATGTATTCATATGCCCGCCATTTAATTATAAAATAATAATTAATTATATTTAATTATAAAATAATAATTAAATGATGACGCCATGTTTTATAAAATAGGTATTATAAGAACTTGACTAGAAATCACCACCACATACTTCAACTGAACGAGACGAAATTTAAAACTTGTATAAAACGCACACTATGCAGGCAGGCATATTATAAGTTGGAGGATTACATTTCTGATAAAAATGCTTGGCTTAATGCTGGTCCTGCTCCACAACCACAACTAACTAATTAACATTCGAAAATAATGTTGGAGCTGCTGAAGATTGAATACCATCTTTGCATTGTATAAACTCAATTTCCTTTGTATTATACAGGGTGTTAGGGTAAACACCGTTATCCTTGCAACCAGTGGTTTGGTTTCATTTATAGAACGTAAAATCAATGTAAAATTTTTTTTAAGTCTACATTTTACCACAAGAGACGCAAGTTCGTTGTCCTATGCGCTAGGGCAACGAACTTGCGTCTCAACACGGGCGGCGGGTACGGGTGTGACCTGACCGGCCGCGAGCGCGACCCCTCCCTCAGTCAGTCAGCTGTTTCGCTAGAGAGCACGGTGTCGGATAGAAACTTTTTAAAATCTTTTAATGAAAATGACGTTTTTTTTTTGTTGTGTTCGGTCATTTATTTTTATATTTAAGTCAACTACCCATGGTTTGAATGACAAGACTGTTTATCCTTACAGCCTGTATAACTGCATAGCACAGGTGTGAGTACTATGTACTATAGAGCCATTTACCGGGTAATTTGTCTTTAATTGACTTGAATGTGCCCTGGCGGCTGGGAATGTCATGCTCACTCAAATGTCTCGCTGATGGTGGCGCGTGTGTTGGATCATTTAGCTCCCTTCAAAATGGTTGAGCTGAATGGTGCTGATCCATGCGTCATGTTCGTGAACGGGCGCCGTCAGTTGTGACTGGTCATCTCTTAGCTGCCATGGCTTATTTTAATTTTTGATTTGTTTTTATGTTATAATTGCGGACGCTTTTAACGTGCTTTCTACATTGTTCTCACATGTATAATTTCAACATAAATGATGTAAGCAATATTTTGTAACAATATTTTGATTTAAAAGAGTGTCCGTGGAGTTTCTTGCCCGTTCTTCTCCATAGGTACCTACTACGCTTTGGAATGGGCAACTAGCTTCATATTTCTGACTGACCGACTCCTTGACAATTCAAAAGTGCCTGTAAATGGTTTAATTGAAATAAATGCTTTGAGTTTTGAGTTTTTTTGAATCACAGTGTACGTTACGATTGCTCCGCCAAGTTACCCAAACAAAAAAAAACTTCACCCAAAAAATTGTCGTTATCAAAAACGAAGGGAACAAACCAAACATTCTATTTAATTTTATCTGGGTGCACGGCAGTGCCCCAGTCAAGTTCGATAAAACAGTACCTACCTATGTCATCAATGTCATCATCATGTTTTATTTAATTTTTTATTTCAGGTAAAACGTGGTGTATTCCATGTACCACATTTCGTTCCTCCTGACTGCCAGCAGCTCCTGCGAGGGATGATAGAGGTCAACCCTGAGAAAAGGATGACGGTAAGAAAATAAAAACCGTTTAAAATAAGTTTATCTAATGTTTTGAAGTAGTTCTGGGAGTATCCTTGAATATGAACAACTTTGAGTAGGTTTGTGAGCAATAAAATTTTGAATTAGTAATTTTTTTCCATACATTTCATTTGAAAAGGAAAGTATTTTATTGAAAAATTTTACTAGCTTTCTCATAAACTCTTAATATTTACCTCTAAAGGTGGCTTCGTGTAGCTAATTCGAAAGAGACCAGTCAAAAGTCTAGGAAATTGCCACTTATCTTAAATGTTCACTTTTTTTCACAAAGAAAAAAGGCTGAGAACAAATTTACCAACCACGTACAAGAGTTGACCATATATGTCATCCCCAGTTGGCAGAAATCACCCGACACCCGTGGGTGACAGCCGGAGGCCGAGGAGAGTTGGAACAGGAGCTGCCAATGATGGAGGTGGTCCAGACCAGGGTCCTGCCGTCTGCTGAGGCTATAGACCCGGATGTGCTGCAGGCTATCTGTAGCCTGGGCTGCTTTAAGCAGAGGGAGAAGCTTATACAGGAGTTATTGAGTCCACAGTGAGTTTTAAGTTGTGTATATTTCAGTTATTTGATGTAGAGTGCACAGGTAATAGATTAATGAGTATGGTGGAGGATCGAGCTCATTGGCGTGTGAATTAAGGAAGCCTTTATTTTTAGCAGTGACCGAGAAAGGCTCATGATGAATAAGAATGAGGTAGTCATATCGAGCACATGAATAAATGGTTTGATTTTGATTATGTTAATAAACAGGGTTTTTTAAATAAAATTGTCTAATGTTCCTGTGAACTTTGTTTAAATACCACTTCTTCCATAAGGTGGTCGTTCTTTTGTAACTTTTGACGTCCACAAAAATAGCTAATTCTCAGCCTCAATAAATAACTTTTCATCCACAGCCACAACACAGAGAAAGTAATCTATTTCCTGCTGCTGGAGCGCAAGCGGCGGAGGCCGGCGCGCGACGACGAGCCGCGCCCCGCCGCGCCCGCCGCGCCGCCCGACCCGCCGCGCAAGAGGCTCGACACCTGCCGGGTAAGGACACTGGTACGGACATGTTCATTGATGTTCTAGGGTGAGGGAAGAATTCTCTCAGAATTCCACTGATTTCACCTAAAGGTCTCCGTCCTTCCCTGGGACCGGGACGCGCCTACAGAAACAAGCATAGCAATCACTCACATGGGCGCGGTAAATCGCTTTGAATTTCCACTAGCCGCTCTATGCATACAAAGTGAAGACAAGGCCACTGTATAGCCCCCGCGGACGAGGAGCGAAGCCCCAACTTCGCACACCATGCCCCCAGACTGGGGCGTATCGACATGTCGAACGAACCTATTCAGTTTGTCTGCGACTTTTTTTGGTTGGGGAATAGGAGTAGCTTGCTCGCGCAAAAAACTACTTTCTACTTTATTCTCCGTAGTAAAATATATTGAATGCCGTACTTTTATAAATGAAAAAAGTAGCTCGTGGCAAAGTAATAACAGCCGCACGGGTCGATCCATCAGGTTAAGCTACACTTGCCGGGGTTGGTCCGTGGATGGGTGACCATCTTTACATATCGAGACTCCTCCGTGCCTCGGAAAGCACGTGAAACCGTTGGTCCCGGCTGTCATTTTTGGATTTTTGACAGTCGTTACGGGTTGTCAGAAGCCCGAAAGTCTGACAACCAGTCTTACCAAGGGGTATCGTATTACCCAGTTACTGGGTTGTGGAGGTCAGATAGGCAGTCGCTCTATGTAAAATACTGGTATTCAGCTGCATCCGGTTAGACTGGAAGCCGACCCCAACATAGTTGGAAAAAGGCTAGGCAGATGATAACTTTTATAAATGAAACGACATTTGTATTTTAGAAGATCGGCTGTTTTTTTTTTGGATTGCTATTTTTAACCCTGCATGCGCTCTCATGATAATTATCCTTTCGATGATTTTTCTAGAAGCACGAATTCTAAAATTGTGATTTTCTATTGTATTGTTGACATAAGTTTTACAAGATAAATATCTTTATCATCATAAAGATGATTTTTGTACTTATTGCAGGTAAACGGGCAGTCGGCACACTTTGGTCAGATCAGCGAGGGCTCACCCATAACGCCTCGACGATCACAGTATAGGTACGAAGTACAAATTCATTCCTTGAAGTTATTCATTACGAGGGTAAGCAGTCATCTAAGCTTAGACATAGAGAAATAATTACTGTTTATTGACGTTATAATTTTGGTGCACGGTAGTGTACCGCTAAGTTCCCACTAAGATTTTTGTTTTTGTTTCTTTTTATGCCATAACATGTTGGTGTAAATTAATAACACTGTAAAGTGTAAAGAACTCTACAAATTATTGGTGAACACAATAAAAACCTTTCTTTGTCATGAGTTTACGACAAAGACATATTTTAGCTCTGACGCAAATTATGCGGGGTGTGAAAATGAATCGAATGTAACGTGGTCACCGGTTCGATTCCCACTTCCAGCTTTCATTAAATGCCGAAATGGGTAAGCAGAGCCAAAACTATAATTTGTTGCCATATTTCAGCTAGCATCATAAACATAATCAATATTACAAATTTGGTGTATTACTATCCAGCAAAATAATCCAATTAATATGTAAACTACATTATAAAACTTATGTTTAGAATAGTTACTTTGGAAACGGCAGTATAATTGCGTTACACACATATAATGACAATTGATCGCAATGGGTTTCCTTGTGACCGTTCACCCACGTTTATTGCATAAATACGTTGTTGAGTTGAACTTTTCAAACCTAATAGTATTAGCCATATCCTTCAAAACTCTCGGATTGTGTTTGAAAGTGTGGTATGCAATTATTTATTTATTTATTTATTATTAAGGTTTACCAACAGCTTCTGTATACAATGTTTCTTAAGATACTAATACAAGCCTCATTCTTATACAGTCGCCAATTACAGGTCAACCAACATTGACAAAATTGAAAATAAAAACACAATAATAAAATTTGAATAAAATTAAAACATACTAAAAATCATAATAAAATTAAAATTAGGGTGCAGGTTGGTCGTTTTGTCATAATTAAATAAGGCTTTTATCATGATGTGCCATTTGTTGGTACCTACAGTAGATGCTAGGTAGTAGTGTGTGTAATATCCGAGGTTTGAGCACAGGTTTGGTCGCAGCAGGTCTGCCTCGGGGCGTCGCGGCGAGGGCCGGAGCTCCCCACAACTACCCGCCAGTCCTCCAAGTGAGTATACATAATAAAATTATTAAAATTATCATTAACGTTTTTGAGATAAATTTCTCTCAATTATAGAGCACGAGTTTGGTGGATTTTTTTTGCAAGTCTATTATGTCCAACAACTGAGCAACATTTTAGGAAAACAAGGCGTTTTATAGTTTTCACATATCGAGACTCCTCCGTGCCTCGGAAAGCACGTTATGCCGTTTGTCCCGGCTGTCATTTGTAGATCTTTGACAGTCGTTACGAGTCGTTTGAATTTTTTTTTTTTTTTTTTTTTTGACATTGGTAATTGTGTGTTAGTACGTAAAGAATTGTGTGTTAGTGTGTAAGTAATTGAGTTATTAGAATATTTTAAATGTGTGTCTGTTGTTTCGACACCATTAACTTTAATATTATTTGTATGCTCTCGAGTAAAATGTAGCGAACTAACCATCTTATAACATCCTATTGTATTGAAACCTACATTTACGAATAAATTTGATTTGATTTGATTTGATTTGTCGTCAGAAGCACGAAAGTCTGCCAACCAGTCTAACCAAGGGGTATCGTATTACCCAGTTACTGGGTTGTGGAGGTCAGATAGGCAGTCGCTCCATGTAAAATACTGGTATTCAGCTGCATCCGGTTAGACTGGAAGCCGAACCCAAGATAGTTGGGAAAAGGCTAGGCAGATGATGAAGGCGTTTTATAGTGACCTATGGTGTTCCATTACTGGGGAAAAAGGCTCCTTAAAATGAAAAAATTGTGACCTTATAACATAAGTAATACGATTTAATCATTTTTGTTGTTATAAAATTAAAATAATATACAGAATTATTTTCGATTACAATATATAAAAACTCAGAAATAAACTGGTGCACTTTGTTCTTATACATTTAGCAAAGTTTTAATAGATCGAGGAATTAAAAAAAAAGTATCCAACCAGCTAAGTGTACGATAGTGGTCCATGTCAAAGTAGAACTTGGCGAGGTTCACTACCGGCACATAATTAACCACTAAGATGCAAAAACTAACGTTATAATAAATAAAATACACCTGGCTCTACATGATCTCTCAATTATAAATATGTTATAATAAAATAATATTGATCTCAGTAACTATTAATTGCTTTAATATTTTTGAAGTGAAAAGTTAGTGATTTTTGGTAGGGGGTAAATTTGTGGATTCAGTAGTGCTTTACTTTTGAATATAGATGGCGCTTATACCAGTTTTAAGTTTTCATTTCTCTCGGCCCGTGACTGCCAATTGTTTTTATCTAAAACATGATGGTACATAAAATACGATTACATGTTCGTTTTTTTGTTTTGTTGGTATACTTACCTATATTTTTAATTAGTAATGGTATTATATTTTGTTTTTTAATCGGTACTTAGCTATAGCCTTTTTGTAACATATTTTGTATATAATGTAACAATGAATGAATAGGTAAATAATTGGCACTTTTCATCTTTCATTCAGCTGGTCACACTCCGCATCGGGTGTCGTCTTTAGGAGGTACACCCGCAACTCCTGGATCACCGTTGGGTATTTATTTATTTCCATTTATACCAAATCTTCTATTTTTCGAATGTTAAATCACGGACTGTGCATGTACCTATAAGGATCTTTTGGCGCGTGGCCAAAATCGGAACTAACGCCGCCATCTTGTTTTTCAATACATTTCAGCATTTTCACAAAATGTTTACCAACAGCGCCCTCGTTAACATCAACAACCGTCAATCGAGCGCCAAAAGATCCGCAGCAGCAGTTTTCAACTCCGCGCAAATTAGTTCCAAATTTTATACGAGATGGCGCTTTACATTTACGTCACGATTCTGAGTCGCGATGTCAAGGTTATCCGTTGTCGAACGACCTTCGCGCGTTTTTATAGTTTATTCATACTTACCTGGCATAGGGGATACCGTGATCAGTCAGGCGGTTCCCCCAGGGCGAGGCCTTCCCATTGCACTGCGGTTGGGTTGACCCCTGCGATTATCCCTAATGTGGATAACTCGGATGCGTAATTTTTGGTAGTGGGGACTGCGTACGCGCCGTCCCCTCAGAATTCTCTGTGAGTGCAAGCCCTGCATCAAACAAGAGCAACACGTACGTACAATGACTCATTGTACGTCGATCGAACGATGACCATGTCATTCACTCATTGTCAATGAGTGAATGACATGGTCATCGTCCCTGTATATTTGTTGTTCAGCTCAATTTGTTTTACCTCGACAAATTCTTATAAAGAATACATACATCATGTTAAAGGCTCGTGCAAACTGGCGCGATATCGCGGGCGCGACAGACAACGCAACATTTGTCGCGCCCGCGATATCGCGCCACTCTGTACGAGGTTTAAGGCTGAAATATGTGATGGATAAAAGATGATAAGAAGAATGTTAGGTACCTAATATTATTATAGTATTTTGAATATTGTCTGGGGGGTTTGAACCCCCAAAACCCCTCCGTATCAAAACGAACTAAAAGCAAATGGTCCTATTAGTAAAACGACCCATAATCAAAACGACACTTTAGTAAAATGACCTATTCGCAAATCGTCTTATGAGCAAATGGTCCATTATACAAAAGAACGGAAATGGTACAGTCTTAACATACCACACATAAATATGAAATTTTTAAGGAAGGAATTTTGAGGAATAATAAATTATGTATCATCTGCTCGAGACAACAAACTTTAAAAACTAAAACTTACATTAATAAAAACTAGCCAAGTGCGTGTTGGACCACGCACAATGAAGGGTAGTGGATCCTTAGTTGGGTTGAATTTATCCCAAGTACAAATTTAACATTGTAGTTGGAAAACATGCTCTCCCATACCAGCAAAAAAAAACAAAAAAAACCAGCCAACCAGCTTTTAAAAAACCAGCGTCAGACAGTATCTGTCTGGCATTAATGCTGAAATGAACCTTTTTGGCGCAGCAGTGAGGCACACACTATTGTTGTAAAAGCATTTTTTTTAAATTCTTTATTTTGTTATTTGTATTTTGAGTTTCATGAACTGTGTCCAAATAAACGTTATTCTTCCTTTTTTTTTTTCTTTCCAAGTAAGTTTGAAAGCACTATATTGGGAGATGTTACTATGTTATTTTAAATTTAAGACCATAGACTTCTTATAGGTTTTCCTGTAATCTATAAGTACAGAACAATTTCCTTTTTTCAAAATTTTAGGCACAACAGTTTTAGAGAGAACGGATTGGTCAATTTTCATAACTTTAAAACAATTGATTTTAAAATTATCGTGTTCATTTACAAACGCTACCCGTTAAACCGACTGAATACTGGCGGCATCGTTTTCACATTAAATGGAAGTCGATAAAAGTTGTAAATTGTAACAATCAACAAATTTTATGAATCGAACAGTAGTTCACAGAAATGTTTCTTTATTTACATGATGTACAATACAAGCAGTAACAAATATAGGAGATGAAAGTTTGTACGAGAAACCAATGCTTTAATTTTCTAGGACGTTCTGCTAATAGGACCATTTCCTCATAGGACGATTTGCGAATAGGTAATTTTGCTAAAGTGTCGTTTTGATTATGGGTCGTTTTGCTAATAGGACCATTTGCTTCTAGGACGTTTTGATACGGAGGGCGCAAACCCGTTTGTTTTCTGAGTATTATTTTATAATTAGTTAATTATTTTTCAGCGTCTCCATCAGTTCGGGAGCATCATCACCAGAGAGCTAACTCCACGGGACCTACAATAAGTCTAAATATAAGTAAGTAACTATAAGTATAAGGTGTGGGACGCAACGTGTGTCGATACCCTTGCGCCATCCCATGTTCCTAGCACGGCGGGCTGTGCTGGCGCCGCTGCTGCGGCTGCTGAGACCCTCAAGCGGCGCAAATACTGTAACCTTGTGGGCAACTACAGTTTTGAGCCGTTTGGGGTCGAAACGCTCGGGTCATGGGGCCCGAGTGCGCGTCTCCTTTTTAAGGAAATTTCTCACCGACTGGTCGATACTTCACGTGACCAGAGGGCTGGCTTGTTCTTTGGCCAAAGAATTAGCATTGCCATTCAACGTAGCAATGCTGCCAGTCTTCTGGGCACGTTTCCGGATGACAGCGATGCGGACGAATACTTCTATTGGTATAGTTAGTAATTCCTTTTAGTTTTAGTTTTTTTTTTGTTAATTATTAATTAGGTACTTAAATCTAAATTAAGAAAATAGTTGTACTGTACGTTGTATTAAATAAAAAATGCCTACAAATATAAAGTAAGTAATAAAAGTAAGTTAATTGATTCAGGCGTGACTTTGCGGAAATCCATTAGAAAATACAATAGACGCAGATATATTTAGTAACCTATTCCGCTTGACTATTCTTCAAGAGTCATAACAACCCTGAAAGAAATCGACGCGTGTTTCAACTCTCAACGAGGCATCTTTAGGATGACGATTGACCAATTGCAAACCAGAACGCGACGTGTTACCACATCGAGCGCTGGACGCAAAGTCTTTGCGTCCAGCGCTCGATGTGGTACGTGTCGATTCCTTACAGGGTTTTTTTTTTATGACTCTTGAAGAATAGTCAAGCGGAATAGGTTACTAAATATATCTGCGTCTATTGTATTTTTTAAGAAATAAATGTAAATGATGGAAATGTGGTCTCCGAAATGATAACAGTACAGGCGAATAAGAAATATCGCACACAAGCAACTTTTGTCAGTGTAATATGGGTCACAATCAAAATCGTTTGAACGGACTGTAAAAAAAGGTTTATTCAAAATGTATTTCAAATGGAGTACCTACACTTACTTTCTACTGTTAAAGTCAAAGTCAAAGTCAAATAATTTATTTTAAGTAGGCACATTAAAGGCACTTTTGAACGTCAAATACATAGAAATAGAACTGATTCTAGTTGCCCCTTCCAAAAGGTAGTTTTCGTATGGAGAAGAATGGGAAAAAACTCCACCGTTACTCTTTTAAAAAAAGGTTTTACAATAAAAAAAGGTTTTACAATATTTGGTACACATCAATTATATAATTACATGTGAAGACGATGCACCGAGAATACAATTACAATAGGTAAAAAGAATTAAAAATTAAAAATGGAGCAATGACAAATAAATAAATTAAGTATGTGATAGATACATGGTGCTCACATATTTACAAACATTAAAGAATGACGTTAAGAATGACGCCCGGTTGATATCTTAAGTCGCTTATAGTGTGCCCTATTGGGTTTCCCCAAAAAAAATCGCCGGGTTGATTTGCGCCCGGTTGATGGCAATAGGCTCACCTCCTAATAGCCCCACATTAATAGGAAGCGACCCATAACCGGTGAATAATAAAAAACCTAATAGTCACAGACTAAAAATATTAGTAAAATGTTAGTGATTGTTTCTTATGAAAAAAAAACTAGGTACACCCTTTTTGATGGTGATTCTTACTAAATAACCATTACCACAGGTGGCGAGCCTGGTGAAGCGGTAATTATTATAAACGAATCACCGATAATGGGCTCTTCCGTGGCAGTGCGACCACACAGTCCTTCACAATCACATCGAGGTATGTGCATGGTAGAGAGAGCGCCAAGTTCTATGGTCATCGCTGCTTTTTTAAACAATTAATTTCACCATAATAACATCTTTCCATTTTATCAACCAGTCTCATTGTGCACTAATGTAGTATTTATTTAGCAGCGTCATTCTCTAAACATCATTTTGAAATTCGAACGCTGTCTCGTTGTGAATCCGCGATGATTTACTTTAAAAACAAATGAGTTCGCTTTTGAATTGTGGGCGCTCACTTGAGTGAGGTTCCAAGTGAACTTTATAGAATTGAACTACGAAATTCTTTCGTCTCTAAAAAATCATTTTAATTACTGTTTCCACAGTGCGAGAAAGGTCATCTCTACCGGGTCCAACGAGTGGTAATCAGTCGCCTGCTCAGCCTTCACTGTTCCCCAACCTAGGTACTATTCAAAGTAAGTAAATCATCGTCAGCCTACTAGGTAAACTAAAGAAATTACAAGAACAAAATTATAATATTATATAATTTCTTTATTTACACTTCAAAGTCACAAAAAGCTTTATTTTTTATTTTATTTGAGGGTGGAAAATCATGAAAATCACTTCTCCCGTTCTGGGCGGAGCGGGAGGGCGTTTCAGACTTTTACTGACTAAAACCCACCAAACAAAATTATTTATTTTATTTTATTATTTGTTGGTAAAGTCCGGTCGCGAAGCAGAAATAATTTCATTTCAAAATGTATATTGCCGTCGCGCTCACACATTAGAAGGACCGCCCTTATCGCGGGCGCGACGGCAATACATTTGAGCGCGAGCGATAGAGATAAGTAATGAAGGGTCATTGTACGAAATTCTTTAGTCTTTAGTCATAAACTTTGGTGATTAGAAAACATCGGAAATTCGGAACTTCCCACAAACTAGGGTTAAAAATAAGTAAGGTTTTTTAAAAACAAAAAAAAACTTTTTTTTTTTTAAAGTGTAGTTACTGTCTTATTCTTTGGTTCAATAATTAGTAAATGACCTCGTCTATATGCGATTTTTCTATGGCGGGTCCAGATCAAGTCATCCTGTATACTCTACGTACCATCATCGGTCCGGTTTTTAAGTTTGTTTGTTTGCTATTTGTAGGCGTGGCCCCCGGCGCGGTGTGCCCGGGCGGGCCGTGCGGCGGCGGGGCCGCGGCCCCGTGGCGCGTGCGACTGGCGACCATCAAGAACTCCTTCCTCGGCTCGCCGCGCTTCCACAGGAGGAAAATGCAGAGTACGTTTACCTTTTATAAGCTTCATCTGATCATTATAGTTCCCTTATTCAGTACTGTAGTACTGCTCTTTATACAGAAGCTCAATCAGAAAATTACTTCCACCATTCAGTATTGCCGGAATACCGAGAATCATGAGACCTTTTTATAGATTGCAGATGCTTAAGCCGGAGGAGCTCGTGGCTAAGTAATAACAGCCGCACGGGTCGATCCATTAGGTTAAGCTACGCTTGCCGGAGTTGGTCCGTGTATGGGTGACCATCTTTACATACCGAGACTCCTCCATGCCTCGGAAAGCACGATAAGTCGTTGGTCCCGGCTGTCAATCGGAGTGGAGTGGATCTTTGATATTCCCTACGGGTCGTCAGAAGCCCGATAGTCTGACAAACCAGTCTTACCAAAGGGGTATCGTATTAACGATACCCCTTTGGTAAGACTAGTTTTTATCTGGCCTCCACAACCAGGTCAGCTAGGCAGTCACTCCATGTAAAATACTGGTATTCAGCTGCATTCGGTTAGACTGGAAGTCGACCCCAACATAGTTGGAAAAAGGCTGGGCAGATTGTCGCAGCGACCATAAGGCCACCTGCTAGTTGGCTACCTATACCAGTACCTACCTTTTTTGTCCGTTCCCCCGGAGTTCCCTTCCCACGCTTAGACCCAGGATCATGGGAACTTGTGCGCCTTTCACGATCCCCGGTTAGTGCCGGCCCGCCTTTGCGGGTCACCTCATGCCTGCGGGGGGAGTTAGGAGTCCCCCCGCGACATCCTGTCGACGCGCGTGTACACCACAAGCTGTCGCCTCCGCCCCGGAGTCCAACAGGACCCGAGGTGGCCGCGCGTAGTCTGGAATGGCGGACTCGGGAAACTGGCAGCTGGAAGTACCTAACATAAGTTTTAAATTCCATAGATAAATGTTTCCAACGATCCTCCAAGAAATCGGCTTTATCATAATGTAATAGGTAAAAATCGAATCCTGTTTTATAAGCATCACAACAAGTATTTTACCAATGAGGACATCCGTAAAATACTTGTATAGAGTTATCTAAAAACCTTAATCTCTCCACAGCATCTTCAGAAGAGGTCCACTTAACTCCCGAATCGTCGCCGGAGCTGACGAAGAGGTCGTGGTTCGGTTCTCTTCTACTGTCAGCTGACAAGGAGGAAACCTTCACCGCTTTGGTGAAGGGTAAACCTCTGGCGACCGTTAAGGCTGACTTAATACATGCTTTTTTGAGTGTAAGTATCAACACACAAAGAAACCTAAATTTTGACGAACTATGCGAACATAAATGTAGGGAACGGCTTTTTTTTCGCGATTTCAGGATTGTTCCCGTACTGAAATTTGTTCTTAATTGATGAGTTCTATGACTCCTTAAGAGGAAGCCTATGAATTTAATTTCACCCCGTATAAATGATTTCTTGATCACCTTATTTTGTGCCTTCTGCCTGTCCATCGAGCTGTGACAGATGCTCGAATCTATAATGATGTAATTGCTTTAATATAATCTTATATCTAATGACTATACACTGGTATAACCTGCCGCGACCCCACTTTTCTCAAAACAGACAATAGTATATTAGCCCAAAAGAAATGCAACGAATAATCTTAAATAAGAATCATGAAATTGTTGATGTTTTACCATGATTATCAGGGCAAATTCATCACTAATTCATCAGATTTTATGCCCAAAATCCATAGACCAACAATATCAACCCTCCTAGCTAATTGACTATGTTTTGAGCGTTACATTCAACTTTCAGATAGCAGAATTATCACACAGCGTGCTAAGTCCGATGTCCTTTCGAGTGGAATACAAGAGAGGATCAAACGCACCCGCCATGTTCCAAAGACACGTGAGGTTTCAGGTAAGAACCCATCTATTTCTCTTAAATTGGCAGGAAAGGTACATGAGAATAGTTCTTAGCATAATCAGCCTATAATCTTTCCACTGCTGGAACACAGGCCTCCTCTCTTCGAGAGCGAGTGGGCTGTAATCTACCACGCGGGCCCAGTGTGGATTGGTGGAGGTCACAGGTCTTCAAATTTGTAGTTCTAGGACATGCTGGTTTCCTTCACCGTTTTGAGACCAGTGGTGATGAAATTATTTACACGAAGTAAAGCGCCTGTCTGAGTTGCAGTCGTTACCACTGGCCAACCACTGTTCCCTGTTCAGCTGACCATTTTCATGCCGTGGTGAAGATGTTGACCAGGGTAGCAATTTATGGTGGTAGCGAGGCTGAAGCGCTGGTTACATATAAGGGTAACTACGTTCGCAAATCGTGGAGGGTAAGATTTTTCATTCCGCCCTGCGCTCTATAACTTAAGTAGCGGATGTTGGAGAAAAAACGGGCAGGCTGTAGTATAGTGGGAGTGCGCCGGCCACGTTAAACGAATGCGTCCGGAGAGATGGGCAAAGATTGTTACTCACTGGACGCCTGAAGGAGGACATCGCCGTCGAGGTAGACCGCGGCCATGGCCAGAAATCGCACATAACGGAGAGATTAGGAAGAAGGGCTTTGCTAAAAAAAAAAACAAAGATTTGTCATTAATAATGCTTACGACTTATAACATTATTAAGTAACTAAAAATAAAGAGTTTCTTTTTTAAATTGGACTTCAGTGTGATATCCGGATATATCAGAAGAAAAGCTAGGTGTCAGTTAGATTTTGAACAACAATTTTGAATTTTTAGTTTTTCGATTAGTCGGGAATTTGAAACCGATCTTTTACCCAAAAAATATCAACCTGTATAAAAATATAATACCAGCTACTTCAAAAATATAATGCATGTTCCGATTGGTTCCTGAACCAAAGTAGTCATTGTTTTAATGCTAGAAAATAAAAAAACTATCCGTTTCAGGTCGACATTTCTACAATAACGAAGGCACCAGGGGAGAACGGCAAGGAATATTTATATGCCATCACCTTCACGTTACTATCAGGTTAGTTATTTAGTTAAAAATCATAAACTTTGGTTTTGTCCAGGTCGGTAAAAATAAAAAGAAAACAAAATTATTTTTTTTAGAACTTGATTGTGCTCTACCGTACACCCAAGCTCTACAGGACGTATAGCTCCATCTCTTTCCCTCACTGAATTGAAGTAAGATTAAAATAATACTGCTGTAAGCGGTGGTGGTAGGCCCCTGATCGCTGATCTCGATAACCGATCTTGAATTCTCAATATGAAATATAAAATAATGTTATACAAAAATTAAATAATAACATTTTTTTTATTTTTTTCCTCATTGATGTTGTTTGTAGTGCACAATAAAAAGTAAAAGCTTTTAGCTGTTGCAAAATCTTGGAGACATTATGGAACACAAATAATTTGAAATTAATCGAGCAGGTGGTGAGAAAATATTATGAATACCTATGATGTTAATATTATGTTTGTTGTCGTAGGCAACATCCGGCGCTTCCGGCGCGTGTGCGAGGTGGTGCAGTCGGCCGTGTGTCGCGCGCCCGGCGCCGGCCGCGCGCCCGCGCTGCACCCGCCCTCGCCGCGCGCGCAGCGCAGGAACATACACCCGCACGGTAACACACCTGCACACTCTACTCCATAGGGACCTACACCCGCCCTCGCCGCGCGCGCAGCGCAGGAACATACACCCGCACGGTAACACACCTGCACACTCTACTCCATAGGGACCTACACCCGCCCTCGCCGCGCGCGCAGCGCAGGAACATACACCCGCACGGTAACACACCTGCACACTCTACTCCATAGGGACCTACACCCGCCCTCGCCGCGCGCGCAGCGCAGGAACATACACCCGCACGGTAACACACCTGCACACTCTACTCCATAGGGACCTACACCCGCCCTCGCCGCGCGCGCAGCGCAGGAACATACACCCGCACGGTAACACACCTGCACACTCTACTCCATAGGGACCTACACCCGCCCTCGCCGCGCGCGCAGCGCAGGAACATACACCCGCACGGTAACACACCTGCACACTCTACTCCATAGGGACCTACACCCGCCCTCGCCGCGCGCGCAGCGCAGGAACATACACCCGCACGGTAACACACCTGCACACTCTACTCCATAGGGACCTACACCCGCCCTCGCCGCGCGCGCAGCGCAGGAACATACACCCGCACGGTAACACACCTGCACACTCTACTCCATAGGGACCTACACCCGCCCTCGCCGCGCGCGCAGCGCAGGAACATACACCCGCACGGTAACACACCTGCACACTCTACTCCATAGGGACCTACACCCGCCCTCGCCGCGCGCGCAGCGCAGGAACATACACCCGCACGGTAACACACCTGCACACTCTACTCCATAGGGACCTACACCCGCCCTCGCCGCGCAGGAACATACACCCGCACGGTAACACACCTGCACACTCTACTCCATAGGGACCTACACACTTTGCTACGTTACAAGTCACATCGCACTACACAAGTAAATAATAGAGCTAGAGCTGTGATAGCCTAGTTGTGTGACCGTCAGACTGCCAAGTCAGGTCTCGAGCTCGAACCCAAGACACGCACCTCTGACTTTTCGGATTCGTGTGCGTATTATATAATTATCACTTGCTTCAAAAACGGTGAAGGAAAAACATCGTGAAGAAACCGGCATGTCTGAGAGATATTTCTCGATGACATTGACCCAAGTCAGAAAAGCGACTTTAAATTAATAATGTATAGATATAGATAGAATTTTAGTGTTGCGGGTGGGGACAATAACCTGCAACATGGTATAACTTTTGTTTGAGGCATCACCCAAGTACCACATACTTAACTAACAAAGTATTACGAAAGCGAATAAAAAGTCCCAACTCATTCTGTTTATGTTTTTCAGCGGCTGGCGAGATCCCCGATAGCCCAGAAACCCCACATCAGCAGTCAGACCACGACAGTGACTCGTCAGTGTTCGACACTATCAAGAGTCCCACTAGCCATACTTCTATAGACCAGCTCGACCAGGTAGGTACTCCCATGAATAGTTTACATTTAAGGTGAAAGCGTCAGGGTCCGAAAGGGATACTGGGGCCCTTGGCAACAGAAAACTGAAGGAACATGGGTGGGTTTTAGTCATTAAAGTCTGACACGCCCTCCCGCTCTGCCCAGAGCGGGAGAAGTCATTTGATGATTTCCCACACTAAAAAAAAGGGTAGCCCGCGTAATTCAAATTTTCTTAGTCTCGGTAAATCTGATCAACTTGTATCTAATGTGGAATATCACGACGAACAGATTGTTCAAAGTGATCTGTCTGTTCATCTTGATATTTTTGACGGTGACTGTACCTATATCTACTTACAGTACAACTATTTTCATAATGTCTCTCGGGAATCATCGCATTTCCGAATACAAACGAATGCTAAATTCCATGTCCATCACTTATTACTAGATTAATCGTGTACTAGCTTCCGCCCGCGTGGTATGTCGGTAAAAAGTAGCCTATGTCCTTTCTCAGACTCTAGACTATCTGTGTACCTTTCATTTAAATCGGTTCATTAGTTTTGGCGTGAAAGCGCGACAGACAGACAGACAGAGTTACCTTCGCATTTATAATATTATATTCAGAACTAAGTACTTTATTGTTGTTTTGTTTTGATTTTCGTGTGAACTATATATACTCGTAGCTGATAAACTATTTTCCTTAAACTATTTCCTACCATTTTTTAAATAAATTACATTATATTAAAATACCAAGTCGATTGAGAGCGTCCTATCTGCACAAAGTGCAAAGGGCAACTGATAGAAATCCGACGACTGACGAAACACGAAGTTTGCCGAGGGACAATAAAAAAAAAGCTAAACTGTACCTTAATTGTAAATGTGTGTTGTGAGTGTGTGTGAGTGTGTAGGTACTTGTGCTATTCAATTTATCAAGACTGGCACAGTAACACTGTTTTATTTAAATACTCGTACAGTATGCAGGTAGTTGACTTAAATATAAAAATAAATGACCCAGTAACAATAAAAAAAAAACCATATTTTCATAAAAAGATTTTAAAAAGTAAATATCCGTCACTGTCCCGATACTCATGGATACGCGTTCGAGAGTGCTGCGAAACAGCTGACGGCCGGTCATGTAACGTCCTGCGCGCCCCGCCCGCCACCTTCAACCGCCGGCCGCGGCCGGTCGTTGCCCTTGCGTGTAGGGTGAATATTCTTTGAATATTCTTGTGGAAAAATGTAGAATTTCTTTAAAAAAAAAAAGTTGTATTTTTCCATTGATTTTACGTTCTATAAATAAAACCAAACCACTGGTTTCAAGGATAACGGTGTTCACACTAACACCCTGTATACATAAAATTGTCTGTGTAATCTGTAATGTTTCAGAACGGTACACATCCACTCGGGTCGAGTTCGTCTGTCACAAGCGGGTCCAGTGGATACAAAGTAAATATTTATACTTTTTCATATTTTATTTAACTACTTACCTATTATTATAAATCATTTTAAACTTCATTATTAACAACTTTTGGATTAGGTAATATTAGAGCACTTATTATTAATGTTTATGAGTGAGTGAATGAGTGAGGGAGTTAGTGAATGAAAGTATGGATGAATAAACAAGGGAATGAATGTGAGAGTGACAGAAATAATAAATTAACTTTATTATGATTTTAACAATTACCGGCAGAATTTAATTCTGCTATTTCTTTTTAATGATTAGGGAATATGCATGTATTTTTTTAATATTTTTATTCGATAGTTTACATCGTCAAATAATAGTTTTAAAAAAATCGACGGCATAAAAGCAATTAAAAGTAGTTAAAAAAATGTTTAAAAATATCCAACCGATCCGGGCTATTTAAACGCCCATTTGGCGCGAGTCAAACACTCCTTTTTCTATGAGCGTTTGACATTGACTTGACACTTGTTGATTGACTTGACATTGACATTTTGATTGTTATCCCGGATTGTTACGTCACATCCGCTCTTAGCCTTTTCAAGTATTTGAATTATCCACAGTTTTTTGGGACTTTAAAAAAATAAATTTCTCGCTCAAAAAGAAATTTTATTCAAAAATATTGATGTAGGCATAATTCTGAAGTAACGTAGTTTATATAAAAAAATATTTGACCCATATTTGAATCACATGCATATTCCCTATTTTTAATATTATGTAAGTATGGGAAAATTGAATAAATCTACGTGATTTTGTTTCTGTTCTATTCAAACGGAACCCCTCATCTATTTTTCAAAAAAATATAAAAGAAAAGAATAACATTTATTTGGACATAGTTCGTAAAACACAAAATACCTACGAATAACGAAAAATGAAAACGTGAAAAGAATGTAATAACAATAAAAATAAAAACAATAATCAAATATAGTGATTGAATGACTGAGCGATTGAATGACTTTGCAGGTATGATTCATGAATTGACTTCTGAACTAGAGATTTGTTGAACGACAACGACTGAGTAATTTTGATAGAGACGGGACGTTGAGAGTGGGACGTTGTTATTACAATAGTCACAGAAACCGAATTGAATAAAAAAATGGCGGCGTTGGTTCCGATTTTGCCACAGTACAGCAGTATGCTCCTCAAATAGAGTGACTGAGACTGAATGAGAGAGCGATTTAATGATTTGACTGGTATGATTTTTGAATGAACATCTAAACTAGAGACTTATGTTATTGGACAATGGAATGTGAGTCCTGAATTAACTACTGCCCTGGAGACTAATTGCATGATCGGATGACTGGGTGCGATTCATGAATGAACTATTGAACCAGTGATTTATCAAATGATCGAATGACTGGGTGTTATTCATGAATGAACTTTTGAACTATAACTCTAAAGGTTTAGATAGTTAAAAAAAGGTAAACAAATCGTAAAAAGGGTTTTTTATAGTTGAAAATTTCTTGTTTAAGAATACATTATAACAAAATTAAATTAATTTTCGATCACAGGACACTTTCCGCTTTTATTATAGTATGTTTAAACTCAATAATTTATTCTTAAACTACTCTTCGTAGATGTAACTGCTTGAGCACATTTTTTTTATTAGATTTATTATAATGATATAATATTTTGTAATCTGTCTATGGTAAAGAGCCCAAAAAGACAGGTTCCCCAAACCTGTTAGAAAAGACAACGAATTAGAATACGTTGCTAAATTGAAGAGTACAACTGTGACGTAGTTTGGCAACTGAAGTGGCAGGTATTACGTTTAGTCGGTTAACCAGACGCCTTTTTGACAGCGCTAAAAGAAGAACAGAAAATGTTTAAATCAGACAAAATAATTGATGATACCACTGAACGCTACTACTTACGCTGAGTACTTAGCATCTCTAGTATATTTTTTTCTTTTGCATGCCTTTTGGTTAAATATGGCTGTTGCTATAGTATATTTTTTATTTTATGTCACCATTATAAATAAAATAAAATAAAATAAAATAAAATAATCTTTATTTCGGATAAGACACATCCATATGGGTTAGTAAACAAAAGAGAACTTATACCTATGTTAGTAAACTTATTAACTATTTGGTAACAAGGCTGTTGTTCGAGATACATCTTCGAACAACATCACCTAATAAAGGAGACTCATACCGCCCCGCTATGGTCTTCAGGATGGAGTTGGAGCTCTCCCGCACTCTGGAGAGCAAAGAGGCCGATTTCCGTCGGACGATGGCGTGGAAGCCATCGACGTGTGCTTGAGCAAACATACCTGATGCACTGCAGAAACGGGGTAGCCCCATCAACATCCTGAACCCGTTATTATATTGGACCCGTAGGCCGTAGCCCGCTGAGTGCAGTTGGTCCACAGGCTGCACGTGTAAAACACTTGGCAATAAGCTTTAAAAAGCGTAATTTTGACTGCCCTGCTACAGCGTGCAAACCTACGAGCCAACATATTACATTATGTACCCATATTTGCAAAATAAATATCTTATCTTAACTTAAACGCTTTATTATTAATGTGACAGATAGTTCACCAGATTCAGATTCAGAATAGAGCCTATTAACATGTGACTCTATACAGGGCGTCCCACGGCTATGCCACATGGAGGGAGAGTACCTTGAATATTGTGTAAAGTGTAAAGGAAGACCATGAATTTTAACATTTTTAATACAAAATTAATCAATTTATCAAATGCTCGAAATGAGTCCCTTCCTGTTGAATACAAAGCCTTTTCATTTTTCTGAACAAAATTTCACATCAATTGCTAAAATTCATGGGCTTCCTTTTATTTGTGACACTATGTTATTCAGCAAAAAATAATCCTTTATGATGATGCCTTTCGATCGGTATGATAAAGCAAAATAATCAACCTGTAGTTGATTATTTTTCTCATGTAACGGATTCGATTCCCAGTTCAACCATGTAATTATTTAAATATCTATGAATGCAGTTCAAATTATTTTTTAAATTCAAATAATGTCTTCTTTCAGTAAAATGTTCCATCTACAATATTCAAGGTACTTTCCCTCCATGTGGCATATCCGTGGGACGCCCTGTATATTATGATTTTAAAGGATGGTGGGCAAGAATATATGGGAGCTGGTCCCACGACGCCCACAGATAAAACCACTGTAGTTTTGAAGACATTACTTCTCCCTTTACTCAGGTCAAGGCACATCAAAATCTGTCCTAGGGTTATTCAGTTCTGACAATGTTAGGTCAGGTTAGGTTCAGGTTATCTCGTCCACTCACCCGGCCCGCAGCAGGCGCACCGGGCGTCGGCGGAGGGCGGATAACGCCCTCTTCCAGCCCCCCTAAATGGGTCCAGGGGTGACGGACTCGGGGACGTCCGTCGCCCCCCAAACATCAGGACCCGAGGTGGCGGCGCGTAGTGTTCCACGTGCACCCCTCTTAGGCGTCACGGGGGGAGTCAAACACCTCACTCCCCCCCCTGACCCGAGGAGGCCCGCAGCGGCGGCCGGCACCAGTCGGGGGTTGCGGAAGATTTTTACGTTCCCGCGACCACCGGCGTAGGTGTGAGTCGGAACACCGGGGTGGTTTTTAGTCAGTAAGAGTCTGACAGACCCCTCCGCCCGCCCCAGGGCGGAGGACATCGATGAGGAATTTCCACCCCGGAAAAAAAAAAAAAAAAAAAAAGGTAAGGTTAGGTTCGGTCCGGCTTGTCGGAGAGGTGTGTCACCTACATGGGACGTGATGGCGGAAACCAGCGCCGCATGTCGTGCGGTGTTCCACAGGGCTCGGTTGTAGGCCCGCTCCTGTGGAACATCGGGTACGACTGGGTGCTGAGGGGCGAGCTCAGTCCGGGGGTCGACCTGACGTGTTATGCAGATGACACGCTGGTCACTGCCCGGGGGAGCTCGCACAGGGAGGTAGCTCGGTTCCTCCGGGACAGATTTTGATGGTGTCATAGTAAAAAATGTTCAGTTTAATCTGCTCTTTTAAGTAATGCACACGTACTGGCTGGCCATGCTGAATAAGTAAGGTTAGGTTAGGTGTGATATTAATTATATGAAAAATACTTCAGATGCATGTAGCTCGGTTCCTCCGGGACAGATTTTAATGGTGTCATAGTATAAAATGTTCAGTGTTATCTGCCCTTTCATGTAATTCACACGTGGTGGCTGGCCGTGCTGGGACCACTCTCGCCCACTCAGATAGCAATTAAAAGCTGAATATTTCATAAACGGATCCCTGAATCCGAAAATGGTTTTCACAGACTCACAATATTTTCAAACGGCCTTTCCAACGACACCCCACACCATGGGATAGAGAAGAAAAAAAAACACCATCCCCACTTTACTTGTAGGGGAGGTACCCTAAAAAAAGATGATTTTCGTGATTTTATATTACTGCTTTGTCAGCGTGATTAATATGTCTATCCATGCCAGATAACAGTTGTCTAGTACTAACAGTGTTTGAGCTAACCGCGGAAAGAGAAAAATACTTTAGATGCACGTAGCTCGGTTCCTCCGGGACAGATTTTGATGGTGTCATAGTAAAAAATGTTCAGTTTAATCTGCTCTTTTAAGTAATGCACACGTACTGGCTGGCCGTGCTGAATAAGTTAGGTTAGGTTAGGTGTGATATTAATTATATGAAAAATACTTCAGATGCATGTAGCTCGGTTCCTCCGGGACAGATTTTAATGGTGTCATAGTATAAAATGTTCAGTGTTATCTGCCCTTTTATGTAATTCACACGTGGTGGCTGGCCGTGCTGGGACCACTCTCGCCCACTCAGATAGCACTTAAAAGCTGAATATTTCGTAAACCGATCCCTGAATCCGAAAATGGTTTTCACTGACTCACAATATTTTCAAACGGCCTTTCCAACGACACCCCACACCATGGGATAGAGAAGAAAAAAAAACACCATCCCCACTTTACTTGTAGGGGAGGTACCCTAAAAAAAGATGATTTTCGTGATTTTATATTACCGCTTTGTCGGCGTGATTAATATGTCTATCCATGCCAGATAACAGCTGTCTAGTACTAACAGTGTTTGAGCTAAGCCGCGGACAGAGAAAAATACTTTAGATGCACGTAGCTCGGTTCCTCCGGGACAGATTTTAATGGTGTCATAGTATAAAATGTTCAGTGTTATCTGCCCTTTTATGTAATTCACACGTGGTGGCTGGCCGTGCTGGGACCACTCTCGCCCACTCAGATAGCACTTAAAAGCTGAATATTTCGTAAACGGATCCCTGAATCCGAAAATGGTTTTCACTGACTCACAATATTTTTAAACGGCCTTTCCAACGACACCCCACACCATGGGATAGAGAAGAAAAAAAAACACCATCCCCACTTTACTTGTAGGGGAGGTACCCTAAAAAAAGATGATTTTCGTGATTTTATATTACCGCTTTGTCGGCGTGATTAATATGTCTATCCATGCCAGATAACAGCTGTCTAGTACTAACAGTGTTTGAGCTAAGCCGCGGACAGAGAAAAATACTTTAGATGCACGTAGCTCGGTTCCTCCGGGACAGATTTTGATGGTGTCATAGTAAAAAATGTTCAGTTTAATCTGCTCTTTTAAGTAATGCACACGTACTGGCTGGCCGTGCTGAATAAGTTAGGTTAGGTTAGGTGTGATATTAATTATATGAAAAATACTTCAGATGCATGTAGCTCGGTTCCTCCGGGACAGATTTTAATGGTGTCATAGTATAAAATGTTCAGTGTTATCTGCCCTTTTATGTAATTCACACGTGGTGGCTGGCCGTGCTGGGACCACTCTCGCCCACTCAGATAGCACTTAAAAGCTGAATATTTCGTAAACGGATCCCTGAATCCGAAAGTGGTTTTCACAGACTCACAATATTTTCAAACGGCCTTTCCAACGACACCCCACACCATGGGATAGAGAAGAAAAAAAAACACCATCCCCACTTTACTTGTAGGGGAGGTACCCTAAAAAAAGATGATTTTCGTGATTTTATATTACTGCTTTGTCAGCGTGATTAATATGTCTATCCATGCCAGATAACGGCTGTCTAGTACTAACAGTGTTTGAGCTAAGCCGCGGACAGAGAAAAATACTTTAGATGCACGTAGCTCGGTTCCTCCGGGACAGATTTTGATGGTGTCATAGTAAAAAATGTTCAGTTTAATCTGCTCTTTTAAGTAATTCACACGTAGTGGCTGGCCGTGCTGGGACCACCCTCGCCCACTCAGATAGCACTTAAAAGCTTAATATTTTATAAACGGATCCCTAGCTTAATATTTTATAAACGGATCCCTGAATCCGAAAATGGTTTTCACAGACTCACAATATTTTTAAACGGCCTTTCCAACGACACCCCACACCATGGGATAGAGAAGAAAAAAAAACACCATCCCCACTTTACTTGTAGGGGAGGTACCCTAAAAAAAGATGATTTTCGTGATTTTATATTACTGCTTTGTCAGCGTGATTAATATGTCTATCCATGCCAGATAACGGCTGTCTAGTACTAACAGTGTTTGAGCTAAGCCGCGGACAGAGAAAAATACTTTAGATGCACGTAGCTCGGTTCCTCCGGGACAGATTTTGATGGTGTCATAGTAAAAAATGTTCAGTTTAATCTGCTCTTTTAAGTAATGCACACGTACTGGCTGGCCGTGCTGAATAAGTTAGGTTAGGTTAGGTGTGATATTAATTATATGAAAAATACTTCAGATGCATGTAGCTCGGTTCCTCCGGGACAGATTTTAATGGTGTCATAGTATAAAATGTTCAGTGTTATCTGCCCTTTTATGTAATTCACACGTGGTGGCTGGCCGTGCTGGGACCACTCTCGCCCACTCAGATAGCACTTAAAAGCTGAATATTTCGTAAACGGATCCCTGAATCCGAAAGTGGTTTTCACAGACTCACAATATTTTCAAACGGCCTTTCCAACGACACCCCACACCATGGGATAGAGAAGAAAAAAAAACACCATCCCCACTTTACTTGTAGGGGAGGTACCCTAAAAAAAGATGATTTTCGTGATTTTATATTACTGCTTTGTCAGCGTGATTAATATGTCTATCCATGCCAGATAACGGCTGTCTAGTACTAACAGTGTTTGAGCTAAGCCGCGGACAGAGAAAAATACTTTAGATGCACGTAGCTCGGTTCCTCCGGGACAGATTTTGATGGTGTCATAGTAAAAAATGTTCAGTTTAATCTGCTCTTTTAAGTAATGCACACGTACTGGCTGGCCGTGCTGAATAAGTTAGGTTAGGTTAGGTGTGATATTAATTATATGAAAAATACTTCAGATGCATGTAGCTCGGTTCCTCCGGGACAGATTTTAATGGTGTCATAGTATAAAATGTTCAGTGTTATCTGCCCTTTTATGTAATTCACACGTGGTGGCTGGCCGTGCTGGGACCACTCTCGCCCACTCAGATAGCACTTAAAAGCTGAATATTTCGTAAACGGATCCCTGAATCCGAAAGTGGTTTTCACAGACTCACAATATTTTCAAACGGCCTTTCCAACGACACCCCACACCATGGGATAGAGAAGAAAAAAAAACACCATCCCCACTTTACTTGTAGGGGAGGTACCCTAAAAAAAGATGATTTTCGTGATTTTATATTACTGCTTTGTCAGCGTGATTAATATGTCTATCCATGCCAGATAACAGCTGTCTAGTACTAACAGTGTTTGAGCTAAGCCGCGGAAAGAGAAAAATACTTTAGATGCACGTAGCTCGGTTCCTCCGGGACAGATTTTGATGGTGTCATAGTAAAAAATGTTCAGTTTAATCTGCTCTTTTAAGTAATGCACACGTACTGGCTGGCCGTGCTGAATAAGTTAGGTTAGGTTAGGTGTGATATTAATTATATGAAAAATACTTCAGATGCATGTAGCTCGGTTCCTCCGGGACAGATTTTAATGGTGTCATAGTATAAAATGTTCAGTGTTATCTGCCCTTTTATGTAATTCACACGTGGTGGCTGGCCGTGCTGGGACCACTCTCGCCCACTCAGATAGCACTTAAAAGCTGAATATTTCGTAAACCGATCCCTGAATCCGAAAATGGTTTTCACTGACTCACAATATTTTCAAACGGCCTTTCCAACGACACCCCACACCATGGGATAGAGAAGAAAAAAAAACACCATCCCCACTTTACTTGTAGGGGAGGTACCCTAAAAAAAGATGATTTTCGTGATTTTATATTACTGCTTTGTCAGCGTGATTAATATGTCTATCCATGCCAGATAACGGCTGTCTAGTACTAACAGTGTTTGAGCTAAGCCGCGGACAGAGAAAAATACTTTAGATGCACGTAGCTCGGTTCCTCCGGGACAGATTTTGATGGTGTCATAGTAAAAAATGTTCAGTTTAATCTGCTCTTTTAAGTAATTCACACGTAGTGGCTGGCCGTGCTGGGACCACCCTCGCCCACTCAGATAGCACTTAAAAGCTTAATATTTTATAAACGGATCCCTAGCTTAATATTTTATAAACGGATCCCTGAATCCGAAAATGGTTTTCACAGACTCACAATATTTTTAAACGGCCTTTCCAACGACACCCCACACCATGGGATAGAGAAGAAAAAAAAACACCATCCCCACTTTACTTGTAGGGGAGGTACCCTAAAAAAAGATGATTTTCGTGATTTTATATTACTGCTTTGTCAGCGTGATTAATATGTCTATCCATGCCAGATAACGGCTGTCTAGTACTAACAGTGTTTGAGCTAAGCCGCGGACAGAGAAAAATACTTTAGATGCACGTAGCTCGGTTCCTCCGGGACAGATTTTGATGGTGTCATAGTAAAAAATGTTCAGTTTAATCTGCTCTTTTAAGTAATGCACACGTACTGGCTGGCCGTGCTGAATAAGTTAGGTTAGGTTAGGTGTGATATTAATTATATGAAAAATACTTCAGATGCATGTAGCTCGGTTCCTCCGGGACAGATTTTAATGGTGTCATAGTATAAAATGTTCAGTGTTATCTGCCCTTTTATGTAATTCACACGTGGTGGCTGGCCGTGCTGGGACCACTCTCGCCCACTCAGATAGCACTTAAAAGCTGAATATTTCGTAAACGGATCCCTGAATCCGAAAGTGGTTTTCACAGACTCACAATATTTTCAAACGGCCTTTCCAACGACACCCCACACCATGGGATAGAGAAGAAAAAAAAACACCATCCCCACTTTACTTGTAGGGGAGGTACCCTAAAAAAAGATGATTTTCGTGATTTTATATTACTGCTTTGTCAGCGTGATTAATATGTCTATCCATGCCAGATAACGGCTGTCTAGTACTAACAGTGTTTGAGCTAAGCCGCGGACAGAGAAAAATACTTTAGATGCACGTAGCTCGGTTCCTCCGGGACAGATTTTGATGGTGTCATAGTAAAAAATGTTCAGTTTAATCTGCTCTTTTAAGTAATGCACACGTACTGGCTGGCCGTGCTGAATAAGTTAGGTTAGGTTAGGTGTGATATTAATTATATGAAAAATACTTCAGATGCATGTAGCTCGGTTCCTCCGGGACAGATTTTAATGGTGTCATAGTATAAAATGTTCAGTGTTATCTGCCCTTTTATGTAATTCACACGTGGTGGCTGGCCGTGCTGGGACCACTCTCGCCCACTCAGATAGCACTTAAAAGCTGAATATTTCGTAAACGGATCCCTGAATCCGAAAGTGGTTTTCACAGACTCACAATATTTTCAAACGGCCTTTCCAACGACACCCCACACCATGGGATAGAGAAGAAAAAAAAACACCATCCCCACTTTACTTGTAGGGGAGGTACCCTAAAAAAAGATGATTTTCGTGATTTTATATTACTGCTTTGTCAGCGTGATTAATATGTCTATCCATGCCAGATAACAGCTGTCTAGTACTAACAGTGTTTGAGCTAAGCCGCGGAAAGAGAAAAATACTTTAGATGCACGTAGCTCGGTTCCTCCGGGACAGATTTTGATGGTGTCATAGTAAAAAATGTTCAGTTTAATCTGCTCTTTTAAGTAATGCACACGTACTGGCTGGCCGTGCTGAATAAGTTAGGTTAGGTTAGGTGTGATATTAATTATATGAAAAATACTTCAGATGCATGTAGCTCGGTTCCTCCGGGACAGATTTTAATGGTGTCATAGTATAAAATGTTCAGTGTTATCTGCCCTTTTATGTAATTCACACGTGGTGGCTGGCCGTGCTGGGACCACTTTCGCCCACTCAGATAGCACTTAAAAGCTTAATATTTCATAAACGGATCCCTGAATCCGAAAATGGTTTTCACAGACTCACAATATTTTCAAACGGCCTTTCCAACGACACCCCACACCATGGGATAGAGAAGAAAAAAAACACCATCCCCACTTTACTTGTAGGGGAGGTACCCTAAAAAGAGATAATTTTTTCGATTTTATATTACCGCTTTGTCGGCGTGATTAATATGTCTATCCATGCCAGATAACAGCTGTCTAGTACTAACAGTGTTTGAGCTAAGCCGCGGACAGAGAAAAATACTTTAGATGCACGTAGCTCGGTTCCTCCGGGACAGATTTTGATGGTGTCATAGTAAAAAATGTTCAGTTTAATCTGCTCTTTTAAGTAATGCACACGTACTGGCTGGCCGTGCTGAATAAGTTAGGTTAGGTTAGGTGTGATATTAATTATATGAAAAATACTTCAGATGCATGTAGCTCGGTTCCTCCGGGACAGATTTTAATGGTGTCATAGTATAAAATGTTCAGTGTTATCTGCCCTTTTATGTAATTCACACGTGGTGGCTGGCCGTGCTGGGACCACTCTCGCCCACTCAGATAGCACTTAAAAGCTGAATATTTCGTAAACGGATCCCTGAATCCGAAAATGGTTTTCACTGACTCACAATATTTTCAAACGGCCTTTCCAACGACACCCCACACCATGGGATAGAGAAGAAAAAAAAACACCATCCCCACTTTACTTGTAGGGGAGGTACCCTAAAAAAAGATGATTTTCGTGATTTTATATTACTGCTTTGTCAGCGTGATTAATATGTCTATCCATGCCAGATAACAGCTGTCTAGTACTAACAGTGTTTGAGCTAAGCCGCGGAAAGAGAAAAATACTTTAGATGCACGTAGCTCGGTTCCTCCGGGACAGATTTTGATGGTGTCATAGTAAAAAATGTTCAGTTTAATCTGCTCTTTTAAGTAATGCACACGTAGTGGCTGGCCGTGCTGGGACCACCCTCACCCACTCAGATAGCACTTAAAAGCTTAATATTTTATAAACGGATCCCTGAATCCGAAAATGGTTTTCACAGACTCACAATATTTTCAAACGGCCTTTCCAACGACACCCCACACCATGGGATAGAGAAGAAAAAAAAACACCATCCCCACTTTACTTGTAGGGGAGGTACCCTAAAAAAAGATAATTTTTTCGATTTTATATTACCGCTTTGTCGGCGTGATTAATATGTCTATCCATGCCAGATAACAGCTGTCTAGTACTAACAGTGTTTGAGCTAAGCCGCGGACAGAGAAAAATACTTTAGATGCACGTAGCTCGGTTCCTCCGGGACCGATTTTGATGGTGTCATAGTAAAAAATGTTCAGTTTAATCTGCTCTTTTAAGTAGTGCACACGTACTGCCTGGCCGTGCTGGGACCACTTTCGCCCACCATCCTTTGAAATAAAAGGTTTAGCATCTATGAGTCACGTGGTTTTTTTAGTTTACTCCTTTTTAACTATCTAAACCTATGGAGTATAGAGACTTATTGAACGATGCGCGATGGAATGGCTGAATAATATTGAAAGTAGTCGAGTATCCCATGTCCCGTGCTGTGTTTACGTAACAACTGTGCAAGTAACAAGGCTCCGCCCGGCAGCAGGGCGTGCGCGGGCGCCGCGCCGCCGACCCGGCCTCCGCCTCCCTTGACCACGAGATTATGAGCTGCGGCAGAGATCTGCCAGGTGCGTACCGTTTATATTTTCTGTTATTAGTAAATTATGTTAGTTTTGTATGTAAAGTCAGACAAATTATTTTTTTATAAAATTGATTAATTACCAACTTAAATATTGTCCGTATTTTCAAATCACAACTGTCATTCATTGTTAGTGGTATGAATTGGCTATGTAGTACTCGTAGTCACTATAGTCCGCGCGCGACTGCTAGTCACCGCCGGAGGTGTGTGAGCGATGAGACGGTGGAGATTACCATAGACAAAATTGGCAGACAGCATAGAAATATAGCAGACAGAGCTAGTTTGGCCTTTATCTACCTCCCCCGTCTCATCGCTCACATACCTCAGGTGGTAACTAGCAGTCGCGCGCGGACTATAATAGGTAATGTCTAATGTCGTGTGGCAAACTGACGTACTGTGTCAATTTGATAAACAATTAATTTTTCTGACTGTACAAATGCCTTTTTAATAAGGTTGGCTACCCTTCACGCATGAATATAATTATCATAAAAAAACAGAGGACATGACTAAATAATGATGGGATTTGTTGTGGTCTGTTCTGTATTCACGTTTTTAAAACGCAACACACACAAAGAGGGTGCGTGTCGGGCGCGGGTCGGGACGGGAGTACTGCGGGCTTTATATTGTAATTCCTTGTATTATACGGATGTCAGCACACGTGCGTGAATCGGGTGCGGAGCGGGTCGGGAGCGGGATTCGCCCACGCTTTTCGTGTGCTGACAGCCATATAATACAACTAATTACAATATATAGAAGCCCACCGTACTCCCATCCCGACCCGCTCCGCGCCCGAACCACCAATGCGTTTCGTGTGAGGTGCCGTTCCGACCCACGCCCGACACGCATCCGCCTTGTGTGTGTTTAGCTTTAAAAATCGGTTTTACTTTCTCTCTTATACACATTTATTTTTGCTTCCATCTCTCTTTTACACCAATTTGGAATTTTGTTTGAAATTTCGAAATAATTATTGGCATGATTAAAAATGAGAAGAACGCAAGTTGTTGTAGGGTAGTAAGGTTTTATACAGGTTGTCAGGGTAAACACCGTTGTCGTTGTCACTCAAACCATGGGTAGGTAGTTGACTTAAATATAAAAACAAATGACCGAGTAACAAAAAAAAAACGTTATTTTCATTAAAAGATTTTAAAAAGTTTCTATCCGACACCGTGCTCGCTAGCGAAACAGCTGACTAACTGAGGGAAGGGTCGCGCTCGCGGCCGGTCAGGTCAAGTCAACTCCCGCACCCCCCGCCCGTGTTGAGACGCAAGTTCGTTGCCCTAGCGCATAGGGCAACGAACTTGCTTGAACTTTTGTGGTAAAATGTAGTTTAAAAAAAAAGAAAAAAATGTTGCAATTTTCCATTGATTTTATGTTCTATAAATGACACCAAACTACTGGTTTCAAGGATAACGGTGTTTACCCTAACACCCTGTATAGGTAGTTAACTAAAGTTTTTTTAAAAGAGCGTGAAAAATATCCAATAAAATCAAATCACTCATCCCATAGAATCACCATTACATTCACACCCCGATCCACAGGCACCCACACAAAGCGTTCCTCATCAGAATGTCGCGAGGCAACCTCGTCGCCTCGACGCGGACTCGACAGCCGCGACAACTCCATCAAGGACGAGCTGCGACGCAACAACTCTCTGCGCGACAATCGCCGCGACTTGTTGCAACGCGACAGAGATGTCGCACCGCCTACTACGTCGATTGCGTGAAACTAATCTTATTAAGTTTTGGCGAATTGTGATGGGGCATAATGAGGTGTGAGTCCTATAAAAAAAACCCTTTTTATGGGGTAATTGCTTGGCGGGTGACAGACGAACGTAGTGTGAACTAAACGGGAGTAGCTCATGCCGTGGTAAAAATATTAGCCTATCAGTCTCTTTGTGGGGTAATAGTGGAATATGTTCAAAACTTATTCATTATTTAAATTGACGTTGTATAGGAGTCAAGAAAAAAAATCCTATTTTTTTTTTGCTGTCCTTTTTAATTTTACAATTCATTACTTTATGTTGCGTTTTTTTGGTGGAACGGAACGCAAATTCAAAACACGTCGCCTTAGACGAAAAACTACGTGAATAGGGATTTTTTTTATATAAAAAAAATATATATCTTTGCAAAGTGCTTGAAATCTCACTAATGTAAGTAAGTAAGTACGATTTCTGCTTGAATAAAGCACAAAACATAATTCAATTTATATGATTTTGGGCTAAAAACATTTAAAAAAACCGATATAAACAAAGCAATAACGTGGTAAATGACGTCACAATGACAGAAATGGTCGTTTAAACTGTAGTAGAAAATTGTTGGAGTTTCATCATATTTTTGAGCAACAAGTAGTAGTTGAATTTAAATACTTTTCTTGGGTTCATATAAAAATACATGCGTGTTCCCTGTTACTTCACAATCACAGACAGCAAGAACTAATGAAGGCCAGGGTGAGCCTCACGCATTATTAAAATGTATTGCCACATAAGGGCCAACCCTACCTCAAATTGCTTAGCATGATCCTCCGTTATGCCGAAAATATATATGTTAAAGTTGAGTATTGATTGGTCCTATGTTTGACGAAAACACGCTAACATAAAATTTTCTCGATAGAAAAAAAATCCAAAGTTGCCTCTAAACCAAACTATAAACCGCTGGTATTCAAAAAATACTTCAAATTAGATCATGAAACTGTGCATAATAATTGAACTAACTAAAGCAGGTCTATGTTTTTTTTTATTTACCATTATTTTCACCGTAAAAAGCAATTACCGAAACTATTCGAGGCTTCCAGCACCCCACTCCGTCTCGCTATCAGTCAGCCTGCGAGTAGTATGGTGCGAGCGAGATAAACCTTGTGGTTAGGTAGGCCCTTAAGGGGACCACTTTAATACACCCTAAATGACGGTTTAAATCCGTCATTTTCGGGCATATTAAATTAATTAATGGAATTAGCGAATTGCTTGAGCAAAATGACATTTGCTTGTTTTGTACATTTCAAATGAATCAACCCCAAATATTGTGATAAAATTCTAGAATTTGGTACTGGTACTGGTATAATTTAATTTTACGATGGAATTTTATCACAATCAAATCAAATCAACATATTATGTTGATTATGAAAAGGGAAATAGGTATAGGTAAGGTTAACATAGCTTGCAACAACAACCCTTAACGAATAATTGAAATACATTAACGAATAGTTGGAAATATGATATTTTTATTTTTATAAAAAATATGGTCAGTAAAAGTATTTGACAATTTTACTGCAGAAACTGAATACCTACTGCTTATAAGCGACTAGAACAGTCTATTAAAAAAAAACACAGGTTCAGTCGTGATCATTTTTACAAAATTTAAAATCATACATAGATTAGGTAACATTTTTCTAATCATCTTTTATTCCCCATCACATATTTCAGCCTTAGCTACGCTAAAAACGATGTATGTATTCTATACAGAAATTGTCGATTTCCCTTCAAATTGAGCTAGACAACAACATCAGAGACGAAATGTTTGAAATGGGCCACAATTTGTTTGAGAAAAACTGACGAATGAATGAGTGAATGATTGAATCTTGGAGTGAATGATAATATCAATTTCATTTGCGTAGCCATTGCTCTGTTTAACAAAACGAGATAGATTCAATCATTCATCAGTAAAGGAATGATTGAATTCTGTTATTTCGTTCATTCATTTATTGAATACCTGGGGACCAAGGCTACTAATTTACAAACGTTTCAGTGGTCTCACAATGATCAGTTTTTGACAGATATGCCATACAAAATCTGTCAAAAACTCATCATTGCGAGACCCGTTTTTAAATTAGTAGACTTGGCCCCTGTTCTGATGATAGCGAATAAGTAATGGTTAGGTGTTACTGTTTTCTTATCCAACTTTGACGTCTCTGAATTCCAAACTGTGGTCTAGCTGAGTTTGAAGTAATGTTATGTACAGTCAGCAAAGTAAACTTTCGCGAGATTCGGTTGTGTTGTAACGTTTGGTACAGTTCTGTCTTCCCCGATTTATGAGAAGCATTCGCCAAGATATTATAAGTCTAAGCTACTGAAGTTTAAGTAAAACACTGGAAAAAAAGACAACATATTTCTTTTTGTTTTTCTTTCAGAGGCCTATATTTTAGACTGGCATGTTTCTTTTATGAAAAAAAGAACAATTTATCTAGTGCCCAATTTAAAGGCTTTTTTTTTAATAAGGTTATTATTTGATGACTATTTTTTTTTGTCTTTCCGTGAAGACAGAACATCTGGTAAAGTGCACAAAGTTTGGATAAGACTAACAAAGTTTTTGGAAACGACGGTAATTCCAAATTATTAAAAAAATTATAGATGACACAAAAGCTTCCTAAATTGACACCATTTTTGCAAAAATCGATTGAAATAAAAATAACACATTTGGCATACTCCCAAACCAAGTTTTTGTCCTTTCGAAAATATTAAAAAACAATCGTATGGTGTTTTGGAAATGTATTTTGTTTCATGTAAATTATATAAATATGATATTTTTTATTATAATTAAGTATTTCGGAGGAGTGATTGTAGTTATTAACAAAAATAACTTTTTTATTTACATAAAGCGAAAAATATTTTAAATTACACCATCAAATCAGGAAAATAGTATCATTATTTTGACTGGCTAAGGTTACTAAGTATGAATGCTATACAGATTGTAACAAAAAAACAAATATTTAATATGGTAAAATAATATTTGTAATTGGAATTTTGTTACAACTGTGAAACAATAAATCGCCGATCGAGGAAAAATGTAGCAAAATCTGTTTTTATAAGTATACATATAGCTGTATTTAGTAAGCTTAAAATATGTGTTAATTTTAATTAAAATAAATGAAAAAAAACTTATATAAAAAATAATGAAACCGGCCATGTACTTTTTAAAATGTTAAAAAACGCTACCCCTGTGTACTGAGATTATGCTAAATTAGTTTAAGGCATGAGATGTATGCTGTATTTTTGCAAAAAAAGTATATATTATGTGTATGTTTATCCTTTCCTACTGCCATAGACGACGCTTACACTATAGTTCTAGCATCTATAGACTTGCACTTTATATATATCGCCCATAAAGAAGGATTTTTTTTTAATGAGCGAACGATGTTATTCCTAGGAATGTAATAAATACTCAGGTATATTTGCATTAATTTGTTTTTAACTTAAAAAAAATATTTACTGGTAAATATTTAGGGGAGAATTTGATAAATAATAGCTCAGTTACCCATGGTTACCCAATTAAATAGTTTTCATCAGAGAAAATTAATTTTACTTCACAAAACTCTCTCATTCTGTCCCTCTCATTTTTTTGCACTACCCGTCTCCTACCCTCAAGTATATTTTTTTCAAAAATATTTTTTGAACAAAATATACTTGAGGGTAAGAAAATATGAATAAAACAAAATATAAATAAACAAAATATAGATTGATTATTTATTTATTTATTAAATTAATTAATATTATTTATTTAACTTATTTTTCCGATCGAACGTAAAAATAATGGTTATTCTGGGCGATATAGTAGTTGTTTTAAATCTACTTAAAAAGTCGTCTTACTATAAAAAATATAACATACTGTGTTCATTGTCGGTTAATAACCTGTATCGTGCAAAATATTGTAATTTGGTGGTGCACGGCAGTGCCACGTCAAGTTCTTCAAATAGTCTAGGAGCTATGGTAACTAAAACACAATGATGTATGGTATAGTTGCAAATAAACCGTTTTAAACCAAAATCCGTGGTTTGAAAACCATGTTAAACAAATTTAAAACGGTCTTTAAACCACGGATTTTAATTTAAGGCTGTAAATAAACCGTTTTAAACCAATATCCGTGGTTTAAAACCCGTTTTGGACAAATTTAAAACGTTTTTATACCGCGGATTTTCGGTTTAAAACGGTTTATTTACATCTATATGTATGGGTAACGGTTATTTTTCTAAGTGTCCATAAATGCGTGTTCCTAATATCATGCATTGTAGCTTTAGGAGTCTAAGCTGTTACTCCATCCAATTCTTGTAAAAATAGAAAGAGTACTAGGCTCTACTGGGGAAACTGTATATATTTTTTGTTTATAAAACGATGGTATTCTAAAAAAGTCAACCAAAACATCGTTATGGAATAAGTATTAATGATGTCAATTTAACTGTTTATTGTAGATGCGAAAAACGATATTTTGCACGTCGAACCCGTATACAATACATGTTTAAAAATGAATATATAAAAATGAAGTTAAAATAAACATCTGGTAAGCATATTTTTCGTTTTGTTTGTAAATTATTGTTAAAAAATTAAGTTTTTTGTAAATATTACGCAAATACATTTTTTACGAGTGGCATGAAATAATATTTTCATGTTGTTTTTTTTTTTAAACTGTTGATGTCAAGCGTTATTTTCAATTATTTTATTAAGTATCTAGTATATTTGTTTGATTCTAAAAATACTTAATACGCACAGTAACTTGCTGTAGAAATCAGGCTGGAAATTTTAACCTGCTCAGTTCAATATTAAATCTGACAAGAGCCAGGATACGGTACTAATTTGAAAATATACAACATGTCACTACAATGGTGACATTAATTTAACACACATAGACGATTTCGCGTATTCGTTTTATGAAAATATTTGAATTTCATTAAACGTTATTATTTATTGATTTATTTACAATTTTCTAAATTACCATCTTAGAGCAACCTGTACTTAAAGAAGAGGTCATTTGCCGGGGTCACGGATCATATGTAGGCGAATAAAAGGAAAGCCGCGCAATTTCTTAGAAATTATGGCCGACAAAGGATTTTACCGATAGAACGACGCCGACGTAAGCCAGCTGGTAGGTAGCTTCATGAATGAATCTTTTACACAGAGTGATCTCAATTTTGGTTATGTTTTTATTATTTAGTTTGTTTGGAAATTTAAATATTTCAATTTTCGAATTATTTTATTTTATTACACTTTTTATGTTTACTGGCCACTAGCCCTACGCGTGTGTTAAATTAATGTCGCCATTGTAGCGGAACGTTGTATATAAATGGGTAAAAAAATCTCTTTATTTAGTCACAAGCTCTCAAATCATTCCCATCCCGCTTTCCGTATATTTTGATTTAGGTACCGTTAAATATTAGACGTGTTTTTTTTTGTATGTCCCAAGTTGTGTACCTTTTCTTGGTGGATTTGTATATATATGGTTTTGTTATACAACGTCCTGCTACAACGGCGACATTAATTTAACACACGGGTAGGGCTAGTCGCCAGTAAACATAAAAAATATAATAAAAAAAATAATTCATAAATTGAAAAAAAATAATTTTCGAACAACCTAAAAAATAAAAACATCCAAAATTGAGATCACTCTGTATAAAAGATTCATTGATGAAGCTACCTACCAGCTGGCTTACGTTCTATCGGTAAGATTCTTTGTCGGCATAATTACTACGAAATTGCGCGGCTTTCCTTCTTTTCGCCTACATATGATCCGTGACCTCGGCAAATGACCTCTTCGCTACAGTTCTTTAAGTACAGGTTGCTCCCGGATGGTAATTTAGCAAATTGTAAATAAAAAAATAAATAATAACAACAAATATTTTCATAAAACGAATACGCGAAATCATATACGTGTGTTAAATTAATGTCGCCATTGTAGCGGCACGTTGTATATTTACTTATATTATGAACTTATATCTCAATATATTGTGTTATTATTTTTTAAATGGTGATATCTAATGATATTATTGATAAACCCACAGCTTTACTTACATATATCATACATTCCCTGATATTGTATGTAGTTAGGTAATTTGTATAGTATACGTCGAGCGCTTTTGTATAAAAACGTTTTGAATATGCCTTTGGTCGCGTTTTGCGAAGTAAAAAGGCTTGAAGTAGCATTTACAATTTTCAGACGTTAAAAACTGGAAATGATAAGTAGATATAAATCTCGCAAAAAAAAAAAAAGATTTTGCTAGGCCAAAATTGTTATCTCATGTTCACCTGAGCCTAAAATAACGAACTGCTATTTGAACTTATTTTTAATTAGGTCAAAAATAATGTCTTAAAATTGTGATTGCTATTTATTAATGTACCATGTTTGATATTATTGCTGCAATGATAGTAATATTTTTTAGTCATTATGTGAATTTCTAGTCCCAGTTAGTATAATTCCTATTATTTGTTAATTTTATTGGCAACGATAACGTCCATACAATGGATTGGACAAACCAATTAATTTTAAAGGGTCTAAATTACTTATTAGATAGATAAATGATAGATAAAACGTTTATTTGGTGCACACAAAAGATATAACACAACATACAAAGCACGGTTAGATAATAAATAGATACAGGATGATGTTATTTTGACGACATTACTTAGGTATATTTATCATTTATCTGTCTGTAAATTTCCTGTTTATCATTTATCGTTGCCTAAAATAATTTGTCCTAAGGTGCTTAGTTTGTTGAAAAGCCACAAAAACATGTTTTTGGTAAAAAAAATTGAATTTTATCATTTTTCTTATTGCAAACATCAACTGATAAAAATCAGAAATGATTTTTTTTTTGTGGCTTTAAGAGTTTTCATGTTCCCATTGATTTGTATCTGATTATTAGGTTTTATTGTGTTAATAATGAATAATAAATATGTTATTAAGTATATGAAAGAACAATACAGTTCTTTGCTGACAATTGCAATATGTACCTACCTATATGCCATGTTTTTATTATTTTTATTATATAAAAATGGTGTTTGTACATTCCCCCTGACTGCCTGACCTGATTTTTACATATCACAGAGAAAAACCATGTCATCATTTCCATAAAAATATTTATCGAAGCTATGTCTAGTAAATCTAAAAGAACAATTTCATAAATGAAGGATTTTTAAGCCTGCTAAAACGAGTGAATGATAATTATTCATTCAATCAACGTGAATTAAGCGAGTGAACGATTATTTTGCAAAAAATAATGTGTTTTGTAAAAAAATATTTATTTACGAAAAAGCCTTCGTAAATCATAATAAATGTATCGTTGAAAATATTCGTATATTTTGACATTGAAAAGCGAACATAATTTTGTACTCAGTAATTTTTTAAGAAAAACTAACAAATGGTATCTTCTGATATTTATATATAAAAAAATATATAAATACAGTTCCGTTTACTTTCTGTGTGTTCGTGTAACTCTGTAAAATACTTAATAATTAATATATTTATTAAATATCTTATATATATATTTATTAAATATCTTATATAATTCTTCTTTGGTCTTCGAGCAAAGTATTTGAGACAAGTCAAGTTATGGTGGTTCTATGTAATATTTGTTCGTTAGACCAAACTTGATGGATCTGTACATTTTAGAGGGAGTATACTATGCTACGCTATATCCATAACTTGCTTAAGAAACTTATTGGTTAACATTGAACAAAATAATAAATTGAAAAATATATGACCTGTTTTATTTGTGACCCAAGCGTAACATAACATGAGACTTGTTTTGCACATTTAGCCAAAACTCCACACTTTGCCCGTTGGGGTTCAAACTCAAACTCAAAGCATTTATTCAGGCACTTTTGAATTAATTGTCAAGGAGTCAGTCAGAAATATGAAGCTAGTTCCCCATTCCAAAGCTTAGTAGGTAGGCACCTATGGAGAAGAACGGGCATTCTTTTAAATAAAATAAAAATTGAAAATCATTCATGTTGAAATTATACATTGTGAAAACTATTTTTGGCGGGTATTTCCGTTCGTCCCACTGGCGTCGTTCCACTGGTGGGACGAACGGGAATTTAATAAATGATATTAAATATAATCCCGCTCGTCCCACTGACTTTCTCAGTGGGACTAACGGGAATGATTTAGTAATTTTATTTTTAATTCCCATTGGTCCCACTGAACAATTTGAGTCTGGTTGTTGTTCAATTTTACACCTATTTATCCTAACTAATACCATAAATGCGAAGGTGAGTTTGTTTGTTTATTTGTTAAGTACACTACCACATGGGTAAAAATTTGGCACATGGGGAGACCATGACCTGGGTTTGGAGATAAAATACTTTTTATCTCGGTAGTACGTTGCATGCATACGAGATGGTATTCTGTTCATGATACGTTGTGCACAATTTCCTAGCTGACCTTGGAAAAAGTATGAATTCACGATAATATTTCAATCATTACTTTTATATAACTTATAGAATTTGAATGACAGATAGTTTATTTAACACGTAGGACACTTTTTTATCCCGGTACTACCCAGTAGTAGACGACGCCAGTGGGACGAACGGGAATACATGATTTTTGGATTCAGGGATCCGTTTGCGAAATATTAAGCTTTAAAGTGCAAATGTTGGAGTCAACTGTGTCCCACCCTTTTTTTTTGTGTGGGTGGAAATCATCCAATAACTTCTCCCGCTCTGGGCAGAGCGGAAGGGCGTGTCAGACTTTTACTGACAAAACCAACCCGTGTTCCTTCAGTTGCCTGTTACCAAGTACCCGGTATTCCTTTCAGACTTTCCCGCAACCCTGGCAGGCATCAGTCCTAGCGTACCCCAACAGTTGTGCTGACATCTCTTTGAGGCGCGCGTGAAACACGACGCGCCATCGACCCAGGCCTGGTCCTTATCGGACGGTGAGCTAGCCATTGCTCGCCGTCCGCAAGCCCGCGCCTATGGTGGCCGGGAATCCGCCTGGGATTCCCGACGCCCAGGGTGTCTCCAGCAGCGGCGGTTAGGGGCGTGAGGGCGCAAACTTTGCCTCTCCCTCACGCAATCCGCCTCCTCCTTCGCGAGCATTACTGCTTCGCAGAAGGAGGTGACGGCTTCCCATGCCCTCTCGCTCCGTACCATGAACTGGACCAGGGCCGGACGCGAGAGCTCATTGCCGCCGATCGCCTCCACGAGGACACGGCGATGCTCCGCCCAAGCAGGTCATACCTCCACTGTATGCTCCACCGTGTCCTCCGGGCGATCCACACAGTGGTGACACCCGGGCGTTTCCTCCCGCCGAATCCTGCACAGGAATCTCTCGAAGCTGCCATGTCCGGTGAGAACCTGCGTCAGGCGGAAGGTGAGGACGCCGTGGAGGCTCCACGGCGTCCTCACCTTCCGCCTCTAGCCACTCCTCAGAGGGGACTTATCGCCGCAATTGTGGCGTGCCCAGCACTGGGTTGCAACAATCGCACTCTCCATGCAGCCATGAGATCCTGCCGGAGCTCTGTCCGCTTGCCGCGATTTCTCGCAGCAGCGGAGTAACGCCCCGGCGCTTCACCTCCTCGCGCCACTCCCAGATGTGCGCGAGGACATTCGCCTCCAGATCTCAAGGCGGTGTGTGTCACCCTGCCAGCTAAATGGTTGGGTTTGGATATGTGAAAAAATTCACGGCAGTAGTTAACTCATCGTAACACACGTTTACGCTGAGCATGCAGCCGCCGCGCCGTCAGCATGCGTCGTATTGCAACTATGCATTTACCGGAATTCAATAGAATTATTTTACTTTGCATTGTATTCAGTCTTGCATCAGCCACCGGCTTAATATCCTGTATTTCTATAATTAAATTTATATTGTAATAAATATATATATTTTTTTAACTAAATCCCGACCGCCGAAACATAACTCAGTAGTATATAATTAAAGAAATTAAAAGGAAAACTATCACAGCTAAGTAGGCTCCACAAGTTACCGAGTAATAATCGACCAACTTTTTGCAGTTGCAAAAACATTTTCACATACATTCTTTATGGGAGAACAAGTTTTTCAACTACAATGTTTGTTGGATAAATTCATCCCAACTACGGAACCCTTCATTGTGCGTGGTTCCACATGCATTTCGCCGGTTTGGTGTGGGCTCCGCTCGCCATGGATCTTGCCCCTGTGATTAAAATGTCCCACTCGCCCCGCTTTTTATTATTTTGGTGTACCGATTCGCCCCTTGCGGCATTTCCTTTTGAAATTTAACCGAAAAAGGTACAGTCAGATAGAAAAATGCACACATGAATAACGCTCTTATTGATTACTTTAATAACTCTATCTGTAATCTGTCTCACCAAATTGTGACACTTGTGATAGTTCCTGCTACATTTTTTTTTTTTGAGGGTGGGAATTCATCCAATGACTTCTCCGCTCTGGGCGGAGCGAAGGGCGTGTCTGACTTTTACTGACTAAAACCCACCCGTGTACCTTCAGTTGCCTGTTGCCAAGGTCCCGGTATCCCTTTCGGACTAACCCGCAACCCTGCCAGGAGTTTTTGCTACCTGGCTTATCTATTATAACAAAAGGAACCTTTTTCATGGGTCCAATAAACAAAAGGTTTGTTAAAATATGTTACTCGTTGAGAGACTCATATATATGTCGCAGATTATAAAAGTTGAGCGATAATAGTCTCTCAATTGATTATTGTAGTACTGAGGTGAGGGTAAACTCCGTGACGCGCTCACTGGAGTGGGGTGGCACGTGGACAGAGTCGTGTAAGGGGAAGTGGCTGAACAACCAGGCAGTCTTGTGAGGGCAACGAACGGATGCAGACCTCCACTTCTCAAGCGAAACTGTCGGTTTGCCCGAACGTGTAAAGTGGTGCGTGAATATTATTAGTAATGTACCTATTGTGATTGTTCTGAAAGTAAAATACTAACTGATTTGCTGTATCATCGTGTTTTATTGTAAACCTGCACTATGGAGTCCGTACCACCGAATCGAGATGATGACGGCAACTATCGCTCAGCCATCGCTGACGCCGTCATATATAATGATTTCTTTTTCTATGTTCGTATTATAATGTGGAAGGGATGCGTTTTGCGATATTTGCGAATTAGTTTAGTACTTATCTCCAAGTATAACTAAACGTGAATTTATGCAAGCCTAGTACTTTTTTGTTAGTTATAAACTATTTGTGTGTGCCTTTCATCCAAATCTTAATATAACTAATAATACTAAGTATAATGATTGTAATACTATCTTAAATTCTTGCAAGCCTAGTACTTTTTGTTAGGTTTTGATTGAAGTTTAAAGAAAACAATATTTATTTTAATATGTAGAAGTTAGAGTGCTGACTGTACTATTAACCTACTAACAATCGGGGGCGACTGGGGCCATCTAATATTCAAAGGGGCGAGTGGGTACACTTAGGTAATTAGGGGCAAGATCCAAGGGGCGAGCGGGGCCTACACCACCGGTTTTTATTCCTCCATTTCATGTACGGTCGCGGTCTGAAAATGTTTACCACCTTAAGGTTTATAATTGCATGCACACATCTATGTCACAAGGTCGATGACAATATAGTGATTTCGGCCTTTCTTCTCAGAGTAGTCGGATATTAAACGCCGACCTCATTTAGTTTTAAAAATGTGATTGACGTTTAAAAGTGTTTGTACAAACCTACTTACAGAAATAAATCATTTATCATTTAATATTTTTTCTCAAACAAATCTTTTTTAACCAAGCGAGGGTGAACTTGTTATTAAAAATTGAAAAATAGACAATTATATAGTAAACATTTTTATTTTTTTATGGAAATTATCAATAATTTATAGTTTTAATAACTAGTATAGCCTCCATCAGCAGCTATGACGGCACGTAGTCTATCTCTCATAGATGAGACAAGCCGCGCGCATAAATCTGTTTCCCCCTGATATCATCCCATACCCGTGCACAATGTGATCTAAGAGCTTCAGGGTTTCTTTCGTTCTGACAGTCCCAGCGTTGAACCATTATGCCCCACAGATTTTCAATCGGGTTCATATCTGCTGAACGAGCAGGCCATTGAATGAGACGAATGTCACGGTGCATGTTGAACCACGCCATAGTAGCCCGGGCCTTGTGTATCGGTGCATTATCCTGAACGTAATCAATTTGTGGGAATTCTGCTGCAGGATACACAACGCGCACAGTAGGCAGCATCACCTCTTCCAAAAGTGACACATAATTATTCGCAGTAGCCCTTTTTTCTAACGACGTCAGTTCTCCGACGTCATCGTGGCTCATCCACCCCCATAAGTTGACTGTTATGCGACCAGATTCATTTTGAGGCACGATATGAGCTTCATCATACCGAATGCGATTATAACGCCATAAAGTCAATCTTCCAATTTGACTCGATTTAAAAGTTTTTTCATCGGTAAATATAACATTCGACCAATCAAAATCAAGATATTGTCGCGCAAAATTAAGTCGGGCAGTTTTGTGATGAGCTTTGAGTTCCACTTTTATAGCAAGACGTCTGTAGTGTAGCCCTGCTCCGTGCAAAGCTCGTCGAATCGTCCGAGGACCCACATCATACAAAGCAGCAAAATGACTAGTTGGTGTGAAGCCGCGCTCTTCGTAATGTTGAACCATATCAGTTATTTGCGCGGTGGTTAGTATCGCCCGTCGTCCTGAATTGCTTCTATGATCTGTTATTTGCCCTTCTTCGCCATGACGCCGAATCCAAAATCTCACGGTGAATCGAGATATATTGAGCTCTCGTGATATCGCACTAATATTCAAGCCATCTTCGTGGAGAAATAATATTTCAGCCCTTTGTTGCGGGATTATACTAGCCATTTTATTTCTATCAATCTATATTTACTAAAATTCAAACCTATTTTCTTTGTTAAAATGTCATTATGGTTACGGTAATATGTCAACAGGTGTCAACTTTAAAATTAAGAAATATAAAAGTAATACGAAGGAGGTACTTATAGCATTTTATGTCATTATGGTAAAGTGTCAACTTTAAAATTAAGAAATAAAAGTAATAAGAAGCAGATATTGCATTTTAGACTTTACTGCACACGGTGTGGTAAAGAAGCTAGTTTGAAAACTGATAAACATTTTTAGACCGCGATAGTAAGTATGTGTGCCACCGCTATGATATGTTTCACGGTACCTATTTTACATTTTTGCTCCATTACCTATTTAAGCAAGGTATACAACTTCTTTCCAATTTTCCTCAATAGGTATAGTGCTAATAGTCTTCGAGTAAAATGGCTGTGTGACCGGACTGACGGACAGACGGATAAAGCAAAATTGTAAGGGTTCCGTTTTTCCCATTTAGCTACGGAATCCTAGACTACGTAGGTTCATCAAAGCACAAATACTTACATTAATTAATTTATTTTACAAATATATTTTTTTTTCAATTTCAATACCTATTATTTATTTTATTAACGTTTAACGGTACTAACATATGTAGTTTTTAAGTAGTGTGTATTACTAACATCATATGCATCAAGATCTGAATTAAGGTAAGAATCGGTTGATCGTCATCCAGCCGACGCACGCGCAACGCCCCGTTGAGTCAATATGGCGAAAACAAAGGATGGCCTCAAAGTTAGGAAAAACAGGGAAACCAGTTTTAGTTTTCAAATAACAATGTTGTAATAATAAATCACTAATTAGTCTTCAATTCAAGGATAGATACCGAAGTTTCCTCGCTCGTGCAACCACGAAACAGGAAACACATTATAAAGTTATCCAAAAATAATGAAATTTTAGTCACTATATTTCAGAAATAAATCACTCATGCGCAGGCTTTTGTCATTACACGCGAAGGATTGTAGCAATTAGTACTGATCGACTTTATTATTATTAATTAACAAATAAAATGTGGAGTTTATTTATATTTTTTGTAATTATAGTATTTAAAGCTGACGCTCGGGGTCCGGACAATGGTAAGAACTATTTAGCTTACTGATTATCACTTCAAATAGCCAATTTAGAATTATTACATAACGCCGGGTTTCCGTAAGGGAAAATTTGCGTCAAACTGTCCTGTGTTGAACTAGTTACGTATGCATACTATATTTTAAAGTGTAGGTACGTATTACATCTACTTACATCTAAAAGAAAAGGTTTTGATAATTTGGGGGTCTACCTAATCTAATCGTACAGGCCCCATAGTATTAAAGCATAAAAAAATCAAGTAATAAAAACTAAAACCCAACTACGACTTAGAAGGTATAAACAAGACACCACAGACAGACAAATTAAAAATCCGGAGTCACACGTAATCTGTTCGATTTATGCCCTAACACGTGTGACTCCGGATTTTTAATTTGTCTGTCTGTGGTGTCTTGTTTATACCTTTTAAGTCGTAGTTGGGTTTTAGTTTTTATCACTTGATTTTTTTTTAAATTCTTTTGGGTTTATAATATATATATTTTTGAAATGTGCTCATTATGCCCTTTCATTTGATACCCAACATGGTACGATAAAACCATATTTTTTTTTAAGTTCGTCACTTCATGTCCTCTAGAGGGCGCCATTTTTAATTTAATGTGACTTCACATAGCCTATAACCAGCGGACAATCACGACGCTTCTAACGATACCTCATTTGTCAAATTGTGATAAGTGGTTTGGAAGATAGGAGGGAACAGATGAACATACATACATACATACATACATACATACATACATACATACATACATACATACATACATACATAAATACATACATACATACCGGTCAAAATCATAACCCTCCTTTTATCTTCGCCGTAGTCGGGTAAAAATTAGCGTCCGACCGAAAATGGATTTTCAGCCGAAAACGAAAAAGCTTCGGCTTTAGTCTTAATTTCGGCCGAAAGCGAAAAAGCTTCGGCTTTAGTCTTAATTTCAGCCGAAAGCGAAAACGATTTAATCATAAATAAATATTAATTTATAGCCCGGATCGGTTGGATATTTTTAATTTTAAGTACCTACTTTAAATTGCTTTTTTGCCGTCGAATTTTTTTAAAACTATTATTTGGCGATGTGAACTATCCAATAATAGTACATTGTGATACGAGTGTGCTCTTTTGGATATTACAGTCCAGGCGGTATTTTCGATAAGGTAGCCGAGAGTGTAATAATCAATGCACACGCGTTTCATACGACGTTTTTCAACACACTTGCGAGGAAAAAAACCGACTTGTTGTAAGATCTTATGCTACAATAAACTACCTAACTATAGAGATGATAGATTTATACATTTTAACTGACCTTTGTTGCCAGGTACTGACTATCCGGAGTTTCTTTTAAAAACTTCTATGTCAGTTGGTGGCAATACTTTAGACTTTGTATTTTTGATAGGCAAAATAAACCACACAACGAAAACGATGGTAAATATTTAAGGAAAATGGCGCGCTGGCCGCTGGCTGGTTTAGTTTTTCCATAGGTGTAAATAAAGTAACTGGCAAGCCTAAAAAAAAAAAATTATTTTAGAAAAATACAAATTTTTTATCACTAAACGTACCATGGCGGAGTCAAATCTATTTATTATTATTTACGCCCTTCTCCCCTACTTGAAATTTTTAAACGACATTTTTAATAATGATTACAAATATTTATTATAATTTATTAATATTTGGCGGCTGGTTTTGTTTTTTCCGCTAGCGATGCGCGCGCGGGCACTGGTAATACCGCTGAAAAGCCTATATAAAAATATAATAATGTTAATAATACATAATACGCAAATGGGGTTAGGGTAGTGAACAATATAGACTGAAATTGCCACAGACGATATAAACCCTTATTTATTAGTACAGATAGAGTTTTATTCCGCGCGAACGCGGAGGCACACGGGCAGGCCAGCGCGATTCGTCTAGGCGGGCAAGTGGCCTGCGCGCGTGCCACCCGCGGTCTTACCGGAAAAAAGCGCAAGACTCAGCTTGGGTGTACATAGCTCGGGTGTAAATAGAGAATGCTCATTTATTAGTATGATAGATAACTAAACGCCACTGGTTTGCTTATGGTTCTTTTTTTTAAATAATTTTTTTTTTTGAGCTCTTGTCTTTGGTAAAAAGCTTCACCAAAACCAATTTCTATTGGATACAAATTCCATGCTGCCATGATAGTACTTACTAATTCCATACTGCCATGTCATTACTCCGACTAGTAAATAGTTATCTGTGGCGCACATTACCGCACTAGTGCGGTAATGTAAAGTAAAAAGCACGCTTCCATAATACACTGCATTATGAACCTAAAAGCGGTTCAATAAGAGCCACTTTACAAGCAACAGGCGTAGCATGAGCACCGTTTTGTCGACGGAAGAGTAGACAAAAATGACGTTTCTTATAGACAGTAGACAGAACGAGACGGCAGCAAAATAGAAAGAGTCAACTACACTTTTTACGAAATTCACTCTTTTACATAATTCAACTCAGAATTCTTTGTTTTATCATAGGATTTATCGGTTGTCAGTTTGATTTTGACAGTAAGGATAGAATAGAAAACTTTCTTCCAAAATAGTCTACATATAAAAAGACCTAGACAAAGATCGCTAGAAATGAAAGGCAAAATGACAGATTGTAGAAAGATTTCTACGGTGGATGTCAAAAATGAAGAAACGAACTGGCCCTTTTGTATAGAAAAAGCTTTGTCTATTCTTCGTAGAGATAGAAAGCGCCATGCTACGCCTGCAAGTGTCTTGCAAAAATTATAAAAAATTATATGCATATTCCCTATAAAGATATCACGAGGGCGAAGCCGCTGGCGGTTTTGTGTACCTATAGATATAGACAGATTACTACACGCATACAAGGATCTTTTGCCGCCTGACATTAACTGGGGCCTTTGTTGGTAAACATTTGTGAGATTGTAAAATTGTCTCTGAAATTTTATTAATAAAAGATTGCGGAGTTAGTTCCGATTTCAGTCTCACGCCAAAATATAACCTTGTAGCGTTGTAACCATTTGTGAGCTTGTCACAGAAATTGAATTGATCAAATAAGTTGGCGACGATAGTTACGAATGATTGAATGATTTGATCAGATTTTAGCCAAGCACTAAAAAATCCTTGTACTTAAAAGTTTAACAATTTTTTTTTGTTTCTTTGCAGTTCCACAAATTACATTTAAAATCACGTCCTTCAAAGTTGAAAACGATACTAAAGCTAAAATGATTTGTGACCACGTTATGTATTCTAAACAACAAATTAAGATATACACGGTTCTCGAAGAAGAAGAATTCACAATAATTACGCAATATCAAAAGTTTATCAATAATTTCAGGTAAGTCAATATTCTAACCAAACTATACTGAAACATGAAGCTCTAGAATTGTAATATTTTGGTAACAAAAGGATAGAAAACAACGTTAATATTGTAATAAAATGTATTTTTGTCCATGTTTATTAAGATATTATAATGATATAATTTTTTTACAGCTGTACAGACATTTTTGGAAAATATTTGTATAACTATCACAAAAAATCTGGTCTCTTAAATGTAACCACTGTAAGTAATTTAACCATGTATTATTTGTACAATGCGCTTCATACAGTCAAGGAATACGGATTTGCTGTGTAGGTGATCAGTTGAGATGGGTTAAATCTGGAACTATTAGAGATAGAACAAAATGTTCTAGACAGAGAGTGGAAGGAGAGTAGCCCTCTAGTGGGACAGAGGGTATAAAAAAATATCTGGATGATAGTAGGTACCTAACTATGAGAGCTTACTACAAAAGTTGCGGGACTGTTAAAAATAATAAAATATAAAATTATTTTTGACTTTAGAAACGTTAACCGAACTAAGGAGTTAAATTGAATCTTAAGTGCTCGGCGATACGACGCTGCCACCGTGCCGCTGCGTCCCCAGCGCGCGGCGCGGCTGCGACGCGGCGTCGGTGCGGAGGCGCCGAAACGCCGGCGCAGACGTTGGAGAAGCGTCAACACTCGTAAAACGCCAGTTGGATAGCGGCCTAACGATTGCTACTAGAAACTCGCGACGTTAACGTCGCGTCTGCGCAAAGTTGGCGCTGCACAGACGTTGGAGAAGCGCGAACGCTCGTAAAACGCCAGTGGGATAGCCACCTCGCAGCCGCCGCGCCTCCAAGCTGTGTCCACAAAACATTGCCAGGCCGCTGCCGCGCTCTTGCCGCTCAATGTTTGGTTTGGACACACCTCTATTGCTCGGCAACACGACGCCGCCACCGCGGCGTGGCGCTTTGAATGCTTTTTTCCTCACCTCTAACATCAACTACGTGGTTCCTTGAACCTTTCTCTACCATACTGACCCATCTCATCGGATTACCTCGGTTAATAATATAAATGAATGTCTGTATAAGATTAATTTTATACCTTTTAATAGTTTAAGGTAGAAAAAAGAATGGGTACTCTATGGAACTGTACGGTGTTTGCCAATCGAGGAAACCCAGTATTTCTTCCCGTGGTCCGTTACAAAGACGCGGACTATGCAGCGGCCTATTGCTATATGAAAATTCACGTGAGACTAAGAAGTATGTACTTACGCTAATTATCTTTCCCACTTCCCACTAAATTATAAATTCGAAAGTAACTCTGTCTGTCTGTGTGTATGTTACATTTTCACGCCTAAACCACTGAAGGGATATAGATATTTAGCAAGGAGATAGATGGCATCCCGGGAAAGGACATAGGCTTTTCTTATCGACTTACCACGCGGGCGAAGCCGCGGGTGGATGCTAGTGTATTATAAATATAGGATCTCTGCCTTTTCGCCGAAAATTGTTTGCCAGATTTTCACTTAGCAACTAACGTTTCGCAGAATTTTATTTCGCCGAATAATCATTTGCCAACTTATCATATAATTTTGTTTTATTTCCCAACCTCACAGTTACTAACTGTACGTTTGGTCTGCTTTTCATCATGACACTTTTTTAAATGCCAACTTTCAAGTAGAGTTCAATTAAAATGTGTGAGTGTATTGAAGAGTGCTCAGTGAGTGAGTATTAAATATGATTGATGCTTGTTACTCACGGCTGAACAAATTTGAACTTTTGGCACACGGGTAATAACATACTAACTTTTACGTACATACAGTAGTTTTCCTAAGACGCGAATGAAACCGCGGGTAACAGCTAGTAGAATACCCTAAATTCCCGGTTTACATTAGAACAAGTAACCCTACAGACTCGCCTCAGACGATCCTCGTGAACAACATGGTACTGCAAGCAGCTCGCACAGACCTGTCGGAGAAGGACGTCGACTTCACTGCCGAGTACCAATACGCAGACGGCGATGTAGTCGACGTCACTTGCATAAACTTCTTGAACGAAGCGATGCTCACGATGGAATTTGCAGGCACAAAGAGCAGTGAGTTTTCACATTCTGTTGTACCTATGATATTTTTATTTAATTATGTTTATATAGAGTTTATAATAGACTTAAATATTTATTTTATTCTGTGTTTTAGTATTTGTTGATAGAGCGGCAACAGAAATACATCATCTGTGAAAATTTCAATGGTCTAACTATCACGGTTCATAAGATACTGCCTGGTGACAGACGAACAGACAGACAGACGGAAAGACAGCGGAGCCTTAGTAATAGGGTCCCGTTTTGCCCTTTGGGTACGGAACCCTAAAAAACAGCTGTAACCCTAATAAATTAAAAGTTTATTTCCCTCCAAGGTACCACGGAACCCTCGGTACAGTAACGTCTTTTAGTATACTATGAACCAAACTTGCAAAACCAATATATTTTTAATTAAACAGTACTAATAAAACCCATCCCATCAACATGCCAACTTCTAATTTATTTTCATAATTTAACATTCAGTATGCGTTCAGTGTAATCAATCACTGATCGGTCATTATATACATCCATACAAAATACATCCCTTAAACGGGCGGTTTTTATTTTTGTATGATTTTGCGGTTAGAAGGTTATCCTGGCAACTAAAACTAACTTCTCGTTATTTTTAGTAGAATAATATTTATGTTTGTCGCATAATCCAGGCTTATTGTGACTTAAAAGTGATATCTTTATGTCGATTGTAATGGCAGAAAAAGCAATAAGAGCTAGTAAAATTGTAGCGGTGCTGGAAGAGAGGTGTAGCCAAAAAACGATATTCTTATTGATTATAACAAATTACTAGTCATTTATGCTAATGACATAGTAAAAATATTAATTATTATCCATACAAAAGCCAATGACTGTTAAGGTGCCCGTTTTTTTTGCATCGTCTGTTTCCGTGTTTGAGTTGAAAATCCCGCATGTCAACCTTAAATACGTAAGTAATCTAACAACAATAAGAGATTATGACATTAACAGAAAAAAATAAACAGATGTCACGGCAATTTTCAACACGCGTCAAACTTCAACAATAAAAAAAAAAAAAAAAAATTATGGTTTTTAATGAGTAAGTCGACTAGGATATCTATCTGCCCATAGACTTAAATTGCCACAGACGATAAAAACCCTTATTTATAAGTAGAAATAGTGATTTAAACCGCGCGAAACGCGCGAACCCGCTGGTACAAAATTGTACCAGCGGGACTTCACGCCGGTTGACGTTTGGCAGCGATTTGTCCCAACCGCATTCTTACAAGTATGAAGAAGAACCGTTTGTTGTGTACCTACTGTGGCAGCTTGTGGCAGGTTGGATTATCATGCTTTTTTTGTTTGGTAGGTCATGCTTCAGAGGTGGTCCCATATAAATTTTATTAATTTTGCTTGCGTAGTTTTTGAGTTAGCTTCAATAATTACGTATTTTTTCCACTTTGCGTATGTTGATGACATGTTTATTGATTCCGTCACATAGCAGATAACGGTATACGAATTTGTGTGGGGTAGTTACCACAACTAAGAAGTGAAAAATAAAAACTTTTTACAAAAAAAAAAACAACCGACTTCCAAAAAAAACACAAAAAAGTGAAAAATAACTCTAATTTCGGAAGTCGGTGGCAAAATACAAAAATTGAAAAGCAAAGACACCGACTTCCGAAATTAAAGTAATTAAAAGAAAGAAGTCGGTTGTTTTTTTTTTTGTAAAAAGTTTTATTAGGTGCATACGCTCAACAAACAAGCAAACATCATTTATGTGATGCTTATTGGTCTTGACTTTTGGCTCAATTTTAGTAAGTAAGTAAGTAAGTATTTATTTGCATAAAACATGGTATACATGGTGTTACAATAATTTACAATAAAGATCTTACATGTTTTGCCAGAATTGTACTTAGCATGCATATGTTCACTTAATACTAACATGAGAATTTGTTATCCATAAATTCTTTAAGACTATAGAAATTTTTCAAGTTTAACCAGTCAAACAATTTTCCCTTAAATAATCTGGAGTTTAAGTTTTTTATGCTACTCGGTATGTTATTATATATACTAACACAATTATATAAGCAGCTTTTATTATATTTAGCAAGCTTGGGAAGATCATGCAGAGTCATCGGTCTCACTTGAATATCATTCAAGTTATTGAAATGAAATTAAATGGTTTATTTTGTAAATAGGATATCGGAATCACTTTAACACGTCATAATTATTTAAAAAAATCTAGAGGGAGTCGATATTTCCCTCCATGTTGAAGAACGTTTGTATATAGCCCATCACAGACGTAGCTATAACATACGAGGGCTGGTTCAATAAATAGTGAGAATGCGATACATACTCCTTGGAAAGAAAATAAATAAATATTAGCAGGCATAGCCCAGACATTAGCTATGATGATAATAAAAAAAACAATTGTGAAGAATATTTAATAATATTTGTTATAAATAAAATTCACTATACAATCCAATCGTATTCTTATTTTATTTTCCAAAGATTGTTAGAACAGTTATGTTTTTCTCGTTACTATGGCAATACAACCAGTCATAAAGACCTTTAAGGAGTATGCGTAAGTAGTACAATCTTTACACCCACACTTCTTTTAAGAATTTGCTTGAAGACCAATTCCACGAGAGAGGTCGTTAAATCTTGGTCCGTATCGAGGTTTTGTAAACATGTCTGCTAGTTGCACTTGTGCTGCAACTTGCTTAACAACTAGTTCTCCTTTTGATACATGTAGAAGTGCCTTAAACTGATATGCTTTGTTCGCCGGTGAAACTCATATGGCGGATTATTTGATAATTTCACAGCAGACTCATTATCAATACATAGTGTAACTTTTAAAGATTCTGTGTTGGATAGATCTGCCAAAAGTTTTTTCAACCACACTATTTCTTGTGTGGTCTCGCTTGCTGCTACTAGTTCGGCCTCTGTCGTTGACAGAGCAACTGAAGTCTGTTTCTGACTCTTCCAGGCAATAGCAGTGCCGGCATAAAGGCACACCATGCCCGTGGTAGAGTGCCCAGTCTCTGGATCTCCTCCATGATCAGCATTTGAGTAGCACATTAAGTCATCTGCTCTGGATTTACTCATTGGATAAAATGTTAGACCTTTATCGAGAGTTCCCTTAAGAAAGCGTAGAATACGCTTTACAGCCACAATATCCTCCTTACTAGGTTTTTCTAAATGCCTTGATGCGACAGACACTGCATAACAGATGTCGGGTCTCGTTGCGACCATCAGGTAAGTCAGTGCTCCGACACAATTTCGATATGGAAATTTCATGTCTACATTTCCATTACTCTCTTCCATTTTTGGCATCTTAACTGTCGGAGATGTAACTGGTTTGCAGTTTTCCATGTCAAATCGTTTTAGGACCTTCTTAGCGTAGGCTGTTTGTCTTAAGTTTATTGATCCGTCTTGGTTTTTATTTATTTCCATACCAAGAAAATATGACGCTGGCTTCGTGGTTATTTTGAAGTTTCTTTCAAGTTCATGTAAAAACTCTTCAGCGCTGTCAGTGGAAGCTACCAAGCCGTCATCAACATACAGTCCTACAATAACTTTTGAGTTTCCCTTGATTCTTACATACAAGCAAGGATCTGCCTCACTTCTCTGAAATTGGGCGTCTATCAGAAATGTATGTATGCACTCATTCCAGCATCGAGGCGCCTGTTTTAAGCCGTAGAGGCTTCTCAAAAGTCGACATACTTTTCCTTTAGGTACATCAAGTCCATTCGGTGGTGCCATATAAATCTCTTCTTCCACTGTACCGTTTAGGAATGCAGTTGTGACATCGAATTGTTGTAAATTCAGATTTTCATTAGCTGCAATTCCCAGTATAGCTCTGATAGTTGTAAGTCGTGCAACTGGACTGAAGGTTTTATCATAGTCAATACCTTCGCGTTGGGAGAAACCTTTGATGACTAGTCTCGCCTTGTAACGTTCTATGGTTCCATCAGGGTTTCTCTTTATTTTGTATATCCATTTGCTTGGTAGAGCTTTTCTACCTTTTGGTAGTACGGTAAGTTCCCAGGTATTATTTTCCTTAAGTGAATTCATCTCGTTTTGCATAGCTTCTTCCCATTTTTCTCTATTTTCAGATGACATTGCTTCATTATATGTTTTGGGCTCAGTATTGTTGACTTCCAGCTCTGCCACCGCGTTCATAACAAAATCATCAAAACGTATTGGCTTGCGTATTAATGATTGATCACGCAAAGTTCTAGTTTCTGTTCGCTCTTCGGTGACTTCATTCTGAGGTGGCAGTAGTAGTTCTTCTTCTTCTGCGGAATGAATTTCATTTTCTTCAGAAATTGAATTATCATTAGTTCCTGTTTGCATTTCTGCTTCAGCCCAGACGTCTTCTTCTCTTTCATGATTTTCTTGTATGTCTCTATTTATATTTTGTTCTAGAAATTCAATCTCGACATATTCTTTTTCTTTTCTTGTTTCATCTGTATTATTTTTACGAGAATTCTCTCCTTCCTTTATGTCGTAGTAGAATTTCTGCATTATGTTTACATTTTTGGTTACAATCACTTTTTGCTTTGATGGTATCCAAATCCGGAAAGCCTTGGATATTTCGGAGTATCCAATGAAGACTCCAAGTATTGCTTTAGCGTCAAACTTATTTAAATTTTGTCTTCCTTTTAAAAGAACGAACGCCTTTGCTCCAAATCTATTAAAGTGCGCAACACATGGTTTTCTGCCAACCCATTTTTAAAATGGTGTTGCATTTCCAATTCTGTTGTTTGGACTTCTGTTTGACAGGTAGTTTGCTGTGTAGATGGCTTCGCCCCACAAATACATCGGTGCGTTAGACTCAATCATTAGACTTCTTGCCTTTTCCAGTAAAGTTCTGTTTTTCCTTTCCGTAATTCCGTTTTGATGCGGTGTATAAGGTGCAGATAATCTTCTGGTTATGCCATTTTCTTTTAAGAAATTGTTGAACTCATTGTTACAATATTCCGTGCCGTTGTCGGATTGTAGGCATTTAATTTTCTTTTCCATGAGGTTCTCTACTTCTGCTTTATAGACCTTGAACATATTTATGACTTCATTTTTAGTCTTTATGCAATATACTCGGCTATATCTAGTGAAGTCGTCAATAAAAGTGGCAAAATATTTGTTTCTAGCACAAGAAGCTTTTGGTATCGGGCCACACACATCACTGTGTATAATCTGAAGTGGTTCAGAAGTGCGAGGCTCAGTACTTGGTTTCCCGATCGTAGCTTTCATTTTAGCTTTAATGCAGACTTCACATTCTTCCAGTTGTTCATCTATTTTGATCCCAATCAAGCTTTCATTCTTAAGTGCTAGTTTCATATCCTTATAGTTCATATGTCCCAGCTTTGAATGCCATTCAGAAATTATTATTATTTTGAACATAATTGGCTTTTTCATCTTTTGCGTTTATCACATTCTTGGGAAAAATCGCATAGAGACCGTCTTCAGTTCTTCTTGCTTTCATCACAATGCCATATTTTGGATTTTTTACCGTAGCTTCATCCTTTTTGAAGAGTACTGTATTACCAGCATCTGTTATCTTCCCAATAGATGGAAGATTAGTACAAAGGTCTGGAATGAACAGCGTATTGTGTAGATATACTTCTTTATTTGTATTTAATAAGAGATCAACTCTTCCTTTTCCCAGTATGTTTGTATTGTGATCTTTAGATGCTAATTTCAGTGTTTTATTCGTTTGTTCTATTTCATTGAAATATTCTTTGCTATAGCACATATGTGATGTGCATCCACTATCCAAAATCCATTGTTTCTGGAATACTTCATTATTTGCTAATAAAGCTAGGCTATTGAATTCCTTTTGGTTATCTCTATTCCCTTTATAGTTGGGATTATTATTATTTTTGTTCTTATTTTTGTAATTTTTCCAGCAGTTCTTAGTCATATGCCCCTTTTTGTTGCATATTTTGCAGTATAAATTTGTTTTTGCATAGAACGATTCTTGTTCGCTTAGGATTGTACTCGGATGGGTTCCTTGAGTGTTTTTCCGCGCTTGGAATTCCTCTATGATTTTTATTTTTAGTTCATCCGGTTTTGGAAGGTTATCACGGGATTCAATTGCAACTCTAAAGGTTTCAAATTCTGAGGAAAGGCTGTACAGCATCATAATACTTAACAAATCTTCATGAACGGTGACATTCATTTCTTCCAGTTTGTCTACAACATCCATAAAGATGTTTAAATGTTCCCTGATGTCATTACCTTTCTCATATTTTGTTAAGATTAATTGTTTCAGTAGTGTTGCTTTTCTCACCGGACCTTTGCTGGCGTAAGTTTCGTTCAGTTTTTTCCAAATTTCATAAGCCGTTTTGCAGTTTTTAATTTGTTTTAATTCGGATGGCGAAATTATAAGGATTAATTCGCTGATGGCCAGCAGGTTGCCATCAATGTCTGGCTCACTTGCTTTTTCAAATTCTATTTTCTTTTCTGCATATTTCCATAGTTTTGCTTTAACTAAAACGGCTTTGGCTTGGATTGCCCATGTGTCGTAATTTTCTTTATTTAGGCTTTCTATTCTGTTCGACATCTTTTTACATTATGAACCATGAATCATACGAACCACGCTCTGCTACCATGTGAAGAATACTTAATAATATTTGTTATAAATAAAATTCACTATACAATCCAATCGTATTCTTATTTTATTTTCCAAAGATTGTTAGAACAGTTATGTTTTTCTCGTTACTATGGTAATACAACCAGTCATAAAGACCTTTAAGGAGTATGCATAAGTAATACAATCTTTACAACAATCAATTCTCTTTTTTTTTTAAAAATAGAAGTCATTTGTTTACATCGTTTCGGAACGTGTTCTGTTGTTTGTTTGTTTCACCAAGATAACGCTCCCGCGTACAAGTCCAGAGTTGCGATGGCTGCCATTCAAGAAGCTAGCTTCGTATTGATGGCACATCCACCATAATCACCGGACCTTGCTCCAGTAATGATTACCGATTTTCGTGGTTAAAGGAACATCTCAGGAGCCAGAAAGAAGATGATGACGCAATAGTCGCCGCCGTACACGTTTTTTTAAGGGATCAGAAAGAAGATTTTTTTAGAAAGGGAATTTTAGTTTTAGAAAAAAGTTATACAAAGTGTACAACCCTGAAAGGTGACTACGTCGAAAAATAAAATAACATTGAATAACAGATAATTGCGTCATACTCATTCTCACTATTTATTGAACACCCCTCGTATATTAGGGAGTACCTCTGGTAATGGCACCCATAAAATAACGCCGTTGGGAACTGTCAGTGACATACTGCCGGCACAGCCGCTGCCGGCGCCACCGGCTTTCTTATTGTCCACCGGCGGCGCACAGTGGATCGTGCAGTGCGTGATTCATAGACGAGGTTGGACGTAGGCAGTTTGTGAAATCAAAATGGATGTTAAAAATAATAAAAAATGTCCTTTATCAAAAACTTGCAAATATTATTCTGAGACTTTTTCTAATTGGACTCGTCGAGCAAAACGTTAAAAAAGTGTTTTTTTTTGTTTGGAAATTGACACTTAAGGTCCCCCCACTGCACCGCCTGAGTTTCGCTTTGTTACGGGTGGTCAATTCCATATAATAAAATTGGTATCTACTTACTAAGTGCCACATTTTGTACAAAGACACTTGGTGCCCCACTGGTTGTGGCACATGGCTAGACCATGACCTGGAGAAGGACATAGGATACCTTTTATTCCGATATTCCGATATTCCTGCTGGGACACAGACCTCCTCTCTTCGAGAGGGAATAGGCTGTAATCCACCACGCGGGCCCAGTGCGGGTTGGTAGATGTGACATGTCTTCGAATTTCTTGGTTTAAGGACATGCCGGTTTCCACACGATGTTTTCCTTCACCGTTTTGAGAGCAGTGGTGATGAATTACACAAAGTAAAGCGCCTGGGTTCGAACCCATGACCTATGTACAACACGTAAGTCTGGGCCGGTACCACTGGGCCACCACTGCTCTATATCCTACTTACTAGTATTTACCTAATAATCATTTTGTTTTATAGATATAGTAAGTATCAAAATTAATGGGATGACTTTACAACCGCAACTCAAATTCGCTGATAACAATCATTATGAAATTGATTACAAATATTTAACTAACGAAAGAATAAAGGTGGTGTGTGAAGTACAGCGAGAAGACGTGAAGTTGGAGGTTTTGGACAACTATTTCATTCGTAAAGTAGCCAGTTACAAAAGAACAGGTAATTATTATAAAACGAACAGTTGTGTCGGCGACTCGTTTGCCGTTGGAATGTTCTATAGCCCAAACTATATGATAGTTTCGTAGGGACGACACAGTATAATAAAGTAACAGTATTGTATCTCGGCAGTGTATGGTAGTTTTTGTTCAGAAAATAAAAAATGTTAAATATACCTACTGTGAAAAGAAATATTTAAAAATATCCGGTTTTTTTTGCAAATGTCCTGCTTTTTGTCGGGACTTGCCAAACGAAATAAAATGAAATGAAATGATTTTATTTTCTATAAATAGGTTTGTACAAACTCTCTTTTACACGTCAATAATATTTTAAAAATAAAAACTAGATTAGTTCGGCGTTTCCTATCTGACTACTCTGAGAAGAAAGGCCGAAACAAACTTTCGAAGTAGTAACCCTACTCATATCTGAATCTAATTTACATGCTTATATCAGATAAAGCAGACATAATACATTCGGATGCGTCCCTAAGAGCTCCGATCCCGCAGGTACACTTCCCGGACGGCCACGATTTCTAATTATCGCGGTGAAGTCGATTAAAAGTTAATCTTGCTTCAAAACAGCACCAACAGCAAATTTATCGAAATCGTGGCCCTCCGGGACGTGTACCTGCGGGATCGGGGCCCTCAGGGACGAACCCATAAATTCTACATTAATGTCCTCAACCTACATCATTGTGTTACTTATTTAGTTTTCTTTGTTTGTTTTCCCGTTCTAATAGCATTAATATTGTCGGTATCTATAGTGTATTCATACAAAATAGTAAGTTACACCGGTTACACCAATTTAAACTTCAGTTTAACCATAAATTTTTCGAGGCATATCTTTACTCCGTTATTAACAGGATGAGAGTATAACAGCTGCTTTTGTTTTAAATTACAGATTTAATACCAAAAAAAAAGACTGAGATGTCGTTTTATGTCAATGTTACGAACGAGACATTAACATGTTCATCTGATTATTATAATAATGATTCGAGTGCTGAACTACTCGATATTAATTTTACTGAAGGCAAATTCCCTATTGGTAAGTACTTAGAGCGTGGGAGTCTCAGCTGACAGGTGACCCACCTTAAAATAATGTTAAGTCGTTTACAGTTATTTTACCTGTGACAGCAACCCAACAGCAAACTTATCTTAACGAGGATAAAGATCATTTTGATTTAGACATACTTGTCAAGGGCAGCAACCCAACTTCAACCTTATAACATTAAGTTCACTATAATTTTGACAGGTATTCAAATTCAGAGGTAAAATAACTGCAAGGAATGCAGCGATCACTAAGCTTCTGCCTGTAAGTCTTGAGCATTAGCAGTTCCACTCAACGTGCCTTCCGGCGCACGCGCTCATCGATCCCGCGTTTACACCCGTATTACGTAGTACATACCTATAAAAGTTGTGATACCTACTTGTTTTGTTTTCAATAAGTCTTGATTTAAAGACTTTTCAAAAACATGTGTCATTCAAGGTGCATTGAGTTTTAGAGAATAAGAATCTAAGAATTTACCGTTTACAGATGATGTATTTCTGTTGCCGCTATAACAACAAATACTAAAAAACCGGCCAAGTGCTAGTCGGACTCGCGCACGAAGGGTTCCGTGCCATTATCCATAAAAACGGCAAAAAAATCAATATTTGTTTTATTTTAGTTTAATTATTTATTTTTAAAGTGAATATGTAACTAATTATTCTGTGAATATTACAAGCGTCTGTTGCCGTTTTCAATATCGAGTAAAAACGAGCAAAAAAAAATCACGTTTGATGTATGAGAGCCCCCTTAAATATTTATTTTATTCTGATTTTTATTTTTAGTATTTGTTGTTATAGCGGCAACATTATACATCATCTGTGAAAATTTCAACTGTCTAGCTATCACGGTTATGAGACACAGCCTGGTGACAGACAGACGGACAGACAGACAGACAGACAGACAGACAGACAGACAGACAAACAGACAGACAGACAGCGGAGCCTTAGTAATAGGGGACCCTTAGGGGATTACTAAGGACCCTTTGGGTAAGGAACCCTAAAAACAGAATAAAATAAATATTTAAAAGGGGGCTCCCATAAACCAAAAGTGATTTTTGTGCTCAGTTTTTATAGATAATGGTACGGAACCCTTCGAGCGCGAGTCCGTCTCGCACTTGGCCGGTTTTTTACACAGACCTCTTTAACTTCTATTCAAAAATTAGAATATCTCTCGACAACGTCTGCCGTTGCATCATGTTCACATAACCTCATGTCTTTTCAGATCCATATTATTATCTTAAATTGGAATTGCCATTTAATGGTACAGTGATGGAACTTTATAATCATGGCAAAACCAGGATTTTATTCTATGAGTTTCAAGATGGCGAGACATTGCAGTTAAAATGTGGCCCTCTTCAACTTCCGAGGCCAGGACCAGGGGGCTTACTCTTCAAACTAATTTTAATTCCAATCTAAAGCCAATACGATTCCAATGTTAATTTTGCAGTCACGTGATTTGGTACTCTTGAAAACAATATTGTCAACATTGGATTGAAATTGGAATTGCCCCGCGATTATTTTGTTACACGTGAAGTTAGCTATGTTACGGCCCGCAATAGTGGTGTTCAACTCATTACGATAAACCGCTAATAGGGCTTTAAAATGCTTTATCCTTTAAATAAGAATGCTAATAAATAAATATGATATAAACAGTTGTTTAATTAATTGATTGTAACATATTAAATTCATTTGGGCGTAAGAATATTATTAAAATCTTGAAATTTACCATGACTTTGGCTGCATGCGGAAGGGTCGTTGCCTATAACTACTACAAAAAAAAATAGGCGGCGTGCGAGTTCTCCAATTTCAAAAATAAAGTAAGGTCAAGAAGTTTTAGAAAAAGTGAATTCGAAATGCAAGTTTGTTTAGCTAGTTCATTAACGTAAAGATATCGATCGCGTGTGGTTCTTTTTTAGTAATAATTACAATTTATTTTCCGTTAAGTTACTAATATTAAAGTTTTATACAAGTGATACCTAAGTAAATAAACAATATGTTAACATAGCAACCATATGTTCTTCCAATTAGATGTTGGTAACTCGCACTCGCATTAAAAGACAGTGCCACTAAAACCTGCAAGAATTAAACTAGTATTAATTAAGTTAAAAGATCTTCCAAACAAAAGTCATGATAATAATATCATTGATAAAACCACGAGATAAAACTAAAAATCAAAGACAACATACAACAGAAGAAGTGATATATCACCATAAGGTACTTACAGTTCGATTCAAACTTAATGGTGGCTCGGAACATGAGGCGAGCCGCTGCGCAGTAACAATTTCATGTGACAGCGGGGGTGAGGGGTGGGGTACTGCGCAGCTAAAAGCTAACTTCCGAGCCGCCATTAAGTTTGAATCGATCTGTACCCTTATGGTGATTTAACGTTTTCATAAATTTTCTCAAAAAAATACTTGCTCACTCTATAATTTGCTTTAAATTCGTCTTCATTCATAGAAAACGCTTCGTCCTTAAAACGCATCATCCAACGCTCACCTCGTCTTTGTTTTAATTGTTTTTTATGGGAATTACGTAAAACACTGTATATTAATGCCAACCCTGCCATGTTATATACTTATTACTTGCTGAAAACCACATAAAACGCAAAACAATATCTAAAAAGTTACATTTTTGTTATTGGAAAAATCCCAATCAACAAACAATCCCAACGCAATACTGGCGCAATAGACGGCTGTCAAAGTAAGTCAAGAGTAGCACCCCAAGCCCGATCCCGATTCCACTTAGTTCCCAAAAATGGACACGCAATTCAAATACAATTTGGCGCTAGCGTCGAACTCAAGAGTACGAAACGTGAAAATTCCAATGTCGATAGATCGGAATTAAAATCAAGAGTAAGCGCCCAGTTCTATACATACAATTTAAAGATTCTGGTAAGTAATTACAACACTTGGTCACAATGTACAGGTACACAATGCAAAGGTACAGGTTGGGACATTACTTACTCACAGACATAAAGTACTGTTACAGTTAGGAACACAAAAAAAAAAAAAAAACCACACTTGCATAGGGCAAGATTCACAAATTGCAATTTGAGTTTACTTTATTAAGCATAGCATTAGTTTCAAACGAATATGAAATACAATAGACGTAGATATATGTAGTAACCTATTCCGCTTGACTATTCTTCAAGAGTCATAAAAACCCTGTAAGAAATCGACACGTGTTTCACCTCTCAACGAGGCATCCTCAGGATGACGATTGACCAATTCCAAACCAGAACGCGACGTGTTACCACACCGAGCGCTGGACGCAGCGCTCGGTGTGCATACTCGGTGTACATCAAGTGTTCCCAGCACTATAATTACATTATTAGGAATAAACTATTCTACAGTATGCAAGGGTAAACACCGTTGTCACTCAAACCATGGGTAGTTGATTTAAATATAAAAATAAATGACCTGACCATAAAAGATTTTAAAAAGTAAATATCTGTCACTGTCCCGATACTCATGGATACGCGCTCAAGAGAGCTGCAAAACAGCTGACGGCCGGTCATAATAATGTCTCGCACGCCCCGCCCGCCCCCGCCAACCGCCACCAGCCGTACTGAGACGCAAGTTCGTTGCCCTTTCGTATAGGGTGAAATATTCTTGTGGAAAAATGTAGATTTCTTTAAAAAATAAAAGTGGTTTTTTTCCATTGATTTTACGTTCTATAAATGAAACCAAACCACTGGTTTCAAGGATAACGGTGTTTACACTAACAGCCTGTATATTATTATACTGTTGAGTATCGATAATCGAATTGAAAATTATTTTTAATTATCACATTACTATAAAAAAATAAAAATTATATTCAAAAATATAACTAAACGCTATTAGATACGAGTTACGATTTATGTAAGTAATAAATTCACTTACGTAGCTTTATATTGATATTATTGTAATCGATTCCAAGTGCAATTTCGTATCGATATGATTTCATTTTGGTATTGGCAACATTTCTAATTGAAATATTGTTCATACGAAATGTGTTGATAAATTGAATAACTATTTAAAATGACTTTTCAACGGTGTGGTTTTACAGAGTTTATTTATATTTTATAATTCTTACAGTTTTTTTTATGAATTATCATTTTTACAGACATTCTGTCGGACGCTAAATAAAATCGAGCCGATTCTTAGCATTGTCCGTTGAGGAAGGTTTGTTAATGTTGTTAAGTCTTCTTCCACTTTCAGATAAATGCTACAAAAGTGGCTGCTCTCTCACTAAAACATTACACCTAACTCGTAAATACCAGAATACTGAAATAGTATGTTATTTAAAAGAGCCAGTATCCCCTGACTCCACTAAAAAAGACAAAGTGCTTAAAGAGATCACAGTGATCCTCCGTGAGAGAGTCCTGACTACTACCTCCACCACCACCACCACCACCACCACCACCACTACTACGGTACAGTCAATAGGTAAGTATCCAATCTTTAATACTATCGTACTTCTAGTCTAGGGCCCGTACAGAATACAAATTATGCTATTATAATAGACCAAATTAATGTCGAGACCGCATTATTAACAGCGAAAAAAATTGTCTTGAATATCTGGACCATATTTGGACCCGGGAGGGACTCCGAACAGTGACTCGTGTGGCGCCCTTACAAAATGGTGCGGGAGAAACTCCGCCCATGGGCTCCCCCGCTGACGCAGAGTCTCCGGCCCCAGCTTGTGGAGGACGTCAAAGACCCACGTAGACAGCCGGGACCAACGACTTAACATGCTTTCTGAGGCACGGAGGAGTCTCGGTATGTAAAGATGGTCAATCATCCACGGACCAACCCCGGCAAGCGTAGCTTAACCTGATGGATCGACCCTCGTTGTTGTAATTACTTAGCGACGAGCTCTGCTAAATCGTAAACCTATATATTGTAACAATATTTTGATTTAAAAGAGTGTCCGTGGAGTTTCTTGCCCGTTCTTTTCCATAGGTACCTACTACGCTTTGGAATGGGCAATTAGCTTCATATTTTCTGACTGACCGACCCTTTGACAATTCAAAAGTGCCTGTAAATGGTTTAATTGAAATAAATGCTATGGTAATACGTTATATAAATGGTATGTAATGGTTTATACTAAAAAGAGGAAAGGACCCAATATCGAGCCTTGTGGAACACCCATTTTTACATTTAAACCGAGTGAATTGACACCATTTATTTGAACTTGCTGTTGTCTATCAGTTAAATAAGATTTTACTAAACTAAGCGCAAGTTTACCTAGTCCGTAATGCTCAAGTTTTAACAGTAAGGTTTTGTGATTTACGCAGTCAAATGCCTTGGAGAGGTCACAAAAGATTCCTATGGCATCTTGGGCCTCCTCCCACGCAGTAAAAATGTGTTTTAATAAGGTGACAGTCGTACAACGACCTTTGGTGAAACCATACTGCTGATCGTGTAAGATTTGGTTGGTGTTAAAATGATTAAGCATTTGATTGAGCATTACCTTTTCGAAGACCTTGCTGAACACCGGCAGAACAGACACTGGTCTATAATTGTTGGTGTCTTTACTGTCTCCAGATTTAAAAAGTGGTATAACCTTACTGTATTTCATTAAATCCAGAAAGACTCCTTGATCCACACATAAATTAAATATTAAAGCCAAGTATGGTGCTATAGTCTCGATTATGGATGTACAAACTTTGATAGATAATCCCCATAGATCTTCGGTTAATTTTATTTTGATTTGTCGAAAAGCTTTTATAACTATCATAGGGTTTATATGTTTAAATTGAAATTCAACTGGGCAGCCTGGAACGTTCGCTCTTAATAAATCAATTGAGACGTCGGGTGAGGAATTTAAAACTTCCGTCGTTTTAGCTGGTATGTTAGTAAAGAAGTGTACAAATTCTTGAGCTACTTCTAAATTAGAGCTTATGGCACCACGTGAAGTCTCCAATGTGTAATCAGTGTTTCGTATTTTATTCTTATTAGTTTCACTATTTATAACTTTCCAAACTGATTATATTTTATTTTCTGCTGATTTGATCTTGTTGCTAATAAACAGGGCTTTAGCTATCTTGCAGGTATTTCGAAAAATTTTGGAATATGTAGCAACCTACTTATTGAAAGTTCCAGTGTTAATGTAAGGCTTAAGGCCATACAGCTCGAACAGTCTTTCCCTACTTATTCTAATACGTCTAGTTGCCCAGTCACTAAAAATAAAATTAGGGCAAATATTTTGTGTGATACTCCCTGGCCGCGCCACAGTGGAAAATTAAAAAGACATGTTTCTAGATAATTTGTACGCTAAATGTACTATACGGTACGTGTAATGAAAATAATTGTACCTCAACGAATAATGAAATATAATGAAGTTTATGTGGCGCGGCTGGGGAGTATACTCCCTGGCCGCGCCACCATGGTTCTCGTAAACTACTAGGCGCACCCGAATATAGTAAACGCTAAATAAATGTACGCAATACGTACTCCTCCGTACGCTATAGAGAGATTCGGAAATTTAATTACATTAGAAATGATAGCCTTGTGTATGTGGCGCGGCCAGGGAGTATGCTCCCTGGCCGCGCCACAAAGAGTTATAAGGCGTACCTAGGCATGGTATGCACTAAATAAATGTACGCAATACGTACTCCTCCGTACGCTATAGAGAGATTCGAAAATTTAATTACTTTAGAAATGATAGCCTTGCGTATGTGGCGCGGCTGGGGAGTATACTCCCTGGCCGCGCCACAAAGAGTTATTAGGCGTATCTGGGCATGTTATGCACTAAAAAAATGTACGCAATATGTACTACCCAAAAGTGTAACAATATTACGGAAAAACGTAATATCTTAAGAGAAAATAGACAGCAAACTCAGCAGACTTGCTGATCTTTGTACTTACTAGATGTGGCCTACAAAATTAGAAGTACAGGGTATTATCTCAGTGAGATGGTTGCATAGAAGTGCTAGAAATATGCAACACAATACGAATGTAAATGCTTTACAAGAATAATTGACATTCAAGAAGAAGATAAGAAGTTGGTAGGTACTTTTTATTAGGTACAGTCAGCAACGAAAGTCGTTATCACTGCTACTTTTACATGACATCTAAAATTACACAAAAGAAAGTGTTCCAAGGTGGTCGCAGTTGCTTGTTTTCATAATTTTTGGACAGAATTTCATAAAACTCTATACGATAGCTTTATGTTAAAAAATATTTCTGTTTCGCACGCCATTACTGTTGTTATGAGAGAGAGCATGACACAGAGCCACAAGCGACAAAATTTAGAACTAAACATCTACAATCTGACGTGAAACGTCAGACTGTAGATTTTATTTCGCAGAAATGTTTCGCAGAAAATGTTTCCCGTAACATTTGGTCCTTGTATTTTTGTTTTGAATATTATTGTTTTAACGACACACACAAATGAAACACAATTTAATGAATTTTATAATCACATTTTTTTATTTAACAAATTTTTCAAACAGTAGAATTATTTTTTAACGAATATTGTTGGTCCGAAAATCATTATCCATAACACGTTTGGTATAAACCTCAGTAAACATAATGTTCAAAAATTCGGAATTTAGTTTTACATAATTATCTTTACTTCTAAAACTTTTCTGTCATAATATCGAGTAATAAAATAATTTAATCTCCTGAATTTGCATGAACTAAAGTCATATGTCCTAAGTATTTTATTATATAAGGTGTATTATTCCGAATGTTCATTTATAATAAAATTGTTAGTCTTAGAACATTTGCTAAAATTAGGTTTTAGTGACACAAACGAATCGCTGTAAATCCGACTCCACACTCACCAACTGTCTTTAATTTAATAATTATTATTAAATCATAATTTTATAATAATCTAGTAATATAACTATTAGGGCACTTCAACCAATTAGGTTAGGTTAGGTTTGAACTGTGACCAACTACGCGCGAGCCGAGCGAGCGAAGAGAGCGGTGCCGCGGCAGCAGCCGGCGAGCGTTACTTCGAAATTGATCGCAGTAACAAAATTAGGGCACTCCGACAGTTACGAACCGCTTACCTAAAACTATACTACGGTATATAGTGTTACCAATTATAAAATAGAAAGTGACACTCGATGTCATGTTTTTCTAGGTAATATGTTTTATATAAACTAAACAATATGAGGATAAAGAATATTTGATTTGTCATTCTATGAAATGAATAAATAAACATTAAATTTTCTTTGTAACAAAAAACATTGATTTTTTATTCAAAGTAAATATTCTGCGTATTTATTATTATATGAAATGAAACTATAAGAAACATTTTATGTGAAACGAAATTCTATGAAAGTGTATATAAAACAACGATTGTCAAATCCGCTCCTATTTTACATGGTTGTACCATGTAAAATAGGAGCGGATTTGACAATCCATCTGCGACATATTACTTATACATATACCGCCTTACTAATAAACGTTGTATAGCTCCTGTATAGTTACATAATGCTTTGTCTTCTTCTTTCAAAAGTCAAATTACTTTTGAAAGAAGAAAACAAAGTGTTGTGTAACTATACAGGCGCTATACAACGTTTATTAGTAAGGCGGATAGTAAATAAACTAGACCTATTGACAGTTAATCAATCGGATTACTAATAGAAACAAGAAGCTATTTTTAAACATGTTGAAGTCTACAGAAATATTTCCATTTTTCAACATTCTACTGCGTTAAAAATAGTGGTTATATTAGGTACTTACTTTAACGTTTTAACTTTCAAAAAATAGTGGGTAGGTTAAACATCAGATTGTAGATTTTAGTTCTAAATTTTGTCGCTTGTGGCTCTGTGTCAACAGTAATGGCGTGCGAAACAGAAATATTTTTTAACATAAAGCTATCGTATAGAGTTTTATGAAATTCTGTCCAAAAATTATGAAAACAAGCAACTGCGACCACCTTGGAACACTTTCTTTTGTGTAATTTTAGATGTCATGTAAAAGTAGCAGTGATAACGACTTTCGTTGCTGACTGTACCTAATAAAAAGTACCTACCAACTTCTTATCTTCTTCTTGAATGTCAATTATTCTTGTAAAGCATTTACATTCGTATTGTGTTGCATATTTCTAGCACTTCTATGCAACCATCTCACTGAGATAATACCCTGTACTTCTAATTTTGTAGGCCACATCTAGTAAGTACAAAGATCAGCAAGTCTGCTGAGTTTGCTGTCTATTTTCTCTTAAGATATTACGTTTTTCCGTAATATTGTTACACTTTTGGGTAGTACATATTGCGTACATTTTTTTAGTGCATAACATGCCCAGATACGCCTAATAACTCTTTGTGGCGCGGCCAGGGAGTATACTCCCCAGCCGCGCCACATACGCAAGGCTATCATTTCTAAAGTAATTAAATTTTCGAATCTCTCTATAGCGTACGGAGGAGTACGTATTGCGTACATTTATTTAGTGCATACCATGCCTAGGTACGCCTTATAACTCTTTGTGGCGCGGCCAGGGAGCATACTCCCTGGCCGCGCCACATACACAAGGCTATCATTTCTAATGTAATTAAATTTCCGAATCTCTCTATAGCGTACGGAGGAGTACGTATTGCGTACATTTATTTAGCGTTTACTATATTCGGGTGCGCCTAGTAGTTTACGAGAACCATGGTGGCGCGGCCAGGGAGTATACTCCCCCAGCCGCGCCACATAAACTTCATTATATTTCATTATTCGTTGAGGTACAATTATTTTCATTACACGTACCGTATAGTACATTTAGCGTACAAATTATCTAGAAACATGTCTTTTTAATTTTCCACTGTGGCGCGGCCAGGGAGTATCACACCTTATTACTGCTTCCATACGGTTCTTCATCGATCGGATGAGAGTCACGATCAAATGTTGTGGCATTCCATTCCATTCCTCTTGGATTGCATTTTGCAGCTGGCTAAAAGTTTCTGGGGCAGGATCTCTTGCACGAATTCGTCTCAATCGGATTCATGTCCGGGCTTCTTGCTGGCCATTCCATAATGGAGATACTGACTTCGGTAACATAATCTCGTACGACCCTCGCGGTGTGAGCCCTAGCATTGACGTGCATGAATATGAAACCGTTTCCAATAAAATGTGCATAGGGCATCACGTGAGGCTCAAGACAGTGTTCGATGTACCGATGACTGTTTAGTGCAGGCAGACGTGGCCCAGACACAAAGACAAGCTCTGTCTTACCGTCGCCGCTGATTCCTCCCCAAACCGTCCACGAACCGCCACCATAGCTGACCCTTTCTTCAATGCAGCATAGTGCGAAGCGTTCTCCATCTCTTCTGTAGACCTTGTTCCTTCCGTCGTTACCATACAGCATAATTTTACACTCATCAGAAAAGAGGACTTTGTTCCACTGGAGGTATGACCAATTTAGGTGCTCACGTGCAAAGTTAAGCCGCGCTCTTCAATGGTCTGCAGTTAATTTCGACCCATTTGCTGGCTTGTGCGGTACCAGTCCACGTTCCTTCAACATTCTTCTAATTGTAGAGTCACTTACAGCCACCCTACGTACAACATGAAGCTGCTGCTGCAGTTGAAAAGCAGGCGTCGATTTCGTAAAGAAGTTGTTGCAATAAATCGATCATCTCGATCAGAAGTGACCCGATTCCTGCCAGACCCTGAACGGCGCGTAAACAAACCAGTCCCCCGATAGCGTTTGTAGACTCTATGAACAGACAACAGGCTTAGATGCAATCTTTCAGCCACAACACGCTGACTAAGTCCAGAATCCAGCAATGCCACCACTTGGGCGGCTTCTGCGGGCGAAGTATCCATATGTTTTAGAAAAAAGACGTCCCACAGTCACAGTACACACACAGTTTACAGAACACAGAACAAAAAGTTTTAAGATAAGCGCTAATTTTTAGTTTTCAAAGGTGAAATGTACTCCAACTCTAAACACACATTTGTCTCAAAACAGTGAATCATTTCATTTATAGGATAAACAAATGAAATTCTAATTTTGAATTTAGAATTTTCGCTTATCACTGTAATGGCCAAACTGCCAGCTATACAATCATGTGATTTTACTCATGGAATGGAAACTTTTTTGTGTTAAACACAAACCATAAAAACGGAAGTGTTTCGATTTTTCTGTTGAGAAATGTATTTTTGAAGTGAAAACTTCTTAGGCGCGTGGAGTGATGTTTGGTAGGGGGTAAATTTGTGGATTCAGTAGTGCTTTACTTTTGAATATAGATGGCGCTTATACCAGTTTTAAGTTTTTATTTCTCTCGGCCCGTGACTGCCAATTGTTTTTATCTAAAGCATGATGGTACATAAAATATGATTACATGTTCGTTTTTTTGTTTTGTTGGTATACTTACCTATATTTTTAATTAGTAATGGTATTATATTTTGTTTTTTAATTTGTACTTAGCTATTTGTAGCTAGCCTTTTTGTAACATTTTTAACATATTTTGTATATAATGTAACAATGAATATGAATAGGTAAATAATTGACACTTTTCATCTTTCATTCAGCTGGTCACACTCCGCATCGGGTGTCGTCTTTAGGAGGTACACCCGCAACTCCTGGATCACCGTTGGGTATTTATTTATTTCCATTTATACCAAATCTTCTATTTTTCGAATGTTTTTTTCGGATCTTTTGGCGCGTGGCCAAAATCGGAACTAACGCCGCCATCTGGTTTTTCAATACATTTCAGCATTTTCACAAAATGTTTACCAACAGCGGCCTCGTTAACCCTTAATTTGATTATGTTCACTGTGATAAACATTTATAAAAAATAAATACTGAGCGACTATTATCTACCATTTTTTGGTTTTTATTTTAGTTATAGCAAGTTTAAAGTATATTTATCGGTATAAAAAATAATTCTACTAGTAGCAACCTCATTCATCTGTCATTATCGAGACAAGATGTCAGGGAAGCGCGAGCACTTGATTCTTCGCAAGGTAAATGTTTTTATTTTATATGTTTTACATATCTTAACTAACTTTTTGTGGTTTTTATTTACTAAACAATGTTTATGCTATGGTTTGGAATGGGTTTTTCGTAAAGTTTTGTGTTTTTGGCAACTTTTTTTGGAGACAAACTTGTTTGTTCATCACAGTGAACACTGCCAAATACTCGAACAAGTATTGTAAATTTGATACGTTCATTGTGATCAACATTGCCAAATTGGGTATAACTTTTATTTAAAAATAATTGCTTTTGTGCTTGGGCTTATTTGGTTTTTTCTGCTTGTTAACAGAATAAAATACAAGACCGCACGCGTAGAATACTAGCACTTGTTCCTGTCGAGCATGCACCATCCGACACTAGTGATAAATCCGAAAATAATAGTGACAACGAATTGCCGCCACCTTCTCCAAGCCGTTTCATCTTCTGCGCCTTCCATTAATTCTTCTTTAGAACGCATAGATATCAATAGTAGTCCCGAACCTGATCATACTCAAAATGACGATGAACAGCCGTTAAAACGGTTCCGATTTATACCACTCCGAAGCTCTCCCATTAACTCCAGTTTTGCAGGAAATTTGCTCTAATACACCAACCAGAGAACCAAAATATGCTAATGTTCCATCATTATCTTCAATAATATCGCTTCCATCTGAGATGCAATCTATGCTATACCTACTAGAAAAACTAGAGCAAAAAAGCAGATAGCTCCAGCTGCCAAGAAATCGAAGAAAATTCCAAAATTTTCTCTTTCTTACAAATGGGATAAAGGTATTTTTCGTCACCGTGCCGTAATCGAAGAAAGAACCGAAACCTATGTCGATTTTCTAGATGATGACCCCCTTGATTATTTGTATTTTTTTTTTCTGAAGGTATTTTATGTTTACGGATTTAGTAGACCAGACCAATCTTTACTCCGTAAAGATCAGTATAAGCATCAGAGAACGAAATGCGGGATTTTGTATACATTCATATACTGATGGGAATTGTTGAAATGCCATGCTATCTGGACTATTGGAGCAATAGGTTTCGATACAGGAAAACATCCTTGCAATTGTTATTTACATTTCTATAATAAATAATTTGATTTATTGATAATTATAGTGTTTTTATTTTACCTGTTTATATGATACTAATTTGACAATGTTTACCACAATAAACATTTGTTGTTCTCAATGTATTTCGCAGTGTTTACTGTGATGAACATTGATTTCCTGAAAACCTGTAAATAAAATATTATTTTGTCTATTTTTCCTAAGTTGTAAATAACCCTAGGACTTAAGAAATACATCTAATTTTATAAAATAAAACAACTCGGATCTCTGCCAAATTAAGGGTTAACGTCAACGAGCGTCAATCGAGCCCCAAAAGATCCGCAGCAGCAGTTTTCAACTCCGCGCAAATTAGTTCCAAATGTTATACGAGATGGCGCTTTACATTTACGTCACGATTCTGAGTCGCGATGTCAAGGTTATCCGTTGTCGAACGACCTTCGCGCGTTTTTGTAGTTTATACATACTTACCTGGCATAGGAGATACCGTGATCAGTCAGGCGGTTCCCCCAGGGCGAGGCCTTTCCAAACTTTTTTGTGTTAAATTAGGGCAGAAACCATAATAACGGAAGTGTTTCGATTTTTCTGATGAGAAGTGTATTTATTCTCGTGAATGTACATGGTACAATAGCCGGTGCTGCTTCGCGAAGACATTTTCTTTCTATGTTTAGCACTTAACTAAATCAAATGATGTGTGATGCGACAGGCATGGTGATTCGTCTACTAACACTCTTGTATATTATAAATCAGCTTTGGGCGTCGCAGTCTTTTTATTATTGGCGATAATATTATATTTATCAGTTATTAAATGTGGCTGCTGTAAAAGATCGAGTTCAAAAGAATTGACACCACCAGTACCAACGCCGAGACCTGACGTAATATTTTTCTCTTTTTTAGTTCTAACTTCTTGAAAATGTTGCTGATACTTTTAAAGGAACTTTTGATTAAATATCCGTTTTTACTTTCAGCCAGGCACGGTATTCTATGAAAACCTGTTGTCTGTCTTCCAACCTATAAACGAACGAGAAGCTGCAGAGATGGAGATGCAGAATCAGTATGAGGAAATCAATTGAATCATTATGTGTGACTATTGAATCAATTTGAATTTCGTTTGTTACATTGCACACCTTAACGACTCAACACCAACTCATTTCAAAGCAAAGCAAGCATTTAAGTACCTGGGTCACTGGATCACTCATGACCTGAATGATGACCTGGACATAGAAAGGGAACGCAGGGCGATGGCTGTCCGAGGTAATATGCTGATCCGCAGATTTGCACGTTGTACGACACAAGTCAAATTAACCCTTTTCAGAGCATACTGCCAGTCTTTTTACACGTGCAGTTTGTGGGTCAGGTATACGCTGAGGGCATACAACGCCCTGCGTGTCCAGTATAACAATGTAATCAGGATGCTGTTTGGTCTACCACGCTTTTGTAGCGCCTCCGGGATGATCGCCGAGGCCAGAGTTGATGGTTTTCATGCCATTATACGGAAACGGTGCGCTTCTATTCTCGGTAGAGTGCGTGCTAGCTCCCACAGCATCCTGAGTGTATTGTGTGATAGGTGGGACAGCCCCATGCTGGCTCACTGGATACGGCTGCACACGTAGGTGTCAGTCGTTGCAATTTTTGTATGTAGTTTGGTTTTTTACTAACATTAGATTAAGACCTTTACCAACAACGTATGGATCATGTGATCTGATATAAATAAATAAATTAGAAATTGACATGTGAGCTTTATATCGCGTCACGTACAATAACATCTCTGGTGAACGACGACGCGTCGGCAAATGCTGTGACATAATTATATATAAATATCCTTTATTTCATTTTTTATACATATAAATTATATTTTTAAATATTAGAATAAAAAAATATATAAAACATTTAAAAATATAAAAAATAGTAGCCCACCGGTATCGGGAACAGGGTCCAAGCTACCGGCGGTCAGGGCTCCAGAGAGAGGAACCTCCTAACAATGCGAGCCGTGTCCAGGAGTACAGCTTTCTGAATCAAGCCCTTAATCCAGCTGCCCAACGAGAGCCTCCTTAGGTGTTGGTCAAGGCTCTTGGCAATTAAGCCATTGGCTGATACGACTATCGGCACAATGATCGCAGAGTCCACATCCCACATGTCGACAACCTCGTGAGCCAAGTCAAGATACTTGATTTGTTTATCTTTCTCGGCCTTCACGAGGTTCCCGTCATGCGGGACCGTTATGTCAATGATCATTGCGCGCCGCTCTGTTCGATCCACCACCACTATATCAGGCTTATTGGCAACAATAGTCCTGTCAGTGATGATGGATCGATCCCAGTACAATGTGATATTTCCATTTTCGAGAACTGGGTCGGGCACGTACCTGTAGTACGGCACTTCCGATTCCACTAGGCTGTATTTTAGAGCAAGTTGCTGATGGATAATCCTGGCTACAAGGTTGTGTCTATGCAAGTACTCTCCGTTAGCTAAATGAGAACACCCGGAGATAATGTGACGGATTGATTCTCCCGGTCGGTGGCATGCCCGACAGATGTCAACCGTGCCGTCCTTCACAATAAATCTCCGGTAATAAAATTGTTCGTCATGATAACTTCATCCATAATTGCACAAACAAAACCTTCGGTTTCTCCAAAGAGATCACCGAAACGCAGCCAGGCTACGGACGCTAATAAATCTACATCGGGTCCATCCAGGGCCCGGAAAAAGCGTCCGTGAAGCTCCTTACTCTGCCATACCTCCTTGCGATCGTTAGTGTCAAGCACTACAGGCTTGCGCCAGTTCTCTTTCGCCAAGGAGAGCGGGGTGAGGCCCTTGTCCACCGCGACCACATCTCGATGCATTCCCACGTCGGCTTCTAGGAAGTATTCCCTGAGACTGCATATCTCGCGATTGTGGAGGGTCTTAGCGTTTAAAAAGCCTCGACCTCCACACTTTCGCGGGATATACAGTCTCATGACCGATGACCGTGGGTGATGCATTCGGTATGCAGTCAGCAGCGTACGGACCCTCCTATCCAGGGCGTCAAGTTCGGTCTGAGTCCATTTGAGTATGCCGAAAGAGTACATCAGAACCGGCATGACCCAACCGTTGAAAGCGCGCACCTTGTTTCCGCCTGAAAGAAGACTATTAAATACTTTCTTCAGGCGGCCAAAGAAGCGCTTCTTCAACGATTGCTTCATGTCAGTAACATTGATGCCTAACGCTTCCGACATACCCAAATACTTATAGGTTTCGGATGCGGAGAGGGCTCTTAGGTATATGGAATCCGAGAGTTGGGTTCCCACGGATTCCACAATCTCCCCTCGCTTTACATGCTGACGCACATTTGTCCACACCAAATTCCATCCTGATGGCTCTACTGAAAGTTTCAGTTACTTTCAGTAGCTCCATCAGTTGTAAATTGTTGGGGGCAAAGAGTTTAAGGTCATCCATGTAGAGGAGGTGAGATATAACCTGTCCACCTCTCCTCAACCGATAGCCTAGACCTGAGTCCTGCAGCAGTGTGCTTAGAGGATTCAGGGCTAAGCAGAACCAGAGTGGGCTCAAACTATCGCCCTGAAATATGCCTCGCTCGATCCTTATCGGCTCGCTGTTCCTCTGGATATTTCGACATCCTGGGTAGTGAAGGACAGTCCTCCATTGTCCCATACATGACATCAGGAAGGTGCGCAGAGTTGCATCTACTTTATACAACTCCAGCACCCTCATGAGCCATGTATGTATGTGGCACCGAGTCATAGGCCTTCTTATAATCTATCCAGCATGTCGACAGATCCTTTCGGGAACGACGTACCTGTTGGCTAATGGCCATATCAATGAGGAGTAGCTCGTTAGTACCGCGGGACCCGTTCCTACATCCATTTTGAGAGGCAGACATGATGGAGTTCGTGTCTATATGTTTGTTAATTTTAGCTCTCAAAATGGATGTAGGAACTTTATAGACCGTCGGTAAACATGTGATCGGCCTATAGTTTTTGGGTTCCGCGGTGCTACCAGATTTGTGGAGCAGGTGGGTAATTCCTGTTGTTAGGAACTGGGGTAGCGAACCAGACTCCAGTGCAGTCTGGTACTGAGCTGCCAAGCGAGCGTGCGACCTTGTAAACCATTTTACCCAAAAATTGTGCAGCCCGTCCGGACCTGGAGACTTCCAGTTAGGCAACGGGCGGACTGCACGAGCCACATCTTGGGGGCAGATGGTAATAGCCCCCATTTATATATATTATTATTATTATATTATAATTTTTATAATAGGTCACATTCCATATAAACTATAAAATACATTAATAATATAAGAGTAAAGTCTAAAAATACGTACAATAATCAGATGGGTTGTTAAAAATTGTACAGTATTTGATGGCCGAGTCAGTAGAGATAAATGTTAACGAAAATTGTATTATTGAGTAAATCTACGATATTTTTTCAATTTAATAATCTAAATATAAACTTATAATTAATATAAGTTAATGTATATAAGTTTAATTGGTTATGTTAAATAAACCATATAAGTTTATCTATTATTGGCATTATTTCAATTATTTTAAATAATTCAGTGCTTACGAACGAAATGCGAGAGCACTCGTAAAGTTCCGGATGACTTACTACTAGTTGTTTTGATAATATTTATGTCATGAAATCTACTCGGTATAAACGACTAGATTTAGGTACCTATAAACATAATTTTAATATAATCTCATCATGTTGCAATTTTAAGTAGAATTTTATTCATCTTGGCGTGTCGAAGGCCAATCTAAATTGTGTCGGATTAGACTTTAGCTACGAGTTTGTCGCCTTAATAGTTATCTATTACTTACGTCTCTCTTAGATTTGTGTAAACATTACACAAATACGTGTCGCGGGTTCGATCCCCGCACGGAACAAATATTTTATTTTATTACTTTAAGGAAAACTTACAGCTAATACATTTTAATGTCTAGCACAATGTGTAAAATATGGCCAATTACAAGTTTCCACTAACAAATAAGGTGTGTAAACTTAACAAATACGCGAAAACAGCGACGCGATGTAAGAGATACGCAAATTAATTATCACACGCTCGAATCGACAATGATAAAGAGAAGAAAAAAAAAATATAATATAAAACGAAAATATATTTGTATGATCTGCAAGTAGTTGTTCCGGGTCTGGGTGTTAGTGTATGTGAGTTTCTATGTTTGTAAACGCACCCACGATACAGGAAGAAGGAAATTCTTAGTGTGGGGCAATGTTTTAAAAAAAAAAAAAAAAAAATCTTATTATACAACAGTTGCATAAATAATTATGCAACTGTTGTATAATAACTGTTGTGTAATGTTATCGTAAGTCTTGTAGGTAAGTCATTGAGTTATTTAAAATTATATTATGTAGCGAACTTATTTATTTAATACATCTATTGTATCTTTGTAATTTTACCTAAATAGACAAATAAAAACTAAATCATTTCTTTTGATTTTATTTGAATACTAGCTGCGCCCCGCGGTTTCACTCGCATAAGTCTGGATCCCGTGGGAATATCGGGATAAAAGGTATTCTATGTCCTTTTCCAGTTCATGGTCTACCTATGTGCTAAATTTCATCCAAATCCGTTCAGCCGTTCACGCGTGATGGCGTGACCAAAGGAAATAGGGATTCATTTTTATAAATATAGATTATGGCCCTTTTTTCTGCCCTTTTTCATTGATTTGTATTTCACAATGCCTTATTTCATTATTTTGTTATTCCTCAGTTTATGTTCAACACTGAGTACAATTCTTACTAATAATTCAGTGGTACATGGTGTAGAAATATTAGCGGTGTGACTACGAGTCCGGGCTCCAGGAAAATCATTGCTGTTAGTGATTTATTATTTGTATATCATAGATTTTTTACATTTTATGATTATTAAACTCACACACTGTCCTATTAGTATTTATATATTTATTTATTTATATTTTTATTTATTTATTTATATATTTATTTGCGTAAAACTTTATTACTTATAAGTTTGTAGGAATATTGTGATATCGTATACTTTTACAATGTTTGTAAATATGTGAGCACCATGTATCTATCACATACTTAATTTATTTATTTGTCATTGCTCCATTTTTAATTCTTTTTTACCTATTGTGGTACAGTAATTGTATTCTCGGTGCATCGCCTTCACATGTAATTATATCATTGATGTATACCAAATATTGCAAAACATTTTTTTAAAGAGTAACGGTGGAGTTTCTTGCCCATTCTTCTCCATACGAAAACTACCTTTTCGAAGGGGCAACTAGAATCAGTTCTATTTCTATTTCTATGTATTTACCTACCTACTTGAAATAAATTATTTGACTTTGACTTTGCCTTTAGTCACACTGGTGCCACGAGTCCGCCACCAAAATTTCAGCATCACAAATGGAGCCCGCTTATGATGAAATCATGCAGAAACAAAAACAGTTCCACATGTTACATGTCCCGACAAAGACCAGCCTCCTTCTACTTCGCAGCTAACTTTAATTTGCAATTTCTTTCTTATTTCAAATAGTTCTTTTGTAATATTGCACCATAAATTAGTGTTTCAGAAAAAATCTATACTTTTATTTCAGTAAATAATATAGCCAAAAATGCAACAAGTTCGCACGCTATATATTTCGTTACTAAATACGTTCTAGACTTGTCTATTCCAAGCATCGCTACGCTACGGCGCGCGACGTCGTAGCTCGCACGGTGCTACGGCGTAGCTCGTTCTGTGCTACGTCGTAGCTAATGTGTAGCTCTATAAGGTTTAGTAAGACTGATAATATTTCATTATATACCAAGGTCGGGTAAAAGTGAGTTTTATTATATTTCGTTTAGAAAATATAAGGTGTTTCAAAATTAACCTTACAAACTTTATGAAGTGCTTTAGACAATCGAAATTAATAAGTTTTACTATATGACCAACTTCGCAAACGCGAAAAAAAAAACTTTTTATGGAACAGCTGAATTTTACAAGCTTTATATTAGCTTGCTCTGTTCGTATGTCTTTCCGGTTACTAATATTGTACTCCATTTTTCAAGCACTTCCTGGAATCCGATTGAGCTAAAACTTGGCATACTTATACAACTACCGAGACATTTTGAAAATTTGATATCATGGAGCTGGTCTGATGATGGAGCCGGAAGTTGGCCATAGGAACTCCTCAATCGAACAGGATAGCACCATCGTGTTTGAACTCATTGGTTACGTATTAACAAGTGCTTTGACACTGGGTGGTGTTCAGGGTCTGATGATGGAGCGAGAAGCTGGCCATATATGTTTCTAGTTACTCAAATTGTCATTCATTTTTCAAGCACTTGCTAGCATCTGATTGTGCTGTAACTTGGAATACATATACAACAACCGAGACATTTTGAAAAAATTATACTATGTGGCTGGTCTGATGATGAAGCCGGAAGGTGGCCATAGAAACTCCTCAATCAAATAAGTTAGCACCATCGTGTTTGGTTGGACTCATTGGTCATGTATTAACAAATGCTTTGACACTAGGTGGTGTTCAGGGTCTGATGATGGAGATGGAAGGTGGCCATGGGAAAACCTCAATCAAACAAGATAGCACTATCGTGTTTGGACTCGTTGGTTATGTATTGACAAGTGCTTTGACACTAGCTGGTGTTCAGGGTCTAATGATGAATCCGGAAGGTAATCACAAGCACTCCTCAACCAAATAAGATAGCATCATCGTGTTTGGACTCATTGGATAATTGTATTAACAATAGTGCTATTAAACTAGCTGGTGTTCAGGGACTGATGATGGATCCGGAAGGTAGTCACGAGCACTCCTCAACAAAATAAGATAGCATTATCGTGTTTGGACTCATTGGATAATTGTATTAACAATAGTGCTATTAAACTAGCTGGTGTTCAGGGACTGATGATGGATCCGGAAGGTAGTCACGAGCACTCCTCAACAAAATAAGATAGCATTATCGTGTTTGGACTCGTTTGCGTTGTCTTGACAAGGACTATAGCCCAAGGTAGTATCCAGGGTCTGATGATGAAGCCAGAAGGCGCCCATAGAGACTCCTAGACCTTACAAGATAGCTCCGTAGTGTTGGGTTCGATTTGTGAAGGTGATAGAACAGATATTTAAACAAATTCTAATGCTAAAAAGTACAAAATAAAATAAAATAAAAGTAAAATATTTTTAAAACAAGCTTTTAATGAACTAAAAAGCACTAAATAAAACTTATGTAAATATAGAACTATGATATTTTCTTAAAAAGCTTGAGGCGTAATTCTTACACTTAAAGATAAGCCTCAAGCTTGCATTTTACTCAGCTCAGGTTACTTTTTAATACGATACCCCATGGTAAGACTGGTTTTCAGACTTTCGGGCTTCTGACAACCCGTAACGACTGACAAAGATCCACGAATGATAGCTGGGACCAACGGCTTAAGGAGGAGTCTCGGTATGTAAAGACGGTCACCCATCCACGGACCGTATTGTAACAGTATTCTTATTTAAAAGAGTGTTCGTGGAGTTTCTTGCCCGTTCTTCTCCATAGGAACCTACTACGCTTTGGAATGGGCAACTAGCTTCATCTTTCTGACTGACCGACCCCTTGACAATTCAAAAGTGCCTGTAATTGGTTTATTTGAAATAAATGCTTTGAGTTTGAGTTTGAGTTTGAGTTTGACCAACCCCGGCAAGCGTAGCTAAACCTGATGGATCCCGTGCGGCTGTTGCTACTTAGCTACGAGCTCCTGCAAAAATTTCAAAAAAGTAAATTGCTAGAACAATTCTTTGTGTGTCTTTGGTTTTGAATTTTCTTATTTGTCCACCCACTTCCGAAATTAAAGTTTTTGTAAAAAGTTTTTATTTTTCTCTTTTTAGTTGTACTACCTACTATATAAATAACAGTGACAGGAACTTAATACATAGGCTAAGTGGAAAAAATATGTATTATTGAAGCTAACTCAAAAACTACGCACGCAAAGTTCATAATATGGGATCCCCTCAGGAGCATGATCTGCCAAACAAAAAAGAGTCATCAAAATTAATTCATAATTGGCGGAGTAATCGAGCAACAAACAAACATACAAAAAAAATAACCAGTCGTATTGAAAACCTCTTCCTTTTTGAAGTCGGTATAGGTAAAAGCATTAGTATCCGATAGAGAAGAACGGAAATTGCTGCATCTCCTTCCGGATTTTCCTTTACCGCTATAAATAAATATATAAAAGGCCAAAAAAAAATGCAATTATTTCAGACATACTTGTCCCTTAATATTATTAGTAGAACGACTTAAGAACGATGTTAGTACATTTAAAAATTTAACAGTTATTTAGGTATTTACCGCCATCTGGGGCCCCGGGCACACGCACTTGTGCTGAACCCAGTGCCCTAGAAGGGGGCTGTCCAGCTTGTGGCTGAGCACGCTCAGGATGCGGTTGGGGTGCGCTCAGAGGCCCTAGACAAAGTGACATTCTATCAGCAATAACGATGATGGACAAGGCAAAAATGTATAGGACTGACATAAGCTATCGACAAAGTTTTTGTCAATTCTGTTAAAAGGCGTTGTAGATATACGAAACGCTTTCGAAGCGATTGTCACTTGTCTAGGCCCTCTGGATCGTGCTATGCGTTCGGATCATCACGGCACCTCTCTCTGGGCTGGCCTTGGCGGGGCCTCTTCAGGCAAGAGTCTCGGGGGCCTGAAGACAGGGGCGTTCCTTCACTAAAGCCGAAAATACCGGTCGGTGCAAAGCGTGAATTGCTATATGTCGAATGATGTACATACAATTTCTTTGTTTTGAGCGGTTACTTACTCACTTAAGTTCACAGATATTTTTTATCATTATCTGTGAACTTAAGTGTTGTAATTAGTTTTTGCTGCGATTACCATTAAAATGAATTATTCGGAAACGCATGCAATTTTTTTCCTATTTTTGTAAAATAAAACAAATACCTATTACATTGAAATTAAGGTCGGTCAAAATTCAAGATGGCGGCTATGAAAATGTATTAACTTTCAGAAATCAGAAGCGGAGATGTTAAAAACAAACAACAAGATACGTGAAATAAGAAATAGAATCATTTATGAGAGAAATATATACTTACACGTCCTAAATTATTAGGGACAGCCGTTATTTTTGCAAACATACAAATATATTATTTATAGAATTCTACTATACATTCTTTATTTCATGAGAGACCAGACGGAATGACCATAATGCCTTGGAAGGTAGGTAGGCCTTTGGTGTGGGATGCAACGTGTGTCGACACCCTTGCGCCATCCCATCTTCCCAGCACGGCGGGCTGTGCTGGAGCTGCTGCTGCAGGTGCAGAAAACCTCAAACGGCGCAAATACTCCAATCTTATCGGGACGTATTTGTTCGAGCCGTTTGGGGTTGAAACCCTAGGGCCATGGGGTCCGAGTGCCCACTTGGTTTTTCAAGACATCGCCAAACGCTTGGTCGACTCTTCACGTGACCAGAGGGCTGGCCTATTTTTTGGGCAAAGAATCGGCATTGCCATACAACGTGGCAATGCTGCCAGCCTTTTGGGCACTTTTCCTGTTGACAGCGATGCGGACGAATTTTTTGATGCCCTTTGATAATTTTCCCTTGTACATAATTATTATTATAGATATTATAAGTCTTTGTTAGTTCTTAAAATTCTTTAAATAAATGTTGTTCTTTTCTGAGCCAAATTTATTTCATTTTTCATACATATAAATTATATTTTTAAATATTAGAATAAAAAATATATATAAAACATTTAAAAATATAAAAAATAGTAGCCCACCGGTATCGGGAACAGGGTCCAAGCTACCGGCGGTCAGGGCCCCAGAGAGAGGAACCTCCTTACAATGCGAGCCGTGTCCAGGAGTACAGCTATACATTTATTATTACTCCACAAAAATATGTACATTTATAACATAGAAAGCTGAGAAGGTGAAACAAATAAAATATCTCGACTTAGTATCTACCCGAGGTTGTCGACATGTGGAATGTGAGCTCGGCTATCATTGTGCCGATTGTCGTAACGGCCAATGGCCTGAAGTCCGAAAGCCTCGACCAACATCTCTCGAGGCTCTCGTTAGGCGGTTGGATCAAGGGCCTGATTCAGAAAGCAGTAGGTACTCCTCGATACGGCTCGGAAAATTTAAACTATTTCTCTGTAAACTTACTGATCTGACTGAAGTGCGCTTTTTTAAATTAATAAACCTCTAAAAACTTTTTGGAATTTTAATGGTGCATAGTTTTTAAATAAATTAACTTCTTTTTTTAACTTTCTGGCCTTTTCACACAGGCTAGAATTGAAATCAACCGCACGCGAGCGAAGCGAGCCGAGTGAGTGAAGCGAGGGAAGCGAGGGGTGCTGCGGCACCGGCCGGCGAGCGTTACATCCAAGTTGGTCGCAGTTACTTTGCTTTTTAGTATTTTTAGATCTTCGATACGGCTCGCATTGTGAGGAGGTTCCTGTCTCTGCAACCCTAACCACCGGTAGTTTTACCCTGCTCCCGACACCGGCGGACCTCTACTTTTTTATATTTTTAAATGTTTTTTTTTAATAATTTAAACATTTAAAAATGTAAATAGGTAAAAAGAAAAAAATCTATATCTAAATTTCAATCTTTATTGCATATAATAATAAATATGTAGCTATAATTATAATAACCTTTTCGGATAAGAATGTCGGTGCTAATACAGGTCCGTGACAGCTCGGCCCGAGTAAACTCAACCCGAAACTACGTCGTCAAGACGCCAAAAAAAGTCAAAAATCAAAATCAAAAGTCATTTATTCAAACTAGGCTGAGAATCAGCACTTTTCGAACGTCAAAATTACATAAGACAGTCCCCCCCAAAACGCCCACTCTTCACCACTTCCTAGTGCTTTAGCTGGGAAGAAGTGGCGCAACAAACTCCCCAGCAGCACAGCTGTTTGTCCAGTTAGAAAAATTTGATTCTATACAAAAGTTTGCAAAATCATTTACATTACGCAACATAAAACATAAATCTAATTAGCCATATGACAGCTAGCACACGCCAATATACCAACCAAAAAAAAAAAGAATAATATAGAAAAAAAAAACGAGAACTATATGTACTCAAGCAGAAATAAGTAGTTAATATAAACATAAACATAAATTAACTAAATAAAAGCCTCTAGGCACAAAGGGCGTGCCCGTGCGTGCAGTGGTGCGTCGGCATGAATAGTATCGACCTCATAAAGACACGAGACATTACTGCTTTGTTTCCGGGATAGCAACGCACTTGCCGTTGGTACAGCAGTTGTCCATAGCTTTGTCCATAGCTGTGTCCATAGTCAACGATGAACACGTAGGTACACACGGCTATACATCAAGATATACATTTCCAGTAGAAGCTGACCTCGCATTGTACGGAAAATCTGTATAATGCGAGATCAACATAAACTGGAAATGTATAGCTTGATTTGTAGCCGTGTGTACCATCAGGGGGCCAAGTTTGCTGACGCGCAATTGTGTTCGAATGGCCGATCATTGATTCCGCAATCATCCATAAGTACTAGTATTATTAATTCCGTCTGTCTGTCTGAACTAATAATAATGTAATTTATATGGTATTATGTTAAGGAAATTATTAATATAATAATAAATATTGATAACAATATTAAATGATAATCACGCAATTTATAAGTACTAATGTTTAAAATATATTAATGATACGGTAAAAATCAATAAATATTTTATTATAATAAAAATAATAATTAAGAAAATTGCAATAATAATAAATAAATATTATAGCAATAATAAATTATTCAAAGAAAAACAAACTATATAAATGAATAACCATCATTATAATAACGAAGAATAAGAAGTGCAGGTTTATACAAATAATCTATAATATTTATGTACATTTTTGCATTACATTAGATAAAATAATACGAAAATATTAGATAAGCGAAATTTTAGTAAGTATCTCCTGATTTTGATTATGTAAATAAAAACTTTTTCCCACAATAACAACTTAATGATCTCATAAAACAGGGCTTCCTCTCTTCTACCCTTTTGCTGTGCCCTACAGGGTCCATAATGATCTAAATTATATAGTTACCACCTAAGTACCTACACATTATGGTAAAGCAATAAAGATATTGAGTATTGAGTATACCTTTTCACACCTAAACCACTGAACGGATTTCGACAAGGACATATGTGGAAGGACATAGGCTACTTTTTATCGACATACCGCGTGGGCGAAGCCGCGTGCGGAAGCTAGTAATAATATTATAAATGCGAAAGTGAGTTTGTTTGTTTGTTACGCTTTCACGCTAAAACGGCTGAACGGATTTAGATGAAATCTGCAACATGGGGACTATGACCTGAAATAGGACATAAGATACTTTTGATTCCGATATTCCCACGGGATCGAGAGTTAAGGCTCTTACATACCGGCGCGACTTTTAACAAAACAATTTCTGAGAAAACTTCACGGCGTACAATGCGGAGGCGTCGCGTCGCCCGACAAGTCGCGCCAGTATGTAAGAGTCTTTACGCGGGTGAAACCGCGGGGCTAGTATATTTATATAAATAAATAAAACAACGAATAACATTATTAAATTACATTTTATTACAATTAATTTAAATTATAATTCACAATAATACTTATTCATGATCACAATTTATTTTTGTACCCTTATTTTTATACTACCCCTAATACGGAGTAGTTTTCTTTTAGAAGAACATTATCGTTTAGAGAAAAAATACATTTTATATTTGTGTTTTTACAAAACTAGTGTGATTGCATCGCTGACTAATCCATAATAGAGTATCTTTTTTTTTTACATTTTGGTTGAATGCGCACTTTTACGACATAGTGATATTACAAGGAAGCAAAACGAATGGTAATACAGTATATTAACTAACAAAGGGCGTACAAACACGCAAAAAAAAAATACCAAAAAAAAAAAAAATTGTATACCGGCTGTAAGGGTAAACAGCCTTTTCATTCAAACCATGGGTAGTTGACTCAAATGTAAAAATAAATGACCGAACACAATAAAAAAAAAAACGTCATTTTCATTAAAAGATTTTAAAAAGTTTCTATCCGACACCGTGCTCTCTAGCGAAACAGGTGACTGACTGAGGGAGGGGTCGCGCTCGCGGCCGGTCAGGTCACATCCCGCACCCCCCGCCCGTGTTGAGACGCAAATTCGTTGCCCTAGCGCACAGGACAACGAACTTGCGTCTCTTGTGGTAAAATGTAGATTCAAAAAAAAGAAAAAAAAGTTTTAATTTACCATTGATTTTACGTTCTATAAATGAAACCAAACCACTGGTTGCAAGGATAACGGTGTTTACCCTGACACTATGTATAATTACTAATATATTCACAAAACTATTAAATAGATAGGTAAAAGAAACACTCTGGACACGCACACTTGTATTTCAACGTAGAAAGACAAGTTTTTTTATAGTGGTAATATTGTTTTTGTTTTAGCATGTGTAGACGCTATGCTAACGCAGGTTAACGGGAACGCTCTTCGTTAGATAACATACCGTATATGTATTATGAGAACGCTTTTTTTTCGTCTACAATAACATGTATTTTCATACATTATTTTGTTGGTCGTCCATGATTAAAAAAGCGCACATTTTATGGTTTTTATTTACTTCCATCTCTTTCTAGTTTTATATTTTATTTTCAAAAAAAGAGAACTGTAGGTACCTAATAAAATTTTCACTTGACATTGTCTCAAAAAAAAAAAAGAGAAAAAGATTTATTTTAGTTCGAGAGTTTATAGGTAGGTTTCAAATAGATTTTATTGAAAATTCGTTATTCTTATTATTTTTTGAAGCTTTGCAGAAGGACGGAAAATATAATTTTTTTTACAATTATTATTTTTAATGCAAACTGACTCCTAGAGAAAACCTAGAAATAGGCTAATAATACCCTGGACGTGATATGTTTTTACGTATTTGGCACAAATTTATGACAAAATAAGTAATACAAAAAAATAAAAAATCATTTTCATCTTGCACGTACTATCATCACAACTGCTATTAAATTAAATGCAACCGAAACTCACATTCAAGATATTTTTTTTCTTGTCGCAAGCTAATTTGTCCATAATGGGAGCTATTTTCCGGTGATTGCCACGCCAGCATTACACTTTTTAAAAATGATCCTCAAAGATTTTATTTAAATTTCGATTTACAAGTAAAGAAGAAACAAATAAACGACCACGATGGACGCCAGTCTCTCACAAAGGAACATATATTATGTATTTTGTTATAACGTTATTGTTACAATTATATTTATGATAACTATGTGAACCTTTGTGAAGAGAGAAAATAAAGATATTGTATTGTAAACATATTGGTGCGTGAAAAGTTATTGTGAGAATTTATGATTACCTACTTTACTCAGTTTGAATTTCCGCGCATTATTTGACAAAAGTACTATACAAGCGTTAGCCGCAACCAGGTATTGATGGACTCACGTATGTGTGACTCGGCTTCGCCTCGGCCCACATTTTCACGATCGTCCATGAATGCACCAGTTGCAGGCCGCAACAGTAATGTACTATACTTTCCCCGTCGACTCGAGAAGAAGATTGAACATTTTCTAAAAATCAATGTAACTCAAGCAAACAGTGACAAAACAGTAGGTACAGCGATGCTACGATAAGGTTTCCTATCATGATGGGGAAGCCGATCTTCAAGAATTGTAGGAAGGTGAACCGGTAGCCATGTTGTTCTGCCACTCCTGCGCATACCACGTTTGCGCTTGCGCCGATTAGTGTCCCGTTACCTGGTGTTACAAAAAGAAAGATTATAAATTGTATGCAAGTATATTTAATTTATTTATTTATATCAGACACAGTGATGCATATTTTTTGTTAGTATACTTAAAAATTATGTTGGTAATCAAAGACTCCGACACCTCTCGACTTTGTTTTAGTGCCGATGAAGTCTTAGTTATCTTTTTTTTTTCAATTTAGTAAAGAAAATTGCCCATGCAGCACCTTCCAGTTGCATTGACAAGGACCTTTTTCCATAACCAGGAATTGAATTAGTTGAAAGGAATACTAGCGGCATCTACATAGCCATATGTGAACTATGCATCTCACTGACGTCACTCAAAATCTTGCATCGCGCATGCAGGGTTTACTGCGCGACTAGCATATATACAACGTCTCGACAACAATCGTTGGGCAGGTAGCCCACAGGACACAACACCCGTCTGGTTAGAGGATCCTCCTTTATCTATGGAGGATGAGTGAACTTTACACCCTGTTCCTCAAAACTCAATAGGATTTTTTTAGGGTATTAACAGATTTTGCAGGGAAGTTTATTGCACCAACTTTTTCTCAGCTAAAATACTTGGAAGTTTTGAAGGGTGAGTGTTTCGGGAGCTGTCTGACGAAATTTTGACTTAAAAAAGTGCTGACTTAGTTTTAGATTATGTCTCGGCCTAGGTGGTCAGGTAGGTAGTCGCTCCATGTAAAATACTGGTATTCAGCTGCATCCGGTTAAAATGGAAGCCGACCCCAACGTAGTTGGGAAAAGGCTAAGCAGATGATGATGATCTTGGCCTAATGATTTTTGATTTTGACAGATGCTAAGGAGTGGCTACCTCCGAGACAGGCTCCGAAGCTCAGCGCCCAGGCGAGCGGCGCGAGCGGCAGCGCCAGCCCCGCGGGGTGCGCCAGCGCGACGATGACGCGCACCATCATCGTGGACAGCGGGATGTTGTCCACGAACGCCGACGCTATGCCGGACACCTGGTGGGAATGAGACACGGTCGATCAATTATCGGGACTTTTTATATTTCATCGTATCTGTATCAACTCAGTCTATCGCAGTCCACAGCTGGACATAGGCCTCTCCCAAGCTGAGCCACAATACCCTGTCCTCCCCTCCACCTTCCGTGGCCAGTTTGTCCCACCGGGGGCACTGCCACTTGGAGGCATGACATTTGGAGAACCAATCTAACTTAGAAAGATTACAATTGTGTAAATACATATTTGATATGGTCACGAATCATATTTTAATCAGGATAACTACAACCTGACGCTGACCTGCAAATTGCAAAAAAAAAACCCTAAGCACAATGTTTTGCGTGCGTTACATAGAGTGCTACCGTAAATTGCGATTTTTCACACATAAATAAAAGTCGTTTCCCAGCAATTTTTTTTTAAAGATTTTTTATTTGATGGAGATTGCGGGACGAGCTGGTTAGGTTCCATCAAAACTAGAAAGAGGACGCGCGGGCTCGCGAAAGATGGAAGGAGTGAGGGAGGCCTTTGCCCAAGAGTGGGACAGCGTAGGCTAGGAAAAAAAAAATTGATGGTTGCGTGATTGGTCTTTTTACACCCTGTATAAACAACTTACAACTAAAATTACCTTGGGTGGTGGTGAGATCCAGGCCAAGACCTTATCCGTTGTGGAAAAAAAAAATGTGGACTCGCACACGGTTTCCTAAAAGAGTGGTGGCCGCCATATAGCGGCGGCAGCGAGAGCCGTTATGAAAATGATGGCAGCGGGGTTTGACATTAAGGTGTCAAAAAACGCTCTTTAAGAAAACACGGCAACTTACTTTCATAATTTATAACAATTCAGTGACGTCATTGCTGGTAAATTGCGGACGCTACATGGCGGCCACCGCTCGTCTAGGAAACCGTGTGCGAGTCCAAACATTTTTTTTTTCACAACGGATAAGCTCTTGGCCTGCATCTCACCTGATGGGAAGTGATTATCAATCAGGCTGAAGGTGGAAGCGAGCTTCACCCGGAATCCTCAACCACAGAGGAACTGGCTATCTTAGCTCTAACTGCCGAAACACAACAATGTTGTTCTGTTGTTGCATTGTTTTTATCAAAAAGAGGCACATTCAGTATACAGGTTGTAAGGGTAAACACTCTTGTCATTCAAACCATGGGTAGTTGACCTAAATATAAAAATAAATGACCGAACACAACAAAAAAAGAAACGTCATTTTCATTAAAAGACTTTAAAAAGTTTCTATCCGACACTGTGCTCTCTAGCGAAACAGCTGACTGACTGAGGGAGGGGTCGCGCTCGCGGCCGGTCAGGTCACATCCCGCACCCTCCGCCCGTGTTGAGACGCAAGTTCATTGCCCTAGTGCATAGGGCAACGAACTTGCGTCTCTTGTGGTAAAATGTTGATTTAAAAAAAAGAAAAAAAAAGTTGTAATTTTCCATTGATTTTACGTTCTATAAATGAAAACAAACCACTGGTTGCAAGGATAACGGTGTTTACCCTAACACCCTGTATTACTTAGAGTGTTCAACAATATTTTTTGAAGCAAAACGAAGTGCCTGGCTTCGAACATACGACCAAATACTTTTAATTCGCAGCTGTTTTGTGCTCGGTTGATGGCATTAGGCTCGCTCCCAACATGTAGATGAAATGTAAGTGTAGTACAGGTACACGCCCAACCCTTCGGGGAGCAAGGTGTGATGTTATGTTGTATCAAAAACCTTTTCCTAGAAATTCTACTTACCCACAAAATCAGCATAATGGCGACAGCTAAGCGCGACTCTTGTCCAACTTGAAGTATCAGCGTCTCCGTCATATTGCCGATCCAGGATATTAAGCCTAGTTTAGATAACGCCTGGAATGTAAGAACATAAAAATTATGATCTTTTATCTCTGAAAACTTACCGATCTAATGTGCGCTTTTTTAAATTAATGAACCTCTAAAAACTTTTTGGGCTTTTAATGGTGCATAGTTTTTAAATAAATTAGCTTCTTTTTTAACTTTCTGGCCTTTTCACACAGGCTAGAATTGAAATCAAACGCACGCGAGCGAAGCGAGCCGAGTGAGTGAAGCGAGGGAAGCGAGGGGTGCTGCGGCACCGGCCGGCGAGCGTTACATCCAAGTTGGTCGCAGTTACTTGGCTTTTTATTATTTTTAGGACCCCGAAATAAGAATTCAACCGAAAAAAGAGTTCCGCGCAGCAGCGGCACAAATACCCACGTTTCATTCATTTTTACATTTCACTACAAGTAAAAACGTTACAATTGGAATGTTTTCGAGTCTTCACGATTATTCGAGGTTCACAAAAACAGGCACATTCATCATAATTATAAGAGTGTTCAATAATATTTTTAGGGAAGCAAAATTGGGTCGATCAAATACATCGAGGTCTCGCGGTAAGCAAGCCTGCTCAGCCTGGCGTCCTAGGATCTATAGTGCATAGCTTAACCAGCTTATAATTTCGCAACTGCTAGGACAGAGGTCTGGGGCAGAGAGTGAGAGAGAGTGCGGGTTGAGGACGTGTCTTCGCATTTTTGGTTCTAGAACATTTCCGTTTTCCTCACTATGTTTTCCTTCACCGCATTGCGAGTAGTGGTGATGAAATAATTTACAAGTACCTGGCTGAGTTCGAACCTTCGATCAACTACCTGTAAGTCGCAGCCGTTTCCACTGGGCCTCTGTCCTGGGGTATTTGGTATATCTAAATACCAAAATAATAATATACTTTGCCACCGAAACAGAACGGTTTACCTCCATAAGGACGAACAAAGCTGCAAAGAACAGCAAGGTAGACCACTCGACCCTCGCGAGGATAGGTTCCAGGTCATCCCTCTCTGCCAGGAGTAGCAGCAGTAATGCGCCTAGCAGTGCCGTCCAGCCTAAGGACAGGCGTTCTGGAAACATACGTGTGAGCAGTTTTATAAATGAAAAATAAAAGTTATGAAACTTAAACCAAAAATATTCCAAAATATTATTATAATAAAATCACAAAAAAAAAAAAAAAAAAGTTATAAAATTAAAACCCAACTACGACAAAAATTCATTTAAAAAGAGAATAAACAACTAAATTAAAAATCCGGAGCCAGACGTAATCTGTTTGATTTAACACGTAATATTTTTGAAATGTGCTAATTAAACCCTTTCATTGATACCCAACATGGCCACATTAAAAATATGTTTTTTTTAGTTCATAACTTTATGTCCTCTAGAGGGCGCCATATTCAATTCAATATGACGTCACATACCCTATAACCTACGCCTATAACCATCAGACGGTCAAGACTCTTCCAACGAAACCTCATTTGTCAAATATTGATGAGCAGTTTAGAAGATAAGATAAGGGAACGCATTGAACATAGACACATACATGCCGGTCAAAGTCCCTCCTTTTTGCTTCGCCGTAGTCGGGTAAAAGAACTGTTCATTTTGATACAAGTGGGCAAAGTTTGTCATTGTACTCGAGGCGGGATTGCAGGCATGAAAAAAGTGCAACTTTCACTTGTAAACACGATAATTATGCATTCAGCTGCATCCAGTTAGATTGGAAGCCGACCCCTACCATAGTTGGGAAAAGCCTAGGCAGATAAGGTACTTACGTAATTCAGGAATTGCATGCAGAAAGAATACAATGATGACAAATGACACGCAGATTGTAGATTTCACCAGCAGCTGTTTGTCCCTGATGCGGTACTGAAATGAGAAAATTATTCCCGATGGACATTAGGCTATGTCTATGTAAATGTAGACAAAAATTAATACTTAGGAAATACTATCTTGAATTCATGCAAGCCTAGTACTTTTTGTTAGGGTACTGCTCAGAACTTGTGCATACAACGAATCGTGAATACCGTCTTCACATGAAAATTGTACCCGAAAAGTCGTTGCGTGGGTCGCTAGTATTTTATAAACAGATTAGCTGCCGCCAGCCGCCAGCGGCTTCACCCGCGTGTAATCTTTATAAATGATAGCCTATGTTACTCAGGGTGAATGTAGCTTTCTAATGGTGAAAGAATTTTTCAAATCGGTTCAGTAGTTTCGGAGCCTATTCAATGCAAACAAACAAACAATCAAATCTTTCCTCTTTATAATATTATATAGTATAGAAGTATAGATTATAAACAGATTAATTTTAGATAAGGGTTTACAAGGCTAGGGCAAACGTTTCCAGTATGGTACAAATGTATAAATATAAAGGATGTCTTTAAAAAAAAGGAAAAATGTTTATGGTTGCATTCGATCACTCAAATGTGACGAATGTGCACCGAACTGTGGGTTTCTGCCCTGAAGCCCAATAGCCTTATGATATCGTGATATCTATAGAGTGAAGTTGAATTCATGGGCTTTCGCTTAAGGCGTAAATTGTTCTCATCGTTATAGGACCAACAAACATTTTGACGAGCTATGCGCACATTAATGTAGGGTACAGCCGGTACAGCTGATTTTTTTACGACGCAATAAATTATAATTCGGTCGGCAAAGCAGATTCTATTGTTTTGCGCTATTTTTGTCTCGTCGTTCCATTACAGAATCTGCTAATAGGTAATGAACATATTTTGAATGTGACTGTACGTACCTTTTGCTTCATCTGCGCAAGAGTGGAACAGAACATCGGATCAGAGCGTGAGGCCCCGCCCCCCGCCTCCCTGCGATTTAGAGCCACGTTCAGCTTCTCAACCTGAAACCGCGGGTAAGAGCACTGATTGGTTGATATAATACAACATGTCCCGAAATTAACGCACACAACCAAACGCCCCGATTTGTATACAGTATGTTAACTAACAAAGGGCGTTCCCGTTAACCTGCAATTAGTATAGCGTCTATACATGCAAAAAAAAATATATCCGTTAAAAAAAAAAAAAGTTTATTTTATTTGTGTATAGAAAAATATTCACAAAAAATATTAAATTGTTACGGAAAATAAACTCTCTGTACACGCCCACTTGTCACACTTGTTTTTCTACGTTGAAATACAAGTGTGCGTGTACATAGTGTTTCTTTTACGTTTCAATTTAATCTTTTTGTGAAAATTTCAATACATAAATTAAAAAAATTTTTTTTTTTGAGTGGTAATATTTTTTTTAGCATGTATACACGCTAGACTATTGCAGGTTAACGGGAACGCCCTTTGTTAGTTAACATACTGTATACAGTCTGTTATCTAACGAAGGGCGTCCCCTGCTATAGTAGGTATAGCGACACTACATGCAAAAAAAAAAATTATCATTAAAAAAACTTTTTTTTTTTATTTACCTACTAAAATCACAATCACAGAAAATATTAAATCGATACGGAAAAGAAACACTCACCCACTTGTCACGAAGTGTACGGAGTGTTTCTTTAACGTATCAATTTAATAGTTTTGTGAATATTTCACTACTTATTAGGTACAGTCACGGACTTTAATTGATGAGCCACCTGGCACTATTCGTATTTTAGCCGTGTAATGCAAATCGGGTTTATTCGGTTCCCGACACGCAAAGTCTTATGTCTTCGTATTAGAAGAATAAAATAAATTATATTTCATATCTTTACCGGTTGGCTAACCTGAGAGCCAGAACTACAAACTTGACAGCAGAGTGACTACCCAAAGTCAACCAATAGCAGGTCTAGCAACAGTAACCTAGCAACGATTGTTTATCGTTGCTAGGTTACTGTTGCGATAGTAACGTTAGCGTACGGAGAAATAGGTATTAATAGTCATTTCGACAAGTTCGAAAGTAACGTCTCTGACATCGATATTTCAACTGTCACTGTCTTCAGTTAAGTTTTCAGAATTTTATTATGGAGTTAATGAGCTATGATTCAAAGGAGGTCGACACAAAGTTTGAAGGTGGCTCATCAATTAAAATCCGTGAGTGTACATTTTTTTTTTTATTTGTTATTATTTTTTTAGCTTGTTTGGACGCTATACTATCGCGGGTTAACGGGAACGCCCTTTGTTAGCATACTGTATGTTATAATTATTTATCTATTTCTCTTGATCGACTAATAGGCGATGTGTGTAATAGTATAAAAATGTAAAGTCAATAGTACATTACTGCCGCGGCCTGCAGAAGGGGCAAACTAAACTGTACTAATAATTAGTAAAGAGTACCTTCTTTTCGAGAGCTCTCCTCACAATGTCCTCATCTCGCGAGTATGAGGACAGCGAGGCCGCCGCACGTCGCCACACCGCTATCTCCTGACGAAGCTCTGCAATTATATAATATTATAATCTTTATTGAAACGAAAAAACTCAATTTACAGAAACACTGTGTTCGTTATCAACTGCATTAGTATAAAACTGTGTCGCAGTCATTAGCGCCCATTAACCCTCCAAAAAGTTCGGGATTAAAGTAAAGTAGTAAAACAGATCAAATAAAAAAAAATATTAACACATTACATCACGCCCTTTTTCTTTTTTTTGTTTTTTTTTTTGAGCCTGGGAAATCATCCAATGACTTCTCCCGCATAAATCTTACCTAAAATATCTCTGGGCACACTATGCCTTAGTTTATTGATATCTCTGAACATATATCTCAGCTGGAAGTAAGTCTGTACGCCAACTATAAGTATGCCGACCCCCATATGCATTGTGAACGTCGTGAAGTTTATGTTCTGAAACGATGGAAGGAAAAACATAAGAACACAAAAAGAAAACGTTAAAAATTATATGATTAACAATCTGGAATGTTTAAGATATAATTATGTACGGGCTGGCTTAATATTAGGTCCCCACCTATGAAATTGGTGTTTTGTAGGGGAATTTTAAGGAAGTTGCATTTTTCATACTAACGTTTTCTTAATTTATATAACAACCATGAACACTACTGTTTTAAAACTTTTATGCACTAATGTTTAAAAACTAAGATAACGTATGTCACTTTGATTAACCGACAAAAATAAGTTTTAGCTAAGTTAAAAAAAAAATAGTGGTCATTTCTGCTAAAAAAATGAGGAATCATTTTTAAGGTATCCTTTATGTTAAGAAAACTATAAGTAATAAGGTTTTTTTACTATTGGTAGTTGTCTATGATGGTCATTATTCGATATAATACCAAGCAATTGATGAATATTTTAAATCATAGAAGTGACGAGGTTCTCTCTCTATTAGTGAGAAAAAAACGCCAATTTCATAGGTGGGGACCCAATATTTGGTTTGGTTGAAAAAAATGGCTAGCTAGCCATGTTTTGTTTTGTAAGGTAACAAGGCTAAAAGTGAATGTCGCACAATGTATTTCTATAGTTTGACGGAGACAGCTGTACCGCGTCTTAGGAATGAGCAGCGGGACGCCGTGAGCGTTGACGAATGAGCGGCCTGCACAGCCCCCACGTCTCGCCGCGCACGTAACTAAGGCGCAGTACAGCAAATAAACGTTTGTAGGTAGGTAGGTGGCTAAGTTGACATGACCAGCAGTTGGCTAAGTAAATGTTACCGCTTTCACGATAGAAGGGTGCGTGGCTATGATGACGTTGGGCGGGTCCCCCACGGGCGTGGCGGCGCCCCCCACGTTGCTGAAGATCACCATCGACATCAGCACTGGCACGGGGTTCAGTTGGGTCACCTCGCATAATCTGGAGGAAAGAGTGTATCTACTATTTTAATTCCCCTTTTTAACCGATTTAAAAAAAGGCGGAGGTTCTCAGTTCGTCGGAATCTTTTGTTAATTAGTTTTTTTTTTTTTTATAGGTCTTATGTCTTACCTGATGGTAACTGGAGTCATCAGCAGGACAGTAGTGACATTGTCCAGAAATGTGGAGAAGATCGCCGTGAAGAAACACAAGACGTTGATCAGTGGCCATGTCCTGCCGCCTGTCACCTGAAACATTTATATTGTTTGTTTTATTTAAATTCTTTAAACTACGCCGATCACAAAGGACGTATCTTTTGCTTAGAACCATGAGATTTCATATAACATTTCTGCACTGCTTGTGCAGAAATGTTATATGAAATCAGTAGCATCAAAAAAAAAAAAAATTGCACAGTTTTTTATTAATGCACTGTTTTTTATTTTTTATACCAGATAGCCCGATTCGATTTTTTTATTTTCTCATGGAAATGATTTCAAATTGAGCCCGTGCTCTTGAGCGTCGTTAGATTCTGATAATAATAATTATGATTATGATTCTGATACTAATAATTATGGTTCTCACAGCAGTAGTCAGATAGGAAATGTCGACAACATATAGCTTATTTTTTTAAATTATAAAATACGCCGATCGTTTTGTGTTACCGTGGTGATCGATGACGTGAGTGATTCCGATATCCTATTAGCAGAATTAACAATTTCATTTCGCCACACTTACTTCAAAAGCCAAGACAGCGAGGTAATCGAAGAGTCCAGTCTCGGCTAAGATGGCGACGAGCAGCATCATGCTGAACAGCAGCAGCAGAGTCTCCACATCCAGCCAGGAGACCAGCTCTGGGAGTGAGGGTCTCTCACCTGCCAGGGCCAGCACTGCTACAGCCAATGATGAGGATAGAAGAGCTGCTATTGTACGATTTACTATCTGGAAATCGGGATTATAGGTAACAGTAAAAATAAAAGTAAAGCCGTTGGTCCCGGCTGCCATACGTAGACCCTTGATAGTCGCTACGGGTTGTCAAAAGCCAGAAAGTTTGACAATCGGTCTTATCAAGTGGTATCAGATAGGCGCAGTCGCTGTATGTAAAATACTCAGCTGAATTCGGTTAAATCAAAAGTCATTTATTCAAACTAGGCTGAGAATCAGCACTTTACATAAGACAGTCCCCCAAAACGCCCACCCTTCACCACTTCCTAGTGCTTTAGCTGGGAAGAAGAAGTGGCGCAACAAACTCCCCAGCAGCACAGCTGTCTGTTCAGTTAGAAAATATTGATTCTATACAATAGTATGCAAAATCATTTACATTACGCAACGCAAAACATAAATCTAATTATTAGCCATAAGTCAGCTAGCACACGCCAATGCAACAACCAAAAAAAAAATCGAGAAATATACGGTTAGGCTTATTTATTTATTTACTTATTAAGGTTCACCCACAGAACAGTACATACACATACGTACATAAACTAAATCATACGGTAATATTCTAATATATAAGCCAATTACAGGTAAACACAACATTGACAACAAAGACGCCAGATTACCGCTTAGTTGCTAACTTAAGTCTAGGTGTACAATCGAAGAAAGAAAATGGGATATTAATTTTGATACAAAGAAAATGAAAATGAAAACATAGTAATTCATTCGTTAACAGTAGAGGAGATGTTTACTACGTTTCATTGGTGTGTAGGAATGCCAGGATTCTTGATTTAAACTTCGCCTTTCGGTCATTAAATATATCTGCTTCGGGTACGGACTTAATAAATGAATTAAGGCTGACACACATCTTAACGAGTGGTGAGTTGAGACCTGTGTTTGTAGAGGTAGTAGGGCACTGTAGAATTGTGGTTATGGGAAAGCGTGGAATTCTACGCGGAACTTTCAATAGAATGCGCGATAGCAGTTCACTACAGTCCAAGCAACCGTGAGCTAGAAGCTGACTCCAACATAAAAACGACCCTAATTCTCGTGAAGAAGAAGACATACCTCAAAGATGATGAGCGTATACAACGCGATGAGCAGAATGGTGGCGTATATGATGCCGTCTTCTGGATCGATGGGGTTCAACTGGTAGCTCACTGTTAGAGGCACAGTGCTGTTGCTCGATGTACTCATGCGCAGGGTTATTCTAGTACCTGAAAATTAGGTATTACCATGACTGTTAGTTGTATGAACTTGCACGGCGTCGATTGCGAGCACATAAATCATTTTCATCATGCTGTTAAAACGGTGCAGAAACACGCCGTGGGGAAACATTATTTGAGAACCACATCGCGTTTCTCGTCTTGCCTGTGATTGTTTTATTTTTGCACATTTCTCGGTTCCGTCAGTGAAAACACAATCTAATATTCCAACTGCTCGGTCTCAGGACTCGTCTCCGCCTCAATTTAAACGCACCCATAAGGCTCCCGCACATTTGGACGGGCCCCGCCGCATTGCAGCGTATAGCAATCATCAGAGTTCATAAACACTTATTCATTGACCTACTATGATACAGTTCACGTCAAATAACTTTGCCGCTCTGAAGCTAGGCTAGCATGCGCGCTGGCTGGCACGCTACTTTTTTTCTAAGTGAGATTGACTAATTCGCAGTCATTTGTAGCTTACTTCAGAGCGGCAAACTCATTTGACGCGAACTGTAAGTGGTGCACCTTGGTGTATTATGATATCTGTGACCTTGGGCAGCCAGACTCATTTCGAAATTTGAATCTGTCTGAAACAATTACCGCGTTGCAGTGCGGCCCGCCGCGGCTTTTAGTATGCTTTGGCACATTTTTGCACTGCAGCTATAGTGTGCGCTTAGCTTTATAGGCTAATTCTGTCAGAATGTGACTTGAGTAAGATTCCAAGTGACTATCAAACTTCATTACCATTAATTCCAATTTGGTTCCACCTAGTAATTTCCTCCTCTATGAGGTCCAGGGCGTTGGTGACATTCCTTCTGTGTTTACCGTTGCTATGTATAGGTGAGTTGTCCTGTAGTATCAGCATCTTACTCTCGGTGGAACTTGGCGAGAAGTCTAATAAGTCCTCTGGTTGCAGGTGGATTTTCCATTTCGTTGAATTCTAAAATGCAAAAAAAAACATAAAAATCTTTAATTCACTGACAGACAACGCACAGCCAAAGTCAAAGTCTAGAAGCACAATTTTGCACAACTTCTGTTACGGCACCTTCGTTATACAACATGTCCCGGAATAGTGATCATCATCTGCCTAGCCTTTTCCCAACTATATTGGGGTCGGCTTCCAGTCTAACCGGATGCAGCTGAATATCAGTATTTTACACGGAGCGACTCCCGATGTCCCGGAATAGTGATGTTGACTAAAAAATTTTTTTTGACTGTCAGGTATTATTGTTAAAAAAATATTGGTCGATTTTTCTTTTGTTTACGTTATCAAAAAATTACGGTAATAGAAAGAGTTCAAATGTGGCATGACGTCACTGACCGGTAGATTTTATACTGACTTGTAACGTAGCGAGCCCCCACTCCCCAACTTTAATGCGTAAAACGCATTAAAGTAAGTAAGTAGTCTAAATCATTTTTTAAATACGTGTCTAATATTTTTTATTAGCTGACTGACGGACTAAATCGTTTTTTTTATACCGTGTCAACATCCCACTAAACACCCCAATAAGATTATTATGGTATAATCATAATACACTGAATTTTTACTATTATGTATAAAACATTATTTATTTTTTAAATTAGTCGTACTGGTTCTGGGAATTAATTGTGGTCTCATTACAAATCTACGCATGCACAAAGTCCCACACATAGATACCTAAAGGGTATAGGGTATTAGATTCATTCGAAGCGACGCGCATTTTACTTGTGGTAACCAGTGTACAAACACGCTGTGAATGTGTATAAGCGTAGGAGCGCTCGGTACTGTCCGAGACAATGGCGAAGTCGGAAGTGTGTGTGCGTGTGTGTGTAGTATCCTGACGCTACTCATCATCACGCACACATTCACAGGTATTACCACAAGTAAAGCGCGAGTCGCTTCGTGAGATAAAAATATAGTGTGTCCTTAGATTCAAGGCTCCGATAGGTACTAAGTCATCGCAGTTTGTATCATATAAACATTTAGACAATCACACTTTGCATCTGCAATCAATAAGTGCCTATTAAGGACACAAAGACTTCATTATATTTACGAGTTTATGGTCATTCAATACTGTGTCGTAAATATTTATGATTGATCAGTAATGATCGCAGTAAATTACTCATGCTGTTTGATAAACTTCGACAACATGATCACACAGCAATGAAATGAACAGAAAAGTTGTACCATTGAACGAGTAGATATTGCATTAACAGTACTTATAATTTTAATTCAAGTTCCAATTAAACTTAAAAGTGTTACTAGTTTCCACCCGTGGCTTCGCCCGCGTGGTATGTCGATAAAAATCCGAAATCCGTTCAGTGGTTTAGGCATGGATAGGTAACGTACAGACAGACAGACAGAGAGTTACTTTCGAATTTATAATATTAGTATGAATATGCTATGTGAAATAAAAAATGCTTTAAGTTCTGAGCAGTTTTATTTTACATTGCACTTTTGCACCTTCATAAAATCGGTCAGTTAGTCAAACTGAGTTTCCAAAGCGAGGATTCCATTCATTATGGATTGATCAAGGCTAAGATCACGAAACCGTATGGATTTTGGTACACTGATACTGACCGAACACGACGTGTTAGGCGATTAACACACGGCACCGCGCACCGCCGCGGTAGGCGGTCTCATGACGCATTGGCCTCTATTAAATCCGCTGAGTCCTAACACACGTACACCGCCTGACCGGGCTTTTTTTTTTTGAGGGTGAAATCATGAAATGACTTTCCGCTCTGGGAGGAGCGGAAGGGCGTGTCAGACTTTTACTGACTAAAACCCACCCGTGTTCGTTCAGTTGCCTGTTGCCAAGGTCCCGGTCTCTTTCGGACTTTCCCGCAACCCTGGGCTTTCCCGCAACCCTGGACTTTCCCGCAACCCTGGGCTTTCCCGCAACCCTGGCTGTCTGTCTGTGTCTGTATGTTACCTTTTCACACCTAAACCACTGAACGGATTTCGATAAAATTAGGCATGGAGATAGATGGCATACCGGGGATGGACATATGCTACCTTTTATCGACATACAACGCGGGCGAAGCCGCGGGCGGAAGCTAGTTAACTATATACCTCACCTGTTGAAACTCTGCTAACTGGTCATCAGCGACTTCTCGGTGTAACCACAGCTGCAGTATATTGACGCTGTCATTGGTCATCGCCTGCGCAAACGGCCCGGTTAAAGTGATCAACACTTTGACTCGGTCCTCACTGGCTGGTAGTTCGTATTCTGGAAAAGAAATGAAAAAATAAAAAACTTTTTCCAAAAAAATCACTAAAAAAGTGAAAAATAACTTTATTTAAGCGAAAACGGTGGCTTTGCTTTTCTTTAAATTTTCGTTGTTTGCCACCGACTTCCGAAATTAAAGTTATTTTTCAATTTTTTAATGTTTTTTTTGGAAGTCGGTTGTTTTTTTTTTTGTAAAAAGTTTTTGTTTTTCACTTTTTTGTTGTGGTACCCACCCAAATTCGTATACCGTTATCTGCTAATTATCGTCTACATACGCAAAGTGGAAAAAATACGTAATTATTGAAGCTAACTCAAAAACTTCAGAAGCAAAATTAATAACATCTTTATGGGACCACTTCTGAAGCATGACCTACCAAACAAAAAAAGAATCATCAAAATCGATTCATAATTGGCGGAGTAATCGCGTAACAAACATACAGACGAATTGAGAACCTCCTCCTTTTTTGAAGAAGTCGGTTAAAAATAAGAAGGCGCAGTTCGAGCTCGCATCCTTTATTTTCGTGAAAAAGTTTGGTCGCAGCTGTTACTAACCTAGCGAGAGGTTCCCTAAATAATCCCAAGTCAGTGCACTTTGCCAGCCATTATACTGGTATTCGCCAATGCAAATCACAACCAAGAATGAATGTGAGGCGAATCACGCCAGCCCCTGGACAAGAAACTACATGAAGATATACTATTTTAATTATGTAATGAACACCTGCATGTAACCCATGTATCACAAATAAACGATTTGATTTGATTTGATTTGATTTGAAGACCACGAGCGCTCTGACAAGAGTGCTGCGAAAATGACATAACACCAATCTTGCTCTATCTCAACTAAAAACTACCAAAATCTGCAGGCGTAGCATGAGCACCGTTTTGTCGACGGAAGAGTAGACAAAAATGACGTTTTCTGTAGACAGTACGACGGCAGCAAAGTAGAAAGAGTCAACTGCACTTTTTACGAAATTCACTCTTTTACATAATTCGACTCAGGATTCTTTGTTTTGTTATAGGATTTATCGGTTGTCAATGTGATTTTGACAGTAAGGATAGAAAACTTTCTTCCGAAATAGTCTACCTAGACAAAGATCGTTAGAAATTAATGACAAAATGACATATTGTAAAAGGATTTCTACGGTGCGATGTCAAAAATGAAGAAACAAACTGTCACTTTTTATAGAAAAAGCTATGTCTATTCTTCGTAGAGATAGAAAGCGCCATGCTTGCTGAAGATGGTCGAGGTAATCCGTCAGAGAAACTACCCGTTCCAAGGAAAAAGTGTCTTGACAGACGGACGGAGGACAATCAAAGTGATCTTTTAAGGCCCGAAGACCACGATACTACTCAAAAATAGTTCAATAAAAAGACTGACCTACATATGAGAATAATAAATGAATGACAATTATATTTGTAATAACTAAATGTTAATAATACTGTTTGTAAATACATAACGGATAGATTGGACATGTTTTAGATATTTAGTAACAAGCTTCCTCTCTCCTACTTACTTATTAAAAATGTTGCTGTGCCCGACAAGGTCCATAATATTGTTTCTATTTATTAATTATTACCGCCTGTATGTGTACATCATGGATTGCAATAAAGTTTGAAATTGAAATTGAAAGTAACGTGTCTCAAATAGTAGCCAGACTGCTTAGCTAGACAGATGTCAGCGCCCTAGTACGTTGGCCCTGCGCCTGATCCCTCTCCGGTCGTATCGTATGCTGTCCTATTGGACTATGAGAGTGACGGAAGAGAGAGTGCACCTGTATCTGCGCCCACACTTGTGCACTATAATATCTCTCGTGCCAAAGGCTGGTATTTGTCGCCATGGCCGAAATTCGTTCTGAAGGAAGTATTACTTCAATAGCACGAGGCTACAAATCACAAACTAGTGAATAACGCGTTAGTCGCTGGATCCACTTTTTCCTATTAATATACGGAACCCTAGGAGCTCGTGGCTAAGTAATAAAAACCGCACGGGTCGATCTATGAGGTTAAGCTACGCTTGCCCGGGTTGATCCGTGGGTGACCATCTTTACATATCGAGACTCCTCCGTGCCTCGGAAAGCACGCTAAGCCATTGGTCTCGGCTGTGATTCGTGGATCTTTGACCGTCGTAACGGGTCGTCAGAAGCCCGAAAGTCTAACAGCCAGTCTTACCAAGGGTATCATAATACCCAGTTACTGGGTTGTGGAGGTCAGATAGGCAGTCGCTCCATGTAAAATACTGGTATTCAGCAGCATCCAGCTAGACTAGAAGCCAACCCCAACATAGTTGGGAACAAGCTAGGCAGATTGATACGGAATCCTAAAAAGGTTCTTAATTTGAAAGGCCTACTTAGGTAATAGGTAATACGGGCTGGTATCCGCAACTCCACGTCAAAGCGCGTATTTTGCGTACGGGAAAGGCCTACTTAAACACCACTCACTGAAAGGAGGCCTGTGTCCCAGCAGTGGGAATATAGAGGCTGATAATGCTTATAACAAGCAGTGGACTGCTACAAGCAGATGAAGAAGGCCTCCTAAAACGAAAGGGAAGTTAACACAGAAAATGTCACGAAAAGACTGCTTGATGATGAAGATGTAGACGTACCTTTAACCTCTCCTCCTTGTATCGCAGTATGCAGCACTGTGGCTGATCGCTCCATGTTCAGCAGTAAGGAAACAGTAAGGAGCACCCAACTTGCTACTAGAGCACATAGCTTCACGGTACGTAGCGCTTGATCTAACTGTGAACAAATAATAATCCTTATTTATTATAAAACAAAGTCTTCCGCCGCGTCTGTCTGTCTGTTCGCGCTAACCTCAAAAACTACTACAACGATTTTCATGCTGTTTTCACCAATGGATAGAGTGGTTCTCGAGGAAGGTTTTAGTATATAATCTGTCAAGCGGTCGAACCCGTGGGCATCATCTAGATGGAAAAATGGAAATGGAAAAAAAATTATATATAAGGTGTTATATACAATAACTAAAACCTCTTAAGGGGTCATTGTACTCATCATTATGAACAAGTTTTATTAAGGGATCAAAACCTGAAATCGCGAAAAAAATATGGCAAAACTATAAGAGTTTCTTGTTGACTACGGAACCCTAAAAGTCTGCTGTTTCCTAGAGTTGCGCGAACATAAAATGTAGGGAACAGCAGTTTTTTTTTTGCGGAGCTGATTTTTTTTTTAGTTTTTCCTTTACCTTTTTCTTCTTCACAGATTTCAATTTTGTGTCATCATCGTGGGCATGCATTGGTTCCATTAATCTGAAAATAAAGGTTTTTTTTAATAGTTTATTACAATTTCACACGTAGTGAAGCTGATTTGTTGGGGTGTATCAGAATCTTCTAATCAAATTCATCCTCATCTTTCAGCCGAAGGACGTTCACGACAAAGGCCTACGACATCTGCCTAGCCTTTTCCCAACTATGTTGGGATCGGCTTCCAGTCTAACCGGATGCAGCTGAATACCAGTATTTTAAATGGAGCGCCTGCCTATCTGACGATACCCCTTGGTAAGACTGCTTGACAGACTTTCGGGCTTCTGACGACCCGTAACGACTGTCATAGATGCACAAATGACAGCGGGGACCAACGGCTTAATGTGCTTTCCGAGGCACGGAGGAGTTTCGATATGTAAAGATAGTCACCCATCCACGGACCAATCCCGGCAAGCGTAGCTTAACCTGATGGATCGACCCGTGCGGCTGTTATTACTTAGCCAGGAGCTTCTCATTAGTATAAATAATTAAATGAAATGAAATTGCTTATTCTGTAAATAGGATATCGGAATCACTTTTACAAGTCGTCATATTAAAAATAAGCTAGATGAGGTCGGCGTTTCCTATCTGACAACTCTGAGAAGAAAGGCCGAAACAAACTCAGAGGTTGCAAGCTCTTTTAAAGTCCAAACATAATTTTGGTCAGGCCATATGACGACCATGTAGATTAGTGTTTGCAATGGTCTTTTGAGAAAAGAACAACACAGATTTGAGTAGACCTGGGGGCCTAGACAAAATCCCTTTTCTGTAAGCGTTAACGCCAACGGAAAGATCAAATTGTATGGAGTTGACAGCAGCCAGTCACGTGACATCTCTAAAGCTAATGTCAACTCCACACAATTTGATCTTTCCGTTGGCGTCCGCATACAGAAAAGGGATATTGTCTATAGCCTCTGTCCAGTCAGTGCAAGCATTTTTGGCAGTAATCGTGGAGCTCAACTCAGAAATTAATGAGCTCAACGATTCGACGTAAGGACATTTGGCACAAAAATAGTTACCTGTTAGTGATATCCTTGAGAGGCTCAACGTCCTCTTTCTTCGGTTCGACTTCATGTTTCTTATCAAATATTGTTTTATCCCCTTCATTTGGCTCGTTTATTGGCTCGATTTTACCTATAAATTGAATATGGCATTTTGGTCGTGTCATCAATCATCGTAGAACGATCACATACTTACGCCTGTAATCTCTAAAGAGTTAGGGAAAGGTACACTTTCTCTGGAGCCAACTCTTTGGAGTATTAATACATAGGTTTAAAGAACTTTATTTTCTCATAATAACATAGTTCACTTAAACTGAGATTCACAAAAATATCTTATTAAATTAAAATTAAGATACAACTTTAGCTTAGGGCGACAATTTTCATTACTACTACATAATTTTATTTCACAACCTGTTCAGCAGCATCTCATTAGAAATAGTGACTGTAAATATGCGACTTTCGTTTTTTTTTTGTAAAAATTTAAATTGTCACACATTTTTATGTCGTTAGGCAGGCTGTTGTAAAGTTGTACTCCCTCAAACAGTATGTTTTTTTTGCCGTAAGTCAGTGTACGTGGTCGAGTTGTCATTAATTTGTATCTGTTTCTTTTGAGTTAATGTAATGTTTGAGTGGATGTTGCCTGTGATTATTTTTTTAACTAGGTTGCAAGTGTTGAATGTATATAATTGCGTAATGTTAAATAATGTAGTTTTAGTATATAGCTCCTTTGTAGGTGTTAGATAATTGTAATGGAATAATGTTTTAATAATTCTGTTTTGTGTGGTTTGTAGCTGCTTTAGATTAGTTTTGGTAATACATACGGGCAGTATGTACCTATAATCAAGTAGGCCGTAAGAGCTCATACGGTTTTTATATTAAGAAACGTACAAAAAAAGAGGCAGTTACGCCGCTTATGACTAACACTATCTCCGATAGAGTACTTAGGTTTTTTCAAAAACACGTCAAAGAGAACATTATAGATCTCATCGCGCTGATTCTGAGTCAAGTATTAACTCATCCTACTAATATTATAAATCCTACTAATATTATAAATGTGAAAGTTTGTGTGTTTGTGTGTTTGGATGTTTGTTACTCAATCACGCAAAAACGGCTGAATGGATTTGGATGTAATTTGGCAAACAGATAGTTTATAACCTGGATTAACACATAGGATACTTTTTATTCCGATATTCCCACGGGATCGATCGGGCACAGCTAGTTTTTCATTAAAGTGCGAGTTACGGTTGACTGAGTTAGGAGGGCAGCATAGTACACCCAGTAATAGGGGGCGATCCATCAACCGGGTACAAATCTAGACTCCGGGCTGTTACTGAGAAATTCTAGATGGTTAAACCTAAATAGCACTATTCCCGACCCGGGAATCGAACTCGTCCCGAGTTTATTATTAACATAATTATTCCATAAAACATTTAAATTCATCTGCCGAAACCTGTTCAGCAGACATAATTATGAATCCGCGTATTAGACATAATTATGAATCCTCTCTGAATCATTAAAAACACAACCGAAACTAATTTTAGAATGGGTCGACGTAAAAAATATATGACTAGATTTGAATGTTTTATTTTAAACACAGTCTGTTTTTTTGTAGTTAAAAACTTCATTGATGTGTAAATATTATTTACACGTGTAACTATCAATGAATAACCAAGTTTTCAACACAATCGCTCGTAAAGTGGCTCATCAAAGAGACTTCAAGCCTTTTTATGCCTAATACCGCCTCGACCAACGTAGCATACGAATAGCATAATTATGCAACTAGTTTCGTAATGTAAATTCGGCTTAACAGTATTATTTTAATTTTACTTCAGTTTGGGAAAGAGATGGAATTATACGTCCTGTAGAGCTTCATCTCGTTCCCACACTGAAGTAATGAGTGAATATGATGACTGTGATTAGCCGCCTTTACACGACACGCGCTTTCACTCGCAATCGGAGTGTGCACGATTGAACGCGGGAAAGCTTGCACGCGCAATCGTATGTGATTGTTTTTATTAATTTTTATGTGCCTTGAATTATGTTCGAAGCGCACAGACTTGAACGCATGAAAGCGCGAGAGGGCGGCGCGGCGCGCACGTGCTTTCTCCTTCTCGTTTTCTATCTGAACTTTTCTTCATGCGCTCTCTCTCGCACACCCCTCGATTACTCGCTGAGCAACAGAGACCGCACGAAGAAAAGTTTGCGATAACGCGAAGTGTAGCCGTAGCATTACACGCGCGTTCTTTCCAGCGTAAAAGGCCTTTCACGCGTAAAAGCGCGTGTCGTGTAAAGGCGGGATAGTGTAATTAGAGTGATTATTAAACTATTCTCACCATGCTGCTGCTCGTACCGCTGCTTGAACGGCGCCAGGAGGGGATCATGCTTGATCTCATCGGGCAGATCCAACCAGATCTCGACACTGCCCGGAGTCAGGTCACTACATGACACCACAGAGTATTCACTAGTGTTCAAGTTACTGTCCTTCTTTCTCCCTAGCCCGCGGATTCTTTGCAACAGTTCCGCCATAGTTCGATGTCAGGACATCTCTGAGTACACTTTGTTTATGTTTGCAGTTCGCTTTGTGAGAATCTTTAATTCGTTCACTATTCTTAATGGTGATTTATCTATTTTTGTTCACTGAATTATCTGTAGTGTTATTCTTTAAAAATGTAACCGTGAAAACGTAGGTGAAGTGGTTTGAAGTGAGCTGTCAATCCCCAAATAGATGAGATTATTATAATCATCAGCATTTATCCGAAAAACGTCCCCTGCTGGACATAGGCCTACCCCAAGCACGACACTTTGACCAGTTCTGAGCTTCTCGCATCCAGCGGATTCCTGCGACCTTCACCAGGTCATCGGTCTACATTGTGGGACACGTCCCATAAATGTAGGTGAAGTGATCTGTCAAGCGTAATTGACAGCTTACTTCACATAGGTACATTTTCACTTGGAGATTTTTACAGAATAGACTAGCTGGTTAGGCTGTGGCTAGATCCAAGTCAAGACAGACTGTCTTTAGTTAGATAGTTAATTGAGTCAGGCGTGAATTTGCGGAAATCCATTAAAAAATACAATAGACGTAGATATATTTAGTAACCTATTCCGCTTGACTATTCTTCAAGAGTCATAAAAAAACCCTGTAAGAAATCGAAACGTGTTTCACCTCTCAACGACGCATCCTCAGGATGACGATTGACCAACCGATTGATTGGCGATTGACGATTGTCTTTAGTTAGTTAAACTATCGTTCTTTGAAAATGATAATGAGTCAGTACAGTCTCAGGTTAACAATGTCTGTGCCGGGGTCGCGGGAAAATCCGAAAGGGATACCGTGGCCTTTGGCATCTTACAGGTAACTGAAGGAACACGGGCGGTTTTAGTCAGTAAGAGTCTGACACGAGGAGCGGGAGAAGTAATTTGACAATTGCTCACCCAAAAAAAAAAAGTTTAACAGTGTCTAAAATATAGGTAATATAGATTAATAGGTATGTCTATGTTTTGACTCCGTTGTGTGAAAATTACCCAAGACAATGGTTTTGGTAACATTTTTGATTTATAAGTGTTCGCTCACTGCAGTAATGATCTTTTGGCGCTCGATTGACGTTGATATGGAGGCGCTGTTGGTAAACATTTTGTGCTATAGTTTTGTGAAATGCAATGAAATAACAAGATGGCGGCTTTAGTTCCAAATTTGGCCACGCGCCAAAAGTTCCTTGTACTGGTATATTTATGATTTCTGTTGTTACGAGATAAATAAGTAATTTCTGAACATATTCTAGGGTTGATAGTAATGAGATGTGCTATTTTTCGAGTTTTCGGTTCAATTTGTTCTTCCGAACATAAATGAAAGTTTTGTGTATAAAAACTCATGGTTCATGAGCTAAAGCCCGCTGACAGACAGAGGCTTAGTTACAGGGTTTCGTTTGGCACCTTTCGGGAACGGAACCCTAAAAATCATAAAGTTGAGGTTAAAATATAAAAGTTAACAACGTTTTATATCTGAGGGCCTAGACAAGTGACAATCGCTTCGAAAGCGTTTCGTATTTCTACAACGACTTTCAACAGAATTGATATAAGCTTTTCGATAGCTTATGTCAGTCCTATACATTTTTGCCTTTTCCATCATCGTTATTGCTGATATTCACTTTGTCTAGGGCCTCTGGGATCTAGTAGGAAAAATCTTCGTCAACATAAATATCCTTTGACGCAGAGTGACAAAAACAATGTTGTCAAGGAGTGACGAAGCTGCACAGTTTGGTGCATCTGTACCTACCACCACACGTGGAGTCTTGTAAAACAAAGAACTGTCACACATACCAACACACAGATTATCTCTGTACCTAACTATATTTACAAAACAGAAAACTCTTCAGTAATCATGTAACTGAAACCGAGTATTCTTCGTACACACGGCTACACATCAAGCCAGTATTACCAGTATAAGCTGACCTCGCATTGTACGGCAAAGCTATGCAATGCGAGATCAGATTATACTGGAAATGTATAGCTAGATGTGTGTGTACAATAGGCCGCATGTCGTTGGTAACATGTTGACCTTGACCTTGAGCTGGCCTAGCGTGCTACGGAGTTTAAATAGAATAAGAGGCCAGCTTATACTGGTTTTGTTAACACTAAAGGTATGATTCCGAACAACGCCGGAATTTACCCAAGGGGTTCCAGTTCCAGTCTAACCGGATGCAGCTGAATACCAGTATTTTACATGGAGCAACTGCCTGTCTGACCTTAACAACCCAGTAACTGAGTGACACGATACCGGGTGATATTTACCATAGAATATATTGACCTTGACCTTCGAGACGTTTGACATTGACCTTGAAATGTGTCTCCTGTGAACTTGTGGGTGGGGGCTGACTTAATTGCCTACTACCTCCCTCCTTTCCAGCTCCCTCTAAGCATTTATCTACTTTTCTATGAGATTTAAGTCATCATAAAAAATTCCTTTAAAAAAATCTATGGGTTTCCGGCAAGGGGGGGTCGGGGGGCTTATTTAAACTCCCCCTGCCCCCCTTCCCCTATCGAGGCGGCACGTTTCTCAACTTTAACCGTGACAGCCGGAGACGAACGAGACACGGAGGGATCTCGGTGTGTAATGGATGGTCACCCATCCATGGACAGTTCTCGGCAAGTGTAGCTTAACCTTGATCGATCGTCCATGAAGCTGATACTTAGCCACGAGCCCATTATAATTCAATAATACTACTAAAAAATATAACTTTACTGATAAGCATTTCATGCAAAATAAATTTACTATACCATGATAATTGACAAGTAGGTTTTCAATATTCGATGAAATTCCGTTAATTGAATGTTTATTTCTGTTAGTTTTACTTTTTTATTTTTTGTATTTTGTGTTTCACGAACTGTGTCCAAATAAATGATATTTTTTATTTTTTGTAAAAGATGTAAGTGTACCTAAAATCTATGCAAATAAATTATAATTTACTTTAACCACAACGAGGAAAACAAACAAACGTTTGGGGAAGTACTGCTCATACCTCTTGCGAACCAGAGCGTAAAGATAAGCTAAGTACTTGGACTACATAGCCCAATCGGATATCGTAAATCTTAGTTTTTAACTGTTAAAATATCCTATGTGGCTTGTTATAGCTAGGAAATTGAATTGAATGATTCATTTATAATTATAACTAAACAAGGATTTATAATTAAACAAGGATGTTTGAGCTAAAAATAATATAAATAATTCTCATTAAAAATAATGACTTTCCAGAATGTTTAAAAAGTAACATAAATAATATTGCGTTTTATTAGATATTTTTATAACTATCAAAAATTATCTCCATGTAAGTATTACTGTTTTTTTTTTAAATCAATATATTTTTTTTTTAATTGAAATAGTAGATATAATTCCGCGGCTATTATTTTATTTGAAACCCAGCAAAAAGCCAAAACTGCATTTTGAAATTACAAATAACCACTTGGTATTTTTTATTTTTCCGAGAATTATTTAGTACACCCACAATTTCTATAAACAACTCCTTGATAATTCGACCTTGCCTGTGCATAAACACAAAATAATAAATCACTACACTTCACTGCTATATGAAAATAAATCGACAAAGTGACATCTACCGCTCCAAACAGGTAACCAACTAATCACTATTGACGTTCACAAAATAAATTAAAAATAATATTTACCAAAAACAAAAATAACGAAACAAATAAAACAACTGGCCAGGTTCAACAACCGCGCGATACTGGTGTTAACTGGTACGAACCGCTTCGAACCGGTTCTATCATTACGTCACTTGTTTTAGAGACGCTATTATACTTTTTGACTTTCGAATTTCACGTGTTTTCTTTTATAGATTGATAGGTACTTATGTTTATTTTATTAATTATGGCATGTAAGTTGCATGTACACCTAAGTTCTACGTATCTTGGGCAGAGAGCCCCGTGATCTTTTTATTACGGCATTCGCATTTATTCGCTATTCTTGTGGTTACACCTACACATAAGGAAAAACGCAGTCAACAATGGATATTTTATGGGTAGTCTAGGAATTATGACAAATGGAAGTTATAAATACAGGATGAATAGAAACGTAAGCCGTGTAGGAAAAGTACCTTGGTATAAATACGACACTTGTGCGCTATAATATCATCCGCGCCGAAGGCTTTTCTCCTCTGAGATTGGTCGCCATGGCCTAAATTCGGTCTAGACGACTACAATCCTAATAACTAATATTATTAATACTGTAACCTCAGACTATAACTAATATTATTAAATGCGAAAGGGAGTTTTTTTGTTTGTTATTCTTTCACGGTAACACATACAACCATACCTACATCTATAAAATTATAATTTATAATTATCATGTCATACCAAGGGGTATCGTATTACCCAGTTACTGGGTTGTGGAGGTCAGATAGGCAGTCGCTCCATGTAAAATACTGGTATTCAGCTGCATCCGGTTAGATTGGAAGCCGACCCCAACATAGTTGGGAAAAGGCTAGGCAGATGATGAATTATCATGTCATAAAAAATAACCAGTACTTAGAGTACTTATACTAATTATAGATGAAGTTTAAAATAAAATTCCAAAATCTCCAATTATGTAATTGGAACTCCTCATATTATCCTCCTATTTTGAAGTCGTGCTAGGGCCACAGGCTGACAAAAAAAAATCTAATAAAACCTAACCCAGGGATCGAAGCCAAGACCTCATGCTCGGCAGTGGCATTTGTAACCACTACACCAACGAGACAACCAATTACATATATAACATCACGCCTGTAATCCCCGAATGGTTAGGCAGCGGTGTACCCACATTTCGCCAGATCTTTATATCCCTTGTATCGATCGAACAACTGGTACTGGAACTAGTATTCAGCAGCATCCAGTTAGACTGGAAGCCGACCCCAACATAGGTGAGAAAAAGGCTAGGCAGATTGATTGTAATAGAGATCGAACCTTTAGCCATCAACCGGGCACAAATCCAGAGTCCAAGCTGCTACTGGGGAATTCCTGATGTAAAATCCCAATAACACTGCCCGACCCGGGAATCAAACCCACGGGCTCAGCAGCCGCGGTCGTGCCGCTAGTTCAGCGAGGTATCAATTAATTCCGGTAGTATGCAGCAACTCATTTACCTTAATTTCCACAATAACAGAAAAATATAGTAAATGTTTCCTTGTTATCATAATTATAATTAAAACGTTAAACTAACTGCAAGGTTAACTGAACTACAAATAATTTTAAATGATGCGTTAATGTGCTGTTTTGTGCTGTTCTTACACTGAAAGCTATCAGGTATTTTTTATTTAGCTTTGCAATAGCCTATCGTAATGAAATAATGCAGAAATGTTTTTTTTTTCTACAAATAGGTCTGTACAAATACTGTTGAAGATAATTATATCACCTCCATGTACTAACGCTGGCTACTAGAAAACTGTCTAGATTGAACTGTCAGCTCAGAACGCGACGTGAAGCGACGCGACGCTGCGCGCACTTTTTAACAATTATCGAACATATTTTCTTCACGAAAAGGTATAATTTCAGTGCGAGAGTTGACACGTGTCAAATTACGCTGAGATGCGCGGTGCTGCGCAGCGCGTATACCATAATGTGTAGTAAATAAATTCGATATTGTATCTGATCATAAAGAAGTGCGTGTCGCTTCGCGTCTCGGTGTGAACTGACCCTTAGGGCTCGTACACGGCACCGCCTGCCCTGCCTGCCCTTTTTTAGAGGAACAAAAATGTTTTATGGTTTAGACAGAATTATAATCACTAGAATCAGCAAAGTTCATTTAAGTGCGAAATGTCATGATTTCATGAATTCAATACACTTAAAAGAACTGATTTGAGTCTGATCTGAGTTGTATTGCTGATTCTAATAATTATAATTCTGTAAATCTATATTTTTTACGGTCGCGAATAATCTTATAAGCAACATAGTAACTGATACTGACCTGCAAATTGAAAAAAAATGTAAGATTTTAATTTCGCGGGCTACCCTTTCTTTTTTTTTTTTGATGGTGGGAAAGACTCAATTGACTTCTCCCGCTCTATGCGTGTTAGACTTTTACTGACTAAAACCCACCCGTGTTCCTGCAGTTGCCTGTTGCCAAGGTCGCGGTCCTTTTCGGACTTTCCCGCACTTTCGGACTTTCCCGCAGCCTTTTATGTAAGCAGTTTCCCGCAGCCTTGGCAATAGGCAACTGAAGGACAGTTGCCTATTGCCAAGGTCCCGGTATCCCTTTCGGACTTTCCCGCAACCCTGGCAGGATTCGCGGGCTACCCTGATAGTTAATTTGGATTAAATTTCACTTTGGTGGGGGCAAATTAGAATAAACCGTTAATTTTTGTAAGCCTAGGTTTTGAACCCGCGACGGCGGCGGCGTTAAAAGAGAGACCTCTAACCTCCATGCTACTGTATGTAAAGTAAATGAATGATAATTATAATTACCTCTCGTTTACCTACAATTGTGGAAAATTTTCCGACAAGTTCAATTGGATCTACGTTCTATTAGACCGTTTGGTAAAACTGTATGTTACGAAGGACATTACAACTCTGGCATTTTAGCTGAACATATTATACAACATGTAACAGAATAAGCGCAAGACCTGAAAGTAGTTTGCTCAGAATCGGCTTCTGAATCGATTTCCATCATTATTTATATGTGTTAATTTTTCATGAAAAAAATCTTTTCTCTAACTGAAATTAGAACCACCGCGTCTTACCAAGGTAATAAGATATTTTATTTAAGGAAATTTAAGCCTTATCTCAAAGGAATAAAGCCTATTCAAATGCATAAACAAATTTGTAATACGCTCATAGCTATCCTATGTTTCATGTTTAGTCAGGAAGTCTATTTTGTAAAAAAAAACTAGGTGTCGTTTAATTAAATTAAATTACAGATATTATTTTAGTCTTATAATTTAATATTCTAATTGGGGTGTATGAGCTCTTGCGTTTATTCCGTTACAGGTTGTATACACACAAAATGACAATTGCGGTGGATGACCCCAAAAAATAACTTTTTATTTAACCGTTTTTTTATATAATGGTACGGAACCCTTCGTGCGCGAGTCCGACTCCCACTTGGCCGGTTTTTTTATTTTGTTTGTTCTCCTAATCCTAACTACCTAATCCATACTAATATTATAAATTCGAAAGTAACTGTCTGTCTGTCTGTCTGTATGTTACCTTTTCACGCCAAAACCACTGAACGGATTTCGACAAAATTTTGCAAGGAGATAGATGGCATCCTAGGGAAGGACATAGGCTACTTTTTATCGACATACCACGCGGGCAAAGCCGCGGGCGGAAGCTAGTATTATAAATGCGAAAGTGAGTTTGTTTGTTTGTTACGCTTTCACGCTAAAACGGCTGACCGAATTTGGATGAAATTTGGTATTTGGGTAGACCATGACCTGGAATAGGACATAGAATACTTTTTATCCCCGTAGTACCTTCCCGAGGGATAATTTCCGACCTACACGCGGGCGAAGTCGCGGGCTAAAGCTAGTTTTTAACACAAAGATAATTGTATGCTGGAATAGATTTCTTTAGAAATAAGCATTGCCTTTATACGTATTTTTCTGTTCCTTCCTTCTTGTCTTTATTTATATGTGTGTGCATAAATGGTTAAATAGTATTACGCTACAGCACATGGCATCGCAGAGCAGTAACAACCACATCATCGTCCATGTTCTTTGAGATCGCGAACGAACACAGAACATAATAAATACTCAAAGAGCGAACGAAACTGCGAAACTGTGAGTGTGGAGGAACACGTTTCATGAAAGTCACGGCGCGAACCGCGGCGTCAATAATATGCATGTATTTTTTTTATTCGATAGTTTCCATGGCCAAATAAACGACGACAAAAAAGCCATTTAAAATACTTAAAAAAAAAGTTCATAAAAATAGACAACCGACGCGGGCTTTTTAAACGCCCTCCATTTGGCGCTCGGTGTGGTGATGTCACAGTCTATGACAACAACCAAACAAGTGTCAAGTTAATGTCAAACACTCCTACAAAACACATTGACGATTGATTGTTACGTCACATTCGCTCTGACCAATAGCGTAGCTTTTCAAGTAAGTATTTGAATTCCCCACAGTTTTTTGGCACCTAAAAAAAAATATTTCTCGCTCAAAAAGAAATTTTAATCAAAAATATTGACGGAGGCATAATTTTGAAGTAATGTAGTCTATATAAAAAAAAATACTTGACACTTATTTGAATCACAATGACATGCATATTCCCTATTCACAGCAAGATTTGCGCGCGAGTGTAGAACAGGCTTTAAAGAAGAAGCATGTCGTCGAATGCAATCAATGGGAGGATACGCTCAGTTGCGACGTTTACAAACAACGCGAACTATTTATGAACCATTGTTAATCTTACACAGAAACTCGAGGCTGATTTACTGTCAGTTTTCGTACTTATGTAACGTATTATTGAAGCTAACTCAAAAACGACCAACAAACTTATTTACATACGACGTCTAACGTTAAATGCGCAAAACCTCAGACATCCCAACTGATTTTTAATTCAATTGACAGACAAAAATCGTAAAAAAAAATTAAAGGTTTTAAAACTTATTTAATTGTATATAACGTGTAACGTTAAATGCGCAAAACCTCGACCCTAACGGATTTTTTATTCAACTGACCTATTTCAGAGACAAAAAAATCATTAAAATTATTAGTGATTATTATTAGTTAGTATTTATTATTAGTTTCTCTTCTACTCTTACACACGTTGTCTACATCTCTTTTATCTACTTTCCTATCGCAGGTACGCTGGAAGGAATTTCTTTAGAAATAAGCATTGCCTTTGTACGATTTTTTCTGTTACTTTCTTCTTTTCTGTATTTATATGTGTGTGCATAAATGGTTAAATAAATAAATTAAAAAAAATTAAATGTGTTGCTTTAGTTTCACTGGCAATTCTGATCGTTTCTTGCGTCTGTGACGACGCTCTATAGAGGGAGGGGTCGTCACCGGGCCGCCGCCGCCGCCGGCCGCTGCGCCGCATTGACAGGTTTTGCGCATGTGATGACTTAACCTATTAATAAATAGACACGGCAACGTTTTTAATGAAGATTTTTTGAAAAATGTGACGTATATTAAAAATTGGTTCTATTGATTCTACTCGTTATTCTGATCAAACTATTTTCAGGTTTTGCGCATTTAACGTTACACGTTGTACAAAGTTTATATAGGACCACCGCGCAAGCTTCTTCTCAATCTGCCTAGCCTTTTCCCAACTATGTTGTGGTCGGCTTCCAGTCTAACCGGATGAGCTGAATATTATGATTGATATTTGACATGGAGCGACTGCCTATCCTCCACATCCCAGTAACTGGGTAATACAATACCCCTTGGTAAAACAAAAATGGCGCCCTCTAGAGGACATAAAGTGAGGAACTTAAAAAAAAAAATGGTTTAGTCGTACCATGTTGGGTATCAAACGAAAGGGCTTAATGAGCACATTTCAAATATATATATATTATAACCCCAAAAGAATTTAAAAAAAATTAAGTAATAAAAACTAAAACCCAACTACGACTTAAAAGGTATAAACAAGAGACCACAGACAGACAAATTAAAAATCCGGAGTCACACGTAATCTGTTCGATTTATGCCCTAACACGTGTGACTCCGGATTTTTAATTTGTCTGTCTGTGGTCTCTTGTTTATACCTTTTAAGTCGTAGTTGGGTTTTAGTTTTTATTACTTAATTTTTCATTACTTGATTTTTTTTAAATTACTTAATGAAACTATTTTCAGGTTTTGTTATTCTGATGAAACTATTTTCAGGTTTTGTTATTCTGATGAAACTATTTTCAGGTTTTGTTATTCTGATGAAACTATTTTCAGGTTTTGTTATTCTGATGAAACTATTTTCAGGTTTTGTTATTCTGATGAAACTATTTTCAGGTTTTGTTATTCTGATGAAACTATTTTCAGGTTTTGTTATTCTGATGAAACTATTTTCAGGTTTTGTTATTCTGATGAAACTATTTTCAGGTTTTGTTATTCTGATGAAACTATTTTCAGGTTTTGTTATTCTGATGAAACTATTTTCAGGTTTTGTTATTCTGATGAAACTATTTTCAGGTTTTGTTATTCTGATGAAACTATTTTCAGGTTTTGTTATTCTGATGAAACTATTTTCAGGTTTTGTTATTCTGATGAAACTATTTTCAGGTTTTGCGCATTTAACGTTACACCTCGAATAAAATTTATATAGGACCACCGCGCAAGCTTCTTCTCAATCTGCCTAGCCTTTTCCCAACTATGTTGTGGTCGGCTTCCAGTCTAACCGGATGAGCTGAATATTATTATTGATATTTTACATGGTGCAACTGCCTATCCTCCACATCCCAGTAACTGGGTAATACAATACCCCTTGGTAAAACTGTCAGGCTTCTGACGACCCTTGACGACTGTCAAAGATCTACGTATAACAGCCGGGACCAACGGCTTAACGTGCTTTCCGAGGCACGGAGGAGTATCGGTATGTAAAGGAGGACCCATCTACGGACCAACCACGGCAAGCGTAGCTTACCCGTGCGGCTGTTATTACTTAGCCACGAGCTCCTCCGTGCAAGCTTCCTCTATTAAATGTAAAAGAATTTTAATAATCGGTCCACAATTGACGAAGAACAATTAAAAAAAAAAACATATTCTTGACAACCAACACGTCATGCAATCCAACACCACTGCTCAACCCTCATAGGAATTAGCGTGTCGGTAACGACTATATGTAATTTCAGTACGTTGTATCAGACTACAATAATATCATTGACTATATATACTAGCGTTTAGTTAACCCTTAAAAACCAAGCCGAGCAAGACGATAAACGTAATCAGCCTATAATGTTCCCACTGCTGGGACACAGACCTCCTCTCCGTGACAGGGATTGGGCTGTGCTCCACCACGCAGGCCCAGTGTGCGATGGATGTTACTTGAGTTCGATATTTTTGGTTCTAGGACATACCGGTTATATTCTGGATAACCTGGACACATAGCTTTGGCAGAATTCATTGCAGGGAGAAGGCCAGTTTAGATGGAATCAGTAGGACGAACGGGAATACTAATAATCTAATACTAATACTAATACTAATAATAGGATTTATCAGATGATTTAAGATCACAGAGACCACTCATGATATCGCTCCTGATCTGATGATGTCTGCAACAAATAGTTTTCCGATCAATGCACACTTTTGTATAAAATTCTTACATAATACTTGTAGATGACTGTACAATATCTGTCTTATCAAGAATCTGCCAAAAAAAGAATCTGCCGTAACAAGAATCTGCCCAAACCAGAATCTGTCCTAAACGGAATAACCCGTTTAGATTACGTAACTGGGAGAATATTATACTTCTGACAAGATGCGACTAATGTAATATTTTGGAAATATTTGTAAATTATTATTCTTTTACAATATTTCCCAAATATTACAGTGCGGGCAAGAAACTCCAGGGTTATCCGTGGAGTTTCTTGCCAGCTTTTCTCCATAGGAAACGACCAATTGGAACCGTGCACCTAGCTTCTGACGTTTCATAAGTGCCCATGTAGCTTTATGTGAAAAAAAAAATAGATTTTGACTAGCTTAAATAATAATATTATCGTAGCATAATCAACCTATAATGTTCCCACCGCTGGGACACAGGTCTCCTCTCTGTGAGAGGGAGTGGGCCGTAATCCACCACGCGGGCCCAGTGCGGGTTGGTAGATAATTATCATAGGCAACATTGTAAACTAGTTTTTACGACCACTCACAATAGATTTTCCTAGTTTTTAATAAGTCTATTGTTATGCAGTTGAGCATAAGGCTTATGTTTTTAATCTTATTTCAACAAGGAAACAGCCGTTGTTATACATACATATGAACGCCTTCTTTCTTCCCATGGGGGTAGGCAGAAATTACAGAACGCCACCTGCTACGATCCTTACATACTCCTTTTGCCTCGTTATATTTATACATCAGCTATCAAAATTGTTATTTATTTATTTATTAAGTTCGGACATCAATATGGTCCAATTGATAAATGCGTAACACATTTTTATAAATAATTTCATAAGTCGTTTTGACAGTTCAACAACAGTAATTGCGTTATTTACGTTGTGAAGCAGATTTTATTTTTGAACTTATTAAGCAATGAATTAGCAATCTGTTTCAAAATTATTCAGATTGTGATCCTGTATAACGCAATTAGGTTGCTGGTCATACGGGTTGCGAGTGCTAGGCGCTGGTCATGTGGGTTGCGAGTGCTACGCGCTGGTCATACGGGCTGCGAGTACTACGCGCTGGTCATGCGGGTTGCGAGTGCTACGCGCTGGTCATACGGGCTGCGAGTACTACGCGCTGGTCATGCGGGTTGCGAGTGCTACGCGCTGGTCATACGGGCTGCGAGCACTACGCGCTGGTCATGCGGGTTGCGAGTGCTACGCGCTGGTCATACGGGCTGCGAGCACTACGCGCTGGTCATGCGGGTTGCGAGTGCTACGCGCTGGTCATACGGGCTGCGAGCACTACGCGCTGGTCATGCGGGTTGCGAGTGCTACGCGCTGGTCATACGGGCTGCGAGTACTACGCGCTGGTCATGCGGGTTGCGAGTGCTACGCGCTGGTCATGCGGGTTGCGAGTGCTACGCGCTGGTCATACGGGCTGCGAGTGCTACGCGCTGGTCATGCGGGTTGCGAGTGCTACGCGCTGGTCATACGGGCTGCGAGTATTACGCGCTGGTCATGCGGGTTGCGAGTGCTACGCGCTGGTCATACGGGCTGCGAGTACTACGCGCTGGTCATGCGGGTTGCGAGTGCTACGCGCTGGTCATACGGGCTGCGAGCACTACGCGCCGGCGTATAAAAATTTATTCAGCTTATTGGTACCTGTGTATAGCTTAACCCTACCGATCGATCCATGCGGCTGTTATTACCCTCACTTAGCCACTAGCCCCTTTAAAGTAAACTTCTTTTTCTTTTTCGTTTGGTTAGCGACTAACCTGGTGACAGTTTTTATCCTGCCCATGGGCCTCTGACTTCACGGCATGTGAAGTCGAGAAATATCTCTCAGACATACCGGTTTCCTCACGATGTTTTCCTTCACCGTTTTTTAAGCAATTGATACTTGATTGATACAATACGCAAATGAATCCGAAAAGTCAGAGGTCTCTGGTTCGAACTCGAGACCAATGACTGGCAGTCCGACGTTAACACTACTAAGCTATCACTGCTGATTTATGAAACTAACATCTGCCTAGCCTTTTCCCAACTCTGTTGGGATTGGCTTCCAGTCTAAACGGATGCAGCTGAATACCAGTATTTTACATGGAGCGACTGCCTATCTGGCCTCCACAACCCAGTAACTGGGTAATACGATACCCCTTGGTAAGACTGGTTGTCAGACTTTCGAGCTTCTGACGACCCGTAACGACTGTCAAAGATCCACAAATGACAGCGGGGAGCAACGGCGTAACGTGCTTTCCGAGGCACGGAGGAGTCTCGGTATGTAAAGATGGTCACCCATCCAGAGACCAACCCCAGCAAGCGTAGCTTAACCTGATGGATTGACCCGTGCGGCGGTTATTACTCAGCCACGAGCTCTTATAAGTAACTAATCGAAATAACAACGTCAGCATAGATAAAGTATAATAGTTTTAGATAAAGCTGTATTTAAACATGATAAAACTGGACGCACAACAACGGACAGTGTGTCTGTGTGTATTTGTTACTTAGATAACAAAGTGATACTTCAACACGAACATAGGAAGTTTATTTGGATACTAGCGTCTGCCATCGACTTCGTCCGCGACGAATTTCATAATTATTTCAGCATTTTACTCAAAAAGCGGAACTAGACTCGCGACAATCTAAAAAAACTTTTTACAAAAAAAAACAACCGACGAAAACACTAAAAAAGTGAAAAATAACTTTAATTTCGGAAGTCGGTGTCTTTGCTTTTTAATTTTCGTTTTTTGTCACCGACTTCCGAAATTAAAGTTATTTTTCACTTTTTTAGAGTTTTTTTTGAAGTCGGTTGTTTTTTTTTGTAAAAAGTTTTTATTTTTCACTTTTTAGTGGTTGTACCTACCCCACACAAGTTACTACCTGCCATGTAAATAACAGTGAAGGAGTCTAATAACTATATCGTCTACATAGACTGTGGGAAAAATACGTAATATTGAAGCTAGCTCAAAAACTACGCAAGAAAACTTTATAAAATTTATATGGGACCATCTCGGGAGTGACCTTTCGAACTAAAAAAGAATTTTTAAAATCGGTTCACAAACGGCGGAGTAATCGGTGAACATACATAAAAAAAAAAAAAAACAATCCTCCGAACATAGTACCTCCTCCTTTTTTGAAGTCCGTAAAAAGTCCGTTCGTTTTGACAGTCTTGCTTAGTGTAGCGAAAAAAAAAATTGTTTCTTATAAACTGATTCTCGAGACATATCGATTGATCATACTTAGAGAATTTGTAATCGACGACTTATCTACATTGCTTATAACTGATTCTCAAGGCATAACGTTTTATTACATGTACGAGAACGAAACGTCAAAACGGACTTTTTAGATTGTCGCAACTGTAACTAATAATAACTGTTTATTTATTATTCCCTTAGTGGGTTTTATGTATATATCTACGTCTGTATGTGTGTCCCTATCAGAATACCAGCGCTGTGGTATTTATTTTGCTGCGATAGGAGCCTTTTTGGCATCGCACGGGGTTTTTTTTCTTCATTATTTTGTTCGTTTTTAAGGTTTTCTTATTTTAATGTTTGTATTTTCTGCGCCTGTACCAAATAATATATTTTTCTTTCTTACAACAACAACGACAGCAGCATCAATTCCGTTTTAGACTTTCGAATCGGGGAAAATTTCGGATAACGGAGAACTTCGAATCTTACTGTACGTGTGATAGTTCCTTGATTTTGTATGGATTTGCTGCGTTCGAAATTACGAATTGATAGTTCGAAACGGAATTCCGTATGTGGCCAGCCTTAGGATGACACAAGGATAAAATTGAAATAAAAACCCGTCACGATTAAAAATTCAGCTTTCAGCAGCTGAAAATGGCTTACGATAACGTACGGTATTCAGCCATTTCACGGTGTTATCATCTTGTGAAAACATAATAGTAAAATACAATAGACGTTGATATATTTAGTAGGTATTGGTGCCGATTCTCTTGTCACAAATTCTCTAAACTAAACTAAAAATCACTAAAATTTAGTTTATTCCTGTCAAACGACGATTTCCTATTCTGAAAATAGACTAAAGTGACACAACTTAACTATAATTTAGTTTGACAGCACTAAGATGGCACTGAGTTTTAATTTAGTGAAAATGCTATTCTGAATTTGACGTTTTAACCAAAATTTTTGTTCTATATCTAAAATCCTCAACTAATTCTGACTATTTTTAATCACGATTAAAAATGTGTGGAATAAAATTAGATGTCATGAACTAAAATTCAAACCAACACCTCGAATTCAGTTGCAAAACGGTACTGTATCTTTTTTTTATTTTCTTTTGCTTATATCTCGAAAACGGTGTGTCCTATCGCAAAAATAATGAAAATTTTGACCCCCTCTGCCACCCGCAAACCCGTAATACTCTACATGTTGGTGATTTATTTTTTTTGTTTTCTTCCAAAAAGTGAAAAATTCCTTAGAAAAATACGTCGAGACGGCCACATTGCGCGCCTCTCCGGCTCAAAAAAAAATCACGTGGTAGGCAAGCAAGTAGGTACCAAGTGGAGTCGCGATTGTCAAATTCGATTTTAGTTCTGTCAAAATAATTTTTAAATTTAGAGATTTTTGTTGGCAGAATAGCTCTAAGATTCTCATAGTAAAAAGTAAGGAATTTTAGTGATAGTTTAGTTAGTTTAGTTCGGTGTACAAGAGAATCGGCACCATTAACTATTCCTCAAGAGTCATAAAAAACCCTGTAAGAAATCGACACATGTTTCATCTCTCAACGAGGCATCCTCAGGATGACGATTGACCAGTCGCGAATCCGAACAGGGTTTTTTATGACTCTTGAGGAATAGGTTACTAAATATATCTACATCTATTGTATTTTATAATGGATTTTCGCAAAGTCACGCCTGAATTAATTAACTACATAATAGTAAAACTGAATGACTCTGTTTCTCAAGCTGCGTAAGGTAGGTCAGGTGTGTAGCGATAACTTTTACGACGCATGAAATTGAAATAATAAGATTTATGCTGGTAAAATATCGTGGAAATGAATTGTGAATAGGTAGGTTTGTAGTAGGTAGGACGAGCTCGTGGCTAAGTAATAACAGCCGCACGGATCGATTCGTCAGGTTAAGCTACGCAACGCGTGACCATCTTTACATATCGAAACTCCTCCGTGCCTTGGACAGCACGTTAAGCCGTTGGTCCCGGCTGTCATTTGTGGATCTTTGACAGTCGTTACGGGTCGTCAGAAGCCCGAAAGTCTGACAACCAGTCTTACCAAGGGGTATCGTATTACTGGGTTGTGGAGGTCCGATAGGCAGTCGCTCCATGTAAAATACTGGTATTCAGCTGCATCCGGTTAGACTGGAAGCCGACCCCAACATAGTTGGGAAAAGGCTAGGCAGATGATGATCATGAATTGTGAATAGGTTAGGGTGGGATATACGGGCTGCTCAAGCAGTTAGCCAGTGATTAAATACACGGACTGGTCCTGCAGTCAGAGTTAACAGCTTGAAGTAGCGATAGATAACTGCTGCAGCAGTCGGTATCAACTGCTAGATCAGTCACAATTTAATCCTAGCAATAATCGACGCGGAGGTGGGATGAAGAGCGCGGGCGGAGGGGATAACTGCGCGAGAGCAGTCGACAGCTCCAGAAGTCAGTGTATGCCTGGCAACTGCTTGACAGCACGATGAAATTTCACCGTGCTGCTGACCGCCCGGATCAGTCGTAGCTGCTCGAACGGTTCCATGTATGATAGAAGACTGTAGTTCACTATGCAGTCGCAGCTTGAAGCAGTCGATCCTGACTTCTCTAAGCTGCCCGTGTATGGCCGCTCTTACTTCTAGGCAAACGTGATTCATAGTCAACACCATGGCTCTATCAGTCGGTCTATTCTGTAAAAATCTCACCGTGAAAACTTAGGTGAAGTGAGCTTGAAGTGAACTGCCTTAGCATCAGTAGGTATCGATGACAATGACAGCTCACTCCACGTTCACTTCACGTATGTTTTCACGAGGTGGTGGTGGTTTTCATGAGGTGGTGACAGAATCGCAATGCTGGTGATGTCCATACTATCCATCTTCCTAACTATTATTAAAAAGGTGAAAGTGAGGTTGTTTGTTGGTTTGTTACGCTTTCACGCTAAAACGGCTGAACAGATTTTGATGAAATTTGGCACATGCGTAGACCATGACCTGGAAAAGGATATAGGATACTTATTATCCCGATATTCCCACGGGATCGAGACTTATGCGGGTGAAAACTCGGGGCGCAGCTAGTAATATTCTAAATTCGAAAGTAACTCTGTCTGTCTGCCTGTATGTTACCTTTACACTCCAAAACCACTGAACGGTTTGGCAAGGAGATAGATGGCATCCTGAGAAGGACGTTGGCAACTTTTTAATCCCATAAGGGGTGATATAGGGGATGAAAGTTTTTAGAGGAAACCCTGCATTTCTTAAGTATCCCATTAGGACGTTCCCGTGGGACAATATCCGACATAAACGCGGGCGAAGCCGCGAGCAAAAGTTAGTAATAAATAAAAATAAAATTATTTTTATTTCAGACAACTTAGTCCAGGGGTGAAAGTGAAACACGACGAGTCTATCAATGTTAACAAAAGATAAAAAAAAAGAATCATCTAAATCGCTTCATAATTGACGGATTAATGGGGTAACATACATACAAAAAACATACAGACGAATTGAGAACCTCTTCCTTTTTGAAGATGGCGGTTAAAAAATACGAGTCGACTGATGCCCAAAGTAAATATCGATTTTGTTTGATTTCGGTCAGCGGTGTTTGCAAACTATCTGCCTTATCAGTACGCCCGTCTCACCAACTCTACATAATATGCTTATGTCACTTGTCATAACATAACAGTCATGTTTTATTATTTTTATTTATTTACTAGCTGTGAGCCTATACCACCTCTGCTCAAATTCACTTTTCATCTCGCTCACACCATACTACTCGCGGACTGAGTGAGAGTAAGAAGGAGTGGGGTGCTGCGGCTCCAAGACTCGAATATAGTGGTAATATAAAAAAAATAAAAAACCTAAGACCTGAGGGCCAAGTCTACTAAGTTACAAACGTGTCAATGGGTGGTGGACGTGAGTTTTTGACAGATATGCCATACAAAATCCGTCAAAAACTCATCATTGCGAGACCATTGACACGTTTGAAAATTAGTAGACTTGGCTTGCTTTATAGTTAGTTCAAAGCAAAGTTTCATGATTAAAGTATTTTTTTAATACCAGCGGTTATAGTTCGGATTAGAAGTAACTTTGGATTTTTTTCCATCGAGAAAGTTTTATGTAATCGTGTTTTCGTCAAACATAGGACCTACCATGAATCCTCAACTTTAACAAAAATTTATTTCAAAATTAATGATGCAGTATTTTCGGCATAACGAAGGATCATGCCAAGCAATTCGAGGTAGGGTAGGCCTTTAAGTGGGCTTGGGCCGGACATGTTTGCCGCATATCAGATAAGTTGTGAGGAAAAAGAACGCGGTATTCCACTCAGATCACTGTAGTATGTTGAGTGTAAATTGATTGATTTGCTAGATAGTAAATTTTATATTAGGTGTAATGATACCAGAAACCAGAATATGGCTCACATCAAGTGTACAGGAATAAATTTTCTAACTCATAACCTCTCTTCATAAGGCTGTTTGACAAAAAGCAGTTCACAACACCAAAGTAAAATTAAAATGAAATAAACACGGAACTCCTTTATCACAAAATTCAATTACCGAACCTATCGATGCTTAATAAAAAAACAATGGATAGCACACATACAAAAAAACAACAGAATTACAAATTCAAATGTAGAACAAAACGAATTATTCTTTTGAACTTCCGCTTTTTAAATATTAACGAACACGTTCGATTTGAAAATAAAAGATGGCGGCGGTTTTGGCGCGAAAGCGTGCGCTGGACGCGGCGATATGAAACAAACTGATAGACTGAATGTCTGATACGTCCAAGGATTATAGTTTGTTTTCACAAACGCTATGGATGATCACAAAAACACTGTTTACTAATATTGACAGCCGTCGCACATAATCGTAAGTCGTAACAAGAAATAGCGGTAAACACACGGTAAGCAACTGCTATCTTATCCGGTTTTTAGGATTCCGTACCTCAAAAGGAAAACACGGGACCCTTATAAGATCACTCGTGTGCCTGTCCGTATATCACAGCCAATTTCAACCATTTTTTTATAAATAATTTTAAAACAAATACATTTAAAGATATTTAAGAAAATAGATGAAAATGTACCATTCCACGCTTGTACCCGAAAGTGCTGAGCCTAAAATTTTGAAAAAAATGTAGTAAATGGTTCTTTACTCATAGATCTCATTGGTTTTTTACTCAGGAAAACCTATGAGTCTATGGTCTTAAAATAACCTGTTAAACCTCCCAATATTGTGCTTACAAACTTACATTTGCAGTTGAAATGAATGTACCTTGGGATAAATTCATCCTACCTACGGAATCCGTCATTGTGCGCGGTCCGACACGCTCTTGGTCGGTTTTTTTTAGTTCCCAAGTGGCCTGCACTTTTACGCATTAGCTCGCTAACCTAGAAGTCTGTGTAGGTGCTTAAAACAAAATCCGTGGTTTAAAAACCGTTTAAATGTTGGCACATGGGACCTGGAAAAGGGCATAGGCTACTTTTCAACTTGGATCTCAGACGAAGTCGCGAGAAACAGCTAGTGTTAATTAATTCCTTAAAACATCCTAGCAAATCAGATTAGCCAATCGGCCCTCACCTTGACCCTGACTTTGGTATCTAACTAAGCGAAAATATCACAATATACAGCCTACTTTAAGGCCTCAGGGTAGTCCGCGAAATTCAAATCTTACGTATTTTGCAATGTGCAGGTCAGTATCAGGTTGTATGATGATCTAAATATTATGATTCAGGGGCCTTAGCAAGTAATTATTTATAGAATTATAATCATAAAAATCATCAATACAACTCTCTAAATTCATTATAATCCTATTGAATGACTGTTTCATAAAATCATGACATTTGAAGACTATTCTAACTTAAGGAGTTGTAATACTGAATCTAATGATTATAATTCTGTTAAGCCATATTTGTTACGATCGCGAATCATAATTGTAGTGTATCTATATAATAGATATGTAAACACTATCTCATGCACGCCAGCAGTGAGGTCGCTGTCACTAATGTCAACTGTCAGTTCACTACGAATGGCGGGAAATGGTGGACGATATAGGTAGCGTACCTGCACGAGAGGCTGGGTCGTTGTGATGAGCCAGTGTAGTGATATAATCAGCTTAAATACGGGATCAACAGGATTCTACAAGTGGCGACGAGGATAAAGGTCAGACAAAATAAAAAATACTTAGGAAAATGGTATGTTGTGTTGATCAAGTAAAATTGTAAAACACATGATACCTACCTGCAAAATCTAATGTGAATTGTATATTCCGTACCTACTTACTGGCGTCAAGTATTTCATGCAGAAGGAAGGATTCTATCATAGTTTAATTGTTATTCAAATTATGGGATAATGTTTACATTTAACCTCCGAAGCTGACGAGATGGACAGATGGATCACTTGGGAAATCCAGACCATTGTAATAAGGTAAGTAGGTACCTACATAAATTAGAATATGAACCACAGTCATTAAGTTATGTGGAATTGCTAAGTATTTATTTATTTGGAAACAATTACCATATTACCTGCAGAATAAACTGCTGCCTCTACCTATCTAACCACAGGACAGAGTTGGGTTAGAATCATGATAAACTTTGCATTTCATACATCCAATGACCTAAGTATAATATTTAGTAAATCTTTAAATTGTTGTTTCATTTTACTGTCAGCAGCGGGTTGGGACATGGCAAAAATATTCTAAATTGCTATAGGAGTCCCTTGTGATTTTAAGTAATCTAATCTAGGGTACATGAACTTAGTAATGACCCCCTTAACTCTGACTGTGGGATGTACTGACAACCTGCCTACACATTTAATAAGAACTACTATTTATTCACCTGTAAAACTATGGATACCTGTGGGTTTAAAAAATTATACAAATGTTAGCTGAAATACAAGCAGTGATTTTGATTGTGCTGCAGAGCAGATACAAACTTGAAAAAAGAAGGGAACATAATGCACAAAAAAAAAAAAAAAAACAATTTACTGTTATTGAAATGATGAATTAGAATAATACAGTTATGTGACAATGACTAGGCATGTTGTTGGTAAACTACTGTTTGATAAGGTATCCCACTTCAAGGGATCAGGAAGAAGTAGCCTTCTTGTGTTTGAGTAAACCCCTTTTATTGTGGCAATACTACAAAGGGCACTAAGTTCCAGGTGCCATTATACAATGTAGAAGTAATGCCTATTCAAACAATTTTATAAATAAAATAAAAATACATAACTATATAATATGTTGCTGCGAGCATTTAATTTAAGATTAATACATTTTACATAATATTATTAGTAACTTATTATTATATTTGTTGGTCTAGTGGCCACAAGTGTTACTGAGTACAGCTGCTGAGCTGGGTTTGTGTTAAGGGTGGGGCAAAGCGTTGTAGGGTTTATTCCCTCAGGAGTTCCTCTGTGGAGACCCGCATTTTGAATGTGGCCGGTTGATGGCTGTGGACTCAATCACTGTATCATGAGACTTGGACGGGACCCTCAGAATGTAAGTTAACTACTCTAATACTATATAATCTTTGCCTAATTGTGTGATTATAATTCTTACTTATGATCTGGAAAACACTGCTCTCTGTGAGTTCCTGTAGAACTATTACAATGGCTCTGTGTGAAAGTATTGATTCCTTTATTATGAGATCAGTATTAAAGTAAACGCAGTGGAATTGGGTTTTTATAATATATATTGTGTGCAATATCAAAAGTACATAGAATAACAAGTGTGGCCTAGCAACCGCCACATGGATGGTGTATGGGTCTGGAAGGGAAGGCTTCATGAAGTGACGCTGGAAGTGCTTTCCTAACAATCAGCACCATCTTTTGGATTGTTTGTCACATTAGGAGTCACCATGTATTGCTGAAGATTAGTTATTAAACTGATTTCTATGTTTTAGTTAATAACTATCTATGGTTAAAATTGGAAGGAACGATTATGAATTTTGGGTTTTACACATAAATAACAACTGCACAGTTGTTATTGTAGCTATGTTGGTTGGGATGCGGTGTTACCCAATATTCTGGAAAATACCTAATGCAATTAAGTATAGGTACCTAAGTATGATTATTGATGATTCGATTTAAAAGTAGCATTAAGTAATTTAGTTTCTAACATAAATCACAAACTAATATAATAACTAGATTATTACATGATGACTTATAAACATTAAACCATAATTGGGTAATTAAACCCTTTTGAACTAGGTACTAGGATTGTTGTCAAGCCTAATAGGTATTGAAGTTGTAAAAGTAATAAAGTTATAGTATTGAAGTTCTAAAATACCTTTGCATTTCTGAATATTAGCATTGTTCGCATTGACTCCTACAATATGTTCTTCTATACCGATTATTGTTTAGTATGGAATAAATTTAAAAAAAGGAAGAACAAATTGTTAACCAGGAATACGCGCATGTAAAAAAAGATAACGTAATAAGTACAAGAATACCTACACAGTTTGAGTGGTAGGTCTGTACTCAGCTACGAGTATATCAAAATATGGAAAGCTCTTTAATATTGTTGGAAGTTTTATTCAACCAAGTAATTTAGAGTTTTTGCATATTTGAATTCTGAATCTTGGATAATTGTCAAGTTTTAGGAAGTACCTTAGTACAAGCAGATACATGCGGTCAATCAAAAGTTAACTGAGACTGGTATTGGGTACAACGTGGAAGGTTGATTAAGTGGAAATATGTGTGTACATGTAAATTATCTAAGATTGAGTATTCAAGGTACTTGGATAAGGAAAGAAAGAAAGACATTTATTTGGTAAGAAGTATAACACAACAACAATAAAAAGAAGAAAAGAATAGAATATATAATGAAAACGTTCGCGTGCATTCTGCGCGGTGAGATTGGCGACGTGTGAATTGGAAGTTGTGTTAAAAAATATTATTAATATTTATTATTTTTTATAGCACGACAGTGGTGGTGGCCTAGCCCGACTTAGGTCGTGGGTTCGAAACCAGGCAGGCGTTTTGTGTATTTCATACTCATCACCACTGTTCATCAACGGTGAAGGAAAACATCGTGAGGAAACCGGCATGTCTGAGAACCAATACTTCGAAGACATGTGACATCTGCCAGTACGCACTGTTTCCGCGTGGTAGATGGGCTTCCATTAAATTGGATGCAGGGGCTTCCATTAAATTGGATGCATTGGCTTCCATTAAATTGGATGCATGGGCTTCCATTGAATTGGATGCAGGGGCTTCCATTAAATTGGATGCAGGGGCTTCCATTAAATTGGATGCATGGGCTTCCATTAAATTGGATGCATGGGCTTCCATTAAATTGGATGCATGGGCTTCCATTAAATTGGATGCATGGGCTTCCATTAAATTGGATGCATGGGCTTCCATTAAATTGGATGCAATGGGCTTCCATTAAATTGGATGCATGGGCTTCCATTAAATTGGATGCAATGGGCTTCCATTAAATTGGATGCATGGGCTTCCATTAAATTGGATGCATTTAAACGGTAAAGGAAAACATCGTGAGGAAACCAGATGTAACACTCCATTAAATTGGATGTATCAAATGGTGAAGGAAAACATCGTGAGGAAACCAAATGTAACACACCAATAAATTGGATGTATCAAAGCGATGAAGAAGAGCATCGTGGGGGCGTGTCCTGGAGCCGATGCTTCGCTGCGTGGACATCCGCCGACCCGCGCTGGGCCCGCGTGGTGGCTAGCGGTCCATCATTTAATTTTCCTTTAACATGGTTTCATGTCCCTCACAGAAAGGAGGTTAGTATCTATACATGTTATGGATTGGAGTCGTTTTCATGTGTGCGTTGTTCTTCTGGGCCGCGCGACGGATTTTGATGGGGTTTTCACCGTCGTTTGGAGGTTTCGTTTCGGGGGGTTTGTGTGTGTGGTGCGTATATTAAAGTTAATTATTAGAGTTGATTAAAGCTGAGAAGTCTCGATGTTTTGTGGGACGTGGAAGCCGTGCGAGGCGAAAGCGAATCGCTAGTGGGATATATATATATATATAATAAGATAAGTATTGGATATTTACCAAGGGGATGTTATAGGATGACTAAATTTTCTATAGGTCTTGTCATGGACGTAAGTGATTTTATTCAACCGCTCAACTGTCGATTGGCCTTTGGAGGGCGGTGGCAGTTGGGGTTCTGTTGTCTCGTTGGTGACAGTTGGAGGGTTATGATTACTTTATTGCTTGATAGAATTATCATTTTCGGTTCTTTACGTTTCTTCTCTTTAAGAGAGGTTAAGAAACCTTACACACGGGTCGGGACCAAGTATGTAAGGTGAAATTTGGATAGAAAAGTTGGATGACAATATTGAAGAAGTCAGGCACTTATTTGTGATACAATGATGTTAAGGACGGTGGCTTTTTAGAGCATGTAAAGTGTGTGAGTAGGCATCTGAGGGTGTTAAGGCTTTGTGTGAGAGATTTTGGTATGACACAAGTAAATAAAAGAACAATGAGGACAATATGAACGGTTTCTGCGTTCCATTAGGTTTTAATTTCTATGGCGAGATCTTGATACTTACTGAGCTTTTCGAATATGGTGGTTTGAATAATATTGTGTGAGTTAGGTATTGCTATATCTATTAGATAATAATATTATTATGAGGTCTGTTTTATTGGTTTATTATTATGAGATAGTGATTAATGTGGCAATAGCATCTGAAAAATCCTAAAACGCTTTGATAAAGTACCTAATAGCTGAACATAAAAAATAAAAATTGATAGCCAGATTTAAATAAATAAATAATCGTTTATTCGCTAAGAAAGAAAGATTACCATCATGCTATATCAATTAATCATAGAAATAGATTTAATGTTCTGAGTTGCGAAATTAAATTTTTGGGCGATACTTGAAACAAAAAGTACAATCTGCGATCTGTCATAGTATGAGTGAGACTTCACTGGGTGAACAGATTCATTAGGCAATCTGAGATCACAAAATGTATTTAGCTTTTCTTTAATTGGACTATATCAATTAATCATAGAAATAGATTTAATGTTCTGAGTTGCGAAATTAAATTTTTGGGCGATAGTTGAAAAAAAAAGTTTTTAATGTTTTTAAATGAAAGGGAAGAGGTTGTAGGAGCAAGGAAACTAGACAAAGGATGAGAACACATGTTAATAAGGTCATATCTACAGATGATCAGACTTCATTATTTTAGTTTAACTGCCTTTAATTATTGCTTTAAATTAATTGGTACTTGTTTGCAGAAATGTATAGTGGAAATAAATATGTTTATGATTTTGATTTTACACGGTTATTTGGTAACGTGTTTTCAGTTGAACAAATAAAAATATAATAAGAAAGGGATGTAGTGTATCTATATAATAGATATGTAAACACTATCTCATGCACGCCAGCAGTGAGGTCGCTGTCACTAATGTCAACTGTCAGTTCACTACGAATGGCGGGAAATGGTGGACGATATAGGTAGCGTACCTGCACGAGAGGCTGGGTCGTTGTGATGAGCCAGTGTAGTGATATAATCAGCTTAAATACGGGATCAACAGGATTCTACAATAATTATTATAATAAATATACAACCTGACTGATATACAAACTGACTTGCAAATTGCAAAAAACGTAAGAAAATTTGAATTTCAAGGGCTACCTTGGAGCATCCCCCTTATGGCCATGTTCACAGGTAAAGTGCGCAGCATAGCTATAGTGTAGCTTGGTTGTGGAGGATAGATAAGCTGTCGGTCAATGTAATGTACTGGTATTTAGCTGTATCCGGTTAGACTGGAAGCCGATCCCAACATAGTTTGGAAATGGTGTGGCGGCATCTACATCGCCACATGCAAATTACGCATCAAAGACCTGACGTCACACAAAAATCCTGACGTCACAAAATCCTGCATCGCGCAATTAGAGTTTACCGTGCGATGGCATATCTGGCATAGATGGCATAGATGACATATTATATACAAGAACCCGACATCTATCGTTGGGCAGTTGCCCGCCAGATACGACACCCTTCTGGTCGGACGATCCTCCCTTTACTATAGAGGATGAGTGAACTTTACACCCTGTTCCTCATACCTCTAAAGCTAGGCAGAATATGGTGATGGCATGAATAACATTTTTTGTTGCATAGTTATGCTAGTAGTTTGTAGCCGATATTATCATAGAATAATAACGTATTCATACCGCGACTTAGGTGTATCTTTACAAGCCTTTCCATAGAGAAAAACTGTTTGGAATACTAATATCAAAATTGTGTTTTATTTATCTGTTACAAAACCCTTTGTCAACAATGGGTAATATTTCGCAAGCACATACTATATTTTAAAAGGCAATTCATGTATTAAATCAGAAACATGAGGAAAATGTGATGGACGTGATGGTACACGTACTTACTTATCTACACTCATACATAAACTCACGCCTTCTTGCCATGGTGGTAGGCAGTAACTACAGAACCTGCTATGATCCTTACATACTTCGCTTCGTTTACGTTCATACATGTGCCCTGTTTGTCAAAAGTTACAAGTCTACACGTTCACAAGTTACCTAGAATGTTTATTTTCGTTATATTCATAGCTCATCTCCATATTCATAATCAGCCTTAATTTTCCCACTGCTGGGACACGGGCATTAGGTCATCTCTCTCTTTAGACCACATACAAAAAAAAAAAAAAAATCGAATTTAAAAATTGATTGTACTAAGCACGACACTTGTAAACTTGTAAGACGGAATAGAGAGTCGCCGGACACTCTCAGGATTTGTTATGATTTTGTACAAGTTGTAACATAGAAATATTTTTTGATAAACAAAATCACGAATAAAAGTGTAAAATTATAAGTACTTGTGAACTAAATAATGACATTTAGTAATACAAGGCTTGCAAGTTTTGATATACAGGGCTCTGGTCATAGCGCGCGCTAGTTGCAAGTACTACGCACCTGACATCACCAGTAAGGTATACCAATATCTCCTTCTAGGTCCTCCCGGCGTTTCTACTCACCACTCCCTTTCATTCATCCTCTCAACATGTCCAAAACATTTAACCATACTGCTTTCAATTTTTTTACATACTTTTTTTGTTTTTTTGTGCAGGTAAAACTTAAGACAATAAATGTCTAAATTGAGTGATAACCTGACGTGGTAAATTTCCCTTTCCTCCTTCGCTGATGTCGATCGCGTACGGTCAGTCGCGTACGCGTAGCAACGTAGTACGCGCCACAGACGTCAGCGTCGCAGTATACTGCTATATATACTGTTTTTAAAAAGGATAGATGATTTTGTACCCACCTTTTTGATAATAAATTTTATTTTATTTATTTATTTATATAGAACACAATGTATATACGTACGCGTGACCGACGTACGCGACCGACATCAGCGTAGGACGAATTCAAGCTTAGGGACCTGTCCCCCTGCCATGGTTGCGGAATAGTCCGAAAGGGATACCGGGACCCTGGCAACAGGCAACTGAAGGAACACGGGTGGGTTTTAGTCAGTAAGAGTCTGACACGCCCTTCCGCTCCGCCCAGAGCGGGAGAAGTCATTTGATGATTTGCCACCCAAAAAAAAAAAAAAAAGGGACCTGTCCCACCGCCGCGCCGCCGCGCCGCGCCGACGAGGATGCGACTAGACAATACCAACATAGTATGCGCGCGGACAATACCAAAAATTCTACACTCGCATCTAAGTTCCAGGCTGTCACAAATTACAGATTTGGGTTTATTCGATTAGACGAAATAAATCAATTAAGATAGAAGAGTTTTTGCGAAAATGTCATTAATCAATTTTTTTTTAGTTTTTCGTTTACTCTATTTTAGGAGCGAATAAGTTCGGAAAAGTTGCAAAGATCCGTTTTCAAACAGCGTGGAGAAGGCTCAGACTAAATAAAAAACAGAGCGGTAACAATACAGTAAAGCATGCCAAAACTACACCTCCGCTCTGTGCATACACGCTTGCACGCACAAAATTAACAACCATTTACAATCAAACTACACCTCACGTGCACACATGTTTACGAAACCGGCCTCACGTCACTGTTGACAGCGCTCTGTCTTGGATTCTTATTTGGTCTGAGACAACAAGTTATTCAATATCATGGAGAAAATCACCCCCTTTATGGGTTGCAGAATGCCGAAGACTAATGCAATGTCCTAATAGAATGCAATTTACGCAACGAGAAGTTCGCGCGAACGTTACTTAGTTTTTAAATGACGTTCGCACGATCTTGCCCTGGTCGCATAAAGGCTCCCGCGTATAGGCACGACGCGACACCCGACCGGTAGAACAATTTTCGTGAACCTTTCATAGAAATTGTTTCACTAATCGCTTTCTATTAGTACACAGGGCTACACATCAAGCTATACATTTCCGGTTTATGCTGATCTCACATTACAAATGTATAGTTAGATGTGTAGCCATGTGTGTATCGTTTTATTGTGTAACAGATGAAAATAATTGAAATCTTACCGGTCATATTCAATAGTTGATATGTCAGCATCACTAGAACTATGGTTCACTTTTAGCAGACCATTTCTTCGAAAGAAGGACTTTCTTCTGGGTTTACCCCCCTTCTCTTCTGTGCTAGATTCTACGAATGATATGGTGGAAGATGATGTAAATTCCTTATGGTTATCCATGGCTCTGAAAAACATATTTTCCTCGATATTTTTATAAGGTCAGACTACAAAACTCGCGACAATCTAAGAAGTCCGCTTTGACAGCTATAAAAATGCTTTGTGTAGTGATGAAAAAAAAAGTTGGTTTCTTATAAACTCATTCTCGAGACATATCGATTGAACATACTTAGAGAGTTTGTAATCGACGAGTTATCTACCATTGCTTAAAAACTGATTCTCAAGGCATAACGTTTTATTACATGTACGAGAACAAAACGTCAAAACGGACTTCTTAGGTTGTCGCGAGTTGTAGTGTTATTCGGTAAAGTTCACTTAGAATTCAAGTGAACGCACAAGATTCGAAAACAAACGCACGAATTCGCACGAAGTTAATTTATTTGTTGGCAAATCGACAGCTGCAGAAATCGGTTGGTTGTTGGATGGATTGGTGATCAAAGTTTGTTGTTATTAGGAGACAGAAGTGTGCTGCTGTATGCATAGCACTTTACAAAATTTAACATAAAATTTGTAAGTGCCTTTGTAATTGTCGAAAAAGGTTCGTCAAATTATTGATCAGTTCAAGAGCATTTTGGGAGATTCACCTTGACCCGGCAATCGGGATTTTAAGGGGATGTATCTATAGATAAGTATCATTCCTACCTATATTTTTATAGGTCAATAGGTAACCAAGGGTATGTTCCTAAATCGTCTCTAGGCACTAGATTTCTTTTTTTGAAAAATACGTATGAAAGCTGAACTTGAGAAACAAATATCGTTTTCGGAAATATAAGAGTAAAAAACACTTTCTTACCAGAATTCGCCAAAATAAACAACGATTTCTATCCCCTAACATCTGTATTTCGACGTAAATTATTCACAAAAATATATTTTTACACTTTATTTTTACACTCACACTAGACTAAACCTCTTAACTTGTGTAAATACCCACATTTTTTACTAAACATTGTCTAAATCTGACGCCTGTTTTAATGTGCGGCGCTGGTGTCGCGCGGCAGGATTCGGAATCAATTAATTGATTATTTATTAAGAAGAAAAACATATTTATTTCTTACTGCGATACATTTAAAGGTCTTTATAAATGGAAATATTAATTTTGGGTACACATTATATGTTATTTTAACGGATTTTTAGTTGAAAGTTGTTGAAACTATCTCTTTTCTAAGAACCAGCTGATTGTATGATACATAAAGATACCTAATAAACTGTAATCAATATTATGACGTAAATGTACTGAGAGCCTTTGAAGTCTTACAAGTATTAAATGTTTCGCTAGCAAAGTATTTAATTACTGTTTAATTATAACTATGAATGGTTTGGGAAATAATAGTCATCTCATCTGCCTAGCCTTTTCCCAATCAAGTTGGGGTCGGCTTCCAGTCTAACCACATGCAGCTGAATACCAGTATTTTACATGGAGCGACTGCCTATCTGACCTCCACAACCCAGTAACTGGGTAATACGATACCCCTTGGCAAGACTGGTAGTCAGACTTTCGGGCTTCTGTTGACCCGTAACGACTGTCAATGATACACAAATGACAGCCGGGACCAACGGCTTAACGTGCTTTCCGAGGCACGGAGAAGTCTCGATATATAGAGATCCATCCACGGACGAGCCCCGGCAAGCGTAGCTTAACCTGATGGATCGACCCGTGCGGCTGTTATTACTTAGCCACGAGCTCCTCATATTGAGAAATATACAAGCGCTTTCTTAAATTAATTTAATTTTTAATTAATTTAATTAATTGCTGCACGTGCTAATGTTACCCTAGTCATTAAGTCAGAAATGTATGTAGTGTAAACAGTTGTTGGTTAACCTAAATAAATAAATAAATAAATTACAGCAGCTGGTCGACCGAAGCTCGGGTGAAAATAGATAAACATATTGTTCAGGTATACCAATGGTGTATCATAATCCCGAGGCTGTGAAAATAGAGAAAACTAATTTTCCCAGATATGAGACCTAGCTAGATCGATTTTTCGCTCCAGTAAACCCCTATAATGTAAATTTCATCGAAATCTTTAGAGCCATTCTCGAGAACGAGAAATCAGGCGCGGTCGCAGCCCAAGATTTTGAGCGGGGTCACCATTGGTGCCGAGGAATATTTTTAAGGAAATGGTAGGTAATTGATAAGTACGTAAATCATTCAGTCTCTCGACAGCTTGAATGGTTTTGGGGGGAGTCATGACCCCCAGGACCCCACCCGTCGGACCGCGTTTGAGAGAAAATACATTCCTTCTTTTTTACATCACGCCTGTAATAGCCGAAGGGTTAGGCAGACCGCAGAGGTGTATACCTATAGTAACTTTTTTACACTTTTTATAAAATTAAAAATATGTTTAGAATTTGGCAATAAGCGACATCTGCCTACATATAGCTGAACTATTATACCGCTTGCTCCTTCTAATAGTTCGTGTATTCCATGATAGATGGCGTAGTTATCAATTTTTAATTATAATATAATGGACGTGCATAAGATAGCAATTATGGTGCCAATACTAAGGAAATAGGAAATAAATAATAAAATAACGATGTAATAATTATCCTCTACCCTCCATAATTTGTACCTACGTGGAACTTTACATGTCAGTATTATTTTGACTCCAGTTTTTCTGTGATGCTCGCTGTCTCATATTTATACGCGGGAAAGAAAGAGAAAACAGACTTATAGGATTTCTGTGGCAGGCATGGGCATTCGTTTTTCTTCATAATGTTTTTGTTTCCGTTTGCTAGTGCCTTTGGAATAATGTTCTGTGCGAAATAAACGTGCGAAAATGTTTTATTCCGATTTACTTGATTTATTTTGCGCAAAATGTGGTAATATTGTGTTAAAATAAGGATTTAATTGTGATCTGTGTCTTTTGTAAGGCTGAATCAGTGTTTGTTTGTGTCTGTTATTGATTTTTTTTTGAAGTTGTAAGAACAAGTGATTCGTTTTGTGTTTTGTTTGAAGATTTATTTCGTTTTGAAACTTTAAAATAACAGGTTGGTACTCACAATAATAAACTTAATTGTTTATTTTATAATTAGGCCGTAGAATCAGTATAAAAAAAATCTTTGTTGGGTATTTACCTTCCTATTTACATAATATGCAATGGATTTACTTTTAGTCCTATTTCATTGTTTCCAGGACAGGTTTTGAGTGCAAATGATAAAATACACAATAAGTAATATAATTATTTAGATACCTACCCCATAAATACTGGTAAGTACTCAGCTGCATCCGGTTAGACTGGAAGCCGACCCCAACATTGTTGGGAAAAGGCTAAGGAGATTGATTTAGATACCCGGGGAATTCTTATACCAGCTGATATGCCTACCTACTCAAATTATATGTAACTGATAGTGGGTGAGCCTGCGTGGAATTTCGCCGAAATCCCATGATCCGTGATTTTGCGGACGGACACCGACGAGCCCGGACGACGCGACGGACCGTGGGAAGGTGTACGTGCGGGGTATCGCAGACATCGGAAGTTCCTCGGTGCGCGGTGCGTGGCGGTCTGTGGTCGTCTGCCGTGCGTGTCCGTCTGCAATATTGCCGATCGTCGGATTCCACCTAACTTACCTTAGAATCAGTAGGTACTTAATTCCATTAAATATGTACAATACTATTTGGCAATACACTAGCCGGGGTTGGTCCGGGTGACCAGTTTTACTTACAGTTCGATTTAAACTTAATTGCGGCTCGGAAGTTAGCTACTCGCTGCGCAGTATCCAACCCGTCACCCCCACTGACACATGAAATTGTTACTGCGCAGCGACTCGCCTCATGTTCCGATTGAACTTTACCGGGAAAGCTCGTGGCTTTGGACCGCGCTCTAAACGTAAGAGAATTTAGCGGGCCAGAGGGCCTAGACAAGTGACAGTCGCGATCGCTTCCAAAGCGTTTCGTCTTTCTACAACGACTTTCAACAGGATTGACATAAGCTTTTCGATAGCATAAGTCAGTCCTATACATTTTTGCCTTATCCATCATCGTTATCGCTGATAAAATGTCTCTTTGTGTAGGTCCTCTGGATACTTTCGATATAAATGCGACGAACATATTTTGGATGTGATTGTACATATTCTCTGCCTTCCCATTCGCTCAATAGAGGCATTAATTTATGCGCCTAATTATAATTAACTGGGCGTTTTTTATTATAAGTAATTAGGCTGACGAGAATCGCGTTAAGACGTTTTCCTTCCGCGCGGTTTATAAATACAATGGTACGTCACTCATGTGAACTTTAGTTTAGGGTAGATAAGTACCTACTTACTTATTGTTCTGTGGTGTGAATTATACAGGATCAATTAGCTGGCGAAACTCCACCGACGTGATGGGTATGGGAGGGCAAGAGATCTGTCTATTGGGCAAGCCAGCTTGCGAAACTGAAGACTGATGATGGCAGGATCGTATTCGCGAAACCTGAACTATTGAGAGAGATCGAGAGTTTCTATTGAAAGTTACACGTCTACCAGTAACCCCATTTCGAATCTGGCAAACGACCCTAAAGCTGGATTGACAGGTCACTATACGGAAGATATCCCGGACGTCAGCTTGTACGAGATTAGGATGGCTCTGAAGCAGCTAAAAACAACAAGGCACCGGGTGTTGACGGAATTACGGCCGAACTCTTGAAGGCAGGTGGAAAACCCGTCCTCAAGGCCCTCCAGAAGCTATTCGATTCTTTCATACTTGAGGGTACAACACCACAGAAATGGAGCAGACGTGTGGTAGTACTCTTCTTTAAAAAGGGCGACAATGCCCTTCTTAAGAATTATAAGCCCATCTAACTTCTGCGCCATGTCTACAAACTGTTTTTAAGAGTCTCTCGCGCAGGTTTATCGACTTCCCGGAAAGCCGGAATCCGTAAAGGCTTTAGCAATTTGGACCACATACATACGCTGCGGCAGGTTATAGAGAAGGAAGACCGAAGAGTATAAACCGCCTCTCTGCTTAGCGTTTGTGGACTACGAGAAAGCCTTCGATTCGATCGAGACTGCAGTCTCTCCAACGGTGCCAGATTAAATATCGGTACATCGAGGTGCTGAAATGTTTGTATGAAAACGCTACTATGTCAGTCTGACTCCAAGACCAGACCTCGAAACCTATCTTTCTGCTGCGAGGGATGAGACAGGGAGTCGTTATCTCACCGAAACTGTTCACCACTGCACTGGCGGATGCCTTCAAGGCTGGACTGGAAATGGGTTGGCATCAATATCAATGGTGAGTACATCACTCACCTTCGGTTTACCGACGATATAGTAGTCATGGCTGAGACTATGGAGGAGTTCAGTTCAATACACGATTACTTCAGTAGAGCTTCCGAAAGAGTGGGTCTTAAAATAAACATGGACAAAACAAAGGTCATGTCGAATGCCCACGTAACACCCACCCTCATGAAGATCGGAGGCTCTGCACTCGAAGTTGTGGACGATTATATTTACCTAAGACAAACTGTCCAGTTAGGTAGGTCCAACTTTGAGAAAGATGTCAATCTTGAATCTGACTCTGCGCGTTCGGGAAGCTGCATAAATCTTCTCGTCTCATATACCAGTGATGACCTATAGCACTGAAACGTGGCTCGTCGCTCACAATGGGCCTCTTTAGATGCAATGGAGAGGGCTATGTGTTCCTCCGTGATCGAATCAGAAATGAAGACATCTGTTGGAGAACCAACCGACATAGCCCGAAGTTATGCCCAACTTAAGTGGCAGTGGGCAGGGCACATTGCTCGCAGAACAAATGGCCGATGGGGCCGAAAGTTTCTGGAGTGGCGACCGCATACCGAGAGACGTAGCGTTGGAAGGCCTCCTACAAGGTGGACCGATGACCTGGTGAAGGCCGCAGGAATCCGTTGGATGCGAGAAGCACAGAACCGGTTGAAGTGACGGTGATCAGGGAAGGCTTATGTCCAGCAGTGGACCTCTTTCGGCTGAAATGATGATGAAGATGACAACACATGTCCTGGGTTCTGGCATAGACTTTTTATCCCTGTAGTAGATACGTGTCGTGGGATAATTTCCGACTTCAAACCAGACGAAGTCGCGTGCATAGCTAGTAGGCTAAAATAAGACACAGAGGGTATAGTTATTAACATAAACAGAGTTGATTGTAATAACAAACACACATGTGTAACAGCAGTTATTTGCTTCGTCCAACATAATGAGTGTATACGTATAATAATGGCTACGTTATGAACTAAAGGAAAACGTGATAAAGGCTTAAACACATTTGCGCGAGTTGCGGCGCGTCTTGTGACATTAGTGCACTTTATGTAGGTACCTGTGACGTCAGAAGCAAAACTCATCGACTTTATAAAGTTTAATGGAAAATCCTACAACACGAAACATAAAAAAAAACAAGTAATAAAAACTAAAACCCAACTACGACTTAAAAGGTATAATCAAGACACCACAGACAGACAAATTAAAAATCCGGAGTCACACGTGTTAGGGCATAAATCGAACAGATTACGTGTGACTCCAGATTTTTAATTGTGCTCATTAAGCCCTTTCATTTGACACCCAACATGGTACGATTAAACCATTTTTCTTTTTAAGTTCCTCACTTTATGTCCTCTAGAGGGCGCCATTTTTAATTTAATGTGACTTCACATAGCCTATAACCAGCGGACAATCACGACGCTTCTAACGATACCTCATTTGTCAAATTGTGATAAGTGGTTTGGAAGATAGGAGGGAACAGATGAACATACATACATACATACATACATACCGGTCAAAATCATAACCCTCCTTTTTTCTTCGCCGTAGTCGGGTAAAAATAAAAGTTATAGGTACACACGGCGACACATCAAGTTACACTCTTCCAGTTTATGCTGATCTCTCATTGTATAGGATTTCCGTACAATGCGAGGTCAGCTTATACTGGATATATATTTGTCAAATTATTTATGATGAGTAGTTTAGAAGTTATGAGGGAACAGATGAACATATATTCAAATACATACCGGACAAAATCATAACCCTCCTTGCTTCGCCGTAGTCGGTAAATTCTAAATACGAAATGAACAGGCCGACAGACGGATGGAGGTTCTTACTTTTTGTTCTTACGCCTTAACGGCTGAACGGATTTGGATAGAACTTGGCACACGGATAGACCAGGACCTGGGTTAGGGCATAAGATACTTTTTATCCCGGTAGTACGGTCCAGTAGGATTATTTCCGTTATTTCCGAACTGCACGCGGCCGTAGTTGCGGGCAAAAAGCTAAAAAATAATACTGCCCCCGATAGTTAAAAAGACGTATCTAACAAAAAGTAAAAACGGATAAATAAATGTTTTAATGAATGAAACGGGAAATCGTTTGCTGTCTTCGAGTAAATTAAAATATTTACATACTAAAAGTTGAAAATAATGCCCACTATAATAGGCTTTAACTTGGTTTAATATATAATATGAATTTATTAATTTTTATAATAAAAATAACGAAAAAACAGTTTTATCTTAGCATAAAAAATTAAGAAAAGTATTACATACTTAATTGAATAGACGTAAATAGATATTTACGTCTACTCAATCAAGTATTATGTAATATTTTTCTTCATTTCGCAAGGAAGCGTTTGAAATTGAAAGGACGCATCTGGGCAGATGCGTCCTTTAAATTTCAAATGCTTATATTACTGACAAAAAAAAAACTATAAAGTATAAGGACCTTATCTACATAAATGACTTTTTAATTAAGTTAGGTACACATAAATCCGTCTTTTCATCTTCAATCGGGTGTAAAAAATGAACAGAAGCGCCCTATTTTGTTGTGCTAAAACCGCACTGGAGGAAGATAGAAAAATATTAAAAATACAAGCAGATGCGCCTTTTTTTACCCGACTACGGCGAAGCAAAAAGGAGGGTTATGATTTTGACCGGTATGTATGTATGTATGTATGTATGTATGTATGTATGTATGTTCATCTGTTCCCTCCTATCTTCCAAACCACTTATCACAATTTGACAAATGAGGTATCGTTAGAAGCGTCGTGATTGTCCGCTGGTTATAGGCTATGTGAAGTCACATTAAATTAAAAATGGCGCCCTCTAGAGGACATAAAGTGAGGAACTTAAAAAAAAAAATGGTTTAATCGTACCATGTTGGGTATCAAATGAAAGGGCTTAATGAGCACATTTCAAAAATATATATATTATAAACCCAAAAGAATTTAAAAAAAAATCAAGTAACAAAAACTAAAACCCAACTACGACTTAAAAGGTATAAACAAGACACCACAGACAGACAAATTAAAAATCCGGAGTCACACGTTATCTGTTCGATTTATGCCCTAACACGTGTGACTCCGGATTTTGAATTTGTCTGTCTGTGGTGTCTTGTTTATACCTTTTAAGTCGTAGTTGGGTTTTAGTTTTTGTTACTTGATTTTTTTTTCTGATTCCGGCAATGTAGATAACTCAAATCTGGAAAAACTGTTAGATGCGTCTTTTTTTCTATCGGGGGCAGAATAGTTAAGAAATGTCTTATTTTGTCAACAGTTCAAATAACCCAAGATGAAGACCAAACTGACTTCGGTGACGTACCTCGGCTTCACGGCAATGGACCGACGGTTCTCCAACGCCATGCTGCCGTGGTTGCTGCGGGAGATTAGGGCTACTGGCATTAAAGATAAGGTATGTAATGGTGTGATGAAGACGAAAGGCAATAAACCGTAATATTTCAAGGCAAGAAAAACGTGTGTCCAAAAGGCGTTAGGTAGAGATGCAACTATAGTACAGTACAACAATTTTCTCGGGTATCATCGCATTTCCGAATACAAACGAATGCTTATTTCCATGTCCATCAATTATTCGATTAAATAATTAATTGATGTAATAATTTGTAGAATTCTATTTTATTTGTTGTTTAATTTTGAATGATTTTAATTTTGTATAATTGCGAGTAAATTGAGTTTTGTTTTGTTTTAATTTTATGATTGTCTCTTATTGTTATTAGCCTATAACTTGTGTGTTTGGTGTTTTACTACTGTTAGTGCAAGTTGGTGATAAATAATTAAATAAATAAATAAGATTTATCATGTATATTAATTTGTTTTCTGAGCTGTAAAACTATTTTCCATAAACTATTTCCTCACATTTTTTAAATAAATTACATTAAGTTAAAATCTTTAAAAGAGTATAAAATCTTTAATATATACTTCCAAGTCGATTCAGAGCGTCAGGTCTGCGCCAAGTGCAAAGGACAACTGATTGAAATCCGACGACTAACGAAACACGAAGTTTGCCGAGGGACATTAAGGGGCCGGCGGTCGATCGATCACAACTACGAATCGAGTGCTACAAATGTTGCGCTAGTGTGCCTGTCGGAGCGATACACACAGCTACCGTAAACTGTACGACCACGCACACATTTTCATTGACATGACATTTCGCTGACGCGATAGCACTACTAGCTATTGGAAATTTATGATAAAGGATGTGTTCCGTAATACTAAAAATGATTCATGAAAACTTAATGTTTTTCCAATTTTTTTCGATAATTTGTAACTTGATAATATAGGCTATGTTTCTGCTGAAACAATATCACAAGTATTGTTGTTTATAATACAGAAAAAACAATATGAAAACATGTCATTTACGCTGTAAAAAGGTGCGAAATTCAAATCGCTACAACTTCATTTTAGTTGATGAGAGGTAGGAACCTAGATAAATACTATCTCAATCCGAATAACAACACATTTTTGTGGAAATATGCTCAAATTGCAAAAGATTTAGGTATTACGTTTGTATGGAGAATTCATCCGTCGCCTCGTTCTTAAGAAAAAAGCTGTACTGTGTACACCCACAATTATTCGCCTTAGATTCTAATACTGTATTGTTCTTACAGCTCAGCATTGCAATAGAAGATGGCTGCTTGAAAGCTTACAACGGAAATTTTGAGCCTGTCATCATCCATCGGCTGGTGGACATTGTACGGTAAGTCCCTACCACACATCTACCTAGCCTTATCCCAACCAAGTTGGGGTCGGCTTCCAGTCTAACCGGATGCAGCGACTGCCTATATGACCTCCACAACCCTGTGGCTGGGTAATACGATACCCCTTGGCAAGACTGGTTGTCAGACTTTCGGGCTTCTGACGACCCGTAACGATTGTCAAAGATCCACAAATGACAGCCGGGACCAACGGCTTAACGTGCTTTCCGAGTCACGGAGGAGTCTCGATATGTAAAGATGGTCACCCATGCACGGACCAGCCCCGGCAAGCGTAGCTTAACCTGATGGATCGACCCGTGCGGATGTTATTACTTAGCCACGAGCTCCTGGCAGTAGTATTTTGGAACTATCAAATAAATTCTAACATCGAAATTAAAAAAGTCATTTTTTCAAACAAACTAAATAGATAGATAGATAGAATACTCTTTATTATGTACACCATAAAAATTACAGACATAAATTAGAAATTTTACATAGGCTAAAAAAAGTAGTGATGGGCCGACTATGGGGTTTGCCGATCTTTGACTAGCTATCGTAACTAAACTATTGGATTAATTTTTTGTATGTAGACTGAGAACCTCTTTAGATATACGGAGTTTCATTTTTTGTCGTATTATCGTCTCCATCTTGTATATACAACCTTATTTTTTGTTTATGCTAAACCCGAAAAGGGGTCAATGTACTCATCATTTTGAACAACTTTCTCTATGAGACCAAACTTGAAATCGCGAAAAAAATATCAGCTGTTCCATACATTTTGTCGATTTAAGTGAACACAAATGTATGGAACAGCAAATTTTTTGCCAAAAGTATTTGATGCTAATGTAAATAAATGTATCAGAAAACTTATATGTAGAATCCAATTTGTAGTGCCACATTCGAATTGTGGTCTTTGATTTGATTATTTGAATACTTAAACTGGTAATTCTATATTTAAATCAACCCGTCTGCCGTCAAAGCAAGTGAACAGAGAGCTTAAAACGGCCACTTTGGCAGTATCATAAACATAATAAATAAGAAAATATTATGAATCATCGTAAATTGTCACAAACTGACAATTCATAAATGATCTGCGTGCAATTCATATTACGAAATAATTCATCTGTTTGACAGTTTTCTATGGAGATTCGTAAAATGGTCCACAAAATTATGAATTGCTTTTACGTCAAATTAGAGGAATTGCTAATGACAGCTGGGAATTCAGGAAATGAATTGCTTTTAGAGGAATTGTGGCCGTTATAGGTCCCCCGTTTAGCAAAAATGACCAACAAAATATCGGATTTTGATTTTCCTCAAAACCTATTAACGACCTACGTAATAAAAATACAAACATAAAATGCTAATCCACAAATCCGGAGCAATTATTTTTTGCAATATAAAGTTAGATAGAACCTCAATTACGTATTGAAACCTGTTCTTCTTCACAAAAACGTCTCAACAAATCATATTAAACCAGCAAAGGTTATCTGCACGATCTTGTATGACGTTATTGTCAGAAAAAACGTCAATACATAAATAAATAAGGAGGTACTCGTATGTCATTAATATTTTGTTCTATTTCACTATGTTTTTTGTCATCATATACCAGCTGTGCACGCGGTTTCAACGGAAATATCGGATTATTCATTTTCGCTTAGCGTTCTTTCTAACTTTTATTTTTGCTCTGCTCCTAAGGGTCTTAGAGTGACCATAAATAGGCTATAGCCTTGCTCAAGAATTAGGCTATCAAATGTAGAAATTTTCAAATCCGACAGGTACTTAGTTCCAGAGATTAGCGTGTTCAAACAAACAAAGTCAATCTGCCTAGCCTTTTCCCAACTATGTTAGGGTCGGCTGCCAGTCTAACCGGATGCAGCTGAATACGAGTATTTTACATGGAGGGACTGCCTATCTGACCTCCACCTCTACAACCCAGTATCTGAATAATACGATACCGCTTGGTAAGACTGGTTGTCAGACTATCAGGCTTCTGACGACCCGTAACGACTGTCAAATATCCACGAATGACAGCCGAACGACTTAACGTGCTTTCCGAGGCACGGAGGAGTCTCGGTATGTAAAGATGTTCACCCATCCACGGACCAACCCCGGCAAGTGTAGCTCAACCTGATGGATCAACCCGTGCGGCTGTTATTATAAATAAAATCTTCAGCTTTATTATATTATCTTTAAAGATGACGCGAGAACGTAAAAAATAATTAATTGTAAGTTCACATCATGTCACATATATTTCTTTAAGCTGCAAAATCGTTGCAGACTTTGTTATGAGGGTCAGAGACCATTTCCTTGTTATACCTTCCACAAATAACAATATTATAATCAATAATTTATTATTTAATGAGTAGGTAATTTTATATGATGTAGTTTTGATAAATATTGTCGCGCTCGCGGTTTGTGCACCAGCTCTTCCTACTAATTTGTACGCCATGAACATGATAGAACATTTCTTGCATGCAATGCTCTCAAAACGGTGAAGGAAACCATCGCGAGGAAACCGGCATGTCCTAGAACCAAAAATTCGATGACATGTGACATCTACCAACCCGCACTGGGCCCGCGAGGTAGATTACAGCTGTGGATTGTAATCTATCTCTAATTACCCTCTCACATAGAGAAGGCCTACAGTCTAGCCGTTGAGAGAATTCGTTCCTGACAGATGTCATCGTACAATTTTCAGTAGTAACAAGGATCAAATTCGCAAAACACATATTCGTTAGTCAATTAATCTGCCTAGCCTTTTTCAGTGCGGGTTGGTGGATGTCACGTGTCTTCGAATTGAAATCAAAATTACACATCATACCATCATGCCTGTATTCCTAGGGTTAGGTAGAAGTGTAGGAATCTATACTACGACCATGTTTTGGTTTCTAGTCCCATAGTAGGGAACCAGGCACCAATATTCAACGATTGTTTCTTTGCAGGGCTAGCCAAGTGCCAGGTCGTCCTGAAGAGCTGTTCTACATACTCCTGAATGAGAAGGAGGGACTCCTCAACTGCTTCCTGTTCAAAGCTGCCACAGTACACGAGGTTAGTTTTATCTCTTAAGACGAAAATGTCTGAAAACGGGCTACTTATTCAGTAAAGTTCACTTGGAACCTCACTCAAGTGAGCGCACACAATTCGAAAGCGAACTCATTTGTTTTTAAAGTAAATCATCGCGGATTCATAACGAGACATCGTTCTTTCGTTTGGCGAATGACACTATGTATGGTTTAACCTTAGAATTATCGACACTGGTGGTCAGAAGTGTCCCAAATACTTTTCATTATTTATCACATTATTTACATATATTTAAATACAATCTAACATTAAAATATTTATACTTTAAGTATGTGCGTACAAGTACAGGAAGGAAAAACAAAAAGGGCAAGAGCTCATTGAGCATAAAAACGTTCTTCCGTATCGCTGTCAGCACCGCCGTTGAGCACCAGGTTAATTAGAGCCGCAAGCTCCTTCAAAATCGACTCATTAGCTTCCCTGAACTCAATAAAACTTTAAAATGCTGAGGTGTCAAGCTGAGCCCACGGCTGCAATCAGCAATCCAGCACCCTAACGCACGCAATGCACGTTCGGTTAGAATTGGCATCGGCTTAAAACAAATGTACAGGGTGTTAGGGTAAACACCGTTATCCTTGAAACCAGTGGTTTGGTGTCATATAGAGCGTAAAATCATTTTTTTTTAAAATTACTTTTTACCACTAGATTATTTCAACCTTTCACCTATGCGCTAGGGCAACGTACTTGCGTCTCAACACGGGTCGTGGGAGGTGACCTGACCGGCCGTGAGCGTGACCCCTCTCTCAGACAGTCAGCTGTTTTGCTAGCGAGCACGGTGTCGCATAGAAACTTTTTAAAATCTTTTAATAAAATTATCGTTTTTTTTTTGTTTTCACTCGGTCATAATATTTAAGTCACACCTTGTACAGGGTGTTAGTGTAAACACCGTTATCCTTGAAACCAGTGGTTTGGTTTCACTTATAGAACGTAATCACACCTTGTACAGGGTGTTAGTGTAAACACCGTTATCCTTGAAACCAGTGGTTTGGTTTCATTTATAGAACGTAAAATCAATGGAAAAATACATCTTTTTTTTTTTAAAGAAAATCTACATTTTTCCACAAGAATATTTCACCCTACACGCGAGGACAACGAACTTGCGTCTCAACACGGCGGCCGGCAGTTGGCGGGGGCGGGCGGGGCGCGCGGGGCGTTACATGACCGGCCGTCAGCTGTTTCGCAGCTCTCTCGAACGCGTATCCATGAGTATCGGGGCAGTGACGGATATTTACTTCTTTAAATCTTTTAATGAAAATAAGGTTTTTTTTTTGTTGTTACTGGGTCTTTTATTTTTATATTTAAGTCAACGACCCATGGTTTGAGTGACAAGACTGTTTACCCTTACACCTTGTATAATCTATTGCTTCATAAGTACGAAAAAAATCTGCTCAACAACGTAACTTGCGAACTTATGAAGCAATGGATTAGACATTTGTTTCGAACCGATTCCAATTCTGATTGATCGTGTATTACGCAATTCGGGTGCAGATCAGGAGGGAGGGTCGGGGTAGGTGAACTACCCGCAGGTGCTGGATGTTTACTCTTTTTGCCCTACTGCCCCAGAAGGAGGGTAATGTATTTTCATTATTTATGATTAATACCTCCCGATTTGCGCGTAGCCCGAGAGGAGCTCGTGGCTAAGTAATAACAGCCGCACAGGTTGATCTTTCAGGTTAAGCTGCGCTTGCCGAGGTTGGTCCGTGGATGGGTGACCATCTTACCATACCGAGACTCCTTCGTGCCTCGGAAAGCATATTAAGCCGTTGGTCCTGGCTGTCATTCGTGGAACTTTGACAGTCGTTACGGGACATCTGAAGCCCAAAAGTCTGACAACCAGTCTTACCAAGGGGTCTCGTATTACTCAGTTAGTGGGTTGTGGAGGTCAGATAGACAGTCGCTCCATGTAAAATACTAGAATTCAGCTGCATCCGGTTAGGCTGGAAGCCGACCCTAATATAGTTGGGAAAAGGCTAGGCAGATGATGATGACCTCGAAAAGTGTCCCTAAAGACAATTTCAGGTGTTACATAATACTGTTAGCTCAATATTTTTAATTTCGTTGACATTGTTGACAATGGCTCCTAATACATCAGTGTCAAGAGTGTCAGGCTAATGTGATAACAAACAAACCTAGGAGGTAATGCGTTCTTGCCTATATATTTTACGAAAATTGATCGTTATTTTATTTGGTACCTGAAAAATTTTAATAATTCATAAGAGTCTAGTATTTTATTGAATCAATGAATGAATTTATTTATTTAATCAAATATAAACAATAGCCCGAATCTAACGTAACGCGTTAGAACCTTGATCCACTATAAATTTAGATTCACGAACGAACTTTTGTCAGTTGTATATTAGTTTCAGTAATAAATACTAGTTGGCACATGTTTTATTGAGCTAATTCATCTTCTTCATAATAAGTGAATTGCAAAAATAAAAAAAATAATTCGGTGTGATTTTAAATTTAAAAATTTGAAGTGATAAGTACATTTATATACATTTATAAAGGAAAAAGTTTTAATATCTAGTTATCTACCTGGAAACGTTTTTAAAATAAAATAGTTCAAATTAAGTGTTAAAAAAGAGTGTTTGCAATTTAAATTAAATTCTGCGAATTTTATAAATGGACTTCAGAAGTTAGTGACTATTCAACGAGAAATAAATACAAATCTAATTTTGTAATGTTTGATTATGAAATAGATGAAGAGATTTTTATTGCGCTCGAAGGCTGGATTTCAAATATAGAACGCTACGTGATTGAAAACAGACTTTGTTCGATATTCAAATATTAAAGACTGAATTAAATGGTTGTGGATTTGAAAGTTGAAATAAATTTACCTTAAATTGTATAAAATAATAATTATTTATTAATAATATTTATATGATCTACCTACCATTACAAAAACTTGAAAACAACAAACCTTTAAAAATAATAAACTTAAGTTGTTATCATTAACGTCATTAGACCTTTTTTGTGTCGCAAAGTCGAAGGCAAAAACCAAACTCGAAATTATTAAACCCTAAAATCAACAAAAAAGTCTATTTTTTCAAATTATAACAGAAAAAAATAAGAAAAAAACATTACCTAATAAAATAAAGACTAAAAGTCACTTTTAAATAAATATGAACGAACTTCTAAATACAATAAGTATTTAGAGAACCCAGACTTATATTCAGTGTAACAATTTTCACTGCTCTCAAATAAATCCAGTAGATTCTACACTTCCTTATACGTCACTACTTTCTCCATATCTGTCTAAATTAAAACAAAAGACATTCCACAGCGGAAAATATTACAAGTGACTCTTCCAATCATTCAGCATCAATCAGGCAGCAAGGAATCGCCCTAATATCTTGAGAGTTCTATAAAGAATCATCAATAAACGAAGAGCAATAACCAAATTGTCGGACTACTTACAAACAATACAATTAGAAGAAGTGCTACAGAACACGCTGACGCTAAATACGTCAATTAATCACGATTTGACAGCTGTGCCAAGAAATAACTATGTCCAGTTTAGTATTCATCCCACTTGCACGACAAGCGGCCGTGTGCTACGCTAGCTTTTCCGACGTACAATTTTGGCTTGGAGCCGTGCTAATACTCCTCGCATGTGAAATGGACTTGATATGTTTCCATATTCTTAACGCTATGCATATAGAACTGAACTAAGTGCGATAAAATGAGACCAAAAGTGAATTTGACAGCTTAAAAAAGATGGTGGTGTGGTTCAAAATTCAATTAAAGAACAAGTGGTGGTTTTAAACAAAAACAAGACCTTGATTTCGTTTCGGGATTTCTCCATTCATTTGCTGGCATGTTTTGAAAATAGAACGTCAGTTGTGTGCCAACATTATAAGCGTGGCATCGTTTGCAGCAGTGTAAACAGAAAACATATGATTCGCGCGCATTTTAAAATGTTCGTTGACAGATGTGCGTAGGAAAGTGATTTTGAATTAATTGTTTAAATTATTTGGAATTCGATGTTGACAATGTGAAAATAATAATATATAGGATTGACATTATACGAATTTTAAGAAGAAAATCAAGTTTAGAAAAAGAGAAATTGAAATAATTGGAAATCTCGGAAAACTAGTGTTCTTACTTCAAACCAGTGTTCAATTCGGTCAGTGGGTCGTCTTGTTACTAAAATAAATATTTAATTTTTGAATTGGAATGAGAAAAAATATGTGATTGTGCCAGATATAAAATTTAAATAATTTAAAACGATAAACGTTTTTAAAATTAAGACTAATGAGTTTATAATAGTTGTGACGCTGATAAAGAAAAATGACATCGTGAAGTACCTATTGGAATTAATAATAATAGAAGAATATTGAATCGTGAGTACCCTACCTACCTTACTTACTACCTAATTATTTTTAACCCCCGACGAAGCAGGGGTGTTAAGGACCCCCGAAACGATTAATTGTTATTGATCGTCTATCAAATGCAATTGAAGTGGTTGACAATATTACAACCATAGAAATTGATGGCAATTGATCGTTTCGGGGACCCCATATAAGTTTAACTTGTATATATCTGTGTGTGTCATCGTACCTCCTAAACGGCTGAGCCGTTTTTTTTTAATCACTTTATTTGCAACATAATATCACGCCTGTATTTTCAGAAGGGTTAGGCAGAGGCGTATCCATATAGTACAGACGCCAGCACATCAAGCTACTACAATCTGTCAAATTTCTTTAATAGATTTTCAACTTTATCGCTAAAGCATTAAGGTTCAAGGTTGATTGGGAAAATCTGACAGTTTCGGGTAGCTTGACCTGCTGGTGTCTGTACAACCAAACTGCCAGTTGTTGATGTTGTGTTATTATTTTTATACGAGATACGGTTTTATCAATCTGCAACTGCCACTTTGGTCTAGTGGTCGCAAGAGTAAGTGTTGAGCATAAGCTGGTTTCGATTCCCGGGTCTGGCAGTGTTTTTGGGTTTTTCAATCTGGAATTTCTCAGTTGCAGTCTGGATTTTTGCCTGGTTCGTGACAATAGTATCGCCCCCTGTAAAATGGGACTTCAAAAAAAACATGTTGGGCAGTTTTTGGGGACTGCCGATAGACGTGAAAACTAAGTAACATTCATTCATTTCTTCGAGCGTGACGATGACGCGAGTTCCATGATTTTTGTTCACCCAAAAACATTCATTGATTTCTTCAAGCGTGACGATGACGCGAGTTCCATGGTTTTTGTTCACCCAAAAAGTGATCAACGCGCCTAAAGAAGTTTTCACTTCAAAAATGGAACTGTGGATGTACTTACAGGTACACCTCTGCCCGTGGGGAATTCAGGCGAGATTTTATATTGTGTGGGATTTACCATGCGAGTTTTATTACATCCATGGTTCGTTTTGGTACTATACAGTATGCAAGGGTAAACACCGTTGTCACTCAAACCATGAGTAGTTGACTTAAATATAAAAATAAATAACCCAGTAACTACAAAAAAAAACCTTATTTTCATTAAAAGATTTTAAAGAGTAAATATCCGTCACTGTCCCGATACTCATGGATACGCGTTCGAGAGAGTTGCGAAACAGCTGACGGCCGGTCATGTAACGTCCCGCGCGCCCCGCCCGCCCCCGCCAACCGCCGGCCGCCGTATTGAGACGCAAGTTCGTTGCCCTTGCGTGTAGGGTGAAATATTCTTGTGGAAAAATGTAGAATTTCTTTAAAAAAAAAAAGTCTTATTTTTCCATTGATTTTACGTTCTATAAATGCAACCAAACCACTGGTTTCAAGGATAACGGTGTTTACACTAACACCCTGTATAAGTACTTTTCTATTACTTTTGTTTTCATAAAAGTTAGAGTTTATATTTTTATCCGACTGCCCCAGAAGGTGGGTAATGTTTTTTCCTTATTGTTTGCTTTGTGTATGAAACTATTGGTAAACATTTCGGTTTAATATGATAATAATTAATTTCATGGTACGGGCATATGATGCCGAGGAATGAGGAAAATGTTGTCAGGAAAGTTTTGAGTATGAATGTGGCTGTACGAGTAGAGGAACACCAAACGATGGATGGACTATGTGAAAGATGATATGGCTAGAAAGGGTGACTACTGAGATGACGGCTAATAGAGAAGTATGGAAGAAAAAGACATGTGGCGCCGACCACAAATAAATTGGGTAAAGGTGATATAATGACGACTTGACGAACTTAAAATGGTGGCTGGGACAGACAGGATGCGGAAAGCAGAGGACAGAGTTTTATGGTGTAGCCTGGAAGAGGCCTTTTTTTTTTTTTTTTTTAAAACGTTGCCCCTCACTAAGAATTTCTTCCTGTATCGTGGGTGCGTTTACAAACATAGAAACTCACATACACTAACACCCAGACCCGGAACAACTACTTGCAGATCATACAAATATTTGCTCCGTGCGGGGATCGAACCCGCGACACGTTGCGCAGCAGTCCATCGCTCAGCCACTGCGCCAACCGTGTCGTCAACCGTGCCGTGGCCTATGTCCTGCAGTGGACTGCGCTAGGCTGAGTTGAGGAGAATGATGGAACAGTTATGTGAGAAATATTTTAAACTAGCTGCTACCCGCGACTTCGTCTGCTATCCAGGATGAAAAGTAGCCTATGTCTTTCTTCAGATCATGGTCTACCCATGTGCCAAATTTCATCCAAATCCGTTCAGCCGTTTTGGCGTGAAAGCGTAACAAACAAACTCACTTTCGCATTTATAATATTAGTTAGGATAGTTAAGATATTATTCGAATTTAAACAAGCTATACAATTAGAAATATGAGTAGGCCACCTTGCTTGCACGTCATTTATTTTAACAATTGTCAAATTAAACTCAGTTTAACGCTCTTTGATGTTGACTACGTTATCTGACGGAACCATAAATCAATACTTACGATAATAATAATTCTACTTTTGGAGGGACTCGTGGCTAAATAATAACAGCCGCACGTGTCGATCGATCAAGTTAAGCTACGCTTACCTCGGTTGGTCCGTGGATGGGTGACCATCTATAGGTACCGAGACTCCTCCGTGCCTCGGAAAGCACGGTAAGCCGTTGGTCCTGGCTGTCATCTTTGACAATTGTTACGTGTAATCAAAACCTGAAAGTCTAACAACCAGACTTACCAAGTGGTATCGTATTACCCAGTAACTTGGTTGTGAAGGTCAGATAGGTAGTAGCTCCATATAAAATACTGGTATTCAGCTGCATGTGGTGCCTAGAAGCAGATCCCAACATGGTTGAAAAGGTTTGTTAGATAGATAATCTTCTTACCCACTGCAACTCATTTGTATGTGTATCAAAAAGAGGTTATGTGTTAGCTAACGGTTGTCAAAAGGCCGAACTGCATTGAGAATGCACTATGCAACTTTGTACGTGCTGTCAACGAAATTACCGGTAACGGTTCGTAAGCATATAAATCAACGGTTCGTAAGTTGCAATGGAAATACTTCGATATAATATGTTCAATTGTAGTTCATTGGCGGATTCAGTTCTGTTATATTCTAGCTCTCTCAATGAAAGTTTACAGAAATGACGTTCACACGTGACAGCACTGAGATGTCAGGTCCGTGTCAGGCACCTGTCAAAAGTGTCAAAGCGCCTTTATTTTCTTTAATCGTGACTGAATGTCTAACGTCATCATAATATTTTAATAGCGACCCGCTCCCGTTTCGCAGTTTTTACGTATTATATTGACCAAATATCGAGATTTCTTAGTTACATGTAACTTTAATAGTAACGTATTATACATTTATTAAACCTTCCGGAATAAATTCTCTAAACGATGGTGAAAACCTCATCAAAATCTGCTGTTTCGTGGTTTAGACGAACAACGCGGACATTTACAGAAAAAACACGAAAAGTGACTTTAATTTATAATAAGTGTATAGTTAGAGATAATAAATATAAAAACCATAAATACAACTCTCTAAGTTCATATTACCTACCTTATTGAATGACATCATGATGTTTCAGGCCAATTCAAAATATTATCCTATGTGTTAATCCAGCACTCTAATCACAATCTGAATCGTTTTGAAACAGATTGCTAATCCATTGCTTCGTTAGTTCGAAAAAAAAATCTGCTCAGCAACGGCAACGTAAATAACGCAATGAATGTTGTTGAACTGTCAAAATGAAACAGATTAGTCTTAATCGTTTACGAAAATATGTTACGCAATTACTCGTAGATAGCAGGTTTTAAACTACCATATATTTGTGCCTTCTCATCGATATCCGTTCAGCTGTTTTTGCGTGATTGTGTAACAAATACTCACACATAGAAACTTGCACGTTTAGGCACCTACTAGGATTAGGTTTAACCCGTGAATATCGCGGATTTATACAGGGTGTAAGGGTAAACACCGTTGTCACTCAAACCATGGGTAGTTGACTTAAATATAATAATCAATTACCGAAAACAACAAAGAAAAAGGTTATTTTCATTAAAAGATTTTAAAAAGTTTTTATCCGACATCGTGCTCGCTAGCGAAACAGCTGACTGACGGAGGGAGGGGTCGCGCTCGCGGCCGATCAGGGCACGTCCCGCACCCCCCGCCCGTGTTGAGACGCAAGTTCGTTGCCCAAGCGCATAGGGCAACGAACTTGCGTCTCTTGTGTGCTTTTTAATTCATATTCTCTATGGCACCACAAGATACATGAGAGTAGGCTGCAATGGTATGGTCGCGTAAAAAGGAGACCGCTGGAATACGTAGGGAACTTGGCACTACACTACAACTTACCATTCCCCGTCCAAGACCCAGAGGCAGACCCAAAACAAGGTGGAAGGCTGGTAGTGCTAAAGGACAAAAGACTGTCAGGTATCCGAAGATGATGTCGAGGAACAGAAAGACCAGGAAGGCTGGCCACCACCATGTGGGATACATAGCTAGGAAGAGCTCAGAGAGAGACGTTCTTTATGGCATCTCCTTAGGTCATGAACTATCCGAAAAATTGACATAATGTAGAAAGGTTTATACAGTGATATGTCAAAAATAAACAAATGAAATGTCAGTTTTTTTTAGAAACCGATTTTATTTTGATTATGTCGTTTCTTCGTAGATTATTATAATAATAGGCCTCCGAGTCCTCCAGACCGAATTTTGGCCCATAGGAGATATTATAGTGCACAAGTGTGTGCGCACACACAGGTGCACTCTGTCTTCCCTCACTCTCATAGTCCGATGGGACGGCAATCCGACACGACCGGAGAGAGATCAGGCGCAGGACCAACGGGTTAACGTGATTGTGAATAGAACTGGTTATGCTGCGCGAGCTGGAACTGGTTCTAAATTGAATCAAATCAATTCAAATCAGAATTGATTTGATTTGACTTAATGTACAAAATGTGTGTGGTCCATTCGTTAGATTATACCTTATCTCTAAGAAAATAATCACTGTTATAAAGTGCAATTAGTATTAAATTATTCCTAATTTCTATAATAACATAAATATTTCAATAAACAATCACATATCCGCCATCTATTATCGTTCGCGTTGGAGCAAAATATTACTATAAATTATTGTATTTATCTATTTCATCTTAATTAGTAGTATAATTCGATATTTTCTTTTATGAAATTGTATTTTTATTCGTCAGATGTTCATACTTCTCCGTCAATAACAAGACAAATTCGTGTGACATACCTAATAAGGACGGACAATGCCAAAACTAATGGACACAAACATATGACGTAACATGTATAGGTAATATCCGTGACCCCTCAGCGATCTCTCTAATTAGTACCACTCAAGGTCATTGATCAAGTTTTACGACCCCATGTTATGTCGCCATTAATCCATGCAGTGTTAATTAAATTAACTTTGGTGTCCCCTAAATGCCCATTAAATTTTTATCGCTTGTCAAATCACTTTGTCATTGGTTTTTGTTATTTTAGTCAACTTATCAGAGCTGCTAACATGTACGCGTCCAACTTATCAGTGCAGGCGGCAAAAATCACGTTTTTAGTACCAAAATTACCCCAAATTCATTAGAAATTAGCAAATGTTGAATAGGCTCTCAGTATGATTCTTATCAACACCCCCACGGATCGGACAGGGTTTTTGGTACACGCTGTATAGTGTGTTGAAAACACAATACAACTAATTTGATACGGTAGAAAAAAGATACCTCTAAAAATTAATTTTAACAAATTAAAAACCATTATTAATGCATGAAATCATTCTAATTTGTTGTCAGATTATGCAAGCAACATAATAACGTAATAGTGATTTATTTTTTTAGTCCAATCAATAGATTTTTTGTAAATAGATAATTGCTTCATATTTTTCAATAAATTACCAGGGCTGTACCATTGCGGGAAAGTCCGAAACGGATACCTTGGCAACAGGCAACTGAAGGAACACGGGTGGGTTTTAGTCAGTAAAAGTCTAATACGCCCTTCCGCTCAGCCCAGACCGGGAGGAGTCATTTATTGATGATTTCCCACCCACAAAAAAAAAATGTTTTACCATCGCACTTCTCTTTCATTTGTATGCAGTCCGACAGTGACAGCCTCTTAACAGATTTAGACTCGTGTACAAATACATTTTACGCTTTAGTAGCAGCATGAAAATAATGTAAGCCGCTCTTGAATAACTAGGTATATAAGCGTACCCGGAAAATGAAAATAAATAGAGTAGGGCCGTAGACGCTGTAGTAAATGCGAATTTATAAATAAACTGTCCACGCGGCATCGTCGCACGCGCATCGTGGTGCTCATTCCTTGAAAACATTCTTGATACAGATTGGAATATCCTCTTCGACACATACTTTAATGACGGCAGAAACTGACTGACTGACAACGCACAGACTAAACCACTGATGGTGGAATCATTGAATGATTTTGTTATTTTTCTTGACTTGTATTACGTCGAACCCAACTTGGAAAAGGGCAAGAAAATGCGTGAATGATCTTAAAAACTGAGAGAAACAATTTTTTCTCAAAAAGGTATGCTTGGAAATTCGAGCATTATTTTGACAACCTTCTTCGAGATAAATCGAAATTGCTGTACTGTTCAAAAACAAGTGAATATGCGGCCGGCAATGTTACTATGTTATTTAAAAATGGAACGAACAATGTATTTACTTCAAAATATGGCAACCAAAGGAGGTAAGCTAGCAAAGATTTTATTTAAATTTCGATTTGGCTTGCAAATAGAGCTGTTTATAAAGTAAAGAAGAAACAAATGAACATATCGGTGCGTGAAAAATTATCGTTGTTCGTCATTGATTCTGGAACTTGTATTTAATTTACTCAGTTCGAATTTCCGCGCTTTATTTGAGAAAAGCACTATTTATGGACTCACGTATTTTCACGATCGTCCATCAATGCCCAAATTGCTGGCCGCGACTGTTATGTAATATAAATTATTGAGGTAAATATCGACGTAGTTTTTAAAACCGACCAAATAGATATTATTCTGTAACACACGGGCCTCCCGAACACCCAACACAATGAGTAACATGCTATAATTTCACGCTTGAATATTATTTAAAGTAATTTTTTGCTGCCACAAAAATTGCGTATTTCCGGACATTGTTTACTTGTCAAAAATAATAATTAAGTAAAGTAATTGACAAATGACAAAATTACTGACGTCAAATTGATTGATTGAGGTGAGAAATGGCAAAAAATGAGTTTTTCCTATTGTTGTGATACGTAATTTGTTGTTTTGTTATTTTTTTGTGTTACTGCAAAAAGTATCATTATTTTTATTTATGTTGAACTGAAGATCCTGTTAGAGAAACTGTAGTGCTATAGTGTAAAGTTCACTGCTCACCTTACTCAAGTGAGCGCACACAATTCGAAAGCGAACTCATTTCTTTTTAAAGTAAATCATCGCGGATTCACAACGAGACACCGTTCTATTTTCGAACAGATTTTGAACCTATAGCACCACCTTATGTACGTCATTGGCACAAGAAAACTGTCTAATCTTTGTCAATTCTAGAAAAAAAAGTATTTTTCTCCAAAATCTTCACATAATGACTAATTTCTAACCAAGTCCTCTAGACGAGCCAAATTCTAACATAATGCGAATATGATTTTCTTAGAAACTTGTTGGACTGCGTCCAATATTCTGTCCATACGATAAGAAATTACAGAAGGCTTACATTCTAACTCATTTGCTTACAAATCCTTGAATTCGCTCAAAGAGATATGAACTAAAGCAGACGTCAGTGATAAATGATAAATGATTTTATTTCTGTAAGTAGGTTTGTACAAACAACACGTCAATCACATTTTTAAAACTAACTAAACCGCGTGTAAGCCTTAACGCCAACGGAAAGATCAAATTGTATGGAGTTGACATTAGCTTTAGAGATGTCACGTGACTGGCTGCTGTCAACTCCATACAATTTGATCTTTCCGTTGGCGTTAACGCTTACAGAAAAGCGATTTTGTGGAGGCCCCCAGGTCAGACGGAAATGCTCATGGTACAAATAGAAAACCTGTCTGGTTAGCTTGCTAAGTTGACCTGTCATGTACATTGTGTTCAACTCGAAGAATTTTGCTTGTCTTCAGTTACTGTTTTTTTTTAATGCTCACTTGTTTTTCCAATGCACTTTACACATTGGCAGCATAGTCAACATCGGCGTTGCTTGACATTCAATAAAAATGGAATAGAGCAAATCTTCACTATTACTGGGAACGGACCTTCTTTCTTCACTTACTTGTGGCATATGACAAAAGTTTAATCGAAAATGGATGAAATTAAGAAGGTCGGCTTTTGTTGGCTTCTGTTTTGTTATTTTAAGACCTAGAAGATTTGGAAACGGTATTAAGGTTAGCGACGTTCAAGGTCTGAATAAGTTGTAGAAACAATTATGAGCCTTGTGGTTATAAGAGTCATAATATTATCCCAATGTCCAATCCATACTAATTTATGTTTTTCTTTAAAGGCCAACTGACAGTGTCCGTATGGATTGCGGAGCCCTGTCTCATATTTAAACGCGGTACTGTAGAGGTTTTATGCGATATGCAACCTCACGTTGGGCTGGCTGGTAGAACCGCAGCCTTGACTTGCGAACGCTCCAGCAGTCATTGTTTAAATATTGACAGATAGGTTTTTATGTGGAGTAGGAGAGATCCGCCTGAACCCTTAATATGTATAAACGTGTCTTCTAATTAATAAACCCTTGAAAAACCTACTCCTCTTTGGAATTCCCTCCTCACACACCCCCACACATCTAGTTAACGCCCTTCAGGCGTTACAGTACTGCCAATATTTAGTATGTAGTAAATTATCCGAATTTGTAGCCCCGATCCTGGAATTTAAACCCTTAAAAGTAAAACCCTTAAAAAGTTACGGGGCATTTAAGGTGGCTCCACAATTCAGACGTCTGGAATGTTTATTTAATTAATATCTTTAGAAATACTGAATGTGTAAGATGTACATGCGAATATTTAGTAGAAATGTCTACTAAATATTGATGCTATTGTTATCCGATTTATCTTTTATCTTTCCAGTCACCATATGAAGTTCCATGTTGTTGGTACCTCTGCGAGCAATGTGGCTAAAGTATCACACGAGTTCACGACACTCTAAAAAATAATGGAACTGACAGATATGCTACCAAAAAGCTTATGTCAATCCTGTTGAAAATCTTGTAGAAATTAGAAACGTTTTGAAAGCGATCGCAACTTGTCTTGGGCCTCAGTTTTGTATTTTATCATTTACTCAAATCAAAGACCTGTTTGATACACAAATGGTATATAAATTCTAAGCGCTGACCGCCATTGACCTTGCGATAGTTAACTTTATCTCCATAACATTACCGTAGAACAGGTTTCCATGGTAACGCGAGGCTATTAGATTCATTTTGTACGTCCATTTTAGGTTATAACTTGGTTGAAAAGCTATGGATAATCCTAGCCCTGATTTGCTGGATTCATTTTTAACTGACTTCTTCAAAAAGGAGGAGGTTCTCAATTCAATTCTTCTGTAGGTACGTTTTTTTTTGTTGTTTGTTACGCGATTACTCCGCCAATTATGAATCGATTTTGATGATTCTTTTTTTGTTTGGTAGGTCATGCTTCCGAGTGTCCCTTATAAATTTTATTAACTTAGCTTGCGGAGTTTTTGAGTTAGGTTAAATATTACGTATTTTGCCCACTTAATTATAATTAGGTATAGGTAATTAATATAATTAAATATAATTACCTATACCGACGACATTTTAAGTGTCTCCGTCACTGTTATTTACATAGCAGGTAATGGTATTCGAATTTATGTGGGGTAGGTACCACAACTAAAAAGTGAAAAATAAATACTTTTTACAACAAAGTCAGTGGTAAAAAAACGAAAATAGAAAAGCAATGACACCGACTACCGAAATTAAAGTTATTTTTTCTCCTGTACTGATTGTTATTTCTCCTCTCAATCAATCTGCCTAGAGCTTTTTCCCAACTTTGTTGGGGTAGGTTTCCAGTCTAACCGGATGCAGTTGAATACCAGTGCTATTCTGTAACCATCCCACCGTGAAAACTTAGGTGAAGTGAGCGTGGAGTGAGCTGTCATTGTCATCGATACCTATTGATGCTAAGGCAGTGACAGTTCCCTCCAAGCTCACTTCACCTAAGTTTTCACGGGAAGATGGTTAAAAAATAGCAATGCTGTCATCCCATCCGATAATAGAGATTGACACTATTGACAGCTCACTTCACCTAAGTTTTCACGGTGAGATGCTCAGAACAATTGTTCTGAGGTGAGATGGTTAAAAAATAGCAATGCTGTCATCCCATCCAATAATAGAGATTGACACTATTGACAGCTCACTTCACCTAAGTTTTCACGGTGAGATGCTCAGAACAATTGTTCTGAGGTGAGATGGTTAAAAAATAGCAATGCTGTCATCCCATCCAATAATAGAGATTGACACTATTGACAGCTCACTTCACCTAAGTTTTCACGGTGAGATGTTTTACAGAATACCAGTTGGTTTTGAGTAACGTCTTGTCGTATTCAGAGTAAACTCGTTACATCATAGTTATGAACTATATTTGTTTCAAGTGCAGACGTCAATCAGTGATTTCCTGTATAGTTTGTATGTGTTTATATTAGTTTTGTCGGTTTCCTCGTTGAATCCTTGTTTATTGTTACATTTCCCAACTATGTTGGGGTAGGGTTCCAGTCTAACCGGACGCAGGAACACCTGTGTTTTACATGGCAAGACTGCATATCAGTTTCGAGCTTTCGACTATCCGTAAGAACTGACAAAGATCTACAAATGACAGGCCGCACCAACGGCATAATTAAAGTGTAATAAATATTGGGGTTCAAACGCCAATAGATTTCATTTCCATAATATTTTCAAATACAAACTTGTTCTAAATCGAGATTCATGATTGAATATTAAAAACTACAGGTTAACGTGGCTAATTTAACACACCTAACTCATTAAGGGCCTACCCTACCTCAGCTCAAATTCCCTTTTTATCTCATTCGCACGATATTATACTCGCGGCCTGAGTGAGAGCGAGACGGAGTGGGGTGCTGGCGGCTCCAAGCCTCGAATAGTTTAGGTAATTGCTTTTTACGGTGAAAATAATAGTAATAAAAAAAAAAAAAAACATAAGACCTGCTTTATAGTTAGTTAAATTATTATGCAAAGTTTCATGATCTAATTTGAAGTATTTTATGAATACCAGCGATTATAGTTTGGTTTAGAACTTCGGATTTTTTTTCTTTTGATGTGTTTTCGCCAAACATAAGACGTAGCATCAATTCTCAACTTTAACATATTATATTTATTTCAAAATTAATGCCGCAGTATTTACGGCCTAACGGAGGATCATGCTAAGCAATTTGAGGTAGGGTAGGTCCTGAAATAGAACTTTTTATAAAAATAGAAACTAGTTTAATTAAATCTATTCCTACCTGTGTAGCAACTTTTCGAGAGTGGTATAGATATCAACTCCTGATTAGTCAAGAATTTTAAACATGAATTTATTATCAAATTAATTTGAATATTTCACATGTGCTTTCAACTGTTCTATACAGGCTGTAAGGGTAAACACTCTTGTCATTCAAACCATGTGTAGTTGACTTAAATATAAAAATAAATGAGTGAACACAACAGAAAAAAAAGGTTATTTTCATTAAAAGATTTTAAAAAGTTTATATCCGACTCCGTGCTCGCTAGCGAAACAGCTGACTGACTGAGGGAGGGGTCGCGCTCGCAGCCGGTCAGGTCACGTCCCACACCCCCCGCCCGTGTCGAGACGTAAGTTCGTTGCCCTAGCGTATACGGCAACGAACTTGCGTCTCTTGTGGTAAAATGTAGATTAAAAAAAAATAAAAAACAGTTGTAATTTTCCATTGATTTTACGTTCTATAATTGAAAGCAAACCACTGGTTGCAAGGATAACGGTGTTTACCCTAACACCCTGTATACATTATTGACTTGACAACATCCTTATTGATAGACGTGACTTTGTAATGAGAGTTTGGCAGAATATAATAATTTATTTTAAATTTTTGTGTTAATTTATGTCGAATACGAGAAACACGGCAAGTTCAAAGTCTATTGTAAATAAGTACAATTTCTGCGTTTATTAATAACTATTTGTTTTTTTTTCCTTTTTATTGTAGCAGAATGGTCCGTAGTTATACACTGATGTTTAAGTCCACTACAGAGTACGGAGACGCTTCGGAGGCCGCTGCTAGAGACAGTACTATCAACATTTTACTGTCACACACAAGTCAAGCGTGTCAGTGAACGTCACCTTTTAACACTTTTACTGCCAAGTACATAGACTGCATACAAATTAGCATGCCATAAAATGTGTCTCATATATCTATAACAATTAGTCAGTCGAGTTCATTAGCGCGCCGCGTATATCTATATATATGTACGACCCGGATGCGAGTTGTGGGCGCGCGAACGTACTATCGTTGCACTCGTGAGTCGGGTGCTTGTCACTAAAAGTGATGACTGAAATTGACAGCCCGTGACAATTCCAACAATGTCCTTTGATAGCTAGCTTGCTCGTAATAAAGGCGTCGGAGCCGGGTTGGGCGATTTCATGCTCTGTCATCTCCATTTACTAGGTTCGAACTGTTATATTTTTATTTTTGCTAGACTGTGCATTCAGACTTATATGGCTTTGCTTGCTATTGTCAGTTTATTCGGACCTAAACTTCGAAGATGGGACCAAGCTTTCATAGATCAGGAACTTGTGCGTCTTCCACGATCCCAGGGTAGTGTTGGCCTACCTTTGCGAGCCACCTCAGGGGTCCAATAGGGGCGCGCGTGCAAACACTACGCGCCGCCCCCGCGCCGCCTTGGGTCCTGCTGGATGACTAACCTAATCCAACTCAACGTGGTTGCAAATTGTCAATAGGATTTTACTTCATATTTCCTCCTGTACGGGGATAAATGATTGCTTACGCACGTGACTTCACTCATACGTACCGCACATCACACGGGTGACTGGTTATCGACATATTTTACAACTGAACAACACGTGCTGTCAATTCTCGATGGGTACATTTGATGTGACACTTGCTTTCCGAACGACTACGTGACTTTGTAAAGAGGTAAACATTTAATTAATAAATACATATCATGTTAACTTGTTTTGAATAATCTCTACGTTGTTGTGTATTCATTTGAATTTATAATGAGGGTTGGTTTATTTTGTGTATGTTTAACAAACATTCTTTATTGTGTAGGGAAAGTCGGTTCGGTGGGTATGTTGTTTTGCGAAAGTAAAGTTAACGGAGAGTTTTTGGAACATTATCACTACGTGGTAACTTTGATTTTCTGTTATTACTAAGCCTAGGTTCTGCCCGAGACTTCGTCCACGTAAAATTTCTTGTTAGCCCCACCCACCCCGTCGCATCTCTTAGACAGCCTGCGCTATTACTTCGCTTTCGCTTTGAGTTAGGATATTTTTTTTTTCGTTCTCAGTTAGATTTAACGTAGGTCTGGCAATTTGAGAACTTTATGCGGCCTACCCAAATCTCCTTTCTTTGGTATTGTTCGTCGAGTCGTTGAGCTCCTCAAGTTCTGAGTTGAGCTCACTATTACTGACAAATGTTTACACTGACTGGACAGGTCCACTCAAATCTGTGTGGTTCTTTCCTCAAAAGACCATTTCGGACTCTAATCTACATGGTCCTCATATGGCCTGACCAAGATTATGTCTGGAATTTAAAAGAGACTGTGACCTCTGAGTTTGTTTCGGCCTTTCTTCTCAGAGTAGTCAGATAGGAAAGCCGACCTCATCTAGCTTATTTTTACAACTTTTTAATATGACGTGTAAAAGTGATTCCAATATCCTATGTACAGAATAAACAATTTCATTTCATTTCAGTTATTTCTGACTTTTTTCCTCAGCTCATAAGCAACCTAGCATAATTTTAAAAAGCCTATAGCTTTCCTCAATTGGGTTATCAAATGGCAGGAGGTCAGATAGGCAGTTGCTCTATGTGGAATACTGGTATTCAGTTGCATCCGGTTAGACTGGAAGGCGACCCCAACATAGTTGGGAAAAGGCTGGGAAGATGATGATGACATGAAGCAGTTTTTCCATGATTTTTCGAGTAAAACTACCTTCAATACCTAGCAGAATTATGTATTTAGACCACCGTAAACAACATAATAGTTCGGTCAATCCACTGTGTCAATCAGGCAGGATAAATTACATTACAATTCAATTCACACAAACACATTCAATTCAGGAAAAATTGCTTTTTCCTTGTATTTATTCCTTGTATTCATTACTTATTATAAGTATTTATAAATAATCCCTTTAATATTTAATTTGGTATTCAATAGAAGCAGCTTTATTAATTTCGTTTATTTTTTTTTTCTTACCTATGTACTTTTTTAAATATTTTTTAAGATGAAAATATAAAAAAATAGAGATCCGCCGGTGTCGGGAGCAGGGTTCAAGCTACCGGTGGTTAGTGCTGGAGAGACAGGAACCTCCTCACAATGCGAGCCGTATCAAGGAGTGAATCAGGAACCTTCTGAATCAGGGCCTTGGTCCAACCGCCTATCGAGAGCCTCGAGAGATGTTGGTCGAGGCTTTCGTAAATTTTATGGTGTATGCCCCGCTCGCCCCTTGGATCTTACCCCTGATAACCTAAGTGTACCCACTCGCCCCTTAGAATATTAGATGGCCCCGGTCGCCCCCGATTGCTAGTAGGTTAAAAGTACAATCAGCACTCTAAGTTTTTAAATATTAAAATAAATATTGTTTTCTTTAAACTTCAATCAAAACCTAACAAAAAGTACTAGGCTTGCATGAATTCAAGATAGTATTACAATCATGAGTATTATCCCAATATTAAGATTTGGATGAAAGGGACATGAATAGTTTATAACTAACAAAAAGTACCTACTAGGCTTGCATGAATTCAAGATAATATTACAATCATCAAGTATTCTTTAAACTTCAATCAAAACCCAACAAAAAGTACTAGGCTTGCATGAATTCAAGATGGTATTACAATCATTAGTATTATTGTTTATTATTATTTTAACAAAACTTGTTATTGATCTTCGTAACCGTAGTTTGGTATGGGCATGTGATCAGGAGAAATTTTAAACACATGTGACTAAAAGAGTGATGGATATAAATGTTGATGGATGGAGCGGGAGAAGAAGGCCAAAGAAAAGATGGATGGATTGTGTGAGGAATGATATGAAAGAGAAGGGAGTGAATGATAGCGTGACGGTTGACAGGGGAGAACGGAAAAAGACGTGTTGCGCCGACCCATCTATACTTTTTCCAACTATGATGGGTACGGCTTCATGCTTTCCGAGGCACGGATTCATGCTTTCCGAGGCACGGAAGGGTCTTGGTATGTAAAGATGGTCACCCATCCACGGACCAACCGCGGCAAGCGTTAATAAAATAAGTAAGTATGTTAAATAAAATCACATACTGCTTAAGTATGTGATGATCACAAGACCCTCCGTGGCTCGAAAAGCACTATAAGCCGTTGGTCCCGGCTGTCATTCGCGGATCTATGACAGTCGTTACGAGTAGTCAGAAGCTCAAAATTCTGACAACCAGTCTTACCAGGGGGTATTGTATTACCCAGTACCTAATTGGGGTGTGGAGGTCCGATAGGCAGTCGCTCCATGTAAAATACTAGTATACAGCTGCATCGGGTTAGACTGGAAGCCGACCCCAACATAGTTGGGAAAAACCTAGGCAAATGATGACTTATTTTAATTAACTTGGAACTAAGTTTACGGTCGATAGCCTCCCGGAAATCGAAGATTACTTTAACTCACACATTGCGATGTATTATTATCTAAAGTTCACAAAAAACTGGTACTTGTTTACACAAACATCAAAAAAATACTTTAACCATAGCTTTGAGGTCATTCAAGCTACGTAATTTTTTTTTTTAGGTAAACCAATGTGTGAACAATATTTTCGCACTTTTGTCTATGGCGTGGTTACAAAACAAATGTTGTCATAAAATATTAATAGTAAAGGCTCTCGCAAACAGGCGCGACGCGACTTTAAGAAAACAATTTCTGAGAAAATATCACGATATAACAATTACCTGTGTGTCGCGTCGCGCGGAAAGTCGCGCACCTTTGTGTTCCGTGGAATAATTACTACCCGACTGCAAAAAAGGATTACAAAAGAGCAGCTTATTACCCATAAGATAAGGTTATTCCAAAGAATCTGAAATAAGAAATAAACCTTTGAGGGCGCACCCTACCTCAGATTTTATCCCGCTCGCACCATACGACTCGCGACCTGAGTGAGAACGAGACGGAGTGGGGCGCTAGCGGCTCTAAAGCGTTGAAAAGTTTAGGTAATTGCTTTTTACGGTCAAAATACCTGCTTTATAGTTAGTTAAGTTATCATGCAAAGTTTCATGATCTAATTTGAAGTATTTTTTTAATACCAGCGGTTTATAATCCTGTGCTGTTCAATACCAGAGGTAACTTTGGATTTTTTTTCTATAGAGAAAATTTTATGTAATCGTGTTTTCGCCTCACATAAGACCTAGCATCCATCCTCAACTTTAACATATTATATTTATTTCAAAATTAATTCTGCAGTATTTTCGGCGTAACAGAGGATCATGCTAAGCAATTTGTGATTGGGTGCGCCCTTAAGTACATTTTTTTTTTCGTGTGAACCTTCAAAAGGCGCGGTCTTTGGGGATAACACCGGGGAGTGTGGGATTATTACTTCACTAAAACCACCCCGGTGGTCACCATCTGCACATGGAAGGGGCTCCGTTACCTCTCAAAAGACCGATCCGAAACCGTTAGGGCACATCTCTGGGGAGACTATAAACGGGCGTCCCCAAAAACATAATTGTGCACGACTAAGTAGGGACCTACTGATCTTCTAAGCTACGCCGCAGCAGCAGGCGTAGCATGAGCACCGTTTTGTCGACGGAAGAGTAGACAAAAATAACGTTTCCTGTAGACAGTACGACGGCAGCAAAGTAGAAAGAGTCAACTGCACTTTTTACGAAATTCACTCTTTTACATAATTTGTTTTGTCATAGGATTTATCGGTTGTCAGTGTGATTTTGACAGTAAGGATAGAAAACTTTCTTCCCTAATAGTCTACCTACAAAGATCGTTAGAAATGAAAGAAAAAAATGACAGATTGTAGAAGGATTTCTACGGTGGATGTCAAAAATGAAGAAACGAACTGTCACTTTGTATAGAAAAAGCTATGTCTATTCTTCGTAGAGATAGTAAGCGCCATGCTACACCTGCTGCAGTATCTCCGGTGTAAGCCAAGAAACTTCAACTACCAATTATTACAATTTTATTTTTATTTTTAACAGATCGAAAATGCATTCGACCAGACCATTTTTTGGTTCCCACTCGGATACCTCAGCTATCAATATAAAGAACATGGTAAGATGCACGGCTTTGACTGTTGTCCATAAATGTGCATTATAACCCCGCTGTTACAGCGTTATGTCTTTCAGCTTCTTTCATAATGCCTTCTAATGCCGGTACTCATAGTCGTTACTTAATAATAATCTATCATTGACTTAAATTTCGAAATCTGTAATCTAAATTAAAAAAAAAACAAATTATTTAAATCTTTAATTTTTATTGCGAATCGACAAACGTAAGGTAGGACGCCCTCAGGGTAGGTGGAGCCACGATCTTCGCAGGGTGGCTGGTAGCAACTGGATGAGAGTTGCCGAGAATTGAGCTGAATGGCGTGCAATTTGAGTGGCCTATGTCCAGCAGTGGACTGCTATAGGCTGATAATGAAGATGATAATGAACTTTAATTTGACAAGTATATGCAATGCAATAGGGTTATTTTGGCGCGTGAGCAAAATTGTACTTCGCCATCCTGTTTTGTCAATACAATTTCTGGGACACAATTTCACAAATCTTTACCAACATCACCCACTGCCGCTGTCATTTAGACGCCAAAAAATCCATAAAGGACTACAATATTTTGATTCAAAAGAGTGTCCATGGAGTTTCTTACCAGTTCTTCTCTATAGGAACCTACTAGGTACGCTTTAGGCTTGAATTCCTCTTACGCTGATGTCGGTCGCGTATGTGGATCGCGCGTGCGTATATACATTGTGTTCTATATAGCATCATATTGCGACGTCCGCGGCGCGTACTACGTTGCTACGCGTACGCGACCGACATCAGCATAAGAGGAATTCAGGCCTTAGAATGGGCAACTAGCTTCATCTTTTTGACTGACCGACTCCTTGACAGTTCAAAAATTTTATATTGAAATTATTGTTTTTCTTCATTTCAAAAACATAACAGATTAAAACATTTTAATGTGAGTGTGTGTGTGTGCGCTAAAATATAATTATATGCTACTCAATTAAAGTTAATGGTTAATATAATTTGAAGTAACGACTCTGAGTGCGACGGTTAATATTTCCCTACCAGTAAGTAAAGTAAAACTCTCTCCTCCTTTTCTGTAAGATGCTCAAAATTCAAAATCTAGGCAACCTTAGCATGTTCCTGCATTAACCTAGCTATAATTTTAGAAAAATTGTCTTCTTCAAATTCTAACGCTCTCACTGATTTACTAGAAATTAGTCGAAAACGTGTCTTTTCGATGAGTAAAACTCATGCCTGCCTGACAATAAAATTGAAATCATTGCTGCCAATATTGATGGCAATAACTATCCAGAGTCCGTCAAAGAACCTCTTGAGAGTAGGTACTGTATGCAATCTCAGTCCATCATTAAGTACAAATCTTTGACCCTGATTTCCGTACGTCTTTTTCGGGTGACCACTGAAAATCAGCGCTGTGCTGTGGGTCCCCCATAGCGCAGCATCATGCTGAGTGGAAGCCTTCTTGTCACAGTCATGACGTGCAGCTGCCAATTATTTATATTTATACTCGTGATCTCATATTATTTGTACTTAGACCTATTTTAATATTGTTGATTACTGTTATATTTTTGTATGCACTTGTTTCTGTGACAAATAAACCCATTTTTCTTTCTTTCATCCTATATCCTATAAACATCGTAAACTAAGGACGAATTTCACCAAACTTTTATACCGAGTGTAAGTTTTATCTTGCGAATAAATTTTGAATTTTTGACAGTTTTTCCATACAAAAACTGTCAGACGACATTTTTATTCCACGGTTAAAAGATATCTGACTTTGGTAAAATCAGCCCTTAATATCGTCTTTTCCAGTTTAATATTAATGGTCTTCCTTTTCCTATGTTGTATGAGAATGAGGTATTTAAATATTGCATGCATTATACTAAGTTTTTATTGTTGTCCTGATTTTTTGTCAGCCTCTAATATTCCCACTGCTGGAACACAAGCCTCCTCTGTATAAGAGGAAGTGGATCCCGGGAAACGAGTTAGTGGATGTCACATTTATCGTCCTGGATTCCGTTCAAGATTGGGTAATCCGATACGACTGGTTGTCAGACTCGGACTTCTGACTTACAGTGGTTAGGATTAACGACTGTCAAAGATCTACAAATTCAACCGGGACCAACGGTTTAACGTGCTTTCCGTGGTATGGCGGGGCGTTTCCACTCACATCTAATTCTATACCTTATACAAAAATAGAGATATGAGTATATTTCTGTTAGCTGTCAGAGAAAATATGATATGAGCCACATGCGAGGTTTTTCCTGTTACGACAACATACAATCTAGACATAGATATTTATAATATGTATTTACATTTAGATTATAATTTACTAGCGACCCGCCCCTACTTCGCACGGTTATTACTACTTGGCAAACCAGCGAGATTATATTATTATATATAAGATGTGAGTATTGACAACTAGTCTAACCAAGGGGTATCGTATTACCCAGTTACTGGGTTGTGGAGGTCAGATAGGCAGTCGCTCCATGTAAAATACTAGTATTCACCTGCATCCGGTTAGACTGGAAGCCGACCCCAACATAGTTGGGAAAAGGCTAGGCAGATGATGATATGATGTGAGTATTATTATTGTATGAGATTATGAATGTAACATATAAACCTTCCCGAATAAATTCTCTTTCTAAATCAATCGGCCTAGACTTTTCCCAACTATGTTGGGGTGGGCTTCCAGTCTAACCGGATGCTGCTGAACACGTACCAGTATTTTCCATGGAACGACTGCTTATTTTTATTAAATTGTAAATTCTAAGTACCATATGTAAAATTCTTGATAAAAAAATATATTTCATAAATTCTCTAAATGATGGCGAAAACCGCATCAAATTCCGTTGCGTAATTTAGAAGAACAACACGGTCTATTATTATGTATAGATAGATGTATGTAACTATAGATATACATTTGCAGCTAGTTCTTAATGGAGCTAAATTATGTGTTTGTTTACCATCACGAATGACATCTGATAAATTCTGTTAGATTAGTACCTAAATGTTTTCAGTCAGTAGTCTTCCACGGGTAGATAAAGGTCGGGTGAACCTAAGATGTTCTTCCCGTCATTTTTTTGAGTTGAGTTTTGCAAGTTAGGAATTATGTTAAAAGTCACATAAATGTAATAGAGTGCAAGCCAATTGGCATAGCATCAGTCTAGACTCCGGGAAAAGAAATTCTAGGCTGTTCAGATAGCAACTGACAGTTATGACAAAAAACCCAATGGCACACTGCCTGATTCGGGTCTCAAACACGGGCCGTCATGGGCCGTTGAAGAAGACGAACAAAACAAACTAAGCAACTATTGTCAAAAAATTACAGCCGGGACCAAACGCATAAAGCAACGTCACATGTCTCCGAATTTTTAGTTCTTCTAGGGCATGCCGGTTTCTTCTCGATGTTTTCCTGTGCAGTAGTGATGAAAATTATTTTCACAAAGTAAAACGCCTAACTGGGTTCAAACTCGTAAGTCCGCCGTTACCGTAGGAAAACCTCTGTCAGCAACCTTATTTCAACGACAATAGGGGTGGTCACACAACTGACGGGAGATGCGTCGGGTGTCACTTTTTAACTTCTAAGTTAGTACTCTCAACGCATGAACACAATCATATATTGAATCTGTAAGGTTGAATGTTTTTTTATCATCTACTTTTCCGTTCCTGGCGTTGCGCGACTGACGATACGCGACGCATCTTCCGTCAGATGTGCGACCACCCTGAGGTCCTTTGTACACCGCACGGTTTCTTTACGGTACGGGCGTATAAACCGCGCCGTAGAAAAAACGTGACTGTCAACAAGCTTCCATAGTGATCCGTACAACACTGACGTCCGTGTCGACACACGGCGAATAACCGTAGTTTTTTTCGGGGGCAAGATTAACGTGTATGAACAAAGAGCCTGAGATCATTGTGATAGAGGTAAAACAAAGCACGGAGGCCCTAGAAAAAGTGACATTCTATCAGCGATAACGATGATGGAAAAGGCAAAAATGTATAGGACTGACATAAGCTATCCAAAAGCTTATCCTGTTGAAAGTCGTTGTAGAAATACGAAACGCTTTAAAAATGATTGTCACTTGTCCAGGCCGTCTGTCGTAGACAGCTGTCTACGCCCTCTGTACTATACTTTCGCTTTGACAAAAAGACAAATGACAATCAGAAAAGGTCCAAAGTCCATGTTAAATTCAGCAGAATTCATACAAACTGCGGAGTTATGGCAAGCGAATGGCTTTGTCCTTTCCTCTCCGATTGGGACTGGCGAAATGCCAGCACAACAACAAGTATTTTGATGCCAAATAAACTAATAAACATAGGTACAGTCTTTTACCCATTATGCGTAGTGTTACGGTGATCGGTTATTGGGTATGAGAGAAATAGTAGGTAATAATAATCAGCCTATAGGAGGAGCTCATTGGCTATGTAATAACAGCCGCACGGGTCTGATACTGAGACTCCTCCGTGCCTCAGAAAGCACGTTAAGCCGTTGGTCCCGGCTGTCATTCGTAGATCTTTGAGAATCGTTACGGGTCGTTAGAAGCCCAAAAGTCTGACAACCAATCTTGCCAAGGGTTATCGAATTACCCAGTTACTGGGTTGTGGAGGTCAGATAGGCAGTCGCTCCATGTAAAATACTGGTTGTGAGCTGCATCCGGTTAGACTGGAAGCTGACCCCAACATAGTTGGGAAAAGGCTAGGTAGATGTAGATGAATAATCAGCCTATACCTAATGTTCCCACTGCTGGGACACAGGCCTTCTCTCTGTGAGAGGGAGTGGGCCATAATCCACTACGCGGGCCCAGTGCGAGTTGGTAGATGTCACATGAATATTTGGCTTAGGACATGCCGGTTTCCTCATAATCCTCCGATTTTGATGCAATTTTATACAAAAAGGTATTAAGTAAGATTATTTCGTTTTGTCGAAAGTGGAAAGTGTCCAATATAGGGCACCTATATAAAATCCAGTGGAAGCTATACTTTATAGTTTACCTATCTATAAACTCGTAATTAAGGTACTCTCTCAACTTCGCCTGTGTGCCGAACGCGCCAACTCTTATCCAATTACCTCTGCCTTGTTTTAAAAAAACGGTTAAGAAGATAGTACATAATTAAAAAAAAAGAATGTATAAATAATATACAAACTCATTTTCTAAATATTTTGTATACAATGTTTGTTAAATTACAAAGACATGTAGGTACGTACCTAAATTAATTACGATAGTTATTAAATGCCCTTCAGTAGTTAAAAACTAAGATGTAATCTCAAATATTGTGAAGGTTATTTACCTTCACAATATTTGAGATTACATCTTAATATTAAAGTGATTAACAAAAAATTGTTGATTAAACAAACTTAATAGTGGGTACTATTTTTTTTGTGTTAAAGCAAAATAATAAAACAATTTTTTTTTTTTAATGTTGATTTTGCAGTTTTGTGTAAAAGATCAAATATTTTATTCAATATTTCGGAGTTGATTCAATAAAGACAAAGGCTGACTGTTTAGAGTTCTAACATAAGAGAGGCATTTAAGTCCAGCAGAGAGGCATTTAGCACTGTGAGTACTGTGTAGTACAATAAAAGGAAATTAATAAGTTTGTAGGTTAGTCAGAACCCCGTAAGGTTATAAGCGTATGCTGAGACGCAGGTGACGCGGCACAGCCCAGTACAGATTTTGCAGGGCAGGGCAGGCGAGGCAGGCAAGCCGCGAACGCATGCTGCGACGCAGCTACCGTGACACCTTCGCGTCCTAGCTAGTACAAAACAATAGACGATTGGAACAAAATTATGAATCAAAAAAAAAAAAAAAAAAAAAAAAGGTGATGCTGAGACGCAGGTGACACAGGTCCACACAGCGCAGGGCAGTGCAGATTTTGTACGTAGGTACTAGGTACTGACAGCTGTTCGTCAATTATTTTTGAGGGGAACTTAACGCAGCACAGCACGCGGCGTGCAGAAGTCTGTGCCTGCCACGTGCCTGCACCGCAGCGTACGCAGCTGTCAGTACTTTCATGCATTACAAAATCTGCTCTGCTCTGCGCTGCGCTGCGAAGACCTGCGTCACCTGCGTTTCAGCATTCGCTTAGTCTCATAGTCTGGCAACCAGGGGTGCCTATACTCCGTAACTAGCTTGTGGAGATCAGATAGTTTTTTTTTTTTTTGGATAATTTTTCATCTCACACGTCAACAAAAGTCCGTTGGCATTCGACATACTCCTAGGGTTGTCGACTGCTTAACCGGACTTTCCCGTGGGTGCCCCAATGAATTTAGGCCTCCAGCCATAGCATAAAACTTATAAATAAACTAACCCTTCCACTGATAGTTGTCGTGTTACGGCAGCTGTCACAGCATAGTTGACTGATGCCTTCGGTGATGCTCTTGGTTGTTATGCTACGGAGGCTGTCAAAACATAGTTGACTTGATGCTCTCAACTCAATGAATGTTGTTGAACTGTAAAAATGAAACAAATTAGTCTTAATCGGTTACGAAAATATGTTCCGCAATTAGATAGCCGGTTAGATTCGAAGCCGACTCCAAAGTAGCTGGAAAAGATGAGACTTTAAATCTGTCTTCGCCTAGCTTAAAGTAGAACATCGCCCTGCCAGCCATATGGTGATAAACGTCGCTTATGATAGGAAAACACTGCTTTATACTAATATTGTATTACGCAGTCGCAGATACATAACATAATTAGGGTTGCCAACCTTACTGTCTATTATAGTATCCTGATATATTAGAGGCTTAAATAATATGTTTAAAAAAATATATAGTAGGTGAAACTACCATATTTTCATTTCAATACAAAATGGCGAGATGATCGCACTATGGGGTCAGTATTAATCTTATTAAAAGCTAAATTAATGGCATTTTTTAACCTTAATTTAGAGTGTAAAATTAGTTATGAGATTTAAAAAAAACCCTGTTAATAGAAGCTCAAAGTAGCAAAAAATATGCATTTAAAAAGAATAAAAATGTTTTTGAAACATACCTACTATATTTTATTTTTATTTTTTTGCCATCTACTGTATTTATAGAGGCAATGGCTTCGAAAATACTACTTATACATACCTACATTTTCATATAAAGAAGTCAGTTAATAGATTCAGGCGTGACTTTACGGAAATCCATCATATTATTTATATTTATCCGCCGGACACAGCACTGCTGCGTTCGGCGCTCGGTGTGGCAACACGTCGCGTTCTGGTTGGCAACTGGTCAATCGTCATCCTGAGGATGCCTCGTTGAGAGGTGACACACTTGTAGATTTCTTACAGGGTTTTTATGACTTTTGAAGAATAGTTACGCGGGATAGGTACTAAATATATACGTCTAAATATATCTACGTCTATTATTCTTTATAAAAAAGTTGGCAACCCTAAGTATAATAACACCCGTGTTTAGATTATAGTAAAGTTATGTTTTGTTTTCATAACCAAAGGCTGTCCAGTGTCCATGTAGAGTAGATTACATTTTATAAATCGGTATAATAATATTAAGTAGGTACCTACTTGTGGCTAAGTAATAACAGCCGCATGGGTCGATAGGTCAGGTTAAGCTACGCTTGTCCGTGGATGGGTGACCATCTTTATATACCAACACCCCTCCGTGCCTCGGAAAGCACGTTAAGCCGTTGGTCCCGGCTGCCATTTGTAGATCTTTGACAGTTTTTTATTTTTATTTATTTTTCTCTATTGGCCAACCAACAATGGTATACACTGGTAAAATGATAGAATAAAGCTATACTAAAAAAAATCAAGTAATAAAAACTAAAACCCAACTACAACTTAAAAGGTATACTTAAACAAGACACCACAGACAGACAAATTAAAAATCCGGAGTCACACGTAATCTGTTCGATTTATGCCCTAACACGTGTGACTCCGGATTTTTAATTTGTCTGTCTGTGGTGTCTGGTTATACCTTTTAAGTCGTAGTTGGGTTTTAGTTTTTATTACTTGATTTTTTTTAAATTCTTTTGGGGTTATACTCGTAATATATATATTTTTGAAATGTGCTCATTTAGCCCTTTCATTTGATACCCAACATGGTACGATTAAACCATTTTTTTTTTAAGTTCCTCACTTTATGTCCTCTAGAGGGCGCCATTTTTAATTTAAAGTGACTTCACATAGCCTATAACCAGCGGACAATCACGACGCTTCTAACGATACCTCATTTGTCAAATTGTGATGAGTGGTTTAGAAGATAGGAGGGAACAGATGAACATACATACATACATACCGGTCATAATCATAACCCTCCTTTTTTCTTCGCCGTAGTCGGGTAAAAACTAGGTTTTGTGTAACAATTTCTTATAGGTTAGCACCGTATGCCCATAAACGTAATAAATGTGCCACAAGCAAAAATTAATACTAAGTTGTTACGGGTACCTATATATTTTTCATTCTTTATATTTTCTTTTTTTTCTTCTTAGGTCACTAGTCTCTTTAATGCCAGATATCATCTTGGACAGATCATGTGAGGAATGAGAGTGCTATTTAAATTAATCATCTTTTGATTCTACACCTGCCTACTCCATTTAAGAATACAAACTCAGTATTATATAATTACACAGAATATCACTGTTTGTAGTTGAAATAGCGAGTGGCGCAGCCATTGTGTTAACGACGACTGTTATGCCACCCATCAATTTATAGGAGACGATACTATTATAAACAGTGGCTGTCACGATTTGTACAACACGATTGTTGTGCCGATAATCATTGTAAAAATATGGCTAGGGTTTTCACACAACATTATGACTGTATACCCCGTGAGGAACTCATGGCTAAGTAATAACAGCCGCACGGGTCGGTCCATCAGGTTAAACTAGGTGTGCCGTGGGTGGTCCGTGGATGGGTGACCATCTTTACATAAGTGAAACTCCTCCGTACCTCGAAAAGCACGTTAAGCCGTTGGTCCCGGCTGTCATTTGTGGATCTTTGACAGTCGCTACGGGTCGACAGAAGCCCGAAAGAGTAACAAGTGACAACCAGTCTTGACAAGGGCTATCATATTATCCAGTTACTGGATTGCGGAGATCAGATAGGCAGTTGCTCCATGTAAAATACTGGTATTCAGCTGCATCCGGTTAGACTGGAAGCCGACTCCAACATAGTTGGGAAAAAACTAGGCTGATGATGACCCCGGAAACCGACAGGGGTATCAAAATCAAAAGTCATTTATTCAATCTAGGCTGTGAAAAGTGCTGATCCTCATCAGCACTTTTCGAACGCCAAAATTACATATTAGACAGTCCCCCAAAACGCCCACCCTCCACCACTTCCTAGTGCTTTAGCTGGGAAGAAGAAGTGGCGCAACAAACTCCCCAGCAGCACAGTTGACCCTTACGCCATTTAATTGTTGGCTTATTGATGATTCGCCCGAATTTACACGCCCGAAACGGGCGATTAGACTTAAAATATTTTTATAGGCCAAGTTCGTGTCGGACCACGCCCAGTGAAGGGTTAGGTATCGTATTAAAGCCTGAATTCCTCTTACGCTGATGTCGGTCACTTGTTTTTTTTTTTATTAGGTATTAACTTAATTAAATTTTTGTTATCTAATATAGTGGCAATAGAAATACACATTCTGTGTTTTTATTTTCCTATAGAGGTTCGGAATCTTAACAACAAGAAAGAATCATAGACTCCCAATAACTTTTCATAATATTGGTCGTTAACAAGTCGCACATCAATTGTGTGGAAGGTTGTAACTAAAGAATCATTGATTGATTGATGAAGCTAGCTCGTGTTTGAATCAACATCTCCTATGTATAGAAACATTATGTGTATTTGTGTAATGAACCTTGCACACACATGTGTCTTTATTCAATCTTTTACTCTGGTGCCAGTCGGTCGCGAATCATTATTTAGATCAACATAATATACCAGCACACTAATTGCGTAATACGCGAGCAATCACAATATGAATCGGTTTAAAACAAATTGCTAATCCATTGCTTCATAAGTTCGAAAAAAAATCTGCTGAACAACGTAAATAACGCAATGATTGTTTTTGAACTGTCAAAATGAATCAGATTAGTCTTAATCGGTTACGAAAATAAGTTACGCAATTAGATAGCTGACTGACCTATCTATCTGCCTAGCCTCTTCCAAACTATGTTGGGGTCGGCTTCCAGTCTAATCGGATGCATCTGAATACCAGTATTTTACATAAAGCGACTGCGTATCGGACTTCCACAGCCCAGTTACTGGGTATTACGATACCCCTTGGTAAGACTGGTTGTCAGACTTTCGAGCTTCTGACGGCTGTCAAAGATCCACGAAGGACAGCCGGGACCAGCTTAACATGCTTTTGCGAGGCACGGAGGAGTCTCGGTATGTAAAGATGATCACCGATCCACGGACCAACCCTGGTAAGCGTAGCTTAACCTGATCGATCGACCCGTGCGGCTGTTATTACTTAGCCACGAGCTCCTCTATATCTAGTAGCTCAGTATTGTATGCAAATATAAACCAAAATGAAAACAATAGAATTCTGAGAATATATCAATAAAGCTGATTTAATATTTCTTGAACGAACTCCAACCGTATTTCTTAGAATATCATATTATATAAATGTGTCAGGTTGCACCATTTATAGTGATGTGTATGCAATTCACGAATAAACTAGTTCGAAAAAACATTCACGCACACATCATCATCATCTTCAGCCTATAGCAGTCCACTGCTGGACATAGGCCTCTCCAATTGCACGTCATTCAGCTCGATTCTCGGCAACTCTCATCCAGTTGCTACCAGCCACCCTGCGAAGATCGTCGCTCCACCTAGCCTGAGGGCGTTCTACGTTTGCCGATTCGCGGTCTCCACTCAAGAACACGTCTACCCCAACGGTCATCGGTTCTACCGCTAATATGGCCGGCCCATTGCCACTTCAGCTTGCTTATTCTCACACACAACAGCACCCTAATTCCGTTATGTACATACTATCAATTACAATCTGAATTATTTACACGTGAAATTATCAATAAATAACCAAGTTCGTGCAACTAGTTTCGTATTGAAAATTATGCTCTAAATTTTCACCAAGAAAACTCAGGTGAAGTGAGCTGTCAGTAGTGTGTAGCATCATGTGGAATGACAGCTCATTTCACCAAAGTTTTCAAGGTGATTTAATTACAGAATAGTCCGGCAGGCTCTGGTCTCGTTTTCAATCAATCTGCCGAGCTGTTTCCCAACTATATTGTCAGTCTAACCAAATGCAGCTGAATACCAGTATTTTACATGGAGCGACTATAGTCGTTGGGACAACACTACCTGTTATGACAAGGCGAACACATTGATATCTATTATCAGATGCACGGGCGTCATATATCATTGTCAACGCATCATCTTTCAATTTAACTAGTGCCATGTTGTGTGTTGACATGTTTACGTGTGTCTTATAAACAAACGGTTGGATTCAAGGCTGACCAATTAACATCGCTTTTATAGGGTTGTCAATGACCATTACCTCTTCTCCTCTTTTATTCACATTCTGCACGAACTAAATGAGTGAATAATATTTCTTGGGAAAATATTTAAGTAATTGATTCGCTAACAACTTATTGACTCAATACTCAATATCTTTACTGCTTTACCTTATTATTAGGTGGTATCTATATAATTTAGATCATTATGGACCCTGTAGGGCACAGCAAAAGGGTAGGAGAGAGGAAGCCCCGTTGTAGGAGATCATTAGGTTTTTATTATGGGAACAAGTTTTAAATTACATAATTATAATCAAAGGCGAAATGAGATACTATCATTTCGCTTAAGATGAACACTTTTTTAAATTAATGAAACAATTATTTTTGAACACTATTTCATTAATTGTGTCTTTGTAACTTTCTGACCTTTGCTCACAGTTTTTCGGAGTGCTAAACTAGGGTTACCCCGGAGAAGCGAGCGGTGCCACGGCAGCGGCCAGCGAGCACCACATCCAATTTGGTCGCAGTTACTTTGATATTTCATCATTCATCATCATTTCAGCCGAAAGACGTACACTGCTGGACATAGGCCTCCCCCAAGCACCGCCACTTCGACCAGTTCTGTGCTTTTCGCATCCAGCGCATTCCGCGGCCTTCACCAGGTGATCGGTCCACCTTGTGGGGGACATTCTAACGCTACGTCTTCCGGTACGCGGTCGCCACTCCAGAACTTTTCGGCCCCATCGGCCATCTGTTTTGCGAGCAATGTGCCCTGCCCTCTGCCACTTAAGTTTGGCAATACTTCGGGCTATGTCGCTTACCTTGGTTCTCCTACGGATCTCTTCATTTCTGATTCGATCACGTAGGGAAACTCCGAGCATAGCGCTCTACATTGCCGTTTGAGTGACTTTCAGCCTTCTAATGAGGCGCATTGTGAGCGACCACGTTTCAGTGCCATAGGTCATCACTGGCAACACACAATGGTCAAAAACTCTTGTTCTCTTTGCTATTTAGAACCCCAAAATAAGAATTATTTCAGGTTCACATTTGAAATGAAATGAAAACCAGTTTGATTTACATTTTAACAATCACCCGCATCCGGATCCCATTACGAAATAATGCATGTATTTTTTTTTGTTCACTTAATTAATAATGGATAGTAGTCTATACCCAAGAAAAGTATTAAAATTAAATTGAAAAACTTGTTATTTTTTGTGCTTTATTCAAGCAGAAATCGCACTTACTTATGTAACCTTACCTTAGTGAGATTTGAAGCACTTTGCATTAGATAATTATTGATTCACATAGTATTTGATGTCACTTCCGGCATTGTCGAAGACAACGCGTTTAGATTATGCGTTCCGTTCCACCAAAAAACACAACATAAATTATTGAATCGTAAATGAATGCATTCAAAAATGTAAAAAAGTAGGAATTTGTTTCTTGACTCATAGAAAATGTATATTTAAATAATTAATAAGTTTTGAATTACGTGCATATTCCCAATTGCGTTACCCACTTTCTATCACAATCCGAAGGATTTTGAAGAAAATTCATAATCTATTGCTTCATTTATGTATGATGTTTGAAAACTTGGTCTGCTTGACAACGAAAATAACGCAATGAATATTATTGAATAATTGACAAAATAACATTGAGATGTGAGTTTATTACGCAATTAACCCTCCCCCGCCGGTACCTCTGATTAGTTTTGTTTGAGCAATTATGTTAAATTTTTGCTCTATAATGTATGTGACACCCCTGTCCTTCATTGTATGTATCAAACAGCTCGTATAGGAAGTAAATGGTTGTTTACATTTACATTCAATGTACCTAACCAATATCAACCTTGACCCACCCACTTAAGGAAATGGGCATACATGCATCACTACACGCGAACTAGTTTGTTTAATTGTCATAAACAATAATATTATAATTATTTGGAGCTCGTGGCTAAGTAATAACAGCCGCACGCATCCCTCAGGTTAAGCTACGCTTGCCGGGGTTGATTCGTGGATTATTTTTACATATACATACACTCCTCCGTGCCTCGGAAAGCACATCAAACCGTTGGTCCCGGCTGTAATTCGTGGATCTTTAACAGTCGTTACGGGTCGTCTGAAGCCCGAAAGTCTGACAACCAGTGTTACCAAGTTACTGGGTTGTGGAGGTCAGATAGGCAGTCGGTCCAAGTAAAATACTGGTATTCAGCTGCATCCGGTTAGACTGGAAGCCGACCCCAACATAGTTGGGAAAAGACTAGGCAGAGTAAATAGGTAATTATTATAATTATTTAACATTTACAATTTTGACAAAAACGAGGGGAAAAGAACTTTGAGCTGTATTCGTTATAGCTCAAAGTTAGTTTACCCTTTTCTCTGAAATGGACAAAGTCCGCTTTTTTCAAAAATTCGAATTTCGAACAGTGTCTCGTTGTGAATCCGCGATGATTTACTATAAAAACAAATGAGTTCGCTTTCGAATTGAGTGCGCTCACTTGAGTGAGGTTCCAAGTGAAGTTTACACCATAGCACAATGTAACTTGGTCCGGTAGTCTTTCAGTAATTTTGTAATCAAGACAGTGACCCATGATCTTGCCAACAATTAACTAATCTTCGTCAATTATGTACGTGGGACGTACTTGAAACTCGTAAATAAGTTGTTTGCCTCTTAATTAAAGACCAGTGACCAGTGGTAACAACCCGGACTTACGAGTTGTCCTGGGTTCGAACCCAGACTAGCGCTTTAACATAACATAATCACACACAGGTCTCGGTGTCTCGGTGAGAGGAAGTGGGTACGACCCACTACCTCACTAATCGTTATACCTATTATCAATCAATACGATAATAGGTATAACGATTTATTTTTAAACAATGAAGCATTGTATATTTATTTATTTTTGCCCTTTCGTTAACCCCGGTTTTCGGAAGGCAATCCTGGCAATCCTTCACGTAATTCAAATCAGAATAATGACCTTACGCACGGATATCTATGACCTTACTAGTAGGTTCATAAATGCACGGTTATTTGCAAAATAGGAAAGACAACCAAAGATTAGTAACCGCTTTTGGACTCTGACCAAAACACATAACATAACATCACCCCTGTAATCCCCGGTGCGCGGCGGCGGCGCGGTGACGGCGTCGTGTCGCCGAGCACTTAAACATAACCGGCACAGATTAAGACTCCGGGCTGCTTATAAGATAATGTAACGCAGTTATCTGGTCTCCGCATGAAGCTAAATATAGTCTCATGCTGGAGAGGGTACAAAATAAATTTATAAGATATTTATATATGCGCTATTATGGAGTCTATCCCTTTTACCCGTTAATGTATCCAACCTTATTTATTCTAGGTATGGTAGGATACAACGAGCTAAGGGTTAGGAGGGATCTTGCACTCGCCTCATATATATTTAAACTACTGAGAGGGAAGGTGCATAATGCAGTTGTTTTAGGCCAGGTGAGTTTGTGTGTTCCGGACAGGTACGTGTGGCGACGACGGCAGCCACGACTGCTGGTGGAACCGCGTGCTAGGACCAACCTTCTGAAGGAGGCGCCGCTGACGCGTGCACTCCGCACGCTCAACCTCATAGCGAGTGAGACAGACCTATTCTGTTGTTCTCTGAGTGAATTCACAAGGAATGCTTTGTTTGTAATTAGTTATAGGTATTAGTTATAAGGAACAATTGTATGGAGTGGAATGTTCAAGTATTAATTAAGGCACATTTACCGCATTGGTTAGCTGTAAGGGTAGATGTATGATGATAAATAAATAAATAAAAATAAAATAAAATCTTACTAACGTTGCCCACCCGAGACTCGAAACCCCAACGAAACAGTTGCGCTGCCTACCATCAGATCAACGACGCACTGTCTTCCTTTTTTACCCTTCATAACCTGTCAACTCCTCATTCCAGGTGACCGACCTGTTCACCCAGATGCGGGAGCCGTCTCCAGGGGCCCCAAGCCCCAAAGGGTCCGAAAACTCACTCACTAACGGCGCAGTCACCAGGAATATGGGATTTCAGCAGCAGAACAGCTCTGAGCATCTGCCTTGGAGTAGTCCTGCTATTTCTCTGCCAGGAAACTGCAATTCTAACTTGTAAGTAATTTATTAAATAAGCTTGCCACTTCTGGGTATGCCTGAGAGATATTTCTGGAGCCCAATCAGACGCAGCTTTAAGACTCTGACACTAGGTTAGTCACAAACCACACAAAAAGAAGACTTCTGGTTATAACAATGTCGCTCGAATGTCAAGAAGAACTAAATGAGAAGTTGATCACTGAAAATAGTATGGACATGTTTGCGAGCGTTTAGGAAGTAGTTTGCGTGTAAGTTTCATGTCCTCTCGCGTACACGAACAGAGGCCCTAGTGTGAGTTTCTTTTAACCATCTCGACTTTACGCATCCACCGCGTTCGGTACTCCCATTGGCACTTCACCAGCAGAGGTGAGTGCCGAACGCGGTCGATGCCTAAAGTCGAGATGGTTAAAATAAACATACTAGGGCCTCAGTACGGTTCGCGTGCATCTTAGGAACATAGTATAGACTTGGACACTTTTGAACATGTTCGCCAGCCGTCAGCGAATGGTTCGCAAGAGGCAGACAAAACACTCGTTCGCGAACACATCACGTACATGCCGTGTACCTGTGTTACCTCGGATGTCCTGAGTAGTTCATGACCGTTCGATCCAGGTAGTGTGCACGGCTCGTGTGCGTGACCTTTAATTGCACAGGAGTGGATCCTTCCACGCGAACCGTTTACAACATGCGAGCGTGCGTAAAATGTGACGCGTTCATACCCATTCGAGACGCCTAGAGTGCACGGTTGGTGCGCGTGCGCTGGTGTGGGTTTCTAAACCGGGAAAACTGAGAAGAATAGCTGCAAACAGACAGAGTCTATGCGACAAAAACAAATTCCTGACAGAGTTTTTGAAACCCCTTCATTTAAATTGGTGGAATCTGACGATCGGCAATATTGCAGACGGACACGCACGGCAGACGACCACAGACCGCCACGCACCGCACACCAGGGAACTTCCGATGTCTGCGCTACCCCGCACGTACACCTTCCCACGGTCCGTCGTCCGGGCTCGTCGGTGTCCGTCCGCAAAATTGCGGATCGTGGAATTACAATACTTAATTATAGAAAAACTAATAACATGAGCCCTTTTTCAGGACGAATGAGAATCAGTCGCCTATGGCTCGCTCGATCAGCAATGCATCAGCGCTCACCTCGCTTTGTGCCGACCTTTCTCCTTCTGACTCTCACTTCTTTGAGGTAAGTGTATATGACCTTTACGTGAACAATAAAGCAGGAACTACAGAATACCTTATGCTACGATCCTTCGTACTTATTTCATCAGCATCTGCCATCCTAGTCTTTTCTAAACTATGTTAGGGTGCGAATACCTATTTTATGATGTTATGGTACAACTATGTTAGGGTGGGATAATAACAGCCGCACGGGTCCATCCGTCAGGTTAAGCTACGCTTGCCGGGGTTGGTCCGTGGATGGGTGACCATCTTTACATATCGAGACTCCTCTGTGCCTGAAAGCACTTTAAGCCGTTGGTCCCGGCTGTCTTTCGTTGATCTTTGACAGTCGTTACGGGTCGTCAGAAGCCCGAAAGTCCGACAACCAGTCTTACCAAGGGGTATCGTATTACCCAGTTACTGGGTTGTGGAGGTCAGATAGGCAGTCGCTCCATGTAAATTACTGGTATTCAGCTGCATCCGGTTAGACTGGAAGCCGACCCCAACATAGTTGGGAAAAGGCTAGGCAGATTTGTTAGGGTGGGAATACTGGTATTTTACATGAAGCAATTGCCTCTATTTCATTTATCTGGTCGTAAAACGACGAGACAACACCTTTTTAACTGGAGGAATCATGAAAGTCAGGTGCGGAGTTCTCTTGATCAGTCTACATAAATAAACCTACTAGCTAGCCAAGATTGACTAAATAGGAATGCAGTCCCGCGTTCGTCTCCGTCAATCTTTTTTTTTCATTAAATCAATACATGACAGTAATATAAATCCAATAAAAGTATTAAAAGATAAAAACTACTGCTTTAATTTTTACCTACAGTTCAAACGTCCGTTTCTGTCGCGGCCATGATGTGACGTCATTTACCACGTTGCTTCTTTGTTTACATCTGTTTTTCAAGGTTTTTTAGCCCCGAATCATAAATTAAATTATTTTTGTGTCTAATTCAAGCAGAAATCGTACTTAGGTACTTTATTTACCTTAGTGAGTTTTGAAGTACTTTGGAAAGAATACCTATTTTTTATTCGTCACTTCCGGCATTGTCAAAGACGACGCGCTTTGAGTTTGCGTTCCATAACATAAAATAATGAATTGTAAAATAAGTAACGCATAAAAAAAATGTTTTTTTTAATGACTGCTAATAATAGTCCTCCAGACCGTATTTTCGGCCACGGCGGCCAATCTCAACGGAGACTAGCCATCGGCGCGGGAGATATTATAATGCACAAGTATTTGCGCAGACACAGGTGCACTCTCTCTTCCCTCACTCTCATAGTCCGATGGGACGGCAATCCGACACGACCGGAGAGAGATCAGGCGTAGGACCACGTGCTTTCCGAGGCACGGGGGTATCACACCACCAACTTCCAAACTCCGGGCTGTTACTACGAAATTCCTAATCGAAAAATCCAATAACACTTTGCTCGACCCAGGAATCGAACCCAGGTCCCCACGCTCTGCAGTCGCGCTTGCGACCACGAGACCAACGGGGCAGTTTTTTAATGACTGCTACATAGACAATGTATAATTTAAATAATGAATAAGTTTTGAATTACGCGCATATCCCTATTGTCACGATACAAACGGCTTTCAATTGTCTGTTTAATTCTCTAGCTCGACTAGTAACAACCAATTCAAACTCCGAATTATAAATATATCTCAATTTTCCAGGTTTTATACATCGGCAAGGTGAGGATATCTCAGCGCAAGGTCCCGGAGTCACTGATCGACGATGCCCTGAACAAATTCGCTCTACACGAGGCCGAGAAAGCCGTGAAACAACGAAGACATAGCTTGCTTTCTTCTACTGGGGTGAGTAATCGAACAACAACAATTGAACAAAAAAAAAAACAACAATATTATAGCCTATTTTCTTGTATATATTTTTTTAATTTTTGAATGTTTCTTATCGACATTTCACTCACATGGACTTGTACACTCTAGAGGAAAAAGATTTGGATAAAATGATGAAGTGCAATTTTTATTTGAGTACCTACGTCTCAAATAAAAATTGCAAACCTTCAGCATTTTATCCAAATCTTTTTCCTCTAGACTCAGACCAAATAAAATCTGAGCCTCTAGAGTTTAATTGTGCAACTTCGAATAGTCGAAGGTACCTACAATTCCGTAGCCGAACGCAGGCGGAGCAGCAGTAAGTTGCCGTGTCGTCGCGACACGACTGGTTTCTATGTTGCTAGCTACAGAAGGTATTTCATAGAAACCAGTAGTGTCGCGGTGACACGTCGCCTGCTGCTGCCGCCTGCGATGGGCTACGGAATGGCACCTTTAATGTAAACTCGTATTAAACCTTCCTTATATCAGGAGTGTAGAATCCTGTTAATCCTGTATTAAATCTGGCTACATCACTACACTGCGGCTCATCACCACACCAAGCCTCTCGTGCAGGCACCGCCTCACTTTCAATTTCAACTGTTTTCCGCCATTCGTGGTGAACTGACAGTTGACATTAGCGACAGCGACATCACTACTGACGTGCATGAGATAGTGTTTACATATCTATTAAATAGATACACTACAAGGAGCTTGACAGAGTTAAAATCAGCAAACAGATCCCTGATAATAATGGTAAAATATCATTTAAAATTACCATCCATTCTTCCTTTCAGACCTCAATTTACAGCGGCGACTCAAAAGAAAACCTCAATCAAGAAAACAATTCACCACCACCACAAGATTTTTTTAACAACAACAGGAAGATTCTGACACCCAGTACAACGCCCCTAGAACCAGACAAGGGAAAAACTTGGGCAAGTGCAGAAACACTTAATGTCCAACCAAAACCAGACCCGAAGAAAATAGACGAAGAATTCGACATGTTCACTAAAGAACGAGTTGAAACGTTTACTAAAGACACACAGGTTATTAGGAAACCCACTCCTACGCCATTAGAACCTAACGTTTTAATCCTAAACGTGCCTAAAAATAATCTAGACACAGTAAAGGAAGAAGATAAATCTGATATTTACTCTGTCATATCAGAAACTGCTTCATCTATAACAGAATTTTGTCAGAAAACTAAAATTGAGGACGCCAAAATTGATTCTGAGACCCAAGATCCATTTTTGGACAATCAGAAAGTTCGTGACGATAGTCCAGCCCCGATGAGTTTTCAAGAGATTAACCGGAAGCCGGTGGTGACTGAGAGGAAGACTTTGAATGAAAACAAGCCGTTTTTGAGGGATCGGTCGGCTTCTATTGGGACTATTAATCTCAAGACGCCTATCGCTCAGCTGATTGGGGAACAAAACAGGACTATGCTGTTTCAGGTACAATGTACAACTTACGTATTTTCGCACGCTTTGCACATACTACTATCGCAACAAACCGATATATTTTCATTTAACGAGATTTTATCGATTGATTGGGAAAAGAAATAAGCGTATACCTATGTGCTTATACAAAATATAAGTTAGCTCGAATACCTCATTAATATAGAAAAAAAAAATACATTTAAGTTTGTTTGATTGATAATACTAGCTTAAGACTGAACTTATTAATCGATATATTAACATAGTTCCTCAGGATGACGATTGACTTATCGCGAACTCGGGCGGTCGGGCAGTGTGGCTCACCCTGCGTCTGGCGCTCGGCGAGGCAACACGTTGTTTTCGGGTTCGCGACAAGTCAATCGGCATCCTGAGGATGCCTCGTTGAGAGATGAAACCCGTTTCGATTTCTTACAGGGTTTTTTGTGACACTTTAGGAATAGTTAAGCGGAATAGGTTACTACTCGTAAATATCTACGTCTATTGTATTTTTAATCGATATATTTTACAAGTGCCAATAATAATCGATCATCGCCAGCTTTTGCAACTACGCGATTGACGTTGATAAAGGCATCGATGCGTAAATCGTGATATTACTATTTACCATTACAGTATTTCATTCATCCCTATATCTTCAGGTTGGTCGCGCAGAACTCCGTCTTATAAGTCCAGACAGAAAACAGATCCTGCTCCACCGCGGGTTCAAAGACGTGGCCTCGTGTGTGCTCGGCAGACTGAACAAGGAGCACTTCGGGTTCGTGTGCCGAGAGACGAACGACACGTACGCTTGTTACGTGTTCAAGTGTGAGAGTGACTCTGTGGCGCTGGAGTTGATCAACGGTAAGCCTATCATTAACATCTTTGCCATTGATCTGCGGATATGCCTCCTAAAGTTCCTCCGTCGGTTAATATTCCTTCGGTTTTCAAAGACACTCATTAGCCTTTTTTTTTTAAGTTTGGGTAATCATCCAATGACTTCTCCCGCTCTGGGCGGAGCGGAATGGCGTGTCAGACTTACTGACTAAAACCCACCCGTGTTCCTTCAGTTGCCTGTTGCCAAGGTCCCGGTATCCCTTTTGGACTTTCCCGCAACCCTGGCAGGCATCAGTCCTAGCGGACCCCGCCAATTGTGCTGATACCTCTTTGAGGCGCGCGTGGAACACGACGCGCCATCGACCCGGGCCTGGTCCTGATCGGACGGCGAGCTACCCATTGCTCGCCGTCCGCAAGCCCGCGCATATGGTGGCCGGGAATCCGCCTGGGATTCCCGACGCCCAGGGTACACTCTTTATCCTAAGTTCCTACAATTATTACCAGCCTATTACCATTCTATGGCAAAGGCCTCTTCTCATACTGACAGGGCACGAAGTTTCTATGAATAAGAATATTTTTATTTTCATTAAAATCATGGACAATTACTCTAAAAGTGGAATCAATTACTATTTTTGCAGTAATTTCTTTAAAAAAAAATGTGATAGTAAAGTAAGATACTAAGTCTACATGTTTACTCAAGCTCCTATAATTGCTACAATGACTAGTTTTGTGAAAGGTCCTCTGAATAACAACGTTCGTACGTTTAAACTCATCTCGCAAACTCTTGGTCTTCATATCACCTGATGGTAATTCAGGCATCACATGGAATCCTCAATCTCAGAGGAACTGGCTATCTTACCTCTAACAGCCGAAACACAACAATGCTGTTAACATTGTTTTTATGGCGACAGACTTAGATAAGATGTGGTAGCTAGCCAGTTGGACTTGAACAAGCCCTACCACCAACCAAACCGAGCAGAAAATGTTGCCCTCGCTGGGATTCGAACCCAGGACCTCTAGTTCTGAGACAGGTGGTCACCGTAACCTTTTCATCTTGTTACAGCCATCAAGCAAGCATTTGTGGCGCACGCCGACCTTCTAAAGAAGACCCGGGAGAAGTCACCAAACATGACATGTGAACACTGTCCCATGCTCTGGTACCACCGTCTGTGCCATGATATTGAAGGTACGACCATCATCTCTGATCGCCTGCCTACCCTTTTCCCAACTAAGTTGGGGTCGGCTTCTAGTCTTACCGGATGCAACAGAATACCAGTATTTTACATGAAGCTACCTACTGCCTATCTGACCTTCACAACCAAGAGTTCTGCCATTAAATACTAACTATCCATACTTCCATACTAATATTATAAATTCGAAAGTAACTCTGTCTGTCTGTCTGTCTGTCTGTATGTTACCTTTTCACGCCTAAGCCGCTGAATGGATTTCGATAAAATTTGGCAAGGAGATAGATGGCATCCCGGGGAAGGACATACGCTTTTCGTTAGGTTTTTCGACATACCACGCGGGCGAAGCCGTGGGCGGAAGCTAGTAATATTATAAATGCCAAAGTGAGTTTGTTTGATTGGTTGTTACGCTTTCACGCTGAAACGGCTAAACGGATTTAGATGAAATTTGGCACATGGGTAGACCATGACCTGGAATAGGACTATAGATACTTTTTAACCTGATATTCCCACGGGATCGAGACTTATGCGCTAATAATTTAATAAATTATATTTTCAGGTATGAACGACAAGAAGACACATGCATTCATCCTGCGTCGCATTGAACAGCTTCCAGATGATGAACAGGATCTCATTATAACCAAGTATCAGGGTGGCACCAATCATATGTATGAGGTGAGGTCTTAATACCCTTTATTAGTTATTATCTCGATAATATTGATAACATTGACATAATTATGTAAATATTAACTTTGTAAAATCATCATCTGCCTAGCCTTTTCCCAACTATGTTGGGTTGGATTCCAGTCTAACCGGATGCAGCTGAATACCAGTATTTTACATGGAGCGACTACCTCTCAGACCTCCACAACCCGTAACGACTGTCAAAGATCCTCGAATGACAGCCGGGACCAACGGCTTAACGTGCTTTCCGAGCCACGGAGGAGTCTCGGTATGTTAAGATGGTCACCCATCCACGGACCAAACCGTAGCTTAACCTGATGGATCGACCCGTGCGGCAGTTATTACTTAGCCACGAACTCCTCCTTAGCCACAAGCTCGTTGTAAAATACTGGATTATTTTATTTATTGTGAATGTGAAGGCTATCATATGTGGGTCATTGTTTTTATATTCTGTCACAGACGAGTGAGCACAACGCATTCCTGATGATGTTGCTGAGAGCACACTGCGAAGCGAAGCAGACGCGACATGTTCACGACACTGCTGAGAATAGGTGAGCAGTACCCTTTCAATCACATTCCGATGTAATTGAAGATAATAAATGTAATGACGTAATCACTAATTGATGGTATTTATTTTAATTGATTTCTTTTTAATGAAAACGAAATATTTTTAAATTATGACGTACAATTAATTTCAATTTTTTTTTTTTTTTAACATTTCATAAATAAGGTAAATTGTTGTGCCCGATAAGCCCGGATCCATGTGAACTTTGTAACTATCATTTAAAGAGCTTGTACACACTTGAGATATGCAATAAAGATTTGAATTGCAATTGCATTGAATTGAAGTATTTTGAAGGAAATTGCTAATCTTTGCATCGTTTTGAAAAATTCGTCTGCTCGTTGTTTGTTTTGTTTACAATTTTATCTGATGCTTTTGGAACAGATCATACCATATTTTGCGTATTAAAATAAAAATAAACCCTGTCCGATCTGAAAGGGGCACATAGGTACTGCAATAACATTCCCAAAAAGTAATAAGAAATATTATTACTGAAAATAAAAAAGTTATTGCTATTTTTTACATTTTTCGTACCAAAATTACACCAAATCCTCCACTCCACTCTTCACTTTCAGGTCTGAATTCCTGAACCAATACCTAGGTGGCAGCACTATCTTCTCTAAAGCCAGGCGCTCAATATCCAGCAGTTTTGATCTACTCAAGCGCAAGGCTAGCAGAGACGAGAGCTTCGCACCTCCTATGATAAAGAAGGTGACTTTTTATGGAATTAGTAATTGAACAGAATAACACTGTGTTCGATAACCAAGAGGCTTAAAGCCCTGGCAGGGTTGCGGGAAAGTCCGAAAGGGATACCGGGGCCCTTGGCAACAGGCAACTGAAGGAACACGGTTGGGTTTTAGTCAGTAAAAGTCTGACACGCCCTTCCGCTCCGCCCAGAGCGGGAAAAGTCATTTGATGACTTGGGAAGTCATCGAATGACGCTCTGGGCCCTCAAAAACAAAAAATGGAGACTTTAAGCGGCCACTTTGGCAGAATCTAATAGAAAAATATTATGCATCATCGTAAAATGTCACAAACTGACAATTCATATGATCTGCGTGCAATTCTTATTACGAAAAAATTCATCTGTTTGACAGTTTTCTGTGGAGATCCGTAAAATGGTCCACAAATTAGGTATGAATTGCTTCTGTGTCAAATTAGAGGAATTACTAATGACAGCTGGGAATTCAGGAAATGAATTGCCTTTAGAGAAATTGCTAATGTGGCCGTTTCAGGCCCCCAGGTCAGGCAAAGTGTTATTGGATTTTTCTATCTGGAATATCTCAGTAGCAGCCTGGGACCTATACAGGGTGTTAGGGTAAACACCATTATCCTTGCAATCAGTGGTTTGGTTTCATTTATAGAACGTAAAATCAATGGAAAATTACAACTTTATTTTTTATTTTTTTAAATCTACATTTTTCCACAAGAGACGTAAGTTTGTTGCCCTATGCGCTAGGGCAACGAACTTGTGTCTCAATACGGGCGCGGGGTGCGGGACGTGACCTGACCGGCCGCAAACGCGACCCCTCCTTCAGTCTCTCAGCTATTTCGCTAGCGAGCACGGTGTCGGATAGAAACTTTTTAAAATCTTTTAATGAAAATAAGGTTTTTTTTTTTGTTGTGTTCGGTCATTTGTTCTTATATTTAAGTCAACTACCCATGGTTTGAATGACAAGAGTGTTTACCCTTACATCCTGTATTTATGCCATGTTGATGAAAATATAAGCTCGCCCCCATGGGTCTTAAGGGAGATGTGCTAGGGTGCGGCCGTAACAAATATGGATTTACAGAATTATAAACATTAGAAACATCCGTATTTGTTACGGCCGCAAATCATATTTAGATCAACATATAACCTGATACTGCCCAGCAAATTGAAAAAAAAACGTAAGAAAATTTTAATTCCGCGGACTAGCTTAGCGCATCCACCTTAAACGTAACTGACTAAATATGGGAGTACTTACATTAGTCATTTGTTTAAAAAAATATTACTTATTTCAGGAATCATCACCTATGCCCACTCTTGTGCCAATAGTACTGGACACGTCGCCAGAGCCTTCCGGCCAGGAGCTACTATCTCCTGAGCACGTGAGAAGCAAGAGTATGTCGCCTGCAGTGTTGGAGGGTAAGAAATTGAGCCTAAATGGCTGAAAGGCCTGAAGATTTTTTATACGGCCTCGTTTACGGAGACGCGTGGCTTCGCGCGTCGCGTGCAGTGTGGCGTCTAGCGTTGCGTTGGACGTTTTTTGCGTTCACAAAGAGACGGCGCGTGCAGCGGTCCGCGTCTTCATACGCACAAAAACAAACATATGATTAAGTACGAATTCGTTCATGGAGCCGAGGGTCATGGCGCGTCGCGTGAAGTGTAGCTGCGGACGCGGCGAGCTACGCGGCGGCGGACGCGGCTAACCCTGCGGGGGGTAGAAAGGGGAAGGGGAGGAGCATACGTGAAGGCGGCGTGGCGTGACCGCGTGACGCATACTAGTTTGCAATCGGCAACGAAGGGCGAGCGACGCTGCGACCGACGCCGCGTGCGGCGCTGCGACTGACGCACCGTGCAACGCGGCGTCGTCATCCGCAAATAATGATACATTTCAAACAAACGCGTGTAAAAACGCCTCTCCGTAAACGCTCTCATACAACGCCGTAAGTTTGAATTTAGTGCGGGTCGCGCCTCCGCACGCGACGCTCGAAGCCACGCGTCTCCAGAAACGAGGCCTACGACGTCGCACCAATTTTATGTTTGGTTGTAAACGTACCTTATTATTAGTTCAAGAGTTTGAAATGCTAGGCAGTTTTAAAATCTCATAATCTGCTTAGATTATGCCAAACTTTTGCTGAAGTGCGCTTCTGGTGTAACTGGATGCAGTTGAATACCTATCAGTGTTTTACATGGAGCGACTGTCCATCTGACCTCTCCAACCCAGTTACTGGGGCTAATACGGATTGTATGTCATTCGTTCGACAAGCAACCGATGTATTCTACAGTATGTTATCTAAAGGGCGTTACAGCGAAAAAAAAAAAAAAAAAATAATAATATCTATATACATAACTATATTGAATTGATACGGAAAAGCAACACCTGTACACGCACACTTGTGTTTCTACGTTGAAATACAAGTGTGCGTGTACAGAGTGTTTCTTTCCGTATCAATTTAATAGTTTTGTGAATATTTTACTACTTATATAAAATAAAATAAAAGTTTTTTTTATTTGGAAATATATTGTTTAGCATGTATGGACGCTATACTATTGCGGGTTAACGGGAACGCCCTTTATTAGTTAACATACTGTATAAGTAAAATATCACGGTGAAAAGTTAGGTGAAGTGAGCTGTTATTCCACATCTAGGAATCTAACAAGACATGAAAAAAGGCGACAAGGAAATAACAGAAAAATACAGTTAATAGGTAGTTAGTAAGTTTAGTTTAGATCTATCTGTAAAAGGTTGATAAAGTATGGTGTTGATTGCAGATGTAAACAAAACACCATCCCCCCGCTCGACCATGACGCCTACACCAGAAGAGAGCGAGGACACGCCGGCAGAGGGCACTCCCGTCAACTCACCTATGATGGACATGTAAGTCATTACTTAAAGGCATGCATATAAAAAGGTTGTCAAAAAAGGTGAAAATAATAACTAACTTGAATAACAATTTTGACTTGCCAAAAAAACCTTTACCTACTATAGTTTGACCTCACCGCTGTACCGCGCGCGCCTCACGCTGCGCGACTCGCGGCGCGCGTCACGAGTGACGGACGCGCCGCTGCCAGGACGCACGCGTAGCGGAGGCGTGGTACAGCGGGGAGGGCAAACTATAGCACAATGTAGCTATGATATAAATACCTACACAACTATTTTGTGTAGCCCATGAAAAAAAAAGGTTTAATGCTGGTATTAGTAGGTATCATTGTCTGTAAGTTTATAGCTGTAGGTATTGAAACCATGGACTTAAAACCCTACATAGAACCCACAATAAAGAACAAAAATGGGTGTCTAAAAAAACTTGATGAAAAGTTCATTTATTTTTATAGTTTATAAACCTTTGAATAAATGACATTATTTGAAATCAAACGTTGGTATTTATTTTCAGTTTCCTAAAAGTAAGTGACAGTCGCCCCGCGCAAGTGGAAGCCGGCAGCGAGAACGAAGCCACTTGGAGACAAGCCATCTACGAGAAGATCGTACAGCCTGAGGTGCAGGTTGAAGGTAACGCATTTATTTCAATCAATATTGCCCATATACAGGATTGTGGCGGTATCTACATCGCCACATGCGAATTACGCATCAAAGACCTGACGTCACATAAATCCTGCATCGCGCAATTAAAGTTTACCGTGCAGTGGACATATACAGGGTGTAAAAAGACCCATCACATAGCCGTCAGCTACGCATTCTGTACATCAAATTAAGTAACATAGCATAAAAATAATTACTGGGAAACAACTTTTATTTTTGGTGTGAAAAATCGCTGTTTACGGTAGTGCGCAACGTAACGCACGTAAAGTATTGTGTTTATGGGTGCATGCAACAGTTCAGGGTTTGTGGGGGTATTCAAAATTAATTTAGAACATTTAAAACTTGCTTTCTGTATACAATCTCTGAAAAAGTTGGAACTTTGACCTTCAATATCTCCGTAACCAGAAGGTTCCCAGGTATGGTCCAGAAGAAAAAAATGATCACAATGATGGGAATAACAAGTGGCTTTCGGCTTCGTTAAGTGTCTTTTTACACCCGATATACAAGAATCCAATATCAATCATTGGGCAGTTGCCCGCCAGACACAACACCCGTCTGGTCGGAGGATCCTCCCTTTTCTATGGTGGATGAGTGAACTTTACACCCTGTTCCTCATATCCCTAAAGGGTGATTTGTAAGTCGACGTATATCCTTCAGGAGCTGATAGGGGGGCCAGAATGCAACCAATCGAACCCTCCATATGTAAGGCCAATATTCAATAGTTTTCGAGATATTTTAAGGGTTTTTCGATATTTATATCTAAGTTTCATTGATAAGTACGCCCAGGTTCTATACGTTCAGCACGGCAAAATTAGGGAAGTGGAGGATTTTCAAAATAGGAACCTATCTCAAATAGCTAAAAAAAAACATCGTGAGGGAACCGGCATGCCTGTGCCGTGAAGCCAAGTCAGAGAACCCATGGGCGTCATAAAATCTCTGCCACCAGACGTATGGTTAGTAAATCAATCAATCGGCCTAGCCTTTTCCCAACTATATTGGGGTCGGCTTCCAGTCTAACCGGATACAGCTGAATTCCAGTATTTTACATGGAGCGACTGCCTATCTGACCTCCACAACCCAGTAACTGGGTAATACGATACCCGTTGGTAAGTCTGGCTGTCCGACTTTCGGGCTTCTGACGACCCGTAAGGACTATCAAAGATCCAGGGACCAAGGGCTTAACGTGCTTTCCGAGGCACGGAGGAGTCTCGGTATGTAAAAAAAAACTACATGAAAAAGAAAGAAGATCTCAAAAATATCCTTTAGTACCTAGTAAAATGAGACAGCAAATTACCCAGGCGTATGACATAGGATGACTCGATCAAGATTCCGAGATTTCAACATTTCCATTCAATTTCAGGAGAACTAACATCACTGCGCAAGTCTTCAGGTCCTAAAGCGAAGAGAACCAGAGAAGAACTGCGTCAACTGTGGAAGATGGCTATAGACCAGACCATTCTGCTGTTCAGGATGGAGAAGGAAAATGCTAGACTTAGAGGTGTGCTATGTTATATAATGAGGGCATGAATACTGACCGACTGCTTTGTTAGTATAGTCGTTGCAAGACCGACTGCCGAGCTTAGTGATCCCGAGTTCGATTTTGACGTTGTACAAAGTGTTATTGGGTTTTTCCTTTAGAATTCCTGCCCGGTTAGTGGCTATAGGCTCTTCCTTTATTATCATCAGCTTCCTGCCCTTGTCCTATGCTACTTGGGGTCGCTGCAACACGTTTTCATTTCAATAAGGGTGATTGGTGACTTTTTTATTATTTTTGTTTAGAACGGCCTTTAAGTCTATTGTATGCTATTTCAAGGTTATTAATTCTATTCATTTAAGTCTATTCATTAAGTCTATTCATTTCCAGAAAGTGAAGAATCCTCAGCGGTCCGCAGAATAAAACTAGAATACAATGAACTGGGGATTTGTGACGCGGGTGTGAGTCTTATGTGGGACTCCTTACTGTCTCGAGACTCCTCACATGCCATGGCGCAGGTCGACAGGCATATGCTGACACAGGCTGTAATACAAGGTAACACTAGTAGTCCTAAAACCTAGAAAAAACTTAGACCTAAGACAGAGCCCTGGGGAACCACTATTTGCATTGTTAATATTATTATTACTTGACATAACACTTTTTATGTTAACGAAAATCATGGTAATTTTATGAAATTACTGGACGATAGACATAAGGATCTATTAGTAATATGGCGTGCAATATAAAAGATTTTTGTGTTAAACGTGTCAAAGGCATTTTATTGAATCAAATACGTATCGAAATCATAATTATTTACTTTTAAAAACCGGCTAAATGCATGTCGGACTACGCACAATAAAGGGTTTCGTAGTTGGGATAATTTTTTCCTAAAAAAAAACTTGTTGAAAAACATGTTCGCCCGTACATCGATATACTTAACAGCACAATGGTCACGGTCAATTTTCCAATTGCAAGTGTAAGTTTGTAATTCCAAAAAAAAAAAAGTTTTATGTGTTAAAACTCCAATTTAACGATTTTCGGACTTTTTCCTTTAATTCATTGTGCTGTGAGTCCATGCTTCTTGCTAGGTCAACGGGAAGTACCCTATCGATTTTTATTTGCGAGTAGCAAAATGTATGTCGCATAAATGGCTGTAACGGCTTTTATTCTCTCGCCTGACGTCCGTCTGAATTATTGTGTGCCATTGGCAAGAAACTTTGCACCATGTATGTAATGGGGCTTAACATGGTATCACATTGCTCCCCAGGCGTCCCGCGCATGTCCCGCGGCGGGGTGTGGTACTTCCTGGCCGAGCAAGCGTGTCTCCGCTCCGCGCCGCCCGACACGGCGACGTGTCCTCTGTACCACACGCCGTACACCGCACTGTTGGGAGGACTCACCAAGCACCAGCATGCTATACTTATTGATTTAGGTAAGTTTAAAAAACGAAAAGTAATAACAGCAAAATATGGACGGTCATGCTAAGATCAATTTAAATCTGTCTCAATTCAGTCAATTTCACGAATCTCCATAGAAAACACGCAGTAGCATAGAGTGCACGCAGATCATTATTATGAATTGTCAGTTTGAGACATTTTACGATGATTCATAATATTTTCTTATTATGATTGAACAAAAGTGGCCATTTTAAGCCCATTTAGTCCCAATTAAATGTTATTCTTTCTCATCCAGGTCGTACATTCCCGAAACACTCGTACTTTGCATCCGCCCTGGGTCCCGGTCAACTGGCTCTATACAACCTACTGAAGGCTTACTCTCTGCTAGACCCTGATGTCGGGTACTGTCAGGGACTGAGTTTTGTGGCTGGCGTGTTGTTACTGCATGTAAGTATCCCTATATCCCTTGGTAAGACTGGTTGTCAAACTTTCGGGCTTCTGACGACCCGTAACCACTTTCAAAGATCCAAGAATGACAGCCGGGACCAACGGCTTAACGTGCTTGCCCGACACGAAGGGTTCTCGATATCTTAAGATGGTCCATCCACGGACTGACCGCGGCAAGCGTAGCTTAACCTGATCGATCGACCCGTGCGGCTGTTATTACTTAGCCAAGAGCCCTACCAGCACGACATAATTTTTCAAGTTTCAATGGGGTCCCTTATTTTAATGACATATCGCATTTGTCAACAGATGGAAGAGGCAGAAGCATACATACTGCTCCGTCACCTGATGTTCAGAAGAGGTCTTCGGAAGCAGTACCTACCTGACATGAGCGCTCTGCAAGTTCAGGTAACTAGTAATACAAGCCTGCTCAAGAAAGGTGTTTCTTCAAATCTTTGAAAGTGTCGCAAAAACTGATTCTAATACCACGAAGTATGTTCAATACTTCCAAGTACAAAGGTACATAAAAACACAACTGTGTTTTTCACTTTCATTTACGTAATTTCTGTTTGATTTGGACTCATCACAACAGATATACAGTTGAGGCAAAAAAAAATAGACGTGCAACATAGGTTTAGTATCAGAAATCACCAACATGAAGTAGTGCAAGCGGGATAAATAATGCTCGTTCATTTTTCGTAAGAGAAAAGGCATTTGGTCTTTTGTCTGGCAGTGGTACAAAACGTTGATATATTTTTTTCTTAAAGTTCTACTCCATTACGCTGCGGAGAACTGTCATTCAAATGTTGGTAAACTTTGGCATGATAGAGGCAGATACGGCCTCCGCACCTGCGTCTATAGTGACAAAGCAATGCATACTGAAGCTTCGTATATTTTGCTCGCTAAAAAGTTATCGCGCTAATGAATTACCGTATGTAAGAAATCGACACGTGTTTCATCTCTCAACGAGGCATCCTCAGGATGACGATTGACCAGACGCGAACCAGAACACGACGTGTTGCCACACCGAGCACTGGACGCAGAGACAAGCACCCAGTCAAGCTCTGATCGCTTTCGCAGGGTTTTTTATGACTCTTGAGGAATAGTTAAGCCGAATAGGTTACTAAATACATCTACGGCTATTGTATCTTTCCGTAAAGTCAAGCCTGAATCAATGAAGTATCTAATAAGCCATGCCCTGACTCTCCCAGCTGTACCAGCTGTCCCGCCTGCTGCGCGACCACGAGCCCGAGCTGCACGCCAAGCTGGAGGCGCTGGACATCTCGCCCGCGCTGTACGCCGCGCCCTGGATGCTCACGCTCTTCACGAGCCAGTTCCCGCTGGGCTTCGTCGTCAGGGTGTTCGGTAAGTGAATACAAAATGTTATACATACGTGATAGAGTTCAAATTCCATTGCAACCAAGCATTGCAAGTTCGTTCTATATAAGTGCTTACCTTTAATTTAAATACATGCGAGATCTAGCTCTTGTCCGTCGGCTACTCTGGGCCCTCATCTGTCAACCTATCTGGCCCAGATAAGTCACGACTGACTCACGTTTTGACTGTTATTTGTATTAATAATAAAGAAAGAAAGTAGAAAATATAAGTTAATTAGTCACAGAAACACGTGCATGGTAAAAGATAATTAACTCGAGTAAAACAGAACAATTAAATAAAACACAATAGATCTAATAATATCACAAGTACAAAACAGAAATAAGGCAAGACACAACAGAAATAAGACAAGAAGGCTTCCACTCAGCATGATGCTGTGCTAGGGAACCCACAGCATAGCGCTGATTTTCAGTGGTCACCCGAAACCTAAGCCCGAAACCTAATTATGACGAAGATTGTGGGTTAATACTGTTATTGTTTTTAGTTGTTATAAGTGCTCAAATTCAATAAGTTAGCGAAACTCGCCAGACGTGTTGGGTATCAATATTTTAACATGTTCAAAGGAAAAAATTAATTAATTTGATAATATTTTTTTTGGGACAATGATCATAGTACGCGTAAATGTTCTGCTACCACCAAAACTAACTCCTAACAGACATTATCTTTGCTTTACAGACTTGATCTTCCTCGAATCACTAGACATCGTATTCTCCGTCTCTCTCGCTCTGCTATCTGCACACAAGGACGGACTGATGCTGTGCGAGAGCTGTGAAGAGGCTGCGGAGTATCTCAAGCACAAATTGCCCGACATGAACCGAGGGTTCTATGAGAAGGTTATGAAGAAGGTGCGTTAAACTAACTAAAGTATTTAATGTTTCTCTGACATACTTAGCCGAAGATATTTTACAGAAAGGGGTGATTTTTTAACGTACTGATACGCATGCATAGAATACCTACTGGACGCAACAAGTCACCCGTAGGCCTGTTCTGATCAAATCAAATCAAATCAAATCATTTATTCGTTTGCAAACATGGGTAATAAGTACATAGATGTTTTCCTTTTTTCTAACAGTGCTCCATGTTCTACCGTCACCGTCACCTGATGTCGGTCGCGTACGTCAGCGAGAAATACATATTAAAATACCGTACTGCGAGACCGACCGCTCAACGATACAGCAGTATATGTACATAGCAAATGTCGCGCGCGCGTAGCATTGAGCTGATCATCGTCGGTAACAAACTGAGGGCGGTCGCACAATTCCATGCTCGTCGGTCGACCGACGAATCACGCGCGTAGCAACGTACGCGCCGCTGACATCGCGTCGCAGTATGGTGCTATATAGAACACAATGTATATACGTACGCGCAACAGACGTACGCGACCGACATCAGCGTAAGAGGAATTCAGGCTTAAGTGTCTCAGCGACACGCGTTTTGGCCACAAACTATTAAAGGTAGAAACATTTTATGCTACTAAAGCCCTGTCCAGAAATGAGCTATTTTCTTCTTTCTGTTCACGGTTTGAGAGCTCCCAGAAAAACGAACTTTCAAAACTACACCTCTTTAGCTGGCGAACCCGGGAGTAATGTTTTCCTGACAGCCTTCTAAAAGCAAGAGACATGTTGAGACAATAATTACCACCATACTTTAATTCTCAGGTCCTATCACTAGACATAAGCCGCCAACTCTGTGACTACGCGGTTGAGTACGCCGTACTACGCGAGGAGATGCCGCGTTTAGCTGCGTTGACTGAAGATAACAAACAGCTGGTTGAGGATAAGAATAGGATGGGGGAAGAACTTGATGTAAGTTTATGTTACTTGATTGAATGTGTATTTGCAAAATCTTTGTGCAGGCTGGCTGAATTCAATAGTATCCTCATTGAATGACAGCCTGCACACGGTATATCCAGATAGTTATTTAGAGGTATGAGGAACAGGGTGCAAAGTTCACTCATCCTCTATAGAAAAGGGAGGATCCTCCGACCAGACGGGTGTTGTGTCTGGCGGGCAACTGCCCAACGATTGATGTTGGATTCTTGAATCCTCCATCGCGCGGTAAACTCTAATTGCGCGATGCAGGATTATATGTGACGTCAGGATTTTTGTGTGACGTCAAGTCTTTGATGCGTAGTTCGCATGAGGCGATGTAGATGTCGCCACAGCTATAACCTGAGAATCTTCCAAACTTAGAGTATATTAATTACAGTAGATACTCTAAGCTTCCAACCATTATTGAACCTTCTTACATAGCGTTGATAAAGCATATCATGCTTGGATTACAGTTATTGTTCTTGGTTTGAGTCTCAGCCTTTACCCAACTAGTATATGAACTGGCTTACTAAGACTTAGAAATCACGTACGTAGAACCATTAATCATCAACCAGGTTGCCATCAATCACAGAAACCTTTAGACCTCACATACTAGCTTAATCTAATTCAACCATATTCACCCCAACCACCACTTCGACCAGAACCGGTCGATGCGGCGGTGCTTGGGGGAGGCCCATGTCCAGCAGTGGACGTGAAATGATGATAATGATGATGAACCCCAACCATCTTCTATTACAGGAAGCAATGGACGCGATAACAAACTACCAGAAGAACCAAACTAGACTAGAAACGACGAACAAATCCTTAGAACAACAACTAACACTACTCAGCCGATACATCTCTGCCCACCACAAGCAGGACATACCGATAGAAATAAAGAAAATAGTGCAAAACCACTCCAAGAAACTATCCTTCAAAATATTCTCCACGAAATTCTCAAACGAGGAACAACAAGATGATCCGAGGAAGAATTTCAAAACGGGGATAAGTTCCCCGAACCTATTCGCTAAAATTCGGGAGGACTCCCCGAAAGATATCGAGCAGGCAAGAAAGCAATTTATTATGAAGAAATCTCAGTCAGTGCATTCTGGATTAATAGCGAATATGAAGAATACCCAGCTCACGGCACTGGAAGAAAAAAACGAGAATAATAAAACAGAAAACATTACAGATACATTAAAAGAACTTGGGAGGAAAAACTCGGTATTTTACGCGAGCACCCAGGAGCAAATCCGCCAAGAAAGACTATTCGAGCATCAACTAAAGAACAATTTCGACGAAAATTTGCGCAGATTGGACGAAAAATTAAACGAAAAGCTAAATCCGACATCCTACATAGATGATCTGAGTATCTTTCAAAGTCGGAAGAGCATGTCTTTGAATTTACAGCCGATAAAAGACGGTAAAGTTAACGACAGTGGTTTTGTTACCCCGCTCAGCCCAGACGAGACGAAATATGACTCGTGTTCGACCATTTCTCATCCGCTGAGTGACGTAGATGTCGATATTAAATTCGATGGACAATCGACTAAATTAAAACAGATTAGACCTATTAAACATGTAAATGATAAATCGTAGTACTTGCATTATGTTATATTTTGTTTTGTAATGATTGGACACTTGCTTATTTTAGAGCTGTAGTAGAATATTCCGATTCTTCGGCCGAATTTTCAAACGATGATTATCTATTACAGTACTAGTTGGCTCGATAGACGTTGTCTATCCTGTCCAAATTTCAATAATTCATACAAAAAAAGACGTTCCGTTTTTGACGAATTTGAAAACATTTTGAAACAAAAAATAGCCAAATCAATCCAGCTGTTCAGTGATGCGCTCACCAACGAACAGCATTACATTTTTTTATTATACACGGTTAAATTTTAGTCGGTCTGACAACCAGTCTAACCAAAGGGTATCGTATTACCCAGTTACTGGGTTGTGGAGGTCAGATAGGCAGTCGCTCCATGTAAAATACTGGTATTCAGCTGCATCCGGTTAGACTGGAAGCCGACCCCAACATAGTTGGGAAAAGGCTAGGCAGAAGAGACACGGTTAAATTTTAGTCGTTTAAGGGGTGAAAGTCAAAAGAATCAGCTGTTCCCTACATTTATGTTCGTATAGCTCGGCAAAATGTAGGGAACAGCTGAATTTTTTTTCGCGATTTCTGGATTGGTCCAATACTGAAAGTTGATCATAATGACGAGTACAATGACCCCTTAAGAGATTTCGTGTATGGATTAGTAGTCAGTCTGATTGCATGAAATATGACTAACACTAGTTGAAAAATCATCCTTGGTTTAAAAAAAAACGGAATGTGTTGTCAAATGTTTTATTTTATGAACAAAATGATGGATGGTTGTTGGTATTTCGATGAAGTAAGGCCTGAATTTCTCTTACGCTGATGTCGGTTGCGTACGTCGGTCGCACGTGCGTATATACATTGTGTTCTATATAGCACCATACTGCGACGTTGACGTCGGCGACGCGTACTACGTTGCTACGCGTACGCGACCGACATCAGCGTAAGAGGAATTCAGACCTTATACATTATTAGACATCTTTAAGTCCGGTTTCTGAAACTAAAATCAACAAAAAATAAAAAATAAGTACCTTAAAAATTGTCAAGCGCCCCAACTGTTGTGATTGGGTGAATGAATGATCAATAGCCAATCGCACCACATGACGCGTCGATAATTTTCGTTCCAGAAACCGGGTATTTAGTGCCCGGAGACTTGAACTGGTTTCCAGAAACCGGAGCATAGCGACATTTTAACGTACATACATAAGTGACTTATAAATAAATGCGTACATTGTAATGAGGGTCTTGTGTTCATAGATTAGGATATATTGTACGTTATTTACTTTATGGGATAAGTGGGAAAGTTATCTCGTTTCGGGACGACTTTTACGAGAATAGCTCGTGCCGTAGTAATATTATTAGCCAGTCACTAACCCCTTGGCCACGAGATCACCGTTCGCGCGACCTGGGGGCCAAGTCTACTAATTTCAAAACGTGTCAGTGGTCTCACAATGATCAGTTTTTGACGGATATGCCATACAAAATCTGTCATAAACTCATCATTGTGAGACCACTGACACGTTTTGCAAGACGAACTGCCCAATGTACTTACCTATTGATATCAAGAAAAAATCATCTTTAAAATGGAAACACTATTGACGAACTTATTTTGGACGTCAGAATAGTACTATCGAGATTAATGGAAAAAATTCACGATTAAAAAAAAAGGTAAATCCATTATTACGTCTATGCAATGTAGCTCTTACCCCATTGTAATAGCGTATAAAGAATGATGTCGTGAGTTTGACACAACTCTCGGCAATAAAAAATAAACAACATGTAAAAAAACCCTGTCCGATCCGTGAGGCTGTTGTTAAATCGATTTTAGGGTTGGTCCCATAGTGAAAGTTGTGCATAATGATGCCCACGAATTAAACTTCAACCTGTCTAATATACAGGGTGACATATAAAAAAAATATAAATACGTTTGTGGCATAAATACTTTCTTAGCTTATCCTGAAAAGTAAAAAACATAATAAATAGTATAAGTTAAATATAGTATTATAATATTAGACCCTCTAATAGCCTTGCTTATGTATCACAGCTTCCATATAAACACCAATAATTTAAGTAAATATATTATGAATAAATGTTAAATATAAATATATTTATTGCACAATATATAATTATTAAATTCACTGTTTGTGGACACTATAAATGTATGGATGAATAAAAGTAGGAAAATTTATTTTACTTTTAATTTCTAATGCTATTTTCTTGTAGATATTTGTATTATTTATTTTGTTTCATTTTATTTAAAAAAAATACTTTATGTAAATTGTGCCCAATTTAAGGGTGCGGTACAAGCTATCAAACTGAACACTTCTCCATCGGACCCACATCTTAATCGCAAAAAAATTATCAGCAGGGCATACGTTTGGGTCAAGTAGGTATGAAAGTTTTGTACAGGACAGTTAATATTTTTTTCGCGATTACGATGTTGGAGAATGTTGTACAGTTTGATACCACACCTTATATGAGCATACCTTACTGATAAATGATTTATATTGGTGCAAACAACATAGCTAATTCTTAGTCAACTCTATCGTTATTTGAAACTGATAGGCCTAATTTTTTGGTGAATTTAATTGGTGATATTTTCTTGTTTATTAAGCTTATGCTATACTTCAGCTTATTTATATTTATTTTACTATTTGAATTATATATCTGCTTCTATGTAAGTTTACAACCAAAGAAACGTTACAAATTATTTTTATTAATTTACATCTCCAAAATACCTAATATTTTTTATAAAATAAAATAAATAACAAAAATATATGTTACGAAATATAAATTGCTCAAAATTGTTTTTTATTTATTTAATAATAAGTATTTTATTACGTAAGGACACTGTGAAATTATCGTTTGGCTTAACTATAGTGAAATATTGTGATTTATTATATAAATATTAAAATATAAATAAATGAATAGTTGATTAAACTGTTTTTTTTTTCTCTTTTAATTTGAACACGAATGATAATGGCAAACAAGCAAGGGGGCCTCCACCTCGGGTCCACCTGATGGTCAGTGTTGCCATATAGTGCGGGAGGTACAGTTCGATTCAAACTTAATGGCGGCTCAGAAGTTAGCTACTCGCTGCGCAGTACCCCACCCTTCACCCCCGCTATCACATGAAATTGTTACTGCGCAGCGACTCGTCTCATGTTCCGAGCCGCCATTAAGTTTATATTGAACTGTACTGCTCTATTTTTTAGATGAATTTTATAACGAATAAATGCAAATTCTTGTAATTGTTTTTGAAAATTCTGCCCTAAGGCCTGAATTCCTCTTACACTGATTTCGGTCGCGTACGAGCGGTCGCGTACGCGTAGCAACGTAGTACGCACCGCAGACGTCAGCGTTGCAGTATGATGCTATATAGAACACAAATTTATATAAGTACGCGCGACCGACGACGTACGCGACTGACACCAGCGTAAGAGGAATTCAGGCCTTAAAGGGGTAAAGGGGTAATGGGGAATGAACGTCTGTAATTTTTTAAAGCTAGATTTCTGATTATTTCTATTATTTTTTTTTCTGATTAGAAAATGTTACTATCATGTACAAGATTTCCTTAGTGACAAATTTATTTAACTGAAGGTGAAGGATGACATTTAAATTGTTAACACATAATAATAATTCTATATACAACTTATTAAGTGACTTAATTTGTAAACTGTTTTAGACTTTGTTAGTTCATGACATTTACTATTTAGATATCTCATTTTGACATTCATTCACTCATTCATTGCATATAATAATTAATATTTGTACACCAGTCGTGGTAAAACATGTTGATACAATCGATAAGTAATGTACCATCTTTAGTAAACATCCATTTTTGCATGTATTATTATGACCTACACATGTTTTGACAAATAAAATGATCTTTATCTTTATCTTTATCTAGAAACGTAGATAATGTGCCTTTACGCTTCTGTCTTTATACAAAAGTTAGTTGTACAATATAAATAATCTCCTAAGGCTCAAAATGAAGACGAGTTGCCGAAACCCCATCGGACACACGGCTTGTACTGTGGGTAGTCGCTACGTTCCCGTCAGAGGGCGCGGCAGGCGAGTTATAGCCATGGCCATTAAAGCCCTTTTTTTTTGAGGGTCTGGGCGGAGCGGAAGGTCCTTTCAGACTTTTACTGACTAAAACCCACCCGTGTTCCTTTAGTTGCCTGATGCCAAGGTCCCGGTATCCCTTTCGGACTTTCCCGCAACCCTGGCAGGGCCATTAAAGCCCTGCGGTGTGATTCGGTAGCAGTCGTTGGCTACCTAGACCAGGCTTGGGGCAAGTGCGGCGGAAACGCAACTTGATTATGTGTGATGCATTGGTATTCAGCAGGAGCGCCACGGCACTGCTTCACAGCACCGCTATATTCACGCCACCACCACTACCGCCCCCGCCGTCGGGCTGTCTGTGTCACCGCCAGGTTGAGACTTCCGTTTCCCCGGAGGAGACCCTGTGAGAGATGACCAGAGTCACGCCTTATATTAGAGGAATCATAACGCTTAAATACTCAAATGACACAGAGCTATCAAGTCAAAATCAAAGATTATGGTACTGTGCTGGTACTCGTAAAGTCAAAATGACAATTCGAACATGACATCAAAATTCCTGTATAATTATTAATCTTTATAAAGTAAAATTATAAATAAAATTTCAGTGAATAAGTAGTCAAAAACTAAATCCGTAGTGTATTACTAACAGTAAAGATAAAAAAATTATCAAGAAAAACGTAAGTTAAGGAAGTTATTTAAAACTAGCTGTGCCCCGCGGTTTCACCCGCGTAGGTCTCGATTCCGTGGGAATATAGGGACAAAACGCTCCACATGTTTGGCAACGTTGCACAACAGCGCGCGACGTTACCTGCTAGAGCGCAATGTGACGCGCGGCTTGTTGTTTGTTTCCGATTAACATGCAGTTGAGAAAGACACGCAGAAATGTTGTGTAACAAACGAACAAACTCAAATTAATTGAACTGGACCAAAACTATGCTAACTATTCTTTTTGATGCATTTTTCGATACAAATTAAAACCATCGCCGCTGAAATTAACACTAGTTCCTCTGGCGACATGTTGATGTTGTCGACGACTGATCATGCGTAGACAGACAACGTTGCTATTGTTGCTAAACAAAAGATCCGTGCTAACTTTCAACAAGTTGAGCAACATGTTGTGCAACAAGTTGAGTACCATGTTGTACAACAAGTTGATCAACATGTTGTGCAACAAGTAGAGCAACATGATGTGCAACATGTTGTACAACATTTCGCGCCAAATTTTGCCTAGTGGATTCGAGGCTGTAAAGTAACAAACGAGTGAGAATTTAAGTTAGATTTTACCTGGATTTTATCTTGGAGTGTTTGAATAAGTCTTTATGTCATACCTAAATATCGAAATCGGAGGGTAGGTGGAGTATTTGTAACCTGGATTGCTCGTAAAACAACCGGTCGATGCAACTCAAAAGTTCTAGAGTTGACACGTGTCACCGGACGTACTGCAATTATACCTTTTCGTTAAGAAAATAAGTTCGATAATTGTTCAAAAGTGCGCGCAGCGTCGCGTCGCTTCACGTCGCGGTCTGAACTGACCCATCCTGTTAAAATGGTGGTGACGAAGACTCTCCTGTTTAAACTGTGTCTTATCTTCCAGCTTCTTATCTCTCTATCTTTATAGATTTTCTCAATCTTCCAGCAGATAAAAAACCAAATCACAATGTCTTTATTAAAACTACCTTCGAGGTACGACACTACAATAGACGCACATAAGAAATGGCTGACTATATTGCAGAGCGCACAGGACACGGTGAAAGAGGATGATGAGCATCAAGTAAGTAATTTAGAATACAGTTGCCCGTAATCTGCAGTACGATCGGCCAGAATTGAAATCGGTTTGAAACAAATGTCTAATCAATTGCTTTATGTTGCGAACACGATTACATAAAAATTATCGACGGAAAAAATATCCAAAGTTACCTCTAAACCGAACTATAAACCGCTGGTATTAAAAAAATACTTCAAATTAGATGATAAAACTTTGCATAATAACTGAAAAGCAGGTCTTATGTTTTTTATTTATTTTAAATTACCATTATTTTCACCGTAAAAAGCAATTACCTAAACTATTCGAGGCTTGAGAGCCGCCAGCACCCCACTCCGTCTCGCTCTCACTCAGGCCGCGAGTAGTACAGTGCGAGCGAGAAATTTGAGGTGGCCCTTAAATCCTAGGCCAAATATTTTTTGATAATTGAACACTATTATTAAATGATCAAGGAATTTCTGCTTTCAGCGAGCAGCCGCCAAAGGCATGCGAATAGAAGGCCGTTCCTTACCTCCGCAGGTCGTCGGCAGGAGCTATGCTAGATACTGCGATCTGGTCAACAAGATGTATGATGCTTATCTGAATAATGTTCACCTGCAGAGGGCGCCGTATATTCTGGAGATCATTACTGTAATTATGAAAAGGTAGTTATACAAGGTCGAATTTAAATTGACTAGCGAAACACCGACCTCAAATGAATCGGTATAGGGGCCGGATGATGCAGATGATGCTGATGATGATATCAAAGGGTGTCTAGTCTCCACACCAAAGCCCAACCAGGCTTGGCTTAGCCGTAAGGCTCATTTTAACAAAATTTGTCCGACTTGCATCGGTCTTATAGTGTGACCGGGACCCTGTTCCGCGAATTAGGAATGCGCGGCGAGGTCAGCAGCGTTGACGAATGAGCAGCGAGACGGCGTGAGCGTTGACAAATGAGCTGCCTGCACTGCCCCTTCGTCTCGCCGCGCACATTATTTTATAGAATCCAGCGGTCGGAACTCGATTGTTTTTTTTTTGTAAAAACTTTTTATTCCTTGTATAGCAATCTCCCTCTTGTTCCCCAGGATGTACGAGCTCCGTAACGAGTTGGTCCATATAATAGTCAACGATTATATTTACGTCGATGTGGCGTTACAACAACTTCAAATGACTCCTTTGGAAATAGAGGTAGACGTTCTTTGCTTCTTCTCCATTCCTATGAACTGCATAAAAAACTCATCAGGCTGTGTTCAATATACAGGGTGTAAAAAGACCTATCAGTGTTGCGGGTTAGTCCGAAAGGGATACCGGGACCTAGGCAACAGGAACACGGGTGGGTTTTAGTCAGTAAAAGTCTGACACGCCCTTCCGCTCCGCCCAGAGCGGGAGAAGTCATTGGATGACTTCCAACCCTAAAAAAAAAGGGTGTAAAAAGAACCGTCACATAGCCGCCAACTACGCATTCTGTACATCATACCTAACATAGCACAAAAATAATTGCTTGGAAACGACTTTTTATTTTTGGTGTGAAAAATCGCTGTTTAACGTAACGTAAGCAAAACATTGTGTTTATGGGTGCATGCATCGGTTCAGGGTTCGTAGGGGTTTTTAAAATTAAGTTATAACATTTGAAACTTGCTTTCTTTAAAAAAAACGTCTGAAAACGTTGGAACTTTGACCTTCAATATCTCCGTAACCAGAAGGTTCCCAGGTATGATCCAGAACAAAAAAAATATCACAATGATGGGAATAACAACTGAACTCACTTCCGGCTTCGTAAAGCGTCTTTTAACCAATCAGCAAGGCGGTAGCCGGATGTCTGTCCAGGGTGCGCTGGACGCACATTCAAGTAATATTGATATTTGATACTCATGGCGGTTATATTACAGCTAAGAGCGTTATCACACTGACGATTGTGTTATGGCCCTAATTGATAACAGACCGGACGCTGGACGTCGTTTATTGATATCTGATCCATAAGGGGACGTGACAGGTAAAACCCCTGCGAGTGACGGACTAATAAGAATCCCGAATTAATTTAATAATTGAATGATTAATTTAATAATTGAGTGGCGGACTAATAAGAATCCGTCACCTGCACAAATATTGACCCAAAACATAATTTGCACAAGAGGCAGTCTCGGAGCCTTAATATTTAGTTATACTCGTAGTTATTTATTTTATTTATTTAACTATTTATGTACACACATAATAAACAGACAAGAAGAAAAGAACAGAAAAAAACGTACAAAGGTGATGCTTATTTCTAAAGCCTCTTCCAGTACACCTGCGATCCTGCCAGGGTTGCGGAATAGTCCGAAAGGGATACCGGGACCCTGGCAACAGGCAACTGAAGGAACACGGGTGGGTTTTAGTCAGTAAGAGTCTGACATGCCCTTCTTCTCCGCCCAGTGCGGGAGAAGTCATTTGATGATTTCCCAGCCAAAAAAAAAAAAAAGCACACCTGCGATAGCAAAGTAGATAAGAGATAATATATGTATATAAAATACATATAATCAAAACAATTCACTTAGTAAACTAGAAAAATTATATGATCATACACTTACATACAAATATACATACATACCTACTTCATAAATATATATCAAAATAAATGCCTACATACGCAACTATGACGAAGTGGAAAGATTCTTTATAGTTTTTCATAGGTTAGCTATAACATAAACAAACTTAAGGATAGCAGTAGTAGTTTGTTTCTAATAGGACCTTTGTACTATTAGAATATCAAAATCAAAAGTCATGTATTCAAACTAGGCTGAAAATCAGGTACTTTTTGAACGTCTTAATTACATAAGACAGTCCCCCAAAGCGCACCACCCTTCACCACAGCACGCTTTGCCATCCCATCAAGAAATATGGGGTCCCTCGTAAAACTTCTTATGTCTTTTCTTTTCTTTTCAGATAGTAGTTCCATACCATTTCCCTCTGGAATCCCGGAGTGAGAATGTAGAGACGATCCTACAGCAGATGTGGGTCGAGGCCTTGAAGAGAAAGAGGAGGAGAGAAAGACCAAAAAAAGTAAGTTTCATGTAGTAATTCAAAGTCAAAGTCAAAGTCAAATAATTTATTTCAAGTAGGCACATAAAAGGCACTTTTGAACGTCAAAAGGCACTTTTGAACGTCAATTGAATGATAAAGTTAATAGTTGAATGATGAATTTAATAATTGAATGATTAATTTAATAATTGAATGATTAATTTAATAATTGAATGATTAATGTAATAATTGAATGATTAATTTAATAATTGAATGATTAATTTAGTCAATTTTATTAAATATTTTAAAGCAAAGTTAATAAAATTGATATGGGAACACCGCACAATCTTCTTCTACCAAATAAAAAAGGATGTTCAAAATCGTCATCCTCAAATGACATGATTTCATGAAATAGTCATTCAATAGGATTGTATGAACTTAGAGAGTTGTATTGATGATTTTTATGATTATCCTTTCCTTACATATTGTAAGACAAAGTCCTCAGCCGCGTCTGTCTGTCGTCCTGTTCGCGATAAACTCAAAAACTACTGCACAGATTTTCATGTTCTTTACACCAATGGTAGAGTGGTTCTCGAGGAAGGTTTTAGTATATAATAACCGACATCCACGCGGGCGAAGCAGCGGGCATCAGCTAGTAATTCTATATTTGTTACGGTCGCGAATCATATTTTAATCAACATACACTGACCTGCAAATTTAAATAAACGTAAGAACATTTGAATTCCGCGGGATACCTTCTTGCATCCCCCTTATGTAACATAATACCCCTTGGTAAGACCGGTTCTCAGATTAATTGTGATTACTTCTGCATAATATTATTTGTTACTGACAGCCGACACCACCCCCGATGCTCATGAAAGACAGTAATTTGGATCTTGGCAACGAAACGGTAGAAGGGGAGGAGGAAGAGAGCGACACTCCACGTAAGTCTTCTGCTTCTGTCTTATCGGTTCTGACACGATAAGAAGCCTTATTAGCCAATCAACGGACTGAATACCTAGCTTGCGTCAAATGTAAGAATACCTAAACAATCTGCCTAGCCTTTTCCCAACTATGTTGGGGTCGGCTTTCAGTCTAACTGGATGCAGCTGAATACCAGTATTTTATATGGAGCGACAGCCTATCTGACCTCCACAACCCAGTAACTGGGTAATACGATACCCCTTGCCCCCTTAAGACTTGTTTTCAGACTTTCGGGCTTCTGACGAACCGTAACGACTGTCAAAGATCCACGAATGACAACCGGGACCAACGGCTTAACGTGCTTTCCGAGGCACGGAGGAGCCTCGTTATGTAAAGATCCACGACTCAGGAGTCATTATACTTAAAAAAACAGCTGTTCCGTACATTGATCTTCGCATAACTCGTCAAAATATACGGAACAGCTGTTTTTTTTATCGCGATTTCATATTAAAATTTGTTCCCGTAGTAAAAGTTGTTCACAATGATGAGTATAATGACTCCTTAAGAGGTTGTTGGTGTTTTACCAATAACCCTGTATAGGGATGCAAGAAATGCCAAAAAGTATCGATATTTACAAAAAAATATCAATATCGATTTAACCCAATAACACTGCCAGACTCGCGGTACAACCTAGATGCTCACGTTCAGAGGTCGTTTTTTTCGTATTAATTTCAGCCCCCAGTGTTCATACGCTCATCCCTGAAGAATATATACAGTCTACTCTTATTCAGAAGCAGGAGAGATACAGGTAAATAATTCTTATTAAGTAAAATAAATACATACATATAGATAATTCACCTATTCCGCTTAACTATTCCTCAAGAGTCATAAAAAACCCTGGATAATGGATCCTTTGCTGCTGCCTAGCTGTTTTACATAACAGTGGATTCTACAATCCATCTGCGACATAAATACAGGCACGTTATAGCGGCGGTGTACGAACTCCTTCGTAGTTACAGAGCTCTGTGGCGGGCTGTGACAGACTTCGCAAGGACAAGGGGCTTGCCATGAGGCCCGACCGGCACGTTCTGGCGCCCAAAGTGCGGCGCCAGAATGTGGTCGGGGTGGGACGGATAAAAGGAAACTGCTTCCATTGAGGGTAAACTTTTGTATATTCTCACGTTTCTTAAATGCATACGTGCAGGTCGGGCCTCATGGCAAGCCGTCTGTCAGAGCTCTGTAACTACGAAGGGGTTCGTACACCGCCGCTATAACGTGAAACAGCGTTTTCTCTGAGATGGCGACGCATACACAGCACTTGTTATGGTAAATGACCATAGGCGGTAGCAATTACTATTAGACGATGGCTTGTTTGTCTTTTAATAACATAAAAATTGACATTTCCCATGTGAAACATTTTTATATCATTCCTGATACATGATCGCACATTTTTTGCCGAAGCTACGTGCCAATATTGAATAGGGACTTAAACGCCCGAGTTTAGCGTACAATACCATGCAATTTTGAAGAAGTTTTAAGTAACAACTGAAGCCTGAGCGCCTAAATGGATAGTTATATTTATAAGCTCTTACATACAACAAAATTGTTTAATATTCTTTGAGAACTGTCATTAATTAGTTATTTGTGCAACTGTTGTATAATAAGGGGTATTAAAACAGGAATATGGGTTCTAATTCTCCTTACATCACATGAGTGTTTTTATACCTAATTATTTACAGTTGCATATAAGACTTTATCTAAACCCATGTTATATTGCATTCATAATATGGATTCATGGATTCATAACATGGGTGGGAGGCAATACTAATACCGAACAAAAATGGCGGGATACGACTTGAATTCGAATACCCTATAAGTTTTTTTTATTACTGTGCTTTCGTAGTGAAACGCGGCAGCATGACAATAAATGAGTCGCGTAGTGAAATTTAGTACGACATTATAACACTCGTTTGGATGATAATATCATCAAACAACCAGTGTCATAGTAGCCATAATATTATATCATAGTAAGTCTGGTTGTTTTAATGTTGGCAATAAGCTGTTTCAGAAACTTTTTGAGGATTTATAGCATGGGTGTGTAGATAAAAGTTTTTAATATCTTTTTAGGCAATGGGCAGTCAGAGATAATCGAGCCAAAGCCGCGGTGCGCAAGCAGTTTTTCTCGCAACCAAACGAGCCAGCTCCCATTGAAATGAGGACTAGAGCGGCGCTCCTAGTCCAAAATATATATAGGTAATTTTCCTTGCTTTTTCAGTCCGACAAATAATTATAAAGCAGACGTAAATTTTCTAAAAAAACACTCGTGCACACAAAATTGCAATACCGACTAAAAAAACCGGCCTAGTGCGTGTCGGACCCATCCACGGACTAACCCCGGCAAGTGTAGCTTAACCTTATGGATCGATCCTTGCGGATGTTATTACTTAGCCACGAGCTCCTCCGCGTGTATAAATAAAATAGTACACAAATGCTGTATTGATGCTTTGTTTTGACTTTTTCAAAGTTAATTTTTACGTAATTATGAGTACGTTTTTCCCTTCATTTTTTTTTACTTTAATTAGATTACTATTAAGGACGCACCCAATCACAAATTGCTTATATGCCGAAAATACTGCAGCATTAATTTTAAAATAAAAATTTATGTTAAAGTTGAGGATTGATGCTAGGTCTTATGTGAGGCGAAAACACGATTACATAACATTTTCTCGATAGAAAAAAATTCCAAAGTTACCTCTGCACAAAACTATAAACCGCTGGTATTAAAAAAATACTTCAAATAAGATCATGAAACTTTGCATGATAACTGAACTAGTTATAAATCAGGTCTTATGTGTGTCATTTTTTTTTAATTACCATTATTTTCAACGTAAAAAGCACGCCCCACTCCGTCTCGTTTTCACTCAGGTCGCGAGTAATAAGGTGCGAGCGGGATAAAATCTGAGGTAGGGTGCGCCCTAAATTATTTTGAGTAAAACGTAGGTACTGAAATTCGAAACTTTACAAAACCGTATAACAGCGCAGGGAGTTGCCCTACAGATTTGGTCTGATAGTGACAAGTGAAGAGAATAACATGTTCTAACGGAATATATATATGTCGGCGTCAGCGATGGCTGAGCGATAGTTGCCGTCATCATCTCGATTCAGTGGCATACCACATACATATGGAGTCATAACTCCATAGTGCAGGTTTACAATAAAACACGATGATACAGCAACTCAGTTAGTATTTCACTTTCAGAACAATCATCACAGTAGGTACATTACTAATAATGTTCACGCACTACTTTACACGTTCGGGCAAACCGACAGTTTCGCAGGAGAAGTGGAGGTCTGCATCCGTTCGTTGCCCTCACACACACAAGACTGACTCGCCGCTCAGCCACTTCCCTTACCACGACTCTGTCCACGTGACGCCCCACTCTAGCGAGCGCGTCACGGCGTTTACCCTCTCCTTAGTACTTCAATAATCAATTGAGAGACTATTATCGCTCAACTTTCATTATCTACGACATATATTTTATGTTTGGTACTTTCTTAATTAAGCCCAAAATGAATGATGTCCTTTCACCCAATTTTAACATAACAAAACTTTCAGGGAGTTCATGAAAATAAAGCGCCAAAAATTAAGAGACCATAAAAGAGACATTTTGCTAGGGCTCGCACTAGATCCCTTCAGAAGTCGACCAAGCTTTCTTGAGGAAAATAATAAGGTAAACCAAAGCATAATACGCATGCTGGTGGGGCTGCCCCGCTTCTACAGTATGCAAGGGTAAACACCGTTGTCACTCAAACCATGGGTAGTTGACTTAAATATAATAATAAATGACCCAGTAACAACTAAAAAAAAAGTAAATATCCGACTCTGTCCCGATACTCATGGATACGCTGCGAAACAGCTGTCTGAAGAGGGGCCGCGCGGTTATGTAACGCCCCGGGCGCCCCGCCCTCCCCCGCCAACCACCGCCCGCCTTGTTGAGACGCAAGTTCGTTGCCCTTGCGTATAGGGTGAAATATTCTTGTGTAAAATGTAGATTCACTTAAAAAAAAAAAGTTGTTTTTTTCCATTGATTTTACGATCTATAAATGAAACCAAACCACTGGTTTCAAGGATAACGGTGTTTACACTAACACCCTGTATAGTGCGTCGGGGATGTTCGCGGATGCGCATGTAAACTGTTTCTACGCAACCATGCGCAAAAGGTGCACTTCCATGGTGCGCAGGGTGTGGAGCAGCTCCAACAGTATCCTAAACATGATTTCAAGTCGACCTAGACTGTGTTTTCGTGGGTCGCTGTGTCTCACATGGGTTGCCACAATGTTCATCCAGTACTATTTGTTTGTTTTTTGTTTTGTTATTAACATGTTGTAAGTCTTACTAACCATTTTTGAGTCATGATACTTAAAGATAATTCTATAATATAACATCATGACTCCTACTGTCTCCAAAGCTGTATGTAGGTGGCTAGTTATCGACAGTTGTGTTACATAAAATATAATAATAATAATTATGTTCGAAAAACCAAGTGCCTATCCCGGCCAACTGTACTAATTCAGAGTTTAGAACTGCTACTTACAATTCCCCTGTAACAATTTACCCTATCAGAATTTACCATAATTATCCAGACTAAGACTCCCTACCTGTTGCCGTGACATAGTGTCGCCGTGTCTGTCAACAAGCTTCCATTATACTGATGGAGTGGAGTTTCGTACCCGTTCTTCTCCATAGGAACCTACTACGCTTTGGAATGGGCAACTAGCTTCATCTTTCTGAATGACCGACCCCTTGACAATTCAAAAGTGCCTGTAATTGGTTTATTTGAAATAAATGCTTTGAGTTTGAGTTTGATTCATACACCACTGACGATCGTGCGTACGTACACACGGCGAATAAACAGTAGTTTATCAAGGCGTAAAAAACGTGTGTGTACAACGGGCCTCAGACTTGTCTAGTTTTTAATACTAATACCAAAACTGTTATCAGATGTACGAAAGACGTAAGAACACGAGATTGAAGATAAAGAAGTCTTATCTCGAAGACCTGGAGAAGAACAAAACCCGACTGATTATACTCAGAGAGGGCGACACAATAGATGATATCACGGACGAGATCAGGGAATGGTTTTATGAATGGTGAGACTAATATACTACCATGTTAGAGGTGGGCGACGCGCCGGCGCGGTGGCGGCGCCTCTAGCTTACAGCAGTATTATTTTAATACTAGCAGCACCCTGCGGTTTCACCCGCATAAGTCCTGATCCCATGAGAATATCGGGATAAAAATTATCATATGTATAATAACACAGATAGTAACACAGATAGTTTATAACCTGAATTAACATCCAGGTTATAAACTATCTGTGTGCCAAATTTCATCCAAATCAGTTCTCTAGTTTTTGCGTGAAAGAGTAACAAACATCCATCCATCCATCCATCCATCCTCACAAACTTTCGCGTTATAATATTAGTAGGATTACTTCAGTGTAGGAAAGAGATGAAGCTCTACAGGACGTATAGCTCCATCTCTTTCCCCACGAAGCAGGATTAAAATAATACTGCTGTAAGCGGTGGCCGTAGGCCCCCTGGTCTTCAAGCTGGATGCTTAGATGCTTATCAAAGATTTTGTTTCCAGGTTTTACGGTTACCATTTTTTCCCCCAGTTTCCTTATCCGTTGGAAGGCGGTACATTGATAGTTGTAAGGGGAGAATATCCGACAGTTGACGAGCAATTAGAAGAAGATGATCGAATACTTAAGGAAACTATGGGAAAAACTAAAGAAATGGTAGTTTTAAATATACGTACATAACTTCACGCTTGTGCTCTTCAGAGAACAGAGGGGTAGATAGAGGTGCATCCTACTCTCGACAGTGAGAACAGAGGGGTAGATAGAGGTGCATCCTACTGTCGACAGTGAGAACAGAGGGGTAGATAGAGGTGCATCCTACTGTCGACAGTGAGAACAGAGGGGTAGATAGAGGTGCATCCTACTGTCGACAGTGAGAACAGAGGGGTAGATAGAGGTGCATCCTACTGTCGACAGTGAGAACAGAGGGGTAGATAGAGGTGCATCCTACTGTCGACAGTGAGAACAGAGGGGTAGATAGAGGTGCATCCTACTGTCGACAGTGAGAACAGAGGGGTAGATAGAGGTGCATCCTACTGTCGACAGTGAGAACAGAGGGGTAGATAGAGGTGCATCCTACTGTCGACAGTGAGAACAGAGGGGTAGATAGAGGTGCATCCTACTGTCGACAGTGAGAACAGAGGGGTAGATAGAGGTGCATCCTACTGTCGACAGTGAGAACAGAGGGGTAGATAGAGGTGCATCCTACTGTCGACAGTGAGAACAGAGGGGTAGATAGAGGTGCATCCTACTGTCGACAGTGAGAACAGAGGGGTAGATAGAGGTGCATCCTACTGTCGACAGTGAGAACAGAGGGGTAGATAGAGGTGCATCCTACTGTCGACAGTGAGAACAGAGGGGTAGATAGAGGTGCATCCTACTGTCGACAGTGAGAACAGAGGGGTAGATAGAGGTGCATCCTACTGTCGACAGTGAGAACAGAGGGGTAGATAGAGGTGCATCCTACTGTCGACAGTGAGAACAGAGGGGTAGATAGAGGTGCATCCTACTGTCGACAAATATGTTGGCATTGCAGGCCGGTAATTGATCAATGCTCACGGCGCGCGGCGTTGAACCCGCTCATTCGTCAACGCTGCCTGCGTCTGGCCGCGCATTTTTAAGGCGCGGAACAGTAGTTTCGGTCAAACTATAATTATCATCGTTTACCATGATGGTCAGCATCATATCTTACCATCCGGTGAGATAGTTATTATTTAAACGCAAGCCTATCAATAAATAGCCGCGGGAATCTGCTGGATGCGGGAAGCACACAACCGGTCGAAGTGGTGGTGCTTGGGGGAGGCCTATGTCCAGCAGTGGACGTTTTTCGGCTGAAATGATGATAATCAATAACAATAAAAAGTCTCATGTACGACCCCTCGTACATGAGATTGGGAACGCCACCTTTAATTGGGAACAAATGCGAACTCCACCAAAATTTTTTTGAAACGTGAAATTATACTGTATGTCGATTCTGTAAAAAGTGAGGAGTGAGCTGTCAGTGGCACTGACTGGCAAATTGCAAAAAACTTAAGAAAATTTTAATTTTGCGGGCTACCTTGGCGTCCCCCTTAATATGGTCCATGTTTACAGCTTAAAGCAGGAGGTGCTCGTGGCTAAGTAATAACAGACGCACAGGTCGATCCATCAGGTTAAGCTACGCTTTTCGGGGTTGGTCCGTGGATGGCTGACCATCTTTACATACCGAGACTCCTCCGTGCCTCGGAAAGCACGTTAGCCGTTGGTCCCGGCTGTCATTCGAGGATCTTTGACAATCGTAACGGGTCGTCAGAAGCCCGAAAGTCTGACAACCAGTCTTACCAAGGGGTATCGTATTACCCAGTTACTGGGTTGTGGAGGTCAGATATAGGCAGTCACTCACACAGACACAGAATGTAAAATACTGGTATTCAGCTGCATTCGGTTAGACTGAAAGCCGACCCCAACATAGTTGGGAAAAGGCTAGGCTGATTGATTTTGTTTCAGCTTAAAGCAGAAAAACAAAGGGCGAAAGAAGAAGCTGCGATGAGGGCCGCAGTGAAAAAAGAAGCGCAAAAGAAGGAGGCTGAAGCTCTGCTGAAGAGCAGGTGCGATCCCTTCTCTGATCCGGGGTACATGATGCAAATGTCTGATGGTATGGAGAATTTGATCGAGGTACATATTTTTCACTTTTCTTTCTCTAACTTTCGTTACGTTTACGAAAATAGAAATTAATTTAAATAACATAAATTCAGTTCAGGTAACTCTAAAAAAAAATATTAGTTTAAAAAAAGCGTGGAGCGAATTTTGGATGTGTGTACTTTTTATAAATTAAAACGAACCACTCCACACTTTTTGAATATTTTAATCATGGGATAGTATCTGGTCGGCCGAGCTCTGTTCGGGTGAAAATAGAGAAAACGATTTTTTTTTAACATGATAGTCCTCCAGACCGTATTTCGGCCACGGCGGCCTATCTCAACGGAGACTAGCCTTCGGCGCGGCAGATATTATAGTGCACAAGTGTGTGCGCAGACACAGGGGCACTCTCTCTTCCCTCACTCTCATATTCCGATGGGACGGCAATACGATACGACCGGAGAGAGATCAGGTGCAGGACCAAGAGGCACGGGGGTATATCACCGTCAATTTCCAAACTCCGGGCTGTTACTAAGAAATTCTTTATAGTAAAACATAAGTAGGTATACTTTTGCCCGAGCCGGGAATCGAACCCAGGATAGGCTCAGGGGGCCTAAAACGGCCACATTAGCAATTCATTTCCTGAATTTCCAGCTGTCATTAGCCATTCCTCTAATTTGACACAAAAGCAATTCATAATGTGTGGACCATTTTACACCTTACGAATCTCCATAGAAAACTGTCAAACACATGAATTATTTCGTATTATGAATCGCACGCAGATCATAATACTGGGGCTACACTTCGCGTTATCGCGAACTTTTCTTCGTGCGCTCTTTCTCGCACACCACTCGATGTCTCGCTGAGCAACAGAGAGCGCACGAAGAAAAGTTCGCGATAACGCGAAGTGTAGCCACAGCATTATGAAGTGACGTTTTTAAGCCTACAGGAGTGGCGCTTGCGACCATGAGGCAAACTTAACAGAGGTCCTAGACAAAGTGACATTCTATCAGCAATAACGATGATGGAAAGGCAAACATGTATAGGACTGACATAAGCTATCGAAAAGCTTATGTCAATCCTGTTGAAAGTCGTTGTAGAAATACGAAACGCTTTCGAAGCGATTGTCACTTGTCTAGGCCCTCTGGGCAGTCGACTTTCGAGTATAATTATGAAGCAATGGATTACCAATATCCTTCAAAATGATTCACAATCACATTGTGATTGATCGTGTGTTACAATTTTAGGGTTCTCTTTCTATTTTAGGTTTTACGAAACTACCGTCAAACATGGTCACTTTACGACGAATTACCGCCTGAAATTTTTGGAGAAACAATCTACGGCTACCTGAAGCCTCTCCTTGTTGAAGATGTGATGAAGAAGATCCACTTTGACTGCAGGAAGCTCGTTGACGAATTAATGAGGTAACGTCTTCATTTAATTTATTTATTCACTAGCCTAAATTCGCCGAAAAAAAATACTAAATTAAATTAGGCACTAAAACATTTTTATTTTTTTATTTAAAAAATTAAAAACTATTCTTTTATATTAAATTACTTCCATAAAATTGCACGTGCAGTACCGTACACGTGCCATAAGGGAAAATCCCTAAAAAATAAAAAATCTAAGATATTTAGTGTGAGAGTCAGAGATAATTTATCTTTCTTTTTTTTATTTTACTCTCAATTTCTCGTCCAATTCGTCCCGTTTTTCAGTATTATTTTTATATTTAACTTGCTTCCGCCCGCGGCTTCGCCCGCGTGGTTTGTCGATAAAAAGTAGCCTATGTCTTACCCCGGGATACCATATATCTCCTTGCCAAGACAGACAGAGTTTACTTTCGAATTTATAATATTAGTATGGATGTTGATACCTCTCACAGGATAGATCTCAAACTGCTGATTGAAAAGCATCAGTTCGAATTCAAGCAACTCGGGTGGAAGTACCCTAAACCGAAACCCAGGAGGAAACCAAAAGTCACTCGACCTCCAAAGATTTTAGTTCTGGATGAAAAGCTATTGAAAAGTTCAGAGGTAACAATTTCTGCTGTTTATTATCTACAGAACCCGCCGTATGTATCAGGCGCATCAAGTCGATAAAAATGGAAATACAGGTTGTTAGGGTAAACATCGTTATCCTTGAAACCAGTAGTTTGGTGTCATTTATAGACCGTAAAATCAATGGAAAATTACAACATTTTTTTTCTTTTTTTTAAACTACTTTTTACCACAAAAGACGCAAGTTTGCCCTATACGCTAGGGCAACGAACTTGCGTCCGGCCGCGAGCGCGACCCTTCCCTCAGTTAGTCAGCTGTTTCGTTAGCGAGCACGGTGTCGGATAGAAACTTTTAAAAATCTTTTAATGAAAATAAGGTTTTTTTTTGTTGTAACTCGATCATTTGTTTTTATATTTAAATCAACTACCCATGGTTTGAGTGACAACGGTGTTTACCCTGACAACCTGTATGTAGATAGGGGACACCTAAACAAGAAGTTACATAGATGACGCTCTACAAAGGCAAACTTACCCTAAAACCCAATTTACACGGTACAAGTTTCTGGAACGTTCAAGAGCAATAATCGAATCCCACAAAGCACGTTCAATTATTGCTATTCAAGACTTGCATGCAAGTGTTTACACACGTGCGATTTCCATAAAATGGTGTACAATAATTGAATGCAAGTTTGACTTCTGTTAAATGAAGGCAATTATTGCAAATCGATTAGGCATGCAAGTTTTATCTCATCTAAGAGTTGCAGGTCCTTGTACAATTGATTTAAAATTTTGAATGCGATTTTATTGTATAGTCACGATCATAATATGTGTCGCATCAAGACAGCAGGGAGGGGTCTTGCTTCCGTCCTCTGACATTGTTGTGGGCTGTTTGTGGATCTCAGGCAATTAAAAGATGATATCAGCTTCTTACACTTAGTTTATGGACACTTAGTTTATACAGTTACACAAATCACAATCAACAACTAATGTCCTAATTAATCTTGTTAATAATAATAACAGAAATGAAATAATTAAACTTTGGAATTATAATATGCGCACGCGTCTCATGAACGTGAGACAGTTCCTAGGGATGAAGGGTGACTGGCGTTCCTGTTGTTCCCGCGCCCTCGCCTGTCGGTCCTTAGACTCCGTCATAGCGCACCGACTGAGAGTACTTCAGTCAGCAACACTGTATTTCATTCGACGTATGTATATTACTACTAGCTGACTGGATAGACGTTGCTTTGCTTCCTAGAACTCGATCATAGCGCCACCTACCGGATCCAATTGTGAATCTAAACCATCCATCCAAAAAATAATCAAAATCGGTCTAGCCGTTTAGGAGAGTTCAGTCTGTTCTGATCTGTCTTTAAGATGTCGGCATTGACTAGCTTCCGCCCGCGGCTTCGCCCGCGTGGTATGTCGATAAAAAGTAGCCTATGTCCTTCCCTGGAATGCCATCTATCTCCTTGCCAAATTTTATCGAAATCCGTTCAGTGGTTTAGGCGTGAAAAAAGGTAACATACAGACAGACAGACCGACAGACTGACCGACAGACAGAGTTACTTTCGAATTTATAATATTAGTATGGATTTTTGGAAGGCTCAGACAAGTGGCAGCACTAATATTTGACATCGAAGGAACACCAAAACTAAAAGCCAGAAAGAAAAAAAAAACCTAAACTTGCACCGTGTAAATGGGGCTTTAGGGTATGTTTGCCTCCATAGAACGTCATCTTTTTTAGGTGTCCTTAACCATATAATACCAGTTTTATCGTGCACCGCAACTTTGCAAATAAATCAAGATGATGGGGTTGATTCTACCAGCTTCCATTGGAAAAAGTTCAAACCTCTTTAGGCCACGTCCTATTTAAAAGCGAACTTCGCGCGAATTCGCAATTGTCGCATTCATATGTCACATTTTATTCGATGAACCTGAACGCGTGGTCGCGCCGACAGATGGCGCTTTTCCGAACAAAAAGTGAGATATGATGTACGCTCTGTTTTTTCTTCACTTTCAGAACGTCTTTGACCTAGGAATAGTGACGAAGCCAACAACTAAGTTCAGGGATATCTTCGGAGACTCGAACTATGCGGCCTATGACTACAACATCAAGGATCCAAATGCTTCGTAAATATTACTATTTACTTATCTTATCGGGGGTGAAGAGCTCGTGGGTAAGTAATAACAGCAGCACGGGTCTATCCATCAGGTTAAGCTACGCTTGCCGGGGTTGGTCCGTATCTTTACATATCGAGACTCCTCCGTGTCTCGGAAAGCACGTTAAGCCGTTGCTCACGGCTGTCATTCGTGGATCTTTGACAGTAGTTACGGGTCGTCAGAAGCCCGAAAGTCTGACAACCACGCTTGCCAAGCGGTATCGTATTACCCAGTTACTGGGTTGTAGAGGTCAGATAGGCAGTCGCTCCATGTTAAATACTGGTATTCAGCTGCATCCGGTTAGACTGGAAGCTGACCTCAACATACTTGGGAAAAGGCTAGACAGATGATGACTTATCATACGGGGGTCTCCATACAAAAAACGTGTTTAAAAAAAAAAGTAAAATACGTAAGGTCACCCGGGGCGAATGCAACTAAAAAAACAATTTTGAAACTTTGCTTCCCTCCACCATGAGCTACCTAAATAATAGGGATATTCTAATAAATGTACTTCATTGCACAGCTTTCGATGAACAGTTTCGACATAAATTAAGTTTCAAATAGACTTTGGTTTTTCATTAATTTGCATTATTGTTGAATAAGACCAGTAATAGTTACATTCACCCCACTTTGGGGTAAATGTGACTATTCGTTATAACTCTGTTGTTTTCTGTTTCTAAATGTTGAGGTCAAGAGTACATGTAGATGCACACAGAATTATCTGTAAAAGCTATCTATAGTCGCTGAGAGAGAGTTCAGTTTCAAGCAAATTTACTTTTTTTTTTTTATGGGGCGATTGCGACTGTCTTCCATACTGACTAGTGTTGAGATATAGTACCTTATCGATAAATATTTACTTATCGATAAATATTTGTAAAGACATTCGGACCATCTGATAACAAAATTTGGATTTTGTATTAACTTGGTACATTTTTTATTTAAGCTACCTATCTATTTCATTTTGTTAAAACTACGCAAAATCTAAAACACTTCATACTAATTGCAGCTAAACATTTATGCAAATACGTGAAATTCACTTATCGAAATATCGACACGGAACGTCACTAGTAATTTGCAGTTTTCGTACAAAAAGCATGGGGCGAATGTGACTGCAAAAATAGTTGCAATAACCCCCGTGCATGAAAAGTTGGGGTTAATGTAACTATATCAATAAAATGTTAATTATAACACCTAGAGTTTAACCAAATATACCAAAAACACTTCCGTTTTATATTGTTTTTAGGATGCACTTCTATTTCTCCTTGCAACGACTCGAAATATTTTTAATGTACCACAACACAAAACACGACGCAGCAACACGTTGCTCCAAAATGGCGGCTGACAGAAAATGATCTGTCAGTACTACAGTAGGTGAACTAGTGATGCCATCTGTACTTTGTTTGAAAAAACTATGATTCCTCTTTACTCCAATAGATAGAGCTATCTACAAAAATAATTAGATTGAGAGAAAATTTAATTATTTGCTTTAGCCCCATAGTTGCTTTAGCCCCGGGTGACCTTAGTGTTAAATATTGTAGGGTTGTACAGAACCCCTTGTGTGTGAGCCAGAGTCTCACCTGGCCAATTTTTTTAAGTTATAATCGTCATTTTCACACGTTTTTCGTCACTTTTGAATGTTGCGTAAATGTAAAGCTTTTATACTCGTGGCTGTACATCCTGCGATAAGCCGAAAATACTGCAGCATTAATTTTGAAATAAATAATAATATGTTAAAGTTGAGTATTGTTGCTGAGTCCTATGTTTGACGAAAACAAAACTATCTCAATAGAAAAAAACTCCAAAGTTACCTCTAAACCGCTGATATTCAAAATATACTTCAAATTAGCTCTTGAAACTTTGCTTAGTATCTGAACCAACTATAAAGCAGGTCTTATGTTTTTTTTATATTTTATTACCATTATATTCACCGTAAAAAGAAATAACCTAAACTATTGGAGGCTTGGAGCCACCAGCACCCCACTCCGTGTCGCTCTCACTCAGGCCACCAGTAGTATGGTGCGAGCGAGATAAAACGTGAATTTGAACAGAGATAGTATACGTTTTTCAGGTTCCCTATACCAGGTTATGGTGACATCAAGCGTCGCTTGATGTTGTCATGTGTTCTCGGCTGTGGCATACAACCTGGAGCTCCTAAGAAGAAGGGGGTTTTGCTGCTCGGCCCAGACAGGAACGGGAAGTCGTTCCTAGCTGATGCTGTTGCTGGGGAATTAAGTACGTAATATTAATTATTCAAGAAAGAAATAAAGAAAATAAATTTATTTGACCCGGGTAAGGCACACAATACTCACACAAAGAACAACAGCAGAATTTAAAAAAAATAGCATTGATACACAACATATAGTCGATGCTACCATTCCAAATGAAGAGAACCTCGAGAAAGCTGAGAAAGAGAAACAAATAAAATAAGATTTGTAAGAAAACATATATATTAATTAATTATTTTAATAATAAGTAAATAAACGAAATAATTTGAAAAATAATTATTATAAATATATATATATATGTCGGAGATACGTCAGGATTTATTCCATTAGAATCATCAGAAGGCATCATGTGGGCAGAAGATGGGTTTCGTGCAATGAAAACACACTGGGCGCGATACACGGCGTTTATTAGAATTACAATTAATCACAATAACTTAAAACCAAACGAAACGTAGGACAGTTCCTAGACTAGACTGGAGGTTCTGTTCTCCAGGACGGTCAGCAGGCAAGAGAGCTCGCCCTGGCGCCCCTCCAACAGCTAGGCTCCGTCGTAGCACGAAGTTAGCCGCGTGTGTTGCCACTACTCGCGTCACGTGCCGTGCTTCGTTTAGCGACCGTACTGATGACCGTCTCCGACATATATATATATTATTAATGCATTGTCATCTAACTAAACAGTAACACTATGCGAATTGTCAAATCTTTCGGATTGTTGGAGTCGGCGAAAAATTTATCCCATCTATTTATTTACTATGTTTTTTGAGAAATAATTTCTTTTTTTTTTTTAATTGCGTAACTTATTTTCGTATTTCGTAACCGATTAAGAATAATTTGTTTCATTTTGACAGTTCAACAACATTCATTGCGTTATTTACCTTGTTGAGCAGTTTTTTTTTTATACAAATATTTCCGAAGCGCATCCTATTTCTGTTTTAACTGTACCTACCCTCACTTAAGGAGGTTATTTTAAAGCAAAGATTTTCTTTACAGATGCTGTCAAAATTGACATAACTCCTGAGGTATTCAGCGCCGTATGCGATCTTCCAGCGAAGGTTTTAACTCAAGTGTTTGTCATTGCGAGGGCCTTCCAACCTGCTGTGGTCTTCATGAAGAACGTGGAAAGGGTTTTTATGAAAAAGGTGCGGGTCGTTAGACCATTACTCAAGTAAAAATAAAAGTTACAAACTAAAACCCAACTACGACAAAAAGTCACCTAAAAAGGTCAAGACATCACAGACAGACAAATTAAAAATCCTGTGTCAATGCCCCCTAGGGCATAAATCGTAAAGATTACACGTGACTCCGGATTTTTAATTTGTCTGTCTGAGATGTCTTGACCTTGTTTAAACCTTTTTTGTGGACTTTTGTCGCAGTTGGGTATTAGTTTTATAACATTTATTTTAATTTTTTTATTAAATGTGCTAATTAAGTCCTTTCATTTGATACCCAACTACGACAAATTCTGATAAAGGGGCCTCATAATTTTTTTTTTTTACTTCATCACTGTATGTCCTCTAGAAGACGCCATATTCAATTTAATGTGACGTTAAATGGCCTATAACCAAAGGACGATCAACTTCCAACGATACCTCACTTGTCTAACTGTGATGAGTAGTTTAGAAGATATGAGGGAACAGACGAACATACATACATAGAAAATCAAAATCATCATCATCAATCAAAATCATAACCCTCCCTTTTGCTTCGCCGTAGTCGGGTAAAAATGGGTTATTTCTTTATAGGTGCCGGCAGATCAGAAATATCTTAAAGCAACCAGTTTGAAAAATAATTTAGAGAAAGTAGTGAAATCCATATCAGAAGAAGATAAAGTTATTTTTATTGGTAAGTTTTTATAAAACTCGTTAAAATATTTGGAGGCAATGAGAGCATTATGAGCAATGAGTTTGATTCCCGCAATTAACAAATACTTATATGAATTACAAGCACAATAGCCGCACGGTTCGATCCATCAAGTTAAGCTACGCTTGCCGGAGTCACTCTATTGATGGGTGACCATCTTTACACACCGAGACTCCTCCGTGTTCGGAATGGGGTATTAATATAATCATTTTGACAACCAGTCTTACCAAGGGCTATCGTATTACCCAGTTATTGGGTTGTGGAGATCAGATAGGCAGTCGCTTCCTGTAAAATACAGGTATTCAGCTGCATCCGGTTATACAGGAAGCCGACCCCAACATAGTTGGGAAAAGGCTAAGCAGATAAGGTTTCCTACACCACTTGATTCATGTATCTGTTGCACTTGTTTGTTGCAGCGACATGTTGTGACCCGTGGGTAGCCGTAGCTAAAAACATGTTGAGGGTTTTTGATGAAATTCTTCTCGTCCCGCGAACTGATTATGCAACTGTACAGCAATTCTTCTATCAAAAATTTCAAAGGTATGTACCAAAATATTATATTCAAAAGATTGTCAACCTTGCCGATCTATCGGGTAGCAAGGTTAAGCAGAGCTTGCTGTGGACGGCACTTGGATTGACCATCGTTCGGTACATTTTAATTGACGACCCTCGTCTAAATCTATCTCAGCAGGCGTAGCATGGCGCTTTCTATCTCTACGAAGAATAGATATAGCTTTTTCTATACAAAGTGACAGTTCGTTTCTTTATTTTTGACATCGCACCGTAGAAATCTTTCTACAATCTGTCATTTTGTCTTTCATTTCTAACGATCTTTGTCTAGGTCTTTTCACATGTAGACTATTTCGGAAGAAAGTTTTTTATCCTTACTGTCAAAATCACACTGACAACCGATAAATCCTATGACAAAACAAAGAATTCTCAGTCGAATTATGTAAAAAGTGAATTTCGTAAAAAGTGCAGTTGACTCTTTTTACTTTGCTGCCGTCGTACTGTCTACAGGAAACGTCATTTTTGTCTACTCTTCCGTCGACAAAACGGTGCTCATGCTACGCCTGCTGGAACAAAACGGCACTTTTTTGTACTTTTATTTTGTAGATTGTGTTGGGTGCCTTTTACGGCCAGTTTCTTCATCAATTTGGCTGTTACTTTTGATGAAGAAACTGGCCGTACGTCTGTACTAAATCAATATTTTCTTGCGGGTAATGTCGTCTCGCCAAGTGCTGGCCTCGGTTCTCAGCTGCTTAACCGGACTTTCTTGTGAATGATATTAAATTAAGGCCTCCAGTTAGGTTACTCTTTAAGACCCCTGTCGGACCTCAGCTTAGGGCGTCGCTGGGGCAGGGGAGACAGGGACAGCCTGGATCGGATCAATTTCAAAACTCAAATGTCTTTATGTGCTTATATTTACGCCGGCCTTCAAACTGTAAGAAACAATAACTGCTTGGCGGCTGGAATAGGGTACGTTAATACCACGGACGAGTACGTTAAGACGTTGGTCCTGACTGTAATTTGTAGATCTTTGGTAGTCGTTATAGGTAGTTCAATTATCAATCATCTTCATCAGCCTACAGCAGTCTACCGCTGGACATAGGCCTCTGCAATTGCACGCCATTCAGCTCGATTCTCAACCAGCTGCTACCCTGCGAAGATCGTCGCTCCACCTAGCCTGAGGGCGTCCTACCTTACGTTTTCCGATTCGCGGTCCACTCAAGAACACGCGTCTACCCCAACGGTCATTGGTTCTACGGCTAATATGGCCGGCCCATTGCCACTTCAGCGTGCTTATTCTGTGACTTATTGGGTCACTTTTGATAACTTTTTTATGGGTAGTTAGGAACCAGTCTTACCAAGGAGTATCGTATTACTGTGTTGTGGATGTCAGGTAGACAGTAGCTCCCTGTAAAATACTGGTATCCGGTTAGACAGCAAGCCGATCTCAACATATTTGGGACAAGCCTCGGCAGGTGAAGACTATCCTGAAGAAATTCCTTCACATAAGGCTCTCCTACTACTTGGGCTGCAATCAGACGGACTACATAGCAGCAACCGCGCGCAGTCGATATATTCAACTACATGCAGTTGAATATATCAACTTCGTTCAGTCATGATATCATCGTCAAGCGGTCGGCTGCAGTCGTGTGAGGTCATTAACTGTATAGGCTATAGCTTACCTATACCTACCGTATACCTACAGCTCGTCCGCTCTGCCAATACAAGATCTCCGAACAAAACCGAGGTATGCCGAACCGCGCGGCAAGCGGCTCGACGCGCCGCCTCCTCCCCGTGCTCTTTATGCGCCTCTTGGTCGCCATCGGCAGTCCGCGCTAAACGTCGTATCAAGCAGGCAGGACTATTGACTCGCTCGCGCTTCGCATAGTGTTTACATACAGTCGTGACTTCAACTTTACGCGGTTGTCGGCTACAGTCGTGTAGTGTCGACACACGCTGTCCATCGCTAATCGCATACAGTTAGGCGGCGGGCGTCTTAATTGGCAGCGATCGTACGATGGCGCGATGCGTTTTTCATCTCACGATCAAAGTGGTCGTGCGATGACCTAACAGGTGTCCTAATAGATCGCGCGATGTCCATCGTGTGATGCCCTCGCGCGTCAACGCATCGCGTAGTTAACCGATTAGGACACTCAAAAGAGATCTTTTGCTTTGATTACATGATCGCACGATCAAACGCATCGTACGATCGTTATTAAGCATTTCATGTGCTCGCACGATTACTTGCGAGGTTCAAATAGGACACTCTGATGAAATCTGTATGTTTGAACTCATCGCACGACGAGAACGCGTCGTGTCATCGTGTGATCTTCGCCAAATAGGACGACGCCTTAGCCAAGGAGCATAACTGTATGCGATTAGCGACGAAGTCGATATATTAAACTGGATGCAGTTGAATTTATCGACTGCGCGCGGTTGCTGCGATGCAGTCTGAACTCACACTCAAACACTTCTTTCATGGACATTCTTTGCAGCATACGAAGTATGCCGCGTGACTACCCAGTACAGCCACTCGCCCAACTGATTCAAGGATTTGGTTTCGCAGACATCATAGACGTTTACAATGAGGTGATGACCCCGGAGAGGATCGTCAGGTACTTACTACTGCAGTTTCCTATTATCTCTATCACTTTTTTCTACTTCTTCTTAAGCGAGGAGCTTACGGCTAAGTAATAACAGCCGCACGGGTCGATCCATCAGGTTAAGCTACGCTTTCCGGGGTTGGTCCGTGGATGGGTGACCATCTTTTCATACCGAGACTCCTCCGTGGCTCGGAATGCACGGTAGGCCGTTGGTCCCGGCTGTTATTCGTGGATCTTTGACAGTCGTTACGGGTCGTCAGGCCCGAAAGTCTGACACTTTACGTGACTGAGTTGTAGAGGTCAGACAGGCAGTCGCTCCATGTAAATATTTTTACCTACATCTTTTTTGCTTGCATGCGGTTAAACTGGGAGACGACCCCAACATAGTTGGGAAAAGGTTTGGCAGATGATGGGTATAAACACGGTTGTTTCGCCATTACGCAGTTTTGGATGAAAAAGTACGGTATTAAAGTAGATAAAACTTGTGAAAGTAATGTAATTGTTTGATTTATTTCAGATTAAATGTAAAAGAACTGTCGCCCGCAGAGTTTTTACAAGTGTTTGTAGAAAAACGCTTAGAAACTACCACTATAGGAGTAAGCATTAATCTCCTCACTTAAAGTGTCCCACTGCTACGCAAACTCTATCACAAAACCTTTAAAATAACATAACATAACATCACGCCTGAATACCCTGAAGAGCTAGGCAGAGATGTACCCCTACACCAATATTTCGCCAGTTATGTAACAGGAGGCAAAACCTTTGCCATCAACAGGACACAAAATAACTCTTACATAAAATGATTAAATACTTATTTGGTAGCATAATTATAACCAGCCAGTAATGTTCCTACTGCTAGGATTTACTCTGTATGAGGGAGTGGGCCGTAATCCGTCACGAGGGCCCAATGCGTGTTGGATGGTTTGGAGGACAATGAGAAGTTTCCACCTTGCCTCTTATTGGGAGCCTCTTGCCATCTGGTGGGGTTGATGGCTTGATTATGAATGATAGCATAAGCAGTAAGGCCAACAGTCTAAGGCCAGGGCTACGACACAGGGCGGTGCGTCTTACGGTGCGGGCGGCGATGGAATGTCGGCGCCGCTCTCCTCTCCGCAAGTCGCACCGCGGCGACTCATACCACGCTCTAAATATCTACTAATATTTTTTTCTCATCGCGGTCGCAGATGCAAGACGCAGGTCGCGCGAGCCGTAAGGCTGCCATCAGACGGACTGCATCGCAGCAATGGCGCGCAGTCGAAATATTCAACTGCATACAGTCGTGACTTCCACTTTACGCGGTCGGCTACATAACAGTCGTGTAGTGTCGACGCACGCTGTCCATCGCTAACTGCATACAATTAGTGTGCAATTATGCTCTCCACACTAACTGTATGCGATTAGCGATGCACAGCGTGCGTCGATACTACACCGCGTGAAGTTGATATCATGACTGAGCGAAGTCGATCGTACAACTGCATGCAGTTGAATATATCGACTGCGCGCGGTTGCTGCGATGCAGTCTGTCTGATGGCAGCCTTAGGTCGTGGCCAAGGGGTATAAGAGTGTGTTAGAAATCTAAATAAAATAGGCAAACTAACCTTTACATAAAAGGCTTCACAGAAGCTCTGCAATCTCTGATTTTTATTATACACTTGGCAGAAAGGTTTCGAGACCTTTGCCTCTTTAAATTTGAATTTTAGAACTGGATACGCCGCTAAGAATACTTTTAAATATAACTTTTGAATAGGCATTTATGCGGGAAAGTACACGTCACGTATTTTCAATGTATTTTAATATTGTTTATGTTATTAATTCATAACAAAACACACATAACATTACTTCTTGTCTCCCCGAAGGGTTAGGCAGAGGTCTACCTATAGTACCCACATTTCGCCAGTTATATTTAAGTCCTATGTAGTAGGGGGCGAGCCTATTGCCGCCATCGGGCACTTCCAGACTCCAGGCTGCTAGTAACCCAATAAACCGCACAAACATCAGACACACACACATAGGTACACACATTTGGCACATTCATTAATAAATGTGACAAATCGCCTAAAATTGGGTATTAGGGTCAGCTCAGCCGCGACGTGAAGCGACGTGACGCTGCGCGCACTATTTAACAATTATTGAACTTAATTTCTGCACGAAAAGGTATAATTTCAGTGCGAGGATTGACACGTGTCAAAGTACGCTGAGATGCGCAGCGCGTGTACCATATTGTGTAGTAATTATGTTCGATATTGTATCGGATCTTATAAAAGTGCGCGTCGCTACGCGTCTCGATGTGAACTGGTCAGTTCATTCTTAGTCGCATTTGAATCTTTTTTATAATCTGTTTTATTTAAAGAAAGATATTATTAACAGGACTACCAAGCGTACGTAGACTTTTTCATAAAGAACACTCCATTCAAAAAAGAGAGAGAAGATTACGCTAGAATCAACTTCGTGAGAGCAGATATGTACAAGAAAGCGGAAAAAAAGAAAAAAGCGGCAAAGACCACCTAAAAGTTTAAACAAAAATAATCTTTATTCCAACTACCGAGAGAATGGGGTCCTCGCACCTGTCACTTGGACTCAATTACGAACTAATAAAGTTTAAATGCGTATAATACGTATTCTTTTGTATTTCGGCTTTGGCCATCCTTTCAGTTATTGTACCTTTGATTTTAAAGGCGGGTCCACACCAGAGGACGCGCACGAACCGTGCACGCTAGGCGCCCCGAATAGCTATGGACGCGAACTACTCGCTAAACGCTCGCGAACATTTAAAAAATTGTACATAATGTTCCTAAGATGCACGGGAACGGCAATGCTTGTGCGCGAGAGCAGGTCTGGACCCGCCGCCGGTAAGTTAATATAATTATCTGTGAAAGGACTGTATAAAGTATGTAAACTAACAAAGGGCGTTCCCGTTAACCCGCATCAGTATAGCGTCCAAAAATATTACCACTAAACAAAAAATTCATTTTTTAAATATAAGTCCTGAAATATTTTCAAAACTAAATTGATACGTAAAAGAAACACTCTGTACACACACACTTGTATTTCAACGTAGAAAGACCAAATATGTGACAAGTGTGCGTGTACAGAGTGTTTCTTTTCCGTATCAATTTAATATTTTTTGTGAATATTTTACTGTAAAAAATTAAAAAAACTTTTTTTTTATTTGTAGTATTTTTTGCATGTAAAGACGGTACACTATTTCTATTTCAGGTTAACGGGAACGCCCTTCGTTAGATAACATACTGTATAACTGACGGTGTCAGGAACACATTCTCTCATTGGAATGCGTTTAAACACAGTTTATCAGACTGTGCATGTACTCGGCTTAAGGTTTTCCATAAACGCCTATAGTGTTTGAAATGCTGTGTAAGAATAAAGGTCTATTTCAGTTATAAGCGATATCGCTGTTGCGATTGGAAGTGTCCTAAGCGACTATAATCAGAGGCCCCAGACAAAGTGACATTCTATCAGCGATAACCATGATGGAAAAGCCCTCTGAGGGCCTAAACAAGCGTCAATCGCTTCGAAAGCGTTTCGTATTTCTACAACGACTTTCAACAGGATTGACATAAGCTTTTCGATAGCTTATGTCAGTCCTATACATTTTTGCCTTTTCCATCATCGTTATCGCTGATAGAATGTCACTTTGTCTAGGGCCTTCAGTATCGCTACCGAGTGCGACAGTGATATCGCTTATACCTGAATATGCATTTAGTAAGCTTTTTGAAATTAAAAACAATAAAATAGAATATTAAAGGTGTGTGAAAATAATAAAAATAGATGTTAAGTATAAAAAAACTGTAAAGTTTTATTTGGAATGTAATGTAAAAAGTTCTTGAAACAACTTTGTAACCTATAAAATAAATTATGATTGATATCTATGGTCTTTTTATTTAGATATTGGGCGCCTCATGCGTCACCTATACACACGGCTACACATCAAGCATTTCCAGTATAAGCTGACCTCGCATTGTACGGAAATCCTATACAACAAAAACTATCTCGAAAACTATTGAATTTCGGCCATACATAATAATGGGGGTTCAATTTGTTGCATTCTGGCCCCATATCAGGATATAGGTAGAATTACAAGTAACCCTGTTTATAATATAATAAAATACCCCTGTATATATCCATATCTATACTTATATAATATATAATATAATATAATAAAATAATAATAATATTATAAAGCAGAAGAGTTTGTTTGTTTGTTTGTTTGATCGCGCTAATCTCAGGAACTACTGGTTGGAATTGAAAAATTATTTTTGTGTTGGATAGTCCAGTTATCGAGAAAGGCTATAGGCTATATAACATTACGCTACGACCAATAGGAGCGGAGCATAAATGAAATATGTTGCAAAAACGGGAAAATATATTCCTTTTTTAGAGCTTTCGTTGCGTGCGCTGCGTAAACGGTTTATGTTATGTTAACATCATTGTTCCTCTTTAAAGTTTCTAAAAAAAAAAGTCCGCCACAGCATGTCTATCTTTTAAGATTGACTCACTATAACCTTTTTTATGGTAATCAAATTTGTTCGAAATTAATGCATTATTTGCGAAGGAGTTTTATCAACATAATATTAATTCTTATTCAAATAAATAGTTTTAACATCAAGGGTATTTATTTAGCAGTAAAATGCTTTATAATTCATTCGAATCGGATATTTAATTTCGAAGTCATCATGAGTATAAAAATACAATACGCGAACCGTTCGACGCTGGCGCCGCGACGTTCCCTACTCTAGAGAGGAGAGGATGGGCACACGGGTAGACCATGACCTGGAATAGGACATTACGTTTTATCCCTACATTCCCACGGGATCGAGACCTACGCGGGTGAAACCGCGGGGCCCAGCTAGTTATAATATAATATTATAATATAATATAACAATATATTATAATAATATAATAGATTTAATTATAATATTATTTAATTAGGATTAGTTTCCATTGCCTAGAGCGCTCCCTGATAATCTCATGCCAGCGTCTGAAGAACCTTGAAGCACTCATATTACAACAACGCTCAGCTGTACGCGGTAAAATGTTTATGTAGATAATAAGTACATGCGATTGTGTGGATAATTCGTATGAAAACAATAGTATTGGATATGGATATTCTTCATAATCAATTGTCACATAACAATTGATGCCTGTGTTTTTGTATTCGGCAGTATGGCTGGCGGCATATTTTCAGTTGGATATAGTTTAGTCTTAAAACCACCGCGAGTGCGAGCGATTCTCCCTAATTAAGGAGAAAAGTTAATGGGTGATTTGATAATAACGGTTTTTTTTAAATTAGTGTCCGTGTGTTCTAGACCTTATGCAACTTTTTTTAAGTGCTGAATTCCGGAGATTACAGTTCACTTTATTTGTGAATAATTTGAAGTTTTGTGTAAGTATTTTAAATTAACCTTTATTACACATTTAAGGGATTTTTCAAAACTTTTGTGATCAGTTAAAAACCGAAGTATTAGAGGTTTTACTTTTTGCATTATTATGGAGGAGCTCGTGGCTAAGTAATAACAGCCGCTCGGGTCGATCCATCAGGTTAAGCTACGCTTGCCGGGGTTGGTCCGTGGATGGGTGACCATTTTCACATATCGAGACTCCTCAGTGCCTCGGAAAGCAAGTTAAGCCGTTGGTCCCGGCTGTCATAATATGTGGATCTTTGACAGTCGTTACGAGTCGTCAGAAGCACGAAAGTGTGACAACCAGTCTAACCAAGGGGTATCGTATTACCTAGTTACTGGGTTGTGGACGTCAGATAGGCAGTCGCTCCATGTAAAATACTGGTATACAGCTGCATCCGGTTAGACTGGAAGCCGACCCCTACATAGTTGGGAAAAGGCTATGCAGATGATGACTTTTTGCATTATTTCCTCTTCTATGATTGCATATAAATAAGAAGTACCTAATAGATTTTTAAAACCATGAAGTAAATACTTTGTGGTTAAAACGTGACAATCATTTAAAACCAATGGATCAATAAATCATTGATAAAAGTATAATCATGCACAGCATCGTTTTGTATAAATAAATCATTGATAAAAGTACAATCATGCACAGCATCGTTTTGTATAAATAAATCATTGATAAAAGTACAATCATGCACAGCATCGTTTTGTATAAATAAATAATTGATAAAAGTACAATCATGCACAGCATCTTTTTGTATAAATATCCAGTGTACAAACTCTTCCCGTATTTATTAAAATTTTGAACGTCTAGACGCGAAGTCATCTCAGCGATAGTCAATGTCAAAACTTGCCAAAAATATAAGTAAATTAGAGATATTTTTGACAGATTAAATGCGGATTTAAAACTAAACGCGTTCAGCGCATGTAAACTGCGTTCAAGAGTTGTTAGTGTCAAAATTGTTATGGAATATTGACACTGACAGCTCTTGAACGCGGATAAATTCCCCTTAGACGGACATTTGAATGCGACCGTTCTTCAAAATACATAAATAACCCCATGCAACAGTGCCTGTGCCATGCCGAAGGTATCATCAGCCAGGCAAGGACTACATTAACTCACTTCAGAGCTGCGGCACTCTCAGCTGCAGCTGTCAAACAGTGTTGACAAAGTTAGTCTTTCCACCAGAGATGTGGTAAGCTGCGCAGCGATGGAATGTGTATGAGGTTGATATCATCCACATCCATCGCTGCGCAGCTTAGCACATGGGATCGTTTGATTTTCATGGCTTAGCTTAACAACTCGGGTAGGAACCTTGAGTTCAACGAAGCTAGGTTTTTACATACGCGCAAAACGCATCTTCAAAGCACATCTTACCCGCTCGCTCCACTACACCACTTAGCTCTGGTGGAATATTAGTTTTGTAGCTTAATTTCACTGCTTAGCTATCAGCAGTCAACCAGCTTCAAAAGGGCCTACTGTTAAATTCACTTCAAATTATTAGGGTTTGCCGCAGTCCGGTAAAACATATTATTAAGTTTGTTCTGAACTGAAAATCAGTTTAATGAAAGAGTACAATAAATAGAGTAATGGGAGAGTTAATTATGCAAGTACTGACTCACAATCTGTATTGGCAATTGTACAATACAAGAATGCTATGTTTACAAAAATTGCAAAATGAGAATGTAATGTTAGTCTAACACTGTTATGTAAGCTCTCAGGAAAGCATGCCCCTACCATAATATTGAACGTTAAGAATGTTGCTGTTTAAACTTCTAGATAAAAGTAATAACCCTAGAGAAATGCTAATAACGAAAAAGAAAGAATGAATAAAATAATTTCATTTAAGATAGTTAATTGATTCAGGCGTGACTTTGCGGAAATCCATTATATTATTTATCATATAGCTGAGAGCAACGGTTACAGTAGGAAAATGGTTAATGATTTGATACAAACGAAACGCCGTAACATAGTTCGTTCTCTTTTGTACCCACTGCCTCCAGAAAAACCACATCAATATATAGGTAGTTTGACGTACTTAGGGTCAATTAGTGATAGGTTTGTTAAAAACTAAAAACAAAAAACAAAAACTTTGTTTAGAAATGAAATTAGGGTAGCATTTAAAACAGATAATTCTTTAAGACGGATTTGTAACGGAAAAGATCGTTTAGAAAACCATAAAAAATCAGGTGTTTACAAATTACATTGCGATGATTGTAATGGTATTTATATAGGTCAGACTGGTCGTAATTTTCAAACAAGATATAAGGAACATATTGCAGCTTATAGGAATAGTTATCCAGAAAGATCTCATTTTGCTCAACATTTAATAGATTCAGGTCATTCATTAAATAATAATAACACATTCAAAATTTTACACACTTGTGATAAAGGATTTAAAATGTCAGTATTAGAGAGTTTAGAAATTGTTAAAAATAATACAGCGACCGTTACACTGTTGAACGAATTAAATACCAGTATTCCAAGGTCGCCTTTGTTGCGATTGTTCGCCCCTTATCGCGCTTATCGCACTGATAACGGTCCTAGCCAATCAGCGCCGAGCAGCAATCCTATATAAGTGGGGGTGTCGGGCGATTTGATTCACTCTGCGTCCAGCGCTCGGTGTGGTAACACGTCGCGTTCTGGTTTGCAATTGGTCAATCGTCATCCTGAAGATGCCTCGTTGAGAGGTGAAACACGTGTCGATTTCTTACAGGGTTTTTATGACTCTTGAAGAATAGTCAAGCGGAATAGGTTACTAAATATATCAGCGTCTATTGTATTTTATAATTTCATTTGACAAGAGCCCTAACTGACAGATTAACAGATTGATAATCAATTGCTTGATAAGTTCGAAAAAAAATCTACTCCACAACGTAAATAACGCAATAAATGTTAGAAAGAAAATAATGACAGAAAAATCTTTTATTTGGGACACACTCAGGAAATAAAACAAAAACAAACAAACATTAAAACCAATGATATTATATTAACAGATATGTTATAAGCGCGCAATCGTGAAGACTCGAAAACATTCCAATTGTAACGTTTTTACTTGTAGTGAAATGTAAAATGAATGAAATGTGGGTATGGCCGCTGCTGCGCGGAACACTTTTTTCGGTTGTTTTGTGAATGTATAACATATCTGTTAATATAATATCATTGATTACAACCAACAAAATCAATAAAAAAAGTAATAAAAAAATAAAAAAGCAACGTGTAGAAGGAATATTTTAAAACTGTCACAATTATAGATGCTGGCGGGAAAAATTCCGAATCATTCCCGTTGAATACTTCGGAAGTATTCGGAAATATTCCGAAGCTTTGGGAATATTTCAACTGTCAAAAAAATGTATATGAATATTTTTTTTTGCTGACCCTACCGAAATCGTTAGTTTTGACAGCCGTCACAAGATGGCGCGGACTCGGGCACATTCTTAGTTGCAACTTGCAACGCACTATAGGTAATGATTAATACCTACCTATGCGACTCGCGAATCCTCGCGATGCGTACAGAGCTACATACAAACTAACCAAAAACATAGGTACTTACTTACCTAACCCTTTTTAAAAAAACCAATCAAATATGCTAGGCCTGGTTTTTTATTCCACAACTGACATAAAAAAAACTTGAGAGGTGTCAAGGGACACCCGGATGGAACGAAGTTAACTTGCTATCGTTAAGCAAATGTTTTCCGACCTTCAAGCGATTTTCGACCTTATTGACATTTATGCAAACACCGGATTTTAATGGAGCAATGTTAGCTAACGAGAATGTCAGAAAAAACAAACTAAATTTTAAATGTCAATAAGGTCGAAAATCGCTTGCACCTGTTTTTTTAACTTGCTTAACGATAGCAGGTTAAAAAAAAGGTTCAAGCGATTTTCGACCCTCCAACCCACTCCACCTCACTCCACTCCACTCCACACCACTCCATTCCATTCCATTCCAGTCCAGTCGTCCATTCCATTCCATTCCATTCCATGGTAATAAACACATTACCCTCCTTTGCGTCGCGCAAAAAGTGTCGGGTAAAAAGTGTCGTGACAACTTTTCGTAAGATTTTTTTCCGTCTAGCCCCCTTTCACAACGCGCGATAAGGAACTTCGTTCCAAAATAGCATTCGATTTCGAAATAAGTAGGTACCGACCTAAAAACAAATGAATTAAAATCCTGTTAATCGCAGGCTAACATAAATATCTACCTATAAAAATATCAACATATACTTAATCAATTCCATTTATAATAAAATAAACATTTATATTTTACTTACGTATGTGCCACTGAACAATAATTAACTCACCCACCACACCACAAACAAACACGTTTATTCCCATTGAATTATTCAGGCGAAATATTCCGCGGAAACATTCGATTGCGGGGTACGAATCTTTCTCGCGGGGCGAGGGAAAACTTCTCCGGGGAGCATCTCCCGTCTTACCGCACCCCGCACCGCCATTGCCTGCACGCACGACTCGAGGAGCGCAGCGGCTGCGGCCGGCGCATAGAGGGGCAGCGGCGGCGACGATCGACGATCGATGCAAAATACGATTTTTCAGCAAAAAAAAAAACTTAATTATATTCATTTTGAATAATTCTGATTTAAAGAAACTTTCCCAGAAGTATTCCGGAATTATTCCGAATTTTTCAGAAGTTTTGCAACTATAGTCACAATGAAACAGATTAGTCTTAATCGTTAACGAGTATGTTACGCAATTAGGTATAAGATCGTGAGGAATAAAATACAAATTACAGTCAGTACTTTTATCTCACGAAGCGACACGCGTTTTTCTTAGTAATACGGTAGTTTCACATAACTGATTAAAAATAATTAATGGTAATAAGTATGAAAGTTTTATGAGGTTTTTACATTTGTGAAAGTAATAAAGGATGTAGGTAGGTAATAAAATTGTAAATTGGTTTGTTTACTATAAAATTACATAAATTATTACAGAGTTACTACCTCTTTTTACCCGACTACGGCGAAAAAAAAGGAGGGTTATGATTTTGACCGGTATGTATGTATGTATGTATGTATGTCTGTATGTATGTTCATCTGTTCCCTCCTATCTTCCAAACCCCTTATCATAATTTGACAAATGAGGTATCGTTAGAAGCGTCGTGATTGTCCGCTGGTTATAGGCTATGTGAAGTCGTATTAAATTAAAAAAGGCGCCCTCTAGAGGACATAAAGTGAGGAACTTAAAAAAAAATGTTTTAATCGTACCATGTTGGGTATCAAATGCGCTTAATGAGCACATTTCAAAAATATATATATTATAACCCCAAAAGAATTTTTTTAAAAATCAGACAAATTAAAAATCCGGAGTCACACGTAATCTGTTCGATGTATACACGTGTGACTCCGGATTTTTAATTTGTCTGTCTGTGGTGTCTTGTTTATACCTTTTAAGTCGTAGTTGGGTTTTAGTTTTTATAACTTGATTTTTTTACATTACATTACATAAAATAATTATTTTTTTCCCGTATTCATTAAAGCTTCTGTATTCGCCCTTAGTCTAATCTCAATAAACTCTATTAAGTATCTATGATGTGATGAGTAATACCATGACCAGCCCACAACAATCACAGTTTATTTAATAAATAACTTGTAAAATAGCTCACGTATATGAGTTTAAACTCAGTTACAATGACCCATTGTCTACGCTAAAGACGTGTGAATTATTTCCAAAGATATACAAGATTTATTATTCATCACTTGACTAAACTCTGTAACATAATTGTTTGGTATTATACAACATTAGTTTTTATTTATGCTAAACCCGAAAAGAGGTCATTGTAGTCATTAAAAAAAACAGCTGTTCCATACATTTGTGTTCACTTAAATCGACAAAATGTATGGAACAGCTGATTTTTTTTTCGCGATTTCAATGTTGGTCCCATAGAAAAAGTTGTTCAAAATGATGAGTACAATGACCCCTTTTCGGTTTAGCATAAACAAAAACTAATGTTGTATAAGACTTAGGAGAAATGAATACAAAAAAATAATTAAGTATTGTAATTTCGACAAGGCTTATTAAACGATTAAAATAACAGTTCCATCTGTATAAAATATTAAGTTTGACTACATACATGACATTCAAACCGTTTTGTCCCCGACTGTCTTTTATCAATGTGTTTATCGGCACGTCTGTGTGTGACATTTTCAAATTTCGAATTATTTTTAATACGACGTGTTGACCAATTGAAATCATTTCAACTCATTCGTTCAACTTAATAGTTGGTTAGTAATTAAAATTATTGTAATAATTAATTTTAATTAATTTGTTTTCATTTTAGTTACGTTGCACAAAGACGTACATCTATTATTTTATTTTTAATTTGTAAAATGTGATTTTCCTGTAAATCTTTTTATTTTTTTTAACTATTGAATGTGAATACGTTATTTATTATTTTCAAACATTTATTGTAAAATCAATAAAAGTAGTTAATATCCAGTGTGCTGTGCTGTGAATAAGTGGGAACTTTCTAAAGAAACCACTGATTTATTACTCTCAAACAGGCCCTATAAATAACCTCCTTTTTTGAAGTTGGTTAAAAAGAGGTTAAAGAGGTATTTATTTAGGTTTTATTTTCCTTTTTATATAACTTTTTTTATTAACCTCTTCCCAAGTTGCCTAACTCAAACTCAATCACAATACCCATCATGATGGGTATTCCCCCAATACACCCTAGCTGAAAAACATCTCTTCTGTCTCCGCTTCGGATATCTCCGCCTTGGTGGAGTCTTAGCCTTAGGGCTGGCCATTATCCTGGCAGGGTTGCGGGAAAGTCCGAAAGGGATACCGGGACCTTGGCAACAGGCAACTGAAGGAACACGGGTGGGTTTTAGTCAGTAAAAGTCTGACACGCCCTTCCGCTCCGCCCAGAGCAGGAGAAGTCATTGGATAATTTCCCACCATAAAAAAAATTATATGTTGTGTGCATTATATATGTCAAAATTAAAGCCATTGCTTCTGTTAGTGTGTTAAACACACACCCCGTAGGCTTGTGGTGACTACCTTTACTACCAACTTTAATTAGACGTATATTCAAATGTAAAATGGCTATAACACGACAGGTGTCAATCTACTTGACTATTAATTTCCCTCACTGTACAAGAACTACCATTAAATTAATGTTTCTGCAGTCAGCACAAATAACATTATATTTTTTTCTTAAATTACAGTTCGAAAAATGTCGGACACAAGTTTTGGCATAGTCAACGAAGCATTCGACAGTACGGAAACTCGAAATACTATCAATAACACAGTTTTAACAAATGATCTCTCCAGACATGATGATTTTGATGAGAAAGACAAAGATCCTGACTGTTGTACTGAAAACAGGAATATAAAAGATAAAGATAACAATGAAGAAATAATACCAAATATAACAAAAGAAGCTGGAGGTAACGATAAACAAATGCTAGAAAAGGATCATAATAATACTACTATAGAAAAGTATGTGAAAGCAGATGCTGTATTAGATTTTATATACAAATTAAGAGGGCCAGCGTTCATAAGCATGAGAGAGAAGAAATTGAAGAGAATTTGGAGAAGAGCGTCGATTAAGGAAGAAGATGGAGAAGCTGACATGTGAGTATTCCATATCTAAAATTTAAAAAAAAAAAAAAACATAAAAAAAAAAGTTTCTGTATTAAAGATAATTGGAAAAAAGTTCGAAATACTTTCTTTTTTTGTGGTTTGGTGTCGTGATGGCTTGGATTATTAAACCCACTTTTCAAGCCGGTGGCTAATTTATTTTATTTATTACATAACATTCAATAATATACAAGTAATACTAAAATAATAATAATAATCTGCAGTCATTGTACCGATAAATCGTTACGGTCAATGGGTTATTTTTTTTTGCGCGCGCATTGCGCGTCTGGCTCAAGGGCTTGATTCAGAAAGCAGTACTCCTGGACACGGCACGCATAGTGAGGGGTTTCCTCTCTCTAGAGCCCTGACCACCGGCAGCTTGGACCCTGATCCTGATGCCGATGGGATACTTTGTTTTTTATTTTTAAATGTATTTTTTATGTTTTTTTTTTATATTAAAAAATGAAAATAATATGTATTGAAAATAAAATAAAAGACAATAATAATTATGTACAAGTATAGGACAAACTACTAACTATAGGGCATCATGGTTAATTGATTCAGGCGTGAATTTGCGGAAATCCATTATAAAATACAATAGACGCAGATATGTTTAGTTGACTCTGCGTCCAGCGCTCGGTGTGGTAACACGTCGCGTTCTGGTTTGCAATTGGTCAATCGTCATCCTGAAGATGCCTCGTTGAGAGTTGAAACACGTGTCGATTTCTTACAGGGTTTTTATGACTCTTGAAGAATAGTCAAGCGGAATAGGTTACTAAATATATCTGCGTCTATTGTATTTTATAGGGCATCAAAAAATTCGCCCGTTTCGCTGTCAAAAGGATAAGTGGCTGTGTTTGAAACCTGGCCAATATGACTTATTTCATAATTATACAGGGTTAAATTGAATTCATGGGCATTCTCATAAGGAGTCATTGTAATCCTCATTATGAACAACTTTCATTTAAGGACCAAAACTGAAATCAGGAAAAAAAATCAGCTGTTCCCCTACTTTTATGTCAGCCGCACGGGTCAATCCATCAGGTAAAGCTACGCTTGCTGCGGTTGGTCCCTCTATGGTATCTTTACATACCGAGACTCCTCCGGACCTTGGAAAGCACGTTAAACTGTTGGTCCCGGCTGACATTCGTGGATCTTTGACAGTCGTTACGGGTCGTCCGAAGCTCGAAAGTCTGACAACCAGTCTTACCAAGGGGTATCGTATTACCTGGGGGCCTAGACTAAATCCCTTTTCTGTAAGCGTTAACGCCAACGGAAAGATCAAATTGTATGGAGTTGACAGCAGCAGTCACGTGAAATCTCTAAAGCTAATGTCAACTCCATACAATTTGAACTTTGATCTCTGCCTAGTTAGGCAGTCGCTCCATGTAAAATACTGGTATTCAGCTGCATCCCGTTGTGTAAAAGCTAGGCAGATGATGGAGTATGAATGCTAGTAGGTACCTATATTCAAGATCTATAACTAAGTAAACATTAAACAATACGTAGCAACAATACGTTCTGTTTATCACATTAACGCCTGATGGACTTTCTGTAGCTATAAAACTTGAAACATTTGTTTACAGCTATAAAATGGTCAGTGACAATAATAACTATTACACCTTGTTGATACCTACATATGTGTATTGTTACATACTAACTTATCTTTTAAAATTACTCCAGACAATATAATTATTATATAACTAACTAATTAAGAGCGTTTACCTGTTTTGATTAATTTGGCAATATTACTGTATGGAAATATGAAATATGGCTAGACAACTGTCTAAAATATTCATTATGAAATGCAATAATTATAACACTGAATTTAAGTTGTAACCGGTTTAAGGTGTAATTTTTTTAACAGATGGCAGCATCAGCGACTCACTAATTGCCAGACACTGTAGTTTTTTTAACGCCATCTAGGAGTCTTGCCTAGATACTACGCAAGACTCCTAGATGTTTTTCTTCGTTTTTTACGTTTTTTCTTCCTAGGTGTTCAATTTTTATATTTCTACGTAAAGTACTAGCTTAAAAAAAAAAAAAAAATTTGATTTTCCTTAATGAAACTGAAACGACATAAACGCAAGTTTAAAGTGACCCTGTCATCACTTGAGTAAACGCCATCTATTGATGATTAGCAGATGGCTACTTTATCGTTCGAAGGGTTCGAATTGAAGTAAACGGCTTAATTTAAGTTTTTTTTTGAAAATCTGAGATTTATGAGTACACTCATAAATCTCAGATTTTCAAAAAAAAACTTCTTCTTCTTCTTCCTAGGTGTTCAATTTTTATATTTCTACGTAAAGTACTAGCTTAAAAAAAAAAAAAAAAATTTGATTTTCCTTAATGAAACTGAAACGACATAAACGCAAGTTTAAAGTGACCCTGTCATCACTTGAGTAAACGCCATCTATTGATGATTAGCAGATGGCTACTTTATCGTTCGAAGGGTTCGAATTGAAGTAAACGGCTTAATTTAAGTTTTTTTTTGAAAATCTGAGATTTATGAGTGTAAATACATAAATCAGCATTAAACAAAGATGTTTTGATTTTTACTAATATTTCTCAGCCAAAATTTGTCGTATAACGCTTTTTAGTGATTGTTAATTTCATAAATTGTTACTTATGCTGCCATCTATGATTTTTTTTCAAGACTAATTATAATTTGTTCGAGTTAAGACCCCATGCTTAAATATAAAAATAAATGACCGAACACAACAAAAAAAAAAAAACGTTATTTTCATTCAAAGATTTTAAAAAGTTTCTATCCGACACCGGGCTCTCTAGCAAAACAGCTGACTGACTGAGGGAGAGGTCGCGCTCGCGGCTGGTCAGGTCACATCCCGCACCCCCCGCCCGTGTTGAGACGCAAGTTCGTTGCCCTAGCGCATAGGGCAACGAACTTGCGTCTCTTGTGGTAAAATAAAGGTTTAAAAAAAAGAAAAAAAAAGTTGTAATTTTTCATTGATTTTACGTTCTATAAATGAAACCAAACCACTGGTTGCAAGGATAACGGTGTTCACCCTAACACCCTGTATATGTCCACTGCACGGTAAACTCTAATTGCGCGATGCAGGATTTTTGTGACGTCAGGATTTTTGTGTGACGTCAGGTCTTCGATGCGAATATCGGGACAAAAAGTATCCTATGTGTTAATCCAGGTTATAAACTATCTGTTTGCCAAACTTCATCCAAATCCATACAGTAGTTTTTACGTGAAAGAGTAACAAACATCCATCCATCCATCCATCCATACTTACAAACTTTCGCGTTTATAATATTAGTTAGATTAGTAGGATACACTCCACTAGACAAGTGACAATCGCTTAAAAAGCGTTCCGTATTTCTACAACGACTTTCAACAGGATTGACATAAGCTTTTCGATAGCTTATGTCAGTCCTATACAATTTTGCCAATTCCATCATCGTTATCGTTGATAGAATCTCACTTTGTCTGGGGCCTCTGGCTCTTCAAAATTGTTTTACTCATTTCACTAATTCCTCTAATTGCTTAATAACATATGCATCCGTTTAAACACTTATTTAAAACAATACCCAGTTGAAAGTGATTGAAATTTTTGAAAGTGCCGCCTCGCTAAGTACCACGTGCACGAAACTAATTACTTTGTTGTTAATTGTCACTTAAGAACCAGTAAACAATTGTTTATACAATGTAGTCTTTAAGAGTACAATAAAAAGTAGTTGTTTAATATCACTTTTGTTAGCGGATTTGCTCATTTTATTAGGGTTCCGTACTTCAAAAGGAAAAAACGGAACCCTTATAGGATCACTTGTGTCTGTCTGTCTGTCACAGCCAATTTGCTCCGAATCCAATGGACCGGTTTTTGTGGCCCAAACACGGACGTGTAACGAAAATATATGAATTTTGAATGCGGGGGTCACTTCTGGGGAGTAAATTAGAAAATTTAGAAAAACAAGTTTTGCTAACTGTACCGTATGACATATCAAATGAAAGGGAAAGGGCTTGTTCCGAGGATCACAAATTTTTTTTTTTTATAATTTTAAATTAAATACCGCTTTTAAAGATACGTATTTACCTCCTCTCTTTATTTACCTCCGAAACCTCCTTCGTTAGTTCCGAAACTACTGATCCAAAAATTTTGAAAAAAATACAGAAAACACCACATTCCCAAAACAATACATTGTGTAGTCACAGTTTTAACCTAAACAAACGTACCTTTCAGCCATTTTTACAAAGAAATTAACATTAGCCTCTCCTCAAAAATATACTCAAGTTTAGCCGGCTAATGTTAAGTTTATTTCCACCCGTCTTTAGCTGTAACATAAATATTATACAGGGTGTGGCGTAAATAATGGATAACCCTGAAACTGTCGATTGGCCAGATTATCATCTATCATTTACCCCACATTATATCGCCATATGCCCATAGATGACCAAATTATTGATACACCCTGTATAATATGTAAAATGAAATTTATTTATTTGCCAGAATATAGGTACTTGCATTAACATGGTGAAATAATTTTAGTCTCACTATATTCGACTTATCAGTCGTGCAAATGTTTCTGGTTGGTACATGCATTGGTAATAATAATCATAAAGGAGAACGGCAGATTTCGTACAGCCAACTTTAGTTGGTGTTTCGCTATAAGACATTCAGCACTTATAAAGGACCTTTAAGTAATTCTTTTTACGTATTTATTATATTTTTAGAACTTTGGAAACGTTTAAAAAAAGGGATTTTAAAAATGATAACAATTAAATAACTAAACGTTAATTTATTGACAACAAAACGCAATGCACATTTTCAAAACTAGCCATGTGTAAAATAAAACCATATAATGGTTGATGAAATGATATTTCAAGAAAATCATCTGTCACTTGTCAATGGCTTCTTTGCTGTGTGTGAATCCGTTTATGCATTTTTAAGTCTTTTTGATTACGTTGATACGCTGAGTTGAGCATTTTTCCTCCGTAGCGATTGATATTGTTGGCGTTACTTTGCGAATGGACGCTTAATAAGTGGTACTGTTGTGACAATTGTGAAAGGACACTCAATTTCATTCTTGTGCATAGTGTGTTGGATTTCGACGAGATGTCGAGTGTACAGTGCATTAATTGCAACCTGAGTTTGTCTCGCATGAGACGGCACGCTCTAGGAGACGAGAGTGAGGGCCTGGTCAACACTATCCGATTGTGGAAATAATATGAATGGTCGGGAAGCAATATTAAGTTATTGCTGTAATTGTATCGTTGGCTTAAGAACTGTGGGGTGCTGCTCGCATGTACTGAGTATCATTTGGTACTTGAGTTATGCTCGCCATGAGGGTATGACGCGACCTGCTCCCTTCTTAGATGAAGTGATTTTTCGAACATTTTGAATGCATTAAAATAAAAGCTTTTTTAAACAAAACTATTGTTTTATTTTACTGAAAACTATACAACATATTATTAAAAAAAGGTTTAGATAGTATGCACCTTATTTACGTAAAATATGAATGCATTTTCGAGGTACCCATGAATAATGATATGGGATTATTAGCAATAGTCTATAAAACTCAGTGAGCATCTTGGCTGTTCTTAACGTCGACAGGATCAACCACAGACTAAATATGAGGAATAAAAGGAATAATAGTGACTAAGTAGGTTTTAGTTTGTAAACAACCACATTTGACTATCAACTGTCATCTTACAATATACCTACTTATCTACCTCAAAATGTAACCTCTCATACATAAAATAAAGTAAAATAACTTTTGAACCCTAACTTCTAAAATTCGGATAATTTATAATCTATTTATTGATGATATTTTATTATCTATCGACTAAATATAAAAACAATACAAAACACGAAAATTAACAGCGGTACAAAACTTCCATACTAGCCTGCCATTCTTCTTTACATCAATGTCATTACAATAGTCATACACATCATAATCATAATAGAATTTACAGTCTTGCTTCGTCAATATTAATTAATTAGGCACATTACATTATAAAATATTACATTAGTTTTAGAATATATCTCACAGTGAAGACTGTTCATCAATGTATAAATTAGATTTTTAAGTAATATCAATAATTATAATTTAAGTAAGTGTTCGCAAATTTAGTTTCATCATGTCTGTTTAAGATTTAAAATTTTAATAATCATCGATTGAATAAAAACATCTGTCACAAAGCCAATTTTTTAAAGTTCTATTAAATTCTAAATTATTCATTTTTCTTATTTTTTCTGGTAGTTTATTATAGATTTTCACCGCCATGGTGTAGCAGTTTCTGTTACATAATTTTAATCTGCTTCGAGGTACTACCAGAGGTTTTTGTACTATTTTCCTTTTACAAAACGCGCGCCTTCTTCCCATGGCGATAGCCGAAACTACAGAACGCCACTATCCTTACATACTCCTTTTGCTTCGTTTACTTTCATAATGTGCTTACAGTAAAGTGTTAATCGTGCCAACTAAATAGTAAATATAATCTACGGTTAGTATGCACAAGACCTCTATACCAAGTAATTTCTTATCTTATCTTTGTAATTAAACATTGAATCTAACAGTTAATGAGAATGACGCATCAGTGTGTCTGTTTGCTCGTATCTCGGAAACGGCTGGATTTGTTTAGTTACCCTACTGATGTTATTAAACTATTTAGTGGGTTAAACGTTGTGGACTTAATTTTCGAACAAACGAGAACCTGTTTTGTCCTAGGATCGATTAAACATGATATTTTTGTGTTTAGAAGAATTTTAACTCAGTCGCTAGATTAGTGGTTGCACTAGTTTTCCGCAGTTCAGTAAAGCCTCGTGCAGACTGGAGCGATGCGACACCGGTAATTGTTATACTTGAAGTTTTCTTAGAAATTGTTCTGTTAGAGTCGCACCTCGTTGTCTCGTCGCGCCAGATTGCACGAGGCTTAAGAGGAAATAGGGTGGGTCTTTTTCTCCATACAAAAAGTCATAATTCGAGGTTCGGCTCTCGTCCATTGCCTCCTCCCATATTGGACCAATTTGAAAGATATTTTATAAATTGAATAATAAGGATATTTACTGTGCCTCTATGTTTTCCGTTTAGGTGATATATTATCTGTAGAAGCACTAGAACCCTCAGAAAATGCTTAAAATTGCCTGTTTAGACCGCTATCATCAGAGGCCTATTGTACAAATTTGACAACTATGAATGAAAAAAGGAAAACATAGGGGCACAGTCAATATCCTTCTTATTCAATTTATAAAATATCTTTCAAATTACTTCAATATTGGAGGAAGAAATAGACGAGAGCCTAACCTCAAATGATGACTTTTTGTATGGAAAAAAAGACCCACCCTATTTCCTCTTAAAGGCATGCAGGCGCAACGCGATTACACCCGATTTCGCCAGTTCGTACACCTCTGCCTAACCCTACGGGAATTATAGTTAGGATGTTATTATTTCATTTTATGTAACGGCTGCAGACCGTGAGTTAGTATGCTAATCAGTTAATCACCATGGCAACCGACATTATGAACGTTATCTGAGGCAGAGTGATTAGGAAAACAACATCTCACTTGCAATAACATTATGCTTATTGATTTATTTTAATTATGAATGTAAGTATTGTAAATGTATATATCTGTGGTGTTAAAGTAAAAGGGGATAAGTCAATAAACACAACTTTTCACCAGGGGCGAAAGAAAAAAATGCTCTTTGGTTTAAAAAAATAAATGTATTTAATTAAGAATATAAAAGATTTATACTACAAATGTGTTATTATTTTCTTTTAATAATATTACCTCTTGTTTATCGTAATTTTAAAATATATTTTTATTTGTTATTAATTAAAATAATTGACATATCTCATTTTTCCTTAACAACAACAAAAATATTATATGTATTCATATTATTGACTTATCTCTATGCAATATTTATTAAATTTCTTGTTTTATTTATTATTCATAGTTTTTTAAATAGAATTTGGAAATATTATTTACTATAAATTAATATATAAATATTAGGACAGTTAAATAGGAAAAATTACTAGGAACTTGAACATCGTTGAACTCTTCAATATCGGGATCTATGTCACTTGTGTTACTACTAGTTTGTAATTTATTAAAGAAGTCATGGCAACTACTGTCAACTCAGTTTTTCAACTTCTTAAAACAGCATTTCTTCTTGTACTTTTTGCGGAAATTCACTTATGAAAAAAAAAAAAATATGACATTCTAAGTCAGAATTAAAATCGATGAGAAGAGAAGGAAATCGATGAAGAGATTTGTTAGTATCTATTTTAATAAAAACCTGTTTCTCTCTTCCCACAATACTTTGCAACCATAACCAAAAACAGGGACATCTTTAATCTATAAGGCCATAACGAGGCTACTATAGAGAATAAAGGATGCAAAAGCGAGCGAAGCGAGGTCGAAATATTAGCATCCCACTTCAAAAAAATTAGGTATTCTTTCGCTTTGACCGTTCTTAAAGAAATAGAAGTAAGTTTATCAACTTATGCAGAAACTTATGACAACTAATAGAATGTAGGATACAAGAGCGTGAGAAGCGAGCTCAAAGATTTTAACACCCCACCTGGGGGCCAAGTCTACTAATTTACAAACGTGTCAGTGGTCTCGCAATGATGAGTTTTTGACACATTTTGTATGGCATATCTGTCAAAAACTGACCATTGTGAGACCACTGACACGTTTGTAAATTAGTAGACTTGGCCCACTGGGATAACTTAGACTCTCTCAGAGAATGCTGAAGTTGTAGGAATTCATTCAATACAAAGTCAGGATCAATAAAAATATAGTATTTAAGCATACTCTTACTGCTTTTGTAGATTATAAAGTACGCCTATGCGAAATAGATTACAATTATTATCTGTATTACAGTCCGGAGGTACCATAGAGGGGGTCGATCTTTAGATTGAGATTCTGGCCTCTCACATTTTTGTTTTTTTTTGTTATTACCTATGACTTCGGCTATAATGCGATTCGTATAACGGATATGAATTTATAAGATTTTTTATAATCTGCATGACTGAATCCCCTATTTTATTAGGAGGCATACTTATATGAACCACGTATATCAGAGCTTGAAATTCCTGACACTCTATTAATTTTTTTCTATATTACCACCTCGACACATTTATTAGAAACTCCAAATGTTTAAAAAAAACAGCCATTACAAACTTCAATCATAGTGCCATTTACTTTTAAGTAAAGTTGTAAATATGATCCGTACTCCTTAGTTTAGGTTCGCCTGATGCATTAGGTATGTATGCATTGCGTAAAAATTGAAATAAAACAATCTTATTTACGTTCATTTAGAGCCAATGACATTATCTTATTAATTCTGTTCATTTCTAAGAATTTCAACACTCCTAAACACTAGAAACACAATATTATGACTATTTTACTTAAGTCAAATCACGTCAACTTCGCGCACGAAATGCAACTGACGGTGTTAATGTCGTAAACCAATTTTGTGCAAAAAGTTTGCTCCTTGTCTCGATAGATGGCGTTGGTCGATTTAAATGCGCGATATGGTTTCGTTACCACGCAAAGTATACAAGACTTCGATTTTATTAAATAAATGTCTCCGTTCTGAGTACGTGGTGTTGTTTTATTGTTATAAAAAACTCCCGACTCGTCGATAAAAAGGGCATAAAGGTCTTCGATGATCATAAGGTCCTACGATCCGGAACGGTTTTTGAAAAAAGCTTAAAGTGCCCTCTGGTGTCGGAGTTAGACTAGTTGGTCAAATTGGTGCAAGTTTGGAGCTGACCTCTGAGTAAGCGAGTGTGGTCTACGAAGCTGAGCGGAGCGTGGTCAACGAGCTGAGCTGAGCGGAGCGAGGTCGACGAACTTAAGTGGAGAGTTAAAGGAAAGTGGTTTAAAGTGATCAAAGTGCAACTAAAAAACTGTGAGTACATTTGTTTAATTAAAAGTTCCAAGTGCCAGAGACTTGTAAAAAATTTAAAGTTATTGCATGGACTTATAAAAATTTGAAGAAACTTGGGACTTAGAATAATTCGTCAAAAAGTGAAGAGACCCCGAATCTATGCCCGATTTCACCTAGAATTAAAGTGCAGTTCAAACACTTAGAAAAATTTACGACATTCAAACACTTAGTTAAAATTCCAAACGAACACTTAGCAAATTAGACACATCGAATTATTTGCTTATAACAAAGTACACTATCTGTATTTGGAATCATGGAATCTAAGTTAAGGCTGTTGGAAGATATTAAAAGTCGCATTCAGAAAGGGCTTATTAACTTCAAAAAATCTCCAAAAGACAGAATTAATCAGGCATATGTGGACTCGCGTTTGGAAATATTAGATAAACAGTTTGAAGATTTCACAAGAAAACATGAAGAGCTTTTGGTCAACTACACAGAAAGTGAATTGAGTGCTACCAGTTACATCAAAAATGATGTGTTTGAAGCGGTTACAGACACTTTTATAAATTATAAAGTAGAATTAAAAAATGCTTTACCAAAATCTCAGTCTTCTGAAATGCGTGATGTCTCACCAGACCATAGCCAATCAAAAATGAGGTCAATTGCTAAATTGCCCAAAATAACAATTCCGGTTTTTAGTGGTAAATATCAAGAATGGTCAACTTTTAGAGATTTGTTTTTGTCACTTATTGATAGTAACCAATCGCTGGATGATGTACAACGTTTACACTATTTAAGATCTCAGTTGTCAGGTGAAGCATCACAACTCATAAAGCACATACCGATCACGCAAGCAAATTATAAGAAATGTTGGACTCTGTTAAACAGTCGTTACAATAATAAGAGATTTTTAGCCAATTGTACTCTCAAGCGCTTACTAAACCAAAAACAAATGACGGCTGAGTCATCTATTGCTCTCAAGGAGCTTTTAGATACCACAACCGATTGCTTACATGAATTGTCAAATCTGGGGGTGAAAGTAGACGCTTGGGATATTATTATTATTTATTTGATTAGCTCCAAGTTGGACGTTGAGACTCGGAAGCAGTGGGAATTGCAGGTAAGTCAATCTTGCGAGGAACTTCCCACCTTTAAGGATTTTCGAGACTTTTTGGATCAACGTTTTCGGGCTTTTGAATTTGTAGAACCTCAAAGTAGCAAGTTTAAAGAACATTCTAAAGCATGCCACGTAGTTTCAAAAATATCCTGTCCACATTGTTCCGAAGAGCATCTCTTGTGTTATTGTAAAAAGTTTGCTCAGGAGACCATCGATCAGCGTCGACAAATAGTCAAATCTCAGGGTTTGTGTTTTAATTGCCTTCGCTCAAGTCATCTAAGTATTAATTGTCGAGTCAATACCAAATGCAAAACGTGCAACAGAAAGCATCATACTCTCTTGCATCAAAAAACTGATTCAAATGATTCAGAAGCACAGGCGAGCTGTTCTGTGTCTACATTGCAAAACGAAACGCCACAGAACGAGACCACGGCTGAACCTCATATTTCAACCCATTTTGCAAAAAGTATTCATAGTCAGGTCATACTGGCTACAGCCGTTATTAAGGCTAGATCGAAAAATGGGTATCCACAAGTTTTGAGAGCCCTGTTAGACCAGGGTTCACAAGCTTCCTTTATTACGGAATCTGCTGTTCAGTTATTGAAGTTAAAAAAGATAGCGGTTAAAACGTCTATCTCAGGTGTGGGGGGAGGTCAGAGCGCTCTAACGTCAAAATATATGGTTAGAGTTAACATTCAGTCGTTATGGGATCCTGACTTCACCCTTCAAATAAAAGCTTATGTGCTGAGTAAGGTGACTTCGATTTTACCTGAAAGGAAATTTACGTTGGTGGATTGGCCAGAGCTTAATAGAATTAATCATTTGGCTGATCCAAATTTCAATACGCCTAACAAAATTGACATTTTGTTAGGGTCGGGAGTCTATACTAAAGTCTTAAAAGAAGGCTTAATCAAGGACCCTAAGGGTAAAACAATGGCTCAAGATACTTACCTTGGTTGGATCATATCGGGAGAAGTCGGCGATGAAGATGGAGTGATGTCTTGTCACAATGTAATTCTAAGCATGCACGCTAAGGTCGAAGAAAATGAAATCCTAAAAAAGTTTTGGGAACTAGAGGCAGAGCCAACATGCTCTGAAAAGTCAATTCTTAGCCCTGAAGAGCAAGCGTGTGAAGATTACTTTGCTGCTACCACATGTAGGGATGCAGATGGTCGCTACATTGTAAAACTGCCTTTTCGATCCAGTCAAACGCCCTGCAATACAAAGGAAATGGCGTTAAAAAGATTATACAGTCTTGAACGGAAGCTAGCAAAAAATAGCGAGCTTAAAGGACAATATACAGCGGTAATAAATGAATATTTATCACTAGGTCATATGGAAGAGATTTCTAATGAAAAAGACAAGAATAAAGTTGGCGCTGTTTACTTACCGCATCATGCTGTAATCCGCGAAGACAAGTCGACCACAAAGTTAAGAGTGGTATTTGATGCGTCATCAAAGGGATCCGATGGTGTTTCCTTAAATGACACTTTAAGAGTAGGTCCACTCTTACAGGCTGATTTACGTCATACAGTTATGCGGTGGCGACAGCATCCAGTGTGCTTGGCAGCCGATATCATAAAAATGTATCGCCAAGTTAAAATAGCTGATGATCACGTGGACTTTCAAAGGATTTTATGGCGAGATGACGTTCAGTCGGATATGAAGGAATACAGGCTTTTGAGAGTTACATTTGGAACATCTAGTGCACCTTACCTGGCAGTTAAGGCATTGCAGCAAACCGCTAGCGATGAAGGCCAATCGTATCCATGCGCCGCTAGTAGGGTTAGGACAGACTTTTACATGGATGACCTAATGACAGGTTGCCAGACTGATGAAGAAGCTGTAAAAATCTATCATGAGTTCAATGAACTATTAAATAAAACAGGTTTCACTTTGCAAAAATGGACAAGCAACCGAGAAGGGTTGCTAAAACAGATAAGGCTGGATACTGGAAGAGATCTGGAAATAAAGGAAGATGAAACCACTAGAATTCTAGGACTTACCTGGAATCGCAATTCCGATGAATTCCATTATACTGTTAACTTACCCTTTTCAACACCGTCGCCGTTGCCGCCGTCTGCATCTGAAACTAAAAGAACAGTTATATCAGAGATATCACGTTTATATGATCCGCTAGGTTGGATTGCACCATGCATAATTACCGCTAAAATCTTCATCCAAAAACTATGGATCGCTGGTTTGGATTGGGATGAGAAACTGCCTGAGGATCTTTTAACAGAGTGGCAATCCTATCGTAGAGGGTTGCACACACTCAACAACTTCAGAATTCCTAGGTGGCTGAAAAGAAAAAGCGATGATCAAACGGTTGAACTGCATGGTTTTTCGGACGCGTCAAGCGCAGCATACGCCGCGGTTGTTTACATCAGAGTCATCGAAGCTGTAGGTCGAGTCCACTGTAACCTGGTAACTGCAAAAACGAAGGTGGCTCCAATTAAACAAATTTCTATACCACGACTGGAATTATGTGGCGCAGTTTTAGTTACCAAATTACTTTTAGAGGTGGCTTGTGTCTTGAATGTCCAAAAATCCAACTTACATGCTTGGACAGATTCAACGATCGTGCTGGCTTGGTTGAGCGATCACCCGAGTAGATGGAAAACCTTCGTCGCAAACCGGACGTCCGAAATCCTTAATGCTCTTGATTCAACTCAATGTCATTATGTCGATACGAAAAACAATCCAGCTGACATTGCTTCGAGGGGTACAACAACCGTATCTTTGTTAGAGGACTCGCTTTGGAAGCATGGACCGTCGTGGTTGCTTGCGGATACCATAGAATACTGCAGACCTAAGGCTATAATGACTAAACTGGAACTAAAATCTGTCAAGGTTCATACAGCACAGATAGACGATCACCCGATTGAACTGATGTGGTCCAGATTTTCATCATTCCGTAGATTAATCAGGACTCTCACATATTGCAGACGATTCCTGAAAATAAAGATTACCAGAGAAACACGGACAAAGTTGCCACCTTACCTTAAAGCTTCTGAGATTGCGGATACCATGCATTGCTGTCACAAACAAAGTCAAAGAGTTTGGTTTGAGTCAGAAATAAAGGCAATACAAACCGGAAAGGATGTCAGCAAAAGCAGCGGTTTGTCGTCTTTGAATCCTTACTTGGATGATAAGGACTTAATAAGAGTAGGGGGTAGGATCCAAAATTCGCAACTAAGTGATGATATGAAGCACCCCATCATAGTTCCGCATCAATCCCATTTGACGAGATTACTTATATCGGATGCTCATGAGCGTGTACTGCATGGCGGACCCCAATTAACACTGAATTTTCTTCGATCAAAATATTGGGTTATTCGTGGCAAGAATTTGATCAAGGCTCACATACGCGAATGCGTACCGTGTATTCGTCATGCAGCCGTAATAAAAACCCAATTGATGGGTCAGTTACCATCATGCAGAGTGACTCCAAGTAAGCCTTTTCTCCATTCAGGTGTCGACTACGCGGGACCGATTCAAATAAGAACAGCAAAGGGTCGTGGTCATAAATCCTACAAAGGTTACGTATGTCTGTTCGTATGCATGGCAACCCGCGCTGTGCATATAGATGTGGTCTCTGATCTGACCTCTCAAGGCTTTCTTGCAACATTTAAACGTTTTGTAGCTAGACGAGGTCATTGTAGCCACCTTTACAGCGACAATGGCACCAATTTTGTAGGGGCGTCAAAGGAGCTTAAAGCAATGTTTCGCGATGAATACGCATCTCTTCCCCAAGAAATTGCGCCTATATTGGCTAATAATGGAACCGAATGGCATTTCATCCCGCCTCATTCTCCTAACTTTGGAGGTCTATGGGAGGCTGGGATCAAAAGTACCAAGCATCACCTCAAACGGGTGATTGGCGAATCGACACTGACTTTTGAGGAGCTGAGTACCGTCTTAGCCCAAATTGAGGCGTGTCTGAATTCCAGACCTATTTCACAGTCTAGTGTGAACTCGTCAGATCCAAACCCATTGACGCCAGGACATTTCTTGGTTGGTCAGCCACTGGTAACAGCACCAGATTATGATTATGAGCACGTGACAGTCAGTAGCTTGAGACGTTGGCAATTGACACAAAGAATGATTCAATCTTTCTGGAAACGTTGGTCGCAAGAGTATTTAACTATGTTTTTCCAACGACACAAGTGGGCTAAACGTACGCGCGATCCAAAGGTTGGTGATGTGGTCCTCATAAAAGAGGACAATTTACCACCTGCTAAGTGGTTATACGGGAAGGTAGTCGAATTACACCCTGGCAAGGACAATTTAGTGCGCGTAGTTACCCTTCAGTGTAAGGACTCCCGAGTCAAACGCCCAACTTCTAAGCTATGCATTTTGCCTGTCGACGATGAATGATAAACGTGTAACTTATTGTTTTTTTTGTTATCTTTATTTTGTTATGTTATATACAGTCCACTCAGATACTAATTTAGAAATGTAAAGGCACATGGAATATGTGAACTATTTTTTACGGTGTTTATGTTAAGATAAGTAAGAACAATGTGGTCCCCGAACACCAAAGACTTTAGCACAACGATTAAGTAATCCATATAGTTTATCTCGATTATGTCATGGTGGGCGGTTTGAAAGGACTAGGTCCTTGGTGGGCGGAATGTTAATGTCGTAAACCAATTTTGTGCAAAAAGTTTGCTCCTTGTCTCGATAGATGGCGTTGGTCGATTTAAATGCGCGATATGGTTTCGTTACCACGCAAAGTATACAAGACTTCGATTTTATTAAATAAATGTATCCGTTCTGAGTACGTGGTGTTGTTTTATTGTTATAAAAAACTCCCGACTCGTCGATAAAAAGGGCATAAAGGTCTTCGATGATCAGACGGAATACCACGATTCGCATTTAGAGACGAGTCGACTTATCTCATTATGCATATCACAATAAAGAAACATTACATACACAATGATGAGATGAGTAAACTTAACTCTTTTTGCTTTTTTTAGTATTTTGTTGTTTCTGACTTGACTCTTTTTACAATTTGAGTTTTACGAAATTGTAATATAAATATCGACTCACCTCCGTTTTACCTTAATAGATATTAATGTTTCGTATTGAATTATGTAAATAACTCATTTTTCAATATTTATGACTTATCCCCTTTTACCTTAACACCACAGATATTAGGTCCCCACCTCTGAAATTGGTGTTTTGTATGGGGAATTTTAAAGAAGTTGCATTTTTCATACTAACGTTTTCTTAATTTATATAACAACCATGAACACTACTGTTTTAAAACTTTTATGCACTACTGTTTAAAAACTAAGATAACGTATGCCACTTAGACTAAGCGAAAAAATAAATTTTGGCTAAGTTAAAAAAAAAATGGTGGTCATTTCTGCTAACAAAATGAGGAGTCATTTTTAGGGTATTTTTATGTTAAGAAAACTATAAGTAATAAGGTTTTTTTTACTATTGGTAGTTGTCTATGATGGTCATTATTCGATATAATACCAAGCAATTGAAAAATATTTTAAATCATAGAAGTGACGAGCTTCTCTCTTTGTGAGAAAAAAACGCCAATTTCATAGGTGGTGACCCAATATTTTCTTTATTAGAAATGGATTTTAAACACAGTCCAGCGACAGGAACTTGCCTAGTGTTTGAAATCCACCCAGCCTCGACTTCCCAAAACTCCTTTTTAGGGTTCCGTACCCAATTGTAAAACGGGACCCTATTACTAAGACTCCGCTGTCTGTCTGTCCGTCTGTCACCAGGCTGTACCTATCTCATGACCGTGATAGTTAGACAGTTGAAATTTACACATTTGCCGTTTTTATAAATAATGGTACGGAACCCTTAATCACTACTAGGCTCTTCACTTTTATAAAACTTTTATAAACTTTAAACAGTTTTTAATAATATTTTTTTCAGAACGCCCTATTCCCCTCCCCCTGAACATTCTTAATTTCATGAAAATATAAGTATTAAAATAAACATGACATTGTATTTGTAATTCAACACATTATTTCAAGATAGGTTTGTAAAATATGTAGCAGTGATGGCCCTGTGGTTACGGCTCCGACTTACGACTTGTAGGTCGTGGGTTCAAACCCAGACAGGCACTTTACTATGTGTAATTTATTTAATCGCCACTGCTCTCAAAACGGTGAAGGAAAACATCGTGAGGAAACCGGCATGTCCTAGAACCAAAAATTCGATTCGATCTACCAACCCGCACTGGGCCCGCGTAGTAGATTACGACCCACTCCCTCTGACAGAGAGGAGGCCTGTGTCCCAGCAGTGGGAACGTTAAAGGTTGATTATGTATGTAAACTATCCATTCAAAATAAAATACACAAAAAAAAATAAGGCTCGCGAAACGACCTTGCCTCAACAACATAGACTTACCAATTTATTACCTACTAAAAATATATCCGAAACATTATTATTGTCATAATTCGTATGACAAATAAATAATATAGCAATAAAAATATATAGATACAGCACTGATAGTGGTGACAAAGCCAGTCGAGAAACGCGCGCGGCTGAATAAGCACGTTCCATCGCGCGAGAAAAACAAAAACATCATAGTGCATTCGCGCCATTTTTATAAATGACCTGTCAAAAATATGTCAAAAGATTTTCTTTGTGAATTTTCGCTCCAATTTTCGTAATTTGTTTGTAAAGAGACAGTGAGTTTTTTAATTTGTGTTGTGTTTCAACAAGTTGGGTTCCTGCCAAAATCGTTTGACATTTCGATGTTTGTATACAGACTATTTTGGTACTTATGTTTTTGTGAAGATTATCGTATGTATGTTTTCGATTGCGTACTTTTCCTACCTAGTTTAGGAGTAATGCTAGTTAGCCAACAGATTACAGAAATAAATAGGTCAATAGATAAATATATTATGATAAAATCAGCTGTTAGTCGCCTCATTTAAATCATTGAATTACTTACTTACTCATGCATTTAAAATATGGAATGGCAATATGTCCTTGATTTTTTTTACATTTTTTTTCCTCTTTCGTTTTATGTAACGATTTTTATCTTTAATCAAATCAAATCAAATCAAATCAAATCACTTTTATTTGTTAACACAGGTAAAGAATACAGATCTTGAGTTTGGTGAACAGAACGCTATGTTATGCCAGGAGACATACAAATATGGTGTGCATCTATCTAAATAAAATGAATTTAAATTAAAAAAAACCAGATGTTTGATAATCATGCATAATTAAAATTACAGAATAAATCATAAAAATTATATAATATTATTTAAAAAATTGAATGATGTCAGATTTAAATGAGGAATTATTTCGTTATAAATGTCAAAAAAAAATTTACTGAGAGTAATACTGGTTAACTAGTAACCACTTTTTACCAAAACGTTTTTAGGTGTCCGATTGGTGATTCGCCCGAATTTACTCGCCCGAAACGGGCGAATCGCCACTTTTAAATAATATTACTTTTTCTTGAGGCGATTCGCACGAAGTTACTTTATTTGTAGGCAAATTGATAACTCTAACTTTAGTAAATTCGGGCGAATCACCTATAACTATAAGCCGTTTAGGTAGCAATTTAACCTAGCTTTGATTATACTTACACGATAAGTGTAGGAAATAAAATGAAATAATTATAATATAGTACCTAAATACAGTTCAAACTGTGTTTCGATTACGTTAACGATGTAAATAAAACAAGAATTTTACATAACATTAGGTATTATACTAAATGCGTATTTTTAATCGTCATTGTTATGTAAATTAGTCATTAGTTCCACATACAACCGTTTGTTTATATATTATATGCGTAAGTATGTATTTATTTATATATGGAGCGTGAATAATCTTTACGTAGTTAAGTACCAATTATCAATTCAATTCAATTTTGTTGCGCATACGTTCTTCAATGATTATCAAGAAGTGTAGTTATTTGCTCTTGAATGGCGTCTCGCAGCCTAATCGGGCTGTCCTGTGAATGCCTTATAAATAAAGCCTCCAGTCAGGGCATAACACTTACTCTGTGGGGTACGGACCTTGGATTAGGACGTCGCTCGGGGAGGGCAGCATGAGCATGCATGACAGGCTGGGGGAAGGAAGCATGAGACAGGCTGGGGGAGGACAGCATGATACAGGCTGGGGGAGGGCAGCATGAGACAGGCTAGGGGAGGGCGGCCTGAGACAGGCCGGGGGAGGGCAGCATGAGACAGGCTGGGGGAGGGCAGCATGAGACAGGGTCGGGGAGGGCAGCATGAGACAGGCTAGGGGAGGGCACCATGAGACAGGCTAGGGGAGGGCAGCATGAGACAGCATGGCAATGCTGATTCTTTGACCTAGAAATTGACCAGCCCTCTGGTCACGTGAAGAGTCGACCAACCGCTTGGCGATGTCCCGAAATACTCGATGAGCACTCGGACCCCACGGCCCTAGTGTTTCAACCCCAAACGGCAAAAATATAGCTACCAATAAGGTTGTTATCTTTGCGCCCTTTTTTGACGCCCTATGAGCCCTTCTTTCTATAATATTTTTTATTTCGCTTTGTACTTATATAATTTTAGTGTTAGATTGTATATAAAAACATATGATAATTAAATTGTTTTTGATAAACATTTTTACACGTCAAAAATGTTCCGAATTCGGTAAGAGTCGTTGCGCCTGAGCGGGGTCTACGCGGGGCCTACGCGGTTGCTACGCGAGGCATTCGCGGGGTCTACGTAGCATCAACGCAACGTACTATAGCCCGATGCGTAGGGACCTAATGCTCACATTCACAGAATCTTTGTAATTAATATAGAGAATGTAACATGATACTTGAAAGATAATACTGAGTCATGAAGGTACTAACCGTTTGTACTTCCAGGTAGTATTTTATCTGCATTCTAGATTCTAGTAAACAAGGTTTTAGCGAGGTTGTGAGTTCGGAATTCGTTTAAATGCCATGTACAGTCACGGACTTTAATTGATGAGCCACCTTGAAACTTTTCAATTTTGCAGTTTCATACATTCACGAGATTACACGATTAAACACGAACTCAAATCGCAAGCTCGTAAAGAAGATGACAAATAAATTACTTTTAATCGGAAATAGTCTTAACCATAGAGTTTGACTAATAAGTTCTCAATGATAAAAATAAATACAATGTTGCATAAGTTTATCCAATCTATTTGATACCGATCTCCTTTGAATCATAGCTTGATACTTCTGAACTTGATAATTCTGAAAACTTAACTGAAGACAGTGACAGTTGAAATCTTGATGTCAGAGACGTTACTTTCGAACTTGTCGAAGAAATTGCAATTTTAAAAGTGTGGCACTAAGTTTTGAAGGTCAGTGTCTCAGTGTATAAAAATCACTGAGTAAGCTGCAATTAAAAAAATATCAAAGAATCGATTAAGCCTTCCTATCGTCGGAGCGTAGATCCACGCAAGGCTCAATGGATTGATTTTTAATTGTTTCTGTAATTAGCCGACATTAGGTTAATCAACAAATTAATTCCCATCAAAAGTAAAATAAAGTAATTAATACTTTTATCATAATCTTTTAAACGGATTATTGGTTATTTATCACAATTTTATTTATCATGGCGTTAACAAAAAAAGTCGGTGCTAACCGAATATTAAAGATGAAGATATAAAATCTTAAGCGGCTTAAAATAATGATAAGAATATCGAGATCTTTGGAAGCATCTAACTAAGCACCTAGATAACAACCTTGCTTTTACGAGTGGAAAGTTTGACTAATATCATCATAAATGCCTAACCTTTTTCCAACTATGTTGGCGTCGTCGGCTTCCAGTCTAACCGAATACAGCTGTATTTTACATTGAGCGACTGCCTATCTGACCTCCACAAACCAGTTACTGGGTTACACGATACCCCTTGGTAAGAAATGTGTTTTACTAAAATATGAGTCAGATATCCTAGAACCTCTAGAGCTCTTTGTTCTCTAGATAGATTCCCACTCTTTGGATTTATGAAGGAGATCAGCTAGGGAAGTACCTACCACCGTATCTATTTCTGCTGCCTTATTGTGTTCTGAATTGAAGGGTGAAATACCTACAGCCTCATGAGACTTCCAGCTTATCGAAGTTACCTAACTTTTCCTAGTATAGGCGGGGAAATGAGTTTACTCATACGTACTTATTCGCACCATTCTTGTTTCACATCTATTGGTGTGAATTAGACAACAGTCAGTTGTTGCGGTTATCAAACGAATTTATCGTATGTTAAAAAATAAATTTCGTTTAAATCGTTATCACAATAATAGAAAACAAAGTGTTTGCGTCTGGTTGTCTGAACGCGATAAACTTAAAAAATTACCAAATGGGTTTTATACGGGTTTAAATAATATTCCTTACATATTATAAGTAGTTTTATACTTATGTTACTGTACTCTGAAATGTGCTTCTGTTTTTGTCTTTAACGAATGTTATTGGTCCTGGCCGTTTTATGTTAAAGTAAAAATAAATAAATAAAATAAAACAAACTCCTCCGCCGCGTCTGACTGTCGTCCTGTTAACGATAAACTCAAAAACTACTGCACCGATTTTCATGCTGTTTTCACCCATGGATAAAGTGGTTCTCGAGGAAGGTTTTAGTATATAATAAGCGACATCCATGCGGGCGAAGCCGCGGGCATCAGCTAGTAAAATATATATTTTCTTTTAATTGAATGTTTAATCCATTGATTTACATAATCATGTAGACGCAAATCACCACACTTGTCCAACAAATTGGTGATCTGAAATCTCAAATGATGTAATGCCTGAAGCAGCTCTAAATTTTTTGCACATACAACGGTAAGTTTATTTATTTTAATTACTTAATTAAATAAATTATGACAATTACGGGGTTCAGGCGTGTTCAGAGATAATTATGTCAGGGTCAAAGAGTCACGGAATTACATAGTTTATTATTATAATAACGATTCTAGTGTACGCTGAAAATTCCATATGGATTGTCAAACACACGACCGACGACGACGATTGGCTTAAAACGGCCAGAGTAGAATCATAAAAGGAAAATATTATGAATCATCGTAAAATGTCACAAACTAACAATCAATTCATAAAATGATCTGCGTCATAGTACGAAATAATTCATCTGTTTGACAGTTTTCTATGGAGATTCATAAAATGGTCCAAACATAAACATAACATAATCAGCCTATAATGTTCCCACTGCTGGGACACCGGCCTCCTCTCTATGAGAGGGAGTGGGCCGTATTTCACCACGCGGGCCCAGTGCGGGTTGGTAGATGTCAATATGTCTTCGAATTTTTGGTTCTAAGACATGCCGGTTTCCTCACGATGTTTTCCTTCACCGCTTTGAGAGCAGCAAGTAAAATGGTCCAACAATGATGAATTGCTTTTGTGTCAAATTAGAGCAATTGCTGGGAATTCAGGAATGAATTCCTGCTTTTAGAGGAATTGCTAATGTGGCCGGTTTAGGACCCGTATGCATATGACGATTGTAAAAGACGCTTAACGAAGCCACGACTCATTAATTTGTTCTTTCGGTTATTGCGATATTTCTTTTGTGCAGAACCACACCTGCGACTCGAAGGGGCTCATGGCTAAATGATAATAGCCACTGGGGTCGATCGAAGGTTAAGTCGCGGTCGGTTCGTGGATGGGTGACCATCCATTAAATATCGAGACCCCTCCGTGCCACTGAAAGCACGTTGGTCCCGGCTATCATTTATAGATCTTTGACAGTCGTTACGGGTAGTCAGAAGCCCTAAAAGTCTGACAATCAGTCTTACCACTAGGTTGCGGAGGTCAGACAGACAGTTACTCCATTTAAAATACTGATATTCAGCTGCATCCAGTTAGACTGGGAGCTGACCCAAAAAAAGTTAGGAAAAAGCTAGGTAGATTGACAGAACCAAACTTGGGAACTTTCTGGTTACTGAGATATTGAAGGTCAAAGTTGAAACGTTTTTGACGTTTTTTTACGATAACAAGTTGAAACGAAACTGTTATACCCCCTTGACCCCTGTACCGTTGAATGCCCCCATCAACACAATGTTTGATGTGCGTCACATTACCCGCTATCGTAAACAGAGATTTTCACAACAAAAATAAAAGCCCCAATTATTCCCAGCAATTATTTGATTTTTTTTTAATGTCTTTCTACTTGCTCGGGACGCAGGGGTCCCGGACATTTGGAAGGCGTACGAAGGGCCGAAGCCAACTCGTAGAGGCCCGTTAGACATTAATCAAATGGGGCACCAACGGACGATTAACCCTGTTCGCGCTATTATTCTTATTCTTTCATAAGTAATTAAATTTTTAAATATTTCTTAAATTAAAATGATAATATAAAAATACATTTTAAATTTTTTTTTTTTTTATTTGTTCCTACAGTGTAACTTAGTTTGATGTACAGATTAGATTAGTACAGATTTTTGTTCACCCTGTATGTATGTATGTACTTACGCCTGATCTCTCTCCGGTCGTGTCGCTCGGATAGCCGTACCATCGGACTATGAGAGTGAGGGAAGAGAGAGTGCACTTGTTTCTGCGCAAACACTTGTGCACTATAATATCTCCCGCGCCGAAGGCTAGTCTCCGTTGAGATTGGCCGCCGTGGCCGAAAATTCGGTCTGGAGGACTATTTATTATTAATTATGTATGTACTTAGTGGTCATAGCAACATTATCAGCCATTGAACTATAATTGTTTTAAATCGCAACGAAAATCATGACTTGACTGATTATGAATAGAATTAATTATGCTTTTTTGGCTTAATGGTAGCAAACACGACTGCTGAGCAATTGAGCATGGGATCCAGCGGGGTTAAGGGCTTACCCAACCTCAAATTTTATTTCGCTCGCACCATACTACTCGCGGGAAAACCATACCGCTGCACTATAATCAGCATGCATACAGCTCAGGTAAGTCAACCGAATCTGCTCTCCATCTAGTGGTCGGTCAGATTGAGGAAGCGATTCACCAGAAAGGAACCTGCCTGGGCACCTTTATAGACATCGAAGGAGCCTTCGACAAAACCAACTTCACCAGCATCAACAGCGCCCTCTCCAGGCATGGAGTAGAACAGGTACTAACGGACTGGATTACGAATATGTTAAGCAAACGAGTGGTTCGCCTTGAAGGGGAGCAGCAGTCGGCAATGATAGCCAGAGGCTGTCCCCAGGGAGGGGTGCTATCCCTTCTATGGAATCTGGTCATCAATGACCTTATTACAAAGCTCAACGCCAGCCGCTATTATACAATAGGGTATGCAGACGACCTCGCAATCCTCGTCTCGGGGAAGGTGACGGGTACAATCTGTAATCTCACTCAGCAAGCACTACGTATCGTAGAAAATTGGTGCAGGGAATTTGAACTATCAGTGAATCCCACTAAAACTGAACTAGTCATGTTTACCCAAAAACGAACTTTAGGGCCCTACCGCCTACCAAAACTGTTCGATACAGAACTCCAGTTGGCCAATGAAGTCAAGTACCTCGGGGTCATTCTAGACAGTAAGTTAAACTGGAGTAGTCACTTAGACAACAAGTTAAACAGGGCCTGCATCACCTTCTGGCAGTGCAGGAAAATGATAGGTAAGAAGTGGGGCTTATCCCCCAAAATCATACTATGGCTGTACACTGCAGTGATCCGCCCCACGATCGCGTATGGGGCTGTGGTCTGGTGGCCCCGCACCCAGCTAGTGACAGCATCTAACAGACTACAACGCATGCAAAGGCTAGCCTGCGTGGCGATCACGGGCTGCATGAGGACTACTCCGACTGCAGCGATTGAAGCCATGCTAGACTTACCCCCGCTCCACCTGTTCATACAGCAGGAAGCGACGATGGCTGCGGTGCGTCTTAATGCAACAGAGCTCTGGGGTAAGAGAGTAACACAACACACCGCGCTACTCGAGGGTCTCAATAATGAGTTCCCCATCACGAAAGCCATAAATGATCGGATACCCAAACAATTTATCTTTGATAAAAAATACAGAATCCAACTGCACGAGGATCGCCATTGCGAGGGCTTGCGTCCTGCAGAGCTACGCATTTTCACGGATGGTTCTAAAACAGGTAGTGGCACAGGTGCTGGAATCTTCTCGGAGGACTTCAACATACACATAGCCACACCACTGGGGGTCCACAACACAGTTTTCCAGGCCGAATGCATGGGTATTTCTCTTGCCGCTTCAGCCATCATAGCCAGGGAAGTTAAGGACTACTCGATACGAATACTCTCAGACAGTATGGCTGTTCTGCAAGCGCTAAACAGCCACACTGTTGACTCTGGGCTGATATACGAGTGTCACCAGCGCCTAAACCAGGTGGGTAACCTCAATAATATAACCATTCAATGGATCAAAGGACACAGCGGCTCACTAGGCAATGATGCAGCCGACGAACTTGCCCGTAGGGGGTCGAGCATGGCACCGGTGGGGCCCGAACCCATTGCGCCACTCCCCTTCGGGTACCTACGCTCTCTGGTAAGGAAACGCACTAGGGACCAACACCTCAAACTATGGTTGGACCAAGGTGACTGCAGGCAGGCTGAGGAGGCACTCCCTGCCATCGATTGCCGCCTCACGAAGCGGGTGCTCCGACTAACGAAACAACAGCTGCGAACTGTTACAGCAGCTATAACTGGCCATGGGTCTTTTAATAAACACCTCTTTGTCATAGGAGTCACAGACAGTCCGCTGTGCAGGGCCTGCATGGAGGACGACGAGACAGCAGCTCATGTGCTACTACACTGCCCGGTGGTTGCCACTTACAGGGCAAAGTACTTCGGTAACCCAGGTACCCTAAGAGAGATGGTCAGTAACACCAAGGCGTTGCTGGCCTTCTTGGAGGAGCTGGGGTGGATCGAATAAGTGATTTCCCACCCATACGCAAAATACGCGCTTTGACGTGGAGTTGCGGATACCAGCCCGTATTACCTATTACCTATTACCTATTACCTACTACTCGCGGCCTGAGTGAGAGCGACTAGCATCAATCCTCAACTTTAACATATTATATTTATTTCAAAATTAATGCTGCAGTATTTTCGGCATAACGGAGGATCATGCTAAGCAATTTGAGGTAGGGTAGGGCCTTAATTGCGTCACACAGTTTCAATAACAATCGGAGAGTTTTGAAGGATATTTCTAATCCTGCTTGCTTTATAGGGTAAATAAATATATCTGCTCAACGACCAAAGTAACTCGATGAATGAAAGAAAATGCGATCAACTGGCAATTGTGGAAGGGATCCATCAGGTTAAGCTTCGCTTGCCGGGGTTAGTCCGTGGATGGGTGACCATCTTTACATACCGAGAGTCCTCCTCGGAAAGTACGTTAAGCCGTTGGTTCCGGCTGTCATTTGTAGATCTTTGACAGTCGTTACGAGTCGACAGAAGCCCGAAAGTTTGACAACCAGTCTTACCAAAGGGTATCGTATTGCCCAGTTACTGTACGCTCCATGTAAAATACTGGTATTCAGCTGCATCCGGTTAGACTGGAAGCCGACCCCAACATAGTTGGGAAAACGTTAGTGTTTTTTTTTTTAAGTCGGTTTTTTTTTTGTTTTTTTTTTTATTTTTCACTTTTTAACTGTCACTGCATTAATAGATTATGCTGGTATTGAACTTAAATCTTGTTATCATTGTTATATGAGATAACTTAAGCAAATATAATTATGATTTGCACGCATTATCAGTTACATAATGGATATTTATCTAGAGTGGCTGGTAATTGTGACCGATACTTAAACACGTAACTGTACTCATTATTATGATCAACTTTTACTATGGGACGAAAAATTAAATCGCAAAAAAAAACATTTATGTTCGCATAACTCGTCAAAATGTATGAAACAGCCGGTTTTTTTTTTCGCGATTTCAGGTTCGGTGCCATAGTAAAATACAATTATACACATACACCTTCCGGAATAATTTCTCTTACTGATGGTGAATACAACATCAAAATCCGTTGCATAGCTTAGAAGGACAAGGCGGTCACACAGACAAACACGAAAAGCAACTTTATAATATTTACTTAAGGATATATTTGAAATCTTTTTTTTATATATTTTATTCCTTTTCTTAATTTAAAATACTGGTATTCAACTGCATCCAGTTAGACTGGAAGCCGACCCAAAAACGAAAATTGAAAAGCACCGAGTTCCGAAATTAAAGTTATTTTTCACTTTTTAGTGTTTATTTTGGAAGTCTTTTTTTTTTGTTAAAAGTTTTTTTTTCCCCTTTTTAGTTGTGGTACCTACCCCACACATATCGAATACCTGCTATGTAAATAACAGTGAAGGAGTAAATTAAGACACTGTCTAGATAAACTAAGTGGGAAAAATACGTAATATTGAAGCTAACTCAAAAACTTCGCAAGCAAAGTTAACGAAATTTTTTTGGGAAATTTTAATGGGACCATAAAAAAAACATACAGACAAATTCCTCCTTTTTGAAGAAGTCGGTTAAAAAGGCTAAGCAGATACCTAGATAGATACATTTTTATAATACGTACATATTTAAAAAAAAAACACGTTAAACATACATACATACACATACATATTAAAGTCGCTTTTTGATATTTATATCCAAGAAACAAATTAATGTGACAGTTTTTAATTATAAAGCAATTATTTGGCGAATACATTGTTACACTTCATTTTGTTTATCGCTGTCTCGTGAAGCAGTAACTTTATTTATTAATAAACACGTGCATTTGATAGGTACAACGCAATTACTATTGGCATTATATATGGGAAAGAACTTGTAAACTGCGCGTGCGCATGTATGAAACCTACGCACAAACATAGGTAGAAATATGTTAGTAAATCTGCCTAGTCTTTATCCAACTATGCTGGGGTCGGCTTCCAGTCTAACTGGATGCAGCTGAATACCAGTATTGCACATGGAGCGACTGCCTATCTGACCTCCACAGCCCAGATACTGGATAACACGATAAGTGCCCCTTTGGTAAGACTGGTGGGCTTCTGATGACGACCCGTCACGACTGTCAAAGATCTACAAATGACAGTGGGGACCAATGGCTTCCTGCTTACTAAGTTACGGAAGGGGTTTCTTAAATGTGATGGGTGGTCACCAATCCACGAAGCGACCGCGGCAAGCGTGACTCGCAGGCTGCTATTGGCTGGTGGAGTTTCTTGCCGGCTCTTCTCCTTAGGCAACGACCAATTGGAACCGTGCACCTAGCTTCTGACGTTTCATAAGTGCCCATTTAGGTTTATGTGAAATAAAATATTTTGATTTGATTTGAGTTGATTTATTATTCAGCCACGAGCCCCTCAATAAGCTTGTTTTGCTAAATAAGTTTATAACTAAATGTCCCGTCGCGTATGTTTCCCGTTGCGTCACTTTTATCAGCCTTATCACTACAATGTTACTTACTAAACCTATACCTACTTACTTGCATGCGTTTATTTACGCTATAATATTATTATTGTTACGTTAGGTTAGTCGAATTCTTTGACATGGTCTCAGAGTTATGGGATATCGAAAGGAACTCCCTGTTTATAGCAGGTAAGACTAAAAAAGAAAGAAGCATGGAAGAAAATGACATGTTGCATCATCATCATCTGCTAAGCTACGCTTGCCGGGGTTGGTCCGTGGATGGGTGACCATCTTTACATACCGAGACTTCTCCGTGTCTCGAAAAGCACGTTAAGCCGTTGGGCCCGGCTGTCAATCGTGGATATTTGACAGTCGTTACGGGTCGTCAGTAGCCCGAAAGTCAACCAGTCTTACCAAGGGGTATCATATTGCCCAGTTACTGGGTTGTGGAGGTCAGTTATGCAGTCGCTCCATGTAAAATACTGATATTCAGCTGCATCCGGTTAGACTGGAAGTTGGGAAAAGGCTAGGTAGATTGACATTGAGTGTTCTATACGGCTCTACCTAACCCCTCGGGGAATACCAGCGAGATATTAGTATGTCATGTGCTCAAATATTACGCTGTATATAAATGAGTACACGATAACTTATGTTATATGCATGACGCTATTCCACGGTTACAACAATAGGAATATTGAGAATCTATACATATTATGTATACCTACAGAAAAACTGTCAGTTTACACCTATTGTTGCTAATTTAAGAGAATAAAGAAACTGATTTCTGTACTGGATTTTAACAATAGGTTTGTTGTTACCTACTTATTTCAAAGTATTAAGTGCAGAATGACTGTTCACTATAGCTTGTCCCTTCTTGCCGTGTTGGCACCATTGCTTGACAAGCTTAATTTCAGTACTAGAGTGCGTTTCATCATAAACTTCGTTAGCCGTGGTGTTGGCATCACTGTTAAATTTAAAAAAAACAAGTAATAAAAACTAAAACCCAAATACGACTTAAAAGGTATAAACAAGACACCACAGACAGACAAATTAAAAATCCGGAGTCACACGTGTTAGGGCATAAATCGAACAGATTATGTGTGACTCCGGATTTTTAATTTGTCTGTCTGTGGTGTCTTGTTTATACCTTTTAAGTCGTAGTTGGGTTTTAGTTTTTATTACTTGTTTTTTTTTTTAATTCTTTTGGGGTTATAATATAATTATATATTTTTGAAATGTGCTCATTAAGCCCTTTCATTTGATACCCAACATGGTACGATTAAACCATTTTTTTTTTAAGTTCCTCACTTTATGTCCTCTAGAGGGCGCCATTTTTAATTTAATGTGACTTCACATAGCCTATAACCAGCGGACAATCACGAAGCTTCTAACGATACCTCATTTGTCAAATTGTGATAAGTGGTTTGGAAGATAGGAGGGAACAGATGAACATACATACATACATACATACATACATACATACATACCGGTCAAAATCATAACCCTCCTTTTTTCTTCGCCGTAGTCGGGTAAAAACGGACCTATTGGGTAGCGCCGTAGTGGCGTAGCGTTTTTCGTATTGGTCCTACAACAGTGGAGCCAACATTACGACATAGGAACTATTTAATGAAACTGGTATAGGCACGTGATGCGAAGGAATGAGGAAAATGTTGTGAGGAAAGTTTTGGGTATGAATGTCGATGGTTATAAGAGTAGGGGAAGACCAAAGAAACGATGGATGGACTGTGTGAAACATGATATGGCTAGAAAGTGACTACTGAGATGACGGCTAATAGAGAAGTATGGAAGAAAGGGACATGTTGCGCCGACCACTAATAAGGCAGGAGAATGAACAATTTGATGAAACGCACTCTAGAGTGCGCTTCATCATCTTTGACAGTCGTTACGGGTCGTTTGAAGACCGAAAGTCTGCCAACCAATCTTACCAAGGTGTATCGTATTACCCAGCTACTGGGTTGTGGAGGTCAGATAGGCAGTCTCTCCATGTAAAATACTGGTATTCAGCTGCATCCGGATAGACTGGAAGCTGACCCCAACATAGTTGGGAAAAGGCTACATATATTGATATTGAGTTCCCCGAACGAGCTCTTTCACAAATTAAATCGAACCTAGAACCTAAAGATCATGTTACCTACTGGCCAGGTAAAATCTGTACTCTACAATATAATTAAAAGCATATTTTTATATCGTTAGGGTATCGTCGGACCTGCGATTAGTCGGGCCGTGATATGTGTAATTAGCCTTATCTGATCATGTATAACATGGGTAGAGGAGAAAATTGAGTACAGTCAGGCGAAGAAATCCTAATCCTAACTAATATAATATTATAAATGCGAAACTGTGTTTATTTGTTACGCTTTCACGCTAAAACGGTGCACTATTTTCATCCTGGATTGCAGACGAAGTCGCGGGTAACAGCTAGTATAAAAATAAAATGAAAAACCATTGCCTTTTTAACATTTTTAACATCTATCGGACCAGGTTCACTGTGTAATCAAGAAATCCGTAGTTAATTCCCGGTATTTTTGTTACGCTTTCACGCTAAAACGGCTGAACGGATTTAGATGAAATTTGGCACATGGGTAGACCATGACCTGGAATAGGACCTAGGTAATTTTTTATCCCGATATTCCCACGGGATCGAGACGTACGCGGGTGAAACCGCGGGGCGTAGTTTTTTATATTTTGCTTGCTGACTGTACATTTTCTCCAACGACTTGCGACACATCGCAGTGACGATGAAGCTTGTCTGCTTTCTTCTTGTGAACTGTGCTATATCGTTCTCCTTTTCTTTACATATTTAAGTGTGGTTTACTATGTGGTGATTTTTCTGTAAGCAGATATTAGAATATAATGTAATATTCTTTATTTTGCATAAAATACGGTAGGCAAACGTGGTTCAAAAATGGTTTCAGATATTTTGCTTATTTTAGCATGCAAATAATACGTAGACATTGATATTGTGGTATGCACTTCCCTCTCGCTGAGAGGAAGCCTGTGTCCCAGCAGTGGGAACTTTATAGGCTGATTGTGCTTACGCTTATATTTTTACTCAAAGAGTTTATAACTTGAGATGTTATTTGTGAATCTTTTGTAAAGTTTCTGTTTGCATTCGTATTTTATCATGCAGCAGGCGTAGCATGGCGCTTTCTATATCTACGAAGAATAGACATAGTTTTTTCTATACAAAGTGACAGTTCGTTTCTTCATTTTTGACTTCACATCCACCGTAGAAATCTTTCTACAATCTGTCATTTTGTCTTTAATTTCTAACGATCTTTGTCTAGGTCTTTTTATATGTAGACTATTTCGGAAGAAAGTTTTCTATCCTTACTGTCAAAATCACACTGACAACCGATAAATCCTATGATAAAACAAAGAATTCTGAGTCGAATTATGTAAAAGAGTAAATTTAGTAAAAAGTGCAGTTGACTCTTTCTATTTTGCTGCCGTCTCGTACTGTCTACTGTTTACAGGAAACGTCATTTTTGTCTACTCTTCCGTCAACAAAACGGTGCTCATGCTACGCCTGCAGGACAAGTTACGAATCACTGTTATAATAATGTTCTTTACGGTCCCAATCGACAATTTTTTTTTCATATAATGTTACTTCACGCGCCAAGGATAGCATAGATTATTAGAACCATATTTTTATAGTATTATCCTCGTTTTTGCATCAGGGTTTCACCCAAACGTTTTTCGAAAAACGCTCTCGGGAAAAAACCTATTTAATCAAAAAAAAGGCAACCGCTTAAAACTTGTGTTGTGGTAAATCCGAACGTTTATAATAACGCAACCAAAACCTCGTATCGGATAGGCATACAGCCCGAATCAACGGGGGTAGGAAGATAATACACAGATCGCTGTTTGACTTTTGATTAAGAAAACAAAAATAATAAAAAACACAGAATACTTTGGCAGGGCTGACAACCCAGTAACTTGGTTGTGGAGGTCAGATAGGCAGTCGCTCCATGTAAAATGCTGGTATTCAGCTGCATCCAGTTAGACTGGAAGCCGACCCCAACATAGTTGGGAAAAGGCTCGACAAATGATGATGACGGGCTAGCAGAAGTCTCAAAAATGGGTGATAAAATGAATACAGAACTTGAGGTACTGCAATAGGTACGATTGCTGATTCAATAATACATTTCATCAGAATTGTTAGGTACCTAAGTGTATATAAAAATTAAAAAAATCGCCACATAGGATCCAACACTTATATATGTAGGAATCTACAATCAATTAACAAGTTTTAGATATAGGTATATTAGAAAATACAGGCAAAATGTTCGAGCTGGTAGAATTTGATGCAATAAGCATAATTTCAGAGTAAGTAAAAGACCTATAAAATATGTAAGGGCCTTATAACTCTTTCAAAAACCTAGTTACTTTGTGAGCGTGTTTCTAGCGAGGCGATTGTTTAACGTGTTCGCTGCGTGTATGTAGCGAGCACACCACGGGTGCGCAACGTGTTCGCCGCGTTTGCGTAACGAGAGTGATTGACGTGAGTGTACAAGAGAGAGCGAGACAAGCGGGTGTGTAAAAATATGAAAACGTGGAGCGCACGTCGCGTAGTCGCGGCTATTCTGCTCCGCGGAAAGCACGTTCACAAATCGCTTCGCTGGAAACACGCTGGCAAAGTAACTCGGTTTTTGGAAGTCTGACTAAAACCACAATCATAACATCATTAGTAATCTCTTTATGTAGTAGAATGAATGAACAGCTGCTAATGACATTTTTTTTTTATTTGCACTTTAATTACATACATTATTTATAATTACTGTTTATGTGTAATTAAGAACCACACAGGACTCCGAGGCAAACGTGTATTCACAGAAAGAGAAACAATGAGCCTTGTTTACTGTGTTTTGGTGATTATAGACCTTAATTCCAAGTTTTCTTACATTTTTATTTTATTTTATTTATTTGGGACAAAAAACAGTTATACATTACAGCATTTACTAAAAAGTAGTTAAAGTATACAGTCAAAAAAACGTATAACCAACACTATTGTCCACGAAGTGACATCGGAGAATGAAAGAGAACGCATGTTAAATAAAAATAAAAGTAGGTACTATGCAGGGAAAAAATAAAAGATGAACAAAACAAATACCGAATACATCGAAGGAAGCGGATGACAAGAGGGATGCTCTTGTCATCCGTCTTATTGGCGACTTGCAAGAGATTGTGCAACCATTCTTTTAATTACATTGTTTTTCTTTACCGTCAATCAGTAAATTCTTACATGAAAAAATAATTTTCCAAATCGGTCCAGCCGTCTTCTAGTTATCGAGGAACATACATAAAAAATAAAAATAACTATTCCGACGAACTGAAAACCTCCAAGGAGGAGGTTCTCAGTTTGTCGGAATCTTTATTTGTTATATTGAAGTCCGTTAAAAAGTCACATTTGACGCAAAAAAGAAACAGATGTCGGCGTCCATTATTTTTTTATTTCGGACAGACCTTCACCTTAAAGGCTCGTGCAAACTGGCGCGATATGGCGGGCGCGACAGGCAGTGCTACCCTTGTCGCGCCCGCGATATCGTACCTGAATGTGGGAATTAATGCTAAAAAAGCCGTAGCTACCATGGAGATAAATCGATCGATAAAATAAACTTTATTGTAATAGGTATCTACACAAAATTGTAACACAACTAATATTGTTACATAATTATAATGGCGGTCTTATCACTGATAGCGATATCTACCAATAAACTTTTAGAGCCATCACGACACTCGTTTCAGCTTTCAAAAAAGTTTATATTCCAGGCTGACATAAAAAATTCCAGTGCCAAAAAGTCACCCTAAAAAAAACCCAACCTGTCAAACACAACACAGCTTCTCATGACTATAACCTCAAAATTACAGTGTTATTATTAATAATAATTAAGTAATAATAAGTAGATATGTTAAATAACCCAAGATGAACAAGATAGTGAAAGGTGTAAAGTCGTGGCGTGCCCCCAGGCCTGTGGAGGAACTAACTCGGAGCCAGTATTCGCTGGTGTCAACTGATCTAACTGATGGCGCTGTGCAGCTGTGGTTGGGTCTACCTGACGAGGTGAAGTATGACCCAGCCTTGGAGCAGTTCCGAAAACACTATGAGAAGGAGCATGGTGAGTTTGTATAATACTTTTTTTTTAGTTTTAGCGGTTGTAAATGCTTCGTTGGTCTAGTAGTCGCAAGTAGGTCCTGGGTTCCATGTCCAGGTCGGGAAAAGGAGTAATGAGGTTTTAGGGGTATGAGGAACAGGGTGTAAAGTTCACTCATCCGCTATAGAAAAGGGAGGATCCTCCGACCAGACGGGTGTTGTGACTGGCGGAATCTTCTTATGTCCATCGCGCGGTAAACTCAAATTGCGCGATGCAGGATGTATGTGACGTCAGGTCTTTGTTGCGTAGTTCGCATGTAGCGATGTAGATGCCGCCACAAGGTTTTTTTTAAGGAAACTATTAACTCGCAATTTTTCGTAAGTATTCACTCTAGAATTGAATTCAGTCTGGTTTTGTGTCCAGTTTATGGCAAAAAGCTCGCCAACTATTTTATGGGACTTAACTAACATAACTGGCGAAATATTGCTGTACTGTAAGCACACCTCTGCCTAGCCCTTCAGGGAGTACAGGCGTGTTGTTGTTTATGTGAAACGTATAATAGTCCTCCAGACCGTATTTTCGGCCACGACGGCCAATCTCAACGGAGACGAGCTTTTCGCACGGGAGATATTATAGTGCACAAGTGTGTGCGCAGACACAGGTGCACTCTCTCTTCCCTCACTCTCATAGTCCGACGGGACGACAATCCAACACGACCGGAGAGAGATCAGGCGCAGGATCAACGGCTTAACACGCTTACCGAAGCACGGGGATATCACCGCCAACTTCCAAACTCCGGGCTGTTACTACAAAATTCCTGATGGAGACGGGGCAGTCAAATATGAAACTACATAACTGGATTTGTGAATTACTACTGAAAAATGAATCCTCTTTTTGGATTCATTTTTCAGTGGTCTCAGAAAATGCTCTGCTCTGTTCTGCTCTTGGTGTGCGCTGACGCTTATAGGCTATGTGACGTTACATTAAATTGAATATAGCGCCCTCTAGACGACATAATTAAGTATTACCATTCGTGAAAGCTACAAATAAATAACGGAAGATATCCGAATCTAAGCAGACACAATTCTTGGGCAGATTTCTCATTGCAATTGTCAAAGTTCCAATAATTATAGTTATTTTTAGTTATCAAATATTTGCGCACTGCAAAAGTTCAATCGCATTAACATTATTTTCTACTAGCTGACCCGACAGACGTTGTCCTGTAAATTTTCTAATTTTCCGCGCAATTTCCTTAATTTTTTCTTTCATAAGAACCTTCTCCTGACAATAACAAACACAACAGAAAAAGAATTAGCGAAATCGGTCTAGCCGTTCACGCGTGATGGCGTGACCAAGGGAAATAGGGATTCAATTTTACCCGACTACGGCGAAGAAAAAAAGGAGGGTTATGATTTTGACCGGAATGTATGTATGTATGTATATATGTTCATCTGTTCCGTCCTATCATCCAAACCACTTTTCACAATTTGACAAATGAGGTATCGTTAGAAGCGTCGTGATTGTCCGCGGATTATAGGCTATGTGAAGTCACATTAAATTTAAAATGGCGCCCTCTAGAGGACATAAACTGAGGAACTTAAAAAAAAAAATGGTTTAATCGTACCATATTGGGTATCAAATGAAAGGGCTTAATGAGCACATTTCAAAAATATATATATTATAACCCCAAAAGAATTAAAAAAAAATCAAGTAATAAAAACTAAAACCCAACTACGACTTAAAAGGTATAAACAAGACACCACAGACAGACAAATTAAAAATCCGGAGTCACACGTGTTAGGGCATAAATCGAACAGATTACGTGTGACTCTGGATTTTTAATTTGTCTGTCTGTGGTGTCTTGTTTATCCCTGGGTTTTAGTTTTTATTACTTGATTTTTTTATAAATATTATTTGGATAGGATAGGAGGAAGAAATAGGTTTAGTTGTAGTTATACTTTCCTGTGGGATAACTGAGTAACGGGGTCCCGAAACGATCGGAGCTCACCGCGTGTGGTGACGTAGATCGGGCCGTCACTGACAGTCTCAATCTGTTTAAAATAGGGATGTATTTAATAGCACTTGAAATTTGATGAAAAAGCTACATTAGCTATATTGTCTATCAGCACTTTAGAATAATAATACATCTATAATTTAATATTCTCACTATAAAAATAATAGTTTACACTATAACTGTGTTGAAAACCAACTCCGAAACTAGTTAGTTTCTGATTGATCTAATTTCACTTTTCGCGAAAACGCATATTACGAAAACCCCGATAGTTAGAAAATGGTGAAAAAATTCTCGAGCCATTTGGAAGTAGCGCTCGCTCGGCTCGCGCGCGGTTGGTCACAGTTCTAACTTAACTTAACCTATTTCACCCAGTTCAAAATGACGAATCATACAATCTGCCGCAAAAATGTTTTCACCATTGTCTAATTATCTAGTCATTCAATAAATTTTAAAGCTTAGCATATTTATAGTGGGAACCATTATTTTTATAGTTCATTCAATTAATTTTAAAGCTAAACATGTTAAAGTGAAACATTATTTTTAAACCTTATAAATACCTGTAATTTTTATACATCTTTGACAAGTTTTTGACATTGACTCTCACTGAGATGAGATTTTGAATTTAAATACAAGAATTGGTGGGTGACCTGGTTGTATGTCATCCAATAATATTAAAAAAAAACCTTCGTGAGTACCTACCATGACGTTATCCATGACAATATATTATTATGGTAACTCCAAGGAAAACATTCTAAGGGCATAACATTAAGGTTTTCATATGTTAATAACTTTATTCATATACACCATTAGAAGATATTTATGTTGAGTAACACCTGCCATATTTGAAAATTACATTTTGACGAGTAAATAATAAACTTGGAACCTTGGAATATTGAGATAAATGGCTTGTTTTTTTAAGCACCATTGGACAGTGATTAGTAGAAAACAAATACATTCAAAAGTAGGTAAGGAAGTATTTTAATATAATTTTACGTAGTTCTCTAGAAACTATATTAGATTTAGGCGATTAGAGTAATTGTGCAAAATATATTAACCGACTTCCAAAAAGAGGATATATATCGGGTTTATCTTTTCATACACGAAATCTCTTAAGAGGCCATTGTACTCGTCATATAGTAGTTTTCTTTTTTCATATAGCTGTTAATCGACTTTTGTTGCTGACTGTATCTTGGTTTTACTCTCCAAGAAGTTCTTCATTCAAATTTATTTTAAAACACCAACAGCATATACATTCAAAATTTGTTTACAAAAGTATTTAGGAAGGTATTACTGCATAATTTCACAAACTTTCATGTTAAAATATTAGTCAGGAAATAAGGATAGTGTGAGCGCGATTTAATTTTTAACCCTCAACTTATCACCGAAAGTTCAAAATCCCACTGAGCGCTTTTATTCAGGCATTACATTTAGTTGTCGCCTAGAGTTCGTGAAAACAGGCATTAGGTTTCATTTTCTATTAATTGTTCAATATCCATCGAGCGTTCTCTGTTTACCAATGATTTTTTTGTCAGCATTCCAAGCTTTAGGCTATATTTAAACCGGTCCAATCCAGTTCGCGCCGGTATCTAGCTATATGTTGTTCTGCCGTCTCGCTCTGTCTGTGAATTTTTGCTCGTTTCTATCGCGATTATACGCTTTATTACGAGAAATATGAATCCATACAGGATGTTTTAATGAAACATAATTTTTTGTAGTGCAAAAATACCATCCAGATTTGCGGAAAAAAAAAATAACCAGTAAGTATATGTAAAAAACACTGACATTAATTAACTAGCCGTATATGCAAAATTAAAATTACCTAACCACAACACCCTGTATAATAACCAGTTCAAACTAGTTAGCGCCAATTTCTTACTTCAAATCAAACCTTCAATAATTGTTATTTCATCTTCAAGTTTATGTAGGTACATTATAGCCTCAGAAGAATAGTCAGAAGCCCGAAAATCTGACAACCAGTGTTACCACGCCGGGGTATCGTACCCAGTAAATGGGTTATGGAGGTCAGATAGGCAGTCGCTTCGTGTAAAATACTGTTACTATTCAGCTGCATCTGGTTAGACTGGAAGCCGACCCCAAAATAGTTGGGAAAAGGCTAGGCAGATTGCTTGATAATGATATATTATAGCCTACGAGCTGTCTCAATTTGAACATACAAAAATATTGTTCTTTGGCCTTCAGTATAGCTATTTCAAATCTGTCTGGGATATAGACTAGCTAGTATTTATAAACATAGTTCTAGGCTAGAGTCTGGGCTATAATTAACCGGTCCGATCCAGTTTGCTCTCCGTCTAATGTTAGGTGAACGACCTTTTAGAAACTAGAAACGTTTTATTTGCACTTTTAGGGTTCCGTGCACAAAGTATAAAACGGGACCCTATTACTAAGACTCCACTGTCCGTCCGTCTGTCACCAGGCTGTATCTTATGAATCATTATATTTAGACAGTTGAAATTTTCAATGGTGATATATTTCTGTTGCCGCTATAACAACAAATACTAAAATATAATAATTATTTAAGGGGGCTCTCATACAACAAACGTGATTTTTTTGCCATTTCTATAGATAATGGTGTGGGTTCGTGCGCGAGTCCTAATCGCACTTTTTTATAATAAATTTCGGGCGAATGTGGCTTTCAAAGTCAAAGTCAAATAATTTATTTCAATTAGGCACATAAAAGGCACTTTTGAACATCAAAAACAAAGAAATAGAACTGATCTAGTCGCCCCTTCCAAAAGGTAGTTTTCGTATGGAGAAGAATGGGCAAGAAACTCCACAACTTTGTTTACTTGATATTATATGGAGGTATTGTAAGATACTTTGACGCACGCTTTCTCTCATCTACATCTGCCTAGCCTTTCGCAACTATGTCGGGGTGGGCTTCCAGTCTAACCGGATGCAGCTGAGTTCCAGTATTTTACATGGACCGACTGCCTATTAAACCTCCAACTATCATTAACGAGACATAATAGAATTTTAATTGTTATCGGCCATTAGAACGCCAATCGACAGTTGAGCGGTCTGACCGCCACAACTCAGGTACTGGGTGACACGATATTCCCCTCGGTAAGATTGGTTATCAGACTTTCGGGCTTCTGACTACCCGTAACGACTGTCACCTTGTCACGGTGTTTCTCACTTTTCTTCATTTTCGCCCGGGTGGAGGTCGGAAATTATTCCACGGGAACGTACTACGGGGATAAAAAGTATACTTACTATATATAAGTCCCATTCCAGATCATGGTCTACCAATACATTAATCCGGTCACCCGTTTTAGCGTGAAAGCGTTACAAACAATCAAACTCACTTTCGCATTTGTAATATTACTAGCTGCACCTCGATTCCGTGAGAGTATCTTGATAAAAGGTATCCTATATCCTTCTCTAGGTCATGGTCTACCCATGTTCCAAATTTCATCTAAATCCGTTCAACCGTTTTAGCGTGAAAGCGTAGCAAACTAACAAACTCACTTTCGCACACATGTGCCTAATTTCATCTAAATCCGTTCAGCCGTTTTAGCGTGAAAGCGTTACAAACAGACAAACTCACTTTCGCATTTATAAGCTAAAAATAGGCCTTTTGGACCTCAAATAGATGTTCATTATTTCATGTCCAAAATGTCTGTCACTCTTTCTTTCACATGTGTCGCAGTTAAAGACACATTGTAACCGTAAATATTGACATACAGCCGCATCTGGATAGTCTGGGTTCCGTCCCTGACATGTATGAATGGCAATAACTTTTAAGTATGTATATTTATTCTGCCTGCATCTGTAGTTCACACAGACGGCGAGCGAGGTCGCTGTGCAACGTATGTATAGTTTAGAACTGGTATGAACTCGATGTAACCAGTTTCGATGTGGTTTGGGTCTATGCAAAAGTTAGAGAAGAGTCTTGAATTGAAACAGCACCTTAATTTAATTGCGTAACACACTTTCAAGCACCATCCGAAGGATTTTGAAGGAAATTGCTTCATATGTTTAACTGTTGTTGCTGCTGTTACAATGGCAATACCTTTCATATTGACAGTTCAACAACATTCATTTCGTTTTTTACGTTCCTGGGCTGATGAATTCCTAAAGGCCTACGCAGACCAGGACGGCATGGCAAGAGATTGAAATTTTTACCAATGGACATTCAAAGGTATCGATATAGAAATACGACATAAGTTGCTATGCTTTTAAATGATGCCATGGCATCGAAAGGGATTTCATTGCACGGCATTGAAAGACACGCCACGGGGTTCCGCGGCGGGATGCCGTGGCGTACTGCGGTAGGCAACGGCATGCCGAGGACGCCGGCGCTGGTTGTGACATACCGCGAGGCGCGCGAGTCGTGGCAAGCCGCGGGAATGCCGCGGTATCTAAGCGGCTAGTGTGCGCTGACTGACGGCAAAATCCTTTGCCATCCCGTCCCGGTCTGCGTTGGCCTTTAAACTTACGAAGCTATTTCCTTCAAAATCTTTCTGATTGTGGTTGAACATGTGCTACGCAATTGGGGTCATACGGGTTGGCTAGCAGATCTCAATACAGAGAAACTATTAACAAAACACACAAATATGTAATACTTTTCCTTAAAAAATAAACATTATTTTATCGCAGCTCTCGTATTTGTAGGATTCGATTCGCACACAACCCACCTGAGCTAAGCCAAACCGGTTGTATCCAGTACAAACTGGTATGCTATGTGCAGTATTACATGTACATAGTTGTATACAGCTGGTGACCTGTCTTTAACCTTGTCCGAGTCTGCATTTTGATGCGCTTTCGCCATTTATAGAGGTATCTATCTATACGCAATGAGAACAGTTCCGTGTATATAGTCTACTAGCTGCGCCCAGCGGTTTCACCCGCGTAAGTCTCGATTCCGTGGGAATATCGGGATAAAAAGTTTCCTATGTCCTATTCCAGGTCATGGTCTACCCCTGCGCCAAATTTCATCCAAATCCGTTCAGCCGTTTTAGCGTGAAAGCGTAACAAACAAACATACTCACTTTCGCATATTATAATATTAAGTTAGGATTAGATTATCATTCCATTAGCTACTCCAACAACTATTTTTATGTAAGTAGTCAATGCTACAAGTAAACTTTTTTTATCGAGCAAGTTTTGAAACATTATTATCTCTTTATTTCATTTTTAATACTTATAAATTATATTTTTAAATATTAGACTAAAAAATTATATAAAACATTTAAAAATATAAAAAATAGTAGCCCACCGGTATCGGGAACAGGGTCCAAGCTACCGGCGGTCAGGGCTCCAGAGAGAGGAACCTCCTAACGATGCGAGCCGTGTCCAGGAGTACAGCTTTCTGAATCAAGCCCTTAATCCAGCTGCCCAACGAGAGCCTCCTTAGGTGTTGGTCGAGGCTCTTGGCAATTAAGCCATTGGCTGATACGACTATCGGCACAATGATCGCAGAGTCCACATCCCACATGTCGACAACCTCGTGAGCCAAGTCAAGATACTTGATTTGTTTATCTTTCTCGGCCTTCACGAGGTTCCCGTCATGCGGGACTGTTATGTCAATGATCATTGCGCGCCGCTCTGTTCGATCCACCACCACTATATCAGGCTTATTGGCAACAATAGTCCTGTCAGTGATGATGGATCGATCCCAGTACAATGTGATATTTCCATTTTCGAGAACTGGGTCGGGCACGTACCTGTAGTACGGCACTTCCGATTCCACTAGGCTGTATTTCAGAGCAAGTTGCTGATGGATAATCCTGGCTACAAGGTTGTGTCTATGCAAGTACTCTCCGTTAGCTAGATGAGAACATCCGGAGATAATGTGACGGATTGATTCTCCCGGTCGGTGGCATGCCCGACAGATGTCAACCGTGCCGTCCTTCACAATAAATCTCCGGTAATTGTTCGTCATGATAACTTCGTCCATAATTGCACAGACAAATCCTTCGGTTTCCCCAAAGAGGTCACCGAAACGCAGCCAGGCTACGGACGCTAGTAAATCTACATCGGGTCCATGCAGGGCCCGGAAAAAGCGTCCGTGAAGCTCTTTACTCTGCCATACCTCCTTGCGATCGTTAGTGTCAAGCACTACAGGCTTGCGCCAGTTCTCTTTCGCCAAGGAGAGCGGGGTGAGGCCCTTGTCCACCGCGACCACATCTCGATGCATTCCCACGTCGGCTTCTAGGAAATATTCCCTGAGACTGCATATCTCCCGATTGTGGACGGTCTTAGCGTTTAAAAAGCCTCGACCTCCACACTTTCGCGGGATATACAGTCTCATTACCGATGACCGTGGGTGATGCATTCGGTATGCAGTCAGCAGCGTACGGACCCTCCTATCCAGGGCGTCAAGTTCGGTCTGAGTCCATTTGAGTATGCCGAAGGAGTACATCAAAACCGGCATGACCCAACCGTTGAAGGCGCGCACCTTGTTCCCGCCTGATAAAAGACTATTAAATACTTTCTTCAGGCGGCCAAAGAAGCGCTCCTTCAACGATTGCTTCATGTCAGTTACATTGATGCCTAACGCTTCCGACATACCCAAATACTTATAGGTTTCGGATGCGGAGAGGGCTCTTAGGTATATGGAATCCGAGAGTTGGGTGCCCACGGATTCCACAATCTCCCCTCGCTTTACATGCATGACCGCACATTTGTCCACACCAAGTCCATCCTGATGGCTCTACTGAAAGTTTCAGTTACTTTTAGTAGCTCCATCAGTTGTAATTGAAACATAATTATTACTTTAATTTCGACATTACATACTCACGAAATTGGTCTATTTTGTCAACGACCCCGGCCCTAAATTATACATAATTTCCTTTTGAAAAAACCTAATTATGTATATAAATGGTCATCATCATATAATTTTGTAAAGCAAAAACTAATGATTTCAGATCAATTGACCGGCAACAATGTCAGTAATGATACTTATAATTATTATAATGATGTTTTGTCATAGTTGAGCATAACTAGTCCAATTCAAATCTAAATAGCTACGAGGTCCTAAGGCCCTAGACAAAGTAACATTCTATCAGCGATAACGATGATGGAAAAGGCAAAAATGTATAGGACTGACATAAGCTATCGATAAGCTTATGTCAATCCTGTAGATAGTCGTTGTAGAAATACGAAACGCTTTGAAAATGATTGCCGCTTGTCTCGCCCTCTCGTCAGTTATGTATGCAGAGATGTACACCAAATTTCGCCAATTATATTTAAGTACCATGTAATAGGGGGCGAGCCTATACTGCCATCAGTCGGGCACAAATCTAGACTCCGGGCTGCTACTGAAAATACCAGATGGAAAAACTCATTAACCCTACGCCCGGCCAGGGAATCGAACCCAGGACCTCATGCACCGGGTCAAATAAGTTTGTGGCGCTATAGGTACCTTGTTTTTTTTTTGGGGGTGGGAAATCATCAAATAACTTCTCCCGCTCTGGGTGGAGCGGGAAAGCGTGTCAGACTTTTACTGACTAAAACCCACCCGTGTTCCAGTTCAGTTGCCTGTTGCCAAGGGCCCCGGGCTTTCGGACTTTCCCGTAACTCTGGCAGGCATCGTCCCTAGCGGACCCCGTCAATTGTGCTGACAACTCTGAGGCGCGCGAGGCGCTATACCTACCTTGTATTATCGATTCGTTCCATCAAAGCTTAGAAGCGCAAGAGTGCTAAGCATGCATGATTCATTGCAGTTTACGTAAATAACACCGTGTTTGAAAACATGTTACTGTGCAGCGTTGCATTAGGAATTAGAGGTCGTTGGCCTTTCGTTCAAGGACCTTTGACCAGAGTTTATGTAGTACTAAATGGGTATAGGGCTTGTAAGATAGAGATAGAGCGGGTAAGATGTATTTAGATAGCATAGAATGGTCAGCGACAAAGTTCTATTAAAGGCTTCCGCAGACAGCCGAGACGCGACACGGCACGATACGATACCGGTAGAACAATTTCCGTGAAGTTTTTATAGAAATTGTTTCACTAAGTCGCATTGCTCCTGTCTGCGGGAGCTAAGACGCTGCTACTTTTATACATCATCTAAATCCACTCAAAATTATTCCAGACGTATTTCACCATTTCATATAATATCTAAGAGTTAATTTCTGTCGCTGACAGTAAAATGTTCAATAATCTGTGATTTGGTTTAAGGCCAGGGCCACGACATAAGGCAATGCGTCATGGGTGGACTGCTTATCCAGAGACTTAAAAGTCGTACTATTTAGCCAAAACTTAGACGTTTGTCCAAATTAGTTTCTCTATGAAATGTTTTTTTTCTTTTCTTTACCCAGTCATGTTGAAGTGAAAACTTCTTTAGGCGTGTTGAGCGATAGGGGGTAAACTTATGGATTCGCGTCACCGCACGCCGTAGTTCTGTAACCTAAAATATAGATGGCGCTAATACCAGTTTTAACTTTTCACTTCTGTCGGCAGTCCCCAACTCCCGAAGACTGCTTAGGTTTTTATTTTTTTCTCTATGAAATGTTTATTTCTTTTGTGTTTCTGTTATGCCTAGGTATCACAGAAATATCATTTCCATAATAAAGTATGTCATCTTCTTCGCAGGTGGTCTGGGCTTACCGCGGAAGAGCAAGTCAGGGTCCTCAACGAAACGACTGCCCAGCGTCAATTCGGCGCCACACCTCAACAACAACCTTCAGGTCCCGAAGGATGACATCTCCGTCGCATTCCTCAATGGCTGTAAACAGATACCTTCTCATGACGAGAAGAAGGAGAAAATGTAAGTAACTCTTACTTTTTGACTCTTATTATGTTTTTGTAACTGGCGATATGTGTATGCGTACTATAGGTGCACCTATGTTTTTAAGTAACACCCGACGGAAAAAGAGGGGTGTTCTAAGTTTAACGTGTGTATCTGTGTGTCTGTCTGCGCCATCGTGGCTGCCAAACGGCTGAACCGATTTTGTGTTTTTTGGTTTTATTTGAAAGGTCACTTGATCGAGAGTGTTACTAGCTATTATAAAATAAAAATTGTTTATTAGATGCTTTGTTTTTGTCGGGAGTTTTTTAAATTTTCAATTTAATTAGCTTGTTTTATTATGATGAAAGACATTGTTTGGCTATTATTAATTATTATGAAGAATAATAGCTGTAGACCTTTCTGTCACTAATCATTGTTTAGCCTAATGTTTGCTCTTTTCATTGGCTTTCCAAAACAGTTTTTTAGAAACCAGTTAGTCCAACTTCTTAGGAATCACATCAAAGTGTTAATATCTATTTTTTTTGTTTGTTGGTAGTCGCATCACTTGCGAACGGTTGCGGACCGATTTGACATTTTTTTATACTTAAATTTTCGTAATACGAATCAGGTTTTTCCGAAAAAAAATTGAAATGTTTCCTGGAAAACCTTTAAATTCGGAAAAATTACACGACCTTTTTGTATAAAATAATATTTGGCCATGACGACGTGACACACGTTTTCAGCTAGTTTTTAATAAAAGTTAATAATTGCGTCTTACTATTTTACAGGCTTGACGACGAACCAGGACCCAAAAAGCCAACAAAGGTAAGATGTTATGAGGCATTTAGAAAATCAAACTAATATGACTCTAACCCCAATAAAGTTAGGAAAAGGCTGATGAATGTCTACTAGCGACCACATGCTCCCCAAGTGTGCAATCTGATGAATGTCTACTAGCGACCACATGCTCCCCAAGTGTGCAATCTGATGAATGTCTACTAGCGACCACATGCTCCCCAAGTGTGCAATCTGATGAATGTCTACTAGCGACCACATGCTCCCCAAGTGTGCAATCTGATGAATGTCTACTAGCGACCACATGCTCCCCAAGTGTGCAATCTGATGAATGTCTACTAGCGACCACATGCTCCCCAAGTGTGCAATCTGATGAATGTCTACTAGCGACCACATGCTCCCCAAGTGTGCAATCTGATGAATGTCTACTAGCGACCACATGCTCCCCAAGTGTGCAATCTGATGAATGTCTACTAGCGACCACATGCTCCCCAAGTGTGCAATCTGATGAATGTCTACTAGCGACCACATGCTCCCCAAGTGTGCAATCTGATGAATGTCTACTAGCGACCACATGCTCCCCAAGTGTGCAATCTGATGAATGTCTACTAGCGACCACATGCTCCCCAAGTGTGCAATCTGATGAATGTCTACTAGCGACCACATGCTCCCCAAGTGTGCAATCTGATGAATGTCTACTAGCGACCACATGCTCCCCAAGTGTGCAATCTGATGAATGTCTACTAGCGACCACATGCTCCCCAAGTGTGCAATCTGATGAATGTCTACTAGCGACCACATGCTCCCCAAGTGTGCAATCTGATGAATGTCTACTAGCGACCACATGCTCCCCAAGTGTGCAATCTGATGAATGTCTACTAGCGACCACATGCTCCCCAAGTGTGCAATCTGATGAATGTCTACTAGCGACCACATGCTCCCCAAGTGTGCAATCTGATGAATGTCTACTAGCGACCACATGCTCCCCAAGTGTGCAATCTGATGAATGTCTACTAGCGACCACATGCTCCCCAAGTGTGCAATCTGATGAATGTCTACTAGCGACCACATGCTCCCCAAGTGTGCAATCTGATGAATGTCTACTAGCGACCACATGCTTCCCAAGTGTGCAATCTGATGAATGTCTACTAGCGACCACATGCTTCCCAAGTGTGCAATCTACTAATGTGGCGACTTATCAAAACATGAAGATTTTTATGCCATAACTAAGTTAAATACTAATTTATACAAACCTTCAGGGATAAATTCTCTAAATAAAAGTGAAAACCGGATCAAAATTCTTTGTATAGTTTAAAAGAACTAAGCGCTCACACATGATGACAGACATGAAAAGTGACTTTGTTTTATACTATTTACTATAGATTGGAGTATAAAAGTTAACCATATTGGTTTCATACTTTTTACGTGATACTGAAACAATCAAACCTCTCACATACAAACAGACAAGAATTCCAAAAATGGTAGAATTGGCATCAGTTGCTTATTCTTGGACACCCCAACTAGTATTTTTTTTTTCAATGTAGGTACTCGGCTACACATCAAGCTATACTTTTCCAGTTTAAGCAAATCTCGCATTGTTTATGATTTCTGTACAATGCGAGGCCAGCTTATACTGAAAATATATAGCTTGATGTGTAGCCGTGTGTACAGAAACGCCTCGTCTACAGATTTATTATATTATGTATAGATTTTTTGTCCGTAGATGGCTCAAGCTAGACACTTCGTGAAGATGACTCTCCTGGTCGCAATGTGGATGTTCTTCACCATAGTATTCCTAATGTATAATGAGAAGGAACAGATCAGTAGACACTCCTCGGTAGCTCCTGGCGAAGTTAAGAGTAAGTATACTACTGCTGTTATTGAATATTCTTGAAAGAATTTTCTCATTTTCTGCTTTAACATTAGGAAGTGGTGAAAGTTGGTCGATTTTGAGGTTTAAAAAAAACATTATTTTTATAAGAGAGACAGGCCTTTCAGAAAATGCAGGTGCGATGTTTAGTAAGTTTTAGGATTTCTCAGGAATTTCTTGTGTTTTATCGTTTTCTTCTCTTGGCGAGACTATCTTATCCTACTGTGGTGAAAATATTAGCCGAGCAACTGTGGCGGCATCTACATCGCCACATGTGAACTACGCATCAAACATCTGACGTCACACAAAAATCCCGACGTCACATAAAATCCCGCATCGCGCAATTAGAGTTAACCGCAGGATAGACAACATATACATTCAATACTCCAATATCAATCGTCAGGCAGTTGCCCGCCAGACACAACACCCGTCTGGTCGGAGGATCCTCCCATTTTTATAGAGGATGAGTGAACTTTACACCCTGTTCCTCATACCTCTAAACAACTAAGCTGATAGAGTCCCTCTACAAAATTAGCTATTTTTCAAATATCAGGTCTGTCTTTCGACTCTAAACATACTTAGGGCTGATTTCATCAAAGTCAGATATCTTTTATCCGTGGAATAAAATTGTCGTCTGACAGTCTTTGTATGGAAAAACTGTCAAAAATTCAAAAATTATTCGCAGGTTAAGACTTATACTCGGTATAAAAGTTTGGTGAAATTCGCCCTTAATATTATATTTTATATTGGATTGTATTTCGAACTTTTTTGTTAACTTTTTTTTAAACTTCCTTATCTTTCAGGTTACACTCTACGATCAGAAAAAGAACAACTATCGGTCCTCCTACAGATGACGGGGCCATTTGTATCAGAACAGCATGAAAAGAAACTAAATTCTAGTGACAAGTTGACAATGCCTAGAATGGAGGTGTGGCTCGAGGGAGACGGATCTGAAGCTTTGACAAATGATACTACTCAGGTATGAATTGATATAATAACTTTTTTTTTTTCACTTGGTCACTTTAACACTTGGTCTTTGGAAGCTGGGTGTAAAGCCTTAAGGGGATTATAGTTGACACCATTTAGAATATTTTGAGCCATACGTGTCTTATACGAATTATGATTTTTTTTCGTTTCACTCAACATGCTCTAAATGGTGTCAATTAAAGCTTTGCACCCAGCTTCCAAACACCCTGTATAAGTCTTACACCTACGGTAGCACCGTGACGATCTGCCATCATCAGACCAGCGGGATTCATACGGACTTGGCAATGACTTCCATTTTGACAATTCCACGATATTCATTGTGTCATTTACGTTGTCGAGCAGTTGAATTTTTCAAACATACAAAGCAATGGATGAGCAATTTTCTTCAAAATCCTTCGGATTGTGATTGAAATTCATCATCATCTTCGTGTTTCTTAACCCAATTTATTTGGGGTCGCATGAAAGTAGTTTACGAAATTGTGGTGCAGTTCTATTAAAAATTGCATTGTTTCTAAAAAACTTAAAATTATTTTGGGTTTGTCATTCAAATCTTCTATTAATTCAATTTCTTTTTTGCCCCCAGATGTCACGCTGGTTTCTATACCTCGATCCGGACGACGAGATAGATTTCACACAAGGCGAAACCAGGTCCAAAGTGCTGAAACTGACCCCCACCAGACAAAACCCCCAGATTCCGAGGTCCTACAGTGATTATGCCGTCAAGATGTCCACAACTTCTACGACAACAACTCCATTTGCATTGAGTTATACGATGGACCCCTTAGATATGTCAACGGGGGTGATTTACGCCTGTTTGCTCCTGTGCGCGCTGTATATACTTATTATATTTGAGGTGAGACTATTTTTAATTTTATAACAAATACTACACATACTCATTCTCACTATTTATTGAACACCCCTCGTACATGAGTACTACGTTACAAATCTGAATCAGGAAACTGTAGGTACAGTCACGTACTTTAATCGATGAGCCACCTGGCACTGTTCGTATTTTAGCCGTGTAATGCAAATCGGGTTTATTCGGTTCCCGACACGCAAAATCATATGTCTTCGTATTAGAAGAAGAAAATTATATTTCATATCTTTACCGGTTGGCTAACCTGAGAGCCAGAACTACAAACTCAACCAATTGTAGGTCTAGCAACAGTAACCTAGCAACGATAAACAATTGTTGCTAGGTTACTGTTCCGATAGTAACGTACGGAGAAATTCTCTGACATCGATATTTCAACTGTCTCTGTCTTCAGTTATGTTTTCATAATTATCGAGTTAATGAGCTGATTCAAAGGAGGTCGGTATCAAATAGATTGGATAAACTTAATGTAACATTGTATTTATTTTTATCATTGAGAACTTATTAGTCAACCTGTATGGATATTTCCGATTAAAAGTAATTTATTTGTCATCTTGTTTACGAGCTTGCGATTTGAGTTCGTGTTTAATCGTGTAATCTCGTGAATGTATGAAACCGCAAAATTGAAAAGTTTGAAGGTGGCTCATCAATTAAAGTCCGTGACTGTACTCTGAACGTTCAGCCACGCGGCTACCCTTATCAGCTGAAGATTGTTGACACATTTAATATAGCAATATCCATGATAATTATGTGTAAACATAGCTTATTACTATCCAATGGTTTGTGTTTGTTTAATGAATGTGATTTTATTTATTTAATTATGATTTCAAACAATATGAATTGTTAATGAATAAATTGAATTGAATTGAATTGTGATATTGAGGCTAGGTTAACCGGTATTATTTGCGTACCATACGATGAATCACAATTTTTTTTTTTAATTTTGACAGTTCTACAACATTAATTGCGTTAATTATCCTGGTGAACAGATTTTTTTTTGAACATGCAATGGATAAGGAGTATCCTTCAAAATTATTCAGATTGTGATTGATCCTGTGTTACGGAATTAGGTTGATGGTTGTTTGTTGCTGCGAATTGGCCATAAGAATAATAATCTACTATTTTAAATAGTAAGGGAGAGAGCTCACCGAGTCGCAAAAGTTCCGCCTTGGGGTTTGCCAAAGAGCAATGGAGCGCAGCATTCTGGGCGTAAACCGAACTGACAGAATACGAAACACCACGTTGCGCTCCGAAATGGGGATCCTAGACGTAGGCAAAAAGGGCTGCCAAGCTAAAATGGGATTGGGCGGGTCACGTCAGCCGCATGCATAACGACCGCTGGGCAACAGTCGCCACACGGTGGGTGCCTGAGGATGGACGGCGCCGCCGAGGCCGGCCCAGGAAGAGATGGCGAGACGATCTAGACGCGTACCACAAGGGTTGGATCGAGGTGGCCCTGGAAAAGGATGTTTGGAAGGATTTGGGGGAGGCTTTGCTCAGCAGTGGGACAGTGTAGGCTAACATAAAAGAGGGAACCCTAGCTAAGTTACTGCGACCAATTCGACTCGCGCGTGTTTGGTCACAGTTCCAACCTGACATGAACAGTTTGGTGGAGGTACGCTAGCCTATTATATAACTGCGACCAACTGTGAAAATAGGTCAGAAAGTTTAAATGAGGCTCCATAATGTGTGCATCATGAGAAACGCAAAAAGTTTAGTTCATTAATTTAAATTACAAAAAATAAACGGACTTCCAAAAAACAATAAAAAGTGAAAAATTACTTTAATTTCGGAAGACTGTGTCTTTGGTTTTCAATTCTCGTTTTTTGCCACCGACTTCCGAAATTAAAGTTATTTTAAACCTTTTTTTTTTGTGGGATTTGGTAGTTTTTTTTTTTTTGTAAATAGTTTTTATTTTTCACTTTTTAGTTACCTACCCCACACAAATTCAAATACCACTACCTGGATCGTCCAGTTAGATTATGTGGGAAAAATACGTAATATTGAAACTAACTCAAAAACTACGCAAGCAAAGTTAATAAAATTTATATGAGACCACCTCTGAAGCATGACCTACCAAACAAAAGAATCATCAAAATCAATTCATAATTGGCAGAGTAATAATAGTAATACAGACGAATTGAGAACCTCCTCATTTTTGAAGTCGGTTAAAAAGTGTCCAACATTAGAAGGTCATTAATTTTTAGAGGATCAATCAAATACTCCGCTTTTGAAATCCATTAATTCCCCAGCACTCTACATCCAGGTAATAAACCGTACGATGGCAGCAGTCCTGATATCCACCGCATCTCTAGCTGTGCTGGCCCTGGCAGGCGAGAGACCCTCACTCCCGGAGCTGATCTCCTGGCTGGATGTGGAGACTCTGCTGCTGCTGTTCAGCATGATGCTGCTCGTCGCCATTATGGCGGAGACTGGGCTGTTCGACTTCCTCGCTGTCTTTACTTTTGAGGTATGTGCTCTAGTAATAGATGGCGATAGTATACATAGGTACATGATGTTTATAGGTTGTAGCAATGCAAAAATATTGCAGAGATATCTTATCTTAGATTATCTTACGCAGCCATAGAAATATAAATATAAAAAAAAAATGTACGCAGCGTATTCACGATCAAAGAATGACGTATAACCATTACTAATTTTATTAGTCATTGCAATATAACTCTTACCTCACTGGTATTGTGTTATCTATACCACAGATATTATAATACTTCGTACAGATACCCAATCCCATACAAAGAAATGAGACCACCCTAAGTCTGGCTATTGAGCTGGCTATTTTTCGTTCTCCATTTTTTTAACAGATGGCAGCATCAGCGACTCACTAATTGTCAGAGACTGTAGTTTTTTTAACGCCATCTAGGAGTCTTGCCTAGATACTAGTCAAGACTCCTAGATGTTTTTCTTCCTTTTTTACGTTTTTTCTTCCTAGGTGTTCAATTTTTATATTTCTACGTAAAGTACTAGAATAAAAAAAAAATGTTTGATTTTCCTTAATGAAACGACATAAACGCAAGTTTAAAGTGACCCTGTCATCACTTGAGTAAAACGCCATCTATTGCAAAGAGCTCTCAACAAAATGATTAGAAGATGGCTACTTCATCATTCTAAGGGTTCGAATTGAAGTAAACGGCTTAATTTAAGTTTTTTGTTGAAAATCCGAGATTTATGAGATGATATTTTGATTTTTACTAATATTACCTCAGCCAAAATTGGTCGTATAACGCTTTTTAGTGATTGTTAATTTCATAAATTGTTACTTATGCTGCCATCTATGATTTTTTTTCAAGACTAATTATAATTTGTTAGGGTTGAGACCCCATGTCTATACGTATTATAATAAAAACGTTAAACAAAAATTCTGTAATATTATTGGCCCTTTTTTCTGGGTGGGAAATCATCCAATGACTTCTTCCGCTCTGGGCGGAGCGGAAGGGCGTGTCAGACTTTTACTGACTAAAACCCACCCGTGTTCCTTCAGTTGCCTGTTGCCAAGATCCCGGTATCCCTTTCGGACTAACCCGCAACCCTGGCAGGAATATTATTGGCCCTGGAATTCATTCAACTTTCTTCAAATTATTTAGCTTAGCGGACTTCTTTGCGAATTTGTGTTGTAAGTTCGCTTCGCAACTATTATCATTTATGATTATCATTTCTGTGATCCTTTTTTTTACATTTTGTTATACTATACAATACTTACATACTATACATTTTATTTAATCCATACTAATATTATAAATTCGAAAGTAACTCTGTCTGTCTATCTGTCTGTCTGTCTGTATGTTACCTTTTCACGCCTAAATCCGACCAGTGGGGATTTCGATAACATTTGGCAAGGAGATAGATGGCATCCCGGGGAAGGACATAGGCTACTTTTTATCGACATACCACGCGGGCGAAGCCACGGGCGGAAGTTAGTTATATATGTATATAGCTTTACAATAGCTCGTAGAACGTACACAGAAAAACATGAAGTTTAGGCCTTTTCTGTCTTATATCGTTAAAATAAAAATAATGATGTATGGTTAATGAGAAATTCCGTGTGTTTACAATCTCCCTACTGTTATACAACATTCTCACTCAACTCATCATTTTGAACAACTTTTTCTACAAACCGTGAAATCGCGAAAAAAAATCAGCTGTTCCATACATTTTGTCGATTGAACACAAATGTATGGAACAGTTGTTTTTTTTTTCGCGATTTCAAGGTTGGTCCCATAGAAAAAGTTCCTCAGGTGGGACAAGTACCTCAGGATGGTGATTGTGTCATCGCCCGAACAGTCAGGTCGATGGAGATGGCACGCAACACTTCATGCGTGCCTTTATAGGAGGACGTGCGGTCGTGGGATCGGCCGCACTTTTTGATGAGGCCCGCTAGGCAGGGCGGGCTGATATCAGTCGGGGGTGCGGTGCATGTACAACCATCTCCCGGGCTCCCGACTCATGGAAGAAGTAGGAACAGTGGGGTTTTAGTCGGTAGGAGTCCGACATAACCCTCCGTTCTCCCAAGATGGAGGGTTATGTCGGACTCCGAGAGAAAAAAAAAAAGGTTGGTGATTGTGGTAACGATTACGAGAACTAGGTATACAAACATAAATAAATTGATGTGAATCAATTAAAACTCATCCAATCGATTTCCTGTACTTAATGAGTTTTTAATTCGGACTTGGGTTTCGAAACGTAAAAGAGACATGCTATGGGAATATAGAAAGACACCAAACCAAGACAATAAAAATAAACTAAAAACATATACTAAAAGATTAAAACACATAATCAAACAGACACAAAAAGCACAAAACAATAATTTTATAAATACTGCACAAAACAAAAGCAAAGCTACATGGAGCATAATTAATAAGCAGAAATCAAACTACCCTAAAGAAGGTATTCATAGCATAAAAATTGACAGCAAAATTATAAATAACCCTGAACAAATAGCAGAATCATTGAATAATTATTTTATAGACCAAATTGAATCTCAAAGTGACATTAATCTTAATCTTAATAGTAAACCAACAATAAATTCTCATCCTAATTCAATATTTATGACACCCACAGTACCCTTTGACATATTTGAAATTATTAATTCATTGAAAAATACTAAAAGCGCTGGATATGACGACATAACCACTGAGGTAATAAAGGTCACATCGCCTATTGTTGCTCCAATACTCAGCCACATTATCAATGCTAGCATTGAAACAGGCATATTCCCAGAAAAATTGAAAATCTCGGTAATTAAACCATTACACAAGAAAGGCGATAAACAAGATCCTAGCAACTATAGACCAATCGCGCTCATTCCGGTATTCGCTAAAGTTTTTGAAAAAGTAATACAAAAAAGCTTATATTCATTTCTAGAAATTAACAAAATCTTGGTTAGCGAACAATATGGTTTCAGGAAAAAGAAAAACATTGACTCTGCCATATACAAACTTGTTGAACACGTTCTAACTAACGTTGACAATAGAACTCCTGTAGTTGCCTTATTTATGGACATGTCAAAGGCATTTGACTATGTTAACCATAAAATACTGATAAACAAGCTGGAAAAATATGGAATTAGAGGCAATATCCTTGAACTTATCAAATCATATCTGACTAATCGAGAACAAATTACATACATAAATAAAATCTGCCCCTATACAAGAACGGAAAAAACGTATTACTCTAAACATAGAAAATCCATATTTGGTGTGCCGCAGGGCAGTATTCTTGCTCCTTTACTATTCATTATATATATTAATGACATGCCTAAAAGTATTAATAATCCTATGATTTTATTCGCTGACGACAGTACAATACTATTCAAAAGTAAGGAGGATGATGTGACATTCGAAAATAAAATAAACGACAACGTAAAGGATATAATAACTTGGCTGACCGAAAATAACTTAAAAATAAATCTTGACAAAACAAATTATATTTCATTTGAACAACGAACAAACAATAAAAAACCTGATATTCATTATGGTCAGAAAACTATCAGTGAAGCAGAACACACTAAATTCTTAGGTATTTGGATAAATAAAAACATGACCTGGAAAACACACGTTGAAAATACATGCAAAAAACTTAGCCAGTATTCGTATGCTCTCTATAATCTCAGAAAAGTGTCAAATCGGGCAACATTACTGATGGCGTATCATGGGTATGTTGCATCTACTTTACGCTATGGGCTTATATTTTGGGGGAACTCACCAGACAGAGAAATGGCGTTCAAAGCCCAGAAACAATGCTTAAGGGCAATGTGTGGCATACAACGCACAGAAAGTTGTAAGCCACATTTTCAACAGTTCCAAATATTGACATTCCCGTGTCTTTATATATATGAAGTGGCGATTTTCGTCAAAGCTAATCTACATCTCTATACACATCCAAAAAGCACAAGACACAAACATAAAATATGCGTAAGACGTCATAAAAAAGCAGTATTTAATAAAAACATTTTGGGCATGGCACCCAAAATATACAATAAGTTGCCAAAAACTATCACTGACCTACACAAAATAGACCAATTCAAATTAGGTTTGCACAAATTCCTAGTTGAAAAATGTTACTATTCTATTAATGATTATTTAAATGAAAGATGACTGATTTTATCTGAAATGACCACAAATATCCAATAATTAATATTGTAATTCTGATTTGACTTATATACTTTTATTTTGACATTCTATTTTTAATGTAATGTTATTCTGTGTATTTAATGTTGCTATTAGTACCTAATATATTAATTTGCACACCTCATTAGGTTATAATACAATGTACCTTATATACCTGTAACACCTTTTTGACATGTATTATGCAAATAAATGATTTGATTTGATTTGATTTGATTTGATTTGGTTATTCAGTCAAATTAGTGAGGTTTTGGTTAAAAATGCTGATTTAAGTTGATTGCGTCTCTTCGATACATCAACCCGCACTGGGCCCGCGTGGTGGATTATGGCCCAGTGCCTGTGTCCGACGAGTGGGAACATTAAGACTGATTATGCGTCGCTTCGATCCATCTTGTATTATCATGTTATTGAAATGGTAACCTTTCGCCGGAAATATTTTAAGTTAAAGTTCCACGTAATAGGCGAGTCTAACCGCATACAAATTCAGACTCTCGCCAACTAATGAAAACCTTCTGGAAAAAATAGAACAAAAGACTCCACATACTAATATTAGCTGCGTCCCGCGGTTTTACCCGCGTAAGTCTCGATCCCGTGGGAATATCGGGATAAAAAGTATTCCATGTCCTATTTCAGGTCATGGTCCACCCATGTGCCAAATTTCATCTAAATCCGTTCAGCCGTTTTAGCGAGAAAACGTAACAAACAAACAAAGTCACTTTCGCATTATTACTAGCTTCCGCCCGCGGCGTCGCACGCGTGGTATGTCGATAAAAAGTAGCCTATGTCCTTCCCCAGGGTGCCTATCCATCTATCTCCATGCCAAATTTGGTCAAAATCCGTTCAGTAGATTAGGCGTGAAAAGGTAACCTACAGACAGACAGACAGAGTTACTTTCGAATTTACAATATTAGTATGGATAGTTAGGACTAGCTTCTGACTTTTTTCTTTTTGCTCGGCTCCTAAGAGTCGTAGCGTGATGTTAAATAACCTATACCCTTCCTCAAAAATTATTCTATCAAATGCAAAATTAATTTTACAAATCCGACAGGTAGTTCCAGAGATTCAAACGAATATATTAACATCACGCGTGTATTCCCAGAGGGATAAGGCAGAGGTGTACTGTGAGCTGTGATGCCCGCGGATTCGCCCGCGTGGATGTTTGTCTCTTACTAAAACTCATACTAAAACCTTCCTCGAGAACCACTCTATCCATTGGTGAAAACAGCATGAAAATCGGTGCAGTACTTTTTGAGTTTATCGCGAATAGACAGACAGACAGACGCGGCGGAGGACTTTGTTTTATAATATGTACTAATAATAATATTATAATGTGGATACAAATACAACGATTTGATACATAGAATGGTCTAGACGACTTTTCCATGGCGACAGGTGAATCCTCTATTTCAATGGCATCATTGTACATTATCAGACACATCTATAAACCGCTGCCAGCACGTGGTGCCACACGACATTGGATACAAGTTACATTCATTCAAGTTTTATTACACTCTTATCAGTATATCTGCTATTATTAATTAGCTTTTAAAGTGACTAATGAGAAAACTGAACAGTGTACCTAAACTAGGCTTGTTTAAGAACATTTTTTTTCATCTCACGAACTAGTTATTTTTTTACTATACCCGAATCGCTTTAGCGTGGCAATAGCGGTCATTGACCCGCAAACATTTTCTAACATTCTTTATTTCAAAAACTGAAATAAAGTTCGTTATCGTCTTGAATAAATATCTATCGTGATCTTCAATATGTTCCAATAACGAAAAACCATACAGTTAGTTTATTGTTTGGGTTCTTACGGGAAAGGGGAATGACCGCTATTGCCATGCTAAAGCGATTCGAGTATAGTTTTAGTTTTCTCTCAGAACTGACAGTTATGAAGGCAGACTGTTCTATATTTTTTTTACGATAATTAGCTTTCATGCCATCAAAATCTTAATACAGTTGCTACTTATGAGCTAAATACACAATTTAAAAACTTCGGAACCCTACTTCCTTCGCATACCTTCTCTAATATACATCTAAGGTCTCAACTTATCAACCTCTCTCCCTTATCCCTAATAATTTGGGGTCGGCGCAGGCGCAGCTTGTATTTTTCTTCCATAAGTCTTATTTGTAATCTTTCGGGACAGATTATCTCTTTATTTCATTTTGATTACATATAAATTATATTTTTAAATATTAGAATAAAGAAATATATAAAAACATTTAAAAATATAATAAAAAACAGTAGCCCACCGGTATCGGGAACAGGGTCTAAGCTACCGGCGGTCATGACTCCAGAGAGAGGAACCTCCTAACAATGCGAACCGTGTCCAGCTGGAGTACCGCTTTCTGAATCAAGCCCTTAATCCAGCTGCCCAACGAGAGCCTCCTTAGGTGTTGGTCGAGGCTCTTGGCAACTAAGCCATTGGCTGATACGACTATCGGCACAATGATCGCAGAGTCGGGACATATTATTATTATCATCTTTCACACAATCAAGTCTCACACACACACACATCGAAAATAATAAGTGAGCTTGAATATTTTTTTAAACATTTACAAAATGTTAATTTACAAAGTCAACACGATTAGTAAAACACCGGTTTTCTATGTCACCTCACGTCAAACTTTAGAAGACAATGTCAACATTTTATTTGCAACATCTATCTCGCGTCGTCTGTGCACGTGTGCTGCGTTAAAATGTTGAAGTAATGATCATTAACACTGAGATAAGATAATAAGTACTTAGTTGAGTGACGCAGACGTTACAATATTGCAGAGAGGTATTGTCTGTCACAATTTTTTTTTATAATAATAATAATTTTATGGCATAATTTTTTTTTCTGTATTTCTTACCGCCTGACCACGGGACAGGCTAGGCGGCCCGAACGGGTGGCGGTGCGGCGGGCAGTACATTTTTATTCATTTGTTTTAGACCATCTTGATATACCGAGACTCCTCCGTGCCTCGAAAACCACGTTAAGCCGTTGGTCCCGGCTGTCATTTGTGGATCTTTGACATCAAATTAAATGGTTTATCTTGTAAATAGGATATCGGAATCATTTTTACACGTCATGTTAAGCGGAAATAAAATAATAAGCTACACGGATTCGACATTTCCTTTAAGAAAACCCCTTTTTTTTTGGGTGGGAAATTATCAAATAACTTCTCCCGCTCTGGGCGGAGTAGGAGGGCGTGTCAAACTTTTACCCGTTCAGTTGCCGGTATGTTGCCAGAGGCCACGGTATCCCTTTCAGACTTTCCCGCGACCCCGGCAGGCATCGGTCCTAGCGGACCCCGTCAGTTGTGGTACTGACATCTCTTTGAGGCGCGCGTTGAACACAACGCGCCGTCGACCCGGGCCTGGTCCTTATCGGACGGCGAGCTACCCATTGCTCGCCGTCGGCAAGCCCGCGATCTGACTACCCCTGAGAAGAAATGGCGCGAAACTAAAGTCATTTAACGATCAGGTTCTGCCCATTTCAGCCATAATAATATTGATACGGATACAATCTTATCTATTTCAGGTAACAAAAGGCAAGATCTGGCCACTGATAACACTCCTGAGCGCTATCACGGCCATCATATCAACGTTCTTGGACAACGTGACGACAGTACTGCTCATGACTCCGGTTACGATCAGGTAAAAATTTACTAGCCCTACATTGAAAGGAAAAACTTTTTACAAGGAAAAACAGCCGTCTTCCAAAAAAAAACACTACAGAAAAATAACTTTAATTCCGAAAGTCGGTGTCTCTGGTTTTTTATTCGTAGCGAGAGACGTCGCCATGGCATCCCAGTGAGTGTGTTAGGCTAATTTGCGAAACGAGTATTTTCAGTTTCAAAATCGTTATAATTTTACGTTACGTTTAACCCGCGCGTTAGTGCTAAGCCCTCAGTTCCGAGGCTAACTGACTGTATAACGACGTATGACCTAAATCTCTCGGCAATTCTTGACTTGGTACTCTTTTTGTGACATGTAATTTAATTATAATTTTGTCAAATTAGAATCAATAATATTATCAAAAAATTTGCATGTCGAATTTAGTAGGCGGAATATGAAGAACTATTTGTGTACTCGTATATGCTATAAAATCTGTAAAATACCGTATTTCAGGCAAATAAATGAATCTATCTATCTATATATCTGAATAAAGAGATAATAATTATGAAGGAATGATTCATTATGAATAAAGTTTTTTTTTCCATTATCAGTTCAACAGTTTGAAGTTGTTGCACAGTTGATACGTAACACCAGTTTGTTTTGAACAAAAGGGTTATTACGTTAAATTTTTTTTTCTGATTGATAGGCTATGTGAAGTAATGGACCTGGACCCCATACCAGTGCTGATGTCCATGGTGCTGTTCAGTAACATAGGGGGCACTGTGACCCCCGTTGGTGACCCCCCCAACGTCATCATAGCTTCAAACAAGGCTGTCGTGCAATCTGTAAGTACCTCTATGCTGTTACATTTTATGTTTATGAGTGAAAAGCAAGCTTACGGACATGTTCAAGACCTGAGACATCGCGTTTACGACAGCTACAGTACTACACAACTCAGATGTAACATCGGCAAAACTCGTAAAACCGATCACCATACGAACTGAGTGCGCCGTCAAAATCTACAATCTTAATTTATTACTGCTTTAGGTGAAAATGATCTTTACGCAAACGCAATAACTTGTAAAGTCATTTAACCAAATACATTCATAAAAATGAAATAAACATATGCATTATTTTCAAATTTAGGCTACCTTTCTTCGAGGGAGTGGACCGTAATCCACCACGCGGGTACATGTCACATGTCTTCGATTTTTTGGTTCTAGGACATTACATGGAGCGACTGCCTATCTGACCTCCGCAACCCAGTGACTGGGTAATACGATACCCCTTAAAGACTGGCTGTCAGACTTTCGGGCTTCTGACCGACCGGGCGTTACGACTGTCTTTGACAGTCCGTTGATCCACGAATGACAGCCGGTACCAACAGCTAACGTGCTTTCCGAGGCACGGAGGAGTCTCGATATGTAAAGATAGTCACCCATCCACGGACCAACTCCGGCAAGCGTAGCTTAACCTGATGGATCGACCCGTGCGGCTGTTACTTAGCCACGAGCTCCTCAACAACATTACCTGAAAATCATAGGAGTGAAGGCGTCATTAAGTGCTTCCATTGTAAAAAATATCATGATGGGAATTGAAAGGTTATCTTCTCCTGACTTCTTCCTTCTACTTCTTTACTATTTCCTCTCTTCCCCAGGGTATAAACTTCACGAACTTCACACTACATATGACGTTCGGTATCCTACTGGTGTGTGTTCAAACGTACTTCCAGTTCAGGTACATCTACAGAGATACCGACAAACTGAGGCTCAACGTACCCAGGGATATACAAGGTAAAAATATAATAATAATTTCCTTTATTTCATCTATACACTTTTATATGACACTAGCACTTTGTCCGCGTCTTTGCCTGCGCGGTATATACCATTCCATTGGTAAAAACAGCATGAAAATCGGTGCAGTAGTTTTTGAGTAGATTGCGAACAGACAGACGCGGTGGAGGACTTTGTTTTATAATAATGATCTGTACCCAACTGTTAGAGGAACACTTGATAATTTTCATTCGCACTTCAAATCTTTTCCAATCCTATCTTTTCTTTTCTCTCCTTCAGATCTTAGACATCAGATTTCAATATGGCGCCGAGCCGCTGACTCACTCCCCCACCTGAGCAGAGACGAGCAGGTGGTCAGAGACCGACTGGAGAGGAAGGTTAAAAAGCTGTCGGTCAAGCTCGACGCGCTGGTTAAGGAGACGAAGATCAGAGCCTGCCCGAAAGACTGCTTCGAGACTATGCTGGCTGATATGAAGGATAAGGTGAACATAGTGAAACTTAAGTTACAGAGGTTTCATTCTATAATTCCAATTAATACCTTATTACAATGGCATAGAGTCACATGATGCGTGCTCGTGAATTGTATTAAGGCCGCATCCAATCAAAAATTGCTTAGCATGATCCTCTGTTATGCCGAAAATACTGCGGCATTAATTTTGAAATAAATATATGTTAAAGTTGAGGATTGATGCTAGGTCTTATGTGAGGCCAAAATACGATTACATAAAATTTTCTCCATAGAAAAAAATTCCAGTTACCTCTGCACAGAATTATAAACCGCTGGTATTAAAAAATACTTCAAATTAGATCATGAAACTTTGCATGATAACTGAACTAACTATAAAGCAGGTCTTATGTGTGTAATTTTTTTTAAATTACCATTATTTTCAACGTAAAAACCAATTACCTAAACTTTTCGACGCTTTAGAGCCGATAGCGCCCCACTCCGTCTCGTTCTTACTCAGGTCGCGAGTAGTATGGTGCGAGCGGGATAAAATCTGAGGTTGGGTGCGTCCTTAACTATCCTACGTAAGTACACTACGCCTGCCGATCGATTCGTGAAAACTTAGGTCAAGTGAGCCGTCAATAGTGTCAATCCCTGGCATCAGTAGAATGACCAATCGCTTCAAGCTCATTTCAAGTTATCGCGGTGAGTTTTTAACAGAATAGACCGGTTGTATTCCCCGAACGGGAAGTGTAGTGAGAAGTGTTTAGAAAATCCACATTTCACCAAAAAAAATATGTCCATAATCCCTAAGGGGCGAGTAGAATTAACAAATTAATTATTTTCTACTGTTGATTGTGCTATAATTTTATTTCTTTTTTATAGTACAAGATTCGAGACAAGGTGTTGCTGATCAAGTGCACTGTAGCAATCACATTTGTGGTCGTCGTGTTCTTTCTACACTCCATTCCTGAGTTCAGTAAGTTATATAATCAATCTGCCTAGCCTTTTCCCAACTATGTTGGGGTCGGCTTCCAGTCTAACCGGATGCAGCTGAATACCAGTATTTTACATGGAGCGACTGCCTATCTGACCTCCACAACCCAGTAACTGGGTAATACGATACCCCTTGGTTAGACTGGTTGTCAGACTTTCGTGCTTCTGACGACTCGTAACGACTGTCAAAGATCCACGAATGACAGCCGGGACCAACGGCTTAACGTGCTTTCCGAGGCAAGGAGGAGTCTCGATATGTGAAAATGGTCACCCATCCACGGACCAACCCCGGCAAGCGTAGCTTAATCTGATGGATCGACCTGAGCGGCTGTTATTACTTAGCCATGAGCTGCTCCAGTAAGTTATATAATATGGCATTAAAAATATACAAGTTTTGAACCAATTCTTATTATAGAGCTTAATAAAAGTGTTCTTCTGAACGTGTCGTCTACACTTTTAATGATAATGTTGTTAAGAATCTACAGATGTGACTAGCACAATGAAAGTCGGCTAGGAATCGACAACGAAATTAATCTGAAGAAAAAATTTGAATAGTAGCAAATGGAGGATGCGAGAAACACAGGACCTGTTAATAAGCCGATAGTTGGGGGGAGGCTTGTGCCCAACAGTGGACGTTTTCGATGATGAACATCTAGGTAGTAAACCGGATTAGGAAAATAATCCGGTTACAAAAACGGTTTTTTACCTTTCTTAAATAAGTCCTTAGAAAAGATCAAAGAAACCATGGATGGATTGTGTGAAAGATGATGCTACAAGTTAAATACATATTACATAATATATTTGCATGCTTTGTGTAATCTTGGCAAAACATGCCTGCTCTATTTTATATTGTAAGACCTTTTTATACCATGTTTTACGCAAATAAATATATAAATAAAAATAAATAAATAACATGAAAATTACTCATATAGAAGTTGGAAGGAAAACACAAGTTGGGCCGGCTCCTAATACATTGGGATAAGGGCCACAGAATGATGAAGGATAAAATCTGCCTAGCCTTTTCCCAACTATTTTAGGGTCGGCTTCCAGTCTAACCGGATGTAGCTGAACACCTGTATTTTACATGGAGCGACAGCCTATCGGACCTCCTCAACCCAGTAACTGGGTTATATGATACCCCTTGGTAAGACTGGTTGTCAGACTTTCGGGCTTCTGACGACCCGTGACGACTGTCAAAGATCCACGAATGACAGCCGGGACCAACGGCTTAACGTGCTTTCCGAGACACGGAGGAGTCTCGGTATGTAAAGATGGTCACCTATCCACGGACCAACACCGGCAAGCGTAGCTTCACCTCATGGATCGACCCATGCGGCTGTTATTACTTAGTCATGAGCTCTGAGAATAATGAAGGATAATAATGCTAAATAAGTCCTTGGAAATCTTTTGATATCGACTCACAGTTCAAACTAGTCTATCTTTCCTTCTCCCAGACCGCGTGTCCTTGGGCTGGACGGCCCTGCTGGGCGCGCTGCTGCTGCTGACGCTGGCAGACCGCGAGGACCTGGAGCCGGTGCTGCACAGGATCGAGTGGTCCACGCTGCTCTTCTTCGCGGCGCTCTTCGTGCTTATGGAGGTAAACATGAGATGAAAATCTCTGTTTTTCTTTAAAATATTATGTAGGAGTTTTTTCATAACTACTCCGTCAGGGAAATAGTCAGTAGCTTTGTCGATGCAGTTACCAATTTGATGACTTATTGTTGTGGTTGTGATGGTACTTTTGGTGGATATTTCACTCCTAAAATGTTTGGAAACAGTTTTTTTGAGCTTGTAATTGGTACTCCTTCTCGGAGAGTCTGGTGAAATCACTCTTTTGGTATCGAGTTTACTATAGCTTATCTTTGCGTTTGCACTCGCTCACAACGATCGTCGCTTGCGACTCATTAATAGTGAGAATAATGTTCGAAATACAAAAAATGGCTCGAAGGTTAGAAGTCGCTTTGTAATGAGATTGACGGAGTTAGAAAAATAACATTTGAGTAAAATTTTTGCTCTTCTCATTTCAGGCTCTATCCAAATTAGGTCTGATTGAATTCATCGGAGGACTCACGGAAGGTGTAATTTTGAAGGTGGATGAAAGTGCCCGATTGGCTGTAGCTATTCTACTCATGCTATGGGTATGTATAGGAAATTCTTGCGTTTTTAATATGCTGTTGAATGCAAAATATATTTAACCGCGATCACAAAAGATCATTTTCACAATTTTCTTGAAAATAATCTTTGAAATTGAACACGAAATTCTACAAATCCTCAGGTATCAGGAGTAACATCGGCGTTCGTGGACAACATCCCGCTGACGACGATGATGGTGCGCGTGGTGACGTCACTGGGCAACAACCCCACACTCGGCCTGCCCATGGCGCCGCTCATCTGGGCGCTGTCCTTCGGAGCTTGTCTGGGAGGTCAGTCAACCCATCACCTCAGCCTATCGCAGTCCACTGCTGGACATAGGACTGTCCCAGGCTGCGCATCCAGTATGTCCGCCTGTGCCACCGTCCTAAGGTCATCGGTCCATAATTACATAATTGTCTTCCTTATTCCAGGTAACGGCACACTAATCGGCGCAAGCGCAAATGTGGTATGCGCAGGAGTGGCAGAACAACACGGCTACAAGTTCACTTTCGTACAATTCTTTAAGATTGGCTTCCCCATCATGATAGGACATCTAATAGTAGCCTCGGGCTATCTCATGATATGTCATTGTGCGTTTGAATGGCATTAGAAGAAGATAGAGTATTCCGAGACAGAGATGCGAATACTATTAGTATTTTACAAAAAAAAGTTGTTGCAAAAATACCTATCGTTGTTGGTGGGTTTTTCTTTCGCATCTTACACATTATCGAAGCTTAGAAGAGTTTCATCCTTAGTTATTACTGCCCATTGCCTTTGATTTTCAGGTCAAGTTCCAAATGTTCACAAAATGTTTGTATAAAGTATTTTTGCCAAATAAAATTGCGTGAACTGTTTTTCTGAGAACGAAAAGGTGATTAATTACAAAAGACAAATAGAAATATTTTATGTGATGGTAAGAAGATTTGAGGATGAAATTTAAGTTTAAAATAATAAGTAGAATTTAATGAAAGATGAACACTTTGGTTTAAGCCTTATACTATCCATTCAGCATGGTTGCTAGCGATTGTATGTTGGTTTTTAGGACATACGTTCTACAATCTGCTATGTTCTTCAAGGGCCTACCCTACCTCAAATTATTTAGCATGATCCTCCGTTATGCCGAAAACACTGCAGCATTAATTTTGAAATAAATAAGTATATGTTAAAGTTAAGGATTGATGCTACGTTTGACGAAAACACAATTACATACCATTTACTTGACGGAAAAAAAATCCTCAGTAAATCCAAACTAAACCGAACTACAATAAACCGCTGGTATTAAAAAAATACTTCAAATTATATCATGAAACTTTGCATAATAATGGTGCGAGTGAGATAGTATAGGCTCTTAACAAACAGCTGACCTCTGTTCTTTATCTTTACAATAATTAAGTGAGTTCTACAGGCAAAGTTTTAATTGTGATCCGTCCATTTAAGTAGATACTATTCAAACGCTTAACGCGTTTTGATCAGGGGCCCCTTTAAATTAAAAGACCTACGGTGTCTAATTTAAATCGTTAAAAGCGTTTACGCTGGAACATATTTCCATACAATAATATTGGCAAATTAATCAAAACAGCGAAATATGTGACATCTATTTGCGATTTTGCCCACTTTCAGATTACACGCTCTATATGTGTCGAGAAATTTTATTAAATTACCAAGATGGCGGCGTTAGTTCTGATGTTTGCCGCGTGTTAAAGATCCTAAACATATAATAGTAATAATGTCAAAATGGCTTTGAATAATTTATTTTCCGGTTAATGCGGCCATGTCTCTGGCCATATGATCTAGTTTTTGGCTAATATGCCTTTCTTTACGGCAAAAACGGCCTGAAATGGCCTCTGTACAAATAATTTGTAGTGTGATATAATATTACAGTATTGTTTTAGAACAAATTTTAGAGTAAGTCTATTTTATAAAGTCTTATTTAATGTTTTTATTTATGCTGACGATGTTTTTTGTTTGTTTCATTTTCACAATTAACGGAATGACGTCAATAAATAAATAAAGTTTTTTTTTTTCTTCGAGCTTTTTATGTCATTTGGGTGGATATAATTGTTAGTACAAACAGTTTTTTTTATAAATACTTATTAAACTTTGATAATATTTTAAGATAACATGGTTAAATGTTATTTTGACACCATTTTTAGAAACATTAATAGATAAAGTTCTGCTTTTATTGCTAAAAATCGTGTCAATTTTGTAAAACGGGCGTTGTGTTCGTTCGTTTGTACCTAATCAAAGACAGAAGTGAGCGATTTTCGAGAAATTTTAGAATAAAATATTAAGTATGTATTGTTTTTTTTTAAATGAAATTATTATCTTACTGAACAAAAAATATTATAATTCTTAATAAAATTGTGACCAACCAAGTTAAGGTATCTACAGAGTGTAAATAAAACCATTATCAAGCAGAAACGTTATGTCTGTCCCAAGAGTAGTATGTTATGAAAACAAACCCAGTTCAGCTAAAGTTCTTACGCAATCACTCACTAAAGGGAAATTAATAACACATTTATTATTTTGAAAGTTTTAACTTTATATCTTTCCACTTTTTGCAACAATTATTGTTTGAATAACTTTACTGAATGGTCATTGAAAAGTCACCAATGAAAATTGAGGTTATAAAATTTGAAAATATCTGTAAGGTTTAAAAGTAATAAGATTTCGGGTATCAGTATTAAACCTATCATACATATATGGTCATGGTTGTAGGCAGACACTACAGAACACGACCTGCTACGATCCTTAAATAGGTACTATTTTTGCTTCGTTTACGGTAAATAATCAAATCAAAAGCACTATATTTCAAAAACAAAGGTACGTTTATCCATTTGTTTACATTTTCATCAAATAGTTTTGGAACAGACCGTACACATTCTGCAATCATCCGTTGTGCGTAAGCTATTTCAATTAATGGTCTAACGCACGTTGAAAGTCGTGCATCTTCTCTTGAATATTAAGTAGGTACCTATGCTTATCTTATAATAAAAACAAAAAACTAGTATTATATTTTGTAAAGCAACATTCCAGTTGCTCTTAATTTATTAACTATTTAATTTTGATATCAGGTAAGTATAGATCGCCCAATTTAAACTGGCGCGCTTCACTGCTTGTTGAAAGGACTTTTGGTTGATCCGCAATTTTACTGGCCAGAAACGGGCGAATTTAAGCTTTTATATCAAATCAAAATATTTTATTTCACATAAACCTACGTACTTGCACTTATAAAAACGTCAGAAGCTAGGTGCACGGTTCCAATTGGTCGTTTCCTATGGAGAAGAGCCGGCAAGAAACTCTTGAAACTCGGTGAATCCATATAATATTATTTTATTCAGTAAAGTTAATGTAGGTACTTGTTTCTTAACTTTACTGCATAAAATTCAAAATGTGACAATTCCCTAATACGCATTTCTGGAGCTGTCAATTCGCCAACAAATAAATTAAATTCGTGCGAATCGCCTCAAGAAAAAGTAGGTAATATTATCTTAAAAGCGTCGATTCGCCCATTTCCGGTGAGTAAATTCGTGCGAATCAACAATTATGCCTTTAAAAGGGAGATGCGCGCAATTCAAAATTGGACGAACTACATATTTTGTAATTTCTTTAACATTTTTTATCTTGTTCTCAAAATATTTACTGTCATGATTTTTTTTTTTAACAAAAAGTAATCATTGCTTGAAGAAACTAAGAATACTTTAATTTTAAGCAGACTGATGCTGCTTTGAGGGTTTCATTAAAATTCACGCCATCAGGTGGCGCCTCTTTGACCAGAGGTCTTCCATTTCGACAATGAATATACAATATAAGAAGATAACGTTCATCATTCGTTTCATTCATTCATAATTCAAGAAAATGTAGACGCTTTGACACTTTGACAGGCGTCCGGACCTGACGTGTCAGTGCTGCCACCTGGTAAACGTCATTTCGGAGAACCCTCATTATCTTAACCAATTACTACACCCTCAAGCGTCTGTCAGACACATAGAGCACGGGCCATCGTCTTATAATAAAATTCGTTTCGTCGAAAGTGCGTTGAGCGCACAACATTTGTCACGGTCTCCCGGACCGGTTCAAAGCAGTCAGTCTATGCGTCATTTGTGACAATTTGTGTCGTAGTGCTAGTAAACGGTGATACGCTTGGTTTGTATGGACTGTTTTGACAATGACAATGACAATGACAATGCCGCCTCTTTGAGCGGCTGAGGCGTCTCCGTGCTCTGTGATCAGTCTCATACATACAGTTTATATTTTTGAGACCTGTTTATGTAAATAATTTTTGTGATAATAATATTATGTAAAATACTTTTACTTAAATTATTGTAAGTGTTTTTAATATTTTTTTGAGATGAAAATAATTGACAAAAGGACGTAATAATTGTAAGTTCAAATAAAAGTTATGAGTGATTATAATCTTTGTTTTATTTGAGAGTCGAAAAAACTGTTTGAGGTTATTGATTGGCGGCTACCACGTGGACCATTGATGGGTATCAATGGTCCACGTGGTAGCCGCCCATAGACAAAATAATGAATTTATTTGATTATTTGTTAACAAAATTACTGTTTCAGTTGTGTATAGCGGTCCCCGGACCTAACGTCTCAGTGCTGCCATCTAGTGAACGTCTTATGAGAATTCATTGCATGGAATTGTTGACAAAAGTGGCAAAGCAATTACGAGGTTGACTTTTATATATCACAAATATTATAGATCTTCTGACAAGCTAACAAAATCTTCATCCGCTCAAATGAGGAAAGTAGGATTATGAGATAATCAATCTGTCTACCTTTTCCCATCATGCTGGGGTCGGCTGCCAGTGCAGGGTCGGGGCCGGATGCAGCTGAATACAGTATTTTATACAAGAAGCGACTGCTAATCTGACCTCCACAACCCAGTTACTGGATAACACGATACCCCCTTGTTAAAAACTGGTTGACAGACTTTTGGGCTTCTGACCACCGATAACGACTGTCAAAGATCTACGAATGACAGCCGAGAACAACGGTTTAACGAGCTTTCCAAGACCCCGCGTCTTGATTTATGTAATGGATGGTCACCCATCTACGACCTGACCGCGGCAACCGTTCGATCAACCCGTGCGGCTGTTATTATTTAGCCACGAGTCCCTCAAGATTATGTGAAAGTAAGTCAAACAATGTTTTCTACTTATTATTTATTTTATTTCTCATAACTACATAATTACAAATAAAATATAAAATACATAAATTTTCAAAATTATAATTCTAAACCAAAATCATATAAAATCGCTTACCAAGGACACCAAATTAATGAAGTTAAAGGATACAATTTTCTAGGACTAATTCTCGACCAGCATTGTAATTGGAAATTACATATAGATCACCTGGGTAAAAAACTAAACCAATTTGTATTTGCTTTAAAACGTTTAAAACGTACCGCGAGTGAAGCAGTTGCTCTGACTGCTTACCATGGATATGTTTCTTCGTTACTCAAGTATGGTCTTCTACTCTGGGGTAACTCTACGAACATAAATGAAGCCTTTTTGATTCAGAAAAAATGCTATAGAGCTATCTGCGCTATAAGTCCAATAATATCCTGCAGACCTTTATTTAAAAAATTAAAACTCCTAACCTTAACAGGACTTTATATAATGCAAGTTAGTGTTTTTGTAAAAGAACACTCAAAATTGTTTACGGCTTGTGACATAAATTCAAAATATACCCGTAGAGACCCTACAAGATTAAGAATGCCAACACATCAAAGTACATTATGCCATAAAAATTGTTTTATCACAGCAGTAAAATTTTTTAACAATATACCAAAAGATATTAGGGAACTCCCTCTGAAATATTTTAAGTCTAAATTATTTAAATGGCTCGTAAGTAATACTTTTTATAGTGTAAAGGAATTCTTTGATAAAAAAGTAAATGATAAATAATGTTAGGTACTGATTTACTGATAGTTATTTAAATAAATACTGCCTAGATTTTAAAACATTGTAAACATTTTAGAATTACAATTATTTTGTTACTAGTAAGTGTAATGAGTGTGCAATGATGCTAGTTGCATAATTCTAAAGAACTTGGACCAAGTTCCTTATAATAAAGAAACCAAGTTACTTGGATTCTTTAAAATATTTGTATGCCAGTCCATGGCGAGACATGTAGATCATAACCATAATATTAAGACCATTATTGTACCATGTTTAAATGCAAATAAATATGTTCTATTCTATTCTAAAAATTCTATGCAGGTAAGTACCTATTTACAAATAAAAAATCCTGTCCCTAAATTAATATCTAAAGTAGTAGGTATGTTTAAAAAAAAAAATTATATATATTAAATACCTAGGTGTTTTTAATAAAGTGCGGATTTAATCACGCCTGCGGGATTGCCCCCCCGCACGCGTAACCCCCGCAAATGGCCTTTTCATACAAGCATTTATTGAAATGCGTGGAATACGCAGTGATTATGATTGAGTTAATTATATAAATTAATAAAACTAAAAAGCTTGAAATAAAACAAATTATTTAAAAAACAATAATCCCGCTGGGGGCGGGGAAAAAACCAATAACCTGAAATATGGTGTAACTTTTGTTTGTTCCCCGCTAGTTATACCAAAATTCTATAGATTATAATGCTTGTTTTTCTATTTTAAGTTATGCGTTTTTGCAAGCGGGTTATTTGTTTTTTATATAATTTGTTTTTATAAGTTAACACAAGCGCGAGGGTAATAGGGATTATAATAAATTTAAAGTCATAATCCCATTCTCTGACTGTACCTACCTACCTACTTGTATGATTATCTTAACTTAAGACTAAGACTTGTAAATTAGGTACAATAATTTAAGTTTTTATTAATACTTCTGATAGTTTACCTTTTCTTAATTTAATTATTGTTAAAGCCAGTCGAATCAAGATTACAAGCTGAAATCGCAAGTAGTCAAGCTCTAATCATTATAAAATTAATAATTAAATTATGTATGTAGTATTTATATTTGTATGTAAGTGTATGATCATATTATTTGTTCTAGTTTATTAAGTGAATTGTGTTGATTTTATGTATTTTACTTTCTCTTGAATTTTACACACGGTGTCTACATCTCTTATCTACTTTCCTATCGCAGGTGTGCTGGAAGAGATTTCTTTAGAAATAAGCATCACCTTTGTACGTTTTTTTCTGTTCTTTTCTTCTTGTTTGTTTATTATGTGTGTACATAAATAGTTAAATAAATAAATAAAAGTTAAGTACCTACTTAATAATTAAATTAAAATTAAATACATTTATTTTTGGTTTTAGGTAACACTGCAAAAATACTGTGTCTTCACGTTGTATAACTTGACAAAGCAACACCTAATGTAATATAGTTGTGGTTGCAGTTATGCGGTGCGTAGGCGCATAGCGTACGCGCCCACGCACCGCTAGCCTACGGAAGCTCACTACGGAATTCACCGTGAGTTGTTTTGACACTAGCATGAATCGATCTACCAGTGATATAATATTATAATTACAACGACGGCGACGGTACAAGAATATTTTGGCGCGTGCCCGAAATAGGAACTCATGACGCCATCTTGTTTTTTTTTTCAATACGATTTAATGTGACAATTTCATATTTTATTGTCTAAGCAACTACGGTCAATGAAATTATGGCGCTAAAAGATCACACTTGTTGTAACACTAGTAATTCTACATGCAAAAAGTCTGCTACTGTCAGATATCCATACGTTATCTATTATTTATCAAATAAATTCGCTTTTCTCGTATTTGTCTGTATGTCCGCGTTGGTCTTCTAAACCACGCAACAGATTTTGATGAGGTTTTCACCATCGTTTACAGAATTTATTCCGGAAGGTTTACGTGTATAATAGTTACATAGAACTAAGAAATCTCGATGTTTTGTCAAGTCGTAAAAACCATGCGAGGCAGGAGCGGGAGCGCTAGTAATTTGTCAAGTTAAAAGTCGATGGCGACACAATAACGAAGATATTGCTTCGTGCGAGTGAGAAGCAGCGAGCGCTCTTCAATGGACATAGCATTTGCATGCATATAAGTTACACGTTTTGATGCTGACACTTATTAAACTACTTCATCCGTTTCTGAGGTTCACAATAAGTAGGCTCCACATATTCTTGCGCGTTACTGTTCGCATAATGAGCATTATTTAAATTAGCATACGTTCCGCCCTGAGCTTTGGCTGGTTCGCAGTACATCGGCTCTGGCTCATCAGTGTTGACATACGCCGGTTCGTTCGTCACATACGAGTAAGGATTATTGTCTTGTGCCATCTTGTTCCTCACACTCTTTGGCAATACTTTGCCGTAGCATTGCTCTTGTCTGTCAGCATAAACCTCCGAATAGTTAGGATCGTCTGTTTCTTTGAAGATATTCTTTTGACTTCGTGCGTTTGGTACTTCTAAGACCGCGTAAGTTGGCTCGACTTGTTTCTGATTCTTGTTCCTGAGGTGCTTGGGTGTGGGCGTGGAGTAGAGCGCCGGTTCCTGGCAGGGCACGCTGTACGTCGTGTCCTCCGCTCTGCGGTCCACGGGCACAGCATAGGTTGATTCCCATTGAGGTGGGTAGGCGGGGATGGAATTCTCACTCGGGGTCTGTAGATTCTGGTAGTTTCGATCGTGGGGTCCTCCCTAGAACAGAGGAAATTAATTCCATATTCTCCTGTGAGAGTCTACCAAACAATTTATGAACGCTGGACGGTGTCGAGTGATTGCAACAACGACGAGTGCAAAGTGACAGCTCGTGGAGGCTAGGTTAATGGCCTGAATGGGGTACCTATACAAAGCGTACCTGCAAGTGATTTCGCTTTCGTAGTTTGAAGATAACGATAGATACGCAGATGATGATGATGCAGAGGACGCCGCCGATAATCACTGCCAGAGTTATCCATTTTGTTAGAGGGTTGTCGTCAGATCCTGCAATGTATGATTGATTCCATCAATAACTGCATCTTTAGTACAAATTGGAAATAAAACAGGGCCCGCATCAATGAACCATCTCTATGAAGGCAAAATTCCGAAGGCAAACAGCAGCAGCAGTGCCGCTCAACCGCAACGACCGACCGCAATGACACGTTTGTGTAGATATTGCCATCTGCTGGGGCGAGCGGTGCCAGATGGCGTCTCAGTAGCTGTAGTGGTCTGTCAGTAGCTGACACTAACAGAGTGACAAGACGTAGGTTTTTTTTTGACACGTGTTTTGCGAAACTGAGGAAGAGAAGTGGCCGCTGCCGTCGTAGATGTGACGTCGAGTTCGGAAACAAAACAGCAGCGACATTGTCAGCAGTGTTTATTGCCGCTACCGTCTGCGCTCTGCCGCTGCCTTCGGGAATGTAGTTAATTGATTCAGGCGTGACTTTGCGGAAATCCATTTACGTAGATATATTTAGTATTTAGATATATTTAGTAACCTATTCCGCTTAATTATTCTTCAAGAGTAAACCCTGTAAGAATTTTACAGATGAGAGAATTCTATGATTTCTTACAGGGTTTTTTATGACTCTTGAAGAATAGTTAAGCGGAATATGTTATCAAATATTTACATCTACGTCTACTGTATTTGTTTTTTTTTGTCATAAATAAAATTGTTATCAGTTTGGGGGCTCATGACTTAAAAATAGCTGTCCAGATCGATCAGCCTGCATTGTTAAGTAGCAGTTGTGGCGGTTAGTTTGAGGATGGGTGTGTCCATTCGTATAAATCGAAACCGGAGGGGGTGCCTCGGAGAGCACGTTATAGTTGGTCAGTTATCGGTAAATCGTCGGCCTGCGGACAGTCGCGGTCATTCATGGGTAGATGAAATGTTTAAAACATCGTGGGAGACCCTTGCGATCCTCGGAGATCTCGGGTTATCTGATCTTAGAATTTAGATTGTAGGCAGAACAGATAAATACGATATTAAAGCAGTAAAATATATTGTTTTAGATACAAGCACGTCAAAAAAATCGTTTTACCTTTTTCTCCTGATTTCGGCGATGCATCGGAATGAATACTAGCAGTTGAGGTTTCTGCTACAAACACAAAGTTAAGTACTATAATTTCACAAAACATAGTCTGATTAAAACATAACAAAACATCACGCTTGTTCTTCTCGAAGGATAACAAACTCATACTTATACTGACTGTACCATAAACAACATTATATAATAAAATATTATTTAAAAAAATATATTATTACTTATAAAAAAAAATTTGCTGTTCCCTACATTTGTGTTCACTTAAATCGAAAATGTATGGAACACCTGATTTTTTTTTCGCGATTTCAATGTTGGTCCAATAGAAAAAGTTGTTCAAAATGATGAGTACAATGACCCCTTTTCGGGTTTAGAATAAACAAAAAATAATGTTGTATATCTTTGAACTTGTTTTGATATTAGTATAAACAATGATAGCCGTTCGGAATAGAAAATAAATATGAGTTGAAACAAATACCAGTGGTTCTTGTTATTAGAATGGAATAAATCCAAAAAACTAAGTTTAATGCTTGTTTTTCTGTTTTCAGTTATACAGGGTGTAATGTAATTCAACGTATATCCGTCAGGAACTGATAGGCCCGCCAGAATCCAACAAATTGAACCCCCATGTAAGGCCGAAATTCAATAGTTTTCGAGATATTTGAACTTTAAGGGTTTTTCGATATTTACCTATATTACATTCAAAATTAAAAAAAAACTTTGATAGCGGTCATTCATTCAACGTTGCTTTGATTAAAACTTAACTGTACCTGCATTACAACTAGACTTCTGTAGTTACGCGAATTATACCCGTTTTAATTAACACTACGTGATAGTTAAATGTATTGGAAACTAGCTGCGCCCCGCGGTTTCACCCGCGTTAGTCTCGATAACATGTGAATTTAGGGATAAAAAGTATCCTACGTCCTATTCCAAGTCATGGTCTACCCTTGTGCGAAATTTCATCCAGATCCGTTCAGCAGTTTTAGCGTGAAAGCGTAACAGACAAACACATAAACAAGCAAACTCACTTTCGCATTTATAATATTAGTTAGGATTAGGATTAAAAGCGCAATGTTGAATATTCAACCCTCGAGTCAGCGCCTAGAGTACTACACCAGTTTTAACAAGCAGTTCAACTTGCTTAGATGCATGCACCATCATCATTCTGTAGCTCGTACATTTGGGCATGCCTCATGTCTGCAGAATGTTAAGGAGTCTTTATTATTTACTAGCTTCTGCCCGCGGCTTCGCCCGCGTGGTAAGTCGATAAAAAGTCTATGTCACTTGCCAAATTTTGTCAAAATCCGTTCAGTGGTTTAGGCGTGAAAAGGTAACATACAGACAGACAGACAGACAGACAGACCGACAGACAGACAGACCGACAGACAGACAGACAGAGTTACTTTCGAATTTATAATATTAGTATGGATTTATTTATTGGATCTCCAACAGAGGCTACACAATTACATGTATGTTTACAAGAACAGGGAAATACATTTATACTAGTGTGCGCTTCCAATTTATAAGAGACCACAACATTCACTTATAATCTTAAACTTCAATAACATTATAAGTAAATGATGCGGTCGTTATTCCTCTGCTTCAAATACGTGCAACTAGTGCACGCACTGTCTTTAGAGTGTGTGCGTTAGTGCATGCGCCACAGAATTTGATGTTCATACTTATGTGCTATTTACATGCGCTAGGGCTTGATTTGATTTGATTTGACGAGTCTAAGGCGTGCTACACACTTGTTCGGCTTGGCATGATTGGGTGGCAAAATCGAATATGTAGGGTCTCTTTACACCCTGTATAAAGGCTTCGGGCACCTTTGGGCGACTTTTGGCGCTTCTTGTCCAAATATTAAAGACAATTTTTTTCGCTGTTAATAAAGCGGTCGCGACATTAATTTGGTCTATTATAATAGCTTATTAAGTATTCTGTACGGGCCCTAGACTAGAAGTACGATAGTATTAAAGATTGGATACTTACCTATGGGCTGTATCGTAGTAGTGGTGGTAGTGGAGGTAGTAGTCAGGACTCTCTCACGGAGGATCACTCTGATCTCTCTAAGCACTTTTTCTTTTTTGTCAGTGGAGTGAGGGGATGCTAGCTCTTTTAAATAACATATTATTTCAGTATTCTCGTGTTTACGAGTTACGTGTAATGTTTTAGTGAGAGAGCAGCCACTTTTGTTGCATTTATCTGAAAGTGGAAGAAGACTTAACGACATTAACAAACCTTCCTCACATTTGAGATTAGGTATTAGTTTGAGCGGAGCGAGCAATGACTATAATCGAATAATCTGATATTATTATTGGTTGTGCCTGACAGGATTCATAATCCTAACTAATATGTGAAACTAGATGTTGCCCGCGACTTTGTCTTCGATCCAGGATGAAAAGTAACCTATGTAGGTACTTCTCCAGGTCATGGTCTGCCCATGTGCCAAATTTCATACAAATCCGTTCAGCCGTTTTAGCTTGAAAGCGTAACAAACAAACAAACTCACTTTCGCATTTACAATATTAGTTAGGATGCGAAAGTGAGTTTGTTTGTTTGCGGCTAACGGATTTGGATGAAATTTAGCCTTGACGGATATTGGCTACTTTTTATCCTGGATCGCAGACGAAGTCGCGGGCAACAGTTAGTGATCTACCTTAGTACACATTGTGGAATGCTATAAACGATTGAGTATTGAGAACAAGTAGTAATAGTACTCTCAGTTATTGTGCTTTTAGTTGTGACTCCTATTCACTGAATTTAAAGTATTTAAACGCGGACACTTAGGTAATTATTAATTTAACAACCACTACGAAATCTCCGAAAACTAAAAATAAAATAAAATAAAATAAAATAAAATAAAATAAAATAAAATAAAATAAAATAAAATAAAATAAAATAAAATAAAATAAAATAAAATAAAATAAAATAAAATAAAATAAAATAAAATAAAATAAAATAAAATAAAATAAAATAAAATAAAATAAAATAAAACAAAATAAAATTAAATTAAATTAAATTAAAATAACAGTACGTCGATTCTGTAAAATGCAAACAACAACTCGCATCTCACATCGCTATTCACTCTCACTTCGAATTTTGAATCGGGTTTGAGTGCGAAGTGAACGTCGAAATGACGGGGGACCTTACTGAATGCCACTTCATAAGTCATCTCATACTTTATCTGTCAAAATCTCACGGTCAATTTAGTTCAACTCGCTGACACGCTCGCAAGGGTAGCGCTAGTGTATCAACCGAGTTTTTAGAATGCCAATCAAGAAACTCACAGCGGATTCAGATTAGAAGTTTAGAATGTGGTCTTACAGAATCACACCCCTATTTAAATAATGTATTCCTAGCTCTGTAATTCTCGGCTCAAATTGACAGGTTCCGCTGAAATTGAGGCAACCTAAGGGCAAGATTCACAGATCGCATCTTAAGTTAGCGTTTCATCTGAATTAAAAAAATTGGGTTCATATTCGTTTGAAACGAAAGCTATGCTTAATAAAGTCAAATTGCAATCTGTGAATCTTGCCATAAGTGTGGTTTTATTTGATTTTTTTGTGTTCTTTACTGTAACAGTACTTTATGTCTGTGAGTTTGCCCAAGTATAAAATAACTTACCATAATCTATCAATTGTACGTATAGAACTGGTCCTGGCGTACGAAAGAGAACAGAGCCACATTTTAAATGCAATGTCTCACCATCTTCAAACTCGTAGTAAATAACCTTGAGTTTGTTCTCACCATTAAAAAATTGCAGCACTGTACCGTTTGATGGCAATTCTATCTTCAAATTATATTGATCTGAAAAGAAATGAGATTATGTGAACATGGCACGACGGTAGACGTTGTCGAGAGATATTTACTTACGAATTGAAGGAAAAGAGGTCTGTGTAAAAAAAAAATGATAGGAAAAGGGGTACCTTATGAACTTATGATATTTTATATCGTTTCGGAAAATATTATTTGTAAACGTCAAATTCTTCTGATTCTTATTCGCTAAAACCCAATAAGTATTACCTATTTTAACATTGCTTTATAGAAGTTGTAAAAGTTAGCCATCACTTGGTTTTACGCATATTTATTGTTTTAGCAGTATTTGACAACAACTCTATACAATAATTCCTAATTCCAACAATAACTGAGACTCCCACACTCTAAATACTTACCAATAGGGAATTTGCCTTCAGTAAAATTAATATCGACTAGTTCTGCACTCGAATAATTATAATAATAATCAGATGAACATGTTAATGTCTTGTCCGTAGCATTGAGATAAAACGACATCTCAGTCTGTTTTTTTGGTATTATATCTGTAATTTAAAACAAAAAGTAGCTGTTATACTCTTATCCTGTTAATAACAGAGTAAGCCAAACTTAACCTCGAAAAATGTATGGTTAAACTGAAGTTTAAATTGGTGTAATCGGTGTAACTTACAAATTTTTATGAATAGACTATAGGTACCGACAATAAACAGGACCACAAACAAAGAAAACTAAATAAGTAACACAATGATGTAGGCAGAGGACATCAAGGTAGACTTTAGGGGTTCGTCTCTGAGGGCCCCGATCCCCCAGGTACACGTCCCAGAGGGCCACGATTTCGATAACGTTGCTGCTGTGCTACTTTTAAGCAAGATTGACTTTTAATCAATCATAAATTCTACCTTGATGTCCTCTGCCCGAATTTATTATGTCTGCTATCAGATATAGCATATAAGCATGTAAATTAGATTCAGATATGAGTAGGGTTACTAATTCTAAAGTTTTTTCGGCCTTTTTTCTTTTAGAGTAGTCAGATAGGAAACGCCCAACTAATCTAGTTTTTAAAATATTATTGACGTGTAAAAGAGTTTGTACAAACCTATTTACAGAAAATAAAATTATTTCATTTTATTTCGAAATTTGGGAAGTCCCAACAAAAAGCAGGACATTTGCAAAAAAATCCGGGTATTGTTAAATCTTTTTTTGCACAGTAGGTATAGATACATTTAACATTTTTTTATTTTCTGAACAAAAACTACCACACACTGCCGAGATACAATACTGTTACTTTATAATACTGTGTCGTCCCTACCAAACTATATGATAGTTTCGTAGGGACGACACCACAGTTTGGTCTATAGAACATTCCAACGGCAAACGAGTCGCCGACACAACTTTTCGTTTTATAATAATTACCTGTTCTTTTGTAACTGGCTACTTTACGAATGAAATAGTTGTCCAAAACCTCCAACTTCACGTCTTCTCGCTGTACCTCACACACCACCTTTATTCTTTCGTTAGTTAAATATTTGTAATCAATTTCATAATGATTGTTATCAGCGAATTTGAGTTGCGGTTGTAGAGTCATCCCATTAATTTTGATACTTACTATATCTATAAAACAAAATCATTATTAGGTACAACATACTAGTATATAAAGCAGTGGTGGCCCAGTGGTACCGACCCAGACTTACAAGTTGTACATAGGTCGTGGGTTCGAAAACATATTGGGTCCCCACCTATGAAATTGGCGTTTTTTTCTCACAAATAGAGAACCTCGTCACTTCTATGTTTTAAAATATTCATCAATTGCTTCGTATTATATCGAATAATGACCATCATAGACAACTATCAACAGTAAACAAAACTTATTACTTATAGTTTTCTAAACATAAAAATTACCTTAAAAATTACTCCTCATTTTGTTAGCAGAAATGACCACTATTTTTTTTTATCTTAGCTTTGGCTTTGGTTATCTTCGTTGTTAAACATTAGTGCATAAAAGTTTTAAAACATTTGTGTTCATGGTTGTTTTATAAATTATGAAAATGTTAGTATGAAAAATGTAAGTTCTTTAAAATTCCCCATACAAAACGCTGATTTCAGTGGGCACCTAATAATCAGCCGTCCCAGATTCCACAGATTTGGGTCGAGTAGGTATATTGAAGTTTTGGGACATAGAAAAGAAAAGACATACATAAAATATTCGCAAACGACACATAAAATACAAACACACAAAACAGACATAATAGAACATACACTACAAGCAACAACAACACAATATAAAATACAATAGGACATCAATAAATAGTCCTCTAGACCGCATTTCGGCCACAGCGAGCGGCCAATCTCAACGGAGACTAGCCTTCGGCGCGGGAGATATTATAGTGCACAAGGGTGTGCGCAGACACAGGTACACTCTCTCTTCCCTCACTCTCATAGTCCGATGGGCAGGCAATACGCAGAGAGGTCGCGGTCCACGCAATACGCAGATTTGAGTGGACAGGTCCACTCAAATCTGTGTGGTTCTTTCCTAAAAAGACCATTTCAGACTCTAATCTACATGGTCCTCATATGGCCTGACCAAGATTATGTCTGGACTTTAAAGGAGACGGTGACCTCTGAGTTTGTTTCGGCCTTTCTTCTCAGAGTAGTCAGATTGGAAACGCCGACCTCATCTAGCTTATTTTTACAACTTCTTAATATGACGTGTAAAAGTGATTCCAATATCCTATTTACAGAATAAACAACTTCATTTCATTTCAGAGAGATAAGGCGCAGGACCAACGGGTTAACGTGCTTTCCGAGGCACGGGGGTATCACACCGCCAACTTCTAAACTCCGGGACCCGGGCTTGTTACTAAGAAATTCCTAATGGAAGAAACCCAAGAACCATCACGAAGGTATTTATGGATTCTGTCCGAAATAAATGAAATTAATTAATACATATTTTTGCTCGTCACTGTATGTACCTAATAAAATAGAAAACAAAACAAACTTACTGAATTCTGTCCGCATAATAAATCTCACCATAACTTTGGTGTAGTCAGTTGATTCCGTATTAGTACATATCATACTACTGTTATTGTGTCCAGAATGCAATTTTACACGAAAACCGATTGCTTTGGATGATGATAGGTCATTCATAACAGAATTATCTGAAATAATAGAAAATATTATAATTACATCTATTACAGAGGACGGCATGATAACCAACCTGCCACACGCTGCCACAGTAGGTACACAACAAACGGTTCTTCTTCATCAATAAGGTATCTGACATGCGGGATTTTCGACTCAAACATGGAAACAGACGATGCAAACAAAAACTTGACTAGATAATATTTAATATAATGACCGATCAGTGATTTATTACACAAAACGCATACTGAATGTTAAATTATGAAAATAAATTAGTTAATTAGGAGTTGGTATGTTGATGGGATGGATTTTATTACTACTTTTGTTTTGCTGGTTTGGTTCATAATATACTCAAAGACGTTAGTGTATTACAGCGAACCGAGGGTTCCGTCGTGCTTGGAAGGAAATATACTATTGATTTATTTGGAACCATAGTAGGTACTACGCAAGGCCTTTTACGCTGTATAAGAAATAGAGAAAGTTGCACCGTAAATATAAACTCACGCCAGACAATGTAACCCTAAAAATTACCTATACGCACTACAGAAACTTCTGCAATAACCTATTAAAAAAAGTTAAAAGAACCTACGAGAAAGATACGTTGCGGGCGGCGCAGAGTGATAGCAGGAGATTATGGAAAGCAATAAAAGAAATCACAAATACTTCAAAAAATACAAATCACCCAAATGAACTACTATCTCTAGCAGCGACACCTCAGTCATCACTAAATGAAATCAATAGTTACTTTGTAAATGTGGGTAAGACACAAGCTGATAAGGTAGAACAAAGAATGGCAAGCAACAAACCTACAAGTGGAAGCTTTCAAACTCTTACACAGTTAAATTCCTTCGTTTTGGAAAGTACCACTGAAGAAGAGGTGAGACGTCTAATCGTTGACCTAAAAACAAATTGTGCTACGGGCTATGATTCAATAAGCAGCTCCATCTTACAAACATATAAAAACATTCTGGTCCCTCAGCTTACATTCATATTTAACTCCTGTATTCAGAATGGTGTTTTCCCTGACAGCTTAAAAAAAACTGTTGTCTATCCTATCCACAAGAGCGGTGACAGAAGTCGTATCATTAACTACAGGCCGATCTCTATCCTCCCGGCGCTCTCTAAACTTCTAGAGAGACTCATCAACACAAGGTTAATAGGATATCTAGAATCCAAACATCTATTTTCACCAAACCAATACGGATTTCGTGAAGGCAAATCAACAGATCAAGCTGTTAATGATCTCATCAACTTTGTTAGCAATAACCTTGATAAAAAACAAAAATCTCTCACTATTTTCCTTGACTTAGCCAAAGCTTTTGATACGATTTCCGTCCCGATCCTAATCAACAAGTTGGAACTGCTTGGAATCAGAGGAACTCAACTAAAACTCTTCAAAAGTTTTTTAACTGATCGGTTTCAGAGTGTTAGGATTGGCAATGTCACTAGTGGAGACCTTCCAGTCACATACGGGGTTCCCCAAGGCAGTATCCTAGGACCAACCCTATTTCTATACAGTATGTTAACTAACAAAGGGCGTTCCCGTTAACCTGCAATAGTATAGCGTCTGCATATGCTAAAAAAAATATTACCATTAAAAAAAAAAAGTTTTTTTTTGTTTTTGTATAGTAAAATATTCACAAAAAATGTTAAATTGTTACGGAAAATAAACTCTCTGTACACGCCCACTTGTCACACTGGTTTTTCTACGTTGAAATACAAGTGTGCGTGTACAGAGTGTTTATTTTACGTTTAAATTTAATCGTTTCGTGAACATTTCACTACACAAAATAAAAAAAAAAAAATTTTGTTTGGGTGGTAATGTTTTTTTTAGCATGTATACACGCTATACTATTGCAGGTTAACAGGAACGCCCTTTGTTAGTTAACATACTGTATAAACGACCTCACGAGTCTCAAGCTTCGCCATGGCAAAATTATCTCTTTTGCAGATGACACTGCTCTCGTTTTCTCTGCCGATACATGGCAAGGGGCTTTCAAAGCTGCCCAAGATGGTTTCGATGCTGTGAGGGAATGGCTTGCGGACAATGTGTTAACTCTAAAGGTACATAAAACCAAGTATATCTGTTTTAGTTTACGGTCAAACACAGAAATTAATCATAATCAACATCATATCATAGCACACGAGTGCCCTCTGTGCTAGGATCAGGAAGCTAATTTACATCTTTAAGACCCTCAGACACGTCACCGAACCCTCTGTGCTGAAGCGGATATACCTTGCCCTCTGCCAGTCCCTCATTACTTACTGCATTACGTCATGGGGAGGATCCCCTAAAACTATTATAAAACCTGTTGAGGTTGCCCAGCGTGCCATCCTGAAGGTCAGCACTTTCAAATTTGATTTCCAAGATTGTTTCCTACCTCGCAGCTTTACGAATTCTGTGGAGTCCTTTCAGTAAGACAACTTTTCCTTCTCAACTTTATATTAACGCAACATAAGAATATCTTTTACAACCCACTCACTCAAAATAGGCGCATAAAACACTTGGGTTGCCCACAACCCATCACTTCTAAAACAAAATTTAGCACTAGATTTGCTCGATTTTTGGCCCCTACATCTACAACAAATTAAATAAACATCTAAACATTTACCCGATGACGAAAAAATCTTGCAAAATTACAGTAAGTAAGTACCTACAGAAGCTCACGTATGAGGAGACTGAAAATTTACTTGAGATACCTAGATAATGAAAATAGTAAAGTTACTTGTTGTATTTTAAATTAAACTAAGTAACCTACTCCGTTATCGATTAAAAAAGTCTTGCTCCGCAATCTTACACACCCTCTCACACTGATCCTCCATCACACACAAAGAGAGGACTGGTTACACACATATATTGTTACCTATTTAACCTTTTTTAAATTTTGTAATTTTATTTTACTTTTTCTAAATTGTCTTACATATACATGTTCAATAACGTACATTTCCATACATGGTAGCATTGTAATATTATAACAATAATTTAATTTGTAACTCAGGGGGTTTCGGCGTTGAGGGCTAAAATACAGGTTACGCCTAGTTCGGCCCCAAATGCTAATACTTTTGTGTACTCTAAGTTTAGATTAAGCACTCTACTTGTAAAAAATGTACATTTTTATGTGAATAAACATTACTATTACTATTACTTCTTGCTGATTCTTTAAAAATTGTGCTAGTTAGAGTCATCGTTATATTTTTCTGGAACCTGCTTGCACAAACCACTTTATTTTTGGCCATAGCGTGTTCTGTCTCAATCCTGGGCAAAGGCCTCCCACCATTCCTTCCATCTTTCGCAAGCTTACGCGTTCTACTTCCAGTTTTGGAAAACGGAAAGAAAAACACAACAGGAACAAGAAGATACAGAAGAAAAGAGATGAAGACGAACTTTCTGGTTAGAACGAACGAGACAGTTCGTCCCGTCATCTCTTTCTTCCATTTATTTCGTGGTCTGCCGCGATCCCGTCCTACTGTCTCAGGTCACAAGGTCTGAACTACTTGGGTCCACAGTTTGACGGCTGCATGTCCTGCCCACTCTGCCCAGTCCCATTTCAGTTCGGCAGCCTTTGCGCCACATCAACTTCTTTGGTTTTGGAGCGCAGTAAAGTGTTTACTCGAACTCTATCTGTTAGTTTAATTCCTAGTATACTACGCTCCATTGTTCGTTGGCAAACCTTGAGTTTGGACTTCTGGATGTTAGTCAAACACAAAGTCTGTGCGCCAGTTTAGACACACTAATGTGATGGGAAGGGAATGATGTATGATGACCACTACTGTTTAAATTAAATAAATAGGTACATAAATAGCAAAAAATCAAATTCAATTAATTCTTGCTGTGTAGCATAGCTAAAAAAAGAAAAATTTCAGACTTTCGTATCTAAAGGTATTTTGCGCTCTGTGGTGCTTTTTGGTTGCCAGCTGTTTTTTTTAATTTATTTTTTTGGTTGGGGATTCCACACAAGTGGTTTCCATATTTTTGTTTTCAAAAAATCTTATTCAGATATTGTACTATTCAATTTTGGAATTGAAAAATACGTTAAATACATCCGAGATACCGATACCTATTCAAATCCTAGCTAAGTGATGCCGATCTGGTGCCCAGCTTAATGTATAAGTAATAGAAGTATGCGATAACATTTAGTTTGTGGTCCTACCAAACCTTCCGAAAGGGAGGAAGAAAGTCACATAGGATAAACTCTATAAACATAACTAAATAAATAGCATAGAATATTTATAAAACTCACTGCTCTTTGTGCCTGCCATCGCATATTCCATCGTGAGCATCGCTTCGTTCAAGAAGTTTATGCAAGTGACGTCGACTACATCGCCGTCTGCGTATTGGTACTCGGCAGTGAAGTCGACGTCCTTCTCCGACAGGTCTGTGCGAGCTGCTTGCAGTACCATGTTGTTCACGAGGATCGTTTGAGGCGACTCTGTGGGGTTACTTGTTCTAGTTTAGACCGGGAATTACTAGTTATTTTCTAATAGCTGTTGCCCGCGGTTTCATTCGCATCCTCTGAAAACCATTTCATTGTGTTCTACCTTTTTTTTATTGGGGTGGGAAATCATCCAATGACTTCTCCCGCTCTGTGCGGAGCGAACGGGCGTGTCAGACTTTTACTGACTAAAACCCACCCGTGTTCCTTCAGTTGCCTATTGCCAAGGTCCCGGTATCCCTTTCGGACTTTCCCGCAACCCTGGCAGGCATCGGTCCTAGCGGACCCCGCCAATTGTGCTGACACCTCTTTGAGGCACGCGTGGAACACGACGCGCCATTGACCCGGGCCTGGTCCTTATCGGACGGCGAGCTATCCATTGCTCGCCGTGCGCAAGCCCGCGCCTATGGTAGCCAGGAATTCGCCTGGGATTTCCGACGCCCAGGGCGTGCGGCGGAGGTTAGGGGCGTGAGGGCGCAAACTTTGCCTCTCCCGCACACGTTCCGCCTCCTCCTTCGCGAGCATTACTGCTTCGCAAAAGGAGGAGACAGCTTCCCATGCCCTCTCGCTCCGTACCATGGCCTGGACCAGGGCCGGACGCGAGAGGTCATTGCCGCCAATCGCCTCCACGAGGACACGGCGGTGCTCCGCCCAAGCAGGGCATGCTCCACCGTGTCCTCCGGGCGATCCACACAATGGGGACACCCGGGCGTTTCCTCCCGCCTAATCCTACACAGGAACCTCCCGAAGCTGCCATGTCCGGTGAGGACATGCGTTCTACCTGTGTGCCAAACATTGAAATCCGTTCAGCTGTGAGTAACAAACATCAAAACTCACAAATAGTCATTATACATAATAATGGGAATAATAATTAGCTTACATACTTTTTTGTCTCACGTGAATGTTCATATAGCAATAGGCCGCTGTATACTTCACGTTTTTGTAACGGACCACGGGAAGTAATACTGGGTTTCCTCGATTGGTCAACACCGTACAGTTCCATAGAGTACCCATTCTTTTTTCTACCTTAAACTATTAATTAAAAAGTATAAAATTAATCTTACAGACATTCATTTAGATAATATTAGTCAGGGTAATCTGATGAGATGGGTCAGTATGGACCAAATCTGAATCTACTAGAGGTAGAGAAAGTTTTAAGGAACCACGTAGTTGATGTTAGAGATGAGAAAAACGAAAAAGAGCATAGACTTAGGGCTGATTTCATCAAAGTCAGATATCTTTTATCCTTGGAATAAAATTGTCGTCTGACAGTTTTTGTACGGAAAAACTGTCAAAATTTCAAAATTTATTCGCAGGGTAAGACATAAACTCGGTATAAAAGTTTGGTGAAATTCACGCTTAGAGCGAATTTGACCAAACTTTTATACCTAGTATAAGTCTCATATGCGCTTACGTATTAAAATACCTAAGTTTATTCTATTTTCAAGATAACTACGGTCAAAAGACCTACCGTTTAAAATATCTAAAGATCGTTTCACCGATTTTTGTAATAACTAATGAACGAAATCCATAAAGGAGAATTCATATACGGTTTATTCGACTACAATTAATTCACCTAAGGTTGGTTAAACTAACGGACGATTCAACTACTGTTGATTTATCTGTGGTATATTTTTATTTGCCAAATGATTTATTGCGAGTGAAGCGAGCGTGAGGGAAACGAATCGCTGCAAACCGACTCCACTCATTTTGAACTGAGTGAAATAGGTTAGGTTAAAACTGTGACCAACCGCGCGCGAGCCGAGCCAGCGCTACTTTCAAGTTGCTCGCAGAAATGTTTTCAGCATTGTGTAATTATTGCATGCCTGCTGCATGCATGGTGTATGCTTGTTTGCATGTTTTGTACAGTATTAACAAACTGTAGGCGAGTCGTCCATTAGGTATTTCATACATAGTTAAACTATCCAATATCTTAAAAAACCATTAGATCAATCGTTCGTTAGTTCAATTAATTTTAGTAGAATCAACATTATGTAAGTTATACAGTAGTTGAGTCGACCAATAGGCGTTATGAATTTAGGTGAATCAACCGTAGTTATTTTGAAAATAGTTAGGATAAACTTAGGTATTATGATACGTAACCGTTTTAAATCATTGTAAGGATTCAATTTTATTATGGAATGGTGCCGATTATGTTGTACACCGAACTAAACTATCCCTAAAATTCCTTACTTTGGCTATGAGAATCTTAACGCTATTCTGACAAAAAATCTCCAAATTAAAAAATTTTTTTGACACAACTAAAATCGAATTTGACAATCGCGCCTCCACTTGGTACTTGTTTTCCCTACCCCGTGAATTTTTTTAGAGCCGGAGGCGCGCAGAGGCAGTACCTTCGACGTAATGTTTTATGGAATTTTTCACATTAAGTATGGAAAACAGGCAAAAAAAAAAAAAAACAACATGTTGAGCCTCCATGAGCATGATGAGCATGGGTTTAAGGGTTTCCCAAAGAGTGTCGAAATTTTATATGTCGCTTATATGTCGAGACATATAAGCAAAAGAAAATAAAAAAAGATACACTGTTTTGCAACTGAAGTCGAGCTGTTGGTTCATCATAACATCTAATTTTAGTCCACACTTTTAATCGCGATTAAAAATAGTCAGATTTAGTTAGAGGATTTTAGACATAAGACAACATTTTTGGTTAAATCGTCAGAATAGCATCTTCACTAAACTAATATCTCATTTACAATAACCTAATTATAAGACCTGCTGTATCACCAAAAATCACACTAATAAATACTTTGACTTTGACTTTGACTTTGATTTAACTCAGTGCCATCTTAGTGCTGTCAAACTAAATTATAGTTAAGTTCTGTCAGATAGAGTCTATTTCAGAATAAGTTTGGTCGTTTGGCAGGGACGTGGACGTTTGGGGTGCGTGGACAGAAACCTCCCCGAGTGCCCGGGGGCTGGAGTTCCCTTACGGATACGTCCATGGGGAAGGCCAGTCTCTGGGACGGTGCACCCTGGGGTGCGATGTTTCTCCATTGGGTGCTGTGTGTTAGACGCACAGTACCTAGTGGAGAGGCATTGCCCGTATGCCAATATCCTGTCGGTGGGACGCTCTAATGTATACTCGGAGGAGTACACATTTAGCAGCGTCTGAGCGGGCTCGGCGTGCACTTACCCTGCCGTCGGGCAGGCAGGAGGAAGTCCTTCCTTCTGCCACCGTTGGTCTCGTAGCCCCGAAGAGTGTCAAGGTCATGTCTCTGGTATTTGACGGGAGTCGAGGGTCTTGGCTTAACCGCCCGGGCCGCGAGGAAGAAATCCTCTATAAAAAATTACCCCAAACCTCCAAGCGGCGGCGCACCGTGAGGGAGGTTGATAGCTTGGCTGATGGGTAGCTATAGAATCAGTCGCTAGTGCGAACCACAGAAATTTGAGCAAGTAAAAACATGTATGTACTCGTGGGAACAGCATGGATAATACATTAAAACAAAACGATGAGAGACAGGGAGAGAGAAAGGGAGAGGAAGGAGGTGATGCGCGGTCGGAGTCCGACGTGGCATCGAGCTCTAGCTCGTGCACGAGCCTGGAGTGCGAAGTGGTGGTTGTGGGGCCTTCCGGGAGAAAGTTCTTCCGGAAGCGCCCCAAGATGGGGTCATCCTCGGACGAGGGGACCACGAGCCGGAGGAAGATCCACTCCGGCCGCAGGGGCGGAACCCGCGTGAAGGGGGTGGGTAGAGGGCTCGCCACCAAGGAGAAGGAGGCCGGAGATGCGAGTCTAGATAGCCCAGCCGAGCCGGCTCAGCGAGCCCTGAGTCCCAGGGAGGTGACAGGGAGTGAGCCAGGCACCGCTGGTGGCCCCAATACGCAGGGCTCAGCTAGGTTCGCAGAGATCGAGGTCTCTGCCATAAACAATGTGGCCTTGAAGAGGTTGAAGACCTCTAAAGACAAGGCCATAGCAGAGGCCACGGCCTCCATAATGGCGGCAGCGGAGGCCTCCCGCAGAGGTACTCCGTCGGACGGATTGTCCGAGATGCGGACGCCTGACGGCCGCGATTGAGCTACTCCAAAAGGAGAACGCGGAGCTCCGAGAGGACCTGGCTCTGCTCCGAGGAGCCGGCCCCCGGGAGATGCCGCAGAGGGGGGAGCAGCATGGGCAGGGACGGCCCGTGCCTGATGCTGCTGGGAACCGGGTTCTGACCCTGGTGCAGCGGGAGATGGCCGAAATGCGGAGACGATTCTCTGCCCTAGAAGCCATCGTCCTGCGCCCCCCCTTGACGGCAAGCCAGCCAGCCCCCGGCCAGCGGAAGGAGGCGACGACATATGCCGTCGTCGCCGCCGGATCTGCCGCGGCCAATCCAGCCTCGCCGGGGCAGAATAAGGGCGGGGCGGCAAAAAAGGGCGGGGCGGCTAAAAAGGCCGGAGCCGCCAAAAAGGCGGCGAGGGCCCCGGCCCCGGCCCCGGCTCCGGCTCCGGCCCCGGTGGCTAAACGACCGCCCCTACCTCCCCAAGCCGATGCTGAATGGCAAGTGGCCGGGGAGAAGAGGAAGGCGGCTAGGAAGGCAAGGGCGGCCAATAAGAAAAAGGCGAGGCGGCAGCGGCGCAACGAGCGAAGCGTTGCGGCTAGGCTCCACGCCCCGAAGTCCGCAGCTGTAGTGGTCACACTACAGCTGGAAGCGGCAACGAAGGGCGTGTCCTATAAGGACGTATTTGCCAAAGTGGCGGAGGTGGTGGACCTAGGGGAGCTCGGTGCTGCCGGAGGTATCCGACTGAGGATCGCAGCCACCGGGGCCCGAATGCTAGAGTTCCCCGGTCCGGCTGGTGGCACGGCCGCTGACGCCCTGGCCGAAAAGCTCAGGGCGTCCCTTAACGCGGACGAGGCCCGAGTGTCCAGGCCGACTAAGTGCGCTTAAATGCGCATCCAGGGCCTGGACGACTCGGTGACGAAGGAACAGGTTGTGGCCGCCGTCGTCAGGACTGGGGGGTGCTCTGCCGAGCAGGTTAAGGCGGGCACCATCGGTCCTGACTATAAGGGCATGCAAGCCATTACGGTGAGCTGCCCTGTTGCGGCGGCCAAGAAAATTGCCGGGGAGGACAAAAGCCTACTGGTGGGCTGGGTGTCCGCGCAGGTCAAACTGCTCGAACCCAGACCTCAGAGGTGCTTCCGCTGCCATGTGGGCGACCACGTGGGAGCTAAATGCACCTCCGAGGTTGACCGCAGCGATGCCTGCTACCGCTGCGGTCAGCCCGGTCACAAGGCCGGCACGTGCAAGGCCACGCCGCACTGCGTCGTATGTGTGGCGGCAGGCAAGCCGGCCGACCACCGGATCGGGAGTAAGGCCTGCGCTCCACCGAAGCCTGGCAAAGCCAGGGGCAGGGGCAAGCGAACTCTCGCCGAGTTCCACAACTCCCTTGCGGAGTTGAAAGTCGTCGTCGTCGGGTTCCGTTCCCTCCCCGTGCTCGTCCTCGGGGACTTCAATGCCAAGAATGTGGCTTGGGGTTCCCGGTATACGGACACACGGGGCAGGATGGTGGAAGACTGGGCTCTGGAGACAGGCCTGGTCGTCCTAAACCGGGGTTCTATCCCCACGTGTGTGCGGATGCGGGGTGAGTCGGTGGTGGACATCTCGTTCGCCAGCCCCGCTCTGTCACCGCGTGTCACTGACTGGCGCGTCATGGAGGGGGTGGAGACGTATTCCGACCACCGGTATATCCGGTTTGACGTCTCCGCCCAGTCCTCGAGCGCGCCGGTCCGACAGGCCCCGAGTGGTCCGCGCTGGGCGCTGAAGCAGCTGGATCGGGAGTTTCTCCTGGAAGCCTCGATCGTGCAGGCCTGGGTGTCATCACCGGACAGGCCTGCCGACATCAACGACGAGGCGGAGTGGTTCCGGGAGGCCATGTCCAATATTTGTGACGTGGCAATGCCCCGGGTCCAGCCCGGATGTGCTTCGCGCCAGGTGAGCTGGTGGTCGCAGCAGTTGACGGCTCCCATGCGGATTCCCGGCCACCATAGGCGCGGGCTTGCGGACGGCGAGCAATGGGTAGCTCGCCGTCCGATAAGGACCAGGCCCGGGTCGATGGCGCGTCGTGTTCCACGCGCGCCTCAAAGAGATGTCAGCACGCCTGACGGGGTCCGTTGGAACGATGCCTGCCAGGGTTGCGGAATAGTCTGAAAGGGATACCGGGACCCTGGCAACAGGCAACTGCAATAACACGGGTGGGTTTTAGTCAGTAAGAGTCTGACACGCCCTTCCGCTCCGCCCAGAGCGGGAGAAGTCATTTGACGATTTCCCACACAAAAAAAAAAAAAAGGGTGATTTTTATTTAGTTAAGACAATTTTGTGACAAGAGAATCGGCACCATTATCTTTTCTAAGATCTAAAATAGATTCTATTTTACTATTTTGAATAGTCCCGCAACTTTTGTAGTCAGCTCCTAGGTAGGTAGAGATCTTCTAGTTTAAAAATGCACGCCCTTCCACTTAAACTATACAAACATTTGAAATGTGTATGGAACAAGCAGTGGCCCTACACTGCTCGTTCCATACATAATATGTGCATTTTTAAACTAGACAATTTCTACGTACTATCATTCAGATGTTTTTTTTTTATAACCTTGTATTGTCCCACTACACGGCAACTACCAGAGCCCTGTTTATCAAAAGTAACAAGTCTACACGTTCACAAAGTTACCTAGAATATTAATTTTCGTTAAATTCATAGCTCATCTCCATATTCATAATCAGCCTTAATGTTCCCACTGCTGGGACACGGGCATCAGGTCATCTCTCTCTTATGACCACAATTCAAAAAAGAAAATCGATTTTAAACATTTATCTCGGTACTAAGCACGACACTTGTAAACTTGTAAGACGGAATAGAGAGTCGTCGGACATTCTCAGGATTTGCTATGATTTTCTACAAGTTGTAACATACAAAGAATTATTTGCTAAACAAACTCACGAATAAAAGTGTCAAAATATAAGTACTTGTGAACTAAGTAATGATACAAGGCTTGTAAATTTTGATAAACAGAGGCCTTAGTGCGAGTTTCTTTTAACTATCTTCAGTTTACGCAGAGACCGCGTTCGGCACTCCGATTGGCCCTTCACCAGTGAAGACCAGTGAAGGACCAATCGGAGCGCCGAACGCGGTCGATGCGTAAAGTGAAGATAGTTAAAAGAAACTCGCACTAAGGCCTCAGGGCACAGGGCTACTCTCCTTCCAGTTCACTGTATAGAGCGGCTAAGGACATCGTCAACGACATCCATGCATTTTACATCTTGTTCTATCTCTAATAGTTTCAAATTCAATCAATTTCAACACTCTCCCACACATCAAACCCGTATTCCCCAAAGGGATAGGCAATTAATAAATGGTTAAATCACTTACAGTGGTCACATTTTTCAAACCTTTTGCTTTCGGATTCGAATATAAATCGTTGTAATCATTGTTGTTACGACAGCTGTAAAAGATTTAAATCTTGTAAAAACTTATTCATATACTAGCTGTGCCCGCGACTTCGTTCACATGAATGTCGGAAAACAATAATATGTCGCTTAGAAAACTTGTACCTTCATTTAAAAAAGGGGAATCTTTCGACCAGGCCTGGTGATTTTTCCTAGTAAGAAACTGCCAAAAAACTTGTGTTTTTATTTAGGAAAATGCTTCTCTATATACAATATTAGCGGTTGAACCACCTGGAGCGTACACAAAAAAGTTGCTAGGGTTGCTCACACGCGAAAGAGCTACATAAAGTTGGCCGTGGGAAAAGCAACCAATACCACAGACATTATAATACTACGCCAATACTAAGATCCACCCCCGCAACGGATAATGTCTGGCCCTGAGCTTTGTTAATAGTCATGGCGTACAACATGGCGTAACATAGGCTGACGGGGAATTGCACACGCTTAAAACTAAACGGGACATAATTGGGAATGAGAGGAATTCTTGGAATAAAAACAACATCACCGGCAGCGCCGCAACCTGTTAAGATTTCGGCTTCGATGACATTTTGTTGGTGATTGGTGACTATGAGCCGAGTGCCGTTGCAAAGTTTGGGAGGACTTAAATTTCTGAGAAGAATTATTGGCACTCCGACTTTTAAACAAATTTTGTGTGCTGAAAGACCGGGTGTGTTAAGGGATTCTAAGAACTCTACTGGATAGTGTGTGGCATCTTCTTCTTCGGTAACCGTATTTATCGATGTATATTGTTGACTTTCCCCAGAAACATGTGCCAATATTTGTGTATTTATTGCCGTCCGATAGTCGAACGAATCAAATCAACTATAACACACACCAACAACGATCGAATCGAATGAGCGGCGGTCACGAATCATACGAACAAATTACGAAGTAAAGTACAGTTCGATTCAAACTTAATGGCGGCTCGGAACATGAGGCGAGTCGCTGCGCAGTAACAATTTTCAAATTGTTTTCTATCCTTAAGTTACCTAAATATTAAAATTCTAAAGTTTCTTGTTGCAATATAGGTACGTAGTTTGGTTAGAAAATTGAGTGTTCGTCATTTACTTACATCAAATCATTGATAAAGTTGTTATAATCTGCAATTAATGTGATTTTTTTTCCTTCGAGAACCGTGTATATCTTTTGTTGTTTATCTTTTATAACGTGGTCACAAATAATTTCAGATTTAGTACCGTTTTGAACTTTCATGGACGTGATTTTAAATACAATCTCCACTGGATCTGTAAAGAAACAAATAAATAATTATCTATAACGGTATGTACAAAAATGTTGTGGCGCTTGGCTAAAATCTGAACATTCGTAACTTTTTTTATCAATGTAATTTCTGTGACATGTTCACAAATGGTTACAACGCTACAAGGTTGTATTTTGGCATGAGACTAAAATCGGAACTAACGCCGCAATCTTGTTTTATTTTATCAATACGATTTCTGTGACAATTAAACAATTTAACAACGCCACCAGTCAATGATTAATTTTGGAAGTCGGTGGCAAAAAACGAAAATTGAAAAGCAAAAACACCGACTTCCAAAATTAAAGTTATTTTTCACTTTTTTAGTGTTTTTTTTTGGAAGTCAGTTGTTTTTTTTATTGTAAGAAATTTTTATTTTTCAATTTTTAGTTGTGGTACCTACCCCACACAAATTCGAATACCACTACCTGCTATGTAAATAACAATGACGGAGTCAAATAATTATATCGTCTACATAGACTAGGTGGGAAAAATACGTGATGTTGAAGCTAAATCAAAAACTACAGTTAATAAAATTTATATGGGACCACCTCGGGAGTATACCCTTTCGAACTAAAAAAGATTTTTTAAATCGGTTCACAATTGGCGAAAATATCGATGAACAAACACAAAAAAAAAAACATACAGACGAACTTAGAACCTCCTCCTTTTTGAAGAAGTCGGTTAAAAATGGAATGGAATTTTAAATAGTAGGTCATGTGGCTACTTATAAGATACCATAATAGGTATTTCTGACCGGAGTAACTTAATCATTGCATTCCACAAGGATATAGGCACCGTATATACATTCGTCGCAGTGCGCTTTCACATCGACGTTCTTTGACAGCTGCCAGGGATGGCAATATACCGTAAAGTCCTTCTGAATTGGCCTTAAGTCACTGCCTACCTTACATACAAATTCTCAATCGAACTTAACTTTAATTAAGATGCTATTAAAAGCCCTACAGACTCGGTTAACACAACAGCAATCACAAACAAAAATTGGTAAGTTAAGTAATATTGTTAAAATATTTCACAAAAATCTTTTTCACTGGCTTTGACAGCCCCACCCACCAAGGAAAAAAAGAATAGTATGTTTAATATACGCTAACTGTGTATGGTTGATATTTCAACAAACTTGCTTTAAATAATTCAAGAATGTAGGTGCTTACCCTCTTCAGCAGATATTGCTAAAACATATCCCATAAAACACACAAAAATTGTCCTGAAAAACATTGTCACTTCACCAACTGGTATAAAAACTGATTAAAACAAAATATGATTGAACTACAATATACATTATTGTTGTGGTTAGAATGACTATTAGCGATGTGCGTATTAGAATTGTTTCATTCGAATAATATTCGATTGTATAATTTCTGATTCGATTATTTTCCATCGCAACGGGAAAGATCAGTGGCGTCTCTCAGAATTCTGGAGCAAAACCAAGCTTATTAGATAGACACGCGGTCAAGAGCAGACCACATGGAATCATTCGGTCAGTAGACACGGTTTATCACCATTGATTGATCTTCTTTTAGCATGCAATGGGAAACAACATAACAATTAAATTAACATCTTTTCAGACAATATATTGTTATGCCATCGAGGCAAATATTGTTCGAAAAGAAGTCAATTTTTTTCGGCTCAGTAACACTAACACTATTCGCTGACGCAGACATTCGGGCATGCGACGCAACATGAAAGGTGAAGCATGCGACGCAAGATGAAAGGAGGTCTTCGGGGAGACATTGAAGATCGGAACCATCCAAGAAACCCCACCATTAAAGATTGTCTCTGCTACGACCGAGTGAAATGGAATCTTTTTTGGCTTTTAGTTCTAATTTAGGTTGTTGGTGGAGCCGCTATACTTCACTATCGATTTTAACTATTCGGTTTTGAATCGCACTCGGCTCCCTTTGATTTAATCGAGTACATTTGTTACAAACTACCAATCAATTTATTCGAAAGGACATTTCAAACATTAACTGTATTATTTAATTCATTTAATTTCATGTTGACTAATAATTTTATCCATCTTCCTTGTGTGTTTTCCCGTATTCACAGTACCTACCTATCACAAAAGTACAGAGACGTAATTATGTGTTTCGAACCATTTTTGATGATATTGCGTATTACCGTTACTACGTAGGCACATACGTGTTGCGTTGGCGTTAAATTCATAAGGATTTTTTTTCCGAATGCGCGACTCTATAGGTCTAGGTGGTCGCAAGCTCTACTGCTGAGCCCTGGTTTTGATTCCCAGGTCAGGTAAAAGTGTTATTTGGTTTTCTATCTGGAATCCCTCTGTAGCAAACCGGAGCCTGGATTTGTGCCTGGTTGATGGCAATAGGCTCGACCCCTATTACCTACATGAGACTTAAACATGACTGGCGAAATATGGGTATACTAGATACTTCACAAACCTTCGGGGAAACAAGGCGTAATGTTATGTTTATTTTTTTATAACTTTTCAGATGTTGCTATTATTGATATGTACCATCTATCACCTTCTACCAGCCACAAAAGCATTACCAATAATCAGGCATCACCAGTAACCTGTTCCCACCCAACTTTAATATTTATCAAACAATAATCTTAATCAGCTATTACAGACAGTCGGGCAGGCGCTCCATGTAAAATACTGGTATTCAGCTGCATCCGGTTAGACTGGAAGCCGACCCCAACGTGGTTGGGAAAAGACTAGAAAGATGATGAATCAGCGATTACAGACTGAATCCGATAAATAACGTACCTACTACCCAGTTTTTCTACCATTTTTGGGAGTATCAACTAACCAAATCTTGACCCCTGCTGGTTTGTACTACCAGACTGCATATAATAGGGTACTCTAAGTTCACTACATGAGTTCGGAAGTTAGTTGACTTACTTTGTGCAATTTGATTCATCACCACATTTTGAAAACGGATAAGGAAAAGCTTATTTTCTAGGATGAACCCAAAACATGGTCATGTCACGTCCACCAATCCATAATGGGCCCATGTTGACCACCACATAGGCCCATTATTCGGTTACTGTGAGAGGAAGGTGGGCCATAGACCTACAAGGCCCATTTCCTCTCAAAGTGTGAAAGTCTGACTCTAAACAGTGGGAACATTTTATGCTAATAATTTATATAAGACTACCCCTTTTTATCCCGTTAGGGGTAGATTTGAAAAACCCTGGTACACATTAAACCTCTTACATACTGGCGCGACTTGTCGTGCGACGCTACGCCGCCGCATTGTTCGCCCGTTTAGTGGGTAGTTTAGAAAAACTAAAAATGAGAATCTTACTTACTTACTTTATTTACTTTGATAAGTATTCCTGCAAAATTTGAAGTAGATTGGACCAAGGAATCACGTTGTCCCATGCAAACTTTGCCCCCGTTTTTCAGCCCCTTAGGGGTAGAATTCCGGAAAATCCTTTCGTATCGGATGCCTACGTCATACAAAGAACACACCCTCCAGGTTTCAAGTCTCTACGGTCAGCGGTTTAGGCTGTGCGTTGATCCGTCAGTCAGTCATTCAGGACAAAGCATTTTATACGTATAGATTTTTTTCTAATTAATTGTAGCATCATTTGAACTAGGAAGACTATAATTTTTGGTAGCGACAGAGGTATGGATATCGCTGACTTTTAAGCATAGGTATCTCATTACTTAGGTATTTCGTGATTCAACAATGACTTCTGCGAGTTATTTAATAATATAATTGTTCTATTCATTTTGGTTTGTCCCTTGGTTAGCTAGAAATCACAATTTTGCTGAAGTTTTCCTATAACTCATTGAATTGATTTCGATGAATACTTTAATAAGCTATTGTCAATAAACACATACTTACTTAACAAATAATAATTGTGCCATCTAGTTAAGCGAAGCGGAATTACCTACTAGGAAACTGGCGCTTGTTTAAATTGCTTTCTGTTAAATTTTGTGGGAATTACTACAGAGGACGCTAGCTGCATAATTTTAAGGTAGTTCAATGGTAAAACCAATTTTACTACCTACTGGGCATCCTATATCGCCACATGGAGGGAAAGTACAGTCAATCAATCTGCTCAGCCTTTTCCCAACGATGTTGGGGTCGGCTTCCTGTCTAACCGGATACAGCTGAATACCATTACAGTAAAGCACAGACACGAGCAAAAATATATTACTTTGGACAGGTTGCCAATAATATCTGATTTCATGATTCATCCATTAATTTAATGACGGTTGGTAAATATATGTGATCCCTTAAAACATAGGTAAGTATATGATATGTCCCAAAATGTAAAGGAATGAATAAAATAATACTTATTTGTGAATAGAGAGAGAGAGTTTTGCGATTTTGCGACACATTGACTTTTTTTTCCCTGTCCTGCACTGTCCCACTCCTGGGCAAAGGCCTCCCTCCACTCCTTCCATTTTTCACGAGCCCGCGCTTCCTCCTTCCAGTTATGACGGAACCTATCCAGCTCATCTCATAATCTCAAATCATTTTTTTTACGTATAGCATTTAATATAAATTGTGAATTATATAGGTACTTGACCATTGCCTTTAGCTCATAGCAACTCTAATATTGTCGCTGCAGCCATAATATCATAAATAGCTAACTTGGTGATACTTTTTTGGTAACAAAAGAGGAAAATATATGAGGATAGACGATAATACAATCAGCCAACAGCAAAATAACGCATAATACCTATACAGAATGTGGATGCGGAGCTCATGGCTAAGTAATAACAGCCGCACGGGTCGATCCATCAGGTTAAGCTACGCTTGCCGGGGTTGGTCCGTGGATAGGTGCCCATCTTCACATACAGAGATTCCCCCGTGCCTCGCGGAAAGCACGTTAAACCGTATATTTTTTATTTTATGTCACCATTATGTACCCATATATTTGCAAAATAAATATCTTATTTTATCTTATCTTATTTTACCGTTGGCCACGGGTGTCGTTCGTGGATCTGTGATAGTCGTTACGGGTCGTCAGAAGCCCGAAAGTATGACAACCAGTCTTGCCAAGGGGTATCGTATTACCCAGTTACTGGGTTGTGGAGGTCAGATAGGCAGTCACTCCATGTAAAAGACATCTGCATCCGGTTAGACTGGAAGCCGACCCCAACATAGTTAGGAAAAGGCTAGGCAGGTAGATTGACCTAAACAGAATGTGTTGTATTAGTTGTATAGCTACCTTAATCTCGTTTTATCTGGTAGTTATTTTTAACAGACTTAAAAAAATTGAGGTTTTCAGTTCGGCGGAATCTTTTTGAAGTGAAAACTTCTTTATGTGCGTTGAGCGATTTTTGGTAACGAAAAACTTATGGGTTCGCGTCACTGACGTGCTGTAGTCAGTATAAGTGAACTTAGATTGACCACGTGAAAAGTTTAATTTGTGTAAACTGTGCATTGTTTAAATTGTGTTTTAATGTTTTCACTTCTGTAGGCAGTCCCCATGACAGCCTATTTAAAAAAAAAAACGTTTCTTCCCCAATTACTCGAAGACGGCTGGACTGATTTGGCAAAATCTTTTTTTGTTTGAAAAAGCATACTTCCTAGAATATATATTATGCTTAATTTTAATTGTTTAGGTAGTTTTTGAGTTAGCTTCAATAAAAAGTTTTTTTTTAATGTCTATTATATGATAAATAAATAAATAATATTTATTTGCAGAAAACACGGTATTAAAAGTTGTTACAGTACAAATTGAGTCCAATCATGTTTTGCTTAATATTAAGGCATGCAAAATTATAGAATCAACATTACAGTTTGATGTTCAAACTAAAACTGAAATTAATTACCAATCGAGAGAGAGACAAATTTACTATGGTGTGCCTCAGGGAAGTGTGCTTGGCCCTTTATTATTTTTATGCTATATAAATGACCTTCCGAAAACCATACCACATCCTATGACCCTATTTGCTGATGACTGCACTATAGTATTTTCTGGTAAAAATAGTGACTCATATGAAAATGACATAAACAGTAGCTTAAGTCTAATAATTCAATGGCTAAATAATAACAACTTACGCATTAATTTTAATAAAACTCAAATAATGACATTTAAACAAAGAACTAATCCTAAAATTCTTGACATTAATTATGACCAAAATAAGATTATTAAAACGGAACGAACCAAATTTCTAGGTATTTGGCTAGACGAAAACATGACATGGAAAACACACATGGAGACTATGATAAAAAAAATTCATCAATTTTGCTATGCTTTATACAATTTAAATAAGGTTGCAAATCGTAATACTGTCCTTACTGCATATCATGCATTTGTCTCCACAACTCTTCGTTACGGCATAATATTTTGGGGCAACTCTACTAATAGAGAAGTGGCATTTAAGGCCCAAAAACAATGTCTTCGAGCCATATGTTTGTTAAAAACCACCGAAAGTTGCAAACCATTTTTCGTTAGTTTAAAAATACTTACGCTTCCATCCCTCTATATTTATGAAATTTCAATATTTGTTAAGGAGAATCTGTCAAAATTTGAAAAACTTAATACTAGACGTCACCAAAGCACACTAAAATCAAAACAACACAATACTGCACTTTTCTCAAAGAGTTGTCTCGGCATGGGTCCAAAGATTTACAATAAACTACCAAAAACTTTAAAAAGCATGACCAACATAAACCATTTTAAATCGCAACTCAAAAATATATTGATTGGAAAGGCTTACTGCTCTATCAATGAGTTTTTAGAGGATAGAATAGATTAGTATAAATATATTTACTTTAAATTGACATGCTTATATTGTATACATTGACATAGTTATTATTGTAGCCAATGACATTTGATATAAAATTTATTATGACATTTTCTATTCTATTGTAATTTAAATGATTTGACTTTAATTTGTAATTTTTTTTAAAATGAATTTATTAATATTTCTAATGTTAATTTAAAATAATAATTAATTGTATAAGATTTGCATGCCCACTTGACGGCAAAACATGGAGAACTTACTTTATGACAACACCTATGTACATAACCCATGTTTGCAAAGGAATAAATGATTTGATTTTGATTTGATTTGAGTTTATGTTCGAGAAATTCTTTAACACTATAGAAACTATTTTCATTCAGCCAGTTATACAATTCAATTTTTAAAAGTCTGTAATTTAGATCTTTAAACGTATTTGGTAATTTGATTTGATGAGTTGTGATAACCTCCTGTCACTGTTATTTATATAGCACGTAAGTAGTAGTATTCGAACTTGTGTAACAAAAAAAGCACAATATAGTGAAAAATAAAACCATTTTTGCAAAAAAAAAAAACAACCGACTTCCAAAAAACATAACAAAGCAAAAAATATCTGTAATATCGGAAGTCGGTGGCAAAAAACAAAAATACAAAAGCAAAGACACCGACTTCCGAAATTAAAGTTATTTATTTTTTCACTTTGTAGTGTTTACCTATCTAAAATCTACTTCCTTAGTCATTCTTTTGTTTAATTATAGTTAATCGATACGTTATTCCCTACGTATGGATGGATCCATATTCCTTTATGTTTTTCAATCGAGTTCACAATTGGGTCGCTTGCCTTCGATTGAACAATAAAATTATAATGATTGAATCGAGAGTTGCCTACTTATGTATGTACCAGCACTCAGTCATCCCGTTAACATCAACTTTACATGTTTTACCGTGTCCGTAATCAATTATTACACCAAATAATCCTTAATAAAGTTAATAATAAAATGTTATACAGAACAAGCCGTGTGTTTAGTCATAGTAAAAACTACAAAAAATGGTAAGTTTTACAATAAAAAAACAATTACTAAAATGTTTAATCTTATACTTTATTTAAATAATAATCTAAGTTAGCTTTTATTATCCGTACCGGCTGTGTTATGTTTTTTTTTTTTTTTTTTTTCCTTTATTGGCCAACCAACAATTGTTTACACTCATAACATTTACAGTAAGTACATAACATCTAAGGTTAGTGTAACAATTAATTACAGGTTAGCACCGCATGCCCCATAAACAAATAAGATGTGCCACAAGCACTGAACTATAATTAAAGGTTAATATTTGAGTACTTAACTAAAATTAAAATTAATATGAACGAAAAATGTAACTTAAATTAAAATTAAATTAAAAAACAAATTAAAATTAAACAATTGTTCTATGAAACTTGGCATATGAGTCAAAGTGCACGTCAGTAAGATCACTGCAGCTATTTAGCAATTTGCAAAGCCGAGGAACGACAGAGTTTGCACCAAGTATGGTTCTGCGGGGTGGGGGATGCAACGGAGTTATAGGAGCACGAGGGATTCTAGCAGGAGCACGAAACTGAAACTTTGAAAGTAGTATAGGACAATCAATTTTGCATCGGAGCAGCTTATAAACAAAGGACGAGTCAATGATTGTTCTACGTTTCTCAAGTGAGACCATCTTAAAATTAGATAGTCGGGATTCATAGGATCGTACCCTTTTTGCATTTCCGCTAGCATAGGCTAGATGCCAAAGGAATCTCTTTTGTATGCGCTCCAGTCGAAGAATGTGCGTAGAGTAATGAGGTCTCCAAATCGTACTGCAGTATTCTAAGATACTACGAACGATGCAGTTGTACAACAAGATCTTCGTCCGATTATGCTTAAAACCAGCAACATTCCTTGTGACAAAACCTAGCATTCTAGAAGCCTTTTTTATGACGCCCTCGATATGAGGTGTAAATGTCAAGGCGCTGTCGAAAACTACTCCCAGGTCCCTAGTTTGATCTACCTCTTGGATAACGTTAGGGCCCACGCGGTATAAACTAGCAGTTGCTTTCTTTTTTCGGGTGTATTTCACGTGGTAGCACTTTTTTACGTTTAAGCTCATTTCATTATCATTACACCATTTAACCAACGTGTCAACGTCCCTCTGAAGTAATGCACAATCGTTTTCAGATTCGATTATCCGTGAGAATTTAAGATCGTCCGCGTACATAAAACATTCTGAGAATCTTAGGCAGTGCGGGATATCATTAACGAAAATAATAAATAGAACCGGTCCAACATGTGAGCCCTGGGGGACCCCTGATGATGTTTTGTAGGTTCCCGATTGGAAACCATTAACTGCGACAAAGAAGGAACGATTTTCAAGATAAGACTTAAGCCAGTCGTAAAGTGTACCGGTGATTCCATACGCAGATAACTTCGATAGAAGTATGTGGTGAGGCACGCGGTCGAAGGCTTTGCTAAAGTCTGTGTAAATCACGTCAATCTGCTTGCCGCAGTCAATGGCATCCGATAGCATTTCTGTGAAAGTCGCCAGGTTAGTGCAAGTAGACCTGGACCCTACGAAGCCATGCTGAGAAAAGCTCAAATACAATTTGAAGTGTGCCTGAATATATGGACAAACTAAGGATTCGAAAACCTTAGCAAGGGTTGATAAGATGGATATAGGTCTATAGTTGTTAATGTTGTCCTTTTGATCACTCTTATAAATTGGAATAACCTTCGCTTTTTTCCATAAGTCAGGGAAAATACCTGAGCTAAGAGACTTATTAAATATTAGTGTTAAAGGGGATGCCAAAGCAGGAGCACATTTATAAATAAATATTGGCGGAATACCATCAGGGCCAGCGCCTTTACGAATATCCAATAATTTGAGCTTGTTTTTTTATTTATTTTTATTTTATTTATTTAAGGATTACCAACGAGATACATTACAACTATCTTTTACAATAATAAAAACTAGTTTAAACATAAAATATCCTGTAATGCAAACTCAATTACAGGTAACCACAACTTACACATTATTGAGTACACATGCTCTGAATATATAATTAGAATTAAGAATTATTATTATTAGTATAATTATAATAAAACTAAAAAATACATTAACAAATTTAGATTAACATTAAATATAAGATTGACATTATTAAAGATTTACATTATATATTGAAATTTTGTAGAAAATTTACATGGTATAATAGTTAAAAAAAAAAAATAGTTTAAAAAATTAAATTATACATTACATTTCATAAAAAATAAATTAAATTAATGAAAAGTGGTAAATTGTATAGTTATTGGAATGATAAGTCAAATGTCCTCTAACTGAAAGTACATAAATAATTTCTTTTTAAAAGTGTTAAGACTGTCATGATTGATATCGATATCTGCTTTGCGGCATATAGCATTATACAATTTGGTAGCCCTCGAAAGGGGAGAGTTGTCACCTAAGTTGGTTTTGTGCAAAGATTGTCTGAACAGATTGTAGGTATGTGATCGTGGTAACCTGCTAGGAACATTAATACATATCTTGGATAACAGGTCAGTATTAAGTTTAGATGTCACTAATTTGAAAAGGAAACAAAGATCTAGTACTTTTCTTCGATTGGTGAGGCTTTGGAGTTTAAAGTGATGAACACGGTCTTTATAAGATTTTAATTGTTTCGCATTTTTGTTTTGTAAGGATAGATTATACAAAAACCTCCTTTGGACTCGCTCAATCCGTTGCTTATGAACGTTATAACAGGGTGACCATATCTGTGAACAGTATTCCAGATTACTGCGAACCAGCGTCTCATATAGAATAATTTTAGTTTGAGAGTTGTTGAATGGCTTTGAGGTCCTTAATACAAAACCTAGCATTTTATTTGCGTTGGATATTATCTTATCTATATGGTCATTGAAGGTTAATTTGCTATCCATCAAGATTCCCAGATCCCGGATAGTATCAACCTCGTTTAGTGTCTTGCCCAAAATAGAGTATTTTGTATTAAAAACATTTTTGTTGCGACAAAACTTTATATGTAGACATTTTTCTAAATTTAGGCTCATCCTGTTTTCTTTGCACCACTCAACCAATCTGTCCAAGTCAGCTTGCAGCAAGTGAGGATCCTCTATAGATTTTATAGGCAGGGTTAACTTGAGATCGTCTGCAAATAAATAAGATTCTGCGTGATGGAAACAGTGGATAATAGTATTAATAAAAATATTAAAAAGCAAAGGTCCTAGGTGAGAGCCTTGTGGTACCCCAGATGTCACATGAAAATCATCAGATCGAACCCCATTCAAAACAACGAACGACAAACGATTGCTAAGATATGATTGAAACCATTGCAATAGTGGACCGCTGATTCCACAGCTCTCGAGACTCTGTATTAAAAGCTGGTGGTCCACTTTGTCGAACGCTTTGCTAAAATCGGTATATACCGCGTCAACCTGAATCCGTTGGTCCACAAACTCTGTGACATTCTCTGCAAAAGCTACCAGATTGGTATGAATTGATCTGCCCTGAAAGAAACCATGTTGATTACCCACTATCTGATCTTTCAAGTGGCTATATAGATAAGGATACAATAATAATTCAAAAACTTTAGGGATGATAGAGATAATAGATATTGGTCTATAATTTCTTATATCGTTTTTACGACCATTTTTAAAAATAGGGACTATCTTTGCTTTCTTCCACGCGGATGGGAAACAACCTGTTTCAAGTGAGCGGTTAAAAAGAAGGGTTAAAGGTATAGAGAATGATTTCGCGCACTTAGCGAGGAGAATTGGGGGAAGGTCGTCAGGACCTGGACCTTTGCGTACGTCCAGACATTTTAGTTTGCTAGCGACCATATCCTCTGTAAGCGATATGTGACTTAATACATTCATGTTTCCACAACTATTTAGTTGTGGAACAACTAAACTGTTTGATGTATTAGATACCTGTGTGGAGTCGTTCTGATTATACACCGATGAAAAGTTCTTTGCGTACAGTTGACAGATATCGGTACTGTTATCAGCTACTTCATTGTTTAAGTTCATTTTTTCCGGGATTGTACTTTTATTTTTACGCTTAAGTTTAATATATGTCCAAAAGTATTTAGAATTGGTTTTTATTCTAGCTTCGATTTTTTTAATATAGGTAATGTAACATGATTTATTTAATAACCGGCACTTCTCCTTCAGCAATGATAAACTAATCTTATCCATAGCATTGTTATATTTTTTAACTCTTATTCTAAGGTTGTATGTTTGTTTCAGTAATTTAGTTAGATCTTTCGTAAACCATGGTGGTTGCTTATTGTTCTTTACTTTATATGAAAAAGGGACATTGTTGGTAATAGCACCCATTACCTTTTCGTAAAATATTTCAACCATTTCATCTATGGTCCCACAGTTTTGTAACGTTGTAGTCCAGTTTATAGAGTCAAGATGCTGTGTTATAGCTTGATAATCAGCCTTATGATAGTTACGGGTGGGTAGCATACTGCAGTTCAGAGTTCTTTCAGGAAGTATATCTAAATAGATTCGTAGAGGAGGATGATGTGTGTCTACTGTAGATAGGGGATCATTGCATTCGCCCACCTTAACATTCGCTTTATCAGCTAAAACCAGGTCTAAGACCTTCGACTTATCATTCCTGACATTATTAAATTGTTCTAAACCGTGCAACGCAACGAACTCAACGAAAAGGTGATTAGCTAAACAATTGGTGATCTCAGGGACTAGGAAGCTACTGTTATCGCTGTTCAGCCAATTTATGTTAGTCAGATTAAAGTCACCTGCTATGAACGTATTACTCTCTTCACTAATGACTTTGCTCGCGTTCTCGAGGTAATGCTCCAGAACATCAATCTTAACTGGGGATGGAATATAGACCGCGCAAAAGCAAAGACTGATTGCATGGTGTTTTGTTGTAACTTGAACTTTAACCCATAGATCTTCACACAAACTGTTATAAGAAGCCATTTCAATAGAATTATATCTTTTTAAAATAGCGATCAATACCCCACCTCCAGTCCTCTTCCCACAAAGCTCATTAAGTTGACGGTCTCTTCTATATACATTGTACCGGTCATCGAATAACTCAGTACTGGACATATCATCACTAAGCCAAGTTTCCGTAAGAATAACAACATCGTAATCATTAATTAATATGTTATGATACAAGTCATGCGTTTTTGTCTTTAAACCTCTAGTATTTTGGTAATAAATTTGGAAATCTGCGAATTATAAATTAATTGTTCAATAAACATTCGAAAAAAAAACACAAAAGCCGGTAAAACATGTTAAACTAATTTAACCAGTTTGTTCAACAGGCTATCGCGATCAATCACAGGTGCTGTTAGTGGTAGACTGTTATTCTTCATATTATGAAGAAACTCGGACTCGGGTTTACTATGGGTCACAGTCGCATCACTAAAAGCGGAGGAAAAATTGGACGCGAACATTTCACAAACTTCTGGACCATCTGATGATAATACGGTTCCATTAGTCATTGTGGCTGGATAAGAGCTAGAGCCACCTTTTCTATCTTTAATGTATGCCCAGAAGCGGTTCGGATTTTTGGGTATTTCATTTTCAATGTCTCTAATATACTCATTATAACTATCAGTAGCTGATTTGGAACACCGTTTACCTAATAATTTGAGCTCGATTTCATCCCTAGGGTTCTTATATACTTTGAAGCGAGATCTTATTTTTTCCTTTTCTCTTAAAGCTCTTATTAAGCTTTTATTAAACCAAGGAGGATATTTTTTATATTTACAAGTAGGTTGAGAGGGCTCATGCATACGTATAATATGCAGGAGCCTGTCATAAAACATACAAAGCATTTCATTAACATCAGCCATTTTTTCAAATAGTTGTTCCCAGTTTATATCGCTTAGATTCTCGCAAATTTTCGTATAATCAAGTTTATTATAATTCGTTTTTATAGTCTGAGGATTGTATGGAAGTCGGTTTTCTTCACTCGCTGTTATCAGGATTTCGATAGGGGGGTGATGGACATCAATAGTGCTGAGGGAATTCAGGGCCGCATTAACGCTACCGGCAGGTAAATTAGTTAATACAAGGTCTAATATTCGGCCAGACGTATTCAGGATGCCATTCAGTTGTGACAATTTATGCATGTGAATAAAGTCAGTTAGTACTTTAGCAATGCCAGGAGGAGTATAAGTATAATTATTCCCTGCGTCATATACCAAATTCCATTGTATATTACCTAAATTAAAGTCACCGACAATACATGCGCACAAGTTTGTCTGCTCAAGAACCACGCTACAATGGTCCAAAAAATTATCCAAGCTACTACGTAAGACAGGGGGTGGTAAGTAAACTGCGCACAGAGCCATTCGACGAAAAGATTTTAAAAACGGTACCTCTATAGTTAACCAGAGATCCTCACAATTACTTTCCCACTGAACCATACGTTTTGAGTTAATTGTTTTTAATACAGCGATCAATACGCCACCTCCGTCCTTCTTCCTACCATCTCTATCTCTTCTATATACTATATATCGATCGTCAAAAAGCTCCGTGCTCAGAACACTATTATTCAGCCATGTTTCAGTTAAAATCACAATATCATAGTTCTCTAAAGACAATTGACGACAAAAATTATGAGTCTTCGTGCGTAGACCTCTTGTATTTTGGTAATAAATATTAATATGATGAGCTGAGAATTTTAACTATAAATTAATACCAAAGCTGCGACGACTCGTGCAATAAAAGTTAATGAAAGTCAAACATTATTTTAACTTATTTAAAGTGTCCATGTTTCTAACCATGATATGATCAGAGTCTTCTACTTTACGCATAAAAATCTTACCACCTCGAATCCACACAAATTTATAACCTAGTTCTTTGGCCTTGAACCTAGCGGCAGCGTGCAGAGCCCTGTAAGTGGGGGACAGATGTTCAGTCACGAAGATTGGTGTTTTTGGCCCAGAATAGCCGAGATGCACGCTGTTCAGCTTATTATCCTTATTGTTTTTATTAAAATTAACAATAGCTGCTAGGAATTGATCACGAAGTCGAGGGGAAGCCAGCTGTACAACTATTGAGCGTGGTCTAGTATTATTAGGGTTCAGTTTGGCAACCCTAGTACAATGCAAGATATCTCTGTTTTCCACAACACACGCAGCCACTTTAGAAATTTGAGACACAATATCAAAGAGATTTTCGTGTTTCCTCTCAGGTACGCATTGAATTTCAATGTTATTAGATCGAGTTTGTTGCTCCAGCTGATCCACACGAACATTTAACGACTTCATATTATTGCTCATTTCTAGATTCTCCTTCCGCAATTCCATAATGGCGTCCCGGGATGAAGCATGCTCCTTTAGTAGGTCCTCATACTGACTGTTCATGAATTTCATCGAGTCCTCCATGGCAGAAATCTTCGTATTGATGGGCTGCAACTCTCTATGTAGTATTGTATTAATGGTTTCATTCAGTTTAGACAACATCAACGATAATTCAGTCTTCATAACTTCCTGGATAATTTCGCGAATGTCATCTCGTACATTTTCAGTAGTCGCCTGAGGTGGAGACCCAAGAGCTTGCCTTTTGTTCCCTCTGGTGGTCGAAACATTACGCAGAGGAGTTTTTTCGTGCTTATTTTTCGGAGATGTGTCATCAGCCATGTTTAATTGTTATTAGTGAAAAAGCGCAAAATAATTCCAAAATATGCGTTTTATGACAAGAACTAAGCTGTTGCTTCTAAAAAAATAAGCACATCAGCAAAAAGGTAAGCATCAGTAAAATAAAAATGCGAAAAGAAAAGCTGGTCCTCAGATTTGAACTTGTGTACACTTTAACAAGGTGTAGCACCAAACCTCTGTTGGCTATCTTGTCACATGAAGTAGCAGCGAAATAAGCGATCACTATTTCGCACCTGTGTTTTGGTGGGCGGGGTAATTGTAGCAATTGTGGATTTGTAACCATATATGGTAGCGCAACGAGCCGTTTCGTGTGTTCTGACTCACCGCCGACCGACGAATAGGAGCAGCGCGCGTAATATGACTCACTGTTGTTTGGTGCTTTGTTTCTTTGTTCAAGTTTCAAACTGCTTATCTCTTCGAAATTAATGAAGAACTCGTGGATATTATTTCACCACAACGTGCCGTAACCAGGGCACTATTGTAATGGCGTAAAACTGTACTGATAAAGCTAATAAATAAACAGTAAATATTTATTATTAGCGGAGCGACTCGCAACACGTCTTACTGCTAGCGCGCGGAACGAAAGTATGTTATCAATATTATGCCACAATCTGAAACTGCTGGAGTTATCAAAAGTTGGAAAAGAAACCCTGGTGACTGTAGTTCTTGTTCTAACTAACATAACATAACATAACATAACATAACATCACGCCTGTATTCCCCGAAGGGTTAAGCAGAGGTGCACCAATAGTACGTTCACATTTCGCCAGTTACATGTATAAGTTCAGTAGTTAAGAGCTCAAATTCACTTTTTATCTCGCTCGCACCATACTACTCGCGGACTGAGTGAGAGCGAGACGGAGTGGGGTGCTGGCGGCTCTAGACCTCGAATAGTCTAGGTACTTAATTGCTTTGTAAATAGAAAAAAATAAAAAAACATAAGACCTGCTTTATAGTTAGTTCAGTAATTATGCACAGTTTCATGATCTAAATTGAAGTAGTTTTTGAATACCAGCGGTTTATAGTTCGGTTTAGAGATAACTTGGATTTTTATCTACCGAGAAAACTTTATGTAATCTTGTTTTCGTCAAACATAGGACCTAGCATCAATCCTCAACTTTAACATATATTTATTTCAAAATTAATGCTGCAGTATTTTCGGCATAACGGAGGATCATGCTAAGCAATTTGAGGAAGGGTGCGCCCTTAAGTATTTACGCACTTCCTAGCCTGAAGCACAGGTTCAACCTAGTTCAGCGAATTAAGCAACTGTGCTGTATTTTAATTGATAAGTTATCTGCACAAATATTTGGAAGACAAAAGATTTTTGATTTTGTTTGTAACCAACATAAAAATAAACTCAAACACTACCTACTGGACCGATTTAAAAAATTCTTTCACCAGTAAAATGCTATTTTAAAACCCAGTTTATTGTAAATGTGTTCCCTTTTATAAATAAACGATTATTATTATTTTGCTAAGTTGTATTTGCAGCGGACTACCTGGGGACGCAATGGACCCCCAACAGGCAACTGAAGGAACCCTGGATACCCCTACAGGCAACTGAAGGAACATGGGTGGGTTTTAGTCAATCAAAGTCTGAGCCTTCCCGCTCCACCCAGAGCGGGAGAAGTCATCTGATGATTTCTAACCCTCAAAAAAAAAAAATGGTATGCCGCTGCAAATGAAAGCATTCAAAATTCAAAAATGCTTCCCTGTACAAATGATGCACTCAATCAGTGGATAGGCTCTGTTCGATTCTTATTGTTGAATTGAGGGTAGTTGGTAAATCATCACTGAACCTACCCGCTACCAACGTCGCGGCCATCTACATCCGTGACGGGCAGTACGATTTTACGCCTTGAGTTGAATGAACGTTTCTTCCTCTCTTGTTGTGATTGAGTTTTCTAGCTAAACGTTTTAGCGTCTGTAGTGTTCGTGGACTCACTACCGTGTGGTGTACGATCATCAAGACTTTTGAACCCAGAGAATACCTGAACTGCCGATCTGTGAAGTGCCGTGCACGCTCAAACTCTCCTGCTGAATCTGGAACTGAGACAAGGTAGGTGGTGTTCAATTGCCTTCTTGGAGATAGTAGGAACGAACGATTTCCACCCACAAATACTTTACTTTCAACACATTAAGGTTCACAAGCCGCCAGCAAATATTTTCTTAAAAAGGTTGGTCAAAAACCGAACAACCAAAGTGGTCCTTCGAGCCGGATGGTTTATGAACCCTCGAACTCGTAGTTCGATTCTAGCCGTGCTAGATAGTTTCCCACCTAACTCGTAGTTAGTGTGATTACAGACGTTCTGTCCATTTTTCCCTTCTGATTCTGACCGTGTCAGTGTCATATTAATTCAATTTGGTACCTATAGTTTCGTCTTTACACATTAAACACATATATATTTATTAATCGTACATAATAAGTGTGTTGGTAATTAATTTGCAAAGCATATACCGTATAATCCGTAATCGTTCATTTTGCTTTGACCACGCGCCATCTGCGTCGTAGATAAAACAAAATGGCGCCACCGGTCATCAAAACTAAAGAAACAAAAGAAGTTGCTGAAGCGTGTCAAAGTAATGAAATAACAGTGTTAATTAATAAAAAACAAAGAATGTTTGAGCGAATGCAAAATGCCTACGATCTGTCATTAGTTAATTCAGATCCCGCATCGAAAGAATTATTTTTGATGCACGTGGCTAATATTGATAATTTACGTACTTCTTTTGAAAGTCTGATCTTTGAAATCCTTGAAAAGGAACTTGAATATGACCCTAAGTCATCCCTTCGTAATCATGAATTAAAAAGTTTTGATGAATTGTATTTCCGAGTTAAGTTATGTGCATCGAAATGTCAACCTAATGTCGATAGTTATAAGGTTGAAGATACTTCGCGCTCTGTGGAGTCTAGACCAAGACTTCCTAAGTTAGAACTTTTCACATTCGATGGGAACATTGAAAATTTTAATACATTTTTCGAGACATTCTGTTCTTTGGTTCATAATCAGACAAGTATTCCAAAAATAGATAAATTTCACTATTTATTGTCATGCACAAAAGATTCTGCATTAAATATTGTAAAGAGTGTGCCTATTTCTGCGAATAACTACGAACTCGTTTGGCAAAGTCTTCTTGATAAATATCAAGATAACAGAATGTTAGCTGGGAGGTACTTGGATAAAATGTTAACCTTTTCGCCGCTGCAAAAAGAATCAACTGATCATTTGAACTCATTTATAGAAACATTTGACCATTCATACAAAGCTATAGAAGCATTGAACATTAAGAATTTAAATAGTTATATAATGTGCCATATTGCTTTGAGGGCTTTAGATCCCCATACACGTAAAATCTTCGAACAAAATTTAAATCAAAAAACTATTCCAGGTTTTTCAGATGTAATTAGTTTTGTCCAAAATCATATAAAAGTTTTAAGTCATTCTGCATCTTATTCATCGAGTCCAAGTGCACAGCAGACGAATCAGCGTAAACAATTACCGCCTAGTAGACAGAATAAGAATAATTATTCGCATGTAACTTCAAGCTCAAAATTGTCATGTTTACATTGTGAAGAAAATCACATGATATTTAGGTGTAATAAGTTTCGTGATCTGACTAATACACAACGCATTAGCCGTGCTAATGAATTAAGGTTATGCCACAATTGCTTAAAACCCAATCATACGGTGAAAGACTGCAAAAGTGAATTTAGATGTTATGTTTGTAAGGAGCCTCATCATGTTCTATTGCATCGGGAAGCGAGTGATAGTAGACCTAAACCGGTTTGTTATTCTGTTCCCACCGCAATCGAACAGGCGCCCGCGCCGGTGTCATCATGTGAAATGCAAGCGTCCGCTATTATCAATAATACTAATAATCACTTAGCATCCACACTTAACTACGCAGTCATATTGGGAACAGCTATTGTAAATGTGTTGGATTCATTTAACAACTACCAACCTGTTCGTGTGTTAATAGATTCAGGTGCGCAGTCGAACTTTGTTACAAGTAATTGCTTTCAACGTTTAGGATTATCTGCAAAAAAGTGTCCTTATAATATTCTAGGCCTCGGTGGTGAACTAGTCAAGAATAAAGGCATGGTATCTTTAACTTTAAAGCCTCGTTGTGCGACTTCTTGTTTCAATTTAAATGCAGTAATTTTACCCCACTTGACTTCGGACATGCCTACCGTAGAAATACCTCAAAAAATAGTTGATGATTTTAAAAATTTAGATTTAGCTGATCCGTGGTTTTATAGAAAGTCACCGATTGATATTATTTTGGCCGGTGACATTTTTCCGTACATTTACGACGGAAAAAAGATGATAATAAAGCCCGATGTACCAGTCGCGTTAAGCAGCGTATTTGGCTATGTCGTAACGGGAAGACTAGAGATGCAATCTTCTAGCAATTGCAATGTTGTAGCGTCTACAACATCGTTAGTATCGTATACTATCGAAGAAAATAATTTAAATGAAACTCTTAAACGTTTTTGGGAAGTGGAATCTTTACCGTGTGAAGTTCCTATCGATCCGTTAGAGGAATTAGCGGAAAAAATATACATAGAAAATCATTATCGGGATGAAATCGGTAGATATGTTTCCCCAATTTTATTGAACCCTGAGCATGAAGTGCTCGGTGATTCATATGATACTGCTCTCAAACGACTCATTCAGGTTGAGCGTCGTCTGGCTCGGTCTCCAGACCTTCGTAAGGCCTATGTCGACTTTATGAAAGAGTACGAGTCACTTGGACACATGGTACCATACACTGGTACTGAACCTTCGGGTTATTTTGTCCCACACCATTGTACCGAGGAACATTTTTGACACGTCAAAAATGTACCTCGGTACATTTTTGACGTGTCAAAAATGTACCGAGCCGTAATCATAGATCCTGCTGACAGGAAGTACCAGCACATACTGTGGCGTAATCATCCTATGGACCCGGTCCGTATTTTTGAGTTAACTCGAAATACTTACGGTCTTCGTAGTGCACCTTTTGTTGCTGTACGTACATTGCACCAATTAGCCTCGGACGAGCTAGCTCAAGGCATGCCGTATGGTGATGCTGTGCCAAGATCCAAGGCGGCATACGTACTGACCAAGGGCTTTTACGTTGATGATGTCTTGTGGTCTTGCCAGACCCTGGAAGAAGCTTGCACGTTGCAAGACGATTTAATATCCTTACTTAAAAGTGGTGGATTTGATTTGAGAAAGTGGGCTAGTAACTGTCCTGAGTTGCTAACAAGAATGCAATTTGACCAGGTTTCTACCATCAACTTTCAGGACGATACGTTATCGTCATCTCTCAAGGTTTTGGGATTGACATGGTTACCCTCGTGTGACTCATTCTCTTTTAATTATAATTTGACTGACGCAAAACAAACTAAGCGTTCCGTTTTAAAACTACTCGCGAGCATCTTTGACCCAGTAGGTTTTATCGCGCCATGTACTTTTGTCGCAAAGTGCATAATGCAAGATCTTTGGAAACTCGGCCTTGGCTGGGATGATCAGTTGCCATCTGAGCTGACCTCCCTGTGGAATAAGTTTATTTCCGAACTACCAGATCTAAGTAAATTGCGAATTGAGCGTCATGTTTTAATATCTCAGTTCAATCAAGTGCAGTTAATAGGATTCTGCGATGCATCATCGCGTGGCTATGCAGCTTGCATCTACTTGCGTAGTGAAGACAAGTATGGTCACTTGAAAGTTAGGTTACTGATGAGCAAATCTAAGGTCGCACCTCTAAATCCAATGATGTCAATACCTAGGCTTGAGCTCGAAGCTGCGGTTCTATTATCAAAGCTAGTTAGTTTTGTCGTACAAAACTTAAACGATTTTAATGTTTCTATTATTGCGTTAGGTGATTCAAACAACGTTTTAGCATGGCTGCAAACGCCACCTTATAAATTAAAAACATTTGTGGCTAACCGTGTTAGTCAAGTGATCGCCGTGGTGCCACCAAATTGTTGGTTTCACGTGAATAGCGAAAATAACGCTGCCGATGTCTGCTCGCGCGGAGCAATGCCAGCTCGATTCGTAAAAAATGCTACGGATTGGGTTCACGGTCCAACATGGCTTTATGAAAACCAACAACAATGGCCAATAAAACCATTTTATGTAAAGGAAGGTTTCACCATTCCTGATATTAAAACTAATTGTGATACGTTCGTTTTAACTACGTGTGACGATCAAAAAATATCATTTAAAAATAATTTAGAAGATACATTCAATAAATTTTCATCCTTTAATAAATTGCAACGTCTTATGGCCTGGTGGCGGAGGTATATAAATAACCTCAAGTCTAAAGCACCTACAAGGGTATATGGGCCTCTCAGTGCTTCAGAGCTAAAGAAAGCTCGTGATATAATAATTCGAGTGATACAATTAAATCATTTTCATAATGAAATCGAATCGTTGCTAGCAGATAAAAATAAAATCATTGCTTCGCTGCGTAAACTTTCACCCTTTGTAGATTCTCAGAATTTCCTCAGGGCGGGGGGTAGACTCGTGCATTCCGATCTACCTTATAACACTAAGCACCCTGTGCTATTACCTAAATGTCACACGACTAATGTAATTATTGAATATTACCACAAGTTATATTTACATGTTGGACCTCGTACCTTACAAGGCATACTATGTAAAAATTATTGGATAATTAGTGCTCGTAGAATCATTAGATCCGTTCTCTCAAAATGCAGAAATTGTTTTCGATGCCGACCTAGCTCAATTCAGCCTGCAATGGGTCCGTTACCCGCCCCCAGACTAAAGCCTGGTAAAGTCTTCGACCACGTTGGTTGTGACTTGGGTGGCCCTTTCTTTGTGAAAGAGAGTTTGAGACGCAATGCAAAGGTCCACAAGTCATATCTATGCTTGTTTGTGTGCTTTTCAACGAAGGCTGTACACTTAGAAGTTCTCACAGATCTAAGTTGTGATTGTTTTTTGGCGGCATTCGACCGCTTTGTAGCTCGCCGCGGACTTTGCAGTTGTTTATATTCTGACTGTGGCACCAATTTTATTGCAGCAGCTAAACATTTAAAAGAAGTTGCGAACTTCTGGAATAGTAAAACTTATGCTGATAAAATTTCTAACGGATTAACGTCACGTCATATAGAATGGCGTAATAACCCTCCTAACGCTGCGAGTATGGGTGGACTCTGGGAAGCAGGAATAAAATCTGCTAAACATCACCTCTATCGTGCAGTAGGTGATAGATCACTGACTTTTGAAGAATTAAGCACAATTTTCTGTAGGATTGAAGCTGTTTTAAATTCACGGCCCTTGTGTTCTTTATCGGACAACCCAAACGAGTTCGAAGTATTGACAGCAGGTCATTTTCTCATAGGTCAGAATTTATTAGCTGTACCGGAATATGACTTTGAGGATGTTGCTCAAAACAGATTGTCACGTTGGCAATTCGTTCAGAAGGCTTCACAGTCCTTTTGGAGGCGTTGGTCAGATGACTACCTTCACACTCTTCAGCAGAGAGCGAAGTGGTTTTCAACTCCGCCTAACTTAAAGGTTGGAGATTTGGTTTTACTGAAGTCTCATTTAACTAAGCCCCTCCAATGGAATTTAGCCCGGATTGAGAAGGTACATAGTGGTGTCGACAAAGTAAATCGCGTTTTGACTCTACGAACTAAAAATGGATTCATCCAAAGACCTACAAATAAAGTTTGTCCATTACCCTATGCAAATTAATTACCTTCCAATTAATATTATAAATAGTTTATTTAAGTTTACCTTTATTTTTTAGCTTCTCTGTACCGTGTACACTTTACATTTAGAATACTCTCTACATGTAGAACTATAAGTTTATTTATGTTTAAGTAACTTCTATTTGTGTAACATATTCCACACTTTTCATTCATTTAAAGAAATCAATCATATTGATTTCGGTGGGGGGTATGTTCGATTCTTATTGTTGAATTGAGGGTAGTTGGTAAATCATCACTGAACCTACCCGCTACCAACGTCGCGGCCATCTACATCCGTGACGGGCAGTACGATTTTACGCCTTGAGTTGAATGAACGTTTCTTCCTCTCTTGTTGTGATTGAGTTTTCTAGCTAAACGTTTTAGCGTCTGTAGTGTTCGTGGACTCACTACCGTGTGGTGTACGATCATCAAGACTTTTGAACCCAGAGAATACCTGAACTGCCGATCTGTGAAGGGCCGTGCACGCTCAAACTCTCCTGCTGAATCGGGAACTGAGACAAGGTAGGTGGTGTTCAATTGCCTTCTTGGAGATAGTAGGAACGAACGATTTCCACCCACAAATACTTTACTTTCAACACATTAAGGTTCACAAGCCGCCAGCAAATATTTTCTTAAAAAGGTTGGTCAAAAACCGAACAGGCTCTGTGTAGTATAAATCTTACGAAATAAGTTTAATGAAAGTCTGTTTTTATTACTTTCAGTTCTACCGGAACATCCTTTCAAAATTCCAAACTCAAAATGGACGGGGAAACTGCTGAGTTGGAAAATCACTACGAAGAAATTGCATGGTCAACATCCAAACGAACGCAAAACGAAAGTATTGTTTAACATCCATCCTAATATTATAAATTCGAAAGTAACTCTGTCTGTCTATCTGTCTGTCTGTCTGTCTGTATGTTACCTTTTCACGCCTAAACCGGTGAAGGGATTTCGATAAAATTTGGCAAGAAGATAGACGGCATCCCGGGGAAGGACATAGGCTACTTTTTATCGACATACCACGCGGGCGAAGCCACGGGCGGAAGCTAGTTTAAAATAATTATTAGGTATATTGTTATTATTGTAGTTAGGATCATTTTGTTTTATTAAAGTACATAAGTAAGTAGTTTATATGGTATTTGTTTTTTTTTTAGAATAGAATAGATAATTTATTTGTCTGAAACATAAACAATATGTATGCACACAATTGCAAGTTTTTTTTTTTTTTTTCAAAATAGGATGGTACAGTCTGTTACAATAAATAAAGATTTACAATTAACGGATGATAAAAATAAGAGTAACAATAAACAGAATATGAATTTGGCGTCCTAGCTAGGTTAGGTACAGTCACGGACTTTAATTGATGAGCCACCTGGCACTGTTCGTATTTTAGCCGTGTAATGCAAATCGGGTTTATTCGGTTCCCGACACGCAAAGTCATATGTCTTCGTATTAGAAGAAGAAAATTATATTTCATACCGGTTGGCTAACCTGAGAGCCAGAACTACAATCTTGACAGCAGAGTGACTACTCAAAGTCAACCAATTGCAGGTCTAGCAACAGTAACCTAGCAACGATAAATAATTGTTGCTAGGTTACTGTTGCGATAGTAACGTTAGCGTACGGAGAAATTCTCTGACATCGATATTTCACACTTGTCACTGTCTTCAGTTAAGTTTTCAGAATTATTGAGTTAATGAGCTATGATTCAAAGGAGGTCAGTATCAAATAGATTGGATAAACTTAATGCAACATTGTATTTATTTTTATCATTAAGAACTTATTAGTCAACCTCTATGGATAAGACTATTTCCGATTAAAAGTAATTTATTTGTCATCTTGATATTTCAACTGTCACTGTCTTCAGTTATGTTTTCATAATTATCGAGTTAATGAGCTATGATTCAAAGGAGGTCGGAATCAAATAGATTGGATAAACTTAATGCAAAATTGTATTTATTTTTATCATTGAGAACTTATTAGTCAACCTCTATGGATATTTCCGATTAAAAGTAATTTATTTGTCATCTTGTTTACGAGCTTGCGATTTGAGTTCGTGTTTAATCGTGTAATCTCGTGAATGTATGAAACTGTAAAATTGAAAAGTTTGAAGGTGGCTCATCAATTAAAGTCCGTGACTGTACCTACATGGTAACCCTGTATTAAGGTTGATGCGCTAGGGTAGACCGCGAAATTCAAATTTTCTTACGTTTTTTGCAATTTGCAGGTCAGTATCAGGTTGTACGAGTATGTTGATCTAAATATTATTAACGCTGGGGTTAAAAAGTATCCTATGTGTTAATCCAGGTTATAAACTATCTGTGTGCCAAATTTCATCCAAATCCGTTCTCTAGTTTTTGCGTGAAAGAGTAAAAAACATCCATCCATCCATCCATCCATCCATACTTACAAACTTTCGCGTTTATAATATTAGTTAGATTACTCAATACTCAATACTTTATTGCAATCCATAATGTGTACATAATAAGTTTGTATGTTAAGACATCGAATCAATTATGGACCCTGTCAGGCACAGCAAAAGTTATTTTTTAACAGGAGAGAGGATGAAGGCGCTTTTTTTTTATATTCATAGATATTCATTTGCTTGGGAATCAGTGATTAAAAAAAACCCAAAATTGGTGCCTACTGTTAAAATACATAAAAAGAATTAAGCACTACTTACAAGCGATTTTTTTCCGGAAACTACACAATATCATACCTATTACGCTACTACAAATGAACAATAGCATGCGCAAACACTGCATTCTATCTCTGTCTTTCCCCCCTCTTAAATTCGCCCGGGGGATTTTAGGCGAAGGACCGATAGCTTTACATGCTCCCTGATTTCTCCTAAGCACAGGAAGAGTCACAATGCCAACTTCCTCACTTTGGACACTGTTTGCTACTGAGATTTTTTTGAGGGAGAAATCTCATAGGTTACCATTTATCGACCTTATTTTTTCTGCTTTTTTTTCGTTTTGGGACCTCATGGTCCTCAGCTGGATAAGCTAGTCACTAGCTAGACCGACGAGTATTGATTTAAATAGTAAGCAGCAATCCTTAGTACATAAATATGTAATAACGTCAGTAAAAACATAATATCTATCCTTATTTTCCCTTACAACGAAAATGATGGTCATCCTAACTACATCCTAACTAATATTATATTAATGCGAAAGTGAGTTTGTTTGTTACACTTTCACGCTACAACGGCTGAACGGATTTGGATGAAAGTACAGTAGACTATGAGATACTTTTTATGCCGATATTCCCACGGGATCGTGAGTTATGCTGGTGAAACCGCGGGGCGCAGCTAGTTATTAAAGTATTTATTATAATAATATAATGTAGTACATGTCGCAGGTAAATTAAAAACATCGAATCTTTGTGAAAATCCTAGGACCATTACCCCAATTGCGTAATACACTTTCTGTCACAATTCGAAAGATTTTGAAAGAAAGTCCATACCGATTGCTTTATATGTTTGAATAATCCGTCTGCTCGACAACGCAATTATCACAATGAATGTTGTCAAATTGTCAAAATGAAAGGCATTGTAATTGTTAGCGTGTTACGCAATTAACCCGTCTAGTATTGGAAACATCTAGTTTCCAATACTAGACTACGCTTGCCAAAATCTTTCTTAGTTTTCAATAATCCGGTCCTTTACAATAATCCTAGGATTTTCGCAAAGGTTCGAGTTTTCCAATTATCCTGCGACATACCCAGTTGCACTGCACACAACGTACCTATTATTATAAATATTTATGACATCAGTACCTTAGCATATTCTGAACTTAGCGGGTAGTATTGTTAATATTTATTACAAATTACAAGGAAAATAACAATCATGTCCATTTTAATAATGTGTGTATCAATAATTTTAATTTATTGCTCAGAAGTAAAATTGCAGCATACGGGTAAGAAATTTTAAGCTTTCAATGTATATTATAGGCGACTGCACTAGAAGTAGGGATTGTTGTTTATACGAATATTTGTTTGCATGTGAGTCTAATCCTTTGACGCAGTACATAAGCTTTACGCACCTGCCCCATAGCCGGCGATTAGCGAGAAATGAGTAGAGCTAGCAACTAAAGCCGAGTTAGCGGGGAAAGCAGCGATGGCAAAGAGCGATTACTCGCTGCCTGATATGCGTATGTACCAAACAAGAGTCTCTCAGTGAGTGTTGCTTCCCAGGGGGCCTAGACAAAATCAATTTGATCTTTCCGTTGGCGTTAACGCTTACAGAAAAGGGATTTTGTCTATAGCCTCTGGTACCTCATTAACGGCATATTTATGTAGTCTATTATAGAGTCTATTAACTGCTCCCAAATTACCATGTTTATTTTCTTCACATTCATCCTTGACATATAATCATTGTATTTGACATTATATACGTCCAATTAATTTTAAAAGAGTAACCATGGATTTTCTTGCCGGCTCTTCTCCATAGGAAACGACCAATTGAAACCGTGCAACCTAGCTTCTGACGTTTCATAAGTGCCCATATAGGTATATGTGTTTTTTTTTATTTTGATTTTGAGTGTTCCCGTGTTCCGCGCGCCAAGCGAGCGTCGCTGAGTGAGTTCTATCTTTGACAGCTCTTGTCGCTGCGACAAACTAGTACTCGCCGGCGCAGCGGTATGAAAATTCAGCAAACCATTAATCAGCCGTCTCTTACATTTGGGTCAGGTAGATACTGAAGTTTTCTATGGAACGGTTGATATTTTTTTTGCAATTATAATGCTGGCCCATGGAGAAAGAAAGTTGTTTCTAATTGATTTTTAATACCCGCTGTATGTACGTATGTCTGTTACTTACACGAGACCTACAATCTTTGGACGTTTCTTGAGTGGGAAAATTGATAGCTAGTCGCTTCCTCGTCGGGCGGTGGGACAGGTGCCTAACCCTCCACAATTGGATATATTTGAATAAATAGTGGTTGTTAGATATTTATGTCACGCCCATACCCAAGAGCTTGATCATCAATTTTCATAAGGGGGACTCTTAGGAAATGTGATACAGTCAACGGCACATCAGTGGTACTACGATTCTACGAAAAGTAGGACTTACTGCTACGATTTAAAGTCACTGTCAATGTGAAATTGTTACCAGTGATGTGCAGTTGACTGTAGGTATGATGACAATGATAATATTATATCAAAGTTTTTCTGCCTTTCAGATAATCCAAAAATTCTTTTTCGTTTTCAAGAGGAATATGGGACTGACTTCATTGTTGAAAAATATCAACCACTTGACATAGTTTTGGATAATTTTTTCGCTAAATATGCGTGGTAAGTGAGTGGTTAGATTTAAGCATCCATTTTATTTATTAACTGTAGGTAATATTTTATCATTTATATGAAATAAAAAGTTTTTATTTTATTACTTTTATGGATCTATAACTAACTAATAAAGATTAGGTAGGGATACTTTGTTCAAAAAGTGTCTGATGAAAATGTCAACCAATACCTAGATCAAAAAACATACCAGTGCAGTGGATCAATTTGAAGTGCCGATTTCAATCCGAAAAAGTAATTTTAAAATTGAGGTTATCTAACAATCAATTTCCTCAATTTTCGTTCTTTATTTTTCAATTAAAATTTAATACGTAGTGTTATTCAAACGACAATTGTTGTGAAAGGGCTTTTGGCTAACTATTAACAGTCGCACGAGTCGATCAATCAGGTTAAGGTGGGGTGACGATGACGGTCTTTTACATTCCAAGACCCTTCCCTGCATCGGAAACCACGTTAAGCCGTCCCGGCTATCATTCCTGGATCGCTGACGATCGTTACGGATCGTCAGAACCACGAAAGTCTGACAACCAGCCTTACCAAGGGGTATTGTATTATATCCCCAGTAACTGGGTTGTGGAGGCCATGTAGGCCGTCGCTTCATGCAAAATACTGGTATTCAGCTGCATCCGGTTAGACTGGTGGCTGGCCCCAACATAGTAGGAAAAAAGCTAGGCAGATGATGATGATTCAAACTATTTTTTTTTTTAAAAAGGTCATTTTAGTAAGAAGACGTATTAAGCAAGAATATTCGACATCTACCGTAATTTCGTGGTATCCCTAGGGATTTCGTGAAATCCCTGGTTTCCTCATTTCCCTGCGACATACACGTACGCGACCGACATCAGTAGAGTAAGAAGAATTCAGGCCTAAGTAAAATAAAATGAGTAGAGCATGCAGAAGGATAATGATCATGTATCTTATTTCTTGTTGTTTTCAGGTGCCTGAATTTTAATTACACCGGTCCAGATGACGTATTTATTAAACATATAACTTTTGAAGGCAGCAGTGACTCTATAATGGGTGTAAGTACAACAATATTATGATTGCTAGCGACCTGGGGGCCTACCACCACCGCTTACAGCAGTCTATATCATTTTAATATTACTTCAGTGTAGGAAAGAGATGAAGCTCTATAGGACGTATAACTCTTTCTCGTTCCCCCAAGAAGTAAGATTAAAATAATACTGCTGTAAGCGGTGGTAGTAGGCCCCCAGCTCCTACTTTCATCGTTTTTTTCGAGTTGACAAAATATCCAGATTTCTTTATTATGTTAGTTTGATGATTTTAATGCGCATAAACCGTTTGAAATACATGAAAACCGCATCAAAATCCATAGCGAATTTTTGAAAGAATACGGTTCTGCTAAACTACGCAACAGATTTTGATGAGGTTTCCACCATCATTTAGAGAATTTATTCCGGAAGGTTTATGTGTACATTACGATATTATTAAAGTTACATATAACTACGAAATCTCGATGTTTTGTCAAGTCGTAAGAACCGTGCGAAGCAGGAGCGATTGGCTAGTTATGATTATATGAAAAGATATAAAAAGGTAGGTACCTAGAAATTTAAATAGACTTTGACACGCACAAAATGACCCTGGCCCTGCTGGGGAGACTCTCTCCAGATCGGCCACCTATAAACCCTTATATCTTGTGAGCCAGTGACCGACAAATTCTGATATTTGGCGACAAATTGCGACAAATTGGCGACAAATTATGGGAGAAAACAGATCTTCGCTAGGTGCCCTAGTTTTTGAGATATAAATGTGGCCCTGCTAGGGAGACTCTCGCCAGATCGGCCACCTATAACCCCTTATATCTTTTGAACCAGTGACCGACAAATTCTGATATTTGGCGACAAATTTCGACAAATTAGCGACAATTTTTTTGTGTAATCAAAATTAAAATCCCTGATGGTGGCCCTGCCAGAGTCAGTGACACAACGACTACCTATTTGACTAACAATAAAATTTTCATGTGTTTAGGTTCCCAAAGTAAAGGACAACATGTTCTCAAAGTGGTGGTGCGTAGTTCTACAAGAGTACAAGGATGGGAAGCCCTACAGTTATCTTGGTCGTAACTACACAGCTCAGAATATTGTTTTTAGCCTCAGCGCAAGTAAGTTAATTACTATTTTTTTAAAAAAATCAAGAAAAGACATCAAAAATTGATTACCTGACATATAGATTTGTAATTTTAATGCTTAATATTGCATGGCATACGGTAGAATGTACTGGATCCTTGTGTTTTTAATTTTTACACTATCAAAACAATGTTTTGTTACCTACATTCTTAGCAAGCTATACATTTCCATTATAAGCTAAGCATTGCACAGAAATCCTATCCAATGCGAGATTAGCTTATACTGGAAATGTATAGCTTGATAATGTAGCAGTGTGTACATCTGTATGTCAGCATAATGCTACGATATTTGAGAAAAAATAAACAAATACCGCACCGCTGCGTATACTGATAATTTTAGAAAAGTAGTCATAATTTACTTTTCTCAAATCATCAGGCGTCGTTGCGTGTCTTAATTTTCGAAGACTTATAATTTGTTTCATTTTGACAGTTCAACAACATTCATTGTGTTATTTAGGTACGTTGTTGAGCAGATTTTTTTCGAACTTATGAAGCAATGGATTAGACATTTGTTTCAAACCGATTCCGATTCTGATCAATCGTGTATTACACAGTAGGGGTGCTGAAGTCCCCTCAATCATTTTACGTTGGAATTCAAAATTAAATCAAAGTCAAATAATTTATTTCAAATAGGCACATATTTGAACGTCAAAACAAAGAAATAAAACTGATTCTAGTTGCCCCTTCCAAAAGGTAGTTTTCGTCTATTAATATTTAGGGAAAGGCTAGACTAATGAAGATCAAAAAATAATCTTTAATTTGTTTCAGATGCCAAATCAGCTTTTGACATGCAATTAACTTACATTTTATCTGGGATAGTACTGGCTGGTCTAGAAATAGTGATTATAATAATTTTGACCAAAACTTTTTGCTGCAAACATTCTACTAATACACCACTACAGTTGACGATTGACGTAAGTACATTTGTCTTAAACGGTTAGTCCCCCTATGCTCTAGTTCCGCTATGCTCGACTCGTAAAATACCTACTAAAAAGTTTCGCTATGCACGAAATCACATTCGCGGGCAGTGATGAAGAAAACTGTTACAGTGTAATATTTTATAACCATTTAAGCACCACAGAACAACTAACTTGGCTGAATCTTGAATTGGTAGATTTAACAGATCTATTGACAGAAACCCTAGCTTTTTAAATGTTTAAATAGTTGATTATTTGTATTTTATTTGTGTAATTAATAAGACTGATATTTTATGAATACAGGTGATTTGACTTTGAGAACGGATTTTTTATTTACGGTCTTTTATATTTTACTAGTTTTCTGCTTACATTTATATTTGTAATACATACAGTATTAGTTAGTGAGATAGGATATGTAACGAAGTCTACAGACTTCGTTAAATCTTGTGGGTAGGTACAGTATTGACTTACAGCTCTATTCATAAACATTTCTTAACTTCGAATTGCTCTGAAACTAGTTTGTCCATATCCGTTATTTTGACTTTATTGATTGTCAGAACGAGACAAAACCAATTTCGACTCACAGACGCTTACGCATATACGACTAGCGCTATAAAAAAAATAATTTGAAATTGAATTCAAACAATTTTCTTTCCAACTGTACCTTCCATTGTTTACGAAGAGGCGAAGAATTTCGTGCATAGCGAAACTTTTTGGTAGGTATTTTTCGAGTCGAGCATAGCGGGACTAGAGCATAGGGGGACTAACCGGTCTTAAAGGCTCATTCATTTTGGGCTAAATTATGAAAGTAACAGACAAACAAAAAAAAAAATCCTAAAAGAAATCTGTTGGGCAATTCCCAGCGCTGTTATACGATTTTGAAAAATACAGTTTTCAGTATGTTTTATTTAAAATAATTATTAGAAATCTAATTAAAGTAATAAGCTTGTAGTAAGAGAGAGAGAGAGAGAAAAACGTACTCTTTCGGAATATAGCTTTTTTTTTTTGTTTGGCCGGCACTTTTATATTTGGCCCAAAAATGTATGGACAGTGAAAGATTTCCTATAAAAAAAAAACTGAAAGAACACAAAAATGGAGATTGTGTAATTAAGATTGATCCAACACCTGTGTACCTAGGCATGTGGGCTTAACGGTATATATCAAGCTATACATTTCCAGTATACGCTGATATCGCATTGTATAGGATTTCCGTACAATACGAGGTCAGTTACTGGAAATGTATAGCTTGATGTGAAGTCGTGTGCACGAAGTTATACCTATCATTCCCTCTACTTTGATTTACTCTTAAACCGACCTACATTGGTAAGTAAAAAAACTGAACATCTAATTTTTTTTTTTGTAACATACGCACCGCACTTGGTCATGTCATCGTGTGTGACTCGTGTATTTTCGAGATATCTTTCCAAATTCGCACGAATTTTATTCTGGCAGTAAAAAATCTGCGCACTACTCCTACTGCAGGTACAAATCCGCATTCTTCCATCTACCTATTAAGTACATAGTAGTAGTTTATTTGGGAAACTAGGATACACATATTATTATAGTAATAAAAAAGGGATTTTATCTAAATTTATAAAAATGAATCCCTATTTCCCTTGGTCACGCCATCACGCGTGAACGGCTGAACGGATTTGGATGAAATTTGGCACAGGGGTAGACCATGACCTGGAATAGGGCATATGATACTTTTTATCCCGATATTCCCACGGGATCGAGACTTAGCCTAAGCTTTTCCATATATTCAGTAGTTTGATTCATCATCATCCGCTTACCCTCTTTTACAACTACGTTGGGATCGGCTTCCAGTCTGAACGGATGCGGCTGATGGGCTGAATACCAGCATTTTACATGGAATGACTGTCTGTTTAACGTCCACAACGCAGGTAGGTACTTACTTGCCCAGCTTTAGTAAAACTGGTTGTCAGAATTTCAAAGTTCTACAAAATGGTAGCCGGTAGTCCGGGGTCTCGATATGAAATAAATGGTCACCCATCCACGGCCCGATCTCAGCAAGCGTAGCTTAACCTGTGGGCCAAGTCTACTAATTTACAAACGTTCCAATGGTCTCTTTATCGTGAGAGACAGATTTTCCAACAAAATCTGTCAAAAACTCACAATGGCGAGGTGGTAAATTAGTAGACTTAAGGCCTGGGATCGATCCACAAAAACCTAAAACATTTTTTTATTTTCAGCCTAACAGTGTTTTCTACCTGAATCTCGAAATCTTTCGTCAACAGTATGAAAGGGAGCTCCAGGCTCAAGAAGAACCGGTATACGAGGAAATTGATTAATTCAAAATTGGAAATCAAACGAGCTTACTTGTTAAGCGAAGTCTTGATTCTATCGATGCTAGCCACGGGTGCGAACCACGACTCCTTTGTATGGAATCACCATCTACTTATGACCCACTTGGAACAACTCCACCAGGCTGAAAACGATTTGTGGTTTAATAGTGGACATAGAGCCCGAATACCTTTCTTTGCTGTTATTTTAAGTTTTTGTGTTAGATTTATGCTAATATATACTTTGTTTTCCTCTTTGTATTTCTTTATACAGGGTGAAATTGATGCGCATCCTCTTACAGGATCATTGTACTATGGAACTACTCATCATCATGAACAACTTAAAGGGACTCAACCAGAAATTGCGAAAAAAAAATCAGCTTTTCCCTATATGTTGACAAGCTATGTATGGAACAGCTGCTTGTGTTTTAAATTATTATTATTCAGTAAGTGGTCGCGTATTGAAATATGATCAGTCTATCCACGTAAAACAGCGTTCCAATTTACAGAAACGTAGGAAAATTGCCTTATAAAGGCTTAGGAAAGCATACCTCTTTCCCCTTCAGGACGGCTGTGCCTGTGCCACAGACTAAGTAGGCCTGTGCAGAGACCGTTTTTAATTTTCTACTCTGTATTAATGGAGTTAGGGGGAACAATAGACGACCAATCTGGGCATCACTGCACTCCGGTCAATGTTGCTAACCCCAGCGCCCATCTAACATTACACGATCCACCTAACCAAAATCTCGGATTGAACTGATGGCAAGTTGTTTATCGTCCAAGGTCCCTCTTAGGCTGTAAACACACGTCAGATTTTTTCATCAGATAGTCGGAAGGCGTTGGAGCCATTATTTTGTTGGAACATTCATTTCAACAGACGTACGATCCCATAGTCGGCTCGGACGTCCAAGTCCAAGGAAACTGGCGCGAGGCGTTTACGATTTTACTGTCGGTCCGATTATCTGAAGGCGCGGTCTGCATACTTCTGTACAGTGCCAAAATATTTTCTTGAAAATGTAATTTCAACCGTTGGATCATTTAAGCACTAACACAGACACTTCACGCCCTGGAAAGGAGAGTCGGTCCGTACCTACCTACATTGTGGACCACATATTGGACGCACCACCCACCCACCGTCACGGTCATCATTTATGAGAATACCTACCGACATCCCGCAGAGGTCCGGGGGTCGAGGCTTACTCCAGATCCACCCGTGAGGGAGAGGCAAGCGGAGGGCGAGCAATGGGTAACTCGCTGTCCGATTACACAGTTCTCCGTGCGCGCGCTCAACGTACGGTTGTGGGTAGCAATTTAAGTGCGTAAACAGTGACCAATTATCAATTTCGTAAATAAAGAACAAAGTGAAAATAAAAATGGGGCAATGTAAGAAATGCAAACTATTTCTATCTGTGACTAAAGACGATATAGTGAGGTGTAAGGGTGAATGCGAAAGCGTTTACCATAAAAAATGTGCAACTAAAAAGTTCCTAAGCAGTGCACTCTGCGACGACTGCCAGACAAATAAAAGCAGCCCTAAACAACCCGCAGGTGATACGAAAATCACATTAAACCCTAGAGAAGAGTCTGGAGAGAATGTTCTGGCTGAAGTAAATAAAAAGTTAGCGGTGATTTATAACCTGGATAAGAAGATAGAAGAACTAACCAGCAGTGTTGAATTTTATGGTGACATGTATCAGACACTAATTGATTTTAAAGAAGAAGCTCAAAAGAAAATAAAGACATTAGAACAAAAAAATGTTTATTTGGAGAAATGTAATAAGGCATTAGAAGAACGGGTGCAGGAGTTGGAGATAAGAGACAAAGAGAAAAACATTGAAATTCATGGATTGGAGAAACACGAAAACGAGAATACTATATTAGTAGTCCAAAAATTGGCGCAGAAAATAAATCTTGATCCAAATGAAATTGAAGATGCACAGAGGGTAGGCCAGGAAAAACAAGACGACGCAAAGCCCAAGACTGTGTTGGTCACGCTTCGGTCTAAATATGCTCGCAGCAGCTGGATACGTGTGAAGAAGGAAACAATAATAACGAATAACAAAGTCTATGATAATGGCAGCGAAAAGCGAATATTCATTAACGAAGATTTACCAAAATACAAACGACAGCTGCTGTGGACGGTAAGAAATAAACTTAAGCCGAAAGGTTTCCAATATATTTGGGTGCAGAATGGTAGTATCCTGGTGAAAAAGAATAATGATGAAAAAAAGATATACAACATTAGATCGGAGGAAGATATGAATAAGTTCGATGAATGTAAATAAACACGCGTACATGACGCGGCGAGTACACACGAGGTGATATCTAACAACAACATTCGATCGTATAGATAGCTACTCCGGTAATTTCAATTTTAAAAGATACTATGATATAATAGCCCTAGGTAACGACTTGTCGCTAAATAATTGGAATACCCACATATTACATTTCAACATAAGATCACTTCGCAAGCATTTTAACGAGCTATTGATATTACTTGATAAAAATAAATATAACATAGATATCTTAATATTAAGCGAAATTAATATAAAGAAGGAAGAACTACCTTTTTATCAAATAGTCGGATATAATACATTTATACATACTAGAGAAACTAGCAGAGGAGGAGGAGTATTAATATACGCCAAGAATGCACTGAATTTTGAAGCAAAAATGGTGAACACAGAAGCAGTAGAAACACTTCATGGTCAATTGAAGCATGGGGAAAAGAAAACACATGTAATCGCGATATACAGACCTCCTGCCAAAAGTAAATTGATATTTATCCAGCAATTAAAGACTCTAGTAAAATCCATACGAGCATCTGACAATGTTATAGTGATTGGTGATACCAATATAAACATATTAAACGACACGGTTAATCCTACTGTAACAAGGTACAAAAACGCCCTGTGTGAATGCGGCCTGATGTATGTAATACCAAGCGCAGAGGTAACGCGCGAGGCGATTGCGGACGGCCGGCTTGAGGTATCGTGCTTGGATCATATCTGGGTGCGAGCGGGACGGAGCGAGCATGACGCGTGCGCATACGTACTTGAATCACGAGTCGCCGATCATCATGGAATCGGATTAATGATAAACTTATGTGTGACTGGAAGCGAAAATCAATGTGTGAGCGGTAATTGCAAGAACAATAGTATGCGCGAAGTGTTATGTGATAGAATTGTTAAGCAAAAGCTAGATGAATATGAATGGGCCCAGTTAATAACAATAACGTGTCCGGTATTATTGTATCAGACGTTGTGTAGTGTATTTGATCGTATTTACAAGGAAAGTACAGTTATAATTAGCACAGATAATAAGAAACTAATAAGGCAGCCATGGATAAATAGGTATTTATACACAATGTTATTACGAAGGGATTTTTTACTTAAAGTTTGGAAAGCGGATCCGAAGAGTATGAACAAGCGATTAGATTATACAAAGTATAGAAATAAAGTAAACAAATTAATAAATACGGCAAGAAATAAATATAGACAGGAACAGATAATAAAATGTAATGGAGATTTTAGGAAAATATGGTCAAATATAAACATATGGTTGAGTCGACGCAAAAATTGCCTCGACGATGTTATTTTAAGGCATTTAGGAAAAATAGATTGTATAGAACAGATTTGTACAAACTTCTCTAAGACTTTTACGGAGGAAATAAAGGAAATTAAACATGTATGTAGCTTGAAGTTTTTAGATAGAAATAAATATGTAAAACCGAGCGAGGTAACCTATCGATACAATAAGGTGACCTCGTCAGAGGTAGAAAAGGTCATAAGAACATTGTCTTGTGAAAAAGCACCTGGTTCAGATGGAATACGCGTGCAAGACATTATATATTTACGTAATCAAATAAGTCCTGTTCTGGCTGCATTGGTGAATATGTCTTTATCTAACGGTATCTATCCGGACCAGCTTAAAAATGCAATTATACGTCCTATATACAAATCTGGAAGTCATTTAGAATATGGTAATTATAGGCCTATCGCAATATTATCTGTTATCGATAAAATAACCGAAAAAATTATTGTAGGACAGATTAGTGCGTTCTTAGAACAACACAACATATTATGTGACACTCAGCACGGATTCCGGAGAGGGCGCAACACTGTCTCTGCCTTGTTAGGATTTTCAGATTACATTAATGATTGTTTAGATTCTGGCAAACAAATTATTGCGCTATTCATTGATTATAAAAAAGCGTTTGACACTTTAGACCATGACATCTTATTACAGGCAATGGACGAATGCGGAATACGAGGCCCCACAAACGATTGGTTTAAAAACTACCTCACTAATAGGAAAATAAGCACAATTATATCCCGTGTGGCTGGGAAAGAGGCGAGTGTCGATTTGGGTGTGCCTACTGGATCGGTGTACGGCCCTGTAGGATATATAATGCATGTGAACAGTGTATCAAATGTCGTACGTAATTCTGAGGTGTTCATGTACGCTGACGATATGTGTCTTGTTTACGCCTCCAAAGATATGGCCGAGGTACAAAAGTGTATACAAGGTGACTTTGAAAATATTAACAAATGGGCACACGACAATGGAATTTTATTAAATCTCTCGAAAACTAAATGTATGCATATACACTCGCCATATAATCGAAATGCAAAATCTGTAAATAATGAGTATCTCACAGTGATAGGACACACATACGAGTGTTTGCATAGAAATAAATGTAATTGTAACTGTGCAAAATTGGAGTACGTAGATAAATTTAAATATTTAGGACTAACAATAGATAAGAACTTTAACTGGAAATTACATGTAAATGACATTTGCAATAGGCTAAGATCGGTGCTGAGTAAGTTTTACCAATTAAAAAATGTATTGAACAAACAGACGTTAAGAATTGTGTATTTTGCACTTGCCGATTCGCTGTTGAGCTATGGACTCCTTGTGTACGGGCGTACCTTTATTACATATTTAAGAGATGTCAAAGACATACAAATAAGACTGATAAAGTTTCTGGTCAGTAAAAATGTTAAAGATAAGTGCAACAAAGAGTATGATAAGCTATTTCCCATCTGTAAAGTTTTACCCGTAGATAAAAAAGTAGATTATTTGGTCGGTCTGGAATACTATTATAGTGAAGAATATAAAATTAGTGTTAAAAACAAGTACAACACACGTAGGGTTAGAGAGAACAAACTGGTTCAACCACAGATAACAAATTATTATGGTAAGAGAACATCTAAGTATTTGGTACCTAAAGTGTTTAACAAAATAGATTTATTAAGAGAAAAAGTAAAAATGAGTAAATGATCACTTAAGACAAAATTAAAAAACATTATACAGGATAGCAAATAGAATTAAAAACATTGTTAATATATAAGTAGTAGGTATGTGAGTAAGGTTGGTGCATTGTTATGTAAAAGAGCGCCTCTCGCCATCAAACGTAAAAGTTTGGCGAGTTTTAGAATTAAGTAACACCTCTGTAAAGTAATATAAATAAATAAAAAAAATAAAAAAAAAATTAGGACCAGGCCCGGGTCGATGGCGCCACGCGCGCCTCAAAGATATGTCAGCACAATTGGCGGGGTCCGCTAGGACCGATGCCTGCCAGGGTTGCGGGTTAGTCCGAAAGGGATACCGGATAACCTTGACAACAGGCAACTGAAGGAACACGGGTGGGTTTTAGTCAGTAAAAATCTGACATGCCCTTCCGCTCCACCCAGAGCGGGAGAAGTCTGGTCATCCCACGACCACTTTGATCGTGCGATGAAAAACGCATCGCGCCATCGTACGATAGCTCCCAATTAGGACGACGCAATTGGATGATTTACCACGCTCAAAAAAAAAAAAAAAAAGATCCACCCCCATTTTCTTTATTCTTTAAAACATCAAGAAGTCTTTCTCTTAATCTTTAATAGATTGTCTTAATGCTGTGGCGGTCAGTCAGTATAGGCAGGCGGCAGCGTGGCCGGGCCCCCGGCGCGCGCGGCGGCGGCGCCAAGAAAACGCGCCAAACGCACATCCAAGTCGATAATAAACAACCTGTAAGAGCATTTCATATTATTATAAACAAGTATAATCAGCCTTTTATGTCCCCAATAATCAGCCTATTGCCACTACCAGGACACAGGCCTCCTCTCTGTCAGAGGAGAGTGAACTGTAATGCACCACGCGGGCACAGTGCAGGCTGGATGTCACATATTGTCTTCGAATTTTTGGTCGTAGGAAATGCCCGTTTTCCTTCACCGTTTTTAAAACGTGAAACGAGGTGATAAAATAAATGGATAAAGTGAATCTGGGGCCGATACAGAGCCAACGACCTTACAGCTACAACTCGGGGCCGTTACCACTATTCTCCACTATTCTCTTTTATACGAGGATATTAATTTTCAAACGCCCATTTTCACTGGCACCACAAATGAATGCCTAAATAAAAACGCGCTGTTGTATTTTCAACTTTCGGCGCAGAGCCGCAGCAACGAACATTCTTGTAAGATAAAGTAAGTAAACCACATTCTTCTTCTTCTTTTTAGCGTGTCGATGGCAAATAATCCAAATACAGGGTGTTAGGGTAAACACCGTTATCCTTGCAACCAGTGGTTTGGTTTCATTTATAGAACGTAAATTCAATGGAAAATTACAACTTTTTTTCTTTTTTTTTAAATCTCCATTTTACCACAAGAGACGGAAGTTCGTTGTCAACGAACTTGCGTCTCAACACGGGCGGGGGGTACGGGATGTGACCTGACCGGCCGCGAGCGCGACCCCTCCCTCAGTCAGTCAGCTGTTTCGCTAGAGAGCACGGTGTCGGATAGAAACTTTTTAAAATCTTTTAATGAAAATGACTTTTTTTTCTTGTTGTGTTCGGTCAATTATTTTTATATTTAAGTCAACTACCCATGGTTTGAATGACAAGACTGTTTACCCTTACAGCCTGTAGACTCGGCCCAGAAAACGGCCGCATTGGGGGAAAAATAAGTAAGAAAGAGTACCATACCATCTTTATTTCAGTTACAAGTTAGCCAAAGAATCGAAAATCGATCCCTTTTCGAATCTTATGAAATCATGGCCTCGATGGCCGATCGTGCGATGAAAAACGCATCGCGCCATCGTACGATAGCTCCCAATTAGGACGACGCAATTGGATGATTTACCACGCTCAAAAAAAAAAAAAAAGATCCACCCCCATTTTCTTTATTCTTTAAAACATCAAGAAGTCTTTCTCTTAATCTTTAATAGATTGTCTTAATGCTGTGGCGGTCAGTCAGTATAGGCAGGCGGCAGCGTGGCCGGGCCCCCGGCGCCAAGAAAACGCGCCAAACGCACATCCAAGCGATAATAAACAACCTGTAAGAGCATTTCATATTATTATAAACAAGTATAATCAGCCTTTTATGTCCCCAATAATCAGTCTATTGCCACTACCAGGACACAGGCCTCCTCTCTGTCAGAGGAGAGTGAACTGTAATGCACCACGCGGGCACAGTGCAGGCTGGATGTCACATATTGTCTTCGAATTTTTTTGGTCGTAGGAAATGCCCGTTTTCCTTCACCGTTTTTAAAACGTGAAACGAGGTGATAAAATAAATGGATAAAGTGAATCTGGGGCCGATACAGAGCCAACGACCTTACAGCTACAACTCGGGGCCGTTACCACTATTCTCCACTATTCTCTTTTATACGAGGATATTAATTTTCAAACGCCCATTTTCACTGGCACCACAAATGAATGCCTAAATAAAAACGCGCTGTTGTATTTTCAACTTTCGGCGCAGAGCCGCAGCAACGAACATTCTTGTAAGATAAAGTAAGTAAACCACATTCTTCTTCTTCTTTTTAGCGTGTCGATGGCAAATAATCCAAATACAGGGTGTTAGGGTAAACACCGTTATCCTTGCAACCAGTGGTTTGGTTTCATTTATAGAACGTAAATTCAATGGAAAATTACAACTTTTTTTCTTTTTTTTAAATCTCCATTTTACCACAAGAGACGGAAGTTCGTTGTCAACGAACTTGCGTCTCAACACGGGCGGGGGGTACGGGATGTGACCTGACCGGCCGCGAGCGCGACCCCTCCCTCAGTCAGTCAGCTGTTTCGCTAGAGAGCACGGTGTCGGATAGAAACTTTTTAAAATCTTTTAATGAAAATGACTTTTTTTTCTTGTTGTGTTCGGTCAATTATTTTTATATTTAAGTCAACTACCCATGGTTTGAATGACAAGACTGTTTACCCTTACAGCCTGTAGACTCGGCCCAGAAAACGGCCGCATTGGGGGAAAAATAAGTAAGAAAGAGTACCATACCATCTTTATTTCAGTTACAAGTTAGCCAAAGAATCGAAAATCGATCCCTTTTCGAATCTTATGAAATCATGGCCTCGTGCCCAACCGTGCGGCGCCTGAAAATCAACACTTACACGGGCAACTAAAATTGAACAATTTCTTGTCCGTAAATTGCTAGATGTTGCTCACACATCATACTTAACCACATTAATTTTCAAAATTGAGTTGCCCGAGTAAGAGCAACAAAAGGGTAATATTAGGCACAAATATGAACATTTTAGGTATGTGCAGGCATGTTTTTAAAACCGGCCAAGTGTGAGTTGGACTAATGTACTTACATAATTTACCTTCTATTTATTTTAGCTACGTCATAGAAACTATAGTAACCACCAGTAAACCACGTAGGTAATTTATGAAAACAGCCCTATGACATACAGTAGGCAGATCAACAGACAGCCGGTTTAAGCTTTAGATAACAGGGTTCCGTCCGTTCACTACTGGGTACAGAACTTTAAAAGCACTAAACATGGCATTTGCTGGATACGGGCTTGATGTATTATGATGTGACGTCAAAATTCTGGCCTGAATTGATAAAGATTCACTACTGCAAACATTGATGCGACTAATGACGTTTTTTTAGGACAAAGTTTTAGGTTGGACAAAAACATTGTTTTTTTTTATATTGTATTTAATCTTAATCTCAATCTACTGGTATTCAGCTGCATCCGGTTAGACTGGAAGCTGACCCCAACATAGTTGGGAAAAGGCTAGGCAGATTGATTGATATTGTATTTAATCTTATTATTTTTTTTTCAAAGGAGCTCGTGGCTAAGTAATAACAGCCGCACGGGTCGATCCATCAGGTTAAGCTACGCTTGCCGGGCTTGGTCCGTGGATGGGTGACCATCTTTACATATCGAGACTCCTCCGTGCCACGGAAAGCACGTTAAGCCGTTGGTCCCAGCTGTCATTTGTGGATCTTTGACAGTCGTTACGGGTCGTCAGAAGCCCGAAAGTCTGACAACCAGTCTTACCAAGGGGTATCGTATTACCCAGTTACTGGGTTGTGGATGTCAGATAGGCAGTCGCTCCATGTAAAATACTGGTATTCAGCTACATCCGGTTAGACTGGAAGCCGACCCCAACATATTTGGGAAAAGGCTAGGCAGATGATGATCTTATTAAGTATTTTCTTTTGAAGACACGTTATTTATTTATATTTATTTATATATACTTTATTGTACACCAGAAAATACATTGCGAAAATAAATAAATTTAAAACTATAAAACATACAATGGGCGGCCTTATCGCTTTCTGTGATCTCTTCCAGGCAACCTTAACCGTTAGTTATCGTTTTTTTTTTTTTTTAAAACGTTACCCCACACTAAGAATTTCTTCCTGTATCGTGGGTGCGTTTACAAACATAGAAACTCACATACACTAACACCCAGACCCGGAACAACTACTTGCAGATCATACAAATATTTGTTCCATGCGGGGATCGAACCCGCGACACGTTGCGCAGCAGTCCATCGCTGAGCCACTGCGCCAACCGTGTCGTCAAAAAGTTACCGTCAATTATTTTTTATTCAGTCTATTATTTCGATTACGACACCAAGACTGTATATGGTGATGTTTGGGAACGGAGGTGAATGACGAATAGCGTGATGCTTTGATTACTAGACTAGACTAGTTTTCTCTGTTTTCGGCAGATATATGCTGATGTATTGAATAATGCGCCTTCCCATAAAATCTTTTAAGCCAAACAGTGTTGTTTTCAGAAAAAAAAATGCCAGCGGAAAGTGGTGTTTCGCCAAAATGGAGAAACACCCATTACCATGCCACTGATCACCGCCACACACGGAATGTTTCAGTTTCGTTATTATTACTGATCACCGCAACGCACAGAATCTTTCAGTCTACTAACTACATTGACTGATCACCGCAACTCACGGAATGTTTCAGTTCCATAACTACACTGATCACCGCCACACACGGAATGTTTCAGTTTCGTTATTATTACTGATCACCGCAACGCACAGAATCTTTCAGTCTACTAACTACATTGACTGATCACCGCAACTCACGGAATGTTTCAGTTTCATAACTACACTGATCACCGCCACACACGGAATGTTTCAGTTTCGTTATTATTACTGATCACCGCAACGCACAGAATCTTTCAGTCTACTAACTACACTGACTGATCACCGCAACTCACGGAATGTTTCAGTTCCATAACTACACTGATCACCGCCACACACGGAATGTTTCAGGTTCGTTATTATTACTGATCACCGCAACGCACAGAATCTTTCAGTCTACTAACTACATTGACTGATCACCGCAACTCACGGAATGTTTCAGTTCCATAACTACACTGATCACCGCCACACACGGAATGTATCAGTTTCGCTATTATTACTGATCACCGCAACGCACAGAATCTTTCAGTCTTCTAACTACACTGACTGATCACCGCAACTCACGGAATGTTTCAGTTTCATAACTGCACTGATCATCGCAACGCACGGAATGTTTGTGTTGGCGAAAAACCACTTTCCGGTGGCATGTTTTTTCTGAAAACAACACAGACTGTTTTGCTAAAAATAATCTCATGGGAAGGCGCATTATTCAATACATGCATAAACTTGTTGAGAACAAAGAAATTTACCACAGCATCATGCAAATCGGCATTCACCTCCGTTTCCAAACACCATACCACTTATATTCTTGCTGTTGTAAATATTTGACGATAACTAACTGATGTGTCTTCAAAATAAAATAATGATATCAAATACTTTTATTAAAAACACAATGTTTTTGTTCAAACTAAAATTTTGTCACAAAAAAACGTCATTAGTCGCATCAAGGTTTGCGAGTACGGTAGTGTATCTTTCGACGTTAAACACGAATGCAGTGTGTAATATGAACCCAAATTCAATCGTCTCCGAATGAAATGGCTTTGTAATATCATTCAGACGGAAAAACAGACAGGACACGAGGGTTCCGTTTTATCAATAGACTAAGGGCGGGTTGTTTCACGTCCACTTTACGCACGGGTAAACGTCAAAAATGGCGCTAACTATCGTCAAATAAAAAACAAGCGTTGTTTCACGAAATAATGGAATAACTTTGACACAAACGCTTTGCATTTTAACGAACGTTAAATTTGACGTACGTATGTTACGTTAACCAACCGTTTGAAACAACCGGCCCTAAGGATGCCTAAAACTGCAATGACATCTATCGGTCCATACTTGCACCACGTAGCTACGAAAAGTTAGTGCCTTTGGCAACCCCTAGACTAGCTAGATCGACGAATACAGCTATCACCATTGTTCACTTCATTATTTTGATTGATCTCTTGTTTTGCTGTCCAGTGTTGTGCCATAAAAAAATTATACCTTTTATAATTATTATACGTTTGCCTATGTAGCATAATATTACCGGCTACAACATTATTTTGTACCAATATTGTATCTTATTTATTTTGAATCTTATAACGCTCACGCTTAATATAGTACAGTGACATCGTACGGACAATCTTAGAAACTTTGTCTATATGAGAGGTTTATTTATATAAGATAGATGGCGCTAGGAACAAGGACAGGAGCATGATGGATAGATGGCGCTAGTTGAGGTTTTAATTGAAAAAAATTAATTGGGATGTAAGTATAGTACTAAAACTATGATGCTGGGGCTACAATGTCGCGATAACGCAAACTATACTATACTTCGTGTGCTCTCTATTGCTCAGCAAGACGTCGACCGGTGTGCTTGGAGGAGCTAGTGGCCCTAGGGCAGGGCCTCCACACTTTTAAATCTGGCCCTGTTGCTTTGTATATCTATACTAATATTATAAAGAGGAAAAAGATTGTTTGTTTGTTTACATTGAATAGGCTCCGAAACTACTGAACCAACTTGAAAAATTCTTTCACCATTAGAAATCTACATTCATCTATACTAATATTATAAAGAGGAAAAAGATTGTTTGTTTGTTTGCATTGAATAGGCTCCGAAACTACTGAACCAACTTGAAAAATTCTTTCACCATTAGAAATCTACGTTCACCCTGAGTAACATAGGCTATAATTTATAAAGATTAAACGCGGGCGAAGCCGCTGGCAGCAGCTAGTGTTAAAATAAAATTGGTACCTACTTAAGTAACGTTTTTTTCTGAACCTATTGGTAAATAAAAACCTAACATAGATCATAGTAAAGGTTCTTTGACTACAAACAAGTAGGTACAAAACTACAAACTTACCTATTAGGTAGGTACTTATAATTATATTCTTATCTATCAAGGACGTCGTAGCCGAACCACGCCGAACTTCGTCAGGTCTTCGTGGACCGGAAATCTAGTCTGAAGGCATGAAAAATGTAACCAGACAGATAGGTTATAAGAGGACACGTAATTGGGTGCCCGCGTCGTGTCGTGTCGTGCGTGATCTATATCTATAGAATGCTTCAGAGGAACGAGGGGCCTGGGTCGACATGCGGTTGCTGAAGACGGGTGTTGTTATCGAAGCAGGCCTTCGAAGCGTCTGCGGATTCATTGTTGAAAATTGAGAGATGTGGAATTGTATAATTCCACATCTCTCTCTCGTATGGTAGATGCCAGGACTATTCATGATATATGATTATGGGGAGATTCCCCCACCATACGAGAGAGAGGTATGGAATTAAAAAATGTGTCAACTTTTGAGTCTCGCTGCCGATGCCGATCAGCTGCTAACCGTACTTAGGTACCTTTCAGACGTTTCACCTGTCCTCTTTTCAATAAAAGCAGGTACTTACTTATAAATCATTTTAAAGACTTTTCAACGTGTGCGTTAAAGTAAGTAAGTAGGTACACAGCATAAGCAGCACATACCTAATTGTATTTATAAGGTACGGTGTGGTGTGGTATCATTGTAAGATTTGTAACAACACAATCAAGCAAAATATAACAGTCGCGCAAGCGTACCCACATAAAAAAAAAAATATTTGTTCAAAATCGCATTGAAGTAAAAGAGAGACAAAAATATTATTTTTAATAATTCGAATAAACAAAAAGCACGCCGCGTCCTTAATACGTTTTGACCACTTGAGACTTTCCGATTCAGTCGTCTTATACGATCGAATAGTGTTGAAATTATGAAAAATGTCAATCAATTATTTTACTTACTGCACGAAAAATAAAGTGTAGTTTAGTTTGCGGTCATTTGACGGCTGATGTCGGCCGCCATTTTCCACAATGGCCGTCAGAAACGCGACATCTATGCAGAGTTTAGTGTCATCGCGAGCGTGCGTAGTTTGGGTCGTGCGTGTTTTTATCAGCACTATATTGTTTGCATCCATTGTATAAAGAAATATGACACGAAAAATTGCTCGGCGTAGTCATAATTCATTCCTATCTGTTGTGTTGTAACGCAAAAAAGTTTATTTATAATAAATCGTGCCGTGCCGTATTTTATTGGTCCGCTACATAGTAAAATAATGAATTTAACACGCCGCCGCAGTCTTCTGTTTGAATTGTCGTGAGCCTTGTTGTGGGATCGATTTTTAGGTGTTATTAATGAAATTACGGAGGTGCTCGCGAGTGATATTGTTACATAAAGAACCCGTTTTGAAACACTCCCGTTACGCTGGTGTTCCGTCTTATTCGAGCTGTGGAGCGCTTATAATCGATATAAGTTAATAAAAAATGCATATTTTCCCCATGGTTTCATAAAGGATCGGGTCAATACAGTGCCGGCTTGAACGGCGTTACGAATGTTGTTGATTCGCGTTCAAAATGTGGTATTGTTGATGACTGCAGTGCGACCGATTTATTTTGTCCTAAAGTGATGGTGATTATGACAACATACTTACTGTTTTGTTGTGCCACGGAGTTTTCCACTTTGAGAGGTTAGTAAACAAATCACTTTTTTTCTAGTAAACACACTTGTATCTGAAAATAAATAAATATATTATATTATGGTCCAAGAGTGATCATCGTGCCCCTGAAAAAACCGTGACCTAATGGCGGGAACGTATTTAATTTTTTAGGTCAAACCTCGGCCTTTCAGCCTCTTGTGCATGGCCAATAATTTTAAGTACTGCACTGCAATCATTACAAGAAAAAAGGTCGTGTCATGTCGCGGGCTATGAATTATAAATAGGCACAATGGCTGCATTCAAAACACGATAAAAAAAGATAGGTAACAGTGTACGATCGCGTGATTTATTCTATCAGCTTAGAAAATCTAATGTTACGCGACATTTGACATTAAATTCATTGGACTCACGAATTGTTATTAAATATTCTACAATCTACGTTGGTGCTTATAAAAATTATAGCAACGAATATATCTATCAATCAAACGAATTATGGATTAGCAAGCAAGATAATTAAGGAATGTAATAATTATAAATTGAACCTGACTAGTGTACATACTTACATGATGTACGTACTACTAGATACTAGATTGCAATAAACCTAGGCTAACCCATGCAGCGAATATTTAAGTAGATAAACCTAACAATCTGAGAGCCAACTTTTTTCAAAAAGTCCTAGGAACACTATCCCACTGAATAAAAATTTGTAATGTCAAAATTAATAAACTTCACACTGATATCACTACTAATACTCACAAAGATATCACAACTAGTACTCACATAAACACACCATTTTAATTTTATGTACCATTTTATCTTCCAGTGAAAAATAAAGTTAAAAAACTTGCAGTCCCATCAAAAAGTTATAAAATAAATGACTATCATGTTTTATTGAGTGTGTTCTGTTTCATTGAATTTAAATATAATTCTTACCTGCCAGACCTTGGCTGTGGCTTTAAGCAGACAGAATAAAACCTACATGTTATTTATATAAGGTATCATTAGTTATGATTTAGACTTCTCTCAGACATATTGAACCTTTTTAAAACAGATAATCACTCTATTTGGAATAAATCATTTCAGTGAACTACATATCATTAATGTATTTGTTTGTTTTGCTATGCAATCTCATTATGATACCTAACCAAACTGTATAATAATTATGGATAATCTTTGTACATAATGTATTCATTCAGATTTTATCTGTCAAACTAGATATCGGTATCAGTTCAGGTAGGTATTTTGTGTTGTGGTCTCAATCTTATTTTGATCACATGAGAAAGTAGGTATTAAGTCCGAACTGTTGCCCACAGTTTCACAACTAGTTGGAAAAGCAACTTTATTGTACCCAGATAAACCCCTTTTTGTACTCCTCTGGGGCCTGTTTCAGCTCTGGGCCAATTTTCATTGAAATTAGTTCCATGGTTGAGGTATCACAGAGAAACAAAATGACAAAGACATAATTCTGGATTAAGAATATTAGTAGCATGTTCAAGAGGTATCGCCCGTGTCTTATTTGGCATAGCTTGTGGGTTTGGGTTCGAACCCAAATAGGCACTTTACCTTGTGTAATTTATTTCATCACAACTTCTAACAATGTGAAGGAACACATTGTTGGGAAATCTGATGTCCAGAATCAAAAATTCAAAGACATGATATCCACTAACCCGTACTGAGGTCGCATTGTGGATTATAGCCCACTCCCTCTCACAGAAAGGAGTCCTGTGTCCCAGCAGTGGGAATGTTATAGGCTGGATTATAGTAAAGCAGTAAATGTAATATCAAAATATGGGATGTAAAGGCTAGTATATTCTGTGGTAGATTTATAAATGCTGTAAATAATGTTGAATACTTGAATACAGTAATTATTATGTATTGCATTGTTACTTACCCCACTATCTACTTTGGAGTTATGGGGTTGCGGTCCTGGGTTTGATCCCCTGGTCTGGCAAAAAGTTACGCCTGTTATGTTACAGTCTGAAGTCTGGATTTTTCACGGTTAGTTGATAACAATAGACTTATCTTGAATATTTATTTACATTGGACATAACCTTTATTGGTAAAATATGGTGTAATAAACAATACCTCTCTGCCTACATTTTAGGAAAATACAGGCATAATTTTATGATATTTAGATGTTTTTGCACCTTCATTGACATAGTAGCAAAGGAATGCCAATGAAAAGATGGATGGATTGTATGAGGAATGATTTTAAAGAGAAGGGAGTGAATGATAGCATGACTGTTGACAGGGAAAAATGGAGTAAGAAAACATGTCGCGCCGACTCCAAATATAAATTGGGATAAGGGCAAAATAATCATCTACCTAGCCTTTTCCCAACTATGTTGGGGTCGGCTTCCAGTCTAACCGAATGCAGCTGAATACGTACGTAAGTATTTTACATGGAGCGACTGCCTATCTGACCTCCACAACCCAGTAACTGGGTAATATGATACCCCTTGACAAGCCTGGTTGTCAGACTTTCGGGCTTCTGACGACCCGTAACGACTGTCAAAGATTCACAAATGACAGCCGGTACGGCTTACGTGCTTTCCGAGACACGGAGGAGTTTAGATATGTAAAGATGGTCACCCATCCACGGACCAACCCCGGCAAGCGTAACTTAACCTGATGGATCGACCCGTGCACACCAAAAATTCGAAGTCATGCGAAGAGAGAAATCTACCCCTCTGCCTAACCCCATGGGAAGGATCAAATCGCGGATTCTGAATAACTAAAAAACAGTTGAAAATACATAAAACATAAAGAAAAACAAGCGAACCAAACAATAATAATAAAATAAAAAAAAACCCCATGGGAAGGAGGCGTTTATGTATGTATGTGCATCTATTCTCATAATATACCTAAGTAGTAAGTAACCTATGTCGCGCTGATACGAGAGTGAAGTAAATAAGAACGTTAATAAAAAAATTATACGTTTTTGAGTTTAGAACATCGCATCGGTGAGGCTACTGCGAAAGCCGTGAGGCATAGACCTGTTCTCCGGAACAGGTTTTTATAACAGTGTAGTATTACATTAGGCAGAGGTAACCTGGCAGCACATCCTATTTTTTTTTTACGAGGTTTTTGCAAATGTAATTTTATATTGAATTTTGCTGCAAAGCCTGTAAAGTTTGCAATAGGTATTGTCGAATACTTGCACTGCAGGGCCGTAAAATCTACTGTCAAACTGTAGTTCAAATTATATCAATAAATTATTTTTTATAAATCATTAGGTGTTCTTATTAGCAGTCTGAAGTCTGGATTTAGACATGGGGTCGTCTCAGAACAAATAAAAAACCAAGACAGAGCGCAGTGAGAACAATACAGTGAAGCATGCGAAACTACACCTCCGGTCTGTGCATACACGCTCACACGCACACATTTACAATCAAACTACACTTCACTAAGTGCACATATGTTTACGAAACCGGCCTCACGTCACTGTTGACAGTGCTGTCTTGGTTTTTTTATTTGGTCTGAGGGGCCTAACTGAAATGTGGTTGTGCCTAAACTTTTCCTATCCCTTTGGGGTAAGCGTAATGTTATGGTTAATACATAACTACTATGTGAAGTAAATAACGTACGATAAAAAAAAAAAACCTGTGACGGTGGGTTTCCATTAAGGACGGGTTGTGTTTCGTTTCGCCTAAATCCGTAGTACTCGGAAACTCGAAATGCATTAGCGTTTGTCTCTGGTTACCAGATTTCCCCCTACGAGCTACATGCATCCGAACGGGAAGTCGAAATTTGAATTTTTCAGTGGAACACGATTTGAAAATTACGTGGAACACGCCTTCAAAAGTAAAAGAGGATGGTGTCGTTAGTTGAATAATTATTTATAATGTTATCTAAGCCTGACTGTGACGTCCTGTCCAAACTACCCATTTATAAAACCATCTACGAGAAAATTTTGCAACGGTTGTCGGCCAGGTTATGGCTGGTGCATTGCTTGGCTTTATCTACGTTCCTCGTATGCCACAGTCTATGAAACTGTGATGGCATTCTTCCTTGTAACGTCCTTTGTGTACCGTTATCAGCAAACAAGCATGCTTTATCTAATTAACCTGCTGACCCACTTAGTAATGAGATAAAGTTGTTTCCCACGATTTGTGTCAATACTTACACATTTTGTAACAAAATGCAATATTATGACAATAACTGCCGCTGTCATTCCACCGGATTGACACTATTAACAGCTCACTAGTTCTTCATCTAAATTTTCACGGTGAGATTTGTACAGAATAGACCAGCCGATCTAGAAGAGGAGCTCGTGGCTCAGTAATACTCGTAACAGCCACACGGATCGATCCATCAGGTTAAGCTACGCTTGCCGGGGTTTATCCGTGGATGGTTGACCATTACATCATACCGAGACTCCGCCGTGACTCGGAAAGCACGTAAAGCCGTTGGTCCCGGCTGTCATTCGTGGATCTTTGACCGTCGTTTCGGGTCGTCAGAAGCCTGAAAGTCTGACAACCAGTCTTACCAAGGGGTAACGTATTACCCAGTTACTGGGTTGTAGAGGTCAGATAGGCAGTCGCTCCATGTAAATACTGCACTGCTATTCAGCTGCATCCGGTTAGACTGATTGATTGAGACCAGCCGATCTATTCCGTAAAAATCTCACCTTGGAAACTTACGTGAAGTGAGCTGCCATTCCACATGCTGCTTAGGGATTCACACTATTGACAGCTCACTTCACCTAAGTTTTCACGGTGACATTTTTACAGAATACGGCTGCAGTAGGTCTAGTGGTCACAAGCTCGACAGCTGAGCGTGGGGTTCCATTCTTAGGTCCGGAAGTGTGATCGGATCTGTCATGTCATGAATTTCTCAGTTGCTGCCTGGATAAGACTCGCACCAGCACGCGTTGCATGACCTCCGTAGAAATGGGTTTTGTCGACGGAAGAATAGACAAAATGACAGATAAAGAATCAAAATCTGTCATTTTGTCTATGTCGTCCGTTCGTTTTTTTTTTGCAAGGAAAAAAGTAAATTAATTTTAAGGACCGAATTTAAAATCACTGTAAGTACAGTCAGGCTAAGTGAATCATGACCCACTTTGACGATAAATCGTTTGAAACTGTCAAAATAACAAAGATGGCAGATGACAAATTCGTTGCCAAGGAACTGTATATTTACGCGAATGTCGACCTAATTGTATTTGAATGTCTGTAAGAAAATAAGCTTAAGGTGGGTCAGAATTCAATATTTTCGACTGTACATAAGTCTACCGACAAATCAGAATCATTTACCTAATACACATCATTTACCATCTACTATGTCTATGATACTTATTTCGATAATAAATGGGAATACGTTTGCGTGTATGAAACGGCTTATAAAATGTTTATGGCGCTTCTTTACTGTTCTATTTATGGTGCATTGTCTATGGCGTAAAGTTATGGTTCCAGTTATTGTAACCTACTTTTGGAGACAGATTCGTGTCTGGTGGGATTATGATCAGATATTTATTATAAGAAACGATACATGGAATGGATGGGACGGCAATCCGACACGACCGGAGAGAGATCGGGCGCAGGGCCTACGGCTTAACGTGCTTTCTGAAGCACAGGGGTATCACACCGCCAGCTTCCAAACTCCGGGATGTTACTAAGAAATTCCTATTGGAAAAAGACTGCTCGACCCGGGACTCGAACTCGAGACCCAACGCTCAGCAGTCGCGCTTGCAACCACGAGACCAACTGAGCAGTTACCCATAGAGAAGTACCTATGGAAGAAAAAGACATGTTGCGCCGACCAAAAATAGATTGGATTAGGGCAGGAGAATGATATCCAGAGGCCATAGACAAAGTGAAATTTTATCAGCTATAACGATGATGGAAAAGGCAAACATGTATAGGACTGACTTATGCTATCGAGAAGCTTATGTCAATCCTGTTGAAAGTCGTTGTAGAAATACGAAACGCTTTCGAAGCGATTGTCACTTGTCTAGGCCCTCAGTGTATTCATGCGGGGAAAATTGTGTCAGATTAGTTATTTATGCAACTGTTATATATAAAATAAGGGGTATTAAAACACGAATGTGGGTTTATTACATGAGTGTTTTAATACCTAATTATATACAGTTGCATACAAGATTTTATCTACACGCATGATATGAATCTTCTATAAAAGTTTCTTTGCAAACTGAAACTCAAACTCAAAGCATTTAATTCAATTAAACCATCTACAGGCACTTTTGAATTGTCAAAGAATCGGTCAGTTAGTCAAAAAGTTGAAGCTAGTTGCCCATTCCAAATCGTAGATCTCTATGGAGAAGAACGGGCCAGAAACTCCAAGGACACTCTTTTAAAAATGGATATAGATATTACAAAATGGATATAGAGATTCCACGACTGACGAACCTTTTGCATGCCGCGAGCATTCAACTTCCAACCTTGCAGGTTTAACCTTTTACTGCAGCAAAACGTTGCTTGACACCATGCCTCTGGTGGTTTACCAAAACCAATATGTTTGAATTTACGGACTCTATTCTAGCATAAAAATCGAAAAAAAAATAGTAGAAGACTTCGCTTACAATCCCACAAATCTTCAAATTCCGCTTTAAGTACTTACTATCCGCGAAGAAACGTTCAGGAACCAATGCGCGATTTAATAATTTCGGTCGCGCATCAAAAACTGTCATCTGAACCCAACCTTTCAATGTTCGCGTTCTCAGCCGCGTACAGTCGAGCACATAATTGCAGCAATTTGCTCCAATCGGCCGCTAATTACCGGTGTACCATTGCCGCTCACTGTACTCGCTAACTACCCGCAATCGAGATTGTATTTAAGTGATTAACTATAACTATGCACTTACAATGTAACTGTACCACAGTATAAATAAGTAACAGTATTATATCTTCATAGAAAATAACCGAAACGACGCGCTTCGAAATCTCAGCGTATACCAGTACGCACGGACGGACGTGGAAGGTTTATCTACCGAGCGGCCGTAGGTAACTATTTCAAAGACACGACTGAGATGTAGTACTGTTACTTTATTATACTATGACTGTACTGTTTCTTTGAAAACAATATCGAGCAATTATGTTCTCATATCGTAATTGATATCGTTTTCTTGTGTGGTCTTTTCAAATAGCATACTTTATGAAGAGCTTCTATTAGTTATGCTCCGTTCTTTAGCTGGGTATCCAATCCACTATGCACTTTGTTCGCGCACCAACTGTGCACCTATTCTAGTACACTGGGTGCATCGTCTTTACGGATAATTATTATAAATAATGTACTTCACCCGCATATGTCTCGATCCCGTGGGAATATCAGGATAAAAAGTATCCTATGTGTTAATCCAGGTTATAAACTATGTGTGTGCCAAATTTCACCCAAATCAGTAGTTTTTGCGTGAAAGAGTAACAAACATCCATCACTCCATCCATCCATACTTACAAACTTTCGCGTTTATAATATTAGTTAGATTAGATTAGATAGAACTTAGATTGTAAAACATAAAAAAGTAATTATTGAGTTTAAAAAGTAACTTTTCTGGAAGGGGCACCTAGAATCAATTCTATTTTCTTTCAAACGAGATGGCTCTTGCTTTATTTTTTTAAAGATACAGATCATTATAGGCAATAACCATAGACAAAACTGCTTTCTGACAACATGCAAGTAGCATGGTTTCTGAACTATTAAACAACCAGTTTATACCTATGCATGTACACGCTGGTATGTACATTATTGGGACGAATTTAACGAGAGTTTTATGATCTTAATACTCCTTTATGGCCGATATCAAACTTGGAGAAGCTAATAAATGCTTATAGGAGGCGCAGATTTTCCGCTTTCAGGTTTATTTGGAACGAAGAAGTTTTTTGTAGACCTAAATTGCTTTTTTCCGCATAGTTCTTTCTGGTTTAGTTGCCTATACGTATGGAATACGCTTTTTAACCGACTTCTTCAAAAAGGAGCCTCCTCCTTTTTGAAGAAGTCGTTCTGAATTCTTCTGTATGTTTTTTTTTAAATGTATGTTACGCGATTACTCCGCCAATAGGGAATATGCATGTATTTTTTTAATATTTTTAGTCGATAGTTTACATCGTCAAATAATAGTAAAAAAAATTCGACGGCAAAAAAGCAATTTAAAGTAGTTAATTTTTTTTTTTTTTTTATATCTAACCGATCCGGGCTATTTAAACGCCCTCCATTTGGCGCGCTTGGTGTGGTGACGTCACAGTCCGTGAAAACAGACGAGCAACTGTCAAGTCAACGTCAAACACTCCTTTATACAAGAGCGTTTGACATTGACTTGACACTTGTTGATTTATTTGACATTGACATTTTGATTGTTATCCCGGATTGTTACGTCACATCCGCTCTTAGCCTTTTCAAGTATTTGAATTACCCACAGTTTTTTGGGACTTTAAAAAAAATAATTTCTTTCTCAAAAATAAATTTTATTCAAAAATATTGATGCAGGCATAATTCTGAAGTAATATAGATTATAAAAAAAAATATTTGACCCATATTTGAATCACATGCATATTCCCTATTATGAATCGATTTTGATGATCCTTTTTTTTGGTAGGTCATGCTTCAGAGGTGGTCCCATATAAATTTTATTAACTTTGCTTGCGTAGTTTTTGAGCTAGCTTCAATAATTAGATTACGTATTTTACACGTAGTCTTTATTTGACTCCGTCACTGTTATTTACATAGCAGGTAGTGGTATTCGAATTTGTGTGGGGTAGGTACCATAACTAAAAAGTGAAAAATAAAAACTTTTTACAACAAAAAAACAACCGACTTCCAAAAAAATCCTAAAAAAACACTAAAAAAGTTAAAAGTAACTTCTATTTCGGAAGTCGGTGCCAAAAAACGAAAATTGAAAAGCAAAGACACCAACTTCCCAAATTAAAGTTATTTTTCACGTCCTTAGTGTTTTTTTTAAGTCGGTTTTATGCCTTGATAATCAATGTTTGCCCAGCAAACTCGGATATTCTACTTTGCACCATGCCAAAATGTTTCCCGTCATAATTGCGTCTTTTCGCGCAATTGTCCTGAAGTCCTGCTGCACTTAAAATCAAATCCCTGATATCAGATGTCCACACTTTCTCTATCACACTTCCACCGGTAATTAAATACATTTAAAATTGAAGTGAACTTTAAGAATGATTGATCGTTCAAAGTAAACCAATTTATTATTATACCCACCAGTGACATTTAAACTTGAAAGTTCCACTTTCGTGGCAATAATGACATTTTATAAAAAATCAATAAAGGTTAATCTTTTCACTTGATACGATTTCTTTTTGAAAATGTAAGTAATGTCTGAAAAAAAACCGGCCAAGTGCGAGACTACCAAACTGAACTTCGACAAACGGTACTACGACATGATATTACTTCGACATTACGGAACTCCGACACGTGTTTACTTCGACAATACTTTAGTTCGACATGCCTAATATGGCCAGATTCGACATGCCTAATATGGCCAGTTTCGACATGCCTAATATGGCCAGTTTCTCTTGTACTGGGTACCAACTCCTGTGCCACTAATTCTCAGTCCCGCAGGTCGATAAAGGATCCGCCTTCGGACCTCCGGGATTGGGAATTAGATCATTGACAGTCATTACGGGTAATCGTTGCCCGAAAGTCTGACTATCAGTCTTGGCAAGGTATCGTGAAACCCAGTACCTGGGTTATGGAAGTCGCATGTGATTTTATCGTACCAGAAAATCGATTGCTTCAAAGTTAGTTAATCCGTTCAACAACTGGATCAACGCAATTAACATCGTTTAGTTGTTCAAAAGAAAGCTGTAAATCAAATAAAATGAAATTGTTTATTCTGTTAATCGAATTCACTTCTATACAGTAGGTAGTCGCTTATGATGTGTAACATCTGACATCTTGGCTGACAATAACAACCTCTCAGAAAATGGGTTCTTACCTTCTTCTGACGGACAACTCCAGCACGTGCGCTCATTGGTCAAATCGGTCCTGTTACACACTTCCGTCCTTTGTCACGAAATCACTTCCACAGATTACAGGAAACCGAGAGGAAAGATGTTACACATAAAAACTATAAGATGGAGTCGACATTTCCTATCTGACTACCTAAGAAGAAATAGCGAAATAAACTCAGAGGTCAGTCTTTTAAAGTTCAGACATAATCTTGGTCAGATAATGTAAGAACCATGTAGATTTAGATTAGTTTAGATTAGAAATGATCTTTTAAGAAAAGAAGCACACTGCTTGGAATGGCAGTGCAAACATTTGTCAGTAATCGTGTAGCTCAACTCAGAACTTACGGAGCTCAACGACCGTAACGTTGTGTGAAAAAAATGTAGACTTCATAATCTTCATTCTACAAACTTAGCGCCTATACTACGTCATTTACTCTCATCCGTATCCGTGTACCAAAGGATAAAACGACAAAACCACGCAAAGTTAAGCCTTGTATGAAGTAAACGGCATTTCACTAGAGGTGCGCAAAGAATGGAGAGGTGACACGATGTAAAGGGGTCGGCTCGAGAGCGCTGCACTCGAGGACCCTTCAAATTATACAGGTGAGCGTTTAGGGACGGGACGGGGTCGGAATCGATATCTTTAAAAAATATGTTTTAAGTTGTTGGTGAGCGCCAGATTTACTCTTTTTTACAAGGAGTATTGAATAAATTACTTAGTAACTCTCGTACGAACTGAATGAGATGCTTTTGTTACGCACGATGTTGCGGGTTCAAACAGTAAAGTAATGTAACCAACCACCAATGGGACTTATTTATTGCATACGTATTTGAAGAATAAAGCAGCTCAAACGTCATAAACCGATACTGAACCTTTTCTTAGAGACCTGCGAATTATACTGGGTCTGTAATCACCAACCCGCAGTGAGCACGCTTAGTGATAAAATGCTCTTCTCGTGTAAGATCAGATCTGAAACACATTGAGATAACAGACCAGTGAGTGTAGTGTAGTCCTCATATTAAAAATATTTATCGATAACGACTGTTTCCCTTCTCTTCGCCTCTTGACTCTCGTTGAGCGGTAGCAAGATTTTTCTGCTTACATCGCTTAAAAAAAAGGAAAAGGTCACGGGGTCGCGATGTTTCGGGGTGGGAATTTATAATTTTTGCTTGCCACCCCCCCTGTCCCCGTTGAAACAATCGATTTGGCATCGCGGTCAGTTTCCTTATTAAAAGTGTTGTTAGTAATCTTGCGCAGAAGTGCTTACGTGGTAGTTATTTCAGGGAAATCTGTTTATAGGTACAACTATGATTTCATGTGATTTTACATAACGGAACATCACGCCAGTATTTCCTGAATCGGGAGGCAGATTTAAAACATGTCTGCCTGCCATTCGGGAAACACTCCCACATTTATTTAATTATTTAATAAGAACTCAAAAATCAATCTGCCTAGCCTTTTCCCAACTATGTTGGGGTCGGCTTCCAGTCTAACCGGATGCAGCTGAATACCAGTATTTTACATGGAGCGACTGCCTATCTGACCTCCACAACCCAGTAACTGGGTAATACGATACCCCTTGGTTAGAATGGTTATCAGACTTATTTAATAAGAACTCATCAAGCTGATACATTCAACATTGGTTCGTTCTCCCACTAAACTCCTAACTCCGGGCTGCTACTGTGGAATTCCTGATGGAAAACCCAGTATATCTTTTCCAGAATTTGCAGTATTTCGTAAGTTTTGAAAGATAACACTTGAGAGTAGTTAGATCTGAAATTTTTTATAGGTAACCTCACCACTGCTAATTTGGAGCCTATATTGTTCTACTGTTTTTAAATTTAAATTCAAAATAGTATTAATTCTGGTCTTCATTGCACATTCAAAACTAGCAGCGATCATATCCCGGAAGGTCGTAACAAAGGTCAATGTAGTACAAAGTCAAATGCTTTACATTTGGATTTCGTTTCCTAAACCGCCGTCTGCCACTGTGGCGCTGCATTCGCCCCAAGGCCCCAATCATTTGATTGTTGTCCAATCAAGCCACTGGACATGATTGTAGACGCAATTGACATCAATGCGTTATTTTAATTCATGTGATTGATTGATGGTTGCCTAATAACTCGCAATATATTGGTTTAGAGGGGAAAGAATAGCTTTATATGGGCTTATTAAATAATATCACTTGCTTCTTTACTAAGTGTAGGTTAATCAATCAATCTGCCTAGCCTTTTCCCAACTATGTTGGGCCGTCTTCCAGTCTAACCGGGTGAAGCTGAATACCAGTATTTTACATGGAGCGACTGCCTATCTGACCTCAACAACCCAGTTGCTGGGTAACACGATACCCCTTGGTAAGACTGGTTGTCAGACTTTTGGGCTTCTGACTGTAACGACTGTTAAAGAATGATAGCCTGGACCAACGGTCTCAATATTATATTGGATGGTCACCCATCCACGGACCGACCTCGGGAATCGTAGCTTAAACTTCTATCGACCCGTGCGATTGTTATTATTTTGCCACGAGACCCTCTCTATTAGCAAATTACAGCTCATGGGCTAAAACCTCTGCCAGGGTTGCGGGTTAGTCCGAAAGGGATACCGGGACCTTGGCAACAGGCAACTGAAGGAACACGGGTGGGTTTTAGTCAGTAAAAGTCTGACACGCCCTTTCCGCTCCACCCAGAGCGGGAGAAGTCATTGGATGATTTCCCACCCTCAAAAAAAAAAAAAAAAAAAAATGGGCTAAAACCTAAACTTTATTTTATCTATAAAACACAAAAAATAACTTCTAAAATCTTAATCCTTTAACTCGCCTCTAAAAGTAGGAACGCTTGCCCCGACAATATTTATACCGAAAAGAGAAAAATCTAAACAGTTCTATTTATGTCGCGTCAGCAGCTGCGCTCAGTAACTTTTTTGGTACTGAAGTGTCAAAACATGGCACAAAAAAGTGTCAAAAGAAGCGTCTCGCTGTTTTTGTTTAAGTAATCCGTTTGTCTTAAATATTTATTTTAACGCCACTAGACCAGCGCAATATATTTTTTGATATTATTTTTAAAATATATTTATTTTCAGGAGGACAATAGTAGACGCTCGTACAAACTTGCGTGACATCGCGGGCGGGACAAGGGTTGCACTGCCTGTCGCGCCCGCGATATCGCGCCAGTCTGTAGGAAGCTTAAGTCACTAGAACTGGAAGTCATGGGGAGAGGCTTTTGCCCAGCAGTGGGATGATACAGGATAACAGTATTTTCAAACGCATCTGTTACAGAATAATCCTCACTCCTGTTTAAATATTTTTTGAATTTAACAATTTCCTAGAGGTGAATTAAATGTTCTAAATTTTTGCTCATTTCTCGTATCGGCAAAAAATATAAAATATTTGAGACTATCTAATAAGCATAATCAGTCTATACTATAATGTTCCCACGGCTGGGACACTGGTGTAAAATACTGGTATCCAGCTGCATGCGGTTAGACTGGAAGCCGACCCCATCCCACGGCTGGGACACTGGTGTCAAATACTGGTATTCAGCTGCATGCAGTTAGACTGGAAGTCGACTCCAACACAATTGAGAAACAGCTAGGCGGATTGATTGCTGGGACACATAGGTCTCTTCTCTGTGAGAGGGACTTAGCCATAATCCACCACTCGGGCCCAGTGCGGGTTGAAGGATGTCATATGTCTTCGAATTTTTGGTTCTAGGACATGTCAAACTAGTTGAAACTAGGTCATAAACATATACAACCTATAATGCTCCGATTGCTGGGACACAGGGCTCCGCCAATCGCCGCAAATCCGCAATCGCAATCCGCCAATCGGGCTCAGTGCGGGTTGGTGTCTTTGAATTTTTAATTCTAGGACTGATCGGTTTCCTCACGATGTTTTGTTCCCTGGAGCTGGTAAAACATTGTGAATAGAGCTGGTTTTTATACTGGATAAAAACCAGCTCTATTCAACAAAGATATCATAATATTTGGTTAATAAGATAACCGATTCACCACAGTTCACTTTTCGACTTGTGCGGTATAAAATCCGTTCGATACGTTACGCTTTTTACTTCATTTTCAATTCTTCATGGGAATACTTTAGACGTACTTATAAAAAGCGTTACTAAACTAGCGGTCGGTAAGTAATTGACGGTCAGGCTTATTTAGCAGATTAAACTTCGGTTTCGTCTTCCAAGTAAATTAGATTAGCGATTCTTGGAAGTTAGGAATTGTCACAAAAAAATGTGGTGTATTTTTTTCGCAAATTGTATTGAACCTTCCGGACAAACTGTGGGCCCAAATAGCACAGAACTGGTGCTGAGACAGTGAGACGGGGTAGCGGCAGACCACGTAGGAGATGGCGGGACGAGCTGGATAGGTTCCATCAAAACTGGAAAGAGGACGCGCGGGCTCGCGAAAGATGGAAGGAGTGGAAGGAGGCCTTTGGGTTGAGTGGGACAACGTAGGCTAGGAAAAAAAAAATACTTCTCATGTTTGTCATAATTATTATACTTGCTGTGCCTGCGGCTCCACTTGCTTGTACTAACTGTAAGATGAAACTAAACGCTATTTACCAGGACCGGCCAGATGTCAAACCTCTAAAAAAAATTAGGTTCTCGAGATATAAACTCACTAAAGGATATACAGACAGGCGGGCGTTACGTTTTATCAAACTCTCGGCTCGGCAATCATTCTAACTTATACATTAAAACAATGAGCTAAGAGTTACATTGCAATGACTTAATGGTTTTACTTCATTAAAAATGAATCGTGAATGAAAACGTAAAATGACTAACCCTAAAATCTTGAAAAAATCTTTTAGCAGACCATTGGACCAAATAAGCATCGAATGGACAACTTCGTCCTTTTTAGAAGTGTGTTAAAAAGAAACCGTCTAAGGGCCGGATCACACGTACCACAAACACACCACATAGCAGCGACAAAATGTGCCGCAGCAGCTTCTTGCAGTTTCGTTGTGGTTGGTAACTACAAAATCAAATAAAATGTTCGACGCAACGTTTTGTTTGCGATGTAGCTGGCCACTAGTCCGCTGTCTCACTGCACGCCCGCGAAATTCAAATTTTCTTACGTTTTTTGGAATTTGCAGGTCAGTATCAGGTTGTATGTTGATCTAAATATTATTAGCGCTCGTAACAAATATGAATTTACAGAATTATAAACATTAGAATCAGCAATACAACTCTCTAAGTTCATGAAAGTGTCAGATGTCATGATTTCATGAATTATCATTCAATACACTTTCATGAGCTTGGAGAGTTGTATTGCTGATTTTAATGTTTATAATTCTGTACTGTGAGTAGAAAACGCGTTTCTATGGTTGTCCTGCTAGGTGTGCTGGTGGTTGCGGTGGCGTTGACGCTGCGATGTGGTCGGTATCACACACGGGGTTGATTTCAATAGCCAAATATAGTCCGTGTGAATGAACTATTCATTTTCATACAAATTGTTGAAATTGTCGTTGTGGTTGTTGTACGTGTGGACGGGCCCTAAAAGGCAAATGACAGCAACCGATGTTGTTCCAAGAAGGGGACAACAGACACATTAATGCGTATTGCTTCACAAACATCAAACGCAGACTAACTGCCGACAAATAAACATTGGACAGACAATGTTTGGACTTGAAACTTTCATTTGAACATTTTGAACCATTTGAGGTTACCTTGTTGGTTAATATTTATTATTGTGAACTAGATTTTGCTCGCGGCTTCGCCCGCGTGGATGCCGGAAAATATCCCACGGGAGGAATAATTCCGTATTACATAGTTTTCAACGCGGCTGACGTAAAGTCTCGTGCACACTTGCGCGAAGTGACTCTCACAAAACAATTTCTACGAAAACTTCACGGTATAACAATTACCGGTGTCTGCGCGGTTGGCATGATTTTTTCCGACATCTTCAACAATCATTGTCATAATTCAGCCAGGTGTAGACCATGCCCTGGATAAGGAAATAGAAAGAATTTCAGCCTGGATCGCAGACGAAGTCGCAGGTAACAGCTAGTTAAGGCTCCCACAAACTGGCGCGACAAGGGTAGCGCTGCCTGTCGCGCCGGCGATATCACTCGACCAGTTGCACAGCCTTTATGTTCGAAAAGGTGACGTAGGTACTAGGTACCTATATACACACATCATGCTGGATATTGGAAATAATGAACTTCAAAATTGCTTATTTTTTTCGTTCCGCGAGTGTACACACGGCTACACATCAAGCCATACATTTCCAGTATAAGCTGACCGCACATGGTACGGAAATCCTATACAATGCGAGATCAGCATAAACTGGAAATGTACAGCTTGATGTGTAGCCGAGTGTAAATCGAGCTAATTCACACAATTAGACACTAACTGAACATCTTGACGTGATGAAAGTCGCCGCCGACTGCAAAGGGCGGGAAAAAAAACAAAATGGCTGAACGCATTAATCATTAGCTTGACAAACGCAGACGCGACGGTGTCTCGTGTGTTTTGTTGGTGTAAGCACTGGTCTTGGTTCAACTGTTACTTTACAGCTTTAGGTATAAGAGCCGAGTCAACTTTGTAGTGTACTGTTGGATTTCAAAGAAGGTATTTTATCCTTTTGTTGGATAGATTTAAATCTACATACTACATACTTACATAATTATAATATCTGACGTCCCCAATTTGAGGGAGTGCTATATTGTTTGGTTTCCAATACTATAAAAGTTATTCGCGATTTAAAAAAATCGGCTGTTCCCATGAATAAAATTTAACCCTGTATACAAAAACGGTTAATTTAACCTAATCTTGGGTCAAACCCAAGAACAAAAATACCCTATTTAGGGCGAGTTTCAACAAACTTTTCCGAGTATAAGTCTTATCCTGAGAATTCATTTTTGACAGTTTTTCCGATAAAAGATATCTGACTTTGATAAAATCAGCCCTTATTGTAAGTACTAAGTTGTGTACTGTACTTGTTTATTGTATTGTACAGTCATGGACTTTAATTGATAAGCCACCTTCAAACTTTTCAATTTTACAGTTTCATACATTCACGAGATTACACGATTAAATACGAACTCAAATCGCACGCTCGTAAACAAGATGACAAATAAATTACTTTTAATTAGAAATAGTCTTATCCATAGAGGTTGACTAATAAGTTCTCAATGATAAAATAAATACAATGTTGCATTAAGTTTATCCAATCTATTTGATACCGACCTCCTTTGAATCATAGCTCATTAACTCGATAATTCTGAAAATTTAACTGAAGACAGTGACAGTTGAAATAGCTATGTCAGATACGTTACTATCGCAACAGTAACCTAGCAACGATTGTTTATCATTGCTAGGTTACTGTTGCTAGACCTGCAATTGGTTGACTTTGGGTAGTCAAGTTTGTAGTTCTGGCTCTCAGGCTAGCCAACCGATTTTCTTCTTCTAATACGAAGACTGACTGACTTTGCGTGTCGGGAACCGAATAAACCCGATTTACATTACACGGCTAAAATACGAACAGTGCCCGGTGGCTTATCAATTAAAGTCCGTGACTGTACTTCTTCTTCCCAGCTAAAGTACTAGGAAGTGGTGGAAGGCCGGTTTTTATAGGGACTGTCTTATGTTCAAAAAGTGCTGATTCTCAACCTAATTTGAATAAATGACTTTAGATTTTGATTGAAAACGGTATAAAATACATTCAATTTTGATACGAGGTTTAGGCATAAAAATCTTCGTCCACAGATTATTTATATGTCAGAGTCAGTTTGTGCCCTATCCTCACCGTAGTTGAACATTAAAGGTACGTCCAGACTCGCCCCGCGGCGTAATCCGCGGTCATGTTCATGTAACAACGAACCACTAACAAGTATTGACATTTATTTTTCATTATTAAAGTTAGATTTTATCCTGAAGGCATTTTCTAACAAGGTTTTGTCTCGATTCCACCAGTCATTGGGTCTGTGGGTTTCAAGAAAAGGATGTTTTTTTTTTTATTCTAGTTTGGACAACGTAATGGCTGTTTGTTTATTTCATGTTAATAGTGGGCCTTTTTTGGATGGTCGCCTGAAGGGTTTTTAGCTAAATTAACATTTTGGACCTCTATCTGACGGGCCGTTACCTAACAACATCTAATATCACGATTTTTTTTTTGTAAAAATAATATTTACCTTTACAGGTTTCTTTTAGTAATAATCCTTTGTCTTTATTTCAATAAATTAAACAAAGGTTTCAAATCTGAAATCCATGTCGTGGCATTACCAACAAGAAACAATGTTTTGTAGACATTCGACTTATTTGCGAAATGACCTGCAGTCGTTTATGGACTTATTCGCCATATGCCTCATTCTGAAAATGCCCTAAATTCGTGAAATAACCTTTTCTACGGTGGACTCATTCGCAGAAAGACTTAATCTTAAAAAAAAAAAAAAACATCTACTTACAAGGTGCTCCTCTCTCTAAATACTAGTTATTGGAAACTGGTCTATTAAGCTTTCAAGGCACCGTAATTTTGGAAACTATAAAACTAATTGCGTTATTAGGTACTTACATTAATGAAAATATAATTTTATTATAGTGTTTGTGGAGGATGTTACTCAAGATAAAAGGTCGTAAGATCAAGCCAACTTTGATTATCTGTTATGAACTCGTTTCTGGATAAACCACTCCTCACTTTTAACTTACGAAAAAAGTAATTATTTTTGTTTTTTACATCGAAATAAACGCTCGAATGATCACAGGAAAAGTTTATTTTTGTCGAATCCAGCCAGAAATTAATGAAGTTAGTTCAGCGTTAGTGAACCCGGTTTAATTATGTAACTTTTTTATTTTATTTTTTAATTTTTCGGCTTACGCATCGCACATCCACCTTCAGGGCATTTAATTTCTTCGCTAATTTGTTGAAGAAAATTTCTCTTTTATGTTTCCAATTACTTACATCAAGCATTTTTTTCTTTTAGGCAATTTAAGAACAATAAACTATCTACTGATTTGTATTTTGATACTTTTAGAGCTTGATCTGAACAGGTTGTAAAGTTTACTCATCCTCCATCTAAAAGGGAGGGTTCTCTTACCAAACGGGTGCCGTGTCTGGTGGGCACTGCCCGACGACGATTAATGTCGGGACGTTGTATATATGTAACGTGTATGTAATGTAAACTCTGCTTGCGCGATGCAGATTTTTGCGTGACGTCAGTGTGATGCGTAGTTCGCATGTGGCGATGTAGATGCCGCCTGCTTAGTTCTTGGCTGTTTTAATAATGCTATCATACTCATAGTACTTACCTATTGAGGTTTTTTATACCTATATATCACTTCGGCTAGGTCTTTCCTACTTTGCCAAACTTCCCTGTTCTCTGCCAATTTCATCTACGTTCTATCCACGATCCTTTATTTCAAACAGTTTTGAGTAGAAAAATAACTAACTATGATTCTACGTAAGTAATTTTTTTTTTTTTTTTTTCGTGCTCAATTTGTCATCTATACTACCCTCCGTCTGGGAAGAACGGAGGGTTATGTCGGACTCCTACCGACTAAAACCCCACTGTTCCTTCCACTACCATGAGTCGGGGGTCCCAGAGATAGATATTGTAAGTACTTGTACAGCCCGCCATGATTCGACGTACTACTCTACAATTTCACAACTTATTACACACAACTATACTAATGAAAGAACAACTAAGAAAACTCTTCTAAAGCGGAGAAATATAATTTAAAATAACAATTTGAAGCGTGCATTTTACATTATTCGCTTTGTTTAACATTTCATATTTGTGAAGAAAGTAGTAGAACGGTTCATGGTTCTGTCTCGTCGCCCGCGGGCCACATCAAGCTGATGGTACAAAAATACACAGTGCAATAATTACTGCATTATGGCCATCCTTAGGGCTGTGTTAGGGAGGTGGTCATGCCCATTTATTATGAGAGGAAATATGGCGTTTTTGAACTTATATTTGTTTTGTAGACGAGAGTTTAGTTTCCTAATGCGCGGAAATTTCCGTCATACGTAGGTACAGTTTTCTTTTGCTGCGAAACAGCATTGCTGTGTCCAATTTTAAAAGCAGGATTGCCGATTATAAATTGACATTTTATCTTTGTTCTGCGCATAGTCAATTATGGCAATCACCAGATGTTGCACGAGACTATAGGTACGTTGGTTTATCTTTTCACCAGGTTTACCGACGGCCCCAGATTTATTTGTAATACATATAAAACTTAGTAGGTATTATGTACGGGCAATACGTACCTAGTAGGAGAATTATTCACGTTCGTGTAAATAAAATACTCGTACTCTTAAAGGTATTTAACATTTTCATTCCTTGACTGTACGCTGCCTGTAACGTCTTTATAGGCTTTTATCCAAACAAAAATATAATCACTGCATTAGCTAACTCTTAGTGCGTCGTTGTTTAAGAGACAGACAATGTTTTTAATCTTAGGTGAAGTGGGCTGTCAATAGTGTTATCAGGCACAGATGAATACAGATGGTTCACTTCGATTTTTAGGTATGAAGCTACAAGTACGCGGCGGGCCCGTCTTGTCGGGCCAACTCGGTGCCTGTAACATAGTCTGATCTACGAGTTACGCGATAGAAAGAGAGGCAACTTAGCGGTGTGCGACCAGCCGGTCTATTCTGTAAAAATCTCACCGTGAAAATTTAGGTGAAGTGAGCTGTCATTCTACCTGATGCAGGGTTTGACACTATTGACAGCGCACTTCACCAAAGTTTTCACGGTGAGATTTTTACAGAATAAACCTGCTGAATTGCACTTTATTGTGTCGTAACAAGAGTAGCTTTTTACTTAAATGATTTTGCGGAGTGAGCCATCAGTATCCATCTGTGCATCATGTGGAATGACAGCTCGCTTCACATAAGTTTTCACGGTGAGACTTTTACATAACAAACCGGGAGGACTAATAAATTCGATTATATTATTATTAGAAATCTTTGTTAATCCGCCAACCCTCTGCTATCTCCTGGTCTACTAGTCATTAGCGTCACTGGGGGCGAGCAACCCGATACCGCTGCTAATGCACTGTCCACTGTTCGGTATAATAGGCGTAATACACCCCTCGGTGATAATGTTATGACTTTGATTATAATGACTGCCGGAGGTCAGGAGACGTAAGGCTGGCACTCCATTGAGCAGGTTTGAAGTGAAGCTAATAAATTAACCAATAAAATACCCAAAATCCACGTCTCCGCTTCAGTAGCTTCGCTCCTCTCTGTTCCAATGTAATGCGTCTCGCGTTTTCACCAACAAAAGTCTCGATCCCGTGGGAATATCGGGATAAAAAGTATTCTATGGCCTAATCCAAGTCATGGACTACCCATGTGCCAAATTTCATCCAAATCTGTTCAGCCGCTTTAGCGTGAAAGCGTAACAAACAAACCAACAAACTCACTTCCGCATTTATAATATTAGTTAGGAGAAAGACAACAATGGAAAGACCGTGTGTCACTTTGCTCTGTTCCCTGAACGTTCAATATTTTTAGTTACGCAAAAAACCAACTGATTATACCCTGACTGTAGACTGTACATTGTGCTAAATTGTTGCTACACAATATTTATATAATCTTTTCTTTCTTTCCAGAAGCCGAATCGTCCCGCGAATGATTTCAAAAACATCAACGTTGAAATTCACATCAAGAACTCGACATACGAATAGAATAATAAAATTAATATCAGTATTATGTAATATCGAGTGTTTAGTTTAGCTAGTCGGCCATCTTGTGTTGCTATGGGCGCCATTTTGAATATGTTCCGCGTGAAAATGGGCGTGGTCATCGCCAGGGTCTGCCTCCTGCTGATGCTGGCCGTTTATTCCTCTTATGGTGAGTTTTTTTTTAAATAATTTCTTACAAACTACCTACTGTACGGCCGATGAATCATGGCCGGTCTGAATATAGGTACTACGAACTTTTGCGCATGTACTCTTACTCACACTCGCCTAATGTCACGCCTTTTGGTTCCAAAAAAATGTTATTGCGCAGCCTTTTGAGCAAAGTTCGGACCGGCCATGATTTATCGGCTGTACTGTTTTTAGTATAAAATGCGTGGTTTGAATTGCGCCTGAAGGGCGTTACCTAGATGTGTGGGGGTGTGTGAGGAGGGAATTCCAAAGAGGAGTAGGTTTTTCAAGGGTTTATTAATTAGAAGACACGTTTATACATATTTAGGGTTCAGGCAGATCTCTCCGACTCCATATAAAAACCTATCTGTCAATATTTAAACAATGACTGCTGGAGCGTTCGCAAGTCAAGGCTGCGGTTCTACCAGCCAGCCCAACGTGAGGTTGCATATCGCATAAAACCTCTACAGTACTATTTCGCCCCACGTAGGTATATAAAAATTGTATGTAAGTATGATACCACCCAAAGTACCCACTTTCTTGCACTAACAATACAATGGGCCCTTACGGACACCCCTTTCTTCGAGTTTCTGACCAATAAACCAATGAAACCTTTTAATAACAACAAAAAAAAAATGTCTAATACCCAATAAACACTTCTCATTACAATGCAGGCAAAAAAAAACGGCCCACCCATCACATAATAAATTCTATGGGCGCTTGTAAGCGGTGTAGTGTAATAAAATAAATTGGACATCTCGACACGAAAGCCAGTTTGTGGACAATTACATATTATTTCATATCGTTTAAGTTGAGATTTGTTTCTTTTTGGAAAGTAAAATTGGGTGTAATAAGACGGGTTTTTTGGTTGGTTCGGTCGGTTTTCTGAGAAGTTTGCAGTAATTATACTCGTCTCTGGGCTGCTGTAAGTGTCCTTTTCGTGGACCCCTATAATGATAAACCATAATTACCACGTTTTGCGTAGAACACTAAGGGATAATGTTTAAAAAAGAAGATTAAATGGAATGCGAAAGAACAATCGAATAGTATCATATTTTTGCGATGATAATAGATTACGGCGATCACTAATCCGTTTATGTACCTATAATTTTAGGCGATAACATCAATTTTCTTCGAAAAACGATACCTATACTTTCTGCAACTCATGTCGCCTTCAATATAGCGCGACGTTGTAACGACTTCGTAAAGACGTTGCAAGCAAAACATTTCTCTGTCACTAAATATTACTGGTTTTTATAAAGATGTCTTACATAATCTCCCAACTCCTATTACTATACTCAACGCTTTGAAAATCTTGAATATTTTGTATCGTAATTTGAAACCCGTACCATTAAGGTATAGTTATCATAACAAAAGCTCCGTGTCTGCCTCCCCTCCACATAATGCGTTTTAAATGACCCTACGTGAAGTGCATAGTAAAAAAAAAGGAATTCTAATTTATGTTTTTCTACACTTTCTTTTTAACTTGCGGCTTTAGGATTATAAGATGTTGCCGTAATGTTGCACTGTAGTGTTTTTAAACAATTTGTTGTGAGTGATGTGTTTTTTTGGCTTCATGTGTAACTTAGCTAAACAGAATTTGAATTATTTTCTAAAGGAAAATGTAAGTATTGCAAATGCAGATTAAAACGAAAGTTGAATTGAATCTAATCTCACTTTGGCATGTTTTGATCAAATCCAAAAAAAAATATTTTATTTTATTTATTTATTAGGGACAAAAAACAGTTACATGCTACAAAATACAGAGAAATAATTAAACTATGATTTAACAAACATGTAACCCACACCATTGTCCACGTTTTAACTAAAAATTAAAAGAAGTGCTGAAGACAAGAAGTGAAATTTTGATATAGGAATACATATAAAGGCTCCTACAAACAGGAGCGACAAGTGTTGCGCTGCCTGTCGCGCCCGCGATATCGCGCCACTTTGCACAAGGTTTTATGCTTTATTGTACTTACCTACTTAAACTTTTTCTTTTTTTTGCATTTTTTTTTTCTCATATTCGGAATCTTCTGAAAATGAGAATGAAGGTGATCTTTGAAGACAGATTCCCATTGAAGTTTAAACATACGTATTTATTCTTCTTAACTTCTTGAATTCAAAAGTTTCATGAGTTTGTTACCAATATCTGCAATAGTTTTTCATCCAATAATTTTCTGCTACTGCAGTTTTAACTCCATACATATTGTTTTATTGTATGATTGTGAATTTCAAGCCTACCCCAGTATTACAGGGTTAGAAGTAGGTTCAAGAAGTAAAAGTTCCTTGTTACTCAGTTAACTGCACTGACCCGATTACAGTCTAGTATGGTAATTCAAGTGTATTAAACCTGAATTATGTTACTCCAGTTAAAAAGTATATTTTCTACAAAGTCTAGCTGTTGCCCGTGACTTCGGCTGCGATCTAGGATGAAAGGTGCGCACAGTGGTTTCACCCGCTTAGGTCTCGATTCCGTGGGAATATAGAGATAAAAAATATCCTATGTCTTTCTCTAGGTCATGGTCTACCCATGTGCCAAATTACATCCAAATACGTTCAGCCATAATAGCGTGAAATCGACGTTTTAACAAACAAACTCACTTTTGCATTTATAATATTACTAGTTGGCCCCGCGCGATTAGTTAGGAATAAGGATGGTCATTTGATTTTGGTTCTCCTTCCCGTGTCAGTGTCCTTGTTCACTATTGTGACATCAGCATAATCTGCCTATAATGTTCCCACAGCTGGGACACAGGGATCCTCTTTGTGAGAGTGGGCTGTAATCCGCCACGCGGCGCGGGCCCAGTGCGGGTTGGTAGACGTCTCGTCTTCGAATTTTTGGTTCTAGGACATGCCGGTTTCCTCACAATGTTTTCCTTCACCGTTTTTTAGAGCAGTCATTGAGAGCATTCTCCTGCCCTTATCCCAATGTATTAGTGGTCGGCGCAACATGTCCCTTTCTCCCATACTTCTCTATACCACTTCATCTCGGTAGTCACCCCCTTTCTAGCCATATCATCTTTCAGACAGTCCATCCATCGTTTCTTTGGTTTTCTCTTACTCATATAGCCATGAGTCCATGAGCAGTGGTGATGGGTTAACCGGTTTATAGCAATAGCAACCGGTTAATACGGACGTACGATAAACGAAACCTCGCGAGCTGTTCAATTTTTATTCAGTAGTAGGAATGCACATGCCGCTCGTGGAATAAACCGGTTAATTTAGGTTAAAATAAAGTTCTCTAAACGTAGAAAAGATCGGAAGAAAACCGACCACCATTGCTCTCCTCCTCCTCCGCCGACCACCATTATTGGGCTACCATTGCTCTCCTATATTCCTGGGTAGGTACCTAAGATATAGGATTACAATGGTACCAGTAAGTAGGTACTTACTCCCCGCAAAATCAGCTCCAACCACAAACACTACTAAACGCAGTAATACAAGCAGCAAGAATGCGTAATGGGGTCGAACGTTGACTATAATTAGAATGTACTACCTTAACCCTTAAGCCACCACAATTATCTAGATAATTAACCCGCGCACAGCTGAATTCTACCGTCGAACGTTAAGGGATGTTTAGATCCACTAAGTAATTACTAAATGGAATACTCGTAGTCGCTTACTGCTTTGTTTATGTAACTTCATGTAATTTTAGGACAACTAGCTGCGCCCCGCGGTTTTACCCGCGTAAGTTTCGATCCCGTGGGAATACTGGGAAAAAGTATCCTATATCTATAATATTTGCTATGTACTATTTTTTTACACGCAATTACATTGTTTTAGTTTATTTCCAAATATAATAACTATATAATATACAGTATGTTAACTAACAAAGGGCGTTCCTGTTAACCCGCAATAGTATAGCCACCATACATGCAAAAAAAAATATTACCATTCAAAAAATCATTAAGTAAATAGTAATTCATAAAATGATTAAATTGATACGTAAAAGAAACACTCTGTACACGTACACTTTTATTACAACGCAGAAAGATACGTGTTTTCTGACAAGTGTACACACACTTGTACAAATGGTATATCTTTTCCGTATCAATTTAATATTTTTTGTGAATATTTTACTAAAATAATTTTAAAAAACTTTGTTTTTTATGGTAATATTTTTTTAGCATGTATAGACGCTATACTATTGCAGGTTAACGGGAACGCCCTTCGTTCGATAACATACTGTATAAGCTAACAGACTTAAAATAATAATAATATGTTCATTTAAGAAAGAGGGAAAAGAATCATAGGGCGTCGCTGTCAACAGGAAAAGTGCTCTAAAGGCTGGCTACTGTTCAAAATAAATGTTTTTTTTAAGTGTAGTGTCTGTGCCTCTTAGATGTAGTGATATTATTACCTATACGTCCAATTGGCTTCACTCCTTAGCACTCCATTAGTTCACTTCTCTGTGTTTAGACCCCAACATATTTATAAGAACCGATATGCGTTGCCAGGGATGCTCAAACTTCAAAGTTAACCCCCCAGGGGTGTTTCGTTTGGGGGCGTCAGTGATTAAGGTTAAATGCGCAGATTTAGGATAGTTGTGATGGCTGAATCTTTTGAAATGTGGTTTAGTGCGACCCCTGAGGATTGGTTCATGATGGGGACTTTGAAGTTATACATTTTAGCGGTAATCTTATGTTTGTGTATGAGGTTTATACAGAATTAAAAAGACATAAATATAAATAACAACTTATACCTTATTAATTAATTAATAGAAATAACAATCCATACTAATATGAAAAGTATCTGTCAGTGTCTGTATGTTACTTTTTCACGGCTAAACCACTGAACGGATAACGATAAAATTTGGCAAGGAGAGAGATGGCATCCCGGGGAGGACATAGGCTATTTTTTATCGACATAGCATGAGGGTGAAGCCTCTGGCGGAAGCTAGTTATGATATACTAGCTTCCGCCCGCGGCTTCTCCCGCGTGGTATGTCGATAAAAAGTAGCCTATGTCCTTTCTCAGGCTCTTAGACTATCTAAATCGGTTAAGTAATTCTGGCGTGATAGCGCGACAGACAGACAGACCGACAGACAGACAGACAGAGTTACTTTCGCATTTATAATATTAGTATGGAAGTATGGATTAGCAAACTAAAATATGGCGTCGAAAAATTCATCCGCATCGCTGCCGACTGGTAATGTATCCAAGTGATGTACAAGCCTATCTTATGCTTTAGATTATCTGTCATTCATTGTTGGTTATGTGTGTAAAAGTTTACAAGCACTTCTGACAACGTTTCTCATCCTTTTGTGTGAGTCAAAACTACCGTGACACACATTTGGTCATGGCGGTTAGGCGATGTCTCAAGGGGTAGTAGAGTTGTATAATTCTGTAATGACCTACCAAGCAGCTTCAAAAAACGGGGCGAGAGTGGTGGCCTAGTGGTAGCGGCCTCGGCTTACGACTTTGTAGGTCGGACCCAGATAGACATTTTGTGTATTTAATTTCATCGGCACAGCTCTCAAAACGGTGGAAGAATACATCGTAATGAAACATGTTCTAGAACCAAAAATTCGTAGACATGTGACATCTACCAACCCGCACTGGGCCCGCGTGGTGGATTATGAGTATGACCCACTCCCATTCACAGAGAGGAGGCCTGTGTCCCAGCAGTGGGAACATTATAGGCTGATTGTCCTTATGCTAGACCTGCAATGAGTTGTTTTGAGGGTGGATTCTGCTCTTATCAATAAACACACGCACGATATAGAGTATCGAATTGGGTAATGTTTTTGGTAAGAAATCTGGAAGCCTTTGTCTAAGATCTAGCTGAGCCACGCGTTTTCACCCGCATAAGTCTCGATCCCGTGGGAATATCGGGATAAAACGTATACTATGTCCTTCTCCAGGTCATGGTTTACCCATGTGCTAAATTTTATCCAAAACCTTTAAGCCGATTTAGCGTGAAAGTGTAATAAATAAACAAACTCACTTTCGCATTTATAATATTAAAAATATGATTAGTTAGGATTATCCTAAAAAATAAAACAAATACGTACAGGAAAGCAAAACATTTTAAAAAATAAGAAGTACCTAGAGTGCTCCCCCCCGCCACAAAAAACTTTGAGCAACGCAGTCGGATTACGTTCGCACTCCTGCATTACCATTAACAAGTCGCTTTTGATTTGTTACCACTGTTATGGAGTTTAAAACACATGCTTACATGGTCTCGCTGGTGAATCGATGGCAACTAGAATCTGCTGTGCTATTCTGTTAAAATCTCACCGTGAAAACTTAGGTGAAGTGAGCTTGGAGTGAACTGTCACTGCCTAAGTATCGATGACAATGACAGCTCACTCCGAGCTCACTTCACTTAAGTTTTCACGGTGAGATTTTACAGAATAGCACAGCAGCATTGCTATTCTGTAACCGTCACTTCCTTAGCATGGGAGACTTGTATGGGGGGCTCCCATAAATAATTATTTTATTCTGTTGTTAAGTTTTTATTGTTACAGCGGTAACAGAAATACCTACATCATCTGTGAAAATGACAACTTTCTAACTATCACGGTTCATGAGATACAGCCTGGTGACAGACGGACGGACAGCGGAGCCTTAGTAATAGGGTCTCGTTTTACCCTTTGGGTACGGAACCCTAAAAATATATAAATCTTTGGAGACCCGGAGAACGGAACCCGAGACTCATTAAGGGGGATGCGCTAGGGTGGCCCGCGGAATTCGAATTTTCTTACGTTTTTTGCAATTTGCAGGTCAGTATCAGTTTGTAAAGTGTATTGAATGACTATTTCATGAAATCATGACATTTGGCACTTTCATGAACTTAGAGAGTTGTATTGCTGATTCTAATGTTTATAATTCTGTAAGTCCATATTTGTTACGAGCGCTTATAATATTTAGATCAACATACAACCTGATACTGACCTGCAAATTGCAAAAAACGTAAGAAAATTTAAATTTCGCGGGCTACCCTAGCGCATCAACCTTAAGCCACGTTCACTGCACAAAAGCTAGCTAAAACCTATAGAGACAAGTGGAAACCTACTTCTAAGCACAGTTATACTCGTTAAGAGAGCAAATAGCAACGTTTGTACAGACAGACCTGCTCACCCCATAAAACTTAAAAATACAACAGTAAAGTCCACACGGCTTCGTATTTGGAGATTTAAATATAAATCCGTGGTGTGACGGGCGGCAGTCAATAAATTAAGTCCTCAAACGTTTAGCGGGTTCGTCTCCACATCAGGGGTAGGGTGACCATGTGGTGGCGGATTTGGAAGACAATATTAAGGCTGGTTTTCCTGTCACGCTGATTGTCGTCGGCGCTGATGGGTTACTATGTATGTATTCTTATGAAGCGTTTTTGAATCACGCCGACTGCTCGACGTGACGAGTGCTGCAGTGACGAGCTACGCGCCGTACCGACAGCGCGGACGTTCAGCGCGATAGGAAAACCAGCCTAATAGGATATAATCCATTTACCACTTGCTTGGAGTCTGGATTTGTGCCCGTTTAAAGGCATTTACTTATAACCGCAGACCAAATAAAACAGCTGCGAACAATACAGTGAAGCATGCCAAAACTACACCTCCGTTTACAATCAAACTACACCTCATTTAGTGCACACATGTCATGTTTACGAAACCGGCCTCATGTCATTGTTGACAGCGCTCTGTCATGGTTTTTTATTTGGTCTGTGAAAGTAACTGGCGAAATGTGCCTACTCTTTTTTTTTATAAGCCACTCCGCGCTAGTTATTTGCGATTTATTACGCACCAAAAAATAACAAAACTATCAAATTGTAGTGTTGTTGTTGCGTGTTGTTTTGTTAGGATCAATAAATTGGTTACTTACCAATTAAATACTGCGGTTTTTAATTATTTCAGGCCTCTGTAGAACCATCATTGTTGCTTACATTCAGCTTTTGACGAGTATCATTTTATAATACATGCTTTAAAAAAAAATTCGTCCAATCTCGTGCGACCCCCAACGCTTGGCCACCCTACTCACAACCCGTTCCATTTCAAAATGTCCGTATATCTGTCGCCAGTGATGACACATGACGTCCGCGACCCTACCATTAATTAGAATGAAGATATCATTGACATTCGATACTAATCTGCGGGCTATTGTCTTGGGAACGTTAATTAACGAAGGATTATAAAAATAAATTTAAGGTTTAAAGTATTTATAAAGTGTTGGGGAAGGTCATTTTCAATTGATTATACAGGTAACAGAAAATAAGCATAATCAGCCTTATATGTTCCCACTGCTGGGACACAGGCCTCCTCTCTGTGAGAGCGGGTTTTGGTAGACACAACATGTCTTTGAACACAGGCTGGCACTTTTCTTTGTATATAGTCCAGCCGTCGGCGTCGAGAGAATGCGCTCTTGACACCTGTCAGTTATACAGTATGTTATCTAACGAAGGGCGTGCCCGTTAACCTGAGGCTCTAGACAAAGTGACAATCTATCAGCGATAACGATGATGGAAATGGCAAAAATGTATAGGACTGACATAAGCTATTGAAAAGCTTGTGTCAATCCTGTTGGAAGTCGTTGTAGAAATACGAAACGCTTTCGAAGCGATTGTCACTTGTCTAGGCCCTCGGAAATAGTATAGCGTCTATACATGCTAAAAAAAATATTACCAATAAAATGTACCAGGGTTTTACTGTTTTTTTTTTCTTCCTATAATGTACCTAATTGTCACGAATACTGAGTAGTCGAAGTCTGGTCCGATCTGTCGTAAAGCCAGTGTAGCAACTTTCATAAGCGGATAAGCAAAGCTAAAATTATAAGTACTTATTTCATATTTCTTCAACGGCTTCGACTTGTCATAATAAATTCCCATTAACCTTAATCTAAAAATAAAACTATATACGGCAAAACTCCATTGCGTACAAATAAAAAAAAACATGAAACGTCAAACTGCCGCCGCCATCTTTAAAACGGTTACCGTTCGTAATAGGCAAAACGTGCCTGTTCGGTTAATCTCGGATATGTTCGGGCGGCATGGCGGCCGCAAATCCCTGGACTTAGATAGGTATGTAGGGTGCTTACAGAAAACTGGCTTGCTCAGGGTCACGAGTTGGTGACGACGCGACACGGCAAGTGACTTTCTGCGTTATTTTGCGACGTCTGTGAAATGTAATCTCCTACACCATTGTTTATATTACAAAATGCAATTGCAGCTCGGAGTTTGAATTCACGTAACAAAACATCACGTCTTGGTTCCCCGACGGGTTAGGCAGAGGTGAATTTGTGCCTTTTTATTTTTTTAATGGCAATTGGTTGGCCTCCGATGACATGGGACCACGGAGTATCTTTCTATACTCCGTGCATGGGACTTACATAATTGACGAAATGTTGGTGTACTAGTAGCACTAGGGTAAAGGGTATTTTCTAAATACCGTTTTTCGGTGTAATACCACAAATTAAGACTAATGTGTAAGTAAGGTAAGGTTTAGTCAGTGTCTCCAATGATGTAAGTCCTTTCCGACAAACATAAATTACCCTGACGAATGCCGGTTATGTATCGGTGTGAACACCCCCTTACTCCACTCGTGCCTAGCGCCATCTGTCATCAAATTTGACAGTTGACAGTTAAACGATTTAAAAATAGAACGCTCATCGAAATGGAAGATTGTGAATGAGATTTCAACTTTTTTTTTGTGTAACTGAATTTTACTGATGTTATTATTAGAAAGAACATGGCTATGTAATGAATGAAAATTGATTCTTTACTTGATATGCTTTCGCTATACAACCTGTAACGGAATAAACGCAAGAGCTCATACACCCCAATTAGAATATTAAATTATAAGACTAAAATAATATCTGTAATTTAATTTAATTAAACGTTTTTTTTTACAAAATAGACTTCCTGACTAAACATGAAACATAGGATAGCTATGAGCGTATTACAAATTTGTTTATGCATTTGAATAGGCTTTATTCCTTTGAGATAAGGCTTAAATTTCCTTAAATAAAATATCTTATTACCTTGGTAAGACGCGGTGGTTCTAATTTCAGTTAAAGAAAAGATTTTTTTCATGAAAAATTAACACATATAAATAATGATGGAAATCGATTCAGAAGCCGATTCTGAGCAAACTACTTTCAGGTCTTGCGCTTATTCTGTTACACGTTGTATAAAACTGTTATAGAAAGGTAGACTAGCAGCATATTCTATTTTTAACCGACTTCCAAAATAAACAATACAAAGTGAAAAATACCTTTAATTTCGGAAGTCGGTGGCAGATAACGAAAATTCAAAGTCAAGGACACCGACTTCCGAAATTAAAATAATTTTTCCCTTCGTAGCGTTTTTTTTGGAAGTCGATTGTTTTTTTTGTAAAACAGTTTTTTATTAAAGTAGCAGCTTGACAGTTCAGACACGTTCAATGCGTTATCTACGTTGCTGAGAACACGAATTTATTGAACATAAGAAGCAATGGGTTAAAAATATCCTCCAAATCACTCGAATTATGATTGAAACTGTATTACTCAATTAGGATGATTTTATATTTAATCTGTGGTTGGTATAACCTTTTTGAATTTAGAATATGTTTACTGTTATTTGACTAAACCAATCACAACAGCTTACGGATCGATCACAGGCTTCCAAAAAACCGGGAGCTTACATGTCAATTCTATTCAAAGGTATAATATAAATACCATATTTCAAGGAAAGTCAATTCAATGTTGAATCGAACAAGCTTTCGAACAGAAACCTAATGCGTGCCTTTAATGAAAACCGATACCACAGTATAATAAAGTAACAGTATTTTATCTCGGCCGCTCGGTAGATAAACCTTCCTCGTCCGTGCGTAACTGCCGCGCACTCGATACTGTTGCGTACAGGTTGCGTACTGATTGTTATACACTGAGAAGTCGCAGCGCGTCGTTTCGGTCGTTTTCTATGAAGATATAATACTGCTACTTATTTATACTGTGCCGATACTTTTTATTGGGTTTGGGAATGAGGAAATCCTTTTGTATTTGTAAATTGTAAGAATTTCTCAAGAATGTTAAAAATATTTGTGACATTTTTGTGAATGAGAGTGTCGCTATACGATGAACGATTCCCGGCGATTGTTGCTTATTTATCAGCAACAATCGCCGGGAATCGGTAATACCTACGTTTGATGCGATTCACATTCAACTAAAAATAAGAATAAATTACCTATTGAGGTCACTTATGTTCCTATTCTTAATTAGATCGGAGTGTACAGGTGTGTTCGTGTACTTTTTAATTAATCCTATCCTACTAATTATAAACGCGAAAGTTTGTGAGGATGGATGGATGGATGTTTGTTACTCTTTCACGCAAAAACTAGTGAACATATTTTGATGAAATTTGGCACACAGGTAGTTTAATAACCTGCATTAACACATACTGATACTTTTTATCCCGTTATTCCCACGGGATCAGGACTTATGCGGGTGAAACCGCAGGGCGCTGCTAGTATTATAAATGCAAAAGTGAGATTGTTTGTTTGTTACGCTTTCACGCTAAAACGGCTGAACGGAGTTGGATGAAATTTGGCACATGGGTAGACCATGACCTGCAGGCGTAGCATGGCGCTTTCTATCTCTACGAAGAATAGACATAGCTTTTTCTATACAAAGTGACAGTTCGTTTCTTCATTTTTGACATCCACCGTAGAAATCTTTCTACAATCTGTCATTTTGTCTTTCATTTCTAACGATCTTTGTCTAGGTCCTTTTATATTTTTATATGTAGGCTATTTCGGAAGAAAGTTTTCTATCCTTACTGTCAAAATCACACTGACAACCGATAAATCCTATGATAAAACAAAGAATTCTGAGTCGAACTATGTAAAAGAGTGAATTTCGTAAAAAGTGCAGTTGACTCTTTCTATTTTGCTGCCGTCTCGTACTGTCTACTGTCTACAGGAAACGTCATTTTTGTCTACTCTTCCGTCGACAAAACGCTGCTCATGCTACGTCTGCTGGAATATGACATAGGATACTCTTTATCCCGATATTCCCGCGGGATCGAGATTAACACGGGTGAAACTGCGGGGCGCAGCTAGTACTTCATTCGATTTATTCAACTAGGTACACACGGCTACACATCAAGCTATACATTTCCAGTATAAGCTGACCTCGCATTGCACGGAAATCCTATACAATGCGAGATCAGCATAAACTGGAAATCAGCTATAGCCGTGTGTACAGTCCGCCGCACATCAGTAGTAGTGGTTTCTTTCTTTCTGGAAAAACTTGCACTGCTTTACTGCTTAAATCTAAATAGTCCTTACGGCTACGACGTGAAAAATATCAATCAATCCAGCTTTTCCCCAACTATGTTGGGGTCAGCTTCCGGTCTAACCGGACGAAGCTGAATAACAGTAGTTTTACATGGAGCGACTGCCTATCTGACCTCCACAACCCAGTAACTGGATAATACGATACCTCTTGGTAACATTGGTTGCCAGACTTTCGGACTTCTGACGACCCGTAACGACTGTCAATGATCCACCAATGATTTTGACTGATTAAAACTAAAACACTTTTTTTAACTTCAGTTACGCCCAGGACTTAAATACAACTTTTTGTGTATTTGAAAAGTAGAACAAAATTAAAGATTTCATTGAAACTATAATAATTAAATCACAAGGCGGTCTGAGGCCTTAGTGCGCTTCACTGGTCTTCACTGGTGAAGGGCCAATCGGAGCGCCGAACGCGGTCGATGCGGTGAAGATAGTTAAAAGAAACTCGCACTAACGCCTCGGTTCTTAAAACCTATTACCAATTGAGAATAAAGTTTATTTTGTAAGGAAATTAATAGAACCTAATGACCTAAACCTTTCCGTTAACACGCGGTGTTGCCAACTTAAAAATGAAATACACACGTACACAGGAACTTTTAATATTAATGATACATGAAAATATAGTTTACGTACTTCGTGAATTTACGCAAACTTATCGAATGTCACGAAAATATTATTTTTAGTCCTTATAACAAGTGTTTAAGGTACAAAATTGAAGGTATTTGGGGCTAAATAGGGTTGTCAAGAGGAACGTTTATGGAAATAACTTTAAAATAAATCCGTAGAGTTTAAAATGCAGTTTAAAAGGACAGGAACGAATGGAGTGGATTCTTGGTTTTTATTTTTGTTTGGTTTTCTTAAACTTGGGAAATAATCAATCAGCTTGGGGGAGGTTTGCGATTGTAGTTTTGTTTCGGTTTAACTGTCGGGGAATGCGACGATAGGCTTATTTTGTCAAGATTTACTTACTTACATACTTACTTACTTTTGAATTGTATTGTTGAGATTTTAAGTTGAATAAAAATAAAGGAAAGGACTCTAAAACAAAATCATCAGAATGGTACTCCAAAACCAAAACTTTTACCTAAACATACACGGCGAATTAATATTTTCTAGCACGCGTAACACGCCGGTTTTGTCGAGGGAAGAATAGACCAAAAGACAGATACCTAGTGATTCAAAATCAAAATCAAAATGTTTTATTTCACATAAACCTACATGGGCACTTATGAAACGTCAAAAGCTAGGTGCACGGTTTCAATTGGTCGTTTCCTATGGAGAAGAGTCGGCAAGAAACTCCACGGTTACTCTTTTATCCGTCTGTCATTTTGTCTATTCTTCCGTCGACAAAACCCGTTTCTATTGTGGTCAAGCTACGCGTGCAGCTAGTTCTTCACGAAAAAACCTTTTTTTCCAAAACCCAATACAATAAATATCTACCCGAACCCTTTTCTGTAACATCTCTATCACAAATTGCCCATTACAAATTTTACTACTACTAAAGCTGCTCCACCTTCTTTGTCCAATTGATTCATTACCACTGCTGGGACCAGAATTTATTATCATCTTCGCCTTAAGACTTCCTAGGGACAGTTCAAGTTATTTACTTTAACTTAATAACCGGCTTACATGCCCTTATTTATGTCAAAACTGGCGAGGGGCGGTTTTTTCCGGTGCAAACTGGATCTATCCGGTTTAGGGATGTCAATGTGAATTTGAATTTATGAATGGTTCTGTGTGTTTGGGTTTTAAGAGGTTCTTAAATTAGAAGTTTGTAAGTCGTCTGTAATTTGGAAGTGAAGTATGGTTTACTGGGTGTCAGGGTTTGCAATTAGAGCCTACGGAATAAAACTGTTATGGGGTTTCCCGCATTACGGGGTAGAGAAGCCTTTAGAATATTATGGTCGTTATTTTAGCCAATTTACACAAAACCTCAATGAATTATACGCCTAAACCTTCCTCACGAATCACTCCGTCCACTGGTGAAAACTGTTTGAAAATCCGTTCGGTAGTTTTTGAGTTTATCGCATTCAGACAGACAGTCGCGGCGGGAGGACTTTGTTTTATAACATCAATGTAATTTGTTTTATTTTATCGTTTTAGACATTTATGTCGATAAGTAATATTTTACATAGAATTTTCCTTTACCTATAGTTTCCTTTTCGTTTTGAATAAACTATCTCTATTCATACCTAATGAAACATACTTATTGTTTAACAAATTATTGCATATCAGAAAGCACGCTGTGACTGGTGTGACTCTAGGCAGCTCTGGTTGCCATCTAGGCAGCATGGTTGCCATATTTAAAATTAATTTTAAAGAAATAAATAAAAATTACTGCCTATTGCCTATTAAAATGCTTATTAAATTACTGCCTATTAAAATTACTGCCTTTCAAAACGGTGAAGGAAAACATCGTGAGGAAACCGGCATGTCTTAGAACTAAAAATTCGAAGACATGTGACATCTACCAACCCGCACTGGGCCCGCGTGGTGGATTACGGCCCACTCCCTCTCATAGAGAGGAGGCCTGTGTCCCAGCAGTGGGAACATTATAGGCTGATTATTTATGTATGTTATGTACTGCCTATTGACTGCCTCGATGGTCTAGTGGTCTCAAGCGCTACTGCTGAGCATGAGGTCCCGAGTTAGATACCCAGGTCGGGCAAATTGGTATAGGATTTTAACTTATGGGAATTCTCAGTAGCACTCCAGAACTCCAGAGTCTGTATTTGTACCCGGTTGATAGCAAAAGGCTCGCCGCCTATTACATGGGACTTATAAACATAACTTGCGAAATGTGGGTGTACTATTATATTATAGGTATTACAACTTTGCCAAACACTCTGGAGATTACAGGCGTGATGTTATTTAAATAACAATTATTAGTGAAGTAACGTCTGCTTTCGCAAAAAAAAAAATACATTTTGCGATTTGATACCAGCTAAAAATAATAGTTATTTTATTAATTCTAAAGATCCATTCAGCCTTTAGGGAGAGATGATGGATCTTGGTACAGTTTTTTTTTTCTCTACAACTCAACTGAAATTTTTAGACACGACAGACCCCTGGGGCTTCGCCTAAAATGGGTTTTTATCAAATTTGTAAAACGTAGTACGAGATTAATTTGTAACTTGATATTTATTCCTGAGGGGTTATTGAGCTTCAACATAACAACGATATTTATGAAAAATACAATGTAGCTGTTGCTAAATCAATCAGTCTAAGTTAGTCTTTAACACTAGCTTACAGTGGAGGAAAATATCGTATGAAAACCTGCCGATCTGTTCTATTTCACCTTGAAAACTTAACTGTAGTGAGGGTCAGTGGATACGAAACGAGGCGCTATGAAAAAACGACCTGAGTTTTCCTATACAGTATGCATTTTGTACCGATTTCTTGGACATCATTTTTACGACAATCGGCTGATCGTAGACAAAAAACACCAGGACTCTTTTAGTCTTCTAATTAGGTGTTATATGCGATAGAATCGAGAAAATAAACGATATGCGATTCTTTTTTTTTTTGGCAATTTTTTTTTCCTTTACATACACTCCAACCGTTTTCACGGTGAGATTTTTACAGAATAGAACGGCTGCAGAGTGCTATTGTGTAGGTTCATTTCGAACCTCACTCAAGTGAGCGCACTCAATTCGAAAGCGAACTCATTTGTTTTCAAAGTAAATCATCGCGGATTCACAACGAGACATCGCGTTAGAATTTCGAAGTGATGTAAGTTAAGAACACAACAGCACTACTGATGTTCTGAAATCTCTAAAACCATAGATATAAGAAAGAAGTCCAACACGATGTAATCAATGCTCGTGCCTACTCTCTCTCATCTTAGTCACTTTCATACCCAGAATATTGTCCAGTGTAATGGACACAGCTATTTATTTAAATAATATAATGAATCTGAGGGCCTAAACAAGTGACAATCGCTTCAAAAGCGTTCTGTATTTCTACAGCGACTTTCAACAGGATTGACATAAGCTTTTCGATAGCTTATGTCAATCCTATACATTTTTGTCTTTTCCATCATCGCTATCGCTGATAGAATGATAGAATTAATATTAGGAAGTAAATGGACTTTTTTGATGCCGCATGCTCGGACCAAAAAAAAACCAGGACAGCCCTGCGAACAATACAGTGAAGCATGCCAAAACTACACCTCCACCTTGTGCATGCACGCTCACACGCACACATTTACGACCATTTACAATCAAACTACACTTCACTAAGTGCATACCATGTTTACGAAACCGGCCTCACGTGAACTCACATCACTATTGACAGTACTACTAACAGTACTACTACCGACACACGAAAGAATATTTTTTGGAAGACTACTCTCTAAAGTACAAGCAGTCGACACAATATCTCTAATCCTTAGTCCAGCGAGACATAACCTCAAAAAAGGACAAACAAGCGACCATAAATAAAATGCCCGCCATAATTACAATAGAACCAATTTAGAACGCGCCACTCGAATCATTACAGACGAAAAAAAATAAGGCAAAGGCAAGCGCGCCGACAGCCAACATAGTTGACATGGCGCACTTATTTCAGTGTTGCCATCAATTTCCAACCCGCCCGTTCTGGGTAATTTGCCGAGACGTACTCCCGCTGATTATTTATGCCGCGCTCATTGGTGGAGACATTCTTAGCTGTGGGGACTTTTAATTTTTATTTCCTCGAACGGCGGGCGTTTGTTTTGACGTCAATAAATGACGGGAAGGTTTGGCGCGAATTAGCGGTGGATAGGACGTGACGGCGCGAAACGATGACTGATTATCGGTTCGGGAAGTTAATTTTTCAAAATGTTTCAGGTTTGGTCAGTGACTAGGGTTTTGTCATTTCGGTTTATGTTCAAACTCTGGAATTTAAAAGGTTTTGACTGGTACCTAGCACATTTCATTAGTACCGTAAAAATTAAATCCGCGTCTTTCGTTTCTTGCCACCATTATCTGAGCAGTTTTTCTCGATGACTCTGTCTCAATCCTATCCATCTACGCCAATCACATCCAGCGGCATAATGGCGTTACATACTAACATTAGCAATGCTTTTCATTTATTCAATTCACCAACATTCATTGCATCATTTACGTTGTCGTGCAGACTAATTTTTCAAACAAAATAATGAAGCTTGTCCAATTTGCTTCAAAATCCTTCTGATGGTGGTTGATAGTGTGTTACTTACACAATATGATTGCAGGTCCCACGAACTTTTTATTAAAGTCTTCCATGCCACCATTGCCAGCGCGTCATGAAAACTGTAAACATCATAAATTAATGTTTACACATCGCATAAAATAAATGCCATCTTTATAATTAATCTGAATTTCTGCGTCATGAATTCACGATTCATTAAGCAGTAATAAATAAGTAACAGGTAGTATTTAAATACCAAAATCTACAGGTATCGAATATTAAACGCTCTTTCGGTGTAGGTCACAAAGTGAAAATTATTAAAATGTCGCGTGACGTAACCACAGATAAATTATGACAGCGGCTATAAATTATTGAGGCCAGTGTTGCCAGGCATTAAAGTGACATTCCGTAAGTATACGTCAATACTTTATTAATTAATAATGTAGTTCCGATTAAGATCGAAAAAGACGTAAGCTTTTTTTTATCAAAATAATAAGAAGGTAAAGAAAAAAAAAACTTGTCTATTTATTGTTGGTCATGTTTTTGTGATCTATTGATTTCGGATGAGCATAACTCCAATAATCAAAACATAGATATAACTGCCTATTGTGTCAACCTATGAAAAATTTCTGCCTTTATATCTTCTGTAATTCGATCAAACAGTCAACGAAAGCCATTGCACGGTCAATATTAGCTTTAAATATCTTCGATTGTGCTTGCGCCACAGAATCAGTATTCACTGGACTGCCTACACCTCTCTATATATCAGTAATATATTATCTGCTTATCACTGGTAATGCCGGTGCCGTGTACGCGTAAGTGCGTCTAATCTTAAAAGATAAAGATAACGCCGGATATCTCTTAAGAAAACACTATTAATTTAATTAAAAATGTTGTCTCTTATACTTTTTTTTATGCGTTTATTTTATACTAGCTTCTGCCCCTTGACTTCTTCTGCGTGAAATGTCTTGTTTTAACATTTTAACATAAAATATATCATACTAGCTGCGCCCCGCGGTTTACTCGCGTAATTCTCGATCCCGTGAGAATGGATGAAATGGGATTAAAGGCATCCTATGTCCTAGGTCATGGTCTACACGTGTGCCAAATTTCATCCAAATCCGTGTGTGATACTCCCTGGCCGCGCCACAGTGGAAAATTAAAAAGACATGTTTCTAGATAATTTGTACGCTAAATGTACTATACGGTACGTGTAATGAAAATAATTGTACCTCAACGAATAATGAAATATAATGAAGTTTATGTGGCGCGGCTGGGGAGTATACTCCCTGGCCGCGCCACCATGGTTCTCGTAAACTACTAGGCGCACCCGAATATAGTAAACGCTAAATAAATGTACGCAATACGTACTCCTCCGTACGCTGTAGAGAGCTTCGGAAATTTAATTACATTAGAAATGATAGCCTTGTGTATGTGGCGCGGCCAGGGAGTATGCTCCCTGGCCGCGCCACAAAGAGTTATAAGGCGTACCTAGGCATGGTATGCACTAAATAAATGTACGCAATACGTACTCCTCCGTACGCTATAGAGAGATTCGAAAATTTAATTACTTTAGAAATGATAGCCTTGCGTATGTGGCGCGGCTGGGGAGTATACTCCCTGGCCGCGCCACAAAGAGTTATTAGGCGTATCTGGGCATGTTATGCACTAAATAAATGTACGCAATATGTACTACCCAAAAGTGTAACAATATTACGGAAAAACGTAATATCTTAAGAGAAAACAGACAGCAAACTCAGCAGACTTGCTGATCTTTGTACTTACTAGATGTGGCCTACAAATTTAGAAGTACAGGGTATTATCTCAGTGAGATGGTTGCATAGAAGTGCTAGAAATATGCAACACAATACGAATGTAAATGCTTTACAAGAATAATTGACATTTAAGAAGAAGATAAGAAGTTGGTAGGTACTTTTTATTAGGTACAGTCAGCAACGAAAGTCGTTATCACTGCTACTTTTACATGACATCTAAAATTACACAAAAGAAAGTGTTCCAAGGTGGTCGCAGTTGCTTGTTTTAATAATTTTTGGACAGAATTTCATAAAACTTTATACGATAGCTTTATGTTAAAAAATATTTCTGTTTCGCACGCCATTACTGTTATTATGTATGACACAGAGCCACAAGCGACAAAATTTAGAACTAAAATCTACAATCTGATGTTTAACCTACCCACTATTTTTTGAAAGTTAAAACGTTAAAGTAAGTACCTAATATAACCACTATTTTTATCGCAGTAGAATGTTGAAAAATGGAAATATTTCTGTAGACTTCAACATGTTTAAAAATAGCTTCTTGTTTCTATTAGTAATCCGATTGATTAACTGTCAATAGGTCTAGTTTACTTACTATCCGCCTTACTAATAAACGTTGTATAGCGCCTGTATAGTTACACAACGCTTTGTTTTCTTCTTTCAAAAGTAATTTGACTTTTGAAAGAAGAAGACAAAGCATTGTGTAACTATACAGGAGCTATACAACGTTTATTAGTAAGGCGGTACAATGTATAAGTAATATGTCGCAGATGGATTGTCAAATCCGCTCCTATTTTACATGGTAGTACGTTGTTTTATATACACTTTCACAGAATTTCGTTTCACATAAAATGTTTCTTATATTTTCATTTCATATAATAATAAATACGCAGAATATTTACTTTGAATAAAAAATCAATGTTTTTTGTTACAAAGAAAATTTAATGTTTATTTATTCATTTCATAGAATGACAAATCAAATATTCTTTATCCTCATATTGTTTAGTTTATATAAAACATATTACCTAGAAAAACATGACATCGAGTGTCACTTTCTATTTTATAATTGGTAACACTATATACCGTAGTATAGTTTTAGGTAAGCGGTTTGTAACTGTCGGAGTGCCCTAATTTTGTTACTGCGATCAATTTCGAAGTAACGCTCGCCGGCTGCTGCCGCGGCACCGCTCTCTTCGCTCGCTCGGCTCGCGCGTAGTTGGTCACAGTTCAAACCTAACCTAACCTAATTGGTCGAAGTGCCCTAATAGTTATATTACTAGATTATTATAAAATTATGATTTAATAATAATTATTAAATTAAACACAGTTGGTGAGTGTGGAGTCGGATTTACAGCGATTCGTTTGTGTCACTAAAACCTAATTTTAGCAAATGTTCTAAGACTAACAATTTTATTATAAATGAACATTCAGAATAATACACCTTATATAATAAAATACTTAGGACATATGACTTTAGTTCATGCAAATTCAGGAGATTAAATTATTTTATTACTCGATATTATGACAGAATAGTTTTAGAAGTAAAGATAATTATGTAAAACTAAATTCCGAATTTTTGAACATTATGTTTACTGAGGTTTATACCAAACGTGTTATGGATAAAGATTTTCGGACCAACAATATTCGTTAAAAAATAATTCTACTGTTTGAAAAATTTGTTAAATAAAAAAATGTGATTATAAAATTCATTAAATTGTGTTTCATTTGTGTGTGTCGTTAAAACAATAATATTCAAAACAAAAATACAAGGACCAAATGTTACGGGAAACATTTTCTGCGAAACATTTCTGCGAAATAAAATCTACAGTCTGACGTTTCACGTCAGATTGTAGATGTTTAGTTCTAAATTTTGTCGCTTGTGGCTCTGTGTCATACATAACAACAGTAATGGCGTGCGAAACAGAAATATTTTTTAGCATAAAGCTATCGTATAGAGTTTTATGAAATTCTGTCCAAAAATTATTAAAACAAGCAACTGCGACCACCTTGGAACACTTTCTTTTGTGTAATTTTAGATGTCATGTAAAAGTAGCAGTGATAACGACTTTCGTTGCTGACTGTACCTAATAAAAAGTACCTACCAACTTCTTATCTTCTTCTTGAATGTCAATTATTCTTGTAAAGCATTTACATTCGTATTGTGTTGCATATTTCTAGCACTTCTATGCAACCATCTCACTGAGATAATACCCTGTACTTCTAAATTTGTAGGCCACATCTAGTAAGTACAAAGATCAGCAAGTCTGCTGAGTTTGCTGTCTGTTTTCTCTTAAGATATTACGTTTTTCCGTAATATTGTTACACTTTTGGGTAGTACATATTGCGTACATTTATTTAGTGCATAACATGCCCAGATACGCCTAATAACTCTTTGTGGCGCGGCCAGGGAGTATACTCCCCAGCCGCGCCACATACGCAAGGCTATCATTTCTAAAGTAATTAAATTTTCGAATCTCTCTATAGCGTACGGAGGAGTACGTATTGCGTACATTTATTTAGTGCATACCATGCCTAGGTACGCCTTATAACTCTTTGTGGCGCGGCCAGGGAGCATACTCCCTGGCCGCGCCACATACACAAGGCTATCATTTCTAATGTAATTAAATTTCCGAAGCTCTCTACAGCGTACGGAGGAGTACGTATTGCGTACATTTATTTAGCGTTTACTATATTCGGGTGCGCCTAGTAGTTTACGAGAACCATGGTGGCGCGGCCAGGGAGTATACTCCCCAGCCGCGCCACATAAACTTCATTATATTTCATTATTCGTTGAGGTACAATTATTTTCATTACACGTACCGTATAGTACATTTAGCGTACAAATTATCTAGAAACATGTCTTTTTAATTTTCCACTGTGGCGCGGCCAGGGAGTATCACACAAATCCGTATGCTAGTGATGGCGCCAAACATGTCGTCGAATTCTGGGCCGAGTCTATTTAGATTACTATCGATACGTTAAGAAGATCTACAGTAAGTAAAAAACTAAAATAAACCTTGAAACAACATAGCATTGAATTGAAACTCAATCAATCTGCCTAACCTTTTCCCAACTATGTTGGGGTCGGCTTCCAGTCAAACCGGGTGCAGCTGAATATCAGTATTTTACATGGAGTGATTGCCTATCTAACCTCCACAACCCAGTAACTGGGTAAAACGATACCTCTTGGTAAGGCTGGTTGTCAGACTTTTGGGCTTCTAACCGTAACGAATGTCAAAGATCCACAAATGACAGCCGGGACCAACGGCTTAACGTGCTTTCCGAGATACGGAATCTCGGTATGTAAGGGATATTCACCCATCCACGAACCGACTGGCAAGCATAGCTTCGATCGACCGAACAAACAAACATAGCCTTGAATTAATCAGCTATGGTGTCCAAAGATCTGACGGGAAACAACGTGAAACCACCTCATCGTATTCCAAAAAGGAAAACTATGAAACGAATTTGCCAGAATGAGCCAATGAATCACGAAGCGATTTAAAATTATAATGCTAGTATTAAGTAGGAAACTATTAATGTTTCATTCATGTTTCCTGAAACGTAGCCCGCTTTTTGAAGACATGTGCTCGCCATGTGTCGACAGAGAGAAACTATGGAGTAGTGTTGGGGATAAAAATATTTTTTTGATGCTTATTTTTTGCGATTTTGCCAACGTGTACCTAATAGATAAGTAAAAAGTTGTTATCACTCTTTATCTGACAGTATCGTTATGCAGAAATATTTCCAAAATCAATTTGCTATAACACATTCATAGTCGGAAAGTGTATCTAGTGATTAAACCGTCATGGTGCACCCTGGGCTTTCAGGGCCACTACCAATTTTACTGACTTGTCAATTTCTGAAAATGTAAAAAAAATCCTAAAGGCATTTTTAACATGCCTGACAAAATCTCCATGGATTTCTAGCAAAACTATAATTAAGTCATCAATCATCTAACAAAAAAATATGTCAACAATGTAGCGACACGCCTCTATTGATGTATTTTTGTAATACTAAATAATATTTTAAATGCGAAAGTGAGTTTGTTTGTTTGTTCCGCTTTCACGCTAAGACGGCTGAACGGTTTTGGAAGAAATTTTGTACAGGAATAATCCCAGCCACGGGATCGAGACATACGCGGGTAAAACCGTGTGGCGCAGCTAGTATGATATATATATATACTGTCTGAATCACTAGTCCGAAAAATACAATCCAGGGTCCTTATTACGAAATATTAATGCCATCATGATTCCGTTGCGAAAAGGGGATGGTGCTATAGATCATGTATGGTGCTATAGCTCCGTCTCTCTCTGGCACTAGAAAAATATAGCATAAATACTTCATAATATTACGCCAGGTCTAGTTGGAGTAAGCATCAGGTTTTAGCAATACTTAAGTATTTAAAGTAGTAATATGGCTGGTGTCCGCAACTCCACGTCCAAGCGAGTATTTTGCGTATGGACATAAGTATGTATGTGTGTGTATTATTATGTTAGAACATGACTTTGGGATTGAATTGTTTGTTATATGAGCGTATTCTTAGACTCGCGACAATCTAAGAAGTCCGTTTTGACAGCTACAAAAATGCATTGAGTAGCGATGAAAAAAAAAATTGGTTTCCTACAAACTGATTCTCGAGATATATCGATTGAACATACTTAGAGAGTGTGTAATCGACGACTTATCTACATTGCTTAAAACTGATTCTCAAGGCATAACGTTTTATTACATGTACTATAACGAAACGTCAAAACGGACTTCTTAGATTGTCGCGAGTGTAGTTTCCAATTCTTTTTTTCTTTTCTTTTTATAACAATCTTATTAGCATAACAAACATGGTTAAGAAATTCGCCTAGCAAACTCCACCTTATCCTCTTCTACAAGGCAGCTAAGCCACATAGGTAATCCGTTATTAATTTCCCGAACTACCCACAAATGTAAGTACCCATTAGCTGGTAATTTTCTTCCCACAGCCGCGAGTACCAAGTGGAATTGCTAAGCTTATGATCTTAGGCCGAAGCCACACGAGTAGGAGCTTCGCTTGGTTTTAGAGATACGCTGCGCGGTAAAAGCCAAGCTGACTTGCCCTGGCAAACCAACTGATTCTACGAGTAATGTTTATAATTTTGTAAATCCATATTTGTTACGGTCGCGAATCATATTTTAATCAACATACAACATACTGTCCTGCAAATTACAAAAAACGTAAGAAAATTTGAATTCCGCGGGCTCTCGCCTAATGGTGGAAACCCACGATCGGCAATATTGCAGACGGACACGCACGGCGACGACAGCTTCCGATGTCTGCGATACCCCGAACATACACCTTCCCACGCCACGGTCCGTCGGCCGGGCTCGTCGGTGTCCGTCCGCAAAATCGCGGATCGTGGGATTTTGGTATTAAGCAAGCCACTCGCCAATCGTGGCAGCGGGCAGCACCAAGCGATACTTTTGCCAATGTGTCTTCGGCCTTACGGAACATAAAAACTCGTTGCGTAGAATATAGCGAAGATGATGTGAAAATTAGCTAGCAATGAGGTGCTGTGTTTGGAGAAATGTTTTCTTGAAGATAAAGATAAGCTAATTATGTATTAAAGGTTATGTGAGGAACGTGTGTTGGGTACAGAAACGTATAAGTAGGTATGTTATGTTCATTCTGCGCCGATCAACGCATCGTCACAAATGTTAAACGCTCATTTTACTTCTGTGGCGTAACATCATCATCATTTCAGCCGAAAGACGTCCACTGCTGAGCTTAGGCGGGGAAGCTTATGTTCAGCAGTGGACGCCGAGAACCAGCCGAAGTGGCTGTGCTTGGGAGGAAGCGAGCGGTTCTGTGCATCTTTGTGCATCTCTAACTTTGTTTTTTTTTTTTTTCTCTCTATGTCTGGTCTTATACTTATAACATGTTGCTTACTGTTGTTTGATTTAGATTAGGGTAGTTTTCTTTTTTTTTTTTTTCCTCTAGGTATTGTACGTACAAATTTCGTTTCGCATGCTGAGTTTACCTTTAAGTGATTGTGCACTATTGTTTATCTGTTTTTGCTTGTTTTCTATGTCCATTACTAGTGTAAGCAATTGTTGGTAAACCAATAAATAAATAAAATAAATAAATAAAAAATAAAATCTCGCATCTTGTTATTCGATTATTGATTTTTTAAAGTACGGAGTAATAGTAGTGCCATTCTCTCTGTGCGCCCGTGCACTTGTATGACCATTGGGGTAATTGTGTAACACGCATAAAATTACAATTGATCGCAATAGGTTTCATTTTGACAGTTCACCCACGTCCAATGCGTCATTTACGTTGTTGCAGACGAATTTTTCAAACAAGAAGCTGGGATTAGCGATATCCTACAAACTCTCGGATTGTGATTGAAAGTGTGTTACGCAATTAGGGTGCAGATGTATGAACGTGAACGAAGCAAAAGGAGTATGTAGGGATCGTAAGCAAGTGCCTCGGAAACCACGTTAAGCCGTTGGTCCCGGCTGTCATTCGTGGATCTTTGACAGTCGTTACGGGTCGTCAGAAGCCCGAAAGTCTGACAACCAGTCTTACCAAGGGGTATCGTATTGCCAGTTACGGGGTTATGAAGGTCAGATAGGCAGTCCCTCCATGTAAAATACTGGTATTCAGCTGCATTTGGTTAGACTGGAAGCCGACCCCAACATAGTTGGGAAATGGCTAGCTACATTGTGGAAAGCCACATACTACGAAAAAAAAAAATTTCGTTGTATGTGGGTTTCTGTAGTTTCTGTCTGTGGGGACTACAGTAGCAATAATGCAAATGAGGCAAATTGCAATGAGCCCCGCGCATGCACACGGCCGAGCGGACAGTCGTCTCCGCCGCGCCCTAGCGTTAACTCGTGTACTATCAATATCTAATTAGAAACGCCACTGTAATGCAACTCCTGATTTAGTAATATACTTTGTACCAAAGGGACTCCAGCATTTCATTTTACATCCCTCGCCAACCGGATACCAAGGTTCCAACATTGGTGACCCCGACGTGATCACGAGATTCTGGTTGTGGGCATGTAAATCGCGGTAGTGTACGAAGTAAGCGAACAATAGACAGTTACTTCTATAGGTCACCAATGTTGGAACCTTGGTATCCGGTTGGCGAGGGATGTAAAATGAAATGCTGGAGTCCCTTTGGTACAAAGTATATTACTAAATCAGGAGTTGCATTACAGTGGCGTTTCTAATTAGATATTGATAGTACACGAGTTAACGCTAGGGCGCGGCGGAGACGACTGTCCGCTCGGCCGTGTGCATGCGCGGGGCTCATTGCAATTTGCCTCATTTGCATTATTGCTACTGTAGTCCCCACACTGTCCATCCCCTTGGAAAGAAGGCGTGAATTTATGTATTATTATATTATTAATTATTATATTTTTATGTATACCATGTTTTATGCAAATAAATGAATAATTTATTTTAAAAAAAATCTTTACATAAATTCTCAATGAACATTGAGGCGACTCCATTAATTTCTGTAACCAAAATTCGATGACGTTTTTAAAGAGCCGAATTACTTATGTGTTGAGGATATGTACTTGGAATTTAGAAATGTGGATATGAGTTTTATGAAAAGCTATTAGAATTTGACTAAGAGTATATGTTGTTCATTTGCAAAGATTAATGACAGCCTAATTTTGACACCTCTACATTTGTCTTCTAAAGTATTTCCTGGTGCACCCAGCACCGGGAGCATTCGCCTATAATGTAATGTGTTACAGAGTCGAACATTCATCAGTGAGTGAAGCGAACCGAACATAACAGTGCGCAACCTGTAATGATACAGTTCGAGCATTACATCAGTAGGGAGGAGAACCGAGCATTACAGTGTTTGTAATATTTTACTACAACTTGTAACATCAATGCGCAACACTCGATACATTACAGGCGAACGCTCTTCATTCAGGGATGCCTCCCCGTATTGTAACATAATTGATCTGTAACGTTACATTACAGGTGAATGCTGGTGAGGGAGCACCTTTAGACTATATCCATAAATTACCGAGCAATCATGAAAAGATGCCAGTCCTACTGATTCTCCCTTTCGTTTTAATGTTTTTACGCGATTATCTTATCAGACGAATACCCCTGTTAGACATAAATAATCTAAATATTTATAATCCGTTTGTTACAAAAGCCTGAAAACCGAAACTAACTTTCATATAACTATAGTTTCATGGAACTATAAAAGTTATTTGAAATAGTATCCAGTTATCTACTCTTATCCAAATTCAACAATCTTAGTTACGTTCATTCTATCAAAAGTCGTCGACTTTCAAAGAAAAAGTGACAGATTTGTTTTTGTGAACGAAAATTAGCGCAATATGGACTGTATCTTCAGGGGAGTAAGATTCGAAATTGTTTATATCGTTATCAAAGGCGGACTTTTCCCATAGATATGGGTTTTTTCATGTCTCTTCAAAGGGACGGTCGTTCTTTTGGATTCTTTTAGGAAGCGTGTTATTGGTGACAAATATAGTTATGAGAAGATTCCGGATATTATTCCCTTTTGAGGTTTTATAACCTTGTTTGTTGTTACGAGTGATGTTTTAATTAAAATATTATGTGGTTCCTATGACGACTACTTAGGTAATTACATTTTGTTGCGGTAACCAATTCCAGGTATCCTTATTCCTTTTGCTTCTGGAGTTTGTCAGCATAATGCTGATGACAACCACCTGAGGGTTTTAAATATACAAGTAACTAGCTGATACCCGCGGCTTCGCCCGCGTGGATGTCGGTTTTTATATACTAAAACCTTCTCGAGAACCACTCCATCCATTGGTGAAAACAGCATGAAAATCGGTGCAGTAGTGTTTGAGTTTATCGCGGACAGACAGACAGACAGACGCGGCGGAGGACTTTATTTTATAATATGTAGTGACTAGCTGCGCCCCGCGGTTTCACCCGCGTAAGTCTCTATCTCATGGGAATATCGGGATAAAAAGTATTTTATGTCCTATTACAGGTCATGGTCTACCCATATGCCAAATTTCATCAAAATCCGATCTGCCGTTTTAGTGTGAAAGCGTAACAAACAAACAAACAAATAAAAAAAACTCACTATTCGCATTTGTAATATAACTAGCTTCCGCCCGCAGCTTCGCCCGCGCTGTATGTCGATAAAAAGTAGCCTATGTCCTTCCTCGAGATGCCACCTACCTCCTTGCCAAATTTTATCGTAATTCGTTCTGTGGTTTAGGCGTGAAAAGGTAACATACAGACAGACAGACAGAGTTACTTTCCAATGTATAATATTAATAGTACCTATGGATAGTTATAATCCTTATTCTATCTATTTGTTACGGTCGCGATTTCGCGAATCATATTTTGGTCAAGATACAACCTGACCTGCAAATTGCTAAAAACTTAAGAAATCTTGAATTTCGTGGACTACCTTTGCAGATCCACCTCAAACATCTATAGATTCATCCAGTTCCCCCACCATTTCCTCAAAAAGTAATTTAACCTTTTTCACCATGGAACTCCTTAACTAAATCGGTAACACTTGCGGGTGCATGTTGGCTTGTCGCCCAGCCGTGGGCGTGGTCCTGTGATCGAGTGGGGAACCGCCTCGGACGATAACTCAACCGGAGGCGTGGACTATCTACAGTCTGAGCTGTAATTCAGGTGTCTATGTTTTCAAATTGTTGCGAATGCTTCGGCGGGGAATGTGGCGAGAATAGGTGTTAAGGTGGATGCGCTAGGGTAGCCCGCAAAATTCAAATTTCTTTACGTTTTTTGCAATTTGCAGGTCAGTATCAGGTTGTATGTTGATCCAAATATTATAAGCGCTCGTAACAAATATTGATTTATACAATTATAAACATTAGAATCAGCAATACAACTCTCTAAGTTCATGAAAGTGCCAAATGTCATGATTTCATGAAATAGTCATTCAATGCACTTACATGAGCAGGGCCACCCTTTTTTTTTCCCTAGCGCAACCCCCTTAAGTTGAATGTAAGGATGGATAGTGTGGAAGATTGGCTTAGGATAAGGGTTAGAAGGGTGCTAGGACCCATGCCTGCCAGGGTTGCGGGAAAGTCAGAAAGGGATACCGGGACCTTGGCAATAGGCAACTGAAGGAACACGGGTGGGTTTTAGTCAGTAAAAGTCTGACACGACCTTCCGCTCCGCCCAGAGCGGAAGAGGTATTTGGATGACATCCCACACTCAAAAAAAAAAAAGGCTTAGTAGGGTGTACTTTTAGGAGATATTTTTTGACTACTAACATAAATTGTCCGTGGTTAACTGGGTTGTGGAGGTTAGATGGCAGTCGCTCCATGTAAAATAATGTTATCCAGCTGAATCTGAGGCCCCAGACAAGTGACAATAGCTTCGAAAGCGTTTCGAATTTCTACAACGACTTTCAACAGGATTGACATAAGCTTTTCGATAGCTTATGTCAGTTCAATACATTTTTGCCTTTTCCATCATCGTTATCGCATAAAGAATGTCACTTTGCCTAGGCCCTCTGGTTAGACTGGAAGCCGACCCCAACATAGTTGGAAAAAGGCTAGGCAGATTTTAAAATTGACACACTACGTCAATTTGCCCTGTGATAATAGCAATTTCATACAACTATCAAAGAATTACAAATATACACCCGGCCGCGTAACTCATCCCGTGGGAATATCGGGATCAAAAGTATCCTATGTGTTAATCCAGGTTATAAACTATCTGGTTGCCAAATTTCATCCAAATCCAGTCAGCCGTTTTTGCGTGATTGAGTAACAAACATCCAAACACACGGACTTTCACATTTATAATATTAGTAGGACTAGCTTCCGCCCGCGGCTTCGCTCGCGTGGTATATCGATAAAAAGTACCCTATGTCCTTCCCCAGGATGCCATCTTTCTCCTTGCCAAATTTTTTCGAAATCCGTTCAGTGGTTTAGGCGTGAAAAGGTAACATACACAGACAGACAGAGATAGTTACTTTCGAATTTATAATATTAGTATGGATAATAGTTAGGATTGCTCATTTAAGATACCTATTTCGTCGTTATTCTGCTTACAAGTGATGTTTTTTTTAATGTGTGTAAACAGTGTACTTATAACATCGCTTTGGATGATTCTGTTAAGGTGTTATAATTGTGATTTAAATAAATAAATAAATAAATAAATAATAATTTCAAAAACATTATTTTATCTGTCTGACTCTGTCTCCGTGTAGACTGTACATGTTGGTAACTGCGGCGCGTCTCTAACTCAAAAACCACTTATCCGATTTACGTGATGTTTGTTTTAATTCACTTTCTGGCCAAGTTGGAGTATAATAAGTCCATACGAATGGAACCAAGAGCACAGCTAGTTTATAACCCAAGAAGTAAGATATTATTTCAGACCAAATAAAAAACCAAGACAGAGCGCTGCGAACAATAATACAGTGAAGCATGCGAGAACTAAAGGCACACCTACGCTGTGTGCATACACGCTCACACGCACACATTTACAATCAAACTACACCTCACTAAGTGCACACGTTTACGAAACCAGCCTCACGTCACTTGACAGCGCTCTGTCTTGCTTTTTTATTTGGTCTGAGGATCCTTACTATAATATTATAAATGCGAAAGTGAGTTTGTTTGTTTGTTACACTTTCACGCTAAAACGGCTGAACGGATTTTGATGAAATTTGACACAGGGGTAGACCATGACCTGGAATAGGACATAGGATACTCTTTATCCCGATATTCCCACAGGATCGACACTAACGTGGGTGAAACCAAGGGGCGCAGCTAGTATTATATAGATTTTCGAAGTCTGTTTATTTTTTCGTTACTATGGATCCTTCCTTACGCTACTGTAGTTTTTTTTCTCAACCGGACAACCCAAAATAAGTCTCAGTATGTCAACGCAAAGCAATCAATACACTAATAAGGACAAATCGAGCTGAAACACACTTACTTGCGCGTCCCACTTGTGTCCGGACTTTAATCACTCGCAGGGTTGCCAACTACAAGTAATAAGGTGAGCTTAAATAAAAAAAAAACTACTAAAATTGAAAAGTAACTTTAATTTCGGAAGTCATTTGCACAAAAAACTTATACCGGCTTCCGAAATTAAAGTACCTAATTTACTATATATATAATACTTTTTTTTTTTTTTAAGTCAGTTTTTTTTTGCAAAAATTTTAATTTTCTCTTTTTAGTTGTGGTAAGTACCTATCGTACACAAATTTGAATACCACTACTTGCTATGTAAAAAACAGTGACGGGAACTTAAAACATCATCCATATAAAGGCTAAGTAGGGAAAAATACGTAATATTGAAGTTAACTCATAAACTACGCAAACAAAGTTAATAAAATTTATATGGACCTCTGAAGCATGACCTACCAAACAAAAAATGAATCATCAAAATCAATTCTTCAAATAAGTACTTGGTACCTGTGAGCGTATTTTTCTTAATAATATTTTTGCCTAATTACTAATTATTGAAATTAGTGCCTTTACTTTGTCAAAAATAAAGTCCTATTTTGACTGACACCATCTCCCGAATTCCTTAGCTGCAGCCCTACTAACCCGCACACACACGCGACAGACCGTACACTGTACACTCGGGGACAGGCTTTAATCGCACACACATAAATCCCACCGAATCCAATTCCTAACGCTATCATTTACAGGGGAAAATGTTAGTTTGGGCGCGCACTTGCGATTTGATTAAAGATGCGACTTTGTGATTGACAATTGTTACGAAACTTCTTACTTATTAAGCACTTAACAATTAAAGTTAGCGTGTGTTTGCGTGCCAAACAGTAGATCATGTGGAGAAGGACACGACAAGACATGGTTTCTCTATTTAAGAAATAACTGTACCTACTAAAACATTCGTCAACATCTTTTCTCTACAACAACATCGCATCATTGCAGTTGTCAATCCAATCTTACACTAAATATTACACAATGAATAGTTGTAGTCATTTAAAATAATACTAATAAAAAAGTCGTAGTTATATGTCTATCTATAATCACAGCCGATGTCACCAAAACTTCTTCCTTTTCACTTGTCTGTTGTAAGTCGTAACCGTGCGCCCACCCTTAACCGTTTAATGTGAACATCCACCCTTGATTATGGAGGGGAAAACACATTGTTTCATTACTTCGTGTTTGGTCAGCAAACGCCGGTAATCCGGAATGGCGTGATTGCGAATTTATTTTAAGACCAACGGCGCCTCCGCGGCCGGCTCACGGAAAACGATGTCATTTTGTTGATATAATCGGTCTCGGACTTTGGTTTGTTTGTGACAGCATTGGTTTAGGCAGTACCTATCGTCAGTTTAACTTAATCGATCCAGAGCCCTAATTAAGTGATACACGATCAATCACAATCTGAATCATTTTGATAAAGACTGCTGAGAATCCATTGCTTCATAAGTAGGAAAAAAAATCTGCTGAATGTTGTTGAACTGTCAAATGAAACAGATTAGTTTTATTCATTTTCAGAAAATGTGTTACGCAATTAGATTGCTGATTGTCTTGTCAAGGAAATGGCTAAGAGTGTGGCCTATCAAAATTAAAATCTGTCTGTCGCGCCAACGACAAAAATAACTTATTAAAACCGTGTGTGTCTTCTTAACTTGTTGTATGAAGTTAGGTTTCTTGCCATTGTTTTTCAACATATAGCAAAAACTACAAAAATCTATTTTATACATTAACGTATTTTTAAATAATGACAACTAAAATAACGTTGTTCTACTAATTAGTTTTTAAGGAAAAACTTACCCAAACAAACTTCTCAGTCCCCTACATTTTTGAAATAGAAACTTGGATTAAGCCCGTCAACGTGTCGTCAGTCTGCGCCCTATCTTATTTTGTAAATCTTTCGCTAATTGCGTCAGGAATTTGGTAGTGGTGTGTGATAGCGGGAAAGGGTTGGTTTAGCTTTAAACGACATACGGTAGTTAAGATTTGAACCTTTAGAGGGGTTAACTTAATGTAGGTAGTACCTATTTGTTAGGTCAACATACGTCGCAACTATTAAATTCACACAGTATGAAATGCTGCCGTCAGATCAGTCAATTAATTTAATTGACTGTTATTTTGATCTTCCGATCACAGCTTGAGATTTTGACAGCAGATTTCCTGACCAGAAAATGGCCGCTAAAGACAATAAGGACACCGACATATCGGCCCGATATCGAAACGGCATCGCGACGATATCGGTATGTGACACGATATAACCAACAGCTTATTGTCATGTGGTATGCAACAGCAGTCTCGCTCGAATGGTCGCGTTGCGCCAGCAAAAGCTTATATCGCCCCGCGATTCCTAGGGTTTAACCACAATAACTTAGACACTTGTTAAACGCGTGTCTACTGTCAGTTTTATGTCAAACTACATACAGAAATGTGTTTAAAAGGTGTTTAGGCTGAACAACTGGTAAACACGGTTTTGTGGTAATAAGGCTAAAGTTTAACACGTAGAGGTAATAATGGTTGCAGTGAACAAGTGCACTATGTCTTCTGCCGATATCGGCACTACTATCAATGTCGGCTACGATAACGTCACTACACAGGACGCAGTGTGAAAGCGTTTAGTAGTTATTTAGTAGGGTGCGTTCACACTATGTCGTGACGATAAATTTATCGTTTTATTTTGGCTGAAAAAGTCGTGTCACATGATCACATCCTAGATGAGAACACTGCCATTTAAATGCACAAACAGGTATGAGGAACAGGGTGTAAAGTTCACTCATCCTTCATAGAAAAGGGAAGATCCGCCGACTAGACGGGTGTTGTGTTTGGTAAGCCCGACAATTAAAGACAGGACGTTGTATATAGTCGCGCGGTAAACTTCGCTTGCGCGATGCAGGATTTTGCATCTCGGCCACTTCGGTACAATATCAAACGACAACAGTTTATTAAAGTTCACCTCACATAAGCATGCATACATTAAACATAAAGTTAACCGTAATAAGCAAACACACGTCCTAACGACCGCCCAAAATAGTTAGTTACTGACATAGGTTAGTTTTAACTAGATCATCCCGGTAACTGTGTCGGCGAGTTCAAAGTTATGACGCCGCGGTTTTGTTAGCATTTGTGTTATCTTACCAGGCGCGCAGACAGAGGTTGGAGGTATAATTGATTGTTTGAGGGGATTATTATTTTAACTCTTGTTAGTACTGAAATGAAAAAAAAAATGTTGGCAACGTAGTTTTGGAATAAAAACTTCGCGAGTTTATTATAAGTAAACCAGAATACCCGCGAAAATAGTTCTTTTGGCACCTCTTTACGTCAAGCAAGGGCTATCCGAATACCAAAAAAATATGGTATTCGTTAAGGCATCCGCAGACAGGCGCGACACGACTTGTAGAAAAAATTCTATGAAAATTTCATACTTCGGTAATTGTGCGTCACACCGTCGCATCGCGCCTGTCTACGTGAGCCTTTATTGAGACTTTTATGCCAATTAGGTAATCGTACCAATTAGCATACAAATGTCAATATTAATAACATAACATCAGGCCTGTAATCCCGAAGGCTTGATACAATTATACGTACTATACGTATAGTACACCCATATTTCTCCAGTTGTGTTTAAGTCCCAGGGGGCGAGCCTATTGCTATCACAAGGCCCAAATCCAGGCTCCGGGCTGCTACTGAGAAATTCCTAATGAAAAAACCCAATAACACTTTACCTTACCTGGGAATCGAACCCGAGACCTTACGTTCAGCAGTAGCGCTGCGACCACTAGACCACCGCGGTAGTATAAATATCAATAATTATCCAGAAATTATCCCTTTTCTATAACTCAAAAACTATTTATACGCTAATCATCTCATCTGCCTAGCCTTTTCCCAAGTAGGATGCAGCTGAATACCAGTATTTTACATGGAGCAACTGCCTATCTGACCGTCACAACCCAAGAACTGGGTAATACGAGTCTTACCCTTTGGTAAGACTGGTTGTCAGTTGTTTCGGGCTTCTGACGACTCGTATCGACTGTCAAAGATCCACAAATGACAGCCGGGACCAACGGCTTAACGTGCTTTCCGAGGCACGGAGGAGTCTCGGTATGTAAAGATGGTCACCCAGGCCCACCCATCCACGGACCAACCCCAGCAAGCGTAGCTTAACCTGATGGATCGACCCGTGCTGATGTTTACGTAGCCACGAGCACCTTACTCACATTTACTTACGCTAAAGGTCGATTCACACATATCAGGGAAGCCACAGTTCTGACACAGTACCGGCACAGTGCAAAATATCTAAAATAACTTCTAACTAATAAAATATTATAAACGCGAAAGTTTGTAAGTATGGATGGATGGATGTTTGTTACTCTTTCACGCAAAAACTACTGAACTGATTTGGATGAAATTTGGCAAACAGATAGTTTATAACCTGGATTAACACATAGGATAATTTTTATCTTGATATTCCCAAGGGATCGAGACTTACGCGGGTGAAACCGCGGGGCGCAGCTAGTTCTTTCATACATTCTCTATGAACGCATCCCCCCCACTTGTCAGTGTTAGTGTCTCAGTGTCAGTGCCGACACATGAGAATGTATGAAAGAATATTTTGCACTGTGCCGGAAATGTGTCGGAACGGTGGCTCAACTGATATGGATGAATCAAGCTTACATATCCCAATTCTGATACCAGGAATCGAACTTCGACACGGCTTCTCGACGGCTTTTTCCTGAATTAATATTCCAGTGCCATCGCGACGTACAAGCTGAATTTAGAGTGATCGCTGTTCCTATAATGGAAGGGGATTACCCTGATGACGTCACACGACCCCTTGCGACTTGTGAGAAGATTCTGTAAGGGTTTTAAGAAGAACTGAAATATACCTACACATTTCTGGATGGGATGACATGGCTAGAAAGGGGGTGACTACTGAGATGACGAGTAAGGGCTGGCGCACATCTGGCGAGGCCAACAATTATCAACGTAAAATTACATATCCTTACATTATTATAAAACAAAGTCCTCGGCCGCGTCTGTCTGTCGTCCTGTTCGCGATAAACCCAAAAACCACCGATTTTTATGCTGTTTTCACCAATGGATATTCTCGAGGATGGTTTTAGTCCATAATAACCGACATCCACGCGGGCGAAGCCGCGGGCATCAGCTAGTATTAAAATAAAATCGAAAATAAATTATTATTATTATTTATTTATTTTCGCAATGTATTTTCTGGTGTACAATAAAGTATATATAAATAAATAAATAAATATAAATAAATAAATAAATAACATGACACCTGCACCTTTTCCGCTTATATACGCTCTCGGGCTAATGGAAGTTTATTTATTCTCAACTTTATTTCAACGAGGCAAGGTCGATACTTGTTTGCGCTGCGCCTGGCCAAGTGAGCGCTGGCCCTATTAGAGAAGTATGGAAGAAAAAGACATATTACGCCGACCACAAACAAATTGGGATAAGGGCACGGAAATGATGTTGATGATGTACACATTCCTCGAATTGATAGGCAGAGTTGTAAGGCCGTTTGTCCACCGCACTGGGAACGGGAACGTCAACGAGAAACAGATGACAACGCCTTACTTAAATAGACCAGCAAATTGCAAAAAACGTAAGAAAATTTGCAAAACGCCGTTGTTATGTACTTATAGCCGTACCCAACCCCAGATTTTATCTCGCGCGCACCATATTACCCGCGGCCTGAGTGAGAGCGAGACGGAGTGGGGTGCTGGCGGCTCTCAAGCCTCGAATAATTTAGTAGGTAATTGCTTTTTACGGTGAAAATAATGGTAATTAAAAAAAAACATAAGACCTGCTTTGTAGTTCAGTTATTATGCTTTTAGTATTTTTTGAGTACCAGCGGTTTACAGTTCGGTTTAGAGGTAACATGGTATTGGAATTTGGATTTTTTTTCTATCGAGAAAATCGTGTTTTCGCCAAATATAGGACCTAGCACCAATCCTCAACTTTAACATATATTTATTTCAAAATTAATGCTGCATTATTTTCGGTATAACTGAGCATCATGCTAAGTTATTTGAGGTAGGGTAGCGCCTTAATAACATCCCAAAATCAACATAAAGCTGACATAGCAACTGAAGTTACCTTAAACACAGCTTCTTGTACATCTACTTAATAATTAAAAACATATCCACCTTTAAGCCGTAGCACACTCAAGGAGCCGTCATAATTATAAGGCCGAGAATACAAGCGAGCGCCATAGTAATATAATATAAGGAGGAGTGTACATGTACAAGGGTATTTGAACAACATTGAAAATTCACTGGGGTATTAGAGTATTAGGTAGCGTACTAATAATGTATGAAATGTTAACTCTCTGATTACCTGTGTGGAGATTAATTTTAAGATTTAGATACGTAATTACAGGTATAAGGTTTACATAGTTCTAGTTTTTGTGAAGAATTCGTTCGACCCAAAATAAAAATAACTTACTAATATAAAACCTGGAAACTGGACCCTTATTGAGGATAGATTTATTAAATAACTACAAAAAAAAGCCTAACCAGTCATTGGGACTGCCGACAGAAGTGAAAAATTAAAACTGGTATTAGCGCCATCTGTATTCTAGGTTACAGCACTACGGCTCGCGGTGACGCGAATCCATAAGTTTACCCCCTACGAAATTCACTTCAAAATCGCTCAAAGCGGCTAAAGAAGTTCTCACTTCAAAAAATGGTTTCCTAACTTTCTTGGCTGTAACATTCTTGCTGCTTATCTGACTGAACTGCTAAGCTACTTATTTCTTCAAGTACCTAGCATTGATGCGTTAAGTAAGTACATAAAACGGCGACTCTTGTTTTCTACAGATTTTGATAATTTTCAAAAATGTGCACATTTTGAATAATCAAAGTTGATTACGTTATCAATAATAATGCGAATAAATTCCAATTTCAAAAAAACAATATCCTACCTGACGACATTATTCAGAAATTCAAAATGAACGCTCGTCGTACTAAAATAATTTCAACGAAAACAGATGGAATCCATTTGAATTAACATTCCTTTTTTGAAATTGGCGGGAATTATAAGTGAAATCAAAATGGCGGGACACCCACTTGACATTCAAATCGCGTTTGCTTGATTGAAAATAAGAATTCACAAGTCAAAAAATGTCGATGGCGAAAAATGTTTTTGTATTAAATTATTGTGATGGTGTTAGCAGGGTGGATTTTCTTGGTGTTAAATGTGTTAACTTTTATATTTTATGTTAATTGCACTCCTGGACGAAAGTAAGAAATGACTATTTCATTATACTTACTCATAGACCGCTAATCTAAATAATAGTGACAGTTTCATTTCAAAACAAATGATAAACTGTTTTGAACAATGCAACATGTTTACTAAGGATCAGCTGAAACCGTGACGTGAAGCGACGCCGACGCGACGCTGCGCACACTTTTTTACAATTATCGAATGCGAGCGTTGACAATGTCAAAGTACGCTGAGATGCGTGGGGCTGCGCACCGCGTGTACCTTATTGACTTATTGTGTAGTAAATAAATTCAATATTGTATCGGGTCATAAAAAAGTGCGCGTCGCGTCGCTTCGCGTCTCGGTGTGAACTGACCCTGATACAAAATAGGCAAATGACTAAATAGTTGAGGCGACCCGCGTCACTGAAACCGCATCTGAATCAGGCCAGCGGTTTTGAAGTCACAATAATTACAAAACAAACAAACTTGTTTTGAGGACTATTTCTAATTATTAATTACGTACTTTTGTGGGTGTTACTTTTTTAGAGTTCCGTACCCAAGGGGTGGCAAACGGAACCCTATTACTAAGCCTCCGCTGTCCGTCCGTCTGTCTGTCTCTCATGAACCGTAATACGTTGACGGTTTAATTTTTCAAAGATTGTGTATTTCTAGTGCCGCTATAACAACAAACATTTGTTTTATGAAGTATAATTAAACGGGGTCTGACCGTGGCGGTGGACAAACGGCCTTTGGATTAATTTTCAAAACACTAGCAGCTGTCAGTTATTTGAATAGAAGTAATAGAAATCATTTATTAGCTAATGTCAGTAAGTATACATATAAGATGGAATTTTACATGAAAATTTGTAATGCAATGAATTGTTAAGATTGCAAAAAACAGGAGGTCAGTGCTCAGTTAGCGGTTGCAAAACATAAATCATAATATTCATTATTTACTTTCCAACGTAACAAAGCAACGTCAATTTCCCGAGGCTTTCGCCTTACAAACAGACAAACACTCTTCCATAAATTGACAAAGACTGCACCGTCGTGATGCTAAATATTTAAATCAGAAGGTTCACTTCTATAGACTTCAATTTTGTTGCATCTGGAACAGCACCCTAATTGCGTAATACACGATCAATCAGAATTGGAATCGGTTCGAAACAAATGTCTAATCCATTGCTACATAAGTTCGTAAAATATGTTGGAGCAGTTTTTTTTTTGCACTTATGAATCAATGGATTTTATCGACGGGGGATGTGTACTATCTATTTCTGCTGTCAAACTTTGCTGGTTTCAAAGGTATGGGTGCCGAGGTAATTATAATTACATGGCACATGAGATATTTTAGCTCAGAATGTTGGGCCACAAAAGGGATGACTGAAAGGCAATTGCATGCAGCTGAGATGAGAATGTTAAGAGGGATTTGTTGTGTTACTCGAATGGGTAGAATAAGAAATGAGTACATAAGAGGAAGTCTGAAAGTGGCAGCGGTGACTGAAAAGTTGTGCAGAAATCGGTTGTCATGGTATGGACACGTGATGTGGAAGAATGACGAAAATATCGTGAGGAAAGTTTTGAGTATGAATGTCGATAGCTATAAGAGTAGGGGAAAACCAAAGAAACGATGGATAAACTGTGGGAAAGATGATATGATATGACTACCGAAATACCGACTAATAGAAAAGTATGGAAGAAAGGGACATGTTACGCTGACCCCAAATAAATTGGGATAATGTTTTTGTTTTGTCTCTGGGATAGCAATGGTCTGCGATGCTTTTTTGCAGATGTTGATGGGCACTGGTGGGTGACTATTGACTACTTACAATCAGCAAATCTATTCTGTCAAAATCTCACTGTGAAAATTTAGGTGAAGCTGTCATTAGTGTCAATTCCTAGCATCATCATTATCCCTGGTGGAATAACAGCTCACTTCAAGCTCACTTCACGACTCTTTACCTGTTACCCAATAACGTACCTAAATAAAACGTATGAAAGTACTATTTCCATTGGTTACTCCTCATTACATGAACCTTCGAAACATTTCTTCTCAATGATCAAAGGGCAGCCATTTTGAATTATTTTACTTTTTTTTCGTTCTGAACCATCAGCCCTGTTGACACTGTACCTTTAATGAAATGTTAACTTTACGTTCAGAAATTGTAATTAGTTCACAAATATTAGGTTTTCCTTCCTTCCCGTCTTCGTTGGTGAGGCGTGATGTTTTTTTATGTTGATTTTTCTTATTGTTTTTCATGGGTTGGGCAGTTTTTTTTTATTTGAATTTGTTACTTATTCGAAGAAAAACATTACCCTCCTTCAGGGCATTCGGGTAAAAAACGGCTTTTTGGTCTATGTCATTTTTGCATGGTGCCGTGAAAATAACAAGCTCATGAGTACATAGGTACATAAATAGATAATTTAATTTTTTTTTTTTAAAGTTAGGTACTTGCACTCGTCTCGTCTGTGCAGTTTTCTTAAGACACTGGGTACCATGTTTTTCAGGCAGCATTTTTATTTGAATTTGTTACTTATTCGAAAAAAAAAATAACGGCTTTTCGGTGTTTCTTTTTTTAAAATAACAAGGTCGTGAGTACATGGCTCATTTAATTTAGATTTTTTTAAAGCCAGGTACACTCGCGTGTTCTGCAGTTGTCTTAAGACACTGGGTACCATGTTTTTCATGTGAGGCTGTCGACCTGTACAGTAATTGTAACGCACATAAAATCTATCGCAATGCCCTACTTTTTTTGACAGTTCAGACACGTTCATTGAATTATTTACATTGTTGAGGAGACGAATACATTGTTGAGGAGACGAATTTTTCAATCGTATGTAGCTATGGATGACAAAATGATAGGCATTACGATCGATTGCCATTTTAAGTGTGTTACGCAATAGCCCCGCTATTTGCCAACAAAACAGACTGCCACAGACTCCTGTCTGTCGCAACACTACTGGTTTCTATGTATTTCTAATTTTCTATGAAACACGTGTACGCTACGGAAGGTATTTCGTGGAACATAGAAATCAGTAGTGTCACACGTCGCCTCCTGGTGCTGCTGCCTGCCGGCCACGGACTTGTACCTCTATAATCATGTACCCAAATCGATTGTGTACCTACAGCACGATCCTTTCCCCCAACAAAAGAGCAAACATTATTAAAAACCGTGGTCACTTGAGCATCAACACGCAGTCCGTACAATATATACATCGTGTGGACACCGCACTCCGTGTTTCCCAGGATTATTTGGCGAAACAGAGCGTTAACCGATTGTGTGCAGTGCGGGGGTGAAGTCGATAGATTATGTATCGATATTATATGAATGTTGGTTCGCCCCTATGATATCGAAAGCTAATATTGGAACTGGTTATACACTAAACATGAGTGTGTAATATATTTGGTCTATTAAACACTTCGAGTGTTACAGCAATTTAGTTTAGCTTCATGTTTACATCTGTTAGTAAACTTAGTTATTAATGCTTGCTATAAGAATAATGGTCTTGCGTTGTATCGTTGGGCGTATGTTGAATGGTTACTAAATTATGCATGTTAGACTAGTAGGGATTCAATTTATATTTTTCTGCAGTCATGTTGGCTTACTGACCATGGTATTAACGGCTTGGTATCCTTCAAAGCGTAATGGTTTTATGAGAAGAAGCTTATGTATATGACAAGCTGTGCCCCGCGGTTTCACCCGCATAAGTCTCGATCCTTTGGGATTATCGGGATAAAAATTTCCTATGTGTTAATCCAGGTTACAAACTATCTGTGTGCTAAATTGCATCCAGATTTGTTCAGTAGTTTTTGCGTGAAAGGGTAAAAAATATCCATACATCGCGTTTAATGATAATATTAGTAGGATTGTGTTGATGTTATGACGCAACAGCCGCATGCGTATGTAGAGTAGATTACTTAATTTGGATTAGCCCATATATCTTTTAGCCTCGCAGTCGTTTTAGGTAAAGAAAATATTGTATCGAGTTGCTGGAGTAGGATATTGAATTTTCAATTATTATTTTATTAAAGAAAATTGCCAAGTCTATTTTCGCTCAAACGATTACATCGCTTAAGTTTCCATTTTTCCATCTCGTTAGATTTATGATTAAATGTCGACAATCAAACACAACATTATCGATATATCGATACCGCCTTCCGTCTCTACCCTTCGCCCCAAGGCGGTATTACGTGGCGTTGTGCACGCCGCCTTACGCCCTTTGTTCTGCACACGCCCTAACGGCGCACTGATGGCGAATCATGGCAAATAAACGGGTATTGCCATGTTTAACCCCGAGCGACGTATTCAATCATACGTGAATACTATTACAGTAACCGACATATTAATTTTAAAACAAATGAGCGACGATTCGCTTACGTCATATTTACGTGCTCTCTCGGCCATCATCATCATCATCATCAGATTCTCGGCAACTCTCATCCAGTTGCTACCAGCCACCCTGCGAAGATCGTCGCTCCACCTAGCCTGAGGGCGTCCTACCTTACGTTTTCCGATTCGCGGTCTCCACTCAAGAACACGTCTTCCCCAACGGTCATCGGTTCTACGGCTAATATGGCCGGCCCATTGCCACTTCAGCTTGCTTATTCTGTGAGCTCTGTCGACAACTTTGGTTCTCTGCCGGATTACCTCATCGGCCATGGTGCGGAGGATTCATCTGCCAAACCTTTTCCCAACTGTGTGTGTGAGAATGTTGAGATCGGCTTCCAGTTTAACCGGATGCAGCTGAATACCAGTATTTTCCATGTAGCGACTGCCTATCTGGTCAGATCATACGGATCTGAACGTAGAACTGACCATATTTATCTGCAAATAATCTTTGACTTTGACCAAATAGTAGTTTAGAAACGGATGTCCAAATCACTGTTCCTAAAGCCAAAGTCAAAGTCGAATAATTTATTTGAAGTATTGGCCATTAAAAGGCACTTTTGAACATATACAAGAAAATAGAATTGATCCTCGTTGCCCCTTCCAAAAGGTAGTATGGAGAAGACTGGGCAAGAAAATTAATTGTGTTTTTTTAAATATAAGTAAATAGGTAGCAACCAGTTTGATTTTGTCCAGACTCTAGCTCAGAGGTTCCCAAATATTTTTTTATCGTCGACCACTTTAAATATTTTGCACTACATTTTTACCAAATTCCTAAAACTCGTCGAATAAAATTTTTATTTTTCAAGCACGTGGACGACCAAAAAAAAAAGCTAAGCAATATTATCCTAAAATATTAACTTAAAAATCTTAAAATTATAATCTTACTTTTTTTTTGCTTCCTTTAATGTTTTTGAGAAGTTTATTATCTGCCAACATTGATAAACCTAAGCCAACATTTTTCTTCTTTACTATCGAAATTAGTTTGTGGAACAACCCCCCCCCCCCCTCCTGCCCCTACTTACAACTTGTGAACCGCCATTTCTTTCACGCAAACTTAGACCCCCGTCGAGTCTCTCGTGGACCCTCGGGGGTCCACCTGAACCACTTCGGGAATCACTGCTTCAGCTAGATTGTACTATGGAGCCGGGTCGTTGTTAAAAAAAAAATCCTATTCCTATTATCATCCCTATTTTTACTACACGTGTAACTAATTGCTATTATTATTTATTTTCAGGTAAGTCTGACCGCTCTAACAAAGGTACCGAAAAACAAAATAAGGTAAGATAAAAAATATGAGACGTAATTCACGTAATAATCCCCTGAACAGCTTAAATTAATAAGAACAACATTGCAAAAAATAGTTTATTTTTCATTACAAACACGATGCGAAAATGTATGCAAGTAATAAAAAGTTGTTACACACATATCATAAATCAATCAACCCCATACAAATAAAAATATTTTATGAAAGTAGACGAAGGAGGCTTTACAAGGGAAAATACAAAGAAAAAATTAAAACTTAGTTATGTCAAGTAAGTTGTCATGTGAAAACTCGTGAGTGCTAAGTAAAAAATTCTAATAGGCACCTCTTGAGATACTGAAGTTATTTGGCTGTTTTAATTTCACAGCTTTAAAATATTCAAAATGTCTTCTAACTTGCTTCTAACGAAATGTTTTACTTACTAAACTAAGCTACTTAAAGCCGGGTCCAGACGTGTGTAATATGTAATATGTAATATATCGTGTAATGTAATGCGAATAGTGTGGAAGGCAGGCATACAAACTCGACGTGAATTCCGGAGGCCTACCACCACCTCTTCACAACCAACCTGCCTAGCCTTTTCCTAACTATGTTGAGGTCGGCTTCCAGTCTAACCAGATGCAGCTGAATACCAGTATTTTACATGGAGCGACTGTCTATCTGATCTCCACAACCCAGTAACTTGGTAATACGATACCCACCACCACCTCTTATAGGAGTATTATTTTAATCTTACTTTAGTGAGGCAAAGAGAAGGAGCTACACGTCATGTAGAGCTTCATCTTTTCCCTACACTGAAGTAATATCGACAGCCGATGGATCACCGCAAGCGCCAGCCCGAGCGTTACATTTAGTTAATGCTCGTCATGCCGTCCACACGCAGAATTCGCGTTACAATACATTACACATGTCTAGGTCCGACTTAGGAATAAAAATTCTTGTATTCTATAGAATTCTGTCTTACTTGTTTCTAAATTGTGAGCTAGAGCCATTTTTTCTTCAGTTTTGCAGTCGAAGTTTTTTCTAACTTCCTTGAACAGAAAACTTATCAAGTTTGTATGTACTACCAAAGCTTTTATAGATAGATTATAAACCTAAAAGAGAAAAAAAACTAAACTTGACTTTAGTCCTTGTAGGCTTTCATAGACAAGAGCTGTTCTGTAACTAGATATTTCTGGAGCGTCGAACTGAAATATTATATCGAAGCCCATCAACCTGGATTCGCCTCTTTGGAATGGACACAAAACGGGTCTTACCTTTATTATACTAGTATACTTGAAGGGCCTATACAACCTCGAATTGTTTAGCATTATCCTCCGTAATGCCGAACATACTGCAGCATTAATTTTGAAATAAATATGTTTAAGTTGAAGATTGATGCTAGGTCCTATGTTTGACAAAAACACGATTAAGTATGTATATAAAATCTCAATAGAAAAAAAAAAAACAAAGTTCCCTCTAAACCGAACTATAAACCGCTGGTATTAAAAAATACTTCAAATTAGATCAGGCAACTAAAAAGCAATTACCTAAACTATTCGAGCCTTGGAGCCGCCAGCACCCCACTCTGTCTCGCTCTCACTCAGGCCGCGACTAGTATGGTGCGAGCGAGATAAAAAGTGAATTTGAGCTGAGGCAGAATATGCCCTAAACTTACTTATACAATTACATTATTTTAATTTTTTTTTCAAATATTAGCATTTAATTACTGAGGCAGTTTCAACATTAAAAAACGTCAAAAATAACAACCAGTCAACAGTCTTGAGCGCTAGGCATTATGGCGGTTGTACCGCCATAATGCCTAGCGCTCAAGACTTGGTGGCCTAATTTCCTATTTGAGCAATCAGGTACACACTACACAATAATCTTACGCTATAATCCTCAAACATTCCACATGTTCGGAAAACCCCAGTCCCGCCAGCCGAAATGGCGTCATTAAGTAATAAACATCAATCTAAAACTAAAGATTCCCACGAATCCAACATCAGAATTCGAATGATTCACTTAAAACCTCTCATTAAAAGTTTTTAACATCAAACAACTAAACAATATATCTTAAACAACGCCCGCCATCTTGTCTCGCCGCCATTACTAAAATAACGGCCATATCTCTCCAACTGTCAAATCAAGTTCTTTTTACAAATCGTTCGGATACATTTCCACAGAATTAGACATTTTTCTTCACAAATCGCTCGAATAAGTAACAAATTAAAAAGATTAGTAAGAATTTTTATCGTTTCCGAAAGCAGTTAGCGCTTGTGTGGTATTTCCGGAGGGTGGCAGCACCAGTTATTCGTTGAGTAAATAAAATTGGACTTAAGTATCAATTGTTATTCGAGTAAAAAGATTTATCTTGACACCTTTTCCGCTTTTGAGTGAATGGTCGACCGGTGATTGGTAGGAGTTCCAACGATGCGTGTACATCGGCTTTGTGGTTCGGAGAGATTTCATTTCATTTCAGAAGGCCCGCGAAATTTTAATTTTCTTACGTTTTTTGCAATTTGCAGGTCAGTGTCAGGGTTGTATGTTGATTAAAATATGATTCGCGACCGTAACAAACATGGCTTTACAGAATTATAAACATTAGAATCAGAAATACAACTCTCTATTTTCATAATGGTGTATTGAATGACTATTTCATGAAATCATGACATTTGGCACTTATATGAACTTAAGGAGTTGTATAATATTGCTGATTCTAATGATTATAATTCTGTAAAGCCGTCAAAACATAGATGTTTACAGTCAATTCCTAGCGGCAGGTGGAATGATAGCGTAGACAGTAGTAGTAAACTCACTTCACCTAAGTTTTCAGAATTAAACAGCATTTATTTCAATTAACCCATTTACAGGCACTTTTGAATTGTCAAAGAGTCGGTCAGTTAGTCAGAAAGTTGAAGCTAGCAGTCTATTCCAAAACGTAGGTCTCTATGGAGACGAACGGGCAAGAAACTCCAAGGATATTTAAAAATAGATATAAATATTACAAAATCCTGGGTACAGTATTCTTGTTACTTCTATATTATCTGAGAACAATGTAAAACAAAAAAATAATCAAAAACAATTCAAAATATAAGATTAAAAATAAACCCTGACAGATAAGAGATGACCAGTCTCAAAAATGACGGCGCCCGTTCACGAACATGACACGTGGATCAGCACCATTCAGCTCAACCATTTTGTAGGGAACTGAATGATCCAACACACGCGCCACCATCAGCGAGACATTTAAGTGAGCATGACTTGGATAGATCAGCTACTCCTAATTTGCAGAGACTAGACGAAACTGGCAGATCTGACAATCATCAGCATAATCAGCCTATAATGTTCTTACTGCACACACAGGCCTCCTCTCTGTGAGAAGGAGTGGGCCGTAATCCACCACGCGGGCCCAGTGCTGGTTGGTTAAGATGTCACATTTCTTCGAATTTTTGTTTCTAGGACATGCCGGTTTCCTCACGATGTTTTCCTTCACAATTTTTAGAGCAGTGGCGATGAAATAATTTGCACAAAGTAAAGCGCCTGTCAGGGTTCGAACCTACGACCCACAACTCGTAAGTCGTTGCCGTTACCACTGGGCCACCACTGCTCTCTGACAATCATCGCCTTTGCACATTAGCACATCCCTATTCAGCCGAACACGTAACACCCATGAAGATACACAACACTATCGTCTAACGCATCGGATGGTGGTTTTTTATCACCGCCCATAAAAAATGTCTTAACTACTGATTTACTGTCCTGAATTTACGCGAATAATAAAATGGAGTCGTGAGACGTGTAGTCACAATCGATAATGTTGGAGAGTTGAGGCTGCTATCTAATTGCGTAACTTATTTTTGGACAAATTTGTTTCATTTTGACAGTTCAAAAACATTCATTGCGTAATTTGCGTTGTTGAGCAGATTTTTTTTTCCTACTTTGATGCAACAATGGATATGACTTTAGTTTCAAAACGATTCCAATTGTGATTGATTGTGTATTACGCAGTAAGGGTGCTGGCGACATTTGCTAGAAACTAGTATTATCATGACGTAGCGCAACAAAAATCCACCAGAAGCAATCGAAAAAAAAAAAAAACCGAATTCCGGAAAAACACTAAAAAGTGAAAAATATCTTTAATTTGGAAAGTTTCTAAGTTTCTTTGGTTTCCAATTTTCGTTTTTTGCGACTGACTTCCGAAATGAAAGTATTTTTCACTTTTTTGTGTTTTTTTTTAAGTCTGTTGTTTTTTTTGTAAAAAGTTTTATTTTTCACTTTTTTGTTGTGGTACCCCACACAAATTCTAATACCACTGCCACCTGCTATGTAAATAACACTGACGGAGTAGGTAACTTAAAACATCGTCCATATATACAAGTGGGAAAAATACGTAATAATGAAGCTAACTCAAAAACTACGCAAGCAAAGTTAATAAAATTTATTTGGGACCACCTCTGAAGCATGACCTACCAAACAAAAAGAATCAACAAAATCAATTCAAAATTGGTGGAGTAATCGCGTGACAACCCACAAAAAAAAAACATGCAGACGAATTGAGAACCTCCTCCTTTTTGGAGTCGGTTAAAAAAAAAGACGAATCGAGTTCATCAATAGTATGCCGAATGAAATCGATACCTACCTAGAGTTTACCTGAAGACCTCGAAAGGGTTAGTGTATTAATTTCCATGATATTGGTAGGTAAACTAGCCAGTAAGCAGATTACCATTGTGTCCGTGCCGCTAACACCGATGTAATTACGTTACTGGTTACATTCACTATTAACACGGGGTATGGGTTAAGTGATGAACTTACAAGGTTTTGGTTCTTCCTATTATAATATCCTTCTGACCTAATGTCGGTAACAGCAGCTAGATTTATGCAGGAAATAGGCTAGCTAAGCGTATGATGAGACGCAGGTGACGCAGGTCCACGCAGTGCAGGGCAGAGCAGATTTTGTAATGCATGAACGTACTGATAGCTGTTCGTCACTTGTTTTTGTTTGAGACGCAGCCAGGTAACGCAGCATCCGTCGCGCAGAAATCTGTGCCGGCTCTACAACCAGACGCAGAGCAGCACGCGTAACATGACCTCCGTAGAAACGGGTTTTGTCGACTGAAGAATAGAAAAACTGACGGATTGCGATTGTTTATCTATCATTTTGTCTACTCTTCCGTCGACAAAACCCGTTTCTACGGTGTTCATGCAACGCGTGCTGCTGCTTCACAGACATAATGTCTGTGTCCAACGTGCCTGCACCGCAGTTGTCAGTACGTTCATGCATTACAAAATCTGCACTGCCCTTTGCTGCGTGGACCTGCGTCACCTGCGTCTCAGCAATCCAGCATACGCTTAGCCTTAATGATCTGTCATGTAAAGCACGTTGAGTTTGAGTTTGAGTTTGTCATTAACGCTGTAAAAATGTGCGAAATTCAATTCGCTACAACTTCATTTTAGTTAGGTTTTTTGAAAAAAAAAAAGATGTAGGAACCTAGATAAATACTGTCTCAATCCGAATAACAGCACATTATGGTCGAAATATGCTTAAATTGCAAATGATTTAGGTATTACGTTTGTATGGAAAATTCATCGGTCGCCGCGTTCTTAAACTCACAAGCTTACACCTTGGACCACAATCCAATCGTTCAGTATGTCATATTCACTGACGCGTCGTTAATTGGTTGGAGACCATTTAGAGCGAGTGCACCAATGAATAAATGCATTCAATTCATTTCTGATTACATCGGGAAGTAGTATTTACTGTATTTGGGATGGGTCATGTTTTGATAAATGATTATTTACTAGCTTCCGCCCGCGGCTTCGCCCGCGTGGTATCTCGATAAAAAGTAGCCTATGTCCTTCCCCAGTCTGCCATCTATCTCCTTGCCAAATTTTGTCGAAATCCGTTCAGTGGTTTAGGCGTGAAAATGTAACATACAGACAAACAGACAGATAGATAGACAGACAGACAGACAGAGTTACTTTAGAATTTATAATATTAGTATGGATTTATTTATTTACCTCTTACAACTATCTTTACATGTCTTCGACCGAATTCGATAGTATGGCTATCAACTATTGTTAAGGGCGTATCGTATACAACCTCAAATTGCTTAGCCTTGATCCTCCCTTAGGTATGTCAAAGATACTGCATCATTAATTTTGCAATAAATATAATATGTTAAGTTGTGCTAGGTCCTATGTTTGACGAAAACACGATTACATAAAATTTTCTCTATACTTAGAAAAAAAATTCAAAGCTACCTCTAAACGGAACTGGAAACTGCTGGTATTAAAAAAAATACTTCAAATTAGATTATGACACTTTGCATAATAACTGAACTAACTATAAAGCAGGTCTTATTTTTTTATTTTTTTATTACGATTATTTTCACCGTAAAAAGCAATTACCTAAACTTTTCGAGGCTTTAGAGCAGCCAACACCCTTCTCCGTCTCGCTCTCACTCAGGCCGCGAGTAGTATGGTGCGAGCGAGATAAAATCTGAGGTATGGTACGGCCTAAAGTGGATCCGCAGTTGATGCCTGCGAAATTCAAAGTTTTCTTACGTTTTTTGCAATTTGCATGTCAGTATCAGGTTGAACATCATCTGCCTAGCCTTTTCCCAACCAAGTTGGGGTCGGCTTCCAGTCTAACCAGATTCAGCTGAATACCAGTATTTTACATGGAGCGATTGCCTATCTGACCTCCACAACCCAGTAACTGGGTAATACGATACCCCTTGGCAAGACTGGTTGTCAGAATTTCGGGCTTCTGACGACCCCTAACGACTGTCAAAGATTCACAAATGACAGCCGGGTCCAACGGCTTAACGTGCTTTCCGAGGCACGGAGGAGTCTCGATATGTAAAGATGGTCACCCATCCACGGACCAGCCCCGTCAAGCGTAGCTTAACCTGATGGATCGACCCGTGCGGCTGTTATTACTTAGCCACGAGCTCCTTGTATCTTAATCAAAATATGATTCGCGATCGTAACAAATTAATTTCCCTGACTGTACAACGAAGCTGCAAGCCGAAGCATTTTGATCAATAACGTCTCCGATACCGTAGCTCCGAAAGTCCGTGCCAAAACAGTAAACTTGACTATTTCCAAGATCCTTGTGTATTTGCGAGCATCCCTTACTCCTGAGCCTTTAAGCCTGCAGGCGGTGCTGGCGTCACGAACCCTCCTTGCTGCTCCTGTTTACTATTTAAAATAGATTTAACGCCTAACTAATATAAGTACAGTCACGAGCAAAAATACGTATACACTCAGCAAAATTCAATAACCATTTTCTCGTGGAATAACAATTGCAACTTTGAGATGATACCTATTTCATAATAATAGTGGTTCCAAAATACTAAAATTACAATCAATATTGTAGGAGAAAATCATTTTTAAAAGTTGCTTAAACATATTGGTGCTTATGACTGTATAATGAAGAACCGACATAATTTTTTGAAGATAATAAATTAATTAAATACATAAATTAGTATAGACCATTATAAAATAAGCCCTGACAGCTAAGACCTAACTGTTAACTGTTAAGAATAATTGTAAAAAATCATAACCCTTCTTTGGCAGTCGGGTAATAAAATAGCCTGTAGTTATTTGAGTATACAATAGGACATCATCAATTATATAGATCACAATTTGTTAGTTAGAAATGGAAACTTGTACATCAACAGACAAACTTGTGTTGTAGCGTAGTAACCAACTGTTAAGATCGTGTTATGTTAATATAATGTGTATAACAACGTAATTTATTTATTTATTTGCTCTCATGCACCTGAACATCACACATTAATCTGTTAGTTAACTTTACAGTTTGCATGGTCACACATCACAGGGTGGGATAACATACGGGTTAGTTAAACGATGCTAAACCAGACGGCTGGTTAGGGAAATGGTGCCATCGGACCGAACTGGTTAGGTATTCACTGTGAACGCTTATTTTAAAGTGGTCTGTAGATATTTATACCGCCTTACTAATAAACGTTGTATAGCTCCTGTATAGTTACACAATGCTTTGTCTTCTTCTTTCAAAAGTCAAATTACTTTTGAAAGAAGAAGACAAAGCGTTGTGTAACTATACAGGCGCTATACAATGTTTATTAGTAAGGAGGATAATGTTTAATGAGTTATCATCAATTACAGTGTCTTGCCTATTCTTCTTTATAGAACCCAATAATAATATTATGTTAAAAAGAGGCAACCGCCAAGTGTCTATTTCTATGCTGATGCGTTTTCGTGACTACACTTTTTTATTTTGTGGTTAGTTGAACGATGTTAAACCAGACGGCTGGTTTATGAAATGGTGCTATCGGACCTGCCTGGTTAGCCAGTCCGGTCCGATATCACCATTTCTCTAACCAGCCGTCTGGTTTAGCATCGTTCAACTAACTCGTATGTTAACCTATCCTGCGTTGTGTGAACACGCCAACAGTAAAGTTAACTAACAGATTAGTTGTTATTAATACGATCTTTAGGGGGATGCACTAAGGTAGCCCACGAGTATTTATTTTCTGTATGTATTTATCTCCGAAACGACTGGACCAATTTTGACGGGACTTTCACTGGCAGATAGCTGATGTTATGAAGAGTAAATTCGGCTTACTTTTTATTATTTTAGAAACATAATTAGGGTCCTGCGGGCGACGCCGGAGGCAGCAGCTAATCCCAAACATAATTGGAGTTTTCAAAGTCGAAATCTCACTTTCAGCGACTGTAGCTACCCCCTTTAGTACCAATGAAACGTATGCGCTTGTCTTTTGAACTTGGAATTATCCCAAACTGACAGCGACGGGAAAATTTCGTTTGTAGTTTAGTTTCTGTACCAAAAATCATAGCATTTATCACCCCTAAGGTATTATTAACCCCTTCTACCCCACTAGACATCCCTCGACTGAGAAGTTCAAAGCACAAAGGCCTGTCAGTTACCCGACTGACGCAGAAAAGTGGTGTGTGTCTTAGATGTGTGCGCACGTCGTGTTGACGTGTTGATCTAATGACCTGACGGCTATGAGCTTTAGTTATGAGTGAGATGGTTCATGAATATTAGTTGTAATTTTTACACAGAGCTTTGTAAATTAAGCCTCCCCCCAGGTTTCGTATTTCTACAACGACTTTCAACAGCATAATCAGCCTATAATGTTCTCACTGCTAAGACACAGGCCTCCTCTTTGTGAGAGGGAGTGGGCCGTAATCCACCACGCGGGCCCAGTGCGGGTTGGTAGATGTCACATGTCTTTGAATTTTTAGTTCTAGGACACGTTTCCCCACGATGTTTTCCTTCACCGTTTTGAGAGCGGTGGTGATGAAATAATGTACTCAAAGTGACTGCCTGACGGCCGTTTCAACACGGCATACTGGTGCAGTATTATGAAGTATCAATGCCACCATTTTTCCAGTGTGGGAGAGAGACGGAGCTAGACAAGGCCGCGAGCACCTTCCCTTTTTCGCAGTGAAATAATGATGGCATTGATACTTCATAATACTACTCCAGCTCTCGATCTTCTCTCGTCCATCTTTCCAGTGAAATAACGTAGGCTCGTGTATACTCAAAATATAATAATAAAATTACATTATTATATTTAATTACAATGTTGTCTAGATTTTCCTTTGTGGGATTCTGTGAGATTAACTTAATTATTGTTGTTAATTCTGATATTGAATAATAACAATATAATATTATTTGGTCTCGTTGCTCTAGTGGTCACAAGAGCTAGTGCTGAGCATGAGGCCCTGGGTTAAATTCCCAGCAGGCGTAGTATGGCGCTTTCTATCTCTACGAAGAATAGACATAGCTTTTTCTATACAAAGTGACAGTTGGTTTCTTCATTTTTGACATCCACCGTAGAAATGTTTCTACAATCTGTCATTTTGTCTTTCATTTCTAACGATCTTTGTCTAGGTCTTTTTGTAGGTAGACTATTTCGGAAGAAAGTTTTCTATCCTTACTGTCAAAATCACACTGACAACCGATAAATCCTATGATAAAACAAAGAATTCTGAGTCGAATTATGTAAAAGAGTGAATTTCGTAAAAAGTGCAGTTGACTCTTACTATTTTGCTGCCGTCTCGTACTGTCTTCTGTCTACAGGAAACGTCATTTTTGTCTACTCTTCCGTCGACAAAACGGTGCTCATGCTACGCCTGCTGGGTTAAATTCCCAGGTCGGGCAGTGTTATTGGGTTTTTCTATCAGGTGCGTAGTACTCGCAACCGGCGTGCGCGCATGCCCAGCACCCGTTTCTACAGTGGTCATGCTACGCGTGCAGATAGTGTATGAACGTAAACGAGGCAAAAAGAGTACTTATACAATAAGGATCGTTGCCGGTGACGTTCTGTAGTTTCTGCCTACCCCCATGTGAACACGGCGTGAGTGTATGTATGTATGTGTATTTCTAAATCAGAAGATTCGTCAGAAAACTAGTTTTTTTCCCGGAAAAACTGCCGCTCCATTTCATTTGAGCTAAAATTTCGAGGAAACTACAATTACAGTTTGATTCAAACTTAAAGGCTCTTACATACTGGCGCGATTCGTCGCGCGACGCGACGCCGCCGCATTGTTCGCCGTGAAGTTTTCTGAGAAATTGTTTTGTTCAAATTCACGTCGCGCGGCGAATCGCGCCAGTATGTAAGAGCCTTAATGGTGGCTCGGAACATGAGGCGAGTCGCTGCGCAGTAAAAATTTCATCTGCCAGTGAGGGTGAGGGGTCTGGTACTGCGCAGCGAGTAGCTAACTTCCGAGCCACCATTAAGTTTGAATCAAACTGTACATAGGAATGTCTAAATTCTTCAAAGGTGTATGTCATGTCTATGAGCCTAAATTATTATCGTAATATAAACATGCGTCATGATTACTGAAGCAATCTATATTTACCTTATGAGCGAACCAAACTGTTACTGGACCCTTATCAGTTATTATTCATTCATTATATTATTTCTTGGAACAACCACCTGGTAACAAAGTTGCTCACATCGGTGTAGTTTATATCAGGCATCACGTCATCACATTTCCTTTATAAAATAACATCATGCCTGTAATCCCCGAAAGGTTATTTTATTTTATTTTTATTTTATTTATTTATTAGGATCTCCAACAAAAGATGTACACAGGACATGACAAATATTATGTACCATAGGTATGACGTAAGTTAAGTGTACTCCCTCACTTACAGGAGACTACAGCATGCAAAGAATAATAGTACAACTAAGCTAACAAGGTTAACATTTACATATAAAATATTAAAAGATAAACAATTATGGTAAAAATAAAAATTAAAAAGTTAAAAATTAAAAAAAGTGAAATAAAAAAAGTCAAAATAACATTTTCATAAAATTATGGCTTACATACTAGTAAACTTTTTAAACATTTGTTGTATTTAGACATACCTTGCGAGATATCTAAATCAGTCGTTTTAGCCAACATGTTATATTGCCTACAGATTCTTGGCACAGATTCTTGGTTAGCTTAGGTTACTATTACAGGTACACCGCTGTACCTGTGGTAAACTCTTTCGCCAGTTATAATTAAGTCCCATGTAATAGAGGGCGAGCCTATTGCCATCAACCGGCCACAAATCCAGACTCCGGGCTGCTACCGAGGAATTCCAGATGGAAAACGCCAATAACACTTTGCCCAACCAACTCTAATTGCGTAACACACTATCAATCACAATCTGAATGATTTTGAAGGACATTGCAAATTCATTGTTTCATAATTATGTTCGGAAAATTTGTCTGCTAAATGACGTAAATAACGCAATGAATTTTGTTGAACTGTTAAAATTAAAGCCATTGCTACTTAGTGTGTTACGCCACAGGGAATCGAACCCAGCAAGATATCATGCTCAGCAGTAGCGTAATTTGCAACCGTCTGTTATAATTATAACTAACAGTTAATTTTTGACCAATGACGAAACTTTTAACTGTTAGTTATAAAAATGATCAAGAATCAATAGTTCTATTCTGTAAATCTCTAAACTTCTCATACTACCTATGTGGTCTAGTTGTGGTTAGCCGCGTCCAGTCTAGCTGTAACGTAACATGTAATGTGACATGCAATGTAACATTTCCCTTACAATTTAGTGTGTTCGCGAACAACTACGTTCCTCTTACGCGATTTATAAGCATTCGCATTAGATTGCATGTTACGTTAAAGCTAGTCTTTAACAACAAATGAGTTCGCTTTTGAATTGTATGCGCTCACTCGAGTGAGGTTCCAAGTCAATTTACAGAATAGCATTACAGTTTAATAATACGGGCCACGAGCTCTGAGACCGATTGAACTGACTACAAAGTTCAAAATAATATTGCTTCTAACTAAAGCTATCACTATCCTGAGCTACCTTAGGTCGGGAAGGTCACGCTATCGATCTGCCGACCCCCTAAGGATTATAAAGTGTAATTCTCATCTCCCCCTGAAGTTGAGCGCCGGTAGTAGACTATAATTGATTTTAAACTTGCATGATGCCTGCGAAATGGTAATTTTTCGAATATGGCGCTCCTGAAACTAGTTTGAACCGGTTCGAGCTGGATGCTTTGCTGGTTCGGAGCGGATATTTTAATTTGGGTGGATGGGGGTGAACTTTGTTTTTATCCGACTATGGGAGACTAACGGATTAATGCGATGCGAAATATAAATCTCCACTTTATACATCCTAAACTCAACTAAGTCCGATTTAAAACGATGCTGTACGAGAGAGAAATAACTTGTCAAATTAATTCTCTTAACTCCAGCACGCGTATCATGACTACCATAGAAATGGGTTTTGTCGACGGAAGAATAGACAAAATGACAGATTGACAATCACAACCTGTCATTTTATCTATTCTTCCGTCGACAAAACCCGCGTGCTCTAGTTATAGTTGTGAATTTATTTGACAAGTTCTTTATTTCATAGCTCTTTTATATTACTATATACTTTTTCAGTTATTCAAAGGTAATTAAGTTGAAACAACGTCGATAGAAAACATTATGGTTTGATGTCGACATCATGTTGCCCGCTTTCACAAACAATATGAAAACCTAAATGTAATAAATAAGTAACAGTACTATATCTTCATAGAAAACCGCCGAAACGACGCGCTTTGAAATCTCAGTGTATATCAGTCAACAGCACAGAATAAATAATAGTATTAACAAAGCAACAGTATCGAGTGAGTGCGCGGCAGTTCTGCATGGACGCGGAAGGTTTATCTACCGAGCGGACGCACCGTAGGTAATTATTTCCAGATCACTGCCGAGACATAATACTGTTACTTTATTATACTGTGTCTCTACCCTGCAACGACAATTAAAACTGACATTTTGAAACACCCTTTTCTAAGAAATGAAGCGCTAATAATAAATAAATTTAAAATATGACAAGACAACGATGTTGATTCTAGTCAGTTATGGAAGATGTCTCCGGGATGAATATGAAATGGAAAGCATACTTTATCAAGTAAGAACGTTCCGGAGGTAACGCAAATACACGGTGCGAGTTCTGAGAAAATGGCGGAATATCCCGGAGTCCTGGACGAAAATTCAAAGAAAACCCTGAAAATACAATGATATAATTTTATATTGTAATAGCTGTACTCCCAAGTCCACTAGAGTGTCCTAATTAACTATAGTCCTAATTAATTAACTAGAGTGTCCTAATTATAAGTCTTGACGATACTTCCTGCTCGCATACCACCGTAGAAACGGGTTGTGTCGACGGAAGAATAGACAAAATGACAGATAAACAATCACAATCTGTCATTTTGTCTATTCTTCCGTCGACAAAACCGAATTGCACGCAGATCATTTATAAATTGTCAGTTTGTGACATTTTACAATGATTCATAATATTATCCTATTACTATTCTGCCAAAGTGGCCCCAGGTCTACATAATTTTATTCGCATTTTTTCTCATAACACATCTGACATTGGCAGAATTGTCGACATCGGCACCATTGCCATAGATAAAAATAGAATAGAATACACAATTTTAGGCAGCTCATTCGAGGCCTATTTTTTGGTTCCTCCGCTGCCACCTTTCATCCACGCTACATCCCAACACAAGGAACAGTCGACCAAAACAAGAGTGAGAGAGGATTGTATTTTTTTCATCAAATTTGCGCTTAGAATACTAAATGAAGCCGTATGATGAGCACCCGGGCACAAAATGGATTGGTGCAGAAGGTCGAATCCATACAATGAACGAAAACGCACGCACAGACACGCTTCACGTACAACCAGTGCAAGGGCCATAGACATTAATTGATCTTCTAAAAAGTTCTATTGACCTTCTAATTATTAGCATTTTTTTTTTAATTTCCTGACCTTTTCACAAAATTCGTCGCAGTATTTTATATTAGGTTACCCCGACTAGGTTAGGTTAGGTTAGAACTGTGACCAAAACTCGACATAAGATTTTTTTCAAACTCTATTCCTCAAAAATAACCTGTGTAATCAGTATTTTTACAACAAAAGGAGAATTATTTTTATATCACAAAAAGAAGCACATTTATTAATTATATTTGAGTGTCCATTCATATTTTTCTGGGAAGTCAAAAACCGACTTCCAAAAAAAAAACACTAAAACAGTGAAAAATAATTAATTTCGAAATTCGGTCTTTACCTTTTTTTTTGTAAAAAGTTTTTTTTGTCACTTTGTAGTTGTGGTACCACCACACAAATTCGAATACCACTACCTGCTATGTAAATAACAGTGAAGGAGAAAATGAAGATATCGTCTAGATAAACTAAGTGGGAAAAATACGTAATTATTGAAGCTTACTCAAAAACTACGCAAGCAAAATTAATAAAATTTATATGGGACCACCTCGGAAGCATGACCTACCAAACAAAAAAGAATCATCAAAATCGATTCATAATTGGCGGAGAAATTGCGTAAAAGAAAAAAAAAATACGGACGAATTGAGAACCACCTCCTTTTTGAAGAAGTCGGTTAAAAATGAGAATTATTTGCGGTTCGATTAAATACATGCCCAAAGGGCGCGCACCCGCCACTGACGACTGGCATTTGAGATCGCCGCGCCGTTCTCACTTGTTGTATGCAGCCGTCCTTCTGTCCCTTTTGTTATGTGACCCGGGGTTGTCTTCTGCCTCTTGAGGGCTGAGCAGTCACTGCAGTTAAATGATGAAATGTCGGGGCTAAAAATTTGTTAATTTTGAACTCTTTTGATGGTTGAGAAGTCAGTATAACACCCGAAATTAGCAGAGGTGTAGCAAACTCCGGTTTCAAGTTTCACATTGCATACGAGCCTATTGACATTAGGAATGTTATTGTAATTTAGTCTCTGGGCTAATATTTTAAATTATCAACATATAATTGACATTAGCTTTTCGGTACCTAGCTTATGTCAATGCAATAAGTACTTTTTTGTCATTTTTTATCATCGTTTTCGTAGATCGTAGCTGTAGGTTCGAACCCAAACAGGCGCTTTACTTAGTGTAAATTATTTCATCACCACTGCTCTCAAACGGCGAAGGAAAATATCGTGAGGAAACCGGCATGTCCTAGAATCAAAAATTCTAAGACACATCTACCAACCTGCACCGGGCCCGCGTGGTGGATTACGGCCCACTCACTCTCACAGAGAGGAGGCCTGTATCCCAGCAGTGGGATCATTATATACTGATTATGATCAATCATCAAAACTTTATATAAAAAAGTATTCTGACATAGTTCCTTGTTACTCGTTTTAGCGATAGGAAGTGACGTCATCGCGTATTACACTGTTGCGCATAATAATCAGCTGCATAGTAATAATATTTGTAATGTAATACGATACTCCTTGATTATCTTGATATTATACTAACGGTAAAGTATCGGTATCGTTTTTCAAAGTTTGTTTAGTCTGGTTCGAAATAGTACAATCAGAGTATCAGAGGGCAAGTGACAATCGCTTCGAAAGCGTTTCGTATTTCTACAACGACTTTCAACATAAGCTTTTCGATAGCTTATGTCAGTCCTATACATTTTTGCTTTTTCCATTATCGTTATCGTTGATAGAATGTTACTTTGTCTAGGGCCTCAGCTCATTTGGCCTCGTGACGGCTGCGATGACGGTGACCAAAAATAATACAGACTTTGTGAAATGAAATGAAATTGCGCTCTGTAAATAGGATATTAGATCACTTTCGTCATATTAAAAAATAGTAAAAATAAGCTAGATGAGGTCGGCGTTTGCTATCTGACTACTCTCAGAAGAAAGGCCGAAACAAACTCAGTCTCTTTTAAAGTCCAGACATAATCTTGGTCAGGCCATATGAGGACCATGTAGATTATTGTCTGAAATGGTCTATTGAGGAAAGAACCACACAGATTTGAGTGGACCTGTCCAGTCAGTAATAGTGGAGCTCAACTCAGAACTTATTTTACTTGTCAATTTTCGTAATGGTTTAGGTACACTTTTAACCCCAATTATTCACATTAACGCGGAACGGAATGGAAGAGAATTTTTGGAACGAAATTGTGTAAAGCATAATTAACTTTATGCCAATTGTAAATCAATCTGTCTAGTCTTTTTCCAAATTTGTTGGGGTCGTTTTCCAGTCTAAACGGATGCAGCTGGATACCAGTATTTTACATGGAGCGACTGCCTATCTGACCTCCACAACCCAGTTACTCGGTAATACGATACCCCTTGGTAAGACTGGTTATCAAACTTTCAGGCTTGTGACGTCCCGTAACGTCTGTCAAAGATCAACGAATGACAACCGGGACCAAAGGCGTAACATGCTTTTCCGAGGCACGGAGGAGTCTCGGAATGTAAAGATGGTCATTGGTCACCCATGCACGGACCAACCCCGGCAAGTGTAGCTTAAGCTGATAGATCGACACGTGCGGCTGTGCCGGCTGTTAGTCTTATTACCTAGCCATGTAACATACAAACTATGTGAATTCGAGCTGTTAGCTGCGGGAATTCTCGAACATGCGCGAGATTTCCCCGAAATTCGCAGGATCTGTTTTAATATCGGTTGGTAAAGGCAGGTGTCACTCTATCAGGGGGGCAAGTTTACTAATTTACAAACGTGTCAGTGGTCTCACAATTATCAGTATTTGACAGATATGCCGTACAAAATTGACAAAAACTGATCATTGTGAGACCACTGACACGTTTGTAAACTAGTAGACTTGACCCCCAGGAGGGCCGACATCTTATCTTTCCTTATTTCTTTGAACCAACTCTCACTTGAAGCATATACAAACAATCTAAAACGGATGTGTTTAAATAAAACTGTTTATAATAACAGAAAGTTAACGGTCAGTGTTTACATAACTTGAGTGCTCGCGCCGGGAATCGAACCCTGTACTCGACTAGTTTAGACGATTAGTTGGTGGTAAACATTGTTTCTTGGGAGAGTGTTTCAAACATTGTATGGTGTTTTTCTCCGTAAGTGTTTAGTGCTAAATAAAGGTTTAGTAATTAACCTTACGAGTTCCGTGGCTAAATAGAAACATGCGGAAATATCGATCTGTTAGCGCGATCGGTTCGCGGATGTGTGACCATCGAAACACACGGGGGTTCCTGAGGGCCTAGACAAGTGACAATCGCTTCGAAAGCGTTTCGTATTTCTACAACGACTTTCAACAGCTTGACATAAGCTTTTCGATAGCTTATGTCAGTCCTATACATTTTTGCCGTTTTCTTTAGAGAATACTCTTTGTTTTTCTAAACATAGCAACGGATTTGGATGCGGTTTTCACCATCATTTAGAGCATTTATTCCGGAAGGTTTGTGTGTATAGTATGTACCTAAATTAGTATTTAGGATAATCAGCCTAAAATGTTCCCACTGCTGCGCTGGAACACAGGCCTCCTCTTTTCGAGAGGGAGTGGGAGTGGGCTATAATCTAGCACGCGGGCCCACTGCGGGTTGGTAGATAGATGTCACATGTCTTCGATTTTTTTTCTAGGACATGCCGGTTACCTCACGATGTTTTCCTTCACCATTTTGAGAGCAGTGGAGATGACACTATTTACACAAAGTAAAGCGCCTGTCAGGGTTCGAACCCACGACCTACAACTCGTAATTCGGGGCCGTTACCATTGGGGTACTACTGCTCATTAATATGTAACTTACTGTTACTTACATAGGTAATAAATAAAGAAACCTTGATGTATTCTCAAATTGTAAAATCCGTGCGAAGCAGGGGCGAGTTGCTAGTCTATAAAAAACTTATTCTTTAAAACATAGCTACATAAGTTAGATCTAAGACCTACCTACACAGGTACACACACAGGTAATTCGAAGCTACCTACTCACTGCTGGGTCCCAAGTAATATATTCAGCCGGCACGCATCACCTTTATAACGGCATGTCAAAATAAATAAACTTGTCTCTGACACCGCACTACAGTTTAGGGTTGATAATGAACTGAAATGATGTGTGCTCTGCGTCCAGCGATAGGCGTCGTGTTCGGGTTCGCGATTGGTCAATCGTCATCCTGAGGTTGCCTCGTTGAGAGGCACGTGTCGTTTTTTTTTATAGGGTTTTTATGACTCTTGAGGAATAGGTTACTAAATATATTTGTGTTCGGGTTCGCGACTGGTAAATCGTCATCCTGAGGATGCCTCGTTAAGGGTTTTTATGACTTGAGGAATAGTTCTTGTCATCTGAGGTTCCATTGACGCTGATAACCACTTCAACTGACGGAAAAGTGTTTGTCTTTTCCTCAACTTAGCTTACTTTCCTTTTGTCTAGTTTAATAGGAAGCAGCCCTAACACAAAAGAGACCGGTACAGTACACACGGCTACATATCCAGTATAAGCTGACCTCGCATTGTACGGAAGTCCAATACAATGCGAGATCAGCTTATACTGGAAATGTATAGCTTGATGTGTAGCCGTGTGTACATAAGTTATTTCATTACCCGTACGTGCACACTGCGTACAATATTGATGCCTCACTAAATATCTTTGAAGGTATATGGATGTCCTGGGTTACGTACTCCGGCTGTTTCATATCCCTAGGATCTGGAGGTACTCTGAGCAAGTACCTATTTACTTAACTTACTATACCATCGTACGAGCGTTAACTTGTGGTATAACAGCTAAGGGCTTCTATGTACTTCTTGCCAGCTTTTTAGGGTTCCGTAGTTTCGAAACGTCCGTCTGTTTGTCCGCGGCTTAGCTCAGAGACTGTTAGTACTATTTATTTATACTTACTAGCTGTGAAGTCGTTACGGGTCCTCAGAAGCCCGAAAACCTGACAACCAGTCTCACCAAGGGGTATCGTATTACCCAGCAACTGCGTTGTGGAGGTCAGATAGGCAGTCGCTCCATGTAAAATACTGGTATACAGCTGCATCCGGTTAGACTGGAAGTCGACCCCAACGTAGTTGGGAAAAGGCTAGCAGATGATATAAGTACTAGCTGTGGCTGGGGCCCGCGACTTCGTCTACTTCAGAATCCAGTCAGTATCTACTTACCAATTTGACTAACTAGCTTAAAATTTTACCAGAACATGAATAAATCAGCTGTGACAGACGAATAGACCGACACACAGACACACGAGTGTTCCGTTTTTTTTTCCTTTTGATGTACGGAACCCTAAAAAGAAAGAAAATACATTTATTTAGTACAGACTAAAAGGCTAACAGCACAGCACAGCATAATGTTCTCCATGCACTGATTTTTGTGGCACCCCTGCAGTGTCAATGTCAGAAGGTTAGCCAGCCCTCCCTACGTAACATGCGCACACATAAACATACTCGCAGCAGGCCTGTCTGAAGTTCGCACATACATCTCTGTCGCAAAAAAACTTGTGCTACACAACTTCTAACGGGCCTGAAGTTCGCAATAATATGGTAGTTTTGTTGCTTCGAATTCTTAAAGGGTTGGTTGGAAATATAGGTTAGCTTGGTGGCGGGTACAGAGAGTGTCGAAATTAAAGTATTGTGTCAGTATTTTTTTATCAAAATCAAAAAATCAAAATCAAAAGTCATTTATTCAAACTAGGCTGAGAATCAGCACTTTTCGAACGTCAAAATTACATAAGACAGTCCCCCCAAAACGCCCACCCTTCGCCACTTCCTAGTGCTTTAGCTGGGAAGAAGAAGTGGCGCAACAAACTCCCCAGCAGCACAACTTATTTTAGTGCAGTGGTGGCCCCGTGGTAACAGCTCCGACTGTAGAGCAGTGGTGGCCCCGAGGTCGTAGGTTCGGACCCAGACAGGCGCTTCACTTTGTGTAAATAATTACATCACCATTGCTCTAAAACAAGTGAACGATTAGACCCGCTCCCGAATTCCCTCTCGAAGAGAGGAGGCCTGTGCCCCAGCTGGAATAAAATAGGCTAATTATGTAAAAAAAAAATGCTGTAAAATTACAGGAATATAAGACATTTCAAACGTTTTTTTCTACCCTCTTGGTGTGATCTTTCTGTGTTTCGGGTGCATTGCAACATTGAGTGGCATTCCTCGAATAGTATATCAAGACCCGCTCCAACTTGCTGGCTGGTTTTTTTTTTAACAAGGCATGAGCTGTTCTTCATCTGCATCCGGTTAGACTGGAAGCCGACCCCAACATAGTTGGGACAAGTCTCGGTAGATGATGATGAGGTTTTCTTCTATAGCTCGTGGTGATACGACCGATGAAGTACATTTACAATCAGCGCGCGTAGCATGACCACCGTAGAAACGGGTTTTATCGACGGAATAATAGACAAAATGACAGGTTGTGATTGTTTATCGAGTGATTCGTCAACACGTCCTCCATGCCTACGGCCCATTTGGGATTGATGTGTGATTCATGGATGGGTGGCACAATAAATAGTGTATAACTAACAAAAAGTACTAGGCTTGCATGAATTCAAGATAGTAAAATCGTTAGTACCTATTGTAATTTGGCAGCATTGTTATTATCTTGTCTTACGTTGATAAAGTTTAAAGTTCCACACAAAAAGAAACGTGGGACGACTTGCAGAATGAAAACATTATTTATTTTGATTTTCGTCAAGTCGTCCTAAATGGGCCGTAAACATGTAGGACGAGTTGACGAAACACTCTGTCTGTCATTTTGTTTATTCTTCTGTTGACAAAACCCGTTGCGCGTGTTGGAGGGGCATTCCCCATTCATAACAAAATGATATTCTAAGCTTCTCCAGGCAACCTATTTACCACCAGGAGGTTCAGTCTCAAACGTATTACCTACGTTAAATAAAATCTAGGCTTCTAGGCCACGAAAAGGTCTCAGTAATATTAAAAGTAGCGCCCGCAGTAATCAGTGCATGCTAATAAATATTTCCGCGCCGACGCAATGACCCGACAGTAATGGAATTAACCTCAACCGCTGGGGAAGCCCTAAGTTTACTGAAATTTTAAAACGGAGACTTACTGCGACATACTACAGTTAAATGGCACGGACACGCGACGATTTTGTTGTGGTTCGACGAAATCACTTGTCATATTACAACTAGAATGTAAGGTGAAGGGTTTTTTGCGGTAATTTATCGCAAAAAACCCTTTACCCGTAAACGAAAAACACTTAGACGACTGTCAAAGATCTAAGACCTTAAGTTCTAAGAATGCGTGCACTGACTGGACAGGTCCACTCAATCTGTATGGTTATTTCCTCAAAAGACCATTTCAGACACCAATCTACATGGTCTTCAAATAATCTGACCAAGATTATGTCTGGACTTTAAAAGAGACTGTGACCTCTGAGTTTGTTTCGGCCTTTCTTCTCAGAGTAGTCAGATAGGAAGCGCCGACCTCATCTAGTTTTAAAAATGTGATTGACGTGTAAAAGTGTTTGTACAAACCTACTTACAGAAATAAAATCATAAAATGATAAAACAGGGACCAACGGCTTAACGTGTTTTCTGAGGCACGGAGTAGTCTCGGTATGTAAAGATGATCACCCATCTACGGACCAGCCCCGGCAAGCGTAGCTTAACCTGATGGATCGACCCGTGCAGTTGTTATTACTTAGCCACGAGCTCCTCGCTCCTTGTATTCAGTCATATCATATCATAGAGTAGGGAATTAACTTTGAATCTAAGTTGAGTGGCTCGGGGAGTTCTTAGTTTGCTCATGACATGAAAACATAAGTTTTTAAATATGTAGCGGACACGCTACTGTTATTTAGATTTGTGTGACATGTATTATGAGAGTGAGAAAGGATTTCGTTAGAGACATTTTGACAGTTGTCTTATTATGAAATTAATTTATTTAAACCTTAAATGCTATTTTGATATTCATAAAAAAATATAAACATTGGGTGGGTAAAGTTATGATACCAAATCAACTAAAAAACTAAAAGGAGTAACTATACCAATAATTATAAACACAAAAGGACAAGGGCACCAAAAAAAAGGCCTTTCCGTTTTATTTATGTAACACAGGTGTGTTTTACTAATAACATAATACTAATTTATTATATAAGTACATACTAAAAAAAAATGTTATTTTTTAGAAGTTTATTAAGATGAACGAAAAAATTATAAATTGAATCACAAAATCATCGACTTATTATAAACTAAAAAGTTTGCACCAAAATCAAGATTTTTCTGACTACCACATTTCGTTTAGTGAATTAGGTCTTCGCAGACAAAATTATTCTAATTAACCCTTCGACTGACAGCTGTCAAAATTAGTCTAGAAAAAGGTCTGACTTTCGGCCTCACGGAGCCACCCCGACTCACTGAACACTCTGTAATTATTGTAAGAATGTATAAAAAACTTTATACCCTTCAAAAAACATGCGTAAGAAAGTCGGCCCCACCCAAAACACCGTCTCTTGTATCCCAAAGTTATCCCAACACTAAATCCTGGTATCAAATTAGACATGCAAATAACATTTTGATGATCATAGTAAGCGATATACCATTGAGTTGTGCTAAGTGATTGTGGACTTAAAACCTCCCCTCCCTCCCTCCCCGAGGGACCTGTGATTAGAGGTAGTTTGGAGGAAGTACCTTGGAAGATGAGGCTTAAGGTTTGAAGCGTTTTGAGTTTTAGATTTTTTATTTTTTTTGGGGTGCATTAAAATAGCGCTTCGAAGGGCCAGTCCTGGTCAATCCTGGTCAGTTGATCTCGCTACAATCTTGCTGTTTGTCTTATATTTTACCACAATACGTTCTATTTTTTCAGTTCGTCCTTCATGCTTCATTGCAGCAATCGCGGACGATTTGCTGAACAACTGAACAACTTTCATTATGTGACCAACGAGCTATGGGAACATAAATGTAGGGAACAGCTGATTTTGTTTTTGCGATTTCTGTGTTGTTCCCATAGTGAAAGAAGAATGATGAGTACAGTGACCCCTTAAGAGATTTCGTGCATGAAAAGATGGAGATAAGTGTACCCTATATGTATATATCCACAAGCCTACTTGAACATTATACCTACAATTCTACGTCTATTTTCTAAATAGTCCTACCGATCGGCCGCACGCATTTACACCGTGGATTAGTAATCGGACATGAAAGTAGGCCCTACTTCTTGCGTCAGCTAAGAATATTAGATATTAGGTAACTAATATACGGTCATTGATTCCGTAGTGCTCTTAGGGCGGCCGTACACGGACTGCTCGAGCAGTTAACGGCTGAGCGACGTACACGGACCGCTCGAGTGGTCGGCGTCGACTGCTCGAGCGGTCGGTTGTTCACTGCTCGAGCTGTCGCTACCAACCGCTCGAGCAGTTGATTTTCGGCTGCAGTCGGCTCATGGATTCTGACGAGGTCGGAGAGCTGTCGACTGCTCTAGCGCAGCCAACGGCTCGAGCAGTCGGTGTATGCCTCGCGACCGCTCGCGAGCGGTCGACGGCACGATGGAATTTCGTCATGCAGTTGACGGCTTGAAGCGGTCGCGACTGCTCGAGCAGTCGTGTGTACGGCAGCCTCCTATGAATGACTATAGTTCACCGCGCGGTCTCGGCTTCAAGCAGTCGGTCTCAACTGCTTGAAGCAGTCCGTGTACGGCCGACCTTAGGTTTACTACTATTTACGCATGGAAAACCGATACTAGCCTCGTTGGTCCAGTGGTCGCTAGGGCTACTGCAGAGTCTGTCAGATCATTTCCGTGGATGGGAAGACTCCTCCGTGCCTCGGAAAGCACGCTAATAAATAAACTCCCATGGAACAACACCCACGAGAGTAAGATGACTATTTTTAGCCTCAACAAACACAAATACAGCTTCCATTAAAGCTCATATTAAAACACACAATACCGTTAATCTAACAGATGAGTAAGACGGATGTGTTTGAGTACATTTTAGCAACTCTTTTATAAACCTTCACATAGCTATACAGCATGAAGACATAAAAAAATATGCAGAAGGGTCACTCCTTGCTATATCGAACAGCCAGTCGCTATGTAAAATACAACACAGTTGGGAAAAGGCTAGGCAGATGAAGTTTAGAGAGACACAGAACAAAGAAATAAGACAAATGAAAAATGACATAATAAACAACACTGAAAATGATATAGGTAATAAGCAACACTGAAAATGATATAGATAAACAACACTGAAAATAATATGGGTAATAAACAATACTGAAAATGACATAATAAACAACACAGAAAATACAAAAATGCAATGCAATAAGATATAATTCCTTGAGTATACAATGCAAGAAATGTTTTCAGCCACTAAATTAGGGCAAATGGGTAGACCATGACCCGGCTTAGGATTAGGACATAGGATACTTTCTATCCCGATATTCCCACGGGATAGAGACTTACGCGGCTGAAACCGCGGGGCGCAGCTAGTATAAGATAATGTCAGAAGTTGTGAGCCTTCTCTTTCCGTCTCTGCAGTGGTCTCCACAAGTACATAAGTAGTGAGTACAAATAATACTGAATGTGAGTGTTAATGAGTGTTATCCGTTGCCTTATGAACTGTTATTAGTGCTTTTAATGCAGTGTTAGGGCTCGGTTTGAATTACGCCGAACGTGAGTGATGTTTGCTTGTAATATTCAGATAATGTGACGCAATTAATGAAAAAAAAATGTTATTCATTGTTCAGATATTTTATTGACAATGGCTCAAAGCTTTCTGCAAAAGCAAAGAGGTTAGTCGTTATTCGTAAGATTAATCTAAACGCGTTTACCTATTAACGTAAGATTTGACTAGAGCTAAAATAATAATAAGATTAGAAATAGAATTAATTAGTCATTTGGAACATAGAATATTTAGAACGCTAAAATAAACAATCTTCATAGCCATAGACGCGATACACTAATAATCAAATGGATTTGTTAATCATTTTACTCAAATCAAATTATTTTATTTCATAATATAACATAAACTTACGTGGGCAATTATGAAACGACAGAAGCTAGGTGCACGGTTCCAATTGCTCGTTTGCTATGGAGAAGAGTCCATGAAAACAGAGGATCAATAAATAAAACTCCACGGGCCTCCAGAGGGAACTCCTCGGTTACTCTTTTAAAAAGAAGTGGCTTTTACAATGTTTTCAAATTACAGTTTTATTAGGTATGGGAGGATAGTGTAGGCGTGTCAACAATTACCAGGTACTTAACATCTTTTCCTCAAAAGACCATCTCGGACATTGATCTGCATGGTCCTCAAATTATGGCTGTGCGCATTATGCGCCAGTTTAAATCACTAGGAATTGGTGAATGGTGGTTTTGGGGGACTGTCTTATGTAATTTTGACACTCAAAAGGCCTGATTTACAGCCTAGTTTGAATGAATGACTTTTTTTTTAAAGAGGTTTGTCTCTGGATTTATTTCGTCTTTTTTTGTCAGAGTAGTCGAATAGGAAAAACCGAACTCTAATCTATTTTTGACGTTTAAATGTGTTTTTTCAAACAAATTTACAGAAATAAAAATCACTTAATGCGGGTTCAGCTTACACTGGACATGAATAGCTTCATTTGTCGCCGAGTGTACTTCTAAGACGAATTTTACGAGTAAAACGACGTTAAGAGAGTTATAATAAAAAGTCTTTGTATTCGCGAACGATGCATAAAAGCGAGTATAAGAAAATATTAAAGTTCGGGTGATCGCATAAAAGAATTACTGCCTTTATGGTCAGTCATAGCTGCTCAACCAAGTATGGGATGTGAGGGATAAAAATAAACAATAGCGTTTATTTCTATGGTTTATGGAAATAATAAAATATGGTGTAGTAGATATGTCATGTCTCGTGGCTAAGTAATAACAGCCGCACGGGTCGATCCATCAGATTAAGCTACGCTTGCCGGGTTTGGTCCGTGGATGGGTGACCATCTTTACATACCTAGACTCCTCCGTGCCTCGGAAAGCATGTTAAGCCGTTGGTCCCGGCTATCATTCGAGGATCTTAGACAGTCTTTGCGGGTCCTCAGAAGCCCGAAAGTCTGATAGTCTTACCGAGGGGTATCGTATTACCCAGTTACTGGGTTGTGGAGGTCAAATACGCAGTCGCTCCATGTAAAATACTGGTATTCAGCTGCATCCGGTTAGGCTGGAAGCCGACCCCAACATAGTTGGGAAAAGGCTGAGCAGATTGATTGAGATATGTCATGTTTTAGCGGTCATTGGGACAGTGGATATTAGGAGGTGCGTGCAATTTTTTAAGTGAAAATTTCTTTAGCAGACTGCGCACCGAAGTGTACAAAAACATTCTGTACACGCACACTTGTCACAGTTGTCACACTTGTCTTTCTGCGTTGAACATGTCTCTGTACAAGCAACACTGCCTGTAGTGTACATTCACAAGATTTTTATCGGACTATATTCTCATATATTTTAACTTAACATCCACCTCTTTCAAATGACATAATGACACACAATCTTCGACGTCTCTCAACCAGTTTCACAACATTCATGAGAAGACATGATTCATCTCGCTTCACTACTGTTGTGACTGTCTTGTTGACTCATCAGTCACTATATAGCTAACTTTGTCCTAGTTTCCAAGGTATTGGTTTAGTCACAAACCACTGAGATAATCTGTGGTTATAAATGATTACTTCTTCTGTAAAGTTCACTTGGAACCTCACTCAAGTGAGCGCACACAATTCGAAAGCGAACTCATTTGTTTTAAAAGTAAATCATCGCGGATTCACAACGAGACACCGTTCGAATTTTGAAATGATGTTTAGAGTCTTTTCGAACAATAAAAAGACTGGCCAGTCAGCTAGGTTGGTAACTGGGGGCCTACCACCACCGCTTACAGCAATATTATTTTAAAATGTTACTTCAGTGGGGGAAAGAGATGGCGCTATACGTCTGTAGAGCTTGATCTCTTTCCTACACTGAAGTAATATTAAAATAATACTGCTGTAAGCGGTGGTGGTTTCATATTTGGAGTTTCTTTTGAAGTAGAATTGATCGAAGATCTTTTTACCCGACTTCCAAAAAGGAGGAGAGGTTTTATGTTCGACTTTATGTATGGTTGGTTTTTCTTCGGTCCAAAGCAGGAAGGGCTCTACATTATGGAAGATTGATCACCCATCTGGGTCGATCTATGAGGTAGTATATCCTATAGTTCTTCATTCAGAAAGTACCTACTTACACATTCAAATTACTTTCGAAAAAAGTTACCATGAATACATCATTACCAATTACTTCTTGCAATTCAAATTGAACCCTTAAAAAACCGACAAAACGAATTAAATATAATATTTATTGTAAATATAATTGCGTATGATATATTGCTGGCAGCCCCATTCCAATCTTATAATGGTTCACAATGAAAGGATAGGGTTACAAGACTAAAAAATTAGGGGACCATGTGACAACATTGAAAGTTGAAACCGCTACTTATAATTTATTTATGTTCACGCTTTTTTTTTTTCAATTACTGAGTGTGTTGGGCAAGTGGTATCCGTTTTATTTACCAGTTACCACTTAAAATCAATCTTCTGGAGCTCGTGGCTAAGTAATAACAGCGGCACGGGTCGATCCAACATGTTAAGCTACGCTTGCCGAAGTTGGTCGGTGGATGGGTGACTATCTTTACATACCGAGACTCCTCCGTGCCTCGGAAAGCACGATAAGCCGTTGGTCTAGGCTGTCATTTGTGGATCTTTAACAGTCGTTACGGGTCGTCAGAAACTCGAAAGTCTGACAACCAGTTTTACCAAACGGAATCGCATGACCCAGTTACTAACCTATATTTTTATTAAGTCTTCATAAAACAACAAGCAAAGACAAGAGGGATACACAGGGACGTCAAAAATCTGAACCGAATTGACGTAAGCTGTCATACGACCTGTCAATATAAAACCGTATGTCATCTCATTACATGAATGCATTACACTTTTGTGACATCATGACCTAGAGCCAAAGGTGCCTTTAGTAAGCTAAGTGGACTAAAATATGATTAATAAACTAAGTAATAGTTAAATATGAATGAAGCTCTTATTTTATTAATGCAGTGTGCTCAAACTAAAATGAAGCAGACTGCAATTTATATTCCACAGTATTCAATTAGTAAAACAAATTACTGATGCGAAAAATAATAATTCGAAGTGATCCCAGCCCTAAGCTAGTGACGTGACAAATTTAATTACAAATCGATTAGCCTATCTAGTGATGGGAAATCAGTATTTTTTTTATTGCTTTTACACGATGAAAGTGATCAATTCGATTGGAATTTGAATAAGTGCTGTGCCCAAATTGATTGCGTTGATATACGTGCACGGTAGAATTACTGAGGGCGTGTGACAAACATTATACATTCATACGTCATAGTCGATAGCCTAACCTAGCGGTTCGGATTACACAATTTCGTTTAATAGTGATGGGATTGATGTCGATAAAAAAACATTTTGTTTAATTGATTGATTTTTGTTCAGGGGAATAATTTATGTTTTTAATTATTGTGGTCTGTTGTGGAAAATCTAAAGCAGTTTAAGTAATGAATTAATTTTACAGACTTCAAAGGAAATGGAAGTCAGTATTCCAGAATCTATAATAGTATTGAAACAGATCAGACGCCAAAACTTTAACTTTTTTTTCGGCTCGAGATTTGGTTATTTCATGTTAAGGCTCCCGCAAACAGGCGCGACGCGACTAACAAAACAATTTTTGACATAATTTCACGGTAGAACAATCACCGGTGTCGCGTCGCGCGATAAGTCGCGGAACTCTGCACAAGCCTATAAAGTGTAAGAGTTTGGAAATTTGACTTACAGACTTGACATGAAGGCTCTTCCAAAGTTCACCCCTTTTGTGACTGGCATGAGATAAAATATTCCTCTTTTATTTGTAAAAAAAAATGCCTTCGATTCGGAATGGTGAATACATTGTTCGCCGTGAAGTTTTCTTAGAAATTGTTTTGTTAATATTCGCGTCGCGCGGCAAATTGCGACAGTATGTAAGAACCTTAACACTGCCCAACCTGGGAATGGATTGGACCTCATGCTCAGTACCGCTTGCAACCACATGACCAACGCGGCAGTCGACGTAAGTAATTTAATTCAATTTAACTTCATACATAAAGCAAAACAAATAATTTTAAATAAATAATACGGAATGAGTTTCATGGAAACCTCACCCAAGTCAAATACGTTTGTAAAGTAATTATGTGAGAAACTTTTTTATTGTTTCAGGCGAAGTGTGTCAAAATACTGAAAACTTCTCTTCGAAGTTAGGGAATTATTATTTTGTTTGACTCCAAGCAAATATGGAAGTTTAACTATAGGAATGTTTATTTTTAAACATATTTGAGGTTATTTTTCTTTTGGGGTTTAATTTGTAGAAATTAATAAAAAGAAACTGCTGTAAGTTTCAGAAGTAAAGAGTTTTTGTTATTATTTTTTTTGTTAATTATAATATGATTGAATGTGTGACAGTATTTACTATGTTCAAACTCAAACCATTTATTTCAAACTAGCTTCCGCCCGCGGCTTCGCCCGCGTGGTATGTCGATAAAAAGTAGCCAATGTACTTCCATCTATCTCCTTGCCAAATTTTGTCGAAATCTGTTCAGTGGTTTAGGCGTGAAAAGATAACATACAGACAAACAGATAGAATTACTTTTGAACTTATAATATTAGTATGGAAGTATGGAATATGGATAAACCAATTACAGGCACTTTTCTTAGAAAAGAAGTAATATCACTGGTTTTTTTTTTTTTACTCCTAAAACTGAATTAAGCCTCGTGCATACTGGCGCGACGTGACACCGATAATTGTTATACCGTGAAGTTTTCTTAGAAATTCGCGCTGTCGCATGGCGCCGGTCTGCATGAGTCTTCAAATTATGTATTTAACTTACTTAATTTACATTTTCTTCTCCATAGGTATACCTACTACGCTTTGGAATGGGCAACTAGCTTCATCTTTCTGACCCAAACCTTGACATTTCCAAAGTGCCTGTAATTAGTTTATTTGAAATAAATTCTCATGAGTTTTGAGTTTCAACTTGTAAATACTGTCACAAAGTAACAACACTACCGTATTCTCCATTAACTTAAAACATCTAATTCAAATTAAAAAAGTTCCACCGCTTAAATAATTTATTCAACCCTTAAAAACCTGTCTGATTACAACATGACGTCAAATATCAATCAGTCACCGCACTATCGCGCCATCTCAATTTATCGATAAGAGCACAACACTACGCTGTCCATTATAATAGGCGTTTTGTTTACAATGCCAACTGAAGGGGAATCCGGACCCCAACTCAATAACACAATGACTTAAATCCCACCGCAATACTCACACAAAATGTACTTTAACACCATCAAAACAAAGCTGATTTTCCTTTGAAGCAGCATGGAATAAACTTAGAGTGATGTTAAATGCAAATGGGAATAAGTGACATTTTGTATCAATGTAAAAGGAACTGTATTACGAGAGTGTTAAAGTTGTTCTTGGAATGTAGTTTGCGGTGTAGATTAACGGGTTATGTCATGCCGCTGTCGGCAGAAGAAATCGATAACAGAAAATTGCGTTTCCGTCACCTATTCCCGTAGTAAGTCGTGTTTTTTAGTATGTTACGATGTTTTGTAGTGACATATTGCTCTAATGGTGGTATGAAGGTTTGTGGGACTTTCTCAGTAGCAGCCCGGAGTCTAGATTTGTGCCCGGTCGATGGCAGTAGGCTCGCCCGCTATTAAATGGGACAATAAGGGCCTACCCTACCTCAAATTGCTTAGCATGATCCTTCGTTATGCCGAAAATACTGCAGCATTAATTTTGAAATAAATATGATATGTTCAAGTTGAGAATTGGTTCTATGTTTGACGAAAACACGATTACATAAAATTTTCTCTATGGGAAAAAAATCCAAAGTTACCTCTAAACCGAACTATAAACCGCTGGTATTAAAAAAATAATTCAAATTAGATCATGAAACTTTGCAAACTGAACTAACTACAATGTTTTTAATTTTTTTTTAAATTACCATTATTTTCACCGTAAAAAGCAATTACCTAAACTATTCGAGGCTTGAGAGCCGCCAGCACACGTCTCGCTCTCACTCAGGTAACGAGTAGCATGGTGCGAGCGAGATAAAATTTGAGGTTGGGTAGGTCCTTAAAAACATAACTGGCGAATACATAAAAATGTGGGTGTACTATAGGAACACCTCTGCCCACCCCTTCGGGGAAGCAAGGCGTGATGTTACGTGTAGAAAGGTTTGACTTATGATCATTCATAAGCTGTAAATATTCTCTTCACAAAATGTCAAAAGCCTATTTCTTTATTGGATCATAAGCGGATTAAGACTAATTCGAGGACAAAAACTTTTCAAAGAAAGAAATTAAAAATATAATCAAAGCTGGTGTTTCACCTAAAATTGGTTTGAAGATGAAATTCAGTTTTGGTTTCAGTTGAACTGTCTTTCAGATACCGGGGGTCAGTTCAATTCAGCTAAAGTGCAGTAATTGTGTAAAGTTCACTTGGAACCTCACTCAAGTGAGCGCACACAATTCGAAAGCGAACTCATTTGTTTTTAAAGTAAAATAATCATCGCGGATTGCTCGACACTGTTCGAATTTCAAAATGATTCCTCGACACTGTTCGAATTTCAAAATGATTCCTCGACACTATTCTAATTTCAAAATTATGTTTTTCAAAGTAACAATAAGGGCCGTTTTTTATGACTCAGAGTGTAGTGAAACACTTCGAGTCATAAAAACCAGCCTATAATGTGTACCGTAAAGAAAGCAGCTGCCATTTTGAATGACCATGTATGAAGTTAAACAGCTGTTACACATTTTGCAAGGTATGTTCACTGACCGTCTGCTGGTAGTCTGAACAATACACTCCGAAACAATGGGGTCATTAACCGCGGCCGCCAAGTTGTTTTTTTTTTTTTGTAAAATTAAAACAACTCTTTTATTCTGTGGGTCGACTCGTAGAGCAGGGAAAGGGGTAGAGGGCTTTTTTTTCATTGTTTTTTTTATTGCTCTGGGTATTATAGAGCTTCGCATTTTTTGTAGGTGGTGGAAGAAATTTCTAACTTCTCGCTCGCACCATACTACTCGCGGCCTGTGTGAGACCGAGATGGAGTGGGGTGCTGGCGGCTCCAAGCCTCGAACAGTTTAGTTAATTACTTTTTGCGGTGAAAATAATGATAATTTAAAAAAAACCTAAGACTGCTTTATATGTAGTTAGTTCAATTATTATGCAAACTTTCATGATCTATTTGAAGTATTTTTTGAATACCAGCGGTTTATAGTTCGGTTTAGAGGTAAAGGCTCGCACATAAAGGCACGTCTCGTCGCGCGAATTTTTTACAAAAAAAAAAACTGAGAAAACTTCACGGCGAACAATGCGGCGGCGTCGCGTCGCGCGGCGAATCGCGCCAGTTTGTAAGAGCCTTTTTACTTTGGAATTTTGGATTTTTTATCTATCGAGAAAAATGTGATCATGTTTACCTCAAACATAGGACCTAGCATCAATCCTCATAGAATTATATCTTTCGTTAACCTTTCGCCCAAACATGGTAGTTTCCAACTCCCCCAAGTTTGGCGTTCCAGGTGTCTATAGTTGGTAAATTGGTACCATCCTAATTGCGTAAGTGCTAGGCGACACGACGCCGACGCCGCGCCGCCGGCGCCGCCACAACGCTAGTATTGTTTAAACTTTTTTTATGCCATCGCCGGCTGCTTGCAAAAGTGCATGCGCTTTATAGGTAATACTTTAATTAAGGGCGCACCCTACCTCAAATTGCTTAGCATGATCCTCCGTTATGCCGAAAATACAGCAACATTGATTTTGAAATAAATATATGTTAAAGTTGAGAATTGATGCTAGGTCCTATGCTTGGCGAAAACACGATTACATAAAATTTTCTCGATAGAAAAAAAATCCAAAGTTAGCTCTAAACAGAACCATAAACCGCTGGTATTAAAAAAATACTTCAAATTAGATCATGAAACTTTGCATAATAACTGAACTATCTATAAAGCAGGTCTAATGTTTTTTTTTTTTTTTTAAATTACCATTATTTTCACCGTAAAAAGCAATTACCTAAACTGTTCGACGCTTTAGAGCCGCTAGCGCCCCACTCCGTCTCGTTCTCACTCAGGTCACGAGTAGTATGGTTCGAGCGGGATAAAATCTGAGGTAGGGTGCGCCCTAAATCAAGTTGAACGGCAGCGGCGCGGTGGCAGTGCGGCGGAGGCGCGGCGCGGCGGCCGAGCACGATCGGTCCGAATTGGAATCGGTTTGAAACAAATGTCTAATCCATTGCTTCATAAGTACGAAAAATATCTGCTCAACAACGTAACTTGCAAACTGTGTATTACGTGTATTACGTAAGTGCAATTACGACTTTCCATATTGTGGAACTACAGGCAATCCGTCTGTTTGCCAACCTATCACATAAAACCTCAAACAACAACGTTTTAATGGAAACGCAGCCTCTGTGCCACACTACTCTGTGCGGTAGTTAAATCGAGTTTGAAATTGGTGCGGCCGCCCTAACCCAACTTTGTATTGAAACAAGCTTTTTGCGTTACATCTACATATACAAATAAACTAATATGTTTGGTTCGCGTTTTTGCTGAGCGTTGTCAATTTTTTTTTGTTATTAATTTGTGAACCATTTTTGAATTACCTACTTAGGGCAAATTTCACCTAACTCTTATAACGAGTATAAGTCTTATCCTGCGAATAAATTTTGAAGTTTTGACAGTTTTTCCATACAAAAACTGACAGACGACAATTTTATTCCACGGATAAAAGATATCTGACTTTGATAAAATCAGCCCTTAGTTCTAAAGTCTGTTTTTTATCTCGTAGATTTATTTGACAGGTGAAAATGTCAAACCCCATATCGAAAAAAAAAGCAACAATCACTTGAAATGTCAAATTATTGTATGCGATTAAAAAACACTAGAGAACTTTGACAACCAACCTCTGACAGCCAAAGTTAACGGCATGTAATTTAATTCAACTAAGCATATAAAAGGCACTTTTGAACGAGTGAAGAAGTACAGTTAACCGCACATCAGTGGTAACACTAGCTCTACAAAAATCGCCCTTCTCGCTACGACATAAAGGTGCTATCCATGTCAAATTGTTAACACTTACCACTGAGTGCGGTTGGTTTGCAATACAGTGTGGCAGAGACGCAACCTGTTACCATGCGGTTGCAAATGTTCAGTGCTGCAACAACAGACGTTGTCCTGTCAATTTTCTAATTTTCCGCGCAATTTTCTTAATTTTTTCTTTCATAAGAACCTTCTCCTGACAATAACAAACACAACAGAAAAAGAATTAGCGAAATCGGTTTAGTCGTTCACGCGTGATGGCGTGACCAAGGGAAATAGGGATTCATTTTTTATAAATATCGATAAATTAATTTAATTAAAGAAATATTTCGTCGGATGTAAAAAAAAAATTGCCGTTCTATATATTTTGACTACGTAAATTGTATATGAAACAGCAGATTTTTATTTTTTATAACACGAAAATTTTCTACGTTGGGGTCTAGAATTCATGGTTACAGTTTGCATGTCGATAGCTGCCTTATTTTAAATTTATAAGCTGTATTATTTTTTCAGTTGACCAAAATATTGTTGCAACAACTTCCAGGCTTCAACCCCAATGCCTCGACATTTCCCCAACCACACAATGAAAGTTGGACTAATCGACTTCCTTTGTAAACTAAACCAAACTACATTTTTCTAAATTAATTTCCAACGTTCGCGTTAATTACAATTTAATTGATCACGCGACTGTTCGCAGATTGTGGGGAATCAGTTATTATGCTGTAAACTATTAAACTATTAGCTTTTGCTTCTAAGTTAGTTATTCATTCATGGAGTTCAGACTATCGTATTCAGATTTAGTACTACGGGGTCTTGGTTTTGAATTTTTCGGTTTTTGCCACCGACTTCAGAAATTCAATTTATTTTTCACCTTTTAATGTTTTTTTTGGAAGTCGGTTGTTTTTTTTGTCTGTAAAAGGTTTTTATTTTTCACTTTTTAGTCGCGGTGCCTACCCAACACAAGTTCGGATACCGCTAATTGATAAGTAAATAACAGTGACAGGAACTTAAAACATCATCCATGTAGACCAAGTGGAAAAATACGTATAAGGTATTTAAACTTACCCAATAAACAACAAAGAAGCGAAAAGAAACTTGGGTAAAGTAAATATAATAAAATATACTTATATAGGATCACCGCGCAAGCTTGCTCTACCAAATGAAAAAATGATTTTTTTAAATCGGTCTACAATTGACGAATCGATGAACATAGAACCTCCTCCATTTTGGAAGTCGGTTAAAAAGATTCAAAGACTGAGCAGTCACAGTCTTCTTCTTGTTCTCTTCTTGAGAGACTGCTCCAAATGGAAGCTTACTAATTAGTAAGCTGAATCTTTTTAACCGGCTTCTATTGAAGTTATTAATTAATAACTTCAATGGCACCTCATGACACCAGCAGATTATGTTAATACCTACTCGTTTTCCAATCCACGTGTCATCTAAACAAAGCAACATATCACACGCATGAAACCTATGAAACAGTGCGAAAACAATCAAAAGTTCCGTCCCCGAGTCCCCGCGCCCGAGCTGACCAACTTCCTTCATTATTGAACAACACATGGATTGACCACGTTACTATGGAGATTGGAATCAGTATAATAATTTGTATTAGTTTAAACTCACGTGGCTGTTGTGTGAGCTTTTATTTTAGCTTACATTGAACAAATTCCCTTTGGTCTTTCAAGTAGAAACTAAGAAGAATCTCATACCAAATGAAAATCCAAGACAGAGCGCTGCAAATAATAAAGTGAAGCATGCCAAAACTACACCTCCGCTATGTGCTATACACTCACACGCACACATTTACAACCAAACTACACCTCACTAAAGCACGAAAACGGCCTCACGTCACTCTTGACAGCGCTGTCTTTTTTTTTTTTTAATTTTTTTTTTATTTAGGTAAAGGGCTTTGTCGCTTAGCGACCACATCGCCCAGTGCAGAGAAACACAAAATTGTAAATTACATCTACCTTATAACTAACTTGTACAATTGTTTAGCCTTATCGGACACTGGAAAAGCAAGGATGGTATTACACAGGCCAATATCATACCTTTTATGACATCCAAAAGTATCAATTCTAGTATTTTCATTCCGAACACACTCCATCAGAATATGGATAACATCATCAATCACTCCACAGTCATCACAATTTGGAGACAAAGCTTTCCTCATTAAGTAATAAAACTTATTTGATGGAATATGGTTTTCAATTTGGTGTGAGGTAAGAACCTGAGGCCCCAGACAAAGTGACATTCTATCAGCGATAACGATGATGGAAAAGACAAAAATGTATAGAACTCACGTATGCTATCGACAAGCTTATGTCAATCCTGTTGAAAGATGACGTTGTAGAAATACGAAAAATTTTCGAAGCGATTGTCACTTGTCTAGGCCCTCAGTTGGGTCGGTTTTGATGGAGATACAATCTCGTAGAGAAGGCCTGTTGCTGCACCCAGGCTCTTCTTTATGATTTAACTGACGTGACGTTTCGTACCCTACGTGATAGGAATATAACATAATCGAAAAGTGAAAAGGCCAAGAAAATCATCAATGTTTTTTAGTTTCATGCGCACTTAATCCTCACTTTCTTAAGAGAAAATGAGGAAAAGGTGCTGTTAGTGGAAGAGCTTAGGTGCGGTTCGGACAAGTGCTGTTGAAATCAGTGCTAAAAGTGGAATACCTAAAAATTAATTACTTTTCTTTGTAATATGAATTATATTTATCGTAACAATAATTTGACATCTTAACTTAAGTTTTTAATGCGCTGCTGCAGTCTTTTATTGTATCTATACATACTCGTATTATAAATTAAAGTCGCTTTTCGTATTTGTATGTACCACGCAACAGATTTTGATGAGGTTTTCACCATCGTTTAGAGAATTTATTCCGGAAGGTTTATGTGTATACGTTAATATTTAAGTTACATATAACTAAAACTTCTAAAAATCTCAAAGATTTTTTAAGTCGTAAAAACCCCTGCGTAACGGGAGCGGGTTGCTAGTTAATTATAATACAACTCTGCGAAACATAACCTACCCTTTTACTCAATGTTATTAAAAAAGATTAACAGTGACACCACGAACATTGTACCTCAATAATAATTATTTGTTTCTTCTTCCCCAGGTAAGCATCTTTGAACAAGTACTTCAGTTTATACCAGACGTACTACCCACCCACTCGACAGTAATCGGCTTATGTAAACTGGTAATGAGAGTTTTTTTATATTTAAATATTTGTGAAGGAGATTTCGCAGTTGCCAGCGGTGAAATTATATATTTAATTAATCTTCTTATTAACATAACATCAGGCCCGTGTTGCCCCAAGAGGTAGGCATTTTAATCTCACGAAGCGACGCGCGTTTTACTTGTGGTAACCAAGTCTACAAACACGCAGTGCATGTGTGCGTGAAGACGACTAGCGCCAACACACACACACTTCCGACTTCGCGATTGTCTCGCACGGTACCGAGAGCTCCTGTTCTTACACACCAATGACTATACTTTAAAGGCTTCCACAAATATACGCGATATCACGCCTGTTTGCACGAGGCTTTACATTGACTTGTAGTTAGAATCCTGCATTGTAAAATTGGACGAATTCCCTGTGTTCTTTCAAGTTGAAACTAAGTATCAGTAAGAACTTAGACCAAATAAAAATCCAAAATCCATACACACACACATTCACAGCGTGTTTGTAAACTCGGTTAGTTACAAGTAGGTAAAGCACGCGTCGCTTCGTGAGATAAAAATATTGTACTATAGTACACCCACATTTAGACAGTTACGTCTAAGTGCCATCAAGGATGGGGCAAGTCATTAACCGGCCTTAAAGTCAGTCTATAATGTTCCCACTACTGGGACACAGGCCTTCTCTTTGCGAGAGGGAGTGGGCCATAATCCACAACGCGGGCACAGTGCGGGTTGGTGGATGTCACAACATGTCCTCAAATACACATGCCAAACCAACGACCTACAACTTTCAAGTCAGGGCCGTTACCACTGGGCGTTCTAATTGAAAAACCTAATAACACTTAGTAGACACGGGAATCTCAGCTAGTATTGGTCTGTTTTTTTTTCATGTGCATACTATTTTAAATACTTGTAAAGTTTTAAGATAAGATAAGATAAGATAAGATAAGATTTATTTATTTGCATAGAATGTAGGTAACGAATACATTTAGGTGTTACAATATTTTGAGATCCTTATACATTCTGCCTCATGGCATGCAAAATTTTTTATTAGCTTTTAAATGTAAATTAATTATTAACTTATTACAGTTTCTTTATAAAAAGTTATAGTTTTAAACATAAACCTTATTACCACAAAACCGTGTTTATCAGTTGTTTAGCCTAAACACCTTATAAACACGACATTTCTGTATGAAGTTTGACATAAAACTGACATTAGACACGCGTTGAACAAGTGTCTTAGTTTTTTTGGTAAGGCCCTAATTCTCCAAAGTTCATCTCAGGCAGTCAGGCCCAATGTCCTCTAAAGAGTGACATCCCCTGAATTGTTAATGAGTACATAAAACAGTCGTTTTTCATAAAGAAATGTACAAAAGAAATAGATTTAGTCTGGCTAGCATGTACTCACTGTCTCCGGCAAATAAAATTACTTAAGAAATGATTTGATACAGTGGCTGTCAAGGTTTTGTACTCTGCTAATTATTTAATTCTTGTTATTTAAGGCTTGTGGCTAACTAATAGCAGCCACACGGGTCGATCGATCAGGTTAAGCTACGCTTGCCGCGGTTGTTCCGTGGATGGGTGACCATCTTTACATACCAAGCTCCTTGCTCGGAAAGCACGGTAAGCCCAACCCGGCTGGGATTCGTAGATCTTTGACAGTTGTTACGGGTCGTCAGAAGCCCGAAAGTCTGGCAACCAGTCTTACCAAGGGGTATCGTATTACCCAGTCATTGGGCTGTGGAGGTCCGATAGGCAGTCGCTCCAAGTAAAATACTGGTATACTGGAATGGCTTCCAGTCCAACCAGATGCAGCTGAATACCAATTTTAGGGTCGGGTTGGGGTCGGCACCCCAACATAGATGTGAAAAGGCAATGCAGATAATGAGTATAATTCGTGCGGGCTTAGTTCAAACTTTTAGGCATAATGAGGAATCTGTCAGATGACAGAAGACATGATATGATTTATTACAAATTATTTAAGTTTTTCTTTAAAAATACTTTAACTGAAAGAAAGAAATAAATAAAGAAAGAATCACATTTATTTGGACACAGTTCGTGAAACACAATATACTTATTAAAAAAAAAGTGAAAATAATGAAAAATAAGTTTTTTTCATAGAAATTGTTCTATTACTCGCGTCGCGCCTGTTTATGGAAGCCTTAAGCCTCGTGCAGACTGGCGCGTCGCGACACCGGTAATTGTTATACAGTGAAGTTCTCTTAGAAATTGTTTTGTGAGAGTCGCGTCGCGCCAGTGAGGTGTTATTGTCTGCACTTAACCATTAGGTAATTAATTAAACACGTTATACTCCAATAGCGGTCAACAAGTCAAAGTTTGAGAAACACTGCCACTCGGGTGGTAGGGAGCAGGGCACGTGGATGAAATTAAGGAACAAGAGAGTAGGGGGGAGAACGGGCGGTGTAAATTATGAATTTGTGAATAATTCACACGAACCATCAAAATACTAATGTTAGAAGATGACAGGAAAAGCCGAGGGCACACGGGTCGTGTTTTATATGAATTTGTATTTATTTTCATTATTATATTTCATACATTATGTATAGGTACGTACTTATTTTTATTGTACGTGCTGAAAGCCTATTAAATTGGACTTTTATTCATGAGTTTTTTTTTAACATACATACACAGTATAAATTAGTAACAGTATTATGTCTTAGAAAACGGCCGAAACAACGCGCTTCGAAATCTCAGTGTATTTCAGTACGCAAGTCTCAAATGCACAAAAGTTACGCACGGACGCAAAAGGTTTATCTACCGAGCGGCCTGTATTTCTTATACTGTGAATACTGTGATACAACCATTTAAAAAATAATATAGGCACATGCAACTTATTTTCTTTGCCTTTGCTATAAATAACACTAATAAAGCAATTTATAAAAACAAAATCCTTTAGCTGACTCACAAAAATATATTATCATTATGACGACACAAAAGTTATTCCGAATCCAAGGGTAAAATATATCGTAAAGACGTGTAATGAAATAACTACATTGTAGCCCAAAGAAAGGTATACAACAATCAATCATACATTTGTGGCGAACACTGGACCTTTTATTGTGGCACCGAGTGTACAACAATAGTTTAAAAGTGGCTTTATGTGTAATGTCAAAAGGGCAATACAAGAAATCGGGAAAGTCACTTTATTCATGACGTGATACGGTGATATTCGGAAATATTTTTTGTGGAAGGAAATCCTTTGTTCAGCTTGACCAAGTAGTGACGTTATTTTCTGAACATCATTTCGAAAGCTCGTGAGAAAGAAGTAAAGAAAGAGGAGCTCGTGGCTAAGTAATAACAGCCGCTCGGGTCGATCCATCAGTTAAGCTACGCTTGCCGGGGTTGGTCCGTGGATGGGTGACCATTTTCACATATCGAGACTCCTCCGTGCCTCGGAAAGCACGTTAAGCCGTTGGTCCCGGCTGTCATTTGTGGATCTTTGACAGTCGTTACGAGTCGTCAGAAGCACGAAAGTCTGACCAAGGGGTATCGTATTACCCAGTTACTGGGTTGTGGAGGTCAGATAGGCAGTCGCTCCATGTAAAATACTGATATTCAGCTGCATCCGGTTAGACTGGAAGCCGACCCCAACATAGTTGGGAAAAGGCTCGGCAGATCATGATCATTTCGAAATTTGAACGGTGTCTCGTTGTGAATCCGCGATGATTTACTTTAAAAACAAATGAGTTCGCTTTCGAATGTGTGCGCTCACTTGTTTAGTTGAGTTAGCTGCAATATTACGTATTTTTCCCACTTATTATAATTATGTAGACGATGTTCTAAGTGACTCCATCACTGTTATTTACATAGCAGGTAGTAGTATTCGAATTTGTGTGGGGTAGGTAACACAACTAAAAAGTGAAAAGAAAAAAAAAAAAAATCGGAAGTCTTTATTTGTGGGCAAATCAACAAATCCAGAAATACGTGTTAGGCAATGAATTCAAAATAATTATGCCAATTGTCTAATACGTATTTCTTTCATATTTTTGAACATTAACAACCATCAACTCAGCCTATCGAAGTCCACTGTCGGACATGGGCCTGTCCGACGCTGCGCCACAACACCCTGGGCTCCGCCTTCCGCATCCAGACTGCCCCAGCTATCTTTTTTAAGGCTACCACAGACAAGCGCGACACGATGACGGAGCGACGCGATTCTGTTAGAATAATTTCCATGAAGTTTTCAAGGAAATTGTTATACCTACTACAGTCGCGTCGCGCTGTCGTGTAGCGCCTGTCTGCGGGAGCCTTTAAATTCATTGATCCATGTAGCATACCCACCTAAGTATTTTTTCAGCTTGTTTCTCTTACATGCAATAAATATAGGACAAGTAATAATATAAATTGTTAATCGCGTAGTGGTCGATGTCGTATCATTAATCACGTGCGGGGGGGGGTGGGCAGAGAGCTGGGGTCCAATAATTTGATGCGGCGACATATTGTCGCTGGACACGGCTACGGTTTTGGGGTACCGTGAGAAGTGAAGGAAAACGGTGGAGCTTGTGTAGGTCGCGGTAAAGTTTGAGAATGACATTTAAAACATCCTAATACATACAACTTTTTTTTTAACCCAAAATACGTACCTTTATGACCGTATATACATGCCCATGTGATACAGAAGAAATCTTAGTTTGGATCAAGAGAACCCCATGGTGGATTATTAAAACCGAAAATATAATAGCAAGACGGCCATCTATAATTTTACAAAACAATAAAAAAGTAGGTAAATAAGTCGTTTCAGATACTATTCCATTTAAAAAAATTGTAAGAATATAGGCGGAAAATAACATCATCAGAGGGGAAATTCCAGTAATTTTTACGAACGTTCTCATTCGCAATCTGTCAAAAATACAATCAATTTACCAACATTTTTGTCAATTTTGTCAGATTTCGACTTGAACGTGAAAGTTTTTAAGTATGAGAACTGGCCCTCTGGCCATTTTTTACAATAAAATATAATACAAGATAGTAATATAAAGAACCCACTCAAAATAAAACCAACTGGCATCCCAGCATCCTGATCTATAAACATAGAGGCATCCCTATTTACGGTGATGCGTGAGACATGCCATTACATCCCGGTATCCCCAAGGACACTCTGAGGTACGGAACCCTCCCGTAAGAAAAATTACTACCTTTTTAAATAGTCGGAAAACACGACACGTTGCTTTATGAGGGAGACCTAAAAATGTAAGTGTTTTTTCTTTCTTTTATTTGTGTAAGTATTTTTTTATTTATAACTTGTTGTCATCATCTGCCTAGCCTTTTCCCAACTATGTTGGGGTCGGCTTCCAGTCTAACCGGATGCAGCTCAATACCAGTATTTTACATGGAGCGACTGCCTATCTGACCTCAACAACCCAGTAACTGGGTAATACGATACCCCTTGGTTAGACTAGTTGTCAGACTTTCATGCTTCTGACGACTCGTAACGACTGTCAAAGATCCACAAATGACAGCCGGGACCAACGGCTTAACGTGCTTTCCGAGGCACGGAGGAGTCTCGATATGTGAAAATGGTCACCCATCCACGGACCAACTCCGGCAAGCGTAGCTTAACCTGATGGATCGGCCCGAGCGGCTGCTATTACTTAGCCACGAGCTCCTCTGTCCTCTGTTGTCTGTGACTTATTTATTATGTATACAATATGTTATCTAACGAAGGGCGTCCCCGTTAACCTGCAATAATAAAGCGTTTATATAATACATGCAAAAAAATATTACCATTAGTAAAATAATATTCACAAAAAATATTAAATTAATACGGAAAAGAAACACTACGATACACGCACACTTGTCACACTTGTCTTTCTACGTTGAAATACAAGTGTGCGTGTACAGAGTGTTTCTTTTACGTATTAATTTATTAGTTTTGTGAATATTTCACTAATTATAATTTAAAAAAATTGCGATGGAATCATGGAACGCACCTTGCGCTAATTAATACTAAATATAGCCTGCCTAGCTGCGAGCAGCTTAGAAGTGGCGCTCGCCGGTCGCTGACGCGGCAGCGGCAACGCTCGCTTCTCTTGCTCGGCTAGCGCGCTAACCTAACCAATTTCAAACAGTTACAATTTTGGAACAGTTTATAATATAACGGAAATAATACCGATTGATTATAAACTAATTAACGGTTCTCACAATCTTACGGTGACACATATTCAAACCTACATGCGATTAGGCTTTTAGAAGCCCACCTACGTTTAGAGACTCTTTAAGTCATTACTCTGAAGGCAAGGCAGCACTGTCTCCAGTAGCCTATTCTGTAAAGTTCACTGCTCACCTCACTCAAGTGAGCGCACACAATTCGAAAGCGAACTCATTTGTTTTTAAAGTAAATCATCGCGGATTCACAACGAGACACCGTTCGAATTTAGAAGTTCTTCAGAAAAGATTATTTTCCCTGGAATCGCAGAAAAAATACGTTACAAGAAAACCACATACATCATCCTAGTGCTTATCAAGTTCTTTAGTTACAGCACTTACAATGGAAAGTACATCGCCGGGTAATCGAACCGGGGGACCCTTGCCGTCAAAAATTACGTACAAGCCAAACAGCTCAATCAATTATCCGGCTAACTATTGTGACTGCGCGTTTTTGACCCCTTTCTGCTAGGTATTAGAAAACGTTGTTATTTTATTTGGTGGACGCACTGGGTTGTCGAAACGTCGCGTTTTGAAAGCGGTTTTTTTGTAGCTAAAGGGAAATTGTGCTGTTGTATGTCAGCGTTTTACTGCTGGCAAAGAATATGCTTTCTTTCCTTCTTTCTTTTTTTTTTTTTTGCGTTTGCGCTTTGCTGCTAAATAACAGTAAACACACCCACTGTAAGAAGATGCTGCAGTTAATCACTTTTCTTCTTTGAGTTTTGTAAGAGGCGACAAATGTCAAAGGGATTAACTGCAGCATCTTCTTACAGTGGGTGTGTTTACTGTCACATTCATCTCAGAAACAAACTGGAACGAAATGTCTTATACTGTACAAATATATATTTTTCGTGCGGCAATAGTAACCGCCACGTAGCGTAGCACTCAATGATATAGTATAAAGTAACCCGAAGGACAATGGAGAGGGCTATGATTGGAGTTTCCCTATGTGATCGAATCAGAAATGAATAGTTCCACAGGAGAACCAGGGTAACCAACATAGCCCGAAGTATTGCCAAACTTAAATGTCAGAACTTAAGTGGTAAATTGCTCGCAGAACAGATGGCCGATGGGGCCGAAAGGTTCTGGAGTGGCGACCGCGTTCCGGAAGACGTAGCGTTGGATGGCCCCCACAAGGCGGACCGATGCCCTGGTGAAGGCTGCGGGAATGCGCTGGATGCGAGAAGCACATAACCGATGGAAGTGGCGGTGCTTGGGGGAGGTCTATGTCCAGCAGTGGATGTCTTTCGACTGAAATGATGATGATAAATATACAAGTTAATGGTATCACCTAATGATGACTCAGACGCTGGCACCAACCGTTGATTGACCGTGAGTAACTTAAAGTAATAATAAGTAGTACTAAATATTTTAAATGTAGAAAAATCTATTATCAGTCGGGAGTTTTTGATTCGCTGAAACAGTTACATAGCACAATTCATCTTTGTAGCCGTAGATTATTTTCCAACTAGGACACAAACAGTGACGTTTCATAAACCCAGTGCGTTCCTGAGCTAGTTAGCGACACATGGCAACACTGTGACCGCTCGTCCCCACAGTTTATTCCAAGCTACTCGCAAGTCATCTAATTGATTGACTATTTCTTTGTTTGGCGGTTACAATGTTTAGATTTTGATGTTATCGTTGAAATATTCGATAAACTGAACGCATGTCTTCAGCTTTTAGCATTATGGTCGTGGATAAAGGCTTCGCTCGTGTCCGATAGTAGTCTAGCTTGATCAAAATTCGAGTAAATCAATCTTTACTCGAATTTTACGGATTCGGAGTCCTTAGCAAAGTAAGTCTGTTAAGTATTTGTTTTTAAATTGGGTCACTTTTTAAGGCACGGAATCCTTTTAATAAGTCTCCGCAGTCCGTCCGTCCGTCTGTGTGTCAGCGGGCAGTATCTCAAAAACTTTAATAGGTAGACAGTTGAAATTTTCACAAAGAGTGTTGTATTGATGATTTTTTATGATTATAGTTCTATGCAGAAATATTTGATACGGCCGCGAATTATATTGAAAAATTTTAATTAAAAAAGATTTGATTGAACTAGAAAAGATGACTTAAAAGTTAGAACAGAGCACACCAGAGAACAGATTAATTAGAAGATTTAATATCCTGATCTTTTATATTGAGTACTTCATGAAACACATCTTTTATTTTCTAAAAATTAAAGCATAAAACAGGAAAACTCCTCAGATAGAAATTAAAATATGCCTTAGCGACACACAGCACATTTATTTTTCTCCAAAACCGTAGTCAAGTAATAAACAGTTATAATTATATCATGCAGCGGCACATCAAAGCCTAGGCGTGTCGCGGTGAAACTCGTAAATCAGAGCTTCCGTTAAACGTCCGCCTCGCGAGTTGTGTCGATATAAATCTTTGCGCTGTTTACTCGTAAATCCTTTGCTTCATCGCGGAGAGATATGATTGGAGGAGTTGTGGTTTGTGAAACAATTGGTTGTTTCATATAAAAATGTTGCAAAAAAACATCGGTGAAGAAACTAAAATGTACCTAATCAAAAAAATAAAGTTATTCAACAAACTGCCTCAGCAGCACAGCTGTCTGTTTCAGTTAGAAGATCTTGATTCTATACTACAGTATGCATAGTAATTAACATTAAGAAACACAAAACATTACATTAAATTATTTGCCAAATGTCAACTAGTTCACGCCAATATACCAATAAAAACGTTGACATTCTCTCTTACATGAAAGCTATTACATGTCCTATGACAATACATAATTATAGAAAATAAACGTTATACATTATATTGTTCGTTTTTATTATTTTTTTATTAAAATTATCATTTTAAACAATCCCACACCCCATATAATTTTATTTTCTATTTCGAAAGAATATCATGCATTATTAGTGGCAGTTAAATCGCCTAGGCTAGTAATATAAAGAACATGGCAGAAGAGTAAATTCCTTCTTCACTTCCCCAGCAATCAAACTTAAAAGAGCGTGAAAATGAAACACTTAAAATATATAATTTATTCACACATCAAAAAGCTATCTTATGTCGTGGTGCAACTCATAAATCTGACTTTATACCAAACGTCCGGTTCTGTCGCTAAAATGGCGGAGTTCGCTGTTTTTGACGTTTTAACGTTAGTGACGTGACAGGGGTAAGTTATGGCTATTGTCTGCATTGGCCGGGTGTTTTAATTACTAGTAGTTCTACCACGCTTTATGGGTTAGATGCGGCGAATTCAATTTAGGGATGTTTCTAGATTAATTGGAAGCCACAAGCTTCTCTGCGAAATTGCTGCCAACATAACTATACCAATATTTTTGTCTCTGATCATATTCAGTCATAATTATTTAGTGCTGCAAGATCAACCAGTTATAAAAAAAAAAAAAAACAGAAAGTACAAATTATTTAAAGCCCATTTGGTCGTACTTGTAGCTCAATTTACCTCTCCTATACCGCGTATGTTGATGATGCCCAACGTGCTTGTGGAAACCGAATCTAGGCTGGACTCGTTCGCTGATGAATGGAAGACGATAATGATAAAATGTTCCCAGTTCTGTGAGAAGACAGTATGATACTTAGCATTGAATTACCCTTATTTTGTAATACCTTTGTGGCGGCAACTACATCGCCACATGGGAACTACGCGTAAAAAACCTGACGCCACACAAAATCATGACATCTCTTAAAATCCTGCATCGCGCAATTAGAGTTTACCGCGCGATGGACATATATAGATCCCGACATCAATTGTTGGGCAGTTGCCCTCCAGACACGACACCCATCTTGTCGGAGGATCCTCCCTTTTCTATAGCGATGAGTGAACGTTACATCCTGTTCCTCATACCTGTAAATCTTTATTTAAAAGAGTGCTCTTGGATTTTCTTGCCCGTTCTTCTCCATAGAGACCTACGTTTTGGAATGGGCAACTAGCTGCAACTTTCTGACTAACTGACCGACTCTTCGGCAGTTTAAAATTGCATGTAAATGGTTTAATTGAAATAAATGCTTTGAGTTTAGTATTAATGACTAATTAGCTGCTCTAAATATATAAGTTAAAAAACAAATGAGTTAACACTAGGTTTACCTACAATTTAATACTCTCTAATCCTGTTATAAATCCAAACTTCCAAAGGATAATAAATTAAATTAATAAATTAAAAATAATTCGCTTTGAAGTCCCTATAAATGATATATTCTGAATGACTTTGAACTTTTGAGTGAACGAAACGAATCCATTCGGTCTGGTCGCACCAGATGTTAGTAACGTCGAGTCACCGTGTTTATTAGTGTGTTTTTTTTGTTTGACCGCGAATCAAATGTTTTTCAGCCATGGCGGCCGTGATTTCGCATTTATAGTAGTTGTTGTTTTTTTGGAGGGTCTCTCGGCCAAATAATAACAGCCGCACGGGTCGATCGTAGGTTAAGCTACCCTTGCCGCAGTTGCTTCATAGATGGGTGACCATCCATAACAACATATCAAGACTCCCGAGTGTCGGACTCGGAATGCATATTAAGCCGTTGGTCCCTGCTATCATTCTTAAATCCTTGACAATCGTTATGGATAGTCAGAAACGCAAAAGTCTGACGCCGAGTCTAAAACTGACTAAAACATTATTACATATTGGTACGTATTTTATTTAAATATGAACAAAATACTAAACTAGTTCTCTTAAAATTCGTAAGACAATTTTCTCTAAATATTTTCGCGAGCTGTTTTACCTAAGCGACGAGTCCTTCCCGAAAGGACACGGGATGCCCTAAATACGATATAGGCTCAACGTGACCCATAAATAAAATTCTTAAATGACAATAATACATCAAACCGTTATAAAATGCACTTCGCGTTACGTCATGTTACGGTGAAACTCGTAAACCGGGCGAACGCGAACACGTCCAATAGTAAATTATAATATATGCCTGAAGGCTTTTTTATGGGTCACCACCATTTGAAGATTGGCAAAAAGATATTGCCTGGTTGATACTGAACTGAGTACATGTATGTAGATGTACCTACTTCTTTAAGTAACTAGTAAAATTCGTTGTCCCACTCTGGGGCAAAGGCCTCCCTTCACTGCTTCCATCTTTCGCCAGCCCGCGCGTCCTCCCTCCAGTTTTGACGGAACCTATCCAGCTCGTCCCGCCATCTCCAACGTGGTCTGCCGCGACCCTGTCTCACTGTCTCAGAGCACCAGTTCTGTGCTATTTGGGCCCACAGTTTGTCCGGCATGCGGCAGACGAGTCCTGCCCAGTCCCATTTTGTCAGATTAGCGTCTCTAAGTCGCCAAAGATAGATAATTATAGTGTATAGATGAAGTTACCTATAAAACTGCGAAAAAGCGAGTGTTCCTAAGTTTTTTTTTAACAAAAACACTATCGTTTCTGTTTTTGTACATATAAGTATATTTTTCCGGTGGTTCCTCACTGCGGGTTACTATTCTCCCCCCTCATTCAGTCAGACTGGAGCCAGCCTGTTGAAAATGTGACGTATTTTAAAGGAACTATGTAACTCGTCTACATAGCCCGACAAACATAACTCACTGCATGGTCTCTCATCCGACACAGAACGGAATTAATACATTGTTTACCTGGATTAATATACAGGGTACTTTTAATCCCGGTAGTACGTTCCAGAAGGATATTTTTCGATAGCCACGCGAGCGAAGCCGCGGCAAAAGCTAGTGTTCAATAAAACTGACTCAACACAACTAAGGTTGACACTATTTAAAACCCCTGACTGTAGTCATACCGCTAAATGCAGCACAATATCCTACCCTCTAATCGCTTGAAAAAACATTTGTATGCAAAAACGTTAGTATCTGGCCGACCGTGAAGGGCGATGGTGCTCAGCAAAATATACAAATTCTCTTCAGTTCATATTTGTATGAGGGCTCTTAGTGTATTTACCGTATATTTGGTTTTAAATTAATTTGGGATTCGATGCTTGACAATAACTGAACTATGAACCTTTTCGAGAAGGTGTGTTAGTAGGTTGAGAGGAGTACTCCACTAGTTGACCGAGCGAGCGAAGAGTCTGCTTCAAGTCTGGCAAAATTTGCTTTCCTCCATCAGTTTGTTGGTACGTATTTTACAACAGATCTGGACGCAACTTAGTATAAGTAGAAGTTTAAGACTTTATTTTGAAGATCTAATGAGGATCATCGCAGTTATGAGCTTAATAGCTCCTCAAAATGCAGTAAATTGCTCACTTTTAGATTTCTACCAGTGGAATCGGCCCTTTTACTACTAGGTAGGGATTGGAGCACCTGGGACCTGTTCGCGAGGTCTACTGTTCGCTCAATGACTAGTAATAAATAAAAATATTGTTATGTAGAAGATGTTGGAATAAGACGGGCTGGTTGAACCACCGTTTTAGAAGGACCAGATTCCCAGTTAACATATACATATACAAAACCATTTCATGCAGATTATTTTCTCTTTTTGAATGCATTTAGAATTAGTGCCTAACCGGAATTCCAGACATACGAGTAAGTAGTGAAACAAGCCCATGGGTAAGACATCATAAAAAAAACTCGAAATCAAGCATGAATATGTGTACAAGTCCACTTAAATGTCCTTAACATCACAACAAAAACCGCCTGTCTTGTAGTGCGGTCGATGCGAATCCCGCACCCCGGGATTAAAGGATTAAACGCGGGACCGTGTCGATACAATCTACCACAATGGCGCTCGCCAACTGCGTTTGTGATCAACAACAAAGCGTTGCTTAAATAAATAAAATTGTGACCAAAAGATTTGGGAATTTGTACAGGAAAAAGATATTTTGGTAATAAGGAAGTTGAGAGAGGAAAATCTTATTATTTGTTCGTAGAACCTTAGAAGACAGTTGAACTCTAATACTTATCGGAGAATATGACACAATGGGACTTCGCAATCTTTTCTGCGTTATCTTTTGATCGTATAATATTCCAAAATACTGAGAATACGAACAGATCGGATTTTATCGAGATGTTAGCCTTTGTGATATTTATAAGATAACTAATTATTTATTTATAAACAAATTGGTCCAGCCATTCCTAAGTAATTCAAGAACATAATTAATATCCACCCACGGGCCGTCTAAATATAGCAGATCCTCTTTCGTAAATCACCGAGATCTATTAGATATGGCATGTCAATCGAAAAGCCAGTCCAAAACCACGAAAATAAATAAATGACAAACTAATTCGCAAATTAAACAGGAATCCGACTGTCCCCTGGCAAACACTAATTTGTCTCGAAAGATAGCTAAATCCCGTAACCGCGCGACCCGGTCTAATCCCGGGGCAGTGCGTGCGACCGCATATAATCCCGGGATTATATCGATAAATATTTCACTTCACTTGTCGTAAATGATTTTGGACGACGAATTAGCTCGTTGCTACTCTAGGTTTTATAATATAGAGGATACTTAACAAAATTATGTGATGGAAGTTTGTGATCTTGTTGAATGGTTTTCAACGTTTTACAGATGTATTTAAAAACTTTTTACAATTTTTTTAAATTGTTTTTATGTTTTACAATGCTCCGTCAAACTCAAAACGTCAAGCCAAGCCGCTCATCCAACCCGTAATCCTCAGTAAATACACAGCTCTATCTAAAGTAAATTAAAACATAACGGGTATTGGAAGGTGTCACTATCAATAAACTGTGAGATATTACGTACCTAAGAGATTAGTATTTTCTGCGATGCATCTGTGCCCCTAGGCTAGCACTAAATATTAGTTATTGGACATTTTATAGTTGGTTATAGAAGATGGATAGATGAACTGTAGTAATTAGTGGAGGGGATGGGTAATAAAATAACAGCCGCACGGGTCGAGCCATCAGGTTAAGCTACGCTTGCCGGAGTTGGTCCGTGGATGGGTCACCATATTTACATACCGAGACTCATCCATGCCTCGGAAAGCACGTTAAGCCGTTGGTCCCGGCTGTCATTTGTGGATCTTTGACAGTCGTTACGGGTCTATTAATGTATAATATGTAAACAAGTATGGATGAAACACAAACTTTGACAAAGTTTCCATGTTTTACGAAAGCTAGCAATCGAAAAACACGTTACGAAAACATTGCGTTGGGTAGTTCTTGTCTACTTCTAAGGGGAAAATGCGTGTTTTCAAACGATTTTTTTATGTACAAATGTAAGTATGTCTCTCCCATAACCCTATGACTTCTCAGCTACAGTCCCCACAGTAATTCATGCATGTTTAACCCGCCACTCGCCGCTCGTCTAGACTCAAGACGTTTTTATGGTTATTGGGGACGCCCACCAATTGGGAAAGTGTCGCAAATATAAATATAACTTACGTTTAAAAGCTTGGGGTGAGAAGCAAATGTTTTGAATGTATATCCAAGTGGTTGCTATGTAGGTTTCATCAATCTCTAAGGGTGAATTTCACCGATGAAACTGAACGCGATCAACACATCTAAGCTGCGTTCAAGAGCTGTCCGTGTTATCTTATTGGGTAATATTGACACTGACAGCTAGTGAACGCAGTTTCCCTTCGAAGTTCGAACGGTGTCTCGTTGTGAATCCGCGATGATTTACATTAAAAACAAATGAGTTCGCTTTCGAATTGTGTGCGCTCACTTGAGTGAGGTTCCAAGTGATCTTTACAAAACAGTACAAGGAATTACATTAGCCCCTTTTATCGAACTCCCTTGTGATTGGCGATAGGCTAAAAAGACCCTTAACCAGTCGTCGACAATTACAATAAAAAGGCGAAGTGCGTGTCGAACCACGCACAGTGAAGGGTTCCGTAGTTGGGATGAATATTTAAGTACCTACGCATACAGTCTTGATTTTATCGACAGCAAAAATAACTTGGTTTTTATTTAGTAGTTCCTAAAGAAACTGAAAACAAAGTTATTTCTGCGGCTGTAACCGAAAACATCTCACAAACTATTGACTTAAATAAAAAAGTCACTTAGCAACATCATAATCTTTTTAATTGTGGGATTCAAGAATACCCACCGTTTATGTATATTAAATTTTTCATCCCTTGATTAAATCTATGGGGAATGCTACCCCAAATATTTTTTTCGTAATTTCACTACACCATTGTGCACGGCGGCGCACAGAATAAAGGCACCCACAAACAGGAGCGATGTCGCGGGCGCGACAAGGGTTGCGCTGCCTGTCGCGCCCGGGATATCGCGCCAGTTTGCACGAGGCTTAATACACCTTTCTAATTTTCTTCGAAATAGTAGTGTCCGATTAAAATGGCCGTGTGACATCCGGACGGACAGACGGACGTGACAATATTATAGCGTCTCCATATTTCCATGGGGCTACGGAACCCTAAAAAACGTCTTGTGTCTAGACTGGCGAGTTAGACACGCATGAATTATTTAGTGGTACTGAGCGTGCTGTGAGGGGTGAGTAAGATATGGGGCTGAATAGGTAAGAAAGAAGCGTGTTTTAACATAACATCACGCCTGTCATCCCCGAAGGGTTAGGCAGAGATGTACCTATTAGTAATATACACCCACATTTTGCCAGTTATGTTTATGCCCATATAATAGGGGGCGAGCCTATTGCCATCAACCGGGCACAAATCCAGATACCAGGCTACTAAGAAAACCTCACGGAAAACCCAATAACACTTTGCCCGACATTTTTTTTTTTTTTGTGGTTGTGAAATCATCCATTGACTTCTCCCGCTCTGGGCGGAGCGGAAGGGCGTGTCAGACTTTTACTGACTAAAAAAAACCCACCCGTGTTCCTTCAGTTGCCTGTTGCCAAGGTCCCGGTATCCCTTTCGGACTAACCCGCAACCCTGGCAGGCATCGGTCCTAGCGGACCCCGCCAATTGTGCTGACATCTCTTTGAGGCGCGCCGCGCGTGGAACACGACGCCCCATCGACCCGGGCCTGGTCCTAATCGGACGGCGAGCTACCCATTGCTCGCCGTCCGCAAGCCCGCGCCTATGGTGGCCGGGAATCCGCCTGGGATTCCCGACGCCCAGGGCGACCTGCGAATCGAACCGAGCCCCAGCATCAAATGTGTAATCCATTGCTTTATATGTTCGAAAAATAAAATCTGCTCAAAAACGTAAATAACGCAATAGGGAATATGCATGTATTTTTTAAATATTTTTATTCGATAGTTTACATCGTCAAATAATGGTAAAAAAAAATTCGACGGCAAAAAAGCAATTTAAAGTAGTTAAAAAAATGTTTAAAAATATCCAACCGATCCGGCTATTTAAACGCCCTCCATTTGGCGCGCTTGGTGTGGTGACGTCACAGTTCGTGAAATGAAAACAGACAAGCAACTGTCAAGTCAACGTGAAACACTCCTTTTTCTATGAGCGTTTGACATTGACTTGACACTTGTTGATTGACTTGACATTGACATTTTGATTGTTATCCCGGATTGTCATGTCACATCCGCTCTTAGCCTTTTCAAGTATTTGAATTACCCACAGTTTTTTGGGACTTTTTAAAAATTAATTTCTCGCTCATAAAGAAATTTTATTCAAAAATATTGATGGAGGCATAATTCTGAAGTAACATAGTTTATAGAAAAAAATATTTGACCCATATTTGAATCACATGCATATTCCCTATTAATGTTGTTGAACTGTCAAAATGAAACGAATTAGTCTCAATCGGTTACGAAAATATGTTACGCAGTTAGCTAGCTGGGCCTCATGTTCAGCTGTAGCGTTTGCTACCGCTAGATGAAGTAGATGATGCAGTTTTTCATGTACCTATGGGGCAAAATTGCCATCATAATAGTTCCTCTAATATGATGGCAATTTTGCCCCATAGGTATTCAGAATACTAAAAAAGTCTGGCCACTTACAAATTAAAAGTTATACTTACCGATTATTTTAACTTAATTCCCGATACTAAGTGCGGCTTAAATCTAATTACTGTACAAATAGTGCTCTTAATTAAAACATTGCTTAGAAAATACATTAAAACATTAAGTAAGCGAGAGATACCTTTGAAATCACTTTATATTGAAAAGGATCGATTTCTCTGAGACCCGTCTGTTTATAATTTGTAACCTTAGAAGTTTTCGCCAATTAAAAATTTAGATTTGCTAAGACTAAATTATTAGTGAAATTATTTTGATGCGCAGGACGCGAGGTGATTTGTTTGAGTTAGATTTCTGAGAATTTTATATCTTTATTTCATTTTTCATACTTATAAATTATATTTTTAAATATTAGACTAAAAAATTATATAAAACATTTAAAAATATAAAAAATAGTAGCCCACCGGTATCGGGAACAGGGTCCAAGCTACCGGCGGTCAGGGCTCCAGAGAGAGGAACCTCCTAACGATGCGAGCCGTGTCCAGGAGTACAGCTTTCTGAATCAAGCCCTTAATCCAGCTGCCCAACGAGAGCCTCCTTAGGTGTTGAATTATTATTATTCCAGCTTTTTAGTACATCTACAGGCTCAAATTCAATTAGCTAGCTAAATTCCACGTTTTGATGGTTTTTTTTTAACACTGTTCGCTGGTAGATTCAGTAGAATGAGGAGCTCGTGGCTTAGTAATAATAGCCGCACGGGTCGATCCATCAGGTTAAGCTACGCTTGCCGGGGTTGGTCCGTGGATGGGTGATCTTTACATTATTAAGACTCCTCCTACTCAAAACTTTCTTCACGACATTTTCCTGATTTCGACATAAAGAAATAAATTAACTATTAATAAATGTAATAACATGATTCAATTATAATTGAACAATCATCGACGAAAATTGAGGTTACTAAAATTAACCATAAGTGTCAAATGAAAAACATATTTAAGATGATTTTAAATTAGAATTTCGGGTTCAGTAATCAAATCAAAGAACTCAATTTGTAAATGTCACAAAAAATAAAATTGTCATCTACAGCACCTATACCCAGTGTTAGTGAGAGACGGAGCTATACAAGGCCGCTAGCACCATCCTTTTTTCGCAGCGTAATAATGATGGCATTAATACTTCGTAGTCAGCCCCCCGGGGGCCAAGTCTACTAATTTACAAACGTGTAGTGGTCTCACAATGATCAGTTTTTGACAGATTTTGTATGGCATATCTGTCAAAATCTGATCATTGTGAGACCACTGATACGTTTGTAAATGTAAACAAATGGACCAGAAAACCGACCAGGGGGTTTTCTGGTCCATTTGTTTACATTTTCAACAAATACTTTTAGACCGAACCATACTCCTTTCGCTTCGCCTCCACATTACATTGTATGGTTTATCATTAACGTCACCCATTCGAATCTAGACGAACATTTTCTAGTCTAGCTATCCAGACTGAGTGACAGAGACAAATTCCTAGATCAGCGTCGTAACAGACTTGTAAGTGCTTTCGACTAGAAATGTAGCTTAAAGCTACATTTCTAGTCGAAAGCACTTACAAGTCTGTTACGACGCTGATCTAGTAAAGTTGCGTTGGTACAAATATGACACTTAAAATTACAAGAAATTAGGTTTCGAGTCTGTAATGGCAATCATGTTATTTGGTTTAAATAGGTTTTTATTTTTATTATCTTACTAGCTGATGCCCGAGGCTTCGCCCTCGTGGATGACGGTTATTACTTATTTATTATATACTAAAACCTTCCTCGAGAACCACTATAACCATTGGTGAAAACAGCATGAAAATCGGTGCAGTAGTTAAAATTTATATTGATTTGATTTGATATAATACCTAAAATTACTTAGCATAATCCTCCGTTATATCGAAAATACGGTGTGTCGGGTTAGGGTCGGCTTCCAGTCTAACCGGATGCAGCTGAATACTAGTATTTTACATGGGGCGACTGCCTATCTGACCATTACAGGTTTATCTATACGCTCTATACATATTATAAATTAAAGCCGCTTTTTTGTGTCTGTTTGTGTGACCGCGTTGTTCTTTTAAACTGCGCAACGGATTGTGATGCACCATTTAGAGAGAATTTATTCTTTCTCATGCTACGGCTACACTTAACGTTATCGCGAACTTTTCTTCGTGCGCTCCCTGTTGCTCAGCGAGTAATCGAGGGGTGTGCGAGAGAGAGCGCACGAAGAAAAGTTCGCGATAACGTTAAGTGTAGCCGTAGCATCACAGAGAGGAGTCCTGTTTCCCAGCAGTGGGAACATTATAAGGTTGATTATGCTTATACATTTAGATTAAACCTACTCGTAAGAAATGTCCTAGTTTTGTAAAGCCGTAAAAACCGTGCGTAGCAGGGGTGGGTCGCTAGTTATTTTATAATGTTTTAACCATGCAACTATCAACAGAATCCTTAAAAAAATCATGTCGTGTATATGGAACACGCAAAAACACTATGATTAAATTCATTGGTTCAACAAAACACGAATCAGAATCGCGTCGCTTGTCTATCCACTCATATTTTTATTATTTCTGCCTACCCCTAAGTGTATTGTATTGTTCAGAATTATTTGTGACCACTGAAGCGGTTTTTCATTAAGGGTTTATTATTATAAAAATGTAGGGGAGCCATGTTTTTCTTAACCGAATTTAAATAAAAAACGGGTTTTGTGTTTTTATTAGGGAGTCGTTTTGGATATTGTGTAATTTTTTGAGTTTCGGTGGAAAAATAGACTCATCATAGGAATATATCGCTGTTTGTTTTTCACCGTCTTTCTCAGAGACGGTTGGAGATACTTGTACTTAGAAGTTTAGCAGTCCTATTCAGTAAAGTTCACTTGGAACCTCACTCAAGTGAGCGCACACAATTCAAAAGCGAACTCATTTGTTATTAAAGTAAATCATCGCGGATTCACAACGAGACACCGTTCGAAATTCGAAGTGATGTTTAAAAATAAAACTACTCTACCATTTTTAGAGGGCAATTGATTGATGTGCCATCTAAAATGATGTAAGTACCCTCTCTAAATGAGTGACGGCAAGTCAAATTGATAGGTAAGGTTGCAAGGTAATAGTTCAAAATCGCTTGATACTTAGAATTATAATCACTATTCGTCTAATATTGACCTGCAATAAGAATGTATGTTAATGTGAACCACCATTTCCATATTTTCTCACTCCCGTATAACAGCGTCCACCAATAACTTGTACTCTCCTGTACAGCCCCGAGCGCAAGTCTCGCTGACAGCTCAATTTGTTTGCTCAACAATAGATGCACAATTTAGTGGCTCGGTGTACTGAGCTGGATGCCTTGCTAATTTTAATTACCGATGTATTTGTGCGAGGTGGTTATTCAAATCATGTTTGCTGTTTTAATAATAGAAGCCTGCTTTTGGCACTTTGCTGAGCAAGTTTGTTTTTTGTAAAGTATATTATAAAGGTAGTGCTATTCAGTAAAGTTCATTTAGAACCTCACTCAAGTGAGCGCACATAGGTCGAAAGAGAACTCATTTGTTTTGAAAGTAAATCATCGCGGATTCACAACGAGACAGCGTTCGAATTTCAAAGTGATTTTTAGACAAGTTCTTTCAAAACATTATAACTAATCAATATCGCCGTAATCGTGGGGCCATCAACATAATTATTCATTTTCATATTCGAGATATGAAAACTGTGGAAGTTGAAGCTTTTGGAAAGTATAAAAAGTTCTGCCACCTACTTGTATGTTTGTCATTCTACCTTTTTTTTGCCAGCCTGAAGCCAGGTTCTGTACCTAAAGAAACAAGCACTCATTAGCGAACTTTTCAACAGCGTCCTTGTTCACGGCTTGATACTTTTTTAGTTGTCTTTGTAAGTTACACTGCTACTCTAAAGGGTCAGAGCCCATTCGTCCCCTAAAATTCGTCCCCCAGCATAAAAGTTGTAGATTCGGCCCCTATATAGGTGCCCATTGGTCTCCTGGTAGGGGACCAATTAATATTTTAATAAAAAACATTATTTTTAAGGTACCCATTCGTCCCCTCTAATAAATATACAATATAAGTTAAAGATTCGGCACCTATACAGGTGCCTATTGGTCCCCTGAGATAAAATTAGCTATATTTTACATAAGAAACGGTTAACATAGTACACTTGTGAACAGTTTATTAACGGAATTAATTTAATAAATTATAACAGATCATTGAAAAAAGAGCTATGATGAATGATAATCCGTCATGATAATAATATAACCTGTCGATAGGCTTACGATGCAAAATTGTCTCACTACGAATGGCTTGTTAAAAAAACGGGTTACAAATAATAGATAAGGTGTTTAAAATTGGTAAGTACTCTCCAGATGTGCGCGGGGTGTGGAATGCCGAAGCGGGAGGGGTAATCTTAGCCAGAGTATCTGCGCGCGAGCAAATAACAAAGGCGTAGCCCAAAACAATAGACGCTCGATGAAAGGACTTGCACCTGATTGGCTAACACCAGTACTAGACAACTTCGGCGTATTTATTCCAGGAATGTGTTACTACATTTAGTTTACTTATAGTTGCAAATCCAAGCGTACTGATTTTTATACTGTCTCGAGTGAAAGTTTACTCATTAGCGTATCCTGTAGGATTACTTATTAAATTTAATTATTTGATTTTTGTAAAAGAGTTGTATTTTGTTAGTTTCTAGGACATTGTGATTTTGTATGTGTTAATCTTATTTGAAATAAAGATGATATCTACCGAATTACTATATTTTTTATTTAAGCCTTTTCTGCGCGACTGTACCAGGACTACCAAGCTGCAGTATACACATATACATGTACTTATATTAGAAGAATGAATAAAAATAAATATTCTTCAGGGGACGAATGGGCCCCTCAAAAGTTCCAGGGGACGAGTGGGCACAGGGTGCGAATCTTAGGGGACGAATGGGCTCTGACCCAAAATAAAGACAGATTTTAAATAACAAAAAATAATGTTACGTACGGTACGAAGTAAATAGTTTATTGTAAGCCAAACATTCAGTGTATTCTCTAAACATCATTTTGAAATTCGAACGGTGTCTCGTTGTGAATCCGCGATGATTTATTTTAAAAACCAATGAGTTCTCTTTCGAATTGTGTGCGCTCACTTGAGTGAGGTTCCAAGTGACAACCGAATTGAGTTTCTGTATCGAAGGATTGAGATCAAAACAAGACGTCTCTGCGTCCACCCGTCCAGCGCTCGGTGTGGCAACACTTCGTGTTCTGGTTTGCGACTGGTCAATCGTCATCCTGAGGATTCCTCGTTGAAAGGTGAATGAAACACGTGTCGATTTCTTATAGGGTTTTTTATGACTCTTGGAGAATACTTAAGGGGAATAGGTTAAATATATTTATGTCTACTGTATTTCATAATGGATTTCCGCAAATTCACGTCTGAATCAAATAACCTATATCAAAACAAGGGTTAGATGTTAGATTTTGTTTCTTTTCACACACAAATCTTAACATTTAATTCTATTCCTCTTTTTGTAGGTAATAAACATGATATTTGTTTTATGTCATAACCTAACTCTAACGTGTATAATATTGTTGGCAGGGAGACTGAGAATAAATATCTAATATTGTTTCATATTTTAAGGTTATAAACGCTGCCAAGACCGACTGGTCTTCATAGAAATATGGTTAACGACGAGAGTTGCTTTGTTAGATCTATCCTAACCTAGGATAACATAATATATTTAGTGCGCTTAAAACTCGAGAATCACTTATCCGATTTATGTGAGTTTTCTGTTCTAGGAAAAGTTTTTTTTTAGATTTGTACGGTATATGTTAAGTGCAAAATGACCTACGATTTATTCCCCTCCTTTTTAAATACATGTGGTTCACGGGTACATACATAATCAGCCTATAATGTTCCCACTGCTGGGACACAGGCCTCCTCTCAGTGAGAAGGACTGGGCCGCAATCCACCACGCAGGCCCAGTGCGATTTGGTAGATGTCACATGCATGACTTCGAATTTTTTGGTTCTAGGGCAAGCCGGTTTCCTCACGATGTGTTCCTTCACCGTTTTTGAAAGCAGTGGTTCATTGTGGGTATATTAGTTTAAGTCAACAAGGTCAGATTTAATTAGCTGGCTAAACTTCACAGACGTTATGCCTATAATACCTATATCGATGTCTAATGACGGAAAAATCTCATAATTTTAATAAATTATACTACCAACTGCCGTTGACACCGTAATCAGATGTAGTTATAGTTACGGGTCGATCGAAGGTTAAGGTACGCTTGCCGCGGTCGGTCCGTGGATGGGTGACGATCCATAAAATATCGAGACCTCTCCGTGGTTCGAAGCATGGTCCCGGCTGTCATTCATAGATCTTTGACAGTCGATAAGGGTAGTCAGGACAGGAGTCCAAATGTCTGACAACCAATCTAATCGTGTATCGTGGGTATCGTGTAACCCAGTTACTGGGTTGTGGAGGTCAAATAGGCAGTTGCTCCATGTAAAATACTGGTATTCAGCTGCATCTGTTAGACTGGAAGCCGCCCACAACATAGTTGGGAAAAGGCTGGGCAGATTGATTATAAAGCTAGGCAATTCAAATAGAGCGTGAAAATGGCTGCACAAAATATAATTCAAAAACTTGAAAAAATATATACCTATTGATATAAAGTTCTCATAAACAAACGAGAACCAATCGTCTATGGTAATAGAATTACAAACATATTTCATGATTGGTAGGATCCATCGGCATTTGATTATCACGCGCGAGCAGAACGGAGAGGGGACAGCGAAAAATTCTCTACTAATAAAACGAGTAAAGTTGTCTGTTCGTCCCTAGTTTGGGGGGTGAAATTAGATGCAGATCACAGTATTAATAAATAACAGTATTATATCTCGGCAGTGAGCTTGAAAGAATTACCTACGGCCGCTCGGTAGATACGTTTTCCGCGTCCGTGCGTAATTGCCGCGTACTCAATACTTTTGCGTACTGATATAGTCCGATTGGACGGCAATCCGAAACGACCGGAGAGAGATCAGGCGCAGGGTCAACGGCTTAACGTGTTTTCCGCGGCTCGGGGGTATCACACCGCCAAATTCCAAACTCCGGGCTGTTACTAAGAAATTCCTAATGGAAAAACCCAATGAAAATTCTCATAAACGAGCTATATTATGAGAGTAAGTCATGTTGTGGCAAAAGTACGTGCTCAACAAGGTAACTATTGTTAAAAATTCTGTACAAGAACGTAAAGCTACCGGACGCAGAGCCGGCACTCGTCGTGTTCGGGTCCGCGACTAGTCAATCGTTATCCTAAGGATGCATCGTTGAGAGGTGAAACACGTGTCGATTTCTTACAGTTTATTTTTATGACTCTTGAGTAATAGTTGAGCGGAATAGGGTACTAAATATATCTACGTCTATTGTATGTTATATTGGATTTTCGCAAAGTCACGCGTGAGTCAATTAACTTGTCTACTTTTGTTAAATCCCTATAAAACGAATTTTAAAACAGAGGTTTGATAGTTTAATAATTAATTTAAAGAAAAAAAGTAGGCCAAAAGAAAAGATATCAGAAACAAAACATCTACCTTCTAATTAACCCTACAATAAACTTATTCCCATTTACTGAAAGTTCATTTGCAATCCAGGTCGAATCGACCGGCCGTGTCGGGAATACTCAGCGAAGGGAGGGTTGAGAAATTTTAATTTATAACTAATCAGAACGCAGCAGTGTTGCCAATGTTTATATGAACGTGAACATTGGAGGGTTAAAGTTGAATAAAGTGGCTTTTAGTGTTTTTACACGATTAGGTTAGAGGGGTTGTGTGTTGGCAGTTTATGTTTGATAAGCCAAGCCAAAATTGGCCTTGAATTTAAGTATGTATTTTTAAATAGCAAATAAACAGGCTGGACACCAAATGATTAATGGTAGTCAACGCTTCCTAATGAATTCTGCATTACCAAAATCAAGGCGTGTTGCCATCCCAGAGACACAGTATATATTAGTAACAGTATTCTATCTTCATAGAAAACGGCCGAAACGACGCGCTCAGTGTATATCAGTAGCAGTACGCAACAGTATAGAGTGCTCGGCAGTTACGCGCGGACGCGGAAGGTTTACCTACCGAGCGGCCGCAGATAATTAATTCAAGGTCACTGCCGAGACACGATACTGTTACTTTATTATACTGTGGCAGATAACCTGAAATGTCTCATGAAATGTCACTTTTGTGGATAAGAACGGACTACTCTGAGAAGAAAGATCGAAACAATCTCAGAGGCCAGTCTCTTTTAAAGTCCAGACATAATATTTGTCAGGCTATATGAGGACCATGTGATTAGTGTCTGAAATGGTAATTTAAGGGCGCACCCTACCTCAGATTTTATCCCGCTCGCACCATACTACTCGCGACCTGAGTGAGACCGAGACAGAGTGGGGCGCTAGCGGCTCTAAAGCGTTGAAAAGTTTAGGTAATTGCTTTTTACGGTGACAATAATTGTAATTAAAAAAAATGACACACATAAGACCTGCTTTATAGTTCGTTCAGTTATCATGCAAAGTTTCATGATCTAATTTGAAGTATTTTTTTAATACCAGCGGTTTATAATTCTGTGTAGAGGTAACTTTGGAACTTTTTCCTATCGAGAAAATTTTATGTAATCGTATTTTCGCCTCACATAAGACCTAGCATCAATCCTCACCCTTAACATATATTTATTTCAAAATTAATGCTGCAGTATTTTCGGCATAACAGAGGATCATGCTAAGCAATTTGTGATTGGGTGCGCCCTTAAGGAAAGAACCACACAGGTTTGAGTGGACCTCGCATTTGTCAGTAATAAAACATCAAAAACGAAACTTAAAACCAACTCCAAATAGCCAACATATTAACGCCATTACCGAATTCAAGCAATTTTTGATCAAATTCAAAAATACAATATAACCACCTGTATTGAACAATTTCCCGCTCCTATTGGATAATGGCCGACGGAAATGGCATCGCGATGACGTCACAGCACTTCCGGGAGACACAGCCTACCCAGGCAATCTGGAGTTCAGCCTGCCAATATGTTTCTATGTTAGTGGGAAATTATGAGGAATTGCTTGGAAGTATTTGTACGCCGTGTTGTGTGAAAATGTTTTATCTAGTCCTACCTATTTATTTACATATAATAATAATACAGGGTGTTTGGAAGCTGGATGCAGAGCCATAAGGGGATAACAGTTGACACCATTTGGTGCATTTTGAGCATGTTTTTAAAAAGGTTTGAACGACTGAGGAATTTGTATTTTTTATGACAAACTACGCAATATTTTAAAATTTTATAAGTAGTTAGTGTCTAGTATTTTTTTCAACTTTAACTGGGACACTTGGCAATTATCAGTCAGAAATTAGTTATTTAAAAAAATTACTAATTTCAATTCAACCTAACAAAAGAAAGCGTAGTTCCTCTAAATGTGACTCAAAATGCTCTAAATGATTTCATCTATCGCATTCGCACCTTTAAGACTTTGCACCTAGCTTCGAAACATTCTGTATAATAAAGCTGAAGAGTTTGTTTGTTTGTTTGAACGCGGTAATCTCTGGAACAAGCGGTCGGATTTGAAAAATTCTTTTTGCATTTCATAGACCAATTCTTGAGGAAGGTTGTAGGTTGTTAACAGCCTTAGGAGTCGAACAAAAAATGAGAATGTTGAGATGGATGTGTGGAGTGACGAAAATTGATAAAGTAAATGAGTATTTATGGGGAAGTTTAAAAGTGGCGCCAGTAACGGAAAAGATGAAAGTAATCGTTTGGCCTGGTATGGCATGTGATGAGGAGAGAGGAGACGCATGTGACTAAACGAGTGATGAATATAAATGTTGATGTATGGAGCGGGAGAGGCAGGCCAAAGAATGATTGTGTGAGGAATGATATGAAAGAGAAGGGAGTGAATGATAGCGTGACGGGAGAGTGGAAAAAGAAAACGTGTTGCGCCGACCACAAGTAACATGGGACAAGGGCAGGAAGATGATGAGGAGTCGAACAAAAAGAAAGGCAGAAAGAACTCTAAGCGAGAACTAAGTAATAGCGCGGGTTGGCGATGCGATGCAACGCGGTGAGTCGGTGAACAAGAAATTTTACACTGACAATGTCGTGGGAATGAATCAGTAATGATTGAACAGAATTTTGTTCGGTTTTTGAAAGCTCACAAGCGATTTGATTGGCGCTTTTTATTTCGGCCAGCCAGTCGCAATAGCTAACATATTATTCGAGAGGTCCTGAGGGCCTAGACAAGTGACAATCGCTTCGAAAGTGTTTCGTATTTCTACAACGACTTTCAACAGGATTGACATAAGCTTTTCGATAGCATACGTCAGTCCTATACATTTTTGCCTTTTCCATCATCGTTATCGCTGATAGAATGTCACTTTGTCTAGGGCCTCTGAACTGGCTGTTTTCGTCGAGTAGAAAAATCATTATATGAATTCACTAATAAAATACAATAGACGTAGATATATTTAGTAACCTATTCCGCTTGACTATTCTTCAAGAATCATAAAAATCCTGTAAGAAATCGACACGTGTTTCACCTCTTAACGAGGCATCCTCAGAATGATGATTGATCAATTGCAAACTAAAACGCGACGTGTTACCACAACACCGAGCGCTGGACGCAAAGTATTTTGCGTCCAGCGCTCGGTGTGTCAATTTCACGTGTCGATTTCTTACAGGGCTTTTATGCGTCTTGAAGAATAGTCAAGCGGAATAGGTTACTAACTATATCTACTATTGTACTTAAAATGGATTTCCGCAAAACCACGCCTGAATCCATTTACTATCATTCACTTAGTAATTTTTCTTTTATGTTTTTCAGGTAAGTTCCAGAGTACAAAAATACGAGTTGAAGACACAGGTATTAATATTACTACTCATAATTATATAATTCACTCAGTTAAGCCTATTTCAACATTAAATAATAAAGGCTGAAATCGGTGACAAAAACTGGGCATAAATCTAAACTAAAAAACCAATGGATTTCTGTAAAATTATTTTTGTTTGTTGTAGCTTTTCTATTGCTTTTTTTGAGCCGGTTTTTAAAATCTTTATCGTTACAGCTAAAATACTTACCCCTTATCGTATTTTAGGTTGCACATCCAGTAGACGCGATGTAGTCCTAGCTATTGTATATCTAGAAAGCGAATTTGTGACTTGGACCGTCTTAATGTTAATGTAAAGGCTGCCTGTCCACTGCGGTGAAACAACTGTAATTCCTTACTGTGGTTCCTTTTTCGTATCGGCACGAGCTTTACTAAATCAGGAATAGAAAAATTCCAATTCACTTCGAATTGGAACCTCACTCAAGTGAGCGCTCACAATTCGAAAGCGAACTCATTTGTTTTTAAAGTAAATCATCGCGGATTCACAACGAGACACCGTTCGAATTTCGAAGTAATTTTAAGACAATAGCACTACTGTACGCTTAGCATGGCCACAATAGAAACGGTTTTTGTCGACGGAAGAATAGACAAAATGACAGATAAACAATCACAATCTGTAATTTTTTCTATTTTTCCGTCGACAAAATCCGTAGAAAACCCGTTTCCACGGTTGTCATGCTACGCGTGCTGAAAGAATAATTTGCATGGCGTAAAAAACAACCCTGCATCATCTATTTATCAATGGGTCGAGACTTCACTATTCAAAATTGCACCTCAAGAATTGACCAGCCCACGTTACACCCCAGTGGTTAGCAACACTAACCGGTCACTATTCTCGTTGGCAGTGTTTCAGGGCATAAATTGGCACACGCGATAAAACTGGTGGCTCGGTCAGCGACACGACTGGCTAGAATTGTGTAAGATTGTGCCTTCTTATTTTATTAGAGGTCGTGTATGCTTTGGTTGGGTTGGGCCGTTATTTTTGTAAGTGAATCAGACTGTTTAAGAGGAGGTTTTTCGCGTGCGAAAATTGGTATGGTCTGTTCCAAAAGTATCTGACGAAAATGTAAACAAAAGTAATGCTTACTATATATTATTACTCACTTATTAATTGTTCTCATTCTCATTCTTAAGAGCATCTCTCTTCTTTTTTGATAATTTTCAATTTTGTTTCCACGTAGTTCTGTTTTTTAGATCAATTTTTTATTATAGTTTTTGTTTTTTTTTTTTAGTTTGTTTAGCTTATAAGTATCTACTCTGTGTAATAATATAAAACTTGAATTATGTAAGTGCTGTGCACACCTGTAAGTGACAAATTCACTCTAGATTTATGTTTAATTATCACAGTACCCAAAAATGTATTAGTGAATAAGTCGTTGGAGTGCCATAATTAAATAAATAAATAAATAAAAAAGGTTCTGAAAACGTACCTGCGGATGACCAGTTGTATGCTGTCATGTACCATACAGTTTAGAACAGTAGGGTATTGAACTTTAGTATGGAACAGTAGTTTTTTTCCGCGATTACAAGTTGGTCCCAAAGTAAAAGTTATTCAGTTCGATGGTCGAAAGCACCTCTTAAAGTTTTTAGTTGTTCTGCTTTACCATTGATTCTATCTCACTAGAGTTGCAGTGGTTCAGAGATAGCGTGGCTGCTATGTTCCAGACTATCGTGGATTTTTCAGTAGGGGCAGTAAAGGTACCTTAACCAATGTAGCTACAGCACGCGTAGCATGACCACCGTAGAAACGGGTTTTGTCGACGGAAGAATAGACAAAATGACAGATTCTGATTGTTTATCTGTCATTTTTTCTATTCTTCATCATGTTCAGTTATGCTACACGTGCAGGAAAACATTCTTAGGAGACTGTCCCTAACTTTTCGAGTTATTGCATTCACAGATTTTGGTAAAATCTAAAAAAATCTGTATACACATTGTAACCCTAACCACGATTTACAAAGCATTTATTTCAAATAAACCAATTACAGGCACTTTTGAATTGTCAAAGGGTCAGTCAGAAAATATGAAGCTAGTTGCCCATTCCAAAGCGTAGTAGGTTCCTATGGAGAAGAACGGGCAAGAAACTCCACGGATATTCGAATTGGAAGACCTGCTCACTATCAAAGACTCAAGCTAACTCTTAGTTACCTGTACGCAAAGTTTCAGTAAGTTAGTTTCAAGTTCAGTGAGCAGTAGCACGGTTACAATAACCGTTGTTATTATCTATTCAGGCTGGGTCGGGCCAGTTAATTTGTTTTCTTCGAGGCGCGGATCGATGGCAGTCCGCGCGTGATACTAGTCGACATTGCTGTAAGGTACGGCTTTTTGATATGAAGGACAATAGATAAGATAGATATATAGAATACTCTTTATCGTGTACATAAAGTAGAAAATAACGTACGATGATGCAATAGGCATCGTTATAACATATAAGAGCAATAAAAACTGTCCTTCTTGTTCTAAAATACAATAGACGCAGATATATTTTAGGAACCTATTCCGTTTAAGTATTCTTCAAGAGTCATAAAAAACCCTGTAAGAAATCGACACGTGTTTCACCTCTCAATGAGGCATCCTCAGGAAGACGATTGACCAGTCGCAAACCAGAACGCGACGTGTTGCCACACCGAGCGCTGGACGCAGAGTGAACGTGTGTATGAGTGTGTTACTCTGCGTCCAGCGCTCGGTGTGGCAACACGTTGTGTTCTGGTTTGCGACTGGTCAATCGTGATCCTACTATATAACTATATTTTAAATGCGAAAGTTTGTATGTTAGTTATCTAATCACGCTTTCAGGGCTGAACGGATATGAGTGATATTTCGCACATAGATATAAGTATACATTGGATTAATTTAATCCGGGTTTATAATTTAGTGCTAATTTCCATATGATTTTTGTGTAACTTATCGTATTTATTTCCTTAGCTTGATCAATGCAAAGACACGTTATTTGGTAGAACTATATTCGACTGATCTTTACGACAATATACCTACATATAACTGTTGTAAGTTTTGGAGAAACCATATTTTTCCCGTGTTACCATCCATATATTCGTATAATTCTTTCAATGTGTTTCAATTTACGCACACACGAAAAATTAAATCACCCAAAACAGAGAACAAACGGTAAAAAAAAATTTTTCATAAAAAAACATCCCCCTTTACAAATTAACCCCCCAACTCGTCCCGTGCTACAACGCAACCCAACCCTAGCGTGTCTACGTGTCCTTAACCCTAACGCTTGTAATTCAGAGCGCCGCGCAATTGTGTTACCGAACACTGTTTCATCTACTGCGGACACCCCTTATTGGCACTCCGCGTTTTAGGGTTCCGTGGGGCGAAAAATGTAATGATAAGAGGTGTGTGATTGTTTTATTTGGTGATAGGTAATTGATATATGCGTTGGACGAAGCGGCGGTCGTCTGGCGGTGAAATAGGCAAGCGTCCTTGTTGTGATGGATCCTCTCGGGGGTCGAATTCGGATGAGACTGGCACAGGAGCGTGGTGAAGGCAATGAGAAGCCTTGGCCCATGCCTGCAGGGCTGCAGCGAAGTAAAGTCAAAACACAAACGCATTTAGCGAAGTTGACGAGATAATAAAAAAAAAACGAGGGATACTAACATCAGGGAAGATAACATCTGATATCTTTGATGACGTATATTTATGATATAAACAATATTCTGTTCAGTACTGATTAATATTTCTTACACACACGTGTAAAATCGCGATTTTTTAGAGATAAAGATGTTAAAAATATATTTTTTCAATAGAACTATTTCACCTCATCTTTGGCAACACAGGAATGTCACAGACGAACTTCTGTTTATGACATAACTCAATCAATCTACCTTGCCTTTTCCCAACCATGTTGGGGTCGGCTTCCAGTCTAACCGGATGCAGCTGAATAACTAGTATTTTACATGGAGTGATTGCCTATCTGACTTCCACAACCCAGTCATTTGGTAATTCGATACCCCTTGGTAAAACTGGTTGTCAGACTTTCCGGCTTCTGACGACTGTCAAAGATCCACGAATGACAGTCGGGACCAACGGCTTAACGTGATTTCCAAGGCACAGAGCAGTCTCGGTGTTGTAAACTTGGTCACCCATCCACGGACCAACCCCGGCAAGCGTAGCTTAACCTGATGGATCGACCCGTGCGGCTGTTATTACTTAGCCACGAGCTCCTCAAGGGGTCGAATAGTCTTTATCATAACTATAATACTATTATAGTATGAAAGTTACCATATGCGGAACTCGCCCCATACAAAGGTATGCGCCAAAAATTCGCCAGATTACAGACGCATTGAATGAAGCACCTCTACAGCTCTCGATTAACTGTTTCATCCCACGGAACCCCCTCTTTTATCCTCTTTCAGGGTTCTGTGTTGAAAAACCCCAGTTTTAGAGCATTGATTGTGTCCATCTGAGTGAAAGGGGAGGTGTGGCGTGAAAAATCGAGATCTGTTCGTTTGTGGACTCAAAAGTGTGTGATGGAGAGGAATTTTGATGAAATGGCATTGTTTTTGACTGGCTATGTAGTGTTTACTTTCTTTTATAGCATTTTTTATTTGGGTATTTGCAGTTACAAAAGGGTTTATCTATGTATGCGTGTTCTGTTGGTATAAAGCCTTATGGTAAGTCTCAGTATAAACTTAAAATCACGCATGTTGACCTGGAAGAGGTAGGCAGAGCATAACATCACGGCTCTACCCGAAGAGTTAGGCAGAGGTGTACTTATGATACATCCACATTTCGCTAGTTATGTTTAAGTCCCATGTAATAGGGGGCGAGGCTATTGCCATCAACCGGGCATAAATCCAGACTCCGGGCTGTTACTGAGCAATTCCAGATGGATAAATCCAATAACACTTTGTCAGTAGCGTTTGCAATCACTAGACCAACGAGGCAGTGTATAGTAAAATCACAGTTACCAGAATATTCAATTTTGTATTACCCAGTGACGGGTTGTGGAGGTCAGATAGGCAGTCGCTCCATGTAAAATACTGGTATTCGTTATGCTGGAAGCCGACCCTAACATAGTTGGGAAAAGGCTAGGCAGATTGATAGTCAATTTCCAGTTTTATCCAGATGGAGCTGAATACTTACATATTTGTTATGGAGTGTATAAAAAGAAGCAGTAATCCTAACTTGCGAAAGTGAGTTTGTTTGATTTTTACGCTTTCACGCTAAAATGACGGATTTGGATGAAATTTGGCACAGCTGTAGACGGAGAAGGACATAGGATACTTTTTATCCCGCTATTCCCATGGCATCGAGACTTATGCGGGTGAAAGAGCACAGCTAGTTAAAAAAATAAAAATAATCCGCATCTGTTCAGAAGCTGATCTTGCAATTATCTTAGTTCTCCACTCACCGCTAAACACAAAAACAGCGTGAATATAAGTAAAGGCAAACACATAATGACGTCAGCGTGGGCGGAGGGCACACGATCGTTCCCATGACGACACTAAACTCCAGCCTTGTGTACTCGGCCTAATGATATTGTGGCTTTGCAAATATTGTGCGGAAAAAATACATTTGGACTCTGTCGATGTATGTTCTTGGTAGTTAATGTTTAGATTAGGAAAATCCTTGTGGAGGATCCACGTTTCAGTCTCAAAATACAATAGTGAGGCACATCCTATGTTAAGGGCGCACCCAATCACAAATTGCTTAGCATGATCCTCTGTTATGCCGAAAATACTGCAGCATTAATTTTGAAATAAATATATGTTAAAGTTGAGGATTGATGCTAGGTCTTATGTGAGGCGAAAACACGATTACATAAAATTTTCTCTATAGAAAAAAAATCCATAGTTACCTCTGCACAGAATTATAAACCGCTGGTATTCAAAAAATACTTCAAATTAGATAATGAAACTTTGCATGATAACTGAACTAACTATAAAGCAGGTCTTACGTGTGTCATTTTTTTTAAATTACCATTATTTTCACCGTAAAAAGCAATTACCTAAACTTTTCGACGCTTTAGAGCTGCTAGCGCCCCACTCCGTCTCGTCTCACTCAGGTCGCGAGTAGTATGGTGCGAACGGGATAAAATCTGAGGTAGGGTGCGCCCTTAACGTTGTTGTTCTATATATGTATTGCAGTTAAGGTAGTGGTTATCACTCCAAACCATGAACGACCATTAGTAAAAGAATATTGTGTAAACCTCACTCCAGTGAGCGCATACAAGTCAAAACCTCATTTGTTTTTAAAAAGTAAATCATCGCGGATTCACAACGAGACAACAACGTTCGAATTCCGAAGTGATGTCCATAGCAGTGCCGTCAGAAAACTACTTCAATGATTTTATTAGTATGTGACTATTCCAGTCCGGCCGTCCAGAGAATGTGTTCATGACACCTGTCAGTTGGACAATCTCTTGTAGTATTAAGGAGCAAATTCGCAAAATGCATATTCGTTGAAACTGGTGTCAAGAACGCATTCTCTGACGGCTGGACTGTAGAAACTAGAAGCACAGTAGCGATTTATTATGAGTATTTTCAAATAGTTTTTCAAAGTGTTCGAAAAATCTCTATCTACCCGCAAATAAAATCTCCGTGGTTGCACTAGACGCAAGTAGGTCGCTGAGCTTGCCTGACTGCGTCCTACCCTCACATTTTATTGCTGACTACCCGCCGTCTACAAATATGAACGTAGGTGCTGACGCTTGCTTATCTTTTCATATATCTTTCTTTTCTGTCATTACCTTTGTGCATTCGTGTTTGCTTGCAGAAAGATCTGCAACTGCTGCATCTTACATCTTGGGGAAACGTATTTGTGATTGCAGAGATTTTGCTGTTGTTGTTGTATTTGCTGTTTATTTCTCGGTTAGCAAGCTATATCGATATTCGGAATGACTCGTAACCCGTAATCACCATGATAGAGATTTTTGAATGACAACGTGGGCGGCATTGGCGGCATAAGGATAGGGATGGATACGAAGCGGTCTTGATGTGAATAAAACTAAAACCCAACTACGACAAAAAGTCAACTAAAAAGATGAAAACATAACATCACAGACAGACAAATTAAAAATCCGGGGTTGCATACGTTGTAGGGCATAATACAATCAAATACCTAGGTGTATAAGTAAACGGTTCATAGTCAATTCAACTCCTAAAGGAGCCAGTTGACATACATAAGATGGCCATGTGACCCAGATGCGTCAAGTACCAGGTACGACAATTTTATGGCCAATCTATTTAGGTATGTATCGATGTTTGAGGCTAAACTTCCAATTTCTTAAGGCGATATATGCTCGCAACGTACTTTAAGTTGTGCTACTGCTAATCTGTAAAGTTCACTTATAACCTCACTCAAGTGAGCGCACACAATTCGAAAGCGCACTCATTTGTTTTTAAAATCATCGCGGATTCACAACGAGACATCGTTCGAATTTCGCAGTGATGTTTAGAGAGACGGAGAACCGTACTCAAAACGTCACTTTGAAATTTTTGCTATTCTTTTGTCATTTATTACATGACATATCAAATTCTAGTTATTTCCTGTCTTATTCCGTCTACATAACATTCCTGTCTAGATGTCACATGACTTCGAATTTTTAGTCCTAAGACATGTTTCACACGGTTTCCTCACGAAGTTTTCCTTCACCGTTTGAGAACAGTGGTGATTAAATTATTTACACAAAGTAAAGCGCCTGCCATTTTTTTTTTTTGATGTTGGGAAATCATCCGATGACTTCTCCCGCTCTGGGCGGAGCCTGCCTGGGTTCGAATCCACGACCTACGAGTTGCACTCGTAAGTCGGACTCGTATGTAGGTTTATTATGTGTTTTTTTTTAATGTGTTTCGTATTTCTATCTTTCAACAGGATTGACATAAGCTTTTCGTTAGCCTAAGTCAATCCAATTCATTTTTGTCACATCCATCATCGTTATCGCTAGGAAAATGTCACTTTGTTTAGGCCCTCAGTACTCTTGCCGTAACATTCAAACCGAAACTTGATGGCAGAAATAGGAATCGAGCTCCTTCACAACATCACCCCTGTAATCCCCGGGTTGGGCAGACGTGTACCTATAATATACACCCAATTTTCGCTAGTTATGTTTAAGATCCATGTAGGAGGGGGCGAGCCTATTGCCATCAACCGGGCAAAAATCCAGACTCCGGGCTACTACTGAGAAATTCCTGATGGAAAAACCCACTAACAGTTTGTCAGACCCAGGACCACACAGCTCACAGCTCAGCACTAGCGCTTCCGTCCAATAGACCAACGAGGCAGTCAAGCGAACGAAGCGAGCTCTACTTCATCATTACTTATCTACTTACTCACTCTTCTATATTCCGATAAAGAATGTATGTTCGCTATACAATTCCTAAAGGAATCGCTGCATATGGTCACAGCACACTGACCCAGATGTGTCACGAGCCAGGTACCGACCATTTTATGGTGAATTTATTTACGTACCAGTTTTGGAGGCACAGAGCCCGGTGCATGCGATCGTTCTAAGCAAATACTGCAAAAATATTGATGTTATTGGGTCTTCTGCATAACATAACATCATGCTTATACTCCCTGAAGAGGTAGGCAGAGGAATGGTACCCCTACGCTTCCAGTTCCATTAGAACTCGGGTATGCAAGTGTAAATTTAACTCAAAAACGTGACTTTTTCAATTGACCATCTTGCATTGACCACTAACTAAGTACTTCACGTGGAGTGCTGTTCTGTAAGGTTCAATTGGAAGTGGAATCTCACTCAAGTGAGCGCACACAATTTGGAAAGCGAACTCATTTGTTTTTAACCGACTTTTATTAACTTTGCTTGCGTAGGTTTTGAGTTAACTTTAATATTACGTATTTTTCCCACTCAGTATATCTGGACGATGTTCTATGTGACTCCGTCACTGTTATTTACATAGCTGATACTGGTATTCGAATTTGTGTGGGGTGGGTAACAAACTAAAAAGCAAAAATTTAAAAAAAACAGCCGACTTTAAAAAAAAAACACTAAAAAAGTGTGGAACTCGGTTGTTTTTTTTTTAATTTTCCACTTTTAAAATAAATCATCGCGGATTCACAACGAGACATCGTTCGAATTTCGAAGTGATGTTTAGAGAACAACACTACTGATTGAAACGTCATATTTGTGCTGCAGTAGCTGATATTATTACAAGACCTTAGTTCAAATTCAGACTAGCTATTCTACCAAACCGCAGAAATTATCCCCATACATATAATTTAAGTTAATTCTCCCCTTGTTAAACCCGTGCCGCGTATTTCGCTCATCCTACTTGTTTATTAAGGTATAAACACAATGAGAGCTACGCTTGCGGAATGTTAACAAGGCCTAATCATTTGCTACGTGATACTAAAGTACATGTAATTGATTTTGAATATGAATATTATGTTATATGATATTCGTTTGTCGCTGGTATGGGTGTGATTAGAGACAATTGTTGTTTGTTTATCCTGCTGTTACATAATGATGCCTTGCCGTCAAAATAAAAATGGGGATTTGATTCTGAGGTGTAATAAAAGAGCCTCCGAATAATGATCAGGGACATTAATAGTTCAAGCGAATAATGGGGCGCAGAGTCCAGAGAGAGTTTGTGCGTCCAGTGCTCGGTGTGGCAACACTTTGTGTTCTGGTTTGCAACTAACTGGTCAATCGTCATCCTGAGGATGCCTCGTTGAGAGGTGAAACACGTGTTGATTTCTTACAGGGTTTTTTATGACTCTTGAAGAATAGTTAAGCGGAATAGGTTCCTAAAATATATCTGTGTCTATTGTATTTTAGAACAAGAAGGACAGTTTTTATTGCTCTTATAAGTTTTAGCGATGCCTATTGCATCATCGTACGTTATTACCCGACTACGGCGAAGAAAAAGGAGGGTTATGATTTTGACCGGTATGTATGTATGTATGTATGTTCATCTGCTCCCTTGTATCTTCTAAACCAGTCATCACAATTTGACAAATAAAGTATCGTTAGAAGCGTCTTGATTGTCCGGCGCTGGTTATAGGCTAGGTGGCGTCACATTCAATTAGTAGTCAGAAACTAAAAAAAAAATATTGTTTAATCGTACTATGTTGGGTATCAAATGAAAGGGCTTAATGAGCACATTTCAAAAATATATATATATTATAACCCTAAAATAATTAAAAAAAAAAAAAAGTAATAAAAACTAAAACCCAACTACGACTGAAAAGGTATAAACAAGACACCACAGACAGACAAATTAAAAATCCGGAGTCACACGTAATCTGTTCGATTTATGCCGCTCTAACACGTGTGACTCCGGATTTTTATATATATATTTATATATTATAAAATACAATAGACGTAGATATATTTATCTACGTCTATTGTATTTTATAATATTTCCCCAAAGTTACGCCTGAATCAATTAACAAGCGAATGGGGTTGGCAACTGTTAAAGTGGCGCTAGCATAGCTTTAACCAAAATAGAAGATTTTTTTTTTTTAAGGCACAGTAGTAAGGAAAAGTACACTACCAGCCGACAGCGATGCGGAGAAATTTTTCGACGTCATATTTTAGATATTAGGAGCTCGTGGCTAAGTAATAACAGCCGCTCGGGTCGATCCATCAGGTTAAGCTACGCTTGCCTGGGCTGGTCCGTGGATGGGTAACCATTTTCACATATCGAGACTCCTCCGTGCCTCGGAAAGCACGTTAAGCCGTTGGTCCCGGCTGTCATTTTGTGGATCTTTGACAGTCGTTACGAGTCGTCAGAAGCACGAAAGTCTGACAACCAGTCTAACCAAGGGGTATCGTATTACCCAGTTACTGGGTTGTTGAGGTCAGATAGGCAGTCGCTCCATGTAAAATACTGGTATTCAGCTGCATCCGGTTAGACTGGAAGCCGACCCCAAAATAGTTGGGAAAAGGCTAGGCAGATTGAGTTGTTTATTTGTACAGTTAGTTTTATTTAATATTAGTTAGAAACACATGTATAATTTCAACATGAATGATGTAACCCATATTTTGTAACAATATTTTTATCTAAAAGAGTGTCCGTGGAATTTCTTGCCCGTTCTTCTCCATAGGAACATACTACGCTTGGAATGGGCAACTAGCTTCATATTTCTGACTGACCGACTCCTTGACAATTCAAAAGTGCCTGTAAATGGTTTAATTGAAATAAATGCTTTGAGTTTCGAGTTTTTGAGTTTAAAATTGTTTAGGTAGAAATAGCAATGATACAAAAACATCAATAAATAGGAACAGTTGTTTTGACATTGATTTCACATTTGATTTGACAAGGTCTGCGTTCCTTCCTGGCAAGCATGCACCTCGTTTCTTCAATTCAGCTTTTAACTCACTTATCCGACATGTCGAATACTAGGCTTTTTGTACAACAGTTCTTTCAATATTATTAAGCGCAGTCAACAAGGGAAGCCAAAACACAACACAAACTTGACAGGTGAAAGCTATGCTAGCGCCATCTATGTAAAGTTTTCACAGGCCAACCCCATTGACATCCTTCGTCTATTTTACATTTCATACAACTGCCGAAGAATGACAGTCGTGATTTGAATAAACGGACAATTATGTTGACTTCACATGAACAACAAAAAATGTTGGCAATTTCTTAGGCTCTTACATTGTTCGCCGTGAAGTTTTCTCAGAAATTGTTTTGTTAAAATTCGCGTCGCGCGGCGAATCGCGCCAGTATGTAAAAGCCTTAATAAAGCTTGGTATTGCCGTAAATTGCTCAGTGTTGCCAAGCTACAATTGCCATTTGTGTATGTTTTAAGCGTTTTGTCCGGCACACTCTGGCCAGTCATCCACGCTAGGGTTAATCTTGTTACCACGGAATGAACTGTTCTAATATATGTACCGTTCGTGCTGATACGAAACAGGAATAGACCCGTCCAATCAATGTTTGTAACTTCTTGAGTTCGGTGTGCCCTTTCCAACTTTCTGGGAAGAACATCGGAACAAACTCAAGGTCAAGGTCCTTCAAAGTCCTGTGCTAGTGTACCTATCTTAACTACTCGATGGATTGCGTGAGTGCTTGAGAGCGGTTCGCCGCGCGACGCGAGTTTAAACAAAACCATTTCTGAGAAAACTTCACGGCGAACAATGCGGCGGCGCGGCGTCGCGTCGAACGGCGGATTGCGCCAGTATGTAAGAGCCTTTAAAGAATAGAATTTATTGTAGTGTCCAAAAAACTGACTTCTCTCATTTGAACGCCGCGCGCCGAAACAAACTTACAGGTCAAGGTCTTGTTCAAAGTTCTATACTAGTGTACCTATACCTATATCTATGATAGTATGAGGGTTGGTCTCTGTTGGATATGTGCTGTAAGTACACAATGTACGACCGATATTAGGCACTGTTTGCAAGGTTTTACTGCTGCCCATACATTGGATCCCTTAGCTTAGGGATCGAGGGCGGGCAAAGCGATAACCCGTACCAAGGATTGCCGGAGGTGACACATTGATTTGCCTAAATCATCGATCACTAATAAAGAACTAGATACACAATCAGCGTCAAAAAATGTCCTCACCGAATGACCGCCCACTTGAACATTTGGGTGGTCTTTTCATCTAGTAGCATTCGAACGCTCCGACGGTAAACATGCCTCAGTGCTCGTTTAAAAACTGCAAAAATCACACGTCTAGGACGCTAAAAAAGGATGGAGTTTCATATTTTTGGTAAGTATTAATATTATCTTTATATAATTGTTAACACTGTATTGTAAATACTGATATTTTGTCAAGAAATCATCGTAAAAACTTTATTTTAAATTAAGTCGTAACAAATAGCAGGCGATATAATGCAGCTAAATTGTAAAGACACTTACTAAACGTATTAATCATACTAGCGCATGCCCACTTAAATTGTTTGGGTTATCCACGTTGACTCTGTTCAATTTGTTGGAGACGCTATAATATAATAATTCTTTTTTTTTTATGCTAGATTTGATTTTCGATTTTATTTACCCGACTGCGCGACGCAAGGAAGGGTAATGTGTTTATCAGCCTATGTATGAATAATTGACCTAAAATAACTGCCACCTACTGCATCAGACTACTTGAAAAGTGACTTGTTTGGAACTTGTTAGTTGTTTTTATGAGTCGGGTTTTGTATGTAGTAGATTATACAACTAGTGAAATAGTCGTATCCGTATTTTTTTTAATTGACATTTGTAATTTATTATGAACAATATGTCAACAAATTGGGACAATAATATTCTTAGATTTTTGTATATTCTTACTTTTGTATTCATAGTTTTATATTTAGTATTGAATTTTGATATTAGTTGTTTTTCAAGCAATATCATAAAATTGTTGACACAAAATAAAGAATAAATATATAAATGACTGTATTTTTTTTATTTTTTAAGTAATTTAGATTCATTAATAAGTAAATGTGGTGACATTTATTTATTTCACCACCATTTATTTATTTTTCCACTTCACGAAATGATATTTTCTGAATGTGAAGATCTGATTTGTTACAAAAAATACCAAAATCGCTAATTGTATGCCTTTAATATTTAAGGCGTTCCCTCAATTCCTCATAGATTCCATCATCAGAACAAGGATTAGATGTAAAAAGGACCAACTTGGGAACAAACCTAATGTAATACCGTTTGAATCATCTCAATCGGTCGATCCGTTTTCGAGTTATCGGTGGTGTGCAAACATAAAAAAAAACCTATATATTTATAAATACGCGACGCATTGAGTAACCTCCTCCTTTTTTTGAAGTATGTTAAAAATACCATACATAATAATTTACAGAACAAACAAAAAATATTGTTCTGGTTCGTCTCCATTCGTTCCTTGTCCTAGCGGCGAGGCTCGGTTGTAAAATTTATTACTTTTTTTTGGCACTTAGTAATTGTTACTTTAAAGCATGCGTATAAGGTTGAAGTTGTTTTGATGTATCTTGAGCAGTGAGTACCGGTCGTAAAATTTTATTGCTTTTTGTAATAGCTTTGTGAATACGACTTTAAACGTTGTAGGTAAGGTTGAAATTACATTAATGTATACTTATTTTAACTAAACACAATTGGCGACATTTTTAAGAGAACTTTTGTATGAGATTGTGTATCTAGTTCTTTATTAGTGATCGATGGCCTAAATGCACTTCTGTGCTAATCTCCTCACTCAAGTGAGCGCACACAATCCGAAAGCGAACTCATTTGTTTTTTTACCGACTTCAAAAAAGGAGGAGGTACTACGTTCGGATGATTGTTTTTTTTTTTTTTTTTTTTTTATGTATGTTCACCGATTACTCCGCCGTTTGTGAACCGATTTTAAAAATTATTTTTTAGTTCGAAAGGGTATACTCCCGAGATGGTCCCATATAAATTTTATTAAGTTTGCTTGCGTAGTTTTTGAGCTAGCTTCAATATTACGTATTTTTCCCACAGTCTATGTAGACGATATAATTATTAGACTCCTTCACTGTTATTTACATAGCAGGTAGTAACTTGTGTGGGGTAGGTACCACCACTAAAAAGTGAAAAATATAAACTTTTTACGAAAAAAAACAACCGACTTCTAAAAAAACACTAAAAAAGTGAAAAATAACTTTAATTTCGGAAGTCGGTGGCAAAAAACGAAAATTAAAAAGCAAAGACATCGACTTCCGAAATTAAAGTTATTTTTCACTTTTTTAGTGTTTTTTTAGAAGTCGGTTGTTTTTTTTCGTAAAAAGTTTTTTAACTTTAGAGAAAACGTACCTATCTGTTTTTTATTTGTTTTGAGAACACTATTTAGACAAATCTTATAATACAAAGTTCAATCTTAAGGTGTGTCCAAACATTGAGCGGCAATCGTGCGCGGCAATCCTGCCGCGCTGTGTTTGGACGACAGCCGCGCGCGAACGCTTCTGTCTACCTGCCGCGCACAAACATTTCTAGCAAACATTCGTCAATAATTGTGTTTGGACGAATTATAAGCAGTGCTACGACACACGCAACCGCTTTCATTTTAGTTCTAATACCAACTGAAGTGCCCGGCGTGTCTCGGACATGCCGCGCAGTACTGCCGCTTAAACATTCGTCGGTTTAGTCCACGCTAGAGCGCGGCAGAAATGTGTCCTGCAACGTGCTCTTGCAGCGCAATTTTTGGACACACCTTAATACTTTATTAAATAACTAACTGTACTTCAGAGAATAGACTACTGAAATTGCATATAAAACAAAAGAAAACTTCCTACGTAGGTACTAAGTATGGTTCCGCGTCAATCATGTCGGTGATAATGCCTAGATTATTTTGCATCAACGATATAAGAGTCTGATCTATTTCCTTGTGTAGAACCACACAGCACTTATTCCAGCTCAATCTTATCCTCCCAGACTACCCACATCTAATAAAAGCAACAAAAAGCCGCCTCACATGTAAGACAAACCGCAAATGTAGTTAAAGGCCTTTCAGACGCGACTGGCGCGTCGCCGCTGCGGTTTGCGCCGAGTGGTCCTCTATTGATGCCTTATTGAATGTTGGGTCACGTTCATATTGGACGTCTTGTCGCTGCGATGGTGGGTTTTGATTTTATTATACCTACTTGGGTAATTTTACAGCACGACGACCCTTGCAAGTGGCAAGTTAGCCTGTTATAATTAATGAATTTCTAATGGTTCGTAAATTGGTTCTTAATTTAAAAAAATAAAGAACACTTTTACAAATTTTCTCGACCAACAACACAACTCCTGGGTCCAAAACTTATAGGAAAGTTTTTTTTTGGCAAATGAGGTCACTTTGCAATTCTGAAAAACCAGTTTTATAAACAAAAAAAAAACAGAATGCAGTATTCGTTTCCTCTTTAATTAACAGCTCATAGATCCTATGACACACATTGCTCTTTATATCATAGTTCAGTTTTTACCCCAAGAACCTATCTCAGAAAAAACCTGTATAAAAAACCGCCCAATCTGTCGTCGCCCTTACAAGTAATGCCACAGGCTTGCGACTAACCCAATCACAGCAGTTCCATTTGTACGCGACAGTACTCAATGCGCTACTCACGAGAATTACCAGCGGTACAGTCATGCACGCTGAATTATCAAATAGTTTTGAAAGATTTTGAAGTAAAAAAGTATTCACTGAAATCTTATTAGAAAACTTATCTATGAATAAAAGAAATACTCGCCTAAATCGGATTAGACTCAAGTTAAAAACGCACATAAGATATGTCAAGGGCTCCCTCCATTTTTCGCATTCTTCCCAATAAAAAAGAATTAGCCTAGAGGAATGAGGTAGAATTTGATGTCCGAGTCTTCCTCGTGGTCTTTGGGTACCTACCATTCCTGTGTTCTACGGGTCTTCAGCTCGTTTGGTATGTTGAGCTCCCATTTATAGGCAGCTTGCAGCTTTTCGAGGCACGTTCTTGATAGACGTTTCCATCGCTTTCCATCAGGTGACTTCGAGGCCAAGAGCAGCACCCTAATTGCGATCGATCAGAATTGGGACAATCCATTGATGCATAAATATGTTCGAAAAAAAATCATAACTTACGAACTTATAAAGCAATGAATTAGACATTTGTTTCGAACCGATTCCAATGCTGATTGATCGTGTATTACGCAATTAGGATGCAGGGCTATTTGGTCAATTTAAGTATATTGTTTTGGACTTTAGAGCGAAAAAGCTCGAAAACGAGAATGACGAATGATTACGAAGCAAGCAATTTGTCTCTTGACCTTTTCTTTTGCAACAGTAGCTTCCTATGCACCATCGCACTTTTCTAAAACACAATTGAATTTGTTAAGTGTATAACATATCGTTAGTTGCGCCACTCTGCGGAAATCGTCAACATAATGGTTCTCGTCTAAGGGGAGCACCCTCACCCTTCTGTGCTTGTCCGAAACAAACTATTAGCGAATGAGACTGTTGATTAACAGTCTTTACTGGAAAATTTGATAGATTACAAGTTTTTGGCAGAGATTTTTTGTCAATGCTGCTTATACTTGAACTTTCCCCACTATTTTTATTGGTGTATTGTCCGAGCGATTCACTTCTCTATCTTGCGTTTCTCCTCTTTAATTTGCAGTGCCATAACTATTCAGTAAAGTTCACTGCTCACCTCACTCAAGTGAGCGCACGCAATTCGAAAGCGAACTCATTTGTTTTTAAAGTAAATCATCGTGGAATCACTGTCATTCGTGGATACTTGACAGTCGTTACGGGTCGTCAGAAGCCCGAAAGTGACAACCAGTCTTACCAAGTTACTGGGTTGTGGAGGTCAGATAGGCGGTCGCTCCATGTAAAATACTGGTATTCAGCTGTATCCGGATAGACTGGAAGCCGACTCCAACATAGGGTATGGGCGAACTCATTTGTTTTTAAATTAAATCATCGCGGATTCACAACTAGACATCGTTCAAACACATTGTAGAAGACGTAGTTTCATTTAATGTCTTACGAAGCTAATATTTTTCTTACTCGTTTTCCCGGACATCTTACATGTAACCCAAAGGCGAAGCTGACATATGACTGTAATATAAACCAACAATTGACTTTTCTCTTTGATAAATAGTCCGTCCACATGTTTCCTCGTCCGCTAAACAAAACGTTACCTACTTATTCTCCTCCGTCCATCTCGAGCATTTGTCCTTCTGTCTTGTATATAGCTCCAGGGATGTCATGTAGAATGAATAAAACAGGACATAACTAGAATTTGATATGTCATGTAATAAATGACAAAAGAATAGCGGTCACTGTGTGGCTCAAGAATTTCAAAGTGACGTTTTGAGTACGGTTCTCCGTCTCTCTAAACATCACTTCGAAATTCGAACGATGTCTCGTTGTGAATCCGCGATGATTTAATTTAAAAACAAATGAGTTCGCTTTCGAATTGTGTGCGCTCACTTGAGTGAGGTTCCAACTTCCATGTGAACTTTACATACACACAATAAAGTTTTAATTCTCTAAAAGTATAATAGACGCATAATCTATTTAGTAAACTATTCTGCTTAACACTTCTATTGTATTTTATCATGGATTTCCGCAAAGTTATGTCTGAATCAATTAACTATTGAGTTCTCTTATTTTATTTATCTTTAAGACACAAAATATCCAGATTTTCCGCATAATTCCCGGCAAATGGCAGCCCTGACTAGAGCTAAGTAGCCTCGAATACAAATGAAAGACCGCGCTCAGTTGAACATTACGCCTGGATAGCCTAGTTGGAGTCCGATACGATAGTTACAGGTTTCTATTCTAATAGCCAATTTTCTGTTCTTGGAATTTCCGAGGTAATGTTCCCGATATGTAGAATTATGTGTAAAATTAAACGATGGATGGACTGTGTGAAAGATGATATGGCTCTACCAGGGTTGCGGGTCCTACCATGGTTGCGGGAAAGTCCTGCCAGGGTTGCAGGAAAGTCTGAAAGTGATACCGGGGGCCCTGGCAACAGGCAACTGAAGGAACACGGGTGGGTTTTAGTCAGTAAAAGTCTGACAGGTCCTCCCGCTCCGCGCAGAGCGGGAGAAATCATTCGATGATTTACCACTCCTAAACGAATAGAAAAAAGGGAGTGACTCCTGAGATGACGGCTAATAGAGAACTATGGAAGAAAAAGACAAGTTGCGCCAACGACAAAGAAATTGGGATACAGATGAATACAGATGTGTACTGTAATGTACTTACATCGTATTTAACTATGTTTTTGTTGTTGGAGGTTTTCTTATCACGTTACCTAAAGCCTGCTGAAAATGAAATTTATAAGGTGCAGAAAGCTGTACTATTAGTAGTATGAATAAATTATTGGGAGACACGAATATCTAGACAGCCTCCACCAGCTCGCGTAACATGATGCCCCCAACATGGTGCCCCTTCCAAAAGTTAGATTTCGAATGGAGAAAAATGGGCAAGAAACTCCACCGGTGATTGATGAGTATATGTTCTGTCCTATAATGTTCCCACTGCTGGGACACAGACATTTTCTCTGTTAGACAGAGTGGGTAGTATTCCACCACGCAGGAACAGTTCGTGTTTGTAAGACAATGTAAAGGTGCCCACGATCACCTAACGATTTTATGAAACCACTAGCTTCCGCCCGCGGTTTCAACCGTTTATGTCGATAAAAAGCCGATATGTCGATAAGTAGTAAGCCTATGTCCTTCCCCGGGATACCATCTATCTCCTTGCCAAATTTTATCGAAATACGTTCAGTGGTTTAGGCTTGAAAAGGTAACATACAGGCAGACAGACAGACAGAGTTACTTTCGAATTTATAATTTATTTATTTATTTATAGTTAATTAAATAATATTAGTATGGATTAAAAAAAAGTAGTAAACTGTTCTTAATAGTAAAACCTAAAGTTGAGATATTACTGCAATATAATAATTGGACTATACACCACATCAACCATTCGTTGTGCCGCCTCCCAATGAATAGTCCGCGCACCGCTGGGCTCATACTAATGCTGGACTAATGTTGGGGTCTGTGACAAGAATACGGATCGCCAGTGGCCTAATAATATTTACAGGGTGGAGGCTGGACGAGTCATAAGCTATCAGCGTGTTAAAACGCCTCGTTGGTCTAGTGGTCGCAAGCGCTAAGATCCTGGGTTCGATTCGGTCGGGAAAAGTGCTATTGGGTTTTTCCAAATGGAAGTTTTCAGTAGCAGCCCGGAGTCTGGAATTGTGGCCGGTTGATGGCAATAGGCTCGCCTTTTATTACATGAGACTTAAACATAACTGGCGAAATGTGGTTGTACGCTACACCTCTGCCTAACCCTTCAGGGAATACAGGGATGTTATTTTAAGACATAAATTGTAATCAAACCTATTTTCAAGGCAATTGGGTAATGAAAGTCTACTTCATCGCTACGATTTGGCTACATAGCGACTAGCAGCATCGACATTCTAAGATTTCGGAATGCCCACACTAAACTCAACCTCTGCTATAGTTTGACCGAGACCGCTGTACTGCGTCTTAGGTATGTGCGTGGCGAGACGGGGGCGGCGGCGTTCCGTCGCTCATTCGTCAACGCTGTTACCTTCGCCGTGCATTCCTAAGCCGCGGTATCTACAACACGGCCCCAGCGCGAGTTGGTAGATGTCACGTCTTCGAAGCCTCGGTTCTAGGACTTGCTAGTTTCCTCACGATGATTTCCTTCACTGTTTTGAGAGCAGTGGTGATGAGGCTGGGTGGGTTCGAACCATCAACTCGGAAGTCAGGGCTGTTACCACTCCTGCCAGGGTCGCGGGAAAGTCCGAAAGGGATACTGTGGCCTCTGGCAACTTACAGGCAACTGAAGGAACACGGTTGGGTTTTAGTCAGTAAGAGTCTGACACGCCCTCCCGCTCCGCCCAGAGCGGGAAAACTGATTTGAACCCCTGGGAACCACTGGGCCACCGCCGCTCTATTTCAAGGAGGAGACAGAAAAGTGCTAGGCCTCAGGCAAGATCTGACCCGAACCGATCAGTCGATCCCATAAGTTTAAAAAATCGCTCACTCTCCTCACTTGGACCACATCCAAGTATAATAAGAAGTCGAGTGGGCTGTAAGGGTGAAGGTTACCGCCTCAATGGACATACATAGGTAGCGCAGTGACCGTTCCGGGTTCAGTTCCCGAGTGAGTGAGTAACATTGTTGATTGGTAATTTAGACAAGTTTGTCTTCCTGATATTATACAAGAAAGGATCGTACAGTGAGATCCCAGGTCTCATTCGAGTGATATTGTGTCAGCTATATTTGCCTGACACATGCTGAGTTGGAGTAGCGTTTGGTGCAACGTTGAGACGCACATCGCACTTTGTATGTTTCATTATTGTAAAGTGTGTCATAGAACGAAAATGCAAAGCAAAGACACCGACTTCCGAAATTAAAGTAATTTTTCACTTTTTATTAGTGCTTTTTTTGGAAGGCGGTTGTTTTTTTTTTGTATAAAGTTTTTTGTTTTACAAAGCTCCGTCAAAATCATAACCATCAAGTCAAGCCGCTCACTATTGCTCGGTATTGGAATGTGTCGGTTTTAAGCCGGTTGTTTTTTTTTTGCCCGGTGTTTCAAGAAGAATCTGAGGTCCTAGAAAAAGTGACATTCTATCAGCGATAACGATGATGGAAAACGCAAAAGTGTATAGGACTGACATATGCTATCAAAAAGCTTTATGTCAATCCTGTTGAAAGTCGATGTACTCGTAGAAATACGAAACTTTTTCGAAGCGATTGGCTTTTGTCTAGGCCCTCTGCTACAACTGACTAAAGAAGATAATCGTCTACATAAACACCATTTTACCACGTTATCTTTTACCCAGACAGTTAAAGAACACTTACATTTATCCGCAACGAACCGCACGTGATCGCCCGACACAGAGTCAATACAGAAATAAAACATTAAACTATTCCCACAACTCGTGACGACACCGCAACAGTAAACAAAGTTAAAAATGATGAGTTACAGTGGAAACCTCTTAGTAAGTGTAAGTTTATGCGAATGTTAGCAGTTTTTGTCGCCTGTCGCTTATTGTTTGCGGAGAAGTGTAAGTTGGCTTTAAGAAATATGTCCGGGTTAAAGTTTTGAGCGGGAATACTCTGGTGAGCGCGGCCATAGAGTAATCATATAGAAGAGACTGAGAGACACTCCTTCGGCTAATAACTTAGAATTTGTTGACGCCCTATGAGCCCTTCCTTTGTATAATAATTTTTATTTCGCTTTGTATATAATTTTAGTGTTAGATTGTTTATAAAAATTTAAGATTTGAACTTAGAATAGCATGTCATTTTTTTTTTGTAATGTGCGTTTAGTTTGTGCAGAATAAACAATTTTTCTTTCTTTCTTTATTTTATAATTGTTTTTCTATCGGAAGGTATTTCATATTTTGGGGCGTAAGAAAGGTATAAGTAGACGCTCAGTTTTCGGTTATCAACAAAATTGAAAACCCTGCACCTCAGACCAAATAAATAACCAAGACAGACCGCTGCGAACAATACAGTGAAGCATGCGAGAACTACGCCTCCGCTCTGTGCATACACGCTCACATGCACACATTTACAATCAAACTACACCTCACACTAAGTGCACACATGTTTACGAAACCAGCCACCTGTCACTATTGACAACACTCTGTCTGAACCCATCCATTTTGACAGATTGGCAATATCATTTGCGTTTTGTTTGTAATCAAGCAGACTTTTTCAAAATTTAAACTTGGTTTAGTATTTTAAGAAAGTCGGAATAAAGTTCAAAATGCAATAACTGGGTCGATGGTTTGGTCTTGAACTAAAGTTGGAAGTCGTTTTATAATGGGACGATCAGAGTTTCGGGTCTATACGTATTTCTTAGTCTATGGTAGTAGTTCTTAGTTGTATTGTTTTGCTACTGTCTGAGAATTTTGTCGTGCGGTCCCAGTGTGGATAGAGTACGTTTTATTTATTGCTCGATGGATGAATTAATATGTGAACGATTTGTTTTGAAGCAGGTATTTTTGGGAAAGATTATTTCAGGTCATTTTTTTTCCTGCTGGTTTTATAATTATTAGTATTAGGTAGGAGCTCGTGGCTAAGTAATAACAGCCGCACGGGTCGATCCATCAGGTTAAGCGTCTCTTGCTTGGTCCATGGATGGGTGACCATCTTTACATATCGAGACTCCTTCGTGCCTCGGAAAGCACGTTAAGCCGTTGGTCCCGGCTGTCATTTGTGGATCTTTGACAGTCGTTACGGGTCGTCAGAAGCCCGAAAGTCTGACAACCAGTCTTACCAAGGGGTATCGTATTACCTAGTTACTGGGTTGTGGAGGTCAGATAGGCAGTCGCTCCATGTAAAATACTGGTATTCAGCTGCATCCGGTTAGACTGGAAGCCGACCCCAACATAGTTGGGAAAAGGCTAGTACTAGGTACACTAGGTAGTACTAGGTACAGTTCGATTCAAACTTTATGGCGGCTCGCAAGTTAGTTACTCTCATAAAAAATATGGATTTACAGAATTATAAACATTAGAATCAGCAATACAACTCTCTAAGTTCATGTAAGTGCATTGAATGACGATTTCATGAAATTTTCATTCCATGCACTTACATGAACTTAACTTGATTCTAATGTTAATAATTCTGTAAATCCATATTTATTACGACCGCTAATAATATTTAGATCAACATACAACCTGATACTGACCTACAAATTGCAAAAAACTTAAGAAAATTTGAATTTCCACCTTAATGATGACAATGTCTCAAAAATAATGCATCACAAAATAATGATGTCCTGGCTTTTACAATTACCTACACAATATTTCAGTTTCAATAACTCGGTCAACGCCAAAGTGAAGGTTTAAAAGGTTTTCCTTGTAATATTAATGTTAACTACGAATACTGAGATAATATCGAAAATAAACTCCCCTTCACAGAACTTGAGTCGTTTGAGGCAGGCAAACAGTTTTAGGCAAACATTTTTGATGTTTATATTATTTGTACTGTAGGAGTTCGGCTAAGTAATAACAGCCGCACAGGTCGATCCATCAGGGCGCCAAGTCTACTAATTTACAAACGTGTCAGTGGTCTCACAATGATCAGTTTTTGACAGATATGCCATACAAAATCTGTCAAAAACTGATCATTGTGAGACCACTGACACGTTTGTAAATTAGTAGACTTGGCCCCCTGGTCAAACTACGCTTGCCAGTGTTGGTCCGTGGATAGGTGACCATCTTTACATACCGAGACTCCTCCGTGCCTCGGAAAGCATGTGAAGCCGTTGATCCTGACTGTCATTCGTGGATCTTTGTCAGTCGTTATGGGTTGTCAGAAGCCCGAAAGGCTAACAAAACCAGTTTTACCGAGGGGTATCGTATTACCCAGTTACTGGGTTGTGGAGATCATATAGGCAGGCTCCATGTAAAATACTGGTTTTCAGGAGCATACGGTTAGACTGGAAGCCGACCCCAATATAGTTGGGAAAAGGCAGGCAGATTGATTTACATTATTTGTATTAATAATATCAGCTTGTGGTCTTCAGTAAAGTTCACTGCTCACCTCACTCTAGTGAGCGCACACAATTCGAAAGCGAACTCATTTGTTTTTAAAGTAAATCATCGCGGATTCATAGTCTAGTGGTCGCAAGCGCTACTGCTGAGCATAAGGTCTTTGGTTCGATTCCCGGGTCGGGCAAAGTGTTATTGGGTATTTCCAGCCCAGAGTCTGGCTTTGTGCCCGGTAGATGGCAATAGGCTCGCCCCCTATTACATGGGACTTAAACTTTACTGGCGAAATGTGGGTTGGGCAATTCAGGCACCTCTGCCAAACCATTCGGGTAATACAGACGTGATGTTATGTTTGTAATATGAAAAGATTATTAATATTTATTATTTTATTTTTCAGGTAAGTTCCAGCTAAGACAAAGTTTTGCGGTAGATAAAGGTATCAAATTATACTTTTTTGAAGGGCCTTGGCCGTTCAATCAATCATTCGCCATTCTGCGAGTAGAAACAGCATAAACAATTTTCAAAACAAAAGCGTACTTATTAACATTTTTGAGCTTTAGAAAAAAGAACAGAGGGCAGAGAGACAAGTGATAATCGCTTCGAAAGCGTTTCGTATTTCTACAACGACTTTCAACAGAATTGATATAAGCTTTTCGATAGCTTATGTCAGTCCTATACATTTTTGCCTTTTCCATCATCGTTATCGCTGATAGAATGTCACTTTGTCTAGGGCCTCTGCTTCATTTCCGCGGATAATTTAAGGCCGAGCGGTGTGTGGTGGAATTATGAACAGTAGTATTTAATCGGTAATCGATATTAACCTCTCTTTTAAACAAGTAAGTGTTAGTTGAATTTATGTGCTTTTCAAAAACGGGGTTTTAGTTAAAGTCTGTTTTTTTAATCTCGTAGACTAATTTGGCATTTCAAGTGAATGTTGTTTATTTGTTCAATTTGGAGATTGACATTTGTACCTGTTAAATTAGTCTACGAGAATAAAAAACAGACTTTAGCTATAGCCCGAAACAACAGTCGAGTTACTGTTTTACGACACTAGTTTCATAATGTAAACCCCACTTTAACCGTTGATTGACGCTACAAAACTGACGGGGTACTCTTAACGATCAGTTAAACCACGTCAATTTTAGCGACAATCGCACTTGGCGACACATGTCCGGGCCTTGCAAGTAATTGTGTCCGAATTAGTAACAACTCGTCGTTACCAGCAGTGTTTGTGCGATGAAGATATAAATAGAGAGCTATGGTATACGATACAACGTTTGGAGTTACGTCAATGTAACAATTGTAGAAAATGCATTGACGATTATTCAATGATTACGCTCTGGTTTAAAAGATTTATTATAGTAACAAATGACTACAGTTCATTGCCAAAAACTGTGGTTTGAATGTACACTATGTGACACTGTCTGCCAGCATCTCCCGGTCGAAATTACGCTTAATCGAATCATTCTATTTCCATGAAACGCTATCCTAAATAACCTCGATGTATCAATTTCAAAAGCAAATAAGTTCTATTAATTTGCTGATATCCATTGAAGACTTCCAGTCAATTAACTCAGCCTATCGCAGTCCACTGCTGGACATAGGCCTCTCCCAGGCTGCGCCACAACACCTTGTCCTCCGCCTTCCGCATCCAGTCTGTCCCAGCCACTTTCTTAATGTCGTCCATCCACTTCAGACTTCCAGTATCTAGTTCCAAATGTCTTCACCTGATTTTCATGACATAGAAACATATTACCACATGGCTCAGACCAAATAAAAAATCAAGACGGAGCGCTGCGAACAATACAGTGAAGCATGCCAAAACTACACCTCCGCTCTGTGCATACACGCACACATTTACAACCATTTCCAATCAAACTACACCCCACTAAATGCACATGAAAAAAAAATTGTTGTGAAAAGTTTGTGAAAATGTTTACGAAACCGGCCTCAGAAACAGCCTTTTTTTTTGTTGGTGGGAAATCATCAAATGACTTCTCCCGCTCTGGGCGGAGCGGAAGGGCGTGTCAAGACCACCCTGGCTTGGTTTTTTTTATTTGGTCTGAGCCACACGGATGATACATCTAAATATCCTTATAAATAGTACACTAATAATCGTTTCATTTGACGGATGTTGGAGCCACAGAAACAAATCCGTCAAATTAACAACCTTCTCCTATTTTGAAGTCAATGAAAAACACAGCACTATTGTACACTTGCACTTGTCCATTGCAACTAATGGCACCGGAATTAGCAACATTGTCGTTACAGCGACGTATTTAGACACACCCGTTTACCGGCTAGCTATCAGATGCAGAGACGGTGCCTATTGGTTCTGTTTCACTGGCACCGGGCTATTCAATCGATCGATTGTCTATGATTCCTTCTCTGTAGTGTCGTTCTCTAAACATCACTTCGAATTTCGAACGGTGTCTCGTTGTGAAGCCGCGATATTTACTTTAAAAACAAATGAGTTCGCTTTACAATTGTTTGCGCTCACTTGAGAGGTGAGCAGTGACTTTTACAGAATGTGCTATTCTGTGCTGTAAAGGACTAGTTATAACAAGCGCCCGAGGCGCGTGCTCAGTACGCTGCGTTTTGGGCGCTCAATGGACGCTCGTCAAACGCAACGAGGTTTCTACATTTTGTTGCAACTTTTGAACCCTGAACATGCTCAGTATGACTGTTTCTTTACGACAAGGAAAATAGTAAAAAAGGGACTTGCGTCCACGCGTTGAGAGCTCGCGTTAGATGCCGTATGCCGCGCGCTCTTGGACGGCAGCGTTTGATATAATTCATTACATAGAAATTCATACAATTTTATTGAGCGCTCAAACCGCAGCGTACAAGACGAGACCGTCTTGGGCGCTTGTTATAACTAGGGTCTAATTGTAATGCGGCGAAAATTCCCAGGTACCTCTGCTGTTTTGTTTTGTGAATAACTTCTACATAAATATTTCTTTATACCTAAACGTAATTAGAACAACCTTCACTACACCCTTTAAATGATTAAACACCGTATAAGACATCGAATTATTAGTATCTGCTGGCTTTTCAAAGGCAGCAGGCAAAGATGAATGGCGATGTGTGGCGAGACCTTTGCCCAGCAGTGGGACAGTATAGGTTAATAAAAAATAATTTAAAAAAAACATGTATATAGTCGTCTCATGTTCCCAGTTGACTCGATCCCAACTGTGTTCTCCCATACTTACTAACTGCACTTAACCTCATTGTTGAACATGATAAATGACATCTGTCGGTCTGTCCACTTCAGTGTTGATTCAATACTACCCACCGTATTGGTAAATGGTACTCTTTAGCAATCTCCGAGTTCCGGGTTGTGGGAATTTATTGGTGTAAACTAGCTGGTAGCCGCGAGTTCGTTTGCATTCAAACGTCGGCGTGTGTCTCGCTGGAGTTTCGCAAAATCCTTTTCGAACTAGGAAAGGATTCTATAATCTAATGACGTTCTCGGTCTACATACAAAAAAATAATTAAATATATCCAATAGTTTAGTTACGATAGCTAGTCAAAGATCGGCAAACCCCATAGTCGGCCCACCACTACTATTTAGTTTGTTTGAACAAAATGACTTTATTAATTTCGATGTTAGGATTTATTTGATAGCTCCTAAATACTCTTATGCATTAGTATATTGCCAGTGTTTTTATTTATTGTTGTATTCTCGTCTCCACATGTTATATACTCGAGGAATATTCTTCTTAATTACATTTTTCTGTCTTCAGTGATTTAGACTGAGTTTTCTGTTCAGAAAAATGCAGAGGATAGTAGAGTGACCCGGAAATTTAAGAAGCCGAAACGGAAATGCACCTGAAATATATCGTTAATTCTTTGATCATCAGTACTCTTAATGGTCACAGTGCTGTCATCCGCAAACAGTGACATAGGATGACTTGTTACTTTTGGCAGATCATTTATGTATAATATAAACAGCGGGGGGCCTAAGACTCTGCCCTGGGGTACACCATTATGGTATCAAATCGCCAACACGCCATATTAAGCAAGGGTGGTGATCAATGCTCATTCCTCCTCTTTATGAGAAAAAGCCTTTGCACTGTATCCCTTTTTATTATGAAACAACCGCATATTTCACTGAAACTACCCAAAAAGCGGCACAAAACTAACAAGAACTCCAATCCATTACAGCCATCTACTTAACCCTCAAATGACTCCATATTATGAATATTTTTAACACAATCCCAGGCCAAAACCTGTAAAAACAGACGCTGTCAAGGTTGTGGGCAAACGGGTTGTCCCAGGGGCCCAGGCCACTCCCATATAAATGGAAAGACCTTGTTCTGAGGCCCCAGGAGGCCTCAACGGCGTGTGTTAAAAAATGGACACTGCTCCGACGTTGGCTTTCGTAAAATTAGAATATGGAAAATTGTAAATGGATATTTTTGTGTCCAGAAGGAAACTACTATGTCGTGATGTTATTTTGAGAATAGGATAAATGATTTCGGATGTATGTAAAAGCGTTCTTACGATTGCTTACAATTTCGCCATATTTATTCATTATGTTATCTAACGAAGGGTTCCCGCTAACCTGCAATAGTATAGCGTCTATACATGCTAAAAAAAATATTTGCATTAAAAAAAATATGTTTACTTATTTTTATATTTTTATATTAAAAAAATCACAAAAAAATATTTATTTATTTAATACTTTAAGCACACAAATATACACAGGCGGACTTAATGTCATAGGCAAACGCGGAAAAAAAAAAACTTTACACGCACACTTGTCTTTCTACGTTGAAATACAAGTTGTGACTTAACGAGCTTTTCGAGGCCCGGAGGAGTCTCGGTATGTAAAGATGGTCACTCATTCAAGGATCAACCGCGTTTAACCTGATCGATCGACCCGTGCAGCTGTCACTACTTAGTGGTAGGGGAGCCCAAGCGGGGATTTCGGGAGTTACTCGAACGCGGCAGAATAACATACGGGGGGCAACCTTGTACCTTGTGAAGTACTCCCACCATACATGAGCCCTGTACATAGGGGCAAACGCCTAGGGCAGCCGATCCGATTAGTAAAAACTCTCCCATTTCCTTATTTCACGCTTAAATTGTCAGATTATTGAAATGCACACTTTTCTGCATGTTCTGCAACTTACCTTACCTTAATCTGACGCGCTCGAGTTTTTCTAACGATCGATTTTTTTTTACTAATCTGATTGGCTGGCCTAGGCGTTTGCCCCTATGTACAGGGCTCAGGTATGGTGGGAGTACTTCACAAGGTACAAGGTTGCCCCCCGTATGTTATTCTGCCGCGCTCGAGTAAGTCCCGAAATCCCCGCTAGGGCTCCCCTACCATAGACGCTCCCCCCACCAGTGAAAGGGTATACTTCACATAACCTTTTTTTCTTTTTAGCATCTAATCTTCACATTCCAATAGGTCCCCACGACGCTCGAGAAAATCCCCATTTAGCATCATTGCCTCCCCTACTATAGCCACAAGCCCTCCAAGCTTCTCAGTCTGTAAACAAATGTATAATTTTTGTCAAACTTCGGATCACGTTTGACATACAGCGTGTAAAAAAAACCCTGTTCGATCCGTGAGGGTGTTGTTAAGAATCATACTGAGAGTATTATGTATGTGGATTTTTTGGATGGGGATTCAATGGGGAATTATACCGGGTTATTACATGGGGCGCGGGCGGCCGTCATCTAGCGGATGTGTACAAGTCATAACTTATGATCTATAATGAAATTGGGGTAATTTAGGTACTAGAAACGTGAATTTTAAATAAGTACCTACCTAGTAAAAAGTTTCTTATTTTTACAAAAAAAATAATGAGATATTGCGGTTCTTAAGCACCCCCTTTCGGATCCGCCAGGGTTTTTGTTATGTGTATATACGCTGGGGTAAAAGTTAATTGAATACGAATGCGTCGTCAACTCGTGTTAGTTTGCGAGCCAGTTACGTGTAGTGACTAGTGTGCTACTGACAAAGGAAAACCTTTCTTAAGATTTAGCTGCGCCATACGGACGGACACAGACGAGCCCGCACGACGCACCGTGGGAAGGTGTACGTGCGGGGTATCGCAGACATCGGAACCCAAGGAGCACCACAAGCTGTATAAAAGCTGTATTTTAGTTTATTTTTATACCGCAGGCTGTATAGTGAGGCTGTACAAGGGCTGTATCAGCGCTTATACAGCCCTTATATGTAAAAATTGGGCCCATTCTTGTACAGCCTAATGCGTTATTATGGCTGTACAGTAGCTGTAGAAGTAAAAAATAGGCTGTAATATAGCTGCAGTGGAGCTGTAGTATGGTGTAAAAGGAAACCACAGGAATATAGTTATCTTCTTATAAATGTCTTTAAAAGATAACGGTTCTTAATCGGTTTTTTAAGAGAATCATAAAGGGAAAATTTGTGAAACTTGTCAAATATTTCTATTTTAGATACATAAATGGCGATCGATTAATATTACATGCAAATTTATAAATCAAGTAATGATCTTGGACTTTCTGTGTGATAATTTGTACATTCGACGTGCCGATTTAATTTTGTTGTGAAATTGTGTATAGTTTTGTGTCAAAATATTCACGCGCCCGCAATATAATCAAGATTAAGTAAAAAATATAACTAAAACGGGTAAGTAAGTTTATGGTTTTGAGGTTAGAATAATATAATATGGTTGAAAATACTGCATAATATTAGAGTACACTCAGTATTTTAGCTGTAAAATTACGATAGCAGCTGTAGCTATTGTCAAATATCGTTTGATTTGTATTATGTTTTGTTTTTTACCGACTTAAAAAAAGGAGGAGGTACTACGTTCGGATGATTGTTTTTTTTTTTTTTTTATGTATGTTCACCGATTACTCCGCCGTTTGTGAACCGATTTTAAAAATTATGTTTTAGTTCGAAAGGGTATACTCCCGAGATGGTCCCATATAAATTTTATTAAGTTTGCTTGCGTAGTTCTTGCGCTAGCTTTAATATTACGTATTTTTCTCACAGTCTATGTAGACGATATCATTATTAGACTCCTTCACTGTTATTTACATAGCAGGTAGTAACTTGTATGGGGTAGGTACCACCACTAAAAAGTGAAAAATAAAAACTTACGTTAACGTTATTTTTCACTTTTTTAGTGTTTTTTTTTGAAGTCGGTTGTTTTTTTTGGAAAAAGTTTTTGTTTATTCAAAAATGGCGATAAATATTAAACAGCCTTAAGTATATCTGGAGGGTATTATAGGTCCTCTAGATTTACTACGCAGTTCTTAGATTCCATTGTACAGCTATTGCCTTTAAATAGGCATTATATTAGAATATTTTTAATATTTAGGCTGTATATCAGTTTTCAAAACATAAATTGTACAGCTCATTAGGGATACGTATTCAAAATGAAAAACCATGTATAATATATCGCTAGCAATTGTTAGATTTCGCCGTTTACATCGCTCGCGGCTTACACAACGTGATTTTAAGTGTGTAATATGCCGAAGGCAAATTGAAGCAGTTTGATAGAATCAACAGACGACGCACCTACTGATAGACACATTACTTGTAAACAAACAACCGTGAAGGTAACCTCGTCCATAGAACACAAACACACAGCGAGACAGCAGCGTCACATTACCAGCAACACGATTAGTTTATAGATAGTGCCTGGACAGCGCGCACGCATTTATTTGTTCTTTTCGATCCTTTGTTTGCCACGTCGTAAAACTCGTAGGTAGGTCAAAAACAAAACAAAGCGTTAGAAAACGGTAGTTCGTTTAAAAAATATATTTTACTAAGAACTATGTGCAGTAGTGTTTTTAATGTGTGGTGTTGTGTGCCTATTTTTTTTTTCATATGTTTTTCAATCTTTTTCAGGAAAATATGCCGTTCAAAATAATTGAAACAATAGAAAAAGGCCAAAAACAACTGTGCATTATACCTAGGTTTTGGGAGTCTAATGATAATTTAAGATGGCCAAAAAAGCGATTAGATATCAATAAATTGGTCAAGAACGAATATTCGCAGCCTGTAGATAATTGGTCTTCTTCACATTGCTGTGTCAAAAGACAATTATTATCATCATACGACACAACACGAGAACTAGATCTCATGCTACAAAATAGCGACACCGAATTTGATAATCAGACAGAAGTAATCACAACAAATAGTAATATTAATAAATCACTAAGAGCTTTTTGAGATATATTTCTTTCTATAGCCCATTCCTTAATTTTACGACGGAACAGTAAATTTTCTGAAAATTCGTCTTCTTTACTTGTACTGCTGCATGAAAATATGTCATTATCAGTTTCCCAAGGTTTTATTAAATTTTCACTTTCAATATCAATGTTTGACGTTTTTGCTACGGAACCTTCGTAAGACGTCGACTGAAGTGGCGCTTGACTGTAGATTACTCGATTCATGACTACATTCTTTTCATTCTCTATAAATGACGACTCAGTATCACTAGTTTCATTTTGTTGGTAATTTGTTATATTTTTATATTCTCTTTTAATCTTCCTTTTGACTCCACCGGACCTTTTTCCTTTTTTCCACATATTTTTATCCAGAATTACACGTTTATTTACTATTGCAAAGATAGACGACTGACAATAAAACAGACTAAAGCTGTACTATAGAATTAATTTATTATTATAGTGTTTTATCATCATATTTGTCAGAAGTCATAAAACTCTACCATTTACAAGGGTGTATAATTACGCAATAATAATAAATTTTATAAAGGAGTTTGCATATACTATTATACAGAATCAAGTATTGAGTGATACCATATTAACACATAAAGCTGTAGTAAGTAAGTGATCACATGCAAAATACAGCCTCTGTGCAGCTTGAATAATAAACATTAGCTTAAAGTGTCAAAAATTCTTAAAGTTTTAAAGTAGAGTTTTAATATTCCGTTTTAACACCTTTAGTTTACGCGGATTCTTTTATAAAGATTTAGTACAGCTTGAGCTGTAAAATAACTGGTAAATCAACCTTATAAATATAGAATCTTTTCTTGACACCCTTGTACGTCTCCAAAAGAACTCTAAGTTCTATAAGTGCTGCATATTTGGTGTCGGTAACGCCTAAGTGCTCCTTGGGAAGTTCCTCGGTGCGCGGTGCGTGGCGGTCTGTTGTCGTCTGCCGTTCATGTCCGTCCACAAAATCGCGGATCGTCGGATCTCGGCATAAGATAAACGAGCTGCTAAAATATTGTTGAATTATCTAAATGCATAGCTTTGGGAATGGGAATGTATATTCTCAAATAATTTTACTCTAGCATCGTATGGACATAATAATTATGTAAATTTTCTTGACTACAGTCACATAACAGTATAACAGCATCCGGGAAAAAAAACCTTATGCTTTTTTTTTCTTTACATTATTTCTGTCATAACATTCTACTTAAGTATAGATATTGTAAATATAATTCGGCACAAACAAACGCCAACAAATAATATCGGCAGCTAATATTATTTACGTGGGCACGCGCAACGGGAAGCGGATGTGACCGAATTCGCGACTGAAGGAGCTTCGGCCGCCCGGTAAAGCGATTTGTCAATACGCGGTTGTTCGACGTGCGAAACATTTTGATACTTGCTAGGCTTTTTTTCAATAAAATATAATGTTACACCTACTGAAAATTACGTATTATTTAAAATAGACTACGAAACTAAAACATAACAGAGGGACAATTTCCGTAATTTACAGAACGTTCGAATTGTAATCTCATTTGCAATCTGTCAAAAATACAATCAATTTACCACCATTTTTGACAATTAGTTTGACAGATTGCGACTTGAATGTGAACGTTTTTTAAGTACAAGAACTTGCCTTCAGAACCATCTATTCAGAAAAAAGAAAGCTAAGAAAGCTTGCAGAGCGTCGCATCGATGGTTGAGTGGCGGCTGTCTTCTGATGAGAGAAGATGATATCAGGAGAGCCGCTGTCGTCCCACGTCCCTGACGAACAGCTATATTCCGGAACAATCCTGATGATATTGAAGCTGCTGAACCACTAATACGATGACCACTTCTGGTAAAGGCTATCCTGCGCCCGTTATATATTTTTACTAGCTGATGCCCGCGGCTTCGCCCGCGTGGATGTCGGTTATTATATACTAAAACCTTCCTCGAGAACCACTCTATTCATTGGTGAAAACAGCATGAAAATCGGCGCGGAGGACTTTGTTTTATAATATGTAAGGATAAGTATTTTATTACTAAAACATAGCCATAGAAGTTCTATGAATGCCAAATATTTCTATGAATAAATAATTAATAATGTACCTTGATTGAAAGAGAGACGTTAAACACAGAGACGCGGCCTTTAATATTTGTAAGCTGAAATGTGAAGATGTTTGTTTTTTACTTTGTCACGCATGAGGAGCTCGTGGCTAAGTAATAACAGCTGCACGGGTCGATCCAACAGGATAAGCTACACTTGCCGGGGTTGGTCTATGGATGAGTGACCATCTTTACATACCGAGACTCCTCCGTGCCTCGGAAAGCACGTTAAGCCGTTGGTCCCGGCTGTCATTTGTGTAAGTCTGACAACCAGTCTTGCCAAGGGGTATCGTATTACCCAGTTACTGGGTTGTGGAGGTCAGATAGGCAGTCGCTCCATTTAAAATACTGGTATTCAGCTGCACCCGCATGCAGACTGGAAGCAGACCCCAACATAGTTGGGAAAAGGCTAGGCAGATTGATTGACGCATAAACGGCATGACGCTTGACGGCTTTAGTTTTGCTCAGATGGACCATTTCCTGGATTAACATAGATTCCTTTTTATCTACCGGATAAAAAGGAATCTATGTACGTCATGTGACATGAAGCCGAAAACCGAGAACCAGAGTCAGTATCACGGAAAATATCCGGTTAGTGACTACGAAAGTGAAGCACAAACACAACCTAATTTCTTTTACCACCCACGAGACAGCGAAAAATAATATGTAACAACGAATGATTTGAATCAGTAATTTCTACTTACAATTCAGAATCTCGTGTTTTTCTATAATTTGTACATTAACATAGAAATTATATTACGTAAAATATGGAATATTTTTTGTATAAAGACTTCTAAGCATAAACAGGGTTTCCATAAAGGAAAAGTAATTTTTAAATTAAATGGAATATGTGAAACGTTTAATGATAATATTCCAGTTTCTTATATTTTGTACGGTGTACCTAAAATTAAAGATAAATACAATTAAACGTGATGTGATTTTTCTGGGTTTTATGTTCCCACAAAAATATAATTACAGAAATCAACATATTCTTGTGTTTCCCTTTTTCCGGGCTTTTCTTTCGACTATCGCGCTTGTCATTCAGGGGTAACTAGCTCCCGCCCATGGCTTCGCCCGCGTGCTATGTCGATAAAAAGTAGCCTATGTCCTTCTCCACGATTCATAGTATACCCATACTAAATTGCATCCAAATCCGTTCAGCCGTTCTAGCATGAAAGCGTAACAAACTGACTTTCACATTTATAATATTAGTTAGGATACTGACAAGTGATTAGGTACTTTGCATATTATTTCTACAATGAATAAATAATAATAATTATAGTTTTTTTAAACAATTTATCTATATCTAAATCTCTTTGTTTAAGATTTGAAGGGTGGTAAACGGTTTTACCAGTTTCTCATGCAATCTAAATATATGCCTATATATATATATATATATATATATATATATTACTAACATTGGGGCATATGAGAGAGCTATACAGGGTGTCCCTGGAAGTATAGATCAAATCGCATAGGGGCGTGGGCAAGATCATTTCCTAACTTTGTAACCCTGAGAATGTCGGTGCCTGTGTGACCAAGCAACCTCATCTAGTGAAAAAAAATGCGTTTAAAAGCCAATTTACAGAAATAAATCATTTCTCAATTGCATACTTTTGTGCAAGTTACAGACATGTCTATTGCGTGCTTCGAAGCTAACATAGCGACAAGATATAATATTTGAAAGTATCAAAATCAGTTCATCGCGCTACAATTCATTGGCCAGCAAGTTTTGATCGTCGCGGCATTCGCATCGTTAAGTGATTGGCTCTTACGGTTCGCAGATCGACTGAATGATTTTATATACAGACTGTATTGTGTATTATTTTTGAATATATTTTTGTGAATATCTGAAAGGAGGGTGCTCTGTATGGCGTTTTTCGTTGGTCGCTACTCGCCAGTGTAGATTCTAACTTACAGGAGTTGGGAATAGTACCACAAGTAGCGTTATCTATATCTTTAATTAATTATCCTTACATATTATAAAACAAAGTCCTCCGCCGCGTCTGTCTGTCTATTCGCGATAAACTCGTAAACGACTGCACCGAGGTTCATGCGGTTTTCACCAATGGACAGAGTGGTTCTCGAGGAAAGTTTAAATATAATAACCGGCACCCACGCGGGCGAAGCCGCGGGCATCAGCTAGTAATTATTATTATAATGACGAAAATGTCAATGTTTTGTCAAGTCGTAATAACCGTGCGAACCAGGGCCGTGTTGCTAACTCATAACGTCATAAAAAAAACACAGTGTTACATAATTATTGACCACATTAACATCAGTGCCTTCCATTTAAGACACACCCTATTCATTAGAAAAACAAAAGAAAGACCACCATAAAAAAAAATGATATTAAATACAACAGAAGCTTTTCTAGAATAACGACTCGGTCCTTTATTGCCGTAATTACCTAGAGTCAGGCGTTGATTTATGAAGTGAAAATTATATTTGACTATTTGACAATATTTTTCTAAGATACTTTATTAGATAGACGACAATAAAGCATAACATCACGCCTGTATTTCCAGAAGGGTTAGGCAGAGGTACCTATAGCACACCCACATTTCGCCAGTTATGTTCAAGTCCCATGTAATAGGGGGCGAGCCTATTGCCATCAACCGGGCATAAATCCAGACTCCGGGCTGTTACTGAGAAAACCTCGGAAAAACCCAATAACACTTTTCCCGACACGGTAATCGAAGCCAGGACCTCAATGACGAAAATAAACATTTATCTATTAAAAATATTGGACTGAAATTAATTGAAGAATATACCACTTATGTCTGATTTCATCAAAGTCAGATCTTTTATCCGTGGAATAAAATTGTCGTCTGACAGTTTTTTATGGAAAAACTGCCAAAAATTCAAAATTTATTCGTAGGATAAGACTTATACTCGGAATAAAAGTTTGGTGAAATTCGCCCTTATAGTGTTACTATTATATCTATTCAGAGTTTTCAGTTTTTCGGTCTCACCAAGGGGTGTCGCATTACCCAGTTACTGGGTTGTGAAGGTCAGATGCAGTCGCTCCATGTAAAATACCAGTATTCCGCTGCATCCGGTTAGACTGGAAGCCGACCCCAACATAGTTGGGAAAAGGCTTGATAGCTTGATTTGAGTGGTTATTCTCCAAACATCACTTCGAAATTCGTGTCTCGTTGTGAATCCGCGATGATTTACTTTAAACAAATGAGTTCGCTTTCGCGAATTGTGTGCGCTCACTTGAGTGAGGTTCCAAGTGAACTTAATAGAATAGCACTACTACAGTTGGTTGTGTTCCTAGGAAAAAATCTGACAACAACTCGACTGAAATCTAGCAAATCATGCTTGTAATTGAAAACGACGATGAAAACCTAGCTTTAACGTCACCCACAGGATAACGTCCAATTCTTCTCAGTTTAAAAATGTATCTAGATATTCAAAACACACGTAATGTATATATATTCAGTCCTTAACTAAAACACATCAACTACCTGATCATGATATATCTACAACCCTTAATAGAAAAATATGGACGCGTACCTGACGGATCGGCATTGCCTTGCGCACGAAACCGAAAATAAAACCAATATCCGTCATTATTTATATTCATTTACAAAAATCATGATATATATTATTTCGTAAATGATCTTTAAGGTAATGTCGAAGACTTTGGATTGAATAAGAGTGATTGCCTTATTCGCGAAGATATAAGAAAATATATATAAATATCTTTTACGTTGTCGTTTCACCATTTCTTTTATGATTATCCTTGATGTGACAAGCCTCTGGTTTTCGAAGGATTGTTAAGACAGATCGGACTGTCATGTCTGTTTACTCAAGATTACTGTATCTGTACGATACAGGGTGTCCCTGGAAGTATGGATCAAATCGAATAGGGGCGTGGGCGAGGTCATTTCCAAACTTTGTAACCCTGAGAATTTTTTTTTTGGCTAGTGAAACTTGTTCCCATGAAAATCGCTCGAAAATTGAGTAAAATTTTTGCCAGATCAAAGCTGTAAATGTTTTTTCTTATTGAACATGTTTTCTAGCTGCGGAAAAAGGTTTTGCCATAAGAAAGGGCGACTCTTCTACAACGTTCTGAAAAAAAATTAAATTGATAGTCCTGATAGAAAGTTGGTTATAACTTAGTTGTTTAAAAAGTTTAGAAATGACTTTGCCCACGCCCCTATTCGATTTGATCCATACTTCCAGGGACAGCCTGTATAACGTTCCACTATTAGGATTATAATCTTTGGAAAGTCGTACAATATGTCCGGTAATTCTTTTTAAATTCAAAGATTAGCGATTAGATTTGATTAGTTAATTATTAGTTAATATTTTCTGTTTAGATTTAGGCTAACTTCTTAAAACAGCCGCACGGGTCGATCCATCAGGTAACGCCATCCGTCATCTACGCTTGCCGGGATTGATCCGTGGATGGGTGACCATCTTAACATACCGGGACTCCTTCGTCCCGGCTGTCATTCTTGGATATTTGACAGTCGTCAGAAGCTCGAAAGTCTGACAACCAGTCTTACCTAGCGGTTGTATTACCGAGTTACTGAGTTGTGGAGGTCAGACAGGTAGTGGCTCCATGTAACATACTGGTATTCAGTTGCATCCAGTTAGACTGGAAACCGACCACAATACAGTTGTTTAGGCAGATGATGTTGAAAATACAATGTCTTTGTATATTTGGCTGTGAGTGCACCTGTCTCTGCGCACACTTTCAGGTGTGGTTGAAAACCAGCGTCTTATCGGGCATTTTTGCTGAACTGGTCTTTTTTGGCGCAGCCGTGAGGCACACTCTCCTGATTACTGAATTTCCTACATCGCACTTTTACTCCTTTTTATTTGATTTTTATTTTGTTATCTGCTGTATTATATTGCGTAGGTATCTTTAGTCTGTGAATAAATAAATAAAATAAATATATATAGGAAATAAATGTACTTATTTTCTTTCTTTATTTCCTTTTTCTTTCTTTATTTATTTATTTGTCTTTTTCCTTTCTTTCTTTTTTTTTCTTTCCTTCGTTCTTTCACTATAATATTTCCCACGCCGAAGGCTAGTCATATTCTCCACTGGGATCGGCCGCCATGGCCGAAATTCGGTCTGGAGGACTATTGTATAATATATCTGCCCTTTAGTGCGGTTAAAATTCAACAACCACGTATCTGATTTGCGCTAGCTAGCCACTGCTGTTTCTTTTATAACCTCTTTATGTAAGTCATAGCACAACGTTTTGTGAAGTAAATCAAACTATATTTGTTGTAGTTTATTTCTCTGGTTGTGCCGCGACTGGCACGGGTATTGACGCGAACGTTATTGACTAGATATGTACCTTTGGAAGTATGTAAGTATCTTTATGTGTACGTTTTATTTGTACATACTGGTCCGATTTAAGTTTGATTTCCTTGTCAAAGTCTATGACGATGATTTACTTTAATGAAACAATTTGAATTGTGTGCGGTTCTAAGTGAATTTAACAGAGTAACAGTGGTGCTAGTCTATCAAATTCACTTCGCAATGACTCTTTCTATATACAGGGCGTCCCTGGAAATATGGATCAAATCGAATAGGGGCGTGGGCAAGGTCATTTCCAAACTGAGTATGTCGGTGCAATTTTTTACGGTTTAAAAAGTTATGACCAACTTGCTATCAGGGCTATCATTTTTTTTTTTCAGGACGTCTTTGTGTAGTTTGCCTTTCCTGTGGCAATACTTTTACGTGGCTAGAATACATTTTTGTTCAATAAGAAACAACCTTAACTGCAAAAGCTTTGATCTGTCAAAAAATTTACTCAATTTTCAAGCGATTTTCATGGGAAAAAGTCTCACTAGCGAAAAATTCTCAGGGTTACAAAGTTTTGAAATGACCTTGCCCATGCCCCTATTCGATTTGATCCATACTTCCAGGGACACCCTGTATTTTTACACGCCCCATATCAGCGACAATCCTACCTGAGACAAACCTATTCTTTTCGCCGGTATTCCGGTAAAATAATATTGTTTTTTAGTATGTCTGTATGTTAGATGGTTCTCGTGAATAAATAAGTGGGGTCCCGTGTTCGTGTCTCCATAACAGTCGGCTGTCACGCGAACGTAGACTATGATGTACCGGGGATTTGCTTGCGGAATATTAAATACAATAGACGTAGATATATTTAGTAACCTATTCCGTTTGACTATTCTTCAAAGTACACTTTGCGTCGATCGCTCGGTGTGGTAACACGTCGTGTTCTGGTTTGCAATTGGTCAATCGTCATCCTGAGGATGCCTCGTTGAGAGGTAAAACATGTGTCGATTTCTTACAGGGTTTTTATGACTCTTGAATAATAGTTAAGCGGAGTAGGTTACTAAATATACTCGTATCTACGTCTATTGTATTTTATATTGGATTTCCGCGAAGTCACGCCTGAATCAATTAACTGCGAAGTATTATTTTCCGATATTATTGGCAGATATTTTCCATGTAAAGCAGTACTACTTTACATTCGACTGCCTTGTTGATTTTCTAGACTGAGCGTTCGATTATGGGTTCAATCCCCGGGTGGAAATTATGAAAAAGCCAGAGTCTGGAATTGTTCCCAATTTAAAGAAAGAAAGAAAGAAAAATGATTTTATCATTCGTTTTTTCGCGAAAACCCTAGGGATATTTCTAAAACACGGATAATTAGAAAATGGTGAAAACATTTCTACGGCAGATTGTATGATTCATCATTTTGAAATGGGTGAATTCGGTTAGGTTAGCACTGTGAACAACCACGCGCGAGCCGAGCGAGCGATGCCGCGGCACCGGCCGGCGAGCGCTACTTAGACATAATATACATATAAGTACGAGCATTGCTGACTTATGTAAGTATATCCACACGACCGGACACAGCAAATAAAAAATACATAAATTCACACAAACATACAACTAAGCAACATTTATTATTAGCTATTGCCAAATATTATCGACGCATAAAACTGGAGAACATACCGTCTTCCAGAGTTATGTAACTCGCGTGTCGAACGAAAAAGTACCATGAGGTCATAAAATTAGGGTTCACGTTGAGTTTGCAAGCAGTTATTGATGGTACCGCATTCGTGATGTAACAAATGTCTGTTTGAACAGTTGAAGGTACTTTTTTTGGGTTATTTTTGTTTAGCAAGGAAATCATTCTTACAAAAATGTGGATGGGAGTTTGTCTTTCCGGAGTCATATAGGTAGAGGTACTAGAACGAAAGCTGGGATCATTGTCGAGCCGAATCACAATTTAGGAGTATGAGGAACAGGGTGTAAAGTTCACTCATCCACCATAGAAAAGGGAGTATCCTCAAACTAGACGGGTGTTGTGTCTGGCGGGCAACTGCCCAATGATTGATGTTGGGTTTTTGTATATATGTCCACTGCACGGTAAACTTTAATTGCGCGATGCAGGATTATGTGACGTCAGGATTTTTGTGCAACGTCAGGTCTTTGATGCGTAGTTCGCATGTGGCGATGTAGATACCGCCACAAAAATAACCTAAAAACACTGCCTCGTTGGGCTAGTAGTCGCAAACGCTACTGCTGAGCATGAGGTCCTGGGTTCAATTCCCGGGTCGGGTAAAGTGTTATTGGGTTTTTCCACAGTATCAGTCCGAAGCCTGGATTTGTGCCTAAATGATGGGTCTACTTCATTAGAAATATAGCCTAGTAGCCTCAGATTTCTGCCCAGTTAGTGGCTTGCTTGCTTATTACGAATCTGACATGCTTTTGATGCGATACAACACAACACGAAACAGAAGTCTAGCTTTACGAAAGATTTGGTATCGAAACAATCTGAAAGACTTCACGAAATAATTAGAATAAACATTACACTCCTTTTTGGGCAGTCATGTAAAAACACGGCCCGATTTCTCACACTTAGCGGGCTTAAAACAGCCACTTTGCCAGAATCATTATGTGAGAATATTATGATAAGTTCTCCGCCGCGTCTGTCTGTCTGCCTGTTCGCGATAAAGTCAAAAACTACTGCACTGATTTTCATGCTGTTTTCACCAATGGATAGAGTGGTTCTCGAGGAAGGTTTTAGTGTATAATAACCGACATGCAGGCAAAGTCGTGGGCATCAGCTAGTTCATAATAATATGATCTGCGTGCAATTCATAGTACAAAATAATCCATCTGTTTGACAGTTTTCAATGGAGATTCGTAAAATGGTCCACAAATTATGAATTGCTTTTGCGTCAAATTAGAAGAATTGCTTATGACAGCTGAGGGGGATTCAGGAAATGAACTGCTTTTAGAGAAATGGCTAAGGTCCACTCGCACTGTCAACTGCCTATTATGTGGCCGCATACCATCACGGACAGTCGTAGGGGATATTCAGTTATTTATATTATTACACCCCTGATGAGGCTAGGAATTTATTGCTATCTTCACGGTTTTCGTAAAGCGGTGGGCAGGAAGCTTTAACGTTATTAAATATAGGAGGATAATTTATTGGTCTGAGTTATCGGAAATTTGGAAGTAGTGGACAGAGGCAAAGATTTAAATCGTTAGATTAGCCCTCACCATACTGAGGTCGCGCGAAAGTGAGAAGTATGAGCTCACATCCTGCATAGATACGATTTTCATATAAGTTAGCAATACTATTCAAATGTCATTGTCAATTAAAGAGAAACGTGACCATCTTTTGACGCGAATAGGCGAATCTTAACGATTTATATCTTTAAAAACTTACTTACTTAGCCAGCACATAATTGCAGATCGATCACTTCTGGAGAAATGAATGCATTGGATGGGTAACTATTAAATTGTAATACTGATGACGAACTTATTGTTATCTATATTCTTAGTATTGTTCTCAAGTAAGCGACTTATGTCTTTATTGGGAATAAAGTTTCTTTAAACCGGAACCGAAAAAATTCTGCTTCTGAAGAACGACGTCTGGTCACAACAGGCTGAGCCAAGTTAACTTCTTCATTATGTATGTACAGTCGAGCAAGCTATTTGGTATACAGGCAGATAACTTCCAACTACTTTAAATAATTATGTGAGTGTTTTCAGTTAGTTAACTATCCTTTTACGTCACTCTCAATAAGCTCAATAAGTTAAATTACACACACAATCAAAACGAATTTGGGCAGAGTAGCGAAATGAATATATTGTGCCTGTATGTTACGGATCGGTGACATCAGCGACAACGATGATGGAAAAGTCAAAAATGTATAGGACTGACATAAGCTATCGAAAAGCTTATGTCAATCCTGTTGAAAGTCGTTGTAGAAATACGTAACGCTTTGAAAGCGATTGTCGTCGAAAATTCAACAACATTTTTCGCGTTATTAACGCTGTAGAGCAGCGATGAATTTTACGAATGAAAAGCAATGGATAAGCAATATCCTTCAAAATCATTCTAATTGTGATTGAAAGTGTGTTATGCAATAAGGGTGCTGCCCGCGTAGCGTGACCACAATAGAAGCGGGTTTTGTTTTCTATCGACCGAAGAATAGACAAAATGATAAATTGTGATTGTGAATCTGTTATTTTGTCTATTCTTCCGTCGACAAAACCCGTTTCTATGGTGGTCATGTTATGCGTGCTGGTGTCCATAAGCGGGCGCAATCACTTATCGTAACTGGTTGGCAATCTACAATATGAAAAAACGTCGCGCATAAAAAGGCTTTACGGTTCATTATCAACCCTCCAAAGCGGACACCGCACATTTTGTCAATTTAAAAAACGCCCCTACATAAATATAAATAACGTTTATTTAATAGCCCAAATAAATGATTATCCAAATGAGTCTCTATTTTATCGACATACGACCTTTTTCGAAATGCGACATATGTTTGATTAGAAGATAAAGTTATTATTGTAATAAAAATAATGTTTTTATGAACTATTAATTCGTGTTTTCGTAACGATGACGTCATCATTATTTTAATTATTATTTTTTATATCAACCTCACTCAAGTGAGTGCACACAATTCGAAAGTGAACTCATTTGTTTTTAAAGTAAATCATCGCGGATTCACAACGAGACATCGTTCGAATTTCGAAGTGATGACCGATATTATAATGTTCCCACTGCTGGGACACAGACCTCACTGAGAGTGCCGCACCACACGGCGCTGGTCCCGTGTGGTGCGGCACTCCTTGGCCCCAGGCCCAGGCTCCCGGGCCCAGTGCGGGTTCGTAAATGTCACATGTCTTCGAATGTACCTAATTAGTTATAATTTAACCGTGTTTTTGTATGTTGTGCTGTCTTTTGTGTGCACCAAATAAACGTTTTACGTTCTATCTAATGTTTGGTTCTAGGGCATGCCGGTTTCCTTACGATGTTTTTCTTCACTGTTTTGAGAGCAGATGGTCATGAATTAATTTACACACAGTAAACAGCCTATCAGGGTTCGAACCAAAGAGTATTAAACCACTTGAGAGCTGATAGACCGATTTCGCCTAGACACACGACTCACCACTGCGGGCCGGGGGACGCAAAGATTACAGCGGTTGTGATTGGCTTATGCAACAATGTCAGGACGAAAGTCCCAAACATAGTGATGCACAAGTCAGTTTTGCAACAATAATATCGATATCGATAAAATCGACGTCGATTCGACGATTTCCTAATTGAACAATAATTAATTTAAATTCCACTTATGAGAATTTATTGTTCTATCCGAAAGGAAATGCTATTACTTATTTTTAATCTGCTGTGAAATGCCTTGAACAAACAACGCTATATTTGGAATTAAATTGTCTCTGTTAACTGCATTAATCCACTTTTCTTTAAGTTACAGAATATTTTGAAATCTAAAATGTAAACATTAAGTACTTAAAGTTACTTTTTAACTAAATATAAGGAAACATCGTAATTTTTATCGTCAATAATTTAAACTTAAGTTATCACAACACTCAGTATAAGTGCAGATAGAAAGGGACAGACGTATTGCAATACCCTAGTGAGAGAAAGGGACTTTTCAAAAAGACATCAACGCGGTGTACGTTTTTGTGCCATTTTACGTAAACAACCAGTTTAGCTTGAGCCCTGCAATTATTCTTAATAAAATATTTATTTTACTTACCGATGAAAAGATATGCAATCTTTTTATAGCTGTATTTTCTAGACGATTTCCCACACCTTTTAAGTGAACAGGATCTCATAATTGTTTTTATTTATGCAGAAATGTTTTAAAAGGTATCAAAATAACCGCGTGTGCAGAGATCCAATAACTGGTCAAAACTAAAATGGCCACTCATATTTCCATCTAGTATCAATGCAATTGCACTGATGTGTCGTGAGTCCGAGTCGCCCGCATGAGCAGTCAAGAGGCTTTATAGTCATTGGTTCGAACCTACGACCTCACAACTCGTAAGTCGCGGTCGTTACACTGGGCCATCACGGCTTTACTTGCTGAGTTCCCAATAAATGCAAACCTGATCAGCCCGTAGGTATACCTACCCTCAAAAAATAGTATTTCATCCAAAAACATCCACCGCTTACCATGTCATCCAAACAGCTTGAGAGCTCAGAAGCAATTTGTTCTTGTCACTCGATCATCCGTCCGATCTGTCCGATACGCCCGATATGTCGGACGCTTGCATCCGATGACGTTCCATTCGCACGCTGACATTTGATGAAGAGTTCAGAGATGGATATGCCAATGAAAAAGGACTCGAAAAACGGACGGATTTTCTGTATTTGTAGATCTTGTTTTTGATCGAACATTTTCGGATTGAAATCACAGTTGTTGCAGCTTTTACTGGCACAAAATTGGTCGAAAATCAAAGAATTTAGCAAAGAATTTTATATGAGAATTAACAAAATTGCCTAAGTTTACTCCTGTAGCCAAGAAGAGCTGTTTCTAACTGGACTACCGAATCATCTTAATCAATCAGCCCAGCCTTTTCCCAAGTATGTTGGGGTCGGCTTCCAGTCTAACCGGATGCAGCTGAGTATCAGTATCTTACATGGAGCGATGATTGTCAGATTTTCGGGCTTCTGACGACCCATACACGGACCAGCCCCGGCAAGCGTAGTTTAACCTCATGGATCGACTCATGCGGCTGTTATTACTTAGCCACGAGCTACTTTAGTACCGGAAAGTCAGACTACTAGTCTTACCAAGGGGTTATCGTATTAGCCAGTTACAGGCCTGGCTTGGCTTACGTGGCCTGAGTGAAAGCGAGATGGAGCTGGGCTAGGGGCTGGCGGCTCTCAAGCCTCGAATAGTTTAGGTAATTTGTTTTTTACGGCAAAAAGAATGGTAATTTAATAAAAATAAAAACATAAGACCTGCTTTATATTAGTTCAATTATCATGATCTAATTTGAAGTATTTTTTTTTTTAATACCAGCGGTTTATAGTTCGTTTGAGAGGTAACTGGCTTTTTTTTCTATAGAGAAAATATGTAATCGTGTTTTGCCAAACATGGGACCTAGCATCAATCCTCAACTTTGACATATATTTATTTAAAAATTAATGCTGCAGTATTTTCGGCATAACGGAGGATCATGCTAAGCAATTTGAGGCAGGGTACGCCCTTAAACTGTAGTTTACCATTCAAACTGGACGTATTGTCCGTCCATTTGTCACAAAGGTATATGATAAACAGTCGTCTTTGACGTCATATAGTGCTCTGTTTAACATACCTTTGAAGGAGATTGTCTCTTCATAAAACAGAATGATCTTCTGAGTTTATTGATGTAGCTACATTGTAGCTAGTTTTTCAGGGTACTGTAGTTAACAAGGAACCGTTATAGTTTCGCCATGTCCGTCTGTCTATATGTCTGTCCGCGGCTTAGCTCAGAGACTCTCAGTACTAAAAATTTCGCCGACAAAGCGGTAAGATAAAAATCATGTTTTTTTTTAAAAATAATAATCGACCAAATTACATTTGCAGTTGCAAAAACATGTTCTGTCATACACTCCGTATGGGAGAACATGTTTTACAACTACAATGTTAATTTTGTTCTTAGGATAAATTCATCTCAACTACGGAATCCTTCATTGTGCGTGGTCCGACACACTGCCGGTTTTTTTTTAACTCATATCTATCGATAGTTAGTTAGTTAGATATCGACAGTTACGTATATAACTAAACAACTAAATTGTCTTTGGCCTCTCATCCACAGATAACTGTCTAATAAGAATAAACTCTCATCAAGCAATAGAAAAAAATTGTCACTTTTTTATTTTCTTATTATTAAATACGAGGCTTTTGGCTAATTTGTACTTTATTTATTTATTTAACCATTTATGCATACACATATAAATACAGAAAAGAAGAAAGGAACAGAAAAATTCGTACAAAGGCAATGCCTATTTCTAAAGAAATCTCTTCCAGCATACCTGCGATAGGAAAGTAGATAAAAGAGATGTAGACAACGTGTGTATTTGGACCAACGACCTTAAAAAGTTGTCTGGGACAGACTGGATGCGGAAGGCGGAGGACAGGGTGTTGTGGCGCACCCTGGGAGAGGCCTATGTCCAGCAGTGGACTGCGATAGGCTGAGTTGATTGATTGATTGATTGACTTTTATAAGAGATGTGGTTGGACCCCAGTTCTTGGATCCTGTAACCAATAAGGTTGCTAAAGATATCTCCGGTCCCATACCTCTTTTAAGCAAGGCGGGTAACAATTCTCCCCTTTCTAATTCTATTGCACGTCTCCACCTAATTGTCAACTGTTTATAACGGCCATCAAATTATTTTATCGACAAAATGTCTCAGCATTACAAAGACGGCCCTTTGGCCCATTAGCTCAAGGAGCATCGCACACAAGGATTCTGAACCTGGGGGAGGACGGATATTTTGAACCGACTTCTTCAAAAATGAGGAGGTCCTCACTTCGTCTTTTTGTATTTTACGCGATTAGTCCGCCAATTATGAATCGATTTTGATGATTCTTTTTTTGCTTGCTTTGCTTTTCTTGCTTTTCAATTTTCGTTTTTTTGCCACCAACTCAAACTCAAAAACTACGCAAGCAAAGTTAATAAAATTTATATGGGACCACCTCTGAAGCATGACCTACCAAACAAAAAGAGAATCATCAAAATCGATTCATAATTGGCGGATTAATCGCGTAACAAACAAAAAAACATACAGACGAATTGAGAACCTCCTCCTTCTTGAATAAGTCGGTTAAAAAGGTACCAGCTACCCCATCCACCCCATCCCAGTATCCGTTGTACCTTAACTTAAAGTTACAATTGTAAGCGATACCAAGTTTTCAAGTTAAATTAACTTGTTTATACAATTCCTCGACCATTAGAGCCTCAACAATTGGGCTATTTTCTTAGAAATACGATATTTATTCAACATGGCGAGTACTTGATCTAAAAAGGTGGATAGGGTTGCTAAGTGACAAATTCTACTTGACGTTTTGTCCGGCACTTAGTTCAGAAAGTGTTGCCCTATTTTATTTAGGTTAGTTCTTATTTAATTTCTTTGTTTTTCTGTTCATTGAAGTGTAGTGTAGTGTGTGTGTCTGTGTCAGTGTGTGTGTGTAGTGTGTGTGTGTGTGCGTGTAGTGTATGTGTGTCTGTAGTGTGTGATCTTTATTATTTTGACTCTCCCTCCAAGAACGTGCTAGTTATAGTAGACATAACTAAGATTTTTGAGGAAATTGGTGGCTAGATGTATGAGCAGTGGTGACCCAGTGGGAACGGCCGAGACTTACGAGTGGTTCGAACCCAAGCAGACACTTTGTGTAAATTATTTCATCACCACTGCACTCGAGGATTTGTCTAACCACTATACAGTGTGATTCTTTATAATGTGCACATATCGAAATGAGGGAATCTATGCTTAATTTTATCGACGGTAAAAATATTAAAACAAATCGTAAATGTTTTTTTAAATTGTTATATTGAATTTTTTAAAATTTTGTTCGCTACTGTGACCCCTGTGTAAACAAAACGGTGTAACTTTTAAACTAAATGATCTATCACGGTGAAACAAACTATCCATACTGATTGAAAGTAATTAGGCGTCATCGGCGTAAACGAAAATTGTGGAAAAAAACTGTCCTCAATTGAAAATAAACATGTTTTTTTAGCGAAAATCTTTGTTTTTTCTCATCAATTTTTACAATAATCGTAAAATTTCTCAATAAGACGCCTACGATATGTATGTATATGCTTCCGTGTAGTCTGTCTATCATACGTATGAAGAATTCTGAATTAGAACTATTTAGTCATTTAATTTAAAACTTATCATGCAAGTACACCAAAAAAACCTACTTACATTAAACTTCTCTAACATTTATTATCGTCCTTGCTATTGTATTCATCTCACGTTACGTTATTCTAAAAGAAAATAGTCAAGATATCAATAAGAAGCATGTAAGTAAAGCGAGCTATTTTCCAAGATATGTTTTAAATCTGTGCACCCGGGATGCTGGGTTGTCTCGACTGTCCCGTTGTGTAGTAAAAACAATATTTGTCATACTTTGACTGATATTTTATGATTAGAGATGGGAACGTGACTTGTCGATACTTATCGATAAGTTGGTGTTTAGTTCACCTTTAGTTAGTAAACAATTTTTACCAACTAAAGTTGGTTCCTGTATGTTTTTACTAAAAAGTACATACACGAAAAATCGCAAAATTTTAAGTTTACATTACTAACAGCGTTGAAGCGGTATCGAAATTTTATAGTTCTGTAAACTAATGATTATTTGAATTACTTACGTTATTCTACACCTCTTAACCTCTCAAGTTCTTATTAAACTTGTGTTATATCAGTCATCTTAAAAATAAAGTGAGTATGTAGGACAGCAGAAAATATCCATAAGTCTAACCGTCAGATTTTTTTACGAGGTTAATAAATAAACATTCAAAATTAAATAACAATTCCTCTATAAATAACACCATGCTGCTAGTTCGTGCTTAAATAACAATTGAAACGGGAAGCAGTAATCTGGGTTAGCGATTTTCATGACTATTACATTTCCAATATTGCCAGTAATGACCAATACAGCAGTAATACTGAAATTATACCCACGTTATTGTGGTAATGTTAATCTTATCGTATATTCTTTACGACTTCGCATGACTTTATTATACTGATTTGTAATTAGTTCCTTTGTTTTCTTTGAAATCACTTACTAACATACAATTTTATCAAGAAACCACTTCGATACCAACAATATACGTAGAATTGAACAAGATGAATTAGTGATGTATTTTTACTTTTTTATTACTCTAATCAAAATACTTATTTTGGCTAGTGTATTACTAATCCGTTTTAAAATGTTTATTAAAATCACAGCTTTAAAAAATAAACATTGATATATCGATAAGCAAATTAGAGACAGTGTCCCATCTCTACGTAGCAATGGCACCGCGGGACCTGAGACAAGAAAAACGTCTTTATAACACACCTGAGCTCGGTGGACACTACAGCGACCCACCTTCTTGGTACTTTACGATGTACCCATAAAAATATTAAATGACAATGTCGTTTTACTTGCGGTTATTAAATCTGGTACTTAGTGTCATTTAGTTTATAATGTAGGGTGGTTTCGGGTTAAATGTCCTGCTGTGCAGATAAAATTAAGATGGGCCGATGCCGTGTTGCTGTGTTTGTGCGATGACGTGTGACCAATTAGAATACTCAAAAGAGATTTGTACCTTTGATTGCACGATCGCACGATCATCGACGATTATTAAGCATTTCCTTTGCTCGCGCGATGACTTGCAAGCTTCCATTAGGACATTCTAAAGAAATGTGTGTGTTTAATCTCGTCGTGCGACGAAATCGCATCGTTTGATCGATTCGTAGCCAAATAGGACGACGCCTTAGAATCGGTTTTTCTGTGTTTACTGCTATGTATGAGCTTCTCCGAATCACTCTCAATACTGTTTGAAGGCAAAACCACGTGGTTTTAGTATACTGGTCAGCATGGTATCTCTTTGAACGAGCCAGCCACACGTGGACCTCTAAACTGAATCTTCTTATTTTCGTATGGTTAGTGACTAAACCGGTGCAAACCGGTTAAAACAATGCCACCGCATTGTTTTAAAGCCGCCCAAGGAAGGGCCTCTGACTTGGCGTCACATGCTGTCGAGAAATATCCCTCTGGCATGCCGGTTTCCTCACCATGTTTTCCTACACCGTTTTTAAAGTAAGTCAATATTGATAATATAGTCGAAATAATTTACTTTTATTTAAAAAATATCTGAATCTTTCTTTCTTAATTCGCGTACCTATCTAAGTTGAGAAACGTATTATTATTGTTATAAATTCTTTCAGAAAGTGTGTTGAAGCGTGCAAAATTGACGGGTCGGGTGAAGTCGGGTCAGAACGAGCTCTTTACCTGATTAACGAACCGTGTGGGTCCGTTCTACTCTGAGGTTAATTTTACAAATGAAACTAACACTGACGAGTTTCTCGATTGGCTGTTATTCAAAGTATCTTCGCTTTTGTAGGTAAATTATGAGCGTTTGATCTAAATAAATAATTTATCGAAGTAGAAATTTTATGTTTTAATATGGAAATTGTTTATGAGATCTTGTTAGACCATGTCTTCGGAGTTTCAGCTATGTATAGCGTAGCTGATTGTCCAAATTACAATCGTTATAAAGTCAATTAAGTTTCAACGCATGCGCTGCAAAATAATATTATTGGCGTTTTTGACTATATGGGTAGAAGAAACACCTTTTTAACCGACGAAAAAAAGGAGGAGGTTCTTAAGTCAACCCATATATAATTTTTTTTTTAATAAAATTAGTTATTAGCTAAATTTACTAAAGTTTAGACGCTTAGTTACACTAAAACGTTTTTTTTATTTTACTTTTCGCTTTTCAGTTATCGTTTCTCGTCGGTTTAATTTTTTGTAAAAAAGGTTTTTCCCTACTCCACATAAAACAAATACTGTTCGTATTTCCGATTGATCAGATTGCGCATCAGTTGAGACTTACCGGTAGCAACCTTTGCCATCATAAATTAAAACTCTTATAGCCTTATGTAGAGACAATAAAGCAGTCTTAAGCCAAAGTTTTACCCAATTAATCAAAACTAAAACAAATTTAAGAAAGTATAAACACAAATTCAGTACTGACTACGCAATACCAAAAATAAATACCTCAGACGCAAGTATCAAGATTGTCTCGTCCGCCTCAGCGACAGGTGCGGCCTGAGATACAATTACGTATCTACATTATAATTTTTTACAGAGGGATTTGTTTTATTTCGCAAGGAACCCTAAATGTTAAGGGCGTTGCTAAGATATGTACTTGTACTATAGCTTATTGATTTAGTTCAAGTTTTCTTGCGAGCAAATTGTTTTATTGAGCTTATGAGTAGTGGTTGTGCACAATGGTTTGGGGAATAAATGATACTAATTTACCATGTAAGACATACGAGTAAGTACCTGACTGATAGTAGATAATAATATTATTAATTGACTTCACTTTAATTTCTGTTTTGTTTTGATGACATTATTTTGTTTGTCATCATCATCTGCCTAGCCTTTTCCCAACTATGTTGGGGTCGACTTCCAGTCTAACCGGATGCAGCTGAGTACCAGTATTTTACATGGAGCGACTGCCTATCTGACCTCCACAACTCAGTAACTGGGTAATACGATACCCCTTGGTTAGACTGGTTGTCAGACTTTCGTGCTTCTGACGACTCGTAACGACTGTCAAAGATCCACAAATGACAGCCGGGACCAACGGCTTAACGTGCTTTCCGAGGCACGGAGGAGTCTCGATATGTGAAAATGGTCACCCATCCACGAACCAACCCCGGCAAGCGTAGCTTAACCTGATGTATCGACCCGAGCGGCTTTTATTACTTAGCCACGAGCTCCTCCATTATTTTGTTTGTATAATATTTTAATTTATGTAATAATTTGCACGCCGTAAGGTAGACTGTAGCCGATCTCATTAATTTATGTACAACATCTTATACCTGTACCTACATTCATAGCAAATAAATTTCTGATTCTGAAAGAATTACCGCTGGCCAAGAAATCACAAGAAATTCGAACGTTGTTGTCTCGTTGTGAATCTGCGATGATTTACTTTCAAAACAAATGAGTTCACTTTCGAATTGTGTGCACTCACTTGAGTGAGGTTCCAAGTGAACTTTACTGAATACATCTACCTAATTGACTAACTTGATAAGCCTGTCAATTCTACCAATTAGAGAGTAGACTTTAGTTGCATCAAATGTCACATAATAATTATCCCAAAACCCAAATAGTTTCAAAAGTTCAGCTCAGGCTACAGAATAGTCTACAAAAGCCTAACTAGAGCCTACAACCCGTTACCACAACTATAAATAAAACCATTAAACATAGCAAAACTCTAGGAAAAGCCAACGTCACACGAATAGAGGACCTAAATTAGTTGTAAAGTTTGTTCGGCCTAGACAAACACGTATAATGGCCGATTAGCCTCAGATAGCCGTTGATAGCCGTCTATAAACACATAAATTGACTGTATCGGGTGTGCCTTTCTGTGGAAATGACCTTCGTTTTGATGAAGGCTTTTAGTTATATGTTCATAACGATTTTGGTTGAATATGTGGCGATATTGATAAATACACTTTTTCATCATTGACGCTGAAGGAGAACTTCTTGAGGAAACCCGAGGACCTAGACAAGGATAGAGAAAGAAAAGAAAGAAAAATTGTTTATCGTGAGAATTGTGACATTCTTTCTAAGTCATCGGTCCATCTAGCAAGGAGGTCTACTAATCACGACATCATATCACCTACGGTCATAAGATTAGTTCGGGCCCGAACTAGGAATAAATGAGAATACGATTTGATAGTTGTCCCTACCCCCGATGTGTTTTTACCCTTCCGAGAAAGTTAGTTAATTAGGGGTGAGATTCATTCAATGTTGTCTGGGACAGACTGGATGCGGAAGGCGGAGGACAGGGTATTGTGGCGCAGCCTGGGAGAGGCCTATGTCCAACAGTGGACTGCGGCTGAGTTGAGGGTTCACTCTGAAGTTTCAAACTTTCGGACGGGCCCGTACCTTCGTTGACGGACATAGAGAGTATAGGTTCCCCGGCGTGGCGTTCCACACTCCTTCAGTAACTCAAGGACTCGTCTACTCCCTCCAACGGGCATCGTTTTATTTTACAAAGCTACAATAAGTCAGGCCAGTTTTCAGCTTCATAAACTATCTCTGTGATTTATTTCATTTTAATTTAATTCCGGGTTGATTTCGTGTTACCAGATCAGACAGGCAGTCGCTTTATGTAAAATACTGGTACCTATTCAGCTGTATCCGGCGAAGCCAATCCAACATAGTTGGGAAATGGGAAAAAAGCAATGAAATTCCGGTCAAAGTTTTGGAAACAACACTGAATGAATATTACGTTACAAATAAAAAAAACAATCAATGCAATTGTTAAATAAATAAATAAGGAAGTGCCTCTGCTGCCGGCGCCGGTCGCTGAATTGGCTGCCGGCGCTAACTTTGGTTGTCAATTTGGCATACGGAGTATAGGCGGGGTAGGCTGTATTATAAGTAGCATACTTTTTTCCATAATCAATAAATTCCATATTCGAGTAATAAAGTACTACCCCCGAACTATGTAGTTAGACTAGATGAAATATTTTTACTTGCAAAAAAAAAAGGTTAGGTTAGAACTGTGACCCCCTGCGAGCGGTGCCGCGGCAGCGGCCGGCGAGTGCCAGAAACGACTAGAATATCTAGAAAGAATAAAGGCTCTAACATACTGGCGCGACTCGTCGCGCGACGCGAATTTTAACAAAACAATTTCTGAGAAAACTACGCGGCGATCAATACGACGGCGTCGAGTCGCGTGACAAATCGCGCTAGTATGTAAGAGCCTTTACTTTAGTTAGGCTTAGTTATGGGAGCCGGCGGTGCCGGCAGCCTAAGTTTTTAATCTAGGCTGCCGGCAGTCTGCCGGTTCCCAAAGGCCGGGCGTTATTTTTGGAGCCAGCGCCCGCAGCATAGGCACTCCCTAAAAATAATACAAGCCACAGCCAACTTATCGGGTTCAGTCTATAATTACAAGAACAAACAACAAGTAATATTTAGAGTACCCCTTCTCAAGTAAACACTCTAACTATAATCCTGTTAATTCGATACTGTTCTCGATATAATCGGTAATCGGTTTAATCTTGATCCATTATCGTAATCGGTACAATTGTAAACATCGAGTGGTTTCTGATGTATGTAACTATGGGATCGACTCGACGAGTCTCAAGTGTCGGCGCAGAATATGCGATGGAATACAGGGTGTTTGAATTTGTTTATTGTTTTCAACATCCTAACTAATATTATAAATGCGAAAGCGAGTTTGTTTTTTTTTACGCTTTCACGCTAAAACGGCTGAACGGATTTGGAGAAGGATATAGGCTACTTTTTATCTTGGCTCGCAGACACAGTCGCGGGCAACAGCAGCTAGTAAATCATAAAATCGATTTTTGTGATGCTGATTCGGGACTTTTAACTTAACTGTAATTGTCCGAGACAGACCTGATAAACGCTGGCGCTACGACCTAGACTCTTTCTTGATTGGCCGGAAACGGCAGCAGGCAAAGATTAATGGCGAAATATGAGAGAGACCTATAGGTTAAAAACTCAAAAACTACGCAAGCAAAGTTAATAATGGGACCACCTTTGAAGCATGACTTATCAGGCTATCAAACAAAAAAAAGAATCATCAAAATCGATTCATAATTGGCGGAGTAATCGCGTAACATAAACACAAAAAAAAACATACAAACGAAATGAGAACCTCCTCCTTTTTGAAGAAGTCGGTTAAAAAGCAAGGTGCATTTTCACAATTTATAAAATAACTCATTAAGTTATTGAAGCAGCATGTATCATCGAAGAGGGCGGGTTGAGTAGCATCATTGAACAATTGATACTGTCAAATACAATTGTAGGTTATAATTTATCATTCTTGGGGTGGTTTGGGATCGAGATTGACAATCTGTATTAAGTATTATCTTCTTCTTTCCGGGTGGTTATTAACTAACTTGGTGTCAGAGTTTTAAAGCCGCCCATGGGCGGACTTGGCTTCACATGTCGTCGAGAAATATCTCTCAGGCATCTCACGATGTTTTCCTTAGCGTTTTAAAGCAAGTGATAATTATACAATACGCACATGAATCCGAAAAGTCAGAGGTGCGTGGCTTGGGTTCGAACTCGAAACATATTATCATCATCATCATCATTTCAGCCGAAAGACGTCGACGACTGCTGGACATAGGCCTCCCCCAAGCACCGTCACTTCGACCAGTTCTGTGCTTCTCGCATCCACCGCATTCCCGCGGCCTTCACCAGGTCATCGGTCCACCTTGTGGGGGGCCTTCCAACGCTACGTCTTCCGGTACGCGGTCGCCACTCCAGATCCTTTTGGCCCCATCGGCCATCTGCTCCGATCAGACCTATGTAATTATAATAGGAGATGTACAATAACCACAATTTTTGTTTCAAATTAGGCTGAAAATCTAGATTTTTTATAGGTCACGCCGACGCATCTTCACCTCTTCACCATCATTATTGTGCGCTATGCCAATTTATTTTGGTGTCCACGCAACTTGTCTTTTTCTTCCATACTTCTCTATAAGTCGTCATCTCGGTAGGGTGACTACCGAGATGACGACCCTTTCCAGCCATCTTTCACACAGTCCATCCATCGTTTCTTTGGTCTTCCCCTACTCCTATAGCCCACATTCGTACTCAAAACTTTCTTCTTCACCACTTTCTAGTGTTTAATAAAATCTGGAAAGAAGTGGTGTTCCTCAATAGCACTGTCGGTTTTATACAGAAGTCAAATTCAATCTGCCTAGCCTTTTCCCAACTATATTGAGGTCGGCTTCCAGTCTAACCGGATGCAGCTGAATACCAGTATTTTACATGGAGCGTCTGCCTATCTGACCTCCACAAGTACAACAACTACGGTAACTGGGTAATACGATACCCCTTGGTAAGACTGGTTGTCAGACTTTCGGGTTTCTGACGACCCGTAATGACTGTCAAAGATCCCTAATGACAGCCGGGACCAACGGCTTAACGTGCTTTCCGAGACACGGAGGAGTCCCGGTATGTAAAGATGGTCACGCATCCACGGACCAACCCAGGCAAGCGTAGCTTAAGTTGATGGATCGACCCGTGCGGCTGTTATTACTTAGCCACGAGCTCCCGGTTTTATACAGAAGTAATGATAATTAAAGATACATGTATCGTCTCACTGCAGTACAAAGGTCTCTTCTCCTACGGAGAAGGAAGTCAAGCTGCGGGTGAACCCGATTCCATCATTCCATCAGAAGCCATCCTAGGGCCTTACCAGAAAAACTTATACACTTGCTCAACGCGTGTTTAATATCAGTTTCATGTCAAATCCATACATAAATGTCATGTTTAAAAGGCTTATCAAATGTTAAACACGGTTTTGTTAATATTATTTTCTTATAATATTTTCCTTCGCCATGTATCTTGAAGATATTTATTTATTCAAGCAACGCAATATGAAGCAATAGATCAATTAAAAATAATACAATAAATATCCCCTAACATAATCCGAAAATATTTATGAAAATGTAATATTAATTAGACCTTAATTGCGTAATTTAAAAAAAACAGGTTCAAATATACTCAATTAATTAATTAGCAAACACAAAACACTGGGATATTTTTGCCGCGCTTTTCATTTAGCCTCCATTTTCCAATATGGCGGCTTTGTTTACGTCAACCGTGGAAATGGCCGACTATTTTTGCGCGCGAAAATAGCTTGTTTACTTAGCGTTCTTGTTTTCTAGTCATTTAACTAATTGTGCTGGCTTAAATTAATTGAATTTTGTTGTGAACACTATGTTCATGAGGCTCACTATTATAATGATACTAATTGTTGCCCGCGACTTTGTCTGCGATCCAGGATGAAAAGTAGCCTGCGGACGGCGAGCAATGGGTAGCTCGCCGTCCGATAAGGGCCAGGCCCGGGTCGATGGCGTGTCGTGTTCCACGCGCGCCTCAAAGAGATGTCAGCACACCTGACGGGGTCCGTTAGGACCGATGCCTGCCAGGGTTGCGGAATAGTCCGAAAGGGATACCGGGACCCTGGCAACAGGCAACTGAAGGAACACGGGTGGGTTTTAGTCAGTAAGAGTCTGACACGCCCTTCCGCTCCGCCCAGAGCGGGAGAAGTCATTTGATGATTTACCAACCAAAAAAAAAAAAGGATGAAAAGAAGCCTATGTCCTTCTCCATGTCATAGTCTACCCATATGGCAAAATTGGTCGGGTCCGTTCAGCCGTGTTAGCGTAAAAGTGTAACAAATAAACAAACTTACTTTTGGATTTATAATATTAAGTTAAGAATTGTGAGTTTGTCATTACTGGGTAGTGTTTGCCTCTTTAATTAAATCTGTTTTCAAGTTTATATCCACACAACTATAGAAAGTGTCTTTGTACCTGAATTAGCTTTTGCTCAACCAAATCCAGTTGTTTTTAGACTGATCAGAAACAACCAATTTTTCAAAAATGTATATATTTTTTTAAATTCTAGATGTTTGATTGAACAACGGCTATTCCATTCGTCATCCGCCGAGCCTTTTCCCAACTGGCGGGTTTGGCTTCCAGTCTTACGGGATGCAGCTGAATACCAATATTTTACATGGAGCGACTGCCTATCTGACCTCCACAATACAGTTACTAGGTAACACGATAGCCCTTAGCCGCAAAACAGTTGTTTCTATCAAATTCTCAAACCAACCGAGTTCTCACGATTCTATCGAAATAGCCGATAAACAACGAAGACTCCACGAAAATTAATTACAAACCCATTTAAAATAACAATTAACCAAATGAAAGCACTAAAATAACCGAGCATATTATTAGTTTTCTATTTAATACGCCATTCAGGAACTTGCTCGCATGTAGTATACAAAATTAATTAAAACCTAATGCAATAAAGAGAATGGTTCCTGTGAGATGAAATCACTCATTCGTGAAGTGTGCAGACAAACTTGTAGCTGTCTCTTTCTAACGTATGTGTTTGTGAACATGTGTGAGAGGGATGGAGCACAGGCGGGTAAATGAGCGAAGTTCATTAGGCATTCGGAAAATGAAACTCAATCACATTTCTGTCGCCTTTAGGGAGGATAGCGTTATGCTAGGGTGAGTAATGCAGTTTGGTTGGATTTTCTTTGGGAATTTCGTGATTGGTAGGAAGTTATAAGTAGGATTAAGTTCGTGGAGAATATTATTTTCGTGTTTGATAGTTCTACGAGAAAATGTTCTTATTTCAGAACTAGCATGTGGAATATAATACGCAATTATAAAAGATTATTTTTGTTTCACTAGCTTTCACACCTTATTTGCAAACTGCTTAGGGACAGGGGGTACTTCACAAAGCTGTTATTGATACAATTAATCGTAGCAAGGTTTTTTAAGACAGGACTTTAGTGCAAAATCTGTAACTGAGAAGCAAAGTGGTAAACAACTGGTTTGTATCTGCAAAAAAATACCAAACTGTATAATTGCACCAAATAATATGTGGCCCTCAGGAAACAAATCATGAAAAGGAAGCTTGTGTGGTAAATTAGGACAAAGGGCACTTTTTCACAATTTCGCCTTAACCTGTTGAAAAGAATTGCACTACAGTGTCATTTCCTAGTCACCTATTTCCATCTCAACCCTTCCCCCATCGATCCATCACAGATCTACAATACCTGACTAATTCAGCTTACTTCTCCGCTCTAGCATAATGCTGTCCGCCCCAGTAACGTACGGAACGCGATTAAGGAAGCTTTGACGAGCGATGCATACTCGATTATGACTCGCTGGAATTAAATCATGAAATATGTACACGTTTTATTAGTTATTATAGAAATTAATGTTCGAAGTAATTAAATTAATTACTTACCTCGATATTCTTATTTTTAATGGAATTCTCAGGCTGTAGTGCTATGCTGTAAAATTATTTGAATCTCACTCAAGTGAGCGCACACATTTCGAAAGCGAACTCATTTGTTTTTTAAAGTAAATCATCGCGGATTCACAACGAGACACCGTTCGAATTTCGAAGTGATGAAATGAAATGAAATTGTTTATTCTGTAAATAGGATATTGGAATCACTTTTACACGTCATATTAAAAAGTTGTAAAAATAAGCTAGATGAGGTCGGCGTTTCCTATCTGACTACTCTGAGAAGAAAGGCCGAAACAAACTCAGGTGATGATTGGACAATGAATAATTGAGCCGAAGATCTACTGTCATGTCTCATAAATTAACTGTTGTGATTCAATTGAACAAAATAATAACATCCAATCAAAAGTGACACGTGATTTTATATTTTTACGCCAACAAAACCTTTGGTTCAGCTAAAAACAATATTACTCACTGAAAACTGTCAAAAACCCATAATTCACAATTAAACGGGCTGACAAAAGATAAAAGATAGATATAGAAGCATTCATAACTCAATTGTGTATCTGTCTGTCACCGAAATTGTTTTTGGCGGGTGCAATCTCGAAAACTAATTGTTCGCCATTTTATAATTGAATATATTTGTTTACCTGCCGAGTGGCCCTCGGCGCCATCTTGCGGGGGGAAACGTAATTAATTTGATAATAAATTGCCGAATACCAGAGAGAAATTAAAATATTTTTGTGGTGAGGGTAGAATGAAATCGGTGGGCAGTAATATAAATTGTTTTGGTGATCCGATAGTGATTGAGATGGCGTGTGGAATTTTGATATTTAGCGTTATTATTTGTTTGATTGGAAGCCGACTTTTCTATGCGAAAATGAAACGTAGAATCATTGTTGATGTTGATTCCGAACCAAATTTTTCGTTATGTAAGTCATGTACAATATTAATAGTATCCATGGCATGTCATGCCCGTTCTTCTCCATAGGAACCTACTACGCTTCAGAATGGGCAACTAGCTTCATCTTTCTGACTGACTGACCGACTCCTTGACAATTCAAAAGTGCCTGTAAATGGTTTAATTGAAATAAATGCTTTGAGTATGAGTTTGTGTTGGTTTCTCCTGGATTTCTGGACAGACTGACATGATTCTTTCACTAAAAACTGTTAGTTGAATAGTTTTTAACCATACTTAGTAACTACACTTAGTACTTAGTAGCTTTCTAGTGAGTTTAGTGAGTTTATGATAAATGTCTATTATAGATTTAGTGAAAACAAAAATATATACATGCATGGCATCGAGATATAAGTACTAACGTACTAGAGAAGACACCGTAAATTCCTACTTTGTCTCGTTCAACTGCGGCGATCGCGCCGCAGTTTGTCGAAGAAAACGCGTAGTGCCGTGATTTACATGGCGCTTAAGACCTTTTTGCCGAGAATAAATACACTTCCGCAGCAAATCTAGCACTGTGGTAAATTAGGTACGGTTTAGACGAATTGTTATTATTTTAGCGCTGCAGCGAACTAAAGATTCAATACGAAGAATAGGACAATTCAGTTATTTGACGTAGCTTCTCTAGTACGTTAGTACTTATATCTCGATGATGCATGGGATATTGTGTACTTATTGATTCATTTCTACAGAGGGCGAACTTCCTCATACCGGGCATTATTTTCGAGATTTAATCACGGATTAAAACATAAACCGAATACTTGACGAACAATAATTTATGAGTAGGTATTGTGTCAGAAATCAGAATTGCAGTACAATGTCGTTATTACTTTGAATTTGAACCGTCACAATGGCAGGATGCAGTCCTGAAGAATAAATTCATTTTTAATAACTGAACGAGTTTTGTTTTTCAATATTGTGCTCGTTATTATAGGGTTCCGTATGAGTTATTTTATTGTTTTCACCCTTTTTAAAGAAGCTGAGGCCCTGGACAAAGTGACATTCTATCAGCGATAACAATGATGGAAAAGGCAAACATGTATAGGACTGACATAAGCTATCGAAAAGCAATATGTCAATTCTGTTGAAAGGCGTTGTAGAAAAACGAAACGCTGTCGAAGCGATTGTCACTTGTCTAGGCCGTCTGTAGTTTCATTTTAAAAAACATCGTCGCTTCGAAATTCGAACGGTGTCTCGTTGTGAATCGGCGATGAGTTGAGTTCGCTTTCAAATTGCGTGCGCTCACTTATGTGAAGTTCCAAGTGAATTTTACAAAAGAATAGTACTCGTAGAAATAAAAATTCAAGACAAGTGCAAAACTTAATTCGTGAATTTACTATGTTTCGGTTTACAGCCTTTCCCAGCGATAAAGCCTTTCAGGCTTTTATATTATAATAATCCAATGCCATCGGTATTGTCTAAATATCAACATCAAAAGTAGGTACCAATTTATTTAAACATACATACATAAACTCAAGCCTTTTACTCATGGAGGAAGGCAGAAAGTACAGAACCTGCTACTTACTTGAATTTATATCACACAGTTTTTTGGAAACCATGCGGTACCCTAAAACCCTAGCATCCGTCATCGCTGGAACACCTGGACTCAAACCGTGGCGTGTAAAACAAAGGGCAGGACAATGGCGGCAAATGTTTTATACATTGGCACCGTGTGTTGTGGTGTGAGGGAGGAGAGACCAGCGATTTTGTAAGAATGACGATAAAATACTAACAATAATGTGATGTATCTTTTGAGAGGAGCTCGTGGCTAAGTAACCACAGCCGCACGGGTCGATCTATCAGGTTAAGCTACGCTTGCCGGGGTTGGTCCGTGTATGGGTGACCATCATTACATATCGAGACTCCTCCGTGCCTCGGAAAGCACGTTAAGCCGTTGGTCTCGGCTGTCATTCGTGGATCTTTGCCAGTCGCTACGGGTCGTCAGAAGCCTGAAAGTGTGCCAACCAGTCGTACCAAGGGGTATCGTATTACCTAGTTACTTGGTTTTTGGATGTCAGATTGGTATTCAGCTGCATCCGGTTAGACTGGAAGCCGACCCCAACATAGTTGGGAAAAGACTAGGCAAATTGATTGTACCTATAAAAGTTGTATTACAAATTATCGTGGACAATAAGTAATAATATTTTAAATGCCTTATATCATGTTATTTGTATTTTGCCGTTTTCGACTGACAGTCCAGTGTCACACGTCTGGGCCCTTTGACTTCAAATGATTAACGCACACTAAGACCAGAGCAGAGCATTTTCTGAGACTACTGAAAAATGAATCTTATGACAATTCCAGACATTCCAAAATTAAATACACGAACACGCAAGCTCGAGCATCAAGTAGGACGCTCAAAGTGTGTTTAAGTTTGCAATGTATGGAATTGTCATAAGATTCATTTTTCAGTAGTCTCGCTGACGCTAAGTCGCTTGTATCTATTCACTTAGACCAAACCACAATCCATGGAATTCTTCATAGCTGTAAATTAGGCTTTAAAAATATAAGAACAATGAATATTAGAACCTAGCCTAGCTATGAATGCTAGACTACGACCTATTGTGACTAGAACCTTTGTTCCAGCCCTCGGCTTACTATTATCATTACAATTATAGGGTAGTTTTAATTGTGGTCGTAGTGACGTAATAATAATAATAAAAATGGGGTGGTTACTACCTATTAGGGTTATTGGGGGTCGTTGACGCTTTTTGTGATGCTCAAGGTTGTTGAGGGAGACTCGTTCTTAAAAGGGCCGATTTAAAATCGATTACCGATCCGTGTGTGTGTGACTGTATGAGAGCGATCGAAGCTAAAGATGGCGTTTGTATCGATATATCGGTGAAATTAAAAAAAAAAACTTTTTACGTTATTTTGTTTACTTTTTATTCATTACTAGCTGCGCCCCGCGGTTTCACCCGCGTTAGGTCTCGATCCCGTGGGATTATCAGGATAAAAAGTATCCTATGTCCTATTCCAGGTCATGGTCTACCCATGTGCCAAATTTCATCCAAAACCGTTCAGCCGTTTTAGCGTGAAAGCGTAACAAACAAATAAACAAACAAACTCAGTTTCGCATTTATAATATTAGTTAGGATAACCAAACTAGGAAAAAAGTATACTTTTTACGGCTCTGAATTCCAGCGGTTTTAGTCAGTGGCGACAACGGTGTTGCTATTAGATATACATCGTATTTGATATATTTTCGTTATTTTATATTTTATATCTTTATATCGAATTAATAAATATCGCCTAAAAATATCGATATATCGATGTCTGTTGAAATTTCCAGTTTATGCTGATCTCGCATTGTATAGGATTTCCGTACAATGCGACGTCAGCTTATACTGGAAATGTATAGCTTGATGTGTAGCCGTGGGTACAAGATGGCCTTTCACTACTGTATTTTTTAATTATTACGATTCTCTAAACCTCTAATGAGTCCGCAATCAACAAACAAAACAGTAGCTCATCTAACCTCTCTCTCTTTCTAGGAGGCGGCTGCAATTTCCCAGAAGGCTGGACGGGCGGCTGGTTCCAGTCAGGCATCCCTGGGCTTATCTACATCAACTCTACCACCATGCAGGGCAAGGGGGAGTGCGCGGAGACAGATGCCAACGACAAGTTCCTGGTCTACGACAGGTTAGCTACCATCGTTAACCCTACAAGATAGACCTCAGGTCCTAGCATGAACGCGCGAAGTAAACGTCACATAAATTCGAAAAAAAAAATTAATCGAAAAAAAAACACATTTTGTGGAGACCCGGAGCCATGGCCCCTGTTGCCCTGCCTTAAATCCGGCCCTGGGCATGCATATTCTTGTTCTTCCTTACTGTAACTAACCTGGTGCCAGTTTAACCAACTTGCTGTCAGAGTTTGTATGTCGCCCATGGGCAACTGACTTGGCTTCACAAGCCGTCGAGAAATATCTCTTAGGCATCTTCACGATGTATCACGACGTCACTCAAAATCCTGAATCGCGCAAGCAGAGTTTGCCGTGCGTCTAGCATAATATACAACGTCCCGACATCACCGGGCAGTAGCCAACTACACACGACACCCGTCTGGTCGGAGGATCCCCCCTTTTCTATGGAGGATGAGTGAACTTAACACCCTGGTCCTCATAGTTCCATATACTTTTGTATGTGCTACTAACCTATTAATGCCTTTTTTGTAAAAACTTTGTTTTTTTTATGGACTGCGTGTTTGAAAAAACAAATATTATGACATAAATCCTGATGATCAGACATAATGTTTCAGGAATGAAGACTGCTACAGATGCCTGGTTATACACGAAAAGCACAAATATGTGTTACAATATAAAGAAAGTGAGTATATGCAACCCTTTTACCTCAATTTCTGCGTCAGAGTTTAAATATTTAGCTAACTCTTCTCTAAAGGAATATATTCTTGAAAACAATCGATTTGAAACTATTAACTAGCTTCAACTTTCAGACTTACTGATTGACTTTTACATTTAAAATGTACATAAAATAAATGCTAAATACAACGAGGTAAATTCTTGTGCTTTCTTAAATATTTATAAAACTGCACAGACATTTGTAATTTGAAGAAACGTTTCTAAGATATCTGCCTTCTCTCTTCATGTAAATGTTACGGAAGCTAAAAAAGGGATTCCTATTTCGTGGTAAGACGATTGACCGTAACAATTATCGTCACAATGACTGCCAAGTCCTTATCCCACTTGACAGCAACACAATGAGTCAAGTTCTTTTTAAATTTTTCAAATTTCTTGTAATAAAATTGAGGTTTTCTTTTCCACAGCATACTGCGGCCAGAGGGACTCACTATCCACAATGTGTGAGTCAATAACTGGCGATGCGGCCCTCTACTCTATGTTCAGAAAGGAACCCAGGCCGCTGCCTGAGCCGTGCCCGTTCCATCCAGCGCCGTTCACATTCACCTATAGTCGGTATGTGTTCAATAACTGACGATGCGGCCTTGTACTCCATGTTCAAACATGAACCCAGCTCTCTCTGCCAGGGCTGCGGGAAAGTCCGAAAGGGATACCGGGGCCCTTGGCAAAAGGCAACTGAAGGAACACGGGTGGGTTTTAGTCAGTAAAAATCTGACACGTCCTCCCGCTCCGCCCAGAGCGGGAGAAGTCATTTGATGACACACCACCATAAAAAAAACATTCACTTATTTACACTACTACTTGCTCAAATCTTTCCCTAGTGACTAGGAGAAGATTTGAGAAAGTGGTCTTCTATAAAGTTCAATTGGAACCTCACTCAAGTGAGCGCACACAATTCAAAAGCGAACTCATTTGTTATTAGACGTAAATCATCGCGGATTCACAACGAGACACCGTTCGAATTTCGAAGTGAGAGAATAATAGGGAATATGCATGTGATTCAAATATGGGTCAAATATATTTTTTTATAAACTATGTTACTTCAGAATTATGCCTCCATCAATATTTTTGAATAAAATTTCTTTTTGAGCAAGAAATTAATTTTTAAAAAGTCCAAAAAAACTGTGGGTAATTTAAATACTTGAAAAGGCTAAGAGCGGATGTTACGTAACAATTCGGGATAACAATCAAAATGTCAATGTCAAGTCAATCAACAAGTGTCAAGTCAATGTCAAACGCTCATAGAAAAAGGAGTGTTTGACGTTGACTTGACAGTTGCTTGTCTATTTTCACGGATGGTGACGTCACCACACCAAGCGCGCCAAATGGAGGGCGTTTAAATAGCCCGGATATTTTTAAACATTTTAAATTGCTTTTTGCCGTCGATTTTTTTAAAACTATTATTTGACGATGTAAACTATCGAATAAAAAGATTTAAAAAATACATGCATATTCCCTATTCAAAGATGTTTCTGGGAGAAAACGCATTTGCCATCTCTAGGCGTACGCGACGGCGCCGGCGCACTTACCGGGTGGAGACTGGTTGTCAGGCATCTCTTGAGCGTAGGCCACCCTGAGGGCCTAGACAAGTGACAATCGCTTCGAAAGTGTTTCGTATTTCTACAACGGCATTCAACAGGATTGACATAAGCTATCGAAAAGATTATGTCAATCCTGTTGAAAGTCGTTACATTTTTGCCTTTTCCATCATCGTTATCGCTGATAGAATGTCACTTTGTCTAGGGCCTCTAAAACGAAACGAAATGAAACGAAGCTAAGTCCGTTAAGCTTTTTCGTACCAAGCGAAACAAAAACGGAATTATCAAAAGATGTGGGGGAAAGCTAAACGAGTTGTCGAAAATCGAGTAGAATGGCGTGCAATGGAGAGGCCTATGTCCAGCAGTGGGTGTTATCACCATAATGGTAGAAGACAGCCAGCTTCTGACGTTGAACCTCGCTTAGCAGGGATTTCTTATAAAATTTTATAATTATTTCCAGTGGACGCGTTGGTCTAGTGGTCGCAAGCGCTACTGCTGATCATGAGATCCTGGGTTCGATTCCCGGAACGGGCAAAGTGTTATTGGGTTTTTCCATCTGGAATTTCTCAGTGGCAGCCCGGAGCCTGGATTGGCCCCCTATTACATGGGGCATCCTACTAATATTATAAACGCGAAAGTTTGGGAGGATGGATGGATGGATGTTTGTTGCTCTTTAACGCAAAAACTAGAGAACGGATTTGGATGAAATTTGGCACACAGAAAGTTTATAACCTGGATTAACACATAGGAAACTTTTTATCCCGATATTCCCACGGGATCAGGACTTATGCGGGTGAAACCGCGGGGCTGCTAGTATAACATAATTGGCGAAATCGTGGTGTACTATAGGTACCTCCTGCACCTCTGCTCAACCGTTCGGGGACTACAGGCGTGATGTTATGGTTATTATTTCCAGTGGATCCGGTGACTGCGCGAACCCTCCGTCGCGCGCGGAGTCTTGCACGGACGACTCGCGGCTGCTGCTGCGTTACATGGCCTGTCCTGATGTACCGGGCACCGAGAGTAACGGTATGTAACTATATACAGGCTGTAAGGGTAAACACTCTTGTCATTTAAACCATGGGTAGTTGACTTAAATATAAAAATAAATGACCGAACACAACAAAAAAAAACGTTATTTTCATTAAAAGATTTTAAAAAGTTTCTATCCGACACCGTGCTCTCTAGCGAAACAGCTGACTGACTGAGGGAGGGGTCGCGCTTGCGGCCGGTCAGGTCACATCCCGCACCCCCCCGCCCGTGTTGAGATGCAAGTTCGTTGCCCTAGCGCACAGGACAACGAACGTGTGTCTCTTGTGGTAAAATGTAGATTAAAAAAAAAGAAAAAAAAAGTTGTAATTTTCCAATGATTTTACGTTCTATAAATGAAACCAAACCACTGGTTGCAAGGATAACGGTGTTTACCCTAACAGCCTGTATACAATGTGGAGACGACAATACAACAATAAATGAAAAACCCTGGCAATCCTAATGCATAAGACTATTTTGGAACTATCAAATAAATTCTAACATCGAAATTAATAAAGTCATTTTGTTCAAACAAACTAAATAGTAGTGATGGGCCGACTATGGGATTTGCCGATCTTTGACTAGCTATCGTAACTAAACTATTGGATATATTTGATTAATTTTTTGTATGTAGACTGAGAACCTCATTAGATATACGGAGTTTAATTTTTTGTCGTATTGTGGTCTCCACCTTGTATATGCAAGTTAACTGCCCCGTTGGTCTCGTGGTCGCAAGCGCGACTGTTGAGCGCGGGGTCCTGGGTTCGATTCCCGGGCCGGGCAAGTGTTATCGGGTTTTCCATTTGGAATTTCTTAGTAACAGCCCGGAGTTTGGAAGTTGATGTTGTGATACCCCCGTAGTCCGGAAAGCACGTTAACCCGTTGGTCGTGCGCCTGATCTCTGTCGGATTGCCGTCCCATCGGACTATGAGAGTAAGGGAAGAGTGAGTGCACCTGTGTCTGCGCACACACTTGTGCACTATAATATCCTGCGCCGAAGGCTAGTCTCCGTTGAGATTGGCCGCCGTGGTCGAAATACGGTCTGGAGGACTGTAAGTATATTGAAAGCCTGATTAGGAAACAAGCTTCTTCATCGGTCGTATTTATTGACTTGAATGAGGAGAGCTCATGCTGTGGTTATCCAGTCAGCCGCGTGGTTCACATGGTTCGTTGGACGTACTATGAGTGTTGCTAGCTACATGTGGAGGCTAGCGTAATGCAATAGTTCATCTTTATCATAATTAAGGGAAACTGAAGAAAGAGCGTTTGCTTTCAAATCTTATAATAGATATAGTAGTTCAAGTTATAATCATATAAATACCAAACTAGGAAAAATGCATACTTTTTACGGCTCAGAATTCCAGCGGTTTTAGTCAGTGGCGACAACGGCGTTGCTATTGGAAATATATCGTTTTTGATACATTTTCGATACTTGATCTTTTATATCGATACATAGAAATCATAAATATCTCCTAAAAAAATTGAAATATCGATATATCGATATTTGTCTGCAAGCCTAGCTAAAGCTTTTTTGCCTATATTTCCAGTTGAGGAGCTGATCTGCCTGGCGACATGGAAGGAGGGCTCCACGCGATACCTCGTGGGTCTCATCTCACAGGTTCAGAGGAGGAACTCCATCTCCACTGATGAGGATATGTACAGGTATGAAAAAATAACTGCATTACTATCTCAACTGCTAGCGTAGGAGTAATAAAAGATAGCGCGTGTTTCACCTCTCATCGAGGCATCCTCAGGATGACGATTGACTAATCGCGAACCAGAACACGACCTGTTGCCACGCATAGCTCCGGACACACAGAAATACGTGTTGATTTTTTATGACTCTTTAGGAATAGTTGAGCGGAATAGGTTAAATATATCTACGTCTATTGTATTTTTTACCGACTTCAAAAAAGGAGGAGGTACTACGTTCGGATGATTGTTTTTTTTTTTTTTTTTTTTGTATGTTCACCGATTACTCCACCGTTTGTGAACGGTGTCAAAACGTAAGTCGGTGGCAAAAAACGAAAATTAAAAAGCAAAGACACCGACTTCCGAAATTAAAGTTATTTTTCACTTTTTTAGTGTTTTTTTTTGAAGTCGGTTGTTTTTTTTGGAAAAAGTTTTTATATCTTTAGGTAATGAATAAAAGAGTATGCCAATAGGTCTGGAAAATGCTTTGAAGGCGAAAACAATCTTTCTATTTATTGCTTTTACGTTGCTAGATTTCTCCTAGGGTTATTCCGTTCATCCACCCTAAAAAATTCACCCTAATGTGGATACTCGGAAACGTATGTCCGAGAATCCACCCTAAGCCTATAAATTCCGTTTGTCCAACTAGGTCTAGAGTGGATTCTCGGACATACGTTTTTCAGTATCCACCTTGGGTTGGATGAACGGAATAACTCTTCTCCTGTATTCTGGGAGCGTTTACTACAAGCAAACCTAATCGCGCAAATCTCACTGACAGCCCGACTCGAAAAACGATCTGTACATAAGCTGGGTCGAATCCGCGACATGCGTAGCCAGCAAATCGCTCAGCATCTGCGTTTAGTTATTGGATAGTCAAGCTAAGATTCTCCTCCAACCTGATTCCCCTCAATATTTCCAGATGCTTCGTGTACAAAGGCCAACACGCGGACAAGACCGTGACGTACAACATCGCCCAGTCAGGAGACGCCACGTGCAACGGCCTGACGTCACCCGTCGACGGCAGTCGCACAATGAAGCTCACCAATAGTACGTATGACGAGTATACTTGTAATGCGTTTGAGGTTTATTAGAGTTAGGGTTGTTATGGTCCGATACAATATCGAATTTATTTACTACACAATAAGGTACACGCGCTGTGCAGCACCGCGCAGCTCTGCGTACTTTGAAACTTGTCAACCCTCGCACTGAAATTATACCTTTTCGTGAAGAAAATAAGTTCGATAATTGCTAAGAAGTGCGCCTAGCGTAGCGTCGCTTCACGTCGCGGTCTGTAAGACCCTTAGGATAGGGTTCAAGTAAATCAGAAAAAGTATGCGCTTCGGTAATCTTCGTGTTTCCGAATTAGCACGAACGGCGCGCCACAGAGTAAACCCCACAGAAATAATGCTTCTAATTTTATTATTGCCGAGCTTGTACACCTATTAATGTGTGTTTGTATGAAGTTTTCTCTCTGTCGGGTTACTTACTCCGGTCGCTGATCGTCATTTGTCACTCAAAAATTTGATAAGTTTTTTTTATTTGCATATTTATAGAGGCATAATATAACGGCCTTACTAATAAACGTTGTATAGCGCCTGTATAGTTACACAACGCTTTGTCTTCTTCCTTCAAAAGTCAAATTACTTTTGAAAGAAGAAGACAAAACGTTGTGTAACTATACAGGCGCTATACAGCGTTTATTAGTAAGGCGGTAAATCTATAAATTTGTAATCATGATAATACAAAATAGGTCACAAGTCTACATTAGATCTCATCTTCGCGCGTTCGTATTTCCGAAATTAAACGATGATTCCCGAAGCGCATACTTTTCCTTGAAGATCTGTAGTTATGTAATGTTCCTTTCTTATTTTTTTAGTTATCTTTCTCGTATATATTGGGATCTTGTGTATTCTAATATTTTTTTTCCTTTTTTCTAAGATACTACTAAATGTATAATAATATTTTATTATTCTTTTAGTTTTTAATTTTTGGGAAATAAATGTTCTATTTACTGTGTTTTTTAGTTTCTTGCTTTTAAATTTCTAATATATGTATTTTTTTCCTTTTTTTTCTTATTTCTATGACTACTAAATGTATATTTTATTTTTCTTTTTGTTTTTAATTTTTGGTGGTGGGAATTAAATGTTTTATTTACTGTTTTTTTTTGGTTTTTTGCTTTTTAATTTATTTATTTATTCCTGGTGTTTTGGAACGCAGTTCCTTAACGCGGCTTGTGACCTGAGTTGACTGGTAGACATCGTCATGTAAGGAAAAAGCGTTATGCCCCCTCTATGCGACTTTCTCTCTGTCTCTTTCTATTATTTATGAGTGTGTGTGTGTGTGCGAGTATCGCGAAAGGAACTTCGTTTCTGAGGGTTATCCCAGCCCACTTTTTTTTTCTTTTTATCGACCTTTTGTCTGCAGGCGTAGCATGGCGCTTTCTATCTCTACGAAGAATGGACATAGCTTTTTCTATACAAAGTGACAGTTCGTTTCTTCATTTTTGACATCGCACCGTAGAAATCCTTCTACAATTTGTCATTTTGTCTTTCATTTCTAACGATCTTTGTCTAGGTCTTTTTGTAGGTAGACTATTTCGGAAGAAAGTTTTCTATCTTTACTGTCAAAATCACACTGACAACCGACATTTGTCTAAGGTAGTGAAAACAATTTGATTTTCGAAAAAAAATCCTATGACAAATCAAAGAATTCTGAGTCGAATTATGTAAGAGTGAATTTCGTAAAAAGTGCAGTTGACTCTTTCTACTTTGCTGCCGCCGTACTGTCTACACGAAACGTCATTTTTGCCTACTCTTCCGTCGACAAAACGGTGCTCATGCTACGCCTGCTGATGTGTGTTGCACCAGCTATGTTTTTTTTTAAATAAATAACTCTAGGTTAGACTAGAAGATAATACTAACGCTAGGTATAAGTCTTCTTTTGTGCGTTGTTTACTTGTGTAAAAAGTAGTAAATAAATAAATAAAAAAAACTCCGACTATGACGACGAAACCTTCAGTTCACCGTTTTCTCGTCTTCAACAACAACAACTCAACAACTCGACTCGACTCGACTCGACTCGATAACTGACTGTCTGGAAAAAACTTAATTTTATTTCGCATTTATAATATTAGTTAGGATAGTGTGGTTTTGAAAATACTATGTTTACGAACATCATAAAATATGTATCGATAGTTTAGGAGAAAATCGCTTTTGAAGTTCTAGTTTGTGTCTTCATAAACTACGTAGATATAGTAGTAAGTAAAGAATACACTTTTTGATATGGGTATCATTAACATAGATGTAAGAGGTGCTGTAAGTTCCGATACCATCCCTAAATCTAAGATGGCGGCCTTAACAATGTACAGTGTGACATTTAATTCAAGGGCACCCTCTTAATGAGTCATTATACTAATCAATATTAACAACTTTCACTATGGGATCAACCGTGAAATCGCGAAAGAAAAATCAGCTGTTCCTACATTTATGTTCGCATAACTCGTCAAAATGTAGGGAACTGTTGATTTACTTTTCGCGATTTCACTGTTGGTCCCATCGCAAAAGTTGTTCATAATGATGAGTACAATGACCCCTTAAGAGAATGCCCATTAATTAAATTTCACCCTGTAATAATAGTTTGTCTTCATGGGTATCATTTCCATGGTTCTTTGCTAGTACTTAGGTAGAAATAAAGTTCATTGCTTTACGACCTAGTTATTATTTCATTTTACAAATACAATTATTAATCATCAATACAATTACAATGATTAATTTTCGCTATTGCATCTACCACTGTTTGTCTCTGCATCACCCAAAGGTTGACTGGTAGAAAATGCCTATGGCATTAAGTCCGCCTCTGTACATTTGTGTGCTTAAAGAATTAAATTAAGTCATCGAATTTTGCTATGTTGTAATCTCCCATAATTTTGTATTGTCAGGAAAACAATAAATATAAGAACTATTGTATAACAAATTCATATTAAAACTATCCATAAGTATTATACAGGCTGTAAGGGTAAACAGTCTTGTCATTCAAACCATGGGCAGTTGACTTAAATATAAAAATAAATGACCGAACACAACAAAAAAAAAACGTCATTTTCATTAAAAGATTTTAAAAAGTTTATATCCGACACCGTGCTCTCAAGCGAAACAGCTGACTGACAATGGGAGGGGTCGCGCTCGCGGCCGGTCAGGTCACATCCCGTACCCCCCGCCCGTGTTGAGACGCAAGTTCGTTGCCCTAGCGCATAGGACAACGAACTTGCGTCTCTTATGGTAAAATAAAGATTAAAAAAAAGAAAAAAAAGTTGTAATTTTCCATTGATTTTACGTTCTATAAATGAAACCAAACCACTGGTTGCAAGGATAACGGTGTTTACCCTAACATCCTGTATTATTATCCATATTATATTATTATTCATATCATATCATTTCCTTTATTGGTATTGCTGATGGCCCGATTAGTTTTGGATATAAGGGCGTGGTCACACTATATCGTGACGATTAATTTATCGTTTCATTTTGGTTGAAAAAGTCGTGGACGACAGTTTGACGACAGACGTGAACACATCCATTTAAATACACAAGCCACGACGCTTTAAATGACACGATAATCTGTCGTCACGACATAGTGGGAACGGGGCCTAGGGCCCTTTGTACACAGCACGGTGTCTTTACGGGTAAAGTGTAAGGCTGTTGCATACTGGCGCGATTCGCCGCGGGACGCTAATTTTAACAAAACAATTTCTGAGAAAACTTCACGGCGAACAATGCGGCGGCGTCGCGTCGCGCGACTAATCGCCCCAGTATGTAAGAGCCTTAAACTGCGCCGTAGAAAAGACGCGTCAGTCAACAAGCTTCCATACTACCGCGCTAGCGATAAGTGCAGGAAGTACTTTTTGCATAGTTTCGAGTAATTGACGCTCGAAAGTTTTTCGTCACATTTTTACCACACATTTTAACCCGTACAGTCACGAGCAATAATATGTATACACTAAGCAACTTTTAATAGTGATTTTCTCCTACCGTATTGATTGTAATTTTATGATAATATAAATTTATAATATAATTTATAATATAATATTTTATGATATAATGATAATATAAACCTAAATGGGTGTCAAAAGGTGTTAAACTATGTAGCAGGAAGAAAAGAAACCTTCTTTGGCAATTGAGATTAAACCCTAGCCAAGACAATAAAATAAAGTTGGTCAACTATTCTAAGTTGTATAAAAAAATAATAAATCTAACACAAAAGGCACAAAACAACTACAGAATTGAAAAAGCCACAAACAAGGCAAAAACTACGTGGCAAATTATAAACCGAAATAAATTCAATACTCCCAAACATCAAATTGATAAAATTAAAATTAATAACAATAATATATTAGATCCTAAGGACATTTCTGATACGTTTAACAACTATTTTGTTGACAAAATACAGCCATTAATCAATGACGGTAGCCAGCCTAACCCACAACGTAAGATATATACAAGATGTAAGTCTATGTTCATGGCACCAAGCGTACCAGATGACATAATTAAAATAATTAGGACACTGAAAAACACAAAGAGCGTAGGTTACGATGGCATCTCCACGAATGTGATTAAATCTGTAGCTAAGAAATTATGTGTCCATTTAAGTTATATACTTAATCTCATTATAGCTGCTGGCGTATACCCAGATGCTTTGAAAATTGCCATTGTTAAACCCTTATTTAAAAAGGAAAACAGAGAGCTAGTGGAAAATTATAGGCCAGTCGCACTGATTTCTATTATTTCAAAAATATTTGAAAAATATATTCACAAAGAGCTATATAATTATCTTGAGAAATATAATATTCTGTGTGAGCAACAGAAAGGATTTAGGCCAAGAAAATCAATAAATATGGCGATTTATGATTTTGTATATAATGTCATAAAAAATGTGGATAAACGAAACCCAGTCTGCGCCATTTTTTGCGATATGACGCAGGCATTTGATTACGTCCACCATCCTACACTACTAAAAAAACTAGAAGCTTATGGCATACGGGGTAATATTCTAGAACTTTTTCAATCTTATTTAAAACATAGACGACAAGTAACCGAAATCAACAGGATAAATGTAATTAATAAACATGACGAGATATTTAGGTCAGAAGTGCGAATAGTTAGATATGGGGTACCACAGGGTAGTGTGCTGGGTCCCTTGTTATTTATAATATATATTAATGACTTACCGGAGTGGATTGAACAACCATTGACTCTATTTGCAGATGACAGTACCGTGACGATACCTTCGAAAAGCGTTGACACATACCAAAGTGACATTAATAATTCGTTAAAATTGATTATAAAATGGTTAGAGGAAAATAACTTAAGAATAAATTTAAATAAAACAAAAATAATCCAATTTAATCAACGCATGACTGATATGGACAATCTCAAGGTGCAATATAACACTAATAAAATTAACGAGGTAGTTAGTACAAAATTTCTTGGACTTGTAATAGATAAAAAACTTGGCTGGAAACAACACATTGAGTTGCTTTGTAAGAAACTAAGTTCATCGGCATACGCATTATATACCTTATCGGCTATTACTAATCTGGATGCATGCCTTACTGCGTACTATGGTATAGTTGAATGCCATTTGCGATACGGAGTTATCTTTTGGGGCAACTCAACAGAAAAAGAAACTGCATTTAAGGCCCAAAAAAGATGCATACGGTCTATTTTTAAATTACAAAGTACTGATAGCTGCGTGCCATATTTTAAACAATATAAATTATTAACCCTACCATGTTTGTACATTTTGGAAATGGCAGTGTTCGTAAAATTAAACCCGGATCGCTTTGCACGAATGGCTGACGTATTTCCACGGAATAGGCGTGACAATAGTTGTCTGTGTATCCCTAGTGCTAGAACTACTCTGATGCGCAAAAGTGTCTGCTGCATGGCACCGGTGATATATAACAAAATACCAAGTTGTTGGAAGGACTATAATTTAACATTATTCAAAAAAAGGCTTAGAAATTTTTTAGTAGACAAAGTTTATTATAGGGTTGAAGATTTTTTATTGGAGAAAGAAGTTGTTTGACTATTTTAAGTATTGTATTTAAATAACTATTAGAAATTGTGACATTAATTTTATTATCGACTCATTATTTTTATTAATGAATTATGAATTAGTATATTATTATGTATTATTAGGAACTATGTATTTTAATTTTACCTAAACTCTATACTTTTGCATGCCCTGTAACTGGCAAAATATGGCTGTTCTGTATTTATATTATGTAACACCTTGATTTGTACCCGTATTTGCAAAATAAATTATCTTATCTTATCTTATCTTATGTTATATCGAACATAGTATGTTGGAACCCATATTATTATGATATAGGTATCATCTCAAAGTTGCAATCGTCGCTCCACGAAAAAACGGTTATTGAATTTTGCTAAGTGTATACATATTATTGCTCGTCACTGTACACATACATTCAAGGCAAGAATAACGTGTGTGAACAAAGGAACTAAGAGGAGTCATAATTGTCTCATCAAATTCCTAATCCCCAAACAAAAATGTTCAACCATAACAAAATTAATGGGAAAATTATAACAATTATGTATTACCAGACATAACTGACGTATTGTATTACATTTTCCAGTCGATGACGAACACAACCGGTGCCACTTCCCCAGCTGGGTGGTAGAACACCACAAATGGTTCAGTCTGGACCACACGCACCAGTACCACTTCACCACCAAGAACGCCACGCTTAAGGTAACCAGTTTATATAGGGAACTAGCTTTGTCCCGCGGCTCCGCCCGCGTGGGTATCAGAAAACATCATCACACGGGAATATACTTACCGGGGTTAAAAGCACCCTATAGCGGGAAAGTCCGAAAGGGATACCAGGACCTTGGCAACAGGCAAATGAAGGAACACGGGTGGGTTTTAGTCAGTAAAAGTCTGACACGCCCTTCCGCTCCACCCAGAGCAGGAGAAGTCATTTATTCACTATCCACACGAATAAGAAAAACACGAACTGTATCGATACTGGTAAACTCGTATTCAGTTCAGGGCTTACTGAAGGAAAAGAGGGTTGGTTTATACTTTTCATCCACCACCCCCCGCCGGTTTTCGTAACCAGAGAGTATTCGTTTTTTAAATAATCTTGAAAAGACCATTTCAGACACCAATCCACATGGTCTTCACAGGATCTGACCAAGGTTATGTCTGTCTGTGACCTCTGAATTTCTTCTCAGAGTAGTCGGAAAGGAATCGCCGACCTCATCTAGTTTTTAAAATATGAATGACGTGTAAAAGCGTTTGTACAAACCTACTAACAGAAATTATTTATAATTTTTAGGGTTCCGTAGTCAACAAGGAACCCTTATAGTTTCGCCATGCCCGTCTGTCTGTCTGTCCGCCGCTTAGCTCAGAGACTCTTACTACTATACAGTTTTAATTTGGTAAAAGTATAGGTACATAAAAATCACACCGACAAAGTGGTAAAATAAAATTGAATAAAAAAAAAATTTACTCCCCATATTTTAAACGACCTTTCCAACGACACCCCACAGCATGGGTTTGACAAGAAAAAAAAACACATTACGACGCGACATGGCAGCATGGTATTAGTATGTACTATACAACTTAAAATTTCCATGAATTGAGTTCGAATTTCTACCACTGGGCGACCACTAGTACAAAAATAAAAATGTATTTACTGTAAATTTGCAGATCATGAACGAGGACGGCTCGTTCGAGGAGAAGCGGCTGGTGTGTCATTCAATACTCGAGCACAAGGACAATAAACTGGTCAAGTTGGTCGCGCACCTCACCAGGGGATGGTGAGTTCAAAGCTTGATAAATTAATCAACTTTCTTAATAATTATATTTTTGCTACACACGTATATACAGGGTGTTAGGGTAAACACCGTTATCCTTGCAACCAGTGGTTTGGTTTTATTTACAGATCGTAAAATCAATGGAAAATTACACCTTTTTTTTTTCAATCTACCTTTTACCACAAGAGACGCAAGTTCGTTGCGCTAGGGCAACGAACTTGCGTCTCAACACGGACGGGGGGTGCAGGATGTGACCTGACTGTGTGCGAGCGCTACCCCTCCCTCAGACAGTCAGCTCTTACGCTAGCGAGCACGGTGTCGGATAGAAAATTCGTAAAATCTTTTAATGAAAATAACGTTTTTTTTGTTGTTTTCGGTCATTTATGTTTATATTTAAGGTCAACTACCCATGGTTTGAGTGACAACGGTGTTTACCCTTACAGCCTGTATAGCTAGGTATACTAGCTGCGCCCCGCGGTTTCGTCCGCGTAAGTCTCGATCCCGTGGAATTTCGGGATCAAAAGTATCCTATGTCCTATTCCAGGTCATGGTCTACACATGTGCCAAACATTCAAATCCGTTCAGCCGTTTTAGCGTAACAAACAAAACTAATATGAATACTATCTTTCGATTTAATATTAACATGGATATAAGTGTTCATATAATTAGGTACAAATAATATGCCAACAATAATAACATCAAAATAAGGTATAGACATGCATCGATGAAAGTTCATGGGCGTGCTGCATAATCATCATACGTCATCAAGATATAGGGGCGTGTTCTTGGGCGTTGCGGCAGCGTAGAAGTTCGTTCAGTTCTGTACAAACAAACGCGACTACGCATTTATTTGCAAGTGTACTTAGATTGATCTCTTCATATTTCCTTCGTAAAGATGTTGTGTTACTAACTATGTATTCTGCATTATTCCCAGCGAGTCCGGCCACGTGTGCGTGCGGCTGGCGCGGCGCGAGGGCGCAGTACTGGAGCTGCAGCTGGGCGCCGCCCTGCACGACGCGCCGCACCACGCCTGCGCCGACCAGCTGTACACGCCGCACGTCACGCTCATCAGTAAGTTACATAACAATACATACTGACATCTGTGCGGCGCCGCCCTGCACGACGCGCCGCACCACGCCTGCGCCGACCAGCTGTACACGCCGCACGTCACGCTCATCAGTAAGTTACATAACAATACATACTGACATCTGTGCGGCGCCGCCCTGCACGACGCGCCGCACCACGCCTGCGCCGACCAGCTGTACACGCCGCACGTCACGCTCATCAGTAAGTTACATAACAATACATACTGACATCTGTGCGGCGCCGCCCTGCACGACGCGCCGCACCACGCCTGCGCCGACCAGCTGTACACGCCGCACGTCACGCTCATCAGTAAGTTACATAACAATACATACTGACATCTGTGCGGCGCCGCCCTGCACGACGCGCCGCACCACGCCTGCGCCGACCAGCTGTACACGCCGCACGTCACGCTCATCAGTAAGTTACATAACAATACATACTGACATCTGTGCGGCGCCGCCCTGCACGACGCGCCGCACCACGCCTGCGCCGACCAGCTGTACACGCCGCACGTCACGCTCATCAGTAAGTTACATAACAATACATACTGACATCTGTGCGGCGCCGCCCTGCACGACGCGCCGCACCACGCCTGCGCCGACCAGCTGTACACGCCGCACGTCACGCTCATCAGTAAGTTACATAACAATACATACTGACATCTGTGCGGCGCCGCCCTGCACGACGCGCCGCACCACGCCTGCGCCGACCAGCTGTACACGCCGCACGTCACGCTCATCAGTAAGTTACATAACAATACATACTGACATCTGTGCGGCGCCGCCCTGCACGACGCGCCGCACCACGCCTGCGCCGACCAGCTGTACACGCCGCACGTCACGCTCATCAGTAAGTTACATAACAATACATACTGACATCTGTGCGGCGCCGCCCTGCACGACGCGCCGCACCACGCCTGCGCCGACCAGCTGTACACGCCGCACGTCACGCTCATCAGTAAGTTACATAACAATACATACTGACATCTGTGCGGCGCCGCCCTGCACGACGCGCCGCACCACGCCTGCGCCGACCAGCTGTACACGCCGCACGTCACGCTCATCAGTAAGTTACATAACAATACATACTGACATCTGTGCGGCGCCGCCCTGCACGACGCGCCGCACCACGCCTGCGCCGACCAGCTGTACACGCCGCACGTCACGCTCATCAGTAAGTTACATAACAATACATACTGACATCTGTGCGGCGCCGCCCTGCACGACGCGCCGCACCACGCCTGCGCCGACCAGCTGTACACGCCGCACGTCACGCTCATCAGTAAGTTACATAACAATACATACTGACATCTGTGCGGCGCCGCCCTGCACGACGCGCCGCACCACGCCTGCGCCGACCAGCTGTACACGCCGCACGTCACGCTCATCAGTAAGTTACATAACAATACATACTGACATCTGTGCGGCGCCGCCCTGCACGACGCGCCGCACCACGCCTGCGCCGACCAGCTGTACACGCCGCACGTCACGCTCATCAGTAAGTTACATAACAATACATACTGACATCTGTGCGGCGCCGCCCTGCACGACGCGCCGCACCACGCCTGCGCCGACCAGCTGTACACGCCGCACGTCACGCTCATCAGTAAGTTACATAACAATACATACTGACATCTGTGCGGCGCCGCCCTGCACGACGCGCCGCACCACGCCTGCGCCGACCAGCTGTACACGCCGCACGTCACGCTCATCAGTAAGTTACATAACAATACATACTGACATCTGTGCGGCGCCGCCCTGCACGACGCGCCGCACCACGCCTGCGCCGACCAGCTGTACACGCCGCACGTCACGCTCATCAGTAAGTTACATAACAATACATACTGACATCTGTGCGGCGCCGCCCTGCACGACGCGCCGCACCACGCCTGCGCCGACCAGCTGTACACGCCGCACGTCACGCTCATCAGTAAGTTACATAACAATACATACTGACATCTGTGCGGCGCCGCCCTGCACGACGCGCCGCACCACGCCTGCGCCGACCAGCTGTACACGCCGCACGTCACGCTCATCAGTAAGTTACATAACAATACATACTGACATCTGTGCGGCGCCGCCCTGCACGACGCGCCGCACCACGCCTGCGCCGACCAGCTGTACACGCCGCACGTCACGCTCATCAGTAAGTTACATAACAATACATACTGACATCTGTGCGGCGCCGCCCTGCACGACGCGCCGCACCACGCCTGCGCCGACCAGCTGTACACGCCGCACGTCACGCTCATCAGTAAGTTACATAACAATACATACTGACATCTGTGCGGCGCCGCCCTGCACGACGCGCCGCACCACGCCTGCGCCGACCAGCTGTACACGCCGCACGTCACGCTCATCAGTAAGTTACATAACAATACATACTGACATCTGTGCGGCGCCGCCCTGCACGACGCGCCGCACCACGCCTGCGCCGACCAGCTGTACACGCCGCACGTCACGCTCATCAGTAAGTTACATAACAATACATACTGACATCTGTGCGGCGCCGCCCTGCACGACGCGCCGCACCACGCCTGCGCCGACCAGCTGTACACGCCGCACGTCACGCTCATCAGTAAGTTACATTACAATACATTTGTGGCGGCATCTACATCGCCCCATGGCAACTACGCTGTCGTGCAAAAATTCTGCATCGCGCAAGCGGAGTTTACCGCGCGACTAGCATATATACAACGTCCATCGACATCTATCGCAGTTGCCTGCCAGACACAACACCCGTCTGGTCGGATCCTTCCTTTTCTATAGAGGATTAGCTTCCGCCCGCGGCTTCGCCCCTTAATCTAAATTAACGTGTTCATATTAAGTTTAGTGTATCACAGGTATTTTATGCCTTTTTCGGCACCAGTCTCTCACAAATTTTAACCTTTTTTTTTAGATTCAGCACCTTCTGTACAAATAAACATTTCATCATCTGCCTAGCCTTTTCCCAACTATGTTGGGGTCGGTTTCCAGTCTAACCGGATGCAGCTGAATACCAGTATTTTACATGGAGCGACTGCCTATCTGACCTCCACAACCCAGAAACATCATAAATCAACATTTGTGATGAGATATAAATAAATAAATTATTATAACATTTATTTATAGATATGTTAATATTTCTAGCGACGTCTCTCTACCCGGTGCGGTGTCCGATGCTGGGGCGCTACACGGTGCTGGACTCGCTGGCCGACAGGCGCAGGAGACGACAACAACTTACTATTGGTAACACATGCTATGTTCTCATGAAACCTCCTTAAACGGTGAAGGAAACCGGCATGTCCTAGAACCAAAAATTCAAAGACATGACATCTACAACCCGTGCGCATTAACATGGCCCCTGGCTCCCTCCGCACGGCGCCGGCGCGCGGGGGGAGTGTTGCTCCGAGCCAGGCGCCACGGTGATGCGCACGGGTCGTACAACCCGCACGGGGCCCGCGAGGTGGATTACGGCCCGCTCCTTCTCACAGAGAGGAGGCCTGTGTCCCAGCAGTGGGAACATTATAGGCTGATTATGCTATGTTCTCCTGGAAGTCTAGAAAAGAGTGGCGGCAGAGAGCGTCATGCCGTTTTGCCGTCACGGCATGCAAGAGTCGGTCTCACCCCCGGCGCGCCAAAAGATGTTTCACATAAAAATGTAACCTATCCGAGGCGGGGTGCTAACATTTTCGAGCTCGCTTCGGTCGCTCTTGCATCCTAAATTATCATTATTCTCAAGCATTTATGCATAAGTCGGCAAAGAAATATAAAATTTTCTATGTGTACGAATGCTAAAATAATATTTTCGAGCTCGCTACGCTCGTTCTTGCATATTAATGATCCTGTGGCGGCATCTACATCGCCACCTGCGAACTACGCATCAAAGACCTGACGTCACACAAAAATCCTGACGTCACATAAATCCTGCAAAGTGCATTACCGCGCGTTGGACATATAGACAAGAACCCAACATCAATCATTGGGCAGTTGCCCGCCAGACACAACACCCGTCTGGTCGGAGGATCCTCCCTTTTCTATGGCGGATGAGTGAACTTTACACTCTGTTCCTCATATTACCTAGTCTTTTTCTAAAAAAGTCACTTGTCCCCTTGTTCCCCATAATTGCAATCATTGTATTTTTTTATTGCTGTATGGGCCAGATCTTGACTGCAATCTTCCCGCTGGAAAGCGACGGATGAGCTCATTAATGGAAAAAGCAAGTCCTGGCTGTTCACTCTTGCTCGATAGTTACCTGTAACTGAAATCTAAAAAAAAAAACAATACTGAAATCGAATTTTTCTGTTTGCTTATTTCTGACATACTTATTAAAAAAAATGCAGAGAAAATTAAGCTTGATTCACACATTTCATGCCGATGTCAGCACTGACACTGACAAGTGGGGGGGATGCGTTCATAGAGAACGTATGAAAGAATATTTAGCACTGTGCCGGTACTGTGTCAGAACTGTGGCTTCACTGATATGTGTGAATCGACCTTTAATCCTTGTACTTGTGCCAGTGAGTTTTTTTTTTACAAAATTACCCTCCATTACTTACAGACGAGTCGACTGGCGAAGAAATAGCAGAGAAGCCAGTAGAGTGCGTGATGGGCCAGTACGACAGCGCTAGCATCGGGTGCGGCGCCTCGCAGGATACTATCGAGTTCCAGTCCGCGTGCACCAGCACAGGTATATCCCAACTAATATTATAAATACGAATCTGAGTTTGTTTCTTTGTGTATTACGCTGTCATGCGGCTACACGGATCTTGTCATTTGGCACATCGGTAGACCATGACCTGGAATAGGACATAGGATACTTTTTATCCCGGTAGTAGTTCCCGTGGGATAATGTGCGGCCTCCACGCGGGCGAAACCGCGGGTAGAAGGTTGTTTACTATACAGGTCTATACAGCCCTCCGCAGACTGATGGGATGAATTCAGCATATCATACTAAGACGATCGGTACATGAAATTATTTCAGGAACGTTATGGGAATCCAATAATCCTGATTTGTATTATTACCTCACGCGCAATGTATCGTTACCGTGGCAAAACCCGTGTAGCCGCACTCCCCGTGTCCCGCGCGCTCGAGTATTTTAACATCCATTCGTGTTTTTTTATATTTTAGCTGTTTTGTGCTACGTACAGAGAATGTAATTTTACATTGAAATAAAGGAATAGTAACTGAAAAAACGATTTAAAAAAATTAAAACTTTCCTGAGAAAATTTCCGGTGGAATATGATTCAAAATAAGGAGCTGACTGCCCCCTGATAATTTGCGGAGGACTGTCCCTTATACCCTGTATACATAAGCCAGGGGAGGGCGTGATGGTCATTTGTAACCGTCGCGAATCATATTTTAATCAACATACAACCTGATACTTGCCTGTAAATTGTGCCTTAAATTGTAAAGTGTTCATATGTATGTATCTATGTATGTATTAATTATTATTCATTATTTTCAAGTTATATGTATTATCTTATATTGCACCTGCCATGTCTGTCTCTGCATCACCCTAAGGTTGACTGGTAGAAAATGCCTCAGGCATTAAGTCCGCCTTTGTACAGTAGTTTTTACTTGTGCATAAAGTTTTAATAAATAAATAAATAAATTGCAAAAAACGCAAGAAAAGTTGAATTTGGCGCATCCCCCTTAATCCGTATACTTTTGTTTCCAGTGTACACCTGCTACGGCAGCTGGCGCGAGGGCTCCTTAGGCCTCGTGGTGGCCGGGCCGGCGCGGCCTGCCACCAGGCCGCACGCGCTGTGCTTCATATACACCACATACGTCAGGAATGGTCAGTACTCACACCCATCCTAGATAAAATCAAACTGGTTGATAATTTAATTGTATTCTTAATTTTATTAAATACTCACGACTCACTTCATTCATTCATTCATTCATTCATGTGGGATTTGGACAATACAACAAGAATCAAAACTCTGGAATTCTTCTTAATTAATTTATTTTTCTCTTCGTCTTTTTTCTACATACGTCTTATACTTCCTTCCGTCATCTGCCTTCTTCTTTTTCAACTTATTCTACTTTTAAACATTCATTCACTATCTCTTTCGCTCCTTGACTAATCTTACATTCATCTCTGTCACTCGTTCATGCGTCACACCTGTCATCCATCTTCACGTCCCGTTTCACTACCTACCATAACGTTCCATTCCTACATTCATACTCATTTCTTTATTGCATTGCATAAGTGTTACATAGATGGAGGATCGAGGAGCTCGTGGCTAAGTAATAACAGCCGCACGGGTCGATCCATGAGGTTAAGCTTCGCTCGTCGGGGTTGGTCCGTGGATGGGTGACCATCTTTACATACCGAGACTCCTCCGTGCTTCGGAAAGCACGTTAAGCCGTCGGTCCCGGCTGTCATTTGTAGATCTTTGACAGTCGTTACGGGTCGTCAGAAGCCTGAAAGTCTGACAACCAGTCTTAACCAAGGGGTATCGTGTTACCCAGTTACTGGGTTGTGGAGGTCATATAGGCAGTCGCTTCATGTAAAATACTGGTATTCAGCTGCATCCGGTTAGACTGGAAGTCGACCCCAACATTGTTGGGAAAAGGCAGGCAGCAGGCGTAGCATGGCGGTTTCTATCTCTACGAAGAATAGACATAGCTTTTTTTATACAAAGTGACAGTTCGTTTCTTCATTTTTGACATCCACCGTAGAAATCTTTCTATAATCTGTCATTTCGTCTTTCATTTCTGACGATCTTTGTCTAGGTCTTTTTGTAGATAGACTATTTCGAAGAAAGTTTTCTATCTTTACTGTCAAAATCACACTGACAACCGATAAATCCTATGACAAAACAAATAATTCTGAGTCGAATTATGTAAAAGAGTGAATTTCGTAAAAAGTGCAGTTGACTCTTTATTTATTTATTTATATATTAGTATATACTTTATTGTACATCACAAATATATATAACAAAAGGAAAAAAAACAAACACTACAAAGATACAATTGGGCGGCCTTATCGCTTTCCGCGATCTCTTCCAGGCAACCTTGGAATGGACAGTGGGCCTGGACATCAAATGGGCCTGTCATAGGTGCAAATAATAAGTATACAATATACTAAAATAGATACACATATACATACATATCTTAAATAATATATAAATACATGCATACATAGGAAATAAATAAGCAACGAAAAATAATCTCTTTCTACTTTGCTGCCGTCGTACAGTCTACAGGAAACGTCATTTTTGTCTACTCTTCCGTCGAGAAAACGGTGCTCATGCTACGCCTGCTGGTGCGATAATGATGTTGAAAGGTTCTTTGTATGTGTCTATTTGACATAATAGATTTGACTTTAACTTTGCGATGTTCCAGACACGGGCGTGCCGGTGCAGTACCTGGCCGTGTCGGGCGTGTCGCGCGCGTGCGACCGCGCCGTGCTGCCGGGCGTGCAGGGGGATAAGGCTTACAACCTCACTATTAATGGTACTTATTTTATACACATATCATTTATTTATAACTAGCTTTCGCCTGCGGCTTTGCCCGCGTGGTATGTCGATAAAAAGTAGCCAAGGTCCTGCTCCAGGGTGCCATCTACGGCCTTGTCAAATGTTGTCGAAATCCGTTCAGTGGTTTAGGTGTGAAAGTGTAACAGACAGACAGAGTTACTTTCGAATTTATACTATTAAGGGCGAATTTCACCAAACTTTTATACCGAGTATAAGTTTTATCCTGCGAATGTATTTTGAATTTTTGACAGTTTTTCCATACATAAACTATCAAAGATGAATGTGAATGTAGCATATAGTATGGATATTTGGATAATATAGTGAAACCGTGTGCTGGTCCCGCAGGCACGTGCGAGCAGAGCAGCAAGTACAACAGCCTGGCGGCGCGCGCGCGCCCGGCGCTGGCGGCGCTGGGCGCGCTGCTGGCGCTGGCGGCGCGGTGATACGTGCGCGGGGCCTGAGGCGGGCGGGGCTCGGGCGGCGGCGGCAGGGGGCGGGTAGATGTAAGGGTCTAACTATGTACTGGCCATCTGTTTTCAAGATAGAGAAGGTAAAGAAAACCGAAAAAAAAAAGTTTAGTCAAGCCTCGTATCCATTAGGCAATATTTGTCGTGCGACATGTTGCACAACATGTTCCTCAACATGTTGAAAGTTAACGCGGAACTTTTGTTTAACAGTGTTATCTGTCTCCACATGATCAATCGTCGACAACATGTCGCCAGAGCAACTACCGTTGATTTCAGCGGGGCTAGTTTTATATGTCGACGTCAGCGATGGCTGAACGATAGTTGCCGTCATGATCTCGATTCGGTGGTACGGACTCCATAGTGCAGGTTTACAATAAAACACGATGATACAGCAACTCAGTTAGTATTTCACTTTCAGAACAATCATCACAGTAGGTACATTACTAATAATGTTCACGCACTACTTTACACGTTCGGGCAAACCGACAGTTTCGCAGGAGAAGTGGAGGTCTGCATCAGTTTGTTGCCCTCACAAGACTGACTCGTCGCTTCGCCACTTCCCTTACCACGACTCTGTCCACGTGACGCCCCACTCTAGCGAGCGCGTCACGGCGTTTACCCTCTCCTTAGTACTACAATAATCAATTGAGGGACTATTATCGCTCAACTTTCATAATCTACGACACATATTTATCGAAAAATGCATCAAAAAGGAAAAAAAGACATGTTAGTGGGTTAGAAATTACTTACAAAATAAAGAAAATGTATTCAGTGAGTCTGTGCCGTTGATAGATCTTTTACGAATTTTTGCGCATCACGTCTCCAACATTTGATGCTCAACTGCATGTTGCACGGGAACAAACAACAAGCCGCGCGTCAAATTGCACGCCAGCTGGCAACGTCGCGCACTGTTGTGCAAGGTTGCCAAACATGTTGAGCGTCACGTGTTGCTCGTCAATTGTTGCCTAGTAGATACAAGGCTGTAACCTAACCTAACCCAGCGAGAGGAATTCCCTGAACAATCTTTGTCGACGCTAGCACTTTTCTCAAGAGAGCCTTACAAATTTAAATAGGATTAGCCGCCACAATAACATTCTAGCGACTGCCTATCCTACCTCCACAACCACCCAGTAACTGGGTAACACGATACCCCTTGATAACACTGGTTGTCTGACTTACGGGTTTCTGACGACTGTCAAAGATCCTCAAAGCCGGGATCAACGGCGTGCTTTCCGAGGCACGGAGGAGTCTCGATATGTAAATATCCATCCACGGACCAACCTCGGCAAGTGTAGCTTAACCTGAGGGATCGATCCATGCGGCTGTTATTACTTAGCCACGAGCTCCTATAGAAAAGAGGTATATTCACGCTGTTTCCTTTTATCATCAGTCATTAGCACCATTGTTCATGAACATGTCCAATTATGAAAAACCTTATTGATTCCAATTTCTTGAGAAGACAAGATGGCCTATACTAAGTCGCTAACCATGCATTTTATTGTCTTAGACACAAACTAATATCCTTATTGCTACTCCAAACTCAAGTTTTCTAATTTTTACATTTATTTTTTAATCAAAAGTACATCCAAACCCTGCTGCATATGTATAGCGAATAGTGTTGCTTTTTAATGTGATAAGTGCAAGATACGGCAAGAACACTAAGTAGTACCAGTGGTAGAAAAGTACCGAACACGTACCAACCTCCTTTGTGAGCTCGGCAGCTTTTAGTAGGATTTAAAGGTTATTGTAATGGCAGCACTGAAATTGAACTGTCAAAGTGCTAAAATGTTGCCATTTAACGGTGAATTATTTTATAGAGTTGTTTTTCTTTCGGAAAATTTTTGGTTGTTATTTTTTCTTGTGTTTTGTAAAAATTGTTTTTTATTTGTGGAACTCTGTGAAATAATTGAATCGTGTGCTATAGGTTAGGAGAGAACGAAACAATGTTAAAAGAAACGAAGCAACGTGATCGATAATGTAAATATTAAAAGGTATAAAGTTGGATAACTGAAGAAAATATGACGATTTTTAAGTAATTGTTACTTATGTAATTTAATTATGATATATGTAAACATAATCTATCGTGGGGAATGGATATAGAACTGTCATAATGATATCATGAAATTATTTTTCAGAATAATTGAAAATAAATAATTATGTAAAAATTCAATGATTTTATTAAGACAAGAGTTCTATCCCATTTTGACCACGTACAGATATTTGATATTTTTATTTTTTAAACATACTTAGGTAGTATACTAATGTAGTCAGTGCCATATTTGTTAAGCCCTCCTAAATACCGACGATTTGTCGCTGCTATTAGTCGCACGATTATTAGTCTTAGTTTGAATTAAATAGATGTAACGCTGTTTTTAAGGCTGCAGTCGTAAGTGCATGCGACAAATCGCTGCGATTTTTCTTTATACGCAAACGCAAACCTGCTTTTAAGTATTATCAACGCGTAGGCAAATTGCAGCTACGACTTTAAAAAAATTGCTCAAAAATCGCGCGACAAAATTGTCGTATACTTATGCGTTTTTTCTTCACAAATATGGCACAGATTAAATCTGTACAATATAACGATGGTATAATATAGAAAAAAACGCTTTCAAAGTATACATTGTATGCAGATTATACATAATATAGCCGGAGCCAATGGTGAACATAGCAGTCCAGTCTAACCGGATAGGAAATACTTTCTAAAATTATTATAAATGGCTGGTAATTTTTTCTCATTTGTCCATACAACTTTTAAATCTATCCTTGTTTAAAATCACATTAAAATCTAAGTTATTTTTATGAAAAAAAAAAAAAACAAGTTTAAACGGCTGAAAGGATTTAGGGCCCTATCTCACTAAGACACCAGTGGCGTTGCAACCAAGGTCGCACTGTCAAAAAATGTATGGTTGGTTGCGCAACCGATCGCACGCTTGGCAAGCTAGTTATATTATGCTGGCAGCGCGACCATGGTGTCCTAGTGAGATATACACCTTAAATAAGATACTTTATATCCGAGTATATGAAATTTTTCTCAGAATCCGAGTAAAACCGCAAGCAAAAGTTAGTCATATACAAAAAAATGTTAGTCTACGTTCAGCAATGGTTTCGGTAAGATATACAGAATATATGAATAAGACTAATTTAGATAGAACTAAATGTAGATAAAAGTATGCTCAGCCGATTTGATTAGTTTACGAAAAACGTCCATCTTTCTTATTATGCTCATTTTTTGAGTTTTTTTTGTTGTAAGAATTGCAGCTAAAGTGCGAAATAAGAGCTTAGGCTAGTCATTGATTAATGTGTTTTTTTTTAATTTAACACGAAAAAAAAATAGGTATTTAAATCTAGCAACATAAAATCGCATTTACAATCATAATTATTGTGGATATCATCTGTGTAGCCTTTTCCCAACTATGTTGTGGTCGGCTTCAAGTCTAACCGCATGCAGCTGAATACCAGTATTTTACATCGAGTGACTGCCTATCTGACTTTCACAACCCAGTAACTGGGTCGGAGATTAAAAAATAAAGCGACTTTCAAAATTATCTTAAAGGCTCCCGCAGACTGACTTGTTCCATCAAAGTCGCGTCGCGCCTGTCTGTGGAGCCTTTATTTCATGTGAACATTTTGTTATCTCTAAAATAGGAGTAATTCAATTTTATTAATAAAACCACATTATAACAGACAAAGCTATCTTTTATTTTATAATATGTTTCTAAAGTAAATAGTATTACGTAAAGCAGCTATTTACGCATTTCGAATATTTCTCATAATAATTATAAGAAAGGCTCTTATTCCGTACTGAATGAGTGTACCAACATTATTTATAAACTTAATTTAAAATAACAGTAATATTTTTTTATAATTCCTGTGTAGTGGGGCCATCACGAGTGTTTTTGAAAGTATCGAAAATGTATTAAAAAAGTAAAAGGTTTCTGTAAAAAAAAAATGTTTGAGGTCTATCTTCGATCATGAAAATATGCATTTTAAGATGGCGCCCTTATAATATTATTTCCAATATACTCAGTTTGCTTTCGATGCTAAAAATCAATAATGACCAACAGTAGTTATATAAATATACATTTGCTCATACGAAATAGTTGAGTTTTATTTAGTATGTGATAAAATTAACTTAAGTATTGTAAACCTATGTACACGGATTTTTCTTGCTTAAAAAAACCACTTAAAAATCGCATTACGATTATTCAAACCAGCCACGATTATTTTGTCGCAAGTTCCGTCCGTGTGCAAAGGGCCTAAATGATGTAAATATAATCAAGTTCCTGTATGCTTTTAGTTGAACTCAAATTTTATCATTTGTGATAATATTCTGATTCAGAATGTCAATGCTTGCCTAAAATTTGTTTTTATAAAGAAATATTATGTAGCCCAGAAGACTATTGTACATACTTTAGCTGGATAATTTATTAAATTATTGTTGCATGGTGGCGATTTGGTCGCGCGACAGATTTTTTGTCGAGATTATAAATTCGTTATTTATGTTGAAACGCACGTAATAATCAACAGGTGTCCTTGGCAATGCTACCGGGCACTTATCCCGGTAGTAGCATTATCAAAACCAGTGTTTGTCATATAAATAGTAACCAAAGTTACTACCATTACTTTGCAAAAATGACTTTAAAAAAAAAGTGCTACCAGTCGCCAGTGTGCAAACGACCTAAGTATAAACGCATTTTTTTTAAATTACAGGACGAAAGTATTAATTTATATAAATAACCGAAGATAATAAATAGGTAATAATTATATTGAAAATTATAAACGAAAAGTTTCATACGATCATTTTTATCAAAAAAAAAAAGTTTTTTTTAAAGAATAATTTAATAAAAACGTGTTTAATGCACTAAAATGTTAAAAAATTAAATTCACTTAGATTTAAGAGCTTTGTTTTATTTTTAATTTATTGTATTTTTTAAATTAAGGCGAAAAAAATCTTCACTTTGTGAATAATCTGCACGTTCATGGTTTATGTAAAAAATGTAATACTCTCATTGGATATGTACTTTCGCGTGTAAATATTTTTATTTGGCTGAAGGATTTTGTGATATCAAAATGTTTTTTTTTTCGTGTATAAAATAAGCGTTTATTGATGTTTTGTGGCGTCTCCATGTTGATTTCGATTTGGCCACAGGATACGATTTGTAACTATTAACGTATAAGCCTATTATTATATTTTGATTACTGAAATATATTTGAAAAATAATTTGGTTTTTTATTTTTTTGGTAACACTTCATAGATATATACCTTTTTTAGGGTTCCGTAGTCAACAAGGAACCCTTATAGTTTTACCATGTCCGTCTGTCTGTCCGCGGCTTAGCTCTGAGACTCTTAGTGCTAGAAAGCTGTAATTTGGTATAAGTAAAAATATTTTTTTTAGGGTACCTCCCCTGCTCTTAAAGTGGGTATGTTTTTTTTTCTCGTCTATCCCACCGTGTGGGTGTCTGAAAAATATAGTGAGTCTGGAAAACCATTTTTGGATTCAGGGATCCGTTTGCGAAATATTAAGCTTTGAAGTGCTAATTTTTGTTAGAGTCAAGTGTCCCTACCAGCTAAATGGTTGATTTTGGATAATATGTGAAAAAATTTACGGCAGTCTTTTAAACGTTATGGACCAAGTGATTATTAGGATATAATAAAAAATGCCCGGGTAGTTTGGAAATACGAGAGGGCAGTGTGATAACAACTATTGAAATAATCAAATCGACCGGGCATTTTGTATATTGCCATTCACCTATGGGGCAGCACAAGTAAAACCAGGCTTTGTTACTGTTATTTTTATTGCAAACGTAGAATCAATATTTAAAATCATATAAAATCTTTCCATTCATGGACACTGCTGACCTATGATGACTTTACTATGTTAAACTGTTGTCAAAACTTTGGTTACAATTAAATGAAATGTGCAAAATACCTACTTCTGTACTACCAGATTGCCCAAAGACCACACGACAATATTTATAATGACGAGGTATTTTTATAAATAAGGAAGTTCAAATTATAATTAACTAGCTGCGCCCCGCGGTTTCACTCGCATAAGTCTCGATCCCATGGGAATATCGGGATAAAAGTAACCTATGTCCTTCTCCAGTTCATGATCTACCTATGTGCCAAATTTCATGCAAATCCGTTAAGCAGTTCACGCACGATGGCGTGACCAAGGGAAATAGGGGTACGTTTTTATAAAATTAAATATAGATTATTTCGCCCTAAGTAGCTTCATAATGCGCGGGCATTATGAAAAATGCCCCTATTTATTATTTGGTCCATAACATAAATAATAACGAAATCATAAGGAAAAAAAAAAAACTATCACAGTTAAGTAGGCTTTACAAGTAACCGAGTAATAATCGACCGACTTTGCAGTTGCATAAAATTCAATGTTATGTTTGTTGTTGAGATAAATTCATCCCAACTACGGAACCCTTCATTGTGCGTGGTTCGACACGCACTTGACCGGGTGCGCGTTTTTTTTAAATAAAGAATGAGTGAACTTTACACCCTGTTTCTCATACCTCTAAATACTTATATATTATCTGATTGAAGACGAGATGTCGGTCGTCGGGCGGCGAGATGCTGGACGACATTTTTGCCATCGCGGGCCAAACTGGGATGAGGCTGGCATAGGAGCGTAGGATTGGCAGAAGAAAAGAGAGGCCTTTGTCCAGCAGTGGACATAATTTGGCCTGTGGATGCTGACGATGATGATGAACACCTAGCGACTAATTACGGGAGAAAACAGATCTTCGCTAAGTGCCCTAGTTTTTGAGATATAAATGTTGCCCTGGTGGAGAGACTCTCCCCAGATCGGCCACCTATAACCCCTTATATCTTTTGAACCAGTGACCGACAAATTCTGATATTAGGCGACAAATTTCGACAAATTATGGGAGAAAACAGATCTTCGCTAGGTGCCCTAGTTTTTGAGATATAAATGTGGCCCTGCTGGGGAGACACTCTCCAGATCGGCCACCTATAACCCCTTATATCTTTTGAACCAGTGTCCGACAAATTCTGATATTTGGCGACAATTTTTTTTTGTAATCGCAACTAAAATCCCTGATGGTGGCCCTGCCAGAGTCGGTGACACAAATATAGCCCCGAATAACAATGGTTTTCATTATGGATGCACGAAACGTCCATAAGGAAAACCATTATGATTACCCAACCACAATGATTTGAGTTAATTAGAACATGTCAAAAACAATAACAAGATAATATATTTAGCTTCGCGTTTTGTTCCCGACAAAGGGTCGACCACTGACTCATTTTCACTGAAAACAAAGTTATGAAACCGAAGTATCCTGCTTTACCGAGACAGGTGACCTAACCAAGTCTGAAGAGCCCCAAAGAGATCACCGAATCGAAATCAGGATACGGACGCTAAAAGGTCTAGATCGGGCCCATGTGGGACCCGGTAAAAGCGCATTACTTCCTATTATTATTTTTTTGTCTTTGACATTGCATTGAAGGCGTACGAGGGGCCGAATTCAACTCGCAGAGGCCCCTTAGACAATTTTAAATGGAATGAGGCACCAACAGACGATTATCCCTTTATGCACTATGCAAGTGCACCCAAGGACAACCCCCGGTTGGTGTAGGACTATTGCAAGCTATGGAAACAAAGATATTGGATTATGGATTTGGGTGGCTTAGTGAACTGGTTATCCTGAACTATGGGGAGACTATGGCCCCTGCCTGACCAATGTTATTTATACAATACACAGATAAAATGGCAGGGGGTGACTTGCACACTCAATAATGGGCCCCCGAAAACGGTCGCTAGCACAGAGTGTCGTAACAACAAGGGGGCAACATGTCCTGAGGTGCTTAAGAGGAGTGAAAGGTATTCCACGGCTATCAGGACAATCCCGGAAGTACGGTCAAGATCCCTACCAGCATCTTACTGGAATACTTCCTTCCTCCGAGCATGTTTGCTCTTGGGCAGGGGATCTTGCGAATCTCCACTCAAGCCGGCCAATCATGGCAAGAATGAGATGAGGAATAAGACTTCTCCCGGGAGGTAGGGTCCGTGGGGTCAGTACTGCCTAACAGCTCGCCACATGCTGCCCTACGGGTTTTTGTATCTCTCTTGGTCTGGCTCCTCATCCTAGACCTGTTCCGGCGAAGTAAACTCAGCCGGCATAGACCCAGAGTTCGGAGCACGCAAGCCCCACCACGACTTCAACTTGCGGTGGGACTATTATTATATTATTATTTTCATTTTTATTCCTATCAGAAACAAAAGTTAAATGAAAAGATGTTATGGAAATTGGACACCCCACAAAGACCTTTGAGAGAGTTTTGAGATATTCAAGCTTTAAGTTCGAAATTCTTCTGATCGTAGCTTTTATTCTGGGGTTGGTTTTTTAATTAAAGGATAAATACATAAATTTTAATTTTATTAATCATAAGTCTGAAATTATTACTTATTTTTTGAGATATTAGCAAAAATATGATGATGGATCATTTTCGTTAAAATACTATTTCATAAGCCCAGGGTAAAAACATATTTAGCCAAAAGGATCCAAACTTTAAAATATAATTAAAAACACGAAAGGAATTATGACGTATAATTTAGGAAATAAACTTCATATTCGTTCATTATAATCTTTTTAATACTTTTCATATTTGCTACACAGTGAATTTATTGTTTAAAAAACAGCATACGAAATTTTGCCGATTTTGCTGATTTACGTGATTTTACATTTAAAATACTGTAGGTATATTTCTATATGTCTTATTGCACATCATGAAAGATCATTTCAATTAAGATCTAATAAATTAATTATTATGAAATTGTTACAATAACTATTTTTAAATCACTACATTGTATTAACATAACATAATGTAAAAATGTAACAAATAAATAAAAATAAAAAAAGATTTTCTACCGCTGCGGAATGGAATCGTTCGTAGGTACAGTAGGTAAGTAAATTTTATGAAAAGTTTCCTTATAATATCAAAATGATGGTCACTTAGCCTATTTCATAAATCACTCATGAATTTTTTTTTATTCCAGTCGAAGCATTACAACAGTTGGCACGTGTCGACTGTTCTACTTTAATATTAATGAATACCAACTAAAATGTTGAGTTTAATAACATTTTTTGCAATAATTATAATAGTTAAAGCTGACGCTCGGGGTCCGGACAATGGTAAGGACTATTTAGCTTACTAATTATTACTTCAAATAGCCAATTGGAATTATTTTTTACATGCTTGTTGGGCAGAGGTGTATCTATAGTAGGTACTCCCACATTTCGCCAGATATCATTAAGTCCCATGCTAAAACTCAAACTCAAACCATTTATTTCAATTAAACCATTTACAGGCACTTTTGAATTGTCAAGGAGTCGGTCAGTCAGAAATATGAAGCTAGTTGCCCATTCCAAAGCGTAGTAGGTACCTATGATGAAGAACGGGCAAGAAACTCCACGGACACTCTTTTAAATCAAAATATTGTTACAAAATATTGGTTACATCATTTATGTTGAAATTATACATGTGAGAACAATGTAGAAAGCACGTTAAAAGCGTCCGCAATTATAACATAAAACAGGGGGTTTACAGGGGGGTTACAGGGGTCGAGCCTATTGCCATAAACCGGGTAAAAATCTAGACTCGGGGCTGCTAATGAGAAATTCCAATAACACAGCCCGACCTTTTTACTGTTTTGAGTTTGGTAATTCTTCAAATTACTTGTCTCGCTCTGGGCGGAGCGGAAGGGCGTGTCAGACTTTTACTGACTAAAACCCACCCGTGTTCCTTCAGTTGCCTGTTGCCAAGGTCCCGGTATCCCTTTCGGACTTTCCCGCAACCCTGGCAGGAACACTGCCCGACCTGGGAATCGAACCGAGGAAATCCACCGGCTGCTAGAATCTCAGCCGGGAACATACAACACTAACAGTAGTACCTTCAGTACTGTTATACAGTATGTTAACTAACGAAGGGCGTTCCCGCTAACCTGCAATAGTATAGCGTCTATACATACTAAAAAAAATATTACCATTAAAAAAAAATGTTTTTTTTTTGTTTTTGTATAGTAAAATATTCACAATAAATATTAAATTGTTACGGAAAATAAACTCTCTGTACACGCCCACTTGTCACACTTGTTTTTCTACGTTGAAAAACAAAAGTGTGCGTGTACAGAGTGTTTCTTTTACGTTTAAATTTAATCGTTTTGTGAACATTTCACGACACAAATAATTTTTTTTTTTTTTTTTGTGGTATTTTTTTTTTTTTTGCTTGTATACACGATATACTACTGCAGGTTATCGGGAACGCCCTTTGTTAGTTAACATACTGTAGATTACCAGCTCTTTCATATGGTGCATCATCAGATCTCACTTACAACGCAAGCATTTTTTACCGTGTTTTTTCCTATAACTCTGAGACCATGTCAAAGAATCAAGTGGCATAGAAATTAATTTTCATTTTGTTTTTTTCTCGATGTGTGTACCTAATTACCCGACTACGGCGAAGAAAAAAGGAGGGTTATGATTTTGACCGGTATGTATGTATGTATGTATATATGTATGTATGTATGTATGTTCATCTGTTCCCTCCTATCTTCCAAACCACTTATCACAATTTGACAAATGAGGTATCGTTAGAAGCGTCGTGATTGTCCGCTGGTTATAGGTTATGTGAAGTCACATTAAATTAAAAATGGCGCCCTCTAGAGGACATAAAGTGAGGAACTTAAAAAAAAAAATGTTTTAATCATACCATGTTGGGTATCAAATGAAAGGGCTTAATGAGCACATTTCAAAAATATATATATTATAACCCCAAAAGAATTTAAAAAAAAATGAAGTAATAAAAACTAAAACCCAACTACGACTTAAAAGGACAAATTAAAAATCCGGAGTCACACGTAATCTGTTCGATTTATGCTCTAACACGTGTGACTCCGGATTTTCAATTTGTCTGTCTGTGGTGTCTTGTTTATACCTTTTAAGTCGTAGTTGGGTTTTAGTTTTTATTACTTCATTTTTTTAATTGATCAGTACGAGTAAATCATTCTTAGTTAAAGCTAAGAAAATGCGACGTTGTCATGTAGGTATTGTATTTTTTTCATGGACAAAAATAGTCTGCATTAAATATTTATTTTTTCCTTTTTTCACGCAAGGGAGTATTTTACGTAAATAATCGTGACTTGAAAATTGTATGAAAAACGAAAAAAAAAATCAGAAAATACAAACATTTGTCAGTTGATTCTTTGCTAATCCCCTAGAGTTATAGGATTAAAAAAAAACATGTTGTAATACGGTACGATAATGTTTTCTTTCCTACTTTCATAGTGTTCGCTTGTACAATGTGCAAACAGTTAACTTTTAATTATTTAACAGATCTCGTGAAAATCACATTTGAAATCCAGCCTGAGACATTAAAAAATGGACTTAACTTAATTTGTGACCACAATAGTAATGTTATACTTAAACAATACACAGTTTTCGAAGGAGAAGAATTCCAAATAATTACAAATTATAGATCCTTTATCAATCATTTCACGTAAGTAAATGAAGAATAAGTTAGGTACCCATTTGTGTTTTAATATTATGCAAGTACTCGTATTTAATCGAACCCCGAATAATTATATAAATAATATATTAACTATTTAATTATTTATATTATATAATAATTAAATTAGGTATAGTATATTTTTAGTAGACAGGTACTACAAATTTAATTATTATTAATTGTGCCTCTTTTTGTGTGCCCTAAAATAATTCCCATTATGGTGTTCTGTATTCCAGAACACCATAATGGGAATTATTTTAGGTAGGTACTAAATAGTCAACTAACTGCGAGAAACTTGAATGTAGGCCCCGTTCGATCGGGGCGCCCTCGGTAGCTTAGTTATTGCGACTAACTTTGAGTAAAGGCCAGAAAGTTAAAAAAGGCTCTTTTTTTTTAAAGCGTACTCTTTAATAGTGTACGCCTAATAAATAGCCTAAGGAAGCTAAGCTTTTAATAAAGGATCAATTGAATATTTCCCAATAATATTTGTAAAATTATATTATGTTTTATCAGTGTTTAATTTAAGTAAGTAGGCAGGCAGGCATTAAGTTTTTGCTTTAATCTTTTACAGCTGTCATGATAACAATAATAACACTGATTTTTATTCGTATGCGAAGAAAGACGGTACTAAAAACGTCACCACTGTAAGTAATTTAACCATTGTAATAATTGTAATTGTACTATCCCTCCGGGAATACGGATTTGATGTGTTGATAAAAGAATAACGTCTGTTTGTTTTATAAAATTAATAATTATTTCTCAGTTTATAGCTGAAAAAAGAATGGGTACTCTGTGGAAGTGTACGATTTTGGCCCATCGAAATATCGAAACAAAAGTTCCCGTGGTCCAGTACAAAGACGCGAACTATTCAGCGGCCTATTGCTACATGCAAATTCACGTGAGACCGAGGGGTATGTAAGCTTATATCCTTCCCAATAATGTTATAAATGTATTTTTTTTAAATTTTGATATCGGTTACTAAACGGATTTAAATCCGGTAGATTTTTCTTAGGCATTCGCTCGTGACTAAATAATAACAGCCGCACGGGTCAATCCATCAGGCTAAGCTACGCTTGCCGGGGTTGTTCCGTGGATGGGTGACCATCTTTACATACCGAGGCTCGTCCGTGCCTCGGAAATAACGTTAAGCAGTTGGTCCCGGCTGTCATTCGTGGATCTTTGACAGTCGTAACGGGTCGTCAGAAGCCCGAAAGTCTGACAACCAGTCATACCAAGGGTATCGTATTACCCAGTTATTGGATTGTGGAGGTTAGATAGGCAGTCGCTCCATGTAAAATACTGGTATTCAGCTGCAACTGTATTTGGTCATCCTAACCGAATTAATATGTTTTTCGTAGCAGCCTTTCTTACCTGCATAGTGTGCACTTGTATAATGTGCAGACAGTTTACTTTTAATTATTTACAGATCCCGAGACAATCACATTTGAAATCCAGCCTAAGACATTAAAAAATGGATTTAACTTAATTTGCGACCACAATGGTAAAGATAAACTACAAAAATACACAGTTCTCGAAGGAGACGAATTCAAAATAATTACAAATTATAGATTCTTTATCAATCATTTCACGTAAGTAAATGAAGAATAAGTTACCCATTTGTTTAAATGTACTCGTATTTAATCGAACCCAAATAATTATATTAAAATTTATTAATAGGTATTGTTATTATTATTTATATTATATTATTAATTATTGTGCCTCTTTTTGTGTGCCCTAAAATAATTCCCATTATGGTGTTCTGTAAATACTAAATCAAATCAAAATATTTTATTTCACATAAACCTACATGGGCACTTATGAAACGTCAGAAGCTAGGTGCACGGTTTCCTGTGGAAAAGAGCCGGCAAGAAACTCCCCAAAATAGTCAAGTAACTGCGACCAACTTGAATGTAGGCCGTAGTTCACAGTTCTAACCTAACCCAACCCGTTTGGTCGGGGCGCCCTAGCTTATTTATTGCGACCAACTTTGAGAAAAAAACTTTTTTACAAAAAAAAACAACCAACTTCGAAAAAAACACTAAATAAAAAGTGAAAAATAACTTTAATTTCGGAAGTCGGTGCCTTTGCTTTTTAATTTTCGTTTTTTGCCACCGACTTCCGAAATTAAAGTTATTTTTCACTTTTCATTTAGTGTTTTTTTTTGTAAAATTTTTTTATTTTTCACTTTTTAGTGGTGGTACCTACCCCACACAAGTTACTACCTGCTATGTAAATAACAGTGAAGGAGTCTAATAATTATATCGTCTACATAGACTGTGGGAAAAATACGTAATATTGAAGCTAGCTCAAAAACTACGCAAGCAAACTTAATAAAATTTATATGGGACCATCTCGGGAGTGTATTTTCGAACTAAAAAAGAATTTTTAAAATCGGTTCACAAACGGCGGAGTAATCGGTGAACATACATAAAAAAAAAAAAACAATCATCCGAACGTAGTAACCTCCTCCTTTTTTGAAGTCGGTAAAAAGCCAGAGAGTTAATAGGCTCTTTTTTTCACAATTAAAAAGTCTATAAGCTTTCAAAGGATATTTCCCAATTTAGTTTTTTTTTGTTAGTTATTAATCCTATACATAAATAAATGAATAGAGTCCCAATAATAATTATTAAATGATATAGTTAATTGATTCAGGCGTGACTTTGCGGAACTCCATTATAAAATACAATAGACGTAGATATATTTAGTAACCTATTTATTTATTTATTTATAAAAATCTTACCTACACTATCTTTACAGATCTATGATCCAATGCGACAGACTGGCCTTACTAACTAAATCCTAAATCTACACCTTATACCTAGTTAAAAAATATCTTAATCTAAATAACTTATTACATATAGTGTAACTTTTGCGAATTCACTCAAGTTGCACCACAATACATCAACCCTCCCGTGAACTTCATTCACCACGCGTATGGCTCTAGTGAGAGGAGTTCTCGCCAGTAGGTTGGTCCTGGCCGCAGGCACAGCGAGCAGGGGCGGGCGTTGCCGCCTCCACACGTACCGGTCGGGCACGTACAGCTGTAGGTGTCGCAGCACTCCCGGGTTATGCGCCACGCCACGTAGTAGTTTCACTACATACGCTACGAGCGAAAACTCCCGTCGTACTCTTAGAGTGTTATACCCTACCATACCCAGAACAAATAGTGTAGGGTACATCAATGGGTATAATGGATATACCCCATACAGCTTGTAATACAAGTGCCTCGTGAACTTATTTTGGATACGTTCCAACATAACACTATACTTCGCCTCATGAGGAGCCCAAATGAATGCGCTATGTTCGAGGTGACTTCTGACTAATGCGTCATATAGTACCCTTAGGGTCATGATGTTGGTGAATCCTTGGGACTGCCTGAGTACGAAACCTAGGTTTCTGTATGCCTTCTTACATATCTTATTGATATGCTCACGGAAGGTTAGTTCCTGAGAGAAGAGTACCCCTAAGTCTCGTACTTGAGACACTCGTTGCATCGGCACATCCTCAACCTTGTACTGATAACTCAAGGGAGTTCGCGCGCGAGTGAACGACATCACCGAACATTTAGCAACATTAAAATGGAGTTTGTTGTCATTGCTCCATTCGACCACTCTGTGAATGTCTTCCTGTAGGCGTTCACAATCCGAGTGATCCCGAACCTCGAGCAGCAATTTCAGGTCATCCGCAAACAATAAACAAGTCCCATGTCTGACGACTTCCGGCAAGTCATTTATCATTACAATAAACTCGAGAGGCCCTACATTGCTGCCCTGGCTCACGCCTGATCTCGTGTAATACGGTTGAGATACACAGCCATTGTAGTCTATTCCGCTTAACTATTCTTCAAGAGTCATAAAAACCCTGTAAGAAATCGACACGTGTTTCACCTCTCAACGAGGCATCTTCAGGATGACGATTGACCAATTGCAAACCAGAACGCGACGTGTTACCACACCGAGCGGTGGACGCAAAGTGATATGTTATATTGATCAGTGTTAAATTTAACTAAGTAGGCAGGCATTAAGTTTTTGCTTAAATCTTTTACAGCTGTCATGACTACAATAATAACATTGATTTTTATTCGTATGCGAAGAAAGGCGGTCCTAAAAACGTCACCACTGTAAGTAATTTAACCATTGTAATAATTGTACAATGCGTTGCCTATCCCTCCGGGAATATGGATTTGATGTGTTGATAAAAGAATAACGTCTGTTTGTTTTTTAAAATTAATAATTATTTCTCAGTTTATAGCTGAAAAACGAATGGGTACTCTATGGAACTGTACGATTTTGGCCCATCGAAATATCAAAACAAAACTTCCCGTGGCCCAGTACAAAGACGCGAACTATTTAGCGGCCTATTGCTATATGAAAATTCACGTGAGACCGAGGGGTATGTACCTAAGCTTATATTATCATTCCTTTGAATGTTTGATATACAGACTATAGATCATGTCCTGAATTCGTCTTTGTCGCTGACACAAATGTATCTCAAGTTTTGTTGGCCACTTTGCTACTTCCTAAACTAAAACATGAATGGAATGCACACATACGGGAACATGTACTATTTTTCTTAGGATGTGACTGAAACCATGGGCAATAACTATCATAACACAATACACATTTGAGTCTAAAGAACTAGTAACCCCACAGAGTCGCCTCAAACGATCCTCGTGAACAACATGGTACTGCAAGCAGCTCGCACAGACCTGTCGGAGAAGGACGTCGACTTCACTGCCGAGTACCAATACGCAGACGGCGATGTAGTTGACGTCACTTGCATAAACTTCTTGAACGAAGCGATGCTCACGATGGAATATGCGATGGCAGGCACAATAAGTCGTGAGTTTTTACATTCATTAGTTTAACGGGTGTAAAAAAACACTTAACGAAGCCGAAGTTCACTTGTTATTCCCGTCATTGTGATTATTTTTTTGTTCTGGACCTTATCTGGTTACGGAGATATTGAAGGTCAAAGTTCCAACTTATTCAGACGTTTTTTAAAGAAAGCAAGTATGTTTAAATACCCAAACCCTGAACCGCATGCACCCGTATGTTTTGCGTGCGTTGTGCACTACCTTAAACAGTGATTATTTACGCCAAAATTAAAAGTCGTTTCGATATAAATTGATCAAAATATTGTGTAAATACATTGGACCGTCAAAATCAAAATCAAAATATTTTATTTCACATAAACCTACATGGGCACTTATGAAACGTCAGAAGCTAGGTGCACGGTTCCAATTGGTCGTTTCCTATGGAGAAGAGCCGGCAAGAAACTCCATGGTTACTCTTTTAAAAATAATTGGCTTTTACAATACTTTCAAATTACAGTGTTGGTAGGCATGGGAGGACAATGTAGGCCTTTCAACAAGTAAGTACCAGGTACCTACTTAACAAAAATAGAAGATGTTCAATGTATATACAGTCCAGTAAGCCTACAACGTTCTCACATTCACAAAATAGAAAATAATCTATCGAAAAGACTAATAATAATAAAATTAAATTAAATTTCCCTCATGACGGGAACTTCGTGAAGGCCGAGAAAGATAAACAAATCAAGTATCTTGACTTGGCTCACGAGGTTGTCGACATGCGGGATGTGGACTCTGCGATCATTGTGCCGATAGTCGTATCAGCCAATGGCTTAATTTCCAAGAGCCTCGACCAACACCTAAGGAGGCTCTCGTTGGGCAGCTGGATTAAGGGCTTGATTCAGAAAGCTGTACTCCTGGACACGGCTCGCATTGTTAGGAGGTTCCTCTCTCTGGAGCCCTGACCGCCGGTAGCTTGGACCCTGTTCCCGATGCCGGTGGGCTACTATTTTTTATATTTTTAAATGTTTTATATATTTTTTTTATTCTAATATTTAAAAATATAATTTATATGTATGAAAAATGAAATAAATAATAATAAAATAAAAATAAAAACCACACAAAACAGATACGTATTGTATGTAGGTCGGTTTTATATGCCCATACATCGAGCGAAAACTGGATAAGCATCGCGTAATTAAAATATCTGTAACAATAATAAATGAATACTTCATATTATTTCAGATAAATCCACCAAGGCAGACCTATTATCAAATAGAGCAATCGGTTTTGTTGCAAAATTGCATTCTGGACACAATAACAGTAGTATGATATGTACTAATACGGAATCAAATGACTACACCAAAGTTATGGTGAGATTTGTAATGCGGACAGAATTCAGTAAGTTTGTTTGTTTTTCTATTTTATTATGTACAGTCGTATGATTGCTTAGCGCTAGTATTCCTCGAAAAACTGCAGTAAGGAAGCGGTTTATTTATCGAATTAATTAACATTTATTATAGATATAATGAGTGTCATAATTAATGGGAAGACTCTCCGGCCAAAACTCAAGAATGATTTAAACCGTCAATATGAAATTGAATACAATTATCTAAGTAACCAACCAATAAGAGTGGTGTGTGAAGTACAGCGAACAGAGGTGAACTTGGTGGTAATGGACAGACCTGATTTCGTTGGTAAAGTACGCAGTTACAAAAGGACAGGTAATTGTAATATTTGTAGGTTCCTACATAATCTATACTAATCTATCTAAACTTATATTATTAATATTATTTAGCTGAAGAGTTTGTTTGAACGCGGTTATCTCAGGAACTACTGCTAATGCCAGTTGGAATTGAAAAATTCTTTTTTTGTTGGATAGTCCATTTATCGAGGAAGCTTATATAACATTACGCTACGACCAATGGGAGCGGAGCATAAATGAAAATTTTTGCAAAAACAGGAAAAATTATTCCTTTTATTATTATATAAGTATTCCTTTTTTATTATTATTACTTAAACCGTTTACGCAAATATCGTCTATTATGTAATTGTTCCCCTTTAAAAGTTAAAAAAAAAAGTCCGCGACAGCATGTCTATATTTTAAGATTGACTCACTATAACCTTTTTTTATGGTAATCTTTGTTCGAAATGAATGCATTATTGTCGATGGAGTTTTTATTCAAATAAATAGTTTTATCATTAAGGGTAGTTATGTAGCAGTAAAATGCTTTTTAATTCATTCGAATCGGACATTTCATTTCGAAGTTGCCACAAGTATAAAAATGCAATACGCGAACCGTTCGACGCCGGCGCCGCGCCGCCGCGGCTTTCCCTAATCTAGAGAGGAGAGGATGGGCACACAGGTAGACCATGACCTGGAATAGGACATAGGATACGTTTTATTCCTATATTCCCACGGGATCGAGACCTACGCGGGTGAAACCGCGGGGCACAGCTAGTTATGTATATTTATAGACATAAGGGACTATATTATGTACTAGCGCCAGCGGCTTATCGCGCCCCGCGCGTTATCTTTATAAATTATAGCCTATGTTACTCAGAGTGAATGAAGCTTTCTAATTGTGAAAGAATTTTTTAAATCGGCGCAGTAAGTTTTTGAGTTTATTCATTACAAACATACACACAAAAATACAAATCTTTCCTCTTTATAATATTAGTGTAGATGTATATTTAAAATTTATGGGGAAAAACTAAATAGGTACCAGCATAAGTATTTCATTTAAAAGAGTCCATTTTCCTGTTAGTTCTGTCCTAATTAAGAGACATGATCATTTAAAACTACAGAAATGGTTTCTAGTGCTGACTCTGAACGAACTACTATCATTTTGTTGCGTATTCTATGATGCGTTCTACGACCGTACACAGAACCGCATTGGAAACTTAGCTACGTATCAGTATAGGTATTTGATAGCTGAATTACGACCGTGGGACATCATTGACTAATAATAGATCTAGCGTTTTTCATGAACCCTCACGCACACATTCGTATACACATTCATCTCTAAACGTAACGTACGAGGAGCTCGTGGCTAAGTAATAACAGCCGCTCGGGCCGATCCATCAGGTTAAGCTACGCTTGCCGGGGTTGGTCCGTGGATGGGTGACAATTTTCACGTATCGAGACTCCTCCGTGGCTCGGAAGCACGTTAAGCCGTTGGTCCCGGCTGTCATTTGTGGATCTTTGACAGTCGTTACGAGTCGTCAGAAGCACGAAAGTGTGACAACTAGTCTAACCAAGGGGTATTGTATTACCCAGTTACTGGGTTGTGGAGGTCAGATAGGCAGTCGCTCCATGTAAAATACTGGCATTCAGCTGCATCCGGTTAGACTGGAAGCCGACCCCAACATAGTTGGGAAAAGGCTAGGCAGATGATTCATCTCTAAACGTAAGTACATACCTACACCATCTTACTCTCTCTCACACACAAACACACACACACACTCACACTTCACTCACTAACAAACACACCCATTTAATTTTAATTTTGTGATTTAATTTATTTAAAACTTGTTTTGTTATTCTTTTCTTACAATAGTCCTACATGTTATACAATTGTGATAATTCCAATCTCGGCGAGGGGGGCCAGGAGTCCATAGCATAGGGACCCAGTTTGGAGTCCTGACTCCCCCAAACCTTTGTACCTCCAATATTTGTTACACCTCTATATTGTAGTTTGTACTTTGTGAGAGAAAATAATCTTTATATTATATTATTGTGATATTAGGCCCCTATGAAATCGGCGTTTGTATGGGGAATTTTAAAGAAATTGCATTTTTCATACTAACATTTTCTTAATTTATTTAACCATCATGGGCACTAATGTTTTAAAACTTTTATGCACTAATGTTTAAAAACTAAAATAACGTATGCCACTTAGATTCAGCGACAAAAATAAGTTCTGGCTAAGTTATAAAAAAAATTGTGGTAATTTCTGCTAACAAAATGAGGAGTCATTTTTAAGGTATTTTTTATGTTAAGAAAACTTTATGTAATAAGGTTTTTTTACTACTGGTAGTTGTCTATGATGGTCATTATTCGATATAATACCAAGAAATTGATGAAAATTTTAAATCATAGAAGTGACGAGGTTCTCTATTTGTGAGAAAAAAACGCCAATTTCATAGGTCACCCAATACTATCGGGGGGTGAGACAAACCACACTTTCTCTCCATTCTCCATTCCCGCTGTCTGCTCTCGATAGCGAACTAAAAACGAGTATTTGTGTACTGTTTAATTAATATAAATACAACCTACCAACCTAATATAGTGCATTGACATACAACTGTTAATGAATATTGAATACCTACACAATACATATTTTTTAAATTACAGACCTAATACCAACAAAGAAGGCTGAGATGTCGTTTTATCTCAAACCTACGGATGATAAGAAATTATTGTGTGCATCTGATTATAATAATGGTTCGAGTGCGGAACAAGTCGCTATTCATTTTACTGCGGGCAATTTCCCTTTTGGTAAGTAGAAACATACTAATTTTGTGCTCACTGATTTTTGATGAATTTGATTTTTCTTTCAAGTTATGGTAACAAATTGTTACAATAATGAAAAAATGAAAATTATATTAAAATAATGAAAATTGTCATGCTCATTTTTAAACTTAGCGTAATCAGCGTTTAGTCACCCAACAATAAATAAATAAAGCAGTGGTGACCCTGAGGCAACGGCTTGGACTCACGAGTTTAGGGCCTGCGTTCGATTCCCAGGTCGGGAAAAGTGTTGTTGAGTTTGTCCATCAGCAGTAGCATGAGCACCGTTTTGTCGACGGAAGAGTAGACAAAAATGACGTTTTTTGTAGACAGTAGACAGTACGAGACGGCAGCAAAGTAGAAAGAGTCAACTGCACTTTTTACGAAATTCACTATTTTACATAATTCGACTCAGAATTCTTTGTTTTATCATAGGATTTATCGGTTGTCAGTGTGATTTTGACAGCAAGGATAGAAAACTTTCTTCCGAAATAGTCTACATATAATAATAAAAGACCTAGACAAACATCGTTAGAAATGAAAGACAAAATGACAGATTGTAGAAAGATTTCTACGGTGGATGTCAAAAGAAACGAACTGTCACTTTGTATAGAAAAAGCTATGTCTATTCTTCGTAGAGATAGAAAACGCCATGCTACGCCTGCTGGTATTTCTCAGTAGCAGCCCGAACTTAGGACACACAGTAACTACATGCAGTACTTTTCATTCCGATGGTGTACACACCACTTTTTAGGAGTTTTAATGACGTTTTATCTGGTATTATTATTCGTGACCAGTTGGCTCGGGCCGAGCTGTCACTGACCCGGAAAAAATACGGTAAATTACATCTATAAAGCAAACGACGATACTTTTATGTATAACGATCTTTTATTATTTACCAAAGCCCAAGAAACACCGACGGATAGTTTTACTTTACATGAACAAACCGAAGAGTTCACTGAAGAAATTGAAAACGGTTCTACAAATGATGGAAATCGAAAAGACTATTCCACAAATGTCGTAGAGCAACAAAAAAATCCCACAAATGCGAACGAACAATCAGAGCAAGAAAAATGAGACATAAAAGGAAACGTCAGTTTTTGTACAAGTAATTATAAGTAAGTAGTATTATGTATTATTAGTAGTATTAGTTATTAGTAAGTAGTATTATGTGTTTAATAAACATCACTAGAGGACACATTACACACAGAACATATTACACATAAGAGGAGCTCGTAAGTAATAACAGCCGCACGGGTCGATCCATCAGGTTAAGCTACGCTTGCCGGGGTTGGTCTATGGATGGGTGACCATCTTTACATATCGAGACTCCTCCGTGCCTCGGATAGCACGTTAAAGGTCAACGCAGACCGGGACGGGATGGCAAAGGATTTTGCCGTCAGTCAGCGCACACTAGCCGCTTAGATACCGCGGCATTCCAGCGCCTTGCCACGGCACGCGCGCCCCGCGGTATGTCACAACCAGCGCCGGCGTCCTCGGTATGCCGTTGCCTACCGCAGTACGCCACGGCATCCCGCCGCGGGAGCCCGTGGCGCATCTTTCAATGCTGTGCAATAAAATCCCTTTCGATGCCATGGCATCATTTTATAGCATAGCAATTTATGTTGTATTTCTATATCGATACGTTTGAATGTCCATTGGTAAAAAATCAAATCCCTTGCTTAATTGTACTGAAAAAAAAAAAACAATATAATATATCTATATAATTTGAGCGCCTAAAAAATTTTGCAAGGTACAGATTACAAGTTTAAATGACCGACGTCACAAATATGTTGGTGTTTTATATTTATAGCTATATGTAGTACTGTAAACCTGGCTGAAATTATACCAAATGTATTTTCAACAACATTTCGAGCCCTTGATAATCGATAGTTATATAAATTCTCTTTTCATCATCTAATTCTCTCTTTGCATATGGCTTTAGAAATTTTTCTTCAAGTCCAAAAGCTTCATCGCCTATGAACACAATATTGTAATTATTTATGGTTTCGTCACTCCCAAGTAAGTTCAGCTGCTTCAGTTTTACGATTGCGTCCTGTTTAAATACATCCCCATCTGATATTCTTCCATTTTTTACAACACCAACATAAATAAATTCGTAGTTGGAGCCCACTAAAACACGACTATAAAAGTTTTTATAGTTATAAGTAGTTGGTGGCTCTGGAATCAGCGGGTAGTACAATGCGAATGTGTTTGCCATCCATTGCTCCTCCAAAGTTGATAAATTGCCATTTCATTTGAAATGAAATACCCATTATATTTCATCTGCCACCTTTTTCCATTATTCATAGACAACATTTGCATGTAAATGGCACCCAAGATCTATAACAAGGTGCCTACAGTAATGAAAGTACTGGACGACATACATAAGTAATTTCAAAAAGGCTCTTTTTAAACTACTGGTAGATAAAACATATTATACAATAGACGAGTTCTTATCTGACAATTTTAATATAATTGTTTAAAATACTAATTGATAATGTTGTGACATATTTACTGGACTCATTTGGATTTTAATATGATGATTTTGACATGATAGACAATTTAATGTAATAACGTATCTTAATTAATTTAATCTGTTATTGTATAATTTAATGTATTGATTAATATTATTGTAACATATTGTTTGTACGCCCTATGGGTAGAATGTAGTGATACCTGTAACGATATGGCCTAAGCTTGTTAACACCGGTAATTAACGACACCTACATTGACAAATAAATGGATTTGATTTGATTTAAAAACTAACTAGCTATATTTATTTTTTCAGTCTAATCACACACCAGTGGCAAATAGTTCCCAGGCAGAATTTTTTATTTTTTTTGCTGATACAATGAAAGCTAATTCCAAAGAGTTAACAGAATCTGATGCTATTGGAATTAATATAGCCAAAAAAATGGCTAAAATGGATCAATTACAAGCTATTTATTCAGAATCTATAACAAGTCTGAAAAAACTGACAGATGACACAAATCTGTGAGACTGATATAACACACGTGTTGAGATTCCATCTTCTATTCATGCATAATATAATTATGAAGTTTATATTATGATGCTGATGTGCCACAACCCAACAGTTTTAAAATTCTTTCTCAAACAGGTATTTCCAAATTTAGAAGCACAATAGGTGGAAGCTAATACTGAAACTTTACGTTCTTTTTATGAACAGCAGTCAACTGATCAATGAACCTGTTGTTTTCTTGATTTCTCGGAGGGCGTATGAAAACTTCGATAATTTTGTTCTTACTTTTTGGATATGTGATTTCCAATCTATGTGTGAATCTATGTCAAGGCCTAAAAGGGTGAATTTATTAACTGTTTCTAATTTTGATTCGTTGTATTTGAAATTTATATTTATAGGTATTTTTTGTCGGGGGTGGAAAGTTATTATTTTTGTCTTATTGAAGTTAACTTCAATAAGACAAAAATACACACTGGATGAACGAACACAACCTTGAAATTAATTTCAATTATTAATTAATTAATTAATTAATTTTGGTATTACAGGCGGGGAACAAACCAATAATCTGAAATATGGTGTAACTTTTGTTTGTTCCCCGCCTGTAATACCAAAATTCTACAGATTATAATACTTGTTTTTCTCTTTTAAGTTATGCGTTTTTGCAGGTGCGATTTTTGTTTTAAAAAAAAATTGTTTTATTTCAAGCTTTTTAGTTTTATTAATTTATATATTTGGAATTAACTCATTACTAGCTTTTATTCGATACCAATATTGTAATTTATTAAAAATAAAAACCTTCCCCTCTCATTTTTTTGTTTGCAGATGAAGTATATAAAAAAAATATAGCCTATGTCACTCCCACAATTACGACGAACCTAACGACACCTCATATGTTAAAATCCATCAAGCCGTTTAGGCTGCAGAGCGTGCCAAAGAAATAGACATACATACAAACATACATACATACATACTCTCGAAAAACATTACCCTCCTTCTGGGGCAGTCGGGTAATAAAATGCTTTCCCATACTTTTGAGGAATGCAAATCATCTCATTGGGTAGTAATTATGGTCTTTAAATACTCCGATTAGTTTCGTTACTGGTCGCTGGTGGGTCACAATTCTGAACAAAATGCCCGTTTACACACGGGTAGACCATGACCTGGAGAAGGACGTGGGACCTGTTATCCTGATATTCCCACGGGATCGAGACTTATGCTAGTGAAACCGCAGGGCGCAGTTAGTAGTAAATAAAGTCTACTTTCAGTTGCTACAAAATTAGTAGGTTCACCACCACTCCGTTGGTCTGCGCTGAAGATTCCTACCCTTACTTACGCGATGGAAACAGGTGACGAGCGATTCACGCGAGTGAATCAGTTGGGGTCCGTGCCACCACTAAAATCCAGCGGAAAATTGTGGAACTACATTATTTTAAATGCAATTTGATGAAATGACATAGACACTAGCGCCGCGTCAAAAGAACTTCAGTTCAGTGGCGCGGACTCGGTAAGTACCGGCTAACGTGTGTGTTACCCTAGCATAATGTTGTTGAAAATTGACATGTAATTCTTATAGATAATTAGTTGCCTAACTTCTGTAATTATTATTATTATTATTTTTTTAAAGACGTTGCCCCGCACTAAGAATTTCTTCCTGTATCGTGGGTGCGTTTACAAACATATAAACTCACATACACTTACACCCAAACCCGGAACAACTTCTTGCAGATCATACAAATATTTGTTCCGTGCGGGTATCGAACCCGCGACACGTTGCGCAGCAGTCCATCGCTCAGCCACTGCGCCAACCGTGTCGTCAAATTATTGCGCACATTTTTAAAGTTGCAATTATAGTTTTTTTTATTATTTCACAAAAATATGTCCTGCTGGGGTAACGTTACAACGTTACCGCAGCCAGACATTTTTTTTTTAATGGGAGTATTGATATAAAATATAAGCTATTTAATTAGTTGTCTAGACGAGGTATAGTTGCACCTTATTTTATATTTTACAAGCAGTCTTTGTCTTGTACGCACAAGATGGCGTTATATAAAATCGTAAAACGGAAAAAAATATTTCAATAATATTCATCAGTATTTCTATGTATTGGCTCTAGAGTTTAAGGATAATAACAAAGTTTTCCTTCAAAATGAGTAATACAGCGATATCACTACTGCGACCATGAAACCGGAATATTCTAGGACAATTTAAATGAATGAAGATGGTGTTAATTTTCGAAGCTATTCCTAAAAATTACCAATTTATTTTACAAGTTTCCTAATTCAACTTTTTTGGAAGACAGAAATAAGCAGATACTTTGTATCGAAATGGCCATGGTCAGGCCAGGTATTTACTTACGTGGAGTGCCAGCTGATCTCGTGGACGAGGAGCTCGCGGCTAAGTAATAACAGCCACACGGTTCGATCGATCAGGTTAAGCTACGCTTGCCGGGGTTGGTTCGTGGATGGGTGACCATCTTTACTTACCGAGACTCCTCCGTGCCTCAGAAAGCACGTTAAGCCGTTGGTCCCAGCTGTCATTCGTTGATCTTTGATAGGTGTTACGTCGACCTAGAGTTTCGTATTAACCAGTTACACGGCAGTCGCTCCATGTAAAATACTGGTATTTAGCTGCATCCGGTTAGACTGGAAGCCAACCCCAACATAGTTGGGAAAAGGATAGGTAGATTGATTGGAGTGCCAGTTATATTAGAAGCCAGTCAGCAGTGTAGCTGGAGTCAGCAATTGTTCCAAATATACTATATATCAATACGAAAGTGTCTCGGACTGATTGTAACGTTTTCACGGCTACGAAGATTAATTTTTCTACTATGTATTTTCTGCAATAAAGAATATAGAATAAAATAAGATTTTGACGAAAATTGATAAGTATAGGATTAGCTAGCATAACATAGTTCTGTCAAAATACCTGTCAATTTAATAAGTATAACGAGTATGAGATTGTAATTTGTGGAGATAAATAAACTTTTTTGTTATCTCTGAGAAACGACATAATTACCCCAAGTTAAAAAACAACCTCAAAAATGAAATAAATGAAAACGCAATCATCACGCGGACGGAGTCGCCTAAAAAGGTAATAATAAAGTTAAATTATTATCCTTAAACAAAATAAACGATGGTCACTGTATTTCAGTATCAAATCACTGCTGTGAAGTATTTTGTTATTGCAATAAACGTATTAATTAGTATTTACTGTTAATGAAAATACTTAAATATGTTTCGTTTAGTTTTATATTTAGTTTTTATTATAATATACAGTGCTGAAGGAAATGTTCCTAATTCTGGTAAGACTTTTTTTGACTGACCTTATTCTAAACAAGTGACTATTAAATAAATGATGAAATAAAATGAAATCTAACGCTAGAGGTCTTACATATTGGCCGGGGGACAAAAAAAAACAAAATCATGCCCTTTAGCAGTTGGATTTCTTTATATTCATAAACTTACCTATGCAGGTTTGCCTAGTGTCCGCCATATTTTTTTTATGACGTCACTCTTCTAGTGTCTATAGGAGTACATTCACAATTTTTTTATATGTAAAGCCATTTTTGAGTCATTGCAATACAACACTTATACATTGTAATAAAGTATAAATTGAAATGATTGTTCAAAGTTGTTTAATCTCACGGAATTGTTCAAATTGAAAGCCTTTCGTAAAAAAAAAAATTCTTGATTGTGCTCCTTAAAGGAATCTCACACATTACAACATACGTCAAAGAAAGTTACCTTTATTCGGTGCAGTCGGGTAAAGAATACCATGCATATTTTTCTTGATTAATTTATTTAAGTATAGAAATAACATAACATGTTTAATAACATGTTTTTTTATGTGACCAACTGGCATTATTTGAGCGGATGGACTTTACTTCCAAGAGTGGCACTATTTGAGCGGATGGACTCTACTTCCAAGAGAGGCACTATTTGAGTGGATGAACTTTATTTGCACTACTTTCAGTCATTGTAACATAATAATTGTGATACTATAATTATGATAATGTTCAGTGTAAACGCCTTGTTGAAAATATTACATATTACATTGTTTTGATTTCCTATTATATTTATAGAACAGCGTTTTAAATTTCGTCTGCGTCTCTGACAGTCGTTACGGGTCGTCAGTCTGACACCCAGTCTTACCAAGGGGTATCCTATTACCCAGTTACTGGGTTGTGGAGGTCAGATAGGCAGTCGCTCCATGTAAAATACTGGTATTCAGCTGCATCAGGTTAGTCCAGAAGCCGACCCCGACATAGTTGGGAAAAGGCGAGGCAGATGATGTTTTAAATTCCGTCTGCAATGATGTATAAAATTACTAAATAATTTACATTGCCATAAAAGTAGAAGTATGGAAGTGTTTAAAAGAAGATGGATGTATGGTGGCTGACTTTATTATTTAATAAGTTGTTGCATGAAGGAGGGCTCCGACAAGTATGGTGGTCACTAGTGCCCGCCTTCAAGAATAAAGGTGATGTACAGGACTGCAACAACTATCGAGGGATAAAGGTCATGTCACATAAATTGAAAGGCAATTGCATGCAGCTGAGATGACATGTTAAGAGGGACGTGTGGTGTTACACGAATGGATAGGATAAGAAATGAGTACATAAGAGGAAGTCTGAAAGTGGGACCGGTGACTGAAAAGTTGTGCGGAAATCAGTTGTCATGGTATGGGCACGTGATGCGAAGGAATGAGGAAAATGTTGTGAGGAAAGTTTTAAGTATGAATGTGAATGGCTATAAGAGTAGGTAAAGACCAAAGAAACGATGGATGGACTGTGTGAAAGATGATATGGATAGAAAGGCAACGTGTCGCGGTTTCGATCCCCGCACGGAACAAATATTTGTATGATCTGCAAGTAGTTGTTCCGGGTCTGGGTGTTAGTGTATGTGAGTTTCTATGTTTGTAAACGCACCCACGATACAGGAAGAAATTCTTAGTGTGGGGCAACGTTTTTTTTTAAAAAAAAAAGGGATTGACGACTAATAGAGAAGTATGGAAGAAAGGGACATGTTGCGCCGACTCCAAATAAATTTGGATAAGGGGAGGGGAATGATTGCCTTTATTTAAATGAACACACAAAACAATAGGTACTACTTTTATGTTGGTACTTAGTACTCGTACTTACTTCCTACCAGAAAATTATTGTAGATCGTAACATGTGGCGTTATTCAATGTATACCTATCAAAAATGTGTGGTCACATTTTAAGGTGTGGTACAGACCAGGGATGTTGCGGACATTCGCATCCGCATCCGCAACCGCGGCGCTTCCGCATCGATTCGGACATCCGCATCCGCAATAATTAATGCGGATATTTATGCGGATGCGGATGTAGCACAGGTCGTGACAAGAAACATAACTGGCGGGGCCGGCGATGGGCGCGTGCCCTATGCGAACGAAATTTTTGCTCCTATTGGTCAATAGCACGCAGATTTTTATCGACACCACCAGCCAGAGTTCCTAGAGAAATTGTTCAGTAGCGCGGGTTGTATTTTAGAACCTCTGTGTAACAGACTTGACCCCGACAAGGCGGCAATATTACTGCATCCGCGGATGTGAGCCTTCAAATATCCGCATCCGCATCCGCATCCGCGGATGTCAAAAAATCTGCAACCGTACAGACTGATACATTTTGATAAATATCAACTGTCATATATAAAACTTCAAAAGCTAACTCGACCCAAATAGTTATATATGACGGCTGAAATTATTTCTAAGCATAGCCCTTTTCATTACCCTTGACTCGGCTGTGCTTCGTTCGAGAAGCTGCAGAATTACTTCTCGTCTCACTCACCGCAGTGTCCCAAGACGACAGTCTTTGACCAGTGCGTGTTGCACGCACCTAATGACACATGTCATTGATTCAATACATGTCATGGTCGCTCACAACGGGCCATTAGAAGATTTTTCAAGTGAAAGACGGAGAATTGAAGGCCAAAATTAATAATTACTGATCCATTGTCCCCTTTAAAAATGAAACGCCACCTGCTACAATCCTTACATACTCATTTGCCTCGTTTACGCATTCGCGCATACGCATTTCATACACGCACGCCGGTTGCAAGTACTACGCACCTGACCTAACAATTTTGTAATTTCAGAAAATCCTGAAATTCGTCTGTCTTGCAGCCATGATGAAAAAGAGAATAATTATACAGTTTGGAAAGACAAACCACTGAAGATAGTTATAGAAAATTGTTACGCGAGATATATATGGTAAGTTTGCTAAATGATCTGGTCTCGCACAAACATCTGTGTAGCCCTGGCTCTTGTACTAGGAGTTCCTGTATCACAAGAGCCAGACCTCTCAATTTACAGCGAGTATGTTATAGACAAAAATGAGATACAAGTTTTCGAGAAATTTAAAAAAAAAAGATTTTAAACTACCACTGCGTTCTGTGTTCAAATATGGTGTCATATCTGACAAAATTAATAAATTCAGTGGAAGTATCGCAGTATATCTTTGAAGTGATTTATCACAAGTATCACAAGTATTTGTTGTACATGTACATACATGTACTATAAATGACTCCAAAAAGACTTTTTTCAAGTATAAAGGTAACATTGCATATACATTGCATATACGACTATTGATATACCCAAACTGTTATAGAAATTGAACATACACTTTCCGTACATTTTTCCTGGCCCATAATGTAGTCTAAAAGTGGAATACTACTTAGTGAAATATATAGCGCCCGCTAGAAAGAATACTTCAGCGTGACACATTGATTATTGTTTTCTGCGAAGTCTTTATAGTACATTTTTTTTTATTTAGCGTACAATTTCGTACATTTCTCGTACATATTTTTGACATTAGACAGAAGTTCGTACAAAGTCATGTCACCACTAGAAAGTATGACACCAAATATGTAGCTGTGTCTGGCGCCGGCTTAAGAGCGTTAATTCTAAAAGTGGGCAACGCCGCAAATAGATGTCAAATATTTCGCTGTTTTGATTAATTTGGCAATATTACTGTATGGAAATATAAAATATGGCTATGTAGTGGACTAAAATATTGATTATGAAATGCAATAAATAATATCGTAACACCGAATATTTAGTTTTACTTGTAAAAACTCTCTCACACTCACCCCTCACTCTTTGTGAGAGTGAGTGAGTTGTGTGTGTGTGTGCGAGGTGTGTGTGTGCGTGTGCGGTGTGTGTGGTGTGTATGGTGAATGTGACTTGGTATCAAGTAATGCTGCCTGCTATCTGTATATGAAGGTGCAGTGGAAAAGTTACAGGCCAATATTATATTACTTTTTTCAGGTGTTACAATTATGCAGGTTCTTCCACGAATTTTGATAAATTAGTACCAAAAACCGAATTTTCAACCAATATTATCAATATTTTAAATGTGAGTATTTTAGTCAGTATTTCATTATCATCAGTCTCCTGCCCATAACCCAATGTATTTGTGGTCGGCGCAGCAAGTTTACTTCTCTATAAGTCGTCATCTCAGTAGTCACCCCCTTTCTAGCCATATTACCTTCACAGTTCATCCATCGTTTCTTTGGGTCTACCCCTATCCTCTTCTAGCCATTCATCCGCATCATACTCTAAACTTTTCACACAACATTTTCCTTATTTCACCACAACGAATACCCGTAACCGATTTCCACACAACTTTTCAGTCACGGGTGCCATTTTAAACTCATTTCTTATTCTATCCAGCTGCATGAAATTTGGGCACGCCACAATTGCGGCGATAAGTCGGGGTCCTTGAGTGGCTAGAGAGGCGCCACGGCGTCCACACCTTTTGCCTGACGCAGGTCCTCACCGGACACGGCAGCTTCGGGCGGTTCTTATGTAGGCTTAGGTGGGAGGAAACGCCCGGGTATCACCACTGTGCTGATCGCCCGGAGGACACGGTGTAGCATACGGTGGAAGTCTGCCCTGCTTGGGCGGAGCACGGAGGCGATTGGCGGCGGTGACCTCTCGCATCCAGCCCTGGTCCAGGCCATGGTACGGAGCAAGAGCGCATGGGAAGCCGTCACCTCCTTCTGCGAAGCAGTAATACTGGTGAAGGAGGAGGCGGAACGAGTGTGGAAGAGGCAAAATTTGCGCCTTCACGCCCCTAGCCGCCGCAGGAGACGCCCAGAGAGTCGGGAATCCCAGGCGGATTCCCGGCCACCGTAAGCGCGGGATTGCGGACGGCGAGCAATGGGTAGGTCGCCGTCCGATAAGGACCAGGCCCGGGTCGAAGGCGCGTTGTGTTCCAGTCGCGCCTCAAAGAGATGTTATCACAATTGGCGGGTCCGCTAGGACCGATGCCTGCCAGAGTTGCGGGAAAGTCCGAAAGGGATATCGGGGCCCTTGGCAACAGGCAACTGAAGGAACACGGGTGGGTTTTAGTCAGTAAAAGTCTGACACGCTCTCTCATCCGCTCAGAGCGGGAGAAACCATTTGGTGATTTCCCACCATAAAAAAAAACAAAAAAAAACCTGCATGCCTTTCATTCATCCCTTTTTTGGCCCAACATTATTTTATAGATCTTCCCCTTAAGTTTAAGGGGAATACGGGCTTCGCAGATTGTTGCTATGACTTGCCGCCATTTCATAGATCGATACGACCTACTGATACATAATAACAAAATTACATCAAGTATCTAAGATTTTTTTCTTTAATCGTAAAAACTGTAAAAGGTACACTAGTTTACATAGTGTCTTCTTTTACATGGTACTTGTACAAAACTTGTGAAATGTAGGTATACTAACAGTACAATAATACATTCGGGAAATACAAATATTATGATATTATATCTGATTTCAGATCAAAAACGTTACAGCTGTAATGAGTACTAGGTGGAAGTGCACAGTCTTACAGGAGTACAATGGTTTAGCTAAGCCATATAAATATAGGAATCGTAATTATACTGCAAAAGAATTTTATTTGAATCTTTATGTGAAAGGAGCAAGTAAGTGATTTTTTAGTGAAGTAAGTGACGAACACTTTACCAGCGAATTCATTCGATCTTTTTTCTCTTTCCCGTTGGGATTTCGAAAAGCCTGGCCATAATATTCCTCATCGCCATAAAAGGAAGCTTCCAGGAAGGGAAGAGTTTGGGCTAGGCGCTGATGAGTCAGTCAGTGAGTTAGTAAGGACGAACACATTTATATGGACGACTAGCTGCGCCACGCGGTTTCACCCGCGTAAGTCTCGACCCCGTAGGAATATCGGGATAAAAAGTATCCTATGTGTTAAACCAGGTTAAAAACTATCTGTTTGACAAATTTCATCCAAATCCATTCAGTAGTTTTTACGTGAAAGAGTAACAAACATCCATCCATACTTACAAACTTTCGCGTTTATAATATTAGTTAGACTCGATCCCGTAGGAGTATCAGGATAAAAAGTATCCTATGTGTTAAACCAGGTTAAAAACTATCTGTTTGTCAAATTTCATCCAAATCCATTCAGTAGTTTTTACGTGAAAGAGTAACAAACATCCATCCATCCATACTTACAAACTTTCGCGTTTATAATATTAGTTAGATTAGAATAGATAACTAATATTAATCTACCTGTGAACAGCGATCTTAGGGCAGTTTCATAATCTGCGTCCACAATTCATGATTGCTGAATGAATAAACGTTTGCCTTCTTTCTAACCTTCAATCACCCCTTGCTTATACGATTGTTGTTGGACCTTATTGAGAAAATTGACGTAGCCCTGAAAATATTTAAACTTATTAGTTAAACACCATAAATTTTGTTCATTTTTTCACCAGGAGCGGTAAATTTAACTGCAAACAATCAAAGTTTGACTTATGTAACGACTAACCTGACAGTTAACTACGATGGAGAGGCCAGCTACACTTATGAAGACGGTGACGACTTTCCGATGGATTTTTCTTGCAAAAAAGCAGAAGATAATTATAAAGAGGACACTCTGCGTTTGGAATATTACAATGCAGAAGGTACTTCACATGAACAATAATGTATTATGCAAAACTATCCACTCGATTCGAAGTAAACAGGATGGTGGTTATCTGCATCCCGTCAGGGTATAAATGAGGTGTATCGAAATCTTTTAAGGGGTCATTGTACTCATCATTATTTTACAACTATCACTATGGGACCAAACTAGAAATCGCGAAAAAAAAACTTGGTGTTCCTACATTTATTTATATTTGCATAGCTCGTCAAAATATATGGAACAGCTGATTCTTTTTTTTGCGATTTCAAAGTTGGTCCCATAGTAAAAGTTATTCAGGTCAAAAAATACACTTTATAAACTTTAAGAGGTGAATCCTCTTAAAGTTTATAAAGTGTATTTTTTAACACCTTATATTATGTTTTGTGCCTGCGTCCATCAAGGGTCCAAACAATTTTCCGTATGAAATCAATATTTGATTAATTTTTTCATTGATTTATTTAATTGATTGATTATTTTATTAGATAATAGAAAAATTCGTACCTTGCAACAGAAAAGACGTGTATTACACGAAACCGATTTATTTACAATCGTGCTCTATTATTACAGATTGTAAAAACAGCCCAGTAAAAAGTAAAATCATTAGCTTTGGCAATTTTTGTCAATCGATAGACTAGATCCTTTATATTCGATCGATGTTTCTTAAGACGTTATATATGTATTTATCATTTTGAATTATTACTCAAAGGCGCTTGAAATTGATAAAGGCAGCTTTGAGATGGGGATTGCTAGGTGTTTTAACACTCTAAAACACAAAGCAGGAATCATTGCGCCGGCAGCGACTACAGACGCTAATACTTATAATATTGGGTCCCCACCTATGAAATTGGCGTTTTTTTCTCACAAATAGAGAACCTCGTCATTTCTATGATTTAAAATATTCATGCATTTCTTGGTATTATATCGAATAATGACCATCATAGACAACTACCTATAGTAAAAAAACCTTATTATTTGCTAGTGAGCCCAAAACTAGACAGTTTGTGTCTTGGGGCTCGGGGTACGAATTCCAGAGTGGAGATTAGAGAGGTGATTTCAGGGGGCCTACCACTACCGCTTACAGCAGTATTAATTTAATCTTACTCAGTAAAGAGATAGAGCTTCTTCTCTTTCCTACACTGAAGTAATATTAAAATAATACTGTTTTAAGAGCCCAGGTGTTGTATTATAAATATCTGGTGAGTTTGTGTATGTGTGATGTGAGTGTGGCCTCTGACTCCACAAACTCAGTAGATATACAAGGTGGAGACGACAATAAAACAAAAAATGAAACTCCGTATATCTAATGACGTTCTCGGTCTACATACAAAAAAATAATTAAATATCCAATTATATAATATCCAAAGTTTAGTTACGATAGCTAGTTAAAGATCGGCAAATCCCATAGTCGGCCCATCACTACTATTTAATTTGTTTGAAAAAATGACTTTTTTAATTTCGATGTTAGGATTTATTTGTTAGTTCCAAAATACTCTTATGCATTAGTATTGCCAGTGTTTTCATTTATTGTCGTATTATGGTCTCCACATTGTATATCGTTGATATTGATCGCACTGAAAAACTAGTAAGTATTTGTGACATTTCAGGGATTCTTCTATTTCAAACTAAACCTCGAGCTCAACAACTGCACATATTCCGTTCTGTCTTGAAATCGAACAATGATAAGTATTATTTGGACTGTATACTCGCTGCCAGAAATCCCGATAGAGAATATCGTTATAGAACTACGTTCTTTAAAAGAGATTTACATGCTGGTAAGTAGTGGTGCTGTACCAGTTACAATATACAGGGTGTGAAAAAAGGTTGATACACAATGCCATTTAACACGCAGTTCCCGAAATGCTGGGCAACGGGTGTGACGTGCAATAGGAAATATGCATGTATTTTTTTAATATTTTTATTTGATAGTTTACATCGTCAAATAATAGTAAAAAAAAACGGCAAAAAAGCCATTTAAAGTAGTTAAAAAAATGTTTAAACATATCCAACCAATCCGGGCTATTTAAACGCCCTCCATTTGGCGCGCTTGGTGTTGTGACGTCACAGTCCGTGAAAACAGACAAGCACCTGTCAAGTCAACGTCAAACACTCCTTTTTCTATGAGCGTTTGACATTGACTTGACACTTGTTGATTGACTTGACATTGACATTTTGATTGTTATCCCGGATTGTTACGTCACATCCGCTCTTTAGCCTTTTCAAGTATTTGAATTACCCACAGTTTTTTGGGACTTTTAAAAAATTAATTTCTCGCTCAAAAATAAATTTTATTCAAAAATATTGATGGAGGCATAATTCTGAAGTAACATAGTTTATAAAAAAAAATATTTGACCCATATTTGAATCACATGCATATTCCCTATTTGTGCGTGTTTATGTTTTTAAACGATATTCCTTGCTTGATAGGTGAAAGGATTATGTTATTGACTTGATGATTTATTTACAGATGCAGAGCAACATGCTGTGATATTATTCGTCAACGGCCAAAAATTATCATCATTTTTAAATAACGACAAGTCATATGTCTATTATATATTCAAGTATATTTATGGAGAGGTATTGAATGTTACATGTCGAAAAATGGACGTTAATATGAAAGGCCCTCTAACGTTCAGTTCTGATGCAAATATTACGAGCGAGAGTGAGTATATATCGATATAAGCCGACTCCAACAAAGTTAGGAACCTTGGCATCCGGACACGGTTGCTTCGGGAGGTTCCTGTTTCGGATAAGGCGGGAGGAAACGCCCGGGTGTCACCACTGGGTGGATCGCCCGGAGGACACGGTGGAGCATACGGTGGAGGTATGCCCTGCTTGGGCGGAGCCCCGCCGTGTCCTCTTGGAGGCGATTGGCGGCGGTGACCTCTCGCGTCCGGCCCTGGTCCAGGCCATGGAACGGAGCGAGAGGGCATGGGAAGCAGTCACCTCCTTCTGCGAAGCAGTAATGCTCGCGAAGGAGGAGGCGGAACGCGTGAGGGAGAAGCAAAGTTTGCGCCCTCACGCCACTAATCGCCGCCGTTGGAGACGCCCTGGGCGTCGGGAATCCTAGGCGGATTCCCGGCCACCATAGGCGCGGGCTTGCGGACGGCGAGCAATGGGTAGCTCGCCGTCCGATTAGAACCAGGCCCGGGTCGATGGCGCGTCTTATTCCACGCGCGACTCAAAGAGATGTCAGCACAATTGGTGGGGTCCGCTAGGACCGATGCCTGCCAGGGTTGCGGGTTGGTCCGAAAGGGATACCGGGACCTTGTCAACAGGCAACTGAAGGAACACGGGTGTGTTTTAGTCAGTAAAAGTCTGACACGTCGTTCCGCTCCGCCCAGAGCGCGAGAAGTCATTGGATATTTCCCACCCTCAAAAAAAAAAAAAGGAACCTTGGCATAATTTTTTGTTTGCCTTAGCTGGGGTTCATTTCATTTAGCCGCTTAAAGGGTTTCTTAAGGGTTTAAGATTTATGAAATATTGTGTAAAAATACGTCCTCGGAAGAGCGTTGCAGGGGTTACATAAGAGGTACTCGGTTGGCCTACACAAAGTCCTCGTATGTGCATCACTGGTCATATAGCATTTAGCTGTGTATTTCAGGTCCCCGATATGACACGCAATTGAAGCATTGGGTTGCACCCAATGATATTATATTAATATAGAATAGAATACTCTTTATTATGTACACCATAAAAAATACAGATACAAATGTAGAAATTTCACATAGGGTGACACGTGACACAATGGGCGGTCTTATCGCTAAGAGCGATCTTTTACAGACAACCTTTGGATGGATTAAAGCGCGAAGGAGAGATGATAGGTAATAGGTGATAATAATTAATATAATATCATTGGGTGCAATTGCGTCTTCAAGGGCGTTACACAAAAAAGTTAGTTTTGAGGTAATTGAAGTTAAAGTTTTAGATGTATTATAAATTCTTAAAAAAATAAGTTATAACTCAGAACGTTTAAAATTTAAGGGTACCATGTCAGTTATCAGATTCTAGTAATATTATTTTAAGGTAGTTAAAAACTTCAAAATAACATATTTTTTTAATACATGTTATCCGCCCTTGTTGCATCCAACCCGTAAATTAATGGGGTTCATATTTTAAAAGGTTTTTAAGGCATATTTTTGGGTGCTTAAAAGAATAATTTTTATTTAAAAGTAAATCACTCATTTGGTTTCATTATTTAAAGTTTTTAGTTCCCGGCTGTCATTCGACGATCTTTGACATTCGTTACGGGTTGTCAGAAGCCCAAAAGTCTGACAACCAGTCTTACCAAGGGGTATTACCCAGTTACTGGGTTGTGAAGGTCAGATACGCAGTAGCTCGATGTAAAATACTGGTATTCAGCTGCATCCGGTTAGACTGGAAGGCAACCCCAAAATAATTGGGAAAAGGCGAGGCAGATTGATTGATGCGCGAAAAATAATCGAGTATTGTATTTTTAGCACTCAGAAGTTCGTCAGAGGCAGATATTATTTCAATAAATATATCTACATCAGATATTAAAAATAAGTCTCTTATTTGTAATATCAATAACACGGATGTGGAAAAGCCAAACGCGAGGCTATTATTCTTGTCTGATGTTCCTGATCACGGTATGTAAATAACATCGTGTTTTTTTTCTCCTAAATAAATATTATGATTTCCTTTATTTATTTCTTAACCTTTTTTATTTACCAAGTTGTAATATTCATAGAAATATTACAAATTTTCAAAATGATTTGTACCGCATTCGCCCCACACAAAAAAATCTTGTTAATCCTATTTTATTCTCTTTTGGCCCCGAAATTATCTTTGTTTTATTTAATACTAGCTTCCGCCCGCGGCTTCGCCCGCGTGGAATGTCGATAAAAAGTAGCAGTAGTCCTTTCCTGGGATGCCATCTATCCCCTTGCCAAATTTTATCGAAATCCGTTCAGTGGTTTAGCGGTGCGTTAAAGGTAACATACAGAGACAGACAGAGTTACTTTCGAATTTATAATATTAGTATGGATATAATATATTTTAGTTTCGTTTCGACCCACTTCGTGGAATCTATCGTAACTCAAAGAGCACCAAACAATAACTGACTACTAAAACAATATTGTTAATAGCAGTTTTGGAGCAGTGGTGGTCCAGTGGTGAGGAGTTGTTGGTCAAAGGTTCGAACCCTGACAGGCACTTTACTTTGTGTAAATTATTTCATCACCACTGCTTTCAAAACGATGAAGGAAAATATCGTGAGGAAACCCAAGTCATACCCAAGCCAGGCATGTCCAAGAACCAAAAATTCGAAGACATTTGACATCTACCAACCCGCAGTCCCTCTCACCGAGAGGAGGCCTGTGCTTATGTAAACATGATAATTTTATGAAAACATCTTTATTTTCAGGTGTTCGTATACGGGGTCTGTCTAGTAATAACATCCTGTACCAGTATACAAATGATGTAAATCAATGGACTATTGAATATCAATACTCTGTGAACGATACTCTTAACTTAACTTGTGTAGCGAATGGAGGATTTCAGTTAAATCGGCGGCAGCAGAGGCCATATACAAATCCGTTTGTGTGGAAATTCGAAGGTATGCCTGTACAAAACTTCTACACTCGGTCGAGAGCTGAGGATCGTGAACCGTCCCTCGCTTCACAGTCCTTCACACTCCACAGTCGCTTAAAGAGAAACCTCTTTCCATAAACCGTCGGTTTGTTGGACAAATATTAACGTATAAGTAAAAATTTTGGCTTGCCTTGTCTGTGCCATTTCTGGGCAAAGGCCTCGATCACTCCGCTCCAGTGACTTATTACTTCCTTACGTTCTTCCTTTTTTTTTCTTACTTTTTTTCTCCTTACTTTTTAGATAAAGTTTATGATTCTGCAGCAAATGAGACGCGAGATACGCAAATAAAGTTTTCAGAAATACCATTTACGAAGATTTTGGCTACAACCCACGACGGAACTAAAATAAAATGTACTTATTTTCCAAACGTGGACTATTGTTATATAAATACAACAGTTGAGATCATCCTCCGATTGAAACCGGAATTGGTTTCAGAAACGGCCGAAGATATTTTAGGTGAGTCATGGCAATTTATTTTTACCTGACTACGTCACAGAAACACATGTTGGGCAAATGAGAGATTTGCCACGACAGATTTGTCATCCAACACACGATGATTTACTTCAAAACACAATGTGTTCGCTTTTGGATTGTGTGCGGTGTGAATGATGTTACAAGTGAATTTTACAGAACAGAATTAAGTTGTAGTAAGCCTATATAAACTATTCATTCCAGGTAACAATTCGGAGCCTCCGATAGTACCTATAGCTGTTGGTGTTGGAGTTGCTATTCTCATTATAACAATTGTATTCCTAGTTTTATGGCGCAGAAGGACGAAACGGCTCAATCTTATTGAGGTAGGTACTTACCATTTTTTTTAACCACAACGGAGCTTTTTTTCGCCTGCATTTCACCTGATGGTAAGTGATGATCAGGCCGAAGGTGCAAGCGAGCTTCACCCGGAATCCTCAACCACAGAGGAACTGACTATCAGTAGGCTTACGGTTATTACAGGGTGTTAGTGTTAACACCGTTATCCTTGAACCCAGTGGTTTGGTTTCATTTATAGAACGTAAAATCAATAGAAAGATACAACTTTTTTTTTTAAAGAAAATCTACCTTTTTCCACTAGAATATTTCACCCTACACGAAAGGGCAACGAACTTGCGTCTCAACACGGCGGCCGGCGGTTGGCGGGGGTGGGCGAGGCTCGCGGTACGTTACATGACCGGCCGTCAGCTGTTTCGCAGCTCTGTCGAACGCGTATCCATGAGTATCGGGACAGTGACGGATATTTACTTTTTTAAATCTTTTAATGAAAATAAGGATTTTTTTTTTTTGTTACTGGGTCATTTATTTTTATATTTAAACCCATGTTTTGAGTGACAACGGTGTTTACCCTTGCATACTGTATAAGTAACTTTTATTTTCAAAGGATTTTACTATTAATATTACACCCACTTGTCACCAGGTATGTCAAGTCCTATTGTATCAGGAGATGGGCCTATTTCCATATGCACAAAATCAGACTACAGCCTGATACAGAGAATTTGCAACTAGAAAAACTTCGGATTTGAAATGGGTAATGTGGGATTGGTCGAACCGGCCACCACATGTTAGTCAGTCATGTATTTAAAAAAAAAAAAAATGTGGTAACCATCAAATGACTTCTCCCGCTCTGGGCGGAGCGTATCAGACTTTTACTGACTAAAACCCACCCGTGTTCCTTCAGTTACCTGTTGCCAAGGGCCCCGGTATCCCTCTCGGACCTTACCGCAGCCCTGGCAAATCGTCAGTCATGTTTGTGATCACAAGACCAGCTAGTCCAAAGTAATAGTCTAGTAATAGTAGTAATAAATGTCTATTTTCATTTCAGAACTCATACGATAATCTCTCAAATCAAAACGAAAGTCCAATACCAGCATTCCCAAGCCAATGGGAAGCGAACTATGACGATTCAAATTACGCCAAAATTGATGAGGGAGTTACGCAAGAGAATTACAACTATTCAACAGGCAACGACAAATTATATAGCAATAGCATGCGAAATAAAAGACAGAGTAACAACAGTGAGAATCATTATACTGAAATTGATGATTATTTGAAGCCTAAACCTGATGGAGTAGCAGCCAATTCAAACAGTGCTTACAACAAACAAATAGATACACATAAATCAACAGGATCCCACAGTTCGAACAATCCAAGATATAACAAATTTTGTAATTCAAATCAAGGCACTTACGAAAACCTAAGACATAACAATTTACCTATCAATAACGGTAATGAAACTTACAGTAATGTAAAGAAACCAAGTAAAAGTAAAAGTGTTACTTTTAGACAAATGAGCAATGACTTAAGACCAGGACATAATTACAGTGAAGGAAACTCCAGGCAAGATGGTAGGAATAATGACCGTAAAATAAAACCAAACAATGATAATTATTACGCTAATACAGGCCAAAATATCAACAAGCAACCTGGGGATATGCATAAGAAACATAACTATGAAAATCATTTTCTTCAAAATGAGAAACCTGGCAAACCAATCGATTCAGACTACGCTGAACCGTATGATGATCTTGGGATAAGTTGCAAGAACGACTTATATAGATAAACTGATAAACAAATTAATAAAATACTCAGTAATGAACACTAAAGCCTGTTAGCATGACTTTTACCAAGCAACTTACAAAAAGAAAGTAATGTAATAAGTAAAAGGAGAAAAAAAAACGACAGAAAATATGTAATGGGTGATACAGTTTTAGTTATAATTAGTTTTTAATAAACGTAGATTCAGTGACAACAAAAAATATAATTTCATATAAACAACCGTTGCTAAGATACGAGACGACAAAAGTAAAGGTTTATAAAAAAAATAAAAGAGATAGGTATTTATAAACAAAGGTTTGATTCTACCCTTAGAAACTGTATCACCCATAACATATTTTCTGTCGTTTTCTATTTTGGGCATTCAGTAGGATGCTTAGTTAGTTATGAGGGTCTCCTACGAGCTCCTCATAACCTACTAAGAACTAATTAAGCTACCTAAGTAATAACAGCCGCACAGGTCGATCCATCAGGTTAAGCTATGCTTCCCAGGTTGGCATATACCGAGACTCTTCCGTGTCTCGGAAAGCACGGCCGGCTGTCATTCGTGGATCTTTGACAGTCGTTACGGGTCGTCTGAAGCCCGAAAGTCAACCAGTCTTACCAAGAGGTGTCCAACCCAGTTACTGGGTTGTGGAGGTCAAATAGGCAGTCGCTCCATGTAAAATACTGGTATTTAGCTGCATCCGGTTAGACTGGAAGCCGACCCCAACCTATTTGGGAAAAGGCTAGGCAGACTGATTTTGATGCTTAGTTGGTTTGCTTTTGTAAATCATTCCAGGAGTGCAATAAGTATAGGTAGTAATTTTATAAATAAGAAAATTACTATAGTTATTTATGCAACTGTGATATAGTAGGTGGTATAATACCTAATTATTTACAGTTGCATACAAGACTTTATCTACAACCATGTTATGATTCCTCTATTTAAGGTTCTTTGCAATACTAATACCGAACCAAAATTGCGGGATACGACGCACGTGAATTAGAATTTTTAGAAATCGAATAATCTACAAGTTTTAAAAAAAAATTGCTTTGTTAGTGAAACGACGCGCCTGCATTTCAGCGTTCTCTTTTTGAAAGGAGTTGCATTATGAAATTTAGTACGACATTATAACACCCGTTTGGATGATATAATGGTTACTATGACACTGGTTGTTTTAATGTTGGCAATAAGCTAACTGTTTCAGAAACTTTTATAGAGGATTATTAGCCTGGGTGTAGATAAACGTTACCTAGGACTGGACTTAAGCTATTATGAACTACCTATTAATAATTTTAGGAATCTAAGATACTCATAGATGTACGTATAATTCATTCATTTTAGGTTAAATGTGTAGGTTAGTGTACTAATATAGTTGATAAGATAGATTGTTACTAACTTTTTGAGTCCTGTTACTTGTTAATTAAATATAAATAAAATAAATAAATTAGTTTAACTATTTTTAATTGATTATTTTTTTAGCGCCTAGCAAAATTGCTAATGTTTTATCTCGAAGTCTAAAATGTTTGCTCCCATGTCACCACTGCCACCAGGTTCAGAACCAAATGAGCAATTGTGTAGTGGATCGTGGAGCGAGTTTAGTTTATGAACCATAAAGAAATTGCCTAGGAGGTGATAAAACCGTATAACTGTTATTATTAACTGCTGTTATTATTTTTTACAAAAAATATAGTTCGTTATGTTTCGTTTATTTTTTTCATGTGGTTAGGGGTTAGTGACAACAGAGTTTTTTATGCCACACTCGGGCCTCTGACTTGGTTTCTCACATGCCGTCGAGAAATATCTCTCAGGCATTTTTCGACATGATGTATCCCCTCTGACTTGGCTTCTCACATGCCGTTGAGGAATATCTCTCAGGCATGCCGGTTTCGTCGCGATGTTTCCCTTCATTTTTTGAAGCAAGTGATAATTATGCAATACGTCCATGAATCCGTAAAGTCAGAGGTGCCTGTCTTGATTTGTGAAAAATTTGTGAAATATAGTTAGATACAGTTTTGGTTACCATTACATAGATGTTTATCTTATAAAAATGTTTAATCAATTTTTTTCTTAAATTTTCCGCCGCCGCCTGCATTATAATGATATCCATTACATTCCTAATCAACACACGTACTCATAAACATGTACCTAGTCATAGTAAAACAGACCCTCAGTAAGTAGTTATACAGCTGATTATGGGGTCAACGGCCGCAAGCTTCGCGCCTTTGAAGTTTCAACATGCCGCAGTTACAATAAAGTAACAATATTATCTCGGCAGTGACCTTGGAATAATTACCTACGGCCGCTCGGTAGATAAACCTTTCGCGTCCGTGCATAACTGATGCGTACCTACCGATATACGCTGACATTTCGAAGCCCGTCTTTTCGGCCGTATAATAATACTGTTACTTATTTATACTGTGACCTTGTATACTCTAGCTAGCGGTACTAATTTTTAAAATAAAACCAACGTTCTTTACTTATAAAGTTTTATATTTTTACAATTATAAACCAAAGGTTTTTACTTATAAGTTTTATATTTTTACAATTATTATTTGTTCATTAATTTATATAATAATAAAATAGTTATTAAAGTTTTTTTATAATCATTGTTATGGTTTTTTTTTAAATATAATATAAAAAATAATATGTAGGTAAGATTTAATTTAAAAAATCACATTTACGACATTTTTATAGCATAAAACTATAGGAACTGCTTTAATTTTTAGATCTTATACCAGAATGGACTATGGCTGGCTTAACATTTTATTTTATACTTACTAATATTTTAAAATGTTCATAATTATCATGTAAAGCTATGTAGGACGGTTATAAGAAATATTATTTAAAACATCATTTTGTACTTCTCAAAAATCTATCTAGTTCTACCTACTATTTCTAAACTAATATTATAAAGAGGAAAAATTTGTATTTTTGTGTGTATGTTTGTAATGAATAAACTCAAAAACGACTGCGCCGATTTCACACGCGGGCGAAGCCGCTGCCGGCAGCTAGTATTTTATAAACCAACTACCTTGTTGGTCGTATGGTGGCAAGCGACTGCTGAGGTCTTGGGTTCGATTCCCAACTCAAGCAGTTTTATTGGTTTCCCAGCTACGGGTGTACTATATTTATCTATTTATTTATTTGCATAATGTACGTTCAGTACAAGCACATGACTCTGTTAGGGCGCACCAAGTATTATGACATTTAACTTATAGCTAGGTTAATTATCTTAAAGTTAATCCCAATATCACAACATTCATTATTACTAGTATATAAACTCTCTCTAACATACATTTAATTTATAATAGTTAAAGTCATTTGAAATTTATAGTAGGTAACATAATTATATTAATAAAATTATTTTATACATTATATTTGACAGTCGTTACGAGTCGTCAGAAGCACGAAAGTCTGACAACCAGTCTGACCAAGGGGTATCGTATTACCCAGTTACTGGGTTGTGGAGGTCAGATAGGCAGTCGCTCCATGTAAAATACTGATATTCAGCTGCATCCGGTTAGACTGGAAGCCGACCCCAACATAGTTGGGAAAAGGCTAGGTAGATGATGATGATTTTATACATTATATTATTTTATACATTAGATTATTTTGTACATTATATTATTTTATACATTATATTATTTTATACATTATTTATTATGTTATACATTATATAATACATACATAACATCACGCCTTGTTTCCCCGAAGGTTTAGGCAGAGCTGTACCCATACTAGGTACACCTCACATTTCGCCAGTTATTATTTAGTCTCATGTAATAGGGGGCGAGCCTATTGCCGTCAACCGGGCACAAATCCAGACTTCGGGCTAGTACAGAGAAATTATTAGTGGCAAAACCCAATATTATGCCCGACTTGGTAATCGAACCCAAGACCTCATACTCAGCAGTAGAGCTTGTGACCCCTAAACCAACGAGGCAGTCAATATTATAATACACCTCTGACTATTGGAGGATACAAGCATGAATGCCTGCTATTCATCATCTTCATTGGCAGCCTTGTTCCACCTACTGCTCAGTAAAGGCCCTTTTGTGACCCTCTGAACTGTGTCAGCACTGAATTAGTGCTATGTCTAAAAAAATGCTCATCTGTGTCGGCACTGATTCAGTTCCCTTGAGGGATGACGGTTATTTCTATGATAAGTTTATTTTTTATCTGTATTTTTAATGCTCAAAGTGTAACATTAACATACTTAATTTTAACTGTATTTTTAATGCTCAAAGTGTCACATCAACACACTTATTTTTTATCCGTATTTTTAATTCTCAAAGTGTCACATGTCGTTTATTCCTGTACAATTGTACAGGAATACATAAACGAGAAAGAATTGTTAAAATTCCTATTCCAAGATCTAATGCCAGGTAAAAACACAGTGACACACCAGTAGGTACCCAGTCGCCACTACTAAATGCCCGATCATGACAGGGAAGCCAATTTTAAAGAACTGCATGAAGCTGATCTTGTAGCCATGTTGTTCAGCTAAACCGACGCAGACGACGTTAGAGCTGGCGCCAATTAAAGTACCGTTACCTGTAAATTAAACAAAAATAAATTAGTATCTAACAAAAGTTTCGGAATTCGGTGTCTTTGGTTTAAAATTTTCGTGTTTTGCCACCGACTTCCGAAATTATTTTTCACTTTTTAGCTGTGGTACCTATCCTTTGACAGTCGTTACGGCTCGTCAGAAGCCCGAAAGTCTGACAACCAGTCTTACCAAAGGGTATTGTGTTAACCAGTAACTGGGTTGTGGAGGTCAGAGTCGCTCCGTGTAAAATATTGGAATTCAGCTGCATCCGGTTAAAATGAAAGCCGACCCCAACATAGTTGGAAATCAATCAGCCTAGCCTTTGCTGATTGATTGAGTTCCACATACTTATTCGAATATTACTACCTGCTATGTAAATAACAGTGACAGGAAGTTATTATAACCTCAGCCATAAGACTCAAGGGCGAAAAATACGTATTATTGAAGCTATCTCAAAAACTACACAAGCGAAGTTAATAAAATTTATATGGCACTACCGCTCAAGCTTCCTCTACCAAACGAAAAAGAATTTTCAGAATCCATCCACAACTGGCGAAAATATCGAGGGCCATAAATAATTAAAAAAAAAACAGGCGTACAGCGCGGTTGACGTCGCCTTTTTTTTTTTTTTGAGTTTGGAAAATCATCCTTTGACTTCTCCCGCTCTGGGCGGAGCGGAAGGGCGTGTCAGACTTTTACTGACTAAAACCCACCCGTGTTCCTTCAGTTGCCTGTTGCCAAGGTCCCGGTATCCCTTTCGGACTAACCCGCAACCCTGGCAGGACGGTTGACCTCGTCTAGCTTATTTTTAGCGTGACGTGTAAAAGTGATTCCGGTAACCTATTTACGGAATAAACAATTTCATTTCATTTCTTTCAAAATCATTCGGATTGCGATTAAAACTGCGCAACGCAATGGGTTTAAATGTATATTTTCAATCTTACCTCCCAAACATACTCCGAAAGACAAGGCCCATATCAAAGGCGCCATTGGCAGGTTGAGCGTTGGATGGGTGCCCAGTGACGTCACGACTCGGACCATCATGGTCGTTAGGGGTACGTTGTCTACGAAAGCTGATGTTATGCCTGACACCTGTAAGTAGAGATGTTGTTTTAAGGCGCAAGCGTCAGGGTAGTCCGCGAAATGCAAATTTTCTTAAGTTTTTTGCAATTTGCAGGTCAATATCAGGTAGTATGTTGATCTAAATTATGATTCGCGGCCGTAACAAATATGGATTTACAGAATTATAAACATTAGAATCAGCAATACAACTCTCTAAGTTCATGTAAGTGCTTCATAAAATCATGACATTTTGCACTTATTGCTGACGGATTTTTTTTTATTTTTATATTTCTGCTACAATCTGTTCAAGGAACAATAGCCACTTCCTTGGCTGATAAATATCTGTTGTTTGTAATCTACGAAAGCCATAAACTGTTGAAAAGTTTCTTTCCAGCATACTCTCTCATTGTGGGAATCTTTTGGTGAGATTAGGGATGTCATACGACATCCCTAATCTGTCCCTGTCATCCCTGTCATATGACAAATGCTTGCATTGACTGGACAGGTCTACTCAAATCGGTGTGGTTCTTTCCTCAAAAGACCATTTCAGACGCTAATCTACACGGTCCTCATATGACCAAGATTATGTCTGGACTTTAAAAGAGACTGCGACCTCTGAGTTTATTTCGGCCTTTCTTCTCAGAGTAGTCAGACAGGAAACGCCGACCTCATCTAGCTTATTTTATATTTTTAATATGACGTGTAAAAGTGATTCCGATATCCAATTTACAGAATAAACAATTTCATTTCATTTCATTTCCCTAATCTCACCAAAAGATTCTCTTTAGCCGTGTATTTTGGAGTCAACCTTTTCCGCTCAGATTAAGGGCAAGCTCATTCATGGCGCAATTTCATTAGTCGACAGGGCTCGCATGCCGGGTGCAAGAGATTTCTGGAACGCGTGCCACAGGGCCCGCATTCGGGGAACCGAAAAAGTATTTGACTCACGACCCGCAAGCTGTATATCGACCGATGAATTTCATTGGTCGATATCACGATCGGTATAAAGCAAGCGGGAATCCCTGCAGACGTTGACGAACACGTATTGACTTGTTAACTTTCATTGGTTGTTATCTCGCCTGCGGGGACTCCCCGTATGCTGTATACCGAACGAGTTAACGACCAATGAAATTGCGCCATAACGTGGGTTGTTAGCTTCTCTTGTTAATACTTTCTGGTAAAGAATTCCGCGGAATACCTTAGCGCATCCCCCATATGGAGGACGATATTGCTGATTCTAATGATTATAATTCTGTAAAACCATATTGTGAAAAATCGTGAACGAACCTAAATTTGAAGATTTAACATTGATAGATTATAAACCACCGAAATTGCTGTAACAGTTCAAATCAATTTCAGTTCAGTTCAATCTGTCAAACTTGTCGAAAATGTTGATATAATCTAAGACGGGTGATAGACGCGCGTACTATATTATACCGAGACTTATTAATAGTCTACCCCCAGAAAATAACAAAAGTATTACGCATAAAAATATTAAATGTAAACTTAAGCAATACTATTTAAGTACTATGAAGGAATGATTGTAACTATTTAAGGACCTTAGACAATAACGCTTACATATAAAATGTTTCATTGTATATTGAGATAGACTCATGATAGCACAAGTTTAAACCTTCGTGGTTTTTGGTTGGTATTTAATATGTAAAATCCTATATTCTTTTGTATGAATGATAAATAAATAAATAAAAAATAAAAAAACTTAAAGTAAGTCCCTCGGAAGTAAATAAAAAATAAAAAAACTTAAAGTTCGCGACCTTACTCGGCTCGCCGTCGGTGTCACACGTGAAGCTTGCTCATAATTTCATTGTCAAATTGGGTCGCGGGTCGCGGCTCGCGGCGATGACAGACGGGCGAGTAAGCTCGCCGAGCCATTAGTACGCGTACTTGCTCGCACGTCTATCACCCCTTTAACAGTAGTAATACAGATAGATTATAAACTAATGGTTTTGAAAACGTTACGGTGACAATATATACAAGCAGAACTTACCCACACCATAAGTACTAAAGCCACAGCTAGGCGATCGCTCTCATCCACCCTCAGAATGAGAGCCTCCGTCCATCCGCCTATATAGCTAATCAAACCCAGTTTAGATAGAGCCTGTAATGAGAATAAGAATTTTATGTAATTTGTACTATTGATTTTTAACAACAAAAACACAAAAATAACAAACAAAAAACCAACTTTTGATTTTTGTAAGTGTGTTTAAAGAGTTTGTGTATTCTTTATGGTATGAAAATTAAAAAAAAAACAAAAAATATGAAAGGAAGCTTAAAGGTCACTAGAATAATAAAAACCGGCCAAGTGCAAGTCGGACTCGCGCACGAAGGGTTCCGTACCATTATCTATAAAAACGGCAAAAATATCACGTTTGTTTTATGAGAGCCCCCTTTAAATATTTGTTTTATTTTAATTTATAATTTATTTTATGTAACTAAATATTCTGTGAATATTTCAAGCGTCTACCTGTTGTCGTTTTCAATATCGAGCAAAAACGACTAAAAAAAACACGTTTGTTGTATGGGAAATAAATTAATTTATATAATAATAAATATAACTTAAATATTTATTTTATTCTGGCTTTTAGTATTTTTTGTTATAGCGGCAACAGATATACATCATCTGTGAAAATTTCAACAATCTAGCTATCACGGGTCATGAGATACAGCCTGGTGACAGAAGGACAGACAGACAGACAGACAGCGGAGCCTTAGTAATAGGGTCCCGTTTTACCCTTTGGGTACGGAACCCTAAAAGATATTAACGGGTAAAAGAGATGGCCTGTAATTTACGAACAATTATTGTATCAGAAAAAAACGGGTACCTAGTCCAAAAAATCGTACTGAAACGATCATCTGAAGACAATTCTCGTACTTAAAAAACGTTCAAATTCAAGTAGCAATCTGTCAAATTTGTCAAAAATGTTGATAAATTGATTGTATTTTTGACAAATTGCGAATGAGATGCAAACGTTCTTAAAAACTACGGGAATTGTCCCTCGGAAGTTTGAAAAATTAATTTAAAAAATACAAAAAACTATCTCTATATTTTAAAGGCTAGGTCGAATAAAGACGAATGGAAATAAGTGGTGGATCACCTCCATAAGCACGAAGAGCGCCGCGAAGAAGAGCAGCGTGGACCACTCGATCCTGTGCAGCACCGGCTCCAGGTCCTCGCGGTCTGCCAGCGTCAGCAGCAGCAGCGCGCCCAGCAGGGCCGTCCAGCCCAGGGACACGCGGTCTGGGAGAAGGGACGTATGATAAAGAAATAAATGAACATATCACGTTGTACTGGGATCGGTCTATCATTACTGACAGGACTATTGTTGCTAATAAGCCTGATATAGTAGTGATAGACCGATTAGTGCACCGCGCAATGATAGTCGATGTTACCATCCCACATGACGTGAACCTCGTGAAAGCTGAGAAAGAGAAACAAATAAAATATCTCGACTTAGCACACGAGGTTGTCGACATGTGGAATGTGAGCTCGGCTATCATTGTGCCGATTGTTGTAATAACGGCCAATGGCCTGATGGCCGAAAGCCTCGACCAACATCTCTCTCGGCTCTCGTTAGGCGGTTGGATCAAGGGCCTGATTCAGAAGGCAGTACTCCTTGATACGGCTCGCATTGTGAGGAGGTTCCTGTCTCTGCAGCCCTAACCACCGCCAACGGTAGCTTGGACCCTGCTCCCGACACCGGCGGACTTCTATTTTTTATATTTTTAAATGTTTTTTTTAGGTTTTTATAAAAATATTTAAAAATGTAAATATATAAGAAACTAAATAAATAAAGAAAAGGTATATAATAGGACTCGCACAGCGGTGAACCTACGATGGGTTCGAACCCAGTCATTACAAAGTAAAGAGATAGTTTGTGTAAATTATTTCATCACCACTTCTTTCAAAACGGTGAAGGAAAACATCGTGAGGAAACCGGCCTGTCCTAGAACCAAAAATTCGAAGACATGTGACATCTACCAACCCGCACGGGGCCCGCGTGGTGGATTACAGCCCACTCCCTCTCACAGAGACGAGGCCTGTGTACTATCAGTTCCCTCATTATAGGCTGAGTATTGCACAGGAAGAATACAAACCTAATAGAATGACACAATCATAAAAAAAGAAATGTAGGTATAATTTAATATTATAAAAAGAAAAAAAAAACAGAGAGGCTCGTACGATGCCAATAGGTTCCCCATCCGTACCTACTCAACATGAGGTTTGTCTTAAAAAAAAACGTATAAAAGTACTTTTAAAATCACTTACTGAACTCAGGAATCGAGTGAAGAAAGAACACGATGACTACAAAGAAAATGGCGACGGTGCACTTTATGAGTAACACCTTGTCTCTTATCTTGTACTGGAAACAACAAAATAAATGGTTGAAGGTCCCTTTAACTAAAAACACACAAATACAAATCATGCCTTTTCTTCCCGAAGGGTTGGTCAGTGTTCCCACTCCCCATCCGATTTTATTATTTGACCGCGGAAATGATTTTACAAAAAAAAAAACAACCGACTTTCAAAAATCTCTTTTTTTTTTGTTGTGGTACGAGTACCTACTCCACTCAAATTCAAATACCACTACCTGCTATGTAAATAAGAGTTACGGATTAACTTAAACATCGTCCACATAATATTAAGTGGGAAAAACACGTAGTATTGAAGCTAACTCAAAAATACGTAGTATTGAAGCTCACTCAAAAATACGTAGTATTGAAGCTAACTCAAAAATACTTAGTATTGAAGCTAACTCAAAAATACGTAGTATTGAAGCTAACTCAAACATACGTAGTATTGAAGCTAACTCAAAAATACGTAGTATTGAAGCTAACTCAAAAAAAAGTAATATTGAAGCTAACTCAAAAATACGTAGTATTGAAGCTAACTCAAAAATACGTAGTATTGAAGCTAACTCAAACATACGTAGTATTGAAGCTAACTCAAAAATACGTAATATTGAAGCTAACTCAAAAATACGTAGTATTGAAGCTAACTCAAAAATACGTAGTATTGAAGCTAAAGAACTCAAAAACAACCAAGGCCTGTCTGTCCCTTTTCCTAATTTTTCTGTCCTCGGTTATTTTGTGTGAGTCCTTCTTCGTCTTGATCTATCATGAATTCGCCTAGCGTTCAATTGGAACCTAGTTAGCTAAGGCTGAAGTTTTATTCATAACTACACTAGCTGCGCCCCGTGGTTTCACCCGCGTAAGTCTCGATCCAGTGGGAATATCGAGATAAAAAGTATCCTATGTCCTATTCCAGGTCATGGTCTGCCCCTGTGCCAACTTTCATCCAAATCCGTTCAGCCGTTCACGCGTGATGGCGTGACCAAGGGAAATAGGGATTTATTTATATATATATATATATATACATATATAGATAGCATTTGCCCGCGGCTCGCCTTGTTGACGAAAATCATTCCACGAAAACGTATGACGGGGATAGAAAGTATCATAATTATGTGCTAACCCAGTCACCTGTGTGCCAAATGTCATCGAAATCCGTTCAGCCGTTAAGGCATGAAAAGGCAACAAACAGACAGACAGAGAGAGTTACTTTCGCATTCATAATACAAGTAAGGATATGTACCTTCTCTCTCATATCAGCCAGTGTCGCTTCGAAGCTTTCCTTAGAGCAAGTCTTGGCCCTCGCCTCCTTGACCAACACGTCCAGCTTGACCGACAGCTTGCTAATCTTCCTCTCCAGCCGTTGTTTGACGACCAGCTGGTCGCCGCTCAGGTGCGGGAGGGAGTCGGCAGCGCGCCGCCATATTGAAATCTGACGGCGGAGATCTAAAAATATTGAAGATTCTTTTAGTGAAGGTGCGAGCTGAAATTGTGTTTTAATAAGTCAATTAACTGTTTATGGATTAGATGGTCAAAGATAATGTTAAAAAATAACCAATAAGAGAGTGTAGTGTCTCAGGGGGCCTACCACCACCGTTTACAGCAGTATTATTTTAGTATTACTTCAGTGTAGGAAAGAGATGAAGCTCTACGAAATAGGTATATATCCATCTCCTTCCCCCACACACAAATGAGCTGAAAAACAATGAAAAATAAATTAATGATAATATAAGATAATTATGGTTTTAAATAATATGCATACATTTTAATTTATTTCTTTTAATGTTAAGAATAAAGATGTCAATGAACGTATATTTACTATTTTTGGAATATTAACCGTATTCAAGTTGGGCAGATCATTTTATTACCTCATGAATTCTGTATATACCTAATTGTGTACGTAACTAGCGATATGTGGATGTAATATAACACTAGTCTATTGACCAAACCTTCGGGGCACACCAGCGTGACGCTATGTGTGTTGTAATGTGTACAACAAGTAACCCAGACTTCAGGATGCTTCATTCTGGGCACGCCACAATTGCGGCGATAAGTCCCCTCTTTGAGGAGTGGCTAGAGAGGCGCCACGGCGTCCTCACCTTCCGCCTGACGCAGGTCCTCACCGGACACGGTTGCTTCGGGAGGTTCCTGTTTCGTATAAGGCGGGAGGAAACGCCCGGGTGTCACCACTGTGTGGATCGCCCGGAGGACACGGTGGAGCATACGGTGGAGGTCTGCCCCGCTTGGGCGGAGCCCCGCCGTGTCCTCTTGGAGGCGATTGGCGGCGGTGACCTCTCGCGTCCGGCTCTGGTCCAGGCCATGGTACGGAGCGAGAGGGCATGGGAAGCAGTCACCTCCTTCTGCGAAGCAGTAATGCTCGCGAACTAGGAGGCGGAACGCGTGAGGGAGAGGCAAAGTTTGCGCCCTCACGCCCCTAACCGCCGCCGCCGCTGGAGACGCCCTGGGCGTCGGGAATCCCAGGCGGATTCCCGGCCACCATAGGCGCGGGCTTGCGGACGGCGAGCAATGGGTAGCTCGCCGTCCGATCAGGACCAGGCCCGGGTCGATGGCGCGTCGTGTTCCACGCGCGCCTCAAAGAGATGTCAACACAATTGGCGGGGTCCGCTAGGACCGATGCCTGCCAGGGTTGCGGGTTAGTCCGAAAGGGATACCGGGACCTTGGCAACAGGCAACTGAAGGAACACGGGTGGGTTTTAGTCAGTAAAAGTCTGACACGCCCTTCCGCTCCACCCAGAGCGGGAGAAGTCATTATTGGATGATTTCCCACCCTCAAAAAAAAAAAAAAAAGGATGCTTCATTCAGTTGCATTACGACGTTATGAAAAATTGCTACTAGATATTATTATTTTGAGTTTAAAAAAAAACTCGCGAAATCCCGTGTTACCAACGCATAAAATCAATATTTTGGTAACACTGGTAACACTGGTTTTCTGGTTCCTAGTCTAACCAGTCTGTCTATCTTGGTAGACTAGGAGCCGATCCCAACATAGTTGGAAAACGCTAGGCATATGATGATTATGTTCGTCCCATATTACATGGGACTTCTTAATCATAACTGGCTAAATGTGGGGTGTACCTACTATTGGTACACCTCTGCCTATAACCGTCGAGGAAACAAAGCGATGATGATGTTACGTTTTATGATGAAGATAACATAAATTTCCAAGAAATTGTCTTCCCAAATCTTACCTTGAACGTCCTTGGACTCGTGTAACTTGAGCTTGTTAATATCCCGGAAGATGAACCTCAGTTGGAAGTAAGTCTGGATAGCCACCAGTAAGATACCGAAGGTCATGTGGAGTGTGAAGTTCGGGAAATTGATACCCTGATGAAGAGAGGTTTTTAGTGACAATCTGGCAAGCGGTTCATATGACGGTAAATGGAACACTTACTGCAGCCTATAGCATAATCAGCCTATAGCGTTCCCACTGCTGGGACGCAGACCTCCAATCAGTGAGAGGGAGTGGGCCGTAATCCACCACGCGGGCCCAGTGCGGGTTGGTAGATGTCACATGTCTCCGAATTTTTGGGTCTAGGACATGCCAGTTTCTTCACGATGTTTTCCTTCACCGTTTTGAGAGCACTGGTGATGAAACTATTTACACAAAGTAAAGCGGCCTGTCTGAGTTCGAACCTACGACCTCCAACTCGTAAGTCGCGGCTGTACTTAGGCCACCACTACTCTCAGCCACCCGCAGGCTACTGACGTCTGTAGTACAAGAATCATTGGAGGTGCATTGCATCAGAGACAATGTAGAAAGGATCGATAGCAGTGTTGCACCAGTTTTACCAAAGAGATGAGAGAGATGTTACCCTGTGCACAGGTTGTACAATTTGTTGTTGTTAATTCCAACTAGAATAAACCGATTGGACCTAGGCTAAACTGGTTTATCCTATCACTAACAGGATGAACGAGTTTGGCCTAGCCTATACTTGTTTGTCCCATCGCCTGTAGGGAGAACTGGTTTGGCCTAGCCGTAACTAGTTCATCCTAAAATCGGGCTTGGCCGGTAACATAGATAAGGAACGTATATAGATCACCACGCTTGCTCACTCCATTTTTGTGTTGCGCTTGATTTTAATTCATAAAGGTGTGCCGCGCGCGGCCTGCTGCGCTTTGATTGGACGACAGCCTCGCGCGAACGCTTCTGTCTACCTGCCGCGCACAAACCTTTCTACCTAACGCGGCAGAAATGTATCCTGCAAACGCCGCGTGTTGCTGCCGCACTCTTGCTGCTCAATGTTTGGACACACCTATATAATGAATATTTTAGTGTAACATAGGGCGATATTGCATAATTTCCTTTGCTTTTTTTAAGTAATATTGATGTAAATAATCACAACAGTGAAAATTTTGAAAATTACTTACGACGCGATGTTGCCAACTTTCAGAATGAACAGCCGGAGGAGACTGACTTGCAACGTTTGCTTGTAATGTATCGAGTTTTTGTAACGCAGTGCAGCGAGCCGAGCCACTCGATGCGAGCATTGCGAGCGCATATCAACCTCTACGTCTGCGATTCTGATTAGAAATGGAGCACGCTTGAGTCATGTGTTCGAAGCGAATGTTCGCCGCGTCTCGTGTATCGCCGTTTTGTAACCAAGCTGGCCTCGAATGTTACGTTACAAATAAACGTTGCGAGTCAGTCTCCACCTTAAGATATTAATCCCTTACAGCTTGCACGACTTGCTTGTTGGAAGCTATGATGACATTCGGGGGGTCACCGACAGGGGTCGCAGTGCCTCCGAGGTTGCAGAACAACACCATTGACAGCAAAACTGGTACGGGATCCAGTTCCATCACCTCACATAGTCTGGAAATAAAATGTCGGGGTAATTAATAATAATTAAACCTCAAATACTTCCCAATTTTTGCTGTCATGTCTGTCTCAATCAAGAGAAGTGGCAATGGGCCGGCCATATTAGCCGTAGAACCAATGACCGTTGGGGTAGACGTTTTCTTGAGTGGAGACCGCGAATCGGCAAACGTAAAGTAGGACGCCTTCAGGCAGGTGGAGCGACGATCTTCGTAGGGTGGCTGGTAGCAGCTGGACGAGATTTGCCGAGAATTGAGCTGAATCGCGTGCACATGGAGAAGCTTGTGTCCAGCAGAGGACTGCTATAGGCTGATGATGATGATAGAAAACTAAACAGGATTGAATGGTCCAACAAAAAATTCACAAACATCGTTTGTATGGATAGTCGACTTACCGTATGGTAACTGGAGTCATGAGCAGCACAGTTGTGACGTTGTCGAGCAGTAACGACACTACAGCGGTAATCACGCATAGCAGAGTTATCAATGGCCATATCTTGCCTTTTGCCAGCTGGAAGACAAAAGATGCTAAGTTTAAAGGATGTCAAGACAAAAGATGCCAAGCTTCCCTTAGGCTTCATTTACGGAGACACGGGGCCTGGCGTGTCGCGTGCATCGTGGCGTTTCGCGGCGCGTCCGATATTTTTTCTGTTTACGGTGCGGCGGCGCGTGAAGCGGCACTTATCATCGCACGCGTAAACACAAACATATGGCAATACACGATTATTGTTCATAGATATGCGAGACGGGAAGAGTGGCGGTGCCCACCGCTGCGCCGAATCCTCAAGCGTGTAGCAAAGCAAGCGACGGGCAACGCTGAAGCGCACGCAGGGTACTCAATCAAACCAACTAGTTTTAGGTTAGCGAGAGATGGGAGCGCGCGTGTCGCAACTTGTAACTTGCAAAGTCGATCATATCGTACTCCATTGCGAGTGTTGTTCTTCGTTGTGCGATTTGCATATAAAACTGGCAGAAGGTTCGGCCGCGGAGATCGCTTCATCGAGAAATGCCGCTGCATGCGCCGCCGCGACGCCGCGTGAGACGCGTCGACCCCATCCGCGGGCTCCGCCGCAAAAAACGCTTTATTTCAAGCAAACGCGTGCAAAATCGCTTCTCTGTAAACGCACTCATACAACGCCATATTTGTTTGAATTCACCGCGCCGCCCATCGCAACGCCCGACGCCCCGCGTCTCCGTAAATGAGCCCGAAAAGACGGGCCCGACGCATACTCGTTGTAGCTTCATACCTAAAATTCGGAATGAACTATAAAGATATGTCAAACATGCGTTTACATACAAATCTAGCATGCAAGATCTTAAATATACATAGGTAAACAGTCCGTACATGTTTTGCCTGACGAGTCGTACAAATTTTTATATTATTTTAGCAAACAAAATATAATTAATTCAACAGACTTAACATTCATTATTAAATTTTTATGAGAATAATAATACTATAGAAATAATAACAATTTAAAGTTCAAGCATGTCAAAAGGTATCTGTCAAAAAGTTATTTATACTATAATAGCACTTGTCTGATAATAGATTTCGAATCTTGTTTTTAAATTGATTTGTTGTCATATCTCTATATGATTGTGGTATTTTGTTGTATATTTTCGGGGCCATACAAACAAAGCTTTTCCCCATGAGGGCAGTTTTTGCCGAGTGCAAGCAAAATTGGCTATTGTCACGTCTGTTACTACCTGTAATCATCTGTGCCACTAGGCCCATGAGTCGTGAATAAACAATTATTTTCATATACATACATCATAGAAACACATCTAAACATATCTCCACTGTAAACACAAACATCATAACCTTGTCTTGTCTGTCCGTCTGTATGTCATTATATATATCAGCTGAAAGATTAACTATGGACGTTATCTTATCTGAATGTTTTAATGTGACGTGTGTCCTAGATGTGAGAATTGCACGTCCAATGTCAATTGGTATAATTTCCATCTGTGAGTAATAATCATTATAATCTTTGCCATCATAATTACATCATCATCATTAGTATATACTGCGGAAGCAATAATGTTGATAACTATCAGCAGACTTATTGCGTAACACACTCCTAATGACAATCATAGTCATTGTCACACACTACACTAAACTAACTGAAATAAATCCGGTCAAGTGCGTGTCGAAACACGCACAATGAAGGGTTCCGTAGTTGGGATGAATTTATCCAACAAACTTAATATTGTAGTTGTAAAACATGTTCTCGCATACATTTTGTATGGGAGAACATGTTTTTCCAACTGCAAATTTAAGGTGGTCGCTTATTACTCGGTAACTAGTGGAGCCTACTTAGCCGTGATAGTTTTCCTTTTAATTTCGTTATATAAACTACTGCCGTGATTTTTTTCACATATCTAAAACCAACCATTTAGTACAAATCACAGTAATCAGGAGTGAAATATCTGTTATTTATTCGGGTTGAGTTGCCTCGGCCCGAGCTGTCACTGATCCAAAAGTTTTACCTTTTTTGTCTTTCCACTAATAAATTAAGTTTTAAACTGCAAACTGCAGTGCAAGTGCTTGCAATTATTATACAGGGTGAAATTCTAGTAGTTTAAATCTTCTTAAAGGGTCATTGTACTCATCATTATGAACAACTTTCACTATGGGACCAACACCGAAATCGCGAAAAAAAATCCGCTGTTCCCTACATTTATATTCGCATAGCTCGTCAAAATGTACGGAACATCTGATTTTTTTTTCACGAAATTACTTAGCCACAAGCTCCTCCACTGACCCAAAAAAGTCATTAAATCTTATATATCTCAGTTTTAACGAATTTAGAAATTGTTTGTATAAATTGTAATTACATTAGTTTCATTTATTACTTCTCCATATTACATCACTTTCACCATCACTAATGAAGCATATTAAGCATTGAATGCTATGTACAGTAATAATTGGATTTCAGATTTATGTACTGTATTTTTGTACTAACTGTGTTGATTGTCTTAGTCTGTAGTCTGTCAACTGTACTTATTAAAATAAAATAAAATAAGATTTAATGGCTTTTACTTTTTTTACACGACAATATATATTGTCGTGTTTAAGTATCAATACCCATAACGTCTGCGGAGATTTGCCCTGAACAGTTACCTACCTGAAAAGTTAACACAGCGAAGTAATCGAAGACGCCAGTCTCCGCCAGGATAGCAACGAGCAGCATCATGCTGAACAGCAGCAGCAGAGTCTCCACATCCAGCCAGGAGACCAGCTCTGGGAGTGAGGGTCTCTCGCCGGCTATGGCTAATGCTGCTAAAGATGTGGTGGACAAGAGAACTGCTGCCATTGTTCTGTTTATCACCTTGAGAAGAATGAAAATAAAACAAAATGAGAAAAATATTGATAAAGTATATATGTAGTCGATATCAACCGCTTCACTTCTTCTTCATTTTTGCCTTCAATTCTGCATAATATTTGAGGTCAGAGCTCCAGAGAGAGGAACTAAATATTAAATTAATTATTAATATTTTCGGTTACTACTTCACGATATTTCATATTTCTATACAGTAATATTGCCAAATTAATTAAAACAGGTAAATATTTGACAGCAATTTGCGACGTTGCTAACTTTTAGAAGGAACACTTTTATAAACCAACCACGTTAAGCCGTTGGTCCCGGCTGTCATTTGTGGATCTTTGACAGTCGTTACGGGTCGTCAGAAGCTCGAAAGTCTGACAACCAGTCTTACCAAGGGGTATCATATTACCCAGTTACTGGGTTGTGGAGGCCTGATAGGCAGTCGCTCTATGTAAAATACTGATATTCAGCTGCATCCGGTTAGACTGGAAGCCGACCCCAACATAGTTGGGAAAAGGCTAGGCAGATGACTTTGATGATTAATAACTTTTATATTATCTTTTATATTGTAATGTAATTCTAGTTAACAATGTATAATCTAATTTAATTTTAATTGATTTTTAATTTTAAGTAATAGAATGAATGTAACAATAAATTTTGCTGTGCCCTGACAGGGTCTACAACGGCTCCTAGCTCTAAGTTAACATCTTGTTTTACCTTGTGGAACGCAAATAAATGAATATGAATATGAATATATGACTTTTAAAAACCAAAAGTAATCACAACAATATTTTGGATATTATTATCTTACCTCAAAAACGATCAAGGCATATAACGCACAAAGCAGTATGCAAGCATAAATGATCCCTGTAGTATCATCCAAAGGGTCCAGGGTATAACTGAAGGTAAATGGAGTGGTCACACCAGCCGTGGTGGTCATTCGAACAGATAGCACGCTGTGGTTGGTGATCGAAGGGGGCAATTGGAGCACGGAAGAACGGGTTTCGCTTTCGTGAAAATCTTCGGCTTGATTTTCTAGGAGTATTGTCCAGTGATCTGAGGTCTGTGGGAAAAAATAGATGTGTATACAATTGCTGTATAAAGCTGCTGCATAAACCAAAAAAAACAAAAAACGACCCAAACTGAAGCTACACACATACAATGTGCGTGTCGGGCGTGAGTCGGGACGGCAGTACGGCGGGCTGAATTCCTTGTATTTATATATGGATGTCAGCACACGAAACGCGTGCGCGGGTCGGGCGTGGAGCGGGTCGGGTCGAGCGTGGAGCGGGTCGGGTCGGACTTGGAGCGGGTTGGGTCGGGCGTTGAGCGAGTCGGGTTGGACGTGGAGCGGGTCGTGTTGGGCATGGAGTGGGTCGGGCCGGTCACCCGCGCCCGACACTGCAAGAATACAGGCCGCCAAAATTCTTCAATTCCTGTACCGTAATTTATAAAGGTTTTCGGAACCTGCTACTCCCTATTTCCTTACCTTTACAGCATCATATTCTGCAATGTCATCAAGATCTTTGACATCTCTCTTTACAACCCACTTCTCCAGCCAAATCTCCATTTTGGTCATGTTCATCTTTTCACTCGAGTTCAATTTCTTCTCGTACTGTTCTGACAAGAATGGTCCAGTCAGCTTCAATAGTACTGACAGCTTATTGTCATCATTCCGAATTAAGTAATCTTGAAAAGAAAAATCATATTGTATAGCTAGAACTGCTGAAGAAATATGCAACGTATATAATAAAAACCTAGTCCGATCCGAAAGGGGCACATATGTATAGTCACGAGCAAAAATATGTATACACTAATCAAATTCAATAACGTTTTTCTCGTGGAATAGCGATTGTTACTTTGAGATGATACCTATTTCATAATAATAGGGGTTAAAAAATACTATGTTCGTTAAATCATAAAATTACAATCAATACAGTAGGAGAAAATCACTTTTAAAAGTTTCTAAGTGTATACATATTAGTGCTCGTGACTGTACCAATAACATTACCAGAAAAAAAAAATAGATAGTTTAGCAATAAAACAAATTATAAAAAACGAAAAACCCGACTGCAAAAACGTATAATCGGAAAGAGAAAAATAACCATTGAACTTGGTTTTTTGTCGGGTTTTTTGTTTTTTTTAATAATTTGTTTTATTTTCAGCTTTTTAGCTTTAACTCATTAAAAGTTTTTATTTGATACCAATATTGTTGTAATTTATTTAAAAAAAAACCTTCCCCTCCATTTTTTTGTATTTGCAGATGAAATATATTAAAAAAATATAGCACATCCCACAATTAAAACAAACCTAACGACCTCTTATGTTAAAATCCATAAAGCCGTTTAGGCTACAGAGCGTGTCTAAGAAATAGACATACATACATACATACTCTCGAAAAACATTACCCTCCTTCTGGGGCAGTCGGGTAAAAAGACATCTACGTCAATATCATGTGTTGTAACCTGTTTCAAAGAATAAAAATAATTATTGTGATTTGATTATAAATTATAGTCAAAATCAAACTCAAAGCATTTATTTCAATTAAACCATTTACAGGCACTTTTGAATTGTCAAGGAGTCGGTCAGTCAGAAATTATGAACCTAGTTGCCCATTCCAAAGCGTAGTAGGTACCTATGGAGAAGACCGGGCAAGAAACTCCACGGACACTCTTTTAAATCAGAATGTTGTTAAAATATATTGGGTACATCATTCATGTTGAAATTATACATGTGAGAATAATGTAGAAAGCACGTTAAAAGAGCCCGCAATTATAAAATAAATATAAACAAAAAACAATTCAACAATTAAAATAAGCCATGGAAAAGATGACCAGTCACAACCAGTTCACGAACATGACGCATGGATCAGCACCATTCAGCTCAACGAGTTTGAAGGGAGCTAAATGATCATCTTCTTCATAGGAACCTACTACGCTTTGGAATGGGCAACTAGCTTCATCTTTCTGAATGACCGACCCCTTGACAATTCAAAAGTGCCTGTAATTGGTTTATTTGAAATAAATGCTTTGAGTTTGATCTAACACACGCGCCAGCATCAGCGAGACATCTGAGTGTGCACGACATATTCCCAGCTGCCAGGGCACATTCAAGTCAATTTGATTAATTTGCAATTTGCTTAACAATTTATTTCCTTGGGTTTACAATACCTGGAGCAGGACAATTAACGGGAAATGTGAACACAAAGTTTTATTCATGCTCTATGAATTTGGTGTTATTGAATCACTTACTCTTGACTTGTCCGGGGACTACTGAAGAATGTCTGGTTACTTCTTCCTTCTCATTGTGCATTAAAAAAACAACTGTGAAGAATATCCACACTCCCACTAGAAGAGTTATTTTGAATGTTTGTCGAGCTTGCGCCATCTATTGGTGGAAATGGTAAGTTTTAAATTATCTTTATATATTACTAGTGATGCCCGTGGCGTCGCCCGCGTGGATGTCGGTTATTATATACTCAAACCTTACTCGAGAACCACTCTATCCATTGGTGAAAACAGCATGAAAATCGGTGCAGCAGTTTTTGAGTTTATCGCAAACAGTACGACAGTCTTACGCGGCGGAGGAGTTTGTTTTATAATATGTAAGGGTTATAATTATTCTGTAGGTACGGCTGTACGTCACTGAACTCCTCCAAAACGGCTGGACCGATTTTGATTTTTTTTTTGTTTGTTGAGCGGGTCTCTGAAGGGTTTACATCAGCCATACTCTTACTGCGGCCCGCCAGGCTTTCGTAAGTGGGCCACCCATTGTAGCTTCAAATTCAATTAACGAAGTTACTTAGCCAGTTAGCTATTTAAAATTCCGCGGAAATAATAGGCGTGTTTTTGTTTGACAAGTTCATTGAAGATCCTTGATCCTTACCTTCGATTTCTTCTTTGTCACTGGCTTTTCATCAGATCTGCAAATAAAATACTATTATTCCCAATTATATCTTCTTGTAAAGTATTCTACAGTACATTACAATTTGTGGGTTTTCTAAAAGGTCGGTGTTTAGGACACTAAGGCCTGAATTCCTTCTACGCTGATGTCAGTCGCGTACGGTCGGTCGCGTACGCGTAGCACGTAGTACGCGCCGCGGACGTCAGTGTCGCAGTATGGTGCTATATACAACACAAAGAATATACGCACGCGCGACCGACGTACGCGATCGACATCAGTGTCAGAAGAATTCAGGCCTAAAAGAGAAACAGTAACATTTTCACGCATGCGCACTGCACAGCTCTGTTAGCACGAACGTGCGACGTAAATCCATTTCCTTCACTTATTTACACCTTGTATAGTACTTACACTTTCTCCTGTCTCGCCTCACGGACAGGACTCTTCTCAGCTCCATTAAGGAAGGTGACGTCTTCTCCCTGACGTCTACCGCTGTCATATAGATGAGGGGCTGAACTGACAGAGGGCAGACGTTTGGTTGCCCCGTTCTTTGATGTCAGGTGCGTATTTTCTATTCTCCCTGTTAATTTAAAGCTCATAGAAAACACTTTGGAAGGACAACATAAAAAAAAATCAATCTTCCCAGCCTTTTCCCAACTATGTTGGGGTCGACTTCCAGTCTAACCGGATGCAGCTGAATACGTCATATCGTCGTATAATTTCCGTACGTCTTTTTTCGGGTGACCACTGCAAATCAGCGCTGTGATGTGGGTCCCCATAGCGCAGCATCATGCTGAGTGGAAGCCTTCTTGTCACAGTCATGACGTGCAGCTGCCGATTATTTATCTGTATACTCCTGATCTCATATGTTTTTTTTTTATTTTTAATTTTTAATTGTATTTAGATCTATTTTGGTTAAAATTGCTGATCTTTTTGTATGCACGTGTTTCTGTGACAAATAAACCTATTTTTCTTTCTTTTTCTTTTTCTTTAATACCAGTATTTTACATGGAGCTATCATGTATCATGGAGCATCTGACCTCCACAACCCACCCAGTAGCTGTGTAATGCGATACCTCTTGCTAAGACTGGTTGTCAGACGACTAACGACTGTCAAAGGTCCACGAATGACAGGCGGGACCAACGGCATAAGTGCTTTCCGAGACACGGAGGAGTTTCGGTATGTAAAGTACTACCACTACCATGTTTGTATATTTTGGAAATTTGTATTTTTGTTAAAAAGAATTATAATCAGTTTGAAAATATTGGTGACAAGCTAAATAGCCGGACACGCCATAAAGACAGACTACGGTTGCCACAAATAAAATTAAAATTGTTCAAGAGAAACGTCTACTGCATGTCTATTATAATTTATAACCATTTGCCGAATTCCCTTCAGGATTTGCCATTGACATTGTTCAAAAGAAGTCTCTTAAGTCGATGGAACTTATAATTAATGTAAATTTGTAATAATTTTAAATAATATTAATAATCATAATGACTGTAATTATAATAATTTTAATTGATATATAAATGTATTTGCACGCCATAACATGGCAGAATATGCGGAAACCAAAATGACTGTAATATCTATTGTACCATATTTTAGCAAATAAATATTTTTGATTTGATTTGATTTGATTTGAAAGATGGTCAACCATCCACGGACCAACCACGGCTAGCTTAACCTGATGGATCGACCCGGGCGGCTGTTATTACTTAGCTACAAGCCTATTATGTCCTTTATACATATTTAGATAGACTACTATAGGTATATAGGTACCTACTTAAAATCTTACCTTTACTTAAAATCTCAATGTCACATAAATTACGTAATTTAGACTCCATAAAGGATTATTTACGTCCATTTTAACACTTGCTCGGCAAAACGGAACTCACATAAAAGGTGTGGCAAAAATCTGATTGGTTTCAACAAATATCTCTTTATGGGCTTTATATTTTTTAAGAAGGTTAGTAAAGTTAATTGTGCTAAAAGATGTTACATCAATAGGTGCGGTTTTCACCCTCACATACACTGCTATTTATGTACTTTTTTACCTTCATAAAAACAGGGTGTTAGGGTAAACACCGTTGTCACTCAAACCATGTTGACTTAAATCTATTCATCTATCTATCTATCTATACATATAATAAAATCGTAAACGGTCCGTGTCTGTACATTAACGATTTTTGCAAAAAAAAGTACTGGAAGCCGCGTGAAATAAGTAATAGAAAGTAAAAAAACATTTTTTGACATTTTTGTCTGTTTGTTTGTTCGTTTGTGAGCGCATCACGTAAAAGCTACTCGTTGGATTCCAAATTGAATTACTGAACAATAAGAAGCTTTATTGTGAGTAACATTTGGTATTTATTTCATCAAAATCGACCTGCAGAATCAAAAGATATATGGATAAGATAAGATGAATGGAAAAGTCGGAATTACACCCGGGCGACGCCGGGCACGAACAACTAGTATAAAAATAAATGTAAGTAACAACAAAAAAAACTTTATTTTCATTAAATGATTTTAAAAAGTTTTTTTCCGACACCGTGCTCGCTAGCGAAACAGCTGACTGACTGAGGGAGGGGTCGCGCTCGCGGCCGGTCTGGTCACGTCTCTCACCCCCCACCCGTGTTGAGACGCAAGTTCGTTGCCCTAGCGCATAGGTGAAACGGTGAAATACTAGTGGTAAAACGTAATTTAAAAAAAAAGTCTTAATTTTCCATTGATTTTACGTTCTATAAATGACACCAAACCACTGGTTTCAAGAATGACGGTCTTTACCCTAACACCCTGTATATATTGCGTGTAACAAAAGCCCTTTCCGATCCGTGAGGGAGTTGTTAAGAATCATACTGAGAGTCTACCTATGTTTCTTTTTTTTTAAATGGGCAATTTTACCGGTTTATTACATGGGGCGCGGGCGGTCGTCGTCTAGCGGGTGTCTACAAGTCATAACTTATGACCTCTGTAGATTTGCTAATTTATAATGAAATTGGGGTAATTTTGGTATTAAAATTGTGAATTTTAAATTACAATACCTTTTTTATTTTCAACTAGCGACCCGCCCCGGCTTCGCACGGGCTTGTTATTTTATATATAAATTCAATCACTCTATCTATTACAAAAACCTTCCTCTTCAATCACTCTATTTATTATAAAAACCGCATCAAAATCCGTTGCGTAGTTTTAAAGATTTAAGCATACATAGGGATATAGGGACAGAGAAAGCGACATTGTTTTATACTATGTAGTGGTAATTATTTTTTTTTTTTTCTGTTAATTTTATTTCAGTACCTATCTATGTGCCCCTTTCGGATCGGACAGGGTTTTTTTTACATATTGTTTATGGTGTATCTTTTTTTACATATTGTTTATGGTGTATCTTTTTTTACATATTGTTTATGGTGTATCTTTTTTTACATATTGTTTATGGTGTATCTTTTCATACACGAAATCTCATAAGGGGGTCATTGTAATCATCATTATGAACAACTTTCACTAATGGGACCAACACTGAAATCGCGAAAAAAAATCAGTTGTTCCCTACATTTATGTTCGCTTAACTTGTCAAAATGTAGGGAGCAGCCTAGCTGATTTTTTCAAAAGCGTAAAGTTTTTCTGCGCAACGTACATTGCGCACCTTTCACTTTGAAATCATGTATGTTTATACTTGTATACCAGGATAGGGGGGTATTCGTGCGGGGTGGGGGATTGTTTATTTGTTTTTGGAGTTTTATCTTAAGAATCGATTTTTCGGCTTGAGAAAACATACCACGTCCCCCAGAAAAAAAAAAATCCCCACCTTTATTAGAGGAAAATCTAGATCGGCGCCTGAAATCTTTTGCAACAAAAACAACAGCATTGCTATTCTATAACCATCTCACCGTGAAGTGAGCGTGGAGTGAGCTGTCATTGTCATCGATACCTACTGATACTAAGGCAGTGACAGTTCACTCCAAGCTCACTTCACCATGTAGATTCCGTAACAGTTTGTCACAAGTTCAATTAACACAAAGCTATTTTTAGTTCATCGTAGTTTCACACGATATTTTAGGAACATTTTAACGCCTAGGTTTTGGTATTGTCATCGATACCTACTGATGCTAAGGCAGTGACAGTTCACTCCAAGCTCACTTCACGTAAGTTTTCACGGTGAGATTTTCGCTCTGAGATAGATCTTAAAATAGACTCCAAGGTTCAATATTAACTAGACAGATGTCCGAATACCTATTATAATCTAGATTCCGTTACAGTTTGTCACAAGTCCAATTAACACTCAGCTATTTTTATTTTTAGTTCCTCGTAGTTTCACACGAAATTTTAGAAACATTTTAACGCCTTTAATTATGAATACTAGTTCTAATTAGTATCAGTACACACACATACTTAAAATGATATAGGTAGCTCCAACCATCTCACCGTGAAAAGGTGAAGTGAGCTTGGAGTGAACTGTCACTGCCTTAGCATCAGTAAGTTTAGATGACAATGACAGCTCACTCCACGCTCACTTCACCTAAGTTTTCACGGTGAGATGGTAACAGAATAGCAATGCAGGTTGCCGATGGGAAATACTATCGAGCACACAACTTGTAACATTAAAAAAAAAAAGTAATAAAAACTAAAACCCAACTACGACTAAAAAAGTATAAACAAGACACCACAGACGGACAAATAAAAAATCCGGAGTCACAAGTGTTAGGGCAGAAATCGAACAGATTATTTCTATCTTCTAAAACACTCATCACAATTTGACAAATGATGTATCGTTGGAAGGGTCTTGATTGTTCAATCCATCCTTACCATGCTCTTTTTCATAGTGCTGTCTAAACTTCTCCCAAGCGGCATCGTACTTGACTTCATCAGGTAAGCCTATCCACAGTCGAACAGCATCCTCGGTCAGATCGGTGGAGACCAGGGAGTACTGGCTCCGAGACAGTTCCTCATTCGGTGAAGAACGCTTGAATGTCTTTAGTAACTTCTCCATGGCTTAGTTGATCATGACGAGGCGATTGAAGGGTTGATTGTTCTGTGGGAAGAGAATTTCAGTTAGTAATAATAGTATATTATGCAATTAGTGAATAAAGGACGGATTTAAAGCGAGGGCCATAGGTGAATCACGAGCAAGTGAAGGATTCTAATGACTGAATCACGACCGTAGGGAGTGATTCATGATGATTGATGATCAAGTGTTAGAATCCTGAACGACGCGAGTGATTCATGGCCCTCGATATAAATCCGTTTTATTCAAGAGTTGCATACTATACTTTATACCATGACTACGAGAAAAAGAACTTCGAGTATGTTGTTATGTCAATGTTATGCCTTGGTTTTATAGTACCTACACCGTAGCATAGAATACATGCTCCATAATGTCGATGACTTCTTTTTCTTCGACAACTCATTAAAATAAGTTAGGAAAACAGACTGAAAATGTGCCAGAAGCTTGATTTTCATTTTTCCATTTACAAACTCAGACCAACAAAAAAGGAAAGACAGATCACGCCGTACATCCAAAGTGAAGCCACAAAACCAAGCTCCTGCAAGTAAACACACAGGCTCACGCACACACCTACACTAAAACCAAGCTCATCGCTCCTAGTACGTCACGAGTCGTCGTCTAGCTAACATCACCAAAACAAATATAATTATGCCTTCCTGTGTAGTGAAAACGTGTAAAAACAATACTAAATCACAGAAAAAGTCTCACGGAATCACTTTTCACTTGTAAGTACTTAAAATAACATCGTTTTTTAATTTAGATAACTATGAATTTTAGGTTATTTGGAACAAAAAACCTGAACGAATGAACGAACGAAAACAGTGACATTTAAAGAGCCAGGGTTGCCATAATATGATTTCAAATTTCCCCATTCGATATTTTTTACTTCGAGTAATTATATGTCTGTTATTTTATGCATTTAATATTTTAGATTTCCATGTAATACTGAAAATAAAAATAAATGGATAGTAGCTAATTTACTAACCTATTTATACACATATATATTTTTTTTTTAACACTCAATTGAAAATTAATGGATAATTCTAAGTGAAAGAGCGGAGTCTCCTAACACAAGCAATCCTTGCATAAAAGGTGATCTCATAAATGCACTTTGTACTTAATTTGTTTTTTTATTTAATTTGCAATGTAAAAAAAAATGTTTTTGTTTCGGAATTCTTCCTAAAAATTGAGGTACAATACCATACTCAACAATATCTTACTCGTACAATATTAGCCTACCCAAAATATTATTCCCCAAGTTATAGGGAAAAACTTTAACAACTGACAACCCTTTTTACACACACATAGATAAAAAGGTGGCTTCACTTTTGACGTACGGCGTGATCTGTCTTTCCTTTTTTGTTGGTCTGAGTTTACAAAACTAATCGTAGGCTTTGATGTAAAGCAGCTGTGATTTATTAGGAAGCAAGTTTTCTACTATATTGGCCGCCCTCCTTTTCATAAACTCAGGTCACATCAACACATCTTCATCACTTGAAAACATTTTCAATCGATTTATTATTAAGTAACCCTCAACTTTTTTTTCGTACAACTTACATTATTTAAAATAGCGCCAATTTACTAATGACAGCAAAGAACACAAAACAGTTTTAATTCTAATGCTAAACTCCTGTTCGAAAATCAAATCAAATAGGAGTTTGTATATCATTGAGATGGAGTTCGAACAAATTGGTGTTCTAAATTCAAACACCAAAACAGTGATTAAAAGTGCTTTTTATTTACTTTTTTCAGTGAATAAAATAATACCCAGCCTGAAATTTTATCTCGCTCGCGCCATACTACTCGCGGCCTGTGTGAGAACGAGACGGAGTGGGGTGCTGGTGGCTCCAAGCCATAAATAATTTAGGTAATTGCTTTTTACGGTGAAAATAATGGTAAAAAACAAAAATAAGACCTGTTTTATAGTTAGTTCAGTTATAATGCAAATTTTCATGATCTAATTGGAAGTATTTTTTTAATACCAGCGGTTTATAGTTCGGTTTAGAGGTAACTTTGTATTTTTTTCTACAGAGAAAATTTTATGTATTCGTGTTTTCGTCAAACATAGGACCTAGCATCAATCCTCAACTTTAACATATATTTATTTCAAATTTTAGCACGTAAAACTTAAACGTAAAATTTTATATTTTTTTAAACACGTATAGACGCTATACTATTGCAGGTTAACGAGAACGCCCTTTGTTAATACCTACTGTATATCGGCCATATAGAGATAGCACACTAAATAATCAACGTTTTAAGATCAAAGGCCACACCTATGTACTTGTAACATAATAATTATAGGTCCTAATTGAAGCATAAAATGAGGAGGAGGAGGAGCTCGTGGCTAAGTAATAAAAGCCGCTCGGGTCGATCCGTCAGGTTAAGCTACGCTTGCCGGGGTTCGTCCGTGGATGGGTGACCATCTTTACATACCGAGACTCCTCCGTGCTTCGGAAAGCACGTTAAGCCGTTGGTCCCGGCGTTCATTTGTGGATCTTTGACAGTCTTACGGGTCGTCAGAAGCCCGAAAGTCTGACAACCAGTCTTACCAAGGGGTATCGTATTGACCAGTTACTGCGTTGTGGAGGTCAGATAGGCAGTCGCTCCATGTAAAATACTAGTATTCAGCTGCATCCGGTTAGACTGGAAGCCGACCCCAATATAGTTGGGAAACGGCTAGGCAGATTGAATTGAAGCAAAAAATGATTATTATTACAATAAGCTATTAGTGTGTGCCTGCTCTATCTAAATATACAGTCAATAGGCATTATTGAATGGGGAACTGGAAAATGTATGAGAATGCATCGCAAAGTCATGGTCGTAATCCTATTATCTTACCCCTTGGCTACGACATCAGCGCTCGCGCAACCTGCGTCTTGCGTCTGCGACAGCGGTGAGAACAAATGTTAGAAGTTATGTCATGAGTCACTGCGGTGTGACTTGCGGAGAGGAGAGCGGCGCGGGAACTTTCGAGGGTCGCCCCGCGCCGCAAGATGCCTCTCATTTCCTCGTAACTTAATAAAATGTACCTAGCTTATCAATCATTACATATATTATTACTTACAAATAGTTGCAGTAATTCACAATTTGTACATAATTTGTAACAACTGATAACTTAGGCACTTACTTGAGTAAGTATGTAAGTATTATATGGGGTTGATGACATTACTTACTAATGTTTGTATTTTTTTATCTCTGTTTTACAAGACGCGTATTTATCCTGCTTTGTGGTTTCCTGTGAGTATTTACTTTATTCTTACATAAGGTTTTCCATAATCAAGAATAATTTTTATTATATTATTATTATTGAAGTTTCAGGAGTATGAAGAACAGGGTGTAAAGTTCACTCATCCACAATAGAAAAGGGAGGATCCTCCAACCAGATGGGTGTTGTGTCTGGCGGGCAACTGCCCAACGATTGATGTTGGGTTCTTGTATTATAATGTCCATTGCACGGTAAACTTTAATTGCGCGATGCAGGATTTATGTGACGTCAGGATTGTTGTGTGACGTCAGGATTGTTGCGCTACGTCAGGTCTTTGATGCGTAGTTCGCAGATAAAATTGAAAATTAAGTATATGTATTTGAGAAGATTTTTTTAATTTCCTTTGTTTTTTTTTAATTTTGTTAAAAGAAAATTTATTTTGAATTCATCGTTTCATCACTTATACTATGTACAATCTAACATTTTAATAACTAACTAACTGTACAAATAAATGCAAAAACTAAAGGACTCTTATTATGCGTTGAATTATTCGTCCGCATCGCTGTCATCCGGAAACGTGCCCTGAAGACTGGCAGCATTGACACGTTGAATGGCAATGCGAATTCTTTGGCCAAAGAACGAGCCAGCCCTCTGATCACGTGAAGTGTCGACCAGTCAGCGAGAAATTTCGGGTTTATTAATCAAATAAACAAACCAAAGTACTCAATTTGTAAATGGCACTACAAATTTGGCATTAACTGGTACGTTTTCTGATCGATTTGTTTACATTTTCATCTGATACTTTTGGACAGACCATACCCCGAACTATGTAGGGTAGAAGAGGTCAGGCGCATCCGCGATCCCGTTGGTATAATTGTAGATGGATGTACATAAGAGGTTGAGAGTAGTTGAGACTACTAATGCACCACATTCTATGGAAGCAGTGCTTTGCAACAGTCGTGCGACATTGTTGCCAGTAACTTTTGATGTTGCGGGATGTTTTACTGTTTACCATGGACACTGATGAGTGCCAGAACGTGAAGCTACTCTTGCTGGGGTTGGTTCGTGGATGGGGGATCATCTATACATATATACTGAGACTCGTCGTCATTCGTGGATCATTAACAGTCGTTACAGGTCGATTTGATTCCTAGGTCAATCAAAATCACCTCCTTCTGCGAAGCAGTAATGCTCGCGAAGCCGAGGCGGAACGAGGCGCGAGGCGCGAGGCGTGAGGGAGAGGCAAAGTTTGCGCCCTCACGCACCTAACCACCGCCGCTGGAGACACCCTGGGCGTCGGGAATCCCAGGCGGATTCCCGACCACCATAGGCGCGCGCTTGCGGATGGCGAGCTACCCATTGCTGATAAGGACCAAGCCCGGGTCAATGGCGCGTCGTGTTCCACGGGCGCCTCAAAGAGATGTCAGCACAATTGGCGGGGTCCGCTAGGACCGATTCCTGCCATGGTTGCGGGAAAGTCCGAAAGGGTTACCGGGACCTTGGCAACAGGCAACTGAAGGAACACGGGTGGTTTTTAGTCAGTAAAAGTTTGACACGCCCTTCCGCTCCGCCCAGAGTGGGAGAAGTCATTGGATGATGTCCCAAAAAAAAAAAAGGTCAATCAAAATCCTAACATTTCTGTATAAATGCGAAACTGAGTTTTTTTTGTTTGTCACGCTTTCACGCTAAAACGGCTGAACGGAAATGGATGAAATTTAGCACAGGGGTAAATCTTGACCTGGAGAAGGACATAGGCTACTTTTCATCCTGCATTGCAGACGCAGTCGTAGGCAACAGTACTTAATATTTTTCTAAAGTAAAACTCACTTGCGGATTGTCAGTTGGTAACAAAACCAGTAATGCTGACTATTTAATTGAAACTTCGTACTACGCTAGGCCAACTCAAGGTCAAAATATTACCACGGACGTGCAGTCGTATTATGTATTTGAAATGTATTGCCTGGTGGTAAAAAAGGTCATTGGATCACCCCCCATGCATTGATAATGGTATAGGTAAGGTAAAACAGTAAATTAATAAGGAAAAAGGAAAACATGCAAGGAATATTTACTGAGAACAATGAATTGACATATTCACTGTTAGATGTTCTGTATAACCTCTAAATATGAGTAACATTCTTTGAGCTCCTTACCTAACTAATCATAACACTAAAATGAAAGAATAATAGCAATAACAGGTTCATAAAATAACTCGTAAATTATTCGTAATTGTAGCAAAATAATTGTATTTCTTCGTTTAGAACAAACTTTATCTACAACTATGAGTTACTAACAAAAAATAATTGTTTACAAACTTGTAAATATCGGCGGAAATTGGCAAACTCCCAAACGGCAGGCAACACACACAACACCAGTAAAATCAAAATTAAATATTTAAAAAATAAATTGACAGTTCACTACGAAATAGGCGGGAATTCTCAATGGTACAATTATTTTTTTTTCTTCGCGCAAAGACGTGCACATTCAGCCGCGCGCGGTGTTTAACTGGCACATACATAATGTATTTTTATCAGTAGTATATTATTCTCATTCGAACTGAGCCATGTTTGTTTATAATATTTGTGAAGTGTTAATGACCTTTGCATTAATATTCCGGTAACCGGCCTTGGCCTTGCTATTTTTTTTTGAACAATATTATGATAATTAGGGTAAGTATCAAAATATTGTAAAAAAAAAAATGCTACAAAAAACCAAAAGGTTTACATAATTTGAATAATGCCATTTCATGAGACTAACATAAAACCAGCATTGACCTTGGTGTCCATTTTGAAACGTTTCAGCTCTTAGTTACAATGCGCCCGCCCCAGATGCGTCGTCACGCGTAAAAGGCGTTATTAGCGGAACATGATGCTAGCGTAGTATTATAATATCTGTGACGCTAGTCAGTACAATCACAGATATTATAATACTACGGTACAATTGAACTACTGCGGTTTCGCGGCGGAGATGTGCTACCAGCGTAAAGGCTCCCGCAGACCAGGCGCGACGTGAAGACGCGACGCGACACCGGTAGAACAATTTTCTGTGAAGTTTGCATAGAAATTGTTCAACTAAGCTATCGAAAAGCTTATGTAAATCCTGTTGAAAGTCGTTGTAGAAATACGAAACGCTTTCGAAGCGATTGTCACTTGTCCAGGCTAGCTGGGGGCCTAGACAAAATCCCTTTTCTGTAAGCGTTATCGCCAACGACGGAAAGATCATAATGTATGGAGTTGACAGCAGCAGTCACGTGACTTCTCTAAAGCTAATGTCAACTCCATAAAATTTGATCTTTCCGTTGGCGTTAATGGCGCAATTTCATTAGTCGATAGGGCCCGCATGCCGGGTGCGAGAGATCTGGAACGTGTGCCACAGGGCCCGCATGCCAGGTGCGAGAGATTTATGGAACGCGTGCCACAGGGCCCGCATTCGAGGAACTGAAAAAATATTTGACTCACGACCCGCAAGCTGTATATCGACCGATGAATTTCATTGGTCGATATCACGATCGGTATAAAGCAAGCGGGGAACCCCTGCAGACGGTGACGAACACGTATCGACTTGTTAACTTTCATTGGTTGTCATCTCGCCTGCGGGGACTCCCTGTAAGCATACGAATACCGAACGAGTTAACGACCAATGAAATTGCGCCATAACGCTTACAGAAAAGGGATTTTGTCTATAGCCTCAGGTCAGGCAAAGTATTATTAGGTTTTTCTATTTGAAATTTCTCAGTAGCAGCCCGGAGTCGTGATTTGTACCCGGTTGATGGCAATAAGCTTGCCCCTTAATACATGTGACTTAAACATAACTGGCGAAATATGGGTGAACTATAGGCTCTGCCCAACCCTTAGGGAAACTGGCTTGCTATATGCTATTTTATAAACATAAACGCAGGTATAGCGGGAGCATAATTAGTTATTTGTTATGCAAGGCTGCAAAGTTGTTTTTTGCGCGAGTACTTGTATTGAAACCTGAGCAAGCGAAGGATCGCTCATGGTTCAAATATAGAATCCTGAGCGATGCGAAGGTTTCAAAGGTACGAGACGCAGAATAACTATGCGACAGCGAGGAAAATGGTGTCTCCATGCATTGAACAAATATTGTAGGTATGCTTTTATGCACTTTTTGCGCAATTAGCTGAAGAAAGCTCAATTCCGCATTATGTACCGCTTGCACTAACTCTGCCACTGCTAAACAAACCAAAATGATGGAAAGCGAATTGAATATACAGAAGAAAATTATATACTTAACGTTTTTTGAAGTGAAAACTTCTTTAGGCGCTTTGACCTATTGTTTTCGTGCTAGCCAGTGCGAGTATTCTAAAAATGAGGTTGGCGCACTGACATGAAATAAGTATTCATGCATTATCAGTGGACCCGGCGGTATAGAAAATTATTGAATAGAAAGGTTCGAATTTTAAAAACTCTTTTGCACTTTTGCACTCAGATTTCGAATGATAAACAGACTCTTTCCGAACTTGTGAGGTGAAAAAAATATAGCATTGGAGTCGCGTTGTCATCATTATACATGCCAGTATGTTAATAACGAATGGCGTTCCCTTTAACCCGCAATAGTATAGCGTTAAATGCTATAATAAAATACCTAGTGATATATTGCAATTAAATGAAAGAAAATTTAAAACTCATATTAAAAGTACACTTTGTAAACAAGCATATTACAAATTAGAGGATTATATCCAAGATAAGAATGCTTGGAAACATGCTGGTCTTGCTCCATAGGACAAATTCGAGGCTGGACAAAATCAAACTGGTTGCTAATCTAGTTGTAAAATTTATTATTTTTATATCATCGATTTTTTTTACATTTTATGATAATTAATCTCACACACTGTCCTATTAGTATTACTTGCAAGTTTGTAGAAATATTGTGTTATCGTACGTATACTTTAATGTTTGTAAATATGTGAGCACCATGTACCTATCACAACTTAATTTATTTATTTGTCATTGCTCCATTTTTAATTTTTAATTCTTTTTACCTATTGTAATTGTATTCTCGGTGCATCGTCTTCACATGTAATTATATAATTGATGTACCTATACCAAATATTGTATAACATTTTTTTTTTTAAAAGAGTAACGGTGGAGTTTCTTGCCCATTCTTCTCCATACGAAAACTACCTTTTGGAAGGGGCAACTAGAATCAGTTCTATTTCTATGTATTTGACGTTCAAAAGTGCCTTTAATGTGCCTACTTGAAATAAATTATTTGACTTTGACTTTGACTTTGCGTCCCAACATGAAAAAAAAAATCATAATTTTTTTATTTCTTTACTATGCAATAATCACAATTTTTTTTAAATTGATACGTAAAATAAACACTCTGTACACGCGAACTTGTAAAATGGACTATACGCCTGAATTCACCGCTAGAGGCGCTAGAGTAGAGTGAGGTCTCTAGAAATGTCAAATGTCACTGAACGTACACTGTTTGTGGGATTTTCTATCGGGAATTTTTACTTATTATTAATATTTTTTGTAAAGATTATACCATTTCTGATTAAATAAGGCTTTTAAGATGTTAAATAACAACTCATATAATTTGGTAGTAGATACTTGGAGGAAGAATAATTTATGTATTTGTCTGCTTCATGCTTTCCAATTTTAGGAACATTATAATGTAAAATATTCATTTGATGTTTTAAAATGTACTAAAATACCTTAACATTATAAAGTAATGGGTATTTAAAAATAACCAAAACATATCAAATAAAAGTACCTACTGATAGGACCTTACTCGGCAGTGGCGCCAACTGGTGAGCACAAAAATGATAGCTCCGAATCTTTGATATGATTACATCAAAATTAAATCATCATCACCATCAAGCGATTCTGCTATATACTAGACAATTATTTACAACAAACCAAGAATTTGATTAATTGTAGGTACTTACTAATGTTTTTTTCATCTTTTAGGTATTTTATTTAATTTCAAATACCTTAATTACATTGTACAAGCTAACACTAACACTAAAATATATGAACTATGTACCGTGGTACAAATATACAATAAAAACAAAAAAAAAAATAAGGAAGAGCTCATCGGGCATCAAAAAATTCTTCCGCATCGCTGTCAGTGGGAAAAGTGCCCAAAAGGCTGGTAGCATTGCCACATTGGATGGCAATGCTGATTCTTTTATCCGGCCAGCCCTTTGGTCACGTGAAGAGTCGACCAACCGCTTGGTGATGACCGGAAACACTCGATGAGCACTTGGACCCCACGGCCCTAGTGTTTCAACCCCAAACGGCTCAAAAATATAGCTAATTATTGTACTACTTATATTTTAGACTATACACTTACTACAAATCGATAAAACTAACTAAAAGTTCTATCTGTTCAGACCGGAGTGACCTGACCCCATCCAGACTGCGGGGAATCTTCCTCGCCACACACGCCTGTTTCTCTCCTCCGCGCCGATTGTAGAAATAGAAGCCGTAGGAGAAATATCGCCAATCATTATGATTTGCTTCAGACAGTCAAACAAACATAGATAGACGGCTATAAAACGTCATATGTTTGGCGAATGGCCGTTGCACTGAAACAAATTTATCACCAACCCGACTCAAAAGTTGGAAAATTGGAATGTGAACCTACTATCAAGTTACGTACAGTGATATTTTCAACTACAAGACAGTAGTTGTCGACGCGTCGTCGCTCGTTCACCAGAGATGTTGTTGTACGTGACGCGATATAAAGCTCACATGTCGATGCTTTGAGTTGAGTTGATGTTGAGTCGTTAAGGTGTGCAACGACCATCACTTGACTACTGCACCTCCTCATAATGATCCTCCAACTCCGCGGCTTCCCGTTCGTTAATAGTTCGGAACACGGATAGGAGATTCAGGTAGAATACGGTGTCTGGCTGAAAGTATAAAACGGACATTTCAACTGTTTACCATAAAGTATACAGTAACATGATTTTAAAAATTAGTACTAAATAGGGAAAATACTTACGTGGGGTCTCGGCGTTGGTACTGATTGCAATTCTTGAGAACTCGATGTTCCATAGCAGCTAGACTTCTTCACAGTCCAATATACTATTACCAGTGTAATAATGACACTGACTCCTGCTGCTGTCAAATAGTAAGCCAGGCCTGAAAAACATAACATGGATTGATTTAATTTAGTTTAACGGCGCGTTTTTAAAGACCACGAATTTCTTCGCGCCGACATAAAGTGGTCACGTCGCGTTTACCACGCGGTTATAACAAAGTGCGCTCTGTTTATAAAAACTTACAAGCCTTGTATTACCAAATGTCATTATTTTGTTCACAAGTACTTATATTTTTACACTTTAATTCGTGATTCTGTATAACAAAAAATTCTTTGTAAGTTACAACTTGTAGAAAATCGTAACAAATCCTGAGAGTGTCCGGCGACTCTCTATTCCGTCTTACAAGTTTACAAGTGTCGCAATCGATTTTCTTTTTTTAAATGTGGTCAAAAGAGAGAGAAGACCTGATGCCCGTATCCCAGCAGTGGGAACATTAAGGCTGATTATGAATATGGAGATGAGCTATGAATTTAACGAAAATTAACATTCTAGGTAACTTGTGAACGTGTAAACTTGTAACTTTTGATAAACAGGGCCCAGCAGCAGACAGTACGTTAATGCATTACAAAATCTGCTCTGCCCTGCGCTGCGCGGACCTGCGTCACCTGCGTCTCAGCATACGTTTAGCCTTTTTTCTTTATTTTATATATCCGGCTCGAAGGACCGAAAAAATAATGTTCGCTGCAATTAGCAAATTACATTTACAAATTGATGGTATACTAGAAGGCATACCTAACGATTATTATAACGATTTTTATCGACATGAAATGTCCGTTTCAAAAGTAAAACGGGCGTTACATATTAATGTAAACGCCTCTGTGCATCAACAAAAAACTTTGCCTAAAATTGACATACCAAGTTTTAACGGAAATCATACTCGTACGTCATGGCCTACTTTCATGGATCTCTACGTAGAAGCGATTCATAATATCCCCGCTATTGCAAAAACCCAAAAAATGCAACATCTAAAAGGAAGGTTGCGCGCTGAAACGGAAAAGCTCGTACAGCATTTACACATTGCATTGCGTTGTCGTGGTGCAGGATGATGCGTCGCTTTGAGTTAGAATTTCGAAGTTCGGCGATGACTTGTGGTAAACAAACTGTGGTATACCACTGTGCGTTAACCGTTCTACGATCTTCAAGTGCAATAGTCGCAACATGGCCGGTTTTTCCAACGAACGTGGCCACCATCTTCTTTGAAGTGCTTCGAGAACGAACAACTTTAGTCGGCTTTGGCTCGTCTTGAAAGACCCAGATTGTAGATTGTTGTTTGGAATCAGGATCGTAGGCATAGATCCAAGATTCGTCACCACTGATGATATCGTAGACGTGATGTGATTTGACGTGATTTCTGTCCTCGGTTGGACCTTTGCAGAGTTTTCTTACACCATCTGACACGGGCCGCCTTGTGATCGTCGGAAAGCAGATGCGGTACCCAACGGCAAACTAGCTTTCTCACACCAAGCGCTTCATGCAAGATCTTCTGAATGGTTGTCCCTGAGATGCCTAATAGAGCCTCTATCTCTCGATACGTCACATGACGATCTTCGAGAATTAGTTGTCTCACAGCAATGATGTTATCTTCAATGAAGGCGGATGTTGGGCGTCCTTCGCGTGATTTGTCACTAACACTAGTATGTCCACGCTGGAATTCTAAATACCAGCGTTCGACAATCCGCAGACATGGGGCTTCATCACTGAACACAGATGTTAGCTCTTCAAAACACTGAAGCCGTGTCAGGCCTCTTCTAAAGTTGTAGAAAATTATTGCACGAACATTTTCCTTAGAAAGATTCATTTTCGTACGTAACCTGACAGATTCCAATCGACGCTGTGACTAAACAATAGCATTAATCCTAATACTTTCAACTGTTTTGAGATTCCAAATTTAAACACATTCGAATATAGAACAGTTCCAAATTTAAAATTGCCGGGAAATATGGAAACGACAGAACTTAAAAGGCATGCCTCGTATGACACTAGCGATGAAACCATAAACGCCATAAATAGCCATGAGCCTTTGTGTTTGTAATTACATGTGCGAGTCCAAATTAGTACTAATTATTCTTTCTTCTTTTTACCAAAAGAAACATAAAAGGAAAGAGAAAATAACTGAGACATCATTATACTTAATCCATCGCTGGAAAAGTGCCACATAATTTTAAAACAGTGTCTTAATGTGTTTTAGTGTCTCAGTGTGAGGGGCTCGTGGCTAAGTTATAACAGCCGCACGGATAGATCCATCAGGTTAAGCTACGCTAGCCGGGGTTGATCCGTGGATGGGTGACCATCTTTACATATCGAGACTCCTTCTTGCCTCGGAAAGCACGTTAAGCCGTTGGTCCCGGCTATCATTTGTGGATCTTTGACAGTCGTTACGGGTCGTCAGAAGCCCGAAAGTCTGACAACCAGTCTTACCAAGGGGTATTAATTACCCAGTTACTGGGATGTAGAGGTCAGATAGGCAGTCGCTCCATGTAAAATACTGGTATTCAGCTGCATCCGGTTAGACTGGAAGCCGACTCCAACATAGTTGGGAAAAGGCTAGGCAGATGATGATGGCTAAAAGTGTCTTAAAAGATCTAGATTAAAATTAATCACTTTATTTTTTTTTCACTCACCTGAAACAATTTCATTTCCTTGTAGTTTCAATCGAAGGATGATCTCAACTGTTCTATTTATATTAGAATCTTCCACGTTTGTAAAATAAATACATTTTATTTTAGTTCCGTTGTGGGTTGCATCCAATATCTTCGTAAATGGTATTTTGGAAAACTGAATTGACGAACCTGGCGTTCCAATTGCTGCAGAATCTTCGGTTTGGTCTAAGAAATGATCGCAAATCGGTGATTAATAACAACATTTAAATAATCCTTAAAACTAGGTACAGTCACGGACTTTAATTGATGAGCCACCTTCAAACTTTTCAATTTTGCAGTTTCATACATTCACGAGATTACACGATTAAACACGAACTCAAATCGCAAGCTCGTAAACAAGATGACAAATAAATTACTTTTAATCGGAAATATCCATAGAGGTTGACTAATAAGTTCTCAATGATAAAAATAAATACAATGTTGCATTAAGTTTATCCAATCTATTTGATACCGACCTCCTTTGAATCATAGCTCATTAACTCGATAATTATGAAAACATAACTGAAGACAGTGACAGTTGAAATATCAAGATGACAAATAAATTACTTTTAATCGGAAATAGTCTCATCCATAGAGGTTGACTAATAAGTTGTTAATGATAAAAATAAATACAATGTTGCATTAAGTTTATCCAATCTATTTGATACTGACCTCCTTTGAATCATAGCTCATTGACTCAATAATTCTGAAAACTTAACTGAAGACAGTGACAGTTGAAATATCGATGTCAGAGAATTTCTCCGTACGCTAACGTTACTATGCAACAGTAACCTAGCAACAATTGTTTATCGTTGCTAGGTTACTGTTGCTAGACCTGCAATTGGTTGACTTTGAGTAGTCACTGCTGTCAAGTTTGTAGTTCCGCTCTCAGGTTAGCCAACCGGTAAGGATATGAACTATAAATTTCTTCTTTTATTACGAAGACATAATGACTTTGCGTGTCGGGAACCGAATAAACCCGATTTGCATTACACGGCTAAAATGCGAACAGTGCCAGGTGGCTCATCAATTAAAGTCCGTGACTGTACATTTTTATGTCACATCCGTAAATCGATCATATTTATCAACAAAGGAGAATGGGCTTTTGCCTATGGGGTCTGCCCTGAAGCCCAATAAAAATAAGATATATACCAATGGAAAGAGCTTTTCAAGGGGAATCTTTCCTACTAACACGACTTTTGCCAATTGTTAGTCAGGTCGGAGTAAATGACTTAAATGGGTAATAAATTGCGCACCGAAGTTAAGCAATTCTTGGCGTCCAATAGCCATAAGATAATATACGACTGAAAAGAGCTTTTTAGGGATAACCTTTGCTACAAACACGACTTTTGCCTATTATTAGTCAGTACCGTCAGTACAGAGTTAATGACCTAAATAGGTGATGAATTTCAATAATGCTTAATTACTCACATTTAGAGCTCTGTAGCTCCTTTCGTACTAACAATCGAGAGAAACGTCATATCACGAAATATTTCCTTTGAAGAGATCTTTCCATTGGCATATTTTATATCTTAACTCTATTGAGGGATGCGGCAGGCTTAACGAAGGCTTAACGATTTGTACGGCCGATCGACTCTTAAACACATTGTTCCCAAAACGGCATCTAGGAGGCCAACGATTTAAAATGTCCGTTTATAGGTTTGCAAGATCATGTTTGCAAGGCTCAAAGTTAGTAAAAGTTATTTCATTGTCTAAATACCTGACTTTCACTAATGCATAATTACTCACATTTAGAGCTCTGTAGCTCCTTTCGTACTAAAAATCGAGAGAAGCGTCCTATCACAAAATATTAGCCTTGAAGAGATCTTTCCATTGGCATATATCTCAACTCTATTGGGGTACGCGTCAGGCTTAACGATGAGTCCGGTCGACCGACTCTTAAAAACATTGTTCCTAAAATGGCATCTATTGGAGACCAATGTTTTAAAATGGTCGTTTATAGGCTTCAAAGTCATTAAAAGTTATTTAATTGACGAAATACCAGAATTACAATAATATTTAATCACTCACACTTAAAGCTCTGTAGCTCCTTTCGTACTAACGATCAAGAGAAGTCTTCAGAATAAAAAATATTCTTCTTGATGAGATCTTTCCATTGGTATATATCTTAACGCTATTGGGCTCCAGGGCAGAAAAGCCCAATCTCCTTTATAATAGGTAAGTATTTATGACATTTACATTTAAACACAAAAAGTATAAGATGGAAAAAAATAACTTAACTGTACAAACTTTAAGAGGTGCTTGAGACCATCGAACAGAATATTTTTTACTATGGGACCAACTATGAAATCGCGAACAAAACCGCTGTTCCTTAAGTTTAATATTTACCGGATGCAGCTTAATATATATAGTATTTTACATGGAGCGACTGCCTATCTGACCTCCACAACCCAGTAACTGGGTAATACGATACCTCTGGTAATACTGGTTGTCAGACTTTCGGGCTACTGTCGATTAATAACGACTGTCAAAGATCCACAAATGACAGCCGGGACCAACGGTTTAACGTGCTTTCCGAGGCACGGAGGACTCTCGATATGTGAAAATGGTCACCCATCCACGGATCAACCCCGTCAAGCGTAGCTTAACCTGATGGATCGACCCGAGCGGCTGTTATTACTTAGCCACGAGCTCCTCTATTCAGTTCAATTATAAATCTCAAACATACAGCAGGCGTAGCATGTTTTGTCGACGGAAGAGTAGACAAAAATGACGTTTCCTGTAGACAGTAGACAGTACGAGACGGCAGCAAAGTAGAAAGAGTCAACTGCACTTTTTACGAAATTCACTCTTTTACATACTTCGACTCAGAATTCTTTGTTTTATCATAGGATTTATCGGTTGTCACTGTTATTTTGACAGTAAGGATAGAAAACTTTCTTCCGAAATAGTCTACACATAAAAAGACGTAGACAAAGATCGTTAGAAATGAAAGGCAAAATGACAGATTGTAGAAAGATTTATACGGTGAATGTCAAAAATGAAGAAACGAACTGTCACTTTGTATAGAAAAAGCTAGGTATGTCTATTCTTCGTAGAGATAGAAAGCGCCATGCTACGCCTGCTGGTTTACATTTTAGTCGTTTAAATCTTCTGAAAAGGTTTTTGTAGCCATAATTATGAACAAGTTTTACTAATGGGTCCAAACCTGAAAACGCGAAAAAAAAATCTGCTGGTCTCTACATTTTCATGTTCGCATAGCTCATCAAAATGAACAGCAGTTTTTTTCACGATTTCAAAGTTGGTCCCATGGTAAAAATTATTCAGTTCGATGGTCTAAAGCACCTTTTAAAGTTTGTAAAGATTTCAGGGTTGGTCCCATACTGAAAGTGGTTGTTGTTGAGCACAATGACCCCTTAAGAGGATTTAAACGACAAAAAACCCTGTATATTCCATGATACCTACAGGTGGTAATGTGACAGGCATAATACCTTCGAATTCCCACATAAACGGCTTTCGCTGTCTTGTTAAAACAAATCCAGTATTCCATACACAAATTAAGTTAAGAGTATCAGTCACATAGTATTGATATTCAATAGTCCATTGATTTTCTTCATTTGTATACTGGTACAGGATGTTATTTCTAGACAGACCCCGTATACGAACATCTGAAAATTAAGATGTTTTCATAAAATTATCATTGTATCCTAACTAATATTATAAATGAGAAAGTGAGTTTGTTTGTTTGTTTGTTTGTTACGCTTTCACGCTAAAACAGCTAACCGGATTTGGATGTTTAGCACATGGGTAGATTATTACCTGGGTTAGGACATAGGATACTTTTTATCCCGATATTCCCATGGGATTTATTTATTTATTAGGATCTCCAACAAAAGATATACACAGGACATGACAAATATTATATACCATAGGTATTACGTAAGTGTACTCCCTCACTTACAGGAGACCACAGCATGCAAAGAATAATAGTACAACTAAGCTAACAAGGTTAAACATATAAAATATTAAAACAATCATGGTAATATAATAGTAAAAAATTAAGTAAGTTGAAAAAAAAAAAGTGAAAATAACAATAACATTTTCATAACATTATAGCCTACATACTAATAAACTTTTCAGACATTTGTTATATTTAGACATACCTTGCGAGATATATAACTAAATCAGTCGTTTTAGCCAACAATGTTATATTGCCTACAGATTCTTGGCACAGCGGCGTTATAACCCAGGTTTGTTTTAGAGCCGGGGATATTAAATAACTGAAAAGTGTTATGCCTGGGAATCCGAGTTGGAATTTGGATGGGTAATGAGCTCAGAAGTTCAATACATCGTTCCGTTCAATATCTTATGTAGGATAATGATGTCCAGCTCCTTCCTACGACTGACTAGAGCGTCTATGTTATAGTGTCCTAGCCTCGATCGAGCCTAGGATCGAGACTTATGCGGGTGAAACCGCTGGGCGCAGTAGATATATATTTATTAAGGAGATAAAATAACAGAATGATGTTATTAACATACCATTTTTAGGAACATCTGACAAGAATAATACCCTCGCGTTTGGCTTTTCTACATCCCTGTTGTCGATACTACAAGTTAGAGATTTATTTTGAATGTCCGATGTAGAAATATTTAATGAAATAACTGCTTGCGACAGACTCCCGAGGGCTGAAAATACAATATTTTCATCATCATCATAGTTGCATTCATCATCATCATCATTTCAGCCAAAAGTCGTCGACTGCTGGATCTAGGCCTCCCCAAAGCACCGTCACTACGACCGGTTTTGTGATAGTCGCATTACTACTCTAAGTATTTATTCACTTTAAAAACAATATAATTATTATACAACTAACTAATTAAATCCTTAATAAAATTAACTATACAAACACGTTATGTAATAATTATAACAAAATCAAAAATAAAAAATAAGGGGAGGAGCTCATTGGGCATCAAAGAATCACACGACGCGTCGTGTCGCCGAGCACTTGGCTTCTGATGAACCTACTGATGTACCACGACACGACACGTCAGGCTAGTGTGAATCTGCCGGGGTTGCGGAATAGTCCGAAAGGGATACCGTGACCCTGGCAACAGGCAACTGAAGGAACACGGGTGGGTTTTAGTCAGTAAGAGTCTGACACGCCCTTCCGCTCCGCCCAGAACGGGAGAAGTCATTTGATGATATCCCACCCAAAAAAAAAAAAAAAGGGTAGTGTGAATACGGGAGTAATCGCGGCACAGCGAACAGAGCTCCGGTAGGATCTCATGGCGACATGGAGAGTGCGATTGTCGCAACCCAGTGCTGGGCACGCCACAATTGCGGCGATAAGTCCCCTCTTTGAGGAGTGGCTAGAGAGGCACCACGGCGTCCTCACCTTCCGCCTGACGCAGGTCCTCACCGGACACGGTTGCTTCGGGAGGTTCCTATTTCGGATAAGGCGGGAGGAAACGCCCGGGTGTCACCACTGTGTGGATCGCTCGGAGGACACGGTTGAGCATACGGTGGAGGTATGCCCTGCTTGGGCGGAGCCCTGCCGTGTCCTTGTGGAGGCGATCGGCGGCAATGACCTCTCGCGTCCGGCCCTAGTCCAGGCCATGGTACGGAACGAGAGGGCATGGGAAGCAGTCACCTCCTTCTGCGAAGCAGTTATGCTCGCGAAGGAGGAGGTGGAACGCGTGAGCGAGAGGTAAAGTTTGCGCCCTCACGCCCCTAACCACCGCCGCTGGAGACGCTCTGGACGTCGGGAATCCTAGGCGGATTCCCGGCGACCATAAGCGCGGGCTTGCGGAAGGCGAGCAATGGGTAGCCCACGCCCGGGTCGATGGCACGTCGTGTTCCACGCGCGCCTCAAAGAGATGTCAATCAATCATCAATCAATCATTTATTTATTTGTCAAAAACATGTGTAGGTTTACAGTTGGTATGTTAAAAAAAAGAAAAAAAGTTTCAACATGTTTTGCCTGGAAAGGCGTACAAATACAATAATAATACGTAGCTTGAAACAATGAAATCATGCAGTTACATTAAAATAATAGAATATTTCAAATTAATACAGTAATTAATAATAATATAATAAAAGATGTCAAAAGTAAGATAACAATTCAAATTGATATTCTAATTAATAAAATAAAAGATGTCAAAAGTAGAATAACAAAAAAAAATAAAAAAATGTCCATAGTGCATCATTGAAAATTTATACAACAATAATAAAAACTGTCTAAATAACGTCATTTAAATAGTCGGCAACATTATAGTAGCATTTATTTACTAGTAAATTCTTCATTGTTTTACTAAAATTGTCAATATTTAAATTTTTGTATGCCTTTGGTACCTTGTTGTATAGGTTTGGAGCCATGCAGAATACACTCTTACCCATGAGAGCTGTTTTAGCCCTATGAGCGCGAAGTGTTTGGTTATCGCGTTGACTTCTTACGGAACCATCGGAATACTTCGGAAACAGTTGGGGATTCTTCTTAACAAATAACAATGTTTCCAATATATACAACGAAGGAAGTGAGAGAATTTGATATTTAATAAAATATGGTTTGCAACTGTCTGTTTTATGAAGACCAAACATAGCTCTTATGCATCGTTTTTGGATTTTAAATATAATCTCTTTATGTGTGGAATTTCCCCAGAAAATAATTCCGTATCTAAGGATCGATGCAACAAGTCCGTGATAGGCAGTAAGCAATGTGTCCGTGCAGGCAGTAAGCAATGGGTAGCCCACGCCCGGGTCGATGGCACGTCGTGTTCCACGCGCGCCTCAAAGAGATGTCAAGGAAGGAACACGGGTGGGTTTTAGTCAGTAAAAGTCTGACACGCCCTTCCGCTCCACCCAGAGCGGGAGAAGTCATTGGATGATTTCCCAACTTAAATTAGTAACTCATATCCCATGAAATGATTAGTAAACCCATAAAAAACCCATTTAAAACCCCTATATCTACCATGATTTTGTTAGTAACCCTTCAACTTCAAAACCATAAAACTCAGGAGTTAGTTAACCACCTCAGTAAGCCTTTTAAACCTCTATAATTTGTAAAGAGTTATTGGAGTTGTCCATGCATCCATACACTTTCAAGGGAAAAGGTTTTGGATTGGGATAGACCTTTCACAATGTATGGCTATATGCTGAGGCACCTGTCTCGGTCACCGTCACACACTCTCGTTCGTTGCTCGCCAAATCGTCTTTAGTTGCTAGTTCTACTCCCTCTTCGCCTGAAGGAATTAACCGGTTCTAAGAAATTGTTTTTTTTAAACCCGTTCGTCAAAATCTTTCCGTAAACCTTTTTAGCTTTTATACACCCCGGTAAATAGTAGTAAAAAATAATAGCAAAAAGTATCTCAAAACTCAAACGATTTATTTCAATTATACCATTTACAGGCACTTTTGAATTGTCAAGGGGTCGGTCAGTCAGAAATATGAAGCGAGTTGCCCATTCCAAAGCGTAGTAGGTACCTATGGAGAAGAACGGGCAAGAAACTCCACGGTCACTCTTTTAAATCTTATGAGTTAGCTTATAAAGATATTATGTACTTACCTTTGCTAATATGGTGAACAATTTCTTTATTATAATAAAAAGTTAGAGCGCCTGACAGAGTAACGTCCATTTTTCGACACGTAACATTCAATACCTCTCCATCCATATATCTGAATATATAATCTTCATATGACTTGTCATTATTTGATAATTTTTGGCCATTGACGTACAATATCACTGCATGTTGCACTTCATCTGTAAAAAAAAAACATTTACCGCCTTTCTAATAAACGTTGTATAGCGCCTGTATAGTTTTGTATTCTTCTTTCAAAAGTAATTTGACTTTTGAATAAAGAAGACAAAGCGTTGTGTAACTATACAGGCGCTATACAACGTTTATTAGCAAGGCGGTAAGTATTTCAATAACATCCTTTGACCTTACAAGGAATATCGTTTAATAACATGCACAAGTTGCACATCATACCCGTTGCCCAGTCTTTCGAGAACTGCGTGATATAATAGCATTGTGAATAAAAAAAATTCAGACCCGATTTATTGTAATTTCAAAATAGCTGAGAGAAACTAGGCTGAGAATCAGCACTTTTCGAATGTCAAAATTACTTAGGACAGACCCCCAAAACGCCCACCCTTTACCAATTCCTAGTGCTTTAGCTGGGGAGAAGAAGCAGCACAGCTGTCTGTTCAGTTAGAAACTACATTTACTTTACGCAACATAAAACATAAATCTAATTACTCGTATTAGCCATAAGTCAGCTAGAACACTCCAATTTACCAACCAAAAAAAGAATTATAAAAAAACGAGAACTTGTACTCAACCAGAAATAAGTAGTAAATGTAAACATAACATACATTTCTTTCTCATTTCTCCTTTCGCAGGTCTGCTGGAAGAAATTTCTTAAGAAATAAGCAGTAACATTGTACTCATATTTTAATTATGTCGTATCTTTTTTGTATTTTACTCTGTGTACATAAATAATAAAATAAATAAAATTAACTAAATAAAAGCCTCCAGGCACAAAGGGTGTGCCCGTTTACATTATAGCACCGCTACTTACCAGCATGTAAATCTCTTTTAAAGAATGTAGTTCTATATCGATATTCTGTTTCGGGAGCTATGGAAGCGTCGCGTATACAGTCCAAATAATACTTATCATTGTTTGAATTCAAGACAGAACGGAATTGGTGTGGTTGGTTTTCTCGAGGCTTAGTTTTAAATAGAAGAATACCTGAAATGTCACATATTTATTAGTTTGTCAGTGCGATCCATATCGACGTTATAACTACTGCGTTTGTGGAGTCAGAGGCCATATTGTAAGGTGTTTTAGCGTACTGCATGGAGACGACTCCTCGGTCAACTGCATATCTCGCGATTGTGGAGGGTCTCACGGTTTAAAAAGCCTCGACCTCCACTCTTCGCTCTACCCCACACACGATCGCGGGATATACATTCTCATTGACCGATGACCGTGGGTGGTGTAAACTTTGGGGACCAACTCAGAAATCGCGCAAAATAAAACAGCTGTCCCATACAGTTTCGCACATCATCATCATCAACTGCCTAGCCTTTTCTCAACTATGTTGGGGTCGGCTTCCAGTCTAACCGGATGCAGCTGAATACCAGTATTTTACATGGAGCGACTGCCTATCTGACCTGCACAACCCAGTAACGGGGTAATACGATACCTCTTGGTGGTTGTCAGACTTTCGGGCTTCTGAAGACCAGTAACGACTGTCAAAGATCCACAATAATGAAAGCTGGGACCAACGGCTTCACGTGCTTTCCTAGGCACAGAGCAGTCTCGGTATGTAAAGATGGTCAGTTTCGAACAGTAGGTAGGTATTAAACTTTACCATGGAAAAGCTTTTTTTTGCGATTTCAAAGCTGGTTCCTTAGTAAAAGTTACTCAGTTCAATGGTCTAAAGCCACTTTAACACCGTATTTCACCGTCGCCGTCGTTGAGATTGTATATTTGAATGCACGAGACTAAATCGGGTCTCCCTTGTTTCATCGAAAATAAATTGCCAAATTATCACTTCCCAAACAATTTTCCGCATAATTTCATTTGCCAAAATTATTACTTAGCAAAAAATCTCTTCACAAATAATTGTAACGCAAACCTAATGTTTGGCAATAACTTGTTTACCAAATAATACTTTTACCAATTTTTATGTAGTCAAATATTTCAGTTGGCGCAAAATAAAATTTGCCAAATGTTTAGTATCGTCAGTTTCGGGTAGCCTGTTTTTTTTTCTATATAATCTAGTCGTTTCTGGCACTCGCCGGCCGCTGCCGCGGCACCGCTCGCTTCGCTCGCTCGGCTCGCGCGTAGTAGGTTACAGTTTTAACCTAACCTAACCTAACAAATTATTCGACCAAACGTTTATTATCTTAAGATTGTTTGCTGTAATAAATTGCCTAAATGACATTATCCTTGATAATATTTTACCAAGTAAAAATTTGACCAAATGAAAATGTGCGTACTAAAATCATTCCAAACATTGCATTGGTATAAAAAAAGGTTGCCAAAATTTGTTTGGGTAGTGAAATTTGGGCAAAATCTTTTCGGCAAAACGGCAGGATCCCGACTAAATCGCCATCCTGTTTACTTCGAATCGAGTGGATGGGTTTGCTTAAAATAATATTATTCTTCATGTGAAGTACCTTCTGCATTGTAATATTCCAAACGCAGAGTGTCGTTTTTACGATTATCATCTGCTTTTTTGCACGAAAAATCCATCAGAAACTCGTCGCCGTCTTCAAAGGTGTAGCTGGCCTCTCCATCATAGCTAACTGACAGGTCAGTCGGTACATAAGTCAAACTTTGGTTGTTTGCCATTAAAATTACTGCTCCTTATGGAAAAACACGGTGTTCAATTAGATAAAGTTCAGGCTATGTTCATTACAAGCGTTATATTAGCTTGCTCTGTTCGTATGTGTATCCGGTTACTCCTTTTGTCATTAATTTTTGTAACTTGGCATACTAATACAACTACCGAGACAATTTAAAAAAATGATACCATGTTACCGGTCTGATGATGAAGCCGGAAGTTGGCCATGGGAACTCCTTAATCAAACAAGATAGCACCATCGTGTTTCGACTCATTGATCATGTATTAACAAGTGCTTTGACACTAGGTGGTGTTCAGGGTCTGATAATGGAGCCGTAAGGTGGCCATGAGAAAACCACTATCAAAAAAGATAGCAACATCGTGTTTGGAATCATTGGTCATGTATTAACAAGTGCTTTGACACTTGGTGGTGTTCAGGGTGTGATGACGGAGCCTGAAGGTGGCCAAGGCAACTCCTCAATAAAACAAGATAGCACCATCGTGTTTGGACTCGTTGGTTATGTATTAACAATTGCTTTGACACTTGGTGGTGTTCAGGGTGTGATGATGGAGCCGGAAGGTGGCCATGGGAACTACTCAATAAAACAAGATAGCACCATCGTGTTTGGACTCGTTGGTTATGTATTAACAATTGCTTTGACACTTGGTGGTGTTCAGGGTGTGATGATGGAGCCGGAAGGTGGCCATGGGAACTACTCAATAAAACAAGATAGCACCATCGTGTTTGGACTCATTGGTCATGTATTAACAAGCGTTTTGACACTAGGTGGTGTTCAGTGCCTGATGATGGAGCCCGAAGGTGGCCATGGGAAAACCTAATTCTTTGGATTTGTGATAGAACATATATTTAAACAATTCCGAATGCAATAAAGTAAAATATAAAATATAAGTAAAAATCTTTATAAAAACAAGCTTTTAATGAACTAAAAAGTACTAAATAAAACTTACGTAAACATAGAACTTTAATATTTTCTTAAAAGCTTGAGGCGTAGACTTGTAGATAAGCCTTACACTAAACTTGTAGATAAGTTTAAGAAGATAGCTCAAAAACTACGCAATTTATATGGGACCACTTCGGGAGTACACCCTTTCGAACTAAAAAATTTTTTTTTTAATCGGTTCACAATCGGCGAAAATATCGATGAAAACACAAAAAAAAAAAAAAACATGCAGACGAACATAGAACCTCCTCCTTTTTGAAGAAGTCGGTAAAAATGCACTTACTTGCTCCTTTGACATGAAGAAAAAAATCTGGATGTTTCATAGCATATGTACGATGGTTATATGTTACCGGGCCTGACTCTGCCTCCTGATAGACTATGCACGACCACCTAGTACTCATTGCAGCCGTAACTTTTGGGATCTGAAACGAGATATAATATCATAATAACACGCCTGTATCCTGTATTTCCCCAAGGAAAGCCTCATAACTCACTGTACACCAGTTAAGAGGCTCGTGAAAACGCCAACATACACTAGGAATATATTGAATGTAGGTATGCTAATTGTAGAAAGGATAGCTGCTGTTAATTTCCTATTTCTATGAGTTGTCCCCCGACTCGACGACGTTTGGATCACAATCAATGATATTACATATATTAACAGATATGTTATACACTCACAAAACAACCGAAAAAAGTGTTCCGCGCAGCAGCGGCACACATACCCACATTTCATTCATTTTACATTTCACTACAAGTACAGTGGTAAGGCGCGTCGTGAATCATCGTTTGCGCAGAAAAGAAAGTATGGCCCCGAAGAGTAACGAAAGAACTTAAAACTTACAATCAACCTTAGATCAATACTATAAGGTTCATAATACACTGCAGCTGTTAGTTCCCGTCTCACTCGCAAGTATGGCGGCTGACTAACATGCCACGCGGCGCGCGCTAACATGGCGGCAGCTGCCGACCAATAGCGGTGCAGGAAAAAAGAAGCGCGGTGCGTGGAGCGCGCCGATTGGTCAATAGCATTTCCCGCGCTTTGAAAATTCATCTTCTGCGCAGGTACATCGGTAAGCCATATCAGTTGGGTACTACTGTAAAAACGTTACAATTGGAATGTTTTCGAGTCTTCACGATTGCGCGCTTATAACATATCTGTTAATATAACATCATTGATCACAATATTACGTACAACTTTTATATTGAACTTAAAGGGCCAACATTATTATTTTTTACTTATATGATGCTTTGTTTTCGTCGGGGTTTTTTTATATTTTTAATTTAACTTTTATCCTAGAAGACTAATGTGACACGCGAAAAATGTCAAACTCCAAATTGAAAAAAAACAAACAACAATCACTTGAAATGTCAAATTAGTCTACGAGATTTAAAAACAGATTTAAATAACTAATACTCACATATAAAATATTGGAATTTCCGTTTGAAAGTTCGGTTTTTGGTACAAATTCTTCAACTTTTAACATTATACCTACAAAATTTATGCACGAGTCGTAACAACTGAAACCAGTAATATAATATCGGTTTGTAACTTTCGCCTGCATCTTTATATTATAGATATGGGGCAGGCTTAGGCGCGGGAAAGGCGAGGTGCGTGGGCGTGGCGGCGTTGTGGTGCGGGCGTTTCGCCCCCTGTCATATTTCATACAAAATGTATAGGAGTGACGATACGCACCTCGCCCGCCCACGCCCCACCGCCTGTGTGTATCCCGCGCCTCATCGCTTCTAAACATTTTGTGTGAAATGAGCGGCGCAACGTCCGCGCCAGTTTATAGCAATGCGGAGGAATTTACCGAAGCCATTGTTTTGTTGTAAGGTTTAGACTGTTATTAGGATATTTTATGAGGTATTTACGATTTCTTTTAATGATTCTATAATGTTTAGCATTCTAGCACTCTAGGGATATTTTTCATGCAAATGACACCCACACATAGTCAAGTTTACTTGATCAAACCTCAAATCTCGTGGTAATGGCAAGTAAACTTGGTCGTGCATAGCCGCCATTAGAAATTTATTCTAAAAGTTATCAAAGCGGTTCATCGTTGAATTTTAATTCGGCTGTAACTGAAAAATTATGCTCTTTTTCAATAAACTTACCTTACGTATCGTGCGTAACCATCTTCTATAATAATCTTCAGTGGTTTATCTTTCCAAACTGTATAATTCCCGACTAACACATCATATAGACTAGCCAGACGAATTTCTGGATTTTCTGAAATTACAAAATTGATATTTTAAAGGTGACAAGGGATCAATAATTATTCATTTTGGCCTTCAATGTTGCGTCTTTCACTTGAAAAGCTTTCTAATGAGGCCCATTGTGAGCGACCACGTTTCAGTGCCGTATGTCATTAGGTGCGTGCAACATGCACTGGTCAAGGACTGTCTCTTGGGACACTGCGGTGAGTGAGACGAGAAGATATTGCGCAGCTTCCCGAACGCTGTGCAGCCGAGTCAAGATCAATGAAGAGGGCGGGCATCACGGACCAACCCAGGCAAGCGTAGCTAAACCTGATAGCTCGACCCATGCGGCTGTTATTACTTAGCCACGAGCTCAGACGGACTATCCTGTGGGTGCCTCAATAAATTAAGGCCTCCAGACAGGGCGGGCATAAAATTTAACCCTTGACCCCTGTGGGGTACCGACCTCGGTTTAGGGCCTCGCTAGGGAAGGACAGCAAGGGACAGCAAATCCTGGAGCAGCTGGACGGCATGCCTCATATGAGGTATGCATGACGTCCACTCCAAGATTCGTTCTGGGACTGAGTAAAGGCTCTTACATACTGGTGCGACTTGAAAATTACCCCTATTTCATTATAAATTAGCAAATTTTGTACAGAGATCATAAGTTATGACTAGTAGACACCCACTAAACGACGACGGCCGCCAGCACCCCATGAAATAACCCGGTAAATTCCAAAAAAAAAACGCGTACATACACTCTCAGTACTCAGTATGATTCCTATCAACACCCTCACGGATCGAACCGGGTTTTTGTATATATGTCACGTAATCGTGACTTTGTAAAAAAAAAACGAAATAAGTAATAAATTAATTAATAGAATATTGATTTCTTAAATGCCAGTTGATTTTTTGACATGAGGCTATAGACAAAATCCCTTTTCTGTAAGCGTTAACGCCAACGGAAAGATCAAATTGTATGGAGTTGACATTAGCATTAGAGATATCACGTGACTGCTGCTGTGCAACTCCATACAATTTGATCTTTCCGTTGGCGTTAACGCTTACAGAAAAGGGATTTTGTCTAGGCCCGCTGGTATCGTTAATACCCTAGAGTAAGAGAGGTTTGAAAAGAAACAATGGTCAAATGGTCTCATTAATATCCTAGAGTTATGAGATTTGAAAAGAAACACGTTGTATATATTTATAATCACATTCTCGAAAGCGGCTCTAATGATTTCTATGAAAGTTGCAATATAGGGGAAAGTCCGAAAGGGATACCGGGGCCCTTGGCAACAGGCACCTAAAGGAACACGGGTGGGTTTTAGTCAGTAAAAGTCTGACACGCTCTTTCGCTCCACCCAGAGCGGGACAAGTCATTTGAAGAAGAACCACCCTCAAAAAAAAAACTGTGTTTACGGGTCGAAAAATCGGTCTAGCTAAGTCTCATAAATATCTGGAAAAAACGTTTTCTATATTTTCACCCTAAGGAGCAGTGGTGGCCAGTGATAACGGCCGCGACTAACGAGTTGTAGGTCGTAGGTTCGAACCCCGACAGGCGCTTTACTTTGTGTAAATAATTTCATCACCACTGCTCTCAAAACGGTCAAAGAAAACATCGTGAGGAAACCGGCATGTCTTAGAACCAAAAATTCGAAGACATATGACATCTACCAACCCGCACTGGGCCCGTGTGGTAGATTACGGCCCACTCCCTCTCATAGAGAGGAGGCCTGTGTCCCAGCAGTGGGAACATTATAGGCTGATTATGTGTTATATTTTCACCCGAGCAGAGCTCAGCCGCCCAGGTACCTACCGAATTGTTATTGGGCTACACGTACAAGCAGTTAGATATATAAATCGTTCTTACCATTGTCCAGGCCCAGAGCGTCAGCTTTTAATATTATAATAATCGAATATATTAATAAACTCAACATTTTAATAGGTATTAATTAAAATTATAATAAAATTGTGCCACTAGAAGTGCTACTTGTTCTAATTCCTCTATTATAATGACAAATGGCTGTGCATAATTTTGATTTTATTTCTGAAATACAGTGACCATCACTTTGATATTTTAAGGTAAACTTTATATGTTATGTGTTTTCCTGTAAAAACGATTGCACCCGTGTGGATTTCGAATATTGACACACAAATTGCACTTTCAAAGTATCCATGCTATACTTATGTACGAGGGGTGTTCAATAAATAGTGAGAATGAGTATGACGCAATTATCTGTTATTAAATGTTATTTTATTTTTCGACGTAGTCACCTTTCAGGGTTATACACCTTTCAGGGTTATAACTTTTCTCTAAAATTAAAATTAAAAATTGAAATGGCTCAGATATACACTCAATTCACTGAGGCCATAGAGGAACGGGACAGACTTCGACTTGTTGTGGACGGATTCAGCCAGTGTAGCATAGAGTATGAACAAGCTCTTAGTCACAAACATTTATTAAAACAGCAGCTACATGAGGCTCAAAGTCAAATAACAGAACTTCAGACTACAAATCTTAACATCACCGCCTCGCTGAATCAAAGTCTGTTCAATGAGTTGATGCCTGTTGCCCCGTCAATGGTTTCTGCCCTAAACCCCTCTAACACTATAGATTTGACAGGTGATGACGATTCAAAGTCATGTAATTCAGTGAGGGTAGTCACTAGTAAAAACAAACTTAAAAAATACATTAAAATTAATAAATACATTGTTAAAACACAAAAGATGGTAAAAAGACAAAAGTTTTTTATTAAAAATGTTAAACTTAATAGAGAAAGGCTAAATTTACTTAAACAATTAGATATGTATTCTTTTAACTTGGAACAAAGTACCAGGAAACACAACATAGACACAGGGTACTTGCAATCTGAACTTGACCATTTACAGGAGAAACTTAGTTCAATGACTAATAAATATAATACCTCTGAACATCTAATGAGGGAATATGTGTTGGCAATGAATGAGCTGGTGAAATCACAAACAAACAACTGTGAGCAGTGCCGAACACCATCCCAAGAACTTACACCAGACCATTCATTGACATCATGCAATACCAGCTTACCGCAACCCTGTGTTGATCTGACTTTTCCTGCTATCAATAGTTCAAGTAAACAATGTAAACAAAGTGTAAACAATGATATAGTATTATTTTGTGATGAGATTGGAAAGGACTTAGGCCACTTGTTGACAGATGAATATCCGGGACACTCCATAATAAATTACTGCATGCCTGGTTGTTCTTTGTTTGATATTATGAAAGAAATTATTAAATGTAACTTTAACCAGGACACTACATTATTAATATTTATGGGTAATAGGGGAAATGTGAACAAAGGAGAATTGCTCCAATATTATAGAACATTATGTAATCTTAGTTTAAGAAAAATTGTCTTGTTTACATTCCCTTACAGTGAGAGTTTGCCACAGGAAGAAAATAACCTACGATTTGAATTAAATATGACATTACATAATTGGACATTAAATAATAATCTGTTTCATCTAGTTGATACTAACAATTATGTTGGTAATAATTTACATTTGACAAGAGATAGATATAATATTCTTATGTACTATCTTTCTACCTACTTTAAAAGACAGATAGCTGTGTCGCTATCATATTTTTTTTCTATTTCAGCCAAAAATTTGGCTAAACAACTTGCTTCTTTTGAGCAATGCAATGTAATTTTAAATAATTCTGCCAATAATTTGGCAACAATTAATGACATTGATTATAATTTAAATTAAAAATTAGGACAATAGAGGAAACCTCTTGCTTAATAAATACTGGTTTAAATCATCAAAATGTTACAAAACGTTCTTCTTTAATATCCTCTCACCCATCAAATTGTAGTAATTTAATAAATAATAATTGTCTAAAAATAGTCCATCAGAATATACAGGGTGTGATAGGTAAGGAATTAGAATTGGAGCTGTTCATGAACTGTAGTTTTATTGATATCTTATGTGTAACTGAACATTGGTTAAAAGTCCACCAGTTCATGTTCAGCTTTAACAACCACCAGGTTGCCAGCTCATTCAGCAGAGTTAATATGATACGCGGTGGGTCTCTAATAATTGTTCGTAACAATATGAAATTTAAAGAACGTAAGGATATTGTGAGCCTCTCTGTTGAGCGAGTTATTGAAATAGCTTGCATTGAGCTTGAGCAGTTCATTGTAATAAGCGTGTACAGGCCCCCATGTGCTTCATATGATATTTTTGAGAAATCTATGGAAGAAGTATTATTAAAGACCTGTAGCAGTAATAAAACAGTTGTTGTCTGTGGAGACTTCAACATCAATATATTAGAAAAATCTGCCACAGTAAATAAATTTATAAGTCTATTAAAGTCGTATAACTTGTACAATACATTCTCTGAGCCGACTAGAATAACTGCCACTAGTGCTACCTGTATTGACAATATTTTTACAAACTTAAGACCTTCTAGCCATTTAATTATAAATGAGTTGGACTCTGATCACTGTGGCCAGTTAGTCACTTTCCCTCTGAAAATAGTCAGAGCTCAAAGAAAACTTGTGAGTTTTGTTCCTGTAAATAAAAGTCGCTTAGAACAATTTAAAAATAATTTAATGGAAAAACTACCCGGTTTGCCTTATCACAACGACCCGGATCAAGATTATACCGCACTATTTAACCTCATCAATTGTGAGTTTGGGAAGGTTTTCACCACAAAAACATTGCCTGTTTGTAACCGCTTTATATTTAGTGATTGGGCAACACCAGGAATTTACAAAAGTAGGCAAAGGTTATTTGAATTATATCATGAAAAAACATATAACCATGATGAAACTTTTAAAGAATTTGTTAAGACATATTCTAAAACTTTTAAAAGAGCCTGTTCCTCAGCAAAAGCCATACACATTAAAAATAAAATAAAATCTTCTGGAAATAAAATTAAAACAACCTGGAATATTATTAATTCTGAAACGGGAAGAACGACAGTACGGAATCGTGACTTCCATCTAAAAATCAATGATGTAGATATTAAGGCAGACGTGGAGGTGGCAACTGAGTTTGAAAATTTCTTCACTAATATTCCAATTTTAACAACCAAAACTCTGTCATCGTCATCCTCGACTTCTGCTTATTCAATAATAAAAGAATGTGTACCAGAATGTGACAAACTTTTTGAATTCACAATTGCTACTGCTAAAGACATTATAGAATCTTTTAAAGAACTCGATGTAAAAAAAACTGCTGACCTTTGGGGATTATCAGTACATACCATGTCTTCAATAATTGATGTTATTTCACCCTTTTTGGCAATTGTTTTTAACTCTTGTATTGCATCTGGTGTATTTCCTGATCTGATGAAACTTAGCAAAGTGATTCCACTGTTCAAGTCTGGCAGCACAACTGATCCCTCGAATTTTCGGCCTATTTCGATTTTACCTACGTTGAGCAAAATCTTTGAAAAATTAATTTTTAAACAGATGTTAGGACATTTTAATGCACATAATTTACTCCATCTAAAACAGTTTGGTTTTACAAAGGGTCGTTCAACTACAGATGCGGGCGTGGAATTACTGAAAAGCATTTTCGAGGCCTGGGAGGAGTCGCAGGATGCTCTTGGCATTTTCTGCGACTTATCCAAGGCTTTCGATTGCGTACATCATGATACTCTCATCAGGAAACTGTACCACTATGGTATGAGGGACAAGGCTCTCGACCTTCTGACTTCTTATCTGAACAACAGAATTCAGAGGGTCGATGTTAATGGCAAGAGATCTGCAGGATCTTCGGTCACCATGGGCGTTCCGCAGGGTTCAATTCTAGGTCCTTTCTTATTTCTCATTTATATTAATGACTTGCCTTACCACATAAGGGATAATCATAAGATCGTTTTATTTGCAGATGACACATCCCTCATTTTTAAAATCAAACGTCAGTTAGTCAACTTTGAACAAGTTAACGATGCACTCTCTAAAGTTGTGCATTGGTTTAATGTAAATAATCTTCTCTTGAATGAAAAAAAGACTAAACTCATTAAATTTTCAACGCCAAATGTCAGGCAGCTATCTAACAATGTTAAAGTTAATGGAATAGAGTTGGACCCCGTTGAATCGACAGTTTTTCTTGGAATAACCATTGACGGTAAATTACAATGGGGCCCACACATAGAAAAATTGTCAGGTAGGCTTAGTTCGGCCGCCTATGCCGTTAAAAAAATTAGACAGATAACTGACGTAGATACAGCCAGAATTGTTTATTTTAGTTATTTTCATAGTCTTCTGTCTTATGGGATTCTTCTCTGGGGAGCCTGTGCGGACATTAATGCTATCTTTGTTTTACAGAAAAGGGCTGTTCGAGCCATTTACAACCTAGGTCCAAGAGATTCCCTTCGAGAAAAATTCAGAGAAATAGATATTCTGACTGTAGCCTCACAATATATATTTGAAAACCTATTGTACGTACACAAAAACATATCAAAGTTTAAGAAAATGTCCGATATTCATAGTTTAAATACCAGGAATAAACACAATCTTGCTGTACATCGCACTCGTCTCCACAGAGTAGGCAACTCGTTCATGGGTCAATGTATACGCTTTTACAACAAACTTCCCATTGACATTCGAAACTTACCCATTAAACGATTTAAAAGCTGTATTAAAACCAAACTTTGTAAAAAAGGGTACTATAAAATCTCAGATTATTTAGAAGACAAAAATGCATGGGATTGAGCTGCTCGCTCGGCTAAGCATTGTGACATTTTGAATATTATGGAAAACCATAAAAATATACCTACCAGTTTTATATACAAATTGACATTATTGAATATTATATAAAAAATGACATGATGATTACTTGTAAAGTATTGTTTTATTGTGAATGTGAGGACTATGTGGATATTTATTTTTCGTTCTGTTAGTTTTAGCGAAGGTCTGGCAATTTGAGAACTTTATGCGACCTACCCAAATGTCCTTTCTTTGGTATTGTTCGTCGAGTCGTTGAGCTCCTTAAGTTCTGAGTTGAGCTCCACTATTACTGACAAATGCTTGCACTGACTGGACAGGTCCACTCAAATCTGTGTGGTTCTTTCCTCAAAAGACCATTTCAGACTCTAATCTACATGGTCCTCATATGGCCTGACCAAGATTATGTCTGGACTTTAAAGGAGACGGTGACCTCTGAGTTTGTTTCGGCCTTTCTTCTCAGAGTAGTCAGATAGGAAACGCCGACCTCATCTAGCTTATTTTTACAACTTTTTAATATGACGTGTAAAAGTGATTCCAATATCCTATTTACAGAATAAACAATTTCATTTCATTTCATTTCATTTCATTTCATTTCCCTTTCTAAAAAAATCTTCTTTCTGATACCTTAAAAATCGTGTACGGCGGCGACTACTGCATCATCATCTTCAAATTGCTAGCCCCTGAGATGTTCCTTTAACCGCAAAAATCGGTAAACATCACTGGAGCAAGGTCCGGTGATTATGGAGGATGTGCCATCAATTCGAAGCCAGCTTCTTGAATGGCAGCCATCGCAACTCTGGATTTGTACGCGGGGGCGTTATCTTAGTGAAACAAAATTTGCTCCATTATTGCTCCATTTATAATTCTTTTACCTTTTGTGGTACAGTAATCTTATTATAGGTGCATCGTCTTCACATATAATTATATAATTAATGTATACAAAATATTGTAAAACATTTTTAAAAGAGTAACGGTGGAGTTTCTTGCCCATTCTTCTCCATACGAAAACTACCTTTTGGAAGGGGCAACTAGAATCAATTCTATTTCTTTGTTTGACGTTCAAAAGTGCCATATTATGTGCCTATTTGAAATAAATTATTTGACTTTGACTTTGAAAAAAAACAACAGAACACGTTCCGAAACGACGCAAACAAATGGCTTCTCTTTTTTTTAAACAAAAGAGAATTGATTGTTTTTTTTATTATCATCATAGCTAATGTCTGGGCTATGCCTGCCAATATTTATTTATTTTCTTTCCAAGGAGAATGTATCGAATTCTCACTATTTATTGAACACCCCTCGTACTTAACTATTATTATATTGAGGTTTTGAGACAATTAAGACGGCAAACACCCAATTGTACATGTACAAAACAACACAATTATGACTACTATTAGGATAGATTGTAGTTATGAATCTAACATAATAAAATTGTACCTACCTAAATCACAAAAAAATTAAAGTAATAAAAACGAAAACCCGACTCCGACTAAAAAGGTATAAACAAGACACCACAGACCGACAAATTAAAATCCGGAGTCACACGTGTTAGGGCATAAATCGAACAGATTACGTGTGACTCCGGATTTTTAATTTTATAACTTGCAAGTTACAAAGTAGTTTTTAACCGACTTCTTCGAAAAGGAGGAGGTTCTCAATTCGTCTGTTTTTTTTTGTGTCTTTTTTACGCGATTACTCCGTCAATTATGAATCGATTTTGATGATTCTTTTTTGTTTAGCAGTTCATGCTTCAGTGGTGGTTCCTTAAAAATTCTATTAACTTTGCTTGCGTAGTTTTTGAGTTAGCTTCAATAATTACATATTTTTCCCACTTAGTCTTGTAGACGATCATAGTTGACTCCGTCACTGTTATTTACTTATCAGGTAGTGGTATTCGAATTTGTGTGGGGTAGGTAACACAGCTAAAAAGTGAAAAATAAAAACTTTTTACAAAAAAAAAACAACCGGCTTCCAAAAAAAAACACAAAAAAAGTGAAAAATAACTTTAATTTCGGAAGTCGGTGGCAAAAAACGAAAATTGAAAAGCAAAGACACCGACTTCTATCTCGTACGTGGGTACCTACTTTAATTAATAACAAGAACGTGTTATTTGAATGCAGAACTTGGATGTTTTTTTATTTTAGATTATTCAATTCATTTTTGAGTAAATCGATAATTGCTTTATATTTTGCAATTAATTACAAGCATTGTGCCATCGCGCTTCTCTTTCTTTTCTATGCAGTCCGACAGTGACCGCCGTTTAGCTGTTTATGATTGTTAAAACTAGACTTTATTTGAGTACTTGGCCCTTTTTCATTGTTTCTGTGGCCAAATTTAAGCGAATCTCGTGCAGGATCCGCGACGTACCTAAATTGCTCGCGCCGATTGTATCAACTGCAGGCGTAACATGAGCACCGTTTTGTCGAGTAGTCAGTAGACAGTACGAGACGGCAGCAAAGTAGAAAGAGTCAACTGCACTTTTTACGAAATTCACTCTTTTACATAATTCGACTCAGAATTCTTTGTTTTATCATAGGATTTATCGGTTATCAGTGTGATTTTGACAGTAAGGATAGAAAACTTTCTTCCGAAATAGTCTACGTACAAAAAGACCCAGACTAAGATCGTTAGAAATGAAAGACAAAATGACAGATTGTAGAAGGATTTCTACGGTGCGATGTCAAAAATGAAGAAACGAACTGTCACTTTGTATAGAAAAAGCTATGTCTATTCTTCGTAGAGATAGAAAGCGCCATGCTACGCCTGCTGGCTCGGTAAAGCAGGATACATTGTTTTCAGTGAAAATGATTCAGTGGTCGATCCTTTGTCGGGAAAAACACGCGAACCTAAATATATCTTGTTATTGTTTTTGACATGTTCTAATTAACTCAAATCATTGTGGTTGGGTAATCATAATGGTTTTCCACAAGGAAAACCATTGTTATTCGGGGCTATATTTACTCCCAAATGCAATGTATTTAATAATTTTAATTAACATTTTGATTTATACATAATATTTAAGTGTTTCATCAATATGCTCATAATAAGCTCGCCCCTATTACATGAGACGTAAACTTGAGATGTGGATGTAATATGATTGATCATTTCATGAAATAGAACATCGAAAACACATGAAACATTATAACATTTAAAAATCGTTTTTCAATATTATCCCCCCGGCCAAATAGGCTAGGTTAGAACTGTGACCAACCGCACACGAGCCGAGCGAGCGAAGCCAGCGGTGCCGCGGGAGCGGCAGGCGAGCGCTACTTCCAAGTTGGTCGCAGTAGTTGTTCCGGGTCTGGGTGTTAGTGTATGTGAGTTTCTATGTTTGTAAACGCACCCACGATACAGGAAGAAATTCTTAGTGTGGGGCAACGTTTTTAAAAAAAAAAAAAAAAAGAAAAAAAAAAAAAAGTTACTCTGCAATTTTTACTACACCTTAAACTATGGATACCCTACATCAATGATATGGCCAAATGTCGACTGCCATTATAATTAAACGTTGCCGTTTAAACGCTTTGGTCAATTTTAGCTGGCCATTTCAAGAAATAGCCCTTCGGGGGTAACATGGATGGATAATATTATGTTTATGTTACGCCATGTTTGTACAGTCAGGCTTAGTGAATCATGACCCACTGTGACGATAAATCGTGTGAAACCGTCAAAATAACAAAGATGGCAGATGACAAATTCGTTACCAAGAAAATGTATATTTACGCGAATGTCGACCTAATTGTATTTGAATGTCTGTAAGAAAATAAGCCTATAGTGGGTCAGAATTCCATTTTTTCGACTGTACCTATCTAGACACGCGGCAGCGTGTCGAGCCAAGTTCAAGAAAGAAACTGGCGACGCGACGCAACAGCCGTGTGTTATATGACACAAACCATTTGGAGCTACTTTTCACCCCTCAATAACTCAAAATCTATTTAACGTACACTCATGAAAGGTTTATTTATTAATTACCCCTTAGATTAACTAGAACCCCAAATTTCATAAAAACAGCTCAAACGATTGTTGAGATATGAACGTCTAAAAATCGGCATTTTTATCACTCACTGACTTACATAACTATCTATATACCTACCTACCTACCTATAGATAAATCCAACCCACTTCCTGATGACCTAGAAAGTTGAAATTGGTAATTGTGTGTATACAAAGGAAAAAATCAGGAAACAGATTTTTTTTACGATATTAAATATTTTTCAAGTAATCGATTTTTACCACCTAGCGCCTTTCGAAATTATAATAGCAAAAATATTTTCTTTTGTAGGAGAATTGTTTCCATTATGAAAGGTCGCTTTTATCGTTTTGTATATAGGTACGAAATTCAAATCTTGTATAAAACGCACACTATGCCGCCAAGCATATTATAAATTGGGGGATTACAGTCATCATCTGCCTAGCCTTTTCCCAACTATGTTGGGGTCGGCTTCCAGTCTAACAGGATGCAGCTGAGTACCAGTATTTTACATGGAGCGACTGCCTATCTGACCTCCACAACCCAGTATCTGGGTAATACGATACCCCTTGGTTAGACTGGTTGTCAGACTTTCGTGCCTCTGACGACTCGTAACGACTGTCAAAGATCCACAAATGACAGCCGGGACCAACGGCTTAACGTGCTTTCCGAGGCACGGAGGAGTCGCGATATGTGAAAATGGTCACCCATCCACGGACCAACCCCGGCAAGCGTAACTTAACCTGATGTATCGACCCGAGCGGCTGTTATTACTTAGCCACGAGCTCCTCAAATTGGGAGATTACATCGCTGACAAAAATGCTTGGCTCAGCGCTGGTCCAGCTCCACAGGGCGCATAACCTAATTGATTAGCAATAATATTGTTGGAGCTGCTGAAGATTGTAAAAAACACTATCTTTACATTGTATAAATTCAATCTCCTCGTATTGTATAACTGCATAGCACACGTGTGAGGACTATATACTTACCTACTTTAAAGCTACCATTTGCTAGGTACGTCTTTTATTGACTTGAATGTGCCCTGGCGGCTGAGAGTATGTCATGCTCGCTCAAATGTCTCTCTGGTGGTGGCGTGTGTGTTGGATCATTAAGTTCCCTTCAAAATGGTTGAGCTAAATGCTGCTGATCCATGCGTCATGTTCGTGAACGGGCGCCATCAGTAGGGACTGGTCATCTCTTAGCTACCACGGCTTATTTTAATTTTTGAATTGTTTTGTTTTACTTTTAATTACGGACGCTTTTAACTTGCACCTTTTTCTGCATTGTACTCACATGTCAACATGAATGATGTAACCAATGTATTGTAACAATATTCTGATTTAAAAAGACTGTCCGTGGAGTTTCTTGCCCGTTCTTCTCTATAGGAACCTACTACGCTTTGGAATGGGCAACTAGCTTCATCTTTCTGACTGACCGACCCCTTGACAATTCAAAAGTGCCTGTAATAATAATATTTTTTAATCATTCAATACACTGAATCCGTCTAAGCGCGTGTTATCAGATAAATGTGCTGTACAAAGTTTAGTATAATTATCATCATAATCACCATCTGCCTATTCCCAACTTTGTCTATCCCCAGTCTTACCGGATCTGTTGTGGCTGGCGAGGCTCCTATATCTTATACATGAGATCTGGAACTTTATACACCTTTTTTTTGTTTGGCGTGTCACTTAATACTTAATGTGTATCTATTAATACAAGAATTCTCTTAAGGAGTCATTGTACTTATCATTATGAACAACTTTCACTATCGGACCAACCCTGAATTCGTGGAAACAGCTGATTTTTTTATCGCAATTTAAGGGTTCATAATGATGAGTACAAACCCTTTAAGAGATTTCGTGTATGAATAGATACACCTTATATTCTGAATTCGCCAAAAAGTCTCCAATTATTTGAATCAATCGATGGATCTCTAAATTTTGAATTTTCCAAAATGTCTCTTACGCCAATTGCATTATCGGGTATCGATATTATATCACGGCCCGATGAAAGGTCCTCGTTGATATCGATGACGCGACCAGCACCGCCTGGCCGTCCACTCGCTGTCGACGGGTGGTGAACTACGCGAACGCATTGCATTCTCGAGCTGTCTACGCGTGGTGGGCGTGTAGACGGCGCGTGGTGGCGAGTTCACGATCTTCACCATCTCTACTTAAAGCTTCGGCCACACTGAGGTGAATCTGTCTCGTGACACGAGACGCGACTGCGAGTGTCGAATGTTTTATTGAGTAGGAAGTCACGCGACTACGTGTTAGTTTGAACACATCTTTGTAACACGTTAATTTTGATTAATGTCGTGGAGAATCAAATGGACCTCAGTTAATACAACCGGCGCGAGCATTTTAGATAGGTACGACTCGGATCCTGCGCGGGTTTCGCTTCAGTTTGGCCACAGAAACAATGAAAAAGGTTTACAAAAAGGGCCAAGTACTCAAATTAAAAGAAATGATTTTGTTTTTACAAGCTTTATATTAGCTTGCTCTGTTCGTATGTCGTTCCGGTTACTCCTTTTGTTATTTGTCAACATAGGTCATAATTATGTAAGTATATTATAATAAATTAGTTCGCTATATTCTACTCGAAAGCATAAAAATTATGATATAATATAATAATTACAAATAACTTAATTAGGTATTTACAAGATTTACAGTCAACATGACCCAATAATATCCGTCTGTATCCTACATAAATTTATGACTGAATTTATGTAGGATACTACTTCAATTCTTAGAACAAATAGAAAATGTGATTAATTGCGCTTAATTGGAACTTTACTCTTTCTATACAACATGTGACGTTAAATGCGCAAAACCTCAGACACCCCAAATGATTTTTAATTCAATTGACCTATTTCAGAGGGGAACAAAAATTGTAATGGTTTTTTAGGGGTATGAGGGGGGGTTTTATGTGTTGTTTTAGTTTTACTGGCAATTCTGAGGCCTTAGTGCGAGTTTCTTTTAACTATCTTCACTTTACGCATCAACCGCGTTCTGCGCTCCGATTGGCCCTTCACTGGCCTTCACTGGTGAAGGGCCAATCGGAGCAACGAACGCGGTCGATGCGTAAAGTGAAGATAGTTAAAAGAAACTCGCACTAAGGCCTCTGATCGTTTCTTGCGTCTGCGACGACGGTCTATCGAGGGAGGGGTCGTCACCGAGCCGCTGCGCCGCGCTGGCGCGCACCTGTTAATAAATATAGACGGCAACGATTTAATGTTTTTTTTTTTTAAATGTGACCTATATTATAGTATCAAACTATTTTCAGGTTTTGCGTATTTAACGTTACACGTTGTATACTATTATTCATCTATTTCACAGATTTTTACACTAAATACAAATCGAATAAAATGACTAAGACTCTTGCTCTCTCGTAGGTACTCTCCCTATGCCGACCAGAGTGACTAGACCCCACCCAGACTGCGGGGAATCTTCCTCGCCGCCCGCGCCTGTTCCTCTCCTATCGATAGCAGAAGTAGAAGCCGAGGAGTTGCTCTTCTAACCATTATGTGTCTTGATTCAAATAGTCAAACAAACATAGACGACTATAATACGTCATTATGTTCGATGAATGGCCGTTGCACTGAGACAACTTATCACTAACACGACTCAAAGTAAAACATTGGAATGTGAACCTAATATCAAGTCACGTACAGTGACATTTCCAAAACAATGTCACAGTAGTTGTCGACGCGTCGTCGTTCACCAGAGATGTTGTTGTACGTGACGCGATATAAAGCTCACATGTCAATGCTTTGCTTTGAGTTGAGTTGGTGTTGAGTCGTTAAGGTTTGCAACGACCATCACTTGACTACTGCAACTCCTCATAATGGTGTTCCAACTCCATGGCTTCCCTTTCGTTGATTGGTTGGAAAACGGCCAACATGTTTTCATAATAATTTGTAACTGGCTGTAAATAAAAACGGACATTTTTTAATCAACTGTTTCCTTAAACTATACAGTAAGGACTCGTGCAGACTGGCGTGATATCGCGAGCGCGACGGGCAGCAAGACCTTGTCGCGTTCTCGATATTGCGCCAGTCTGCACGACTTCATTAATTTAAAAAGTGAGTACTCAAAAGGGAAAAATCTTACGTGGGGTCTCGGCGTTTGTTCTGGTGGCAATTGCGGACTCGATCTTTTACAGCAGCTAGGTTTCTTTACAGTCCAATAAATTAGTAACAATACAATAATGACACTAACTCCTGCTGCTGTCAAACAGTAAACCAGAGTGTAGTTGTAAGGAGGCGTTCCACCTGAAAAACATAAAATGGATTGATTTAACTCCGACATATCACGCGGTTACGGTGCTGTTGACCGCGACGCTGTTATAATAATATCATAGCAAAGAGTCCTTAATTTTTTTAGCAACTACGTTTTAAAATGGGCGTAATATGCGACTTTGCACTGACTCGAGCTGGAAGGGAGGAAATTTATTTATTTAAACTTTTCGCACTAAAAAAAAGGTACAAAGGCGGACTTAATGCCTGAGGCATTCTCTACCAGTCAACCAAAGGTGGTGAAGAGATTATATGGCAGGTGCTCTAATTGAGAGGAACAAAGAGAAAAAAAAAATCGTGTTGCATTCATCGATCACTAATAAAGAACTATATTCTTTATTAGTGATCGATGGTTGCATTATAGATAAAACAGGTTTACAGTACATAAGTAAGCTATAAACTAAATGAAATGAAATACGCGGGCGACGACGGAAACTTTCGAGCAGTCTGCCACGCGGGGGGTTGATTCCGAAAAAATGAATGCTGTTGCATAGTAAACAGAGTTCACAATTGACATTAAAGTACCATGTACCATGTACACATGACAGCGCGCGGAGACGGCTGGCGCGAAAGCTTGCCTGTCTTTAAGGTGCTCGCTCACCGAGAGCATTCGCCTGTAATGTAACATTACAAAGTCGAGAATTCATCAGTGATTGAGACGAACCGAGCAAAAAGGATGAAGGAACCATCGTGAGGAAACCTGCATGTCCTAGAACTAAAAATTCGAAGACATATGACAAGTGACATCCACCAACCCGCACTGGGTCGCGTGGTGGATTACGGCCCACTCCCTCACAGAGAGGAGGCCTGTGTCCCAGCAGTGGGAACATTATAGGCTGATTATGTATGATATGACGTAAAAGTTGGATCGGACAGGCTATCAGATGGCGTGAGGTTATCTGGGTCTTGAAGTGATACCAAACCGTACCGTAGCGTTCAAATGAAATACCCCAAATGGACGGGGGCGGGGATATTGGGCAAAACATTTTTTTTTTTTTGGCGAGGCTACCGTATGAAAATCCGGTTACTTTGAAGTTTATACCCTATTTATACTTTTTTTTTTGGACACCCGAAACATGCGAGCCGCATGCAGCAATCGCGAATTTAGAAAAAAAAAAAGTTATAAGTCATATAAGGCAACCGCTCCAAAATTGGTGAGCTTATTTATTGGTGCTACTTTAAGTTGTAAAAAATGCCATCTGATACTGCTGGGCAGTTTCTGAGGAGTCGCCAAAAAACCATATTTTTACCCGACTACGGCGAAGAAAAAGGAGGGTTATGATTTTGACCGGTATGTATGTATGTATGTATGTATGTATGTATGTATGTATGTATATATGTATGTTCATCTGTTCCCTCCTATCTTCCAAACCACTTATCACAATTTGACAAATGAGGTATCGTTAGAAGCGTCGTGATTGTCCGCTGGTTATAGGCTATGTGAAGTCACATTTAATTAAAAATGGCGCCCTCTAGAGGACATAAAGTGAGGAACTTAAAAAAAAATATGGTTTAATCGTACCATGTTGGGTATCAAATGAAAGGGCTTAATGAGCACATTTGGAAAATATATATATTATAACCCCAAAAGAATTTAAAAAAAAATCAAGTAATAAAAACTAAAACCCAACTACGACTTAAAAGGTATACGACTTAGTAGGTGTCTTGTTTATACCTTTTAAGTCGTAGTTGGGTTTTAGTTTTTATTACTTGATTTTTTTTAGATTTTTGTTTAAAAAATTTGCTCAGTCTTTTACGTATTGTAAAAGACTACATCTTATCCTTATCTGTATGTGTTCGTAAATAAAATAAATACAACTTACTTGATGCTGAGTCTGCTGGAGCGTTGGTGGTAAGGGAGATAACAGGAGAGGTAGTATTAGTAGTGGAAGTAGTAGTCAGATTTCTCTCTTGTAGCATCAATCGGATCTCTCTAAGCACTACATTAGCTTTATCAGAATACACCTCTTTTAAATAACATATTATTGCAGTATTATCGTATTTACGAGTTAACTTTAATATTTTAGTAAGAGCGCATCCATTTGTCTTGCATATACCTGAATATAAAAATTAAAAAAATGTCTTGAAAACGGCACAACATGTTTATTCATAGGGAAGCTTTTTTTTAAATGTGTTGTGTCGTTATTATTGCAATAACACTGTGTGACATGGTCTGTGAGGTCCATGTGAGGTCGGTTTGGGTCTCGGACAAGTGAGAAAAACCTGTGTGACAAACTTGACTGTTATGTCCGTCCGACAAAACAATGATCTTATTAAGGCGGGCATAGTCCTCCAGACCGTATTTCGGCCACGTTGACCAATCTCAACGGAGACTAGCCTTCAGCGAGAGAGATAATATAGTGCACAATATGTGCGCAGACACAGGTGCACTCTCTCTTCCCTCACTCTCATAGTCCGAAGGGACTGCAATCCGACAGGACCGGAGTGAGATCAGGCGCAGGACCAACGGCTTAACGTGCTTTCCGTGTCATGGGGGTAACACACCGCCAACTTCCAAACTCTGCGTTGTTACTATGAAATTCCTAATGGAAAAACCCAATAACACTATCCGGGAATCGAACCCAGGGTCCAACGCTCAGCAGTCGCGCTTGCGGCCACGAGACCACCGGGGCAGTCAAACGCACAAACCGGCACGAACATCGCGAATTCAGATCTTTATGGACACTGTTCGATGTCTGATATTCCTTAGAAAACGCAGTTGTAGAGCATATCACGCAATGCAACAAGGTTCGTTATTGTGTACGCGGCTTAGGGTCAGTACACACCGAGATGCGACGCGACGCGACGATGCATGAAGAGGCCAGTGGTTTTGCGCTGCTCAGCGCGCCACCGCGAGATGCATCGCCACGTCGCGAGGTGCATTGTGAAATAGCTGGCAGAGCGAAGCACAAAAATCGAAACTAGTTTAAAAAATATCGGTTAAAACCAGTTTATTTCGGTTTTCCTCGGAACTTTTCTTAAGAGCGCAAACGTTTTAAGAACTTTTATACTAAATTAACCGGTTTATTCGACAAGCGGCATTCTTATTACTGAATAAAAACTGAACAACGCTTTGCTCTAAACCGGTTAATCAGAAAAACCTTTATATAATTATTTTCCTAATACCGGTATATTTGAACGAAACCGAATGTAAAGGTTTTTGCGCCAAGTACATCATAACGGTTTGAAAATTTACCCGGTATCCGCGCGGTGCAGAGACGCCGTGCGGCGTGCGGCGCAGTGAGATTGTACTGAATCAACTCTACACGAAACCTGAACAGAGACAAGCATCGGGATGCATTGCGTTACGCCGCGAGGCATCTCAAGGTGCAACGGGACTTGAAACTTACCAGAATCACTAAATTGTAGGTATAGAACTGGTCCTGGTCTAACAAAGCGAAGAGAGCCACATTTTAACCGCAATGTCTCGCCGTCATTAAACTCATAGTAAATAACCTTGAGTTTGTAATCATTATACAGTTGAGTTGCCACTGTACCGTTTGATGGCAGTTCCATGTGCAATGGATATTGATCTGAAAAGACATGTTAGGTTATGCAACGGAGTACGTCAAATAGGCTATCGGCAAATGCTTGTGGATGAATGGATATCTTTCAGGAGTAATTGTTTACATCAAACCATCTGTCTTAGGCAGTATGGGTGTTTCTGACGGAAGGGTTTGGTTAGGCAGACTTAAACCGGTGTAAAAAGACGCTTAATGTAGCCGAAAGTCACTCGTTATATTTTTTTTTGTTCTGTACCATTCCTGGGAACTTTCTGACGGCGACTGACAGGACTAACAAGTGACTTTCGGCTCCTTTAAGTGTCTTTTACACCCGTTAATGTTCTTGTTATATTTTTTTGTTCTGTACCATTCCTGAGAACCTTCTGACGACGACTGACGGGAATAACAAGTGACTTTCGGCTCCTTTAAGTGTCTTTTACACCCGTTAATGTTCTTGTTATATTTTTTTTGTTCTATACCATTCCTGAGAACCTTCTGACGACGACTGACGGGAATAACAAGTGACTTTCGGCTCCTTTAAGTGTCTTTTACACCCGTTAATGTTCTTGTTTATTTTTTTTGTTCTGTACCATTCCTGAGAACCTTCTGACGACGACTGACGGGACTAACAAGTGACTTTCGCTCCTTTAAGTGTCTTTTACACCCGTTAATGATATTGTTATATTTTTTTGTTCTGTACCATTCCTGAGAACCTTCTGACGACGACTGACGGGACTAACAAGTGACTTTCGGCTCCTTTAAGTGTCTTTTACACCCGTTAATGTTCTTGTTATATTTTTTTGTTCTGTACCATTCCTGAGAACCTTCTGACGACGACTAACGGGAATAACAAGTGACTTTCGGCTCCTTTAAGTGTCTTTTACACCCGTTAATGTTCTTGTTATATTTATTTGTTCTGTACCATTCCTGAGAACCTTCTGACGACGACTGACGGGAATAACAAGTGACTTTTGGCTCCTTTAAGTGTCTTTTACACCCGTTAATCTTCTTGCTATATTTTTTTTTGTTCTGTACCATTCCTGAGAACCTTCTGACGACGACTGACGGGAATAACAAGTGACTTTCTGCTTCTTTAAGTGTCTTTTACACCCGTTAATCTTCTTGCTATATTTTTTTTGTTCTGTACCATTCCTGAGAACCTTCTGACGACGACTGACGGGAATAACAAGTGACTTTCGGCTCCTTTAAGTGTCTTTTACACCCGTTAATGTTCTTGTTATATTTTTTTGTTCTGTACCATTCCTGGGAACCTTCTGACGACGACTGACGGGAATAACAAGTGACTTTCGGCTCCTTTAAGTGTCTTTTACACCCGTTAATGTTCATGTTATATTTTTTTGTTCTGTACCATTCCTGAGAACCTTCTGACGACGACTGACGGGACTAACAAGTGACTTTCGGCTCCTTTAAGTGTCTTTTACACCCGTTAATGTTCTTGTTATATTTTTTTGTTCTGTACCATTCCTGAGAACCTTCTGACGACGACTGATGGGAATAACAAGTGACTTTCGGCTCCTTTAAGTAGCTTTTACACCCGTTAATGTTCTTGTTATATTTTTTTTGTTCTGTACCATTCCTGGGAACCTTCTGACGACGACTGACGGGACTAACAAGTGAATTTCGGCTCCTTTAAGTGTCTTTTACACCCGTTAATGTTCTTGTTATATTTTTTTGTTCTGTACCATTCCAGGGAACCTTCTGACGACGACTGACGGGACTAACAAGTGACTTTCGGCTCCTTTAAGTGTCTTTTACACCCGTTAATGTTCTTGTTATATTTTTTTGTTCTGTACCATTCCTGAGAACCTTCTGACGACGACTGACGGGAATAACAAGTGACTTTCGGCTCCTTTAAGTGTCTTTTACACCCGTTAATGTTCTTGTTATATTTTTTTGTTCTGTACCATTCCTGAGAACCTTCTGACGACGACTGACGGGAATAACAAGTGACTTTTGGCTCCTTTAAGTGTCTTTTACACCCGTTAATCTTCTTGCTATATTTTTTTTTGTTCTGTACCATTCCTGAGAACCTTCTGACGACGACTGACGGGAATAACAAGTGACTTTCTGCTTCTTTAAGTGTCTTTTACACCCGTTAATCTTCTTGCTATATTTTTTTTGTTCTGTACCATTCCTGTGAACCTTCTGACGACGACTGACGGGAATAACAAGTGACTTTCGGCTCCTTTAAGTGTCTTTTACACCCGTTAATGTTCTTGTTATATTTTTTTGTTCTGTACCATTCCTGGGAACCTTCTGACGACGACTGACGGGACTAACAAGTGACTTTCGGCTCCTTTAAGTGTCTTTTACACCCGTTAATGTTCTTGTTATATTTTTTTGTTCTGTACCATTCCTGAGAACCTTCTGACGACGACTGATGGGAATAACAAGTGACTTTCGGCTCCTTTAAGTGTCTTTTACACCCGTTAATGTTCTTGTTATATTTTTTTGTTCTGTACCATTCCTGAGAACCTTCTGACGACGACTGATGGGAATAACAAGTGACTTTCGGCTCCTTTAAGTGTCTTTTACACCCGTTAATGTTCTTGTTATATTTTTTTGTTCTGTACCATTCCTGAGAACCTTCTGACGACGACTGACGGGAATAACAAGTGACTTTCTGCATTGTTACCGTGTGTCTTTTTACACCCGTTAATGTTTTTACTTACCAATAGGGAAATGGCCAGCAGTAAAGTGAATAATGATCTGTTCTGCATTTGCACCACTAATATGATAAGACTCGCACAATAATTTCTTGTCATCCGCACTATTGAGATAAAAGGACATCTCAGCCTTCTTTTTTGGTATTAGTTCTGTAATTTAAAAATATGCATTGTTTAATCATGCCGTTGTATTTTTACTAGCTGGGCCCCGCGGTGTGTCCCGCATAAGTCTCGATCCCGTACGAATATCGGGATAAAAAGTATTCTATGTCCTATTCCAAGTCATGGTCTACCCCTGTGCCAAATTGCATCCAAATCCGTACAACCGTTTTAGCGTGAAAGAGTAACAAACAAACTCACTTTCGAGTTTATGATATTACTAGCTGATGCCCGCGGCTTCGCTAGCGTGGATGTCGGTTATATACTAAAACCTTCCTCAAGAACCACTCTATCCATTGGTGAAAACAGCATGAAAATCGGTGCAGTAGTTTTTGAGTTTATTGCAAACAGACAGACGCGGCGGAGGACTTTGTTTTATAATAAATGTAAGGATAAATAAAATGTTGTTTTTTTTATTTCAACGATAGCTGAAATGTTTAATTATACATTAGTAGTTATAATTTTTTTCTGGGTTTATTAAAGTGAGTAAGTGATTCTGAAATAAATGTTGATTTATTTATCGTGTTTTATTTTCTTGAAAAATATCTGTATAATTATGTAGAAGGATATTACAATTACCTGTCCTGTTGTAACTGCTTACTTTACCAGCGAAGTCGAATATGTCCACCACCGCTAATTTCATGTCTGTTCGCTGTACTTCACAGACCACATTAATGAGTTGTTGACTTTGATATTTGTATTCTATTTCATAATAATTGTTTGTAACATTCTTGAGTGTTGGTCGTAGAGTCATCCCATTAATTCTGACACTTATTATATCTATAAAAAATTGTTAATTCAATCGTTTTTAAAACCGGTTCCATAAAGCGTTTTTGCAATGATAAACAAGGTGGACTAAAGAATTATGAAGGAGATGGAAGGCGCCCTAAAATATTCCTCTATTATTATAAGAAAACTATTAGTGCATGTGTACTGATACGTGACCAAATGATACAGCGTGTAAAGAAACCCTGCCCGATTCGTGAGGGTGTTGTTAATAATCATACTTAGTCTATATAAGTGGTTATTTTTAGGAAAAAAGAAAAAAAAAATTCGACGCATTTTTTTTCATTTGGTAATTTTACCGGGCACATGGGGTGAGAGCGGCAGTCGTACAGTGGGTGTCTACAAGTCATAACCTCTGTAGAAAATTTGCTATCTTATAATGAAATTGGGGTAATTTCGGTACTAAAGGAAAAATAGGAAAAAATCCTAACGTTACCCTCAATTTATATTCTAGAAATAGCCACATTTGTTAAAAAGAATATAGAACTCTTCAACTTAGATAAGAATGAGCGCCGCAAAACTAAATTAATTCTACCAGCACCTAGAATAGAAATGTATAAAAATAGCCCAGAATACCGAAGCATCCAAATATATAATAAGTTACCTGAGAATATAAGATCCACAAAAACACTGCATATTTAAATTTAGGCTTAAGTCATTACTGTTAGAAAAAAGTTATTATAGTATTAAAGAGTTTATGGAAGATAAGAAGCTAAAATAAAGCACAAATGTTTATATATCTCTATGTATAAAATGATTTTATTATTGTAACTAAGTATATATTCATATATTTCAAATAACTTTTATTAATATAAATTAAATTAAATGTGTTAGAGATTAAATATAAGTAGCAATAATAATGAATGTGATATAGATATCTGGTGGAGTCTACAAGTCATAACCTCTGTAGAAAATTTGCTATCTTATAATGAAATTGGGGTAATTTAGGTACTAAAACCGTGAATTTTAAATAGTGTAACTTCCTTGATTTCACCAAAAAAAATATTGTTTTATTACTTTTTAGTAATGTTATTGCGGTACTAAGGCGCACCCTTTCGGATCGGACAGAGTTTTTGTTACTTGCTGTAGATACATAATTATGGATATTATGTTGATTTATTAATTACTTATGAGCAAAAGTAAACGGCTAAAGGTATGACGGTACGTAATAAAATAGAAAACCAAAAAAAAAGCAAACTAGCAAAAATAACAAAATAACAACAATTTTTAAACTTAAATAAAACAAACTTACTGAATTGTGCGCGCATTATAAACCCCAACATAACTGTGGTGTAGTCAGTTGGTTCTATATTAGTACATAGCATATAACTACGGTTGTGTCGAGAATGCAATTTAGTTACAAAACCGATCACGTCGTGTACATCCGATTCCTTCATTGTAGGATCTTCTGAAATAAAGAAAGAAAGAAATTACGTTTATTTGCGGCAAACATGACGCTAAGAAAGGACAGATATACGAAAATAACAAGTTGCGGGGCAATATGCGTCACGTTCACGCAAAACGGCCATCACTCAGCATAATGCTGCGACCCTATGCGAGATCTGTCTCGCATTCTTGTTTTTAGTTGAATTTTTTGTTTTCCTTGGGTTAATTTTATGTCGGTGCAGTCGTATTTACACAACATTGAATTCGTTTGATCAATCCTACTCGTGTACAGTGTGCGGTGTGCTTATTTTTTTCGAACGGAACATACAGCTCGATTCAAACTTAATGGCGGCTCGGAACATGAGGCGAGTCGCTGCGCAGTAACAATTTTATGTGTCAGCGGGGGTGAGGGGTACTGCGCAGCCAACAGCTAACTTCCGAATTTGAATCGAACTGTACATAGGTACGAAATAATGTGAAAACTCACTGCTCATTGTGCCTGCCATCATATTATATGCCAACTTGAGCGGCACTGGGTTTAACAGGTTGGTGCAAGTGACGTTGACAATATCGCCGTCTGCGTACTGGTACTCAGCAATCAAGTCGACATCCTTCTCCGACAGATCTGTGGGAACTGCTTGCAGTGCCATGTTGTTGACGAGGAACGTCTGAGGCGAGTCTGTGGAGTTAGGTACTTGTTCTAATTTATGATTTTTCTTTTTTAACCGACATCATCAAAGGAGGAGGAGGTTCTCAATTCGTCAGTATGTTTTTTTTTGTATGTTTTTTACGCGATTACTCCGCCAATTTTGAATTGATTTTGACGATTCTTTTTTTTGTTTGGTAGGTCATGCTTCAGAGGTGGTCCCATATAAATTTTATTAACTTTGCTTTCGTAATTTTACGTATTTTTCCCACTTAGTTTATCTGGACGATCGATGTTTTAAGTTACTCCGTCACTGTTATTTACATAGCAGGTAGTGGTATTCGAAATTGTGTAGGGTAGGTACCACAAATAAAAAGTGAAAAATAAAAACTTCTTACAAAAAAAAACAACCAACTTCCGGAAGTCGGTTGTTTTTTTTTTTGTAAAAAGTTTTTTTTAATAAATATGTATTCTTTTCCTCTGGTTGTTGCCCATAATTGACTCGGATCTTATGAAAACTACTTCATGTTCCCGTTTAAAAAGTATAATAATTATGTTTTAGTGACGAAGTGAAGTGGTGAATTTTTGGGCTAACAAGATTTGAGATACCTACTGCCAGCGACAAGAAGACGAAGAATTCAGAACACGATCTATCCGTATGTCAATTACCCAAAACCGTTGAGTAACAGACATCAAAACTCACGATCATTTAAATATGATATTTATGACATTAGTGGGAAGTATATAAATATAAATATTCTATGGTTACTACATACTCCTTTGTCTCACGTGAATTTGTATGTAGCAATAGGCCATTGTATAATTATGCTTTTTGAACTGAACCACGGGCAGTATTGTTGCATTATCTTGATGGACCAACATCGTACACTTCCATAGGTTACCCATTCTTTTTTCTGCCTTAAACTGATAAAAATAAATAATTGTTAATTTAAATGACATAGGTTATTCTAAAATCAAATCGTGCTTTGTGCAATATTATTACATGGTTAATGTACTTACAGTGGCAGTAGTGACATTTTTCGAAACGACTTTGTCCGTATATTGATATAAATCACCGCCATTATAGTCATTTTGACACCTGTGAAAAAAATGATACCATTACTATTTATTATATGTCTGTGGTGTCTGAAATAAAAAGCTAAGCAATTGAAACTTAAAAAAAAATACTACATATCGGAATAAATACACTACGTGTTTCTGTTGATAACCCATGACTCTAGGGTATTAACGAGACCATGTCAAATAATCAACAGGTATACGTATTTTTCATTTTTTATTTTATTTCTTTTTTGTTTTTCTTACAAAATAAATCGCCATAGTCACGATTATTTATGTAAATCACCCTAACGTGAATGAAGTATGAAAAAACATTCTATTTTTTACCATAAAAAACATACATGACAACGCCGCATTATTTTAGCTAAAGCTAAAATTGATGTTCAGGTTTGCGACTGGTCAATCGTCATCCTGAGGATACCTCGGTGAGAGGCGATTTGTTACAGGGTTTTTTATGACTCTTGAGGAATAGTTAAGCTGAATAGGTTACTAAATATTTCTACGTCCATTGTATTTTACCAAAATAGGATTTATTTGAGGCTCACAAAAAGAGGCACATTTATTATATTAGAGTAACCATTAACATTTTTAATAAATCAACATGGGAATTATTTCAGTTCCAATAAAATACATGCCAGCATTAAAACATACATCTTATCTTATACACCGTGGCATTTTAATCGTCTTACAAAGGTGGTCCACTCAATGTATCCGACATAAAATACCTCCAGCCACGATTTTTTTTTTTTACCATTAATTAATATAATAGGTACAAAGAAAAATAAATATTGCATTAGAATTCTGAAACATCCTGTTATTAATGTTTACGTATCAAACGGTAGAACATACCTACGCAGCGCACGGGTCGAGTAGATCATTCCAATACCGAAAGCCAATCAAGCATAGTCCACGTGGACCTTCATCCAATGAGGAGCTCTAATGCTATCCTTTGAATAGAGCCGCGCGTGTCACGCCCCGCCCCTTTCACTCGAAAAATAAGTGAAGGTCAATCTCGCAGCGTCTCAGTTGCGACCGAATACCGGAAGTGGAAGTGCGCGCGCGCTACCGGATATCATACGTTGTTCGCGATCGTTACAGTGCAAGGAGTGAAATGAGGAGCTATCGATACTCGAAAATCGAGTACCTACAAATGGTGCGCCTGTACGCAGTGAGTGGTGACAATTTACGGAGAGCAAGGAGATTGTACGCGGCGCCAAATAATCTGGAAATGTTACGCAACCGAGGTGTGATCAACCCGCAAGTGCCAGGACTGCAATTTCAGTAACTACATATCTTTTGTTTGTTATTTGCTAGGTTAGTAGACATGAGTCAAATTTTTATGTTCAATAGGGTCGAACGAAGACAAATTGATCAGTTATTGAAATCGACCGTATGTTTGTAACTTTCTTTTTTATTAATCTGCACTTACTATGTACCTACGTATCTAACACAACTTAGTTTTGGTTTTATTAAGAATTAATTATGTTTCTCACGGTCCTAAGCCCGTACCAAGTATGAAGGAAGAATTGGAATTAAATAGCTTTTATGTACAAACTGCTACGTAATGAGAACATTAAGCGGCGAATCGCGCCAGTATTTAAGAGCCTTTAGGATTGCAATAGTAAGAAAGAAACACATTTTTGCAATAGGGGGAATGAACTCTGTTAAAGATGCCGCCGCTTCAGTCCGTGCCGCCTTTGGAACACAATGCTCGGACCGCGCTCATAACAGGGTGTTTCAAACTACGTCATGCGTCTTATTATTGTTTTTTTTAATTACTCAAATGTTCTTAAATACTTATTTTTTTTTTATGAATGTGTAGTAGTCATTGGATACATGAAGTGGGCTGCGGATGAAAGACGATTAAAATGCCACGGTGTATATATAAAAGAAAGTTGTGTTTGTTACAACACTGATAACTCGAGAACTGCTGGACCGATTTTCATGATCTTTGATTTGTTGGATTTGTCTTTGCCCAGAATAGCAGAATAACTATTAAACAATTGGAAAAATTCACGAAAAAAAAAAAATGAAGAAAAATCGTTTTCTCATACATTCTGTATAGAATGGGTTTTTTGATAATATCTCGGTAGATGGGTAGGTAGGTGTAGGTAGGGTAGGTAGGTAGGTAGGTAGGGTAGGGTAGGTAGGTAGGTAGGTAGGGTAGGTAGATAGGTAGGTAGGTAGGGTAGGGTAGGTAGGTAGGTAGGGTAGGGTAGGTAGGTAGGTATGGTAGGTAGGGTAAGTAGGTAGGGTAGGTAGGTAGGTAGATAGGTAGGGTAGGGTAGGGTAGGTAGGTAGGGTAGTGTAGGTAGGTAGGGTAGGGTAGGGTAAGTAGGTAGGGTAGGTAGGTAGGTAGGTAGGTAGGGTAGGGTAGGGTAGGTAGGTAGGGTAGGGTAGGTAGGTAGGGTAGGGTAGGGTAGGTAGGTAGGGTAGGTAGGTATGGTAGGTAGGGTAAGTAGGTAGGGTAGGTAGGTACGTAGGGTAGGTGCGCCGTAGATATGTACTTGCTACCCGTGCGAAGCCGGGGCGAGCAGCTAGTTAAAATATAAATAAAAGTATTCTTCATTTACTTACATGAGATGATTGATATCGTAGTTATATTTCGCAATTATTTTGAATTCTTCTCCTTCGAGAACTGTGTACCTTTTTGTATGTATATCATTGTGGTCACAAATTAAAACTTCTTCTTTCTCCATCTGGATGTTTAATGTAATTTCCACGGGATCTGTAAATAATTAAAAGTTTACCGTCTGTACAATTTACAAGTGACCTCTGTGCAGGATAAGGCTACAAGATTTAGTTAGGTTACATGATGTAAATTCATTCGGTCACAACGGCCAAATCCGTGAGCTACAGAAGATACTGCGGAGCTAAGAATCCCTGATAGGAATGTAGTGATCTATACGAAAACATTATCTAATAACAAAATACGCCCGTATTTCAACGTTGTAGATCTCCTGACGATGCACAATTTGCATGAACTGTAAATCCATAGTTGTAGGTACAGTCACGGACTTTAATTGATGAGCCACCTTCAAACTTTTCAATTTTGCAGTTTCAGTCATTCACGAGATTACACGATTAAACACGAACTCAAATCGCGCGCTCGTAAACAAGATGACAAATAAATTACTTTTAAGGGCAGGACTCTCAGAATCGACCTATTTTTGATTCAACATTAAACAATCAAATATTATTTGTTTTGATCTGATAAAAATACATGTTGTAGTTTAATAACTATTCTTGATTATTCTATGGTTCAAAACACGATTTATACAACTTCACTCGATCAAAAAAAATCGAGAAATCTCTCTTTTTTCGCGATTTTTTGATCGTTTTTTTAATTTTACTTTAAGTACAACCAACTTTTACTCCCGAAAAATATGTCAAAAAATAGGCAATGAAATTACGAAGAATATTCTATGGTTCATTTTTCTCAAAACACTTTTTTATTGTTTTAACAAGATATTATATTACAAGGTGGCCCGCGCGCTTCGTTTCAGTAGCCGGCCAGGCGTCTTTGAGGTAGGACCTGTGTCGCTGTTGCTAGCTCGCTGCGTTCTCCGCAAAATATACGAGAAATTATTGTTCTTTTCCGTGTGTGTTAGTTTTAGTATTGATGAACTGACCTACAACTCGATTATTTGAATGGGATTTAGAATGGCGACGCGACGATGCTACGGCAGTATTTGTTTCTCGCTCGGGCGCAATAGGTAGATTCTATTACGTGAGCGTCAGACATGTACCTAGTGTACCTACTGCATCAATTCAACTCGCGCGCCTACTGTAGGTATCTATTGTACAAATTATAATAATAATGCAAGGTTGTTGATGTTGATGTACTTTCACATCAATGTCAGAGATATATATCAATGTCAGAGACGTTACTTTCGAACTTGTCGAAATGACTATTATTATTTCTCCGTACGCTAACGTTACTATCGCAACAGTAACCTAGCAACGATTGTTTATCGTTGCTAGGTTACTGTTGCTAGACCTGCAATTGGTTGACTTTGGGCAGTCACTCTGCTGTCAAGTTTGTAGTTCTGGCTCTCAGGTTAGCCAACCGGTAAAGATATGAAATATAATTTTCTTCGTCTAATACGAAGACATATGACTTTGCGTGTCGGGAACCGAATGCAACCGATTTGCATTACACGGCCAAAATACGAACAGTGCCAGGTGGCTCATCAATTAAAGTCCGTGACTGTACTATAAACTGCTAGTTTTGTATGTCCCGGGCTAAGATACCTTCTACCAGCCGCTTTATTTTCTGGGTTCGATTCTGATGTCAGGCAAAGCGGTATAGGGTATTTATAAACTACAAACTGCACCCCGTGGCTTCACCCGCATACATCTCGATCCCGTGGGAATATCTGGATAAAAAGTATCCTATGTCATGGTCCACCTATGGGACATATTATGTCATCCAAATCCTTTCAGCGTTTTAGCGTGAAAGCGTAACAAACAATCTCATTTTCGCACATAATATTACTACCCGCGTAAGTCTCGATCCCGTGGGAATATCGGGATAAAAGGTATCCTATGTTCTATTCCAGCTTATGGTCTACTCCTGTGCCAAATTTCATGCAAATCCGTTCAGCAGTTTTAGCGTGAAAGCGTAACAAACAAACAAACTCACTTTCGCATTCATAATTTTAAGTTAGGATTTTAAGTTTGGATTAAGATTATGTGGGACTTATACACATCAAGCGAAATGTAGGTACATACTAAAGGTTTACCTGTTCCTTATCCTTCGGGAAATACAGGCGTGATGTTATATAATAAACTAATAATGTTTTTCTAGTATTTTTTTTTCTTATAATGGTTTGCTAAATAAGTAGTGCTTACCAATATCCGTGCCCTCAATGTAATTGACTGGCCAATTTTTCCTAGCCATTTTGGGGTAACAAGCGTCAGCTTTAAATATGATAATAATCAAAAATATAAACAACCTCAACATTTTAATAGGTACTAATTAAAATTAGAATAAATAGTCGATACGTATGAATTGTTAAAATTCCTATATTGTAATGACAAATGGCTGTGCATAATTTTGATTTTATTTCTGAAAACCAGTGACCATCACTTCGATATTGTAAGGAAAACTTTATATTACGTGTTTTTCCTGTACAAACGATTCCACCCGTGTGGATTTCGAATGTTAGGTACCTTCTAAGTTTTCAAATTTCCTTGCTCAGAGCGCAAGTTATCTCTAGTACCATTATTATACCACAGTTATTGAGGTTTTGTGGCGTTCATGACGACAAGCACCCCATTGTGGATTTAGGTAAAATTCATTACTAGCAGTGCCAGCGACTCGAAGACTCGAAGTCGGAAAATAACTTTTTGTAAATTGGACGAAAAGGATCCAACCCACAATATGGCCGAAAATGAATTGTTTATGCCAAAACACTCTTTGTAATTAAAACTCACGAAAACAACCCAAGTAAAATTCAAACGCAACATGATGTTCTCTGCATGCGATACCAACCCACAGGTCATTATTATTTTTTATTGACATCGCTCCGAGCTACATAAGTTGTTATTGAGAAATTATATTTTTTACAAAAATAATCCAAATCTTTTTTTTTAAATTAGTTTGCGTAATCCATAGCTTGTATAAAGAAATTACTTCCATTAAACCAAGACAAGACTGAAAAGATGCTCTTTTTAATATTGTTAGTTAGAGCAGCGCTTCCCTAACTGTGCGTCGCGTCGCCCTGGGGCGCCGCGGTATTATCCCAGGGGCGTCGTAAGGCGATCTAAATAGGTTGGCTGTCTGTGTCGATGCGATCATCAGCACTGCAGCATTGAGGGTTTTATAACCGTTTGCGAGTACAGACCGAAAATAAATTTAGAGACAGAGACGAGAGTGGCAATTTCGAAACTTGAGCATCGTTTTGAGAAACTATACTTAGAAAAGCAAGCATATCCTTCTCATTAATACCAAACGTTGATTTTTATTTTTTTTGTTTGCTTTCATTTTTGATTTTATGTTTTGTTCTTTATTTTCTAATAAAACATTTAGATGCTATTTGGAGTTTTTCTGACAAATTGTTATTAGGCTGACGCAGAGACTGGAGACGCAGTGGTGGCCCAGTGGTAACGGCCGCGACTTACGAGTTGTAGGTCGTAGGTTCGAACCGGCGCTTTACTTTGTGTAAATAATTTCATCACCACTGCTCATCGCGCAACATCGTCAGGAAACCGGCGTGTCTTAGAACCAAAAATTCGAAGACATGTGACATCTACCAACCCGCACTGGGCCCGCGTCGTGGATTACGGCCCACTCCCTCTCATAGACAGGAGGCCTGTGTCCCAGCAGTGGGAACATTATAGGCTGATTATGTTGTATGTTGTTATTAGGCTAGAACTACAACTAGTAGGTACATAAATGTATGGCAAGAAGGCCAGGGCGTCGCAAAAATATGGCAACTTCTCAAGGGCGTTGCAGTTAAAATAAGTTTGAGAGTTAGAGTATAAATTATTAGGATGGCATGCCTCTGTATTGGAACATCAACCGGACCTGTGGTTTTCACATTCAGCAGTTTTATTTTACCGAGTTATCTGTCCACCATCATGTCCTCAGTGTGGGAACACTGTGCCTTCCAATACGCGATTCAATCTGCCTAGCCTTTTCCCAACTGTTGGGGTCGGCTTCCAGTCTAACCGGATGCAGCTGAATACCTGTATTTTACATGGAGCGACTGCCTATCTGACCTCCACAACCCAGTAACTTGGTAAAACGATACCCCTTGGTACGACTGGTTGTCAGAATTTCGGGCTTCTGACGATCCGTAACGACTGTCAAAGATCCACACATGACAGCCGGGACCAACGGCTTAACGTGCTTTCCGAGGCACGGAGGGGTCACACGCACGGCATGGCACGAGGACAAAACAGGAGTAACAGAATGCCTTAGTTCTAAAAGTCACTAAGTCCATTTTCTTTGTTTTGAGATGAGATCTTTTAAAGTGCAAAAAAAAATGTTTTAAGAAAATGGCCGCATAAATAAATTTGGAAAAAAATGAAACAATCGTTTATGGGGTAGGCTTTAATATGGTGTTCTTAAAAAAAAAACATTATTATTATAATTATCAGTATTAAATACTTAAAAAACAGGACTTATCGCAAAATTAGTGGAGTTAGGGACTTCTTATGAAAATTCTTTGGAATTAGTGACATATTATCTTAACCTTAATAAAGAACAAAAAATTAATCAATAACAAAACTATAAACTTCTTCTTATTATTAGCATTAACTGTTAATTTTAACACAATATAACCTTCCTTCTTATCTTCTCATTAAATTTAAAATCACGTTTAATCATATTGAACACAGTTTTATTATTATATTATTGTCTTTATTCATAAATTTCTTCTTGTGTATCGTTATTTTCAAAATCCTGCTCTCTTCCTGAAGAAGTAGCTTCTGACAGTATGTCATCATAAAAGAGTCGTTTTTCAACGGGAACATACTCAAGCAGTTTCTTGATATCCTGAAGTTTTGCTGGTTTTAATGGTAACATCCCTTGGTAACAGTTACTGAGATCTTCGATGATCTTGCCACCCATGCCAACACGATACAATGTCATCTTCTTAAAATTTTGACCTGTCATCGAGGTAGCAAATTCAGGGTGTCGGAATCTTTGAAAGCGTACATTTCGGCATACAGCTATTCCATTTATTGATGGCTTAATATGAGCATCATACAGGTTCTTGTAATTCTTAATTTTTAAGACGCGATCTTCAAGATTTTCCTCATCCCTTAGATTCTTTTCTAGAAAGAGAACTTGGAATTTATTTATGTCCAGATTCGTAAATTTATAATATGCGGGTAGTTCTAAAATTATTACGGGTATTATACCAATACACTTACCTGTTTCCTGTATGAACGCTGGCAGAGGTCGTGATACGCTTATAAGTCGTGATCGCATTTTCATTTTCTGGAGTCCATTCACTAGCAGAGGAATCACCGTCGTATATACCACAATCGTACATAAGTCTGAAATAAAAAGACTAGTAATTATTATTCTATTAATATTTCATTTATTCTAAACAAATCGAGCACAAATTGAAAAAAATACTTACCGTTCCAGTTTATCCTCTGACATTCTCCAATTTTACACTTTATTTCGTTTTCTTCTTCAATTTTTAAGTTTAAAACAGTTTTCGCAAACTAATCTTTTCCAACATTCAAATCAGTGAAAATAAACGACCGCCTGTGTGACCAGGATATAGTTTAAAAATACATGGATTTAGTGACTTATCACATAAAATTCATTGGATTTGGGTACTTTTTGAGATTTAGTGACTTTTTGAATTCAGTTTAGAGGATTTAGTGATTATAGGAATTGAAAAAAACATCTTAGCGACATTTAATTAAAAAAAGGATGAGACCAACTCATAGACAAAAAAAAAAGTTTTTTTTTGAACTGGTAAACTCAATATCGATAAAAATGGACTTAGTGACTTTTAGAACTAAGGCATCCTAAATGCATTCGTTGTCGTATTATTTATTTGATTATAAAACCCATACGATTGTTAAAACTTGGAAAACCTGCCTCGGTAAAGCAGGATACTTAGATTTCGTAACTTTGTTTGCAGTGAAAATGAGTCAGTGGTCGACCCTTTGTCGGGAAAAACACGCGAAGCTAAATATATCTTGTTATTGTTTTTGACATGTTCTAATTGTAGTTAGGTAATCATAATGGTTTTCTATATGGACGTCTGGGGCATCCATAAGGAAAACCATTGTTATTGGTAGCTATATTTACTTCCAAATGCAATGTATTAAGTCATTTTAATAATCATAATATAAAATTATAGGTATCATAACAATATACAATGTCGCCCATGGGCATATGGCAACCCGTATTTTTCTGAATATTCATGTTTTTTTTTCGAAAATTGACTTTAAAGGGGGGGGGGGGTCTATCTTTAATTAGTATAATGTATTCATGTTCAATGTATACATTTTTAATTTTTTGGGTACCGTTTGTGACCTTGCTTTACATTTTTCCTCAGATTTAGTTTCAGTTAGTTGTCAATAATGTTCTGTGAATTTATAGTTGTTATGTAGTAGATTATTAATATGGATCATTTTATGGACTTACCACTTTTTTTTTAAAATAAACAATTCACCGCCGTATTTTTTTATAGTCGAATTTTTATTACAAAAAAAAATAGTTAAACTGTTATAATAACTCATAAGCTTTTAGAAATTATAAACATAATCCAAATCGAGTAAATAACATCTGAGATATATGGCAAAAAATGTTAAGCAAGGTCTTCATTAAGGTTTTGTGTAAATTAGGTGAAATTATGACGATGATTGTCGGAAAAACTCTCGCTCTCGCGGAGCTCGTGGCTAAGTAATAACAGCCGCTCGGCTCGATCCATCAGGTTAAGCTACGCTTGCCGGGGTTGGTCCGTGGATGGGTGACCATTTTCACATATCGAGACTCCTCCGTGCCTCGGAAAGCACGTTAAGCCGTTGGTCCCGGCTGTCATTTGTAGATCTTTGTCAGTCGTTACGATTCGTCAGAAGCACGAAAGTCTGACAACCAGTCTAACCAAGGGGTATCGTACTACCCAGTTACTGGGTTGTGGAGGTCAGATAGGCAGTCGCTCCATGTAAAATACTGGTATTCAGCTGCATCCGGTTAGACTTGAAGCCGACCCCAACATAGTTGGGAAAAGGCTAAAAAGGCTAGGCAGATGATGATGATTGTCGGAAAAAATCATGCCGACTGGGAAGGTGCTTTACCTTAGCTGCGTAAACCAGTAAAGATACCTTTAAGAGAACAATGTGGCAAGGAATTATTCCTCCCATGGGATATTTTCCGACTTCCACGCAGTGGAAGCGGCGGGCAAAAGTAATTATAAATTATCAAGGTATTTCGACAAAATTTGGCAAGGAGATAGATGGCACTCTGGGGAAGGACCTAGGCTACTTTTTATCGACATACCGTGCGGGCGAAGCCACGGGTAGAAGCTAGTTTCTCCATAAATTCATTTACATTATTTTGATCTAAAATGGCATAAGTTAGTACTCCTGAGTGTAAAACCCTGACTTCTAAATTAGGTTTATGTACCTTTTGTGAAACGTAGCCGGCCCGCTCTAACTTCAGCCGGGCCGTTTAACAGATAATAATACATTTTTGTATGTCTGTGTGGATTTGGAACTTGTAGACGAATAACAAAACAATGAAAAAAGGTTCAGTATCAGAATCAAAAATCATTTATTTGCAAAGAATGTAGGTAACAAAACATAGTTTTGATGGTGTAAATAAGAAAAACACAAGGATCCAGTACGTTCTACCGTATGGCATGCAACATTAAGCATTAAAATAATCATAATTATTGCAAATCTATATAAAATAATAGTCATAGTATATACAATTAGAGGAGCTCGTGGCTAAGTATTAACATCCGCACGGGTCGATCCGTCAGGTTAAGCTGCGCTTGCCGGGGTTGCTCCGTGGATGGGTGGAAACTCCTCCGTGCCCCGGAAAGTACGTTAAGCCGTTGGTCCCGGCTGTCATATGTGGATCTGTGACAGTTGTTACGGGTCGTCAGAAGCTCGAAAGTCTGTCAACCAGTCTTACCAAGGGGTAACCAACGTATTACCCAGTTACTGGCTTGTGGATTGTGGAGGTCAGATAGGCAGTCGCTCCATGTAAAATAATGGTATTCATGGGTTAGACTGGAAGCCGACCCCAATATAGTTGGGAAAGGGCTAGGCAGATTGATTGAGTATATAAAATTAGAATATAACAAACTTAATAAATTAAAATATTATTGAGCAATGTCATATTATGGTGTTGTCATTTAAACTTTTCACAAACTGCACAAATAATATTTCGAATTTAATTACATAATTCTACTTAAAAGTGTATCATGCTGTGCTTTTACCGCGTGTCCTATTATTAGCGGGCATCTTGCGATTTTCCGAACCGATGAGTGACCAAATGAAAGCAACGAATACACGATACGCGTGACTAGAATGTAATCTCGAGTCAAAAGTAGTTTATTAATCTGAGGGGCAATTCCTGTAATTTTTAAGAACGTTCGTTTTCGCATCTCTTTGCAATCTGTCAAAAATACAATCAATTTGCCAAAAAATTTGACAACTTTGACAGATTGCGACTTGAATATAAACGTTTTTTAAGTATGAGAATTGCCCTTCGGGTGTCAAGATTGGTCATTTGTACCCGGTAATAAAGTGTTTTCGAGATTTTCGAGATCGATATTTTTGCCTACTTATAAAATAATGTGTTTCTTAAAATATCTTAAACTTAACTTAACTAAAAACTACATCGTGTTATAGATATAATAATTTAAATCATCTGCGCCACGCATACATAACATTACAAATCAGGAAACATATCACGAACACAATTTAAATACATTAAATATTACATTAGAAAAACTTCTCAAGAAGCTTATAGTGTGCTACTCAGTTTCCAAATCTCGACTGTATGAGATCTCGAAATAGATATATAAAAAAAAAAAAAAAAAAAAAAAAAATCTCAGGCATCAAGGCCCATAGGGTGTTAGTATTACATCTTACTTGACTATAAGCTTTGTTGCCCACATGTAGCTTGGTAAACCTCCCCATTGTAGGCCCATCCAGCCTCTCTGCAAACACCCTCAGAATGCTGTTGCTGCTTCCCCTCATTCGGGATATTACTGAGGCAACTTTCTTTCGCATTATTGCAAAGTAATCGTCAGTGTGCGCATCAGCGAACATACCTGACGCACTACAGTAAGGTGGAAGCCTCAACAGCGCCCTGAAGGCATTGTTGTATTGAATGCGCAGAGCGTTGTCTGCTTTTTTGATATCCAAAACAAGATTGTCTTACCACGTAAATGCATCGCGAAAAAAGGCTCAACATTGAATTCCCGAGTCACGGTTTTATGCTATGTTATAAAACAATGCCAATTTTTTGACAATTTTAATTAGGTACCGTACATTTTTTTTAAAATGAATTTCATATTTAAATTTTATTAATCACAAATTTATTTTGGGTTCTTACCTGTTTTTGAATTTTTATTAGTCTGTAATCTTAATATATGAGTTTTATATGTCTATTACCCAGTTTGAAATAAAATAAATAATTAAATTTAAAATAGATTTTATAATAGAATATTATTATTTATTTATTTATTATTTATTATGTTAACACGGTTTTAGACCACTTACATTAACATAGACATAGGTAATATACATATAACACAAATATACAAATACGAACAAAACAGATACGATATAGATAACAAAACAAAAGGAAACAAACTATAAATTTTCACAAAAACTTAAACATACACATTTAACAGTACGAAACTCGCCCGCAAAGATATCACAGTCATCACACAGATTATCAGGACTTAAAGCCAATAGAATACTTAACTTTTTCAGTCATTCGGAACTTCACGATCATCCTCTCGCATTTTGTTCGTTATTAATTATTTAAATAAGTACACAATAAATAGCTAAACTTAACGTTTAATAAATTAAATACATTGAAAACAAACTAAGATTACAGAAAATAAGAAAACTCTAGTGATTCAGCCATCTACTAGACAATTTTTATTTATAGGTACATAGCCTGTTACCTATTCATTAATTGACTTTACATATTATATTTTACACTCTTTAAAAATAAATCGATTAAACTACCCAAAAGTTCTCTCTCTCCCTACCAGAGTGACCAGACCCCACCCAGACTGCGGGGAATCTTCCTCGCCGCCCGCGCCTGTTCCTCTCCTATCGATAGTAGAAGTAGAAGCCGAGGAGTTGCTCTTCTAACTATTATGTGTCTTGATTCAGATAGTCAAACAAACATAGACGAATATAATACTAGTACGTCATATGTTTGAAGAATGGCCGCTGCACTGAAATAACTTACCACCAACTTGACACAAAGTAAAACATTGGAATGTGAACCTAATATCAAGTCACGTACAGTAACATTTCTAAAATAATGTGACAGTAGTTGTCGACGCGTCGTCGTTCACCAGAGATCTTGTTGTACGTGACGCGATATAAAGCTCACATGTCAATGCTTTGCTTTGAGTTGAGTTGGTGTTGAGTCGTTATGGTGTACAAGGACCATCACTTGACTATTGCACCTCCTCATAATGGTTTTCCAACTCCGTGGCTTCCCTCTCGTTGATTGGTTGGAACACGGCCAACAGGTTTTCATAATAACCTGTTGTCGGTGCCACCGGCTGAAAGTAAAAACGGACATTTTGTAATCAATCGTTTCCAATATACAGTAAAGGCTCGTGCAGACTGGCGTGATATCGCGAGCGCGACGGGCAGCAAGACCTTGTCGCGTTCTTGATATTGCGCCAGTCTGCACGACTTCATTATTTTAAAAAGTGAGTACTCAAAAGGGAAAAAACTCTTACGTGGGGTCTCGGCGTTTGTTCTGGTGGCAATTGCGGACTCGATCTTTTACAGCAGCTAGGCTTCTTGACACTCCAGTATATTATTATGAGTATAATAATGACACTGACTCCTGCTGCTGTCAAATAGTAAATCAGAGTGTAGCTGTTAGGAGATTTTTTACCTGAAAATATAACATGGATTGATTTAATTTAGTTCAAAGGTGCGTTTTATTTGTCCACGAATTTCTTCGCACCAACATAAAGTGTTCACAACGCGGTTACCACGTAGTGGTTATAGAAAAGTGCGCTCTATTAGGTATTTTATTAACAACGTTTTAAAATTAAATGAGCAAGTAAGTGACTTTTCACTGGCTGCGGAGGTTGGGGAGGGAGAGAACGACTGCCAGGCGGTTGGTTGATATTCCGACAAAATTAATTGTTGCATACTCCTTGAACTAAATTAAACTTAAACTTTTAGAAGACTTTAAAAAAAAAAAAAAAAAAGTCTTCTAAAAGTTTGGCAAACCAAGGAGTATGCAACATTAATGCTTTTGCCTAGTAAACAGAGTTCACAATTGCCATTTATGTACCTATATGGGAGCGCGCGGCGGCTGCACGAAAGTTTTCGCCGATGTCCTCATACAACATAAGACAAAAACACCGTATTCCCGAAGAAGAGCCGGCTGTACCAGGTGCTGTGAGCTTCTCTCCATACAGGATAGCCGGAACATTGACGCTCAAAAAAGATTTTTCCACCTCGCTGTCTTTGAATGCCGATTTTAGCCAAAGTGGTAGTAGTAGCCAAAGTGCGAGAGCCATATTAAGTACTACTTTTTTATCATTATGAAAGCTGAGAGCTATGGAAGCTGGCGCATTCTTCAGATCTACTAGGAAGCATGAAGTTGTTAAGATTTTAAATAAGTCTAAACTGAACGAAAAAGTTTTCATAACTTTCATGACAGTTACGAAGTTGATTATTATATGCTTATAAGTACAATTCATGAAGAATCAGTTACAAAAAAGATTCTCGACAAAGTCCCTTTTTCTTTTTGAGTAGAAGACTTTATAAAAAAAAAAAAAATGGTTAGGTTGAAAATTCTCAAAAATTCAGAATAAAGTTCATAACTCGAAATCTATGAAAAATCGCGGGAAAAAAAACAGGCCGGAGCAAACACGTCCGTAAACCGACGGGACTTCTTTCCAGCGGCGCCTGCGTCCCAGACAAACCAAAAGCTGTTGACTTTTGGCAAATTATCAAATAATGTGGTGACGTCAGGTGTTAGCCACGGCGTCCTCACCTTCCGCCTGACACAGGTCCTCACCTTCCGCCTGACACAGGTCCTCACCTTCCGCCTGACATAGGTCCTCACCGGACACGGTTGCTTCGGGAGGTTCCTGTTTCGGATAAGGCGGGAGGAAACGCCCGGGTGTCACCACTGTGTGGATCGCCCGGAGGACACGGTGGAGCATACGGTGGAGGTATGACCTCTCGCGTTCGGCCCTGGTCCAGGCCATGATACGGAGCGAGAGGGCATGGGAAGCAGTCACCTCTTTCTGCGAAGCAGTAATGCTCGCAAAGGAGGAGGCGGAACGCGTGAGGGAGAGGCAAAGTTTGCGCCCTCACGCCCCGAACCGCCGCCGTTGGAGACGCCGTGGGCGTCGGGAATCCCAGGTGGATTCCCGGCCACCATAGGCGCGGGCTTACGGACGGCGAGTAATGGGTAGCTCGCCGTCCAATTAGGACCAGGCCCGGGTCGATGGCGCGTTGTGTTCCACGCGCGCCTCAAAGAGATGCCAGCACAATTGGCGGGGTCGCTAGGACCGATGCCTGCCAGGGTTGCGGGTTAGTCTGAAAGGGATACCGGGACCTTGGCAACAGGCAACTGAAGGAACACGGGTGGGTTTTAGTCAGTAAAAGTCTGACATGCCCTTCCGCTCCACCCAGAGCGGGAGAAGTCATTGGATGATTTCCCAACTTCAAAAAAAAAAAAAAAGTGTTACCCGAACGCTTTTTGTTTTGCAAATGGACTTCACAATACAGGTTTCTTTTTCGGATTTGTTTCGTAATTCTAAAATGCCTTACATTCTTTATTGTCCGAACCGACTCGGTAGCTCACAACAACACAGTACGTCATCACGCGCATAGACGCAATAGGGGAATGCAACTATACTCTTTGTAAAGTGAGCGCGTGCGCTACGGATACGACAGACGTGAAGGTAAGGGTGGGAGCGAGACAAAAAACTGTACATTATCATGTTATTTACCCTCATTACTTATTTATGTACGCACTTACAAAATACATCCGCAGGCATCACGCCTGCCCTGCAAGGGTTGCGGGAAAGTCCGAAAGGGATACCGGGACCTTGGCAACAGGCAACTGAAGGAACACTGCCACGACTATGAACACCGCTCCGCCCAGAACGGGAGAAGTCATTTGATAACTTCCCAAGCACAAAAAAAAAAGGCCTCACGCCTGCGGATGTATTTTCACGTTACCTATTTAATAATATTTATTCATCTAAGTATTTCGTTTTGCTTAAATTTATATTATATTCTAAGTACTGTTTATTTTATTTATTACCTATTTATTATGTACAAATCGTTGAACCTGACTTGATTTCCGTACGTCTTTTTCGGGTGACCACTGAAAATCAGCGCTGTGCTGTGGGTCCCCATAGCGCAGCATCATGCTGAGTGGAAGCCTTCTTGTCACAGTCATGACGTGCAGCTGCCGACTATTTATCTGTATACTCGTGATCTCATATTTGTAATTAGATCTATTTTTTTAATTAATATTGCTGATTACTGTTATCTTTTTGTATGCACGTGTTTCTGTGACAAATAAACCTATTTTTCTTTCTTTCTTTTTATTAACCGACTTCTTCAAAAAGTTCTCAATTCGTCTGTATGTTTTTTTTTTTGTATGTATGTTACGCGATTACTCCGCCAATATCGAATCGATTTTGATGATTCTTTTTTTTTGGTAGGTCATGCTTCAGAGGTGGTCCCATATAAATTTTATTAATTTTACTTGCGTAGTTTTTGAGTTAGCTTCTATAATTACGTATTTTCCCACTTTGCGTATGTAGATGATATCTTAGTTGACTCCGTCACTGTTATTTACATAGCAGCATTGTTATTCTGTGACCATCTCACCGTGAAAACTTAGGTGAAGTGAGCGTGGAGTGAGCTGTCATTGTCATCGGTACCTACTGATACTCAGGCAGTGACAGTTCACTCCAAGCTCACTTCACCTAAGTTTCGAGGTAGGATTTTTAGAGAATAGACTGACTGGTAGTGGTATACAAGTGGTGGTGAAAAATAAAAACTATTTACAAAAAAAAAAAACATCCGTCTTCCAAAAAAAACACTAAAAAAGTTGGTGGCAAAAAACGATAATTGAAAAGCAAAGACACCGACTTCCGACTTTTCACTTTTTTAGTGTTTTTTTGGAAGTCGGTTGTTTTTTTTTTTGTAATTATTTTTTTAATGTCCTGCTTACTCTTTGTTCTGAGGATTGTGTTTTTGTAATTGTGCAAGTGGCAATCATTAATACTGACTACTTAATTCTTTCATCTTTTTACCACAAGAAGAACGTACAAGGAAGAAAAGAAAAGATTGCAAACATCATCGCCATCGCCAACGACACGTAGTTTTAAAATATGACTCAAACTTTCTTAAAAGATCTACTTGTAATTAAGTCATTTCATTTTATTTCACTCACCTGAAACAATTTCATTTTCTTCAGAAATCAATTTCGGTTTCAATTGAAGGATAATTTCAACTGTGGTATTGTAATGTGCTGTTACCGTTTTATTAGAATAGTCCTCGTGTGGAAAAAAAATACATTTTATTTTAGTTCTGTTGTGGGTTGCATCCAATATCGTCGTAAATGGTATTTCTGAAAACTGAATTGACGAACCTGGCGTTCGAATTGCTGGAGAAACTTCGATTTGATCTAAAAAATGTAAATGGGAAATGGGGATTAATACAAATAATAAAAGTCCTTAAAACAAACATTTTGATCTTACTATGCGTTTGCACTGGCGAAAGATTCACAACAAAACATGTTGAAATCAGATTTATCCCGCTCGCACCATACTACTCGCGACCTGAGTGAGAACGAGACGGAGTGGGGCGCTAGCGGCTCTAAAGCGTCGAATAGTTTAGGTAATTGCTTTTTACGTTGAAAATAATGGTAATTAAAAAAAAATTACACACATATGACCTGCTTTATAGTTAGTTCAGTTATCATGCAAAGTTTCATGACCTAATTTGAAGTATTTTTTTAATACCAGCGGTTTATAATTCTGTGCAGAGGTAACTTTGGATTTTTTTCTACCGAGAAAATTTTATGTAATCGTGTTTTCGCCTCACATAAGACCTAGCATCAATCCTCAACTTTAACATATATTTATTTCAAAATTAATGCTGCAGTATTTTCGGCATAACAGAGGATCATGCTAAGCAATTTGTGATTGGGTGCGCCCTTAAAAATTGTATAGAACATTGACATAAAATTGAGATTTCAACGTGTTTTGCTGTGAATGTTTCGCCAGTGCAAACACACAGTTACATCCTGGAATTGATCACACAACAATTTTTATAATAGGTATTTGTGACATTTAAACACAACAAAGTATAATATATCTCAAAAATAAATTTCTCCGCATAGGCGGTAAGTACTGTGACAGGCATACCTTTGAATTTCCACTGAAACAGATTTGTATTTGGGCTCGACATCCGCTGATTTGTTTCCTGAAATCCTCCATTCGCTACACAAGTTAAGTTAAGAGTATCGGTCACATAGTATTGATATTCAATAGTCCATTGATTTACATCATTTGTATACTGGTACAGGATGTTATTACTAGACAGACCCCGTATACGAACACCTGAAAATAAAGATGTTTTCATAAAATTATCATGTTTTTATGATTGTTATATAAATAACATGTTTTTTTTTGCAAATAGTACCTATAGTTACTCTAAAGCGGAGTAAATAAAGATTTTCCGGAGTGGTGCGAACAGTTATTAATGAAACAATCTATTTCCGGGGGCAACAAGTAATCAAATGTGGGGGTTAAAAAGGCAAACATCGTTAAAAAAAATGAGTTATTCCATTCTAATACCAAAAACTAATACCACTGGTATTTGTTGGAACTCATATTTATTTTCTATTCCGAACCGATACCACTCTATGAATAATTAAATTTAATGTGCAAACGAATACTAACAACTTGATTTTGGTACAGTCAGTTCCGACAAACCTTATCAATGTTTTCTAATATTTTTATGTGATCGTAATTAAATACTATCCAAATAAACTTCATTGCAATATTTTTACAAAGGTATAAGTAAGATTAATTTAAGTGAATCATCTTGCTAAATTCTTTAGGGTATTCCTCCTCCTAGGTTTTAAAATTCAACTGTCCAAATTTGTTTAGTTATTCAAACTACCAGGAAAGCAGAAATTAACTGGAACTAGGCGCATAGGCGACTTACTAAGTAGTAAGTCGCCTATGCGCCTAGTTCCAGCTAAGTAAGTACTTAGCTTAATAATGGCAAAAATACAGGTTTTGATATTGAATCATTTGTTGTTTTGAAAAGTACCCGGGTGACAGAAATGAAAAGAAAATAGGCGCCTAAACGATCTCACTATGTTGGACAACAACCAACGATTAAACACAAAGAGAAATATAAAGTATTCGTTATTATTCACTATATCGATAGAAGTCTTAAAACTGTCCTATACCTTACCTATAACTGTAATGTCCTATACCTATTATAACTATAAGGAAAACAGAAATTAACTGGAAGTAGTTGCTTATAAAAACACCTGTTATTCTGGTAGGTGTCTTTCGGAAAAACCCATGAAGTCTATAAAGGCCCCATACCTACTTAACAAGAATTTCACTTTTTTCATTATCACTTAATATCTTGTTCGTAAAGTTTCCCAACTCATAAGTAGATTGACCGTTCTCATTACGAAAAATGAAATTACATACAAAGCATTTTTACTGACTGTACCAGCTTATATCTTTGAACTCGTTTTGGTATTAGTTTAAACAATGGTACCCGTTTGGAATAGAAAATAAAAATGTGTTTGTTTTCATTATCACTTAATATCTTGATGCCGTTTGATAATTTTCCCTTGTACATAATTATTATTATAGATATTATAAGTCTTTGTTAGTTCTTAAAATTCTTAATATCTTGTTCGTAAAGTTTCCCAACTCTTAAGTAGATTGATCGTTCACATTTTCGAAAAATGAAATTACATACGAAGTATTTTTACTGACTGTACTTACATCTTCGAACTTGTTTTGGTATTAGTTTAAATATTAGGTAAATTCAAAATGTGTAAATCATAAAGGAAAAAAAAAACACAATAATGTTATTTACTTACCACCATAGTAACGTAAATCAGACAAGAATAATAGCCTCGCGTTTGGCTTCACTACATCCGTGTTGTGAATACTACAAATAAGATAATCTAATCGAATGACTGGTGTAGTTATATATAAAGAAATAATTTCCTCCGACGGACTCCTGATTGCTGAAAATATAATACTCAATCTATACTCTATGTATGTCAATTTTATTTTATTTTATTTATTTGTTTGAATGACTTGTTATGTATGTATGTTTTTAATATTTCTTGACATGTATTTGTAAGTATTTTAATTGGATTTTAATGAATTGAAAGTTTTTGAGTATTATGTTATTGTTTATTGTGTATATTTTAATCGTAATGAAATGGACTTTGTCTGAAATAAATAAAATATACTATACATCTTCTATACATATAATAATAATACATAATTACAATAAAATCGTAAACGGTCCGTGTCTGTACATTAAAGATTTTTGCAAAAAAAGTACTGGAAGCCGCAAGAAATAAGTAATAGAAAGTAAAGAAACATTTTTTGACATTTTTATCTGTTTGTTCGTTTGTGAGCGCATCACGTAAAAGCCATCTCATTGGATTCTAAATTGAATTACTGAACAATAAGAAGCTTAATTGTGTTGTGAGTAACATTTAGTCTTTATTTCATCAAAATCGACCTGCAGAATCAAAAGATATATGGATTTAACACTTATGATTTTTTTTTATCCCTGTATTACGTGCATGCTTGACGGTATTCTGTTCACTAGAAATTGTGCAGTTTCCGAGCTGTAACCTAACAAAAAGTTGCATAAATTGACGATAGTAGGTAATACGGGCTGGTATCCAATTGACGATAGTATTAACTTATAGGATTTCAAATAGTTATAACTAACAAAAAGTACTAGGCTTGCATGAATTCACGTTTAGATTATTTTAAGTACATCACTGTTATCTTTAAATAAATCAATTGCCCACCGGAAAAGTCGGATTTACACCCGGGCGACGCCGGGCACGAACAGCTAGTAAATAATAAAACTACAATAATATTACTTTTCGCGCATCGAATGGGTTTTAAGCAGGAACTATTCCGATTAGTCAATAAAAAGGTTCTTGATAGACATGCGCAATCAGAGTGGGTAGTGTGCACATAAACAAAATGTATGGCTCCGATAGGTTTCTGATGAACCTACAACATCACAACACGACACGTCAGCATAGTATAAATCTGAATTAATTATAGTAACCCTTATCCCATGAAGTGATTAATAGACTCCTAAAAAAAACCTCTTAAAGGTTTTATACCCTTTATACCAACCATGATTTTGTTAGAAAACCCTTCAACTTCAAAACCCTAAAACTAAGGGGTTAGTTCCATGTCATAACCCTTCTAAATCCCTCCCCCGATAGAAATTTAAAGAGTTATTGGAGTATAGCTATGGGCTTACCCCTTAAGATCATCTAAACCCTTTGAAGTGTTTTTGACTGATTTGGACCGTTCACAATGTATGATTAGACTGAGGCACCTGTCTCGCCGCCGACGAGGAAGCGATTAGCTATCAACGATTTTCTCGCTCAAATTAAATTAATAGTTGATTGGTGACTGGTCACACCGCTGACTGTTCGTTTGTGGCAGCGACAAGAGTAGGTACTCGCTCAGCGACACTCGCTTGGCGGGCAGAACACTCGCTAAGAGACTCACGCTTTGTACAAACGCATACCAGCGAGCAGTCGCTCATCGCCGTCACACACTCGCTGCTCGTTGCTCGCCAACTCGTTTTTATTCGCTAGCTCTACTCGCTTTTCGTTAATCGCCGACGGGTTAGATAGGGGTTCTTATAAGAACTTACCTTATAAGAACCGACGGGTTCGTATAAGAATTTATCTTCCATGAACCGATTACTTCCTGACCGTAATTTTTAAACCCTTTTTAATACCTTTAACCCTTAAAGTGGTTAACATTAATGCAACCCGTATAAGGCCAATCCTTTAAAATTCATCATCATCTGCTTATGCCTAGATTTTTCCCTACTTTGTTGGATTCGGCTTATATGTATCAATATCTACTTACTGTGGATAACCTGGGTACCATTTTTTTGATAATAATTTAAAGTTAGAGAGCCCGTCAAATTTACGTCACTTTTCCGACAAGTGACATTCAATACCTCTCCATAAAGATACTGATATTTAAAATGATCATATGTCTTGTCATCATTTAAAATTTTTGTTAATTTTATGCCATTGACGTACAATATCACTGTTTGCACTGCATCTGTAAACACATTTAGTATTTCAATAACATCCTTTCACATTGCAAGGCTTATCATGCCTTTCGTGAACTGCGTGTTAAAATGTCATTATTATATATTGTAAGTTACTCATACAGCATACTTACCAGCATGTAAATCTCTTTTAATGAACGTAGTTCTATAACGATATTCTCTTTCGGGATTTCTGGCAGCGCGTATACAATCCAAATAATACTTATCATTGGACGATTTCAAGACAGAATGGAATTTGTGAAGTTGTTTTGCTCGAGGCTTAGTTTGAAATAGAAGAATCCCTGAAATGTACTTATTTATTAGTTTGTCAGTACGATCGATATTGATTTTATAACTACTGCGTTTGGAGTCAGAGGCCATATTATAAGGTTTTTCAGCACAGACCACGGCGACGACGACGACTCCTTGGCCGCTGCTAGAGACGTTACTGTCAAAACTTTCCTTACAACCCAAGCGTGTCAGTGGGCGTCACCGTTTACTCATAGAAACGGAAGAATCGTGACAACTCTGTTATGGCCTGTGACAGTTTACTACGTGCAAAGCGCAAGGGCTAAGCGTCTGCTGAGACGCAGGTGACGCAGGTCCACGCAGCGAAGGGCAGAGCAGATTTAGTACGTACTGACAGTTAACAACCAAAACTCATTTTTTTTTACATTTTAATGATCAACCTGCAATAATAGGGCACGACGAACGTTAGTTCGATTTCATTGCAAATAGTCGGTTTTGTGTAATAACACGTCATATCTGTTGCAAGGCAGGAATTTAAAAAAAATAATAGAATCGGGCATTAGTTTCTTAGGGAAAGTTGTCTAGCATGACGAATCGAATCACCCCCTTCGTAATTCTGTTTACGTTCAATCGAGTCGATGGTGTTTCTTTATATATTCTTCATGACAAGTACCTTCTGCATTGTAATATTCCAAACGAAGAGTGTCCAGATAAAGATTATCATCTGGTATTTCGCACCAATAATTCATCGAAATGTCCTCGCCGTCTTCATAAGTGTATTTGGCCGCTCCATCGTAGTTTACTGTCAGGTTAGTCGTTACATAAGTTAAACCTTGATAGTTTGCATTTAAAATTACTGCTCCTGGTGAAAAAAACAATATATAATTATTTAGATATAAAGGAGGATGCGAGAAGATGTCCCCCGACTGGACGTATGTCGTTGAAAAGCTTCAATGATTTAATCCATTCTAATACCAAAAACTAATACCACTTTAGTACTAAACTAATACCACTCTTGTTTCAACACATTCTTCTTTTCTATTCCGAACGGGTACCATTGTTTAAACTAATACCAAAACGAGTTCAAAGATATAAGCTGGTATAGTCAGTAAAAATGCTTTGTATGTAATTTCATTTTTCGTAATGAGAACGATCTATCTACTTATGACTTGGGAAACGTTACGAACAAGATATTAAGTGATAATAAAAAATAAATTCTTGATAAGTATGTGGCCTTTCCAGACTTCAGGGCCTTTTCCGAAAGACGCCCACCAGATCAATAGATGTTTTTCAAAATCGCACAACTTCAAATATGGACCAATATAATATTTATAGTTTGACTTGATAAAACCTCGCTAAGTTAACGACCGACAGTTTTTTTTTTTGCTCCAGGTCCTTTGGATACCGAGCTACGCCCCTGGTGCTATGCAATTTAATAATCCTGAGAGATTATCTACTATCTACACAATGCAAAGTGTAGATAGTAGATATTCTTACAATCTTCAGCAGCAATCTTTAGCAGTATTTCCTTTAATTTGGTTAGGTTTGACTGAGCTGACTGTACCAAATTCGAGTTGTTAGTATTAGTTCGCACATTAATATTAATTATCTAACGAGTGGTATCCGTTTGGAATAGAAAATAAATATGAGTTTTAACAAATTCCAGCGGTATTCGTTTTTGGTATTAGAATGGAATAAATCGATCCAATAATAAAAGTTGTTCACTGGCTTAAGTCAGGTTTTTAAGTATTGATCACAAATTACCAGTCTATAAAAAAACCGAAAATAATCTTGGTCAGATCATTTGAGGTTTCTAAGCCTACTATGTTTCCAACTAAATATAATTAGTAGTCCAAACATTTTTCTTGGGGCTTCCCAATGATTCATAGTTGAGAAGTTGTGATTCCCTAAGTTTGAGAGGTTTAATGACATGACTTCATGTCATTAAACCTCTTTAGATTGAAAGTGATTGCACTAAATTGAATTTAATTTGGTGTGTAAGTACTATTAGACGCGTAGCAAGTAATGAGCTATTTTTGAGATTATTCCCAAATAATTCCTTCATCATCATTTGGTTTAAATAGGTTTTTTTATTATTTGTCTTTTATATAGATTCTTTTCTATTTCGTGAATGTGAGAACGTTGTAGGATGTAGGCTCATTGGACTGTAGATTTATTGAAAATCTTCTATTTTATTAAAGTACTTACTTGTTGAAAGGTCTACATTGTCCTCCCATGCCTACTAAAACTGTAATTTGAAAATATTGTAAAAGCCAATTATTTTTAAAAGAGTAGCCGTGGAGTTTCTTGACGGCTCTTCTCCTTATGAATCCACCAATTAAAACCATGCACCTAGCTTCTGACGTTTCATAAGTGCCCATGTAGGTTTATGTGAAATAAAATATTTCGATTTTGATTTTTGATTTTAATCATGCATGTAAATAGAGTAGTCCTCACAAACTCACTGAATGACTCATCAACGCCCAGCCCAAACCCTTCCCTTTATTGAAGGTTCCCTTTATGATATAGAGAAACAGAAAGACCAGATTTTTCGATATAGGGTGGATGAATTCACTTGCAAAGTGCAGATGAGGTAAAAAAGCACTTACTTGCTCCTTTGACATGAAGATTAAAATATAATTTTTTTGAAGTATATTTACTGTTCTTGTATTTATATGTTCTCTGTGAACTGCTGTGCTGCTGTAAGACTGTACACTCCCACCTAGTACTCATTTCAACCGTAACGTTTGAGATCTGAAACCAGATATAATATCAATCAGAATCAGAGGGCAATTCCCGTAATTTTTAAGCACTTTTGCATTCGTATCTCATTCACAATCAGTCAAAAAAGGGTGAAGTGAGCGTGGAGTGAGCTGTCATTGTCATCGATACCTACTGATGCTAAGGCAGTGACAGTTCACTCCAAGCTCACTTCACCTAAGTTTTCACGGTGATATTTTCTGGCGTCATGTCAATGAGAGGGGCAATTCGCATTTGCATATCATTCGCAATCTGTCAAAAATGCAATCAATTTACCAACATTTTTGTCAATATTGACAGATTGCGACTTGAATGTGAACGTTTTTTAAGTTCGAGAATTGACCATCTGATGTCTAGGGCCGAAACACACCGGAATGGCAGCGGCCGGTAGCGGCCGGCGGCAGCGACACGCCGCGGGCAGCACCGCTGACAAGACGCGCATGGCCGCGTGACCTTTTCAAGCGATACTGGTCTTTTAAGTATGTAAATAAAGTTTATAATTATTTCACACTGAAAGTGCTCAAGGCGTCGCTGCCGGCCGCTACCATTCCGGTGTGACTCGGCCCTAATAAGAGAAATCTTTAGTAAAGTGAAATCTAATTTTTAATTAATTTCCATCATAAACTAAATTGGATTTTCTGCGTCGCGTAAATACCGTCGCGATATGTAATTGTATGGATTATCGTATATTGAATCAATAAACTCTTCAAAAGACATTACGAAAATCGGATAAAATACGCATTGTTTTGGATAGAAGTTATTTTATAATTTCCTCAATGTAAATGATGACGTACATTATATTTTTGACAGTTAGCTCCTCAATTCAAACTCACCTCAACTGAGGATACTGTTTGGGATGAGGAGTAAAATTGCAACTATGAATATCTAAGTGAGGTTGAATCGAGTCGAGGAAATCATGAGGTTTTCACTTATAATACTATAGGTAAAAGATTAATCGAGAAGAATGGACGAAGAAGACATGGCTGCGCCGACCACAAATAAATTGGGACAAGGACAGTACTAAAATACTCACATTTAAAATACTGATAATACCGGCCGAAAATTCAGTTTCTGGTACAAATGTTTCAAATTCTCTCGAATCACCTACAATTTTTGCGAATTTATTGGAACACCTGAAAACAGTAGGTAATATAATAACGGCCGTAACTTTTCCACTGCATCTTTATAAACATAAGGCAGAAGAAGGCTTGCTCATGTTTGCTCACTGCGTGTTAGAGCGTTAGTGCACAGCATTCAACACAATTATTCTCTAAACGGTTGGTTGACACTTCCTGTGACCGAAGGAGTGGATTTTATCTTGGCCAGAAGCTAAACATCGTGGCAATGCCGCCAGAAGATTTCAACGCAATGTACGAAGACATTGTGCGAAGCTACAGATGTGCGGTAACTTGTGAACGCTTCTGTATCAAGGGCACGTCTGTATCAAGATGAAAAGTGGAGCGACCTGCATTTTAGATGAAATACTATTTAGTTCTAAGTCGTCTGACGTTGAAATTGATAATACTTACAGTAAAAAAATGCTTTGTTTGATTTTTGCTTTCAATAACGTTCAAAACGCCCAATATTCCTACTAAATATTACTAAACAGTGCACTATTTTACTTATAACGATCAGCATTGCTATTCTGTGACCATCTCACCGTAAAAACTTAGGTGAAGTGAGCTGTCATTGTCATCGATACCTACTGATGCTAAGGCAGTGACAGTTCACTCCAAGCTCACTTCACCTAGATCACGGTGAGATTTTGACAGAATAGCACAAGTGGCCACTAAGCTCTTTTAGTGTTTCTTTAGCTTATGGTCATATTTCTCAGTATTCCCGTTAGACGAAGTATAGTTATTACTACCACTGTAACCTAGAGTTTATAAGGAACAAATCAACATGCGTTTCATTAATAGACAACACAATGTTCGGTGGGCCTAATCACTGAACAAAAAAAACTATCTCCTATAGAGTGCTATTAAATACTTCCCCATTAGAGACTTGTTTTAAAAGTACAAAGCGATTTATCGTTGAATTTGAATTCGGCTAGAACTGAAAAATTATGCTCTTTTATAATAAACTAGCTGCCACCAGCAGCTTCTCCCGCGTGTTATCTTTATAAATTATAGCCTATGTTACTCAGGGTGAATGTAGCTTTCTAATGGTGAAAGAATTTTTGAAATCGGCGCAGTAGTTTTTGAGTTTATTCATTACAAACATACACACAAAAATACAAATATTTCCTCTTTATAATATTAGTGTAGATAGTGTAGACTTACCATACGTATCGTGCGTAACCATTTTCTATAATTATTTTCAGTGGTTTGTCTTTAAAAACTACATAATTCTCGTTTCCATCATAGTTGTAAGGCAGACGAACATCAGGATTTTCTGAAATGCCAAAATTTTTATTTTTAAAGTTGACGCGAAGCCGCCGCATTGTTCGCCGTGTAGTTTTCTCAGAAATTGTTTTGTTAAAATTCGCGTCGCGCGACGAATCGCGCCAGCATATACGAACCTTTACTAAATAATTATAAAAATATCGTTATCGTTATTTAATTTTGTAAAACATGAAAAGTTTAATTTAGTTTTAACTTTATTTTATATTAGCTGACGCCCGTGGCTTCGCCCGCGTGGATGTCGGTTATAATATACTAAAACCTTACTCGAGAACCACTCTATCCATTGCTGAAATCAGCATGAAAATTGGTGCAGTAGTTTTTGAGTTTATCGCGAACAGGACGACAGACAGACGCGGCGGAGGACTTTGTTTTATATTAAAATGTAAAGACTACGTATGTTACGATACACGTAATTGTTACTTATTGTGTGTAAATGAACAATTATTGAATGAAAGATTTTGTTGCTATAGGTAATCACTAATGAATCAAAAAATGCTTAGTTTATTATTTATAAAAGAAATAATAATAACCCCAGCGGCGTATCTCTACGTTGACGTCGTGCGCGCTCCGAACTCTGGGTCTGTGCCGGTAGAGTTTACTTTGCCGAAACAGGTCTAGAGTGAGGAGCTAGACCAAGAGAGATACAGAAACCCGCAGGGCAGCATGTGGCGAGCTGTTGGGCAGTAGCGACCCCACGGACCCTATCTCCCGGGAGAAGTCTTGTTCCTCATCTCTGGCTTGCCTTTATTGGCCGGCTGGAGTGAACACTGACGAGGAACAGAGCTCCCACCTCATTTTTGCCTTAATTGGCCGGCCGAGTGGAGACTCGCAAGAGCAACCGTGCTCGGAGGAAGGAAGTATTCCAGTAAGTGCTCGTAGGGATCTTGACCATCTTCCGGGCTCTGGGATTGTTCTGAAAGCCGTGGGATACCTCTCCACTCCTCAAGCACCTCAGGAAGTGTTGCCCCCTTGTCGCTACGTCACTATGTGCCAGCAACTGTTTCTGGGGGCCCATTATTAAGTGTGCAAGTCACCCCCTGCCATTTTATTATCCATGTATACCATAACATTGATCAGGCAGGGGACATAGCTTTTCCATAGTTCTAGATAACCAATCCACTATAGCCACCCAAACCCATAACCCAATATGTTTTGTTTCCATGTTCTGCAATAGTCCTACACCAACCGGGGGTTGTCCTTGGCTGCACTTTCATAGTGCGAACAGGGATAATCGTCGGTTGGTGCCTTATTCCTTTTGAAACTGTCAAAGGGGCCTCTGCGAGTTGGCTTCGGCCCCTCGTACGCCTTCCAAAAAGACCGGGACCCCATGGTCCCGAGATAATTATGCAAACACAAAAAATAATAATGTAAATGCAAACGTGCTCGGAGGAAGGAAGTATTCCAGTAAGATGCTGGTAGGGATCTTGACCGTACTTCCGGGATTGTCCTGATAGCCGTGGAATACCTCTCCACTCCTCTTAAGCACCTCAGGACATGTTGCCCCCTTGTTGTTACGCCACTCTGTGCTAGCGACCGTTTTCGGGGGCCCATTATTGAGTGTGCAAGTCACCCCCTGCCATTTTATCTGTGTATTTTTATAAACATTGTTCAGGCAGGGGCCATAGTCTTTCCATAGTTCAAGATAACCAGTTCACTAAGCCACCCAAACCCATAATCAAATATCTTTGTTTCCATATCATGCAATAGTCCTACGCCAATCGGGGGTTGTCCTTGGCTGCACTTGCATAGTGCATACAGAGATAATCGTCGGTTGGTGTCTTAACACTTAAAAATGTCTAAGGGGCCTCTGCGAGTTGGCTTCGGCCCCTCCCACGCCTTCCAAAGGTCCGGGACCCCAGGGTCCCGAGATATGTCAAAGACATTTTAATAATAATAAATAATGTATAGGTATAGAGTTAACAGTCACGTGTAGATTAAGGTAAGAATAATTATGTCTTACCACTTTCAGGAATATTGGCTTCAACTCCCAATATTATAAAAACTAAACATATAACTAAAGTAAACATTTTTAAGTATTTTAATTGACAGTTAAAATTAATTAATTGTAATTAATACGTTATGTAAGTATTGCAATAACAAAGGACTTCACAGGAATGATTTACTTCTGCAATACAGTGACCATAATTTAAATGTTTTCGAACAAATTACGTCATTCTAATAAATAATTATGTTGTTGTGTCCATGATTCCTTTTGTCTTGATTTTCCCGTATAAACGAACACAACTACATATCACCCTTTTTACCCGACTGCCCCAGAAGGAGGGTAATGTTTTTCCTTTAAAGTGTGCACATGACCTACCTCAGAGTTCAAGCTATGTTATCGAAATCAGCTCTTCAGTTTAGTCGGAAAAATTAAACTTTCGCATTTACAGTTTTAATAATACGCCAGTTTAATTCTATCCTTATAGAAATAGGAAAACAATAACCCAACAATGTTTTCCGATTCAGTCGTAGTTTATGAAGTATTTCTGATATTATTTGCTACATTGGAGTACTTTTGGCACACCCTGTACAGTCCCGCTACCACGGAATGAGCTAATTTATTATTATACAGTATAGTTATCTAACGAAGGGCGTTCCCGCTAACCCGCAATAACACAGCGTCCTTAGACGCAAAAAATAGGACCATCAAAAAAAAACTTTTATTTTTATAGTAAAATATTCACCAAAAAAATTAAATTGATACGAAATAATAAAAAAAAACTTTTTATTCTTGATGGTAATATTTTTTTGCATGTATGGACGCTTTTTTATTGCAGGTTAACGGTTTTTTTTGGATAAAATAGTGTCCATAGCTATTTTATTGCAGGTTAACGGGAACGCTCTTTGTAACATACTGTATACAGGGTGGCATACATCGACGCGCAACCTGTTACCACGGATTCAGAACAAGATTATGGACTCCCCAGCGTTAAAAGTTTTAATTGTTTGAAAAAAATATAGTGTTACCTACGAAGGATATTTCTCTTTTGTAAGAAGCAGCTGGTTTTTTTTTAAATAACCGCGAAACATTTCGGTGCCGGGAGTTATGATCATGTACTGCGGGTCTAAAATGGCCAATTTGGCAGAATCATAATAGGAAAATATTATGTATCATCGTAAAATGTCACAAACAGACAATTCATAATCTTAATTCAAATCTAATGATCTGCGTGAAATTTATATGACACAATAATTCATCTGTTTGATAGTTTTCTATTGAGATTCGTGAAACGGTCCACCAATTATGTATTGCTTTTGTGTCAAATTAGAGGAATTGCTAATGACAGCTGGGAATTCAGGAAATTAATTGCTTTTAGAGGAATTGCTAATGTGACTGTTTTTGGCCCCCTGAACCCATGGTACAGTACCACACAACTTATATGTAGCATCGGAAAAATTCGTAAAACCGATCACCATCCGAACTGAGTGCACCTTCTAAATCTCCAATCTTTATTACTGCTTCTGGTGAAAATTATCTTTATGAAAAGCAATAACTTGTAAGGTCATATTATAACGAAATACATTCGTAAAATTGAAAAGAATGAATGCAAAATTTCAAATTTATGCTACATCTAAGTTATGTCGTACTATAACAGGTTGTGCGTCGATATCCCCGCCACCCTGTATAGTTCGTTTGTGCCGATACGAAAGAAGAATCCGTAGTTATTATTTATCACATTAATATTTTAATAAGTTAGAAATTAATTTAATCCATTAAATTACTAACTATCAGGAAAATTTTGTAATTATCCTTGAAAATTTCAGGACACGTAATTAATTATTGTAAATAGACCTATTTAAATACTGTAGCGGGCTTTTTCCTGTTTATCCTATGGTTGACGTCATCGTTTGTGCCCAAGACTGATTAAGCAACTGATTTTTTTTAAACCGTGACGTACTTTTTTCTTATCCCCATTTCTGAAGCCGAAGCAGAAGGGACATTGAGAAACTGAAGAAGAATGCAGATGTAGCACCTAAAAGTAGATGAACATAAAATGGTTACGTATGAGACATTAAGTTCTCCATAATTACATACTTGTTTAGGGTTCCGTAGTTAACAAGGAACCCTTTACAGTTTCGCCGGCCATTTGTCCAACTATCTGACTGTCTGTCCGCCGCTTAGCTCAGAGAGTACTAAAAAGCTGTTGGCATGGGTATAAAAAATATTTACGCCGACAAAGTGGTAAAATAAAATTATGTTTTTGTTTTTTTTTGGTGCCTCTTTTTTTTCTCGTCTTTCCCATGGTGCTAATTTCTGTTAAGGTCCTTACGCAATAGCGGTTGGCCGCGATGAAACCGCGTACAGCGGTTGGACCGCTCGAAGGCGCGTGGCGCATAAAAAAAATGGACGCCGTCGAGATAGCTTGTGTTATTTATTTTTACTCCCGAAAACAACGAAGGAAAAATAAAAAAAGATACTGGATTCATCCTTTCCTAGAAACACGCAACGAACAAAACACGTGCATACTTCACCGGCGGCTCACCGCAAACTGACCGCCAGTGCGTATACACAAGATGGCAGCTAGCCGTGAAGCGGCTCTCCCATTCAACCGCCGTGGTTGAAATTTTTTGGCGGTTTAGTGCGTACAAATATAAGCGGTTGCATATTAAACTGGAAAAGCTAGCCGCGCGGTTAGCCGCACCCGCTGTTACCCGCTACTGAGTAAGAGCGCTTAGAGTCATGTGCTGCCAGGTAAATGGTTGGTTTTGGATATGTGAAAAAATTCACGGCAGTAATATTATATACTATTTAAAACGAAATTAAAAGGAAAATAATCACAGCTAAGTAGACTCTATAAGCTAACGAGTATTAATCGACCAACTTACATTTGCTGTTGCGAAACCATGTTCTCCCATACGGAATGTATGGGAAAACTACAAAAACGATAACCATGATGACAAAACGCGTGCGTCGATCGCCTAGCCGCTAGTCTTGGAAAAACGCAACCATAAAGGTAGACTTTCAAGACTAGCGGCCGAAACGTTAGACGCGCGCGGTTATGCTAGGCGAACGACTCACGCGTTTTTTCATCATGGTTATCGTTTTTGTAGTTTTCGAGGACGTCGATCGAAAACATAAATCCAAGATGGCGGTTGCCAAAATTTTGTTTTTGTAATACATCATAGTTGAGAAAGAACCTCGTTCCTTACTTACCGGATTCCCCAGATCGCGCACGTTTTTTTGAAGTGAAAACTTTTTAGGCACGTTGAGCGACTTTTGGTAGAGGAAAATCTTATTCGCGTCACCGACATGCTAATCTTATCAGTACCTTTAGTGTAGCTAAGACTATGACGTGTTGAACTTGTCGTTGCTCGGAGTGCCGATACATGTGAAAACAGTCTCAATCAATCTGCCTAGCCTTTTCCCAACTATGTTGGGGTCGGCTTCCAGTCTAACCGGATGCAGCTGAATACCAGTATTTTGCATGGAGCGACTGCCTATCTGACCTCCACAACCCAGTAACTGGGTAATACGATACCCCTTGGTTAGACTGGTTGTCAGACTTTCGTGCTTCTGACGACTCGTAACGACTGTCAAAGATCCACAAATGACAGCCGGGACCAACGGCTTAACGTGCTTTCCGAGGCACGGAGGAGTCTCGATATGTGAAAATGGTCACCCATCCACGGACCAACCCCGGCAAGCGTAGCTTAACCTGATGGATCGACCCGAGTGGCTGTTATTACTTAGCCACGAGCTCCTCACACACACACTCCTCGAGCACATGTGAAAACAGTCTATCTTATCTAATATTATAAATGCGAAAGTGAGTTTGTTTGTTTGTTACGCTTTCACGCTAAAACGACTGAACGGATTTGAATGAAATTTGGCACAGGGGTAGACCATGACCTAGGCCATAGAATACTTTTTATCCCGATATTCTCGCGGGATCGAGTCTTACGCGGATGAAACCGCGGGGTGCAGCTAGTAATTAATAATGTTTGTTAGTGCACCCGACAACTGCCCAATAAACCAAATAAAACAAAGTTTCCAAGCGAGTACAATATGTATTGAAAAAACGATTCCCTACATCACATTGACGGAAAATCTTAACAGCGAGATTTAGAAAATGGTACAACACCATCTATCGAGCTTTGAGGAAGCTCTCACTCAAACATCCCGCCCACCATGGACAGAATGTCCAAAACTGAAATTATTTTAACAATACACAAGAACTTAAATAAACCGCCCACCATGAAGCAATACACAAAAAATAGATGGGGGACGAAAAAACATTAGTGGACTGTATTATGTATCTATAAATATAAAACCATAGTATGTAATGACATCTTAAATCTAAACCAAATGACATCTTAAATTAACCACTATTCTTAGTTAATTATTAACAAAAATAAAAAACAACAAAATAAACTATCAAGTAGTGACAGGAAGCAATATTAACTTTGACACAGGTCTTTTTATAATAGAACCCTTACAACGCAATGAAACAACTCGTGTTGTATTGTCCGAGCCAGTATGCTTTTCAGTAATGAGACCATATAGCCATCTAGCAGGAGGCAAATCATCCTCTATCACCAAAACCACGTCACCCACGCTTGGTTCTGCAGTTTGATGAGACCATTTGTTCCTTTGATGGAACTGAACAAGATATTCACGGGACCATTTACGCCAAAAATCTTGGACCATACGTTGAGTCAAATGCCACCTCTTTAAAGTGCTAATATTTGACGTTCCAAAGTTGGATTCCGGCGCAAGCAGCAAAGGCTCGCCTATTAAAAAGTGTCCGGGTGTCAGAGGACATGGGTCTTCCGCATTACTACTTATAGTCGAGATTGGCCTGGAATTCAGACAGGCTTCAATTTGAGCTAGAACTGTCGTTAACTCCTCAAAAGTTAGAGTGCTATTGCCTATCACTCGTTTGAGGTGGTGTTTGCTGGACTTTACTCCAGCCTCCCATAGGCCTCCAAAGTTTGGCGAATGAGGTGGAATAAAGTACCAACTTGTACCATTGGTTGCTAACCACTCTGCAATGTCTGGTGCTACACCAGACCTTTCGTGGGTGAACAATGCTCTTAACTCCCGATTGGCTCCTACAAAGGTAGTGCCGTTGTCGCTCCACATTTCACCACAATGGCCCCTCCTCGCTGTAAATCGTTTGAAGGCGGCTAAAAAGGCTTGCGATGTCATGTCGCTTACGACTTCTAAATGCACGGCCCTAGTAGCCATGCAAACAAATAAACAAATGTAGCCTTTGGTGGAGTGATAACCGCGACCCTTTGTGGGTCTGATGCTAATAGGACCTGCATAGTCTACGCCACTTTTATAGAATGGTCGGTTAGCATTAACCCTAGCAGATGGCAACTGACCCATTAACGGTGCTACAGGTCTAGCGGAATGACGGAGGCAAGTCACACACTTGCGTACATATTGTCTTATGACACTCTTCGCACTGATGATCCAGTATTTGGATCTTAAATAATTGAGAACTAATTGAGGTCCACCATGCAACGTACGTTCGTGAGCTTCAGCTATTAAAAGGTGTGTCAAGTGTGACTTGTGTGGAATGATTATAGGATGTTTCATGTCTTCATGAATGCTTGCTCTATTTAACCTTCCGCCAACTCTCAGAATATCTTCCTGATCTAGGTAAGGATTGAGTGAGGTAAGTATCCCTTTTTTATCTATTTTTGCTTTTATTTTTAAACTATCTATTTCTTCCTTAAAGTGCTCCCTTTGACATAATTTAATGCATGTAAGTAACGCTTGATTAATTTCCGAAAAATTTAAATAAATCGTAGTAGATTCATTGCCCCTTGATTTTAAAAATCTTCTACAATATGCAATGACTCTAGTTAGCTTCCTAAGAGATGAATATTTAACCATTATATTATTTTCTTCTTTTTCTTTCACTACAGTATGGCAGACTACATCTAACATCTTTCTTTCTTCTAGATTAGTTTTCTCAAACTTCCTTTTGCTATAATCTATAGTTTTGTTTTTCAGCCAACTAGGTCCCTGCATCCACAATTCAAGCTCTGCACACTCGGAAGGGTTTATTCCTCGCGACGCACAATCTGCAGGATTGTCTTTAGACTGAACGTGCGACCATTGATGATTGTCCATGAAGGTAAGTATTTCAGAAACTTTATTTCCGACAAATGTCTTCCATCGACTTGGGTGGCTACTCAACCAAGCGAGTACCACTGAAGAATCAGTCCACGCATGTACATTCTCTTTCGCAATTTCTAAGGTGTCCGAGACTTCACAAAGAAGTTTTGAGAGTAGCACAGCACCACATAATTCCAAACGAGGTATGGAAACCTGTTTGACAGGGGCCACCTTAGTTTTAGATGCTATTAGACTGTTGTGAACATGACCGTTGGAATCGACAGAACGAATATAGACAACAGCCGCGTAGGCGTTGTTAGAAGCATCGCAAAATCCTTGTAGTTCTCGAAGGGTATCGTGTCGACTTGTGCGAATCCATCGAGGTAATTGAAAATTACTGAGGTTATGAAGGTTGTTTCTATAATGAAGCCAATCTTTCAAAAGATGATCTGGAAGTTCGTCATCCCAGTCGATGCCTGCAAGCCATAGACGTTGGATAAACATCTTAGCTGTAATAATAACTGGAGCAAGCCAACCAAGAGGATCGAACAAACGGGCAATGTCAGAAATCACCTTTCGTTTGGTCACTGGAGCTTCAAGTGAAGGAAGATGGACAGTGTATTTAAAATGATCAGTATCTCTATCCCAGGTTAAACCCAAAATTTTCATAACTGTATCAGTTTTAAATTCCAAGTTTTCATTTGATGAACCGTCTTTGATTTTATTAAATAACTCTTCACTATTGCTAGACCATTTCTGAAGCTGGAAACCTCCTCGACTTAATAACTCGTTCATCTGCTGATAAATTTGCTCACCTTCATCAACAGACTCACAACCAGACAAGAAATCGTCGACGTAAAAATCCTTAAGAATACGATCTGACACTAAAGGAAAACATGTTCCTTCATCACGAGCACTTGCTGCAAAGAACGTACTGCCAGGTAGGGAGCAGAGGATGTACCAAAAGTGACACGCAATAACTGCAAATGTTGTAACTCCGAATCAGGGTTGTCACGCCACAAAATGCGCTGAAAATCAATATCCTCATCATTTACCTTTATCTGGCGGTACATCTTCACAATGTCCGCTACTATACTTATGGGGTGGCGGCGCCACCGCATAATAATCTGACGTAAATCTAATTGTAATCTCGGGCCAACCATTAAATCATCATTCAACGAAACTCCATTGCATCCCGAACAAGAAGCGTCGAAGACGACCCGAACCTTAGTAGTACTTCTATCATTGCGTACTACGGCATGATGCGGCAAATAAACAGCATCCTTTCCTAAATCCTCCTGAGGAACTACTTTAGCATGTCCTAACTGAACGTACTCGTTGATAACAGCAGTATATTGCATTTTAAAGTCAGGATTGTTCATCAGTCTTCTCTCCAGCATGTGAAACCGTTTACGAGCGATAGCCTCTGATCCACCAAACTTACTACTAGGTTGATCAGACTTAAACGGCAATTTGACAATATATCGCCCTGTTTCATCTCTTTTGGTTGTGTTAGAGAAAAAGTCTTCACATTTCTGCTCTTCTTCTGTCAACATAGCCTTATGAGCTGACGGCTCTGACTCTAACTCCCAAAATTTCTTCAGTAGAAGATTTACATCTGAACTGACTATAGCGTTATAACAAACTGGCCTAGAGATAGAGGATGTGTGGATCTCACCAGACAGAATCCATCCTAGTTTAGTCTTCTGAGCGACTGGAGTTCCAGGCGGACCCTTGACTAGACCATCCAATAAAACGTCTCCGACCACACGCGTACTCAACAGCAAATCAATTTTCCCAGGCATATCAAAGGACGGATCTGCTAATTCTAAAGATGAAATTAAAGGCAATACGATCGCCTTTACGATCTTCCTTTCAGGAAGATGTGATGTGAGCCTATTCAAGACAAAAGCATCGACATATAAAACAAAAGTGGGATCTAGGCGTGATTGCAATTTGAATCGAACTATCCACTTAGAGGGCATTGTATTTCCCTCATCATCGCCTAGTCGAAGTATGTCGGTGTGAGCAGGTGTTTTCTTCAATCCAAGCAACTGTACTGCAGCCTCTGTAATAAAAGAGACCTGAGAGCCCTGATCCATCAAAGCTCTTAAAACAAGAGCAGTCCCAGTTCTTGACTCAACGTTGACCAAGGCTGTGGCTAACAGACCCTGATTGTGAACATCTGCAAAACAACAAATGGGTTTGGTAATCTCGCTTTGATTGGATGAAGTAGCTGCGTTAGCTGCCGCAACATCCTTGTCTGCTGAACTATTAACAATTTCAGCAGAATTGGCAGTTGTTTTTGGGTGAAGTAGTGTGTGGTGCTTCTTTTTGCAAAGGTGACATCTGGTAGATTGACGGCAAGAATATACAGAATGATTGGTTCCAAGACAGTTATAACAAAGCTTACTGACTCGGGCAAATTCACGACGTTCCTCACAGTTTTTCTTTGAAAATTCTTTGCAGTGACACAATCTATGATCTCCAGAACATAATACACAATTTAGAGAAGCGACATGAAAAGATTTGGCATGATTATCACGAGCGTTATTCTGCTTATTAGCTTTAGGATCCAAATACTCTAAGGCTCTAAATCTGGACTCCATGAAAGTTTTAAACTCATCAAACGTAGGTAAATCCTCATTAGAACTTGAACTAATTCGTAGTTCCCACAGTTTACGAGACTCGGCATCAAGTCTTTCGGAGCATAAATAGACCACAATTGCGTCCCAGGAGCTCACATTGATGCCTAGACTGCGTAATCCATGTAAGCAATCAACCGTCGTGTCTAACAGCGCTTTAACATTTGTTGACGATTCTTTATTAATTGACGATTGATGGACAAGCCGCTTGAGTATACAATTCGCTAAATACCTTTTGTTGTCAAATCGTTTATTAAGGATTGACCAACACTCATTATAATTAGACGCAGTCACTGGTATATGTCGAAGCAACTGTTCTGCTTCGCTTGTGAGGTGACTCTTTAAATAGTGAAGTTTTTGAACGTCATCCAGTGCATCATTTTTATGGATCAGTGATGTAAATAAATCACGGAACGTAACCCATTCAGAATAGAGACCCGAGAACTTAGGCAAACTAATTTGTGGCAATTTGACATTTGAACTACTTTGATTAGAATGTTTATTACTACTGGAATTAGCACTATCGCACGGAGTAAGTTGAAGTAAATGCTCCTTTAATTCAGACTTATAGCTTATGTACAAATCTTCAGTTAAATCATAAACTTCTAATGTAAAATAAACATTTTTATTTAAGTCTTCGTCAGTTGCTTTCTCTACAATGCGCCTATGAGTTTCAACAAATTGTTGCCACTGTGACTCTAATGACTCTAGTCGTGTTTCTATATAACTTAGTGTGATACGATCTTTAGGTGATTTTTTAAAATTAATTCTAGCTTTCTCAATTATTGTTTTATTATTAAACTGAAGTTTACGTAAGGATTCCATTGTGTAATAAGCTAGTAAACTTTTTAATCATCCAATAAGTATCTTAGTAAATAAATGCAACTGGTGACAAATTCATAAAATTTTACAAGTCAATGAAAAAATCGAAAAAATTTACAAGTGTTTGAAACACTTTTTAAACTTAGAAAAAATCGGACATAGGTTCCCCGTCACAACACTTGTTTCGCGATTATTCTAAGTCTAAAACTAATGCTAAAATTCTACAAGTCCCAAACACTTCTTAACAAAATTTCACTTCACTGAAAAAATTACAAGTCTAGAGTAAAAACTTTTTGGATCGTAACTCACAGTTTTGCTTCAACCAAACCTCCAAATACGTCACTGATGACGTCGCTGTACCATTAGGTCGTCCTTGACGTTACACTCGAAGATGTCACTGCTGACATGTCGTCACATCTATTATTGGCCGACACCGTCTCCGTAGGGGCGAAGTCCTCACGACACTGGTGGCGCCTGTTTACGCCAAACTGGTCGCTCCGCTGATCACCACATCGGTGATGAACTAGGCGCTTCAGGGTAATCGACCCTGTTTTCCGCACCGCACACTCAAAAAGGCAATGAAAATTCCGACTCGAATGGACCAAAAATGTTAGTGCACCCGACAACTGCCCAATAAACCAAATAAAACAAAGTTTCCAAGCGAGTACAATATGTATTGAAAAAACGATTCCCTACATCACATTGACGGAAAATCTTAACAGCGAGATTTAGAAAATGGTACAACACCATCTATCGAGCTTTGAGGAAGCTCTCACTCAAACAATGTTAATAATTTTATTTTACAAATTATGACATTTAAATTTTTGATACCTATTAATCATTTAAAATAAAACACTGTTATTGCATAGTTTTAATTTTATTGGAGAAGCCTCAGCAGTGGACTGATATGGCTGATGATGACGATGAAATGCCTTCAAAGATAAGAATTAGGTAACCTTGACAAGAGAGTCCGTCGCCCTGCAAAGCCCTGGTTGCACTTGCACGTGTACTTGGTGTTCAGGTTCATGCACTTCGCATTATCGTAGCACGAGTGCCCCATGCTACAGTAGTCGACGCCTGAGAACATATAAGAACGGGAAGGATTTCTTACACTTTTACTCTTTTATGGACAATCATGGTACAGTCGGGGAAAAATTGTTTATCCAAAAAACAAATAAAAACTTTTCACAAAAAAAAACGACTTCCAAAAAAAAACACAACAAAGTGAAAAATTACTTTAATTGCGGAAGTCGGTCTTTGGTTTTTTTTGTTACACAATAAGTTAATTTGCCGAGTTAAATCCATTTCATATAACTGTCAAATAATGACAGGTGTGATTTAATTTTCAACATACGGATATTGATAATCGGTAGTCAATTTACTATACATATAATAAATTTCCCTGACTTTACGTACATGAGATAAATGACTAAAAACAAATGGAGCCTGGCCTGCAGTATGCAGATGCACTGTTATGAAAAGGCTCATCTTAATCTGGTAGTCCAAATTATTGCGGAAGCATGCCCTTTGGAAGAACACCGTGTTTTCTGTCCGTGAGAGTCTGCATGACCCAGACATGTTAGAGCGTATCTCTGGAAGGCTGTAAAGGAGTCTCCCCTGACCCTCGTCGTATATCTCACCGACAGAACTTGCAGCACTCGCCGGGCACGGTGAACTGGTCGGCGATGTCACACGACAGCGGCGGGCACGCCACCTCGGGATCGACTCGTGCGCAATGCATGTTGCCATCATAACACACGCATTCCACGCAATCTTTCGGAGCGACTCGATCCCCGTGCTCGTATAATTTTCCACCTAGAATGCACTGCCCTGAAAAAAGATAATTAAGAGGAAATAGGGTCGGTCCCCTCTTCATGATTTTTTACCACAAAATAAATAACAACTAGTTCTATGCCCCTATGTTTATCGTTTTGATGATACATTATCTGAAGAAGCACTAGAACCCTCAGAAAATGTTAAAAATTGCCTGTTTAGACCGCTGTCATCAGAGGCCTATTGTACAAATTTGACAACTATTAATGAAAAAAAAAAAAACAGGGGCACAGTAGGTAAATATCCTTCATAATCAATTTATAAAATATCTTTCAAATTGGTCCAATATTGGAGGAGGAAATAGACGAGAGCCGAACCTCGAATTATGACTTTTTATATGGAGATAAAAACTTTTACAAAAAAAAAAAACAACCGACTTCCAAAAACAACATTAAAAAAATGTGAAAAATAATTTTAATTTGGGAAGTCGGTGCGTTTGCTTTTCGTTTTTTGCCACCGACTTCCGAAATTAAAGCTATTTTTCACTTTTTAGTGTTTTTTTTAAAGTCGGTTGTTTTTTTTTTGTAAAAAGTTTTTATTTTTCACTTTTTAGTTGTGGTAACTACCCCACACAAATTCGAATATCACTACCTGCGATATAAAGAACAGTGACGGATCAATTAATATATCGTCCAAGTAGGAAAAATACGTAATTATTGAAGCTAACTCAAAAACTACGCAAGCGAACTTTATAAAATTTATATGGAACTACCTCTGAAGCATGACCTACCGAACAAAAAAAGAATCATCAAAATCGATTCATAATTGGCGGAGTAAGCGCGTAACATACATACAAAAAAAAATAATGGATTGAGAACCTCCTCCTTTTTGAAGAAGTCGGTTAAAAAGACCCTATTTCCTCTTTACCCTCGGTAAAGTCCACAACACACAAACACAAAGTAAGTTTGTGTATCTAACACAAAGTAAGGGATCAAATTGACGTCTTCGCTACGTTTCGTAAATTCATAACAGGTATTTGTATTATTTAATTTTTGTATTATGTATACACTTCTTACAATGTGTTGTAAAATACAGTATTTTAACTGTATATTTCTGTGGCCCTAGTGAACAGGGATCTAAGTCAAAAAATGCAACTTTACAGGAGACGCAAAAAACACTCCGCGCGCTTCAAATTGCGTGTTTGACCTCGTGTGACATTTAAACCGCTACCAATTGAAATACATGTGATGTTTTTTATAGGTAAACAATTTATGCTCTTTATTATTATTGAGTTATTTTTATTTAATGTTATTAGTTTTTAAGATAGTGACTTATACTAACCACAAAATGAATTCCTTTAGGGTATAATATAAGTTATACCCCTTCTCCCATAATGTTAAATGCTAATTCATACAAGTGAAAATGAATACGCATTTGGAATGATTATGTTCATACAAATCTCAACAGAGTTACTTTGATTTTTTCCCTTTATTTGAGTGAAAACGGATTTATGTCTAATAATATCACATTACTCACGAAACCATTTTTAAGAACCAGGTGTTGTTGTATTGATAAACACTAACCAAATAAAAACGTGGGTAATTTATGTTAATTTAGATTAAAAAACACAAAATATATTTAAAAAAATCCGTTTAAATGAATACAAAAGTACTTGAAACCGACTTTTGTAGTTTTATTTGGTGTCAGTTGGACCCTTTTACACAAGGTAACTTTATTTTTAGAGATAGCTTAGATCCGTTTACACCAAACGATAGAGCATTTTTCTCTGATCACTTCTGTATACTTAACTTTTTACAAAAAAAAAACAACCGACTTCCAAAAACAACATTAAAAAAATGTGAAAAATAACTTTAATTTGGGAAGTCGGTGCGTTTGCTTTTCGTTTTTTGCCACCGACTTCCGAAATTAAGGCAATTTTTCACTTTTTAGTGTTTTTTTTAAAGTCGGTTGTTTTTTTTTTTTGTAAAAAGTTTTTATTTTTCACTTTTTAGTTGTGGTAACTACCCCACACAAATTCGAATATCACTACCTGCGATATAAAGAACAGTGACGGATCAATTAATATATCGTCCAAGTAGGAAAAATACGTAATTATTGAAGCTAACTCAAAAACTACGCAAGCGAACTTTATAAAATTTATATGGAACTACCTCTGAAGCATGACCTACCGAACAAAAAAAGAATCATCAAAATCGATTCATAATTGGCGGAGTAAGCGCGTAACAAACATACAAAAAAAAATAATGGATTGAGAACCTCCTCCTTTTTGAAGAAGTCGGTTAAAAAGACCCTATTTCCTCTTTACCCTCGGTAAAGTCCACAACACACAAACACAAAGTAAGTTTGTGTATCTAACACAAAGTAAGGGATCAAATTGACGTCTTCGCTACGTTTCGTAAATTCATAACAGGTATTTGTATTATTTAATTTTTGTATTATGTATACACTTCTTACAATGTGTTGTAAAATACAGTATTTTAACTGTATATTTCTGTGGCCCTAGTGAACAGGGATCTAAGTCAAAAAATGCAACTTTACAGGAGACGCAAAAAACACTCCGCGCGCTTCAAATTGCGTGTTTGACCTCGTGTGACATTTAAACCGCTACCAATTGAAATACATGTGATGTTTTTTATGTAAACAATTTATGCTCTTTATTATTATTGAGTTATTTTTATTTAATGTTATTAGTTTTTAAGATAGTGACTTATACTAACCACAAAATGAATTCCTTTAGGGTATAATATAAGTTATACCCCTTCTCCCATAATGTTAAATGCTAATTAATACAAGTGAAAATGAATACGCATTTGGAATGATTATGTTCATACAAATCTCAACAGAGTTACTTTGATTTTTTCCCTTTATTTGAGTGAAAACGGATTTATGTCTAATAATATCACATTACTCACGAAACCATTTTTAAGAACCAGGTGTTGTTGTATTGATAAACACTAACCAAATAAAAACGTGGGTAATTTATGTTAACTTAGATTAAAAAACACAAAATATATTTAAAAAAATCCGTTTAAATGAATACAAAAGTACTTGAAACCGACTTTTGTAGTTTTATTTGGTGTCAGTTGGACCCTTTTACACAAGGTAACTTCTTTATTTTTAGAGATAGCTTAGATCCGTTTACACCAAACGATAGAGCATTTCTCTCTGATCACTTCTGTATACTTAACTCATTTTCCACAAAATATACCCCTTTTCACTAGGGCCACAGATTTTACGTCTGCAAAATCACGTAAAGTTAGCGAAATCGCAAAATTTCGTAAAAAATTATACATAAATATATACATTTCAGCAAAATATGTCTTACTAGTTTCAGGAATATTGGCTTCAGCTCTCAATATTAAAAAAACTAAACATATAACTAGAGTAAACATTTTTATGTATTTTAATTGACAGTCAAAATTAATTAATTGTAATTAATACGTTATGTAAGTATTGCAATAACAAAGGACTTCACAGGAATGATTTACTTCTGAAATACAGTGACCATAATTTAAATATTTTTAGAACAGATTATGTCATTCTAATAAATAATTATGTTCTGGTGTCCCTGATTCGTTCTGCCTGGATTTTCCCGTACAAACGAACGCAACAAAATCTCACCCTTTTTCCTTAAAAGTTTGCTTATTACCTACCCGAGAGTTCAAGCTATCTATACTCCATTTGAAATAAGATTAGACATTGAAACAAACCTTTATACAGTCCGTTCAACCGATTTTGACTTCTATACCGTAGGCATAAGGACGGCATTAAAAGCAAAAAAGGTTACACAATACCAACTGTCTACTGCAGCTGCCATTTGTCATGCGACCAACGCAATAGAAGTCAAAATCGGTTGAACGGACTGTAAAAAATCTTATTTCAAATGGAGTATAGGTATCTCTGTTATCGAAATCAGTTCTTGAGTTTAGTCGGAAAAATTAAACTTTTGCATTTACTCGATGAGAGGAGCTCGTGGCTAAGTAATAACAGCCGCTCGGGTCGATCCATCAGGTTAAGCTATGCTTGCCGGGGTTGGTCCGTGGATGGGTGACCATTTTCACATATCGAGACTCCTCCGCGCCTCGGATAGCACGTGAAGCCGTTGGTCCCGGCTGTCATTTGTGGATCTTTGACAGTCGTTACGAGTCGTCAGAAGCACGAAAGTCTGACAACCAGTCTAACCAAGGGGTATCGTATTACCCAGTTACTGGGTTGTGGAGGTAAGATAGGCAGTCGCTCCATGTAAAATACTGGTATTTAGCTGCATCCGGTTAGACTGGAAGCCAACCCCAACATAGTTGGGAAAAGGCTAGGCAGATTGATTTTGATTTACTCGATGAGAGGGTACGGACGCTACATTATTAAGAACGTTTACCTCAGAAACGTTATTTCTAACGTTTATTTCTCCAATTTATTTATTTATATATACTTTATTGTACACCACAAAAATATATAACGAAAGGAAAAAAAAAAACAAACACTACAAAATATACAATGGGCGGCCTTATCGCTTTCCGCGATCTCTTCCAGGCAACCTTGGAATGGACAGTGATTTGCCTGGGCATAATATGGGGCTGTCGTAGGTGCAAATAATAAGTTATCTATACAATACACTAAAATAGATACACACATACATACATACATAGGAAATAAATAAATAAGCAACGAAAAATAATTGAAGACTATAGATAATTACACAGTTACGAAGACAAGATCATAACGACAAGTGAGTCTTTTTAATTCTATTAACGACTGCGCGCGTTTTATTTGAACTGGCAATGCATTCCACAAACGAGCGGCCTGGACGGCAAAGGATTTGTCGAGGAAAGTTGAGGAATGCATTGGCATTTTAAGCTTTAAGTTATCCGATGACCTTAAAAATTTAGAGTGGGAGTCACAAAGAAACTGGAAACGATTTTTGAGATAGAGAGGGGTGAAAGGGGAAAAAAGCACATTAAACAAAAGGGAAAGAATATGAGCATTCCGGCGAAGGCGGATTGGTAACCACTTGAGTTTCACACGAAATTCGGAAACATGGTCATATTTGCGCAAACCGAATATGAACCTTATACAAACATTTTGAAGCCGCTCAAGTTTATTGAGTTGGTCTTGGGTAAGGTCAAGATAGCTGGCATCGGCATAGTCAAGGATGGGTAAAAGAAGCGATTGTGCAAGAGCAATCTTGGTGGCAGTCGGTAGAAAATTACGTAATCTCTTCAAAGATGCAGCGGATGCAAATAGTTTGCGGCTAACTTCCTGCAGCTGGGCAGTCCAAGAGAAGTTCTTATCAATGAATATTATATTTATTGTTTTATGCATGTGGTGTTTACCTATATGTAACTGATGCACTGTTATTTTACTACTTAACCACGAGCTCCTCCTCATTTGGATTATTTATAACAGGCTGAATAATAAAACCTTGCAATACCCATGACCTTCTATAGGCGGACAATAGCAATAAAAAACCTGACCTTTGAATTAATTACTGCAATAATTATAGATGCAGCTATTAATGCGTGATTGAGACGTATGATTTGTGGTATAGCAGGTTTTATAATTAAGGATTCGCCCGCGTAGATGTCGGTTATTATATATAAGAACCTTCCTCGAGAACCTCTCTGTCCATTGGTGAAAACAGCATGAAAATCGGTGCAGTAGTTTTTGAGTTAATCGCGAACAGGACGAGCGACAGACGCGGCGGAGGACTTTGTTTTTTATTATGTAAGGATAAGGATTTGTAATTAGCAGTTTTTAAAAAAAATAGCCTATAATGTGTCCCACTGCTGGGCAATGGCTTCCCCTTTTTCATTCCAAATCTCTCTTATTGTGTGCGATTTCTGGCCATGTTGGCCAGAACGTAGATGACAGTAGAATGACTTTTACTATCAATCATTGTCGAAACCAGTATACTTAAAATAATAACGACAAAATATAATTTTTGTTAAAAAATATATAAATCAACCTGTATCTATACCTGTATATATCTCAGAAGGTGCACGTTTGGCGCACCATGTGTCTTAGCAGTAAATGTAGGTTTTGCTATGCATAATACCACAACCCACAACACCCACAAAAAAAAAAACCACTCGTTTCAAGTTGTGGGTAAAGCCCACAACTTGAAACGAGGCCGGAATCAGACGGCACAGAGCTCGATACAGTCTCTTTTTCATAGTAAAATTTCACATTTTCTCAATTAACTCCCGAAATACGAGAGATAGAAAGAAATTTGTCAGCACAAGTATTGAAGGCATTTGATAAATAAATACGATGATATTATTCGTTTTACAAAATTAGACTTTTTTTCTCGGAAGTGCCTAAGTCAAACCTCTCCCATACATTCGTTCCACTGTGCGACGGCGATGTCCTCCTTCAGGCGTCCAGTGAGTGACGATCCTTGACCATCTATCCGTGTGCATTCGTGTGTCGTGGCCGGCCCACTGCCACTTCTGCCTGGCTGTTTTTTCTCCAACATCCGCTACTTGAGTTATGGAGCGCAGGGTGCTGTTTTATTAGCATTTATCAATAGTTATTTATGCAACTGTTATATAATACCTAATTATATACAGTTGCATACAAGATTTTATCTACAGCCATGATATGAATCTTCTATAAAAGTTTCTTTGCAATACCAGTATCGAACAAAAATGGCGCGGTACGACGTGAATTCGAATTTTTCCAATTCGAATGTGTTTTGTTTTTAAATTACGGTGCTTTGTTAGTGAAAAGCTCGTGAATGACGAAGTTCTTTTTTGAAATGAGTTGCATAATGAAATTCAGTATAACATTATAACACCCGTTTGGATGATATTATCTGCTATAGCTAACTGTTCCAGATACTTTTATAGAGGATTTATAGCATGGATGTAGATAAGAGATAAAAGTCAACTAAAGTATGTTTTATAATTACTTTAGGTACCATAGTAAAATTCTAATAGTAGTAATTATGTTCATCTACCTAGCCTTTTCCCAACTATATTAGGGTCAGCTCTCAGTCTAACCGGATGCTGCTGAATATCAATATTTTAAATGAAGCGACTGCCTATCTGAACTCCACAATTCAGTTACAGGGAACACGATACCCCTTGGTAAGATTGGTTGTCTGACATTCGGGATTCTGACTACCTGTAAGGCCCAATTTACTTTGTTATACTGGTGTGCGTGACAACTATGTCTTACACTCGCGCCACGTCACCGTGCTGTGCTTGCATTTAGCGGCCAACAGTTGGACGCTATTTTTTTCGACGAGTTTTCAGCTTTGATTGTCTATCTAGACATATCTTTGCAATTTACATTGCCGCGGAACGGAATGTAAGCAAGTTTATGTACAAAGCATTATGAACTTTATGTCAATAGTGTAACGCACAAACTAGATATGAGCCAAATAACAGATCACAAAATGGTGAAGGAAAAACATCGTGAGGAAACAAATGTGCTACAACCAAAAATTCGAAGACATGTGACATCTACCAACCCGCACTGGGCCCGCGTGGTAGATTACGGCCTGCTCCCACTCACAGAAAGGAGGCCTGTGTCCCAGCAGTGGGAACATTATAGGCTGATTATGTATGTATGTTATGTAACAGATCACGCGTCTTCTGGAGAATACTCACGCATTCTCGGGAATTCCTGCAGTAACAAGCTCGAATCTTGTTAGGGAATTGACATAAAAGTTCATTTTGCTACGTAGAATATCGTTACAAAAACTCGTTTCTACTCCGTTCTGCGTTCCAACTGTCAAAGACCTAAACTGCGTTCGCAATTTATTTCCCAAACATGTAAACAAACACGAGTTTTTGGAAAAACAACTGTAATGCCTACACATAAGGTTCAGTTTGCGCTACAACTTCATGTTTTTTATGACTTTTTCAACAGTACTAGTTAGTCTTAAATCAACTTTATCTACACTGTCATAAAGTTGATGTTTGTTTAAGTGATAATAATATAATTGGGAACAAGGATTTAAATAGACCTTAGCTATGATAGAGAGTCTTCCAATGCTGCGGTCCGACGGCCTGCTTTCTCACAGGCCAGGCCGACAGGCCGTGGGAAACGTCAATCCGATGAGACAGGTTTGACGCAGAATGTGCACTTCGCAAAAGATGCGCTTAACGCAAAATGTGCATTTCTCAAAATAGCACTTCTCAAAATAGCACTTCCCAAAACAGCACTTCTCAAAATAGCACTTCTCAAAATAGCATTTCTCAAAATAGCACTTCTCAAAATAGCATTTCTCAAAATAGAACTTCTCAAAACTAATGAGAATTCTATCACAATAAAAACCGTTTGCTTACAACATTTTTGTTTATTATTTTGACGATTTTTAGCACGATAACAGTAGTTTCTTTCTAAAAAGTAATCTGCACTCGGCACGGACCGCGACAGGCCTCGACAGGCGTGGCGGCGCGACAGGCCGCAACAGACCGTGAGACCGCGGCTCTAGATACAGCTCTAATGCTACGGCTACACTTCGCGTTATAGCGAACTTTTCTTCGTGCGCTCTCTCTCGCACACCCCTCGATTACTCGCTGAGCAACAGAGAGCGCACGAAGAAAAGTTCGCGATAACGCGAAGTGTAGCCGTAGCATAAAATATCTTTTGAAGGTGTTCATTTTGACCTTACAACACACGGACGACGCGCGGCGGTGCAGTGAAAGGTCATGTCATCTACATGTTATATTATATTTCCAATTTCCAATTCCAAACATTTATAAATTGTATACTACTTGTAATAGCAAATGAATTACGTAGTCGGCATTTCAATAAACTGCTGATTAATATTTAAGGGGAAGCGCTTATTGTATTGTATCATTTGTATTATTTAGTTCTAAATATGATGACTGTCGCTTTTCTGTAATTTAAACAGTAGTAGTGCTTGTTTGAACAAAATTATAGAAATACAGTGTTTTTAACCGACTTCTTCAAAAAGAAGAAGGTTCTCAATTCGTCTTTTGTATGCTTGCGTAGTTTTTGAGTTAGCTTCAATATTACGTATTTTTCCCACTTAGTTTATCTAGATGTCATCTTAATTTACTCCTTCACTGTTATTTACGTAGCAGGTAGTGGTATTCAAAGTATAGAGTAGGTACCACAACTAAAAAGTGAAAAAAAAAACCGACTTCCTAAAAATCACTAAAAAGTGAAAAATAACTTTCATTTTGGAAGTCAGTAGGACTTCCAAAATTAAAGTTATTTTTCACTTTTTAGTGTTTTTTGGAAGTCGGTTTTTTTTTTGTAATTGGTATGGAAATTTTACCTACATTAATTATTATCAGAAAGCCATGGCAAACCTTCAAATTCAAGTCGCAATCTCGTCTCAGTGGCAGTCAATGTCAAAAACTTGTCAAAAATGTATGAACATTAGAGGTGTTTTTGACAGATTAATACTGAGATTTTTTTGATTTGATTGCGGACCTTCTTAAAAATACGTGAATTGCCCCTCTGATCAGCACCCAGGACCCTAATTGCGTAACACACGATCAATCAGAATCGGAATCGGTTTGAAACAAATTACTAATGCATTGCTTCATAAGTTCGAAAAAAACATCTGCTCAACAACGTAAATAACGCAATGAATGTTGTTTAACTGTCAAAATGAAACAAATTAGTCGTAATCGGTTACGAAAATGGATTACGCAATTAGATAGCTGATTGCGTAACACACTATCAATCACAATCTGTTTCATTTTGACAGTTCAACAACATTAATTGCGTTGTTTACGTTATTGAGCTGACAAATATTTCGAACATTTTTGAACCAAGTGGATTGCAATATTCTTCAGATTATGATTGATCATATGTTACGCAATCAAGGTGCAGTTTGTATTACGTAACTAGCTGCGCCCCGCGGTTTCACCCGCGTTAGTGTCGATCCCGTGGGAATATCAGGATAAAAAGTATTCTATGTGTTAATCCAGATTATAAACTATCTAATTTCATCCAAATCCATTCAGTAGTTTTTACGTTAAAGAGTAACAAACATCCATCCATACTTACAAACTTTTGCGTTTATAATATTAGTTAGATAGTTAGATCATGAGCCTCCCAATATCAGTGAGTTTTCTTCCTTATCAATTATATTCGGAGATTTTCGAATATACTACGGATACTGATTTTATTTTTCGGATTAAAAAGGTCCAAGAAGGCCTATGAAATCTGAAAAGTCAGTAGCTTTTGAGAAATCGCCATGATCCAACATTCATAGATTGGTAAAAACTACGGGACGACTATAGAACCTGCTTTTTTGAAGTCGGTAAATCGTTTTAAGATTACACGCGGGCGCAGCCGCGATCACAGCTAGTATTACAAATCAATTAATTCGCCTTAACAAACTATAGTAGTCATCAAGGTATCGTTTTACTGAAGTCGACGTTTCAACTCCGGCGCATAGCATCTATTATCTTTCTTGCGTTCTTGGCTGAAATAAATCTAAAATCAACAATTTAAATAAGGAATTTTAAATCGTTTTCGAATTTGGAACAGTTCGGGATTAACAGTTGACGTTGGCAGTGTTTGAAATTGGAAGTATTGGAACACAATTTAAATTTTTAAACTGTAGTGTAATACATATTTAAAAGTTTTAGTTAATTAAATAAGATAGTGCTAAAATGGGTTTCTTAGAGGATAGAGACTTAAGTGGTGTCCCAAGTATACCTGAATTTTACAAAGGAAAAACTATTTTCATTACTGGCGGTTCTGGTAAGTTCTACAAATCAAATATCTTAGTGACGTCACTAACAGCGTGAATACTGTCAAGAAACATGCAATGAGTGCATGTTTTTTTTAGGAGCTCGTTACTATGTACCTAATACAAATTATGTTGGGGTCGGCTTCCAGTCTAACCGGATGTAGCTGAATACCAGTATTTTACATGGAGCGACTGCCTATCTGACCTCCACAACCCAGTAACTGGATAATACGATACCCCTTGGTAAGACTGGTTGTCACATTTTCGGGCTTCTGACGACCTGTAACGACTGTCAAAGATCTAGGAATGACAGCCGGGACCAACGGCTTAACGTGCTTTCCGAGGCACGTGAGTTTCAGTATGTAAAGATGGTCACCCATCCACGGATCAACCCCGGCAAGCGTAGCTTAACCTGATGAATCGACCCGTGCGGCTGCTATTACATGGCCACGAGCTCCTCACTAATAATATCATATTAATATTAATACGAGGGGTGTTCAATAAATAGTGAGAATGCGGTACATTCTCCTTCGAAAGAGAAAAAATAAATACGGGCAGGGATAGCCCAGACATTAGCTATGATGATAATAAAAAAAACAATCAACTCTCTTTTGTTTAAAAAAAATAGAAGTCATTTGTTTGCGTCGTTTCGGAACGTGTTCTGTTGTTAATTTTTTTCACCAAGATAACGCCCCCGCGTACAAATCCAGAGTTGCGATGACTGCCACTCAAGAAGCTGGCTTCGAATTGATGGCAAATCCTCCATAATCACCGGACCTTGCTCCAGTGATGTTTACCGATTTTTGCGGTTAAAAGAACATCTCAGGGGCCAGAAATTTGAAGATGATGACGCAGTAGTCGCCGCCGTACACGATTTTTTAAGGGATCGGAAAGAAGATTTTTTTAGAAAAGGAATTTTAGTTTAAAAAAAGAGTCATACAAAGTGTATAACCCTGAAAGGTGACTACGTCGAAAAATAGCCTAGTTTTGGGATAAGAAGGTGGTCCCAGGTGCTCCATCAGTCCCTACCAAGTAGTTAATAAGCAGAGGGCTAATATAAAGTAGGTACACAACTTAGATGTAGCATAGATTTGAATTCATTTCAATTTTACGAATGTATTTGGTTATATGACTTTACAAGTAATTGTGTTTGTGTAAAGATCATTTTCACCTAAAGCAGTAATAAAGATCGGCGATTTTGAAGGCGCACTCAGTTCGGATGGTGATCGGTTTTACGAATTTTGCCGATGCTACATCTAAGTTGTGTCGTACTGTACCTACAAATCTAAAAGTGAGCAATTTACAGCATTTTGAGGAGCTATTCTGCTCTTCGCGCCGAAGATCCTCATCAGATCTTCACTTGTTATGAGACCAATTTAAATTTACTACCTTTCGAATAAAAAAAGAACCATCGAAATAGGATCTCGTAAGGCGGAGATATCCAGTAGCCTCCTACTCTTAGAGGAAGAAGGTACCTCCCTCCAATCAAAAATCTCCAACAACAAAAAAAAATCTATAAAGTCGTAAAACCTGTTTACCTAGTTTCGTTCAGATCAGTTGTAAAATATGACCTGCAGCGGAGTACCAACAAACTGTCAGAGGAAAGCATTATATTGCCAGACTCTTGAATGTGCCGTGGCGGCTAGGAATATGTCATGCTCACTCAGATGTCTCGCTGATGGTGGCGCGTGTGTTGGATCATTTAGCTCCCTTAAAAATTGTTGAGCTGAACGGTGCTGATCCATGCGTCATGTTCGTAAACGGGCGCCGTCAGTTGTGACTGGTCATCTCTTAGCTGCCATGGCTTATTTTAATTGTTTTTATTTTATAATTGCGGACGCTTTTGCAACATGCTTTTTACATTGTTCTCGCATGTATAATTTCAACATGAATGATGTAACCAATTTTTCTCAAACATGCTTGGAAATTCGAAATTCGAGCATTATTTTGACAACCTTCTTCGAGATAAATCGAAATTGCCGTACTGTTAAAAACAAATGACGATGCGGCCGGCAAAGTAAGTATGAAAATACATATCTGTCGTGTTTAGCGGCCAAATAAACTACTATGAAATCTGTTGTGTTATTTAAAAATGGAACGAACTTTTTACTTCAGCGCATCAAAGATCTTATTTGAATTTCGATCTGGCTTGCAAATAGAGCTGTTTAAATTATAGAAGAAACAAATGAACATTATTGGCGCTCGAAAAATTATCGTTGTTCGTCATTGATTCTGGAAATTATAATATTTACTTAGTTTGAATTTCCGCGCATTGTTTGAGAAAAGTACTATACAAGCCTTGGCCGCAACCAGCTATTGATGGTCGCCGCAACCAGCTTTTCACGATCGTCCATCAATAGTCCAGTTGCAGGCCGCGACAGTAATGTACTATTTTGTATACATTTTTTTATTTAAAGAGTGTCCGTGAAGTTTCTTGCCCGTTCTTCTCCATAGGTACCTACTATGCTTTGGAATGGGCAACTAGCTTCATTTCTAACTGACCGACTCCTTGACAATTCAAAACTGCCTGTAAATGTTTTAATTGAAATAAATACTTTGAGTTTGAGTTTGAGAGACGCTTCAGTCCCTCGCTCTGTGTATTAAAGTTCTCTATTCGATTTTTCAAGTATATTGTCTCCATCTTTTCCAGGATTCATGGGAAAAGTCCTGATAGAGAAGCTGCTTTACTCCTGCCCAGACCTGGACAGAATCTATCTTCTTCTGAGGAACAAGAAGGGAGTGAAGTCAGAAGACAGATTAGCTCAGTTGTTTTCTTCAGAAGTAAGTATTCATTATGTTGATCTGTATCGGAATTGCACGCAGCTGAGATGAGAATGCTGAGAGGGATTGCTCGCCGCCCGCAAGTCCGTGCCTATGTTGGCCGGGAATCCGCCTGGGATTCCCGACGCCCAGGGTGTCTCCACCAGTGGCGGTTAAGGGAGTGAGGGCGCAAACTTTGCCTCTCCCTCACGCGTTCCGCCTCCTCCTTAGCAAGCATTACTGCTTCGCAGAAGGAGGGGTAAGTGAGGTGGAGTGGCCGCATGCCGGACAAACTGTGGGCCCAAATAGCGCAGAACTGGTGCCCTGAGACAGTGAGACGGGGTCGCGGCAGACCACGTAGGAGATGGCGGGACGAGCTGGATAGGTTCCATCAAAACTCGAAAGAGGACGCGCGGGCTCGCGAAAGATGGTAGGACAGCGTAGGATAGGAAAAAAAAAAAAAATTGTCGGCCTTTCCTATATGACTATTCTGAGAAGAAAGGCCTAAACAAACTCGGAGGTGATAGTCTCTTTTAAAGTCCAGACATAATCTTTGTCAGGCTGTGGCGGTATCTACATCGCCACATGCATACTACGCATCGAAGACCTGACGTCACATAAATCCTGCATCGCGCAATTAGAGTTTACCGTGCAGTGAACATATATACAAAAACCCAATATCAATCATTGGGCAGTTGCCCGCCAGACACAACACCCGTCTGGTCGGAGGATCCTCCCTTTTCTATGGTGGATGAGTGAACTTTACACCCTGTTCCTCATACCCCTAAATTGGTGACCCCGAATATGAACGTCAACGCAGCCTTCGTGCAACTACTCCAGCGTGACGTCATCATCATCACTCCCGCAAGCGTTCAGTGAGGCGAGTCACACAGCCAAGCCAACACCCGAGGCGTCAACGGGTATCCTGACCACCAGCATGCAGCGATCGCGCATTCCTGGTCATCACCCTCAGCCTCATCACCCTGACCCACTGGGGAATCACACAATCACCTCAACCTCATCACCCTGAGCCACTGGGGAATCACCGCAATCAATTCAATCACCGCAAACAGTTCCGACCCACCGCGAACAATGCGGCACCCGGTTCCGACTCACTGGAACCACAACTGGCACTGGCAAGCATCGCAAGATACAAGACTTAAGACTTAGCCCACTATCGACCTCCGGTCTCCGGAGGGGAGTGATGTGGCGGTATCTACATCGCCACATGCATACTACGCATCGAAGACCTGACGTCACATAAATCCTGCATCGCGCAATTAGAGTTTACCGTGCAGTGAACATATATACAAAAACCCAATATCAATCATTGGGCAGTAGCCCGCCAGACACAACACCCGTCTGGTCGGAGGATCCTCCCTTTTCTATGGTGGATGAGTGAACTTTACACCCTGTTCCTCATACCCCTAAATCTCATACCCCCATATGAGGACCATGTATGTATATTAACGTTTGAAATGGTCTTTTGAGAAATAATCACACAGATTTGAGTGGACCTGTCCGGTCAGTGCAAGCATTTGTCAGTAATAGTGGAGCTCAACTCAGAACTTAAGGAACTCAACCACTCGACGAACAATACCAAAGAAAGAACATTTGGGTAGGCCGCATAAAGTACTAAAATTGCCAGACCATCGTTAAAACTAACTGACAACGAAAAAAACAAAAATTAAAATCCACATAGTCCTCACATTCACAATAATTAAAATAATACAATACTTTACAAAGTAATCATGTCATTTTGTGTGTAATATTCAATAATGACAATTTGTTTATAAAACTGGTGATTAAAGCTCCCCAAGGGCCTCAGAGGGCCTAGACAAGTGACAATCGCTTCGAAAGCGTTTCGTATTTCTACAACGACTTTCAACAGAATTGACATTTTCGATTGCTTTTCGACGGCTTATGTCAGTCCCATACATTTTTGCCTTTTACATCATCGTTATCGCTGATAGAATGTCACTTTGCCTCTGAATAGATAAATTTAATTAAAAATCCGGAGTCACACGTGTTAGGGCATAAATCGAACAGATTACGTGTGACTCCGGATTTTTAATTTGTCTGTCTGTGGTGTCTTGTTTATACCTTTTAAGTCATAGTTGGGTTTTAGTTTTTATTACTTGATTTTTTTTTAATTCTTTTGGTGTTATAATATATATATTTCCTTTTCCCTTTCATTTGATACCCAACATGGTACGATTAAACCATTTTTTTTTTTAAGTTTCTCACTTTATGTCCTCTAGACGGCGCCATTTTTAATTTAATGTGACTTCACATATATATATATAACTAGCGGACAATCACGACGCTTCTAACGATACCTCATTTGTCAAATTGTGATAAGTGGTTTGGAAGATAGGAGGGAACAGATGAACATACATACATACATACATACATACATACATTCATACCGGTCAAAATCATAACCCTCCTTTTTTCTTCGCCGTAGTCGGGTAACAAGAAATGAGTAGAAATACTTGAGGACGTCTGAAACTGGCACCGGTGACTGAAAAGTCGTTAATTCGTTAACTTTTTCTCTGTGGAAACTCGAGGAGCTCGTGGCTAAGTAATACCAGCCGCACGAGTCGATCCATAAGGTTAAGCGTCGCTTGCCAGGGTTGGTCCGTGGATGGGTGACCATCTTTACAAACCGACACGCCTCCGTGCCTCGGAAAGCACATTAAGCCGTTGGTCCCGGCTGTCATTCGTGGATCTTTGACAGTCGTTACGGGTCGTCAGAAGCCCGAAAGTTTGACAACCAGTCTTACCAAGGGGTATCGTATTACCCAGTTACTGGGTTGTGGAGGTCAGATAGGCAGTCGCTCCATGTAAAATACTGGTATCCAGCAGCATCCGGTTAGAATGGAAGCCGACCCCAACATAGTTGGGAAAAGGCTGGGCAGATTGATTTTTATTTGTGTAAATGGTTAACGATATTTAAACACGATCAATTTATAAAAAAACAGATTTTCTCAACTAATACTTTAATTAACAACACAAGTGGTCATTGACCCCAAGTCCCCAACAATAATGTATTTTTTTGTTTTGTTTATACTGGGTGATATTTAATTCATGGGTATCCTCTTAAGGGGTCATTGTACTCATCATTATGAACGACTTTCACTACGACCAAACAATCGCGTAACAATTAAACAGAAAAAAACACATTCCAATTTAGAGATTTAGAGTCTCCACCTTTTAGAAGTTGTTTAAAAACAAATGAGTTCGCTTTCGAATTGTGTGCGCTCACTTGAGTAGGGTGGGTTGTTGCACATTCGCCACAAGGTAAATTCGCCACGGAAAAAAGTATGTGTAAATTGGCCACAACTCTATTTTCATGAAGTAAATTCGGATAATAAGTCAAATGACAATCTGAATTTTAAAAAAAGAAGGCGAATGACTTTTTCGTCCCTATGTACCACTTAAATTGTTTAAATTAAATAAATATTCATAATATATTCTTTCGAAGTAGATGTCAAATGTCAAAGTTGGTCTATTGTTTCCTTTACATTATGTTCCAAAAGATTTGTTAGTCGATGACAAATGAACGATGATATGTCGAAAGAAGGTTGTCTAGTGCAAGTTAAATTAAATTAAAAAGTTTAAAAACCCCCGACAACAACAAAGCATCTAATAAAGGATTTTTCTTTATACATCTAAGAACACTCTCGATCAAGTCACCTTTCAAACAAAACCAAAAATATCAAAATCAGTTCAGCCGTTTGGCAGCTACGATGGCGCAGACAGACACACAGATACACACGTTAAACCTATAATACCCCTCTTTTTCCGTCGGGGGTTAAAAATCAGCATAATTAACAGTCGGTTCCTATAAACAAAAACGAATCGTTTTACTTACCAATGGTAACTTTTTTTATTGCCAAACTGAGCATTTTATTGTACATTAAGTACTGTCGCGACCTGCAACTGGCGCATTGATGGACGATCGTGAAAATGTGGGCCGAGGTGAAGCCGAGGCACACAAACGTGACTCCATGAATGCCTGGTTGCGGCCAAGACTTGTATAGTACCTACTTTTCTCAATTATTGCGCGGAAATTCAAACTGAGTAAAAAAAATAAGTAAAAATTCTCAATCAATCTGCCTAGCCTTTTCCCATATATAATGGGATCGGCTTCCAGTCTAACCGGATGCAGCTGAATGCCAGTATTTTACATGGAGCGACTGCCTATCTGACCTCCACAACCCAGTAACTGGGTAATACGATACCCCTTGGTAAGACTGGTTGTCAGACTTTCGGGCTTCTGACGACCCGTAACGACTGTCAAAGATCCACGAATGACAGCCGGGACCAACGAGGCACGGAGGCGTTTCGGTATGTAAAGATGATCACCCACCTACGGACCAACCCCGGGAAGCGTAGCTTAACCTGATGGATCGACCCGTGCGGATGTAACTACTTCGTACTTCGAACGTAAAATCAAATTAAGAAGTACCGTAAAAATAATAAATGTTAGTAACGGTCCCGCATGACGGGAACCTCGTGAAGGCCGAGAAAGATAAACAAATCAAGTATCTTGACTTGGCTCACGAGGTTGTCGACATATGGGATGTGGACTCTGCGATCATTGTGCCAATAGTCGTATCAACCAATGGCTTAATTGCCAAAAGCCTCGACCAACACCTATGGAGGCTCTCGTTAGGCAGCTGGATTAAAGGCTTGATTCAGAAAGCGGTACTCCTGGACACGGCTCGCATTGTTAGGAGGTTCCTCTCTCTGGAGCCCTGACCGCCAATAGCTTGGACCGTGTTCCCGATACCGGTAGGCTACTATTTATAATATTTTTAAATGTTTTTATATATTTTATTATTCTAATATTTAAAAATATAATTTATGTGAATAGAAAATGAAATAAAAACATAATAATGAATGTTAGGAGCACTGAACTTGAACTTATTGTAAGTTATATTTATACAATACCTACTTACTTTGTGCCTATTAACTAAATTTTATGTCGAGTTTATGAAGCGTAAAATATATTTGAAGCGACATTCACATAATTTTATTGATGACTTATTTTCTCGCCCATTATTTACAAAAGTGAATAAAATTAATAGATTATTTTCATCAAAGAATGGTTGCCTTTTGTTGTTGTATTTCTTTATAATACTTAATTAGTCAATTAATTTCATATTTTCTATTTCCAGTGTTTCGACAGACTTCGCAAGGAGAGACCTGACTTCCTATCAAAAGTATTTGTCATCGCTGGAGACGTTCTAGAAATTGGTTTAGGTAAGTTTGTAACGTTGAATGAATCAATCTGCCTAGCCCTTTCCCAACTACGTTGGGGTCGGCTTCCAGTCTAACCGGATGCAGTATTTTACATGAAAGGACTGCCTATCCGACTTACTTAGTGTTCGAACCATTTAAAACCATACTGTATGCATGTGTGTACTTATAACTATGTGTGTGTGAGAAACGATCCTATGAAATAAGTATGAACGAGTAGCTAATTAGTATCGAAATAAACCCATAAGAAGCAACACCTCTTTAAATTAATCTACGTCCTTACAAACAAAACTAAACCGTATCAACAAGGAACATGGTCGAATTTCGAACCGGATAAATAAATCTACCTGGATGGTCTAGTGATCAGTGCGAATACAAAGCGCCGCATTCCTTAGATAAGGAACTCGTTTGCTATGAGTGATTTGTGCACATAACAAGAAAAAGTAATTAACGTGTGTTTTACGAAGTATTACGATTGGATTATCTCTTCAAATACGTGACCTACATTGAACTTTTGGAATAATGACTACTACAGCGGAACAATTACTAGCGGAGTTAGAAAATGTTGCGTTATTGCTACAAAAGGCGCAAACAAACCTAAAGAAATGTCCAAAACAAAGACTTACAAAGGGATACATTGAAACACGATTGCAATCCATTGAAGAATATTGGAGGAAGTTTACTACGGCGCACCATAACCTATTAAAGGTGGTACCTAAGGAAAAGAAGAATGATATTCCGTATTTTGTAAATGAAGACTACTTTGTTCTGGAAGATTTATATTTATGTATGCAGGGTGATTTGAAAGATCTTTTATCGGTTAACCAAAACCCGAGATTAAGTGACATTGCTTACAATACCGGCACATCTTATGAAGGAAATCTCAAGCTGCCGCAAATACAGTTACCCACCTTTTCGGGAATCTATGAAGATTGGACTACTTTCAAGGATCTCTTCACATCGTTAGTTCACAACAATTCCACGTTATCCAAGGTTCAAAAACTTCACTACTTGAAGAGTAGCATTACCGGGGAAGCAGAATCATTATTAAAGCACTTACAAATAACAGAAAGTAATTACGATCAAGCTTGGGATTTGTTACGAGATCGGTTTGGTAACCGGCGGATCATAGTGAATTCTCTCATGCGAAAATTAATGATGCAGAAGAAGATTGCTTCTCAAACTGCTTATAATATAAAGACATTGTTAGACACAACAAGTGAGTGCATCAATAGTTTAAGAAATCTAAAAGTGTCGACTGAATCTTGGGATCCATTCCTCATATTTGTAACTGTGCAGAAACTAGATCCCGATTCACACCGGGAATGGGAACAGTTTGCGTATAAAGATAATTTAGAGGAATTACCTAAATGGGAAGAACTAGTGAGGTTCTTACAAACTAAATTTCGCACACTAGAACTGATCGCTCCGCCTTCCAGAGAGAAACCATCAAAAGGTAAAGAATATACAGTCCACGCTTCTACAGCACCTGCTGCTAATCAACCAAGAAGTTGTTTACTTTGTAAGGATAACCATACGCTATGCCATTGCAAGGATTTTACTAAAATGGAACCAACAGAGAGGTGTGAATATGTAAAGAAGCACCAGTTATGTTTCAATTGTCTGGCACCAGGACACTCAGCTAGGAAGTGTCGGTTAAACATGTCCTGCCGCATTTGTCACAAGCGCCACCACTCTCTTGTTCATCAACATGCAAAACCAAGTATCACCAATCAATCGGATAACAAGCAACAACAAAGTGAAGAACAAACCAAACCAAAGGAAACTAGTGAACCAGTTGAGCTTGCGTCGCATTTCACCGCCAGTACATGCACAGCACTATTGGCCACAGCACTTGTGCCAGTTTGTAACGAATCAGGACGAGTGACAGTACTGCGTGCGCTCATTGATCAGGGCTCGCAGGCCACGTTCATTAGTGAGAGAGCTGCCCAGCTGTTGCGACTCAAGAGAATGCCTACTCACGCAACAGTCAATGGGGTTGGCTCGACCACAACTGCCGTTAAACACGCTGCTTATATCGAGCTTCGATCAAGGTACGACGACAGTTTCAAGTTAAAGGTGAAGGCTTATATTATGTCAACACGAATCACAACGCAATTACCATCACATACCATTCCAACCAACACCTGGTCTCATTTAGAAGGTCTCATGTTAGCCGACCCTGGCTTTAATACACGAGGCAGAGTTGATCTGCTACTAGGTGTCGAAGTATATGCCCAAATATTAAGAAGCGATATCATCAAAGGTCGCCCAGGTTCTCCATGCGCTCAAAACACCAGCCTAGGGTGGATCCTGTTTGGAAACATACATGAAAGGGGAAACACCAATGATTTTATTGTGATGCACCACAGCCTTGACTTAGACAAGATGTTAAAAACGATGTGGGAGTTGGATATTGAAGATAAAACTACACCGACACAAGACGAAAGAAAATGTGAAGAAATTTACCAATCCACTCACTCAAGAACAGAAGACGGACAGTATATTGTCAAACTACCAAGAAAAACAGACAAATTGTTATCAACACAAGGAGGAACAAGAGAAATTGCTATAAAGAGACTTTATCAATTGGAAAAAAGACTAGAGAAGAATCCTACACTAAAAACAGAATATACAAAGGTCATGGATGAATACATGAATATGAATCACATGGAAGAGATATCACAAGAAGAAATAAATAAAGATAGCGTTTACCTGCCACATCATGCAGTGGTAAAAGAAGACAAGGAAACTACGAAGGTCAGAATAGTTTTTAATGCATCGCAAAAGGGAAACAACAATGTTTCTTTGAATGACGAACTTCTAGTTGGACCCCAGCTACAAACAGATATGAGGAGCCTCATTATGAGATGGCGTATGAAGAAGATTTGTTTTGTGGCTGACATACAACGCATGTACCGCATGGTCTTAGTGACGAAAGAAGACAGGGACCTGCAAAGAATAGTATGGAGGAGTGACCCTAGCCAACCAGTCAAAGACTACAGACTTACTCGCGTCACTTTCGGGACAGCATCTGCTCCATACTTAGCTGTTCGAACTTTACATCAAGTCGCAGATGATGAAGGAACCGTATGCCCTGATGCTGCCAAAATGATCAAAGAAGACTTTTATGTTGATGATCTAATGGCTTCGAATGACAATCTGGAAGATGCAATACACACAGCGAAGAGCGTAGAAGCTATACTACATAAGGGAGGATTCACACTGCAAAATGGTGCTCAAACGACGCTAACTTCTTAAGACAATTTGAACCTGCGAAACGAACATCGCATGCCAGTCTAGACATCACCATCCATGGCACCATCACAGCTTTAGGGCTTCGATGGAACATGGGCAAAGATGTCTTTCAGTACAGTCTTAACTTACCTTCTATGAACAACACGATAACCAAACGCACGATTCTTGCCGACGTCCAACGACTATTTGACCCACTTGGTTGGTTAGCTCCAGCTATGCTACCAACAAAGCTATTAATACAAAGACTGTGGTTGCAAGGAATCAGCTGGGATGAAGAAGTAGACACAGATTTCAGACAAGACTGGACGGCGCTGAGAAATAATCTTCAACACGTTAATGAAATTGAAGTACAAAGATGGCTGGGAACTACAATTCATAAGGCAACAAACATAGAAGTTCACGGTTTTTGTGATGCCTCTACCAAAGCTTATGCAGCTGTTGCTTATGTCAGAGTTGTAAAGGATAAGGAAGAAATACAAACACAGATTATAGCTGCAAAGACTCGAGTAGCTCCAGTTAAACCTGTATCTCTCCCGCGATTAGAGTTGTGCGGTGCCCTTCTCTTATCTCGATTGCTCAAACCAATTAAAACAGCAATGAGAATATCGGATGATAAAATATTCGCATGGAGTGACTCCACAATAGTGCTTTCTTGGCTACTTGGAGACCCAACAAGATGGCAAGTTTTTGTAAGAAACCGGGTAGTGGAAATATTGGATAACACAGGATCCAATTGGTTTCATGTACAAACAACCGATAATCCTGCAGATGTCGCATCACGGGGTGAACATATTCTGGAGTTAAAGGAAGATGAGCAATGGTGGAAGGGCCCAAACTGGCTACGACAGAAAACAATAACATTTAATAAACCTGACAACCTAACCACAAGTTTGGAAAAAAGAGAAGTAATACAAACAAATTTAAAATTAGAAGAAGAAAGTCTAGAAAACCAATTTTATCAATTTGATAGTTTGGAAGAAGTTTTAAAATCAATAACTTATTGCAAAAGATTTCTCAAGGGGAAAAGAACGGTAAACAAAGATGCAGACATAACTACTCAAGAATTAGATGAAGCACTCAAAATCTGCATTAGAATAACACAAAAGGAAAGGTTCTATGATGAAATTATGAATTTAAGTAAAGGGAAGGAAATAAAAAGGGATAGCAAATTAAAATTCCTGAGACCCTACCTGGATAAAGAAAATATACTTAGGGTGGGCGGCAGATTGAGACATGCAGATATACCTGAAGACTCCAAAAACCCAATAATATTAGACAATCACAGCAATTTATCCATACTTATCGTGAAGGATGCTCATATCAAGTCTTTACATGGTGGAATTCAAATGATGATGGCCTACCTAAGAACTAAATTTTGGTTAATCAAGGCGAAAACTTTAATCAAATCCAGAATCCGCAAATGCTTAATATGCTCCAAACATAGTGCTGCAACAAAAAATCAACTTATGGGTGACTTACCAAAAGTCAGAGTCACTCCAGCCAAACCATTTCTAAACAGTGGGGTGGATTTTGCAGGACCATATCAAGTTTTACCATCCAAAGGCAGAGGAGTAAGAACGAATAAAGCGTATGTTGCAGTGTTCATTTGCATGTCCACCAAAGCCATTCACCTAGAAATGGTCGGCGATCTCACAACTGAATCTTTCATTGGCGCTTTCAAGAGGTTCGTCGCCAGACGGGGAAGATGCTCACAGATATGGAGTGACCAAGGCAGAAATTTTGTAGGAGCCAATAAGGAACTGGCAGCTGCTTGGAAGGAGGCAAAATTTGAACTCGAAGGTTCAGTGGCAGAGTCACTTGCACTGGATGGAACGCAGTGGCACTTCATACCTGCCTACAGCCCTCATGTCGGTGGTTTGTGGGAAGCGGGCGTGAAATCTATGAAACATCACATGAAAAGAATTCTGACCAATCACCTAACATTCGAAGAAATGAGCACCTTGCTTTGCCAAATCGAGGCATGCTTAAACTCCAGGCCACTAAGCCCAATAGATGATGAAGACACAGACAACATAACACCCTTAACACCAGGCCATTTTTTGATTGGCGAAGCACCAATTAATGTCCCTCAACCTAATCTTAAAGACGTACCAATTAGCCACCTGTCACGCTGGAGGCACATGCAGAAGTTGATTGGAGATTTCTGGCATAAATGGCAAGCAGAATACCTAACCAGCTTACAGCAGAGGCCAAAATGGCTCAAGCGATGCAAGGAGCTTGATATTGGCAACATTGTACTCATCAAAAATGATCAACTCCCTCCTGGCAAATGGGCGTTAGGTCGGATTGTTGCTAAGCATCCAGGTGACGATGGTGTTACAAGAGTGTACAGTGTTAAAGGTGGTGACAGTGTAGTTAAGCGAAGCTTTAACAAGTTGTGTCCTTTGCCTATAGACATTGATGATTAAAATTATGTTTGATGTCCCAATGTAACCAAATCAGTTTATATTATTGCCTTTATATAAATGCATGAGTAGTTTCATTAGGGTCTATGACTTGTGCATATACGTTTATAATGAAATCTAAATTAATTAGTTACTTAAGTTTATGATTTATAAAGGTCTTTATAAGCCCTTGGTGGGCGGCATGTTCGAACCATTTAAAACCATACTGTATGCATGTGTGTACTTATAACTATGTGTGTGTGAGAAACGATCCTATGAAATAAGTATGAACGAGTAGCTAATTAGTATCGAAATAAACCCATAAGAAGCAACACCTCTTTAAATTAATCTACGTCCTTACAAACAAAACTAAACCGTATCAACAAGGAACACTTAGACTGTTGTCAGACTTTCGGGCTTCTGACGACCCGTAACGACAAATGCCAGCCGGGACCAACGACTTACCTGCTTTTTTGAGGAGCTCGTGGGTAAGTATTAAAAACCGCACGAGTCGATCCATCTACGCCTGCCGGGGTTAGTCCGTGGATGGGTGACCATCTTTAAATACTGAGACTCCTTCGTGCTTCAGAAAACACGTTAAGACGTTAGTCCCGACTGTCATTCCTGGATTTTTGACACTCGTTACGGGTCGTCAGTAGCCCGAAATTATGACAACCAGTCTTACCAAGGGGTATCGTATTACCCAGTTACTGGGTTGTGAAGTTCAGACTGAAGCCGACCCGAACGAAGTTGGGAAAAGGCTAAACAGATTGTTCGATTTGTTTTATTTCTACTAATATTATTATTGTACCTTTTCAGGATTATCTGAAGAAGATCGTGCTTTGATTATCAACCGTGTGAACATCGTTTTCCACGTAGCTGCTAGTGTGAGGTACCTATAATTTGCCTTACCTTCTTATGAACAGAAAAGAAAGAAAGAAAGAAAATAAATTTATTTAGCAAAGACTAAATTTAAAAAAGATAAAAAGACAAAAAGATAAAATAATTTATTTGTTATACATGCATCACGAGTGTCGTTTGTGTGTCTTACACTTTATGTTTGTTTTTTCCTTCAAAATCCTTCGAATTGTGAAAGGAAATGTGTTAAATATGTGTGAGAAAAACTAACAGAAACAAATGCTTGTATTTACAGATTTGACGATCCTCTGGAATATGCGGTGCGAATGAATCTCCGAGGAACGAAGCAGATGGTGGAACTGGCTACAGACATCAGGAATTTAAATGTAAGTTTCGATCCTCAATAATTATCCTAATGCATCATCATCATTTCAGCCGAAAGACGTCCACTGCTGGACATAGGCGTCCCCCAAACACCGCCACTTCGACCGGTTCTGTGCTTCTCGCATCCAGCGCATTCCCGCGGCCTTCACCAGGTCATCGGTCCACCTTGTGGGGGGCCTTCTAACGCTACGTCTTTCGATAAGCGGTCGCCACTCCAGAACCTTTCGGTCCCATCGGCCATCTGTTCTGCGAGCAATGTGCCCTGCTCACTGCCACTTACGTTTGGCAATCCTTCGGGCTAAGTCGGTTACCTTAACTAACTCTGCCGTCCACTAACTAAAAGGCAGCTAAGCGCAAAAAGTAGTTTTCGAGAAAACGCAAAAATAAGTGGGAATTGATGTCTCTTGAAAAGTATGCTACCTAGGAACAAGGTTGCAAGTTATATACGTAGGCACAGTCTTTTTGCACAATATGTGATTTAGTTCATTCATTTATATTAATCACATTTTATTTAAATTCATTTTCTAACTTTTAGCTAAGCAATTTTTTTCATTTTTACATAATATACTGCACTATAAGGCCGCTGACCATACCTTAACTGCTTTATAGTAAAGCAATTTCTTGTAGCCGCCACGTCTTGTACTTATAGTAAAAGTTATCAAAATATACTTAGTTATAAAGCAGTTAAAGGATTTTAACAGATTTATAGCCTAGTAACTAACACTTGGAAGACTAACTTCGCTTACTTAGAAAGCAGTTATGGGATTTTAAACGCTTTTAAGCTCGGTATTGTAAAACATATTTTTATACTGGTTCTCCTATTGCTTAACTAGACAGACTAGCAGTTAAAGACATCTCGCTCGCAATTAACTGCCTTTTAAATAAGCACTTGCGGGTAAAAAGTTGAAAAGTTAAAAACTTTTTTATGAAAATCAGAACTTTATTTATTAATAAAAAATAATATACAATCAGTACGTCTAATTAAATTGTGTAGGAACTTAACAAATAGCTTATTATTTAATTAAACAATATAAAATAAAATAAACAAGTTTAATCAAACTTTTACAAATCTTATTCAGTAATGAGATCACAATTACATCTTCAATAAAATCAGTATTCGCGAAACCATAACTATTTTATAAAAATACCCAAAACATGTAAGTATCGTTTTTGAAAGCTTTATGGCACATGACACTTGGTTTCAAATTCTTATGCACTTATGAAATAAACATGTCACAATCAGAGATCAATAATTGCAAAGTTGAAATAATATAATTGTGCGTAACACATAACGTCATAATCAATTAAATATTAGACTTTATATAAAAAAATATAAATTCTGCCATTTTTTATGCTTAAATATGAATTTAAAACTTTAACAAAATGAGTAAATCAGATTAGGTAAATAAGCAATTATACCTAGTAACACTCGTGTAGTATTATCAAAATTAAGTAATAAAGTAAAGAAGAAGTAAGATGTACGTCTTTTCTTAGGTAACCGATGTCCAATAATCTCTTCTGTTCTTGTAAATTCTTGAGTATGTCGTCGCGTTATTATTTTTTTGGGAAACGTTTTAGTTATTGATGTTTTCCTTTTCAATATTGGTTTACTTTTAGGGTTTGATACTGTATTTTGTCTTTGCATGTCATAACCATATTCAGTATCATCACTAAAAACTTCTTCACATGGTTGGTAGTCCTTATCCTTAACAGAGTCATCACTGTCATAATCTAATATTTCTGGTGTAATGCAGTGAGAAGAAGATGGCATCGGGGAAGGAGGGGGCATCGATTCGTGGCAGTATATGGAATGTGTGTCACGCTGTTGAGTTAATGTTTCTATTGTAAGCTTCAGAGTTTCTTCTGGTTGGCTATAATTATACTCGTATATGATTTGTGTTTCATTGAATTTTTTAAACACTTGTGATGTCATCGAGTAGAGTTCATGCGGGGGGTACTTTGATTCTTTTTGGCTAATATTAGAGCAAGTGGAAATGCGTATAGATGGCATGCTGTTAGTGTCAAGGCGTTGTGCAGTTGGAAATTCCTGGTCCACCAACACACTATTCATCATAGTTTGGATCCTTGATGATACACAGGAACGTCTAAAATACAATGAAATATAATCAGTTAACTAATGAACCAATTATATGACACATCTCTTTCGCACTAGTAGGTATAAAACAATCAGCAATCGAAACAGATACCTACAACAACAATTACGATGAACTTAGAAACAGTAGGTACTTTAAAACCCTCTTGCAATAGGTAGGTACATAATGAAAAAAATTAGCAGCACGCGTTTTACCTGTGCAGGTATTGCGGAATACAGAAAAATATATGGTAACAAAAACAGGCATTTATAAAGTTAGATAAATTAAAAACCATTCATTCGTTTTTGCTTAAAAGATTTACAAACATCCAAACATACTTTCGTATTTATAATAATATTACAAATAGCTATTTATTACAATAAATGAAATAATAATGTCAGCTCACCTTTGCGCCATTCTCGTAATTGTGGCGCCAAAAATCAAGAGATGCGCCGCACGTCCGTCCGCTAACGAGCACCCGAAGTGAAAAGGCAGGAATTATAGCCTGAGCTGGTCAAACGCAAACGCAAATCACGAGCGTTTAACTGCTTTTTAGTCTAGTATTGTCGTTTAGCTGCTCTCTAGCGATTGATATTTAGCTAATACTAATTTAAATACATAACTTAAAAGCCGCTATTGGCGTATAACTGCTTTATAGTTATGGCACGATGTTCAGATGGTTATTTGTGACACAATACATGAAGTAGTTAAAGACGCTTAGCTGCTTTTTAGTCAAGCATGACGAGATAACGTACTTTTAGTTAAGTAAATTTAGAAAAAAATGATACATCAATTTGCTGTTAAAGTATGTTAACGTCTTTCTAGAGAAGTATTGTGGCTTAGCCGCTTTTTAATTAAGGGAGTAACGAAATTTATGTGGTTTAACTGCTCAGCAATGTTTTGTATCTCTAAAACTATAAATCATAGAAAAATGATTCTTACACCAAAAGATAGAGCATCGAAAGTTGTATAAGACTACATTACAAAGTGAAAAACGACCAACTGTGGCTTAACGGCCTTTTAGTTAGTGGACGGCAGAACTATATTACCCACCTCATCATCTGCCTAACCTTTTCCCAACTATGTTGGGGTCGGCTTCCAGTCTAACCGGATGCAGCTGAATACCAGTATTTTACATGGAGCGACTGCCTATCTGACCTCCACAACCCAGTAACTGGGTAGTACGATAGCCCTTGGTAAGACTGGTTGTCAGACTTTCGAGCTTCTAACGACCCGTAACGTCTGTCAAAGATCAACGAATGTCAGCCGGGACCAACGGCTTAGATGGTTTTAAGGTGAAATGGAAACCAGAATCCAGGATTATAATAGATTTAATCCCAGATAAATTTCTCACTTATCACACCAATGACATATATTACATTCCGCTGAGAGATATGGAGCCACACAAACTTCAAACTCAAAAGACGTTGTCACTTGACATGCAAGTGACAACTTTGTATTCGTTTACAAATGCTCCAATACTAGGCCTTAAACTAATACAATATTAATTAACAAATACTAGGCCTCAAAACAAAGGTATAACTGTATCAGAACGCACACAACAAACATAGGTATGGTTAATGCACAAAGTTAACATTTCAATATTTGAGACACAAACTTTAAATGTTTCTCAGCAGTTAAAGGTTTTGTTAAAACATCAGCCAACATTTCTTCAGTACAAAGATATTCTAAATCAACCAGTTTCTTTGTTACCAAATCTTTTACAAAGTGATGTCTTATATCAATATGCTTTGACCTCGCATGAAATACAGAATTAACACAAAGTTTCTGAGCTGACTGATTGTCATTTAACAACAAAACTTTACATACAATACCAGTACATTCAGAAATAAATGTTTTCAGAAACATAGCTTCCTTACAAGAGTCTGAAATCGCCATATACTCAGCCTCTGTACTTGAGAGTGCCACTGTACGCTGTTTACGGCTTTCCCATGAAACTATAGACTTTCCAATACAAAATAAGTAACCAGTGTAGGATCGACGATCCACCTGATTGGCCCCCCAGTCTGCATCAGTGAAACCCACAATATCCATTTCACCTTTCTGAAAAATAAGGGAATAATCTACTGTTCCTTTCAAATACCTCAAAACCCTTTTTGCCGCTTTGCAGTGACTTTCACCAAAACAGTTGTTGAACTGGCTAAGGTAGCTGACACTGTGAGAGATATCAGGCCTGGAACATACAGATAAATACATCAAATAACCAATTAGACTTCTATAATCAAAATTACATTTTGAATTATTTTCCTTCTGTAACTTTATTCCAACCTCCATTGGAGTTTTCATTGGTTTGCAATCTGACATATTGAATTTATCTAATATTTTCTTTATGTAACTCGACTGATCCAAGGTGAAGCTCCCATCAGCTGTTTTTTCTATTTTCATACCTAAAACATGATGAGCTGTACCTAAATCTTTCATCTCAAATTCTTCCATCAGTCTCTTCTTTATCACATTTCTTTGTTGTGATGTTTTTAATGTAAATAACATTATATCATCGACATAAAGTGCAATAATTATGATTTCACCCTCATAATTATATATATAAACACATGGTTCTGAAGATAACCTCTTAAACTTCAATTTATGGGTTAAAACATCATTTATCTTCTTATACCATTGTTTCGCCGACTGTTTTAAGCCATAAATTGCTTTATTCAGCTTATAAACGTTCTGCTCACATCCTTTTACCACATAACCTACTGGTTGTTCCATGTAGACTGACTCTTCTAGGTCCCCATTGAGAAATGCAGTCTTTACATCAAGATGCTCAACCGTCATGTCATACTGAGCAGCCAGAGCCAATAGTATTCTAATTGTTGAATACCTTACTACCGGTGAAAATGTTTCATAGTAATCTACTCCATACTTCTGCGTGTATCCTTTTGCCACCAAGCGAGCCTTATACTTGAGTAACTCTCCATTCAATCCTCTCTTTTTGCTGAAGACCCACTTGCATTTTACAGGCTTATGCCCAGCAGGTAAGTCAACTAGAGTCCAGCATTTATTTTTAATGAAAGAGTTATACTCATCTGCTAGTGCTTCACTCCAGTGTTTAGCCTCACTGCCACTCAATGCCTCATCCAGCGTAGTCGGCAGCTCCTCTGCCATTAACTCTGTCAGCCCAGCATACTCTGCTTCAGGAGCATCTTGATATAATGACTGCTCACTGTCCTCGGAGTCAATGCTCGACCTACCTGGAATGTAAGTAACATCAGACGAACAACTATCTGTGCTCTCAGAATCCTCCTCAACATCCAAACTGAACATAGTCTGTCTGCGAAGATTCTTTGTGCCATCAGAAGGTAAATTGTCATGACTTGAGGTATTTATTTGTGGAGACTGTTTGCCTTGGACAGTCTGAGTTGGCTTGGATACTTCTTTTGGTGATAATTGTACTGTAGTTGGTTGTGCAGTACTGTCTTCACTCAATAACCCAGATGTATCAAATACTGCAACATCAGTATTTTTATTTTCATCATGTGACTCAATTTTACTACTTAGAAACATATTTTCTATGAAAGTGACATGCCTTGCCTTATGGACCTTCCTAGGATAAGATGGATCTATGAGTCTGTAGCCTTTACTTTCTTCACAGTATCCTACAAAGATAAATCTCCTACTTCTAGGATCCAGCTTCCTGGCATCTTCATGAACTGCATATGCCATGCATCCAAATATACGTAAATGTGCGACATTTACCTTTTTAGACGTCCATTTTTCTTCAGGCGTTGTTCCCATGACTGCCTTGGTAGGGGAACGGTTTTTTAGATAAACCGCTGTGTTAGCCGCTTCAGCCCAATACTGCTTTCCCAGTCCAGCATCTTGCAGCATACTACGGGTTTTATCCATAATTGTTCGGTTAGCCCTCTCCGCTACACCATTCTGTTCACTGCAGTGTGGGACCGTAGTTTCATGCCTAATCCCACAGGTTCCTAAGTACCCTTGGAACAAAGAATTAATGTATTCACCACCATTGTCGCTTCTTAAAACTTTTATTTTCTTGTTGGTAAAATTTTCAACAAGTGCTTTGAATGTTTTAAATTTTTCAAACACTTCATCCTTTTTCTTTATGAAATAAATAAATGTTTTTCTACTGAAGTCGTCAGTGAATGTTACAAAGTAACGTGATCCACTGTATGATGGCACCTGCATAGGGCCACACACATCAGTATGCACTAACCCTAATATTTCAGTAGACCTACTGTAACTTTTCTTAGGAAATGGCAGTCTAGTTTGCTTCCCTTCTATGCAAGCTACACAGGGACTAAACAAAGAATTATCAAAATTCATACCTGTGACTAATCCATTCTTCATAGCATTCATGCTCCTCGAGTTGAGGTGACCCAACCTCTTATGCCAAACCTCTTGTGATACAGTACCCCCGGCAGACACTAAAGCAGTCATGTCTTCACCGTACACTGGCAACTCCTCAGGTTGAACCTGCTCACAGACTAAGTTCATGGCAACTTCAGATCTTACCTTACAACTCACATTAGCAGTGTCTAGTTGATAAATACCATTATAACATGTACCAGTAGCTATGACCTCATTACCGTCCATGATTTTACATATTTGTTTGTTGAAAATCACACTATATCCTTTCCTATTTAACTCACTAACTGATAATAAATTTGCAGAAAGCTTAGGAATATAGTACTGGGCCCATAACCAGATGGTTTTAAGGTGAAATGGAAACCAGAATCCAGGATTATAATAGATTTAATCCCAGATAAATTTCTCACTTATCACACCAATGACATATATTACATTCCGCTGAGAGATATGGAGCCACACAAACTTCAAACTCAAAAGACGTTGTCACTTGACATGCAAGTGACAACTTTGTATTCGTTTACAAATGCTCCAATAGGCTTAACGTGCTTTTCGAGGCAAGGAGGATTCTTGATATGTAAAGATGGTCACCCATCCACAGACCAACCCTGGCAAGCGTAGCTTAACCTGACGGATCGACCCGTCCGCCTGTTATTACTTAGCCACGAGGTCCTCTATCCCCCTAAGTAATGATTCTTCTAATTTCAGGTATTCATCCACGTCTCAACATGTTACTCCAATACGAACAGAGACCCTATAGAGGAGGTGCTGTACCCACCTCATGCTGATTGGAGGGACACCTTGGAAGTCTGCGACAATATTGATCCTCATACTTTAAAGGTGTTGACTTCTAAGTAAGTACCTAATACCTGACCTTTTATGTCTCTGAGCTGCCTTAATGATATTTTAGAAATAAAAGTTTATTTAGCTAAAAACTTTTTACAAAAAAAAAAACACTAGGCAGTGAAAAATTACAAGAACTCGCGGAAAAAAAATCTGCTGTTCCATAATTATGTTCGCATAGCTCGTCAAAATGTAAGGAACAGCAGTTTTTTCTCTCGTTACACTCGCTGAATTGACCCGACAAGACGGGCCCGCCGCGTACCTACTTATAGCTTTATATCTAATACCAAAATCCTACGATCCGCGATTTTGCGGACGGACTCCGACGAGCCCGGACGACGGACCGTGGGAAGGTGTACGTGCAGGTATCGCAGACACCAGAAGTTCCTCGGTGCGCGGTGCGTGGCGGTCTGTAGTCATCTGCCGTGCGTGTCCGTCTGCAATATTACCGATCGTCGTATTCCACCTTATGATACAGAGTGAACCATTTGTATATATCTGTGGTTAAAATAATGTTATGTTGTTGGTTTGCTGTGCGCTTTGGTTTTTACTGTAAGTGCAGCAAGCAATTCAATAGGGTGTAAGGGTAAACACCGTTGTCATTCAAACCATGGGCAGTTGACTTAAATATTAAAATAAATGACCGAGTAACAACAAAAAAACGTTATTTTCATTAAAAGATTTAAAAAAGTTTCTATCCGACACCGTGCTCGCTAGCGAAACAGCAGACTGACTGAGGGAAGGGTCGCGCTCGCGGCCGGTCAGGTCACGTCCCGCGCCACCCACCCGTGTTGAGACGCAAGGTCGTTGCCCTAGCACCCTAAGGTGAAAGGGTGAAATACTCTTGTGGGAAAATGTAGATTATCTTTTTTTTTAAAGTTGTTTTTTCCATTGATTTTACGTTCTATAAATGAAACCAAACCACTGGTTTCAAGGATAACGGTGTTTACCCTAACATCCTGTATAAACAAATAAATGACACCCAAGGGTTGTCGAGGAGTTGCCATTTTGCTGGTTATTTATTACACATTTAGAGGTATAGGGAACAGGGTGTAAAGTTCACTCATCCTCTCTCATCAACGTTGCTTGCGCGATGCAGGATTTCTCGAGACGTCAGGGTGATGTGTAGTTCACAATGTGGTGTTGTAGATGCCGCCACACACAGATTATGAAATTAAAAACTGTAATGAGTTGGTTTAAATTTATTTTTTCTACACCCATGCTATAAATCCTCTATAAAAGTTCCTGAAATGGTTAGCTTATTGCCAACATTAAAACAACCAGTGTTATAGTAACCATAATATCATCCAAACGGGTGTTATAATGTTGTACTGAATTTCATAATGCAACGCATTTCAAAAAAAGAACATTGTCATGCAGGCGCATTTCACGAAAAAAGCACCGTAATTTAAAAGAAAAAAAACAAAGGACATTCGAATTAAAAAAATCGAATTCACGTGCGTCTTATCCCTCCATTTTTCTTCGATATTAGTAAACCTTTTAGCAAACCTTTTTATAGAGGATTCATATCATGGGTGTAGACATAGATATCCGTGGGTGTAGATAAAGTCTTGAATGCAACTGTAAATAATTAGGTATTAAAACACTATTGATACTCGTAAACCCACATTCGTGTTTTATTATTATATAACAGTTCATAAACTACAAAACACTACATTCCATTAGCTAGGTACTCATTTTAATCACGGGGTCCATCCGTTGTAGCTATTTTCAACGAAGTAGTGATTTATTGCTGATTGAATTTCAGGTACCTAGGAGAGCTGCCAAATACATACACGTTTTCAAAGCAGCTGGCTGAGAACGTTGTAGCAGAGTATAAGGGAATACTGCCGATTGTAATCATTAGGCCTTCTATAGGTAAGATTTATTAAGGGGGATTAAGGGGGAATTCAAATTTTCTTAAGTTTTTTGCAATTTGCAGGTTAATATCAAACACACATCACAGCGCGTCATTTCTCTCTCATAAAAATACTGTGTACCCACTTTATTTTATTTTTGCATTTTTATTTTGTATACGTTCATTTATATCCTGATCAGGTTCAATAACTTAAATTCACTTACATAACCTGGGGAAGAGCGGAGCATTCTAAAACAAGCATACTATTTGCTTAAAAGGATTCTCCCCATTGTAATTAGAATAAGTTATTTAAGTTGAAGCAATAAACTATTTTTTTTTATATCAGGTTGTATGTTGATTAAAATATCAATCGCGACCGTAACAAATATGAATTTATAGAATTATAAACATAAGAATCAGCAATACAACTCTCTAAGGTCATACAAATGTCTTGAATGACTATTTCATGAAATCATGACATTTGGCAGTTGTACTGCTTATTCTAATCAACATACACCCTGACACTGTCTTGCAAATTGCAAAAAAAACTTAAGACAATTTGAATTTTGCGGTCTACCTTAACGCATGCCCCTTGAAAACCTTCTTTATGGCAGAATTATTATAAAAAAGCAAGAAATGTGAAAGTTGGCAATGTCGCAAATAGCTGTCAAATATTTTAGTGTTTTGAAAGAATCAGCATCCCAATATAAAACGCGGCAGTGCTACCAGCCTTTTGGGCACTTTTCCTGTTGACGGCGATGCGGACGAATTTTTTGATGCCCATCTTTCCCCTCCCTTTTTTACATGATTATATACTTTTACATATTATTATCTCATCATTTTTATTGGTCACTAGCTGCGCCCCGCGGTTTCACCCGCGTAAGTCTCGATCCCGTGGGAATATCGGGATAAAAAGTATCCTACGTCCTATTCCAGGTCATGGTCTACCCATGTGAAATATAAATACATAGGTAATAGGATATAAATAATTATTAACTTAATAACTAGAAAAACTTGTAAAGCGCCCTTCCGCTCTCTACCTAGTTTAAAATTTGCTGTGCCCGACAGGGTCCATAATTGTTTCTATTATTTTTTATTTACCACCTAATTTGTACATTATGGATTGCAATAAACGATATGATTTGATTTGATATGCCAAATTTAATCTAAATCCGTTCAGCCGTTTTTCCGTGATTGAATTACAAACATCCAAACACACAAACTTTCACATTTATAACAACAATAATATTAGTTTTTTTTTTTTTTTGTGTTGATACCCAACATGGCCACGTTAATTTTTTTCTTTTTTATTTCGTGACTTTATGTCCTCTCGAGGGCGCCATATTCAATTTAATGTGACGTCATAATAGCCTATAACTAGCGGACGGTCAAGAAGCTTCCAACGATACCTCATTTGTCAAATTTTGATGAGAAGTTTAGAAGTTATGACTGAACACATGAATACGCATACCGGGTAAAATCATAATCCTCCTTTTTGCTTCGTCGTAGTCGGGTTAAACTGAACAAACGTGTTCCTAGCCCCTATAAAGGCTCTTACATACTGGCGCGAATCGCCGCGCGACGCGACGCCGCCGCATTGTTCGCCGTGAAGTTTTCTTAGAAATTGTTTTGTTAAAATTCGGGTCGCGCGACGAATCGCGCCAGTATGCAAGAGCCTTTTAGTCTACATCGGGCTGTTCCCTTAAATATTTTCTTCATTATTTTCAGTGATATCAAGCGTCGAAGAGCCAGCTCCAGGATGGATAGAAAACTTCAACGGTCCTGTTGGTTTACTGGTTGCTAGTGGCAAAGGTTTGTTCCTTCCATTTGTTATGAAAATTATCGGTTCAGGTCAGTCCATGACTTGCCAGGGTTGCGGGAAAGTCCGAAAGGGATACCGGGACCTTGGCAACAGGCAACTGAAGGAACACGGGTGGGTTTTAGTCAGTGAAAGTCTGACACGCCCTTTCGCTCGGCCCAGAGCGGGAGAAGACATTATCCAATGTCTTCTCCCGCTAAATCAGCAGTATAAGCAACCCTCCTACATGACCTACATCGCAATAGCGTGTTATCGAAACTGCAATCATCGCAGTAAAGAACTTTCGTAACAACGAACTTTGCGATGGTAAACTTTCGCAGTAACGTACATCGTATTAAAGAACTTTTGCAGAAACCAACTTCGCGATGGTAAACTTTCGCAGTAACATACATCGTATTAAAGAACTTTTGCAGAAACCAACTTCGCGATGGTAAACTTTCGCTGTAACGTAAATCGCAGTAAACTTCGCAACTATGATTTACACTCGGGCAGGAGTATAATGAATTATTATAATTGATTTCAGGTATCATGCGCAGTTTATACACAGATCCAGATCTGATAGCAGACTATATGCCAGTAGATGTATCTATCAAGAGCTTCATAGTGGCGTCCTGGTTACGAGGTACTAAGGAGTAAGTATTTGTTACATCAATTATGCTGGGTCACAGTATAATAATGTAGCAGTATTATATCTCGGCAGTGACTTTGAAACAATAAGATACCTGCAGCCTCTCACATTTTGTCGCTGCGATGTGGTGTGATTGTGGTACATTTTGATGGGCCCTGAGGTCTGAATTCCTCTTAAGCTGATATCGGTCGCGTACGTCGTACGTCGCCAGTTATGTTTAAGTCCCATGTATTTGGGGGCGAGCTTATTGCCATCAACCGGGCACAAATCCAGACTCCTGGCTGCGCAATGCCAGATGGAAAAAACCAATAACACTTTGCCCGACCCGGGAATCGGACCAGGACCTCATGCTCGGCAGTAGCGTTTGCGACCAACGAGGCAGTTTCTTTCCAACTTTTTATAAACTACGTAACAACTCTGTGCCTCCTGTGATAAGTGATACAACTAAAAAATCAACACTTTACAGAGGCTATAGACAAAATCCCTTTTCTGTAAGCGTTAACGTCAATGGAAAGATCAAATTGTATGGAGTTGACATTAGCCTTAGAGATGTCACGTGACTGGCTGCTGTCAACTACATACAATTTGATCTTTCCGTTGGCGTTAATGCTTACAGAAAAGGGATTTTGTCTAGGCCCCCAGGAGAACAAAGGCAAGATTTAAAAAATTCTGGTTCGTGAACTTCTTTTGAAGTTATAAACATTCACTTTCAATGTGCATTTTAATTTGTATGGTAAATAATATAGTCTTAAAGTTATTCATGAGAAACCTGTAAGATGTACCTTTTTTATTTCCAATATGTGTTAAAATGACGTGATACAATGATACAAGTACAGTTAAATTATGTTGCACCTAAAAGTTGTCTTTGTGTAAACTGATATACTTACTTACAAGAAGTAAAAAATCTAATAACTCATTAGAATAAAATATTATGTTCCTTTTACCTGAATTATCAGTTTGTTAGTGTGCTGTGTGATATAATTTTAGTTATATCAATATTCACGATAAATATACTGAAAAAAAAAAATGTGAAAAGTAATATAATCACTCTTATACCACAAAGCCCGAAAAACAATGTGTGGAGCAATTACAACTCTATCACGATTTTTTTGCCAAAATCCTGGCAGATAGAACTATTATACGATAGCAAATAGAACCGCTAACGTGCCTCTTTGTTTTTATGTACCTAAGTTCTTGCTTTAGTTTTTAATTTTGTACTCATTGTTAATTTATTAAAATAAGTATCTATGCACTTTCTAGCCTGAAGCACAGGTTCAACCTAGTTCAGGCAAATATGCAACTGTGCTCTATTTTAAACTGTTATTGTATTTATTGTAAACGTGTCCCTTCTTATAAATAAACAAATTATTATTATAAAATTATATTATTATAGATATATCACTTTGCACCAAACTATCTCCGAAACTATAGCAGATAGAAGAACGTGAGTTAGACCAAAAAAACCGCAATTTTTTTCTGATAATTTATAATTATGTAAAAATCACAAAAAGGGTACAACTCGACTTATATCACTGATCACAGGAGGCACAGAACTTTTCTCATCCGTCTTTTGTTCAACAGACTTGCCCCAACAGATGACGTCCCTATTTACAACTGCTGTGCTGGCAAATTGAATAACATAACCATGGGTGACCTCGTGGCCATAGGGAAGCAGATAGCGACTTCCGTACCCCTCAATGACAGCTTATGGAATGTTGGTGGAGACATTACCACTTGGAAGACTGTGCATTATATTAAGGTAAAGGAAATAGGTATTATAATTATTTATTTAATACTTTAGGGCCATAAGGCCCTACCCAACCTCAAATTGCTCAGCATGATCCTCCGTTATGCCGAAAATACTGCAGCATTAATTTAAGTTAAAGTTGAGGATTGATGCTAAGTCCTATATTTGACGAAAACACGTTAAAATCCAAAGTTACCTGTAAACCGAACTATAAACCGCTGGTATTAAAAAAATATGTAGTTCAAATTAGATCATGAAACTTTGCATAATAACTGAACTAACTATAAAGCAGGTATTAATCCACCACGTGGGCCCAGTGCGGATTGGTGGATGTCACGTATCTTCGAATTGTGGTTCTAGGTCATGCCGGTTTCGTCACGATGTTTCTCTTCACCATTTTGAGAGCAGTGGTGATGAAATAAATTACACTAAGTCTTTATTTTACTTTACCCACAACTCATAACTCGCGGCTGTTACACCTGGGCCACCACTGCTCTGTACTGCAGACTGCAGCTATTGAATCATCAAAAATATTACATTTTCACTAACCTGTGGCGTCATCTACATCGCCACATGCGAACTACGCATCAAAGACCTGACGTTACACAAAATTCTGCATCGCACAATTAGAGTTTACCGCGCGATCAACATAGACACAAGTTTCCAACATCAATTTGTTGTTGGAAACTTGTGTCTTGGGCAGTTGTCCGCCAGACACAACACCCGTCTGGTCGGAGGATCCTCCATTTTCTATAGAGGATGAGTGATCATTACACCCTGTTCCTCATACCTTTAAAAACCTAACCTATCTTTGTTTTTAGGTCATACTCCTACATTTACTGCCTGCAATCTTAGTGGACACGATTCTCTGGGCGTTGGGCAGAAAACCTATGTATGTAAAAACTTTTGTTATATACTTCAGCATGGCACGATTTTAAAACTCAATTTACTACTTATTTTTTTTTTTCTTTTAAATCTAAGTATTTATTCTCAAACAAGACAATATTTACATAATATTTATATAAGCTTGCAACTAGTAACAATTATGTAAATGTATTTTTTTAAAAGAGGGGTAAAAATAATAGGGCATCAAAAAATTCGCATCGCTGTCAGCAGGAAAAATGTATGGCGATGTTGATTCTTTGGCTAAAAAATAGGCCAGCCCCTCTGGTCATGTGAAGAGGTGACCAACCGCTTGGCGGAGTCTCGAAAAATAAGCTGGCGAAATGCCGCAGGAGCCGCCAGAATGATTAGAGGTTCACCACAACAGGAGAAATCAATAGATTATAATAATATTATTAGGAGCGCAAGATGAAAATTAGATTAGAAGTCCGATTAAATACATAGGGAATATGCATGTGATTCAAATAAGCTCAAGTATTTTTTTTATAAACTATATTACTTCAGAATTATGCCTCCATCAATATTTTTGAATAATATTTATTTTTGAGCGAGAAATTATTTTTTTTAAAGTGCCAAAATTCCGTTGGAAATTCAAATACTAGACAAGCGACGCTATTTGTTAGGGCGATGACGTAACAGTCTATGACAACAATCAAAATGTCAATGTGTTTTGTAGGAGTGTTTAACATTAACTTGACACCATGTTTGTTTGTTGTTTTAGACTGTCACTTCACCACTCCAAGCGCGCCAAACTTTTTTGGCGTCGATTTCTTTTTACTATTATTTGGCGATGTAAACTAACGAATAAAAAATAATAAAAAATACATGCATATTCCCTATTGAGTATGATGCTTTAATTATGATTATTATTATTATTTCCAGGCTGGTCAAAATCCAACGCCGCATCTACATAGCGAATCTCGCCCTTCAGTACTACATCACAACACAATGGACATTCGACAATAAAAACTTCGTGTTACTCCGTTCCCGAATCTTAGAAGTCGACAGAAGACAATTCTACTATGATATGGAGAATGTTGATAAATACCAGTATTTCGTAAACTCAATTATTGGAGGAAGGAAGTTTTTACTTAAGGAAAAAGATGAAGATATTCCGAAGGCTAGGATTCATTATAAAAGGTTAGCTAATTATGTACAGGACGGTGTTAGGACGGAACGTGGTGTTATGAAAACACGGACGGGTGTTATAGTTATTTATGCAACTGTTATATGTATAATAAAGGGTATTAAAAAAGCCGAGTGTGATAATATTATCACATGAGTGTTTTAATACCTAATTATATACAGTTGCATACAAAATTTTATCTACACCCATGATATGAATCTTCTATAAAAGTTACTTTGGAATACCAATATCGAACAAAAATGGCGCGGTACGACGTGAATTCTAATTTTTCGAATTCGAATGAGTTTTGTTTTTAAATTACGGTGCTTTGTTAGTGAAACGCTTGCATTATGAAATTCAGTACAACATTATGACACCCGTTTGGATGATATTATGGTTACTATGACACTGGATGTTTTAATGTTGGCTATAAGCTAACTGTTTCAGAAACTTTTATCGAGGTTTTATAGTATTAGTGTAGATAAAATACTATACCATATTATAGTCATTTTCATGTTGTCAATCCCATATGTTGCACCTGACATGTTTCCTCCCTGCATCGCCCTAACCGTAGGCCGTGCTGATTCTCAGATCGCATACTAATTAAAAGCTAACGTCGCGCGAATACGCGCTAGTCGCGCTCTTAAAATATCACTTTTTGTTCGGAAAACCGGAAAGCGCCCTCAGTCACCGCAAACACGCGTTCAGAGGGCCTAGACAGGTGACAATCGCTTCGAAAGCGTTTCGTATTTCTACAACGACTTTCAACGGGATTGACATAAGCTTTTCGATAGCTTATGTCAGTCCTATAAATTTTTGCCTTTTCCATCATCGTTATCGCTGATAGAATGTCACTTTGTCTAGGGCCTCAGTAGCCCTGTTGAAAGTCAATACTGTTGAAAGTCGTTGTAGAAATACGAAACGCTTTCGAAGCGATTGTCACTTGTCTACGCCCTCTAGTTCATCGAACGAAAACGCGAAGATTGCGTATTCGCGCGCCAGTCGCATATAAACAGGGCGTGGTCTGAGAATCAGCACTTTTTGAACGTCAAAATGACATAAGACAGTCCGCCTTTCACCACTTTCTAATGCACCATGTCTTCTTCCCAGCTAAAGAGCTGGTAAGAAAAAGTGGAGTAACAAACTCCCCACTGGATGCAGCTGAAAAAAAAACCTGCCAAGTGCGTGTCGAACCACGCAGAATGAAAGGTTCCGTAGTTGTGATGAATTTATCCCAAGAATAAACTTAACATATTAGTTGAAAAACTTGTTCTCCCAATCGCGGACGCGGGGTTAGCCTAATTTGATTATAGTAATATTAGCTGCGCCACGCGGTTTCACCCGCGTAAGTCTTGATCCCGCGGGATTATCGGGATAAAAAGTATCCTATGTCCTATTCCAGGTCATGGTCTACACCTGTGCCAAATTTCATCCAAATCCCTTCAGACATTTTAGCGTGAAAGCGCAAACAAACTCCCTTTCGCATTTATAAAATTAGTCAGGATGATTTTTGATTTTGTTTTTTTTTTCTTTCTAGGATGCTGTTCATCGATACGGTGGTACGAATGGTCTTCTACAGTTACGTTTTCTGGTGGTTCCTAAACCTGGGTTTCATGCAGAACATTATTTCATCAATTCCTACTATATTCTAAGTATATTTTGTGTTATTCGACATAATTCTGTTCATTAAAAAGGTTTCAATAATAAGGTTTTAACTGAGTTTGCTGTTTTATTTTATCTATTACATCCATATAAGGCCGGCCCATATAAAATAAGTCCTCCCCAGGTCATAATCTCAGTCTCAGTCAAAATTTAACGAAACAAAGAAACTCACTTTCGCATTTATAATTATGTAACAGATGATTAAACATATAAGTTGGTGTCCTAATTGAGAGCGATCGTACGATGGCGCGATGCGTTTCTCATCTCACGATCAAAGTGGTCGTGCGATGACCTAACAGGTGTCCTAATAGATCGCGCGATGTCCATCGTGTGATGCCCTCGCGCGTCGACGCATCGCGTAGGTAACCGATTAGGACACTCAAAAGAGATCTGTTGCTTTGATTACATGATCGCACGATCAAACGCATCGTACAATCGTTATTAAGCATTTCATGTGCTCGCACGATTACTTGCAAGGTTCTAATAGGACACTCTGATGAAATCTGTATGTTTGAACTCATCGCACGACGAGAACGCATCGTGTCATCGTGCGATCTTCGCCAAATAGGACGACGCCTAATAAGGGTAAGCTCAGACGAAGCGATGCGACGCTGCGCGCACTTTTTAACAATTATCGAACTTATTTTCTTAACAAAAAGGTATAATTTCAGTGCGAGGGTTGACACGTGTCAAAGTACGCTGAGATTGGCGGGGCAGCGCGTGCACCTTATTGTGTAGTAAGTAAATTCATAAAATTGCATCGGATCATAAAAAAATGCGCGTCACTTTGCGTCTCGGTGTGAACTGACCCTAAATTAGATTCAACAACGTTAGTAAATTATTTTAATTAGTTATTTAGAAATCACAGTAGGGAATTTATTTAAGCTAAGATCCGTTATCATATATTCACACGAAAAGCAAATTAACAATCACTAATTACAACATTGACGAATTACTCATATACGTGAATATTGAACTACCGTCATTCTAATAGTTTTAATAGGTACAATATAAATCAAAGATTTATTTATTTATTTATTTATTCACTCCAAACATACAAATATCCTTACAGGCTAGACCCAATACGATATTGTAGCACCCTTAACTTAAATAGTTCCACTGCTTGTACTGTAACAAATTCTATATGTAGCTATTTTTTCAAATTCACCCAAAGCGCAACAGAATATGTCGACGTCATCAGCAATGAGGTTGAGAGTGCGGAGCGCGCTCGTCAGCGGCGCCTCCCGCAGCAAGTTCGTTCGCGCGCGCGGTACCGCCAGCAACCGCGGCTGACGACGACGACCCACATACCCGTCTGGCACGACTAGTTCCACCCTGCGCAATATATCCGCATTGTGTATCTTCCCTCTAATTATCTTAAAGATATAAGTAACAAGTGTTAGTTGCCTCCTGACCCTTAGTTCATTATATCCGACCATACCTAAGACAAATAGTGTTGGATACATCAACGGATAAAATGGATACACCCCGTATTCCCTCATATATATATATCTTATAAATTTATTTTGTACGCGCTCCAACATGAGACTATATTTAGTTTCATGTGGAGACCAGATAACTGCATTACATTCTAATTGGCTCCTGACTAAGGCATTATACAATGCCGTTATAGCTTTAATATTTGTGAAGCCTTTAACCATTCTCAGGACAAATCCTAGGTTTCTATATGCTTTTTTGCAAACCTTAACTATATGATCACGAAACGTTAGCCCCGTGGTGAAACGGATACCCAAGTCCTTCACTTCAGTGACCCTAGCCATCGATACCCCGTCCACTGTATAACTATATCTAATGGGCGTGCGTGCGCGTGAGAAAGTTATGGTCACACATTTAGATGTGTTAAACTGCAGGAGATTACTCTTGCTCCAAGTTACTACCCTATCTATATCTCTCTGCAGTCTTTCACAGTCACCCATGCATGTTATCGGGAGACAAAGTTTGAGGTCGTCGGCAAATAGTAAGCACTTAGCATCTTGTACAACACTTGGTAGGTCATTTATCATTAAGAGAAACCCTAGAGGCCCTATATTACTTCCCTGGCTTACACCCGATCTAGTATAGTATGCCTTCGATTGGTAACCCGCATAGTCAACATACTGTTGCCTGTTACTCATATAAACCGCGAAAAACTTAAGTAAATGCGGGGTGAAACCGAAGCCTGCTAACTTTTTTAGTAGTACGTCATTATCGACTAAATCAAACGCTTTTTTAAAATCGAAGTATGCAGCATCGGCTTGCCCCCCACCGTCCACTATAGGCACCACTTCCGCCATGTAGCTAAGTAAATTACTCGTGGTGTTTCTAGCTGGCCGAAATCCATGCTGCGCTTCGGTAAGTTGCGAGCCAACTTGCTGATATACTTTCTTATAAATAGCAGATTCTAATACTTTAGCCGCTGTTGATAATACCGCAACCGGTCTATATTCTTCAACTTTCGTTCTCGAACCTCCCTTCGGTACCGGTATGACCCGGGTAATCTTCCACATCTCGGGATACACAGCTGATTTAAGGCAGTGGCTGTAGATGTGCCAGAGCGGTCTCGCTAACCCCATGCGACAGTCTCTAAAAACGTACGGCGGAATACCATCAGGCCCTGACGATTTTTTCGGCTTAAGTTGCTGCAGGGCGCCTATCACATCCTCCAACTCCAATCTGTCAAGATGAACCCGCCCTGCTCCGTTCAGACTACCTGCATCCACTACCGCTGCATCCACATCCAATCTAGGTTTCTCTACATGATATACTGAATAAAAATATTCAGCAAATTCTTGAACCGCTTGTTCATCTGTCAATGCATCTCCGTCCTTCAAAATCTGTTGGCTACTACTGCTACCTCTTTTAGAATTAACGTAAGCCCAAAAAGATTTAGGATCACTCGACATTTGGCTTTGTATACGTTGACGATATTGTTCATGCGCTACTAAAATCTTCCCTTTAACTGTAGCCCTACACTGAGCAAACGTTTCGTAATCATTCCCTGAACCACTACTTTTATATTTTTTATGAAGAGTAGCTTTAAGTTTTATGTCGCGAAGTTTTATGTCGAAGATTAGGTATCATTATCGGGTTTTTATCAGCACAAACAGCAATATAAAAATGGAATCGGATAATAAATTGACAGAGGTTCGACCTGTTCAGTTGTCCGTGTGGAGAAAGGGCCGAGAAATGAAGATATCGTGATGTTCCCGTCAGAGGACGTGGCGAGCGGGGTCGAGGCTCCGCCCCTCGCCCGCGGATGCTATACGCGGTGTATATTTGCCTATAGCGGCTTGAATTGAAGTGATTCCAATATCCTATTTACAGAATAAACAATTTCATTTCATTTCATTTGAGGCAACGTCGGCCGCGGTTTTTAATAACGCGTCCGTGTAATTGGTTGCAATGAGTTTTCCTGTAGGCGCGACACGACGCTAAATCCTATAGCGACGTTTTCTTCACGATATCTCGGCGGTCTGTCACCGTCAGGTGAGACTCCTGGGGGAGGCCCAGCCGGTGACGATCAGCGACGGAGATGCCGACTCGACGCTCCTACAGGTTAAGGGAGTAGTTTCCCCTCGCCCCGGTCCCAGATCTAAAGTCGAATTATTAATTCAATGGAGTAAAATGACGGGTGCTAGCTGTCACCTAGTAACATAATAAGGTCCTATTTCTATTGTAATATTAGTATCACAAACGTTGAATTAATGAACAAGTTAGTTTAATCTAAGTAAGTTAAGTTTAATATTAAGTTTACAATCTAGAACACAATATTCCCATAAAATATTTTAAAAGTGACAGCTAGCACCTGTAATTTTACTCCAGTGAATTAATAATTCGACTTTAGGGCCGAGAGAGATGGTCGTCGCGACGCCGCCGTCAGGTGGCATGGCGAGCGGGGTCGGGGCTTCGCCACTCGCCCGCGGAGGCTATACAGTGGCCCGTTAATACGGGCCCCTGCTCATTATGCGCATTAGAAGATGTCATAACATCCTAGACATCCATCCCATCACCAGGTTGTTTCATATCCCTTTCCGCAAATCCAACCTTGGTCTCAACGCTCCCTTGATCCGAATGTGCAGAAATTACAATAGCTTTTGTAAATCATCAGAAACCGACTTACACGGAGTATCTCTTAACAAGTTTAGAAGATCAGTCTCCGAGGTACGGGATTGCATAAAATAACCTATAAATAATATTAGTTATCTCTCATTCTCTCTCCTTCTACCTTTTCTGGCAAAGTTTTATATTTTTTTTTAATACATAGGTAATCTATTTATTTTGTATTTTGATTACTTATTGTATTGTATTTTATGTTTCTTTCAAGTTTTATTTTTATTTTATTACTATTTTGTCTTGTGGCAAATGCTGTGTATACCTATATTAGACATTCATACCAGTATATTTTTATCTTACTGTTCCCATTTAATTGTTTTTGTATGTACTGCTGTTGGTGTACCAAATAAATAAATAAATAAACATAAACTAAAATTCAAACCAACACTTCGACTTCAGTTGCAAAACAGTACTGTATCTTTTTTTTCTTTTGCTTATATTATCTCGAAAATGGTGTGTCGTATCGCAAAAATAATGAAAATTTCGGCCCCCTTTAGAAAACCCATAAACTACTGAGGCTAAACATAGGGGAGTACAAGACACGGGGTAGGGAAAACAAGTACCAAGTGGAGGCGCGATTGTCAAATTCAATTTTAGTTGTGTCAAAATAATTTTTAAATTTTGAGATTTTTTTTGACATTATAGCGTTATGATTCTCATAGCCAAAAGTAAGGAATTTTAGTGATAGTTTAGATCGGTGTACAAGTGAATCGGCACCATTGTCGCGAGTGTAGTTAGGATAAAGTTAGGATGTTCGTCAACCTCTACAACGGATCCTCAATTCGTGCTCATTAATATACAAGCAGACACGTTTTACCGTTGATTAAAACGTTAATTAATCATATTAAGGCGACATGCTATTCGCAGTTCGTGATACATTCTTGATAGTTGGTTTTGCAATGAGAAACTTTCTATAATAGAAACTCAAATAATTCCCACTTTGATTTCCTAAAAAAATTATTGAACAGATAGTTCATTGAGGCGTGACTTTGCGGAAATCTATTATAATAAAATACAATAGACGTAGATATATTTAGTAACCTATTCCACTTGACTATTCTTCAAGAGTCATAAAAAATCCTGTAAGAAACTTGGTGTGGCAACACGTCGTGTTCTGGTTTGCGACTGGTCAATCGTCATCCTGAGGATGCCTCGTTGAAAGGTGAAACACAACATGTCGATTTCTTGGGGATTGGATTTTTATTGCAATAAAAATTAAATAAAAACATCCGTTTGCCAATTACTGTCGACTGTTATTGTATTATGATTGTATTCGTTTTTTCAATGGATAAGTTATTTCCATAAACCATGTGATCAAGGTTATGTTCAACAAATAGGTTTTAACTCACCTCAAATGAGTTGAGTTGAGATGTGAGCTTCCCCTTAACTCGTAACTGCCCATAATATTCAAGAAACCTTATTTCCATTAAATCACGACATTTGAACCTTAGTCACAATGCTTGCCTTTCCCTCATTTGCAATTCAAAACGTTGGTACCGTAATTAACCTTTTTGTCCAGAAAACGTAAATTATGTGCACTTGTGCGTAAAACTCGAGCGCTGAAGTGTTCGAATTTTGATTTTGGATCTGGTTTTTTTTTTAAAGTGAACCTCGGATTTTAATAATTGTTTTTAATAATATAATTGTTATTTTTTATGTGAGTTTTAAAAAGTTATTTATTTTTGTTTTTTTTTTATTTACTTATTTAATTACGTAATTTATGTTATTTATTCGTGTTAATAATAACACTATGGACTCATGTCTCAAATAAAGAATTTTAATTTGAATTTGAAATAACAAAATTTGAAATGACAAAAACAAACAAAATTTAATAAATATTTAAATAATAAAAGTTCTGAAATATTTAAAAAACGCAAAATTGTTTGTTACAGAATTTAAATAGAAAGACTACTTATTTCAGTTAAAACAAAAATAAAAACGTTTTGTTTATTTTTTATTACTATTTATTTTATTGGAAATTATCGTTTATTTTTTATTACTACTTATTTTATTGGACATTCGTTATTTTTTGTAATAAGTAGGTACCTACTATTTTCATATTTTTTTCGTATAACATAACTAACTATTCGCAATATGTGCCAAATTAAATGACTATAATAATACCTAATCATAATATTTTTTTACATTTTTAAATGTTTTTTTTTTAATATTATATCTTTTTCGTATAAATAATATTATTTAAAAATGTAATTAAGAAAGATAAATAAACGACATCATAATTATTATTTTAGTCAATTATTATTATTGATTATTCCCGGGAGAAGTCTTGTTCCCTTAATTTTAAAAAGGGTTCAATAACTTTTGAAAGGATCAATTTAAAAAAATCCCCAATTATAATGTTATTATTCGTACGAAACGCTTGCTCTCATTCGTTTAGGAACATTACATGCATAAGAATAAGGTTCATATTCATATGAAACGCTTACTTACAAAGTACATACCTAAAGTCAGAGTCCGATCTGTGAATCTTGCCGTTATATCTCATCGCCCGGATGGCGGTACGTCAAAGGGCGCTAATTAGTGTGTCGCGTGGACCTTAGTTCATTTCGATTGCGTAGACGCTCTTGGAAATAATGGAGAGCTTTCTTGGATTATTGTACGATAGTTATATAATAAGGGGTATTAATAGTATCACATGAGTGTTTTAATACCTAATTATTTACAGTTGCATATAAGACTTTATCTACACCCATACCAATATCGAACAAAAATGGCGCGGTACGACGTGAATTCGAATATTTCGAATTCGAACGTATGTTTTGTTTTTAAATTAAGGTGCTTTGTTAGTGAAACGCTCGTGAACTCTTTAAAAAAAGAACATTGTCATGTTCTTTTTTTTAAATGAGATGCATTATGAAATTCAGTACAACATTATAACACCCGTTTGGATGATATTATGACACTGGTTGTTTTAATGTTGGCAATAAGCTAACTGTTTCAGAAACTTTTAGGGAGGATTTATAGCATGGGTGTAGATAAAATTTATAAAGCCGCTAATGTGACGATAGACGCAGGTGCGGCCCCAGTCTAACAGTTATTGATATAGGTGGTGTGATACCCCCGTGACTCGGAAAGCATGTAAAGCCCCAACGGCTTTACATGCTTTCCTGCGCCTGATCTCTCCCCGGACGTGTCGGATTGCCGTCCTATCGGACTCGGAGAGTAAGTGCTCGGCGACAGGACGCCGTCACTGAGCCGCCGCCATGCGCCACCGCACCTCAGCAGTGTACACGGCACCGCCGGCCGCCGCGCCGACGCCGCGCCGCCACCGCGCCCTCGCCGTGCCACCGCTGCGCCTTATAAGGGCGATGCCCCATTAGTGCGTTGCGTTGCGTCGCCGCCACGGATCAAAGCATTCAGTCTCCATAATAATGATTCGGAACCATAGCGATCGAACCACTGCGACGACGCAACGCAGCGCAACGCACTAATGGGGCCTCGCTCTAACGCGGTTTATAAAGGGCGCGGCAGCGGCATGGCGCGGCGCGGTAGCGGTGCGGCGTCGGCGTCGGCGCGGCGGCCGGCGGTGCCGTGTGCACAGCTGCGGTGGCGCATGGCGGCGAGATTGGCATCTATGACCGCTATTCCGTCGGGAGAATATTATTTTTGTTTACATGAGAAAAGATTTTTTTTTAAATAATTTATTTACCTATTACAGATAAATAAGAGAGAATATTGACATAAACCATGGGTTTTCTTGAAGAAAGAGATATGTCGGATGTACCAACCATACCGGAGTTTTATAAAGGAAAAACTATATTCATAACAGGAGGTTCAGGTAAGATTTGTCTATTTCATATTGCTTACGAACCTAGACTCCAGACAGGCGCTTCATAATCAGGCTATAATGTTCCCACTGCTGGGACACAGGCCTCCTCTCGGTGAGAGGGAGCGGGCCGTAATCCACCACGCGCCCAGTGCGGGTTGGTAGATGTCACGTGTCTCCGAATTTTTGGTTCTACCGGTTTTCACAAGATGTTTTCCTTCACCGTTTTGAGAGCAGTAGCGATGAAATAATTTTCACAAAGTAAAACGCCTGTCAGGGTTCGAACCTACAACCTACCACTCGTAAGTCGCGACCTAACGGTCGCACCACTGCTCTCAAAACGGTGAAGGAAAACATCGTGAGGAAACCGGCATGTCCTAGAACCAAAAATTCGAAGACATGTGACATCTACCAACCCGCACTGGGCCCACGTGGTGGATTACGGCCCACTCCCTCTCACAGAGAGGAGGCCTGTGTCCCAGCAGTGGAAACATTATAGGCTGATTATGCTAATATTGAGCTCTATTGCTTAAAGGCTCTTACATACTGGCGCGATTCGCCGCGCGACGAGAATTTTAACAAAACAATTTCTGAGAAAACTTCACGGCGAACAATGCGGCGGCGCCGGCGGTGCGTCGCGCGACGAATCGCCCCAGTATGTAAGAGCCTTAATGGTTTCTCAGGAAGTGAATAGGTACTTTTAATTCTAAAAGAAATTACCTATACAATACGGTTAATACCAATACAATACAATAAGGTTATTTACGGATATGCTAATAGTTAGATGTACCTAATGGAATTGTATTTTTTTGGAACTTTGTGTTTCGTGTTCCAGCGAATTACATACCTACATACATAAACTCAAGCCTTCTTCCCGTGGGGAATATCCTTTTTTTTTTTTTGTTTTTTGGTTGGGAAATCATCAAATGACTTTTCCCGCTCTGGGCGGAGCGGAAGGGCGTGTCAGACTCTTACTGACTAAAACCCACTTGCACGATGCAGGATTTATGTGACGTCAGGATTTTTGTGTGACGTCAGGTCTTCGATGCGTGGTTCGCATGTAGCGATGTAGATACCGCCACATCATGTTGACTGTACTTTTTAAAATTTCGAGCAGACGATGTTTTCAGGATTTTTTTTTTAATTTTTCAGGCTTCATAGGCAAAGTCCTGATAGAGAAGCTGCTGTACTCCTGCACAGGTTTAGACAGAATATACCTGCTGATGAGGAACAAGAAAGGGGTCAAGTCTGAAGACCGACTGGCTCAACTGTACGCTACACCCGTAAGTAACTACCGTACAGTCAGCCGCAATAATATGTATACTACTATACTCATGAATCTCCATAGAAAACTGTAAAACAGATGAATTATTTCGTAATAATGAATCGCACGCAGATCATAATTATTATGAACTAGCTGACCCAACAGACGTAGTCCTGTAAATTTTCTAATTTTCCGCGCAATTTTCTTAATTTTTTCTTTCATAAGAACCTTCTCCTGACAATAACAAACACAACAGAAAAAGAATTAGCGAAATCGGTCTAGCCGTTCACGCGTGATGACGTGACCAAGGATAAGAAATAGGGATTTATTTTTATATACCTACTAGCTGCTCGCCCCGGCTTCGCACGGGTAGCAAGTACATATCTACGGCGCACCTACCCTACCTACCTACCTACCTACCTACCCTACCCTACCTACCTACCCTACCTACCTACCTACCTACCCTACCTACCTACCTACCTACCCTACCCACCTACCTACCTACCTACCCTACCTACACCTACCTATCTATCTACCGTTATATTAAAAAAACCCATTCTATACAGAATGTATGAGAAAACGATTTTACTTCATATTTTTTTTTTCGTGAATTTTTCCAATTTTTTAATAGTTATTCTGCTATTCTGGGCGAAGACAAATCCAACAAATCAAAGATCATCAAAATCGGTCCAGCAGTTCTCGAGTTATAAGTGTTGTAACAAACACGACTTTCTTTTATATATATAGATAGATTTCGATTGTCAGTTTGTGACATTTTATGATGATTCATAATATTTTCCTATTATGACTCTGCCAAAGTGACTGTTTTAAGCCCCCAGTTCTGATGCTAATTGAGAGGATTTATTCCAGTGTTTTGACCGACTTAGAAGAGAGCGACCCAAAGCGTTTGAATCGAAGGTCTTCGTAGTCTCAGGAGATGTTCTAGAAGCTGGACTTGGTAAGTGTCTTCAATCATAAATAAAAAAAAATAACAAAAAATCAATGTAAAATGTAATTCTATGTAAAACTACATTTATATCTGTATTTTTCATGGTGTACATAATAAAGAGTTATTCTATTCTATAAATCTATAAAATGAGCTTCTCAAGCGCACCCCAGGCGCACAAACAGAGAAAAACGGTTTTCCATCTGGAATTTCTCAGGACCAGCGCGTAGTCTGAATTTGTGACCGATTGATGGCAAAATGAAGGCATGAAGAACAGGGTGTAAAGTTCAATCACCCTCTATAAAAAGGGATGATCCTCAGATCAGATGGGTGTTTTGTCTAGTGGGCGACTTCCCGAAGATTAATGTTGGGAAGTTATATACAACCTGTCACGGAATAAACGCAAGAGCTCATACACCCCAATTAGAATATTAAATTATAAGACTAAAATAATATCTGTAATTTAATTTAATTAAACGACACCTAGTTTTTTTTTACAAAATAGACTTCCTGACTAAACATGAAACATAGGATAGCTATGAGCGTATTACAAATTTGTTTATGCATTTGAATAGGCTTTATTCCTTTGAGATAAGGCTTAAATTTCCTTAAATAAAATATCTTATTACCTTGGTAAGACGCGGTGGTTCTAATTTCAGTTAAAGAAAAAAATTTTTTCATGAAAAATTAACACATATAAATAATGATGGAAATCGATTCAGAAGCCGATTCTGTGCAAACTACTTTCAGGTCTTGCGCTTATTCTGTTACATGTTGTATATGCTGATCGCGCGGTAAAATCTGCTTGCGCGAAGCAGGATTTTGCATGACGTCATTGTGATACGTAGTTCGTATGTGGCGATGTAGATGCCGCCACAGGCTTCCCTATTAAATTGGATTTAAACATAACTGGTTAAATATGAGTGTATGTATGAGGTATACCTGAAAGGAAAAAAGGGGAAACAACAAATAGGGGGAAAATAATGCGTCACATTCACAGGAAACGGCCATCGCTCAGCATAATGCTGCGACCTCTGCTTAACCCTTCGGGGAAATACAGACGTGATGTTATGCAGTTTTGTTTTTTTATTATTTCCAGGGTTGTCACAAGAAGACCGAGCACTTCTCGTCAATCGAGTGAACATCATATTTCATGTAGCCGCTAGTGTCAGGTAAGGGTTAAATTTCTATAAATATGTATACTTCTAACTATGGTAGAATTATAATAACCTTCACTATCTAATGTGGCGATGGCCAGTGGAGCAGACGAGTCATAGAGAGACCGCGTATCGGCAAGTAGAGTGGGACAACCCCCCAGCTGGATGGACCGAAGGTGGCTGGGTCAGACTGGATGCGAAAGGCGGGGGACGGGTGTTGTTGCGCAGCCTGGGATGTTTTCCACCATCCACACGGGCGATGCCGCGGGATAAAGCTAGTACCTATTAAAAAAACGTAAAAGACTACCATCGAAACAATAAAAATACGAAGCCTGGACCAAAATTTTAACTTACTAGCTGCGCCCAACGGTTTCACCCGCATAAGCGAGACTTATGCTGGTGAAATCTTATCCCTTGGGAATATCGGGATAAAAAGTATCCTATGTCCTTTTCCAGGTCATGGTCTACCCATGTGCCAAATATCATCCAAATCCGTTCAGCCAGTTTAGCGTGAAAGCGTAACAAACAAACAAACTCACTTTAGCTTGTGTAATATTAGTTAGGATAAGAATTTTGTAAAGATAAGAAGCCAGGCCCGGGTGGACGGCACGTTGTGTTCCACGCGCGCCTCAAAGAGATGTCAGCACAATTGGCGGAGTCCGCTAGGACCGATGACTGCCAGGGTTGCGGGTTAGTCCGAAAGGGATACCGGGACCTTGGCAACAGGCAACTGAAGGAACACGGGTGGGTTTTAGAAAGTAAAAGTCTGACACGACCTCCCGCTCCGCCCAGAGCGGGAGAAGTTACTCCCACTCCACCCAGGGAGCGGGAGAAGTTATTTGATGACTACCCACCCTCAAAAAAAAAAGGCAGTCCATCCTGTTTAACACATGAATTATTTTCAGGTTCGATGACACGTTAAAATTTTCAGCACAAATAAACTTAAGAGGAACCGTGGAAGTCATGGAGCTGGCCAAAGATGTTCGGGAGTTATCTGTAAGTGAATCTAAACGTAGAACCATACCCTTCATCTTCATCATCATCATTTCAGCCGAAAGACGTCCACTGCTGGACATAGGCCTCCCCCAAGCACCGCCACTTCAACCGGTTCTGTGCTTCTCGCATCGAACGCATTCCCGCGGCCTTCAACAGTTATCGGTCCACCTTGTGGGGGGCCTTCCAACGCATCTATTATACAGGGTGTAAGCCCTCCGCAGACTGATGGGATGAATTCAGTCATCTGCCCAGCCTTTTCCCAACGATGTTGGGGTCGGCTTCCAGTCTAACCGGATGCAGCTGAATACCAGTATTTTACATGGAGCGACTGATGGGATGGGATGAATTCAGTATATCATACTAAAACGACTGGTACATGAAATTATTTCAGGAACGGTATGGGAATCCAATAAACCTGATTTGTTTTATTTACTCACACGCAATGTATCGTTACCGTGGCGAAACGCACGTAGCCGCACTCTCCGTTGCGGGGCGCGCGCTCGCGCCACGTCATTTATCAATGTAAATTCTGAGCTCCACGCGTCGTTCGCTATAGTATTTCAACAGCCATTGCTGATTTCGCTGTTTTATTTACTTATAAGGAGTCCTGCGTACAGAGAATGTAATTTTACATTAAAATAAAGGAATAGTAACAGAACAAACAACAAAAAAAAGAAAAAAGTCCTGAAAATATTTCCGATGGAATATGATTCAAATTATGGAGCTGAATGTCCGTGTAAGTTTGCGGAGGGCTGTCCCTTACACCCTGTATACTATACTGCTTCTCTTCACAGTCGCTGGTCCACGTTTCGACATCATACTCCAACACGAACAGGGATCCCATAGAAGAGGTCCTGTACCCTCCGCTGGCTGACTGGAGAGAGACGCTGAAGGTCTGCGAGACAGCTGATGAGCATACCCTGAGGGTGCTTACTCCTAAGTAAGTTTTATATCCGGATTCTAAAACCAAAGTATATTGAATCGAGTACATCTTTGACACAACTATCTAAATAAGGTCAGTCATGCTCTATAGAAAAGGGAAGTTCCTCCGACCAGACATTTGTCGTGTCTGGCGGGCTACTGCCCAACGATTGATGTTGGAATCTTGTAAGTCTTCAAAGACAGCGAGGTGGAAAATTCTTAAAATAAGGCAACAAAAAAAAACCATTTTCTCGACCAGGTCAGGTAAAAAATTTTCAAAAATTCATAACTCGAATGAAGACGCGATAATAGTTTGCTATGTCTTCACTCTTGTAAGACAACTCTAATGCGCAAAAGCGTTTACTGTATGGCTCCGGTCATTTATAATAAAATACCCAAATCTTGGAGGGAATTGCCGGTATTGTTATTCAAAAAAAGGCTTCGCAATTTTTTAGTGAGCAAAGCGTACTACTCCATAAGTGACTTTCTGTCTGAAAAAGAATTTAATTAATGTGAATGCAGTATGAATGTAATGTAATTTATGTAATATAATGTAATGTAATTTATTAGTGTTGGATATAATTTAATTTGGAAATTTGACATGTTATCATTAGAAATTGTATACTTATCTAATTAATTGTGAATTTGCTGTATGATTTTGATTTAAAAATTGACATGTTATTATTATAAATTGTAGACCTAATTAATTGTGAATACATAAATGACATGATTTAATTTTATTAGAAAATTGTGAATTTTTGTATGCCTATCGGCGGGACATAGACGGACTCTGTAATATCTATATTTTAACATCTTCTAACCTATGTACACAAAATAAATGAATTTGAATTTGAATTTGAATTTGAATTTGAATAATCGCGGAAAATACATGGTTGTGTATTTGTCGACCTCGTGGTAAACTCTAATTGCGCGATGCAGGATTTTTGTGTGACGTCAGAGGGCCAAGTCTACTAATTTACAAACGTGTCAGTGGTCTCACAATGATCAATTTTTGACAGATATGCCATACAAAATCTGTCAAAAACTCCACCGGCACCCAGGTCGTTGATTCGTAGTTCATATGTGGCGATGTAGATGCCGCCACACCTACATAAAATTCTTTAAGAATAAATTGGTTAACCCATCTTTCTAAGTTCATGATCTACTCCAGGTACCTAGGAGAGATTCCCAACACATATACCTTCATGAAGCAACTAGCAGAACATGTCGTGTACGAGTACAAGGGACAGCTGCCCGTCATCATTGTTAGGCCTTCTATAGGTAAGCAGATCACCTACTCTAGCATCATCATCACCACCATCATCATCATCATCACCATCATCATCATCATCATCATCGTCATCATCATCATTTCAGCCGAAAGACGTCCACAGCTGGACATAGGCGTCCCCCAAAGTCACAAGAGTCCGTGTGGTGCTGGACGTAAAAAATCGCACGGGTGTCATAACAGGCGACTAATTAATCAGAGGCCCTAGACAAAGTGACATTCTATCAGCGATAACGATGATGGAAAAGGCAAAAATGTATAGGACTGACATAAGCTATCGAAAAGCTTATGTCAATCCTGTTGAAAGTCGTTGTAGAAATACGAAACGCTTTCGAAGCGATTGTCACTTGCCTAGGCCCTCTGTAGAGAATGGGCAGCAGCGTTCTCTATGCATTATGCGATCGCCAAGCGTGGCGATTATGGCAAACCCCTCAAAAAATGACAAGTACCATAAAAACCAAGCCAACCAAGCCAAGTGCGAGTCTGACTCGCGCACGAAGGGTTCCGTACCATTATCTATAAAAATGGCAAAAAAATCACGTTTGTTGTATGGGAGCCTCCTTAAATATTTATTTTATTCTGTTTTTTAGTATTTTTTGTTATAGCGGCAACAGAAATACATGATCTGTGAAAATTTCAACTGTCTAACTATCACGGTTCATGAGATACAGCCTGGTGACAGACGGATAGACAGACAGCAGAGTCTTATTAATAGGGTCCCGTTTTTTTGGGGTCGGCTACCAGTCTAACCAATTGCAGCTGAATAAAGCCAGTATTTTACATGGTAACTGGGTAAAACGATACCCGTAACAAATGTCAAAGATCCACGAATGACGGTCGGGACCAACGGCTTAACGAGCTTTCCGAGGCACGGAGGAGTCTTGTTATGTAAAGGTGTTCTCCCATCCACGGACCAACCCCTGCAAGCGTAGCTTAACCTGATGGATCGACCCGTGCGGCTGTTACTTAGCCACGAGTTCCTCTCCTCTATTCCATGTTAGTTTTTAATTATTTCATAAATACGTCATATTGTTGACAAATTAATATTGTTTATAACTCGGCGTGGGAAATATTATACTTAGCGCACTAGTGTGTGCGTAGACACAAGGAAGAGAGAGTGTACCGGTGTCTAAAGGTGTCTAAAGGTGCACATGTTAATAGATACTTACCTACCACAACTTGTAGGTAGGTAAACTCTGGAAATTATGTCGTGTTTCTGAGAAAGCCGATAAAATATGAATGAATATTAAATTTTTCAGCTAACACTAAAATAAGTATTTAAATTATGTATAAGTCGGTACCTACAAGTCCGTTATTAAGGAAATAAAATATAAGTTAAAATCTTTTTAAAAACAAGCTTTTAATGAACTAAAAAGTACTAAATAAAACTTCCGTAAACATAGAACTTTAATATTTTCTTAAAACCTTGAGGCTTACCTTCAAGTTTAGTGTAAGAAGGACATGTTATGTGCCTCAAGCTTTTGAGCTATGATTTTTTCAAAATGTCTCGGTAGTTGTTTACGTATGCCAAGTTACAGCTCAATCAGATGCCAGGAAGTGCTTGAAAAATTGATGACAAAAGGAGTAACCGGAAACATACGAACAGGGCAAGCTAATATAAAGCTTGTAATAAAAACCTTTATGAAGAGCTCATTTGGCATCAAAAAATTCGTCCGCATCACTGTCAGTAGAAGAAGTAAAGTTAAATGTAAACTTTTGAACTAAAATAAAATAATTTCCCCCATTTTTCAGTAATATCAAGTGCTGAAGAGCCAATACCAGGTTGGATTGAGAGTTTCAACGGTCCTGTAGGAATATTTGTTGCTTGTGGCAAAGGTAAGATCTCGAACATTTTCTTTTGGTTTTAATATTTCAACAAAGTAGGTACCACACCATACAATTAATTCATGAAAGATCAAATTTTTTGATGCAATGGCCATTTTTACAAGCCTTTATTTAATGAATGATTTAGACATAACGCTTAGTACAATAATTGACTAAAAAGTTATTAAATTAATGTAAGTACATTTGTGCGCGATAGATGGCGCTGATCTCAATATGTATAAACTTTTTGGAAGAGTGAAAATTTTATGGAGAGTTCAATATTAGAAATATTGTGCATTATTACTATAGGTAACTGAAAATTGTTACTTTATTTGTACAAATTAATCAGATTTAAAAAGCTTTAGAAAATCTTTCTACGTCGCGTTCAGTTGCTGTATAACCGTCCTAGATGGCGCTGTTTTCAGCTTAGTTGTGTGTCACCTACGTACAATAATCAACCAACTACGTACTGTGATTATTCATTTGTGAGTCGTACTTGTGAAAATTTGCGCATTAGCAAATCTATTACATTTGTCCTAACATAAATAACGACTATTAATAAAAAATCTGGTGAAAAGTTACGGTATCATTAGCTTATCAAATAAATGCATATTTTGACGACTAAAAGTAAGTCTTCGGTAGTATAGTGGTAAGTATCCCCGCCTGTCACGCGGGAGACCGGGGTTCGATTCCCCGCCGGAGAGAATCTTTTTGCATTTTTTTTATGTTTTAACACTTCGTTCTTAATACTTTTTCATGCATTTCTACTACATTTACCTTTATCTTGACCATAATAAGTAAGTTTTTTTTGTAAATCCCAGACGGCTGTCCTCCTTACCTAATGTTACTATGTATTTATCTTTTTAGGAATAATGAGAACTATTCACACGAAACCTAACATTATATGTGACTTCATCCCCGTGGATATGTGCGTTAAAAACATAATTGCTGGCTCATGGGTCCGAGGCACCAAGAAGTAAGTATATTTACTAGCTGCGGCCCGCGGTTTCACCCGCATAAGTCTTGATCCCGTGCGAATAACGGGATAAAAAGTATCCTATGTGTTAATCCAGGTTATAAACTATCTGTTTGCCAAATTTCATCCGAATCGGTTCAGTAGTTTTTGCGTGAAAGAGTAACAAACATCCATCCATCCATCCATCCATTCTCACAAACTTTAACATTTATTATATTAGTAGGATGTAAATCCTACTTATTTCTTAATAGTGCTGTGAACTTTACATGTATTGTATTTCTCATACCTCTATGCATAGAGATATAATAATTATAGTATAGAGTGCGCGCAACAAACTATGAACAGTAGGCACGGGTTTAAACAACACGACGTTCCTCACCACACTCACTCACTCGTCAGTTCGAGATTCATTCATTTGTATGTCACAGTGAAGCGGTACATACAAAATGTTATTTTGAGGTGTTGGGACATTCAATCATTTTGTATGGGACTTTTGAAGTGCCTCTTGTATGTCTTACCCAACACTAATCTATAGCTCACTTGTCGACGATGCGCACTAAGCGATTTGTGCAATACGCGCACTCTATGTAATATTATAACTCTATGCCTCTATGGTATGAGAAAGATATTTATGTATGTTTATGATCTAATTTAAAGTATTTTTTGAATAACAGCAGTTTATAGTTCGGTTTAGAGGTAACTTTAGAATTTTGGTTTTCGAGAAACATAGTATATACTCAACTTACATGTATATTTCAACATAACGGAGGATTAAGAACTAAGCAATTTATGCGGCCTTCCCAAATGTCCTTTCTTTGGTATTGTTCGTCGAATCGTTGAGCTGCTTAGGTTCTGAGTTGAGCTACACGATGACTGACAAATGCGTGCACTGACTGGACAGGTCCACTCAAATCTGTGTGGTTCTTTCCTTGAGACACCAATCCATTTCAGACACCAATCTACATGGTCTTCATAATGATCTGACCAAGATTATGTCTGGACTTTAAAAGAGACTGCGACCTCTGAGTTTGTTTCTGCCTTTCTTCTCAGAGTAGTCAGATAGGAAACGCCGACCTCATCTAGTTTTAAAAATGTGATATTTGTACAAACCTACTTACAGAAATAAAATCATTTATCATTTATCAATTTGAAGTTGTATAGGCTCTAAATTCTTTTGTTTTACTTCTAGAACAGAACCAACAGACGACATTCCAATCTACAACTGTTGTTCGGGCACTCTGAACAACATGTTCATGGGCGACCTAGTGGAGATGTCCAAACACGTTAGCAAGGAGATTCCACTGGATAACATGTTGTGGCACACTGGAGGGACTATCACTACAAATGCCCGGTATCATTATATTAAGGTAGGAAGGTCAAAGGTTAAATTAAGCTACGTTTGCTGAGGTCAGTCCGTGGATGGGTGGCGGGTGCTTTACAAAGCACTGTAAGCAGTTGGTCTCGGCTGTGGTTTGAACATCTTTGACAGTTATAACGGGTGGTTGGTGGACTGGATGTAACGGAACCAGTCTTAAAAGGGTGATAGACGTGCGAGCAAGTACGCGTACTAATGGCTCGGCGAGCTTACTCGCCCGTCTGTCATCGCCGCGAGCCGCGACCCGCGACCCAATTTGACAATGAAATTATGAGCAAGCTTCACGTGTGACCGCGTACTTTAAGTACCCACATCTATCACCACTTTACTAAGTATTATTATTACCTATCGTCTAGAGGTCGCAAGCACTCCTGGGTTTGATTCCCAGCGCAGACAAAGTGTTATTGGGTTTTTCCATCAGAAATTTTCTCATTATCAGCCCGGACGGAGACTGGAACTTGTGTCCGATTGACGGCAATAGGCTCGTTTCCTATAAAGGCCAACGCAGACCGGGACGGGATGGCAAAGGATTTTGCCGTCAGTCAGCGCACACTAGCCGCTTAGATACCGCGGCATTTCAGCGCCTTGCCACGGCGCGCACGCCCCGCGGTATGTCACAACCAGCGCCGCATCCCGCCGCGGGCGGGTCTTTCAATGCCGTGCAATGAAATCCCTGTTGATGCCACGGCATCATTTTAAAGCATAGCAATTTATGCCCTATTTCTATATTGATACGTTTGAATGTCCATTGGTAAAAAATTAAATCCCTTGCCATGCCGTCCAGGTCTGCGTAGGCCTTTACATGAGACTTAAACATATCTGGCGAAATGTGGGTGTACTATACTACACTTCTGCCTAACCCTTCGGGGATTACAGGCGAGATGTTATGTTATATCTTATATTTTTCAGGTTTTAATTCAGCATTTGCTGCCAGCTATGCTGATTGATTCTTTGCTCTGGCTGTTTGGCAAAAAAACAATGTAAGTAGCTTTTCCTTTAAAAAAATTAGTTGTTTATTTTAACTTTTTATTCCTGTTCTAAAGGCGTGGTAATGTTATAACAGCCGCACAGGTTGATTCATCAGGTTAAGCTTCACTTGTCGGGGTTGGTCTGTGGATGGGTGATCCTCTTTATATTATCGAGACCTCTCCGTGCCTCATGACAGCCGGGACCTACTGCTTAACGTGTTTTCCGAGCCACGGAGGAGTCTCGGTATGTAAAGATGGTCACCCATCCACGGACCAACCTCGGCAAGCGTAGCTTAACCTGATGAATCTACCCGTGGGGCTGTTATTACTTAGTCGAGCTTTTCGCTAATTCTCTGCCAGATTAAAACGGTTAGTCCCCCTATGCTCTAGTCCCGCTATGCTCTACTCGAAAAATACCTACAAAAAAGTTTCGCTATGCACGAAATTCTTCGACTCTTCGTAAACAATGGAAGGTACAGTTGGAAAGAAAATTGTTTGAATTCAAATATTTTTTTTTATAAAGCTAGTCGTATATGCGTAAGCGTCTGTAAGTTGAAATTGGTTTTGTCTCGTTCTGACAATCAAAAAGTCAAAATAACGGATATGGACAAACTAGTTTCAGAGCAATTCGAAGTTAAGAAATGTTTATGAATAGAGCTGTAAGTCAATACTGTATCCACAAGATTTAACGAAGTCTGTAGACTTCGTTACATATTCTATCTCACTAACTAATACTGTATGTGTTAAAAATATAATGTAAGCAGAAAACTAGTAAAATATAAAAGAGCGTAAATAAAAAGTCCGTTCTCAACTCAGACCAACAAAAAAGGAAGACGGATCAGCCACAAAACCATGCTCCTGCAAGTAAACACACAGGCTCACGCACACACCTACACTAAAACCATGCTCATCGCTCCTAGTACATCACGAGTCGTCGTCTAGTAAACATCAATAAAAAAAATAAAATTATGCTTTCCTGTGTAGTAAAAACTTGTAAAAACAATAGCAAATCACATAAAAAGTCTCACGGAGTCACTTTTCACTTGTACGTACTTGAAATAACATCGTTTTGTAAATTAATGAACTATGAATTTTAGGTTACTTGGAACAAAAAACCTCAACGAATGAACGAATGAAAGCAGTGACATAACGTGTTAGGGTTGCTATAATGTGATTTCAAATTTTCCCATTCGATTAAACCGATTTAAATTATGATTTCTTATTTCGAGTAATTATATTCCTGTTTTCTTTTTTTATGTATTTATATTTTAGATTTCCAAGTAATACTGAATATAAAAGTAAATGGATAGTAGCTATACGAAATAACGGTGTATTCTTTTTTGTTTCGGTATATAAGTCCTTCTTAACAATACCATACTCAACAATATCTTACTCATACCATATTATCCTACCCATACAATATTATTCCCCAAATTATAGGGAAAAACTTAAAAAAATGACAACCCTTTTTACACACGCATAGATAAAAAGGTGGCTTCACTTTTGATGTACGGCGCGCTCCGTCTTTCCTTTTTTGTTGGTTTGAGGTTCTCAAAGTCAAATCACCTGTATTCATAAAATTTCAGTCTTATTAATTACACAAATAAAATACAAATAATCAAAATTTAAAAAGCTAGGGTTTCTGTCAATAGATCTGTTAAATCTACCAATCCAAGATTCAGCCAAGTTAGTTGTTCTGTGGTGCTTAAATGCTAATAAAATATTACACTGTAACAGTTTTCTTCATCACTGCCCGCGAATGTGATTTCGTGCATAGCGAAACTTTTTAGTAGGTATTTTACGAGTCGAGCATAGCGGAACTAGAGCATAGGGGGACTAACCGGATTAAAAGATGACTCGACTTACCTGCTTTTCAACGACAATTAACCCCCCGCAGGCTAGTCAAAATCCAACGACGCATCTACATAGCGGACCTCGCTCTCAGCTACTACACAACCCAGCAATGGACATTCGACAACAAAAACTTCACGGCACTGCGCTCAGTGCTCAAGAATACTGACAAGAAACAGTTTTATTATGATCTTGAGAAGATGGACATCATTGCGTTCTTCACTAAATGCTGTTTGGGGGGCAGAAAGTTTCTGCTAAAGGAAAAAGATGAGGATATTCCGAAAGCTAGGGCGCATTGTAAAAGGTATTGTCATTTTGAGATAAGATAATATTTCTTTATTTATCTAAACATAAACCTACATGGGCTCTTTGAAACGTCAGAAGCTAGGTACACGGTTCCAATTGGTCGTTTCCTATGGAGAAGAGCCGGCAAGAAACTCCACGGTTACCTACTCTTTTAAAGATAAATTGGCTGTTACAATATTTTCGAATTACAGTGTTATTAGGTATGGGAAACATACAAGATTATGCACGATAATTACATCGTTTGAGGTCTAATCATGTTTAGCCTTAAGTATCGGCGTACAAATAAAACCATTTAATTGAAAAGAATGTAAATTCTTTTCAATTCTAGTTTTTTTTCGATATTTCTTATTTAACAATAAGAAATATCGAAAAAAAACTAGAATAAAATATGCACTTCCAAAATTTATAATTTATAAACTTTTTTTATGAAAAATATTTTTTATGTCAAAATGTCAAAATTCAAGATACGTCAAAAACTATAATGTCAAAGTTACTAAATGTAGGAATGTCAAGTTACTAAATTTATTGGCTATTTTTTACCGTTGTAATGTGCGTTTTGTTTGTGCAGAATAAACATTTTTTTTTCTTTCTTTTCAAAACCATTTTATCGAAGTCGGTTGTTTTTTTATTTTTATAAAAAGTTTTTTCTGTGACTTACTTACTAAAAACTTTTGTTTTCCATTTCCAGAATGTTGATTCTAGATCAGACTGTCCAGGTTGTCTTCAACGCCTTCATCTGCTGGTACGTCTGCATCAAACTGGTGCACTACTTCGGTCTCCATAGTAATTTATTTTAATTTAAGTACCATTTTGTTATTGTATGATAGTGCATGAAGTATAGAATAATCCTGATAACTGAAAAACTTTTGGGGCCCGTCCTATTTAAAAGCGATTGTCGCGCAAATACGCGTTTGTTCGCGTGCTTTTGTTCGGAAAATCGGAGAGCACCCTCTGTCGGCGCGACCACGCGTTCAAGTTCACCGAGCAACGAACGCAAGTTCGAACGATCTTGTATTCGCGCGACGATCACTTTTAAATAGTGACGTGGGAATAGTGACTCTTGACAAACTGATGCAAATCTCGTGTGGGATGCCTGATGCGGAACGAAACTTTCTCGCGCAGGTTTTACTGATTAGGAACTTGATCAAGTAATCAGAAACTGGGATTATATTTTACAATGCATGTGCTCGAAAAGATTCAAATCGTGCGGAAAGTGCCTTTTTTTCGCACATGTGCGTTTTACTTTTCGGTTTTTTTTTTAATTCTTAAGTACTTCATTAAACTCGTTAATAATTATGTACTCTAGATTTAGATTTTGATCAAAATATTAATTGTTCAATTTTATTTTTTCGCACAATGCATAGTAAAACGTTGTATGGTACACCTGCGTAAGATGATTTCCGACTCGAGTTGGCTGAAACACTCGCTGGTTTCCCTCACTCGTGAACCAAAATGTAACTCGTCGAAAATCACCTACTTTCCGCACTCATAACATCAATAACTATTGTAGTGCGTACGAGCCTTATAATTATAATACCTACAGTTCACCTCCTAGTGACTTTATTAATGGTAATCTGTGAACAGCTGTAGGCTACATAACCTATTACTTACTTATGTTTGTTTGTTTTTCTGTTTGTATTATTGCATAATGTAGCAGCTATTTGTTGTTCCTAGTTAATAAAATAGTTATTGTATAAAAAACCTAAGTTTTATTTTATTATTTGTGTTTATAATAAATCATTGTATTACTTTGAATTCATTATTGTTTTATGATTTTATTTTTCCCTTAGTTTTACCTTTATTCCAATTCTGAAAATAAGTAATAATTTTCGGTAGGTAGGTTATTTTTTTCCCTTGAAATCAGGAATTTCAAAGAAGAAAATAAAAGACTTATTTTTCAAAATATATTTGTACTTATATTTTCAATAATTAATAGATAACTATTTACAAAACAGTAGACCAAGTACCAAACGTAGAGAAATTACTTTTTCTACTTATAATTATTGAAAATGATAATTATAATTATTACAATTTATAATTATTCTACTCATTATTTTGCTGAATAACAAATTAGCAACTAAGTACTATTTTGAAACATAAAAATGTAATATTATTACTTATTAAGTAGGTATTTTATTATTCAGCAAAAAATAACTATAACATAACATGAAGTTCGATTAATTAATTATAAATATAACAATTATTTTAAAAATATCACAACATGAGTTGGTAATTCTTCAGGCCTTGGCGTCTCTAGACCCATACGAGATTTGGCCTTAAGGGGGATGCGATAAGGTAGCCCGCAAAATTCAAATTTTCTTACGTTTTTTTGGTATTTGCAAGACAGTGTCAGGTTGTATCTTGTTAAAATATGATTCGCGACCGTAATAAATATGGCTTTACAGAATTATAATCATTACAATCAGCAATTATAACTTCTTAAGTTAGAATTGGCCTCAAATGTCATGATTTCATGGAATGTTAGTCATTCAAATGCAAGTAATTTGAATTTAGAGAGCTGTATTGATGATTTTAATGATTATTATTCTGTAAATAAATATTTGTTTCAGTCGCGAATCATATTGTAATCAATATACAAACTGACACTGACCTGCAAATAGCAAAAAAACGTAAGAAAATTTGAATTTTGCGGGCTACCCAGGCCCTTTCGCCTTAAATGCTAAGACCTAACTTGTACCTTTAATTCTTACCAATACATGACCTTAATAAGGCCTAATAAACTTAATTTACTTACACAACATAAATTTTAAGGCCATTTTAATCTAGGCGTGGCCTAGGCTAAGTCAGTGTACTGTTCCATCCCTTATTAAAAATATAAATAGTTAATATAAATAATGTGGAAGACATAAAATGGAATTTGGACTCAATCTTTGGCATGCTAGAGAGTAGTGGTGGCCCAGTGGTAACGCTCTCGACTTACGAGTTGTAGGTCATGGGTTCGAACCCAGACGAGCGCTTTACTTTGTGTAAATTTTTCCATCATCACTTCTTTCAAAACGGTGAGGCAACCGGCATGTCCTAAAAGCAAAAATTCGAAGACATGTGACATCTACCGACCTAACTGGGCCCGCGTGGGAGATTACCTACAGCCAACACCCTCTCGAAGAGAGGAGGCCTGTGCTCAGCAGTGGGAACACTATAGGCTGATTATCCTTTGTCTTCTGACCGTAACATAGAAGAGTCCATATTCTAGATTTTAAACAATTTGTATAGTCTTTTCATTACACTATTAAAATTTAAAAAAATATATTAATTGATAATAAACATTTTTATGGTTGTTACAGATTCCACAATTTAAAAATGATGAAACAAGCACATACATTTACTAATTCTATAATAATTATTTTATTTCGACCCTAAACTAGCTGTCTATAAAGAGTAACAGGTAGATATGGTTCTATTCATGCATATAAAGGAATTTACTTGAGCAATACTTTAACTTATGTACAGGAATTTGAATTGAAAAGGCCCCAGCAGCATTAATTTAATATTACATATTTATGAGATGGAGATATAATGTCCAGTATAGCTCCATTTCTTTCTCACACTGAAGTAATATTAAAATAATACTCTATGGGGTAACAGATTAGATACTATTTACAATAAAAGTGAATAAGTTCTTATGTCTAAAAGAAATGCTAGTGATACTGTGAATTCAAAAACGAGGCGTTCGAAAAATAGTATCTAATCTGTTACTTACCCAGTAGCAGATTAGATACTATTTACAATAAAAGTGAATAAGTTCTTATGTCTAAAAGAAATGCTAGTGATACTGTGAATTCAAAAACGTGGCGTTCGAAAAATAGTATCTAATCTGTTACTTACTCAGTAACAGATTAGATACTATTTACAATAAAAGTGAATAAGTTCGTATATCTAAAAGAAATGCTAGTGATATTGTAAATTCGAAAATGTGGCCTCAGATCGAAAATTTAGACCTAGAACACTTAGTTGGTATACCGTTCGAGGCCTAAGTTTTGTACCCTGAGGCCTATTTGTATTGTGCATGGTTTTTAGTCTCCTATAAAATTGTCTTTCAAAAGCAAAATTTAATGCTTATACTTTAAAAAGCACTTTTTTACAGAGAGAGCACTGTCCCTGTTTTTTATTAAAATATAATGTCATATTGATCAAGCAGAAATTTTAAAATAATTTTATATAAAATAATAATATGGAATGTAGATTAATTTTCATTATTTTATGTCTTTTTAAGAGCTGAATTAAATTTCGAATTTAACTTCACTGGCTTAAAAACATTTTCCGAAATATAAAAAATATTGAGCTAAGCGGAAAATAACAAATTATTCCGAAAAAAATGAGCAAGACGGAAAAGCTCACCTTTCAAAAATGTCTTTCCTCAGTTATAATTGTTTTTTTGGCAATTACAATGGTAAAATATTTTAGACGGATTAATGTACGTAAGTAGACATTTTATATGAGATAATTTCACATTAAAATTTATTAATTTATATAACTACATTGTACATAACATTAAAAATTTCAGAAATGCATTAGATTTTATAATAATTATTATTGAGCAAAGAGCACTCATTCTTCTTTATAGGATTATAAGATTTATAAGTCAAATAAAATTTTGTTTTTCATTTTTAAATCTTCAGCAATCGAAGTGTTTAAAAGATATTGAAATATGGACTAATAGCGGCAAGTTACATATTAATTATCTTAAACAAAAAATTTAAATAATCCAGTCCCAGCAAAATAACATTAGAACAATATTTACAAATTATGAGTTTAAACTCGACCCTACCCTTTATTATTTCATGTTTTATTATTAATAGAAAAGATAAGCTTGCATTATTATTTCAAGTAAATTTTTCTAAATTTGGAAATTCTGAGCAATGCGGAAGGTTGAGATGAAACGAAAAAAAATCTCCGATTTATATGCAGCTAAAAATTATCAGTCGTAAATCATGGCAAGATCTAATCTTCACACCCTATCTTAGTTGGTATAAAGATCTTCAGAACTTCAATTGAAGTTATATAACTTCAAACTTAAACACTTAAGCTTCCAAGTTTGTTCATTTATCTCCTATCATCCGAATCTAAATCCTTTAATTTCTCAGATCTTTCTGTTTCATATTTCGTTGTAACTAAATCAGATCCATCATCTAGTATTTCCAAATATTTATAGTCATCTTCAGAATCACTCTGTTTTATAGCTGAATATTCAGTATCATTTTTCAAATCATGACTTACTTCATGTCCGATATTCTTTGATCCTCTCCTTTCAAAAACGTTCTTGACATGATTCAATTCTTCGACAACTTTATCCTTGACACTGCCTACAGTATCATACATTCTATCACTTAGCTTAGTGCTTAAATCCTTTAGTTTTTCTGAATGATTTTTTAGTACGGAATGTTTGTTATCAGATTCTGTGTCAGTATCCTGGAGAGGTATTTCACAGGGAGCATAGATATCTTTTTCCTTCCAGTGGTCGAAAGCTTGTTGTTTCCTGAACATGACTTTGAACGTGAGGATGTAGACGGTGGACAGGATGAAGATGGCGCCGGTGATGAAGAGCAGATACATGGCTCCTTGTTCTACGACTGGGAGGATGTTGAGGTAGAGGTTGAACCGTTGTTTTAGAGAGGGCGGGAGGGTGTACATTCTCTGTGGACAAATCAAGAGGTGTATTAGTATTTGGAAGGTAAGAAGTATTTTTGCTTTCAGAATAGTCTTTGTAGTGCAGCACAGGACTAAAAAATAAAACTCATAAACATCATCAGTTATGTTTGAGTCCCATGTAATAGGGGGCGAGCCTAATGCCATCAACCGGACACAAATTCAGACTCCGGGCTGCTACTGAGAAATTCCAGATGGAAAAACTTGATAACTCTCCCGGGAATCAAACCCACGACCTCAAATACCCAGCAGTAGCGCTTGTGATAAATATTCAGTTTTAGAATTTCATAATTTTCTCGAGAAATATCAAACCACTTTTATTTGCCTTATTATTACACCTTGGAATTTATGCAAAAACTTGGGATAATATCATCATCATCCAGTAGCAATTTACTACTGGAAATATGAATCAATTTGCCTAGCCTTTTCCCAACTATGTCTGGGTCGGCTTCCAGTTAACCCGGATGCAGCTGAATACCAGTAATTTACATAGAATTACTGCATATCTAACCTCCACAACCCAGTTACTAGGTAAGACCACCCCTTGGTAAGACTGGTTGTCAAACTTCTGACGACCCGTAACGACTGTCAAAGATTCAAAAATGACAGCCGGGACCAACGGCTTAACGTGCTTTCCGAGGCACGGAGGATTCTAAGGTTGTAAATATGATCACCCACGGACCAACCCCGGCAAGCGTTGCTTAACCTGATGGATCGACCCGTGCGGCTGTTATTACTTAGCCAGGGGCTCCTATTACCGGAAACATCACGGTTAGAATTATCTAATGAATGATACTCACAATATCGAACCACAACAGCGGGAGGTATAGGTTGGAAAAACGCTCAGCATTCTTGATTGAGGATATGTCGCCTAAAGCCATGTTGATCTGGAACTTGGAGCTGACATCTAGGGGTAGTCCTGAATAGGGCTCGATCCAGAAACTGCAAGGAAGCACAACCACTTTGGTTAAGGTACTAGAATTCTTGCCAACAGTGAATTCTGCCGAGCTATAATGCAAAAATATCTCCCTGACAACTTAGGTGAAGGGAGCTGTCAATAGTGCCAATTCCTGTCATGCTATTCTGTACACTCCTACCAACTTATCTGTGAAATGGCGAAAATTGGAACTACGGCCGTCATGTTGAAAGTCATTCGATTGTCTGTGTCTACTACATTCAGTGCACAATAAAATTATTATCATTATTCGAAAGTAGATGAAGTCATTCATTCTGATGTTAGAATGCTAGATTAATTTGTGTAATCAATCAATTAGCAACACTGAATCGACGGTGGCGTCCTCTTTTAGTTCACAGATAAGTTGGTAGGACTGTAACCAGCTCACCGTGAAAACTTAGAAGTGAAGTGAGCGTGGAGTGAGCTGTCATTGTCATCGATACTTACTGATGTTAAGGCAGTGGCAGTTCACTCCAAGCTCACTTCACCTAAGTTGTCACGGTAATATTTTTTACAGATTATCACAACTAGCATCAATCAGAGGGGCGATTCCCGTAATTTTTAAGAACGTTCGCATTCGCATCTCATTCGCAATCTGTCAAAAATACAATCAATTTACCAACATTTTTGACAAGTTTGACAGATTGAGACTTGAATGTGAACGTTTTAGTACGAGAATCGGCCTTCAGGTGTAATACACAAATAAAAAACACAAAACAAACAAAAAAAACAAAACAAATCGACAAAATTGACAAACTTTTATTTGTTGGATGGAGTATGTGTGTATTTTTTTTTTTTGTCATTTTCGTTTTTGTTTGTACAGAATAAACTTTTCTTTTAAATCAAGCTCACTTCATCTAAGTTTTCACGGTGATATTTTTATTGAACAGAACGGCTGGACTTTCTTGTGAAATAAAGAGGCAGATAAGACAAGAGAATATTTCAGAGAGCTTTTCTTTTTTTTTACTATAATGCGGCACCCTTCGGGGAATACAGGCATAATGTATGTATAAAGTTCGTTTCTCATAAATTACTGGGCACATAGGTACTGCAATAACATTACCAGAAAAAAACAAAATAGGTATTGAAAATAAAAAGTTATTGCAATTTGAAATTCACGTTTTTAGTACCAAAATTACCTCAAATCGTAAACCAAAAAATACGGTACAAGTACATGCCCGGTTACATCCCGGATAAAAATCAGAAAATTTTCAACACATTTTCAAATTTTCAATAATTATATGACATTATGACGTGTTGACAAGACAACTGCTAAACAACAGTCGCCCGCGCAGCATGTAATAACCCGGTAAAATCCCCCATTGAAAAAAAAAAGATACGATCTTTTTGTATCTTTATTAAAAAAAAAAACACTTATATAGACTCTCACGGATCGGACAGGATCTTTGTCACACGCTGTATAACTCGTGCGTACATGACATAAGAAATAAAAAAGTAAATACTTACGCAGTCGAATGCTGTTCCTCATTAGGGGTAAGACCCTCAACTTTGCTGAAGAGGATATCATCACCTTTCCAAAAGTGAGGGTATGAGAGTGCGATGGGGAAGCCGTAGTAGCAGTCGGTAACATCGACTAGGCCTGGTGGTAGACATTTACCTGTAAAAGGAGGTTGGAGTTATTATCCGACTGCGGCGAAGCCAAAAAAGGAGGGTTAAGTGTTTGACATAATGTATGTATGTATGAACTAGCTGCGCCCCGCGGTTTCACACGCATAAGTTTCGATCCAGTGGTAATATCGGGATTAAAAGTATCCTATGTGTTAATCCAGGTTATAAACTATCTGTGTCCCAAATTTCATCAAAATCCGTTCAGGCTTGAAAGAGTAAAAAACATCCATCCATCTTCACAAACTTTCACGTTTATAATAGTAGTAGGAAGCCGGATGTGTGACCGTCTTTATTTACCTTCGTAACTACTAAACGGCTGAACCGATTTTGATGAATGATATGTCGTTAGATTGGCAATTAAAATTAATAACACGTATAATTCAGTTCGTTTAATTGAAACGACTAATTGCTATAACAATGATAAATTGACAGTTATTTCTGTTTGTTTTTAATTGTGTACGTTTTTTTTTTATCAGTGGACGGTGGTAATTAATGCCTACAGGTTAATTTCTGAATACAATGGGTTGTAAATCTTATACAAAAAGTAGTTTCAGACAGGAGGCTTCTTTTTTTAATATTCTTGCAGAATTTATTACATAAAAAAAACTTTGAAGGACTTCGTGATTTTTTATTCACATAATTATGCCTAATGTTATAATGTATGATGATTATTTTTATTATTATCATCTTGCTGTCCCGACAGACGTTACCAATAAAAAAATAAAATATAAGTAGTGAAATATTCACAAAAATAGTAAATTGATAATTTTTTTTTTTTTTTTAATGGTAATATTTTTTTTAGCATGTATAGACGCTATACATACTGTATAAGTAACGTGTCCATTCAAATACTTCATACTGTCTGTAACTGATTGTGTATAAAATTAAATAACAGATTTAAAAAAAAACACGAAAAGATAGAAAACTATTTTAGGTTGTTTTTCATAGTTTTACCTAAAGCCGTGCACGTTACAAAAAATGCACCCCAAAGCGGTTTCATTCACCGATTGTACTTTATAGACATAGCACAGTATAAATATGTACAGTAGGTATGGAAACTAGGCCTATTTGTTGAATAGTAAAAATAATGGAGGGTACATTAGGTCGCGGCGACCACTCGTCTCGACACGGCACACGCAACTGACTTTAGGTTGTAACAGGTGAAACACGATATCTGTTATCACTGTTACTGTGACAAAAAAATAACAGATCCTAATATCTGTTATTAAATAACAGCCTGTTATATTTGTACGGATGATAAATACGTATTTAAATCTCAATTGAATATCTTCTTTATTTCTTTTCTTAAAAGTCGAAAATCGTATACGAAGCGTTAACAGTAACAGCCGCGGTAACAGTCTTGAGGATTTGTTATTTTAAGTAACAGAATGATGTTTTATCGTTAGGAACGTTGCTATTTGCTTTTTTTGATATCTGTTATTAATATCTGTGACGATAAATACGCCTCACTCCTATTTAGGGTTTCGTCAATAGCGCGTCTGTGTGAGTGTGCTGTTTCGAACGTTTACTACGTAGTTTATATACTCTCCATATTTATACTGTGGTTATAGTATGTATGTACTCACCAAATCTACAGAAGCACTCATTCTCCTTGATATGTTTACCGTTGTCCAACATGTTCTCAGGGAAGGTGTACTTGTAACCATTCAGACCGCTCTTCTCACCTTCACCCACGGGAATCTGTTGGACAAAGATTATAAGGGTTAATTTTGTTTTTTTGTAAAACTTTGCAGAAAGCGGTGAACAGTCACACAATGGTATATACCATTGTGTGACTACATTGTGTGATTGTGACACAATGGTATACAGGGTGTTAGGGTAAACACCGTTATCCTTGCAACCAGTGGTTTGGTTTCATTTATAGAACGTATAATCAATAGCAAATTACAACTTTTTTTTTCTTTTTTTTAAATCAACATTTTGCCACAAGAGACGCAAGTTCGTTGCCCTATGCGCTAGGGCAATGAACTTGCGTCTCAACACGGGCGGGGGGTGCGGGATGTGACCTGACCGGCCGCGAGCGCGACCCCTCCCTCAGTCAGTCAGCTGTTTCGCTAGAGAGCACGGTGTCGGATAGAAACTTTTTAAAATCTTTTAATGAAAATGACGTTTTTTTTTTGTTGTGTTCGGTCATTTATTTTTATATTTAGGTCAACTACCCATGGTTTGAATGACAAGAGTGTTTTCCCTTACAGCCTGTATAGCATTGTGTGACTATTCATAACTGAGCATGCGCAATTTTTATTGACTATACTTGTACAGTTAACAAAAATTACGCATGCTCAGTCATGAAAATATTTCTGCAGCAGCGCATCTAGTGACAGGCCACGCCCCTTCCCTTTCGTCTTCATCTGCCTAGCCTTTTCCCAACTATGTTGGGGTCGGCTTCCAGTCTAACCGGATGCAGCTGAATACCAGTATTTTACATGGAGCGACTGCCTATCTGACCTCCACAACTCAGTAACTGGGTAATACGATACCCCTTGGTAAGACTGGTTGTCAGACTTTCGGGCTTCTGACGACCTGTAACGACTGTCAAAGATCTACAAATGACAGCCGGGACCAACGGCTTAACGTGCTTTCCGAGGCACGGAGGAGTCTCGATATGTAAAGATGGTCACCCATCCACGAACCAACCCCGGCAAGCGTAGCTTAACCTGATGGATCGACCCGTGCGGCTGTTATTACTTAGCCACGAGCTCCTCGCCCCTTCCCTTTCGTATCGATAGATATAGATATCGATACCCGTCACATCTGCGGAGTTTCGCAAGCTAGTTTAATTTGGACCTTATTCTTTTTATTGTTGCACTATAAAAATTCTGACTTACCAAAGGAGCAGCTCTGCACAAACTCTTCCTATAGAACAGAATGCTCTCGTTCCTCGTAACGCCTCCCCTGAACTTGGTACCATCGGAGGCGTACTGAACGTTGGAGCAGTGCTTGCCGTTCCACTGGGGTAGATCAGTGGACCCGCGGTAGGTGTCGAGCAGACCCGCGTTTCTGACGTCATCGGCGCCCGTGAAGACTGTCTCGAAATCACCTTCGAAGTCGTACATCTGGGAGAGAAGAGTTAGGTTAGTCAGGGAAAGATTTGGGTGTTATGTCTGGATGGTATTTTTTTTATTTATTTAATTATTTATAGTTAATTAAAACGGCACAACATCAATCACATTAATTAACATAGAATTGCATTACATTGATAATGTATAATTTAAGCTAACGGAACAGTGGACTTCCTTGCATACTTTCTCTCACAGAACACCAGACATAATTTTATACCATTCATCCGCAAACATATCGGGTCGGGTAAAAATAGTCGGTAGAAAAAAAAAGCGAACCCTGAACATCCCGTCAACTTACAAAAATCAGTTTAATATACTGGTCCCTCAATAAGGGAACTTTCAGATATTAAGCTGAAAAGAACAGATCTTAGCCAAAAGGCCGAGACGCGATGTGATATTGTAATGACCAAGAGATTGCAACTGTATTAAATCAAGCTGCCTTCCGCTTTCATTATGAAACTTAAGCAGGTAGATTCAATAGCATCTATTCTAGCTGGTTTCAAACACTAAATTGGTTATAAAATTTCTTTCCTCTCGTGTCTCGAGTGATTTCGTAAAATGGGAAGGAGGTGTGTAACTCCTGTTACACACTTCCGTCCCTTCCCCGTCTTCGTCGTCTTCCTAGCTGGGGAGGCGCGCGCTATTTAATTTGACCAATGAGCGCGCGCGGTGCTAGAGTTGGCCCTCAGATGGGTATCAACTCATTTTTCGAGAGGTTGATATTGTCAGTTATGATGTCAGATGTGACGAAGCGACTACTGTATTCCAATTCTGATTGATCATGTATTATATTACGGTGCAGGTGCCGTATTATGAAGTTTTTTGACGACACGGTTGGCGCAGTGGATGCGCGATGGACTGCTGCGCAACGTGTCGCGGGTTCGATCCCCGCACGGAACAAATATTTGTATGATCTGCAAGTAGTTGTTCCGGGTCTGGGTGTTAGTGTATGTACTGTACGATACAGGAAGAAATTCTTAGTGTGGGGCAACGTTATGCAAAAAAAAAAAAAAAGTATTCATGGCACCATTTTCCAGTGTGAGACAGACGTAGCTAGACAAAGCCCATAGCACCGTACCGTTTTCGCAGTGGAATCATGATGGCATTATACTTCATACTACCCCAGGGGGCCTATCACCACCGCTTACAGCAGTATTATTTTAATATTACTTCAGTGTAGGAAAGAGATGAAGCTCTACAGGACGTATATCTCCATCTCTTTCCCCTACGAAGAAAGATTAAAGTAATACTGCTGTAAGAGGTATTGGTAGGCCCCTTGATCTCGATAGGTCAATCAGTGTGGCATTAAACAAGTTAATTCTAAAATCTTGTAAAATAAAATGAGACTCACCCGATCAATCAACCCTAGCTTATCGAAGTAGATCCAGCCCGGCAGGAAGGTGTTGCCCAGGGTCATCAGCTCCGACTTGTACCCCATCATGAACTCCTTAGCCGTCATCTTAGCGAGAGGCTTTGAGTTCGTCAAGGTGATCAGGTTGTTCAGACCAAATCGAGTGAACATGTCCTTTTGGGAGACCACGTTGGCTATGCTCTGTGGAGGAATTGGTTATGGTTAGTTTTGGTCATTTTGAAACATGATGGCGGAATTCTGTAAAGGGGTAAAGGAAAGATTTAAAGAACACCTATATTTTGCTAATCGCATGGTACATTCTGCTTGCGCGATGCAGATTTCTTGACGTCAGTGCGATGCGTAGTTCTCCCATGTGGCGATATAGATGCCGCCACAGTGGGACTTCAAGAAGAAAACGTATTGCGGTGACTCTAAGTAACATGGGATAATGGCGGGAAGATGATAATAGACTTTCCCGGAAAAAGTTATGGAGAGGTGTGATCCCTGTGACCCCTGAGCATTCCAGCACCCTAATATGATTGCGTAACACACGCGATCATAATCTCAATCATTTTGAAGGATATCGCTAATCCATTACTTCATAATTTCGAAAAAAGTGTCTGCTCAACAACGTAAATAGAAATACCACAATGAATGGTGTTGAACTGTCAAAATGACAAACAAATTGAATTGATCGTGTGTTACGCAAGTCTAAGCTGATTAGAAAATTCATAGTATTTCAACGTACGAGTATTTATTTTACCTTATGTATTTACTAAATAAATACCTAACATTTAAACAATATTGACTGCTTGTGTAAATATTATTGTATGTAATTTGTATACAAGTCAATATTGAGATGCGCTTGACACGAATATCGGATTCGTGTTTGCAATATCTGCGATTGTCCTTTTTAACCAACTTCAAAAAAGGAGGAGGTCCTATGTTCATCTGTATGTATTTTTTTTGAACGTTCATATTTTATAAATTGTATTATCATTGGGTAGTTCTTGAATTAGCTTCGATAATACGTATTTACACCTAAAACGGTTACAAATAAAGTGTTATAATTGCAATTCATTATTCATATTTTACTTCACTATAATCGCGATATTTCATAATTATTTCCATATATTTCCAATATTAAAAAATTAATAAAAACAGGTAAATATTTGCCAGCTAATGTATTGATGTATGAATCTTTATCGTAACGTACCTAATCTGTTCTATTTATGCCCTAACACGTGTGACTCCAGATTTTTAATTTGTCTGTCTATCTTGTATAAACATTTTTAGTCGTAGTTGGGTATTAGTTTTAATTACTTAAATTTTTTTCTAACTAAGAAGTGGTGAAGGACGGGCGTTTTGGGGGACTGTCATAAGTAATTATGCCGCTCAAAAGTGCTGATTTTCAGCCTAGTTTGAATAAAAAATGACGTTTTATTTTGAAGATGTATTCACAAAAAAAATACAATAGACGTAGATATATTTAAAATCAAAATCAAAAGTCATTTATACAAACTAGGCTGAGAATCAGCACTTTTCGAACGTCAAAATTACATAAGACAGTCCCCCAAAACGCCCACCCTTCACCACTTCCTACTGCTTTAGCTGGGAAGAAGAAGTGGCGCAACAAACTCCCCAGCAGGGAAGGAACCTATTCCGCTTAACTATTCCTAAAGAGTCATAAAAAACCCTGTTAGCAATCGACACGTGTTTCACCTCTCAACGAGGCATTCTCAGGATGACGATTGACCTGTCTCGTTCCCGAACACGACGTGTTGCCACGCTGAGCGCCGGACGCAGAGACTTTTTTTTAATGGATTTCCGCAACGTCTCAAAAAGATAATCAAACAAAGAATAACAATCAAATTCAATCAATTCTAACTACATAGATGGATTCACTATAATACGCCATAATCTCGTTCGAAAGCAAGTAGAATCATCCAGGAGGAAATAATCTCCAATCTATGATAATCAGCATGCCATTGTATTGATATACAGCGTGTAACAAATTAATTCATTTTGACATTTTTAAATTTTTAAATTTTTCATTATTAATTTCTAACTGTGAAATTTTTAATTTTATTTTTAGATAGCTTCTTGACAATTTGTATAACTTTTGCGTGCCTATTTCCAGGCAGAATGTACATGGCTCACTCCTATCTACTCCACCTGTATTTTAATGTAACCTACATTCGTTGCAAATAAATGATTGAACAAAAACCCTGTCTGATCCGTGAGGGTGTTATTGTTAAGAATCATATTAGTCTTTTTTTTAAGAACAAAATATTCGCCGTTTTTTTTTTCTGTGGGGAATTTTGCCGGGAATCCGGCATAGTACCTACATGGGACGCGGGCGTCCATCGTTAGATGGGTGTCTACAAGTCATAACTTATGACCTCTGTAGAAAATTTGCTAATTTACAACGAAATTGGAGTAAATTTTGGTACTAAAAACGTGAATTTTAAATTGCAGTAACTTTTTTATTTTCAACAATTTTTTTTTTCTGATAATGTTGTTTCAGTTCCTACGTGCCCCTTTCGGATCGGACAGAATTTTTGTTACACGCTGTATGTATAAATGCATTGGAAACTCGTACCCACATTTCGACACACACAAATGCCTACCACGGTGCAATCCTTGAATGTTGCAATATGGCCACCCGTCCTTTTCATTGAGCAACGGACTTACTAGTATATGGAAGTGTTTACATTCTTCAAGTACTCTATCAAGCTTAAATGTCCTTCCGATTTAAAGTATGGAAAGATTGAGTAAATATATGATTGCTAGTGGAATAGCTGGTTGGCAATATTGTTGTGTATATGTCGCATTAACATGGTTATAGCCGTATAATTATATGCCTAGGGATATAGGATTCATAACTATATACGGTTCATAACTATCTTACTAGCAATATAACTATGATACGAGCACGATCTAGTAACATAACGATTAGGGCACTCCGACCTAATAGGTTAGAACTGTGACGAACTACGCGCGAGCCTAGCGAGCGAAGCGGCCGGTGCTGCGGCAGCGGCAGGCGAGCGCTACATCGAAATTGGTTGCTATAAAGGTTCCTACTGATAATATTTCGTGATAAGAAGTTTTCTGGTATGTTCCACAACGAATTCTAAACCAGTTTGAGCATCCAAATGGTCAATCGTTCATAAATTATTTAAATAGCTAATATATTTATAAATATAATAGGAAATCCATCGGTAAACACGTCTTGATTATTATTCTCCAGTTTAGAATGAATACAAAATATGTCGCAAATCATTTTGAATGAGTCTAATAAAATACAACGCGCTTAGAGTCCGCATCATCACACGCCTACCACCACCGCTTACAGCAGTATTAGTTTAGTATTACTTCAGTGTAGGAAAGAAATGAAGCTCTACAGGACATATAGCTCCATCTCTTTCCCCCACTGAAGTAATATTAAAAAAAATACACGCATATTCCCTATTATATATTAGGTTAGAGAGGAATATCGTCCCTCGCGGTGGAGTCCGTGGAAGCGAGTGGTCATCGGGCCGAGCCGCGCCACTGCTTGCCGATGACGCGTTGATCACGCAGCCTGCTCATGCAAACCGTGCGATTGGGTTCGATTCCCAACAATGTGATAGGTTCGAATGAGTATACAGCCCACTCTTTCATCGCTCCCCGCGCTAACAGATAAAACAACTCGTAAGTCGCGCGTTACAACTGCCATTGCTCTCAAATCAGCCGAAAAATCTCCACTGCAGAATAAGAGTATTGACACACGTGGAGGCCATTTTAATCCGCCATGTTTGTGTTCCAGCCTTATGTTGATTGATGGAAAATGAGCATAAAGTTTATATTACGATACGATCAAGTAACCTTTTACAGTGAGCCGCTAGATGAAGCAACCATCGAAAACTCTGGAATCTATCAAGACTTGATACTACGCGATTTAGAAAGAATTTTACAAGTTTGGAAGGTGAAACTAGTTTTAAAGAAATTTATATAAAACACCGCCCGCGGCTTCGCCCGCGTGGTGTCGTTAAAAAGTAGCCTATGTCCTTCTCCAGGGTTCAAAGTATCCCCATACCAAATTTCATTTAAATCCGTTCAGCCGTTTTAGCGTAAGCGTACCAAACAAACTCACTTTCGCATTTATATATTGTTAGGATTAGAATAACACCATACGCCTTTAAATATGCCCCAATGGGTTAGGCATAGGAGTGAGGCGTATTTATCGTCACAGATAGAAATCACAGATATTAAAAAATAGCAGATAGCAATTGCTCCTAACGATAAAAAATATCTGTTACTTAAAATCACAGATCCTCAAGACTGTTAAAACTTCGGATACGATTGTCGACTTTAACGAAAAGAGATAAAGAAGATATTCAATTGAGTTAATACGTATTTATCGTCTGTAGAAAAATCACAGACTGTGATTTTATAACAGATAGATACGATTTTCGACTTTAAATCAAAAGAGATAAAGATGATATTCGATTGACATACGTATTTATCGTCCGTACAAAAATCACAGGCTGTGATTTAATAACAGATATTTGGATCTGTTATTTTTTGTCACAGTCACAGTGATCACAGATATCGTGTTTCACCTGTTACAACCCATCTCTAGTTAGGCAGAGGTGAACCTATATAGTACCTACACCCACTTTTCAACACTTATGTTTGTTTATATCCCATGTAATAGGCACAAATACAGACTCCGGGCTACTACTGAGAAATTCCAGCTAACGAACCCAATAACACTTTGCCAGACCCGGGAATTGAACCCAGGCCCGAACTCAGCTGTAGCGCTTTCGACCAACGAGACAATATCTCCGTAACCAGAAGGTTTCAAAATGGTCCTGAACAAAAAAAAAAGTTCACAATGACGGGAACCAAAGTTGTTGACATAGCTCACAGAATAAGCAAGCTGAAGTGGCAATGGGCCGGCCATATTAGCCGTAGAACCGATGACCGTTGGGGTAGACGTGTTCTTGAGTGGAGACCGCGAATCCGAAAACGTAAGGTAGGACGCCCTCAGGCTAGGTGGAGCGACGATCTTCGCAGGGTGGCTGGTAGCAACTGGATGAGAGTTGCCGAGAAACAAGCGGAATGGCGTGCAATTGGAGAGGCCTATGTCCAGCAGTGGACTGCTATAGGCTAATGATGATGATGATGATGAATAACGGGAATAACAAGTGAGTTTCGGCTTCGTTTTACACCCGTTATAACACGGTGACCGTCAGTAACTTGTGTCATAACAAGCATCATATACGTACAATGAACGTAATACAGTTATCATCTTTTAAAATATACATGTTTCCATTGAAGACAACTTGAGAGTTCTTTTAATAGATCGAGTGATTGATCATTCCAAAGTGATGATTGCATATTTATTATGCAGTCATCCATCATTTTATGACTAGACTCTAATATACCAGTAATTTGTTCCTTATTATTGTCAGAAGTTAATTGAGAAGCTCGTGGCTAAGTAATAACAGCCGCACGGGTCGATCTATAAGGTTAAGTTACGCTTGCCGGGGTTATCTTTACATACCAAGACTCCTCCGTGTCTCGGAAAGCACGTTGGGCTGTCATTCTTAGATCTTTGACAGTCGTTACGGGTCGTCAGAAGCCCGAAAGTCTGACAACCAGTCTTAATAAGGGGTATCGTATTACCCAGCTACTGGGATGTGGAGGTAAGATAAGAAGTCGCTCCATGTAAAATACTGGTATTCAGCTGCATCCAGTTAGACTGGAAGCCGATCCCAACATAGTTGGAAAAAGGCTAGCACTTGTGACCACTAGACCAAGGAGGCAGTCACCCAAAATTAGTATTTTAATTTAAAAATTACAAAGTAAAATACTGGTATACAGCTGCAACCGGTTAGACTGGAAGCTGACCCCAACATAGTTGGTAAAAGGCTAGAGAGACGATGATTTAAAAAATTACAAGTAGCAAATGTCACTATGATATGACATTAATTATGAAATGTCAACGATTTAATAATATAACTTAAATATTACTAGGACTTGTACTTTTTAATTGTACGTATATATGAATTAAAAAAATGCATTTAAAAAACATAATAAATGATGAAACTTGAATTTTTTTTCCTTACTTATATTATAAATGCGAAAGTGAGTTTGTATGTTTGTTACGCTTCCACGCTAAAACGACTGAACGGATTTGGATGAAATTTGGCATATGTGTAGACCATGACTTGGAAAAGGACATAGCATACCTTTTGTTCCGATATTTCCACAGTATCGAGACTTTGCGGGTGAAACCGCGGGGCGCAGCTAGTAATATTATAAATGCGAAAGTGAGTTTGTTTGTTACGCTTCCACGCTAACACGGCTGAACCGATTTGGATGAAATTTGGCACAAGTCTAGACCATGACCTGAAGTAGGACATAGGCTACTTTTCATTCTGGATCGCAGACGAAATCGCGGGCAACAGCGAGTAGGCTGTAATGGTGAAGCCGCTGCCGGAAGCTAGTTTATCATTAAAAAAAATAGTTTTTGAAACTCACCAGCAAAGCGATGTGAGGTAGGTAGAGAGTGTCATTCTCCTGGTTTCCTTCAGATAACTCCTCGACCCAGGACAGAGGATGCTTCGGGATAGCAGACAACGTCGCATTGTCGTTGAATTTCAGCACTTTATGTTCTAGAATCTCTCTGTAAAAGAAAAAAATATTGAAATAACGCTTGCCCTGCCAGGGTTGCGGGTTAGTCCGAAAGGGATACCGGGACCTTGGCAACAGGCAACTGAAGGAACACGGGTGGGTTTTAGTCAGTAAAAGTCTGACACGCCCTTCCGCTCCACCCAGAGCGGGAGAAGTAATTGGATGATTTCCCACCCTCAAAAAAAAAAAAAAAAAAAGGGCCGTAGCTAGGAATTCATTTTGCGAGGGGGGTTAAGCTTGCCAACTTTTTTTCGAAGAACTATAGTATTTCTGATTTCAGAGTGGGTAAAAACCTGCCAGGGTTGCGGGAAAGTCAGAAAGGGATACCGGGACCTTGGCAACAGGCAACTGAAGGAACATGGGTGGGTTTTCAGTAAAAGTCTGACACACCTTCCGCTCCACCCAGAGCGGGAGAAGTCATTGGACGATTTCCAACCATCAAAAACAAAAAAAGAGGGTAAAAAATTTTTTGACCAGCAAATTTAGTATTTTTCGGAAATCTTAAAATCATGATAGCGAGCGAGCTCGAAAATTTTAGAACCCCGCCGGGGAGAGGCTGGGGGAATTACCTGTATTCCCCCAGTTGTGATGTGATGTTATGTTTTACGACATACCTGTAAACATATGGCCCAACTTCTTTGACCTGGATTTTCTCATCTATACCAGCCATGTACTCCTCAGCATTGGTGACGTTGAATAAGAATATTTTGGTATATAGCTCAACTTCCGGTTTCCTCCACATTTCGAAAATTTCGCCGCCATCGGATAAAACCACTTTCTGAAATTGTAAATGGAATATTAGGAATTTTATCCTAGTGAATTTTAAACACTCAGTGAATCTCACATAGTGACAGTGAATTTCAAAATTAATAATGATATTAAAAACCTAGTATAACCAAGACCAAAAACTTAGTGGGTTTTAAATTGCAGCCGGAGCAGGGCGAGGTGCCGTTCCGTATTTTCTGTCTCTTGTCTCTTTTGTGGGCCCCTAGTAAGAAGGCAGCTTGGTGAGTTAATGTGTGCATGTTTAAAATCAGCCAGTCTGAAAGCTCGATGGGTTGACAAAAATCTGTCCCAAAAACTTAGTTACTCCCGAAAATTAGTGAAGCTCAAAAACTCAGTGAAAAATAAAACAAACCTGCTTGAAAAAGAAGTCATAAGGCTTCATGAACAGTATGAAACACCCAGCTGATAGTGCGAAGAAACCCAGCATCAGCAGAATGAAAAGGCCTGAAACAAAGAAAAATATTGTTAGAAAACTCTTCTATCATAATCTGCCTTTCTCCAACTATGTTGGGTCAGCTTCCAGTATAATTGGATTCAGCTGAATACTAGTATTTTACATGGAGTGACTGCCTATCTGACCTCCACAACCCATTTTAATTCAATCCAGTTACTGGGTAACACGATATTATAAGACTGGTTGTCAGACTTTCGGGCTTCTGACGACCCGTAACGACTGCCAAAGAACCATAAATGACAGCCGGGACCAAAGGGTCAAAGTAAAATTAGGTAGCAAAACTTTTCGCTTAGCTAACGAAAACGCTTTCACAAAAACAGTACCTATTCGAAAAATAAACGATTTGAATACTTATCCTATCTGTATATACCTATATTATCTGTATTATTATTGTACTAAAATCTCAACTCGTATTTTAACATTTTTGTTTAATAATATTGACATTTTTTTTTTAAATGTCAACTTTAATATTCGAATTTCATTATGTTTTCTAAGCGTTTCTTGTTCATTATTTTTATTAAATTAAAGTTCTACTAAACTTGTAGTTTTGTCTTGGGTCAGTTTAAAAAACTATTTAACAAATTCGAATGGCGGAAAATAAAAAATCGTATATTGTCGGGAAAAACCTGGTTGAAACAAAGTTCCTTTCACTGTATATTATTATGTATTACAATCAGGCACAATGGAATAAATTAAAAACGTTTGAGAGTAATTAAAAGAAAAACAAAACATTGGTATCGTTTTTATATAAACCCCTAAGGGCAGATTTCATCAAAGTCAGATATCTTTTATCCGTGGAATAAAATTGCCGTCTGACAATTTTCGTATGGAAAAACTGTCAAAAATTCAATATTTATTCGCAGGAAAAGACTTATTCTCGGTATAAAAGTTTGGTGAAATTTGCCCTAAATGTATTAAATAACATGCTAGATTTTAACTAAAGACTAATCCTGTGTCCTATTTAAAAGCGATGGCCGTGCGAATACGCGATCATCGAGTCGAGTTTATAATATTATGTTACTTTTTTTTCGGTGAACCTAAACGCTTGGTCGCGCCGACAGAGGGCGCTTTCCGATTTTCCGAACAAAATTTTTTTTTTAATACATATACAGTTTCTGCATATCCCTTTAAGAAAAACTGCATCATACTAAATTATATCGAAGACACGTTCATAATATCTTACACGTACAATAAACACAGTAATTATTACAAGGCACTATTATGTGTTATGTCATTATGTCACGTTGTTTCAATGTTTGTATAGCAAATTATGTGAAGTCAGCAATTAGTGGGTTAAGGTGACGACTCTGAGAAAGCGATGCTACTACAATATTATAAATTATTGACATTTTAATTTATATCTATCACTACATTATAAAACAAAGTCCTCCGCCGCATCTGTCTGTCGTCCTGTTCGCGATAAACTCAAAAACTAGTGCACCGATTTTCATGCTGTTTTCACCAATGGATAGAGTGGTTCTCGAGGAAGGTTTTAGTATATAATAAACGACATCAGCTAGTAGATTATAATAGATTATCAATAATAAAGATTATTAGACTTAAACTATATACCCATAAATTTGAATTTGATGATTATTCAAACATGAACACATTTTGGTGACAGATAAATATGCTAATATATAAAAAAACAAGTTTATTTGTATATTATGATACAGGCTATTTTTTGCAAGATCTGGTTCTATAATTGAATCTGTAATAGCCCAAGTTTTTATCCAGTCGATTTCTTCTAGTTATGTAAATAAAAATAGCCCGGTAGACGGCAGTGAACTAGTAGTGATAGCCTAGTGGTGTGACCGTTGGACTGCCAAGTCATGGGTCTCGAGTTCGAACCTAAGCTACGCACCTCTGACTTTTCAAATTCATGTGCTTATTGTTGAATTATCACTTGCTTCAAAAATGGTGAAGGATTACCATACATAATTATATTTTATATTCATTGTCGAAATAGAAGAATCATCTCATCTGCCTAGCCTTTTCCCAACTATGTTGGGGTCGGCCAGTCTAACCGGATGCAGCTGAATACCAGTATTTTACATGGAGCGACTGCCTATTTGACCTCCACAACCCAGTAACTGGGTAATACGATACCCCTTGGGAAGACTGAAATAGAGGAATAATTATTGAATATTATTTGCATGCCCATGAGACGGTAGAATATAGAGGACTACTGTTTTAAGAAAACATCTATATACCAAATACCCCTACCCATGTTTGCAAAAATAAATGATATTGAAATAAAATATTTGACAAAAAAATAAATATTTGAAATAAATTATTTGACTTTGACTTTGACTTTATTTGATTTGATTTGAAGAGCTTTTGTCAAAGTGGCGCCAACTGGCGGCGTGATTTTTCATGAAAACCCTGACCTTTGAAAACAGCACACAGCAACGCTGGCAGTACTTCCCCAGATTACGAAGAACTCTACTACTCCATAATTACGGAGGTCTATCTAATAATTAGCTTAATTACTTAATTTAGTACAAGAGAAGGCCTTTGCCCTGTACTGAGACAATTGAAGGCTCATTATTTTATACGTATCACCTAATTGTGATCTCTTCACCTCTCACGTTATAAAAGGTATGTATTTACGCTACTCGAATCGGATTCGCGTAGCGAAACATGATGCGAGTCAGTACAATAGGGAATGTGCATGTGATTCAAATAAGGGTCAAGTATTTTTTTTTTTTAATTATATTACTTCAGAATTATGCCTCCATCAATATTTTTGAATAATATTTCTTGAGCGAGAAATTATTATTTTTAAAGTGCCAAAAAACTGTTGGAAAATCCTAATACTTGAAAAGCGACGCTATTGGTCTGAGCGGATGTGACGCAGCTAGTAAATGATAAATGTTATCTTTTCTTTGTCAGTCCGTGGTATTTCGCTGTTACTAATAATTTATACATAAGACGTTAATGTAAGCTTCCTGCTCATATTTATGCTAAAAAAGTATCATAACAAGGAAATTAGCAAAAAGGAATGCAAATTCTTAGGGCCTATTGAGATTATACTACGCGATACAGTGATATCGCTGTCGCGCTCGGTAGCGATACCAGATCGGTACGTGATATCGTTCTTGCGCTCGGATGCGATATCGAATCGGTACGCCATATCGCGATTGCGCTTTTGCGCCCAGTAACGATACCGAATCCGTACGGGATATCGCTGTTGAGCTCGGTAGTGATACTAGTCCAAGTGACTTACCAGAAGGCGGACCGCCGCTTTCCGAAAAGCCTACCACCACCTCTTAGAGCAGTATTATTTTAATATTACTTCATTGTGCGAAAGAGATGTTGCTCTACAGAACGTATAGTTCCATCTCTATCCCCCACTGAAGTAAGATTAAAATAATACTGCTGGGTGGTGGTAGGCCCCCATATCTGATCAGTTGATCTGCTGACAAATCTCATGCTACAGCATTGGCGAACCAAACTCAAATTCATAGCATTTATTTCAACTAAACTATTTACAGGCACTTTTGAATAGTCAAGGAGTCGGTCAGTCAGAAATATGAAGCTAGTTGCCCATTCCAATGCGTAATAGGTTCATATGGAGAAGAACGGGCCATTAACTCTATGGAAACTCTTGTAATTATAAAAATATTGTTACTAAATGTTGAACACTATGTAGACAAAAAAAGTCAACTAAAAAGGTATAAACTAGAATCACAGACAGACAAATAAATAAATCAAACAGATACGTGTGACCCCGGATTTTTAATTAGTCTGTCTATTATTTTTGTTTATACCTTTTTAGTTGACTTTTTTGTCTAAAGTAGTTGGGTTTTAGTTTTATAACATTAATTTTTAATTTTTTGGGTTTATAATATTTTTTTTTATTTTTTTTAGTTAATTTATCTTTATGTCCTCTAGAGGACGCCATATTCAATTTGATGTTACGGCACATACACCTATAACCAGCGGACGATCAAGACGCTACCAACGATATCTCATTTGTCAAATTGTTATGAGTAGTTTAGAAGATATGAGGGAACACATGAATATACATACCTACATACATACACAGACATACCGGTCAAAATAATAACCCTTCTTTTTGCTTCGCCGTAGTCGGGTAAAAAGATAAAATAAAATAGAATAGGCTTTCGGAACGAGAGCCGCATAACCTCTTTTTTTATCCATTCGTCATAATGATTCTATATCTCTACGCCTATTAGTATCATAATCCGTTCAAAGTCAACGACCTTCGCTATATACTTATATTATATCGCTTTTAAATTCATTTAAAAACTTCCATAGAATCGATACAAAAAAAAGAATCGGTATGCGAATTCATTAAAATTACCTACGCGTAAAATACTGAATGGTTGAGGTCACTCCTAAATCTAAGGTATTAATTAAATAAGTAATATTTATTTTATTTATACTTATTCAATACATTTTTAAATCTGGGTCCAGGCTGCCGGTGGTTAGGGCTCTAACCACCGGCAGCCTGAATATTTTACTACACAAAAACAAAAAAATTTTTTTTTTTTTAATGGTAATATTTTTTTTAGCATGTATAGACGCTATACTATTGCAGGTTAACGGGAACGCCCTTTGTTAGTTAACATACTGTATATTAAAGTTACATCTAAGAAATCTAGATCTTTTGTCAAGTCGAAAAAACTGTGGGAAGCAGGGAGCGGGTCGCTAGTTTCACAATAAAAATAATAACCAACCAAGATTTAATTACAAAATTTACTTCGCACCAGCGATTTCTTGTATAATTCCCACAAATTGTCATTACGTTCTAATAATAAGTTATATTTCCTCTTATTACACTGAAATTGATTCTTATGCCGTATTATTATTTTATATTATTATGTATCAATCTATGTTGTACTTATGTTTCCTTTATAGGTTTATTCATTAACCTCATTTATTGATACGAGAACGCAATAGATTATTTCACCATTTTAGTTTAGATACGATGTTTTTGAATACAGTCGCAGTTCATCATCTGCCCAGCCTTTTCCCATCTATATTGGGGTCAGCTTCCAGTCTAACCAGATGCAGCTGAATACCAGTATTTTACATGGAGCGACTGCCTATCAGACCTCCACAACCCAATTACAGGGTAATACGATACCCCTTGGTAAGACTGGTTGTCAGACTTTCGGGCTTCTGACGACCCGTAACGACTGTCAAAGATCCACAAATGACAGCCGTGATCAACGACTTAACCTGCTTTCCCAGCCACGGAAGAGTCTCGGTATGTAAAGATGGTCACCCATCTATGGACCAACCGCGGCAAGCGTAGCTTAACCTGATCGATCAACCCGCACGGCTGTTTTTACTTAGCCACAAGCCCAAGAAATACTTTATAACATGTTCATGTTTTTCTCTGCCACGGAACTGTGTTAGCGACAATGTTCATCTCTGTCAGTCCGTTCATAACTGTAGCGTGAAGGTAAGACCTTGCTCGCAAGTTCTGGGTCAATTTGAAATAATTTCTAGCCTTCTATGTAAACAGTTGACAGACTGGAACCTCACTCAAGTGACCGCACACAATTTGAAAGCGAACTCATTGGTTGTTTTTTCTTTTCATAATCAATATTTTAGACAGCTGTTGTCTAGCCATATTTCATATTTCCGTAAAGTAATACTGCCTAATTAATCAAAACAGGTAAATATTTCCCCCCACCTGTCCCCTACCTGTCGTTATTTCTCCCAACTAAGTTTATTTTGTTCATATGTATGTATCTATGTATGTTTATTTAATTATTATTCATTATTTTCAAGTTATACTTATGTATTATCTTATGTTGCACCTGCCATGTCTGTCTCTGCATCACCCTAAGGTTGACTGGTAGAAAATGCCTCAGGCATTAAGTCCGCCTTTGTACAGTAGTTTTTACTTGTGCATAAAGTTTTAATAAATAAATATTTGACGGTTATTTGCGACGTTGCCAACTTTCAGCGTAAACGCTCTAAATGTCATCGCGAATTCCCAATGAGACACCGTTCGAATTTGGAAATATTGTTTATTTGTAATCTCCAAATCAATTTTGTCAACAAATATACAACAAATTGTCAAAACTTACCTTTAGATTAACGAAATAAAGTTCATTTTTCTTTGAAGGTTGTCTAATAGTTCAAAAGGTAAACCTTGCAATGAAAATTGTATCATACGGCGTTGCAGCAGCGTCATTTTCAAGTTCAGGGTGAACTGGCCTAGTTTAAATACATAGGAAATCATTTAAATAGTGAGGAAGATAAAAATATGAGTAGTTTGTTTTATTAACATGTTGACTTATTTACTTTCCGGGTAAGTAGAGTTGCAAGTCATTGACATCAGGTGATTAAGGGCCTTCTAACAGATTAGGAGAGACTTGCCATAATTAACCGTAACCTAATACCAATAAGACAGAAAAAAGTAACAAAAAAGAATAATCTAAAAAAAAAAATTAAAAATTTAAAATAATAATTAAATCAAATCAAATTAAATTATTTAGCGAAACTGAAGATGACACGATAAAATAAAAACAAAAAAGATTTAATGTTATTAATAATTAACATTAAATCTTTTTGTTTTTATTTTTTTTAGGGGTCAACGACCGCTTGTATTGTTGTTAAGTTCTTGAAGTATGAGCTGTTCCATACATTTTGTCGATTTATGTGAACACAAATGTATGGATCAGTAGATTTTTTTTCGCGATTTCAATGTCGGTCCTATAGAAAAAGTTGTTCAAAATGATGAGTACAATAACCCCTTTTCGGGTTTAGCATAAACAAAAAATAATGTTGTATAAGGATCCGATCTTGGAATCGAAACCAGGACCTTATGCTCAGCTGTAGCACTTGTGACCACTAGACCAACGAGCCAATCTAACCAGAAACTGCTAATAACATTGATATCAACTGAGAGTTGAACTTCCGGGATGGAAATGATTCCGTTTCAAACAGGAAATTGCTTAACCTTTTCAAAATACGAATATAATTATTTTAAGACCTTTTAAACGCCAGGTATTAGAAATGAGGAGAAGAATCAAAGGATTTTTTTTTTTTTTCAATCTTTCCGTCCTTATTGTTTTTGAGCATATTCATTAAATAAAAAAAACAACCACCTAAAGAATACAATAGACGCAGATATTATTTTGTAACCTATTCCGCTTAACATCTTTCGGGTATTTCGACTTTAAAACAAAAAAAACAAATATAGGTTTTTTTTTTTTTTTTTGGCACCATCATCCGAAATTAAAGTTATTTTTCACATTATACTGTTTTTTTTTGGAAGAAGGTTGTTTTTTTTTTTTTGGAAAAAGTTTTATATTTTTCACCTTTTAGCTGTGTATAACCCCACACAAATTCGAGTACAAAGAGCACAACCTACTATGTAAATAACAGTGACAGGAAGTTATCACATCCATAATCCACATAGACTAAGTGGGAAAAATACGTATTATTGAAGTTAACTCAAAAACTACCCAAGTAAAGGTAATAAAGTTTATATGGAACCACGGCGTAAGCTTCCTCTATCAAATGAAAAATGAATTTTGAAAATCGGTCCACAATTGACGAAAATATAAAAAAAAAAATTCAATCAGACGAACATAGAACCTCCTTCTTTTTGGAAGTCGGTTAAAACTACAAATCTTTTCTCTTTATAGTGTCGATGGATTAAACAAGACACCATCCATAACCTACTGCCCCTATTTTTTTACACATTCAACTAGAAATCAAAGGTGAAATTAATCCGGCCATTTATTAGATTGATTTACAATTTATGTTTTTACTGGGTGTAAATTATTTTTGTCTTAGTTAGAAACTGTCGTAATGGCTGTACAACTTTCTTTTTTTTTGACAAGCGTGATTAATGTCTCACCTGTCAAAATGCCACCTTATTAGAGTCAAATAAACGTAGAGTCGCGTCACCACGTCCTTTTGACGCGGCGCTAGTGTGTCATGTAATGACATTAAATTGCATTTAAAGAAATGTAGTTCCACAATTTTCCGCCAGATTTCAGTGGTGGCGCTGACTCGTAACATATAATAACATGACGCCTTGTTGGCTAAAGTTGTACCTGTTAGTACAACCATAATTCGTCAGATGTGTTGACAGTTAAATCTACAGATTTAAATATGATTGAGATAGCCAGAATTAATACTTGTCAAATATTAGGTCTCAAATATCAGATCATAAAATGATGTCTTTAAAAAAAATTGTAAAAACTAAACTTGAAATTAATATCTTGAAGACATTACGCGTAACTTTGAATCAATAACTCGAAAAAAAAAATATTGCTTGATTATCTAGACAGGTAATGAACAGGTAACATTAATTAAAAAAAAAACAAAAAAAAAGTGTTATTTTTAGTGTTATATAATTATCTAGACAGGTAATGAACTCTAAAACTAATTGGAGTATTAGAATCATGACAATTCGTTGACATTTCGACATGAACTGCAAAAATAAATTAAACCACAACATGTCGAAACACAACATGCCTTTTAATTCTTGTCATTACTCATTTATTTGACATTGACATTGTCAAAACTAAATTAATAAATTATTTTTAAGTGTTTGGAAGTAGATAATTAATTAGGCTTCATAGTTTATAAATTAGAGTTAATTTTAAAACATCACTTCGAAATTCGAACGATGTCTTGTTGTGAATCTGCGATGATTTTACTTTAAAAACAAATGAGTTCGCTTTCGAATTGTGTGCGCTCACTTGAATGAGTAACTTTACTAAATAATATGGAGTTGGGTGGTTCTTATACAATACAGGATAGTTTTTGTTAGATTTAATTATTATTTATTTATTTAAACTTTTCGCACTAAAAAAGGTACAAAGGCGGACTTAATGCCTGAGGCATTCTCTACCAGTCAACCAAGGGTGGTGAAGAGATTAGTTGAGATAGACTTTGTTTAGTATTTAATTGATTTGAGAACCACCTCTTTAATCCTACTAATATTATAAATTATTACTATTAATATTTTATTTATAAACTATTCATATTTGGATGTTTGTTACTCAATTTCGCAGGAACGGCTGAACGGAATTGGATGAAAATTGGCACATAGTTTATAACCTAGATTACCTAGCACATAGGGTACTTTTTATCCCGGTAACTAAGTACGTTATCGTGGGATAATTTTTGACCTCTTCGCGGGTGAAGCTGCGGGCAAAACCTAGTAATAATATTATATATAAATATGTTTTTAACACATAAATAACGGTCATTTTTAAGGCTAACGCAGATTAGGCCGCACCGCAACGCAACGCATTGCGAAAATTCTCCTTCATCGCTTTCATACATTTTCTATGAACCAACGTTCACTAGAGGTGGCCCGCAACGCACGTTTTTGTATGGAAATGCGTTGCGGTCCGTTACGGCCCGTTGCGGATGTACCTAATGTGCGCTTGGCTTTATAATGTTTGACCTCGGAAACACGACCATAAACTCATAAATTAATCGATTCGGGTGGTAGATACCTAACCACTAATAGCTAAGTTTAATCATGGACAAACCATCGTGCTGAGTTAGTTTGACCCGGATGGTGAAATGACGTAAATGAAATCGCACTGGATTGCACGGGGTCAAATAACTTTAACTAGCGAAACTCCGCAGTCGTCATGGGTGTCGATATCTCATCATCATCTGTCTAGCCTTTTCCCAACTATGTTGGGGTCGGCTTCCAGTCTAACCAGATGCAGCTGAATATCTGTATTTTACATGGAGCGATTGCCTATCTGACCTCCACAACCTATTATCTGGTTAATACGATACTCCTTGGCAAGACCCCAAAAAATTCGAATAAGACCTCATGCCTCATTAGTGCGTCGCAGCGTCAACGCTGTGTCGTTTTCCATAAATTTAAATCACACGCCACATTAAACCGTTGTTCTTCGGTCCTCAACATCATTCGCGCGCTTAGGGCGATGCCTCATTAGTGCGTTGCGTTGCGTCGCATGTGTGGCAAACAATGCGTTGATCCGTTGCGACGCCGCAACGCAACGCACTAATGAGGCATCGCCTTAAGGGTGCGAATGATATTGAGGAGTGAAGAAGGACACTTTAATCGTTGCGAATCCGATCATTAAAAGTTTATAAGTACGAGTTTGATGAATCAACATTTCATAAATAGATTAATGTATAACCTTTGATGTGAAATCCACAACGACTAGAATCGACTTCCGACTTATTTACATTTGCGAGGGCGCGAGCTAACCCCAAGGTTTTCGGAACAACCTTATTTGAACTTAACGATTTGGCGAATAATAATAAATTAGCAATTTACTAATAAGGTGAACAGGAAACTAATATGGTATTGACAAGGTTCACTGGTACAAACACAAGTCGGCTAAAATCAGGTCGGAGATTCTTGGAAGGATGAGATCCGAAGCGAAACTATTAGAAAAATTAAAAAAAAAACCCGACTTATCCGACTGCGTAATAAAAAGTGAATTTAAAAAAAGTAGGAGGCAAGATCTTGAATTTAAAATAAATACCTATTGCCTCCGATTGCATGAGATTGATTTAGTACGAATTAAAAATAAAAACTAAATTGAAAGGAGGGATAAGTGTTTCACCTGTATGTAATGTGCCTTAATTTATCTTTCAATAGGCTCGTGTTTCTGTGAAAAAACTTACTTTTATTTATTTCTTTCTTTACATTACATACAGGTCAAACACATAACCCTCCTTTCTGTGTTTGTTCCAGCTTGTCTCCGAAACGGCTGGACCGATTTTGACGGGACTCTCACTGGCAGATAGATTACTAGACTTTATTTTAGAAAAAGAATTACGGTCTGGTCCATATGGGCGATGCCGCGGGCAGAAGCTAGTTATATGTAAATTAGAAACCGTTCAACGTATAGTCATTTGATTCCATGTTTTCTCTCATGTGGATTTATAATGTACAAATTGCTGACTTTCCTTGTAATTGAATGCAACGTGATTGCTGCAATCTACTGATAGATAATGCCGTTAGATGCATGAAATTGTAGGCATACAATTAGATGCAATCGTTTCCTGAGAAAATACTGAGATTATGTTCAATTTAAACTGACCTGGGGGCCTAGACAAAATCCCTTTTCTGTAAGCGTTAACGCCAACGGAAAGATCAAATTCTATGCAGTTGACAGCAGCAGTCACGTGACATCTCTAAAGCTAATGTCAACTCCATACAATTTGATCTTTCCGTTGGCGTTAACGCTTACAGAAAAGGGATTTTGTCTATAGGCTCTGTTGTGTAAAGTTCAGTTGGAACCCCACTCAAGTGAGCGCACACAATTCGAAAGCGAACTCATTTGTTTTAAAATACCTAAATTATCAGAATCATAATCAGAAATCATTTATTTGCAAAGAATGTAGGTAACAAAACATAGTTTTTTGGTGTAAAAAAGAAAAACACAAGAATCCAGTACATTCTACCGAATGGCATGCAACATTAAGCATTAAAATAATCATAATTATTAGAAATCTATATGTCAGGTAATCAATTTTTAATGTCATTTTCTTGAAATTTAAATTCACCGGCAAAATAATAGTCATAGTAAATAAAATTAGAAAATAACAAACTTAATAAATTGAAATATTATTGAGAAATGTCATTATGGTAAAAACTCACCGACAGCGTAATAGCATTTTTCAACTAGTACCTAGTTTCGTAATCATAATTATTACAAATCTATATGTCAGGTAATCAATTTTTAATTTCATCGCGGATTCACAACGAATCTGAGGGCCTAGACAAGTGACAATCGCTTCGAAAGCGTTTCGTATATCTACAACGACTTTCAACAGGATTGACATAAGCTTTTCGATAGCTTATGTCAGTTCAATACATTTTTGCCTTTTCCATCATCGTTAACACTGATAGAATGTCACTTTGTCTAGGGCCTCTGGCCTGTTCGAATTTCGAATCGGCATCGGCGCACCTGTATTCCCCGAAGGGCTAGGCAGAGGTGTACCTATAGTACCGAGCCTATTGCTATCAACTGGGTTCAAATCCAGACTCCGTTCTGCTACTGAGAAATTCCAGATGGAAAAACCTAGGTAATAAAACTTTGCTGGACTAGCGAACTAGTGAAATGTGGGTTCATTTTAATTTCATATACAGAATGTTAGGGTGAACACCGTTATCCTTGCAACCAGTGGTTTGGTTTCATTTATAGAACGTAAAATCAATGGAAAATTACAACTTTTTTTTCTTTTTTTTAAACCTACATTTTACCACAAGAGACGCAAGTTCGTTGCCCTATGCGCTAGGGCAACGAACTTGCGTGTCAACACGGGCGGGGGGTGCGGGATGTGACCTGACCGGCCGCGAGCGCGACCTCTCTCTCAGTCAGTCAGCTGTTACGCTAGAGAGCACGGTGTTGGATAGAAACTTTTTAATTTTTTTAAATGAAAATAACGTTTTTTTTTTGTTGTGTTCGGTCATTTATTTTTATATTTCAGTCAACTACCCATGGTTTGAATGACAAGAGTGTTTTACCCTTACAGCCTGTATAGATCTGCTCGACGTCCGTATGTCACTGCAGGGATCCAGCAGAATATCAGCGTCAGGTATATTTGCCTGACACATGCTGAGTTGGACTCCCATTTGGTGCAACGTTGAGACGCACACCGCACCTTGCATCTTTCGTTATTTCTTAAAGTTGTCATAGACAATATTGTCACTGTGTCTAGTTTTCTTTTTTTTTTTTTTTTTTTGAATATTGGCACCTTGTGTAATTAATTATTAACCGTGTTTTTGTATGTTGTGCTGTCTTTTGTGTGCACCAAATAAACGTTTTATCTATCTATCTATTTACACTGTTGCCTACTCCTACGAAGATTAGAGTCGTAATGTTACGTTTAGTGGTGGAATCCGACGATCGGCAATATTGCAGACGGACACGCACGGCAGACGACCACAGACCGCCACGCACCGCACACCGAGGAACTTCCGATGTCTGCGATACCCCGCACGTACACCTTCCCACGGTGCGTCGTCCGGGCTCGTCGGTGTCCGTCCGCAAAATGATTTCGGTTAAAATTACGTTAAAATAATAGAAACTCGTGGTCAGATTTGACGCGTGCCAAACCATAAAAAACACGCGCAACAAGATAATTTATTACCAAATATTAATATTTAGTTCCTGGTACAAAATCATATCGCAAAATGGCCATGACATTCGCTCTATAATAAATAATAAAATATAATTAATTTTACTCAAACACCCATTATCGATCTCATTTTCCATACATTTGAACATTAATCATAAAGGTTTAGAAAAAAATATAATTATTATATTGTTATAAACTATCAATTAATATTTGTCGGTTTTTTGCTAAAGGTGAAATACGCACTTGGACACCTACGCATAACGTAATTATGATAAATGATCATAAATTATAATTATAAATTAGTAAAAAATTAAATGTAAGTAAGTAATTATTATTTTTATTCAAGTCATTGTTTTGTTATACGTGAGAGCCATCCATCATTCGTCAATCCTACAAATCAGGCTCAATAAAAAAAAAAACATTAACTTAATTTTTTTTTTATTCATTTTTTCCATCGGGCCTCGAAAATCATCATCTACCTAGAACATTCCCAATTTTGGGGTCAGCTTCCATTCTAACCGAATGCAGCTGACTATGAATACCATTATTTTACATGGAGCGACTGCCTATCTGACCTCCACAACCCAGTTACTGGGTAACATATTTTGTCAGACTTTCGGACTTCTGACTACCCGTAACAACTGTCAAAGATCTATGAATGACTGTGTAATAAATAAGACGGTTTATTAATGTATTTATTTACACAATAACGTGTGCTCAAAACTGCACGACACCACGTTTAGCGATCGTTCATTAATATAATATTGAATTGAGGACAATACGTGTGCATTGGAGAGATAAACATTATTTACATAAACGTATACAAATATTAACGGACTTCATTAATTAACTTGATAACTTTCAAGGATAACCTAAATGCCTTTTAGTGGCAAAATCTATGTTCTTGAAACCACGATAATAATTACTCTACTAAAGATATAGCATAATCAGCCTATAACGCTCCCACTGCTGGCCCACAGGCCTCCTCTCTGTGAGAGGGAGAATGTAAAGGTTTTTGCGTCAAGTATGATGTACTTGACGCCAAAACCTTTACATTCTCCCGTTGTGAAAATTTAACCGGTATCTGATAGTGATGGATTAATTAGCATTCGCATTCATTGTTAGTTTGTGAATATTCATTTAGCATTTAACAAATTAAATGTAGTTGCGAAATTCTGTGAAATGCTAAGTGAATGCACTTAGCATTTCACAGAATCGCTTCGTAAGTTCGTACTTTTTCATACTATCAATTATCATACGCCAGAGCGTCGACGCACGCAGCGGTAGCGTGCGGTCTCCATCGCACCCACGGGAAGTCGGGAATACTAAATAATCTGAAAACCTAATTTGGAAACCGAATGTTTGCGGCCGGCCTTAATTCGCATATTAACAAAATTCACATACTTCATTATCATGAATTATCGTCATTAGCAATTAGCTTAGCAAAAGCTGTTATCGTGCTAAGACTCAAGAATTCATATGAAATGAAATTTATGAAAAATCGCATTATTTCCCATTCCTAGTATCTGAACCTTGCATCAACAGCAGTCTCGGTCAAACTATCTCTAGAATTATAGATGGTATTATTCCATTACTTAAAAAAAAAACGCCGTCACTAAATTACTCTGAAACGGCTAGACGGCAATGAGTGTGGTTTTCCCTAAATATCAACGGATCATCATCTGCCTAGCCTTTTCCCAACTATGTTGGGGTCGGCTTCCAGTCTAACCGGATGCAGCTGAATACCAGTATTTTACATGGAGCGACTGCCTATCTGACCTCCACAACCCAGAAACTGGGTAATACGATACCCCTTGGTTAGACTGGTTGTCAGACTTTCGTGCTTCTGACGACTCGTAACGACTGTCAAAGATCCACAAATGACAGCCGGGACCAACGGCTTAACGTGCTTTCCGAGGCACGGAGGAATCTTGATATGTGAAAATGGTCACCCATCCACGGACCAGCCCCGGCAAGCGTAGCTTAACCTGATGGATCGACCCGAGCGGCTGTTATTACTTAGCCACGAGCTCCTAAATATCAACGGATAACATTCTAGATGATATTATAATAAACTGACCTTTGCCGAGTCACTCTGTGGTTACGAAAACAACTATCTTATATAGAAAAAATTGTCTATGGATAAAACAAAATAGTCTATCTACGTTATACTAATAATTAATACAAAATCAATCTACCAAAAAATAGGCTAGACTAGATCTAATAATACAAGATAATCGTTTAACTTTTTTTTAAATCGATATATTTTTGTCTACTCTTTTATTTTAATAATTAATTATCATCATCTGCCTAGCCTGTTCCCAACTATGTTGGGGTCGGCTTGCCGGATGCAGTTGAATACCAGTATTTTACATCGAGCGACTGCCTATCTGACCTCCACGACCCAGTCATAAGTTTAAAATGTTGATTTGAAGTCAGAAACCCGAAAGCCTGACAACCAGTCTTACCAAAGGGTATCGTATTACCCAGTAACTGGTTTCTGAAGGTCAGATAGGCAGTCGCTCTATGTAATGTAGGAATTGATAAGGCAGATGATTTGATTACCTACATCATAGAGGATGCCTCAAATCATAGTTAAAATACAGATAGTTGCTAGTTGGGAAAAGGCTAGGCAGATGATGATTTAAAGATGAGATTTGAATGCTTTACATAAATGTCAATGCCTGTCTACCCAAATATGACAGTACACCTTTCAAAACATTCGGCAGAAAAATTAAACAAATGTGCAGACATTACTAACTCATACATAACATAACCCCGTTTATCCAAAGTTGGCTAAATGTATCAATCACGGCCGTTCATAATTGGGTCGCGGTCATCATTGTTTACATAACAAATAATCGATATTGTAATTGTTGACTAAATTATCACGAAATTAGGCCATTCGATACTTGTATTAACTCCAAATTTGTCAATGAAAGAGTCTCAATAATGATAATATTTCATACAAGCTAATGCACAGGACGCTGTGCATTAATTTGTTTTTAATTGTCTAAAAAAACGGATTATTATGTTTTTGATTATAATTATAAATAAATAAATAAAATAAAATAAAAACTTTTTAATTCAGATAAATAATAATTTTAATAAAAAAAAAAAAAAAAAACATTCCATATTCATTTCCTTTATTAAACCATTGTTTCATGAATATTTTCTTTATAAAATAGTTACGATGTTTCATACCAGGCGTCCCACGATGGCTCAATTTTTTTCATGAGAAAATTTTTCCTCGTCTCTGGCGGGTTTGAACTATTTTAAGAATTAGTCCTTTAGCGAATCGGCTATTTTAAGAATTAGTCCTTTAGCGTATCGGCTATTTTAAGAATTAGTCCTTTAGCGTATCGGCTATTTTAAGAATTAATCCTTTAGCGAATTGGCTATAAAAAAGAATTAGTCCTTTCACGAATCAGCAATTTGTGGAATGCTTTTACGAATTGTGCATTTATCGACTATGCGAATTTGTGTGCGTAATAAGAGTTATTCAAAACGTATCGCTAAGCTTTTGAGCGTGCATGAGTCGTTCATAAACTTAGCAATTCCTTTGTATTTTTAACTACTTAGATACATTGATATTACGTACTAAGAAGACTTAGTACGTAATATCAATGTATCTGAGTAGTTAAAAATACAATTCTCCTCATAAGGAAACCGGAAATGTGAATTTAAATAGTCATGATTTGAAATCGTACACGTTTTATCTCGACATTTTGGTTATTAAAATAGTTTAATCAAATAATCCGATTAGCAATAGATTATTGCATATTAATTAAAATAGCATCTGATTAGTGATACTTAAATGTACTTCCGATACACCATGAACAGTCAGACCCGCTGCTACCTTGCTGACCAGCTAATTATTGTGACTGTGTGAAGGCAAAATACTACACGGGACTTCATAATAACTGACGAAATGTGGTCGTACCATTCAGCTCAGTGCCTCTCGAAGCGAGGAGGCCTGTGTCCCACCAGTGGGAACAATATAAGTATGCTTTGGTATGCTATTTTATATTTACCAATAGCTGCTCGCAGCTAAGTAATAACAGCCGCACGGTTCGATCAATCAGGTTAAGCTGCGCTTGCCGCGGTCAGTCCGTGGATGGGTGACCATCTTAACATAACGAGGCCCCTCCGTACCTCGGAGAGCACGTTAAAATTGTCATTCTTGGATCTTTGACAGTCCTTCCGGGTCGTCAGAAGCCCGAAAGTCTTGACAACTAGTTTAATACCAAGGGGTATCGTTCTACCCAGTAACTGGGTTGAGGAGGTCAGATAACCAGTCACTCTATGTATGTAAAATACTGGTATTCAGCTGCATCCGGTTAGACTAGAAGCTGACCCCAACATACATAATTGGGTAAAGGCTAGGCAGATTGACTTTATATTTACAAATATTATGTAAATATTATGTTTTGTATCCAATGTGCATAGCCTAAAAAATTGACAGGTAATATTTGTAACCTCGCATGAATAAATATCTATTTCGGCACATTATAAAAACAAGTTAAATTAATTTCCGTTAGCAAAATATCTATTTATAAACTAACAGAAATAAACTTAGGTCACACTTAAAGAACTAACTTCTAGAATTTTATTTTAGCTTGTATTAAATAAAATATTGATGAGGAGCTCGTGGCTAAGTAATAACAGCCGCACGGGCCGATCCATGAGGTTAAGCTACGCTTGCCAGAGTTGGTCCGTGGATGGGTGACCATCTTTACATACCGAGCCTCCTCCGTGCCTCGGAAAGCACATTAACCCGTTGGTCCCGGCTGTCAATTGTGGATCTTTGACAGTCGTTACGGGTTGTCAGAAGCTCGAAAGTCTGAAAACTAGTCTTACCAAGGGGTATCGTATTACCCAGTTACTGGGTTGTGGAGGTCAGATAGACAGTCGCTCCATATAAAATACTGGTATTCAGCTGCATCCGGTTAGACTGGAAGCCGACCCCAACATAGTTGGGAAAAGGCTAGGCAGATGACTAAATAAAATATTGATAACATTCATAAAAATAGATACTTATTTAGTTTTTATTGATTCCGTGTCGGTTCTTAGATGCATTTTTTGTTCAAAGCTATTTTGTTACCCATTAATCAAACAAATCACTATTAATAATTTATGTTGAACTACTAGGTACGAGATAAAGTGTTCCAAAAAAATGTAACTTTGAACCTATTTATTAACTGACTCATCCTTTATATGACGTTCCTAAGTGATTCAGCAGGATTTAAAATTTTCTTTCTAGATAAAAACTTGTTTTTTAAATGAAAACTTATAATCCAAACTTGGCGAGGCGTGGACTTTACAATCTGCCTAGCCTTTTTCCAACTATGTTGGTCGGCTTCCAGTCTAACCGGATGCAGCTGAATACCAGTATTATACACGGAGCGATTGCCTATCTGACCTCCACAACCCAGTAACTGGGTAATACGATACCCCTTGGTAAGACTGGTTGTCAGACTTTCGGGCTTCTGACGACCCGAAACGGTCGTCAAATGTGTTATCCTTCTTTATCCTTACATAATTATTATAAAACAAAGTCCTCCACCGCGTCTGTCTGTCGTCCTGTTCGCGATAAACTCAAAAACTACTGCACGGCTTTTCATGCTGTTTTCACAAATGGATACAGTGGTTCTCGAGGAAGGTTTTAGTATAATAACCGACATCCACGCGGGCGGAGCCGCGGGCATCAGCTAGTGGTTAATAAAAATGTACGATAAAAGATCAATCAATATCGATGATTTCAATAGTAATGCTGAGTCATAATGACGAAGTAAAATGTTTTGTTAGTCAAAAGTTTTCATCGTAAAAAAGGCTATTTTTATAACCGTACTGTAACTCGGAATTTTACCTATGTTTCAGAGGTCAATGAACTGCTTTTGTTTAGTTTCCATATTAACCGACTGCGGCCATTCCGAAAAGACGATTTATGTTGGTAATACCTAAAACATAGAATTGTTTGAGAATAAGCATTTGTTGAAACATAATAATTTTATATATTTAAGTAGATATCATTATACCTAAATAAAATATAAAATAAAATAATTAAACCTATATATTATTTGTATGCTGCCTGAATGTATATTATGTGACCGCATTTCCCTCAAAAACTACTGTAACACTTTTTATTATTAACGTTATCTGCCAATTTTGAGAAATCTTTTATTTCTCCTCGTTGGCCTAGTGGTCGCAGTCGCTACTGCTGAGCATGAGGGCGCGGGTTCGATTCCCAGGTCGGGCAAAGTGTTATTGGGTTTTTCCATTAGAAATATCACAGTAGCAGCCAGGAGTCTAGATTTATGCCCGGTTGATGGCAATAGGCTCGCCCCCTATTACATGGGACTTAAACATAACTAGCGAAATGTGGGTGTGCTATAGGAACACGTCTGCCTAACCCTTCGGGGATTATAGGCGTGATGTTATGTTTTATTTTTATGTTAATTGTACCTACGGCTACCTATTATTCCTGCCAGCAGGCGTAGCATGAGCGAGCACCGTTTTGTCGACGGAAGAGTAGACAAAAATGACGTTTCCTGTAGACAGTAGACAGTACGAGACGGCAGCAAAGTAGAAAGAGTCAACTGCACTTTTTACGAAATTCACTCTTTTACATAATTTGACTCAGAATTCTTTGTTTTGTCATAGGATTTATCGGTTGTCAGTGTGATTTTGACAGTAAGGATAGAAAACTTTCTTCCGAAATAGTCTACATACAAAAAGACCTAGACAAAGATCGTTAGAAATGAAAGACAAAATGACAGATTGTAGAAAGATTTCTACGGTGGATGTCAAAAATGAAGAAACGAACTGTCACTTTGTATAGAAAAAGCCATGTCTATTCTTCGTAGAGATAGAAAGCGCCATGCTACGCCTGCAGGGTGGCGGGAAAGTCCGAAAGGCATACCGGGACCTTGGAAACAGGCAACTGAAGGAACACGGGTCAGTTTTAGTCAATAAAAGTCTGACACCTCCCGCTTCGCCCAGAGCGGGACAAGTCAAGTGACAATTCCCGAAATTAAAAAAAAAAAAACAGAAATCAATATGTTCCTATTATTAAAATACGCATCTATTGTAGGGATACCTTGGCCTCTGGCTACACACAGGCAACTGAAGGAACACGGGTGGGTGTTAGTCAGTAAAAGTCTGACACGCCCTCCCGCTCCGCCCAGAGCGGGAGAAGTTATTTGATAATATCCCACCCAAAAGAAAAAAAAGTTATCTATTGTAATGTTAACACTTTCGCGGAAACTGAATGAGACACAATTGAAGTTTTATTTTTATTACGTCTATGGGCGTTTACTGTCCGCGAAAGTTAATAGGGAATGTTGCAATTTTTAAAATGTAATCAATCTTCTTTGCCAAGGTAAGTAAATATGTTTAATTAGACATTATTAAGCACACTGCTAACATATACAAAACTGATCAGGAAGAGAAGAAACATTTGAAACAGGTGCTGATTACAAGGTTATGTTCGCAAAAATTCTTGGAATTTTATGACTGTTTAAAACAAGTTGTGTGTTTCTCTAAAACGGCTAAACTGATTTTGATACCGGTTTTTTTCCTTACAGCATGTATCAGAAATGTGTTGTTTTAGCTAAAGTTGTGGTAAAAATGAACATCTTTCTCCAAGGGAACAACATCGTAGATTCGTAGTTCGTAAAAAAATTATCAACTTTTGTTTTGTGAATTGTAACTTCTTACTAACATAGTTGTAAGTCTTACTAACCATTTTTGAGTCATGTGACTTGAATAAAGAAACATTCTATTCTAAATTCTATTCTATTATTACCAAGACTTGAACACTCCTTTTTGTGCAGTCGTGTAAAAAAACATAGTACCTACCTAGATGCTGACAGGCATAAGACATGTTTATAATCGTTCTAAAATCTGGACTAAGAAAAAAGATTTAACGTGTGTATTTAAAAAACCTTCCGGAATTAATAAATAACAAAAACTAAGGCACGAGTGACTTCATTACAGTTACCTACAATTTAGGCTCTTAACGGTACCTACTTCAAAAACAAAAACTAAAAGCTCTTTTTACTAAGTCATTCCAATAAAGTTTATAATAAAAACTTCAGGCTCTATGATAAATTGGTAGTGCCTCCGCTGCCGGCGCCAGTTGCTGAAATAGCAGCCAGCTGACCTTGGCAAAAAAAAGCCGAAAATGGGGTTGGCACCGACCGGCTGTCATCTGTAGATCTTTGACAGTTGTTACGGGTCGTCAGAAGCCCGAAAGTCTGACAACCAGCCTTACCAAGGGGTATCGTGTTACCCAGTAACTGGGTTGTGGAAGTCAAAAGGCAGTTGCTCCACATAAAATACTGGTATTCAGCTGCATCCGGTTAGACTGGAAGCCGACCCCAACATTGTTGGGAAAAGGCTAGGCAGATGATGATGTAGGTAAACTTTTTATAAAGTAGTACTAACCATATTGCTACTTTACTCTTGTCTAATTATATCATAATTATTACGTAACATTATAAAAAAGTGTTATTGACTGAAAGATCTAAAAATAGATTATATGTAATGACTGCTATAAAAAGTTCAGTAAAAACCATATCACGGGCATTGATTATCTTGTATAATTCCACTGGTCCTCGGCTTTTTACAAAACAATTGCGTATGCGTTTGTTAATTAATCAATCAATCAATCAATCAATCACCTACCTACTGAAGCTTGCCAAAGTTCGTGTGAATGGCAGCAAGGTTTTTTTTGTAGCTAACCGATGTTACTTTAGAACTCTAAGAAGAATCACTGTTCTTGTTCTGTTCTAGAAGTATTACTGTTCTGTGCGCCAGAGCTGCGTACTTGTAACTTCATGTTCTGTACTATTTTTATATAAACGAATAGACAAACAAAGCCATTCATAGACTGTAAAATACTAACCCTATTTTGGCATGCCGCTGTCGGCAAAAAAGTCACATTTACTTTAAAATAGAATACGAAAAACCAGCCACCGAACAATGGTTACATATTAATTAGAAAAATAATATAACTTAACTAAATAAACAAATAAATACAAAAACAGAAGGACACTGCAAAGCATTCGTCCGCATCGCTTTATCCTGAAACGTGACCAGAATACTGGCAGCATTGCCACGTTGAATGGCAATGCTCATTCTTAGATAATAATTAGAAACATATCTTCTTAATTTAGTGCCCAAATTGAGAAGAAAATTTTCTAATTTTGTGCCTAAAATAAGGGCGCACCCAATCACAAATTGCGTATCATGATCCTCTGTTAAAAAATACTGTGCTGAAAATACTGCAGCATTAATTTTGAAATAAATATATGTTAAAGTTGAGGATTGATGCTAGGTCTTATTTGAGGCAAAAACACGATTACATAAAATTTTCTCTATAGAAAAAAATTCCAAAGTTACCTCTGCACAGAATTATAAACCGCTGGTATTCAAAAAATACTTCAAATTAGATCATGAAACTTTGCATGATAACTGAACTAACTATAAAGCAGGTCTTATGTGTGTCCTTTTTTACTTTATTTTCACCGTAAAAAGCAATTACCTAAACTTTTCGACGCTTTAGAGCCGCTAGCGCCCAACTCCGTTTCGTTCTCACTCAGGTCGCGAGTAGTAAAATTTTTCTAGTTTAGTGCCTAAATTAAGAAAATATTTTTCTTTTTCTAATACTTCGAAGTGTCCGTTTGTTTTTTTGTATTTATTTGTATAATTAGTGTAAATAGTTGTTATTTTGTTGTTGGTTATAATATCTGTGTTGTTGGTTATTTTTACCAATAATGAAGCAAAGAACTTTCAAGAAGCTTGGCATAATAGCCCCTCCCATAAAAAGCCAGGTATCACAGGTAAAATTAGCTTACGAATCTATTTTTAGGCTCAGTTTGGCAATAAAAATGCTAACACTTGTAATTAAAACGATTCGTTTTTGTTTATAGGAACTGAGTAATAATGAACATACCTACACAAAAACAGAACTGCGAGTCATTGTATTAAATGCGGGTACATGATAATTACAATCTTAGGTACAATTCTCTCGTTGGGGTTATCCAAAGCCAAAAAAATGGTTGCTAAATGAATGGAAATGTACCGTACTTTTATATAAAACTGCTTGGTAAACAGATGTATTAATAACTACACTCGTGACAATCTAAAAAGTCCGTTTTGACATTTCGTTCTCGTACATGTAATAAAACGTTATGACTTGAGAATCTGTTTTAAGTATGTAGATAAGTCGTCGATTACAAACTCTCTAAGTATCCGAGCGTTTGCACTGGCGAAACATTTGCGACAAAACATGTTGAAATCTCTATCTTCTGTCAATGTTTCATACAATTTTTGACAGGAACTAGACTTCTTAGATTGTCGCTAGTCTAGCTGCGCCTCGCGGTTTGACCCGCATAATTTTCATAGGATAACACGACCTTGTGACATTTCTCGAGTCACACATTATTTTTATCTCAGTCATAATAAAATGTGTGACTCGAGCCATGTCACAGTAGGCCGCGCTCGCCCCCTTGCCCCCTCGCCCCTGGTCCTTTTGCCCTTATCTTATACTTAGGTACATGTTATTTTTAACGCATAATTTTCTCGACGCGGTTTTTTCGACGAAATAAAACCAGTATGTTCTATATTTAGTATAATTTATGTAGTTTTGATATACTTACCTCATTCATTGAATAATGTGGAATCTATTATGTATTTTATTGTTTACTAGCTCTTAAGTAATAAAAGCCTCACGGATCGATCCATCAGGTTAAGCTACGCTTGCCGGGGTTGGTCCGTGGATGGGTGACCATCTTTACATATCGAGACTTCTCCATGCCTCGGAAAGCAAGTTAAGCTGTTGGTCCCGGCTGTCATTCGTGGATCTTTGACAGTCGTTACGGGTCGTCAGACAGAAATTTTAATGATTTTTTGTTATAAGTGCCGCATATTACTGTCTTAAGTATTTAGTTAAAAGCTGGTATTTTGAAATTACAATTATAAACAGACACTTCCGTTTTATTTATCTGTGTGTATGTATGTATCATTACATCACTACATATTAACGCTCTTACATACTGGGGCGATTCGTCGCGCGAAGTCTCTGTGTGTCTGTCTGTCCGCGATAAACTCAAAAACTACACCGATCATGCTGTTTTCACCAATGGATAGAGTGGTTCTCGAGGAAGGTTGTAGTATATAATAACCGACATCCACGCGGGCGAAGCCGCAGGCATCAGCCAGTATCTATGTATAAATGTATAGCTGATTAGTGGAAACTAAAAGAGGAACAATGAAAATACACTCAAGAAAGCGTTGTCTGTTACAAAACTAAAGATATTGGTTATCTTGAGGTCAAACTCAGGACTTTTCTTATCTTATAATCGAGATAATTCAATAACAATGATTGTTTCAGAATATAAACAATGAGTTTATTTACAGTTTTTATATAAGTGCTTAGCCTAGTCATTTGTGGATCTTTGGCAGTCGTTACGAGTCGTCAGAAGCCCGAAAATCTGACAACCAGTCTTACCAAGGGGTATCGTATTACCCAGTTCCTGGGTTGTGGAGGTCAGATAGGCAGTCGCTCCATGTAAAATACTGGTATTCAGCTGCATCCGGTTAGACTGGAAGCCGACCCCAACACAGTTGGGAAAAGGCTAGGCAGAAGAAGAAGAAGAAGACCTAGCCTTGTGAGTCAGCTTCCAGTCTAACCAGATGCCATTACACTACCACACAATTTTTTTATTTTATTATAAGTAATTATACATGTAGTGACATCAGATAATACAATGAGTTTATTGTACATTAAAAAAGAATTTAAAATATTCAAAAAAAAAAAAAAAAAAACGTAGGAAGACAAGTGCGACAAGTGTTCGTGTACAGAGTGTCTTTTTTCTGTATCATATCAAGTTAATATTTTTTGTGAATATTTTACTATAAAAAAAAACACTTTTTTTTTTAATTTCTTGGCTTCACATGCCGAGACATACTACTTACTCTCTGGCAAGTCGATTTCCTCACGATGTTTTCAGTGATAAGAAAAATGCAATACCTACGCAAATGAACGCACGCACTGCGGGAGCGTTTTTCCTTCGCCCGTCCTTCTGATGCGCCTTGCAGGTCGCATCTTAGAAATCTCCTTAAGTCCCCTCCCCATTCCACTGACTTCTACTCCTACTCCTTCACTGTGCACGCGGTGCGGTTATGGAATTCCCTTCCGCCTGACATTAGGGACTGCCAAACTGTTGCAGTGTTTAAAAGGAGAGTGAAAGAATACTATCTTTCCACTTCGTCATAGTTGTGTATGTATTTATTTCGATATATATTTATGAAGTAGGTAGTTATGTATATTATGTATGCAGTATTTATATCTGTATGTAAGTGTATGATCATATTATTTGTTCCAGTTTATTAAGTGAATTGTTTTGATTTTATGTATTTTATTTTCTCTTGAATTTTACACACGGTGTCTACATCTCTTATCTGTTTTCCTATCGCAGGTGTGCTGGAAGAGATTTCTTTAGAAATAAGCATCACCTTTGTACGTTTTTTTCTGTTCTTTTCTTCTTGTCTGTTTATTATGTGTGTACATAAATAGTTAAATAAATAAAATAAATAAATGAATCCGAAAAGTCGTGCCTTGGGTTCGAACTCCAGACCTATGACTTGGCAGTCCGACGGTCACACCACTAGGCTATCACTCAGACATAATTGTTCCGTCAGACATAATGTAAGTCATAAATCATTATTACCTAACAGCAGGTGCGGTTAAACATTTATTAATTTAATTGATTTTTAAATCAATTAATAACTATGCTTTAACTGCAAACATTTATTTTCAAGATTTATGATTGATAAACAGAAAATAAGTCATTTATTCACTGATTGAGTTTTTATTAAATAAATAAGTTTGCAGTTCTTATGACAGGAAGGTCGTCTTTGTTGATAATACTAAATGATTGATATTTATTATTCACTCACTAATGCCCAAAGGACTTGGCAGAGATGTACCTATAGTACCTACATATACCCACATTTCGCTAGTTGTCAAGCCTCGCAACCGGTTTAAAAAATAACGGTTTCCTCACGACGTTTTCTTTCACCGTTTTGAGCAATGAGCAATAGGGTGATGAAACTATATTTACACAAAGTGAAGCGACTGGGCTTGAACCCACGGCCTCCAACTCGTAAATCGGGGGCCGTTTCCACTGCGCCACCACTGCTCCAAAGCTACTCAATCTGCCCAACCTTTTCCCAACTATGTTGGGGTCGGCTTCTAGTCTAACCGGATGCAGCTGAATACCAGTATTTTACATGGCGCGACTGCCTATCTGACCTCCACAACTAGGGTAAGACTGGTTTTCAGACTTTCGGGCTTCGGATAACCCGTAACGACTTTCAAAGATCCATCACGTATGACAGTCGGGACCAACGGCTTAACGTGCTTTCCGAGACACGGAGGAGTCTCGGTATGTAAAGATGGTCACCCATCCACGGTGATGGATCGATCCGTGCGGCTGTTATTACTTAGCCACTACTCCTAAAGCTAATCTATAATATTTCCTGTTATAACGATCTTTGTTTAACACAATTCTTCACCCATCATTAACGCTTTATATTCTACAATAAAAACAACACTTTTTTGCGTCTTAAGAAACAACATAGAATTATTGTAATTATATTGAAATCAATTTTACGCTTAGTTCGGCGAGAAATATATTAGGTAGGTACGTTCTTTTTTTACCCGACTACGGCGAAACAATAAGGAGGGTTATGATTTTGACCGGTATGTTTTAAGATTTGAACATTATCAGCCCTTTGGACTGGCTTCTGCCCGCGTGTTCACCCGCGTTGTAGTCAACTATAAAACATTTACTCTTTGGCACTCGGTAGCAGTGCCGTAATTAGCCTATTATGCGCCCGGTGCGAGCTGCTATAAAAATAAATAATAGGTATTGTTAGTGGCCATTTCTGCGCCCCTCCAGGGTCTGCGCCCTGTGCTTGGGCACCGGTGGCACCGCCCTAGTTACGGCAGTAGTAGTGTAGCTTTCTACCAGTGAACGAATTTTTGAAATCGGATTAGTACTTCCAGAGATTTCCTCCTTCCTACATCTAAACTTAGCATAATCAGCCTACAATGTTCCCACTGCTGGGAAACAGGCTTCCTCTCTTCAAGAGGGAGTAGATTTCACATGTCTTTGAATATTTGGTTCTAGGACATGCCGGTTTCCTGACGATGTTTTCCTTCACCGTTTTGAGAGCTGCAGTAGTGGTGATGGAAATTATCTACATAAACAAAGAAAAGCAGCCTGTCTGGGTACGAAACTACGACCTGCAACTCATAAGTTGGGGCTGTTACCACTGAGCCACCACTACTCCATCGATGCCCATAATATTTTTACTTAACTTACAAACATGAATACATAAGACCTGGCTGCCTTTCATGATTTTAGTTCAACGGGAAGAACATTTTTTTTTTTTTTTGAGTGTGGGAATATCCAATGACTTCTCCCGCTCTGGGCGGGGCGGAAGGGCGTGTCAGACTTTTACTGACTAAAACCCACCCATGTACCTTCAGTTGCCTATTGTAGTACGGGAAGTACCAAGGTTTTGATCTATTTGCGAGCTCAGAACAAATAAAAACAAAGACATATCGCTGCGAACAATACAGTGAAGCATGCCAAAACTACACCTCCGCTCTGTGCGTACACGCTCACACGCACACATTTACAATCAAACTACACCTCACTAAGTGCACACATGTTTACGAAACCGGCCTCACGTCACTACAGCGCTCTGTCTTGGTTTTTTATTTGGTCTGAGTTTGCGAGTATCAAAATATCTCGCATAATTGACCAATTTTTTTTTTATTGCGCTGACTTATGCTCGGTTCCATAAACAAAAACGAATCGTTTTACATACCAATGGTAGATTTTTTTATAACCAAACTGGGCAATGGGGCATACCTATAAATAGATTCGTTAGCTAGTTTTACCAATGATAGCTAATTCCATAGCGATGACGGTCTACTATGGAAAGTTATGAGGCTTCATTATTGGTAAAGGTACAAGAGTCTTCATTTTAACCGATAACGGTCCGTAAACCCAATTTATTTGTATCCATTTTTTTTATCTAAAAGAGTGTCCGTGGAGTTTCTTGCCCGTTCTTCTCCATAGGTACCTACTACGCTTTGGAATGGGCAACTAGCTTCATATTTCTGACTGCCCGACTCCTTGACAATTCAAAAGTGCCTGTAAATGGTTTAATTGAAATAAATGCTTTGAATTTGAGTTTAAATTATAGGAATCGGCCATTAGAAGCCCGACTTTTGTAGAGCTCCAAGGGACCGTAGAGTATTTGATATTGATTACAACTTGATACCTCCACGTGTTCCTGATAAAAAGGGTCTTGTCAGACTGACAGACAGATGGACAACGAAGTGATCCTATAAGGGTTCCGTTTTTTTTTTTGCTTTTGTGGTATGGGAACCTAAGAACAACTTAGCTAAACCTAAATATGAGCTATACAACGTGTAACGTTAAAAAACTTTTTCCAAAAAAAACAACCGACTTCAAAAAAAAACACTAAAAAAGTGAAAAATAACTTTAATTTCGGAAGTCGGTGTCTTTGCTTTTTAATTTTCGTTTTTTGCCACCGACTTCCGAAATTAAAGTAATTTTTCACTTTTTTAGTGTTTTTTTTTTAAGTCGGTTGTTTTTTTTGGAAAAAGTTTTTATTTTTCACTTTTTAGTGGTGGTACCTACCCCGTACAAGTTACTACCTGCTATGTAAATAACAGTGAAGGAGTCTAATAATGATATCGTCTACATAGACTGTGGGAAAAATACGTAATATTGAAGCTAGCGCGAATAAAATTTATATGGGACCATCTCGGGAGTATACCCTTTCGAACTAAAAATAATTTTTAAAATCGGTTCACAAACGGCGAAGTAATCGGTGAACATACATAAAAAAAAAAAAAAAAAAAACAATCATCCGAACGTAGTACCTCCTCCTTTTTTGAAGTCGGTAAAAAGCGCAAAACCTTAAAAATAGTTTGATCAGAATAACGAGCAGAATCAATTGAACCACTTTATAATATAGGTCACATTTTTCAACAAATCTTCAACAAACGATGCCGTGTCTATTTATTTGTAGGTCACGCCATCACATGCGCAAACCCGCCAAAATAGATAACTATTTTGGCGGGTTTGCGCATGTGATGGCTTGACAAACACAAATTGTTGTCGACCAATTTAAATTTTCTCATACGCGGGATATTAATAGCTTTTATTTCAATGTAAATACTAATCTTCCAAAACGAAAACAGCACATAAACCTTTACAATTTTTTTTTTTTTTTCTCTCTCAAAAATATGTCAATTGAATTAAAAATCAGTTGAGGTGTCTGAGGTTTTGCGCATTTAACGTCACATGTTGTAGATAAATAGGACATTTTCGACGCCAAATTTTAGTTAATTGTTAGTCATTTAATTAATAGCACCTAATGTAAAGAACCTTTGTTTTAGGTAAACTAAAAAAAAGTTCCGCAAATGTTAATCCAATTTATGACACATAGTCACGTTTATTTAAAATAGTTTTTATATCAAATCCGGGTTCATGATAATAAGTCTTTAAAAACAAGAATATGTAATAATTTAAACAACACAGCTCAGTTTCTATACAATTTGCTAATTAAGTTACGTGGAATCTTTTCGTTTTTTAGGGTTCCGTACCTTGTAACGGCCGAAAGAAACGTTCAACATTCGTCTACAAAGACCACGTTTTTAAGAACGTCTTGATGCGCTAGGGTGGCCCGCGAAATTCAAATTTTCTCACGTTTTTTGCAATTTGCAGTGCATTTGTATTGCTGATTTTAATGTTTATAATTCTGTAAATCCATATTTGTTACGAGCGCTAATAATATTTAGATCAACATACAACCTGATACTGACCTGCAAATTGCAAAAAACGTAAGAAAATTTGAATTTCGCGGGCCACCCTAGCGCATCCCCCTTAAACTCCAAGTTCTATAGGCAAAAAATGACAATCCGTTTGCGCAACTGATATCCAAAACGGAGGAAGAACTTTTTGAATACGACTAGCGCTAAAAACATAGCATAGCTCCAAAACTGAGAGAAATATTTTGAATAAGTTTAGCGCTAAAAATATAACATAGCTCCAAAACTGAGAGAGATGTTTTGAATACGTTTAGCGCTAAACGCATTTAGTGGTATTAATAAAATAAAATTTTAGTAAAAAGCCACGGAGAGAGTTTAAAACACCTGTAAGTACCTAAAGATAAATTTTGAAAAGTTACGGAACCCAAAGTAAGCGAACGCAACTCACACTTGACCAGCTTTTTTTATGAATTTTTTCACACTTGGCCGGCATTTTTTGATGTGTAGGCTTTACTAATTGATAATTACAGGTTATGAAAAAAAAATATTCACATTACATGTTAATGACTTTGCAAAAAACACCTAAATTGTTTTCTGCGTGGTGTAATTGTACGGAAAAAACTTTGCGAAGGTCGTTGATTGCCTATTTATGCTAATACCAGAAACTGCTACATTGTTTTTACCCGACTACGGCGAGGCAAAAAGGAGGGGTGAGACTTTGACCGTTATGTTTGATGGGAGCAATGTTCAGTGGTATGAATATTGCTCGCATCCACAGTCCCATACAAAATTAAAATACCTCAAACTCAAAGCATTTATTTCAAATAAACCAATTACAGGTACTTTTGAATTGTCAAGGAGTCGGTCAGTCAGAAATATGAAGCTAGTTGCCCATTCCAAAACGTAGTAGGTTCCTATGGAGAGGAATGGGCAAGAAACTCCACGGACACTCTACCCAATGGAAATGTATGGGATCGGCTGATTAGTTTTTGCGATTACATTGTTGTTCCCTTGGAGAAAATTGTTCTGTTTGATGTTACCACACCCTTTTTGGCCACACTTTTCTGTAACAACCTATATACAACCATTATCCTTCTGTTAAAGCTGTTGGTTCTCCTATTCTTATATAAATAAATACTCTTTGAGATTAACTTTTTACGAAAACTACGAAGATAATTCTAATTATGAAACTAGCTAATCAGCAAAGAAAATGGAAATAAATATTTATTCAGAATTAGTCATATGTACGCAAATTACAACCTATATACCTAATACATTCATAAAAAAAACAATTTTATATCCTTACTTAAGGTTGAACTAGTCGCGGGCTCGAACTCACTGGTGGGCGTAGCCAAAAAGCACGCTGTCTCATCTGGCATCGTGTCCGACAGAGAAAGTATCAGTGATGAGCAGTTAGACGCTAGTCTACACGCACAACGTCTAGTTCGCACACACACACAAACACCGTTACGAACTACATTAGTAAAAGGAGCGCGTAAAAAATTACGAAAAGTCTTTTGTAAAATAGAGTTTATTGAAAAAACCACTGCCTAAATCCATTGCAAATAAAGTTTATTGAACTCTTTGATAATTGAGCTTTGTCAGTGCTGACTTTTTTTTGAATATTTTACACATCTTTTATTACTTATTTACGCCCAAAGCTGCGTTAAAATTAGCAATAAAAACTAATCTTTGTTGGCTCATAAGTTTTTAACGGCTTTTTATTTTAGTATTTTGTTTCCGCACAGACAAAATTAATAATGACGCAAAACGACATCATGTTTCACTTTAGATGTACAATGTCAAACAGTGGAGTGATACCCGCAAAAATATTGACTTGTGTAACCTTAACTAAAACTATTCACAAACTAAAACATGGCGTCGAAAAATCATCCGCATCTCTGTCGACTGGTAATATACCCAAAGAGACTGGTGGCATTGAAGATTATTCTTAATCCCCCTTGCCAAAAGTGTTTCAATCTTAAAACGTATCACTATTGAACCAGTTTTTATACAACTAATAAATATAAATTCGCATAGCAATGAGCAATTAATTACGTCGTTAGAATAATTAAAGCCGTAATAATCGTACTTAACATAAGTTTAATTTTAAGTGACGAAAAAAACCGTAGTATTTGGCAATCTGTAGTTTCCGCCTACCCCCATGGGAAGTAGGCGTGTATTTATATATGTATGTAAAAAATAATTGAACAAACAAAAATGTTCTATCTATACACCTATCAATCAATCTGCCTAGCCTTTTCCCAAGTATATTGGTTTCGGCTTCCAGCCTAACCGGATGCAACTGAATACCAGTATTTTACATGGAGCGACTGCCTATCTAATCTCCACAACCCAGTTACTGGGTAACATGATACCCCTTGGTAAGATTGGTTGTCAGACTTTCAGGCTTCTGACGACCCGTAACGACATGACAGCCGGGACCAACGGCTTAAGGCTCTTACATACTGGGGCGATTCGTCGCGCGACGCGACGCCGCGCCGCCGCATTGTTCGCCGTGTAGTTTTCTCAGAAATCGTTTTGTTAAAACTTTTTACAAAAAAAAAAAACAACCGACTTCCAAAAAAAACACTAAAAAAGTGAAAAATAACTTTATTTTCGGAAGTCGGTGTCTTTGCTTTTCAATTTTCGTTTTTGGCCACCGACTTCCGAAAATAAAGTTATTTTTCACTTTTTTAGTGTTTTTTTTGGAAGTCGGTTGTTTTTTTTTTGTAAAAAGTTTTAATTTTTCACTTTTTAGTTGTGGTAACTACCCCACACAAATTCGTATACCGTTATCTGCTATGTGACTGAGTCAATTAACATGTCATCAACATACGCAAAGTGGGAAAAATACGTAATTATTGAAACTAACTCAAAAACTACGCAAGCAAAACTAATAAAATTTATATGGGACCACCTCTGAAGCATGACCTACCAAACAAAAAAAGAATCATCAAAATCGATTCATAATTGGCGGAGTAATCGGGTAACATACACACAAAAAAAAAAAAAAACATACAGACGAATTGAGAACCTCCTCCTTTTTGAAGAAGTCGGTTAAAAATTCGCGTCGTGGGACGGATCGCGCCAGTATGTAAGAGCCTTTAACGTGCTTTCTCAGACACGAGTTCTCGATATGTAGGTTATGAATGGTTACCCATCCACAAACCGAACGCGGCAAGCGTAGCTTTACCTTCCATCGACCCGTGCGGCTGTTATTATTTAGCCACGAGGCCCTGACCATGGCACTAAACATGAAAGTCACGGCCATTGCCTACCACTTTGTAAGTATTAGATAGATCGCGGTGAACATCATTGTGTAATACGTCTTATTAATCAGTCGTAATACATTTATATTTAATTTAAACCAAGGCTAGTTTATATTTCCGTTGTAAACCATTACCTAGGACAATTTAAGCCTAAGTAAGTATTACTTTTTTGAAGTGCAAAACCTGACTCAGAATAGAGACTTAAAAAAAAAATCTGGCATATCTGAGAGCTAATGGAATGAAATGAAATTGTTTATTCTGTAAATAGGATAAATTGGAATCACTTTTAGACGTCATTAAAAAATATTAAAAATTAACTAGATGAGGTCGGCGTTTCCTATCTGACTACTCTGAGAAGAAAGGCCGAAACGAACTCAGAGGTCGCAGTCTCTTTTAAAGTCCAGACATAATCTTGGTCAGGCCATATGAGGACCATGTAGATTAGCGTCTGAAATAGTCTTTTGAGGAAAGAACCACACAGATTTGAGTGGACCTGTCCAGTCAGTGCAAGCATTGTCAGTAATAATAGAGCTCAACTCAGAACTTAAGGATAGCTATATTTCTCGACGGCATGTGAAGCCAAGTCAGAAGCCCATCGCGGCATAAAAACTGACACCTGCCTGTCACCTGTCACTAACCACACGAAAATGAAGAACAAAAAACATCATTACTGTCTTGATATTTTATCTAAGAAAAACTTCTGGCCGCGACATCCGCGTAATAATTCGTCAACTCGTCCTACATGCCTACGGCCCATTTAGGTCGTACTTTTGATTTTCTGCAAGTCGTTATAAATGGGCCGTAGGCATCTATGAGGAGTTGACGAATTACTCCGACCGCGTGGAATTTCTTGTGCCCCCGGCTTGTGCGCCTGCGCCATTCGTTATCGCTTAGCGTCCTTTCTGACTTTTTTTTCTTTTTCCTCGGCTCTTATGGGTCGTACTGTGATTTTAAATACCTAGCCTATAATAATAGCCTTACCTAACCTAACCTAGCCTATAACCTATATTATTTACCTATAGCCATAATAGCCTAGCCTAGCCTGCCTTAATATCTTTTATCTTTTTTTATCTTTTATCTTTTTTATCTTTTACTATATTTTATCTATAATTCCTTCCTTTCCTTCCTCAAGCAATAGGCTATCAAATGCAAACATATTTCAAATCCGATCCATGTTCCAGAGATTAGCGCGTTCAATCAAACAAAAAAAAACTCTAAGCTTAATAATAGTAAAAAACTCTAAAGTATAAATTAATTTAATTTTCATCGAATCTTCGAGAGATTCAATAGTAGCTGACCGAATTCTTATTTTGGCTAACCTTGGAAATATTATGAAACGCATTAAAAAAGGTAGGTAGAAAGGACATTCTTTTTTTAAAGTTGTTTTATCCAATTTATCTGGCCATGAACCTTGTGCGAACGATCAAAATGTTACATAAACATACCTAATTATTTTTTAAAGAATGGTAGTGATGGCGTTGTTAGTATTTCAAACGAATAAGAACCTTAATCCAGATTGCAAATAAGGTTTATATTCGCATGAATTCTTGCATAGGGCAAGAATAGCTGGATCGAAGCTGGTAAAACTATAACTGTCGAAACTTATAATACAGTTGTAGGCAGAAATAACAGTATTTATAACCGTATATCTATAAAAACATAACACAATTTGTTTCTAACCATACCTATTACCTACTAACTGTATGAAACTGATATACTTCTGACGCGACACGACACAACACGACACAGTAAGTGTGATCCTAGCTTTAGATTAGATTTATTTTATTTTTACCCGACTAAAGCGAAGCAAAAAGGATGGTTATGATTTTGACCGGTATGATGTATGTATGTCCATCTGTTCCCTATTTCCGTGTTATGGAATTTATAATTAATTTACTAAGTTTGAATATCCGTGCATTATTTGAGAAAATATTACAAGTCTTGGCCGCACCCAGGCATTGATGGACTCACGTAATGTGTGCCTCGGCCCACATTTTCACGATCGTCCACCAATGCCCCCGTTGCAGGCCGCGACAGTAATGTACTAGGTATATTGTAACAATTTAATATACCTCTTTATAAAATCTTTCTAGGCACTTTGAATCAAGACAAGTCATCAAGTAAGTCATTTTAATTACTGTATATTTCCACTACATAGACGTTTATCGGAATATTCTGTAATACGTACAAGTAATGTAATGTAAACAAACTATTATTATTATTATTACGTAAGGTACATAACTTTGTTGATATCAAGGTTCTTTGACATTTATTAGGGTTCTCACGGAACCCCTGCTCAACTGTCGATTGGCGTTTAGAATATATCGATAACAATTAAAATTCTATATTTTTTTTAAACTTCTATCTAACTCCCCCCCTCTTCCCCCTCCCTTTCCCTCTCCTCCTGTCTCTGCTTCTAACTCCTTCTTTTAAATTCTTTCTATTCATCATCATCTGTCTAACCTTTTCCCAACTAATTTGGGGTCGGCTTTCAGTCTAATCGGATGCAGCTGAATACCAGTATTTTAAATGGAGCGACTGCCTATCTGACCTCCACAACCCAGTAACCGGGTAATACGATGATACCCCTTGGTAAGACTGTTTGTCAGACTTACGGGCTTCTGACAACCCGTAACGACTGTCAAAGTTCCACAAATGACACTCAGGACCAAGGGCTTAACGTGCTTTCCGAGGCACGGAGGAGTCTCGATATGTATAAATGGTCACTAATCCACTGACTAACCCCGGCAAGCGTAGCTTAACCTGATGGATCGACCCGTGCGGCTGTTATTACTTAGCCACGAGCTCCTCTTAAATTCCTCCTTTTAAATTCTTTCTACTCTTATGTATGTATTTTGTATTCTTGGCTGCTTTTTTATTTTTGTAGCGAGAGGAAAGATATAACAAATCTAAAAGTTTTGAAAAATTGTATTTCACCTTAATCGGTAAGTACATTATGATTTGGAGCAAATTCTCTATGACAGACAGACACACGAGTGATCCTATAAGGGTTCCGTTTTTCCATTCGGACATAGGGAAACCTAGAATTACCTCCAAAGACTACGGTAATAGGACCTTTGATCATATTGACATTTTTGCATGTTCTCCCAGTAGGTTCAAAGGACTTATACTTGAGGAGCTCTCTTGATTTATGTAGGTATAAATAAATATATGGATAGGCATGATAGTTTAGTTCTGAACTTTATTATGTAAATGTATACCCTAGCGTTTAATTAATTGTGTTGTATATTGTATTCCACAGTTAATCTGTGAACAGCGTTGTGGGCTACAATATTGTTCAGATGTTTTGTGTATTTCTTTTTCTATACTGTATATTGTAGCTGTTTGTTGTTCCTTTGAATAAAAAAAAAAAAAAAAAAATCTAGACCTTTTACTGTTCTGTCTAGGCTTTGTGGAAAAAAATGTAACTTACAGATAAACTGTATAATTAAATCATCATTATTACATTGTAAATAAAAATCTCCATCAGAACGTAAAACCCGTTACTCTAAAAATAAAAAAATCTCTAAATATAAATAACTGTTTCCACAGTAGTTCACAGACCAGTTACGGAGCAAAAACTATTTGACAGACAGATTTAGTACTATGACCTAGGTCAAATTGGACAAAATTATCTCACAGAGATCACGCTTCATAAAATCGTGTTTTTTTTTTGGTTTTGTAGCTGTGGCTAAGCAATAACAGCCGCACGGGTCGATCCATCAGGTTAAGCTATGCTTGCCGGGGTTGATCTGTGGATGGGTGACCATCTTTACATACCGAGACTCCTCCGTGCCTCGGAAAACACGTTAAGCCGTTGGTCCCGCTGTCATTCGTGGATCTTTGACAGTCGTTACGGGTCGTCAGAAGCCTGAAAGTCTGACAACCAGTCTTACCAAGAGGTATCGCCCAGTTACTAGGTTGTGGAGGTCAGATAGGCAGTCGCTCCATGTAAAATACTGGTTCAGCTGCATCCGGTTAGACTGGAAGCCGACCCCAACATAGTTGGGGAAAAGGGCAAATTGTCATGGTATGCATGAGCCAAATTTCATCCAAATCCGTTCAGACGTTTTAGCGTGAAAGCGTAACAAATAAACCAACGAATACAAAACAAACTCACTTTCGCATTTATTATATTTTATACAGGGTGTTAGTGTAAACACCGTTATTCTTGAAACCAGTGGTTTGGTTTCATTTATAGAATGTAAAATCAATAGTAAAATACACCTTTTTTTTTTAAAGAAAATCTACATTTTTCCACAAGAATATTTCACCCTACACGCAAGGGCAACGAACTTGCGTCTCAACACGGCGGCCGGCGGTTGGCGGGGACGGGCGGAGCGCGCGGGACGTTACATGACCGGCCGTCAGCTGTTTCGCAGCCCTCTCGAACGCGTATCCATGAGTATCGGGACAGTCACGGATATTCGCTTTTTAAAATCTTTAAATGAAAATAAGGTTTTTTTGTTGTTACTGGGTCATTTATTTTTATATTTAAGTCAACTACCCATGGTTTGAGTGACAACGGTGTTTATCCTTGCATACTGTATTATATTATACAGCGTGTATAAAAAACTCTCTCCGATCCGTGAGGGTGTTGTTAAAAATCATACTGAGAGTCTATTTTTGTGGTTTTTATTTGGAAAAAAGAAAAAAAAAAAGTCGTCTCATTTTTTTTCAATGGGGAGTTTTACCGGGTTATTTGCGGGTGTGTACACACGGCTACATATCAAGCAATACATTTCCAGTCCATTTCTCACATTGTATAGGATTTCCGTACAATGCGAGGTCAGCTTATACTGGAAATGAATAGCTTGATGTGTAGCCGTGTGTACAAGTTACTTCTGACCTCTGTAGTTTTGCTAATATTAATGAAATTGGGGTAATTAAGGTACTAAAAACGTGAATTTTTTATTTAATTAACTTTTTTATTTTCACAATCACACCGCCAACTTCCAAACTTCGGGCTGTTACTAAGAAATTCCTAATGGAAAAACCCAATAACACCTTTAACTAAAATTAAAATCTAGCGTTATTACCACAAAACCGTGTTTATTAGTTGTTTAGCTTAAACACCTTATAAACATGACATTTCTGTAAGGAGTTTGACATAAAACTGACATTAGACATGCGTTGAACAAGTGTCCAATGTGTGTGTGTAGTGTTTTTGTATATTTGTCCTTTCTTAGCGTCATGTTTGCCGCAAATAAATGTATTTTCTTTCGTTCTAAGTTCTTGTGGTAAGGCCCTTAGTTTGATCGCATTCCTAAACTAACTAAAACTGGCTTCAATATTTTATAGCCAAAATCCAAGATGGCGTCTTTGCTGTGCGTATATTTGACGTTTAAAAGGATCACATGTCTTGTCAATTGGTATTTTATGGTAAATAAGTCACGTTAAAAGTTGTTTGCACGTGTTTTACATAATATAATTCTTACGGTTTTCTGAATTGAAACTATACAGATTTAAAATTGCTGCGTAAATAGAGTTTCATTGAATTTTCAATGGAAAAATGACGCCCAACAGCTATGGGGTTTTTGAAACCCTGATCAAGTCTCTGATCCTGATTACTAGTCAATTAATTTGTTGTCAAAATATCTGAGATTTTTATTAAAAACAGCTAAACTTGAGTAGCGGTGGCGCAACGGCCGCGACTTATGGTCGTAGGTACGAACCCAGACAGGCGGGTTATTTTGTGTAAATTATTTTATCACCACTGCTCCCAAAATCGTTAAAGGAAAACATCGTGAGGAAACCGGCATGTCCTAGAACCAACAACTTGAAAACATGTGACATTTACCAATCCGCACTGGGCCCGCGTGGTGGATTAGGGTCCACTCCCTCTCACCAAGAGGAGGCCTGTGTCCCAGCAGTGGGAACATTATAGGAACATTATAATCGCCTGTCTGGGTTCGAACCTCCGACCTACAACTCGTAAGTCGCGGCCGTTACCACTGGGCTACCACTGCTCTCAAATTAAAGGCAATATAATCAAAGAGTTAGTATGCAAAGTTATTATATCTACATCTACTTTTAAGAGACTGGTTTTAAATGTTATCTTACAATTTACATTCTATTGAGCTACAATGTTAGACTTAGCCGCTTGATGACATTTTATGTTAAAGTACCTTATGTAATAAATGTATCAGTTTATTATTTTGGAAGATTATTTTGTGTATTTTATCTATGGGCCATAAATAGTTGCCTGAAAATAAAGCAATGAAATAAAATAAAAAATCATACCTACTTGTCAGAGTGGATTTTTGCGAACACTCTTTGTTAGAGTAGGTACCTACCTATCTATCTAATGTTGTGAAAAAGTTTTGAGATATTATGGCCGGCCACATAGGCAGTCGCTCCATGTAAAATTATATATATATGGACTACGTCTGAAATAAATGTCTTAAATAAAATAAATAAATAAAATACTGGTATTCAGCTGCATCCGGTTAGACTGGAAGCCGACCCCAACTAAGTTAGGAAAAGGGTAGGCAGATTGATTGATGGCCGGCCACATAAAGACGGAATTCCGAAACGGAAGAAATCAATCAATCTGTCTGTAATACTCAAATTAATGTGTCCAGTCTATCTGACTTCCACAACCCAGAAACTGGGTAATATACAATACCCTTTGGTTAAGACTGGTTGGCAGACTTTCGGGCTGACGACCCGTAACGACAGTCAAAGATCTACAAATGACAGTCGGGACCAACGGCTCAACGTGCTTTCCGAGACACGGAGGAGTCTCGGTAGGTAAATATGGTCACCCATCCACAGACCAACCTCAGCAAGCGTACCTTTACCTGAGGGATCGACCCATGCGGCTGTTATTAACTAGCCACGAGCTCCTCTCGAAACGGAACGAAATATCGATTCGGAATTTCGAAGTTCCGAAACGGAATTCCGTCTGCATTTTGTATGGGTTCCGTTGAAATATCGTAATGTAGGTACATAATTTTAGTCTTGAGGCCACCCATCTCCATAGTTTGGAAAGAACGTCAAGCAGAAAATTTAGCCGTTGGGTGACAATCGTTACGGGGTTATCAGAATCAGGTCAGATAGGCAATCGCTCCATGAAAAATACTGGTGTTCAGCTGCATACGGTTAGACTGGAAACCGACCCTTCATAGTTAGGAATAGATAAGGCAGATCATTTGATTACCTACATCAAACAAGATGTCTCAAATCATAGTTAAAATACAGATAGTCATAAAAATAAAATAACTAAGCTATAATTATGTGAGAAACATGTATATTTTTATAACTACGTGATAATTATACATTTTCTCAGTATAATACTAGTAACATCGGTTTCAGTTTTCCTGGTTTTAAAACTAAGTAACTACATAATCACGGTTTTCCGTATTGTTGATGTCAAATCAAAATAAACAATGGTATGATTGCAGTGAGAGGAGCTCGTGGCTAAGTAATAACAGCCGCACGGGTCGATCCGTCAGGTTAAGCTAAGCTTGCCGGTGTTGGTCTGTGGATGGGTGATCATCTTAACATACCGAGACTCCTCCGTGCCTAGGAAATCACGTTAAGCCGTTGGTCCCGGCTGTCATTCGTGGATTTTTGACAGTCGTTACAAGTCTTCAGAAGCCCGAAAGTCTGACAACCCCAGTTACTGGGTTGTGGAGGTCAGATAGGCAGTCGCTCCATGTAAAATACTGGTATTCAGCTGCATCCGGTTAGACTGGAAGCCGACCCCAACATAGTTGGGAATAGGCTAGGCAGATTGATTGGAATGATTGTAGTGATTGAAGAGAGCTGTGGTGGTCCAGTGGTAACGGCCCCACGAGTTTGTAGGTCGTGGGGTCGAACCCAGCGCTTAAACAGGCTTTTTACTTTGTTAAAAAATAGCTCATCCTCTGTTTTTGTTCAATAAAAATGTCATAGAACGGTCTTGAAATTATTTATGCTAATTTCTGATTTAGGTACCTACTTATGTAATTTAAATGCATGACGAAACTAGTTTAGATCACTAAATTCTGAATTCTATAGCTTCAAAAAATATTTTGTTAAAAATAAGACTATTGTATCTTTAACAATAATGAACTAAAGTCCTCATAGCTTTGAATAGTAGACTCTCCCATATGGAAGCAGCTATCACTGGTAAAATTAGCTTACAAATCTATTTATATATGCCCAGTTTAGCAATAAACAAGCCTACCATTGGTAAGGAAAACCATTCGATTTTGTTTATAGGAATCGAGCATAAGAGGCCTCGCCAACTGCGACTTTTAGTAGCGATGCTGTCGCGCATGTGTATCGATACAGCCGCGATGCTGTCACTTAGACTTAGTTAATTTATTTCATAATTTGATATTGATATTTCATTATGTGCTGCACCGATTGACGTCATGACGTCAATGCTGGCTGTCACTGAAAACCAGCGCTGGGACTCTGTCACGAATAGGGTCGCAGCATTATGCTGAGTGATGGCCGTTTTGCGTGAATGTGACGCATATTTTCCCGCAACTTGTTATTTTCGTGTATTTATCCTTTCTTAGCGTCATGTTTGCCGCAAATAAACGTATTTTCTTTTTTTTTCGTTGTCTGTGTACCTTCGCCCCGTTTCTGTTGTATGTACGTTGCAAACGCGACTAACGCGCGATAGTATTTATTTATTTATTTAGGATCTCCAACAAAGGCTGTACACAGATCATGTGAAATAGACTGCACTTAAAAAGTATCAGTAAAAGTTAGTAGCGATGCCGAAGCGCGTTTACAAAACGCGCGACAGTATCGCTACAAAAAGTCACTGTGGACACCCTTGTCCTATGGCTACGAAATCGTAGCCATTGCATTGTCTTAAGTCCCTACTTAAGACAATGCAATGGCTACGATTTCGTAGAATAGCGGTGGCCGTCACATAGGTAACGGCCGTAGTGATGGCTGTTATGAAATGATGGTAGCGGGGCGGGGTTTGATTTTACAGTGTCAAAAAACGGTCTCTAGGAAAACACACCAACTTACTCGTACTTTCATAGATAACGTTTAAGTGATGTCATTCGTCGGTAAATTGCGGACGACATGTAGCGGCCACCGCTCTTCTAGGAAACCGTACTTTTTCTGAGTGACTTAAAGTTTTGCCAAGACTAAAATATTATAAAAATAATATATTGTTTATAGTTTCTGTACACATAAAGAAAATATTAAGTATGTTAAAAAAAGGGAAAAGTTGCATCTAAAATATACGAGTAAATATTTTCGCACTAAAATAAAATCTACTTATTAATAAAAATTAAGAATTTCTTCGCATTATTAAATTAGTCTGCACCATTCATAAACTAAAAAACCCGTTTGCGCAAAAATCACTAGTTATTTACTAAGCTACTAAAATACACGTAGTTTTATAAAAGTTAATATTTATTTAGACATTCAATAGTTAATTAAATATTTATATATTACCTACATAAGACTAGACTTTGGTGCATAGGTAATATTCCAGACATTTTTTATGTCAATGACATAGCTGAAGATTTATTTTATAATGATACCTACTATATTATAATGATACCTACTTACATATCTAAATAATAACAGCCGCACGAGTCGATCCATAAAGTTAAGCTGCACTTGCCGGGGTTGCCCTGTAGACGGATGACCGACCATAGCTACTCTATTTTTTTTTTTTTCCCATTAATTCAATTTCCTCATAAATTTCATTTCATAAAAAAACAATGAAATTACGTGAAAAAGATGGACATTAGAGCGTCCCCTTCATTATGATCATCATCATTTCAGCCGAAAGACGTCCACTGCTGGACATAGGCCTCCCCCAAGCACCGCCACTTCGACCGGTTCTGTGCTTCTCGCGTCCCCTTGTATCACAAAAACCGCTTTTAAAAATAAATAAAATACATATAAGTACTTCTTAAATGTAATTCGAAGGGGAATGCGCTAGAGCAGCTCGCGAAATTCAAATTTTCTTACGTTTTTTGCAATTTTCAGGTCAGTATCAGGTTGTATGTTTATCTAAATATTATTAGCGCTCGTAACAAATATGGATTTACAGAATTATAAACATTAAAATCAGCAATACAACTCTCTAAGCTCATGTAAGTGCATTGAATGACTATTTCATGAAATCATGACATTTGGCACTTTTATGAACTTAGAGAGTTGTATTGCTGATTCAAATGTTTATAATTCTGTAAATACATATTTGTTACGAGCGCTAATAATATTTATATCAACATACAACCTGATAGTGACCTGCAAATTGCAAAAAACATAAGAAAATTTGAATTTCGCGGGCTACCCTAGCGCATTAACCTTAAAGCCTCACTGTAGTGAATATTTGAAAACTTGTATGTTTGTGAATTCATTAGCATTGGGTACCTATGAAATTGGCGTTTTTTCTCACAAATAGAGAACCTCGTCACTTCTATGATTTAAAATATTCATCAATTGCTTAGTTTTATATCGAATAATGACCACCATAGACAACTAACAATAGTAAAAAAACCTTATTTTATTATAGTTTTCTAAACATAAAAAAAACCTTAAAAATGACTCCTCATTTTGTTAGCAGAAATGACCACTATTTTTTTTTAACTTAACCAAAACTTATTTTTGTCGCTTAATCTAAGTGGCATTTACGTTATCTTAGTTTTTAAACATTAGTGCATAAAAGTTTTAAAATTCCCCATACAAAACGCTGATTTCATAGGTACCTAATAGTTTAGCGTACCTATAGGTGAAAAAGAGTTAAGTAACGTTAACGTTTGCCAACAAACTGCTGTGCAGTTTGGCAGAGGTAATATTTGGACGTAGTTATGCTACAACGTTCCAATCCACACGCAGGTCGAACTGAGTAAATCGCGTTTTTGTAATTTTGTGGTACGCTTTTTTTTGGTAGCGAGTACAACTAAGTAGTATGTATCACTTCAACTAAATAAATAAACATTATTTTATTATATACTTGTCATTAAAATTTATTAATATTTCTCATACAAATTTTGAAAAAAATGCACTTGAAACGTTTTTGAAAAAAGGCTTTTTGTATGGAAGTAGCTTTTAACTTAATTTGCAAAAACGATCCAATATCTGAAAATTGGTATATTTTGGTAGTTAATATCGATGGTGGAAAGGTAAAATGGCTAAAGCGCCATTTTGGTCGATATTGAGTTATATATATCACTGAACTGGATTTTTTTTTCTGCGTCGATTGGTCTACCTTTCGCGTCGATTTGAGCACTTGTTTGGCGCTTTAGCAGTACAAATTTTGTTGCTTGTTTCATGTAGTCATGGTTTAAAGCGACGTTTTTTTGATGATTCTGAAGTTTATGTCGCTTTAGTGATTGTGCTCACTGTACATTCATGTTTCACAATGCTTTAGCATTTTTGCGTTTCTCTATTTCATGTATAAATACCTTGTTAGTAGTTTTACCTGAACTACATTATTACTTGTGTGGCAGTTTAGCAAAAGTCGTTTCTGTTTTATTTAGCGCTTTGGCGCTTTAGCAATCGTGCTCGTAAATATTTTCGTATAGAACGATAGTTCAGAGTTGTTTTAGATTCCAAATATTATGTAAAATTGTATATTAGTCAGTAGTACATGCTTTAATGTAAGAAGGTATTGATTTTAGAACTAAAAACTTGCTTAATTTAAAGTAAGTGTACTTCGTAAATACATGTTGTTAGCATTGCAAATCTAATCATAAGTCTTTGTTCTTGCGTGTAACTTAGAATATTAGTGATTTCTAGCAACGTCAACGAGGCAGACGGCTGCAGTTGCCTCTGTCGTTGGCAAAGTGCTGCTCGCGTATATGAGTACTAAGAGTATAAAGCAATTAAAATTCTGTTATTTAAAAGATAATACCCATTTTAAAGATGATGCCCATTTTGGTACCCCTCCAATAGCCATGATAGCTCTTTTTACTATTATTTTTACTTTGTTTCTTACTGTTATGCAACTGTTTAGCTATTCGCATTCTGGACTCCGCCTTCGGTCAGGTTAGGTTAGGATAGTTCAGTCTTTCTTGTTGACTCCGGCTATCTCCTAAGGGGTTTGTTATTGTTACCTGTTTCGTTTGAATAGTAGAAGAGCTGTTAGGTTTGAGGTTTGAGTTGAATTTCCCGAGCTATCACACTGATAAACAAGTTATCTAAGTTATATGTATTTGAGCCATCGAGATATAAGTACTAACGTTAGTACTTATATCTCGATGATTTGAGCACATACTAACATTTAACACAGTAGATCTTTGACAGTCGTATCGGGTAGTCAGAAGCCCCAAAGTCGAACATCCAGCTTATCAAGGAGTATCCCAGTGCCTGTATTGTAGAGGTCACATAGTAAATCGCTCCATGTAAAATACTGGTATTCAACTGTATCCAGTTAGATTCAAAGATAATCCTTACGTAGTTGGGAAAAGACTAGATAGATGATGAACGCCTTATTTAAAAAAAATAATAGCAAAAGTCGTAAAAGATCGGGGGTAAGATGATCGATCACTATGAAATGTAGGTACTTAGGTACTTATGGGAAAAGTGATTTGTGACATTTCTAAGTACACCTCAGTTGATCCAAAAGAGTCTTTGAATCCTTATTCGAAACTGCATCGATTGCCATCATAAAAATAAGGTGTAAGAATTAACAATTTTTTAGCTGAATGTGCCATTTTTCCAATATCTATTAATACAGCTAGCAAGTACTCTAAATGTTAAGGACAGTCTCCTAAGACCGTATTTCTATAGCTACAACACGGCGTCACAACTTCTACCCTGTATTACTACGATCGGACAAAGGCCATTGAAATTCTTGAACTGAATTATTCAATATTAATATCTTTCTAATGATGTATCCTTTATTCTTATTGTAGCGGGTACCAGCTTCCATACATTTCCTGGCATCATCCTTCAAATGTGTATATGTTCTAAGGACTATTTTGTTAAATTGTAACACGATGTTGTTGTGTGTGAGAAGATGGCAAGAAGATGGCACAATAAGCACAGAATTATTTTGAGTTTCAGAATCTTAGTGCCAATAACACCCCTCTTATTCCGTCGGGGGTTAAAAATGATCATTTATTATCTATTAAATGTTGATTTATTTGTTAAAACTTATAACTAATTACTTACATTGAATATTTAGTGGTACTAACCATGATAAACAATGGATTTTTGATTTTAGTAGATAATTAGTAACTCTACTTAACCTATCTAATTACCTACGTTATTTGACTTGATTCCAGTTGGCTAATAAAATAATTTCCTTTATTTTTTGCTAAATATTAATTAATTAGTCTTCCCGCTAATATTCCGGACCTAATAGTAGGTAGTACACATTGATTGAGGTTACAGATTGATGCTAACGCCTCATAATCTAAATAATCTATTGACAAAAACTGTACACTAGCAATAATCAATATTTTAAATGAAAATAAAAGAAAAAGACGAGTTTTAGAAGTTACGCCTCATTCCCATTACACATCCATCAATTTATTCGCTCTTCAGCTAATTTTAGTTCAACGTTAGCAACTTTATTTCAAATGAACAGCTCGTTAGAATTTTTTTTTTTTACTCTATGACATTATTAAGTGCATTAGCAAATTTCAGATTGCTAAATAATTGTAATTCTGACAGTAAGCGTAATTAATTATATGTTATACGCAAGTTTTTTGGATATTAGCAATTTTTGCTTACTGGAACTTTTTTAATTTCGATTTTTTTTTGCTAAAGCGACACCTATCTCCTAAAATAAAGGTTTTATAGAAACAATTTATAATACATATTACAGGAAAAAAAATATGATTCATGAAAATATAAGTAACTCAGAAATATTTCCATTAGAAAATTTTCTACGAATTTTTTTCGCAAAAAAAAAACTTTAAAATTCATTCCTGAGATTTCACGTTTTGGCGCTTTAGCCATTTTACCTTTCTACCATCGATATATATTTTTTCTAAAACATAAGTATAACAATGAAACAACATTATTAAATCATCAAATCAAATCATCAAATCATTTATTCCTTTGCAAACATGGGTTATGTACATAGGTGTTGTCATAAAGTAAGTTCTCCATGTTTTGCCGTCAAGTGGGCATGCAAATAAAATAATATTTATTAAGAAATAGTTGTATCAAAGCATGGAAAATCATCACAATTTATTCATCATCCAGATCGAAATCCAGCTCCTTACCAAATCCATCGACATCGTCAATGGCGTCATTAGACGCTTTCAATGTTTTATAAAAACTAAGGCAATCTGCTGGAATAAATTTGTAAACAGATCGTAAATCAGCCAATTTAGCTGGAGCAATGGGTTTCCCGTTAGGACATAACTGTTTCAGATCAGATCTATGTATAGTCGAAATCTCTCCTTTTGTCGTTTTTTTAATGTTAAGTTCGTTATAATCCTCATCAAGGGACGTTTTCATAAAAATTGGTAAGGATAACCAATAAATATTGGTAAGGATTTATTTCTGTGAATAAACGCATTAACATTTTTTTTTTTTTAATCTTCTAATAAATATAATAATGCGATTCCCAATCAGTCTGCTAGTCGTTTAGTCATTTGTCATGATTATGATATATCATCCCATTGAGCATTCATTGTTGTGATTAAGAGGGCCTATACTTGATTGTGTTGGCTGCTAATTACGATTGCATGACTGATCTAGTCGTAACGACTCGATCGGCTATTTTTACAATGCTCGTAAATATGTGAGCACCATGTATCTATCACATAATTAATTTATCTGTAGTTGCCTCATTTTCTATTATTTTTACCTATTGTGGTATAGTAATTTTATTCTAGGTGCATCGTCTTCATACAGTATATTATCTAACGAAGGGCGTTCCCGTTAACCTGCAATAGTATAGCGGCCATACATGCATTTTTTTTTTTTTTGTAAATAATAATAATTTCACAAATTAATTAAATTGATAAGGAAAATAAGCACTCTGTACACGCACACTTGTCTTACTTTTTTGAAATACAAGTGTGCGTGTACAGAGTGTTTCTTTTACAATTTAAAAGTTTTGTGAATATTTCACAATTTATACATAATTTTTTTTGTTGTTTTTTAATGTGAATATTTTTTTAGCATGTATGGACGCTATATTAAGCGGGTTCCGGGAACGCCCTTTGTTACGTGACTAGAATCAGTTACAGTAGACATTAAAAAAAAAAAATCTTTTCATTTCTTATGCCGCGGCTTATGAGTTGTAGGTTCGAACCCTGACGGCACTTTACTTTGTGTAAATAATTTCATCACCACTGCTCTCAAAACGGTGAAGGAAAACATCGTGAGGAAACCGGCATGTCCTAGAGCCAAAAGTTCGAACACATGTGACATCTACCAACCCGCATTGGGCCCGCGTGGTGGATTACGGCCCACTCTCTCTCACAGAGAGGAGGCCTGTGTCCCAGCAGTGGGAACATTTACTGATTATGTTATACCTGGAAAATGTGGATTGCTATCCTACCTCTGCCTACCTCCATGGTATACAAACGGTATGATTAGTTATTAATGGAATACCAGAATTCATAGAATCAAACACTGACTTGTATTTATATTTTTCCTAGCTCTTGATTCAATGGAAATCATTTTAATGACACATGACACACTGTATTACAAAACGATGTACAGTCACAAGTATAAATACCTTACATAATTTGCCTATAATGTTCCCACTGCTGGGACACAGGCTTCACGCGTGGCAACGGTATGCTGCGGGCGTTGCGCCACTCCTTTCATATTTCATACAAAAGTAGTATAGAGGCGCGAGACGTACACAGGCGGTAGCGGGGCGCGGGTGACGGGCGTATCGTCGCTTCTATTAATTTTGTATGAACATTGAAAGGAGTGGCGCAACGCCTGCGTTTCTCACGTCTGATGTATGTTGCGCGCCTTAGGCATTTATGCTCGTGACTATACCTTTATATGTAAGGTACCTTTTAATACCTCCTCCTAATGACTAAACCTAACCAGTTTTACAAGAATAACATTTTCCACGTGTTCATAGCTGACCACAAACAAGATACTTGAATATACATTGAGTCTTATTTTCCATGCAAATATGATGAATGAGCGTATATGGGTAGGTAAATGGATTAGGTACCACATAGGCTTGCAGAAAAAATATCGATGTAGGTATCGATATATTGATATTTTTTATTCGATATATCGATATTTTAGGCGATAAGTATGTAAAGTATCGAACACAATATAAATATTGTTCCTGATAAATAAAATAAAAAGATATTTATTATTTCGATGTATCGATGTAAAATATCAAGTATCGAAAATGTATCAATACGATGTAGGTAATTGAACACAATATTTTTCTAATATTTTTATTATTAAAAAAAAAGAAAATTTCACCGATATATTTTCGAAATCGATATTGATATTTTTTTTTTTATATCGATAAGATATAAATCGATACTTTTTGGAACTTCTTGCATCCCTACCACAACATCTAGTAAGTATTTCTGTATAATGCGATATCTTTGATAAAAAACGGCCAAGTGTGAGTCGGACTCGTACACTAAGGGATTCGTTCTGCATTAAAATCGAGAAAAAAACGCCAAAAAAAAACGTTTCTTGTGTACCCCTTTAATTTTTTTTTATTTTACTCTAGCTGACCCGACAGACGTTGTCCGTTATTTTTTTTAATTTTCTGCGCAATTTTCTTTATTTTTTCTTTCATATGAACCTTCTAACAATAACAAATGCAACAGAAAAAAGAATTAGCGAAATCGGTCTAGCCGTTCACGCGTGATGGCGTGACCAAGGGAAATAGGGATACATTTTTATAAATATAGATTAAAGCGGCAGTAGAAATACACAATCCGTGAAAATTTCAACTGTCTACCTATTAGATAGGTACAGCCCGCTGACAGACAGACGGACGGCCATCGGAGGCTTAGTAATAGGGTTCCGGTATAAGTATAAATGTATAATTAATTAAACGTAATAATACTAAGGTAGATATTGCACTAGGAAATTTTCCAGCTGACATATGATTTCCATGCGGAAAGCAAGAACGTCATCAAGAATAATATGCATGTCACTGTCATTAAAAAAATGCTGGCAGTTTGCAAAATGTCTCGAAAAAAAAAAAAATATATAAATAAAGATAATACCAGCCTATTGTTGTCCCTGCATTGCAGGGAAAAGGCCTCTTCTCGTACAGAGAAGGCACGAGCATTCATATGTTTTATGTTAATCGATATTTAAAGTAAATACGCTGATGAGATTACGTTTCGTCACGGGTTACGTTCATTGCGGGAAAGTCCGAAAGGGATACCGGGACCTGGGACAACAGGCAACTGAAGGAACACGGGTGGGTTTTAGTCAGTAAAATTCTGACACGCCCTTCCGCTCCGCCCAGAGCGGGAGGAGTCATTTGATGATTACCCAAACTCAAAAAAAAGGGGTTAGGTTCAGTCGCTTCATGTAAAATACTGGTATTCAGCTGCATCCGGTTAGACTGAAAGCCGATCCCAACATACATAGTTGGGAAAAGGATAGGCAGATAATCTATTTCTATGTAGGTTGTGCGATCCATATTAGTTACCTCACTCTTGGAACTGTTTAATAAACAATAGATTCATAATAAAAAATAAAATGGTTTAGCTCATCCGGTTACACTCGTAGCTGTGGTCGGGGAATCACCCGATGCTTGGTAGAAATGACGCATTGGAAACTTACTTTGTCCAATGCTACGGCTACATTGTCGCGATAAAGCGAACTATACTTCACGCGCTATCTTAGCAGACCCTAGATCAGCGATGGCAAAGAGGTTGTGTGGCCTGGTAAAAATGATTATGCCTAGTCATTGATGATGAATGATTCAATTTCTGCTAAGTATAGTTATAGTTGTAGTATTTTTGTAGTAGTAGTATTTTATTATGTAAAATATATACCTACATTTAAATTGGGTAACTTATTATACTACTTAAATTAACTAAAAAACTAAAACTAACTAACGATACCTTTAATAGTTATAGTTACTTTTGAATAAAAGTAAAATAATTTATAAGGTACGATGGGGTTGGCATATCCATAAGGATAAAAACCCCCTTTTATTAATAAAGGAATTTAAAAAAATATTACTTCACGCACTCTCGGTTTACAGCGAGACGTCGAGCGGTGTGCGAGAGAGAGCGCGCGAAGTGTAATTCGCCTTATCGCAAAAATGTAGCCGTAGCATAATCTATTCAAACTGAATAATTATAACGGTCCTTGCAAAGAATAGGTGCTTAGATTTTTGGGTATATTTTAAAAGAAATAAATGTAATAATCATTAATCATCATGACATGGTTTCAGAATGACGTAGACGACGACGAAATTATACCTAGATGAATTAACATGATATATTTTAATGACATGTCATTTGACTGTGGGTGGGTGACCATCTTTACATACCAAGACTCCTCGGTAGTTTAGCCGTTTGTCCCGGCTTTTTTTTTTTTTGAGGGTGGGAAATCATCCAATGACTTCTCCCGCTCTGGGTGGAGCGGAAGGGCGTGTCAGACTTTTACCGACTAAAACCCACCCGTGTTCCTTCAGTTGCCTGTTGCCAAGGTCCCGGTATCCCTTTCGGACTAACCCGCAACCCTGGCAGTCCGTTTGTCCCGGCTGTCATTCTAGTCGTTAGGGGTAGTCAGACGCCCGAAAGTCTGACAAACAGTCTTACCAAGGGTTGTGGAGGTCAGAAAAGCAGTCGCTCCATGTAAAATACTGGTATTCTGCTGCATCCGGTTAGGTTAGGTTATGCTAGAACGCATTATTTTCGAAAATGTCACAATATGTTGATGAAGTTGAAGAAGGACCTCGATGATTGTACCTACTCTTAGCGTTTCTCACATTTAATTTGACATTTGATATTATATTTATTTGTTGACCTAATTAATTGAATCTTGAACTGAATATTTCACATCAATTTTAATTAGATTATAATTGATAATGAGAAGAAGAATTGAAATGGTTATAATTTAATTTATTGTGTAATATTCAACACAATGTTAATTTTTAATAAATAAATAAATGAAATGTTAGGAACTTTTAAAATCCTACGATATTAATCCTACCAGTGACATGCAGTGACAAAGAGAGTGAACTACACTGGTTCACATACCGCTCATACTACACAGAGGTCGAGGTTCGTTTCCAAGGGATTATTAAAATGTATTCAACATCCGATAAAAATCATAAAAATAAAAATCGACTACCTATTTCCAAGACCATCACCATTCATGTGCCTGCCTTTTGGAAAAAAATCAAAATGAATAGTCGAAAAAATGGACCGTTTGTCTCACGTGATACAAAGTTCCCCGGGTCATCTAGTATAATATAAATAAACGTGCAATTCACATATCTACCATGTTATAGATAGGATTCAAACTTGCGACCTCTTATCATTATTTTGCTCCACCTTGTAACCTTTTATAAAATAAAAATATCATGATCTGCCTGCCTTTTCCCAACAATGTTGGTTCGGCTTCCAGTCTAACCAGATGCAGCTGAATACCAGTATTTTACATGGAGCGACTGCCTATCTGACCTCCACAATCCAGTTACTGGGTAAGACGATACTATTTGGTAAGACTGGTTGTCAGACTTTCGGCCATAAGACGACCCGTATCGACTGTCAAAGATCCAAGAATGGTGCTTTCCGAGCCACGGAGAGGTTAGAAGAAAATTAAATCACATTTTATCGTATACCGTATAACAACGTAAACAGAACCAATAAAACCACACAAGTGTAATTATCTGATGACGCTCGATATCTTACCACTGAATCTTGCTAACCGTGTCATTATACTAAGTAGGTACGAGTACTACGTCACAATAGTGTTGACATTGTTGGAAATGGGTGTTTAATAGAATGTTATGCCTTTGTACACATATCCTCACGCCTGTAATCCCCGACCGGTTGGGCAGTGGAGTACAATGTGTACATTTATTATACAGGACGGCGATTTCGTCAACTGCATCGGTCAAGGGGGAGATTCTACCCGTCATACCAAACAAATTTTGCTAAGAAACTCATATTTGACTCGAGAAAAAAAAAAACAAATTCGTCTTTAACAGCTCAGACCAAATAAAAACAAAGACAGAGCGCTGCGAACAATACAGTGAAGCATTCTAAAACTACATCTCCGCTGTGTGCATACACGCTCACATGAACACATTTACAATCAAACTACACCTCACTAAGAGCCGGTTGTTTCGAACGGTTGGTTAACGTAACATACGTACGTCAAATTAAACGTTCGTTAAATACAATGCGTTGTGTCAAAGTTATTCCATTATTTCGTGAAACAACGCTTGTTTTTGATTTGACGATAGTTAGCGCCATGTTTGACGTTTACCCGTGCGTAAAGTGGACGTGAAACCACCCGCCCTAAGTGCACCCATGTTTATGAAATCGGCCTCACGTCACTTTTGACAGCGCTCTGTCCTAGTTTTTTATTTGGTCTGAGTACAACAGCACGCGTAGCATGACAACCATAGAAACGGGTTATCTACGGGTTTTATCGACAGAAGAATAGACAAAATGACAGATTGAGATTATTTATCTGTCATTTTGTCTATTCTTCCGTCGACAAAACCCGTTTCTACTATGGTAATGCTAAAAAAAATTGTGCTGGAAACAGACTTTTTCGGTAAGATTCAGAGAAGAGGTAAGAGGTCAGGTAAGATTGTTTTTTACGAGTTGGATGTTATGAGCGAAAGTTGTAAGTCCTATGTAACAGGGGGTGAGTCTATTGCCACAAACAGGGCACAAATCCAGACTCTGAATTGCTACTGAGAAACCCCTGATGGTATGACCCAATAACACTTTGTCTGATCTAAGAATCTAACCCAAAATACTTAATCACCAAAAAGTAATAAAAAAAACCAGTAGTTACAGTTTCATCATTATTTAAGTACACACGCACTTGTAGGGACAAGGAACCGGAAATCTAAGCAATGCGTACAAAAATACATGAATACATATTCAAATGTCTGTAATTTTATACAATTTGAACGCCATTAAACCGTTCATAAATTGTTTTTTTTTTATATTTTATTTGCGCGACTATTTAAATAATGTATTTAATTTAGGTTCTCTGTGGTTTTTGTTATATTGTCATATTTAATTTTTGTTTGGGGCACACGTCGAGGGGAACTGTTGACTGTGTTATTTAGGTATCAAGCTACCTATTTAGTAAATACCAGGTCAACTGACACGCCATCCCGCTCCGTCCAGAGCGGAAGAACTCATTTGATGACTACCCACCCTCAAAACAAAAAAGAAGATACGTAAGATTTTGTAGATAATTGTTGTTGTGATTGTTTTCTGTCATCATGTCATCAATCTATAGCCAAAAACTTATAATAGACAAAATTTCATAAATCATATTTTTTTTTAAATGGATCTCTATGGGTTTTCAAACCAGTTTTGCGAAATAGGAACATTACTTGATTGGTCTAATATAGCTAATCCTCAAGAATTACCCCATAAGCTCACAATCGTCGTTCAAACTAATTAACAAAATAGTTCAGAGCGTAATATGCTAATTTTTAATTATTTTATGACCAAAACATGTTTCACTAAATAGGGAACTAAAATAGATTATGACAACTTTGACAGTTACTACGCTCTGCGTAATAAGACTGTCAAAGGTGTCATAATCAATTTCTTTAACGATACCGAGACTCCGTCACTCGGAAAGCACGTTAAGCCGCTGGTTCCGACTGTCATTCGTGGATCTTCGACAGTCGTTACGGGTCGTCAGAAGCCCGAAAGTCTGACAACCAGTCTTACCAAGGAGTATCGTATTACCCAGTAACTGGTTTATGGACCCTTTTTCAAGCAAGTGATACCTAATACAATACGAATCCGGAATAAAGAGGTGCGTGCCTCCGCTAGTATTAAAAAAATACTTCAAATTAGATCATGACTATTCATGACCAAGACGGACTGATTCAAGTTTTTGTCGACTTAATTAGTCAAGACTTGTCATCGTTTCATTTTATTTTTTTAACTGATTAAAATAGTACCTATTACGTACTTTGTCTTAACGAATTGCCGATTAGGTAACTAATTAGGTTAATGGTAGGTAGTTAGGTACCTACTTTTCCATTTTTAGATACCAAAACCCCTCCGGACACCCCATCTTTACATATCGAGACTCCTCCGTCCCTCGGAAAGCACGTTAAGCCGTTGGTCCCGGCTGTCATTCGAGGATCTTATTGACAGTCGTTACGGGTCGTCAGAAGCCCGAAAGTCTGACAACCAGCTCATCATCATCTGCCTAGCCTTTTCCCAACTATGTTGGGGTCGGCTTCTAGTCTAACCGGATACAGCTGAATACTAATATTTTACATGGAGCGACTGCCTATCTGACCTCCACAACCCAGTAACTGGGTAATACGATACCCCTTGGTTAGACTGGTTGTCAGACTTTCGTGCTTCTGACGACTCGTAACGACTGTCAAAGATCGACAAATAACAGCCGGGACCAACGGCTTAACGTGCTTTCCGAGGCACGGAGGAGTCTCGATATGTGAAAATGGTCACCCATCCACGGACCAACCCCGGCAAGCGTAGCTTAACCTGATGGATCGACCCGTGCGGCTGTTATTACTTAGCCACGAGCTCCTCAACCAACTGAAAACCAGCTATAATGCGTAATTTATTTTCGTAACCGATTAAGACTAATCTGTTTCATTTTGACAGTTCAACAACATTCATTGCGTTATTTACGTTGTTGAGAAGATTTTTTTCGAACTTTGAAGCAATGGATTAGGCATTTGTTTCAAACCGATCCAGATTGGGAATGATAGTGTATTACGCAATAGGAAATATGCATGTTATTCAAATATGGGTCAAATATTTTTGTTTATAAACTATATTACTTCAGAACTATGATAATGCCTCTATCAATATTTTTGAATAAAATTTATTTTTGAGCGAGAAATTTTTTTTTTTAAAGTCCCAAAAAACTAAAAGGCTAAGAGCGGATGTGACGTAACAATCCGGGATAACAATCAAAATGTCAATCAACAAGTGTCAAGTCAATGTCAAACGCTCATAGAAAAAGGAGTGTTTGACTTGACAGTTGCTTGTCTGTTTTCACAGACTGTGACGTCACCACACCAAGCGCGCCAAATGGAGGGCGTTTAAATAGCCCGGATCGGTTGAATATAAAAAAAAAAAAAAAAATTTAAATAGCTTTTTTTCCGTCGATTTTTTTTACTATTATTTGACGATGTAAACTATCGAATAAAAATATTAAAAAAATACATGCATATTATAATTCCCTATAAGGGTGCAGTCTTACCAAGGGGTATCGTATTACCCAGTACCTAACTAGTTTGTGGAGGTCAGATAGGCAGTCGCTCCATGTAAAAAAATCACTGTTTATACAGACGAGTGCATTAAAGTCATAAATCTTATTATTACACTGGTTAAACTACTTTAATATAATTTAAATGTAAAGTAATCTTAAGAATAATGTTGTATGTTAACATAAAACATAATTCTATGAATAAGAACCGTAAATTATTGTTTTATTATTCACTAATGTGACTTTAAATTAATAAAATAATCATTCAGTTGTATGAATTAGTATTTAATTATTATATGTATTAGTATTTTAAACTTCTATTGTTTCCTCGAGCCATTATAAGCACAAACCCACAACACAATCATGATAATTGTTCACAGGCCTACCTACGTAATAAAACACTGTAATTTTCATCGAGATATAAGTACTAACGTACTAGAGAAGACACCGTAAATTCCTACTTTGTCTCGTTCAACTGCGGCGATCGCGCCGCAGTTTGTCGAAGAAAACGCGTAAGTGCCGTGATTTACATGGCGCTTAAGACCTTTTTGCCGAGAATAAATACACTTCCGCAGCAAATCTAGCACTGTGGTAAATTAGGTACGGTTTAGACGAATTGTTATTATTTTAGCGCTGCAGCGAACTAAAGATTCAATGCGAAGAATAGGACAATTCAGACGTAGCTTCTCTAGTACGTTAGTACTTATATCTCGATGGTAATTTTAAACATTGTAAAAGCCAATTATTTTTAATAGAGTAACCAAGGAGTTTCTTACCGTATCTTCTCCATATAAACGACCAATTGGAACCGTGCACATAGCTTCTGACATTTCAAAGATGACCATGTATTTTTTTGGGCCATTGAAAGGCATTTCGTATTTTGAACTATACATGGTGTATTTTTGGGTCGTTGATAATAAGGCATTTCAGGCATAACGGCCCTAAATGCCCAATAAATATTATTATGACTAATAATTTTGTGACATTATTGTTTGTATGTTCTTTTTAATTTTTCCTGGCTTTACGATGATTGTTTAAATTTTTGTGTGACATTTATTGCTAAAACGACTACGTGTATTATTATTCGTGTATTTATTGTTAAATCCAGTGTTTGACACAAATGAAGAAACAAATATAAAATATATATATCCATCTGTAATCTTGCCTGATTTTCAAAGTTATGTCTGCGAGTAATAATAATACATTTCAAATATCAAATAAGTATTAAAGTGTGTAGTGATGCAGAGTAATAATGTCACATCACAAATATCAAATAAAATGTGTAGTGATGTACCTTCACATATTTTCACGTATTTACGCGCGCCGCAGCGCATTGTTTAACATGCATCTGTTCAGATCTCGACAAGAATGCACGTTTGCTTTCATTCGTAGAACTTCGATAAAGATATTCAAATCCAATAAAATACTGATGTTTTGTATTTTATTTTTATTAACTAGCGACCCGTCCCAGTTTCGCACAAAACAAATCATCGAGAATTTTTTATTACTTGTATGTTTCCAACCCGGAGTCTGGATTTGTACCTGGTTGATGGCAATAGGCTCGCCCCCTATTACATGGTACTTAAACATAACTGGCAAAATGTGGCTGTAACTAGTGGGTACATTTCTACCTCAACCTTGTAATGTTTAATAACGTTCGCGTTTTTTAAGTACGAGAATTGTACCTTCTGTTTTCGGTACAATCATCGGTGAATTTAGAAAATACCTGAGTTACTCTTCTAAGTATTTTTATTTGTGTCAGTGATTGATCAACTAATACTAACGAGTAAATAACTGTAACTAAAAGCATACGATTTCTTTTAAAACGCCTTTGCCATCGCCCGCCGTCGCGCGGAAAAACCCCCGACTACACCAATAATTTAGGTTTTGTTTTGTTCAGTTATAAATAGCTTTATAATCTGTTATTCATGAGTATTTTTATATTACTATAACGTAGAGTAATCTTACCTAAAGATTATAATAAAATTATAAAAAAATAATGGCAATGATATCTACTCAATGGTCTCATATACAAATACTTTAAAACTTCTAGAAACGACGATCAACAAAACTGGCTTGCAAAAAAAAAAAACAGCGAGCGTTATATTAGTCGCATAATGATTTGTAACATCTGACATCTTGGTTGACAATACCAATCTCTCGGAAAATAGGTTGGTACCAAGACGGCCAACACTAGCACCGCACGCGCTCATAGGTCAAATCAAATAGCGCGCACTTCCCCGGCTTCCTGTTACACACTTCCGTCCCTTTTCACGAAATTACTCCCACAGATTGCAGGAAATCAATAACATTATTCTCTTGCCCTTGTTATCCCAACATTTTAGAATTGGAGCATCGTGTCTTCGTCAATATTATTTTCTATTAGAAGTCATCTCAGCAGGCGTAGCATGAACACCGTTTTGTCGACGGAAGAGTAGACAAAAATGACGTTTCCTGTAGACAGTACGACGGCAGTAAAGTAGAAAGAGTGCACTTTTTACGAAATTCACTCTTTTACATAATTCGACTCAGAATTCTTTGTTTTGTCATAGGATTTATCGGTTGTCAGTGTGATTTTTACAGTAAGGATAGAAAACTTTCTTCCGAAATAGTCTACCTACAAAAAGACGTAGACAAAGATCGTTAGAAATGAAAGACAAAATGACAGATTGTAGAAAGATTTCTACGGTGGATGTCAAAAATGAAGAAACGAACTGTCACTTTGTATAGAAAAAGCTATGTCTATTCTTCGTAGAGATAGAAAGCGCCATGCTACGCCTGCAGTAGTCACCCCCTTTCTAGCCATTATCATCTTTCACACAGTCCATCCTGGATGGTCTGTAGAAGTAGATACATTTAGTAACCTATTCCGCTTAACTGTTCCTCAAGAGTCATAATAAACCCTGTAAGAACCTAACGCAGAGACCGGCGACCGGGGTCTCTGCGTCCGGCAACACGTCGTGTTCGGATTCGCGACAGGTCAATCGTCATCCTGAGGATGCCTCGTTGAGAGGTTTATTACTGAGGCTCTTGAGGAATAGGTTACTAAATATATCTACGTCTATTGTATTTTAGAAAAAGACATGGTTACGCCAACCCCAAATAAATTGGGATAAGTAAAGGCAGGGACCCTACATCCCGGGAGAAGTCTTGTTCCTTACCTCTGGCTTGCCTTTATTGGCCGGCTGGAGTGAACAATGACGAGGAACAGAGCTCCCACCTCATTCTTGCCTTGATTGGCCGGCTTGAGTGGAGACTCGCAAGAGCAAATGTGCTCGGAGGCAGGAAGTATTCCAGTAAGTGCTCGTAGGGATCTTGACCATCGTCCGGGCTCTGGGATTGTTCTGAAAGCCTTGGAATACCTCTCCACTCCTCAAGCACCTCAGGAAGTGTTGCCCCCTTGTCGCTTCGTCACTTTGTGCTAGCGACCGTGTTCGGGGGCCCATTATTGAGTGTGCAAGTCACCCCCTGCCGTTTAACCCGTGTATACCATAACATTGATCAGGCAGGGGACATAGTCCTTCAATAGTTATAGGTAACAAATCCACTAAACCACCCAAACCCATAACCCAATATGTTTTGTTTCCATGTTATGCAATAGTCCTACACCAACCGGGGGTTGTCCTTGGATGCACTTGCATAGTGCGTACAGGGATAATCGTCGGTTGGTGCCTCATTCCTTGAGAAACTGTCTAAGGGGCCTCTGCGAGTTGGCTTCGGCCCCTCGTACGCCTTCCAAAAGACCGGGACCCCATGGTCCCGAGATATGTAATCATATATAATAATAATTGTAATAATAGTGGTTGTATTACATTTTATAATAGACAAAATTGTATATAACACATACACTTCCTTTTTTGGCTTCGACGCAGTCGGGTAAAAAGAAACGAATGTCAATTCTAAATAGGCTTTTAGAGATCACACTAAAAATATCATAACTCGTAAATAACTTTAAATAAAAAACTGCTATAACTTGACTTTACAGCGCATTATAAGATCTTATATTAATTCTTTAGCACATAAAAACCAATACTTTATAATGTAAAACATATTTATTGCTAGAAAATCCACAATTTGACCGTGTTTTTTTTTTCACGAAATGGTAATGGACACGCCTAAACTCGCCCGCAGCTCCGCACCAACCTTTTATACATATCTAATATGATATAAATAAGAACTAACTTTTTTATGTATGAAATCTTATAGATCTATATGAATAAATCTACTGAGACGCTTGCATTATATTCTTATCTTATAATTATTATTAATAAATAAAACTTATTATTATTATCTTATTATTATTATTTTTTTTTAGTTATTAATAAATAATAAGTTATGGTAGTAGTTGTGGTGGTTATGGTGGTGGGGTGGTAGTTATGGTATATTCGTAACTTATCAAATCAATAATCCTTAGCAGTCTTAAAATAACAGTGATGCGGACGAATTTTTTGACGCCATGTTTCTTTTCCCTACTTTTCTTATGGTAGGTATACAACATGTACATTTGTTATTATTATTTTAAGATAATAATAGTATTTTCAATAAGGTGCTGTTATAATCCAGAACAAACTAATATTAGAATATGAAATGCGTTTTTATAAATAACTAGCTGCCGCCAGCGGCTTCGCCCGCGTGTAGTCTTTATAAATTATAGCCTATGTTACTCAGGGTGAAGGTAGCTTTCTAATGGTGAAAGAATTTTTCAAGTCGGTTCAGTAGTTTCGGAGCCTATTCAATGCAAACAAACAAACTTAACAATCAAATCTTTCCTCTTTATAATATTAGTATAGATTACTTAATTTTAAAAACAAGTTTCCTGATATATAATATTCCATAAAATATTTTTATTCACTTCAAGGTAGAAACGTAAATAGAATAAATAAATCAATAATCAACTAAATAACTGCGTCAGAAATTAGATTAAAATTATTCGCGAAATTATATAAAATAGTTACTACAACAAAACTAAAGGTCAAATTAAACGTGGTCACTAAAGCATTTTAAATAAAAAAACATATGAAGAAAATAATAACGAAAGAAAAAGTATTTATTGGAACTCGCACGAACTAAACTAAACATAATCATAGAAAAATAAAAAACAAAATGAATTAAATGAAAAAAAATATTATTAAGTATTGTTACTTGTTACGTGTAAAAAAAAAAAAATTAAAAAAAATATTACTATTGTTACGTGTCTCCTCTGTCGTTGTATTATTAAAAAACAAAAAAAAAATAGATAATGCTAGACTAGTAACTCGTTATTAACTAAGAAAAAAAAAATAAAGCGGTAAAAAATCATGAACCGTTTGTATGTAAATTATCAGTTTTCCCACGGAATAAAATAGTTTATTTTTGTAAAACATTTAATATCACATTGCATAGCAATTAAAATTATTTTTAGAAGAAACTACTTATTTAAAATTTTGCACAACGGGAATTAGAAAAATTAGTACCAATACTGATACCTAATTTGTACCAATACTGATACCTAATTTGGGTTTTATCTTTTTGTTTGACGATTCTAAAAATAACTTACATTAATACCTAATTACGGCGCCATGAGGTTGTTTAAAAAAAAGCACTTACTTTTCGGCTGCCTCGCTATCTGTCCCTGCTTTCTTCTTTCAAACAAACGATTAATAATCGCATTCTGCCTGTTATTGAACTCCTCATCAGCATTAAACTTAAGATTCAGTGCTTCACACTCAGCAAAATTCGCCTCAAAATTATCGATTTCCGATCTCCTATGACGATTATTCGGCAAATCTTTCAATTCACATGTGTTCACATTGGAATACCTCCTGCTCGTCACATTGTTCCAAATTTGCACTAGATCCTTCATTTTTCAAACAAAAAACACGTCTTTACACAACAAGTTTATCAAACAATCGATGTTTCTGGCAACTAATTGACTTATAATTTGTATTTAATAGCACTAGAGTTTAATTCCGTAAATAATAAGTTCGAATTTGGAACGTCAGCTGGTTCTCAATGTCACTCGATCAATAAACAAGTTCAGTTTTAAATCGATCACAAAATACGTAGATAAAAAATATACAACAGAGTCACATCTCTAGTTTCCTCGATCATACTATTTTGATCTTTGGAAATTCAAAATTCGATAATGCAGTTCGATTTTCGTATTTTGAAATCGCGCGCGCTAATAAATAAAGGTCGGCATGCACGATGCACCGTGGGCTGCAGTAAACTTATGTCTAACAAGATCTGAGGTAGAACTCCCGCTTATATAAATTTCGCAAGCTCGCCGCTACGGAGCGATGACGTATGTAAACCAGTTTTTTTAATTTAATTATATACTCTTTTGTCTATGCTTCTGGTGCAAATCAAATGAATAGGAGGTCATAGGCCATTTATTAATTGCATTGCGCGGTAAAAATGCATTAGGCATACATATTTAAACGGCTTTTGTTACAGCGTTGCAGTTTTTGCAAAACAAAGAAAAGTAAATAAAATTATATTTCTCAAATAATAATGTTAACATTTGGATTATACAATATTTAAATTACATTACATTTATTATACTAAATTAACTAAAAAACAATTACATATATAACAAATTAAAAAGAAAAAATAAAGGGGAGGGGCTCATTGAGCATCAAAGAATTCGTCCGCATCGCTGTCAATGGGAAAGGTGCCCAAAAGGCTGGCAGCATTGCCACGTTGAATGGCAATGCTGATTCTTTGGGCTAAAAATAGGCCAGCCCTCTGGTCACGTGAAGAGTCGACCAATCGCTTAGCGATGTCCCGAAATACTCGATGAGCACTCGGACCCCACGGCCCTAGTGTTTCAACCCCAAACGGCTCAAACATATAGCTCCCAATAAGGTTGTTATATTTGCGCCGTTTGAGGTTTTCTGCTCCTGAAGCAGCTGTCCCAGCACAGCCCGCCGTGCTAGGAAGATGGGATGGCGCGAGGGTGTCAACACAGGTTGCGTCCCACACCAAAGGTCTACCCAACTTCCAGGGCATTATGGTCATTCCGTCTGGCCTCTTCCCATCGTCGCGTGCCAAGCCGTTGGGTTCTAACACAGCTGGCACCCCGGCGGTGACAAGAGCCCGACGGATAATGTCATTAATGCTGGCGTGCCGTGCCATCCGACCAGCGCTCTTGCTGCAGGATAGGCCGTGGTGTCCGAGGCAGTCGACTATACAATATTTTAAATGCAAAGATACAAATAAACACCGGAATTTAAAACAAAAATTGTGCCGTTGTCTTTTTTAGCAGTAAACTGCCAAAACACTTTTTATTACTTATTTTATTAATAATAATGTCACAACCTCTAACAAATTTTATTAATTAAATACAAAATATATTGCATTAGTAAACATCCAATAATAAAATAAAGACTTATAGATGTTTTTTTTCGGTTCCACAGAGTCGAGTTTTTAATTCTGTTTCTGGTAATAGAATGGTTTTCTTCCAATAAGTACCACCACACACACCACGTACATACGCAATAACTATTCACGTAAGTAAATCAATTTGTTTTCATTATGTTGTTTAACCTAAAATAATGTGAATGAAAACGTAAACTTTTTTTTTAACGTAATTTTCTTTCGAGACATCGCCAAGCTCTGTCGACTCTTCACCTGACCAGAGGGCTGGCCTATTTTTTGGCGAAAGAATCAGCATTGCCATACAACGTGGCAATGCTGCCAGCCTTTTGGGCACTTTTCCTGTTGACCGATGCAGACGAATTTTTTGATGCCCTTTGATAATTTTCCCATGTACCTACATAATTATTATTATAGATATATAAGTCTTTAAGTTAAATAAATTCCTGCTATTATTAATGAAACTTATGGCTGAAATTTTATGTTTTAAAGGACAATAATTATTTTTATTAAAAATGATAATAAGCATCACCTTTGTACGTTTTTTTCTGTTCGTTTCTTCTTGTCTGTTTATTATGTGTGTACATAAATAGTTAAATAAATAAATAAATAAATAATAATAATTAATGATTTTCTGAAGCAATGTTTAAGCTTGGTACGTAGGTACGCATATAAATAAATGTTTATTAGACCATAATTCATTTCTTTTAACAGGCATACAGAAATGTAATGCTTAAAATATAATATATTTTTTTAAATAATTTTAAAGGGGATGTGCTAACGTGGCCCGCGAAATTCTTAAGTTTTTTTCAATTTCCAGGGGGCCAAGTCTACTAATTTACAAACGTGTCAGTGGTCTCACAATGATCAGTTTTTGACAGATTTTGTATGGCATATCTGTCAAAAACTGATCATTGTGAGACCACTGACACGTTTGTAAATTAGTTATCAGGTCAGTCGGCTATCCTCTGAACATCTCGGTGATATTTAATTATTTATTAAATACATTAAAATATAGACGATAAATATTGAACAGTTTATACATAACAATTTCAGATGAGAATATTTTCTTGTTTCATTCTTTTTAAAGCGTGATTTTTCAGTTAGTCGGATTTTAGTTTTTGAACTTTTTTTATTTATTTATTTCACCAAAAATAATACTACGAATTACACATACTTAAAGGCTAGTACTTACTTTTATAATTACTTAACAGTTCGCAAAGAAAACGATCGCTTTACAAAATGTCAATGTCATACATTCTTGACGTAACAGCGGTCAGTTATTGAGACCGTAGAGTGACTCATTGATGACTTGACGTATTCCAAGTATAGGTTCATACTTACCTACTTAATGAGTACTTTCGGTGATAGCTTAATTGTGCTATCAATTGTTTTAGTTTAGAAAATATTTATAAAGTGTAAACAAGTTTAGAAAAAATCTTTCCTTAAAAAACGTAAGCTTAAAACAGGCACTTTGGCAGAATCATAATAGGAAAATATTATGAATCATCGTAAAATGTGTCAAACTGACAATTCTTAAATGATCTGCGTGCGATTCATATTAAGAAATAATTCATCTGTTTCACAGTTTTCTATGGAGATTCGTAAAATGGTCCACAAATTATGAATAAGCAATTCATAATTTTTTGGACCATTTTACGAATCTTGTGTCAAATTAGAGGAATTTCTAACAGCTGTAAATTGAGGAAATGAATTGCTTTGAGAGGAATTGCTAATGTGGCCATTTTAGGCCCTCTGATCATCGTGTAATATAATATTTTTAAATTATTTATAACTAGCGAACCGGCAGATTTTACGACTTTAAAAACATCGATTTTTTTAAATTATAATTATGTAAATTTAATAGTCATGTATTATGCACGTAAGTCTTCCTAACCTAACCTAACAACGAATCTTGTTATATTCGGATAGCTCATGCATGACCTAGAGGTGCCATACCGAATGGGAATTAAAAATCGCAAAAAAAAAAACGGCGTACCTAATTTCGCGGGTTAAAGCTAGTGTATATAATTTATAAGATAAAAAGATTTATTAAAAAAGTAATTATTTCCAAAACTCGTAAAGGAAAGTTGTTTATGTACTTAAATAAAGTATTTCAAGGCTGGGACTAACGAAAACCGGTGTAGCTCCGGTTTCCATACGTCATTCATAAAACCAGAGGCACCTTGTTCCGGATCTTAGCCTTGGCCCAAATTCTCCTGTTACTGTAGTTTCCAACCAGTCGTATCAAGGGTTATACAGGGTGTTAGGGTAAACACCGTTATCCTTGCAACCAGTGGTGTGGTTTCATTTATAGAACGTAAAATCAATGGAAAATTACAACTTTTTTTTTCTTTTTTTAAGTCTACCTTTTACCACAAGAGACGCAAGTTCGTTGTCCTATGCGCTAGGGCAACGAACTTGCGTCTCAACACGGGCGGGGGGTACGGGATGTGACCCGACCGGCCGCGAGCGCGACCCCTCCCTCAGTCAGTCAGCTGTTTCGCTAGAGAGCACGGTGTCGGATAGAAACTTTTTTTTTTTTTTTAATGAACATGACGTTTTTTTTTGTTGTGTTCGGTCATTTATTTTTATATTTAAGTCAACTCTTTATATTTAAACGACCCATGGTTTGAATGACAAGACTGTTTACCCTTACAGCCTGTATAGTGTTACCCTGTAACTGGGTTGTGGAGGTCAGATAGGCAGCCGCTCCACGTAAAATACTGGTAGCGCAGCGGCATCCGGTTAGACTGGAAGCCGACACCGGCCGTTAGGAAAAGGCAAGGCAGATGATGACTCCGGTTTCCATACGTCATTCAAAAAATCGGAGCATTGTTCCAGCTCTCAGCCTTGGCCTAAATTCCTTATTTCTCACGTAACTGCCACCTGACGTCCACAACCCATCATCTGCGTAGCTTTTTATCATAGCATAATCATCATCATTCTCCTTCCCTTATCCCAATTTATTTGGGGTCGGCGCAACATGTCCCTTTCTTCCATACTTCTCTATTAGCCGTCATCTCAATAGTCACCCCCTTTCTAGCCATATCATCTTTCACACAGTCCATCCATCGTTTCTTTAGTCTTCCCCTACTCTTATAGCCATCGACATTCATACCCAAAACTTTCCTCACAACATTTTCCTTATTCCTTCGCATCACGTGCCCATACCATGACGACCGATTTCCGCACAATTTTTCAGTCACCGGTGACACTTTCAGACTTCCTCTTATGTACTCATTTCTTATTCTATCCATTCGTGTAACACCACACATCCCTCTTAACATTCTCATCTCAGCTGCATGCTGCAAAGGCAATTGGCCTTTCATTCATCCCTTTTGTGGCCCAACATTCTGATCCATACAAGACAGCAGGTCTAACTATTGTTTTATATATCTTCCCCTTAAGTTTAAGGGGAATGCGGGAGTCGCAGATTGTTCCCGTGACCTGCCGCCATTTCATCCATCCAGTGTTAATTCTGTGCTTAACCATAGCATAATAACTGAACTAACTTTAAAGCATGAGATACTACGTATGATTTTTTTATTTTTTATTGCCATTATTTTCGACGTAAAAAGCAATTACCTAAACTATTGGCGCCTTGGAGCCCCACTCATTCTCGCTCTGACTCAGTTCGCAAGCAGTATGGTGCGAGCGAGATAAAAAGTGAATTTGAGCAGAGGTAGTAAGGAACTATGCATTCTTAACCCCCATTAGGCAATGCTCGCGGTTGTTATTAAACTATCATAGTTTGCTTACCAAACTTAATGGATCATGGTCAATGTCAAAGTCAACGGTTAAGACATGAACATGCTGCGGTCGTTGTTCGCATAATGATAAGTGTGGTACAAGTTGTGAAATTTATCCAGTTTTTTTTTGAGAAGTAGTGGCCCAGTAGTAACGGCCCCGACTGAACAAAACTGGCCAAGTACGAGTCGGACTGGCACACGAACGGTTCCAGCCTACAATGTTAAAATTTTAGCAAAAAACGGCTCTTGTATCGGAACCACCCTTAATTATGTTTATTATTTGGTGTTATAGTGGATGACCACTAAATTTTCACCGATTCTGTTATCTATTAAGATAACAGACTCTGTGAAAATTTCAAGTGTGTGCCTGTTATGATTCATGAGACACAGCCCACTGACTGACAGACGGGAGGCTTAGTAATTGGGTTCCGTTTGGTACATTTCGAGTACGGAACCCTAAGAATAATTATTAAAATAATGTTATTGGTAAACTTCAATATTGTCTTAACATCTAGGCCTTTAGCTTGATAAAATTATGGCAAATTATTACGCCTGAGAGATATTTCTCGACGGCATGTGAAGCCAAGTCAGAGGCCCTTGGGCGGCTTTAAAACTATGACACCAGGCTAGTCACTAACGCACGAAAAGAAGAATAAATTATAATAGCTATTATTATGTATTGTCTTTTTACATAATTTAATTATAATTAATAATTACTAGACAAAAAATAATCTGCTTTGTTTTACACTTTGAAGTGATGGGAATAATATTTTTTTTTGTAATAATTATAATAGTTGAAAAACTGGGTTTTTCACGAAATTAAAACGACAAAATGTGTTTTTATTTTGAACTAACTGCTGCCCGCGGCTTCGCCCGCATCGATATCAGTTATTATATACTAAAACCTTCCTCGAGAACAACTCTACCCATTGACATAATCTACTCATTACAATGTTTACTATATGAGTTGTATTGCAATATGTGGTTAGCTAGCGAACTCGAAAATTGATAAATATTATTTACGTTACTTCAATGGTCCTAGTTTATCATTTATAACTTCCAGTTACATCTAAAAATAGCTATATGTAGGCGGGCACGCCCTTTGTGCCTGGAGGCTTTTATTTAGTTAATTTATGTTTACATTTACCTTTTATTTCTGCTTGAGTACATATAGTTCTCGTTTTTTTTTTTTTGATTGGTATATTAGCGTGTGCTAGCTGACATATGGCTAATAATTAGATTTATGTTTTGTGTTGCATAATGTAAATGATTTTGCATACTTTTGTATAGAATCATTTTTTTTTTCTAACTGAACAGACAGCTATGCTGCTGGGGAGTTTGTTGCGCCACTTCTTCTTCCCAGCTAAAGCACTAGGAAGTGGTGAAGGGTGGGCGTTTTTGGGGGACTGTCTTATGTAATTTTGACGTTCGAAAAGTGCTGATTCTCAGCCTAGTTTGAATAAATGACTTTTGATTTTGATTTTGATTGGTGAAAACAGCATGAAAATCGGTGCAGTAGTTTTTGAGTTTATCGCGAACGACGAACGCGACGCGGCGAAGGAGTTTGTTTTATAATTATGTAGTGAGTTAAAAAGTTTTGAATTCACGTCTTCTTCCCATGGGGGTAGGCAGAAACTATAGAACGCCACCTGCTACGATCCTTACATACTCCTTTTGCTTCGTTTTTACGTTCAATCATTGCAATCTAACTAACCTTTCACTATCTATGTTGGGGTCGGCTTCCAGTGTAACCGGATGCAGCTGAGTACCAGAATTTTACATGAAGCGACTGCCTATCTGACCTCCACAACCCAGTAACTGTGTTTTAGGGGTATGAGGAACAGGGTGTAAAGTTCACTCATCCCCCATAGAAAAGGGAGGATCCTCCGACCAGACGTTGTGTGTGGCGGGCAATTGCCCAATGATTGATATTGGATTCTTGTATACATATATGTCCACTGCACGGTAAACTCTAATTGCGCGATGCAGGATTTTTGTGACGTCAGGATTTTTGTGTGACGTCAGGTCTTCGATGCGTAGTTCGCATGTGGCGATGTAGATACCGCCACAGTGTAATATGATACCCCTTGGCAAGACTGGTTGTCAGACTTTCAGGCTTCTGACGACCCGTAACGACTGTCAAAGATCCACAAATGACAGCCGGGACCAACGGCTTAACGTGCTTTCCGAAGTACGGAAGAGTTTCGATATGAAAGATATTCACCCATCCACGGTCCAACCCTGGCAAGCGTAGCTTAACCTGATGGATCGACCCGTGCGGCTGTTGTTACTTAGCCACGAGCTAGGTAATAATAATTATGAATATGAATTCATACACCAGTGGACGTTTCCCTTTAGTATATCGATTTTTTCAGGCTGTAAACTAGGTCACGTCTATTGCCGCTGTCTATTATAGCTTGAAATACATGGACCGTGTGGCCTAATGGATAAGGCGTCGGACTTCGAATCCGAAGACTGCAGGTTCGAGTCCTGTCACGGTCGACTTCATTGTTTTACTTGAGTTTATATTGTTTTATTGTTTCTAGTACCGTTTATGAGTTGAGAAAAGCCGTCCTGTCCGCTAATGTGGAAAGGCGCATGAAAGCAATTGAAATGGGTTTTATCGACGGAAGAATAGACAACGTGACAGATTGTGATTGTTAATCTGTAATTTTTTCTATTCTTCCGTCGACAAAACCCGTTTCTATTGTGGTCATGCAAAGCGTGCAGAGGGCAGACAAGTGACAATCGCTTCGAAAGCGTTTCGTATTTCTAGAACGACTTTCAACAGGATTGACATAAGCGTTTCGATAGCTTATGTCAGTGCTATACATTTTTGCCTTTTCCATCATCGTTATCGCTGATAGAATGTCACTTTGTCTAGAGCCTCAGGACCAGCACCTCGGGGCTGTCTCGTCGCCCGGACAGTCAGGCCCATAGACCGCGGTGTTGCGCGTTTTTATGGGAGGTCATGGGGTCGTGGGATAGGCCGCAATAGGTGATGGGGTCCGCTAGGCATGGCGGGCTGTGTACAAGTATCTCCCGGGCCCCCGACTCATGGTAATAGTAGGAACAGTAGGGTTTTAGTCAGTAGGAGGGTATCTACGAGGGAGGTATAGGTAGGGGGGTACTTATCGTTATAATGTAGATTATTCCATTCTGTGGGTTATATTTCCACTTGCTGGGCTGGCGCGTGGTGGGACCAATAGCCAATTGGGTCATCACAGTGACTTGTTTTCTCATTTTATTGTTTTTTTTTTAGTATATTGGCTATTTATTTATTCATGTAATTAGTTATCAGTAACCGTGCTTTTGTGTGTTGTCTTTTGTGTGCACCAAATAAACTTTCTATCTATCTATGAAGATTTCCCCACGAAAAAAAAATACCAGCACCTCAATAGACACATTTTCTTTCATACCTGGAAGGATTTTGAGGGAAATCCCTAATCCATTGCTTCATTTATAATTATGGTCGAAAAAGTCGTCTGCTCGACAACGTAACTAAATAACGGAATGAATGTGGTCGAATTGCCAATTGCTAGTGTGTTATGCAGTTATCCCGCAGGAATTAAAGGTCAGTCCAGACCGCGAGGTGATCCGACGCTGACGCGACGCTGTGCGCACTTTTTAACAATAATTATCGAACTTATTATCTTGACGAAAGGGTATCATTTCAGTGCGAGGGTTGACACGTATCAAAGTACGCTGGGATGCGCGGTGCTTTGCTGCGTATGTACCATATTGTGTAGTAAATAAATTCGATATTGTATTGGATCATAAAAATCTGCGCGTCGCGTTTGTGTCTCAGTGTGAACTGACCCCTAGTCTTAACTGTGATGCGTAATGTGTGCTTAATAGGCAGACAACTCAGGTTGCCTAGCAACACATCTATTAAACACGATTTGATTCAATCAATCTGCCTAGCCTTTTCCCAACTATACTGGAGTCGGCTTCCAGTATAATCAGATGCAACTGAATACCAATATTTTACATGGAGCGACTGCCCATCTGACCTCCACAATCCAGTTACTGGCTAATACGGTACCCCTTTGGTAAGACTGGTTGTCAGACTTTCGGGAAAATCGATTTGATTGAAACTCAAAAACATCGAGAGAGTCTAATACACTTGAAAGATAAATAATGATTCATAAAATGACTTGCGATCTTAAAAGTGCTAATTTTCTTACTCACTTTATGTAAGTGTAATATTGACTTTTACTTTATTACCTTAGTAAATATCAGACGTATTTTACTCGTTTGGGGTAAGCAGGATAAATATTACATCCACATTTCATCAGATTACGTAAAAGGGGCGTCATGCTGTATCAATTAGTGTCAATTAGGCGCGGGACATGGACAGAGACGAGTGGCGCGGGCGTGGTGACGGTGCGGCGCGGGCGTTGCGCCGCTCCTTTCATATTTCATAAAAAAATTAGGTATAGGCGCGACGAGACCCGGAACAAACACAGGTGGCGAGACGCGGGAGTGGCGCAGGCGAAATATAAAAGAAGCGGCGCAATGCCCGCGCCATGCATCTTGCCGGCTCATCCGTTTTTGAAAGCGTAACAAACAAACTCACTTTCGCAATTTATAATTAGTTAGGATATCATTTTATTTTATACTAGCATTTTTGTTGCCCGCGACTTCGTCTGCGATCCAGGATCAAAAGTAGCCTATGTCCTTCTCCAGGTCATGGTCTACCCAAGTGCCAAATTTCATCCAAATTCGTCAGCCGTTTTAGAGTGAAAGCGTAACAAGCAAACAAACTCACTTTCGCATTGAAAGTATTAATTACGAATATTATTTTACATAAATATTATTATTTTATAGTAAGGATAGTATAGAGCTCGTGGCTAAGTAATAACAGGCACGCAGGTTAATCCGTCAGGTTAAGCTACGCTTGCCGGGGTTGGTCTGTGGATGGGTGACCATCTTTACATATCGAGACTCCTCCGTGGCACGGGCACGAGCCGTTGGTCCCGGCTGTCATTCGTTGATCTTTGACGGTCGTTACGGGTCGTCAGAAGCTCGAAAGTCTGACAACCAGTCTTACCAAGGGGTATCGTATTACCCAGTTACTGGGTTGTGGAGGTCAGATAGGCAGTCGCTCCATATAAAATACTGGTATTCAACTACATCCGGTTAGACTGGAAGCCGACCCCAATATAGTTGGGAAAAGGCTAGGTAGATTGAGTAAGGAAAGTATAGTTATGACAAAGTTTATATTAGATACGTTATTTTCATAAGAACACTTGATTTTATTTGATTACTAGTTGTTTTAACCTAAAAAGATTTGCAACCTCTGATTTATCCTTCAACTAACAATAAAATCTATACAAATCTGATGACTCAGATAAACCCATCTCTTTCTTATATTGGACAATTCTAAAGTGCGAGAGGGAGGGATATAGGTTGGAAATCCAAAAGGCTCTTGCGGTTTTTACGTTATCAGAAATGTTGTTAATAAAATTTATATAAATGTTTATGGAAAACTACAATGTTTGTTTATTAATTGCAATTTATTGAATGCCATATGACGTCAGATTTCCTCCGAGAAAAAGGAATTCCTGGGCAAAGACGTATGAGTCATGGTTTCTACTTCATCATCTACCTAGCCTCTATCCAACTATGTTGGGGTCAGCTTCCAGTCTAACCGGATGCAGCTGAATACCAGTATGTTAAATGGAGCGACTGCATATCTGACCTCCACAACTCAGTAACTAGGTAACACGATACCCATTGGTAAGACTAGTTGTCAGACTTTCGGGCTTCTGGCGACTCCTAACAACTGTCACAGAACTATGAATGACAGCCGGGACCCCGAGTCACGGAGACAGAATGTCACCCATCCACGGAAGTTTACTCTTACAAAGATTTCAGAACATTCAGGCTTTGTCACCATTCGGTACATTTGTGTCGGTATCTTCATCGCCACATGCGAACTACGCATCAAAGACCTGACGTCACACAAAAATCCTGACGTCACATAAATCCTGCATCGCGCAATTAAAGTTTACCGTGCAATGGACATATTATATACAAAAACCCGACATCAATCGCTGGGCAGTTGCCCGCCAGACACAACACCCGTCTGGTCGGAGGATCCTCCCTTTTCTATGGTGGATGAGTGAACTTTACACCCTGTTCCTCATACCCCTAAACATTCAATTTTTTTATAACTTCGTCAGTTCTCTAATTCTTTCCTTTAAGGTACATTTCCGTAGCCGACCGCAGCTGGCGACCGCAGGCGACGTGTCGCCGCGACGCGACTGGTTTCTATGTATTTCTATGAATCCGACGTGTCGCTAGCTACGGAAGGTATTACAAAGGAATTCATATAGGCCTCATTCACATTCAGCCTCTGCCGCTGCCCCTCGCGCTGCCGGCGATAATTCCCTATATACTGCTGCTACAGCGGGATCGAGAGGAGTGTGTTAACATACTGCCCTACCACTCACTGCGCTTTCTAGTTTCGCGGCTGCGCTGTATCTTTTTGCGATACATGTTCGATATTTAAAAAGATATCGAATACAAAAAAAGAAAGTCCGTCGTAGACGATGGTGGATGATATCTATCTGAGCAACGGAGCAGAATGTAAACACGCACTGCCGCTTGCGCTGCCGGTCCTTTGACTTCCGCACAAAAAACCGCCATTTTGGGGAGCGGCGGGCAGCGCGAGTGGCAATGGCAGTGGCATGAGAAGTTTAGTGTCTACACACTCGTCCTGCCCACTTCCCTGCCCCCTGCCTGCTCACTTCGGCTGAATGTAAATGAGGCAATAGAAACCAGTCGTGTCACGGTGTCACGCCGCCTAAAGTTGCCGCCTGCGGTCGGCTACGGAATGGTACCTTTATCAAGTCAGGAGTCATAATACCTTTAGTAGTCACGGCACTGAGCAGACTATCACATAGAAAACTATATTTTATTACTTATTAACAAAGATCATAATAGCATACACCTTTGACCAATGTCGAGTTGACATCAACCTACAACCTTTTTAATGGCCTGGCCATTTTATGAAACATAAATCAATTCTTTTTTATTATCAGAGTCTGTCTGTGTCACATGTTTAATTCAGTCTGACATGTAAAGGTAGAGGTACCACATAAAAGAAGATGGCTGAATGTCATTCTTTGATATTGACATTACGACGCATTAGGCTAAGCCAGGCTAAGCCTATGCTGAGACGCAGGTCCACGCAGAGCAGATTTTATAATACATGAACGTACTGATAGCTGGTCGTCACTTGTTTTTGAGACGCAGGTAACGCAGCACAGCCCAGCACGCGTCGTACAGAAATCTTTGCCGGCACTACAACCAGACGCAGAACACATGTCTGCGCGCAGCTGTCAGTACGTTGATGCATAACCGCTAAGGTCCAGTTGAAAACCAGCGTCAGGCACTAGTTGTCTGGCATTCATGCTGAACTGGGCCTGTTTGGCGCAGCCATGAGACGCACAATACTATTTTTATGTTCTTTGTTTTTTGTGTAAATATTGTGTGCCTTAACTGGGTCAAATTTTACTTTCTTTCTTTCTTTTCTCTGCCCTGCGCTGCGCGGACCTACGTCATCTGAGTAAAATAATATTCCACAGAAAATAATGACACTGACAGCCCTTTAACGTAGTTCTGATCGCGTGCAGTTTCATTGCTGAAATCCGCTCTAAATGATGGTTATTTAATTTCCAAACTCATTAATAGAGGATACCTATACAGGTGTCTATATAAATAATTTTATCACCACTGCTCTCATAACTGTGAAGGAAACCATCCTAGATTAAAAAAATCGAAGACATGTGACATCTACCAATCCGCACGGGGCCCGCGTGGTGGATTACGGCCCACTCCCTTTCACAGAGAGGAGGCCTGTGTTCCAGCATGCAGCAGTGGGAACATTATAGGCTGATTATGTTTATGAAATGTTTTAATGACAATCACTTATGAAACGGAGCTTCGTACTCATTAATAGAGGATATACTGGTGTCTGATGACCTGATCGCGTTTGCACTAATTACCTATATATCATAATTGGGTGCATTAGCTGTGTGTCCGCAAGTGACGAGAGTCCGAAGTTAAGTAGGTACCTTTTAAAGGTATGAGGAACAGGGTGTAAATTTCACTCATTCTCTATAGAAAAGGGAGGATCCTCCGACCGGGATTTGTCGACATTTCTACTAAAGCTAAACTAAGCTCGTCAAAATGTAAGGGACAGCTGATTATTTTTTCGCGATATCAGCGTTGGTCCCATAGTGAAAATTCTTCATAATTATGAGTACAATGACCCCTTAAGAGGATGCCCATGAATTCAATTTCACTCAGTATACTCGTCGCGCGGTGAACACTGCTTGCGCGATGCAGGATTTTGACGTCAATGTGATGCGTGCGCATGTGTCTTTGTAGATGCTGCCACAAGAGAATAGCACGTGCCGTGGTTACAATAATATTAGCTAGCTAACAAGTGGCAGCGTTGGAGTCTATTTAGATTCACATCGACACGATAAGAAAAAGGTAGTAGCACGGTTGACTGTCCAGGGTGCGCCGGATGTAGGTACTACGGTGGTGCGCGTGCGCATGCTGGACCAGTTCCCATAAAGAGGCCTCTCCGATATCCGATCAACATACCATTAACTTTATAATGCATGTGCTTGAAAAGAGCGTTTTCAAAGTAGCCAAATCGTGCTAAGTGCCAGTTTTTCGCACTAGTGCTTTATAATTTTCAGTTTTTTTTTTAATCTCCGTTTTCAGCCCGACGTTGTTTCCGTTGGAAATCATTCGTGAGAAGGGACGAGGTGCTGACGGGTGTTGACCGTCGAGCACCGTGTGCGGTCGACTGCCGACAGGAACGAAGTTCCTTAGCAATAAAACTAATACTTACTTCATTAAACGCGTTATTAATTAACTACTTCATTTCATTTTGATCACTATAATTAAGTATGTATTAATTTTATTTCCTCCCACAATGCATAGTAAAACGTTGTATGATACACGTGCGTAAGATGATTTCCGACTCGTGTCGGCTGATACACTCGCTCGCTTCACTCGCTCGTTAATCAAAATGCCACTCGTCGAAAATCACCTACCTTCCGCACTTGTATCATAAATAAATATTTCCATTCCAAGAGCACTTTGGCTAAGAGACCATTCCTGCAAAATAATTGGACCATGACAATATAGAAAACAACAAGTATTTATTACATGTATTAGTACATTTCGTCACGGTCTCCGAGTCTACGTAAATTTCCACCGCCTTCTCGAAGTAAATATGAAATTAAACCTTAGGGTATGGTCACAGGTGTGGATTTAGAATGGCCTAGACTGCCTCGTTGGTCTAGTGGTCGCAAGCGCTACTGCTGACCATGAGGTCCTGTGTTCAATTCCCGGGTCGGGCAAAGTGTTATTGGGTTAGGTATAAATGAAAAACCGGCCAAGAGCGAGTCGGTCTCGCCCACGAAGGGTTCCGTACCATAATCTATAAAAACGGCAAAAAATCACGTTTGTTGTATGGGAGCCCTCTTAAATATTTATTTTATTCTATTTTGTAGTATTTGTTGTTATAGCGGCAACAAAAATACATCATCTATGAAAATTTCAACTGTTTAACTATTACGGTTCAAGAGATACAGCCTGGTGACAGACGGACAGACAGACAGACAGCGGAGTCTTAGTAATAGGGTCCCGTTTTACCCTTTAGGTGCGGAACCCAAAAAATGAGATTGTTAAACTTTCACGCTAAAACGACTAAACAGATTTGTATGAAATTTGACACATGGGTAGACCATGACCTGGGTTAGGATATAGGATACTTTTTACCCCGGTAGTACGTTTCTATGGGAAAATTTTCGCCTTCCACGCAGGCGAAGCCGCGACCAAAAACTAGTAACTAGATAAACCAATTTGCAATGTTACTAATTACATCGACAAATAGATTATATTGAGTCTTATAATAACTAATGTTTGCGTTGACATATCATAGTGTTAATTCATATAAGTAAGCAAATTAAAACCGTTAATTATTTAATAAAACAATGAAATAATTGATTGTTTAAGTCATATCAGAAGCAAGACGGGCTAAAAACGGTGAAGGAACACATCGTGAGAAAACCAACATGTCCTAGAACCAAAAATTCAAAGACATGGTGACATCTACCAATCCGCACTGCGCCCGCTTGGTAGATTACGGCCCACTCCCTCTCTTATGGCCTGTGTCCCAGCAGTGGGAACATTATAGGCTGATTATGCTGAGTAAAACATTAATTTGCTCTTGACGGTTAGGCAAATTCTCACTTAGATTTCTTAATTTTATTGGATAAACTTCCACTCCAGACCTAGTACCATACCCTGGTCATACTCCTGCAAGCGTAGCATGACCACCGTAGAAACGGGTTTTTTCGACTGAAGAGTAGACAAAATGACAGATAAACAATCGCAATCTGTGAGTTTGTCTATTCAAAACATGGCATCCCATGTTTTGAAGTCAGGTTGTGCATTTGGCGAGTTCTTTTTACTCACAAATTATCCGGGCCTTATTTAAGCATATTTTCATTACAAAATTCATATTCTTATTATTATTAAAATCTTGGTGGACTTGGACTGTCTCGTTGGTTTAGTGGGTTCGATTCCCAGGTCGAGCAGTGTCATTGAGTTTTTCCATCAGGAGTTCCTCAGAAGCTGTCTAGAGTCTGGATTTGTGCCCGATTGATGGTAATAGGCTTGCCCCCTATTACATGAGACTTAAACGGGTGAACTACACGTACCTCTGCCGAACCCTTCTGGAATTGCAGGCGTGATGTTGTCTTTTTTATGTAATATCAGGGAAATGATGTTTTGTATGTTAAAATTTTATTATGAACACAGCCTAACTAACTATAAATATGATTTGGAAATCCCAGTAATTACACTAAGATTACTGAGAACATTGTTTACTTCATGTTAATGAATATTTCCAACATTTTCACATAAGTTTCAGTTGAAGGCACTTGCCCAGTTCTTATTTATTTATTTATTTTTGACCGAGAGAGCGAAGCGTCTCTGCCAAAATTTGCATTCGTGTTGCAGTTTGTTGTTACTCCTCTACAGATCTGTAGAACCGATCTGGACGAAACTAAGTACACAGGTTTTACGACTTCATAAAAAAAAATATCGTCAGGAATTTTTGATTGGAGTACTTCTTCCGAAAAGCGGAAAAAAGGGGGCTACTGAATATCTCCGCCTTATGAGATCCGATTTCGATGGTTCTTTTTTTATTTGAAAGATGATCTCATAAAAATTTCGTGAAGATCTGGTGAGGATCTTCGGCGAAATGAGCAGAATAGCCCCTCAAAAGGCAGTAACTTGCTCACTTTTAGATTTCTACCAGTGAAATCGGCCCCTTTAACTACTAGGTAGGGATAATTGTTGCAAAAAAGTTTTTGCTCGCGAGGTCTACTGTTCGCAGAACTACTAGTATTATATCCTACTAATATTATAAACGCGAAAGTTTGTAAGTATGGATGGATGGATGGATGTTTGTTACTCTTTCACGTAAAAACTACTGAATGGATTTGGATGAAATTTGGCAAACAGATAGTTTATAACCTGGATTAACACATAAGATACTTTTTATCCCGATATTTCCACGGGATCGAGACTTACGCGGGAAACCGCAGGGCGCAGCTAGTTTTTTAGTTTATTAAATGTATAGAAATATATATTATTTTCATTGTACCTCTGTACTGTACCTTACTCTCATCTTATCTAAGTTGCAATAATACTCGAGCAATGAGTAGATTCACATTGATAGTGCACCGGATGGGGCTTGAACCCACGACCTCTTACTCGCCAATACTCACCAGTATCATACACAAGGTCAAACTAAAGTAGCTAGCGTTGCTTTTTCTTCACGTAACCATTTTTGCCAATTTACTACTACCGAAAGCCGTGTTTAAAAACGGGATGTCATGTATTAAAAGCACTTTCTTTATGAAAACAGAAATAAACTTGTATATCAGCACTTTAAAATAATAATACATCATAATTTTAATATTATCACTTTAAAAATAATGGTTTGCACTATAACTGTGTCGAAAACCAAATCAGAAACCAGTTATTTTCTGATTGATTTACTTTGACTTTTCGCGAAAACCCTAGGGATATTGCGAAAACCCGGATATTAGAAAATAGTGAAAAAGTTCAATTCACTTGAAATTAAATACTGAATGAAATTTTGAATATTTCTTGAAATTGTTTTTTTTTTTTTGAAATTGAAGATTTTATTTCACATGAAATTTTATTTTATTTAAATGAAACTTTTCAATTATAAACACGAATTATCTTGTTTTTTTAAATTTCGTGCGTATTTTCAGGATCAACTTTCGTTGGCCAGACTCTATGCTTCGCGCGCTATCTGTTGCTCAGCGAGACGTTCATATATAAAAAAGTACTCTGTGGCGAGATGTCGAGTAGTGTGCGAGTGAGAGCGCACGAAGTTTAGTTCGCTGTTATGTATCTTTTTAATATACAGGATGTAAGGGTAAACACTCTTGTCATTCAAACCATGGGTAGTTGACTTAAATATAAAAATAAATGGCCGAACACAACAAAAAAAAACGTTAATTTCATTAAAAGATTTAAAAAAGTTTCTTTCTGACACCGTGCTTGCTAGCGAAACAGCTGACTGACTAAGGGAGGGATCTCGCTCGCTGCCGGTCAGGTCACATCCCGTACCCCCCGCCCGTGTTGAGACGCAAGTTCGTTGCCCTAGCGCATAGGGCAACGAACTTGCGTCTCATGTGGTAAAATTTAGATAAAGAAAAAGTTGTAATTTTCCATTGATTTTACGTTCTATAAATGAAACCAAACCACTGGTTGCAAGGATAACGGTGTTTACCCTAACACCCTGTATGTAAACACTATCTCATGCACGTCAGCAGTGAGGTCGCTGTCAGTAATGTCAACTGTCAGTTCACCACGAAATTGGCGGGAAACGGTTGAAAGTGAGGCGGTGCCTGCACGAGAGGATAGGTGTGGTGATGAGCCAGATCAGCTTAAAACAAGATCAACAGGATTCAACAATGACGTAAAACGTTACATTCCAGACCCCGTACCACCTAGACGAATATAAATTTGTTAATTTTTCATACATAATATTATACCTAACTACGTGTAAGTAATTAAAAAAGGAATTGTCACATACAACTTAACTGCTTAATGGAAGAAAACATTGGATTGAACTTTTAATTAGTTAAAAACAAGAAAAATAAACTCACATTCAACGCAACAATAGATAATAAAAATCATACAATTTCAGAAGAATGACGTTTGAAGACGTCAAACATCCACCATTCTGTTGCGTCAAAAATGTTTAAAACTCATTTTTTTTTTTTATTCTGTGTAGCGTTTCTTTTCTTGAAAATTTGAAATTAATTCAATATGTAATTGGCAGGTTTATAACTACTAACATAGTTATACATTAACACAAGTTTTGTTTATAGAATATGTAAGTAAGTAAGTAAGTAAGTAAGTAAGTCATTTATTTGTCCAAAACACGAGTATACACACACAAGGCATGCAAGATGTTATGTTATGTGTATGTTTAGGTTAACGTATTTATCTATGGGCCTGTGTCGCCTGCAATAAATGGTTTATTATTTTATTATAAGAGCCTAGTAATGTGACAGTACGGTATGTCAGTACAGGCCAGGGGGCCTGAAACGGCCACATTAGCAATATAATTCCTCTAAAAGCATTTCATTTTCTAAATTTAAATTTGTCATTAGCAATTCCTCTAATTTGACACAAAAGCAATTCTTACTGTGTGGACCATTTTACGAATCTTCATAAAAAAACTGTCAAACAGATGAATTATTTCGTATTGAATCGAACGCAGATCAATTCATCTGTATTTTTTTTTGTGTTGTTGTTTCGCGATGAATCCGCCAATAATTTTATTATGAATAAATTTTGATGATTCTTTTTTGTTTGGTAGGTTATACTTATTTATATATACTTTATTGTACACCACAAAAATATATAACGATGGAAAAAAAACAAACACTACAAAATATACAATGGTTTTACTTCAGAGGTAGGCCATATAAATTTTATTAACTTTTCTTGCGTAGTTTTTGAGTTAGCTTCAATATTACGTATTTTTCCCATTTAGTAATGTAGACGATGTTTTAAGTGACTCAGTCACTGTTATTTTATGTAGGGGTATTCGAATTTTTGTGAGGTAGGTACCATAACTAAAAGTAAAAAGTGAAAAATAAAACTTCGACTTCCAAAAAAAAACAGTCAAAACGTGAAATTCGCTTTTCAATTTTCGTTTTTTGCCACCGACTTCCGAAATTAAAGTAATTTTTCAGATTGTAGTTTTTTTTGAAAGTCGGATGTTTTTTTTTTTTGTTGTTTGTAAACACAAAAACAACTGGACCGATTTTACAATTAAACGCTGTACAATTCCGCTCTTTTATACGGGAATTTCCTTACCTCAGGAAAAAACCTGATACAATCTAGATTATTCATAATTAGTCACAAGTTTATTTATAGGACTTATAATGGTGTTTATCTATGTTAAAAACAAGATCTAGCCAGTTTAAAATGACCTACATAGCTTTAGAAAACGGTTTTCGAGATGTTTCTACACAATCCTAATTAATTTTAAAAATGCGAAAGTGAGTTTGTTTGCTTGTTACGCTTTCACGCTAAAACGGCTGAACCAAGTTGGATTAAATTTGGCACATGTCCGTCTCCTACTACTCCATAGGCTACTTTTCATCATGAATCGCAGACGAAGCCGCGGGCAACAGCTAGTCTATACATATTATAATGTTTAATAATGTATATAATATGTTTATCGATCGCTTTTCGTGTTTGTCTGTATGTCCGCGTTGTTCTTCTAAACCAAGCAACAGATTTTGATAAGGTCTTCACCATAGTTTACCAGTTTGTTTACTTTTTTTTTTTTTTCACCGAAATTTTATATGTATATAAGGTGTATTTGCTGATTATGTGAGGTGATACCGTCAATCAAACACAATTGAGTTTCTTTCTCTGTAATTAAAGTTTTGTTTGTTATTCATAATGTTTGTTACACCGATTACAAAACATTCAATAACATTTAGTGAATTATAAAAACCTTACCTGTAATTAAAGAAACGACATTTAATGCTATTAATTAGAGTATCAATTCCTCCCAACAAGTACTGAACTTTATAGTTTTTAAGTTTAACAATGGTTCTCGACCACAGATTAAATAAAGGCTGACGACATTGTGGTCTGCCGCTGTAATGGCGCTAGTAGCGCAGATATTATTATAAAAGAAAATATATTTTCTTTACATCACCCCCCCTGGGAAAGGTAATATTTACAAAATGTTAAGATAATCTAATATCATATAAGTTATAGTTCCTTTGGTATACTATTCCTGGTCTTCTTCGTCAGGTATTGGGGCTGGTGCCAATTTCGAGATGTGGAAAAAGTTTGACTCTGGTTTATTATGACCAGTGTTAATCCTGTAAATCGTGTTTGATAATTTTTCCACGATTCTATAAGGTCCAATTCTTAATTCGTCCAACTTTTTCCGATTCAGCTTGTTTCCATTATCCACAAACACCATATCGCCGACTTTGAAGTCGAAGTGTTTACGATTTTTATCGTAAAGTGTCTTGTTGTAATTGTGTGACTGAAGTGTATTTGCTAGAGCTTTTTCCCTGTCTTTCATCCAATCAGTCTCTGTCTTCTTTGGTTTTAGCTCGTTTGGCAAAATTGTAACATCAGTACCATTTAGTAGATACGTAGGAGCGAATCCCGTGACAGTATGCTCAGTTTCGTTGTACTTTTTTACACAACTTTGTGCTATGGTTGTCCATGCTACTTTGGTATCATTTTCGTTAATTTTGCATCTAATTCTATTAACCAATGTTTGATTTAATCTTTCATTTAAACCATTCGAAAAGGGTGAATTCACTGCTGTAAAAATTATTGGAATATTTTTTTCTTCTAAAAATTTTTTGAATTCCCTAGAATTAATTCCTGGATATTGATCCGAGAGAATCATACCAATGTCATCTGATTCTGCTGTGTTCTTCACTAGTTTAATAAAATCATTAGCATTTTGTGTTTTAGATGTCAAAATAAATGCATACCTTGTGAAATGATCTGATAACAGGTGCAAGTACTTTTTTGTGGACCGGGAGCCTCCAAAACCTCCTATTGTATCAATAGAACATATCTCAAAAGGTTTTGTGGCTGGGCCCAAGTGTGACATCATTCCAAACTTGTTTTGTCCTCTTGATTTGTTTTTTATACATACTGTACAATCTTTACAGGTTTTTTTAATATTCTTTGTTAAGTTTTCTGCTGTATATAGTGAACTTATTGTTTTTTGCATTTGATTTATTCCCAGGTGACCTTGGTCCGTATGTACTCTTTTAATGAATTCCATACTAAATTTTTCAGAGAGAATTATCTTATCTTTTTTCTTAACTTTTTTGTAATAAACATTGTGGTCTGATTTTAACTTTTCTTTTCTAGACTGTATATATTCGTTTTTTTTCTTGATCTTCTAAGATATCTTTTAGTTGTATTAAGTTTACCACTTTTAATTGTTCCTCCTGATTTTCATTGGCATCTAAGACTGGATTCCTGCTCAGGGAATCTGCTTCTAAGTTGTATCTTCCTGGAGAATATTTTATTTCAAAATCATATTGTGATAAGTAGTATGTTAAATCTCCTAGTTCTTCATCAGTTCTTGATTTTATGTTCATATTTTCCAACGGCTTGTGATCTGAGAAAACAATGAATTTCCTACCTCTTAATAGATGTTGCCAATACTTTACACATTCTTTTATTGCAAGGCATTCCAGATATATAGCCTTCTTCCTTTTTTGAACTTCATTCAATTTTTTTGAGAAGTATGCTACTGGTTTTTCTTCCTTGTTTTCTTGCAGCTGTTTTAGGACAGCCCCCACTCCCAGTATACTGGCATCTGTGTATATATGTATAGGTAATTTTGGATCAAAAATAGTTAGTACTGGTTGTGAACATAATATTTGTTTCATTTCATCAAATGATTCTTGGCATGCTTTAGTCCAATCGAAGGCTTGTCCTTTCCTCAATAAGTTGTGCAATGGTTCCAATTTTATTGCTATTTTTGGTACATATTTATGATAAAAATTTATCTTTCCTAAAAATTGTCTCACATTTTTTTGTGTTTTTGGTGTTGGAAAATTCTTAATTGATATCAAGTTATCTTTCATTGGTCTAACTGAATTATTCCGTATTATGTGACCCAGATATTTTACTGAGTCTGCTGCAAATGTACATTTTGAAAATTTTAGTCTTAATCCTTCACTTTTAATTGCTTGAAACAGCTGTTTTAGATGCCTGACATGATCAGAGAAGGTTTTGGAAAATATTAAAATATCATCGATGAAATCGACTGTGAACTCTGCAAGTTTGTGTTTTCTTATAATATTGCACATTATTCTCTGAAATATAGCTGGCGAGGTTTTCAAACCAAATGGCAAACAAGTCCACTGGAAATGACCTTCTTGTGTGACAAATGCAGTTTTGTGTCTATCAGTCACACGTAGAGGTATTGACCAAAATGCTGAGTTTATGTCTAATGTGGAGAAATATTCACAATCTCTTGTTTTTATTATTAGATCCTCAATAAGTGGAAATGGTTGTGATTGTGGCACGACAATTTTGTTCAGGTCTCGAAAATCTATGCACAATCTTGATCTTGTATTTTCATCTTTTTTATAAGCTAATGTTACTGGAGCTGCAAATGGACTATATGACTCTTCTATCATTTTTTTTTTTTAATAATTGTGCAATCTGTTGTTCAATTTCCTTTTTATCTTCGACTGTGCAACGATACGGTCTTTTACTGCAATATTTTTCCACGATTAAATCAATGTGTGCTTCATAATCCTTTACCGTGCCAATGTCATACTTATCTTTTGCAAAAACAGATTTATTGTTTATTATTAAGTCGTCAATTATTGCTTGTTTGTCATGGTCTAAATGGTTTATGCAAATATTGTAATTTTCTTTGTTGAAGTTTTCATTAAAGTTTATAAGGTTTATTCCATTGTTTTGTGAATTTTCAGATTTTATATCCATTGTAATACTTTCATTTTTTATTTCCTTAGAAATGTTGTCATTCTTTAAACTTTTTGTTTCCTTAGAAACAAATTCCTTATTTTTTTTTGATTTTATACTTTCCATTTTTTTAGGAATGTTTGTCTCTGTAATTTTAATTTCGTTTCTTGGTATTGGAACTTTTTGACTGATTTCTAAGTTTTCATTTTGAATCAAGTAGAATTTTTTTATACAGTCAAGTCCGATTAAAAAATCATAATCAAAATTTTCTTGATCAATTACAAAGACATCAGTTTCTTTTTCTACATTAAAAATATTTATATCAAGTGTAATTATACCACTTGCTTTTTTAACGCCATTAATTGTTTTTAAATTAGTATTGTTGTAATTACCTGATGATTTTTGCTTACATTTCAGTAGCCTTGAATTTATCAAAGACACGTTTGAGCCTGAATCATAGATTCCAAATACTTCAAGATTCTTATTCAATACTAACCTTACTTTAATTAATGGCGGCACTATTAGTTTTTTGGGTCTTCACACTGCAATTCACATTCCAATTCGGAATTATTAATGAGTTTGATTTGTTTCTTTTCATTTTCTTTTGTTTTAAACCAGCATGAATCTTCTGAGTGATAGCGTATTCCTTTCTTTAGCTTTTCACAAATACTACATTTTTGCATCTTATCTTTCAATGGCTTAGTATCATCTTTCTTTTTCATAAACTTTTTCTTGATAATCAGATGTTCTAATTTACCGACTTCATTAAATAAATCTTTTGTTTCCAAAATTTCTTCTTTGTTGATCCTATCCGTTATAAAGTCTGGCAAACCGGCAGCAATTAGATCAATCAAGGTCCCTTGATCAATTGTCTTTCTTACTTCAAGTAGAAGTTTTTCCTTTTTAATGGAATATTCCAATAAAGAGCCTGATTGATATTTGAATGCTAAAGCATATTTGCTACTAGCCCAACCCTTATTTGCAAAGGTTTCTACAAAGTTTAATTTCCATTCTGACCATTTTGATTGCAAACTATGTTTCATCATCATGGAAGCGTACCAATCAGTACATGATTTTTCTAGAAATAATCTAAAGATTTCAATTTTCTCTTCATTTTCTATTATATCAAATCTTGCACATTCCTTTTCAAAAACTTCCATCCATTGACATGCACTAACATTCTTGCCATCAAATTTTTCTATTACAAATCTGTCTGCTAACTTTTTTACACTTTGTTTTTCTTTTCTTTGTTGACTTTCAACTAATTTTTCCAAAATTTTCACCATGTGGTCCTCTGAATCGTTTTTGTTGATAGTTCCTAATTGTTCTTGGGTAACTTCCTCTAGGTATTGATTCTCAAATACCATATTTTCATCTTCATCGAAGTATGCTTTTGTCATGTCCGCTGTCAACTTTATCCAAACACTTCTAGTTTGATGTCTTTTCTTTAGTGTATTTCGCACAGTATTGTATGCTTTTGAGGTGAGAATATGTTTGTGAAGTGACGCTGCCTCATACTCTTCCGGGATCAGAAAAACTTTTTCATCTTGTGTAATAATTGAGGTTATGGCGATGTACGTTGATTTTCCGTCTTTTGTAGCTTTTGATTTGAATACAAATTTTAGCTTCTCCATTTTCTTGACAAGAAATGTCGTTTTATAAGGTGTATTTGCTGATTATGTGAGGTGATACCGTCAATCAAACACAATTGAGTTTCTTTCTCTGTAATTAAAGTTTTGTTTGTTATTCATAATGTTTGTTACACCGATTACAAAACATTCAATAACATTTAGTGAATTATAAAAACCTTACCTGTAATTAAAGAAACGACATTTAATGCTATTAATTAGAGTATCAATTCCTCCCAACAAGTACTGAACTTTATAGTTTTTAAGTTTAACAATGGTTCTCGACCACAGATTAAATAAAGGCTGATGACATTGTGGTCTGCCGCTGTAATGGCGCTAGTAGCGCAGATATTATTATAAAAGAAAATATATTTTCTTTACATGTATTATTTCGCAACGCATACCAAATACTTTTATCTTCTCTGGTTTTTTTTATAATTATACGTCAGTATTAAAGTTACATATTTAACTAAGAAATTTCGATGATTTGTCAAGTGCAAAAAACAGTGCGAAGCAGAAACGGGTCGGTATTATTATAAGCTAAAGTCGGTTTTCGTGTCTGTCTGAGTTGTTCTCCTAAACTACGCAACAGATTTTGATGCGATTTTCACCATAATTTAGAGAATTTATTCCGTAAGGTGCATGTGTGTAATACCATAATAATATTGACTGCTTAAATACTGACTGGGAGCAGTGGTGGCCCAGTGGTAACGGCCACGACTTACGAGGTCGTAGGTTCGGACCCTGACAGGCGCTTTACTTTGTGTAAATTATTTCATCGCCACTGCTCTCAAAACGGTGAAGGAAAACATCGTGAGGAAACCGGCATGTCCTAGAACCAAAAATTCGAAGACATGTGACATCTACCAACCCGCACTGGGCCCGCGTGGTAGATTACGGCCCGCTCCCTCTCACAAAGAGGAGGCCTGTGTCCCAGCAGTGGGAACATTATAGGCTGATTATGCTAAATACTGACTACTAGGCTTAGAGGATATAGACAAGTAATCTCAATGTTTTGTCGAGTCGTAAAAATCGTGCGAAAGGGTGGGTTACTAGTAAATATATGTGTGTCACCGACGGCGAGCCGAGTAAGGTCCCGAACTTTAAAAGCGCGTACTTTAAGTACAGACGCCAGCACATCAAGCTACTACAATCTGTCAAATTTCTTTAATAGATTTTCAACTTTATCGCTAAAGCATTAAGGTTCAAGGTTGATTGGGAAAATCTGACAGTTTCGGATAGCTTGACCTGCTGGCGTCTGTACCTACGCACGTCTATCACCAACTTTACACTGCGACGTAAAATACGCCAATTATTTCCCAGTTCCGTATTTTTGTTATTAAAAGTATTGATTTATTAACTTTCTTGCTTTCCGCATGTAATTATTTGCTTTCCAACTATCTCGTATGGATTTTTAAATGGACCAAATCACCTTGGTGTGTCGGGTTTTTCCTACCGAATAAAACTTGAATTCCAAAATCAGAAGTTACTTTCATTTCCTGAAAAGTGTATTAAACTTTTATCACTTTTGCAGAGGAGTGGCTAAGTAATAACAGCCGCACGGGTCGATCGATGGATCGACCCGTGAGCCGATCAGATTAGTAAAAACTCTCCCATTTCCTTATTTCACGCTTAAATTGTCAGATTATTGAAATGCACACTTTTCTGCATGTAACCAACTTACCTTACCTTAATCTGACGCGCTCGAGTTTTTCTAACGATCGATTTTTTTTACTAATCTGTAGCTATAGACAAAATCCTTTTTCTGTAAGCGTTAACGCCAATGGAAAGATCAAATTGTATGGAGTTGACATTAGCATTAGAGATGTCGCGTGACTGCTGCTGTCAACTCCATACAATTTGATCTTTCTGTTGGCGTTAACGCTTACAAAAAAGGGATTTTGTCTATAGCCTCTGATCGGCTGCCCTAGGCGTTTGCCCCTATGTACAGAGCTCAGGTATGGTGGGAGTACTTCACAAGGTACAAGGTTGCCCTTTGGTTGGTATGTTATTCTGCCGCGCTCGAGTAACTCCCGAAATCCCCGCTAGGGCTCCCCTACCATAGACGCTCCCCCCACCAGTGAAAGGGTATACTTCACATAACCTTTTTTTATTTTTAGCATCTAATCTTCACAATTCAATAGGTCCCCACGACGCTCGAGTAAATCCCCATTTAGCATCATTGCCTCCCCTACAAAGGTTCAATTGCAAAATTTTCCATTCAAGTAACGTTTATTTTTTTCTTATAAATCAATGACCGCTTGGCTCAACATAATCTGGACTAAAATAACCATTATAATTTGATCTCTCTTTACACTAAATATCTACTTTTAAAGAGGTCAATATAATTTGGTATTTCCTACCTACCATGACCATTTTAGGTTGATCTTTCTGTTCACTATTATGTACCTACAGTGGAGTCAATATAAATTGGTTTTCTAACGCATGAATGCTGACCGGATTCTGTACAAAACGTTTTGCACAAAAACGTTATTATTGTATCGAAGCAATTTAAAAATAATACCTATTATATGCCAGTTGTTCCCAAAGTTGAATGGACCGCGACCCACCTAATAAAAACTTCCAAAGGGATAAACCTCTTGGCTGTTATGGTAAAAGAATTTTTACAAAAAAAACACTCATCATCTATACTCCATTTGAAATAAGATTAGACGTTTAAGTAAACCTTTTTTACAGTCCGTTCAACCGATTTTGACTTCTATTGCGTTGGTCGCAAGACAAATGGCAGCTGCAGTAGACAGTTGGTATTGTGTAACCTTTTTTGCTTTTAATGCCATCCTTATGCCTACGGTATGGAAGTCAAAATCGGTTGACCGGACTGTATAAAGGTTTGTTTCAATGTCTAATCTTATTTCAAATGGGGTATACATAGATAAAACGTTTATTTCCTAGCCTAGCCTTTTCCCAACTATGTTGGGGTCGGCTTCCAGTCTAACCGGATGCAGCTGAATACCAGTATTTTACATGGAGCGACTGCCTATCTGACCTCCACAACCCAGTAACTGGGTAATACGATACCCCTTGGTAAGACTGGTTGTCAGACTTTCGAGCTTCTGACGACCCGTAACGACTGTCAAAGATCCACAAACGACAGCCGGGACCAACGGCTTAACGTGCTTTCCGAGGCACGGAGGAGTCTCGGTATGTGAAGATGGTCACCCATCAACGGACCAACCCCGGCAAGCGTAGCTTAACCTGATGGATCGACCCGTGCGGCTGTTACTACTTAGCCACGAGCTCCTAAAAAAAAACATAAATAAGTTAAAAATTTTGAAAGTCTTTGGTGTTGAATATACGTTTTTTGCCACCGACTTCCGAAATTAAAGATATTTTTCACTTTGTAGCGTTTTTATTAGAAGTCGGTTGTTTTTCTTTTGTAAAAAGTTTTTATTTTTCACTTTTTAGTTGTGGTAGGTCTATCCCAAACAAATTCGAATACCACTATTAGAACATAGACTAAGTAAGAAAAATACGTATTAAGTATTGCAGCTTCTCAAAAACAAACAAAGCAAAGTGAAAAAAAAAATTCGAACGCTACGAACATAGAACCTCCTCCTTTTTGAAAGTCGGTTAAAAAAGGGCCATAGCTTTATGTATAAAAGACTATTCAAATAAAAAAAACATTCAGTTACAATCGATTTTTTTATAGTTAAATAGTACAGTCACAAGCACTAATTATGTATACACTTAGCAACTTTTAAAAGTGATTTTCTTTTCATTGTAATCAATCTGCCTAGCCTTTTCCCAACTATGTTGGGGTCGGCTTCCAGTCTAACCGGATGCAGCTGAATACCAGTATTTTACATGGAGCGACTGCCTATCTGACCTCCACAACCCAGTAACTGGGTAATACGATACCCCTTGGTTAGACTGGTTGTCAGACTTTTGTGCTTCTGACGACTCGTAACGACTGTCAAAGATCCACAAATGACAGCCGGGACCAACGGCTTAACGTGCTTTCCGAGGCACGGAGGAATCTCGATATGTGAAAATGGTCACCCATCCACGGACCAACCCCGGCAAGCGTAGCTTAACCTGATGGATCGACCCGAGCGGCTGTTATTACTTAGCCACGAGCTCCTCTTTCGCTTTCTTTTCATTGTAATTTTTATGTTATATCGTACATAGTATTTTGGAACCCATAATTATTATGAAATAGGTAGATATCATCTGAAAGTTGCAATCGTTATTCCTCGAGAAAATCGTAATTGAATTTTGCTGAGTGTAATATTTTTGTTCGTGAATGGAGTGCTATTTCAATGAGAAGGATGTACTTTTTTCTATTACGTTTGATAAGAAGTCCAATTTAATTTCGGTATAATAATCAATCAATTCAAATCATAGCTCATTCATTCAGGTAATATTAATCATAGCTCATTTTTTCAAGACCCACCCAATAATCGCATGCGCATAGTTTGGGAAATGCTGTTAGAAGCTATAAATATTCCATAACTGTTAGAATCTTAGTGCGTCATTGGGAAATAACTAGATTCTTTGCGAATTTTATGATAGTCATGATCTTTACGATTTAAATGAATATAACTAATGTATTGAGTGAGGTTCTAGAATATGATCCTCTCACATCAGCCTACTTATAACGTTCCCACTGCTGGGATTCTGCCCACCTATCTGTGAGAGGGCAGTGGGCCACCAGGCGGGCTGGGAAAAGATAGGTACAAGCAAAAGACAGCACATCAAACAAAGACACGATAAAAATGTTTACTAATTACATGAGATTTAAATATTGAGCCCAGTGTGTAAATAATTTCATCACCACTGCTCTCAAAGCGGTGAAGGAAAACATCGTGAGGAAACCGGTATGTCCTAGAACCAAAAATTCGAAGATATGTGACATCTACCAACCCGCACTGGGCCCGTGTGGTGGATTACCAGCCCACTCCCTCTCACAGAGAGGAGGCCTGTTTCCCAGCAGTGGGAACTTTATAGGCTGATTATGCTTTATTATACAATGAGTATTAGAAAAAATAGGTGCATAATACAAATAAAAAAAAAACAAAATGTGCTTCACTATTTGGCTATGACATTAATACTATATACATACATAAACTCGCCTTCTCGGCAGAAATAACAGAACGAAATAAAAAATGAAATCGCGAAAAAAAACAGCTGTTCCGTACATTTATGTTCGCATAACTCGTCAAAAGTACGAAACAGCTGTTTTTTTTTTCGCGATTTCATATTTGTTCCCATAGTAAAAGTTGTTCATAATGATGAGTACAATGACTCCTTAAGAGGTTGTTGGTGTTTTACCAATAACCCTGTATAGTTGTACATACAATACATATTTCTATCAAAGTAAAATTATGTAAGTTCCTAGAATTTATATATTATGTAAAAAAAAACTGTAAACAAAAAAAAAATGTATACTTATAAATTAATAAGGTAACTTAGAAAAGGTACTTACGGTTAAATGTGTACATCATAATGACGCCCTCTTTTCTTCTTATTTTATGATAAAAATATATTTAAATAACAAAATCTATTAAGTAAAGCTAAAGTAATATTTAAAAAAAAAAAAAAAAGATTCTCTCTAGTTAGATAATTGGTCGTATTTTAATTTTTATATTATATTTCAATGCTATTGCAAGTAAAAGTTTCAACACTATTCTCCGCGCTCTGCGTGGGATTCCTGTAACAAAATAGAAAAAAAACATTATTTTTTTAAATTACGAACACAATAAATATTATACTCTATTTATTATACCCTATTGGCGGGGGTAACCGGTTAATGGAGCCCTAGGCCTTAGGTACCTGCGCAGCGAGAGACGGGGGGGGGCAGTGCTGGCAGCTCACTCATCAACACTCGCGGCATCCTGCCGCTCATTCGTCAACGCTGACGGCTTTGCCGCGCATTCCTAAGGCGCGGTACAGTGGTCTCGGTCAAATTATAGGAAACTGCCCCAAAGAAGCAGTTGTAAAGCAGTGGAGGGCCCGACAGGCGCTTTACTTTGTGTAAATTATTTCATCACCACTGCTTTCGAAACGGTGAAGGAAAACATCGTGAGGAAACCAACATGTCCTAGACCAAAAATTCGAAGACATGTGACTTCTACCAACCCCAAAAAAACTGCTGCGGGGTAGATTAAGGCCCGCACCCTCTCGCAGAGAGGTCTGTGTCCCAACAGTGGGAACATTGTAGGCTGATTATGCCGCAAATAACAAGTTACTTACGTTATCAAATTATAGGTAGACTTGTTTTTGCAGACGCTCTAAGTAAATAATAATAATATTATCGGGTAGGTCATCAACTTGTTTTTGTTACAATTTTATTGCAACAATTAACAGCTCTGAAAACAAGTCAACTATGTTATTTAGATGAAAGGTTAGTTTTGACGTCATTATTTTGCAAATATTTGACGGTTTTAAACGGTATAAAGACAGTTAATTGATTCAGGCGTGACTTTGCAGAAATCCATTATAAAATACAATAGACGCTGATATATTTAGTAACCTATTCCGCTTGACTATTCTTCAAAAGTCATAAAAACCCTGTAAGAAATCGACACGTGTTTCACCTCTCAACGAGGCATCTTCAGGATGACGATTGACCAATTGCAAACCAAAACGCGACGTGTTACCACACCGAGCGCTGCGTCCAGCGCTCGGTGTGGTAATACGTCGCGTTTTGGTTTTTATTTATTTATTAAAACTTTATGCACAAGTAAAAAAAAAAATACCGTACAAAGGCGGACTTAATGCCTGAGGCATTTTTTGCCTTGGCATTTTATGACTCTTGAAGAATAGTCAAGCGGAATAGGTTACTAAATATATCAGCGTCTATTGTATGGTATAAAGAGACTAAGGCGGACGCCAGTGGTACCGAGGCAAAAAACCGAAATTCGATTTTTCTTACGTTTTTTTTACAATTTGCAAGTCAGTATGAGGTTATATGTTGATCTAAATATGATTCGCAGCCGCATCAAATATTTATTTATTATAGAATTATAATCATAAAAATCACCAATAGAGTTGTATTAGTGATTTTTATGATCATCCTAGTTCATATAATGTTCTCCTAGTTCTCCTAGTGTAGGTCTTAAGTATCTATAGGTTATAGATGTACCTGATATTATGTTTATTGTAAGAGATACTCAACTATCTCACAGTTAAACTGCGTAAGCAGTTTTGTGGGGCAATGTACCTAGCATTAAAAATTATAAGTGAATAAATAAACCATTCATTCATTCATATACCATTATGTCCGGTTTCGGACTGTACAAACTTAAAGGGTAGTTTGCTCTATTCTATCAATAAAATTATTCTACATGTAGGGGAGGAGCTCGTGGCTAAGTAATAACAGCCGCTCGGGTCGATACATCAGGTTAAGCTACGCTTGCCGGGGTTGGTCCGTGGATGGGTGACCATTTTCACATATCGAGACTCCTCCGTGCCTCGGAAAGCACGTTAAGCCGTTGGTCCCGGCTGTCATTTGTGGATCTTTGACAGTCGTTACGAGTCGTCAGAAGCACGAAAGTCTGACAACCAGTCTAACCAAGGGGTATCGTATTACCCAGTTACTGGGTTGTGGAGGTCAGATAGGCAGTCGCTCCATGTAAAATTCTGGTACTCAGCTGCATCCGGTTAGACTGGAAGCCGACCCCAACATAGTTGGGAAAAGGCTAGGCAGATGATGATGTAGGGTCGGAACCCATACAACTCCCTGAATGGCAGTCCCCAGATCGCCTTTTATGGAGCGTGCATACTAAAATTACCTACAATAACTTTAAAATTGAAAACCCAATTATCATTTAAAAAAAACTTTTAGAAACGGAAAAGTATTAACAATGGGTTAAATAACGTTCAGTTGTAAAAAAAAATTTTTTCAATCGTGATTTTTTTTGCTTTCGTCACTTATTGTACCTACATAATTATTATTAATCCTCAACTTTACCTTATATTTATTTTAAAATTAATGCAGCAGTATTTTTTATATAACTGAGGATCATGTGCAAATCAATTCTGTTCTAAAAATAGCTATGTAAGTAATAACAGCCGCACGGTTCGATCGATCAGGTTAAGCTACGCTTGCCGCGATCAATCCGTGTCTCGAAAAGCACGTTGATCCCGGCTGTCTGATCTGATCTTTGACAGTCGTACCGGGTTGTCAGAAACCCAAAAGTCTGACAACCGAGACCAAGACCTAGGGGTATTGTATAGTACAAAAACCGGGTTGTGGAGGTCAGATAGGCAGTCAGTATATGTAAAATACTGGTATTATTAGCTGTTGGGGTCGGCTTGCAGTCTAACCAGATGGTTAGACTGCAAGCCGACCCCAACATAGTTGAGAAATGGCTAGGCAGATGATAACTTTTAGCCAGAAAACTCAAACTCAAACTCAAAGCATTTATTTCAATTAAACCATTTACAGGCACTTTTGAATTGTCAAGGAGTCGGTCAGTCAGAAATATGAAGCTAGTTGCCCATTCCAAAGCGTAGTAGGTACCTATGGAGAAGAACGGGCAAGAAACTCCACGGACACACTTTTAAATCAAAATATTGTTACAAAATATTGGTTACATCATTTATGTTGAAATTATACATGTGAGAACAATGTAGAAAGCACGTTAAAAGCGTCCGCAATTATAACATAAAAACAAATCAAAAATTAAAATAAGCCATGGCAGCTAAGAGATGACCAGTCACAACTGACGGCGCCCGTTCACGAACATGACGCATGGATCAGCACCATTCAGCTCAACCATTTTGAAGGGAGCTAAATGATCCAACACACGCGCCACCATCAGCGAGACATTTGAGTGAGCATGACATTCCTAGCCGCCAGGGCACATTCAAGTCAATTAAAGACAAATTACCCGGTAAATGGCTCTATAGTACATAGTACTCACACCTGTGCTATGCAGTTATATAATACAAAGGAAATTGAGTTTATACAATGCAAAGATGGTCTTACAATCTTCAGCAGCTCCAACATTATTTTCGAATATGGAGGAGAGGGGGCTATTCCCGTAATTTTTCAGAACGCATTTCGCATTCGCATCTCATTCGCAATCTGTCAAAAATACAATCAATTTACCAACATTTTTGACAAGTTTGATAGTTTGCGACTTGAATGTGAACGTTTTTTTCAGTACGAGAATAATGGGCAGCTTGTATATTTTTACTTCGTGATAACATAACATAGCCTATAATGTTCCCACTGCTGGGACACAGGCCTCCTCTCTATGAGAGGGAGTGGGCCGTAATCCACCACGCGGGCCCAGTGCGGGTTGGTAGATGTCACATGTCTTCGAATTTTTGGTTCTAAGACATGCCGGTTTCCTCACGATGTTTTCCTTCACCGTTTTGAGAGCAGTGGTGATGAAATTATTTACACAAAGTAAAGCGCCTGGCGGGGTTCGAACCTACGACCTACAACTCGTAAATCGCGGCCGTTACCACTGGGCCACCACTGCTCCTGCACACTTCGTGATAGGTACACACTAATTAAGTGGAATATTTTAAGCATGGTAACCTAAAAAATATATAAAAGTAACAAGAAGTGTCACTTTTATGGAGAAAAAGGTGCATATCCGCATACTTTTTTTGCGGTTTTGCGTCAGAACCCTAAACTCTTCATGTAGGGGTAGAAAATGCCTAATCAAAAAACGGCACGGACCGTGCGCTACCGCGACATAAGTTTACAACATTAATATCGAATATTTGCAGAAACCTGGTCTACGAAGGGCCTTAGTGGTAGCACGACCTGGCGATGTGACGTCGCCATGGCGTCCCGTTGAGGTAAATTTGTTTATAGAGGACAAAATCGCAAATGGCAAACAATTTTACCCCATAAAGATTGATAAACAATAATATCTTGGGTTTTTATTAAATAAATAATATTCCAGCACTTGGGGGTCCACAGTGTAATGTTAGTGTAGTGCAGTGTAGTGTAGCGTAGTGTAATGTAATGTAAATTGTAGGGTTAGGGCACTGAACTGCAAACTTGGAATGGAAAACGGTCAAACATCGGTCACCGGTTCAAAGAACTCGTTGTTGTCGTTGTTTTCAAACCGTACATTATTTTAGGGTTTTCATGAAAATTCCACTCGGGGCCAGCATCTTCTCATTACAAACCTAGGCTGCAGCATTATACCTCTGCCAATTTAAACGGTAAAAATTTGTAGTGTAAAGTGTAAAAATTTGTAGGCCAGCTAGAAAAATTAACTATACTTAGGGCCGGTTGTTTCAAACGGTTGGTTAACGTAACATACGTACGTCAAATAATGACGATTACGTGAGATGTTTAACGTTCGTTAAATACAAAGCGTTGTTTCATTGCATAGAAAACCGATTGTTAAAGTTATTCGGGCTGCCAGTAAAAAGCAATTGTGCAGATGTTTGACGGTAAAATGACGTTAACCAGTGGGTATGGCACCGGTTACTGTGATCGTTATTTTTTAACGATTTCGTGAAACAACGCCTTTTTTTATTTGACGATAGTTAGCACCATTTTTGACGTTTACCCGTGCGCAAAGTGGACGTGAAATAACCCGCCCTTAATTAATTAATTATTCTAGCTGGCCTACAACTAATTTTCTTAGATTAATTGCTACGTAACTGAGCTTATTTTATGCTTTTAGTAACCTACCGCAACAGTCGGTTGGAAATATAAATTTAATAAATGACATGGTATTTTCTATTTTCACTACAAAAGTTATTTAAAAACGGAACATTTACAACGTTTTTTGTTTTTAAAAACTTGGTAAATATCCCGTTTTTATACCTATTTACGTCACCATGTTTTTTGTTTTAAAGACATTGTAAATATCCCGTTTTAAATAACATTACTCTTCTGCCGAGCCTTTTCCCAACTATGTTGGGGTCGGCTTCCAGTCTAACCGGATGCAGCTAAATACCAGTATTTTACATGGAGCGACTGCCTATCTGACCTCCACAACCCAGTAACTGGGTAATACGATACCCTTCTACCCTTTGGTTAGACTGGTTGTCAGACTTTCGTGCTTCTGACGACTCGTAACGACTGCCAAAGATCCACAAATGACAGCCGGGACCAACGGCTTAACGTGCTTTCCGAGGCACGGAGGAGTCTCGATATGTGAAAATGGTCACCCATCCACGGACCAACCCCGGCAAGCGTAGCTTAACCTGATGAATCGACCCGAGCGGCTGTTATTACTTAGCCACGAGCTCCTCCAATAACTCCTAAATAACATTAATTGTTGCAAAAAAGTTTGTACTTGCGAGGTCTACTGTTCGCACTACTAGTTTATTAATAATTAAGTATTCTATTAGGAATTATGTAAATCAAACTGCAGATAAACTCGAATATTGATTAAATAAAATACCTATTGCAGTTTTTGAGTTTCTCCCAGACAAACAATTTGGATTTAATGGCTGCTTTTTATTGACTAACGTATTATTAAAAGAACATGCGAATATAGCTCAAATTAGTTTAAAACAAAATAAAATAAAATTTAGGCACTAGGTATTTACCTAGTGCTTATAGTGCTATAGCCATAGTACTATTTGTAGGGTAGTTGTACACTAGATCTGAATTTAGAACATTCACGAACTCGTATCTTGAATTAGGATTCGGATCGGATACAGTGCGAAAACGCTATAAGGAATGAAACGATCAATGACAATTGATAAATTGCCATCAATTTGTATTTTAGTAGTATTGTCAATTGCATTTGTTAGACGATCAATTTGCGCATCAATATTTATCAATCAAGTAAACAAGGGCCCTAATCATGGATAAACAAAACTAAGTTTAGTTTTGTTTATCCATGATTAGGGCCCTTGTTTATTTCTGCATAGTTATGCAGATACAAGAATTCTTTATTGTAAAATAAACAAAACTGGAATATATAAAATATTAAGTATCTTTTTTTTGTAATATTGTTTGCACACTATAAATTGACGACTACAATATTATTTATAACACCTAATTCTTTGGCACACTAGATGTATAATAACTCAGAATTAAAATTCTTGTCACCGGGTGCCAGCTGTTTTAGAACCCAATGGCTTGGTACGCGAGTATGGGAAGAGACCAGACGGAATGACCATAATGCCTAGGAAGTTGGGTAGGCCTTTGGTGTGGGATGCAACCTGTGTCCCCCTCGCGCCATCCCATCTTCCTAGCGCGGCGGGCTGTGCTAGGGCGGCTGCTGCAGGTGCAGAAAACCTCAAACGGCGCAAATATAACAACCTTATTGGTAGCTATATTTTTGAGCCGTTTGAGGTTGAAACACTAGGGCCGTGGGGTCCGAGTGCTCATCGAGCATTTCGGGACATCGCCAAGCGGTTGGTCGACTCTTCACGTGACCAGAGGGCTGGTCAATTTCTAGGTCAAAGAATCAGCATTGCCATCCAACGTGGCAATGCTGCCAGCCTTTTGGGCACTTTTCCCACTGACAGCGATGCGGAAGAATTTTTTGACGCCCTATGAGCCCTTCTTTCTATAATAATTTTTATTGCGCTTTGTATATAATTTTAGTGTTAGATTGTTTATAAAAACATATGGTGAATAAATAAAAAGTTAATGTTATTACGATTAAAAAAAAATACACAAGGCGCCTATGAATTAAAATTAAAATGGATTATTAATATGCTACTACATCATAAATATCTAACACAGGGGTCACCAAATGGCGGACAGCGGTCCAGATCCGGACCGGCGACTTATTTTGTGCGGACCATTATGTAAACAGGTAGAACTAAAACATAACATAAAAAACTAAAGGCGAAAGCGCCAGAGACCCTGCGAAATTCAAATTTTCTTACGTTTTGTTCAATTTGCATTAACAGGTTGTATGTTGAGCTAAATTATGATCCGCGACCGTAACAAATATGGGTTTACAGAATATATTTGCATACTAACTGAACTACCTAACTATAAAGCAGGTCTTATGTTTTTTAAATTACCATTATTTTCATCGTAAAAAGCAATTATCTAAACTATTCGAGGCTTGAAAGCCGCCAGCACTCCTTCTCGTGCTTACTCAGGCCGCGAGTAGTGTGGTGCGAGTGAGATAAAATCTGAGATAGGCTACAGCCAACCATGGCAGCGTTTTCTAATAATTAGTCTACTTTCTTCTTAGTCTTAGTAAGTTTTAGTTAGTCTTCTTAGTCTTCTTTCTAATCATCATCATCGCCATCATTCTCCTGCCCGTACCAATTTATTTATGGTCAACGAAACATGTATTTTTAACCGACTTTTTCAAAAAGCAGGAGGTTCTCAATACGTCCGTAAGTAATTTTTATTTTTTTTGTATGATTGTTACGCGATTACTCCTCCAATTATGAATCGATTTTGATTTTTTTTTTGTTTGGTAGGTCATGCTTCAGAGGTGGTCCCATAAATTTTTTATTAACTTTGCTTGCGTAGTTTTTGACTTGACTTCAATAATTACGTATTTTTCCCACTTAATAATTATGTCATCGACGTGACTCCGTCATTGTTATTTACATAGCAGGTAGTGGTATTCGAATTTGTGTGGGGTAGGTAGGTAGGTACCACAACTAAAAAGTGAAAAATCACTTTAATTTCGGAAGTCGGTGTCTTTGCTTTTCAATTGTCGTTTTTTACCACTTCTGTTCTGTTTTTATTCTTCCAAACTTCTTCATTAGTCATCATCTCGGAAGACAACCTCTTTCTAGCCATAATCATCTTTCACACAGTATATTCTTCATTTCTTTGGTCTTAAAATCGAATATCTATCAAAAAAATAACTACAGGAGATTGAAAAGTTTAGTACCTAATAGCTTTGTAAAATTACTTACCTAATTTGGAATAGTTGTTTCACTTTTTTACGAACACAATTTAGCACATTTATTAAATAAAATAAAACAAAACTAAAACAAAGTCACCCCACTATTCTATTTCTGACATTCAATTATTATTTAACCATAAATCTTATTACCTTTTGTTCTTAACACTGAAGTTTGACACAAAGATTCCGATTTATAAAGAAAAAATATTGTAAATGTACCCACAATTCAATTCAACAATTTACGGCGGTAGATTGGAACAGATAAAGATTACTCTGTTACACGAAACTAAAATTATTAAAGTATGTGGTAAAGGAATACCTAGAGCTTTGATCAATAAAGGATCTAAACGATACTTCATAATCTAGATGATAGCAAATGAAACATTATTTTTATTATCTTACTAAGTACCATTTTTAAATCCCTTTTCACATACCCTTGTAACGTATTTTATTGGAAGCTCAAATTAAAAACAACCGGCTAAGTGTGAGTCGGACTCGCGCACGAAGGGTTCCGTACCATTATCTATAAAAACGGCAAAAACATCACGTTAGTTGTATGGGAGCTTCCTTAAATATTTATTTTATTCTGTTTTTTAGTATTTGTTGTTATAGCGGCAACAGAAATACATCATCTGTGAAAATTTCAACTGTCTAACTATCACGGGTCATGAGATACCGCCTGGTGACAGACGGACAGACAGGCAGACAGATGTAGGTACGGACAGCGGAGTCTTAGTAATAGGGTCCCGTTTTACCCTTTGGGTACGGAAATCAAATTATTTTTACAGTAAATGCTTGGATACACTTTAAACTCTCAATGTCATTTATTTAAAAACACCAATTGAAAAATAGATAATGTATTAGTAATAGTTCAATGAACTTGAACTAATAATAGAATATTATCTATTTTCGCACTATCTTTGTTTATTAGTTACACATAGCTAATACATAATATATATCTATCTGATAAATGTATATAAAAAGACTGACCTTCACAACCCAGGTACTGGGTAACACGGATACCTCTCGATTCTGGTTTTCAGACTGTTTGACTTCTGACTGCCCGTAACGATTCTCAAAGATCTACAAATGACAGGTAAGACCAACAGCATAACGTGCTTTCCGAAGCACGGAGGGAACTATACATATACAGGGTGATTGGATGCTTCGAAAGCGTTTCGTATTTCTACGACTTTCAACAGGATTGAGATAAGCTTTTTGATAGCTTATGTCAGTCCTATACATTTTTGCCTTTTCCATCATCGTTATCACTGATAGAATGTCAGTTTGTCTAGCGCCTCAGAGCTTGTAGTGATCTGTCAATAGTGTCAAACGTCAGGTGGAATGACAGCTCACTTCAAGTTCACTTCACCTAAGATTTCATGGTGAGATTTTTGCAGCATAGGCAGGTATATTTTGTGGTAGCCGAAATCTATATGTATACAGGTTGAAATTGAATTCATGGGCATCCATCTCATGCGTCATTAATATAATTATATTTTTTTCTTTCTTTCTCATCATTATAAACAACTTTCACTATAGGAACCCAGAAATCGCGAAAATCAATCAGCTGTTCCCTACATTTTGATGAGCTATGCGAACATAAATGTAGGAAACAGCAGACTTTTTATTTTCGTGATTTCATTCCTGCCAGGGTTGCGGGAAAGTCCGAAAGGGATACCGGGACCTTGGCAACAGGCAACTGAAGGAACACGGGTGGGTTTTAGTCAATAAAAGTCTGACACGGCCTTCCGCTCCGCCCAGAGAGGGAGAAAATGAATAAAAAAAAAAAGGGTTGGTTAAATAGTGAAAGTTGTTCATAATTACAATGACCCCTTAAAAGGATCATCATCATTCTCCTGCCCTTATCCCAATTTATTTGGGGTCGGCGCAACATGTCCCTTTCTTCCATACTTCTCTATAGCCGTCATCTCGATAGTCATCCCCTTTCTAGCCATATCATCTTTCACACAGTCCATCCATCGTATCTTTGGTCTTCCCCTACTCTTATAGCCATCGACCTTCATACCCAAAACTTTCCCTTAAAAGGATGCCCATATGAATTCAATCTCACCCTGTATCTATATAAAAATCACCCTGTATCAAAAACTCGAAAATGGCTCGGAATCGATTTTTTTTATTTTGTTCGCCTCATTACTGGGGTGTTTTAGGAAAAAATAACATTAAGAAAAGCCCAAATGCACAGCTGAAAGATCAAAAAAATGGACCGTTTGTCTCACGTGATACAAAGTTCCCCGGGTCATCTAGTATAATATAAATAAACGTGCAATTCATATATCTACCATGTTATAGATAGGATTCAAACTTGCGACCTCTTATCATTATTTTGCTCCACTTCGTAACCTTTTATAAAATAAAAAAAATATCATGATCTGCCTAGCCATTTCCCAACAATGTTGGGGTCGACTTCCAGTCTAACCAGATGCAGATGAATACCAGTATTTTACATGGAGCGACTGCCTATCTGACCTCCACAACCCAGTCACTAGGTAACACGCCTCCCCTTGGCACAGATATTATAATACTACGTATCCCTTGGTAAGACTGGTTGTCAGACTTTCGGGCTTCTGACGACCCGTAATAACTGTCAAAGATCTACAAATGACAGCCGGGACCAACTGCTTAACTTGCTTTCCGAGGCACGAAGGAGTCTCGGTATGTAAAGATGGTCACCTATCCACGGACCAACCCCCGGCAAGCGTAGCTTAACCTGATGGATCGACCCGTGCGGCTGTGATTAATAGCCACGAGCTCCTCAAGATAAAATGAAACTATTTAGCTAGTTTAAAAAAACACGGTATTATCACGCACTAGAAAATAGCGAGCGCTTCCTCGGCTTCCTGTTACACACTTCCGTTGCTTTTCACAAAATCACTCCCACGGATTGCAGGAAAGCGAGAGGGAAGATGTTACACATCAAAATATATCGTCATTTACAGAGGAGGCGACCATAGTTTCAAATGTCTCTGTTGTAATTAATTGTACTACTAGCAGAAGACCGTGTCTTTGCCCGCGTGGAATCTCATTATTTTTCTAAAATAAAAGTAGCCTAAGCTACATACTTATAAGATCAGCTATCTGCCAGTGAAAGTGCAGTCAAAATCGGTCCAGCCATTTCCGAGATTAGCCGGAACAAACAGACGGACAGGCGGTTAAAACATTTTTGTTTGATAAATGTACCGTACTTATACACTATTATGCATTTAGAAAAAAACTGTTATTTTGACGGTACAAGCAGTTCTTCAAACAGTTCTCACACTTCAATTTCATTTACTTTTACACGGCTACACATGAATCTATACATTTCCAGTTTATGCTGATCCCGCATTGTATAGGATTTCCGTACAATGCGTGGTCAGCTTGTACTGGAAAAGAACCTATAGCTTGATGTATAGCCGTGTGTAGGTATGCATGTATAGAGTATAGATAGTCGTCTCCACATTTATATTTTCCACTTGAGAACCTATCATGTAAACCTGCAATACCATAATTAAAAAAAATACTTACACTTCTCCAAAATAATTAAAGTCCAAATAACCCCAAATCACGCTCATTGTCCACAAGAACTAACACTCAATCCCGCACGAATAATTAAAATAATCATCACGACCGGTTTCCAAAATAATTATTTATATTATAATTAATTATAATAATCCCAACCACGTACGTTTTCTCTCTGGAGTAATTATATCGCGACACGTTTTGACTCGACTGCTTCGAGTTGTTTAATAAGTTATCAGAACTACAAAATGTATTGATAATAAGTTAATAATGCTATTATTTTATTATTATAATAATTAACTTGTACGTCTGTGCGTTGACTGGCTTGTGGGATATAGTGGTCACAGACGCGACTGATTTAGGCCTACCTGGACGTACGCTAATGCAAATTTAACTTTAAAAATCGAATTAATTAGAAATACTCGTTTTGCCGTTAAAATTTATTTAAATTGATAACTAATTTATTAATCTATGGATGATACAAATTCTGCTTGTCGAATTTTGAACCTTTATGGTTCGCGACGCGACACCGGTAGAACAATTTCCGTGAAGTTTTCTTAGAAATTGTTCCACCAGAGCCGTGTCGCGTCGCGCCTGTCTGTGGAAGCCTTAATTTTTTTTTTTTTTTTTTTTTTTTTTTTAAGACGTTGCCCCACACTAAGAATTTCTTCCTGTATCGTGGGTGCGTTTACAAACATAGAAACTCACATACACTAACACCCAGACCCGGAACAACTACTTGCAGATCATACAAATATTTGTTCCGTGCGGGGATCGAACCCGCGACACGTTGCGCAGCAGTCCATCGCTGAACCACTGCGCCAACCGTGTCGTCAATACTATTAATACTATTATAATAGGGGAGGTATTTTTGCTCGATCAATTTATACATTTCTAGTACCTAGTTTGTTAGCGGAGACGACAGTAGGACATAAAAAAAAAACTAATATATCCAATAGTTTAGTTACGATAGCTAGTCAAAGATCGGCAAACCCCATAGTCGGCCCATCACTACTATTTAGTTTGTTTGAAAAAATGACTTTTTTAATTTCGATTTTAGTATTTATTTGATAGTTACAAAATACTCATATGCATTAGAATTCCAGTGTTTTCATTAAATGTTGTCTCCACATTGTATAATGAGAAAGTCGGCCACCGCACCCAAGGCATCCAAAGTTACAGCATGTAAAAGTTGTAAAAAAAACTTAAGTAGTAAATAAATAAAAAGTAATTTCATACCACGCCGAAACCTTAAGAGACGACTTTTGGGATCATTTTCTACCCAAAAATATTCCGTTCCACAAAAAAACACAACTTTTATGAATATTCTGTAACCTCAATATTTTCATAGATTATTTTTCAATTCTAATCTACCTATACCTAAATAACTTTTAAAAACACGTTATGTAAGTACAATTACATATATAACAAAATTAAAAAGAAAAAAGGGGAGGGGCTCATTGAGCATCAAATTTTCATTTACAATTGAATAATGTTATTCAAACAATATTTGTTGAAATGTCGTGGCATATTTTTGTAATCACAGATAAATGTAGTTCCTTATTGATTGTGTCACAATTTAACTTGAACAGGATTTGTTTACACTATATTCAAATACTTCTGGAACAGACCATAGGTATTCGTACCTGAACTAGGATGTTATATGACAGGCAAAGCTAGGAACAAAAGTTATTTCATAGATAAAAGTTTCCGTCAATGATTTTCTATTAATACTAGAGAAAATACCGACGTATTTACAATTAAGGTTCATTACATAATAAATACGAGTAGTTAGGTACCTACGTGTGTAAGTGCACACTAGAGCACAACATGTCATATGGTTTTATCAAAACAATATTACATTGAAACTGGAGAAATGTAAATGATAAACAAAATAATTCTAGATCTATCTACGCTACGTAGACTTCGTTACGAACTCCGCTACATTTTCGTAAACTACGCTAGGCTTTAGACTTTAGAGGCTACGAACATTGCTACGCTTTCGTAGGCCACGGAACGCTTTGAGACTACGAACTTAGCTACGTTTTCCTAAACTACGCTACGTTTTAGACTTCAGAGGCTACGAACATTGCTACGCTTTCGTAGACCACGGAACCTTTGAGACTACGAACTTAGCTACGTTTTCCTAAACTACGCTACGTTTTAGACTTTAGAGGCTACAAACATTGCTACGCTTTCGTAGACCGCGCAACTTTTGAGACTACGAACTTTGCTACACCTTTATAGATTACGCTACGCTCATTATGACCATTCGACTTACACTTTCAGTTTCAAGCTTAATGTTGTAGGCAGTCTATTGGCAACGGTAGGCATTTATCATAGTGAAGTAGAGTGCATGCAAGATAAGTGTGCGCGCAGCTGAAATCGGTCGTTTATTAAGAAGGTCAAATTATTAATTATTTATAGCCATTTATTTCTAAAAAAGTATCCGTAGAGTTTCTTGCCAGCTCTTCTCCATAGGAAACGACCAATTGGAACCGTGCACCTAGCTTCTGACGTCTCATAAGTGCCAATATAGGTTTATGTGAAAATCCATACTAATATTATAAATTCGAAAGTAACTCAGTCTGCCTGTCTGTCTGTATGTTACCTTTTCACGCCTAAACCACTGAAAGGATTTCGGTAAAATTTGGCAAGGAGATAGATAGCATCCCGGGGAAGGATATAGGCTACTTTTTAACTACAAACCACGTGGATGAAACCACGGGCGGAAGCTAGCATTAAATAATTATTTTGATTTTATAAGGAAGTTCGTAATTTTTACCGATTTTTATCCTATCTGGCACGCGACCTGTAAAATAAGAAAGACATAGATAGTATTTTTAGACTGCGCCAAAAAAACAGTGATATTATGAAACCTAGTTTTTTAGTTTTTCTAGGTAACTTATTATCTTACTTAACAGTAGGTAATCATGTGCAACCTACATTGATACTTAGGCCGAGATAGCTACATAAAAACAAAGACTGACCAACATTTATATCTAGACTTTAAAAGAGACTGTGACCTCTTAGTTTGTTCCGGCATTTCTTCTCAGATTAGGTCAGATAGGAAACGCCCAATCTAGCTTTTTTTAGGGTTCCGTACTCAAAGGGTAAAACGGGACCCTATTACTAAGGCTCCGCTGTCTGTCTGTCCGTCTGTCACCATGCTGTATCTCATGAACCGTGATAGCTAGACAGTTGAAATTTTCACAGATGATGTATATCTGTTGCCGCTATAACAACAAATACTAAAAGACAGAATAAAATAAATATTTAAGGGGGCTCCCATACAACAAACGTGATTTTTTCGCTCGTTTTTGCTCGATATTGAAAACGATAACAGGTAGACGCTTGATATATTCACAGAATATTTAGTTACATTTTCACTTTAAAATAAATAATTAAATTAAAATAAAATAAATATTTAAGAGCGATCGCCGGGCGCTGCCACGGCACCGCTCACTTTGCTCGCTCGGCTCGCGCGCGCTTGGTAACAGTTCTAACCTAACCTATTTTAACCAGTTCAAAATAACGAATCATACAATAAAAAAACCGGCCAAGTGCGAGTCTGACTCGCGCACGAAGGGTTCCGTACCATTATCTATAAAAACGGCAAAAAAATCACGTTTGTTGTTGATTTTTTTGCCGTTTTCTACGGTGGAAGGATTTCTACGGTGCGATGTCAAAAATGAAGAAACGAACTGTCACTTTGTATAGAAAAAGCTACGTCTATTCTTTGTAGATATAGAAAGCGCCATGCTACGCCTGCTGGGCTCTCTTTTCTTCTGCCAACCCCCACGCTCCTGTGCCAGCCTCATCCAGGTTTTGCGTACCCATCTGGGCCCTGTTTATCAAAAGTTACAAGTCTACACGTTCACAAGTTACCTAGAATGTTAATTTTCGTTAAATTCATAGCTCATCTCCATATTCATAATCAGCCTTAATGTTCCCACTGCTGAGACACGGGCATCAGGTCATTTCTCTCTTTTGACCACATTTAAAAAAACAAAATCGAATTCAAACATTTATTGCGGTATTAAGCACGACACTCATAAACTTGTAAGATGGAACAGAGAGTCGCCGGACACTCTCAGGATTTGCTATGATTTTCTACAAGTTGTAACTTACAAATAAATTTTTGTTATACAAAATCACGAATAAAAGTGTCAAAATATAAGTACTTGTGAACTAAATAATGACATTTGGTTATACAAGGCTTGTAAGTTTTGATAAACAGGGCACTGGCCGCCGGACAACTGACATCTCGTCTTCCACTCCTTGGACGCCACTCTGTGACAGCCTTACTCCACCTGTCATCACTCCTGTCACTGTCGCACAACTGTCAAACTACAATTACAAGATAGAGACGGGAACATGTCTAAGCCAAAGCACGTTCTAGGTGACGATTATAGATATCGGACTTAATCTTAGTTATCCATACTAATATTATAAATTCGAAAGTAACTCTGTCTGTCTGTCTGTCTGTATGTAACCTTTTTTGTTGCTCAGTCAGTGTTTGGTTATTGCCTGACGGTCTGGGGTGGTGCGCATAAAACAACAATGTTGCGGATTGAAAGAGCACAGAGAGCAGTTTTGAAGGTTCTTTCGAGAAAACCAATCCGGTTTCCTACGTCATCACTTTACTCTCTTTGCCAGGTACTAACGGTCAGACAGTTGTTCATTTCTCAAGTGGTGCTCCGTAAGCATGCCCAACTGATTTATGAACCAGGTCGATGTAGTAGTAGACGCCGTTCCGATCGAGTTTGTGAGGTAAAGCCTCGTACAACCTTAGCTGCACGTCCCCACTTTACCTACATGAGCTCAAAAATATACAACAGAATCAATAAAAATATCTACATATATACTGTTACCAGTAATGAATGCAAGAAAAAACTGGAGATTTTATTAAAATCACTAACTTATGATGCTACAGAAAAACTTGTGGAAATTTAACCCCTTGGGAAATACACAAACACACACACTGACACTCACACACCCACACACACACACACACACGCCACACATCACACCATCACTCTTTACTCTACATCAGGTACTCATACACACGGCACATAATCTCAAATGTATTTTTATATAATTTTATTTTTTATCTTTTTATTATATCTTCTTATATTCTAGTTTAAATACCTTTGTTATGTATTAGTCAAGGAACAACCTACCCTCTCACTAGGAGTCGGGCGTTGGTAGCTGCGCCACAGTTTTTAACTTTTGCAGCTATCATCGTTTAACATTGTTTGTCTTTGTATGTATATGTTTTTTTTGTTCCCAATAAACGATTATGTTCACGCCTAAACCACTGAACGGATATCGATAAAAATTGGCAAGAAGATAGTTGGCATCCCGGGAAAGCACATGGGCTACTTTTTATCGACATAACACGAGACAAGCCGCGGGCGGAAGCTAGTCCTACATAACTATGCGAAAGTTTGTTTGTTTTTTACGCTTTCACGCTAAAACAGCTGAACGGATTTGAATGAAATTTGACACATGGATGGACAAGGATACTGTTACACATGCTTATGAGAGACATTTTTTTCTCAGCACGTGTACAGATCGTATACAAGTAGCTTTGTGAAACGTGCGGGTAGATACCAAGATACCAGAAGTCAGAGGTGGCATTGACGTAATGCTGTATCGAGGACAGACGACTGAGAGTTGTATGCTGTACCTTAATACCTAATAGCTGCGCCCCGCAGTTTCACGTGCACAAGTCTCGATCCCATGGAAATAACGGGATAAAAAGTATCTTATGACCTAACCCAGGTCATGGTCTACCGCTGTGCCAAATTTCATCCAAATCCGTTCAGCCGTTTTAGCGTGAAAGCGTAACAAAAAAACTCAATTTCTCATTTGTTTTTTTTTCACTTTGGTTTTTTTATTTATAGTCTCGCATTTACATAATTTAAAATAATACTAATATAATGTTCAAGCTTTAAAAAAAGTTTAAAGATGGGATGGCGACACAGGTTACGCCAAAGTCCCACACCAAAGTCCTACCTTCCAAGGCATTACGGTCATTCCGTCTGGTGATCTGGTCTCTTTCCATAGTCGCATGCCTTTGGGTTCTAAAACAGCTGGCACCCCGGCGGTGACGAACACGACGGATGATGTCATACTTGCGTGCCGTGCCAATCGACCAGCGCTCTTGCTGCAGGAAAGGCCATAGTGTCCGAGGCGGTCGACTGCTTCACCGCACTGGGAGCGATGTGGGGCCCCACAAGGAGCGCCCAAATGCAGACTTGTAGAAATGAAATGAAATAAAATGAAATGAAATGAAATGAAATTGTTTATTCTGTAAATAGGATATTGGAATCACTTTTACACGTCATATTAAAAAGTTGTAAAAATAAGCTAGATGAGGTCGGCGTTTCCTATCTGACTACTCTGAGAAGAAAGGCCGAAACAAACTCAGAGGTCACCGTCTCCTTTAAAGTCCAGACATAATCTTGGTCAGGCCATATGAGGACCATGTAGATAAGAGTCTGAAATGGTCTTTTGAGGAAAGAACCACACAGATTTGAGTGGACCTGTCCAGTCAGTGCAAGCATTTGTCAGTACTAGTGGAGCTCAACTCAGAACTTAAGGAGCTCAACGACTCGACGAACAATACCAAAGAAAGGACATTTGGGTAGGTCGCATAAAGTTCTCAAATTGCCAGACGGAAAGTGGTGTCACCCAGCATAGTGCCTATATATGGCCAGAGGCCCGACTCCCATTCTCCCACAGCCAGCAGGCGGGCACGCTCAGCAGTATTGGAGAACGTATTAATGAGGTTACTCCGTTCCAATCTGCAGAGCGGCTCATTTTTTTTGCCGGACAATCTTCTTTTTCCGTATGTAAGAGCAAGCCTACGAGCTTGCAAGCGAACAAAGACCTTTGCCACCCCCTTTGAACCTAACCTGCTTGAGTCAGGGTGCACCAAAAAATATGAACCAACTTGAGGTAGAAACAGGCAAAACATTTTCTCACTGTCGTACATACCTACCTACCTTTTAATCACTTTATCTCCCTTAAAACAAATAAAAACCGGCGCTGTGTTGTTAACATTGCAGCCATATTGTGTCACTGACCCATTCCGGTCAAGTTAGCGCCAATATCGCGATTGGGACACGTTTGACAGGTTAGCGATATTTTTCTTTATACTAGGTACAACATTCAGGTAGTCAGAAGCCCAAAAGTCTGACAACACGTCTTACTAAGGGGTATCGTGTTACCCAGTAACTGGGTTGTGGAGGTCAGATAGGTAGTCGCTTACGCGCACTTTTTTATGATCTTATGCAATATCGAACTTATTTACAAGCAGTCATTCAAGGCATCTAAGCGTACTTTGACTCGTGTCAACCCTCGCACTGAAATTATACCTTTTCGTAAAGAAAATAAGTTCGATAATTATAAAAAAGTGCGCGCAGCGTCGCGTCGCTTCCCGTCGCGATGTGTACTGACCCTAATAAAAAACTAGCTGCGCCCCGCGGTTTCACCCGCATAAGTCTGGATTCCCTTGGAATATCGGGATAAAAATTATCCATGTCCTATTCCAGATCATGGTCTACCCATGTGCCAAATTTTATCTAAATCCGTTCAACCATTTTAGCGTATCAAACAAACAAACTCACTTTCGCATTTATAATATTAGTTAGGATTATCATTATATGGCATTATTTATCGAAGGGATACTGGTATTTAGCTGCATCTGGTTAGACTGGAAGCCGGCCCCAACACAGTTGGAAAAAGGCTAGGCCGATGATAATCTGGTCGCTGTGACCGCTGGTCGTGGCCGTGGCCGTAAAGTGCACGAGATCCCATAATCTGCTTGCTTAATCAAGTAAATATTTGTGCTTTATTGACCGCAAAACCAGTGTAATCAGTTTAATTTGTTAGTACATTATTAAACATCAATAAATTATACAAATCGAACAATTAATATTATCATTTCTTAGCATAAATTATAAATAGATTGTTTTATTGTTTGTAAACTAATAGCTTAGTGATAGTAGTTTTCGTAATTAGCGGGACATGTAACGTAAAATAAAATTACGCTTAATACGCCGCGCTTAAACTTGCGCGGCTGCCGCGCGCGAACGCTTGACTGTCTACCTGCCGCGCACAAACATTTTTACCTTACCTACCTTGCTAGAGCGCGGCAGAAATGAGTTCTGCAAACGCCGCGTGTTGCTGCGTTTGGACACACCTTAGCACGATAAAACAAAAGAAAACAGATTTTCTCAACTAAAACTTCAAGTTACAAAACTACCAACGGTCGCTAACGCCCAAAAAACTTCGTCTCGGGTCGTCAGAAGCCCGAAAATCTGACAACCAGGCTCACCAAGGAGTATCGTATTACCCAGTTACTACGTTGTGGAGGTGAAATAAGCGGTCGCTCTATGTAAAATACTGGTATTCAGCTGCATCCAGTTAGACTGGAAGCCGACCCCAACATAGTTAGGAAAAGGCTAGGCAGATTGATTGATTATATTAGGACCGACTGGCTCGTTGGCCTAGTGGTCAGCGCTACTGCTGAGCATCATGCCAGGTAGGGTAAAGTGTTATATGGGGTTTTTCCTTTAGAAATTTCTCAGTAACAGCCCGGAGTCTGGATTTGTGCCCGCTTTAGGCTGTAGGCTGGCCCCCTATTACATATTATGGGACTTAAACATAACTGGTGAAATGTGGCTGTTCTATAGGTACACCTCTGCCCAACCCATCTGGGATTACATGCCTGATGTTATCTTATTTATTTATTTTCAAATAATCAGATAACAGAGATCCGTAGTGTTAGTAAAGTACCTTATACCTAGTGTTAGTATATACATAAATTAAAAAAATTAAATTTAAATTAAAAATACATTTTGGGTGTGAGTCGTTTTGTAAAGAAGACGAACCCGGTTTCTCAGCCGGTCATCCTCTCCACAAAATGCCTCCTAAAAGGGGAAAACACATTCTCACTCACTGTTTCCAGAATGCTGTTGCCACTGGCCCGGGTTCTAGCTGCCACCGACGCAATTTTCTTCCGCACAATTGCATGGAAGCCGTCAGTACGGTTCTGCGTAAACATTTCTGACGCACTACAGAACCGGGGCAGTCTCAAAAGCATTCTAAAAACATTGTTGTACTGGACGCGCAGGATATCTAGCGACCTTTTGGTGTAGTTGATCCACAGACCACCCGTGTACAGACCCTGGCAATACGCTTTGAAAAGCGTTATTTTTACCTGGTCCGTGCAGCGAGCGAATCTACGAGCCAACATATTACCGCGGACCGCCAAAGCCCTGCGCTCCCTCTCAATGTCCACATTGTCCTTTAGGTCGTCGGTAAGCATATGTCCCAGATATTTGAATTGTTTAACTCTTCTTATGCTCAAGCCATTTAGGGTAAAGTTAGGTGAATAATCTGTACACCTACCGGCGACCTCAAAGACCATGTACTCACATTTCTTCACGTTATACACGAGCCCATGCCTAGCTGCGTAGTCCTCGCAAACTTTCAACATCTCTCCAATAGAACCTGCAGTCGGGCCCAGCAGCACCATGTCGTCTGCATAGCTGATGCTGTTAATATTTACACCACCCACCCGACAGCCAACACGCATACTGCTAAGCTCGACCATAAGGTCATTCACAAATAGGTTGAAGAGCCTGGGTGAGGTCAACCCTCCCTGCCTCACCCCGCACTCCAACCCATAAGCCTCAGAGAGACTGTTGGACCACTTTACTTGATTCGTTTGGTTAGCATACCAAAATTGCAAAACCTTACGAACTTCCGCCGGTACATTCCTGTCCCCCAACTTCCTCCAGAGCACATCATATGACACAAGGTCAAAAGCCCTGGAAAGATCCAGGAAACAGGCATACACCGGCGTTTTACGATCTGTATAATATTGGACAGTATTCTTGAGACTTAGGATTGCACTTTCAGTGGACAGCCCAGGTTGAAACCCAAACTGTGAGTCGTGCAGGTCCAGATGTTTTTCCAAGCACGAATCAAGCATACTGTCCAATATTTTAGCAATGGTAGTTGCAAGAGAGATTGGCCGGTAGTTTCCCTTGTCAGAAATATCCCCTGTCCTGTTTTTGACAATCGGTACCACAATCGTTCTCATTAGCTCTGTCGGTAGGTGCGAGTGACTAATGCACATTGAATAAAACAGAGACAGGACCCTCGCCAGGTGAATACCAGCATACTTAAAATGCTCGATGCTGAGTCCATCGTGTCCGGGTGATTTACCTCTACTCATGTTTTTCACTACCGCCCTGACCTGTTTCGTCGAGAAAAACATTACCGGTTCCACTCTCTCACGGACGGACCCAGCACCGGTCACCGTACCTGAGGGGCCAAGGGGTGATCGCATTTTGAAATGTTCCATGAACATATTTGCAATTTGCTTTGCATCATTCAATCCACCGACGCTCACCGGCAGCCCAGGCTTGGTATCTAACTTACCTGTGGCCTTCCAGAACTTACTAAAATTGTTTGCGGCTCTTTGCTCGGCTAAAAAATCCATTTTCAGTTGTTCCCTATTTTTTTGGCACCATTTATGACGACCCTTAAATATTTTCCGGGTCTCCCACATTTCTTCATATATTACTCCAGAGGTTGGTCTATTATGTATTACCCATTCTTTGAATTTAAGCCTGGCCTCTCCGTAAGCGTCTCGAACATGCTTGTTCATCTTATGTGTGTTGTATTCAAACGTTTTTTTTTTTTTTTCAGGAATATTATTTTTATTTTTTAATTTTTTTTTAAGCAGTGATAACCTAGTGTCCATCGGACTGCCAAGTCATTAGGTCTCGATTTCGAACCCAAGACACGCACCTTTGACTTTTCGGATTCATGTGCGTATTTTAAAATTATCACTTGGTTTAAAAATGGTGAAGGAAAACATCGTGAAGAAACCGGCATGTCTTCTTTTTTTTTTTTTTTTTTTTTTTTTTTTGAGGGTTGGAAATCATCCAATGACTTCTCCCGCTCTGGGTGGAGCGGAAGGGCGTGTCAGACTTTTACTGACTAAAACCCACCCGTGTTCCTTCAGTTGCCTGTTGCCAAAGATATTTCTCGACGGCATGTGAAGCCAAGTCAGAGGACCATGGGCGGCTTTAAAACTGTGACACCAGGGGGCTTAAACGGTCACTTTAGCAGAATCATAATATGAAAATATTTTGAATCATCGTAAAATGTCACAAACTGACAATTCATAATCAGATCTGTTTGACAGTTTTCTATGGAGCGATTCATATTACGAAATAATTCATCTGTTTGTTAGTTTTCTATGGAGAATCGTAAAATGGTTCACAAATTATGAATTATTGCTTTTATGTCATTTCATTTTCATTTTCAAATATCTTTATTAAAACGGTACAATGAACAAAATGCACTTATCTTAAGTTACATTAACTCAATATAATTCAAACACTTTATGAGACTAGCGATTCGCCTTTCAAAGCTTAAAAGAGGTATTTTATAATTACTGTTAACATCATAAACATAACACACAATTATCAAGGGTACATGATGACAGTTTCGCAAATTATTTAGCTAGTTATAATTTACTGATTGCATGTAGGTATGACAAAAAGAAAAAAGAAATATTTTAAAATAAATTAGTTGATCGCACGGTATAAGTAAGTAGTAAGTTGCTTTTATGTAAAATTAGAGGAATTGCTAAATTCACGAAATAAATGAATTTGAAATTTGAATTTGAATTTGAATTTGCTAATGTGGCCGGTTTAGGCCCCCAGGTTAGTCACAAACCATACAAAAAAAAAGATTGTTATTTTAATGCAAAAATCTTTTATTATTTTTATTATAATATTAATCTTATCATCTCATTGCTGCAATAGTAGTTCAAATATGTCAGTAGGACGATCAAACCATAATTTAGATAAACAATAATTTGGGAGCAAAGGATTTCACAATATCATGAGATAAAAACCGCATAATTATTATGATTGGGAGGATATGTAGGCACCGAATTTCGGTCATGGCGGCCAATCTCAACGTAGATTAGCCAAGTATTCAGGAAATATTAGTGCTGAGTGAGATCCGTAAGACAACCAAGGTAACCGACATAGCCCGAAGTATTGCCAAACTTAAGTGGCAGTGAGCAGGGCACATTGCTCGCAGAACAGATGGCCGATGGGGCCGAAAGGTTCTGGAGTGGCGACCGCGTACCGGAAGACGTAGCGTTGGAAGGCCTCCCAAAAGGTGGACCGATGACCTGGTGAAGGCCGCAGGAATCCGCTGAATGCGAGAAGCACAGAAACGGTCGAAGTGGTGGTGCTTGGGGGAGGCCTATGTCAAATAATGATGATTTAATGCACTAGTGTGTGCTCAAACATACAATATGATTAATGCATTTCCCTCACTCTCGTAGTCCGACTGGACGGCAATCCGATATGAACGGAGAGAGTTTAGGCGTAGGACCTACGGCCTAAGATGTACCTTTAGGAATAAATAAGAAAACCTGAAAAAAAAAACAACTGAAAAGGATGAAACAATAGTACATAACGGCCGCGGCCTGCAAAAGGGGCATTGATACACGAACGTGAAAATGTGGGCCGAGCGAATGCAATGCCTAGTCGCGCAAGGCTGTATCCTAGTACTTTTCTCAAATATGCGCAGAAATTCAAACTAAGTATAATATACTAAGTATAGTATAATATACTAAGTAAATCTAAATCCTAACTATAATAATATTGTAAATGCGAAAGTCAGTTTCTTTGTTTGTTTGTTACGCTTTCACGCAAAAACGGCTGTAATAGCACGCAAATACACACCCCTTTGCAAAAAAATCGGGCGGTTTTGATTTTTGTACATTATTGGTAATCATTTAGTTGTAAAGAGGTTTTAATAGCCAAACTATGTTACTGGCACTTAATAAAGAGTCTGGGTAAGAAAAAATAGTTAATTCCAAATTCGAAACTTTTGTTTAAAAACAATAATAATCCCATGCACAAACCGTGCGAAGCCACAAAAAAATAATAATAATAATAATCCCGTTTTCCGTTTGTGACTTTTACTAACATTTTGCAGGTTTGCGGTTAGAAGGTTATCCTGCCAACTAAAACTAACGTCTCGTTATTTTTAGTAGAATAATCTATGTTTGTCGCATAATCCAGCCTAATTGTGACTTAAAAGTGATATCTTTGTGTTGATTGTAATGGCAGAAAAAGCAATAAGAGCTAGTAAAATTGTAGCGCTGCTGGAAGAAGATTATAACAAATTACTAGTCATTTATGCTAATGACATAGTAAAAATATTAATATTATCCATACAAAAGCCGTTAAGGTGCCTGTTTTTTTTACAAAGGGGTGTAGTTGTAATTAGTTTTAATTTAACCATGCTTTTGTATGTTGTGGAGCTCGTGGCTAAGTAATAACAGCCGCACGAGTCGATTCGTCAGGTTAAGCTACGCTTGCCGGGGTTGGTCGGTGGATGGGTGACCATCTTTACATATCGAGACTCCTCCATGCCTCGGAAAGCACGTTAAGCCGTTGGTCCCGGCTGTCATTCGTTGATCTTTGACAGTCGTTACGGGCCGTCAGAAGCCCGAAAGTCTGACAACCAGTCTTACCAAGGGGTAGCGTAATACCCGGTTACTGGGTTGTGGAGGTCAGATAGGCAGTCGCTCCATGTAAAATACCGGTATTCAGCTGCATCCGGTTAGACTGGAAACCGTCCCCAATATAGTTAGGAAAAGGCTAGACAGACTGATTGATTATATTAGGACCGACTGGCTCGTTGGCCTAGTGGTCAGCGCTACTGCTGAGCATCATGCCAGGTAGGGTAAAGTGTTATATGGGGATTTCCTTTAGAAATTTCTCAGTAGCAGCCCGGAGTCTGGATTTGTGCCCGCTTTAGGCTGTAGGCTGGCCCCCCCTTTTCTATGTTGTGTTATGTCTTTTGTGTGCACCAAATAAATGTTTTATCTATCTATCTACATGACACATTTCAATGATCTCTCTAGGATGGCCACCCATCTATGATGTCTCTGGTATAGCATTGTTTGAAGGTGACCACCAAGGATATGAATAGATTGATGAGAAAAAAACAGTCTCCGATCCAAATATTGACCGCAGCAAAAGCAGCTTAACCCCGTAGATCGTAATTGCTATTTAACCATGACCTAATATAGTTATAATATTAATAAAGGGTAATAAAAAAACAATTTCTTGCAATAATTTATTTTTAATAGGTTATCCTAACAACCTTATGAACTACCGTTAATTATTACATAATTACTAGATAACTCCTAACCTTTGGCGTTAAACTTAACTTAGGTACAGCAACTATAAATTATAACTACAGTCCGGCCGTCGAGACAATGCGTACCTGACATCAGCAGGCGTCGCATGGCGCTTTCTATCTCTACGAAGAATAGACGTAGCTTTTTCTATACAAAGTGACAGTTCGTTTCTTCATTTTTGACATCCACCGTAGAAATCTTTCTACAATCTGTCATTTTGTTTTTCATTTCTAACGATCCTTGTCTAGGTCTTTTTTATGTAGACTATTTCGGAAGAAAGTTTTCTATCCTTACTGTCAAAATCACACTGACAACCGATAAATCCTATGATAAAACAAAGAATTCTGGGTCGAATTATGTAAAAGAGTGAATTTCGTAAAAAGTGCAGTTGACTCTTTCTACTTTGCTGCCGTCTCGTATTGTCTACCGTCTACAGGAAACGTCATTTTTGTCTTCTCTTCCGTCGACAAAACGGTGCTCATGCTACGCCTGCTGTCAGTTGGACAATTCGTATTAGAGTGCGTTTCATCAAATAGTTCCTATGTCGTAATGTTGGCTCCACTGTTGTAGGACCAATACAAATACGGTACGGAGCTACCTAATGCTGAGATCCGACGATCCGCGATTTTGCGGACGGACACGCACGGCGGACGACCACAGACCGCCACGCACCGCGCACCGAGGAACTTCCGATGTCTCCGATACCCCCCACGTACTTCCCACGGTGCGTCGTGCGGGCTCGTCTGTGTCCGTCCGCAATATGGCGCACCGTCGGATCACGGCATAAGAGGTCCGTATTTTAAATTTAACAGAGACACAGGCAGCAGACACGGATAGTGGCCATTATTTATCATAATTATGTATAGATGTATAGATACGGTGATCAGGAAAATCTTGGTGAATTAGGTATATTTTTTGCAAGTCATGTGACGTAAAACCCAACTACAATTAATAGTAAGCAATGGAATAATTTTACGATTATGTAATTGCCAAGCTTCATCAAAATAGCTTCCACACGTGGCGAAACTTAGTCCCATTTAGACGATGCTAGTTTCTTGACTGTGGTGAACTAAAATTGAAACAATAAATGACTGCCGGCTGGCTGCCGCTGGCCGGTGGAGCAGACGAGTCCTAGAGTGGAGACCGCGTATCGGCAAGCGTAGGGTGGGACGCCCCCCAGCTAGATGGACCCGACGACCTTAAAAAGTTGGCTGGGACAGACCGGATGCGGAAGGCGGAGGACAGGGAGTTGTGGCGCAGCTCGGGAGAGGCCTATGTCCAGCAGTGGACTGCGATAGACTGAGTTGATTTATTGAACAAATGACTTGCACCGTCTAAATACTGTTTAGATGGTGAAACTTTCTTGTTGCTTCAAGTTAAGGTATGCCACAGCTTGTAAATCTGTTTCTTTGCTTTTCAATTTTCGTTTTATACCACCAACTTCAGAAATTGAAGTCATTTTTCACGTTTTTTTTGTGTTTTTTTGGAAGGCGGTTGTTCTTTTTTGTAAAAAGTTTTTATTTTTCACTTTTTAGTTGTGATACCTGCCCCACAAAAAATCGAATATCACTACCTGCTATATGAATACCAGTGATGGAGTAAATTAAAACATCGTCTGTATACTAAGTGGGAAAAACACGTAATATTGAAGCTAACTCAAAAACTACGCAAGCAAAATTAATAAAATTTATATGGGACCACCTCTGAAGCATGACCTACCAAACAAAAAAAGAATCATCAAAATCGATTCATAATTATTAGCGGAGTAATCGCGTAACATACAGATGAATTGAGAACCTCCTCCTTTTTGAAAAAGTCGGTTAAAAATAACATCCTTTTTACGAAAACTCTTCATAAAAATCTCAGTTCCTCCCAAGTTTAATACCCAATCTTATGCCCCAAACTAGCAGCGGTCCTCCTTATCCAGTCCACATAGGAAGCGACCCTGGTGTACACCCCAGGTCTAGCTCTCCTGGCACACCCGGACCCCCAGGACACGACGCCGTGGAGCTGCCACCTGCTGGAGCCCATGCAGGCCAGGGGACCGCCTGAGTCTCCTCGACAGGCGTCCACGCCACCTGATAGCATACCTGTGAAGATATGGATCCTTTTAACAGTCTGTAGTGGCATGAAGAATAACAGGTTCACTTTTAAAAAGTAAAAACTTGGTACTTATAGTATTAGTATTAGTTTTGTTAGTTTTTACACTCTATAGATTTTTAATCTGAAGTAAAAAGTTTTTTATTTTTTTATTAATGGGGAGAGGGGACTATTTCAATAAGGTCATGTCTGGGTAAAAAAAAGAGTTAAAAGCCCGTCAGTTAGAGAAAAAAAAAATTAGACACGTATTTTTTGTTTTATCATAGTAATTATTTAAAAAATAAATAAAATAAAACGCATTCAAGTTTATAGTCGCTCGCTACGTCACAACTAAGTATAAAATCTACAAAGTGACGTCATGCTACATTTTAAATACACTCGCGACAATCTAAGAAGTCCGTTTTGACATTTCGTTCTCGTACTTGTAATTAAACGTTAAGCCTTGAGAATCAGTTTTAATCAATGTAGATAAGTCGTCGATTACAAACCCTCTAAGTATGTTTAATCGATATGTCTCAAGAATCAGTATCTTAGAAACTAATTTTTTTTTTCATCGCTACACAAAGGATTTTTATAGCTGTCAAAACGGACTTCTTAGATTGTGGCGAGTCTACGTGCCCAGTTTTTTTTAATAAAATGTAGCTGACGGATTTTATTTTTATCGTCGTCCCTTTAGGATGATATTTTCCGTGCCTCAGAAAGCACGTTAAAGAGTCTAAAAAATCAATAACGCCTTGTAGTTCGTAATAGCAATCATTTGCGTTACTACAACACCTATTTCCTTGTAATAACCAAGATTCAACACAAACAAAACTGTAATAAAATCCGCCTTCATCTTTTAACTCTATTTTAACCCCACCTGCACAGATCATAGAGTCCAGTATCGCCTGTTGTCTTCCACCCAGGACCTGACTCTTCCTGCAAGTAGTAAGGTCTAACACTGGCACTGCAGCTGCCCTCAGGGTTGGCGCGAAGTTCTCAGTGTTCTCTGAAAAGAAAAAAGGGGTTGAAATTAATCAGCGCCTGACGTAAATTGACGTAATTTTAGTAAGCAAATTTTTAATCACGTCTAAACTTGTATGGAGTAGTGACAGGCGCGGATTAATTTGACAGGACTAAACTAAAATTTATATTCTGTCCTTTTCTTAATGAAAAACAAAGAAAAAGATGCACTAAACTTAAATTTAGCTAAGTTTGTGATCAACAGAATCGGCACCATTATAAAGTTTGAGTATTCGGCCGAAACTCATTAATGAAATATTGGTATAATTAAAAACATGGATGTCAGCGCCTACGGACGTAATGTTAGCAACGTTCGTGCCATGCGCTTTAGTACCTAACATTTTATTATTTATATATTTTTTTTTCTTTTATTGATTGAATGCGAGACTTTTAGCTAATTAGATTGTATAATTATTTTGTCTTTTTTTATTGTTGTAATGTGCGTTTTGTTTGTGCAGAATAATTATTTTCCTTTATTTTAGATGGCTTTTCTTATTATGACTAATAAATTGTGATACTTCTACCATCATTAACTAGTCACAAACTTTTACCTTGAGGATCCTGCTGGATGCTACAGCTGTCTATGTGTCATAAGACTCACATTGCAATCTTATCACAAAGCCCTCGCCAGGATGACGAAACTATAATCTTACTTCCTATCTTTATCCGTAATCCTTAGCTATTTCTTTGTACATCATAAAATCATGGAACACGGTGTACCTGCCTGGAACCCCCAGCCGCTGACCGCGCACCACTTGCCGGCCGTGACTCCATCATCAGGCAAGCATATAGGCCGCACGTGTGAGTTGAACTGCACGCCACTGCCGGACCGGGAGACAAGGATCACTGCTATATCGTTACTGTGGGGACCATCTGAAATCATGGTAGAAGGAAGAATTACTGTTACTGAATGCTGTGTGGTTTTAAAATCGGGGATTTTAAATGGTCATGGAGATTTTGACACCGAATTAAAACTAGTCCATAAGGGGGATGCGCTAAGTTAGCCCGCGAAATTCAAATTTTCTTACGTTTATTGCAATTTTCAGGTCGGTGTCGGGTTGTATGTTGATTTAAATATGATTCGCGGCCGTAACAAATATGGATTTACCGAACTAGAAGCATTAGAATCAGCAATACAACTCTCTAAGTTCATGAAAGTGCCAAATGTCATGATTTCATGAAATAGTCATTCAATGCACTTACATGAACTTAGAGAGTTGTATATTTTAAGAAAATTAAAGTAAGATAGAATTTAATTAAAGTCACATTTAATAACTAGCTGCACCCCGCGGTTTCACCCGCGTAAGTCTCAATCCCGTGGGAATATCGGGATAAAAAGTATATTCCAAGTCATGGTCATATTCCAAGTCATGGTCACATTCCAAGTCATGGTCTACCTCTGTGCCAAATTTCATCCAAATCCATCCATCCGTTTTAGCGTGAAAGCGTAACAAACAAACAAACTCACTTTCGCATTTACAGATTCTTTTTACCGACTTCAAAAAAGGAGGAGGTACTACGTTCGGATGATTGTTTTTTTTTTTTTTTTTATGTATGTTCACCGATTACTTCGCCGTTTGTGAACCGATTTTAAAAATTCTTTTTTAGTTCGAAAGGGTATACTCCCGAGATGGTCCCATATAAATTTTATTAATTTTGCTTGCGTAGTTTTTGAGCTAGCTTCGATATTACGTATTTTTCCCACAGTCTATGTAGATATATATTAGACTCCTTCACTATTATTTACATAGCAGGTAGTAACTTGTGTGGGGTAGGTACCACCACTAAAAAGTGAAAAATAAAAACTTTTTACAAAAAAAAACAACCGACTTCAAAAAAAACAATAAAAAAGTGTTTTTTTTGAAGTCGGTTGTTTTTTTTTGTAAAAAGTTTTTATATTAAATACATTACTTACTTTTCCTGAAGTCAGGATGTCGTACCACCTTCTCAGCCAGGAACCGGTGCTCGTGCTTATCTTGAACCTTCAGACGATGCTCTCCTACTACTATTCGAATGTGTTCCAGATTTAAAGGTTGCTGGAAAACGAATAAATATATGGTTGATTTAAATGTTAAAATGCTTTTACTTGGCTCTTCTTCATGACTTCGCAATATACTTTTGACTAAAAAGGCTAAAAAGTATCCAAAATCATTAAAAGGACAAAATACGATAGATTTCTTAGACTGCAAATAATCCTGTATTATTCTCTGTCTTTTTAATAAAGACGAAACAATCATGAATCGCTTCGATTTATTTATTTAAATTTTTTGCACTAAAAAAGGTACAAAGGCGGCCTGAGGCATTCTCTACCAGTCAACCAAGGGCATCCAGGGGTCCAGTTATCGGCTATCTGCACATTTGTTGTTGAGAATTTGGCAGGGGACGGCTAGATAAACGCTATTCGTCGTTCTTCCGATAGTTCCTCACTTTATCTGACCTTTTTTATTTGGTCTAAGACCTAACTAAACTATTTCTTACTTAAGGAAGCCCGCAAAATTCAAAACTCTTTAAGTTTTTAGGAAATTGCAACACTGTTTTACGTTAGCAAAATTCCTTAAACAAGTAAAATAACGACGTTTATTCATTCAAAAAACCTCGTGCCTCGGAAAGCACGTTAAGCCGTTGGTCCCGGCTGTCATTTGTGGATCTTTGACTGTCGTTACGGGTCATCAGAAGCCCGAAAGTCTAACAAACAGTCTCGCCAAGGGGTATCGTATTACCCAGTTATTGGGTTGTGGAGGTCAGATAGGCAGTCGCTCCATGTAAAATACTGGTATTCAGCTGCATCCAGTTAGACTGGAAGCTGACCCGAATATAGTTGGGAAAAGGCTAAGTAGGTTGATTGATAATCATTCAAAACATCAATAAAGCTTTCTATAACTAAGGCAACAAACTTTGTCAAAGCAGTGCGCGGCGGACAGGACCAGCCTCTCCGCAATGACAGCGCCCCCACAGTGGTGCTCGAAGGTCAGCTTATCCACGTCCAGCATCTGGATTTCCACCTGGAATTAATATTTTATCTAATGAAGAAAGTTTAAGTTAAGAGAGAATAATGACGGAACATCGGTACGGGCAGTTTGCAGCCCGAAAGTCTGACAACGAGTTTTACCGAGGTGTATCGTGCGTGCCACCCTGTAAGTGGTGGAGGTCAGATTGGCATTCGTTGTATGGAATTTTGGTATTCAGCAGCATTTGGTTGGACTGGAAGCCGACCCTATCATAGTTGGGAAAATGCTACGCAGATGATGATGATAATATCAGACAGACATTTGTGACATCTACTGACCCGCACCGGGCTGGCTTAGTGGATTACTGCCCAATCCCTTTTCTTTAGAGGAGGCCTATGTCCCAACCAAAGGTCCCAACTGTAGAAACATTTAAGGCTTACTGTTGCTTATGTGGCGTGTTTAGGAGATAATACAAACGTCACAGTTAGCAAGAAGAATGGAAGAAAATCTTTTTACAAAATAAAACAACTGACTTCCAAAAAAAAACACAAAAAAAATACTGAAAAATAAATTGAATTTCGGAAGTCGGTGTCTTTGGTTTAGAATTTTCGTTTTTTGCCATCACTTTTTAGTTGTGGTACCTAACCTACATAAATTCGAATGCCTGCTATGTTAATAACAGTGACGGGAACTTCAAACATCGTCCATATAGATTATATGGGAAAAATACGTAATATTTTAGCTAACTCAAAAACTACGAAAAAACTTCAAAATCAATTCATAATCGACGGAGTAATCGCGTAAGAAACACAAAAAAAAACATACTGACGAACTGTGAACCTCCTCCTTTTTTAAGTCGGTTAATATATCAATTTGTAACATGGAACAAGGGAGCGCAATAGAAGATGTTGGTAAGTATGTTTTATCATATCGCCGCTCATCGTTGGGCTTTACTAACTGCACGCTACTGTACTTGATCTTTGACCACGCTCATTCGTCCATTGCAGTTTGACCCTACCGCTGTACTACGCCTTAGGTATGTGAGCGGCGAGACGGGGGGTAGTGCAGACCGCTCATTCGTTAACGCTCACGACGACGTCCCACCGCTCATTCGTCAACATTCGATATTTAGTGGTTCCGGTACCAAGAACCCTAACCGGAACCAGGGACCTAAATTTGAACCTTTATTTCCGGTTCTTCTTCAAAGCGAGTTCGAACCAGTTGAAACGATGCCGTTCAGCGCATGACAAATGACAATAGCTTCCTAAGATAGCGGCGAGACGGGGGTGGACTGAAAGAAATGATACGCCAGCCACGCGTCTAAGGTCTAACATATCCCTTCTTTCAAGAACCTTTATGGAACCGGTACTATGGAACCGGTACTTTGGAACCAGAACGGAACCGGAACCGTACCGAAAAGAAGAATCGAAATGAAGAACGGTACCCCAAATCCGTACCGGTTTTCAATCCCTGATTGAACGGATAGACTGGAAACCAGTGAAAGCCGACCTTAACACCATTAAACTGATGGCGATCATCCTCAAATCACAAATCGTCACTCTCAATTTCTTTGAAGCTTTAAAAGCCCACCTCCGTTGACAAATTACACATTCAAAACATAAACACCATGAAAACCTCATTACAAAAAGTGAAAGTCGCCATAATTACGCGCCATTCGTTTTCGAACGTAACAAAGTCTGTCAACTTGACATTTGGCGGCCTCTTTGCGCGGGAACGAAACAAAGATGGTGGTTATGTAATATGCCATCTTTGTACACTTTTCGGTTTTGTAACGTAATTATTTTTGAGGAAATATTAAATGGGTTATTTTGTCTGCGTAGTGTGTTCCGTTTTATAACTTGGGTTTTATTGTTTTTGGTTTTGTATTATTATATTTTTCATTTTCATTCATAAACCTTTTATTAAACTTTTATAGTGTTGACCTAGTATTGCTGTTCCTGGTTGTAGGTATATTATTTGATAATATTCTTCGTTAGTTAGATAATAAATAATTTACGAGAAATATGTTACCTAAGCCTACATAAAAATAATGTGTGTAATTTTTTCGGAGGCTACTCACTTATTAAAGGTTAACTTAACTCACTCACTCACTCACTTATTAAGGTTACTTATTAAAATAAAAATATTTCAAAACATTACAATACAAAGTCAATTGATATTACTGGCAATAGCTAACTTTATGATAAACGATTTGGGCAGTGCTTACCGTGCGTTTGCACTGGCGAAACATTTGCGACGTAACATGTTGAAATCTTCTGTCAATGTTTCATACAATTTTTGACAGGAACTATAGATTTAAACATGTTTTGTTGTGAAGTATCGCCAGTGCAAACGCACGGTTAGGAGGCCGTCTAAGAAATGTTGCCAATTTTGCTCATATAAGTGATTTTACAGTTAAAATACTGAGTAAGTATAAGTTTTAATGTACGGCATGGAAGATCATTTCAAATAATATGATGAAAGGTTCTAGGTTCCTCTAATTATTAACTTTATTTTTATTATTTGTTGGTATTTATAGCGACGATAGTTACTACACAGATACACTCTGTGAAAATTTCCTGTGTCCACCTGTTATGGTTCAAAAGATACAGCTCTGAGACAGATGGACGGACAGACGGACAGACCGCGGAGCCTTAGTAATAGGTTAGTAAACTTTTAAAAGTTAAGGTTTTAAAATTCTAAAAATGAATACTTACTTGCCACGGAAAGGCCCCATAAGGCGTTTCCGTCCCACCAACGATCTTCCCGGTCCTCCTCGGGTTAAAATCCACTGTCCTGGTACCACACTGCACTTTGTCCGCCTTCCCTGGCTTCGACACTGAGTTCTGATTGAAATAATTCGAAGAAAAACTTGAAAAGGCCTTTGAAGGCCTCGTCCTGTTTTTATAATATTCCAAGTGATTTACTCTGTTCAGGAAATAATCACAACTGACTGTACTAATTAGGAAAAACAATGAAAAAATGTATTTCAGCATTTTTCGTTTTACCCGTAACTTTCAAAGCCTCAACTTTTTCATAAAGTTAATGTCTATATTAAAATTAATTTGAAATCCTTTTCATTTAATTTCGAATTCGAAAATCAAAATCTGAGGCGTCCACACATTATGGCAGCCGAAAACTAAATGAGACATTACTGGTCCGTTTTTATTTTTTTTAAACATGCATTGGCTGAGGCTTCGATTACAATGCCATGTGTGACATACACGGTAATGTGTGTCACTAGATCGATCTGCGGATGCATCCTTTGTGTTTTGAAGTGAAAACTTAACTAGTTTTTCAATGAAAGGTCATTTGGGACTGGAGACATCTTTGTTTTTTTTTTTTATTTGATAGGTCAATGAATAAAGATCTAGACATGCAATTTGTGCAATGAGTGAAGGGGTCTCTGCTTTTTTACAAGCTTATTGTCAAAGTTTAAGTTGATGTTTAGTAACTTTTATTAGTAGTACCTACCTATTGTAACAAATATTGGAATCTGTTCCATTTCTGGTGTTCGGTTAGCCTGGAAGCCGACCCCAACATAGTTGGGAAAAAAGGCTAGGCAGATTGATTATTGTTCCATTCTGGTGTATTATTAAAGCTACAGCATGGTGTATTATTAGCATGTAGTTAGGGGTAGTCCCGAGACCCTAGGCAAAGTGACATTCTATCTACGATAACGATGATGGAAAAGGCAAAAATATATAGGACCGACATAAGCTATCGAAAAGCTTATGTCAATCCTGTTGAAAGTCGTTGTAGAAATACGAAACGCTTTTGTAGCGATTGTCACTTGTCTAGGGCCTCTGAAGTGGAGACCGCGTATCGGGGAGCGTAGCGTGTGACGCCCCCAGCTGGATGGGCTGACGGCCTAAAGGAAGTGGCTGGGACAGACTGGATGAGCACGGTGGAGAACAGGGTGGTGTGGTGCAGCTTGGGGGAGGCCTATGTCGGCCTATGCAGGTCTAAGTTGATTAATTGAGGGAATTGTTGCCCTTCTGCTCTTTAACTAAAAATTGTGGTCTTAATACAAATTCTCACCCAATTTCGATTCACATTAAAATACACTCTCTATTATACATTGTAACAGCGAATGAATTAAAAAAAAAAATATTTGGCCTTGGTCTTAAAAAGAAGGCTTAAGGCCTAGGCCAAATATTTTTTGATACTCATGACCTAAATAAAGAGTTGCCATATTTTTTTTTAATATTCGAATATCTTATGACCTAAAGAGTTGCCATAAATAATATGATAATTAAAAACCTAAAAAAAAGAATCATCAAAATCGATTCATAATTGGCGGAGTAATCGGGTAACATACACACAAAAAAAAAAAAAAAAAAACATACAGACGAATTGAGAACCTCCTCCTTTTTGAAGAAGTCGGTTAAAAATATACCTATATACATCGACGATACATTCAAATTCAAATCATTTCATTCGAGTAGCATTAGACTCATAGAATGGGCATATATTTACAAATTACAAACATTAAATTAAAATCAAATTAAAAACAAAATTACAATTAAATAAAATTAAAAAGTTACAATTACAATGACATTAAAAATAAAATAAAATATCAAAATTCAATTCTCAATATCTTTATTGCTTTACCATAATGTGTACTTAGGTGGTAACTATATAATTTAGATCATTATGGACCCTGTAGGGCACAGCAAAAGGGTAGAAGAGAGGAAGCCCTGTTTTGTGAGATCATTAACTTGTTATTGTGGGAAAAAGTTTTTATTTACATAATCAAAATCAAGAGATACTTACTAAAATTTCGCATCTAATATTTATATTTATTTTTTATTTAATTAAATTAACATTAAAATCAAAACAAACACAACAAGTCTGTCTTGCAAACTAACAGCCAAAGTAACATTAAAACCGTTTTTTTTACTTTTTGACGTTACTTTGGCTGTTACTTTTGATGAAGAAACTGGCCGTAAGCCATCATCAGGTAAACTTTGCCAGTCAATAATTTCACGACTCAAACTCAAACTCAAACTCAAATTCTTTATTGCATTCATGTGTACAACAGCTATTATATAGATAAATAAAGTAAGATCCAACATGAAACCCGGTTAGGACACGGCAACATAAAAAATTGGACAAAAACAGCATCCAGTGAGTAGGTACACTGGATTGCAAGTTTATTAAACAAATATAATTATTATCGATAATATTACTAGTGTTAAATTATTTTATTTACGTGTATTAATTATTATATATTTTATTAATTTGTTTTAGTTATTATATTAAATTAATTATTATATTATAGTCATTTGTTTTGTTATGTTATGTGTAAGTGTATGTATGTGTGCTTTTTGTATAAGCATCTTTTCAATGACCATAAGTAATCATCCATATATTATATTCACCAAATATTTCATTCTAAGTATTCTGCAACCGAGTAAAAGCATTTTTGTGTAAGATATTCCTTCAATCTTTTGTTAAATATATTGAATTTGGGTTCTTCTTTAATTTGTTACGACACATCTCTAGATCTATCACCTCAAAACAAATCTCGTATGTCCGCCGTCCGTTCAATGTCGTCCTCGGCAAGTCCGTAGTACAATAATCGTAGTAGTTGCATTCCACGCGTTCATGATAATAATTTGTACTGAAAACTAGATTTTACAGTGGATTATTTATACTTGTGACGTGTACTGACTTTTCTCTCAAACATGATGATTTTTTTTTTCCTAATCTGCGCTGTCCCTCTCCTGGGCAAAGGCCGCGTCCACTCCTTCCATCTTTCGCGAGTCCGCGCGTCCTCCTTCCAGTTTTGATGGAATCTATCCAGCTCGTCCCTTCATCTCCTGCGTGATAGGATAGTAAACTCGTTTCGAAGTATTAATTATTGAGAATCAGCACTACGAAATACGGGAGCAGTGGTGGCCCAATGGTACTGATAAGGGCTGCGACTTACGAGTTGTAGGTCGTAGGTTTGAACCATGACAGGCGTTTTACTTTGTGTAAATTATTTCATCATCACTTCTCTCAAAACGGTGACGGAAAACATCGTGAGGAAAGGCATGTTTTAGAACCAAAAATTCGAAAACATGTGACATCTACCTACCCACACTCCCGCGTGGTGGATTACGGTCCAATCCCACTCACAGAGAGGAGGCCTGTGTCCCAGCAGTTGGAACATTATGGGCTGATTTCTTATGCTTTATACGAAATATTAATAGTAATTTCAGACGTAAAAAAAGTTAAAAAGTAAAATGACTAATTATCAAGTTTAATATGATGATTATTAAGAAACTTAACTTTTCATACTACTAACTACTCGAGGAGCTCGTGGCTACGTAATAACAGCCGTACGGGCGATCCATCAGGTCAAGCTACGCTTGCCGGGGTTGGTGCGTGGATGGGTGACCATCTTTACATACCGAGACTCCTCCGTGCCTTGGAAAGCACGTTAAGCCGTTGGTCCCGGCTGGGAACATAGTTGGGAAAAGGCTAGGCAGATGATGAACTTTTCATAGTACGTGATGTTCTTCAGAAAGGCCCAGCTGCATAGTACTCGCAGCTGGCGGGCGTGCATGGCATGACCCATGAGATGTATAAACGTAAACGAAGCAAAAGGAGTATAGTAAAGATCGTAGCAGGTAGTGTTTTGTAGTTTCTGCTTACCCCCAATGGGAAGAAAGCATAGTTTATGTAAAAAAACACATTTTTTTCCATTATGAATAAAAACAGCAGATCCCATGGAAAAATAACAAGTAACAAATCTTCATTATCTACAAAGTTATTTAGAATAACATTCAAGTATTAATTAACTAGTAATTTTCCTGATCAACAATATTAAGTTACTTTGTATGTAAATTTTATGTGCATATAATTTTCCATTCATGGGAGCAAGAATGGAAACAAAAACTGCCAAGTCATAAGTCTCGAGTTCAAACCCAAGGCACGCATCTCGGACTTTTCGGATTCATGGGTGTATGTATAATTATCACTTGCTTCAAAAACGGTATAGAAAAACATCGTGAGAAAACCGGCATGCCTAAGAGATATTTCTCGACGGCTTGTGAAGCCAAGTCAGAATCCCTTCGGTGGCGTTAAAACTCTGACACCAGGTTAAACTCAAACTCAAACTCAAAGCATGTATTTCAATTAAACCATTTACAGGCACTTTTGAATTGTCAAAGAATCGGTCAGTTAGTCAAAAAGTTGAAGCTAGTTAGTCGCTAACCACACGACAAGAAAAAGAATGCATTGTTATTTTACTCTTGAGACTAGTTTTTTTTAGTAAGTATAGGAAAGTTATAAAACCGTAAATCGCCATGAAAACTTATGTGAAGTGATCTGTCTGATGCTAGGGATTTGACACTATTGACAGATCACTGATAAGCTTAATTCTTCACCTAATTCATGGTGCGATCGGCTGAAGAGTACCGTGGGGGGAGGGGCGAGGCTGTTCTTTCATCAGCTGTAATTATCTGGTCTGACAAGCCAAGCTGTATGAATTTTTTGCGAGAATAGAATAGACTTTATGTACACTATAAACAATATAGATATAAATGTAGAAATTTAACATAGCGTGACACAATGGGTGGTCTTATCGCTAAATGCGATCTTTTACAGACAACCTTTGGAGAAGCCTAAACATTTCTTTAAAATATCTATTTAATTTAATTTGCTGCCAAATCTCTTGTATTTGTAGGTATCTCTTATATTATTATGACGTTAATTCGTCACCACAGCAGATAAAATTACTGCAAAACTCAAACTTATGAACTTTTTTGGTCCTTCGAGCTGAATCTGCTCCAAACACGATTAAGATCTACACAACAAGTTCCGGGTTGCAAATATGCGACTTCCACTCTCCTGGCACTCTTTTCACTGTCAAAAAGACCAGTGACAGCTGTCATAAATATCCTCATGACAAGACAGACAGAATAGTAGCTCAGAAGGACCATTCTTATCAAATATTTCAGTGCATTCAATAACTAGTTGTAACCAGATAGAATGCCGCCATCTATTTGACCCAGTTCCGTTATTTATTGTACATTAGCATATTATCTTCTGCGCGTAACTTTGACCAATAATAATTTTGCAAAGGACATATGCACAGATGTGTTGCGTACGGCTAGCAAGACAATTGGTTATGAATATTTATTAGTTTTTGTTTTAAATGTGACATTAAGCTCGTTGGATGGATTTTGAGAATTAGTTCTTATAATGCTGGAGCTACATTGCCATTAATGAGATAACCCGAAATATTCTTCGCGCGCTCTCCTTTGCTCAGCGAGACGTCGAGCAGTGTGCGAGAGAGAGCACGCAATTTAGTTCGCGACAATGTGGCCCCAGCATTACGGTCAGTCATCAGTGTTTAGACCTACTTATTATAATGTTGTTTTTTTTAGGTGGGCTATTTTCAAATAACTTCCCCCGCTCCGGGCGGAGCGGGAGGGCGTGTCAGACTCTTACTGACTAAAACCCACCGTATTCCTTCAGTTGCCTGTGTATTGCTAGAGGCCACGGTAACCCTTTCGGACCTTCCCGCGACCCTGGCAGACTTAATAATGCTGAGGCCACACTGTTGCGTTATAAATGTCGTCAAGAAAAACTCGAAAAGTATACTTTTCAATGTTGAAATAATCGTTTATGGTATCTGTACTAAACACACACTCGAGGCCAAACGAGGTGATTTGTAAAATACTCATTAATAACTTTGAGCTAAGTAGAGCAGTGGGCTCGTCTAAATGTAGTTCATGATTGAAATGTTGTTTTAACACTTTTCTTCAGTTTCTGATTAGTAACATATTTCCTCTCCCTTTCCTGCAATCAATCTGCCTAGCCTTTTCCCAACTATGTTGGGGTCGGCTTCCAGTCTAACCGGATGCAGCTGAATACCAGTATTTTACATGGAGCGACTGCCTATCTGACCTCCACAACCCAGTAACTGGGTAATACGATACCCCTTGGTTGGACTGGTTGTCAGACTTTCGTGCTTCTGACGACTCGTAACGACTGCCAAAGATCCACAAATGACAGCCAGGACCAACGGCTTAACGTGCTTTCCGAGGCACGGAGGAGTCTCGATATGTGAAAATGGTCACCCATCCACGGGCCAACCCCGGCAAGCGTAGCTTAACCTGATGGATCGACCCGAGCGGCTGTTATTACTTAGCCACGAGCTCCTCTCCCTTTCCTGCAATCAAAATCAAAATAATCAAATCTGTGACAGTGATTTCGTGAAAAGCGACGGAAGTTTGTAACAGGAAGCTGGGGAAACGCGCGCGGTGCTTGAGTTGGCCGTCAGATGCCACCAACCCATTTTCCGAGAGATTCTAAACAGTGACAACATGATAATAATGATGACGGTAATGGTGATGGTGATGGTGATGATGATGATGATGGTAATGGTGATGATGATGATAATGAATATTGTTTCAATGTTTATATCTACGTTTTTTTGTGTTTATTGTTTGGGGAAGGCCTATGTCCAGCAGTGGTCGTCTTTCAGCTGAAATCATGATGATGATTATGTTTATACCTCAGCCAAAATGGTAGATGTTACACATCCTATGCGACTACTGTAAAGGCAGACTGTCCACTGAACCGGAGAGGAGAGAAGCGGAGCGGAGCTGTGTCAATATTAATGAATGAAATTGCATAAAATCTCCGCTCCGTTTCAGTGGACCAGGATTTGCGAGCTAGTTTAAAAATTCATACAAAACCGGGAAGCGGGTTTTGTCAGTAGGAATTTCTTAGTAACAGCCCCGAGTTTGGCGGTGTGATACCCTCGTGCTTTAAAAAGCACTTTAAGCCGTTTGTCCTGCGCCAGAGGGCCTAGACAAGTGACAATCGCTTCGAAAGCGTTTCGTATTTCTACAACGACTTTCAACAGAATTGACATAGGCTTTTCGATAGCTTATGTCAGTCCTATAAATTTTTGCCTTTTCCATCATCGTTATCGGTGATATAATGTCACTTTGTCTAGGGCCTCTGATCTCTTTCCGGTCGTGTCGGTTTGCCGTCCTATCGGACTATGAGAGTGAGGGAAGAGAGAGTGCACCTGTGTCTGCGCACGCACGCCTGCACTATAATATCTCCCGCGCCGAAGGTTAGTCTCCGTTGAGATTGGCTGCCATAGCCGAAATACGGTCTGGAGGACTATATAATTATGATATCACCTCGTCTTCAACCTACCTCTTAGTTGAAAAAGCGTGATGGTCATAATTCATCATCTGCCTAAACTTTTCCCACCTATATTGGGGTCGGCTTCCAGCCTAACCAGATGCAGCTGAATACCAGTGTTTTACATGGAGCGACTGCCTATCTGACCTCACTCCACAACACAGTCACTGGGTAACACGATACCCCTTGGTAAGACTAGTTGTCAGTCTAACAACCCGTAACAACAGACTGTCAAAGATCTACAAAATATGATACGAGGCACGGAGGGGTCTTGGTATGTAAAGATGGTCACCCATCTCCGGACCAACCGCGGTAAGCGGTAAGCTTAACCTGATTGATCGACCCGTGCGGCTCCAACCAAATGAAAGCTCCATAGAAATATCTGAGAGTGAAAAGTTATCACAAAATCAAAGAATCCGGCTTGTGACTCCTAAAGAAGTTCTGAGAGAAATTCAAAATAACATTAGCTCAAAGAAATCCCCGGGTTACGATCTCATTACGGGAGAAATTCTAAAACACCTCCCACGCAAAGCCATAGTAAAGCTGACCAGACTTATCAATGCTGCATTTATGCTAAAACATGTACCTGAGCCATGGAAGGTTGCTGAAGTCATTATGATTGCGAAGCCTGGGAAACCACCCCATGAAGCATCTTCATATAGACCCATTTCCCTGTTGCCCGTATTATCAAAACTACTTGAAAAACTGTTATTAAAACGGTTAAAACCAATAATAGAAGAAAAAGAACTAATACCAAACCATCAATTTGGCTTCAGGGAACAACACTCTACAATAGACCAGGTACACAGAATAACTAACATTATTGAAAAAACACTAGAAAACAAGGAAGTCTGCGCCACCGTATTCCTAGATGTCGCGCAAGCTTTTGATAAAGTATGGCATGAGGGTCTGATATCTAAACTCAGACGCATGCTACCTTCAGAATTTGCAGATATTCTAGAGTCATATATTAGTAACAGAATGTTTAGAATAAGGCAAGAGGATGCATATTCCGAGCTAAAAACTATAAAAGCTGGGGTACCTCAAGGAAGTGTGTTAGGCCCAATCCTGTACTTGCTATACACATGTGATATCCCAGAGCTGGAGAACAACACCATTGCGACCTTTGCAGATGACACTGCTATTATGGCTACTGGATCAAGCCACAAAGAAGCAGTAGAAAAAGTTCAAATAGCTGTGAACAAAGTTTATGACTGGACACAAAAGTGGAAAATCAAGCTGAATGAGTCAAAATCAATACACATTGACTTTACTAACAAACACTGCGATTACCACCCAATCTATATAAACGGTATGCAAGTGCCATATGCTAATACAGCCAAGTACCTTGGCATAACTCTTGATGCCAAGCTGCGATGGAAATGTCACGTCAAAAAGAAAAGACAGGAACTAGACATACGTTACAAAAGTATGTATTGGTTACTCGGAAGGAAATCCTGTTTATCAATACATAATAAAATGATATTATACAAGCATATTCTTATGCCAATTTGGACGTACGGTATCCAACTTTGGGGCTGTACTAAACTAAGCAACGCTAAAATAATACAAAACTTCCAGAATAAAGTACTCAGGGATGCTGTAAATGCACCATGGTATATTAGAAATGACAACCTCCATCGAGATCTTAAAATGGAACTTGTCCCCACAATCATCCAAAAATTTGCTGAGGCCCACGAACACAGACTTCACCGACATGTGAATGTCGAGGCAATCCAGCTGCTAGATAACACGGACATAGTGCGTAGGCTAAAAAGAACTAAACCATTTGAGTTAGTGTAGTGTATAGAAAATAGTAACAATGCTGTGCTATACATGTAACACATGAACAAAGTGTTTTCATCAATTATCAGACTCTAAGAAAGTGCTACGAAATTGTGTAAAAGTGCAAATTGACACTATTCTTAGTTATAACATAATCTATCTCGTAAAATATTAAGTTAGAGTTAAATTGCTTATTAGCCTATTAGGCTAGATTGTAATCCATTACTAAGAACGTTTGAAGATTTGTTCTTATTAATCAAAAAAAAAAAAAAAAAAAAAAAAAAAAAAAAAAAAAAAAAATTTTGACAGTTCAACAACATTTATTGCGTTATTTACGTTGTTGAGCAGATTTTTTTTTCGAACTTATGAAGCAATGGATTAGCAATCTGTTTCAAAACGATTCAGATTGTGATTGATCGTGCATTACGCAATTAGGGTGCAGGTAAAGGTACAATTCCATGGCAGACCGCAGGCGGAATTCTACCCTTAGTCCCGTACAGGCCCACCCACACATAAAGTGTTAATTTTTCATTTTATTTGTAAAACGAAAATCAATTCATTCTTTTTTTTTTCACTCTTTCATTTCCTGATTTTTGTCAGTATTTATTTTTTATACAGTATGCAAGGGTAAACACCGTTGTCACTCAAACCATGGGTAGTTGACTTAAATATAAAAATGACCCAGTAATAACAAAAAAAAACCTTATTTTCATTAAAAAAAATTAAAAAGTAAATATCCGTCCCTGTCCCGATTCTCATGGATACGCGTTCGAAAGAGCTGCGAAACAGCTGACGGCCGGTCATGTAACGTCCCGCGCGCACCGCCCGCCCCCGCCAACCGCCGACCGCGGCCGGTCGTTGCCCTTGTGTGTAGGGTGAAATATTCTTGTGGAAAAATGTAGATTTTCTTTAAAAAAATAAAGTTGTATTTTTCCATTGATTTTACGTTCTATAAATGAAACCAAACCACTGGTTTCAAGGATACAAACGCTCGCGATTATGCAAAATGCTAAAGGCAAAATATAAATTGCTTAGTCACCATATGCCGCAAGTTGATGGACAATTCAAACGCCGTTTTCAAAATGCCGCGGCAAATTGAAGAATTTAATTCTATTTCTCCCTTCTCCGGCGTGGTAACGCGGGTCGCTGCTAATCAAAACAAGAAAAATGGCGTTGAGTCGAGGTTTTGTGACCAAAAAAAATATTGAAAACAGCGTACATTCTACATGTGCATGGACTTTCATATTTGGTATAATTTAGTCTTATTTTCAGCGTAAATTCTACATGTGCATGGATTTTCATATTAGGTTATAATTTAGTCTTATTTTCAGCGTAAATTCTACATGCGCATGGACTTTCATATTTGGTATAATTTAGTCTTATTTTCAGCGTAAATTCTACATGTGCATGGATTTTCATATTAAGTATAATTTAGTCTTATTTTCAGTGTAAATTCTACATGCGCATGGACTTTCATATTAGGTATAATTTAGTCTTATTTTCAGCGTAAATTCTACATGTGCATGGACTTTCATATTAGGTATAATTTAGTCTTATTTTCAGCGTAAATTCTACATGTGTATGGACTTTCATATTAGGTATAATTTAGTCTTATTTTAAGTCCTTCATATTGCTGGAATAACATCTGATTTGTCCAACGTGTGTTATGTGTTGAGTCAAAATACCTAACAGTTAATGTCGAAATTATATTAATTGAACGAATTGCCAATTTTCCTTACCGCGCGTTTGCACTGGTGAAACATTTGCGACAAAACATGTTGAAATCTCTAATTCTGTCAATGTTCCATACAACTTATGACAGGAACAAGAGATTTCAACATGTTTTGTCTTGAATGTTTCGCCAATGCAAACGCACGGTTAGGCTGCCATCAGACGGACTGCATCGCAGCAACCGCGTGCAGTCGATATATTCAATTACTGTCCATCGCCAACCGCATGGAGTTAGTGTGCAGTTATGTGCTCTGCACACTAACTGCATGCGGTTAGCGATGGACCATTACCACTATGTCAGCGTGATTTATAAGTGTATACCCATACCAAATTATAGCTTTCTAGTACCGACAGTCTCTGAGCTAAGCCGCGGACCGACGGACAGACGGACAGACAGACAGACGGACATGGCGAAACTATAAGGATTCCTTGACTACGGAAACCTAAAAACAGTTAAGGCTCTTACATACTGGGGCGATTCGTTACATACTGGCGCGACGCGAATTTTAACAAAACAATTTCTGAGAAAACTACACGGCAAACAATGCGGCGGCGGCGTCGCGTCGCGCGACGAATCGCCCCAGTATGTAAGATCCTTTATTGACTAAATTAACTATAGACCACTGCACTATATTATGCCTATCCTACATTACTTACATCTCTGCTTATATTTCTCAGAATAAGTACCTACGTGATAGTTTTGACCGCAAATCCAGCTCCGTTATGTGCTATGACATAAAATCATTAATCATTATAATAATATTGTTATAATAATAATGTAACATTGATAGACCGTTACGGTAATGTACAATGATTTGATCAATTTATCATTTTTAAGTTACTTTTAAGCCGCGGTGTTGCCTATCGAATTACGATCTATGAGGTTGAATTGAAGAAAGAAAAATAAAACACAAATTAAAAAAAAAAAAAGATGAGAGCAGTCTGGCCCAGTGGTAACGGCCCCGACTTACGAGTTATAAGTCGTGGGTTCGTACCCAGCCAGGCGCTTTACTTTGTGTAAATAATTTCATCACCACTGCTCTCAAAACGGTGAAGGGAAACATCGTGAGGAAACCGGCATATCCTAGAACCAAAAATTCGAAGACATGTGACATCTACCAACCCGCACTGGGCCCACGTGGTGGATTACAGCCCACTCCTTCTCGAAGAGAGGAGGCCTGTGTCCCACCAGTGGGAACATTAGAGGCTGATTGTTATTCTTTTTTACTAATCAATCCTTAGAAAAGAATCACGGACAGACACGATTTTTCTATATGAATACTGATAAAAGTGATAAATTATATCTACATCTTAACGAATCTAGATATAAGTCTTTAGCTTACGTCATAGGCCATAGGTAATGAAGCCATGTTTATTAGGATTCCGTACCCAAAGGATTTTATGGAGTTTCCTGCCGGCTATGGAGTTTCTTGCCGGCTCTTCTCCATAGGAAACGACCAATTGGAACCGTGCACCTAGCTTCTGACGTTTCATAAGTGCCCATGTAGGCTTATGTGAAATAAAATATTTTGATTTGATTTGATTTGAAAGTAACTGGGTTGTGGAGGTCAGATAGGCAGTCGCTCCATGTAAAATACTGGTATTCAGCTGCATCCGGTTAGACTGGAAGCCGACCCCAATATTGTTGGGAAAAGGCTAGGCAGATGATGACTGAGATGTTCTGCATTTTTTTTCATCTTGCGGTCCGGCGCCGTTGCGGCTCTAGCGTCACCTACAAAGAAGCCCAGTGAGACAAATCCCATTAAAAAAAACAATCTGCAGTTCGAAGAAAAACATATGACAACAGAGCTCACCTCGTGTTGTCTGATACTACAAAGGCCACCATTTTAAAAGCTAATGACCCATCCTCCCACGTCATTCACACAATGGTCCACACAGACCATTGTCTGTCCTCCAATGACCCAGTAACCAACATTCTTCCCGGTCGTCGGCTCGATTATTAAACAATACATGTTAATCGATAAAAAACGAGAGAAAGTTCTTGTCGTTTATCTCAGAAATTGCTCAACAGATTTCGATAGTGTTCCTTGAATGACTCATTTTGTTTTTCGCTTTCTGAGTTCAATTAACCATGGATTGGTTAGTAGCGAGTATGTTAAGGGTGTATTGTGATTTTTTAGGGTTCCGTACCGAAAGGGTAAAACCGGACCCTATTACTAAGGATCCGCTGTCCATCCGTCCGTCCGTATCCAGGCTGTATCTCATGAACCGTGATAGTTAGATAGTTGAAATTTTCACAGATGATGTATTTCTGTTGCCGCTATAACAACAAATACTAAAAAACAGAATAAAACAAATATTTAAGGGGGCTCACACACAACAAACGTTGCCGTTTTTATAGATAATGGTACGGAACACTTCGTGCGCGAGTCCGACTCGTACTTGGCCGGTTTTTTAAATACTTTAACTGTTTTTTTCACCTTTCCCAGTAATGTTAATAGTCTGTTTGTCACAATACGCAATGAGCAAGCATGTCGCTTATTCTTTCGTATAAGAAAAAGCCTTTTTCTCAAACATGCGTGGAAATTCGAGCATTATTTTGACAACCACCTGCGAGAAAAATCTAAAATGCTGTACCTACTGGGCAAAAATATGTTTTACTAGCTTCCACCTGCGGCTTCGCCCATGTGTATGTCGATAAAAAGTCTAAAAAGTAGTAAAAGTCTAGTCGTGTCTAGTTTTCTTTTAATGTTTCAATTTTTTTATTTTTTTTTGTATATTGGCACCCAGCTGTTTATGTACTGTAATGTACCTAATTAGTTATAATTTAACCGTGTTTTTGTATGTTGTGCTGTCTTTTGTGTGCACCAAATAAACGTTTTATCTATCTATCTATCTATCTATCTAAAAAGCCTTTGTCCTTCCCAGGGATGCCATCTATCTCCTTGCCAAATTTTATCGAAATCCGTTCAGTGGGTTAGGCGTGAAAAGGTGACATACAGACAGATAGACAGACAGAGTTACTTTCGAACTTATAATATTAGTATGGATAATACCTCAGCCAAAATGTCAGATGTTACCCATTTTATGTGACCACTGTAAGACTGTCTGTCCACTGAACCGAGAGGAGAGAATCGGATCGGAGCTGTGTCAATATTAACGAATTTCCGCTCGAAATCCGTTCAGTGGTTTAGGCGTGAAAAGATAACATACAGACAGACAGAGTTACTTTCGAATTTGTGATATTAAAGTATGGATAGCATGGATGTGATATGGGTCGATCCATCAGGTTAAGCTACGCTTGCCGGGGTTGGTCCGTGGATGGGTGACCATTTTCACATATCGAGACTCCTCCGTGCCTCGGAAAGCACGTTAAGCCGTTGGATCTTTGACAGTCGTTACGAGTCGTCAGAAGCACGAAAGTCTGATAACTAGTCTAACCAAGGGGTATCGTATTACCCAGTTACTGGGTTGTGGAGGTCAGATAGGCAGTCGCTCCATGTAAAATACTGGTACCTATTCAGCTGCATCCGGTTAAACTGGAAGCCGACCCCAACATAGTTGGGAAAAAGCTAGGCAGATTGCAGATTTAGCACGGATGTGATAAGTAAACGTCAAATTAACGATTTTCGGACTTTTTCCTTTACTTGTGCCTTGCTTCTTGCCAAACATGATTCTAGGTCAACGGGAAGTACCATAGAAGTATTCATTTATTTGCGAGTATCAAAATATGTCGCATAAATGGCCGTATTTGTTTATTGCGTTGACGTTGAAGCTAGATTTTTTTTGAGCTTCTAAGTCTTTGTTATTAATTTCAACTTAATCCCTCCACGTGTTCCTGAGAAAAAGGCTCTTGACAGACTGATAGGCAGACAGACGGACGGACAACGAAGTGAGTTTATAATTGTTCCGTTTTTTGTTTTGAGGTACGGAACCCTAAAAAGATTGTCCTAAAGTGTCCTACTTTCCAATAAGGATGAATCATGTAACGAGTGACATTTCGTATTGAATTAACTGTATCGAAAATCGAAGCTGGTAAACTGTTTTGCAATGGACAGACGTTGAAAACGTTTTGGAGTCAGGGAACCTGTTATTTTGTATGTTATGTTATGAATAAATGTTTGTACATCTCGGGACCTTTGGAAGGTGTGCGAGGGGCCGAAGCCAACTCGCAGAGGCCCTTTAGACAATTTTAAATGGAATGAGGCACCAACCGACGGTTATCCCTGTTCGCACTAAAGTGCAGCCAAGGACAACCCCCGGTTGGCTTTGCAGAACATGGAAACAAAAATATTGGGCTATGGGTTTGGGTGTCTTGGTGAACTGGTTATCTTGAACTATGGAAAGACTATGGCCCCTGCCTGACCAATGATTTTAAATATAAAATATCTAGATAAAATGGCAGGGGGTGACTTGCACACTCAATAATGGGCCCCCCAAAACGGTCGCTAGCACAAAGTGACAAGGTGGCAACATATCCTGAGGTGCTTAAGAGGAGTGGAGAGGTATTCCACGGCTATCAGGACAATCCCAGAAGTACGGTCAAGATCCCTACCAGCATCTTACTGGAATACTTCCTTCATCCGAGCACATTTGCTCTTGCAAATCTCCACTCAAGCCGGCCAATCAAGGCAGGAATGAGGTGGCAGCTCCGTTCCTCGTCAGTGTTCACTCTAGCCGGCCAATAAAGGCAAGCCAGAGGTGAGGAACAAGACTTCTCCCGGGAGGTAGGGTCCGGGGGGCGCTACTGCCCAAGAGCTCGCCACATGCGCCCCTGCGGGTATTATTATTACTGACAAAAGTGTGCACTGGCTGGACAGGACCTCTCAAATCTGGGTGATTCCTTCCACTATTTTCGACACTAATCTATACGGTCCTTACATGATCCTAGATTATGTCGGGATTTTAAAAGAGACTATTATGATCTCGAATTCGTTTCATCTGTCATCGTGTTTGTATAAACTTACTTCAATCTACCTAGCCTTTTCCCAACTATGTTGGGGTCGGCTTCCAGTCTACCCTGGATGCAGCCAAATACCAGTATTTTACATGGAGCGACTGCCTATCTGACCTCCACAACCCAGTAACTGGGGAATACGATACCCCTTGGTAAGACTGGTTGTCAGATTTTAACGACTGTCAAAGATCCACGAATGACAACCGAGACCAACGGCTTAACGTGCTTTCCGAGGCACGGAGGAGTCTGGAGTAAAAATGTTCACCCATCCACGGACCAGCCCCGGCAAGCGTAGCTTAACCTGATTTTACGAGTTAGCCACGAGCTCCTCAGTTTTTTTATAAACCGTAACAGGAAAATTACTCAAACAAGCCTTAATATTATGTACAAAATAATTTAATTTATGTATTTACGAACTGCATTGATAATATAATATTTTGATTGTATTACATTTGTCATTCAAAGAATTTTAGTGATTCATTATGGGCAGGGGTCGGTAACATTTGGCGCTGTATTACTATACTCTAGTGCCTTATTGGTGACTCACCCGATTGATGAAGCGAATCGATTTCTGGAGTTGTCGATTCGCCTACAAATAAATTAAATTCCTGCGAATTGCCTTAAGAACAAATTATACGTATTATTTATTTCAATTTCAATTCATCCGTTTCGGGCAAATAAATTCGTTCAAAGCCGAAAGTTAGACATTTCAGTTGTCAGGCAAGTGAGAATTGGCCTCTATACCTAGTACGATTTCACCAAAATGTTGCGCACCAGAATATTTTACTTTGTCGTTAATTTTCACCAAAATGTTGCGCATGCGGGTATCCACTGGCATTGTATTGTCAAACATGAGATGCGGTATCTTCACAACAGTTAGCTGAATATTCTGCTAAAATGTCACTGAGGTGTTGTATGATTCATCTTTCATGTGTTTTGATAAAGCGGAGAGGATTTATTTTTAACCGACTTCTTCAAAAAGGAGGAAGTTCTCAATTCGTCGGTATGTTTTTTTTTTTGTGTTTATGTTACGCGATTACTCCTTCAATTATCGATTACTCCTTCAATTATTATTCAAGAATCGATTTTGATGATTCTTTTTTTGTTCGGTAGGTCATGCTTCAGCGGTGGTCCCATATAAATGTTATTAACTTTTCTTGCGTAGTTTTTGATTTAGCTTCAATAATTACGTATTTTTCCCACTTAGTATATGTAGACGACAAATTATTTGCTCCGTCACTGTTATTTACATAGCAGGTAGTGGTATTCGAATTTGTGTGGGGCCTACCCCACACAAATTCGAATACCACTACATACAACGGAAAAGTGATACTTAAATAAAACTTTTCCAAAAAAAAAAACAACCGACTTCTCAAATCAAAGTTATTTTTCACTTTTTTTGTTTTTTTTGGAAGTCGGTTATTTTTTTTTTTTGTAAAAAGTTTTTATTACTTCTAGAAGGTAGGAGTTCACGGAGGAGTCTCGGTATGTAAAGATGGTCATCCATCCACGGACAAATCACGGCAAGCGTAGCTTAACCTTATGGATCGATCCGTGCGGCTGTTATTACTTAGCCACGAGCTCCGTTGCGATTTTTAACATAACGCAATAAAGTTGAAATATTCTTACGCTTCTGGCGAATCCATTTGAGAATGCAAGCGTGATATTATGTAGAAATGCGGATTACTAAGACCACTTTACCTGGAAACAGCCCAACCGTTACAAGACCTTTACAATAGGGTCCTAAAAGGAGGCTTCACACAATGGACTGATTACCATCTCTGACACGGTGACATTTAGCGATAGCGTGATAACCGTAATATAATATCATAACTGTGTATGAAAGTTCTAAGGAGCCCGTGGCTAAGTAATAACAGCCGCTCGGGTCGATCCATCAGGTTAAGCTACGCTTTCCGGGGTTGGTCCGTGGATGGGTGACCATTTTCACATATCGAGACTCCTCCGTGCCACTGTCACTGTCATTTGTGGATCTTTGACAGTCGTTACGAGTCGTCAGAGGCACAAAAGTCTGACAACCAGTCTAACCAAGGGGTATCGTATTACCCAGTTACTGGGTTGTGGAGGTCAGATAGGCAGTCGTTCCATGTAAAATACTGGTATTCAGCTGCATCCGGTTAGACTGGAAGCCGACCCCAACATAGTTGGGAAAAGGCTAGGCAGATTGATTTTTGAACTGTGTATGAAAGTAACAACTAATTGAGTATGAAACTGTGTGTGTGTGCATGAAGTCCTGGGTTCAATTCCCAGGTCGGACAAAGTGTGACCTCTGAGTTTATTTCGGACTTTCTTCTCAGCGTAGTCACATAGGAAACACCGACCTCATTTATCTTATTTGACGGCGCGTCTAAAGATATTACGACGCTAAACTTACGAAGTTGATTTTCGAACGATTGTGACAGCTGTCAACTTGACAGAACCCCGGGTACTGGGGAGGCGGCCCCCCCGCCAAAAAATATTAGAAGATCGCGGTGATGGATCGAAACCGGGAAACCGGCAAGAATTCATGGCGACTGTGGTATTGGTGATCATGGTGACTACCCTGGCAGGGCAGTGAGTTGATTGATCTGCGCTCGCGCCTCACGTACTCGGTGGAACGTCGTTTACATTATTGTTCATTCCCATTTAATTACATCTCCTAGCCCGCAAACCCACCTATAATAAGAGACAATAAGACCTCTTCTGATAAAGACCACGTCTTGCCTTTATATTTTTAATATTTTTTAATATAACGTGTACAAGTGATTCCAACATCCCATTTACAAAATAAACAATTTCATTTCGTTATTGGGTTTGTGGCGGTATCTACATCGCCACATGTGAACTACGCATCGAAGACCTGACGTCACATAAATCCTGCATCGCGCAATTAGAGTTTACCGTGCAGTAAACATATATACAAAAACCCAATATCAATCATTGGGCAGTTGCCCGCCAGACACAACACCCGTCTGGTAGGAGGATCCTCCCTTTTCTATGGGGGATGAGTGAACTTTACACCCTGTTCCTCATACCCCTAAATTGGTGACCCCGACGTGATACGTTAACGCAGCCTTCGTGCAACTACTCCAGCGTGACGTCATCATCATCACTCCCGCAAGCGTTCAGTGAGGCGAGTCACACAGCCAAGCCAACACCCGAGGCGTCAACGGGTATCCTGACCACCAGCATGCAGCGAACGCGCATTCCTGGTCATCACCCTCAGCCTCATCACCCCGACCCACTGGGGAATCACATCAATCACCTCAACCTCATCACCCTGAGCCACTGGGGAATCACCGCAAACAGTTCCGACCCACCGCGAACAATGCGGCACCCGGTTCCGACTCACTGGAACCACAACTGGCACTGGCAAGCATCGCAAGATACAAGACTTAGCTTACTATCGACCTCCGGTCTCCGGAGGGGAGTGATGTGGCGGTATCTACATCGCCACATGTGAACTACGCATCGAAGACCTGACGTCACATAAATCCTGCATCGCGCAATTAGAGTTTACCGTGCAGTAAACATATATACAAAAACCCAATATCAATCATTGGGCAGTTGCCCGCCAGACACAACACCCGTCTGGTAGGAGGATCCTCCCTTTTCTATGGGGGATGAGTGAACTTTACACCCTGTTCCTCATACCCCTAAAGGTTTTTCCACCGGGAATTTCTCAGTAGCAACCCGGAGTATGGATTAGTGGCCGGCTCGCCCCCTATTTCATGGAATTTCACAACATAATTGGCGAGAAATGGGTGTACTAATAGATACACCTACCTAACTCTTACAGGAATACAGGCATGATGTTATATACTTTCATACATAATGAAAATATGTATGTTTTAGTGTGAGGAAGTATGATTTTTATGAACATGATTTTAATTTTTATGGTAATATTTTTTTAGCATGGACGTTAAACTATTGCGGGTTAACAGAAAGACCCTTTGTTAGTTAACATACTGTTTACTCTAAGCTTCCTGGGTCGGGCAAAGTGTTATTGGATTTTTCCATTAGGAATTTTGTAGTAACAGCCCGGAGTTTGGAAGTTGGCGGTTTGATACCCCCGTGCCTCGGAAAGCACGTTAAGCCGTTGGTCCTACGCCTGATCTCTCTCCGGTCGTGTCGGATTGCCGTCCCATCGGACTATGAGAGTGAGGGAAGAGAGAGTGCACTTGTGTCTGCGCAAACACTTGTGCACTATAATATCTCCCGCGCCGAAGGCTAGTCTCCGTTGAGATTGGCCGCCGTGGCGGAAAATACGGTCTGGAGGACTCTAAGCTCACATCGGAAAATCCTTTTAGTTTTACCCTCTTTACATCCAAAAGGCGTTTATGAATAAAACAAACGAATAAACAGCAACAAAACAAACAATTTAATAAAATTATAATTATAACACATAGCGTGCCGTTTTAATGGCGATATTTATTTAACAAATCTGGTATACGGTTTCGCGTTTTCGTTTTTTTTTTTTTTTTTTTTCTAAAATCACAACCTGTACCTACTTAAAGAACTGTAGCGCAGAGTTCATTTTTCGGGGTCATAACTCACAACATCGCATCAATGAAATTAAAACGAATAACGTGCAAAGAGTAAGCGAATCGAAGGAAAGAGAGAGCCTTATGTAGGTATTTTTCATCTTCCGAATCATTTTATTTTATTATAATGTTTTTGATTACTGGCCACTAGCCCCGTTGGGGAGCTTATGGTCGAAAGCGCGAAATGACAAGTGGGTTGCAAATTGTCAAAAGATATTATTTAAAATAGTCAAAAGCGCAAAATGTCAAAAGCTCAGAATGTCAAAAGACTACCCGTGTGTAAATGGTATTATTATTAATGTCGCCATTGTAGCGGCACGTTGTATAACTTTGAACGCCCTAATCCTGGTTAATCTTGAACACAGCCTTAGCAACGGTGCCCTTCTTCAGATCTTCTATGGCGGCCGCGTACTCTGACAGGCTGTAGGTCTTCACGCCGAGCTTTTCGTAATCCAGATACCTGGAAAAACAGCATTATAGTTAATAATTTCTTCTTGAAGGCCTGAATTTCGCTTACGCGAATGACGGTCGCGTACGCGTAGTAACGTAGTACGCGCCGCAGACGTCAGTGTCGCAATAAGGTGTTATAATAGACCACATTACGCACGCGTGACCGACGCGATGTACGCGACTGACATCAGCGTAAGGCGTCGTCCTATTTGGCGAAGATCGCACGATCAAACGCATCGTACGATCGTTATTAAGCCTTTCATGTGCTCGCACGATTACTTGCGAGGTTCTAATAGGACACTCTGATGAAATTTGTATGTTTGAACTCATCGCACGACGAGAACGCATCGTGTCATCGAACGCAAGTAATCGTGTAATGTAATGAGTATGAGTAATGTATTTATTTTATTTATTATTTTGTTATTGTTCACTCATTATGTGCTGCACTGATTGACGTCATGACGTCAACGCCGGCTGTCACTGAAAACCAGCGCTGGGGCTCTGTCTCGCATAGGGTCGCAGCATTATTTTGAGTGATGGCCGTTTTGCGTGAATGTGACGCATATTTTCCCGCAAATTGTTATTTTCGTATATTTGTCCTTTCTTGGCGTCATGTTTAAACATATTTTCTTTCTTTCTTTCTTCTTTTTCTTTCGTGCGAGCACATGAAATGCTTACGTAATAATGATCGTACGATGCGTTTGATTGTGCGATCTTCGCCAAATAGGACAACGCCTAAGAGGAATTCAGGCCTAAAGAATCCTGCTTCTTGTTTTAACATAAAATATATCGTATCGTATGACACTCGGCAATACTGTAGCTTCTAATTAGTGAAAGAATTTTCGGAATTGGATCAGGAGTTCCGAAGATTACCCCCTACATAAAAACTGTTCCCGTTGTTCCCCACGACTTCGTCTGCGATCCAGTATAAAACGTAGCCTTCTCCAGGTCATGGCCTACCCCTTTATTGAAATCATCAAATGACTTCTCCCGCTCTGGGCGGAGCGGGAGGGCGTGTCATTTATTGACTAAGGGCGGGTTGTTTCACGTCCACTTTACGCACGGGTATACGTCAAAAATGGCGCTAACTATCGTCAAATAAAAAACAAGCGTTGTTTCACGAAATAATGGAATAACTTTGACACAACGCTTTGTATTTAACGAACGTTAAATTTGACGTACGTATGTTACGTTAACCAACCGTTTGAAACAACCGGCCCTTAAACTCATCCGTGTTCCTTCAGTTGCCTGTTGCCAAGGGTCCCGGTATCCCTTTCGGACTTCCCCGCAACCCTGGCAGCATGGTCTACCCCTGTGCCAAATCCATTCAGTGACAACGTAACAAACAAACAGACAAACTCACTTTCGGATTTATAATATTACTAGTTGCGCTCCGCTGTTTCACCCGTGTAAGTCTCGATTCCGTGGGAATATCGGGATAAAAAGTATCCTATGTCCTATTCCAGATCATGGTCTACCCCTGTGCCAAATTTCATCCAATTCCGTTCAGGCGTTTAGCGTGAAAGCGTAACAAACAAACAAACTCACTATCGGATTTATAATATTAGTTAGGATTATGTAAAGATGGAAGATTTTAGTCACAGATCTGAAAAGTGAAGACCCTTTTTTGGTCGTCCCATTAGAGATCTTATAAATTAACCATTGAGAATTTGCTGGTGAGTTTGTTGCGCCACTTCTTCTTCCCAGCTAAAGCATTAGGAAGTGGTGAAGGGAGGGCGTTTTGGGGGACTGTCTTATTAATTTTGACGTCGAAAAGTGCTGATTCTCAGCCTAGTTTGAATAAATGACTTTTGATTTTAGAATATTCATATGACAGCCGTTGGTCCCGGCTGTCAGTTGTGGATCTTTGACAGTCGTTACGAGTCGTCAGAAGCACGAAAGTCTGACAACCAGTCTAACCAAGAGGTATCGTATTACCCAGTTACTGGGTTGTGGAAGTCAGATAGGCAGTCGCTCCATGTAAAGTACTGGTATTCAGTTGCATCCGGTTAGACTGGAAGCCGACCCCAACATAGTTGGGAAAAGGCTAGGCAGATGATGATGATGATTTTAGAATATTCAAGAAGAGGAAGAACCCTTACCTGCTGCCCATAGCCTTCAGCCAGCTGATAGCGCTGGGGAAACTGAACGGGTTGATCTTCACGCCGATAACAGTCAGCTCTTTGTTGTAAATGTTGAACGGGTTGATACTGAAATAAAAGAAATACTACTAAGTAAATATTATAGAAAAAAAAACAAATGTACAGTAACCTAAGTACTCACACACAGTTTTACTCGATCGAGCAATTATGTTGAGTAAAGACCACGGCTCGGGCTTTCGTCTACACATTCAGCATTAATCTATCGAGTGGCGCGCGGCGTTCAGTATTAGTAACCGAACCTTTCGAGCCGAAAGATTTAAACTACGATCAACAATGGCGGAGAGACGGCCGACTCGCAGACACGTACGCACGGCTACACATCAAGCTATTATTGTATAGGACTTCCGTACAATGCGAGATCAGCTTATACTGGAAATGTATAGCTTGATGTGTAGCCGTGTGTACAGACGCTTGAGCCAAGCGCGACGGTTCGCTTCGAGTAGGTGCTAAGGAAATTACTTTGATTTAATTCCATCGAGCCGGCTCGATGCGAGCCTTTGAGTTGTGAGTTTTGCGGTCCACACGTTGATTTTTACTCGTTTTGTAGTAAAACTATCGAGTGAACCGGTATCGGTCTATTGAAGTGCTGGATCAATAATCCGGCAACCTCCGCCCGCGCCGTAATATGTATGTACATACATACATGATATTCGCTTTATGAAATGCTTTATTTGATTTATTATGATTTTTTCTCTATAATCCAGTAATCCGAACATTCGAATAATCCAGCACTCTCTGGTTTTTAATAGGGCCGGATTAGTGACACATACATACAAGTTCTTCTGTACATACATACAAGTTACGCGCGCAAAACTTAGGCCCTTTCCCTTCCTTGGCAGTCAGGTAAAAATAAAAATGACTACCTTCCGCCCGCGACAGACAGGGGGCCAAGTCTACTAATTTACTACAAACGTGTCAGTGGTCTCGCAAAGATGAGTTTTTGACAGATTTTGTATGGCATATCTGTCAAAAACTGATCATTGTGACACCACTGACACGTTTGTAAATTAGTTGACTAGGCCCCTTGATAGACAGACAGACAGAGTTACTTTCGAATGTATGGATGTTAATTTGATCAGACGCAGGTAAAATTTAGTTTCATTGCACGTTCACATACAAAATCAGCCTCTAATATCCCCCAGGCCACGTGCCAAGTTTCATCCAAATGCGATCAGCCGTTAGTAAATAAATAAGGATGTCTTCTTACGAGGCGTTGTGTGTGGGCGGACAGCAGCCGAACAGCACGTACTTGCCGCCCTCCTTCAGGTAGTTGAAGCTGATCTCCATCACCTTACCAACTCCTGGAAACATAACGTTTGTAATAAATAAAAAATTAACCCTAGCGATTTATTTTCACTCTATTTTATCCTATCAGCGTTTTGGGCTGCAATATTGTCTATGTGATTTGTGTAATTCTTATTCTGCGGAAAACCTCAAGCGGCGAAAGTATAATAGCCTTATAGACAATTATATTATATCGAAAATTGATTATTTAAGTTTTATTTGTATTTTTAAGTCAGATTTATGTTGCAATTGGCTGTATTTGTGTACCAATAGATTGGTATGTAAATACAGTTAATGGACACAGAACCAGACAGATAAAGCAGCGCAAAGCGGATTCTACTTATTTAGACAGATCTAAATGGGTGTAACTGCATTTCCTTTTGTTTAATGCATGCCGTGGCAGCCTTTAATTAAGGCTACACTATTAAATGTTTTAATTCAACATGAGTTCTTAAACATGTATCTTTGGTGTAAGCTTTGTTGGCTGTCCTTAAATAAATAAATAAATAAATAAATATTTTCGAGCCGTTTGGGGTTGAAACCCTAGGGCCGTGGGGTCCAAGTGCTCATAGTTTATTTAATGAAATCTCGAAACGGCTGTTTGACACTTCCCGCGACCCAAGGGCTGGCTTTTACCTTGGTCAGAGGCTAAGCATTGCCATTCAACGTGGCAATGCCGCCAGTCTCTTGGGTACACTACCAGCCGACAGCGATGCGGAGGAATTTTTCGACGCCATATTTTAGATATTAGTTGTTTATTTGTACAGTTAGTTTTATTTTATTTTATTTAATATTAGTTAGAATATTCTTATTTCTATCAAATCAAATCAAATCAAATTATTTTATTTCACATAAGCCTACATGGGTACTTATGAAACGTCAGAAGCTAGGTGCACGGTTCCAATTGGTCGTTTGCGTTTCCTATGGAGAAGAGCCGGCAAGAAACTCCATGGTTACTCTTTTAAAAGATAATGAACTTTTACAATATTTTTGAATTACAGTGTTAATATGGGAGGACGGTGTAGGCCTTTCAAAAAGTCTATAATCCACAAAGCCTACAACGTTCTCACATTCACAAGGTAGAAAAAAATCTATATAAGATAAATATGAAACTACAAATAAAAACCTATTTAAACCAAATGACATGATTGCCATTACAACTGTAACAAATCTGAATAATTAACATGTCGGCAAAAGCCACTAATAAATCTATGGTTTTTTTTTTTTTTTAAAACGTACTTTATAGTGTACCTGTTTGTTGTACCTCTTGAATAAAAATAAAATAAAAATAAGATGACGTGAAAAGGTAGGGCACGAAAGATACAACGAGATTATATGGACTGATTAGACGTACCTATCCCAATCTAGGTACAGTCGTATCGCGATCTACATAGTTCTACCGCTAACCTAGACATATCGAGAAATAAACCCATTGCATAAAAACTGGAAGGAGGATCGCGAAAGATTTAACGCCCACCTCCAGACACAAATGCAAAACAAAAACAAATCAAATTAAAAATAATAAAAACATGAATTTAAAAAATTTAAAAAAAAAAATTCACTGTGCAATTTTATGAGATATTGTGTGTTAGTATGGATTTAGCAATACAGCTCCTTAACTTAGAAAAAATCTCAAATTTCTAGTCATTCAATAGTGAACATTTCAAATCATATAATGAACATTTATAGAGTTGTACGGAAATCGGTTGTCATGATAAGGGCATGTGATGCGAAGAAATGACGAAAATGTTGTGAGGAAAGTTTTGGGTATGAATGTCGATGGCTATAAGAGTAGGGGAAGACCAAAGGAACGATGGATGGACTGTGTGAAAGATGATATGGCTAGAAAGGGGGTGACTACCGAGATGACGGCTAATAGAGAAGTATGGAAGAAAGGGACATGTTGAGCCGACTCCAAATAAATTGGGATAAGGGCAGGAGAATGATGAACATATAGAGTTGTATTGATATTTTTTATGAATATAATTCATAATAAATAATATTTTATTTAAATAAATATTTAATATGGCCGCAAATCATATTTTGACACATACAACCTGATACTGACCTGCATATAGCAAAAAATTTAAGAAAATTTGTATTTCGCGGGCTACCCTGAAACTTTCGCCTTAAGTTGATCGATTCGCAGAAAGAGAGAGATTTTTCGCAGTTTTTCTATAGGGATAGTATAATATAAGACTGAACAAAATCAAATAGTTTGACTAAAACGTTACCTGTGCAGTCAATGATGACATCGTAAGTAATATTCTCTTTAGCCTCTTTAGCCAACACGTCAGGTGTGACTAGCCTGAAGCCAGTATCTGAAACAATGAAATTAATCATGATAATAATGTATTCAAACTTATTGAGCTTCTCAACTTTGATTATAAATCTGCCTAGTTTCATAGAGGGATGTAAATCTGCAAGCAAATCCCTTGTCATTTTTCGTGATTTAAAATTACTTGGCAATGGCATTGACGTTTGACAACATAGAAGAATAGACGTGCATAAACCGGGAAAGCAGGGTTTTTGTCAAAGGCACACTTATAATATTCCCACTGCTGGGACACAGGCCTCCTCTCTGTGAGAGAGAGTGGGCCGTAATCCACCACTCAGGCCCAGTGCGGGTTGGTAGATGTCACATGTCTTCGAATTTTTCGTTCTAGGACATGCCGGTTTCCTCACGATGTTTTCCTTCACCGTTTTGAGAGTGGTGTTGAAATAATTTACACAAAGTAAAGCGCCTGGCGGGGGTTCCCGTAAGTCGTTAAGGCAACCCTGCGCTTTTATAACAGTCAATTAAAAACCGATTTTATAAATAAAGTAAGTAATAATTTTATCAAATCTTACCCAATCTCTTGACGATGTCTAATCTTATCTGGTTCATCTCGGAGACGGTCACCTCCCTGTGTCCGTGGTGGTGCAGGGTGGTGATCCATAGGTTTCCTGGTTATGAGAAGAGTCTATTAACATGTGCGACATAAAGGTCCTTTCCACCTTGGCCACGACATCACCACTCGCGCGACCTGCGTCTTGCGTCTGCGACCGCGGCGAGAACAAATGTTAGAAGTTATTTATAGCGTGGCGTGAACCGCGGTGCGGCTTGCGGAGAGATGAGTGGCGCGGGAACATTCGAAGGTCACCTCGCGCTGCAAGACGCACCGCCCTATGTCATGGCAATGGCCTTCAAGGCCTTGAGCGATGAGGCTTGCGACTGACTTGCGTCAATTGACACGTCCGTGCGGCCGCGTGTCTCCTGTTTCCGTCTCTCGCTCCACAAGTCGCGTCGCGGTTACTCGTGGAATCCTCTGAACAACTACTTTCATTTGTTTTCTCCGCAGTCAATAACGCAAGACGCGTATCGCTTGAGCGTGTAGCTCGTGGCCACGGGGTAACAGTCGGTTAAACTTGATTTTGAACCTTGAAGCTGGCTCCCCGTAAATAAAAACTCTTTGACATTTTTAATGGGTATTCATAAGCATTACTTACCGATGATTCCAGCACCAAGAATTAGGATCTTCTGTCCTACTTTGAGGGGGGAAGCGCGGTCGAAGCCGTGGGAGACGCAGGAGTAGGGCTCACAAAGACCAGCTGAAAACAAAACATATGATCTAGTATTTAGCGAGGTCATGTCCAAAATCTAGACACATTTACAGGTTCTTTTTACGTTTTTAATTGAGAAATAAGCAGACTGGTCGTAATTAGTCACCACCCTCGCATCAATGGACATCTGAAATATCAAAGGCGTTTAAATGTCTTAGCATAATCAACCTGTAACGTTCCCACTGCTGGGACACATGCCTCCTCTCTGTGAGAAAGCCTGGGCCGTAATCCACCACGCGGGCTCAGTGCTGGTTGGTAGATGTCACATATCTTCGAGTTTTTTCGATCTAGGACATGCCGGTTTCCTCACGATGTTTTCCTTCACCGTTTTGAAGGCAGTGGTGATGAAATTATTTACACAAAATAAAGCGCCTGGCTGGGTTCGAACGCACGGCAACTCGTAAGTCGAAGCCGTTACTGGAGGCCATCACTGCTCTCTACTTCTTCAGCAAAATCCTTACCCTGTTCAGTGGTAATTCCATCAGGTAATGCGAAGACCTGGTTCTGTGGGGACCTCACATACTGCGCCCATCCGCCATCCTGCCAGATGCCGATGGTGCTGTTAATACCAGCTGTTAAGCAGTACTGGTAGTCGCCCTTACGGCAGAAGTCACAGAGGTTACAGGACCTGGGAAAATAAAGGATGGTGAGATAAAACTTTAGAAGGATATGCGAGTGACATGGTGCAGGGTTTCGTGACGACACACAAACTGATGTTCGAGGATGACGATGATGATGGTGACGGTGATGACGGTGATGATGAAGATGATGATGATGGTGATGATGATGATGATGAAGATGTTGATGATGGTGATGGCGACTATGGTGATGGTGATGATGGTGATGACGACGATTATGACGATGGTGATGCTGGTGATGACGATGACGATGGTGATGATGATGAAGATGATGACGATGGCGATGATGATGATGATGAAGATGATGATGATGGTGATGATGGCGATGACGACGATTATGACGATGGTGATGATGGTGATGACGATGATTATGACGATGGTGATGGTGATGATGGTGATGACGATGACGATGGTTATGACGATGATAGTGATGGTCATGGTGATGATGAATATTGATTACCTATATCATTTATACGTCAGTCAAGATGTCAGATGTTACACATCATAATTATGCGACAACTGTAAGCCCCCTCAATTTTTTTCTTTTATTTTTATTTGACTAGGGACTTTTATAACCGCAATGCGTATGATAGTCCCATCGTACTCCAAGTACACACTGCTTCGGATTATATTTGAGCCATGTACCTGAATAGGCTTTTCGCCAAAGTCAAAGTCAAATAATTGATTACAATTAGGCACCTAAAAGGCACTTTTGAACGTCAAACACCAACTCACGACTTTGAAGGCGTTCAGTGCGCTAAACGCACATTAGGCGACGAATTAAAAAAATGATTGGTACTGCCATCTACAGGATGAAATTGAATTCATGGGCACCTTCTTAAAGGGGCATTGTACGCATCATTATGAACAATTTTCACTATGGGACTAACCCAACCAAACATGAGGTGTGAACATTTTGACGAGCTGATTTTCCAACGGACGATTGAGACGCTTTCAACGTACCTCATGTGCCAAATTTATGATAAGTAGTTTAGAACTATGATCCCACACATGAACGTACATACATACCGGACAAAATACCGTAGTCGGGTAAAAAGGCTATGCAGGTGATGAGGTTGGTTTAGCATAAGATGATTTACATAAATTACACTTACCTGTTGGGATCAATGACGACTTTCTGTCCGACCTTGAAGATGGATTTCTTGCCGACAGCGTGGATGACACCGGAAGACTCGTGTCCAAGGGGAATGGGGCGGGTTTTAATAGCTGGGAACTCACCCTGGAAAGGATCACAATACAGGGTGTTAAAGAAATTGCTTACGGATAGGTTCAGTATCGATAAAGGAATCCAGGAAAAAAAAAACATAAAAGAAATATTGCAAGATCAACCTATTTTTTTTGGCTGGTATCTAATAATCTAATTATTAGCCATATGTCAGCTAGCACACGCCAATGCGTGTGCTAGCTGACATATGGCTAATAATTAGATTTATGTTTTATGTTGCGTAATGTAAATGATTTTGCAAATTTTTGTATGGAATCAAATTTTTCTAACTGAACAGACAGCTGTGCTGCTGGGGAGTTTGTTGCGCCACTTCTTCTTCCCAGCTAAACCACTAGGAAGTGGTGAAGGGTGGGCGTTTTGGGGGACTGTCTTATGTAATTTTAACGTTCGAAAAGTGCTGATTCTCAGCCTAGTTTGAATAAATAACTTTTGATTTTGATTTTGAGTACCTACTAACTTAATAAACATAAGTAACGTTTTTAACTTAAACAAAAAAATAGCTATTTTTAACTTACTGGCAAAAAACCTCAAACAACATTTGTATCAACAGTTTTACGCATTATTTACATTTATTTTTTTGATATCTTGGCTTTTGAATGAAAATTCATTGATCAAGAAATAAATGTGAAAACAAAAAAAGAAACAAAAAGAGTCAAAAGTTGCAACAATTTGTAAAAGAGTGTTTATGTTTATTAAGCGCGGAGACGAGAAAGTTTCCAACTATTCCATTGAGTGAAACTCCCGCGCATAGCTGCGGAACTATGCCAGTCAGGTCATATTGCAGAGATAAACTGCTCCACCGAACCGCACTTATCGAAATTTTGTTTCAGTGCTATTAGTAGACGTGCTCAAGTGCGGAGAAGTGCCGTTCAAATCAGTGCTCAAAGTGGAATCCCTCGTTTTTTTAGCCATTCCCTATAAGACGGTTATCGGCTATAAAGTCTTTATATAAAAAACAAAATTCTTTTTCCAATCCTTTTTATTTCGAAAATATACTTGTATATATTAAAAGTTATTGCAATTTTAAAAGTGTGGTAATTCGTTTTGACGGCTAGTATGATTAGGAAAAGCAGATGATGATACAATTTATTTACCTGAAGGATATGCAGATCAGTACCGCAGATTCCGGAGTAGTGAACCTTCACGATGACGTCATCGTCATTGCTGATCTTGGGCAGGGGATAGTTCTTCTGGAAGCTCAGGGAAAGCTTGCTGCCGTCAAATACTACTGCCTCCATGTTATTTGTTAACTGTATCAGAAGATTTTTAAAATTATTTTTGAAGTAACAACTTCTTTAGGCGCGTTGAGCACTTTTTGGGTGAACAAAAATCATGGAACTCTCATCATCGTCATGCTTGAAGAAATGTTTTTAGCGCCATCTACTGTCTACCGTTTGAATTACGTTGGGGTTACGCATTGTTGCTTAGTTTTCACTTCTATCGGCAACTCCCAGAGACTGCCCTGCATGTTTTTTTATAAGTCTCTTTAAACTGAATCGAATCCTGCGCGGAATGTAGGTCGAAATTCGTTCGAGCCGATTGTGTCAATTAAAATGTATGGATCTATTCAAACTGGCACGAACAGTCGCGTTTCGGCTCAGTGTGGCCAGCACCCTAATTGCGTAAAACAATACCAATCACAATCAATGAATGATTTTTAACAACGTAAATTACGCAATGAATGTTGTTGAACTGTCAAAACAAACATTGCCACTAACTAATCAAATGTTGTAATTTAGGAGAAATAAAACATTTGATTAGTTACTGGCAATGCTAAACAAGTTTTATTTATATTAAAAAACTCTTTACAAAAAACACACTAAACAGTGAAAAATTACTTTAATTTCGGAAGTCGGTATCTTTGCTTTCAATTTTTTGTTTTTTGCCACCGACTTCCGAAACTAGTTATTTTTCCCTCGTTAGTGTTTTATTTGGAAGTCGGTTGTTTTTTTTTTTGTAAACTGTTTTTATTTTGCACTTTTCTATTGTGGTAACTCAAGCATACAAAAAAAAACATACCTATAGTCGAATTGAGGACTTCGTTTTTTTTTGAAGTCGGTTAGAAATGTAAACAAGATGCGTTCAACGTTGCACACGATCGACAACAAAGTCTAGTAGGTATATAATAAGTAATTATGAGAAGTTTTCCTCAACTGTAACGGCCTTGAAGAAACATAATTATTACGAACTAATACTACATTATTCAATCTGCCAAACTGCCTATGAGCTATAATAATGTTGTATTATTATAGCTCATAAAGAGACTGCTTGAGAGGGGCTTGTTGTAGAGGAGCTCGTGGCTACGTAATAACAGCCGCACGGGTCGGTCCATCAGGTTAAGCTACGCTTGCCGGGGTTGGTCTTTGGATGAGTGACCATGTTTACATACCGAGACTCCTCCGTGTCTCGGAAAGCACGTTAAGCCGTTGGTCCCGGCTGTCATTCGTGGATCTTTGACAGTTGTTACGGGTCGTCAGAACCCCGAAAGTCTGACAACCAGTCATACCAAGGGGTATGATATCGTATTGCCCAGTTATTGAGTTGTGGAGGTCAGATAGGCAGTCGCTCTATGTAAAAATTAAATTAAAAATTTAAAAAACCCCCGACAAAAACAAAGCGTCTAAAAAGTAAAAAAATTATATCATAAAAGTTGTAGGTAATATTTTGATCCAACCGTCGTCGTGGCGGGGGACGGCTAATGCAAACGCCAACACACACTAGGTATAATGAATGTATGCTGTTGTAAAAAGGATAGCTGCTGTTAACTTCCTATTTTCATTATCATTAGCAGCAGAGGTATCGTGTTGAGACCTTTCCAATGAGTCCAAACACGATACCTCTGCTGTAAGTTCGTGAGGGAGTTGGGTATCCTGCAAATTCCAGGTGATGCTGCAGCATCAGCTCAAGATTACTACATATATTCTTTTCATACCATTGAAATAAGAGAATTCTAAATTTCCAATCGTTTAGACCTGTGGAAGATGCTCACATCCATTCATCAACTAGAAAAGAGCTGAAGATTTTCAAACGGCTGAACCGATTTTCTTGAATCATAGCTAAGAACACTCTCGATTAAGTCACCTTTCAAACAAAACCAAAAAAATCAAAATCGGTTCAGCCGTTTGGCAGCTACGATGGCGCAGACAGACACACAGATACACAGATACACACGTTAAACTTATAACACCCCTCTTTTTCCGTCGGGGGTTAAAAATACTGGTATTCAACTGCATCCGGTTAGACTGGAAGCTGACCCCAACATAGTTGGGAAAAGGCTAGGCAGATTGACTTGTACGAAATGAAATACCTACGTATATAATTATTTATAACTAATTTGGGTTTTTTTATAATTATGACTAATTTGGGATTTTTGTAATTATGATATAAAGTAAGTAAACCCACATAATCTTTTTAAAGATAAACCCACTTACCTACTTATAATTGTAATTACTACTACTAATACTTATAATTACTCGAAAAGGTCGCTGGATGTTCTACGCATCCAATACAACAATGTTTTTAGGATGCAGTTGCGAATGCCTCGTTGTTGCAGTGCCTCAGAAATGTTCGCGGTAAACCATACCGATGGATTTCATGCCATAATCCGCAAAAAGACGGCCTCACTCCTGAGCAGAATAAGGGGCAGTCGCAATAGCATCCTGAAGGTTGTAGCGGCAGATAATTACTCCGCCATAATAAGGCAATTTGTGAGAAGACTTATACCCTAGTGTCCACGTCTGGGTGTCTAGTGAGGGTTGGTCTTCTCACAAATTCGTCTTTAGTTTAAGTTACTAACAATAGTGTTTTAAGTGCCTGTTACTAACAATTTATGGATCTCTTAGTTGTCCGATTTTTTTTAATTTTTTTTCTAAATATATTAAGTACTTACCTACTTATACACATATACAGCGTGTTTCAAAAAGGTGCGGTTACAATTAAAGGTGTGGTACAAACCATCAAACTGGGGGCTTAAAACATTATGAATCATCGTAAAATGTCACAAACTGACAATCCTTAATGTGATCTGCGTGTAATTCATATTACGAAAGAATTCATTTGTTTGACAGTTTTCTATGGAGATTCGTAAAATGGTCCACAAATTATGAATTGCTTTTAAGTCAAATTAGAGGAATTGCTAATGACAGCTGGGATTCAGGAAATGAACTGCTTTTAGAGGAATTGCTAATGTGGCCGGTTTAGGCCCGCTGAACAACTTTCACTATGGGACCAACATAGTTATCGCGAAAAAATTATCAACAGTCCCATACAAATCTTCAATATATACCTACTCGATCCAAATGTATGAGACGGCTGATAATTTTTCTCAATTACGATTATGGTTCCATGAAGACTTGTTTAGTTTGATTTTATCAACAGGCTGTAAGGGTAAACACTCTTGTCATTAAAACCATGGGTAGTTGACTTAAATATAAAAATAAATGACCGAACACAACAAAAAAAAAACGTCATTTTCATTAAAAGATTTTAAAAAGTTTCTATCCGACACCGTGCTCTCTAGCGAAACAGCTGACTGACTGAGGGAGGGGTCGCGCTCGCGGCCGATCAGGTCACATCCCGCACCCCTCGCCCGTGTTGAGACGCAAGTTCGTTGCCCTAGCGCATAGGGCAACGAACTTGCGTCTCTTGTGGTAAAATGTTGATTTTAAAAAAAGAAAAAAAAGTTGCAATTTTCCATTGATTTTAAGTTCTATAAATGAAACCAAACCACTGGTTGCAAGGATAACGGTGTTCACCCTAACATTCTGTATATCACACCTAATACACGCTATATAGGAACCTACATACTTATACATACACTAAGTAAAAAACCCTGTCCGATCCGAAAGGGGCACATAGGTAGGTACTGCAAGAACAAAATCAATCAATCTGCCTAGCCTTTTCCCAACTATGTTGGGGTCGGCTTCCAGTCTAACCGGATGCAGCTGAATACCAGTATTTTACATGGAGCGACTGCCTATCTGACCTCCACAACCCAGTAACTGGGTAATACGATACCCCTTAGTTAGACTGGTTGTCAGACTTTCGTGCTTCTGACGACTCGTAACGACTGCCAAAGATCCACAAATGACAGCCGACTGCTTAACGTGCTTTCCGAGGCACGGAGGAGTCTCGATATGTGAAAATGGTCACCCATCCACGGACCAACCCCGGCAAGCGTAGCTTAACCTGATGGATCGACCCGAGCGGCTGTTATTACTTAGCCACGAGCTCCTCCGCTGATTCGCTCAGATTATTGTTCAAAATACGTAAGTACAAAGAATTAATTAAATTAAATTAAAATCTTTTGACTTTATAGTCCATTTGGTTAGTATTAGGTAGGTACACGATAATAAATAATAATAGTATTAAAAAAACAGACATTTTTATCGTAAAAACAGTTTTGCTTTTATAAACTAAAAACTTGTGTAAAATATATTGAATTATCACACAAGTGAACCTTTTATAATTTTTATAAATAATAAAATTTTATCATTTTCTTACCCGACTCAGATATCAAATGCTAGTCTGATAGGTGTAGCTAACTTTGCTGACACTGAACGAATAAAATGAAAATGACCGAGAGATTGAACTTGAACTATTTATCAATCGAGATAATAAATTATTTATACAATTAAATTATTTAAGGCACGGAGGGGGTCCTGGATAAACAATAACATTACAGCCGTACGGGTCGATCCAAGGTTAAATTAAACTGCTCTTGCGGAGTCCGTTCCGGTCCGTGGATTAATGACCATCCAATATACAGTGTGATTCTTTATAATGTGCACATTATCGAAATGAGGGATCTATGCTTAATTTTACCGACGGCAAAAATATTTACAAAATCTAAATACTTTTTACATTTTCTTTAGGGAATTTTTAAAACTTTTTTTCGCTACTATCGTATTACCCAGTTAATGGGTTCTGGAGGTCTGCTAGGCAGTCGCTCCATGTAAAATACTGGTATTCAGCTGCATCCGGTTAGACTGGAAGCCGACCCCAACATAGTTGGGAAGAGTCTAGGCAGATAACATCTCTTTAAATTAGATCTGTTCCATTGAATGACTATTTCATAAAATAATGACATTTGACAGCAAATCTAACTTAGAGAGAGGTATTAATGATTCTAATGATTATAATTCTGTAAATACATATTTGTTAAGGTCGCGAATCATATTTTGATCACGGTACAATCTAACACTGACCTGCACATTGCAAAAAAAACGTAAGACAATTTCGCGGGCTACGTTAGCGTTTATAACACTTAATTTAAGTTGTAACCGGTAATATTCAGTGTTACATTTTCTAATTTTAATTTATTATTGAAATAATCTACTCATTACAATGTTTACTATATGAGTTGTATTGCAATATGTGGTTAGCTAGCGAACTCGAAAATTGATAAATATTATTTACTAGCTGCGCCCCGCGGTTTCACCCGCGTAAGTCTCGATCCCGTGGGAATATCGGGATAAAAAGTATCCTATGTGTTAATCCAGGTTATAAGCGATCTGTTTGCCAAATTTCATCCAAATCCATTCAGCCGTTTTTGCCTGATTGAGTAACAAACATCCAAACACACAAACTTTCACATTTATAATATTAGTAGGATTTTACTTCAATGGTCCTAGTTAATCATTTATAATTTCCAGTTACATCTAAAAATAGCTATATGTAGGCGGGCACGCCCTTTGTGCCTGGAGGCTTTTATTTAGTTAATTTATGTTTACATTTACTTTTATTTCTGCTTGAGTACATATAGTTCTCGTTTTTTTTTTATTGGTATATTAGCGTGTGCTAGCTGACATATGGCTAATAATTAGATTTATGTTTTGTGTTGCATAATGTACTTAAATGATTTTGCATACTTTTGTATAGAATCAATTTTCTAACTGAACAGACAGCTGTGCTGCTGGGGAGTTTGTTGCGCCACTTCTTCTTCCCAGCTAAAGCACTAGGAAGTGGTGAAGGGTGGGCGTTTTTGGGGGACTGTCTTATGTAATTTTGACGTTCGAAAAGTGCTGATTCTCAGCCTAGTAAATCAATGTCTTTTGATTTTGATTTAAGTTATACGTTTTAAGTAATAAGTTACGTTTAAAGTTATAGCCAGTGGGAAATTGGCTCAAAAGTTGTGCCATGCCCCCCAGCGGGGGCTATAGGCAATGTTTAAAAATCCGTGTCGCTCTCCACCAGTGGTGCCAAATGGAAATAATTTTGAAAGTTGTGAAGCTGTCCCCCAGTGGTGGACAACGAGAATAAATTTTAAAAGTTGTTTCGCTGTCCTCCAGTGGTGGCCAAGAATTGGAGGACATCGGGAATAATCGAAATATTCGACATCTATTTGCGACGTTGCCCACTTTCAGAATAAACGCTCTTCACACTAAACAAAATTAGATACATTACTACCCGCCAAATATTATGCGGTTTATCAAAGAGCATTATATACTCAACAAATATAATATAAACTAAGTACGTGTCTCGATAGGTGTTATTCTGAACTGATAACGTAACCTTTGAGCTATCTCTGATTACAATAATAACATGTTTATGAGTTTATCTTTAACGCTTACAAATATAGTAAACTTCATTATTTTTTAACTGTCAAATATCTTTATTATAGCATTATTAAGTAATAAATTGCATAGCAAATGACTTTATCTATGAGTTTTCGTTGATTTTCTTTCTTCATAATAATAATATATAGGTGTCAATCAACTCATATGTCTATGTTGTTAATTTTAATTATTTCGTACCTATATTATGTATTTTAGTGTGTACATAAATATTCAAATAAATAAATAAGTAAGTAAACATTTCGTGAATTATTACAATTGACTACATCTACAAAAACAAAAAAAAAACAACGACAAATGGTTGAAAAGTCAGTCATAACATTTGAAAAACTGGATGGATTTTAAAGGATATGAAACTAAATAAAATCGTATGAAAAAAATGTTCTATAAAAAATAATGCTAGCTACTGCCCGTGGCTTCACCCGCGTGGACCCTAATTCTTTTTCTAAAATAAAAGAAAGTTACGCCATAAAACATCAACTGTTTATCAGTCAGTGAAAGTTCCGTCAAAATTGGTCCAGTCGTTTCGGAGATAAGTCGGAACAAACAGACAGATAAAATTTTTCAAAATTGTTTTTTTATTATTTCGTACTTCCCGAGACACGGATTAGTTTCTCGGTATGTAAAGATGGTCACCCATCCAAGGATCAACCCCGCAATCGTAGCTTAACCTGATGGATCGACACGTGCGGCTGTTATTACTTAGCCACGAGCTCCAATTTTAATAATAAAAATACCTACCTATAGGAACAGATATCATATAGGAACAGATTATAATCTAATAACACATTTTTCTATGACGATAAAGTGATAATAATGATAATTAAGCCTACACATAAAAAAAACGAGACGACGCGAGTGTCGTGTCCGTGTGACACCCGCGAGGTAATTCTGTAACACAGACAGTTTAACAGCATCCATTGCGTCGTTTATGTTGTTAAGAGGAAATAGGGTCGGTCCCCTCTCCATACAAACGCTCTTGCCTGTTTTCTCTCTGGTTTATGACCTTAGAGCAATGATATTTTACAGGAAAATAAATATCAACTAGTTCTATGCCCCTATGTTTTCCGTTTTGATGATACATTATCTGTAGAAGCACTAGAACCCTCAGAAAATTCTCAAAATTGCCTGTTTAGACCGCTGTCATTAGAGCCCTATTTGTACAAATTTGACAACTATTATGAAAAAAGAAGGGCACAGTAAATATCCTTGTTATTCAATTTATAAAATATCTTTCAAAATTGGTCCAATATTGGAGGAGGAAATAGGCGAGAGCTGAACCTCGAATTATGACTTTTTGTATGGAGAAAAGACCAACCCTATTTCCTCTTAAGCAGACACATTTTTCGAATGAAGCAATGGTTTAGCAATATCCTTCAAAATCATTCAAATTGTGATTGAAAGTCTGGTTTAATTAGAACGAAGTTCCTTTCGTTTTTCCACACGTAAAAAAAGAGTCGTGTCCGTCAAAATATTACACTTTTTTTGGAAACTCTCTTTCGTAAAGTATGCAGAATATAAACATGTGTTAATAATAACAAATAATAAATAATCTTGCATAGGACGAGTAATCTGTGGCCGAGGTACTTTCCCGTTTCATAATAAAAATATTATTATACAATACGACTTACATATTGCTCCGTCGACGGCTGATAACAGAATAACTAACACCAGTAAATACTTTAATACTTATAATAATATGAACAATATTATGTAAGTGTGATAACACCATGAAAGTATAAAATAATAATAATGTAGAAGCGACACTACGCTCCGTCCACTAATCCCCTCGCGCACTAGACGGCTACGACCACGACCATGACCATAAAAACAGGCAACTAGCCGCCGACCGGCCACGAACCACGACTGGCAGGAGTCGTGGCTGCCTAGTCCGCGAGATCCCTAAATGAGGCACTCCAGCCGGTCTATTCTGTAAAATCAGTCAAGTGCGAGTTTACGTAAACCAATTTAAGGCGCAGACAACAGGCAAACGGTAAAAGTAGGCGTGATGAACAAAAAAATTGCCAAATCTATATACTTTGTGATAGCGGAAAAATAATATGTGAAACAAAATGCATCTCCAACATAAAAAAAAATGTTTTGGAGGATTCAGGAAACCTTTTCTTATTTTTTCTTTGTTTTGCGTCACGTTTACCGCAAATAAACGTATTTTCTTTCTTTCTTTCTTTCTTTAAACCCTCCAGAACCCTTTAATAGCCTCACATTCTTTTTAGCGAGGCGGCGTTTCTGCAAATGTTGCGCCAAATCCAAATAAATTGGCAAAAGGGCAGGCGAATGATGATTGTGTAGTGGTATGTAACCCACACATGCAGACGAACTTGTAAACTCAAGTGCCTGTGACGTCACACGACTCACACGTCGCTTATTTCGAACTCAGGGTTCAGTATTCGGTCACTAGCCGTCAACAAAGTAGGACACGTTCACTAACCACCAATCGCATCACTTGTGCGTCAAATTATAATCATCATAATCTTACTTATTGTACCGTGTTTAGTTATAGTACCCTTATTAAAATCATTGTGAACTAACCAATGAACATTTAATTTAATTACACTATAGAACCCGTAATCACATCAATTGCATTACACATTTTCCTACGTAAATACAAGAGTGCCACATCTAGCCTCTTATTTAAGCTTTGGCGATACTCATGAGATGATAAACGAGTAGGATAACCATACTGTACCTACATAATGACCTCAGCAAAGAACAGGCTATGTTTTAAACGTTTTTTGACAATCAAATAACCTATTTCAATTGGTTTTGAGCATAGACCATAGAAGATAGAATAAATTGACAAAAGTGACCACTCTCTAGGAAGGAAGGAGGTGTATTTATTTGTTCTTTTATTTATAACTAGCTTCCACCCGGGGCTTCGCCCGCGTGGTATGTCGATAAAAAGTAGCTTATGTCCTTCCCCGGGATGCCATCTATCTCCTTGCCAAATCGAAATCCGTTCAGTGGTTTAGGCGTGAAAAGGTAGCATACAGACAGACAGACATACAGACAGTCAGACACAGTTACTTTCGAATTTATAATATTAGTATAGATTATATTTAGGTATATTTTATTATCTCAGGCTACTGTGAACCCGTGGCTCTTCTCACCAACAACAATCCCCTAAAGGAAGATTCGTAGGACATAATTCTCTTAAAAAAAAAAAAAAAACAAATATAGGTAATTGTCCTCAGTTCAACACATTTCACAGTAACTCTACAAACTAATAAGCAGTGATAGAGTTTATCATTATTATTGCTTTGTTTACCATGGTTAAATACATATTATCTAAAACTAGTCATTTTACCGCGATTATCTTGTTATTTCACTGCATAATCAAAAAGGGTTAAGCAGTCATTTCGTCAGTTATGTGATAAATTCCATTTCCATGTATTAGCACAGTATATATCAATAACAGTATTATATCTTCATAGAAAACGGCCGAAACGACGCGCTTCGAAATCTCATTGTAAAGGGTCTTTCAACAAGGACGGGTCGATGTTGAAATTAAATAAAACAAGCTGTATGTGGAATATTAAAGAAATTATTTTTTTATTTGAAAGGCCCATTTATGCCATTATTTATGAAATATGACATCGTTTAAATGTCCACCGCGGCTTCTAACGGTGGCACGGATCCGAGAGGTCCAATTTTCAATTACTCTACTGCATAGATCCGGCAGTATCTGAGCGATGGCCTGCGTTGTGTTAGACTTTCAGGGCATCGGTTAATTGCGGATTATTGGCATAGACCTATGACTTGAGAAAACCCCAAAAAAAAAAATCTAGCGGTGTCAAATCGCACGAACTTGGTGGCCAATTCACGTTACCTCTGCGAGAGATAACCCTACCCTCGAACCGTTCATGCAGATTGTCCATTGTGTCGCTCGCTCTGTGCCACGTAGCGCCGTCTTTTTGGAACCACATGTTGTCCACGTCCATATCGTTCAATTCAGGCCAAAATTGTTAATCATTGATCTGTAGCGCTCGCCGTTGACAGTAATGGCCTCGCCATCATCGTTTTCGAAGAAGTACGGCCAATGACGGACAGCAGCGATGTTCTCGGCCGATCTGGCGTTCCTTTGACGACAGGGTGTTGGTTGGTTGTTTACCGAACCAGTCGTCTCGAATTTGGTCACCAAACGTTGGAGAGTCGATTTTGAAGGGCCACCGCGTCTGCCGTAAAGTGGACGTAATGCGCGCAACGTTTGCACTAACGAACACTCATTTTGATAATAAATCAAGTTTTATCATTTGGACGTGCTGCTCAATCGTGTAACTTGCCATGGTGATTTGGCATCAGTAACTGAAGAAATAACAACGCATTTGACAGATGCCGCCAAAACAACTTGGCCGCTACAAATTGTCAACATCGACCCGCCCTTTTTGAAAGACCCTTTATATCACAAGTAGCTTCATATATCTGACAGACCGACTCCTTGACAATTCAAAAGTGCCTGTAAATGGTTGAATTGAAATAAATGCTTTGAGTTTGAGTTTGAACAGTACGCAACAGTGCGCGGCAGTTACACACGGACGCGGAAGGTTTATCTACTGAGCGGCCGTAGGTAATTATTTCAAGGTCACTGCCGAGATATAATACTGTTACTTTATTATACTGTGGCATTAGAACGAGCATTGCGTTTTATTGGGCACAATCCAGGCAGATTCTGTTTCGTTCGCATATTATTGTCTCGCTCATTCATACTGAAAATCGTATCTATCGTTCCACGCGGGATGTGTAAAGTCACTCTTCACAATATCGACACTTTTTGGCGCGACCTAAAGTGCGGTGAGACTAAATCGACGAACGCGGCGACCGATGAATTCTCCATACAAACGTAATACCAAAATCATTTGCAATTTGAGCATAATTTCCACGATAATGTGTTGTTATTCGGATTGAGACAGTATTTATCTAGGTTCCTACATCTTTTTTTTTCCCCAAAAAACTAAAATTAAGTTGTAGCGAATTGAATTTCGCACATTTTTACAGCGTAAATGACATGTTTTCATATTGTTTTTTCTGTATTATAACAACAATACTTGTAATATTGTTTCGGCAGAAACATAGCCTATATTATCAAGTTACAAATTATCGAGAAAAAAGTGTGTGTATACTTGTATAGCTCCGACAGGCACATTTGTAGCACTCGATTCGATATTTGACCATTTACCGCGACATTGATTCCTATCCATTTCAATTCCTTATCTGATGGCAGTGATGCATAATTTTTGTAAATGTTGTAATAGCTATCAATGTACTTGGTGCTTGCATTAGATTATCGAAGATGATCGAGTGGGAATGATAAAAAGGATCAACACTTTAGAGTTGATCCGTTTTATCATTCGTCATCATCTTATCCTTTTTATCATAAGTGGGGTAATGCACTCTTAAAATAGCTAGGCAGCTACGCTTTCCGGGGTTGGTCTGTGGATGGGTGACCATCTTTACATACCTCGGTACATAAAGATGGTCACGGTACTACTAACTACTCGATGAGCTCGTGGCTACGTAATAACAGCCACACGTGTCGATCCATCAGGTTAAGCTACGCTTGCCGGGGTTGGTCCGTGGATGGGTGACCATCTTTACATACCGAGACTCCTCCGTGCCTTGGAAAGCACGTTAAGCCGTTGGTCCCGGCTGTTGCATTCGTGGATCTTTGACAGTCGTTACCGTTCGTTAGAAGCCCGAAAGTCTGACATATGGGTATCGTATTAACCAGTTAAGGCTCTTACATACTGGGGCGATTCGTCGCGCGACGCGAATTTTAACAAAACAATTTAGGAGAAAACTACACGGCAAACAATGCGGCGGCGTCGCGTCGCGCGACGAATCGCCCCAGTATGTAAAGGCTCTTACTGGGTTGTGGCGGTCCAATAGGCAGTCGCTCCATGTAAAATACCGTGAGTTCAGCTGCATCCAGTTAGACTGGGAAGCCGACTTCAGATACGATTAGGTAGATGATCCATCTTTATTAATTTAATTCTTACCATGGCCAATTTTATCTCAATGCCGGGCTTAAAGATCATTCTATGTTATCATAATATTAAACTACGTGATCATGAAATACAATTAGTTATGCAAGAGATAGGCTAAGTTTTATCGTGTTTTGAGCACCTAATTAATGTGCTATCTGGTTGACAACAGACGACATTTTGTAGGGTTCCGCACCCAAAGTGTAAAGGCTCTTACATATTGGCGCGATTCGTCGCGCGACGCGACGCCTCCGCATCGTTCGCCGTGAAGTTTTCTCAGAAATTGTTTTGTTAAAATTCGCGTCGCGTGACGAATCGCGCCAGTATGTGAGCCTTAAAACGGGACCCTATTACTAAGGCTCCGCTGTCCGTCCATCAGACTGTCACCAGGCTGTAGGTATCTCATGAACCGTGATTAGACAGTTGACATTTTCACAGATGATGTATTTCTGTTGCCGCTATAACAACAAATACTAAAAAACAGATTAAAATATTTTTTTAAAGGGTTCAAATACGACAAACGTGATTTTTTTGCCGTTTTTATAGATATTGGTACGGAACCCTTCGTGCGTGAGTCCGATTCGCACTTGGCCGGTTTTTTCTAGTTAAGATCCGGCCACCGAGAGAATGCAATCCGGAAACCTTTCAGTCGGACCTTTAAAGGGGTTTATTTATAAACGTTTCTTAAAGTTAAGGGCGTACCCTACCTCAAATTGCTTAGCATGATACTCCGTTATGCCGAAAATACTGCAGCATTAATTTTGAAATAAATATAATTATGTTATAGTTGAGGATTAATGCTAGGTCCTATGTTTGACGAAAATACGATTACATAAAATTTTCTCTATAGAAAAAAAAAACCAAAGTTACCATTAAACAGAACTAACTATAAACCGCTGGTATTCAAAAAATATTACAAATTAGATCATGAATCTTTGCATAATAACTGAACTATCTATAGAGCAAGTCTAATTACCATTATTTTCACCGTAAAAAGCAATTACCTAAACTTTTCGAGGCTTGAGAGCCGCTAGCGCCCCACTCCGTCTCGCTCTCACTTAGGTAGCGAGTAGTATGGTGTAAGCGAGATAAAATCTGAGGGTAATGATTAGCGACTGTATATCCATACATTTTTGACGTTTGAACATCACTCACGTAAAACACGACCGTATTCTTTGGTACCTACTCAGCTGACAGGTGTCAGGATCGCATTAGCGGGAGCCGTCATGAAAAACTGTAATTTTCACCTATTATAATTAGATATCCTATTATTAAAATAAGTACTGAGTACTTGTAATAATTTGGCAAGAAGTATTTTATGTTTTATTATAATTATTCCGGGTCAGACTGTTACCCGCGAATGCGGGACATTATTTACAGATATCACAGTAAGTACTTACCAATGTTTAGAAATTTAAAAAGTCATATGATTGAGATCGAACCTGCGACCCGTAACGCGAAAGCGCACAGCTCAACCACTGCGCCGACGTAAGTCTAACTTAGGTACTAACTTACTTGTCATTTTGATTGATTGTGTGTACTAATTGAATTTAGGAGACGCTATTTACGTTCAATCAAATTAAGGTCACGAAGTGTGCCTTTGAAGAAAACAAAAATCCCTTTAAAAAAATTATACAACGAAATAGTTGCCATGGGAATACTAGTGCGAAGCTATGAATGACAATAAAATGAGTATCTGTTCATTCGTACTTACCTATGGTGGTGTGTGCCGATACTAATAACAATAATAGGAATAATACAGAGCTAGGTCACATGTGGCTAGGTCTTCTAACCATTACTTTTTATCACCTTAAAATCACCTACAATAATTTCCAAGGTCTAAAAACTGCCATCTAGTAACCCTATAGAGTAGTAATTACTTCATTGTCATTCCGACATCTATTAACGAGTAGCAGTACTATTTTGGGCAGATACTGTTTTATTGACAGAGCAAGGCGTGGCCATGACAACGTCATTCATTCATCTATGAATGAGAATTGAGAATATCTAATGAATGAGTGTGACCAGCTGTAAGGAAGAAATAATTAATGAAATGTAATTTTATCAATGAAAGTAACATAATTGAAAATAGTTATAATAGTGAAAATCTAATGAATGAACTTAACATGGTTTAAAATTTACATTTCATTGAATTTATACTATAATTTATTTTGTAATTTTTTACGTGGTATTACGTAAAATTTTGCTGCACTTGTTCATTCACATTCAAACAAACCATTCAAACGGAATTAAAAAAAAACTAGGTTTTCTGTTGTTGTGAGAGAAATGATGCGTGTTCCGACAATGGAGTTTAAAAACTACGTTTATTTATCAGTATTACTGTGCTTTACAACAATTGGTGAGTAAAAACAGATCCATTAGAGCCTAATTAAGTATTTCAGCAAACTAAAATGGCGTAGTTTTACGTATTTTTACTAATCCACGCCTTTTTGTTTGATACGTTTTCAACTGTTTGTGCGATTGTTGATTGACACACCCTATGATTGTTGATGATTATTTCAGAATTAAGTGTATGAGTTATCAATGAACGGCGACGTTAAAGTATTCGTGACTTCAGTAGCAGTTAGTTTAGCTTTTGTTTCGATCAACCAGTATTCTATTTTATTTGTTTTCGATATTTATTATGTTGTCCTTTTTGTCATGTTGTTTTATATTCATCAATACCTAACGTCAGTCATAAAATTAAGAAATGAACCTCTTGTTTGATTTGATTAGTGAGTTTGCTCAGCAATTCATAACCATACTTTGTTGTTGGAAACTTATTGAGATGAATCTCTGGGGGTTGATTTTATCAAAGTCAGATATCTTTTATCCGTGGAATAAAATTGTCGTAAGTATGACAGTTTCTGTATGGAAAAACTGACAAAAATTCAAAATTTATTTGCAGGATAAGACTTATACCTACTCGGCATAAAAGTTTAGTGAAATTCGCCCTTAGAGCTCCTTAATTTCTGAGTTGGGCGCCACCATTACTGACAAATGCTTGCATTGACTGGACAGTTCTACTTAAACCTATGTGGTTCTTTCCTCAAAAAACCATTTCAGACATTAATCTACATGGTCCTCATATGGCCTGACCAAGATTATGTCTGGACTATAAAAGAGACTGCAACCTCTGAGTTTTGGCCTTCCTTCTCAGAGTAGTCAGATAGGAAACGCCGACCTCATCAAGCTTATTTTTTAATATGCCGTGTAAAAGTTATTCCGATATCCTATTTACTTAATAAACCATTTAATTTCAATGAATTGATTCAATTAGATCCAGTGTCTTGATCAAATGAATTGATCAACAAATAATTTGATTAAAACTTCTCAAATGTGCTAGTAAATTATTAGGTAGGTAGATACGTAATATATTAAATTACAAACTTGATACTCGGTTTTTTAGTTTGATCACCAGGTTGATATTATATATTTTTTTTTATAGAAACTTCTCACAAAGTCTATAGCTATATCTAATACAACTATAGTTCTATAACATTTATCTGGTTAAAATGTAGATGTATGTACAGTCGGTGACCTGCAATAAATATCCATCGCACCACCACAAGTAAACAGAAGCTAAGGTGGATACTTAGTCAGGTCAACAAGACTCCAACCATACTATAGTACCTCGTCAGAGAATTCTGGCATGATTTTGTTGTGTTAAATGACTTTTTACTGTTTGAAATTAATGACTTTTCCTTCAACTCAATCTGCCTAGCCTTTTCCCAACTATGTTGGGGTCGGCTCCCAGTCTAACCGGATGCAGCTGAATACTAGTATGTTACATGGAGCGACTGCCTATCTGACCTCCACAATCCAGTAACTGGGCGTTACCCCTTGGTAAGACTGGTTGTCAGAATTTCGGGCCTCTGACGGCCCGTAACGACTGTCAAAGATCCTCGAATGGCTGCCGGGACCAACGGTTTAACGTGCTTTCCGAGGCACGAAGGAATCTCGATATGTAAAGATGGTCACCCATCCACTGACTAACCCCGGCAAGCGTAGCTTAACCTGATGGATCGACCCGTGGGGCTGTTATTACTTAGCCACGAGCTCCTCCTGAGCTCGAGCTGACTTTTTCTTCAACTAAATTAAATAATTTACTGTTCCAGCTTCAGCACAAAGAACACCGACAATATCTCATATAACGCAGGAACAGATCAGGGACATTGGTGGTCAGGTGGACTTGGACTGCTCTGTACATTATGCTCAGGACTTCCCTGTTATTTGGGTAAGCGATTAACAAGCATATTTGTTATTATTTTTCTCCTGTAGTAAGTTTTAACTTAACACAGGATTTCATGTATAGGCCCTTACCCTACCTCAAATTGCTTAGCATGATCCTCCGTTATGCCGAAACTACTGCAGCATTAATTTTCAGATAAATATATGTTAAAGTTGAGGATTGATGCTCGGGCCTATGTTTGGCGAAAACACGATTACATAAAATTTTCTCTATAACAAAAAATTCCAAAGTTACCTCTAAACCGAACTATAAACCGCTGGTATTAAAAAAATACTTCACATTAGATCATGAAACTTTGCATAATAAAGAACTGAACATAACTATAAAGCAGGTCTTATGTTTTATTTTTTATTTTTGAATTACCATTATTTTCACCTTAAAAAGCAATTACCTAAACTATTCGAGGCTTGAGAGCCACCAGTATACCACTCCGTCACGCTCTCACTCAGGCCGCATAATTTTATCTCGTTAGCAGCGAGGGAGATAAAATTTGAGGTAGGGTAGGGCCTTAAGGGGGATGCGATAAGGTAGCCCGCGAAATCCAAATGTTCTTACGTTTTTTGAAATTTACAAGTCCGTGTCAGGTTGTATGTTGATTCAATAATGATTCGCGACTGTAACAAGTATGGCTTTACAGAATTATAATCATTAGATACAGGAATACAACTCCTTAAGTTAGATTAATCCTCAATTGTCATGATTTCATGAAATAGTCATTCAATAGGATTTTATGAACTCAGAGAGTTGTATTAATGATTTTTATGATTATAATTCTATAAATAAATATTTCGCCTTAAAGACTTTTTTTTCTAGTCTACGCTGTCCCACTTCCGGGCAAAGGCCACTCCTTCAATCTTTCGAAAGACATAGATTCTATAATAAAAACACAAGACTTACCTTAATATTCCAATGACAGCAACAAGAATTTTTGTTCAAAAATGTCTGCTTTAACTTAAAAAACTTAAAAATACACACAAATGACTACTCTTGAAGATGGTTCTCTTCGAACTAAAATATTCTTTATTTAAACACTGATTTAGAACATTAGTACTTACTTACCATGACAGACTATCTTTAAGCTTCATAGAGATTTAGAGATCCATAAACAAAACATTGTGGGTTGCAACGGAAGTTACTATTTTTATGGCGATAGAGATAAACTCCGAATAGCAGTATGTATTATTTTAATATTACTTCAGTGTAGGAAAGAGATGAAGCTCTACAGGACGTATAGCTCTACCTCATTCCCCCACGAAGTAAGATTAAAATAATACTGCTGTAAGCGGTGGTGGTAGGCCCCCAGGTTTCCTCAAGATGTTTTTCCTTCACTAATGTTGGTAATGACCAAGATAACACTGTCGTGGTGCCCCAGAGGTTAGGGGCCTCTCATGCATGAGGTTGTGGGTTGCAGCGAAACTGTAGGAGTATGAGGAACAGGGTGTAAAGTTCACTCATCCTCTATAGAAAAGGGAGACCAGACGGGTGTTGTGTCTGGCGGACAATTCCCCAACGATTCATGTCGGAATCTTATATACAAGGTGGAGACGACAATACAACAAAAAATGAAACTCCGTATATGTAATGACGATCTCGGTCTACATACAAAAAATTAATCAAATATTTCCAGTAGTTTAGCTACGATAGCTAGTCAAAGATCGGCAAATCCCATAGTCGGCCCATCACTACTATTTAGTTTGTTTGAAAAAATGACTTTTTTAATTTCGATGTTAGGATTTATATGTTAGTTCCAAAATACTCTTATGCATTAGTATTGTTCCAGTGTTTTCATTTATTGTTGTATTGTCGTCTCCACCTTGTATATGTCCATCGCGTGGTAAACTCTAATTGCGCGATGCAGGATTTATGTGACGTCAGGTCTTTGATGCATAGTAGCATGTGGCGATGTAGATGCCGCCACTTCACTCCCCTCCGGAGACCGGAGGTCGATTGTGGGCTGAGTCTTGTTTTTTTGCGATGTTTCACAGTGCCAGTTGAGGTTCCAGTGAGTCGGAACCGGTTTTCGCATAGTTCGCGGTGAGTCGAATGAAAAGTAATACGGAACCCAAGTTCCATACAAATTGTATGACTTCAAAAAGTACTTGCAAACTCAAGACTAAATTGCTCTTCATTGATTCAAGGATATCTATAATTATCTTGACTCTTATCATTTTAGCAATTGTGTCTAAATTATTATAACACTTGCAATGTTTGTTTAATGATTTTTCGAGTTATCACCGCGTAAAATCTTCATACATTATGATTTCTAATGGGTTTCTAATGGTTGTCTAACAATAATCATCGTCTCAAAATGTGCGTTAAAATGACATCCACGAGTGCCGATTCTGAAATGAGGCTAAGTAATAACAGCCGCCCGGGTCGATCCTACATGTTAAGCTACGCTTGCCAGGGTTGGTCCGTGGATGAGCGACCATCTTTACATACCGAGACTTCTCCGTGCCTCGGAAAGCACGTTAATCCGTTGGTCCCGGCTGTCATTCGTAGATCTTTGACAGTCGTTACGGGTCGTCAGAAGCCTGAAAGTCTGACAACCAGTCTTACCAAGGGGTATCGTATTACCCAGTTACAGGATTGTGGAGATCAGATAGGCAGTCGCTCCATGTAAAATACTGGTATTCAGCTGCATCCGGTTAGACTGGAAGCCGACCTCAACCTAGTTGGAAAAACGCTAGGTAGACACTTTCACATTTATTACAAGCTTGCTCTGTTCGTATGAGTTTCCGGTTACTCCAATTGTCATCCATTTTTCAAGCAGTTCCTGACATTCAATAGATCTGAACTACCGAGACATTTTGAAAAAATGATACCATGGGGCTGGTCTGATGATGGAGCCCGAAGTTAGCCATAGGAACTCCTCAATCAAACAAGATAGCAACATCGTGTTTCGACTCATTGGCTATGTATTAACCAGTGCTTTGACACTAGATGGTGTTCAGGGTCTGATGATGGAGCATTAATTAAAAGCTTGTTTATAAAAAGATTTTTACTTATAATATTATAGTTAGGATGACATGAGATCCGATTGACTTTCATTTAACTAATTCCGATTTTTCTTTGCAGGTGAAATACGATCGTTACAAGACAGTGGAATCCATCCCTCTATCCAGCAATGCTGGTCTGATTATCAAGGATTCCCGGTTCTCTCTGAGATTCGACGATGCAACTGCCACTTACACACTTTCGGTAAGTTTTTGTAGTAAGAATTAAGCTATAGATAGTCTGACAACCAGGGCCGCAGCTACCGTACAACCCGATTTCTATCGGCTTCCCTTCTGGAATTCGAAACAAAACCACCATATCGTCATTGAAAAATGACACAGTCAGTAGTGTTTAAAATGCCTTTTAAGTAATCACACTATAGGTATTTAATACACCATATAATTAAAACTATACAAAACGCCTACATTCAATGTTTTGTCTTTGTTGTCTCACAACAGCAAAAAAAATTCTCTAAAATAACTCGGCGGCGCGGCTGGCTTATCGCTCCTTCAAAAATCAAGGCGTCATGACGTCACTTCGGTCACGTGCCACCCCGGTTTTATACGCTTCGAGCAAGCCGGTCAAATACGAGTTATTGTACCTAAAGCGATCTAAACTTGCGTTCGCGTGAACGAGATGCCGCGATATCGGTTCGGTAGCTTTCGTTGAATTTCGTAATGCGTTCGGCTCGGAGTTCGGACAGGACGCTATTGTGTGGTTGCTGTTTGACGTAATCGCATTATAATTTGTTTACACTTGCAGTTAATTTGCATTTTGTTCGTATTATTTATTGAATACATTAGTTTATCAGTACGAGAATCGTAGTAGTAGTATTAGTTTGTTGGTATAAAACAGTGATTAAAGTGTTTTGACTTTAGTGAAAGTGTACGTTGCAATTATGTATTTGGGGTAAGTAGATAGTTAATAAGTTGAAATTTCTTAATAGATTTGAAAAGTTATTAGTACTATCAGTAGGATTAGGATGGCGGCAATAATTCGTCAAGGACTTTCTAATTAACTACAATGTCTTTTGGCCCGCGTGCGGCCCGTCTGGTAGCTTAGTGGTAGCTTATACATTGTTGTTTAGGATTATTTTCTCTGTGAGGAAACATGCTTTCCAAGGTTAAGTTTTGAAATTAAGAAACACATAATTAGGCCGTGCTCGCTCAGATATAAGTATAAATTACAAACGACGTGATAGTTTTTTCAAACATTCTAATGTTTCCCTTTACGTTAAATATGAATAGCTGACTGGCAGTTGTAAATAAAATAAAATGTATTGTTTCCCTTGTTTACTTTTCTCAGATTCTAGTAGTTAGTAATAAAGGGGTTTTTACATTCATAATCTGACGATTTTTTGCTAATTCGTTTGAAGCTCTATACCCGCGCGGCCAATTCCCTCTAGTGGCCGTGAGCGAAAACTCTGAATTGTAAAATGCCACTCCCTAAAAATTTCTCGTTAAACGCGCCCTCTGTTTAATTATTTGTGAATTTTTTGAATGGAGATATCTCGTTCTTGTACTGACAAAATGCATTGCTTTTCTGATATTTTCGTTAGATGGCGTTGCGCTATTAGGAGCGTTGAGCTTGTTGGATATTTGGGCAGGAAAAAGAAAGATTCATCGAAGATTAATATGGGTTTTATTAATTTCCACATCATATAGAAATCATGAGCGGAGCGGAAGTGTCACCTGTCACCATCAAAAGGACAGATGACGTGTCAGTATAGGCTGCGTTTAGACTTACTTTAATTCCTTCCAACACTGGCCCTTAAACGCAAACTACCTATTATAAAACAACATTTTTCTTCTATAAAACTTAATTAATAAAATTCACAAAACTAGAATTAACTAACGGCTAACATTAAATTTGTAAACTCACAATGTTTTTCTTTACAAAGTGACTTTGTTAATACATCAGCCAACATAACATTAGTTGATAAGTATTTTACTTCAACTACACCATCATTAACAATTTCTTTTATAAAATGATGACGAATGTCGATGTGTTTCGTCCTAGAATGGAACATAAAGTTTTTACAAAGTTTTATAGCAGATTGATTATCATTAAATATGACAACTTTAGTTTTGGTACCAAGAATCTCAAATAAAAGTTTCCTTATGAATAGAGCTTCTTTACACGTGTCAGACAATGCCATGTACTCTGCCTCAGTACTAGATAATGCAACAGTACGTTGCTTTCTACTCTCCCAAGAGACAGCAGACTTCCCTAGAAAGAAGACATAACCCGTATAGGACCGACGATCTATAGTGTTTGATGCCCAATCTGCATCAGCATAAGCTCTAATCTCCATACTACTTTTAGTAAAAGTTAGACCCAAATTCAGTGTACCTTTTAGATATCGTAAAACTCTCTTGGCGGCCTTCCAATGAACTTCACTAAAACAGTTGTTGAATTGACTCAGATAACTCACTGCATAACTGATGTCTGGTCTCGTACAAACTGCTATATACATAAGCGACCCTACCAAACCTCTGTAGTCATAAGTATCATCCTTTTGAGATTCTTTGGGTAACTTCAGACCAGTCTCCATTGGTGTGCCTGAGGGTTTACAATCCTCCATCCGAAATTTCTTAAGCAGTTTTTGAATATAGTTTGACTGACTAAGAGTTATTTCAGTACCGGTTCTAGACAGCTTCATATTGAGAATATGCTGTGCTGGCCCTAGATCCGTGATATCAAATTCTTGCTGCAATTGCGCTTTCATTTTGTCTTTTCCTTGAAATGTCGGAGAACAAAATATGATCAAATCGTCGACATAAAGCGCTATGAGCATCATTGATTGGTTTTCAGACCTGTAGTAAACACATGGTTCAGAAGTTAAACGACAGAAGTTCAACTTATCGCATAATACCTTGTTAATTTTATCGTACCAAGATTTTGATGCCTGTTTAAGTCCATAAACAGCTTTGTTGAGCTTGCATACCATATTCTCACTCCCCTTAACTTCAAAACCCTGTGGTTGCTGCATGAAAACCGTTTCTTCCAGGTCTGCATTCAGAAATGCCGTTTTAACATCCAAGTGATCAATACTCATGTTATGTTCTGCTGCTAAAGCGATCAATAACCTTAGTGTGGAGTATCTCACGACAGGGGAAAACGTTTCTAAATAGTCAACACCATATTTCTGGGTGTAACCCCTGGCTACTAAACGAGCTTTATATTTCAACAACTCACCATTTACTCCATATTTTTTCTTAAATATCCACTTACCTGACACAGGCTTATGATGCTGTACTCGTTCTGTTAAAGTCCAAACTTTATTTTTAATAAAAGAATTATACTCGTCAGTCATCGCCTTACGCCAACTATCGGATTCTGGTCCATTTAATGCCTCGGCTGCAGTTTGAGGTTCATCAGGATCATTGTATTCCAATGTAGTCACGAAGTTGGACATGAGATGTGACTCAGAAGCATCATCATAGCTGCAGTCTTCTGGTGATTCTGTCTCAGAATCTTCTCCTGGAATGTAAGTTGGATCCAAGCGATTATCTGATTCATCACTTGTTCTTTCACTGTCGGAATCTTCTAGTGTGATTGTGCTTATTCTTTGTTCAATATTCTGTGATATTCTTATGTCATCAGATATGTCAGAACTCACAACGGATGATTCCGATGTTTGAATTACATTTTGATTCAAACTAAGATCAACAAGCAGTTGTTGATCACCTTTTTCATCATGTGACATTTCTTTCGTATAAAATGTATTTTCTATAAAAACAACATCACGAGAATTGACACAATTCTTGGGATTATCTGGATCAATGAGTCTATATCCTTTAGATTCTTCATTATATCCCACAAATATGTATGGTTTACTTTTTACATCAAGTTTCTTTCTATTCTTCACCATAACATAAGCAATACAACCAAAAATTCTTAAATGGTCAAGTTTTACCTTTATTCCACTCCATTTTTCTTCTGGAGTTGTACCAGGAACTGCCTTAGTTGGACTTCGGTTTTTCAGATAGACAGCAGTATTTACTGCTTCAGCCCAGAATTCCATACTTAGTCCAGCATCTCGCAGCATACACCTGACTTTTTCCATAATAGTTCTGTTAGAGCGTTCAGCAACACCATTTTGTTGTGGAGAATCAGGTATAGTTTTCTGATGTTTGATTCCATTAATCTTGAGAAAATTCTGAAATTTTAAACTCATATATTCTCCACCTCTATCACTTCTAAGTATTTTTAACTTGTTTCCAGTTTCATTTTCTACAAAAACCTTATATTGCTGAAAATACCTAAAAGTCTCATCTTTGGTTTTCAGAAAATAAACAAAATGTTTTCTTGTATAGTCATCAATGAAACTTAACACATACTTAGCACCACTTAGAGATGGAGTTTGAATGGGACCACATAGGTCTGTATGGACTAAACCCAACACAACTGTAGCTCTCGTATACGACTTCTTGGGGAAAGGCAATCTAGATTGCTTTCCTTCAATACATGGTATACACTGTTTATATTCAGACATACTATAATTAATACCAGTTGCCATACCTGACTGTAGAAGCTTCATACTCCTTGAGTTGAGGTGTCCTAGACGTCTGTGCCACGTTTCTTGGGATGTCGAGCCTGCTACCGCTGCTGCTGCTGTCGTATTTTCATTATCTTGAGCACAGCTATTGTCTGACACAGTGTCGAGTTGATACACACCATTAACTTGAGTACCAGTAGCTAAAATATCAGAACCATCATAAACAGTACACGAACTACTATCAAAAGTAACTATATAACCCTTTTTGGTCATTGTGCTGACAGACAATAAATTTGTACTTAAATTAGGTACATAATATGCTTCACTTATTGTCTTTACACCTTTTTTTAAATGAACTTTTACTTGTCCTATTCCAGCAGTCAATAGTTTTTCTCCATTTGCAATACTGACTTCAACAGTTTTATTAGAATTGTTGTTCTCAATTAGTTTCGCATTATTGCACATATGGTTTGTAGCTCCAGAATCTATGTACCACACATCACTATTCACCTTCACAGAAAGAGCAGCGATAAGAGCCTTGTCCTTTGGTTTAGTCTTCAGCTTGTTCCTATCTCGACCATGACTTTGACTCTGTGTCTCCTTTTCAGCTGCAGGTTGTCCTTTAGTTTGTTTATCGGGACAATTCTTCAAGAAATGACCAATACGCTTGCACTTGAAACATTTTGGTTGCTTCCGAGTGACCAATGCGGCTATATTATCCTGCTTGTCCTCTCGTCTCCGTGTCTCTTCCAATAGTTTGACCGAGACAAGTTCAGTACATAGTTTTGTACCAGCATTTTCAATTGCCATAATCAGTGGATCAAAGTCTTCAGTTAGACCACTCAACATTATAACAGCTACGAATTCATCATCCAGTGGTGACTCAATTTCACTCAACTGATGTGAGGCTTCCTTAATTTTGTTGAGGTAGTCCTCCATCGAGCTGCTATCACATAGTTTTGTGCCAAACAAACTTCTGAGAAGACCTAGTTTTCTACACAATCCGCGACCTTCGTACGCTTTCTTCAGGTTATTCCATGCTTCGTAAGCAGTTTTTGCCGAGCGAATGTATGTAATTACTGCTGGTTGCACTGATAGGGCAATTCGTGCTAACGCCTTTTCCGCCTTCTTTTGTTGATTGTCTTTCAAGTCATTCTCAACAAATTCCCATAGTTCTTCATGAATTAACAGCATTCGCATCGAGAACTTCCAAGTTGAATAATTTTCTGACCCCTTGAGTTTCTCAATGGAATTCATAAATTGTGTTGAAGAAGCCATTTTGCAATGTTTGCCGGTGGCGTGATACTAATAATTATATTTATAGTTACCGATTTTCTTCGTTAATCTGTCCAAATATGAGCGTTTCCGAGTATAGCAAACCACGCTCTGCTACCATGTTGGATATTTGGGCAGGAAAAAGAAAGATTCATCGAAGATTAATATGGGTTTTATTAATTTCCACATCATATAGAAATCATGAGCGGAACGGAAGTGTCACCTGTCACCATCAAAAGGACAGATGACGTGTCAGTATAGGCTGCGTTTAGACTTACTTTAATTCCTTCCAACAGAGCTTAGTATAGATCTGCGGTAGTGCGGTTGAAATCACTTGTGGAACTGTGTGAGTGTGCGTGGTTTGTGAAAGCGGGCTTTTTGAATGTGAGTTTATAAATAAGTTTGAGAAAAGTACATCAAAATAGGAATTTAATGAAACGGTTTATTGACACCGTTCTTTTGTTAGGTAAACAAACAAGAAGTAGGTTTTCGCGGCCACAAGGAAGGTCCGAAGTGACATCATAACAAGTATTATTAACCGACTTCTTCAAAAAAGAGGAGGTTCTCAATTCGTCAGTATAGTTTATTTTTTTATTTTTTTTTGCTCCGGGTTCCCACCCCCGAAAAATCACCCTTCGCCACTGCTGACAACCAGTCTTACCAACAGTTGTGCTATTCTGTAAAAATCTTACCGTGAAAACTTAGGTGAAGTGAGCTTGGAGTGAACTGTCACTGCCTTATATCATCAGTAGGTATAGATGACAGCTCACTCCACGCTCACTTCACCTTAGTTTTCACAGTGAAATGGTTATAGAATAGCAATGCTGGTATCATGTTACCTAGTAACTGGGTTGTGGTCAGATAGGCAGTTGCTCTATGTAAAATACTGGTTTTCAGCTGCATTCAGTTAGACTGGAAGTCGACTCCAACATAGTTGGGAAAAGGCTAGGCAGATTGAGATAGTGTGACAACCAATCTTACCAACGGGTATCATGATCTGGTCTGTGTTTTTGGTTTTCAATTTTCGTTTTTGCCACCGACTTCCGAAATTAAAGTTTATTTTTCACTCTTTAATTGTGGTTCCTACCCCACACAAATTCGAATACCACTACCTGCTATGTAAATAACAGTGACGGAGTAACTTAAAACATCGTCCATATACACTAAGTGGGAAAAATACTTAATATTGAAGCTAACTCAAAAACTACGCAAGCAAAATATGGAACCACCTATGAAGCATGACCTACCAAAGAAAAAGAGAATCGTCAAAATCAATTCATAATTGGCGGAGTAATCGCGTAACAAACACACCATTACAATCTTTGTAAAGTGAGCACCATGTATCTGGTAATTAATTTATTTATCATTGCTCCATTTATAATTCTTTTTACCTTTTGTGGTACAGTAAGCTTATTGTAGGTGCATCGTCTTCACATATAATTCATGTATACAAAATATTGTAAAACATTTTTAAAAGAGTAACGGTGGAGTTTCTTGCCCATTCTTCTCCATACGAAAACTACCTTTTGGAAGGGGCAACTATAATCAGTTCTATTTCTTTGTTTTGACGTTCAAAAGTGTCTTATATGTGCCTATTTGAAATAAATTATTTGAATTTGACTTTGACCATACAGACGAATTGAGAACCTCCTCCCTTTGGAATTCGGTTAAAAATTCATTGCATTCTATTCCAACAGATGAAGGACATACAAGAGAACGATGCCGGCTGGTACCAGTGCCAAGTACTGATGTCGATCAGTAACAAAATAACGGCTGAAGTCGAGTTACAAGTTCGAAGACCTCCGATCATTTCTGACAACTCGACGCGATCCCTTGTGGCTAGCGAGGGAGAAAGTAAGTATTAGTACATAAAGTATTTTTCTTTCAACTACATAGTCATGTTATCATTATTCACTACAAAACCGATCCCAAAGGACGTTTTTTTTGCTTAGAACCAAAACAGTGCAGTAAAGTTGTATGAACTGCACTGCACTGTTTTTAGGGTTCCATACCAAAAGGGTAAAACGGGACCCTGTTACTAAGGCTCGTCTCTCCGGCTCTGTCTTGAGTTGAGTTGAGTTGAATTGACTTGAGTTGACCTGACTTGACCTGACTGGTTAATACAAATGGATAAATACCGTTTAAAATGACCTGACTGGACCTGACGTGACCTGGGTTGAGTTGAGTACATTGGTAGTTGAAAGAAAAGTAGATTACGCACTTTGCTAAAGTGAGTAATTGATGCACTGTTAATTTAGTGCCCTCGCATACGCTCGGGCACCAACATAACCCTCGTGCATCAATAGCTCACTTTGCGCTCGATGCAGCAATCTACTATTCTCAAACATGCTGGGAAATTCGAGCATTATTTTAACAACCTTCTTCGAGATAAATCGAAATTCCGTACTGTTCAAAAACAAATGACGATGCGGCCGGCAAAGTAAGTATGAAAATCCATATCTGTCGTGTTTAGCGACCAAATAAATTACTATGAAAACTCATATCTGTTGTGTTATTTAAAAATGGAACGAACTTTTTACTTCAGCGCATCAAAGATTTTATTTGAATTTCGATTTGGCTTGCAAATAGAGCTGTTTGAAATAAAGAAGAAACAAATGAACATTATTGGAGCGTTAAAATTTATCGTTGTCCGTCATTGATTCTGGAAATTATAATTAATTTCCTTAGTTTGAATTTCAGCTCATTGTTTGAGAAAAGTACTATACAAGCCTTGGCCGCAACCAGCTATTGATAGCCGAGGCACACAATTTTAGGATCGTCCATGTACTAATGTATAGTACATTAGTCGCGGCCTGCAACTATACTATTGTTGATTAGGTCAAGGATAGGAAGTACGGCTTAACGTGCTTTCCGAAACTCGGAGGAGTCTGGGTATGTAAAAATGCTCACCCATACACGGACCAACCCCGGCAAGCGTAGCGTAACCTGATGGATCGACCCGAGCGGCTGTTATTAGTACATAGCTATGAGCTCCTAGGCCATACGAAGGAACTATTATAGCCAACTGGAATACTAGTTACCCATTACTGAAATACGTCAAATTATTTGGATAAATCATTATTAGTTAATTGATTCAGGCGTGACTTTCGAAAATCCATAACAAAATACAATAGTCGTAATCTATTCTGCTTAACTATTCCTCAACAAGAGTCATAAAAACCCTGTAAGAAATCGACACGTGTTTCACCTCTCAGCGAGGCATCTTCAGGATGACGATTGACCTGTTGCAAACCAGAACACGACGTGTTGCCACACCGAGCGCTGGACGCAGAGTGAATGAAATCGCCCGTCACCCCCATTGACATGGACTTTTTTTTATGACTCTTGAAGAATAGTTAAGCGGAATAGGTTACTAAATATATTTACTTCTATTGTATTTTATATAATTATTTTTTTTATTTAATGATGATATTGTTCATCTTCAGGTGTGCAGATGGAATGCTACGCCGGTGGGTTCCCGCTGCCGAAGATCTCTTGGCGTCGTGAGAACAATGCTATCTTGCCAACCGGTGGATCTATCTACCGGTAAATGTCTCTCTATCCAGCCTGTATTAGCCCACTGCTGCGCAAAGACCTCCCTCTCCAACCTAACTATCCATACTAATATTATAAATTCGAAAGTAACTCTGTCTTTCTGTCTGTCTGTCTGTATGTTACCTTTTCACGCCTAAACCACTGACCGGATTTCGATAACATTTGGCAGGGAGATAGATGGCATCCCGGGGAAGGACATAGGCTACTTTTTATCGACATACCACGCGGCCGGAAGCTAGTGCGAAAGTGTGTTTGTTTGTTACGCTTTCACGCTAAAACGGCTGAACGGATTTGGATGTAATTTGGTACGCAGATAGCCCAGAGCCTGAGAAAGGCCATAGGCTACTTTTTATCGACATAGCTATACAGGATATATAGCTCCATTTCTTTTGTCTTCACAACTTATGAATTATATAAATTAATACGTACAAGAAACTGTGTACACGCACACTTGTATTTCAACATAGAAAAACAAGAGTGCGTGTACAGTGTTTCTTTTCCGTATCAATTTAATATTTAAGGTAAATGTGTTACTATAAAAAAAATTAAAAACAACTTTTTTTTATTTTATTGGTTATATTTTTTTTTACATGTATAGACGCTATACTATTACAGGTTAACGTGAACGGCCTTCGTTAGATAACATACTGTATAATAGATAATTCTTTTTCTAATTACAGAGGCAACATCCTTAAAATTGCGGCAGTACACAAGGAAGATCGCGGTACATACTACTGTGTAGCTGAGAACGGGGTCGGGAAAGGAGCTAGAAGGAATATTAACTTAGAAGTCGAGTTTGCGCCCGTTGTGACCGTACCCAGGCCCAGGTTGGCTCAGGTACGTTTGAATTGGGTCCCCTATCATATAGGATCAGGGGGCCTAAAGCGGCCACATTAGCAATTCCAATAAAAGCAATTTATTTCCTGAATTTCCAGTTGTCATTAGCAATTCCTCTAATTTGACACAAAAGCAATTCATAAACAATTTTACCATATCTCCATAGAAAACTGTCAAACAGATGAATTATTTCGTAATATGAATCGCACGTAGATCATATATGAATTGTCAGTTTGTGACATTTTACGATTATTCATAATTAATTAATTAAAATAATTTATTTCAGGTACTATAACCCATATCAGAAAATGTCATTAAAATAATAATATTTTTCTATTATGATTCTAATAATATTTTCCTATTACGATTCTGCCAAAGTGACTGTTTTAAGCCCCCAGAGGTGGTGGCACGTAATGTCCCATGCGCTCCCCTCATAGACATAGTTAAAACACGTGTCGATTCTTACAGTGTCTTTTTATGACTCTTGAAGAATAGTCAAGCGGAATGGGTTACTAAATATATCTACGTCTATTGTATTTTATAATGGATTTCCGCAAAGTCACGCCTGAATCAATTAACTATAAAAAATACAGACGAATTGATAACCTCCTCCTTTTTTGAAATCGGTTAAAAACGTCCAACATTAATAGTTCAAAACGTTTTTAGAACATCAGTAAAATATTTTGTTTATTGCAGGCCCTACAATACGACATGGACCTGGAATGTCACGTGGAAGCGTACCCACCGCCCGCTATAACTTGGCTAAAGGATGAAGTGCAACTGTCCAACAACCAGCATTACAGGTAAAATCGTACACCTAAGTCATAATTTCAGACGAAAGACGTCCACTGCTGGACATAGGCCTCCCCCAAGCACCGCCACTTCGACCGGTTCTGTGCTTCTCGCATCCAGCGCATTCCCGCGGCCTTCACCAGGTCATCGGTCCACCTTGTGGGGGGCCTTCCAACGCTACGTCTTCCGGTACGCGGTCGCCACTCCAGAACCTTTCGGCCCCATCGGCTATCCGTTCTGCGAACAATGTGCCCTGCCCACTGCCACTTAAGATTGGCAATACTTCGGGCTATATCGGTTACCTTAGTACTTGAACACATCATAACGTCTTTCCCGAAGGGGTATCGTATTACCCAGTAACTGGGTTGTGGAGGTCAGATAGGCAGTCGTTCCATGTGAAATACTGGAATTCAGCTGCATCCGGTTAGACTGGAAGCCGACCCCAACATAGTTGGAATCCACTTTATGCATGTCATAATTTAATGCAGAGCATTCTCACGTTATATTACTAGTTTTCACTGGCGGCACCATAATTATATTTTAAATAATTTCATAAGGCAGGCCAGGTCAAATAAGCCAAGTCAGGTGGTGGCCCAGTGGTATCTACCGCGACTTACAAGTTGTAGGTCGTAGGTTCGAACCAAGTGCTTTACTTTGTGTAAAGTATTTCATCACCACTGCTCTCAAAACGGTGAAGGAAAACATCGTGAGGAAACCGGCATGTCCTAGAACCAAAGATTCGAAGACATGTGACATCCGCCAACCGGCACTGGGCTCACGTGGTGGATTAGGCCCACTTCCTTTCACCGAGGAGGCCTATGTCCCAGCAGTGGGAACATTATAAACTGTCCTTGGGCGGCATAAAACTATTAGTCACTTAACCACACGAAACGGCCGCCATGGCCCACGCACAATGGTCCACCTTAAGGACTAAGTGCGGAAACCAAACCCATAACATAGAACATAGAACCACAGGAACAAGAATTTCAACTGTCTAACTATCACGGTTCATGAAATACAGCCTGGTGACATGCCGACAGACAGAAAGACGGACGTACAGCGGAGTCTTAGTAATAGGGTCCCGTTTTAACCTTTGGAAACGGAACCCTAAAAAATAATAATTTCATGGAGTATGTGTATTTAGAACCTGTGATGGTGTGTTGTGGGTAAACAAGAGGGTTTGATTACGACAGAGGTAGTTTGAGAATTAATATAGAAATTATACAAGAAAGAAATAAAAATTCTTTATTCTGCACAAACTAGACGCAAATTACAAAAAAAATCCTCAAAGTTTAAAGTTCGAGAATATTCAAATCAAATCATTTATTCCTTTGCAAAAAAAGGTTAAAGGTTGTACACAGGTGTTGTCATAAAGTTAGTTCTCCATGTTTTGCCGTCACATGGGCATGCAAATCATATTCAATTAATATCATTTTAAAATAACATTAGAAATATCATTGTAATCACATTTTACAAATGTTGAATACCTATTATTATTTTATTGTTGCTATAGACAAGTAAGCAAACCAAAATTAAAAAAAGTGCCTCTGCTGTATTCCTCTTGGGTTAACATTTTTTTTTTTTAAGTGTAATCTAACATGGAATGTGATTATGTGATGTAATGACATAAAAAATACAAAAAAAAATGCGAAAGTGAGTTTTTCTTTTACGCTTTCACGCTAAAACGCGGCTGAACGGATGTAGATAAAAGGAGATCATTCTCCGTCCATACATTTTTGGTATTAACGTGAAACTGCCGGCCAAACAAAAAAAATGCTTTATTCTGAAAGAGTATGTTTTTCCCTTAATTTTTTACTACTACAAGCTATTACTTTAATTAGATTACTATGAATTATTTTAACTACAAAATATACGGAAAACAGTATTTTTCAAAATCGTATAACAGGGCAGGGAATTGCCGTACAGATTTGGCCCAATAGTGAAAAGTTAAGAGAATAACATGTTCAAACGGATTTTTTTTTTTTATTTGGCCGGCCCTTTCATAATTTAGCCCAAAATGATTGATCTCCTTTGGCATAAGGGTAGACCATGACCTGGAATAGGACATAGGATACTTTTTATCCCGATATTCCCACGGTATCGAGACTTATGCTTGCTTATATAAAAGAATGTAAAATTAGTCCGTGGCGCCTTCAAAATATCCATTAAAACTGTGTAATGGATGTGAGTTACGTATTTTGCAAGAATGGATTTGTATTATAAGATATTTCAGCCTTTCTGTTTCTTCTTGCGTCGGGTCACGAACACCCAGAAGTTCATAGATTTCTTGTTTATGGTATTGGAATGTTATTTTACTGCATGGGTTCACATACCCGGCAACTGAAAAGTAAGGAGTAAAGTAAGAGTTAAAAGTAAAGAAAAAAAGTAAATAATATATACAACGTGTTTTTTTTAATCCCATAACTCTAGGTTATTTTAATGAGACCATGTCAAAGAATCAACTGACATTAGGGTAAAAAAAAAAAAAAAAAATGGCAAAGTCGTATTTTCTTAGCTTTATATATAAATGATTGGTTTGAATGAATATGACTTACTCGATCATATACTTACCTGAAAATTGAAAAAAAAAAAAATCTAATGCTACGCTGACGCTTTCGCCTTAAACTAAAAAACTTACCTGTATAAATGAAAGAACAAAACACTAATAGTATCAACGTTACGCTGAAAAACTTCATCTTGCAAATTATACCGAATTATAACCGAAGTATACGTCCGCGCAGTAACTACAGTTGCTAGTTAATGAATCGTCATAAAGCTATCATATAAAAAGTAAGCTAACTAAATAGATTGGACTCATAACCACATTAAATTGCGTGTTCGCAATCTCGTTCCAGTAAACATAATAAGGAAAATGAGTAATGAAGTACCTAAACATTAGCATTATTGAACCAATATTTCGATTTAAGGGGGACTGCGGGTTAGTCCGAAAGGGATACCGGGACCTTGGGAACAGGCAACTGAAGGTACAAGGGTGGGTTTTAGTCAGTAAAAGTCTGACACGCCCTTCCGCTCCACCCAGAGCGGGAGAAGTCATTGGAAGATTTACCACACTCAAAAAAAAAAAGGGGTATGCCCTAAGGTACCCCGCGAAATTCAAATTTTCTTACGTTTTTTGCAATTTGCAGGTCAGTATCAGGTTGTATGTTGATCTAAATATGATTTGCGGCCGTAACAAATATGAACTTACAGAATTATAATCATTAGAATCAGCAATACACACACACGCTGTATTTTTCATCTGTCACCTCACACCTCAGGTCCAGTTGAAAACCAGCGTCAGGCACTAGCTGTCTGGCATTTTTGCTGAACTGGGCCTATTTAGCGCAGCCGCGAGGCACACTTGTTTTTTTATTTTCTCTAGGTACCTACACTTTGAAATTGTTTCTTTTATTTTTATTTTTTTATTCGTTTACATGTAGTTACAATGTGTTGTGTGCCCTGTCTGTGCTAAATAAATGTATTTTCTTTCTTTCTTTCAATACAACTCTTTAAGTTCATGTAAGTGCATTGAATGACTATTTCATAAAATCATGACATTTGGCACTTATATGAACTTAACTTAATTTCTTAGTTTTAAGTAACTTTAATATTAACGTATTATACACATAAACCTTCCGGAATAAATTCTCTAAATGATGGTGAAAACCTCTGTTACGTGGTTTAGAAGAACAACACGGACATACAGACAAGCACGAAAAGTGACCGGTAAACAACTTTGTTAAATAACTAATTCGTTAATTGGTTGCGCACATGCTCCGGCCAGTTGTTTACCGGTTACTTTACAATACAGGTTGTCAGGGTATACACCGTTGTCACTCAAACCATGGGTAGTTGACTTAAATATAAAATTAAATGACCGAGTAACAACAAAAAAAACGTTATTTTCATTAAAAGATTTTAAAAAGTTTCTATCCGACACCGTGCTCGCTAGCGAAACAGCTGACTAACTGACGGAAGGGTCGCGCTCGCGGCCGTTCAGGTCACGTCCCGCACCCCCCGCCCGTGTTGTATTTATAGATATAGATTAATATTAAAGTATGGATTTCTTTCTCCCGCAGAATCTCCCACTTCGCGACTGCAGACGAGTTCACAGACACGACGATCAGGGTTATCACAATTGAGAAGCGTCAGTACGGGATCTTCAAATGCAAGGCTCAGAATAAGCTGGGGACTGACGAGGGACAGGTCGACTTAGTTGGTGAGTAACACTACGAATGTTGGTATAAGTATGAGAGACTATTTTGATCTGCTGGGGAGTTTGTTGTGCCACTTCTTCTCCCCAGCTAAAGCACTAGGAAGTGGTGAAGGGTGGGCGTTTTAGGGGGACTGTCTTATGTAATTTTGACGTTCGAAAAGTGCTGATTCTCAGCCTAGTTTGAATAAATGACTTGATTTTGATGTTTTTTGTTTTTGAGTTGCATAACAGGGTAAGGGTTTTTTTTAAATACTATAATTATACTTAATTAAAATCGTTATTTAAAATAAGCTTCCTTTGATTTTGAAAAGCATATAATTATTTTTGTATTTAGTATTTTTTCGGACATGATTTCAAAATATTTTAATGTTTTGCAATAATTCGTCTTGTTTAAATTCTATGTTTAACTATTAATACTTTGAGTATTTATTGAAGTAAGGTAAACCGCAGGTCAGTGGTAACATGACAGTATCAGCTGGCCTCTTATTTTATTGAAACTAGCTACGCCCCACGGTTTCACCCGCGTCAGTCCTTATCCCGTGGGAATATCGGGATAAAAAGTATCCTATGTCCTATTCCAGGTCATGGTTTACCCATGTGCCAAGTTTCATTCAAATCCATTCAGTCGTTTTAGCGTGAAAGCGTTACAAACAAACTCAGTTTCGCATTTATAATATTAGGATTACGTACTACTACGTCAGGCTAGCTCTTCAAGTTCTAAATGTTACCACTGTCGTGTGTCCTTTTGTATAATGCAGAGTGAGAATAAAGTTATCGACCAATTAATTAACACCCAATTTTATAACAAAATCCAATGTCCTGTTGTGTAATAATGAGAGTTTTCTGACATGGAGTTCACCAGGTGGCAGCACTGAGACGTCAGGTCCAGGCACCTGTCAAAAGTGTCAAAGCGTCTATATTTTCTTTAGTCACCACTGAATGATGAACGTCATCATATACAGGGTGTAAAAAGACCCATCACATAGCCGTCAACTACGCATTCTTTACATCAAATTAATTAAACGTTGCACAAAAATAATTGCTGGGAAACGACTTTTATTTTAGGTGTGAAAAATCGCTGTTTACGGTAGTGCGCCACGTAACGCATGCAAAACATTGTGTTTATGGGTGCATGCAACAGTTTAGGGTCCGTGTGGGTATTTAAAATGAAGTAACGTCTGAAAACGTTGGAATTTTGACCTTAAATATCTCCGTAACCAGAAGGTTCCCAGGTCCTTGGTCCAGAACAAAAAAAATATCACAATGGTGGGAATAACAAGTGAGTTTCGGCTTCGTTAAGCGTCTTTTTACACCCGTTATTTTAAATTAATCGTCGAAATGGAAGACCTCTTGTCAAAGTGGCGCCAACTGGTGGCGTGAAGGAAAACTCTCATTTCCACTGCGGGGCAGAGGCCTCTTATCATACAGAGAAAGCATTAGCATTCATCTCCATTGGCGATTTCAGACTTACGGTCGTGGTCTGAGAATGTTTACCACCATAAGGCTTATAATTGCATGCACACATCTATGTCGCAAGGTCGATGATTCAAAATTCAAACCTATTTTCGTTGTTTAAGGTCGATTCACACAATGTCAGTGATGCCACAGTTCCGACACAGTACCGGCACAGTGCAAAATATTCTTTCATACATTCTGTATGAACGCATCCCCACTTGTCAGTGCCGACACCGGCATGAGAATGTATGAAAGAATATTTTGCACTGTGCCGGTACTGTGTCGGAACGGTGACTTGTGACTCAAGCTTAAATGTCATTATGGTAATGTGTCAACTTTAAAATTAGATATAGCATTTTAGACTTTACTGCACACAGATAAAGAATCAAATTTGAAAACTGATAAACATTTTCAGACCGCGATAGTACATAAAACCAAGATCTCTAATTTGATGGTCTCACTCTGTAACATTTTTTTATCCATACTCCGCATGCATGGCTGCTACTCGTCGCATGCTACAACAAACGTCTTGTCTCTAGAATCTATAATCCCGGTGTGCCCACCGGCGTGTGGTACCGCGCGTTACGCCGGCGCGGCTAACATCGCGCCGTCTGAGGCCACCCTTATGTCCATGTTCGCTGTTTACGTCGTTTATGCTGCTAGGAGGTGAGTTTTAGTTTTAATTATTTAGTAAAACACCCATCACCAAGCCACAATCTTCACGTACATCTAGAACTAAGTAATATTGAGCAGAAATAATTGCTAGGAAACGACAAGTATTGCTATAGTTTGATCTCACCGCTGTACCGATCCTTAAGCCGGCTATACACGCTACGGTCTACCGTACAGGCTACCTGTACTGGTGTGCCTGCGCAGGTCGACCGACATGTTATATGTTCCCATACACGCCCCGGTCTACCTGGGCAGGCCCAGCTGCATAGGTAAACCTCTCCGGTAGAGCGTAGCGTGTATGGCCGGCTTTAGGAGTGCTCGCGGGAGGCAGCGTTGACGAATGAGCGCCGCACTGCACCTGGCAGCCGCGCGCGTACTTAAGACCCTGACAACAGATAAGCCGCGGTCACTGTCGGCTTGCATAGAAAAGAAAGAGAAGCGCGATGAAGTAACGCTTCTAATTTATTGCAAAATAAATGAAGCAATTATCGATTTATTCAAAAATTTGTGGAATAATCGAAAATTAAAAACAACCAAGTTCTGTATTAAAATAAGACGTTCTTGTTATTAATTGAAATACCAACGTACGTCGATATTTAATACAGATGTTTTGCATTAGAACTCAAGGTTAATTTATCGTTAATTTGTATCGAGTTTTTTTTTTTAATAATGTTACACACAAACTATAATATAGATTTGGCAATTTATTTGTTTAACTCAAGCCTACTTTTACCGTTTGCCTGTTGTGTGAGTGCCTTAAGCGCGGTACAGCGGTGAGGTCAAAACTATATTAAAACAACTGTTATCTGTAACCGGCGTTACGTTCAATATCTCCAGAACCGGTCAGAAACCAGACAAGGTAAAGTAATACAAAAAAAATAACGTTGGTGAGAATTTACGGGTATTGGCTTGATGACGAGTATTTTACACCCATTATTTTATGTTAGAAATTGTTCTCACTGTGTTGTGGCTATAGATTGCCGTCCTGTTAAATTGTCGTGGCTTATACAGGGCGTAAGGGACAGCCCCCCCACAAATTAACAGGGGGCATTCAGCTCCGTATTTTGAATCATATTCCACCGGAAATTTTCTCAGGAAAGTTTTCATTTTTTTAAATCGTTTTTTTAGTTACTATTCCTTTATTTCAATGTAAAATTACATTCTCTGTACGCAGCACTACTTTTATGTAAATAAAACAGCTAAAATAAAAAAACAGCAACGGATGAAGATAACTTAGACAGTTGACTGCCGTGCAAAAAGTCGTGCGTTCAAACCTCGCCGATAGGATCACTTTTTGTAATAGATAAAATTGTTAATTTGACATTGGTTATCTTACAATGAACTTCTTCGAAAATATCACTCAGCGGCGCCAGCGCAGACATTCGGATACAAATGAAGATTTAAATATAACTACCGACTTAAATTGTACAACTAGCAATAGTTTGCCGGATATGTCAGACGAAGAACGTTGCGATGAAATTACCCAACTACAAAATAAAATTAAGGAATTAACATTGGGATTAGAGGTAGCACACGCTGAAGTGGAGAGTTTAAACTTAGAGAATACTGAACTTAAAAACACTATCGATGAATTAACTAAGAAGAAAAATATCTATAAAAAAATAACAACCGATATAGTTAGTGACAACAGTACATCTCCAATGACTAAAAAGAAAAGGAGAAACAAAACAAATACTATAAATAACAGCCCCCAGACAACACCCAAGACTACTAAAATTAAAACTAACTCTTTGCCCACACAGATGGCAGATAAATCAACACAATATGATACACATTCACTGACGAATCAGCAAGGCGATAAAAATTGTTTCTTAAAAAAAAACGAAACAAGGAAAAATATATGTATAATTAGCAATAATAAAAGGAATAAATTAAGTAACATAATTGAGGACACTTTTTATATGTATGATTACTGCCACTATCTATATCCAGGCGGTGATATTCAGCAAATGCTACACGGCATTGATAATAAAATAAAAAGCTTGAATAAAAATGACTATTGTGTTATTATGGTGGGAGAGATGGACTTCATACGGACTGGAAACTATCACGATATTATATTTCTTATTAGAGAAACCGTCGGAAAAATCAATAACACCAATGTGATTATTTGTCTTCCGACCTACAAATGCGGCAATTATACAACTATATATAATACTAGAATAGAAACTTTTAATAATCTCCTGTATCTAGACAACTTAACTCACGAATATGCCTATTTACTAGACTCTAATGCAGAATTAACCTATGACTATCAAATGTTTTCTGCGCAACAAGGACACATAAATGGAACAGGAATGAAGAATATTTTCACTAATCTCCAGAGGACTATAACTGAAATTGATACTGAAAATAATATGACAACATATAAATCCTCCTCAGAAGAACATCTAGTTCCTAGCTCAGAAACTAATTCAGACACGTTTTTTCTATAATTATCTGATTATTATGCATCAAAACATCGCGGGACTCGTCAACAAGGTGGATCAACTAACACTACACCTGCTAGAACTAGCCGAACAAAGAAACAGTATAGACATAATTTGCGTCACGGAACACTTTATGGAGCGAGGACACGAGGAGCTTCTTTCAATACCTAATTATAAATTAGCTGCCTACTATACAAGAAGTACGAAAAGAGGGGGAGCCTGTATTTTGGTAAAATTCGGTCTCCAATACAAAGAACTTACGAATGTCAGTAAAATGTCAATTGAAGGCGTTATCGAAGTTTGTGCAATAGAACTAATACCACATAACATAATCATTATTTGCATATATAGAGTACCAAAGTTAAACAATTTAGAGGTCTTCTACTCAAAATTAAACATTATATTATCTAAATACTGTTACGACTCGAACAAGAATGTAATTCTATGTGGAGATTTCAACATTAATGTTTTAAAACAAGATAAATTATCTCTTGAATTTACTAGTTTCCTATTAAAGTACAATCTATGTTTACAAATTAATCAACCAACTAGATTGCAAAGCAATACGTGTATTGATAATTTTGCACATAATATTTCACGGAAATGTACTCATAGTGTCCTTGATCTACATTTGTCGGATCACACTGCGCAAACTTTAAAGCTCCCAGTAAAAAAGACATGTTTAATCAAAAGCTGGAATATAAAAGTGCGTAACTATAGTAATGAAAACTTGATGAAATTCAAAGACTGTTTGAAATCAATTTCTTTTTCTGATGTCTACCTTACTAAAGACCCTAACGTAGCATACAACAACTTTTTAGAACTATTTCAATTATTTTATAATTTATGTTTTCTGATTACGTACAAAAAAATAAAATTAATGAAGAATCCAAATTGGTTAACACCTGGCATTAGACGGTGTAGCCAAATAAAAAGACAGTTGTTGTGGCACCATAGATTAAATCCATGTAAGATAAATGTGACGAAACTTAAAAATTATTCAAACAGACTTAAGAAAATTATAAAATTGACACAATTGGCAAAGAATAATTATAAAATAGAGACAGCATATAATAGATCGAAAATGACGTGGAAAATAATAAATGAAAATAGAAGTAACTCACCACCAGAGTATATAAAAGAAATAAATTATGACGGAGTTACATTCACTACACCCAAAGACATAGCAAATACCTTTAACGACTACTTCATAAGCCAAGCAGAAAAACTTTCTACTGCATCGACACAACTGACTACTGACAATATAATAAATTTATCTGCACAGTCAATGTTTTTAGCCCCTATAACACCAGATGAAGTAAATAGAATTATAAAAAATTTAAAAAATAAAAATAGTGTAGGATACGACGATATTTCAACAAAGGTTCTAAAGTTTGTTTCAGAAATAATATCAGATCCTCTCAGCTACATAATTAATTTAAGCATTGAGTCTGGAACCTACCCTGATAAACTTAAACCCACTGTCATAAAACCTTTATTTAAAAAAGACGATGAGAAAGACATTAAGAATTACAGGCCAATAGCTCTTATTCCGGTAATATCCAAGATATTCGAAAAATGGATCTACAGGTCCATAGAAGGATACCTCAACAAACATAATATACTTGTGAATGAACAAAAAGGATTTAGGAAAGATCATTCAATAAATATGGCAATATATGACTTTCTTAATGTTATTGTTGCCAACATGAATGAGAGAGTCCCAATATCAGCAATATATATGGATTCATATCCATAAGAATATGAATTATAAAAAATTTAAAAAATAAAAATAGTGTAGGATACGACGATATTTCAACAAAGGTTCTAAAGTTTGTTTCAGAAATAATATCAGATCCTCTCAGCTACATAATTAATTTAAGCATTGAGTCTGGAACCTACCCTGATAAACTTAAACCCACTGTCATAAAACCTTTATTTAAAAAAGACGATGAGAAAGACATTAAGAATTACAGGCCAATAGCTCTTATTCCGGTAATATCCAAGATATTCGAAAAATGGATCTACAGGTCCATAGAAGGATACCTCAACAAACATAATATACTTGTGAATGAACAAAAAGGATTTAGGAAAGATCATTCAATAAATATGGCAATATATGACTTTCTTAATGTTATTGTTGCCAACATGAATGAGAGAGTCCCAATATCAGCAATATATATGGATATGACCAAGGCATTTGACTTGGTCAACCATGATATACTGCTGAGCAAGTTAAATGCGTATGGGATAAGGGGAAACATTTTGTCACTGGTAAAATCTTACTTAAAAAATAGAACACAACGTACAGAAATAAGTCGAATTTGTAAATTAAATAAAACCGTTATTAAATACATATCTAAAGAACGAAAAATATCCTACGGAGTGCCCCAAGGCAGTGTGCTAGGGCCTTTATTATTTCTTATATATATAAATGACTTTCCCCAGAACATACCCTATCCTATGACATTGTTTGCTGATGACAGTACTATTATTGTTAAATTTGACAAAAATAATAAAGACTTCGAAGCCGACATAGTCAATGCATTGCAACAAGCCGTTAACTGGCTAGAACATAACAACTTGATTATAAATTTAAAGAAAACAAAAATTATGAATTTTCGTCAACGAGTAGCTAATTCGGAACTAAATATAAGCTTTAATAATGAAGAAATTGAAGAAGTTGCAAATACAAAATTTTTAGGCTTAACAATCGACAATCAACTTAATTGGAAACAACAGACTACAATTTTAATTAAAAAAATTAGTAAGTTTGCTTTTGCTTTGTATAAACTAAAGAAAGTAGTCAATCAAGCAGCGGCAGTCACTGCATACTATGGTTATGTCGACTCTATACTACGCTACGGAGTCATATTTTGGGGTAACTCCTGCAATAAGGACATGGTGTTCAAATCGCAAAAAAGATGCATTAGAGCTATTACGGGTTTAAAAGTAACTGATAGCTGCAAACCTTATTTTGTATCGTTAAAAATAATGACTTTACCTTGCTTGTACATATTTGAGACAGCTTTATTTGTTAAAAAGAACATGCATCTATTCAGAAAAGCATCAGAATATCGCTATAAAATCATTAGACAAGTATATAGACATGAATTATGCGTTCGACCATCAAAGACCGCCTTGATGGACAAAAGCATACTTTGCATGGCACCAAAAATATTTAATAAATTGCCAAATGGAATTAAGGACTTAAATATTATTCAATTTCAAAATAAATTAAGACATTTATTATTGGAAAAATGTTATTATTCTATTGACGAATTCCTTAATGACAAATAGTAAGTTATTTGACATTGATATTTATTTAATTTTGACAATTATATTTATTTCCATTCATTATTTATGTTTGCTTGTTTTCTCTGTTTTAAGTTATGATGTGTTTCGTTGTAATTATTTTATTTTATTATGTTGATTATTGTTTTAATGTTACTAATTGATGATGATGACAATGACGTGAAAGAGTGTACACCTCTAAGGTAGATTTTTGAGGAACCAATTTTTATTAATAAGATCTCATGTAAAATGTACCAAAAATCACACCAATAAATTAATTTGAATAATTTGAATTTGAATTTGATGTTAAAATACTCGAGCGCGCTCCCCGCGCCACGGAGTGCGGCTACGCGGGTTTTGCCACGGTAACGATAATAATAGTGGGCTGCAATATTGTTAAGACTACTTATGAGCCTAGTGTTATTTGTAAACATTTTATATTGTAGCTGTTTATTGTCCCTTATTGAATAAAATAAAATACAAATCAGATTTATTGGATTCCCATAACGTTCCTGAAACTATTTTATGTACCTACCAATCGTCTTAGTATGATATGCTGAATTCATCCTATCAGTTTGCGGAGGGCTGTCCCTTACACCCTGTATAGAGCTGTTTACCCGGTGTACGCCGCCATCTTGTTTTTTCACTACAACTGTCAATTTCACTCGGGTGCCACGACATGGTGGGAATGGTGGCTTAGAAACATAATATTCATTTATTTGAAATCTTTATTTCTGATTCCAAAAACTATATTTTTTGCATGTTTTGTTGAACAAAGCTTTTTTGTTTTGCTTCTTAGAATAATTATGATGTAATTTATGTATTAAAGTTCGTTAGTCTTCATTCTCTTGGAGTCGACATAAGGCTGCCATCAGACGGACTGGATTCTTGCAGTTTGAATGCAGTTTAGTACGACTGCAATACTCGTAATGTACTGGTAACTGCATTCAAACTGCAATTTTGCAGTTGGAGTGCAGTTGAAATGCAGTCCGTCTGATGGCTGCCTAAGACAAACTTACAAAAATGCGATCAAGTAAATAATAGAATATATAAGTTATAATCTTTTGTGCACGCGTGTGTGTTATTGGTTTTCATTGACCAATGGTGTATTTTTGGATTATGGAAAGTCATTTTTGCACTTACTTTTGTTTGTCTGCAGTAAATTATTAAATGTCTTATATGGTGTGAAATGGAATTCATGGGTACTCTCTTAAGGGGTCATTGTACTCATCATTATGAACAAATTTCACCATGGTACGAACAATGAAATCGCGAAAAAAAATCAGCTGTTCCCTACATTTTGTATGCGAACATAAATGTTGGGCAACAGTTGATTTTTTACGCGATTTCTTATCCCAGCGCCAAACTTACCCCAATATACCTTATACTGTACCTAGATTCTGCAGTACAACTATTTTCTTTTCGGATACTCTTAATCGACTTTCAAGTCAATTGAGAGTGTTCGAAACACGAACTTAGCCGAGGCACATTATGAAAATAGTTGTACTGGACTTGTACCTTAAACCAACTAATAATGTTTCCAGAGTCGCCAATGCCGGACATTAACTACCCCGGACTGCGGCCAGACCCGTTAGTATACGGATCAGGCACAAGAACTAACCCACGACATATCTTATACATGCTGACATATCTGTTCATTATACTGACTTAATCTTTAAGCGAAATATCAATCGAATGGGGTGTACACACTAATGAAGGGTGACACGGAACGATTAATCGTTAATCGATCCGTCTTCGTGTCAGATCGATCGAAATAACGCATTGATCGTTTTCTATTTATTTGCATCAAAGACAAACACCATTGGATAACACGACGAAAACTGTCGTAAATATTTATCGATGAATTGAATCGATGGCGACAATTTAGAAATTATGGACCCCTCAAACAGTTGCGGATCGATCTGTACCACTGTTCTTTACCTTATTTACATGTTTTTTTTAAACGTGCCAAAGTATATATACTACTTAACACAAATTAATTGTCACCTGACTATTCGTAATTTCTATGTTAACGACATATATAATCCTATATATTGAGTTTTTTTTATCTAAATAAAAAATATTATATTAAGTATATACAAATCTTGACTAAAAAATAGTTTTAAGAAGACAACCAATAAAGCTCTGTATATTCAAATAAAAGTAAAATATTGACAAAGTATAAAACGCACAGTAAAATTATATCAATAGATAACACGCTAGATTTGCCTCATAAGATAATAATATAACAATAATAATAAATAGAGGTAACTTCTAAGTAAATGACCAGCATAAAAGTGATTGTCCGTTAAAAATTTACAAATGCACAATGACACTAAGTAAATTAATATCAGTAGTAACAATATTTTCATTTACTTACATAATCACACAGGATAAAGTGACCTTCAAATAATTCGCTACGGCCGCTCCCGTACGTAACTGCCGCGCACTCGATACTGTTGCGTACTGATGTACACTGAGATTTCGAAGCGCGTCGTTTCGGCTGTTTTCTTTGTACATAGAATACTGTACTGATTTATACTGTGTGCCTATGTCAATGATATTTGTTTTTGCAAAGTGAATTTTTGATTTTTATCAATAAAAGCTGTGTTGATAAAAACTTTATACTTAATCAAAAAATCACTTTGCTATGGCTTGGCAACATACACTCCAGTATTAAATTGACAGCTAACTGAACATAGTGTGTAAGTATAATAACAAAAAAAAAACAAAATGATGTAGTTAAGCCAAGGTTTGCTAGAGAGCGGTGGCCGTCATTATAGCGTCTGCAATTTAACGCCGAATGACGTCACTGAAACGACACTTATTCAAGTAAGTTGGTCTGTTTCCCGAGAGAGCATTTTTTGACACCGTTAAGTCAAAGCGCTGCCATCATTTTCATGATAACTGTTATGTGGCGGCCACCGCTCTTCACGGAAACCATGGCTTTTAAGCCGTATTATGAAATTATCATGAAATGAACTTGAAAATCACAAAATTCATTTTTTAATCTCAACATTAACTTATAAATTCTTATAATTATTCAGGCCTATTTTCTTACTTTCACCCATTGACACAGATGAAAACAAATGGTTCACTTCGCAAAACCATTTAAATAAAAAGCGACTCTTGTAACGACACAATAAAGTGCAATTCAGGTCGCACAGAGCTAATTACCTACAGATATATTAGAAGTTTCCTCTCATTCTATCGCGTAACTCTTATATCTTCTACTCTTACGCTCACTGAATTGGCCCGACAAGACGAGCGCGCCGCGTACTTGTAGCTTCATACCTAAAATGCGGAGTGAACTATCTGTATTTTATCTGTGCCTTTGAGCCATTTTAATATATTACCATTTGGAACAACCCAGTTTTCTATACAGTGAATCTACTTATTTATAAGTAATCTTTATATATACAATTAACATAATCTAATGATGATAGTATTAGTATCTGTAGATAAATGTCTTGTGGGTAATTTTTATAACTTTTTTATACTGAACCTAATTAGTATTGTGACAGAACTATGCGATGCTTTAAGAAGCTATATCTCGCAAAAAGAAAGAAATAAAGAAAAGTATTTTATTTGGGACACGCACAGGAAATCTATACTAATATTATAAAGAGGAAAGATTTGATTGTTTGTTTGTTTGCATTGAATAGGCTCCGAAACTACTGAACCGATTTGAAAAATTCTTTCACCATTAGAAAGCTACATTCACCCTGAGTAACATAGGCTATAATTTATAAAGATTACACGCGGGCGAAGCCGCTGGCAGCAGCTAGTACAACAATAAAAAACGAACGTTAAAAGTAACAAAATGATTTAAACAATAAAATAGAAACATTAAGACTTATGAAAATAGCGAAAACAAAGATAAAAAACCTGTGCGAGGCCAAAAAGGCTCCCATCTCAGCATAATGCTACGATATTTCAGGAAAAAAAACAAATACCGCAGCGCTGTTATTCAGATAGGGCCCGCTGTGATGCCACCGACACACACGCAGCCAAATATCTTCTACCTATATTTCTATCTATATTTTATGCTTTTCCTTCATTTTGAAGCAATAAAAGATCTTGATTCCTTTTTCATATCTTAGTAATATCCATAGCATCGCATAGCTACTGTAAGGGCGTTATTACACTCACTCGATCGACATAAAACGTTGACATTTATCGTCGACGATTATACACTCTTGAACGTCGATTGATCGATCGATCATAAGCGTTGGCAGATCAGTGCCCTGTTTAACAAAAGGTACATGTGGACATGTTCATAAGTTACCTAGAATGTTAATTTTTCGTTAAATTCATAGCTCATCTCCATATTCATAAACAGCCTTATGTATCCCACTGCTGGGACACAGGCATCGGGTAATCTTTCTCTTTTGACCACATTTTAAAAATAAAAATTTAAAAATGTATTGCGGTTCTAAGCACGACACTTGTAAACTTGTAAGACGGAATAGAGAGTTGCCGGACACTCAGAATTTGCCATGATTTTCTACAATTTGTATTTTACAAATAATATTTTGACACAAAATCACGAATATAAGTGTCAAAATATATACTTGTGAATTAAATAATGACACTTGGTAATACAAGGCTTGTAAGTTTTGATAAACAGGGCACAAATCAACTTGACATTGACACTAATAGTTGTACCGCACATGGTTCAAATTCGCTTGACATTTCATATGACACCTGAGTTTGACACTTGCCAAATTCTGACCTGCTAAAAGAAGCTAATTTTAATGAGATCGATCCAACGTCAATAATGAGCCAAGTAGTACAAACTAGAGATGAGAATATTGGTTGAAATTGTTTATTGGTTAATGGTTAATGGTTAAATAAAAATATCGATATTTTTATTGGTTGAAAATATTAGTTAATATTTTTATTCAAGTATCTGCAACATGTTGAAAAGTTGAATATTCTATTAACTAATGCATGTTGAAATTGTTAAGTTAAACTTCCCTTCATACTTTAACAGGCTTTTTTACAATATTTACAAGTTGCGACTTTTTCCACCCCCACGATTATCGAAATGGTCGATCGTATCATTATTTCGTCTCGGCATTTTGTAAAACAAAAAAAACAACAACAACGCAACGACGCGACTTTGTTATTTGAGTAAAATATCAAAACTAACTAATAAAATAAACTTATATCAAAAATCAACCATTAACCGACCGAAATATTGGTTAAAAATATCAACAACTTTCTTTAGAATAAAATATCCCCAACAGTAAATGTGTTTTAACGTAACAAAGATAGAACATACAATTGAATGCACGTAACGGAATAAATATTTCTACCACACTGAGGACACTGCGTTGCCGCTCCGAAGGTCAACCCGAGCGAGCGAGAGACAGCGCGTTGTTCGAGCGAGACAGAGAAATATTCGTCCTTGCCAATTTTGCGCCGAAGAAGTTGATATGATATTTTTATTCGTTAACGTTAATTTTATTTATTGAATATCATGGTTAATTTTAAATATTAGTTAAATTTAATGGTTGATGGTTATATTCATCATCTCTAGTACAAACAGGAATCATGGATGATCCTGAGTTCGAGGCATCGATGCGACGTCGATCGTGTGGGTAAACTCCCTAATATAGTTTACATAAGGGTGTGCAATTATACATAATTATAATTATATCCCAGCTTCCCTGCACTTTAACTTAATGATTTTTAAATGAAACTATTTTTGTAAACAATTATGAACTCAGTGTAATTTTGCTTTAATTTAGAAAAATCTGACTTGCGATTTTTAGTCGTACGACAAAAAAATCGCATCTTTGTGTTAGATCTTATTTTTGTAGTTCGTATGAGTTTTTCTTTGTATAAATTGGTGATTATGTATATTTTTTTAAATAATAATTGATTATTGTAGAATGTAATGGAAAATTAAAAAAAAAAACTTTGTATGGAATCTCGATCAAGCATTTTTTTAAATTTAAACTAACATAGTTTTGTAAAAGTGTTAGTAAATAAGTATAAATGTTTTTTTAATAGTTTAGATCTGAATTATACATTCCGAAGCTTTTATGATTATACAATTTGGAGACAAGATATAACTTTTAAGAATTGACTCAAGAAATAATTCGTTGTTATTTCATTCAACCAATTGGTTTCGCGATATTTTTGAATCTTGTATCCATCATATTTTGTCAGGCTATTTCCCAAATATGTCGGGGTCAGCTTCCAGTCTTACTAGAAGCAGCTGAATACCTGTAATGTGTAGCATTAAAGTTGTTTTTCCTGTAACGGCCTTCCGAGACACGGAATCTTGAATCCAAATTGTATAACTAATAACTTCCGAGTCTTATAATATTTCGACTTGTATTACAATATTCCATCCAATTGTAAGACTTTTTAATGTTAGTAAATATTTTTTACACCATTATTTAGACAACTTTTTGTATTTCTGGATTTATTAATGTTTTTTTTTTTATATTATTAATTTTGGGCTGACTTTTTTATGTTATGACACCCATGCTATAAATCCTCTCTAAAAGTTTCTGAAACAGTTAGCTTATAGCCAACATTAAAACATCCTGTGTCATAGTAACCATAATATCATCCAAACGGGTGTGATAATGTTGTTCTGAATTTCATAATTTTCAAAAAAAGAACATTGTCATTCACGAGCGTTTCACTAACAAAGCACCGTAATTTAAAAACAAAACTCATTCGAATTCGAAAAATTCGAATACACGTCGTACCGCGCCATTTTTGTTCGATATTGGTATTGCAAAGAAACTTTTATAGAAGATTCATATCATGGCTGTAGATAAAATCTTGTATGCAACTGTATATAATTAGGTATTAAAACACTCATGTGATATATTTAAACCCACATTCGTGTTTTAATACCCCTTATTATATAACAGTTGCATAAATAACTATTTTACTTTATTTATGTCTAAATAGATTGTGACGCTGCAAAAGAACTAAAACAAACAAGTCAAGTTTTGTATGCTTGTGTGCGTGACAGCTACGTCATACTCGTCATCGTAATGTCAGTGTGCATGCATTTAGCGGCCAACAGTTGGACGCTATTTTTTTCGATGAGTTCTCAGCTTTGACGGTCTATCTAGACATAAGTATTTATATCTTTGGTATTTTGTTTGTTTGTTTGATGACAGTTGAAGGCAAGTTTTTGAGGATATTTCTATGTACTAGTAATTTATTATGGCTCTATATCAAACTATTTGGATTGCTAGAGAGAATATATGACAGCTATAAACTTATAAACATTGGCAGCCTGTGCCATTTTGATTTCATCATCTGCCCACGTTTTTCAACTATGTTTGGGTCGGCTTCCAGTCTAACCGAATGCAGCTGACTACTTGTATTTGATATTTGTAACGACTGTCTTATCTGTCTTCTCGTGAAAACTGCCGAAAAATCTACGAATGACAGCCAGGAATACTTTTTTTTTTTAAATGGATTTATTAAAAATAACCTTACATTTTAGGATGTAGTCAGTGTAGTTTTGTGCCTTCAATTGTTATGTAAGCATTTGACTGACCTTTCAACGTGTTCCGTTTCAAGCTTTCCCCTTTTCTCTAGTTTATAATAACTAAACGGTACGAATTCGAGATGTAGTTATTTGTACTCAGTACCGTTTAGAGCGGTATCACACTTACAATTGGCCAGCGAATTTCCAGCGAAGCGATTTGTGAACGTGCGCTCTGCGGGTGCGTAGCGACCTAGCCGCGACTACGCGACATATTCTCCGCGTTTTCATAATTGTATACACTCGCTTATCTTGCTCTCTCTTGTACACTCACCGTCAATATCTCTCGTTACGAAACCGCGGCGAACTCGTTGCGCACACGCAGCGAGGGCGTTCAACAATTGCCTCGCTAGAAACACGGTCGCAAATCGCCAGTGTGATATGGCCCTGTTTATCAATTCATTGCGGGAACGCTTCGCTATCTATATTTTCGATACTTAGTAATTTTAGTAGTAGTTTAACTTTTTGTGAAGCAGTTTGTAGCGGCATATACATCGCCATAGGCAAACTACGCAGAGAAAATAAAACAGAAAATAACGCATTCTCATCATAACTCATAACTGACAACTAAAACTGGTATTAGCGCCATCTATATTCTATATAGTTAAACACTTATGTTCACCACCTACCAAAAATCGCTCAACGCGCCTAAAGAAGTTTTTACTTCAAATGTGCACCTACATCATCTCACTCTTAGAGTAGTAGGTAATTATGTACTGTAAGGGCCGGCGCCAAACAAATATCAACATTGTATGCCTTAAAATACAGTCGAAAATAAATAACCTGAGATGCGCACCTTTTTACGCTTAAATAATTTCTCCGAGTTAATGGAAGTTTATTTTAATCTCAACTTTATTTCAAGTTTGTCAAGGTAGATATTTGTTTGGCAGTGAAAACCACGCTGCGCTGCGACTCGCCAACTGAGCTCGGCCCTAAGATGTCACCTCTGCAGGCCCTTCGGGGAATACAGTCGTAATATTATGATTAGTATCGATAGCGAAATGTAATTAGTGATGAATTGATAAAAAAAATGCTTATGTGTATTTATTAGACTTGCAAAGAATCTCAGTTTAGTTTATAATCCCAATGTAAAGTGCAGTTATTGTGTTTGAATATAGAAAATTTTGAAAATACAACCAATTTTTTTTTTACCCCCTTCCGACTTCTCCCAGTCTGCTCCGACTTTCGGTATCTCGGTTCACTCGTGCAAAGCGACGGCGAAGTAGATCGGGCGGTTAGGCACAGAATTAACACTGGATGGATGAAAGCAGCAGGTCACGGGAACAATCTGCGACTCCCGCTTTCCCCTTAAACTTAAGGGGAAGATATATAAAACAATAGTTAGACCTGCTGTCTTGTATAGATCAGAATGTTGGGCCACAAAAGGGATGAATGAAAGGCAATTGCATGCAGCTGAGAGGATGTGTGGTGTTACACGAATGGATAGAATAAGAAATGAGTACATAAGAGGAAGTCTGAAAGTAGCACCGGTGACTGAAAAATTGTGCGGAAATCGGTTGTCATGGTATGGGCACGTGATGCGAAGGAATGAGGAAAGTTTTGGGTATGAATGTCGATGGCTATAAGAGTAGGTAAAGACCAAAGAAACGATGGATGGACTGTGTGAAAGATGATATGGCTAGAAAGGGGGTGACTATCGAGATGACGGCTAATAGGGAAGGATGGAAGAAAGGGCCATGTTGCGCCGACCCCAAATAAATTGGGATAAGGGCAGGAGAATGATGAATGATTTTTTTTACCGCCTAAACTCATATACATCATACTATAGACAAGAGACCCTAGACAAAGTGACATTCTATCAGCGATAACGATGATGGAAAAGGCAAAAATGTATAGGACTGACATAAGCTATCGAAAAGCTTTATGTCAATCCTGTTGAAAGTCGTTGTAGAAATACGAAACGCTTTCGAACAGATTGTCACTTGTCTAGGCTCTGTAGTTTAGCTTTTGCCTGCTTGGAAGTCGGAACCTGTCCAACCTTTTCTCAATTATTTTGGGGTTGGCTTCCAGTCTAACCGGATGCAGGAGGATACCATTATTTTACATGGAATGACAGCCTATCTGACCACAACCCTGTTACTGGGTAATCCGATCGAGTCCCCTTGGTAAGACTGGTTGCCAGACTTTCGGGATTTTGACGACCCGTAGCTACTGTCAAAGATCCACGAATGACAGCCGGGACCAATGGCTTAACGTGCTATCCGAACCATGAAGGAGGCTTGGTATGTAAAGATGGTCACCCATCTACGGACCAAACGCGGCAAGCGTAGCTTAACCTGATCGACCGACCCGTGCGGCTGTTATTACTTGGCCATAAGCCCCTTAATAACTAATGAACTACCGGGATGCAGAGTATCCATAGTCTACCTGTGTGCCAACGGACAGACAGGCAGGTTTCGCATTTATAATATTAGTATGGATGGATAATTAAGTAACTAATAATGGAATACCCTAACTAATATTATAAACTAGCTGCGCTTCGCGGTTTCACCCGCGTAAGTCTGCCTCAAACGGCTGAACAGATTTGGATGAAATTTGGCACATGCGTAGACCATAACCTGGATTAGGACTTAGGATTTTATCCTGATATTCCCAATGGATCGAGACTTATGCGGGTGAAACCACAGAACAGATAAAAGAGTTTAGAAAGGAAATAGTCCCTGATTTGTATTAGAACGCGTGTCGCCGCTTGTTTCCCACTCTTTAATTCCACTACAATCAAGAGACCAATACGTACGCGCATTACGCACACAAAGAAACCACTCACACTTAGATCAGTAGTTTGCTATTGGTTGTCACACTAACGCAAACACTGCGTTTGACGTACACTCACACACGCTCAAAAGCAATTTATTTCTCATACATGTTACGGCGACCAAAAGGTCGATTAATTATATCGATAAAATTGCTGTAATTTTTAAGTTGGAAATTTTTCGCTATAGTTTTGGGAAGGGGGACAATTAGCGTGGACTTACTAAATACATATAAATAATAATGTACAATTAAGGGGGAACATTCGATAAAACCGCGAAATTCAAAGTTTCTTTAGTTTTTTGCTAATTGTAGCTCTGTTTTACATAATTCATGCCTTGGGCTTCAGCTAGTAAGTAAGAAAATTACACAAGTAAAAAATACAAGAATATTTTAATATTGAACAATAATATTTATTTATGAAACTGTTGGGTATTAAAACTTAATTAACTAAATTAATAAAATTTTAAATGTATGTTTTCATTATACACGGCTAACCTCAAACACACAATATACTTAGTATCGACATTGTGTACAACTTGGTACAACACTATCGATAAGCATGGATTTCGCCGAATTTCAGCTTTGGCTCGTTGCACGCAACGTTCGCAGTGAACGCAATACATTGCGCAATCACTCATCTAGTACAAGATGGTACCCATGCATTGAAAGCAATGTATAATTTTGAATCTGTTTGCGATTATATCGTTTTTGTCTTTAAACTACATAATATTATTGTAATAATTACAAATATCACTTGTATTTAATGGTTTTTGGACTTACCGGTGAAAAGAAATCCCTTCCCGGGCAACACTACACACCTGGCTTCTTTTCCGACACGTAATAATAGCACAAGACGGCATAATTCTTTTTTTTTCGCGGAGCGTCACACGTTGTCACAATATGAGCGCGACTGTTGACCGGTGAACCAAATTTCGGTTGACTTATGAGCGTTTGCTCATAAGTGCGGCGCGCTTGCCCCGCCCACAAGGCCCTTCTAACCTCTTTTATCTGTTCTGTGGGTGAAACCGTGGGGCGCAGCTAGTGAAAAGATCAAATTAAACAGCAGATTTATTTAATGTATTTATTTTTGGATAATAATCATTACAATAAGTTTTACTTACAAAATACAGAATTGTAGAACAAAATCACATTTTATTACCGACTTCAAAAAAGGAGGAGGTACTACGTTCGGATGATTGTTTTTTTTTTTTTTTTTTTTTTTTTTTTTTTATGTATGTTCACCGATTACTCCGCCGTTTGTGAACTGATTTTAAAAATTATTTTTTAGTTCGAAAGGGTATACTCCCGAGATGGTCCCATATAAATTTTATTAAGTTTGCTTGCGTAGTTCTTGCGCTAGCTTCAATATTACATATTTTTCCCACAGTCTATGTAGACGATATCATTATTAGACTCCTTCACTGTTATTTACATAGCAGGTAGTAACTTGTATGGGGTAGGTACCACCACTAAAAAGTGAAAAATAAAAACTTTTTCCAAAAAAAACAACCGACTTCAAAAAAAACACTAAAAAAGTGAAAAATAACTTTAATTTCGGAAGTCGGTGGCAAAAAACGAAAATTAAAAAGCAAAGACACCGACTTCCGAAATTAAAGTTATTTTTCACTTTTTTAGTGTTTTTTTTGAAGTCGGTTGTTTTTTTTGGAAAAAGTTTTTATCCTTTTACATGGTCGATAGTTTGAACATCGTGCAAATCGTTTTTTTTTTCTCACAAAAATGCCTAAGTATTTAAAACATCCCTATTTCCAATCGACTTCACAAAAGGAGAGTTTTGAATTCGACTTGTTTCTTGCTACAAAATTATATGTAGGTTCACCGTTCAGCAAATAGGTACATACACGAGCATAAATATATTACCAAGGACAGGTCTGCTCAGCCTAATTCTGGTCAATTATATCTTTTTTTTTTTTTTAGGGGGGAAATCATCAAATTACTTCCCCCGCTCTGGGCGGAGCGGAAGGGCGAGTCAGACTTTTACTGACTAAAACCCACCCGTGTTCCTTCAGTTGCCTGTTGCCAAGGTCCCGGTATAGGGATACCCTTTCGGACTTTCCCGCAACCCTGGCAGGTCGGCAATAATATCTAACTTCATGATTCATACATTTATTATCCGTCGTCAAGATGACGGCAAATTATTGTGATCATTTGTATGTGACATCGTAGGAACATCATAATTATCTGACGAAACAAGCGACGCCAAAATATAGGATGTTTTCACCAGCTTTCAGATATTATTGCTGAGCTGTTCTTAGTGGTACCTACTTATAGTCGGTTTTTTAAGACTAATTTGACATTTCAAGTGATTGTCCTTTGTTTTTTTTTTTTCAATTTGGAGTTTGACATTTGCACTTGTCAAATTAATCTACGAGATTAAAAAATAGACTACACGATGTTAAAACTCAAGTGACAAAATAGAAGGAAGATTGAAAAGTGCCCTATTTTTACCCGACTGCGGCGGAGCCCTAAAGGAGGGTAATGTTTTTTGTTACTGTTGTACTTAATATTTATTACTTAGGACTACACTTATTTGAAATCGTAATTTACAAGATAATCGTTTTATAATTAAAATACTTATTATAATAATTAGGTTTTGGTAACATTCGCTGTACCTAACGTAATTATCTAAGCTAGGTACATTTTTATTTTTTTATTTTACAACAGTTTTTCAAAAACAATGGGAACTTGAATTTTGGAGCCCTATTTTAAATGAGACCACGTGCTCGTGGAAATATAGTACTTACTTCAGAAAAATCCCATTTCCACGTTATCTACATAACCCCGAATTATTAGGTATACTTGTATCACTTCCCTTGCCTTTAGTGATTATTAAACCATCACCATAGAGCAGAGCGATAAAAAAAATAAAGGCTTCTGAAATCTCTCAAAAAAAAAATATCTGCTTAGCCTTTTACCAACTATATTGGGGTCGGCTTCCAGTCTACCGGATGCAGCTGGATACCAGTATTTTACATGAAGCGACTGCCTATCTGACCTCCACAACCCAGTAACTGGTTAAGACGATACCCCTTGGTAAGACTGGTTCTCAGACTTTCGAGCTTCTGATGACCCGTAACGACTGTCAAAGATCAACGAATGACAGCCGGGACCAACGGCTTAACGTGCTTTCCGAGGCACAGAGGAGTCTCGATATGTAAAGATGGTCACCCATCCACAGACCAACCCCGGCAAGCGTAGCTTAACCTGACGGATCGACCCGTGCGCCTGTTATTACTGACATCCCTCTAATAAACGAAAAATATAATTTAAACTTATTGTTCATACATGTATGTATAAAATCAAAATAACCTGATAATAAAAACTTAAAACATTATTTTCTGAAAAAAGCTACGCGGTCTCATATACAGGGTGCTGTTTATTACATTCCTAAGTCAGTTAATTTTAAAATCACCTTTTCTTAAGTTAACTGTACAAGTTATTACTAAAATCACCATAATAAAGATAAGATCCGCCATAGAGCGTAGACTGCCAGGATGAAGAAAATAAACCTTGCTATCTGATGCAGATAGTATAATCTGGAACAAAAATCTTGCTTAGAACTGTATCAATCAAATAATATTATTTTACTTTCTAACTGGCCAACTGGGGGCATACCATACACCCCCAGGGGGTAGGAGTAGGTGGGGGCCTACCTACTCCTTAAGGGTAAACTTCACCATATATGTTTTAGAAACAAGAACATTGATCATAAGGCTTGTACATCGGGGGGGGGAAGGCAACGCCTGCAATTCACCTCCACTGGGTTTCGACCAAACTGAATGCAAAACTCTAAATTAGACATAATTTTAAAGGGGTGGCACATTCTTGAGTTTAAAGAAATACGCGCCGAAGGTTTTTTTAAAAGGCATGAAGCTTGAGATATCGACCCCCACCCTCCTCAGAGAGAAACAATTTCATCCCTTCAGCGAAAACCTAATCTGCGCCTGAGTGGCCGGCTTTTCCGGCCGTCGGGAGAATGTATTCTTGACACCGGTCACTTTCATACTAACGAATACTATGTGTGCTGCGAATTTGATCCTAATTAGTACTACATTACACCTTACACTTGTGTACGGAACGCATTATGTCAAGGGTAGGGTAGATTTCTAAGTTTAAGTGACTATAATTATGAACAAACGAGTGCGACTATTGACGTGACATGCATAGGAATTAGTTATACCTAAGTATTATTGGAAAATCCATTGGCTAGCTATCACACCCTTACTTAAGTTACAAAAGGGGGCACGCAAACGGGTCACCACGAGACATCGACAAAAAAAATATGTTCAAAAACTTCTAGTATACCTTTTCCACTTAATCCTGGCTGCTGGTAGCGTGTCATCGCTCTCCTTGAAGAGGAACCTCCTGATGCCACCCAGGTAGTCCTGGAAGTACTCCTCCCAGTTCATGTCACTCATGCTGAAGGGATATATCTGAAAGAATAACGTGGAATATTTTAGATACCTACAGGAACTTGACAGTGGCACATTTGTCAAGACATAATCAATTTGATCTGTTGACAAATTCATGTTATAAATGATTTTGGTGCGCCATTCTTAACCGCGAACGTAAGATGAAATTTCTTGTTCCTCCGACCCACCCCGTCGCATCGCATCAGCTGCCCGCGTTTCAGCGTTCTTTCTGATTTCGAATTCTTTTTGCTCAGCTCCTAAAGTTCCTAGCGTGATTTTAAATAGCCTCAAGAATTGGACTATAAAATGCAAAGAGAGTTTTTCAAATTCGACTTGTAGTTTCAGAGATTAGCGCGCTCAAACAAAAACAAACTATTCAGCTTTATTTTTAAACGTTGGTTAAAGTTCGTAGGTGTATACATCAAAATGATTCAACCCTCGAGTTAAAGCAGACGTTAATAATTACTTAACTCTTTAGAAGGTTTTAAAATAAACCCTTTTATACGCATGTAAAGTTATTCGCATTTTGTAACGTCAGATACTCATAAAATACTTTGGATTTTCAGTCGTTGAAAAGAAACGCAAAACCATCCAGAGAAAATTAAGTGTAAGGGGTCTATTTAGTTGAAGATAAAGATCCGAAGTCCTAAATCAAGGTCAAGGTCAACTTTTGCAGGTAATAATTTAACATCACCCTGTAACAGTCCCACTAGGACTTAAATAAACTACACTACAGTGCATTACAACATCGGAGAAGGAACTAGCGTAGTTCAGAGGGCGAAGACAAAGTAACGTTCCGTATTTAGATTTTGTGCAGTGAATATTGACCGAAAAGACAAAGCGAATGTCCGGCCAGAGGGCCTAGACAAGTGGCAATCGCTTCGAAAGCGTTTCGTATTTTTACAACGACTTTGCCATTTCCATCATCGTTATCGCTGATAGAATGTCACTTTGTCTAGGGTCTCAGAGGTCTTAGACAAAGTGATATTCTTTCAGCGATAACGATGATCGAAAAGGCAAGAATGTATAGGACTGACTTACGATAAGGAAAAGCTTATTCATGTCAATCCCGTTGAAAGTCGTTGTAGAAATACGAAACGCTTTCGAAACGATTGTCACTTGTCTTGCCATCAGTAGTGGTCTTTCTGCGACTTTTACAGGCTTGCAGAAAAGAGACAGGTATTGGCCGCACAGTCGCTTTGTCTCTTTCTAAAGAGTGTTCACTTTTGAGCACTCTCTAGAAAGTGAGGTGAAGTGAGGCTAACGCTCAGGGAGCCAACTACCAACTCGCCTATCAGTATTATTTTTATTACTTCAGTGTGAGAAAGAGATGTAGCTATACAGGACGTCTAGCTCCATCTCTTTCCCACACTCAAGTAACATTGAAATGTAAGAGGTGGTGGTAGGCCCCCAGTTCATTCTCTATGTCTATGCTGTTAAGATACAGAATAGCTCTTTCGGTTTTCGGAATCACATAAGGGCCTAGATTGTCACTTATCTAGATCCTCAGGTGATCACCGCACTTGCCTATTAGAGTATTGAGGTAATTTTCCTCACAATATTTTCTTTCTTTGCAAATCTTTACCTGTTTATCGGCTTCAGAAGTCTTCTCCCAGAGCTCTCTCGTCCGGCTGTTGCAGAATTTAATCTCTCTTGTGCAGAAGTATGACAGGACTGAAGAGAACTTGTGAATCTTACGGTATACCTTTAGCATCCTAGAAGAAAGATAATGGTAGTTAGTTATTGTCCGACCGAAACACGATTTTCACTCGAAACCGTAACCGAACCTTCGGCTCCTCTTCTAGTTTCAACCGAAACCGAAATTAACCGTTTTATGTGATTTTTTGTTAGTATATCGACGGCGAGGTGCCAATAACTCCTAACTGATATTTTTTGAGAAATTCACTTTTTCTTCGTTTTGAATTTATAGGCGTTATTCGCATGTTTTGGTGAAATCTCCTAAGTGTATTTTTTGTTGCAACAGCATTAAATTAAAATGTAAAATACCTCCCAACAGTTAGCTCATTGCACAATGCTAACTTAATCGACACCAACTTATTAAGAAATGATACGTTTTTTTCAATTTACTTTGTCAGTTAGGTGTAATTGGCACTGCGCCGTCGATAAGCACAATTAGTAGTAGACCGAATTTCGGCCATTGCGGCCAATCTCAACGGAGACAAGCCATCTACGCGGGAGATATTATAGTGCAGGTGTGTGTGCGCAGACAGAGGTGCACTCATTCTCCCCTCACTCTCATAGTTCGATGGGACGGCAAGCTTAACGTGCGCACTGAGGCACGGCACGGGGGTAATCACACTGCCAACTTCTAAACTCCGGGCTGTTACTGAGTTTCAAGTGTATAAACCCAATAACACTTAGCCAGGCTTGGGAATCGAACCCAGGCCCCACGCTCAGCAGTCGTGCTTGCAACCACGAGATCTAGGGGGAGTATATTTTATTGAACTATAATGTCAAGAAAACTTTAGTAAAGTATTGATATTTAAGCCGCATCTGGTTAGACCAAAAGACTATCCAAACCTAGGCCTAGCCTTTTCCCAAATCTGTTGGGGTCGACTTCCAGTCTAACCGGATGCAGCTGAATACCAGTATTTTACATGGAGCGACTGCCTTTCTGACCTCCACAACCCAGTAACTGGGTAATACGATACCGCTTGGTAAGACTGGTTGTCAGACTTTCGGGCTTCTGACGACCCGTAATGACCGTCAAAGATCTACGATCTTAAAAGAAACTGTGACCTTTGAGTTTGTTTCGGCCTTTCTTCTCAGAGTAGTCAGATAGGAAACGCCGACCTCATCTAGTTTTAAAAATGTGATTGACGTGTAAAAGTGTTTGTACAAACCTACTTACAGAAATAAAATCATTTATCATTTACGAATGACAGCCAGGACTAACGGCTAAGCAGATAAATATAGGTTGGCGTAGATACTTACTTTGGCTTTTTTCCTAAGCAGATGGCTAAGCCATCGACTAACGCAGCTGGTAGTAGATGCAAGAATAACATGTAGACTTTATTCATTAGCGCCGATTTCGTCAGCCTCAGTGATATGAACCTGGAAGAGAAGGCGATTATTTTGTAAATTAATTTTACATAAGACAGTATAATGTACTGCAGTTGTGCTATTCTGTAAAAATCTCACCGTGAAAACTTAGGTGAAGTGAGCTTGAAGTGAACTGTCACTGCCTTAGCATCAGTAGGTATCGATGACAATGACAGCTCACTCCACGCTCACTTCACCTAAGTTTTCACGGTGAGATGGTTACAGAATAGCAATGCAGGGCATTAAGAGGAAATAGGGTTGGTCTTTTCTGCATACAAAAGGTCATAATTCGAGGTTCGGCTCTCGTCTATTTCCTCCTCCAATAATGGACCAATTTGAAAGATATTTTATAATGGTAGGGGAGCCCAAGCGGGGATTTCGGGAGTTACTCGAGCGTGGCAGAATAACATACGGGGGGCAACCTTGTACCTTGTGAAATACTCCCACCATACCTAAGCCCTGTACCTACATAGGGGTAAACGCCTAGGGCAGCCGATCAGATTAGTAAAAACTCTCCCATTTCCTTATTTCATGCTTAAATTGTCAGATTATTGAAATGCACACTTTTCTGCATGTAAACAACTTACCTTACCTTAATCTGACGCGCTCGAGTTTTTCTAACGACCGATTTTTTTTTACTAATCTGATCGGCTGCCCTAGGCGTTTGCCCCTATGTACAGGGCTCAGGTATGGTGGGAGTACTTCACAAGGTACAAGGTTGCCCCCCGTATGTTATTCTGCCGCGCTCGAGTAACTCCCGAAATCGCCGCTAGGGCTCCCCTACCATAGACGCTCCCCCCACCAGTGAAAGGGTATACTTCACATAACCTTTTTTTCTTTTTAGCATCTAATCTTCACAATCCAATAGGTCCCCACGACGCTCGAGTAAATCCCCATTTAGCATCATTGCCTCCCCTACTATAAATTGAATAAGAACGATATCTACTGTGTCATAGGGTCACAGTAAATATCTTTCTTAATCAATTTATTTTTAATTAATTAATTTATCTTTTTTCATTAATAGTTGTCTTTGTACAATAGGCCTCTGATGACAGCGGTCTAAACAGGTAATTTTGAGCACTTTTGTAGGGTTCTAGTGCTTAGAATATCGCTAGTCCATGTCCGGACACTCTGTATACAATGTGGAGACGACAATACAACAATAAATGAAAACACTGGCAATACTAATGCATAAGAGTATTTTGGAACTATCAAATAAATCCTAACATCGAAATAAAAAAAAAGTCATTTTTTCAAACAAACTAAATAGTAGTGATGGGCTGACTATGGGATTTGCCGATCTTTGACTAGTTATTGTAACTAAACTATTGGATACATTTGATTATTTTTTTGCATGTAGACCGAGAACGTCATAAGATATACGGAGTTTCGTCGTATGTCGTGTGTCGTATTGTCGTCTCCACCTTGTATATAGTTTGATAATACTCCACTTACCACACAGCTTCAGAGAAGGGGTAATAATGTATCCACTGCATGTTCTTGGACATGAAGTCGCCCCACGTCAATCTGTTCTCCACTGAACTGACGTAGTTGAAGATCGGAGGCTCTAGCGGTGGTGAACTGCAAATGAAGGCATCTAATTAGTAACTCTTTAAATTGGCCAAGCTTCATAGCTAAAAGAACCACAGAGGAGGTTCCATTGAACTGAACGCGAGAATACATCGCGGCAGACCAGCACCGCCTCTGTGGTCTAATGGTTAGACCACTTGTCTCAGACCCAGAGGTCCCAGGTTCGATTCCCAGTGGGGGCAAAATGCTAGTTCGATTTTTACGCAATAACCCCGCAGGGTGTCACTCATGGGGCAATCGCTTTCAAAGCGTTTCGTATTTCTACAACGACTTTCAACAGGATTGATATAAGCTTTTCGATTGCTTATGTCATTCCAACACATTTTTGACTTTTTCATCATCGTTATCGCTGATAGAATGTCACTTTGCCTAGGCCTTCAGGGCGACGTTAGCTAAATCAATTTGTCCGGCTATAAGTACGTACCTTTCTTTATAAGCGTTGTGCACACTACAGGCAGCCACCATCAGGCAGTTGACCACCGAGTCCACAGGTACTATGTCTGCTGTCACCAACTCGTCGCACTGCACTGTCCGTAGGATGCCAGTGGCTGGAAAGAAGTTGAAATAAGTGATCAAACTTTGATGAAATACTCAAACACCCCTGCCTCACATGTGTCAACCATCGTTCAAATATGTGTTCAAATATTGTTGCTATGTCTGGCGCCGGCATTGATGTGCGCTCAAACAAATGACACCGAACGGCAAAGTTGAAATATGTGATCAAACTTTGATGAAATACTCAAACAACCCTGCCAGCCTGCCACACATGTGTTCAAACATGTGATCAAATATTGTTGCTATGTCTGGCGCCGGCTTAATATGAATTGCACGCAGATCATAATTATGAATTCTCAGTTTCTGACATTTTACGATTATTCATAATATCTCCTATACTTATGATTTTGCCAAAGTGGCCGTTTTAAGCCCCCAGATACTAAACTAAGAACTTAATATAAAAATAAGTAAATTTTGTATTTTTAAGGTTGATAGAAATAAATGGATGGGTGACCATTTTCACATATCTCCTCCTCTCCTCCGTGCCTCGGTAAGCACGTTAAGCCGTTGGTCCCGGCTGTCATTTGTGGATCTTTGACGGTCGTTACGAGTCGTCAGAAGCACGAAAGTCTGACAACCAGTCTAACCAAGGGTATCGTATTACCCAGTGACTGGGTTGTGGAGGTCAGATAGGCAGCCGCTCCATGTAAAATACTGGTATTCAGCTGCATCCGGTTAGACTGGAAGCCGACCCCAACATAGTTGGGAAAAGGCTAGGCAGATATAATATGATAGAAATAAATGGGTTTATTTTTAATATTGGAAAAAAAAGTAGGATGAAATCATAGTAGGGTATAAAAAAGAACTTGACTTTATCAAGAAATTACTATGTACAACTTACCACTGCCAACAGTGACTCCTGTGGGTCCGTACATGTTGTCTAGCCAACCCTTTAGTGGTTCCTTTGCTGTCGATATAACTGAAAAATAAAACATTTTCAGTTATTATTCTTTTAAATGTATATTTTCTTTTTCCCCGCCGCGGCCTTTCCGCATACCAAAAAACTGACTTCAATGAGCGAAGTCATTCAATTAATGAGATAGGCAGGCCAATATTGAGTTTTCAAAACTCAGGCTGCATAGTTATCGCGGTATCAGCCGTACTAATGATACGGGGCCCCCAAGCTCCAGGGGCTCCTGGCCTCCCCCCCAGCCGCGGTTCAAATATCAAGCTCTTGCATTAATTTAGTAAAATCACACATAAATTCTAATCTATCCAAGCCAGGATGCTTAGATTTTCGCTTCACCAAATCATACGTTTTGGTCCTAAGATCAAAATGACATGACAGTTTAACAGCTTAACCGAAGTATTCCAGTCAGGATTTTCTAGCTGATTTGGTCATGTTCATTTCATGCTCTTAGTAAAATCGCAAGGAAAACTACCTACCCTGGTTTGGATCTTCGCCGCGTCAGGTAAAGGGGCTCCCAACATAGTTTTAAGACAGGACCCCAGGACTAGTTACGCCACTTGTTCTTGAAGGTAGGGTTTTTAATGATTCTTCGAGTACTCTTCCATCTTCCTTATAGTAATCCTACTTGTGATACTTACCTTTGGAATGGAAGAGGAGCTCGTGGCTAAGTAATAACAGCCGCACAGGTCGATCCATCAGGTTAACCTACGCTTGCCGGGGTTGGTCGTGGATAGGTGACCATCTCTACATACCGAGACTCCTCCGTGCGTCGGAAAGCACGTTAAGCCGTTGGTCCCGGCTGTCATTCGTGGATCTTTGACAGTCGTTACGGGTCGTCAGAAGACCGAAAGTCTGACCACCAGTCTTACCAAGGGGTATCGTATTACCCAATTACTGGGTTGTGGAGATCAGATAGGCAGTCGCTCCATGTAAAATACTGGTATGCATCTGCATCCGGTTAGACTGGAAGATGACCCCAGCATAGTTGGGAAAAGTCTAGGCAGATAGGAATGAAAGGGGAGATGGATACCAGACTTTTGTCTGGATGAATGGATCATGTGATGGTGAATGAATTTTTTTTTGCGCCGACCCCAAATAATATGGGACAAGCATACGAAGATTGGCTTACCTATTGCCGGCCTGAAAATACCTATAGGCATGCCTCCCGCACTCACTCGCAATTCCTTTTCCGCTAAAGCTTTAGTGAATGTGTACGTGTTCGGCCACGGTCCTAGAATCCTGAAAATGTTAGAAAAACCATTTTAATTATGACATTGTAGCCCAAAAGGTCCTCCTTCACTTCAACTGTCGTTAAACTGCAATAGGTCTGAGGCCTTAGACAAAGACATTCTATCAGCGATAACGATGAAGAAAAAGGCAAAAATGTATAGGACTGACATAAGCTATCGAAAAGCTTATGTCAATCCTGTTGAAAGTCGTTGTAGAAATACGAAACGCTTTCGAAGCGATTGTCACTTGTCTAGGCCCTCTGATTTGAACGCGTTGTTTACGACTTTTATTTTCATTTTGATATAGGGGGGTAGGGCAAAGTAGGTAGATTACTGCCATTCATATGATTTCTCAAGCAAGTTTTAATATAAGCCGGGGTGACAGTTCTGATTACTATAAAATATCAAACTTCGTAAAGATAAAGTCAAAGCGTTTAGGTATTTTAAATAGGCAAATAAAAGACACTTTTGAACGTCAAAAAAAATATAAAGGAAATTCATTTTCTCATACATTCTGTATGGAATGGCTTTTTTGACGATATCTCGGTAGATAGGTAGGTAGGTAAGTAGGGTGGGCAGGCAGGTATGTAGGTACGTAGGGTAGGTAGATATGTAAGTAGGTGTAGGTAGGTAGGGTAGGCAGGCAGGTAGGTAGGAAGAAGGGTAGGTACCTACCTACCCTTCTTCCTATAAGTAGGGTAGGGTAGGTAGATATTATTTAGGTAGGTGTAGGTAGGTAGGTAGGGTGGGTAGGTAGGTAGGTAGGGTAAGTACGTAGGATGGGTAGGTAGGTAGGTTAGGTGCGCCGTAGATAAGTACTTAGTGCTACCCGTGCGAAGCCGGGGCCCCCGCCCCGGCTTCGGTTTCGGGTTACGGCTTCGCACGGTTCGCACGGCAGCTAGTTACTTATAAATTACTCACTTAGGTAACATTTTATTTATCTGGTCATCTGACAGCTTGTCAATCATTTGATGTAGTTGTTCACAGTCTGCCTCACAAGGGTAGAACCTCTCCTCGATTTCAGAGAGATGGGAGTTTGAGTATGCCGTCGATATGTGCATTAGTACCTGGGAATAAGGTTTAATTTTGATTAAATTACATCGGAAACTTACAATACACAAGTGTAGCAGGTAATAGGGGTTCCTGGCTAAGTAATAACAGCCGCACCGGGTCGATTGGTCGGTGGATGGGTGACCATCTTTACATACCGAAACTCTTCCGTGTCTCGGAAAGCAGGTTAAGTCGTTGATCCCGGCTGTCATTCGTGAATCTTTGACAGTCGTTACGGGTCGTCAGAAGCCCGAAAGTCTGACCACCAGTCTTACCAAAGGGGTATCGTGGTGAGGTCAGATAGGCAGGCAGTCGCTCCATGTAAAATACTGGTATTCAGCCGCATACGGTTAGACTGGAAGCCGACCCCAACATAGTTGGGAAAAGGCTAGGCAGATTGAGCAGTAATAGGATTCTTTCTGGGCTGTCTCTGCCTCACTGGTTTTGTGCCTGGCTTCGATTTCCGGGTCGGGCAAAGTGTTGGGTTTTATAATAATAAAATTCTCAGTTCTAACACAGATGAATACTGTGCTAGAACTGAGAATTCAACTGTCTTCCAACCTACAAAGAAATGAATCAGAAAGGAAAATTGAATGAGTAGGGAGCAAGACCATTGCCATTTGACTCTGAGTTGGAACCACAGATGAAACAGATGGTTCACTCCGCAAAAATATTTAAATAAGACCGACTCTTGCTACGACACAATAAAGTGCAATTCAGGTTATACAGTGGTAATTAGCCCGATAGAAAGAGAGGCAACTTCTAGACTGACTATGTTACGTTAACTGAATTGGCCCGACAAGTAGGGCCGCCGCGTACTTGTAGCTTTATACCTAAAATGCGGATTGAACCATAATTCATCTATGGTTCCAACTCAGAGTCAAATGGCAATGGTCTTGCTCCCTACTCATTCAATTTTCCTTTCTCATTCATTTCTTTGTGGGTTGGAAGACAGTTGAATATTTTTTCTAGATTCTCGGCTCTTTTCTGATTGGTTACTCAGTCAGTTACTTTTCTGTTTGGTTGGTTACCACACACTTTTAGCGCGGGACATACACAAGAGGTGAGGGGCGCGGGCGAGTCGACGGAGCGGCACAGGCGTTGCGCCACTCTTTTCATATTTCGGATACAATACGATACGTGAGATATACACAAGCGGCGTGTCGTGGTCGAGGCGTGAGCTGGGTGCGCATCGTCGCTCATATACATTTTGTATGAAATATGAAAGGAGCTGCGCAACGCCCGCTCCGTACTGTCACCCCGCCCACACCACTCGCCTCTTGTGTATGTCATAGATTCTGATTAGAACTTGCAGTAGTAAGGAATAGTGTGGCAGGATTATTTTCTGTAAAGAATATGTGGTATTTTATGTACTTACGTCTAATTTCTTCATATCCCTAGCCAGTCTGATTAAATGGAGGGGCGCTCTGACGTTGGTGACCAGGGCCGCTCGGAGGTGCTCATCGAACTTGACCGTCGCTGCTGAGTGGAAGATTATGTTCACCTGCAATTTGAAGGAGGGGAAATGTGAGAGCATTGCTAATCATTTTGGAGCGGGTTAGGTCGACCCGCACCCGCTTTGTGTGTGTGTTGAGCTCAAGGAAAATAATATACTTTAGAGGTTGAGCTTAAAGGGGGATGCGTCAAGGAAGCCCGCGAAATTATATTTTTTTTTTTACGTTTTTTGCAATTTGCAGGTCAGTATATATATATATAAGTACTGTATTTATATTGTATGTTGATTTAAATATGATTTGCGGCCGTAACAAATATGGATTTACAGAATTAAAACATAGAATCAGCAATAAAACTCCTTAAGTTCATGTAAGTGCCAGATAAGGCTGCAAATCATATTTAGATCAACATACTGACCTGCAAATTACAAAAAACGAAAGAAAATTTGAATTTGGCGGGGGTTTTAGGTACCTAAAACCTCTTCACCAAGTTAATTAGGTATTCGTTTCATTCATTCGTTCATCATTTTGTCACGACTTAAGAATTATAGGGGCTGTGACAGTTCACAAAACCCTCATTGAACTACTGAAGGAGGATTGTCATCTGAAGCTTCTAACAAAAGTCAAGTACACTCCTACCAACTTATCTGTGAAATGGCGAAAATTAGAACAACGGCCGTCATGTTGAAAGTCATTCGATTGTCTGTGTGTACTACATTCAGTGCACAATAAAATTATTATCATTATTAGAATGTAGATGAATTAATTCATTCTGATGTGATGTGATGTTAGAATTAATTTGTATAATCAATGAATTAGCAACACTGAATCGACGGTGGCGTCCTCTTTCAGTTCACAGATAAGTTGGTAGGACTGTAAAAAAACTTGCAGACAGATTGGCATAATGAATTGATTATGATGAACCAAAGCATGAAACCTTACCTTCTCAGTCAGCATCTGCCTATCAGTCAGGGTGAGCCCAAGTCCAGCAGCTTCACAGTCTGCTGGCACCACCACCACCTTATGCCGGAATTTCGGCACCTCTTCCTTTAGCCGGCTGAAGACCTGGAAATAATATAGGGATACTATGAGCCTGTGCAAGGAGGTCGTGGCTAATAAATACCAGCAGCATACGGGTCGATCCATCAGGTTAAGCTACGCTTGCCGGGGTTGGTCCGTCGATGGGTGACCATCCTAACATACCATATAACAAAGATCGAATGTTCGAACCCTGACAGGCGCTTTACTTTGTGTAAATTGTTTCACCACTGCTCTCAAATCGGTGAAGGAAAAGATCGTGAGGAAACCGGCATGTCCTAGAACCAAAAATTCGAAGACATGTGACATCTACCAACCCGCACTGGGCCCGTGTGGTGGATTACGGCCCATTCCCTTTCACAGAGAGGAGGCCTGAGTCCCAGAGGGAATATTATTGGCTGAATTTAAGAAGATGAGAAGAATATCACTTCGAAATTCGAACGTTATATCGTTGTGAATCTGAGGGCCTAGACAAGTGACAATCGCTTCGAAAGCGTTTCGTATTTCTACGACTTTCAACAGGAGTGACTATTGTCAGTCCCATACATGTTTGCCTTTTCCATCACCGATAGGCTGCGTTTCCACCAGAGATGTGCGAGGATGTGTAGCGAGGGATGTGTTTGTAAAGAACCAATAGAATCGCTTCATTTACCTCGCCTCGGTCAGCACAGCTCTGGTGGAAACGTCTCAGCGGAGCTAGATTTTTGCGCATACAAAACAAGCGAGGGTTGTGTGCGAGAGATGTGTACGAGGGATGTGTTGCGAGGAATGTGTGTTGAGAAGGATGTGTTGCGAGATTTGCGCATACTGTACCAGCCAGTCCATCCATCCTCGCACCACACATTAATACGCATTTTCACAGCTCCGCTACACATCCTCGTAGGCACATTTTCATCGCACAGCTTTGTTGGAAACCCCCCCACATTTTCACAGCACAGCTAGACATCCTCCCACGACACATTTCCATCGCACATCTCTGGTGGAAACGCAGCCTTATCGCTGATAGAATGTCACTATGACTAGGGCCTCAGTAATGATTTACTTTAAAAACAAATGAACTTCTTGATGATTCGCTTTCGAATTGTGTGCGCTCACGACTGATGGTTTGTGGCCAAGACCAATGTTTGTCAAAATATTTAAGTCCTGTTTCATTGATGGTGTGTAAATATTGGCGGTGCCAATTCCTTTGCCAATATCCCTTGACCGCGATAATAATATGTGTTTGTTTGTAACTAACGCCATTGAAGGCTAAAATTGTAACCATATTTTGTACCTGGAGTTACCTATTAAGTACTCCTATATAGGTGCCGATTCTGTTGTTCACAAACTAAACTAAATTTAAGTTCAGTGCATCTTTTTCTTTCTATTTCATTAAGAAAAGGACAGAAGATGAATTTTTGTTTAGTCCTGTCAAATTAATCAGCGCCGGTTTAGAAATTTTTGTTTTTTGACACCGACTTCTGAATTTAAAGCTATTTTAACCCAACTACGGCGAAGCAAAAAGGAGGGTTATGATTTTACCGGTATGTATGTATTTCCATTTGTATTCCATATTGTTCTCTTATTATTTGTGGTACTTACCTACCCCGCACAAATTCGAATACCACTACGTGTTATGTAAATAACAGTGATAAGAAGTGATAATAACATCAACCGCATATACTAAGTGTAAAAAAATACGTATATTATTGAAGCTTACTCAAAAACCACCGCAGCAAAGTTAATAAAACTTTTATGGGACCACCGCGCAACCTTCTAGTACCAAATGAAAAAAAAAGTAAACAATTGACGAAAATAACGATGGACATATAGAAAAAAAAACATACAGAACTCAAACTCAAAGCATTTATTTCAATTAAACCATTTACAGGCACTTTTGAATTGTCAAGGAGTCGGTCAGTCAGAAATATGAAGCTAGTTGCCCATTCCAAAGCGTAGTAGGTACCTATGGAGAAGAACGGGCAAGAAACTCCACGGACACTCTTTTAAATCAAAATATTGTTACAATATATGGGTTACATCATTCATGTTGAAATTATACATGTGAGAACAATATAAAAAGCGCGTTAAAAGCGTCCGCAATTATGACATACAAACAATTCAAAAATTAAAATAAGCCGTGGCAGCTAAGAGATGACCAGTCACAACTGACGGCGCCCGTTCACGAACATGACGCATGTATCAGCACCATTCAGCCTAACCATTTTGAAGGGAGCTAACTACAGACGAACATAAAACCTCCTCCTTTTTGGAAGTCGACTAAAAAGTAAAAGGCCACATGGCTACTTGCAAGTTATCGAACCCTTGTGACGAACGAATCCTTGTGCTTGAAAAGCCCACTTACCGGCCCACACGCCAACTGTGACATTACTCATCTTTTTTACATAAAACAAATCAATATTCAGGAAGCTACCTTCAAAATAAATTACTCAATCCCATAATTTCTCCAAAAAAAGCTTTAAATACAACTTCCGTTCTACTGAAGGTGAACCTAGTCATAATCATAACTTTTAACAATTATCTCTGGTTTTCTTAAAAAGGAACGGATCTTCCTCGCCTTGGTGCTTCTGCCCGTAAAATGCCAAGGTCTTGGCTATAACTGTCATGGCTGCCATTTTTATAGGTTGAACCTGACCTTTGCAATAAATTTTGTCGAAATAAAAATAAGTACCTACTGTAGGGCTCATACGAGACCAGTTGTGCTATTCAAATCGTTGAACCTGACTTGATTTCCGTACGTCGTTTTCGGGTGACCACTGAAAATCAGCGCTGTGCTGTGGGTCCATAGCGCAGCATCATGCTGAAGCCTTCTTGTCACAGTCATGACGTGCAGCTGCCAACTATTTATCTGTATACTCGTGATCTCATATTTATAATGTACTTAGATCTATTTTGTTTAATATTGCTGATTACTGTTATCTCTTTGTGTGCGCGTGTTTCTGTGACAAATAAACCTATTTTTCTTTCTTTTCTGTAAAACATCTCACCGTGAAAACTTTGGAGACGTGGGCTGTATATAGTGTCAATCCCTAATAAAAGATGGAATGACAGCATTACTATTCTGTCACAAATCACAATCGCACAAGGCATCCTCAGGATGACGATTGACCAGTCGCAAACCAGAACCCGATGTGTTGCCACACCGAGCGCTGGACGTGAGCGCTTGACTCTGCGGCCAGCGCTCGGTGAGGATGCCTCGTTGAGAGGTGAAACACGTGTCGATTTCTTACAGCGGGTTTTATAAGCATGAAGAATAGTTAAGCGGAATATGTTACTAAATATAACGTCTATTGTATTTTAGGTTATTGAATTATTCATGATTTTAAACAATTAATTACCAATTTATTGACGATCGCTAGGTAAAAAAATAAAAGGGCTATTTTTGAATGTGTCATGAAATGATGGAATGTCTATAATCAATCATGATAAATGCATCAAGGCATTTGTATAGTGATTTGAGCTTCATCAGATGTCCACTACTTTCTTTTCAAAGGACATTGTCGTAAATGACCCTAGGACCAACAAACGTATATAATAAATAAAAATATATTTCAATAAACAAATTGCAAATAACAGTCAGGCACGGACATTCTGCCTTTTATAATGAACAACTAAAAGAGATAAAACGATTTACGACTTAAAATAAAAAATGCTGCCATCTTTGACAGTTAGATTTGACATGACAGTGTCATTAGTGATGCCCAATCTTTCATTACACACATATCGAGAGCGAGATTAATCAAACACTATGCGTATACGTCATATTTACAAGATTTCCAAAGGATACTTACAGGATCATCAAATATTTCTTCCATCCTCGTGTAGATATCCTTTCCCCTCTTCTGCCGCACCAGAAGGTACAGGTTCTCCACGCCTGGACAGCATCGGAGAAGCTTCTCCACCAGGATCTTGCCGAGAAAACCTGAGAAGGTTAACTAGGTAGGTAAATAATTTTGGCAAAGAATTGGGTAAACAGACAGGCAGCCCGTCCTCCGTGTCTCGGAAAGCACGTTAAGCCGTTGGTCCCGGCTGTCATTTGTGGATCTTTGACAGTCGTTATGGGTCGTTAGAAGCCCGAAAGTCTGACAATCAGTCTTACCAAGGGGTATCGTATTACCCAGTTACTGGGTTGTGGAGGTCAGATAGGCAGTCGCTCCATGTAAAATACTGGTATTCAGCTGCGTCTGGTTAGACTGGAAGCCGACCCCAACATAGTTGGGAAAAGGCTAGGCAGATGATGAGACAGGCAGCCCCTTCGTATAAAATATTGTTATTCAGCTGCATCCCCGGTTAAACTAGAAGCCGACCTGAACATAATTTAGTTGGGAAATGGCTACGCGGATGATTGAATGATGAATAAGATAACTTTTACTTTCGTTAAAAAGGGACAACAACCCTATATACCTGCCAGTGTTGAGGGAAAGGGATATCGGGACCTTGGCAACAGGCAACTGAAGGAACACGGCTGGGTTTTAGTCAGTAAAACTCTGACACGCCCTCCCGCTCCGCCCAGAGCGGGAGAAGACATTTGATGATTTTCCACCCTCAGAAAAAAAAACCCTATAGTTCACAACAGACACTGTTCTTCCTGGCGATACAATGCACCTAGAAGTGACAGGATATCATGAGCCATAGCGGTAACTTAAGGGTCAACCCAACCTAAAATTGCTTAGCATGATCCTCCGTTATGCCGAAAATACTGCAGCATTAATTTTGAAATAAATATAATGTTAAAGTTGAGGATTGATGCTCGGTCCCATGTTTGACGAAAAACAGGTCCTATGTTTGACACAATTACATAAAATTTTCTCCATAGAAAAAAAAACCAAAGTTACCTCTAAACCGAACTATAAATCGCTGGTATTCAAAAAATACTTCAAATTAGATCATGAAACTTTGCATAATAACTGAACTAACTATAAAGCAGGCCTTATGTATTTTTTATATTTTAATTACCATTATTTTCACCGTAAAAAGCAATTACCTAAACTATTCCAGGCTTGAGAGCCGCCAGCACCCCACTCAGTCTCACTCTCACTCAGGCCGCAAGTAGCATGGTGCGAGCGATAAAGGTAGGCCCTTCAAATTAAGTTCTTATTTTGGTCAACACAGTGCCAGCAGGCTTTACCGGAGCAGAGACCGATTATGTTTTCAAAAAACAGGATGTTTTAAATACAGCAGGATTGTCTTACCTGTAGCACCAGTGATCAGAACATTCTTCCCATTATAAAACTTCTGTATTTCAGTCATATTTTCATATTTATTGTTCATATTTTCGTCGACACTATCGATGCACTGGGCACAGTAATTTATTTCCTTGTCATTCTTTATTAAATTCTTGTTGATGACGTCACTGACAGCAATCAGCTGGGGGGCAGCCATCTTGATTTTTTTTTGCTTCAGCAGTTGTTTTTATTGCATTTTTCTGGAACAAAATGAAAATGTTATTAGTACTTAAGTAATGTACGAGTACCTACATTGAATTTATTGATAACGCAATTTTTATTAACATATTTTCATAGATCGCCAGTTATGACAATACCACACAATGATATTATTGATACCACATTAATAATTAAAATAAATTCACTGTTGCCTGCCTCGATTCGATCACCGATCAAAGGCAGGCAAATTAATATGTTATTTTTTTCAAATTATGTAAAAGTTGGGTATTTTTTTGTAGCAGCTCGGACACTGGACTTATGCCCTTTTGATCGCAAATATACATTATCATAGCACATAATTATATCATTAGGCTTTTTTTTTCTTAATGACACTAAACAAGCTAACACAAAAATATAGTATGTACATGTACAAGTATATAACAAAACTTAGGTATAACAACGGGCCGCTATTTCGACTGCGGGGTAATTCCAACTAATGAGAATAATTCTACTGAATTGATACATAATTATGTATTTGAATTACTCTCAGTAGTTACAATTACCCCGTCGAAATAGCGTCCGACCTTAATAGGTGTAGAATAACATGAAGTGATAGAAAAAAATCTACCAAAAGAATTGCCAGTCACTAAAACTAAAATCTTTTTTCTTCAAAAACTATTAGGAAATGACAAACATTTAATTAGCCATGCAATAAAAGGCGGGCGTTGTCGCGTGGTCAACTCAGTACATCCAAATATTTGAACTGTTTATATAATAGTTATGTAAGTCAGCGTGAGGTTTAGTAGGTTATGATGTGCATAGATTACGTGTTCCGACTGGCAGTGGGCGGAGTGTGATAGGAATTCGCGGCTATTGCAAATAATTATGATGTCAAGTGATAGGAATTGATATGGGCTGAGAACAAGAATCTCTGACGAGAGTTGTCGAAAAACGCGTTCTATAACAAAACATCTTCCTCTTATAAAAACTTTTTACAAAAAAAAACAACCGACTTCAAAAAAAACACAAAAAAAGTGAAAAATAACTTTAATTTCGGAAGTCGGTGTCTTTGCTTTTTAATTTTCGTTTTTTGCCACCGACTTCCAAAATTAAAGTTATTTTTCACTTTTTTAGTGTTTTTTTTGAAGTCGGTTGTTTTTTTTTGTAAAAAGTTTTTATTTTTCACTTTTTAGTGGTGGTACCTACCCCACACAAGTTACTACCTGCTATGTAAATAACAGTGAAGGAGTCTAATAATTATATCGTCTACATAGACTGTGGGAAAAATACGTAATATTGAAGCTAGCTCAAAAACTACGCAAGCAAACTTAATAAAATTTATATGGGACCATCTCGGGAGTATACCCTTTCGAATTAAAAAATAATTTTTAAAATCGGTTCACAAACGGCGGAGTAATCGATGAACATACATAAAAAAAAAAAAAAAAAAAAAAAACAATCATCCGAACGTAGTACCTCCTCCTTTTTTGAAGTCGGTAAAAAAGCAGTAGTGTGACCCAGTGGTACGTAGTCGCTCACAATGGGCCTCATAAAGGCTGAAAGTCACTCAAAAATCGCAATGGAGAGGGCTATGCTCGGAGTTTCCCTGCGTGATCGAATCAGGAATGAAGAGTTCCGTAGGAGAACCAAGGTGACCGACATAGCCCGAAGTATTGCCAAACTTAAGTGGCAGTGGGCAAGGCACATTGCTCGCAGAACAGATGGCGATGGGGCCGAACGGTTCTGGAGTGGCGACCGCGTACCGGAAGACGTAGCGTTGGAAGGCCCCCCACAAGGTGGACCGATGATCTGGTGAAGGCCGCGGGAATGTGCAGAACCGGTCGAAGTGGCGGTGCTTGGGGGAGGCCTATGTCCAGCAGTGGACGTCTTTCGGCTGAAATGATGATGAATGATAATGACCCAGTGGTAACGGCCGCGACTTAAGATTTGTACGTCTTAGGTTCGAACCCTGATAGGCGCTTTACTTTGTGTAAATAATTCATCACCACTGCTCTCAAAAACGGTGAAAGAAAACATCGATGAAATGCAATTGTTTATTTTGAAAATAGGATATCGGAATCACACGTAATATTAAAAATAAGCTAGATGAGGTCGGCGTTTCCTATCTGACTACTCTGAGAAGAAAGGCCGAAACAAACTCAGAGGTCGCTGTCTTGCGGGAAAGTCCGAAAGTGATACCGGGACTTTAGCAACAGGCAACTGAAGGAACACGGGTGGGTTTTAGTCAGTAAAAGTCTGACACGCCCTTCCGCTTGAAGGAGAAGTCATTGGATGATATACCATCATCAAAAAAAAAAAAGACAGTCTCTTTTAAAGTCCAAACATAATCTTGGTCTGATCGTATGAGGACTATATTTACGAGGTAAAATTTTTGTCGTTATATTTCCTATTTAACATAAAATATCTTATCATAAGACACTCAGCAACACTGTAGCTTTCCATTACTGAAAGAATTTTCTGAATCGAATCAGTCAGATTTCAAAGAATAATACATAAAAACTCACAAATTTTACCTCTTTATAATATTTCTAGCTGCGCCCCGCGGTTTCAGCCGCATAAGTCTCGATACCCTGGGAATATCGGGATAAAAAGTATATGTCCTAACCCAGGTCATGGTCTACCTATCTGCCAAATTTCATCCAAAGCGTTCAGCCGTTTTAGCGTGAAAGCGTAACCGTAGTATTATAATATCTGTGGCGTAACAAACAAACTCATTTTCGCATTTATAATACTAGTTAGGATAGTTAGGATATGTATAGTATATATTGATTTCTTTCTTGGGTTGTAGAAACAGAAATAGGCCAGGAGTTGAGCCCTGCGGCACTCCCATTGATGCTAATAGATCCGGGAGGTATTTTTATGTTAACATCAACTTTCTTTTCAATAATAGTCTGACTGCTAAGTTCCATACTCAAAATCTATAAATGGTGCTTTAATTATCAGTAGAAACGTATATAATTAGTATTTTTCGTAATGAATGGCTCTATAGGTACACTTTTGCTCCTTCGGGGAAGCAATGCGTGATGTTATGTGTGAATGGGTCTTTTCCATTTGCCTACACTGTGGTTCAATTGAATCATTAATGTGTTCATGTGATGACACACGACGAGTCGACACAGTCTGCTGATCCCACTTAGCTTGTCTCTTGAAGTTTGACAAATTTTTTGCTAAGTATATGAATGAAATAATGGTATTAGAACTTGTTGTAATGGTTTTTTGTAATCAGTTCGGTATTTTTAATGCAACGTTAATCCACAGGGTCAAATCAAATTATCTAGCGAAACTTAACGGGTATTGTTATCTAAACATGATGAAACGAAAAATTCGATTTGATGACATGACATTTATGACATTTATTTGGGTCAACGACAGTAGGTAGTGTGGCTAAGTAATAACAGCCGCACGGGTCGATCTATCAGATTAAGCTACGCTTGCCCGGTTGGTCCGTGGATATGTGACCGTCTTTACATACCGAGACTCCTCCGTTCCTCAGAAAGCACGTTAAGCCGTTGGTCCCGGCTGTCATTCGTGGGACTTTGACAGTCGTTACGGGTCGTCAGAAACCGTCCCATAGGTACATTTGGTAGGTACGACACGGTTGGCGCAGTGGCTCAGCGATGGACTGCTGCGCAACGTGTCGCGGGTTCGATCCCCGCACGGAACAAATATTTGTATGATCTGCAAGTACTTGTTCCGGGTCTGGGTGTTAGTGTATGTGAGTTTCTATGTTTGTAAACGCACCCACGATACAGGAAGAAATTCTTAGTGTGGGGCAACGTTTTTTAAAAAAGAAAAAAAAAGAAAAAGAAATTTGGGTCGAGTAGATATTGAAATTTTTTATGGTGTCCCATACAAAATAATATAATATAAATACATGGGACAGTCTTAATTTTGTATGGGACAGTCTCAGACCAAATAAAAAACCAAGACAGAGCGCTGTCAACAGTGTGCACTTATTGAGGTGTAGTTTGATTGTAAATGTGTGCGTGTGAGCGTGTATGCACAGGGTGGAGGTGTAGTTATGGCATGCTTCACTGTATTGTGCATAGCGCTCTGTCTGTTGTTTTTTTATTTGGTTGCATAGAATTCTGATTATGCGCATTGGTTGTTTTTTTTTCTGAGTTTATTTTGTTTTTGTCTTACTTAAATTAAGTTTACATTGTGGTTTTTAATTTTTTTGTTGTTATTACATACATAATCAGCCTATAATGTTCCCACTGCTGGGACACAGGCCTCCTCTCTATGAGAGGGAGTGGGCCGTAATCCACCACGCGGGCCCAGTGCGGGTTGATAGATGTCACATGTCTTCGAATTTTTGGTTCTAAGACATGCCGGTTTCCTCACGATGTTTTCCTTCACCGTTTTGAGAGGTGATGAAATTATTTACACAAAGTAAAGCACCTGTCGGGGTTCAAACCTACGACCTATAATCGCGGCCGTTACCACTGGGCCACCACTGCTCCACTGGGCCACTACTGTTGTTATTTGTTGCAACTAATTTTCTACGCCATAAATGGCAAAACATGTAGCCACCTCAAATTAATTATAAGACCTTCATCCTGTACTCATGTTTCACAAAATAAATTATTATCTTATCTTTGGTCTGAGGGGACGGTTAACATTGTTTTCGCCTGAAAATCAAAATCAAAATATTTTATTTCACATAAACCTACATGGGCACTTATGAAACGTCAGAAGCTAGGTGCACGGTTCCAATTGGTCGTTATACCAACAGATGTCGGATTTACGTGAATATTAAGGTGAATAATAGTAATTGTTACTATACCCTTTTGGCAAGGTACTTACGTGTAAATAATTGGCTTAAAAATGTTAAATGCTGCACAATTTTAATCCAAATATTTCAACAAATTGCATTTGCACGATTTTAGCATAATTTTAACTTATACTAAACACTCAATTAGCAACTGCTGTTTTAATTACACTTCAATATTTTTTTGACAAACAAAAAGAAAATGACTGCTGACCACACGATAGAAGGGACCCGAGTTTACGCGACTTAGCGCCGAGTTTACGCGATTTAGCGCCGAGTTTACGCGATTCACCGTCACCCACCGACTGGAGCCGAGTATACCCGAGTCAGCGTCACCAACCCGAGCGTGATGGTTCAGTTTCGTTCACTTTTCACAAAGAGCGTAAAGTACGCCTAAACTAAAGAAGGTTTCACTCCAAAAATTTCCTTCCCAGTAAGGCGACTCTACTAGATACCTTATATTCATTAATTTCTTCTGTTCTCTAGATCAATAATAAATTAATCAAAATAAACACAGCACACACTACTAGGATTATATGTGACAATTAAGTAATACTGCAAAATTGCATCGTTCGTATTCTTAGCAACTCCGATAAGAAAACACGTTTTGAAGAAATTGAGGTCATCAATTTGCTTGGTCAGTGGTTTGACAAACTACATAACATAACATAACATCATGCCTGTAATCCCAAAGGGTTAGGCAGAGATGTACCTACACCCACATTTCGCCCAATAAGGGGCGAGCCTATTGCCATCAACCGGGCACAAATCAAGACTCTGGGCTACTACTGAGACTGAGAATTTCCTAATGAAAAACTCAATAACACTTTGCCCAACCTGAGAATCGAACCCGGGACCTGATGCTCAGCAGTAGTGCTTGTGACCACTAGAACAACAAGGCAGTCAGTCAGCAGTTTGACAAACTATGGTCAAATACAATAGACGTAGATATATTTAGTAACCTAATTACGCTTAACTATTCTTCAAGAGTCAAAAACCCTGTAAGAAATCGACACGTGTTTCACCTCTCAACGAGGCATCAGGATGACGATTGACCAGTCGTGAACCCGAACACGAAGTGTTACCACGCCGAAAGCCACTTCTATAGGACCAGTAACTGGGTAATACGATACCCCTTGGTGGTCTCGGTTGTCAGACTTTCAGGCTTCTGACGACTCGTAACGACCGCGACTGTCAAAGATGCCACGAATGACAGCCGGAACCGGCCTAACGTGCTTTCCGAGGCACGGAGGACTCTCGGTATTTAAAGATGGTCACCCATCCACGGACCAACCCCAGCAAGCGTAACTTAACCTGTTGAATCGACCCGTGCGGCTGTTATTACTAAACGAATTGATTTTTTTTCTGTAAATAGGATTCCTATTTCTATCCACAAAAATTTCCATCATTAGAAAATCAATCAGTTTTTAGAAAATCATTTAAATATTTCCCCTAATTATTTATCTTCAACATTGAACTATTACAACATAGGTGTGTGTTTATACCCTTGTGTTATATGGTCACAGCATTACTCGATATGATGTAAGAGAAATCCGTTATAAGCCGGCAGGAAAGACTCGCGGAAGCATTAAACCTAGTGGCATGTGACATCGCCGAGTTAAAACTATGTTATTTCATATAAATATTTATACTGATGTAGGCTACATTTGTTTACATTTTTATCAGATACTTTTCGAAATAGGTAGGACCTCGTTAAGCTACGCTTGCCGAGGTTGGTCTGTGGATGGGTGACCATCTTTACATACCGAGACTCCTCCGTGCCTCGGAAAGCACGTTATGCCTTTGGTCCCGGCTGTCATTCGTGGATCTTTGACAGTCGTTACGGGTTGTCAGAAGCACGAAAGTCTGACAACTAGACTTACCAAGGGATATCGTATTGCCTACCCAGTTACTGGGTTGTGGAGGTCAGATAGGCAGTCGCTCCGTGTAAAATACTGGTATTCAGCTGCATCTGTGTTGGTTTAGACTGGAAGCCGACCTCAACATAGTTGGAAAAAGGCTAGGCAGATTGACTTTACGAAGTAGGTATCTGATGAAGATGTAAATAAATGGATCAGAAAATGTAATCACGGCTACACATCAAGCTTTACATTTTCAATTTATGCTGATCTCGCATTGTATAGGATTTCCGTACAGTGTACCTGTGGATTCCAATTTGTGGTGCCAGTTACAAATTCAGTAAAAAGAGCAACCCAAAAGTGTTGTGGGTTATTGACCTCAGTTAACAGGTAGGTACAGTCGAAATTTACCTTTGACGGTATGTACAGTCAACGCAAAACTCAAAAAGATTTTTCTAGTAAAATAAATATAGCAACTTTGAGTAAATACCCGTTTCCCATGATTTTCTTATTCATATTTTTTTCGTAACACGAAAAAAAAACAATACTTTGGAATACTTTGGATCGCTTTTGAATCTCCTAATATTTTATCTACTTTTATACCTACTCTTATTTTCACCTGTTATCTTTACCTTCTACATGGAACTTATATATGATGTAATGCATCTCTGCTGCCCCTTCGAGCAGCACAGACATTAGCATAATCAGCCTATAATGTACCCACTGCTGGGACACAGGCCTCCTCTCGGTGAGAGGGAGTGGACCGTAATCCACCACGCGGGCCCAGTGCGGGTTGGTTGATATCAAGGTATTCGGATGGTTCTAAGACATGCCGGTTTCCTCACGATGTTTTCCTTCACAGTTTTGAGAGCAGTGATGATGAAATTATTTACACAAAGTAAAGCGCCTGTCTGAGTTCGAACCTACGACGTACAACTCGTAAGTCGCGGCCGTTCACTGGGCCACCACTCTGACAGACGTTAAGATGTACATTACTATTTGCGCCCCGCAGTTTCACCCGCGTAAGTCGCGATCCCGTGGGATTATCGGGATAAAAGTATCCTATGTCCTATTCCAGTACATGGTCTACCCATGTGCCGAATTTTATCCAAATCCGTTAGGCCGTTTTAGCCTGAAAGCGTAACAAACAAACAAACTCATTATTATGTCATCAACATTATTATGTCATGGACAACTATGGCAGAAGCATGGCCCAGCCCATACCACCACACACCATTGATCATAAACCACTCCAAAAACACAGCCGTATTATAACCCCGTTTATCGGCCAGCCGGTCCTTAAACCAATGTACGGCGGTCCAAATGCCGGCCGTAATAGTTACGAAAGTACGGTGAAATCCAACGAGTTACATAATGTACACTTGAACTTGAACCAGAAATGTATATAATTATTTGTTATTTCGGCACGGCAAAGAGAGAGGTGGATTTGCAAACGGAATTTCTGATTGTATTTAGAGCGGGATTTTTTAACAGTTGTTTTTAAAATTTGAATACTACTAAACTAAGCTGGCCTTCAAAACTTAGTAACTCTACACTTTTAAAATTGCAATTTCTCCTAAACTGTAGAAGCTAGAGTTTTGAAATAAAAAACGTTTTATAGCAAACTTCATCAGCTTTCTTGGAAATTATAGTTTATTATACACAAGTAACGTTTTTAACTTATACCAAAAAATAGGTCATTTTTAACTTACTGGCAAAAAACTCAAACCACATTTATAACTACAGTTTTACGCCATATTTACATATTAAAAAAAAGTACAATTATTATTTCTGTTAACATTTACATGCATGTAAAAATGTTTTATTTCAATGGGCCCCCGGGACGTGTACCTATAGGATCGGGGCCCTCAGGGACGAACCTGTTTTATTACAATGGCCCTCCGGGACGTGTACCTATAGGATCGGGCCCTCAGGGACGAACCCGTTTTATTCATCAGTTTGGCTTGTGAACATGAATACGGAAGTGGATAATAATATCGAATGAATAAAATGGAACATTTCGCATGAAAGATTATGTTAATTAGATAGTGATTTTATGAGTTTTTATTTTTATCCTGTTTGTTTTTGTTTTGGTTTTGAAAACGTAGCGTTGGAAGGCCTTCCAAAACATGGACTGATAACCTTGTAAATGCCACAGGCATCCACTGGATGCGGGACAAAAACAAACAAAGTGGTGATGGCGGAGTTTGGGGGAGACCTATGTCCAGCAGTGGACCTCTTTCGGCTGAAATTTTTTTTTCTTTTTTTTTGGCCATTCATCCCTAATACAAATTCTGCCAGTACATAATGATACACATTATTTCACTTCACACTCACATAGGCTCAGTATCGCAAGTCCGCATACGTATCGTAACTCATTAGGTATGCGGGTTGCGTTCCCGCCGCACAAGGTTAGTGAAATGGGGCGTCAGGTCGATTCCGCGCCGCTGCGGACAAATATTTCGTGTGATAAGTATTGTACTGTCGATTCTTCTTGCTTTAGAGTCGTTTTTCGTGACCACGTTGTTCATGTGACGCATATTTTCTCCCAACTTGTTATTTTCTTTTTCGTGTTTTTGTTTTTTATTTGCGTCGTGTTTACCGCAAAAAAACGCATTTGGCCGTATAGTACGACACAACTTAAATGTAGCATCGGCAAAATTCGTAAAACCGATCACCATCCGAACTGAGTGCGCCTTCAAAATCGCCGATCTTTATTTCTGCTTGGGTGAAAATGATCTTTGTGCAAACGCAGTAACTTGTTAAGTTATATAAGCTAATACATTCGTAAAATTGAAATGAATGAGTGCAAATTTTAAAATTTATGCTACATCTAAGTTGTGTCGTACTGTACCCTACCTCAGATTTTATCTCGCTCGTACACTCTCAAGCCTCGAATAGTTTAATTAACTGTTTTATAGTTATTTCAGTTATTATGCAAAGTTTCATGATCTAATTTGAAGTATTTTTTTAATACCAGCGGTTTATAGTTCGGTTTAGAGGTAGGTAACTTTGGATTTTTTTTCTATCGAGAAAATTTTATGTTATCGTGTTTTCGCCAAACATGGGACCTACCATCAATCCTCAACTATAACAAATATTTATTTCAAAATTAATGCTGCAATATTTTCGGCATAACGGAGGATCATGTTAAGCAATTTGAGGTAGGGTAGGGCCTCAATGCTGAAATGAACCTTTTTGGCGCAGCCATGAGGCACACACTATTGTAGTTAAAACATTATTTTCACTTTTAATTTTGTATTTCACGAACTGTGTCCAAATAAACGTACGTAAAGAAATGTTCTTTATTTCTATTTTTTTTTCTACTATAACAGAGTTGTGGAGGTCCGACGGGCTCCACGTATTATTCAGTATTATTCAGCTGCATACGGTTAGACTGGAAGCCGACCCTAACATAGTTGGGACGGCAGATGCTGATGACTAAGAAGAAGGTTAAAACAACCTTGTTCTTGACTAACCAACAAGGTTTTTGGCAAATAAAAAAGAGCCAAAAAGCTATATAAGGAGTACACCCACAACGTGACTTTGATTTTTCCGTTTTACGCTGTTTCGTACAATGTCAAAGTTATAACTAAGTATTAGTTCAGGAAACGGATGTTGTGTGTCACTTGCCTTATCAAGAAATATACTTTAAGATAATATACTTTAACAGAAGAAGGCATTTTTTCCGAGAATCGTTGAGCTGAGCAAATACTTGCATAAAGAAAAGGAATGAGCGTTTAATCACTAAGCTCCGGCCGCCGAGAGGATGCGTTCCTGACAACTCTCAGTTGGACACGATTAGGAACAAATACATTTGTAAAACACTTATATTAATACAGTATGTTAACTAACAAAGGGCGTTCCCGTTAACCTGCAATAGTATAGCGTCTATACATGCTAAAAAAAAATATAACCAACCAAAAAAAATAATATATTTTTTTCATTTTTGTCGTGAAATGTTCACAAAACGATTAAATTTAAAAGTAAAAGAAACACTCTGTACACGCACACTTGTATTTCAACGTAGAAAAACAAGTGTGACAAGTGGGCGTGTACAGAGAGTTTATTTTCCGTAACAATTTAATATTTTTTTGGAAATATTTTATTATACAAAAACAAAAAAAACATTATTTTTTTACTGGTAATATTTTTTTAGCATGTATAGACGCTATATTATTGCAGGTTAACGGGAACGCCCTTTGTTAGTTAACATACTGTAGGAGTATATTATTAATAACAACAAACACAAACAATAACAGCCGCCCGGGTCGATCAATCAGGTTAAGCTACGCTTGCCGCGGTTGGTCCGTGAATGGGTGACCATCTTTACATACCAAGGCTTTCCGAGGCACGGAGGGGCCGTGCCTCGGAAAGCACGTTAAGCTGTTGGTCCCGACTGTCATTTGTAGCTCCTGACAGTTGTTACAGGTCGTCTGAAGCCCAAAAGTCTGACAACCAGTCTTACCCAGGGGTATCGTCAATCGTGTTACCCAGTAAGTGGGTTGTTGAGGTCAGATAGGCAGTCGCTCCATGTAAAATACTGGTATTCAGCTGCATCCGGTTAGACTGGAAGCCGACCCCAACCTAATTTGGGAAAAGGCTAGGCAGATGATGACATAAATTAATATATTATATACATTTTGTTTTACCCATCTGACAGTTCTGAACATGGTTCCGGCACATTTTTTTTGTTTTAAAGCCCAGGGCGGGTGCGATCAAGCGCACTCGGACTGGGCCCTCGTGGTGAATTACATTGCACTCCCTCTCACAGAGGCCTGTGTGTGCCATAGATATAAGATATTTCTACGGTCCCAGCAGTGGGAACATTATAGGCTGATTATGCTATGTCATGTTGATACGCATGAAAAACATAACCCTGTCCTTTCTGTCGCGCAGTCGGGGAAAAGTAGGTATCGAAGTGGAACTCATGACCTCACTTGCCAAACAAATATAATTATATATACATATTACCCAGACGGAAAACAATATTTATATTTTGGTACCTACCGTCAATGATATTATATTAACAGATATGTTATACACTCACAAAACAACCGAAAAAAGTGTTCCGCGCAGCAGCGGCACACATACCCACGTTTCATTCATTTTACATTTCACTACAAGTAAAAATTAAATTAAAAATTTAAAAAACCCCCGACAAAAACAAAGCGTCTAAAAAGTAAAAAAATAATATCATAAAAGTTGTAGGTAATATTTTGATCCAAGCGTCGTCGTGTCGGGGGACGGCTAATGCAAACGCCAACACACACTAGGCATAATGAATGTATGCCGTTGTAGAAAGGATAGCTGCTGTTAACTTCCTATTTTCACTAGCCGTCCCCCGACACGACGACGCTTGGATCAAAATATTACCTACAACTTTTATGATATTATTTTTTTACTTTTTAGACGCTTTGTTTTTGTCGGGGGTTTTTTAAATTTTTAATTTAATTTTTATTTCCAGCTTATTAATGTTATATTATATTACTAGTAGAAACGCTACGATCAATACGCAGCTCGCCGAAATCTGCGTAGCTGTACGTTTTTTGCCACAGTGAAGCTTGTTACCTACTAATTTACTCTCATTTATCTTTCCTACTCCATCATCAGACCTTGATCACCATCTATCTGTAACCTATTTATTGAGACCTTTCCAATGAGTCCAAACACGATACCTCTGCTGTAAGTTCGTGATGGAGTTGGGTATCCTGGAAATTCCAGGTGATGCTGCAGCATCAGCTCAAGGTTACTACATATATTCTTTTCATATCATTGAAATATGAGAATTCTAAATTTCCAATCGATTAGACCTGTGGAAGATGCTCACATCCATTCATCAACTAGAAAAGAGCTGATAATTTTCAAACGGCTGAACCGATTTTCTTGAATCATAGCTAAGAACACTCTCGATTAAGTCACCTTTCAAATAAAACCAAAAAAAACAAAATCGGTTCAGCCGTTTGGCAGCTACGATGGCGCAGACAGACACACAGATACACACGTTAAACTTATAACACCCCTCTTTTTCCGTCGGGGGTTAAAAACGTTACAATTGGAATGTTTTCGAGTCTTCACGATTGCGCGCTTATAACATATCTGTTCAGCTCGCAGCTTTCCAGGTTAATATACTATCATTGTCTACCGTAAATAAAATTAAGTACAGGTACTTCATTTTAAAAATAGGTGGCTGCAATTGTCGTGAGAAATAGATATAAAAACCTGCCAAGTGCGAGTCGGACTCGCGCACGAAGGGTTCCGTACCATTATCTATAAAAACGGCAAAAAAATCATGTATGTTGTATGGGAGCCCCCTAAAATATTTATTATATTCTGTTTTTTTAGTATTTTTTGTTATAGCGGCAACAGAAATACATCATCTGTGAAAATTTCAACTGTCTAACTATCACGGTTCATGAGATACAGCCTGGTGACAAACAGATGGACAGACAGACAGACAGCGGAGCCTTATTAATAGGGTCCCGTTTTACCCTTTGGGTACGAAACCCTAAATATTATGATATTTATTTTTTATTTTTCTGACGTCTGTTTAAATACCCAAAGTTAATATTTTACCCATCTAGCTAATTAATGCACCCCCTAGGTGCAATTGTTGTCGTGAGAAATAGATATAAAAATTATAATATATAAATGATATTTATTTTTTATTTTTCTGAAGTCTGTAGAAATAAATAAATACCCAAAATGAATATCAACATTTTTACATCTATTTCTCACGACAAAAATTGCACCCAGCTATTTTTCATTTATTTATTATTAGCTCAATGCCACAGTATAATAAAGTAACAGTATTATACCTCGGCAGTGCCCTTGAAATAATTACCTGCGGCCGCTCGGTACATACATACACCTTCCGCGTCCGTGCCTAACTGCCGCCCACTCGATACTGTTGCGTACTGATAAACACTGAGTTTCGGCTGTTTTCTATGAAAATATAATACTGTTACTTATTTATGCTGTGTCAATGCATAGTAGTCCAATTTTATTGTTTCATAGTTAAAACTGCTCTAGGTATAATTTATATTATCTCAAAAGAATTATCTTTTAATTAGCTCCAATCTAAAAATCTTTACGCTTATGCGTTGACGTATTTCTGTAACAAAATTAGTGGTAGCAACACGATGTTTGTAATAATATGACTTACATAATGATAAACATCGCGGGTAGTATCCGTGAAGGGTGTTAAATATTGTGACATTACTCCTGCCTCACAGAAATTGCCCATTTTTTTTTTATCGACGTTACATCGTGTAAATGAATGTAAGCTTGGCTAAGGATGGATCAGCCTACGAGATAAAAAATAGACTTTATAGGTAGAATTTTAGGGTTGAAAGTTGAAAACAATAGAAACAAAAAAGTCAACTAAAAAGGTATAAACAAGAATCACAGGGCTTAAATCGAACAGATACGTGTTACTCCTTTTTTGTCGAAGTTGGGCAATGATATTATATTAGCAGGTATGTTATAAGCGCGCAATCGTGAAGACTCGAAAACATTCCAATTGTAACGTTTTTACTTGTAGTGAAATGTAAAACGAATGAAACGTGGGTATGTGTGCAGCTGCTGCGCGGAACACTTTTTTCGGTTGTTTTGTGAGTGTATAACATATCTGTTAATATAATATCATTGTAGTTGGGTTTTAGATTTATAACTTTTTTTTTATTTAATTTTTTTTGGGGTTATAATATATATATTTTTGAAATATGCTAAGCTCTTTCATTTGATACCCAACATGACCTCATATATATCTTTTTTCAGAATAGATACTTCGGAACGGAACTCCGAAACGAAATTCCGATGTATCCGGCCTAAATTAACATGAGATTTGGCATCAAAATTATACAATGTGGAGACGAAAATATAACAATAAATGAAAGCACTGGCAATACTAATGCATAAGAGTATTTTGGAACTATCAAATAAATCCTAACATCGAAATTAAAAAAGTCATTTTTTCAAACAAACTAAATAGTAGTGATGGGCCGACTATGGGGTTTGCCGATATTTGACTAGCTATCGTTACTAAACTATTGGATATATTTGATTAATTTTTTGTATGTAGACCGAGAACGTCATTAGGTATACGGAGTTTCATTTTTTGTCGTATTGTCGTCTCCACCTTGTATATACTTTCGGAAACCAACATATATGTGGACATGATAATTATTCAATAGTTAATAGCAATCACGCCGTTTGGTTTAAATAGGTTTTTTATTACTCATTGATTATTAGTCTTTTATATAGATTATTTTATATTTTGTGAATGTGAGAACGTTGTAGGCTTATTGGACTGTAGATTAAAGGCTCTTACATACTGGGGCGATTCGCCGCGAGACGTGACGCCGCCGCGCCGCCGCCGTATTGTTCGCCGTGTAGTTTTCTCAGAAATTGTTTTGTTAAAATTCGCGTCGCGCGACAAATCGCCCCAGTATGTAAGAGCCTTTATTGAACATCTTCTATTTTGTTAAGTACCTACCTGGTACTTGTTGATAGGCCTACATTGTCCTCCCATGCCTACTACAAATATTGTAAGCCAATTATTTTTTAAAAGAGTAACCATGGAGTTTCTTGCCGACTCTTCTCCATAGGAAGCGACCAATTGGAACCGTGCACCTAGCTTCTGACGTTTCATAGGTGCCCATGTAGGTTTATGTGAAATAAAAGATTTTGATTTATAGCTTCATAACCTCTATCGTTCTAACTCTCATGAGCTGCCCTGACCGATGTTTGATACTGGTTAGCCTTGTAGCTTAATTGACATTATAAGTGACCTTCTCAAAAACATAACTATAATTTTGACCTGACACGATTGAGCAATTTGTACTTTCTACTCATCTCACAAGATGCATAGCGAGGTGTCGAAATATATGACTAAAGTATGATAACAGGTAAAACCCAGAAAGAACTGTGTTGATAAATAAGAACGGCGAGAAAGGTTCTAATTGATTGAGTCATGTAGAAGGAGCTCGTGGCTAAGTAATAACAGCCGCACGGTTCGATCCATCAGGTTAAACAACGCTTGCTGGGGTTGGTCCGTAGATGCATCATCCATTTATATTTTTTACCTTTTGTGATACAGTAATCTTATTATAGGTGCATCATCTTCATATATAAATATATAATTCATGTAAGTATACAAAATATTGTAAAACATTTTTAAAAGAGTAACGGTGGAGTTTCTTGCCCATTCTTCTCCATACGAAAACTAACTTTTGGAAGGGGCAACTAGAATCAATTCTATTTCTTTGTTTTTGACGTTCAAAAGTTCCTTTTATGTGCCTATTTGAAATAAATTATTTGACTTTGACTTTGACTTTGATGGGTGACCATCTTTACATACCGAGACTCCTCCGTGCCTCGAAAAGCACGTCCGGCAGAGGTAAACTTATAGTACAGCCACATTTCGCCAGTTATGTTTAAGTCCCATGTAATAGGGGGCGAGCCTATTGCCATAAACCGGGCATAAATCCAGACCCCGGGCTGCTACCGAGTCCTGATGGAAAAACCAATAACACTTTGCCCGACCTGGGAATCGAATCCACGACCTCATGGTTAGAAGTAGCGCTTGCAGCCGGTCGACGTACGACTCATAGAGGAAGAAATGATATTAGTTCATTACTGAGAGGTTGGCCGCCCCATAAATTAAAGGAAAAAAAAGCAACGAAAGAGTGTGGGAAATCATCCAATGTCTTCTCCCGCTCTGGGCGGAGCGACGGGCGTGTCAGACTTTTACTGTCTAAAAACCCACCCGTGTTCCTTCAGTTGCCTGTTGCCAAGGTCCCGGTATCGCTTTCGGACTAACCCGCAACCCTAGCAGGCATCGGTCCTAGCGGACCCCGCCAATTGTTCTGACATCTCTTTGAGGCTAGTTCAGTAGTTCATTACCCTGCGAATATCATTCCTTCAATCTGCCTAGCCTTTTCCCAACTATATTGGGGTCGGCTTCTAGTCTAACCGGATGCAGCTGAATATGAGTTCATATATGTATTTTTTTTATTTGACTGTATAATCATTTTATTTTTAATGTTTTTCTAATTTAATTTATTATTGACATAATCTACTCATTACAATGTTTACTAAATGAGTTGTATTGCAATATGTGGTTAGCTAGCGAACTCGAAAATTGATAAATATTATTTACGTTACTTCAATGGTCCTAGTTTATCATTTATAACTTCCAGTTACATCTAAAAATAGCTATATGTAGGCGGGCACGCCCTTTGTGCCTGGAGGCTTTTATTTAGTTAATTGATGTTTACATATATAGTTCTCGTTTTTTTTTTTTTTTTTGATTGGTATATTAGCGTGTGCTAGCTGACATATGGCTAATAATTAGATTTATGTTTTGTGTTGCATAATGTAAATGATTTTGCATACTTTTGTATAGAATCATTTTTTTTTTTTTTTCTAACTGAACAGACAGCTGTGCTGCTGGGGAGTTTGTTGCGCCACTTCTTCTTCCCAGCTAAAGCACTAGGAAGTGGTGAAGGGTGGGCGTTTTTGGGGGACTGTCTTATGTAATTTTGACGTTCGAAAAGTGCTGATTGTCAGCCTAGTTTGAATAAATGACTTTTGATTTTGATTTTTTGATTTTGATATCAGTATTTTACATGGAGCGACTGCCTATCTGACCTCCACAAACTACGATAACTACTAATACGATACCCCTTGGTAAGACTGGTTGTCAGATTTTCGGCTTCTGACAACCCGTAACGACTGTTAAAGATCCACGAATGACAGCCAGGACCAACGGCTTAACGTGCTTTCCGAGGCACGGAGGAGTCTCGGTATGTAACGATGGTCACCTATCCGCGGACCAACCCTGGCAAGCGTAGCTTAACCTGTTGGATCGACCAGTGCAGCTGTTAAAATCATTCCTTATTATAATAATTAACTAACTACTTAAATTCGTAAAAAAATTGCTATATTATGTACAAACATAGGCCAAAAGAGGCTAATTATGTACATTATGTCAAAAACTACTTACACGTAAAAAGTGCGAAATTACACCTCATTTTGAATTAATTACATCATAATTTTTAGTGCGTAAACACAAACTAACATTGAGTTATTTTAAAATAATTATGTTAGACATTTATTTTAAAATAGAGGGCATTTCATTTAAGTAATTCTTAGAACTCGGCAGACAACGTAGGAGATGGTGGGATGAGCTGGATAGGTTCCATCAAAACTGGAAGGAGGACGCGCGGGCTCGCGAAAGATGGAAGGATTGGAGGCCTTTGCCCAGGAGTAGGCTTGCCAAGGCTAGGAAAAAAAAAATCTTAGACCACAGAGGCGGTAATTCTTTTACCGTCTCTGTGGTTTAATGGTGGTAACCACCTGTCTCAGACCCCTGGTTCAACACCCAGGGAGGACAAAATTATCTCATCGGTTTGGTTGGTGGTAGGGCTTGTTCTAAGTCCGCGTGGCTAGCTACCACCATCATATCTAAGTCTGTCGCCATAACAACAATGTTAACAGCATTGTTGTGTTTCGGCAGTTAGAGGTAAGATACCCAGTTCCTCTGTGGTTGAGGATTCCGGGTCAAGCTCGCTTCCACCTTCGGCCTACTACTACTAACTTAACTTATACAGATTGTCAGGGTAACTTATACAGGGTACCGTTGTCACTCAAACCATGAGACTTAAATATAAAAATAAATGACCGAGTAACAACAAAAAAAAAACGTTATTTTCATTAAAAGATTTAGAAAAGTTTCTATCCGTGCTCGCTAGCGAAACAGCTGACTGACTGAGGGAGGGGTTGCGCTCGCGGCTGGTCAGGTTACGTCCCGGGCCCCAACCTGTGTTGAGACGCAAGTTCGTTGCCCTAGCGCATACGTGAAAGGGTGAAATACTGTAGTAGTAAAATGTAATAAATAAAAAATCGTTATTTTCCATTGATTTAACGTTCAATAAATGACACCAAATCTCTGGTTTCAAGGATAACGGTGTTTACCCTAACACCCTGTATAAGTCATTTTAATTTAACCAACGGTAATAATTCATGGCGTTATTATGATTAATCCTAATTCCTAACTAATATAAAAAATGCGAAAATGAGTTTGTTCGTTTGTTACGCTTTCATTAATCTAATTCATCATTTTAATAATAAACCCCGAAGAATGTCATGTATGTAAATAGTAAACACTTCGTTATATTCTTAAATACTACTCGAATTACTGGACTAAATGAGTTTATACCTAGAAAAACCTAGTCAGAGAACAATTAACTACGAATTTCAAAATCATAAAAAAATCAAGTAATAAAAACTAAAACCCAACTACGACTTAAAAGGCATAAACAAGACACCACAGACAGACTAATTAAAAATCCGGAGTCACACGTAATCTGTTCGATTTATGCCCTAACACGTGTGACTCCGGATTTTTAATTTGTCAGTCTGTGGTGTCTTGTTTATGCCTTTTAAGTCGTAGTTGGGTTTAAGTTTTTATTACTTGATTTTTTTTTTAAATTCTTTTGGGGTCATAATACATATATTTTTGAAATGTGCTCATTAAGCCCTTTCATTTGATACCCAACATGGTATTATTAAACATATTTTTTTTTTAAGTTCCTCACTTTATCTCCTCTAGAGGGCGCCATTTTTAATTGCCAGCGGACAATCACGACGCTTCTAACGATACCTCATTTGTCAAATTGTGATAAGTGGTTTGGATACATACATACATACATACATACCGGTCAAAATCATAACCCTCCTTTTTTCTTCGCCGTAGTCGGGTAAAAAGGCCGCGGCTTCGCTCGCGCGATATGTCGGTAAAAAGTATCCAATGTCCTTCCCCGGGATAACATCTATCTCCTTGCCAAAATTTTATCGAAATCCGTTCAGTGGTTTAGGCGTGAAAAGGTTACATATAGACAGACAAACAGAGTTACTTTCGAATTTATAATATTACTAATGGATGTATTATAGGGAGTCGGTGCCATTAATCATTAAAAATCCAAACTACAAGTTACTATGAGAATTTCCTAATAATACCAAGAACAAAAAAACTTAATTAAACTTTCCACACCAGATATCGAACGCTGAACCCCGACCACAAGCCCATGGCAGCATAATCAGCCTATAATGTCTGCTGGGACACAGGCCTCCTCTCTGTGAGAGGGAGTGGGCTGTAATCCACCACGCGGGCCCAGTGCGGGTTGGTAGATGTCACATGTCTTCGAATTCTTGGTTCTAAGACATGCCGATTTCCTCACGATGTTTTCCTTCACCGTTTTGAGAGCAGTGGTGATGACATAATTTACACAAAGTAAAGCGCCTGTCAGGGTTCGAATTTACGACCTACTGGGCTTAGCAGTGGTGGCCCAGTGGTAACGGCCACGACTACGAGTCAGACAGCCCGAGGCAGACAACTATCAAACATTGTGAAATGTATCTATAAAATAATTAAAATAATATGTATTCAATGCCATATCAAAGGTATTTGACCATTTGTTAAATTAGGCAACCCTCAATGCCAAATAATATTGAAAGTAATCCTAGATCATCGGAATATTATAGTTCATCCATTAAAAATTACTCATGGCTAAACAATCGATCTATCTATAGACGAGTTAGCAAAACAAGGACACTATTATATTAGTATTACTTGTAATAATGTTAGGAATATTCAATCTGCAACATTGGGGTCGGCTTCCAGTCTAGAATACCAGTATTTGACATGGAGCGAATGCCTACCTGACCTCCACAACCCAGTAACTGGGTAATACGATACCTCTTGGTTAGACTGGTTGTCAGACTTTCGTGCTTCTGACGACTCTTAACGACTGTTAAAGATCCACAAATGACAGCCGGCCGGGACCAACGGCTTAACGTGCTTTCCGAGGCACGAAGGAGTCTCGATATGTGAAAATGGTCACCCATCCACGGACCAACCCTAGCAAGCGTAGCTTAACCTGATGGATCGACCCGAGCGGCTGTTATTACTTAGCCACGAGCTCCTCTCGAATGTTAGAAATATTGTAATATCGTATACTTTTACAATGTTTGTAAATATGTGAGCACCACGTATCTATTACATAATTATTTTATTTGTCATTGCTCCATTTTTAATTATTTTTACCTATTGCGGTATAGTAATCTTATTCTAAATACATCGTCTTCACATCCATACTAATATTATAAAATCCAAAGTAACTCTGTCTGTCTGTCTGTATGTTACCTTTTCACGCCTAAACCACTGAACGGATTTTGATAAAGTTTGGCAAGGAGATAGATGGTATCCCGGGGTAGGACATTGACTACTTTTTATCGACATACAACGCGAGCGAAGCCGCGGCCTAATTGATGCATAAAAAATATTGTAAAACATTTTTAAAAGAGTAACGGTGGAGTTTCTTGCCCATTCTTCTCCATAATGAAAACTACCTTTTGGAAGGGGCAACTAGAATCAGTTCGATTTCTATGTATTTGACGTTCAAAAGTGCCTTTTATGTGCCTAATTGAAATAAATTATTTGACTTTGACCGAATTTTAATTATGCAGGGACAGCTAAGCAGTGGCGGCCCAGTGAAAACGACCGCGACATACGAAACGAAGTTGTAGGTCATAGGTTTGAGCCCAGACAGGCACTTTGTGTAAATTATTTCATCACCCCCTGCTCTCAAAACGGTGAAGGAAAACATCGTGAGGAAACCGGCATGTCCTAGAACCAAGAATTCGAAGACATGTGACATCTACCAACCCGCACTGGGCCCGCGTGCTGGACTACGGCGCACTCCCTCTCACAGAGAGGAGGCCTGTGTCCCAGCAGTGGGAACATTATAGGCTGGTTATGGATTTGCAATGTTTGTGCATGCATACCCCAAAAACTATCAATCTGCCTAGCCTTTTCCCAACTACATTGGGGTCGGCTTCCAGTCTAGAATACCAGTATTTTACATGGAGCGACTGCCTATCTGACCTCCACAACCCTGTAACTAGGTAATACGATACCCCTTGGTAAGACTGGTTGTCAGACTTTCGTGCTTCATACGACTCTTAACGACTGTCAAAGATCCAGGAATGACAGCCGGGACCAACAACGGCTTAACGTGCTTTCCGAGGCACGGAGGAGTCTCAGTATGTAAAGATGGTCACCCATCCACAGATCAACCCCGGCAAGTGTAGCTTAACCTGATGGATCGACCCGTGCGGTTCACATTATCTAATCGGAAACCCTCCAAACCACAAATACACATAACCCCTTTAAAATCGACCGTAATCGGGTAAAATCTATGTTGCGTGCCCTCAATACGAAAGACATCAACGCTCGGACACTCATTGACAAATAAGTCTTGTATTCAAACAGTTTCTTAAGAGAATGTTGGCTTACTGCCAGCTCCCTTGTAGTTGCAGCGTTAATATATATTGCCGATTATCGTGAAGAGATTATTTTGTACCAGCTGCGCCCCTCGGTTTCACCCGCGTAAGTCTCGATCCCGTGGGAATATCGGGATAAAAAGTATCCTATGTCCTATTCCAGGTCATGGTCTACGCTTGTGCCAAATTTCGCCCAAATCCATTCAGCCGTTTTAGCGTGAAAGCGTAATAAACAAACCAACTCATTTTCGCATTTATAATATTAAGTTGGGATGTTTTTAAAGTTTTTGTATGGAAAGTAACCTGTGGATTTCAGTTTGACCTACTTAATTCATTAAAAAAAACAGGAAAGTTTCATACAAAAAAAACAGAACACAGAACTGCCCTAATTTATTCGGTGTTACCTATTGACCCAATGACTGTTTGACTGACATTCAGTGTAACACATTTCTCATCTTATTGCATCAAATTATAATTTATTCTCACATAAATTAAACATTAAACCGAATCACCATACTAATTAGCATGTATTACAAAATTATACTCTAACATCGAATTCAACAACCAAGAGTCAAGAATGATATTAAAAAAGTGGGTTAAGCTATCGCAATAAATTATCTAATACCGCGTAAATTGGGCAATATTAAACTTGGATCGTCCATACACTACATGAGAAAAACAGATAACATTTTTACCTACGTAATACTTAAAAAGACTTTCACATGAAGACATAGGCTTAAAAAAAAAACAAATAAAAAAAATTTTTTTGACACTTACTTGACACTTGACGGCTAAAAAGTCCCGACACACTTCACTCTTTTAGACACAGAACACCAAACTTTATAATTTAAAATTAGGACACAGTTCTCAGTTGGAAAGCGCGAACAGTTTTATCCATGGCAAACCGTCGACTATCGCAACTACCAAAATATGAGGCCGAAATGATAGTTATGTAATGCTGTTACTTGTATTACATAAAAATTGCCGACGGCTACAGCTATATTATGCAAAGAGTAACTTTTTAGGTTATAAGAAGTATCCTTAGCGGGCTTTGCGGATATGAGAAAAAAAAACTATATTAAAAAAACAAATAAAAAAATATTAATGTCATAATCAATCTGAAATTCGAATTTTCAAAACCGCGAAGCCCGACAACGATAGCGCGGGAAATATTATTTTTATTTTTAAATTTACTTTTTATTACTTTCGTATGAGGCACAGGTATTGTATTTGAAAGTGCGATGGAGTATGAATGGAAATGCTGCAGCTCGAAGGTGTAGTAATTCAGAAAATTGCCGTCCCCTCTACAGCGAAAGTGGGGATGAGTGACTGACTGTCCGTTGCCTCGGACGTCAGAGACAAAAAAACAAAGATTAATACGTAGTGTTGATGGAAAAAATCGATAGTTCGCAAGGTTAAAAATGGGATGGTTTAAATTCGTAAAGGAGGTCAGTTGACTGTGTTATGTAGCTGCGGTTAAGCAGCGGCGGTGAGGTTGAGAAATGGATGGGTTGTTGACTTGTTGAGGAAAATTATGTTAATTTTGTGTGGTAATTGAATTGCAACAGAGTTTGGAATGATATGTTATTTGAAGACTGAACTTTAAACCGACGAAGGCCTTACATTTTATTATATTGTAATTAATCATCCAATCTTTATTTAAATTATATAGGTAGATGATTCCAATGGCAATGGCGCAACGCGGCTATGCCATTCCGCACTGCGATGCGATTTTTATTTTGTTTTATGTATTTTGTGTTTCACGAACTGTGTCCGAATAAACGTCAACATTCGTTATTTTTCTTTATACAAAAAAAATCTAGTCTAATTTAACTTCTAACTAGTCTAACTATCTAATCTAACTTCTAACTAATAATATATACGCGAAAGTTTGTAAGTATGGATGGATGGATTGATGTTTGTAACTCTTTCACGCAAAAACTACTGAACCGATTTGGATGAAATTGGGCTCACAGATAGCTTATAACCTGGATTAAAGTAAAGTGCCTGCCTGGGTTCGAACTCACGACTAACAACTCGTAAGTCGGGGCCGATACCACTAGGCCACCGCTGCGTTAATTCTTAACATTGACCGAAATTTCATGCAATAGGTTTTCCGAAAACAAGATGGAACCTTCACTCATACTTTGACCGCTCGGAAGGCTATCGACTATGGTGATTCGTGCTGTAGGTACGTTGCAGCGCCCATGGTGGATGACCTACAAGAACCCATGGAATTGTGCATTTGGGATTTATCTTGACTTTCATTTTTATGTATGACTAGCTGCGCCCCGTGGTTTCACCCGCGTTAGCCTCGATCCCGTGGGGATAAAAAGTATCCTATGTCCTATTCCAGGTCATGGTCTAAGGTCTACCCATATGCATGTGCCAAATTTCATCCAAATCCATTTAGCCGTTTTAGCGTGAAAGCGTAACTTCCGCCCGCGGCTTCTTCTACGTGGTATGTCGATAAAAAGTAGCCTATGTCCTTTCCCGAGATGCTTTATATCTCCATGTCAAATTTTATCAAAATCCGTTCAGTGGTTTAGGCGTGAAAAGGTAACATACTGACAGTCAGAGTTACTTTCGAATTTATAATATTAGCATGGATTAGGATAGTACCTATGGAAGTATGGATATAAATATATAAATATTATATATGGATCAATTGCAATAACAACATTATTTTTCGAAAAAAAAAATATTTTTATCGGCTGCTGCCCAGCACTGCAGCTGCCGACGCGTCGACGACGGCTGCAGTTGCCTCTGCCCTTATCGCGTGACCCTCGTGTGTCTGAGCACTTAGGTTGAATGTCACTTCCGCGTCATAACACGACAAGATCGATTTGTCCATGCGACAGTTAGATTAATAGTAACCTTATGGAATTGTTGTCAAAGGTCATCATCTGCTTAGCCTTTTCCCAACTATGTTGGGGTCGGCTTCCAGTCCAACCGGATGCAGCTGAATACCAGTGTTTTACATGGAGCGACTGCCTATCTGACCTCCACAACCCAGTAACTGAGTAATATGATAATACCCCTTGGTAAGACTGGTTGTCAGTTTCGGGCTTCTGACTACCCGTAACGAAAGATACACAAATGACAGCCGGGAACAACGGCTTAACGTGCTTTACGAGGCACGGAGGAGTCTCGATATGTAAAGATGGTCACCCATCCACGGACCAACCCGGCAAGCGTAGCTTAACCCGATGGATCCACCCGTGCGGCTGCTGTTATTACGTAGCCACGAGCTCCTCCTTTTTGTTTGTATGAATTGTTGTCAAAGGTGCTAAAGCAATTTACGAGGTCGTCGCAACGAGGTTTTCACTGCCGAACAAATATGAACATTAGGACCATTCAAATAAAGTTGAAATTAAATAATCTTCCATTAGTCCTCGAGAGAATGTATTGGGAATTGACAGATACACAGTTCACTTAATGTATTTTCGATTTTGTGTTGAGAGCTACAAGGTTGATATTTGATTGCCAGTGAAATCGCGCTGTGCTGTGCTTCGCCAAGTCTGTATCAGCCCTTATACATACCGACTTTCGCGCGGGAAATTGTGTAACATACAGTCGCAATGGCTTTCATTTTGACAGTTCAACAACATTAATTGCGTTATTTACGTTGTTGAACAGACAAAGTTTTCGAACATACAGGGCGTAAGGGACAGCCCTCCGCAAATGAACAGGGGGCATTCAGCTCCTTATTTTGAATCATATTCCACCGGAAATTTTCTCAAGAAAGTTTATTTTTTTTTATCGTTTTTTCAGTTACTATTCCTTTATTTTAATGTAAAATTACATTCTCTGTACGTAGCACTCCATTTATGTAAACAAAACAGCTTAAATCAAAACCCAGCAATTGATGTTAAAATATTCGAGCGCGCCCCCCCCGATACGGGGAGTGCGGCTTTCCGGGTTTTGCCCAATAACGATACATTGCGCGTAAGGTAATAATACAAATCGGGTTTATTGGATTCCCATAAAGTTCCTGAAATAATTTATAATTTCATGTACCTACCGATCGTCTTAGTATGATTGATTATGCTGAATTCATCCCATCAGTCTGCGGAAGGTTGTCCCTTAAATTAGACCCTGTATGAAGCAATGGATTAGTAATATCCTTCAAAATCATTCAGATTGTGATTGAAAGTGTGTTACGTAATTAAGACACAATCGAAGTTTTATTGTTATGACGTCTATTTCCTGGAAAATGATAATTAGAAATTCTAATCAAATCTCTATAACGAGTTTCAATTTTTCATTGACGTCTTTAAAAATTATGTGACGGACGCACAAATTGTTAGCTTAAGCACAGTATAAATAAGTGACAGTATTATGTCTTCATAGAAAACGGTCGAAACAACGAGCTTCGAAATATCAGTGTTTATCAGTCGTCAACAGTCAAAGTCAAATAATTTATTTCAAATAGGCACATAAAAGGCACTTTTGAACGTCAAAAACAAAGAAATAGAACTGATTCTAGTTGCCCCTTCCTAAAGGTCGTTTTCGTATGGAGAAGAATGGGCAAGAAACTCCACCGTTACTTTTTTTTAAATGTTTTACAATATTTTGTATATATCAATTATATAATTATATGTGAAGACGATGCACGCATAAGAGGAGCTCGTGGCTAAGTAATAAAAGACGCACGGGTCGATCCGTCAGGTTAAGCTACGCTTGCCGGGGTTGGTCCGTGGATGGGTGACCATCTTTACATATCGAGACTCCTCCGTGCCTCGGAAAGCACGTTAAGCTGTTGGTACCGGCGGTCATTCGTGGATCTTTGACAGTTGTTACGGGTCGTCAGAAGCCCGAAAATCTGACAACCAGTCTTACCAAGGGGTATCGTATTACCCAGTTACTGGGTTGTGGAGGTCAGATAGGCAGTCACTCCATGTAAAACACTGGTATTCAGCTGCATCCGGTTAGACTGGAAGCCGACCCCAATATAGTTGGGAAAAGGCTAGGCAGATTGATTGATGTGAAGACGATGCACCTACAATAAGATTACTGTATCACAAAAGGTAAAAAGAATTATAAATGGGTAGTATCGAGTGGACGCGGAAGGTTTATCTACCGAGCGGCCGTAGTTAATTATTTCAAGGGCACTGCTGGGACATAATACTGTTACTTTATTCATACTGTGGTTTAGTGGAACGTGTTAATAAGAAAATCTAAGTAAATGTCTTTAATGAGGTTCAATTGTCCATTGACGTCTCTGTAAGGATGTGACGGACGCATAAATCGTTAGCTTAAGCTTCAACAAACACACTAAAATAACATTAAAAATGCAATCTATACCATCTGTATAACGGAGATAGATATAATTATCATCCTAAGTCCATTTTTTTCGAAATTCACTTTGTAATGTCATTGAAACAAACATTTAATATAAAAATCGTCGCTCAATATAAAAAACGAACGCATCCTAAGTCCAAATAGGATAGGTAGTTTGTTCCTGAAATTCTAGTCAAAAAGTAAAACATTGGCCTAGATCCTACTAATTCTGCTAATATTATAAACGCGAAAGTTTGTAAGTATGAATGGGTGGGTGGATGGATGTTTGTTACTCTTTCACGTAAAAACTACTGAATGGATTTGGATGAAATTTGGCACATCGGTAGACCATGGCCTGGAATAGGACATAGAATACTTTTTATCCCGATACTCCCACGGGATCAAGACTTACGCGGGTGAAACCGCGGAGTGCAGCTAGTGGCTTCATAATACTATTCCTTTGGCTATGGCTTCATAATACTTGAAATACAATGTAATACTAGACTTAGGATATTCTGTTATTAAATTACATTGTAAATAATGAAAATTCATCTTTTATGTTTAGAGGTAGCGTATCCCAAGTCCAGTAAATAATTAGGTAATTAATTATATTTTTATTATAATATCTTCTTGTAATAAAAAACTACCTACTAACCTACTTCTAAACAACAAATTTTACTTAGATTTTCACACAATTGTGTAGTCAAGTGACAACATGGGCACTGAATAATTAGCTTAAGGGCGCACCCTACCTCAAATTGCTTAGCATGATCCTCCGTTATGCCGAAAATACTCCAGCATTAATTTTGAAATAAATATATGTTAAAGTTGAGGATTGATGCTAGGTCCTATGTTTGGCGAAAACAGGATCACATACAATTTCCTCGATAGAAAAAAAAATTCAAGTCACCTGAACTATAAACCGCTGGTATTCAGAAAATACTATAAATTAGATCATGAAACTTTGCATAAAATAAATAACTGAACTATCTATAAAGCAGGACTTATGTTTTTTTTTTTTTATTACCATTATTTTCACCGTAAAAAGCAATTACCTAAACTTTTCGACGCTTTAGAGCCGCTAGCGCCACACTCCGTCTCATTCTCACTCAGGTCGCGAGTAGTATGGTGCGAGCGGGATAAAATCTGAGGTAGAGTGCGCCCTCAATGTGACTTATGATAGTTTGCCTCCGGTGTACCTACAGACTTAAAAAATGCTTTGTCCTGAATGACTGACTGACGGATCAACGCACAGACTAAACCGCTGACCGTAGAGACTTGAAACCTGGAGGGTATGCTCTTTGTATGACGTAGGCATCCGATAAGATAAGTCTTTATTCGACTTAAACACGGTATTAAGTTGTTACAGTCTGGTTTTGATATGATGTCCACATGTTTAGCCATACAGAATATTATATCAATTGCATGCAAAATAATTAATAAACAAGTTAAAGGTTAGAATGTCGCAGATTAATTGGTAACACAATAATATTCTTTTTGATCATGCATCACAAACATTATCATTAATACATTTTATATTTTTTCAAATTAAAGAAATCTTTTATGTCATAAAAATTATGTCCATTTAAATAGTTTGTTTTTAAATGAGTTTGGATTATTTAATATTTTTAGTTCTTTTGGTATTTTATTGTATACACGTACAGTCACGGACTTTAATTGATGAGACACCTGGCACTGTTCGTATTTTAGCCGTGTAATGCAAATCGGGTTTATTCGGTTCCCGACATGCAAAGTCATAAATGTCTTCGTATTAGAAGAAAATTATATTTCATATCTTTACCGGTTGGCTAACCTGAGAGCTAGAACTACAAACTTGACAGCAGAGTGACTGCCCAAAGTCAACCAATTGCAGGTCTAGCAACAGTAACCTAGCAACGATAAACAATCGTTGCTAGATTACTGTTGCGATAGTAACGTTAGCGTACGGAGAAATAATAATCTCAGAACAATAACAGCTATATTAATAGTCATTTCAATAAGTTCGAAAGTAACGTCTCTGACATCGATATTTGAACTGTCACTGTCTTCAGTTAAGTTTTCAGAAATACCGAGTTAATGAGCCATGATTCAAAGGAGGTCGGTATCAAATAGATTTGATAAACTTAATGCAACATTGTATTTATTTTTATCATTGAGAACTTATTAGTCAACCTCTATGGATAAGACTATTTCCGATTAAAAGTAATTTATTTGTCATCTTTTTTACGAGCGTGCGTTTTGAGTTCGTGTTTAATCGTGTAATCTCGTGAATGTATGAAACTGCAAAATTGAAAAGTTTGAAGGTGGCTCGTCAATTAAAGTCCGTGACTGTACACACATCACAAGGCAGCTTTTAGCATACTTGGCTGACTTAGGATTATCCTTTAAGTCTGTGTGGATCCTTTGTTGGTCGAGAGATTACATAATACGCTTATATGAACAATCCCTTATTACTGTACACAAATTTACAGATTTCGTATATGTAAAGTGATGGAAGTGGTAATAAACCTAGCGTTTTGAAAAACGGTTCGCAGGACTCATCAGGACGGAGTCCACAAATGGCCCTGATGCATTTTTTTTGTGCTATAAATGCTCTGTTCTTATCCGTACTGTTCCGCCATAAAATAACCCCTTGCTGATTCATTTTTATTTATTTTATTTCGATGGTCCTAGTTTATCATTTATAACTTCCAGTTGCAGCTATATGTAAGCGGGCACGCCCTTTATGCCTGGAGGTTTTTATGTTTACATTTACTACTTATGTCTGCTTGAGTACATAATATAGTTCTCGTTTTTTTTTATATAATTCTTTTTTTTTGGTTGGTATATTAGCGTGTGCTAGCTGACATATGGCTAATAATTAGATTTATGTTCTATGTTGCGTAATGTAAATGATTTTGCAAACTTTTGTATAGAATCAAATTTTTTTAACTGAACAGACAGCTGTGCTGCTGGGGAGTTTGTTGCGCCACTTCTTCTTCCCAGCTAAAGCACTAGGAAGTGGTGAAAGGCGCGTTTTGGGGGACTGTCTTATGTAATTTTGACGTTCGAAAAGTGCTGATTCTCAGCCTAGTTTGAATAAATGACTTTTGTTTTTTTTTTATAAGACCGTAACGTAAAATGGTTTCTATGTAAGCGCGGTATGTAATAATTGCCGTTTCTCTATTTGTCACGTTCTTTACTTGTCTGAGAGCATACGCAAATTTATTGATCCTATTGCACAAATCATCTAGATGTACTTTCCAATTTAAGTCTTGATCTATAAGTACACCCTGGAATTTGGTTTGTGTAACCTCTTTCAGTCTGTCAATATTAACTTTAAAATTGTATTTAGCATGTTTAGATTTATTAAATTGTATAAAATTAGACTTATCTAAGTTGATTTTTAATTTATTTGTCTGTAGCCATCCTAAAAAATTGTCAATAGTATTATTAATGTTAAGAAATAATTTTCCAAAATTCTTCCCCTAAGGGGGTGAAAAACAGGGGCAAAGTTTGTATGGGACAACGTGATTCCTTGCTCCAATCTACTTCTGCACGAATGCTTATCTAAGTAAGTATTTAAGTAACTAATAAACTTTGTTATATTTAGTTTTTCTAAGTTACCCACTGAACGGGGATTGGGGGGTGTCCCGGGTGTTAAAGTTTCTATGGAAGAATTTCAACGCGCGGTCCGATTAACTCGAAACTCAGTTTTTATACTTAAAACCAAAAATAAAGAATATTGCCATAGCCCAAAGCCTGACCCTAATGTTAAAAATGTAATTCTGACTCTTTACAATTAAATCAACATACAACCTGATACTGACCTGCAAATTGCAAAAAACGTAAGAAAATTTAATTTTGCGTGCCACCCTATCACATCCCCCTTAAAGTCTTCCTTAGTGCAATACCTAATGCAATTCTTTCTACTTTTATTTTACAATAATTTCGCAAATCGAAATGAGCATGAGCACCATATGCAAAAATCTGGATATACTGCCTAAGTTCCTAAAATAAAATGGAATTTAAAAATTCAAGAAAACAATGAAGATGATAACTTACTCATGCAGAACTACAGGATTCCTATAAAACCCACTACGTGTTTCACAGCGTTTTCAAACGTTCAGACGTCTTCGTCTTAACAGTACCAGACTTTATATGTGCACTTACACCACATGTATTATACCCATGCTGCGATCCCAGCGCCAGCGCCGGTAGGTTGTTATATACCGGCGCGCGTTGCGGCTGACGTCAACTTCTAATTAAAACTAAGCCTACCACAAAAAAACAAGACTAATAAATCATAATCACATAAAAAAAATTATACTTGTCTGTCTATGATTCTTATTTATTAGTTTAGTTTTTTGTTTTCGATGGAATTTAGTAAAAAAAAGATTGGGGTTATAGTACATTTTTTTTTGTTGAAATATGCTAATTAAGGTGTTTCATTCGATGCCCAAAAGGGCCTCATAAAAAAAAATATTTTTAGTTCATGATTTTATGTCCTCTAGAGGGCGCCATATTCATTTAATGTAACGTCACAGCCCTTAACCAGCGGACGATCAAGATGCTTCCAACGATACCTAATTAATTATAAAATTGTGATGAGTAGTTTAGAAGATATGAGGGAACACATGAACACACATACATGCATATAAACGTACATACATACCGGTCAAAATCATAACCTTCCTTTTTGCTTCGACGGAGTCGGGTAAAAATAAACATTCGCTCTAAAAATGTACTCGCTGCGCTCGCAAAACATTAAAGACTTGAAAGATAGAACTAAAACTTGGTACCTACTAATACTTATCTCAGTACCTAAATAATAAAATTTGTCATTTTTAGTTTACTAAACTACCCCATAAACGGGGATTGGGGGGGTCAAAGTTTGTAAAAAAGAATTTTAACGCGCCGTCCGATTAACTTTCAACTCAGAATTTATACTTTAAACCAAAAATGAAGATTAATGTGTACCAGGGTTTTTTAATAATCTACCCATATCGGGGTGAAAAGGGGTAGTCTATATAACAGCTCAAACCACTTAACGGATTGGGCTGAAATTTGGCACACAGATAGTTTATTATGATGGAAGCATTCACTAAAAACTAAATTAAAAAACGGCCGTGTAGAGTAATTGCGTAACGCACAAACAATTGCAATCTCTTTCATTTTTAAAATCTGGCAACATTCATTGCCTTATTTACGTTGTTGCCCAGACAAATTTTCGAACATATGGAGCAATGGATTAGGAGTTTCTTTCAAAATACTTCGTATTGTGACAGAAACTGTGTTAGGCTAGGCTGTCAGTTTTGTAAGAAAGTAATAAAGATGATCATCATCTGCATCATCTGCCTAGCCTTTTCCCAACTATGTTGGGGTCGGCTTCCAGTCTAACCGGATGCAGCTGAACACCAGTATTTTACATGGAGCGACTGCCTATCTGACCTCCACAAAACCCAGTAACTGGATAATACGATACCCCTTGGTAAGACTGGTTGTCAGACTTTAGAGCTTCTGACGACCCCTAACGACTGTCAAAGATGCACAAATGACAGCCGGGACCAACAGCTTAACATGCTTTCCGAGGCACGGATAAGTCTCGGTATGTGAAGATGGTCACCCATCCACGGACCAACCCCGGCAAGCGTAGCTTTACCTGATGGACCGACCCGAGGGGCTGTTATTACTTAACCACGAGCTCCTCAATAAAGATGATGAGTATTGTATTTAACTTATTTTTGTCACTTAATCAAAGTGGCATACGTTATCTTAGTTTTTAAACATTAGTGCATAAAAGTTATAAAACATTAGTGTTCATGGTTATGGTATGGGTAAAAAAAATATTGGTCATTGCTAACAAAATGAGGAGTCATTTTTAAGGTTTGTTTTATGTTTAGAAAACTATAAGTAATAATAATTCATTATTCTTTATATTACCAAGAAATTGATGAATATTTTGAGTCATAGAAGTGACGAGGAAATTAAAAATCCGGAGTCACACGTGTTAGGGGCATAAATCGAACAGATTACGTGTGACTCCGGATTTTTAATTTGTCTGTCTGTGGTGTCTTGTTTATACCTTTTAAGTCGTAGTTGGGTTTTAGTTTTTATCACTTGATTTTTTTTTAAATTCTTTGGGGTTATCTACACTAATATTATAAAGAGGAAAACTTTGTTTGTTTGGTTGTAATGAATAGGCTAAAAAACTACTGGACCGATTTTAAAAATTCTTTCACCATTCGAAAGCTACATTATCCACGAGTAACATAGGCTATATTTTATTTTGTCTACACTAATATTATAAAGAGGAAAACTTTGTTTGTTTGGTTGTAATGAATAGGCTAAAAAACTACTGGACCGATTTTAAAAATTCTTTCACCATTCGAAAGCTACATTATCCACGAGTAACATAGGCTATATTTTATTTTGGAAAAAAATAGGGTTCCGTAAGATATTTGGGTTTTTCGGACACAAGGTGTAAAAAATCAACCAGAAAAGTTACTTATTTTGCGTACGCTGCCTAAACTATAAAAGACAGAACCATAAAATGTTCTAATTAATTGTAGATCTTATAAATACCTTCAAAAAAGTCCGCGACGCACTATACCTATCTATGTCGAGTGAGGCACAACAACTGTTTTTTATTTAAAAATCTTGAATTTTTTTTGGACTACATTTAAACGCGTTTATTTTACTCATGCTATTAATCCTTATCAAAATAAATTATTTCATCACTAAGTACAGTTTATGTAGATAATATTTGGTCTTTGAATGATTAAAATTGGACGTTTGGTTTTGAAGTTATGGCGAAATTAAAATATTACGATTTCTGCTGCACGGCCCGTTGCGAAGTGGGCGTCACCAAGGCGGGGGTGCGCGTGCGGGAGGGGAGTTTAGATCTATGAGTAAGGTCTCATATATAATAGTAGTCTATGGAGTAAGGTATGCTCCCTACTACGCAGCGGTCGTGCGCGAAGTCTAATAATTTTCGTGCGATTTTTTTTAGATTTCGTTCTTAAAACTACACCTACGCAAAAGTTCTTCTCAGAGCTAAACAACAGTTCTTTTCTCCCAGGGCCAAACATTCAAATTAGTAGGAATTGATTTACGAAAAGAATGTTTTACGCATGGGCAAATTTACGTTGCCCTATCACGGGTCGGGGCTCCCGACCATCAGTATATTTTGTTACCTGAAAATAATTTAACGTCAAATGTTGTTTATAGAGAAGCTCTACAATAATCGCTTTAGTTATCTATCCTAAAACAACGGGTTGCGCTCCGGGAGTGCCGGCAGATGTGAAAACTTAGTATTAATTACATTTAAATATTTTCATCATTAACAACTTTAACATACACAGAAAGACAATCTGTGCAGCCTGCGGATAATGACTGCGTCGTCGATGTTACTGTCGGTGTCTGTGAATTGACCTGGGAATCATTTTGCTGACCGTGTCTTTCCTGGGTAGGCTTTTTGCAGCGGTAACCGACATCCACGCGGGCGGAGCCGCGGGCGACCGCTAGTATTATATATATTTTTGAAATGTGCTCATTAAGTCCTTTCATTTGATACCCAACATGGTACGATTAAACCATTTTTTTTTTAAAGTTCCTTACTTTATATCCTCTAGAGGGCGCCATTTTTAATTTAATGTGACTTCACATAGCCTATAACCAGCGGACAATCACGACGCTTCTAACGATACCTCATTTGTCAAATTGTGATAAGTGGTTTGGAAGATAGGAGGGAACAGATGAACATACATACATACATACATACCGGTCAAAATCATAACCCTCCTTTTTTCTTCGCCGTAGTCGGGTAAAAATGGGCGATTGAAGCAGCATTCAATGACCAGTAATAAATTACATTCTGCCACAAAAAATTAAATTGAAAACATTAATTAAATTCCACCCAATTATTTGACAGCTAAATTCCAATGTTTGGTAGGTTCTCGATGACCCTTGGGAGGCGACGTAGTTGACGTTCAATTTCTAAAAAAATGAACTTCATTCCATTGGCCCTGAACTCAACCTTTCGAAATGTGAACTTTAATTAGCGGGCAGTACTGAGGTTCCGCCCCAGAGTTCTAAATTATCGAAAAAAGCTCTCTTCGTCTCCTTGGGTCACCATCTTTGAGGATTCCTTCCCCATTTTTATTGAGGAAAAAATTCAAAATTTCAATGACTTTTCGGAAAAATTGCTCCAAATTAACATGCATTCGGCCATAATGAAGACTAATTACGAAACTCTTGATAGTGAGATGAAGAATATTAATTTCGAACCAGTTTACGAACATATCGACGCTAATGAAGCGACAAAAAGTTTAGTTACCACCCTAGCTAGACTCATAAATACTCATACTTCTATAATCAAGATTCCAAATAAAAAACGATTACTCAAACCGTGGATGACCGTTGGTATGCTACGCTGTATGCGTAATAAAGATGCAATGCACAAAAAACTCAAGCTATCTCCGAACAATGTTATATTAACTATTACATATAAAAGATATAGGAACTACTGCATAAAAATCTTAAAAAAACTAAAAAGAGATTATGACAGGAGAGAATTGAGTGAGGCTTCAAACGACAATAAAAAGATTTGGAAGGTGTTAAAGAGGGTCACTAATACAGACAAGCCAAACATACCCAACACTGATTTATTGGCTTCTACTACTTCACCTCAGCTCTCGGTTGACAAAGTAAACAAGTTTTTTGCCAACATCGGTAAGGAACTTGCTGATAACTTTTCCTGTCCACCGGGTAAATATAAAATCCCACCAGATATTGCCTCCACATCTTCACCTTCACAATCATTTGTCATGTTAGACACCGATGAGGCGGAGGTTGGGGAGGTACTAATGTCACTTAAATCAGATTCTGCTATAGGCTGGGACAATATTCCAACAAAGTTTTTAAAACGCTATTCTTTGACACTGGTCCCCATACTCACACATATTTTTAATCTATGTTTCCATACCGGCACTTTCCCCTTGTACTTCAAGAAGGCCATCATACACCCAATTCACAAAGGTGGGAGCAAAAAGCTTCTAAATAATTATCGCCCTATTGCTGTGTTACCTTCCATTTCTAAAGTACTAGAACGCCTAATCAACAAAAGACTTGTGACTTATATGGAAGATAAAAAGCTTTTTTCTCCCAAACAATTCGGTTTTAGGCGCAATAAATCTACTAGCAGTGCTGTAATTGACCTAATCGACCATGTTACAAAAAATATTGACAAGAAAAAGAAAGTACTGTCAATTTTTTTGGACCTAAAAAAGGCGTTCGATACGGTTTCGATTTCTGACTTATTAATAAAGCTGGAGGAACTCGGGATTCGTGGCCAGACACTTAGTATCTTTAAGGACTATCTTCAAAACCGAACTCAGTGTGTAAAAATTCAAAATTACCTCAGTGGAGAGGAACCAGTGACATTCGGTGTTCCCCAAGGCAGTGTCATTGGCCCAACCCTATTCCTAATTTACATTAACGAACTATGTAATCTGAGTTTGGAATGTGGAAGTATCGTGGCGTTTGCTGATGACACCGTCCTTACCTTTTCTGGCGATACTTGGGATGACACCTTCGATTCCGCACAAAAAGGACTAAACAGTGTTCTACAGTGGCTCAAAAGACACATTCTCACAATCAATACCGACAAAACTAAAATTCTTGCGTACAGCTTACGAAACTCCACTCAACCTCCGCATTCATATGCTTTGGTAGCGCACTCATGTTTACTGTCTGGCACTGCGGCGTGTACATGTCCAAAATTGGAACGCTGTCGAACGATGAAATATCTCGGTGTGACTCTTGATGATGGCCTGAGCTTTGCATCTCATGTAGAGTTACTGACAAAAAGAATCAGAAAGCTGATTTTTGTCTTTAGTGGTCTTCGCCACATTGCAGAACCTCAAACGATTAGGTGTACATATTTTGCTCTTTGTCAGTCTCTCTTAACGTACTGTATAAGCGCTTGGGGTGGTGCACCCAAAACGGTACTATTGAAGCTAGAACGAGCTCAGAGAGCCGTGCTGAAAGTTAGTACATTTCGGCCCATCCTATTCCCAACTGAAGAGCTATATAGGAACTGTAAAGTCCTTACAGTAAGACAATTATATGTTTTGCACATACTACTATATCAGCATCAAAGAACCTCCTATGAAATAATCACCACAAGACGCAAAGACAAGGTATGTCGACCCTTCCTCTGTAAATACTCTTTTACAAGAAGATTTCCCTGTTTCCAAGGTCCTCATCTCTACAATAGTCTTAACAAAATATTGAACTTTTACTCACTCCCTACAATGTCATTTAAAAAGAAAGTAAATAATTGGCTACAAACACTTAATTACAACAACACAGAAAACTTATTGTTGACTCAGTATAACCCCCGTTAAACCACATTCTATCCTCATTTGCTCATTGCTCGCTACCATTCCCCACAAATATGGAAATAACACACACACGCACACACACACACACAATACACACACACAATACACACACACACACACACACACACCCACACACACACGCACCCCCTCACACCCCTGCATACACTACACTATTCCATTCATAAAATCTTTCGTTTTGTTTATTTCCTTTCCTAAATAGTTTATTTGTCCGTTTACCTATGCCATATAATGAACCAGTTGTATAATTACAAAATGGCACCTATGTATCAAAATGCAATTAAGAAACATCCAATGAAGGGTCGGGCCCAGCATCTTTAACACAAGTTGTCTTGGCAACTTAGCAAGGGTGCTGGTGTCGCCACACTATTGTATAATTTTCTTTAAACTGTATGTACTACTATGTTTTTAAGGTAAAATGTAAAACTTGAGGCAAATAAATCATTATTATTATTATTATTTTATTTATATTCTTTATTTTTCTTCTCTTTTGAGAGACCTACAATCTTACACACGGGCCGAAACCAAGTGTGTAAGGAAATTTAAATTGAAAAGGTGGATGATAATGTAGATGAAGTCAGGAACTTTCGGGTGATGCGACAAGTGTTAAGAATGGTGGCTTTTTGGAGCATGTAAAGTGTGTGAGAAGGCATGTGTAAAGTGTTAAGACTTTGTGTAAGAGCCTTTGGCACTACACCGGTAGATGAGAGTACTATAGGAACGATATGGACGGTTTGTGCTTTCCATTGCGTTTTTATTTCTATAGCGAGGTCTTGGTACTTACTTAGTTTATCGGATATTGTAGTTTGAATGTTGTGTGAGTTAGGTATAGCTATATCTATCAAGTAAACTGTTTTATTTATTTTGTCGTGAACGGTGATATCAGGTCTATTGTAATGTATAGTTTTGTCTGTAATTATTGTTCGGTCCCAATAGATTTTCTGATTCCTGTTTTCTAAAATGGTTTCAGGTTTGTACTTATAATATGGAATCATCTCACCTATAAGTTTATATTTGTGTGCTAAGTGTTGGTGTATGATTGCAGCAACTTGGTCATGTCGGTGTTTATAATCTGTCTGTGCGAGTGTTTTACAGGCCCCTGTTATGTGTTGAATGGTCTCAGAGGCACTGTTGCAGTGCCTGCATGTGTCTGTCGGCTGATTGGGGTCTTTAATTATGTACTTTCTGTAGTTACGAGTGGCTATTATTTGATCCTGAATCGCAAGCATGAAACCTTCAGTTTCAGGAAACAATTCGCCTCGTTTGAGCCATTCGTTCGACTTAGTTTTATCGACGTGTGGCTGGCTCAGGTAGGCTCGGTGTCTTCCATGTAGCGCTTTCATAGACCATGCTGCAATTTTTTGTTGTGTGCTTATGAGGTTTTCATTAATTTGAGTGTTTCTATTTTGTAAGTTGAGTGGTGTAAGTTTTTTGTCTGCTTCTGTTACATGTTTGTGTAGTGATGAATGTTCTGATTTTTTATGAAAGTAAGATCTGAGTGAAAGTATTTGTTTGTTGTGCAAATTGTGTATGTCAATTATTCCTCTTCCTCCTTCTTGGCGTGGTAGCGTTAGTCGCTGTATGCATGATTTAGGGTGGTGTTTCCTGTGCTTGGTAAAGAGTGTATTGATAGTGCGCTGTAGTTTTCTGATATCGGTTTTGGACCATCGTATAATTCCGAAAGAGTATGTAAGAATGGGTATTGCGAATGTATTGACAGCTTTACTTGTGTTTCTCGAGTTAAGGTTGGTTTTAAGGATTAAGTTAAGGCGGTGTGTAAACTTTTTGAGCAGTTCTTGTTTTGTCAGCTTTTGTTCTATATTTCTGGATTGTTTGAAACCTAGGTATTTGTAAGTACTATGTTCATCCATTGGCTCAATAGATTTACCTGATCCGAGTGTGTATCTGTTATTTTGTATTTTTCCTTTTACAATTGACAAAATACTGCATTTGTCTACCCCGAATTGCATACTAATATCGTTTGAAAATTCTTGTGTGGTGTCTGCTAAATGAAAAAGTGATTTTTTATCTGCTGCGTACAACTTTATATCATCCATATACATAAGGTGTGATAAGGTGAATTGTGTGTTATCGTTTGTTAATAAGAATCCTGTGTTAGTCATACCTAGTAGGTGTGAGAGTGGGTTGAGTGCCATGCAAAACCATAAAGGGCTTAGAGCATCGCCTTGAAAAATTCCACGTTTTATGTGGATTGGTTCAGTGGCCAAGGTCGAGGAGGCTTGATTTATTTTAAGTACAGTTTGCCAATTTTGCATAGTAGATTCTAAGAACAATCTGAGTGTGGGGTGGATATTGTAGATATTTAGAACGTGTAACAACCAGCTGTGCGGTACTGAATCATAGGCCTTTTGGTAATCGATGAACATGGTATGAATATCTTTTTTGCTTTTCACTGCGCTGTTCATAGCAATCGCATCAATAGTGAGTTGTTCCTTACATCCCTGGCTATTCTTACGACAACCTTTTTGTTGCTCTGCAAGAATGTTATGTTTAGATAGATGTTTGTATACTACTTCACTTATACAGGCTGTCAGGACTTTATAAAGAGTTTGTAAGCAAGTGATTGGTCGATATTTGGCTGGGTTTGTGGTATCATTCATGTCCTTAGGTATCATGTATGTTACTCCATGTGTTATATATGTTGGAAGCAAATGTGGTGATTGAATGAATGTGTTTAGGTGGTTATATATGAATGGGTGGATGCTAGTGAATTTCTTATACCAGTAGTTGTGAATATTGTCTGAGCCTGGGGATTTCCAATTGTGTGTGCGTTTGATTACGTCTATAAATGTGTTTATTGGTATGAGTTCAAACTCCATTTCGGGGATATCTGGTGTTGCCTCGTTAATCCAGTCTGCGTGATTATTATGATATACTGGATTTTCCCAAATATTTGCCCAAAATTCTCGTAATGCTCCGGGAGGAGGTGTCTCTAGGGTTTGATTAGTGGTGTCTCTGTTATTTGATGCAAGGTTCCTATAAAAGATTTTTTCGTTGTTGATAAATTTTGTGTTTTGCACTTTTCGGTTCGTGCATGTTACATATCTTTTAAGTCTACTAGATGCTGCGTTTAATTTTTGTTTTAAAGTGTCCAAAAAGTGTTCTATTTGTGTGTTTGAGTCTTCGTGTTGTGCGTGTATTTGATATTTTTTCTTTATTTCTTCTATTGCTGCTATTAGTTTTTGACTTCTACACCCATTAATAAAATTTGTCAGCCTACCTATGTTTGCTCTGAGATTTCCGATTTTCTTTTCTAGCCTAATTTGCCATTTTGGTTTTCTGTGTATGTATGTGGGACGTTCATTTTGTGTAGGGTTTGATATTTTAGCTCCGTTGCATGTAGCTGCCGTCCATGCTCCACAGTAAATAATAGTCTGCAGTGTTATGAAATCGGTGTCGACATTTGCATACTTAGGGAGAATTACGGTATTTATATAACTAACTATGGCAGAGAACTTTTTAGAAGTTTTCTGCTTGGGAATATAAGGTCTATTAGTGGGTTGTGTATCTGAGAAAAAAATTTGAGCTTGCTGAAACGTGTCTTCTATTTTTGGGTTTATTTCTGGGGCAGCATCAAAGTTAGTTTGCATAGGTTCAACTTGCCCAATATCTATGTGGTTCATGAAATTTTCTGCGTCTACATTTATAAGAGTTTGAGAAACTATGTCGGTATCTGAACTATTATTTAGGAATATGTTATTTGTTGTGGGGATGTTTGTAGTTGTGTCAGAGATGTGAAAATTTGTATGTTGCGTATTTAGTGAGTCTATGTTTTCATTAGGTTGATCAAATTCGTTCTGCGTTTGTGTATTTAAATAATCATTACTTAAGTGTTCTCTAATTTGTGTGTTTGTGTTGTTATTTCTTAATTCTATAGCTACCTGGTTTTTAATTTCTTCTAATCTATAGGGCTTTATGTATTGGTTATTTATAATAGCTCTCACTTGATCAGATAGTCTTTGCTCTGATATATGTGCTAATTCTGGATATATATTTATAAATCTCTCATGTAACTGTTTTCTATAAGCTGTTTTATTTGTTTCTAGTTGTGTGGTAATATAGTATATTCTAATTATTGCTTCGTTATATTCGTTCGTCCATTTCATACGTTGGCCGGATTGTGGGTTAATATGTGTTTTAGACTGTGTAGAGTGCTGCTGTATTTGTGTATGAACCATTTGTAGTTCAGCTCTAACTTCTTCATAAATCTGATCTATTGTGACCTGAGGTAATAGCTTCTTTTGAACTATGGCTCTTCGTTGGTCACCTATCCTTTGTCGACCAACTTGCATAGTTGGATATTTTTCTAAGAACTTAGTGTGAAGCGATGGAAGATATGCATTTTTGTCTGTTTCCATATGAGTAAGATGAAGATAAGTGCGTAGGATGAATTTATTCATTTCAATGCTCCATTTCCTACGAGTTGTTGCAGTTCTTGCGGTGGGTACAGTATCGTCGACAAAATTTGTCTCCTGTACAACATCCGCTGACTGTATACTGATTGATGATAATGATGGCGTCGGAGTGACGCGGAAAGATTGTGATGATGATGGAATTGATGGAAAAAGAGATGAGGGAGATGACGAAGAGAGTTGTGAAGTTTCGTCATCAATCTGAGGCAGATTCGCCTGAAGTTGTTTTTTTGTTTTAGATCGAGTATTCATGTTATTCCCACGAGTAGCTAGGGACTTTAAGAGTCGACTACAGCAGAGCCCTGCGTTCACTGTAGTAAGGGTGAATAAAACTGGAGGTCCCCTATTATCCAGAGTTGGCACACTAGCGACTAGTGCTCTCCCCTAGCCATGAAGCCCTCGGCATGTGCGACCTTGGCTTGGATTGTATCTCTCTTGGTCTGGCTCCTCACCCTAGATCCGTCTCGGCAAAGTAAACTCTACCGACACAGACCTAGGGCTTGGAGCACGCAAGCCCCACCACGACGTCAACGTAGAGATACGGCGGTGGGGTTATTATTATTATTATTATTATAATGAAATCCCCAAACGGTTGTTTGACACTTCCCGTGACCCAAGGGCTGGCTTTTACCTTGGTCAGAGGCTAAGCATTGCCATCCAACGTGGCAATGCCGTCACTCTCTTGGGTACACTACCAGCTGACAGTGATGCGGAGGAATTTTTAGACGCCATATTCTAGTCAATTGTTTATTTGTATAGTTAGTTTTAATCAGTAATTTTATTTTATTTATTATATAATGTAAATAGTTGTTACCTAGTAATTATGTTAGAATTAGATTGTATATTTCATGCAAAATTGTAAATTAAACACAAATAAACGGAATTCCAACAAAAGACCCATTTATTTAAAACATATTTTTAAAATAAACATATTAAAAATGATGATTCATTATCCCAAGAGAAAAATATACCTACAGCAAAACATCATAAATAATATTTTTTGCCAGGAAAGCTGACACGATATTAATAACAATTTTAATAATTAATTTTCCAATGTCAATTGTAAGGACTGGCCTATTTATAAGTTTCAGGTTAAGTATATAAGTGTAAGTACTGATCTATTTATAAGCTTTGGGTTATTTAGGTAAGTATGGAATGAAACTTTGAATAATCTCACAAACGTTTATTGGGACATAAAACACTTTAAACAGGATATTTATTAGGACCAGAAATGACATTATACATCTTAGGCTTAAAGTACGTTAAATGGCTGGTTATATTATGCAATTTACGAATAATAACAACCAATAGCACACAGATATTTAAATATTAAAGACAAAATTAACTGACCTGGCCTTGTTTCAACTGATAGTTATATTTCTATACAGAGTGACTGTTTTAGTCTTTACGCTTCAGCTTCGCAGGAACAACTGAGCTGCGCACGGTCGTTTCGTCGTTTAAATAGTCATGCGCATAGTGAGTGGGGCGCCCGCCGACCGTTACATGATTTAAGCAAGAAGGCGGTAGTTGATAAAATAAATGTGTTTATCATAAATGTAAAACGCATTTATTACATCCACTAGGTATAATTATGTAATGAGTTACTAAAATCCTAACAGCTCGGCCATCCTGCTAGAGCAAGTCCCTTCGCTCTTTTGTCTTATTACTAATACAATTTGTATGAATCTCCATTGATCGATCATTAATTTTAATAATTGTATCTACTTAAATTATTATTACAATAAATGTTTAGAAATTATGATAAACAAAAACTTAGTTTAAAATAAAATAATTAAGTAACAATATTGAAAATAAATTCTTAAAAAAAAAAAAAAAAGAAAAAAAATAATAATAATAATAAACAATGAATTAATGTTTTAACACATGAATTACAATATTAGAAATACAGAGCATATAACAAAGATTCAATTAAAAATAAACACTTTATAATAATAAAAAGTAATAATGTTTTATCAAAAGATATACAATGTTATAATGTTAATCACAAGATATACAATATTATAATAAATTAGCAGAAACATTACTGCGTTCTTTAATACATTCGTCTCTCGTCATAGTCTAGATGTCTTATTTACTTTATTTAATATTACATTAAAGCAGGTTTTAAATCAGTGTTTTCTATGATGTATCGTTCGATTTCTCGGATCTTGATGCTACGTTTTCACATTCGGACTCTGAACTACCAAAATTTTGATTAAAACTGAGCCATGGTTTCATTTTATCTACTGCAATAATGTTTTCGTAATTACGACAGCCTTTTTTTCGCGTGAGAGGTGTATCCTGTACTAAATAACGATCATTGGGCAAAACTTTAACGATCCTGTAGGGTCCTTGAAATTTCATGATTAATTTCTTGGACTTACCAGTGTTCGAGATTTCCCTTCTCACACTTACCAAATCTCCAACTGTATAGGATTTGTTCTTAATACGCTTTGAATCAAATCTTACCTTATCTTTAATCTGTTGGTCCGTGATTCTTTCTCCCGCTTTACTCCTTTCTTTCTCCAGATCTTCTGATGCAATAGTTTCTATGACTTCGTCGATGACTTCACTGAGCCTGTTCTCAGTCTGACTTTTGAGTCGTACGCCAAATAATAGTTCTGAAGGGGTCTTACCTGTAGTTTTGTGCACTGTAGTGTTTAGTCCAATTTGCACGTCCGGGATAAATTCGTCCCATGTTCTTTCATCCTTACCATGCGTTTTAGTAGAAAGAGCATCGATGATCGTCCTATTAAATCGTTCCACTTGACCATTGGCTCGCGGCGTGGCAACTGCGTTTAGGATATGTTTTATACTTAATGATTTTGTAAATGATCGAAAGTTATTACTTGTAAAGGAAGTACCCTGATCGGTGATTAACCTAACAGGTGTTCCGAAATAACTAATGTGTTCTCGAAAAACTCTTATTGTGGTTGATGTCTTTGTATTCTTGACGGGTGAAATGTTAATGAATTTTGTAAAACCATCTATTATAACTAGAATATAAACGTTACCTCGTTTGCTGCGGACGAACGGCCCCAGATGATCAGCATGAATAGTATGAAAAGGTATCTCTACCTTTGGGATCGGATGTAACTCACCTTGCTGTTTTCCCGTCGTGCCTTTGTGGTGAGCACACTCCAAACATGATCGGACGTATTTTTTTACAAAACGTCTCATCTTCGGGAACCAAAATGATTGTTGAATTCGAGAAAGGGTTTTTTCGAAGCCAAAATGACCGATGTCATCATGGTTCATTTTAACAACTTGCCAACGCACCCCTTTTGGTACAACCCATCGAACGCAATCATCTCCGTTATAATTTAATAAACGATATACCTTACCGTTCTTTATCTTGTAGTTCCCGACTATTTCCGAAACGTTTATGGATTCCGGATCAATCAAAATTTGTTTAATCCGGGATATCTCTTCATCCGTGGATTGGACAGTTGCGATCCAATCCTCCAATTCGGTTGATAGAACGTCAAGTACGTGATCTTCTATAACCGCCTTGTCCACCGGATTTCTACTTAAAGCGTCTGCATGCGTCATACCTGTACCCGGCCTATACTCTATTTCGCAATCAAACTCTTGGAGTTGAACCCACCAACGAGCAATTCGCGAAACTAAATCACGCTTTATTAAAGTTGTACGAAGCGCGTTGCAGTCCGTTAATATTTTAAATGGAGTTCCAAGAAGATAAACACGGAATCTGCTGAGTGAAGCTACAACCGCAAGTGTTTCTAATTCAAACGAATGCATTCGTTGCTCATCTGGGGTCGTTTTCCGACTGAAGTAAGAGACTGGTTTGAAAAGACCTTCGTCGCATTTTTGCATTAAAATACCCGCAACGCCGTACTTGCACGCGTCAGTGTGTAACTGAGTTTCCCTTTTTGGATCATATAGAGCTAGTATTGGACGAGTTATAAGAGCTTGTTTTAAAGAATCGAATGAGTCATTTTGTTCTTTAGCCCATTTCCACTGACAGTCCTTTTTCAAAAGATCCGTCAATGGTCTGCAAATGACGGCAAAACCTTTTACAAATCTACGAAAAAAACTAGCCAAACCGATAAACTGCCTGACTTCGTGTTGGTTCTTTGGTTTCGGGAATTTGGCCACTGCTTCGATTTTGCGAGTGCCTGGTTTAATTCCCATAGAGCTGACTTCGAAACCTAAGAAGTCTATTTTGTCAAAGAAGAAATGGCATTTGGAAAGTTTTAATGTTAGTTTTCCTTTGCGTAAAAGAGTTAACACTTCTTGAAGCCTAACAAGACCTTCCTCAAACGTTGGTGCCGGGATGAGAACATCATCCATATAGACCAGAGCATATTTAATTTTTGCTTCAGAAAGTATTTTATTTATGGTTCTTTGAAAAACTGATGGGGCATTTACTAAGCCAAACGGCATCCGAGTGTATTCGTATTGACCGTCTGGGGTAACGAATGCAGTTTTGTCTTGTGAAGACGTGGAAATAGGGATTTGATAGTAGCCGGATGCCAAATCAAGGGAAATGAACAATTTACTGCCCGCAAGTTGATCTAATTGGTCTTCAACTCTGGGGAGGGGGTAATGATCCTTTTTAGTTCGTTTATTTAGAGCACGGTAATCGACGCATAGTCGTTTTTCACCGGTCTTTTTTTTAACAAGCACTATCGGACTCGCATATGGCGACGAGGACTCTCTGACTATACCTGCGTCAAGCATTTCGCCAACCATATCGCGAACGAGGTTCCTCTCCGCAAAAGACATCCTATAAGGTCTATAAACTACTGGTTCAGAATTTTCCAACTCTATTAACATTTCTCCCGCAGAGGTCAGCCCTAAGTCTTTTAAATTAGAAGAGAAGCAATCATTAAATTTATTGAGTAAACATTGTAATTGAACTTTTTGTTCATTTGTAATTGTTGGACCAACGAGTAAGTATTCATCGAAATTAGATTTATCAAAAGAGACAAGAGAGACCTCTTGAATGATACTAGGGAAGGCACGTGTCAACAATATATTTTTGGCAAAGGTTATTTGTGAATTGCTCATATTGAATACGATTACTCGACCTATACCCGATTTAAGATCGTATCCTCCGGGAAATAAATAATATTCACTACCGGGTGCACCCCTTACAGAACCGTTGACGTATATTTTCCCATTGAAATGATTGCATGAATGTACTGGAACGGTAGCTATTTCGCACGGTGACAACGAAACGTCTTCCGAAACCCTCAAAAACAGTTTAGTACCAACACTAGTTTTTTCAAAAATAATTTCACTAGGTGTTTTGGTAATTATTATGTCAGGTAATTCTGTAAAAGTGTGTCCCAGCAACACGGGATATTTCAAAGCGCGATTTTCGACGATAAGAATTTCAATATTTTCTTCTATACCTTGAACGTTAACATTAACCCTGGACCTACCCAACGGACTAACGTAATTTCCTCCTATTGCCCTCATCAAAGGCAAATCTTTGGTATCAATAGGTAGTTTTAAACTTTTAGCTTCACTTTCCCTAATAAGACTGCATTGGCTACCCAAATCAACGTGACATACTAATTCCTCATTGTTGATCAGGATATTAAAAATATATTTTGAATTAGACTCACCTGATGTTAGTTCTGATACTAATTTTTCTTCAACAGTGTCCTTTTGATTGCTGTCTTGTGGCTTTTGTTTCCTGAACCTACAATAAGTACTTAAATGGCCCAACTTACTACAATTAGTGCACGTCGTTGATGCCTTCCGGCAATGGATACTCTTGTGACCTTCTTCATTACAATTGTGACATACTAACCTTTTAGGTTCAGGACCGTTTCGTCTAGTGGAAGCGGTAGACCCAGTAGCTCTCCTCTCATGTTTTTGATGTCTTTCCCCAGCATCTCTAGTAGAACCTATTTTAACGGTTTTCATGTATTTTAGTACCTCTTCAGGCTCACGGAATTGAGCAGCCTGAGCACCGACTCTGACAGCGCGATCTTCAATTCCGTTGAGAATACAATCGACCGCTTTACGACCTTTTATTCCGCATCTATTTAGCAGATTATTTTTTTCGTAAAAGTAGTGCTCCAATGATTCGCCATAACGGGCTTTTTTTGCTAACATTGCTATTAAAAGTTCCGCGTAATCGTCACGACAAGGAAAATTTTCTACCAATTTTCTTTTCCATTCAGTCCATGAGTAAAGGACTGTGCTGAGACCCTGGTACCAAATTTTTGCAACACCGATTAATTTTGGTAGGGCAAAATGGATAGTTTCTTTTTCATCCCAGCCATAGATCTCTGCACACTCCTCCACTTTAGTAAGCCACATCAAGATGGTTTGATCTTTTGTCATTGGATCAAATTCTGGTATGACGTTATTTAAGGAAAGTTTGGAGCCTGACCGACCTTTTACATCTTTAAGAATATCTAAAAACTTATCTAAGATACTGTTAGTATTATCTTTATTATCTTTATTAGCGTTTTCATGTTTATGTGTCTGAACATTCGGGGAATAATGACGTCGTTTTGTTTGTTTAGAATTAGTTGAATGATCAGAATTACTACTAGTTCGCCGTCTTTTTTTCCCCTCACGTCTGTCACATATTTTATCGTTAGTCTGACGAGTTCGTTGATTATGTCGTTTAACCGATGAAGAATGATCCTCGGAACTGCTACTAGAATTATCTACGCACCTTGAATCTCGTGATCTACGACGTCGGCGTACTCGTAGCTTGCGGGACTTATTACGTTGCTTACATGCACCTTCCGACAAGCGTGACTGGTGACAACGTTTGGGCGACGTTCCTGGTCTTTGAGGTTGGCCGCTACGAGGACAGAGAATTATAGACTCGCTGCTCGAGGCATACGGCGAATTCTCCTGATGCTGATCTGCGCCTACCGCCGCTCCCCCTGTAGACATGACTTCGTGCCCGCTTGATGATCGCACCGTGCCCAAGTTGCTTATACTTGACAGCAGCACTTGTGCCCAAGCTTTATACTTGATAGCAGCACTATGATGTTTAACGTGCCCAAGCCTTACACTTGACTTGATAGCAGCACTATGATGTTTAACGTGCCCAAGCCTTACACTTGACTTGATAGCAGCACTGATGATTAACGTGCCCAGGCCTTACACTTGGCCTGATAGCAGCACTGATGATTAACGTGCCCAGGCCTTACACTTGGCCTAATAGCAGCACTGATGATTAACGTGCCCAGGCCTTACACTTGGCCTGATAGCAGCACTGATGATTAACGTGCCCAGGCCTTACACTTGGCCTAATAGCAGCACTGATGATTAACGTGCCCAGGCCTTACACTTGGCCTGATAGCAGCACTGATGATTAACGTGCCCAAGCCTTATACTTGACTTGATAGCAGCACTGATGATTAGCGTGGCCAAGCCTCGATGATTAGCGTGGCCAAGCCTCGATGATTAGCGTGGCCAAGCCTCGATGATTAGCGTGGCCAAGCCTCGATGATTAGCGTGGCCAAGCCTCGATGATTAGCGTGGCCAAGCCTCGATGATTAGCGTGGCCAAGCCTCGATGATTAGCGTGGCCAAGCCTCGATGATTAGCGTGGCCAAGCCTTGATTAACGTGGCCAAGCCTTGATTAACGTGGCCAAGCCCAAGCCTTACACTTGACTTGATAGCAGCACTGATGGTTATTAATGGTTGAAAAACTGAACACCCACCAAAAGCGCTTTGGATAATTTATAGCATTAAATGGATGAACATGGGTAAATTAAGTATTGAAGAGTACACTTTGAATGTTTCCAGAGAGATCATTGCAATGGTGAAAGGCCTCAAAAGGTTAGTTCTGGCGAAGCTGAGTAATGATGTAACGCTTCCAGAGGGTAGCCCTGGCAAAGCTGTGTAATGCTGTAATGCTTCCAGAGGGTAGCCCTGGCAAAGCTGTGTAATGCTGTAATGCTTCCAGAGGGTAGCCCTGGCAAAGCTGTGTAATGCTGTAATGCTTCCAGAGGGTAGCCCTGGCAAAGCTGTGTAATGCTGTAATGCTTCCAGAGGGTAGCCCTGGCAAAGCTGTGTAATGCTGTAATGCTTCCAGAGTGTAGCCCTGGCAAAGCTGTGTAATAATGAAGTGCTTCCAGAGGGTAGCCCTGGCAAAGCTGTGTAATGATGAAGTGCTTCCAGAGTGTAGCCCTGGCAAAGCCGTGTAATGATGAAGTGCTTCCAGAGTGTAGCCCTGGCAAAGCCGTGTAATGATGGGGTGCTTCCAGAGTGTAGCCCTGGCAAAGCTGTGTAATAATGAAGTGCTTCCAGAGGGTAGCCCTGGCAAAGCTGTGTAATGATGAAGTGCTTCCAGAGTGTAGCCCTGGCAAAGCCGTGTAATGATGAAGTGCTTCCAGAGTGTAGCCCTGGCAAAGCCGTGTAATGATGGGGTGCTTCCAGAGTGTAGCCCTGGCAAAGCTGTGTAATAATGAAGCGTTTCCACACCGCAACTAAATATCATAGAAACATTCGAATGGAATAATTATATTTTACACAGTATAGTATTTAAGACCTTACAACAATACTTTAACGTATAATGTCATTACTTGTCTTTTAAAAATATAAAAAAAAAAAAAAAAAAAATGCAAAGTTTTCAACCGATAACCTGTGGGCAGGATAAACGAGTGGGTAGTAATATTATTTTTACTTTTACTCGTCTATCCCACTTCTGAGATGTAAGGACTGGCCTATTTATAAGTTTCAGGTTAAGTATATAAGTGTAAGTACTGATCTATTTATAAGCTTTGGGTTATTTAGGTAAGTATGGAATGAAACTTTGAATAATCTCACAAACGTTTATTGGGACATAAAACACTTTAAACAGGATATTTATTAGGACCAGAAATGACATTATACATCTTAGGCTTAAAGTACGTTAAATGGCTGGTTATATTATGCAATTTACGAATAATAACAACCAATAGCACACAGATATTTAAATATTAAAGACAAAATTAACTGACCTGGCCTTGTTTCAACTGATAGTTATATTTCTATACAGAGTGACTGTTTTAGTCTTTACGCTTCAGCTTCGCAGGAACAACTGAGCTGCGCACTTTTTTTTTTTTTTTTTTTTAACTATGGCATCTCGCAGTTGATCTTAGAGAAGATCGTACTGCTTAACCGGACTTTCCTGTGGCTGCCTTAAGCTACTACACTCAGGGCCTCCAGCCAGGGGCATATAAACTATTCTAAATTAAAACTAAGTGAACGCTCGCTAAGGGCACCCCCTGTGGGGTACGAACCTCGGCTTAGGGCGTCACTGACGGGAGGACAGCAAGACGGGACAGGCTGGATCAATATCGGATCATTATTATTAATCGGGGAATTTAAAGCTACGTGCTCAGCTTCGGCGCGGGCTGGCACATCATCGGACAAGGGACGGGGGGACGAATTTAATCGGGATCGCGTTGGTCGTGCTGGACCTCGACGGCGAGGTCGGAATGACGGTAAGCGTCTGTATTTGTTTTTCTGTAAAGTGCTGGTCTCCCTACTGCTCTCCTGAAGGAGGGTGATGGGGTCATCGGGTTCGGATAGGACATGCCTGGGACGGCGAATGATACTAATTTTAGAGGGGACATAAGTGGAAGCATCGACAACCAGAGGGTTGCGATGCTTGACTGCAGAGTCGAAGTAACGCTTTGTAAGGCGTTTAAGAAATTGACGGATAGTGGGCACCTTTAGGTCGAGATGTAAGATCTCGTTGCGAACATACCAGGGGGCTCCCGTGGCTTTTCTAAGGAATCGGTTTTGGAGCGTTTGCATCCTATGGATTTGGTTGGGTTTGGCCTGAGCAAAGACCGAGCCCGCATAGGTCATGATGGGGCGAATGCACGCCGTGTACGTTCGCAATTTGCACTTGAGTGACAATTTGCTACGTGCATTCAGAACAGAGTGGAGCCTACCTAGAGCGAAGGCGGCGCGCGAACGCACCTCCTTAATGTGCTCTCGAAAAGTAAGGAAACGGTCTAATGTTACACCAAGATATTTAGCTTGCTTCTCCCAAGGGATCGGCTTGCCGAACATCGTGATTGGTGGGGGGGGGGGGAATGGGTTCCTCCTACGGTATTTTTGAAAGAATACCGCCTGACTCTTATCGGGGTTGACTTCGATACGCCACTTTTTAAACCAGGCGCCAAGATTATTGACTGCTCGCTGGAGTGTGATTCGTATGTTGTCATTACTAATTCCCTTGTAGTAGATGGCCGTATCGTCTGCGAACAGAGCCAACTGCGCGTTTCTACTCTTTGGGATATCGCTCGTGAAAAGCGTGAAAATCAGTGGGGAGATTACGGAGCCCTGAGGGACGCCCGCACGGATGGGTCGGGGGGAGGATAATGCTCCTTCGATACGATAGCGGAATGTGCGGTTCGACAAAAAGTCCCGTACTATAAGTACTAGACGATCCGGCACACCGAGTTGATATAGCTTGTATATCAAGCCGTTGTGCCAGACTTTGTCGAATGCTTTCGCGATATCGAAAAATATTGCACCGGTCATATTACCGCGCTGGAAGCCGGCGCTTGTGTACTCTATGATCCGGTGTACCTGATGCACGCTACTGTGCTGAGTTCGGAAACCGAACTGCTCTTGGGGAATGAGGCCCTTGGTCTCTGCGTAATCTCTGATACGCTTATAAATAAGCCTCTCATAGATTTTGCCGAGAACCTTGAGCAAACTGATGGGACGGTAACTCGAAGGCGCCGACTTGGGCTTGCCGGGCTTCGGGATACCGATGACAGTGGCTTCTTTCCATGCTTGTGGAAAGATGTTATTGCTTAGAGCACCATTGAAGATGGTGGTCAGTAGCATAATGAGGTGGGCTGGGAACAGTTGAACTACCTTATTGGTGATTCCATCCGAACCGGGGGCTTTACGAGTTTTAAGACTTTTGATGATCTCGTGCACCTCGTCGGGAGCGACGGGGGGCAGGGGATCATCGGGGTCTTCTACGGGTGGTAGGGAAGCTCTGCGTTCGACTTCAGCGTCCACCTCATCGAGGTGAGCTTTGTCTACTGGCAGGGAGCTGGGAGAGCATTGAGCTTCTAGACTGTCGGCTAGGCACTCTGCTTTTTCCTGGTCCTCGAATGCGATGGACTTATCGGGGCGTACTAGGGGGGGCATAGTCGCGACCTGGTCTGAACTAAGCTTTCTGGTGAGTTGCCAGAAGGCTAGATGGGTTGGCTCGAGTTCGCTCAGCATCTTGTCCCAGTCCGTGTTACGCAGCTCCGATACACGTTTCTTTACAGATCTCTGTAAATAGCGCATATGGGCCTTGTTTGCGGAACAGGGAAAGTTGCTGTAGGCACGTGTGGCCGCGTTCTTCTCCGTTATCAGATCACGTACATCCTGCGGGAGGCGCCAGCGTCGGTCATCCTCGGCTGGGACCTCTTTTGAACATTCGTTCATCACAGACTGTACGTGATCCGTAAGTGAGTCGATCGCGGCCGTCGTGTCCGCGGTAGAGTCAAAGGATGGTGGGCGAAAGTGGTCCCAGCACGGCCAGCCAGTACGTGTGCATTACTTAAAAGAGCAGATTAAACTGAACATTTTTTACTATGACACCATCAAAATCTGTCCCGGAGGAACCGAGCTACGTGCATCTAAAGTATTTTTCTCTGTCCGCGGCTTAGCTCAAACACTGTTAGTACTAGACAGCTGTTATCTGGCATGGATAGACATATTAATCACGCCGACAAAGCGGTAATATAAAATCGAAAAAAATATCTTTTTTTAGGGTACCTCCCCTACAAGTAAAGTGGGGATGGTGTTTTTTTTTCTTCTCTATCCCATGGTGTGGGGTGTCGTTGGAAAGGCCGTTTAAAAATATTGTGAGTCTGTGAAAACCATTTTCGGATTCAGGGATCCGTTTATAAAATATTAAGCTTTTAAGTGCTATCTGAGTGGGCGAGGGTGGTCCCAGCACGGCCAGCCACTACGTGTGAATTACTTAAAAGAGCAGATTAAACTGAACATTTTTTACTATGACACCATCAAAATCTGTCCCGGAGGAACCGAGCTACGTGCATCTAAAGTATTTTTCTCTTTCCGCGGCTTAGCTCAAACACTGTTAGTACTAGACAGCTGTTATCTGGCATGGATAGACATATTAATCACGCTGACAAAGCAGTAATATAAAATCACGAAAATCATCTTTTTTTAGGGTACCTCCCCTACAAGTAAAGTGGGGATGGTGTTTTTTTTTCTTCTCTATCCCATGGTGTGGGGTGTCGTTGGAAAGGCCGTTTGAAAATATTGTGAGTCTGTGAAAACCATTTTCGGATTCAGGGATCCGTTTACGAAATATTCAGCTTTTAAGTGCTATCTGAGTGGGCGAGAGTGGTCCCAGCACGGCCAGCCACTACGTGTGAATTACTTAAAAGAGCAGATTAAACTGAACATTTTTTACTATGACACCATCAAAATCTGTCCCGGAGGAACCGAGCTACGTGCATCTAAAGTATTTTTCTCTGTCCGCGGCTTAGCTCAAACACTGTTAGTACTAGACAGCTGTTATCTGGCATGGATAGACATATTAATCACGCCGACAAAGCGGTAATATAAAATCGAAAAAAAAATCTTTTTTTAGGGTACCTCCCCTACAAGTAAAGTGGGGATGGTGTTTTTTTTTCTTCTCTATCCCATGGTGTGGGGTGTCTTTGGAAAGGCCGTTTAAAAATATTGTGAGTCTGTGAAAACCATTTTCGGATTCAGGGATCCGTTTATAAAATATTAAGCTTTTAAGTGCTATCTGAGTGGGCGAGGGTGGTCCCAGCACGGCCAGCCACCACGTGTGAATTACATAAAAGGGCAGATAACACTGAACATTTTATACTATGACACCATTAAAATCTGTCCCGGAGGAACCGAGCTACATGCATCTGAAGTATTTTTCATATAATTAATATCACACCTAACCTAACCTAACTTATTCAGCACGGCCAGCCAGTACGTGTGCATTACTTAAAAGAGCAGATTAAACTGAACATTTTTTACTATGACACCATCAAAATCTGTCCCGGAGGAACCGAGCTACGTGCATCTAAAGTATTTTTCTCTGTCCGCGGCTTAGCTCAAACACTGTTAGTACTAGACAGCTGTTATCTGGCATGGATAGACATATTAATCACGCCGACAAAGCGGTAATATAAAATCGAAAAAATTATCTTTTTTTAGGGTACCTCCCCTACAAGTAAAGTGGGGATGGTGTTTTTTTTCTTCTCTATCCCATGGTGTGGGGTGTCGTTGGAAAGGCCGTTTGAAAATATTGTGAGTCTGTGAAAACCATTTTCGGATTCAGGGATCCGTTTACGAAATATTCAGCTTTTAAGTGCTATCTGAGTGGGCGAGAGTGGTCCCAGCACGGCCAGCCACCACGTGTGAATTACATAAAAGGGCAGATAACACTGAACATTTTATACTATGACACCATTAAAATCTGTCCCGGAGGAACCGAGCTACATGCATCTGAAGTATTTTTCATATAATTAATATCACACCTAACCTAACTTATTCAGCACGGCCAGCCAGTACGTGTGCATTACTTAAAAGAGCAGATTAAACTGAACATTTTTTACTATGACACCATCAAAATCTGTCCCGGAGGAACCGAGCTACGTGCATCTAAAGTATTTTTCTCTGTCCGCGGCTTAGCTCAAACACTGTTAGTACTAGACAGCTGTTATCTGGCATGGATAGACATATTAATCACGCCGACAAAGCGGTAATATAAAATCGAAAAAATTATCTCTTTTTAGGGTACCTCCCCTACAAGTAAAGTGGGGATGGTGTTTTTTTTCTTCTCTATCCCATGGTGTGGGGTGTCGTTGGAAAGGCCGTTTGAAAATATTGTGAGTCTGTGAAAACCATTTTCGGATTCAGGGATCCGTTTATGAAATATTAAGCTTTTAAGTGCTATCTGAGTGGGCGAGAGTGGTCCCAGCACGGCCAGCCACTACGTGTGAATTACTTAAAAGAGCAGATTAAACTGAACATTTTTTACTATGACACCATCAAAATCTGTCCCGGAGGAACCGAGCTACGTGCATCTAAAGTATTTTTCTCTGTCCGCGGCTTAGCTCAAACACTGTTAGTACTAGACAGCTGTTATCTGGCATGGATAGACATATTAATCACGCCGACAAAGCGGTAATATAAAATCGAAAAAATTATCTCTTTTTAGGGTACCTCCCCTACAAGTAAAGTGGGGATGGTGTTTTTTTTCTTCTCTATCCCATGGTGTGGGGTGTCGTTGGAAAGGCCGTTTGAAAATATTGTGAGTCTGTGAAAACCATTTTCGGATTCAGGGATCCGTTTATGAAATATTAAGCTTTTAAGTGCTATCTGAGTGGGCGAGAGTGGTCCCAGCACGGCCAGCCACTACGTGTGAATTACTTAAAAGAGCAGATTAAACTGAACATTTTTTACTATGACACCATCAAAATCTGTCCCGGAGGAACCGAGCTACGTGCATCTAAAGTATTTTTCTCTGTCCGCGGCTTAGCTCAAACACTGTTAGTACTAGACAGCTGTTATCTGGCATGGATAGACATATTAATCACGCCGACAAAGCGGTAATATAAAATCGAAAAAATTATCTCTTTTTAGGGTACCTCCCCTACAAGTAAAGTGGGGATGGTGTTTTTTTTCTTCTCTATCCCATGGTGTGGGGTGTGGTTGGAAAGGCCGTTTGAAAATATTGTGAGTCTGTGAAAACCATTTTCGGATTCAGGGATCCGTTTACGAAATATTAAGCTTTTAAGTGCTATCTGAGTGGGCGAGAGCGGTCCCAGCACGGCCAGCCATGGCGTGGGCGTGGTGGAGAACGTGTTTTTTAACTATAATGTTAAACTTGTTCCTAGGATAAATTCATACCAACTCCTGCCTACTGAAGCCTTCATTGCGCGTGGTCCGACACGCGCTTGGCCGTTTTTAATCGAATGATTTAATAATACTAAAAAGCTGATAAAACAATGTAACATTCGGAAAAACATTGAAAAATACATGGACACAAGCTTCGCGTTCACAAGTTTCCTTTCCAACATGAGCTAGCGTTGAGTCCGTCACCCCTGGACCCATTTAGGGGGGCTGGAAGAGGGCGTTATCCGCCCTCCGCCGACGCCCGGTGCGCCTGCTGCGGGCCGGGTGAGTGGACGAGATAACCTGAACCTAACCTGACCTAACATTGTCAGAACTGAATAACCCTAGGACAGATTTTGATGTGCCTTGACCTGAGTAAAGGGAGAAGTAATGTCTTCAAAACTACAGTGGTTTTGTCTGTGGCTGTCGTGGGACCAGCTCCCATATATTTTTGACTACCGGCCGTCAGGTCAGCCGCCCAGATCGGCGCCCCGTAAAGAACCATCGACCGCACGATCCCCACGTAGAGCCGCCTACAAGCGGCGCTTCCCGAGCCAGGCCTCGGGTAACCTTTTTTTTTTTTTTTTTTTTGTTGCCGGGGTGGAAAATCCTCATGGATGTCCTCCGCCCTGGGGCGGGCGGAGGGGTCTGTCAGACTCTTACTGACTAAAAACCACCTCGGTGTTCCTTTCTCACACTTGCACCGGGGATCATGGGAACTAGTGCGCCTTCCACAATCCTCGGCTAGTGCCGGCCCGCGTCTGCGGGGGGGGTGAGGTGTACTCCCTCCGCAATGCCAATAGGGGCGCGCGCGGAACACTATGCGCCACCGCCTCGGGTCCAGTTATACGGGGGGGGGGGGGCGACAGACGTCCCCAAGTCCGCCGTCCCTCTGGACCCGTTTAGTGGGGCTGGTAGAGGGCGTTCTCCGACCTCCGCCGACGACCGGAACGTCTGCTGCGGGTCGGGAGAGTGGTCTCGACCTCCCTCAACCTCTCCGCAGCCTCCTCCTGTGAGATGACCGTTTCACAGAAGGAGATCACCGTATCCCACGACTCTGCGCTCCCTAGCATCGCGCTAGCGACGGCCGGCAGGTCGGTTCCCACTTCTGTCACAATAGGTCTAACCTAACCTAACCTGACCAAACCTAACCTAACCTGACCTAACATTGTCAGAACTGAATAACCCTGGGACAGATTTTGATGAGCCTTGGCCTGAGTAAAGGGAGAAGTAATGTCTTCAAAACTACAGTGGTTTTATCTGTGGGCGTCGTGGGACCAGCTCCCATATATTCTTGCCCACCATCCTTTATCGGGGATAGAGTCTAACTGGGGGGACGTGTTGGATTTCAGCTTTTCGCTTACTTTCTTCCAGTCCGTGACCCTCTTGGTGGCAAGGTTCGGATGGGAGGGGTCAGAGAGACCTATGCGGGGGGCCAGAGCTAGTATTATGGGACGGTGATCCGAGTTAAGCTCGTCTACCGTGTCTATCGAATCTAATCGTAGATTGACGTTCTTAAGGAGCGCCAAGTCTAGTACGTCGGGGGCATGGTTAGGATTATGCGGGTAGTGGGTGGGAGTCATCGGGGCGATGACGTCAAAGGTCAGGGAGTTTGAGAGGTCGAACAAGTGTCGCCCTCTGGTGGAGGTTATGGTACTATTCCACGAGGGATGTTTAGCATTGAAGTCCCCCGCTATGATAGCGGAGTTACTCAAGCTGAGAAGGATAACGATATCATTCGAGAGGGACTGAAAGTCCTCCGAAGATGAGGGAGGGATGTATGCCGATACTAAAGTGATCGGTTCGTGACCTGTCATGCCTAGACGGCACATAGATACTTCTAAACGAGAGAGGGTAGGAGGGTCCATAGGGATGCAATACAGCTCCTTTTTGTAATAAATGAGAGTGCCGCCACCGTGACAATGCGTTCTATCGTTACGGACTACACGATAGTTGGCGATGGAGGGCATACGGTGGCTGGGTTTTAAAAAGGATTCCTGTATCAGGAGAATATCTATCTTATGGTCGCGGAGAAAGAGAGCAACCTCGTCTCGTTGACTTTTTATGCCATTTGCATTGAAGATGCCTATTCTGAGGGATCGGGGTTTAAATCTATCATTGATGGCTTTATCCATTATAGGTACCGTTAGCGATGGAACTTAGGGCTTGCGTAATTTCCGGGTACGCGTTATAGACCCTTCTGACCTGATCAAAGTCACACCTATCTCTGGCATGCTGAATTTCAGCGGCCATTCGAATAGCGCGAGGGGAATAGAATATCATGAACGTGGAGGAAATCACGTTGAATGGATCGGAGGGTGGTTTAGATTGGGAAGCCACGGGAGTAGGGGTGGGGCGCTGCGCTACGGGAGCGGGAGCGCTTTTTGCGGGGGGCGCAGAGGGCGCGGGGTGGGGGGGGGAGGGGGGCGCATAGTGCGCGGGAGGCGCTAGGTGCGCTGGAGGGTGGGCACGGATACGCGGATCCATGAGGGAATAGAGAGGGGTGTGAGGGGCGGGGGGCTTCGCGGTAGCCAAGGCCGGAAAGACCTCGTGATGGTGGAGCTTATTCCACGGGCTGGGTCTCTGAGGGCTAAGCCTCTGGGGGATTTGAGATGACGGGGCGGTGGGGCATTCCCTTTGCTGACGATTGTCAGCACGCTTTATGAGCTTGGGAGAACTCGACTTGGGGGCCTTTGAGCAGCCACGGTAATTGGCCGGATGACCCTCTTGTCCGCATAGTACACAGCTGGGAGGGCTGAGACACAGAGTGCGGTCTTTGGGACGGGGGCAGTCAGCAGTGCCGTGCTCGCCCAGGCACTTTACGCACCTGGGTTTCGCATGGCAATGCTTCTGCGAGTGCCCGTATAATTGGCAACGGTGACATTGACCTATGTTACCGTTTTTCTTTGGTTTCTCTATAGTGAAACCGACTAGACTACAGAGAGATTTAATATTAAAAATGGGGTGATGCCCCTGAACGGGAGAGCAGACGACAAGAACCATGTCGAATGCTTCACCGCCACGCGAGCGGTGCATACGGTGGACTTCGTTTACGGGGATATTTTGCGACTGAAGGTCGGCTTTAATATCGGCGGCGGGGATTTCCTTAGGGATTCGTTTAATAACGACCCTAATCTGTTTGTCTTCTGGGAGCGAGAAGGTGTGGAATGACACACCTCTCGCTCTCAGGAGCTTTGTAAGTTCGCGATAATCGTTCGCGGTCGGAACTTGGATTTTGATACCCTGTAGGGTAGATCGTGCATTGGTGAAGTCGATCTTTCGATCGACGCACCACTTGGACACTTCGGTCCACTTCCCCTTGTCCTGAATGAACACGGGGGGTGGGGGAGGGAGCTTCTTAGAGCTCGAAGCGGACGGGACTGGGGTAGCAACATGTGCAACGGTCGCGGCGCGGGAGGAGGAGGGGGAAGAAAGATTAGCAACGGTAGCGCTACTAGGCGCAGTACCGGCTACTTGTGCTACGGGGGTAGGGGTGGGGGAAATTACGTCATCGACGGCGATGACCTTATTCGCTTGGCTAGAGGTTTGTCTCTTCTTCTTCCTTTTGCTCCCCTTTCCTAGGACTGGGGTAAACCCGTCGTCTTCGGAATGAGAGGAAGAGGAAGCAGGAGAGGCATTCTCTGTGTCAGAGGCGTAGAGGTACGGGGTCGCGGCGCGCTTAGAAGAAGCGGCCGGTTCAGTAGTGTCCATAGACTCTACTATCGCGGGGCTGAAGGCTGGGCTGAAGGCCGGGCTAGGGGAGCGGACGAAAGGGTCTTCCAGCTCAATTACCGGAAGGGACTGGGAGAGAGCATCGCTGAAATCAGCGATGTTAGGGTCAGAGTGACCGAGAATCGGACCTAAGATTTTTAATAGAGCGTCGAACTCTATGTCTAATGCGGCCTTTTCCTCGTCAGAGGGCTTGGCCCGCATTTTTACTAACAATGCGAACACTCGCAACGTCAGCGGAGAGGGTTTCTCCGTGACAGACATGACTACTATTATTAGGGACTTTCTCCTAACATTTACCTAACTCTAACTCCCCGGGAGGGAAGCCCGGGGATGTGTAAACCCTCCCTGTCGGGTGTAGACAGGGAGGTTGAGTACCTAAGGTGAGCCCTAAGCTTGCTTTTGCCCGTTGCCTATCTTATTTGTGCAACGGGGTCCTAACAGGGTCTGTAGTGTCGGGGTAGACACACCCGACCACAACAGGTGTGTAGCTGTGAAAGCAAAACTGTCACCAATGCCGACTAGGAGACCCCCCAAGGCCGAACACTGGGACCCGTCCAACTTTCTGCCTCACCCTGAAGGGGATCGGCGGGTGCGTTTGGGTCAACACCCCCTCGGCTTCGTTGGCACCGTATAGGTATCCACCGAGGACCACGAAACTGTGGTTTTACCCAGAAGGGGCCAACAACACGACGTACGTTTGTATGACGGGTAACTGTTACGAAACCTTTACAAGCTGTGCCTTGAAAAAGGCACACAGCAAGTAGCTGAAGATAGTCGTTATAATTTTGCTATAAATAATAAAATATAAATATATTTTACTATAAATAGCAAGGTTTATAACACTATGAAGTCTTGAATTCAGGATCGCTTGGAACCGGAATCGGGAGAGCACTCGTACCGCACTGCGCACACGTCCGACCGCTGCCGCTGGCGCGCGTCGAGAGTCTCTGAGCTGCGCACGGTCGTTTCGTCGTTTAAATAGTCATGCGCATAGTGAGTGGGGCGCCCGCCGACCGTTACATGATTTAAGCAAGAAGGCGGTAGTTGATAAAATAAATGTGTTTATCATAAATGTAAAACGCATTTATTACATCCACTAGGTATAATTATGTAATGAGTTACTAAAATCCTAACACAATATTATAAAAAAAATACCCGACTGCCCCAGAAGGAAGGTAATGTTTTTCGAGAGTATGTCTGTATGTTTGCATGTTTGTATGTATGTCTATTTCTTTGGCACGCTCTGTAGCCTAAACGGCTTGATGGATTTTAACATTTGAGGTGTCGTTAGATTCGTCTTAATTGTGGGAGTGACATAGGCTGTATAATCAAAGTCAAAGTCAAAGTCAAATAATTTATTTCAAATAGGCACCTACAAGGCAATTTTGAACGTCACAAAAAACAATGAAATAGAACTGATTCTAGTTGCCCCTTCCAAAAGGTAGTTTTCGTATGGAGAAGAATGGGCAAGAAACTCCAGCGTTACTCTTTTAAAAAATGTTTTACAATATTTTGTATACTTACATACACAAGTTAGACCTAAGTTTAGCCGGCTAATCTAAAGTTTATGTTCACACCCTCCTTTAGCCGTAACATATACCTACATGTCGTGTTTATAAGGTGTTTAGCTTAAATACCGTTTAAACACGGTTTTGTGATAGTAAGGTTAATGTTTAACTCGAGTTTTTCTCGGTTTTTTACTAACTACCTAATGGTTATTTCCGTATAAGGGGCTGGTGAAGTCGTGACTAAATAATAACAGCGGCAAGGGTCAATCGATCAGTTAAAGCTACGCTTGCCACGGTCTTTCCGTGGTTGGGTGACCATCTTTACGTACCCAGACTCCTCCGTGCCTCGGAAAGCACGTTAACCTGCTTTCCGAGGATTCTCAGTATGTAAAGAAAACCCTGGCAACCGTAACTTAACCTGATAGATTGACCCGTGCGGCTGTTATTACTTAGCCGCTTATTACAACTGAATACCAGTATTTTACATGAAGCGACTGCCTATCTGACCTCCACAATCCAGTAACTGGGTAATACGATACCACTTGGCAAGGCTGGTTGTCAGACTTTCGAGCTTCTGACGACCTATAACGAATGTCAAAGATCCACAAATGACAGCCGGGACCAACGGCTTAACGTGCTTTCCGAGGCACGGAGGATTCTCGGTATGTAAAGATGGTCACTCATCCACGGACCAACACCGGCAAGCGTAGCTTAACCTGATGGATCGACCCGTGCGGCTGTTAATACTTAGCCACGTAATCTGAGTGAATAGAGTTGCAAGTTCTTCCTAATTCAGTTATGAATAATGTTTATAATTCTGTAAATCCATATTTGTTACGAGCGCTAATAATATTTAGACCAACATACAACCTGATACTGACCTGCAAATTGCAAAAAACGTAAGAAAATTTGAATTTCGCGGGCCACCCTAGCGTATCCCCATTAAGGTATCGTTATATTCGTCTTAAAAACCTAAGTGTCCATAAATAGGTGTAACCAAATCTATCGAGTAGGGTATCAAAATAAAGGAAATTAAAAGGGGATTACAAAAATATATATAAATTAGTATAATTATGTTTAAATTTAATTAGAAATAATAAATTGGTTTGAAAAGTTTTTGATATCGTAAAAATGGGCCATGTTTATGTCGGACCTCTTAAATGCCTGCGAAGCCTTGCACAAGCTAATTTGCAATAAACTAGAAAGATGAAGATAAAAAAATAATTTAAAAAACCAAAAACCCCGACTGCAAAAACACGTACTTAACTGAAAACAGATAATAAACAAGCATTATTATTTATAGAGTTTTGGTATCGCAGGCGGGACAAAGCAATAACCTGGAAATATAAATAATAATGCTTGTTTATTATCTCTTTTCAGTTAAGTACGTGTATTAGCAGTCGGTTTTTTTTAATTTTTATCGTGTTTTTAGACATCGAGACTTACCCATAACATTTCCGAAGTTTCGCTAGCTAATTCATTGACCCTGGATAATATGATTAACCTTCGTACGAAAACCAAGATCAAACTCTCAGATGACATTATCGTCTTGATTTACCACTAACTATTAAAAAAACCCAAAGTAAACGTATTTTTCTTACAACTACATTTGGGTCAAGTTCGCGCATAAAATATATTTCGCCGAAACGTGCGTCTGCGCTTATGTTTATTGTTTGATGACTAGACAACTCGAAGGAAATGTATATTGCTTATATGTACTTCAATGTCTCATAGCATCCATACTAATATTATAAACTCGAAAGTAACTCGTCTGTCTGTATGTTTCCTTTTCACGCCTAAACCACTGAACGGATTTCGATCAAATTTGGCAAGGAGATAGATGTTACCCTGGGGAAGGACATAGACTACTTTTTATCGACATAGTACGCGGACGAAGCCGCGGGTGGAAGCTAGTACCTATATAATAATCTACAATCTAAACTATAATATTATTTTATATTATCACTTGCTTCAAAAACGCTGAAGGAAAACATCGTAAGGGAGAGAGATATTTATCGATGGCATGTGAAGCCAATTAAATATTCTTCTTATTCATTTTATAAAATATCTTTCAAATTGGTCCAATATTGGAGGAGGAAATAGACGAGAGCCGAACCTCGAATTATGACTTTTTGTATGGAGAAAAAGACACCCTATTTCCTCTTAAGCTCACTTCACCTAAGTTTTCACGATGAGATATATGGTTACAGAATAGCAATTGCTGCTGTAGGTATGAAATGAGACCATTGCACTGCAAAGAGGTATTTTAATGACATGATATATCATTGAGGAACTGCCCCGTTGGTCTCGTGGTCGCAAGCGCGACTGCAGAGCGTGGGGTCCTGGGTTCTATTCCCGGGTCGAGCAAAGTGTTATTGGATTTTTCCATTAGTAATTTCGTAATAACAGCCCGGAGTTTGGAAGTTGGCGGTATGATACCCCCGTGCCTCGGAAAGCACGTTAAGCCGTTGGTCCTACGCCTGATCTCTCTCCGGTCGTGTCGGATTACCGTCCCATCGGACTATGAGAGTGAGGGAAGAGAGAGTGCACTTGTGTCTGCGCAAACACTTGTGCACTATAATATCTCCCGCGCCGAAGGCTAGTCTCCGTTGAGATTGGCCGCCGTGGCCGAAAATAAGGTCTGGAGGACTATTATTATTATTATTATTTATTTGTCTTTGACATTGCTCGGGACGCTGGGGTCCCGGACCTTTGGAAGGCGTACGAGGGGCCGAAGCCAACTCGCAGAGGCCCCTTAGTTAGACAATTTTTATTATTATTTATTTATTTTATTTTATTACTTTTAAGAAGGCTTACAGACTAATTACAAATAATAGAATTACAAATATTAGAATTTTAAATGGAATAAGGCACCAACCGACGATTATCCCTGTTCGCACTATGAAAGTGCAGCCAAGGACAACCCCCGGTTGGTGTAGGACTATTGCAGAACATGGAAACAAAGATATTAGATAAGCTATGGGTTTGGGTGGCTAAGTGAAATGGTTATCTTGAACTATGGAAAGACTATGGCCCCTGCCTGACCAATGTTTTGAAATATAAAATACATAGACAAAATGGCAGGGGGTGACTTGCACACTCAATAATGGGCCCCCGAAAACGGTCGCTAGCACAAAGTGTCGTAGCGACAAGGGGGCAACATGTCCTGAGGTGCTTAAGAGGAGTGGAGAGGTATTCCACGGCTATCAGGACAATCCCGGAAGTACGGTCAAGATCCCTACCAGCATCTTACTGGAATACTTCCTTCCTCCGAGCACGTTTGCTCTTGCGAATCTCCACTCAAGCCGGCCAATCAAGGCAAGAATGAGGTGGGAGCTTTGTTCCTCATCAGTGTTCACTCCAGCCGGCCAATAAAGGCAAGCCAGAGATGAGGAACAAGACTTCTCCCGGGAGGTAGGGTCCGTGGGGTCGCTACTGCCCAACAGCTCGCCACAAGCTGCCCTGCGAGTTTTTGTTTCTCTCTTGGTCTGGCTCCTCACCCTAGCCCCGTTCCGGTAAAGTAAACTCTGCCGGCACAGACCTAAAGTTCGGAGCGCACAAGCCCCACCACGACGTCAACGTAGAGATACGGCGGTGGGGTTATTATTATTATTATTATATCATTGAACCCAGGTACCCCAAAACAACACGTTTTATGAAAACGTGACAGTAAATGATTCTTACAAATAACCACTTATAAAATAATCTGCAAAAGAATATGGCTGCCTATTATTTGACAGATTATTTAACACAAACCTGTAATTTGACTATGATTGCTGAAATTTTCCGTAGTAGTAAATAACAAGAATTTCAGCAATTATAGACCTCATGTCTATGGTCATAGTCAAGTCATGCATGACCTACGAATTTCCCGTCATTAATGTATTTATAATAATGACAGAAAATTCGCGGGTCATGACTATTTTGAGCATAACAGTTACTCAAGACGTAAGTGCCTACCTAAATACAGAAACAAATGGTATATATATTATTTTATCATAATCCATACTAATATTATAAATTCGAAAGTAACTCTGTCTGTCTTTATGTTACCTTTTCACGCCTAAATCACTGAACGGATTTCAATAAAATTAGGCAAGGAGATAGATGGTATCTCGGGGAAGGACATCTAGGCTACTTTTTATCGATATACCAGGCGGGCGAAGCCGCGGGCGGAAGCTAGTAAAATATAAACTTGAGGGTTTTACCCATTTTCATAAATTAGGTATAACTTACTAGCTTGTGCCCGCGCCTTCGCCGCGGCCCGCATGAAATTTTGTTTTAACAAAAAACTTTTTACAAAAAAAATAACAACCGAATTCCAAAAAAAAGTGAAAAATAACTTTAATTTCGGAAGTCGGTGTCTTTGCTTTTCATTTTTTGTTTTTTGCCACCGACTTCTTCTTCTTTTTTGAAATCGATTCATAATTGGCGCAGTTATCGGGTAAAATATAAACAAAAAAAAAAAAAAAACATACACACGAATGAGACCTCCTCCTTTTTGAAGAAGTTGGTTAAAAACTAAAGGTATCCAATGACAGGCCCTACCCTACCTAAAATTGCTTAGCCTCTCCTCCGTTATGCTGAATATACTGCAGCATTCATTAATTTTGAAATAAATATATCTATGTTAAAGTTAAGGATTGATGCTAGCTCCTATGTTTGACAAACCACGATTACATTACTCGATAGAAAAAAAATCTTAAGTTACCTCTAAACCGAACTATAAACCGCTGGTATTCAAAAAATGCTTCAAACTTTGCATAATAACTGAACTACTTAACTATAAAGCAGGTCCTATGTATTTTTTTATAACCATTATTTTCACCGTAAACAGCAATTACCTAAACTATTCAAGGCTTGAGAGCCGCCAGCACCCCACTCCGTCTCGCTCTCACTCAGGGCGCCAGTAGTATGGTGCGAGCGAGATAAAGAGGTAGGGTAGGACCTTAAAATATACTGTAGCTTTTCGAATATATAATTTCGAAATAGAATCAGTAGGTAGGTAGTTCCTAAGATTTAGGTTCAGCACGATTGGACTCTTGATTATCACAAAAGCATCAAATTATATTTATATGCTGGTGTACTTATTCAATAAATAAATAAAAAAGTGGTTTCTGTATGCATTAGCGTGTGATGTGGCCTATACATTCGTCTCTGCTTACCCGCCTTACGGAATGGTAAAATGGTTGTCAGTGGTAGAATATGACTGCAGGTGACATCTACACGTATTTTTTTGTATTTAAAAGTAGCGTTTTGTTTGATGCTGGGCATTGATAGGTTGTTTGTTGGTTGCAAAGTTGAGGAACTGTGCAAATTGAACAAACAGTCACTTAAATAAAAAGAACCTTTCTGTAACCAGATACAATAGAAATTCAACCAATTACTGTTGTTTGAATCAAATTATTAGAACAATATGGTTTACCTATACTTACAAGGTTTATTTATCATCAACTGCAGATCCTGAAGTAATTAAACGTATTCTGTTTCATTGACGTAAGTTTGACATTGACACTTCTGCTAGGAGAAGCCTGTTTCTATTCTTTTTACGAATATCATCCGACTGAGGCGATAGTGATTGGTTGAAAATCACAATACGTTCTAGGAAGCCAATGAAATACTTGTATTAGTATGGAGTGACAGTGTCCAAGAGCAAAATAATACAAATTCTTCCAAAGAAAACGGATTGTAAGTTTCTTATTGATCGCACGAATACGAACACGAAATAATATTTTGGAAATTCTTATCCCCTTTATAACTTTACTACATTCTTCTTAAAAACATTAACTTTAAATAGCAGGTATGAAAATCCTATTTCTTCATACGATTTGTGTTTAAAAGTTAAGTAACAAATAACAAAAAAACTTATAAGAACCAACGGTGTCAACAAAACAATGTCGTGCAAAAAAACATTGATTTTAACAACTTTCACTCAAATAGTGTTATCTTTTCAGTAAGTACGTTGCCTAAAGATGCTGCCACGACAATATTACAGCGAGCAAGACTTGAGAAAGCGTCAAATCGATACGTTAAAAATCTTCAATGATCACGTCGTCGAAGTTAATGAAAACGCGGAATATCGAGTCGAGTTTATCGCTGACGGTAAAAATATGAGCTTAACAGTGTTATTGGGACCCGAATTTCCTAATGAAAAGCCTTCTATATTCGTAAATCCGCCCATACCTCATCCGTGGATCGGAGAAAATTCCAACCAAGTTATCGGAGCTCCTGGTTTGTTGAATTATACCTTACATTCCGACTTGGGCCGTGTTGTTCAAGCTATCATAAGAGAGTTCCAGAAATCTATGCCGAAGTTGTCAAATTCTGATGAGTCAAAGAGCAACGATGTGAGTCCGCAATCAAACTTTAGTGGCCAGTCTTTAATGTTCCCGGAATTAAATGATTGCTGTATTGAGGAACTGCAGGAGATACTGCAGAATACTGATTTACAGGTGAGATACTACATATATACATAAGCTCAAGCCTTCTTCCCATGGGTAAGGCATAAATTAAAGAACGCCACCTGCTACGGTCCTTACATATGATACGTCTTTTGCCTACTATCATATTTAGGGGTATGAGGAACAGGGTGTAAAGTTCACTCATCCCCCATAGAACAGGGAGGATCCTCCAACCAGACTGGTGTTATGTCTGGTGGGCAACTGCCTAACGATTGATGTTGGGTTCTTGTATATAATTATGTCCATTATAATGTAAACTTTAATTGCGCGATGCAGGATTTATGTGACGTCAGGTCTTTAATGCGTAGTTCGCATGTGGTGGTGTAGATACCGCCACACATACTTCTTTGGCCAGGCGAGATACTGTAACTAAAATTATAATTATATTTCATAAGCTGCTGACCACGGCTTTACCCACATGCACCCTAAATCTCTTTCTAAAATAGAAGTAGCCTAAGTTACTTGTTATAGCATAACATCTGTCATTGGAAGTTTCACCATTGGGTAAAAATAAATGGGTCCAACCGTATTGGAGATAAGCTGGAACAGACAGACAATTTTTTTTTAAATATTTCTTTATAAGTATTGTATATGTTTACTTTCATTATGCGTTACTTTGACATTAGAAACAGAAACTTCAATTTTATTCACTTGTATAGATTAGTTCAGTCCAGTAACCTGCTTCGGGTCACTGTAATTTGTTAAAAATTCAACTAACTGTAAATTGGAATACAATATTTGAATAATCTATTAAAATTATCTGTAAAATGTCTAAAAGATATTATATTATATTATATTGGTATTTACAGTGTGACCATACCATAAAATGTTCATCCTAACTAATATTATAAATGCGAAAGTGAGTTTGTTTGTTTGTTACACTTTCACGCTAAAACGGCTGAACGGATTCAGATGAAATTTGGTACATGGGTTGACTCGGGAATTGGACATAGGATACCTCTTATCCCGATATTCCCGCGAGCGAGTGAGCCTTCAGCTGTCAACACGCGTAGATACGCTGTTGGATATTTAGTGATTTTGTGCGTTAAACTGTATGTATAATGCTCAGAAATATTGTAAAAGTGTACTTTATAGTGTGAAAACTGTGTAAAAACTGTTTGTGGACTAAAATAATTAGTGATTCAAACAAATAATCAGTGAACTAAATACGAAAGTGTCATTTTACTTTTCAAAGTTTTTTGATCCACCCTCAAAAATCTTCGTTATAATCATTATGTTATTTAAACGTCAAAATGTCATCTGACGTTTGGAAAAGTGTTGCCACAATAATAATTTAAATCTCCACCACAATGAGTTTAAATAAAAATCTCACGCAACAAATATTCCACCCTGGCTTATTCAATAGAACAAGGTCGTCATCTTTGTCTGAAATTAGCAATGACAAACAAAAGACTAACAGTTGCAATCTCGTCAACAAACCCAAAACAGCTAATGTAAACCAAATTCCCACCAACGCAACTGCTTGTCAACCTAGTACAGTCACGAGCAATAATATTAAAGAAATAACAAGTACGCCATGTAACCCATCGGTGCCATGGCAAAGAGTACCCATACTAAAACAAAAGAGAAATCGATCACCTGATGAGACAGAAACAAGTAAAATCTCTGCTAAAAGAATACAGTCAAGAGAACAAGAACTTAATAAACACCGAGGAATTAACACTCAAAACGCTCAAGAGGCTGTAGTGCCAGAATTAAACACAAGCAACAGTTTCTCATTGTTAAATGTAGATGAACCGGCTCAGATCCCCATCGTATCCAATGAAACCAGAAAATCTTCCAAACCTCCGCCTATAATGCTCTACGGCATTGATGACCTGGAGAAATTAACTGAGTTCCTCGAAGAAGTGGCTAAAAAAACCGACTACACATACAAAGTGGTTACTAAAAACCAGTTAATTATTTCCACGACCTCTGTTGAAACATATAAACAACTAATAGAGCATATTAGAGCAAAAGGACTCATAGGGCACACATTCACCCAAAAGGATGAAAAATGCATGAGAATTGTCATTAAACACCTTCACTTCAGCACTCCCAAAGATGCCATAATACAAGCGATAGAAGAGACTGGCAATAAAGTCAAAGGTGAAATAGTGATAGCACGTGCCAATGGGACAAAGGAGCTATTAAACACATTCTTTGTTAACCTATTCCCTCACGAAAACAACCAAAAGGTTAAAGAGATCAAATATATATATCATCAAAAAATCACAATAGAAGATCCAAAAAGAAAAAATACAGTGGTACAATGCACGCGATGTCAGCAGTATGGGCATACAAAGAACAATTGTATGCGACCCTACAGATGTGTAAAGTGTGCTGGTGAACACAAAACAACTGCATGTACCATGGACAGGAACACCCCTGCAGTATGTACTCTGTGTTCAGGAAGCCACCCGGCTAGCTATAAAGGTTGTCAAGTCTACAAAGAGATTGCTGCAAGAAAATGGGGAAACAAACAAAAACAAACAAAAGTCACATCAAACATGAAAACATGGCACACTCGCCCTGAAAAACAGAACCCAACATTGAATCCAGATAATGTACCACCTAAGGTACATCAAAATAACGATGGGAACCTAAACTTATACAGCGAAGCTGTCAAAAGAACTCAAACACCAGGAGATAAAACTCAAAAGAGTATATATAACAGTGATCACAATGAGTCACAGAGAACAATTTCCAGTAAAAGGGAAAAAGAAAACAGTCCAATAGAACAAAACTATAGCTTGATGGACCTCATAATTAAACAGACTGAAAGGATAGACCAACTGATATCTCAGATGAGTACAATGATGAACCTAATTATGACACTCATAAGTAAACAACAACCATGACCTCAATACGTATAGCCATCTGGAACATAAACGGCTTAGCGCCGAACAAGACAGAACTAGAGGTGCTCTTAAAAATAAATAAAGTGGACATTGCCTTAATATCTGAAACGCATCTCAATGATCGTAAACTATTTGAAATGAATAACTATTGTGTATACTGCACCAACCACCCTGATAAAACCTCTCATGGTGGAGCTGCTGTTATTATAAAAAATAACATAAAACACCACCTACATAGCGAGTTTAAAGAAAACTGGCTGCAAGCGACTACAATCACCATAGATGAGAGACTAGGTCCCCTCAACATAAGTGCGGTATACTGCCCACCAAACCAGAAGGTCAAGAAAGCTATGTTAGACACATATTTCAACACGTTGGGCCACAGGTATATAAGTGGCGGAGACTGGAATTGCAAACATACCTGCTGGGGGTCTAGACTCATCACAACCAGAGGACGAGAGCTGAAAAAGAGTGTTGAAACCCACAGGCAAAGCTTGCTGTCGACTGGCGAACCAACTTACTGGCCTACTGATACCAACAGAACACCTGACCTTCTGGACTTCTTTATTGTCAAGGGACTGTCTGACATTAACTCTAGTGTGGAGTCATCATTCGATACACTTTCTGACCACTCCCCAGTTATCGCTACATTTAGTGTTACAGCAGTCCAAAGAGAGCCAAAACAAACCTTATGTAATCGAAAAACTGACTGGGACTCATTTGCGGACTACCTACAGGAAGAGGTTAATCTAAAAGTAAAACTGAAAACTGAAGAAGACATAGATTCTGCCACATTCTACATAACTAACCTTATACAAATAGCAGCATGGTGCAGTACCCCAACACTGGACACTTCAGCCTATCAAAATAATATACCCCTAGAAATAAGACATAAACTGGAAGCCAAAAGAAGATTGCGAAGGCAGCTTCATTTGAGTAGATCGGAAGAGGACAGAAGGGATTTTAATAAAGCTGCAAGAGAACTGAAGGACCTCATTAATGATAACCAAAATACCATGTTTCAAGAAAAACTCTCAACATTGTCAGCTCGAAAACAGGATAACTATACATTGTGGAAGATAACCAAAAACTTCAAACGACCACAAAATTTTGTACCCCCTCTTAGGCAACCTAATGGATCTTGGGCCAGAAAAGCAAGTGAAAAGGCGGAGCTTTTTGCTCAACACCTTTCTGTGGTTTTCACTCCGAATGAGTCGTCGATGACTGATTTTGAAGAGGAAGTCGATAATTATCTTAATAGCGATCAACAACTATCACCTTTACTCAAACTGGTTACGCCGAAAGAACTGACAAGGACAATAAGAAATCTGGAGAACAATAAAAGTCCTGGTTACGATCTCATCACAGGTGAAATACTCAAGCACCTACCTAGAAAAATTATTGTCTTTCTAACAATGCTGTTCAATGCTGTCTTTCGACTACAATACTACCCAAAAATGTGGAAGATATCACAGATATGTATGATAGCGAAGCCTGGAAAACCACCAACCGAACCAAGCTCATTCAGACCCATAAGCCTCCTTCCTATCATATCGAAGGTCTTTGAGAAAATATTTCTACATAGATTAAAACCAGTCCTTGAAGAGAATGGGATTATACCAGACCATCAATTTGGATTCCGTGAAAAGCACGCAACTGTAGAACAAGTACATAGAGTGGTCCACAAAATCAGACAGTCGTTGGAGAATAAAGAATACTGTTCTGCTGTGTTCCTGGACATCCAACAGGCATTTGATAGGGTCTGGCACAAAGGACTACTGTATAAAATCAAATGTCTTCTACCTAACTGTTTTTATATGATATTAAAATCTTACTTAGACCAAAGAAAATTTCAAGTTAAGTATGAGGAAGAAATGTCTAATCTCTATGAAATGAAGGCCTCAGTCCCACAGGGCTCTGTGCTCGGACCCGTTCTCTACTCGATCTTTACTGCAGACTTGCCTAATACTGATGACGTGTTAACGGCGACCTACGCAGACGACACTGCCTGCCTTGCGAGTGACAAAGATCCAATGCAGGCATCCCAAAAATTACAAGTCCAGTTAAATAAAATTGATCTTTGGCTGAACAAATGGAGAATTCAACCTAGTATAACTAAGTCAGTTCAGGTGACGTTCACTCTTCGGAAGGGCGATTGTGCCCCGGTGTACATGGAAAATAAACCACTGCCACACAGTAACACAGTAAAATACCTTGGCCTACATCTAGACAAGAGGCTGACCTGGGCCAACCACATTAAGGCCAAGAAAAAGGCAGCCACCATTGAGATGAAAAGTCTATCCTGGCTCTTAGGAAGGCAATCAAAATTATCTCTTAGTAACAAAATACTTGTTTACAAAGTTATAGTAAAACCAATATGGACTTACGGAATAGAACTCTGGGGATCGGCAAGCAACTCCAATATCGAAATTTTACAAAGATTCCAAAATTTAGCCTTAAGAACAATCTCATGTGCACCCTGGTTTGTCAGAAACATAGAAATACATGAGCACCTAAAGATACCAACAGTGAAAGAAGAACTATGCGAAAAATGCAAAACATATAAACAGAGACTGAGCAAGCACAGCAATGTTTTAGCCAAGAACCTTCTAAACAGACAGGGGGATATAATCCGCCTAAAGAGATGGCAAATCCTGAACTTGGACCAGAGACAGTGAAAATTTAAAGTTTATTTTGTACTGAACCACATAATGTGAATGTTCAATGGAGCATCACAAAAACAATCTCACACGAAGACCCCATCTGATTATGACTGGAAAGTCGATTGCAGATAAAAGGAGAAAACAAAAAAAAAAAAAAAAAACCCGATATTCCCACGGGATCGAGACTTACGCGGGTGAAACCGCATGGCGTAGCTAGTATACTTATCAAAACTTTATCATTACAATTTCCAGGACAAAATAATCGAAGTAAACCCTCAGCTCGTAGAACTGGATCTTGAAACGGAAGAGTTGATGAACAGCATCGAGCTCATAGCTCAAGAGAACATTGTAAAACAACAAGCGTTGGACGATTTAAAGACTGAAGTTATTGACCGTATATCTACTATCGTACAAATGAAGATGAACTTTGAGGAGTTGAATAGGTAAGTAAATAACCACATCCCTCTGACCTTATCCCAATTTATTTAGGGTTGGTGTAAAATGTTTTGTTCATTCATATATCTCATCTCAACCGAACTCCAACAGCCATCTCAGTATTGAACCACATTTATAGTAAGAAAGAAAGAAAGAAAATACGTTTATTTGCGGTAAACATGACGCAAAAAAAAAAAACAAACAAAGAAAAAAATAAGAAAAGGTTGGGGGAAATATGCGTCACATCCACGCAAAACGGCTATCGCTCAGCATTATGCTGCGACCCTATGCAAGACAGAGCCCCAGCGCTGGTTTTCAGCGTCAGCCGGCATAGCTCTCTTTCTCAGACGCAACACGGGTTATTCCATTTATTCACCCTAAAAAAATCCATCCTAATGTGGATACTCGGAAACGCATGTCCGAGAATCCACTCTAAAGCCTATAAGTTCCATTCATCCATCCATCTAGGTCTAGGATAGATTCATAGACATACTCGTTTCAAACTCAAACTCAAAGCATTTATTTCAAATAAACCAATTACAGGCACTTTTGAACTGTCAAGGGGTCGGTCAGTCAGAGAGATGAAGCTAGTTGCCCATTCCAAAGCGTAGTAGGTTCCTATGGAGAAGAACGGGCAAGAAACTCCATGGACACTCTTTTTAAATCAGAATATTGTTACAATACATTGGTTACATCATTCATGTTGACATGTGAGTACAATGCAGAAAAAGGTGCACGTTAAAAGCGTCCGTACTTAAAATTAAAACAAAACAATTCAAAAATTAAAATAAGCCGTGGTAGCTAAGAGATGACCAGTCCCTACTGATGGCGCCCATTCACGTTTTCCGAGTGACCAACCTTAGGGTGGGTTCTTTGGGATGGATCAACAGAATAAACCCTTAAATCAAAAAAATCAATCATTTATTTACAATGAATGTTGGTTACATTATCATACATCATAATACAGGTGGAGTAGATAAGAGAGCCATGTACATTCTGCCTGGAAATAGGCACGCAAAAGTTATAAAAATTGTCAAGAAGCTATCTAAAAATAAAAATAAAAATGTCACAGTTAACACTTATTATAATTTTTTAAATACACAATCTTTACATTTTTAAATATTTTTATAAAGAACAAAAAAAAAAACATTTAAAAATACAAAAACTAGTAGCCCGGCATCGGCATCAGATTCAGGATCCATCTTATTTGAATTATTAATAAAAATGTCAAAATTAAAATGTTACTTTACATTAAAATTAAAACACAACATGTCTCTCATAATCTTTTTAGAAAGCACATGAAGCTAGCAGAAATGTATGATCCTCATCGGATTAGGGATTGTCTGAAGGAGGCTGCGTTGAAGGCTGATGAGGAGTCAGAGGTCATCGCGGAGCAGTTCTTGACAGGTTTGTATTGAATTTGTTGGTTTTTTGCAGTCTAGGCAGCGAAGAGCTGAGATTTTTTTAAATTTATCCTAATTAATAATCTTCTTTCTAAAAATTCCTATTAGTTTGAGGAATTTTATGTAAGTAAATAAAACAATGTTAACATTTTATATGTAAATTGCTTTACTATGTGTAAATTATCCCAGTGCCACTGCTCTCAAAACGGTGAAAGAAGACATCGTGAGGAAACCAGCATCTCGTAGAATCAAATAATTCGAAGACAATTAACATCTACCAACCCGCACTGGGCCCGCGTGGTAGATTACGGCCCGCTCCCTCTCACAGAGAGGAGGCCTGTGTCCCAGCAGTGGAAACATTATATGCTGATTATGCTAACATTTTATTTATTACAAATTTTCAGGTAAAATGCCAGTCGAGACCTTTGTGGTGAAATTCGCAGAGAAAAGAGGAATCGGCCAGGCCAGGCGGGCCAGGGAGGAAAGAATTGCACACCAACTGGCACAACTTGACAGAGCCACAACCAAAAGCTAGAAGAAAAAACATTCCATTTGACAGCTGTCAATGTCAAAATTGCCGCCAATTTTTGTAAAGATGGCGTCTTTGTATCAATCTTTGTTGTTGAATGTTGTGATGTGATTGGGCAGTATATTTATGTTAGTTACATATGGGATAGTGCAATGTAGTTTGAGGAGCTTAGCAGTCTTCCTATTTATATGCGAGTACTTCCGTAGATTAGGTGGAGCTCGTGGCTAATTAATAACAGCCGCGCGGGTAGATCCATCAGGTTAAGCTACACTGGCCGGGGTTGGTCCGTGGATGGGTGACCATCTTTACATACCGAGACTCCTCCGTGCCTCGGAAAGCACGTTAAGCCGTTGGTCCCGGCTGTCATTCGTGGATCTTTGACAGTCGCTACGGGTCGTCAGAATCCCGAAAGTCTGACAACCAGTCTTACCAAGGGTTATCGTATTACCCAGTTACTGGGTTGTGGAGGTCAGATAGGCCGTCGCTCCATGTAAAATACTGGTATTCAGCTGCATCCGATTAGACTGGAAGCCGACCCCAAACATAGTTGGGAAAAGGCTAGGCAGATTGATTTGACTTCCGTAGATTAAAATTCGCATTTGCGCATTTTGACTATGGATTCATCATAATAACCGCCTCTGTGGTCTAGTGGCTAGACCACCTGTCCCGGGCCAGACCAAGAGGTCCCGGGTTCGATTCCCGGTGGCAGCAAAACTTTCTGCTCGGTTTTCTAAGTCCGCCTGGCTAGCTACCATCAATTATCTAAGTCTGTCGCCATAATAACAATGTTAACAGCATTGTTGTGTTTCGGCAGTTAGAAGTAAGATAGCCAGTTCCTGTGTGGTTGAGGATTCCAGGTGGAGCTTGCTTCCACCTTCGGCCTGATCATCACTTACCATCAGGTGAGATGCAGGCCAAGAGCTGCCCCTTTGTTAAAGAGAAAAAAGTCACATTTTTGTAGCCTTTGTATAGTCAATCTCGTGTTTACATTACCACCATTTTTTTTTAGTGTACCTAATCCTTAAATGACTTCTCCCGCTCTGAGCCTATAGACAAAATCCCTTTTCTGTAAGCGTTAATGCCAACGGAAAGATCAAATTGTATGGAATTGACATTAGCATTAGAGATATCACGTGACTGCTGCTGTCAACTCCATACATTTGATCTTTCCGTTGGCGTTAACGCTTACAGAAAAGGGATTTTGTCTAGGCCCCCTGGGCGGAACGGAAGGGCGTGACAGACTTTTACTGACTAAAACCCACTCGTGTTCCTTTAGTTGCCTGTTGCCAAGGGTCCCGGTATACCTTTCGGACTTTCCCGCACTTTCGGACTTTCCCGCATACATTATCACCCTAATGTTTAATGTCACTTGCACACGTCAACATTTTTGCCATGACCAATGTGGCCGTTAAATATTTTCATGATTTTAATTCACCCAAAAAGTGCTCAACGTGACAAAAGAAGTTTTCACTTAAAAAAAAAATTGATAACCTCCTCCTTTTTGAATACAGTTATTAAGGCGGCTTCCTAATTGGGAGCGATCGTACTAAGGCGCGATGCGTTTTTCATCTCACGATCAAAGTGGTCGTGCGATGACCTAACAGGTGTCCTAATAGATCGCACGATGTCCATCGTGTGATGCCCTCGCGCGTCGACGCTTCGCGTACGTAACCGATTAGGACACTCAAAAGAGATCTGTTGCTTTGATTACATGATCGCACGATCAAACGCATCGTACTATCGTTATTAAGCATTTCATGTGCTCGCACGATTACTTGCGAGGTTCAAATGGGACACTCTGATGAAATCTGTATGTTTGAACTCATCGCACGACGAGAACGCATCGTGTCATCGTGCGATCTTCGCCAGATAGGACGACGCCTTAGGCAATTTTTGAACGTCAAAATAACATGTGACAGACCCACAAAACGCCCACCCCTCACCACTTCCTAGTGCTTTAGCTGGGAAGAAGTGGCGCAACAAACTCCCCAGCAGCTCAGCTGCTTTTATACATATTTTAGTACACCCAAAATATACTGGACAAACTGTTTTTTGATTGAAATTAGAATATTCATGTAACGATGTATGTGTTTGCAAAAATTAATGTAATTTAACAACTATTTATTACTATGAATAAGCTGTTTATTACATTTACACTATATTTAACTTTATGATAAATTATTATTAAAATAATTCTCATTGAGTTTGTTGTTTTTATTTTAACGCCATCTAGCGGCGAATAGCCAAACTACTTGCGAAGTTTATTGCATAGATTTCCTATTAAAAAACTAAGAAAAATCCTACAAAGTTATTTCTTCGGTGCTAAATAAAAATATCCCATCATGCCAAAAACTATTGAGTTAAATAGCAAAGTCAATTAGAAACAATATTTTTACTTATGGGATCCTACAATGCAAGCAAGCGCAATGAGGTTATTTTTCACTCCTTATTTTATAATTGTAACTATATGTAGTATCTTGTAATTTTACAAGAACACTATTTAGATAAATCCATAAATTAAAAAGTAAATATGTCTGTCGGTGTGTCTTTTACTTTTTCACGCGTAAACCACTGAACGGATTTCGATAAAATTTGACAAGGAGATAGATGGCATCCCGGGGAAGGATATTACCTATAGGCTACATTTCACCGACATACCACGCGGGCGGAAGCTAGTCTTCTATAAAATAAACAATCTACAATCAATAAGTAGTAAAATAGGTATACCTATTTATGGGGAGTGCTACCATAATTTGTTTTTTTTAATTCATAGACAATTTTTTCCTTTGGTATCAATTGATCTATTTATGCAGTATCCGCGTAAAATGGCTGTGTCTTCCGGACAGACGGGAAATTATAATGCCGGGGCTACATTGTCGCGTTATCGCGAACTTTACTTCGTGCGCTCTCTGTTGCTCAGTGAGACGTCGAGGGGTGAGCGAGAGAGAGCGCGCGAAGTAAAGTTCGCGATAACGCGACAATGTAGCCCCGGCATAAGGATTTCGTTCCTACCATTGACTGCGGAACCCTAAAGCGAATGGGAACCACTGAACCACGTCGTCATGGTTTACCTAATAACACCAAGTTCATTTTGTTTGTTGTCTCACAAAGTGGATGTGAATTCATTAACTAGCTTTCAAAGAATGGCTTTTGATTTGAAAACACAGTTTTATTTTCAAACATTTAAGTTTGCTTTTCCATTTTCCCGCAGCGAATCGAATGTTTTTTTTTTTTTGTTTTGCTTTGAATGAAATGCCTCGTTGCCCGTTGGTCGTGAGCAAGAATGCCAATGTAGAGCCCTAGGTTTGATCTCCGGACCGCCAGTGTTTTAAGGTCATCATCACTCATTATAAAAGCACTGCTCGGACACAGCAAATAACTTGTCATTCAAGTTAGGATTATAAATCAAGTGCAATAAAGTAAATTTTACGATCACAAATGGACCACCGGTGTGGTGGTGTTATAGTTGTAAATAACCCGTTTTAAATTTGTTTAACACGTTTTTTAAAACCACGGATAAGTATTGGTTTATTTACAACTATAGGTGGCGTGCAGCAAGCGCTCGTCTTGCTGACGGCGGCGCGGCGCCGGCGCGGCGCGACTCGGTGCCCTGGCGACAAGTGGTTAGATTTTTTCGAGAGAAGGGACCGACCCTATTTCCTCTTAACTAATAGGTACAACTGATAATATAGGAAAAAACGCTAGCCATAGCGTTTCTAGCCTTCCTGCCCAGTCCGACCCTGTTTGTTGGTGTATGTTAAATATTCTCCAGTTACTAATTATTTTGTTGAAAATAAATAAATATTATCCGATGAAAAAAAAATGAGTTTACTATCTGCGCCCCTCGGTTTCACTCGCATAAGTCACTATCCCGTGGGAATATCGGGATAAAAAAATAGTAAGTAAAAAGTACCTAATCCAGGTTATGGTCTACCCATGTGCCAAATTCCATCCAAATCCGTTTGTCATTTTAGCGTGAAAGCATAAGAAATAAACAAACAACTAACTTAGCATTTATGTTAAAAAGTTAGGATTAGGTTAACATTAAGTTACCGTTTGCCTTTTTCTATCACACCAAACTATTATGTTAATATACCTAAATAAAAACTGATATAAAAATATTTCTTAAAAATATTATGTTCGCTTTCCTATAAACATAAATATAACCAAGAACAGACTTTCAGCTTGTGCCAATGAAATGAATGCAGTCTAAATTATTTGGTACCTACCAATGATATTAAATGATATGTTATAAGCGCGCAATCGTGAAGACTCGAAAACATTCCAATTGTAACGTTTTTACTTGTAGTGAAATGTAAAATTAATGAAACGTGGGTATGTGTGCCGCTGCTGCGCGGAACACTTTTTTCGGTAGTTTTGTGAGTGTATAACATATCTGTTATTATAATATCATTGGAACCACGGAATTGGAACCTACCTACTATTAAAGATGAGTCAGGGTACAACATTTTCTCGGCCAATTATGAATTGATATTGATGATTCTTTTCTTTTTTGTTTGGTAGGTCATGCTTCAGTGGTCCCTGCGTAGTTTTTGAGTTACGCATTTTTCCCAGTTGTTATAGGGACGATGTTTTAAGTTACTCCGTCACTGTTATTTATAAAGCAGTTACTGGTATCCGAATTTGTGTGTACCATAAGTAAAAAGTGAAAAAAAAAAAACTTTTTTTTTTTTTAAGTTTTTGTTATTAACACTTCCACATTATTTAACATTCCTAAAATTGTATCATAAAACAAGACTGTACACATAAAACAACAGTGCAATATAACAATTTTATCTAACATTGTCTACAATTGTCGTGATCGCAACTCTGGAGTACCTACACAACTCGAAAGCAAATGATAAAATAAAATTTTAATATTGTTGCACATACCATGTTCTATTACAAGGTACTTAAGTTTTATAACATGTTTTTTTTATAGGAATAGTCTTGACTCTTAACTTATCTTAAGTGACACGTGACAGTAACACAAAACTCCATGATATGCATTATGCATGTGATTCAAATAAGGGTCACGTATTTTTTTTTATAAACTTCTTTACTTCAGAATTATACCTCCATCAATATTTTTGAATAATATATCGGCGAATGTTTGCGCGACAGACAGACCCACCGCGCACTTCAGTTGGCATGAAAGCGAGTGCGTGTGTCGTAGCCTTAGGTCTGCTGATAATTCTTCCAAACATAGTAGGTAGACAGAAGAGTTAGCGCGCGGCAATCGTCCAAAGCCACGCGCGGCCGCCTCGCAGTATTGCCGCTCAATGTACAAACCTTTACACCCAATGTGTTTTTGCCTGTTCAAAAAAGTAAACGTTTCCTCCCTTTTTATACGACTTATTACATCTACATTATTAAACTTAGAGCTGAAACAGAAACGTGGTCTCGACTATTATAGCACATGTTTTTGCCAGTTGGGGAGTATCTCGCACCGCTCCATGTAAAATACTGATATTCAGCTGCATCCGGTTAGACTGGAGGAGCTCGTGGCTAAGTAATAACAGCCGCTCGGGTCGATCCATCAGGTTAAGCTACGCTTGCCGGGGTTGGTCCGTGGATGGGTGACTATTTTCACATATCGAGACTCCTCCGTGCCTCGGAAAGCACGTTAAGCCGTTGGTCCCGGCTGTCATTTGTGGATCTTTGATAGTCGTTACGAGTCGTCAGAAGCACGAAAGTCTGACAACCAGTCTAACCAAGGGGTATCGTATTACCCAGTTACTGGGTTGTGGAGGTCAGATAGGCAGTCGCTCCATGTAAAATACTGGTATTCAGCTGCATCCGGTTAGACTGGAAGCCGACCCCAACATAGTTGGGAAAAGGCTAGGTAGATGATGATCCGGTTAGACTGGAGGCCGACCCCAACATAAATGTGGAAAATATTAGGGCAGATGATATCCTCAGACTAAATAAAAAACAAAACTGTCAACAGTGACGTGAGGCCGGTTTCGTAAACATGTGTGCACTTAGTGAGGTGTAGTTTGATTGTACATGTGTGCGTGTGAGCGTGTATGAACACGGTGGAGGTGTGAAATGAAATGAAATTGTTTATTCTGTAAATAGGATATTGGAATCACTTTTACACGTCATATTAAAAAGTTGTAAAAATAAGCTAGATGAGGTCGGCGTTTCCTATCTGACTACTCTGAGAAGAAAGGCCGAAACAAACTCAGAGGTCACCGTCTCCTTTAAATTCCAGACATAATCTTGGTCAGGCCATATGAGGATCATGTAGATAAGAGTCTGAAATGGTCTTTTGAAGAAAGAACCACACAGATTTGAGTGGACCTGTCCAGTCAGTGCAAGCATTTGTCAGTAATATAGTACAGTGTAGTTTTGGCATGCTTTACCTACTGTATTGTTCGCAGCGGTCTGTCTTGGTTTTTTCAGTCTGAGGAGGTATCTTCTTCTTCTCAAGTATCATTAACTATGGCATTACATCATCATTAACACGAAAGACGTCCGTGCTGGACATAGGTCTGCCCCAAACATCACCACAATGAACTGAAGGTGCAACTTGAGGCCCTCTTCAAAGAGGGCCGACGATCTGATGAACATTTCATCATGCTGGAAGTATGAGCTGAAATCATGTTGAAAGACTGGCCAGTTATAATAACAAAAACCGGCCAAGTGCGGGTCATACTCGCGCACGGAGGGTTCCGTACCATCCTTACAATAGTATAAATTCTTGTCTGTCTGGCGCGCTTTCGCGCCAAAACTACTGACTGAAATTAGGTACACACACAGATAGTCTAGAGCCTGAGAAAGGACATAGACTACTTTTTATCGACATACTCGTTAGGTACCACGCGGGCGAAGCCGCGGGTGGAAGCTAGTTATCTATAAAAACGGCAAAAAATCACGTTTGTTGTATGGGAGCCCCCTTTAAGTATTTATTTTATTCTGTTTTTAGTACTTTTTGTTAGGTATAGCGGCAACAGAAATACATCATCTGTGAAAATTACAACTGCCTAACTATACAAGGTGGAGACGACAATACGACAAAAAATTAAACTCCGTATATCTTATGACGTTCTCGGTCTACATACAAAAAATTAATCAAATATATCCAATAGTTTAGTTACAATAGCTAGTCATAGATCGGCAAATCCCATAGTCGGCCCATCACTACTATTTAGCTTGTTTGAAAAAATGACTTTTTTAATTTCGATGTTAGGATTTATTTGATAGTTCCAAAATACTCTTATGCATTAGTATTGCCAGTGTTTTCATTTATTGTTGTATTGTCGTCTCCACATTGTATACTACTACTGATACAGCCTGGTGACAGCCGTACAACAGTTTTATTGTATCTTCAGTGCAATAGTTAGTTTATCATAAGGATAATGCGAACAATAAATGTCCGATAACGAGGTCAAAATGATTACCTACTTACTTAGCGAGTAGTCATTCCGACCTCGCTGGGGTATGACGCGATTGCTTAATGATTAAGTATCGACAGATTAGCTTGAGACGCTTGAGTTCAATAAATCGAACCCCTCCGATGATTTGCCAGCTATTGAAGCCAGACTTTTTACGAGACTAATGCACGGCAATTGATTTTTTAACCAACTGACTTCAAAAAATAATTCGTCTGCATGTTTTTTTTTGTGTTTGTTGGTACGCGATTACTCCGCCAAAATAATATGAATCGATTTTGATGATTCTTTTTTGTTCGGTAGGTCATGCTTCAGAGGTGGTCCCATATAAATTTTATTTACTTTGCTTGCGTAGTTTTTGAGTTAGCTTCAAAATTACGTATTTTTCCTACTTATGTAGTATAAAGTAGTACTTATTCGAATTTGTGTGGGGTAGGTACCACAATTAAAAAGTGAAAATAAAAACTACCAAAACAACCGACTTCCATAAAAAAATTTCTAAAAAGTGAAAAATTACTTTAATTTCGGAAGTAAAAAGTTTTTAATTTAAGTAAGTACCTACATACAAAGATAGAAGGTAAACCTTATATACAGTATGTTAACTAACAAAGGGCGTTCCCGTTAACCTGCAATAGTATAGCGTCTTTAAATGCAAAAAAAAATATTACTTACCTTTAAAAAAAATATTTTTTTTTGTTTTTGTATAGTAAAATATTCACAAAAAAATATTAAATTATTACGGAAAATAAACTCTCTGTACACGCCCACTCGTCACACTTGTTTTTCTACGTTGAAATACAAGTGTGCGTGTACAGAGTGTTTCTTTTACGTTTAAAAATCGTTTTGTGAACATTTCACGACAGAAATATTTTTTTTTTTTTTTTTGTTTGTGTTGTAATATTTTTTTTAGCATGTACCTATACACGCTATACTATTGCAGGTTAACGGGAACGCCCTTTTTTTGTAAACATACTGTATATATTCTGTTTTGTTTTTCACAACTGAACATTATTACAATAAATATTGCAATAGTACTTATTTTGTTTTGCACAATAAGTCTGTGTATACAATGCAGTTAACGTTTTATTCTGAATTCGAAAACAATGTAACCTTAGGCCACGTAAGGTCAAAAACCGGACTTCGCTCTCGCTACATTTTTACATTAGATTAGTGACTCAAGTGAAAAGTCTATTTTATATTCTCGTAGACTAATTTGACATTGCAAGTGACTATTTTTTGTTTTTTCAATTTGATGTTTGACATTTGCATCTGTCAAATTAGTCTGAGATTAAAAAACAGACTACAGAATTTTATTATAATAACAACAAATTATTCGCACAATAATCTTCAATTGCCAACCTGTAGGAAGTGAACAAGTGTGGAATCATAACAATAACAATCTTAAAATAATTACTGATAATCTAGAAATATTGCAATTAGCGATTACACTACGGTGTCATAAAATCCTACTTTGTTTTATCATTTTCGTCGCATGATGAAACACGCTTATCGAAGCGCTTATGCGAATCTAGACAGTCTCAGTTCACTCACAGACGCGGGAAGTGTAGCTCAATCATGCTTACAATTGTTCTACAAATTATTTCGTGATTTACATTGAAAACAATAAAAAATAATAGTTTAGTGGGCAGTGTCTCAGTGCTTCGTATAAAAACCACAAACAAATGGCGCGAAAATGTATTGTTCTTTTGTGCCTCGTTGTGATAAGCAAAGGAATTGATATCAACAGCCTCAAGTTGGAACAGGTTTTAATACTAAGTCGTCATAATGTTCGTACACCGTTGACGGAAAAGCTTGAATCGTACTCGTCAAAGGTATGGCCGAAATGGAATGTTTCTGCGGGATATTTGACGGAAAAAGGTGCCCAGCTTGAAGGTTATATGGGCCAATACATAGCCGAATGGCTAGACAGCGAGGATTTTATTGAAGGATGCCCTGATGAAGACGAGGTACTTATTTATGCGAACACTAAACCACGAACAATAGCCACGGCAGAGGCATTCGAAAAGTCTGCGTTCCAATCCTGCAACATAACAGTGAAACATCTCGAAAATTTGGAGATTTTCGATCCTCTATTCTTTCCTATATTACATAACACTACGGACGCATTTAAAAATCAAATTAGAAACGAAATGGAGAAGAAATTAAATGAAGTAAACCTCACACAGTCTTATTTAGAATTGAGTAGAATTTTAGATCTAAATAATTCGGTTATTTGCAAAGAATCACATTTGTGTCAATTAGATTTACGTCAAAATGAAATCGTTTTGGAAGATGGTGAAGAACCTAATGTCAATGGACCATTGTCTATCGGAAATTCAATTGTTGATTCATTCATAATGAGTTACTACGAAGGTATGCCAACATGTGAAGTCGCATGGGGTCAAATCGTGACTGACGACCAATGGGATCTCTTGACAAAAATCAGTAAAGAAAACCAGAATGTCAGATTCAATTTGACGACAGGATCAAAAGACTTAGCTGGACCCCTTCTAAAATACATGTTCGACATATTCAGAGATGGAACACCAAAATTCACTTTACTAATGGGACACGATTCCAATTTGAACGCTATGATCAACGCATTAGATTTCAAACCGTTTGTTTTGCCGAATCAATTTGAGCCGTTCCCGATAGGCGGGAAAGTCGTATTTCAAAAATGGAGTGATATATCTGGACAATATTTGAAAGTGGAATACATTTATCCTACTACTAAACAGTTGAGGAATGGCGAACAATTGTCATTATTACAGCCTCCTCAAAAGGTTTTATTGGAATTAGAAAGTTGTCAGATCTCTCCAACTGGATACTGTCCTTGGAGTGAGTTTATGAAATTAAATGTCGATTCTTAGTAATATTTTGTTTAATTTTTGTCGTGATCATACCTACTTCATGTTTAGGAATTCTTATCGTCAAAACAAAAGACTGGAATGGAGTGTCCTCCTCGAGACTTAGGTATAGATTATTAATTCTATAATCATAACTATAAAGAGGTTTCATTCTAAACATGAGTCTCCTTACACGTTACGGAACAGCACTGGCATAATCAAACTTGTTTATAGAACGGGTTAGCGATCGTATCTGCACTAACGTTAAGCTGTTATTACAACACAGGAAGATTATGACCACATTACGACTACTGTGAATGTGAGGTTTTTATTGTGAATGTGAGGACTATGTGGATATTTATTTTTCGTTCTGTTAGTTTTAACCAAGGTCTGGCAATTTGAGAACTTTATGCGACCTACCCAAATGTCCTTTCTTTGGTATTGTTCGTCGAGTCGTTGAGCTCCTTAAGTTCTGTTCTGAGTTGAGCTCCACTATTACTGACAAATGCTTGCACTGACTGGACAGGTCCACTCAAATCTGTGTGGTTGTTTCCTCAAAAGACCATTTCAGACTCTAATCTACATGGTCCTCATATGGCCTGACCAAGATTATGTCTGGACTTTAAAGGAGACGGTGACCTCTGAGTTTGTTTCGGCCTTTCTTCTCAGAGTAGTCAGATAGGAAACGCCGACCTCATCTAGCTTATTTATACAACTTTTTAATATGACGTGTAAAAGTGATTCCAGTATCCTATTTACAGAATAAACCATTTCATTTCACTACCTTAATTCACAGGAAGTAATTACTTTTCTTCTTCCAGCGAAATAGTGATCTAAAGATTTATAATAATTCCCAACATAATGTAGGATAACAACATAATGTAATTATTATTTTAATGACTTTAAAGTAATATATATTATTCAACTTTCTATCATGACATTGCCTAATATTATTAATGAATTTTATTGACATATATTTCTTTGAATTGTATTTATATTGATTTTTTAATTAATATTAGGTTAAATTATTATGATTGAGACTAACAATGTTGTGAGAGTGACCAATGTGGAATGTAATGGTAGTTTTTTCCTGACTTTATGATGATTTTTGTGTTCGTAATTTATATCCAACATTCTATCATGACATTACATATTAATGAATTTTATTGACATACATTTATTTGAATTGAATTTATATTGATTTTGAATTAATATTAAGCTAAATTATTATAATTAAATTGATTAATATTAAGACTGCAATGTTGTGATTGTGACCAATGTGGAATTAATGTTTGTTGTTTTCCTGACCTTACGATATTGTTAAATTATTGAGTTATTTTATTATTAGAATCACTATTGTTAAAACCATTGTTCGACACAAATGTAAATTTGTTGAAGAATAAATAAATAAATAAATAGGTAGGTACTTAGAAATATCGTGTTGACATTGGCCCCCATACCAGGCGACCATGGATCTTTGGGCCCGAAAAAAACAACGAGGCGAAACCGGTGACAAAAACTTTGCACTTCGGTTTAACTATTATTGTAAATTCAAATCGGCCTTTTGCTGTCCACTGCTGGGCACAGAGAATTTGAATAATATTTGTTTTTGAGCGAGAAATATTTTTTTTTAAAGTGCCAAAAAAATGTGGGAAATGCAAATAGGTACTTGAAAAGCGACGCTATTGGTCAGAGTCAGAGCGGATGTGACGTAACAATCTGTGACAACAATCAAAATGTTAATGTGTTTTGTGTTTTCATAGAATGTGACGTCACCAAACTAGGCGGGCCAAACGGAGCGTTTAAATAGCCCGGGTCGGTAGGATATTTTTAACATTTTTTTTAAAGTACTAAATTGCTTTTTTTAGCGTCGAATTTTTTTTAACTATTAATTGGCGATGTAAACTATCGAATAAAAATATTAAAAAAATATATGCATATAAATAACATATAAAAAATCCATACTAATATTATAAATTGAAAAGTAATTCTGTCTGTCTGTCTGTTTGTATGTATGTTACCTTTTCACGCCTAAAACACTGAACGGATTTCGACAAAATATGGCAAGGAAATAGATGGCGTCCTGGGGAAGGACATAGGGTACTTTCTATCGACATACCACGCAGACGAAGCCGCGGGCGGAAGCTAGTTTTCCATAAAATTGGATTTCGAAACCTTGGTGAGCAAAAGGCTTTTGCTGACAATTTTATAGTTAAACTAGCTGCGCCCCGCGGTTTCACCCGCGTAAGTCTCGATCCCGCGGGAATATCGGGATAAAAAGTATCCTATGTCCTATTCCAGGTCATGGTCTACCCCTGTGCCATATTTCATCCGAATCCGTTCAGCCGTTTTAGCGTGAAAGTGTAACAAACAAACAAACTCACTTTCGCATATATAATATTAGTTAGGATTATTAAATTGATGGCAGTTTCTATAGAATAGGTAGGTAATATTGGTTACGTTTTAGTTGATTTGTTGGCCAGGCCATAAAATGGTTTCATCGTAAACTAAGTTATGAAAGAGCCAATTGAATTTATTTTATACCATAGCATAGCTGTAACATGTACGTAACGTAGTACGTACGCATAATATACGAGTAGCAACAGACAAGTCACTAAAATTCACTAAATAATAATAACTAGCTGCGCCCCGCGGTTTCACCCGCGTAAGTCTCGATCCCGTGAGAATATCGGGATGAAAAGTATCTTATGTCCTATTCCATGGTCTAACCATGTGCTAAATTTCATCCGTGCAGCCGTTTTAACGTGAAACAAACAAACTCACTTTTGAGTTAGGATTAGGAAGTTAGGATTGTTGATTTATTTGATTTAGTCAATGATATTTCATTGGATTTAGTAGTTACAAGTAAACGAGACAAAAATATATTTGCTCTAACTCCTTCGCTAGCTTCAATACCTACCTATACTACTTATTTTACATACACTTTATTATAGGTTTATTTGTTCCATTGAACAAATCTAACAATCTAAATTAACTTTTCAGTAGAAACATTCTCAAACCTACGCCATCTAGTGGTGAGTAGCGTCATGATTATTCTGCAAACAAGAGGTAGGTACACCTAACGAGGTCATTACACTGTGACGTCAAGTTCGTAAGTTCAGGGGCTTTATTTAGCGGAAGGATTTATTTAGCGTCAAGACCGAAACGACAATTATTATTATAATGAATGCCGTTGCTTTTTCCTGATAAAAGTATAAGTACTTAAAATAAGCGGAGTTTGAAATAGGTAACATTTCCGTAACATTGAATGCTGGAAAATAAGTAAGTTGTTTACAGTTTTCGAAACGAAGTTTGCGGTAGGACCGTAGTAGGAGTAAAATGGCTCTGTATTTTAGAACAAAAACTTTTGACACTTTTGAAACTTAACATACTATTATAGATGGTATTAATAACATAGTAAACAGCGAGAGGATCTTCGTTCTAACCGGGCGATAGCTCCCGTCTTTTGACTGACTTCAACAAAAGGAGGAGGTATTTTTTTTTTTTTATATTTGTTACCTCAGAACTTTCGACTGGGTGAACAGATTTTGATGATTCTTTTTTATTTGAAAGCTGGTGCTTCCCGTGTGGTCCCAATTTTATTTACTTTGCTTTCGTAGTTTTTGAGTTAGCTTCAATAATACGTATTTTTCCCACTTAGTTTTTATCTAGACGATATCTTAATTTACCTACTCCTTCACTGTTATTTGTGGTATTCGAATTTGTGTGGGGTAGGTAGGTACCTACCACAACTAAAAAGTGAAAAATAAAAACTTCTTACAAAAAAGTTTTTTACCCCTCAGCGCTATCTAGTGAGAGAGTAGAAGTACTTAGTTTCGTGTTTATAAAGTAAGTGACAAACTCGTTCGCAGGTTAGCACATGATGCACATGACTGCACGATGACCATGACACAAACTAATCCTAAGTTCTTCATTGATCTCTTATTTTCTTATTTTCTCTCGTATTTAAAAAAAAAAATACTAGGTAATTATGAGAATAAGACAAAACAGAAAGTTCGCATATATTCCTTTTACCATACCTTTCTTTTTACCCGAATATCCCAGAAACTGATACTTGACACTGTATTCGTAAAAGGCTTTTTGTGTTTGTCAATGTCATTGTCAATTTGACATTGACATTATATCTTGAATTTATTCATTGCTGCTGGCGGTGTTTTGTTATCAAAATATTTTTTGTTTATTGTTGTATTTTGATAAAAAATGCACTACTACGTAGATTATTATTACACTGGTATGTATGAATCTAAGTGTGATCCTCACAACTTTATGATATTAACATTACTGCACTACACATTTTGAACAAAGCATATCGCAGTAGGTACCTAATGACTTTGTTGCTATCTTGTTTACAAGTTGTATAGTAGCTATAGATTATATAATTTACTTTCCCTTTGTGTAAATAATTATATCTCGTGACTAACATTCACTAATTTGGCTATCGTTTCAATTGTAACTCACTTGTGATGTGAATATTTAATTCAAAAGTTATATAATCCAGTCAGAAATGTATTTTAAATTCTTTTTAATATCTGTATTAGTGTTACAAGGGCACTGTGAAAAGAGTTTTAAACTACAGCAAGTATTGATACTTAGTAGGCATAATGTGCGCACTCCTTTGTCTAAAAACTTAGCATATTTTACACCAAAGACATGGCCAATTTGGCAGGAAAAAAGTGGCTATTTGACAGCCAAAGGAGCATTATTGGAAGGATTTATGGGGGAGTATTTTACTTTATGGCTGCAAAAACAAGGTTTGTTAAATACGGAGTGTCCTCATGAAGAAAACTTTTTTGTTTATGCCAATACCGCACAACGTACTATGGCTTCCGCTAAAGCGTTTGTTACTAAAGGCTTTCCAGGATGTGATGTAAAGATACATCACACGTCAGATGATAAGGATCCCATTTTCAACCCAGTGATACACAACACTACCGCAATATTTAAACTGGAAGCAGCGGAACAAATGCGAATGTTACTAAAATCATTACATTTGAACAGTTCTTACGAAGACTTAGAACAGATCCTTAATTATAAACAATCAGAATATTGTTTAACAGAACGCAAATGTGATTTTGTCACGGATATAAATAAAATATTTGTTAATGTTGGTTTCAAACCGAATTTGGAAGGTCCATTGAAAATCTCTAAATCTGTCATAGATTCTTTTATAATGGAGAACTATCAAGGATTTCCGGATAAAGACGTTGCATGGGGACTTTTAAAAAATAGTGATCAATGGAACTTTGTTTTAGATTTAAGTAAAGGTTACCATAGTGTGATTTTTAATACTACTTTAATTGCTAAAGATGTAGCAAGACCGTTAATAAAATATATGAGAGAAATCATTTTAAATAAAGAGTATAAAATTATGCTTCTAATGGGGCATGACGCAAACATCTATACGGTACTTAAAAGCATGGATTTTAAACCATACAGCCTCAATAATCAACATGAAATGACACCTGCTGGTGGAAAAATTGTCTTCCAGAAATGGCTGGAAGAAAAATCAGGTATAATTTTCATGAAGGTTGATTATGTATACCAGTGTACCAACCAAATGAGAGAAGGTAAACGTTTGTCTTTGGATAACCCTCCAGAGGTTACCTCTTTGCAGTTGGAGGGTTGTAAAACTGATGATAACGGTTATTGTCTGTGGGATGATTTTGTGGGAATACTAAATAGCTTGGTTGAAGATTAATTTTATATAATTTTTACGTTCTTTTTTTGCCATTGTACTTTAAAATAGTAACTAACCGTGTTAATAAATAATAGGTATAAAAAATGATGGTGTAAAAAAATATTGACAAAGTTTAAGAACAGTATAATGTAATAACAGTATTATATCTCGGCAGTGACTTTGAAATACCTACGGCTACTCGGAAGATTCACCTTCGGCGTCTATGCGTAACTGCCGCGCGATCGAGACTATTGTGTACTGGTATACACTGAGATTTTGACCGTTTTCTATGAATACAATACTGCTACTTATTTATACTGTGGTTTAAGGCGATGAGCGACCAAGTTAATCATTATACCTAGGTTAGTATTATATACTCAATTACCAAGTGATATTTTTATGTTATTAAACATAGTAGGTGCTCTTTATTTTATGTGCTAACAGAGTACTTTTAATTTTATGTGCTATGTATTAAAATAGCAGAACGCAATTTTTTTCAGTTACCGGTTGTCAAAATGTTTGTTTTTTTATTATTATGTTGGTAGTAATTGTAAAATACTCAAAAAATTAGTGATATTTTTAGTTTTTAGTATTTTTTATACTTACTTATTTAATGTTTTGTGATGTATCCAGTCAAGTCAGAGTAGGCGACCAATATACAGTCATAATAACATTTTTATAATCAAATTTTACACTTTATTATTATTAGTTTCCATTTACATAATCAATAAATATATTTTTTTACAAAAAAGATTGTTTGTTTTGCACATTTTTTTTTAAAACAATCCTTTTATTTTTTTTTACCTAACATAACATACACGCCAGTATTCCCCGAAAGGTTAGAGCCCCGGATCTAGGGGGAGGGCAAGCCGGGGCCTATGCCCCGGGCGGCAAGTTCAGAGGGCGGCAAAATTCACACTTTACAGACGAATGGACATCATTTACTTAACTTTGACTGCATAATAAATTAATAGTAGTACAAGTACAGAAATTTCACAATATAAAATAGTCTTGTGGTAAAATGTACTTAATTTAAAAAAAAAGTTGTAATTTTACATTGATTTTACGTTCTTTAAATTACACCAACCACTGGTTTCAAGGATAACGGTGTTTACCCTAACACCCTGTTTATCTGTAAATAAATAGGCTTAAATAAATTATAAAGATAGGTGTAGAATCCTGTTGATCCCGTATTTAAGCTGAATATATCACTACACTGGCTCATCACCACGAAAGCTGAATATTCATAATTTAACACATAAAATTTTATTAAATTAAAATTTCACCTAATAATTTAAAATTTTTATTATAATACAATTTCATTAATTAATTACTAATAAAATTTAATTTAATTTTTGTATAACCGCAACTGCTGGCACAAAATTTGTTATTAATTAAAGTATCACTACACTGGCTCATCACCACGACCCAGCCTCTCGTGCAGGTACGCTGTATCTTCCACTGTTTCCCGCCATTCACAGTGAACTGACAGTTGACATTAGTGACAGCGACCTCACTGCTGGCGTGCATGAGATAGTGTTTACATATCTATTAAATAGATACACTACATAGGTAAAAATAAATATAAGTGGGCGGGGGCGGCATTTTATCAGATTTTGCCCCGCCTAAAAAAAAATGAAGATCCGGGGCTGGGTTAGGAAGAGGTCTACCTATAGTACACCCACATTTGGCCAGTTATGTTTAAGTCCCATGTAATAGGAGGCGAGCTTATTGCCATCAACCTGGCAAAAATCCAGACCCGCCAGTCCGGCCTGCTAGGTACTGAGAAATTCCGGATAGAAAAACCAAACTCACTTTGCTCGACCCGGGAATCTAACCCAGGACCTTATGCTCAGGAGTAGCGCTTCCGACCACTAGACCAACGAGGCATTTTTAACCCCCGACGGAAAAAGAGGGGTGTTATAAGTTTAACGTGTGTATCTGTGTATCTGTGTATCTGTGTGTCTGTCTGCGCCATCGTAGCTGCCAAACGGCTGAACCGATTTTGATTTTTTTGGTTTTGTTTGAAAGGTGACTTAATCGAGAGTGTTCTTAGCTATGATTCAAGAAAATCGGTTCAGCCGTTTGAAAATTATCAGCTCTTTTCTAGTTGATGAATGGATGTGAGCATCTTCTACAGGTCTAATCGATTGGAAATTTGGAATTCTCTTATTTCAATGATATGAAAAGAATATATGTAGTAACCTTGAGCTGATGCTGCAGCATCACCTAGAATTTGCAGGATACCCAACTCCCTCACGAGCTTACAGCACAGGTATCGTGTTTGGACTCATTGGAAAGGTCTCAACAAATAGGTTACAGATAGATGTTGATCAAAGTCTGATGATGGAGTAGGAAAGATAAATGAGAGTAAATTAGTAGGTAACAAGCTTCACTGTGGCAAAAAACGTACAGCTACGCAGATTTCGGCGAGCTGCGTGTTGATCGTAGCGTTTCTACTAGTAATATAATATAAAATTTAAAAAGCTGGAAATAAAAATTAAATTAAAAATTTAAAAAACCCCCGACAAAAACAAAGCGTCTAAAAAGTAAAAAAATAATATCATAAAAGTTGTAGGTAATATTTTGATCCAACCGTCGTCGTGTCGGGGGACGGCTAATGAAAATAGGAAGTTAACAGCAGCTATCCTTTCTACAACAGCATACATTCATTATGCCTAGTGTGTGTTGGCGTTTGCATTAGCCGTCCCCCGACACGACGACGGTTGGATCAAAATATTACCTACAACTTTTATGATATTATTTTTTTACTTTTTAGACGCTTTGTTTTTGTCGGGGGTTTTTTAAATTTTTAATTTTCGTAAGTAAGTATAAGTACTAAGTACTTTTTTATTCTTCCAGCACGCGTTGCATGAACACCGTAGCAAAGGGTTTTGTCGACGGAAGAATAGACAAAATGACAGATAAAATCCCAATCTGTCACTGTCTATTCCATCGACAAAACCCGTTTCCACGGCGGTCATGCTACGTGTGCAGAAACATGGTACTTAATTTTGTGTTTTAATTTAGGCACGGAGCGTCTTTAAAGTTACAGTATCAGTTATCACTATCAGTGAAGAAGTGTTTAGCTTCTTATCCACTCTACTCTGAAATAACGGGCCATACTACCACATTTTACGTAGTGGCATTTCAGAAGCAAGCGCTACCTTACCTACGCCTGTTATTCGTCCTATTGTTGCAACCATGGTTCCCCCAACCAGACGATTATACCGCCCTAACGATAGAATTTTGATGAAGTCTGGTAACATCTGAAGCCTAAGTGGATAAGAAAATAGTTACATATGCCTTTTCCTTTACGGGGATAATTATTACCACTATTATTATCTCGCATTGTACAGAAATCTTATACAATGCGAGATCAGCATAAACTGGAAATGTATAGCTTGATGTGTAGCCGTGTGTACTAATAGGATATTGTAACGAAGCTCACAAAATGATTCAAATCTATTCTCGGCCTGGTTCTTTAACTTAAAGCTACAGGTTATAGACCCCCTCCCTGTTCCTAAGGGTTTCCGCACAAGGGCCACCGGCCACAACCACAAAACGCCGCCACCGGCATATTTCCTGTAGTCCTGTCCTGCCACGTGTGGCCTGTGTGCGGCGAGGCCATATAAAATGTATGAAAACTACAGGAAATATGCCGGTGGCGGCGTTTTGTGGTTGTGGCTGGTGCGGAGACCCTTAGTAACCGCCTGGCCACAGGAAGGGCGCCACAGCACTGTATAATACTAAAGGGCGCGCGGAGGCCCGAACGGGCGGCGGCGCGGCAGGCGGCGGTGGGCGTGGCATAACTAGTATATTTCTATTCATTTGTTTTTACCGCGAAAATTCGCTGCAGTGAATGTCCCATGGCCAGGCGGTAAAGTCTATAAACATATTTTTTATAGCCTTTACCTATAGCTTTTGTTGCGTGGAGTCGACTACACCGTGCGACAAAATCGCCTGTGGCATAGGTACGCACGGCTACAGATCAAGCTATACAGTTCCAGTTTATGCTGATCTCGTATTGCATAGCATTTCCGTACAATGCGAGGTCAGCTTATACTGGAAATTTGTAGCTTGATGTGTAGCCGTGTGTACCATAAATTAAAGCAACATTGAAAGTAGCACCGTCTAAACATTATTCGTTACAACGTTGCTTTATTGAATTTTATTGTATAGGTATCAGGCCACAAAAGGTGACGTCAAAATTGGGCTACATAAACAGGAAAATCCTTTTTCAGTATTTAAACAACAATATAGGTATTAATGGGGTCAGACACTCAAGGATAATAAACCAATTTATTTATCCTACAAATAATTCTGTGGAATTGCTAGTGTGACCATAAAACCGGACTATTTAGGATAATAATTTATTATACGACATTAGTTTTTGTTTATGCTAAACCCGAAAAGGGGTCATTGTACTCATAATTTTGAACAACTTTTTCTATGGGACCAACTTTGAAATCGCGAAAAAAAATCAGCTGTTCCATACATTTTGTCGATTTAAGTGTACACAAATGTATGGAAAAGCTGATTTTTTTTCGCGATTTCTAAATAACCAAAGTCCTGGTACCTACAAGATTTTCGAAATAACAAAATCAAAATCAAAAGTCATTTATTCAAACTAGGCTGAGAATCAGCACTTTTCGAACGTCAAAATTACATAAGACAGTCCCCCAAAACGCCCACCCTTCACCACTTCCTAGTGCTTTAGCTGGGAAGAAGAAGTGGCGCAACAAGCTCCCCAGCAGACCAGACCATGCCTGACCAGACCAAATAACCAGTCATGCATGGCATGACGTACCTTGCATTAGGTACCTACTTGCGATGGTCAAGTAGGTAATCGCGTTCTATGATGAAGAAATGCGGACTTGACAGAAAAAAACGAAAGAAATAGTATTTCTTGGGACTCGCATGACGTCATATTACATTTATAAAAACAACAACAGTAAGTATACAAAAAAAAGTCCTGTTGTAGTCCTGGCCAAAAGTCCCAGTAGTCACCTTATTAGGAGAATTGTTTAATTATGGGAATACTAGCTTCCGCCCGCGGCTTCACCCGCGTGGTATGTCGATCAAAAGTACCCTATGTCCTTCCCCTCCCCAGGATCCCATCTATCTCCTTGCCAAATTTTGTCAAAATCCGTTCAGTGGTTTAGGCGTGAAAAGGTAACATACAGAAAGACAGAGTTACTTTCGAATTTATAATATTAGTATGGATTCAAAATTAACCTTCCGAGTTCCTACGTGTGGGTTGATACGCGAGCACCGCAAGTATAGCCTTTTTCGTCCACACGCCGCGTCGCTGTTCACGTTAAATGCGGTAGCGGGGGTAAATACAACATTGTCCTTAAAGTAACAAAACGATGGTCACAGTATTTCAGACATAAATTCCATTAGTAGGTAGTGCTTTGTTATTGCAATAGACTAATATTGTGAAATAATATCGACTGTTAATTGATATTAAAATGTTAAGTTTACTCTTATGTTTAGTTTTGTTAATAATAAAAGCTGAAGCAATGGACACGGACATTGGTAAGAACGATTTATAGTTAACTAGCTGCGACCCGCTGTTACACCCGCGTAAGTCTCGATCCCGTGGGAATATCGGGATAAGAAGTATCCTATGTCCTATTCCAGGTCATGGTCTACCCATTTGCCAAATTTCATTTAAACTCGTTTCGCATTAATAATATTAATATTATAAAACAAAGTCCTCCGCCGCGTCTGCCTGTCTGTTTGCGACAAGCGCGGTCCGAGTGGGGGGTCCTGGGGGTCATGACCCCCCCCAAAATCATTCAAACTATCGAGAGACTGAATGATTTACGTACTTATCAATTAACCATTTCCCTAAAACGATTCCTTGGCACCAAAGGCACAGATATTATAATACTACGTCCAATGGTGACCCCCCAAATCTTGGGCTGCGACCGCGCCTGGTTCGCGATAAACTCAAAAACTACTGCACCGATTTTCATGCTATTTTCACCAATTGATAGAGTGGGTCTCGAGGATGGTTTTAGTATATAATAACCGACATCCACGCGGCCGAAGCCGGCATCAGCTAGTATTTATATAAGTTAGGAAATTCAAATTTTTAATCCGGAAGGTGCGAAATATGGCGCCTCCACCAAAATATCAACGCTGGGCGGAAGCCTGACGGTAAACACGGCTTTTATTTCCAGTTTATGCTGGTCTCTCATTGTATAGCATTTCCGTACAATGCGAGGTCAGCTTATACTGTAAATATACCTATAGCTTGATGTGTAGCCGTGTGTACCAGGATAAATAAAACAGTTAACAGTTGGTGAAATATCTCTAATCTGAATCTTATTTAGAATATTTTTGTTTTTGCATTATTATAGGTAACCACTTGGTAACATTAAGTTTTGTTTTCAGTCATTATAACTGCAAACGACGAAAATTTGACATACGTACCGACTAACCTGTCAGTTAACTATGATGGAGAGGCCAGCTACACCTTTGAAGACGGCGACGACTTTTATTTTTCATGCAAGAAAGCAGATGTTGAATACCTTCAACTGTCGGACCCTCTGCGGTTGGAATATTATAATGCAGAAGGTATACAAGCGAATTAATTGATAATTCTTTCTTTCTATAGTTTTCCTGTGGTTAGTGACTAACCTGGTGTCAAAGTTTTTATTCCGCCCATTGGCCTCTGACTTGGCTTTACATGCCCTTGAGAAATACAGTAGTTGACTTAAATATAAAAATAAATGACCCAGTAACAACAAAAAACAAACTTATTTTCTTTATAAGATTTTAAAAAGTAAATATCCGTCACTGTCCCCGATACTCATGGATACGCACTCGAGAGAGCTGCGAAACAGCTGACTGAAGAGGGCCGCGCGGTCATGTAACGTCCCGCCAGCCGCCGCCCGTAAGACGCAAGTTCGTTGCCCTTGCGTATAGGGTGAAATATTCTTGTGGAAAAATGTAGATTTTCTTTAAAAAAAAGTTGTTTTTTTTCATTGATTTTACGTTCTATAAATGAAACCAAACCACTGGTTTCAAGGATAACGGAGTTTACACTAACATCCTGTATATCTCAGGCATGCCGGTTTCCTCACGATGTTTTCCTTCACCGTTTTTAAAGCAAGTGATGAATAAACAATACGCACATGAATCCGAAAAGTCAGAGGTGCGTGGCTTGGGTTGAGGAGCTCGTGGCTAAGTAATAACAGCCGCTCGGGTCGATCCATCAGGTTAAGCTATGCTTGCCGGGGTTGGTCCGTGGATGGGTGACCATTTTCACATATCGAGACTCCTCCGTGCCTCGGAAAGGGATGCGCTAGGGTGGCCCGCGAAATTCAAATTTTCTTAAGTTTTATACAATTTGCAGGTCAGTATCAGGTTGTATGTTGATCTAAATATTATTAGCGCTCGTAACAAATATGGATTTACAGAATTATAAACATTAAAATTGAATCAGCAATACAACTCTCTAAGCTCATGTAAGTGCATTGAATTACTATTTCATGAAATCATGACATTTGGCACTTTCATGAACTTAGAGAGTTGTATTGCTGATTCTAATGTTTATAATTGGAGGTCAGATAGGCAGTCGCTCCATGTAAAATACTGGTATTCAGCTGCATCCGGTTAGACTGGAAGCCGACCCCAACAGAGTTGGGAAAAGGCTATGCACATGATTTAGATCATGAGCTATCCTAATATAAAAAATGAAGTGGCCTAGGCCTTAAGAGGGAGACATGAAAATTGATTCGCTGTTACAATGTCGGCAAAATATGAGGTAAAATAGATTATGGTTAGTTAACTTTATTATGTGATGGTATCGGTATTACGGCCGGGACTAAATAGGTTAAAGCAATAAAACATTCCTCAAATCACAATTTGACGAACATAGGTATTTTTTTGAAGCGAAAACTTCAGGGGCTTTGAAGAGCGATTTTTGGTAGGTACCTACGTAAACTTATGGATTCGCGTCACCGACATGCTTGCGCCGTACTTTAGTGTATAGATGGCGCTAATACCAGTTTTATGATGTCACTTCTGTTGGTAGTCCCCATGACATTTTTTTTTTCACGATCTCACTCACTCACGAACTCACATACGTATGTGAACTTTCAGGTATTCTCCTATTTCAAACTAAACCTCGAGTAGAAGGACGCCATTTTTTCCGTTCTGTCTTGAAATCGAACAATAATAAGTATTATTTGGACTGTATACGAACTGACGAAGATACCGAAAGGGAATATCGTTATAGAACTACCTTCTTTATGAAGAAACGAGGTTTACATTCTGGTAAGTGATTTAAATGGATTATAGATTTATAGAGGAGCTCGTGGCTAAGTAATAACAGCTGCACGAGTCAATCCAACAGGTTAAGCTACGCTTGCCGGGGTTGGTCCGTGGATGGTCAGGGTACCATCTTTACCTACCGAATTACCGAGACTCCTCCGTGGCTCGAAACGCACGTTAAGCCGTTTGTCCCGGCTGTCAAACGTGGATCTTTGACAGTCGTTACGGGTCGTCAGAAGCCCGAAAGTCTGCCAACCCGTTTTACCAAGGGATATCATATTACCCAGTTAATGGGTTTTAGAGGTCAGATAGGCAGTAGCTCCATGTAAAATACTGGTATTCAGCTGCATCCGGTTAGACTGGAAGCCGGACCCCAACATTGTTGGGAAGAGGCTAGGCAGATTGATTGATTTATAGAGGAAGTCATAATTTAACACTACTATACTTATATCTATAGTAGTATCTACAGTGGCATTTTCCACCGAGGTCTAGAAACTGCATCAGGAAGGGCGTGTGATAGACATATACAACCCGTGCGCATTAACATGGCAGCTGGCTCGGAATTAAATAGTCTTAGTCTCCCCGCTACCCGCGCCGCGCCCCGCCATCGCCGTGCGGCAGTGTTACCAGGTACACGGTAATTACCGTAGAAGCCCGGTATTTTTTACCAATACACGGTCTACGGTAATGATTCACTACCGTGTAATTTTCTACGATAATTTTAAATATTAACTACCGCGTAATTTATGTAACTGTAATTTAATAAAATTAAAGCCAATACGTTAAACAAAACGCATTTTTAGTTTTTGTTGCTTTGCATACTACACTACGCCTCCGCGTGCTCATTCCCAAAATGTTGTACACACGTAATCACGTAATCTTAATACAACTAAATACAAAAAGGCTTCTATTTTGCCCGTTTGTCTAACCATGATCAAAATATTATTATTATGTCTGAATGATTTTGCTGTGTTTGTCATAGAATTGGATATTTTTTATATTTTTTACCTTACCACAGTCAGTATTTGGATTGTTGTTGTTTTTAATTTCTTCTTAAATGGTCAATGTAATTTATTTTATTTTAGTCTAATTTATAATCTAATTTTCATATCAATTATTATTCAAATTGTATCTTTTACTCGTTTATGGTCGAATTTATTAATTTAATTTTCAATTTTTTTAATGAATCTGTCGGAATTTAATAATAGATGGTTTTACCACTGTTTTTTGTGCTAGCGGTGTTAACCTATAATTAATTGTTGCACCCGCAATTGTATCCTATGTTAATAATATGCTGCTAATGTACTGGTGTAAACAATTGTTGGTTATCCTTAATAAAATAAATAAATAAATAAAAATTAAAAAAAGAATAATAAGAAAGTGGTTAATTATAATTTTTAATACAAATATTGAATATTCATGGTTTTTTCTTTTGCTTTTTACACGATAATTTACACGGTATTTTTCAAATATGTCTAAAGAAAGAAAAGAAAGAAAGAAAGGTTTTTTTTTTTCATCTGGTAACACTGCCGTGCGGTGAAGCGGGGGGGAGGTACAAACGTCTTTGAGCCAGGTGCCCTGTTGATGCGCACGGGTTGTAACATCACGCATGTATTCCCCGAAGGGATGGGCAGGGGTGAACCTATCTATAGTACACCCACATTTCGCCATTTATGGTTATGTCCCATTGAAGGCCCTACACTACCTCAAATTGCTAAGCATGATCCTCCGTTATGCCGATAATACTGCAGCATTAATTTTGAAATAAATAATCCTATGTTAAAGTTGAGGATTGATACTAGGACCTATGTTTTGGCGAAAACACGATTACATAAAATTTTCTCTATAGAAAAAAAATACGAAGTTACCTCTAAACCGAACTATAAACGGTATTCAAAAGTACTTCAAATTAGATCATGAAACTTTACATAAAAACTGAATTTATAAAGCAGGTGTCATATGTTTTTTTTTAATTACCATTATTTTCACTGTAAAAAGAAATAACCCAAAACCCAAACTATTCGAGGCATGAGAGCCGCCAGCACCCCACTTCGTCTCGCTCTTACTCAGGCTACGAGTATTATGGTGCGAGCTAGATAAAATTTGAGGTATTTTATGTGGATAATCGTGTTATCGCCAAACATAGGACCTAGCATCAATCCTCAACTTTAACATTATATTTATTTCAAAATTAATGCTGCGGTATTTTCGGCATAACGGAGGATCATGCTAAGCAATTTAAATAGGGTAGGGCCATAAATGAATGGCCTTGTGGCCTTTAAGTTTGGTCGAAAATTATACATTTTATTATCAAGATAGACCGCACGACACGAACATTTTATGCTTACTTAATTTTTTATTACAGGTGCAGAAGATCATGCAATGATATTGTCCGTTAATGGCCACACATTGACTGCAATCACAAATAACATCATGTCATCGCATAATTATGACGAATACTTGTACAGATACATAGATGGAGAAGTATTGACTGTAACGTGTCGAAAAACCAAAAATTTGCGAGGGTCATTAACTTTTAATTTTGATAAAGCAACTGCACGATTTGTTTTAAGCCCGGGTGAGTAATAACAATACAGTGTGATTCTTTATAATGAGCATTATATCGAAATGATAATCTACAGGTGTTAGTGTAAACACCGTTATCCTTAAAACCAGTGGTTTGGTTTCATTTATAGAACATAAAATCAATGGAAAAATACAACTTTTTTTTTTAAAAGAATATCTACCTTTTTCCACAAGAATATTTCACCCTATACGCAAGGGCAACGAACTTGCTTCTCAACACGGCGGCCGGCGGCTGGCGGGGGCGGGCGGGGCGCGCGCGACGTTACATGACCGGCCGTCAGCTGTTTCGCAGCTCTCTGGAACGCGTATCCATGAGTATCGGGACAGTGACGGATATTTACTTTTTAAAATCTTTTAATGAAAATAAGGTTTTTTTTTGTTGTTACTGGGTTATTTATTTTTATATTTAAGTCAACTACCCATGGTTTGAGTGACAACGGTGTTTACCCTTGCATACTGTATGTTTAATTTTATCGACGGAAAAAATATTTAAAAAATCTAAATATTTTTAATTGTTTTTAAGGAATTTAAAAACAAATTGTTCGCTACTGTGTCCCCAGTTTAAATGGGGGTGTCTTATTGAGCAATTATACGTTTATTGTAAAAATTGTGTCCCTCTCCGAGTTGAACTATGACCTTTATTAAAGTATAGCTGTTTCACTCTGAAATGACGCGACCCTAACGCATTTTACGTGCACGCTGTGGCGCCGCTGTACGTAAAATGCAGTAGTGGGGCGCATCAGTGGACCAGGGAGCCAAGTCTATTATTTTACAAACATGTCAGTGGTCTCGCAATGATGAGTTTTTGACAGATATTGTATGTGCATATCTGTCAAAAACTGATCATTGTGAAGCCACTGACACGTTAGTAAATTAGTAGACTTGGCCTCCAGCTATATCTATTGTAACGCAAGTCGCCCACGGATCTGCTTTTTAAAATGCGCAAAAACTAAAAGACTAATTGTTTTCAGTGATCAGGAATCCGTTTGAATATATCTCACTAAATGTATCCACAACAGAAATAAATAAAAAGAGCCTAATTTTTGCTATCAACAACTCGGACGTACAAAAACCAAACGCGAGGCTGTCATTCTTGTCTGATATTTCTAATAATGGTATGTTACTAACAAGATCTGTTTTTCCTATAATTAATTCAAATTCAAAGTTAGTTAAAAAATATTGCATTGCAATTAATTTAATATTTTGATGCCTGCAATATGTAGAATTGATTTGGTGAAAAGGGACGGAAGTGTGTAACAGGAAGCCTGGGAAGCGCGCGCTATTTGATTTGACCAATGAGCGCGCGCTATTTGATTTGACCAATGAGCGCGCGCGGTGCTAGAGTTGGCCGTCAGATGGTACCAACCCATTTTTCGAGAGGTTGTAAACAGGATGATGAAGAAGACGCTGTAGATGACGATGATGATGAATATTGTTTATATCATTTAAACTTCAGCCAACATGTTAGATGTTACACACATATGCAAAGTTCTACTTTTATTCCAAATGATGTACCTTTTATTTTCAGGCGTTCGTATACGCGGCTTGCCTAGACATAACATCCTGTACCAGTACACAAATGATTTAAATAAAACGACTATTGAATATCAATATTCTGTGAACGATACTCTTCACTTAACTTGTGTATCCAAAGGTTCACTCGTTGTCGAATATCAGCGGTTTCAGTGGGAATTCAATGGTATGTATTTATTTATTTATTAATTGTTCTCCCTTCAATCAACTCTGCCTATCGCACCCACTGCTGGACATAGGCCTCTCCCGGTAGGTGTAGCATGAGCACCGTTTTGTCGACGGAAGAGTAGACAAAAATGGCGTTTCCTGTAGACAGTACGACGGCAGCAAAGTAGAAAGAGTCAACTGCACTTTTTACGAAATTCACTCTTTTACATAATTCGACTCAGAATTCTTTGTTTTTTCAAAGGATTTATCGGTTGTCAGTGTGATTTTGACAGTAAGGATAGAAAACTTTCTTCCGAAATAGTCTACCAGTCCTAGCCAAAGATCGTTAGAAATGAAAGACAAAATGACAGATTGTAGAAAGATTTCTACGGTGGATGTCAAAAATGAAGAAACGAACTGTCACTTTGTATGAAAAAGCTATGTCTATTCTTCGTAGAGATAGAAAGCGCCATGCTACGCCTGCAGGACGCACTGGTTGAAGACTCTTTCTTCAAACACTGCGGGATTGGCGATTTATTTTCCTTACAAGATATAATCTATCATGACAGGTTTCATAATATGAGAGGGCGGGTCTTATAATTTACTACATTTTCTAGGTGAAACCTCTATCTCTGCAGCATCGTTGACTCCTACGATGATTATTGTGTCTCAACCATTTACGAAGATTTTGGATGCAACCCACAACGGAAAAACAATAAACTGTGTTTATATGCAAAACAAAAACACTCGTTTCGAAAAGTCAATAGTTGAGATCATCCTCCGCTTAAAGGGAGCAAAAATTGGTGAAATTATGTCAAGTAAGTGACCGATTTACGGCCTGAGGCCCTAGGCAAAGTGACATTCTATCAGCGATAACGATGATGGAAAAGGCAAAGACTGACATAAGCTATCGAAAAGCTTATGTCAATCCTGTTCAAAGTCGTTGTAGAAATACGAAACGCTTTCGAGCGTTATTTACGTTGTTGAGCAAATTTTTTTTTCGAACTTATGAAGCAATTTGTTCCAAACCGATTCAGATTGTGATTGATCGTGTATTACGCAATTATGGTGCCGATGAGGTGAGGTCACGGAACAGAAAATCTGTTCCGTGGGTGAGGTGATGCCGATCCTGTGCATGACGCGCGCCCTCGGACGGCAGTGCTTGATTCGTTACATAGAATTTTGAGCGCCGAAAGGCAGCGTACAAGACGGAGACGCGCGCCTCGGGCGCCTTTTCTAACGAGGGCCTTATTTCGATCGAACACATATTATCGCAGCTCGGCACAGCATCGGCATCACCTCACCTCGTCGGCTCATCGTAAACCAGCACCCTATAAATAAACACACTTTCCATTACTATAATATACAGGATGTAAGGGTAAACACTCTTGTCATTCAAACCATGGGTAGTTGACTTAAATATAAAAATAAATGACCGAACACAACAAAAAAAAAACGTTATTTTCATTAAAAGATTTTAAAAAGTTTCTATCTGACACCGTGCTTGCTAGCGAAACAGCTGACTGACTAAGGGAGGGATCGCGCTCGCTGCCGGTCAGGTCACATCCCGTACCCCCCGCCCGTGTTAGAGACGCAAGTTCGTTGCCCTAGCGCATAGGGCAACGAACTTGCGTCTCTTGTGGTAAAATTTAGATGTAATTTTTTTTTTTTTTAAAGTTGTAATTTTCCATTGATTTTACGTTCTATAAATGAAACCAAACCACTGGTTTGAATGACAAGAGTGTTTACCCTAACAGCCTGTATATAGTATGGTCCTAACCAAAAGCGATCATCCCGCGAAGGCGCGAATACGCGATAGTCGCGCTCTTTTATATGGAAACGAAATAGTCGCGCAATCAAAGTCGCATTTGCACGTCAAAACTCATACAAATGATCGCGTCGATCGCGTTCTCGTGCGACGGTCACATTTGGTTAGGTCGCGGGGTAAGGCAATGAATATTGTTGAATTTTCAAAAAATTAATGGCATTGGGAGTGTGAGTTACACACGTCTAGCGTCTTGACCCCCAGGTGTCAACCGCAGGTGACGCTGGGGTGACACCACGCTTACGGCTGGGGGACGCGCTTACCTACTGCATTTTTTTTTTGTCATTTGGTTATAATAGGGAATATGCATGTATTTTTTTAATATTTTTATTCGTTAGTTTACATCGTCAAATAATAGTTTAAAAAAATTCGACGGCAAAAAAGCAATTTAAAGTAGTTAAAAAAATGTTTAAAAATATCCAACCGATCCGAGCTATTTAAACGCCCTCCATTTGGCGCGCTTGGTGTGGTGACGTCACACTTCGTGAAAACAGACAAGCAACTGTCAAGTCAACGTCAAACACTCCTTTTTCTATGAGCGTTTGACATTGACTTGACACTTGTTGATAGACTTGACATTGACATTTTGATTGTTATCCCGGATTGTTACGTCACATTAGCTCTTAGCCTTTTCAAGTATTTGAATTACCCACAGTTTCTTGGGACTTTAAAAAAATTAATTTCTCGCTCAAAAATAAATTTTATTCAAAAATATTGATGGAGGCATAATTCTGAAGTAACATAGTTTATAAAAAAAAATATTCGACCCGTATTTGAATCACATGCATATTCCCTATTCTTGTCAGAACATGTACATCAGCCGTCAAAGAACCGTGCAAGGTTGCAATTTGAGAGAGGCACACAGCAGTGAGCCTTTCTCGAATTGCAACCTTACACGGCTCTTTTTAAATTAGGACAATTTTATTACAGGTAAAAGACTGCCAAATTCGAAAATATCTGCCAAGTCTTTATCACTGATCCTAGGCAGTTCTATAGGAGCTGTGCTCGTCATAATAGGTCTGACTGGCGCAGCTTGCTGGTACGTGAGGGTTAGGAATGCTAGAAATAATATTGAGGTACGTAACTCATTACAGTGCCGCTTTTGGCTCTTAAATGACATTTCTTCTATCTGAAGACTTGAAGAGACAGCTGGAGCAGTGGTGGCCCAGTGGTAACGGACCCGACTTATGAGTCGTAGGTCGTGGGTTCGAACCCAGACAGGCGCTTTACTTTGTGTAAATAATTTCATCACCACTGCTCTCAAAACGGTGCAGGAAATCATCGTGAGGAAACCGGCATGTTCTAGAACCAAAAAAATTCGAAAACATGTGAGATCTACCAAGCCGCACTTGGCCCGCTTGGTGGATTACGGCCCACTCCTTCTCGAAGAGAGGAGGCCTGCTGTGTCCCAGCAGTGGGAATATTATAGGCTGAGTATGTGAACAGACAGTTGTGCTGTTGGGGAGTTTGTTGCGCCACTTCTTCTTCGCACTAGGAAGTGGTGAAAGAGACTGCGACCTCTGAGTTTGTTTCGGCCTTTCTTCTCAGAGTAGTCAGATAGGAAACGCCGACCTCATCTAGCTTCTTTTATATTTTTTATATGACGTGTAAAAGTGATTCCGATATCCTATTTACAGAATAAACATTTTCATTTCATTTCATCCATATTAATATTATAAATTCAAAAGTAACTCTTGTCTGTCTGTCTGTATGTTACCTTTTCACGCCTAAACCACTGAACGGATTTCGATAAAATTTGGCAAGGAGATAGATGGCATCCCGGGGAAGGACATAGGGTACTTTTTATCGATATACCACGCGGTCAGGTTGTATGTTGATCTAAATATTATTGGCGCTCGTAACAAATATGGATTTACTGAATTATAAACATTAAAATCAGCAATACAACTCTCTAAGCTCATGAAAGTGTATTGAATGACTATTTCATGAAATCATGACATTTGGCACTTTCATGAACTTAGTGAGTGCCATGATGCCTGATACTGACCTGCAAATTGCAAAAACGTAAGAAAATTTGAATTTCGCGGGCTACCCTAGCGCATCAACCTTAATTTCAATAGACAAAATTAAATATTTTGATTTTCTAATTTTCAGACCCCGTACGGAGATTTATCATACACACAGAATAACAGTCCAACACCGCAGTATACAAATGAATGTGAAAATCAATACGACACGTGTTACAGTGAAATTCCATCAAATAAAGAAACGTATTATTCAACACCAGTAAACGTAAAAAATTATTATATGGATCCTGAAGATCATTATTACACAGAAATAGACCTAAGTTTTAAGGCTCCCACCAACAGGCGCGATATCGCGGGCACGACAATGCCAGCGCTCCCTGTCGCGCCCGCGATACCGCGCCAGTTTGCACGAGCCGTTATGAACCATAAATTAGTAGTACCAAGTCCAGTGTATGATGTGCCATCATTTCAAAAATGATAATTTAAAAAATTAAAACTTTACAACGAGTTTAACGATATCGGAAGATCCCTTTTTATTAGGGAGTGTCTCAGCTGCCGGCGCCAGGTCCCGAATTGCCGCCGCCGGGTCCCGAATTACCGGCGCTGAGTTTGTAAAATAAAAGCGGATAATCGGGTTGGCAATTTGGCATATTTTAGTAGATAGGCGTGGTAGGCATAATTAAAAAACCGGCCAAGTGCGAGTCTGACTCGCGCACGAAGGGTTCCGTACGAAAAACGGCAAAAAAATCACGTTTGTTGTATGGGAGCCCCTTAAATATTTATTTTATTCTGTTTTTTAGTATTTGTTGTTAAAGCGGCAACAGAAATACATCATCTGTGAACATTTCAACTGTCTAACTATCACGGTTCATTGAGATACAGCCTGGTGACAGACGGACAGACAGACAGACAGCGGAGTCTTAGTAATAGGGTCCCGTTTTACCCTTTGGGTACGGAACCCTAAAAAGCATGTATTTTTTCCACTAATATATTATTTCCATAGTGCAGTAATCAAGTACCTACTGCCCGAAACCGAACTAATTAGATTAGGTTAATTATTTTTACTCGCAAAAAAAGATTAGGTTAGGTAAAGTTAGAACTATGACCGCCTACGCCAAAAGCGACTAGAATTATAGAAAAAAATACTTTAGTTAGGATTAGTTAGTTGGGATTCTGAATAAGTACTGGAAGGGTTTCTATAAACGCTGCGCCGTTATGGGTGTCCAATATGGGAGCCGCGGCGGTGCCGGCAGCCGATGTTTTTAATCTCGACTGACGGCAATAATGTCACTGCCGGTTCCCAATGTCGTTATTTTTGGGAGCCAGTGCCGGCAGCGGAGGCAGTCTCGTAATTTTATGTAGCGAACTAATTTATTTAATTTAATATTATTGTAAATTATACAAACATTGACAAATAAAAACTTTTTTTTTTGTTTTATTGACTCTAAGCCCTAACTTTATTTTGTGCGTTTGAGGGCCTAGACAAGTGACAATCGCTTCGAAAGCGTTTCGTATTTCTACATCGACTTTCAACAGGATTGACTTAAATATGCTTTTCGATAGCTTATGTCAGTCCTATACATTTTTCCCTTTTCCATCATCGATATCGCTGATAGAATGTCACTTTGTCTAGGGCCTCTGCACCCTAAGGTGCAGCGCAGACGACACACTTTTTGTGCGATCGAGTCTGTGACGCACAAAATGTCTGCATAGCATGCAAAAAGTCCGTCGGGAATTTGACGCAGACTCAACGCACACGACGCACATCTGCGATCATTCTGTCAGTAGAACTGTAGGGACGCCGGACGTAGACGCTATGGAAATGTAGATTGCATACTTAAAGTGTGCGCCGTCTGCGTTAGCGCGCGTTAAAGCAAACTTTCTATTTTTTTCGCGCACTGTTTGTGCGGCACGGCGCTGCACGATCTGCCAGAATGACACGGATTTTTAGGTGCGCTTGATTTTTTGCGCGTCGTATAATTCCTTAGGTCTGCATATAATTCCTTAGGTCTGTTCTATTTTCACAGACTAAAAAGTGCGTCACGGATAGTCTGCCATCTGCGCTGCACCTAAAGATCACTGTGGTTCTAGGTAATACAAAATCAGAGGTAAAATAAATCGTAGTGGTCGTGGCCACAATCTTGGTCACAGAAGCACTGGCCAAGTCCCTAACCTTAAGGCTAGGTTCACATTTGGTCGGACCGACACTTCACACTATAAGCCGGCCCGACCTGAACCGACCCGAACCCGACCCCCGTCGTTATCCGCTGCCCGGCTCGCCACCAAGCAATTGTCGTGTCTGAATATCCGGTAAATGTGTCGTCGCCGGCAGTTTAATCGGGTCGCCCTAATGTGAACAGCACTATTGAAATAAATATGCCAATTTGCAAGCCGGGGCCTATGCCCCGGGCGGCAAGTTCAGAGGGCGGCAAAATTCACACTTTACAGACGAATGGACAACTATCATCATTTACTTAACTTTGACCACAGAATAAATAGTAGTTCAAGTACAGAAATTTCACTCTTTATTTACTGTGGCCATCGCAACTCGTACTCTACGCTTCCTACTACATCCGCAAGCTATGAGCGAAGTTTTAGCAAACTAAAACTAATTATAAATTATTTGCGATCTTCTATGAGGCAGGAATGCTTATCGAGTCTTTGCAATAGCGATAGAAAATCAAATTGAACAAGAGCTAAATTATGACAAAGCCATAGATTTATTTGCAGAACAAAAAGCTCGAAGAGTAAAATTGTAATTTCAATTCAATTCACAAATGCAATATTTGATTTTTATTTTAAATCCTGTGTTGTTTATAAAATATATATCCTACAGTGTAGGATATATATTTGAACGTGTATTGACTGTAGGAGGTACACATTCATGTCTATACAGGGTCTACACCGTTGTCACTCAAACTATGGGGAGTTGACTTAAATATAAAAATAAATGACCGAGTAACAACAAAACAAAAGTTATTTTCATTAAAAGATTTTAAAAAGTTTCCATCCGACACCGTGCTCGCTAGCGAAATAGCTGAATGACTGAGGGAGGGGTCGCGCTCGCAGCCGGTCAGGTCACGTCCCACGCCCCCCACCCTTGTTGAGACGCAAGTTCGTTGCCTTAGAGCATAGGGTGAAAGGGTAGTAGTATAAAATACTCTTGTGGTAAAATGTAATTAAAATAAAAAAGTTTTCATTCTCCATTGATTTTACGTTCTATACATGACACCAACCACTGGTTTCAAGGATAACGGTGTTTACCCTAACACCCTGTTTATCTGTAAATAAATAGGCTTAAATAAATTATAAAGATAGGTAAAAATAAATATAAGTGGGCGGGGGCGGCATTTTATCAGATTTGCCCCGCCTAAAAAAAATTGAAGATCCGGGGCTGGCGACCAGCACTGGCCGACAGAGTCGGTTTTTCGTGCATACATCGAAGGACCTTGGCGCGCTCCGCTAACAGTGTTCAGTGCAGCGCTTTTGTGTAACAGCGACCGTTAGGGATCTGATATTTTGGCCCAAAAAGTTGGCCTTGGCCCATGTGTACACCGGGCTTTACGAACTTAAGGCTGTCTGACCGAAATGCCTTTAACTAAATTAAAAAGTAATTAGGTACTTAAATTGTCAGTGTCAAGTCAAAATTGTGACAATACGGGATTTTATAAACAAATATACTTATAATTTTTTTTATAGATTTTTTTCTTGTTTTATTTTTAGAATAATCGTACGCCCACTTATATAAAAAAATGGCTCCGAAAAAGGATGATAAAAAGAAACAGGATGGTAAAAAGGATAAAAAGAAAAAAGTAAGTGTATGCCCACTGCTGGACATAATATCCTTCCCCTAAAATTATACTTAACTTATTTTATTTTCAATTTTGTACCATATTTACTCATTAGAAAACTCCAAACACGTATTTATTATTTATGTACTTATTTATTTCCTTTCCTAAGTATCTACTTACATTTTTAAATATTTCTTAAATTAAAATGATAATATAAAAAAACATTTAAAAATATAAATAAGTAGAGGTCCGCCGGTGTCGGGAGCAGGGTCCAAGCTACCGGTGGTTAGGGCTGCAGAGACAGGAACCTCCTCACAATGCGAGCCGAAAAACCTCTAGAAAAGTTGGTCGAGGCTTTCGGCCATCAGGCCTTTGGCCGTTACGACAATCGGCACAATGATAGCCGAGCTCACATTCCACATGTCGACAACCTTTATTAATAATAAAAAATACGCAGCATCCGGTTAGACTGGAAGCCGACCCCAACATAGTTGGGAAAATGCTATACTTACAGATTTTCTTTTTTTTGTCAACCTCATCAACATTATCGTCCTGCATCCCAGGCTGAGAATTTCTTCTGACTGCACATTTTTACCAAGAATACTCCATTTGAAATAAGATTAGACATTTAAATAAACCTTTATACAGTCCGTTCAACCGATTTTGACTTCTATACCGTAGGCATAAGGATGGCATTAAAAGCAAAAAAAAGTTTACCCAATACCAACTGTCTACTGCAGGTGCCATTTGTCATGCCACCAACGCAATAGAAGTCAAAATCGGTTGAACGGACTGTAAAAAAGGTTTATTTAAACGTCTAATCTTATTTTAAATGGAGTATAAATACAAAAAATCAAAGAGTTATTTAAATTCTGATTTCGATTTCTCTTCTGTTTCAGGATACAGAACCTATAGGTATAGTATTAGAACATATTTTAATGTTTAAAACATATTTAAATGAAATTGCGAAATAAATAAAAACAGCTGTTCCCTACATGTCGTATCTTAGCATAGCTCGTCAAAATGTAGGGAACAGCTGATTGTTTTTTCACGATTTCAGGGTTAGTCCTATAGTGAAAGTTGTTCATAATGATGAGTACAATGACCCCTTAAATGATTTCGTGTATGAAGATACACCTTATAGACACTATCCATAGCATAAACTTATCACTCTATAATGTTCCAACTGCTGGGTCACAGGCCTCCACTCTGTGAGAATATAATCCACCACGAAAAGGTATAATTTCAGTGCGAAGACACGCGTCAAAGTACGCTGAGATGCGCGGTGCTGCGCAGCGGGTGTACCATAATGTATAGTAAATAAATTCGATATTGGTGCCGATTCTCTTGTACACCGAACTAAACTAACTAAACTATCACTAAAATTCCTTACTTTTTACTATGAGAATCTTAGAGCTATTCTGCCAACAAAAATCTCTAAATTTAAAAATTATTTTGACAGAACTAAAATCGAATTTGACAATCGCGACTCCTCTTGGTACCTACTTGTTTGCCTACGACGTGATTTTTTTTGAGCCGGAGAGGCGCGCAATATGGCCGTCTCGACGTATTTTTATATGGAATTTTTCGTTTTTTGGAAGAAAACAAAAAAATTAAATTACCAACATGTTAAGTATTACGGGTTTGCTAGTTGCAAAGGGGGTCAAAATTTTCATTATTTTTGCGATAGGAGTTTTAATTTAGTGAAAATGCTATTCTGAATTTGACGTTTTAACCAAAATTTTTGTTCTATATACATATAAAATCCTCTAACTAACTCTGACTATTTTTAATCACGATTAAAAATGTGTGGAATAAAATTAGATGTCATGAACTAAAATTCAAACCAACACCTCGAATTCAGTTGCAAAACGGTACTGTATCTTTTTTTTATTCTCTTTTGCTTTTATCTCGGAAATGGTGTGTCCTATCGCAAAAATAATGAAAATTTTGACCCCCTATGCAACCAGCAAACCCGTAATATTCAACATGCTGGTAATTTTTTTTTTTTGTTTTCTTCCAAAAAGTGAAAAATTCCATATAAAAATACGTCGAGACGGCAACAACGGTCTCTCCGGCTCAAAAAAAATCACGTGGTAGGCAAACAAGTAGGTACCAAGTGGAGTCGCGATTGTCAAATTCAATTTTAGTTGTGTCAAAATGATTTTTAAATTTAGAGATTTTTTTTGGCAGAATAGCTCTAAGATTCTCATAGTAGAAAGTAAGGAATTTTAGTGATAGTTTATTTAGTTTAGTTCGGTGTACAAGAGAATCGGCACCATTGTATCGGATCATAAAATAGTGCGCGTCGCTTCGCGTCTCGGTGTGAAGACGAATTAAACTTTGTTTTCATTAACTTGAGTTTTTTATTTTGAGTAGGTATATTATATCACGGTAGGTAGATTGGTAGTTCAAAGAAAAGTAGATTACGCACCTTGCTAAAGTGAGTAATTAATGCACTCGTGTTAATTTAGTGCCAACATGACACTCGTGCATTAATAACTTACTTTGCGCTCGATGCAACAATCTACTATTCTATCATGCTGCAATGCTTATTTTTTCAGACTCCGTTCAAGAGGAGACGCTGTTAAACACGACAGACCTGGAGCCTGAACCGGAAGAGGTCCAGTTCACTGACACGTCTTACACCAGCGCCTCCTTTGAGTCCTTACCTCCTCCTCCTGAAGGTGACCTCTATAAATACACTACATTCTAATCCTAACTTAATATTATAAATGTGAAAGTGAGTTTGTTTGTTACGCTTTCACGCTAAAACGGCTGAACGGATTTGGATGAAATTTGGCACATGGGTAGACTATGACCTGGAGAAGGACATAGGATAATCTTCAACTTGGATCACAGACGAAGTTGTGGGCAACAGCTAGTCTATTCATATTTTATCAAAAATATCTTACTCGTATAATCGGGTCAGGGCTCGATATTCACCCATAGCACAGAATAAATAAGTAGCAGTATTATATGTCTGCAATGACCTTGCAATAATTACGTACGGCCGCTCGGCCGAATATAAACCTTCCGCGTCCGTGCGTAACTGCCGCGCTAGATACTGTTGCGTACTGAGGGCCGAGACAAAATTACATTCTATCAGCGATAACGATGGAAAAGGCAAAAATGTATAGCTATCGAAAAGCTTATGTCAATCCTGTTGAAAATCGTTGTAGAAATATGAAACGCTTTCGAAGCGATTGCCACTTGTCTAGCCTCTCTGATAGGTAAACACTGAGATATCGAAACGCGTCGTTTGGGCCGTTTTCTATAAAGATAGAATACTTTTACTTATTTATACTGTGCTCAAAGGTACCCAGACCAACTATTCACATCCACAAAATGCTTCCCTGTGACGTCAGATTTATCAATAATACGTTACCATGGCAACCGACAGGCCCAGTCGTGTCTGTCTGTAACTTGTGAGTGAGTAACAATCAAATAAAAAGAATTGAACAGTATTTCATAATAAATTGCTTTTCAATCGAAAGAGGGGTAAGTAAGAATTTTATGTTTATATTATGCAGGAAAGGCTTGTTTAAACAAACTTGTTTTTCGCTGTAGAAAAAATTTATAGGTCAATTGAAAATTGGGGTCATATTTTTTTTGTTGGCTCGATTTTTTGGTTCCAGCTCGAGGTTGCTTATCGCATAAAACCTCACAGTACTTAACGATATATTGATGGACGTGACTTCGTACATCATTTGACGAGTACAAAAATTAAATTAATAAGATGGTTTGGTCATGTTGAGAGGATGAATGAAAGCCCCATTTACGAGGGGTGTTCAATAAATAGGTGAGAATGCGATACATTCTCCTTGGAAAGAAAAAAAGATACTGACAGGCATAGCCCAGACATTAGCCATGATGATAATAAAAAAAACAATCAATTCTCTTTTGTTTTTAAAAAATAGAAGTCATTTGTTTGCGTCGTTTCGGAACGTGTTCTGTTGTTTGTTTGTTTGTTTCACCAAGATAACGCCCCCGCGTACAAATCCAGACTTGCGATGGCTGCCATTCAAGACTCTGGCTTCGAATTGATGGCACATCCTCCATAATCACCGGACCTTGCTCCACTGATGTTTACCGATTTTTGCGGTTTAAGAAACATCTCAGGGGCCAGAAATTTGAAGATGATGCCGCAGTAGTCGCCGCTGTACACGATTTTTTAAGGGACCAAAAAAAAGATTTTTTAGAATGAGAATTTTAGTTTTAGAAAAAAGTTATACAAAGTGTATAACCCTGAAAGGTCGAGAAATAAAATAACAGATAATTGCATCATACTCATTCTCACTATTTATTGAACACCCCTAGTACACTCTGAAGAAGCGGGAGAAGAACGCTCTCCGAATCACGGCGATTCCTCAAACTCTCAGGCCTCAGCTATACCAGTTAATTGATTCAGGCGTGACTGCGGAAATCCATTATAAAATACAAGAGCCATAGATATACACCCCTTTTAAAAAAAAACGGGCACCTTAACAGTCATTGGCTTTTGTATGGATAATATTAATATTTTTACTATGTCATTAGCATAAAATGACTAGTAATTTGTTATAATCAATAAGAATATAGTTTTTTGGCTACACCCTTCTTCCAGCCTAGCTCTTATTGCTTTTTCTGCCATTACAATCGACACAAAGATACTTTTAAGTCTCAATAAGGCTGGATTATGCGACAAACATAAATTATTCTACTAAAAATAACGAGAAGTTAGTTTTAGTTGCCAGGATAACCTTCTAACCACAAACCTGCAAAATGTTAGTAAAAGTCAGAAACGGAAAACGGGATTATTATTGTTTTTAAACAAAAGTTTCGAATTTGGAATTAACTTTTTTTTTACACAGACTCTTTATTAACTTTACAACTAAATGATTACCAATAATATACAAAAATCAAAACCGCCCGTTTTTTTTGCAAAGGGGTGTACACTTTAGTATCCTATTCCGCTTAACTATTCTTCAATTATCATAAAAAACGCTGTAAGAACACTACACGTGTTTCACCTCTCAAAGAGGCATCGTCAGAATGACGATTGACCAATTATAAACCAGAACACGATGTGTTCTGTTGCCACACCGAGTGCTAGACACAGAGTGAAAGGTTTTTTATGACTCTTGAATAGTTAGGTACTAAATACAGGATGTAAGGGTAAACACTCTTGTCATTCAAACCATGGGTAGTTGACTTAAATATAAAAATAAATGACCGAACACAACAAAAAAAAAACGTTATTTTCATTAAAATATTTTAAAAAGTTTCTATCTGACACCGTGCTTGCTAGCGAAACAGCTGACTGACTAAGCGTGGGATCGCGCTCGCTGCCGGTCAGGTCACATCCCGTACCCCCCGCCCGTGTTGAGACGCAAGTTCGTTGCCCTAGCGCATAGGGCAACGAACTTGCGTCTCTTGTGGTAAAATTTAGATCTAAATTTTTTTTTATAAAATTTGTAATTTTCCATTGATTTTACGTTCTATAAATGAAACCAAACCACTAGTTTCAAGGATAACGGTGTTTACACTAACACCCTCTATCTACGTCTATTGTATTTTTTTCTCAGTTATACCGTCTAAATCAAATTTTTGACTCATAATTACTCTTTTTTTTACAGACACAAAAATTAAAAAGAAAAAGAAGAAGAAACTTGGGGTACGTAAGAATAATAATTATTAACAATCATGGCGGCGCGCCGCCTATATCTGTACATATATTATAAATTAAAGTCGCTTTTCGCGTTTCTCTGTAAGTATGTCCGCGTTGTTCTTCTAAACCACGCAACAGATTTTGATGAACTTTTCAGCATTGTTCAGAAAATTTATTTCGGAAGGTTTATGTGTATAATACTTTAGTATGAAACTTAAATATAACTTAAGAAATCTCGATGTTTTGTCAAGTAAAAACCGTGCAAACCGTGCGAACCGGGGTCGCTAGTCTGTTGTTTAATCTCTTAGACTAATTTGACAGGTGCAAATGTCAAACTCCAAATTGAAAAAACAAACAACAATCACATTGAAATGTCAAACTGTGGAGTTTAGCTAGCTAGTTTAGTTTGACCCTGTATAATGTGCGTTTTATTTGAGCAGATATCACAGATGACAAAATAAACAATTTTTTTCTTTCCTAGGAAGAAGAATCTTCCATCATTCGAGCGGTGAGCAGCGAATTGTTCCGGTGGTCAGAGGAATCTCTGAAGCCTCCCTATGGTTTTTATTCTATTTTCATCATCATTTATAGCCGAATAAGAAATTACAACATTAAAGGCCTACGCCACACTTGACGGAAATTCCGACGCCGAACTTCCGTTGCGGTAAATTCGTTACAGACGCAGCGAGCGGTCCGCGACGGAGCGACCGATCTTCCACGTACCTACTGTCAGTGTGCGGGCCCGTTATTAGTCATTTAACACCATGTTATGTCATGTTTGTTAGTCAACACCATGTACTGGCGTTCCGTCGCGGACCTTCCGCGACGGAACGCCAGTACATGGTGAAAGGCGAGCCCGCGTGCGCGCGATTGTACGTGCAGGAATAGAAGTCAAAATCGGTTGAACGGTGTTTATATGTCTAATCTTATTTCAAATGGAGTACCTATAGGTAAAAGACAGTTTATAGTACCTAACAATTTTTTAATTGAAAACTTTTTATATACACAGCTGACCTTTTAGAAGTAATCAAAGAAGAAGAACCGGAAAAAAAGAAAAAAGGCAAGAAAGGAAAAAAGAAAGTAGAGGAAGACATACCTGAGTTTGAAAAGGTAAGCCATGAAACCATAGAGATATAATTATAGTATAGAGTGCGCGCAACAAACTATGAACAGTAGGCACGGGTTTGAACTGAATTGAATGATTCATTTAATTGGGACTATATTTATAAGTATGTCTATATGTTCTAAGTTTGTTTGTACTATGTAAATTTAGTAATAAACAACAAGCATACTCGTGTAAAACTAAAAAAACTGAGTGAGTTTCATAAGTAAAATAATATCTGGAAAATGGAAATATAGCTATGACTATTCACAACCTACAATACAGGGTGTTAGGGTAAACACCGTTATCCTTGAAACCAGTAGTTTGGTGTCATATATTAAACGTAAAATCAATGGAAAATTGCAACATTTTTTTTCTTTTTTTTAAACTACATTTTACCACAAAAGACGCAAGTTCGATGCCCTATGCGCTAGGACAACGAACTTGCGTCTCAACACGGGAGGGAGGTGCTGGACGTGACCTGACCGGCCGCGAGCGCGACCCTACCCTCAGTTAGCCAGCTGTTTCGCTAGCGAGCACGGTGTCGGATAGAAACTTTTTAAAATCTTTTAATGAAAATAACGTTTTTTTTGTTGTTACTCGGTCATTTGTTTTTATATTTAAGTCAACTACCTATGGTTTGAGTGACAACGGTGTTTACCCTTTTTTTTATGTGGGTGGGAAATCATCCAATGACTTCTCCCGCTCTGGGCGGAGCGGAAGGGCGTGTCAGACTTTTACTGACTAAAACCCACCCGTGTTCCTTCAGTTGCCTGTTGCCAAGGTCCCGGTATCCCTTTCGGACTAACCCGCAACCCTGGCAGGCATCGGTCCTAGTGGACCCCGCCAATTGTGCTGACATCTCTTTGTGGCGCGCGTGGAACACGACGCGCCATCGACCCGGGCCTGGTCCTAATCGGACGGCGAGCTACCCATTGCTCGTCGTCCGCAAGCCCGCGCCTATGGTGGCCGGGAATCCACCTGGGATTCCCGACGCCCAGGGCGTCTCCAACGGCGGCGGTTAGGGGCGTGAGGGCGCAAACTTTGGCTCTTCCTCACGCGTTTCGCCTCCTCCTTCGCGAGCATTACTGCTTCGCAGAAGGAGGTGACTGCTTCCCATGCCCTCTCGCTCCGTACCATGGCCTGGACCAGAGCCGGACGCGAGAGGTCACCGCCGCCAATCGCCTCCAAGAGGACACGGCGGGGCTCCGCCCAAGCAGGGCAGACCTCCACCGTATGCTCCACCGTGTCCTCCGGGCGATCCACACAGTGGTGACACCCGGGCGTTTCCTCCCGCCTTATCCGAAACAGGAACCTCCCGAAGCAAACGGTGTTTACCCTGACAACCTATATAACGATCACACTCACAGCTTATCGACAATACTTATCGATATAGCTCGTTACCGATTGGCACGTAATTGCACATCCCTATCTGTCATGCACTTACCAATATAAGTATCTATAGCTCACTTGCCCACGATGCACACACAGACTAATTAGCTTATGCACACTAAGCGATTTGTGCAATACGCGCACTCTACTGTAACTATATCTCTATGCATGAAACTATTGAGCGCCGATGTTTAAATTAGCAAAACAGACGAAGCTTCAGCACGCATTCGCACATACGCATTCGTCCAACATACAATTTGAAAATCGATCCATCCCTAACCACAAAATATCCGATTTTATTTTTGTTATTCCTCCATTTCCCTTGCCAGCCATAAAAATGTTGTTTTATTACTTTTACAATGACAATAATGCTAAAAAGTGCAATAAAACCTACCCTTTTACATTTCTTGGCATTTTAATTTAGTCTTATGGCGGAAGAGCACGAATATTCCGTGTTTCTGTAAGAATAACGTTCCTGATTTTAGTCATATAAAATTTCTCCTTGATAGAGTTGTAAGCTATGGTTATAACATAAAACTAGAATTCAATAAAAACGAATTTAACGGAATCGTTAAAAGGATAAATGAAACAAATGAGTTTGGTGATACAATAAACATTTTAGGGACAAAAACTGTGAAGTGCTGTTGAAAATTGTGTTTGAATTTACGAAATGAATGATATTGTAAGTGTTTGTAATAAAACCATTTTTTTTTTTAACAATTCTTGTATTTTTTTTTTAATGCGTACATACATGTTGAGCTATTTATTTTTAAAATTAATTAAAAAACTAAAAGGGACTAACTAACTACACCAATAAATATAAAAAGTGTCCACTAGGCGTCGAAGTATTCGTCCGCATAGCTGTCATTCGGGACCGGATTTTTAAATCCAATATCGGCGACAAAATATAAAAATACATAGAAAATAAGTTCAGAATCACAGATGATGTATTATTGTTGCGCCACTTTTTCTTCCTAGCTAAAGCACTAGGAAGTGCAGGTGAGGATGGGCGTTTTGGGGGACTGTCTTATGTAATTTTGACGTTCGACTTGACTTTTGATTTTGGCTTATTATTTTTACTTGAAAAAAAATATATAAAGTAGAGATAATATTCAATAAACAGTATGTTATTTAACGAAGGGCGTTCCCGTTAACCTACAATAGTACAGCGTCTACAAAGGCAAAAAAAATGACTTGCCATTAAAAAAAAGTTTTTTTTTTTTGTAGTAAAGTATTCACAAAAAATATGAAATATCTTTTTCTTCCTTTCTGACAGATTGTGATTGTTTATGTCATTTTGTCTATTCTTCCATGGTGGTCATGCTACGCGTGCTGGGTACCTACCTTCTATTCCAAACTGTATCGGTCAGCTGTTTTTTTTTCGCGATTTCAATGTTGGCCCCATAGTAAAAGTTATTCATTTCAATATTTTCAATGGTCTAACTAATCACCTCTTAAAACTTGTAAAGTAATTTTTTTAACATAATGTTATACAGGGTGCAATCACTGGTAATATAACATAATATTACCAGTCGTTTGGTTTCATTTATTGATCGTAAAATCAACGGAAAATTACAACCTTTTTTTAAAATAAAATCTATATTTTACCACAAGAGTATTTCAGTATTTCACCACACGCGCTGTAGGGCAACACGGGACTTACGTCTCAACACGGGCGGGGGCGCGGCACGTGACCTGACCGGCCGCGAGCGCGATGTAGCGTAGGTGTAGGAGGTAGGTAGGAGGGGCGACGACCTCGGGCGCATATCCATGAATTTGCGGACGGTGTCGGATAGAAACTTTAAAAAATCTTTTAATGAAAATATGTTTTTTTTGTTGTGACTCGGTAATTTAAAGTCAGCTACCCATGGTTTGAGTGACAACGGTGTTTACTTACCCTTACATTTTAGTGTAGAAGTCTCTTCTCTGATATTCAATAATAATATTGTCATAGCCAAAAACATGGAAGAAGATGGCCAAGAAGGACCGAGATGCGTGGATGGCAAAGAGGATAGAAGAATGGAGAGCAGAGAAGGAGCTTGAAAAGTTAGTTTAAATCCCGCCCTATCGACCTATCCTGTCCTAGTAGGCGCACATTAGCACAGAGTAGTACAGAAGGCGCACTCCGCAATTTAGGTATGAATAAACCTACACGTAGATAACATAGTAATACAGTCGAATTGAGAACCTCCTCCTTTTTGAAGAAGTCGATTAAAAAGCCTAAGCAAATGTTGATTTTCTAATTTAAAATGATAATCTTGTCTCCAGACAAGCCAAACTGGCGGGCGCCAAGGAGAAGCGTGCCACACTGGCACGAGAGCGAGCCGAACAATTGGCCAAGGAGATATCCGAGCAGGAAGTGCGGAGGGACATTCTACAAAAAGCTGTGAACCTGTTTGGAAGTAAGAAAGAAAGAAAGAAAGAAAGACAATACATTTATTTAGAACAGACAGGGCAAACAACACAATGTAACTACAAGACAAAAAAAGAAACGAAGTGTGGCTCGCGGCAACAAGCTATCGATAAGTTTTATCGATAAATTGTAGGTTGTGTTTAGTCATAATTATACAACATTATTTTTTGTTTATGCTAAACCCGAAAAGGGGTCATTATACTCATCATTTTGAACAACTTTGAAATCGCGAAAAAAAAATCAGCTGTTCCATACATTTTTTCGATTAAGCGAACACAAATATAGGGAACAGCTGATTTTTTTTTTCGCGATTTCAAGTTTGGTCCCATAGGAAAAGTCGTTCAAAATGATGAATACAATGACCCCTTTTCGGCTTTAGCATAAACCAGAAGTACCTAACCCGTCAGGGCGGTAAATACGGAATATGAAATGTTTCATCATCATTCACGGATCATAAACAAAAATAGTATATTATGCAATTAGTGAATAAAGGACGGATTTAAAGCGAGGGCCATAGGTGAATCACGAGCAAGTGAAGGATTCTAACGACTGAATCACGACCGTAGGGAGTGATTCATGATGATTGAATCACGACCGTAGGGAGTGATTCAAGTGTTAGAATCCTGAACGACGCGAGGGATTCATGGCCCTCGATATAAATCCGTTTTATTCAAGAGTTGCATACTATACTTTATACCATGACTACGAGAAAAAGAACATGCAACTTCGAGTATGTTGTTATGTCAATTTTATGCCTTATTTTTATAGTACCTACACCGTAGCATAGACTACTTACTCCATAAGGCCGATGACTTCTTTTTCTTCGACAACTCATTAAAATAAGTTAGGAAAACAGACTCTGAAAATGTGCTCAGCTTGGTTTTCATTTTTCCATTTACTCAAACAAACAAACTCACACTCAAACTCATCGTAGGCTTTGATGTAAACCAGCCGTGATTTGTTGGTTAGCAAACTTTCTACTACATTATATCGGCCGCCCTCTCTTTCATAAACTCAGGTGTCAACACATCTTCATCACTTGAAAACATTTTCAATCGATTTATTATTAAGTAACCCTAAACTTTTTGTTCGTACAACTTACAATATTTAAAATAGCGCCCATTTACTAATGATAGCAAAGAACACAAAACAGTTTTAATTCTAATGCTAAACTCCTGTTCGAAAATCAAATCAAATAGGAGTTTGTCTATCATTGAGATGGAGTTCGAACAAATTGGTGTTCTAAATTCAAACACCAAAACAGTGATTAAAAGTGCTTTTTATTCACTGTTTTCAGTGAATAAAATAAACTTTTTAGAGGGGGCATGGTATAAATAAGGTTGTATTTATAGATATCATTTTATTTATGAAACTCACTCAGTTTTTTTAGTTTTACACGAGTATTCTTGTTGTTTATTCTATTTCTTACCAAAACATAGTACAAACAAACTGAGAAGATACAGACATTTAAAGACTCAATTAAATGAATCATTCAATTCAGTTCAAACCCGTGCCTAACTATTCATAGTTTGTTGCGCGCACGCTATATTATAATTTATATCTCTATGGGCTGATTTCATCAAAGTCAGATATCTTTTATCCGTGGAATAAAATTGTTTCAGTTTTTGTACCTGTCAAAAATTCAAAATTTATTCGCAGGATAAGACTTATACTCGGTATAAAAGTTTGGTGAAATTCGACCTAAGTGACACAAGTTTAAAATACTCTTATTTCATTCTTCTGTCTTTCTTGTTCTTCCTGCGAGAAAGAGATAGCATTATCCTAAGTTTAGTTTAGTAGAATCGGCGGTTATATCATATTGATTACCTATTTCTTTTAGGTTTCGAAAAGCAAAAGATGAATTATGAGCTCAAAAAAACACAAGACGCCGAGGTATGTAATAGTTACACTATTCTGTTACAATTCTACAATAACAAACAAACAACGAACTAATTGCTTTTATAGGTTAGGAAAAAATTATACCTAGTCAAAATTGTTTATTTAGATTTGTACATAAATAACGATAGCATTGCCATCGAACGTGGCATTCCGTATGCTATCGTGGTCTAAAAATGTTTATCAGTTTTCAAATTAGATTCTTTACAATATAGTCTAGAATGCTATATCTCCTTTTTATTACTTTCATTTCTATCATTCATAATTTTAAAGTTGACACAATATTATAATGACACATAGCAAAGAAATTAGGTTTGAATTTTGAATATTCGACCTTGCGACATAGATATGTGCATGCAACTATAAGCCTTGAGGTGGTAAACATTCTCAGACCGCGACCGTAATGTAACGGGATTATAGATCATTATGATTTCGACAGACTTTGTAGTGCTAGCAACCCAACAGCAACTTTATTGTAATGAGATTAAAGATTACTGTGATTTTGTCAATGATGTCAAATCAAAGCTCAAGCTGTCACAAACTGTGAGAGGACTGTACAAATAACTCAACCATTGGTAAATCCTACAGAGCTCGTGGCTAAGTAATAACAGCTGCACGGGTCGATCCATCAGGCTAAGCTACTCTTGCCGGGGTTGGTCCGTGGTGATTATCTTTACATACCGAGACTCCTCCGTGCCTCGGAAAGCACATTAAGCCGTTGGTCGGGCTGTCATTCGTGGATCTTTCACGGTCGTTACGGGTGTTCAGAAGCCCGAAAGTCTGACAACCAGTCTTACCAAGGGGTATCGTGTACACAGTTACTGGGTTGTGGAGGTCAGATAGGCAGTCGCTCCATTTAAAATACTGGTGTTTCATTGCATCCGGTTAGACTGGAAGCCGACCCCAACATTGTTGGGAAATGAAATGAAATGAAATGAAATGAAATGAAATTGTTTATTCTGTAAATAGGATATTGGAATCACTTTTACACGTCATATTAAAAAGTTGTAAAAATAAGCTAGATGAGGTCGGCGTTTCCTATCTGACTACTCTGAGAAGAAAGGCCGAAACAAACTCAGAGGTCACCGTCTCCTTTAAAGTCCAGACATAATCTTGGTCAGGCCATATGAGGACCATGTAGATTAGAGTCTGAAATGGTCTTTTGAGGAAAGAACCACACAGATTTGAGTGGACCTGTCCAGTCAGTGCAAGCATTTGTCAGTAATAGTGGAGCTCAACTCAGAACTTAAGGAGCTCAACGACTCGACGAACAATACCAAAGAAAGGACATTTGGGTAGGTCGCATAAAGTTCTCAAATTGCCAGACCTTCGCTAAAACTAACAGAACGAAAAATAAATATCCACATAGTCCTCACATTCACAATAAAACAATACTTTACAAGTAATCATCATGTCATTTTTTATATAATATTCAATAATGTCAATTTGTATATAAAACTGGTAGGTATATTTTTATGGTTTTCCATAATATTCAAAATGTCACAATGCTTAGCAGAGCGAGCAGCTCAATCCCATGCATTTTTGTCTTCTAAATAATCTGAGATTTTATAGTACCCTTTTTTACAAAGTTTGGTTTTAATACAGCTTTTAAATCGTTTAATGGGTAAGTTTCGAATGTCAATGGGAAGTTTGTTGTAAAAGCGTATACATTGACCCATGAACGAGTTGCCTACTCTGTGGAGACGAGTGCGATGTACAGCAAGATTGTGTTTATTCCTGGTATTTAAACTATGAATATCGGACATTTTCTTAAACTTTGATATGTTTTTGTGTACGTACAATAGGTTTTCAAATATATATTGTGAGGCTACAGTCAGAATATCTATTTCTCTGAATTTTTCTCGAAGGGAATCTCTTGGACCTAGGTTGTAAATGGCTCGAACAGCCCTTTTCTGTAAAACAAAGATAGCATTAATGTCCGCACAGGCTCCCCAGAGAAGAATCCCATAAGACAGAAGACTATGAAAATAACTAAAATAAACAATTCTGGCTGTATCTACGTCAGTTATCTGTCTAATTTTTTTAACGGCATAGGCGGCCGAACTAAGCCTACCTGACAATTTTTCTATGTGTGGGCCCCATTGTAATGTTGGGAAAAGGCTAGGCAGATTGATTGATTGATTTTGGTAATTCCTACAGTGGCAGCAATATCTTCGTTGTGATGGTCTTCCGGATCCCCGAATCGTGACTGAGCTGAATACATTCCTTCATGTTTGGCAGAATAGTGAAATAATGGATGATAACGAGTTAGACAAGAAATTTATTCAAGTTCTACCGGTGCGTATGATTTATTTTTTATTGAAGTGAAAACTTCTTTAGGCACGTTGAGCACTTTTTGGGTGAACAAAAATCATCAAACGTCATCGTCACGCTTGAAGTGATTTGTTTTTTTAGCGCCATCTACCGTCTACCGTTTGAATTACGTTGAGGTTACGCATTGTTGCTTAGTTTTCACTCCAACGGCAGTCCCCAACTGCCCCGCATGTTTTTATCTGTATTAACTGGACAGTGAGAGGTGGAAAGAGAGTAGGGAGGTCTTTGCCCAAAAGTGGGATAGTAAAGGATAATAAAAAATAAGAACTAAAGTTCATAGGGCGCAAGCTTCAGGGCAGCTCGCGAAATTCAAATTTTCTTACGTTTTCTGCAATTTCCAGGTCAGTATCAGGTTGTATGTTGATCTAAATATGATTCGCGGCCGTATCAAAAACCAAAACTCAATAACCCGATCTGGTAAAATTACCAGATCGGGCAATGTGTTATAGCGTTTTTTTCCAGCAGGCGTAGCATGGCGCTTTCTATCTCTACGAAGAATAGACATAGCTTTTTCTATACAAAGTGACAGTTCGTTTCTTCATTTTTGACATCCACCGTAGAAAACTTTCTACAATCTGTCATTTTGTCTTTCATTTCTAACGATCCTTGTCTAGGTCTTTTTATATGTAGACTATTTCGGAGGAAAGTTTTCTATCCTTACTGTCAAAATCACACTGACAACTGATAAATCCTATGTTAGAACAAAGAATTCTGAGTCGATTATGTAAAAGAGCGAATTTCGTAAAAAAGTGCAGTTGACTCTTTCTACTTTGCCGTCTCGTACTGTCTACTGTCTACAGGAAACGTCATTTTTGTCTACTCTTCCGTCGACAAAACGGTGCTCATGCTACGCTTGCAGCTGGATTTCCTCAACCCGGAGTCTGGATTTGTGTTCAGTTGATGGCAATAGGCTCGCCCCCTATTACAAACTGGCGAAATGAGGGTGTATAGCTACTCTATACAATAACAAGCAGTGGCGGATTTACAAACTTTAAAGGTATAGGCTGTAAAGTTTTTGCCGCTCTTGCATGTCCTCGATTGTTTTACGCAATCCAACAATTTCGTTGAAATTGAGCGTAAAATAATTTTTGGGTATATTATTGAGCTCTTTCGTGCCTTATTTTCTTTTGTTTCGATGTTGTTTTCGTTTTTCGCCTCGATTTATTGCAGACTTCTATTCGACATGGAGGATACTGTTCTAAAAGTCATTAATTAATCATTTAATAGTTCATTTCATGTTATCGTTAAAATCAGAAGTATCAAGTGATCAACTTTAAAAAAAACTGCCTATGTTGCTGTTACAATTGAAAACTAATTATACTATCAAATTCTATATTTATTTCTGAAGATTCTGGCCGAGTCTCGTAGGAACCCCTGGCATTCTCCTTTGCCGCCCCAAAAATCTGCCGCTCTAGGCTCAAGCCTGCTCAGCCTGCTGCTAAATCCGCCACTGATAACAAGACAATGAAAAGCTATACTACAGGTCCACCGCTGCGTAACCTTTCGGGGAATACAGGCGTGATGCTTTGTAATAACTAATTACTTAAATAATATTAATGTTGTTCTTACAGCTCCTGGAAATGCTGGAATTATTTCACGCCAATAACAGACAGTTCACTAAAAGACTGGCCGACAATTATAATGAGGTAACCATTCTAATAGAACATTGTAACAGCGGCGGGACTCCGTGAGCGTTGAGGAATGAGCGGCCTGCCCCCCCCGTCTCGCCGCGCACATACCTAAGGCGCAGTACAGCGATTTTGGCCAAACTATAGCTTCATTTTATATGAAAACTAGCTGATGCCCGCAGTTTCGCGGATGTCGGTTATTATATACCTTCCTGGAGAACCACTCTATCCATTGGTGAAAACAGCATGAAAATTGGTGCAGTAGTTTTTGAGTTTATCGCGAACAGGACGACAGATAGACGCGGCGGAGGACTTTGTTTAATCCTACACAGTTGTGGAATTCCGTCTTTACTTCATAACTGTTGAAATGTGGGTGAAGTCGTGCTGCCTTGAATGATGTTTTCATATTTCTAGGCCCGCCTAAACCTCAGAGCCCAACTGTCCTTCGCTATACAAATGGCTTCGTACAATCTTCTTCAAGATCTGGAGAAGAATCTAGTCGCCGAGACTACGAAGCTATCCACGTACCAGAGAGAATTCAAGGGTCTGCGGCTCAACCTCTGGGTTGCCATGAGGTGGCCTACCAGGAAACCCAGACCAAATGAACCGGAACGGTGAGTAAAGATTTTATCTTTATAATAAAAAGAAACATAAACTCATCCTCATAAAACTAGCTATTATTCTTATTCCTTCTCTGTCCATGCTGTAAGATTGTTGAACTCCTGCCGCCTAACATTCGTGATTTAAACACGGTTTCTCTATTTAAATTTCGTGTAAAAGAGCATTATCTTTCTCTCAACTTCATAGTATAGAATAATACATATAGGTACCTATTAGTGTATTTATGTTTATATATTTAAGCTTTATGTATTTATTAAAGTATATGTTAATTTTCTTGCGTATATGGGTTATGCATATATAATAGTTTTAGTTAAGACTTCGTATAATCATGTTTTTCTCTTCTTGTTCTCACATACTATTGTCTACATTTCTTTCTCATTTCTCCTTTCGCAGGTCTGCTGGAAGAAATTTCTTAAGAAATAAGCAGTACCTTTGTACTCATATTATAATTATGTCGTATCTTTATGTATTTTACTGTGTGTACATAAATAATAAACAAATAAATAAATAAAGCCACGGGGAGTGCGGCTACGTGCGTTTTGCTACAGTATAGATACATTGCGTGTGAGGTTAAGAGCGTTGATTCTAAAAGTTGGCAACGTCGCAAATAACTGTCAAATATTTACCCGTTTTGATTATTTTGGCAATATTACTGTATGGAAATAAGAGATATCGCTAACTAACTTACTAGAATATTAATAATTAATTGCAATTACTTATAACACGGAATTTAAGTTGTAACCGGTTTTAGGTGTAAAAAAGGCATTTGGAAAGTTTCCAAATCCTTTTTTTACAACTACTTAAAACGAAATATTCGGTGTAACGATATTATTTATTGCATTTCATAATCAATGTTTTAGACAGCTGGTTAGCCTTTTTTCATATACAGTAATATTGCCAAATTAATAAAAACAGCGAAATATTTGACATCTATTTGCGACGTTGCCCACTTTCAGAATAAACGCTCTAAACAAATCAGGTTTATTGGATTCCCATAACGTTCCTGAAATAATTTCATGTAGGTACCGGTTGTCTTAGTATGATATACTGAATTCATCCCATCAGTCTGCAGAGGGCTGTCCCTTACACCCTGAATGCAAGGATAAACACCGTTGTCACTCAAACCATGGGTAGTTGACTTAAATATAAAAATAAATGACCGAGTAACAACAAAAAAAAACTTAAAAGATTCAAAGATTTTAAAAAGTAAATATCCGTCACTGTCCGGATACTCATGGATGGATACGCGCTCGAGAGATATGCGAAACAGCTGACGGAAGAGGGCCCGCGCGCATGCGGCCGGTCATGTACCGCACCGCGCGCCCCGCCCGCCCCCGCCAACCGCCGCCCGCTGTGTTGAGCCGCAAGTTCGTTGCCCTTGCGTATAGGGTGAAATATTCTTGTGGAAAAATATAGATTTCCTTTTAAAAAAAAGTTTATTTATTTAATTATTTAACTATTTATGTACACACATAATAAACAGACAAGAAGAAAAGAACAGAAAAAAAACGTACAAAGGTGATGCTTATTTCTAAAGAAATCTCTTCCAGCACACCTGCGATAGGAAAGTAGATAAGAGATGTAGACACCGTGTGTAAAATTCATACATAAGTACATAAAATCAACACAACTCACTTAATAAACTAGAACAAATAATATGATCATACACTTACATACAAATATAAATACTACATACATAATATAAACTACCTACTTCATAAATATATATCGAAATAAATACATACACAACTATGACGAAGTGGAAAGATAGTGTTCTTTCACTCTTCTTTTAAACACTGCAACAGTTTGGCAGTCCCTAATGTCAGGCGGAAGGGAATTCCATAACCGCACCGCGTGCACAGTGAAGGAGTCGGAGTAGAAGTCAGTGGAATGGGGAGGGGACTTAAGGAGATTTCTATGATGCGACCTGCAAGGCGCATCAGAAGGACGGGCGAAGGAAAAACGCTCCCGCAGATAGGACGGAGTTTTAGGATTGTGAAGGAGGTTAAAAAGTAGACACAATATCCGAGAGTTCCTGCGAAGTCGAATAGGGAGCCACTTGAGTAGGTTGCGATAGTAAGTTGTTTAAAGTTGTTTTTTTCCATTGATTTTACGTTCTATAAATGAAACCAAACCACTGGTTTCAAGGATAACGGTGTTTGCACTAACACCCTGTATTTTTAGCAAAGTTAGGGACCTAAAAGATGAATTAATGCAAGCTAATAGTCGTATTATTCAGTTGGAAAAAGAAAAAGAATGTACTCAGGTTAAAGAAACTAACCACTTATACAACGAATTATTAAATACTAATTGTAACCCTCATTCCATTACAACTATTGACCTTACTGAAGATTCCTTGCTGAAACAGAATTACAGTTATAAAGTTAGCCATAGGAAAATGAAAAAATATGTAAAATTGAATAGAATAATTAAAAAATGTAATCGAATTAGAAAACAACAACAACACTTTTCCAAAAATATTCCACTAAGAAAAGAACGTGTTGATTTACTTAATAAACTAAACAATTATCAAATCAAATTAGAAGACAGCAAAAAAATCTATGAAATTGATACGCAGCGCTTACAGTCTGACATACAGTTACTTGAGGAAAGACTTAGTTCCCTTTACATTAAATATGTGGGCTCTCAGAACCAAATTAAAGAACATATTCTTGCTGCAAATGAGTTAGTTATGTGTCAGTGTACTTGTCAGAATGTTTTAAACCCTGAAGCTGTCCAGTCTCAGGCAACGGAGGACCCGTCCCAGACTGAGAGTTTATCTGGTATAATAGAAGATCTATCTCAAGTGGTACAGCCTGAGATTGGTAATTGTCCATCATTCAGTAGTCATGATTGTTATCATTCAATTATGTTCTCAGATAGTATAGGAAGAGGTTTAGGTAAATTAATTAGTAATAACCTGAGTTGTTCTACTCAAAATTATTGTATGCCAGGGTCTACCTACAAACAAATAATGGCATCAGTAACAGGAAATGTGTTCAATCCTAAAACCAACATTACTGTATTTGTAGGTAATAGTTCTAAGGTCAAAATAGAAGAAATAACTGATTGTGTAACTGAGTTGTTAAAGCTAAATTGTAGTAAAATAATATTGTGTGCATTCCCATATTTTGAAAAATTGACAAAAAGACAAAACAATTATATTCATATGCTTAATAAACATATGCAATTCTTAGTTAGCCATTATAGTGACAAGCTTGTATTTCTTGACACCAACACTTTTGTGGAAACTTTAAAGTCGACTAGGGGTACTGTGTATCTGCCTGTTAGTTTTAGACACATAATAGCAAGGCTATTAGCTTTTTATATAAACTCAGACATAAATAGTATGTCGAAGTCTTGTATTATTAACACCACAATGATTAGTAATAATACTAATAATAAGGTGGTGAAACTGAATGAATGTAGCTCAAATGCTATAAATAGTTTTACAAATTGTACGAAGGAGTATCCATGTCCCTCACTGACTATGAGCTCACTGCCTGGTGATGACATTGAAGTCTTGGGTTTAACTCCGGATAGTCATTTAAACTAGTTTATAAGACAACAGAAGGTACCAGTAAGAATATTCTTATAACTAACAACAACAAGGTGTCTTCTTGCTCTAATATAAGTAATTATCAAAAAGGAGATCAGCAGAATGCCTTGAAATTATTTCATCAAAATATTCAAGGTATTTCTTCCAAATTATTAGAAATTGAAATGTTTTTAGAAAAAACACAGTTTGAGATTGTTTGTTTTACTGAACATTGGCTAAAGGATTACCAAATGCTAATTAATTATAAGAACTACAGTGTGGGCAGTTGTTTTAACCGTAAATCTATGCTACGCGGAGGTTCTCTGATCTTGATAAAAAATTGTTTAAAATCTAAGCAACGTAATGACATAGTTGGTTTATCAGTTGAACATTGCATCGAACTGTCCTGTGTTGAGCTGGATAAGCATGTCGTAGTGTGCGTGTACAGACCCCCTAATTATCAGAACTTTTCCTTATTTGAGTCAATAATGGAAGATGTCCTAGCGAAAGTTGCATCCAGTAACAAACCCGCAATTATTTGTGGTGATTTTAATACTAATATTCTGGAAAATAATTCAAATAGCTGTAGAATGTTAAGCCTTTTTAAATCGTTCAATTTATCGAATGTTTTTACAGAACCGACTAGAGTAACTCCAACTTCTGCTACTTGTATCGATAATGTCTTCTGCGATTGTGATTATTTAGATAAAGCCATCGTAAACTATTTGCCGTCTGATCATAGTGGACAAACGGTAACTTTTAAGTTTAAAACACCAATGCAAAAAATGCAAATACAATTTAGACCGATTACAACAGGCAAATTAAATAGATTCAATAGTACCCTAAATAATAAGTTAAATACCCTGGGCCAGAATATGGACGATGCAAACAAATTGTATGAGGATTTCTATTCAGTAGTGCACACTGAATTTAATAAAACTTTTGAAAAGAAAACAAAATATATTTGCCCTAATTTTATTTTTAGTGACTGGGCAACTAGAGGTATTAGGATAAGTAGGGAAAGACTGTTCGAGCTGTATGGCCTTAAGCCTTACATTAACACTGGAACTTTCAATAAGTATGTTGCTACATATTCCAAAATTTTTCGAAATACCTGCAAGATAGCCAAAGCCCTGTTTATTAGCAACAAGATCAAATCAGCAGAAAATAAAATAAAATCAGTTTGGAAAGTTATAAATAGTGAAACTAATAAGAATAAAATACGAAACACTGATTACACATTGGAGACTTCACGTGGTGCCATAAGCTCTAATTTAGAAGTAGCTCAAGAATTTGTACACTTCTTTACTAACATACCAGCTAAAACGACGGAAGTTTTAAATTCCTCACCCGACGTCTCAATTGATTTATTAAGAGCGAACGTTCCAGGCTGCCCAGTTGAATTTCAATTTAAGCATATAAACCCTATGATAGTTATAAAAGCTTTTCGACAAATCAAAATAAAATTAACCGAAGATCTATGGGGATTATCTATCAAAGTTTGTACATCCATAATCGAGACTATAGCACCATACTTGGCTTTAATATTTAATTTATGTGTGGATCAAGGAGTCTTTCCGGATTTAATGAAATACAGTAAGGTTATACCACTTTTTAAATCTGGAGACAGTAAAGACACCAACAATTATAGACCAGTGTCTGTTCTGCCGGTGTTCAGCAAGGTCTTCGAAAAGGTAATGCTCAATCAAATGCTTAATCATTTTAACACCAACCAAATCTTACACGATCAGCAGTATGGTTTCACCAAAGGTCGTTGTACGACTGACGCCGGTGTCACCTTATTAAAACACATTTTTACTGCGTGGGAGGAGGCCCAAGATGCCATAGGAATCTTTTGTGACCTCTCCAAGGCATTTGACTGCGTAAATCACAAAACCTTACTGTTAAAACTTGAGCATTACGGACTAGGTAAACTTGCGCTTAGTTTAGTAAAATCTTATTTAACTGATAGACAACAGCAAGTTCAAATAAATGGTGTCAATTCACTCGGTTTAAATGTAAAAATGGGTGTTCCACAAGGCTCGATATTGGGTCCTTTCCTCTTTTTAGTATATATTAATGATCTACCCCATTTATTAAAAAACCAACCACAAATGGTGTTATTTGCTGACGATACTTCCTTAATTTTTAAAATAAATAGACGTGCATCAAATCTTGACGACGTAAATAACACCCTACTGCAGGTCCAAAATTGGTTCACTGCTAATAATTTAGTATTAAATGGGAAAAAAACTAAATGCATGAGATTTGCTTTACCGAATGTTAAAAGTAGTGATTGTGACATAATATTGAATAGGGAGAAACTAGAATTCGTCAATAAGACTGTTTTCCTGGGGATCACACTCGACTCAAGGCTGCAATGGGGTCCTCATTTAACATCTCTTGCAGGACGGCTAAGTTCAGCAGCATATGCTGTGAGGAAAATCCGTCAATTCACTGATGTAGATACCGCGAGGCTAGTCTATTTCAGTTACTTTCATAGTATCATGTCTTACGGTATTTTACTATGGGGACGGGCTGCAGATATCGAGTCTATTTTTATTCTGCAGAAAAGAGCTATCAGAGCAATATATGGCCTCCGTATGCGCGATTCTCTAAGGGAACTGTTTAAAGATATTAACATCATGACGGTACCTTGTCAATATATCTACGAAAACATCATGTACGTAAGGAAAAATCTAAGTCTTTTTAGTAAAAGAGGTGAAAAACACAATTATAGGACTAGGAATAGGGACCAATTAGTTCAACCGGGCTTCAGACTGGCTAAAGTAGACTCATCCTTCATGGGGTACTGTTTAAAATGTTACAATAAAATACCTCCCCACATACTCCAACTGAATGAAACAAAATTTAAATCTTGTATAAAACGCACACTATGCCGCCAAGCATATTATAAATTGGGGGATTACATCACTGACAAAAATGCTTGGCTCAGCGCTGGTCCAGCTCCACAGGGCGCAACAACTAATTGATTAGCATACGAAAATATTGTTGGAGCTGCTGAAGATTGTAAAAACTATTTTTACATTGTATAAATTCAATCTCCTAGTATTGTATAACTGCATAGCACATGTGTGTGAGCACTATGTACTTACCTAAGTACGTTAAAGCTACCATTTACTAGGTACGTCTTTCATTGACTTGAATGTGCCCTGGCGGCTGAAAGCATGTCATGCTCACTTTAATGTCTCGCTGGTGGTGGCGTGTGTGTTGGATCATTAAGTTCCCTTCAAAATGGTTGAGCTGAATGGTGCTGATCCATGCGTCATGTTCGTGAACGGGCGCCATCAGTAGGGACTGGTCATCTATTAGCTGCCACGGCTTATTTTGATTTATTTTAATTTTTGAATTGTTTTGTATCGTTTTATCTTTTATTTACGGACTCTTTTAACCTGCACGTTTTTCTACATTGTACTCACATGTATGATTCCAACATGAATGATGTAAACAACATATTGTAACAATATTCTGATTTAAAAGAGTGTCCGTGGAGTTTCTTGCCCGTTCTTCTCCATAGGAACCTACTACGCTTTGGAATGGGCAACTAGCTTCATATTTTCTGACTGACCGACCCTTTGACAATTCAAAAGTGCCTGTAATTGGTTTATTTGAAATAAATGCTTTGAGTTTGAGTTTGAGTTTATTTTAGCCGTGTATTACCATGACGGGCTCCTTCATGAAGAACCAAACCTTTACTATTTTCAGAGCACCAGTGGAATTAAGCTTCCCATCCATGAAAGTGACAGTGATACTGCCTAAAATAATAGACGGGTCGTGTGTCTGTGTGCGTGCGTCCCGATCTATGATCGACCTACTCAGCGAAAGTTCCAGATCTTTCAATTTGATGTTTGATATGCCTAAACGATATGAAGGTATGTAACTTTAAAATGCATGTAATTATTAATGTGTAACATCTTTCCTTTGGCTTTCCTGCAATCTGTGGGAGTGATTTCGTGAAAAGGGACGGAAGTGTGTTACATAACAGAAAGCCGGCGAAGCGCATGTAGGTAAAGATGAAATAATGCACACGCGCGCCGCCCGCTCGCGCATCTTCTCATACCTTTCATGTGTTCAAGTCTGTGCGCTTCGAACATAATTTACACGCCCGTTTTTGTGAAAACGATTGCCGTCGTAAAATGGCAGTTTCCCGTACTGAATCACGCGTGATTAGCCTTTACACGGACACTCTTTCTTCTCTGAACCGCCTTTACACGAGACGCGCTTTCACTCGCGATCGGAGTGTACACGATTGAACGCGGGAAAGCTTGCACGCGCAATCGTGTGTGATTGTTTTTATCCATTTTTATGTGCGTTGAATTATGTTCGAAGTGCACAGACTTGTTCCTACGCATGAAAGCGCGAGCGGGCTGCGCGCGCGTGCTTTCTCGTTCTCGTTTTCTATCTTCACACGCGCGTTCTTTCCTGCGTGGAATGCCTTTCACGCGTAATACAGTAATACAGAAGTAATACCGCGCGAAAGAATCAACGCACATAAAAATGGATGAAAACAATCACTCACGATTGCGCGTGCAAGCTTTCCTGCGTTCAATCGTGCACACTCTGATCAAAGTCAAAGTCAAAGTCATATAAAGTCAAATAATTTATTTCATGTAGGCACATTAAAGACACTTTTGAACGTCAAATACATAGAAATAGAACTGATTCTAATTGCCCCTTCCAAAAGGTAGTTTTCGTATGGAGAAGAATGGTCAAGAAACTCCACTGTTACTCTCTTAAAAAATGTTTTACAATATTTGGTATACATCAATTATATAATTACATGTGAAGACGATGCACCGAGAATACAATTACTGTACCACAATAGGTAAAAAAGAATTAAAAATGTAGCAATGACAATTAAATTAATTATGTATGTGATAGATACATGGTGCTCACATATTTACAAACATTGTATAAAAGTATACGATATCACAATATTCCTAACAACTTACGAGATCGCGAGTGAAAGCACGTGTCGTGTAAAGGCGGCTAATGTGAATGTTCCAGATCTCTTCACATTTAACGTAAAGGAGATGATGGAGAGTCAGAGAATTAGAAAGCAGCAGGAAGACGCAAGGACCAAGTTCTACAAGGAACTCCGCGAGAAGATACGAGAGTTGGAGAACTATATCAAAGTTAACGTGTGAGTCCTCTCGTGTTAGCACTAACGGCCAGTTCAGGGCCGAATTTAAAGGTGTGCAGGCCCTGGGGTAACCAAGAAGTGGAGGCCCCTAAAATTTTATGTAAAAAAAAGACAAAAAAATGTGTTTATTTCTCACCACAAGCCAAAAAAAATTACAAACAATATTACACACAAGCAGTAACCAACGATTTTTGGTTGTGGATCGCTGGTGCCTGTGATAGGTAGTAACACCTGTAATACAGGTCACCAGGTCCCCACCTGTTAAGAGGTTACACATTTGAAAGCTTACATCTGGTATCACAGCAAATAACAAAAGTTTCAAACAATTAGTGAGCTTATTAAAAAAGAGGCACAAGTAATATAGGTAAAACAAATTAAAAGTTAAATAGATTTAAAGGCAATAAATACGTGGTCTTTATCAGAAGAGGTCTTATTGTCTCTTATTATGCGTGGGTTTGCGGGCTAGGAGATGTAATTAAATGGGAATGAACAATAATGTAAACGACGTTCCACCGAGTACGTGAGGCGCGAGCGCAGATCAATCAACTCACTGCCCTGCCAGGGTAGTCACCATGATCACCAATACCACAGTCGCCATGAAACCTTGCCGGTTTCCCGGTTTCGATCCATCTCCGCGATCTTCCAATATTTTGGCGGGGGGCCGCCTCCTCAGTACCCGGGGTTACGTCAAGTTGACAGCTGTCACAATCGTTCGAAAATCAACTCCGTAAGTTTAGCGTCGTAATATCTTTAGACGCGCCGTCAGATTTAATTCGGCTATCGGTATCAAAGTAATTCAACGTATCATTTTTAAGACCACCAACCCAGGACATGAAAAGAAAATTTAAAACGGTTCCTTGTGAATTAATATTTTTTTTATTTTTTTTTATCATATTTTGGAGGCCCCTATTTTGTGGAGGCCCGGGGCCATGGCCCCTGTTGCCCCGCCTTAAATCCGGCCCTGGGCCAGTTTCTTCATCAAAAGTAACAGTCAAGTGTTCTTTTGCACTGTTGTATTTTCAATCCTCGGCGCTGAGGCGAGGGTTGTAAATCAAACAGCGCGGAAGAACAGTTTACTTTGGCTGTTACTTTTAATGAAAAAACTGTCCGTAAATCAATCTGCCTAGCCTTTTACCAACTATGTTGGGGTCGGCTTCCAGTCTAACCGGATGCAGCTGAATATCAGTATTTTTACATGGAGCGACTGCCTATCTGACCTCCACAACCCAATAACTGGGCAACACGATACTCCTTGGTAAGACTGGTTGTCAGACTTTCGGGCTTCTGACGACAGCACGGAACGGAATTCTATTACTAAGCCTCCGTGCGCTGTCCGTCCGTCCGTCTGTCTGTTAGCAGGCTGTATCTCATGAACCGTATAGGTACACAGTTGTAATTTTCACAGATTGTGTATTTCTATTGCCGCTATATTAACTAATCCTAACTAATATCATAAATGCGAAAGTGAGTTTGTTTGTTTGTTACGCTTTCACGCTAAAACGGCTGAACGGATTCAGATGAAATTTGACACATGGGTAGACTATGAAAAAAAATAGTTTATTTCAAGTAACCAAACTCATAAACATACAGCTTCATAAAAGGATACAGACAGGATAACAAACATATACAAAAACAAACACTCACAAAGTAACAGTATGCCTGCTGCAGCATTGCCGGATATAAGGGCAATCCAGTCTATTAGCGATCATCGCCAGGACGGTGTTGGCGCTGCCCCGCACTCTGCGCACCAGAGACGCGCAACGCTTGCGCATCGTCGCGTGAAAGCAGTCGGTGCGCGCCTCCGCAAACATGCCAGAGGCGCTGCAGTGGCATAGGATACTTTTTATCTCGATTTTCCCACGGGACCGAGCGCGGGGCGCAGCTAATAATAAATATAAAATTAAGTTAATAATTAACATACAACAAACGTGATTTTTTGGTACTTAAATATTATAGGTACTGTGCTACGGAACCTTTTGTGTGAGAGTCCGACTCGAACTTAGCCGGTTTTTTATACTGGAAATGTTATAAGTACATATAATAATACTAGCTTCCGCCCGCGGCTTCACCCGCGTGGTATGTCGATAAAAAGTAGCCTATGTCCTTCCCCGGGATGCTATCTATCTCTGTGCCAAATTTTATCAGTGTTCAGTGGTTTAGGCGTGCAAAGGTAACATACAGACAGACAGAGTTACTTTCGAATTTATAATATTAGCATGGATGTAGATACACCGTGTAGCGTGTGAACCATAACTACGGATACATAACCATCTGCCTAGCCTTTTCCCAACTATGTTGGGGTCGGCTTCCAGTCTAACTGGATGCAGCAGAATACCAGTATTTTACATGGAGCGACTGCCTATCTGACCTCCACAACCCAGTAACTGGGTAATACGATACCCCTTGGTTAGACTGGTTGTCAGACTTTCGTGCTTCTGACGACTCGTAACGACTGTCAAAGATCTACAAAAGACAGCCGGGACCAACGGCTTAACGTGCTTTCCGAGGCACGGAGGAGTCTCGATATGTGAAAATGGTCACCCACCCACGGATCAACCCCGGCAAGCGTAGCTTAACCTGATGTATCGACCAGAGCGGCTGTTATTACTTAGCCACGAGCTCAAGCGAACTACGGATACATAATACATTAATGTAATGTTTGTCTTTTAGATTTTTGAAGATTGACAAGGAGAAGGACCAGCTTGATAATTTGAATATGGCTGAGCCACCTTTTATGCCTCGTCCGAGGGAACAGATTGCCTTTGAGACTGGTAAGTGAGCTGTCAGACCTGAGGCTATAGACAAAATTCCTTTTCTGTAAGCGTTAACGCCAACGGAAAGATCAAATTGTATGGAGTTGACATTAGCTTTAATCAATCAATCAATCAGTTTATTTGTGAAACATAGGTATTACATAGGTGTTACATAAATAGGTGGTGCGCTATGTTTTGTCATAATTAAGACATACAAATTTATAAGTGACCCATTAGGTGTCATTACACTATGTCATTAAAAAAAAAAAAAAAAAAGAATAATCAAATACATTAAAATTAACAAATAGTCATAGTACTTCTTATCAAAAGGTACAAAATGCATTATTTTAATAATTGGTCGTTCAAAAATTCGTCTACATTATAATAACATTTGTCAATTAATAAGATAAGAGCTTTTTTAAACTTATTTAATGTCATGTTTTTTATGTCATCAGGAATTTTATTAAACACTTTAGGTGCCATACCAAAAAAACTTTTCCGCATCAATGCGGTCTTACATTTTAGATGACATAGTTTATTTACGTATTGGGCACGCAATGGAGTTTTTCTAGAAGAAGATATTTTTTCAAATAATTGCGTGTTTCTTTTCACAAACAACGCAGTTTCCAATATATATAATGCTGGAAGGGTAAGTATTTTTAAAGAGAAGTATTTTTAGAGATGTCACGTGACTGCTGCTGTCAACTACATACAATTTGATCTTTCCGTTGGCGTTAACGCTTACAGAAAAGGGATTTTGTCTAGGCCCCCTGAATTCCTCTTACGCTGATGTCGGTCGCGTACGCGTAGCAACGTAGTACGCGCCGCGGACGTCTGCGTCGCAGTATGTTGCTTTATAGAACACAATGTATAATAGTCCTCCAGACCGTATTTTCGGCCACGGCGGCCAATCTCAACGGAGACTAGCCTTCGGCGCGGGAGATGTTATAGTGCACAAGTGTTTGCGCAGACACAAGTGCACTCTCTCTTCCCTCACTCTCATAGTCCGATGGGACGGCAATCCGACACGACCGGAGAGAGATCAGGCGCAGGACCAACGGCTTAACGTGCTTTCCGAGGCACGGGGGTATCACACCGCCAACTTCCAAACTCCGGGCTGTTACTACGAAATTCCTAATGGAAAAATCCAATAACACTTTGCCCGACCCAGGAATCGAACCCAGGACCCCACGCTCTGCAGTCGCGCTTGCGACCACGAGACCAACGGGGCAGTCAACACAATGTATACAGGGTGTATGGGACAGCCCTCCGCAGACTGATAGGATGAATTCAGAGTATCATACTAAGACGACCGGTACATGAAATTATTTCAGGAACGGTATGGGAATCCAATAAATCTGATTTGTTTTGTTACCTCACACGCAATGTATCGTTACCGTGGCCAGACGCACGAGGCCGCACTCCCTGTGCGCGCCTCTTTATTTATCAATGTGAATTCTGAGCTTCACGCGTCGTTCGCTATAGCATTTCAGCATCCAATGCTGTTTATTTTTATTTTACGTAGCTATTTTACTTACATAAGTGGAGTTCTACGTACAGAGAATGTAATTTAACAATGAAATACAGGAATAGTAACTGAAAAACCGATAAAAAAATGTAAATTTTCCTGAGAAAACTTCTGGTGGAATATGTTTCAAAATAACGAGCGGAATGCCCCCTGTGTTTTTGCGGAGGGCTGTCTCTTACAGCCTGTATACGCACGCGCGACTGACGTACGCGAACAACATCAGCGTAACAGGAATTCAGGCTTGAATTCCCTTTAACGCTGACGCGGCCTGTTCACAACCAATGAAGAACTGCTTACAAATAAACTTTTTGTCCACAGAACGTGATTTTCAAAGATATCTCAAGTCCTGCGTTTCTAAATCCAGAACCGGTGAACTTAACTTGAGGAAATATAGGTAAGTAGTGTAGGTTGGTACTGTGGCGGTATCTAAATCGCCTCATGCGAACTACACATCAAAGATCTGACTGAAAATCCTGACGTCACATAAATCATGCATCGCGCTATTAGAGTTTACATACAACATGGATTCTTGTATATACAACCTTATTTTTTGTTTATGCTAAACCCGAAAAGGGGTCATTCTACTCATCATTTGTAACAACTTTTTCTATGGGACCAACTTTAAAAACGGGAAAAAAAATCAGTGTTCTATACATTTGTGTTCACTTGAATCGACAAAATGTATGGAACAGCAGATTTTTTTTGCCCGCCAGCCACAACACCCGTCTGGTCGGAGGATCCTCCCTTTTCTATGGCGGATGAGTGAACTTTACACCCTGTTCCTCACACCCCTAAAGTACCTACAGACAACCCAAAACAAAGATAATAACTAGTAGATAAGGGGATAAAGCAGTGTCTAATGTCACGGGTGATTCTAGTGCTCCCGAAGGAAGTAGTTAAGACTAGAATCCTGAGAGTAGCAAGGGATTCAAGCTCACCCATGACGTACACACGGCTACACATCAAGCTATACATTGCCAGTATAAGCTGACGTCGCATTGTACGGAAATCCTATACAATGCGAAATCAGCATAAACTGGAAATGTATAGCTTGATGTGTAGCCGTGTGTACGTTTACGTAAATAATCGTGACTCTGTCGAATTATTTTAGTACTTACGTAAAATGAAAAAAAAAAGCAAAAACATAATGTCAGTTGATTCTTTGACACGGTTTCATTAATATTTAATACCCTAGACTCCTAGAGTTAAGAGATAAAAAAAAAAAAGTTCCATAAACGGAGTTCCTACTTGGTTGTTTCAGGATCTGCGGAGGGGTTCTGAACCTGGATCTGATCGTGATTCCGCCGCAACCAAAACGCATGCGATACGGGGTTACAGTAACCACATGTAAGTTTGATAAATTGACAATGGTTGATCTACGTTTTTATATTATGGGTGCCTTATTACCAACCGGTCACGTACTCGTACCGGTTACGTTTTCAAACCGGTATTTGGAAGAGTGTTATATACAGATTTTCAGATTTACCGGTTTAGAGCAATAAAAACCGGTAAATACTTCAGAGTTTTCATTTGCAACTGGTCACTACCTGTATGGATCACAGGTAGTGACAAGTTGCAATGCTTTTACCGACATGCCGCTCTACGAATAAACTGGTTAATTTAGGTTAAAATAAAATCCTCTAAACGTTCGCGTTGTTTAGAAAAGTTCGGAAGAAAATCGAAATAAACCGGTATTAACCGGTATGTTATAAGCCGGTTCCCGGTCTTGCTCTAGATGGCCTCTTGCGCCATATTCAATCATATAGCCTATAACCAGTTCACGATCAAGACCCTTCAACGAGGTGGACGTGAGGTATCATTTGTCAAATTATGATAAGTAGTTTAGAAGTTGTGAGGGAACAGATGAACATACATTCATACTGGTCAAAATCATAACCCACCTTTTTGCTTCGCCGTAGTCGGGAAAAAACAATTTAAATTAAACGAACCTTTTATTTACAAGAACTATATTTTATGCCAACTTTTCAATCTTTAACATTTACATTGCATAAGTATCTAAGAATGTAAAAACCTATACAATACCTATGTATTTTTAAAATCACAATGTCCATTTTTAACCGACTTCTTCAAAAAGGAGGAGGTTTTCAATTCGTCTACAAGTTTTATTTTTGTTTTTTTAGTGACGCGATTTCTCCGCCAATTATGAATCGATATTGATGATTCTTTTTTGTGTGGTAGGTCATGCTTCAGAGGTGGTCCCATATAATTTTTATTAACTTTGCTTGTGTAGTTTTTGAGTTAGCTTCAATATTACGTATTTTCCCACTTATTGAAATATCTAGACGATGTTTTAAGTGGCTCCGTCACTGTTATTTACATATAGCAGGTAATGGCATTCGAATTTGTGTGGGGTAGGTACCACAACTAAAAAGTGAAAAATAAAAACTTTTTACATAAAAAAACAACCGACTTCCAGAAAAAAACACTAAAAAGTAAAAAATAACTATAATTTCTGAAGTCGGTTGCAAGAAATGAAAATTAAAAAGAAAGACTTCCGAAATTATAGTAATTTTTCACTTTTTAGGGTTGTTTTTTTTTACATCGGTTGTTTTTTTTATTTATTAATTATTTCCCAAGCAGATCAATTATCAATTTTAAGCTAAAGACACATTCTCTGTCGGTTTGGTCTTCTGGGCTATAAGAGTCTTCTTGAGTCTTTTCCAGAAGATCGGTCTCTCTGCTTCGTCTTTGGGCCATACTATGTAGGTTTTTGTTAACATCAGGTAGTGAAGCGTGTTTGGTCGTAGACGACGTGGAATGTCTTCTAGAAGAATGAGCGTCAGGTCTTCTCTGCGAGTTTCCAGAAGCCTGGAATGAGAAGAAAATGGAATAATAGAAAAGATAGATTTTTCGCAAGCGTTAAATGTGTGTGTACACACGGCTACACATCAAGCTATACATTTCCAGCATAAGTTTTCTCGCATTGTATAGAATTTCCGTACAATGCGAGGTCAGCGTAAACTGGAAATGTATAGCTTGATGTGTAGCCGTGTGTACCTCTGAATACATCATTGGCAAAAACAAGCGTGAGACGTTAAGAGTTCCTTGATACCCGTTTTGGGCCTTGAAGGTAGAGGTGGAACACCATGTGTGACCACTGCTGGACATAGAATTTTTCAGCCGTGTCCTTACCGAAAGGGACTGTCGCGCGAGTACGCGATTTCCGCGCTCGTTTCTATGAATATGTACGTACTTGCGCGATCAATCAATACTCGGTTGTACGTCATCATAACTCATGTAAACGATCGCGAAACTGCGTATTCGCGCGTGTGTCCCTTTTGATTAGGACGCGGCGTAACAAGTTACGCAACAGCACACAGTTGTCCGGAGAATCGTCTGTCCAAGCCGACGTTTTAGGGTGATCAGTGCATCTTGTTGGGGTGCATCTAATGCTACAATTGCTAAATCGCAGGCATGACACTAAAATATTCGTGGCGGCAAAAGCGCGGCAGCAACACGCGTTTGCAGGACACACTTCTGCCGCGTCCTAGTGTGGACTAAACTGACGAATGTTTGCGCGGCCATACTGCGCGGTATATCCTGCGATACGCCGCGAACTTCAGTTGAGACTAAAATGAAAGCAGTTGCGTGTGTCGAAGCTCTGCTTAAATTCGTCCAAACATTGACGATTGTTTGCTAGAAATGTTTGTGTGCAGTAGACAGAAGCGTTCGCACTTCGCACGCGGCAGTCGTCCAATCACAGCACGGCAGGCCGCGCGCGGCAGCCGCCTACGTTTGCCGCTCAATTTATAAAAGTGAAAAATAACCTTAATTTCGAAAGTGTCGGTGTCTTTGCTTTTCAATTTTCGTTTTAGCCACCGACTCGATGGTTCTTTTTTTGTAAAAAGTTTTTATGCATTCAATATTTTAGACAGCTATGTTAGCCATATTTCATATTTCCATAAAGTAATATTGCCAAATTAATCAAAACAGCGAAATATTTAACATTTATTTGCGACGTTGCCCACTTTCAGAATAAACGCCCATAATGGTGTTTCAAAAACTCACCTATGTTGTGCCAGGTGCATCTCAAACTGGCACCACTGACTGAGTAGGAACCTCTGCGAAAGGATCAGTATTATAGACCTGGAGCGATCCATACAGGACACTATGTTCTCCAGGATTGAGAGACCCACCTGGAATGCATGAAGACAAGTTTAAGAGAAAATAAAATGCTATTCAAACAGTCTGCCTAGCCTTTTCCCAACTATGTTGGGGTCGGCTTCCAGTCTAACTGGATGCAGCTGAATACCAGTACCATTTTACATGGAGCGACTGCCTATCTGACCTCCACAACCCAGTTACTCAGTAACACGATACCCCTTGGTATGGCTGGCGGTCATACTTTTGGCTTCCAGTAATAATACCCGTAACGACTGTCAAAGATCTACGAATGACAGCCGGGACCAGCGGCTTAACGTGTTTTCTGAAGCACGGATGTGTCTCGATATTTAATGGATGGTAACCCATCCACGAACCGACCGCGGCAAGCGTAGCTTAACGAGGAAATATGAATCGTAGAGTTTTAAAGCGGTGCCTCGATATATTTAAAGAAAACAAGATAAAAAAAACGAAATCCTAACTAATATTATAAATGCGAAAGTGAGTTTGTTTGTTTGTTACGCTTTAACGCTAAAACGGCTGAACGGATTTGGATGCAATTTGGCACAGGGGTAGACCATGACCCGGAATACGACATAGGATACTGTGTATCCCGATATTCCCACAGAATCGAGACTTACGCGGGTGAAACTGCGGGGCGCAGCTAGTGTTGTAATAAACCAAAAACTTCGAAAGTTTTAAAGTTACTCACTAGAAAGTCCCTCTCATGGAGACACGCACTGATGCTGCACTCCTGCTCCATATGAGGCAGCAGCTGATCCAGCACCCACCCGCGATCCTCGTTGCAGTAGGACACGAATACATCGTAGGTGAAGATCGTGTTATCTGGAATATAAATAATTAAGTAATACTTAATATATAGCAATGGAGCGCAGCATTCTGGGCGTAAACCGAACTGACAGAATACGAAACACCAAAAACACACAGCAAAAAGGCTGCCAAGCTAAAATGGGATTGGGCGGGTCATGTCAGCTGCATGCATAGCGAACGCTGGGCGACAGTCTCCACACGGTGGGTGCCTGAGGATAGACGGCGCTGCTGAGGCCGGCCCAGGAAGAGATAGGGAGACTATCTAGACGCGTACCGCAAGGGTTGGATCGAGGTGGCCCTGGAAAAGGATGTTTGGAAAGATTTGGGGGAGGCCTATGCTGAGCAGTGGGCCAAAAAAAACTTATCAGAAGGATAGCCGATGGAGCAGACGAGTCCTAGAGTGGAGACCGCTAATCGGCAAGCATAGCGTGGGACCCCCCCAGGTAGATGGACTGACAACCTTAAAAGTTGGCTGGGACAGACTGTATGCGGAAGGCGGAGGACAGGGAGAGGCCTATGTCCAGTAATGGACTGCAATAGGCGGACTTGATAATATAAGCCGATTATTTTCTCACTAAAATACAAAGGCTTACTCCTAATACAGAGAGAGAACGAGAATTGCTTAATGTTGCCAGTGGAAATAATCCGCATGTTATTTTTATTTCAGACTAGCTGACCCAACAGACGCGTTTTCCTGTCCTTTCAATCATTCTTATAAAATACCCATAGACAATGCACTTTCAGTTTTAACGAATTTTCCAATTTTTCCAACGTCCATTAAACAAAAATTTACATTAAAGATCATATATCATCCTGCACAATGATACGTGCATACGTATAGTATTCAAATTAATAAACAAATATATCGAAAACTTACGCTTACCGTCAACGGCATCCTTCTTGTTTATCAAACTCAGCATCGCAGAGTTTCTCATCGTAATAAAGAAATATCTAATACGTCTTCTGAAAACGTAGACCATGGCAACCGGTAGCAACACGCAAGGTATTGCCAACAACGCCAGAAGCTTGTTCTTTCCACCATTCAACTGTTGCTCATAGTTAACATCTCTGGCAGCCCGGCCACAGCTGTATACCTCGGAAATGAAAATAGTTTTACTTTCCGGTAGCATGAGACACGCGTAGGCACCTGGTACATAGTCGACGAACCGAAATCTACCTGATGGACCGATATCTTCGAAGCATTGTTTATCACAGTCATGCAAATCGACTTTAGTTCTATTTAGTATAAATTTATTGTAGAATCGGTACCCATTATGCTGTAGCAGGCCCCCTGGCATGCTTATTAAACTATCATTGTACATAATGTCATTTTTGGCAGCCATCTTGTAAAAATCTTTGGCGTGACAATTGCAGACCAAGAAATTTCCAGCTATGCCCAAATAGTCTACATACATTAGGTCTACGATCATTTCTTCTGTGATTATGTTAATATTGTTATGTGCTAACGTTAAAAATTGCAGTTCCGGCATTAGGGAGTATGTTCGTTCGAACCATGAATTTATCCTGTTTTTGTTCAAATCTAAGATTTTTAGACTTCTCAGGCTCTTTACCGTTGAATCGAGTACACTGGTGATCTCATTGTTAGCAAGTTGTAATATCATTAAGTTAGCAAAATTCTCGAATATATCCATAGTTTGTAGACCAACTTCTTGTGCGTATAAAATTACCAAGCTCGGTTCAAGTCCCCTCAATGCTGTGCTGAGATTCAGAATCCCATTATTTCGTGACACATCTAGTATCTGTAAGGATGTAGTCTTAAAAATGTCCTCTGTTAGATTGTTTAACCCAGTATCACATAACGACAGACTCCTAAGACTTCTGCCGAGACTTTTAATCATTCCGAGATTTCTTTGAGTCATTCTTGTGTAAGACATATCCAAGGAAACTAGACTATCCAAATCTCGTAAAGCGTAGTAATTATCTGTGGCTAGATTTTTAGCTTTTCCATTGTCGTCAAAGGCTTTGTTCCTGCTGAAATCCAAGTGCACTAATTTATCTAGGCCGGAAAAAGCCGTCGATTCAATGTAATAGATTTCGTTTTCGCCGATGTAAAGTGCAGTTAACTCAGTCATTCCTCGGAATAAGTTTGGGCCAAGGACTTGTATGGAACATGCTCTTAGGTCCAGCTCTTTGAGATTAGGGAAGGTGACTGAAGTGAATCCAGATGACCAGACGTTTTCCACTGGAAAAAGAAGATACAAAAATATTAGGTACATTATAGTTAATTGATTTAGGCGTGACTTTGCGGAAATCCATTATAAAATACAATAGAGATATATTTAGTAACCTATTCCGCTTAACTATTCTTCAAGAGTGAAAAAAACCTTGTAAGAAATCGACACGTGTTTCACCTCTCAACGAGGCATCCTCAGGATGACGATTGACCAATTGCAAACCAGAACACGACGTGTTACCACACCGAGCGCTGGACGCAAAGAAATTTGCGAGAAGACTTTGCGTACAGCGCTCGGTTTAGTAGCAGGAACAGTTTAGGAGAAGTTGCAATTTTAAAAGTGTGGTACTAAGTTTTGAATTTGAAGACCAGTGTAGTTGAGGTACCTACCATGTCTCTGATGTGCATTACTTAAATTCATGACAGTAGATCCCGTAGCATTGAACGACAATGTATAATGTTCTCCGGCTGTGCTCATGCCTACGAATGAGTTGCCATACAGTGTCATATACTCCAATGTTGAGGCTAAGGGTCGGAGCTGGTTGTCCCGTAGTAGGAATATCTGGAAAAATAACAACATCATTGTTTTTTATGTGTAACATCTTTCCTCTCGCTTTCCTGAAATCTGAGGGAGTGATTTCGTGAAAAGGGACGGAAGTTTGTAACATTTTGGGGTCGGCTTCCAGTCTAACCTGAGCGACAATTCCCGTAATTTTTAAGAACGTCCGCATTCGCATCGCAATTCGCAATCTGTCTAAAATACAATCAATCAATCTGCCTAGGCTTTTCCCAACTATTTTGGGGTCAGCTTCCAGTCTAACCGGATGCAGCTGAATACCAGTACTTAAATGGAGCGACTACCTGACCTCCACAACCCAGAAACTGGGTAATACGATAGCCCTTGTTTTGTCAGACTTTTGGGCTTCTGACGACCCGTAGGTATGTAACGACTGTCAAAGATAGGAAATCTACTCGATCGATTTTTCGCCTATATTGCAACTTTCATCGAAATCGTTCGAGCCGTTTTCGCGAACGTGGTTACAAATACATACGTGGTTACAAATATATAAATATAGTATATACTTACTAGCTGCGCCCCGCGGTTTCACCCGCGTAAGTCTCGATCCCGTGGGAATATCGGGATAAAAATATCCTATGTGTTAATCCAGGTTATAAACTATTTGTTTGCCAAATCTCATCCAAATCCATTCAGTAGTTTTTACGTGAAAGAGTAACAAACATCCATCCATACTTACAAACTTTCGTTTATACTCGTAATATTTGTTAGGAAGTTAGGAATAGAATTAGGATAAGTATTTACAAATATTGCTGATTTAATATTAAGTATAGGATCTATAATTGATAAACTTAATATAAACGCATCCATCAATTTTGTCGGTCATAAGCATAACACAGAAATAACAAGTACTTATCTACTTAATAAGATTATCTTCATTTAATTATCTAAATCTAAATGAGGCGTGCAATTACGAAATATCAATTAGCCTTTATAGTCTAGAATTTGTTAGATATACTCTGTTCATTTCGTGACGTCTGATTTGACACAATAAGACGTCAAAACGAATCATACGATTTTTTCTCCGCAAAACTACTTGGCGACGGAAATATGTATGATGGTCGGTAGATATTGTAAAGATTAGTTGACAGCATATACCTTATTTATAGGATAGTCTGCGATAGTTACTTGTAAACTGGAGCAGTCGAGTACCTACTATCTACTTTCCAAAGAAATCGGAAGAAAACTTAGATAGAGAAAATAAATGTACTTATATTTATGTCTCGTTTACTCTTACTACTAGATCTAATAAAAAAAATACAATAGAATAGATAGAGATTATTTAGTAACCTATTCCGCTTAACGATTCTTCAAGAGTCATAAAAACTCTGTAAAAAATCGCCACGTGTTTCACCTCTCAACGAGGCATCCTCAGGATGACGATTGACCAATTGCAAACCAGAACACGACGTTTTACCAAACCGTCTGTCTTTGCGTCCAGCGCTCGGTGTGGTAACACGTCGTGTTCTGGTTTGCAATTGGTCAATCGTCATCCTGAGGATGCCTCGTTGGACCGAGACCCGCTATTCCGCACCTGATGTGTATGCGCGGCGAGAAGGGGGGGGGCAGCCTCGGAGCCGGTTAAAAAATACCCGTTAATACCGGTTTATTTCGGTATTTTCCTCCGGACTTTTCATAAGAACATGAACGTTTTAAAAAACTTTATTTTAATCTAAATTGACCGGATTATTAGACGAGCGGCAATTCGGCATTATTACTGAATACAAACTGAACTTTAATGCTCTAAACCGGTTAAACAGAAAAAACCGTTATACAGGCTGTAAGGGTAAAACCTCTTGTCATTCAAACTATGGGTAGTTGACTTAAATTTAAAAAATAAATGACCGAACACAACAAAAAAAAAACGTTATTTTCATTAAAAGATTTTAAAAAGTTTCTAGCCGACACCGTGCTCTCTAGTGAAACAGCTGACTGACTGAGGGAGGGGTCGCGCTCGCGGCCGGTCAGGTCACATCCCGCACCCCCCGCCCGTGTTGAGACGCAAGTTCGTTGCCCTAGTGCATAGGGCAACGAACTTGTAATTTTAGAAAAAGTTGTAATTTTCCATTGATTTTACGTTCTATAAATGAAACTAAACCACTGGTTGCAAGGATAACGGTGATTACCCTAACATCCTGTATAATACTCTTGCAAATACCGATGTAAAAAAACCGGTTTATGCGAACGAAACCGAATGTAAAAGTTCTTGCGTCAAGAACATCATAGCCGTTTGAAAATCGGTATCCTTCGAGCTAAGAGCCGCTAATAGCTCACGGCGAGTGGTCAACGCTGCCCCACACCTCTCATTCAAACTATAGTACTGCCCCAGACGAGCTTTCACCTAAACCCTAAGGGTAGGTACGGATCGCGAGCGCAACTAAGAACAAATTTCGGCTTATCAAAATGGGGTGTGCAAGTACCTTTCAAATCATTCATCGAGTCATATTGTCTGATATATTGATAACAAACACTTGAGATAAAGAGATAATACACCGTTTTGTTTTTTGACGAAATAGATAACAGGTATACACGGATGATACTAATACAGATTCGGAATCATGACAAGATAATTTATTGTCTTTTTTGAGCTCTAAAAATGATTCGATGAGGCGCACTTGATGAGAAATAACTCGTCTTGAACCATTCAGTTTCTTAACATAATCAGCCTACAATGTTCCCACTGCTGAGACGTAGGCCTGCCATAAACCACCACGCAGGCCCTGTGCGGGTTGGTAGATGTCACATGTCTTCGAATTTTTGGTTTTAGGACATGCCGGTTTCCTCGCGATGTTTTCCTTCACCGTTTTGAGAGCAGGTGGTGATGAAATAATTTACACAAAGTAATGCGCGTGTCAATGCTCGAAACTACGACTTACAACTCGTAGGTCGCGGTCGTTACCACTGGGCCCTGGGTCTCCTCAGTTTCTTACATTTAATGGAAATATGTTTTTGGACTTTTGAAGAATGAAATAGATTGATTGCATCTTTATTACCCGACTGCCCCAGAAGAAGGGTAATGTTTTTTTATCTATACTTCTATACTAATATTATAACGAGGTAAAATTTGTGAGTTTGTTTGTTGGGAGCAGTCTTCGGAACTACCTACTGATCTAGAAACGAAATTTCACGCGGATGAAGTCGCACAAGCAATAAGCCAGTTTAAGAAGTATACTGAGGTGTTTGTATATTTGTCAATCTCTGGAACTATTGAGCTGATCACTAAACAAAATTCACATATAGAAAGCTACCTACTATGTCTTAATGACATAGGATACTTTTAATGCCGTAAAATTGCACAGTTTCGGTGAGAATGTCTACAGTATAAATCTATCTAGTTAGCCCTTAGGCCGTAATGTCCAAACTGCTTGGCAAAGACCTCCCTCTCTCTTTTACCACACGTTTATCCTCTGCCACTGCGGGCCAGTCCATTCGTTAGGAGTCAAGTTCGTCCCTCAATCTACGTCTTCCCACGATATCGCCTATCATTTTATGGGACTCAATCAGTGGTTCTATTAGCCCAAAGCTCATCTGCCATGCGGTAGACATATCCGTCCCAATCCCACATAAGATTAGCGTCTCCCGGTAAAATGAATGATTTTGGTTTTGGTGTATCATGCGCAGCTAGATAATAAATTACCTACTTACCGCTGGTACTCTGCTAAGTTCACATCTGGCCATGCTGAGGTACTTGACAAACTGCTTCGGTGACCTCTGCAAGTTCATCTTCTTATGAAGAGCCTGCACCGGATTTACGATCGACGAGAGATCTATTGCGTTCTGGATGTCGGCTGGAACATACAAAATGTGAATTCAAATTACTTACACATACATTTTAAAATATGATAATTTAATTCAATGGGCCCTTTTTGCAATCAGAAATTTCTGTCAGGCAACTTTTATATGGACAGACAAATGATAAATGATTTTATTTCTGTATGTAAGTCTGTACAAACACTTTTACACAATCAATCTGCCTAGCCTTTTCCCAACTATCAGCTGCATCCGGTTAGACTGATGCTCCCAGTCTAACCGGATGCAGCTGAATACCAATATTTTACATGGAGCGATTGCTTATCTGACCTCCACATCCCAGTAACTGGGTAATACGATACCCCTTGGTAAGATTAGTTGTCAGACTTTCGGGCTTCTGACGACCCGTAACGACTGTCAAAGATCCACGAATGACAGCCGGGACCAACGGCTTAGCGTGCTTTCCGAAGCACGGAGGAGTCTCGATATGTAGAGATGGTCACCCATCCACGGACCAACCCCGTCAAGCGTAGCTTAACCTACTGGGTTGTGGAGGTCATAATAGGCAGTCGCTCCATGTAAAATACTGGTATTCAGCTGCATCCGATTAGACTGGAAGCCGACCCCAACATAGTTGGGTAAAAGGCTAGGCAGATGTAGCCTTTCTTTTTATAAAGAGGTGAATGGTTCTTACCTGGGCCGGGAAGTAGCTGCCCTGTCGCGTCGACCCAGTTCTGAACATCGGTCATGTAGCCTGTCAGACATTTTGGTCCCTTTGATGATGGATGAGCTGATGAATACAAGAGACAGCAGCTTATGCTGGAACATAGAATAGATTATGAACATAAGTAGATACCTATACAACCTCATTTTCTGTTTTCGCAATACCCGAAATTTTTATAGTGCCAATTATATCGGCGGTTCCATACAAAATATTTGGTACAGCTGATTATTTTTGTATGAAATTATGAGAATGTTGAGATAAATGTGTGTGACGAAGTGACGAAAATGGATAAAGTATGAAATGAGTATAGGGTGACTGATCATTATGAACAACTTTTACAATGGGACTAAATCAGAAATCTCGAAACTATAACAGGAACACTTAAAACATCGTCTAGATATATGAAGTGGGAAAAATACGTAATACTGAAGCTAACTTAAAAACTACGCTAGCAAAGTTAATAAAATTTATATGAGACCACCTCGGGAGTATATCCTTGAGAAGTAAAAAATATTTTTTTAAATTTGTTCAAAATTGGCGAAAATATCGATCAGTTTTTTTATTACCGGTTGCATGATCATTGCCTATAACGATATCACTTTACTTTACCGCGTTTTCCATTACAACCAATTGAACCAATAAAAAATGTTCTCTCCAAACAAATGGAGTGATTTGAACGTTATTGTTGTTTTCAAAAGTAATCGGTAAACGAATAAACAATTGAGTCGCTTTCTTATCGCGTTGCACTCAATTTTATTTAAGTAGCCTACAATCAATTTTACCTATTAAATCTTCGTCTGTTTTAACCTATTTGAATGATTTCCAAGAAGATCTTAACACTAATATGTCCGTGGAGTTTCTTGCCCCTTCTTGTCCATACGAACCTAATAAAAATATAAGCCCCGCCTGCAAAAACGCATAACTTAAAAGAGAAAAACAAGCATTATAATCTGTAGAATTTTGGTATTACAGGCGGGGAACAAACCAATAACCTGAATTATGGTGTAACTTTTGTTTTTGACAAGTGCGAATGTCAAACTCCAAATTGAAAAAACAAACAACAATCAGTTGAAATGTCAAATTAGTCAACGCGATTTAAAAAACAGACTATAGCTACATTTTTCTGACTGACCGCCTCCTTGCCAATTCAGAAGTGTCTGTAATCAATCTAATTGAAATAAATACTTTGAGTTTGAGTTTGAAAGGTGCGCTGTTTATTAAGAAGCGTTTATAAATTAGAAATCTCTCATTCTAGATTTTGTGCCCAATGGACTTTTCAATACATTGAACAGTAGCCGTACATTCAAAAATTATGACACAGTGTGAGATTCGACCACGACATGAAGAGTACATACGTTCCTATAATCATCAATGATCGGTTTTTGGCTTGTAATTACCGGGATTTTTAACGACTTCTTCAAAAAGGAGTTTTTTTTTTTGTATTTATTTTACGCGATTACTCCGCCAATTATGAATCGATTTTGATGATTCTTTTTTTGTTTGGTAGATCATGCTTCAGAGGTGGTCCCATATAAATTTTATTAATTTTGCTTGCGTAATTTTGAGTTAGTTTCAATAATTACGTATTTTTCCCACTTTGCGTATGTAGACGATATCTTAGTCTTCATTTACATAGCAGATAACGGTTTACGAATTTGTGTGGGGAAGGTACCACAACTAAAGAGTGAAAAATAAAAACTTTAAAAAAAAAAAACAACTGACTTCACAAAAAAAAACTAAAAATGTGAAAAATAACTTTAATTTCGGAAGTCGGTGGCAAAAAACGAAAATTGAAAAGCAAAGACCGGCTTCCGAAATTAAAGTTATTTTTCAAATTTTTTGTGTTTTTTTGTTAATTTTTGCAATTGCAATTACAATTACTTACTGGGATTGATAAAATTGCCTATGAAGCGGGCGATACGGAGGAATGAGGAAAATGTCATGAGGAAAGTTTTGAGTTAATATGTAGACTAGGTATGTATGTGTAAGATCGATGTCCGTCATCACTTATTTCGTTTTGCCAATAAAACTTTTTGTATTTTTTAGGTTTATTATTGTTTTTTTTATGGCTGTAAAGCTGGCGCTAGACACAGTCACATATTTGAACACTTGTGAGGTACTTACGGTAATAAATGTGAGATCAAAGTTTGATCAATTAAGTACCCAAACACCCGTGCGTCACATGTGTTCAAACATGTGTTCAAACATGTGTTCAAATAAGTGTTCAAATGTGTGTTGCTGTATCTGGCGCCGATATAAGAGTAGGGGAAGACTGTGTGAAAGATGGTATGGCTAGAAAGGGGGTGACTACCGAGATGACGACTAAAAGTATGGGAGATAGAGACATATTGCGTCGACCCATTTGTGATTTATTTGTAGTATCATATTTATCTTATATAGCTTCTTTTCTACCTTGTGAATGTGAGAACGTTGTAGCCTTAGTGGACTGTAGACTTTTTTTTTAACATTTTCTATTTTTTTTTTGACTACCTACCTGAAACCTGAAAATGCCCATGTAGGCTTATGTGAAAATATTTTGATTTTGATTATGGTGTTGAATATCGATAAGCCTTAAGTTGTAATATCGAGTCATCATCATTCTCCTGCCCTTATCCCAATTTATTTGGGGTCGGCGCAACATGTCCCTTTCTTCCATACTTCTCTATTAGCCGTCATCTCGATACTCACCCCCTTTCTAGCCATATCATCTTTCACACAGTCCATCCATCGTTTCTTTGGTCTTCCCCTACTCTTATAGCCACCGACATTCATACCCAAAACTTTCCTCACAACATTTTCCTCATTCCTTCAACACACAAGTTGTAATATCAAACACACAAGTTGTAATATCGAGTAAATAGTCGAATTTTTAACCGAATTCTTAAAAAAGGTTTTTTTTTTGTGTGTTTATTACGCGATTACTCCGTTAATTCTGAATCAATTTTGATGATTCTTTTTTTGTTTGGTAGGTCATGCTTCAGAGGTGGTGGTCCCATATAAATTTTATTAAGTTTTCTTGCGTAGTTTTTGAGTTATCTTCAATGTTACGTTAACGAAATTGAAAAGCAAAGACATCGACTTCAGAAATTACAGTTATTTTTAAATTTTTTGTTTTTTTTTTGGAATTCGGTTGTTTTTTTTTTGTAAAAAGTTTTTATATCACATTAAATCATCCCAGTAATTGTACGTAAAAAATCGACCACTGATTCAGGGTTTCGAAAGACTATTTACCCGACTGCGGCGGAGCCTAAAAGGAGGGTAGTGTTTTTAATATTTTGTTTCTTTACTTACATTATTGCCCTCAAAATCATGTTGTTTCATGAATTGGCACAAAATGTTCCCACTACGTCATCGTCAAAAATTACTTTTACACACACATTGCCACAAAAAACACTACACAACCACCAAAAATACACAAATTTTAGAGTACCTGTGTATAAAAACACACAATTTTACTAATAATACACACAGTTTTATAATATTTACGTATTAGTAATTTATTATTGTGTCAGAATATATTTTCGCACGAGTTTTTCGAGCGATAATGTACTGTAATCTAACAAAATATGATAATATTGTGTAGCTATCTATATATCTTATCGAGCTCGGTCAAAGACAAGGATTTGCCGCCATGTTGGATTTCAGTGTCGATGTGAATAAATATGACGTCACAGGTGGTGTAGTAATTGGGTTAGGTTAGCGATTGTCCAGTCGGGGGTTGCGGAAGATTTTTAAGTTTCCGTGACCCCCGGCGTAGGTGTGAGCTGGCATACCGGGGTGGTTTTTAGTCAGTAAGAGTCTGACAGACCCCTCCTGGAGGACATCAATGAGGATTTACCACGACGGAAAAAAAAAAAAAAAGTTGTGTTTGTGGGTTCGATTTCTGAGTTAGGCAAAAAGAGTTATTTGTGTTTTTTTTTTAGCAGATTTTATAATAATATTGTTTAAAATAATCCTGTTATTCATAAAGATAATTTTGATCGGAAATTTCATAGGTCTGTCTGTCTAGGAGCAAATTAATGAAATGACAAACATAAAATTATGATAAAAAAATTACCAAATTATCTGAAGTTACTAAACATAAATTAATACCAATTTCGGTTTGTTCATAAACCCAACTTTTTCCTTCTCAGTGCAACTTCCAAAAGGCCTGAAATCGGTTAAGTACCAGGTCCAGTACCGGGCCCCCTTGCCGCCCCCGCCGGGGGTCACTCGGACCCCCGAGGAGATCGAACAGGAGATTAAGGCCATGGAGGCAGAGTATCAGAAGCTGGCCATGGTGTTTATTGAGTAAGTCTTATTAATGTGTACTAGATTTTGGTAGGAGTGCTATAGGATCTCCTAAAATTTACGCCTTGTGGGAAATCATCCAATGACTTCTCCCGCTCTGGGCGGAGCAGAAGGGCATGTCAGACTTTTACTGACTAAACCCACCCGTGTTCCTTCAGTTGCCTGTTGCCAACGTCCCGGTATCCATTTCGGACTAACCCGCAACCCTGGCAACCTTGGCCCTGGCCTGTTTTGTAGGTATTTCTAGAGCAGTGGCGGCCCAGAGGTAACGGCCCCGACTTGTAGGTCGTGGGTTCGAACACTTCGAACCCAGACAGGCGCATTCCTTTTTTTAAATAATTTTGATCACCACACACCACACAAATATTGTAAAACATTTTTTTTAAAGAGTAACGGTGGAGTTTCTTGCCCATTCTTCTCCATACGAAAACTACTTTTTGGAAGGGGCAACTAGAATCAGTTCTATTTCTATGTATTTGACGTTCAAAAGTGCCATATATGTGCCTACTTGAAATAAATTATTTGACTTTGACCTAACCAATATTTTCTTGCAGCCTCCCTCAAGACGTGATGTGGAGCGAACCACCAGTGATTTGCCAGTGGCAGGAGTCGCGCTTAATCTGGACCAGCAACTTTGTTAACGATTACAAGTTCAATGAAGACAAGCTAACCATACAGTTCAGGACTGGAGTCCTTTGTGAGTAGGAGTTACAATCAATCTGCCTGCCTTTTCCCAAATATGTTGGGGTCGGTTTCCAGTCTAACCAGATGCAGCTGAATACCATTATTTTACATACAGCGACTGTCTATCTGACATCCACCACAACCCAGTTACTGGGTTACACGATACCCCTTGGTAAGACTGGTTGTTAGACTTTCGTGCTTCTGACGGCCCGTAACGACTGTCAAAGATGACACGAATCACGAATGACAGCCGGGACCAACGGCTTAACGTGCTTTCCGAGGCACGGAGGAGTCTCGATATGTACAGATGGTCACCCATCCACGGACCAACCTCGGCAAGCGTAGCTTAACCAGATGGATCGACCCGTGTGGCTGTTATTACTTAGCCACGAGCTCCTCGAGTAAGTGTGACTAGGATTCTTCATCATATTTATTCACTAGCGAGGATACTCCCGCTTGCCACGGTTTTTTACGACTTGACAAAACATCAAGATTTCTTAGTTATATTGTAACTTTAATATTAGACGAGCTCGTAGCTAAGTAATAACAGCCGCGCGGGTCGATCCGTCAGGTTAAGCTACGCTTGCCGGGGTTGGTCCGTGAATTGGTGACCATCTTTACATATCGAGACTCCTCCGTGCCTCGGAAAGCACGTTAAGCCGTTGGTCCCAGTTGTCATTCGTGGATCTTTGACAGTCGTTACGGGTCATCAGAAGCCCGAAAATCTGACAACCAGTCTTATCAAGGGGTATCGTATTACCCAGTTATTGGGTTGTGGAGGTCAGATAGGCAGTCGCTCCATGTAAAATACTGGTATTCAGCTGCATCCGGTTAGACTGGAAGCCGACCCCGAGCACGCTAAGCATTCGCTAACAGACTGTGCTGGGCGCAATCTATTTCATTTTGACAGTTCAAACAGATTTTGCGCAATCTGTTTTTTGAACATATTTTTTTTTTTTCAAATTTTCTTTTCTTCTTACCGTCGTATCGTCTTTGCTTTCAGAAAACATGTGATAATTTCGTATGTATATGTTTGCAGGGCCAATTGGAATAGCTACGTTGAAATACAGTAACATGCCCTATCAAGCATGGGACGTGAAACCAGATCCATATGGGTAATCCATACTTCCATATTAATATTATAAATTCGAAACTATCTCTGTCTGTCTGTAGGTACCTATGTTACCTTTTCACGCCTAAACCACTGAACGGATTTCGACAATATTTGGCAAGGAGATAGCATCCTGGGGAATGACATAAGCTCAAAAATAATCCTATAGGGGGTGGGATATTTTTATCAACTCTGACTTCGTATTGAATAAATTCCTGCAACTTCAGCATTCTCTGAGATATTCTAACCTCCCCCAGCCTCTCTCAGGCGTGTGATACTCCCTGGCCGCGCCACAGTGGAAAATTAAAAAGACATGTTTCTAGATAATTTGTACGCTAAATGTACTATACGGTACGTGTAATGAAAATAATTGTACCTCAAGGAATAATGAAATATAAGGAAGTTTATGTGGCGCGGCTGGGGAGTATACTCCCTGGCCGCGCCACCATGGTTCTTGTAAACTACTAGGCCCACCCGAATATAGTAAACGCTAAATAAATGTACGCAATACGTACTCCTCCGTACGCTATAGAGAGATTCGGAAATTAAATTACTTTAGAAATGATAGCCTTGCGTATGTGGCGCGGCCAGGGAGTATGCTCCCTGGCCGCGCCACAAAGAGTTATTAGGCGTACCTGGGCATGGTATGCACTAAATAAATGTACGCAATACGTACTCCTCCGTACGCTATAGAGAGATTCGAAAATTTAATTACTCTAGAAATGATAGCCTTGCGTATGTGGCGCGGCTGGGGAGTATACTCCCTGGCCGCGCCACAAAGAGTTATTAGGCGTACCTGGGCATGGTATGCACTAAATAAATGTACGCAATACGTACTCCTCCGTACGCTATAGAGAGATTCGAAAATTTAATTACTCTAGAAATGATAGCCTTGCGTATGTAGCGCGGCTGGGGAGTATACTCCCTGGCCGCGCCACAAAGAGTTATTAGGCGTACCTGGGCATGGTATGCACTAAATAAATGTACGCAATACGTACTCCTCCGTACGCTATAGAGAGATTCGAAAATTTAATTACTCTAGAAATGATAGCCTTGCGTATGTGGCGCGGCTGGGGAGTATACTCCCTGGCCGCGCCACAAAGAGTTATTAGGCGTATCTGGGCATGTTATGCACTAAATAAATGTACGCAATATGTACTACCCAAAAGTGTAACAATATTACGGAAAAACGTAATATCTTAAGAGAAAATAGACAGCAGACTCAGCAGACTTGCTGATCTTTGTACTTACTAGATGTGGCCTACAAAATTAGAAGTACAGGGTATTACCTCAGTGAGATGGTTGCATAGAAGTGCTAGAAATATGCAACACAATACGAATGTAAATGCTTTACAAGAATAATTGACATTCAAGAAGAAGATAAGAAGTTGGTAGGTACTTTTTATTAGGTACAGTCAGCAACGAAAGTCGTTATCGCTGCTACTTTTACATGACATCTAAAATTACACAAAAGAATGTGTTCCAAGGTGGTCGCAGTTGCTTGTAAGCAAGCATGCAGCATTCAAGCGAGCATGCAGGCAAGTATGCAGCATACAAGCGAGCATGCAACAGGCAGCAGGCATGGTTTCTGTCACGGCTCCGGCACTGCGGGGCTCCGGCGGTCCCACGCGAGCTTATCGTCGCAGATGGTTTAACGCTCACCACCGCAGCTTCGTCTTGCTGGCAGGCCTGGCCGACCAGCCTCAGCCGCGGCGGCGACCATTACAACCACCTGCTCTTCAACTCGCAGGCTGCCTCACCCCTCCGCGCCTACGCGATTTTAAATTACACTCTAGGGGTAGGGCATACAAGACTGCGTGGAGTCGGATTTACAGTGATTCGTTTGTGTCACTAAAACCTAATTTTAGCAAATGTTCTAAGACTAACGATTTTATTATAAATGAACATTCGGAATAATACACCTTATATAATAAAATACTTAGGACATTATGACTTTAGTTCATGCAAAAGATATTGACCAATTTGGACCAAATGCTGCCCAGCCATGGGAGTGCTTCCAAATGGTTCCTTGCATCAATTTATACAAAAAAAAAAAAAAAAAAAAAAAATCGGTCCCAGGGTTAAAAAGTTATTGCCTTTATACGGAGCCGGCAGGTATCCATAGGAACTCCTCAACCAAACAACACAGCACCATCGAGTTTGGACTCGTTGAATATGCATTGACAAGTGCTTTACACTAGGCTGTGTCCAGGGTCTGATGATGGAGCCGGAAGGTGGCTATAGGAACTCCTCAACCAAACAAGATAGCACCATCGTGTTTGGACTCGTTGGCTTTGTCTTGACAAGTACTTACTATAGTCCAAGGTAGTATCCAGAGTCTGGTGATGGAGCCGGAAAGTACCCATAGGAACTCCTCAACCAAACAAGACAGCACCATCGTGTTTGGACTCGTTGAATACGCTTTGACAAGTGCTTTACACTACAATGTAAATGATATGCATAAAAATGGAATAAGAATCTGTTGTTTAACATTTGTTATTACTATCATTATTTAACAAAATGCGCCATCGGTTAGTTGGTATTCATCAATGAAAAATACTCGACAAAAAATAGTTTTTCTCAAAACTCCAGATTTTATTGAGCTTTGGTGTACAGACTAGTACAAGCCCAAGGAACATAATGCACTATGTGTCCATTCTGGGCAGCACTTGGCCCAGCTCCCATATATGGATGGTCAGTAAAAAATATTTAACATGTAAATGATATGCATACAAATGAATTAATAATGTGTTTTTGAAAAAAAATACTGTCTTTATTTTTAATTAAATGCGCCATCGGTTAGTTGGTATTCATCAATAAAAAATCCTCAACAAAAAATAGTTTTTCTCAAAACTCCGCGGATAGATTTTATTGAGCTTTGGTGTACAGACTAGTACAAGCCCAAGAAACATAATGCACTATGTGTCCATTCTGGGCAGCACTTGGTCCAACTCCCATATATGGATGGTCAATTATTTTATTACTCGATATTATGACAGAATAGTTTTCCCGCCTTACTAATAAACGTTGTATAGCGCCTGTATAGTTACACAACGCTTTGTCTTCTTATTTCAAAACTCAAATTACTTTTGAAAGAAGACAAAGCGTTGTTTACAGGCGCTATGCAACGTTTATTAGTAAGGCGGTTAGAAGTAAAGATAATTATGTAAAACTAAATTCCGTATTTTTGAACATTATGTTTACTGAGGTTTATACCAAACTTGTTATGGATAATGATTTTCGGACCAACAATATTCGCTAAAAAATAATTCTACTGTTTGAAAAATTTGTTAAATAAAAAAATGTGATTATAAAATTCATCAAATTGTGTTTCTGTGAAGTATGTTTCATTCAAGTAAATAGTCGTTAAAACAATAATATTCGAAATAAAAATACAAGGACCAAATGTTATGGGAAACATTTTCTGCGAAACATTTCTGCGAAATAAACGTTAATTTTTCTGCGAAAAAATCGCTGATTGTAGCTTTTAGTTCTAAATTTTGTCGCTTGTGGCTCTGTGTCATACATAACAACAGTAATGGCGTGCGAAACAGAAATATTTTCAGCATAAAGCTATCGTATAGAGTTTTATGAAATTCTGTCCAAAAATTACTAAATAGTCAAGCAACCACCTTGGAACACATTCTTTTGTGTAATTTTAGATGTCATGTAAAAGTAGCAGTGATAACGACTTTCGTTGCTGACTGTACCTAATAAAAAGTACCTACCAACTTGTTATCTTCTTCTTGAATGTCAATTATTCTTGTACAGCATTTACATTCGTATTGTGTTGCATATTTCTAGCACTTCTATGCAACCATCTCACTGAGGTAATACCCTTACTTCTAATACTTACTTCTAATTTTGTAGGCCACATCTAGTAAGTACAAAGATCAGCAAGTCTGCTGAGTCTGCTGTCTGATTTCTCTTAAGATATTACGTTTTTCCGTAATATTGTTACACTTTTGGGTAGTACATATTGCGTACATTTATTTAGTGCATAACATGGCCAGATACGCCTAATTACTCTTTGTGGCGCGGCCAGGGAGTATACTCCCCAGCCGCGCCACATACGCAAGGCTATCATTTCTAAAGTAATTAAATTTAGGAATCTCTCTATAGCGTACGGAGGAGTACGTATTGCGTACATTTATTTAGTGCATACCATGCCCAGGTACGCCTAATAACTCTTTGTGGCGCGGCCAGGGAGCATACTCCCTGGCCGCGCCACATACGCAAGGATATCATTTCTAAAGTAATTAAATTTCCGAATCTCTCTATAGCGTACGGAGGAGTACATATTGCGTACATTTATTTAGCGTTTACTATATTCGGGTGGGCCTAGTAGTTTACAAGAACCATGGTGGCGCGGCCAGGGAGTATACTCCCCAGCCGCGCCACATAAACTTCCTTATATTTCATTATTCCTTGAGGTACAATTATTTTCATTACACGTACCGTATAGTACATTTAGCGTACAAATTATCTAGAAACATGTCTTTTTAATTTTCCACTGTGGCGCGGCCAGGGAGTATCACACTCTCAGGCGAGGTGCTAAAATTTTCGAGCTCGCTTCCTTCCATTTCTACATCATCAAACTCAAAACTCAAACTCAAAGCATTTATTTCAAATAAACCAATTACAGGCACTTTTGAATTGTCAAAGGGTCGGTCAGTCAGAAAATATGAAGCTAGTTGCCCATTCCAAAGCGTAGTAGGTTCCTATGGAGAAGAACGGGCAAGAAACTCCACGGACACTCTTTTAAATCAGAATATTGTTACAATATGTTGTTTACATCATTCATGTTGGAATCATACATGTGAGTACAATGTAGAAAAACGTGCAGGTTAAAAGAGTCCGTAAATAAAAGATAAAACGATACAAAACAATTCAAAAATTAAAATAAATCAAAATAAGCCGTGGCAGCTAATAGATGACCAGTCCCTACTGATGGCGCCCGTTCACGAACATGACGCATGGATCAGCACCATTCAGCTCAACCATTTTGAAGGGAACTTAATGATCCAACATCCTTCTCAAACTTTTCTACATAAGTCGATAAAGTTATTTTTATTTCTATAAGATCGGTCAAAGGGACAGACAACCTAACTTATTCATAGCTGGATGCTAAAAATTTCGAGCTCGCTTTGCTCGCAATATTGTTTAATTTACGACTTCCCAAAAATAGGAAAATTGCTGTTCTAAAAACACTTAATTCTTACTCTTTTTTTTAAATCTGTAAGTAAAATTTTTTTTACCCTCTCTGAAATCAGAAATACTTAATTTCTTCAAAAAAAACCCAAAATGAATTCGTAGCTGGCTCCTAACCCTCTCATATTCCTGCAGGAACGGCGTGATAGTCAAGGTGACAGGTCTCTGCGTGACGGTCACATGGCTTTGTCTCAGTAACTATGTGAAGCTAAAGTCTATCACCAACGCGTCCACCCATGCGTTGAGTGAACACTTCAACAAGAAGTATACTGTCAAGAAAATGGTTCAGGTTAGTGGTGGTTGACCGTGATTATATGTAAACGTTACTAACACTTTTGCGGTGTAGAGTGATGCGGGTGCGGGGTGACAGATGTCAGTATCGCAAGATACACAGTTTGTGGTGTAGCATGGTGCGGGTGACAGATGTCTGTATCGCGTGATTACAATACAGCCGTTACGAGAGGGTAAATAGATAGATAAAGCGTTTATTTGGTGCACACAAAAGACAACATACAAAAGCACGGTTAATGATAACTAATTACATGAATAAATAAAGGGTCGCGCAGTAACATTTTTTAGGAACCATGAGGTGAGTGTGAGTGAGAGAACATGCGCGAATGCTCATATATCGCCTTTAATCAGACTCTGAACTTCAGAGCTGCCAAGTTATAACGGCCGTATTGTACACTGTTTGCGGTGTAGCATGGTGTGGGAAAACAGATGTTAGTGTCGCATGATACACTGTTTGCGGTGTAGCATGGTGCGGGAAACAGATGTCAGTGTCGCATGACTACACTGTTTGCGATGTAGCATGGTGCGGGAAACAGATGTCAGTGTCGCATGACTACACTGTTTGCGGTGTGTAGCATGGTGCGGGAGACAGATGTCAGTGTCGCATGACTACACTGTTTGCGGTGTGTAGCATGGTGCGGGAGACAGATGTCAGTGTCGCATGACTACACTGTTTGCGGTGTAGCATGGTGCGGGAAACAGATGTCAGTGTCGCATGATCCACTGTTTGCGATGTAGCATGGTGCGGGAAACAGATGTCAGTGTCGCATGATCCACTGTTTGCGATGTAGCATGGTGCGGGAAACAGATGTCAGTGTCGCATGACTACACTGTTTGCGGTGTAGCATGGTGCGGGAAACAGATGTCAGTATCGCATGACTACACTGTTTGCGGTGTAGCATGGTGCGGGAAACAGATGTCAGTGTCGCATGATACACTGTTTGCGGTGTAGCATGGTGCGGGAAACAGATGTCAGTGTCGCATGATACACTGTTTGCGGTGTAGCATGGTGCGGGAAAACAGATGTCAGTATCGTATCGTATGACTACACTGCACTGTTTGCGGTGTAGCATGGTGCGGGAAACAGATGTCAGTGTCGCATGATACACTGTTTGCTGTGTAGCATGGTGCGGGAAACAGATGTCAGTGTCGCATGATACACTGTTTGCGGTGTAGCATGGTGCGGGAAACAGATGTCAGTGTCGCATGATACACTGTTTGCGGTGTAGCATGGTGCGGGAGACAGATGTCAGTATCGCATGACTACAGTGTTTGCGGTGTAGCATGGTGTGGGATAACTCACAGCAAAAATCCCGTTCGCTAGCTGACTTTTTGGAAAAAATTGCCCACCTTTCACTAGCTGTACCTTCGCAACCACTAGATCTAGAGTGCTTGGGTTGGGCTCAGATTATAGCAAATCAGCTTGCCTCACAAAAACTAACAGTTTGTCCACCGCCACCGTCAACGGGACGTCAATTAGAAACGAGATTATTCGAACCGAAAGTGACGTCGAGCGCTTCTCCATCACGACAGAACTCGGCGGTTCAGTATGTTATATGATAGTCAAAACAAAAGCTGGACGAACGGCGCCGTTGCGACGACAGGGTGTGGCACATCGGCCCATCACAATCTTGGGCCGCGTGCTAACGGTACCGCGGTACTTCTCCAAAATCGGGGGCCGGGATCCCGGCGTTCGGGTGACGGACGTACGCTGGACACGCAGACATAGTAAATGTATATGTATCGCTACTTCAGCGCCGTCATCTCGTTCCCGTTGACGGTGGCTTTGGACAAACGCCCTTAGGATGTTATAGCTATTGTAAGTGTGTATTTATTTACCTAATTGCAGCTTATGCGCGAAGCAGCTTGTGACTTCTTCCCAGATTTCGACGGCCACACCCACGTGGAAGGGTCAGCTCGTAAAGAATGGGCAATGGAGAGACATACCTACCACGCCATGGCTTTTATGTCAAGGGCTTACAACTTTCAATTCAGCCGGTACGGAATTATTAGATAAAACATTTTCTTTTTCATTCTTTTTATCATTCTATAATAATAAAAAAGTCAACTAAAAAGATGACACGAGACATCACAGACAGACAAATTAAAAATCCGGTGACAACGGTCCGGTCACAAAGTGACACGTGTTTTTAGGCATAAATCGAACAGATTACGTGTGACTCTGGATTTTTAATTTATAACTTTTATTTTTATTTAAATTTTTTTGGGGTTTTTTTTTCTAAATAAGGCCTTTCATGTTATACCCAACATGGAAACATTTTTTTTAAATCCTCTAGATTGCGCCATATTTCATTTAATGTCATAGTCCCAACAACCAGCGGACGATCAAGACGATGAGTAGTTTAGGGAGAGAACTCATGAACATACATACATACCGGTCAAAATCATAACCCCACTTTTTGCTTCGCCGTAGTCGGGTAAAAAGAGAGTTGAGGCCCTTAGGCGTGGTTTTAAGGTTTTTCCTTGTTTAAGATGGAACCAAGAAGCAGGGTATCGTACCATCATCATGCAGACAAGAGAAGTGGTGGACACGAAGAGACAGGTACATTTTTTTTTTCACTTACTACCAATCTCTTCACGAGACGATCGCGTCCTGAGGCCCTAGTGTGAGTTTCTTTTAACTATCTCGACTTTACGCATCGTCCGCGTTCGGCGCTCCGATTGGCCTTTCACCAGTGAAGGCTAGTGAAGGGCCAATCGGAGCGCTGAACGCGGTCGATGCGTAAAGTCGAGATAGTTAAAAGAGACTCACACTAGGGCCTCTGAACGTGACAGTGAAAATTTAAAGTTTATTCATTTAGTACTGAACCAGACAAGATAATGTGAATGTTCAATGGAGCATCGCAAAAACAATCTCACACGAAGACCTTTACGCAATTAGGGTGCAGATGGGGTGATCTGCACCCTAATTGCCTAAAGGCTCGTGCAAAGTGGCGCGATATCGCGGGAGCGACAGGCAGCGCTACCCTTGTCGCGCCTGTTTGTGGGAGCCTTAATGCACGATCGGTCAGTTTGAAACAAATGTCTAATCCATTGCTTCATAAGTTCTCAAAAAATCCGCTTAACAACGAAACTTACAAATGCAGATAAAAGGAGAAAAAAAAACAATCGCGTCACGAGTGAACAGTAGGAACGCACTGTACATGAGCGAAGCTAAACGAACATAGCTTCGTTTCAAGTATTTTTTTGATGATGGTGGGAATAACGTCTTCAAATGACTTCTCCCGCTCTCGGGCGGAAATGAAATGAAATTGTTTATTCTGTAAATAGGATATTGGAATCACTTTTACACGTCATATTAAAAAGTTGTAAAAATAAGCTAGATGAGGTCGGCGTTTCCTATCTGACTACTCTGAGAAGAAAGGCCGAAACAAACTCAGAGGTCACAGTCTCTTTAAAGTCCAGACATAATCTTGGTCAGGCCATATGAGGTGAGGACCATGTAGATTAGAGTCTGAAATGATCTTTTGAGGAAAGAACCACACAGATTTGAGTGGACCTGTCCAGTCAGTGCAAGGACATTTGGGTAGGTCGCATAAAGTTCTCAAATTGCCAGACCTTCGCTAAAACTAACAGAACGAAAAATAAATATCCACATAGTCCTCACATTCACAATATAACAACACTTTACAAGTAATCATCGAGCGGGCGGGCGTGTCAAACTTTTACTGTCTAAAACCCACGCGTGTTCCTTCAGTTGCCTGTTGCCAAAGATCCCAGTTTCGGACTTTCCCGCAACCCTTGGGGCCAAGTCTACTAATTTACACACGTGTCAGTGGTCTCACAATGATCAGTTTTTGACAGATATGCCATACAAAATCTGTCAATAACTGATCATTGTGACACGTTTGTAAATTAGTAGTCTTGGCCGCCTGGCAGTTCGTTTCCAGTCTGGCCTGCGGTTTAGAATGCATACCTAAATACTGATTCATACCCTAATGTTTTAACTTTTTAGGCTAAACTGCAGTTGATGGCTTTCACTCCTGAACGAGCAATCCTACTGAAGAGTGTCGAATCCTCGCAAGAAATCAGCTATGACTCACAATTAGGGCTGCCGGTAAGTTTATAGAGAGCGGTTTGACCCGCGTAAGTCTCGATCCCGTAGAAATTTCGGGATAAAAAGTATCCTATGTCCTATACCAGGTTATGGTCTACCCATGTGCCTTTCATCTAAATCCGTTCAGCCGTTTTAAGGCCAACGCAGACCGGGACGGGATGGCAAATACTTATATTAAATTTTCTCTATAGAAAAAAAATCCAAAGTTACCTCTAAACCGCTGGTATTCAAAAAATACTTCAAATTAGATCACGAAACTTTGCATAATAACTGAACTAACTAAATATAAAGCAGGTCTAATGTTTTTCTTAAAATTATAATTATTTTCATCGTACAAAGCAATTTACCTAACCTGTTCGAGGCTTGAGAGCCGCCAGCACCCCACTCCGTCTTGCTCTCACTCAGGCCGCGAGTATTATGGTGCGAGCGAGATAAAATTTGAGGTAGGTAAACATCTTAAGGGCAGGTATTCCCAATTTTACATCACTTTGATTTAATAATAAACAAAGAAATCGTGATTTTTTAAAGCAAAAAAAAAAAACTTAATGAAGTTTACTTCATGTACTTTGACAATTTGTGGTTCGAAACACGATATCGAAAACTTCACTCGATCAAAAAAAAATCCGAAGAACAGCCAAATTCGATATTTTTTTAATGTTTTTCTGGTTTTTCTCGAAGCTTATAAAAGTTTTACTACTAAAAACCACATCTTAAAAAAAGATAATAACATAAAGAAAAATAATTAGTGGTTACATTTTGAAAAATAGCTTAATTCTTTTAATAATAAATTATTTATAACACAGCGGCTCGCGTTCGTCACTTCAGTCGCCCGCCAGGCCTTGTCGAGGTACGACCTATGTCCCTTTTTCCAGCGCGCGGCTATCACGTACAGTGTAACTAAAAGAAATCACTTATTTGTTTTTGTTAGTGAACAGAAGTGGGTACCTATGGGGAATAAAAATAAATACAAGAAAGTGGCCAGGTGTAAAGTGCGGAAGGTTAGACAAGAAACCAGGTAAGTTTGTTTACAATTTTATTTATTTACATATTATCAACCTATTATGTCTTTTGATTTTTCAATCCGCCCTACGGTCACCTAAGCTCGATTTATATACCTAATAGTTTCCTATTTTGAATCAGTATAAACGAAGTAACTTTTTTGTAAGGTAAATTCACGCCACCAAATATTACGTAAGTTGAAAACATGGTTTTTTGTTTGTGTAGATATTTTGTTGTTTTTAGTGTCATTTGATAGGTTTAGGTCTAAAATGGATACGACAAAATAAATTGTGCAAATAGGGTAATCTGTTTAGACGTTATTAGGGATTATCGATAGTGCAAATTGACGAATGTAAAATTTTTAGTATTTATAGTATTATTAGTAGGGACACAAAATACAGAGAGTACAGAAGGAAATCACATGTATGTAGGTACCTACTTCACTTTTCATATCTACGCTCGGCGGTCGCGCTAGGGTTGTGAACTTTGGCTTATGCACAAAAAACTATCGTGTTAGTGGCCATCGTATCCAGTTGTTTGATTCATTGTTGAGAATGAAACCGGAAGAAAGGAAATATGAACCAATAATATCTCTGTTCTATTCTACGGATATAGGTACCTACCTATCGATTTCCGAGTATAATCGCCGGCACGGACATTGAAGTCTCAAGGATGCATTGGGCGCACATGCGTGCAGAAGAAAAATAGACCCTATGTCTATCAGCATTCATACCATACGCAAAGCAATCCCCACTTCGTCCTTGAGACTTCAATATCGGTGCCGGTAAGTATACAACGTATATTCAAAGTATTGTCTAATTCTAATCGATTTATGTAATCAATGTTTACAAACAATATCTATGAAGTGCAATATATTACACATTTTATTTTACCAAAACCTACATATTACATAGTAGAATCATAACAGTAGAATAACTTGATAATGTTTTACTTGAACATTTTTTTATTGTTGCAGTGCATCAAATCCACGATGCAAAGGAATGTATGCATCCAAAAACGTCCTACGCAGTCCTCGCATACCTACCGTAATTTGAAAACATTGTAAAATTTATGGAAAACACCATACAGTCATTTTGTGTTTATAATTTAATTTTATTTCGTATTTAAATCATTTAAAAGTAATTTCATGTTGTTTTCTTACCCACTTTAAAAAACGGAGGAGGTTCTCAATTCGGTTGAGTGAAAATCACTTTAGAACAAAAAAAAATAACCGACATAAAAATATAAACACTACGAAGTGCAAAATAATAGTTTCGGTGTCTAAAAAGGAAAAATCGACTTTCGAAACTTATTTTGCACTTATATTTTTATGCCGGTTGTTTTTTTTTTATTAAAGTTACCACAACACACCACACCTAGCCACCACCACAACTGAAGCGCGTGTTGCTTCGTGAGATACACTTTATGAAACTAAAATGCCGAATAATTGAATAAAATGTATTTACAACCCATAAAATAAATTTTCGGCCTTTGCGATTACTACGTATATCGGTAAACAAGAATAATGGATCAAGTCGCGTATTTTATTATTTTTTAAAACAAATTAATAATAAAATAAGTTGACCTACTGCCTATACGACATGCTTACCTGTACTGTGACACTTCTCCACTCGGCGTTGGGTTCATGTAAGTTCACGCAGGCGACGTAAGCGCACGGCTCGCGTCGCGTAAAAGTGGTAGCGTTAAATGCCTACATTGCTTGGTCTACCTGGCCTTAACTGGAAATCACACATTAATATTCTATGTAAGAAAATGAGTAAATCCGCTGATGCTTTACATACATTACAGCCAATAATAAACACGGATGCACTCCTTACTGCTTATTAATACAGTAATAATTGGATTTCAGATTTATGTACTGTATTTTTGTACTAACTGTGTTGATTGTCTTAGTCTGTAGTCTGTCAACTGTACTTATTAAAATAAAATAAAATAAAATTACGGTATAGCAGAATCCCTTTTCTTTTTTTTTTTTTGTGGGAAATCATCAAATGACTTCTCCCGCTCTGGGCGGAGCGGAAGGGCGTGTCAGACTCTTACTGACTAAAACCCACCCGTGTTCCTTCAGTTGCCTGTTGCCAGGGTCCCGGTATCCCTTTCGGACTATTCCGCAACCCTGGCAGGAACAGAATCTATATCCTACGATATGGAGTAATATTTTGGGGTAACTCATCCGAGAAAGAAACAGCTTTTAAGGTCCAAAAATGATGTTCAAGCTAAAAACCACCGATAGTTGCGTGCCATTCTTTAAACAGTATAAAATACTGACACTACCATGTTTATATAGGTATATTAGAAGTAGCTGTGTTTGTTAAGTTGAACCCAAATCGTTTTAAACGTCTGGCCGATGTAGTTTTACGTAATAGACGCGACGATACCCTACTATGTCGTCAGTCTGCTAAGACAGCACTAATGTGCAAAAGTGTCTATTGCATGGCTTCGGTCATTTATGATAAAATAACAAAAAGTACTTAATCAATATTTTAGACAGTTGTCTAGCAATATTTCATATTTCCATACATTTCTTAGCGAAGCTTATTTTCTTTTTCTTTAATTTTCAGTTCTTTCCCGACCTCTTCACATTCAACATGCTCTACGGATCAGTGGACGCACGACGAGCGACCTTCAACATGAAATATAAACTCGTGGAAACTGTTTTCGACTTGTTACAAGAAATTAAACCTTGTAGTTTTTCTTAAATAAGTGGTACCTATACGACCTCGTAATTGTAATTGTTAAATTTATCACTTACTAACTGCTGCCCGCGGCTTCGCTTCGCTTCCCTAATTCTTTTCTAATATAAAATTTTCTGTAAGCATTCTAAACAACAATATTTGTAATGTTGTTTCAGCAGAAATATACCTAGCTTCTATTATCAAGATACAAATTATCGAAAAAAAATGAAAAAAAAACCTTTCAAGTTTGCATTCATCATTTTAGGTATTACGGAAAATATCCAAAAATCACAAAGTTTCAATAGCTAGTAGTGCTATCGCGTCAAGCAAATGTAATGTCAATGTGTGCGTGGTCGTATAGTTCACGGTAGCCGTGTGTATCGCTCCGACAGGCACACTAGCGCAAAATTTGTAGTTGCGATCGATGCTCCGCCGGCCCCTTAAAATACAAAGGTGTTCTTTTGACATTACAAAAAGATACTTCAATTTTATTTATTTGTGTCCCTTGCCGTCATGCTGGCACCATTGCTTGTCAAACTTAGTTTTAAGGGGGATGCGCTAAGGTAGCCCGCAAAATTAAAATTATTTAACGTTTTTTGCTATTTGGAGGTCAGTATCAGGTTGTATGTTGATCTAAATATGATTCGCGGCCGTTACAAATATGGATTTACAGAAATAGAATCATTAGAATCAGCAATACAACTCTCTAAGTTCATGAAATCATGACATTTGGCACTTCTTAAAAGTGCCAAATGTCATGATTTGATGAGTTGAGTTGAGTTGTCTATAAAAACCGGCCAATTGCCTTACCTTTTGAGTACGGAACCCTAAAAACGTAAGAACATTTGAATTTCGTGGGCTGCCCTGAAGTTTTCGCCTTCAATACGAATAGAGTTCAAAATGGCGTCTGACAAAACAGTGCTATACTATCAATTGCGTCACGGGACATGTTATAATGAACGCCTTGTACAAGTGACATTCAACATATAAAACCAAACCAATTACGAGGTCGAGGTCTGCCTGTTATATTAATATCATGTAAATACATACCAGTCCAATATACATAAAATCAGCTAAAGTATGTATGAATTGTTTTATTTATTATTTAAGTATATCTATGCCTCTCACTACATCGGCTGCCCCGTTGGTCTTGTGTTCGCAAGCGCGATAGAGCGTGGGGTCCTGATTTCGATTCCTAGGTATAAATTGTTATTGGTAATTTCTCATTATGTAACAGCCCTAGAGTTAGGACGTTGGTGGTGTAATACACCCAATCAATCAGCCTGCCTTTTCCCAACTATGTTGAGGTCGTCTTCCTGTCTAACCGGATGCAGCTGAATACCAGTATTTTACATGGAGCGACTGCCTATCTGACCTCCACAACCCAGTAACTAGATAATACGATACCCCTTGGTAAGACTGGTTGTCAGACTTTCGGGCTACTGACAACCCGTCACAACTGTCAAAGATCCACGAATGACAGCCGGGACCAACGGTGTGCTTTCCGAGGCCGGAGGAGTCTTGGTATGTAAAGATAGTCACCCATCCACGGACCAACCTCGGCAAGCGTAGCTTAACCTGATCGTTCGATCCGTGCGGCAGTTATTACTTAGCCACGAGCTCCTCTGGTGTGATACACCCGTGACTCGGAAAGCACGTTAAGCCGTTGGTGCCGCGCTTAATCTCTTCCCGGTCGTGTCGGATTGCCGTCCCTTCGGACTATGAGAGTGGGGGAAGGAGTGCACCTGACTGCGGATACCTACACTTGTGCAGTATTATATTCTCTCCGCTGAAATTGGTCGTCATGGCCGAAATTCCATCTGCATCTGTTATGGCGACCATAATTATACTTTGTCAAGTTAAAAAAGGAACGAGAAAGAAGTCACTTGTCCCTTTCTGTTTTGTATTGTACCAGGGAAATAAAACACAAATTATTTCTATAAACAATTTATACTATTTTTATTGTATCGGATAAAAAATAACTAAAAACTACTAATAGTAAAAAAAGAATAAAACGCGACCTTTGCCTACCAAATCATGAAAAACTTTCATTTTTACAAAAAAAAGCATGAATTTTCTTTTTTTAACAACTTTCACGATTTTTTCTATTCATATTTTTTTTTAATTTATTGGCAGTATGGTATATACAAATTTATATAATAATCTATATCTTTATATTATTGCGCCTCACTTTTGCGTGCGTGTACCGATATCGATACATTTTATCGATAGTCAGGATCGTTGTTATTCGCCAAATCAAAAATGCGTCGACTTAATGTATCGACGTTTTATTATTCGTACGTATTTGATTAAAAATAGCCGTCGATTTTGATTTAAAAAATATATCTATCGACATAATTACATAGCCAATATATTACTTTATGCATATTAAAAGAGCGCACACAAAAGTACAAAGCGTTTACTGATTGCATTCATGTTATGTAAGACTCGTTTTTTGATAAAAAATATTCATTGAGTCTAGACTTTTTGGGCCAAAAAAATACTTTACCCCACTAAATGGCCTGGGCTACAGCTATGAGGCCACGAATTGGGTCTTCAAAACAATATTTTTCAATACATTTAACATATTTTCTGTGATGGGCTAATCCCTGGCCTAAGAACTGTCCCCAGGGAAAACTACAAAAAAAATACCATTAAACATATACATAATCTAACTCCAAAGTCACATTAAATCAAAACAAATATTCAAATGTGATTTTGAATTTAACATCTGAGGCCTGAATTTTTATCACAAGCGTAATCACGAAAAAAAAATTATAAAGACCGCTTTGAGTTAAAGAAATAGGCTCAATGTCACACGATCGTTTCAAAATAGGAATTCGAATTAAAAGTCAGGCCTCAGCCTGGCCTGGCGACAACGGAAAACGCGATTTTAAAAATAAGAATGTGTGAAGTTAGCCACGCCTACCGCTTACCGTCAGGCCATAAAATAGAAAAAGGGTACATTCCATGGCCTGAAACTTTTCTATCTTAAAAATGACGGTAGTTGTTACACATAATATTACTATTAATTCATGGGGTAAGATTTAAGCTTCTAAATTGTATTGTCAAGTGGTAATAAATGCTTGACGTTTAAATTAAAAAATATATGAAAGAAATTAGGGTCAAACCAATAAATTAATAATTTACCCTCACCATTTAAATATCATTTGTTTCCCATTTGTTAATTAAAATGCCCCTCAAAATTAAACTCAGTTGACTCCTAAATACTCTCATATTGAAACCGTATTTTAATAATAGAGAAGTTCAAAGTTAATTAGAATTACCCTTTCTCTAATTAATAATTATTAATAACAATAACTATTCTCCATGAATTTGTATGGATTCTAAAACATATGAGTTCCATAGTTGCTAAATTCAATGGATTTTAAGCCCCACTATATTAAATAAAAAGCAAGATTATTTATTAATTGTTTTTTTTTCGTTTAAATTAAAAGCTACTAAATCTACAAAGAATAAACTTTTTTATTTTTTACTTAATATTTACAAGAATAAATGATTCAAATGATAAATGTGTTTACGTTCAGTTACCGAGGTGATTTTTTTACAAAAATTAATATTATCTACACAATTATTGCGTACACGAGTGCTCATTTTTTTTTTACATTTAATTATTTTTTTAATAAAAAATTGCGATTTTTAAGTTGGCAATACCGTAAGTCGTAATTCAGGAATATATCTCTTTTTAATTTTCGCAAAGGGTGAGAAATACCCCAAGGTATTAAGTACCCCAAAATTACCTGAATATTACCCTAAATGGGGTGAGTTAAATAAGTGATTAAAGCCCCAATGGGTTGGAATTATAATACCACAAGAAGGTAAGCAGTACACTGAGTGCTTTCAACATTACATACCAAAGACAGAAATGTATAAGATTTCTTAACTACCCTCCGTTTTCAAACCATAAAATTTTGCTCAAACTGTACTTTATAATTCAGTCAGTGAAAAGCTTTGTTAATAAAAGAATACTAATCAGCTCGACTAATAACTAAATGCTTAAACACACGTTTTTATTACTAAACTAACCCACTCGACTAAAGGAGATCAATCACCATCCATACATTTTTGAGCTAAAGAGGTGAAAGTACCGGCCATTCAAAAAAAAAATATATTCTGAAAGAGTACGTTTTTCCCTTCATGTTTTATTACTACAAGCTATTACTTTAATTAGATTACTTTTTATTATTTTAGGTACAAAATATACTGAAAACAATATTTTTCAAAATCGTATAACAGGGCCGGGAATTGCCGTACAGGTTTGGCCCAATAGTGAAAAGTGAAGAGAATAACATGTTCTAACGGAATATTTTTTTTTTTATTTGGCCGGCGCTTTCATAATTTAACCCAAAATGAGTGAGCTCCTTTAAAGCACAGTTTGAACACGGATTATGTCTTTTCACACATACAACTTTTCTATTCCAGCGATTTCGAGACGAATGAGAAATTTTTAGGTTAAAAAACATACTATTTATTTTATAAAAGTTTGGTTCATTAATGTCAATCACGGTTTGTAGCATTCATAGAGATATAATTACAGTAGAGTGCGCGTATTGCACAAATCGCTTAGTGCGCATCGTAGGCAAGTGAGCTATAGGTACCTAAATTGATAAGTGCATGACAGATAGGGATGTACAGTTACGTGCCAATCGGCAACGAGCTATCGATAAGTTTTGTCGATAAGCCGTGAGTGTGATCATTATATTGTAGGTTTAGTCATAATTATATTTATAGATATTATTTTATTTATGAAACTCACTCAGTTTTTTTAGTTTTACACGAGTATTCTTGTTGTTTTTTACTAAATTTACATAGTACAAACGAACTAAGAAAATATAGACTCAATTAAATGAATAATTCAATTCAGTTCAAACCCGTGCCTACTGGTCCTAGTTTGTTACGCGCACTCTATACTATAATTATATCTTTATGGTAGCATTAAAGGCTTTAAGATAGGTAAATTTTGAACCCAGCTGTAAAGTTTTACATTACCTGCCTAGCCTTTTATCCATATTGGGGTCAGTCTCCAGTCTAACCAGATGCAGCTGAATACCAGTATTTTACATGGAGCGACGGTGTGCCAAATATTAATATTAAATACAAATATTATAAAGCATCGAAAAGTAAGGAATTAAAGCTAAGAAATTAGCAATTTAGCATTTTTTTTATAATAAATATCATAGGATTATCGTACATAAATATTTAACCACACAATTTGGGCAGTGCATGTAATAATTTAGGGAAAAATCACTTGCATATTAAATAAATTATTTAAGAAAAGAAGAAGATTTTAGAATAATTTAGTTTTACCGTGCCACTAAGAATTGCATAAGTAGTTAATTCTTTAAGTGTTAATCAAAATTACCCTAGCTCGCGGTAAATACCATAAGAACATTATATTTTAATTTCGTTTTTTTCTTTACGTTAATTGGTTTGGGTTCTTGAATAAACAGACCACATACTTATCATGAATACAAACAATGAATCGCTAAGCGATTGGTCGACTCTTCACGTGACCAGAGGGCTGGCCTATTTTTAGCCCAAAGAATCAGCATTGCCATTCAACGTGGCAATGCTGCCAGCCTTTTGGGCACCTTTCCCATTGACAGCGATGCGGACGAATTCTTTGATGCTCAATGAGCCCCTCCCCTTTATTTTTTCTTTTTAATTTTGTTATATATTTAATTGTTTTTTAGTTAATTTAGTATAATAAATGTAATGTAATTTAAATGAGTCACTTACTCATAAACAATGAATGTTATCAGTAGTTTCGGTGTTCTTTTGTTTTGACGATTTCTGTTATGCTAGGGCTACATTGTCGCGGTATCGCGAATTAAACTTCGCGCGCTCTCTCTCACATACCATTCGACGTCTCGCTGATCGAAAGAGAGCGCGCGAAGTATAGTTCGCGATAACGCGACAATGTAACCCCAGCATCCAACTACTGAATCAATGGTCACGAAATTTTGCAAAAACAATTTTCAGCAGGCATCGTGTGCACTAACTACATACAACGCGGTAACCCGAACAATTTGTGCTACTGATTCGTTCTGCTGGGGCTACATTGTCGCGTTATCGCGAACTAAACTTCACGCGTTCTCACGTCTCGCTGAGCAACAGAGAACGCGCGAAGTTTTTAGACATTCCAGATATTTTGATTATGCATTTTTTTACTAAGATTATGTATTTTTATTCAAGCCAATACGCGATACGACACTACTGTTACAGCTGCCCATGTTTTAATGGAATTTAATGCATAAATTAAATACTTTCTGGATTTTTAAATAGGATATTCTGATCTTACTTTTAAGGGACTGGGGCAGCGATCAGAATAAGTAAAGATGTTCTCATATTTCTGTAAGATTAAGCAATTCTCAGCCGCAACACGGTTTAAAAAAAATCTAGTTTGTATTTTAATTAATCAAATATAATCATTTTGGGTCCTAGTTTTAAACCCTTGAAATAAAAGTCGCAAGTCGTTTTGTAGCTCAGAAAATGTCATATTAAGGCAGAAATACAATAATGCCAGTCACTAGCACAAAATAAAGGTGGGTACTGAGCGGTGTTACGGGTTGTAATGTAACATGTTACAAAGCAAGCATTCGTGCAGTCAGTACGTGGAAACGTGCACGAACATGCGAGCAGCGAGCCGCTCGTTCGTTAGGAGTGTTCTAGGACACGATACGGCCTGTAACACCGGTCAGTACCCACTTCAATGTATAGATTTCCCAACAAAAGTATGTGCTTCGGGAATCGACAAAAAAAATCTTCATACAGACGCGCAATGGTAGGTGCACTACTGCAAACGCGGCAGTACAACACTTAAGGTCTATGTATATCATTGTTTCCAATATTGATGTTATTTCCACTTAAACAAACATCAACTTTATGCAAGTGTAAATAAAGTTGATTTTAGACCGTTGAAAAAGTCATGATATGAAGTTGTAGCGCAAACTAAACCTTATGTGTAGGCATTGGAGTTGCTTTTCCGAAAACTCGTGTTTGTTTACATGTTTGGCAAATAAATTGCGAACGTAGATTGGAAGCATTGTCTCTATGGAGGGTACTCTGTGGCGCGACGTTCGTGCTAATTCGGAAAAACGAAGATTGCCGAAGCGCATACATTGTCTGGTTTACCTGTAAGTAGGTTGCATGTCATTATGATATTTACCAATCAGAAGTTGTGATGGCGTACTGGCATGCGAGCTACTTGCATAGCTTTGTGCGAGTTACTGGCATTTGTGTATTCTTAGCTTTATAAATGTGTAATATAATGTACGATTTTCTGCCCAGCGGCAAAGACGCCAAGTCAATATTTTAGTAAATTTTCAATTACGCTAAGCAACAAATTTTACTATTATTCGGTTTTTATTTCAACGAAAACATGTTAATAATAAATGTTATCATATTGCTTCGTTATTTTCTTAAAAAACGATATTCTGTCATCTAATGTTATAAAAAAAAACAATAAAAGCAGCTTTTTTTTTAAATAATAATTGTGTTATATTGATATATTTACACTGAAGATATTGGCGACATTTTGATTTTATTTATAATCAAGTCATTAAAAAAAATGAAGTATCGACTTCAATTGTAGCCTATTTGTAGCGGGAGTGCCTTCGCACACGAGGCTAAGAAAAAAAAATGCAATTTCATACATCGAACGCATTTTCATTCACGTCATATCCTGTTAGTCAAAACAACGACCGTATTCGTCATAGAACGTTTTTCATGTCTTTAGCAAATTCTAGGCTAATAGTTTAAAATATAATTGAGAACACTTTTGCAGTTGCATTTCAAAGCAATTTCGCTTACCCGACGGCACCAACCTTTGACCAAACATTGGAAGCCAAAGCCAATATCAACACAAATGTTTGACGAGTTGTTCTGTGACATCCGCTTTCGACAGATCCGCGAATTCCGGTGCGGATTTCCCCCTCTGTAATATCTCTATAGTACTTCTAGAGTCTAATTGTTTCATGTGATACATTAGTTTGTTGCCTGATATTGGGTGGATTGGCCTGGCGACGTTTAGACTTGTGTTTTTGAGCGCTCTCGCTAGAGTTTTGAGGAACTTCGACCATTGTCTTTCGTTTGACGTCGCTTCCGGTGTGTTTACTAGTACTGATGCCTTTTCTAGGAGCGCGCAGACGCAGCTTAGGGTGAACTGAAATACAATTTAGATTGGTTAGTAAAGTTATTTGAGATTTTGTATAAATAAATGTCTCTTGTGGGTTGGTAACTGGTGAACTCCTTTTTTTTTTTTTGATGTTGGGAAATCATCAAATGACTTCTCCCGCTCTGGGCGGAGCGGGACGGCGTGTCAGACTTTTTACTGGCTAAAACCCAGCCGTGTTCCTTCAGTTGCCTATTGCCAAGGTCTCGGTATCCCTTTCGGACTTTCCCGCAACCCTGGCAGGAAGTGGTGAACTCCTGCGCTAAAGATCTGCGTGTTCGACTCCTGCACGCTAACCATGAAACGGGTTTTGTCGATGGAAGAATAGACAAAATGACAGATAAACAATCAGAATCTGTCATTTTGGTCATGCTATCCACGCCACGTAAAAATAACGGTGGCCGTTTACCTGCGCACTGACCGATTTATCGATTCCAGCCTATACCAAAGTACAATAAATGCGAAAGTGAGTTTTTTTGTTTGTTAAGCTTTCACGCTAAAACGGCTGAACGGATTATGATGAAATTTGGCACATAGGTAGACCATGAGCTAGTTTAGGACATAGGTACTGCGAGAAACTCCGAAAGGGATATCGGGACCCTTGGCAACAGGCAACTGAAGGAACATGGGTGGGTTTTAGTCAGTAAAAGTCTGACACGCCCTCCCGGTCCTTCCAGAGCGGGAGAAGTCATTTGATGATTTCCCACTCTCAAAAAGAAGGACATAGCATTACACTTTACAGATATTCTCACGGGATCGAGACAAAAATGTACTTACAGATGTAGTGAGGGCGTACGGCGTCCTCGCCGGGTCAAAGGCTTCCGCCAACAGACTGCACGACTCCAGTATCGGCGACCAGCCCGATGTGGTTTGAATGTAACTGTAAATATAATAGTTATTTATGCAACTGTTATATGATAAAGGGTATTAAAACACGACTGTCACAAGAATGTTTGTGAAGTATCACATGAATGTTTTAATACCTAATTATATACAGTTGCATACAAGATTGTATCTACAGCCATGATATGAATCTTCTATAAAAGTTTCTTTGCAATACCAATATCGAACAAAAATGGCGCGGTACGACGTGAATTCAAATTTTTCGAATTCGAATGTGTTTTGTTTTTAAATTACGGTGCTTTGTTAGTGAAACGCTCGTGAATGTAAATGCTCTTTTTTTTAAATGAGTTGCATAATGAAATTCAGTACAACATTATAACACCCGTTTGGATGATATTATGGTTACTATGACACTGGATGTTTTAATGTTGGCTATAAGCTAACTGTTTCAGATACTTTTATAGAGGATTTATAGCATGGGTGTAGATAAACATTGTTATAAAACTGAGGGGCTCGTGGCTAAGTAATAACAGCCACCCAGGGGGCCAAGTTTAATAATTTACAAACGTGTCAATGGTCTCGAAATGATGAGTTCTTGACAGATTTTGTATGGCAAATCTGTCAAACTTGACTTGGCCCTCTGGTCGATCGATTAGGGTAAGCTACGCTTGCCGCGGTCAGTCCGTGGATGAGTGACCATCTTAACATACCGAGCTCCGTGAGCCCGTTAAGCTGTTGGTCCCGGCTGTCATTTGTGGATCTTTGACAGTCGTTACGGGTCGTCAGAAGCCCGAAAGTCTGACAACCAGTCTTACCAAGGGGTATCGTGTTGCTCAGTAGCTGGGTTGAGGTCAGATAGGCAGTCGCTCCATGTAAAATACTGGTATTCAGCTGCATCCGGTTAGACTGGAAACTGACACCAACATAGGCGGGAATCCTAACTAATCCATACTAATATTGTAAATTCGAAAGTAACTCTGTCTGTATGTTACCTTTTCACGCCTAAACCACTGAACGGATTTCGATAAAATTTGGCAAGGAGATAGATGGTATCCCGGGGAAGGACATAGGCTACTTTTTATCGACATAACACGCGGGCGAAGCCGCGGGCGGAAGCTAGTATTATAAATGCGAAAGTGACTTTGTTTGTTTGTGACGCTTTCACTCTAAAACGACTGAACGGATTTAGATGAAATTTTGCACATTGATAGACCATGACCTGGAATAGGACATAGCACACTTTTCATCCTGAATCGCAGACGAAGTCGAAGGCAACAGCTAGTGATAACTTACTTCCTATAATGCGGCGCCAGGGCAGCTAGGTTCCCGTCGTCTCTCCTGGCGGCTGAGGGCAGCGCGCGCAACACTTTGGCCCAGAACGTGCGCTGGCGACAGTGGGACGAACACACGCGGCTTATGAACCGAGATATCAACGTCTGTAGACAGAAACAATTAATAATTATTATAAGTATACAAAAAAAAGATAGCTGACGTGGCTCAAGAGGCTGCCCAACTTAAATGGGACTGGGCAGGACATGTCTGCCGCATGCCGGACAAACTGTGGGCCCAAATAGCGCAGAACTGGTGCCCTGAGACAGTGAGACGGGGTCGCGGCAGACCACGTAGGAGATGGTGGGACGAGCTGGATAGCTTCCAACAAAACTGGAAAGAGGACGCGCGGGCTCGCGAAAGATGGAAGGAGTGGAGGGAGGCCTTTGCCCAGGAGTGGGACAGCGTGGGCTAGGAAAAAAAAATGTATTTGTAGAGACGCCTAACCCCGCCTTTAGTTGTGATACTTGAATTCAACAGGTCTTGAAAAACACTTGTTTAAAACCAGTATCATACATGTATTGACGTTGTTTCAAACATGTTTTGTTAACAATTTTGTTCACGAGACAGCCTCGTTGGTCTAGTGGTCGCATGCGCTACTGCTGAGCATGAGGTTCTGGGTTCGATTCCCGGGTCAGGCAAAGTTTATTTGGGTTTTTCTATCTGGAATTTCTCAGTAACAGTCTGGATTTGTGCCCGGTTGTTGCACCAACCAACATAAACATTTTTCTTTATTTCAAAATGTAATACAATCATCGCATATTCTCGCGTAGATCGCATTCTCGGATTATGCAATGAGCAATTTCGTCGGAATGATAAAAAACCGGCCAATGCGAGTCGAACTCGCGCACGAAGGGTTCCGTACCATCTATAAAACGGGAAAAATAAATACGTTTGTTGTATGGGAGCCCCCTAAAATATTTATTTTATTCTGTTTTTTAGTATTTGTTGTTACAGCGGCAACAGAAATACATCATCTGTGAATTTCAACTGTCTAACTACACATGAGATACAGCCTGGTGACAGACGGACGGACAGTGGAGTCCTCCAGAACCCTTTGGAAACGGAACCCTAAAAAAAATGAAAAGTTAAGGTAACTCACCCGGCCTTTCCTAACAGACAGCATCTGTTGCACTCGGTCGCTGTGTAACACGCCGGCGAACATCTTGTTCACTAAGTCTTCTTTGTCTTCATCTAGAAGATTCTTTGTGGGCGCCGGCTTCTGGTTTACTGCTAGGTTTACCACCTGGGGGAAGAAGAAATAGTAATTAAATACATTTTCTTGGTAAGTAATAGTATAAAATAAAGATAATAAAAAAATGTCTCGGTTTTATGCAACGAAATAGGTCTCTTACAGACCAACATACAATAGATGTTGATATACAAGGTGGATACGACAATACGACAAAAAATAAAACTCCGTATATCTAATGACGTTCTCGGTCTACATACAAAAAATAAATCAAATATATCCAATAGTTTAGTTACGATAGCTAGTCAAAGATCGGCAAACCCCATGGAGTCGGCCCATAACTACTATTTAGTTTGTTTGAAAAAATGACTTTTTAAATTTCGATGTTACGATTTATTTGATAGTTCCAAAATACTCTTATGCATTAGTATTGCCAGTGTTTTCATTTATTGTTGTATTGTCGTCTCCACATTGTATTTAGTAACCTATTCCGCTTAACTATTCTTCAAGAGTCACGTGTTTCACCTCTCAACGGGCATCATCAGGATGGCGATGATTGACCAGTCGCAAACCAGAACACGACGTGTCGCCACACCGAGCGCTGGACGCAGAGTAAAGAGTGTGAGTGAGTGCCTCGTCGAGAGGTCGATTTTTCACAGGGCTTTTATAAGTCTTTACGAACAGTTGAGCGGAATAGGTTACTAAATATATCTAAGTCTATTGTATTTTATAATGGATTTCCGCAAAGTCACGCCTGAATCAATAGGGAATATGCATGTATTTTTTTAATATTTTTATTCGATAGTTTACATCGGCAAATAATAGTAAAAAAAAATTCGACGGCAAAAAAGCAATTTAAAGTAGTTAAAAAAATGTTTAAAAATATTCAACCGAACCGGGCTATTTAAACGCCCTTCATTTGGCGCGCTTGGTGTGGTGACGTCACAGTTCGTGAAAACAGACAAGCAACTGTCAAAACAACGTCAAACACTCCTTTTTGTATGAGCGTTTGACATTGACTTGACACTTGTTGATTGACTTGACATTGACATTTTGATTGTTATCCCGGATTGTTACGTAATATCCGCTCTTAGCTTTTCAAGTATTTGAATTACCCACAGTTTTTTGGGACTTTTTTAAAATTAATTTCTCGCTCAAAAAGAAATTTTATTCAAAAATATTGATGGAGGAATGGAGGCATAATTCTGAAGTGATATAGTATATAAAAAAAATATTTGACCCATATTTGAATCACATGCATATTCCCTATTAACTATCTTATAGACTGTTCTAGAGGCAAAAATTCAAAGACATATTGTCACACCCGCAGTCCGCACCGGGCCCGCGTGGTGGATTACGGCCCGCTCGCTCACACAGAGAGGAGGCCTGTTTTATTACAGCATTTTGATTAAGTGTTACGAAAAATAAAATCAATGTGCAAGAAGCCTTCGTTAGAATCCTAACTAATATTATAAATGCGAAAGTCACTTTGTTACGCATTCACGCTAAAACTGCTAAAGGGATTTGAATGAAATTTGGCACATGGGTAGACCATTACCTGGGTTAGGACGTAGTACATTTTTACCCCGATATTCCCACGGGATCTAGATTTATTATACGGGTGAAACCGCGAGGCGCAGCTAGTATTGAATAAACGGAATCACACGTTATTTTAGCGACGCAAGTTACACTGGATTCTCTACCAACTAAGGGATTATGTAGACACCAATTTTCAGTAAAGTATGACGTGTTTATTTGAAGGCCCGTGACTAACAGGAGACCTGTAGAGGCATGAGGAACAGGGTGTAAAGTTCACTCATCCTCTATAGAAAAGGGAGGATCCTCCGACCAGACGGGTGTTGTGTCTGGCGGGCAACTGCCCGGCGATTGATGTTAGGAAGTTATACAGTATACAGGGTGTTAGGGTAAACACCGTTATCCTTGAAACCAGTAGTTTGGTTTCATTTATAGAACGTAAAATCAATGGAAAATTACAACTTTATTTTTATTTTTGTTTAAACTACGTTTTACCACAAAAGACGCAAGTTCGTCTCAACACGGGCGGGGAATGCGGGACGTGACCTGACCGGCCACGAGCTCGCGCTCGTGGCCGGTCAGGTCACGTCCCGCATCCTCCCGCACGGAAGGGTCGCCCCTTCCGTCAGTTAATCAGCTGTTTCGCTAGCGACCACGGTGTCGGATAGAAACTTTTTAAAATCTTTTAATGAAAATAACGTTTTTTTTTTTTGTTGTTACTCGGTCATTTGTTTTTATATTTAAGTCAACTACCCATGGTTTGAGTGACAACGGTGTTTACCTTGACAACCTGTATAATATGCTGATGACGCGGTAAACTCTACTTGCGCGATGCAGGATTTCGCGTGACGTCAATGTGATGCGTAGTTCGCATGAGGCGATGTAGATGCCGCCACAGACCTTAACAGTCGAACAAATGTAATGTTTGCTTACCTGTCTCTTATCAATACTTTCGGACTTGGGACTGTCCTGCTTGGGCCTCCGCTGCACCGACTCAATGTTCTTCAGGAACAGGTTGGACACGTCTTGTTGTTCGATCTCCGCTTCTTTCTGTGCTGCCTCTAGCTGCTTCTGTTTCTCTTCTCTTTCCTGTAAAATTAAAAAAAAAATATACTTTTAAAGTAAAAGTCAAATCATTTATTTCAATTTGGCACACGAACGTCAACAACAAAGAAATTTATTTACTGTTTCAATTTTTATTGACAGGCATATTCTTTTTTATAGCGATATTTTTTTTTTGAGGAGCTCGTGGCTAAGTAATAACAGCCGCTCGGGTCGATCCATCAGGTTAAGCTCAAATTCAAATTCAAATTCATTTATTTCGTGAACACAGGGTACATACAGTAGATGTTTTCATAAAATAATAAGATCCGAGCTGTGCTCCGCCAAAAGGCCTACAAAATTTTAGCAGGTTTTACATGCATAAAACATAACTATTTCAAAGTAGGTGATATCACAAAAAATATAGATTAAGTATGTCAAATTTAGATTAAATTGTTAAAAATATGTCAGTTAAATAAAGTAAAAGGGCCAAACAATACAAAATGAAAAAATAATGTCAAGCTACGCTTGCCGGGGTTGGTCCGTGGATGGGTGACCATTTTCACATATCGAGACTCCTCCGTGCCTCGGAAAGCACGTTAAGCCGTTGTTCCCGGCTGTCATTTGTGGATCTTTGACAGTCGTTACGGGTCGTCAGAAGCACGAAAGTCTGACAACCAGTCTAACCAAAGGGTATCGTATTACCCAGTTACTGGGTTGTGGAGATCAGATAGGCAGTCGCTCCATGTAAAATACTGGTATTCAGCTGCATCCGGTTAGACTGGAAGCCGACCCCAACATAGTTGGGAAAAGGCTGGGTAGAAGAAGAAGAAGATTCTTTTTTATAGCGAACGCTGTTCCATATGACTGGTACAATGACCCCCTTGACGGATGCAGGTGACAAAGCTCAAAACATGAAAAGCGTGCGCGGCTCCCGCTCTCGACCCGCTCCGAGCCCGACCCGCTCCGCGCCCAACCCGCTCCGCACCCGACCCGCTCCGCGCCCGACCCGCTCCGCGCCCAACCCGCGCACGCGTTTCGTTTGCTGACATCCATATAATACAAGGAATTACAATATCAAGCCCGTCGTACTCCCGTCCCGACCCGCGCCCGACACGCACCCGCTTCGGGTATGAAACCGAATGCGGGACCTTTGACCGACGCCACTTTCCACCCAGTTGTCTTAAATTTTACATGATACAAGCTGATATTATTACTACATAACTAGCTTCGGCCCGCGGCTTGGCCTGCGTGTTATGTTGATAAAAAGTATTTATTTATTGACTCCAAATATACAAATATCCTAAGTAGCCTATGTCCTTCCCCGGGTTGCCATCTATCTCCTTGCCAAATTTTATCGAAATCCGTTCAGAGGTTTAGGCGTGAAAAGGTAACATACAGGCAGACAGACAGAGTTACTTTCGAATTTATAATATTAGTATTACCTTCAATATTAGCGCGTTGGATATCGCCAGCGGGTCGTTGAGCTCCTCTAGCCTCAATAATATCAGGTATAGCGCCTCTATGTCTAGTAGTAACTGTTTCGTCCGTTTCATTTCTCTTGGAACCTGTAATAAGAATTACAAACATTACCTACGAACGTATGTTATATTTAGCCAGTTATGTTATCAACTCAATCCTATATAAGTAGGGGTGTCGGGCGATTTGATTCACTCTGCGTCCAGCGCTCGGTGTGGTAACACGTCGCGTTCTGGTTTGCAATTGGTCAATCGTCATCCTGAAGATGCCTCGTTGAGAGGTGAAACACGTGTCGATTTCTTACAGGGTTTTTAATGACTCTTGAAGAATAGTCAAGCGGAATAGGTTACTAAATACATCTGCGTCTATTGTATTTTATAATGAATTTCCGCGTCACGCCTGAATCAATTAACTTTATTAACACATGTAATGGGGGTGAATTCATTTACAACTGAGAATTCCTGATGGCACGCATTTACCCATTGCTAGGATTCATAATGTATCCCAGAAAAACTCAGCAGTCATAATTGCGCCCTCTTTTTTTTTTTGAGGGTGGGAAATCATCCAATGACTTCTCCCGCTCTGGGCGGAGCGGAAGGGCGTGTCAGACTTTTACTGACTAAAACCCACCCGTGTTCCTTCAGTTGCCTGTTCCCAAGGTTCCGGTATCCCTTTCGGACTTTCCCGCAAACCTGGCAGGCAACCTGTTACCCTGGATTCAGTACATGAATGAAAGCAAGAAAGAAATAAAGAAAGAAGAAAGGAAAGAAATTTTATTTGCTCGAACATTTGTATACATGATTCCAGAATCTACACCAATGACTTCTCCCGCTCTGGGCGGAGCGGAAGTCTGTGTCAGACTTTTACTGACTAAAACCCACCCGTGTTCCTTCAGTTGCCTGTTCCCAAGGTTCCGGTATCCCTTTCGGACTTTACCCCCTGCGTTGAAATTTTAGTCGGTTATTAAAAAGTTTCGCCTCAATGTCCCTGTCACCTCCGGTTAGGCTGGAAGCCAACCCTAACACAGTTGGGAAAAATCAAGGCAGAGTGATTGATGAAGACTAGTTACCTCAGTAGGATGCGTAGTGCTGGCAACACTGGACGCTCGCGACATGCGCGAGGGAGCTGTCTCGTTGCCAACCACCTCCACGTCGATTATCTTGCGAGGGGCCGTTACACTGCCACACTGGAAATTAACATACAAATCTTTATACAGCTAGCTGACCCTACAAACCAGTGAACACAGTGACCTTTCAAAACAGGAATGGCCTGCGTTTGGTGACGGAGACCATCACAGGACACTGCTCGCTAAACAAACACTTTCACACAATAGGCATAACGGACAGGGCCAAACGTAACTGCAGAGCTTCCGCATGGATTTAAACACCCGCAATAATTAATGCGGAAGTTCATGCAGATGCGCAGTCGCAGCCCAAGATTTTAGGGGGGTCACCATTGGTGCCGAGGAATATTTTTAAGGAAATAATTACCAAATTGATGTCCTCTAAAAACTTTTTTTGTATATACACATCGGGGTCACTGGGGCTCAAGTACCTACAGTTTTTAGTTAGTAAAGCACATAAATCATTAATTCTCGACAGCTTGAATGATTTACTCAATACTCAATATCTTTATTGCTTTACCATAATGTGTACTTAGGTGGTAACTATATAATTTATGGACCCTGTAGGGCACAGCAAAAGGGTAGAAGAGAGGAAGCCCTGTTTTGTGAGATCATTAACTTGTTATTGTGGGAAAAAGTTTTTATTTACATAATCAAAATCAGGAGATACTTACTAAAATTTCGCATCTAATATTTAAGTATTGCAAAAATGTACATAGATACAGTTCGATTCAAACTTAATGGCGGCTCGGAACATGAGGCGAGTCGCTGCGCAGTAACAATTTCATGTGACAGCGGGGGTGAGGGGTGGAGTACTGCGCAGCTAAAAGCTAACTTCCGAGCCGCCATTAAGTTTGAATCGATCTGTATCTTAGATTATTTTTACCTGTACTTCTTATTCTTCGTTATTATAATTATATTTATTCATTTATATAGTTTGTTTTTCTTTGAATAATTTGATAATGCTATAATATTTATTTATTATTATTGCAATATTCTTAATTATTATTTTATTATATTATAATATTTATTGATTTTTACCATACCATTAATATATTTTAAACATTAGTACCTTTATATTTTGGGGGGGGGGGGGGGGGTCCTAGGGGTCATGACCCCCCCCCCAAAATTCATATTCTCATTCATTCATATTCTCGAACCCCGCCACGGATGTAGCACATCCCGCGACAAGAAAGTAAATAGGCGACTGGCGCGAGCCGTACGCACGTGCTCATTGACCAATAACAGCGAAGATTTCGTTCGATGACTAATCTGCATATGGCCTGGCCTGACCGAGATTATGTCTGGACTTTAAAAGAGACTGCGACTTCTGAGTAGTCATGTAGCTTATTTTTACTATTTTATAATATGACGTGTAAAAGTTATTCTAATATCCTATTTCGGCTGATTAGTACCTACACGAAGAAAATCCGAATTGTTATTGCCAAACTAGTGTTAAATTGAGAGCCCTGACACCCATAACACAAGTTTAATCTTAGCTTGGGTGTCAGATGTTTATATAACTCTGTATTAACCTACAATTTTTTTATGACAAATCTATTTTTGGTATACCAAGTGGTAAATGTAAATTGTAATCTGGAAATAAAGATATTTTTATTTACAGAATAAACAATTTCATTTCATTTCACAATATTTTCGAATCACATGACTGGAAGTCGACCCCAATATAGTTGGGTAAAAGGCTAGGCAGATGAAGTTCCATACCTGTAACTTCCCCAGCGAGTTCTCGAACTGTGTGGGCACGTAAGTGCGCGGGGTGCCGCTGTCTTCACTCGTAGAGTTGTGTCGGTTGGAGTTGTGACGCTCCCTGTGTGTGTGAGTCTCTTGTTTTACACCTACAAACAATATTAATAGAATTGTAAGTAACTTGGTTATACAGGGTGTCTCTTGAAGTATGAATCAAATCGATTAGGGGCGTGGGCAAGGTCATTTCCAAACTTTTTAACCTTTTATTCCTCAAGAGTCATAAAAACTCTGCGTCTGGCGCTCGGCGTGGCAACATGTCGTGTTCGGATTCGCGACTGGTCAATCGTCATCCTGAGGATGTTGACATCCTCGTTAAGAGGTGAAACACGTGTCGATTTCTTACAGGGTTTTTTATGACTCTTGCGCAATAGGTTACTAAATATGTCAACGTATATTGTATTTTATAATGAATTTCCGCAAAGTCATGCCTGAATCAATTAAATATCTAGTAGTAATATGATATGTTAGGCCCGGAGCACATTGGCGGCAGGGCAAGACATTTTTATGCGACGAATAGAAATGTACCTTAATTCTATGATAATGAAATTGCATTTTTATTCAACGGCAAAGATGCAGCGGTATAAGGATACCGCTGCATCTTTGCCGTTGAAATTTCAATTCCGTGCCGCCAATGTACCTGGCCTTAAAGAACGTTAGGACGTACCTCCGCTATAAAAGGGATGATTCTGTTGATTCGCTTTGTGTGCCTCTTTGACACCTTCCTTCTCTTTACTGGCTTGTCGCTCTAAGAACACCTGGAAAATAAAGAAATAAAATGTTATTAATATCAATAGACGAAGCCAGTCAAAGACAAAACAGAGGGCCTTGCGGGAAAGTCCGAAAGGGATACCGTGGCCCTTGGCAACAGGCAACTGAAGGAACACGGGTGGGTTTTAGTCAATAAAAGTCTGACACGCCCTCCGCTCCGCCCAGAGCGGGAGAAGTCATTTGAGGAGACCAACATCAAAAAAAAAAAATGGGCCTAGACAAGGGACAATCGCTTCGAAAGCGTTTCGTATTTCTGCAAAGACTAAGCAGGCAAAGTGCCAAATGTCATGATTTCATGAAATAGTCATTCAATACACTTTCATGAGCTTAGAGAGTTGTATTGCTGATTTTAATGTTTATAATTCTGTAAATCCATATTTGTTACGAGCGCTAATAATATTTAGATCAACATACAACCTGATACTGACCGGCAAATTGCAAAAAACGTAAGAAAATTTGAATTTCGCGGGCCACCCTAGCACATCCCCCTTAAGGCGTGTCGGTGTGTTGAGCTCGAGCATATTTGCGTTTTGTTGAGCTACTCACCGTGTAATAAAAGTCGTGTATGTACGGTGTTCCCGTGTTGAGCTGCAGCATCTGAATGTTGATGAGCCACTGCTTTTCTCTCAGCGTCATTAGACCCGCGTAGTCGTCGGTATCGCTTCCGCTGGCGTCGTCGCCGTTTATTGAGTGCCTGTAATAGAGATAGCATTGTTATAGAAAATGATAAAGTCAAAGTCAAATAATTTATTTCAATTAGGAACATTAAAGGCACTTTTGAACGTCAAAAACAAAGAAATAGAACTGATTCTAGTTGCCCCTTCCAAAAGGTAGGTTTCGTATGGAGAAGAACGGGCAAGAAACTCCACTGTGACTCTTTAAAAAAATGTTTTACAATATTTTGTATACATCAATTATATACAGGCTGTAAGGGTAAACACTCTTGTCATTCAAACCATGGGTAGTTGACTTAAATATAAAAATAAATGACCGAACACAACAAAAAAAAAACGTCATTTTCATTAAAAGATTTTAAAAAGTTTCTATCCGACACCGTGCTCTCTAGCGAAACAGCTGACTGACTGAGGGAGGGGTCGCGCTCGCGGCCGGTCAGGTCACATCCCGCACCCCTCGCCCGTGTTGAAACGCAAGTTCGTTGCCCTAGCGCATAGGGCAACGAACATGCGTCTCTTGTGGTAAAATGTTGATTTAAAAAAAAAGAAAAAAAAAGTTGCAATTTTCCACTGATTTTACGTTCTATAAATGAAACCAAACCACTGGTTGCAAGGATAACGGTGTTTACCCTAACATCCTGTAATTATATACGATGCACCGAGAATACGATTACTGTACCACAATAGGTAAAAAGAATTAAAAATAGAGCAATGACAAATAAATAAATTAAATTATATATTAATGTTACATAACATAACATCACGCCTGTAAACCCTGAAGCGTTAGGCAGAGATGTACTTATAGTACACCCACGTGAAACTGACACTGGCATGGCCACCATCAGGGATTTTAATTTTTATAACCCTTAAAATTATTCACTAATTAGTCGAAATCTTTCGCAAAATATCAGAATTTGTCGGTCACTGGTTCTAAAGTTATAGGTTGCCGATCTGGAAAGCATCTCCCCAGCTTGGCCCCATTAAGCTAAGGCACCTAGCGAAGATCTGTTTTCTCCAAAATTTTGTCGCTAATTAGTCTGAATCAATTGCCAAGTCACAGTCAGAGAGTAAAACTGACTGCGTCCAGCGCTCTGTGTGGCAATACGTCGCGTTCTGGTTTGCGACTGGTCAATCGTCATCCTGAGGATGCCTCGTTGAGAGGTGAAAAACGAGCCGATTTCTTACAAGGTTTTTTTTATGGCTCTTGAAGAATAGTTAAGCGGCATAGGTTACTAAATATATCTACGTCTATTGTATTTAGAAGATAATTATAATAAGTTGTGTTTAGTTGAGAAATTCCTAATGGAATAATCTAATAACACTATCCGACCTGAGAATCATGCCCACGACCATACCCTTAGCAATCACACTTTTAACTACTGAACAATCGGGGCATATAATGATAATGATAAATGATTTATTTCTGTAAGTAGATTTGTGCAAAAACTTTCATACGTCAATCATATTTTTTAAACTAGATGAGGCGTTTCCTATCTGTCTACTCTGAGAAGGCCGAAACAAACTCAGAGGTCGCAGTTTCTTTTAAAGTCCAGACATAATCTTGGTTAGATCATATGAAGACCATGTAGATTGGTGTCTGAAATGGTCTTTTGAGGAAAGAACCACACAGATTGAGTGGACCTCTCCAGTCAGTGCACGCATTTGTCAGTAATCGTGCAGCTCAACTCAGAATTTAAGGAGCTGAACGATTGACAATACCAAAGAAAGGACATTTGGGTAGGCCGCATAAATTACTCAAACTGCCAGACCATGATTAAATAAAAATAACTGAGAAAAAAAAACGAAGTAATAACAGCCGCACGGCTCGATCCATCAGGTTAAGCTACGCTTGCCGGGGTTGGTCCGTGGGTGACCATCTTTACATATTGAGACTCCTCCGTGCCACGGAAAGCACGTTAAGCCGTCGGTCCCGGCCGTCATTTGTGGATCTTTGACAGTCGTTACGGGTCGTCAGAAGCCCGAAAGTCTGACAACCAGTCTGACCAAGGGTATCGTATTACCCATGCAGTTACTGGGTTGTGGAGGTCAGATAGGCAGTCGCTCCTTGTAAAATACTGGTATTCAGCTGCATCCGGTTAGACAGGAAGCCGATCCCAACATAGTTGGGAAAAGGCTCGGCAGACGATGAGAAAAAAAAAAGATCAACTACACTTAATTTCATAGTAAAAATTTAAATTAATGGTACGTAAAAAAAAAATGCAGAGCACTCACCTATTATTATAAGTTCCATTGACTCTCTGATTATTAAACATCGGATGACTAAACTGACTATTAGTAAACACATTACTTCTATTATTTAACATCGGGTGATGATTCGCGTTATGAAAGCTATTATTAAACTGTAGCATAGGATGCGTATTCTGTATTAATTGAACCAAATTCTGTGAAGTCAACCCTTGGTTCTGCTTCGAATTGTTGTAAACACGACTCTTTTGAATTTTCTGATCTTTTTGCTGTTGTAGAGCTACTTTTTGGATAGGGTTCTTGTTCTGTGGCGAGATGTTGAGCTGGTTCATATGGTTGAGCTGGTTGCTGGGTGATTGTTTGATGTTGTTTACTGGTTGCGACTGGTTCTTTATCAGCATTGGTTGGTTGACCATCATGTTTGGTTGGCTTATTGGTTGCTGCTCTGGTTTTGTTGGCATTGAGGGCTGGATAATAGAAAATGACTGATAAGTATAATATTTAAAAAAAAACTGTAGCACCGGACCACAAAAGGTTAGCCGATGTATATTCACGTAGGGGTTTATTTATCAATCAATCAATCAATCATTTATTTGCAACGAATGTTAGTAACATTAAAATACAGGTTGGAGTAGATAGGAGTGAGCCATGTTCATTCTGCCTGGAAATAGCCACGCAATAATTATAAAAAATTTCAAGAAGCTATTTTAAAAATGGGAGGATTAAGTTCCAGCAAAATACTTCTACAGCTCTATACAGTTCACACGAAAATCAAAACAAAACAACAATAAAATACTTAGTTCTGAATTCAAATTATTATACACGATACATCTAATAATTACATCTAATAATTTGAGGAGCTCGTGGCTAAGTAATAACAGCCGCTCGGGTCGATCCATCAGGTTAAGCTACGCTTGCCGGGGTTGGTCCGTGTATGGGTGACCATTTTCACATATCGAGACTCGTCCGTGCCTCGGGAAGCACGTTAAGCCGTTTGTCCCGACTGTCATTTTGTGGATCTTTGACAGTCGTTACGAGTCGTCAGAAGCACGAAAGTCTAACAACCAGTCTAACCAAGGGGTATCGTATTACCCAGTTACTGGGTTGTGGAGGTCAGATAGGCAGTCGCTCCATGTAAAATACTGGTATTCAGCTGCATCCGGTTAGACTGGAAGCCGACCCCAACATAGATGGGAAAAGGCTAGGCAGATTGATTGATACATCTAATAATTTATGGACATGGAAATTCTACATTAAGTTAAAAGAATATTAACAACTCTATGTACTTCCAGTCGATTGAGAGCGTCCGGTCAGCACCAATTGCAAAGGGCAACTGGTGGAAATCCAACTACTGACGAAACACGAAGTTTGCCGAGGGACATTAAGAAAAATGTTTTAGGGTCAGTTCACACCGAGACGCGAAGCGACGCGCACTTTTTTATGATCCGATACAATATCGAATTTTTTTTACTACACAATAAGGTACACGCGCTGCGCAGCACCGCGCATCTCAGCGTACTATGACACGTGTCAACACACGCACTGAAATTATACCTTTTCGTGAAGAAAATAAGTTCGATAATCGTTAGAAAGAGCTACAGGCGTAGCATGGCGCTTTCTATCTCTACGAAGAATAGACATAGCTTTTTCTATACAAAGTGACTATTTCGGAAGAAAGTTTCGATAAATCCTATGACAAAACAAAGAATTCTGAGTCGAATTATGTAAAAGAGTGAATTTCGTAAAAAGTGCAGTCGACTCTTTCTACTTTGCTGCCGTCGTACTGTCTACACGAAACGTCATTTTTGTCTACTCTTCCGTCGACAAAACGGTGCTCATGCTACGCCTGCTGAACCCTACTGTAGTCTATTGATAAAAGAAATATTTAAAGTTAGTTATACTTACACGAAAATTTGGATTATACTGAGGCATATTGGAGTTAAAATTTTGTCTCTGCATATTAATGCCAGGGGGAGGCGCCATCATCCTTGGAGGCTGACTCATCATATGCTGGAACTGATTCATGCCAGGAAACTGATTACCATTCGGAATCATCTGATTCTGACCCATCTGATTATGATTCTGACCCATCTGATTATGATTTTGACCCATCTGATTATGATTCTGACCCATCTGATTATTAGGTAAATGGTTGCTCATTTGGTTCATACTCTGATTCATTGAAGACATGTTTTGTCCCATTTGGTTGGGATTCTGACCCATCTGGTTGACATTTTGACCCATTTGGGGCATGTTTTGACTCATCTGATTCACGTTTTGTCCCATCTGATTCATATTCTGACCCATCTGATTAACATTTTGCCCCATCTGGTTCATACTTTGCCCCAACTGTCCCATACTTTGCGTCATATTTAAATTCTGTCCCATCTGGTTCTGACCCAAAATTTGGTTATTTTGACTCATTTGATGAACACTCATATTTTGGGTCAACTGACTCATCATATTACTCCCTGGTCCAATGGGGTTATTCGGGAACTGGTTACCAATTTGGTTGTTCATGAATGGGGTACTTTGTCCCATTGGATTGACGTGGTTTTGCAATAGCTGGTTGTTTTGCCCCATTTGGTTCATCAGTTTGTTGAGTGGTTGGTTCATTTGGCCCATGCTGTGGGTCATTGACTGCTGTGGTGCAAATGGGAGCGGGACCGGCGCCTGCAGGCCGGGGGGCCGTTGGAGTATGACAGGGGGAAATCTTGGCTGGAAATAGAAGATTTTTTATTAGAAAAAAACCATATTTAAAGACATCGCTCTTTATAACAGCATCGCTCCGACACGGCAAATAACTTGCCATTCAAATTAGGATTTTAAACCAACGCATTGAAGTCTGTTTTACGTGGTACGGCTCGCGAGCAGTTAACGGCCGGCAAGCATTCCACCATTCTGTATAGCCATCGGAAAATAGACTTTAATGCATTTGATTAGATTGAGAGATTACACCCCTTCGGCGTGGAGTTCCCGTCACCAAGCTGATATACAATAGTTATTGGATTCAGGCATGACTTTGCGGAAATCCATTATAAAATACAATAGACGTAGATATATTTAGTAACCTATTCCGCTTAACTATTCCTCAAGGGTCATAAAAAACTGTAAGAAATCGACACGTGTTTCACCTCTCAACGTGGAACTTTGCGTAAAAGCCGCTATAAACAAATAAAGAAAAAAAAACAAAAACCTGCACCCTCACGATGACGATTGAGTTGTCGCGAAACCGAACACGACGCGTTGCGGCAGCGGTAAGAATAGATACGCGGAATAGGTTAATAAATATATCTACGTCAATTGTATTATATAAAACAACAATACAACAAAAAAACTAACTTTCGCATTTATAATATTAAGTAGGTAGTTTAGGATTAGAATTATTATAGAGTCAAATGTCCCTTGTTCATTCAGCCTACCTGGAAGTAGTTCTGGTTGTAGGGCGGCTGCTGCACCTGCTTCTGGCGCAGTTGCCGCTCCAACTCCTCAACTGTGCACACATTCTTCAGTCCTGGTACCGGCTGAGGGGGAAAATAAGTGTTATTCACCTGAAGAAAAAAAATCAAAATCAAAAATCACACAAATTAAAACCACGCCTGTAATCCCCGATGGGTTAGGCAGAGGTATACCCCACATTTCGCCAGTTATATTTAAGTCCCATGTAGTAGGGGGCGAGCCTATTGCCATCAACCGGGCACAAATTCAGACTCCGGGCTGCTACTGAGCAATTCCTGGTGGAAAAACCCAATAACACTTTGCCCGACCTGGGAATCGAACCCAGGACCTCATACAACAGGCAACTGAAGGAACACGGGTGGGTTTTAGTCAGTAAAAGTCTGACACGCCCTTCCGCTCCGCCCAGAGCGGGAGACATTTGCCATGCTCAAAAAAAACAAGGACTTCATGCTCGGTAGTAGCGCTTGCGACCGTTAGACCAACTTAGCATAACATTGGATAGTCCCCCAAAACGCCCGCCCTTCACCACTTCCTAGTTTTTTAGAGCTTGTACAACTGCGAATCGGTGCGATGGTGCGAATTCGCAACGCAGAAGCTTTCTTAGGGCTACAGTCGAACAAGCTATTTGGTATACAGGCAAAATATATTATAAGCTTTCTTAAGAAAATCTTAAAGTACCGTCGCTGATATTTTACATACGCAATTCAATTTGTAAAATGTGTTTTTGTTCCATACTCACAGTGGGTGCGGTAGGAAAGATCGGGTCGTGTCTCCACACACTAGAGCCGAATGCTCTGGAGTGCGGCGCGTCTGTCTCGTCCAGTACAAGCTGGGAGAGCGATGCCTCTGTAAAAAAAAAATATATGTTTGTGTTATTTTATTTATAAAAAAATTATGCACAAGTAAAAGAAAAAACTGAAAATGCCTGGGGCATTTTCTACCTTCCTCATTCATCCTTTTTCATTGTCAACCTTAGGGTGATATTTTAGCTTTAATGAAGTAGTTTGCACCATCAAAGTGAAGTGTTATTGGGTTTTCCATTTGAAATTTCTCAGTACAGATCGATTCAAACTTAATGGCGGCTCGGAAGTTAGCTTTTAGCTGCGCAGTACCCCACCCCTCACCCCCGCTGTCACATGAAATTGTTACTGCGCAGCGACTCGCCTCATGTTCCGAGCCGCCATTAAGTTTGAATCGAACTGTAGCAAAGACCCGTAGACCGAGTTCGATCGCAAAGTCCTAATGGTAGGGACGCGCGCGACGTGCTCAAACAAGCACATGATTTGTTAGTGCTTTTCAAACAATTTTGCACGCGTAGCATAACAACCATAGAAAAGGGTTTTCTACATCGAGATATAAGTACTAACGTACTAGAGAAGACACCGTAAATTCCTACTTTGTCTCGTTCAACTGCGGCGATCGCGCCGCAGTTTGTCGAAGAAAACGCGTAAGTGCCGTGATTTACATGGCGCTTAAGACCTTTTTGCCGAGAATAAATACACTTCCGCAGCAAATCTAGCACTGTGGTAAATTAGGTACGGTTTAGACGAATTGTTATTATTTTAGCGCTGCAGCGAACTAAAGATTCAATACGAAGAATAGGACAATTCAGTTATTTGACGTAGCTTCTCTAGTACGTTAGTACTTATATCTCGATGGTTTTCTACGGATTTTGTCGACAGAAGAATAGACAAAATAACAGATTGTGATTATCTGTCATTTTGTCTATTCTTCCGTCGACAAAACCCGTGTCTATGGTCATGCTAACCATGCTGGTACCAAAACTAACATCACAGTTGACGCGGCGCTAGATTAGCCATTTTACTGGCTAAAAGTTGACGTCCCGTCTGACCCAATGGCTAAGAAGATTAGTTGTTCATGTTCGTGAACGGGCGCCGTCAGTTGAGACTGGTCATCTCTTATCTGCCAGGGCTTATTTTTAATCTTATATTTTGGATTGTTTTTTTATTATTTTTCGTTTGTCATTATTCTAACATATAGAAGCTGTAACCAGGATTTTGTAATATCTATATACATTTTTAAAAGAGTGTCCTTGGAGTTTCTTGCCGGTTCTTCTCCATAGAGATCTACGATTTGGAATGGGCAAATGAGCTTCAACTTTTTGACTAACTGACTGGTAAATGGTTTAATTGAAATAAATGCTTTAAGTTTGAGTTTGAGTTCCAACAATAGATAATTTTCCTTACCGAGCTGCGTATTAGCGAGGTCATCAATGCCGCTGCTGTTGTGTCTGCGGCTGCTCTCCAGCTGTTCCGCCAGCTGCTCATGTTCCACCTCCCAGTCGAACTCGTCAGCTGCAAGATATACTCCATTAGTTCCACCTTATAACCTACCTCAAATTTTATCTCGCTCGTACCATACTACTCGCAACCTGAGTGAGAGCGAGACGGAGTGGGGTGCTGGCGGCTCTCAGGCCTCGAATAGTTCAGGTTCAAGCTCGCGAAATTCAAATATTCTTAACTCTTTTGCAATTTTAAGGCCAGTATCAGGGTGTATTTAGATCAAAATATGACACGCAACGCAACCATAGAAAATATGTAGGTATGTATGTATTTTCAGAATTATAATCATTAAAAACATTTCTAAGTTAGAATTAGCCTCAAAAGTCACAATTTCATTAAATAAAAATCCATAATAATTTAACTTCTTTATGCCTCGACGCGCGATTCAAACCTGGGGCGTCATGATCCGTTTAATCTATCGAGTAGCGACTAATCGATCTTCGTGCTAGAGTATTGAATAAAATCAGGGTAACCCCCGGAATTTAAAAGCCTAGTTAATTAAAATCTGTTATCTAATCACTTGTCAACTTACATTACAATAACATAATAAACAAATTATGTTGATCAACCATTAACAAATATTGTTATACATTATACATACTTCAAATAGGCACATTAAAGGCACTTTTGAACGTCAAAAACAAAGAAATAGAACTGAAAAATAAACTAAACTAGATAGCGAAACTCCACAGACGTAATGAGTAGCTATCGATATCTAAACATGATAGAAAAATGTAGGAAACAACAGACTTTTTTTTGCGATTTCCGAGTTGGTACCATAGTGAAAGTTGTTCATAATGATGAGCACAATGACCCCTTAAGAGATTTCGTGTATGAAAAGATACCCTTATATTTGGACACCCATGTGCGTTTCAACATTGTAAAGCCTGCAATACATGTTGGCCAATACCAAAATGTAGACGGTATATTTGTCTTGTAGGCTTGCAGAAAAAATATCGATATATCGAAATATCGATATTTACCGGCGAAATGTATTATTTCGATATATCGATGTATCGATATAAAATATCAAATATCGAAAATGTATCAAAAACGATATATTTTCAATAGCAACACCGTTGTCGCCGCTGACTAAAACCGCTGGAATTCAGAGCCGTAAAAGCCGGTATTTAAATGATTATAAAACTTGAACTACATAAAGTAACACTTTTTTTTTGAAAATTCCACCGATATATCGATTTTTTTTCGATATATCGATATCGATATTGATATATTTTTTAAATATCGATACGATATATATCGATACTTTTTTACACTTCTTGCATCCCTATTGTCTTGTCTTGCTATCGCTCGGTGTCACTTGCCTAGTTGGTTGAGGATAGACAAGCGCCAACGTGTATAGACCTCATTTGACGTAGCTTGTCACAACTTGCAGTCGCTCGCGATCACTTGCCTCACTTCGGAGCAGTGACGACGGCGCCCATTCGCCCAACATGTGGGCGGCGTCTCCTCTAAACTCGTCTATATTGGCCATTTGCATTGGCTTCCTTCAAACTTGCCGAACGTCGAGATAGTAGCGCTTGCCTTGTGTCAATTTGACTAGGCTCACGTTGGTGTAAGCTCGGCCAACATGTATTGCAGGCTTTAGATTTTACATAATGTATCTATCTACCCAGTATATGTGAAGCACCGTCATAAAATTTTACCTATACTCCATTTGAAATAAGATTAGACGTTTAAATAAACCTTTTTTACAGTCCGTTCAACCGATTTTGACTTCTATTGCGTTGGTCGCAAGACAAATGGCAGCTGCAGTAGACAGTTGGTATTGTGTAACCTTTTTTGCTTTTAATGCCATCCTTATGCCTACGGTATAGAAGTCAAAATCGGTTGAACGGACTGTATAAAGGTTTGTTTCAATGTCTAATCTTATTTTAAAATGGGGTATAGTTATAATAAATTGTTGCGTAACGTTCAAAAGCAGATAATTATTTTAAAACATACCCGTAACTGCGTAACACACTTTCAATCACAATCTGAATGATTTTGAAGGATATTGCGGAACCATTGCTTCATAAGTTCAAAGAATTTGTCTGCTCAACAACGTAAATAACACAATGAATGTTGTTGAACTGTCAAAGTGAAAGCCATTGCTACTGTAAGTGTGTTACGCATTTACCCCGCATAATCTAACTTAATCCTAAATTAGTATTTGAAGCATGATGGTATGGTAGTAAATATTAGTTTTGAATAGCAACCCGCTGTCTCTTTGACCAGTGCGTGTTGCCAGTGATGGCCTATGGCACTGAAACGTGGTCGCTCAGAATGGACCTCATTAGAAGGCTGAAATTCACCCAAAGAGCAAAAGAGAGGGCTATGCTTGGAGTCATAGGCGTACCCAGCTTCTGGCCTAAGGGGGGGTAAGTCAGATTTTTTAGATCGGATCGTCTGCGGCTGTTTTGTCATACACACTACACAAACACACCTACTGAAACATTAGGTATATGTAGTGTAGTGTATGCCATCGTCGCGCGTGGTTTTTTGGCAATTGCACCGTGCATTTTGCCAGTGTCTACTGCGCGGTTTATTGAAAAGTTAGAGCATAAGGCCTTGTTTACAATTTGATTAGTAATTAGGCGAGTTCATTCACCCCCTGGGTATTCCCCTACTTGCCCACCACCGCCCATGCTTGGAATTTCCCTACGTGATTGAATAAAAAATGAAGAGATCAGCAGGAGAACCAAGGTAACTGACAAAGCCCGAAAAACTGCCAAGTTTAAGTGGCAATGGGCAGGGCACATTTGTTTCAGTACAGATGGCCGATGGGGCCGAAAGGTTTTGGAGTGGAAACCGCGTACCGGAAGACGTAGCGTTGGCAGGCCTCCCACAAGGTGGACCGATGACTTTATGAAGGCCGCAGGAATCCGCGAGATGCGAGAAGCACAGAACTGCACCTATACCACGACGTACTAATGCCACTATTTTTCCAGTGTTAGTGAGAAACGGAGCTATAAAAGGCCGCTAGCACCATCCTTTTTTCGCAGTGGAATAATGATGGCATTAATACTTCACAGCCTGGTCGAAGTGCGGTGCTTGTGGGAGAAATGAAATGACGATAATGTCCCAAGTCACCTTTTCTATGATGTTTTATGACGAAAACACGTTTATCAATAAACTTCATAATCGTTTAAAAATAAAATAACATCAATTGTAAACAAGGATGAACAGACTTTATTTTGAATCTGTGGTATTTACCCGACTACGGCGAAGAAAAAAGGAGGGTTATGATTTTGACCGGTATGTATGTATGTTCATCTGTTCCCTCCTATCTTCCAAACCACTTATCACAATTCGACAAATGAGGTATCGTTAGAAGCGTCGTGATTATCCGCTGGTTATAGGCTATGTGAAGTCACATTAAATTAAAAGTGGCGCCCTCTAGAGGACATAAAGTGAGGAACTTAAAAAAAAAAAAAGGTTTAATCGTACTATGTTGGGTATCAAATGAAAGGGCTTAATGAGCACATTTCAAAAGTATATATATTATAACCCCAAAACAATTTAAAAAAAAAAATCAAGTAATAAAAACTAAAACCCAACTACGACTTAAAAGGTATAAACAAGACACCACAGACAGACAAATTAAAAATCCGGAGTCACACGTAATCTGTTCGATTTATGCCCTAACACGTGTGACTCCGGATTTTTAATTTGTCTGTCTGTGGTGTCTTGTTTATACCTTTTAAGTCGTAGTTGGGTTTTAGTTTTTATTACTTGATTTTTTTTTGTTTTTCTAAGTAACAACATCACGCTTTGTCTTCCCAAAGGGTTAGGCAGAGATGTACCTGTACTATAGCTAGATTTCGCCAGTTCTGTGTCAAGTCTCATGAGTCCTCCGGACAGTATTTCAGCCATGGCGGCCAATCTCAACGGAGACTAGCCTTCGGCGCGAGAGATATGATAGTGCACAAATGCGTTCGCAGACAGGTGCACTCTCTCTTCCCTCCCATGTAATAGAGGGCTAAATGTGATTGATAAACGTGTTTTCCTGTATGAACAAGCCTCAGCGGTGATTAAGATACAATACTTACAACCTTGACCAAAAGTCTCGTCGTTCAGAGCATCGTATTCATCCTCCGATGGCTCGCCACCTCCTTCGTCATCATTTAAGTTCTGAAAAAAAAAAAAGAGAGATTTTATTATTTTTGATTTTATTATTTTTATTATTGGTGAGGCTGCCCCGTTTCTGTAGTGCGTTGAGGTTGTTCGCGGATGCGCATGTAGATTGTTTCTACGCAACCATGCATGCGCAGGGTGTGAAGCAGCTCCAACAGTATCCTAAACATGATTTCGAGTCGCCTAGACTATGTTTTAGTGTGTCACTGTTGTGCCATCTCACATGGGTTGGCACAACGGTGATCCTATTTGTTTGTTTTTGTTTTGTGAATTGTGAGTTCTTACTAACATAGTTGTAAGTCTTACTAACCATTTTTGAGTCATGTGACTTGAATAAAGAAAATTTTTATTCTATTCTATTAAAATTTTTGGACATAAATGGTCTTTACGTGACTACTGTATGGATTCTCTGATAGATAATCCTTACATATTATAAAACAAAGTCCGCCGCGTCTGTCTGATTGTTCGCGATAAACTCAAAAACTACTGCACCGGTTTTCATGCTGTTTTCATCAATGGATAGTGGAAGATCTCGAGGAAGGTTTTAGTACTTACATAATAACCGACATCCACGCGGGCGAAGCCGCGGGCATCTGCTAATATTATAATAATAACAGTAAGGTAGCTAATTGGGATGTGAGGAGCTCGTGGCCAAGTAATAACAGCCGCACGGGTCGATCCATCAGGTTAAGCTACGCTTGCCGGAGTTGGTCTGTGGATGGGTGACCATCTTTACATATCGAGACTCTTCCGTGCCTCGGAAAGCACGTTAAGCCGTTGGTCCCGGCTTTTATTCGTTGATCTTTGACAGTCGTTACGGGTCGTCAGAAGCCCGAAAGTCTGACAACCAGTCTTACCAAGGGATATCGTATTACCCAGTGACTGGGTTGTGGAGGTCAGACAGGCAGTCGCTCCATGTAAAATACCGGTATTCAACTGCATCCGGTTGGACTGGAAGCCGACCCCAATATAGATGGTAGGTAATTGGGATGCTTTAAATATAGGATAGCATAGGTAGGAAAATACCCTTTTTAAAACCAGCACCTTAATTGCGTAATACACGATCAATTGAATTGGAATCGGTTGGAAACACAACGTCTAATCCATTGCTACAGTTTGAAAAACAAAAACTGCTCGACAACGTAAATAACGCAATGCATGTCAAAGTCAAATAATTTATTTCAAGTAGGCACATAAACACAAACTTTTGAACGTCAAATACATATAAATAGAAATAGAACTGATTCTGGTTCCAAAAGGTAGTTTTCGTATGGAGAAGAATGGGCAAGAAACTCCACCGTTACTCTTTAAAAAAATGTTTTACAATATTTGGTAATACATCAATTATATACATGTGAAGACGATGCACCGAGAATACAATTACTGTACCACAATAGGTAAAAAACAATTAAAAATGGAGCAAAGATAAATAAATAAATAATATGAAACATAAAATTTATGTTTGTGTAAACAAATTTTATGACATAAAATGTTGTTGAACTGTCAAAATGAAACAAATTAGTCTCAATCGGTTACGAAAATAAGTTACAGTTTTCATTGAAATAAAGAGATGAACTAAATGGGGCCAGTGTTGTCACAATATGCGACGTGAATAACAATGTCAAAGTGACCCAGATATCACAAAAACTGCATTTGTGTCATACATAACAGACTGTTTGTGCTTGTTTAACTTTTTCTATCTCCCACTAAGAGCGGGGGCACACGATGCGTTGCGGCGCCGCACCGCAACGCATCGTGTGAACAGGCTCTAAGGGTCAGCATAGACCGCGACGTAAAGCGACGCGCCGCTGCACGCACTTTTTAGGGTTCCGTACCCAAAGGATAAAACGGGACCCTATTACTAAGGCTCCGCTGTCTGTCTGTCCATCTGTCACCAGCTGTATCTCATGAACCGTAATAGCTAGACAGTTGACATTTTCACAGATGATGTATATCTGTTGCCGCTATAACAACAAATACTAAAAACCAGAATAAAATAAATATTTAATGGAGCTCCCATACAACAAACGTGATATTTTTGCTCGTTTTTGCTCGATATTGATAACGGCAACAGGTAGACGCTTGAAATATTCACAGAATATTTAGTTACATACTCACTTTTAAAATAAATAATTAAATTAAAATAAAACAAATATTTAAGGGGGGCTCCCATACAACAAACGTGATTTTTTTGCCGTTTTTATAGATAATGGTCCGACTCGCTCTTGGCCGGTTTTAATTAACAATTATCGAACTTATGTTCTTCACGAAAAGGTACAATTTCAGTGCGAGGGGTGACACGTGTCAAAGTACCTGAAATGAGCGATGCTGCGCAGCGCGTATACCTTATGGTGTAGTAAATAAATTCGATATTGTATCGGATCATAAAAAAGTGCGCGTCACTTCGCGTCTCGGTGTGAACTGGCCCTTAAACCCAGAGGGTATTACAATAAAACCGCATTATTCTTTAAAAAAAAAGTTGAAAAACCGTTTTTTATCCGACTACGGCGAAGAAAAAAGGAGGGTTATGATTTTGACCGGTATGTATGTATGTCTGTATGTATGTATGTATGTTCATCTGTTCCCTCCTATCTTCCAAACCACTTATCACAATTTGACAAATGAGGTATCGTTAGAAGCGTCGTGATTGTCCGCTGGCAATTAAAAATGGCGCCCTCTAGAGGAGATAAAGTGAGGAACTTAAAAAAAAAATATGTTTAATAATACCATGTTGGGTATCAAATGAAAGGGCTTAATGAGCACATTTCAAATATATATATATTATAATCCCAAAAGAATTTAAAAAAAAATCAAGTAATAAAAACTAAAACCCAACTACGACTTAAAAGGTATAAATAAGACACCACAGACAGACAAATTAAAAATCCGGAGTCACACGTAATCAGTTCGATTTATGCCCTAACACGTGTGACTCCGGATTTATAATTTGTCTGTCTGTGGTGTCTTGTTTATACCTTTTAAGTCGTAGTTGGGTTTTAGTTTTTATTACTTGATTTTTTTAACGTGAATACATACAGAAGATTAGTATGTTCCCAGCAACATTGCAACACACTCACTCACTTGTCAGTTCGAGATTCATTCATTTGTATGTCACAGTGAAGCGGTACAAAATGTTATTTTGAGGTGTTGGGATATCCAATCATTTTGTATGGGGCATTTGAAGTGCCTCTTGTATGTCCTACCCAACACTAATCTATAGCTCACTTGTCTACGATGCGCACTAAGCGATTTGTGCAATACGCGCACTTCATGTAACTATGTTATACTATGTTATCATAACATAGTATAACATAGTTATAGCAGCCCCGGATCTAGGGGGGGGCAAGCCGGGGCCTATGCCCCGGGCGGCAAGTTCAGAGGGCGGCAAAATTCACACTTTACAGACGAATGGACAACTATCATCATTTACTTAACTTTGACCACAGAATAAATAGTAGTTCAAGTACAGAAATTTCACTCTTTATTTACTGTGGCCATCGCAACTCGTACTGTACGCTTCCTACTACATCCGCAAGCTATGAGCGAAGTTTTAGCAAACTAAAACTAATTAAAAATTATTTGAGATCTTCTATGAGGCAGGAATGCTTATTATGCGAATTGAACAAGAGCTAAATTATGACAAAGCCATAGATTTATTTGCAGAACAAAAAGCTCGAAGAGTAAAACTGTAATTTCAATTCAATTCACAAATGCAAATATGCAATATTTGATTTTTATTTTAAATCCTATCCTGTGTTGTTTTTAAAATATATATCCTACAGTGTAGGATATATATTTGAACGTGTATTGACTGTAGGAGGTACACATTCATGTCTATACAGGGTCTAAGGGTAAACACCGTTGTCACTCAAACCATGGGTAGTTGACTTAAATATAAAAATAAATGACCGAGTAACAACAAAAAAAAAGTTATTTTCATTAAAAGATTTTAAAAGGTTTCCATCCGACATCGTGCTCGCTAGCGAAATAGCTGAATGACTGAGGGAGGGGCCACGCTCGCAGCCGGTCAGGTCACGTTCCACGCCCCCCACCCGTGTTGAGACGCAAGTTCGGTGCCTTATTATGCCGGCACAGATCACGTGTTTGAACACATGTGTGGCAGGGGTGTTTGGGTGTTTCATCAAAGTTTGATCACATATTTCAACTTTGCCATTCGATGTCATTTGTTTGAGCACACATAAATGCCGGAGCCAGACATAGCAGCAATATTTGATCACATGTTTGACACATGTGTGGCAGGGGTGTTTGGGTATTTCAGCAAAGTTTGATCACTCATTTCAACTTTTCCATTCGGTGTCGGTTTTTCGAGCGCACATCAAAGCGTTTAAAGTTCACATGTGTGCGTAGCGCGTTCGAATTTCAAATGTGTGCGTAGCGTTGCCTGCAAGGCCAGTGTCTCGTAAATAACTGACCGGAACGGTCGCTTTGCTCAATCGCAAGTGCTTGAAATGAAAATTTCATGAAATTGTCATTCAATGCACTTACATGAACTAAGAGAGTCGTATTGCTGATTCTAATGTTAATAATTCTGTAAATCCATATTTGTTACGACCGATAATAATGTTTAGATCAACATACAACCTGATACTGACCGGCAAATTGCAAAAAACGTAAGAAAATTCTAATTTCGCGGGCCACCCTAGCGCATCCACCTAAACTATATTTTAGTTTGACAGCACTAAGATGGCACTGAGTTTTAGTTTAGTGAAAATGCTATTCCGAATTTCACGTTGTAACCTAAAATTTTGTTCTTTATCTAAAATCCTCTAACTAAATCTGACTATTTTTAATCGCGATTGAAAATTTGTGGAATAAAATTAGATACTCGTATCACGAACTAATATTTAAACCAACAGACTCAGTCGACTGTAGTTACAAAACAGTATTGTATCTTTTTTATTATTTTCTTTTGCTTGTATCTCGAAAACGGTGTGTCCTATCGCAAAAATAATGAAAATTTACGACCCCCAATAAAAAAACCCTTAAACCCCTTATACTCAACATGATGGTAATTTTTTTTTGCCTTATTTGCCATAAAAAACACGTCAAGGCTGTCCCTGCGCGCCTACCAAGTGGAGGCGCGGATGTCAAATTCGACTTTAGTTGTGTCAAAATAAGTTTTAAATTTTAAGAATTTATTTGGCAGAATAGCTCCAAGATTCTCGTAGCCAAAAGTAAGGAATTTTAGAGATAGTTTAGTAAGTTAAGTTCGGTGTACAAGAGAATCGGCACCAGTATCTGTGACTTAGGTAAACGACGAAAAAGTGTGCTAAACAGGAAGAAACTCTGCCAAATTTAGCATAAAAAATGATAAATTGGCAACACTGCGTGCTGCAAAGCATGCAGTGTTGCCATCTTAGTTACTTTGTAGCTAGATCTAGCTATTTTTCAGTGTCAGGCAATTATATAAAAAATTTAATCAAACTTGTAGCTAGATTTTTTAGCTACTTTACACATGACGTAAATACTTTCGATATTTTTTATTAAGTGAGTGCGTCTGAAAGTATGAAATGATATATCTGTAGTTTCATCGAATAGTTCCTTTGCCGTAATGTTGGCTCCACTGGTAAACTTTAACAACATTTTTATTGTGTTGTGTTATCAATTTAATTCATGCTCGCGGAAAATGGAATTACCTATGAAAAGAAGTAGCATTTAGCTACTTTATTGGGTACACACGGCTACACATCAAGTTATTAATTACCAGCATAAGCTGACCTCGCATGTAAGGAAATTCTATACAATGCGAGATCAGTATAAACTGGAAATGTATAGCTTGATGTGTAGCCGTGTGTACAATCTGGCAATCTAGCTACATTTAGCAGACTGTCTTTCAACACTGAAAGCATGTCGCCAGTGGTAAAGATGGGTTGTAACATGTTATCACTGTTACAAAAAAATAACAGTTCCAAATATCTGTTATTAAATAACAGCCAGTTATTTTTTTACGGACTATAAATACGTATTTAAATCTCAATTGAATATCTTCCATTCTTTAATGAGTAAGAGAGAGAAATTGATAACCTTGCTATATTCCTTTCTTTGTGTCAGTGTGTATGTAAGTAATAGCTGTGGTAACAGTTTGGGTGGGGATTGTTATAATGTATTAACAGTAACAGTCGCGGTAACAGTCTTGAGAGTCTGTTATTTTAAGTAACGGGTATGTTATATGTATGTATTGTTAGGAACAAATCGATATTTGTTATTTTTTAATATCTGTTATTTTTATCTAGTACGTCTTACGATATATATACGCCTCACCCCTAGCCTGTGGTCAAAACGGTGAGCAAAGTTTATCAAAGTGTTTGATCAAATATGTGACTATGTCTGGCCGGTCTTTGCAAACAAGTGTTCATACGTATGTGCAAAGTCTATCGAATATGTTTGATCAAATATGTGACTATGTCTGAACCAGACATAGTAGTATAATAGTATAAAATAGTCTAGTGGTAAAATGTAATTAAAATAAAAAAGTTGTAATTTTCCATTGATTTTACGTTCTATAAATGACACCAACCACTGGTTTCGAGGATAACGGTGTTTACCCTAACACCCTGTTTATCTGTAAATAAATTATAAAGATAGGTAAAAATAAATATAAGTGGGCGGGGGCGGCATTTTATCAGATTTTGCCCCGCCTAAAAAAAATTGAAGATCCGGGGCTGTGTTATGTTATATCTCTATGAAGCAAAACAAATGGGACTACTGTCAGTCACCAACAGGAGCAACACCAGGCAGGTAGGTGTATGTTCTCTGGATCCAAAAGAAGATAAGAATATTGTTTAGAAGGCAAATGAGATCAGAGGCCCTAGACAAAGTGACATTCTATTAGCGATAATGATGATGGAAAAGGCAAAAATGTATAGGACTGGCATAAGCTATCGAAAAGCGTATGTAAATTCTGTTGTAGAAAAACGAAACGCTTTCGAAGCGATTGTCACTTGTCTAGGCCCTCAGGTGGCATTTCTGTCTACGATAGTTTTACCATGGGTAAGTTATATTTGTGAGCAGTAGTAGCCCAGTGGCAACGGCCGCGACTTACGCGTTGTACGTCGTAGGTTCGAACCCAGACAAACACTTTACTCTGTGTAAATTATTTTCAACAGCTCTCAAAACTGTTAAGGAAAACATTGTGAGGAAACCGGCATGTCCTAGAACCAGAAATTGGAAGACATCTACCAACCCGCACTGGGCTCATGTGGTGGATTACGGCCAACTCCCTCTCACTGAGAGGAAGCCTGTGTCCAGCAGTGGGAATGTTATAGGCTGATTATGCAAGTTATATTTATTTGATTTATTGATTACTTAACTGAATGTTTTACTCATGCTAATGTTGCACCTTACTTGAGAGAAGACTTTGTCCAACAGTGGACTGTGATAGGCTGGTTTGGTAATAAATTACTCTCACACAATTAAAAATTATATAGTATTTAACTTACTTAAATTGTTGAAAAACAGAACAAAAACTAATATTGCATGAACAATGTCAGTTTGTAAGCTATCAAGCTCTGTACACAAAGTAAATGGTGTCATAACATATCATTACTGAGCAATACATACTAGCACATAGTTTGCAACTACCAACACATATGGCAATTAAAAAAACTTATTGGGAGAATGAAATGCACTTTTCTCATGAGTTGAATTGCAACTGGAAAGGTAGATATGTAACCGGAGGTATATAAAGCAGGACTACATGTATAAAATGCCATATAGAAAGACCATCGCGTGTTCAAAACAAGTGTGACTCAGTAATCACTAAAAATATACAGTAAAGAAAACAGTATTTCATAACGTTAAAACACGTTTCAAGCTCAATTTTTGGCGCGCTTTACATGGACAGACGTGCAAAGGCGTAGTTTATGGCTTTAATCTAGACTATTACGCGTTTTTCTCGAAATTGTGAGCGGAAACAAACAAGTGACAAGTAGAAATTTTAAAATACATAATTATAAAATGTATAGCCCACAAGAAGACGCTTTTCATGTTTATTATGCTTTATTGAACTGTTTTAATGATGTTGGTTATCCCAAATTGATATATAACACGTAAATATAAGGTAGAAAGTGTTAATACTTGATTGTATAGTGAAATGCAGCATTCTAAGTGGCGTGCTGGCAGTCTCAAACCTCACAGTTTTAGGGTTATTATATATCAAATAAATTGTCTTTTTCGGTAGAATAACGTTTAGACTCACCGATAACGAAGTATCGAACCCGAAGAAAGAATCTGCCATTGGAATTTTTCATATATCATGGACACAAATGACATGACTTGTCACGGTACATATGTCGCAATGGCGAAGGCGGCCATGACATTTTGGGCCAGTGCCGTGCCTACACTTACTAAAAATTAGTGAGGTGATCAAGTATTTATTTTGGTTTGAAGTAAAACGTGCATTCTCGTATAGATCGTTTATTGTAGCCAGGAAAACTCCATGTAATTCTGCCACCCGGGGCACCAACCATTTTGCCGCCCCAACGTCTTTTTTGGATTGGTTTGTGATGGGCTGGCACCTAGCACTTGCACTGACTGCAGTGACTGCCGATCTACCACATGCCGATCCTGCGGCGACAGTCGGTTTCGGTTTTTGTGCACAAAATTAAAGGAAACTTGCGGCAAGCGCAAGCTTGCGCTGCGTCCAAATGTTTGTGCGTTTGTTACATTTACCTAAACGGTTCGACTAGTTTCGACTAGTAACAGTTTCTGAACTAGAACGGTTTGACAGTTTCTGAACTAAACTCCACATCAAAACATGTCAATGTCATACAATTCTGTCAAACTGTGAAAGTGTCATGCTCAGGTGTCATGAAATGAGTCTGTCAGAGAAGGGAAAAAAAAAAAAAAAAACGCAATTTTGGATTTTGTTTAGAATAGTTTGTTGTGATGTGATCGTCAAAGATAAAAAATTATCAAAACGAGTCATAAAAATATAAAAGTTATGTATTAAATTCTTATCTGAATGCTTATTCCTCCACAAGCCGTGACAAAAGGAGTAAAATTCGTCTGCATTTTCGTCTTGATACAAAATTTCGCGAAATCGTCTCAGCAAACTTTCAAGTGTTAAAAAGGTAAGTTTAATTTTTATTGTACTTTGGAACGAATTATCGCAATTCAAAAACAATAAATATCTGTTTAGTACGATAAGCACGACTTCTTTTTTTTGAGGCCTGGACTTATTACTGTGTGCAAAAATAATAATAACAGAAATAAAACAACCTCGGTTAGAGCTTTCATGACCGGGGTGAAAATAATATAATACAATACCCTCAACCCTGAACAAATCCCGCGGATTTGGTAAGAGTACTGTATTGTATTATAATTCGTTTATTTATTTTGTTTCCTATGTATATTTACATTTTTAAATATTTTTATAAAAACCTAAAAAAAAAACATTTAAATATATAAAAAATATAAGTCCGCCGGTGTCGGGAGCATGGTCCAAGCTAACTTGGTTAGGGCTGCAGAGACGAACCTCCTCACAATGCAAGTCGTATCAAGGAGTACTGCCTTCTGAATCAGGCCCTTGATCCTACCGCCTAACGAGAGCCTCGAGAGATGTTGGTCACGGCTGTTGGCCATCGGGCCATTGGCTGTTACGACATTATAATTATTATAAGTAATATATTTTTAATTTAAAATTATTAAAATACATACTCAGGGGATTTTTAATATAAAACTTGAATAATACTTAATTACTTATTTATATGTGTTTCCAAGACCAGGGCAAAAAATATAATATCTTGCCAGTTGTGGGCAAATACAAGGGGGGCCAAAAGAAATCAACATATTGGAAGATGCTCTCATTTTTGCAAATGGCCGCCAATGTCAAATCTGTTTTGACATTTGTGGACTAGACAGATGCAGAATACAACTGAACAAGCCATGGAGCGATACACTCCCCAAGAACGCGGAATAATCGTGTCTATTTTTTTGCGTAACAATTCATCTGTGGTGTTGGCGCAGCGCGAATTCCGTCGCCGATTCCCCAGTCCGACACCGACTGCGCAAACACTGCGCCGTTTGGCCACCAACCTGGAAGAGTATGGGACCACACGAGACGTTGCCTAGAGTGGCCGGCCCCGGAGTGCCCGTTCTGCCGAGAAAATCGCTGCTGTTGCCGAAGATGTCGAGCTGTCGCCGGAAACATCGACCAGACGCCGTGACACGCAATTAGCCATCAGCCGGACGTCCCTAAGGCGAATTTTGGTCAAAGACCTGCGCATGTTCCCGTACAAAGTCAAGGAATCAAAGACAGAAGTCAAAGAAGAGTCAGCTGAAGACGACCAGGAGGCCGCCGAGCCAGTCTTAGAGAAGAAGCAGAATAAGAAAAAACAACAACTACTTCACAAAAAATCACTAAAAAAATATGAAAAAATAACTTTAATTTCGGAAGTCGGTCTTTGGGTTTGAATTTCGTTTTTTGCCACCGACTTCCGAAATTAAAGTTTTTTTTTCTTTTTTTTTGTGTTTTCTTGTGAAGTCGGTTGTTTCTTTTTTTTGTAAAAAGTTTTTAGTTGTGGTACCTACCCCACACAAATTCGTTTATCGTTATCTGCTATGTAAATAAAGACTAAGATATCGTCTACATACGCAAACTGGGAAAAATACGTAATTATTGAAGCTAACTCAAAAACTACGCAAGCAAAAGTAATAAAATTTATATGGGACCACCTCTGAAGCATGACCTACCAAACAAAAAAATAATCATCAAAATCGGTTCATAATATTGGCGGAGCAATAGTAAAAAAAAAAAAACATACAGACGAATTGAGAACCTCCTCCTTTTTTAAGAAGTCGGTTAAAAGAAGTCCGATGTCCATCCCACAGAGGAAGCACAGGAGACTGTACAAGAGCCTAAGAGTGAGAATAAGAAAAAGAAACAACAGTTGCAAGCCGAAGAAGAATAGATTATCTTCCTCCAGCATAAACAGTAAATCCGTGAAAGATCAGCATTCTCTTAACTGAAGTTTTATCATAGTTAATTGATTCAGGCGTGACTTTGCGGAAATCCATTATAAAATACAATAGACGCTGATATATTTAGTAACCTATTCCACTTGACTATTCTTCAAGAGTCATAAAAACCCTGTAAGAAATCGACACGTGTTTCACCTCTCAACGAGGCATCTTCAGGATGACGATTGACCAATTGCAAACCAGAACGCGACGTGTTACCACACCGAGGGTTTTATGACTCCTGAAGAATAGTCAAGCGGAATAGGTTACTAAATCAGCGTCTATTGCATTTTTTTGAAGTTTTATCATATTAGTGCGTGTTGTATGTTGCAACTATATTGTTGCTCAGTCAATACACGTCTTTCACAGCGCACGTGCTTAAAACAGAACTACATGCACACTTCCATACAGAGTGTTAGGGTAAAAACCAATGATATATAAAACTATAGATACGTTGTCCGCACTCTAAAATGACAACATGAAATGAAGCCAATTGGCCACATCGCGCTTAGTTACGCACCAACCTGTCGCGCGACACTACGTTTGTTTTTAATTTAGATATACGAAATTACGTACTAAGATGTATATTTATCTCCCTCTAGCAACAGGCATCCCGCCGTACGGTGTCATATTTTCTTTCCCTTTCTTCATGCGTATAAGTAGCTATTTAGTATTTTTGCCGTTTTTAAGCGCCGTGATGTTGGTTTATGACGTGTCTATATAATAATACGTCATTGGTAAAAACCGTTATCCTTGAAACCAGTAGTTTGGTGTCATTTATAGAACGTAAAATCAATGGAAAATTACAACATTTTTTTATTTTTTTTTAAACTACATTTTACAACAAAAGACGCAAGTTCGTTGCCCTAGCGCATAAGACAACGAACTTGCGTTACTGACCGGCCGCGAGCGCGACCCTTCCCTTAGTTAGTCAGCTCATCAGCTGTTTTGCTAGAAACTTTTTAAAATCTTTTAATGTAAATAACGTTTTTTTTTTTATTTTACTCGGTCATTTGTTTTTATATTTAAGTCAACTACCCATGGTTTGAGTGACAACGGTGTTTACCCTGACAACCTGTATACGGTGACAATACATACGGGTACTTTGCAGTACATTTTTATTATGATAATAAAATACTTTTCTAGAATGGCTATCTAGCCTGTGGTTCGGCCTAGTCGCTGTGTACGTTGATATACTTATTGCATTTTACGAACGCTATTCTTATGAAATTTAAACCTTATGTGTACGACTTAAAAGTCGCATGAGGCGCGCTCGCGATTTGCAAGAACTATACACGTTTTTAGTTGTAAGTGAAATGTATTATAACACTGGTTATAATAAAAAAATTATAATTATTCATGTTTGTTGTTCATTTCAAAGAGATGGAAGGAATTTTAAAGATGTAGCTTAAATAATAATATAATAATAGTACATTGTGATACGAGTGTGCTCTATTGGATATTACAGTCGAGGCGGTATTATTCGCATGAGCCGCAGGCGAACGCGATAAGGTAGCCGAGAGTGTAATAATCAATGCACACGCGTTTCATACGACGTTTTTCAACACACTTGCGAGGAAAAGAACAGACTTGTCTTGACTTCAGACCGCACTAGTGCGGTAATGTAAAATAAAAAGCACGCTTCCATAATACACTGTATTATGAACCTAAAAGCGGTTCGTTAAGAGCCACTTTACGAGCAAGTATGTTGAAAATTAATTTTCATTATACGAGGATTAATGCTATTGTTTAGTCACAGCGTCGATTGGAATCCGTCAGGTTAGGTACGAAAATGAATCTTTCTAAGGAAAATGTTCGTGCAATAATTTTCTACAACTTTAGAAGAGGCCTGACACGGCTTCAGTGTTTTGAAGAGCTAACATCTGATCTTGCATTAAGCGCTTGGTGTGAGAAAGCTAGTTTGCCGTTGGATACCGCATCTGCTTTCCGACAATCACAAGGCGGCCCGCGTCAGATGGTGTAAGAAAACTAACCCGAGGACATTAAAATCACGTCTACGATATCATCAGTGGTGACGAATCTTGGATCTATGCCTACGATCCTGATTCCAAACAACAATCTCCAATCTGGGTATTTCAAGACGAGCCAAAGCCGACTAAAGTTAAGCCCTTCAAAAAAATGGTGGCCACGTTCGTTGGAAAAACCGGCCATATTGCGACTATTGCACTTGAAGATCATAGAACGGTTAACGCAGAGTGGTATACCACAGTTTTTTTACCACAAGTCATCGCCGAACTTCGAAATTCTAACTCAAAGCGACGCATCATCCTGCACCACGACAACGCAAGCTCACACAGCGCCCGTCAAACGATTGAGTATTTGAAGCAGGAAAAAGTAGAAATTCTTGACCATCCTCCATACAGTCCTGACCTAAGCCCTAACGATTTCTCTACATTTCCTAAAATTAAGAAAAGTCTTCGTGGTCAAAGGTTCCAGTCCGGTGAAGAAGCATTCGACGCTTTCAAGTCAGCCATTTTGAACACCCCCACTTTAGAGTGGAATAAATGTTATAATAACTGGTTTGAGCGAATGGAAAAGTGTATTAAGCTACGTGGTGAATACTTTGAAAAACAATAAAAAGTACTATAAGGTTCTAGTTGTGTTTTTTTCTTCAAACGACAAAACTTAAAAGGCATGCCTCGTACATATAAGTATTGAAGGCTTTCGCTGAATCATAATATTGTTCACAACTTATTTATGATCAAGGAAATTTACTTAAAAAAAAACTCTTCTTTTTTTGGTATATTCAGCTGCATCCGGTTAGACTGGAAGCTTTTGTTCATGAAAGTGCCAAATGTCAAGATTTCATGAGTCATTCATTACACTTACATGAGCTTAGAGAGTTGTATTGCTGATTGATGATGATTAATTTATTTATAATTAATTACAACGGCTTGCACCAATGACAGTAATTAACAGATAAACCTAAGCATAAAACTAAACATATTACACAATTAACATAATTTAATGTTTATAATTTTGTAAATCCATATTTGTTACGAGCGCTAATAATATTTAGATCAACATACAACCTGATACTGACCTGCAAATTACAAAATTGAATTTCGCGGGCTACCCTAGCGCATCAACCTTAAGGGCGGGCGTTTCGGGGGACCGTCTTATGTAATTTTGACATTCGAATAAATTACTTTTGATTTTGATAAAAAAGCCTAAAGCCTATTGCCATTTAACAAGAAGACTGGGAAACCCAGCACCCATGCTCAGTAACCACACTTGCAACTAACCAACAAGGCATTAATGATTCTTTATTTTTAAATTGGAAACAAAATTCTACACTTGAAATGAGTCGACTAAAATTTGGTTTTACAATTCAAATATTTTAATGTCATTCGACATTATAATAAATAAATAAACATTTTACCAAGGTCTTCACATATATTAATTATAAATTATGTACCTACATAATAATTTATAACTATTCCATTTGAACTTTTTTGTTAGGTTCAAATCACATTGATGACACAACACTTAAAGAAATTAACATAGCAAATTCACCTCTATGAATATAAATGTGAATTATTGACCCTAAGAAGACCAATTAAGGTCCCTTTATTTAATGACTAGTTTCGGTCCGCAACTGTGTCAACTATACCACAGATGAATCCAGATAGTTCACTTCGCATTTTAGGCATGAACTTATGAAGTCAAAGTCAAGGTCAAATAATTTATTTAGAAAGAACGAAAGAAAGAAATTCAAATTTTCTTACGTTTTTTGCAATTTGCAGGTCAGTATCAGGTTGTATGTTGATCTAAATATTATTAGCGCTCGTAACAAATATGGATTTACAGCATTATAAACATTAAAATCAGCAATACAACTCTCTAAGCTCATGTAAGTGCATTGAATGACTATTTCATGAAATCATGACATTTGGCACTTTCATGAACTTAGAGAGTTGTCTCGCAGATCATATTATGAGTTGTCACTTTCTGAAATTTTACGATGATTCATAATATTTTCCTATTATGATTCTGCCAAAGTAGCCGTTTTAAGCCCCCTTTACTCCTGCAAGGGCTGCGGGAAGTCCGAAGGGTCCGAAAGTCCGATACCGAGGCCCTTGGCAACAGGCAACTGAAGGAACACGGGTACCTAGTCAAAAGTCTAAGGGCCGGCGCACATTTGGCAAGGCGCAGCGCAGCACATTCGTCACTGCCAAACAAATATCTAGGTACCTTGTATCACTTGAAATAAAGTTGATAATAAATAAACTTCCATCAGCTCGAGAGCGCGCCGTAAGCGGAAAGAGGCGCGCGTCTCAGGTTATCTATTCTCAACTTTATTTTAGGCACGCAACGTTGATATTTGTTTAACAGTGACAACCGCGCCGCGCTGCGCCTTACCAGGTGTGCGCCGGCCCTGACACGCCCTTCCACTCCGCCCAGAGCGGGAGAAGTCATTTGATGATTTACCAACGTCAAAAAAAAAGAAGCCCCCTGTACTTACTTTCAGGGATTACCTTTTACAAACAAACGAACACTTTTACATCTAATATTAGTTTATTAAAAAACAATACAAACAAAAAAAAAGAAACCACTTTAGTAGGTAGGTACTAAGATTGTCAATTAATTCGCTGAGAAAATTTTAAACAATAGAATCTTCATGGATGAAGTTATAAAAAGGTGATTAATTTTAATTTACTTGTAGTGTTAACGTGAAAGAAAGAAAAAGAAAGAAAATAAATTTATTTGACCCAGGTAAGGCACACAATATTTATAGAAAAAAACAAAGAACATAAAAAAAAAGTATTGTGCGCCTCACGGCTGCGCCAAACAGGCCCAGTTCAGCATGAATGCCAGACAACTAGTGCCTGACGCTGGTTTTCAACTGGACCTTATGTTACGAGGACGTCTTACAGATGTAAATCAGTTTTATAGTGTGTGTAGATATTTAAATAAAAAACAAAAATAAAAAAATGGATATGTGTAGCAAATAATAATAATAACTCGATTAGATATTTTATAAAAATAATTATGGATAGGTAGATGGATATTTAAGAAAAGAAGCAGAGTGATATTATGGTTGCACAAGAAACAATGGACTGTCGTCAGTAAATAATAGGTATACCATACTTATAACAAAGAACGTGATGTTAAGTAAAGTCCATAATAATATAAATTCGAAAGTAACTCTGTCTGTCTGTATGTTACCTTTTCACGCCTAAACCACTGAACGGATTTCGACAAAATTTCGCAAGGAGATAGATGGCATCCTGGGGAAGGACATAGGCTACTTTTTGTTTCAAAAATAATCTTAAAGGGGGTGATATAGGGGATGAAAGATGTTATAGGAAACCCAGCATTTCTTAAGTATCCCGGTAGTACGGTCACGTGAGTCGATATCCGACATCCACGCAGGCGAAGCCGCGGACTAAAGCTAGTATACCTATTTTAAGAAATACGCTTAAAGCTAAGGTAACACTGAGGCGAATCCCGCGCGGGATGCGGGACGCGGCCGTGCGTGATTAGGATGTCAGTCACGCGATTATTCGCTCTAGTTTGAAAACCTTCATACAAGTTTTAGTTGGGCTGCGCATTGAACTGAGTCGTCGATACATAACGGGTTCCCGAAACGATCAATTGCCATCAATTTGTATTCTATTAATATTGTCAATCAATCGCTTCAATTGCATACACATTGAAGCGCAAATTGATCGTCTACCGTATACGATCAATTTGCGCATCAATGTGTATCAATCACGTCAGTCAAATCTATCAACTCAGCCTATCGCAGTCCACTGCTGGACATAGGCCTCTCCCAGGCTGCGCCACAACACCCTGTTCTCCGTGTGTCAATCACGTAAAAATTGACAATTGCAATTGATCGTTTCGGCCTCGGGGGCCCCTAAATCTTTTATGTCTATCTGTCTCGCTCGCACTCGTTAATCTTACGGAGCTTTAGTGATGTGGCTCGAGCGAATTTTGTCCCGCACGCACCCAGTGCGGGATTTGCTTCAGTTTGACCAGAGCTTTAAACCACACAAATTTATTTTGATTTTGGACTTGACACATTCAGTATTAGTGTGGTTGCTGGTGGATTTGGGTCCTACTACAGCTAGACTTGTTTGCTGCTAGCGCTTTGCCAGCGATTTTACCCGCGTAGATTTCGGTGTTTAATTTTTTGCATACAAACTTTCATTCCATAATTTTTTTAAGGTACTTACATTTTTTTATAATCGTCTAATACGTGTTTCATATTTTTCAAACGAAAGCCTAAATATAAAGTTTAAATAATAAAGAATAAAAAGTATTTATTTATTTATAATTTCGTACTAGCTGCGCCCCGTGGTTTCACCCGCGTAAGTCTCGATCCCGTGGGAATATCGGGATAAAAAGTATCCTATGTCCTAGTCTAGGTCATGGTCTACCTATGTGCCAAATTTAATCCAAATCCGTTCAGCCGTTAACGCGTGATGGCGTGAGCGTGACCAAGGGAAATAGGGATTCATTTTTGCCCGACTACGGCGAAGAAAAAAGGAGGGTTATGATTTTGACCGGTATGTATGTATGTATGTTCATCTGTTCCCTCCTATCTTCCAAACCACTTATCACAATTTGACAAATGAGGTATCGTTAGAAGCGTCGTGATTGTCCGCTGGTTATAGGAGTCACACGTAATCTGTTCGATTTATGCCCTAACACGTGTGACTCCGGATTTTTAATTTGTCTGTCTGTGGTGTCTTGTTTATACCTTTTAAGTCGTAGTTGGGTTTTAGTTTTTATTACTTGATTTTTTAACCGACTTCTTCAAAAAGGAGAAGGTTCTCAATTCGTCTGTATGTTTTTTTTTTTTTTTTTTGTGTGTATGTTACCCGATTACTCCGCCAATTATGAATCGATTTTGATGATTCTTTTTTTGTTTGGTAGGTCATGCTTCAGAGGTGGTCCCATATAAATTTTATTAGTTTTGCTTGCGTAGTTTTTGAGTTAGCTTCAATAATTACGTATTTTTCCCACTTTGCGTATGTTGATGACATGTTAATTGACTCAGTCACATAGCAGATAACGGTATACGAATTTGTGTGGGGTAGTTACCACAACTAAAAAGTGAAAAATAAAAACTTTTTACAAAAAAAAAAAACAACCGACTTCCAAAAAAAACACTAAAAAAGTGAAAAATAACTTTATTTTCGGAAGTCGGTGGCCAAAAACGAAAATTGAAAAGCAAAGACACCGACTTCCGAAAATAAAGTTATTTTTCACTTTTTTAGTGTTTTTTTTGGAAGTCGGTTGTTTTTTTTTTTGTAAAAAGTTTTTATTTTATAAATATAGATTGCAGCATTTCCTACAGCTAAAACGCGCCAATGCAATACTATAACTACTTAGGTACATAATGTTTAAACTTGGAACAAGCGAATAAAGAAAATTTCGAATTGAATGCATTTCTAATATTCTATTTATTTTTATTTCCAGAAAAAAATGTTTTCCGAAACCGAAGTATCACATGGAATGTTAAAAGGAAAACAATGCAAGACGTTCTACGGGAAGACTTATCATAGTTTTGAAGGAATACCGTACGCTAGGCCACCAGTTGGTAGATTAAGATTTAGTGTGAGTAATCATTTTTAACTGATTTCAAAAAGGAGGAGGTTCTCCATTCGTCTGTGTACATTTTTTTTTTAAAGTGAAAACTTCTTGGCCCGTTGAGCACTTTTTGGGTGAATAAAAATCATGGAACTCGCGTCATCGTCACTTAACGTTTGAAGAAATAAATTAATGTCACTTAGTTGTCATTGCTACCGGCAGTCCCCAAAGATTGCCCCGCATGTTTTTTAGGGTTCCGGACCCAAAGGGTAAAACGGGACCCTATTACTAAGGCTCCGCTGGCTGTCTGTCTGTCTATCTATCTGTCTGTCTGTCTGTCTGTCTGTCTGTCTGTCTATTAGTTTGTCCGTCTGTCACCAGGCTGTATCTCATGAACCGTGGTAGCTAGACAGTTGCAATTTTCACAGATGATGTATATCTGTTGCCGCTATAACAACAAATACTAAAAACCAGAATAAAATAAATATTTAAGGGAGCTCCCATAAAACAAACGTGATATTTTTACCTTTTTTTATAGATAATGGTACGGAACCCTTCGTGCGCGAGTCCGACCCGCACTTGGCCGGTTTTTTAAATGTTTTTCTTTATCAACCTATTTTCATACTTTTCCAATGCTCTTTGCCTTCTTCCTACTCCGGCCGATAAGAGTGTCACGAACGAGTAAACTCAGTGCCGGCGTAAGGGCCACTGATACCCCGGGCGAAAATATTGTGGCGCCCACTTGAGGGAAGCAATATCAAGTGTTAGTTTTTTGCTGATCCCAAGTAAAATTATATTAAGAATTTCATCTTTAAAAAAAAAACAAAAAAAACTCCAGAAAAATCTCAATCGTCAAAAGAATATAACTAAAAGAAAAATGAAGGAGTATTCCTGAATACAAAAAATAGGAATAAAAGATTTGGGATGCTGGAAGAACGATATTACAAAACTAGTAACGCAAAAAATTCTGTCCTCTGTAGCAGTCACATTGTAGACGGTTTTCGCGTTGCATAAATTCGAGCGACGCTCGAACATAGAAGGTTCGGTTATCCCCACCATCTACCACGTGTCACGCGTATCGGTTTGGCGGTGGAAGTATTGCAGTTTGCACCAATCGTAAGCGTAAGCACCGTGTGGTCGAGGAGTGACTCTAACGATATCGTTAGAGTCGCTCCTCGACCACAAACCCTCAAAAAATCCATCTAAAAAAATCTCAATAAAAAATATGCATATGCACAGAGCGTAGAGCACAGTTCTGAGGGTTTGCACCAGGAGAGGCAAGAGACTCCAACTTCAGACCTTGGCGCCCCCCAGAATTTGTCGCCCTGGGCCATCGCCCCATCACGCCCCCCTCCTAACGCCGACACTAAACTAATACAAGCCTCATTCATTACAGGACCCACAAGAACCAGATTGCTGGGATGGCGTCCGTGACGCTACCAAGCCAGGCAACAAATGTTGCCAGCAAAACCCATACATTTCTTCCACCATGGAGGGCTCAGAAGATTGTCTATACCTAAACGTATACACTCCCAGTATGCCATGCGAAGGGGTACAAAATTTACCCGTTTTATTTTTCGTTCATGGAGGAAGATTTATTTTTGGCTATGGTGACTACTATAAACCTGATTATTTCTTAAATCATGATGTTGTCGTTGTCACAATAAACTACAGATTAAATATATTAGGATTTTTGTGTTTAAATATACCGGAAGTCCCCGGAAATGCGGGTTTAAAAGATACGGTTTTCGCTTTGCGATGGGTCAGAACTAACATTTCGTGCTTCAATGGGGATCCTAATAATGTCACAGTTTTTGGTGAAAGCGCGGGCGCAGGCGCTGTTGCGTCCTATATGACGTCTAAGATGGCGACTGGGCTTTTTCATAAAGTGATAGCGCAGTCAGGAAATTCCATCGCAGATATTTATATGGTTGAAGAAGATCCAATAATGAAAGCAAGAATTGTGGCAAGGAATTTGGACCGAGACGACTTGATTACTGGAAGGGATCTGTATGAGTATTTTCTTGAAGTACCGATTCAGGAGCTTATAGTCGCTTTTAGCATGGCAGAAATAGCCAGACCGCCATCTGTTATCCAAGCGTTTATGTTGCCAGTCGTCGAAAGAAAATTCCCTGGTGTCGAACAATTTTTAGGCCAGTACCCCCGAATTGATATCTCACAAAATCAATTCACGTGCGTACCCGTTTTAACAGGCATGAATTCTCATGAAGGAGCACTGTTTTTGCAAAAAGACGGCCAAGGAAACATCGAATTTGAAGACGATTTCTATTATTTTATTCCAAAGTATCTTCACATACCGAGAAACGATGGTAGAGTTAATACTATTGAAGCGAATATAATGAGATTCTATTTTCACGGCCAAGAAGTCACTGAGAATACGAAATCTGAGTATGTGAATATGGTTTCTGATACGTTTTTTCAGTTTCCGTTGATGTTGCTGCCTGAGTTGCTGTCTAAAGAAAATAATAATGTGTACGTCTATAAATTCCAGTATTATGGAAATTTGCACACTAGGATAATGGGGAATTTGGGGCTTCGAGGGGCCAGTCACGGTGATATGATACAGTATCAGTTCTATAGAGAAAATAAACATAAGAAATCTTGTTCAGCTGATTTGAAAATTATTGAGATGTTGACTGAAGCCTGGTGCAATTTTGCTAGAACTGGGTGAGTTGTAAAGCGTAATTTTTCAATTGTTCCAAGCGGAGTTCCATACCAAGGAAAAGGCTACGCAGATGATGATGACACTCAAACTCAAGTCAGTCACTAACTATCCTGACCGCGACTTATTTTCTCTCATCATCTTCAATTATTTTGGGATCCAGTCTTACCGGATGCAGCTGGATACCAGTATTTTACATGGAGCAACGGCCTATCTGACCTCCACAACCTATTTACTGAGTAACACCATACCCCTTGGTAAGACTGGTTGTCAGACTTTCGGGCTTCTGCCGACCCATAACAACTGACAAAGATCTACAAATGACAGCCGGGACCAACGGCTTAACGTGCTTTCCGAGGTTCGGAGAGGTCTTGGTATGTAAAAATGGTCACCCATCCGCGGACCAATCGCGGCAAGCGTAGCTTAACCTGATTGATCGACCCGTGCGGCTGTTATTTCTTAGCCACAAGCCCCTCCCTTATTTTCTCTAAAGTTTTTTTTTTTTTTTCAGACAACCGTCGTGGCATTCCGAACAAACGGAATGGCTGCCATACACGAAGAGCGGCAAACATGTCTTGATCATAGACGAAAATATAGAATGCGTCAGAAACCCTGATTTAGACAGACTCAAGTTCTGGCTAAGTATTACTGGGGAGACTTCTAAATTATAATTTAAATTACGTGTTTAGGTTAATTGTTGTCGTTAAAGAACAAATAAAAAGAACAACAGTTAGTCCGTTATTGTTGAATGGACTAAAAATGAACTAAAAAAAATGTTGCTTTATGTTATAAATAAAATATTAATTACGAAAGAGTCAACCTCCCACCTACCTCTTTCGTAATTAATATTTCGAAAGAGGTAGCATGTCAGAGCTGTCAAATAAGTGAACTAAATCTAATTTATGAAAATAGAAATACATGCATATACAAAACTAGTGAAGCTAACTGCAAAGAAAACAAATGGCATAAATTACTTATTAAATTAAAAATAAAATACTTAGTAAAACCTTGTGTGTAATTCAAACGATGCGTTTGTTGCATAGATTTGTATACATATTATGATTTGTTGGTATGGTATGTTCCAAAAGTTTCTGATGAAATGTCAAAAAATACCTAGATCAGAAAATTTCCTCCTTACAAATTGAGTGCTTTGATTTTATTATTTGAATACTAAAACCTGAAAATTTTTGAACTCTGCGTTTAAACTTTCAAACTCAAACTCAAAGCATTTATTTCAAATAAACCAATTACAGGCACTTTTGAATTTTCAAGGGGTCGGTCAGTCAGAAAGATGAAGCTAGTTGCCCATTCCAAAGCGTAGTAGGTACTTCGTATCTCTAACAACAAACTGCCTTTTACTTATTGAACATATTGTGAACTTTTATAGGATTTTACCACGATGTCTTACCAGATTTTATTAATTATTTAAATAATATTTTTATCTGTGATAGTACCAAATAACTTAATAATACTATGTTTTATAATCACGCATAATTGACTGGTGCCTAGTGTATTTCTTAAGAATGAATAATTATGTTTTATTTTATGTCAAACTTTTCAGAATAATTTAAGAAATACTACTTACAGTGCGTTAATTATACGCGATAGGTAGCACTGAATTTTGCAGTCATGTCAGTGGTACCTAGTACTGTCAGTCGCCATTTTGAACTCTATTAGTATTAAAATAAGAATACAACAAGTTATAAGAACGCACTGTACTGCAAAATTCAGTGCTATAGTTTGACCGAGACCGCAGTTCCGCGCCTTAGGAATGCGAGGCGAGGCGGAGTCCAGCGTTGACGAATGAGAGAGGGGCGGGACGCCGCGAGCCGTGAGCGTTGACGAATGAGCGGCTGGCTCGGTCAATCTATACCAATCGCGTTACGGGTCATGGTATATTGAACGCACTGTAGTTGCTTTATTTTATACTAATTATGTCAAACTTTTTACAGAATTTCTATTTAAAAAAAACATATCGATCAAAAAGTTTGTTATCAAATTATAATTTCAAAAGTACCGAGGTATTTAATATTTGAAGTATTACTTACTCCATAAATAAAAGAAAAATGATGTTCCCTTTATTTTTATTACAAGTTACTTATACCTATCATGTTATTTTTGTAATAATCCTAAGTATTGCTAATTTATGAACAAAATTGGTGTGGTAGAAAGGTTTGGATTTTAAAATACCTACTTAATAAAAAAATAAAACAAAAATTGTGATGTTTTATTTTATTTAATAATAGTAACTCCAGTGAACCATCATTTCATCCGAAAGACGTCCACTGCTGGATATAAGCCTCCCCCAAGCACAGCCATTTCGACCGGTTCTGTACTTCTCGCATCCAGAGGATGCCTGCGCACAGTGTGTTAAGAACCCTATTTTTGTTTCATCCTGTTTTTATTCAAGTAATCGATAGTTTCTATCATTTCGGGCGCGAGAGTTCAACTCCGGCTTCGCTACGACAGGTAACTTTTTTTTTTTTTAAATGTCAAAGTTTCGTAATATCCGAATCATGAAATACGAATAGAAAAATTCGCGACTTTTTGCAAAGAGCTGGCATACAAATATGTTGCAGAGTATGAATGGTATCCTATGACTGTCACGCTTCACAAAATTTTAGTCCATGGTGCGACAATAATAGATTCATCAAGTTTACCTGTTGGCATGCTCTCTGAACAGGCAGCTGAGTCGCGAAATAAATTTTGAAGGTTTGACAGAGAGCACCATACTATAAAGATTTCTCGTGAAGCAACCATGTCTGACCTTTTTCATAGAGCCTTAGTCTCATCTGATCCAATAATATCTGATTTCAACCGATTAGAGAGAAAAAAAAAGCAAAGGGAATTCCATTACCAGCAGCCGCATTGTCTTGTTGAGACCTGTTAACTAAATAAAATTAGATGTCATGAACTAAAATTCAAACCAACACCTCGACTTCAGTTGCAAAACAGTACTGTATCTTTTTTAAATTTCTTTTGCTTATATCTCGAAAATGGTGTGTCCTATAGCAAAAATAATGAAAATTTCGACCCCCTTTAGGATACCCCTAAACCCCTGAGGCTCAACATGTTGGTAATTTTTTTTTTTTTATGCTTAAATTTTTCGTTTTTCGTCAGACAATTTTAGCCAACTAAGCGACAAAATAACGATATCTAGTCATGGTCATGATAAATAAACTAAAATATTATAACATAAAAAAGTATCTACATTTTGATTGAAGTGAACTGGAGATAATTCGGATATTACTAAAATTTGTAATAACTTGTGGATAACACGGAATTATGTTGTGGTTTTATTACTACACATAATAGAAAGTATAAGCAATATTTTGATGTAAAAATCACGACCTAATACGGTGTTATAGGTGAATAAAAAACGAAAAATGAGAAAAAAAATCATATCTCGCGTCCCATTCATACTAGAGCAACAGAAATTGGTGGAAAGATAGGTTACTGTACATACTATTAATGGAATAAATAGAAACTGGAATACATAGTTCTGTTTTTTAAATAAGATTTTTTATTCGTTATTCATGATGGGTATATTACGAAACTTTGATATTTAAAAAAAAAAAAGTTACCTGTCGTAGCGAAGCCGGAGTTGAACTCTCGCGCCCGAAATCATAGAAACTATCGATTACTTGAATAAAAACAGGATGAAACAAAAATAGGGTTCTTAACACACTGTGAGGCGTTATATTATTATTTAAAAATAGTAAAAATAAAACCATAAATAATTATATAACATATTTTATTTACGCATAATAATTATACAAAAATATAATTCTAATCTATTCATTATAATTAAAATGGAAATGATAAAGACTAACAATTATATTGGCACATAATATCTACACTATAGATATAGAATACAATTTGGAAAGAAATAATTATTTATTATATGAATATAATTCCAGGGCCTGGTAATTGTGGACTACCTATGTCTGGGAAGTCAGGCCAATTTGGATTTTTTTTTAAAAGAAATCGAAGACTTAATTACCAAACCAAACATAAGTAATAAAGACAACAAAATTAGTAAATACTAAATAGGTATAACTTAGTTTCAGAAATAATTTAACATATACCTAAGTAAACACAAAACCGCAATAAACTGAGGACTTAGGGCCGGCGCCCACTGGCGGCTCGGAACGGCAAGGGATTTTTATGCGACGAATAGAAATGTAACTTAATAGTATGACAATAAAATTGAAATTTCAACGGCAACAATGCAGCGTTATCCTTAGGCATGCCGCGACGTCCTTGCATCACAATTGAAATTTCAACTTTATTTGAATACATATAGGTTATATTTTTATTTGTCGCCTAAAAATACCAGCCATGCCGTGCCACCAACAATGGTCGCCGGGTCGATGTAATGTTTAATCAATCTTTTTGAAGCGTTTTAGTAATATTATATTCTCGGAGGGATAACATAGCTTCACGCCTGTATTGCCCAGTGGAGTGGGCAGAGGTGTCAAGGCCCATGCAATAACGGGCGAGCCTACAAATTCAGAATCCGGTCTACTAGTAGAATATTCTTTTACGTATCGGAAATACGTAAAAGAATATTCTACTGTCACTTTGCTATCGAACTGAAAAATGTTATAAATTAGTTTTTATTTTTTTTGCCTAAGCACTCAGTGTTCGAAAATTAAGCCTCCGATAACCTTGAAAATATAAATAACCATGAAAAAAGGTTCAGCAAAAAATTTCGACATAAATAAAATAAATTATTATGGCATACATTTCGAAAGGCTATGAACTACAATACGCGTTGATATATTTAGTAACCTATTCAGCTTAACTATTCTTCAAGAGTCATCAAAAAAACATGTAAGAAATCGACACGATCGTCGATTTCTTACAGGATTTTTTTATGACTCTTGGAATAGTTAAGCGGAATAGGTTACTAAATATATCTACATCTATTGTATTTTATAATGGAGATCCGCTATGAACTACAATACGCGTTGATATATTTAGTAACCTATTCAGCTTAACTATTCTTCAAGAGTCATCAAAAAAACATGTAAGAAATCGACACATGTTTTACCTCTCAACGAGGCATCCTCAGGATGACGATTGACCTGTCGTGAATCCGACACCCCGAGGTGAAACACGTGTCGATTTCTTACAGGATTTTTTTATGACTCTTGGAATAGTTAAGCGGAATAGGTTACTAAATATATCTACATCTATTGTATTTTATAATGGAGATCCGCAACTTCACCAAACCTGAACCAAATTATGGAAAGGCCATAAATAAAATAGGTGTTTTTTTTTTTGGAATATTAACCATACAATATTTAAAGATAAATACGAGATATTATACAACCATCAAGGAAGACAATGATATTCGACTTTAAAAAGGAATCTTTGATATTTCTACTCTCATTTTACAAACCGGTTTTATTTCGAGCCAAATTTATTTCGATGATCATCTACCTAGCCTTCTTCCAACTGTGTTGGATTCGGCTTCCAGTCTAACCGGATGCAGCTGAATACCAGGTACATGGATCTCTGACCTCCACAACCCACATTTAGCGGGTAACACGATACCCCTTGGTAAGACTGGTTGTAAGTCTTTCGGGTTTCTGACGACCCGTTACAACTGTCAAAGAGAAGCCTTAGGGTTTATGCGATGAGAGTAGACTTGTCGAGATCCTTTTTGAGTAGGATTATGATTAAATATATTTTGAGCTCTTAATGCCGTGACTATATGTCCAGCAGTGAGCAGTGGACTAAGTACGACAGAAAAATACAATAGACGTAGAACAACAAACACGACGTGTTGCCGCACCGATCGCTGGACGTAGAGAACAACGCGTGGGCAACACTTCGTGTTCTGGTTTGCAATTGGTCAATCGTCATCCTGAGGATGCCTCGTTGAGAGGTGAAACACGTGTCGATTTCTTACAGGGGTTTTTATGACTCGTGAAGAATAGTTAAGCGGAATAGTTTACTAAATATATCTACGTCTATTTTATTTTATAATGGATTTCCGCGTCACGCCTGAATCAATGAACTAAGTACGACAGGCTGATTCAAATAAGTGAAAACGCGAAATCTCTGCCTACACCAAAAAGGATCATCTTTAATAAAAATACAATTGCTATACAATACTATAAGTATGAAACAATTTAAAAAATGAATCAATGAATTTAAAAAAAAACTGATTTTCATATACAAATCGAACATTAACTGAATTATTCTTAAAATTAAAGATGGAATGTAAATAAATACTGTAAAATTAGAAACTAGTTTAGTGACTAATATCTACAGACTATGTGATTTTTAGTTTTGGAGTGAATGATTTTGTTCGAGGCCTTGATGTGGCCTTGGCCTCAAGTTGTAAAAAATATTTTAATTTTTAAGTCTTTTAAAAATAAATCCTAGTGTTTTCAGTCTTTAACAATGCGGATATTAGTATTTTCTACGGAAATTATAATTGTTTTAAAAAAAACTACCGATTTTTAGTGGTTTTTTTTATACACAAATACAGATTTTATACCTAGTGCCTATTAGCTGGTTATAAAAGCAATGGAATGTAAATAAATACTGTCTTTTTTAACTGAAAAATTAAAATTAAAAGGTATATTCCAAAATGAGGCATCAACTCAAGGTCACATTCTACACGAAGAACTAGCTTTTCAAATACCATAACTAATAACGCAACCATTTTCTCATCCACTCCAAATTCAAAAAAATCAAAGCATTATGGGCTCCAGATACGAGATCAGTTTGCGACTCAGTTCAGTTGATAATTCAGTCACTGACCTTACATACATTGTCCTTGTGTATAGCGCTAGAACTAGTCGCAACTACGAATCGAGTGCTACAAATGTTGAGCTAGTGTGCCTGTCGGAGCGATACACACAGCTACCGTGAACTGCACGAACACGCACACATTTTCATTGACATGACATTTGCTTGACGCGATAGCACTACTAGCTATTGAAAATTTATGATAAATTTGGATGTGTTCCGTAATACCAAAAATGATGAATGAAAACTTAATGCTTTTCCATTTTTTTTTTTTTTGTAATTTGTAACTTGATAATATAGGCTATGTTTTTGCTGAAACAATATTACAAGTAATGTTGTTTATAAATACAGAAAAAACAATGTCATTTACGCTGTAAAAATGTGCGAAGTTCAATTCGCCACAACTTCATTTTAGTTAAAAAGTAGTAGGAAAAAAAAGATGTAGGAACCTGATAAATACCGTCTCAATCCGAATAACAACACTTTATGGTATATTTATGCTCAAATTGCAAATGATTTTGGGTATTACGTTTGTATGGAGAATTCATCCGTCGCCACGTTCTAAAGTATTCTCGGTGAGATATTTACAGAATAGGCCGGTTGATGCGAGGGATTGACACTAATGACAGTTCACGTCACCACAGTTTTAACGGTAAGATTTTAAAAAAAATAGTCCGTCTGATCTCGTATCGGTAGCCCATCATAATCATGACTAACTTACTTCTTACTTCCGAGCGACTCAAAGAAATTCACAAACTTATTGACTCCAATGTTTTTGGGAAGATCATCTTCTGGTGGGTCATTGGCCCTTATAACGTCTTTCGGAGCCCCATTTGAACGGGACACCATCTTTATTTCGTTTGATGGCCGAGCGTGAGGTGAAACCGGTTTGCGATCACCGTTCAAAGCTTTGACGGGGACTAGTTCCTCAATCTTCGCCGGTTCTGGCAATTCATTAATTTCAACTACGTTATCGACTTCGTGCCTCTCCGGGATGACTTCGTTGTTCTCCGGGACGACTTCGTTGTTCTCCGGGACGACTTCGTTGTTCTCCGGGACGACTTCGTTTGACTCCGTGATGGCTACGTTGTTTTCCGTAATGACTTCGTGGCTCTTCGGTTCAGCTTCGTTGTTGCCCGTAATGACTTCGTGGGATTCCGAAATGACTTCGTTGTTTTCTGTGATAATTTCGCTTGATTCCGAGATGAAGGTGTGGTGGGATTCGATTACTTCACTTGAGTGAGAGATAACGCTGACGCTTTCAGTAAAGGATTCTACAATTTTCGGTTCAGAAGACTTGATTGTTGTTTCTACGATATTAGTCCTTGGGTGTTCCCAGATACGGTAGTATTTGCTGTACAGGTTGTCCCAGAATTCCATCTTTTCTTTGTCTGGGTTTGTTCCTATAGACAGTTCTTGGCCTAGATTTAGGTAGTAGAGGTTGTCCTTGGTTACTGGCAACCAGGTTACGGTTAGGTAGTGGTTCTCGTCGGGTGTCGGGTTTCTGTAATTGAGAAAAAAGCGGTTTAGAATTTGTAATCTTGTAATAGGCGTAACGTGTTCAAAAATCTGTTTGTAATGTCAAAATAATAGCTTTTTACTAAATTCATATTCAAATATTCAAAATATATACGGTACTTATAACAAAAAAACTATTTTTTTTTTTTTTTTGTCTAACTCTCTGTTACGGCTAATCTCCGAAACGGCTGTACCAATTTTCACGGGACTTTTACTGGCAGATAGCTGATGTGATGGAGTAACTTAGGCTTACGTTTATTTTACAAAAAATAATCAGGTTTCACGCGGGCGAAACTGCGGACAGCAGCTAGTTTAGAATGAGACTTTAGCCATAAAATCTTCAATTTTTTATCATGAAAAGAGGTCCACCCACTGTTTATAAAGAGTTATTGATAATCTATGGTTGGTTGGTTTCTGCATTGGTTAGATAGATAGATAGATAGTTTTTTTAACTAGGAAGTTAGGAAGTTCTCAGTAACAGCCCGGAGTCTGGATTTGTACCCGGTCAATAGCATATAAGCTCCGAGGTCCTATTACAAGGGACATGTGAGTGATGCAATTTACGTGTACTACGATAAAAACAGGGTGTTAGTGTAAACACCGTTATCCTTGAAACCAGTGGTTTGGTTTCATTTCTAGAACGTAAAATCAATGGAGAAGACAGCTTTTTTTTTAAAGAAAATCTACGTTTTTCTACAAGAATATTTCACCCTATACGCAAGGGCAACGAACTTGCGTCTCAACACGGCGGGCGGCGGTTGGCGGGGGCGGGCGGGGCGCGCGGGACTTTACATGACCGCGCGGCCCCTTTTCAGTCAGCTGTTTCGCAGCTCTCTCGAGCGCGTATCCATGAGTATCGGGACAGCGACGGATATTTACTTTTTAAAATCTTTTAATGAAAATAACGTTTTTTTTGTTGTTACTGGGTCATTTATTTTATATTTAAGTCAACTACCCATGGTTTGAGTGACAACGGTGTTTACCCTTGCATACTGTATCTGCCAATATCACAAAAAAAATAGCTATTGAAATGTGAAAGTATTAAAAGTTCAACTCACCCACTCTTAGCAAAGTTAGTCCACAGTCGTAACATCCTCTCCCTCATTTTAACATCCAAAGTCGTCGGCTCAACGTCCTTCTGCAAATCATTCTTGAACAGATACCCCAAATCATCCATATGCATAGCTTTTTTCAGACCAAAACTGTTCAGAAGTTTGCTTGAAACGTTCAACTCCCCGACGTAGTCAAATTTGTAGTAGTAGATAGGTTTTTTGGACACATTAACCAGGTATTGCACGTATCTATGAGTATCTACGTTGATTAAACGGTCCGATAGGAGTTCGAAGTATTCTTGCAAGCTTTCGACTCCTGTGTGACTGCCCTTGAAGTATAACTCCTTGATCTGGTCAGCAATTGCTAAAGATTCTTCAGAATTCCTCTCGATGTTTAATTCTTCTGGGATAAATGCTTGCAAATCATCTGTTTTTCTTTCTAATGCGAATTCTAGGGAGGTTGATCCAATCATGACTGGAGTATCAGCGACTCTTCCAGATGTTAGTAAGTCTATGAATGATTCTGTGATAACGGCTTCGACTCCTGGGAACTCCTTTTCAACGACGACCCCAAAAGCGTTCAGCACATCAGGGAAGGATTCCATTGGACTTAGTTTTTCATGAGCTTCAACTATGTCTCTTGCCGAAGTAGCGTTTAAGATGTCCAAAATCTCTTCCGGGTCATCTGACTCGCATCCTAAGATCTTCGCGAGATTTCTGGCGGATTCTATGGGATTTTTCTGGACAGACCAATGGGCTAAGCCAGTTCCAGACTGTATTATAGCCCTATTGATCAAGTTCTTCGTTAACGGACTTGCTGTAAGGACAGAAACTGCAGCTCCGCCCGCAGACTCTCCAAAAATAGTGATATTTCCGCTGTTACCTCCAAAATTGTTGATGTTATTCTTAACCCACCTTATAGCTTGGACCATGTCTTTCAAACCAGCGTTACCAGGAACTTCAGGGGTGTTTAAACTCAAGAATCCGAGAGCTCCGCATCTATAGTTGAAAGTAACTACCACCACATCTTTCTCCACCAAGTAATCTGCGCCATAGAAGTTAGAATTGCCTGATCCGAACTTGAAAGCTCCTCCGTGGATGAAGATCATGACGGGGAGGAATTCGCCATCGATGTTGGGAGTGTACACGTTAAGGAAGAGGCAGTTCTCATCGCCGGTGTATTGTTTATTGTTGAGTAGATCGACTTGTGCACTTACGCTCCCTTCTGCAGACGCGTCGCGGATACCGTCCCATGGTTCTGGGGGCTGTGGCGCCTGAAATTCGGAGAAGGGAGAATGTTAATATTGTTGCAATAAAAACTCTTGCAATGAAAACATGTAGGCTTGTCACTGTTGCAGATGATGCAATAGCCACAGTGCTGAAAATAATGGTAGAATTTACCCGTTTTTTGGATATTTAGAGCGAATGATAATGACGATAATGCTGCTTAGAGGACGTGAGGCAAAGGCAAATAGTAAGTATAGAGCCTTTTTAATTCTGTGTTTTCTGCGTAAGTATTACAAACTTCAGTATATTTATTTCAACTTAGTCCTTGAGTTTTACCATAACTTTCCTTACTCTAATTTTTTTTTGGAACTTTGAACTATGTTTTAATTTTTTATTTAAGTAAGCAATCCAAACTCAAACTCAAAGCATTTATTTCAATTAAACCATTTACAGGCACTTTTGAATTGTCAAGGAGTCGGTCAGTCAGAAATATGAAGCTAGTTGCCCATTCCAAAGCGTAGTAGGTACCTATGGAGAAGAACGGGCAAGAAACTCCACGGACACTCTTTTAAATCAAAATATTGTTACAAAATATTGGTTACATCATTTATGTTGAAATTATACATGTGAGAACAATGTAGAAAGCACGTTAACAGCGTCCGCAATTATAACATAAATATAAACATAAACAAATCAAAAATTAAAATAAGCCATGGCAAATCCAATAAGTAAATATGGCCCTATAGTAGTATTCTGTAAAAATTACACCGCGAAAACTTAGGTGAAGTGAACTGTCACTCCACCTGATGCTAGGGATTGACAGCTTACTTCACCTTTTTTTTTTTTAGTGTGGCAGGTCATCGAATTACTTCTCCCGCTCTGGGCGGAACGGAGGGCGTATCAGACTTTTACTGACTAAAACCCACCCGTGTTCCTTCAGTCGCCTGTTGCCAAGGGCCCCGGTATCCCTTTCGGACTTTCCCGCAACACTGGCAGGAGCTCACTTCACCTAAGTTTTCATGAAGTGTTTACAGAATAGACCGACTGATGACAACTCTTTTCTAACTACAAAGAATTTCATTCTCTACCATAATTTTCAGTAATTTAGTTTCACATTTTTTCTTTCGCATTTCATTTCAGTTACATAATCATCTACTCAATGACGTGTCTGTAAGATGCTGCGGCTCTTATCGTGTTTACTCATAGATAGTTAAGATACAGATACAAGTTATCACTGTGTAGCAACTGAATAATATTTGTTCACCTGCAATGTGAAATCAAATGGAAAATACTAAACTTTTTTGCGTATGAGAAAATATTGTATGATCGGTTTTGGAAAAAAATTGTTTACAAACGATTTTTTATATGTATTTAGATTTTTTAATTTTGGTATAATCTTGTCTCGTCAAATCAGTAATTTAGGCCCGTAGGTGATTTATTCCAGAAATCCCCACCAGTGGCTGATATATCTTGTTGTCAGTTACACGGAGAGATTGCTAACTGAAAACCAGCATCCATTACCATCAATATTAAGTATGCCATGTTCGAGCAGCAATGTTCGAACATGGCATACCTCGATCCTTGAGCATGTTCTTGGTAGTCTTTGCTCGATCATCTCTGGCAAGCTATTTTGAGCTCTAGATCAGTTGTTTTTTCTTCATAATCAATCAAATTATTAATAAAAATTACTCGAATATTTTGCTCCTCATATTATTATGCGCTGATCTTTACGCTAAGACAACCGCCAGATCGTGCCTTGACTAGTTAATGAAGTTCCTTGCTTCAGTCTTCATGTAGATCTTACCTCCAGTCGAGAGGAGCTAAAATACTGACTAAACTAACCCAGGAATATCTAACATCATCATCATCATCATCATCAGCCTATAGCAGTCCACTGCTGGACATAGGCCACTCCAATTGCACGCCATTCAGCTCGATTCTCGGCAGTTGTCATCCAGCTGCTACCAGCCACCCTGCGAAGATCGTCGCTCCACCTAGCCTGAGGGCGTCCTACCTTAAGTTTGCCGATTCGCGGTCTCCACTCAAGAACACGTCTACCCCAACGGTCATCGGTTCTACGGCTAATATGGCCGGCCCATTGCCACTTCAGCTTGCTTATTCTGTGAGCTATGTCGACAACTTTGGTTCTCTGCCGGAACTCTCAGAGATACTCCTCATTCCATAGCTCGCTGAGCGACCTTGAATTCATGGACCAGCCGTACCGTGAGTGTCCACGTTTTGGCTCCGTAAGTCATGACAGGCAGGACGCACTGATTGAAGACTTTAGTCTTTAGGCTCTGCGGAATACTCGACAGAATATCTAACAGAATGCTGTAAATTACAAAATTAACCTTACCTTGAACCTCAAGGATCCTAGGGGCGGCTTAGCATAAGGGATACCCTGGAAGCTGTAGAACGCCTTCCCTGAAGGACTGTTGACCACTCGCCCTTGAAGCTGGCCTTGCTCGACACTCACTACTGGTGCTTCTGTCATCCTGCCCCCTCTGAGAACAAAATGGGGATAGTTTTAACTTCACATATCAAGTACAATAACGCGTTCAGGGCGGAGATGGGGCTGCCCCGATACTGCAGCGCTTCGGGTATGTTCGCGGAGGCGCGCATCGATTGCTTTTGTGGCGGTATCTACATCGCCACAATACGCATCAAAGACCTGACGTCACAAAAAATCCTGACGTCACAAAAATCCTGCATCGCGCAATTAGAGTTTACCGCGCGATGGACACATATACAAGATTCCGACATCAATCGTTGGGGAGTTGTCCGCTAGACACAACACCCGTCTGGTCTCCCTTTTCTATGCTGGATGAGTGAACTTTACACCCTGTTCCTCATACTCCTAAATTGGTGACCCCGAATATGAACGTCAACGCGCGCCAGCGCACCGCATTGCCTAGCACTATTTAACTACAGACCTTTCTTGTCCATCAAATCATACCGAAAAGTCTGATTAATTAATCATTCCAAATTGAAATCAATGAAGCCGTTTTTGAGATTATCGCCCAAACAAACAGATAGGCAGATAACAAAATTAAGATAGAAATCGATACCTACCTTTATGATAAAATCACTATTTATCACTTAACTATGAATGTAATTAATTTGTAGTTTGTAAACAATGAAGTTTGTAAGTATTCAATCTGCCTAGCCTTTTCCCAAGTATGTTGGGGTCGGCTTCCAGTCTAACCGGATTCATCTGAATACCAGTACTTATTTTACATGGAGCGACTGCCTATCTGACCTCCACAACCCAGTAACTGGGTAATACGATACCCCTTGGTAAGACTGGTTGTCAGACTTTCGGGCTTCTGACTACCCGTAACAACTGTCAAAGATCTACGTCACCCATCCACGGACCAACACTGGCAAGCGTAGCTTAACCTGATCAATCGACCCGTGCAGCTGTTATTACTTAGCCATTTGTAAGTATTCAAAAGACATAGAATAGTAAAAATCAAATACAGATCATCAGAATATCAGTATAACTCACAAGTAATACATTGTATATTTTTACGTCGCTGTCCCGTAACCGTTAATCAATAGATTAAAATATTTCACGTTATTAATATAGTATCTGAAAGATAAACGAAAATAGTACACACAATTCATTAAGATAACGCAATAAAGGACATAACTTATTCAAATGAAAGGGCTGATCCTTTCAACACAGACGTAGGTCTAGGTAGCCAATATTCAACACTGAGTTTATGAGAACGCCATCATATTTTTAACCGAATTCCGAATTTTGAATCGATTCTGATGATTATTTTTTCTTTGGTCACTGTTATTTACACAGCAGGTAGTGGTATTCCAATTTGTGTGGGGAACCTACCCCACACAAATTCGAATCACAACTAAAAAGTGAGAAATGAAAACTTTTCATTGGGGTCGCCTTCCAGTCTAACCGTATGTAGGTGAATATCAGTATTTTACATAGAGCTACTACCTATCTGACCTCCACAACCTAGTAACATGGTAATACGATACTCCTTGGTAAGACTGGTTGAGCAGACTTTCGGGCTTCTGAACGTAACGACTGTCAAAGATCCACGAATGACAACCGGGACCAACGGCTTAACGTGCTTTCCGAGGCACGGAGGAGTCTTGGTATGTAAAGATGGTCACCCATACACGGACCAACCCCGGCAAGCGTAGCTTAACCTGATGTATCGACCGGTGCGGCCGTTATTACTTAGCCACGAGCTCCTCATCTTCTTTACACTTTTTAGGGTTCCGTACCCAGAGGGTAAAACGGGACCCTATTACTAAGGCTCCGCTGTCTGTCTGTCCGTCTGTCACCAGGCTGTATCTCATAAACCGTGATAGACAGTTGAAATTTTCACAGATGATGTATATCTGTTGCCGCTATAATAATACGATGATGTATATATACCAAACAGAATAAAATAAATATTTAGGGGGCTCCCATACATCAAAAGTGATTTTTTTGCTCGTTTTTGCTCGATATTGAAAACGGCAACAGACAACGGTAGACGCTTGAAATATTTAGTTACATATTCACTTTAAAAATAAATAATTAAATTAAAATAAAACAAATGTTTAAGGGGGGCTCCCATACAACAAACTTGAGTTTTTTTGCCGTTTTTATAGATCCTCCACTTGGCCGGTTTTTTTATGATAAGTAAAACAACATGAATATTTTAGCTCAGAACTAACTCACTTACCGAATTTCACAGATAATTTTCCGAGTTATCCCACAGTACCACTTCAGACAAATGTAGCAGATATACTAAGGTTTTATCACTCAGATACCGATATCGTATCACATGAATAGTATTTCGTAATAGTATTATAGTTTTGCTAGGGATATGATGAATGATCAGTTAGATATTGATTGAATGAAATTATCCTGCGCATCCATGGAAAATAGTGGTTTAGGAGAATGAGAAACAGGGTATTCTAAAGTTCACTCATCCACCATAGAAAAGGGAGGATCCTCCGACCAGACGGGTGTTCGGTCTGGCGGGCAACTGCCCAACGATTGATGCCGGGTTCTTGTATACATTTATGTCGATTGCACGGTAAACTTTAATTGCGCGATGCAGGATTTATGTAGCGTCAGGATTTTTGTGTGACGTCAGGTCTTTGATGCATAGTTCGCATGTGGCGATGAAGATACCGCCAAAGTGGTATTCAGCTGCATCCATTTAGAGGAAGCCGACCCCAACATAGTTGGGAAAAGGCTAGGCTGATGATGATGGAATCAGCCAGCAATGATGCAGTCAATTTATGAAGAGTGCAGAGACAAAGAGCGAGCAGTTTTTTTAACCGACATAAAAAAAGAAGAGGTTGTCAATTAGTCTGTATGTTTTTTTTTGTTGTTTTGTATGTTTGTTACGCGATTTTGAATTGATTTTGATGATTCTTTTTTTGTTTGGTAGGTCATGCTTCAGAGGTGGTCCCATATAAATTTTATTAACATTGCTTGCGTAGTTTTTGAGTTAGCTACGTATTTTTCCCACTTAGTATATGTGGACGACGTCTTAAGTTACTCCGTCACTGTTATTTACATACAAGGTATTCGAATTTGTGTGGGGTACCACATCTAAAAAGTGAAAAATAGTTATATTTGGGCATGGGGACACAAGACACAAGATTAAGGTGACATTCGTGCTATCAATTTTATGATTTCTTAGCTTATCGTATTCGGGCCACGACTTATAACAATTCGGGACCACTATCTCATCTGACGGTAAGTGAATTTGATGAGGTCTTCGATGGTACACGCTTGCCTAGAAAAAAGTAGGTAACCTATTCGAGATTTGAAAACTCCATTGCTAATCTAGCTATCGGAAAACAGACTGGCAGGGAGCTGTATGCCTGCCAGGGTTGCGGGTTAGTCCGAAAGGGATACCCGGACCTTGGCAACAGGCAACTGAAGGAACACGGGTGGGTTTTAGTCAGTAAAAGTCTGACACGACCTTCCGCTCCGCCCAGAGCGGGAGAAGTCATTGGATGATTTCCCAATCTCAAAAAAAAAAAAAAAGAGATCTGTATGTAGGAGCTGTATGTACCTGTACATAATATTTGGGGGATGGATTTTTAAATCTGACCTTAAACGCGTTCGGAAACTGCTCAAAAGCTCTCGAGACGTCGAATTCAGCCTGTATCTTCTAGGCAAATTACTTGTTTCCTCTTTCAATCTCCAGTCATAAATATTTACATTTCTTGTAACATCTTCATTAAAAGAGTCCAGAAAACCAGACCAACTGTCGTTATGTTCGTATTTCCGAACCAAATTGGCGATTTTTTTGTTTACCGGCTTTTGTCCGAGGGCGAGCAGTTTTGATTCTCTCGCTAAAAGGTAGCGTAAGGCTGTCCTTTTTAATATTATCAGTTCTTCTAGGGTTTTTGCCATAAAATAAAGCACACTTTAAAAAAAAAATGAAGATCAAATGTATCTGATTTAGAGAAATTACGTTAACACCACTTCCTTTTTCGAATTTCAATCACTTCATAATTCAAAATAAGAACTTCCAAACTTAAAAATCGCGGGAACACCTTTTCAATGGCAATAAAATCACATTTTCTTAAACGATACTGCTTCTAAACAAAGGCAACACGACATGCAGCCAGCGACACAACTGCGTGGAAATTTCAAGACCAATTATCAGTGACGTGACGTGATGGATAGTGCAAATTAGTTTTGAGGCTCCCACTGAATGGCTTTACATAATAGATAAATAGGTAGCTGTAATATATACGAGAAACGGAGTAAATAGCGTTATGTAAACTTTGCTAGAGGTGATGTGATGGGAATATAATTCTATAGATAAGTATTGATTTTTGTGGGAATTAATTAAATCTCGGATGTTTTGATAATTAAACCATTATCAAAACATCCGAGATTTAATGAATTCCCACAAAAATCAATACTTATCTATAGAATTATATTCTTGCTCTGAAAAAAATTAACCAACTAGGTTATTTTTTTTCTGTAGGTAGCGTAGGGGTTATAAACGAAAAAGCACCCCTTTTTACTATAGGGAAATCCTTATAAGAAAGAAAGCAAGAAAGATTTTATTTTATTTGTTGAATAAAAAAAAAATCTTTCATATACTAAACGCACATCACATTACAAAATTTAAAAAAAAAACCATCCAAGTGCGAGTCGGACTCGTGCACGGAGGGTTCCGTACGATTGTCTATAAAAACGGCAAAAAATCATGTCTGTGGTATGGGTGCCGGGAGCCCCCTTAAATATTTATTTTATTGTTTTTTAGTATTTTGTTGTTATAGCGGCAACAGAAATACATCATCTGTGGAAAATTTCAACTGTCTAACTATCACGGTTCATGAGATACAACCTGGTGACAGAAAGACAGACAAACGGACGGACAGTAATAGGGTCCCGTTTTACCCTTTGGGTACGAAACCCTAAAAAACGTGCGAAGCAGGAGCGGGTCGCTAGAGTTTTATATTACTACCTACAAGTGAATGTTTTTCATGACTTTTGCAAAGAAAATGCATCATGAATTTTCAATGACATACCTAATTCATATAATCTGCCTCGGAGTGCTCTTAAACCGCATGGCTATTAAGCTTATCACAACTCAGTACTGTGATATAAAACCGGCTGTAGGTACAGTTGTATACTTCAAGGCCGAATAGATACTCGTATACGCGCGACAACATCAAGGTATCCATTCCCAGTATTAGCAGACCTCTCAATCAATCTGCCTAGCCTTTTGCCGACTAGGTTGGTGTCTGCTTCCAGTGTAACCAGATTCAGCTGAATACCCAGTATTTTACATGGAGCGACGTTCCATCTGACCTCCACAATCAAGTAACTGGGTAATACGATACCCCTTGGTAAGACTGGTTGTCAGACTTTCGGGCTTCTGACGACCCGTAACAACTGTCGAATATCCACGAATAACAGCCGGGACCAACGGCTTAACGTGCTTTCCGAGGCACGGAAGAGACTCGGTATGTAAAGATGGTCACCCATCCACGGACCAACCCCGGCAAGCTTAGCTTGACCTGATGGATCGACCCGTGCGGCTATTACTTAGCCACGAGCTCCTCCAGCAGACCTCTCGTTGTACGGAAAGCCTATACAATATTTTGTTTTCTTTCTTCAGTTCATTTTAATGATGATCTGCCAAAATGCCTACACAATGTCTTCTATGTTCTATGTTCTATGTTACGGGTTTGGTTTCCGCACTTAGTCCTTAAGGTGGACCATTGTGCGTGGGCCATGGCGGCCGTTGGGGGTTATTCCATCCAGCCCACCTCCCTCCAGAAGTTCACTATGTCTCCTGGTTTGTTTAGAACCTCCGTGTAAGATCTGGGTGACCCGAGGGTTACAGTTCTAATCTGGGCGACGCCCGTGCATTCAAAGAGCACGTGCGCGACGGTTTCCTCAGCCTCCATGCACGCTCTGCACAGAGGACTGTCCGTTATGCCTATAGTGTGGAAGTGTTTGTTTAACGAGCAGTGTCCTGTGATGGTTCCCGCCACCAGACGCAGGCCGTTCCTGTCCAGGCGTAACAACCGCCTGGTTAGCCTGCCATCCAAGGATGGCATAGCTTCCTTGGACTGCCTGCAGCCCGGTGCCGAGGACCAGCAGTTCTCCGCTTGAGTATGGGTGAATTCCTGGAGCCACCTGCGTATTTGGTTGTAGGGGATGGGTACGATGGGCTCAGGCCCACAGACCGACGTGCTAGATGCTCTTCTAGCAAGCTCGTCTGCTGCGTCATTGCCCAGCGATCCACTGTGTCCTTTAATCCATTGTAGTGTCACTTTGTTGCATCCGGATACCGTTACTCGTTCTAGTGCATTGTGACATTCTAGTGTAAGCTTCGAGGTAATGTAATTTTTCTGTAGGGATTGGAGAACTGAGGCACTGTCGGAAAGTATGCGTATATGGGTGGCCGTAACACTCCTGGCTTCTATGGCATAGGCCGCCTGTATGATACCCACACACTCCGCCTGATATACGGTGTTGAACATTCCCAGCGGGCTGGATATGTTAATGTTGAGATCGTGTGAGAAGACTCCGACTCCTGTACCGGAGTGGGTCTTCGATCCGTCGGTGTATACTCTCATCTCTTTCGGTCCTGAGTAGTCATTCTGTTCTTCTGTGAGTACTATACTGTAGTGTCTTTGAAAGTGGTGTGTCTTCGGGGCTTTGTCACAGGGTGATGCCATCATTGGCTGTCGTTTGACCGCATCATCCTTTATGCGTGTGTGCTTAACTCTGGAGTCTTTGGTCAGGGTTCCTGATAAGTGAAGCCTAAAAGCTGCCAGGGCCGCTTCTTCTCGTACGATGAGGTGCAGAGGCGGCAGTCCGAGCATTGCTTGTAGGGCGGCAGTGGGTGCAGTTCTCATGCTGCTGGTGATTGCAACACATGCAGAACGCTGCAGTTTTTCAAGGTCTCTTTGGGCTGTGCTCAGGTCTGTCCTGGGCCACCAGACCAGTGAGCCGTATGTGATAATCGGTCGGATGACCGTGGTGTATAGCCAGTAAGTGACCCTGGGGCTAATTCCCCAGTTCCTTCCAAGCAGTCGCTTGCACTGCCAGAGGGATACAGTGGCTTTAGTGACGATGTAGTTCATATGTTTCGCCCAGTTCAGCTGTTTGTCCAAGAAGATGCCCAGATACTTGGTTTCAGTTGATAGGCTTAGGGTTGTCCCAAAGAAGCGGGGTAGTTGTAGCATCGGTAGTTTCCTCTTTTTTGTGAATAGGATCATTTCAGTTTTTGTTGGGTTCACCGTAAGTTGGTGTTTATTGCACCATTTCTCTACTATAATCAGAGCTTGGCGCATGAGGTTGCATATAGTGTTTTCATGTGTGCCATTGATTATTATGGTTATATCGTCCGCATAGCCTACGGTGAAGTAACCTTCGTCATTCAGTGCTTTGATGAGGCTGTCTACCACCAGGTTCCATAGAAGCGGCGAGAGGACTCCCCCTTGGGGGCAGCCCTTCGCCACGATGGCCCTAGTAGTGTCATTCACAGTCACCTGTACAGCTCTGAGTTGGAGCATGTTGGTGATCCAGCCACTCAGGGTCGAGTCTACGCTGTGTCGGTTGAGGGCCATGGTGATGCTTTTGAAGCTGGTTTTATCAAAGGCACCCTCAATGTCAATGAAGACGGCCAGTGCTGAGCTTTTGTGGTCCACTGCACATTCTATCTTGGAAATCACGCTGTGCAGCGCAGATTCCGTTGATCGGCCAGTGGAGTACGCATGCTGTTGTTTGTGTAGTGGTTTTGCCCGGAGGGGTCCGTCCCGGATGTGCCTGTCACAGAGCCTCTCGAGGGTTTTAAGTAAGAAGGATGTGAGGCTTATTGGTCTATAAGCCTTGGGTAGTGTATAATCTGTTTTTCCAGGTTTGGGTATGAAGATGACTTTCACTTCTCGCCATGCAAGAGGAATGTATCTCAGTGCTATGCAGGCTTGATATATCTCCACCAGGCATGGTGTCAGATGGTCTATCCCCCACTGCAGTAGGGCTGGGAAGATGCCATCTAGACCTGCAGATTTATATGGCTGAAAGGAGTTGATAGCCCACTTTATTCGGTCTTCTGTTACTATATTCTGGGCTCTAGACCAGTCTTGACCCGTTGGGGTCCATTCTGAGTCCCCCTCCCACGTCCTATCCTCTAGGAGTTTACATTCCGGGAAGTGGGTCTCAAGAAGGACCTTACTAGTTTCCTGATCGTTAATTGTGTATGAGTTGTCGGTTTTTTTCAGCGCACCAAGAGTTCGGTCTCTTCACACTCACACAATGTCTTTTCTTTGGTAATTTGGTATTGTTCGATGAGTCGTTGAGCTCCTTAAGGCGATGTTACCCTAAAAACCGTCGTTTTCTATTGTGATTTATTCGTAGATAGCACGGATTTAAATTTTGAAAAAAACATATTACATAATTCATACTTCGATCTTTAGATTCCGGCTATGCGATACACGATTACTTGCACTTTACTGCATCCAATTAAATCGCAAAGACAAGTCTAATTTCGGTCTAATTTCTTATTTTATTTGAGGTTTATTAGGCTTTGAATAATAAAACTTATACCATAATAAAGGTCGTAAAAAATGTGTTAAATATGCGCTGACATAATGTGAAATATTAAAATATTTATACCACTAATTTCAAAACTAAGTGGTTTCATTGGTTTCACGCGTCCTTTAGTCCCGAGCGGAACGTGTTGGAGGTCGGACGTGTGCCAATTTTTGCGAGCCCGCCACCCCCGCCGGTTGAGTTCTTGCCTCTATTACGTTATTTTTCATTTCAAATATCACAGCGACTGTACTATTTATGCAGTATATACATTGCTTCTAAACTACTACCTAAGTGTGTCACTAAGTGACTGGACAAGCAATGTAACAATCACAAAACAATACTTTACTACATTAATTTCGTTTTCAAATATCACAGCGACTGTATTATTTTTGCAGAAAATACATTGCTTCTTAACTACTACCTAAATGTTTCGCTAAGGGACTGAACCAGCAATGTAAAACTCACAAAACGATACTTTACGTAAGCGTGAGCTCGCATAGTACAGGACGCCCTGCGGCGGCGCACAGTGGTCTGAAAATGGAGCTCCGTACTCATAGAAACTTTAAGCCACGAAATTAAAAAAAAATTGTAATGTCTCTGCTACCATCCATATTTTAATATCACGTAAAGGGGTTACTTTACGTGATATTAAAATATGGATGGTATTAGTAGATTCACGCGTGAGAAAAAAAGTTTTGTGTTTTTTTGTATGGGAGAAAACACTTAAAGTAATTTATTATTTTTTATTTATTTTATTTATTTTATTTATTTATTAAACTTACACACACTATCTTTACAGGACGATCCCAATACAATAGTGGTTTGCAAACCCACACCAAATAGGTATATATTATAAAATCTACTTACGGCTAACTTAAAATCTTAATAAATACTTACTTTAAAAAATACAAAACGACAGACTATAAGACTAATTAGTATACATGTATTACGTACTAATTATCAAACTTTTTTTTTTTTTTTTTATGTTATAAAATCTTAACCTAAAATATAAAATCAGATTAACACAGAATACCTACTAATATTTAAATATAACTAACAAAATTCAACAAAACCCTTGCGAATTCACTCAGATTGCACGAAAATATGTCCATAGTAGATTTTTTGAATAGAATAGAATGGAACTGAAGAGCTGGTACTCACACGAGCTATTGCACTGTACACGGCGATCAGGATGACAGCCAATTCATGCGCAGTCAGTTGCCGATTTGCGCGTAGCAAATTTTTGAAATTTTGAATTTTCTGTATGTGATATTTCAAATCTTTGATGTGATTAAATGAAGTTGCCGATCGATTTACTTATACTATCGTTAGTTTATAGCCTGCTAATTACTATTTAGATGAGAATAATTAAAAACGATATTGATTAAATACTTTATTGTAGTAGTTTTTTGAGCTTGATTTTCAGACCACTGTGCGGCGCGCCGCTTGGGGTAAGGTAGTGATGTCCTGGTGAGACTTTCTAACGTAGGCTATCGATAATAATGTCGATTGTCGTATGAATTTATATGACTATGAAAGTTTATTCTGCAATTTGTCCACCGCGCTGAGATATGGATATCGGTAGGTAATCGTTACTTGTTATTACGGTTTTTTTTTTTACATTTGATTAATATAAAATAATATTATTGGAGTTTAGTTTACTCAAGAATCGATTTTCATATGGCCCCCGGTATGGAAATTTTATGTGGAGTGAAATTTATAGAAGTGTAACACTTCTAAATAACACGGATATTTTTTTTTGAAAAAACATAGTAGGTACGTACACTTCTATCTAGTTATTTCAGCCGTTACTATTATAATAGTTATAGATCTAGTTTTTTTAGAGTTTATAGGTACTTATGCATTTTATTTCAGTTTTATTAATAAATGACTTTTGAATTATATTTTACTTAAATTTGGTTTTAATGATGGCAAAATACGCCCCAAAAATATTTCACTTTTTTGCAGTCGGTTTTCATCATAGGTATCCAGTTTTCATCGATATTTTTATCGATCAAATATTTATAAATATATCAACCCCTCTTCCCTAGAGTTACACACATGCTCAAAACGGGCGGGCATTAGAAAGTATAGATACAGTGACTGAACACACACAAGTGTTCAGTCGCTGTACCTATACTTTCTAATGCCCGCCCCTTTTGAGCATGTGTGCATTACGTAGCATCAAATGTTTTTGTGGGCGCGGAAAATGCATCTAGTGTGCCGTATCTATGTTTAAGTGTGAGTATGTACGGCGCATGGTAAATGCACGCTGTGTTTGATGGGATTAGGTTTATTATTGATTGTGTAGTACGTTCTGATTTATGTGTTGCGATCTGACTCACGAGCGGTGCGCGTGTGCTAGACGCGCACATCGCCAGCGTTTTCGTAATATGTTACGATGGTTATGCATTTGGCGGGGACTGAGGTACTGCTTTGATACCTACGGAGAGTGAAAAAAGCTCGCCTTAAGTTCTGAGTTGAGCCACACGATTACTGACAAATGCGTGCGCTGACTGGACAGGTCCACTCGAATCTGTGTGGTTCTTTCCTCAATAGACCATTTCACTCACACTCACGTGATCTGACCCAGATTATGTCTAGACTTTAAAAGGGACTGTGACCTCTGAGTTTGTTTTGGAGATCTCGGAGTAATCGGATAGGAAACACCGACCTTATCTTTTTTTTATATATAGCCTACGCTGTCTCACTGCTGAGCCAAGTCTTCCCCCAAATCGCTCCAAGCACCCTTTTTCAGGGCCACCTAGACCCAACCCTTGCGGTATGCGTCTAGGTCGTCTCGCTATCTCTTCCTAGCAGCGTCGTCCATCCTCAGGCACCCACCCTGTGGAGACAGTTGTCCAGCGATGGCCATGCATGCGGCTGACATGACCCGCCCAATCCCATTTTAGCTTGGCAGCCTTTTTGCCTACGTCTAGGATCCCCGTTTTTTAGCGCAACAGTTTTGAAAAGTGTTTGTATCCCCTCCGTATCAAAATGCCCTAAAAGCAAATGGTCCTATTAGCAAAACGACCCATAATCAAAACGACACTTTAGCGAAATGACCTACTCGCAAATCGTCCTATGAGCAAATGGTCTTATTAGCAGAACGTCCTACTTGTAAAGTAATGTAACACTAAAAATCACTATCACTAAACAGAAATAAAATCGTTTCTCATTAAGAAGGTCAGCTTATACTGGAATGCATTGCTTGATTATGTAGTCGTGTGTACAGGATCCTGACCGGTCGTTTAGCACTGTTTAGGAGTACAAATCATGAGTATTATGCAATGCAAGGTTTAGAGTACGCACTACGCAATTTGAATGTTTGATGAGTTCGATCGCCTTTTAAAGAGGCGATTTTGATGTTATTTTGTGCTTTCTGTCAAAGTGAAATCATTTATTTCAATTAGGCCATCAATCACTAATAATGATCGATGAATTAGGCACATAAAAGGCACTTCTGAAACATCAATTTACTAAAAAATAGAAAATCAGAAAGAGATGCCGCGTGGGCTTTCTCTCATACTGGTAACTGAAGGAACACGTGTGAGAGAGAGACTGCTCTGCCCAGAGCGGGAGAAGTTATTTGATATTTCCCACCTGTACACTACAAATAAGCAGTAACGAATAGCAGAGTTAGCGTCTTGCATGTCTTTAGCGCCAATGCAATTAGTCTTAAAGCATAATATATTTTGTTAGTTACCCTAATACCTATAATATTGCTTTAATTACACCCATGCACTTTATCATGCAAAGTTGCATTTCAAGGCATGCGTCAAAAACTCGTCAGAGACGCATGCGCCTAGAGCAAGTTAGAACGCATGTGTTTAGCCCTCGATATTCGTAATTCATAAAAGTTAGTTTTTAAATGTTAGTTTTAGTCATTTTTGTTAGTAAACCAATTAGATTTAGTCAGTTTAACTTGGCACACCAATTAGTTTTTAGGGCAAATTTTTCATTAAGCAGACAACTTCTGTTTAAGGAATAAATTTTGCGGTTTGACGGCATTTGCAGACATAAATATGTCAAAATGTCAAACCGCCTTATTGATTCTTCAATTACAAGATAATTGATGATTGAGAAATCGGCCTTTAGTCAGATTAGTTAGTAAAATACCAATTAGTTTTAGTTACAATAGTTAGTCAACCAATTAGTTTTAGGCACAATAGTTAGTCTACCAATTAGTTTTAGTCACAATAGTTAGTTTAGTCAATAACTAAACGTAACTCACCGGAGATCGTCTAAAAAGTCGTTGACTGCTGTTATCATTGTTGTTGAAGCTGGAAAGACAGAGACAAACATATTTTAACTACTTTCTACTTCTACACATTAATTTCTACAGCTAGGTATCTATAGTTGTACAAGGATCATTTAGCGCGTGGGCAAAATCGGAACTAACGCCGCTATCTTGTTTCTGCAATACAATTTAGCAAAAAATAGCTGAAATGTTTACCAACAACGCCCCCCTGTCAATGTCATTCAAGCGCCAAAAGATCCTTGTGGCACTTTAGTATAGATCTACATACACACTTATTACAGTTCTACAGTCTACCCACATTTGATAAAAAAAAAATGCACTACTTTAATAGGTAATAGAGTAAAATTATATTAGGTAATGTTAATTATTATTATTATCTTTATTTCAATCAACCTTGGATCATACAATTAAAATTACAAATTAAAATAAACATACTTAAAACAAAATTAAATTAAATTAAATTAAAATAATATCTTAACGTTAGTCAGTACGTGAACCATACAGCAGTGGTTCACGTACTGACAATCGAAACGTTCAGAAAAAAAAAAAAAAAAAAAAAAAAATAATGTAGGTTGAATTAAAATGAGTAGAATAACCCTTCTTTCGCAGTCCGGGTAAAAAGGGATGCAACGGTTTACCCCTGCGTTGCATCTGGGTCAAAAAAAATCCCCGTGGTCACAAACTATGCGACATTTAATAAAACCACTTTCAACGTCTTTTTTCCGATACACCCTGGATTTCCCCCCCTCTCCCGCCTTATAGTACATAAGAAAATGGCCGTAATTAATTAATCTTACGCGACTTTCAATTTTTAAAGTGAAATTTTAGGCGCGTTGAGCGATTTTTGGTAAGGGGTAAACTTATGGATTATCGTAGTGCTTGCCTTTACTATAGAATATAGATGGCGCTAATACCAGTTTTATGTTTAAGTCCTGTCGGCAGACCCCATGACTGCCTAAAGTCTGTTTTTAATCTAGAAAGACTAATTTGACAGGTGCAAATGTCAAACTCCAAATTGAAAAACAAACAACAGTCTACGAGATAGATTTGTTTTTCAATTTGGAGGACCTTTTTTAAATTAAGTGACTTGTTCCATCCAGTTTGATTACTTGAACGGGTAGAATGCGGGACTAAATCAAATTCGGCACTACGTCATAACAGGGGGCCAAGTCTACTAATTTACAAACGTGTCAGTGGTCTAACAATGATGAGTTTTTGACAGATTTTGTATGGCATATCTGTCAAAAACTGATCATTGTAAGACCACTGACACGTTTGTAAATTAGTAAGTAAAACTTGGCCCCCCAGGTTTAAAGACTGCACTAAGAATACCCCCTTCATTTGGAAGTAAAGGTAACGATTCTGTAAAAGGTAGACGTGCACTTAGTGACGTCATAAAATAGAATGACATCACACTGCGACCAACCTAGATAAATATAAACCTAGTTCTGTTCACAGAGGCTAGACTTCTGGCGCCGGTTGAAGGCAGGTGGAAAAACTGTTATTGAATGCAATCGTTTATTGCATTCTTCAGTGTAGTGTTAAAAAAGAAAGTTAAAATCTAAAACCCAACTACTTATGAGTATGACAAAAATATCAACTAAAAAGGTATAAACAAGACATCAATCTCGATTTTTTTTTGGTTTTCGTGTAACCGGAGTCACACGTTACTGTCATGAATCATAACAATTAAGTGTGGCCCTAGAAAAAAATCGTCATCTGTCTTGTTTTAAAATACCTTTTTAGTTGGCATTTTTTTAGGAGTTATGAGGGAACAGATGTACATACATAGCCGGTGCGATTTCCGGGTCGGGCAAAGCGTTTTTAGTTTTTTTAATTTGGAATTTCTCAATAGCTGCCGGATTTGTGCCCGGTTGATGGCATAGGCTCACTCCCTGTTACACGGGACTTTTAAAGTTTTAAACATAACTGGCGAAATTTGGGTTTACGAGGAATATAGGCGTGATGTTATATATGTATGAAAATGTTTTTTGGAAGAAAGGACATTTCGTATTTTTTTTCTTAACTCTTAACTGCACTTCTAAGCTGGTAAAACCAGAGTTCAAAGATATGCGAATTTAAAGACCCGACCATCAATTTCTTATCGAAAACACATAAACAGTTTATAAATAAATACGCTGTGCTTGTAATTTACATGTCAAAGAGTGAGCAGGCGAAAGTTTGTCTGGGAGCCGACTGACTTATTGTGAAGGAGAAAATCGCGAGAATGATCTCAAATCTTACAAATCTCAAGACGCAGTGAAAAAGTGTGATGTATTCCATCTTCTATCATGATCTGCCTAGCTTTTTTCTAAGTAAATTAGGGTAGGCTTCCAAACCAATCGGATGCAGCTGAATACCATTTTTTTTTTCCGGGGTGAAAAATGTCCTCCGCCCTGGGGCGGGCGGAGGGGTCTGTCAGACTCTTACTGACTAAAAACCACCCCGGTGTTCCGACTCACACCTACGCCGGGGGTCGCGGAAACGTAAAAATCTTCCGCAACCCCCGACTGGTGCCGGCCCGCCATCACGGGCCTACTCGGGTCAGGGGGGGGGAGTGAGGTGTTTGTCTCCGCCCGTGACGTCTAAGAGGGGCGCGCGTGCCAGAGTTAACATGGAGCGACTGACCACTGGGTGTGGGTGGTAACATGATACTGGTTTTCAGATTTTCGGGTTTCCGACTACCCGTAAAAATAGGATTTAGGAGTAAATTGGTTGTGGACTGACCATTTAATCGTATTCCTTCTTCTATGGGAACAATAGTTTTCACAAACTGACAATATTTTCAAATGATCTTTCCAAAAACACATCATAACTGAACCATTGACGAACAACTGAACAATCATTGACGAAAAAAAAAAACTTCACCACGTTACCTACGTGTAGGGGGGGCACCCTAAAAAATGTTTTATTTCATGATTTTACCACTTTGTCGGCGTGATTTATATATAAACCCATACCAAATTACAACTTTCTAGTATTAAGAGTCTCTGAGCTAAGCCGCGGACAGACAGACAGACGGACATGGCGAAACTATAAGGGTTCCTTGTTGACTACGGAACCCTAAAAAGGTCCCCATAATATTCTGCCGTTCAATTTCGGATTCGGATTTGTCATGATCTGTCCGAAAAAGCGATCAGACACGAATCCAATTAATTTCGTCTGAATTCTTACACCAATGCTAACTCTAAACATCACGATCTAACCACGTGACGTGGACAGACATCCCCTTGACAACTTGAAGCCCTATATGCCACTAATCTGCTTAAACTATTGCGCATTTAACTGCCTGCTTACTGAAGAAACGTTACAAATAATAGATCCTTCTCTCGAGTAAGACTTTATAGGAATTAAACATTAGCCTTTACCACAAAACCGTGTTTATCAGTTGTTTAGCCTAAACACCTTTTAAACATGACATTTCTGTACGGAGTTTGACATAAAACTGACAGTTGAACAAGCTAAGTTTTTGGGGTAAGGCACGACGTGTTTAAAAATATTAGCTAGTCAGCAAGTTGGTTAGTACTAGGACTGCCCCGTATGTCTCGTGGTCGTAAGCGTGTCTCCTGACCATTGGGTCCAGGGGGCTACTCCCGTAGACCTAACTCCTTAATTTTCGGCCGAAGTTCCGGGCGTTTCCTACTCCGTGTCACTTACGGACATAAGCATAACTCGGGGCTCAAACTAAGCATGAATGCAAACACGATTTGACAGTTGTCCCTACTCCCACCGTGACTTTATACGTCCGGAAACTTGATTTTTACACTTGTATCGACGGTTCAACACTTTCGGACGGGTCCGTATCTTCGTTGACAGACTTAGGATAGTAGACTCCGGGTCGGGAATTTCTTAGTAACAGCCCGGAGTTTGGAAGTTGGCGGTGTGATATCCCCGTGCCTCGTGGTCCTGCGCCTTAACTCTCTCCGGGTCGTATCGGATTGTCGTCGATATATCCCGTAACCATAATGACCTATATTATTTAATTATTTATTTTCCCCGGAAGACAAAAAATAAGTCATTTGTTGTAAAAAAAAACAGAAAAATGGAAAAGAGTCTGTAAACAACACAGCACAGCTTTCGAAAAAAAAAAACATGACAGTCAGTGCATTAAATAACATGCAAGACTATGCTAATATGCCGAGAGATCCAATATGGCTACTAGCCTCCGCCAACGGCTTCGCCCGCGTGGTAGGTATGTCGATAAACAGTAGCCTGTCCTTCCCCGGGATGCCATCTATCTTCTTGCCTTTCAGTGGTTTAGGCGTGAAAATGTAACATACAGACAGACAGACAGAGTTACTTTCGAATTTATAATATTAGTATGGATGAGCCTGCACTCAACTCTAAAAAAATCTTAAATTAAATTGCCATTTTTTTTCTTTTCTTTGAGTGTGGGAACTCATCCAATGACCACTCCCGCTCTGGGCGGAGCGGAAGGCCGTGTCAGGCTTTTACTGACTAAAACCCACCCGTGTTCCTTCAGTTGCCTGTTGCCAAGGTCCCGGTATCCCTTTCGGACTAACCCGCACATCTGGGACTCTGATTAAGACCCACATTTCCGAATAACGACTGTAGCCACATTCCCAAAATACATGCCAAAAATAAAACAAAAATATACGAACTAAAACATATGTATCCGATGACGAATGCTCGGAAACCGCGATGCGCTCAAATGAGTCATTAATTAATTACAAGAGAGCTCAAACAATAGTGTGACAGCATTGTACTCTTTCATATACGTCAGCTGTGAAAGAAATTGGAATAAACAATGATAATGTTATGGCTCCCGATAAATTAAATAAAATTATCGACTTCAGGACAGTCATCATCTGCCTAGCCTTTTCCCAACTATGTTGGGGTCGGCTTCCACAGTCTAACCGGATGCAGCTGAATACCAGTATTTTACATGGAGCGACTGCCTATCGACCTCCACAACCCAGTAATTGGGTAATACGATACCCCTTGGTAAGACTGGTTGTCAGACTTTCGGGCTTCTAACGACTTTCAAAGATCCACGAATGACAGCCCAACGGCTTAACGTGCTTTCCGAGGCACGGAGGAGTCTCGATATGTAAAGATCACCCAACCACGGACCAACCCCGGCAAGCGTAGCTTAACCTGATGGATCGACCCGTGCGGCTTTTATTACTAGCCACGGATTGGAGCCAGATCGATTGGAAGGAATTCGAAATGCTGAATTTGAAATTGGGATAGGGCAAGGAAGATGCTGATTTTAGATATTTAAAAAACCGTAGATGCGTTGGTGTGGTAGGTACCTGCTCTTACAATAATTTACGACGGCGAGTGAGTCATCTCAATTTAAAACTATACGAAGCATGAAAAAAAGCCACTATAAACGACAGTATTACTGCACGTTCATACAATAACCGGCAAAAATCCCACATAACTGTATATCTTAGATAAACACTCAATAAGATAGTGGAGGTAACGATAACGTCAAAGATTAGCATCTCCTGAGTCGTGAGAATTGAGCAGTTCTAGCTGGCCCACTTCAGAAAGTTGGCACGGAGATAAGAGTGACGTCAACTTTCTAGTCTATGGCTAGACATCCTAATAATGATCCTGGCAACAAAATGGCGGACTTTATTTATTTATTTTAAGGCACCAAGTCCCAATATACAAATTATTACAAACTAATTAAAATTAAAATAAGGACTTTTTTTTTTCGTATTTAGATTTTTTATGATCTGCGGAAAAGTGTGAGAAAATTATCAGTTTCTATTTTATTATTATTAATCGTTTATCTTAGTATTCGAATTTGTATGGGGTAGGTACCACAACTAAAATTATCGGAAGTCGGTGTCTTTGCTTTTCAATTTTCGTTTTTTGCCACCGTCTTCCGAAATTAAAGTTATTTTTCACTTTTTTTTTTGTGTTTTTTTGGAAGTCGGTTGTTTTTTTATTTATATACTTACTAACGACCCACTCTTATATCACACAGCTGATGATGAGGACCTTTACAATTTTGGAGACAATCTTTATGTATACGAGATGGTGATGGATAAAGTTAAAAGATCGATGGTTATCTAATCTCATTAAAATATGAACGATAAATGAAGTACATTGACTTCGTTATCACACTGCGAATAAAAGGAATTTAGATAACATCAACTTTTGGCTATATTTACATAACCATATGGCTAGATCACTGGCGATAACAAAATAGCACTATGCTAACCATAGCCACAGATGAATCCAGATAGTTCACTCCGCATTTTAGGTATATGAAGCTACGAGTAAGTTCGCGGCGTGCTCGACTCGTCGAATTTAGTAGGCGTAACGTAGTCAGAAAATATATGAGTTACGCGATAGAAAGAGAGGCAACTTTTAGGTGAATATAACTGTAGGTAATTAGCACCGTGCGACCTGAATTGCACTTTATTGTGTCGTAACAAGTCGCTTTTTATTCACAAATCATTTATTCGCAAATGAGTGAATCATCTGTATTCATCTGTGCCATAGCATAATGCAATTTTATTTATTTTATATATTTTTTCTTTATTTTTACTAAACAGACAGACTGCCTATAGGTACAAGGTGCAATTCATACGACTGAAAATCTATTTTCGTTTTTTGTTTTTTTATTAAATAACTGAGAATTATTTTAAAGCAGTTTTTACCAGCGATGTGAGACCGTTCACCGCTATCACACGAAACCAAAGGATGCGCTAAGGTAGCCCGCGAAATTCAGTACACATACAGGACCTGGCAACAGGCAACTGAAGGAACACGGGTGGGTTTTAGACAGTAAAGTCTGACCCGCCCTTCCGCTCCGCTCAAAGCGGAAGACGTCATTTGATGACTCTCAACAGAAAAAAAAAAAAGTACACTTATAGGAACTTAAGAGAGCTCATGAGAGCTGTATTGCTGATTCTAATGTTTATGATTTAATCTACCCCAAAACTTTCGTCTTTACATGAAGCTAATATAATAAGCATTGACCACAACACCGCTTACCATCAACCGAGATAGTAGTCAAACGGGAACTTATCAAAATAACAAAAACGTCCGACTCAACCATCGAATCCTGTACACTTACATAAGTATAAGACTTTTACTTTTTATACGTACGGCACCAAATTCGCTGACCTTGCAGTATAAAGCTGTTGCAAGTGAAAGTTCTGCGACAAGTGCCGGCCAAAGTTAAAACATGTTACATTACTAAATGTAGTAGGGTTGGCACGGTGCCAGAAAGTGTGTAAGTAAACTGTTTTTCTTGCCAACAATTTAAAGTTTCGATTCGTCTTCTTGGAAATTGTGTGAAAATTATGAAGCAAGGGTTGTATTGTAATCAAAATAATGGTTTGCTAAAACAACATAATGATTACCATTTGTCATCATCATCATTTCAGCCGAACGACGACTTCTTAAACTCACAAAATGGTAAATTCAAGTGAGAAAATAATTGCGATATTAAAATTATTTAAAATGGTTATTAATTATTATGGACTTCAAAATAAGTTCCTTCTTACTGTAACAGCACTGCATAGACCAAACTAAGTATTATTTTTACAGTTCTTTTATGTCAAAAACTTTTTGGAAGTCATGGTTAGCAAACCATAAGTGTCATTCAAGATGTCCTTAAATAAAACCCAATATTGTTGACATTTAGCGTAGCCCACACTGCGAATTTTATTCGGGGCGTTATTTAATTTACATTCAGTGTACGGCATTACAACGAGCGCGAATCAGTGCCATGGCCATAAGATACATGTGTTACAGAATAAATTGCCATAAACTGACACTGCGTTTAAAAGTCGCGCGGGATAGGTTCAAATCAAACATGTCAAGTTGGCAACATGTTAAAACAAAATGTGTTTATGTGACAACCCTACCTCCGATATTGTAAGATACCGTTCAGAATATAAAATAAACGTTATGTATTGACAAATCATCTACATTAATAATACAAGTTTATCGATCTGTCTGGCTGTCGATATTATGTATTTTTCTACATAAAGATTAGACAGAATGGTCGTGGTATGTTTTATGGTTTTGATTTCTAAGATTCTTTAGAAACATTCATTTTTTCTTTGACTAGAATGAGTCCTGGTGGCAGAGAGTATGTCATCCCAAGCAGATTCCCGGCCACCGTAAGCGCGGGCTTGCGGACAGTGAGCAATGGGTAGCTCGCCGTCCGATAAGGACCAGATCCCGTATTATGACGTATTAATGCCACCATTTTTCCAGTGTGAGATAGAGACGGAGCTAGACAAGGCTGCTAACACCATCCCGTTTTCGCATTAATATAGCTAGCGTGGCCTCTGGCAACATACAGGCAACTGAAGGAACACGGGTGGGTTTTAGTCAGTAAGAGTCTGAGACGCCCTTCCGCTTTGCACAGAGCGGGAGAAGTTACTCGATAATTTCCAACCCTAAAAAAAGAGAATATCTCATGCTTACTCAAAGGTCTCGCTAGTGGTGGCGTGTGTGTAGGATCATTAAGTTCCCTTCAAAATGGTTGATCCATACGTCATGTTCGTGAACTGGGTGGGGAATCACGCCCCTATGCTTATCAGCAGGCGCGGTCCGAGGGGATCCAACGGGTCTGAATGATTTACGTTATTTAGTAACTAAAAACTGTAGGTACTTGAGCCACAGTGACCCCGATGGGCTTAAACAATAAAAAGTTTATAGAGTACATAACAATTAGGTAACCATATCCCTAAAAATATTCCTCGGCACCAATGGTGACCCCCCCCCCCCCCTCCCCAAATCTTGGGCTGCGACCGCGCCTGCTTATGAGTAGCGCTTGTGATGGGTTAGCTAGACTAATGAGTCAATCAAATAACAATCGAAGACCAAAGAATAGATCACCTGGAGAAAACCTCAACGCATAACAGTATTAGAAATTCAACAATACACGTAATTTATTATCAAAACCATGACATCATCTCTAAATCAAAAGACGGAGTAAGTCAAGTCTCGGTAAAAGTTCTGTCGTCGATCGCCTTTCGAAGTAAAAGCCGAAGTTAATATTTATTTACTTTCTTGTGTAGATGCACCGTCATTGGTATGCTACGCAGTACGCTGAGAGAATACCGGATAATACCTATAATATGTATATACCTTGTCATGATTTGTTGTCGCCATTTTTGTATGAGGAGTTCAATTGACGTAGTAAGAGAACCTTCCCCGTAAAAAATATATCTACAACTTTTCATACACGAAATCTCTCGTACTCATCATTATGAACAGCTTTCAGTAAGGGACCAACCCTGAAATCGCGAAAAAATCAGCCGTTCCCTACATTTTGACGGGTTATGCGAACATAAAATGTAGGGAGCAGTTGATTTTTGAAATTGCAAAAAACGTAAGAAAATTTGAATTTCGCGGGCAACAACTGCGTGACCACCAGAGATGATGCTGGATGCAACGTCATCTCCACCGACTAAATGTACTGAGAGTCTGAGAGTAATCCCTCTGTACATTACTTATTATTACTTTAAATCCATCCAAAGGTTGTCTGTAAAAGATCGCTTTTAGCGATAAGACCCATTGTGTCACCCTATGTAAAATTTCTAATTTATTTCTGTAATTTTTATGGTGTACATAATAAAGAGTATTCTATCTATCTATCTATCTACATTTATTTGGCCAAGGCCAACACAGGCCAAGAGCATGATAGCTCAAATGAGCTTGCAAAAACATCATAGTTACTAGGTACTCCGTACGGGGAGACAAATGAAACACGCGACAGCTATGGACACACTACTTTATTTTACGTTAAACACTAATCTAAATAAAAGGTTTTAATTATAACACCGTACAGTAGTCAATGGAAGACATCATGTTCAAACATCAGTTACAGAAACACATGGTATTCATTCCCATAACCTTAGGATGAATGACTCACAGGACGCCACGGCTGACAAAATGTCGTTGACAGTGTGTATGCGAATTTTAATGAATCTTTATTAGCATTCCGATCTCGTCTGGGGTATGTTGGTGTATGTTTAAGTTCCACTCTCGTGGGTAGGCAGTTAAGTGGCGCCTAATAACGGCTAATGTCTATCTCCGATCGATTATACGACGGGCAAAATTTTAAACGCAATTCGTCTGCTGTTTGAGCTGTTTCTTTCATTTCAAGGTGTATTGTAGCGACGGCGACAAAAAGGAGGAAGTTCTCAATTCGTATGTATTTATATTTTTTTTGTATGTTTCTTACGCGATTACTCCGCCAATTATGAATTGATTTTAATGATTCTCTTTTTTGTTTGTTAAGTCATGCTTCAGAGGTGGTCCCATATATATTTTTTTAACTTTGCTTGAGTAGTTTTTGAGTTAGCTTCAATATTACTTATTTTACCCACTTAGTCTATATGGACGTTGTTTTTTACTCCGTCACTGTTTTTTACATAGCAGGTAGTGGTATTCGAATTTGTGTGGGGTAGGTATCACAAGTAAAAAGTGAAAAAGTAAAATAATTTTACAAAAGAAAACCGGATTTTGAAGTCAGTTAAAAATCAATTGAGTATTGATGCTCAATCAAAGACGATTTAGATTAACCTAATTCAACAACTAATCTATGTAAAACTAATATACAGTAGTTATATACACAATTTATAGTCAGTGAGAATCGACATTAATTCAACACGATGTCAGAACACGATTGCGTGTAAAATTTTCTCCAAGTAGTTACAATAACGTCATTAATTTTAATCATTGAAATTAATTATTAAAAAGTTTTTGTTGATTTGCAATTGCATCTCACGGAAGGCCATTTAATGATGCTGCATTCTGAAATTCTCTACTAAACAAGAATCTACAGATTAGGTTATCGTCTAAAATGATTTTACCAACACACATTTAAGTACTATCGCGGAAAACCATAACTTTTGTTGAATGGATAATCTTTTCATCTTGGCAAGAGCTATTTTTGGGAGAGTTTTGGAGGTTTGAGGTCAAGAGCAAAAAGGTTACTATTACCACAGAAAATCAGCTTTAGGCAACCGTGCACCATATCATGGGGCCAAGTCTACTAATTTACAAACGTGTCAGTGGTCTCACAATGATCAGTTGGCGTGGTGATATAGCTGTCAAATGCAAGCTAGATCATGCTGACACGGGAGAAGATACGGGACCATGCAGGACATACGAAATGCCAGATCCATCATAGACACTGGGTAAGTAGGACAGAATGCAAGCTGTCTAGAAGCGCTAAATACTAGTCTGGTTCTCAAGGCCGCTAGCAATACCGGTAAGGGAATGGATATAAATAACCGAAGCGACGTGGGCGAAGGACCAGTTTCCATTCTTATGACCGGGACCGGGTCAGACCTGAATGGATACGTCTGGCTAAGAACGGTAAAGCATCTAGCATTGCTACTGTGGAATAATCTACTAAATAAAAAATTCAAACTCAAAGCATTTATTTAAATTAAACAATTTACAGGCACTTTTGAATTGTCAAAGAGTCGGTAAGTTAGTCAGAAAGTTGAAGCTAGTTGACCATTCCAAAACGTAGATCTCTATGGAGAAGAACGGGCAAGAAATTCCCTAGAAAACTCTTTTAATTCAAGCTATTACAAATATTCTGGGTACATTATTCTTGTTGCTTCGATACCAGACCAGAGATAAAAGAAAAAAAGAGATATGCCTGTTTTTAGGTTTCCGTACCCAAAGGGTAAAACGGGACCCTATTACTTAGGCTCCGCTGTCTGTCTGTCCGTCTGTCACCAGGCTGTATCTCATGAACCGTGATAGCTAGATAGTTGAAATTTTCACAGATGATGTATATCTGTTGCCGCTATAACAACAAATATTAAAAAACAGAATAAAATAAATATTTAAAGAGGCTCCCATACAACAAACGTGATTTTGTTGCTCGTTTTTGCTTGATATTGAAAACGACAATAGGTAGACGACTAGACGCTTGAAATATTCACAGAATATTTAGTTACATATTCACTTTAATAATAAATAAAAAAATTAAAATAAAACAAATATTTAACGGGGGGCTCCCATACAACAAACGTAATATTTTTGCCGTTTTTATAGTTAATGGTACGGAACCCTTCGTGCGCGAGTCCGACTCGCACTTGACCGGTTTTTTTATATTTCTATGGTGAGGACAATGTCCTTTCATGAACATCTTTCTTTTTCATGCAATTTTCATGTGATAGACAAGGATGAAAGAACTATACTGGTGGTTTCGAATTAACATGAAGTTCATTTGCAATGCGTAATAAACTTTTACTGATTAGCACTACTTAAGCAAAGTGTGAATGTGCACTGGCGTTTCTCATTATCGTACAGTTTAATTGTTTCCCGATGGATGGACAGTTAATTATTATACAGGGCGTTGTTGCCTCGGAAAGCATATCAAGCATTCAAGATCTTTGACAGTCGTTACGGGTAGTCAGAATCCTGAAAGTCTGACAACCTTACCAAGGGGTATCGTGTTACTCAGTAACTGAGTTGTGGAGGTCAGATAGACAGTCGCTTCATGTAAAATATTGGTATTCAGCTGAATCCTGATAGATTGGAAGCTGAAAAGACAGGCAGATGATGGTAAATGTGAATAAATCAGCAGGCGTAAAGTACTCTCCACTTGTGGAGGCTATTTCAAGATCTTAAATTTAATTAGAAACCGCAAGTTTTAAAGGCATTTAAGTATATTTTTATTTATCACTAATAAAGCAGCAATAGAATGCTACATTTGGCATGCTTGTAAACCAACTTTTATTTGATGGGGCAAACCTCTATAGAGTTTCTGGCATTTTCCTTTAACTAGGGATATAAAGTGCTAGTGTCTAGCTATCGATCCAGTGGCACTTGCCAAGTTTTGAGTCCCATTTTCCAACATTTTCTTAAAGCGAAGCACCAATAATTCACTTTTATTACGACCAAATTTTACAGATTCACACCCTGACCTGACTAATAGTGTGGTCTTTTGATCCATGTACAGTCAGCATTGTTTACCGTTGACCACTTTCCAATCTTAATATTGGTCCACTTCGAAGTCTTCTCTCCAAACCCAAGTAGAAAACGCCGTGGAATTGGCGAAGATTTTTTTCGTTCCAGAGATACGAAAATGAATTCTCTTTTCTTCTTATCGTGTGGTTACTGACTAACCTGGTGTCAGCGTTTTATAGCCGCCCATGGCCTTGTGACTTGGCTTCACATGCCGTCGAGAAATATCTCTCCGGTTTCCTCACGATGTTTTCCTTCATCGTTTTTAAGCAAGTGATAATTATACAATACGAACATGACTCCGAAAAGTCAGAGGTGCGTGTCTTGGGTTCGAACTCGAGACCTATAACTGGCAGTCTGACGGTCACAGTTGGCTATCACTGCTCCTAAGGGCATAAGGTTGAAAAGTGGTCCACCGCCAACATTGTCGAGTGTACTTGTACTTATCAATTCTACCGAAAAACTCAATGGAATTGCGGGAAGGCGAAAAACCTTGTCTTTCGTAAAAACACACGTGTAGTTTTGATAACTACACAATATTGTCGTATCCTTGGACAGATTACAGTCTAACTGAAATAAAGACACTTTTTCTGACCCTTGCAGAGACTTCTCGATCAAATTTTCATCTCGTTCGCAAGTTCCACATCCTGTATAATAATGTTTATACTATTGAATGTATTGATAGAATTTATTACAAAGCAATGACCGACTTATCACACTTCAACAAGTACAATGAGAACAGCGGATGTTATAACATTTAAAACTCTTTGTCCTAAGAGATCGAGTCTATCTCCCAATTCTATAGTGATATTCTGTTCGAAGACATGTGACATCTACCAACCCGCTGTGGGCCCGCGAGGTGGATTACGGCCCACACCCTCTCACAGAGAGGAGGCCTGTGTCCCAGCAGTGGGAACATTATAGGCTGATTATGTATGTTATGTATTCTGTAAAAAAACTCACCGTTAAAACTTATTCTGCTTTCGAAATTTATTTGTCAAACATGTAAACAAACACGAATTTTAGGAAAAATAACTGTAATGCCTACACATAAGGTTAAGTTTGCGCTACAAATTCATATTTTTTTATGACTTTTTCAACGGTACTAGTCGGTCTAAAATCAGCTTTATTTATGTACTTAGATAAAGTTTATTTTTGCTTAAGTGGAAATAACATCAATATTTGAAACAAGGATTTAAACAGACCTTAGGTGAAGTGAGCTGTCAACAGCTGTTGTGCTATTCTGTAAACATCTCACCGTGAAAACTTAGGTGAAGTGAGCTTGGAGTGAACTGTCACTGCCTTAGCATCAGTAGGTATCGATGACAATGACCGCTCACTCCACCCTCATTTCACGTAAGTTTTCACGGTGAGATGGTTACAGAATAGCATTAAAACGGTCACTTTAGCAGAATCATAATATGAAAATATTTTGAATCATCGTAAAATGTCACACACAAACTGACAATTCATACGAAATAATTCATATGTTTGACAGTCTTCTATGGAGACTCGTAAAATGGTCCACAAATTATGAATTGCTTTTATGTCAAATTAGAGGAATTGCTAATGACAGCTGAGATTCAGGAAATGAATTGCTTTTAGAGGAATTGCTAATGTGGCCGGTTTAGGCCCCCTGTTCACGTCAAGCTCACTTCAGCTAAGTTTTCACGGTGAGACTTGTACAGTATACAACGGCTGTTCAGTAAAGTTCACTTGTAACTTCACTCAAGTGACCGCACAAAATTCGAAAGTGAATTCATTTGTTTTTAAAGTAAGAGGCAGACTCAATGCTGTTATACTAACTGCAATATTGAATCTAATTGCATCATCGTTCCAAGTTAAGCCAGAGTGAAAATTGGCACACAAGGAACGGCCTAAACTCGAAGCAATAGGTGGCACCCATGATGATGATCATGATAAAAAGATGCCTATAAGAACCTATTACAAACTCTATACTATATACAGGCGCGGTCCGAGGGGTGGGGGGTCCTGGGGATCATGACCCCCCCATAATCATTCAAGCTGTCGAGATACTGAATGATTTACGTGCTTTACTAACTAAAAACTGTAGGTACTTGAGCCAGTTGAGCAAGAGTGACAACGATGGGCACAAACAAAAAAAAAAATTAGAGTACTTATCAATTAGGTAAACATTTCCCTAAAAATATTCCTCGGCACCAATGGTGACCCCCCCCAAAATCTTGGGCTGCGGGCCGTGCCTGGCTATTAAATTGCAATCAGGATCGCTGACAGTAACGATTTTCAATACGACAAACTCATATACATAGATATGTGGAATCATTGATACGACGAAGAAAAAGTGACAACGTTCAAATTTCTTTAAGATCCATGTGAATTTAGCAGTCCAAAATCGCAAACATGCAGTGAGCAGTCGTAGTGTTTAATGCTCGATCCTTTTCTGAAGAAGAGGACTTTTGGTTATATGTACGATTTTAACTGCAGTTGGCTATTGATTGAAGCTGCCAACTCGTTGCCTCCAGTGTAGTATATACTACATTGTACATGTAATATCTACTATTAATATCCTTGACGTGAGGAAAAAACAGACAGGGATATCATGGCATATTTTAAGCCTTTATCCTGTTATTTATCATAAAACATATACTATAGTTATGTATAAATAGAGCTATAGGCACCATTTATTTAATTCAGGTCCAGCAATAACCTTCGTTTTCTGAAAGTTAGATCAATTGGAAAAGCAAGGATTTTTGCACTTTTGAATCCATCCACAACAAAGAGAGACTGCTAAAAAGTGCCAAATAAGGTTGACTCCCGATTTATATTAATCAAAAACAGCATTGCTATTCTGTAATCATCTTACCGTGAAAACTTAGGTGAAGTGAGCGTGGAGTGAGCTGTCATTGTCATCGATACTTACTGATACCAAGACAGCGACAGTTCACTTCAAGCTCACTTCACCTAAGTTTTCGATAGAAGAATAGTAATGCAGGTCACTGGATTCGTTGTGTTCTTTTGGTCAATCAATTAAGCAGCTAACATTACCGCGTGTCAATATTGTTCTTAATATTCTTTCGTCTTTCTCTTGTCTTGCTAGCATTGTCCTTTAACTCGTATATATGTATATAGTCCTCCAGACCGTATTTCGGCCATGGCGGCCAATCTCAACGGAGACTAGCCTTCGGCGCGGGAGATATTATAGTGCATAAGTGTATGCGCAAACTTACGTGCACTCTCTCTTTCCTCACCCTCATAGTCCGATAGGACGGCAATCCGACACGAACGGAGAGAGATAAGGCGCAGGACCAACGGCTTAACATGCTTTCCGAGTCACGGGGGTATCACACCACCAACTTCCAAACTATTTACTAACTATTTACGTATTCGGGTTTCTTAGTAACAGTCCGGACTGTTACTAAGAAACCCGAATACGACTCTGGCGAATCCCAAAAGGAGGGTAGGTAATGTTTTTATATGACTGTCGAACCATCGTCGAACCCCAGGTACACAATGAGGTCTTTAAAACTAATTTATTGAATAGGCTGTAGATAGAATAGCGTCATTACTTATCATACTATTTATCATACAATCGTCACTCCAGTCTTCCTCCGATTGTTTTGTTAAAGGATCTGTTTCATCATTGTTATTTTTATACTAGAGTTTTTCCTTGGATTCGCGTGGGGTTTCCAGATTGAATGGTATAGCAAGTGGACCCCTCGTTTATGAGAATAGCTCCTTATCAGCCTATAGCAGTCCGCTGCTAGATATAGACCTCTCCAATCGTACACCATTCAACTGGATCCTCAGCTAAGAGTGCTGAGGATCTAGCTTCTACCAGCCAACCTGTGAATATCATCGCTCCACCTAGCCTGAGGGCGTCCTATCTTACGTTTGCCAATCTGTTTTATATGTGACCAGGGGGCTTCCTGACACGCCCTTCCGCTCCACCCAGAGCGGGAGAAGTCATTGGATGATTTCACACCCTCAAAAAAAAAAAAACAAAAAAAATGGGGCTTCCTGCCAGGTTTGCGGGAAAGTCCGAATGTGATACCGGGACCTTGGCAACGGAACACGGGTAGCTTTTAGTCAGTAAAATTCTGACACGCCCTTCCGCTCTGTCCAGAGCGGGAGATTTGATTATTTCCCACCCTCAAAAAAAAAAAAAGACCAGGGAACTTAAAAGAGTCACTTTGGCAAAATAATAATAGGAAAATATTATGAGTCATCGTAAAATGTCACTAACTGATAATTCATAAAATGATCTACATGCGATTCATATTACGAAATAGTTCATCTGTTTGACAGTTATCTATGGAGATTCGTAAAATGATCCATACGTTATGAATTTCTTTTGTGTCAAATTAGAGGAATTGCTAATGACAGCTGGAAATACAGGAAATGAATTGCTTTTAGAGGAATTACTAATGTGGCCGTTTTAGGCCCCCTGAACTCAGTTTCAACGACAGCTTTAGGTAACTTCACTGTTCAATAATATTTGCAGGTGCTGTTACACAAAGACCTGGACAGAGTGGATATGTGATTTCACAGTCGCACTTTGGCTCATCGGGCTCTCAGGTGAGAATAGCTTATGCCGTGGTAGAAATATTAACCAGTCAGCAGGGTGGTGGCGAGGCTTTCTGTCAGTGTCCAGGGTGTGGCGAGCTAACATTTAATTATCGCTATACGTGGAGGCAATTTCAATACGGACCACCTGGGCTTTAATTCGCTGTCACTACTCACTTGGCAAGTAACGCGACCGAGTTTCAATTATAATATCTTTGCCACCCACAGTGGCACGCTCCTTACACAGGACATTTACAATAATGTGTCAAATTCAATCCATTCAAAACCAGTACCATGGTTTGGTCAGTAGTAACTTTACTTGCGCTTCTCAAAATGATCATATAGATTTATGTTTCGAAATTCGAACGCGGTGTCTCGTTGTCATGTGAATTTGCGATGAAACAAATGAGTTACGCTTATGAGTTGCGCGCAGTCACTTGAGTGAAGTAGTTCCAAATTATTCAAATACTACGCCAATGACGAAGCAAGAAAAGATAGCTCAAAAGGAAGCTATCAATCCTTAGATTTGTAATACTTTATCACCTATGACACAGTCACCGACAAATCTTTATTGAATACCCTTCACAATGTGTAAATCACGTTCGATGAATAATTTTACTATATCAATAAAATTGTGAGTCATTGAAGGTATTCATTCAAAATCCGATGTTTATGTAGGTACACAATGAGTTTACTTGAAGTTAGGTTTTGTGAGTCATATTTTCAATATCTTTTATCCACTTTAAATCTTTGGATTTGTGCCCAGAAGTATCGCCATGATGAGACTTTTATTGGACGAAATCTGGGTATACTAAACCTCTGCTTTCCTTTTTGAGACAGGCGTAAAGACATATTTAAAGGAGGAGGCTCCTGACAAGAAGGAAATAAGCACAGTGGACCAGTTTCTGCAGTAACCTCTCAGCAACCTTGCTGATTAACTAATCTTTACACCACAAAAGTTTCAGTTTTCTGTCGCGGCATCTACACTGACATCACGCAAAATCCTCAAAATCAACAGTAGGGCAGAAGGCCACCAGACACAACACCCGTCTGGTCGGAGGATCCTCCGTTTTTATACTTATACTTCTATAAGTTCAATCTACTTCAGCTTACTGATAGAAGTGTTCATAAGCTTGATATGCCAAATTATGAATACGACTAGTCACTAGAGTAAACCTAGAATTACTCACTGTTACTTGCGTGTTCATCACAATAACTCAGTGCAAGCCATAGATAGTTTTAAATAATACATCTATTGTGCAAGTAGAACCAGATGCTTAAAACCAGACGGGCGTATTACCAAGTTCAAAGATCTTTCTGCCAGAAGATGGAAAATTTGGAATCGTATGGAAATCTAACGCGCACGTGGGACAAAATGTCACGTCACAACATCAGACCCACATCGGTCAGTTTCAAGGCGAAGCTGACCGTCGAATCAACAACAGACTCTCTCGCATGCATTTTTGGTTTAGTCATACATACATGAGTCATTTGCTTACTACGCATAGTGACGTCCTTTAATGGGCAGATGACCCCGTGAAGGTCGCAGGTACTTGATGGGTGCTAGGTGTTTGGCAAGACAATTATAATGTATGTCAATGCCACATCTGCACCCTAATTGCGTTATACAGTTCGAAAAAAAGTCTGCTCCACAACGTAACTAACGAACTTTTGAAGCAATGGATTAGACATTTTTTTCGAACCGATTCCAATTCTGACCGATCGTGCATTGCGCATTTAGGGTGCTGCAGCAGCTATACCACGACGTATTAATGCCACCATTTGTCCAGTGTTAGTGAGAGACGGAGCTATACAAGGCCGCTAGCACCATCCTTTTTTCGCAGTGGAATAATGATGGCGTTAATACTTCAAAATCAGCCCCCTGGTATATCAGAGTAACGGTCAGGCGGTCACAAGTATTCCTATGGTTGGCTATGAGTTAGCTGATTGGTGATCGTTGGGGGTGAACTAAGAGGGGAGGGGGTTAAGGCTATGGCAGAGAACCATAGCAGAGTAAGGATCGAAGAAGCAACGAAAATAATTATATATCACCCCTTTGCCAGGTTTTTCTACATCAGAAGTCAGTCATCTGCCATCATCTCTGCATCTAGCCTTTTCCCAACTATGTTGGGGTCGGCTTCCAATCTAACCGAATGCAGCTGAATACCAATATTTTACATGGAGCGACTGCCTATCTGACCTCCACAACCCACATACTGGGTAACACGATACCCCTTGGTAAGACTGGTTGTCAGACTTTCGGGCTTCTGACGACCCGTAACAACTGTCAAAGATGAAAGATGAAATGACAGCCGAAGTCAGTGTTGTTTTAAATGAATTTGTTATTCGAATTAGGCTGAAAATCAGCACTTTTTGTTCTTTGAAGACGTTAAAAGTAGAAAAACATAAACATGGATGGACATAAAATAAAGATGGACATGCATTGAAAATACCTTTTCTATACCAGAATCCACAAATTCAGAACTCCAAGACATCATATTGGAGCGTAACATATTCTGTTCATTCTCAGTACAACATCGAAGTGGAAGTGAATATATGGCCGTGCAGATGCATACAAAGTACATAAACGCATGTATGTAAGCAGTCATGTGTGGTATACGATGAAGCGTGAATGATATTACAGTAACCGATATAAAAACTAATGGTGTTAGTGATTTCGGATTCGAATTCCATCTTTTAAGATATGTTGCCGAAATATTCTGCAGCTTTCTCGCAACGAACCTTTCGATTAGATTTTTGGCGTTCGATTGTCTTAGCCCCGTATTTTGCCATATTGTCGGTTAATATGGGTGGGGCCGTCAGACCGTATAATAAACCAAGACAGCGCAATCAACAGTGACGTGAGGCCGGTTTCGTAAACATGTGTGCACTTAGTGAGGTGTAGTTTCATTGTAAATGGTTGTAAATGTGTGCGTGTTAGCGTGATGTACAGAGCGTATTTGTAGTTTAGGCATGGTTCACTGTATTGTTCGCAGCGCTCTGTCGTGGTTTTTATGTGGTCTGAGATGGGACCTAACAACTGACGAAATATCAGTGTGCTGTATACACCAGTGTATGTATCAGTGTGTGTGTCTGCCTACCCATTCGGATGATAAAAGCGTGATTTTTTATGTTGTTTGCCGTGGTGGTACGTATAGTTTTATTGATATGAATCGAAATTGACTTCGTATCGCAGGCATTACAAGTTATAATATGAGTATTTTATTCAAAGTACGACTTGTTCTTGTAGATAATCGAATTGGTTTGTTATGGAACAATCTAAGCCGAGAAGTTGGTTAGATTGAAGCTGACTATAATATAGTCGAACCTTGACTAAACTGATTGGGAGGAGTGATCCGACCTACCTACCCTACCTATCACTTAGGGGTATGAAAAATAGATTAAGACCGATTCTCAAACCTACCGAATATACATATAAACTTAAAAATCGGTCAAGCCGTTTCGGAGGAGTATGGCAACTAACACTGTGACACGAGAAGTTTATATGTATAAGATAAAATAGGTTGTGAGACAGCAATTACAAATATTGGGTCCCCACCTATGAAATTGTTGTTTTTTCTCACTAATAGACAACCTCGTCACTTCTATGATTTAAAATATTCATCAATTGCTTGGTATTACATCGAATAATGACCATCATAAACAACTACCAATAGTAAAAAAACCTATAGTTTTTTTAACATTAAAAAATACCTTAACTTAGCCAAAACTTATTTTTGTCGCTTAATCTAAATGGCATACGTTATCTTAGTTTTTAAACAGTAGTGCATAAAAGTTTTAAAACAGTAGTGTTCATGGTTGTTATAAAAATTAAGAAAACGTTTGTATGAAAATGCAACTTCTTTAAAATTCCCCATACAAAACACCAATTTCATAGGTGGGGAGTGGGGACCTAATATAACAATACCAATGAATGAGAAGCAGCGAAGTGCCTCTGTTTTCTAAAAACACTGAGATCATCAGATAGTGATCATCACCCAAAGGTTGACTGGTAGAAAATGCCTATGGCATTAAGTCCGCCTCTGTACATTTGTGTGCTTAAAGTATTAAATAAATAAATAAATAGTGTGAAAAGTAAATTATTTACGTCTTTTTCTCCTATTCATTGGGTTATGTTCAGCAATAAGTGTAGTGTAGAAATATGGGCACAGAATGGGTGGCTGTATACTCCACCGTTTGTCCGTTCAGATAATAAAAACGTCAAATTATTTATGTTTGCCTCTCAGACTAAGTCAAAAACCAAGACAGCGCTGCGAACAATACAGTGAAGCATGCCAAAACTACACCTCCGCTCTGTGCATCCACGCTCTCACGCACACATTTACAATCAAACTACACCTTACTAAGTGCACACATGTTTACAAAACGGGCCTCACGTCACTGTTGACAGCGTTATGTCTTGGTTTTTTTATTTGGTCTGAGCTTTACCTAAGATTTTACCTAACCCACCAGGTCTAGCAAAATACAGGTATGAGAGACTAATAAAAATAAATATACCTAATAAACTACCAACTACACAAAAAAAGCTATTTTAAGTAAAGCTTTCGACACGAGTAGCCGTACCTTTATTAATATTTTACCCGTGTAGAACCTCCACTAATAATAGTCTGACCTTTAAAATATTGCGTGGGTGTTTAGGGCGAGCAAGGTAACTAATTTTGTTATGAAAGTATTCATTTTACAAGAAATTTTGTAAGGAGTTATTTTAGTTGGAGTTGAGGGTTCCCCAGGGAACAATGTTTGGTCCTGTGAATGTTTTTTGAACATAGTTTTTAAAAATGCCATGGTAATTTGTCCATGATGACTACAATAAAATAAAAATTGTATAAATATCCCATTTATACAATTAATTTAACGTTTTTATATTTCGTCTCGTCCTGCCATTGAGAATATTGGTGTACACTATACGTGAAACGGTCGAGGGTTTGCCGATAGAAAGGCTAGAAAAGTGTTTTTGATATTTTTTAGAAAGAGTTTTATTTAAATAAACGGTTGTTTTTAATACTTTTTCCCTTGTAATTTTTCCACATGCATAGCCACAGAAATCGCCCCCGGTAATGGTAAAACCGGCACTGACAATAATAGGCTGGTATTATATTTATGTATTTGTATGTATAATGTAGACAAATGGCGACAGAAAACATTGAGTCGACGTTACACGTTTTATTATACAGAAAGTGAAAAATATCTCCAACGTCTCGGCAAGGCCGTGACTTGTACAAGTGACAATGATAAAGTAATCCTTAAATATGTATGTACTTTTGGAAACTTTACGCTCTTTCATACAAGTTATTATCTGGAAGCAAAAGTGAAAAACAGGTTTTTTTAGAGGTAGATAAACCCACCTGTCTGTAAAAAAAAACGTAAGTTTTTCAGTTCTGTTCAAATACACAACCAATTTTCGTGTATACTACTGTTTTTTTTTCGTGTAACATGTGTAAAATATCATTTTGTCTCTACTATCTTCAAACAATTGACAGAAACAGAGCGATGTTTTAAATAAGTTTAGCGAGGTGCAAGCCGAAAGTCTGATAACTAGTCTTACCAGGTTGTGGAGGTCAGATAGGCAGTCGCTCCATGTAATATACTGGTATTCAGCTGCATCCGGTTAGACTGGAACCCGACCCCTACCTAGTTGGGAAAAGGCTAGGCAGATGATGAGATGATGTTGTCACAAAAGTTGTATCTAGGAACATTCGATTCCCTTCAAAATGGTTGGAATTGAAAATTTTGGTGAAGATCTAATGAAGACCTTCGGAAATCAAGAATGAAATTATTCAATGGATACTCGCAATTGACAGGAAATCATCAGGTGACGAGTTGGAAAAAGACTAGGCAGATAAATCAAAAATTGTTTAAAGGTTAATCGGGAAACACACCTCAATAAAGGGTCGTAAGAACACAAGTAAATACTATTAATACAACAAACAGCTACTACAAGCCTGTCACTCGATACTCGCACACGATACCGGCACCTACGCGTCGCCGCAAAACCTTGGAGCTACCTTATTGTACTGAGCAGGGAATTTGGCGAACGAGAGGAGATTTTGCAATAGCTGATGTAAGAGAAAGTGTTTCTTTCAAATCTAAGAAAATATAAGATCATGTGAAGGCCGTAGGAATCCGCTGGATGCGGGAAACACAACCGGTGTAAATAGCGGTGCTTGGGGGAGGCCTAGGTCCAGCAGTGGACGTCTTTCGGCTGTGGACGTCTTTGCATGGTGTAAGGGACATCGAGGCGAAAACTCTCACCATGAATTCTGATCAACATTTGACCCACCAGTGTTGAATTCGTCGGTTATTAAAAGGTTTGCGCGTTGATATCCACCAATCCTATGACCCATGTAATTAAGTATTACTTAATTCCCTATTACTATTATTGATTAATATTATTTAAATTGTTTAAGTTGAGGTCTTGGCAAGACTTCAAGGATAATGTCGCAGTGATTTGCATGGCCTTAAAACCTGAATTAGGTCCTAAATTGACGTGGGTTCGGTCAACTTTGACCGATGCAAATCACCTAACCGTTCCACTGACAGCCGCCTTACATTTGACAGCTGTCAGTTGAAGGGATAATCAATTACGAATTATGGCCAATCCGGGGTGGATTTTAGGAATCACAAGGTATACCAAATGCTATATCCGTAATTTTTTAAGTGTGCCAGTTGTAAAAAAAACTAATTGGCGCCAGGCTAGTCACGTAGCTAGATTGACAGGTAATCGATGGACTCACAGACTAACCTCTTCAAACGGGCTATCATCCACTAGGAAAAGAGGGATTTTTTACTTTTATTTATTATTATTATAATTTAAGTGTGTCTAGTCTACAGGATCCTGCAGTCTTTGACACAGTTCTGTCTCAGTAATTAGTCAGCCATCCAGCAGGGTGGTAGCAGGGCGCACTGTACACTGTACAGGGTGCGCCTGACGTACATTGTAACGCCACATATGAAGTCTTAGTCACACCACACTGTGTTTGTACAAGAAAACATGCTCATATAAAACTTAAATAATGAACAAAATTACACGTAATAATAAACATAGTTTCTGTACAAATAAAATGAAACGCTTTAAAAATTAGTATAGCACGATAAGCGAATGAATGTAATGCGGTGACTAACGTTGCTGTACCGGATTTTCAAGGACTTAGTGTACTCTCATTTCAATTAGCCTCGCCTTTAGCCAAGAAAAACATTTTCCTTTTAGGAAAACCTTTAAAGGTCACTATCATCTGCCTAGCCTTTTCCCAACTATGTTGGGGTCGGCTTCCAGTCTAACCAGGTGCACCTCAATACCAGTATTTTACATGGAACGACTGCCTATCTGACAACCACAACCCAGTTACTGGGTAACAAGATACATCTTAGTAAGACTGAAACCCTAGAGGGTTCAGCTTAAATTATTCCCACTCCTGGGACTCTGGCCTCCTTTCTGTGAGAAGGAGTGGGACGATATATCAACGACATGTAACATCCACTGACCCGCCGTGGACCTACGGCGGGTCAGTGGATGTTACATGTCGTTGAAATTTTGATTTTAGATAGTCAAATAAAACGCTCCCTACGCTCACCCAAGACATGCGCGACGCTCCCTTGCCAAAAAGTCGGAGTAGATGGAGAAAATGCTTCAAAAGTTCGAAAAAAAAAACAACTCATCAACGTAAATAACGCAATGAATGTTGTTGAACTGTCAAAATGAAACAAATTAGTCGTCGCGGTTCCGTAAATACGCTGGACAAGAAACTACATAATCACTCGCTACGCTCGTGATTCAATTATAGAATCCTTCTGTACAGACCACGACAGCTCTGAAAAGAGTGTATCGAGTGCTACGAAGAAGAAAAATTCAAATGAAAATGATTATTTTAAAATCTGTGCATTTTTTTCTCATCTACAACAGTGATGCATTGAATAGGAATTTCTTTCTCGTTTCTTATCAATGTAACGGTCAAAGTCCTAGTAAGTAGGTAGCTAGTTAATTTTGTTTTACATTACTTTAGTTATCTTGTGCTAACAATACGATAAAACTAATAACTTTAGTATTGTACTAGCTGCTGGCCACGGCTTCACCAACGTGGACCCTAATTATTTTTCTAAAATAAAAGTAGCCAAAGTTACTCCTTACAACATCAGCTATCTACCGGTGAAATTCCCGTCAAAATAGAACCAGCCGTTTCGAAAAAAAAAATACTTACCGTACTTACCTATACTTTCGTATGCATTTAGTAAAAATATATTATTTTGAAACAAACAAACACTTCAATTTTATTTATTCAATCAATCAATTTATTATTTGTATGTAAGTATGTATATGTATAGATAAGGAAGGATGTCAAGTTGTTTTCTTCAGTAAATTGGGTGGCATTGGTGGCTGTTGACAACATGCTGGCGGGATATTTGCATTATCAGATGCATCGCCAGTGCATTGCTATCCCAGAGACAGGTGATAATCTCAAGTGCCTGTAATGTAACACTGGCACTCATAGACTGACTATGAATACTGCTAAAATTTTAACGTAAAGTACACATTTACTTGCATAGATTGCAGGTACAGTAAATAAGATGTGGCAGTTAAAATAGGGGTGATACAACACGCGTATGATAAAATGAGCATTATGTTAAAACAAAACGGAACACAACATTAATTATATTGTATTCCCCAAAAGGTTGGGTAGAGCTGAGGCAATTTTAACCGTTTCATTAATTTTAAAACACGTAACATCACGCTCGCCAATTCCCAAGAGATAAGCAGTACCGCAACGCCGTAACTCCGTATTGATCGTTATTTCTTTGTTTTTCCACATTAATGCATCTTTTAGCACGTGCGCCGGTATGTACGCGCACATAACCTTTGTAGGACGCGTATTAAGGTCAGTGTCTGTCTAGGTCACAGGGCGTCTCCTGGCGCTAGTATAGCTGAACAAGGATCATTTGGCGCGTGGCCGAAATCGGAACTAACCCCGCCATCTTGTTTTTGTTATACATTTCACGAAACATTATTACATATTTTATATCTTGTTACCCACTAACTGGGTTGTGGCGGTCAGATAGGCAGTCACTCCATGTAAAATACTGGTATTCAGCTGCATCTGGTTAGACTGAAAGCATACCCCAACATAGTTGGGAAAAGGCTAGGCAGATGATGATACCAACAGCGCCCCTGTTAACGTCATTCGAGCGCCATAAAATTAACCTACTCATATTTGAGACAGAAATATCTTGCAGCGGAAATCGATTTTCAGTTAGTCTTTTCATATTCATAGATACCGTAGTACGATATGTTTACTGGATTGAATTGGGACTACGAATGGCAGAAGTAAAGACATGTAGGTGTGTCAAAATAGATGAGGCGAGAGGTCTAAGGGAAAGGCCAAGAAGAGCTAAACTTCTTCTCCATGGAGTTTACACTACAATATGTCGCGAACGCGAACATAGATAAAAGAAAGAAGTGTTTTTTATATTTCTATGGTCGCGAAACTAGAAAGAATGGAGTGAGTGTATATACGGCTCTCTGAAATATAACTCCTCTGAATGTTTGGTTAATTGATCCACCCATACTTAACTGTTGACTGTTGGAAAAGGGCTAATAGCTACGCAAACAGATCGATGATCGCAATTTGTTGTTGCTATACTAGCGGAATGAGCGAGTGAGCGCCATATAATGTTGGAGGATGGTCAGTGAGGCCCATCCTCCAACATTATATAGAAATTGACTAAGTATTGAATATTACATACAAAATGACAGGATTACTTTGTAAAGTAATGTATTATTTTAATTATTGTAAATGTGAGGACTATGTGGATTTTTATTTATTTTTTCGTTCTCAGTTAGTATTAACGATGGTCTGGCAATTTGAGTATTTTATACGACCTACCCAAATGTCCTTTCTTTGGTATTGTTCGTCGAGTCGTTGAGCTCCTTAAGTTCTGAGTTCAGCTCCACTATTACTGACAATTTTTTGCACTGACTGGACAGGTCCACTCAAATTGTTGTGGTGCTTTCCTCAAAAGACCATTTCAGACGCTAATCTACATGGTCCTCATAATGTGGCCTGACCAAGATTAAAAGAGACTGCGACCTCTGAGTTTGTTTCGGCCTTTCTTCTCAGAGTAGTCAGATAGGAAATGCCGACCTCATCTAGCTTATTTTTAATATCACGTGTAAAAGTGATTCCAATATCCTATTTACAGAATAAACAATTTCATTTCATTTAACATTCCAAATCCAATAATTTCATCGCAATCCAGCGAATTTATTCACGGCGAATATACTTTTTATTTCGTTCATCTACTACCAAAAATTCCTAAACAGCTGCATCATTAACTCCAAACATATGGTTGCGTATCTGAGCCAGGCTGCGACAGAGTAAAAACTAAAAAAAACCCACAACGGGTGTCACACGCATATTTTTAACATGACGTCATCAAGTCTGGGGTTTGGTCCATTTATCATTATTTTATTTTAACGTTTTTTTGACCAATCCTCCAGACCATATTTCGGCGATGACGGCCAATCTCAACAGAGACTCTACTTTGGCGCGGGAGATATCATAGTGCAGGCGTGTGGGCGCCAGACACAGGTGCACTCTCTCTTCCCTCACTCTCATAGTCTGGTGGGACGGCAATCCAATTATTCTGGTATTCAAATGTATGTAAATATCCCACTACTGGGCAAATTTCTCTTCTCTGACAAAGAAGCAACGATTGATCTGCATAAATTTTGTATTACTCGCAGTCATAAAAAGACGCCACGGCTCTAGAAATGGCTTCCACCATTCTTAAAATGTAGCGAGCACTGCTCGCAGTTGACTTGATAATATTTTTACCTTGGCATGAGGTAGCAGAGAGTGTAACAGGTTATTGATTCCGATTCTGGTCGATAATGAAGTCCAACCTGAATAACTGCAGCTGAGGTTCTGTCCCCAAATGAAGCGAGATCTTGGGAAAGAGGAAGATGCAACACAAGTTCGAAATTCAACATGAGATACAATGATGCAGTTGACGATGGAGGACACAATGAATGACATGTAGACTTATGCTCGGTAAACAACAAAAACGAATCGTTTTCCATACCAGTGGTAACATTGCTGGTTATTGCCAAACTGTAAATAGATTCGTAAACTAATACCTATGATAGCTACTTCCATATGGGAGCATCTACTATGCAAATCTATGAGGTATTTGCTTAATTATTGATAAAGATAAAGAGCATTATTTTAACCAATAACGGTTAGGAAATTATAGGGAATCGGCCGAGCTTATTCACTCGAAAATTGAATACTCCCAGCCTTCCAGGTAATGTTACGGGTGTCTACTGTCTACTGAAATTCAGCGCAATGCTGTGGGTCCCCCATAGCACAGCATCATGCTGAGTGGAAGACTTCTTGCCACCGTCACGACACGACGTGCAGCTGCCGACAAGTTCTGTGCTCGTAGATTTATTGAGTTTATTTTTTTCTTATTAGGTATTCGAGTTTACTTATCTTTTGGTATGTGTTGTTACTGTGACAAATAAACTTTTTGTTTAATTTTCCTCCAGGTTTGGGAAATCTAGATTGCTACCCGGAACATTATTTTATCAGGTACCTACCGAATCGGTTAAGTGTCAATCTGCCTAGCCTTTTCCCAACTATATTGGGGTCGGCTCCCAGTCTAACCGGATGCAGCTGAATACCAGTATTTAACATGGAGCGACTGCCTATCTGACCTCCACAACCCAGTAACTGGGTGATACGATACCCCTTGGTAAGACTGGTTGTCAGACTTTCGGGCTTCTGACGACCCGTAACGACTGTCAAAGATCCACAAACGACAGCCGGGACCAACAGCTTAACGTGCTTTCCGAGGCACGGAGGAGTCTCGGTATGTAAAGATGGTCACCCATCAACGGACCAACCCCGGCAAGCGTAGCTTAACCTGACGGATCGACCCGTGCGGCTGTTATTACTTAGCCACGAGGTCCTCTATTGTGTGTCCGAAAAATTGATATAGGCTCAGTCACCGATCACCAACAAATTGGAAAATACCATCATTATGTTTTTAGGATACTTTCGCGGTCCTAAAATATTACTTTATTTAATGTATTACAGGATAATTACGTGTATTTCCTTTACCAACCTTACAAAATCCATATTGAGGTAGTTATCCTCGTTTTAATTATATTGTTTTTTATAGCATACTAGCTGCGCGCGCCCCGCGGTTTCACCCGCGTAAGTCTCGATCCCGTCGGAATATCGGGATAAAAATCCTATGTCCTATTCCAGGTCATGGTCTTCCCATGTAGGTACTTAATTTCATGCCAATCCATTCAGCCGTTTTAGCGTGAAAGCGTAACAAACAAACAAAGTAACTTTCGCGTTAGTTAGGATTAGGATGGATGCTATGAATATGGTCGCACGGGAGAGGTCGTTGTGGCAAAGTTTTAGGGAGACGTATGCCCAGTAGTGGACGACTTCAGCTGAATGATAATGCTACATGAAGTAGCTTGTAAAATACTTTTGTCATAATTTATGTCTTTGCACCAGGAGATCAGAAGCATCGTTGAAAACGTTTAATAGTCCTAATGCACTGTGCCAGGTTCGTAATCACTATCAAAACGAAATATTCGTGTCGTGACGTGTTAGGAACTATCATTTTCTGGAAGAGTTTAGGGGTACAGTGCCTCTAGAATATTTATCAAGGACCCGTGGGGCATCCTGTAGAGGTATTTTTATTGTGCTTGAGAAACTGTACTTATCAAAGACTTAGCTTAGTTTGCTTGGAGAGAGCATCCTAATCAATGTGGAAGAAATTGTAAACTCTGTGGTTCTATCGAAAGAGCAACCAGGATTAACAGAACTATACCTGGGTCCACACTTCCAGAATTCAGAAATCAATGGACTGCCACATGTAAAGCGAAAATGTCATCATTTCTGAGGCAGCAATCTCAGGACATGCATGCCGTGGCGACTGCGATAGGCGGAGTACAAACCTAATTAGTATTCGTGTCCATATTCTTATCACCAAAAAGTTTAACGGCAGTTCCAATAAAAAACATATTTAGAAATCTCAAAGATGACATTGGCATAAATGATCGAAACCATTAGCTCTTCATTTTGATTAAAAAAAACAGTAAACTGTCCAATAAGATTCCAGTTTGATGACGGCATCTGTTTTCTCATTGGTTGGGCGAGCCAGATGCGTTTTAAAGGGGTCTGCACACTCTTTTCGGCGGTCGACGATCATCGTATTTTTTTTTTCCTTTCTGTTTTGAATTTGGAAATGGATCGGATGAATTTAGAATGCCCGAGTATGGTTCATGGTTCAGGCATCCAGCAGCAGTTGATTACAAAACGTTATGCTCCAAAAATTATTCTTTATTTTTCTATAATTATTTTTCATATCTGGCGAAATTGTGTGTACTATCTGCCTCTGCCTAACCCTTCGGGGAAACAAGGTGTGATGTTATAAGTTTTAAGTATTCTGTTGAGCGAGTTATTATCGAATCGGAAGGAAAAATAAATAAATTATGGTCTGGTACAAAACGAGTTTAAAATATGGAATGTTTTAAAATATCGACTTACCTCAATGTTCATTGTTTCATTTGTATAAAATTAAAATATCAAAAGTTTCAAATAAGCTGCCATTGTATGATAAATATCGACGATAGTATCTCATCATAATTAAATTTGGAAACAAAAACAGATATTTACTTTTTTACTTAGAATTTATTGCTTTGAAAATTACGATTGCATGCTGATTGCTGCAGCGAATACCTTTTTAACAGCCTAATTATTTTCGAAATGTATGGTGTTCGAAGTGTTCGAAAAATAATGATTTAAAGGTAGACAAATGATTAATTATGTAGGTAACTTTCTTTTCTATTTCATTTGAAATCTACCCTCAATATAAACAATAAAAAAATACCTGCATATAAAAATATTTCCCCTATTTTATTCCATTCATAAATTAAAAATCTTCATTTACTAAAATAAAATTCATGTAAGAATCGTGTTGGTACATTACAATATGCTTATTGTTGCAACATTTTAACAAGGCACATTAACTGATATAACCCGATTCGCTATGCAGTAAAAATAAAGTTTATAAAACAAAAGCGGCCGAGAAAACCTGTTTGCAAAAATCTCACGATTTCGCGCGGCCGCGGCCGGTGCGTCGGCTAAGTTTTTTTTATTTCTTTTTTTACACACTTATTGCTAGATAACGCACTTGGAAAACACAAAAGATGGTGAAATTTTAATTATTATTTTAACACTCACCTGTAATTTAAACTGGCACGAAACTAATCCGTATTTTAATTCAATAATTCGGTAAAAATGCAATTCACCAGCGCACACTCGTGACCCTAGCGGACATTAGCACTGACGGAGGTGCCAACGTGACAGATGACGGCAGACGGCGTTTGCGTTATTATGTTGGTGGTATGGGTGGCGAGGTTTGCACTTGCAGACGTGAAGGCCGAAGGCTGTATTTCTGCCGAACCTATTTCATATGTTATAAAATAAAAGTAATTCGAATAATACGTTTATTAGTAGAAAATTCAGGGTTTTATATCTTCACAATTAGTGACTGACTATATATAAAATTGATTTAGGTATAAATTGTTAGTTAAATTATTGAACGCTACTCAAAGTTCAATGAACTCGTGAAATGAACGCAGCCATATAACTAACAGCGTTCCAGACCTAACGTCAGCGTAACCGTGCGTTTGCACTGACGAAACATTTGCGACAAAACATGTTTAAATCTCTATCTTCTGTCAATGTTCCATACAATTTTTGACAGGAACGAGAGATTAAAACATGTTTTGTAGTAATGTTTCGCCAGTGCAAACGCGCGGTGACCGTGCGTTTGCACTGGCGAAACATACAAGACAAAATAAAAATATGCCGAAAACTCTAGTTCCTGTCACAGAAAATAGAGATTTCAACATGTTTTGTCGTAAATGTTTCGCCAGTGCAAACGCACGGTTATCTTTTAGTGCGTTTGCATTTGCAGCAATGGTTTGCACTGGCGAAACATTCAAGACAAAACATGTTGAAATGTCTAGTTCCTGTCAAAAATTATATGGAACATTGACAGAAAATAGAGATTTCAACATGTTTTGTCTTGAATGTTTCCCCAGTGCAAACGCACGGTAACATTGTTACGGCGAAAGCTTCAGAGTAGCCTGTGAAATTCAATTTTTTTTAAGTGGGTGATAGACGTTCGTACTTAAAGTACGCGGTCTTTAAGTTCGCGACCTTACTCGGCTCACCGTCGGTGACAAAAGAAAGAAAGAAAAAAAGAAAGAAACGGAGTCGGTGACACACGTGAAGCTTGCTCAAAATTTCATTGTCAAATTGGCTCGCGGCTCGCGCGCGCGGCGATGACAGACGGGCGAGTAAGCTAGCCGAGCCATAAGTACGCGTACTAATCACAGAACATAAATACTCAAGTTGTACTAAACTTGCTTGCAAGTCTATCATCCCTTTTACGTGTTTGCAATTTGCAGAACAGTATTGTGATTCGCGAGGCGACCGGCGACTGTATTAATTATGGATTTACAGAATTATAATCATTTGAATCAGCAATAATGACTTATGAATTTAACTGAAACAGGGTTTGCTTAAACTTTCATTAGATTCACAGTGAGTGACAGTAGCGCAGGCGTGGTCCGAGGGGGTCCTGGGGGTCATGACCCAAGCAAAATGATTCAAGCTGTTGATAGACTGAACGATTTACGTGCTTTACTAACTAAAAACTGTAGATACTTGAGCCAGTTGAGCCACAGTTTCCCCGATGGGCATATACAAAAAAAAAGTTTTAAGAGTAGATACTTATCAATTAGGTAACCATTTCCCTAAAAATATTCCTGGGCACCAATGGTAACCCCCCCCCCCCAAAATCTTGAGCTGCGACCGCGCCTGCAGTAGCGTGACATGTGATGTGAGCAAGAGGCAGTGTTTATACATAGTGTGCTTTATCATATGGACCCGCGTCGTATGACCGGATGGATTTGAAACTCTAAGAGATTCTTTTAAAAATAAAACTGTTTTTGGAATCGATTTTTACCATTGATTTATGTCTTTATGTCAAATGGGCAAATGTGAGTATCCGGCATTACAAAAACAATGCTTCAAATTTTGACGAAGTTTTGAAAGTAACTGGAACGCGTTAGCATTTTTGTTTTGATTTTTGAACGCTAGCGGTTTTACAACCGCCATTCATTTTTCCAGTTGAAGATTTCAAACGAACGCGTCGTGATAAAATAAAACAGTTTTATATTGTGGTAGCTTCACTATTATTGTTGAAAAAGTGAAATAAAATAAATAACTTTAGAAAAACAATTAGAAATTTAGGCAGTGGTTTAGTTTTAGTGTAGTTTTTTTAAATAACAAAAACACCTACCTGTAGTTTGTATTGCACGCATTATTCTATTTTATTGCACGTTACAGTAGGTAAAATAGAGTCCGTAGGATAATTAGATTACTAGTTTATTTTTACTGTAATTGGCAGAAAATATGGATTCCGTAACTGATCGGTTGAATAAACTGAGGGAAGAGAGAATCGCAAGGGAAAAGGCGCGAATCGAAAAGGTAAGCCACCATACGTTAAAACAATTCTCACAACTTCTGGTGGAAGACGATACCTGACCGGTTTTTTCTCAGTAATTATCAGGTTTAATGCTCATAATAATGTACCTATCTTTATGTGTAAACGCCCAGATGTTCATTGTTTATTTATACCTATTTGTCAATCATGTTCACTTTTACAAACTTGTTCTGATTCTCAAGAAATATAGGTCAGACGGGTTATCTTTATGTCTGAGAGTTTAGACATGGTAATTTAGTTAGTTGGATAGCAGAAAATTTAATAATTTACCCTCACCTCACCCAACTTAGGTCCGTATTATATAAACTTACTCAAAACTCAAGCATTACCTACTCTTTTGATTGATTGAAACTACTTTTAAGTACTTAATGCTTGAGTCTTGAGTGAGGTTCTGATACGGACCTTAGGTATTCTTATTAGAATTTTTAAACTTTTCCTTCATCATCATTTCAGCGGAAAGACGTCCATTGCTGGACATATGCTTCCCCCAAGCACCACCACTTCAACCGGTTCATTTACTTTTCCATATGTTTAAAAATTCTAACGTAATCCTTCACTAATTTCAGCTTAGAGAATTGAATCTGAAAAAGTATAGCAAGGAGGAACCATTTAAAAACTCCATGTCAAACTTATCCACGACCAATAAATCTGTGAAATCAGAGGTAAACTTGAAAACATACAATACTGGAGCTGTTAAAAATAATTTCCATGTCAATGGAACTACGAAGAGACCAATTACGGTACCAACACTCAAACCGCTGAATAAAGAATTGACAAAACCAAAAACTGGTGCTAATCTAACTAAAACTGATGGAAAAAATCTTAATTCCAATATTCCTAAAGCTTCGACTTCAAATGTTACTAAGAAACTCGCTACTAAGCCTGCAAATGCTATGAACACTGACAGAAAACTTTATGCAACAACAACTGACAAAAAACTGCAAAACAATGTCAAAAAGGTTACGCATGTCAGTCATTTACCAAAATCTGATAAGAGAGGCAATAGCAGCACTTCATTAAGTGGTGAGAAAAAACAAAATTTTGCCATAAGAAAGCCTGAGAGCGTGACAACTAATTTGAAGTTGCGACAAAGCCTTGCGGTAACCAATAATAAGCCCAAACCTAATGTAGCCAGAAAATCTATGATCCCACAAAGTGCTTCAAAATCTACAGCTCAATGCTCTGTCTTTGAACGTCTGTACAAACCAAAAACCGTCCCAATCACTCATATTAATGATGTTGAAAAACTTCACAATGATCCCGACTACTTGAAGAAAGTAATTCGCAATTCAGGAATTATTCTGAACAAGCGTCACACTGTTTTTGAAAATACAAAACCGAAAATAGCAGTGCCTGTCCGTCGTTCTATATCTGCAGTCCATTTCAAACGCATCGGCAAACAAGAACTTGGCAATTGCATTCACAAATGGTCTTCTATCGGTGATAAACTGAACAACGTACACCTTAAACATGTGAATGAAGATGAAAATATCCAAGCAGATAAGGTAGTCTCTGCAGTCAAGAGCGAGAGAAAGAAAGTCACATTCATGACTCCAATGGGTAACTTTAATACACCGAGACCAGAAGAACTGCAAGCAAAATTGAAGTCCTGGCTTCAAAAGCGAGGCAAATCCTTAGATTCCTACCACCATTTGCAATGTTTTGGCATCCACCACTTACCGCACACCATTAAATTTGATCACAAAGTCTTTGATGAAGAGAATAAAGAAAATATTGCTGTAGAATCGGACAGCGATGATGATTCCTACACGGAGAATATGAACGATGAAGTACAGTCTATGGAGAAGTGGAGAACTGCTAGTTGTGTTAGTGATAGCGTGGATTTCAACGAGACACATGACAATGATACTACAATGACTCCTAGCGATGTTGTTGTGAATCTTGATGAGGTGGTTGTTGGAGCATTGAAGGACCTTACAGAGTTGCTGCGAGAGGTAAGAACCTTGTTTTTTATTCTAGATTTTTTCAGCTTGTTTTTTTTTTTTGTCAGATATTTGCCATTTCTAGTTCTGTGCTTTTGTATGTTGTGTTGTCTTTTGTGTGCACCAAATAAACGTTTTATCTATCTGTCTATAATGTATAAACTTCAAATGTTCCCGACTCGATGGCGCTGCTGTGCCAACCGCGGCGCCTACGTCACATCGTAGTTGTGAGACCTGTGGGACACATAAATGAAAACATCACTTTTTTTTTTCACCCCCATCTTGTTCTCTTTTCAAACTTTAAAGTGTTGGTTTTTATACTTACCTATTTTACCTGGCGTACATACTTGCGACTGTGACGCATAGCCGGCATCGAGATGATCTCGGATTTGTCTATCACAGACTCTCTCGAGGGTTTTCAGTAGAAAGGATATGAGGCTTACAGGCCTTAAAAGCCTTTGGTTGTGTATAGTCAGTTTTGCTAGGTTTAGGTTAGGTTATAATCAGCAAGGTAAGGTATTAATCAGCAATACAACTCTCTAAGTTCATGTAAGTAAGTGCATTGAATGACAATCTCATGAAATTTTCATTCCATGCACTTACATGAACTTAGAGAGTTGTCTTGGTGATTCTAATGTTTATAATTCTGTAAATCCATATTTGTTACGACCGCTAATAATATTTAGATCAACATACAACCTGATACTGACCTGCAAATTGCAAAAAACGTGAGAAAATTTGAATTTCGCGGGCTACCCTAGCGCATCAACCTTAAATAAAACTAACTGCCCCGTTGGTCTAGTGGTCGCAAGCGCTGCTGCTAAGCATGAGGTCCTGGGTTCGATTCCCAGGCCAGGCAAAGTGTTTTTTGATTTGAGGAATTTCTCTGTAGATGTGATGCAAAAAGGCTCGCCCCCTATTACATGGGACTTAAAAAACATAATAATTGGTGGAATGTGGATGTACTACTAACTACTAATTACTATAGCTCCTCTGCCTAACCTTTCGGAGAACGGTCGTGAAGATGTTATTAAAAAAAACTTTCAACTCGTTCCAGGGTTTCGACTGGGAACAATGCGCTCGCTGGCTGCGTGCCATCCGCGAGAGGTTCCCCTCCGTGCCCAACTCTGCTGAATACTGGGAGTGTCGCGCCGCCCTGGAGGATCGGAGGGGAGACTTGCCGGCCTCTGTGCAATGCTGGGAGGAGGCTATTGCTAAGGGGACTGAGGTCAGTAACTGCATTGTGGAAATGTAATTAGAAAAGTATACAAGTAACTAAATTTTTAGGGTTCCGTACCCAAAAGGAAAAAACGGATCCCTTTTAGGATCACTCCTGTCTGTCTGTCTGTCACAGCCAATTTGCTGTGAATCTAATGGACTGTGCAAGTTGGGGCTTATTGAGAGGATCTCAAATAAATATTTTTTTATAATTTTGTTAAATTAATTAAATAAAAACTTTTATTTTATTTTATTACTTTTAAGAAGGCTTACAGACTAATTACAAATAATAGGTAACAACAAAACATTATCAAGTTGCTAATAACAAGCCTCCACAAATATATAACATATCGATTAATTAAAGCTGAACAATCAGCAATTTCATAAGTATTAAAGTAAAGTAAAGATATACCTATAAGAAGTCTATGGTCTTAAAATTATGTCAATATTGTGCAAACAAGCTTACATTTGCAGTTGAAATGTATGGGAGAACATGTTTTTCAACTACAATGTTAGGATTTTTTTATTTTTGTTCTTGGGGTAAATTCATCCCAACTACGTCATCGTGATTCATCACAACCCTTCATTGTGCGTGGTCCGACACGTACTTGGCCGGTTTTTGATTTCGTCAGTGACGTCAATGTGATGCGTAGTTGTGACGATACAGATGCCGCCACACACCAGAAAGTATCGCCGGATTAATAATAATGATTACTTAAAGGAAAACTTAGAGGAGCTCGTGGCTAAGTAATAACAGCCGCTCGGGTCGATCCATCACGTAAAGCTACGCTTGCCGGGGTTGGTCCGTGGATGGGTGACCATTTTCACATATCGAGACTCCTCCGTGCCTCGGAAAGCACGTTAAGCCGTTGGTCCCGGCTGTCATTTGTGGATCTTTGACAGTCGTTACGAGTCGTCAGAAGCACGAAAGTCTGACAACCAGTCTAACCAAGGGGTATCGTATTACCCAGTTACTGGGTTGTGGAGGTTATATAGGCAGTCGCTCCATGTAAAATACTGGTATTCAGCTGCATCAGGTTAGACTGGAAGCCGACCCCAACATAGTTGGGAAAAGGCTAGGTAGATTGACTTAAAAGAAAACTTAGACATAAATTACAAAATATTTTAACAGTAGTGTAGTCATCTGTAGTTGAACTAGGCAGAGCCTGTATTTCAGCTATCACATGTATAAAAACCACATTTCAAATATCTTATACATAATCATTTTAACAATTTATAATGATACCATGAGATGGATTGTTTTCCATGAGCCCCTCCCCTCGTTTATTCTAATTTTAATCTCTTTACAGCATTCCGTAGTAGAGGCAAACCTGGACCAGCTGCTAGATAAATTTATGCAGCTGAAGATAAGTCCTACTAGCGGGAAGCGACGCCAAGCTGACCCCAAGCTGGTTGACGTCAAGAATGTGTTTAAAAGCACTATCATCAGATTTGCTGTTCAACAAGCTAAATTGTAAGTACATTTTTGTGTGATCTACTATTTAACAGCTGCACGGGTCGATCGATCAGGTTAAGCTACACTTGGCGCGGTTGGTTCGTGGATGGGTGACCATCTTTTTTAGGGTTCCGTACCCTAAGGGTAAAACGGGACCCTATTACTAAGACTCCGTTGTCCGTCCGTCTGTCTGTCTGTCCGTTTGTCACCAGGCTGTATCTCATGAACTGTGATAGACACTTGAAATTTTCACAGGTGATGTATTTCTGTTCCCGCTATAACAAAAAAAACAGAATAAAATAAATATTTAAGGGGGCTCCCATACAACAAACGACAGAAAATAAATTTTAGTTTAGTCCTTTTAAATTTTAGTTTAGTAAATCAATTTGACAGGACTAAACTAAAATTTATCTTCTGTCCTTTTCTTAATGAAATACGAAGGAAAAAGATGCACTGAACTTACATTTCGTTTAGTTTGTGAACAACAGAATCGGCACCAATGCCTGTATTAGAAGGCTCCGATATTCAATAGAGCAGTTTGAATAATAGATTTGTATTGAGGATTTTGTATGTCGCGGGAAACACTAGCGCGTCCCCCTAAAAAAGTAGATCATCTTCAGGTACCAAGACGTCTCAGAATATTGGAAGACTTTCAAAGAACTGATTTGGAGGTCATATAACAAAGAAACTATTGATCTAATCTGTCCGTTGGTTCATGGCGAAATGTGAAGGTGGGCGAACGTTTTTTTAAGTCTCTAAGTCAACCAATTAATTGTTGTACCGAAAGTAGAAAGTAGACTTTAGGCAGTTTTTACTCTCCCGTTTTCTGATCAAGTAAATGTTAGTAAATGTGTGTTATTTGCTTAGCAAGTAGTGGTATACGAATTATCGTAGGGTAGGTACACACGGCTACACATCAAGTTATATAGTGTCCCCACCTATGAAATTGGTGTTTTGTTCTCACAAATAGAGAACCTCGTCACTTTTATGATTTAAAACATTCATCAATCGCTTGGTATTATATCGAATAATAACCATCATAGACAACTACCAATAGTTAAAAAACCTTATTACTTATAGTTTTCTAAACATAAAAAATACCTTAAAAATGACTCCTCATTTTGTTAGCAGAATTGACCACTATTTTTTTTTTAACTTAGCCACAACTTATTTTTATCGCTTTATCTAAGTGGCATACGATATCTTAGTTTTTAAACATTAGTGCATAAAAGTTTCAAAACATTAGTGTTAATGGTTGTTATAAAAATTAAGAAAATGTTAGTATGACAAATGCAACTTCTTTAAAATTCCCCATACAAAACACCAATTTCATAAGTGGGACCTAATACATTTCCAGTTTATGCTGATCTCGCATTGTATAGGATTGCCGTACAATGCGAGGTCAGCTTATACTTGAAATGTATAGCTTTATGTGTAGCCGTGTATACTTACCACAACCAAAAAGTGAAAAAAATGGCGAGACGATCTAGACGCGTACCGCAAGGGTTGGATCGAGGTGGCCCTAGAAAAGGATGTTTGGAAGGATTTGGGGGAGGCCTTTGCTCAGCAGTGGGTCAGGGTAGGCTAACAAAAAAAAACGCACTCCTCAATTGTGCTCGCGCAACGTGATTTATCAATGTAAATTCTGACCTTCACGCGTCGTTCGCTATAGTATTTTAACATTCATTGCTGTTTTATTTTTATTTTAGCTGTTTTATTTAAAAAAGTAAAAAAATCCTGAGAAAATTGTCTGTGGAATATGATTCAAAATGAGGAGCTGAATACCCCCTGTTAATTCGCAGAGGGCAGTCCCTTACACCCTGTACATCTTTCCATATTTTTTTACATGCCGCATACCTAATTTTAACAACTTTATTATTGATATTTCAGACGCCATTCAACCCAGCTCGAAGTTCCGAAGTACACGATAACACCCGTCAGACGTAGTGGAAGGCTCAGTACGCACTGCAGCGCACATAAACGTACTCCCTTACAAGTCTGTACCTCCGTCCGACAAGCCGACGAGTTGGTATTAGGAGAAAAACCTGTATTTGTACCGAATGGAAGTCTGTATGGCACGCCCTAGTATTTAAAAGTGTATAAAGTCGAGATTAATAAACGTTACTTAAAATACAATAGACGTAGATATATTTAGTAACCTATTCCGCTGAAATATTCCTCAAGAGTCATAAAACCCTGTAAGAAATCGACACGTGTTGCACCTCTCAACGAGGCATCCTCAGGATGACGATTGACCAGTCGCGAGCCCGAACGCGACGTATTGCCAAGCCGAGCGCCGCCGTGCGGGTTTTTTATGACTTAAGGAATAGTTAGCGGAATAGGTTACTAAATACAGTATGTTAACTAACAAAGGGCGTTCCCGTTAACCTGCAATAGTATAGCGTCTATACATGCTAAAAAAAATATTACGATTAAAAAAAAAAATGTTTTTTTTTTGTTTTTTATGGTAAAATATTCACAAAAAAATATTAAATTGTTACGGAAAATAAACTCTCTGTACACGCCCACTTGTCACACTTGTTTTTCTACGTTGAAATACAAGTGTGCGTCTACAGAGTGTTTCTTTTACGCTTAAATTTAATCGTTTTGTGAACATTTCACGACACAAATTTAAAAAAAAATTTTTTTTTTTTTTTGAGTGGTAATATTTTTTTTATCATGTATACACGCTATACTATTGCAGGTTAACGGGAACGCCCTTTGTTAGTTAACATACTGTATATCTGCAAGATAGAGACAGGGGCATGTCTAAGCTAAAGCATGTGCTAATTGTACGTTTATCAATCTCGACCTAAGAGATTATAATGATTTAATTACCTGGCGTAGAGTTATTCTTGCTGGCCAAGCATAGATTAGTTAGCAAATGGAGTACTAATGTGCAAATATGTGAGGAAAAACACGAACTGCGAAGATACAGCTTGAACTCAAACTACTCGTAATCTGCCTAGCCTTTTCGAACTATGTTGGGGTCAGCTTCCAGTCTAACCGGATACAGCTGAATACCAGTATTTTACATGGAGCGACTGCCTATCTGACGTGCACAACCCAGTTACTAGGTAACCTTCATTCTTACATACATCTATAAACCCACGCCTTCTTCCCATGGGGGTAGGCAGAAACTACAGAACGCTACCTGCTACGATTCTTAAACACTCCTTTTGCTTCGTTTACGTTCAAACATCTGCCATCTGACATCATGATACGAACGCCGATTGTGACTTGTCCATTTTTGTCTATAAATATTTAAACGAGTATTTTTATAATATATATTTATGACCGTAATGCTGCAAGCAACTTTCTCTGCTCCAATCACTTAGCATTTAAAATTAATCTAGACAAAAATATGCGTTTTAGTATTCCATTTGTTGATTATTCTGTTAAGTTTCTCTGTGGCTCTAAGAAAAAAAATATACAAAACAATGTTTGTTAAACAAACATTTGGCCGGGGCAGCCGTAATGTTTCGTTAATAAAAACATTCGTAGAACCGAAACCGCTCTGCTATTCAGGGTTTAATTGTTATTTACTAGCAACGCGCTCCAGCTCCTCACGCGTGTAATGATATGGGAACTTAGCGTACTTCAAGTAACTTAAAAGCGTGTATTTAATAAAGCAACGTCGCAAATTGTTGTCAAATATTTCGCTGTTTTGATTAATTTGGCAATATTACTGTATGGAAATATGAAATACTGGCTGCGCCCCGCGGTTTCACCTGCGTAAGTCTCGAACCCGTGGGAATATCGGGATAAAAAGTATCATATGTGTTAATCCGGGTTATAAATTGTGATGAATAGTTTAGAAGATATGAGGGACATACTGGACAAAATCATAAACCTCCTTTTTGCTTCGCCGTAGTCGGGTAAAAACTGCGCGGGGTAATTTCGTAGCACAGTAGCAATGGCTTTCATAGGAGGCAGTGATGATAGCCTAGCGGTGTGACCGTCAGACTGCCAAGTCATAGGTCTTGAGTTCGAACCCAAGCCACGCACCTCTGACTTTTCGGATTCATGTGCGTATTGTATAATTATCACTTGCTTCAAAAACGGTGAAGAAAAACATCGTGAGGAAGCCGGCATGCCTGAGAGATATTTCTCGACGGCATGTGAAGCCAAGTCAGAGGCCCACGGGCGCCTTTAAAACTCTGACACCAGGTTAACTACACGAAAAGAAGATTGGCTTTCATTTTAACAGTAAAGTTCAACAATTTTCCTTGCGTTAATTAAGTAATAATGAACGCACTTTAGTTATTCTTTAATACGTTCGCTACGTTAGGGGTGCGCACGCGGCGGGTACACGGAGCGCGCGCCCGCAATACGTACAAACGTCGCACGCTCCAGAGCGCTGCTCATATTATCTTTCAATACAAACGCGAGGCGGGCACCCGCCGCGTGCGCACGTTTAACGTAGCGAACGCTCTTATTTACGTTTTCATGACGCCTGCATCCCCACATGGGGAGGGCAAAAGTGTACACCCACATTATGCATGTATTCGACATAAAAATTATACCAATCATGTTCTTATTATTTTTAATTAATGATATTATAATAATTCTTTGTTTTTAATAATGTTAAGGCGGATGCGCCAAGGTAGCCCGCTAAATTCAAATTTTTATACGTTTTTTTGCAATTTGCTCTATGTAGATTAAGTTTCGCGACCGTAGCAAATATGGCTTTATAGAATTATAATTTATAACCATTGATTAAAGTAATACAACTCCATATGTTAGATTAATCCTCAATGTCATGATTTCATGAAATAGTGATTCAATAGGATTAAATTAACTCAGAGAGTTGTATTGATGATTTGTATGATTATAATTCTATAAATAAATATTTGATACGACCGCGAATCATATTTAGATCAACATACAACCTGATACTGACTTGCAAATAGCTAATTTCGCGGGCTAACCTAAAGCTTTCGCCTTAATTGTGTAAATATATTTTCGCTTCTGGATAAGCAAATTGTATACAATTTATTTTCTTATCACCAAAAATGTACGCTTAGAACGTTATGTTTATCTTTCTTTCTCTTGCTATGGTATTTCTAATGAATAAAAGACTTATATTTTTATAGTTTTACTGTTTTATTTTCTACACCTCAACATTACAATAGGATCTAAGCAGAGGGCCTAGACAAAGTGACATTCTATCAGCGATAACGATGATGGAAATGGCAAAAATACATATAGGACTGACATAAGCTATCGAAAAGCTTATCCTGGCGAAGGTCGTTGTAGAAATACGAAACGCTTTCGAAGCGATTGTCAGTTGTCTAGGCCCATAAGGTGACGAAAAAGAATATGAGTTAATTCGCGAATACAAAACGAACTTTAACGAGTTAGAAATATGGTTTGATATCGCCAAACAATCTATAATACAGCCGTGGGCAGTTTCAAATTTTGGCCAGAGGCGTAGTATTATAATATCTGTGCCAGAGGGCTGCGTAGTAACATTTTTAGAAACCAAATGGATGAGGCGAGTGTGAGTTAGAGAACATACGAAAGTTCGTAGTGCCTATGTTCAGGCCTGCGAAGTTATATCGGCAGTATATTTGGATATACCTACGCAAAATGAAGTTCCAGTAATTGGTTTGTACTACACAAACACCTAGACTCGCGACAATCTAAGAAGTCCGTTTTGACAGTTATACAAATACGTGTAGCAATGAAGAAAAAAATTGTTTCTTAAAATACAGATGCTCGAAACATATCGATTAAACATACTTAAGAGAGTTTGTAATCGACGACTTACCTACAGCTTGGCAAAAAAGAGTATGATGCGGTGACAAAGGAAACTAAATATTTTACATAAGTAATGCAGACCTATGATATTGGCACTACTTTGCCGACAAGTGCTAGTAGGTTTTTGAGGCAGTACAAGCAGCGTTTTTAATTATTGGTTTGAATTCTTTTACTCATTTCCCATTTTAAGTGACCTTTAGGCGGTAGTGGCGCCCTCATTTTTTGCAAAGCTTAAAAATGATTCTCAAGGCATATCGTTTTATTACAAGTACGAGAACGAAACGTCAAAACGGACTTCTTAGATTGTTGCGAGTGTAAGCACAGATCTAAGCGTGCAATAATAGAAACCATAGGTACCTACCAATATTCGATTTTTGTAAGATCTTAGACCTAGACCTCTTCATAGTCCTAGTCTTGGGACAATACTGCAGCCAAAGAGTAGAATAAATGACTGCAGCGAGTCGCGTCCAAGCCCAAAGCAGAACTAGTCTTAGTTCGTAGCATGTACCTACTTACCGTGCGTTCAACATAACTTTCCCGTGACGCGATTGGTAGCACTTCTGTCAGTCGCCAATTTGAACTCTATTAGTATTGAAACTAAGCTTTGATATGTAATGGTGCTAACATGAGGGACAAGTTATAGTGAACGGACTGTAGGTGTCTGCTTGTCCCCTTGGTAAAAGACTTCATGAAAATCCTAATGAAATTTATAACAATGCCATCTATTAATAGGCATCGGAACTGCGTACGAAAACCTGTCAGTGAACATCATGAAGCAAAAATAATTTTAAGTGGCTACGTTCACAAATAAAAAAAACATCTTTGGTAAAATTCATAACTCAGGAAAATAGTAAAATTATGTCGATTCTAAAATGCAAAGTGTGAAAAAAAGCCGTCAACTATTTTACAATGGCAGCACCAAACAAGTTTTGATTCGTCGACCGTCGTGTCGTCGTACTCGTAAATTCATTTTCAATTTCATTCATTCATTTTCGTTCCCTGTGCGGTCTCGTGTCGTTGGTGACAGGTCGAGTGACATGCGAAAGACAATTTTTCGAATTTCTGTGCCTTTGTGCGGCCCAATTTTGTTCTCGGTTTGTTGTGTTTGTACAAAATAATAGATACATTGTTATCCTAGTTATAATTTTGGTGCTGTGCTTGTGCTATAGGATTTATAATAAGTCAGCTGTGCAACAGCTGATTCTGTTGTGAATTTCCAATTTTGGTGAGTACCTAATGTTTGTAATTTATTTCTTTTTTATTATAGAAAGAATTATCGATACAATATTACAACAATTTGCATCTATTCTGAATTAAAAGTATCCTAATTTCAATCGCTAATTCTATCTATGGTACGCACCGATTTTTTTTATTGCACAAGTTTCTGCAAAAAGGTTGTTTCCGATTTCAAGTTCAATAAAGTTACTAGAGGTTGTTGCTATGGACGGTGCGAGAAAAAAAAAGGTTTGCGAACCTATGGATTTTTTGCTCAACTTTTTGCAAGTTTCAAATAAAAGTTTTTCAAACGTTTGTCAAGTAATGTTTTTACTCGACTGCGTCTGATCGAAAGTCGGAAAAGGGGGCGAGTTATGCTTTTGTCATTTTGTCGCAATAATTATAGCGGCGTAAGTTCCTAAGAATTTTGGTGAAATAATTACCTAATTGATTTTCGGAATTCGAAATATGTAACATTACTTACCTGCTATGTGTTTAATAATATTTTATTACCCAACTTTGCCAAGATTTATGTCAATATTTTATTCAATGCCATGCTATGCTCTCGTCATGTAATGTAAACTAAACAGTATCATTCATTCATGGGTTTTGTGAGTTATAATAGGTACATTACAGTACCTATTGCACAACTGATTGAAAGATTTCTGAAAAACACACAGAAATGGGTATTGTTCTATTTCGTTGAGCGACAGACATTTGTTTTGCAATATTTATAGAAAAATAAAGTATGTTAGGTACTACCGACTCCTGCCAGTGTTGCGGGAAAGTCCGAAAGGGATACCGGGGCCCTTGGCAACAGGCAACTGAAGGAACACGGGTGGGTTTTAGTCAGTAAAAGTCTGACACGCCCTCCCGCTCCGCCACGGGAGAAAATTTTGGAAATCGGTCCACAAAATTAATGACGAAAATATCGATGAACATACAAACATAAAAAATATATGTATACTTACCTACTCACATCCAGACAGACGAACATTTATTATTATGATCTCTTCCTTTTTTAAAGTCTGTTAAAAAATCTCATAACGACATTTTGTTCTTGTTAACTTTTACCGAAAAAGTACCAGTACCAGTAGTAGTAAGTAGGTACCGTACCAGTAACAGTAGTAGTAAGTAGGTACGTACCTAATCAGATTTATAAAAAGAATCCGTAAAGAAAAGTAAGCTTTCGTAGGTACCTATCTAGTAAGTAGGTATCTGCCGTAGTCAAGCAAGCGACCCTCATTTCGCCATAACCGCTTGTCCGACTCTCCGTCTGTATTTTAATTTCGCCATGGCCGCAAGTCTATTTAAAATAAGCTTGCGAGATTGTCCACAAAATACTTATCTCAAACGATTAAATACACATGACACACTAGCCGAGAGTTCATTGTCACTTTTTAGGGTAAAAACGAAATCCTTATATTTTTAGGGTTCCGTACCCTAAGGGTAAAACGGAACCCTATTACTAAGGCTCCGCCGCGCCGCCGCCGTCCGTCCGTCACCTGGCTATATAGACAGTTTCAGTTCTGTTGCCGCTATAACAACAAATACTAAAAAAACAGAATAAAATAAATATAGGGGGCTCCCATACAACAAACGTTTTTTTGTCGTTTTTATAGATAATGGTACGGCACCCTTCGTGCGCGAGTCCGACTCGCAATTGGCCGGTTTTTTAAACTACGATCGCCCGGGGCCATTTCCTAGGAAGGCCTACCTGAGTCCCATCCCAGCACTCCTGCGTGACAATGGAAACATTCTAAAGCTGGTAGCTAATGTAAAAAAAAATTGTCTTCTTTCTTGCGTCGATATGGCACGCTCAGACCAAATAGGTAATTTTATTTTTATTACGTCGGAGATGGTAGTCGTAAGGCGATATTTTGTAAGCCGGGACCATCGGGTTTACGTACTGCCGAGACACGGAGGGGTTTCGATATGTAATTAATGGATGGTCACCCATCTCTATAAACCGTCCGCGGCAAGCGTAGGTTAAAGGCCTACCCTACCTCAAATCTCGATAGAAAAAAAAACCAAATATACCTCTAAACCGAACTATAAACCGCTGGTATTCAAAAAATACTTCAAATTAGATCATGAAACTTTGCATAATATTAATAACTGAACTAACTATAAAGCAGGTCTTATGTTTTTAATTACCATTATTGTCACCTTAAAAAGCAATTACCTAAACTATTCGAGGCTTGAGAGCCGCCAGCACCCGCATTCCGTCTCGCTCTCACTCAGGCGTAGTATGGTGCGTGTGAGATAAAATTTAAGGTTGGGTAGGTCCTTATGCTGTAATCTACCCGTGCAGCGGTCGCGGACAATACGGTCGATATAACTTGGCAGTTCCGAACTTCGCGCGTTGGGCTGCGTAGTAACAATGTTTAGGAACCAAATGGTGACATGAGGCGAGTATGAGAGAGAACATGCGTGAATATTAAAAACCAAGACAGAGCGCTGCGAACAATACACCGAAGCATGCCAAAACTACACGTCCGCTCTGTGCATATACGCTCCAATCATAGAGATATAATTAGTATAGAGTGCGCGCATCAAACTATGAACAGTAGAGCCGGGTTTGAACAACACGACGTTCCTCACCACACTCACTCACTTGTCAGTTCGAGATTCATTCATTTGTATGTCAGTGAAGCGGTACAAAATGTTATTTTGAGGTGTTGGGACATTCAATCATTTTGTATGGGACATTTGAAGTGCCCCTTGTATGTCCTTCCCAACAGTAATCTATAGCTTACTTGTCTACGATTTGTGCAATACGCGCACTCTATGTAATATTATATCTCTATGGCTCTAATATACGCCAAGATTTATGTCAATATTTTATATTTTTCAATGCCATGCTATGCTCTTGTCGTATGTAAACAGTACCTATCATTCATCCATGGGGTTTGGGAATCATTACTGACGTCTAAAGCACATTGCACAACTGATTGAAATATTTCTGAGAAACACACAAATAAATAATTAAATTAAAATAAAACAAATATTTAAGGGGGGCTCCCATACAACAAACATGATTTGTTTGCTGTTTTTATAGTACGGAACCCTTCGTGCGCGAGTCCGACTCGCACTTGGCCGGTCTTTTTACCCGACTACGGCGAAGAAAAAAGGAGGGTTATGATTTTGACCGGTATGTATGTATGTATGTATGTATGTATGTTCATCTGTTCCCTCCTATCTTCCAAACCACTTATCACAATTTGACAAATGAGGTATCGTAAGAAGCGTCGTGATTGTCCACTGGTTATAGGCTATGTGAATGTGAAGTCACATTAAATTAAAAATGGCGCCCTATACTATAACCCCAAAAGAATTTTAAAAAAATCAAGTAATAAAAACTAAAACCCAACTACGACTTAAAAGGTATAAACAAGACACCACAGACAGACAAATTAAAAATCCGGAGTCACACGTAATCTGTTCGATGTATGCCCTAACACGTGTGACTCCGGATTTTTAATTTGTCTGTCTGTGCTGTGGTGTCTTGTTTATACCTTTTAAGTCGTAGTTGGGTTTTAGTTTTTATTACTTGATTTTTTTAAATAATTGTTCTGAGGTTTAGACCTGCCAAGCTATATCGGTCGTATTATTGTACTAATGATACTATAAAGTGCCATCTGTAATGTAGCCAGCCATTGATAGTTCATTGTTATTGGGCACCATTCCAATCCCGTACTAAGAATTTTCCGTTCAACGAAATATTCAAATTAACTCTTTCCTTGACTGACGTTTCAAGGTTTTTTTTTACCTTCTCATTTATGTAACGTAAAAATATGACACATAGGTACATATATAATAATATACTAACTTGTGCCCGCGATTTCGTTCGCGTTAAGTCGTAAGACATCATAATGTACTAAAACTAGCTGTGCTTGCGACTCCTCCCATGCCAGGATTTGGAAACCTATTTGTTCGTCGTCAATTCGTCATTGATACAACAAATTTTAAACAACCGTGTAGTTATCCCACTGACCCATGGTATTTTTTTTACCATAAATAAACGTCCAGTTTGCCAATGGTATTTTTTTTTTTACAAAATCTTGCTTTTGAACGCTGGCATTTGGTAAAAAGCTTCACCAAAGTCAATTTCTAATATAAATTCCATGCTGCTTTGATGGTACTTACTAATTCCATACTACCATGTCATTACTCCGACTAGTAAATAGATATCTGTGACTCACTAGTGCGGTAATGTATAGTAAAAAGCACGCGTGTTTAATGACAATGCATTATAAACCTAAAAGAGCTGTTTAATAAAACCCACATTACGAGCGTGTGTTGAAAAAAATCTGTTTCAAATTCTTCTTCTTCAATCGGTCCCTCATTACTGAGGATCGTGGTCACTGGACCCCTTTAAACGGACAATCTGCCTCCATCGACCCCGGTCCAAAGTTGCCATCACCACCTGCTGAAATGTGCGCGAGGATGTAGCTTCTTTTACTTGGTCGGACCATCGTGTTGGCGACCGGCCTCGCGCTCTCTTTCCTTCGGTATTGCCGACAATGACCAGCTTTTCTAGGCTGCTATCTCCCCTTCGCATTATGTGGCCGAAGTAGGTCAAAATACGCTGTAGGCAAACTGTGGACAATCGGGTCTTGATATCGAGCTGGGAAAGAATAGACACATTTGTGCGTTTGGCTGTCCATGGAATTCGAAGCATCCGCCTCCAGCACCACATTTCGAATGCGTCTATCCTCTGTCTTTCTCTTGCTCGGATTGTCCACGTCTCAACTCCAAAGAGGAAAATCGGGAAGACTAGTGCTCTGACCAATCGGGTTTTCGTTTTATAGCTTATACCACGATTTTTCCAGATGTTTTGGAGGCGTGTCGCAGCATCTTTAGCCATGGCTATCCGCCGTTTTATTTCTGGGACGCAACTGCCTTCATTATTAATGTTAGAGCCCAGATAAACGAAACTGTCCACAGCATCGATGCCTTGGATGTTATGGGCGCCCGATAGCTTTCCCGCACGATCTATCACCATAAGCTTGGTTTTCTGCCTATTTATTGCAAGCCCTAATTTGCCACTTTCCACCTCCAATCTGTGTAATAACTCCTTCATGTCGCCAAATGTTGTAGCAAGGAGAACGGTGTCGTCAGCGTACCTCAGATTGGAAATGCGCTTTCCACCAACAGCAAATCCCTTTTCCCAGCCGTCAAGAGTTTTCCTAATGATATACTCTCCATACACATTGAAAAACAGAGGTGAGAGGATACATCCCTGCCTAACGCCTTTTTTGATAGAGAACACATTTGAAAAGTCGGTGTCTATTTTGACGAAAAAGCGGTTGTTGATGTAGAGGCATCGGACTAGGTCAATAAGATGTTGAGGAGTACCCATGTCCTTTAGAACCTCCCATAGCTTGTCCCACTCCACACAATCAAAGGCTTTGGTGTAATCAATGAAACACAACAACACAGGGCTGTTAAATTCCCGGCTCTTCTCAATGATTTGGCGAACGTTCAGGATTTGTTCCCGCGTACCTTTGCCTTTAACAAAACCTGCTTGTTCTTCTGGGATTTGTGGCTCCAGAAAGTGCTTTAGCCTGTTGTTTATTATGTACAGGAGTATCTTGCTGACATGTGGAATAAGTGCCAAGGTCCTGTAGTTGCTGCAGTCTTTGGTAGAGCCTTTTTTATGAAGTGGAACAATTACGGACTCTGTCCACTGTTCAGGCCATCTCATGGTCTTCCAGATAGAATTGCAGATGTTTAGAATCTGCTTCACACCTTTGGAATCTAGGTTTTCAAATTATGTACATAATATAGTTTCTAGGGTTTCAAATTATGTACATAATATAGTTAATTGATTCAGGCGTGACTTTGCGGAAATCCATTCGATTGACCAATTGCAAACCAGAACGCGACGTGTTACCACACCGCTGGACGCAGAGACAACTGGCTCTGCGTCCGTGGTCAATCGTCATCCTGAAGATGCCTCGGTGAGAGATGAAACACGTGTCGATTTCTTACAGGGTTTTTTATGACTCTTGAAGAATAGTCAAGCGGAATAGGTTACTAAATATATCTGCGTCTATTGAATTTTATGTACATAATTACAAAGTAGTCGAGAAAAAAGCGTAACTCATTAATTATTTCGCTATTAGTTACACAATACTTACACATTATCAAATCGTTGTCAACACCGTGAAGGTTCTATTGTATTATACATACAGTAGGTAAACCGCATAAAATTAAATTTATACAACCTTAATAAGTACCTACACAACGTTTAAAAAAATCAAGTAATAAAAACTAAAACCCAACTACGACTTAAAAGGTATAAACAAGACACCACAGACAGACAAATTAAAAATCCGGAGTCACACGTGTTAGGGCATAAATCGAACAGATTACGTGTGACTCCGGATTTTTAATTTGTCTGTCTGTGGTGTCTTGTTTATACCTTTTAAGTCGTAGTTGGGTTTTAGTTTTTATTACTTGATTTTTTTTTTAATTCTTTTGGTGTTATAAGATATATATTTTTGAAATGTGCTCATTAAGCCCTTTCATTTGATACCCAACATGGTACGATTAAACCATATTTTTTTTTAAGTTCCTCACTTTTTGACCTCTAGAGGGCGCCATTTTTAATTTAATGTTACTTCACATAGCCTATAACCAGCGGACAATGACGACGCTTCTAACGATACCTCATTTGTCAAATTGTAATAAGTGGTTTGGAAGATAGGAGGGAACAGATGAACATACATACATACATACATACATACATACATACATACATACATACATACATACATACATACATACCGGTCAAAATCATAACCCTCCTTTTTTCTTCGCCGTAGTCGGGTAAAAAGTAGGTACGAAACAAAATAGGTACTTTACGCATCGGGGTTTCCCGCGCAGATTGAGGAAAATGCTGCTCAAAATATAAATGAAATTCATGCGAAATGCGGTCATTGCGATCTGCTTGTGTATCCTCTTCCTTGACAGATATGTTACATACTTAGCGTACTTGAAATGAGCATTAAGTGTAAATAGGGTTAGTCTTTTCTCCATACAAAAAGTCATAATTCGAGGTTCGGCTCTCGTCTATTTCCTCCTCCAATATTGGATCAATTTGAAAGTTTCGTTTTTTTTTTTAAATGATAGTTGTCAAATTTGTACAATAGGCCTCTGATGACAGCGGTCTAAACCAGCAATTTTCAGCATTGAAGGTTCTAGTGCTTCTACAGATAATGTATCATCAAAACCGAAAACATAGGGGCATAGAACTAGTTGATATTTCTTTTACTGTAAATTAAAATTTGATAGTTACAAGTATTTTACATGGAGCGACTGCCTATCTAACCTCCACAACCCAGTAACTTGGTAACACGCTACCTCTTGGCTTACCAAGAGGTAGCGTGTCTAACTGGTTGTCAGATTTTCGGCCTTTTGACGTACCGCAACGACTGTCAAAGATCCACGAATGACGGCCGGGACCTATGAGGCTTAACGTGTTTTCCAAGGCATCGGTCTTGGTATGTAAAAATGGTCACCTATCCACGGGCCAACCGCGGTAAACGTAGCTTAACCTGATCGATTGGACCGTGTGAATGTTATCTTAGGCCGCCGGGTCTAAGATATGGCGGCACGGCATGGCAAGGTATTTTTAGGCGACGAATAAAAATATAACCTAACTGTATGGAAATAAAGATGAAATTGCAATTGTGATGCCTACGGACGTCATCCCTAAGGATACCGCTGCATCGTTGCCGTTGAAATTTCAATTTTATTGTCATAGTATTAAGTTGCATTTGTCGTGCCGATCCGCCAGTGGGCCCGGCGAATAAACGATGAAAAATAAAACTTTATAAACGAAAGAAAAACATACGCACCGAATTGTGAACCTCTTCCTCGATTATTTGGAAGGGGAATAACATTCTGTCTGTGACCGTGTCCTCAGACAGTTTTTGTTTCGGAATGGAAGTCCTTCTTAACAATCGAGTTATAATACCATACTTGTTGAGACCCTCTTCTCAACATCGCCGCGCGCTGGCGGCAGTGAACGAGGGATGCGGGGACAGCGGCGAGTCAGCCGGCCTCACGGCCGATCGCGAGCCCCGTCGAGACCAGTCAGCTGTTGCACGCCTCCACGCACGGCTGCGCTTGCGCGTTTTATTGTTCATAATTATTATTTGTTCTCTTAACTTCTTTTAACCGTTGTATTTCCGTTACATCATTATACATATTATACAGTCCACTCATTTTAATTCTTCTCCTGAGACCTATCGTCGCGATCAATACTCAACACTATCTTACTCGTAAAATATTATCATAGCCATACAATATTATTCCCCAAATGATAGGGAAAAACTTTAACAAATGACAACCCTTTTTACACACACATAGATAAAAAACATTACCCTCCTTCTGGGGCAGTCGGGTAAAAAGGTGGCTTCACTTTTGATGTTCGTAGTGCTACGTCTTCCTTTTTTTGTTGGTCTGAGCGTGCATCATACTCATTCCTTTGTAGTACACATTCAATTTAGGATCATTTGTCTTAATTGTCCAGCTGTACGCTTATTGGCCATTGCTTTCATTTGAACTTATTCATTGGAGCTTGAACTTTTACGTATTTAGGTACTCATGGTACTAAGAAACCTTTGGATTGTTACTTCTATCTAAGTCGGAAGTTGTACATCATCATCATCAACAGTCCGCCTTCATCTATTGCTGAGCATAATAATAATGAGCCTATAATGTTCCCACTGCTGGGACACAGGCCTCCTCTCTGTGAGAGGGAGTGGGCCGTAATCCACCACGCGGGCCCAGCGCAGGTGATGGATGAAATCAAGCACACGGATAGACCATGACCTGGATTAGGGCTCCGACTTACGAGTTCGTCCTTTAGGTCGTGGGTTTGAACCCAGCCAGGCGCTTTACTGTGTATAAATAGTTCCATCACTACTGCTCTCAAGACGGTGAAGGAAAACATCGTGAGGAAACCGGCATGTCCTAGAACCAAAGATTCCCGCCCGCGTAGTGGGTTACAGACAGCCCATTCCTTCTCGAAGAGATGAGGCCTGTGTCCCATCCGTGGGAACATTATAGGCTAATTATGAATGATATGTATACTTTTTATCCCGATAGTACGTTCCCATGGGGTCATTTCCAATTCCAACATCCACGCGAGCAAACCCGCGGGAAAGTAGTAGACTTTAAATAGTTGAGTTATTGCTTGCCAGCCAGTCTAAAGGGTTTATGGCCATGACTCATGGCATTTTACTTTGAACTTGTAACATTTACATAGTACACCTAGCAACAATATAGAAACACGTGTTATACGGATGGATAAGTATAAGTATATTATTGTATGTTTACTCAATATTATTTATTACTAGTTTACCCGACAGAAGTTGTACTGTCCAAGATTTCAGTAATTCATACATACATTTCATAGCAAAACCATTGTTAAGGTTTCCCGATTTTTTCCAATAAAATCAATCTGCCCAGCCTTTTCCCGGCTTTATTGGGGTCGGCTTCCAATCTAACCGGATGCAGCTGAATACCAATAATCCGGGAAAATCTCCAATTGTTCTCAACTACCATAAAAAAGGTTTTTATGATAAAATTATTCGTAAATTGAAAAATTAAAATCCACATTCGCTCGCAGACATAGGGCTCTCTCTTTTCTTCAATTCACGTACTTTCCACGTTATTCCATAATTAATTTAATTGATGTGTTCAGTTATGTTATGATCCGTGAGTTCCGTGACCCCGGCAAGTGACCTCTGCGCTACAGGTTTTTAAGTACAGGTTGCTCCACGATGCTATTTTAGAAAATTGAAAATAATCAATAAATAATGACGTTTAAAATATCTTCAAAACGTACCTACTTAGATAAAATACTATAAGAAACAACATGTTACACGAGTGCGTATTACTGTGTATTTATCGCACGAGTGTTTTAATAATTATCCATGTGCAGTTTCATGCACGAGGTAGTTTATATAAACTCATACAATCTCATAAAAAAAAACAATACCTACTCAAATAATATAGAAACCACTATAAAGGCTAAAATAATTGAACATTTTATGTACACACGGCTACACATCAAGCTATACATACTCGTACATTTCCAGTATAAGCTGATCTCGCATTGTACGGAAATTCTATACAATGCGAGATCAGCATAAACTGGAAATGTATAGCTTGATGCGTAGCCGTGTGTACCAGAAGGCCGCTTGTACACGCTAAGAAAAATCGCCAAGCCTGTGCAAGAATTCGTGTCGTTTCTATACACGAACTGCTTTGGCGCTGACCACGAAAAAAATCTTGTCTGCGGTAGACCATATCTGTCAAAAACTGATAATTGTGAGACCACTGACACGTTTGTAAATTAGTAGACGTGGCCCCCCGACGTGACGCGCGAAGTTCCTGCGACCTCTGAGCATCTTATGGTGTGTCTTCATCATACGATAACGTGTTTTTTCATCTTCAAAAATATTTAAATACTATGTTGTTCTGAGTCCAAGGCAGACTGGAATTATTTAAAAAGTCGTTGACGCCGAGAAGTTAGACAATTAGTTATTGTTTTTATTTTGGACAAAAAAACCGGCTCCAATTAGCTGGTTCGCGAAAACTAACCTACGTATAGGTGTATTTTATTTGTAACATTTAGATAAAAGGAGAAAGCCAATTTGATGGGAATTTAGGTTACTTAATTATAATTATCTAATTGTTTATAATTAACTAGTCATTGTATAAAAGTATTTGGTTACCTTTTGGTTCTGGGCTTCATCGGTTTTATTTGAACTACGGCTCTTACATACTGGCGCGATTCGTCCCGCGACGCGAATTTTAACAAAACAATTTCTGAGAAAACTTTACGGCGAACAATGCGGCGGCGGGCGGCGTCGCGTCGCGCGACGAATCGGGCCAGTATGTAAGAGCCTTATTATTCAAGTAGGTACCTATTTAGTTTTTTGCCACCGACAAAAACTAAATAAAATACGGATCCAAAGACGACTTCCGAAATTACAGTTATTTTTCACTTTGTTAGTGTTTCTTTTGGAAGTCGGTTGTTCTTGAGGTAGGAAAGTAGGAAAACAGCATTCGAAAAGAAAATCACAAATACAGTGTCAGATACCATACAATAATTTTATTTCCCATGGTTTTTTTCTCATGCTACGGCTACACTTCGCGTTATCGCGAACTTTTCTTTGTGCGCTCTCTGTTGCTCAGCGAGTAATCGAGGGGTGTGCGAGAGAGAGCGCACGACGAAAAGCTAACGAGATTCGCAATAACGCGAAGTGTAGCCGTAGCATCAGTGAATGGCTAACCGTACAAGGTGAAGGTCCCCCCTGTCACTTTTACTTCCTAGTTACTAGCTCTTCCGTGATACCAGTTCTGTTAGCGATTTATTGTCTAGCTTTTACAATCAATCTGCCTAGCCTTTTCCCAACTATATTGGGTTCGGCTTCCAGTTTAAACGGATGCAGCTGAATACCAGTATTTTACATGGAGCGACTGCCTATTTGACCTCCACATCCCAGTAACTGGGCAATACCCCTTGGTAAGACTCATGTTTGTCAGACTTTCGGGCTTCTGACAACCCATAACGACTGTCAAATATCCACAAATGACAGCCGGGACCAACGGCTTATCGTGCTTTCCGCGGCACGGAGGAGTCTCGGTATGTAAAGATGGTCACCCATCCATAGACCAACCCCGGCAAGCGTAGCTTAACCTGTTGGATCGACCCGTGCGGCTGTTATTACTTAGCTACGAGCTCCTCAATATTTTCTAGGTTTTATCTCTAATTCCTCTAATTTGACACAAAAGCAATTCATAATGTGTGGACCATTTTACGAATCTCCATTAACTGTCAACAGATGAATTATTTCGTATTATGATTTTCACGCAGATCCTTATTATATGAATTGTCAGTTTATGACATTCTACGATGATTCATAATATTTTCCTATTATGATTCTGCCAAAGTGGCTGTTTTAAGCCCCTTGTCTTGTTTTTTTATTTGGTCCGAGGCTTTTACCGCTAGTTCTTCTTGCGTTGTGTAAATGTTTTTAAAATGTGTGAAGGGTGGGCGTTTTTGGGGGACTGTCTTATGTGATTTTGACGTTCGAAAAGTGCTGATTCTCAGCCTAGTTTGAATAAATGACTTTTGATTTTGATTTTGAAATGTCCAGGCGAACTTAGACATACTTACATGCCATCTATACATAATTATATACCCCTACCCATGTTGGCAAAAATTAAATGATTTGATTCACAGCCGTTCGATACGCTGCCGTGCCGAATCCGAATCGAATATCAATCAATGTTATCGAAGGTTCTAAACGCTGTTCACAAATCCAAAATCAGTTTTTTTTTTTCAGTTTTAAATCTAATATATACCTATATTAGATTTAAAACTGAAAAAAAAAAACTAAAAAATAATTTAAAAAAATTAACATAAAATTTATTTTATATACCTAATTTTTCTCTAGCCATAATTATTAAAATAGAAATTCTAATTCACGACAGCTATACTTCTCCAACAGCTATTTGCTGTCGGGCAAGACAGCGAGGGTTTTCTGAAATGACGTTCACCAGATGGCAGCACTGAGACGACAGGTCCGGGCACCTGCCAAAAGTGTCAAAGCGCAATGTGTTTCTTTAGTCGTGACTGAATGATGAACTAATAAATGAAACGAATGATGAACGCCATCAATCAATCTGTCTAATCTTTTCTTAACTATGTTATGTTATGTTATGTGTATGGGTTTAGATTCCAGTCAGACTGGTCGGATTCCAGGAGCGACTGCCTATCTAAACTCCACAACCCAGTAACTGGGTAACACAATACCTCTTGGTAAGACTGGTTGCCAAACTATGGGGCTTCTAACGACCCGTAACGACTGTCAAAGATCTACGAATGACAGCCGGGACAAACGGCTTAGCGTGCTTTCCGAGGCACGGAGGAGTCGCTTTAAAACAATAGAGCGTTTCCGTATTGCATCCGATCCGAATTCGAATACTAGTTCGGATAGACTTCGGATATAGCGCGCAACCGTTTAAAAAAATGGTATCATATCTCGGACCCGAATCGGATGAAAGTGCACAAACGCAGTTGCAATGGTGCAATAAATGTGCTTAACATTTTTTATTCCTTGACCGTACATTTAAATTTTGAACCAGTTGATTTATGTACCAATGGCAGTTCACTACCCAACGTTTGAGAAAGCAGACTCATGTTATATCAACACTCACTGCTGGATACAAACACAGCCACTGTTTACAAGACACTCGAGAGTTTTCGCCATTATCTGTGCTTTTTTCCTTAAACAACGCCATTGCTACCATTATTGCTTGTTATGACAGACATGAGGTCTGTCGGTATACTTTTGGATCATCGCTATCAATGATACATACATAAACTAACGTCGTCTTCCCATGAGAGTAACTATGTAGAAAAAGAAAATACTCGTACGTTTATTTGCGGCAAACATGACGCTAAGAAAGGACAAATATACTAAAATAACAAGTTGCGGGAAAATATGCGTCACATTCACGTAAAACGGCCATCACTCAGCATAACGCCAGCAGAACAGAACGCCACCACTACATCAGCTTTTGTCGTCTGTCTGTTTTTTCGGGCTCGGGTTGTGGATCAGAGGCCCTGGACAAAGTGACATTCTATCAGCGATAACGATGATGGAAAAGGGAAAAATGTATAAGACTGACCAATCCTGTTGAAAGTCGTTGTAGAAATACGAAACGCTTTCGAAGCGATTGTTACTTGTCTAGGCCCGCAGATAGCCAGTCGCTCCATTTAAAATACTGGTAGTCAGCTGCATGCGGATGAATACAGAATTACTCAGAAATTCCAGATAAAAAAACATAATAATATAACATTATACACTATATTTCACAATAATTGAAGCACGTGCAGTCTCACTTGAACGTTGAACCGCTCTTGTTATATGTCGTCATGATTCGTCATTCTGATAATGTGCTTTTTGCACGGGTGCTACCGAGTTATCTCTCAGTACCTATTTCGCTAATTTAATGTTTATATTTAAATATATTTTTATGTTAGCCTCGGACCTTTTAGGAGGAGCTCGTGGCTAAGTAATAACAGCCGCACGTGTCCATCCATAAGGTTAAGCTACCTAAGGGTTGGTCCGTCGATGGGTGACGGTATATTAACATACCGAGACTCCTCCGTGCCTCGGAAAGCACGTTAAGCCGGTCCCGGCTGTCATTCGCGGATCTTTGACAGTCGTTACAGGTCGTCAGAAGCCCGAAAGTCTGACAACCAGTCTTACCAGGGGGATCGTATTACCCAGTTACTGGGTGGAGGTCAGATAGGCAGTCGCTCCATGTAAAATACTGGTATTCAGCTGCATCGGGTTAGACTGGAAGCCGACCCCAACATAGTTGTGTAGTGTATTTTTTATGTTAGCCTACACTGTCCCACTGCTGAGCAAAGGCCTCCCCCAAATCCTTCCAAACATCCTTTTCCAGGGCCACCTCGATCCAACCCTTGCGGTATGCGTCTAGATCGATCGCCTCGCCATCTCTTCCTGGGCCGGCCTCGGCGGCGCCGTCCATCCTCATAATGTTTATAATATCGATATATTACGTGTAGTAATTTGAAGGCACCCTTAAAAGAACTTCACCCCTGGGCGCCTACACTCTAAGTCCATCAACGAAGATACTGTCTGAAACTTCTGAGTATTACACCCGATTAATTAACTTTTTTTGACGGACAAAAACACATCGGGAGTAGGGACAGGGACAACTGTCGAATCGTGTTGTCATTCATTCTTAGTTTGGACCCCGAACCAATATGGCCGTCCATAAATGATAAGGGGTACGATATACCCGTAACTACGGACTTCATGCTTATGGAGTAGACTTCGTGCTGTTGTAATATAATCGTTAAGGTTTTACGTAATAGGGTCCCGTTAGCACCATAGAGATATAATATTACATAGAGTGCGCGTATTGTACAAATCGCTTAGTGCGCATCGTAGACAAGTGAGCTATAGATTAGTGTTGGGTAGGTAGGACATACAAGAGGTACTTCAAATGTCCCATACAAAATGATTGAATGTCCCAACACCTTAAAATAACATTTTGTACCGCTTCACTGTGACATACAAATGAATGAATCTCGAACTGACAAGTGAGTGAGTGTGGTGAGGAACGTCGTGTTGTTCAAACCCGTGTCTACTGTTCATAGTTTGTTGCGGGCACTCTATGTATACAGGGTGTTAGTGTAAACACCGTTATCCTTGAAACCAGTGGTTTGGTTTCATTTATAGAACGTAAAATCAATGGAAAAAAACGCGTGGGGCGTTACATTACCGGCCGTCAGCTGTTTTGCAGCTCTCTCGAGCGTGTATATATACAGTGTGTATGTATACAGGGTGTTAGTGTAAACACCGTTATCCTTGAAACCAGTGGTTTGGTTTCATTTATAGAACGTAAAATCAATGGAAAAAAACGCGTGCGGCGTTACATTACCGGCCGTCAGCTGTTTTGCAGCTCTCTCGAGCGTGTATCCATGAGTATCGGGACAGTGACGGATATTTACTTTTTAAAATCTTTTGATGAAAATAAAGTTTTTTTTTGTTGTTACTGGGTCATTTATTTTTATATTTAAGTCAACTACCCATGGTTTGAGTGACAACGGTATTGTCATACTGTACTATAATTATATCTCTATGGTTAGCACCCTTTGTGTCCGGAACCGTCATTTAATAAAAAGTGTCATTTAAATATTTATTTGACTTAGTTTCCTAACTAACTGTCAGAGTTAATCACACTTTATGGTTATACTCGTAACCTACTTTTCTTATCAGCGACAACATTTAGCAATATAATGACAAAGATTATTATTTGCATGTCCCTACAAGATAGGTAGGTACAGAAGGCTGACTATACCACGAGAGAAAACACAAGACGGTCTTAGGCCCTAGACAAAAAGTGACATTCTATCAGCGATAACGATGATGGAAAAGGCAAAAATGTATAGGACTGACATAGGCTATCGAAAAGCTTATGGTAATCCTGTTGAAAGTCGTTGTAGAAATACGAAACGCTTTCGAAGCGATTGTCACTTGTCTAGGCCCTCTGTTCTAAAAGCATCTGATGAAAGGTAAACAAACCCAGTGCCTAAGACAGCTCACTAATTGCGTAATACATGATCAATCACAGTCTGAATCGTTTTGAAACAGATTGCTAATCCTTTCCGTCTAAGTTCGAAAAAGTAAACTGGCAATCAGAGACGCGTTCGTACGGCGATCAGCACCCTAATTGCGTAATACACGATCAATCAGAATTGGAATCGGTTCGAAACAAATGTCTAATCCATTCCTTCATAAGTTCGAAAGTTAGCTTGTTGAGCAGAATTGTTTTTCATACTTATGAAGCTATGGATTAGACAGACCGATTCAAACCGATTTCAATTCTGACCGATCGTGCATTACGCAATTAGGTTAGGGTACAGAGTGACGTTCGCGCGATCAGGTGCCGTGTTATGACATTTTAATGCCATCATGATTCCAGTGCAAGATAGAGATGGAGCTACACATGACTGCTAGCACCATCCCTTTTTTGGTCTGGAATCATAATGGCATTTATACTTCAAATACGGCCCCAGAGGGCCTAGACAAGTGACAAACGCTTTGAAAGCGTTTCGTATTTCTACAACGACTTCCAACAGGATTGACATAAGCTTTTCGATAGCTTATGTCAGTCCTATACATTTTTTTCCTTTTCCATCATCGTTATCGCTGATAGAATGTCACTTTGCCTAGGGCCTCAGAGACGCGTTCGTACGGCGATCCGTGTACGTACGTGTAGCGTTTCTATCTGTGCGTGCGTTTTCGCTAGTTTTACGGAGCCGGACTTCTGTACCTTTCTATTTTCTGTCGATACAATATTCTGTCGACCACAATGTGATCGTTAGTCATTGTAATTACTAGGTTCGTAAGTAATTATTTTCTGCTGCGATAAATTTAAATAGCTAATTGTTAATTATTATTACTACTTTAATTGTCTTGTCTTTGCGATTGTTGCGAATTATGTGACACTTGATTTTATTAGTCAAGTGTGATGGAGATTTACTGACATTTGAAGTGTTTGTAGAGTACCTATTTATTTATGAATTGCAAGTTCCATTTACCCTGTAAATACTTATAAAAAAAGTAATTAAAAAAAAAAAAACTAAAAAACCCGACTGCAAAAACATAACTGAAAAGAGAAAAACAAGCATTAATTGCAAAAAAAATCCTGTCCGATCCGAAAGGGGTATAAAGGCATTGCAATAACATTACTAGAAAATAAAATAATTATAAAAATATATTATTGAAAATAAAAAAGTTATAGCAATTTGAAATTCACGTTTTTAGTACCAAAATTTCCCCAATTTCATTATAAAATTGCAAATTTTCTACGGAGATCATAAGTAACTTGTATGTATATCACCGGCCGCCCGCGCCCCATGTAGGTACATATTGTCCCGGTAAAATTTCTCATTGTAAAAAAATGAGGCGAACTTTTAAAACAGACGGGACTTTTTTCGTAATACATATTTATTTTTACTTAAAAACCGCAGAAAACACTGAGGACTTAGGTACTGTATTTACCTATGAAAAACACATTTTACCTCTATCATAAAATAGCTGTGGTCAACATTATTGTTTGTGGTTATTTATAGGTATGACTGTAAAATACTATTGTTTTAAATATTGCAGCTAATTTCGTAACACACGATCGATCACAATCCGTTTAATTTTGACAGTTCAACAACATTCATTGCGTTATTTACGTTGTTGAGCAGACAATTTATTCGAACATAATATGAAGCAATGGATAAGCAATGTTCTTCAAAATGATTCAGATTGTAATTGATCATACTGACCGTTTTTTGTTTTCGCTCGTGGTATAGACTCTGTGGTATATTCAAATTCAAATTCAAATCATTTAATTCGAGTAGCAAGACTCATAGAATGGGCACATATTTACAAATACATTAAATTAAAATCAAATTAAACACAAAATTACAATTAAATTAAATTAAAAAGTTACAATGAAATTAAAATAAAATACAATCAAAATTAAAATTAAATAAAATCAAAATTAAATTAAATTAACATTACAACTACAATTAAATTAATATAGCGTCAGCCTTCTGTACCTACGCATTTAGGGTGCTTGACATACACGCACGCCGTCGAGGACTACGCACCTGCACCATAGTAGCGTAATACACGATCAATCAGAGGATTCAGAGTAGGCTTGCAGAACAAATATCGCCTGAAAATATCGATATATCGAAATATCGATATTTTTTGTTCGATATATCGATATTTTCAGGCGATATTTATTATTTCGATATATCGATGTATCGATATAAAATATCAAGTATTGAAAATGTATCAAAAACGATATCAATTTTCAATAGCAACACCGTTGTCGCCGCTGACTAAAACCGCTGGAATTCAGAGCCGTAAAAATTAGTAGTACTTTTTTTCCTAGTTTGGTATTTAAATGATTATAAAACTTGAACTACTTACATAAAAAAATTTTTTTTTGAAAATTCCACCGATATATCGATATATCGATTTTTTTTTTTCGATATATCGAATTCGATATCGATATTTTTTTAAAATATCGATACGATATATATCGATACTTTTTACACTTCTTGCATCACTAATTCAGAGGCCCTAGTGTGAGTTTCTTTTAACAATCTCGACTTTACGTATCGACCGCGTTCTATGGTCCGATTGGCCCCTTACTGACGTTCACTAGTGAAGGGCCAATCGGAGCACAGAACGCGGTCTCAATTGGAATCGGTTTGAAACAAATGTCTAATCCATTGCTTTATTAAATCCGCTCAACAACATAAATAACGCAATGAATATTGTTGAACTGTCAAAATGAATCAAATTTGTCTTAGGGTTGATTTCATGAAAGTCAGATATCTTTTATCCGTGTAATAAAATTGTCGTCTGACAGTTTTTTATGGAAAAACTGTCAAAAATTCAAAATTTATTCGCAGGATAAGACTACTGGGTATATAAGTTTAGTGAAATTCGCCCTTAATCGGTTAGGAAAATAATTTATGCAATTAGATAGCTGTAGCTGACCTTTCTGAAGAACATCAACACTAAGGTCATTTACTTACACGAATAATTGTTGAGAAAACCCCATTGTAAATATTTTATCGTACAAGTACCTACGTGATCAAATATACTTTTATCTTCTATAATATAAAAATGAATCGCAAAATGTGTTGGTAAGCGCATAACTCAACAACGCCTGGACCAATTTGGCCAATTCTTTTTTTGTTGTGTTCGTTATCCTCAAGGGAAGGTTTAAACGTAAAGTAGGTGTAGGTAGGGTAGGTAGGTAGGTAGGTAGGTAGGTAGGTAGGTAGGCTAGGTATGTAGGTAGGGTAGGTAGGGTAGGTAGGGTAGGTAGGGTAGGTAGGGTAGGTAGGGTAGGTAGGGTAGGTAGGGTAGGTAGGGTAGGTAGGGTAGGTAGGGTAGGTAGGGTAGGTAGGGTAGGTAGGGTAGGTAGGGTAGGTAGGGTAGGTAGGGTAGGTAGGGTAGGTACTTAGTGCTACCCGTGCGAAGCCGGAGCGGGGCAGCTAGTCTTTAATACAAATAATAGTGTTTTCAGTATAATGTAGCAGAGGGCATACTCCTGATACTAAAACAAATATTTAACAGCTCTTGATACAGCGACAGTGGATTTTAATGTGTTTAGTTTTTGTTATTCCATGCTTTGATTATTTACTTGTCTTGAAACAGTGTCGCTCTATAAAAGAACTAAAACAAGTCAACTTTGTTAATGCTGGTGTGCGTGACAGCTACTTCTTACACTCGCACCACGTCATTGTGCTTTTCTAGTGTGCGTGCATTTAGACCAAATAAAAACACTGAGAATAAATCGGCCAAGTGCGGGTCGGACTCGCGCACGAAGGGTTCCGTACCATTATCTATAAAAACGGCAAAAAAATGGCGTTTGTTGTATGGGAGCCCCCTTCAATATTTATTTTATTCTGTTTTTTAGTATTTGTTGTTATAGCGGCAACATAAATACATGATCTGTGAAAATTTCAACTTTCTAACTATCACGGTTCATGAGATAACAAAACATAGCCTGGTGACCCTGGTAAAGCATGCCAAAACTACACCTCCGCTCTGTGTCTATGACGCTCACACGCACACATTTACAACCATTTACGACTACACCTGACTAATTGCACACAATGTCTACGGCCAAATAAAGATAAATAACTTCTTAATTAATATTACGAAATACCTTGTAACTTTCATCATTGTTATAATACACTGCTAATATTAGTTGTCGGCAGAACAAATACACCTTGTACTGATAATTATAATGTTGTTTAATTAACAATCATTGTTGCTAATAAATAATTACTTTATGAATCCTTCTGATACTTATCTGTTTGATAAGTATCTAGAATAAAATTGGCATGCTGTTGTTCTTGTCTTGCTGAATTGTTAGAATTCTAAAGCCCTGAGGAAATAGGGTCGTTCCCCTCTCCGTACAACGCTCTCGCCTGTTTTCTCTCTGGTTTATGAACTTAAAGCAATGATTTTTTACAGTAAAATAAATATCAACTAGTTCTATGCCCCTATGTTTTCCTTTTTGATGATACATTATCTGTAGAAGCTCTAGAACCCTCAGAAAATGCTCAAAATTGCCCGTTTAGACCGCTGTCATCAGAGGCCCATTGTACAAATTTGACAACTATTAATGAGAAAAGAAAAACATAGGGGCACAGTAAATATCCTTCTTATTCAATTTATAAAATATCTTTCAAATTGGTCCAATATTGGAGGAGGAAATAGACGAGAGCCGAACCTCGAATTATGACTTTGTGTATGGAGAAAAGATCAAACTCAACTCAAACTCCAACAAGAATCGGTCAGTTAGTCAAAAAGTTGAAGCTAGTTGCCCATTCCAAATCGTAGATCTCTATGGAGAAGAACGGGAAAGAAACTCCAAGGACACTCTTTTAAAAATGGATATAGATATTACAAAATCCTGGGTACAGTATTCTTGGTGGTTCTATATGTGAGAACAATGTCAAATGAAAAATAATCAAAAACAATTCAAAATATAAGATTAAAAATAAGCCCTGGCAGATGAGAGATGATCAGTCTCAACTGACAGCGCCCGTTCACGAACATGACACGTGGATCAGCACCATCCAGCTCAACCATTTTGAAGGGAACCGAATGGTCCAACACACGCGCCACCATCAGCGAGACATTTAAGTGAGTATGACATACTCTCATCTGCCATGCTCTTTCAAGTCAATATAAATCATGATACCATATTAAACGGCTCCATGGTACTCACATTTACAAAATTGAAAAAATGCTTCTAATTTATACAAAACTATAATTTGCAATGTACTTGAGAGATTAATATAATAGACATAAAGAAAAAAATAAAAACATTAAGTTTGTAAAGTCAGAAAAAAAAGGGGAAGCAACTCTTCCAAATATTAAAATAATTTTAACAAGTGAGCCCTAGTGCCTGTGGAGCAGGACCAGCATTAAGCCAAGCATTTTTATCTACGATATAATCATCCAACTTATAATATGTCTGTCTACATAGTGTGCGTTTAATGCATGTTTTAAATTTCTTCTCATTTAGTTGAAGAATAATGAGTGGTATTTTATTATAACATTTTACACAGTACCACATAAAAGAAGTATGTACTTTAGACAGTCTGAAACGTGGTTGATCTAATTTGTTTCTATTTCTAGTGTTAAAGTTATGCCTTTCACTTATCTTACTAAAAAGAATCAAGCGTGATCCCCAGGAAAACTGTCTTTTCGACGAATTCTAGTTCTATCTCCCTATTCAGTACAACATGAAATTCACTACTTCTTACATTCGGTAACGTGAATCTTATGCATTTAGTTTTCTTCTCATTTAATACCAAATTATTTATAGTAAACCAATTATGGACCTTGAACATACCAGAACAGACCTTTATTTACGTCGTCAAGCTCCCGTGCATGTCTATTTACTTTAAAAATCAGTGATGTGTCATCAGCAAATAACACCATTTGTGGTCGATTTTTCAGTAGTTGAGGTAAATCATTTATATATACTAAGAAGAGGAATGGGCCCAATATCGAGCCCTGTGGTACACCCATTCTAACTTTTAAACCCAATCTACCCTATTTCCTCTTAAAAAGAACAAATCTAAGTTAAAGAGATGTATTCATAATTCTAATGATTATAATTCTGTAAATAATTGTTAGAATTCTAAAGCCCTGCGGCCGACCCGCGAATTATTATGTTAAAGAGCTGCACGGGTCGATCGCTTGCCATTGAATGAATTTTTCATGAAATCATGAATGACATTAAGAACAAATCTAAGTTATACGTAGAGATGTATTCATGATTCTAGTGAATATAATTCTGTAAATACTTATTAATGTTGTTACGGTCGCGAATCATACACCTGACACTGACCTGCAAATTGCAAAAAACGTTAGAAAATTTGAATTTCGCGGGCCACCCTAGCGCATCAACCTTAATATTAACATACTTATGCACATAAATCTTCTGAAATAAATTCCCTAAACAATGGTGAAGATCTCCTCAAAATCTGTTGCATGATTTAGAAGAACAACGCGGACATACAGACAAACACGAAAAGCGACTTTAATTTATAATACCTATGTATACAGTATAGATAATGTTGCATTGCAATCAAAATCCGTATCTTCACGCCATTTTCAACTCAAGAACGACTGTTAAAATATTGATAAAGTTATCACTGAATATTACGTTTCGTGGAAGATGTCTGCAATGGATTGTCAAAGTCATGCTCGTGGTTAAAAAAAGTATAGAAATTATCTAATCACATCTGTTTTGAAACTTCCGCTTTTATTATCATCTTTATCATCACGTCCCACTACTGCTCTCGACCCAATGAAGGAAAACATCGTGAAGAATCCAGCATGGCCTATAACCAAAAAATCGAATAAGTAGCTACATACATGTGAGATGTAAAATCTTACCCGCACTGCACTGGGCCCGCGTGGTGGATTATGTTATGATGACCCACTCCCTCTCACAGAGAGGAGGCCTGTGACCCAAGTCCCACTAAGGGGCCAATTAGAAAAGTTAAAAAATAGCAAACTGTACTGTGTGTATCAAATGAAAGGGCTTGTGCGAGGACCTCAAATCCATTTTTTTATAATTTTGAAATAAATACTTTTAAAGATATTTAAGAAAAAAGATGAAAATTGAACATTAACCCTTATCTCCGAAAGTACTGAGCCTAAAATTTTGAAAAAAATACAGTATATAATAGTTCTATAATCATAGATTACCTATAGGAAAGCTGTAAAAAGTCTAAAAACATGGTAAATTCATCCATGAGAATATTGAGAATTAACATGTTTTAAGACTTCTCGGTCCGCCAGGGCCGATGCCTGCCAGGGTTGCGGGAAAGTCCGAAAGGTATACCGGGACCTTGGCAACAGGCAACTGAAGGAACACGGGTGAGCTTTAGTCAGTAAAAGTCTGACACGCCCTTCCGCTCCGCCCTGAGCTGGAGAAGTTATATGAAGATTTCCCACACTCAAAAACCGGAACCCTTCGTAGTGCGTAGTCCGACACACATTTGGCCGATATTTTTTATTGTTGTATTTCCTGTGCGTGTCGCAAATAAAATATTTTTCTTGCTTTCTTTCTAAGTCCACTGAATCTGTATGTCAATATTTTAGGAACCATGACTCACGAAGTGTTCATGCATCCATTATTCAACGTTTTCCACAATGATGGGCGCCATAGATAATGTCAATAATAAATGTCAGTAACTGATAAAGAGTGAGTGACAGATTTCGTAATCAATATTTGTATGTGCGATAAGGATATTACAATGAAATAGCCACTATTTTGAGCTCAGATAGAGACCGACAGATCACGTCGAAGATGGCGGGACGAGCTGGAAAAACCAAGAAAAAAAAATTGGAAGTCGGTTGTTTTTAGGGTTCCGTAGTCAACAAGGAACCCTTATAGTTTCGCCATGTCCGTCCGTCTGTCTGTCCGCGGCTTAGCTCAGAGACTCTTAGTATCAAAGTCTGTTTTTTATTAATCTCTGTTTGTTTTTTAACTGATTTCAAAAAAAGGAGGAGTTTATCGTCTGTATTTTTTTTTTAATGTTTGTTACCTCGTAAAGTCGCAACTTTCGACTGGGTGAACCGATTTTGATGATTCTTTTTTTATTTGAAAGCTGGTGCTGTGGTCCCGAGTTTTTGAGTTAGCTTCAATATTACGTATTTTTCCCACTTAGTTTATTTAGACGATATCTTCATTTACTCCTTCACTGTTGTTTACATAGCAGGTAGTGGTATTTGTGTGCGAATTTGTGTGGGGTAGGTACCACAACTAAAAAGTGACAAATAAAAACTTCTCACAAAAAAAAAAACCGACCTCCAAAAGAAACACAAAGTAACTAAGTGAAAACTAACTTTAATTTTGGAACTCGGTGGCATAAAACGAAAATTGAAAAGCAAAGACACCGACTTCCGAAATTAAAGTTATTTTTCACTTAGTTTTTAGTGTTTTTTTCGGAAGTCGGTTTTTTTTTTGTAAGAAGTTTTTTCAATTTGGAATTTGACATTTGCACCTGTCAAATTGGTCTATTATGAGATCAAAAAACAGACTTTGCAAAGCTGTAATTTGGCTTGGGTATCACGCCGTAAAATAAAATCATGAAAAAAGTTGGGTTTGTAAATGGTTGTAAATGCGTGCGTGTGAGCGTGTATACACAGGTGTAGTTTTGGCATGCTTCACTGTATTGTTCACAGCGCCCTGTATTGGTTTTTATTTGATGACTAGGTGAGGAAAATAGAAATAGTGATTGCTGTATGTATTATGTAGTTTTCCGTCGTTCGTCATAAATACCTTAACTAAGTACATGAGAGAGTTGATGTTTATGATGATTTTCCTTGATTTCAAAGTCCATGTGAGTGTACAGTTTCGGAAAGAAAAGGTTATGAGCAATTTTAAATTACTTATATACAATCTACCTTTGCAATTGCGCGACTAAAAATAATAAAAATAAAACCCTATTTTTAAACCAAATGACATGATTGCCTCTATAACTGTAAGTGCCTAACACCAGGCAAGTTTTTTTTTTCATTTTCGTACAAACATAATTCGAAAAAGTCACGATTATTGACGTAAAACCCGTTACACGTGAATAAAGCAAAAATAAAAAATAAACATTAGTCTTGTCCATATAAAAAAAACTTTTTCCAAAAAAAACAACCGACTTCAAAAAAAAACACTAAAAAAAGGGGAAAAATAACTTTAATTTCGGAAGTCGGTGTCTTTGCTTTTTAATTTTGTAGCGTTGTGTTGTTGCAACCCCGTCGCTGCATCAAGGATAGGTACCTTCCCGCCGCCCGCGCTCACTCGGACTCGCTCGGGTAGTCAGTCGGCCCCCGCCACGCGCTAAGATAGTTCGGTCCGCGCACGCTGCGATCGTGCGCCGGCCGCCATACTTTGTATTGTAACGTTGATTAAGACTGATTGTGATTGTGCTGTTGCCAATATAAACTGTTATACCGATTCAGATCGTAGTTCATTTCTACATCCCTCGAGAATAACCCTTGAAACATTATTATAGCGGCATATCCGTTATAAATTGCGCCCAACTCGTGGCACGTGCTCCGTACGACAAGTACCTACGAAACGGAAGATAACCGACGCGAGTGCGAACAATCCACGCGAAAACAGTGTTTTACCTAGTCACGGATCGAGTAATCAGTGTACCTACTGGACTATAGTGCCGTTATTTACCGTTTGCGTTCATCACCGAGTGTTACCGTCGAGAAAATGCCGCCGAAAACACGCCGCGCGCACGCAAACGAGGAAGAATACGATGGTTCCAGTAGTGATGAGGAAAGCCACGCGGTAGCTAACCCCGCGACCGTGAACACCACGGCAACGGCTACACCGATCCCGACAACGACATGTAGTAACATGATTTCCATGTCCGAGGAACAGCTCACACGTTTGTTATCCAACGTCATGAGGAGCGTCGCGACGTCGACGCCGACGTCAACGAATGACGACCCTACGGGACCGACTCAACCCACCGCTGCACACACTGGACCGCCCGTGCATGGCATGCACGGCATGCACAACAACTTTACCCGGTGCACGGCCCGCTTCGACGGAGCCGCCCGCAGTACCGAAGCCCTAGAAGCGTTTGTCGAGAGCGTGCTCATCTACAAAGAGTGCGCAAGTGTATCCGACGAACACGCCCTTCGAGGTCTACCTATGCTGCTCACCGGAGACGCCGCAGTGTGGTGGCAAGGCGTGAAATCTACCGTGGAGACCTGGGACGCCGCGATACGCCGCCTGCGATTCATGTACGGCGCCCCGCGCCCCGCCCACCGGATCATACGAGAAATATTCGCGCGCGAACAAAGTGATAACGATAGTGTCGATTCCTTTATATCGCGAGTGCGGGCAGAAATGTCGCGTATATCCTATAAGATACCAGATGTTATGCAAGTAGATATAGTTTACGGCCTTTTACATCGTAAGTTCCGTAAAAGAGTGTCACGCGATAGTGTAAATAGTGTCGACTGTCTACTCGAGCGAGCAAGGTATGTTGAGGAAACGCTAGGCGAGGTAAGTCATACTAAGTCACAAATTCAATCTCGTAACGCGAGTATCTCGACTAATAACAGTAATAACACTGCAAGTTCCGCGAAATCTCGAAATGTAAACATTAACCCTCCGACGGCGACGGATAATCAATGTAACCCTTCGCGCGCTGTGTCCGATTCTAGTTCGAATATTTGTAACGATGCGAATTCGAATACGAAACGTGTTCGACCGCGCTGCGCTTTCTGTAAACGGTTTGGCCATTCGATAGATGAATGCAAAATTAAAATAAAATCGGGTGACCAAGATAATAATGCACCGTTGGCTTGTTACGGCTGCGGCCGACAAGGAGTAATACGCTCGAAGTGTCCGACGTGTAAAGGCACGCCCCCTGCCGCCGCCGCCGCCGATAAGGTGAGTTTCCAAAGTGCTATCACCCATGAATCTGATCTGTCACACCCTACAGTCAAGATAGAAGTTGCGTCTTTAGTAGGTGTTGCAGTGCTAGATACAGGTGCTACTGAGAGTCTCGCTAGTCCCGGACTCTATAAAATATTATTGGACAGTGGGACCACTTTCACGAAAACACGTCGTAACCTCGGCCTCGCCGATGGAACGCAGCAGGTACGTGAGTTGTTATCATGTGACACGAACGTCACTATACAGGGACGCGTTATCCCCACCACTTTCCTAGTGATACCAGAAGCAAATAATAGGACGCTTCTAGGACAGGACTTTATCGCTAGAGCAGGTATATTAGTGGACCTCCAACATAACTGTTGGCATTTTAGTGATTTCCCAGGGCAGAAGTTTACTTTTGTACAGTCTTTTAGCATTACATCCACCGGCGATGCAGAGCTGATGCAGGTTGATACCACCGGCTTGGCGCTGAGAGAGGATGAAGGTACGAAGCTGTCACCTGCTCAAAGGACACAACTCAACCAGCTCATAACTAAGAGAGTTGAGCGCTTCGCCACCGAAGGACCCCCTACAACTTACGCAACTCATCATATCCGGGTTGACGAGAAGCAGGAACCGACCGCTTCACCACCGTATAGGATGTCGCAAGGTAAGAGAGAGTTGTTGGACGGTGAGCTTGAGAAGCTGCTGCGCGCAGATGTAATAGAGGAGTGTGAGTCTCCGTGGGCTGCGAACGTCGTCTTAGTTGCGAAGAAGGATGGCGGTGTCCGCCTTTGTGTGGACTACCGTAAGCTCAACGCTGTGACTGAGCCGGATAGGTACCCGCTCCCGCGCATGGAAGACGTGCTTCACGCAGCGAAGACGACCAGCTACATGACGACGCTAGACCTCCACTCCGGTTACTTTCAAGTTTGTGTCGCTGAAGAGGACCGCGACAAAACTGCATTCGTTACACCCTCCGGCACTTATAGATTTAAGAGGATGCCGATGGGTCTTCGCAACTCTGGCGCCACGTTTCAGAGATTAATAGATCGTTTCAAGTCAAACCTAAATGTGCCTGGACACAAGGTAAGTGACGGCTCCGATATCCCACCAGACCCCCAAGGAAGTAGGCCTGTGACTATTCTTGGATATCTGGATGATCTAATAATCTTGTCACCGAGTTTCGAAGGTCATATTGAAGATCTCGAAGCAGTCCTCGACAGACTCAGGAAGTTCGACCTTCGAGTCAATCGAAAGAAAAGCTGTTTCGCCCGTGACTCTGTGAAATTCCTTGGTCACATAATTGTTCCTGGAGGTCTGCAAGTAGACCCAGAGAAAACCTCAGCTATTGCTGACATGCCTGCCCCGAAGAACGAAAGGCAGCTCAAAGGTTTCCTGGCCACATCCAGCTGGTTTCGAAGGTTTGTACCGAACTATGCTACAATCGCCAAGCCTTTGTCTGACCTGCTCAAGAAGAACAGCAGTTGGAGATGGCATGATGAGCAGCAAGCTGCTTTCGAGCGAATCAAGGAGCTCCTGGTCACTGCTCCCATTCTTCGCCAGGCTGACGAGTCCAAGTCTTTCTCCCTCCGGACAGATAGCAGCGGCTACTGTCTCGGCGCAGTTTTGATGCAGGGGGAGGGCCCCGACGAAAGGCCCATAGAGTACGCCAGTCGCCTACTCTCGCCAGCCGAGCGCAACTACACCACCACAGAGCGCGAAGCTCTTGCCGTCGTCTGGGCGGTAACGAAGTTCAGAGGTTACGTAGAAGGCTCAGAAGTAGTGGTTAAGTCCGACCATCAGCCGCTACGTTGGCTGATGAGTCTTAAGTCTCCCAGTGGACGTCTTGCCAGATGGGCACTGACCCTTCAGGCCTATAATTTACAGATACAGTACACTCCCGGAAAGGTGAATGTGATTGCCGATGCACTGAGCCGCCCAGCTTGTTGCGAGGAAAACCCAGCTGGTTGCGAGGTATGCTTAGTAACAGTAGATATGCCACATAGGACAGCTGAGGATGTGCGCTGTAACCAACTCAAGGACCCAGAGCTGAAGAGTATCGTTGAGGACCTAGAGACTACCGACGATCCCTTCAGAGGGAGAGGATGGTCAGAGAGAGGATACCTGGTATCTGATGGTATATTATACAGGTGCGCACCCGAATCGGAGGATGCTGAGTCCGCCTGTCTCGTGGTCCCTAAACACGAGAGAGAAGCCGTCCTCGTAGAATACCACGACGCTCCCACAGCAGGCCACTTTGGTGCTGAACGTACCCTGCAACGAATCAGGATACGGTACTTTTGGCCAGGTATGAAGTCCTTTGTCACAGACTATATTAAACGCTGTGCAGCTTGCCAGCGATACAAGATAGATAACAGGAAGCCTGCAGGACTACTCCAGACTCCTGCACCCACCCGGCGATTTGAAGTGGTATCTGTCGACTTGTTCGGACCCCTACCAAAGACTCCGAAGGGTAACCGTTGGATATTAATCCTAGAAGACACGTGCTCCCATTGGGTTGAGCTATTTGCGTTGGAAAAGGCTACCAGCGTGGAATGCGCTGAGATTTTAATATCCGAGGTCTTTCTTAGGTATGGAGTCCCGCGCAGGATGATCAGCGACAACGGAATTCAGTTTGTTGCAGAGGTGATGCAGCAGGCCTGTCACGTGATGGGTATCAAACAGTCTTTGACGCCGTTATATCACCCAGAAGCGAACCCCGTTGAGAGGAAAAATCGTGACCTTAAACCACAGTTAGCGATACTGGTAGGAAAGGATCACGCATCGTGGGATACTCATCTCGCGGCCATAAGGTTCGCGATGAACTCCGCTGTTACAGCGAGCACTGGATTTTCACCAGCTTTCCTTACCTTCGGGAGAGAGCTGCGCGCGCCATCGGACGTCGTGGCAGACATGAAGACCATTGTGGACAGCGATAATTTCGTCCACAATATCACTCCTTATCTTCGTAAGTTATCGACGGTGTTGCTCGACGCCCGAGATGTCCACGAACGTAACCAGTCTCTGCAGAAGAAGTACGCAGATGAAGGCAGACGCGCCCCTCCAGAATACAAGGTAGGTGATCTCGTTTTGTTGAAAACGCAAGGAATGAATGATGTCAGCCCCGGGCAGTCTGCGAAATTTATACCCCGGAGGGATGGCCCTTATCGCATCCGCGAAGTAGTAAGCCCTACTACTTACCTGGTGGAGGGAGTTACTAGAAGTGAGCACGTAGGACGTTACCACGTCTCTGATTTGACTCCATTCATCGGTGATGTCGAGGCCCCGGTTAGAGAGAAGCGCAGACGCGGTCGCCCGCGTAGATTTGATTGCTAGCCCGAACGCGAGGGCGCTATGTTCGAACTAGAGGGGGAGTGTGTAGCGTTGTGTTGTTGCAACCCCGTCGCTGCATCAAGGATAGGTACCTTCCCGCCGCCCGCGCTCACTCGGACTCGCTCGGGTAGTCAGTCGGCCCCCGCCACGCGCTAAGATAGTTCGGTCCGCGCACGCTGCGATCGTGCGCCGGCCGCCATACTTTGTATTGTAACGTTGATTAAGACTGATTGTGATTGTGCTGTTGCCAATATAAACTGTTATACCGATTCAGATCGTAGTTCATTTCTACATCCCTCGAGAATAACCCTTGAAACATTATTATAGCGGCATATCCGTTATAATTTTCGTTTTTTGCCACCGACTTCCGAAATTAAAGTTATTTTTCCCCTTTTTTTAGTGTTTTTTTTTGAAGTCGGTTGTTTTTTTTGGAAAAAGTTTTTATTTTTCACTTTTTAGTGGTGGTACCTACTCCATACAAGTTACTACCTGCTATGTAAATAACAGTGAAGGAGTCTAATAATGATATCGTCTACATAGACTGTGGGAAAAATACGTAATATTGAAGCTAGCGCAAGAACTACGCAAGCAAACTTAATAAAATTTATATGGGACCATCTCGGGAGTATACCCTTTCGAACTAAAAAATAATTTTTAAAATCGGTTCACATACGGCGGAGTAATCGGTGAACATACATAAAAAAAAAAAAAAAAAAAAAAAAAAAAAAAAAACAATCATCCGAACGTAGTACCTCCTCCTTTTTTGAAGTCGGTAAAAAATATGACAACATCGCATTTTCTTAGCTTTATAAATGAATGACTGGTTTGAATGAAAATGATTTACTCGGACCTATCAATGAAATTTAGATAAGTACACACATCGTGAGTTTATGTTACGATACTTATTTATCTTAAATAGAAAAATAATTTCTATGCCAGTTGATTATTTGATGACACGGTCTCATGAATACCCTAGAGTTATGGGATTAAAACAAAAAAACACGTTGTTTTTTTATGTCCAATAATGAAAAGATTATGTCAAGGAAGTAGGTTAAAAGAAGTTAAATAAAATAAACATCGTAATTTGAGAGCAGCTAATTTAATAGATAGACATTTACATAGCCTGTTTTTTAGACTCGTAAACTTTAAATATGTCTATAATGGTGTACCAGGAAAGCCACATGTGCAGAAGGAATTATTGCCAAACTTCCTTGTCTTCAACGTAGTCTTTAATCTTTACTAAGGCTTATTTGATAGGGACACATTTGATGTGGGTTTTGAACTTTCCATCGCTAAGTTCTGTAACCGACTTTGGCAACTTGTCTAACCGGATGCAGCTCAATACCAGTATTTTACATGGAGCGACTGCGTATTGCGTATCTGACCTCCGTAAATCAGTTACTGGGTAAGACCCCTTGGTAAGACTGGTTGTCAGACTTTTGGGCTTCTAACTACCCGATTCGATAATAATGATTATCATAATAGTTAATTATGAATAAAGTTATTATGATTATGATAATATAACTGTTATGTCTACGACTTATCGTAAAACATCCGACAATGTTATTGACCCAGATGTACAGCCAGTATATCTTGAGCTGCGGTATTGAACTCAAGTAGTTGTTACATAGGTCAGGATAAAATGGTTCATTCATAGACATTACTGGCATTTGAATAGAGTCATTTATTACTAGCTTGTTCTGTGGGTTTGCTTGATATACAGAGTGAAATTTAATTCATGGACATACTCATAAGGCGTCATTGTACTTGTCATTGGCTCTTGTGATACAGGAACTCCTAGTACACACGGCTACACATCAAGCTATACATTAGAAATGTAATAGATTTACGCGATACTCTCACGGGTGAAACCGCGGGGCGCAGCTAGTAATAAAATAAACCATCAGAATTAGTTCAATTTCTTTTAGGCTTTTTGGTGCGAACATGGGAACGATCTACCGATGACGTCATGGGCTAGCCTCGTCGAAAGTCCATGGCTAAATATAGCCGATGACCTTTCTTCGAAATTAATGTAAGGCAAACGTTTTCTTTTGCGCGATCGATATGACAAAAACCATTAAGGTTTTAATGGTTTTGTTACTAATATACAGTATGTTAACTAACAAAGGGCGTTCCCGTTAACCTGCAATAGTATAGCGTGTATACATGCTAAAAAAAATATTACCATTAAAAAAAAAATGTTTTTTTTTTGTTTTTGTATAGTAAAATATTCACAAAAAATATTAAATTGTTACGGAAAATAAACTCTCTGTACACGCCCACTTGTCACACTTGTTTTTCTACGTTGAAATACAAGTGTGCGTCTACAGTGTTTCTTTTACGTTTAAATTTAATCGTTCCGTGAACATTTCACGACACAAAAAAAAATTTTTTTTTTTTTGTGAGTTTTTTTTTATTTTTATTGCTATACTATACTATTGCAGGTTAACGGGAACGCCCCTTGTTAGTTAACATACTGTATATTTTTAATGTATACAACATTATTTTTTGTTTATGCTAAACCTTTGTGTTCAATTAAATCGATAAAATGTATGGAACAGCTGATTCTTTTTTCGCGATTTCAAGGTTGGTCCCATAGAAAAAGTTGTTCAAAATGATGAGTGCAACGACCCCTTTTCGGGTGTAGCATAAACAAAAAATAATGAATGTTGTTACACTAATCCATACTAATATTATAAATTCTAAAGTAACTCTGTCTGTCTGTCTGTTACCTTTTCACGCCTAAACCGTTGAACGGATTTCGATAAAATTTGGCAAGGCGATAGATGGCATCCCGGGGAAGGACATAGGCTACTTTTTATCGACATACCACGCAGGCGAAGCCGCGGGCGGAAGCTAGTACATCCTTACTATATCCAAACTTTATAATATTATAAATGCGAAAGTAACTCTGTCTGTCTGTCTGTCTGTCTGTCTTTGCTTCACGCCTAAACTACTGAACCGATTTGTGTGAAATTTGGTACAGTCATAGTTTGGAACTTGAGAAAGGACATAGGATAGTTTTTATTACAAAAAATAAAATAAAAAATAAAATTTATTCCGGACATACAGCGCCATCTATTGGTCAAGAGTCGGCATCAATTCAGTACTGAAAATTCATCGGAAAAATGTAAATAAATAGTAAAAAGGTATGAAAAATATAATATAATACAACTTTTAGTACATAGAAAATGCTCTAACGGAGTATAGATAATTCTATTAGTACTATATGTCGAGTTGGTGATCGCGCAATGGTGTCGATCGTTACACGAGTTCGGTTCATGTTATTGTTTTAATTCACGGAAAAAAGTAAATAAATAGTAAAAAGGTATGATAAAAATAATATCAATATAATAAAACTTTTAGTACAAAGAAAATGCCCGAACGGAGTATAGATAAATAATCCGAGTTGTCACTATGCTCGATAGATGGCGTTGGGATCGAAATAGATCGCGCTATGGTTTCGTTACACGCATTTGGTTGGGTATCGGCCGAGCGCTGATTGATTGAGCGCTGATTGACGCCGAGGATTGATCGTTTCGTAAATTTGAAATTGGTTCCGTTCATTTTTGAAGAGATCCCGCGTGATCGGGAACTATGCGCCATGCGGGTAAAACCAAAAATCTGTCGGAAGTCACTATTCCACGCGAACGAAGTCGCGGGCAAAAGCTAGTAATATTATAAACTAGTAATATTATAAATGTGAAAGTAACTCTGTCTGTCTGTCTGTCGCGCTTTCACGCCAAAACTACTGAACCGATTTAAATGAAATTTGGTACACAGATACTCTAGAGTCTGAGAACGGACATAGGCTACTTTTTATCGACATACCACGCGGGCGAAGCTGCGGGCGGAAGCTAGTTTATTATAAAGAAACGAGATTTCTATTTTTGTTTGAATATTTTATATTTTGTTTGAATATTAATGAATACCTAAACTACGCACCTGACCTTTCTGAATAACATTACCAATCTAACTTATATTATAAACGCGAAAGTTTGTAAGTATGGATGGATGGATGGATGGATGTTTGTTACTCTTTCACGTAAAAACGACTAAACGGATTTGGATGAAATTTAGCACACAGACAGTTTATAACCTGGGAGGAGCTCGTGGCTAAGTAATAACAGCCGCTCGGGCCGATCCATCAGGTTAAGCTACGCTTGCCGGGGTTGGTCCGTGGATGGGTGACCATTTTCACATATCGAGTATTATCGAGACTCCTCCGTGCCTCGGAAAGCACGTTAAGCCGTTGGTCCCAGCTGTCATTTGTGGATCTTTGACAGTCGTTACGAGTCGTCAGAAGCACGAAAGTCTGACAACTAGTCCAACCAAGGGGTATCGTATTACCCAGTTACTGGGATGTGGAGGTCAGATAGGCAGTCGCTCCATGTAAAATACAGGTATTCAGCTGCATCCGGTTAGACTGGAAGCCGACCCCAACATAGTTGGGAAAAGGCTAGGCAGGTGATGATGATAGTTTATAACCTCGATTAACATATAGAATACTTTTTATCCTGATATTCCCACGGGATCGGGACTTATGCAGGTGAAATCGCAGGTGAAGGCGCTGCTAGTAAGGTCATATAAATATCCTTTTTTCCACCAGACCTTATTCGGCTGATAATTTCGTTTCATAATCGATAGTAATACGTACTGTGGTTGTACTAACAAGTACCTATGAGATGACGCAAACGACCCTGAATTTATGTAAATACATGCAAATATCTTGTTTTGTGCGTTGAACCGACTTTACGGTTCATTTCAACTCTCTAACTGGAATAGTAATTAGTTTCTCAGTAGTTCGGAGTATGGATTATCGATAACTAGCTGCGCCCCGCGGTTTCACCCGCATAAGTCACAATCCCGTGGGAATATCGGGATAAAAAGTATCCTATGTCCTTTTCCAGGTAATGGTCTACCTAAGTGCCAAATATCATCCAAATTCGTTCAGCCGTTTTAGCGTGAAAGCGTAACAAACAAAAAAACCAAGAAACAAACTCACTTTTGCATTTATAATATTACTAGCTTTCGCCCGCGGCTTCGCCCGCGTGGTATGTCGATAAAAAATAGCCTTATGTCCTTCCTCGGGATGCCATCTATCTCCTTGCCAAATTTTATCGAAATCCGTTCAGTGGTTTAGGCGTGAAAAGGTAACATGCAGACAGACAGAGTTTTTTTTTTTTTTTTAATACAGGAGTACAATTAAATTTTATACATACTATCTTACTAATTAAACAAAATACTTATTACTTATACTACTACTACTAGTTACTTTCGAATTTATAATATTAGTATAGTATAGATAGTTACGATTAGGATTAATGCACTCCATTTAAGTACTTCTTGGGCCTAAAACGTGGCTGATGAAATAAATTAGTTAGTGAAACTCCATAGATTTAATGGGTATTGATAATATCTAGACATTATTATGATAATATATTTAAACACGATAGAAAGAAAACAACTGATTTAATGATTTTTTTGGGTCAATGACCGCACGTATTGTGTACTTCAAATATCAATTAAAAATACATGCGGGGCTGTCTTTGGGGGCTGCCGATACAAATGAAAACGAAGCAAAAATGCGTAACCTTAATGTAATTCAAACGGTAGACGGTAGATGGCGCTAAAAAAAAACAAATCTCTTCAAGCGTGACGATGACGCGAGTTCCATGATTTTTGTTCACTCAAAAAGTGCTCCAACGCGCCTAAAGAAGTTTTCACTTAAAAATAAACTGTTTTTTTTTCGTGTAAGTATACTCCACAGACATGATGGGTTTCAATAACTAACACGAAATTAGCTGGCGAAACTGCAGTAGGTATCATGACATCTGCGGAGTCTCGCTAGCTATTTTGCTTTGACCTTGTATATTTCTCTGCCTTCACCTATTCCCCCTACTGAGGATCTAGACAAAGTGACATTCTATCAGCGATAACTATGATGGAAAAGGCAGAAATGTATAGAACTGACTTATGCTATCAAAAAGCTTATGTCAATCCTGTTGAAAGTCGTTGTAGAAATACGAAACGCTTTCGAAGCGATTGTCACTTGTCTAGGACCTCAGGCGAGATTTTATTTTATATCGTTATTTTAAAAACCGAAAGGTTCTGGAGCGGCGACCGCGTACCGGAAGACGTAGCGTTGGAAGGCCCCCCACAAGGTGGACCGATGACCTTGGGAAGGCCGCAGGAGACCTCCCACAAGGTGGACCGATGATTGGTGAAGGCCGCATGAATCCGCGGGATGCGGGAAGCACAGAACCGGTCGAAGTGGCGATGCTTGGGGGAGGCCTATGTCCAGCAGTGGACGTCTTTCGACTGAAATGATAATGATGATGATTCTAAAAACATTCTTCTTTTGTTGCAGGTCCAAAAATGCTGGTATTAATACTTTAATGATCTAAGTACTTAATTACGAAGATTTACGGAGTCACTATAAGTGCCAAATAGTTAAAATAGTTACCTAAGTGAAGAAACATGGATCCTGGATATTTTGATATTGAAAGGAAACAGAATCCAAGAGAAACAGCGAGTTTTTTATCGAAATTTTGTTTCTGGTACGTATACTTTGTATAGTCCGGTCGCGAAGCAGAAAGAATTTCGTACAATGACCCCTCATTACTTATCTCTATCGCTCGCGCTCAAATGTGTATTGCCGTCGCGCTCGCACATTAGAAGAACCGCCCATAAAGCGCCCTCACGCCCCTAACCGCCGCCGCTGGAGACACCCTGGGCGTCGGGAATCCCAGGCGGATTCCCGGCCACCATAGGCGCGGGCTTGCGGACGGCGAGCAATGGGTAGTTCGCCGTCCGATAAGGACCAGGCCCGCGTCGATGGCGCGTTGTGTTCCACGCGCGCCTCAAAGAGATGTCAGCACACCTGACGGGGTCCGTTAGGACCGACGCCTGCCAGGGTTGCGGAATAGTCCGAAAGGGATACCGGGACCCTGGCAACAGGCAACTGAAGGAACACGGGTGGGTTTTAGTCAGTAAGAGTCTGACACGCCCTTCCGCTCCGCCCAGAGCGGGAGAAGTCATTTGATGATTTCCAACCCAAAAAAAAAAAAAAAAAAAGTGGTTATTGTACGAAATTCTTTATGCTTCGCGACCGGACTTTACTAATTAATTTGATAAGTTAGATTATAACCTCTTTCATCATCATCATCTACCTAGCCTTTTTCCCAACTATGTTGGGGTCAGCTTCCAGTCTAACCGGATGCAGCTGAATACCAGTATTTTACATTGAGCGACTACCTATCTGACCTCCACAATCCAGTAACTGGGTAATACGATACCCCTTGGCAAGACTGATTGTCAGACTTTCGGGCTTCTGACGACCCGTAACGAAACAAACAAACAGGTTAAATATAACCTCTTTGTTAAGAGGAAATAGGGTCGGTATTTTTCTCCATACAAAAAGTCATAATTCGGCTCTCGTCTATTTCCTTCTCCAATACTGGACGAATTTGAAAGATATTTTATAAATTGAATAAGAAGGATATTTACTGAGCCCCTATGTTTTTCTTTTTTCGATTAATAATTGTCAAAGTACAATAGGCCTCCGATGACAGCGGTCTAAACAGACAATTTTGAGCATTTTCTGAGGGTTCTAGTGCTTCTACAGATAATGTTTAATCAAAACGGAAAACATAGGGGCACAGTAAATATCCTTCTTATTCAATTTATAAAATACACGCTTGATGTTATTTTATGTAAAACAAACTCTGTTTTCAGGTACACACGGTCCGTATTCGCGAAAGGCAGGAAAGGACAGCTCAGTATATCAGATGTTTATAGGTCAGTATACGTTTATGTACAGTCCGTCCAACTTATCTATGCATGCGGCAAAACACGGAACTAAAATTTATGTACAGAGTTTGTGATGCTGTTGCATTTTTCCTTGACAAGCAGCGCCACCGTGAACTGCACACTTAAACTGGTCATGCTTTATTGAAATATTTAGAATGTAAGGTCAATTTCTTGATTTTTTTTCATTAAAAAAAACACTACAGAGTAAAAAATTACTTTAATTTCGGAAGTCGGTTTCTTTGGTTTTGAATTTTGGTTTTTTGCCACTGACTTCCGAAATTAAAGTTATTTTTCACTTTGTAGTGTTTTTTTGGAAGTCGATTGTTGTTTAATTATTCAACCGCTGGAATTAAGAAAATACTTCAAATTAGATCATGAAACTTTGCATAATATAACTATAAAGCAGGTCTCACGTTTTTTATTTTTTTTTAATTTCCATTATTTTCACCATAAAAAGAAATTACCTAAACTATTCGAGGCTTGGAGCCGCCAGCTACTCTGTCCCGCTCTCACTCAGGCCGCGAGTGTTATGGTGCGAGCGAGAAAAAAAAGTGAATTTGAGCTGAGGCCCCTAAATGATGGTATGTCTTCTACATAACAGTTTTAATCTCAATTTCTAGGTGTACACCGGGCCACAAAGCGACCCCACGAGGCGATGCATTGGGGGTACAATGGAAGAAACAACTGGAGAAAAAAGGTTAGTTACCTAAGCTTCCAGGGCCTACCACCATCGCTTACAGCAGTATTATTTTAATACTAGTAGCGCCCCGCGGTTTCACCCGCATATGTCTCGATCCCGTGGGAATATCAGGGATAAAAAGTATCCTGTTAATCCAGGTTACTTCACTTCTCATCAGAAAAATCGAAACACCTTGCAAGTTTATGTTTTGTAAGGATTATCAGAAAAATGTGTATATTTAGGAATATGCGAGTATGTCAAATGTCGTTTAATAGTGAATAATATGAGGTTTTCAAATCCTAATGTTAATGTTCTAAATTCAAATTAAATTTTCATAGGTTTCGTTTTTTTTATAACAAGTTATTTTTACCCTGTATGGAATAAGAAGGAAATTGATAAAACAACACAATTAAATGAAAAAAAAAGCAAAGAAACGTTTATTTAATAACTTGTATTCCCTCCCCGAGCTCTTATTACTGCTTCCATACGGTTCTTCATCGATCGGGTGAGAGTCACGATCAAATGTTGTGGCATTCCATTCCATTCCTCTTGGATTGCATTTTGCAGCTGGCTAAGAGTTTCTGGGGCAGGATCTCTTGCACGAATTCGTCTCTTTAATTCATCCCATAGATGTTCAATCGGATTCATGTCCGGGCTTCTTGCTGCCCATTCCATAATGTAGATACTGACTTCGGTAACATAATATCGTACGACCCTCGCGGTGTGAGCCCTAGCATTGTCGTGCATGAATATGAAAGCGTTGCCAATAAAATGTGCATAGGGCATCACGTGAGGCTCAAGACAGTGTTCGATGTACCGATGACTGTTTAGTGCAGGCAGACGTGGCCCAGACACAAAGACAAGCTCTGTCTTTCCGTCGCCGCTGATTCCTCCCCAAACCGTCCACGAACCGCCACCATAGCTGACCCTTTCTTCAATGCAGCATTGTGCGAAGCGTTCTCCATCTCTTTTGTAGACCTTGTTCCTTCCGTCGTTACCATACAGCATAATTTTACACTCATCAGAAAAGAGGACTTTGTTCCACCGGAGGTATGACCAATTAAGGTGCTCACGTGCAAAGTTAAGCCGCGCTTTTCGATGGTCTGCAGTTAATTTCGGCCCATTTGCTGGCTTATGCGGTACCAGTCCACGTTCCTTCAACTTTCTTCTAATTGTAGAGTCACTTACAGCCACCCTACGTACAACATGAAGCTGCTGCTGCAGTTGAAAAGCATTAAGGCGTCGATTTCGTAAAGAAGTTGTTGCAATAAATCGATCATCTCGATCAGAAGTGACCCGATTCCTGCCAGATCCTGAACGGCGCGTAAACAAACCAGTCTTCCGATAGCGTTTGTAGACTCTATGAACAGACGACAGGCTTAGATGCAATCTTTCAGCACAACACGCTGACTAAGTCCAGAATCCAGCAATGCCACCACTTGGACGGCTTCTGCGGGCGAAGTATCCATATGTTTTAGAAAAAAGACGTCCCACAGTCACAGTACACACACAGTATACAGAACACAGAACAAAAAGTTTTAAGATAAGCGCAAATTTTTAGTTTTCAAAGGTGAAATTTACTCCAACTCTAAACACACATTTGTCTCAAAACAGTGAATCATTTCATTCATTTCATTTATAGGATAAACAAATGAAATTCTAATTTTGAATTTAGAATTTTCGCTTATCACTGTAATGGCTAAACTGCCAGCTATACAATCATGTGATTTTTCTCATGGAATGGAAACTTTTTTGTGTTAAATTAGGACAGAAACCATAAAAACGGAAGTGTTTCGATTTATCTGATGAGAAGTGTATCTGTGTGCCAAATTTCATCCAAATCGGTTCAGTAGTTTTGGCGTGAAAGAGTAACAAACATCCATCCATCCATCCATCCATCCATCCATACTTACAAACTTTCGCGTTTATAATATTATATATATGTATATTTAGAATTTAGATTTAGATTTAGATTAGATATTTAGATTTAGAATAGAATTCAGATTTAGATTAGATAGATTACTTCAGTGTCAAAAACGGCTGAACAGATTTGGATGGTATTTGGCAAATGGGTAGACCATGACCTGAATTAGGACATAGGGTACTTTTTATCCCGATATCCCCACGGGATCGAGACTTATGCGGGTAAAACCACAGGACGCAGCTAGTCCTATATATAAAGTATCTGATGTCCCAACCCAGGTCTTGTCGTGGAAATGTAACAGACAAAGACCCCTCTCTAGAATTTGTATATTATTTAAATAAACACAATCAGAGCACCTGCCATCTAATCTCTTCACCACCCTTGGTTGACTGGTAGAGAATGCCTCAGGCATTAAGTCCGCCTTTGTACCTCTTTTTTGAGTGCGAAAAGTTTAAATAAATAAATACACATACAGACAAGAGTTACTTTCGCAATTTGAATATACCTATGGATTCTCTTTAACATTTTAATTCTTCTCTTTTTCAGAAAAAGGCAAAAAGCCGTCTCTTTTACGAGCAATAATCCGCGCATATGGTCTGAAATTCATCATAGGAAACATTATATACGCCTTCGTGGATGCTGCTATTAGGTGAGTGCCTTTTAACTTCCTCTGCTGAGTGCTAAAGCTCGTGGCTTAGTAATAACAGCCGCACGGGTCGATCCATCAGGTTAAGCTACGCGTTTGTCCGTGGATGAGTGACCATCTTTACATACCGAGACTCCTCCGTGGCTCGGAAAGCACGATAAGCCGTTGGTCCCGGCTGTCATTCGTGGATCTTTGACAGTCGTTACGGGTCGTCAGAAGCCCGAAAGTCTGACAACCAGTCTTACCAAGGGTTGTCGTATTACCCAGTTGTGGTTGTGGAGGTCAGATAGGCAGTCGCTCTATGTAAAATACTGGTATTCAGCTGCATCCGGTTAGACTGGAAGCCGACCCCAACATAGTTGGGAAAAGGCTAGGCAGATTGATTGCTGACTGCTGAACGTATTTTTAGAAACTTTCACATTCTAATTGCATACTCAATCTGTAAAAAAAATCTCTAGTACAGTTCGATTCAAACTTAATGGCGGCTCGGAACATGAGGCGAGTCGCTGCGCAGTAACAATTTCGTGTGTCAGCGGGGGTGAGGGGTGGGGTACTGCGCAGCTAAAAGCTAACTTCCGAGCCGCCATTAAGTTTGAATCGATCTGTACTTCTATCGGCATGTCCTAGATCCAAAAATTCAGATTCAGACATGTGACATCAATCATCAGTCTACCAACCCGCACTGGGCCCGCACGACAGATTACAGCCCACTCTCTCACGAAGAGGAGGCCTGTGTCCCAGTAGTAGGAACATTATAGGCTGATTATACTTGTGCTACCCCTTCGCAGAACACAGGCATATTGATATATCATCATATTCTTTCCACAGGCTATCAATTCCGCTATGCTTGGAAGGCCTGATCCACTACTTCTCACCTTCGCACTCTGGAGTGAAGGCACACGAAGCTTATCTATATGCACTAGGAGTAGTAGGGTAAGTTTAGAAATATAACAGCATATTCTTAAATCATATTATTATTCTTAAATCATATTATTATTCTTAAATCATATTATTATTCTTAAATCATATTATTATTTTTGAGGGCGAATTTCTCCAAACTTTTATACGTAGTTAAGTCTTATCCTGCGAATAAATTTTGAATTTTTGTCAATTTTATTCCACGGATAAAACCTTTGATAAAATCAGCCCTAAATCATATTCTTAAATTATATCTTAAATCATATTCTTTTAATATATCTTAAATCATATTTTAAATTATATTCTTAAACTACAGGGTAGCCCGTGAAATTCAAATTTTCTTACGTTTTTAGCAATTTGTAGGTCATTATCTGGTTGTATGTTGATCTAAATATGATTTGCATTCAATAAAAATTATCAATACAACCCACAAGTTCATTTAAGTAATCCTATTGAATGACTGTTTCTTGAAATCATGACATTTGAGGATTATTCTAATCTAAGGAGTTGTATTGCTGATTCTGTGCATATATTACGCACAAAATTTCGGAAAAATCATGGGGACTTTTGCTTGAACCTGGAGTGGTTTAAAACGGGTAAAGAAAATATCGCGATGAAACCGGCATGTCCTAGAACCAAACAATTAAATACATGGAGAGATCTACCAACCCGCACTGAACCCGCGTGGTGGATTAAAGTCTAAATCGAATCAATTCGCTTTTCATGTAGCTTTTGAAAATAAAGCAAATAGCATATTTTAAAGGAGTTTAGGAAAAATGTCTCGGTAGTTGTATAAGTATGCCAAGTTTCGGCTTTAGGCTTTAATCGGCCCTCTCACAGAGAAGAGGCCTGTGTCCCAGCAGTGGGAACATTATAGATTGCAAATCTGGGTTTATTTATATGTGTGTATTTTTGTTTCAGTTTCATGGCGGTTAGTGCTAGTTTAGTCCATCCAATGTTACTATGGTTACTAAATATGGCGATGAAGGTACGAGTCGCCTGTGGATCACTTATTTATCGAAAGGTAATTATTATTTATCTAATACTAGCTGATGCTGATGCCCGCGGCTTCGCCCGCGTGGATGTCGGTTATTATATACTAAAACCTTCCTCGCGAACCACTCTATCCATTGGTGAAAATAGCACAAAAATCGGTGCAGTAGTTTTTGAGTTTATCGCGAACAGGATGACAGACAGACGCGGCGGAGGACTTTTATAATATGTAAGGACTAATATTATAGAAGTGTGATGTTTTTTTTCTCCATTACGCATGATCTGAGGAATGGATTTAGATTTATGGATATATTCATTCATCATCATTTCAGCCGAAAGACCCCGCCCTTGTTCTACTGTAAAGTTTTCTTAGAAATTGTTTTATTAAAGTCGCGTCACACGGTCGCGTCGCGCCTGTTTATTTTTTAAAGGCTCCCTTTTAAGAGGAAATAGGGTCGGTCTTTTCTCCATACAAAAAATCATAATTCGAGGTTCGGCTCTCGTCTATTTTTTCCTCCAATATTGGACCAATTTGAAAGATATTTTATAAATTGAATAAGAAGGATATTTACTGTGCCCTTATGTTTTTCTTTTTTCATGAATAGTTGTCAAATTTGTACAATAGGCTTCTGATGACAGCGGTCTAAACGGGAAATTTTGAGCATTTTCTGAGGGTTGTGCTTCTACGGTTAATGTAAATAAAACGGAAAACATAGGGGCATAGAACTAGTTGATATTTATTTTACTGTAAAAAACATTGCTCTAAGGTGATAAACCAGAGAGAAAACAGGCGAGAGCGTTTGTATGGGGAGGGGACCGACCCTATTTACTCTTTAAGTAACAAGAGCTTGAAATCCGAAAAAAATGCGTTTGAAAATTCCTTAGCCTTTTCGTTCCGAGACTGTACATTCGGTCCAGTAAGCCCACTGACCACTTTGCTGATTTTCAATATAGCATTTCAAATAGTTTTTTTACTAATTATAACTTTTTTTAAAATTATTTTCCAGCTCCTCCGCTTAGATTTAACAAAAGGAGGCAAAGCATCCGAAGGTCTTGCTGGCCACGTGGTCAACTTACTAACCACAGACGCGCAAAGATTCGACATGGCCAGTCTTTTTATGGTGGACCTTGTGAGGACCCCTATAGAGAGCACCCTGATTGTGTACCTGATGTATCGACAGATTGGTGTCGCTACCCTGATTGGGGTCGCATTTCTGATCATGTTTATTCCACTGCAAGGTGAGTAGTATTTTATTTATGAGAAGCTTAATAAGAAAAAAGAGGAGCTCGTGGCTACGTAATAATAAAATCAGCCGTTGATCCCTCAGGTTAAGCTACGCTTGCCGGGCTTGGTCCGTGGATGGGTGACCATCTTTACATACCGAGACTCCTCCGTGCCTCGGAAAGCACGTTAAGCCGTTGGTCCCGGCTGTCATTTGTGGATCTTTGACAGTCGTTACGGGTCGTCAGAAGCTCGAAAGTCTGACAACCACTCTTACCAAGGGGTATCGTATTAGTCAGTTACTGGGTTGTGGAGGTCAGATAGGGAGTGGCTTCATGTAAAATACTGGTATTCAGCTGCATCCAGTTGACAGGAACACCCCAACATAATTGAGAAAAAGCTAGGCAGATGACTGATGATGAATAAGAAAATCACCGAGCTTTACAGTAGTCGCATATGATATGCAACATCTGACATCTCGGCTGACAGTATCAATCTGTCGGAAAATGCGTTGGTACCCTCTGACGGCCAACTCTAGCACCGCGCGCGCTCATTGGTCAAATCAAATAGCGCGCGCTTTCCCGGCTTCCTGTTACACACTTCCGTCCCTTTTCACAGAGGCTTTTTGCAGGAAAGCGAGAGGAAAGATGTTACACATCAAAAAATGTATTTGGGACTCAAACAATGTTTTTTTTTTACATAAAGGATAGTCGTCTAAACCGCTAGTAGCCGGCCATGAAACTATGGAAAAAATAAAACTAGGTTTAACTTTTGTGACAAATATTCATAATACGCCATCAACTACCTCGTTGCTGAGCGTGAGGTTTCGGGTTCGATCCCCTGGTTGGGCAATGATATTGGGTTTTCCCATTGGGAAATTAATTTGCAATTGAGCCGTGCATTTTTCGGGGATAAAAAGTAGCGTATGCCAATATCCGGCGGCCTACCGCCGGATAGTGGCAATATGCAACGTTTTAAGCTTTTTGTTTTTTTTTGGGTGTAGCCCATTACTACAATATATCTATGCAAAAAATCACATCGGTCCGTGTTTCCGTTACCTACTGGATCAAAGACAAACAAACCAACCAACACTATTTTGCATTTACATTATTATTAGGTATAATACCAATATTTTTTCCAGGTTACCTCGGCAAAATATCAAGTAAGCTGCGACGACAGACAGCTATACGGACAGACAACAGAATTAGATTAATGAACGAAGTTATACAAAGTATTGAAGCTATCAAAATGTATGCCTGGGAAAATGCCTTTGTTAGAATTATTGGGAAGGCTAGAAAGTAAGTAGGACATATCATAAAACCTGGGGTATGTTAAGATTTGGCGCCCTGTAGTATGACAAAAAAAAGAAAAATCTTCACTATCGCGGTAGTGGTAGTGATTTATCGGCTGATGTTAAGCCTCGGTCACACACAACAAATACTCGACAGGCTATTCGCTGCGAATACATTCGTTCGCTGCGATTTGAATTAAGCATGTTCACTTTTACTATCTGCGAATCACCCGACGAAACGGATGGCGGGGTCTTTGTTCACTCGGTTCGCTCGCTCACTAAACTCCGCCATCCCCGTCGAACCTAACCTGTCCGAGTTGGGGTGCCCCAAGTCCCAAGCTCGCTTCGCTCGCTCTCGCATCCTTAGTTCTCCTTGTAACAGTAGTAGTAACATTGCCTTTTGTACATAAATAAAGCGTACATTTTATTGCGCAAATACATTTTAAAGCAAGCTAACCTCAACACTCAAACATAATAACAACTGTCACTGACAATGTTTACGGCACTTTAAAGGCTCGTGCAAACTGGCGCGATATCGCAGGCGCGACAAGCAGCGCTACCCTTATCACGCTCGCGATATCGCGCCTGTTTGTAGGAGCCTTAACTGGGTCTAGGTGGCGCCACTATTATGCCGCACTTTATCCGATAGTAAAAAGAATGCCGCTAGCGGCACTATGCACTTCCTTTTATGTTTTTACCATATAAACAGATTATATTGAAGTTAAGTTTTTGACTTATGCATTAAAGCTTCAGAATTATTTAGAAAATTTAGGATAAAAGAGTGAGGGAACCATGTAATGTATATTTACCTACAAAAATATTTTTCCTTTTGTTTACAGGAAAGAGATGAATGTAATAAAAAAAATGTCTTGGCTACGCGCAGTGATGATATCTTGCGTAAAACTGAACACAAAGGTCGCCATTCTGCTCAGCATAATGTCATACATTTCATTCGGCAACGATTTAACTGCAGCGAAAGTATTCGTCATATTTTCCTATTACGAAATTCTGAAATACACTCTTGTCGACTTTCTCCCTCTCGCAATTACGTTTACATTGGAAGCTTATGTGAGTGTAAAAAGGATGCAGGAGTTTTTGTTGTTGCCTGAGGTCGATAATCAAGATGGTGTTGACTTGTTGACTATTGATGAGAAGAATGTGGTTACAACTAACGGCGTTTTTGAGAAAATTGGAAATGGGTGAGTTTTTATGCCTAATATTATAATATTTCGCAAGCGTTTCGAATTAATAGTAGAGATGCATTTGATTTCTTACCTGTTTGGCCGGATACCGTATACCGGATATAAACAAATAGATATAAAATACTTTTCATTCATAAAACAAAACGGTAAAGGTCGTTCCTCTGCGGATCTTAGACAATAAATTTATTGAGCATTGAATATCCGGTCATCATATGAGCCGAATAGGCGGATATCCAAAAGCAGATTTTATGAAAACTTCACTAAGTACAACGACTTCCTAATATCGACTTTAGTCAATGCGCCGGATGTTTACTTACTATTCAGTATCTGACCTGATAGTAAAACCAGGTCGGATACTGAATATTAATTAATTATCCGGCGAATACACCAGATAGTCAATTTTCGTAATACACTTTTACGAAAATTTCATGCTTACTATTTATTTTATTTAATAAGACCAACTAGGTATCTTTTGCCTAGGAAAGCCTGGATACAGCCTGGTGACAGACGGACAGACAGACAGCGGAACCTTAGCAATAGGGTCCCGTTTTAGGGAAATTTTACCCTTTGGGTACGGAATCCTAAAAATCCCCGTGTATTACAACTCCTGTTTCTCCCCCCATCAGTCAGCAAGCGTACATCAAATCGGAAAGCAACCTGGAGCATCTGAAGCCTCAGGTTCTGATCGCTATGAAGGACTACACGGCTCACTGGAAGAATGTAGACGACGACTCTGTGGATGGGAAAATTCCGGCTCTTGTGAATATTAATCTTACCGTGAGTAGAATTTGAGACAGTGATGAAAACTACACATGTTATACAACTTTAGTTTTTGTTTATGCTAAACCCGAAAAGGGGTCATTGTACTCATCATTTTGACACAACTTTTTCTATGGGACCAACCTTGAAATCGCGAAAAAAAAAATCAGCTGTTCCATACATATGTGTTCACTTAAATCGACAAAATGTATGGAACAGCGTTTTCTAATTATGTTGTAATTTTTTTTTCGCGATTTAATTCGCGAATAAATCAAGACCTTTCGGGTACTTCTCGTTGGCCCAGAATCATGAAATTTGACTAGAAGCAAGGTCTCTCACTGCACAAACTTTGACAAACTTTTTTTTAAAGTTTTTATTGTTAAATACGAGGCTTTTGGCTAATTTATACTTGGAATAGAATGTCATTCTTTTTTTTTGTAATGTGCGTTTAGTTTGTGCTTGATCATTTTAATTTAACACTAAATTAACTAACTATTACTTAACTGATGGAATCCTAAACTAACTAACTAATATTAATTAAAACTAACTATACGTACAGTTCTAAAATATGGCGTCGAAATATATTTGTGTTTGTGAAGAATAAATATTTTTTCTTTCTTCACAAGTAAAGGAAAAAGTTTTTTTTTTCCATTACAACCTTAAATTTGCAGCTGGGGAATTGACCGCGACGTATAAAGATGTATGGGAGATATTTTTTTTGAATTACATTGTTAAGTTTTTCATTCGAGCGCCAAACGATTTGCGCAGTATGAAGTTGACTGACACAAATTAATAAAAATAGCACATGACCATCTTTTAACCACAGGTAAAGCCAGAATCCTTAACGACCATAGTGGGCACAGTCGGTTCAGGGAAGTCTACACTACTGCAGGCAATGTTGAGAGAGCTGACGCCCACTAGTGGACATCTGCATGTCCACGCTATCGTGGCGTATGCGTCGCAGGAACCGTGGCTGTTTGAAGCATCTGTAAGTATTTCATGATCAACATTTAGCTGAAAAACGTCCACTGTTTCCCAACAAGTATTAGTACAACCAGCAGTCCTGTGCTTGCCCTATTCAGTGCATTTCTGCGGCTTCCACCAGAGGGCCAATTCTCTTACTTATAAAACGCTCACATTCAAATCGCAATCTGTCAAACTTGCCAAAACTCCTGGTAAATTGATGGTGTTTTTTGACAGATTGCGAATGAGATGCGAATGTGTACGTTTTTAAAAATAAGAGAATTGCCCCGCTGGTCGTAGGTTGATCTTCTGGGAGCTTACCCACCCCCCGGAAGGGTGAAGCTTCCTGTACATGACGCCGGAGAAGCCAGAGTGTCAGAATAAACAGTAAAATCTACGCGGCAGCGGTGCGGCGTTGCGGGAAAGTCCGGAAGTTGCAGGAAAGTTCGAAAGTTGCGGGTAAGTCCGAAAGGGATACCGGGACCCTTGGCAACAGGCAACTGAAGGAACACGGGTGGGTTTTAGTCAGTAAAAGTCTGCCACGCCCTCCCGTTCCGCCCAGAGAGGGAGAACTCATTTGATGATTTCACACCCACAAAAAAAAAAAGCGGTGCGGCGGCATACCGGTGCATGGGCGATATTCATTCGTATACACAAACATGCCGATGAGTGCGCCGGCGTCATGTACCGGAAGCCTGTTAATCCTGAAAATCATGCTCTTTTGTCCAGGTCCGTCAAAACATCCTCTTCGGGCAAGACATGGACCTTCGGAGGTACAAGCAAGTGATAAAATGCTGCCAACTAAAGACTGACCTTGAGATTTTGCCGAATGGTGATAAAACTGTGGTGGGGGAACGAGGTGAGTTAATTTAATACATTAAGGGCAAATTTCACCAAACTTTTATACCGAGTATAAGAGCCCTTACTCCCCTTTTCTGAGGCACTATGTGGGGAGAATGGTCAGGTAGCATATTCCTTGCTTTATCGTTCTCTGCACATTTTGCCGCAATCATGAGTTTTTCTTGTCCATGTTTTTATGTACTACTAACACTAGTGATAAGGTATTTTACTAACAAATTGGACCATATTGTTGTCTGAACTTGATAAATAAATAAATAAGTTTATCCTGCGAATAAATTTTGAATTTTTGACAGTTTTTCCATACAGAAACTGTCAGACGACAATTTTATTCCACGGATAAAAGATATCTGACTTTGATGAAATCAGCCCTTAATGACATTATTATCGGCCTGTGGATCATTGAAATTATCTTACTTTTTGACCCGGAAACATGGGTATCACGACAGCTAGAGTTCGACCCCGAGACGGCTCGGCCGCACAACTCGACCCGGAAAACTCGAACCGACCCGATCGCGATAATGCTGTCTATCATTTAGCTTTAAGGCAAGCGCACATTACAGCCGCATTGGGGAAAAATGCCTTTTGCGGCCCGCAAAAATGTGTGATCGTTCATAAAAAATGTACGAAATCGATGTAGGAAGATTTTTGCAATGCGTTGCGGGCGGCGCAACTCGCCCAAATGTGCGGCAGCCTTTAAAACATTTCGATTTTTAAGGTATCACACGGTCTTTTACTTGTTTATTTTTTTGTCAAAAAGTTTCAAAGAATCCAACAAAACATAAAAAAAAAATCTGTCGAATCATAATATTAATTCCCGCCATTAATTATCGTTTGCCGGCTGTCGCTGAAACCCAGAGCTGGGGCCTTGTCTCGCATAGGGTCGCAGCATTATGCTGAGCGACGGCCGTTTTGCATGAATATGACGCATATTTTCCCTCAACTTGTTATTTTTTGTGTTCTTTCTTTGTGTCAGGTTTACTGCAAGAACAGTACAACTATTTTGTTAATGCCCCTCGGGAATCATCGCATTTCCGAATACAAACGAATGCTAATTTCCATGTCCATCAATTATTAGATTTATCGTGTATAATCATTTGAAATCAGAATTTAAGTGCTTTATTGTTGTTTTGTTTTGATTTCCGTCATCATCTGCCTAGCCTTTTCCCAACTATGTTGGGGTCGGCTTCCAGTCTAACCGGATGCAGCTGAATACCAGTATTTTACACGGAGCGACTGCCTATGTGACCTCCACAACCCAGTAACTTGGTAATACGATACCCCTTGGTAAGACTGGTTGTCAGACTTTCGAGCTTAACGTGCTTTCCGAGGCACGGAGGAGTCTCGGTATGTAGAGATGGTCACCCATCCACGGACCAACCCCGGAAAGCGTAGCTTAACCTGATGGATCGACCTGTGCGGCTGTTATTACTTAGCCACGAGCTCCGATCCGTCTGAATTATATAGAACTGTAAAACTATTTCCTCCCATTTCTAAAATTTATTTATTTATTTTATTATTTATGTACACACAGTAAAATACAAAAAGATACGACATAATTAAAATATGATATTTAATGTAGTTTATTAAGTTAAAAGAGTATTAACAACTCTATACAGGGTGTTAGTGTAAACCCCGTATTCCTAAAACCAGTGGTTTGGTTTAATTTATAGAATGTAAAATCAATGGAAAAATACAACTTTTTTTTTATAAAGAAAATCTACCTTTTTCCACAAGAATATTTCACCACTACACGCAAGGGCAACGAACTTGCGTCTCAACACGGCGGCTGGCGGTTGGTGGGGGCGGGCGGGGCTCGCGGGACGTAACATGACCGGCCGTCAGCTGTTTCGCAACTCTCTCGAACGCGTATCCATGAGTACCGGGACAGTGACGGATATTTACTTTAAAAAATCTTTTAATGAAAATAAGGTTTTTTTTTTTTTGATGTTACTGGGTCATTTATTTTTGTATTTAAGTCAACTACCCATGGTTTGAGTGACAAGCGTGTTTACCGGTCCGGTCAGTACCAAGTGCAAATGCAACTTATAGACATCCGACGACTGTCGAAACACGAAGTTTACAGAGGGACATTTAAAAAAAAATTGTACTGTATGTCTATTGTATTTTATAATGGATTTCCGTAAAGTCACGCCTGAATCACTTAACTAACTAAATTAAATACTAATTTCTAGGTGCCTCCCTATCCGGTGGCCAACGCGCCAGGATATCGTTAGCGCGCTGCGTGTACCAGAACGCCGATGTTTATCTACTAGATGATCCCTTAGCGGCTGTGGATGCTAAGGTTAGAACGACACACTAAGGCTAAGAACTCACGGAGCGGTTTTCAACCACGCCCGCCGCGGTTGTGGAACTGCGGTTTATTTCTAAACTCACGAAACCGGCGATTTGCGCGGTCCCGCAGCCGGCGCGGTTGCGATCATCGCCCTTGCCGGGCGCCAACGTGGCGGACGATGATCGCAAGACGGGCGGTTGTGCAAAATGGCGTCTGATTTCTGTACCCCCCGCCCCGCCGGCTACTGCGGTCGCCCGCCAAGCGACCGCAGAGCGTGCGGGCGCAACCCGACGAGGCGGCGGGTGACTGCCGCGCGGGACCCGCAAACAACCGCGCGCGCCGCGGGTGTAAAACGCGTCGTGAAATGTGCTCTTACTTTTTGCTTATACATCTACATCCTACAGAAATTGCGGGCCCGCAAACGCGGCGGGCGCGGTTGAAAACCGCTCCGTGAGTTATTAGCCTTACACCTTGATTGAAAGCAAACAATAGCTTCTAGAATCTCAACTTTTCATTGTATTTTAAACTTAATATTACATAAAGGTTATAAAAAAAGAAACCAATGAGCCTCTCTGTGCGTATGCGCGGCGAAAATTTCACAACAAAACATTTTGAAAAATCATAATTTTTTCTGTAGTTGGTACTGCCCCGTTGGTCTAGTGGTCGCAAGCGCTACTGCTGAGCATGAGGTCCCGGGTTCAATTCCCAGGTCGGGCAAAGTGTTATTGGGTTTTTCCATATGGAATTTCTCAGTAACAGCCCGGAGTCTGGATTTGTGCCCGGTTGATGGCAATAGGCTCGCCCCCTATTACATGGGACTTAAACATAGCTGGCGAAATGTGGCTGTACTATAGGTGCACCTCTGCCTAACCCCTCGGGCATTACAGGCGTGATGTTATGTGTTTTTGTAGGTGTTAACAATATAATTTAACGTGCTTTCTACATTGTTCTCACATGTATAATTTCAACATAAATGATGTAAGCAATATTTTGTAACAATATTTTGATTTAAAAGAGTGTCCGTGGAGTTTCTTGCCCGTTCTTCTCCATAGGTACCTACTACGCTTTGGAATGGGCAACTAGCTTCATATTTCTGACTGACCGACTCCTTGACAATTCAAAAGTGCCTGTAAATGGTTTAATTGAAATAAATGCTTTGAGTTTGAGTTTAACGTGTGTTTCAGGTGGCCCATGCAATATACGAGGATTGCATCAAAAACTTTCTCCGTGACAAGGCGACCGTGTTAGTGACGCATCACGTACAGTATGCGAAACATGCGCATAATGTGTGCGTTATGAGATCGGGACGGGTAAGTTTTCAGGCTCATTTACACTAGGAGAGTTACTGGACGATCGAAAGTCGGTTATATTTTAGGGTTCGGTACCCAAAGGATATAAAACGGGACCCTATTACAGATCGATTCAAACTTAATGGCGGCTCGGAAGTTAGCTTTTAGCTGCGCAGTACCCCACCCCTCACCCCCGCTGTCACATGAAATTGTTACTGCGCAGCGACTCGCCTCATGTTCCGAGCCGCCATTAAGTTTGAATCGAACTGTACTAAGACTCTGCTGTCTGTCCGTCTGTATCTCATGAACCGTGATAGTTAGACACTTGAAATTTTCACAGAAGATGTATTTCTGTAGCCGCTATAACAATAAGTACTAAAAAACAGAATAAAATAAATATTTAAGGGGGCTCCCATACAACAAACGTGATTTTTTTGCTCGATATTGATAACGGCAACAGGTAGACTCTTGAAATATTCACAGAATATTTAGTAACATATTCACTTTAAAAATAAATAATTAAGTTAAAATAAAACAAATATTTAAGGGGGGCTCCCATACAACAAACTCGAGTTTTTTTGCCGTTTTTATAGATAATGGTACGGAAATCTTCTTGCGCGAGTCCGACTTGCAATTAGCCGGTTTTTTTTATAAAAAGGTTTTTCCTTTACCCACTAGATCGAAGCCCAAGGAACCTACCATGAATTAAAGAACGGGGTGGCAGAATTCGAGAAACTCATAGAAATGGGAGAAAAAGTCAAGGAGGAAAAACAGAAAGCAACTACCTATGAAAACACTGAGAACGTGGTGAGCAATCAATCAATCAAATATGAATCAATCTGATCGATTGATTCACATTTGATTGATTAATTTATCTATCATTAATTTTTTTTTTTCTAACCTAACCTAACCTAACCGAACCGGGTGCAGCTGAATACCAGTATTTTACATGGACCGACTGCCTATCTGACCTCCACAACCCAGCAGGCGTAGCATGGCGCTTTCTATCTCTACGAAGAATAGACATAGCTTTTTCTATACAAAGTGACAGTTCGTTTCTTCATTTTTGACGTCGCACCATAGAAATCTTTCTACAATTTGTCATTTTGCCTTTCATTTCTAACGATCTTTGTCTAGGTCTTTTTTGTAGGTAGACTATTTCGGAAGAAAGTTTTCTATCCTTACTGTCAAAATCACACTGACAACCGATAAATCCTATGACAAAACAAAGAATTCTGAGTCGAATTATATAAAAGAGCGAATTTCGTAAAAAAGTGCAGTTGACTCTTTCTACTTTGCTGCCGTCTCGTACTGTCTACTGTCTACAGGAAACGTCATTTTTGTCTACTCTTCCGTCGACAAAACGGTGCTCATGCTACGCCTGCAGTAACTTGGTAATAAAATACCCTTTGGTAAGACTGGTTGTTAGACATTCGGGCTTCGAACGACTTCAAAGATCCACAAATGACAGCCGGGACCAACGGCTTAACGTGCTTTCCGAGACACGAAGGAGTCTCGGTATGTAAAGATGGTCACCCATACACGGACCAACCCCGGCAAGCGTAGCTTAACCTGATGGATCGACTCGTGCGGCTGTTACTACTTAGCAACGAGCTCCTCTAAGCGGCCGGCCTATAATAAACAGGGTGTTAGGGTAAACACCGTTATCCTTGAAACCAGTGGTTTGGTGTCATTTATAAAACGTAAAATCAATTGAAAAATTACGAATTTTTTTTTTAAATTTTTTCTTACTACTTGAATATTTCCCCTTTCACCTATGCGCTAGGGCAACGAACTTGCGTTGGAGGGCGTGTGAGGTGACCTGACCGGACGGGAGCGCGATCCCACTCTCAGACAGTCAGCTGTTTCGCTAGCGAGCACGGTCTCGCATAGAAACTTTTTAAAATCTTTTAATGAAAAATAACGTTTTTTTTTTTGTTACTGGGTCATTTATTTTTATATTTAAGTCAACTACCCATGGTTTGAATGACAAGACTGTTTACCCTTACACCCTGAATAATATTATTTCTTTCTCACTAGGTTTTGTATAACGTTATGGTAAAATCAGACAAAGCGGACTCGAAACGAAGCGTTAGTAATTTGAATGTCATATATATTTCCTTATTTTTAGTGAACACTTTAGCGGTAGCTATGTTCTATTGTTCATATTGGTGCCGTTTCTCTTGTACACCGAACTAAACTTCAGGGTTTTTTATGACTCTTGAAGAATAGTTATATTGTATTTTTTTTTAACTTAACGTATTAAACTTATAGTGTCTGTACAGACGCCAGCACATCAAGCTACTACAATCTGTCAAATTTCTTTAATAGATTTTCAACTTTATCGCTAAAGCATTAAGGTTCAAGGTTGATTGGGAAAATCTGTCAGTTTCGGGTAGCTTGACCTGCTGGCGTCTGTACATTATAAAGAAAGCCTACTCTATTGTAGCATCTCTACTTTAGTATTGTATAGTTACGTTGTACTCTATTTTATTATATTCTAATCTGATGTAATTATTTCTAGGAACACAGCTACAAACTCAGATCACAGCGCTCCATGTCGGAAGCATCACAACTGTCCTTCAACCTGGACCTAGACAACAATTTAGACCCTAAATATGAAGGTAAGATTAGTTTTATTCATTACTAGTAGCGCCCCGCGGTTTCACCCGCTTATGTCTCGATCCCGTGAGAATATCAGGATAAAAAGTATCCTATGTGTTAATCCAGGTTATAAACTATCTGTGTGCCAAATTTCATCCAAATCCATTCAGCCGTTTTAGCGTGAAAGCGTAACAAACAAACTCACTTTCGCGTTTATAATACTCGTATTAGTTAGGATTTGGAAAGTTTCTAAATTCTTTCTTAGGGTTCCGTGTCTCAAAATGAAAAAACAGAACCCTTCCACAAGTGGAATAATGTATTTGCATTTACCAACTGAGGGCCTAGACAAGTGACAATCGCTTCGAAAGCGTTTCGTATTTCTGCAACGATTTTCAACAGGATTGACATAAGCTTTTCGATAGCTTATGTCAGTCCTATACATTTTTACCTTTTCCATCATCGTTATCGCTGATAGAATGTCACTTTGTCTACGGCCTCTGGTCAATATTCTCTCAGTCAAGTTCTATATCTCGTGTCCCATCTTACATGACAGGTCGCATTGTGTGTTAAAAGAAAATTATTTTCGATGAAATGATGCCGAACTTTATATTGTGGTATTACAAATCTCGTAGTAATAAAATGACCGGACTTAACTACGGTTTACTTTCGTACAATTTTGAACTTAACCCAGTACTTACCTTTCTTCTTTGTAAGTAACGTATTATACATATTATACCTATTACATGTATAACAATAAAAATTATATTCTTATTCTTATTCTTATTCTTATTCTTATTCTTATTCTTATTCTTATTCTTATTCTTATTCTTATTCTTATTCTTATTCTTATTCTTATTCTTATTCTTATTCTTATTCTTATTCTTATTCTTATTCTTATTCTTATTCTTATTCTTATTCTTATTCTTATTCTTATTCTTATTCTTATTCTTATTCTTATCTAAATTGCTACTATTTATTTCTAGGTGAGAGTCAAAAGAAGGGCTCAGTAGACAACAGTGTGTACGTGTCGTACATCCGCAGCGGTGGCAGTACTCTGTCCATGGCGCTGCTGATCCTACTGTTCCTATTGGCGCAATTCTTTTACTCTTCAACAGATGTCTGGCTGAAAGAATGGTAAGTTTCAAGATATTTACTTATTTATTTAACCATTTATGTACACACATAATAAACAGAGAAGAAGAAAAGAACAGAAAAATACAACGTGCCGCTACCAATGGCGACATTAATTTAACACACGTATAAGATTCCGCGTATTTTCTTATGTGTTATTGATTTATTTTCAATTTTCTAAATTGCCATCCTGGAGCAACCTGTACTTAAAGAACTGTAGCGAAGAGGTCATATGCCGGGGTCACGGATCATAAATGTAGGCGAATAGAGGAAAGCCGCGCAATTTCTTAGAAATTATGCTGACAAAGCATAGTACCGATAGAACGTAGGTAGCTTCATGAATGAATCTATTACAAAGAGTGATCTAAATTTTGGTTATGTTTATGTTATTTAGTTTGTTTGAAAATTAAAATTTTACAATTTACGAATTATTTTATTTTATTATAATTCGTAAATTGAAATTTTATGTTTACTGGCCACTAGCCCTACCCGTGTGTTAAAATAATGTCGCCATTGTAGCGGCACACTGTATAAGTAAAAATCTTTTTAAAAACAATCTTTTAATCCTAATTCAGTAATCCCAATCCAGTCCTAATCAAGGTCATGGTCTACCCATGTGCCAAATTTCATCCAAATCCGTTCAGCTGTTTTAGCGTGACAGCGTAACAAACAAACAAACTCACTTTCGCATTTATAATATTAGTTCGGATTCCGGTTGATTACGAATCATTCGGGTTATCAGATTACACATTCATATCTGAGGCCATAGTGTGAGTTTCGTTTAACTATCTCGAATTTACGCATCGACCGCGTTCGGCGCTCCGATTGGCCCTTCACTGGCCTTCACTGGTGAAGGGCCAATCGGAGCGCCAAACGCGGTCGATGCGTAAAGTCGAGATGGTTCAAATAAACTCACACTAGGGCCTCTGGACTGGAATAATTTCTGAATATTTTCTGTTTTATAGGGTGAACTTAGAAGAAGCGAACAGTGCGATCAAAATTGCCAACCAGCCACCACCAAACGCACCACCAACACAGCCACCACCAGGTAAATAATGGCTCAAATCAAATCAAATCATATTTGCATAACACAGGTTCAGATTATATTACAAAGTCAAAGAATTTATTTCAAATAGAAACTTTTGAAAGTCAAAAAAAAAAAAGCCTAACTAATTTTACACTCTAAATTAAGATTAAATAATACCATTAATTTACCTTTTAACTAGAGTAATACTGACCCTATTACGATCATCTCGCCATTTTGTATTGAAATAAAAATATAGTAGTTTCGCATTCTATTTTTTTTTTTTTTGAAATATTGTTTTTAGGCCTCTAGTGTAGCCAGGATACTTTATTATACAGTGTATTCAGACATGGACTAGCTATATTCTAAATACTTAAATATAAACTACAGGGTGTTAGGGTAAACACCGTTATCCTTGCAACCAGTGGTTTGGTTTCATTTATAGAACGTAAAATCAATGGAAAATTACAACTTTTTTTTTCTTTTTTTTTAATCTACGTTTTACCACAAGAGACGCAAGTTCGTTGTCCTATGCGCTAGGGCAACGAACTTGCATCTCAACACGGGCGGGGGGTACGGGATGTGACCTGAACGGCCGCGAGCGCGACCCCTCCCTCAGTCAGTCAGCTGTTTCGCTAGAGAGCACGGTGTCGGATAGAAACTTTTTAAAATCTTTTAATGAAAATTACGTTTTTTTTTTGTTGTGTTCGGTCATTTATTTTTATATTTAAGTAAACTACCCATGGTTTGAATGACAAGACTGTTTACCCTTACAGCCTGTATATTAATGTTTTTTTTTTAATGATTTCCTGTTTAGGGTCCCGACAATTGCCTTGCAAAAACCACAAAGCTTGCGCATTCGCTATGTTCAAACAATAATAAATCGTAAAGTATTAGACATACAGTTCTGAATGTTATGTTGTATTGTAGCTTAGCTCAAAATCTGTCGATGTTCGTTGTCGGGGTATTTTTGTAGTAATTAACAATTATTGGTTGAATTGCATATGTTTTCATTATTGTTTCGATATTCACTTCTTTTTTTAAAGCTACGGAATTGTAACACATTGCTTTGTATTGCAGACGGTAGACAATATTATTATCTTTCAAATAAGCCTATTTTTATCACAGTGTGACTAAAACTTTGAGAGATACGATTTTTTTTTATACTAGCGTAGAGAATATTTCAACAAAAAAAACAAAATGGCTGCCATATAGCGGGGAAGTGTAACCAAGCTTAGTTGTGTGTTTTATTTTGTTTTAAAATAGTTTATATTTAAGTATTTAGAATATCGCTAGTCCATGTCCGGACACACTGTATAGTGGGGTTCGCAAGCCTAATTTCCTCGCTCAGCCTCGCTGTTTTATTTTTGATGTTAATATGGTGTACCTAATTAATATATTTCCAATATAGTGGTAAACTTCGAAGACATACCAACCAACCGCTTCAACTTGACCAGAGAACAGTGTTTATACATCTACGGCGGGCTCATCGGCATCTGCATAGTATTCACGTGGAACAAACTTGTCATCTTCTACAATACTTGCATTCGCGCCTCCACCAATCTGCACGATAACATGTTCAAGTAAGACCGTGTGCTTAGATATTTGACAGTAATTACGGGTACAGGCTGTTCATTATAACTTGTCCCTTGCCGTCATGTTGGCTAGTTAATTGATTCAGGCTTGACTTTGCGGAAATCCATTATAAAATACAATAGACGCTGATATATTTAGTAACCTATTCCGCTTGACTATTCTTCAAGAGTCATAAAAACCCTGTAAGAAATCGACACGTTTTTCACCTCTCAACGAGGCATCTTCAGGATGACGATTGACCAATTGCAAACCAGAACGCGACGTGTTACCAAATCGAGCGCTGGACGCAGAGTCAAAGGCACTATTGCTTGTCAAGCTTAGTTTCAATACTAATTGAGTTCAAAATTGCGACTTAATATCAATCGCGTCAAGGGACAAGTCAGAAGCCTGAAAGTCTGACAACCAATGCCAATATTTTAATGTAACTTTGTTTTTTAATCTCGTAGCCTAATTTGACATTTCTAGTAATTGTTTTTTGTTTTTTCAAAATGAAGTTTGACATTTGCAGCTGTCAAATTAGTCTACTTTTTTGTCAAATTAGCTAATTTTTATCAAATTAGTTATATTTTAATTTATTGTAATGTGTTCCAATTAACTTAAATCCATTTAATTTAATTCATAACAAGCTTCCCCCTGCGGCTTCGCCCGCGTGGTATGTCGATAAAAAGTAGCCTATGTCCTTCCCCAGGATACCATCTATCTCCTTGCCAAACTAATGGTGGTATAACTAATGGTGGTATATAACTAATGGTGGTAACATGTGAACCGGTTCTTAAGTCCTATTAAAAGCGATCATCGCGCAATCATACGAGCGATCGTTCGAACTTTTTGTTCGGTGAACCTGAACGCGTAGTCGCGCCGATAGAGGGCGCTTTCCAGTATTCCAAACAATAAACGACATATGCACGCGATCGATCGAGTAATCAAAATCAAAATCAAAAGTCATTTATTCAAACTACGCTGAGAATCAGCACTTTTCGAACGTCAAAATTACATAAGACAGTCCCCCCAAAACGCCCACCCTTCACCACTTCCTAGTGCTTTAGCTGGGGAGAAGAAGTGGCGCAACAAACTCCCCAGCAGCACAGCTGTCTGTTCAGTTAGAAAAATTTGATTCTATACAAAAGTTTGCAAAATCATTTACATTACGCAACATAAAACATAAATCTAATTAGCCATATGTCAGCTAGCACACGCCAATATACCAACCAAAAAAAAAAGAATATTATAAAAAAAAAACGAGAACTATATGTACTCAAGCAGAAATAAGTAGTTAATATAAACATAAATTAACTAAATAAAAGCCTCTAGGCACAAAGGGCGTGCCCGCTTACATATAGCTATTTATAGCTGCAATTGGAAGTTAAAAATGATAAACTAGGACCATCGAAGTAAATAAATAAAAATGAATTACTAATAACATTAACAAAATAACATTAACAAAACCGAGATCAGCAAGACGACCAGTCACCACAAGCAGCAACCATTCACGAGCATAACGCAAAGATCAGCCATTACCCCCCTCGCCATATTTGAGGGAAGGAGACAACCCGACCTCCGACACACGCACGACAATCGCTTTTAAATAGGACCGCGTCCTTACCAAACGGTTCCATGTTGCCCAGTAATTGGGTTGTGGAGGTCAGATAGACCGCTCCATGTAAAATACTGGTATTCAGCTGCATCCGGGTAGACTGGAAGCCGACCCCAATATGGTTGGGAAAAGACTAAGGTCTATTTAAATCCTTGTTTCCAATATTGATGTCATTTCCACTTAAACAAAACATCAACTTTATGCTAGTGTAATTGAAGTTGATTTTAGACTGACTACTACAATTGAAAAAGTCGTAAAAAAATATGAAGTTGTAGCGCAAACTGAACCTTATGCGTAAGGGATTACAGTAGTTTTTCTTAAAACTCGTGTTTGTTGACATGTTTGGCAAATAAATTGCGAACGCAGCTTAGTCAGATGATGACCCTAACCACTACTTTTCTTCCACAGAGGTGTGACGAGCGCTCCCATGTGGTTCTTCCACCACAACCCATCAGGTCGGATCCTGAACCGGTTTTCCAAAGATATGGGTCAAGTGGACACGCTGCTTCCCGTCGCGTTGGTCGACTGTCTTGGAGTGAGTCTAGCATTAAGTAAGAACGCAGATAGTCTGCGTTCACATAGCGTTATACAGGGTGTAAGGGACAGCCCTCCGCAAACGAATGGGATGAATTCAGCATATCATACTAAGACGATCGGTACATGAAATTATTTTTGGAACGTTATGGGAATCCAATAAACCTGATTTGTATTATTAACTCACGCGCAATGATAATTACCGTTGCAAAACCCGCGTAGCCGCAACTCCCCGTGTCTGGTTTTTTGATTTTAGTTGTTTTATTTACATAAATGTTGTGCGCGTACAAAGAATGTATTTTTACATTGAAATAAAGGAATAGTAACTGAATAAACGGTAAAAAAATGAAAACTTTCCTGAATAAATTTTCGGTGGAATATGATTCAGAATAAGGAGCTGAATGAGCCCTGTTAATTTGCGGAGGGCTACACCCTGTATAAATAAAAATGCGTTCAGTTCTTACGATATTTTATTGTGTTTATGGTACAATATTAGAATCATGATCTGCTTGCCCTTGTCCCATGTTACTTGGGGTCGGCGCAACACGTTTTCTTTTTCCACTTTCCCTGTTTTTTTTTCCGTGGGGAAATCCTCTTGGATACCCTCCGTCTTGGGTGAACGGAGGGTTATGTCGGACTCCTACCGACTAAAACCCCACAAACATGAGTCGGGGGCCCGGGAGATACTTGTACAGTCGCCGCACCCCCGACTGGTATCAGCTCGCCATGCCTAGCGGGCCCCATCACAAAGTGTTCACTCCCTTCTCTTTCATATCAATCCATCCATTTTTTCTTTGGCCGTCCTCTCCCTCTCCATCCATCAACATTTATATTGATAACTCTTTTGTGGTGCAATTTTTAGAATAATAAACCTTAGTTTATTTTTATATTTTATTAGAATGGGGTCACACGGCATTACTCCGATGTTGTCGCATATGATTAAAAACAAAGGGTGTATACAACGTTCCGTGCTTTTTCCGTGTAATCCCAATATTATGCAATAAAATATCGTTCAGAACCCTAATAGGGAATATGCATGTGATTCAAATATGGGTCAAATATTTTTTTCTATAAACTATGTTACTTCAGAATTAAGCCTCCATCAATATTTTTGAATAAAATTTCTTTTTGAGCGAGAAATTAATTTTTAAAAAGTCCCAAAAAACTGTGGGTAATTCAAATACTTGAAAAGGCTAAGAGCGGATGTGACGTAACAATCCGGGGTAACAATCAAAATGTCAATGTCAAGTCAATGTCAAACGCTCATAGAAAAAGGAGTGTTTGACGTTGACTTGACAGTTGCTTGTCTGTTTTCACGAACTGTGACGTCACCACACCAAGCGCGCCAAATGGAGGGCGTTTAAATAGCCCGGATCGGTTGGATATTTTTAAACATTTTTTTAACTACTTTAAATTGCTTTTTTGCCGTCGAATTTTTTTTACTATTATTTGACGATGTAAACTATCGAATAAAAATATTAAAAAAATACATGCATATTCCCTATTGCATTACACACGATCAATCACAATCTGTTTCATTTTGGCAATTCAACAACTCCATTGCGTTAAAAAATACAATAGACGTAGATATATTTAGTAACCTAAGCGGAATAGGTTACTAAATATAAACTATTCCTCAAGAGTCATAAAAAAACCCTGTAAGAAATCGACACGTGTTTCACCTCTCAGCGAGGCATCTTCAGGATGACGATTGACTAGTAACACGCGCCCCACCCCCCAACGAGGCATCCCCAGGACGACGATTGACCAGTTGCAAACCAGAACATGACGTTCACGACGTGTGTCAATTATCATTGCGTTATTTACGTTGCTGAGCAAACAATTTTTTTTTTGTATTTATTCGCAGTTCTTCTTGGAAGTAATGGCCATACTAGTAGTGGTGTGTCTCGTGAACTGGTGGCTACTGATACCTACTGGTGTGGTGGCCGTGCTACTGTTCCTACTGAGGGACCTGTTCCTGCATACCAGTCGAGAGCTGAAGAGGATTGAGGCTATCGGTGAGTTTTTTTATTACCTAGCATACTACATTCTCAAACTCTTATCTACAGGATGTTAGGGTAAACACCGTTATCCTTGAAACCAGTGGTTTGGTTTCGTTTATAGAACGTAAAATCAACGGAAAACTACAACTTTTTTTTTAAAGAACATCTAAAGTTTACCTCAAGAGTATTTCACCACACGCACTATGGCAACGAACTTAAGTCTCAACACGGGCCCGGGTCGCGGGACGTGACCTGACCGGCCGCGAACACGACCCCTATTGTATATTTATTCATGTGTTGTGTAGGTAGGTAGGAGTGGCGGTGACCTCGGGCGCATATCCATGAATTTGCGGACGGTGTCGGATAGACACTTTTTAAAAATCTTTTATTATTATTTTTATTTTTTTATTGTGACTCGGTCATTTATTTTTATATTTAAGTCAACTACCCATGGTTTGAGTGACAACGGTGTTTACCCTTACACCCTGTATATATACATAATAAATTAAAGTCGCTTTTCGTGTTTGTCTGTATGTCCGCATTTTTCTTCTAAACCACGCAACACATTTTGATGAGATTTTCACCATCGTTTAGAGAATTTATTCCGGAAGGTTTATGTGTATAATACGTTACATGTAACTAAGAAATCTCCATGTTTTGTCAAGTCGCGGGGCGCTACGCCTATGTTCAGCATTGGACTCCTGTAGGCTGGTGACAATGATGATAAATTGGTCTTGGAGGCCTTAATAAGTCTTCTAACATAATGCTTTCTCCCATCAGCTCGAAGCCAGTCCCTCAACCACCTATCAGCGACAGTCTCCGGCCTGACCACCATCAGATCAGCTCGCCAGCACCAACGCACCCTGGTCAGAGAGTTTGACAAGCAACAGGATCTGCACTCTTCATGCTGGAGCCTTGTTCTCAACACCACCAGGGCTTTCGGATTTTGGATGGACATGATATGCTGCCTTTATCTGGCGTTTGTTACGTTTAGCTTCTTCTTATTCACTTCTGAAGGTAAGAAGGAGTTTCTTTATACATTTATAGGACAGGACGTTGACGTCCATTGAGTGGATGTAGACGTCCAGTGAATACAAAGGTATATAAAACACTGGTAAGTTAATATTGTGTCATTTTATTAAGAAACCTAGGCCGTCAACATCCACTGCTTCATACGTGCTAAGTATTTCACGGGTTGCGAATCGATTACTTTAATATGGTTGCCAAGCTATTTATACTCGTCACAATGCATGTGATGAAGTACCAGGAGAACTCCTCAACGATTAACGTCCCTGTATCGGGAATAACAATGTTTTGTAAAAGTTGTTGAGCAGTTGACAAAAGGCTGTTGTAACTTAAATAAATTAAAGGTGACCTTAGTGGGTCAGATAAAGCGAAAAATAATAGTATATTTTACAACTAGTGAATAAAGGACGGATTTAATGCGAGCCATAGATGAATCACGAGCAGATGAAGGGTTCTAACGACTGAATCACGATCGTAGCGAGTGATTCAAGTGTTTTTATTCACTGTTTTCAGTGAATAAAATAAGCTTTATAAAATAGTATATTGTGCAATTAGTGAATAAAGGACGGATTTAATGCGAGCCATAGATGAATCACGAGCAGGTGAAGGGTTCTAACGACTGAATCACGATCGTAGCGAGTGATTCAAGTGTTTTTATTCACTGTTTTCAGTGAATAAAATAAGCTTTTTAGAGGGGGAATGGTATAAAATAGTATACTGTGCAATTAGTGAATAAAGGACGGATTTAAAACGAGGGCCACAGATGAATCACGAGCAAGTGAAGGATTCTAACGACTGAATCACGATCGTAGCGAGTGATTCAAGTGCTTTTCATTCACGGTTTTCTGTGAATAAAATAAGCTTTTTAGAGGGGGAATGGTATAAAAACTTTATTTTTATTAAGTACCCTTTTATTGCTAATACTGTACACTGAGACTTCATTAAATTTTCTTTTGCAGATACCCTGGGAGGCAACGTCGGCTTGGCTATTACTCAAGTAATAGGCTTAGTAGGCATGTGTCAATACGGGATGAGGCAAACAGCCGAAGTGGAGAACCAAATGACTTCAGTAAGTAACAACAGTAATATACAGGGTGGTCCCAATTTACCGTTTTATAATATTACGTACAAGAGGAGCTCGTGGCTAAGTAATAACAGCCGCTCGGGTCGAACATCAGGTTAAGCTACGCTTGCCGGGGTTGGTCCGTGGATGGGTGACCATTTTCACATATCGAGACTCCTCCGTGCCTCGGAAAGCACGTTAAGCCGTTGGTCCCGGCTGTCATTTGTGGATCTTTGACAGTCGTTACGAGTCGTCAGAAGCACGAAAGTCTGACAACTAGTCTAACCAAGGGGTATCGTATTACCCAGTTACTGGGTTGTGGAGGTCAGATAGGCAGTCGCTCCATGTAAAATACTGGTATTCAGCTGCATCCGGTTAGACTGGAAGCCGACCCCAACATATTTGGGAAAAGGCTAGGCAGATGATGATACTATTATGGATATTGCTATACCCCTCGGTTTTTTAATAAGCGAAAATTAATGTTATTTTGTCTTGCAGGTTGAAAGAATACTAGAATATACGAATCTACCACCGGAAAAACCTTTAGATTTGGACAGAGATGCTTTGAAAACTGACCATCCTAACCTTGACTTTGATAAGTGGCCCACTAAAGGTAAGTTCTATCTAACAACTTCCCAGTTTTTAAGCATGTTTTAAATTAATCTACTGATTTGATGGGTCGTTGAGAGCAGTGGTGGCCCAGAAGAGCAGTTCATCATCATCATAATCAGCCTATAATGTTCCCACTGCTGGGACACAGGCCTCCTCTCTGTGAGAGGGAGTGGGCCGTAATCCACCACGCGGGCCCAGTGCGGGTTGGTAGATGTCACATGTCTTCGAATTTTTGGTTCTAGGACATGCCGGTTTCCTCACGATGTTTTCCTTCACCGTTTTGAGAGCAGTGGCGATGAAAATAATTTACACAAAGTAAAGCGCCTCTCAGGGTTCGAACCTACGACCTACAACTCGTAAGTCGTGGCCGTTACCACTGGGCCACCACTGCTCTAAGAGCAGTTGAAGAGCAGTTGCTTGCACCTAATGTTCGTCAAATTGTGATTTGAGGAATGTTTTATTGCTTTAACCTATTTAGTCCCGGCCGTAATACCGATACCATCACATAATAAAGTTAACTAACCATAATCTATTTTACCTCATATTTTGCCGACATTGAAACAGCGAATCAATTTTCATGTCTCTCTCTTAAGGCCTAGGCCACTTCATTTTTGATATTCGGATAGCTCATGGTCTAAATCATCTGCCTAGCCTTTTCCCAACTCTGTTGGGGTCGGCTTCCATTCTAACCGGATGCAGCCGAATACCAGTATTTTACTCAAACTCAAACTCAAACTCAAAGCATTTATTTCAAATAAACCAATTACAGGCACTTTTGAATTGTCAAAGGGTCGGTCAGTCAGAAAATATGAAGCTAGTTGCCCATTCCAAAGCGTAGTAGGTTCCTATGGAGAAGAACGGGCAAGAAACTCCACGGACACTCTTTTAAATCAGAATATTGTTACAATATTATGTTGTTTACATCATTCATGTTGGAATCATACATGTGAGTACAATGTAGAAAAACGTGCAGGTTAAAAGAGTCCGTAAATAAAAGATAAAACGATACAAAACAATTCAAAAATTAAAATAAATCAAAATAAGCCGTGGCAGCTAAGAGATGACCAGTCCCTACTGATGGCGCCCGTTCACGAACATGACGCATGGATCAGCACCATTCAGCTCAACCATTTTGAAGGGAACTTAATGATCCAACACACACGCCACCACCAGCGAAACATTAAAGTGAGCATGACATGCTTTCAGCCGCCAGGGCACATTCAAGTCAATGAAAGACGTACCTAGTAAATGGTAGCTTTAAGGTACTTAGATAAGTACATAGTGCTCACACACATGTGCTATGCAGTTATACAATACTAGGAGATTGAATTTATACAATGTAAAGATAGTTTTTACAATCTTCAGCAGCTCCAACAATATTTTCGTATGCTAATCAATTAGTTGTTGCGCCCTGTGGAGCTGGACCAGCGCTGAGCCAAGCATTTTTGTCAGTGATGTAATCCCCCAATTTATAATATGCTTGGCGGCATAGTGTGCGTTTTATACAAGATTTAAATTTTGTTTCATTCAGTTGGAGTATGTGGGGAGGTATTTTATTGTAACATTTTAAACAGTACCCCATGAAGGATGAGTCTACTTTAGCCAGTCTGAAGCCCGGTTGAACTAATTGGTCCCTATTCCTAGTCCTATAATTGTGTTTTTCACCTCTTTTACTAAAAAGACTTAGATTTTTCCTTACGTACATGATGTTTTCGTAGATATATTGACAAGGTACCGTCATGATGTTAATATCTTTAAACAGTTCCCTTAGAGAATCGCTCATACGGAGGCCATATATTGCTCTGATAGCTCTTTTCTGCAGAATAAAAATAGACTCGATATCTGCAGCCCGTCCCCATAGTAAAATACCGTAAGACATGATACTATGAAAGTAACTGAAATAGACTAGCCTCGCGGTATCTACATCAGTGAATTGACGGATTTTTCTCACAGCATATGCTGCTGAACTTAGCCGTCCTGCAAGAGATGTTAAATGAGGACCCCATTGCAGCCTTGAGTCGAGTGTGATCCCCAGGAAAACAGTCTTATCGACGAATTCTAGTTTCTCCCTATTCAATATTATGTCACAATCACTACTTTTAACATTCGGTAAAGCAAATCTCATGCATTTAGTTTTTTTCCCATTTAATACTAAATTATTAGCAGTGAACCAATTTTGGACCTGCAGTAGGGCGTTATTAAATGGAGCGACTGCCTTTCTGACCTCCACAATCCAGTAACTGGGTAATACGATACCCCTTGGAAAGACTGGTTGTCAGACTTTCGCGATTCTGACGACCCATAACGACTGTCAAAGATACACTAATGACAGCCGGGACCAACAGCTTAACTTGCTTTCCGAGGCACGGAGGGATCTCGGTATGTAAAGATGGTCACCCATCCACGGACCAACCCTGGCAAGCGTAGCTTAACCTGATGGATCGACCCGTGCGGCTGTTATTACTGAGCCACGAGCTCCTCAGTTGCTTGCACCCATAAACACAATGCGTGCGTGCATTACGTTAGGCAATACAGTAAATAGCGATTTTTCACACCAAAATTAAAAGTTGATTCCAAACAATTATTTTTGTGCAATTTTACTTAATTTGATGTACAGAGACGGCTATGTGATGGGTCTTTTTACACCCTGTATAATATTCAGGAGTATTTTCACTTCTGAATGAATTCCCATGAATTCAAAGCTAACATGAATTACTTACAAAAAAAAATTGTTGAAATTCACAGAACTATCGATATCTAGCGATATGCAGATAAAAAATACCTAGTCATAATTTCAAGTATACAGCAACGGTACTTCGTCTCTTTTGTGAAGTTTCGCTTTTATTACATAATCAGCCTATAATGTTCCCACTGCTGGGACACAGGCCTCCTCTCTATGAGAGGGAGCGGGCCGTAATCCACCACGCGGGCCCAGTGCGGGTTGGTAGATGTCACATGTCTTCGAATTTTTGGTTCTAAGACATGCCGGTTTCCTCACGATGTTTTCCTTCACCGTTTTGAGAGCAGTGGTGATGAAATTATTTACACAAAGTAAAGCGCCTGTCGGGGTTCGAACCTACGACCTACAACTCGTAAGTCGCGGCCGTTACCACTGGGCCACCACTGCTCAAACTCGCTTTTATTAAAAGAGATCATTCACCGTCCATACATTTTTGGCCTAAATGTGAAAGTGCCAAAAAAGAGAGCTATATTCCGAAAGAGTACGTTTTTCTGTTAATTTTTGATTACTACAAACTGTTACTTTAATTAGATTACTATTAATTATTTTAACTAACACATACTGAAAACAGTATTTTTCAAAATCGTATAACAGCGCAGGGAAATGCCCTACAGATTTGGTCTGATAGTGAAAAGTGTAGAGACGGAATATATCATTGTTTTTGTTTTTCATAATTTAGCCCAAAATGAATGATCTCCTTTAACCCTTTTTTTTTTTTTGATTTTGGTAAATCATCCAATGACTTCTCCCGCTCTGGGCGGAGCGGAAGGGCGTGTCAGACTTTTACTGACTAAAACCCACCCGTGTTCCTTCAGTTCCCTGTTGCCAAGGTCCCGGTATCCCTTTCGGACTTTCCCGCAACCCTGCCATGATCTCCTTTGACTCTGAGTACTCATTTCAGGCGAGATCGTATTTGAAGATGTATCCCTGGAGTACGAAAAGCCCCCTGGCGCAGCCGGTGAGCCGACGTACGCGATTAAAGGAGTGAACTTCTCTATCAAAGCTGCAGAGAAAGTAGCCGTGGTGGGACGAACCGGCGCCGGCAAGAGTTCACTGCTTAGCGCGCTGTTCAGGTAACACTTTACATTGTAATCATTTACTAGCTTGCTTCACTTCTAACCGTGTTTTTGATTTTGGGGACGATTTATAACCGACTTCTTCAAAAAGTATTAAGGTTCTCAATTCGTCTTATTTTTTTTTTTTGTGTGTTTTTACACGATTACTCCGCCAATTATGAATCGATTTTGATGATTCTTTTTTTTGTTTGGTAGGTCATGCTTCAGAGGTGGTCCCATATAAATTTTATTAACTTTGCTTACGTAGTTTTTGAGTTAGCTTCAATATTACATTTTTCCCACTTAGTATATGTGGACGATGTATTAAGTTACTCCGTCACTGTTATTTACATAGGAGGTAGTGGTATTCGAATTTATGTGGCGTAGATACCACAACTAAAAAGGGAAAAATAAAAAGTTTTAACAAAAAAAAACCGACTTCTAAAAAAAAAATGTGAAAAATAACTTTAATTTCTGAAGTCGGTGGCATAAACGAAAATTGAAAAGCAAAGACACCGACTTCCGAAATTAAAGTTATTTTTCACTTTTTAGTGTTTCTTTTGGAAGTCGGTTGTTTTTTTTTTTGTAAAAAGTTTTTTGATACAAATTTTCATCAACATTTTTTTTTTTACCAGGTTAGGCCGCGTGTCCGGCTCAGTGTTAGTGGACGGTGTACCAGCCCAGACCGCAGGGCTGCGCGCGTGGCGCTCCCGACTGTGCGCGCTGCCGCAACGACCCGCTCTGTTCGCGGCCACGCTGAGAGACAACCTAGATCCTGAGGGGCTTTATTCAGATGCTGATATTTACAAGGCTTTGGATCAGGTCAGATTTATGAATATTATGGTGCCTGTTATGTTTATGGTGGTGGTTTTAATAGAAATAGAATACTCTTTATTATTTACACAATAAAAAAATAAGTCAAGCCATTAAAGTAAGTTCGTCGTAAAATCGTCGTCGTGTTTTCTCTTGCTGGGGTACATTGTCGCGTTATCGCCAACTAAATATCGCGCGCTCTCTTTCGCACAACCCTCGGCATCTCGCTGAGCAGCAGAGAGCGCGAATATTAACATAGTAAAAAGCACAGTTCTGCAGTTTATGGCTTACTGGCTGCACCCTGCGGTTTCACCCGCGTAGGTCTCGATCCCGTGGGAATATCGAAATCCGTTCATTGGTTTAGGCGTGAAAAGGTAACAGACAGATAGAGTTACTTTTGAATTTTAATATTAGTATGGACTAGATACTGCACTTGACTTCGTCTGCGATCCAGGTTGAAAAGTAGCCTATATACTTGTCCAGCTCATGGCCTACCCATGTGCCAAATTTCATCCAAATCCGTTCAGCCGTTTTAGCGTGATAGCGTAACAAAAAAACTCACTTTCGCGTTTATAATACTCGTATTAGTTAGGATTTGGAAAGTTTCTAAACTCTTTCTAAGGGTTCCGTATCTCAAAATGAAAAAACAGAACCCTTAAGTCTCACTTCGCTGTGACAAACAAACACATAAACAAAAAAGTTAGGACATTAATTTCCTATTATCTATTCTAGGTGGAACTCCGAGAAATGGTATCCAACATGCCAGCCGGCCTCAACACAAAGGTCGGTGACGGCGGCGGGAACCTCTCGGCGGGACAGAGGCAACTGATCTGCTTAGCTCGCGCGGCTCTAGCGGGGTGTAAGGTGCTAATACTTGACGAGGCGACTGCTAACGTTGATACTGAGTAAGTGCTTTAATTATAAGGGCTCTATTAGTGCTTTAACTGTGAGAGAGATACAATCAATCTAACACCTCATTCATCATCTAATTATAGGCAAAACAGCTATATTGTGCGCGCAAGCAGAAGTTTTAATGAGATATGCAAGCAGGATCCTAAATGAATGAATGAACTAGTGTGAATTCAGCCAGAAGGTGCTTAAGCCTCGAATTTTTCAAGTAGCAGTTGTTATGTTGAGCTGATGACTCATTGCAAGCAAATGTTAATTTACTATTTATTTCCTACTGTGTAAATTTGTAACTTTCATTTATAATTAGTGGCGTGTTGCCTTTTGTATGTTTATAATGCTAATTTTACTATAAGTCTAAACGTGAGAACTTGTTTTTGGCTCTCTGGCAATTATGTATTCCTCTTTTTGTGTTTTTATTAGCTGTAAGTAAGTAGCATAAATTAAATAAATAAATAAAACACAGTGCCGGCGGCACGGACCGCCGACTTTTGCCGAGCGGCACTCGTTATTTGTCGGCTCCTTTGTACGGCCGGCGCACCGCGGCCTGCTTGGCGGCACGGCGGCACTGTGTGTAGGAGGCCAGGCCAGGGGTCGGTGAACTGCGACTCGCGAGCCCATACGGTTCTTTCGATGTAAAGTTGCGGCTCTCAAATTCCATACGCAAAAATTGACGGCGAAGTGGGACAAATCCTGAAATCGCAAAAAAAAATCAGCTGTCCTCTACATTTATGATCGCATAAGTACTCATCTACGAGTACGTCAAAATGTAGGGAACAGCTGATTTTTTTTTCGCGATTTCAGGGTTGGTCCCATAGTCAAAGTTGTTCATAATGATGAGTGCAATGGCCCCTTAAGAGATTTCGTGTATGAAAAGATATACCTTATATACAGGCTGTAAGGTTAAACAGTCTTGTCATTCAAACCATGGACTTAAATATAAAAATAAATGACCGAACACAACAAAAAAAAAAAACGTCATTTTCATTAAAAGATTTTTAAAAGTTTCTATCCGACACCGTGCTCTCTAGTGAAACAGCTGACTGACTGAGGGAGGTGTCGCGCTCGCGGCCGGTCAGTTCACATCCCGTACCCCCCGCCCGTGTTGAGACGCAAGTTCGTTGCCCTAGCGCATAGGACAACGAACTTGCGTCTCTTGTGGTAAAATGTAGAATTAAAAAAAAGAAAAAATTGTTGTTATTTTCCATTGATTTTACGTTCTATAAATGAAACCAAACCACTGGTTGCAAGGATAACGGTGTTTACCCTAACACCCTGTATGTTTGTAAGGGCACGTTCTCAAAAACGGCTCTACAGATTTCGATGAAAGTGGTAATATAGTTTACAGGGGTGAAAGGGTGGGTCAGTTAACAACGAGACGCGCACTTTTTTATGATCCAATACAATATCGAATTTATTAACTACACAATAAGGTACACGCGCTGCGCAGCACCGCGCATCTCAGCGTACTTTGACACGTGTCAACACTCGCACTGTTCGATAATTGTTAAATACTGCGCGCAGCGTCGCGTCGCTTCACGTCGCGGTCTCAGCTGACCCAAGTCTCTTAACTGGGAATATTCGTTTTCTCTATTTTCACAGCCTCGGGAATATGATACAACGTTACCTGGACGATATGTTTATATATTTTCACCCGAGACCTCGGTCGTCTAGCTACTGTTTCATAATACAGCCAATAAAATTTTAAAATCTTTGTCCGTAGCACCGACAAGCACATACAGCGAACTATCCGCACCAAGTTCGCGCACTCAACTGTACTGACCATCGCGCATCGACTGAACACCGTCATGGACTACCATCGGGTCATCGTCATGGACAAGTTAGTATACTATAATAATATTATAAATTCTAAAGTAACTCTGTCTATCTGTCTGTATGTTACCTTTTCACACCTAAACCACTGAACTGATTTCGATAAAATTTTGCAAGGAGATAGCTGTCATCCCGGGGAAGGACATAGGCTACTTTTTAGCGACATACCACGCGGGCGTAGCCGCGGGCGGAAGCTAGTATTATAAATGCGGAAGTCAGTTTGTTTGTTTGTTACGCTTTCACGCTAAAACGGCTGAACGAATTTAGATGAAATTTGGCACATGGGTAGAACTTGACCTGGAATAGGACATAGGATACTTTTTATCCCCAAATTCCCATGGGATCGAGACTTACGCGGGTGAAACCGAGGGTGCAGCTAGTCATTTATAAAAGGGTGTCCATGGAGTATCTTGCCCGTTCTTCTACATAATGTACAAGTACGGCCTATATAACTTGACAGTTCCGAACTTCGCACAGCTTCCAAGCTGCTGTAACATTTTTTAGGAAACAAATGGTGACATGAGGGGTCTGTGAGTGAGAGAAGATTCGCGAAAGTTCATCATTATCTGCCTTTTCCCAACTATGTTGGGCTCGGCTTCCAGTCTAACCGGATGCAGCTGAATACAAGTGTTTTACATGGAGTGACTGCCTATCTGACCTCCACAACCCAGTTTCTGGGTAACATTGATACCCTTTGGTAAGACTGGTTCAGGTGGTGGTGGTGTCAGACTTTCGGGCTTCTGACGACCCGTAACGACTGTCAAAGATCCACAAATGACAGCCAGGACCAACGGCTTAATGTGCTTTCCGAGGGACGGAGGGGTCTTGGTATGTAAGATGGTCACCCATCCACGGACCAATCGCGGCAAGCGTAGCTTAACCTGATTGATCGACCCGTGCGGCAGTTATTTCTTAGACCTGACTAGTTATGTTGGCCATCCTCAGTCCCATGTCCTCCCTTCATCCATTTAACATCCACGCATCATCCAATTACTACAGGGTGAAAGGGTAAACACTCTTGTCATTCAAACCATGGGTAGTTGACTTAAATATAAAAATAAATGACCGTGTAACAACAAAAAAAAACGTTATTTTCATTAAAAGACTTTAAAAAGTTTCTATCCGACACCGTGCTCGCTAGCGAAACAGCTGACTGACTGAGGGAGGGGTCGCACTCGCGGCCGGTCGGGTCACGTCCCGCACCCCCCGCCCTTGTTGAGACGCAAGTTCGTTGCCCTAGCGCTTAGGGCAATGAACTTCCGTCTGTTGAGGTAAAATGTAGATTAAAAAATAAATAAATAAAAGATGTAATTTTCCATTGATTTTACGTTCAATGAAACCAAACCACTGGTTGCAAGGATAACGGTGTTTACCCTAACAGCCTGTATAAAAATCAATAAAATGCTACATAACTTACCACGGTAACCAACATAGCCCGAAGTATTGCCAAACTTAAGTGGCAGTGGGCAGGGCACATTGCTCGCAGAACAGATGGTCGATGGGGCCGAATGGTTCTGGAGTGGCGACCGCGTATCGAAGTCGTAGCGTTGAAAGGCCCCCACAAGGTGGACCGATGACCTGGTGAAGGCCGCGGGAATGCGCTGGATGCGAGACGCACAGAACCGGTCGAAGTGGCGCTGCTTGGGGGAGGCCTATGTCCAGTAGCGGACGTCTTTCGGCTGAAATGATGATGATAATGATGATGATAATGATGATGGTAATGATGATGATAATGATGATGATGATGATAATGATGATACATAAACTTATTATCTCTACAGAGGTCGTGTTGCTGAATCAGGTCATCCATTCGAGCTGCTAACTCAAGGAGGCGCTCAGAAGAAAGATGATACAATGCCTAGGAACCGAATTCTGTCGAAAAGTCAGGTAAGACAATGATCAATCAATCTGCCTAGCCTTTTCCCAACTACGAGTATGGTGTCGGCTTCTAGTCTACCCGGATGCAGCTGAATACCAGTATTTAACATGGAGTGACTGCCTATCTGACCTCCACAAGCCAGTAACTGGGTAATACCAAACCCCTTGGTAAGACTGGTTGTCGGGTAAGACAAAAATAATCATAATATATTTATTTAGTAGACAAATATTTTGGTCCACACGGTGTTAGTAGCATTTATACTATGTTATTCCATACGAATTTACCTTAATAAAATATAAAATACATTCACTTCATCAACGATAATATAAAAGAAAAATAAAACTAATTAAAAAAATAGGAAACATGCATGTGATTCAAATATGGGTCAAATATTTTTTTTATAAACTATGTTACTTCAGAATTATGCCTCCATCAATATTTTTGAATAAAATTTCTTTTTGAGCGAGAAATTAATTTTTTAAAAGTCCCAAAAAACTGTGGGTAATTCAAATACTTGAAAAGCTAAGAGCGGATGTTACGTAACAATCCGGGATAACAATCAAAATGTCAATGTCAAGTCAATCAACAAGTGTCAAGTCAATGTCAAACGCTCATAGAAAAAGGAGTGTTTGACGTTGCCTTGACAGTTGCTTGTATGTTTTCATGGTCTGTGACCTCACCACACGGTTTTGCTCGGGCTTCGTACCCAAAGGGTAAAACGGGGCTCTATTACTAAGACTCCGCTGTCCGTCCGTCTGTCACTAGGCTGTATCTCATGACCGTGATAGTTAGACAGTTGAAATTTTCACGGATGATGTTTTTCTGTTGCCGCTATAACAACAAATTGTAAAAAACAGAATAAAATAAATATTTAAGGGGGTCACATACAACAAACGCGACGTTTTTTTATAGATAATGGTACGAAACCCTTCGTGCGTGAGTCCGACTCGCACTTGGTCTGGTTTTTAATCTTGTAGACTAATCTGACATTTCAAGTGATGATTTGTTTTTTCAATTTGGAATTCGACGTTTGCACCTGTCAAATTAGTTTACGAGATTAAAGTACAGGCTTTACGTCCATGCACTTTGCCTCAAGATTCTCTTTTTAGAAAGAAAGAAAGAAAAATAGGTTTATTTGTCACAGAAACACGTGCATACTAAAAGATCAAGAATTTTAAACCAAAATAGATTAAACATTAAAAACAAAATAGATTAAACATTAAAGACAATTAAAAATAAAAAATAAAAAAAAAACATATGAGATCAGGAGTATACAGTTAAATAATCGGCAGCTGCACGTCATGACTGTGACAAGAAGGCTTCCACTCAGCATGATGCTGCGCTATGGGAACCCACAGCACAGCGCTGATTTTCAGTGGTCACCCGAAAAAAGACGTACGGAAATCGAGTCAGGTTCCACCATTTGTACATTTAATAAACAGGCAATAAAATAAATAAAATAAACAGTACTTAGAATATAATATGACTTTAACAAAGCGAAATAGATGAATAAATATTATTAAATAGGTAACGTGAAAATTAAACCGCAGGCATCACTGTGCGTACATAAATAAATAATGTGGGTACCTAATGATAAAATAAAATAAAAATAAAGTGTTCTGTCTCGCTCCCACCCTTACCTTCACGTCGTCGCCGTCAGTCGCTAGCGCACGCGCTCACTATATAAAGAGTATAATTGCATTCCCCTATTGCGCCTATGCGCGTGATGACGTACTAGTGTGTTGTTGTGAGCCACCGATACGGGTCGGCAGACCAGCTGCGGCGCGGCAGCGCGCACGGCTCACGAGTCCTGTGAGGTCACGCGACTTGAGCTACTACCGCCAACCGATACACCGACAGTGGGAAACTGACTTGCGCTTGTGTTTTAGTCGACGCTTTTATGGCTAGTTTACCATAAACAATATTTATAATTAAACCAATGATATAATAATGATTTCAGGCACCTCTAGCCATACCAGAGAACTTCACTTTCGAGCCGAGCACAGCACAGAGCGATCAAAATGAAACTCTAGTACTATCTAGAGACAGAATAAGATCATATTCTGAAAGGTAAGACCATACTTTCTGTCATCATAATCATCTGCCTAGCCTTTTCCCAACTATGTTGGGGTCGGCTTCCAGTCTAAGGGCCGGTTGTTTCAAACGGTTGGTTAACGTAACATACGTACGTCAAATAATGACGAGATGTTTAACGTTCGTTAAATACAAAGCGTTGTTTCATTGCATAGAAAACCGATTGTCAAAATTCGGGCTGCCAGTAAAAAGCAAATGTGCAGATGTTTGACAGTAAAATGACGTTAACCAGTGGGTATGGCACCGGTTACTGTAATCGTTATTTTTAGGCCATTATTTCGTGAAACAACGCTTGTTTTTTATTTGACGATAGTTAGCGCCATTTTTTATGTTTACCCGTGCGTAAAGTGGACGTGAAACAACCCGCCCTTACCGGATCCAGCTGAACACCAGTATTTTCTTGAAGTATGACTTGATAAATCGTTTTTTTTTTGTTCCTTTGCGTTTATATATCGATATTCGATCTGTGGAGTTTAAACAGAAAAAAAAAGATTTTATAAACTGCGAGGCAATTCCCTTATTTTTAAAAACGTTTACATTCACATTTCATTCGCAATCTGTTAAAAAAAACATCAATTTACAACATCGACACAACTTAGTGTAATTTTTAACAACTCCTATATTTTTTAATAAAATACCCGACCAAATTAAAAACTTAGGTACCGTTGCAAAAATTTAAAAAACGTTTCACAGAATTACTTGTAGATAAATGTTATTATTCTGTGCAGGATTTCTTAGATGATAATATTTTGTAAATTTTATCCTCTACTTTGTTTGTATTACATTTGCATGCTATATTTAGGCAGAATGTACGAGTACATGGTTCCTATTATACATTTTAACAACTTATTTTTATGTACCTACATTCTAAGCAAATAAAGACCTATTTTATTCTATTCTATTCTATTAGATGTAGCATAGATTTGAAAAAATGCATTCGTTCATTTCAATTTTACAAATGTATTTGGTTATATGACTTTACAAGTTATTGCGTTTGCGTAAAGATCATTTTCACCTAAAGCGATTTTGAAGACACTCTCAGTTCGGATGGTGATCGGTTTTACGAATCTTACCGATGCTACATCTAAGTTGTATCGTACTGTACCAACATTTTGACAAGTTTGACAGATTGCGATTTGAATGTGAACATTTTTTATGCAAGAGTATTGGCGCTCTGATATTTCAAATACACCTCGATTAAAGATCCCAAGAAATAAAACACGAATATACAGTATGTTAACTAACAAAGGGCGTTCCCGTTAACCTGCAATAGTATAGCGTCTATACATGCTAAAAAAATATTACCATTAAAAAAATGTTTCTGTATAGTAAAATGTTCACAAAAAATATTAAATTGTTACGGAAAATAAACTCTCTGTACACGCCCACTTGTCACACTTGTTTTTCTACTTTGAAATACAAGTGTGCGTGTACAGAGTGTTTCTTTTACGTTTAAATTTAATTTTCGTTTTGTGAACATTTCACGACACAAATAAAAAAAAAAAAATTTTTTTTTTGAGTTTTAAAATTTTTTTTAGCATACTGTTACAGGTTAACGGGAACACCCTTTGTTAGTTAACATACTGTATATTAATTATAACTTGCAGATCTGAAGCGTCAGAACCGGACAGCGGGATATTCAAGACGTTAGTGGAACAGACTGGGCCGGAGACAGCTAGGTTGCTGTATCAAATGGCTGAGGAGGTAATCCTAACTTCCTGACTATATTAATAACTAGCGGTCGCCCGCGGCTCCGCCCGCGTGGATGTCGGTTACCGCTGCAAAAAGCCTACCCAGGAAAGACACGGTCAGCAAAATGATTCCCAGGTCAATTCACAGACACCGACAGTAACATCGACGACGCAGTCATTATCCGCAGGCTGCACAGATTGTCTTTCTGTGTATGTTAAAGTTGTTAATGATGAAAATATTTAAATGTAATTAATACTAAGTTTTCACATCTGCCGGCAGTCCCGGAGCGCAACCCGTTGTTTTAGGATAGATAACTAAAGCGATTATTGTAGAGCTTCTCTATAAACAACATTTGACGTTAAATTATTTTCAGGTAACAAAATATACTGATGGTCGGGAGCCCCGACCCGTGATAGGGCAACGTAAATTTGCCCATGCGTAAAACATTCTTTTCGTAAATCAATTCCTACTAATTTGAATGTTTGGCCCTGGGAGAAAAGAACTGTTGTTTAGCTCTGAGAAGAACTTTTGCGTAGGTGTAGTTTTAAGAACGAAATCTAAAAAAAATCGCACGAAAATTATTAGACTTCGCGCACGACCGCTGCGTAGGGAGCATACCTTACTCATAGATCTAAACTCCCCTCCCGCACGCGCACCCCCGCCTTGGTGACGCCCACTTCGCAACGGGCCGTGCAGCAGAAATCGTAATATTTTAATTTCGCCATAACTTCAAAACCAAACCTCCAATTTTAATCATTCAAAGACCAAATATTATCTACATAAACTGTACTTAGTGATGAAATAATTTATTTTGATAAGGATTAATAGCATGAGTAAAATAAACGCGTTTAAATGTAGTCCAAAAAAAATTCAAGATTTTTAAATAAAAAACAGTTGTTGTGCCTCACTCGACATAGATAGGTATAGTGCGTCGCGGACTTTTTTGAAGGTATTTATAAGATCTACAATTAATTAGAACATTTTATGGTTCTGTCTTTTATAGTTTAGGCAGCGTACGCAAAATAAGTAACTTTTCTGGTTGATTTTTTACACCTTGTGTCCGAAAAACCCAAATATTTTACGGAACCCTATTTTTTTCCAAAATAAAATATAGCCTATGTTACTCGTGGATAATGTAGCTTTCGAATGGTGAAAGAATTTTTAAAATCGGTCCAGTAGTTTTTGAGCCTATTCATTACAACCAAACAAACAAAGATTTCCTCTTTATAATATTAGTGTAGACTATCTAACTTTGATAACTTTGTTCAGAGCCTATTGGCAAAGCTTTTATACTAGCGCCCTATGGACCAACTACACGCAGCGGGCCTACAATGCTCTCAGAGTTCAGTACAACAACGCCTTTAGGATTCTGGTGTGGCTACCTCGATTTTGTAGTGCCTCGGGTATGTTTGCCGACGCGGGTGTCGATGACTTTTACGCTATAATGCGCAAAAAGCCAGCGTCACTAATTCGCCGAATTCGACAATCTAAGGATGATTGCAGACAGACCAGTATCGCCAGCTGTGGGAAGGCTCAGCAGGCTGCATGATGATACCTGATTTATTATATACCTGCCAATTTTTTAATTTAGTCTTTTCAATTTAATTGTAATTTTAATTTATTTTCAATGAATTTTGTTTAAATTTTTATTGTATTACTAACAAAATATGGACACATTCAGTGTGAAATAAACATTTTTTTTATTTATTTAACTATTTATGTACACACATAATAAACAGACAAGAAGAAAAGAACAGAAAAAAACGTACAAAGGTGATGCTTATTTCTAAAGAAATCTCTTCCAGCCATCGAGATATAAGTACTAACGTACTAGAGAAGTTACGTCAAATAACTGAATTGTCCTATTCTTCGTATTGAATCTTTAGTTCGCTGCAGCGCTAAAATAATAACAATTCGTCTAAACCGTACCTAATTTACCACAGTGCTAGATTTGCTGCGGAAGTGTATTTATTCTCGGCAAAAAGGTCTTAAGCGCCATGTAAATCACGGCACTTACGCGTTTTCTTCGACAAACTGCGGCGCGATCGCCGCAGTTGAACGAGACAAAGTAGGAATTTACGGTGTCTTCTCTAGTACGTTAGTACTTATATCTCGATGCTTCCAGCACACCTGCGATAGGAAAGTAGATAAGAGATGTTTTTTGTGAGATGTTTTATTTATTTAATAATATTAATTATACGTCACACGATTGTACCCGGAGAGATGGGCAAAGATCGTCACTCACTGGACGCCTGAAGGAGGACATCGCCGTCGAGGTAGACCGCGGCGAAGGAGGTGTAACGATGACGATCTATAATAATCATGTTTGCGGGGCCAAAATGGCCAGAAATCGCACTAAATAGAGAGATTTGGATGAAAAAGTCCTTTGCAAAGCAGTGGGACATATAAAAAACTAAACCTAATGGTATTTGAAAACACCTAATGTAATTCCGTCGATTCCTACTAGAATAATCGCCAAAAAATATTAATATATACAGTATGTTAACTAACAAAGGGCGTTCCCGTTAACCTGCAATAGTATAGCGTCTATACATGCAAAAAAAAAATATTACCGTTAAAAAAAAAAAAGTTTTTTTTATTTGTGTATAGTAAAATATTCACAAAAAATATTAAATTGTTACGGAAAATAAACTCTCTGTACACGCCCACTTGTCACACTTGTTTTTCTACGTTGAAATACAAGTGTGCGTGTACAGAGTGTTTCTTTTACATTTAAATTTAATCTTTTTGTGAACATTTCAAAAGATAAATTAATATTTTTTTTTTTTTTTTGGGTGGTAATATTTTTTTTAGCATGTATACACGCTATACTATTGCAGGTTAACGGGAACGCCCTTTGTTAGTTAACATACTGTATATATACACGTCTATTCGTGCCATGGGCGTACCCAGCTTCTGGCCTAGGGGGGGGCAAGTCAAATTTTTTAGGTCGGATCGTCCGCGGCTGTTTTGTCATACTCACTACACAAACACACCTACATGAAACATTAGGTATTCAGGGCGTCCCGTATGTCCGTATGATAAAGCATTTTTTTTTTTTTTTTTAATTAATTTAATTTTTGCTTTACAGAGTTACAACAATATGATGGAGGGGAAGAAGAACTCGTGAAACCATACGAAGAAGTGTCTTACTGCATTCCTTTCTAGTGCCTTTACACGATGGCCGACCAATGTAAGCCAATATCCAGAAAAAAACACTTTTTTAGGTATTTCATTTTTTTTTCCAGTTCAAAATTTAAGGGGTTAAATCTATTAGCTAGCGGAACGCTACAGACGATGGGTTTCGATATCCAAACATAATAAAACAAATTAAAAAAGATTTAATGATTTTGTTTGAGGTTAACGACCTCTGGTAATGTAGTTACTTGAAGTATGAATTGAGTTTTTTTTTTAATTTATCGTGTTTAAATATACAGTCAGTGAAGTTTACACAAAAAAAACGGATATTTGAAGCTTAGCATAATCAGCCTATAATTTTCCCACTGCTGGGACACAGGCCTCCTCTCTGTGAGAGAGAGTGGGCCGTAATCCACATATTTGTAGTAACTACACTAAATGCGGTCTTTGACCCAAAAAAAATCATCAAGCCATTTTTTTTTTAGATTTTCATATTTAGATTTCGATACACGTCTGGAAAGTTTCGCTAGCTAATTTGATATGACCTTGTAGACGTAAGCTTTCATTGGCCAGTCGTAGAAAAGGCACAAAAATATGCCATTTACGGTAATCTTTATACCGCCAGTATTTAAACAAAATATTGTAATTATTATATAAAAATTAATTATTAAAATGTAACTAGTACTTATTAGCGTCAATTTAAAATGCCTTATTATGCCTTTGTATGAGTAGATTGTAACGTTTTCATGGAAAATGTTGGTGTGAATCTATGATATTGAAATGTTTGTTATTTTTATCGAACTTAGATGCTTCTGATCAAAGATTTAAATCGTTCGATTCTCCCTATCGCGCCGTAAGATGGTCGCGTTTCGCCATGGAAACGCCATATACGAAACAAGCTTTTTCCCGCGACTTCGCCCGCGTGTATATCGGATATCGTCTCACGGGAACGTACTACCGGAATACTTAAGAAATGCTGGGTTTCCTATACAAAGTTTCCATATATCACCCCCTATAAGATTATTTTTGAAACAAAAAGTAGCCTATGTCCTTCTCCAAGCTGACATCTATCTCCTTGCCAAATTTTGTCGAAATCCGTTCAGTGGTTTAGGCGTGAAGTAGGTTACAGATAGACAGCGTTACTTTCGAATTTATAATATTAGTATGGATGTGTGAGCTCACTCTTCTCATTGTGGACACTTTTTTGCGACATAAGTACGGTTAGGTAAATCTAACAATTTAAATCTTTGCTTCTGATAAATGAAGTCCCTGATCAGCAAATCTTTTGGCGACTCTTGTCGGCTGTTGTGATTTTACGGAACCCTAAAAACAAGATGGCGGCTGTCAGTTTAGATTTTGCTACGCGCCAAAAGAGTCTTGTAGCGCTGTACCAATCACAAAAGTGGATGACAGATATATTAGTATAATTATTATGTCAATTTGGAAACGTGTATAATATGTGTTAAATATACTACTTAACTACTACAGATTTGATAAATGTCTTTACCAGTTAAACGCTTGTCAATTTAAATTGATAGTCAATTGTATGTATATCAATGTCTACAAGGAGTTCTGTAAATGATTTCATTCACTTGAATAAGAAAAAATATCGATAAAACTCGGTCCACTCTAGGTATCGATACTAAATTATGATTTTTTCATGATCCGAGTCTATAACCATTTTTAACCGTCTCTAATAATGACGGATCAAAATAATACCGAAAGGATCTCGATATGTAAAGATGGTCACCCATCCTCGGAGCGACTGCGGTTGACTCCAATTCCCACTAAATTAAAACTTCAGTAAAGTCGAAAATATCGTAACTGTCACATTGGAAAATAGACCTCGTCGGTTTATGATGTGCAAGTGATATTCACCCTTAATGAAGATATTCATCGGTGATAAAGGAATTACGATGTTGGCTATTCTTACTTACAATATACCGTATCCAATTATGATGTTAAAAAAAACGATTTTTCGAAAAACTAAAAAAATATTTTTTACCTTAGCTTATATGATTATTTCTATTTAAATTATGTAACCTTTTTTTATAAAAAATAAGTGAATAATGTGATAAAACAAATGATTTTAACAGTATTTTTTCTTGCACTTAAAATAAAAATATACGTAAATTATTTTAGTTTGAAAGTTTGTTTTTACTCGAATTTGTTTATTTTTAATTAGTTAAAATAACTTATATTCTAATTATAAGATGGTCGAGATGTTAGAGTGAGATAGTGCTATTATATTAGAAAGGTAAAGAGCATCACATAAAGTTGCAACGGAATTTGAACTTTGTCGTGTATGTCAGTGAGTTTGTTGTTCAAAAAATTGATAACTATCTCAGATTTTGAATTCAAATTTAGTTTTGTGTATTCTATGATATAAATGTTGCTATGACTTGGTAGAATGTTGCCACACGCAATATACCAGAATTTTTATTGCCATTCGCCAGAATATAACTATTGCCATATATTTTAGGCACTTCAGGCATTTTCCTGATAACTGAAAGCAAATATGTTTTTGCATTATTGCAAGCCTTTTTGTGGCCTATGTATATAAAAATATGTCGAAAATGCTACTGTACTTAGAAGAATTGTAATATTATATAATTAGCCAATTTTCATGTAATTATTTGAATTATGTCAATTTTAATTTAACGATTTTATAGGTAGAATATGTAAAATATTATGTAGTATAGTCTTATAATGTATGTCAACAAAAATGGATGGAATAGTATACAAAATATTCGCAGCACGCGGTTTTCAATAATTCCATTTATTTCTGTTGAATTTTGTTACTGGTCCTGTTAATGTACAAACGCGCCACTATCGCGTACCAATGGTACTTAATGTGATATACTATGTTAAATAAATATATTTTAACTATCAACCGTTTTACTTGGGCATGTACAAACTGCAAACTTCAAACAAACTCAAACTTCTTCATTACTTTTGGGCAAACTTCTAAAGCTGCGTCTCACGCCCGCTTTCTCAGAGGCCAGATTCCGCCAGGCCGTGGGAACCGTCAATTCGATGAGGCCTGTGGTGGAAATGTTCTGCAAGGGCCGCGACAGGCCCTGACAGAAGTGGCCGCGCTACAGGCCGTGGACCGCGGCTTTATTATTCCCATTTAGTGCTCCTAAAAATATTTTTGAGCACTCTAATATAATGGCTGCGCCTCTGTTTGCGAATCTCAAATAATTCCTATAATAACAATACTTATGTAGTGTTAAATATTGCAAGGCGGTACGAAATCTTTCGTGTACGTGCGAGTCCGACTGGCAGTTGGCTGCTTTTCACAGTTTATATCTTCCCCTGTGTAGTGTATCTACTTACTAGACATTTATACACTAGTACGTTTCATCAAATAGTCATTTAACGCACTCTATCGCATGCGCGTCAGCCTGTTTAGCTCTCCGTAGGTGAGTATAAGTTCCTTGGCGCTGTCACTTAAGTCAACTGTCAGTTCACCACAAATGGCGGGAAATAAACAGTTGAATTAAAAGTGGGGCTGCACGGGAGGTTTAATTGGTATAGTGATGAGCCAGTGTAGTGATAATACTCAGCTTAAATACGGGATCAACAAGATCCCACACCCTGTAAATGAACGTTTATTGCATACAACACAAGGTTTTCACTGCACGACGATTTGCACCTCGCCGTAGATAAGTATATGTTCCTTGATTTGCACTGGTAAATACTGAATTACAGAATTGTTTAAAAACCACACGGGGGCGACCTCAGACTTATAACAGCCATGTTTGCATAACCAAGAGGGGCTCAGTCGTCAAGTTTATACCACGTTCGAAACAAAAACGCTGTCAAACAACTCGCCGAAACGAACACGTTGGCGGCGGGAACGTAAGACGTGAATAACAAACATGGTGAACTTCTGGAGATTACAAAGCTCTTTATGTGCTGAAGTTGGTCCTCGTCTGTCAATCAATATGTTTATCCTTGTTCTATGGGGGGTTAGACTGTAAACCACCCCCCCGGGTGGTTTACAGTCTAACCGGTGCAGCTAAATACCAGTATTTTACATGGAGCGACTGCTTATCAGATCTTCAAATCGCAATAACTGGGTAATACGGTACAATGAAAAAATTCTATGGTTTGCAGATAAATAAAAATACCAAACATGAAACATTTCAGACGATTATTTATTTTTCAGTAAAAAATATTCTTTACAATCAACTGACCTCTTTGAATGAGCATAAAATGCTCTAAATAAGAGATATAGATAGACGAACTCTACGCCCGTCACTAACCAAAATTAAAATCTTACACTAAAAGCCTGACCACCGAATACTCAAAAAACTATATGCATGCCTAGTCAGCCTATAACGTTCCCACTGCTGGGACACAGGTCTCCTGTCTGTGAGAGGGAGTGGGCCGTAATCCACCACGCGGGCCCAGTGCGGGTTGGTAGGTGTCACATGCCTTCGAATTGCCTTCAAATTGAGAGCAGTGGTGACGAAATAATTTACACAAAGTGCCTGCCTACGACCGACAACGGCTATAACTGGTAAGTCACGGCCGTTTCTACTGCCGGGCCACCACCACCACTGCTGTTAACACAACTAGAAGACGTTCTCAAAAGTTATTTGACGCCCGGGCCGCAGCACGCCGCATTGCAAAAATGCGCAAACGCACACTAGGATCGGCGGCGGGCCGAAACTCAAACAGATTCAAATTTCGAATTTGATTTTACAACACTGTTTCCACTTTAGTGCAATTGGCTTAATCCGTGTATTCACCCCACAAAATCCACTCTAAGGTGTAGGTATACTCGGAAACGAGAATCCACCCTATAAATTCCGTTTCTCAAACTAGGGTGGATTCTCGGATATACGTTTCCGAATATCCTCCTTAGGGTAGATTTTTGGCGTGGATAAACGGAATAACCCGTGTAATCAGGATGCAAACATGTGGACGGGCCATGAATCCTCCTAAAATCACTTTCGTACAATTTTTATTAACCATCGCACACTGCAACGACAAACTATAGCCGCAAAAATACGCCTGGCGAGCGATCCGCTAGTGCGTTAGGGCTGTGGCCTGCAGTCTGGTTAGGTACCCATTGGTAAGTTGAGTTTGTGGCACGTAAGCCTATTCTCACAAGGAGTGACAGCAACTCAACCTAAACTGGTTGGCAACTAGCGTTGCCAACTGCGATGCAGTTGCATCGCTCAGGCCTGAAACTGCGTTATGCGGACGTCCGCGCGGTTTCATACAAGTGCTCCGTTGCGGAGACGCGCGGGCGTCCGTCGCGGGGAGGCGGGCCCCGCGCCCGCGCCTAGCTAAGTTGATATCCATTGATACGACTGTGCAAGTGTGCATGCAGACCGTTAAAATTGAACTAGCGACACTGCGTGAATAAAATAATCCGGTCTCCGCGATGGGGACCGTCGCGTTCCCATGGAACCTATCCGCTTGATCACGCGCGTAGACACGCGACGGATGCCCGTTGCGGGCGCCCGCAGTTTCAGGCCTCACATGTCGCGTTTTTTTTAGTTGAGTCGTTTGAGAACCGCCAAAGAAATGTATGTGCTAACGCGATTGGTTGCATCGGCGTTGAAAACTGGTTTATTTTTGTTACCTCGTGTTAGAATGGTCTTTTGAGTAGCGTCGCGATGGGCCTTTACGAGGCATGCCTTTTAAGTTCTGTCGTTTCCATATTTCCCGGCAATTTTGAATTTGGAACTGTTCTATATTCGAATGTGTTTAAATTTGGAATCTCAAAACAGTTGAAAGTATTAGGATGAATGCTATTGTTTAGTCACAGCGTCGATTGGAATCTGTCAGGTTACGTACGAAAATGAATCTTTCTAAGGAAAATGTTCGTGCAATAATTTTCTACAACTTTCGAAGAGGCCTGACACGGCTTCAGTGTTTTGAAGAGCTAACATCTGTGTTCAGTGATGAAGCCCCATGTCTGCGGACGGTCGAACGCTGGTATTTAGAATTCCAGCGTAGACATACTAGTGTTAGTGACAAATCTCGCTAAGGACGCCCAAAATCCGCCTTCACTGAAGATAACATCATTGCTGTGAGACAACTAATTCTCGGATTCTCGTACTGTGACTATTTGCATTTGAGTATTCGTCAGTAAGTCTTACTTTTTAAGCAATTAAACTATTCACTAGCCAAAGCTATACATAATTTTGCGATCACCAATTTATCCTATCAAAAGCGTGTCCTATTTAACGCCCGTAGCACCCCGACTTTACTGACTCGCGTCATGTTCCGCAAAGTTCATCGAGATTGCAGAGGATATTAAAAAGAAAAAAAAAAAGAAATCATAATATACACCATTTATTTATTTGGTCCCATTTTAAACATAAATAACATTAAATAATAAATAACGTGTTCTATGGACGCGCAGATAAAAATAATATCACTACATACTCAAATAGTGGCTTTTAGCGTTTCAGTGTTGCTACACTTAAAAAACTTATTGTAGTGTTGAAACTCCATTGAGCTAAGTTTTTACTTATGGCAATATTACACGTTTCGATTAAATCGATCCAATCAATGAAAGATCATCATTCTCCTGCCCATATCCACCATGATCTTTATTCTCGTTGCAATAAGGTTGCTTTTGGGTTGCAACCACTGACAAGTCTGTCCAAACCAAAATTATCTTTAAACTGGTTACAATAAGGTTGATGCTGTCAGAAGTTAATTAATTTTATGTACGATTAAAACTTATTGGCGGCTCGGAACATGAGGCGAGTCGCTGCGCAGTAACAATTTCATGTGACAGCGCGGGTGAGGGGTTGGGTACTGCGCAGCGAGTAGCTAACTTCCGAGCCGCCATTAAGTATGAATCGAACTGTAACTGAAAATCGTTTAAGTATTAAGCGAATGGAGTTTCAACCGCAAGCTTTTCAACTACATAAAATTATTTAACAAAACTAAACACGGGAATGTATTTGTAGTACATTTTGTACAAATTGCAGTTTTCACACACTTTTTTAAAATTATAAATGAACACAATGATTATATGGTTATTACTATACGGTTTTATGCGGCGTGGAAAATATCTGAATAACTTTTACAGTAACCCTGTTTAGGGTAATTTTACCCCCTGAAAGTCTGAACCCTCTCACCCTTTCAGTGGGTCAAATTACCCTAAACATGGAGATTCAAAGGCAATTGTTTTTTTAAAGATCGAATTTGTGACACATTCAAAAATTTGAACTTTAACAAACTGAACTGACAAAACTTCACAGACGTTAATTTAATTTTGCGTTGTATATTTTAAGAAGTGACTCATGATGAAAAAAATATAACGGAACTTACATTGAAATAGCGAAAAAAATATGTACCATCTTCATAGGGTAACTATATTAGATATTGCATTGTTAGAATAAATAGTAGATATTTCTTTCAACATTTCAAAATTATTCCAATATTCACAAAAAAAAAAACAGATATTTTCCAAGCCATACAGTAAAAAAATTGAAATTAAATATTTTAAAACAATTGCCTCAATTAGCTGATTAAAAATGCATTTTACATATTTTTTTGTAACATTCGCAACAAGTATATGACACTATTTATACAATTTTACAATATTTTTTCATTTATGCATTTTTTGAGAATTCAAACAGATTATTTTTGACCGTTAGGGTCAGCTCACACGCGATGCGACGCTGCGCGCACTTTTTAATATTATCGAACTTATTTTCTTCACGAAAAGGTATAATTTCAGTGCAAGTGTTGACACGTGTCAAAGTACGCTGTGATGCGCGATGCTGCGCAGCGCGTGTACCGTATTGTGTAGTAAATAAATTCGATATTGTTGTATCGGAACACAAAAAAGTGCGCGTCACTTCGCGCCGCGGTGTGAACTGACCCTCAGACGCGAAATGACATTACAGGATATTTTTATAAAGCCTCTACAGAAGACGATACTTTAGTATGTCTGGCGTACCCTGGAAAGTCAGACCCGCTGTCCTACCAACTGGCTATTTCCACCTTGTCATTAGCTATTCTCGTGTAACTCGTGTCGACACGAGATAGATATACATTGCGCCACCCATGGGTCTCTGACTTGGCTTCACATGCCGTCGAGGAATACTTCTCAGGCATGCCGGTTTCCTCGCAATGTTTTCCTTCACCGTTTTTGAAGCAACTGATAAATTATACAATACGCATATGACTCCGAAAAGTCAGAGCTAAGGGGCGTGGGTTCGAACTGGAGACCTATGACTTGGCAGTCCGACGGTGACACCACTACGCTTTCACTACTGTGGGGTATGTCAATTCTTATAACCATTATATTGACTATTTACTAAATATATTATTCACAATTTTGCGCGTCAAGCATTTTTAAAAAAAGCCAAAAAATATTTAAAATGTATTTATTTACTTTAAGAATTGACATAACTCATAAAAATCATTGTTCTGTTATGGTACAGTTTAACCATTTATCGAACCCAGACAGGCGCTTTACTTTGTGTAAATTATTTCATCACCACTTCTCTCAAAACGGTGAAGGAAAACATCGTGAGGAAACCGGCATGTCCTAGAACCAAAGATTCGAAGACATGTGACGTCTACCAACCCGCACTGGGCCCGCGTGGTGGATAACGGCCCAATCCCTCTCAAAGAGGCGAGGCCTGTGTACCAGCAGTGGGAACATTATAGGCTGATAATGCTTAGCCATTTAGCCAGTTGGCTTACAGTCTGACGGTCAGAAAGCTAACAAGGACCAAAGTCCATTCTTTACGTACCGAGAGGTATCTAGGTGTATCTAAAAAACTAAGAAAAGAGAATCTATACAAAAATTGTCATGTTACTGAGTTCCACAGCCGAACAAAAGAATATTATTTTTTACTAGTTTTAACACGCGGTTTCTCTCGCATCCTAGGTATACAGGGTGTTAGTGTAAACACCGTTATCCTTGAAACCAGTGGTTTGGTTTCATTTATAGAACGTAAAATCAATGGAAAAAAACAACTTATTTTTTTAAAGAAAATCTTCATTTTTCCACAAAAATATTTCACCCTATACGCAAGGGCAACGAACTTGCGTCTCAACACGGCGGCCGGCGGTTGGCGGGGGCGGGCGGGGCGCGCGGGACGTTACATGACCGGCCGTCAGCTGTTTTGCAGCTCTCTCGAGCGCGTATCCATGAGTATCGGGACAGTGACGGATATTTACTTTTTAAAATCTTTTAATGAAAATAAGGTTTTTTTTTGTTGTTACCGGGTCATTTATTTTTATATTTAAGCCAACTACCCATGGTTTGAGTGGCAACGGTTTTTACACTTGCATACTGTATACATACTTGGATAAAAAAATATACTATGTTTTAATCCAGGAAATAATCTATCTGTGGACCAAATTTTATTAAAATCCTTTCAGCCGTTTTTGCGTGATTGAGTAACAAACGTTGTCTGGGGGCTTAAAACAGTCACTTTGGCAGAATAATAATAGGAAAATATTATGAATCATCGTAAAATGACACAAACTGACAATTCATAATAATGATCTGCGTGCGATTCATCTTACGAAATAATTCATCTGTTTGACAGTTTTCTATGGAGATTCGTAAAATGGTCCACACAAATTATGAATTGCTTTTGTGTCAAATTAGAGGAATTGCTAATGACAGCTGTAAATTCAGGACATGAATTGCTTTTAGAGGAATTGCTAATATGGCCGTTTTAGGCCCCCTGTTCTTTAGTTCATTTCATGGGCTCCAAAAACACGTATCTGATTTTCGTGATTTTAATTTTAGATCATAGATAATATGTTCCCTGGGTTAGTTTTAACTTTTTCCAAAGGGGTAAAAAAGAGGTAGAGAGGGTAAATTACCCTTATCTTTTATATTAGGATTGGGAAAGAAATCTAGCCAATGGCAGTGTAATAGATATGATTAGTGGCTAGATTATAGGGAAGACAAGAATATAATAGTCACCACTTTAAGAGGTAACAGGGTCGGTCCTCTCTCCATACAAACGCTCTCGCCTGTTTTCTCTCTGGTTTATGACCTCATAGCAGTGTTTTTTTTACAGTAAAATAAATATATGCCCCTATGTTTTCAGTTGATTGTAGAAGCACTAGATTCCTCAGAAAATGCTCAAAATTGCCTGTTCAGACCGCTGTCATCAGAGGCCTGTTGTACAAATTTGACAACTATTAATGAAAAAAGAAAAACATAAGGTCACAGTAAATATCATTCTTAATCAATTTATAAAATATCTTTCAAATTGAGCTAATATTGGAGGAGGAAATAGACGAGAGCTGAACTGCGAATTATGACTTTTTATATGGAGAAAAGACCGACCCTATTTCCTCTTAAGAACTGAGTCATGGGGCCATAAATCATTGTTATTAGTCCGTCTCGCTCGCACTTATGGAGCGGGTAGCAACCTATCGATAAGACATAAGGCGTTGAACATTATTATTACTAACATGTATGGCCCGACGACTCAACTCATAACGGGAGTACTATAGAAAAAATTGGTCGTCTGTAAAGTCGGTTTACGGACGATAGTTTAACGTGACAACGTCATAACAAGTGTCTTTCGCTCGCTCGTGTAGCGCTCTCGCTCCGATCGTAACTTTACAATGACCGTAACGGGACAATGTGCGTAACGGGACAATGAGCGTAACGGGACAGTGAGTCATCCTTTTTCGTGCGTGCAGCCGGCGTTTATCGATTTATTAAACGTTGTCACGTCAAAAAGATCAGTTATAAATCAGGAAGATATTATTTGTCTTCTATTAAGCACGATGCCCACGTAGTGAATTACAGCCCACTCTCTCAAACAGCCTGTGTCCCAGCAGTGGGAGCTTCATTGGTTTATTGTGATATGTAAAACATTTTTTTTTTAATTAATAACTTTTTTTAAGGCTGTGAAACTTAATTTTAGTAAATTCTGAACTTAAAACACACAAGTCTGTTGTATTATAACTGTAATATAATAACAGCTAACCTAACTTTAGGCCTGATTTTAAGTCTATGAGGGTTTTTTTGAAATCACTAGGTGGCAGCACTGAGACGTTAGGTCCGGGCACCTGTCAAAGTGTGAATGTTCATGAAACCCTCATTTTACAGCGGGAGTGATTCATCGGAAAATCTATTACATTAACATTTCGATTTCATCAATTTGTAGCAACATTTCATATTATTACACTTTGTTGAAATTAACCTCAAAATGCGTTACTTAAAAAATCCTTAAATGCAATTTTAATCTGAGAGAAAACGTCTAAATGAATTTCTTAAATTAAATCTTATGTAGCACATAGCTGCCATAGTATACAACCTATATAAATACATACTATTTCTGAGTATGTTGACATAACATCACGCCTACATACCCCGAAGGATTAGGCAGAGGTTGTATGGTAAGGTGTAATGCTCGGGCCACACCAACGGGAAACGCGGTTGATTATAGCGATGATTCACGTTAACCGTAGGTATAACCACAACCTATCGTGAGAATTTGACAACGGCATTCACATTGGCGTTTGACGTTAAGCGATAATTCGGGTGGCGGCAAATGAGTATTGACGTTCAACTGTGGCCACTCAGTTTATCGCAATAATTACCGCGTTGTTTATGGCGATAATGGGCATTAAAGCTTGACCGTTAGTGTGGCCCCAGCATAACACCCACTTAACGCCGATTATGTTCAAGTCCCATGTAATAGGGGGTCACCAATTACCGGGTAAAAATGTTGCTATTAAGAAATTCCACACTACAGAGATTTTCCGAGTAATCATTTAGGGATCTTGTGCAATAGACGGCCACTACTCCGCCGGTTAATCGTGGCCGTCGAGTGGCTTCTTTCTTTCTAGAAATAAGAAGAAGGAGAAAATGTGGTATTTTATAGTCTAGTTTCTAGGCTAGTTGGCCGTTGCGACCAAGTGCGCGATTCATATCAGTTTCTATATACGAGGTGGAGACGACAATACGACAAAAAATAAAACTCCGTATATCTAATGACGTTCTCGGTCTACATACAAAAAATTACTCAAATATATCCAATAGTTTGGTTACGATAGCTAGTCAAAGATCGGCAAACCCCATAGTCGGCCCATCACTACTATTTAGTTTGTTTGAAAAAATTACTTTTTTAATTTCGATGTTAGGATTTATTTGATAGTTCCAAAATACTCTTATGCACTAGTATTGCCAGTGTTTTCATTTATTGTTGTATTGTCCTCTCCACATTATATTTTACCAGAGGGCCTAGACAAGTGACAATCCCTTCGAAAGCGTTTCGTATTTCTACAACGACTTTCAACAGGATTGACATAAACTTTTCGATAGCTTATGTCAGTCCTATACATTTTTGCCTTTTCCATCATCGTTCGATAGAATGTCAGTTTATCTAGGGCCTCTGGTCGGGTCGTGGTCGTGGCCGTCTAGTGCGCGAGATATCTTAGTAAATAAAACAGACTTGATTGCATCTAGAAAGCCCCAACAATAAATACCCTACATAATTTGTTCGTCCTAGGATATTAAAATTAACTATAATTAGTGTTCCATATCTAACGCCGAAAGTTTTCGGACAAACTCCGCCCGTTGTGACGGTGTGAGTTCCTGAAAAAGAGATATTTTACAATTAATATCACATAACACAACAGACGTAGCGTTGGAAGGCCCCCCACAAGGATGACCGATGACCAGGGCCCTGTTTATCGAAAGTTACAAGTCTACACGTTCACAAGTTACCTAGAATTTTAATTTTCGTTAAATTCATAGCTCATCTCCGTATTCATAATCCAGCCTTAATGTTCCCACTGCTGGGACACGGGTATCAGGTCATCTCTCTCTTTTGACCACATTTAAAAAAAGAAAATCGAATTTAAACATTTATTGCGGTACTAAGCACGACACTTGTAAACTTGTAACACGGAACAGAGAGTCGCCGGACACTCTCAGGATTTGTTATGATTTTTTAAAAGTTGTAACTTACAAAACTTTGATAAACAAAACCACGAATAAATGTGTAAAAATATAAGTACTTGTGAACTAAATAATGGCACTTGGTAATACAAAGCTTCTAAGTTATGATAAACAGGGCACTGGTAAAGGCCGCGGGAATCCGCTGGATGCGGGAAGCACAGAAACGTTCGAAGTGGCGGTGCTTGGGGGAGGCCTATGTCCAGCAGTGGACAGTCATGTTGTATATATGGTAATCACACGGTAAACATCATTCTTCCTTCTTCGTTCAGTCTATCTCTCTGTGGAATGCGCTGCCCCAGGAAATCAGGATGGCAACCAACCGATTAAGTTCGCGAGCACATTCGCAAGAAGCTGGCAGTATCATCACAACGGTAATGTTTTCCCATTGTTTGTCTTGTTTGTTTTAGTATGTTCGTGTAGTTATGTGTATTTATTTGTTCTTTTATTTATACATATATATTGAGGATTATTATATTATATATATATACATATATAGTTTTAACAGGTTCATGTATTTAAATAAATATTTATTCCACACTTTAGTTATTGCACCTACCACTGTTTGTCTCTGCATCACCCAAAGTTTGACTGGTAGAAAATGCCTATGGCATTAAGTCCGCCTCTGTACATTTGTGCTTAAAGTATTAAATAAATAAACACTGCTTGCGCGATGCAGGATTTTGCGTGAGGCCCTGCTTGCGCGATGCCGCCATATACCACTATTTGTATATCAAATAATAAAACAAGCATCTACTCACCACTACAAGGTTATTGACCGCCTGCAGCAGCGCGTCCTGGTGTATGGAGCGGAGATTCCTCTCGAGGACGGAATTATCGTCGGCTGCTTGTGCCTCCAGCCACTTGCAGACTGCTTCGTTGTCGTGTTCCCACTGGTGAGACTGCGGGAAGATGACATATGATTAGTATTTTGCAATATTTTCTCGGAAAGCACGTTAAGCTGTTGGTCCCGGCTGTTTACTATTGTGTAATATTTATGTATGCAATTGTTATATAATAAGGGGTATTACAATACGAATGTGGGTTATCACATGAGTGTTTTTATACCAAATTATTTACAGTTGCATACAAGATTTTATCTACACCCATGATATGAATCGTCTATAAAAGTTTCTTTGCAATACCAATATCGAACTGAAATGGCGCGGTACGACGTGAATTCGAATTTGTTTTGTTTTTAAATTACGGTGCTTTGTTAGTGAAACGCTCGTGAATGATGATAGTTTTCTTCTTTTGAAATGAGTTGCATTATGAAATTGAGTACAACATTATAACACCCGTTTGGATGATATTATGGTTACTATGACACTGGATGTTTTAATGTTGGCAATAAGCTAACTGTTTCAGAAACTTTTATAGTGGATTTATAGCATGTGTGTAGATAAAATCATTTTTTCTAACTGAACAGACAGCTGTGCTGAGGAGGGTTAGTTGCGCCACTTCTTCTCCCCAGCTAAAGCACTGGGAAGTGGTGAAGGGTGGGAGTGGCGGGGGACTGTCTTGTGTAATTATGTCGTTCGAAAACTGCTGATTCTTAGCCTAGTTTGAATAAATGACTTGATTTGATTTGAGTTGTCACTTGTAGATCTTTGACAGTTGTTACGGTTAGTTAGAAGCCCAAAAATCTGACAAACAGCCTACCAAGGGTTATCGTATTACCCAGTTACTGGGTTGTGGAGGTCAGATAGGCAGTCGCTCCATGTAAAATACTGGTATTCAGCGGCATCCGGTTAGACTGGAAGTCGACACCAATATAATTGGAAAAGGTCTAGGTCTACTGTGTGAAGAGACAATGGGCCATCATGGAGCACCGTCTGGAGAAACAATGGACCATAATGGGACACTATGGCCATCATGGACAAGATTTTTTTTTCTTTTTCCTCGCCCTTACCTGCGTCTCCCCCCGGTCCTCCGTGAACCAGCGCCGTAACGTGGCGGCGGCGGGTCCCTGCTGCATGTCGTCGGCCGGCTTCACGGCGTGTTGCACTCGCCGCTCCTGCTCGTTCTGATACAGTAACCGCTTGAGACGCCAGTAGAACTGGCGGCGGGAATCGCGCCAGGGGATTATATCCTGGGGACAAAACAAAATGGGTTCATTTTTTGATCTGGTATACTGTATTTTATAGATTGTGAAATGTTTCATTATAAAATAATGAAACATATGAATAAATCACTAACTCACTCACTCACTTCCGCTTAGCATTCGTGATTTGAAAACTGTTTCTCTATTCAAACTTCGTGTAAAAGAGCATTATCGTTCCTCTCGACTTTGAGTATATTATTATATAGGTACCTATAGTATATTTAAGTTTATATATTTAAGCTTTATGTATTTATTTAAGTATATGTTAATTTTTTTGCGTATATGTGTAGGTATATTTGATATTTTTATTTAAGACTTCGTATAATCATGTTTTTCTCTTCTTGTTCTCACACACTATTGTCTACATATCTTTCTCATTTCTCCTTTCGCAGGTCTGCTGGAAGAAATTTCTTAAGAAATAAGCAATACCTTTGTACTCAGGGGCGTTCTTTCCATAGAAGCGGATAAGCCCGGCTTGCCTTCAAAACAGAGCCAATAAATTAAAAAAAAAAAAACTTCTATAAACTTCCAAGTCAATATTTCATGTCGCAAGAATTGATAAGAATAATAAAATTTAAACTTCGCGCTGCACCCGCCGCGCGCTATAAGTACAAGCTACGATGCCAAACCGTCTCGGACGTATGCAACAGTTGCGACCTCGCTCTAACACTATAGCGTTAGGCGAGATGGCATCCATGAATGAAGACGTCAATTCTGTAGTACATTGCATCTTTCTCGCTCACACAAGCTGACATAAACGCAGCAAAAGCCCGCTTCTGGACCTCTCATTTTTGCATAGAAAATTTTTACGATTTGGATACTATTAGTATGTACTTATTTTGCAAAATGTTCTAATATTTAAGCCCGGCTTTTGAGATTTTATGAATGGAACGAATCGTATGTTTGCCGCGATGTTGACCCGCGTAAAGTGAGTTGCAAGTCCGCGACGCGACTCAATTTGTTATTGTTTTGAAATAATTTGAGATCAGTATTTTATTTTCCAACTGTGGCTAAGAAAGTACCTAGTTTTATTATTTAAAATGATGTGATAGATATTGTGGCTATGTCATTGCATAAGCTTAGTAAGTGGTTATAGTGTGGTTTTTATCATCAAAATGTGAATTTCGAAACTGTGTTCGAAAAGTTATGTAAATACATTAAGTTTTCTGATAGTAAGTAACTCTTTACTTCACCGTAATCAACCCCAATTATTAATTTGTACCTACCTATTACTCGGAAATAAAGACAATTTTTGTCAATCGAAGAATATATTGAAATTGGCATTCGATTGTTTAGATATGAGTTGAGTATGACAAACTTAGGTAGTCTGGTGTCATGAAAGACATCAAAATTTGTATTACATATACAAATTTTGATATCGTGGTAGTGTTTTTTGTATGGCAATTGTTGTTTTGGTAAACCACTGAAAAACAAACCATCTTATTTTAATACATCTCATCAAGATCACAAAACACAATTTATTTTCGTATCGAAGATATTCTTCATACCTAGGCGTTTTGAAATGAAGATTAGAGTTGGCTATTGTCATTATGATTAATTATAAAATGTTATATACCTAATGTAATATCTCATTTAACATTTTCAACAAATCGATAATTTGGGGGCCATCTAGCGGATTTTAATAGAATAATTTTGCATGTGACAAGCGAATATGAATTTATTATGGTGAAAAGGTCCTACTAAGCGGTGTGGTTTACACGCATTCGTTATTATAGATGGCGCTTACGAAAATTACGTACTGATGCTTGAAATATGTAGAACTCTTCGCATTTTAAAGGTTTTCTAACCAAAATTATAATATGGTGTTACCATGAACAACAAAGAAAATCCATAAATCGCTCACATGGTTGTATTATCGTAAAAAATCTGTGGGCTTGCCCTGATTTTGAACCCTAGGCCCGCCACTGTTTGTACTCATATTATAATTATGTCGTATCTATTTTGTATTTTACTGTGTGTACATTAATAATAAAATAAAATAAAATAAATAAATAATAAAATTGAAGTGTCTATTTTTAATCCCAAAATAACAGCTTTTTGCTAAATGCATAATATATACTGTATTTCTAACAAAATATATATTTTTTCTGTCTGTATGTTTCAGCTAATCTCCGAAACAACTGGGTCAATTTTGATCGGACTTTCACTGGCAGATACCTGATGTTATAAGGAGTAACTTAGGCTACTATTAATCTAGAAAATATTTAGGGTCCACGTGGGCTAACCCGCGGGCGGCAGCTAGTAAAATATAAAAACTTACAAATATGCATCCTTTTTCTAACATCCTTTCGGCTGTGTCGTGTAGTTCTGCAAATTGTACTGCGATCTAAAACAAACCATAACGTCAGTTTTAAAAGCGAAAATGGAGAGCGGGGAGAAGGCTCCTAGGCGCCAATAGTTTAGGACCTGAACTATTCCTGCCAGGGGTTGCGGGTTAGTCCGAAAGGGATACCGGGACCTTGGCAACAGGCAACTAGAGGAACACGAGTTTGTTTTAGTAAGTAAAAGTCTGACACGCCCTTCCGGTCCACCCAGAGCAGAAGAAGTCGTTCAAACCCACCCGTGTTCCTTCAGTTGCCTGTTGCCAGGGTCCCGGTATCCCTTTCGGACTATTCCGCAACCCTGGCAGGAGATTTCTTGTCTGAGCCTCAATAAATACTTTTTCTTCCTTTCTTTCTTTCTTAAAATAATAATTACCTGGTGGTAAATAGGGCTGAGTTCCTTTTCACGTGCCTTAGCCGTCTTCTCAGCGGCTAATAGTTCTGTTTCTAATTCTCGTACTCGGTTTTCAGCTGAAACAAAATAACAACATGGTATAGAAAAGTATTCCTTCTGAAAAAGTTTGTCCGGGAAAGCTCTGAAGCCTGCAGTGATTTTATTTGTTCTAACTGAATGTATGAGCATCAGTGATCGCAAACAGGTGAGCTAAAATACCTAAAGTTGGAAACAGAACAGAGGGCCTAGACAAGTGACAATCGCTTCCAAAGCGTTTCGTATTTCTACAACGACTTTCAACAGGATTGACATAAGCTTTTCGATAGCTTATGTCAGTCTCATACATTTTTGCCTTTTCCATCATCGTTATCGCTGATAGAATGTCACTTTATCTAGGGCCTCAGAGACAGATTTTATCCCTCTCGCTCCATACTACTCGCGACCTTCACTGAGGCGTTAGTGCGGGTTTCTTTTAACTATCTTCACTTCACGCATCGACCGCGTTTGGCGCTCCGATTGGCCCTTCACCAGTGAAGGCCAGTGAAGGGCCAATCGGAGCGCCGAACGCGGTCGATGCGTAAAGTGAAGATAGTTAAAAGAAACTCGCACTAAGGCCTCAGGTGAAGCGCCGAACGCGGTCGATGCGTAAAGTGAAGATTAAGGCCTCTGAGTGAGAACGAGACGGAGTGGGGCGCTAGCGGCTCTAAAGCGTCGAAAAGTTTAGGTAATTGCTTTTTGCGGTGAAAATAATGGTAATAAAAAAAAACATAAGACCTGCTTTATAGATAGTTCAGTTATTATCCAAAGTTTCATGCTCTAATTTGAAGTATTTTTTGAATACCAGCGGTTTATAGTTCTGTTTAGAGGTAACTTTGGATTTTTTTTCTATAGAGAAAATTTTATGTAATCGTGTTTTCGCCAAACATAGGACCTAGCATCAATCCTCAACTTTAACATATATGTGTTTCAAAATTAATGCTGCAGTATTTTCGGCATAACAGAGGATCATGCTAAGTAATTTGAGGTAGGGTGCGCCCTTAAGACAAAATATTTTTTCGGGACTAATGTCCCTAAAGTACTGTCCCCAAATTACTTAAGTACAGCCAAAATTAATAAAGTAAAACAACTATCGAATTAATTTCCTGATTCTGTTTAAAAAAAAAAGCATGCATGATAATGATTATTTTCAAAAATTTGTTGAATGAAATTGTTTAAATTTGGAAAATGAATCAAGAATAGTTTAATGTTTATAAGGTCTTAAAAGTCATGTAAAATTCATAAAATTACCAAGCATGAGTCCCGAAAAAATATTTTAGTCGTAAGGAAGTCTTCACTTTTTTTTGTCTCTGTTCTATGAACTTTAGGTATACCAACTATTTTCGATCACTGATGATCATTTATTGATATTGAATAGGATTATTGAAGGTATTTGACAAACCAATTAAAAATGTTCCTAGTGGTTTATTTACCTCAAAATATAAATATTTAATATACAGCGTGTAACGGTAACAAAAACCCTGTCCGATCTGTGATGATGTTGTTAAGAATTATTCTGCGAGTCTATACAGTATGTTCACTAACAAAGGGCGTTCCCGTTAACCTGCAATAGTATAGCTAAAAAAAAAGTTTTTTTTTTTTGTTTTTGTATAGTAAAATATTCACAAAAAATATTAAACTGTTGCGGAAAATAAACTCTTTGTACACGCCCACTTGTCACACTTGTTTTTCTACGTTGAAATACAAGTGTGCGTGTACAGAGTGTTTCTTTTACGTTTAAATTTAATCGTTTTGCGAACATTTCACTACAAAGCGAAAAAAAAAAAAAATTTTTTTTGATTTGTATTTTTTTTAAATATACAAACGCTATACTATTGCAGGTTAACGGGAACGCCCTTTGTTAGTTAAAATAATGTATAAATGTGGTTTTATTTTTGGAAAAAAGGAATAAAATAGAATGTATTTCAATGTGGCATTTTACTACATGGGGCGCGGGCGGCCGAAGTTTAGTGGGTGTCTACAAGTCATAACTGATGACCTCTGTAGAAATTTTCCTAATTTATAATGAAATTGTGGTCATTTTGGCACTAAAAATATATATAAACTTTCTTATTTTCACTCATTAAAAATAAAATACTTCTGTAGTAATTTTATTGCGGAACCTTTCGTATCGGACAGGGTTTTTATTACACGCTGTATATAGATGAAGCCATTTGATTTAATATGAATTAGACCTGGATGAGGCTGGCACAGGAGCGTGGGGATTGACACAAGCAAAGAGAGGCCCATGTCCAGCAGTGGGCGAAGAGCTGTGGATGATGATAATGAGATGAAATCACTACATATTATAAAACAAAGTCCTGCGCCACATCTGTCTGTCTGTTCGCGATAAACTCAAAAACGACCGCACCGATTTTCACCAATGGATAGAGTGGTTCTTGAGGAAGGTTTTAGTATATAATAACCGACATCCACGCGGACGAAGCCGCGGGCATCAGCTAGCTTTTGAATATTTTTTTAGTAAGTTGCTTTTCCGACAAATTGACAAGAAAATCTTTGAATTATTTTATGAGGTATGAGGAACAGGGTACAAAGATAGTCATCCTCCTTAGACAAGTGAGGATCCACCAACAAGACGGGCGTTGTCTGGTTGGCTACTGCCCGACAGTTGATATCAGGACGTTGTATATATGCTAGTCGCGCGGCGAACTTTGCTTGCGCGATGCAGGATTTTGAGGAGTGACGTCAGCGTCAGTGCATAGTTCGCATGTGGCGATGTAGATGACCCATGTTTTTCAAATGATTAGAATTGATTGATATTTTATGGTTACATTATAATTTACAAAACTTACACTTATAAGTCATAAGTGTAAGTTACACTTGTAAGTCATAAGTGTATGTTACACTGGTAAGTCATAAGTGTAAGTTTCGGTTTATTACCTGCTCTGCCAGTATCGGTTCTGATGAGGCTCTCATCAACGGACCCTCTACGGTCCAGGCCCTTGGAGATCTCCTTGATTTGTTCCTTCAACTCTGTAACAATACACATTATTTTTAAGTTTTATTATATTCAAATTGACTAATGTGACTTAATTACATAAAGAAAGAAGAAAGAAAGAAAAATCGTTTATTCTGCACAAACTAAACGCACAATACAAAATAAAAAATGACATTTACTAAAACTACAAATAAGCCAAAAGCCTCGTATTTAACAACAAGAATATTAGACAGTTATCTGTGGATGAGAGGCCAAAAACAAATTAGTTGCGTAATGTGCTGCGAAATTAACAAATGAAAACAAACAAAACAATCACAAATTAAACAAAATGCCGATTACAGTGGAAAATTATCAATTTCTGAAACAACAATAACAAGAAGTGCGTCGTATCTGTTCAAGAATAGGTCATTGCTCAGCTAAAAGCCGTGACTTCAGACGAACCTATTGTCAACAGCGCTGATTTTCAGCAAAAACCTCGCGAATGACGTAATGACGTCCCCCCATGTGAAAATACTATATCTGGTAAGCAGAATTTCTTACGAAAATGAGATCTGGATCATCTAGATCTCATCTAGATCTTCCAATTTTGTGTATGATATATAAAGTAGTCGAGCTACGTCGATTAAAATTGTATCTAAGTAACTTTAACGATTTTTTTAGTTTTAACGTTATTTTTTATTGTTGTATTTCCTGTGCGAGTTCCAAATATATAATTTTTTCTTTCTTTTAATAAGTTTGCAACAAATTCTAATATTCTCTACTCTAACCTCAACAATTCTACCATAAGATATTTTTAATGTAATTGGTGTCCCATAAAGGGACAAACTAAATTCTCCATTTCGGAAATAAATCTAATTAGAAATAGTGAATGGGGCCAAATAAAAAAAATATGTATAGATGTAAGTAAAATAAGTTTTTGACAAATTACACTAACTTCAACAATAGGGAATATGCATGTATTTTTTAATATTTTTATTCGATAGTTTACATAAAATTATCCAACCGATCCGGGCTATTTAAACGCCCTTCATTTGGCGCGCTTGGTGTGGTGACGTCACAGACCGTGAAAACAAACAAGCAACTGTACGGTCAACGTCAAACGCTCCTTTTTGTATGAGCGTTTGACGTTGTCTTGACACTTGTTGATTGACTTGACATTGACATTTTGATTGTTATTTCTGGATTGTTACGTCACATCCGCTCTTAGCTTTTCAAGTATTTGAATTACCTACAGTTTTTTGGGACTTTTTAAACACTAATTTCTCGCTCAAAAAGAAATTTTATTCAAAAATCTTGATGGAGGCATAATTCTGAAGTAATACAGTTTATAAAAAAAAATATTTGACCCTTATTTGAATGACATGCATATTCCCTATTCTACCATAAGATATTTTTTTTATGTAATTGGTGTCCCATACTGGGTCTAACTAAGGTCTAACCGAATCTTCCGTTTCGGAAATAAATCTGATTAGAGGTAGAGACGCAGGAGTTACGGGAGCAAATAAAAAAAATAAAAAACATGCGGGGCTGTCTTTGGGAACTGCCGATAGAAGTGAAAACTAAGTCACATTCATTCATTTCTTCAAGCGTGACGATGACGCGAGTTCCATGATTTTTGTTCACCTAAAAAGCTCTACGCGCCTAAAGGAGTTTTCACTTAATATTCATTCATTTCTTCAAGCGTGACGATGAAGCGAGTTCCAAGACATTCATTCATTTCATCATCATTTCTTCAAGAGTGACGATGACGCGAGTTCCAAGACATTCATTCATTTCTTCAAGCGTGACGATGACGCGAGTTCCATAATTTTTGTTCACCTAAATAGTGCTCAACGCGCCTAAAGAAGTTTTCACTTCACACACAAAAAAATGACGTATAAAAAGCCTCCTCCTTTTCGAAGACATTCGATCGGTTCCACATACCTGCGATCCTAGCCCCAACTCTTTGCAGTTCAGGGTCCAGCCGGTGCATGGTTTTGAGAATGTCGCGCTGCTTGAACTTCACTTCAACTATGGCTTCTGCTTCTAACACACCACCCCTGGGAACAAAATCTTATCGTCAAATAAGTCGCATAAGGCCGCTTGTACACGCTAAGAAATTTCACCGTGTCTGCTGAAGATAGGACCAATTCAGCATGTACACGACAAGAATTTTGTCGGATCTAGCCACGAAAACCCCCCGCCCCTCTTCCGCACCGCATCGTCTTCGCGTGTCGGGTCTAGCGCAGACAAGATTTTTTTCTTGGTCAGCACCGAAGCTGTGTATAAAGTTCGTGTGTACGAATTCTAGTATAGGCCCGGCGACTTTTCTTAGCGTGTACAAGCGGCCTTACGCTTTTTCGTTACGTGACGATTTCTACGGCTGAGTCCTGAGTGACGGCGTACCGTGCAGGCGGATTGCGGAGCGGATTTATCAGACTGATAGTCTAGTGGGCGTCTTGAGTGACGGCGCACCGCCCTAGTTTGTTGCTATGGCACTACCGTTGTCATAGCAACGAACCCAAAGACATGATATTGTAATAACGTCCTTTCAGAATATTCATCAACGATTAATTCGTTTTTTTTTAGTGCATTTTTACAATATAAAGTGAAACTTGGTGCTTTCGAATGATACTCATTGTTATAGTGTATGCATAACATAGTAATTAATGAGGATTGTGAATTTGATTTTTCGATCTCTTACGTATACGTTCATACAAAGTTATCGCTGCATGTATAATGAGAAACGTCAAATGCGCCTGAAATGCGCGCGCCCGCTCGCACTCCGGACAAGTTCGAACATCTCGAACATTTATTTTGTTTTATCCGCCGTTCATTCCGCCTGCGCGGTGTGCCGCCACTCAGGACTCAGCCTACCAGTGGACTCTTATCGCAAGTCGCGTTAAAGAACTTCGTCCCAAAAATATGGTTCTGTATTCATTTTAGAAGTATGTGGAAAGGAAAAAAAGCTATATTCCGAAAGAGTACGTTTTTCCCTTCATTTTTGATTACTACTTTAATTAGATTACTATTAATTATTTTAACTAAAACATACTGAAAACAGTATTTTTCAAAATCGTATAACAGCGCAGGGAATTGCCGTACAGGTTTGGTCCAATACTGAAAAGTGAAGAGAATAACATGTCCTAACGGAATATATTTTTTTTTTGTTTGGACAAAAAACAAAGCTCTTCGTCGGATCATCCCAGGTTTCTAAGAACAGTGCTGACCTGGCCTCCGGGTCGGCATACATCTCCATCTTCAGGCTGTTGACGGACGGGTCCACGACGGCCCAGGCCCCGCCGCGCAGCTCGCCGCCCGGCGGGATGTACACCAGCACGGGCGCGCTGGCCCCGCGCAGCGCGCGCACTATCTCGGCGCCGAACTTCAGGATCTGCTCGTACATGTCTGGGGAGGAATGGATGGTTAAAGTGGTGGTGTGGTGGTGGTGTTTATCTGCTGGACACAGGCCTCCTCTCTGTGAGAGGGAGTGGGCCATAATCCACCATGTCTTCGAATGAGGACATCAACAACACAACAGAAGGGAGGGAATTTTTAGGTTTAAGACTTTATTCTCATAAGAATACATTTTTCATTCGCTTAGCCCCCGTTCCCGCGGGCGATGTTTTCTCGCGACGATTTTTTAGAGTGCACTGGATTTTCAACTCTAGGTACTTAGTCGAGCATTGAGAATCCAACTGTTTCAAATCAAATCAAAATATTTTATTCTACATGGGCACTTATGAAACGTCAGAAGCTAGGTGCACTGTTCAAATTGGTCATTTCCTATGGAGAAGAGACGGCAAGAAACTCCACGGTTATTCTTTTAAAAATGTGCCATGGGCCTTAACAAACAAGCTTTGTTCGCACCGCAGCACTAAAATTTTTAACAACTACCCTACTAAAACGCTAATCGGTTTTTTTGATTTACTTATTATTGTATTTTCTCTGTAAGTGATTAATGTAATCTTTTGAGAAAAAATTAATGTCTTAAACCGTAAAATAATTGGCTTTTACAATATTTTCAAATTACAGTGTTATTAGGTATGGGAGGACAATGTAGGCCTATCAAAAACAGATAAACAATAGTGCACAATCACTTAAAGGTAAACTCAGCATGCGAAACGAAAGTTGTACGTACAGTCACGGACTTTAATTGATGAGCCACCTGGTACTGTTCGCATTTTAGCCGTGTAATGCAAATCGGGTTTATTCGGTTCGTATTAGAAGAAGAAAATTATATTTCATATCTTTACCAGTTGGCTAACCTGAGAGCGGAACTACAAACTTGACAGCTGTGACTACTCAAAGTCAACCAATTGCAGGTCTAGCAACAGTAACCTAGCAACGATAAACAATTGTTGCTAGGTTAGGGTACTGAGAAATTCTCTGACATCGATATTTCAACTGTCACTGTCTTCAGTTAAGTTTTCAGAATTATTGAGTTAATGAGCTATGATTCAAAGGAGGTCAGTATCAAATAGATTGGATAAACTTAATGCAACATTGTATTTATTTTTATCATTAAGAACTTATTAGTCAACCTCTATGGATAAGACTATTTCCGATGAAAAGTAATTTATTTGTCATCCTGATATTTCAACTGTCACTGTCTTCAGTTATGTTTTCATAATTATCGAGTTAATGAGCTATGATTCAAAGGAGGTCGGAATCAAATAGATTGGATAAACTTAATGCAACATTGTATTTATTTTTATCATTGAGAACTTATTAGTCAACCTCTATGGACTATGGATATTTCCGATTAAAAGTAATTTATTTGTCATCTTGATATTTCAACTGTCACTGTCTTCAGTTATGTTTTCATAATTCTCGAGTTAATGAGCTATGATTTAAAGGAGGTCGGTATCAAATAGATTGGATAACTTAATGCAACATTGTATTTATTTTTATCATTGAGAACTTATTAGTCAACCTTTATGGATATTTCCGATTAAAAGTAATTTATTTGTCATCTTGTTTACGAGCTTGCGATTTCAGTTCGTGTTTAATCGTGTAATCTCGTGAATGTATGAAAGTAAACAAGATGACAAATAAATTACGTTTACTTTTAATCGGAAATATCCATAGAGGTTAACTAATGAAGTCCACCTCTATGGATATTTCCGATTAAAAGTAATTTATATGTCATCTTGTTTACGAGCGTGCGATTTGAGTTTGTGTTTAATCGTGTAATCTCGTGAATGTATGAAACTGCAAAATTGAAAAGTTTGAAGGTGGCTCATCAATTAAAGTCCGTGACTGTACAATACCTAGAGGAAAAAAAAAAAGAAAGAAAACTACCTTAACACTTTTAGTGCCAAGCACCCGACTCACGAGTGCAACGATAGTTCGTTCGCGCGCCCACAACTCGCATCCGGGTCGTACATATATATAGATATACGCGGCGCGCTAATGAACTCGACTGACTAATTGTTATAGATATAGGAGACACATTTTATGGCATGCTAATTTGTATGCAGTCTATGTACTTGGCAGTAAAAGTGTATCGAGTATAGTTTCTTTATTTGTGAAAAGGTTAAATTGAATACGTAACTAACGAAATGCTTACCTTTCTGTCCACCGCTGAACCCTCTCCAGTTGGCGAAGATTATGATGGGTAGACCTTCACGGGAGAAGTCGTTGATGGCCTGAGCCGTCTTGTAGGCAGAGTCGGGGAACCAGACCTGTGTGAATGATAGGATATGGTCGGTTATTTCTTATTTATATCTCATTGTATAAATAAAATATGCCACGCCGAGCGCTGGACGCGGAGACTTTGCGTCCAGCAATCGGCGTCGCAACACATCGTGTTCAGGTTCGCGAATGGTCAATCGTCATTCTGAGGCTGCCTCGTTGAGAGGTGAAACACGTGTAGATTTCTTACAGGGTTTTTATGACTCTTGAGGAATAGTCAAGCGGAATAGGTTACTAAATATATCTACGTCTATTGTATTTTATAATGGATTTCCGTAAATTCACGCCTGAATCAATTAACTATCTCATTGTATGCTGCACCGATGACGTCGACCGGTGCAGCGTCGCAGACGACCAGCGGTAGGGCTCTATCTCGGATAGGGTCTCAGCATTATGCTGAGCGATGTCCGTTTTAAAAAGTGTGGAGCGCTTTTTGTTTCTGTCTACTTTTGATTAATTTAAACAAAGCGCTCTACACTTTTAAAATTAATCATTGGATTTAAATGAAGTGAAAAGCTGCATAGGTACTTATATCATAACGTAACTAAGCCTACGTTGGCACGGATATAAAAATATCGCGGCAAATTTCACACAGTGGATTTTCAACCCTTAGCTTAACACCGAGGGTTGAAAATCTTGTGCGCGATAAAATCCCGTCCGATAGGAATCGAATCGAATCCAGCTCAGACCGCGACGCGAAGCTGCGCGCACATTTTAACAATTATCGAACTTATTTTCTTCAAAAAAAAAGGTAATAATTTCAGTGCGAGCGTTGACACGTGTCAAAGTACGCTGAGATGCGCGGTGCTGCGCAGCGCACACGCGCTTACCGTACCTTATTGTGTAGTAAATAAATTGGATATTGAATCGGATCATAAAAAGTGCGCTCGTGTCGCGTCTCGGTGTGAACTAACCCTTAGTCTTACGTCCGTGCGAACGTGCGCTAGTACAATGCAAGTAAATTTAATTATTTTAAAATTTTTAGTGCGTGCCAAAAAGGTGTTTTTTTGTTTAATTTTATGGTATGCTACTGACAATTAAATCAGTTTGTTAGTTACTGACCTGTCCAGCCTGTTGCAAGGTCTTAGCTTCAGAGTCCATATTAGCGGGATCGGCGGGTAGTGTCAGCTCGACTGTTCTCGTTTCTACAGCCACTACTCCTATTGGGATGCCACCGAGGCGGGCGCGACCTGGGAACAGAAAAAAACTGTTAAACCACAGATGACTATAGATAGTTTACTCCACAAAAACCATCATCTGCCTAGCCTTTTCCCAACATGTTGGGGTCGGCTTCCAGTCTAGATGCAGCGGAATACCAGTATTTTACATGGAGCGACTGCCTATCTGACCTCCACAACCCAGTAACTGGGTAATACGATACCCCTTGGTAGGACTGGTTGTCAGACTTTCGAGCTTCTGACGACCCGTAACGACTGTCAAAGATCTACAAATGACAGCCGGGACCAACGGCTTAACGTGCTTTCCGAGGCACGGAGGAGTCACGGTATGTAAAGATGGTCACCCATCCATGGACCAACCCCGGCAAGCGTAGCTTAACCTGATGGATCGACCCGTGCGGCTGTTATTACTTAGCCACGAGCTCCTTCGCAAAACCATTTAAATAAAAAGCGACTCTTGCTACGACACGATAAAGTGCGATTCAGGCCGCACAGCGCTAATTACCTATAGTTATATTCACCTAGAAGTTGCCTCTCTTTCAATCGCGTAACTCTTATATTTTCTGACTCCGTTACGCTCACTGAATTGGCGCGACAAGACGAGCCCGCCGCGTACCTACTTGTAGGATTATACGTACAATGCGGAGTGCGTCTACTGTACTAATGTAAAATATAATATATGTAAATAATATGTACTATTCCGTGGTTAGACTCGAAGCCGACCCTAACATAGTTGGGTAAAAGCTAGCCGCAGCATGGGTAGGTCGGTAGGTATACAGATGACCTGTGCCCTGTTTATCATAACTTACAAGACTAGTATTACCAAATGTCATTATTTAGTTCACAAGTACTTATATTTTTACACTTTTATTCGTGGTTTTGTTTATCTGTAAGTTACAACTTGTAGAAAATCATAACAAATCCTGAATGTCCGGCGACTCTCTATTCCGTCTTACAAGTATCGTGCTTAGTACCGCAATAAATGTTTCAATTCGATTTTCTTTTTTAATATGTGGTCAAACGAGAGAGATGACCTGATGCCCGTGTCCCAGCAGTGGGAACATTAAGGCTGATTATGAATATGGAGATGAGCTATGAATTTCACGAAAATTAACATTCTAGGTAACTTATGAACGTTTAGACTCGTAAATTTTTGATAAACATGGCCCTGGCGAGCTGCAGGCGTAGCATGAGCACCGTTTTGTCGACGGAAGAGTAGACAAAAATGACGTTTCCTGTAGACAGTACGATGGCAGCAAAGTAGAAAGAGTCAACTACACTTTTTACGAAATTCACTCTTTTACATAATTCGACTCAGAATTCTTTGTTTTATCATAGGATTTATCGGTTGTCAGTGTGATTTTGACAGTAAGGATAGAAAACTTTCTTCCGAAATAGTCTACATATAAAAAGACGTAGACAAAGATCGTTAGAAATGAATGACAAAATGATAGATTGTAGAAACATTTCTACGGTGGATGTCAAACATGAAGAAACGAACTGTCACTTTGTATAGAAAAAGCTATGTCTATTCTTCGTAGAGATATAAATTGCATGCTACGCCTGCTGGATGCGGTGAGCACAGGACCGGTCGGTGTGGCGACTCTTAGAGGGGGCCTATTGCTCAATGATGATGAAGAGCCCTTACCGGTGATGACGGTCTGAGCCCAAGGCTGCATGATCTCGTCCCAGCTGCCCACGTCGAAGAAGCCGGCGCGGGCCGCGTCGCCCGCCAGCATGAGGCGCGGGTCGTGGGCCGCGCGCGGCGGGACCCACTCCACGGGCCGGTCCACGGGGTCCGACACTCGCATTATGGGGACCATGCTTAGTTTGTCCTGGGGAGGAGAGGGTTGTAATATTAGAATGGTCGGATGGACATCACGTTAGCTAAATAAAAAAAAGTGTAATTTTTTTGTAACTTGCTGCACCAACTCTAGACTTCCGATACATAATGTCCCCCATTTTGACCATGGGAATAAAATTACCTAAAATTGACCCCGAAACTAAAAGTATCTCAGATTTATCCCCTACCAAGTCTAACCCAAGATTTGACTCCTAACAGAAAATACCAAAAAAATTGTCCCCTTTCAACAACTACCCAAATTTCAACCCCTTACAAAAATTATCTCAGTTTTGACCCCAACAAATAATGACCCCAATTTGTATGACCCAATTTACCTGCATTATAAATACCCAAATTTTGAAAATAATAAATAAAATTACCCTTTATTTGACATCTACGAAAAATCCAGCTGAAAAAAATTACCTTAGGCACAAACGAGAGCCACCTCAGCGCAGTCCCCACCGCGTCCAGGTCGGTGGGCGCCACGGCGTGCGACACGCCGTTGTGGTGCATCACCTGCTGCCCGCCCAGCTGGTTGTTGCTCGCGTACACCGCGCGACCCAGCACTTTGTTGAGGGCCGCGTAACCGGTCAGAATGATGTACGAAGACTCTACTTGGATTACTCTGTGTCCTAATCTGTTGAGGAGAGGTAACTATTGGAGTTTGTTGAATAACGAGAGAACCCAAAGTCATCTGGGTCATTTTGACCCTATACAAAAATGACCCATCTTTTGACCCCGAACAAAATTACCTTAATTTTAACCCCTACAAAAATTACCTTAATTTTGACCCCTACAAAAATTACCTTAATTTTGACCCCTACAAAAATTACCTAAATTTACCCCCCAAACATTTTCTTAATTTTAACCCCTACCAAAATTCATTGTTTATTCCACTACAAAAATACATACCTAACAACGTATGACCCGATACCGATGGCCCGGCAGGTGACTATAGAGATGGTGACGATGTCCTCGTAGGCCTGCGCCGTCTCGCCGGCGATCAGACCGGCGTCGCGCAGACATTCCACGCCGAGACCGTCTTCTTTGCCTGTGGGAGAGGAGATAAGGTTTTAGACAATATTTAAATTATACAAATAATATTCATAATAGTCGAAGATCCGTATTCCACACGGGCCCAGTGTGGGTTAGTACCCACACTGGGCTCTCGTGGAATACGGCCCACTCCCTCTCATAAAGAGGAGGCCTGTGTCCCAGCAGTGAAACAATCTAGGCTAATAATATTAAAATAATAATATCATCGCTACGAGAAAAGCGAGCTAGGTAAAATTAATTTGTCATTGTGAATCCGCCATATTGAATTTCTGAGCCACAAGAAGCTTCTATAGTGATCCATACAGTATAAAACCATATAATAATATATAGAATCATATAAGCATACCTTAAAGCCGGGTACTGCCGCCTAAGATACAGGTCTAGCCTAGTTTAGGGGACAGGGTTGAACCTATTGTACTTACCCACCTAATGCTTAATTAAGAGCTTTAAGGTTGATGCGCTAGGGTGGCCCGCGAAATTCAAATTTTCTTACGTTTTTTGCAATTTGCAGGTCAGTATCAGGTTGAATGTTGATCTAAATATTATTAGCGCTCGTAACAAATATGGATTTACAGAATTTTAAACATTAATACAACTCTCCTAAGTTCATGAAACTGCCAAATCTCATGATTTCATGAAATAGTCATTCAATGCACTTACATGAGCTTAAAGAGTTGTATTGCTGATTTTACTGTTTAAAATTCTGTAAATCCATATTTGTTACGAGCGCTAATAATATTTAGATCAACATACAACCTGATACTGACCTGCAAATTGCAAAAAACGTAAGAAAATTTGAATTTCGCGGGCCACCCTAGCGCATCAACCTTAATCACAGTACAATGTACTTGAACTTTAGGGTAACAAATAATTTATTTATTTATTTAAAGAAAACTGACAAGGGTTTCTACACACGGTAGTTTTTCACGGCAAGAAAAACATATATGTACACACGGCTACACATCAAGCTATACATTTCCAGTTTATGCTGATCTTGCATTGTATAGGATTTCCGTACAATGCGAGGTCAGCTTATACTGGAAATGTATAGCTTGATGTGTAGCCGTGTGTACAAAGGCTGTATTATATAGTTTCTGCCTATAATAAGTAAACACTTGCATTTTAAGGAACTCACCAATAATATCAGTGATCTTGTATCGGGACTCGCCCTCGTCTTCAATGAGCGTGGTCTTCACTGAGCCCAGCGGGCCTGGAAAGAAAAATAGTAGTTTTTGGTATAAGTGCGGAAAGTAGGTGATTTCACACGAGTCGGAAATCATCTTACGCACGTGTATCATACAATGCATTGTGCGAGTAAATAAAATTAACACTTATATTAATAACGCGTTTAATAATGAAGTATTCGTTTTATTGCTATGGAACTTCGTTCCCTCGGGGGCTCGCCCGCACACAGCGCCGCCCCGCCCCCCTTACGTAAACCCCTAAAAACAGAGTTAGAAATAAAAAATAAAAAACTGAAAAGTAAAAAGCACAAGTGCGAAAAAGTGACATTTTCCGCACAATTTGGGTGCTTTGAAAACGCTCTTTTCGAGCACATGCATTGTAAAATATTTTTTATAGCACTGTGTGACCTAAGGTCACGCTTACCCGTGAGTTAAATAGTCCATTTTAAGAGGACATGCAGTTTGTATTTTCTCTATACAAACGCTCTCGCCTGTTTTCTTTCTGGTTTATGACCTTAAAGCAATGTTTTTTTTACAGTAAAATAAATATCAACTACTTCTATGCCCCTACGTTACCCTTTTTGATGATACATTATCTGTAGAAGCACTCTAGAACCCTCAGAAAATGCTCAAAATAGTCTGTTTAGACCGCTGTCAACAGAAGCCTATTGGTACAAATTTTTGACGACTGTTCTAAACCAATAAGAACGAAAATACTCTCATAAGGCTTTTAATGGTCCACTGAGGAGCCAATGTTGGTCATCGATAATGAAAAACGAACGCAATTTGAGTACGCGATGTACTAGGGAAAAAAATAATGATAGGTATACCTAGCTTAGAGTAAGACTCGGGCGTCAAGTACAGGTACTTGAACCCGCGGTCAGGTCGTTCCGAGTCGAGCCAGGCGACGTTGAACTCAGACTTCACCTCTTCGGCGACACCTATACGGGCTCCGGAGTTTACGCTGATGTATACCTGTGTAGAAGGAAATGTTCATTAATCTTTTTTTTTTTGGGTGAGCCCCTGGTACTGTTCGATTCAAACTCAATGGCTGCTCAGAACATTAGCCGAGTCGCTGCGCAGCGAGTAGCTAACTTCCGAGCCGCCATTAAGTTTGAATCCAACTGTAGTTACTTCAAATATCAGTTTAAAAATCAGTTTTTATTTGTGTAACTTTCAGATGTGATGCGTATCGATAGGTATACGCGATTGTTGTCGTTATAAATTAAAGAGACCATTCTTCTTAATCATTTGTTACATCACTACCATAGAATATTACTAAATGTACTTCACTAGTAACGATATTATATACTCTGTAGTCTGTGGTAATCTCTCAAATATAGAACGTTCCAAATTATTTTCACTTGCTTTATTTATTAAAAATACCAGCGATAAAATTATGAAATTCTCGCGTCTGTGGAGTTTTACTAGCTAATTTTTCTGTAGAACTTACTCTAGGTATCTTGAGCTCCCTAGCGTATACGGAGGCCTTGAAGTACACCCAGTCCTCGGCGGGCCCGAAAGACCCCATGTAGTATGTCAAGTCGTTAGCGATTAGTATAATGTCGCGACCGTCCGGACATTCCGGGGTGTATAGGGTCAGCCGCCATGCTACCATGCCGACCTGGAACAAATAATTTAATAAGAAACTCATTTTTTTTTAAATGTCGCAGCTTCATACTGATATAGGAGCCTTTTGGCCTTGTGCAGGACTTTGTTTTTTTATTTTAATTTTACCTTTTTGATGTTTCTATGACTCGCAATCTGCCTGGCCTTTTTCCAACTATTTTGGGGTTGCTTTCCAGTCTAACCGGATGCAGCTGAATACCAGTATTTTACATGGAGCGACTGCCTATATGACCTCCACAACCCAGTAACTGGGTAATCCGATACCCCCTTGGTAAGACTGGTTGTCAGACTTTTGGGCTACTGACGACCCGTAAAGACAGTCAAAGATCCCCGAATGACAGCCGGGACCGACTGTTAACATGCTTTCCGAGCCACGGAGGGGTCTCGGTATGTAAAGATGGTTACCCATCCACGGACAAACACCGGCAACTGTAGCTTAATCTGTTGAAGTTTCACTATCTAATTTTATTTGACCCTGTATTATCTACTTACGTTATTCTGTCCCGGTAACCTGGTAATTTCAACGATTTGCCTCTCGCCGTCCGGTTCTACCACCAACTCCATGACAGTCATCACGTTGTCTGGCATCGGACCTACAACAAAAAAAAATTGATCGTTTAGTACTTTTCTGAGACAGCTTTTTGGCGAAACAGGGTTTTGGACACATAACATAAGAAATGGACACGTGTTTCACCTCTCAACGAGGCATCCTAAGGATGACGATTGACCAATTGCACAGCAGAACACGACGTGTTGCCACACCGAGCGCTGGACGCACAGAACACTGGTCTCTCTGCGTCCACTGCTCGGTGTGGCAACACGTCGTGTTGGCGTTAACGCTTACAGAAAAGGGATTTTGTCTAGGCCCCAATGTCGTAGAAAGTCTTTACCTTCAACGCTACCATCTTCGATGCATTCCCGCCATTTTCTTTCAACCATTTGACGGAACATGTCGGGGATATCGTACACGTAGGTCGTGCCTTGAGACGTGGCCTAGAAAACAAAATAGAAAACTTCAGTTTAGAACTAAGAATATTATAATAAAAGCCTGAATTCCCCGAAGGAAAAGACAGAGCTGTGGCGTCATCTACACCGCCACATGCGAACTACGCATCAAAAACCTGCATCGCGCAAGCAAACTTTACCGCGCGACTAGCATATACAGGTTGTAAGGGTAAACAGTCTTCTCATTCAAACCATGGCTAGTTAACTTAAATATAAAAATAAATGACTGAGTAACAACAAAAGAAAACGTTATTTTCATTAAAAGATTTAAAAAAGTTTCTATGCGACACCGTGCTCGCTAGCGAAACAGCTGATTGTCTGAGTGAGGGGTCGCGCTCACGGCCACTCAGGTCTCCTCCCACGCCCCCCACCCGTGTTGAGACGCAAGTTCGTTACCCTAAGCGCAAGGTGAAAGGGTGAAATACTCTAGTGGTAAAAAGTAAAAAAATATATAAAAAAAGTCATAATTTTTCATTGATTTTACGTTCTTTAAATGACACCAAGCCACTGGTTTCAAGGATAACGGTGTTTACCATAACACCCTGTATACAACGTTTTGACATCATTTACATGAAAGGTAATGAACATCAATCGCCGGGCAGTAGCCCTCCAAACACAACACCCGTCTGGTCGGAGGATCCTCCCTTTTCTATGGAGGATGAGTGAACTTTACACCCTGTTCCTCCTGCCTCCATTAAGCTGTAAAGCATTTCACCAGCTATATCAGCCTACTTCGAAACGACTGTCAAAGATCCATGAATGACCGCCGGGACCAACGGCTTAACGTGCTTTCCGAGGCACGGAGGAGTCTCGGTATGTAAAGATGGTCACCCATCCACGGACCAACCCCAGCCAGCGTAGCTGAACCTGATGGATCGACCCGTGCGGCTGTTATTACTTAGCCACGAGCTCCTCTATCCAATCTTTCTAACATTATTATTGTACCTATGTTAAACAAATGAATAAATGACTTATGACTTATGACAGTTATGACTTATGACCAATTGAAATAAGGAACAAAATAACACACTTACCAAGAACCTCTTCTGCTGCAAGTAGTCTTTAGTAACATATGGCGTGGAGATCGGTAGGCCGTGCATGGGACCTTGTCTCGGCCCGAACGATTGGAACATTATCTGAAAAAAATAATAATAATAAGATACCGTGTGTTGGACCATAAAAGGTATGAATGAAATGCAATTGTATGCAGCTAAGATGAGAATGGTATGGGGTAAGGGCCCAGGGTAGACACATGACTGCCAGGGTTGCGGGTTAGTCCGAAAGGGATACCGGGACCTTGGCAACAGGCAACTGAAGGAACACGGGTGGGTTTTAGTCAGTAAAAGTCTGACACGCCCTTCCGCTCCACCCAGAGCGGGAGAAGTCATTGGATGATATCCCACCCTCAAAAAAAAAAAAAAAAAAGGGTAGACACATGTCTTCGAAATTTTTGGTTCTAAGACATGCCGGTTTCCTCACGATGTTTTCCTTCACCGTTTTGAGAGCAGTGGTGATGACATAATTTACACAGAGTGAAGCGCCTGGCAGGGTTCAAACCCACGACCTACAACTCGGTAAGTCACCGTTTCCACTGGGCCACCACTGCTCTCTGCCTTGAACAAGATAACATAACATAATCAGCCTATAATGTTCCCACTGCTGGGATACAGGCCTCCTCTCTGTGAGAGGGAGTGGGCCGTAACCCACTACGCGGGCCCAGTGCGGGTTGGTAGATGTCACATGTCTTCGAATTTTTGGTTATAGGACAGGCCGGTTTCCTCACGATGTTTTCCTTCACCGTTTTGAAAGCAGTGGTGATGAAATTATTTACACAAATTCAAGCGCCTGGCTGGGAACAAGATAAGTGAATGAAAATAAATTAAAAAGCTTACCACACCAATCTTGGGGTCAGAAATCTCTTCATAAGTATAGACATCTAACGAGTAGCCGGAACCGTTGGACAAGCATAGTCTTACATTCTTGGTGGGCGCACCGGGTCCTGTACCAAATAAAGTAATACTTTTAAATGAAAACAGTCAGTTTTTTACCCGACTACGGCGAAGCAAAAAGGAGGGTTATGATTCTGACCAGGATGTATGTATGTTCATCTGTCCCCTCATAACTTCTAAACTACTCATTATAATTTGACAAATGATGTATCGTTGGAAGCATCTTGATCGTCCGCTGGGTATAGGCTATATGTGACCTCACATTAAATTGAATATGGCGCCCTCTAGAGGACAAAAAGTCATCAACAAATTATTTTTTTATTGATGTCGTGTTGTGTATCAAATCAATCAATCAATCAGCCTAGCCTTTTCTAAACTATATTGTGATCGGCTTCCAGTCTAACCGGATGCAGCTGAATACCAGTGTTTTACATGGAGCGAGTGCCTATCTGACCTCCACAACCTAGTAACTGGGTAATACAATGTAACAATACGTACACATGGGCACAACACGTGCACGGGGGTGCACGTGTTGTGCCCATGTGTACGTGTTGTGTATCAAATGAAAAGGCTAAATAAAAAAGTCCGGAGTCACACGTAATCCGTTCGATTTATGCCCCCCTAACACGTGTGTCTCCGGATTTTTAATTTGTCTGTCTGTGATGTCTTGTTTACATCTTTTTAGTTGACTTCCTTGTCGTAGTTGGGTTTTAGTTTTATAACTTTTATTTTTATTATTTAATGTAAACATAAGTTACTTATGACGAACGCGAAGTGTTTTTTGCAATTTGCAGGTTATTGTCAAGTTGTACATACATACATAAACTCAAGCCTTCTCCCCATGGGGGTAGGCAAAACGCCACCTGTTACGGTCCTTACATAGCTCCTTTTGCTTCGTTTACGTTCATACATCTGAGGCCCTAGTGTGAGTTTCTTTTAACCATCTCGACTTTACGCATCGACCGCGTTCGGCGCTCCGATTGGCCCTTCACCAGTGAAGGTCAGTGAAGGGCCAATCGGAGCGCCGAACGCGGTCGATGCGTAAAGTCGAGATAGTTGAAAGAGAGAGAACTCACATGGTCATACACGCACGCCGTTGCAAGTACTACGCACCTGACCTCTCTGAAGAACATTTATATTTTAAATTCTTATGATAATTACCAATCCGCAGTGTGAATCTGATCTCGGCTTGTAATACCCTGAGTTTCCACAGACGAGGGCCGTATCTCATTACCATGCCAAGTACTGACTCCTCAATCTGAAAACAAACGATATTTTCTTTTAAAAACAAATGAAATTAAATTAAATGCACGCACTGTGCTCGCGGTTCGGTTGTGGAACTCACTTCCGCCTGACATTAGGGACTGCCAAACTGTTGCAGTATTTAAAAGAAGAGTGAAAGAACACTACCTATCCATTTCGTCATAGTTGCATAGTTATTTTAAATTATATTGTAATTGTATATTTTTAAGTGATATTTATTTTAGAAGTATGTATGTAAGTATATTCTCATAATGTATGTTCATATTTAATTTTTGAATTGTTTTTGATTTATGTATTCCGTTTCTCTTCTACTTACACACGTTGTCTACATCTCTTTTATCTAGTTTCCTATCGCAGGTTTGCTGGGAGAGATTTCTTTAGAAATAAGCATTGCCTTTGTACGAATTTTTCTGTTCCTTTCTTCTTTTCTGTATTTATATGTGTGTGCATAAATGGTTAAATAAATAAATAAATTGTTTATTCTGTAAATAGGATATTGGAATCACTTTTACACGTCATATTAAAAAGTTGTAGAAATAAGCTAGATGAGGTCGGCGTTTCCTATCTGACTACTCTGAGAAGAAAGGCCGAAACAAACTCAGAACATAATATGACACCTATTAATCTGTCTAGCATTTTCCCAACTATGTTGGGGTCGGCTTCCAGTCTAACCGGATGCAGCTGAATACCAGTATTTTACATGGAGCGACTGCCTATCTGACCTCCACAACCCAGTAACTGGGTAATACGATACCCCTTGGTAAGACTTTCGGGCTTCTGACGACCCGTAACGACTGTCAAAGATCTACGAATGACCGCCGGGACCAACGGCTTAACGTGCTTTCCGAGGCACGGAGGAGTCTTGGTATAATTATGTGTAAGTAATGGGTCTTTTTACACCCTGCTATAAAAGTTATTGACCATAGTATCTTCGCGTCTCGCCAAGAAAATCCCCTTAGAAACTTTGTAAGCTCCATAATTATATTTCAATTATATTTTATTTATTTCAAGAAAAGAAAGATTTTTTTTCTATTTTTTTATTTAACCATTTATCACGCATAATAAACAGACAAGAAGAAAATAACTGAAAAATACGTCTAACCGATATTTTTTTTTTTCGAAAAGTTAAGTCCTTATCTGATTTAAATTCCTGTATATCTTTTTAATGTAGTCAAATGTCCAATTTCATAATTATGTGTTTTGGAAAAAGCAGCTTTATACTTTAAAAAATAATTATGTTTTTACCTTAGCCGGGTCCATGATGACAGTGGGTCCGAAGTTCAAGAATATGTGGTTACAATCTGTCCTTTTAGCGAGCGGGTGCGAAAACGCCACCTCCAGCTCATCCATGGCTTCTAGTAGCACTCTGGGGAAGGAAATGACAGCTTATTAATAATAGTCCTCCAGCCCGTATTTCGGCCACGGCGGCCAATCTCAACGGAGACTAGCCTTCGGCGCGGGACTCCTCCGTGTCTCGGAAAGCACGTTAAGCCGTTGGTCCCTGTGTCTGCGCGCACACGCCTGCACTATAATATCTCCAGCGCCGAAGCCTAGTCAATCAATCTGCCTACCCTTTTCCCAACTATGTTAGGGTCGGCTTCCAATCTAACCGGGTGCAGCTGAATACCAGTATTTAACATGGAGCGAATGCTTATCTGACCTCCACAACCCAGCAACTGGGTAATACGATACCCCTTGGTAAGACTGGTTGTCAGACTTTCGGGCTTCTGAAGACCCGTAACGACTGTCAAAGATCCACGAATGACAGCCGGGACCAACGTGTGAAAAAAACAGCCAGTCGGGGGACGTATTAGACTAAAAAGTGTTCCACAGAACGGTCCCCCGACTGCAATGACAATTTTATCAACTTGTTTTTTACTTTTTAGTTCGTTTTTTAGCAGGGCAGTCGTGTGTTTTCATTGTTTAATTACTTATTTTTATTTTATTTAGTTTAATTGGCAGAAACATTTAAAAGCACAACATGTCAAAATGTATGCTAACAATAGAGCTTTTTAATTCAAAACTTTTTATTCAACTTAAAGACTTATAATATCTATATTATTTTATTTCTTTAATTCACTTTTCACACATATAAATTATATTTTTAAATATTTGAATAAAAAAATATATAAAACATTTAAAAATATATTTTTTTTTTTAATTATTATTGTCTGTCAAATCTCATGACTCAAACTCAAAGCATTTATTTTAATTTAACCAATTACGGGCCCTTTTTATTACTTAGCCACGAGCTCCTCTCAAGCAAAATGCAAGTAAAATAACATAAATATAAAATTACCTCTCTCCTTCATTCTGCAGGTACTCGAAGCTAGCCTCTTTGGTGATGAGGTCCTGGTGTCTGATGATGGAACGGATGAAGAACCTGTAGTCTGTCACCTCCTGTCCCTTCTTAACCTGTAAGCAAAATGGAGATCGTTAACTTGCTAATTGTTTTCTATCATGGTTCGGGCATAGATGGTTCAATCCGCAAAAACATCTACACTAATATTATAAAGAGGAAAGATTTGTATTTTTGTGTGTATGTTTGTAATGAATAAACTCAATAACTACTGGGCCGATTTCAAAAATTCTTTCACCATTATAAAGCTACATTCACCCTGAGTAACATAGGCTATAATTTATAAAGATTACACGCGGGCGAAGCCGCGGGCGGCAGCTAGTTTCAAATAAAAAGCGACTCTTGCTACGACACGATAAAGTGTAATCAGGTCGCACAGCGCTAATTATTTATATGCCATTTGATACTTTGACATGGTCTTATTAATAACATAGAAAGTTTTTTTTTTAAACCGGCCATGTGCGAGACATACTCGCGCCCGAAAGGTTCCGTACTATTATCTATAAAAACGGCAAAAAAAAAACACGTTTGTTGTATGAGAGCCCCCTTAAATATTTATTTTAATCTGTTTTTTAGTATTTGTTGTTAGAGAGGCACAAGAAATACATCATCTGTGAAAATTTCAACTGTCTAACTATCACGGTTCATGAGATACAGCCTGGTGACAGACGGACAGGCAGACCGACAGACGGACGGACAGCGGAGTTTTAGTAATAGGGTCTCGTTTTACCCTTTCGGTACGGAACCCTAAAAAAACACGTTGTATATCGGGCTGTCCCTATCTGACCGTGGTTGTTGTCGCGTTCACGCCGCGTTAGGGTCATCTCAGACCGCGACGTGAAGCGACGTGACGCTGCGCGCACTTTTTAACAATTATCGAATTTATTTTCTTCACGAAAAGGTATAATTTCAGTGCGAGTGTTGACACGTGTCAAAGTACGCTGAGATGCGCAGCGCGTGTACCTTATTGTGTAGTAAATAAATTCGATATTGTATCGGATCATAAAAAAGTGCGCGTCACTTCGCGTCTCGGTGTGAACTGACCCTTATCATAACGTACACGACGGTTACCTATATTTCGTCTCTCTCTTACCTTAGCCTTGCCCAGATACAGATGCATCTTCTGGTTGCTGGTGGGCAACGCTTCCAGCTCGTAGCTGCGCATGCGGTACAGTTCCAGCTGGAAGGCTGAAGCTGGCTCCAAATGACGGTAGATCGTGTCTTCTGTGAAGTCGTTGCGGGCACGGAATGTGAAGAATTTGGGGAATTGCCGCCTGGAAAGAATGGTGAGGGTTAGTTTTAGAGTCAAAACTCAATCTGCCTAGCCTTTTCCCAACTATGATGGGGCAGGCTTCCAGTCTAACCGGATGCAGCTGAATGACAGTATTTTACATGGAGCGACTGCCTATCTGACCGCCACAATAGGTTACGTTTCATCCCGGATCGCGGCCGAAGTCGCAAGTCAGTCTCCGCCTTAAGAGGAAATAGGGTCGGTCCCCTGTCCATACAAAAGCTCTCGCCTGTTTTCTCTCTGGTTTATGACCTTACAGCAATGATTTTACAGTAAAATAAATATCAACTAGTTCTATGCCCCTATCTTTTCCGTTTTGATGATACATTATCTGTAGAAGCTCTTTCTCAAAATTGCCTTTTTAGACCGCTGTCATCAGAGGCCTATTATACAAATTTGACAACTATTAATGAAAAAAGAAAAAACATGAGGCACAGTAAATATCCTTCTTATTCTATTTAAATAATATCTTTCAAATTGGTCCAATATTGGAGGAGGAAATAGACGAGACGCGAACCTCGAATTATCACTTTTGTATGGAAAAAAGACCGACCCTATTTCCTCTTAAGACTCTAGTCTTTAGAGGAAATAGGGTCGGTCTTTAGAATAAGAAGGATATTTACTGAGACAAGTGACAATAGCTTCCAAAGCGTTTCGTATTTCCACAACGAATTTCAACAGAATTGACAGTTTCCAGTATCGTTATCGCTGAAAGAATGTCACTTTGTCTAGGGCCTCTGGACGCCGCAGAGGTTTGACTCACTTGATAAGCAACATGAAGGTGATCCGCCTGATCCTCTTCTGGTGCAACTCGTTCCGGTGAGCGCGACAGAAGTTGCCGAAGCGACGCGTCACTGCGCTGTCGTCACTCTCACCAGTATCTCGGACACCGATCATTAGAATGTGGATGGGTTCTAGAGGGGCCTGCGGGAAAAGTATTACGGTTAGTACGAGTTGTTGAAAGACAGTTTTTGCGAAATTAAAACCCGTCTTGGCCGTTCTAGATAGGCAAATCGAAAAAACATACGGGGCAGTTTTTGTGGACTGCCGATAGAAGTGAAAACCAAGCAACAACGCGTAACCTCAACGTTATTTAAACGATAGACGGTAGATGGCGCTAAAAACATTACTTCAAGCGTGACGATGGCGCGAGTTCCATAATTTTTGTTTACCCAAAAAGTACTCAACGCGCCTAAAGAAGTTTTCACTTCAAAAAACTGTTTAAATAAAAAGAACGCCATCTGCGTGTTTTTTCATGATATAAATTAAATCAAAATTCCTAACTAATATTATAAATGCGAAAGTGAGTTTGTTTTTTATGCTTTCACACTAAATCGGCTGAACGGATTTGGATGAAATTTGGCACATGGGTAGACCATGACCCAGAGAAGGATATAGGCTACTTTTCAACCTGGTGAAAACCTCATAGGCATAAATACAGACAAACACGAAAAGCGACTTTAATTTTTAATATGTATAGATTTTCTAACTTTACTTGAAATTAGAAACTGTCCACACTACCATATAAATATGGAACACTACACAGGGTCTAGACAAGTGACAATCGCTTCGAAAGCGTTTCGTATTTCTACAACGACTTTCAACAGGATTGACATAAGCTTTTCGATAGCTTATGTCAGTCGTATACATTTCTGCCTTTTCTATCATCGTTATCGCTGATAGAATGTCACTTTGTCTAGGGCCTCAGATACAAATGATACATAGAAAGTCATATAGCAAGAAGCTGGCAGTATCATCATAACGGTAATGTTTTCCCATTGTTTGTCTTATTTGTTTTAGTATGTTCGTGTAGTTATGTGTATTTATTTGTTCTTATATTTATTTATATTTAGGTTTATTATATATATAGTTTTAATAGGTTTACGTATTTAAATAATATTTATTCCACAATTTTCGCTATTGCACCTACCACTGTTGCCTATGGCATTAACGCCTCTGTACATTTGTGTCCTTAAAGTATTGAATAAATAAATAAATAAATATAGGTAATACCAAAGTTTATGTACCTCAATATCAGCATCAACAGGTTTGAAGTCCATTCCAACATTAATGCTGGTACTGTCACGGCTCTCGCTGCCTTCCTGCAATGCTGCTAAGTCCTGCAATAAAATATTATATTATACTTATAAACTTTTAACTGGCATAATAATGGGTAACAAACAATCCGACATGGGTAGACTGTTTGACCCATTTTTTTATTTTTACCTTTCAAATAAGAACTGATGTACAGTCACGGACTTTAATTGATGAGCCAACTTTAAACTTTTCAATTTTGCAGTTTCATACATTCACGAGATTACACGATTAAACACGAACTCAAAACGCACGCTCGTTAATAAGAAGGCAAATATAATAGGAAATAGTCTTATCCATAGAGGTTGACTAATAAGTTCTCAATAGTAAAAATAAATACAATCTATTTGATACTGACCTCCTTTGAATCATAGCTCATTAACTCGATAATTCTGAAAACTTAACTGAAGAAAGTGACAGTTGAAATATTGATGTCAGAGACGTTACTTTCGAACTTGTCGAAATGACTATTAATATTTATCCGTACGCTAACGCTAGACCTGCAATTGGTTGACTTTGGGTAGTCACTCTGCTGTCAAGTTTGTAGTTCTGGCTCTCAGGTTAGCCAACCGGTAAAGATATGAAATATAATTTTCTTCTTCTACGAAGTTAGATGACTTTGCGTGTCGGGAACCGAATAAACCCGATTTGCATTACACGGCTAAAATACGAACAGTGCCAGGTGGCTCATCAATTAAAGTCCGTGACTGTACTTACACAGTTATGCAATAAATATATCTTTGTCGTTCTGACTGAATATATCTTTAATAACAGCTAACCGAAAATTTAAAATGGTTTTATGTTATCAATCCATCTAGAGTTTTTCAAGCGTTGATTAACAAGAAGATAGTTTAAAAATTATACGATCCTTTTGAACTGCGTCAGGTTTTGTACTATGACGTCATTCTTGACTCACGACAGGGTCATTTTTGACCCACTATAGGGTCATTCTGACCACTCGTTAGTCGTTATCATAAAAACTAACTGGGTCATTCTCAAACCTTTTCGGGGTCATATTTTAAGGTCAGGTAAGGACACAAAATTAGAGTAATTTTAAAACTTTTCCGGGTCCATTTGGAACTTCACTTCTCGGTTTACCGAAATTTTTATGAGGTAATTCTGTACCCCACTATGGTGTCATTCTAAACTTGCTTTTACCCCACCTTTGCGTTTTTTTTAACCCACATTGGGGTAATTTTAAAATCTACTTTGGTGGCTAAAATTAGGGATAATGATAGCCACACACGTAACGATTAACTTGCGCAAATTTAGACTTACGCAAGTTTAACGTGACGTGTGTTGGAAGAAATTTGCGCAAAAAATCTTCCAACACACGTACCATTCTTTCCTTCTTTCTCCACTCACCTCTCTCCTGACAGTGGCGGAGCTGGCGAAGTCGTGCACCAGGTCGAGCAGCTCGTCCGAGTACTGCACGAACTGGTCGAAGGACTCGAACGCGGCGAGCGCGCCCGTGCGGTGGTGGCACTTCCTCATGGCGGCCGTGCACAGCTCGGCGGGAATGCCTTCTGCGTCTGTACCGGATGCCAGCTCGATCTCCGATTGGCTGATTGGGATTCTGTGAAAGAAGATCGCAATATTAGAATTTGAGTTTGAAGAAACTCAACCGCCGCTATAGCAACATCATCATCATCTGCCTAGCTTTTTCCCAACCAAGTTGGGTTCGACTTCCAGTCTAACCGGGTGCAGCTGAATACCAGTATTTTACATGGAGCGACTGCCTATCTGACCTCCAGAACCCAGTAACTGGGTAATACGATACCCCTTTGGTAAGACTGGTTGTCAGACTTTCGGGCTTCTGACGACCCGTAACGACTGTCAAAGATCCACAAATGACAGCCGGGACCAACGGCTTAACGTGCTTTCCGAGGCACGGAGGAGTCTCGGTATGTAAAGATGGTCACCCATCCACGGACCAGCCCCGGCAAGCGTAGCTTAACCTGATGGACTGACTCGTGCGGCTGTTAGTACTTAGCCACGAGCTCCCGCTATATATTATTATTTGTTGCTATAGCGGCAATTGAAATACACACTATGAAAATTTCAACTATCCACCTATTACGTTCATGAGATACAGCCCGTTGACAGAGAGACGGACGGACAGCGGAGGCTTAGTAATAGTGTTCCGTTGGGCGTTCCTTCGGGTACGGAACCCTAAAAATGTTGCCAATGAATCAACACAAAAAAAAAAAACATACAATAAATAATCCCACATGGGTCTCATCTGTTAGGGATCTGAGAAATAAATTGTATGGAGTTGACAGCAGCAGTCACGTGACATCTCTAAAGCTAATGTCAACTCCATACAATTTGATCTTTCCGTTGGTGTTAACGCTTACAGAAAAGGGATTTTGTCTAGGCCCCCTGAGGGCCTAGACAAGTGACAATCGCTTCGAAAGCGTTTCGTATTTCTACAGGACTGACATAAGCTTTTCGATAGCTTATGTCACTCCAATACATTTTTGGTTTTTCCATCATCGTTATCCCTGATAGAATGTCACCTTGTCTAGGGCCTCAGGAATCCTACGATTTGATAATAAGGTCATTTTCAGTTATATACCTGTTAGGGTGTCCAGTAGGCAGAATAAACTGGAAGTGAACAACCCCCAGTTCTCCGGACAACGCCAGGTGTTGGAGGCAAGTGATGTCGTAAGATGTGTATGCTCTCCGGACGTAAACTTCTAGAGCTGCATTACCTACCTGAAAAGGATAAGTAATTGTGAGTAAATTCTAGATAAAAAATATTCACACATACACATGACATCTCCAGGGACATCGCGCGACATATTTATATTTTATTTATTGTGTTATGGGACTGCTCTTGACCTCGATCTCGCCTGATGGAAAGCGATAGATGAGGTCTATGATGGAACGAGCAAGCCCAGAAGATGCCTGTTCACTCTTGTTTTGAAGGCTGACGGGTTATACGTGGAAGGGAACGCAGATGCTGGCAGAGAGTTCCTGACTGGCCGTGCGCATAATAAATGTGGAAGAGAAGCGCTTAGTACGACTAGATGGTATATCGACCAAGTGCGGATGGTACCCCGCTGTACGTCTGGTGGTCCGATAGTGAAAGGTAGATGGTGGAACGGGACATCATGCGTCGTCGGCAGAAGTACGACTTTATGAATTTTGTTTTCGATGTCGCTTTACGTATTATGTAAATACGAGTATGAAGCAGTTATTCGTGACTAGCCCACGTGATATTTTTTTTTACAAATTATAGCCTATGTTACTCAGTGATAATACTGATAATATAGCATACTACTGGTGAAAGAATTTTTAAAAATTGGTCCAATTGTTTTTGAGTTTAATTCATTACAAACATTCATTCATTCTAATAATATTTGTGTAGATTAGTATAGACATGTTGTAGATCATCGTGTTTACAACTTCTCGGAAAATGGGTTGGTACCATCTGACGGCCAACTCGAGCAACGCGCGCGCTCATTGGTCAAATCTAATTGTGTGCGCTCATTGGGCAAATCTAATAGCGGACGCTTCTCCGGCTTCCTGTTACACACTTCCGTCCCTTTTCACGAAATCACTCCCACAGATTGCAGGAAAGCGAGAGGAAAGATGTTAAACATCAAAAATAAAGAATGTGAGCAAAGTCGAAGAACAAAGTAAGTTAAATACTTTTCATACCGTATGTAACCCATCAAAGAAAATTTAATTCACAAAGAAATTGTTTCTAATTAACAAATCACTGCTTTTGATTACGAAGTATAAAGAATAATTGACTCATTCGCTTAATTCAATCAATTAATGGTTTCATCAAAGCTTAAGCCTCAGGCATTTCTTTTGATCGAAAAAAGAATTTACTGGTAATGTATTATTTTTTATAAATAAGGTAACTTTTTAGTAAGCATTCAGTGTTGCAAGTTTTGATGAAGACAGTACTTGCGCGTTTCGCGTAAGGTTTTTTTTGTATTTTTTTTATTCTAATCTATTCTGTTACAATATTGTGGATTTTTATTTTATGGAATAAATTTTTAACGTTTTTTTATTTACGAAACTAACAAACTACTAATTACTACTAATACTAATTTTGCTTAATTTTATATTTTTATTATTTTTTATGTTTCTATGATTGTGTTTTAGTAGTATAATTTTGTGATCTCCTCCTGTGCGAGTCTCAATAAATACATTTTCTTTGTTTCTTTTGTTTATTTTCTTCCTTTTCTTTCTTTTTTCTTTTCTTTCTTTCTTTTCTTTATTTATTTCTTTCCTTTGTTTCTTTCATATTTCCTTTCTTGCAAACAGTTTTAACAACATTTTCAGGTGACAATGGAGGAAGAGTTAGAATTCAAACCGTTCAGCGATACATACAAGATGATAACGTTTGCATTATGCGTCGGTTTGATATACCCGAATCCAAAGACAGACAAATGGAGGCTAGCTGGCATACGTAAGATTATTGCAATGGTTTCTTTTATTTTTATTTTTGCGGCTAATCTTTGTCTATGACCAAGACCTAACACGCACCCAGGTTTTGAATTGAGAATTAGAAGTCGGGAACTTGTCAAACTCTACGTACTATTGCTTATGCAGGCCACCCACGTTTGGAGGTCTGCCCTGCTTGGGCGGAGCCCCGCCGTGTCCTCTTGGAGGCGATTGGCGGCGGAGACCTCTCGCGTCCGGCTCTGGTCCAGGCTATGGTACGGAGCGAGAGGGCATGGGAAGCAGTCACCTCCTTCTGCGAAGCAGTAATGCTCGCGAAGGAGGAGGCGGAACGCGTGAGGGAGAGGCAAAGTTTGCGCTCTCACGCCCCTAACCGCCGCCGTTGGAGACGCCCTTGGCGTCGGGAATCCCAGGCGGATTCCCGGCCACCATAGGCGCGGGCTTGCGGACGGCGAGCAATGGGTAGCTCGCCGTCCGATTAGGACCAGCCCCGGGTCGATGGCGCGTCGTGTTCCACGCGCGCCTCAAAGAGATGTCAGCACAATTGGCGGGGTCCGCTAGGACCGATGCCTGCCAGGGTTGCGGGTTAGTCCGAAAGGGATACAGGGACCTTGGCAACAGGCAACTGAAGGAACACGGGTGGGTTTTAGTCAGTAAAAGTCTGACATGCCCTTCCGCTCCGCCCAGAGCGGGAGAAGTCATTGGATGATTTCCCACCCACAATAAAAAAAAAAAGGCCACCCACGTTACGATACACTTGCGCAAAATTGGACTTGCACAAGTATACATTGACGTGTGTGGGATGAATTAGCACAAATATCCGAGCCATTCTGTGTCACGCAGACTTGTACAAGTCTAAACTTGCGCAAGTATATTGTAAAGTGAATACTACTACCATTAATAATACTACCATTAGTAATACTACCATTAAGATGATTTCTTCGGAGGAGTCTGCGAAATTCAAAAAGTCAATTTTAGCTTTTGTGTGATAGCTTAATTTAACTTAACTTTTGTATAGAAACATTTTTTTACCGCTTAACTATTCTTTGAGTCTTAAAAAAAGCCTGTGAGAAATCGTGTTTCACCACTTAACGAGGCATCCTCAAGATGACGATTGACCAGTCGCAAACCAGAACACGACGTGTACGCAAGGTCTGCGTCCAGCGCTCGGAATATAGGTTACTAAACATATCATCTACGTCTATTGTATCTACCCTCTTTCAACAGCTATAATACTGATCACCGCTGCACCACTAGCCATTATGATCTTCATTGACATGTACAAATGCATGCTGGCCATGGACATAGTGAATATTATCAGACATAGCACTGTGGTCGGGCCGTTTCTTGGAGGATTCTTTAAGGTAATTCTAAGTTAGTGTCAGCTCAGACCTTGACGTGAAGCGACACGACCCTGCATGCACTTTAACAATAGGGAATATGCATGTGATTCAAATATGGGTCAAATATTTTTTTTTATAAACTATGTTAATTCAGAATTATGCCTCCATCAATATTTTTGAATAAAATTTCTTTTTGTGCGAGAAATTAATTTTTAAAAAGTCCAAAAAACTGTGGGTAATTCAAATACCTACTTGAAAAGGATAAGAGCGGATGTTACGTAACAATCCGGGATAACAATCAAAATGTCAATGTCAAGTCAATCAACAAGTGTCAAGTCAATGTCAAACGCTCATAGAAAAAGGAGTGTTTGACGTTGACTTGACAGTTGCTTGTCTATTTTCACGGACGGTGACGTCACCACACCAAGCGCGCCAAATGGAGGGCGTTTAAATAGCCCGGATCGGTTGGATATTTTTAAACATTTTTTTAACTACTTTAATTGCTTTTTTGCCGTCGAATTTTTTTTTAGTATTATTTGACGATGTAAACTATCGAATAAAAAGATTAAAAAAATACATGCATATTCCCTATTATCGAACTTATTTTATTCACGAAAAGGTATAATGTCAATGCGAGGGTTAACACGTGTCAAAGTACGCTGAGATGCGCGGTGCTGCGCAGCGCGTGTACCTTATTGTGTAGTAAATAAATTCGATATTGTATCGGATCATAAAAAAGTGCGCGTCGCTTCGCGTCTCTGTGTAAATTGATCCTTATTCATATTGACCGCTTAATTTTTGTCACTGTTTGACGCGAGCTTAATACGTTTTATGCTGGGGCCACATTAACGGTTAACGTCAATGCCCATCACCGCCATAAATAACGTGGTAATTATTTCGATAATAATAGCGATAAATTAGGTGACCACACTTGAACGGTCAACGTTAATGCTCATTCGTCTAACATCAAACGCCAATGTGAATCATCATCAGCCTAATGCTGGACATAGGCCTCTCCAATCCACGTCATTCAGCTCGATTCTCGGCAAATATTCTCCAGTTGCTACCAGCCACCCAGCAATGTGAATGCCGTTGTCAAATTCTCGCGATAAGTTGTGGTTACACCTACGATTAACGTCCATCATCGCGATAATCAACGGCGTTTACCGTTGGTATGGCCCCAGCATTAGGACTATGCAGGAATCGTTTTCCTTTTAACCCGAGTACGGCGAAGCAAAAAGGAGGATTATGATTGACCGGTATGTATGTTCATCTTTTCCCTCATATCTTCTAAACTACTCGTCAAAATTTGACAAATGAGTAACGTTGGAAGCGCCTTGATCGTCCGCTGGTTACAAATTAAAAATCCGGACTCACACTTAATCTGTTCGATTGATGCCCTAACACGTGACTCCGAATTTTTTATTTGGCTGTCTGTGATGTCTTGTTTAAACATTTTAGTTGATTATTTGTCGTAGTTAGGTTTCAGTTTTATAACTTTTTTTTTAGATGATACTAATGTACCACAAGCGAGTCCAAGCCAAAGAAATTCTGGATGAAATAGACCGCGACCACTACAACTTCAACGGATTCTCCGAAAGTTACAAGGATATAGCACGTGCTTCTATCAAGAACAGCCAAGTATACAGCGAACGTGGCTGGGTTATCACTGTTTCTACGTGTGTCATGACATTTCCAGTCATTGCAATTGTATTGAATATTTATAATTTTACTTTCAAATCGGAGCCAGAGAAATATATGATACATGATTTGGAGAAGCCGTTATCTGCACCGGAAGCGAGATTTGCGACTCCTTATTTTGAGGTACAAATTATTTTTTTATCAAGTCAGAAAACAATACTTTTTGAAGCTACGGCACTGAGCAGATTATTGGATAGAAAACTATATTTAATTACTTTATAACAAAGATCAAATTGGCATACACCTTTGATTTGACCAATGTCGAGTTGACATAAAAACTAAAACCTTTTTATTGGCCTGGCTGTTGTATGAAACATAAAATTTAATAAAATACTGTCTGAGTCTGTCAGTGTCACATTTTTAATTCAGTCTAACGTGAAAAGAAGATAGATGAATTTTATTCTACGGTATTGAAATTACGACGCAATATTGCTGAGTAGGTACCTAAACCAGATTAATGAGAAGACAAACATAAGATGACGAATATATTTTGGCTATGACTATTCTTTGTAATACTACGGCTACACTTCGCGTTATCGCGAACTTTTCTTCGTGCGCTCTCTGTTGCTCAGCGAGTAATCGAGGGGTGTGCGAGAGAGAGCGCACGAAGAAAAGTATTAATAAGAGTTTCCGTGGAGTTTCTTGCCCGTTGTTCTCCATAGGTACCTACTACGCTTTGGAATGGGGCAACTTGCTTCATATTTCTGACTAACCGATTCCTTATCAGTTCAAAAGTGCCTTTAAATGGTTTAATTGAAATTAATGCTTTGGGTTTGAGTTTGTGCTGCTCAAATTTTTATTATCGAAAAACAAATAATAATATAAAATATCCGGAGTCACAATCTGCTTGATTGCCCGTGCCCGTAACACGTGCGACTTCGGATTTTTTATTTGTCTGTCTATGATGTCTTGTTTATCTTTTTTTTTGTCGACCTGAATTGCACTTTATTGAGTCGTAGCAAGAGTCGCTTTTTATTTAATAATTTTGCGGAGTGGACCATCTGTATTAATCTGTGGCATTGCACAAAAGGGACACAGAGGGAGGCCTATACTTAGCAGTGGATGGAACAAGGCTGTCAATAATGATGACGATTGAACATTTCAGATAATGTTCCTCTACATGTTCTACAGTTCAATTCTCTACGTGGTTAACTTCGTCGGTTACGACGGCTTCTTTGGGTTGTCGATCAACCACGCCTGTCTGAAGATGGACTTGTACTGCAAAGCTTTGGAGGAAGCCATGGTTGCTCCTAAAGAGGAGATTTGTGGGAGAGTTATTGGGGTTATCAAGGAGCAATGTCGGTTGTTTAAGTAAGACTTATGGTTAACTTAATACAGTCCAGCCGCCGAGAGAATTCTTGACACCTGTCAGTTTCATACTAACCGCCTGGCCACAGGTCACAGCACGGGCGGCGCGTACGACGGTACGGCGGGCGGTACGCCGGGCGGTGCGGCGGGCGTGGCATGACTAGTACATTTCTATTCATTTGTTTTAGTCGCAAGACGCTTTGCCATTCGCACAGCACGAAAATTGGCTATGTTCCGTGGCCAGGCGGTAACGAATATGTGTTTTGCAAATTTGATCCTTATTACTACTAGAGATTGTCCAACTAATAGGCGTCAGGAACGCTTTCCCTCGACTCTAACTGAAGCTTTGGCAAAACTGAAGCGAATCCCGCGGGATTCGGGACGAAATTTACTCGCCCCGATTGTGCCAATTAACATGTTTAGAGATAAAATAGACGTAGATATATTTAGTAACCTATTCCGCTTAACTATTCTTCAAGAGTCATAAAAAACCCTGTAAGAAATCGACACGCGTATTCACTGAACATTGTTTGAGATGTTTATATCCAATCTATGTTATAATCCAATCTCTGCGTCCAGCGCTGCCTCAGGCATTAAGTCCGCCTTTGTACACTATTTTTTTTACTTGTGCATAAAGTTTTAATACCTAAATAATAGTTATTTATGCAACTGTTATATAATAAGGGGTAATGTACACTCATGTTATACTATTTCGTGTTTTAATACCTAATTATCAACAGTTGTATACAAGATTTTATCTACATCCATGATATGAATCTTCTATAAAAGTTTCTTTGCAATACCAACATCGAACAAAAATGGCGCGGTACGAGGGACGTGAATTCGAATTTTTCGAATTTGAATGTGTTTTGTTTTTAAATTATGGTATTTTTTTAGTGAAACGCTCGTGAATGACAATGTTCTTTTTTTTAAATGGGTTGCATTATGAAATTCAGTACAACATTATAACACCCGTTTGGATGATATTATGGTTAGTATGACACTGGATGTTTTAATGTTGGCTATAAGCTAACTGTTTCAGAAACTTTTAGAGAGGATTTATAGCATGGGTGTAGATAAAATACATAATGTCGTCACCGAGCTCCCTATAGAAATTATAAAGGCGAACAATCGACGCGCACAGTCGCGTCCCGAATCCCGCGCGGGATGCCCCCCTCAGTTTGGCCAGAACTTTAAACCGTGATGCCGCCATGATGTTTTCTTCTTTTACAGATATGTAGATTTAATTCAAGATACTTTCAACATATGGTTGGGAATCATATTCATTGCTACTATGATACAAATATGTACTTGCTTGTATCATATTACTGAGGTATGAATACTATTTATTTTTACATGACGGTCATAGCACTGTCGACTTTAGTAAAATGTTCTGATAGAAGAATGACAATAATGCTACGGCTACGTTGTCGCGATCAAGCTTCGTGCGCTGTCTGTTACAGCGAGACATCGAGTGGTGTGCGAGAGAGAGCACGCGAAGTATAGTTCGCCTTATCGCGACAATGTGGCCGCAGCATAACACACGTCTATCATCATTTCATAATCCTCATTAATTACTATGTTATCCATACACTATAACAATGCGTATCATTCGAAAGCACCAAGTTTCACTTTATATTGGAAAAATACACTCATAAACACGAAATAATCGTTGATTAATATTCTGACAGGACGTTATTACAATGTACAGTGGTACCCAACTGATAAGGCGCGTCGTGAATCATCGTTCGCGCAGAAAAGAAAGTATGGCCCCGAAGATTAACGAAAGAACTTAAAACTTACAATTAACCTTAGATCAATACTATAAGGTTCATAATACACTTCAGCTGTTAGTTCCCGTCTCACTCGCAAGTATGGCGGCTGACTAACATGCCACGCGGCGCGCGCTAACATGGCGACAGCTGCCGACCAATAGCGGTGCAGGAAAAAAGAAGCGCGGTGCGTGGAGCGCGCCGATTGGTCAATAGCATTTCCCGCGCTTTGAAAATTCATCTTCTGCGCAGGTACATCGGTAAGCCATATCAGTTGGGTACTACTGTAATGTCTTTGGGTTCGTTGCTTTTGCAACGGTAGTGCCATAGCAACAAACAACGGCGGTGCGCCGTCACTCAGGACGCCCACTAGACATCAGTCTGATAAATCCGCTGGCGCGGTGCGCCGTCACTCAGGACACAGCCTAAGTCTAAGTTTCTTCTCGATATTTTCCTTGTCTGTTATTAATTTTATTTTCAGGGCTACGGCTTTGACTTGCGATACATGATATTCGTAACTGGGGCCGTCATTCATATTTATCTGCCGTGCCGTTATGCAGCCAAACTGAAATCCATGGTAAGTCATTTAATACTCTTCTCGCGTATGGGTTATGCTATGTATATTCTGATTATGATACTCTTCATGGTGGCGCGCGCATTTATAGGCACCTGCCTTAATCGCAGCGTTCATGAGGGGCTTAGTGTGAGGGAGTGTAACTTTGAAAGGGGTGTTCCTTACGAGGAGGGATTCTAAATATGGGGGTTGTAATATGGGATTCTTAGTAATTGGGGGACATTTTAGGTTTGTGTATCGGGGGATTCATAAGATATGGTTGTCAAGCGCGGATAATTTCAATAATTTAGTTTAGAATTACAAATATAGTTATATTGACTCTTGCTTTATTCACCAAGAGTAAATAAAGCTATATTTGTCAGCTAGTGGAGACGTCGAACCGTTTCTACAACAGCGGCTGGGAGCAAGTGAATGACCAGTGAGTGAGGGGGATATTACTCTTCATTATGGCGCGCTCACAGGCGGAAATCTCTATTGTGATTACCGCTTTAATGAGGGGGTGTTACTATGAGGATCATACTATGAAGGGGGATTCTAAATATGGGGGGTTGTAATATGGGGTTCTTAATAATTGACGGACTGGGGGTTGTCAAGCGCGGGTAATTTCAATATTTTCTTGGTAAATAAAGCTACATTTGTCAGTCGGTGGAGACATCGAACCGCTTCTACAGCAGCGGCTGGGAGCAGGTGGATGACCAGCGAGTGAGGGGGATGATACTATTCATGGTGGCGCGCGCGCAGGCGCCTATCGTGATCACGGCGTTCAATATGCTGGCTTTTGATATGGAGTTGTTTACTTCGGTAAGTGATTTGAATGCAATTAAATGTATTTTCTTTGTTTGTGATTAATTAGCTTCGATCAAACACATTCCTCAAGTGGCCGCTATTGCATGTAAACCTTAACACTCAAACATAAAGTTTAATATCGTTTGCAATATATATACTACTTCCATTGAAAAATAAAGGTATTTTTTTTAAATAAGACTTATAATATTTATGGAAAACTAAAAAATATTTCCTAAGCAATAAGGTTGAAAACACTCCGGCCGTTTGTTGTGCGCTGATCGGAAATCTAGTACTATTGTTGATCGAAGATGATAAGTTAATCCTTACTAATATTATAAACGCGAAAGTAACTCTGTCTGTCTATCTGTCGCGCTTTCACGCCAAAACTACTGAACCGATTTAAATGAAATTTGGTACACATATAGTCTAGAGCCTGAGAAAGGACATAGGCTACTTTTTATCGACATACCAAGCGGGCAAAGCCGCGGGCGGAAGCTAGTAATAAATAGAGCTTTGCTTTCCCGAGTTTGGGTTATTTTCATGTTATTACGAGAATTAATGAATAAATGTTTGTTTCAGATATTGCAGTCATCATACTCGATGTTTACGCTTTTGAGATCATAAATATTTTCACTATAATGTAACACGCCTTTGGCAATAGTTTTTATTTAACACACAGTACACCATTTTGATAGAAATAAACAAAAGTAACACTTGGATAACACACACATCATTCTTTTTTGTGTGGTTAGTGTTAGTTCCTCTGACTTGGCTTCACATGCCATCGAGAAATATATTTCTGGCATGCCAGTTTCCTCACGATGTTTTCCTTCACCGTTTTTGAAGCAAGTGATAATAGGGAATATGCATATATTTTTTTAATATTTTTATTCGATAGTTGACATCGTCAAACAATAGTAAAAAAAAAAAAGCAATTTAAAGTACTTAATTTTTTTTTTTAAATATTCAACCTATCCGGGCTATTTAAACGCCCTCCATTTGGCGCGCTTGGTGTGGTGACGTCACAGACCGTGAAAACAAACAAGCATCTGTCAAGTCAACGTCAAACACTCCTTTTTGTAGGAGCGTTTGACATTGACTTGACACTTTTGTTGATTGACTTGACATTGACATTTTGATTGTTATCCCGGATTGTTACGTCACATCTGCTCTTAGCTTTTAAAGTATTTGAATTACCCACAGTTTTTTGGGACTTTTTAAAAATTAATTTCTCGCTCAAAAAGAAATTTTATTCAAAAATATTGATGGAGGCATAATTCTGAAGTGATATAGTATATAAAAAAAATATTTGACCCATATTTGAATCACACGCATATTCCCTATTATACAATACGCACGTGAATCCGAAAAGTCAGAGGTGCGTGGCTTGGGTTCGAACTCGAGACTTATGACTTGGCAGTCCGTCGGTCACACCACTCTAGGTTATCACTGCTAATATTTGGATAACATTTATGTAATTACGTTATTTTATTTGCTGCAATAAAGTATTTCTTACTAAAAATATGTTTTACTGGAAGCAAGTATTTTTTAAAGCAAGTGATATCTTGCGTTAAAGTTTCATAACTTACACTTAACACTGCATAAGTATCCAGTGTCGAAGAATCTCACGTTAAACTATTCTTTTCTGCAAGTATAACAAGTGAAAAATACTTGCGAGCAAGTTTTAATCTTGTAAGTAACTAGCGTGCAACTATTTAACAAGCGAGTTTCTTGCAACTACAGATATCCCAAGAAAAGTATCCACTTCGGGAATCATCGTCTAAATTCGGAAATACGAACGTATGTTTCTGCAAGTTTTCTGGATGGAATTCGTGTCCGTACATGTCGACTGCCGATAGGACTATCAACTCCATGTGAAAGGACAAATTACGTACCTTTCGTTCAATGTGCAAGTATCGATCGTGCAAGTACCCTGCGTGCAAGTGGCTTGCATACAAGTTTCATGTGCGCAAGTATTTTCCGTGCAAGTTTCCTGCAAGTACGGTTCATTCATGCAAGTATAAAAACTTAAATTCCTATGACTTACCGCAGCATTCGTATGATAGAAGAAATCGTGCAGTATGTCGAAGATGGAGGTCTCAGACAAGATGAGTTTCTGCAAGTTCTCTGGATGGAAGTCATGTCCGTACATGTCCACTGCCGACAGGAAGATGGATTCCATTTGATTGTGACGTAACTCGTACGCTGGTTGGTGAGCTGCGATGAGGACCTGGGGAGAAAATAGTAAATTTAGATTTGCAGCTGTAGGTCACAGCTGTCATTCGTGGATCTTTGACAGCCGTTACAGGTCGTCAGAAGCCCGAAAGTCTGACAACCAGTCTTACCCAGGGGTATCGTATTGCCTAGTTACTGGGTTGTAGAGGTCAGATAGGCAGTCGCTCCATGCAGTGGTGTATTTACCTTTGGGCCGAAAGGGCCATGGTCCGGGGCGGTAGGCTACGAGAGCTGGCATAAGCCGTACCTCGCGATCTGCTTTGTTAGCCTTTCTTTTAGAAGAAATTTAAAATAAGCCTACTTAACGAAAATTAAAACTCATATTAGATAGTCATCAAGACGCGGGACTATCGTAAAAGGGCCGAGTCACACCGGAATCGTAGCGGCCGGCAGCGACGCGGCGAGCACTTTCAGTGTGAAATAATTTTAAACTTTATCTACATACTTAAAAGACCAGTATCGCTTGAAAAGGTAGAAACTAAACTAGTCAAGAGGAGACTAGGCGCGTGGGGCCTGGAGGTCGCGCGAGGCCGCTGCCATTCCGGTGTTGCTTTTTTTTCCTTTAATTTATGGGGCGGCAAACCTTTCAGGCCCAGGGCGCTGAATCTTAAAATACGCCACTGGCTCCATGTAAAATATTGGTATTCAGCTGCATCCGGTTAGACTGGAAGCCGACCCCTAAGTAGTGAAAGTGGTAAGTATATGATGAGTAATAGATGACAATAGTTACCTGTCTCGCTCTCAAAGCTACTCGGCTATGTTCAGCTCTATGCAACGAAGTCAATTCGTTGAGTGTGGTCGCCAATTCGTCTGTTAGACCTGGCTCGTTCGACCATAGGTGGTCGATTAGAAGGGTTACCTGTGAAAAAAAGGAATATGATTAGAAAAAATGTAAATAAAAACCTTTCTTTAAACAAGCTTTTAATTAACTAAAAAGGGTTTTCCCAGGGCCACCTTCCGGCTCCATCATCAGACCCTGAACACTACCTAGCGTCAAAGCACTTAATACATAGCTAATGAGTCCAAACACGAAGGTGCTTGTTTGATTGAGGAGTTCCTAAAGCCAACTTCCGGATCCATCATCAGACCAGTTCCATGTTATCATTTTTTCAAAATGCCTCGGTAGTTATATAAGTATTTTATTTTATTTTATTTATTAGGGACAAAAAAACAGTTACATGTTAAAGTGATACAATCAAGATCTTAAAATAAATAAGTAAACATATAACCCACACTATTGTCCACGGATTGATAAATAAGTAAGAAACGGAAATGTATTTCAAAATTTAGTGATTAAAGATTAAAATTGAAGAATGCAATTGTAAATTTAGATTTTAGTTTAAAATTTTGATAGTAATATTTTTATAACGTGATTTTTAAATTTTTTATTAGAAAGAGAGAAAATGTCTGTGTCCATGAAGTGTGTGTTATAAGTTTCCACAAGACGACGAAGAGGAACTCGTGCCCCGGCATTAGTCTTACAAGAGTTCACGTGAAATAATCGCGGCACGCGAGTCCCCCGTCGGATAACAGTTCTGGGAACCGTATAACATATTTTATTTGTAATGTCGATACAGTCAAATCTATTGTGGCACAAACTATGCAGCATCATTACATCTAAAAGTAATCGTCTGGATTCAAGACTCAGAATTTTATACTTTTGTAGTAAATTTGCATAGGGAATCTTCGAGTGATAAAATTTGTAGTTCATGCCACGTAGAAACTTTTTCTGAACCATTTCCAATTTGTTAATATACTTAAGGTAGTAAGGATTCCAGATAGGAATGGCGTATTCTAGCTGAGATCGTATTAAACATTTGTATAACATCAAAAAGGTAGAGGGTCGCACAAAGTCCCTTGAGGATCTCATGACGAAACCATACATTTGAAACGCTTTATTGACTATACTATCAATGTGCAAGTCGAAGTGCAAACATGAGTCCATTATAACACCGAGGTCGCGAACAGAATTTACTACATTTAGGTGTTGATTATCTAATGAATATCTGAAACAGATTTTATTTTTATTCTTGGTGAACGATACACTGTGACATTTGGGAAGACTAAGAAAGAGTTTATTGTCTATACAGTAGGCATTAAGTTTAGTAAGGTCATCTTGGAGGAGTAGGCAGTCTTGGATGTTTTTGCAGGTTTTATATATTTTTATGTCATCGGCATACATTAAGAACTGAGTATTAACAAAACATTTTTTTATATCGTTAATGTATATGATGAAAGAAAAGGTCCCAAAATGGATCCTTGAGGAACGCCAGATTTTACAGTAGTAGTTATAGATTCATGACCATTGATAACTACTTTTTGAGTTCTGTTAAAAATATATGAGACAAACCAACGAAGTAAGTTCCCTCGAATTCCGTTAAAGGCAAGCTTTTCCAGAAGAATTGTATGATCCACCTTGTCAAAAGCCTTCCGAAAATCAGTGTACACGGCATCGACTTGGACTCGGCGATCCATGTTTTCAAATAGAAAATTAGTAAATACCATTAGATTAGTCGTTGTCGAACGTCGTTTAACAAAGCCATGCTGTTCGGGTATAATAAGCCGATGAAATTGAGGATATAAAGCACCGTGTACAAGCTTTTCAAAAACCTTCGACAAGGTGGAGAGAATTGAAATGGGACGGTAGTTCTCCACGTTGTCTCGATCTCCATTTTTATAAATAGGTGTAATAAATGCTCGTTTCCATACAGACGGAAAAATACCCTCGCGTAAACATTTATTGAAAGTTGAACAAAGGACAACGTGAATGCTATCAGCAGTTTTTATGAAAAAGGAGGGTGGCAACCCATCGGGGCCAGCTCCCTTCGATGGGTCAAGTGATTTAAGTGTCCTAAGTGTAACATCTTTAGATAAATTGATATCGCATATACATGCAGAATTATCCTCGTAGTTGATCGAATGTTGCCATGTCTCTGGGTCGAAAGTGGATGGTTCATAAACAGAGGCAAAGAAGGTTGAAAACAAGTTGCATATATCTGTAGGGTTGTCAGAAGAAGTATGTTTGAGGTGCATGTTAGCTGGGAAGCTAGCCTTGCTCTTTTTATTCGAAATGTAACTCCAAAAATACTTAACATTCTTCGGAATACTCTCTTCGACCGAATTAATATAATTAATAAAACAAGTGTCACACTCCTTGTGAAATAGTTTACGATAGCCAGAAAAGTGTTCATAGTCGGACAGGTTACGATACTTTTTCCACTTAGCCCATGCACGTTCTTTATTTTTAAAGATGCGGATTAAGGATGGTGAAAACCAGACAGGAAATTGTGAATTTTTAATTCGAGTTAATGGAACGTATTGTCTGATAATCCCGTATAAAATATCGTAGAAGGAGTTAACCGCCTGTTCAGCGGGCAGACTAGAGAGTTCCTTATCCCAGTCAATTGCGCTAATTTGCTCATTAATATCCGGATAGTTAGCTTTATGATAGTTATACCGAGGACCCGAGTGAAATTTCATAGGGGTAAATTGCACATTTAGAGATGTCAATATGGCAAAAACAGGGTGATGGGTGTCCGGCTGTAGTAGCGAGTTACAAGGTATAGTCTGACAGTCTGTGTTGGATATAAACAAGTCAAGTGTTCGCCCAAGAATATTTTTACACTTGTTGTATTGTGTTCCGTTAACAAAAGACATAAAGTTTAAAAGAAGCTGGCCACTAGAGGTTGCGGAATTTATAACTGAGTAATTGCCTTGATCCAACCAATCGATGTCTGGTAAGTTAAAATCTCCTGCAACATAGAATGACTCGGTAGTAAAATCGTTAGCAATGCATTGTAGCATATCTAGGTAGTGCATGTATATCTCCTCATGAGTTCGTGGTGGTATATACGCTACGCTGATAATGTGGCGTTTATTAGATTGATATGCAGGCAATTGAACCACAGTCTGCTCGATATGAATATGCCAAGTTTTAGCTCAACCGGATGCCAGGAAGTGCTTGAAAAATGGATGACAATAGGGAATATGCATGTGATTCAAATATGGGTCAAATATTTTTTTTTTGTAAACTATGTTACTTCAGAAATATGCCTCTATCAATATTTTTGAATAAAATTTCTTTTTCAGCGAGAAATTAATTTTTAAAAAGTCCCAAAAAACTGTGGGTAATTCAAATACTTGAAAAGGCTAAGAGCGGATGTGACGTAACAATCCGGGATAACAATCACGATATCAATGTCAAGTCAATCAAAAAGTGTCAAGTCAATGTCAGACGCTCATACAAAAAGGAGTGTTTGACGTTGACTTGACAGTTGCTTGTCTGTTTTCACGGACTGTGACGTCACCACACCAAGCGCGCCAAATGGAGGGCGTTTAAATAGCCCGGATCGGTTGGAAATTTTTAAACATTTTTTTAACTACTTTAAATTGCTTTTTTGCCGATTTGACGATCTAAACTATCGAATAAAAATATTAAAAAATTACATGCATATTCCCTATTGGAGTAACCGGATACCCATACGAACAGAGCAAGCTAATATAAAGCTTGTAAAAAAGAAAACCGGCCAAGTCCGTGTCGAACCACGCACAATGAAGGATTCCGTAGTTGGGATGAATTTATCAAACAAACTTAACATTGTAGTTGAAAAACTTGTTATCCCATACAAAATGTCTGGAAGAACATGTTTTTATTTTTAAGTGGTTTTTTTTTTGCATATATGGACGCTGTACTATTGCGGGCTAACGGGAACGCCCTATGTTAGTTAACATACCGTATATTGAATTAGGGCGGGTTGTTTCTAGTCCACTTTACGCACGGGTAAACGTCAAAAATGGCGCTAACTAACGTCAAATCAAAAACAAGCGTTGTTCCACGAAATAATGGAATAACTTTGACAAAACGCTTTGTATTTAACGAACGTTTAATTTGACGTACCTATGTTACGTTAACCAACCGTTTGAAACAACCGGCCCTTAGTATAAGACATCCTTCCCTTATCTAAGTTAAAATGAGGAAGCAGAAAAAGACTCACCAACAAATTCTTTTTAGCAACTTGGTTATGTGAGAATATGATGTTGGACACTTGTTGCATGTCGTCCTTGTAGCGATCGCGGAGAGCCACCACGCATTTATCGTAAGAACCTGTATAAATACATTAGAATATTATATAGTCCCCCAGACCGTATTTCGGCTACGGCGGCCAATCTCAATGGAGACTACCCTTCGGTGCGATATTTTTTTATTTATATACACACAGTAAAATACATAGACATCAATTAAAATATGAATACAAAGGTACTGCTTATTATAGTGCAGGCGTGTGTGTGCAGACACAGGTGCACTCTCTTTTCCCTCACTCTCATACCCTTCGGTGCGATATTTTTTTATTTATATACACACAGTAAAATACATAGACATCAATTAAAATATGAATACAAAGGTACTGCTTATTATAGTGCAGGCGTGTGTGTGCAGACACAGGTGCACTCTCTTTTCCCTCACTCTCATACCCTTCGGTGCGATATTTTTTTATTTATATACACACAGTAAAATACATAGACATCAATTAAAATATGAATACAAAGGTACTGCTTATTATAGTGCAGGCGTGTGTGTGCAGACACAGGTGCACTCTCTCTTCTCTCACTCTCATAGTGCGATGGGGCGGCGCGCGACACGAGCGGGGAGAGATCAGGCGCAGGACCCGCAGAGGGGTATCACACCGCCAACTTCCAAACTCCGGGCTGTTACTAAGAAATTCCTAATGGAAAAACCCAATAACACTTTGCCCGACCCGGGAATCGAACCCAGGCTCAGCAGTCAAGCTTGCGACCACGAGACCAACAGGGCAGTTTACATTAGAATGTACACGGTGTAAAAAGACCCATCACATAGCCGTCAATTACGCACTCTGTACATCAAGTTATGTAACATTGCACAAAAATAATAGGGAATATGCATGTGATTCAAATATGGGTCTAACATTTTTTTTTATAAACTATGTTACTTCACAATTATGCCTCCATCAATATTTTTGAATAAAATTTCTTTTTGAGCGATAAATTATTTTTTTAAAGTCCCAAAAAACTGTGGGTAATTCAAATACTTGAAAAAGCTAAGAGCGGATGTGACGTAAAATCCGGGATAACAATCAAAATGTCAATGTCAAGTCAATCAACAAGTGTCAAGTCAATGTCAAACGCTCATAGAAAAAGGAGTGTTTCACGTTGACTTGACAATTGCTTTTCTGTTTTCACGGACTGTGACGTCACCACACCAAGCGCGCCAAATGGAGGGCGTTTAAATAGCCCGGATCGGTTGGATATTTTTAAACATTTTTTAACTACTTTAAATTGCTTTTTTGCCGTCGAATTTTTTTTAACTATTATTTGACGATGTAAACTATCGAATAAAAATATTTAAAAAATACATGCATATTTCCTATTGCTGGAAAACGACTTTTATTTTTTGGTGTGAAAAATCGCTGTTTACGTTAGTGCGCAACGTATCGCACGCAAAACAGTTCAGGGTTCTTGAGGATATTTAAAATTATATCATTTAAAACTTGCTTTCTTTATAAAAACGTCTGAGAAAGTTGGAACTTTAACCTTCAATATCTCCGTAACCAGATGGTTCCCAGGTCCTTGGTCCAGAACAAAAAAAATGATCACAATGACGGGAATAACAAGTGACTTTCGGCTTCGTTAAGCGTCTTTTTACACCCGTTTATAAGTACTAGAAAGCTTCATGTGTTTGCGTATCGTGTATCTGCAGAGATTCACAGTACCCACCGAAAGTTGATTTCAACCACAGATGAATACAGAAGGCTCACTCCGTATTTAAGGTATGAAGCTACAAGTACGCGGCGGGCCAATTTAGTGAGCGTTGCGTCGTCAGAAGATATGAGAGTTACGCGATAGAAAGAGAGGCAACTTCTAGGTGAAAATAACTAGTAGGTAATTAGCGCTGTGAGACCTAAATTGCACTTTATTGTGTCGTAGCAAGAGTCACTTTTTATTTAAATGATGTTGCGAAGTGAACCATCTGTATTCATCAGTGTTTGAACCGGTACTTGCCCGTGGTCCCCCAGTCTAGTTCCCCTTGGGGTACCACGAGCAAATATTTTTGCCCGTGGAACCCCCAAGGGAAACAAAGGGGTACCATATGCAAATCTTTTGGCCCGTGGTACCCCGCTAATGGACAGATAAATAAAATGCATAAACAATCTCTGCATACCTAATGCATTAAGAGACGGATGACCTATGATAAAGAAAAGAAAAATAAGTTTATGTCACATAATCAAGGAACCTACACTCATGGTACTATTTAATATATTCTCTCAATTCAATATGGATGAAAATGAAGAGATTTCTTTTATTAAACGTAAAGGAGGAACAGTTCTTTTGAATACTAATTACCAATTTTATAAACATAAAGTTTTGAAGGAGGGTTGGTCGAGATAACGGTGGTGTTCAATGAACACCTATATTTTACCACATATTTTTTATTTTATAGGAATTATTTGGGTGTCCTGAGAAATGAAATGTCATGTTGTAAAAAAGCAAATATATCGTTTAAGTAATTTATCTACTTGTCTTGACTTGTGGAATAAATTAAAATATGATCATATACCTATGTACAAAAACGTAACTTTAATACCTACTTTCAACTTAATGGTGTTCATTGTTCAAAAAATCATCTCACCGCCATCTCGACCAACCCTCCTTCAAAAGTTTATGTTTATAAAATTGGTAATTGGTATCCAAAAGAACTGTTCCTCCTTTACGTTTAATAAAAGAAATCTCCCCATTTTCATCCATATTGAATTGATAGAATATATTAAATAATAGCAATCACCATGAGTGTAGGTTCCTTGATTATGTGACATAAACTTATTTTTCTTTTCTTTATCATAGGTCATCCGTCTTTTAATGCATTAGGTATGCAGAGATTGTTTATGCATTTTATTTATCTGTCGATTAGCGGGGTACCACGGGCCAAAAGATTTGCATATGGTACCCCTTTGTTCCCCTTGGGGGTTCCACGGGCAAAAATATTTGCTTGTGGTACCCCAAGGGGAACTAGACTGGGGGACCACGGGCAAGTACCGGTTTGAACTAACATTTTTAACTTACCTTTTTTAACTGACCTTTTTTTCTTAGGGTCAGTTCAGACCGCGACGTGAAGCGACGCGACGCTGCGCGCACTTTTTAACAATTATCGAACTTATTCTCTTGACGATAAGGTATAATTTCAGTGCGAGTGTTGACACGTGTCAAAGTACGCTGAGATGCGCGGTGCTGCGCAGCGCGTGTACCTTATTGTGTAGTAAATAAATTCGATATTGTATCGGATCATAAAAAGTGCGCGTCGCTTCGCGTCTTGGCGTGAACTGACCCATTAAAAAAAATTACAAACTTACCTAATTGGAAATGACTTTCCACTTGGTAGTACAGCTTCAGTAGATCATGAACAGCCGCCTTCATTCTGCCTCGAATTCCGTTCCTGAAGAACACATAAAGTTACAACAACTTTGCCTCAAATTCATGGCAATGAAAAATAACCGTTATGTTTTCGTATCGTTATTTCTGGGTGGGACAAAAGTCGTTTAAAATAGTAAAATGTAGTGCTGAGTCAGTCGTCGCTTGATTGGGAAATAGTTTAGTTGTGCGGATTAAAAGTATTAGCAAGAAAATAGTGTTTTCTTTTTAATATGCAGTCTAACAGTGACCTCCGTTTAGTTGTTGTCAACGTCTGCAGGCGTAGCATGAGCACCGTTTTGTCGACGGAAGAGTAGACAAAAATGACGTTTCCTATAGACAGTAGACAGAATGAGATGGCAGCAAAATAGAAAGAGTCAACTGCACTTTTTACGAAATTCACTCTTTTATATAATTCGACTCAGAATTCTTTGTTTTATCATAGGATTTATCGGTTGTCAGTTTGATTTTGACAGTAAGGATAGAAAACTTTCTTCTGAAATAGTCTACATATAAAACGACCAAGACAAAGATCGTTAGAAATGAAAGACAAAATGGCAGATTGTAGAAAGATTTCTACGGTGGATGTCAAAAATGAAGAAACGAACTGTCACTTTGTATAGAAAAAGCTATGTCTATTCTTCGTAGAGATAGAAAGCGCCATGCTACGCCTGCTGAAGTGTCGGTCATGTTGCCAGCTACACAACATTATGATATTGCAACAACGTTGCGCAAAGTTTTGTTGACTGGCAAATATCGTTACAGTAGTACCCAACTGGTATGGCTTACCGATGTTAAGTATGTGTTCCAAGTTTAAGCTGAAAGCAAAGCTAACAAATTGGTTGCTGAATTTGTCTTACGACGATACAGAAGATATTTCTATTATTAATAACAGCTGCAGTGTATTATGAACCTTAGTGATCTAAGGTTGATTGTAAGTTTTAAGCATTCTTTCGTTAATCTTCGGGACCATACTTTCTTTTCTGTGTGAACGAAGATTCACGACGCGCCTTATCAGTTGGGTACCACTGTACCGGCGTGGCTTGAGGCGTGTGCTTTATCATAATAGTTCATAGCGAAGAAGTAACATATTCATATTCATATACATATTCATTTATTTGCATACCTATATCTCTGCACTAGAACCACGAGAGCTTGAGTACTCATGAAGAATACATCTCTGTCGGCCCTCTTTGCTAACGAAGCTGCATGACTGTAACAAAAATATAAGATTAATAGCTGTGCCCCGCGGTTTCACCCGCATATATCTCGATCCCGTGGGAATATCGGGAATACTCTAGGAAAAGTGACATTCTATCAGCGATAACGATGATGGAAAAGGCAAAAATGTATAGGACTGACATAAGCTATCGAAAAGCTTATGTCAATCCTGTTGAGTCGTTGTAGAAATACGAAACGCTTTCGAAGCGTTTGTCTAGGCCCTCCGGGGGCCTAGACAAAATCCCTTTTCTGTAAGCGTTAACGCCAATAGAAAGATCAAATTGTATGGAGTTGACAGCAGCAGTCACGTGAAATCTCTAAAGCTAATGTCAACTCCATACAATTTGATCTTTCCGTTGGCGTTAACGCTTACAGAAAAGGGAGTTTGTCTATAGCCTCTGAACGGTTAATGACTCAAAGTCAAAAATTTATTTGCAAACTTAGTGAACATTTTGGTGTTCGTTTATAATATAGGTACTTACAACTTAGCGGCCTTTTCCAGGCATCGCAAATTTGTGGGTTATTTAAAAATTTAATACAACTATGCTATTGACACGATTTTACATTTAATAATCATCAATCTACTTACTGGTCAATGACGCTGGCGATCTGTTGGCTAGGGAACTGTGCGAGCACACTTGTAATGTTCCTCTCGTATAAAGCCATTAGTTTACGAACTTTCTTCTCTACTGCAATGGGAATACGGCCCGATGTCGATGACAGGACCTGGTGAAAAGAAATATTTTTGTATTAAAAATATTTGATTAGTGGCTATACCGTGGCGTAAAATACGCAAATATAGTTAATTGATTCAGGCGTGACTTAGTTGAAATCCATTATAAATACAATAGACGTTAAGATAGTTAAGCGCTATTATCATAAAAAAACCCATGTATGAAATCGACACGTGTTTCACCTCTCAACGAGGCATCCTCAGGATGACGATTGACCAGTCGCGAACCCGAACACGACGTGTTTCCACGCCGAGCGCTGGACGCAGAGTGATTCAAACACTGCGTCCAGAGCTCGGTTTTTTTATGACTCTCGAGGAATAGGTTACTAAATATATCTACCTCTATTGTATTTTACGCAATTATATATTACTAGCTGCGCCCCGCGGTTTCACAAGCGTAAGTCTCGTTCCCGTGGGAATATCGGTATAAAAAGTATCTTATGTCCTATTCCAGTTCATGGTCTACCCCTGTGCCAAATTTCATCCAAATCCGTTCAGCCGTTTTAGCGTAACAAACAAACTCACTTTCGCATTTATAATATTAGTTAGGATTTCCTTACCTCCTGCAACTCCAATAATGGTAACGAGGGGTCTCGGAGACTCTGCATGAACTTCTCAACGACCTCGCGGAGACGAGGCGTGTTGTACGGCTCCGGGAGGCAGTAACCTGGAGAAAAGATTATATTAGAGGCATGAGGAACAGGGTGTAAAGTTCACTCATCCTCTATAGAAAAGGGAGGATCCTCCGACCAGATGGGTGTTGTGTTTGGTCGGCTTCTGCCCGATGATTGATGTGGGGACGCTGTATTCTTATGCTATAGTTTGACATCAACGCTGCACCGCGCCTCAGGACCGCGCGGCTCGCGGCCGGCAGCGTTGACGAATGAGCGCCGCCTGCGCCGCACTGCGCCCTGGAGGTACCGCGTACTCAGGCGCGGTAAAGCAAGGAGGTCTATATTGGCGCGGTAAACTGTGCTTGCGCGATGCAGGATGTTGCGTGACGTCAGTGTGACGCGTAGTTCACATGTGGCGATGTAGATGCCGCCACAGTACTAAGATAACTAGGAACTGGACAATGACTACCGAATTTGACCCATATTGATTCATGATGGCCCATTTCTCTTGACACAATGGGCCATGATGGCCCATGATGGCCCATTTTCCCATGACACAATAGTCTATGATGACCCATTTTCCCTTCACATAATGGGCCATGATGATCCATGATGGCCCATTTTCCATTTTTGGCTGTCGCTGAAAACCAGCGCTGGGGCTCTGTCTCGCATAAGGTCGCAGCATTATGCAGAGCGATGGCCATTTAGCGTGGATGTGACGCATATTTCCCCGAAATTGTACTTTTCGTGTATTTGTTCTTTCTTTGTGTCATGTTTAACGCAAATGGGCCAAACTCTTCACACAATGGGCCATGATGGCCCATCCTCATACAATGGGAGTCTTACCTTGCAACGTGTTCTCGAGTACGTCTCTCAGCTTCAGATGTGAATGGTTCAGTTTCTCCGACAGGTTAGGGTTATCTTCTATAGGGAATTGTCCCTTGTACGGTACTGCCGTTGTTACTAAAGATGGGTCGTCGAGTTCTAGAAGAAGAAAGAAGATTGTGTTATTTCAGTTCTTTGAGAGCAACGATAGCCTAGTGGTCTGCCAGGGTTGCGGGAAAGTCCGAAAGGGATACCGGGACCTTGGCAACAGGCAACTGAAGGAACACGGGTGGGTTTTAGTCACTAAAAGTCTGACACGCCCTTCCGCTCCGCCCAGAGCGGGAGAAGTCATTGGATGAAATACCAGCTTCAAAAAAAAAAATGCCTGAGAGATATTTCTCGATTTCCGTTGTATAAACTTACCCAGCGTGCCAATCATAGCGCCGCAGTCTAACACGGCACCGGAGCGTAAGATCCAGGTCACCTTGCCGGACTCGGGAGCTGCTAGCGTCATCACCATCTTCATTACCTGTTGGTGAAATTGTAATAAAATTAAATACTTGAACGTAAATGTAGGAAACAGCAGATTTTTTTGTTCGCGATATCGCCCTTGGTCTTGTAGTGAAAGTTGTTGATCAAACAGGCTGGTTCAAACAGTTCGATCAAAAATGTAAATACGAAAATTCTCTAAAGTCATTTAGTTCAAATTGGGAAAATTTTGATCAAACATTCAAAATGAGTTGTCAAATGGCTCAAATTTGATCAAAATAGGTTGGCAAGGAGCTCGTGGCTACGTTATAACAGCCACACGGGTCGATCCATCAGGTTAAGCTACGCTTGCCGGGGTTGGTCCGTGGATGGGTGACCATCTCTACATATCGAGACTCCTCCGTGCCTCGGAAAGCACACCGTTGGTCCCGGCTGTCATTTGTGGATCTTTGACAGTCGTTACGGGTCGTCAGAAGCCCGAAAGTCTGACAACCAGTCTTACCAAGGGGTATCGTATTACCCAGTTACTGAGTTGTGGAGGTCTAAGGCTAAGGTGGGTGTAGAACAAAGGCCATAACATTGTAGTAAGTAACTTTAAAATGACGTGCTTAAATATATTTTTTTATTTATCGTTTAAAATGTCAAAGTTCCGAAGGTTTCCGAGATTCAGGCTTTAGTGGTAATATAGCTTACATGATGCATTCTATGATACGGAAAGTTATATTTTAAGAAAGCTGAAGAGTTAGGAATAAAATTTAAAAAACGGTTCAGCTCCATACAAAAAAATATTAAATCGCAGATATCTTTTTAACTAATAACTTTATAAAAAAAAAAACCACTACATAAAATGTTGCTTTTAAGTAAAGGAATAAGCCGGCATCGTTCTTTTTTCAAAATTAGGTACTTGATTTTTGAGCGACGCTAATTTTATGGAGCTTCATTTTCAGCCCACCGTGCGTCGCGTCCCTTCTCGTCGCGGTCTGAACTGGGGACCTACCACAAACGGTTACAGCAGTATTATTTTAATATTACTTCAGTGTAGGAAAGAGATGAAGCTCTACAGGACGTATAGCTCCATCTCTTTCCCCCACGAAGTACGATACTACTGAAATAATACTGCTGTAAGCGGTGGGTGGTAGGCCCACTGACCCTAACTGTGTACCTCAATCTCAGCGTAGGGCTGCCCCTTGTCCACATGGCCGCCATCTTCCACGAGAGTGTTGATCAGTTTGCCGGCAGAGGGCGCGCGCAACTTCGACGGGTCCTTCTCCTTCTCAAACACTACAGTCTGATTGCCGATCACTATCCTGTATTTGTCCACTTCGTCTCGTAGGTAGGTAGTGAAGGAAGCGCCGTCGATTGAGAGTAGCATGCCTGGGGGAAGGAAAACAGGAAGGTTTTAAAATCGACACAATGGGCCGTCATGGTGGACCAAGGTGGTTCATGATACTGATCCGTGATTGGCCATGGTTGTCCATGATGGGTCATGATGTCCAATTTTTTTAAGTGAAAACTTCTTTAGGCGCCTTGAGCACTTTTTGGGTGAACAAAAATCATGGAACTCGCGTCATCGTCACGCTTGAAGTGATTAGTTTTTTTTAGCGCCATCTACCGTCTACCGTTTGAATTACGTTGAGTTTACGCATTGTTGCTTAGTTTTCGCTTCTATCGGCAGTCCCCATAGACTGCCCCGCATGTTTTTTTTTTCAATGTGGTAACTTACCGCCATCAGTGAGCTTGTGCACCTCCATCTCCTTGAAGCTGCCGTTCATCGCGAGGAAGTAGGAGGTGGGGCCCGACTTGGTCGCAGACACCTTGTATTTGGACCCGGTGTGGATTAATTCAACCTCTACCCAGTTTGAGAGGGCGCTGGATCCCTGGATTTGGCCCCTGGAGACAATTAGTAAAGGTTTATAGCTATGATGTGCTTTTTAGAGTCGTACTGAGAAACTGATTCACTCTACCAGCATTGCAATTCATCTATCTAAACAGCAAAAAACATGTTTAGTAATGTTATTGCGGTACATAGGTTTTTGTTAAAAAAAATACAATAGACGTAGATATATTTAGTAACCTATTCTTCAAGAGTCATAAAAACCCTGTAAGCAATCGACGCGTTTCACCTCTCAACGAGGCATCCACAGGATGACGATTGACCAATTGCGAACCAGAACACGACGTGTTACCACACCGAGCGCTGGATGCAAAGTGAATCAAACCTTTTTTTTTTTTTTTGAATGGCATCTCGTAGGGTTACCATTAGGGGTATTTGCTACTCAACCGGACTTTCCTGCGGAGAAGCTCTAAGCTACTAACTTAAAGCCTCCAGCCAGGGGCATAAAAACTAAAAACTAACTTAAACTAAGCGACTGCTCGCTAAGGGCACCCCCTGTGGGGTACGGACCTCGGCTTAGGGCGTCGCTGGGGGGAGGGCAGCTAGTCGGGACAGCCTGGATCGGGGAGTTGAATCAAATCGCCCGTCACCCCCACTTAAATAGGATTGCTGCTCGGCGCTAATCGGCTTGGTTCGTTATCAGTACGATAAGCACTATAAGGGGGCGAACAATCGCAACAAAGGCGACCTTGGAATGCTGGTATGGTAAAGGTTGGTAACATGCTGTATAATTATATAAAAATCTATTGCCGTTGCGTTACTTTATGACAGTTTTCTATGGAGATTCGTAAGATGGTCCACACATTATGAATTGCTTTTGTGTCAACTTAGAGGAATTGCTAATGACAGCTGGGGATTCAGGAAATGAACTGCCATGCTTTTAGAGGAATTGCTAATGTGGCCGTTTTAGGTCTTATCTTCACCCAGGGTTGCGGGAAAGTCCGAAAGGGATACCGGGACCTTGGCAACAGGCAACTGAAGGTGCACGGGTGGGTTGTAGGCAGTAAAAGTCTGAAACGCCCTTCCGCTCCGCCCAGAGCGGGAGAAGTCATTTGATGATTACCGACAATCAAAAAAAAAAAAAAAAGTTCTTATCTTCACGACATAGTGGTAAGAAAACTGGCTAAGTATGACTTGTCTTACTTCTCAAGCGCACTCTTGAACTCCTGGAAATTGGCCGTGATGTGCGCGTCGGCTATGAGGATAGACCCACAGATCACACCCAGCATTATATCCGGCTTCTCTGATTGCATCTGTAAGAAAATGTAAGAGGTTTCATGGTTTTGGTTCTTCTTATCTATTTATTTATTTTAATAAATGATAATAATAAATAAATCTTTATTTTCCAAAACAGTATACTATTTTTTACATTTTTAGGAACATGGCTAAGTGGGCCAGAGCAAAACGACTCTGACTTCTAAACTAGGGATAACCTGTTTCTTAGAAGTCAGCTTTTTTGTTTGATTTTATTATTTATGTACACACAGTAAAATACAAAATAGATACGACATAATTATAATATGAGTACAAAGGTACTGCTTATTTCTTAACAAATTTCTTCCAGCAGACCTGCGAAAGGAGAAATGAGAAAGAATAATGTATCTTTGATGGATATTGAATACATTGCTGTCAAAAATCAAAATATTTTACATAAAACATAACCGGCCTATAATGTTTCCACTGCTGGGACACAGGCCTCATCTTTGAAAGAGGAGTGGGCCGTAATCTACCACGCGGGCCCAGTGCGGGTTGGTAGATGTCACATGTCTTCGAATTTTTGGTTCTAGGACATGCCGGTTTCCTCACGATGTTTTCCTTCACCGTTTTGAGAGCAGTGGTGATGAAATTATTTACACAAAATAAAGCGCCTGTCTGGGTTCAAACCTACGACCTACAACTCGTAAGTCGCGGCCGTTACCACTGGGCCACCACTGCTCTCAAAATATTTTATTTCACATAAACCTACATGGGCACCTAAGAAACGTCAGAAGCTAGGTGCACTGTTCCAATTTGTCGTTTCCTATGGAGGAGAGCCGGCAAGAAACTACACGGTTACTCTTTTAAAAATAATTGGCTTACAATATTGTCGAATTACATTGTTGATAGGTATGGGAGGACAGTGTAGGCCTTTCAACAAATCATCATCATCATCATCATCATCATCATCATCATTTCAGCGGAAAGACGTCCACTGCTGGACATAGGCCTCCCCCAAGCACCGCCACTTCAACCGGTTCTGTGCTTCTCGCATCCAGCGGATTCCCGCGGCCTTCACCAGGTCATCGGTCCACCTTGTGGGGGCCTTCCAACGCTACGTCTCCCAGTACGCGGTCGCCACTCCAGAACCTTTCGGCCCCATCGGCCATCTGTTCTGCGAGCAATGTGCCCTGCCCACTGCCACTTAAGTTTGGCAATACTTCGGGCTATGTTGGTTACCTTGGTTCTCCTACGGATCTTTTCATTTCAACAAGTACCAGGTAGGTACAGTCACGGACTTTAATTGATAAGCCACCTGGCACTGTTCGTATTTTAGCCGTGTAATTTTTATTCGGTAATTATTCGGTTCCCGACACGCAGCCATATATTATGTCTTCGTATTAGAAGAAGAAAATTATATTTCATATCTTTACCGGTTGGCGAACCTGAGAGCCAGAACTACAAACTTGACTTAACTACACAAAGTCAACCAATTGCAGGTCTAGCAACAGTAACCTAGCAACGATAAATAATCGTTGCTAGGTTACTGTTGCGATAGCAACGTTAGCGTACGGAGAAATATTATTAGTCAGTTCGACAAGTTCGGAAGTAACGTCTCTGACATCGATATTTCAACTGTCACTGTCTTCAGTTAAGTTTTCATAATTATCGAGTTAATGAGCTATGATTCAAAGGAGGTCGGTATCAAATAGATTGGATAAACTTAATGCAACATTGTATTTATTTTTATCATTGAGAACTTATTAGTCAACCTCTATGGATAAGACTATTTCCGATTAAAAGTAATATATTTGTCATCTTGTTTACGAGCGTGCGATTTGAGTTCGTGTTTAATCGTGTAATCTCGTGAATGTATGAAACTGCAAAATTCAAAAGTTTAAAGGTGGCTCATCAATTTAAGTACGTGACTGTACATAAAAAAATAGAAAATGTTAAAAAAAAAAAATACAAATGTACTCACCCTCTCAGCAATAAGCGCGTCCAGCCAAGCGGTATCTATATCGTTGTTCTGAAACGCGCCTGTCTCTAACAACGTGATCAGGTACTCCACTGTGGTTCGGAAGTCACCACGGATGCTTAGCTCTTTTAGAGCTATCACCAGATTTCTGTTGAAGAAAAATAAATATAAGTATAAGGCTGCGTTTTCACCAGAGATGTGCGATGGTAATGTGTCGTGCGAGGATGTCTAGCTGTGCTGTGAAAATGTGTGGGGGTTTCCACCAAAGCTGTGCGATGAAAATGTGCCTACGAGGATGTGTAGCGGAGCTGTGAAAATGCGCATTAATGTGTGGTGCGAGGATGGATGGACTGGCTGGTACAGTATGCGCAAACCTCGCAACACATCCTTCTCAACACACATTCCTCGCACCACATCCCTCGTACACATCCCTCGCACAAATCCCTCGTTTGTTTTGTATGCGCAAAAATCTAGCTCCGCTGAGCCGTTTCCACCAGAGCTGTGCTGACCCAGGCGAGGTAAATGAAGCTATTCTATTGGTTCTTTACAAACACATCCCTCGCTACGCATCCTCGCACATCTCTGGTGGAAACGCAGCCTTATGGTGGGATCCGTCGATCGGCGATATTGCAGACGGACACGCACGGCAGACGACCACAGACCGCCACGCACCGCGCACCGAGTAACTTCCGAAGTCTGCGATAGTGGCACGTACACCTCCCCACGGTCCGTCGTCCGCGCTCGTCGGTGTCCGTCCACAAAATCACGGATCGTGGGATTTCGGTATTAGAATATAAACGTTATATCACGTCTCAACACTACGCATTCACTAAACCTTTTTTACAGTTCGTTCAACTGATTTTGACTTCTATAGCGTTGGTGGCATGACAAATGGCAGCTGCAGTAGACAGTTGGTATTGTGTAACCTTTTTTGCTTTTAATGCCATCCTTATGCATACAGTATAGAAGTCAAAATCGGTTGAACGGACTGCAAAAAGGTTTGTTTAAATGTCTTATTTCAAATGGAGTATAGTGTTAGAGAAAACGAGAAATAGTAAAAATTACTCAGTTTCATCATTTTTTCTATCCAAAACTAATCAGATAAGCAACGATTTTCGTCAAAAACGAAGGTAGTCTTGGTTTTTCTTGAACAAAAACGTCAACTCACTCTCTAGCCTGCTCCCTGGTCTCCCCCCAAGAGAAGCAATGCCCGAACTGCGAGTCTGCAAACTCGTGCAGCCCCCCGGACGCCGCCACGCTGAAGTAGCCCCACACGTTCTTTGAGGAACGGAAGTTCAGCTCCTGGACTGTACCCGAGGATGGCTTGAAACCTGGTGAGAGGAATAGTGAGGGTAATTTACATTAGAAATTATATCGTTTCCTTTGATGATATTTTTGGTATTTTGGTAGTCTACTCATTCGATTGAAGCATCAAAGATAATACTTAAAATCAGAAGCACGTAAGTCAATAAAAATTAAATATATTTTAGTTTTTACACGAGGTATGTCGACCAAGAAGCTTTTCTACATATAAAAATCGTCAACTCCACCACACTACCAAACCACATAACATAAGACCAATCAGAATTAGCGCATCATCTAGATAATAAATCAACATCTACATAAACTACTTTTTTCAACTTGACAGCTATCAAGCAGCTGCTAAATGATATCTGTAATAAAAATGACGGTGGCTATTTGACATTACGGTGTCAACTACCGCTCTCGCGTCTTTTAGCTGTGTTATATGACGACATGGCTATCTGAAGAAACCCAGGCTTTATATCCACGATATTTTATTTCCCTATGACCTTCTCACCTTCATCAGGGTTCTCGGAAGTGATCCTAGCAGCGATGACGTGTCCCCAGGGAGAGGGGCGCTGCTTCGGTTCGTCGAACTCTATTTGAGAGAGACCCCACGGCGACTCGCCGTACAGTAGACGGATGTCTTTCACGTGGTATAGGGGCAGACCCATGGCGATCTGGGAAGAGAGATTAATAATGTTAATAAGCCCAGACATTTAAAACTATAACCCTTCTTTGGGTTTGCCATGGTCGGGTAAAAAGCTGTTGTTTGGCGTATTAACTGAAGCCGTTTCTAAAAGTTGCAAAAAATTAAGTTTTGTTTTTCAATATCGGACTTTTTCGGTTAGTTAGTTAGAATCAATTTAAAAAAAAATCTTTTACAGCACACTAAATTTTTGCGGTAAAATCTTAAAATGCATTTTTTCTACTGCATGAATTTTATCGCCACTTTGGCTACTTCATCTAAGGAGACAAAAGCATCCAACCCATACAAAGATGATAGACCAAGCAATCTACTGATACTACAAACCTATGGCCTATTGGTTTAAGTCTACTGGTGTACTCAGTCTACTGGTCTACTTAGTCTACAAACCTGCAACTGCGCGGCGGGTAGATTGACATCGGCCACCATCTCAGTACAAGGATGCTCCACTTGGAGACGAGGGTTCAGCTCCAGGAAGTAATAAGCGCCCGTCGCCGGCTCGTATAGGTACTCGACTGTACCGGCGCTTACGTAGCCCACCATTTTTGCTAGACGTACTGCGGCCTGAAATGAAAATAGGATAGGTCTAGAGCAGGGATGTTGCGGATGCAGATTTTTTCAGGTCCGCGGATGCGGATATTTAAAGGCTCATATCCGCGGATGCGGATCTTTAGATATTTTAGAAAAAAAAAATAGTATTTTTATATTTTTATTACATACTAGCTGTTCGTGCCCGGCGTCGCCCGGGTGAAATCCGAATTTCCGGTGGATTATCAAAAAAATCATGTGTTAAATCCATATATCTTTTGGTTCTGCAGGTCGATTTTGATGAAATAAAGGTTAAATGTTGCTCACAATAAAGCTTCTTATTTTTCAGTTATTTAATTTTGAATCCAATAAATGGCTTTTACGTGATGCGCTCACAAACGAACAAACAAACAGACAAAAATTTCAAAAAATGTTTTTTTAAATTTCTATTACTTATTTCTCGCGGCTTCCAGTACTTGTTTTGCAAAAATCTTTAATGTACAGACACGGACTGTTTACGATTTTATTATATGTATAGATAGATAGATTTAGTAAGTATAGTTAAACATTGGAGCATTATATTTAATGAAAAGTAATATTGCCGCCTTTTCGGGGTCAAGTCTGTTACGCAGAGGTTCACAATTGTTTAGTAGCGCGAGTTTAATATATATTAAACTCGCGCTACTAAACAATTGTTCGCTAGGAACACTGGCTGGTGGTGTCGATAAAAATCTGCGTGCTATTGGTCAATGAGATGTGCTCATTGACCAAAGAAGAAGCGAAGATTTCGTTCGCATAAGGCACGCACCAGTCCGGCCCCGGCCATTATCTTTCTTGTCGCAACAAGTGCTACATCCGCATCCGCATTAATAATTGCGGATGCGGATGTCCAAATCGATGCGGAAGCTCTGCGGTTGCGGATGCCCACAAAATCCCTAGTCTAGAGTACTTTAAATATTCGTATTCAGTTATACTGGAAGCTGACCCCAGTATAGTTGGGAAAAGACATGATAATGACATAGGTACCTTCTCCATCTCAATGAACACTTCTGGCTTGGCAATGGCCGCGGGCGCTTCTTCAATGATCTTCTGATGACGGCGCTGAATGGAACAATCACGACCGAACAGAGATATCGCGTTGCCTGCAAGAGAGGTATGGTTAAGTTTTACAAAAATTTCTTTTTTCTTTTTTTATTATGTATTTGTAACATTTCTTTGGAGTAACCATGAAGACGCGCCCCACTGCGCTCCGCTCCATACTAAAGTACAGCTTACAGTACAATGTGTTTTTTTTTTTCATTTTTCATGCAAAAGTAATTTGATCAAGTCACCATTATTTACGTAAAACATTCCCGTACGTGAAAAAATAAAATAAATATTTTTGTCCATAAAAAAAATAACGCGTTTTCCTAGTTTTAAATATTATGAATAGGTTTGAATGAAAATGATTTCATTATAATCAGCCTATAATGATCCCACTGCTGGGACACAGGCCTCCTCTCTGTGAGAGGGAGTGGGCCGTAACCCACAATGCGGGCCCAGTGCGGGTTGGTAATGTTACATGTCTTCGAATTTTTGGTTCTAGGACATGCCGGTTTCCTCACGATGTTTTCCTTCACCGTTTTGAGAGCAGTGGCGTTGAAATAATTTACACAAAGTAAAGCGCCTGTCACGGTTCGAACCTACGACCTACAACTCGTAAGTCGTGGCCGTTACCACTGGGCCACCACTGCTCTTACCGATGAAAATGATTTATTCGTACCTATTAATGAAACTTAGACACAATTCCAAAAGTTTTTTTATAAAAACTCACCATACTGATCAGCCAAGAGTTGCACCTCCAAATGCCGGGCAGACTTAGCGAGCTTCATCACGAATATAGGAGAACCGGGCACCTCAGCTTGTACCTAGAATTAAATTAAACCGTATTTGTATTTCAGATTTAACGGCAGATTTATCAGAAATGGTTTTCAACTCTGTATACAGGGTGTAATTCAAAACTTCACAGACTTAATTTAATTTTTATACAAAGAAAAAATAACTTTTAAACGAGGACTAGCTGCGCCCCGCGGTTTCACTCGCATAAGTCTCGATCCCGTGCGAATATCGGGATAAAAGGTATCCCATGTCCTTCTCCAGTTCATGGTCTACCTATGTGCCAAATTTCATCCAAATCCGTTCAGCCATTCACGCGTGATGGCGTGACCAAGGGAAATAGGGATTCATTTTTATAAATATAGATAGGAAAGGAAGGGGGAAAGCTTTACGATAGCCCGCGATATTCAAATTTTCTTTCGTTCATCATATTCGATCAATCATATTTTAATTAATAAACAACCTGACACAGACTTGCAAATTGCAAAAAACGTAAGTAAATTTGAATTACCTTGGCTACCTTGGAGTATCCCCCATAAATTAACTACTTAAGTGTTAGGGCCTTACCACAAAGACTTAAGACACGTCTTGCTCAACGCGTGTTTAATGTCAGTTTTATGTCAAACTCCATATGGAAATGTCATATTTAAGGGTCAGTTCACACAGAGACGCGAAATGACGCGCACTTTTTTATGATCCGATACAATATCGAATTTATTTACTACACAATAAGGTACACGCGCTGCGCAGCACCGTGCGTCTCAGCGTACTTTGACACGTTTCAACCCTCGTACTGAAATTATACCTTTTCGTGATGAAAAATAAGATTGATAATTGTTAAAAAGAGCGCGCAGCGGCGCGTCGCGGTCTGAGCTGACCCTTTTTTTTTTGTGGGTGGGAATTCGTCAAATGACTTCTCCCGCCCTGGGTGGAGCGGAAGGGCGTGTCAGACTTTTGCTGACCCACCCGTGTTCCTTCAGTTGCCTGTTGCCAAGGTCCCGGTATCCCTTTCGGACTTTCCCGCAACCCTGGCAGGCATCGGTCCTAGCAGACCCCGACAGTTGTGCTGACATCTCTTTGAGGCGCGCGTGGAACACGACGCGCCATCGACCCGGGGCTGGTCCTAATCGGACGGCGAGCTACCCATTGCTCGCCGTCCGCAAGCCCGCGCCTATGGTGGCCGGGAATCCGCCTGGGATTGCCGACGCCCAGGGCGTCTCCAACGGCGGCGGCGGTTAGGGGCGTGAGGGCGCAAACTTTGCTCTCCCTCACGTCTGAGCTGACCCTAAAAGGTGTTTAGGCTAAACAACTTATAACCACGGTTTTGAGGTAATAAGGTTAAAGTCTAAACAAAGTAGCTCAACTAACCTGTCTGAACGAGCTGTTAAACTCATCAGGATTGTCCACTTTTCTGATACCTTTGCCTCCACCACCTTCCGAAGCTTTGATCATCACCGGGAACCCTAGGGAAAGAAAACCGGGTTACTACACACTTATCATAACAAAGCATCATCTATACAGGTTGTTAGGGTTAACACCGTTGTCACTCAAACCATGGGTAGTTGACTTAATATAAAAATAAATGACCGAGTAACAACAACAAAAAAAACGTTATTTTCATTAAAAGATTTTAAAAAGTTTCCATGCGGCACCATGCTCGCTAGCGAAACAGTTGACTGACTGAGGGGGGGGTCGCGCTCGCGGCCGGTCAGGTCACGCCCCGCGCCCCCCACCCGCGTTGAGACGCAAATTCGTTGCCCTAGCGCGTAGAGTGAAAGGCTGAAATACTCTTGTGGATTAATTAGAAAGTAGATTAAAAAGTAGATTTTTAAAAAAGTTGCTATTTTCCATTGATTTTACGTTCTATAAATGAAATCAAACCACTGGGTTGCAAGGATAACGGTGTTTACCCTAAGGTAAACACCATTATCCTTGCAACCCAGTGGTTTGCAGTGGTGGTGGTTTAGTGGTTTAACCCAGTGGCTGTAGTTCCATGGTGTTAGGGTAAACACCCTGTATAGATCCGGCTGTAGTTCCATTTTTGCAGTCCACTGACATTGAGCGGGTCTTTACCTGACTACGTCAATTCCGAAAGGAGGGTTATGATTTCTTATTTCAACATATACGACACGATACGAACTAAATTATTAATTAATTTTAAAATATTAAGAACAAAATACAATAGACTTAGATATATTTAGTAACCTATTCCGCTTAACTATTCTTCAAGAATCATAAAAACCCTGTAAGAAATCGACACGTGTTTCATCTCTCAACGAGGCATCCTCAGGATGTCGATTGACCAGTCGCAAACCAGAACACGACGTGTTGCCACACCGAGCGCTGGACGCAGAGTCCAGCAGTCTCTTATATATAATGGTTAAGCGGAATAGGTTACTAAATATATCTAAGTCTATTGTATTTTATAATGGATTTCTGCAAAGTCACGTCTGAATCAATAGGGAATATGCATGTGATTCAAATATGGGTCAAATATTTTTTTCTATAAACTATGTTACTTCAGAATTATGCCTCCATCAATATTTTTGAATAAAATTTCTTTTTGAGCGAGAAATTAATTTTTAAAAAGTCCCAAATAACTGTGGGTAATTCAAATACTTGAAAAGGCTAAGAGCGGACGTGACGTAACAATCCGGGATAACAATCAAAATGTCAAATTCAAGTCAATCAACAAGTGTCAAGTCAATGTCAAACGCTCATAGAAAAAGGAGTGTTTGACGTTGACTTGACAGTTGCTTGTCTGTTTTTACGGACTGTGACGTCACCACACCAAGCGCGCCAAATGGAGGGCGTTTAAATAGCCCGGATCGGTTGGATATTTTTAAACATTTTTTTAACTACTTTAAATTGCTTTTTTGCCGTCGAATTTTTTTAAACTATTATTTGACGCGGTGGCGGGCCTAGGGTTCAAAATCAGGGCAAGCCCTTTTTTTTTTTTTAAACTATTATTTGACGCGGTGGCGGGCCTAGGGTTCAAAATCAGGGCAAGCCCACATGGGCACGCCACAATTGCGGCGATAAGTCCCCTCTTTGAGGAGTGGCTAGAGAGGCGCCACGGCGTCCTCACCTTCCGCCTGACGCAGGTCCTCACCGGACACGGTTGCTTCGGGAGGTTCCTGTTTCGTATAAGGCGGGAGGAAACGCCCGGGTGTCACCACTGTGTGGATCGCCCGGAGGACACGGTGGAGCATACGGTGGAGGTCTGCCCCGCTTGGGCGGAGCCCCGCCGTGTCCTCTTGGAGGCGATTGGCGGCGGTGACCTCTCGCGTCCGGCTCTGGTCCAGGCCATGGTACGGAGCGAGAGGGCATGGGAAGCAGTCACCTCCTTCTGCGAAGCAGTAATGCTCGCGAAGGAGGAGGCGGAACGCGTGAGGGAGAGGCAAAGTTTGCGCCCTCACGCCCCTAACCGCCGCCGCCGCTGGAGACGCCCTGGGCGTCGGGAATCCCAGGCGGATTCCCGGCCACCATAGGCGCGGGCTTGCGGACGGCGAGCAATGGGTAGCTCGCCGTCCGATCAGGACCAGGCCCGGGTCGATGGCGCGTCATGTTCCACGCGCGCCTCAAAGAGATGTCAGCACAATTGGCGGGGTCCGCTAGGACCGATGCCTGCCAGGGTTGCGGGTTAGTCCGAAAGGGATACCGGGACCTTGGCAACAGGCAACTGAAGGAACACGGGTGGGTTTTAGTCAGTAGAAGTCTGACACGCCCTTCCGCTCCACCCAGAGCGGGAGAAGTCATTGGATGATTTCCCACCCAAAAAAAAAAAAAAAAAAAAAAAGGGCAAGCCCACAGATTGTTTACGATAATACAGCCATGTGAGCGATTTATGGATTTTCTTTGTTGTTCATGGTAACACCATATTATAATTTTGGTTAGAAAACCTTTAAAATGCGAAGAGTTCTACATATTTCAAGCATCAGTACGTAATTTTCGTAAGCGCCATCTATAATAACGAATGCGTGTAAACCTCACCGCTTAGTAGGACCTTTTCACCATAATAAATTCATATTCGCTTGTCACATGCAAAATTATTCTATTAAAATCCGCTAGATGGCCCCCAAATTATCGATTTGTTGAAAATGTTAAATGAGATATTACATTAGGTATATAACATTTTATAATTAATCATAATGACAATAGCCAACTCTAATCTTCATTTCAAAACGCCTAGGTATGAAGAATATCTTCGATACGAAAATAAATTGTGTTTTGTGATCTTGATGAGATGTATTAAAATAAGATGGTTTGTTTTTCAGTGGTTTACCAAAACAACAATTGCCATACAAAAAACACTACCACGATATCAAAATTTGTATATGTAAGTAATACAAATTTTGATGTCTTTCATGACACCAGACTACCTAAGTTTGTCATACTCAACTCATATCTAAACAATCGAATGCCAATTTCAATATATTCTTCGATTGACAAAAATTGTCTATATTTCCGAGTAATAGGTAGGTACAAATTAATAATTGGGGTTGATTACGGTGAAGTAAAGAGTTACTTACTGTCAGAAAACTTAATGTATTTACATAACTTTTCGAACACAGTTTCGAAATTCACATTTTGATGATAAAAACCACACTATAACCACTTACTAAGCTTGTGCAATGACATAGCCACAATATCTATCACATCATTTTAAATAATAAAACTAGGTACTTTCTTAGCCACAGTTGGAAAATAAAATACTGATCTCAAATTATTTCAAAACAATAACAAATTGAGTCGCGTCGCGGACTTGCAACTCACTTTACGCGGGTCAACATCGCGGCAAACATACGATTCGTTCCATTCATAAAATCTCAAAAGCCGGGCTTAAATATTAGAACATTTTGCAAAATAAGTACATACTAATAGTATCCAAATCGTAAAAATTTTCTATGCAAAAATGAGAGGTCCAGAAGCGGGCTTTTGCTGCGTTTATGTCAGCTTGTGTGAGCGAGAAAGATGCAATGTACTACAGAATTGACGTCTTCATTCATGGATGCCATCTCGCCTAACGCTATAGTGTTAGAGCGAGGTCGCAACTGTTGCATACGTCCGAGACGGTTTGGCATCGTAGTTTGTACTTATAGCGCGCGGCGGGTGCAGCGCGAAGTTTAAATGTTATTATTCTTATCAATTCTTGCGACATGAAATATTGACTTGGAAGTTTATAGAAGTTTTTTTTTAAAATTTATTGGCTCTGTTTTGAAGGCAAGCCGGGCTTATCCGCTTTTTATCTTTTCGGGAAAGAACGCCCCTGATTTGACGATGTAAAATATCGAATAAAAATATTTAAAAAATACATGCATATTCCCTATTAACGAACATGAATGACAAATCTTACCAATTTTCTGTGCAGCCTGCAGACCCTGCTCGGGCGAAGTGACGCAGCCTTTAGCGAACAACTCCGAAGATATCTTGATCTTCTTGCTGTTGTACTCGGCTTTCAGACCTGTAATACAAAACCAAAATTCATATAAATATAATGGAAATTACTTATTGGGAGTCTTATAAGGTCTTTTGGAGAATCCAATAGTATTTTGGAGAGTTCAACTGTATTTTAGAGAGTTCAACTGTATTTTGGAGAGTTCAACTGTATTTTGGAGAGTTCAACTGTATTTTGGAGAGTCCAACTGTATTTTGGAGTTCAACTGTATTTTGGAGAGTTCAACTGTATTTTGGAAAGTCAACTGTATTTTGGAATTCAACTGTATTTTGGAATTCAACTGTATTTTGGAGAGTCCAACTGTATGTTGGAGAGTTCAACTGTGTTTTGGAGAGTTCAACTGTATTTTGGAGAGTTCAACTGTGTTTTGGAGAGTTCAACTGTATTTTGGAGAGTTCAACTGTGTTTTGGAGAGTTCAACTGTATTTTGGAGAGTTCAACTGTGTTTTGGAGAGTACTAGAGTATTTTGGAGAGTCCAACTGTATTTTGGAGACTCCAACTGTGTTTTGGAGAGTCCAACTGTGTTTTGGAGAGTCCAACTGTATTTTGGAGAGTCCAACTGTATTTTGGAGAGTCCAACTGTGTTTTGGAGAGTCCAACTGTATGTTGGAGAGTTCAACTGTGTTTTGGAGAGTTCAACTGTATTTTGGAGAGTTCAACTGTGTTTTGGAGAGTACTAGAGTATTTTGGAGAGTCCAACTGTATTTTGGAGAGTCCAACTGTGTTTTGGAGAGTTCAACTGTATTTTGGAGAGTTCAACTGTATTTTGGAGAGTTCAACTGTATTTTGGAGAGTTCAACTGTGTTTTGGAGAGTCCAATAATATTTTGGAGAGTTCAACTGATTTTGGAGAGTTCAACTGTATTTTGGAGAGTTCAACCTGTATTTTGGAGAGTTCAACTGTGTTTTGGAGAGTCCAATAGTATTTTAGAGAGTTCAACTGTATTTTGGAGAGTTCAACTGTATTTTAGAGAGTTCAACTGTATTTTGGAGAGTTCAACTGTCTTTTGGAGAGTTTTTTATAAAGTATCATTATATTCGCCGTAAAAAGAAATTATCTAAACTATTAGCGCCTTTGAGCCTTTTGCCCGCCACTCTGTCTCACTCTCACTCAGTCCTTGCGCACTGTCGTGCGAGCAAGATAAGGAGTGAATTTGAGCTGCGGTATAATAGATTCTTAAAGAGTTCAATAACCAACAATTTTACTTACCACTACCGCTCCAAGGTAAAGTAGGTATCTCAGCTGTCTGGGCGACGATGGACGAAGCGATTTTGTCACCGAGGGCCCACATGGCTTTCTCTGGGGGTCCTATGAACACGACCCCCGCGCGGTGCAGCAGCTCAGGGAGTTTGGGGTTCTCCGAGGCGTGACCCCAGCCAGCCCATACGGCCTGGAGAGACGAATTGTGGTTAGATTTTGACGTGACAATGGCTTAGAGCGAAGGGGGTTTTGCGGCTAAGTAATAACAGCCGCACGGGTCGATCGATTAGTTTAAGCTACGCTTGCCGCGGTTGGTCCGTGGATGGGTGGCTCTCTTTACATACCGAGACCCAACCGTGCCTCGGAAAGCATGTTAAGCCGTTGGTCCCAGCTGTAATTTTTAGATCTTTGAGAGTTGTTACGGATCGTCAGAAGCCCGAAAGTCTGACACGGTACTCCCCCTTGGTAAGACTGGTTGTCTTACCAAGGGGGAGTATCGTGTTACCCATTAGGTGGGTTGTGGAGGTCAGATAGGCAGTCGCTCCATGTAAAACACTGGTATTTAGCTGCATCCGGTTAGACTGGAAGCCGACCCCAACATATTTGGGCAAAGGCTAGGCAGATGATTAGAGTGTCCATTCATATTATTAGGAAATCTAAATGGGAATTATTTGGGGTTCAATTAAATCGTACACACGCCTAACCCCTCAGCGATTTTTTATCACACACTGGATTTTCAACGCAATACTTAGCGCCGAAAGTTGAAAATCCAACGGAGTTATTTTTTGACGCGCTGGGATGCACTTGCATTCTCAATTCTCGGCTCAAGACCGAGAGTTGAAATTCCAGTGCGCGATAAAAAACAATATTCTCACCTGAACTTGTGTCCTGATAGCGATATCCACAATCAGCTCGACGTTGGCATAATTATTGTTGTTAGAACCGCCAGGCACAGGTACGTAGTGGTCGGCCATTTTGATGTACTCCGCATTGGCTTTCAGATCTTCTGGCGTCACCTGGGGCAAAGATTATGTTTAAAAACCGGGCAAGAGCGAGTCGGACTCACACAATTTTTTACCACTATAGGTTATCTCTTGACCTGCATCGCAACTCAACTGTAAGGGATGATCAGGCCGAAGGCGGAGGTTAAGCTACACTTGCCGGGGTTTGCCCGTGGATGGGTGACAATCTTTACATACCGAGACTCCTCCGTGCCTCGGAGAGCACGTTAAGCCGTTGGTACCGGCTGTCATTCGTAGATCTTTGACAGTCGTTACGGGTTGTCAGAAGTCCGAAAGTCTGAAAACCAGTTTGACCAAGGGGGATCGTATTACCCAATTACTGGGTTGTGGAGGTCAGATAGGCAGTCGCTCCATGTAAAATATTGATATTCAGCTGCATCTGGTTAGACTGGAAGCCGACCCCAACATAGTTGGGAAAAGGCTAGGCAGATTGATTGATAGATACAGACTGGATTGTCTGTATCTATCTATAATTATGTAAGAAACTCACCATAACGACGAAGCGCACCGCCCGCTCGTTCTTGAACATCTCGTACGACCATCTTCTGACCGAACGCATACATTTTACAGCGCCGATACCGTTGTTCGCGATCAGGACCTGTTGGCAAAAGAACACATTTATTTTGACATACATAACATCACGCCTATAATCCCCAATGGGTTAGGCAGAGGTGTCCCTATAGTACATCTACATTCCTCCAGCTTATGTTGAAGTCCCATATAATAGGGGGTACAAGTAGTACCCAACTGATATGGCTAACCGATGTACCTGCGCAGAAGATGAATAGGGAATATGCATGTATTTTTTTAATCTTTTTATTCGATAGTTTACATCGTCAAATAATAGTAAAAAAAAAATCGACGGCAGAAAAGCAATTTAAAGTTGTTAAAAAAATGTTTAAAAATATCCAACCGATCCGGGCTATTTAAACGCCCTCCATTTGGCGCGCTTGGTGTGGTGACGTCACAGTTCGTGAAAACAGACAAGCAACTGTCAAGTCAACGTCAAACACTCCTTTTTCTATGAGCGTTTGACATTGACATTGACACTTGTTGATTGACTTGACATTGACATTTTGATTGTTATCCCGGGTTGTTACGTCACATCCGCTCTTAGCATTTTCAAGTATTTAAATTAGTCACAGTTATTTGGGACTTTTTTAAAATTAATTTCTCGCTCAAAAAGAAATTTTATTCAAAAATATTGATGGAGGCATAATTCTGAAGTAACATAGTTTATAAAAAAAAATATTTGACCCATATTTGAATCACATGCATATTCCCTATTATCAAAGCGCGGGAAATGCCATTGACCAATCGGCAGCCTCCACGCACCGCGCTTCATTTTTCCTGTACCGCTATTGGTCGGCAGCTGCCGCCATGTTAGCGCGCGCCGCGTGGCATGTTAGTCAGCCGCCATACTTGCGAGTGAGACGGAACTAACAGGTGCAGTGTATTATGAACCATATAGTAGTGATCTAAGGTTGATTGTAAGTTTTAAGTTATTTCGTTAATCTTCGGGGCCATACTTTCTTTTCTGTGCAAACGAAGATTCACGACGCGCCTATTGTCATCAACCGCAGAGAAACACTGCGTCAAGCGCTCGGTGTGATAACACGTCGCGTTCTGGTTTGCAATTGGTCAATCGTCATCCTGAGGATGCCTCGTTGAGAGGTGAAACACGTGTCGATTTCTTACAGGGTTTTTTATGACTCTTGAAGAATAGTTAAGTGGAATAGGTTACATATCTACGTCTATTGTATTTTTTTGCGATGCAGGATTTTGCGTGAATGTAATGCGTAGTTCGCATGTGGCGTTGCAGATGCCACCACAAATCCACTAAAAATAATCAAAGTTCTTCTAAATATGGCAACACTGACCTTATTAATGGGCTTGGTGCCCTGGAACCTCCTCACAAACTCTTCAGGAGTAGCTACTGTGAAATCTTTCTCTTGGAACCGTTGACTGTGAATCACCGTACCCTGGGACATGGACGGCCTGTAACAGAAATATTATGGATAAGATAATTAAATAAATACTATGTATGTTCGATATAGGGCGGGATTGCAACACATAACAGAAACAAAAAGGGGTTTATAATAAACGTTGTTTATGTTTAACCAAACATTTTTTGCATTTGAATGTCACTTAAGGCTGATTTCATCAAAGTCAGATATCTTTTATCCGTGGAATAAAATTGTCGTCTGACAGTTTTTGTATGGAAAAACTGTCAAAAATTCAAAATTTATTCGCAGGATAAGACTTATTCTCGGTATAAAAGTTTGGTGAAATTCGCCCTTAGTGACTTAACTTCAAAGGCACAAATCCAGACTCCAGGCTGCTACTGAAAAACCCAATAACACTTTGCACGACCCGGGAATCGAATCCAAGACCTAATGGTCAGCAGTAGTTCTTGCGACCACTAGACCAACGCGGGAGAATAATGAAATTATCTTTCATAAATAAAGCATAAGTATTCTAACTTTTTTAGGGTTCCGTACCCAAAGGGTCAAACGGGACCCTATTACTAAGGCTCCGCTGTCTGTCTGTCTGTCCGTCTGTCACCATGCTGTCTCTCATGAACCGTGATAGCTAGACAGTTGAAATTTTCACAGATGATGTATATCTGTTGCCGCTATAACAACAAATACTAAAAGACAGAATAAATATTTAAGGGGGCTCCCATACAACAAACGAAAACAGGTAGACGCTTGAAATATTCACAGAATATTTAGTTACATATTCAGTTCAAAAATAAATAATTAAATTAAAATAAAACAAATATTTAAGGGGGCTCCCATACAACAAACGTGAGTTTTTTGCCGTTTTTATAGATAATGGTACGGAACCCTTCGTGCGCGAGTCAGACTCGCACTTGGCCGGTTTTTTTATTATAATACATACCGTGTTGTCCACATTTTATCAATACAAAAACACAGAAACAACAAAAACACTAAGAAATTTTAGAAAAACACAAAAAATAAATAAAAAGTTAAGCAACATTCAACTTAGCAAACAAAGTAAGAATGCTTCCAGAGATTTTTTTAATTAAATATTTATTTATCTGAAGTCTTAAAATTAAAGTATTGTTCACTAAATCGTGTGATTGCTTAAATAAACAAGTGATCAACTACATTAATCATAATATTTTTTATGAAATACTTGTAATCATGATTTGATAATTCTGCAATGATTATTAATAATTGATTGATTACTGCCTCTGGTCTAGTGGTCGCAAGCCTACTGAGCGTGAGGTCCTAGGTACGATTCTCGGGTTGGGCAAAGTATTATTGGGTTTTCCATGGAATTTTTCTGTCGTGGTCCGGAGTCTGGATTTGTGCCCGGTTGATGGCAATAACCTCGCCCCTTACTACATGGGACTGGCGAAATGTGGGTGTAGGATCGGTACACCCCTGCCTAACCTTTCGGGGAATACAGGCATGATGTTATGTGTTATTGATAATATTAATATTTTGTAACGCGAACTTATTTCAAACCGCTCCTGCCACAATCCACTCCTCAAATAAGGGCGCAGCTTCTAGAATGTTCTAGAAGACGTGCGACAAATGGTGGAATCCGACGATCGGCAATATTGCAGACGGACACGCACGGCAGACGACCACAGACCGCCAAGCACCGCGCACCGAGGAACTTCCGATGTCTGCGATACCCCGCACGTACACATTCCCACGGTCCGTCGTCCGGGCTCGTCGGTGTCCGTCCGTAAAATCGCGGATCGTGGGATTTCGGTAGAAGAGAGACGACGGGCACCTTTTTTGACGTTGGCCTGACGGCCGTAAACTAGGCTCTACTGAGGTCCTAGGCTCTACTGAGCTGAACTACTGGAATTTACGAAGCCAAATAATTATGTATTATTAAACACACAACATGATTGTGTGATGTGTGTACATAAAAATTGATAAAATTGGGATAAGGGCAAATGGCCTAGAACCAACAATTCGAAGACATGTGACATCTACCAACTAACACTGGGCCCACGTGGTGGATAACGGCCCACTCCCTCTCACAGAGACGAGGCCTGTGTCCCAGCAGTGGGAACATTATAGGCTGAATAGGTGAAGGGCAAATGGATAAGGGAATGATGATATGTATATTAATAATCTACTAAGATTTATTTTAATGTTTTTAATTGTTGATAAATCTGATCATTCACTTGTGAATTATGATAAAGTGTATTATCAAAGAGCTTTAAGTAGGTATATGATTTAAATAACATATCTACAATTTAGAACATTCTTATAGATTAAAAAATATATACATAGAGTCGAATATAGGACCTCCTCGTTTTTGGAAGTTGGTTAAAAATAAGTCCAGAAATCCACTGAAAGTAAGTGATAGTATGCGACAATAATATCAATCCCAGGATAACTGAACTTCAACAGGCAACTGAAGGAACTCGGGTGGGTTTTAGTCAGTTCCAGTTAGACTGGAAGCCGACCCCAACATAGTTGGGAAAAGGCTAGGCAGATTGATTTTGACTTAAAAAGGAGTAGGTACTTTGTGATTTATTTATTATCACGTAACATATTAAACACAAACCCATTCAGCCTTTTCCCAACTATGTTTGGGTCATGTTCCAGTCTAACCGGATGCAGCTGAATATCAGTACTTCGCACTTTTTTTTGTTTTTGTATACTTCATTCATAATTATTGTTTTATTACAAAAGCGTTTTATGTCCGTTCTGAGTGTCAGTGTGCCCTTTGGCATCATCCAACCCCTTCCAATTCTCCCTGGTCTTTGCCTGTCTAGTTCATGTCTTTCCCGCCATCCCCACCAAGTCACCCAGCCATCTTTTCAAAGATTTTACACAAGTATACCCTCAAATTAAACTTGTAATTTAAACAATTAATTTATTATGCTATAAGCTACAGAAATAATTAATTACTTCTTAGATAAATAATGGGAATAATTTACAATAGAACTTGAACTGGTCTTATCAGATTTTTTTTACAGATATTATCGCATGTCGGGTTTCTAAAAAATGACCATTTATATTTCCATCAATTTTGTATGCAATAATAAATGATAAGGTATGTAGTGAAACTAAAGAAATAAAAGAGAAATCACGGCCCGTGGCATACTTTTCGTATTTCGTCATGTAATTCCTACTTTTTGGACTCGCCAACACCAAAATCGGCTTCAATAGTAATTAAAAAAACAGTCTAAATGTTTTTGCGCAGCGTAATATTTTTAAATTACGAAAAAACTAAAGTAGCTTAGACTTATTTTTTTTCTAACCTGTAAGGCGCATCAGAGTATAATCCATTCATCCCTTGATACATTTTATTCAATGAAAAATCACTGAAAACACTATTTCACAAAATAGAACAGATCACAGTATTAATTAATTCATTAAAACGATTTTAACTAAAAATTTCTTCAATCGAGAAGCGATACGGTTTTGTTTTCTTATTTTGACGTAAAGGATTCGCAACGAACTCGACGTATGACGGATCATACGATCGTGCTTTCTCGCTCTCGGTCATTCATTAAGGCGCGTACGAAAGAGACAGCATAGTAATTGGTCAAAGTTGCCATAATATGGAAATTGCAAGGAGGTTGCATAAGAAAACTTGTTTATCACAAAGTTAGGGTTGGGAAAGGGTCAAATTGATTCGATAAGATAAAAATAATTTGCGTGGATGGTGTTATTATTGTATTTGTTTTTGTTGCACGTTATCAAGCGTATGTGAATATCTTTCTAATTAAAATATTCATGAATATGTTGATTTAGACACTTGGGAGTTATCGTGGAATAAGTGTGAAATTCGTATACCTACGTTGTTAATTCATGAGCGGACTTTGCGAACAAAGTCCAAAGTAACGTGAGAATTAATTGGTAAAATAGAATTTGAATTAGGTACTTACAAGGTTTTTTACAAAATTCTATCCTTCAGATAAAAATATCCTCTAAGTTTTACTGATATTATACGCGGTTTCCTCATCTAGATTTTCCTCAAAAACAATTTATCTAGGTCAATTCAATAGTTACGATTCGAGCGCGAAAATACGAAATGGTGGTAGCTAAAACAATCACCATTATTTGGAACCATGATATCACAGTGAAACATGTTCCTCTACTTCAACTTTCAAATTAATAAACAAACCACTTCTTCAACAATAAGTTGAACCTGAAATTCTTGTTAATTCATGGTTTACCTACGTTCTTTATAGTTTAACTTTTACTGGTGAATTTATAATTCAATGACACCAGCCAAAAAACTACGTGCGAATAATTTAAATATGGTAAGTAAATAGTTACCTACCTAGATGTCAAAGTAGTTGAACTGTCCAATGTTCATGCATCTAGATAAACTTCTGTTTTAAGAAACCGGCCAAGTACGAGTCGGACTCGTACCTGAAGGGTTCCGTTTCCGTACCACCGTACAAAATTTAACAAAAAAAAAATTTGTATGGGGACCCTTTATTTTTTGACTAAATTTAATTTTTAATCATTTTTGTTATATCGGCAATACAAATACCTACACAATCTGTCAAATCTCAACTGTCTACCTATCTATTAATTTTCATGAGATACAGCCCGCTGACAGACAGACGGACAGCGGAGGCTTAATATTCTTAATATTAGGGTTCCGTTTAGCAGACCCGAAGGGTGCTCGGGTACGAAACTCTGTAAAAACGCCACTGATCCGATTGGCGTGGCCACCAACAGGGCCCAACTCATGTAACTAACAAGAACTAATACTTATTATAAATTCTGGTAATACGTAATAAGCAGAACTTATACAAAGTTTCTTAGCGTAAAAATTACTTACGATTTTTGCAATTTGCAGGTCAGTAGGTATCAGGTTGTATGTTGATAAAAATATAATCCGGCCAAAGACTTTCGTTTTGAGTCACTGCGGCATGTGAGACGAAAAGATATTTCCCTGCAGTGGAACAATACCTAACAGGCTGTTATTTAATTATTATTATAATTTCGAGAGCTACATTGTTCTCAATGATTAGTAAACTATCGACTATCCTAGTATTTTTAGCACAGCTGTTTCGGCAGCTCTCAAAATGACTGGTAATTTCAGTCCAGCCAGTCACCTATCAACATCAATTGCTCCATTCATAGGTGTATGTATAGTACGCGAGTTCAATCAAATCAAAGTACCTACCACTTCACAACGTATTTTGGCTACACTACATCATTCGTTACCAATTGACACAGTTGGTTGTAAAACGTATTGTTGGAGTTGGTAGATATGTTTTACGGGCCTTTTTCTCTGGTAGAAAAAGCTAAAATACTTAATTTATTAAATTCAAGCCGATGAATCCTATAACGCTCCCGCAAACAGGCGCGACGCGACTCTAGTAGAACAATAAATCTATGAAAACTTCATAGAAATTGTTTTACCAGAATCGCGCCGCACCGACTGTCGTCGCGCCTGACTTCGGGAGCCTTTATAGAGAGCAATGATGGTGGCCAAGACAGTGAGAGCAGTGGTAACAGCCGCGACTTACGACTTTCTTTACTTTGTGTGGATAATTTCATCACCAATTCTCTCAAAACGGTTAAGGAAAACATCGTGAGGAAACCGGCATGTCCTAGAACTAAAAATTCGAAGACATGTAACATCTACCAACCCGCAATGGGCCCGCGTGGAGATTTTTACAGATTATAATAGATCAGCTTGTGTGCCTCGTTGGTCTGGTGGTTACAAGCGCTACTGCAGAGCTATGAGATCCTGGGTTCGGCTCCCAGGTTGGGCAAAGTGTTATTGGGTTTTTCTATCACGAATGTTTGAGTAGCAGCCCGGAGTCTGGATTTGTGCCCGGCAAAAGGTACGCCCCCTATTACCTACATGGACTTAAATATAACTGGTGAAATATGGATGTACACCTAGCTTCTGACGTTTCATAAGTGCCCATGTAGGTTTATGTGAAATAAAATATTTTGATTTTGATTTTGATTTTGTACTATAGGTACCCCTCTGCCTTACTCTTCGGGGATATCTGGCGTGATGTTATGTAGATCGGCCACGACGAACTTGCAAGACTTTCAGAAATTTTGTTATATAAGCGTGGACCATCATCAACCATTTCATTCCTAATTATAGTTAAATACCTACCATTTCGAAGTTCCTCAAGAAGATATTTATCAAATGCAAAAATAATTTTTCAAATCCGACTGTTAGTTCAGGAGATCGGCGCGTTCAATATAACAAACTCTTCGTTTGTTGTATTAAACAGGTATTTTGTAGATAGACTAACTTCACAGCACTGGCACTGCACTGGTGTTTTATTATCAACACTAATTTGTATCATCGCTCCACGTGTTCAAACGTATAATGTTATCAAACAATGCTATATTTTTTATGATTCACTGGCTGCTAGTCAAAAGACATGAAGTTTGATAGTAAACAAGCATGTTAAAAATAAATCATACACAATGTTTTTAGTGTACACGTCGAAATGGAAATGCAACAGTGTTTTAGAACTTTTTGGCATTGGTTCAAGAAAGAAAGCTACAGATTTCTAGAAAACCGGTGCCGGTAATCGTCACATAGCGTCAAAAACCGTGTTTTGCGTTAAAAAACTTACAATCAATGTGAAAATTATTCACTTGAAAAAAACCAACAGCGCTGAAACCGCGATTACGGCATTCATTAAGGTGTCACCTAGCGTTAAATAGGCATTACTCAGGTTAGGTATGTTAGAATATATCAATATAGTTAAGATACTAGTAACGCCATCTATCTGCCTATGCAGTACTAAGTGTCAACTGTTTGGTTGTCTGTGTTCCTTTTTAAATAAAACGCTCTCTATGCTTGTGAAGCTTGTGCCAACAGCTATCGTGTTTTATTAGGTTATGGGCCCAGTAGTCGTTTAAATTATTTTTTAAACCATGGCAACATCAACCTTCAAGAAAATTGTTAAAAACAACAAAATTATCAATTAAATGAAGATGGGCATTTATTAACATACATTAAGCCGCTTTTGTCAGAGTACCTACTCAAATAAGTAAATTCTTTGCATGGATATGGCAAATCAAATGAACGCGTTTTTAAATTACACCTAGGTATCTACTTTGGTCTTGTGTTCGCAAGCGCGACTGCTGAGCTTGGGGTCCTGGGTTCGATTCCCGGGTCGGGCAAAGTGTTATTGGGTTTTTCCATTAGGAATTTCTTTGTAACAGCCCGGAGTTTGGAAGTTGGCAGTGGCTCGGAAAGCACGTTCAGCCGTTTGTCCTGCGCCTGATCTCTCTCCGGTCGTGTCGGATTGCCGTCCCATCGGACTATGTGAGTGAGGGAAGAGAGAGTGCACCTGTGTCTGCGCACACACGCCTGCACTATAATATCTCCCTCGCCGAAGGCTAGTCTCCATTGAGATTGGCCGCCATGGCCGAAATACGGTCTGAGGGACTATATTTATATTCTATACAGGTAAAATGTGACTTTGTATGTTGGGGGAAATCTCAATCACTATCTGAATGATTTTGAAGGATATTAAATAAAATAAAAAAATAAAATAAAATTTATTCAAGTTAAAAAGTAAAAATAAGATTTACATTAATTACAAACGAGGTAACTTTAATTCTAGCTGTAATATAGACCTGCCTGATCTAGGTTTGTGAACCTGTGTTTCAGGCCATCAATTTACATCAAAAAGTTAAAAGGAACACAACAATTTTATTAGATTCTAAATTAAAAAGGAGACATAATATTTTCAATGACTTAAAGAGTAGGTAACTATTTTGGTATATTATTTTAAAACTAGATTAAGTAAGATATATTATGTTTAAGCAAATTACCAAATAATATTAAATTAAATAAAAAGGAGACTATTATTAATTAGGTTAAGGAAGAGACTTATGTTACAGTAGGTAGATGGAAATTTTATTTTAATATTTCTAATTGTTTTTCCGTGTCTGCATAATTGAGTTTTGCCAAATATTCCTGTACTAGTAAGTTACACCTAATATAGCTTAAACTATAAATCTTTAGCACTCTGTTAAACTGGTTATACAAGTAGGGTCCCAAAAATAAATAAAAACGACGAGCAAAAGCATGTTTAGTCTGAGTGTTAGCACAAACCAAATCTTTTCTTCTCCTATCTGAAGGTACTGGGTTAAAATAAAGTTTAGTGTGTTGGAATAGAACTATATTCAAAACAAATAACTGACGTACTGTTAGCACCTTACATGCCATATAAAGCTGGTGTGTTGGAAATCTAAATGGACGAAAAGTAGCAACTTTTAAAACTGCTCTTTGGGCGCGTTCTAGGTGCAGTAAAATGGATTGCCAATCCAATGCCTCATATGTTAGAAAAATTTGTCTGCTCAACAACGTAATTTATAATTATAACTCAATGAATGTTGTTGAACTATCGAAATGGAAGCCATTGAGTTAAGTGATTGCTGGGCATAACCGGACCGGACATCAATCGTTGAGCAGTTGCCCGCCAGTCACGACACCCGTCTGGTTTGAGGATCCTCCGTTTTTTATAAAGAAGGAGTGAACTTCACTCTGTTCCTCTTATCTCTAAAATACTGTTAAGTACGCAATTAGTTCGCTGATTCATATTACGACGCGAGTTGACACGACCTTGCAATACCAATTGAAGAGACCATGTAACAAGTTAATATTTGCACTCCTAAGTATCTCTCAGCTACACGCAAGCTACACAATTTACACTTAACGCTTATAAATCACAATACCTGGTCGACCGAGCTCTGATCGGCTGAAAATAGATAAACATATCATCCAGATATACCAACTCTGTATCACATTCCTAAAGCTGTGAAAATAGAGAAAAAAAGAGGAGGTTATCAATTCGCATGAAAATAAATATGGCATGTAAAAAGATATGGCATAATCAAGATCAAAATAGGGTCGCCGCGCCAATAGCCGGTCTGACTCGCCGCATTAGATGTTTCACATCAAAAAAAGTCTAAAAACTACGTAAGATGAATTTAAGCGGTACTTACTTACCTAAATACTTTTTTAAAAGTAGTACTTTTTCACCGAATATTTATAGAATACACAGGAAAATCTATTCAAAGCTAGGGCAAGCAGCTAAGATAAAAAACCTAATAGGTACAGTCATCACAAAGTTTTTACATGCAAGTATTAAATCACTACTTATTCCATAATTACCAAGGCTCATCGTTTGCGTCAGACCTGTACAGTAAAAAATCTATAAACAAACAAGTACATAATAGTATCCGCCATAGATATCAGAAAGAAGTTTTTTTATATATTATTATGGTTATATCCGCACATAGTTTTTTCTTATTTCAATGTCAATAAACAACGAAGTTACAATACGGTCGTTTTAACTTGGCAGGTCAGGGGGCCTACCACCACCGCCACGAAGTAAGATTAAAATAATACTGCTCGTATTATTTTAATCTTACTTCGTGGGGGAAAGAGATGGAGCTATATGTCCTGTAGCGCTTCATCTCTTTCCTACACTAAAGTAATAATAAAATAATACTGCTGTAAGCAGTGGTGGTAGGCTCCCTGAACTGAACATAGGCGCATATAACTTTCGCGCATGTTCTCTCACTCACACTCGACCCATGTCACCATTTGGTTCCTAAAAAATGTTACTGCGCAGCCCTTTGCGCGAAGTTCGGAACTGCCAAGTTTTATCGGTCGTATTGTACACACGGCTACACATCAAGCTATACATTTCCAGTTTATGCTGATCTCGCATTGTATAGGATTTCCGTACAATGCGAGGTCAGCTTATACTGGAAATGTATAGCTTGATGTGTAGCAGTGTGTACGTAATAGATTGTTAATTGATACTTTACATGTTTGACATCATCATCTGCCTAGCCTTTTCCCAACCGGGATCGGCTTCCAGTCTAACCGGATGCAGCTGAATACCAGTATTTTACATGGAGCGACTGCCTATCTGACCTCCACAACCCAGTTACTGGGTAATACATAGACATAGATACGTTACCCCTTTGTAAGACTGGTTGTCCGACTTTCGGGCAGTAAGAAGCCCGAAAGTCTGACAACCACCCGTAACGACTGTCAAAGATCTACAAATGACAGACGGGACTAACGGTTTAACGTGCTTTCCGAGACATGGAGGGAACTCGATATATATAAATGGATGGTTACCCATCCGCGGACCGACATCGGCAACCTTAGATCGACCCGTGCGGCTGTTATTATTTTTATACGCTCGAATTACTCGAAATACCTTGAAGACATTGCTAGAATGGATAAAATAACACACGCCTGATTTCGCCGAAAGATTAGCCAGAGGTGCACCTTTAGTAGTACACCCACATTCAGCGTTGCCAACTGCACCGTAATTACGGTAGAAACACCTTAATCAGCATTGATTCACCGTCTACCGTAGTAATTTCATTACGGTGTCAAAAAACACCGTAATTGGGCAGATGGAATATCGCATGTATTTTTCTTGTCATAACATGGCAACATTTTAAATAGCAGTGCACTAGGGGGAATTTCTCAACCATAGATATTAGTTTGAACCAATAGTAACCTTTTTTATTACCAACTTTCTTTATTCAGATGTACTTTGCATCATTGCATTGTAATTATATCTGCGTTGAAAGGGAATCTGTTTTGCAAATAAATTAAAATGGAAAATGATCATAGTGAATCTGATGGTGGAAAAAAAAAGTTGTGTCAACTTTCTGCCGTCAGAAGACATGCTTAGGAGACAAAAATACTGAAATGTATCAAAATGATCATGATCACACAGTTATTTTGTCAAATTCCGAAGTTTTTTTTTTTCAATCAACTAAGTATGTAATTTTAAACAACTTTTTAAAATCTACAGTATTTATTTGAAATCTACCGTAATTTTAAACTGGAAACACCGTAATCTAATATTTGGAGTTGGCAACGCTGCCCACATTTCACCAGTTATGTTTAAGTGTCCCATGTAACCGGGGGCTAGCCTGTTGGCATTAACCGGGCACAAATCCAGACTCAAGGCTGCTATTGAGAAATTCCTGAGGGAAAAACCAAATAACACTTTGTCCGACCTGAGAATCGAATCCAGGACTTCATGCTCAGCAGTAGCGCTTGCAACCACTGGACCTACGAAGCAGTTCCCCACACCAGTTATCTGGGGACTATACCTAAGTAATTTGTGAGTTTGTATTTTCGATCCGATTCTGAAAATTCTTTCACTATTGGGAAGCTACAGATTGCCGAGTGTAATCCTTTGTTTTTTTTTTTTGGTTGGGAAATCATCAAATGACTGCTTCCACTCTGGGCGGAGCGGAAGGGCGTGTCAGACTCTTACTGACTAAAACCCACCCATTGCTCGCCGTCCGCAAGCCCGCGCCTATGGTGGCCGGGAATCCGCCTGGGATTCCCGACGCCCAGGGTGTCTCCAGCAGCGGGCCGAGTGTCCTATCCTAACAAGTAATATTATAAATGCACAAGTGGGTTTTTTTGTTTGTTACGCTTTCATGCTAAAACGGCTGAACGGATTTGGATGAAATTTGGGACATGGGTAGATCATGACCTGGAAAAGGACATAAGATACTTTTTATCTTATCCCGATATTCCCACAAGATCGTGACTTATGCGGGTGAAACCGCGGGGCGCAGCTAGTAGGATATATTTTAAATTAAAACAAGAAACTTCATGCAGGCGTAGCCGCGGGCAGAAGCTAGTCGTTAATAAATTGCGCAAGGAATAAAAAGTAAAAGTAATTACTTATCAGACTTTACGTCGATAGTATCAATGTCAACTTGTAAGGAAAAACGCTAAACTGACATTGTAAACACATTTTAACAACAAATTCAAGTCATTATTAACCATTAATGGCTGTAACAGTCACGCCATGTACAGTAGACCGCATGACAATAGTATAGCTTGACCGAGACCGCTATTATACAATACGCCCGATACAACTTGGCAGCTTCAACTGCCAAGTTAGGCTTGCAGAAAAAATATCGATATATCGAAATATCGATATTTTTTGTTCGATATATCGATATTTTCAGGCGATATTTATTATTTCGATATATCGATGTATCGATATAAAATATCAAGTATCGAAAATGTATCAAAAACGATATAAATTTTCAATAGCAACACCGTTGTCGCCGCTGACTAAAACCGCTGGAATTCAGAGCCGTAAAAATTATTAGTACTTTTTTTCCTAGTTTAGTATTTAAATGATTATAAAACTTGAACTACATACAAAATTTTTTTTTTTGAAAATTCCGCCGATATATCGATATTTTTTTTTCGATATATCGAATTCGATATCGATTTTTTTTTTAAATATCGATACGATATATATCGATACTTTTTTACACTTCTTGCATCCCTATGCCAAGCTACATTGGCCGTATTGTACCGCTGCGTATCTTGTAAGGCTTCCGATAAAAAAGCGCCGGTGGGGGTCAGGCTTTATAATACACGGATATAAACTTGTCACACAAATCTAAATAAGTAGGTGTAAATATATTTCTTTCCAAAAATACGACTGAGACGGATACCTGAAATCGCACTTGCAAATCTTAAAGCAAATAATACACTGTTTGTTTATTCTATAAGAATTCAAGGCTAACTTCGATATCTGAGCCTCGTCCAGCACATGATTTAAACCCAGTATCGATATCTATACTATTATAGCATAATCTATACTATAGCATAATATACTATAGTATAATACCTATAGCATAATCAGCCTATATTTGTCTCTTCTTTAGAGAAAGGAGTGGGCTGTAATGTAATCTAAAACGCGAGCCCAGTGCGGGTTAGTAGGTGTCACATGTCTTCGAATTTTTAGTTCTAGGACATGCCGGTTTCCTCACGATATTATCCTTCCCCGTTTTGAGGTTTCACTGTATTATTTATAAATTAGCTTCCGCCCACGGCTTCGCCCGCGTGGTATGTCGATAAAAGTAGCCTATGACCTTCCCCGAAATGCCATCTATCTCCTTGCCAAATTTTATCGAAATCCGTTCAGTAGTTTTGGCGTGAAAAGGTCACATACAGACAGACAGACAGAGTTACTTTCGAATTTATTATTAGTATGGATTTTGCCGATTTTCACGATACGCCTTGGTCAGACTGGTTGTCAGACTTCCGGGCTTCTGACTACCCGTCTTGTAACTTTTGTCAAACATCTACGAATGTCAGCCGGGCCGGGACCAACGGATTTATTTCGGAAAGTTTATGTGTAAACTTTAGGATTACAACAAGAAATTGGGCACGGAAGAAGTCGCGGCAAGAAGATAGCCTAGCGTACTATATAAATGCGTTTTCGATATAACGCAATAAAAGGTTGATAGTGCAAGTAAGCTAAGATTAGTTGCAACAGAAATATGTTTACAAAGACCGTCGTACCGTATTTAGATCAATGAAATGGCATAGGTCGTGAATTTGTGATAGAATTCAAGAGATAGATAGAATAAATCTAATTTTCAAGAGATAAAGTTTTAGGGTTCCACACACAAAGGGTGCCAACTGTACCTTACTAATCGATAAATAGACAAAAAAATGCTACGCACATCCCTAAAATTCCGTAAAAAAAAAAGTTGACAGTTAATATTAATTTATTGTCTGTTAGATTAGTAGTTTTTTGGAACTGCTACCATAATTTTGCTGATTATGATAGTTGTGTAAAATAAACTTCCCTCTAATTTAATTTAAAAACAACGCTGTAGGTACGTCACGCTTAAAAAAAATTGAGTACTGAACTAAATATTTGTTTTTTTTTGGACATGCACGAAAGTATTTTAGAATGGTAGGTAAATCTTGCTTGAAAGGGGTATTCTGTTACCCAGTAACTAGGTTGTGGAGGTCAGATAGGCAGTCGCTTCATGTAAAATACTGTATTCAGCTGCATCCGGTTAGGCTAGAAACCGACCTAAAGTCCTCAACGTAGTTGGGAAAAGGCTAGACAGATATTTTATGTAAATTGTTCGAGGTTCATTCCATAAATATCTAATTGCACTGACATTAAATTTAAAACAACTCGAATAGGAAATACAACGATTTATAATTATTTACGCTACAAAATAATTATAACAATTATAAGAAAAACTATTGACGGATAAGTAATAAAGTGTTTGATGGTATTTCCTTGAATTTTGTAAGTTGTTGATTTTTATTTATAATACCATCCATTATCAAATCAAATCAAAAGTAATTTATTCAAACTAGGCTGAGAATCAGCACTTTTCGGACGTCAAATCCATTTATTTCCATCCATCTGTACTTATCGCGACTCCTCCGTGCCTCGGAAAGCACGGGATCTTTGTCAGTCGTTACGGGTCGTCAGAAGCCCGAAAGTCTGACAACCAGTCTTACCAAGGGGATAATATTACCCAGTTACTGGGTTTTAAAGGTCACATAGGTAGCCGCTCCATATAACATACTGGTAGGTTTTCAGCTGCATCCGGTTACACTGGAAGGCGACCCCAACATAGTTGAGGATAGACTAAACAGGTGATGATGATTCATTAGTGTCGTAGCCTCACCAATATTTATTCACAATGTCTCCTTATAAAGGCTCCCGCAAACAGGCGCGACGCGACTCTGCGGGGTACTTGAGTAAGGCCACTAGCACACGGCGTATTTTAAACGCGCATACGACGCGCGTTTCAAGAACTTGACTTGAAACTTGACTTCGGACGGCGAAGAAAAATTTTGAAACGCGCGTCGTCTGCTCGTTTAAAATACGCCGTGTGCTACCGCTATAACACGCTAACAATAGCAAGCGGTTTCATTTTGACAGTTCAACAATATTCATTGCGTTATAATACGTTGTTGACCAAACGAGAAGAGACGCAAATGGATTAGCAATAATAGCCTTCAAAATGATTCAGTTTGTGATTGAAAGCGTGTTAAGCCTCTTACATACTGGCGCGACTTGTCGCGCGACGCGACGCCGCCGCCGCCGCATTGTTCGCCGTGAAATTTTCTCAGAAATTGTTTTGTTAAAATTCGCGTCGCGCGACAAGTCGCGCCAGTATGTAAGAGCCTTTGCGCAATGAGGGTGCTGGTAGAATTTCCATGAAAGGTTCTTTTAAAGTCGCGTCGTCGTCCTGTCACGTCGGGCTTGTCTGCGGCAGCCTTAGTTTGTCAGAGGTTAAAACAACGTCCTTGGGTTAAATATTTAATGAAGTTTATTTATAGATTAGAACCAGTTTCGAACGTTTTTGATATCAATGTGAACAAACGCAGACACGCAAGTGATATTGATGAATGTTTATAAAACCAGTGGCCCTAGACAAAGTGACATTCTATCAGTGAAAACGATGATGGAAAAGTCAAAAATGTATAGGACTGACATAAGCTATCGAAACGCATTATGTCAATCCTGTTGAAAGTCGTTGTAGAAATACGAAACGCTTTCAAAGCGATTGTCACTTGTCTAGGACCTCAGTTTCTCAAAATAATTGAATATAGATTGATCGACCACTATAAATCGAACGTCTAAATACTCGAACGTTCATCCTATACAATGCGAGATCAGCATAAACTGGAAATGTATAAGCTTGATGTGTAGCCGTGTGTATAGGTACATTTCCAGTTTAAGCTAACCCATCATTGTACGGAAATCCTATACAATGCGAGATCAGCCTAAACTGGAAATGTATAGCTTGATGTGTAGCCGTGTGTATAGGTACATTTCCAGTTTAAGCTAACCCATCATTGTACGGAAATCCTATACAATGCGAGATCAGCCTAAACTGGAAATGTATAGCTTGCTGTGTAGCCGTGTGTATAGGTACATTTCCAGTTTAAGCTAACCCATCATTGTACGGAAATCCTATACAATGCGAGATCAGCATAAACTGGAAATGTATAGCTTGATGTGTAGCCGTGTGTATAGGTACATTTCCAGTTTAAGCTAACCCATCATTGTACGGAAATCCTATACAATGCGAGATCAGCCTAAACTGGAAATGTATAGTTTGCTGTGTAGCCGTGTGTATAGGTACATTTCCAGTTTAAGCTAACCCATCATTGTACGGAAATCCTATACAATGCGAGATCAGCATAAACTGGAAATGTATAGCTTGCTGTGTAGCTGTGTCTACACGTTCAGGAGGGCCACGATTGATCAAATTTTTTCCTAGTTATTTTTCTATTGTTTTCACCAGTCTCGCCCCCTGGCGAAATGTGGCTGTTACTACTAATACACCTCTGCCTAAACTATCGGGAAAACAAGGCGATATGTTATATCTTCTCTATTGATCTATTTTTGTTTCAAACATTCAGCACAAAACTTACTGCAAAGTTCCAGAGTGAGGTGTCCTTAAAAGCCGTCCATCCTGCTGCCTTTGCTCTGCATCAAGTTTCCTCTCATCAGGGTCCATACTCAGCGTCATTTGGAACTGCTGTGTCAGGTTAGGAAGTACCTCAGTTGCATCTTCATCATCAAATGACTGATGTTCTGAGCTCTCACCCAGCACAAATCGTTTAGAAGTCCGCCTCTTCATCATGGTGATGAATTTGCTCACGAATTCGAATATTGATTCGAATATTATGTTCATTCACAAAATCACTATTTGTTCAGAACATTGTTTTTTGCACATTCACTTGTTTTTTTTTATGTTGTCACTTTGTTTTTAGTTACTGGCTGTTTAATGGATGTTTCTATTGAATAATAATTATTATAATTATAAATAATAATGTACGTAGAGATTTGTTTATTCTAAGAATACGCAGTAAGCAAACGTGCTGCTCAAAGCTCTAAGTTTATCTTAATGAGAAACCTTTGCCCTAAAGCCATATTAGATACAGACTGATTCTAAAAAGATTAACGTACACACGGCTACACATCAATCTATACATTTCCAGTTTATGCTGATCTCGCATTGTGTAGGATTTCTGTACAATGCGAGGTCAGCTTATACTGGAAATGTATAGCTTGATGTGTAGCCGTGTGTACCTACTTTATGAAGATTAATTGTTCAATCTGTCTAGCCTTTTCCCAACTATGTTGGGGTCGGCTTCCAGTCTAACCGGATGCAGCTGAATAGCAGTATTGTACATGGAGCGACTACCAATCTGACTTCCACAACCCAGTTACTGGGTAACACGATACCCTGTTGGTAAGACTGGTTGTCAGACTTTTCGGCTTCTGGGACCCGTAACGACTGTCAAAGATCTACAATTTTCAATTCTTCTAAACCACACGATTTTGATGAGGTTTTTACAATTTATTCCAGAAGATTTATGTGTATAATATTATAAGTTATAAGTTAATATTAAAGTTACATAATTATAACTAAGAAATCTTGGTGTTTTGTGAAGTCGTAAAATCGTGCGAAACAGGAGCGGGTCGCTATTTAAATTATATTTTTTTAAAAATAACTACATATAAATAAATTATAACGTGGCTAAGTAATAACAGCCGCGTTGGTCTGTAGATGGGTGAACATGTTTACATATCGAGACTCCTCCGTGCTTCGGAAAGCACGTTAAGCCGTTGGTCCCGGCTGTAGTTCGTGGATCATTGACAGTCTTTACGGGTCGTCAGAAGCCCGAAAGTCTGACAACCAGTCTTACCAAGGGGGATTGCATTACCCAGTTACTGGGTTGTGGAGGTCAGATAGGCAGTCGCTCCATGTAAAATACTGGTATCCAGCTGCATCCGGTTAGACTGGAAGCCGACCCCAAATAGTTGGGAAAAGGCTAGGCAGATTGATATAAATTATAAAGTTTTAATGCACTTTGTTTTCAACACAACAAAGTGCATTAAAACTTTTTATGTAACACAACCTTGGTTATCACATTAATCAAGCAACAAAACCGGTTTGGTATGTTTTTGTTTACGAAGTCATTATAATATTGGTTTTCTCCGTGTCTCTGCTCGTGAAATATAAGATTTTTGGGTAAGTATGTGTAAGGAGCGGTGGTGGCCCCGACTTACCGGTTCGTATGAGTTCAAAGGTATTTTTTAAATTTTTTTTATTGTGTTATGGGACTGCTCTTGACCTCGATCTCGCCTGATGGAAAGCGATAGATGAGGTCTATGATGGAACGAGCAAGCCCAGAAGATGCCTGTTCACTCTTGTTTTGAAGGCTGACGGGTTATACGTGGAAGGGAACACAGATGCTGGCAGAGAGTTCCACACTGGCCGTGCGCATAATAAGTGTGGAAGAGAAGCGCTTAGTACGACTAGATGGTATATCGACCAAGTGCGGATGGTACCCCGCTGTACGTCTGGTGGTCCGATAGTGAAAGGGAGATGGTGTGGTTCAAACCCAGACAGGCACTTTACTTTGTGTATTTATTTCATCACCACTGCTCTCAAAACGGTGAAGGAAAACATCGTGAGGAAACCGGCATATGATCTAGGACATAATCTAGAACTAAAAATTCGAATTTGGCCGCAAGCGCTATACTGCTCAACATGAGGTCCTTTTTTTTTTTTTTGGTGTTGAGAATTCATCCAATGCCTTCTCCCGCTCGGGTGGAGCGGAAGGGCAGGCGTGTCAGACTTTTACTGACTGAAACCCACCCGTGTTCCTTCAGTTGCCAGTTGCCAAGGTCCCGGTATCCCTTTCGGACTTTCCCGCAGCCCTGGCAGGCATCAGTCCTAGCGGACCCCGTCAATTGTGCTGACATCTCTTTGAGGCGCGCGTGGAACACGACGCGCCATCGACCCGGGCCAGGGGCCGTATTATGACGTGTTAATGCCACCATTTTTCCAGTGTGGGTGAGAGACGGAGCTATACAAGGCAGTGGAATAATGATGGCATTAGTACTTCATAATACGGCCCGTGGTCCTAATCGGACGGCGAGCTACCCATTGCTCGCCGTCCGCAAGCCCGCGCCTATGGAGGTCCTGGGTTCGATTCCCAGGGCGGGCAGTGTTATTGGATTTTTAAATCTGAAATTTCTCAGTAGCAGCCTGGAGTCTGGATCTGTGCCCGGTTGATGGCAATAGGCTCGCTCCCTATTACATGGGACTTAAACATAACTGGCGAAATGTGGGTGTAGGTACAGACGCCAGCAAGTCAAGCTACCCGAAACTGTCAGATTTTCCCAATCAACTTTGAACCTTAATGCTTTAGCGATAAAGTTGAAAATCTATTAAAGAAATTTGACAGATTGTAGTAGCTTGATGTGCTGGCGTCTGTACATACCTAACTACTTAGGCTAATGTACTCCTCTGCCTAACCCTTCGGGGATTACAGGGGGCCTACCACCACCGCTTACAGCAGTATTATTTTAATCTTACTTCATGGGGGGAAGAGATGGAGCTATACGTCCTGTAGAGCTTCATCTCTTTCTTAAACTGAAGTAATATTAAAATAATACTGCTGTAAGCGATGCTGGTGGTGGTAGGCCCCCTGAATTGCCAAACTTTTATTGGTTGAATGCGAATGCTTTTGGCTAATTTGAATGTATATTTTGTATATGTAATGTATATTTTTTTAATATATATTTTGTCTTTTTTTAGGGTTCTGTACCCAAAGGGTAAAACGGGACCCTATTACTAAGGCTCCGCTGTCTGTCTGTCCGTCTATCTATCCGTCTGTCACCAGGCTGTATCTCATGAACCGTGATAGTTAGACAGTTGAAATTTTCACAGATGATTTATTTCAGTTGTCGCTATAACAACAAATACTAAAAAACTTTATTTTTTTGCTCGTGTTTGCTCGATATTGATAACGGCAATAGGTAGACGCTTGAAATATTCACAGAATACTTAATTACATATTCACTTTAAAAATAAATAATCAAATTAAAATAAAACAAATATTTAAGGGGGGCTCCCTTACAACTAACTTGTTTTTTTTGCCGTTTTTATAGATAATGGTACGGAACCCTTAATGCGCGAGTCCGACTCGTAATTGGCTGGTTTTTTTATTATTGTTGTAATGTGCCTTTTGTACAGAATGAGAATACACAATATTTTTTTTTTTCTCTTTTTCTAATTGTGTAAAAATGAGTTCCAGTTACTTAGATAAGTATTAGTAGGCCCCTCAGGCCTGGCTGAGGTTTGAGGGGCATTAACCGTTAATTGAACGTTAGCATTCTAATGTCAACTCAGTCTCAATGTCAAAAATACCTACCTCTTTTTATTCATTTTTGACCGATTGACATTGTCGCTCAGTCAGATGAGTTTTAATACGCGTTTTTAACGAAGGGAATTCATCTTCTCATCAGAAGTGTCTGTTATAAACCATAAAAGCCTATGAACGAAGGGAAATCTAGCTACATCAAGAATTTTATAGTCAAAGTCTTCCTCAATAAAAACTTTTTACAAAAAAAAAAATAATTGAATAGCATAGACTTCCGAAATTAAAGTTATTTTTCACTATTTAGTGTTGTTTTTGGATGTCAGTCGTTTTTTTTTTTGTAAAAAGTTTTCATTTTTCACTTTTTAGTTGTGGTACCTACCCCACACAATTTAGAATACCTCTACCTGCTATGTAAATAACAGTGACGGAGTCACATAAGAACCAGATATCATATTTTTCACTTTTTAGTGTTGTTTTTGGATGTCGGTTGTTTTTTTTTTTGTAAAAAGTTTTTATTTTTCACTTTTTAGTTGTGGTACCTACCCCACACAATTTAGAATACCTCTACCTGCTATGAAAATAACAGTGACGGAGTCACATAAGAATCAGATATCTACAATAGACTAACGGCTGATTTCATCAAAGTCAGATATCTTTTATCCTTGGAATAAATTGTCGTCTGACAGTTTTTGTATGGAAAAACTGTCAAAAATTCAAAATTTATTCGCAGGATAGGACTTATACTCGGTATAAAAGTTTGGTGAAATTCGCCCTAAGTGGGTAAAATACGTAATATTGAAGCTAACTTAAAAACTACGCAAGCAAAGTTAATAATATTTATATGGGACTGGGAATCATCAAAATCGATTCATAATAGGGAATATGCATGTGATTCAAATATGGGTCAAATATTTTTTTCTATAAACTATGTTACTTCAGAATTATGCCTCCATCAACATCCATGAATAAAATTTATTTTTGAGCGAGAAATTAATTTTTTTAAAGTCCCAAAAAACTGTGGGTAATTCAAATACTTGAAAAGGCTAAGAGCGGATGTGACGTAACAATCCGGGATAACAATCAAAATGTCAATGTCAAGTCAATCAACAAGTGTCAAGTCAATGTCAAACGCTCATAGAAAAAGGAGTGTTTGACGTTGACTTGACAGTTGCTTGTCTGTTTTCACAGACGGTGACGTCACCACACCAAGCGCGCCAAATGGAGGGCGTTTAAATAGCCCCCGGATCGGTTGGATATTTTAAAAACATTTTTTTAACTAGGTACTTTAAATTGCTTTTTTGCCGTCGAATTTTTTTTTTACTATTGTTTGACGATGTAAAATATCGAATAAAAATATTTAAAAAATACATGCATATTCCCTATTGGCGGAGATATAGCGTAACAAATACACAAAATAAAACAGACGAATTGAGAACCTCCTTCTTTTTGAAGAAGTCGGTTACAAAGTAACGCGGATGATAACTGATGCGCGTGTCGATTGCTTCTACAGTACGATGCGGAAAAGATGCGCTTCCCTGCGCCGGGTGCGGGCCAGCCCCAACATTATACTGCAGTGTGTTGCGAGCAGACTGGACTGTTTGTGTGTGAATCGCTGCTGCAAGCTTTCTACATCAGTTTTAAGCATGTAGCAGGGATTCTCATACCTTTAAGGCAGTGTTAGGTTAAATGTGTAGGTTAGTGTACTAATATAGTTGATAAGATAGATTGTTACTAACTTTTTGAGTCCTGTTACTTGTTAATTAAATATAAACAAATAAATAAATAACTCTTGACGAATGGATTTCTGTAATAAACAAGATAAGACAGTATTATATTATACTAAATAACCTCTCAAATCATTTTGTCCACTTTTCAGTATACAAGATATCTGAGCAATCAAAATCGTTTTAAAATGTCGTTTAAAAACACTTTAGAAGTATATTCATCGCTATATCTTATGACAAAGTTTACAAGGTTTTAAGTAATTCGTTTTCGAAATAATGTAAGTAATTATCATCATCTGCCTGCCTTATCCCAACTATGTTGGGGTCGGCTTCCAGTCAGTTTACATGGAGCGACTGCCTATCTGACCTCCACAACCCAGTAACTGGGTAATACGATACCCCTTGGTAAGACGGGTTGTCAGATTTTCGGGCTTCTGACGACCCGTAACGACTGTCAAAGATCCACAAATGACAGCCGGGATCAACGGCTTAACGTGCTTTCCGAGGCACGGAGGAGTCTCGTTATGCAAAGATGGTCACCCCTCCATGGACCTACCCCGGCAAGCGTAGCTTACCCTGATGGATCGACCCTTGCGGCTGTTATTACTTAGCCACGAGCTCCTCCTAATGACAAAGATCATAAATAAAACATAAAATAAAAACTTTTAAGTTTAAAGAAATAATCCACGAGTTGTCAGCATTCAAGTCATTACAAGTTATTATTAGATTTTGTAGTGTTTGTTTTTAATATGTATTAGTTTATTATTTTTTAAGATTATTTTGTGTATTTTATCTATGGGCTTTAGTTGCCTGAAAATAAAGTAATAAATAAAATAAAAAATAAAATTACCTATTGTTTATTTATATACTAGCTAATGCCCGCGGCTTCACCCGCGTGGATGTCGGTTATTATATACTAAAACCTTCCTCGAGAACCACTCTATCCATTGGTGAAAACAGCATGAAAATCGGTGCAGTAGTTTTTGAGTTTACTACGAACAGACAGACAGATGCGGCTGAGGACTTCGTTTTTAACCGACTTCTTCAAAAAGGAGGAGGTTCTCAATTCGTCTGTATGTTTTTTTTTTTTTTTTTTTGTGTGTGTATGTTACCCGATTACTCCGCCAATTATGGATCGATTTTGATGATTCTTTTTTTGTTTGGTAGGTCATGCTTCAGAGGTGGTCCCATATAAATTTTATTAGTTTTGCTTGCGTAGTTTTTGAGTTAGCTTCAATAATTACGTATTTTTCCCACTTTGCGTATGTTGATGACATGTTAATTGACTCAGTCACATAGCAGATAACGGTATACGAATTTGTGTGGGGTTGTTACCACAACTAAAAAGTGAAAAATAAAAACTTTTTACAAAAAAAAAAAACAACCGACTTCCAAAAAAAACACTAAAAAAGTGAAAAATAACTTTATTTTCGGAAGTCGGTGGCCAAAAACGAAAATTGAAAAGCAAAGACATTTTATAATACGAGTAAGGATTGAGAAATATTACGTAGGTACTTACATCTTCTATTTTTAATTAAATGATCAATATTTTTTTAATATTTGTAATCACTAGGCTCTATTTCAATGAAAGTTGCAATATATAGGGTTTCCGGGGGCGAAAAATAGATCTATAGCTAAGTAGGTCTCATATCTGGGAAAATTGGTTTTCTCCATTCGTTGGTATACCTGGACGATATGTTTACCTAACTATTTTCACCCGAGCAGTCGACTACTTAAATCTTGTGGTACAAAAAAAAACAACCGACTTCCAAAAAAAACACTAAAAAGTGAAAAATAACTTTAATTTCAGAAGTCAGTGTCTTTGCTTTCCGATTTTCGCTGATTGCCAGTTGCCACCGACTCCCGATTTTTTTTGTTTTAATGTTTTTTTAGGAAGACGGTTGTTTTTTTTTTAAGTTTTTTATTTTCACTTTTTAATTGTGGTACCTACCCCACACAAATTCGAATACTACTACCTGCTATGTACATAACAGTGACGACGGCCCAAAAAAAATATCGTCTACATAGACTAAGTGGGAAAAATACGTAATTATCGAAGCTAACTCAAAAATCCGCAAGCAAAATTAATAAAATTTATATGGGACCACCTCTGAAGCAGGACCTACCAAACAAAAAAAGAATCATCAAAATCTATTCATAATTGGCGGAGTAATCGCGTAACATACATACAAAAAAAAAAACATACACGAATTGAGAACCTCCTCTTTTTTGAAGAAGTCGGTTAAAAAGAAATATAAGTACATAAATCATAACTTATACCCAAATTATATCTACCTTAATTTCGGAAGTCGGTGGCAAAAAACGAAAATTGAAAAACAAAGACCGACTTCCGAAATTAAAGTTATTTTTCACTTTTTTTGTGTTATTTTTTTGAAGTCGGTTGTTTTTTTTTGTAAAAAGTTTTTATTAATTCTGACTAAACATACTTAAACCTTACCGAATTATGTAAATAAACACGGTTTTTGTTATCACTGGTTTAGCCTAAACACCTTATAAACATGACATTTCTGGAGTTTAACATAAAACTGACATTCGACACGCGTTGAACAAGTGTCAAGTTTTCGTGGTAATTTAAATAAATAACAATATTAATATTAATACTTAATATTAATATTTTTTGTTTCGTTTCCATTTTATACGTCTTATGTAATAAAGAGCTATTTGTTTAGAAGTTCACAAAAACAAACCTTTCGAAAAAACACTATCTTCAAAAATATACTTAGGTATCTCATCTTTTTTGGGTCGCCTGTACCTACATTATTTATACATTTTTTTATCGGAATTTTTTATTTTATTTTTAATACGAACCTTTTTTATTTGCGAAACTGAATTAAGTATTTTATTAAGTTAAAAGAAATGCTAAAGAGAAGCGGCCGAGTGCGAGTCGTCGTGTTCCACGCGCGCCTCAAAGAGATGTCAGCACAATTGGCGGGGTCCGCTAGGACCGATGCCTGCCAGGGTTGCGGGTTAGTCCGAAAGGGATACCGGGACCTTGGCAACAGGCAACTGAAGGAACACGGGTGGGTTTTAGTCAGTAAACAGCTGACACGCCCTTCCGCTCCGCCCAGAGCGGGAGACGTCAATGGATGATTTACAACCCTCAAAAAAAAAATCGAGAAAAAACCACGTTCCGTGCTGAATTAAAAGATCGAGAAAAAACCACGTTTCTTATATGCCCCTTTAATTATATTAACTTTATTCAAAAAAATATATGTTATAGCTGCAATAGATATACACAATTTATGTTTCAACTGTCTACAACGTTCATGAGACACAGGCCGCTGACTTCGGGCTGCTACTGAGAAATTCCAGATAGAAAAACCCAATAACACGACCCCCGACCTGGGAATCGAACCCAAGACCGCATGCTTGCGACCACTACACCAACAGTAAAAATATTTATAGTAATGTAAAAACATTCAAAGATCCAAAATAATTCTCTTAGTTGTACACACGGCTACACATCAACAGTTCCAGTAAGCTGACCTCGCATTGTACGGAAATCCTACACAATGCGAGATCAGCATAAACTGGAAATGTATAGCTTGATGTGTAGCCGTGTGTACTACAATATTTATTTACTACAAAATCTACAAAAGACGTTTCAAGCCTCTCCCCCACAGGCGCGTTTCTATCGCTCGATAATAAAGGCTCGTACAAACTGTCGCGATATCGCGGGATTCGCGGGTGCGATGATAAGCAGCGCTACCCTTGTCGCGCCTGCGAAATCGCACCTGTTTGTAGAAGCCTTAACGCAGGTGTTATTACGATATCTGTTTTGATTTTGTATTAGGACGGCCACGAAGTTACATACTACTGCGATAATAACGCCGCAATGGGAGTAGGATACGCGTTTCTCCGTCCTGCGATATAGCGATATGTGTGCTTCATCATTTTATATTAGGACGCGTGCGATCTTACACACACCTGGGTTAGTATCGCGCGATAATAGCTGCCTATGGTGGAGAACAATTATCGCGTGATGAAAACGCGCCTGTGGGGGTGAGGCTTTACTTATTACGGAACCATCAGCGCTCCTCCAGGGTTGACAGTACTTAGATATACAAAGACAAACATTATGTACGTTTATTTTTAACCAAGTAATGACAGTAATGAATTATGTAAATTGTAGAGTTTAACAACGGCGAAGGTCGAACTATACTGTTTGCTTCCTTAGCTAATACGATGACGTACCTACGTCTGTGCATCTGTATTTGAAGAGGCTCGTGGCTAAGTGGCTACTGAAGATTGCGGCACCCGTAAAGTGTATCCTTACTTAAATAATGTCGAACCTCTAGTAACGACATCTCGCGCTCCTAAAAATATTGAACACTCCAATCAAAGAGCTCGTGGCTAAGTAATAACAGCCGCACGGGTCGATCCATCGGGTTAAGCTACGCTTGCCGGGGTTGGTCTGTCGTTGGGTCCATCTTTACATACCGAGACTCCTCCGTGCCTCGGAAAGCACGTTAAGCCGTTGGTCCCGGCTGTCATTTGTGGATCTTTGACAGTCTTTACGGGTCGTAAGAAGCCCGAAAGTCTGACAACCATTCTTACCAAGGGGTATCGTATTACCCAGGTATTGGGTTGTGGACTTGTGGAGGTCAGGTGAAGGGACCAGTATTTTACATGGAGCGACTGCCTGTCGCTCCATGTAAAATACTGGTATTCAGCTGCATCCGGTTAGACTGGAAGCCGACCCCAACATAGTTGGGAAAAGGCTAGGCAGATGATGATGGTTAAACGGAAGAAAGTTTTAGACCACGAGCGAAGCCCCGGCAAAATATCTAACAATAATGTTAATGACTTACGTAATTAACAAGTTAGTTAGATTTGTTCTTAGTTGATCTATTAAATTACGCGTAATTACAAAATCCTACATATTCTAATGAGCTGCTAATAAGTACCTAATTAAAATTATAGATATTTCCTAGATTAGATATAACTATGAGCATGATCAGCCTTTAATGTCCCCACTGCTGGGACACAGGCCTCCTCTCTGTGAGAGGGAGTGGGCCGTAATCCACCACGCGGGCCCAGTGCGGGTTGGTAGATGTCACATGTCTTCGAATTTTTGCTTCTAGGACATGCCGGTTTCCTCACGATGTTATCCTTCACCGTTTTGAACGATTTTCGGACGTTTTAGTACTTATTCATTTTTGAAATATTCCTTGTTACTACTCTACCCATCTAACATACCTATGTTATGGAGGTGCCGATCACAAGAAGTACATAAGGATAATAATAAATAGTGTGTATTACATTTGTTTACTTTAAATTTTTCCTTCCCTGATTTTGAAGCATAGAAAAACGACATGTTTTTACCTTAGAAACGAAAATATACTGCTAAACGCGGACGAAGTCATTAAGATAGAAGCCAAAGTAACACGTATTCTGTAAATTTTTCAGCTGATAGCAAATTATCGAACTTAGCGCTTATCAATAACTAGCTGCACCCTGCGGTTTCACCTGCGTAAGTCTCGAACCTGTGGGAATATCGGGATAAAAGTATCCTATGTGTTAATCCAGGTTATAAACTATCTGTTTGCCAAATTTCATCCAAATCCATTCAGTAGTTTTTACGTGAAAGAGTAACAAACATCCATCCATCCATGAATTCCATGATCCATACTTACAAACTTTCGCGTTTATAATATTAGTTAGATAAGATGAGTAATATCAACAATATTACCTAAAGATTATATCGGTAATCTATTTGTGATATTATTCATAATATTGTTTTTAGAAATTGGTAGAGTTTGTGTTAGATTAGATAGTGTCCTATCTTGTACAACTTATCAAGGCCGTTACTAGGTATTTATTTATTTTTATTAGGTTTAAAAAATATAATTCACAACATCACGCTTGTAATCCCGGAAAGGTTAGGCACACCCATATTTCGTCAGTTATGCTTACTTGTTTAGTGCGATATCATCTGCCTAGCCTTTTCCCAACTATGTTGGGGTCGGCTTCCAGTCTAACCGGATGCAGCTGAATACCAGTAGGTATTTTACATGGAGCGACTGCCTATCTGACCTCCACAACCCAGAAACGTGGTAATACGATACCCCTTGGTAAGACTTTCGAGACTTTCGAGTCAGACTTTCGAGCTTCTGATGACCCGTAACGACTGTCAAAGATCCACAAATGACAGCCGGGACCAACGGCTTACGTGCTTTCCGAGGCACGGAGGAGTCTCGGTATGTAAAGATGGTCAGCCATCCACGGACCAACCCCGGCAAGCGTAGTTTAACCTGATGGATGGACCTGTGCGGCTGTTATTACTTAGCCACGAGCTCCTCCTCATTTGTTTAGTCCGATATGTTTATTTAAAATAATTATTTATACACAGTTAGTTATTAGTTAAATTATTATACTAGCTAACCCGACAGGCGTTGTCCTGCAGGCATAGCATGGCGTTTTCTATCTCTACGAAGAATAGACATAGCTTTTTCTATAGAAAGTGACAGTTCGTTTCTTCATTTTTGACATCCACCGTAGAAATCTTTCTACAATCTGTCATTTTGTCTTTCATGTCTAACGATCTTTGTCTAGGTCTTTTTATATGTAGACTATTTCGGAAGAAAGTTTTCTATCCTTGCTGTCAAAATCACACTGACAACCGATAAATGCTATGATAAAACAAAGAATTCTGAGTCGAATTATGTAAAAGAGTGAATTTTGTAAAAAGTGCAGTTGACTCTTTCTATTTTGCTGCTGTCTCGTACTGTCTACTGTCTACAGGAAACGTCATTTTTGTCTACTCTTCCGTCGACAAAACGGTGGTCATGCTACGCCTGCTGTTCATGACAAAAATGTCATAGAAAAAAGCGCACTTCTTTCAGTTTTTCCCGAATTGTCCAATTTTATGGGCAACGTTTCCAATTTCTCTTTCGATAAAAAAATATCCGGATGTATCCTATGTCCTATTCCAGGTCATGGTCTAACCCTGTGCCAAATTTCATCCAAATCCGGTCAGCCGTTTTAGCGTGAAAGCTTAACAAACAAACAAACTCACTTTTGCATTTATAATATTAGTTAGGGATTAGGGGTATCGTATTACCCAGTTACTGGGTTGTGGAGGTCAGATAGGCAGTCGCTCCTTGTAAAATACTGGTATTCAGCTGCATGTGGTTAGACTAGAAGCCGACCCCAACATAGTTGGGAATATTAGTTAGGGTTTAGGATAACTTAGGTTAAACCTCCTATCTGAATATTTGGTCAGTTACTTAATGCAGATTAAATTAAATTATAATATGGAAAATATTCCTCACTGCAATTTCTAAAATAACCAGTAGGTAAGTACTCTAAACTTCGCCTTATTTTCTTTGATAATAAAACAAACAAATGAGCATCCATAAACAAACCTAAAATCCAAATGACAGGGAATGTCAAATAAAATAAAAAACTCCCGCGTAAATTCACTTCACTGTTTACAGACACACAAAAACACAGAGTAAACACTGTGCCGGAAATCACTACGAAACAAGTCACACGATGTTATTAATTGGAATGGAATTAGACGTAGTGTCTCGCGCGACCGCCGAGAAGTACTGGAGGCTTTGCCGCGAAAATGATCAACGTCACAAATATGGCCGGCCCTATCCGATTACGTAATTTGACGTTTATTGCATTTTGATAACTGGCTATTGATTGTTCATTTTATGATGTTTTTTCGGTCGCCCGTGAAAGTATGTTTTTCGTTTTCTGCTTTGAGTGACAATTTATATAATGTAGGTATTCCAATTAATTTTAATTCATCTTATTTTATCGCTATTGAATTTCAATTCAATTCTATTCTATTCAAACTTTTATTGTGAGCAATAAAACACAGTAGGTACATAATCATACATTTCGAAATGTCAAGCGAATGCGGCGTGCACCAATTCAGGCATGCAAAATTATCATTAAAATATCAATTTGAAATCTTGTTACCAAAAATTATTAAACAGTTAATGGTGAAACATTAGACCCAAACTCCTAAATGTATGAACATCCTAACTATCTACCTTGTTTCTGTCAAATAAATTACTTTGTCTTCCTGTTTTTGACTTTAACTTAGGTATGACTCATAAAGCACCTAGTTTAGTAGCTAGTAGAGTACAACTCTACTACTTAGTATTTAGCGGTTTACTGAAAATATCTGAAGTCAGATGTAAGTAGGTAAGTGCAAACGCCGGGAACTCCCTGCTTTTTAAGGTACTGACTTCCGATATGTTTTCTTTTTCGCCGCAATAACTTATTCTCTAGCCGTCACTTTGTCACTCACTTTCTTTTAATCCCTATAGGTATGTATAATCGGACGTATAATAATATATGTAATATTATATCCTAAGTATTTAAATCAACGTCTGTACCCTACAAAAAAATAACATCCCATCACACGGTCCTTCCATGATGGATTAATTAATTAAGTAATTAATATTGGTATAATTAATTAAGTATTTTGTCAGCTATTTCACAATATCTGCAAAAGTACCAGTCTGCTTCTTTTAAAATAAATAAAACAAAAGAGGTCCTAAAATAGATCCCTGAGGAACTCTATCTGGGATTAGATACTATTTGCACGGAAATCCCTGCAAATGAAAACGTTTGTGATCTATTTGCAAAAAACCCCATCTATAAAGATTAGATCCGTATATTCCAGTGCCAATTATGAGTTACTTCAAATAACTCAGTGATCAACGCAGTCAAAGAGTTTACTATAATTTCAACTTTTGCACGTTGTACATTTTATCTGTAAATTAATTCATTGAAGAAATAAAATTACTGTTCTAGTTAACGGTAGTCCCAGGTCAAATATAAATGCGAAATTATAATCTGATGGCATTTGAAAACAATAAAAAAAATCGTAATCAAAACCAATAAAGTCGATAACGCAATCTAACCGCCTTTTACCTTAAAACAACGCCATCTATCGCCTACAACATTAAAACCTTACCTGAGAGTACTCCTTTTCTCCGCTAGAGCGAGCTGCTGCGCCACTGTGAGGGGTCGTGGCCTGTTCGGTCTAGGAATTGGGGCGCCGGGGAAGGAATCCCTTCCCTCATGAGCTGGCCCATCGTCTACAGGCTCTTGTTCAACTTCTTCGCCAATAACGAAGTTTGCTGCTGTGCCCTGGAATTGGAAAAAAGATGATATGAGTTTGATTTGTTCTCTAGCGTCAGCGAAATGCTTTCAGAGACTGCCAAGTCATAGGTCTCGAGTTCGAACCCAACGCACGCATCTCTGACTTTTCGGATTCATGTGTGTATTGTATAGTTATCACTTGCCTAAAAAACGGTGAATGAAAACATCGTGAGGAAACTGTCTAAGAGATATTTCTCGACGGCATGTGAAGCCAAGTCAGAGGCCCATGGGCGGCTTTAACTCTGGCACAACTCTGAAACGTGTCAGTGGTCTCACAATGATGAGTTTTTGACAGATATACCATACAAAATCTGTCAAAAACTGATCATTGTGAGACCACTGACACGTTTGTAAATTAGTAGACTTGGCCCCCAGGTTACTTGGTAACCACACTAAAAGAAGAAGAAGAAGCAAAATGCTAGTGTACTATAGGTGCTGCTTCGATAAATACAAATACAAGACATGACTCTTGAAGTAAACACTTGAAACCAAACTTACATTTTCTCTCGCCTCTTCCGAGTCAATTTTCTCAAAATTATCGCTTTCACTTGACGAACAACGGGCCTGGTCCTGTTGCTCGGCCATCTTGTGTCCTGGAAATAAATAATAAAAAACATTTATTATGTGGAAATCTACAAATCAGGCCGCGGGGTGACCCAAAAAAGGAAGAATGCTACAACTATTTTGGGGTCGGCTTCCAGTCTAACCGAATTCAGCCGAAAACAAGTATTTTACATGGAGCGACTGCCTATCCGACCTCCACAACCCAGTCATTATAAAAATTCAACGCACATTACGCAATATTTTGCAAACGCCTATTGCGTATGATTAGCAATGAACTGAGCCCACCTATAAACCCTGGCGCGCTCTAACAGCCAGGCCGCAGCGGCCAGGTCACAGCGGCCAGTGAGATAATCGGTGGGGTTGCAGGCCGCGTGCGCGTGCTCAACAATGGCGATTTCATACTAATGTATAGGTATCTCGCTGGCCGCTGCGTCCTGGCCGCTAATGTGCCATTGCCCGAAAACCCTTCCGAATTGACTAGACACCCCGCCTGGTAACTGGAAGAAGGGCCGAGGTGACTATTTAATTCGCACGAACTATACTTAGTAATGTAAACGCCTACTCAAATGTCAATAGCAACAAGTTGCGAGTAACATCTTTAACGTAATTTGTGTAGGCGTGTGTAGTAAAATTAAGCGCAGTTATGAACTAGCTGCAGTGGGTTGTGAGACTTTTTATTACTCGATTCCATGGGTACGTAAGATGCGTAGTACTAAGGTAAATGTGGACCAAGTAAAAGTAGTATGATAGGATCGCAGCACGTGGTGTTTTGTAGTTTCAGGCATAAAATCGGACGAATTTCATATTCGGCATAAAAAAACAATTTTCGGTTTACATTTTTGGCCAAAACAGAAAATGAAAAAAAAAAGCTTTTTTGTCCGTCGATAGGTTTTCTTTGGTAAAAGCAAACCTTTGCCCAGTTGCCAGTTAAAAAAAACATTGTCAGTGTTAAGGTTGATGCGCTAGGGTAGCCCGCGAAATTCAAATTTTCATAGGTTTTTTGCAACTTGCAGGTCAGTATCAGGTTGTATGTTGATCTTAATATTATTAGCGCTCGTAACAAATATGGATTTACAGAATTATAAACATAAGAATCAGCAATACAACTCTCTAAGTTCATGAAAGTGCCAAATGTCATGATTTCATGAAATAGTCATTCAATACACTTTCATGAGCTTAGAGAGTTGTATTGCTGATTTTAATGTTTATAATTCAGTAAATCCATATTTGTTACGAGCGCTAATAATATTTAGATCAACATACAACCTGATACTGACCTGCAAATTGCAAAAAACGTAAGAAAATTTGAATTTCGCGGGCCATCCAAGCGCATCCCCCTTAAGGGTAGGTCAACTGAAGACGCTGTAATAGATTTCACAACAGCTGTGATTCAATCTTTAGTAAATAAGCTAAAAACCATAGCAGTGGTTTTGGACCCGTCGAAAGCTTTCGACACCGTTTCAATTCCAATCCTTCTAAACAAGCTGGAAGCAATAAGCGTAAGGGGGCACGGTACGGAAATTCTTTATAGTTACACCATTGAACGTATCAGTATGTGAGGGTTGGAAATTTCACCGGCAATGAAGAATTTCTCACGTATGGAGTCCCACAAGGCAGTAAACTTGTTTGTGTGCTGCTTATGGATTTACGTTTCTGAATGATTGAACTCTATGGTGGATAATATTGTTCAACTATAATAGACGTGAAGGAGTTTTACCCAAACGGCAAGAGCTGAGAGCACTAAATTTGTAAGTGGTACAACAAATTGATATCCACATAGGTGCGTGTTCCGAACGATTTGTTTACATTTTTATCGCATACTTTTTGAACAGACCATAGATTTAACTATACATGGCCATTCTTGCCTTGTCTTCTGATGGCATTCATTCTCACCAGATGCGTCGATTTAATTACGTATCACTGATACAAGTTGACACAACTGCTCTTAACTGCCTTCTTGACCCCCGCAACCCAACATGTGTTATCAAAGACTTACTATAGAAGATTATTAATAATTATTTGAGTAAAACGTATATGCTCTAACTAGAAAACTTGCACCATTAGTATAAATGCCACCATTAATGGCTCATGAGCCAAACTGCGCCTTAACGAAGGCGTTTACAAACGTTCCATGTATTATGCCTTTTATGTCACCGTAGAATCTAGATAAATGCCAAAGTTAGATCAATCAATCTGCCTATCCTTTTACCACCTATGTTGGATTGGGTTCGAGTCTAACCGGATGCAGAATACCAGTATTTTACATGGAGCGACTGCCTGTCTGACCTCGGAACTCAACCCAAGATCATTCAAATGTACCTAACCCAGTGTACTACCAGTGTACTACAACCAATGTACTACCAGTTTACCGCCCTTACGGGCCGTAAACTGGTAGGTAACGTGGACAATTAATGCGACAAAGAGCCAGTTACTGGGTAACACGATACCCCTTGGTAACACTGATGTCAGATTTTTACGACTGACAAAGATCTACGAATGACAGCCGAGACGAACGGCTTATTGTCTTTCCGAGGCGGGGAGGTGTCTTGATATGTTCCTAATGGATGGTCACCCAAAAAATGAACCATGTAAGTGCATTGAATGACTATTTCATGAAATCATGACATTTGGCACTTTCATGAACTTAGAGAGTTGTATTGCTGATTCTAATGTTTATAATTCTGTAAATCCATATTTGTTACGAGCGCTAATAATATTTAGATCAACATAAAACCTGATACTGACCTGCAAATTGCAAAAAACGTAAGAAAATTTGAAAATCGCGGGCTACCTTAGCGCATCAACCTTAATGAGAAATATCTACCAAATATTAACATCACGAAGCTCTAACAATGCCTAGGAATACGAATTTCCTGACAATTTCTACTACCGACCTATATTCTTTTGCGGTAAGTATCATAGGACAAAATACGCAGAAGGCCCAATAAATATACATAACTTTTGGAGCTTGAATGCCCGCGGCTTCGCTCGCGCGGTATGTCGATAAAAAGTAGCCAATGTCCTTCCCCAGGGTGTCATCTCGCGTCCGGCTCTGGTCCAGGCCATGGTACGGAGCGAGAGGGCATGGGAAGCAGTCACCTCCTTCTGCGAAGCAGTAATGCTCGCGAAGGAGGAGGCGGAACGCGTGAGGGAGAGGCAAAGTTTGCGCCCGCACGCCCCTAACCGCCGCCGTTGGAGACGCCCTGGGCGTCGGGAATCCCAGGCGGATTCCCGGCCACCATAGGCGCGGGCTTGCGGACGGCGAGCAATGGGTAGCTCGCCGTCCGATTAGGACCAGGCCCGGGTCGATGGCGCGTCGTGTTCCACGCGCGCCTCAAAGAGATGTCAGCACAATTAGCGGGATCCGCTAGGACCGATGCCTGCCGGGGTTGCGGGTTAGTCCGAAAGGGATACCGGGACCTTGGCAACAGGCAACTGAAGGAACACGGGTGGGTTTTAGTCAGTAAAAGTCTGACATGCCCTTCCGCTCCGCCCAGAGCGGGAGAAGTCATTGGATGATTTCCCACCCACAAAAAAAAAAAAAAAAGTGTGTCATCTATCTCCTTGCCAAATTTTGTCTTAATCCGTTCTGTGGTTTAGGCGTGAAAAGGTAACATACAGACAGACAGATAGACCGACAGACAGACAGAGTTACTTTCGAATTTATAATATTTAGTATGGATAATTGGATATGGATTGTGTAAGTAGGTGCATACATAATCAGCCTGTAATGTTCCCACTGCTGGGAGACAGGCCTCCTCTCTGTGAGAGGGAGTGGGCCGTAATCCACCACGCGGGCCCAGTGCGGGTTGGTAGATGTCACAGGTTTTCGAATTTTTCGAAGTTCTAGGACATGCCGGTTTCCTTCACCGTGTTGAGAGCAGTGGTGATGAAATAATTTACACAAAGTAAAGCGCCTGTCAGGGTTCGACGTACTATTCGTAAGTCGCGGCCGTTACCACTGGGCACCACTGCTCTCCTTAGGTGCATACTTACGTACTAATAATTACTTACTTAATTTTAAATATTAATTTACTTTTTTTTTGTTTTAAGATCTTCTTCAGGCCATGAACTATTCTCAATTCAGTTCGTGACGGTACTAGACAAGCAGAAACTACGCAAAGTGAACTTTCTGCACAATATTCTGTAGCTTTTTGATGTGCAGATGCTATTATCGAAGACCTCTAAGTAATATTAAGCGTATTGCTTGGTGTAGGGAGGGATACCATCTGGCTCTTCTCTGATATTATTCTTTTGTAATAGACTAGCGAAGCGCAAGGCTTTTTACGACTTGAAAAAAAAAATAGTTTTCATTATTTTATGTAGGTCTTGAACTTACCTACATAAAATATTGAAAACTATTTTTTTATATCAATCAAAACATTACACATAGGTAAGTGTGGGGTATCATTAGATAACAATAATTTAAAAAAAAAACAATCGACTACCAAAAAAACACTAACAAGTGAAAAATAACTTTACCTAATTAATTACGGAAGTCGGTGGAAAAAAACGAGAATTGAAAAGTAAATACACCGACTTCCGAAGTTAGTTATTTTTCACTTTTTAGTGTTTTTTTTGGAAGTCGATTGTTTTTTTTTTTGTTGTAAAAAGTATTTATTTTTCACTTTTTAGTTGTGGTACCTACCCTACACAAATTCGTATACCACTACCACCACTACCTGCTATGTAAATAACAGTGACGGAGTCACTTCTTCGTCGTCTACTTCCATAAGTGAGAATGAGAAATAGTGTTGCGGCCCGCTACGTGCATCAACATCAACGGATAGAGCGGGTCCAAAGGAGGTTTTTGTATAATCTATCCAATGATATTATATTAAATAACATTGAATCTATCCTTAGAAAACAAAAATGCGAAACAATTAACGAAATGCCTGGTTAAGGCCAAGGCTTGTACCTATACTACTTTCGTCAAATAATGCGCGGAAATTCAAACTAAGTTAATTATTAATTATAAATTCCGCAATGAATGACGAAAAACCATAATTTTTCACGCGCCAATATGTCCATTTGTTTCTCTATTGATTTAAATCTTTGGTCAGTTACTTCCTTGGTTGCCATGAGCTGAAAAGTCCGTTCCATTTTGAAATAACACGACAGATATGAGTTTTCATAGTAATTTATTTGGCCGCTAAACACGACTGATTTGGATTTTCATAGTAAGATTGCCGGCCGCATCGTCACTTGTTTTTGACCAGTTTTTGATTTATCTTGAAGAAGGTTGTTAAAATAATGCTCGGATTTCCAAGCATTATTTGAGAAAAGTACTAAACAAGCCTTCGCCGGAATCAGGAATTGATGGGCTCACGTATGTGTGCCTCGGCTTCGCCTCGGCCCACATTTTCACGATCGTCCGTCAATCCCCTTATTGCTGGCCGCGACAGTAATCTACTATTTTCACAGTTGTTTTGAGAATGACTATAAAATACAAACCTCTTTTTGCAGTCGAGATTGTACACACGGCTACACATCAAGCCATACATTTCCAGTATTTTTTTCTGTACCATCTTTACAGATTTATGATTATGATTATGATGATTATGATTATATAAGCTGATCCCGCATGGTATAGAATTTCCGTACAATGCGAGGTCAGTTTCAACTCTGGAAATGTCTAACTTGATGTGTGTAGCCGTGTGTAGCTACATGTGTAAAGATGTATAGCAACTTCGGAACCCTTCACATTGGGTGGTGTGTCTCTAAACATTTAAGCCATAGAGGTTGCCTCTGCCACAGTATAAATATGCCTCTGCCCATATCCTCTTGACAAAATTATTACGCAGTTCAGATAGCTATGTGGTTAGTTCACTCTACTGACAACACCAAATCACACAAGTTAAGGTTATCTTTCCAAAGAGAGGTCATCTTTTACGACAGAAATTATACTCCGTAAAAACATTGATGGGGGGATATCACTGCCGTTTTTATAGTTATTATTGTATCTTGCACTTTATCAAATCATAAAAATCACTATTTCTGCACGCTCTACCTCGTTCAAGTGAAGCTTCTTCTTATGTGAAAGAATTTTTGGAATCGCATCAGCAGTTCCAATGATTACCGAGGTACCCCTTAGAATGCGCGCAAGATAACTTAGTCTGCGCGCGATTGGTGGCGCCTGGCGTACTTAATTCTGTAGGTACTATAATAATTTACCTTAATTTTTTATTTTTGGACGAACTGAACATCACCAAGCGGCTATCTACTACTCGTATATGCGAGGAGCTGGAAAGGCTTTTGATATTGGGCCGGGTGGTAGGAAAACGCGCTCAAGACAGAGCACCGGCAAGATGGTCAGACGCGATCAAGAAGGTTGCTGGAGGCAGCATCTATCAAGCGGTCCATACTGCAGAATACCGCATAGCTTGGAGACGCGTCATATGTGGTCGCGATCGTCAGCATTGATGGAATGACGAAGAAGAAGAAGATAATATTTAAAATATTTAAATCTAAGGATATTAATAATTAAATCTTAATATTAATTAATTAAATTATTCTTTAATTTGACCTTACATAAACGACAAGACGGCAACATATGATAAGTTCCGATATCAGCCGCGCGCAGACTTAGGTGTCTTGCGCGCAGTCTAGAGTGCGTTTCATCAAATAGTTTCTTTCCCGTAATGTAGGCTCCACTGTTAAATTAAAAAAACGGACATAATAGGTGGCTCCGTAGTGGCGTAGCGTATTCGTATCGGTCGGCGGTCCAACAACAGTAGAGCCAACATTAGCCAATAGAAACTATTTATAAAACGCACTCATAAAAATTCACAAGATTTACCTCTTTTTAATATTAAAAGTAATAAAGTACCTACGTACTTACAGATAAAAAAAAAACCATTCTACCTTTTTCATCATTGCAACCAAAAACAAAACTCATAAACCACCTGGCAACACTTAAAAACGCACCCATCACGCGTGCAACATTAAAAAAAAAGAAAAACACTAGTGATGAGGAAGAGTTATATCCGATATCGGTTATTTCACAGCTTGTTATTTTTCGTTATCTAAATTAACGGTTATCGAAGTTCAAATGTCGACACGGTGTCAGATACTGACATTTCTCGTTCGGGCAGCGCATGCTCACTGTGAAGGTGAAATAGGACAAACGATAAATCTTCGGAAGTGAAATAAAGGGCAAATATGAGTTAGATTGACTTTGGATGACATCTGTTCTCTTATTTTCTGTTTGGTCGTGTAAGCGACGTATTTAAAGGGCTCCAAGGATCTTTTGGCGCTCGAATGATGTTGACGGAGAGGCGATGTTGGTAAACATTTATTTGTGAAATGTACTGAAAAAATGATAACAAAAACAACCGTTCGAAGTGGCGGTGCTTGGTGGAGGCCTATGTCCAGCAGTGGACGTCCTTCGGTTGAAATGATGATGATGATGATTGAAAAAAGAATATGGCCACGAGCTAAAAGATGTACAGCTTTACTACTTAGTTAAGTTGACTGAGGCCATTTTAGAGTTTTTAAAGTGCAGGTGAACGTGCACCCGTGCAGCAAACTCCGCCTGAGGGCGTCGTACTTATCTATACCAACCTGTACCTACGATGCCCTCAGGTCAACTGGCAACTTGAGAAGTAGACGAGACTACTTGATTGAGCTAAATGACGTGCAATTGGAGAGGCATGTCCAGCAGTGAACTTCATGAAAGGGGATCATCTTCATCTGCCTAGCCTTTACCCAACTATGTTGGGGTCGGTTTCCAGTCTAACCGCATGCAGCTGAATACCAGTATTTTACATGGAGCGACTGCCTGTTCAAAGAAGATGATGTTATCAATCCTTGTGAATAGCGATGATGACAATATTTTTATTAGTTCTATTATTATCAGTAGCTCTCATTCAATAGGTGTTCATCAATTTAGTGATAGCCGTTCTTACACGCGGTGAACACGCCGAAAAATTCTAGCAAATGTAGATATAATGTTTTTAGTTATAACTATTAAAGTAATTTTAATAGGTCCACAATATTCTACAAAATACTTCTATCAAAATCTACTAAAATTGTTCTTTTTAAGTGTTTTTGGGCTCTTTCCGTGTAAAATTTCTCAGTATCAGCCCGGAGTTTGGATTTTTTGCCCAGTTGATCGCAAATAAACTCGCCCCCTATTACATGTAATTATATAATTGATGTATACCAAATATTGTAAAACATTTTTTTTTTAAAGAGTAACGGTGGAGTTTCTTACCCATTCTTCTCCATACGAAAACTACCTTTTGGAAGGGGCAACTAGAATCAGTTCTATTTCTATGTATTTGACGTTCAAAAGTGCCTTTAATGTGCCTAGTTGAAATAAATTATTTGATTTTGACATGGGCCATAAACAGAACTGGTGAAATGTTGGTGTACTAAGGTACATCTCTGCCTAACCCTTCGGGGATTAGAGGCGTGATGTTATGTGAGTTGATATTAAGTCTCGTGACTCAGTCTGTTAAAATAAAATGTACGATGGAAAATAAACTGTTGCATGACATAGGAGGACACAACGTTTAAATGAAATGATTATTTTGCAGAATCCCACCGTCTGTGTTTGAGTTGCATGATACTGTTTGATTTACCAATTAGTGTTCTTCAGTAACAAATAATACTTATTTGACTTAGCACTGAAGTTAGAACTGGAAGTTTATCTATCTATTCTAATACCTGAAGAGTTTTTTTTTGTGTTTGTTTGAACGCGCTAATCTCTGGAACTATTAGTCAGATTTGAAAAAGTCTTTTTGCATTTGATAGCCCAATTCTTGAGGAAGGCTATAGGTTATTTAACATTATGCTAGGATCAATAGAAACCAAGCAAAATGAAAAAAGTCAGAGAAAACGGTAAGCGAAAACAAAGTGGGTTGCAGCTGAAAATCAACGTCAGGTGGTACACTGCGTGTTGCCATCTGAGGCCCTTTTGGCATTATAATGATTGTTTTCTATTTTTATAGTTTTAAGGTGTTTTTTTTTTCTGTTACAATGCGATGTGTAGATACGAACAAGAAATTTCACGCGGACGAACTCGCGGCGAGGGGTAGTAGTAGTAGCCTAGCTCCGTCTCTCTCTCAAACTGGAAAAATGGTGGCATTAATAATTCATAATACGGCACTAGAAGCAAGTCATTAATGCCTGTGTTTCCCGAAAAAAAGTAGGCAGAAGGGTGCACCTACATTTTTACCAGCTATGTTTGGTCCTGTAACAACTGGGCACAAATCCAGACTCAGTGCCGTTACGGAAAAATATAGTTTTTTATGTTAAAAAACTATATTTTTCCGTAATGGTAAAGATAGTATGGTAAAAATTAAAAATATAGTTAAATTTTAAAATGAGATAGAGGTCATTTTAAAATTTAACTTAGCTCGCCTGATGGAAAGCAATGTATGATAAATTGATAATCGAGGTCAGGAGCAGGCCCCATATCCCAATTTTAAAAAAACCTAGTTACAATTTTTTCTTTTATTTTAGTAAATTTGTCGATTAAACATTATATTCTGCACCGCGTGCGTAATACACGATCAATCACAATCTGAATCGTATTGAAACCGATTGCTAATCGAAAGCTTCGTGAGTTCGAAAAAAAATCTGCTCAACAACGTAAATAACGCAATGAATCATGTTGAACTGTCAAAATGAAACAGATTAGTCTTAATCTTACAAAAATGTGTAACACAATAAAATAGCTGTTTTAAAGATTAGATCTCTCGCAGTAGGTAAATAAACGTGAACCTTTCGCTAAACACAAGAAGATTAGATAAATAATCTTATCATCGCGCTATTGTGCCGAAAACGTTTAAGGAAAATTTCAATTGATCAACAATGGAGCGACTTACATACGTATGTATGTCATTTGATATATGTTATAAACGTAATGGCGTCAATGTAGGGCAAGGTCTAAACTAAAAATATCTTGGAATTTATTTCATATTAAAATTTATTTTTTTATAAACAATATACACAATTAACTGTTCAGTACTAAATTAAATGACTAACTAACTGTAGGTACAAATAAATACAAAAACAAAACGAAAAGATATAAAAATACATACTTTTTTTTTTTTTTTCTGGTGCATGAAATGAAAAATGCCGTCATAGCCTTTTCTCAACTATGTTGGGGTCGGCTTCCAGTCTAACCGAATGCGGCTGAATACCAGTATGGGTGTACTATAGGCATACCTCTGTCTAACCTTTCGGGGAATCAGGCAAGATGTGTTATTATTAAATATTAGGTCCTAAAAATATTTATAGTAACCTAATGATGATTAACGTATAAATACCAGGTTTAAATACTAGGTTTAAACTGATACGTAACTAATATTATAAATTGAGATTAAAATGGTAATTGGAGAACCAGTTTTTGAATTAACATCTTTAGGGAACTTGAATTCTCGCAAGTATTTTGTTGACGGAAACATCAATAAGGCAATTTAGAATTAATGGGAAAAACCCATTAACACCTTGCCAGACCCGGGAATCGAACCCATAACCTCAGACGCTCATGCTCAGACGTAGGGCGCGAGTTTAGAAATCTGCGGCTCGATAGAGAGGCTCGGGAGAGGGGTGGGTTAGTAAACACCCCTTCAAACCTAACCTGTCCGAGCCGGGGTGCCTAAAGTCTCGAGCACGCTAGGTTCGCTCTTGCATCCATACATAATTAGATTGTTTGGAAAATTACGAAAAAAAAACGAATTAGGTATTTGTTTAAAAAAAATGGAGGATCCGTCAAAAAAAAAATTGTTCGCAAAAAAAAATTCTTTCTTCTAACGATACAGTACCAGTCAAACTATAAATTTCCAGTATAAGCTGACCTCGCATGGTACGGAAATCTTACATAATGCGAGATCAGCATAAACTGGAAATGTATAGCTTGATGTGTAGCCGTGCGTACATCTGCTCAATAAGCCTTGGCATGTAAGTATGAAGAAAAAGTACCTACCTACAACTATACCTATCGGTACTCGATAGAAATCCCACAAGTCACATTTGATTAACAAGTCATCATCTTCCTAGCCTTTTCTCAACTATGTTGGGGTTGGCTTCCAGTTCAACCAGATGCAGCTGAATACTACAATACTCAATACTACAACACTAGTATTAACTACTACTAATACTACTACTAGTAGTATACTCAATACTAATATTTTACATGACCTCCACAACCCAGTTACCTACCGAGTTCTGGTAATACGATGCCCCTAAGACTGGTTGTCAGACTTTCGGGTTTCCGACTACCCGTAACGACTGCGACGACATTTGATTGATAAATTATTTAAAACCTACTATACAAATGGGCCATTATAACGTGCGTATATAGGTATTTGTCACGAAAATACCGAATTAATTTAAATCTTATTCAGCTTTTTACTTCGATCATAAGCGAAATAGATGTCGTGAGGAAAGTTTTGAATAGGTATGAAGGTAGAGAAATACCAAAGAAATGATGGATGGACTGTGTGAAAGATTTATGGCTAGAAAGGTAGTGACTACCGAGATCAAATCAAATCAAATCGGACGGAGAATATTTTAATAAAGTTTTAGTTGTTTTTACTATTAGGAGTAGCAAGCAGGTTTATATACGTACGTTAATACCGGATTGACTGGACCAGTAAGTAAATTAATTAATAGTAAGGTCACTCTGAGCCCTGACTGCCATTTGCTTGGACCCTGTTCCCGAGACTGGTCAGCGACTATTACTGGCGAGCAAATATTGAATTTAAAAAAAATGTTTTTATATTTTTAATATTCAATTATTTTAAAATTTAATGTAATATGTACCTATATTAATTGCAGTACCTGGTCGACCTAGCTCCGCTCGGATGAAAATATAAACATATCATCCAGGTATACCAACGTATGTATCACATCCCCGAGCCTGTGAAAATAGATAAAACGAATTTTCTCAGAATATGAGACCTAGCTAGATCAATTTTTTAGATTATTTTATTTTTTAGTTTTCATCGTAATCGTTTGAGCCGTTTTCGAGAAAGTTATTCAAAATAATACAAATTATTTATTTACAAATATTAGAATAGAATAGATTATATTTATTTGCATTTAAACATGGTACAATAATGGTCTTAATATTATGGTTATGATATTATTATTTGTCTCGCCATGAACTGGCATACAAATTTTTTAAAGAAACCAAGTATCTTGGTTTCTTTATTCTAAGGAACTTGGTCCAAGTTCAAATATTGGTCGATTAACTTACACGGTATATTAATTAATAAAATTACTATAGAAAATTGAATTGTAATGTTGAAGGCACATCCTGAGGAAACCGTCAGGTCCTAGAACCTAAAATTCGAACACAAACATATTGACACCCACCCACTCGCACTGGGCCCTCGTGGTTGATTCAGATTACGCACGGCACGACCCATTCATACGTATGGAGAACCTATGGCTGTATTGTCCCAGCAGTAGCAAACAGCTTGATACATATGTAACTAAAACTTTATGGTTAAGTACAGCATATAAAAAGTTAGACATAAGGAAATAATTCACAAGGCAATCGCATCGTACATAGTCAGTTATGTATGCTTATTTTGAATTCAAGCACATTTTAACTTAAGGACATATTCAGAAATTTTGAGACGGTAAAAACTCATATTTTTCAAATTAAAATATTTTATTTTAAATTTTATTACTTAAATGACATTTTTTTATTAAAGAGTAAAAAAATAACGTCGCTGATAATGATACTTATAAGAGTACCTAGGTTACAAGTAAAAATCACCATCATCATAATGATTTGTTAAGAATATGAACATAGGAAAAAAAAATTCTCTCTTGCATGGAAAATATCTCTGCTAAACCAAAAAGTTTTTGTTAAAAATGTTTTTACCTATTTACAATAATTACGATGCATGAATTCCTGGTCCTCGGAGGTAAATGTATTCGAATTCACTGTTAAATGTTAAAGAGCAAGAACGCTATTATATGCAAATTAGTTAACACTGTCGTCAGTCCCAAAGATTTGTTATTCATGTTATAATTTACTAGGTACGCGATCACGTGAGTTATAAGTAGCTTAAGTACTATGCAAAAAAAGTCGTATTAAAAAAAAATGGGAGCGCTTTTTTAAACTAAAATTTTGATAATAATCCGTTCTATCATTTCTAGTTGAAACGGGATACCGAAAAAAAAATCTTTACTGTATAATTTTGCATAATTTTCCCCGACAAAAACGTAATAAACAATAAAATAATTTTAAAAAATACTCACTAAAATCCTCAGCCCACTCCAATATCTTAATAACAACCAAAACTATAACAAATCCGATAAAAAAGGTAACCGTAAACATAAAATCAAATATACGAAAAATAATCACATCACTACACTATCACTGCATGTTGCCGACTGATCAAATTTCCCGCCAAACTTTGACATGTGACAACCGTTCGTGTCCAACGTTGTACTCACACTTCGAACCCACACTATTAATTACTTAACGTATTATAATTACATGATATTATCAACAAACACTTAACTTTATTTATGAAACGTTTAATTAGCTGCTTATTTTATTTGTTCACGCGTAAATTGTGCGACCGCGGTTCTGTCATAGCTACGCATGACACTGAAATACAGCGATGTATGACCTTGTAGCAATGTTGTGCGTCTTGTGTGTGCGTGGGTGGGAAGCGATGCAAAGCGCTTTTTTCGTTGGTTAGGTATATTTTTTATCGTATGATCCCTGAACTTAGATGGGTATCTCTGTTCTACTTTTAGAAATAGTGCTGCGGCAGTGCCGCCGTAGAATCGATAATAAAATGTTTGATCGATAATGAATTCGTTGAATCTGAATCTTTTTTACTTTGTTGTTTTTAGAGGAGCTCGTGGCTAAATATTATAAGGAAATAGGGTCGGTCTTTTCTCCATACAAAAAGTCATAATTCGAGGTTCGGCTCTCGTCTATTTCCTCCTCCAATTTGAAAGATATTTTATAAATTGAATAAGAAGGATATTGGTGCCGATTGCGATTCCCTTGTTTTTACAAACTAAACTAAATTTAAGTTCAGTGCATCTTTTTCTTTCTATTTATTTATTTATTTAGGTAACCAACAGCTATACATAAAAATATTTTACAAAATATGGTTGTACAGTGTTATTATGGCCAATTATAGGTTGGATAAATGTATATTACATGCGAACGGACTAATGCCAGATATTTCCAAATTAGATATTCCAATTACAATACAATATAAAATTTCTTATAAGTTAAATTTAGATTTGATTTACAATTTTGAAAAAATTAATACAAAAAAGGTTGAATAATAAAAGATAGTAGGTACAAGAAGAAGAAGATTGGTTGCTTGTCATTTATCTCCGTTTATAAATTTCATTATTTGTTTTTTGAATGTCGGTTTATTACAGTTAAATAAATCAACTTCAGAGAATTCTGAGTTATAAATTCGAGCAATGCGATTCAGTACACAGTTCTTGGCATAGTTAGTGGAGTGCCTAGGAACGCGCAACATTGGCGTGTGACGAGTGCGCCGTAGGGGAGTGTTTAAAGTTATCTGTGCGACCAACTCCGGGCAATCAAGGTGTCCATTGAGAGTGTCATAGAGCAAACACATGTCCATCCCTTTACGCCTTTCTTCGAGTGTTAGCAGACCATAGGTTCGACAGCTATCTTCGTAAGACATCGGAGGTTTACGGAGGCGATAATTAAGATGGTTAATAATTTTTTTTTGAGTCCCATCTATTTGGTTCTTATAGATAATGTATTGGGTGGACCAGATTTGGCACGCATATTCTATTTCTTAAGAAAAGGACAGAAGACTAGTTTAGTCCTGTTTATTAATCAGCGCCATTAATTATTCTGCTCTAATTAGTATACTGAGAGCAGTGATGACCAAGTGGTACCTAACGGCCGCGACTTACGACTTGACCGTTGTAGATTCGAACCCAGACAGGCGCTTTACTTTGTGTAAATTATTTCATCACCACTAATCATGTCATGAACCCTAGTACCAAAAAAATCGAAGACATGTGACATCTCCCAACCCGCACTGGGCCCGCGTGGTGGATCACTCCCTCTCACAAAGAGGAGGCCTGTGTCCCTGAAATGGTAACCTAATAGGCTGATTATGTATGTTGTAAGTAAATGTAGCATCGAACTGAGAGCGCCTTCAAAATCGCTGATCTTTATTACTGCTTTAGGTGAAAATGATCTTTACGCAAACGCAATTACTTTAGTCATAATACAGGGTGTTAGGGTAAACACCGTTATCCTTGCAACCACTAGTTTGGTTTCATTTATAGAACGTAAAATCAATGGAAAATTACAACTTTTTATTTCATTTCTTTTAAACTACAGTTTTCCACAAAAGACGCAAGTTCGTTGCCCTATGTGCTAGGGCAACGAACTTGCGTCTCAACACGGGCGGGGGGTGCGGGCCGCGACCTGACCGGCCGCGGGCGCGACCCCTCCGTCAGTTAGTCAGCTGTTTCGCTAGCGAGCATGGTGTCGGATAGAAACTTTTTAAAATCATTTAATGAAAATAACGTTTTTTTTTTGTTGTTTTCGGTCATTTATTTTTATATTTAAGTCAACTACCCATGGTTTGAATGACAAGACTGTTTACCCTTACAGCCTGTATAACCAAATACTTACATTCGTAAAATTGAAATGAATGAATGCAAATTTTCTAACCTATGCTACATCTAAGTTGTATCGTACCTACTGTACTACTAAAAACGTGAATTTCAAATTGAAATCACTTTTTTTCTGGACAAAATCAAACTGGTTGCTAATCTAGTTATTTGTATATCATAGATTTTTTACATTTTATGATTATTAAAACTCACACACTGTCTTATTATTATTACTTGTAAGTTTTTAGGAATATTGTGCTATCGTATACTTTTACTTTTATAATGTTTGTAAGTATCAAATCAAATCAAATCATTTATTTTTTGCTGAATACACTGTTACAATGGTGTTATAAGAATTACATGTTTCAAGTGATTCTACCATAAGGCATGCAAAAATTTATACAGTCATAGTTATTCATCAATTAATCAAAATAGACATTGAAATAGATAAAATTAGATGAAATAAGCACGAATAGTTATAATAAGTTAAAGTCACAGTGGAGAATAAATTATTTATTAAATAATAAAAATATTTAAATTATTTCAATGTCAATGTCAAAATTAGTTATTAAGCGATACATGCATAATTCATTGAATAATTGATTTTACTTGATGTCACTGCGAGGTCTATAATTTGGGAAAATTATCATTAAGGAAGTCATTCAAGTTATAGTAGCATTTATTAACCAGAATATTTTTTAGACTTTTCTTAAATAGGGCCGTATTCATTGCCCTTATTTCTTTAGGTAATTTATTGAAGATTACAGGAGCCATATGGAACACACTCTTGTACATTAAAGAGGTGCATGTTCGGGGTACATAGAGGCGTAGTGCGTCCCGTTGTTGCCTATTATTTATTTCTGATGCCAATTTAAATATGTTTTTATTGGTTTTTACAAATAATGAGACCTCATAGATATACAGACTTGGGAGAGTCAGAATCTTATACTCTTGGAAAAACGGTTTACAGGTTTCGACCATTTGAAGCCCAAACATAGCCCTTAAGCACCGTTTTTGTGCTTTAAAAATTGTGTCAATATCTGTCGAATTTCCCCAGAAGATTACACCATACCTCAGTACTGAAGCAACTAAACCATGATAAGCCGTTAACAACGTATTTATATTTGAGACCTTTCTAAGTTCATGTAGGGCATATACTGATTTATTTAATCTTTTGCACAATGTTTCAATCTGGGATTTCCAATTTAACTTATTATCCAGAGTAAGCCCAAGAAATTTTGTTAATAGGACTTCAGCTACAGGTTCACCCTTATAGTTAATATTAGGTGTACCTGCATTTATACGCTGACTGAAATGCATTATTTTTGTTTTCCCAATGTTCGCCTTCAGATTGTTACTATCTAACCATTGAATGATTGCATTTAGGCTACTGTTTATATCATGCTCGTAAGATGTTCTGTCATTACATTTAATTGCAACGGTGCTGTCGTCAGCAAAGAGTGTCATTGGGTTTGAATTCGCGTTCGGAAGGTCATTAATGTATATAATGAAAAGTAGTGAGCTTAATACGCCTCCCTGTGGGACACCGTACTGAATTTCACGTCCCCCTGATAAAAATGTCTCCTCCATCTTAGTTCTACTATTAATTCTATTAATTTTTGTGAATTGAGTGCGGTTCTTGAGGTACGTTTCTATTAATTTTAAAACGTTGCCCCTTATGCCATATAACTCGAGCTTATAAAGTAAAACGTCATGCACCACGTGATCGAAAGCCTGTGTCATGTCCATGAAGATGCCGCAAATCGGTATTCGCTTGTCGACATTAGACATTATGATTTCTAAGAACTCATATATAGCAAGGTTGATACTTTTATCTTGTCTGAATCCTTTTTGTTCCCTAGCTAAGATGTTATGGGTTTCAAAGTATTTAATCAGCTCACTATAGATGTATTTTTCAAAAAAATTTGAGACGATTGGTAGTAAGGCAATAGGTCTATAATTAATCATGCTTTCTTTACTCTCTTTTTTATGTATCGGTTTTATAATTGCTACTTTTAATTTTTCTGGGTATATACCAGTTTCAATAGACAGGTTTAAAATGTAACTCAGGGGTCGCGAAATACAGTCCGTTACTAGCTTGATGACTTTAGTGCAGATTCCGTCATATCCTACACTATTGGTGTTTTTTAGCTCTTTTATAATTTGTTTTATATTTTCTGGTAGACATGGCTTCATGAAGATTGAGTTTAGCCTAGATGTAATTTATTGCTTATGCTGATCGATGTGCATAGTATTAGTGGGTGATATCTTATCTATAAAATAGTCATTAAATTCATTCGATATGTCATACGGATTTGTCACGATATTATTATTCGATTCAATATATGGGATATATTCTAATGGTCTGTTTTGCTTTGCAGTATTAATAATTTGCCATACAGCTTTTGGTTTATTACTAGCGTTCAAGATATTGTGATTGTTTTGTGCTCGTTGAGTCAAAGATACAATCCTCTTCAGTCTTTTGGTGTATTGCTTCAGTTTTGATTTATTGTCCGCACTTGGCGTTTTTCTATATTTCCACAGTAGTTCACGTTTCTTAGCGCTACAGGTCTTTATACCCCGTGATACCCACTTGCTTTTTTTGTGGAGGTGTATGGTTATAGTTTTGTAGGGAAAGCAAAGGTCATAGAACAACTGAAATGTATCAATGAAAAGATTATATGCTATGTTTGGATCACAAGTACTGTATATATCTGCAAATGACATTTGACCTAAATAATATTTGAATTTGGCCTGATTTTCTACGCATAAATCCCGTCTCCTGATTCTCCAGTTCTTAATTATACATATGTTTCTTGTATTGTAATTGCTGTTCCTATGTTCCCCTTTCGGATCGGACAGGGTTTTTTACATATTGTTTATTACAGATACTACTACTTACGGGTCTGATCTGGCGACACTGCTCCTCAAAAGGCGCCGTCAAAATTTTATTTGGAGCTGGAAATAATTTTTCTCATTTGGCTTTTTGGTGCCCCTTGGCATCTGGCGCCTAGAGCAACCGCTCCAGTCGCTCTACCCTAGGGCCAGCACTGATCCTATCTTATACTAACTGCCGCAAGCGGCTTCGCCCGCGTGTAATCTTTATAAATTATAGCTTATGTTACTCAGGGTGAATGTAACTTTCTAATGGTGAAAGAATGTTTGAAATCGACGCAGTTGTTTTTGAGTTTATTCATTACAAACATACACACAAAAATACAACTCTTTACTCTTTATAATATTAGTGTAGATTACCGCTCTGTATACCTTGGTCCCGGCTGTCATTCGTATTCGTGTTTGACAGTCGTTACGGGTAGCCCCAAAAGTCAGACTGGCTGTCAGACATTTGGGCTTCTGTTCCCCCAGAAACCGGGTTGTCGAGGTCAGATAGGCATGCAGTCGCAGTCCCTGTAAAATACTGGTATTCAGCTGCATCCGGTTAGACTGGGATCCGGCGACCTCAACATAAAACATAAGTAATTGGAACAGGCTAGGCGGAGGCGGATAACTCTGCCTAACCGTTTGCGCGATGCAAGCGTGATATTATGTTAGAACAGATGATGGGTCAGACATAATTTCCTAATTTCAAGGTTCCTGCTAATTTGGTACTACTAGCGCCATCTAGGCAAATTATGAAGTACCATTAATTAAAATTGTTAGAATATAGATGGCGCTACGTGTGTTTCCAATCACGTAAAATTGATAAAATGATATAAAAATCACTATTGACCTGCAATGTTGAATAGGTTATAAAAAAAAAAATTGCTGTTCCATACATTTTAACCACCTAGATATTGCACTTTTCTGTGAAACAGCTGTTTACATTTTTCGCGTCCTCCTACCATTCTGTTGTATGCACAGACTGAGCGGAGGTGTGGTTTTGGCATGTTTCACTGTATTGTTCGCAGCGTTATATCTTGGTTTTTTATTTGGTCTAAAGTACCTACTACTTATCAATAATATGACCAATTTCTATCGAAGGACAGACGTAATCGTCTGTCCTTCGATAGAAATTAAGGTAAGTACGTAGGTATATTGCAGATTGCAGATAGCAATGATGATAAAATAAGGTGGGCGGGGCAAAAGTAAAGTTATAATGTCAATCAATCTGCCTAGCCTTTTCCCAACTAACAAGTTACCGGGTAATAATCGACGAACGGGATAAATTCATCCTAACTACGGAACCCTTCATTGTACGTGGTTCCACATGCACTTGTTTATTTTGAATCCATTTTTTGTAAAATTAATTAATAATACGCTTATAGAAATAAATAGCTACATCTATTGATCACTTTACTTCACATTCGTGACGATTTCACATTTTGGACGTTTTACTAGTAAGTCGTATTGTCAACTAACAAAGAGTATAGTCATTGTCAACTAATAGACGTTTTAACATGTGGACGTTCTGCAAACAGAGACCTTCTGATTCGGAGCGAAGTAAATGATAGTACATCAACTAAGATCTAATGTTTAAATAACCTATGCATAAATATATTCTATGTATCTCTCTATCTATGTGTTTACTTAATATATATTACATAAATTATTTTTTAAATCTAGTTTAAGTATATATCTTTTTACCCGACTACGGCGAAGAAAAAAGGAGGGTTATGATTTTGACCGGTATGTATGTATGTATGTATCTATGTATGTTCATCTGTTCCCTCCTATCTTCCAAACCACTTATAACAATTTGACAAATGAGGTATCGTTAGAAGCGTCGTGATTGTCCGCTGGTTATAGGCTATCTGAAGTCACATTAAATTAAAAATGGCGCCCTCTAGAGGACATAAAGTGAGGAACTTAAAAAAAAATATGGTTTAATCGTACCATGTTGGGTATCAAATGAAAGGGCTTAATGGGCACATTTCAAAATATATATATATATAGGAGTCACACGTAATCTGTTCGACTTATGCCCTAACACGTGTGACTCCGGATTTTTAATTTGTCTGTATGTGGTGTCTTGTTTTGGGTTTTAGTTTTTGTTACTTGATTTTTTTATATAGTTAATCATATAACAGTGGTTAATGTACTGACAATCAAACCTGTTCGCAAATACGCTCAAGAAAGTGTAGGAGGTGCCCCGGAGCCTCCGCCCTAGAGACGTGCTACACTTTCGCATCGTCGTGTAGAAACAGTCGACACGGTAATGGGCGAACATCCCCGACGCGCTACAGTGCCGGGGCAGCCCCAACAACACCCTGAACGCATTATTATACCTACTGAACCCGGAGAGCGTTGTAGTGCTTCTGAGTATAGGACACCCACGGGCTGGGGACGTACAAAACGCTCTGAATAGCGTTATTTTGACGGCCCCCGAGCAACTACAAATCACAAATAAAAAAATCAATTTGCCTAGCCTGTTCCAAACTATGTTGGGGTCGGCTTCCAGTCTAACCGGATGCAGCTCTATAGGTACCAGTAGTTTACAAGGAGCGAATGCCAATCTGACCTCCACAACCCAGTAACTGGGTAATACGATACCCCTTTGTAAGACTGGTTACAGACTTTCGGGCTTCTGACGACCCTTAACGGATGTCAAAGATCCACGAATGACAGCCGGGATCAACGGCTTAACGTGCTTTCCGAGGCACGGAGGAGTCTCAATATGTAAAGAAGTTCACCCATCTACGGACCAACCGGCAAGCGTAGCTTAACCTGAAATCACAAATAACTTATCACCAATATCAACCAATGAATAAATTTTATTTAAATCAGTCGATTTTGTGCACGGCCCCTAGGACTGGCCTGCTATGGCAGTGAACGTACGAGTACGTGTGTGGAAAGTATTTGCAGTGGTGTAAAAATGTGATTTGTACACTTTTATGTATGGAGAATAGAAGCTGCGTGGAGCACTGCAGGTGTTGCAGCGGAGATCAACCAAGAAGGTTGTAGGTTGTCGGCCGCACAACCGGACTTTCCTGTGGGTGCCATTAAAAGCACTATATTATTTTTTAACATTCCCATAATATAAAACCAAAAATAATAAAGGTGAGGCTTGGGAGGTTGTCCTCACCCGCATTCTTTAATCTGTACATGAATAATCGGGTGCGGACTCGTGGTCACCGGTTGTATAGCGATCCTTATCCATGTCGAGACTGGTAGCAGAACCGGAATCGGCTGTCATATTGATAGTGTATTGCAACCTCCACGGCACTGGTTTGGAATCCCGGAGAACCAAAATATACGGTACAAGTACATCCCCATTTATTTCCCGGTTAATTTTATGCAGATATGGTTCTGCTGAGCCCCTCGATCAGGGCATTAAGAAAACTTATTAAAGTGTGTGAATCGTACGCTGAGACAGTTCGCTCTTTGGTGCATTATATTTGAGCCCATGGCGGCTCACTAAAGAGCGAATTCACGGTATTTAAGGCAGGTAGTAAATACTATAGCACAATTTTCCACCAGTTATGTTGTGAGGCAGACCTCGAGCTGCAAATTCTATATATATCTTGGTCATTGGTTCTCACACGACTTGAAGGATAACGTTGACGATGAGCGGGAGCGCAGGTCGCTGTTCGATGTGGGATGTTGGCCCACAGGTTTGATGTGTGTGAGAACTGGGAATCGCAAAAAAACAGTCCTAGGATTTAGTAGTAGTCTTAAAACAATTGTAGAACGAATCTGGGAATTTGTAAATCAATAAATTAAAAAATTCAACACTTAAAGTGTGGTCCCTCAGTTCTCCCACAATATGCGCCAGATCTAGGCAAGTATCTTGTTGCACGTACGGCTCAGGTTAAGATGACGCTTTTCAAAGCTTACTGCCAATCCTTTTACACGTGCAGCCTGTGGGTGAACTTTTCGCAAAGGGCATATAGTGGCTTGCGCTCACAATATAACAACACGTTCCGGGTGTTGATGGGGCTGTCGCGTTTTTGTAGCGCGTCGCGTTCGCTGGACAAAATCAAACTGTTTGCTAAATTAGTGGTATAATTTATTACTTGTATGTCACAGATTTTTGCAGTCTGTGATTACTTGAACTCACACACTGACTTGTTAGTATTACTTGTAAAAATGTTAGAAATATTGTGATATCGTTTAGTTTTCCAATATTTGTAAATATGTGAGCACCATGCTATCAATTAATTTATTTGTCATTGCTCCATTTTTTAATTCTTTTTACCTATTGTGGTACAGTAATCTTATTCTAGGTACATACATTGTCTTCACATATAATATGTAATTGATGTATCCAAAATATTGTAAAACATTTTTTAAAAGAGTAAAGGTGGAGTTTCTTTCCCATTCTTCTCCATACGAAAACTACCTTTTGGAAGGGGCAACTAGAATCCAGTTCTATTTCTTTGTTTTTTTTGACGTTCAAAAGTGCCTTGTATGTGCCTATTTGAAATAAATTATTTGACTTTGACTTTGCGTCCGGCATGTTCGCCACCGTGCACGTTGATAGTTTAGGGGTATGAGGAACAGGGTGTAAAGTTCACTCATCCACCACAGAAAACGGAAGATCTTCCGACCAGACGGGTGCTGTGTCTGGCGGGGGCTTTGTGATTGGGAGTGGGGGTTGTAATCAACCACGCGGGCCCAGTGCGGGGTGGTGGATGTCACATGTCTTCGAATTTTCGGTTGTTGGACATTCCGCTTGGATTTCACTTTTATAAAAAAGCGAAATCAAAGTAAGCGATTAATAAAATAAAAATCCAAAAATATGTAACATAATTAATTTATTTAGTATAGACGAAATTATCACAGTCTATGTATATGTTTATAAATAAAAAACATTTTTTTTATGGTTTAGGTATCTAATGAACGCCCAATACAAAGCCAACAGAGTAGGTATTAGTAAAATCACTACAGGCAAAACGATTTGTCAGTCCCGAAGGCCGCGCCCTTACCAAAAACGAACGTCTCGCGAATATGCGATCATTTCCTTCAGATGTCGCTTGAACTGGAAGGCGCTGAATTGCCGCATCTCATTCTGGTCTCCTGACCGGTACTTCCATATTCTAGGCCTAGCCAGCCCTACGGCTTAAATCTGGAAGGAAGGAGAGGACGGAAGCACAGGAAAACACGGATTTCACCAGACGGTGATCAGACGATCCGAGCGGAGCCCAAACCTTTATAGAGTGCCTGCCCGGATCAGTTGTCAGCAGAAGGTCTAAACAGTTGGGTGTGTGGCCATCAACATCTGGAACGCGGGTAGGTAGGCCAACCATTTGGCGGAGATTTTGCGATTTCGCAAACTGGCGCGCCTCTCTTCCAGCACGGTCAGTTTCCTGGTATGGGAACAACCATTTCTTATGATGGGCATTAAAATCCCCCAGAAAAACTAGTTCTTCCGCCGGATATTTGTATTGGACCAATTTGGCTTTCTCTGTAAGGTGGTTAAAGAATCTTGTCGCCCTGGGCGATCTGTAAACACCGACATAAATAGTTTTATGAGAGCCGGTGTCCACCAGCAGCCACAAAGTGGAAAATCTCTCATCCTCATAGCACCGCAGACGTCGATAGCTTAAGTCATCGCGGACGTACACACAGACCCCAGCATTTCTCTTAAACTTATGCTCAAGATAGTAACCTGGGCAGTTGAGGTACGCCACGTCTGATGAGGGCTCTATCTTCGAGTCCGTCAAAAACAACAAGTGCGGCTTCTCAGTTTTAAGGTGGTGACGGACCGGAGATAAATTTGAGTGCAACCCACGGATGTTAGTGAAGTGCACTTTGGTTAATACTCTAACGGCACCCACAACTTCATTTTTTCTAAATCGAGACCTCATTATTTTTCGTGGGTTGATTTCTTGTTTAATTGTTATTTCAATTCCCATTATTTTAATGAGAAATCCTTCCTGCCCAAGCTGCAACATTTCCTCGCGATTGACTTTTAAATCTTTATGTTTAAATGAATCGGCTACTCCCTGCATCTCCTCTCCAACGAGTGCTGATGCAAAAACCTCGATACCAAGTCGTTTGGCAATAAGTTTTCTGAAAAAATAAAGCTTTTGTTAAAGATTTATTTTAAACTAGCTTCCGCCCGCGGCTTCACCCGCGTGGTATGACGATAAAAAGTAGCCTATGTCCTTTCTTGAACACTTTAAATCCATATATCTTTTGATATTCTGAAGCCATTGCGATGAAACAAAAACTAAATGAAACATAGAGTTACACACAATATTTGAGGGTAAAGGTTAACCATATTGATTTCGTACTTTTTAAGTGATACTGGAACAATCAAACAACAGAACATACAAACAGACAAAAATTACAAAAATGGTAGAAATGGCATCTGTTGTTTATTCTTTGTACAGAAACGCCTCGTCTACAAATTTATTATAATATATGTATAGAATATATGTGTTTTTGGTCACGACTTCGCCCATGTTCAGGTCAGAGTTTATCCCACGGGAACGTACTACCGGGATGAAAAGTATCCTACCAAATTTCATAGAAATCCGATCTGTTAATGCGTGAAAAGGCAACAGACAGACACAGTTACATACTGTCGCATTTATAATATTAGTATAGTATGATTAAGCGACAGTGTAAGCACATTTACTAAGGAGTACCAATAAGCTACCAAAAATATTAACTTATATGAATAATTAAGTTCTGATATCGAAACTGCTTCATCATCATCTGCCTGCCCTTGTCCTATGTTATTTGTGGTCGGCGCAACACGTTTTCTTTTTCATTCTTCCCTGTCAACCGTCACGCTATCATTCACTCCCTTCTCTTTCATATCATTCCTCACATCACACAATCCATCTATCTTTTCTTTGGCCTTCCTCTCCCGCTCGATCCAACAACATTTATTCATTCATCACTCTTTGATCCACATGCGCTTCCTGCCTCCTCACTTTTAAATTTCCCCTTAAATACCCATTTCTTACTTTATCCATTCGTCACTCCACGTATCCATCTCAACATTCTCAACTCCGCTACATGCAATCTCTTTTCATCCGTCTTCTTCACGGCCCAGCATTCCGTTCCATTCAGTACGAATTTAAACTGCTTTTAGTTTTAAATAAAAATTCTTGACAATCTATCAGGGTTGGAATAATGATTATGATCGACTTTTACATTGGGACAAACTCTGACATTCCGAAAATATGTTTACTGCTCAAATGAAGACGTATTTCACATTGGGCATCTGCTTTAACGGCACCTGAGCAACAGGCACCTGAGGTATTCCACATACAGCACGTATCGATATTTTTGCAGGTGCCATTAGTGGAATAATTTGTTATTTAAAATTTTATTCCACAAAAATCGGAATACGTCCAAATGAAACATGAACGGATTATTTTCACGCAATCAATTTTATTTCCCATACTGAAAGTGAACATATTCTTATAAATAAACTTTCACCTTTACCCCATTCTTTAATAAAAAAGAAATATGTTTTGAATTACCTATTATATATCATCTCTCTTTGAATCTCGCTGCTGTAAGAGGTTGTGATAGGCCCCAGGGGCTTAGTAAATAGTGAAGTGAGGTAGTACTTGTTTTGGTCCATCTTCTGATAATTAGCCTGCACATGTTTGTGTATTAAATTCAGATATTTTACAAATTTTCCGCAGGCCTCGCCTGTAAACTGAAACAATAAAGAGTTTTTCAAAACCAGGGTATTTGTGGTGAAGTTTAACAAAAATAAATGTTTAGATTTGTTCAAAGCTTGGGGTTTTAATTCATACCTCTTCTAATTGTGTTGTTGCAATAAATATAAAGATACAGCTAGATACAGAAGAAAAACTATGAGATAGCTTTCAGTTTCAATTCAACACTTACTTCGTCCTGTTGCAGCGGTAAAGCACGAAATTTTCGACGCAACAAAATGTCGACTGCTATCAATTTTTTCGAATCTGAATAGCAACCAATTACGATCGCCTTATAGCGGGGGTGGATTACGAAGTTCTTAAGAGCGACTGTCGACTCCTGATCTGATAAGATGTCTGAAAAGAAAATGATTTGATTGTTATGATACTGAATTGCAAACAAGCAGATATTCATAATACTAGAGGCATCGCCGGTGCATTGCCTTCCCAGAGGCATCAGTCCTATCTTGCTTTTTAAAACGGACCTCAACACACTGTCTGTCGGCAGCCATAGCCATAATCTAATAAAATTGTTGTGTTCCTTTTAAAATTTTGATGTAAATTGATGGCCTGAAACACAGGTTTTCACAAACCTAGATCAGGGAAGTCTATATTACAGCTAGAATTAAAGTTACCTTGTTTGTAATTAATGTAAATCTTATTTTTACTTTTTAACTTGAATAAGTAAATTTTATTTTATTTATTTTTATTTTTTATAGATTGGTGGCAGTCAAGGAACATAATACCTACGGCGAGGTGGCAGTACTTCCACAAACAATTTCCTCTTCAAAGAGCACTACTGTGCGTTACAACAAAATGGTAGCTCCACACGCTTGCCACTTGCCACAAGGTACAAACGCTTGGATATATTAGGTGATGCAAACAGCGATATCCACACGCTTGCGAGTGTGCTGTTGTGTTTGAAGGAAGTAAGCATGACGGACGTCGAGCTTTTGTTTGCTTTATCGTTTTATTAACCTATTTTTATTATAAAAAGAAGCGAAATGAAAAGGAGACTGTATTGATTGTACAATTTAATCCAAAATAGGCTTGGTAGTGTCGTTAATTGTAAACGGCACTACTAGTAGTGCGGCTGGTAGTCCTTGCCAATAAATGGGAAAATAGTAAACGGAAAATTCGGCAAAGAAAATGGTGGATGATAAAAATTCATAGAAACCGTACAATGTATGATTTTTTTCCAGTCACCAGTGTGCAAGCGATTCTCTTAACGCACAAACGTGTAGATGGATCCCAAGCGCTTGCCACAAACTTCTTCTTGGTCGTTAAAAACCGACACTCGCTCGGATCGGTCGCAAACGCTTGCAAGTCTTTGAGTAGACTTGCAACCGCAGCCAAGGCAAACCAAGGAACATACACTAGAAACCTATGAGGCAAGCGCTCTATCCACACGTTTGAATTTGTGATGATTGGTCGAGGTTTGGCAAGCGTGTGGAGCCCTCAAAAAAGTTCCTTAGCCGTAATGTTGCCCAAAATGCCCGCCCTTCACAACTTCCTATGTTTTAGCTGGTAAGAAGAAGTGGCACAACAAACTGCATGAACGGCCTAGGCGTCCAATTAACTGGCTAATTTAACCAGATGGCTGCGACATATTCATTCATTTGGATCCATGTAGTACTCCCAGTATTAAAAAGTCTGTAAAGTAACTGATTAAAGCAGTAAATTATAAACTTACTTAATTTAGAAATGATTGGTTCCACTTGAACTTGTTGCCAAATCAAATCAAAAGCTTGTTTTTTAGCTTCAATATCCAAAACAGCGAGGCGAAACCTGCAATCAAATTATTATTATTTTTTATTTTGTTTTGTAAGGGAAAATCAACAACTAGTAGTACATTAACACGTTTGGTCTAGCACCGCACTCGTGAGGTGCGCATATTATGACACAATATTTTCTGACTTATACAAAATGGACATAATGTTGATAAACGTTCTGCTCTTCAAGTATCCTAGAGTGTTGTAAGATAAGTCCCCAAAATTTGATTTGTTGTAGATTTAGATGTTTGACACTTGTAAGTGTTGCGGCGCAAAAGTTCAACAAATGGAATTTACTATGGTTTCCTGGCTTTGTAAGACGTAATACAAATAATTATCTTGAAAACTTTTAAGTCATCAGCATATAAGAGAAAAGAGTTTCGGAAAAAATGTTTAAGTATATCATTTATAAACATAATAAATAGTAGAGGCCTTAAAATTGAATCTTGTGGCACTCCATAAGTGACTTGAATGCAGCTACATTCCAAGTCATTATTGACAACCTTCTGGGTTCTATTAGTTATTTAGAAGACAAACCAACGAAGGAAATCCCCCGGATACCATTGTATGCGATTTTATCGAGCAGCAATCTATGATCAACTTTATCAAACGCTTTCTGAAAATCAGAAAACATCGCGTCAGTTTTTTGCCTGTTATCAAAATTTTCGCACAGTTTTATCCATGTAATTTAGGTTTCTGATATACAGTTTCAAGATAAGTAAAGTTATAGGTACGTAATATGTAGGTACTTTCTTGCTGTGGACTTTGTCGACAAAGTGGGTCATTTTTGGTTGGAATTCCCCTTGTCAACTAACAATCAATGGATAAATCGCTTGTGATCGATAAACGTGATAATTGATAAATCTTTCTATTTAATGTTAACATAATTATGTTCGGGTTTTCCAATGTCACAATTTTTATTTCTCTGTCATACTATGACAAGGGTTTTGCTGGTTCTGCTGGCTTTCTTACTTAGGAATCACAAATAAAATTAAGCCAAAAAATTCGATAATACTCACGGATGCTCTGTTGGTCCAAAAGGACTTCCCACACTAAGTAGCTTGGTAACTTCACACATTTCAATTTCACACTTTCAACTACTACGCCAAAACTCCGCAGGAAAGATAATAGAACCCCGCACTCATGCGCCGCCATTTTATACGAGCCGCTTATCGGCGTCGATGGGCGAGCGACCGGCGCTTGACGCCGACGAAACGAAACTGAAATCCAAGATCGATGCGGCGGCGAGGGCGGCGGCTGAGATATCATGTATGCACGATTACACATCAAGCTACACATTTCCAGTGTATGCTGATCTCGCATTGTGTAGGATTTTTGTACAATGCGAGGTCAGCGTATACTGGAAATGTATAGCTTGATGCGTAGCTGTGCGTACAAAAGGGTGATTATGTGAAGCACAGTTTTGGTGTGTTTTTGACTGAAAAACACAATTTAAATAATAAATAGGTACACAAATTAGTAAAAAAAATGCGCCAGATCGAGTCTAAAACACTCCAAGAATCACTCAAATTAATTCGATAACCGACAACAGGTGATTTATTTATCTTTTTACTTGTTGTTCTATCAGAGAAGATTTCATTTTCATTTTCGATTGCTGGGACAATGATCTTGCCATCCTGAGTTCCTGCAGAACTTTAGTGTAAAGTCAATCTGCCGAGCCTTTTCCCAACTATGTTGGGGTCGGCTTCCAGTCTAACCGGATGCAGCTGAATACCTGTATTTTAGTGCGACGGTATCAAGAAATTGGTGAAGTGAAGTGTATTCCGATTGTTTACACAAATCAATCAAACGGTCTTAATAGCCATACCACGGATTCTTTCAGAACCACCCGATCTAGCGCTATAAGACATGGCATTTCGCTTAACACTGTTCGAAGACATTTAAATGCAGCTGGGATCCATAATTATAAACCTGCCAAAAAAATAGAACTTACCGAAGCTCATCATCAAGCCAGGATAAGATTTGCAACCCAATATATGAATTTTGATTGGGAAAATGAAATAAGTAGTCATTTTTACCGAAGAAAAGCCGTTTAAGTCCGATAAAGATGGACGTAAAATACTGTGGAGCAGACCAAGCACCGCTACAACTCTCAAAATGCTCAATTACCTTTGAGGCCTAGGTGGCAGGTTATCACTGGGTAAGCAATAGTTAATTCAATTAAATATTAACATTAACCTACTCACTTGATTAAAATATAAATCAACTTAAAACATTAAATTCTAGATTATTTAAGATAAAGTTGTACAAGTGGTTAACTGAGTATAGCTTCTATGGTCTAAAAACTCTAAAAGAATTTATGGATAAAAAATGTTGATGTGTTTGTTGTAACATTTTCAATAACCCTCAAATTTGGCGTGCTATGTCTTATCCTAGCTAAACATGTTTGTGCCATTATAACTATGTCTAACACCATTGTATACCATATTTAATGCAAATAAATTATTTATTATTACTATTTATTTGCTAAATTGTGACTCATTAGCCCTGCGACTGTGTCTGTGCCGGTACAGTTTACTTTGCCGGAATGGGTCTAGTGTGAGGAGCCAGACCAAGAGTGATACAGAAACCCGCAGGGCAGCATGTGGCGAGCTGTCGGGCAGAAGTGACCCTACGGACCCTATCTCCCGGGAGAAGCCTTGTTCCTCACCTCTGGCTTGCCTTTAGTGGCCGGCTGGAGTGAACAATGACGAGGAACAGAGCTCCCACCTCATTCTTGTCTGGCCGGCTTGAGTGGAAATTCGCAAGAGCAAAATTAAATGTGCTCGGAGGAAGCAAGGAAGTATTCCAGTAAGATGCTGGTAGGGATCTTGACCGTATTTCCGGGATTGTCCTGATAGCCGTGGAATACCTCTCCATTCCTCTTAAGCACCTCAGGACATGTTGCTCCCTCGTTGCTACGTCACTTTGTGCTAGCGATTGTTTTCGGGGGCCCATTATTGAGTGTGCAAGTCACCCTCTGCCATTTTATCTGTGTATTTTATATTTAAAAACATTGGTCAGGCAGGGACCATACTTTTTCCATACTCCAACATAACCAGTTCACTAAGCCACCCAAACCGATAACCCATTTTTTTTTTCATATCCTGCAATAGTCCTACACCAACCGGGGGTTGTCCTTGGCTGCAATCGCATAGTGCGAAAAGGGATAATCGTTGGTTGGTGCATCATTCCTTTTAAAAATGTCTAAGCCAGTTTGCTTCGGCTCCTCGTACTCCAAAGGTCCGGGACCCCATGGTCCCGAGATATATAAACATAGAAAAAATTATAATTAATATGAATCATTACAGGTTAATAAATGTAATCAAAGGGTTTTTGCGGTGTCACTTTTAAAATGACTGACGTAATAATATATTAATAGAACCTACAAGACATGATAAGACAATGACATTGGTGCCGATTCTGTTGTCCACAAATTAACAAAATTTAAGTTCAGTGCATCTTTATCTTTCTATTTCATTAAGAAAAGGACAGAAGATAAATTTTAGTTTAGTTCTGTCAAAATGTCACTACTCCTTTAAGCTTAGACGTGAATAAAAACTTGCTATAAAATTAAGTCAATTTACGTCAGGCGTTGATTAATTTGACAGGACTAACCTAAATTTATATTCTGTCCTTTTCTTAATGAAATAGAAAGTTAAAGATGCACTGAACTTAAATTTAGTTTAGTTTGTGAACAACAGAATCGGCACCATTGTCTGTTTAAAGTTTATTAATAAAACTTTTGTGTGTTTTCAGGATATTGGGGATGGATGTCTTCGACGGGTCCTGGAGAGCTTGTCGAAGTCGGCGCTCGAATGAATGGCGAACGATTCTTGGAGATCTTAAGAGACGTGATGATTCCAACAGTGCGCAACGATCGACATAATTATTTGATTCAAGATAATAGTTCCGTGCATCGGCCAAGACTGGTTAAGGAGTGGTTTTCTACACAAAGATAAGATAAGTCTTTATTTGCCTTAAACATGGTATAAAGTTGTTACAGTTTGGTATCAATTGCATGCAAAATAAATAATAACTTAAGTATTTCATTATACAATTTTACATTACAGATTAATTGGTTCTACAATAATAGTCTTTTTGATCATCATCATCATCTGCCTAGCCTTTTCCCAACTATGTTGGGGTCGGATTCCAGTCTAACCGGATGCAGCTGAATACCAGTATTTTACATGGAGCGACTGCCTGTCTGACCTCCACAACCCAGTAACTGGGTAATACGATACCCCTTGGTAAGACTGGTTGTCAGACTTTCGAGCTTATGACGACCCGTAACGACTGTCAAAGATCCACAAATGACAGACGGGACCACGGCTTAACGTGCTTTTCGAGGCACGGAGGAGTCTCAGTATGTAACGATGGTCACCCATCCACGGATCAACCTTTCCAAAGTCTTTTTGATCATATCATTAAAGAATATTTCAACAAAAAAATAAAATGGCTGCCGCATAGCGGGGAAGTGTATTGGACCCAAGCTTAAAGTGTCATTGTACTTGAAAATAGTTTATATGAATATCGCTAGTCCATGTCCGGACACACCGTTTATGGAACTTCTGCCAGAGAATGAATGAATTAATGAAGAATGCATCTAAGAATCTTAAGTAGATAATGATGATTTTGAAAAAGTGTAAACTGATGTACAGTTATTATTGTAGCACCCAACTGATATGGTTTACCGATGACGACCTACGCAGAAGATGAATTTTCAAAGCGCGGGAAATGCTATTGACCAATCGGCACGCTCCGCGCACCGCGCTTCTTTTTTCCTGTACAGTTATTATTGTAGCACCCAACTGATATGGCTTACCGATGTACCTGCGCAGAAGCTGAATTTTCAAAGCGCGGGAAATGCTATTGACCAATCGGCACGCTCCACGCACCGCGCTTCTTTTTTCCTGTACCGCTATTGGTCGGCAGCTGTCATGTTAGCGCGCGCCGCGTAGCATGTTAATGTTAGTCAGCCGCCATACTTGCGAGTGAGACGGAACTAACAGCTACAGTGTATTATGAACCTTATAGTTGTTATCTAAGGTTGATTGTAAGTTTTAAGTTCTATCATTAATCTTCGGGGCCATGCTTTCTTTTCTGTGAGCGAACGATGATTCACGAATCGCCTTGTGAATGTTTTATTTATTTCTGTCGCAAGGTCGAACTGGCGAAAATAAAATAAATTCTCAAATGTTCACGTCAAATAATATTTTGTTTAGAGCAAGCGATGACACGTAAACATTACTTAACATTGTGCTCCTATTTCAAATAATCTAAAAAAATAGTTAAATTTATCTACGGACTGTATAATGTGTAACAAAGTGAAACTGGACGCATAAACTAACTGTGACAGTGTTATTGACGGTTATAGTGCAACAAAAACTAAAATAATAGTGATAGTAGTTTACCCAAACAGTGACTTGCATTTTTATGGAACTGGACGTTCGTAAGTTATTTCTGTACGTAGTTTATCATACTATGACATTCTGACAACTAATTCAGACAATAGACTTGAATAACGTTCTTCGTATGCACGGACTTGAGTGATTTTATAAATTTCGCAAGAAAAGTTTCGTTTTTTATTTGAAACTGAACGCCGACAACGCCATCTTAAATCAAACTCATAGAGTAAAGTAATATGATCAAACTCAAGAACTAAATAAATTGTTACCCAATCTCTAAACAGTGTTGCCAGAGCAGATATACGACACGGTTAAATGAGTGTTGAGTTCAGAGACATCTATCGACCTTAGAATAAGTCACATTAATAGTAATCACTGTGTCTTGCGGTCACGATACGACCACCAACTTCATCTAATATAAAGTAAACCGTCTGACCTAGAGGCTTGAGGACCTGCCTGCGGAACATTGTGACTCGAGTTCGAAACTCACCGAACATAATTATTTTTGAGTTTAACATTAAAACTTAACAATGAATTTCTTGGAGAACATAACGTTCCGGCGGACCCGCACACGATCGGAGCCAAATGATGACGAAAGTGATATTTTATCACAAACTATGAACTGTACGACAAGTAGTTTGCCAGATATATCTGAAGACGAAGACGTCTCTCAAATAAAATTATTAAAAGATGAGATCGCCAAGTTAACATCACAATTAAATAGCGCACATAAAGAAATTGAAATATTGTCAATAGAGAACAGTACCTTAAAGAAAAAGAATGAAGAATTTAATAAGAAAAATGATATTTATAAAAAAATTGTAAACAGTCCAGGAAAAATAAAAGTTAAGACAACAATAATGTCGCCCAAAAATAATAGTACAAAAACTAAACAAACCCAGACAATTCAAACTATCGGAACAGACCAATCTTCGCCTACGAATAAAAATAAAACCAGAAGCAACAATGCCAGCTCATCTAACACAGCTCAAAACATACGAAGCACAACAACTGTTAAAGAACCGTCCACAAAACATAAAATATGCCTTATTAGCAGCGAAACTTCCAATAGGTTATATACCATTGCTGAAAGGACAAAGTTATGTAATTATGAAATCTGTCATTATCGGAAACCAACATGTGGATTGCGACAACTTCTTGACAAAATTGAACGAAAACTGCTAAACTTCACGCACTCTGACTATTGTGTCATTTATATTGGCGACGAAGATTTTCGTTCAACACATAATTATATAGAACTTGTTATGTTTATTAGAGAAAAATTGCTACCATTAAATCACACAAACCTTATAATCTGTTTACCAACTTTCAAATATATGACAAATGGTAACATAATGTTTAACAGCCGCATAGAAAATTTTAATAATCTTCTGTACTTAGATGTAAATACATGTAACTATGCATATCTCCTAGACTCGAATCTTAATCTACCTTACGATTATGATACGTATAGCAAACATTATGGAAATTTAAATAACTATGGTTTGGAGATTGTTGTATCAGATTTGCAAGAATTAATTTTAAGCTTATGCAACCTAAATACTATGCACTCAGAAGTTAACTGTCACACTCAAAATCAAAGTCAAAATGAAATATCTACCGATTCGCAACAGATAAACTCACAGTTTTTTCGTTAACTACCTAAATATTCTACACCAGAACATAGCAGGACTAATGAATAAATCAGATATGTTGACTGTAAAACTAGTAGAATTATTCAACAAAGGAACTATTATAGATGTTATTTGCGTTACAGAACATTTTATACAAACGGGTTATGAGGATTTACTACACATATCAAATTTTTGTCCAGCTGCTTTCTTTTCCAGAAACACAAAGAGAGGAGGCACATGCATTTTTGTTAGAGTAGGATTGCAGTTTAGAGAAATCACGGATATAGCAAAACAATCAGTTTCAGGCATCTTTGAATGCTGCGCTGTAGAGATAATAGCTTACAATATTATTATTATTTGTTTATACAGGATTCCTAAACATAATTATGACGTGTTTTATGAAAAATTAGATTATATCTTGACTAAACTTAGTATATCTTCAAGTAAGAAAATAGTCTTGTGTGGAGATTTTAATATTGATGTTCTGAAAAGAAGTAAAACTACATTGGAACTCGAATGTTTTCTAATGAAGTTCAATTTAAAACTAGCGCTTTATACGCCCACTAGGTTAAGTAGTCACACCTGTATTGATAATTTTGCGCACAACTACCGGAAAGAATACAAAGCTGAAGTTGTAGATTTGGTTCTCTCAGATCATACATCTCAGATCCTTAAAGTGCCTATTAAGAAAACATGCAAACTAAAATATTGGAAAACTAGAAAGCAAGATATATGCACGGCAAATTTAATTACTTTTAAAACGCATCTGAACTGCCTGACTTTTATGACAGTACATGATGCCACGGACGCAAACGAAGCTTTTGACAATTTCATGGACGATTTTTCTCTTTTATATAAATTATGTTTTCCGGAAAAAATTATAACTATAAAAACAAGCATCAAAACGAAATGGATCTCTCATGGAATAAAAATATGTAGTAAGAAGCAAAGGCAGTTACTTTGGGCCCATAGAATAAACACTGACTCAAAGATTAAAATAGTTTTTAAAAACTACACCAAACTTTATAGGAAAATTATAAAACTAACACAAAAAGCGCAGAATAATCATTTCATAAATACCGCCCAAAATAAAGCAAAAGCCACCTGGCAAATAATAAATTCATCCAAGATGTGTTTGCCGCAGGAGCCTATAATGTGCATCAATAGAGACAATTTGTCGTTTACACACCCAGTGGACATTGCAAATGAATTTAACAATTATTTTATTGATGAAATTGAAAACAATGTAAAAACTGACATCACAATGAATAATTTTAATGTAAATAAACAAACATCAAATTCGCTATTTATGCAACCCGTAACTATTGACGACATAATAAAAATAATCTGCAGCCTAAAAAACACCAATACATTTGGATATGATGGCATTTCTACAATAGTAGTCAAATTTACCAAAGAAATAATAGCAGCACCATTAGCCCATATCATTAACTTGTGTATAGCTGATGGCATATTCCCAAACAAGCTCAAAAAAGTTATAATAAAACCCTTATACAAAAAAGAAGACAAGACAAATTTAAAAAATTACAGACCTATTGCAAAAATTCCAATTTTTTCGAAAATTTTTGAGAACGTCATCTCTCATTCTTTATACGCCTATTTTGAAAAGTTTGAATTATTTTGCAAAGAACAAAAGGGATTTCGTAAGAATACCACGATTAATATGGCACTTTTTGATCTACTAGCTAATATCATGTCATCTGTAGATAAGAGAAATCCTGTCTGTGCAATTTATACTGACATGACCAAGGCTTTTGACTATGTGGACCATAAGATTCTATTACAAAAATTACATAGATATGGTATAAGAGGCAACATCCTGCAACTAATAGAATCGTACTTAAGTAATAGGATTCAATTTACAGAAATTTCTAGAGTATGTCCAAAGAGTAAATTAGAAACCATTTATCTATCAAACCCAAGACACGTAAGATATGGCGTCCCGCAGGGTAGCGTACTAGGGCCGCCACTTTTTTTAGTATATATAAATGATCTCCCGAAGGTAACATTAAACAAAATGGTTCTCTTTGCAGATGACAGTACAGCTGTAATAAAGTGTACAAATATAAATAATTATCAGCATGACATCAATAATTGTTTACATGACATTATAAATTGGCTAGATAACAACAATTTAATTATAAATCTCTGTAAGACAAAAGTTATGCACTTTCATCAACGCTGCGAAAACCCAAACGTATCTATTACCTACCGAGGCTGTGATATTGAGGAAGCAAAAAGAGCTAAGTTCTTAGGTATAGTGATCGACAACAAACTCACATGGAAACCTCATGTTGAAGAACTGTGTAAAAAGCTAAGTAAATCCGCATATGCTCTCTTTCAACTTTCAAAGAAAGTCAACAGTCAGGCTCTCTTAACGGCATACCATGGACTAGTTGCCTCTGTTTTGCGGTATGGCGTTATTTTTTGGGGACAGTCTACTGATAAAGAACTTGTGTTTAGGATGCAAAAGCGTTGTATAAGATCTATGTGTGGTCTTAAAACAATAGATAGCTGTGTTCCCTATTTCAAATCTTTGAAAATATTAACATTTCCGTCTTTATATATATTGGAAACGGCTTTATTTGTGAAAAATAATCCACATTTATTTCAAAAATTGTCGGCAGTCAGAAAGAATCCAATACGAACTCAATATGTAAATCAATTGTGTCAAGTGAAATGTAAAACCGCACTAATGCAAAAAAGTTTTTTTGGAATTGCCCCTCGCATTTATAATAAAGTACCTAATACGATTAAAAATATGACTGTATTCAAATTTAAAAGGGCACTAAACAAAATATTAATTGACAAATGTTATTACACAATTGATGACTTCCTTAATGATGATGCACTGACTGATTGACATGCTACTATTTCCATTTGACATTTTATTTTATTTTATAATTCTTCAACCTTTGATACCATTTGACGTTTTTTTTTTTTTTTATTAATATGACAATTATTGTAACTTTAACGATTTGACATGTAATTCAAACGATTCGACATTAATTTTGAATTTTGTATCATTATAAATTGTTATTTACATCTAAAATGTCTTTTAAGTTTATATACTTAAATTAATATGTTTTGCATGCCCATGTGACGGTAGAGCATGGAGCACTATTATATAAAAAAGAAAACATCTATGTACTAATCACCCATGTTTGCAAACAAATAAATGATTTGATTTGATTTGATTTGATTTGCCTTATCAGTTGGGTACCACTGTACCTTAAAAGGAAAGGAGGATACATGCAAAATAACTACCTATTAAAACAGTTTGTAAAAGATATTAAAATCTAGGAATTAGACAGACCAACTGACTTTGCTACCATTCTGAACAAATGCGCCTATCAGTGCCATCCTGCCTGTAGATGTCAGGATGGCACTGATATGATCCAAAAAAGTCGACACAAAAAAAAAATCTAATTTCTAGCCCCGAACTTCTAATCGATCTAAAATCGCGATTATCTAACTGTTATTTTTAGCGTATCGCTGTGTGAATGCTAATCGTCTGTTCGCAGACGCGCCGGCGCGGGCGACGGCGTCAGCACCGCGGGCGGGCGGCTGTGTCGGAAACTGCGCGCGCAACGCATCGGCATAGCACCTATTTGCATAATTTAACTTGTATATGCGTATACCTAGTGCGTCATACTCAAGGCCTGACTTCCGTAACTCTTGTTGCTGACTCAACATATATCCCTGGCCACTGCGCTGTCCTATTTACTTGTGATTTGTCTAAGCATATTAGCCGATCTCTTCAACATCAGCCATGAAGGTGATTTATGCAATATTTGTTTTAACCTAGTTATTAATACCTACTGCAGACGCAATCGTAATCGTGTAACTAATTGCAAACAACTATTTACCCTAATTATTAGTTTTTAAGTAAATTATAACATAATAAATTAACTAGCTATCTCATTATTCTTAAAACTTATGTTAAATATTGTTAAGAAATCAGTTGTCCTAATAATAATCATAAGAACTAATGCCGCCTGTGATACAGGTTTATCCTAGTACAGGCATCATACTTTGTAATACTTACATTATTTCGAAGCTTTATATTGTATTTTACCAATTTTTATTTTTTGAATACTTAAATTTATTATTATTCTTTATTTCATTTTTCATACATATAAATTATATTTTTAAATATTAGATTAAAAAAATATATAAAACATTTAAAAATATAAAATTATTATCTTTATTTCATTTTTCATACTTATAAATTATATTTTTAAATATTAGAATAAAAAATTATATAAAACATTTAAAAATATATTTTTTTTTTTTTTTTTTTTTTTAATATATGTTTACATATCTCGGGACCATGGGGTCCCGGTCTTTTTAGAAGGCGTACGATGGCCGAAGCAAACTCGCAGAGGCCCCTTTGACAGTTTCAAAAGGAATGAGGCACCAACCAACGATTATCCTATTGTATACACTATACAAGTGCACCCAAGGACAACCCCCGGTTGGTGTAGGACTATTGCAGAACATGGAAACAAAACATATTGGGTTATGGGTTTGGGTTGCTATAGTAGATTGGTTCAAGGAGCACCACAAGCTGTATAAAAGCTGTATTTTAGTTTATTTTTATACCACAGGCTGTATAGTGAGGCTGTACAAGGGCTGTATCAGCGCTTATACAGCCCTTATATGTAAAAATTGGGCCCATTCTTGTACAGCCTAATGCGTTATTATGGCTGTACAGTAGCTGTAGAAGTAAAAAATAGGCTGTAATATAGCTGCAGTGGAGCTGTAGTATGGTGTAAAAGGAAACCACAGGAATATAGTTATCTTCTTAAAGATAACGGTTCTTAATCGGTTTTTTAAGAGAATCATAAAGGGAAAATTTGTGAAACTTGTCAAATATTTCTATTTTAGATACATAAATGGCGATCGATTAATATTACATGCAAATTTATAAATCAAGTAATGATCTTGGACTTTCTATGTGATAATTTGTACATTCGACGTGCCGATTTAATTTTGTTGTGAAATTGTGTATAGTTTTGTGTCAAAATATTCACGCGCCCGCAATATAATCAAAATTAAGTAAAAAATATAACTTACTTACCCGTTGGTAAGTAAGTTTATGGTTTTGAGGTTAGAATAATATAATATGCTTGAAAATACTGCATAATATTAGAGTACACTCAGTATTTTAGCTGTAAAATTACGATAGCAGCTGTAGCTATTGTCAAATATCGTTTGATTTGTATTATGTTTTGTTTTTGTTTATTCAAAAATGGCGATAAATATTAAACAGCCTTAAGTATATCTGGAGGGTATTATAGGTCCTGTAGATTTACTACGCAGTTCTTAGATTCCATTGTACAGCTATTGCCTTTAAATAGGCATTATATTAGAATATTTTTAATATTTAGGCTGTATATCAGTTTTCAAAACATAAATTGTACAGCTCATTAGGGATACGTATTCAAAATGAAAAACCATGTATAATATATCGCTAGCAATTGTTAGATTTCGCCGTTTACATCGCTCGCGGCTTACACAACGTGATTTTAAGTGTGTAATATGCTGAAGGCAAATTGAAGCAGTTTGATAGAATCAACAGACGACGCACCTACTGATAGACACATTACTTGTAAACAAACAACCGTGAAGGTAACCTCGTCCATAGAACACACACACACAGAGCAAGACAGCAGCGTCACATTACCAGCAACACGATTAGTTTATAGATAGTGCCTGGACAGCGCGCATGCATTTATTTGTTCTTTTCGATCCTTTGTTTGACACGTCGTAAAACTCGTAGGTAGGTCAAAAACAAAACAAAGCGTTAGAAAACGGTAGTTCGTTTAAAAAATATATTTTACTAAGAACTATGTGCTGTAGTGTTTTTAGTGTGTGGTGTTGTGTGCCTATTTTTTTTTCATATGTTTTTCAATATTTTTCAGGAAAATATGCCGTTCAAAATAATTGAAACAATAGAAAAAGGCTGTTCACGCGCTTGCGTGAGATATTAAGGGATTTTAGATAAATAAAAATACTTTTTGTTAACTGATTAGGTACTTATTTAGCAAAGATTTACATGTGCTAATTTATGTCTCTGGACCCGTTACATTTCCCCGTCGACCGTCGCTGGTGGCGCGCAAAAGCAAGTGGGAGCCCCAGGCCCTCGCTGCTCGCGTCGCCGGCGCGCGCGCCCTCTATCGCCGCATCGGAGCCTTCCCGCGGTTGGCTCGCGCAGGGTGGCGTGATGTAGGCGCGCTGTGATTGGCTCGCGCCGGTGGCGCGCAGTACCGCGCGTCGGCCCGCCGCCCGACTGTGTTGCCAGGCGGCGCAGGCCGGAACATCCTCCCAGGCGTTGAAGGATTCAACTATCTGACGTGTCCCAGAAGAGGGGACACATCGTGCGGACGGCTCGAGTGACCGTCCCCTTGGTGGTGGAGACGTCAGCCACCCGGGTGACCCCATCGGGGCCGGGGTGTAGGCGCGTGACGCGCCCCAGGCGCCACTGAAGCGGCGGCAGGTTTGCCTCGCTTAGAAGCACGAGGTCGCCAAGGCAGATGCCTCGTTGCTGGGTCCTCCATTGGGACCGCTGCTGGATTTCGGCCAGGAACTCCTTCTGCCACCTGGACCAGAACTGTTGACGTATTTTCTCAATGAGTTCGTAGCGATTTGGCCGCAGTATGGTGATGGGTGGCGATGGGATGGCGGTCAATGGCCTGCCCACTAGGAAGTGCCCTGGGGTTAGCGGAGAGGGATCATTTGGATCTGACGAGAGGGGAGAGAGGGGACGGGAGTTTAGTATGGCCTCAATCTGCGAAAACAGCGTAGCCAGCTCTTCAAAAGTCAAACAGGCCTCCCCAGCTACTCTTTTTAAATGGTATTTAGAGGATTTTACCCCCGCCTCCCATATTCCCCCAAAATGAGGCGAATACGCAGGGCCAAACTCGAAGCGGATTCCCTCGTTCGCCGAGTAATTAAAAACAGACTCTTGGCTCTTCTGCAACATTCTACCCAGCTCATTGCACGCGCCTATAAAGTTTCGGCCATTGTCGCAATAGATCGCATAGGGTTTACCTCTCCTAGCCACGAACCTACGGAGGCATAGAATGAATCCTTCAGAACTGAGATCGCTGACTACTTCCAGGTGAACCGCCTTAGTAGTTAGACAAACAAACAAGCATAAATAAGCTTTACTTATGCGGTTCCCTCGGCCCTTACGGCTTGAAATTCTAAAGGGGCCCGCAAAGTCTACGCCACAGGAACTGAAGGCGAAGCTACTGTCGGTTCTTACGGCTGGCAAGTCACCCATGATTGGTTCGAAATGTTTACCTCGCAATCGCGTACATATAACACACTGCTTGGTAACAGTACGAGCTAGGTTTCTCCCTCCTATGGGCCAATATTCTTCACGAATGGCTGCGAGCAGTGCCTGAGGACCAGCATGAAATAAACGTAAGTGTTCATGTTTAACTAACAGTTTAGTGACACTATGTTTCGCATCTAGGACAATAGGGTGCTTCTTATTATAATCAAAGTTAGAATTTCCTAGACGGCCTCCCACTCGTAGCACCTGTTCCGAGTCTACAAAAGGATTAAGTGGCAACAGTTTAGATTTGTTATGTAATTGATGCCCTTTACTTAACGTTTCAATATCTTCATAGAATGTCTCAAACTGACTAATTTTAATTAGAAGAATGCATGCCCTTTGCAGCTCTTCAGCTGACAATGCCTGACTTGCATTTCTTTGACCTTTACAGTTTCTAATAAACCTTAGTACATAGGCAACTGTTCTATTCAGCCGTAACCAATTAGAAAACCTATTGAAATCGATCACCTTAATATTATCTAAACTTTCCTTATTATTTGTCGCAAATGAATATGAGGTAAGCGATTTGACCTCAGGTAAGGGTTCCTCCTCTAACGGAAGTCGCTTGGTGGACCACTCGCAGTGCTCTTGTTTTAAGAAAGGAGGGCCTTCCCACCAAAGAGTTGAACTCTTCAACATAGGGGGGTCTACCCCTCTTGAAGCCAGGTCAGCGGGGTTCAAGCTTGTGGGAACATGACACCACTGATAATCAGCTGTTAGCTCCTGAATCTCGTTCACTCTATTGCGCACAAATACTTTCAATGAATTCGGCTGCATTCTTAGCCATCCTAATACTACCATGGAGTCTGTCCATATTATTTTCTTATTTATTTTACATTTTAAAGACTGAATGACTTTCTGACAAAGTCTAGCTCCGAGGAGCGCTCCACATAGTTCTAATCTAGGAATGGTCATTGGTTTAATAGGTGCTACCCTAGCCTTTGCACATAATAGGCGTGAAGTATAAGCATGATTACTACTCTTAGACCTTAAATACACACATGCACCATATGCAACTTGTGAGGCATCTACAAAACAATGCAATTCAGTGTGTTCTGGCATTTCACACAGGGCATGCCTAGGTAGATGTATATTATACAAACAGGATAAATTATTACTAAAGATTAGCCAGTCCTTGACAAAATTATTGGGTATTGGCTCGTCCCAATCTAACTTGGCACACCATAACCTTTGAAGTAATATCTTTGGTTTAATAATTGCCGCACTCAATAATCCTAATGGGTCAAATATTTTGCATGTCATAGAAATGATCGTCCTTTTAGTTATCTGAGAAGCAAGGGGTACATTGGTAGAAAATTGAATTGTGTCACTCACCGGAGACCAGTTTAATCCTAACACAGCTGATTCTTTGCAAAGATCTAAGGTATCACTATTAAGTTGTTCCTTCTTGAATATCTGTGGACAATTGGTACGAAACTTCCTAAGTATGAACCCAGCTGGCTCTAAAATTTGAATAGTACCTTTATAAATGTGTGTCAGCTGATCTTCTGACGCGCAACCGGTACTTAAGTCATCTATGTAGAAGTCAGTTAGGATAATATTTTTTATAAGCTCGTCATCACACTCTAGTGCTAGTTGTTGAAGACACCTAGTACTAAGGAACGGCGCAGATGCTGTACCATAAGTTACGGTATTCAACTGATATATTACAATGTTGTGAGTTTTTTCACACCGCCACAGTATTAACTGCAAATTGCGTTGAGACTCATCTATAGCAATCTGCCTGTACATTTTAGCAATATCTCCAGTGAGCACATACCTATGCTCTCGAAAACGTAATAATATGGACATTAAGTCACTCTGTATGACTGGCCCCACTGCTTGAATGTCGTTCAGCGACTTACCAGATGTGGTTTTTGAAGACGCATCGAAAACCACTCTAACCTTAGTAGTCTCACTGTGTTCTCTGATAACACAATGGTGGGGCAAATAGTACCCAAAACGAGGTTGTGCAATTTCAGTTAGATGACCTAACTCTTTATATTCCTTAATGAAATTGGAATAAGCTTCCTTTAATTGAAGATTCTTATTTAACCTACTTTCTAAATTTAAAAATCTTTTCCTAGCTATAGCATAAGAATCTCCTAAGGCACTCTTAGGTGCTTCCTTTAGAGGCATTAACACTGAAAATCTACCATTAGCTAGGCGTTTGGTGTTTTCAACAAAGTGCTTTTCACAAAAATGTTCATCAGGTGAACGAGAAAATTGTTCAGAATAACCTTCTTCAATTTCCCAAAACCTTTTTAGGCAATCCTGTAATTCTTGACTAAAATTACAAGTTATATTGAGGGATTTTAGGCTACCTTGCCCTGTAGGGCCAGACACTAACCAACCTAGCTTGGTGTCTTGCAATGCAGGTTTATTCTTACCTAAATTTATGTGATTCGAATTCACAATAGACCAATATACGTCAGCACCCAACAAAATGTCTATTTGAGATGGTTTATAGAAGGTGGGATCTGCTAGCCTAACTTCCTTTGGTATCCTGAGTTGCTGAACGTTGACCTGTATATTAGGTAACGTGCCTATAATGTTTGGTACAACAAGACATTCAACTGGAATGTTGAAATTGCTTACCCGCGATTTAATCTTAATATTTACCCTTTCGGAAATATTAGAGACCGAATTATTTATTCCAGAAACATAAGTTGGACGTGATGTGTCACTTATTAAATCAAGTTTTTGTTTCATGGCATTCGACAAGAATGACATCTGACTGCCTGTATCTAACAATGCTCTTGCCTGATAAATTGCACCAGTTTGCCTATTGAGTATATCTACTAGAGCTGTGCCTAAAAGCACTTGACCGGCCGTAACAGCTGAAAGTGACACCGGTCCGGTAGAGAGTTCCGGAGAATCTGGTATAGCATTTGTGCCCTTTGGCTCGTTCCTATGAACTAGTGAATTATGTTTCTTCTTACAAACACGACACAGTGGCTTTATTTTACACTGGAATGAGTTGTGACCACTCTTGAGGCAATTCTTACATAATTTTAGCCTACTAATTTCAGATAATCTTTCCTCAATGTTCATACCTTTAAATTTGGAACACTCATGTAACTGGTGGGTATCACTACATACATGACACTTGGTAGGTGCCCCTGGTTCACTAGCAACAAATGTCCTATTAGTTTGTGGCTCCTTATGGCTACTGTACTTTCGGTCACCTCTATCATTATTAACCATGCTTGCGAAATGCATGGTTTCCAATATGTCTGCACGATTTCTTAGAAACATTGTAAAGTTTTCTAATTTATGATAATCTGGTAATGTCGACCTATGCTCTTCCCACTTTGTATAAGTGACAGTGTCTAACTTGGATGCTGTAATGAAGAGAACTAGTGCGTCCCATTTGTCAGTCGGCTGACCTAGAGTATTCAGCGCTCTCATATTCTTTGAGATATGGTCGACTAAGTACCTTAATGCTTTGTAGGATTCCTTACTACATTTTTCAACAGTCACTAAAGCTTTAAGATGATTATTGATGAGGATATTCTTATTATCATACCGCTCACACAGTAGTTCCCAGGCTAACTTGTAGTTATTCGAGGTAAACTCTATGGATCTAATTACCCCCTTAGCACTTCCTTCTAAAGCCGATCTTAAATAATGGAATTTATTTATCTCTGGAATTGAATTACTGCAATTAATAATGGAGTCGAAGGTATCTTTAAATTCCAACCATGTTAACAGGTTTCCATCAAACTGTGGAAGATGTATGGTAGGCAATTTCACTCCGTTAAATGCATGGGAACAATTACTTTGCTGGCGAGAACAATTGCTTTGTTCTTCGACACTATTGACCCTATTTATTTGTGACGAGGTAGCCTCAATCAAGTCTTGAGCTACAGAGAGAGCCGAGTAAAATTGACACTCTGTGGCCTCTCTTTCGTCTAACTGTTCATCTACATCGGAACACAATGCTTCTATTTCAGACTGCAACTCATCAAAAGTTTTGAATAACTCTTGAAACGTTGCTAGTCTCAATGAAAGCTCTTTAGCTTGTACATTGGTAATATCACTAGACTTCAATTTTTGAATTGTACTTAGATAGTCTATGAATTTAGTTAATCTACCTTTGATAGTGCCACGCCTTTTAATCAATTCTTTACTTTTGACCTTCAGGTCGGCATCTGCATTGGTCATTTTGATATTGATATCTAAACCCTACGCCCTACCAAATGCAATGCAATGAACTGAATAAATAAATGTGCAGTGAACCTGACAATCTTAAGCGCCGCTCCAGCACGTGGTCCCAGGACACGATTACCGGCGTCACTCGCAGCTGCGATGTAACAGGCGCGCCGAGGGAATCCGCTTTGCTGGCTGCACGGCGAAGCTGAACCGGAACAGTTGCCGTATGGCCGGAACTCTGAAATAGTCAGCCGGATTGCTGATTCACCAAGCAAGCAAATGTGCGTGCAGCTGGTTCACGCGCCTGCGTGAATAGGTTAGAATGGGAAGCAGGCAGGCACCTTGTAAGGAAATGCGTGCAATTCGAGTGCCAGTTTGCTTTGAGCAACTTAAATGAGGTTATGTATGCGTAGCGTGGGCGCCGCTTATGATAAATATAATGATCTTACAAGAGTATATGCAGTGCCCATGCAAATAAGTACCTATGGGGAAGGGGAAAAACTGCCCTTTAACACCTAGCACCCTCACCCGGCTCACACCCACGTGTAATTTAAACTGGCCGTTTTGCAAATTAAGGCCTCCATTGACAAGCAAGCCGCCCGCTGTTCCACAGCGTGAGGACACACAGAAATCGAGAATAAAGTAGGTAAGGAAAAGAAAGGATCAGGGCTTACTCTCCTGGGCTAGACCTTCGGTTGACGTGTAGACTCGCCGTCTTCACCGGGCTCCCTAAGCAGCTCGTCCGTGTCCTTATTCCTTTCGCACGACCCGGTTGCGCAGCCGGACTGGATGGGTGGCGGGCTGCGGCACTTGCTCCTGCACGCAGCGTTGCAAATATGGCGACGATCTTTGACGATTTTAGTAGGTAATATACGATGTAACGGGTCCTGTCACGGTCGCCACTTGTTCACGCGCTTGCGTGAGATATTAAGGGATTTTAGATAAATAAAAATACTTTTTGTTAACTGATTAGGTACTTATTTAGCAAAGATTTACATGTGCTAATTTATGTCTCTGGACCCGTTACATTTCCCCGTCGACCGTCGCTGGTGGCGCGCAAAAGCAAGTGGGAGCCCCAGGCCCTCGCTGCTCGCGTCGCCGGCGCGCGCGCCCTCTATCGCCGCATCGGAGCCTTCCCGCGGTTGGCTCGCGCAGGGTGGCGTGATGTAGGCGCGCTGTGATTGGCTCGCGCCGGTGGCGCGCAGTACCGCGCGTCGGCCCGCCGCCCGACTGTGTTGCCAGGCGGCGCAGGCCGGAACAAAGGCCAAAAACAACTGTGCATTATACCTAGTTTTTGGGAGTCTAATGGTATTTTAAGATGGCCAAAAAAGCGATTAGATATCAATAAATTGGTCAAGAACGAATATTCGCAGCCTGTAGATTTGGTCTTCTTCACATTGCTGTGTCAAAAGACAATTATTATCATCATACGACGAAGCAACACGAGAACTAGATCTCATGCTACAAAATAGCGACACCGAATTTGATAATCAGACAGAAGTAATCACAACAAATAGTAATATTAATAAATCACTAAGAGCTTTTTGAGATATATTTCTTTCTATAGCCCATTCCTTAATTTTACGACGGAACAGTAAATTTTCTGAAAATTCGTCTTCTTTACTTGTACTGCTGCATGAAAATATGTCATTATCAGTTTCCCAAGGTTTTATTAAATTTTCACTTTCAATATCAATGTTTGACGTTTTTGCTACGGAACCTTCGTAAGACGTCGACTGAAGTGGCGCTTGACTGTAGATTACTCGATTCATGACTACATTCTTTTCATTCTCTATAAATGACATCATTTGGTTGGTAATTTGTTATATTTTTATATTCTCTTTTAATCTTCCTTTTGACTCCACCGGACCTTTTTCCTTTTTTCCACATATTTTTATCCAGAATTACACGTTTATTTACTATTGCAAAGATAGACGACTGACAATAAAACAGACTAAAGCTGTACTATAGAATTAATTTATTATTATAGTGTTTTATCATCATATTTGTCAGAAGTCATAAAACTCTACCATTTACAAGGGTGTAGAATTACGCAATAATAATAAGTTTTATAAAGGAGTTTGCATATACTATTATACAGAATCAAGTATAGAGTGATACCATATTAACACATAAAGCTGTAGTAAGTAAGTGATCACATGCAAAATACAGCCTCTGTGCAGCTTGAATAATAAACATTAGCTTAAAGTGTCAAAAAATCTTAAAGTTTTAAAGTAGAGTTTTAATATTCCGTTTTAACACCTTTAGTTTACGCGGATTCTTTTATAAAGATTTAGTACAGCTTGAGCTGTATAATAACTGGTAAATCAACCTTATAAATATAGAATCTTTTCTTGACACCCTTGTACGTCTCCAAAAGAACTCTAAGTTCTATAAGTGCTGCATATTTGATGTCAGTAACGCCTAAGTGCTCCTTGGGATATCTAGAACTATGGAAAAGCTATGTCCCCTGCCTGATCAATGTTATGGTATAATGGATAATAAAATGGCAGGGGGTGACTTGCACACTTAATAATGGGCCCCCAGAAACAGTTGCTGGCACATAGTGACGTAGTGACAAGGGGGCAACACTTCCTGAGGTGCTTGAGGAATGGAGAGGTATCCCACGGCTTTCAGAACAATCCCAGAGCCTGGAAGATGGTCAAGATCCCTACGAGCACTTACTGGAATACTTCCTTCCTCCGAGCACGTTTGCTCTTGCGAGTCTCCACTCAAGCCGGCCAATAAAGGCAAGAATGAGGTGGGAGCTCTGTTCCTCGTCAGTTTTCACTCTAGCCGGCCAATAAAGGCAAGCCAGAGGTGAGGAACAAGACATCTCCCGGAAGGTAGGGTCCGTGGGGTCGCTACTGCCCAACAGCTCGCCACATGCTGCCCTGCGGGTTTGTGTATCTCTCTTGGTCTGGCTCCTCATCCTAGACCCGTCCCGGCAAAGTAAACTCTACCGGCACAGACCTAGAGTTCGGAGCGCGCAAGCCCCACCACGACGTCAACGTAGAGTTCTGAATTGGGGTTATTGGAAATGTCTGACAGATGCATTAGTAGCTTTTTGTCATAATGACAGTATTAGGTAAGGCTTTTGCAAACTGGCGCGATATCGCGGGTGCGATAGGCAACGCAACCCTTGTCGCGCCTGTTTGTGGGAAGCCTTTACCGTCTAAGATGTCCAAGAATCAATCTGCCTAGCCTTTTCCCAGCTACGTTGGGGTCGGCTTCCAGTCTAACCGGATGCAGCTGAATACCAGTATTTTATACGGAGCGACTGCCTGACTGACCTCTACAACCCAGTAACTGGATAATACGATACCCCTTGGTAAGACTGGTTGTCAGACTTTCGGGCTCCTGACGATCGTAACGACTGTCAAAGATCCACGAATGACAGCCGGGACCGACGTCTTAACGTGCTTTCCGAGGCACGGAGAAGTCTCGGTATGTAAAGATGGTCACCCATCCACGGACCAACCCCGGCAAGCGCAGCTTAACCTGATGGATCGACCCGTGCGGCTGTTATTACTTAGCCACGAGCTCCTCCGATGTCCAAGAATGTTGATTGTAAATAACTGATAGATTAATACTTAACTATCTCCCCACTACAGTCTTTTTTTTCGAGTTAAGGTACCTTCAACGCCCTGGAAGGTTTTTTTTTTTTTTTTTAATTATTTCATTCGCTTGTTTTTCTTTATGTTTTATTTATTTTCAAACTGTTTTTTAGTTTTTAAGTATCCGCTATTTGATACGGATACTTATTTTTTAAATTTCTTATTCGCTTTGTTGTATTAATATATCGATGGTGGAAAGGTAAAATGGCTAAAGCGCCAAAACGTGAAATCTCAGGAATGAATTTTAAAGTTTTTTTTTTGCGAAAAAATTTCGTAGAAAATTTTCTAATGGAAATATTTCTGAGTTACTTATATTTTCATGAATCATATTTTTTTTCCTGTAATATGTATTATAAATGGTTTCTATAAAACCTTTATTTTAGGAGATAGGTGTCGCTTTAGCAAAAAAAAATCGAAATTAAAAAAGTTCCAGTAAGCAAAAATTGCTAATATCCAAAAAACTTGCGTATAACATATAATTAATTACGCTTACTGTCAGAATTACAATTATTTAGCTATCTGAAATTTGCTAATGCAATTAATAATATCATAGAGTGTAAAAAAATAATTCTAACGAGCTGTTCATTTGAAATAAAGTTGCTGACGTTGAACTAAAACTAGCTGAAGAGCGAATAAATTGAGGGATGTATAATGGGAATGAGGCGTAACTTCTGAAACTCGTCGTTTTCTTTTATTTTCATTTAAAATATTGATTATTGCTAGTGTACAGTTTCTGTCAATAGATTATTTAGATTATGAGGCGTTAGCATCAATCTGTAACCTCAATCAATGTGTACTACCTACTATTAGGTCCGGAATATTAGCGGGAAGACTAATTAATTAATATTTAGCAAAAAATAAAGGAAATTATTTTATTAGCCAACTGGAATCAAGTCAAATAACGTAGGTAATTAGATAGGTTAAGTAGAGTTACTAATTATCTACTAAAATCAAAAAACCATTGTTTATCATGGTTAGTACCACTAAATATTCAATGTAAGTAATTAGTTATAAGTTTAAACAAATAAATCAACATTTAATAGATAATAAATGATCATTTTTAACCCCCGACGGAATAAGAGGGGTGTTATTGGCACGAAGATTCTGAAACTCAAAATAATTCTGTGCTTATTGTGCCATCTTCTTGCCATCTTCTCACACTCAACAACATCGTGTTACAATTTAACAAAATAGTCCTTAGAACACATACACATTTGAAGGATGATGCCAGGAAATGTATGGAAGCTGGTACCCGCTACAATAAGAATAAAATATACATCATTAGAAAGATATTAATATTGAATAATTCAGTTCAAGAATTTCAATGGCCTTTGTCCGATCGTAGTAATACAGGGTGGAAGTTGTGACGCCGTGTTGTAGCTATAGAAATACGGTCTTAGGAGACTGTCCTTAACATCTAGAGTACTTGCTAGCTATATTAATAGATATTGGAAAAATGGCACATTCAGCTAATAAATGGTCGGTCTATTCTTACACCTTATTTTTATGATGGCAATCGATGCAGTTTCGAATAAGGATTCAAAGACTTTTCAACTGAGGTAAGAGTACTTAGAAATGTCACAAATCACTTTTCCCATAAGTAAGTACCTACATTTCATAGTGATCGATCATCTTACCCCCGATCTTTTACGACGTTTGCTATTAATTATTTTAAATAAGGCGTTCATCATCTATCTAGTTTTTTTCCAACTACGTAAGGATTATCTTTGAATCTAACTGGATACAGTTGAATAGCAGTATTTTACATGGAGCGATTTACTATGTGACCTCTACAATACAGGCACTGGGATACTCCTTGATAAGCTGGATGTTCGACTTTCGGGCTTCTGACTACCCGATACGACTGTCAAAGATCTACTGTGTTAAATGTTAGTAGGTGCTCAAATACATATAACTTAGATAACTTGTTTATCAGTGTAATAGCTCGGGAAATTCAACTCAAACCTCAAACCTAAAAGCTTTTCTACTATTCAAACGAAACAGGTAACAATAACAAACCCCTTAGGAGATAGCCGGAGTCAACAAGAAAGACTGAACTATCCTAACCTAACCTGACCGAAGGCGGAGTCCAGAATGCGAATAGCTAAACAGTTGTATAACAGTAAGAAACAAAGTAAAAATAATAGTAAAAAGAGCTATCATGGCTATTGGAGGGGTACCAAAATGGGCATCATCTTTAAAATGGGCATTATCTTTAAATAACAGAATTTTAACTGCTTTATACGCTTAGTACTCATATACGCGAGCAGCACTTTGCCAATGACAGAGGCAACTGCAGCCGTCTGCCCCGTTGACGTTGCTAGAAATCACTAATATTCTAAGTTACACGCAAGAACAAAGACTTATGATTAGATTTTCAATGCTAACAAAATTTATTTACGAAGTACACTTACTTTAAATTAAGCAAGTTTTTAGTTCTAAAATCAATACCTTCTTACATTAAAGCATGTACTACTGACTAATATACAATTTTAAATAATATTTGGAATCTAAAACAACTCTGAACTATCGCTCTATACGAAAATATTTACGAGCACGATTGCTAAAGCGCCAAAGCGCTAAATAAAGCAGAAACGACTTTTGCTAAACTGCCACACAAGTAATGATGTAGTTCAGGTAAAACTACTAATAAGGTATTTATACATGAAATAGAGAAACGCAAAAATGCTAAAACATTGTCAAACATGAATGTACAGTGAGCACAATCACTAAAGCGACATAAACTTCAGAATCATCAAAAAAACGTCGCTTTAAACCATGACTACATGAAACAAGCAACAAAATTTGTACTGCTAAAGCGCCAAAAAAGTGCTCAAATCGACTCGAAAGGTAGACCAATCGACGCAGAAAAAAAAATCCAGTTCGGTGATATATATAACTCAATATCGACCAAAATGGCGCTTTAGCCATTTTACCTTTCCACCATCGATATGTATATTTGTGATAAATATTAACTTTTATAGATTTATGATATATAGAATAATAAATATAATATTGTTGGGGTATTTTCACGTGCCGTTGAAGCTTTTCAGCGTGCTCAGTATTTTGGTCACGTATGTTATGTACGCGCCAAAGACTTCTTCTTTTCTCGTAAGCATCCCGATGTCATATGCCGTAATGCCAAAACTCTGCCCTGGAAGGTTAGGTAAGGTAGGTCTTTAACTCTGAAGTTTCTGACATGTTGTCTCCAAGCAACGCTCCAGAGGCTGATTTCAACTGCAACAGGCTAAGATTGTAAACTACTCGGCGATGCAAGTACTTCTCTGTCAAAAACTTTTGGTGCTTTCAGACGAAAACCTTTATACAGTATGTTAACTAACAAAGGGCGTTCCCGTTAACCTGCAATAGTATAGTGTGTATACATGCTAAAAAAAATATATTACCAATAATTTTTTTTTTTTTTTTTAAATTTATGTAAGTAGTGATATGTTCACAAAACGATTAAATTTAAACGTAAAAGAAACACTCTGTACACGCACACTTGTATTTCAACGTAGAAAAACGAGTGTGACAAGTGGGCGTGTACAGAGAGTTTATTTTCCGTAACAATTTAATATTTCTTGTGAATATTTTACTATACAAAAATAAAATAAACTTTTTTTTTTTAATGGTAATATTTTTTTTTGCATGTATACACGCTATACTATTGCAGGTTAACGGGAACGCCCTTTGTTAGTTAACATACTGTATACCCATTTAAGTTCTTAAGAGTGATTTGTTAAGTATCTGCCATTGCAAAAGCTTCAATTTTATTTCCAAATAAGTTTTAAACAAATCTCCGGGACCATAATACTAAGACTCCGCTGTCCGTCCGTCTGTCTGTGTGTCTGTCTGTCACCAGGCTAGTATCTCATGAACCGTGACAGTTAGACAGTTGAAATTTTCAGTATTTCTGTTGCCGCTATAACAATAAAAACCAAAAAACAGAATAAAATAAATATTTAAGGGGGGCTCCCATACAAAAAACGTGATTTTTTAGCCGTTTTTATAGATAATGGTACAGAACCCTACGTGCGCGAGTCCGACTCGCGCTTGGCCGGCTTTTTACGTCCAATCACAATAACTCTACAACAGCAGCTCTTGCATACAAACTGCTTACATTCGCAATTAATTTGTTCACTTCACTAGACAATAGAGCGCCAATGTATGTCCTACTTATTAATATTCGAGGGACAGGACTCCGATGAAGTTTATTATTAGCTGTGTCATGGCGAAATTAAATGTCATGCGCCTGTGGCGGCCTCTCGTCATGTTGCAAACTCTAAGTTAGCAATGATTTCTGAATTGCATTGAGATTGTTCTAGTGTTTTATTATTTTGATAACATGTTTATTGTTTTAAATCACGAAGAGTAGTGGTGGCTTCCGGTACAACGACCACAAAATGACGAATTAATTTTACATGCGCACTTTACTCATTGAACTATAGATACTATAGATAGATTAAAGAATAATAATAAAAATAAGAATTACCCAAAAGTTATCGTAAGAATATTGTGAGTCTACTACAGCGACATTCAAACCAATGTACTCGTATTTTTACCGACTTCAAAAAAGGAGGAGGTACTACGTTCGGATGATTGTTTTTTTTTTTTTTTTTTTTTTTTTTTTATGTATGTTCACCGATTACTCCGCCGTTTGTGAACCGATTTTAAAAATTATTTTTTAGTTCGAAAGGGTATACTCCCGAGATGGTCCCATATAAATTTTATTAAGTTTGCTTGCGTAGTTCTTGCGCTAGCTTCAATATTACGTATTTTTCCCACAGTCTATGTAGACGATATCATTATTAGACTCCTTCACTGTTATTTACATAGCAGGTAGTAACTTGTATGGGGTAGGTACCACCACTAAAAAGTGAAAAATAAAAACTTTTTCCAAAAAAAAACAACCGACTTCAAAAAAAAACACTAAAAAAGTGAAAAATAACTTTAATTTCGGAAGTCGGTGGCAAAAAACGAAGATTAAAAAGCAAAGACACCGACTTCCGAAATTAAAGTTATTTTTCACTTTTTTAGTGTTTTTTTTTGAAGTCGGTTGTTTTTTTTTGGAAAAAGTTTTTTATTAAGCGATACTTCCTGCGGCTGAACACTGATTCCCAAAATACAAGCTCAAGCTTCGTTTGGGAATCAGTAGCAGTATTTCTGCAATACATAATACGATGCATAAGTCAGATTATTCTAAGTTAAGATGAATGTATTAACTTGCGACAATAAATATTTTTTTTTATTTTTTTTTTAACTAGGGTGAAGTCAGACTTCAAGAAGGAAGTTTCGACGTATGGTCTGAAATTGCTACAAATTGCTACGTGTGGTTGTAAACTCTGATGGTAGGAGCACTGTCCAATTCGACGTTTGCCGATCTCTGCTTATCCTTCAAATCAATCATCTGCCTAGCATTTTCCCGACTATGTTGGGGTCGGCTTCTACACTTTTACAGTATTGTACCGACTGCCACTCTGACCTCCACAACCCAATAACTCGGTAATAATACGATACCCCTTGGTAAGACTGGTTGTCAGACTTTCGGGCTTCTGACGATAACAACTGTCAAAGATCCACGTATGACAGCCGGGAGCTGTCATTCGCGGATCTTGCCAACGGCTTCCAAGGGAAGGAGGAGTCTCGATATGTAAAGATGGTCACTCATCCGAGTACCAACCCCGGCAAGCGTTCAAAATAACATGACTATTTATAATAAGTTCGTTTCATAAGTGCCCATGATGTAGGTTTATGTGAAATAAAATATTTTGATTTTGTTTTTTTTTTTTTTTATCATGAACAAGTAAACTTTCTCAGCTCTACCATCAGTCCAACAGCCCACAGCTAATTGACAGCGCCGTGTCGGATGGATTCCGCGTCATTACGTACGTCCTCTTTCGTCCGAATCTTATTTGAGTGCAGACGTGTTATCCAACCGTACCCGAGTGTCCCCCGCGCGGTGTGTGACCACAGAATAAATAAGAGCAGAATGAAAGCTTCCTAACAGAGCTCAAAATTCTTACCTTATTTCATAGGACTGTCACTCGGTTATTGAAAATCAAGTAATAAAAACTAAAACCCAACTACGACTTAAAAGGTATAAACAAGACACCACAGTCAGACAAATAAAAAATCCGGAGTCACACGTAATCTGTTCGATTTATGCCCTAACACGTGTGACTCCGGATTTTTATTTGTCTGACTGTGGTGTCTTGTTTATACCTTTTAAGTCGTAGTTGGGTTTTAGTTTTTATTAATTTTAATTACTTGTTTTTTTTTTTTAATTCTTTTGGGGTTATAATATATATATTTTTGAAATGTGCTCATTAAGTTCAATTCAATTTATACCCAACATGGTACGATTAAACCATTTTTTTTTTTAAGTTCCTCACTTTATGTCCTCTAGAGGGCGCCATTTTTAATTTAATGCGACTTCACATAGCCTATAACCAGCGGACGATCACGACGCTTCTAACGATACCTCATTTGTCGCATTGTGATTAGTGGTTTGGAAGATAGGAGGGAACAGATGAACATACATACATACATACATACATACCGGTCAAAATCATAACCCTCCTTTTTTCTTCGCCGTAGTCGGGTAAAAATAAAATAAAACCGTGCAAGTGGGACTCGAGACTCGGCAATGAGCACAGATGGTCGGACGGACGGATGGACAGAAAGGCTAATTAAAAAGGAAGGAAGGGTTAATTATATTAAGCCCAGGTACGCACGAGCGACTTTTTTTCACGCACTAGTTTAATACTCAATACTCAATTTTTTACTGCATTCCATATGTTACATAGATGGTATAATAAGTAAAAGTTTGTGCAGAATAAACAATTTTTCTTTCTTTCTTTCTTTCTTTCTTTCTAAAAGATCATTATGGACCCTGTCGGGCACAGCAAAATTAGGAGAGAGGAAGAGGGCTATGCAGAAATGTAGTACCTAGATTATTAGATGTATTTTAATTATGTAGGTAATATAAAATATTATTAGGTTAGTGTAAATAGGTATAGTATATAAGTTATTTTTATTATATATTATGAAATTATTAAGTTGAAGTATTATTAAATTATGTATTCATATTTATTTGATTTTCATATAAATAAATGATTTTCTATGTTCCATATTATATATATTTCATAATGTTTGGTGTTTATGAGAGAAAATAATTTTATTTTTTCATTTTTCTCATTTGGCTTTTGGGCTTCCCTTGGCATCTGGCGCCTAGAGCAACCGCTCCAGTCGCTCTACCCTAGGGCCAGTGCTGATCCTATATTATATTACCACTCTGTATGTGTACCTTGGTTCCGGCTGTCATTCGTATTCGTGTTTGACAGTCGTTACGGGTAGTCCCAAAAGTCTGACCACCTCTTGGTAAGACACCAAGAGGTGGTCAGACTGGTTGTCAGACTTTTGGGCTTTTGTTTCCCAAAAACCGGGTTGTGGAGGTCAGATAGTCATGCAGTCGCTGTAAAATATTCTAATTTCTGATCTATAATCCTATCTAATAATCTATAATTCCTAATTTCAAGGTCTCTGCTAATTTGGTACTACTAGTGCCAAGTAGATAAATAATGAAGTACCAGTGATTAATGTTGTGAGAATATAGATGACGCTATGTGTATTTCAAATCACGTAAAATTGATAAAATGATATCAAAATCACTACAACCCGCAGTTTTTGACAGATTTTGTATGGCATATCTTTGCCACCACTTTGATTGTGAGACCACTGACACGTTTGTAAATTAGTAGACTTGGCCCCCCGGCTCAATGACGTTTGTACCCGCTAAGCCCCGCTTCCCGCACGGTGACGGCGGGGGGCGGGGCGGGTAGCGGGGGGAGTATTGAGTTATTGAATTACAAGATTATAAAAAAAAAAAAATGCAATATCTAGGTGGTTAAAATGTATGGAACAGCATTCCACCTAGATATTGCACTTTTCTGTGAAACAGCTGTTTACATTTTTCGCGTCGATATTCCTACCAAGACTGAGTGGAGGTGTAGTGTTGGCATGTTTCACTGTATTGTTCGCAGCGTTATGTCTTGGTTTTTTCTTTGGCCTGAGATGCTGTATAACAGTTTTATTATTTACGTATAAAGTACCTACTGCTTATCAATAATATGACCAATTTCTGTCGAAGGACAGACGATTGGTAAATAGGTCTATTGTAGATTGCAGTAGATAGCTCACACTTGCATAAAAGTTTCATGATAAGATAATACTAAGTAACACACGTAAGGTACAACTATGTACAAGGTGGGCGGGGCAAATGATATGTGACTAATCCATATTTTTTGCTAATTTAATTGTGGTTATGTTGACAGATAGAGAATTAGTTGCCAATGCAATGGAGCGATACACACAGCTCATGTAATGACAGAGATTTTGAAACACCAATTTCTGGGCTGCATATTGTGTCGTTTTAGCGATTTAAACTGGTCGGCCAGATCGCTAGATCTGACGGTGTCAGACCGCTAGATCTGACAGTGCCAGACTGCGAGATCTGACGGCGCCAGAGTTCTTTCTTTGGGGCTTTTTGAAATCTTGCCTTTACTAAAATAAACCACAAACAAAGCGTCATGAAAGCCAACATTGAAGAAAAAATCACCAAATTGGAGCCAGATAAATTCAAAATGCCGTAAAATGAGCACAAATGTGTATGAACTCAAGATAAAAAATTATATCGGTCAACTGGTGGATTTTTTTTTGTCATGTCATCAATTTACATCTAGATAATCTTACAATCTAGATAATCTTTCCGTGAAAACAAAAAAATGATGTAATTAATTGTGTAATTTATTTTTGTTTTTGCGAAATCGCTGTCGTCACCAAAAACCAGCAAAGTTCAAGGTGGTCTGGGCCGAACACGGTTGCCGCATATCGGATGCATCATTGTGTGCTATTCCCACCACAACATCATCATCATCATCATCATTTCAGCCGAAAGACGTCCAGGGCTGGACATAGGCCTCCCCCAAGCACCGCCACTTCTTCTCGCATCCAGCGCATTCCCGCGGCCTTCACTAGGTCATCGGTCCACCTTGTGGGGGGGCCTTCCAACGCTACGTCTTCCGGTACGCGGTCGCCACTCCAGAACCTTTCGGCCCCATCGGCCATCCGTTCTGCGGCAATACTTCGGGCTATGTCAGTAACCTTGGTTTTCCAAAGAATCTCTTCATTTCTGATTCGATCACGCAGGGAAACTCTGAGCTATGGGTTCCTGAAAACGTCCAATGGCATCGTGGAAGACCCTGCAGGCGTAGATGGCGGGACGAACTTGACGTACCTATATAGGAGGCTATGTTGGCTCGGGATCGAGGCGAGTGGAAAAGGAAAAGACGTGTAGACCTTTGTCCTGCAATCTGACAATGCAGGCTAATTGAAAATAAACTTTGTCGGCGTGACTTATATGTAAACCCATACCAAATTATAGCTTTCTAGTACCAGCACCGCGGACAGACGGACAGACAGACGGACATGGCAAAACTATAAGGGACTATTACGGACTATTATTATTAAGTTGACTATTACGGAATCCTAAAAAGACATTTGGAAAATTTACAAATCCTTTTTTTACATCTAAAACTAAATATATTCGGTGTTAATTATTATTTATTGCATTTCATAATCAATATCTTACGAGAGACATCTAGGTAGTTAGCCATATTTCATATTTCCTTTAAAGTAATTTTGCCAAATTAATCAAAACCGAAATAATTGACATCTATTTGCGACGTTGCCCACTTTCAGAATAAACGCTTTAAAATAATACTTCTCTAAGCGGTGGTGGTAGGTCCCCTGGTGGTTGAAAACCATGAAACACACTGTCTCCTTTACATGACAGAAAAATGTGTGAGAGCGAACGTACAACCCGTGGGCATAGGTAATAGGTAATAGGTAATAGGTAATAGGTAATAGGTAATAGGTAATAGGTAATAGGTAATAGGTAATACGGGCTGGTATCCGCAACTCCACGTCAAAGCGCGTATGGGTGGGAAATCACTTATTCGATCCACCCCAGCTCCTCCAAGAAGGCCAGCAACGCCTTGGTTTTACTGACCATCTCCCTTAGGGTACCTGGACCCCGTGGGCATAACATGGCACCCGGCTCAATGACGTTTATACCTCCCCTCGTTTCCCCGCACAGCGACCACAAGACGATACGATATCTGATAGATAAGGAACGGCGACGTCGGGGCGCCGCGCGGGTAGCGGGGGGAGTATTGAGATGCCATGTTAATGCGCACGGGTTGTAATTCGTCGGTGCCTAGTCGGCGCAAGCGCTTTGTTACTTAGATAAAGTGTGACTCATTTTGCAAAACGTCGCATTTTGATAACATCAACCGCGACATGCGCGCTATGCGTGTTTACCACTCGAGTTTTAGATTTTATATATTATAACATATATTATACATAGAATATTCTACACAAGGCTAAACATGTGGATATCATATAAAACAGACTGTAACATCTTTATACCAAGTTTAAGGCAAATAAAGACTTATCTTATCTTATCTTTGTGTAGAAAACCACTCCTTAACCAGTCTTGAGTCTTGACCGACGATGCACCGAACTATTATCTTGAATATAATGATTATGTCCATCAGGATATACGTTGCGCACTGGTGGAATCATCACGTCTCTTAAGAACTCCAAGAAACGTTCGCCATTCATTCGAGCGCCGACTTCGACAAGCTCTCCAGGACCCGTCGAAGACATCCATCCCCAATATCCTGAAAACACGCAAAAGTTTTATTAATAAACTTTAAACAGACAATGGTGCCGATTCTGTTGTTCACAAACTAAACTAAAGGAGGACCGGAAAAAATGGTCCCCACGACCATTACCATAGCAACCAGACCTATGTCACTAGATAGGCATTTTAATATAGAGCAACAACTACTATGGCGGCACTTTTGAAATCGCTGTGTGAAAAAAGTTGTGGCGATGTTTCGCAGAACGGACCTAGACATTATTTGTTATCGGAATACTTGAATATTAATAATTTCTAGTGGTCTACTTTGAATATTTTCAAATGTATGCGATGATAATACAATAATTTCAATAATATGGTACCATCGAGCTGATCTGATGATGGACCTGGACGCTAAATAATGGAACACTTGAACAGCTTCTAGTATAGCCACCGAGTGTGGGCTCATTAGAAGTGTCTCAACGAATCCTGTTCATTTTACCTTATGACGGTGACCTGCTTCTTATACGGTCACTAAGTTTCGACTCCCAGAATACATATACTTCGTCCTATTGCTTGCTGGCTGAACCCGTGAGTGCGGACTTTTGACGCTTTGTAAATGACCACGTTTGCGCTCCATATTATAGGTGAGCGTGGAAAGCATGCTCATATATGTCCATGAGTTTCGTCCTTTCATTAGGTGTTAATCATTAATCAATAGCTCTTCTAGGCGTTCTCGGTGCGTATAGGGACATCTTTATCTTGTGTCGCCTGAAAGGGGACTATTTGACCGAGGCATAATTATATACTCATGGACAAGTTCAACCTTCACACCCCTATGTCTACCTACTTTGCGTTTCGTGCTGTTGGTCAAACATAGTCTTTATAATAAAATAAAAAACAAATGGAATAGTAAACAGTTTTATAATTACATACCGTCATCCATAATAATCGTAAAAACGTACTTGTGTATGTGCTAAATGTAAAAAACAAACACTGAGTTTGGATGGAATTTCAGAACTTCATTATCCACCTTCCAGGCCAACCATCAGGTGCTCCACATCAGATACAATGAACAGGACTCGTTATGATACGTCTAAAGAGCCGACACTTGGTGGCTTTACTAGTAGCCATTTAAAGTTTCCAGGTCAGTCATCAGCTAAACTGAACAGGACTCGTTGAGACACATCCATCTCTTCCATATATTCTTGCCGATCCTCCTTTAAGTTCAGTGAATCTTTTCTTTCTATTTCATTAAGAAAAGGACAGAATATAAATTTAGGTTAGTCCTGTCAAATTAATCAACATACATACATACATAATCAGCCTATAATGTTCCCACTGCTGGGACACAGGCCTCCTCTCTATGAGAGGGAGTGGGCCGTAATCCACCACGCGGGCCCAGTGCGGGTTGGTAGATGTCACATGTCTTCGAATTTTTGGTTCTAAGACATGCCAGTTTCCTCACGATGTTTTCCTCAACGCCTGACGTAGCTTCGTGAACTGGTTATGTTGGAGTATGGAAAAAGACAAGTATGGTCCCAGCCTGACCAATGTTTTTAAATATAAAATTCACAGATAAAATGGCAGAGGGTGACTTGCACACTCAATAAAGACCCCCGAAAACAATCGTTAGAACATAGTGACGTAGCAACGAGGGAGCAACATGTCCTGAGGTGCTTAAGAGGAGTGGAGAGTATTCTACGGCTATCAGGACAATCCCGGAAATACGGTCAAGATCCCTACCAGCATCTTACTGGAATACTTCCTTGCTTCCTCCGAGCACATTTAATTTTGCTCTTGCGAATTTCCACTCAAGCCGGCCAGACAAGAATGAGGTGGGAGCTCTGTTCCTCATCAGTGTTCACTCCAGCCGGCCACTAAAGGCAAGCCAGAGGTGAGGAACAAGGCTTCTCCCGGGAGATAGGGTCCGTAGGGTTACTTCTGCCCGACAGCTCGCCACATGCTGCCCTGCGGGTTTCTGTATCTCTCTTGGTCTAGCTCCTCACCCTCGACCCGTTCCGGCAAAGTAAACTCTACCGGCACAGACACAGTCGCAGGGCTAATGAGTCACAATTTAGCAAATAAATAGTAAGTATTTATATTTTAATCAAGTGAGTAGGTTAATGTTAATATTTTGAATTAACTATTGCTTACCCAGTGATAACCTGCCACCTAGGCCTCAAAGGTAAAACATTTTTAGAGTTGTAGCGTTCGCCTGGTCTGCTCCACAGTATTTTACGTCCATCTTTATCGGACTTACGGCCTGGCCACGGGAAAATCGCGGTAGCGAATTTTAATTTGGTTTTTAATTTATATAATGAACTCCACAATCTCTTCCAAATATTATACGTCTTGAACCAAAAAGCTACTACATAATCTCCAAGCAATATCGAGATAACTTAGATAAAGATATTTTGCTCTCGGTCTATAATATTCGCGGCGGAAAACGCTCTGCCCGTGGCTTGCATTCTGTGCCGCTTGTTTTACCGCACCGCCTGTCCCGTAGCCAGGCGGTTAAACGGCTTTTCTTCAGTAAAAATGACTATTTCATTTTCCCAATCAAAATTCATATATTGGGTTGCAAATCTTATCCTGGCTTGATGATGAGCTTCGGTAAGTTCAATTTTTTTGGCAGGTTTATAATTATGGATCCCAGCTGCATTTGAATGTCTTCGAACAGTGCTAAGCGAAATGCCATGTCTTTTAGCGCTAGATCGGGTGGTTCTGAAAGAATCCGTGGTATGGCTATTAAGACCGTTTGATTGATTTGTGTAAACAATCGGAATACACTTCACTTTACCAATTTCTTTATACCGTCGAACTAAAATACAGGTATTCAGCTGCATCCGGTTAGACTGGAAGCCGACCCCAACATACATAGTTGGGAAAAGGCTCGGCAGATTGACTTTACACTAAAGTTCTGCAGGAAAGCTAATAGAACTCAAGTTCTAAGTTGATTATGGCAAGATCGTTTTCCCAGCAATCGAAAATGAAAATGAATTCTTCTCTGATAGAACAACAAGTAAAAAGATAAATAAATCACCTGTTGTCGGTTATCGAATTAATTTGAGTGATTCTTGGAGTGTTTTAGACTCATTGATCTGGCGCATTTTTTTAACTAATTTTTTACTAATTTTTAACTATTTATTATTTAAATTGTGTTCTTCAGTCAAAAACACATCAAAACTGTGTTCCACATAATCACCCTTTTGTACACACAGCTACACATCAAGCTACACATTTCCAGTATACGCTGACCTCGCATTGTACAAAAATCCTACACAACGCGAGATCAGCATAAACTGGAAGTGTGTAGCTTGATGTGTAATCGTGCGTACATGATATCTCAGCCGCCGCCCTCGCCGCCGCATCGATCTTGGATTTCAGTTTCGTTTCGTCGGCGTCAAGCGCCGGTCGTTCGCCCATCGACGCCGATAAGCGGCTCGTATAAAATGGCGGCGCATGAGTGCGGGGTTCTATTATCTTTCCTGCGGAGTTTTGGCGTAGTAGTTGAAAGTGTGAAATTGAAATGAGTGAAGTTACCAAGCTACTTAGTGTGGGAAGTCCTTTTGGACCAACAGATCATCCGTGAGTATTATCGAATTTTTTGGCTTTAATTTTATTTGTGATTCCTAAGTAAGAAAGCCGGTTAGACACACATGAGTCACGTATGACGTTCTCACACAGTTTTTCTTACATGAAGAGGCAATGTGGTTCATGGTTTTCAACCAGCAGAACCCTTGTCATAGTATGACAGAGAAATAAAAATTGTGGCATTGGAAAACCCGAACATAATTATGTTAACATTAAATAGAAAGATTTATCAATTATCACGTTTATCGATCACAAGCGATTTATCCATTGATTGTTAGCTGACCAAGGGGAATTCCAACCAAAAATGACCCACTTTGTCGACTAAAGTCCACAGCAAGAAAGTACCTACATATTACGTACTTATAACTTATCTTGAAACTGTATATCAGAAACCTAAATTACATGGATAAAACTGTGCGAAAATTTTGATAACAGGCAAAAAACTGACGCGATATTTTCTGATTTTCAGAAAGCGTTTGATAAAGTTGATCATAGATTGCTGCTCGATAAAATCGCATACAATGGTATCCGGGGGATTTCCTTCGCTGGTTTGTCTTCTAAATAACTAATAGAACCCAGAAGGTTGTCAATAATGACTTGGAATGTAGCTGCATTCAAGTCACTTATGGAGTGCCTCAAGATTCAATTTTAAGGCCTCTACTATTTATTATGTTTATAAATGATATACTTAAACATTTTTTCCGAAACTGTTTTCTCTTATAATTATGCTGATGACTTAAAAGTTTTCAAGATAATTATTTGTATTACGTCTTACAAAGCCAGGAAACCATAGTAAATTCCATTTGTTGAACTTTTGCGCCGCAACACTTACAAGTGTCAAACATCTAAATCTACAACAAATCAAATTTTGGGGACTTATCTTACAACACTCTAGGATACTTGAAGAGCAGAACGTTTATCAACATTATGTCCATTTTGTATAAGTCAGAAAATATTGTGTCATAATATGCGCACCTCACGAGTGCGGTGCTAGACCAAACGTGTTAATATACTAGGTACTAGTTGTTGATTTTCCATTACATTACAAAACAAAATAAAAAATAATAATAATTTGATTGCAGGTTTCGCCTCGCTGTTTTGGATATTGAAGCTAAAAAACAAGCTTTTGATTTGATTTGGCAACAAGTTCAAGTGGAACCAATCATTTCTAAATTAAGTAAGTTTATAATTTACTGCTTTAATCAGTTACTTTACAGACTTTTTAATACTGGGAGTACTACATGGATCCAAATGAATGAATATGTCGCAGCCATCTGGTTAAATTAGCCAGTTAATTGGACGCCTAGGCCGTTCATGCAGTTTGTTGTGCCACTTCTTCTTACCAGCTAAAACATAGGAAGTTGTGAAGGGCGGGCATTTTGGGCAACATTACGGCTAAGGAACTTTTTTGAGGGCTCCACACGCTTGCCAAACCTCGACCAATCATCACAAATTCAAACGTGTGGATAGAGCGCTTGCCTCATAGGTTTCTAGTGTATGTTCCTTGGTTTGCCTTGGCTGCGGTTGCAAGTCTACTCAAAGACTTGCAAGCGTTTGCGACCGATCCGAGCGAGTGTCGGTTTTTAACGACCAAGAAGAAGTTTGTGGCAAGCGCTTGGGATCCATCTACACGTTTGTGCGTTGAGAGAATCGCTTGCACACTGGTGACTGGAAAAAAATCATACATTGTACGGTTTCTATGAATTTTTATCATCCACCATTTTCTTTGCCGAATTTTCCGTTTATTATTTTCCCATTTATTGGCAAGGACTACCAGCCGCACTACTAGTAGTGCCGTTTACAATTAACGACACTACCAAGCCTATTTTGGATTAAATTGTACAATCAATACAGTCTCCTTTTCATTTCGCTTCTTTTTATAATAAAAATAGGTTAATCAAACGATAAAGCAAACAAAAGCTCGACGTCCGTCATGCTTACTTCCTTCAAACACAACAGCGCACTCGCAAGCGTGTGGATATCGCTGTTTGCATCACCTAATATATCCAAGCGTTTGTACCGGTTTGTAGTTTGTGGCAAGTGGCAAGCGTGTGGAGCTACCATTTTGTTGTAACGCACAGTAGTGCTCTTTGAAGAGGAAATTGTTTGTGGAAGTACTGCCACTTCGCCGTAGGTATATGTCCCTTGACTGCCACCAATCTATGGCTGCCGACAGACAGTGTGTTGAGGTCCGTTTTAAAACGTAAGATAGGACTGATGCCTCTGGGATGGCAATGCACCGGCGATGCCTCTAGTATTATGAATGTCTGCTTGTTTGCAATTCAGTATAGTATATAAATTAAATTAAATATAACAATCAAATCATTTTCTTTTCAGACATCTTATCAGATCAGGAGTCGACAGTCGCTCTTAAGAACTTCGTAATCCACCCCCGCCATCAGACGATCGTAATTGGTTGCTATTCAGATTCGAAAACATTGATAGCAGTCGACATTTTGTTTCGTCGAAAATTTTGTGCTTTACCGCTGCAGCAGGACGAAGTAAGTGTTGAATTAAAACTGAAAGCTATCTCATAGTTTTTCTTCTGTATCTAGCTGTTAATATTTATTGCAACAACACATTTAGAAGAGGTATCAATTAAAACCCCAAGCTTTGAACAAAACTAAACATTTATTTTTGTTAAACTTCACCACAAATACCCTGGTTTTGAAAAACTCTTTATTGTTTCAGTTTACAGGCGAGGCCTGCGGTAAATTTGTAAAATATTTGAATTTAATACACAAACATGTGCAGGCTAATTATCAGAAGATGGACCAAAACAAGTACTACCTCACTTCACTATTTACTAAGCCCTTGGGGCCTATCACAACCTCTTACAGCAGCGAGATTCAAAGAGAGATGATATATAATAGGTAATTCAAAACATATTTCTTTTTTATTAAAGAATGGGGTAAAGGTGAAAGTTTATAAGAATATTTTCACTTTCAGTGTGGGAAATAGAATTGATTGCGTGAAAACCATCTGTTCATGTTTCATTTGGACGTATTCCACATTGGGCACCCGCTTAAACGGCACCTGAACAAATGCCACCTGAGGTATTTCACACATGGCATCTATAGATATTTTTCGCAGGTGCCATTAGTGGAATAATTTGTTACCATTTAAAATTGTATTCCACAAAGCGCATCTACTGATCAGTGCGTACTAGTGTTGGGGCGTTTTTTCTTTTGTAGGACCCCAAAATCAAAAATTGGATTAAAACCAGTGGAGAGTTTAATTACATTATAAAAATATAACTTCTTTGTTTTCAGTAATTTTAATATCACAATCAGTTTTCTTAATCACATTTATTGCAAAATCCCATATATTATATTCCAATCCCAACACGGATACGGATCCATAGGTGCCATTTGTGGAATAAAATTTTAAATAACAAATTATTCCACTAATGGCACCTGCAAAAATATCGATAGGTGCTGTATGTGGAATACCTCAGGTGCCGTTTAAGCGGATGCCCAATGTGAAACACGTCTTCATTTGAGCAGTAAACATATTTTCGGAATGTCAGAGATTGTCCCATTGTAAAAGTTGATCATAATCACTATGCCAACCCTGATAGATTGTCAAGAATTTTTATTAAAAACGCAAGCAGTTTAAATTCGTACTGAATGGATCGGAATGCTGGGCCGTGAAGAAGACGGATGAAAAGAGATTGCATGTAGCGGAGTTGAGAATGTTGAGATGGATACGTGCAGTGCAGTGACGAATGGATAAAGTAAGAAATGGGTATTAAAGGAGAAGTTTAAAAGTGAGGAGGGGGGAAGCGCATGTGGATCAAAGAGTGATGAATATAAATTTTGTTGGATCGAGCGGGAGAGGAAGGCCAAAGAAAATATGGATGGATTGTGTGATGTGAGGAATGATATGAAAGAGAAGGGAGTGAATGATAGCGTGACGGTTGACAGGAGAGAATGAAAAAGAAAACGTGTTGCGTCGACCACAAGTAACATAGGACAAGGGCAGGCAGATGATGATGAAGCAGTTTCGATATCAGAACTTAATTATTCATATAAGTTAATATTTTTGGTAGCTTATTGGTACTCCTTAGTAAATGTGCTTACACTGTCGCTTAATCATACTATACTAATATTATAAATGCGACAGTATGTAACTCTGTCTGTCTGTTACCTTTTCACGCATTAACAGATCGGATTTCTATGTTTGGTAGGATACTTTTCATCCCGGTAGTACGTTCCCGTGGGATAAATTCTGCCCTGAACATGGGCGAAGTCGTGACCAAAAACTCATCTATTCTATATATATATTATTATAATAAGTAGACGAGGCGTTTCTGTACAAAGAAAAAAAAAGAAAAAGTAGGTGGAGTGTCCAAGAATAAACAACAGATTTTGTTATTTCTACCATTTTTGTAATTTTTGTCTGTTTGTATGTTCTGTTGTTTGATTGTTCCAGTATCACTTAAAAAGTACGAAATCAATATGGTTAACCTTAACACTCAAATATTGTGTGTAACTCTATGTTTCATTTAGTTTTTGTTTCATTTGGCTTCAAAATTTTGAAGTGTTCAAGAAACGACATAGGCTACTTTTTATCGACATTCCACGCGGGTGAAGCCGCGGGTGGAAGCTAGTTTAAAATAAATCTTTAACAAAAGCTTTACTTTTTCAGAAAACTTGTTGCCAAACGACTTGGTATCGAGGTTTTTGCATCAGCATTCGTTGGAGAGGAGATGCAGGGAGTAGCCGAGTCATTTAAATATAAAGATTTAAAAGTCAATCGCGAGGAAATGTTGCAGCTTGGACTGGAAGGATTTCTCATTAAAATAATGGGAATTGAAATAACAATTAAACAAGAAATCAACCCACGAAAAATAATGAGGTCTGGATTAAGAAAAATTGAGGTTGTTGGTGCCGTTAGAGTATTAACGAAAATGCACTTCACTAACATCCGTGGATTGCACTCAAATTTATCTCCGGTCCGTCACCACCTTGAAACTGAGAAGCCGCACTTGTTGTTTTTGACGGACTCGAAGATAGAGCCCTCATCAGACGTGGCGTACCTCAACTGCCAAGGATACAAACTTGAGCATAAGTTTAAGAGAAATGCTGGGGTCTGTGTGTACGTCCGCGATGATTTAAGCTATCAACGTCTGCGGTGCTATGAGGATGAGAGATTATCCACTTTGTGGCTGCTGGTGGACACCGGCTCTCATAAAACTATTTATGTCGGTGTTTACAGATCGCCCAGGGCGACAAGATTCTTTGACCACCTTACAGAGAAAGCTAAATTGGTCCAATACAAATATCCGGCGGCAGAACTTGTTTTTCTGGGGGATTTTAATGCCCATCACAAGAAATGGTTGTTCCCATACCAGTACACTGACAGTGCTGGAAGAGAAGCGCGCCAGTTTGCGAAATCGCAAAATCTCCGCCAAATGGTTGGCCTACCTACCCGCGTTCCAGATGCTGATGGCCAAACATCCAACTGCTTAGACCTTCTGCTGACCACTGATCCGGGCAGGCACTCTGTATCGGTCTGGGCTCCGCTCGGATCGTCTGATCACCGTCTGGTGAAATCCGTGTCTTCCTGTGCTTCCGTCCTCTCCTTCCTTCCAGATTTAAGCTGAAGGGCTGGCTAGGCCTGGAATTTGGAAGTACCGGTCGGGAGACCAGAATGAAATGCAGCATTTCGGCGCCTTCCAGTTCAAGCGACATCTGAAGGAAATTATCGCATATTCGCTAGACGTTAGTTTTTGGTAAGGGCGCGGCCTTCGGGACTGACAAATCGCTTTGCCTGTAGTGATTTTACTAATAACTACTCTATTGGCTTTGTCCAGGGTGTTTATTAGGTACCTAAACCATAAAATATTTTTTATTTTTTATTTATAAACATATACATAGACTGTGATAATTTTGTCTATTCTAAATAAATTAATTGTGTTACTAATTTTTGGATTTTTATTTTATAATCGCTTACTTTGATTTCGCTTTTTTATAAAAGTGAAATCCAAGCGGAAACCGGCATGTCCAACAACCGAAAATTCAAAGACATGTGACATCCCGCGCTGGGCCCGAGTGGTTGATTACAGCCCACTCCCACAGAGTCCCCGTCTGGTCGGAGGATCTTTCCTTTTCTATAGTGGATGAGTGTCCTTTACACCCTGCAGGCGTAGCATGACTGCATGACGCTTTCTATTTCTACGAAGAATAGACACAGCTTTTTCTATCCAAAGTGACATTTCGTTTCTTCATTTTTGACATCGGACCGTAGAAATCCTTCTACAATCTGTCATTTTGTCTTTCGTTTCTAACAATATTTGTCTTGGTCTTCTTCTTTTTACATGTAGACAATTTCGGAAGAAAGTTTTCTATCCCAACTGTCAAAATCACCATCAGAAAAAATATCCTATGACAAAACAAAGAATTCTGAGGCGAATTATGTAGAAGAGTGAATTTCGTAAAAAGTGCAGTTGGCTCTTTCTACTTTGCTGCTGTCGTACTGTCTACCAAACAGTGTAGATAGCTCAGACCATATAAAATTTGGTCTGAGCAATCTACACGTGAATGTAATTTTTGTCTACTCTTCTGTCGACAAAACGGTGCTCATGCTACGCCTGCTGTTCCTCATACCCCTAAACTATCAACGTGCGCGTCGGCGAACAATCCGGACGCGCTACAAAAACGCGACAGCCCCATGAACACCCGGAACGTGTTGTTATATTGTGTGCGCAAGCCACTATATGCCCTTTGCGAAAAGTTACCCACAAGCTGCACGTGTACGCACGGCTGTGCGTGTGTGTAGCGATATAAAATCTGAGGTAGGCTACAGCCTTAAACAATCACCCTAGGGTGGACACTCGGGTTAGTCCGAAAGGGATACCGGGACCTTGGCAACAGGTAACTGAAGGAACACGGGTGGGTTTTAGTCAGTAAAAGTCTGACACGCCCTTCCACTCCGCCCAGAGCGGGAGAAGTCATTGGATGATTTCCCAACCACAAAAAAAAAAAAAAAAAGGCTGCACGTGTAAAAGCATTGGCAGTAAGCTTTGAAAAGCGTCATATTAACCTGAGCCGTACAAACGTGCAACAAGATAGTTTCCGAGATCTGGCTGATGGTGTGTGAGAAATTAGGGACCACGTTTTTAAGTGTTGTCGTTTTTAATTTATTGATTTACAAATTCCCAAATTCGTTCTACAATTGTTTTAACACTACTACTAAATCCTAGGACTGTTTTTTTGCGATTCCCAGTTCACACACACATCAAACCTGTGGGCCAACATCCCAAATCGACCAGCCAGCGACCTGCGCTCCCGCTCAACATCAACGTCAACGGGTTCAGTAGGTACAATAATGCGTTCAGCAGGCGTAGCATGAGCACCGTTTTGTCGACGGAAGAGTAGACAAAAAGGACTTTTCCTGTAGACAGTAGACAGTACGAGACAAAATAATTGTGAGGCGTAACGCGTGAGGGAGAGGCAAGGCCTGCGCCCTCACGCCCCTAACCGCCGACGCTGGAGACACCCTGGGCGTCGGGAATCCCAGGCGGATTCCCGGCCACCATAGGCGCGGGCTTGCGGACGGCGAGCAATGGGTAACTCGCCGTCCGATAAGGACCAGGCCCGGGTCGATGGCGCGTCGTGTTCCACGCGCACCTCAAAGAGATGTCAGCACACCTGACGGGGTCCGTTAGGACCGATGCCTGCCAGGGTTGCGGAATAGTCCGAAAGGGATACCGGGACCCTGGCAACAGGCAACTGAAGGAACACGGGTGGGTTTTAGTCAGTAAGAGTCTGACACGCCCTTCCGCTCCGCCCAGAGCGGGAGAAGTCATTTGATGATTTCCCAACCAAAAAAAAAAAAAAAAAGGGTTCATAATTGTCAACGTCAAATGTTAGTTTCCTTTCTGCGACATGTCAGATAAAATATGGGGCAGTTAAGTGTGTTGCTGTTAGTACTGGACAAAATCAAACTGATAGTTAATTTAGTTTTTTATTTTATTATTTGTATGTCATAGACTTTTACATTCTGTCATTACTTAAATCACGCACTGACTTATTAGTACTACTTATAACAATGTTAGGACTATTGTAATATCGTATACTTTTACAATCTTTGTAAATATGTGAGCACCATGTATCTGGTCATTAATTTATTCATTATTGCTCCATTTATAATTCTTTTTACCTTTTGTGGTACAGTAATCTTATTGTAGGTGCATCGTCTTCACATATAATTATATAATTCATGTATACAAAATATTGTAAAACCATTTTTAAAAGAGTAAAGGTGGAGTTTCTTGCCCATTCTTCTCCATATGAAAACTACCTTTTGGAAGGGGCAACTAGAATCAATTCTATTTCTTTGTTTTGACGTTCAAAAGTGCCTTATATGTGCCTATTTGAAATAAATTATTTGACTTTGACTTTTGACTTACTAACAACATTATCACCTTATTATTATTTACTAACATGTCAAGTTCGAGAAGTGGGTGTACTATATAGTAAATGCCTAACTCTTCTGGGAAATCAGGCCTTTTTTTTTTTGGGTGTGAAATCATCAAATGACTGCTCCCGCTCTGGGCGGAGCGGAAGGGCGTGTCAGACTCCCACTGACTAAAACCCACCCGTGCTCCTTCAGTTGCCTGTTGCCAGGGTCCCGGTATCCCTTTCGGACTATTCCGCAACTGGGAAAACAGGCCTACTGTTATGTTAAGATTTAAAGATATTAGGAATCAGTAAACACAGTACTAAATTGATAACTTTTTTTTTTTTTTTTTTTTTAAACGTTGCCCCACACTAAGAATTTCTTCCTGTATCGTGGGTGCGTTTACAAACATAGAAAATCACATACACTAACACCCAGACCCGGAACAACTACTTGCAGATCATACAAATATTTGTTCCGTGCGGGGATCGAACCCGCGACACGTTGCGCAGCAGTCAATCGCTCAGCCACTGCGCCAACCGTGTCGTCAAACTTATTCAGACCACCAGCTGCACAATACTATGAGTACCTACCTACATGATTATTGATATCCATTATAAAAACTGACACCAAGTATTATTATTGACTATGAGTGATGTATTGTATAATAATCCATCAGGAAACAAGCGCCAAATCTAGAATAAAAAGCAACCGATATTAGGTACCGCCTTATTTGTCACCAACTTTACCATTTCGAATCAGTCACTTTCTCGAACTTAACCTAAAAATAAGAAGAGCATTGAATTCTCCTCCAAAAACACTAGGTTTGGTTGTGACAGGCGGACTTTTCGCTTGGTACAGGGTGCCCTACATTCCAGGGCCCTGTTTAATAAAGCTGACAATCCGACAAGTCCGACATATGTCAAAAAGTGACAATTTGTAAATTTTTCTGTTTAATAAAACTCGACATATGTCAAAAAACCACATTATTTCTGATAATTTTATAGTCAGATTTTCGTTTTGGCTCGGAGTGGCATACGTTACGTGTAAATACAATGACCAATCACTTGAGAGAAAACTATACGTTATCAACCAAGAATGTATAGAAAGTTGAATCTTCGGTCCATCCATCTATTATAATATTCGGTCCAACCATAGTATTAATTGAATGGTTTCCGTTTCTGTCTACAAACGCAGATTCATTTTGATAATATAAGGGGCTTCTATAGGAATTAACGAACCGTCCACAATAAAAAAGTGAAGTAGTGAAAAGTGTTGGTATTCGGTTACAAATTATCAAGCCAGCGAACCTCTTCTCCGATTAATTCAGTAGTCAGGGCTCCACATACCCTTCTTATGCAATGATGTACGGTTGCTTTACTAAGCCCATGTGCATCACCAATAACGTGGTACTGTGAACCACAACCCATCCAATGCAAAGCGCATAAAATTTGTTTATCGGGTGTAAGTGCTAGGTTTCTACTTATAAGGTGTTCAAGTCGATGACCAATTTTATCAATTAAATATGAGTGTAAATGAAATTTTTCTTTAAAGCAGAAATCTGTAATTGTGAAGGAGAACTTGATTCTGCTTTTAAATGATCGTCGTTGCCTCCTTGTTTGTATTCGTTCTAAGTATTCCTCATCACTACTCTCACTGCTTGATGAAAGATGAAAACCTTATAAAAACACTTTCTTACCCCTTCAAAATTTAAAATATGATTTCGCGACAGAGGGTAACGCTCCTGTCAGAATTGTCGGACAATTCTAACAATATGTCAATATATCATGATAATTTTTTGTTTAATAAAGCAGATTTGTCAAGTTTTTTACGACAAATTGTCACCTGTCACCTGTCGCTCGAAAAGTTTTATTAAAAAGAACAGAAAAATGTCGGACGGTGCGACAATCCAACATATTTGTAAATTTTCCGCCATGACAATTTTTTCGCTTGTACCTAAGTTTTATTAAAACGCGTTTTTAAATGACAAATATGACAAGATTTCACCTGTCGATTTTTGACATATTTGTCACTTTTACTAAACAGCAAGCGCGACAATTTTTCAATTTGTTCATTTTTTGACATATATGTCGAATTGTCAGCTTTATTAAACAGGGCCCAGGTCATTCTCCTTTACATTATAATTTTAATATTTCTTTAAAGCTTGAGGTGTGAACGTATGTACTTCTAACACCTAAAGATAAATTTAAGTTTGCGTTAGTATTAAACAAAAGATTGTAAGTTAAAAATTGTAATAAAAACAAATTTTATGTTGGTATATTTTTATTTATACAATAAGTATACCTACTTATTGTATAATTACTTATATAATAAGCAATTAACTATGTACTCTAGGTACTTAATCAAATAACTAACTACATATAATACTACTACATTATAATAATAACGTTTACGGACAATTCAAGCAATTACTTATAACTGACGTTTGGGTGTGATAATACGAAAAGTATAAAATGTAAATAAATGAATGTGTCGACATCAAGTGAATTAATATTTTTAATCTACACCCATGCTAAAAATCCTCTATAAAAGTTTCTGAAACAGTTAGCTTATTGCCAACATTAAAACAACCAGTGTCATAGTAACCATAATATCATCCAGACGGGTGTTATAATGTTGTACTTTAGTTACACTTGGAGATAAGTAATAAACGAATTAGCAAATATCGCGAAACGCATACCTTCCACAATATAATACGAACATACTCGTAGAAAGAGAAACTCAAAACTCAAAGCATTTATTTCAATTAAACCATTTACAGGCACTTTTGAATTGTCAAAGAATCGGTCAGTTAGTCAAAAAGTTGAAGCTAGTTGCCCATTCCAAATCGTAGATCTCTATGGAGAAGAACGGGCAAGAAACTCCAAGGACACTCTTTTAAAAATGGATATTACAAAATCCTGGGTACAGTATTCTTGGTGCTTCTATATGTGAGAACAATGTCAAATGAAAAATAATCAAAAACAATTCAAAATATAAGATTAAAAATAAGCCCTGGCAGATGAGAGATGACCAGTCTCAACTGACAGCGCCCGTTCACGAACATGACACGTGGGTCAGCACCATCCAGCTCAACCATTTTGTAGGGAACCGAATGATCCAACACACGCGCCACCATCAGCGAGACATTTAAGTGAGTATGACATACTCTCATCAGCCATGCTCTTTCAAGTCAATATAAAACATGATACCATATTAAACGGCTCCATGGTACTCACATTTACAAAATTGAAAAAATGCTTCTAATTTATACAAAACTATAATTTGCAATGTACATGAAAGATTAAAATAATAGAATTTAAAGAAAAAAAAAAAAAACTTAAGTTTGTAAAGTTAGAAAAAAAAAAGGGGGAAGCAACTCTTCCAAATATTAAAAATTTTAACTAGTGAGCCCTAGTGCCTGTGGAGCAGGACCAGCATTAAGCCAAGCATTTTTATCTACAATATAATCATCCAACTTATAATATGCCTGTCTACATAGTGTGCGTTTAATGCATGTTTTAAATTTCTTCTCATTTAGTTGAAGAATAATGAGTGGTATTTTATTATAACATTTTACACAGTACCCCATAAAAGAAGTATGTACTTTAGACAATCTGAAACGTGGTTGATCTAATTTGTTCCTATTTCTAGTGTTAAAGTTATGCCTGTCACTTATCTTACTAAAAAGATGTAGATTTTTCCGAACATACATAATGTTTTCATATATGTACTGACAAGGAACCGTCATGATGTTAATTTTTTTAAACAGTTCCCTTAGAGATTCGCGTCTGTGGAGGTTGTAGATGGCTCGGACAGCCCTCTTTTGCAAAATAAAGATAGAATCAATATCTGCAGCCCGTCCCCACAGCAAAATACCGTAAGACATGATGCTATGAAAGTAACTAAAATAGACCAGTCTCGCGGTATCCACGTCTGTTAGTTGGCGGATTTTGCTGAAACTAGTCGGCTGAACTTAGTCGCCCTGCAAGTGATGTTATGTGAGGACCCCACTGTAGTTTTGAATCAAGCGTGATCCCCAGGAAAACTGTCTTTTCGACGAATTCTAGTATCTCCTCGTTCAGTACAACATGACATTCACTACTTCTTACATTCGGTAACGTGAATCTTATGCATTTAGTTTTCTTCTCATTTAATACCAAATTATTTATAGTAAACCAATTATGGACCTTGAACATAGCGTTATTTACGTCGTCAAGCTCCCGTGCATGTCTATTTACTTTAAAAATCAGTGATGTGTCATCAGCAAATAACACCATTTGTGGTCGATTTTTCAGTAGTTGAGGTAAATCATTTATATATACTAAGAAGAGGAATGGACCCAATATCGAGCCCTGTGGTACACCCATTCTAACTTTTAAACCCAAAGTTCACACCGTTTATTTGAACTTGCTGCATTCTATCATTCAAATATGATTTTACTAAGCTAAGCGCAAGTTTACCCAGTCCGTAATGCTCAAGTTTCAAGAGCAGCGTTTCGTGATTCACGCAATCAAAAGCCTTAGATAGGTCGCAAAAGATGCCTATTGCATCTTGTGCCTCTTCCCATGCCTTAAAGATGTGTTTTAACAAGGTGACACCGGCGTCAGTTGTGCAACGTCCTTTGGTGAAACCATACTGTTGATCGTGTAGGAAGTTATTACGATTAAAATGATTGAGCATTTGATTTAACATTACTTTTTCAAACACCTTGCTGAAAACCGGCAAAACTGATACGGGTCTATAATTATTAGTGTCTTTGCTGTCCCCGGATTTGAAAAGTGGAATAACTTTACTGTACTTCATTAAATCTGGGAATACCCCTTGATCCACACACAAATTAAATATTAAAGCTAAGTAGGGTGCAATTGTCTCAATAATGGATTGACAAACTTTAGTAGACATGCCCCACAGATCTTCGGTAATTTTGATCTTGAGTTGCTTAAAAGCTTTTACAACGACCACAGGGTTTATATGTTTAAATTTAAATTCCACAGGACAGGCTGAAACATTCGCTCTTAATAAATCAATAGCAAGTGAGGGCGAGGAATTTAAAGTTTCCGTAGTTTTAATTGGAATATTGGTAAAAAAAGTTGCAAATTCCTGAGCAACATCGATGTTAGCGCTAATGAGACCGCGGGAAGTGTCCAGTGTGTAATCAGTATTAATGCCTTTTGCTCTTATTAGTTTCATTGTTAATAATTTTCCAAACTGTCTTTATTTTATTGTCTGCTGACTTAACCTTGTTGCTAATGAAGGAAGCTTTAGCTACTTTGCACACTATTTTAAAAGTTTTAGAGTAAGTAGCAACATATTTATTAAAAGTTTCCGTGTTAATATACGGCTTAAGGCCATACAGTTCAAATAATCTTTCCCTACTTTTCCTGATGCCTTTAGTTGCCCAGTCACTGAATAAAAACTTAGGGCAAATAGTTTTCGTTTTTTTCTTAAAAGAGTTATTAAACTCTGTTTGCACTAATGAAAAGAATTCTTCATACAAAATATAACCATTGTTTATATTTAGGCCCTGAGTACTTAACTTACTAATTAAAGTGCTATTAAACCTATTTAAATTACCCGATGTTATCGGTCTAGTTTGTATTTGCACTTTTTGAAGTGGTGTGTTGGACTCAAAATTAACGGTTTGACCGCTGTGATCAGAAGGGAGATAATTTACAATGGCTTTATCTAAATAGTTGCAGCTACAAAAAACATTATCAATACATGTAGCAGTAGTCGTAGTAATTCGCGTTGGTTCCAAAAACACATTTGACAGATTGAATGATTTGAAGAGACTTAATAATCTACTGCTATTTGAATTATTTTCCAAAATATTAATATTAAAGTCACCACAAATGATTACTGATTTATTACCCGTTGCAAGTTTTGCCAAAACATCTTCCATTACTGACTCAAATATAGAGTAGTTTTGATAATTAGGAGGTCGGTATACGCACACTATATAATGCTTATCTAGCTCAACACAGGACAGTTCAATGCTATGTTCCACCGATAGTTCAACTATGTCTTTACGAGTCTTAGATGTCAGAGAAATCATTCATATACACGACTCTCTCAACGGTTAACATATTTTACCAAACGTTTGTTTATTGGACCTATAAAAAGGTTCCTTTTGTTAATATAGGTAAGCGAGTTAGCAAAATCTATCACAAGTTTCATGAGATGGTGAGATTTCAGATTATTAAAGTAATCAAACATAGCATTATTCATAATGTGTGCATTTTGCTGTCTGACTGTACCGTTTTTGGTTAAATTTCAAAGGAAATGCCGCAAGGGGTGAATCGATACATCAAAATAATTATTTAAATGTCAATTTTCCACTCGTCCCTTCGTAAGGGGCGAATCGGTATACCAAAATAATAAAAAACGGGGCGAGTGGAACATATAAATCGCAAGGGGCAAGATCCAAGGGGCGAGCGGAGCCCACACCTTGAGCTGCACGATTACTGACAAATGCGTGCACTGACTGAACAGGTCCACTCAATCTGTGTGGTCCTTGTCTCAAAAGACCATTTCAGACACCAATCTACATGGTCTTCACATGATCTAACCAAGATTATGTCTGGACTTTAAAAGGGACTGCGACCTCTGAGTTTGTTTCGGCCTTTCTTCTCAGAGTAGTCAGATAGGAAACGACTTTCTCATCTAGTTTTAAAAATGTGATTGACGTTTAAATGTTTACATAAACCTAATTACAGAAATAAATCATTTATCTTTGGCCAAAAAATAAGCCAGCCCTCTGGTCACCGTAAGAGTACTGTACCTTTTTTTTTTTTTTTGTTTTTTCCGGGGTGGAAAATCCTCATGGATGTCCTCCACCCTGGGGCGGGCGGAGGGGTCTGTCAGACTCTTACTGACTAAAAACCACCCCGGTGTTCCGACTCACACCTACGCCGGGGGTCGCGGGAACTTTAAAATCTTCCGCAACCCTCGACTGGTGCCGGCCCGCCGCTGCGGGCCTCCTCGGGTCAGGGGGGGGAGTGAGGTGTTTGACTCCCCCCGTGACGTCTAAGAGGGGCGCGCGTGGAACACTACGCGCCGCCACCTCGGGTCCTGATGGACGTCCCCGAGTCCGTCACCCCTGGACCCATTTGGGGGGGCTGGAAGAGGGCGTTATCCGCCCTCCGCCGACGCCCGGTGCGCCTGCTGCGGGCCGGGTGAGTGGACGAGATCTCCCTCTCCCTTTCCGCAGCCTCCTTCTGCGAGACGACTGTCTCACAGTAGGAAACCACCGCGTCCCAGGACTCCTCGCTGTCGACCATCGACTCAACGACGGCCGGCAGCGAGAGGTCACTGCCTACTTCTGAGATGAGGGCACGGCGCGGCTCCTCCCAAGCGGCACACTCTGCCAGCGTATGCCGCGCCGTGTCCTCCCGGCAGTCGACGCAGTGGTGACACCGAGCGTCCGGCTCCCTGTTTATGCGACACAGATACTTCCCGAAGCAACCATGCCCCGAGAGCACCTGCGTCACCCGAAACGACAGGGAGCCGTGCCTCCTCCCGAGCCAGCGCTCGAGCACCGGCCGGACCGCCTCGATGATGTCGAGGCCGGTAGGGCGTGAAAGCCTTTCCCGCCATTCCGCCACCAGGACCTCGCGAAGCTGAGACCGATAAGATAAGATAAGATAAGATAAGATAAGATATTCTTTATTTGTCTAAACATGGTATACATACAAGAGCATGCAAGATTAAAATCAATTGTTTAAGTCCAGTCATGTTTAGCCGTAAGTATCGGCGTACAAATATTTCTATAATATTGAAAACTATTATTCTTTTTATTGACAACTAAAAAATTATAAAATTTCACAAAAAGAAAGAAAGTTATGAGTTATATTATTATAAAATTTCACAAAAAGAAAGAAAGGTACCCAGAATTGCAAATACAAAATTTTTTTAACTTAGAGACCTGTTAATTCGAAATTATTATTATATCATCATGTCAACATTCAGATTGAAAAAAATAAATCACAAATACAAGAACAATGTCAAAGTTTAAAAATGTATGTCAAATTTGAAAGATACATGTCAAAATTACAACCCAAGTCCAAATTAACAGATTTATGTCGATTTTACAATGTTGATTGCTACATTACAATGTGAACGTCTAGTTCATGTCAAATTACAAGATGAATGTCAAAATTACAGGATTTATGTCAGAATTATGAGTTAAATGTTCAGATTACAGGATTTATGTCAAAGTTATTTAAGAAAACTAAAAAACTTTTTCGGCTAGAAATTCGGAGACACTGTAATATGCTTTATGCAAAAGGAACAGTTTTAATTGACGCTTGAATGCATTCCTGTTTAACTCTTTCCATCGTTTAGGCAGTGTATTAAATATAGTGGGAGCCATGCAGACGATACTCTTGCGCATGAGTGCTGTTTTTGCTGGATAGATGCGAAGAATAGTCGCATCTCTTCTGTTACGCGGTACGGCGTCCTCTAGACGTGGGAACAGTTTGGGGTTAGTTTTAACAAACATTGCGGTTTCGAGAATATACATACAGGGAAGTGTTAATATTTTGTATTTTTTAAAATATGGTTTACATGTATCAACCGTTTTTAACCCAAACATAGATCTAATACATCTCTTTTGAGCCTTGAATGCCGTGTTAACGTCGGTAGAATTTCCCCAGAATATAATGCCGTATCTTAGATGAGACGCAGCTAAGCCATGGTAAGCTGCAATCAAGGTGTCTACATTCACAACTGCAGCTAGAGAGTGCAATGCAAATGCAGAACTACAATTTTTTTTGCAAAGGTTCTCTATATGCGATTTCCAGTCAAGCCTTTTATCAATCATTAGTCCAAGGAATTTCGTACCATTTACGCTTTCAATTGTTTTATTCGTTATATTTATGTCCATGTTTTCTACAGTCGAACGTTGACTAAAATGTATGATTTTAGTTTTATCTAGATTAATTTTTAAATTATTATTATTTAACCACTTTATTATTGATGTCAGAGTATTGTGAATGTCAAGTTTATATTGGATCATGTCACTGTTATTATTAGAAATTGTCACCGTGCTATCATCCGCAAACAAAGTCATAGGATGTGAAATTGATGTAGGTAAGTCATTAATATATAGTGTAAAAAGCGGAGGTCCCAAAACACTTCCTTGTGGAACACCAAAGGTAGTGAGACGTTCCTCTGATAAGTAAATCTCTTCCTTTTTGGTATTAGTATTAATTCTAGTGATTTCGGTCATTTGCTTTCTATTGCTTAAATAAGATTCAAATAAATTAAGTACATTACCTCTAATACCATACGCGTCAAGTTTTCTAATTAAAATGTCATGTTTTACATAGTCAAATGCTTGACTCATATCGCAGAAGATAGCACATACATGTGTTTTTTTATCTACTCTTGTCAATACGGTGTATAGAAAGTCATAGATGGCCATACTTATAGTCTTATTTTCGCGAAATCCTTTTTGCTCATTACATAGTATATTATTTTTTTCTATATAACCGTTTAATTCCTTTTGAATGAATTTCTCAAATATTTTAGAGAAGATAGGTATCAGAGAAATAGGCCTGTAGTATTCCATCAGCTCTCTGTCTTCTTTCTTAAATAATGGTTTAACGATAGCCATCTTTAGTGCGTCAGGAAACTTGCCAGCCATAATACTGAGATTAATGATGTGAGACAAATGGTGGCTTATTTCAGATGCTACTGATTTGATTATTTTAGTTGAGATACCATCGTAACCCACGCTATTAGTGTTTTTCAAACCCATAATGATTTTATGTGCCTGTTGTGGTGTACAGGGTGCCATAAACATTGAGTTTTTGCTATTAACGATGGGTGTTGTAGTTTTATGACTAGTCTGTATTGGTTGTATTTTATTGATAAAATAGTTATTAAACTCATTTGCAATTTGTTTCGCGTCCGTTATCGTGTCGTTATTGATTTTAATTTTTGAAATATAATTTTTAGGTACATTAAATTTTCCTCGATTTATTATTTGCCAGGCAGTTTTACATTTATTGTCTGATATTTTAATTCTATAGTTGTTTTGTGAACGCTGTGTCAGAGTGATGATTTTTCTAAATAACTTAGAGTAATTTTTAAAGCGAGTTCTATTTAGTTTACTTGGATTTAATCTGTAGGTCCACAGAAGTTGCCGTTTTTTTTTACTACATGATTTAATTCCCTTAGATAACCACCTTTGCTTGTTTATTACATTTATTTTAATCAATTTTTTAGGAAAACAGAGGTTGTAGAAGAGCGAAAATACTTCATGAAAGTTGTAGTAGGCAATGTTCGGGTCGTCTGTTTCATATATTTCAGAATAATTAATTTTGCTCATACAATCTTTAAATTTTTTTATATTCTCTTTATTGTAGTCGCGTCTAATAGTACAGTATTTGTCGATGGTACATATTTTATTCACGGGACATTTTAAAAGCTGGGCAGTGTGGTCCGAAAGGGCAAACTCTAAGACTTCAGATTCACATTTTTTATTATAATTATGCGCAAAATTATCGATACATGTCCGACTTTCCATTCGAGTAGGTTGTTTTATTGCTAGTTTTAGGTTGAAGCTAAGTAGAATGCATTCAAACTCCACCGACTGGTAATTCCTTTTCAACATGTCTATATTGAAATCGCCAGCTATGACAATATTTTTATATGAATTCTTAGATAATTCTAGTAAAACTATTTCAAACTGATTAAAAAAATTATTGAGATTGTTCATATTTGGAATTCGGTACACACATACAAAGGCAGTGTTATACTTGGTAAGCTCAATGGCACAGCATTCAAAAGTTCCTGTTATTGACATTTTTGATATTTTTAATAGCTCGTTCCATTCATGCCCATTTCTAATTAGGATACATGATCCGCCTCTCTTAACTTCCTTTCTACTGTAGTGAGCAGCTAAGCAATAGTTTGGAATGCTCAGTTGGTTTTCGTAGCCTTCCATCATAAAATGTTCAGTAACGCATATTACATCCACTTGTTTGTTTTTCTCTTTAAGTTCATTTAAACAGACTGTGAGCGCATCTGACTTGTTCAATAAGCCTGCTATGTTCTGGTGCATTATATTAAGATGTTTAGTCACGAAAAAGTTCACCGTGTAATAAATTATCTTTATTATAGTTCAAGTCAGTCGATATCATTTGGTTATTATATTTTATGTCATTAATCAAATTTATTATGTCCTTAAAAATTATTTGTAGTCCAGTATTATTTATTGCGCCAGTCCGTCTGTTGTACTCTATGTAGTCATATGTGAGATTTTTGTTGCTATCAATTAGATATGCGTATTCGTGCGTCAATATGTCCAGAAAAAGTAGATTATTGAATGTCTCCACTCTTGAATTATATAAATTAGTACAATTGTCGCATTTATATGTTGGTGCGCATAAAATAAAATTGGTATGTTTGATGTCCTGTAGAGCTTGTCTGATATATAGGATAATGTCAAAATAACTACTTGTTGTTCTGAAGTCTTCTTCCCCTAACATGATAATGCAATAGTCCTCTAGTGTAAAGTTAGATACTTTGTCCTTCAATCCTTTTAGCAGTAAGTTTGCATTTCCATGAGGTGTTATGTAGTGGCATATTTCAGAACGAGAGAAAGAGTTTTCTGCAATGTTCAGGATTTTGTTACTGTTATCTGTACTCAAAATACATATTTTGCATCTTTCCTTAGAGTTTTTATTAGAGTAATTTTTCTTTATTTCTGTTGTCTCACAATTTATTTCTTTGTCAAATGTTTTGGTTTGGATTTGTTTATTCGGTTTATTAGGTGTGCAGTTTAGAATTTGTTTATTGGGTGTTTCAGTTTGGACTTGCTTATTGCTTGTATTTCGTTTATTGTTCTGTTTTTTGGCGCTAGACGGCTTTAGTTTAACTGGAGTATTTGTTACTTTTTTAAATAAATTATTTTTTTTACTCAAATTATTATTTAATTGTTTGAGTTCATTGTTTTCTAATGACAATGTTTCTATTTCTGAATGTGCACTTTGAAGCTGTAGCGTTAGATTCATAACTTGTTCACGTAGCTTTTTTAGTTCGTCATCCTCGTCGTCGGACATCTCAGGTACACTAGTGACTGTGCTATTCAAGTTATGCGTCGGATCAATGTCACTGTTGTTTAGGATCGAGTCCGATTTTGTTCTAGTACGGCGAAAGGTAATGTTTTCTAAGAAATTCATTTTTGATGTTTCAAAAAGAATCTCTTATGTTGGGGATCGAACTCGAGCCACACCGTTCACTCAGGTATCGCTACTTTACTAGCGTTGCTATTTGTACAGTTAAGTTTGATGATGAAATAGTGTTCCTCAATATAGATACACGATTTGAACTAACGAGTGGCCGTTAATATATGAGTCATGCAATGGAAATATTTGCACTGTTTCTTTGTTTGACTTCACTTTGTAAAAATAACACTTTATTTAAGTTCTTTCACTTTTTAATGTTGTTTAAAGTTATTATTTATTGTTTGTAATGTTTATATTGTAGATATTAACTGTATTCACTTTTGTTATATTTGATTATTTTCGTTATGTGGTCACTGTTTATAAAGTTATATGTATGCACTTTTTTGTCTTGGTAATATGGTCTCTTATAGTTTGTCAGTTATCTCTACACTTCATTACTTAAAATATGTCAAAAACAGTAATAAAACTATTTTTAAATATTATTTAATACGGAGCTTCACAGGGATCGAACTCACGACTTATGATGCAGCTCTATGTCGGTTGTCATCGGTTGCTCACCCCGCGCCCTCGCTTCCTCGCGCCACCGATACGATGACGCGAGTACTTTCGCCTCGAGGTCCCAGGGCGGGGATCCGGCCAGTGCACAAGCCGCCTCGTAGGAGATCGTGCGATACCCCCTGATGACTCTGACGGCCATCGCTCTCCGCGACTTGCGCAGGACTGCGATACTACCGGCCGTCAGGTCAGCCGCCCAGATCGGGGCCCCGTAAAGGGCCATCGATCGCACGATCCCCACGTAGAGCCGCCTACAAGCGGCGCTCGGGCCCCCCAGATTGGGAAGCAGCGTTGACAGCGCCCCAGCAGCGCCCAGCAACTTGGGCGCCAGCCGTCGGAAATGGGGCCCGAAGTCCCACCGGCTGTCGAGCACCAATCCCAGATACTTCATGGTGGACTCGACAGCGATCCAGGCCCCCCCGACCACGATGTGTGAGCCGGGTGGCGGCGCCCGCCGGGGGCCATGAAACACCTTGGCCTCCGACTTGCTGAGGGCTACCTCCAGGCCTAGGCGATGTATGCGGCTCACCACTTGTGAGACCGCAGCCGTCGCCAGCAACGCTGCCTCCCTGTGCGAGCTCCCCCGGGCAGTGACCAGCGTGTCATCCGCATAACACGTCAGGTCGACCCCCGGACTGAGCTCGCCCCTCAGCACCCAGTCGTACCCGATGTTCCACAGGAGCGGGCCTACAACCGAGCCCTGTGGAACACCGCACGACATGCGGCGCTGGTTTCCGCCATCACGTCCCATGTAGGTGACACACCTCTCCGACAAATAAGCCCCAACGATGTGGCGGAGGTAGGGAGGCACCCCATGGTACCGCAGTGCCTCCCGAATACAACTCCAGGGCAGGGTGTTGAAGGCGTTGGAGATGTCCAAAGACACCGCCAACATCACCCCGCCCCGAGACACCGCTTCCTCCGCCAGGACTCTAGCCCGCGACACAGCGTGGATTGTGGAGTGCCCATGCCGAAACCCGAACTGGCTGTCGTCCAGGTCCGGCCCCTCTCTGCACAAGTGGCCGACGAGGCGGGCTGCGATTATCCGCTCAAACAGCTTGCCCACCTCGTCTAGCAGCACTATGGGCCGGTACGCGGACGGCGAGTCCGCAGGGCACCCCGTCTTCCTGAGCAGGACCAGACGACCAGATTTCCACAAAGTGGGAAACTGGCCCTGCTCAAGGCACGCTGTGTAGAGTCCTCTCAGTTGGGGCTCAAGCTCCTTCAGAGCGAGGGCTAACACGCAGCCGTGGATCCCGTCGGGCCCCGGCGCCACGTTCTTGGCCCGGAGCCGCATCACGGCTGCCCTCAACTCTGCCTGTGTCACCTCTGGGACGCTGGGCGTTCTCCTCCTCTGTAGACCCTGCAGCTGTGGGCAAAGCCATCGGCGGCGGGGTATGCTCCGCTCTTGCCGGGAAGAGGGCTGCAACCACCTCTTCCAGCAGCTCGGGTTGGAGACTCTCCGTAAGTGAGGGTGCCGCGGCTCGAAGTTTCCCTCGGACCGCGCGATAAGGGCGCCCCCACGGATCCCCGTCTAGAGTCTCCAACATCTGCTCCCTGGCTTGCGTCCTCGACGCGCCGATGGCCAGCCACAGAGTCTCCTTAGCCGCGCGGTACACCTCATACAGCGCGGCCTCTTCTTCAGGGACCCGACGACGTCTCCACCGGTATCGGGTGTACCGGCGTCTAACCGCCACGCACGCGACACGCAGCTGCGCGATCTCGGCGGTCCACCAGTACACCTGGCGCTTTGCGGACTGTGGGTGGACCCGGGGCATGGACGCGTCGCAAATTAGCGTCATCGCCCCGCGAAACCACAGCGCCTCGACGTCGACGGGTCCGTTCATGTCCGACTCCCGGCTCCAGGCCTGGACAATAGCGGCCTCCTCGAGAAGCTCCCTGTCTATGTGTTTACGCGCCCAGCGCAGACCGTCCGATCGCGGGGCCGGTGGACCGCGGCCGCCGGCGGTCTGGGCGGAGACATCGAACCGGATGTATCGGTGATCCGATAACGTCTCCACCTCCACGGCGACCCGCCAGTCGCGAACACGGCTCGCGACAGCGGGGTTAGCGAACGAGACGTCCACTATGGACCCGCCCCGCTGCCGCACGCACGTGTGGACCGAGCCCCGATTTAGAACGGTCAAGCCTGTCGTGACCGCCCACTCCTCCAGCACTTCGCCCCTAGCATCGGTCACAGGGGATCCCCACGCCGCAGACTTGGCGTTTAGATCCCCCAGCAACAGCACCGGGCGAGGGTGGAGTCGGCCCACGACGGCACCCAACTCGACAAGGAACCTCTCGAAGTCGGCGAGACTCTTGTTGGGCGAAAAATACGCCCCAACCGTGCCAATGCCGTCCGCGAGGGCGGCTACCCAGCCATGACCTCGGGACGGGTTGACGAGAGCCCCACCAATGATGGCCACCAAACCGTCCAAGTCTCCCACCCAGTTATCCCTGGGGGGGACAAAATACGGTTCGGCAACCACAGCCACCTGAATCGACCACTCTGCCATGCTCTGGAGCAAGAGATCCTGAGCTCTAGCAGAGTGGTTGATATTGCCCTGGAGGAAATGATAGAGCGCCGTTATGCGCAATCCATTCCCTCCGCACCATTCCTAGGCCGGGAGTCGGCCGAAGGGCAGCCAGGCTGCCGGGGGGGTAAAGAGCCCCCGGCAGCCTTGGCAGCCCCTCTCTTTTTTTTCCCTTTGTTGGTGGCGGGCGCGCCACAAGCCTTTCCACCCGCTCTGTGCCCGGCGGGCCTCCCTGCAGCTGTACAGAGGCTGCAGTTTGGTGCCGCGGAGCACTGGGCCGCCTTGTGGCCGGGCTGGCCGCAGCGATAGCACTGCTCGCTGCGGTCAATTTCGGCGGTGCACCGCGCCCTGACATGCCCAATGTCCAGGCACCGGTAGCACCACATGGCCCTGGGCTGCAGCAGCTTGACCCTCGCTGCAACCCAACCCACCAACAAACGTCCACTGTCGGCGACTTTATTCGCCGCCGCCACCGGGCACCGCACCCAAATCGTGCCAAGCCCGGAAGCGTCGGCGCGTATCTCACCCATCCGGACGTCTTCGGGCGGACATCCACCGGCTTTGGCGATGGCCGCCACGACCTCAGCCGGGGTCGTCGAGTCGTCCAGGCCATCGACGCGCAACTCAACAGTCTTCATTGTTCTGGACACCCGGACGTCTTCCGGGTTGAGGACCTCCCTCAGCTTGGCGGCCAGGATGTCCGCCTTTTCGCCACTAGAGGCACCCGACACCTCAAGTAGCCGCGCTCCCGTAATCGCCGGCCTCATTTTGAAGCCGGACGGTGTGCCGAGGTCGGGGAACGCGACATTGGCTTTCGCCGCTGTAAGGACCGCCTTGTATGTGACACCCCTTTCGGCGGCTCCGGGCTGCAGCGTAATTACTACAGCCGCAGAGCGTGGGGCTCTGACCTTAGGCGGTCCCTTAACGTTCTTCGGCGCCGGTGCAGGTGCTCTAGCGGGCGCCGGGGGCACTGTCTTCCTCCCGTGACGGCGGCCTCTTTTGACGACTGTCACCCAGGCCTCAGTGGTCGGCCCGGGTGCGGCCGCCGGCGGTGCAGCTGGAGGCGCAGCCGGTGGCGCAGCTGACTGGGAGGCGGGCACGGAAGTACCCTCCGCGGGCTTTTTAGTCCCCCTCCCGGACCGGCTCGACTCAGCCACCGCGCTTGCTGTTGGCTGCCCCTCGTTCCTCCGCTTGTCCGCAGCGAGCGGCGGGCGTAGGTTCTGAGCCGGGAGGAGCCTCGCCTCTATTGCCTTCAGTCGGGCACTCACCATCTTCCCACACTGCACCATGCAGATGCGCGCGATCTTTTCGACCTCCGCATCCGCAGGTGCAGGCGTCGAAGATGGGACCGGTGATGACAGCGCCACTATAGGAGGGGAGCCGGCTGCCGCGGGAGCTGCCCTCTGTGCGGCAAACTGCCGCTTGAGGTCCTCCAACTCGGATCGGAGACGGCCATTCTCCTCCCATAGCTTCGCCGTCTCCTCCGTGCTTGTGCGACTAAGGAGGACCTCAACCGCCTCCTTTATGCCGTCTGCCGCCTCTTTAAGAGCACGCGTGAATGTGCTCTTCAGATTGCCCGATTTGGTGGCAACCTTCAGGACGACATCCACGCCGTCCAACACTTGGCGATTAAGCACCACCGCCGATACGCTCCCGCCGTCAGCCATGCGAGCAGAGCGCCGCTCTCGGGACTGTCGGGCCAACTCGCTGACTTCGTCAGCCGCGACAGTCTTTTGCTGCGATCTCTTGGCAGCATTGGCCTCCGCTCTATTGGCTTCCAGCATGACAGCGGAGCCCCCCCCAAGGTCCGCCACCGTGGGCTCGAGGACCACTTGTCTGGACCCCGACTCACTACCTGCGCTGGGCAACGGCGTGTCGGGGCGCTTAAGAAAGCGCCCCAAAGAGTTACGCGACCCCGCTCCACCAGCTGCACGACCACGTCCTTTCCTGCCCTTCGGCACCTTAGCCGGTACGTTCTCTTCGCTGGAAGAGAACCCCGCGTGCTCCTCATCCTCCTTGCGTGCGTGCTTCTTCCAAAACTTGGACGCACGCTCAGCCCCCTCCCCTTTCGTCCGCGAGCGCTTTGAGCTTACGCTCGCCACGCTCGCCACACTCATTCTATCAGATGCGGTGTCACAATCTGACACCACACCAACACCCATCTGCTCGACCAACACGATCAGCACCTTCTCTGTTTGTTTTTTATTTATAGTTGTATCCATATGAATCCCACGAGTCAATATAGGTCACAAATGTCCACCGGGTAGAGCCTAGATGCCCGGTAAGCCTAAATACTGTAGAGTGCGGCAGGTATCTACAGGGGAAGCGCTAGCGACTGGTCCCCCACCAGCCACTCATCCTCTCGCCGCGCTTCAAAGCTTAGGATTAGGTGGTTTTTTATCTTAGAGGTAGCCTTCCTCTGGGCCAGGCAATTAAGCCAAGCCCCCGACGGCGTGACGGGACTAAGAGAAGCCTGCAAGACATAATCACGCTGTTCAAGGAGACCGACCCGGACGACGTGCCGACGTTTGTGGCGAAGGAGCTTCATAAGCTTCCTCCCGTCACCTTCGACCACGTTGATGTAACGAGCCTTCTGAAGGACATTGTCTTTCTGAATGCCCGCCTTGCTGATGTTCTGGCGAAATTAGATGCATCCCAAAACACCGTCGCCGATTTGCGCAAAGAATTTAGCGAGTTGCGCAACAGTGTGACGGTAACTAGGTCATCAGTCGATGCGTCTAATGTAAACATGTGTCGCGGAGCTGGCCTCGATGTATCGTCGTCAAATTCCGCGTCAGCAGTTTCGACGCAAGCGCATCCGTCGTTTGCTGAGCTTGCAGAGCGTTCCGCCCGCTCGCCCCGCTGCCCCGCGCCCGTCGCCGCAGCTCCTCCACGCAGCGCTGCCCGATCTCCTCGCCCCGTCCCGCTGCCAGTGTCTATAGCCCTGGCGAAACCCCTGCATAGGGATTTCGCTAGCGTCACCGCGAGTGCCCCAGGCGCTCAAAGTATCAAGTCCTTGCCGGAAAATGCAACGAAAAGGGCTGATAATGATGATGGTTTTGTGACGGTGCAAAGGAGGAAGCGCCGATCGCAAACTAAAAAGAACCGCTGCGGTAAAGCTACTACGGAGCCCACAGTGAACCTGCGTGCCGCAAAGCCGAACACACCGGTGTACATCTCCCGCCTGCACTACACCACTAAGGCGGAGGACATCGTGGAGTACGTGCGCCAGAAGATCAAGTACACGCCGAGGGTGCAGTTGCTGGAATCGCACCGGAACGTCAACTTCAAGGCGTTCGTGGTGCGTGTACCAAATTGTTATCTGCCCCTCGTCATGGAAGAAGACTTTTGGCCGCAGGACGTGGTGTTCCGTCGCTTCCGCGGACAAGTACCACAGGACAGCACGAAGTTAAGCTAGTGCAAAGTGAAGTGCTACTAACATAGTCTTAAGCCTTATTTATTAAAACAAGTTTTTTATAAAAGTATGTATGTCTAGGTTAAGGTATTTTTCTATGGGCCTGTGTCGCCTGAAATAAATGGTATATTATTATTATTATTATTAAACATGCCTCCGTTCGCTGTCCGGCCAACCCGACTCAGCGAACCCGCCGAAAGTTCTCTCGTTGGAGACGACTCCTCAACGAGAGAAACACGCGCCGCTTTGGTGCGCCTGCACCGCAGCGGCATGGTCACGTCAACTGTCGATCGACTATCGTCGATCGATCAGGAGCGACCCCGTCCCGGTATCTCTCTTAGTCTGGTCTCTCACTTGGGCCTTTCCGGCATGAGTAACTCTACCGGCAGAGCCCCAAGATCATTGAGACGCGCAAGCCCCACCACGACGACAACGTGGAGACACAAGAGTACTGTACCTAGGTGAACTCTTGATCCCCACACGTTGAACTTATTAATTCTCTGTAAGGTCGTACGTCAGTAAATATTAGAACACTTAAATCGTTTTTGAACATGACAAAGCTGCCGATCCCAAAAAGCAACTTTCCCGAAAATAACGCCGCAACAGACCCCAGGGCACGCCAGTCATCAACATTTCTAATACATATAAAATAGCCCCATTGGCGCGGCAACCACTCCTCACAGTCTACAATCTCTTCTTCCTTGTAAATAGTCTGAGTTATTTTATCGTAATCCTTTATTTCTTTTTTATTTCTATGACCTAAGGAAAAAATTATCACTTCAGATCCTATTTGATCGTAGAGGCCAGCGGGGTAAGACACCAGAGTGTTATGAAACGAACTCCGCTCCCCCATCCAATAATAGGATGGAGTTAAGTTTGCAAATTTCAAATGGAACGTATGCGGGCGTAGTTTAACCGAAGAGCTAGACCTTCCAATTTCTTCTTCCATTCTTATTACCATAAGGTCGTGAAGAGGAGAGTGTCGTAAATCTTTCCAACCAGTGCTCTCATAATCTGGATCATATGCTATTTGACGACCGCACATTATGTTTGCTATTTTTAGTACCACCACTTTTAGTTTTGAACCTGTAACTAACAACGCCAAAATATTGTCGGTGAGATAGGAATAACCTGACAAATTTCTAAAAGGATTGTAAGCTGTTAGAATACGGCTATTGTCTAATAAGACCCCTGTCGCAATAAATGTCTTTTCCAGGTCGTTATCTAGGTACTTTCGTATATTTAGGAGAAGAATTACAATCCTTTGCATGTAGCTGCCGGTTCGTGTGTAAGGCGGCCAGGCTTTTGCGGGATCCTTTCTCCACCCCATTTGTCTAACTTCTTTTAACGCCCGGGGGTAGCTAAAAAGGTTAATGAATACAAGGATCACCAACAAACGGGCAGTGGTCCACCTGTAACAAAAAAAGTAATAAACAAACAAATTTACATGTTGATGAATACCCTATGTGTGTAGAATATCGTATTTATAATATACAGGGTGGCCGGAACATTGACGAGCTCGGGCTAAGTAATAACAGCCGCTCGGGTCGATCCATCAGGTTAAGCTCCGCTTGCCGGGGTTGGTCCGTGGATGGGTGACCATTTTCACATATCGAGACTCCTTCGTGCCTCGGAAAGCAAGTTAAGCCGTTGATCCCGGCTGACATTTGTGGATCTTTGATAGTCGTTACGAGTCGTCAGAAGCACGAAAGTCTGACCACCAGTCTAACCAAGGGGTATCGTATTACCCAGTTACTGGGTTGTGGAGGTCAGATAGGCAGTCGCTCCATGTAAAATACTGGTATTCAGCTGCGTCCGGTTAGACTGGAAGCCGACCCCAACATAGTTGGGAAAAGGCTAGGCAGATGATGATGATGATGGCCGGAACGATGACGTTCAAAAAAAAAATTTCGGCCCCTCGTGCCTTGGCGTGAGGTACCCGAATCACTCCCATGTATGTTCGGCGATTTTTCATAGTTTTTGAGTTATGATTTTTTTCGGAATTTTTGAGAATTTTAGACTTAGGAACGAAAAAGTGGTCAAAAATGTATTTTTGTCTGTTGCCAACTTGTGAGAATGTTCCATCTCGCTGTCTTTGAAGGCCGATTTTAGCCAACATTCGAAAACTCGAAAACTATGAAAAATCGCGGAACATACAAAATTAAAATCAAAAGTCATTTATTCAAACTAGGCTGAGAATCAGCACTTTTCGAACGTCAAAATCACATAAGACAGTCCCCCAAAAACGCCCACCCTTCACCACTTCCTAGTGCTTTAGCTGGGAAGAAGAAGTGGCATAACAAACTCCCCAGCACATACGTGGGGGTTATTCGGATACCCCACGACAAGAGGGACCATAATTTTTTTTTAAATATAAAATAATATTAAAATAAGCCATGGCAGCCTAAGAGATGACCAGTCACAACTGACGGCGCCCGTTCACGAACATGACGCATGGATCAGCACCATTCAGCTCAACCATTTTGAAGGGAGCTAAATGATCCAACACACGCGCCACCATCAGCGAGACATTTAAGTGAGCATGACATTCCCAGCCGCCAGGGCACATTCAAGTCAATGAAAGACAGATTACCCGGTAAATGGTAGCTCAATAGTACATAGTACTCACACCTGTGCTATGCAATTATATAATACAAAGGAGATTGAGTTTATACAATGCAAAGATGATGATGATCTTAAAATCTTCAGCAGCTCCAACTGTATGTTCAATGTTAATTAGTTAGTTATGATTGTGGAGCAGGACCAGCATTAAGCCAAGCATTTTTATCAGAGATGTAATCCTCCAACTTATAATATGCCTGCCTGCATAGTGTACGTTTTATACAAGTTTTGAATTTCGTCTCATTCAATTGAAGTATGTGGGGAGGAATTTTATTGTAACATTTTAAACAGAATCCCATGAAAGATGAGTCTACTTTAGCCAGTCTGAAACCTGGTTGAACTAATAGGTCCCTATTTCTAGTACTGTAATTATGTCTATTACCTCTTTTACTAAAAAGATGTAAATTTTTTCTTACGTGCATGATATTTTCATAGATATATTGACAAGGTACCGTCATGATGTTTATATCCTTAAACAGTTCCCTTAAAGAATCGCGCCTGCGAAGATTATAAATGGCTCTGATCGCTCTTTTCTGCAGAATAAAGATAGACTCGATGTCTGCAGCCCGTCCCCATAGTAAAATACCGTAAGACATGATGCTATGAAAGTAACTAAAATAGACTAGCCTCGCGGTATCTGCATCAGTAAATTGACGGATTTTTCTGACAGCATATGCTGCTGAACTTAGCCGTCCTGCAAGAGATGTTAAATGAGGACCCCATTGTAGCTTTGAGTCGAGCGTGATCCCCTGGAAAACAGTTTTATCGACGAAATCTAGTTTCTCTTGATTCAATACAATCTCACAATCCCTACTTTTGACATTAGGCAAAGAAAATTTGATGCACTTCGTTTTTTTCCCATTTAATACTAAATTATTAGCAGTAAACCAATTTTGGACCTGCAGAAGGGCGTTATTTACTTCGTCAAAATTTGTAGCACGTCTATCTACCTTAAAAATTAAGGAAGTATCGTCAGCAAATAACACCATGTGTGGCTGATTTTTTAATAAATGGAGTAGATCATTAATGTATACTAAAAAGAGGAAAGGACCCAAAATCGAGCCTTGTGGAACACCCATTTTTACTTTTAGACCCAGTGAGTTGATACCGTTTATTTGAACTTGCTGTTGTCTATCATTTAAATAAAATTTTACTAAACTGAGCGCAAGTTTTCCAAGTCCGTAATGCTCAAGTTTCAAGAGTAAGGTTTCGTGATCGATGCAATCAAATGCCTTGGAGAGGTCACAAAAGATTCCTATGGCGTCTTGGGCCTCTTCCCACGCATTAAAAATGTGTCTTAATAAGGTCACACCGGCGTCGGTCGTACAACGTCCTTTGGTGAATCAATACTGTTGGTCGTGAAGGATTTTATTTGTGTTAAAATGATTGAGCATTTGATTAAGCATCACCTTTTCAAACACCTTGCTGAAAACCGGCAGCACAGATACGGGTCTATAATTATTGGTGTCTTTACTGTCCCCGGATTTGAAAAGTGGTATTACCTTACTGTATTTCATTAAATCTGGGAAGACTCCTTAATCCACACATAAATTAAATATTAAGGCTAAGTAAGGCGCTATGGTTTCAATTATAGAGGTACAGACTTTAATGGACATTCCCCAAAGATCCTCGGTCAATTTGATCTTGATTTGCTTAAAAGCTTTTATTACTGTTGCGGGGTTAATATGCTTAAAGTTAAATTCAATCGGGCTGGCTGAAACGTTCACCCTTACTAAATCAAAAGAGAGCGATGGCGAGGAGTTTAAGGTTTCAGTAGTTTTAAGTGGGATACTGGTAAAAAAATGTACAAATTCTTGAGCAACTTCTTTTCTATCGCAAATGAGACCACCACCTGACGTCTCCAGTGTGTAATCGGAATTATGCTTTTTGTTCCTATTCGTTTCATTATTGATAATTTTCCAAACCGCCTGTATTTTATTGTCTGCTGATTTAACTTTGTTGCTAATGTATAAGGCTTTAGCTGCCTTACAAGTGCTCTTAAAAATTCTAGAATAAGTAGCAACATACTTATTAAAAGTTTCCGTATTAATATAAGGCTTAAGAAAGACATTAATTATAATAGGTGCAGTAAAAGTTAAATTGTAGCGTAATTGTAACATTACAACAAAACATGTTTAAATCTCTAGTTCCTGTCAAAAATTGTATGGAACATTGACAGAAGATAGAGATTTCAAACATAAACCTTTTGTCGCAAATGTTTCGCCGTCGCATTCGGGTTGTGTGGTGACAGGACGAGTCTTGACTTGTCTTGGTTAAAAATTATGTAATTAAAATTAAAAAGCTAAAACGCTTTTTAACCGACTTCAAAAAAGGAGGAGGTTATCAATTCGTCTGTATTTTTTTTTATTTGTTACCTCCTTTCTTTCGACTGGGTGAACCGATTTTGATGATTTTTTTTTATTTGAAAGCTTATGTTTCCACATAAATTTTATTAACTTTGCTTGCGTAGTTTTTGAGTTAGCTTCAATATTACGTATTTTTTCCCACGTAGGTTATCTAGACGATATATTATCCTAGTTTACTCCGTCACTGTTATTTAGGTACATAGCAGGTAATGGTATTCGAATGTGTAGGTACAACAACTAAAAAGTGAAAAAGAACTTCAATGATATTATATTAGCAGATATGTTATAAGCGCGCAATCGTGAAGACTCGAAAACATTCCAATTGTAACGTTTTTACTTGTAGTGAAATGTAAAATGAATGAAACGTGGGTATGTGTGCGGCTGCTGCGCGAAACACTTTTTTCGGTTGTTTTGTGAGTGTATAACATACCTGTTAATATAATATCATTGAAGAACTTTAATTTCGGAAATCGGTGGCAATGTTTTTATTTTTCACTTTTTAGTTGTGGTACCTACGCCACACAAATTCGAATACCACTACCTGCTATGAAAATAACAGTGTTAGAGTAACATAAAATATCGTCTATATGTTATCTAAATTGAAAAGCAAAGACACCGACTTCCGAAATTAAAGTTATACATATATCACTTTTTTAGTGTTTTATTGGAAGTCCGGGAGGGCGTGTCAGACTTATACTGACTAAAATCCACCCGTGTTCTTTCAGTTGCCTGTTGCCAAGGTCCCGGTATCCGTTTTGAACTTTCCCGCAACCCTGGCAGCAACGGTGGTGGTGCTGGTTCTAGTTTATGGTATATATAAAAACTTTTTACAAAAAAAAAACAATCAACATCCAAAAAAAACACAAAAAAGTGAAAAATAACTTTAATTTCGGAAATCGGTGGCAATGTTTTTATTTTTCACTTTTTAGTTGTGGTACCTACGCCACACAAATTCGAATACCACTACCTGATATGAAAATAACAGTGTCAGAGTAATATAAAACATCGTCTATAAATGTACTAAGTGAAATACAATAGACGCTGATATATTTAGTAACCTATTCCGCTTGACTATTCTTCAAGAGTCATAAAAACCCTGTAAGAAATCGACACGTGTTTCACCTCTCAAGGCCAGGTCGCCGAGGTGCGAGGTGCAGGCGAGGTCGCCTTTGTTGCGATTGTTCGCCCCTTATCGCGCTTATCGCACTGATAACGGTCCTAGCCAATCAGCGCCGAGCAGCAATCCTATATAAGTGTGGGTGTCGGGCGATTTGATTCACTCTGCGTCCAGCGCTCGGTGTGGTAACACGTCGCGTTCTGGTTTGCAATTGGTCAATCGTCATCCTGAAGATGCCTCGTTGAGAGGTGTAACACGTGTCGATTTCTTACAGGGTTTTTATGACTCTTGAAGAATAGTCAAGCGGAATAGGTTACTAAATATATCAGCGTCTATTGTATTTTATAATGGATTTCCGCAAAGTCACGCCTGAATCAATTAACTATGTACTAAGTGGTTAAAATACGTAATATTGAAGCTAACTCAAAAACTACGCAAGCAAAAATAATAAAATGTATATGGAACCACCATGACATACCAAACAAAAGTGTTAGGGCTTAAATCGAACACATTACGTGTGACTTCGGATTTTTATTTTGTCTGTCTGTGGAGTCTTGTTTATATATTTTTAGTCGTAGGTGGGTTTTAGTTTTTATTACTGTAATTTATTTTGTATGGATATAATATATATATTTTTGAAATGTGCTAATTAAATCCTTTCATTTAGTACCCAACATGGTATGATTAAAAAAAGTATTTTTTAGTTCAAGGCTTTATGCCCTCTAGAGGGCGTCATTTTGAATTTAATGTGACGTACATAGCCTCTATCCAGCGAACGTTCACGACGCTTCCAACGATACCTCATTGGTCAAATTGGGATGAGTCGTTTAGAAGATATGATCCCTCATATCTTCTAAACGACTCATCCCAATTGAACAGATGAAGATACATACCGGTTAAAATCATAACCCTCCTTTTTCTTCGCCGTAGTCGGGTAAAAATAAACTTTTTTTTTACTTACATTTTGTCAACCTTCCACTAGTAGTGATCAAGAACAAATACAAGATTGAGAATAATTACAAATGCCTTTATATACGGTAAGATCGCGTCATGTTGTTTGTTTGTATTAAAGAAAATCGGCCGAAGAGCGGGTCGGGCTTGCACACTTATATTAATTAGTGTTCTGCACTGTGTTGATTTCTATGCAGCCGGGTCTCATAATAGTTATTTATGCAACTATTATATAATATAATAAGTTTCACCCGCGCCCGTGCACCTCTACTCTACGAGTACGTAGTGGATGCCGTACCGATGCAACGAGTCACGCAGGTACGTGATTTAGGGGTTGTTCTCACTCCTGAACTGTCGTTTCGCGAGCATATAAAGAGGATCTGCAAAAAGGCATTTAGAAACTTAGGTTTTGTTCTGAGGCAGACGCGAGACTTTACCAGCATCACAGCTATCAGAGTCCTGTATGACGCATTAGTCAGGAGTCATCTGGAACATAGTGCTGTCATATGGGCTCCACATGAGGCTAAGTACTCAGGGATGTTGGAACGAGTCCAGAACAAATTCGTGCGCCACCTGTACAAGAAACTGTATGGGGTATACCCATTTTACCCTTTGATGTACCCCACTCTATTCGTACTGGGTATGGTGGGGTACAATCAACTAGGGGTGCGACGGGAATTTGCGCTGGTGTCGTACGTGGTGAAACTGCTCCGAGGCATTGAGCACAATCCGAGAGTGCTGCAGCGGTTGCACTTGTACGTACCCGACCGCTATGTGTGGAGGCGAAGGCCCCCGCCACTGCTGGTCGTACCATCAGCCAGGACCAACTTGCTGGCCAAAACTCCTCTTACTCAAGCAATTCGCACCATCAATGATATTCAGGTCAAAATTGATATATTTACATGTCACTGGGGTGAATTCGCAAAAGTACTATTATTTATGTTATGTTATAAACTATGATCTTAATTTTAATTATGTATACATTCCTTGGCTATCGCATTAGGCTACGACCTGTAATGGTAGTTTTTAAGGCATTTAAATAAAAATAAATAAATAAATAAAAAAATATGGGGTATTAAAACACGATATCACATGAGTGTTTTAATACCTAATTATTTACAGTTGCATACAAGATTTTATCTACACCCATGATAAGAATCTTCTATAAAAGTTTCTTTGCAATGCCAATATAAAGGGTCTTTCAAGAAGGACGGGTCGATGTTGAAATTAAATAAAACAAGCTGTATGTGGGATATTAAAGAAGTTATTTTTTTATTAGAAGGCCCATTTATGCCATTATTTATGAAATATGACATCGTTTAAATGTTCACCGCGGCTTCGAACGGTGGCACGGATCCGGGAGGTCCGATTTTCAATTACTCTACGGCCTGCGTTATGGCCTGTGTTATGTTAGACTTTCAGGGCATCGGTTGATTGCGGATTATTGGCATATACCTACGACTTGAGAAAACCCCAAAATTAAAAATCTAGCGGGGTCAAATCGCACGATCTTGGTAGCCAATTCACGTTACCTCTGCGAGAGATAACCCTACCCTCGAACCGTTCATGCAGAATGTCCATTGTGTCGCTCGCTGTGTGGCACGTAGCGCCGTATTTTTAACCGACTTCTTCAAAAAGGAGGAGGTTCTCAATTCGTCTGTATGTTTTTTTTCTGTGTATGTTACGCTATATCTCCGCCAATTATGAATCGATTTTGATGATTCTTTTTTTGTTTGGTAGGTCACGCTTCAGAGGGGGTCCCTTATAAATTTTATTAATTTTGCTTGCGTAGTTTTTGAGTTAGCTTCAATAGTTACGTATTTTTCCCACTTTGCGTATGTTGGTGACATGTTAATTGATTCCGTCACATAGCAGATAACGGTATACGAATTTGTGTCCGGTAGTTACCACAACTAAAAAGTGACAAATAAAAACTTTTTTCAAAAAAAAATACAACCGACTTCCAAAAAAAACACAAAAAAATTGAAAAATAACTTTAATTTCGGAAGTCGGTGGCAAAAAACGAAAATTGAAAAGCAAAGACACCGACTTCCGATATTAAAGTTATTTTTCAATTCGGTCAAAGTCCAGGTACCAAGTGGAGTCGCGATTGTCAAATTTGATTTTAGTTGTGTCAAAATAATTTTTAAAGGACCATGTTCAGAGTCCTATACATGCATACCCTTACTAAAACGATCACTTTCCAAAGCTGCAAATGGTGCATTTAAAAGCACGTTTTGACCTTTATTTTTAAAGAATTCCTCCTGTCTCATATAAGGCAACAGTTTTTTATATATTCAGTAACAAAAAAATCTTTTTCCTAGCACTTTTGATCCGTTACGATCAGTTCTCTAAACTAAACTAAAAATTTTAGTGATTTTTAGTTTAGTTTAGAGAATTTGTGACAAGAGAATCGGCACCAATGTTCTTTTTTTAAATAAGTTGCATTATTAAATTCAGTACAACATTTTATTTAGCACTCGTTTGGATGATATTATGGTTACTATGACACTGGTTGTTTTAATGTTGCCAATGAGCTAACTCTTTCAGAAACTTTTAGAAAGGATTTATAGCATGGGTGTAGATAAATAATTATATACTTACTTATGAATTCGGAAGTGATAGGATGGTTAACAATATGTCTTTGTATTCCCCACATTAAACTTTATTCTAATACACTGAACAAGAACCGATACCTAGAATCAATCAAAATTAATCTGCCTAGCCTTTTCCTAACTATGTTGGGGTCGGCTTCCAGTCTAACCGGATGCAGCTGAACAGTATTTTACATATCCCTTGGTAAGACTGGTTGTCAAACTTTCTGGCTTCTGACGACCCGTAACGACTGTCAAAGATCCTCGAATGACAGCCGGGACCAATGGCTTAGCGTGCTTTCGGAGGCACGGAGGAGTCTCGAAATACAATCCACGGACCAACCACGGCAAGCGTAGCCTAACCTGATGGATCAACCCGTGCGGCTGTTATTACTTAGCCACAAGCTCCTCTGCGACTATGAATCACTCCTTGAATATGTAAACATATTTTTTTCTTATTTTTACAAGCTTTATATTAGCTTGCTCTGCTCGTATGTGTTTCCGGTTACTCCTTTTGTCATATATTTTTCAAGCACTTCCTGGCATCCGATTGAGCTGAAACTTGGCATACTCATACAACTACCGAGACAAAATAATTTGCCAGAAGTTAGGCATGGGAACTCGTAAATCAAAGAAGATAGCACCATCGTGTTTAGACTCATGGTTATGTATTAACAAGTCTTATGTAATGACGTTCGAAAAGTGCTGATTCTCAGCCTAGTTTGAATAAATGTCTTTTGATTTTGATTTTGAATACATTATTGCGTTCTTTGACTGGTACATACATTCTGTTCATTATTATTTTTATTTTCAGCATAATTCTCTAACTTGTTTATAATCTCACTAGATAAATTATAAACTAACTGTGTTCACAATCATATCGATGACATTAAACATTGCATTACGCACAACTTGATTATGTGCTTAGCCATAATAACCGGTCAACTGGTTTGTTTATTTATTACCCGACTACGGCGAAGAAAAAAGGAGGGTTATGATTTTGAACAGTATGTATGTATGTATGTTCATCTGTGCCCTCCTATCTTCTAACGATAATAACAATTTGACAAATAAGTTAACATTGGAAGCGTTTTGATCGTCCGCTGGTTAAAGGCTAGTCTACTAATTTACAAACGTGTCAGTGGTCTCACAATGATGAATTTTTGACAGATTTTGTATGGCATATCTGTCAAAAACTGATCATTGTGAGACCACTACACGTGTGTAAATTAGTAGACTTGGCCTCCAGTTCGATTTATGCCCTAAAAAAATTAAAAATCCGGAGTCACTCATGTTAGGGCATAAATCTAACAGATTACGTGTGACTTCGGATTTCTGCGGTGTCTTGTTTATCTTATCTTATCTTTAACTTTTTAGTCGTAGTTGGGTTTTAGTTTTTATTACTTAATTTTTATTTTTATTCTGTATTTCTTAGACAGTTATGTTCTTTCGAGTTCCATACCAAAATTCACAAAATGGAACACTGGAAATCGTTGGTGCCCGTTCGTCTGGCTCTCACTCTCCCGATTTGATCTTTTAAGTTAGCGTTTTTGTCGTAATTGAACTTAAGTTTTAGCCCATCTTTTTTCTGTGGTATTTTTTTAGCAAAAGTCGTGTTAGTAGCAAAGGTTCTCCATGGAAAGCTCTTTCCATAGGTGTATATCTTATGGCAATTGGGCCAAGAAAATTCCTTAACTTCGGTACCGAAGTAGTCACCTATTTAGGTCATTAACTCCGAACTGATTAAAAATTAGCAACAGTCATGTTAGTAGTAAAGATTCTCCTTTAAAAGCTCTTTCTATTGGTGTATATCTTATGGCAATTGGGCCAAGAAAATTTCTTAACTTCGGTACCTACCGAAGTTGTCACCTATTTATGCCTTAACGCTGAACTGATTAAAAATGGGCAAAAGCAAAAGTCATGTTAGTAGCAAAAGTTCCCCTCAAAAGGCTAGTCATTGATAATAATAATATTTTATTCAAAAAATAACAAGGCATAAAAATTAGTACAGTTTTGCTTAAATGTAAATTATTTTTCTAAGACTTACGTGCCTGAACTAGGTTATCCTGTGTTTCAGGCGAGAAGAGCTAAAACTAGAGTTATAAAATAAATAAATAATCAACAAGTTGACAATAGATCACTAACTATGTTGAATAACTTAATTCTTAGTTTCTAAATTCGAAAAATACTTAACTTAAGTGAAATTTTACATTAGAATATTTACTTTAACACAGTCAGTAAATTCTCTGTATCTTCGTAAGGCATACTTTGGAGAGCATCCTTGAGAGTTCTCTTACAATTTATGTAGTTCAGGGAATAAATGTTGGCTTTCGAGTTTAGTCTATTATAGAGAAGAGGACCGAGGTACAGGTAAAATTTGGATACAAAAGCATGTTTAGTTGTATTTTGTGGACAAACTATATCTTTACGTCTTTTATTAGTATTTGCAGTGCTATAGGGAAGAGCTGTGTGCTGCTTTAATACAATACCCATTATAAATAGTTGCCGAACTGTTAATACTTCACACGATTTGTATAGGAGGTTAGTAGGGAAAAGGAAAGGGCGGAAAGTAGACACTTTGAGAATCGCCCTTTGAGCTCTCTCGATGGTTAGTAACATTGTTTTACCCGCTCCACCCCATGTGGTAATACAGTAAGTTAATATTGATTGACACAGAGCAAAGTAAACTTGTCTAACGACTTTTGGGTCAGCAATATAGCGTAACTTTTTAAAAACAAATATCAACTTGCGGATTCTATTATTTAAAGCTTGAATATGTTGTTTGAACGAAAGTGTTTCATCTATTATAACACCAAGGTATTTGGTTGTATTTGCTATTTTTATGTTAGGACAAACACATTGGTTATCTGTAGGAGTTGTGCAATAATGAGCATATAATGTCGAGGGAGTGCGTGTTGATGTTTGCTTGCGCATCGAAAACTTAATGTAATTTGTCTTGTCTTCATTAAGTGATAGAGAATTGTATTGAAGCCATTTAATAACAATATTGAATCCCTGTTGTGCAAGCTTGTAGACTTTTTCTTCTGAGTCAGCCGAAAAAAGAAGGGCAGTGTCGTCAGCATAAGAAACAATTTGGCCGTGATCTAGATTTAGGTTACAAAGATCGTTTATGTAAATCAAAAATAGTGTAGGCCCTAAAATACTTCCTTGGGGAACTCCGAAGGACGTGTTTTTTTCAGTATCGCTAAGAACATTACCAATCCTTACACATTGTGTACGATCTTCTAGATAGCTCTTAAATAATTTTAGCTGGGTGCCTCTGATACCTAAGGCTTCAAGCTTGTGCAACAGAATAGGAATCGAAACCGTATCAAAAGCTTTGGCGAGGTCCAGGAAGATTCCTACTGTGTGGTTACCATTATCAAGTTCTTGCGCTAGATAGTTAGTTAGATGGTGCACGGCATCGTCTGTTGACATTTTAGGCCTAAATCCAAACTGCCGTTTAGATAAAATTGATTTATCCTCCAAGTATTTGAAAAGTCTTTTATTCATAATTTTTTCTAATATTTTAGACATAGTAGGCAGCAGGGAAATAGGTCTATAATTTGTCACTTGATCTTTACTGCCCGATTTGTAAACGGGGACAACAACAGCTTTTTTTAGGCACTCGGGGAAAAGACCTGTCGATAAACATTTTTGAAAAATATAAGTTAGTGGCGGCACTAAAATGTGCCTGAACTGTTTAATAATTTTATTTGATATGTTATCCCAGCCAACTGCACAGTCGTCCTTCAAATTCATAATTATCGTTTCTACCTCAGTCTCGTCAGTGTCTTGCAATACGAAGGATGATAAAATAGTGCTACGCGTAAATGGTGTGCTTGTTAGATATTGTGATTGGCCCTGAACTTTTTCCGCCAAACATTTACCAGCATTAACAAAGAAATTATTCGCAAAGTTAGCAGATGCTAACTGTGATGAGTGGGCTTGTAATAAACCTGAAGATGACTGATTTTGTTTCGAGTTATACGTTACACTTTTAATAAAATTCCAGATTTTTTTACTATTTTTACCAGCTTTTTCTAGTGCAATTTTATCATAGTTACGTTTTACTTTTTTTAGAAGATTATTACAGAAGTTACGATATCGTTTATAGGACAGTTGCAAAACTAAATTATCTGGATTAGATTTAGCTTTCATATGCAGTTTATCTCTATTTTTCATGCAGCGAATGAGTCCTGTCGTGATCCATGGTTTTATGTTGTAGTTTTTGTTATTTCGCCGAGACATGACCGTGTTCTTATGAATTGCATGTTGTACATTTTTGATTAGGTACATCATACAAAACTGCGTATCAGCGGAATCGTAGACTGGGTCAAAGTCGATATTGCGTAAGTCTTCTTCAAGTTTATTTACAATTAAACTAGAAATTGTGCGAGTGTCTACTTTAGGTAATTTACAGTTTAAAATAAGTAGGGTAGCATTATGATCGGTTATTGTTGAGTTAATTACAAGGGCAAGTGCAGGGAAATTTGACTTGAGCATAATATGGTCCAAACAGGAGCCACTTTGATGTGTAGAAAGCGTGTGAGCAGGAAGCAAAGTATGGAAGGCGCAAAGGTTTATTTATTTATTTATTTATTTATTGACACACCAACGACTTATTCACTAAATCACTACATTAAAAATATATTGTATTTCGACAGTTTTGCGGTGAATTCGTCACTTATAGGCGTGCACAGCACTTGTATAATCAATAATAAAAAACTAAAATGGAATTATAATTATGATAATAACAAAATTAAAATTTGCAAAATATTCACATTGAATTCAGAATGTCACGTAGTTAAACTAAAATACAAAAAACATCAATTGAATTGGAATAGAAAAACAATTATAAATTAAAACTATAAAAATAACAATAACAAATTAATTGGGATACATTACATAATAGAATAGATTAAAACTTGAGTTAAAAAAATTAAATTAAATTAAATTGTACATTGAATACCTTGAATCACACAGTCACACAAATACACAAATTAACATTTTGTAACAGAAATAAACAAACAAACAAAAAGGTTAAGGTATTCCTCAGCGGACGCATCAGCACTTTCGGGAAGAATATTGATATTAATATCTCCAACTAAAATTGTATTTTTGAAGGATGACAGGTTCTGCAAGGTGTTGTTTAGAGACTCGGTAAAATTGTTTATATTTCTAAAAGAGGGGGGTCGGTATAAGGCAAGTATCGCTAAATCGAACCCAATTTTAATTAACAATCTGTTGCAGTCTTGCATATTTGGTTCCTCGACAGACACATTGAGATGATTTCTGGCATAAACTATCACCCCATCGTTCTGATTGTAGTTTATGTTACTTCTAAACATATTATATCCCGGAATTAGTGGTATGTTATATTGTTTGGAAAGCCAACATTCAGTTAATACAATAACGTCACAGTTTATATCTAGACGTTGTAGAAATATGCTAAAGTTGTCAAAATTTTTAAAAATACTGCGAATGTTTTGTGTTAGTATGGTTAGTGGACTAGTGTGCGGGGAGAGATATTGCTTACAGTGTTCAACGTCACAAACGTGGGATTCAGATACAGAGAAATCATCTATGTCATTAATTAAATTACTAATCATATTCTTATAAAAACAAACAAATAATAGCAAGGGCTTAAAAATACGTAATTAGCGGCGCTCTTAGGCGCCTCCATAATCAACAGAATTAATATACCTTTTTTCGGCCATAATTTTCGCTGGGCAGTCAGAAGCATTTGTCTTGTGATTGCTCGGCTTTTTGAAGTGCAAGCAAGTAGCACATTTTGGTTCCTCAGCCTTCTTTGTGCATTCTTTAATGGAGTGACCCTGATCCCCACAGTGGCCACAGGTAACGGTGGTCTCCCGACATGATTTGGCCGCATGACCGTACTGCTGGCACTTATAACAGCGTGTGACTAGAGTAAAGTCTCTCACAGGGCATGACGACCAATTCACAAACACTCTGTCTTTAGATATCAGGGCTTTGCGTATGTCTGCAGATACTTCAATTATATAATTACAGGTCTCGGCGTCCCGCTTACCTGACTTATGGCTTAACTTAATGGAGGTCAAAAAGGTCTCAAGGTTGCAATCCTGAAGGGTCTCTGCTAGATTTTGGTGGAATAAACAATTAAAAACTTCGTTCTCTTGCATGGATGAGGGCACTCCGATAACTACTACTCTAGGCTTCCTTTTTGGGGGTTCGTCGACTGTCAGGCCTGAATTTGATTGCTGCATCGATTTTTTCACCTTCTCAATATCGTCCTTTGTTTCAGTGCTGATAATGACACCGCCATGTTTCGTCTTACGTAGTCCTCTTACCTGAAGTTTCATTTTCTCGGGGCATATAATTTTTTGGACAAGTGTTTTTGTCTCCTCACTCGACTTCAGTTTGTCGTTAGGGTATATGGCCACTGAGCTTAGATTTGTCGGCTGTATAAAATTGTTGGTACCTTTTTTAACCATCTCAGCAAAAGAAGTTCCCGTAACTGTTTTCATTGAAGCTCCGATTGACAGCTTAAGGTCTTGCAGTTGCTGCGACAGATCATTTTGGTCTTCGAGTGTTTGGACGGTGGAGTGGGCCCGGACAGCTCTTATCTTAAGAGACTGGTACTGAACGGCCAACTGCGATGTGCCGTGACTAACTTTTCGGCATAGGGCACTTATACGTAGTTTTTGCTCCATGTTTAATTTGCCCTCCGATACAATAGAGCACACTTCATTTAGGCACTGCTCAATGGATGACATCCAGTTCTGGATTTCCGGCGTAGGTATCACCTCCATCATGACATCTTCTCTTTGGCTGGGTGGTTGAGGGTGAGGTGTGGGTGCGGGCTCGGCTGCAGGTGCAGGTGCAGGTGCAGGTGTGGGTGCGGGCACAGGTGTAGGAGGTGGGCTCCGAGCACATCTGCCACCCCTGCTAAAGGGACTGGATGCCATTGTGATACAAGTTATTTACTTGTTAATCACACACACATTTTCACAGAAACGATTTACAACGCGTGACCCAGTTTGCTTTACTACCGGCTATTTGTTAAAACCAGGTCACAAATAAGCAACTAATTATTTATTTATTTTAATAAATCTTCGACACGTCTGTACTCAACAAAAGTGCAAATATCTAACCTTCTTGTATGTGTGTTCCTTGATGTATATCTTATAGCTATTGGGTCAATATAAATCCTTAACTTCGATGCTTAAGGTAGATGCGCTAGGGTAACCCGCGAAAATCAAATTTTCTTACGTTTTTTTTTATTTTTATTTATAAAATCAGCAATATTGCTGATTCTAATGTTTATAATTCTGTAAATCCATATTTGTTACGAGCGCTAATAATATTTAGATCAACATACAACCTGATACTGACCTGCAAATTGCAAAAAACGTAAGAATTTCGCGGGCTACCCTATCGCATCAACCTTAAGTATTCACACCCATTTAGGTAATTTACTCCAAACTGGCTAACAATTAGCAAAAGTCGTGTTAGTACAAGGTTCCCCTTGAAAAGTTCGTTCCATTGGCACATCTCTTATTTTTATTGGGCTTCAGGGCAGAACCCTATATTGAAACATTTCATTTAAATAAAATAAAATTTCAAGTATCAACACCTTGCTATCGCTCTATGTACAGGGATAAACAGTCTTTTTTTTTTTTTAATTTCGCGCGCTTTTTCAGGACAGACTTTCGTTGGCCAGACCAAAAAAGTCGATATTGACACATTTGTTAGTTCACTATTTTGCCACGCATAATATTGTATACTGAGCACGCTGTATGGAGTAGTAGAAACATATTTTTTATTGATGGCAACACTGCTTAGGCAGAATAACTTGACACCCTTGTAGAAATTTCTTCTTTTATCAAAAAAAGTTACATAAAAGTGAAGTGTACAGTGAAACGTGAAGGACGATTATTTTCAAGTGATTGTAGTTTTTACTGTAGATATAATTGCAAATTCTCTATTTTAATAAGTGCGTTTTGGATGAATTGTCATCTGTGGACGATATAATTGTTGCAACGAGATGATTATTGAAAATCCTGACGCTTTCAAGTCGTGGTTGACCTCCATATTGGAGCCCCTGTGAGTACATCCGCTGCCATATTTTATTTACACTTTTGCGATAATTATCAAGAAATTCGCAATTTTTAAGCTATTCAACTAATCATTTTATTTAGTTTGTGGGGATATTTCCATGCTCTAAGAATAATTAATGAGTAAAAGTATCGGGTTTCAGCTTTATTTTTTTTTCATTTGACGTACACACATGGCGTTTATTTTCATGATTTCATACGTTTTACATGAGAGAACCCTGCATAAGTTTCAGAATACGGCTTTAAATCCCTTCAAATTCTTCGTTGTTATTGAAGAAACGAGAAAATAGTTCGATTAATGACATTACCATCAAGTTTGCTCAAATTCTCACTTTTGTGGTTGGTACAGTTCAATAGGTACTTTCGTAAACTAAACTACTTGTTAACTTCATTCAATTGAATAGATTTATCATCACGCTTTTTTATCATAATATGGGGAATTAACAGCTAAAATTCTTCATTTCAAATTACTTATCTTTTGTTGACTCGCTAATTAATATAAGTCTAATCAGAGCAATGAGTCAACCACCATAAAACTTATTTATTGATCAAAACAGAACACATTTTATCTATTTATTGGATTTCCAACAGAAACTACACAATTTCATACAAGTTTACAAGAAAAGGGACAAATACTAGTGTGTTTTACCATAGGACCCCACATCATTTTCTTATAATCTAGATAGATAAAGTAAGTTTGACACAGAAATAATAAAATAGATCAAAACTATAAACTAATATAATAAAGCTGAATTTGTTGTTTTGTTTGAATGCGCCAAAATCAATCTGCCTCGCCTTTACGCAACTATGTTGGGGTTAGGTTCCAATCTAACCAGATGCAGCTGAATACCAGTATTTTACATGGAGCAACTGCTTATCTGACCTCCACAACCCATTAACTGGGTAATACAATACCCCTTGGTAAGACTGGTTGTCAGACTTTCGGGCTTCTGATGACCCATAAAGACTGTTAAAGATCTACGAATGACAGCCGGGACCAACTTTCCAAGGCATGAAAGATGGTCAACCATCTACGGACCAACCCCGGCAAACATAGTTTAACCTGTTGGATCAACCCGTGGGGCTGTTATACCTCCATCTGTCAGTAATGAGACAGAATAGAATTTTAATTGTTATCTGCCATTAGAAGGCCAATCAACAGTTGAGCATACTTAGTTTGTTACACAAGACACTTAAAAAACTGTTTTCCATTCAACACCTCACACCTCACACCTCAGGTCCAGTTGAAAACTTGCATCAGGCACTAGTTGACTGGCATTTTTGCTGAACTGGGCCTTTTTAGCGCAACCCCGAGGCACATGAAACTGCTAAGATATGAAGTTCTTTGATAGTACCTACACTGTTTATTTGTTTCTTTTTTAATTGTTATGCTGGGGCTACACTTCGAGTTATCGCGAACTTTTCTTCGGGCGCTCTCTCTCGCACACCCCTCGATGTCTCGCTGAGCAACAGAGCGCACGAAGAAAAGTTCGCGATAACGCGAAGTGTAGCCCCAGCATTACTTTTTTACTTTTAGTAATGTTGTGTTGTGTGCCGTCTATGCTAAATAAATGTATTCTAGAAAGAAAGAAAGAAAGAAAAATTGACTTCAGGCTAAAATACCGTTTTTTTAATTTCACAGGCAGAGCCGCATGCAAAGCCTGTATGTATTTTATTTTTAAAATTCCTGTGTGGTTTTAATCATTTACATGTACATCTAACTGTTGTTGCAACAGTTTAAAAATAAATTAGTACTGGTTAATTATAACCAATGTGTTGGTCTTACCGAAATAGAATTTTAAACATCTCGAAGCATTTTATTTATAATGTCTGACATAAGGTTGGTCATTTATTGAATACTAGCTGCGCCCCGCGGTTTCACCCGCATATGTTTCGATCCTGTGGATCAAGATAAAAAGTATCCTATGTGTTAATCCAGGTTATAAACTATCTGTGTGCCAAATTTCATCTAAATCGGTTCATTAGTTTTTGCATGAAAGAGTAACAAACATCCATCCATCCATCCATACTTACAAACTTTCGCGTTTATAATATTAGTTAGATAAACTTTTTGAAGGATACAGAGATATAAAAAAAATGTTTTGTAGTTCACTGCCTCATTGGTCTTGTGGTCGCAAGCGCAATTGCTGAACATAATTCCTGGGTTCAATTCCTGGGTCAGGCAAAGTAGTATTTGGTTTTCCATCTACAGTTTCTCAGTAGCATTAATTATGTCACCACCACTGCTCTCAAAACCGTGAAGGAAAACATCGTGAGGAAACCGACGTGTCTTAGAAATAAAAATTCGAAGACATGTGACATCTACCAACCTGCTCTGGGCCCGCGTGGTGGATTATGGCCCACTCCCTCTCATGCTGTGGCCAAACCAACAGGAAACGCCGTTGATTATCGCCATGATGGACGTTAACCATGTCGGAGCTCGTGGCTAAGTAATAACAGGCGCACGGGTCGATCCATCAGGTTAAGCTACGCTTGCCGGGGTTGGTCCGTGGATGGGTGACCATCATTACATACCGAGACTCCTCCGTGCCTCGGAAAGCACGCTAAGCCGTTGGTCCCGGCTGTCATTTGTGGATCTTTGACAGTCGTTACAGGTCGTCAGAAGCTCGAAAGTCTGACAACCAGTCTTACCAAGGGGTATCGTATTACCCAGTTACTGGGTTGTGGAGGTCATATAGGCAGTCGCTCCATGTAAAATACTGGTATTCACCTGCATCCGGTTAGACTGGAAGTCGACCCCAACATAGTTGGGAAAAGGCTAGGCAGATGATGAACGTTAAGGTGGGTAGGTGTATCCAGAAATTATCGCGAGAATTTGACAACGGCATTCACATGGCATTTGATGTTAGGCGATAACCTGACCACTCAATTTATCGCTATAATTATCGGAGTAATTACTGCGTTGTTTATGGCGATGATGGGCATTGACGTTAGTGTGACCCCAGCATCACAAAGAGGAGGCCTGGCCTGTGTGTGTCCCAGCTGTGGGGAACTATACAGGCGTCCCACGGATATGCCACATGGATGGAAAGTACCTTGAATATTGTAGATGGAACATTTTACTGAAAGAAGACATTATTTGAATTTCAAAAACAATTTAAACTGCATTCATAGATATTTAAATTATTACATGGTTGAACCGGGAATCGAACCCGTTACATAAGAAAAATAATCAACCTGTATTTTTATCATACCAATCGAAAGGCTTCATCTTAAGGATTAATTTTTTGCTAAATAACATAGTGTCACAAATAAAAGGAAGACCATGAGTTTTAACATTTGATGTGAAATCAAAGAGTGCGACTTTGTATTCAACAGGAACAGACTCATTTTGAGCATTTGATAAATTGATAACTTTCAGTAAAATGTTCCATCTACAATATTCAAGGTACTTTAATAATTAACTTGCGTAATAATAAAATAGATACAGATACTACCATTACCATCTACAGATAGTAGGCAACTATGTAATAATGTGTGCGGTCTTATCACCTTCACGTCAATGAGATAACAAGTTCCTCTGATTATTACGTAAAACAATGCTGACATAATATTTTACTGATGAGGGGAGCTCCTGGCTAAGTAATAACAGCCGCATGGGTCGATCTATCAGGTTAAGCTACGCTTACCGGTGTTGGTCCGTGGATGGGTGACCATCTTTACCCCCTTATCTCCGAAACTACAGAGCCGAAACTTTTGAAACGTCTTAAAGTCTGAAAATATTGTGCGTAATGAAATGAAATGAAATGAAATTGTTTATTCTGTAAATAGGATATTGGTTAATCACTTTTACACGTCATATGTTGTAAAAATAAGCTAGATGAGGTCGGCGTTTCCTATCTGACTACTCTGAGAAGAAAGGCCGAAACAAACTCAGAGGTCACCGTCTCCTTTAAAGTCCAGACATAATCTTGGTCAGGCCATATGAGGACCATGTAGATTAGAGTCTGAAATGGTCTTTTGAGGAAAGGACCACACAGATTTGAGTGGACCTGTCCAGTCAGTGCAAGCATTTGTCAGTAATAGTGGAGCTCAACTCAGAACTTAAGGAGCTCAACGACTCGACGAACAATACCAAAGAAAGGACATCGCATAAAGTTCTCAAATTGCCAGACCTTCGCTAAAACTAACAGAACGAAAAATAAATATCCACATAGTCCTCACACTTACAAACTTACATTAAAATTTGCAGTTGGAATGTATGGGAGAACATGTTTTTCAACTACAATGTTAAGTTTGCTCTTGGAATAAATTCATCCCCACTACGGAACCCGTCATTATCCGAGATGCACTTAGCCGGTTTTTTTTTTAATGTTAAGTTAATCATCATCTGCCTAGCCTTTTCCCAACTATGTTGGGGTCGGCTTCCAGTCTAACCGGATGCAGCTGAATACCAGTATTTTACATGGAGCGACTGCCTATCTGACCTCCACAACCCAGTAACTGGGTAATACGATACCCCTTGGTTAGAGTAGTTGTCAGACTTTCGTGCTTCTGACGACTCGTAACGACTGTCAAAGATCCACAAATGACAGCCGGGACCAACGGCTTAACGTGCTTTCCGAGGCACGGAGGAGTCTCGATATGTGAAAATGGTCACCCATCCACGGACCAAGCCCGGCAAGCGTAGCTTAACCTGATGGATCGGCCCGAGCGGCTGTTATTACTTAGCCACGAGCTTTAATGTTAAGTTAATATAATATAAATATAATCAACTAGGTAGCTTCATATTTCTGACTGACCGACTCCTTGACAATTCAAAAGTGCCTGTAAATGGTTTAATTGAAATAAATGCTTTGAGTTTGAATAATAATGTTATTTTCATTTGTTTTCAGTTGCGATGCCGACCCAGCAGCCCTCGCTAAATATGTGTACGCTTTGGTTAAGAAAGACAAACCCCTGGACGAGCTCCGGGAGGTGATGGTGGATCAGCTGGATGTCTTTCTCCAGCAAGGTAAGTGTCTGACCCCTTTTTTTTACGGTGGGCAATCATCAAATGACTTCTCCCGCTCTGGGCGGGACGGAAGGGCGTGTCAGACTTTTACTGACTAAAACCCACCCGTGTTCCTTCAGTTGCCTGTTGCCAAGGTCCCGGTATCCCTTTCGGACTTTCCCGCAACCCTGCCAGGTAGGGGTTACTAGCCCTAACCTTCAAACTATTACATCTTACGTACATGTTCAACATAACCCTATCAGCCCATTAGCTATCGGGGAGAATGGGAGATACAATATAATAGCGGACAGGCTTTCACAAGGAAAACCACCTGCAGAATGGCCGGGTTAGTTGAAGCTAGTTGCCCATTCCAAATCATAGATCTCTATGGAGAAGAACGGGCAAGAAACTCCAAGGACACTTTTAAATATGGATATAGATACTTATTAAAAAAATCCTGGGTACAGTATTCTTGGTGCTTCTATATGTGAGAATAATGTGAAACAAAAAATAATCAAAAACAATTCAAAATCAATTCAAAATATAAGATTAAAAAATAAGCCCTGGCAGATAAGAGATGACCAGTCTCAACTGACGACGTCCGTTCACGAACATGACACGTGGATCAGCACCATCTAGCTCAACCATTTTGTAGGGAACCGAATGATCCAACACACGCGCCACCATCAGCGAGACATTTTAGTGTGCATGACATACTCTCATCTGCCAAAACCCGGTTCTATGGAGGTCATGCTACGCGTGCAGGACTAACCGTCTGCTCCCCCGCCATCGGTCCTTCGACAAACATGGCCAGCCCACTGCCACCTCAGCTTGCTTACTCACCATGCTACGTCGTTAACTCCGGTTCTTTTCCTTATAATTTCATTTCTGATTTAAAAATTCATACTCTATTATTTTATCGACAGAAACAAAACCATTTGTGGAGATGCTGTTCAAGGCTCTGGAAAGCAATGATTACTTGAAGCCGGGAAGGGAGGAGAAAACACTGCCAACACCACCGCCAGCTGACGCGGAGCCGTCGAAAGAACCTGAGATTGAAAACCATGGTACGTAAAAAAGTTATAAAGCTAAAACCTTTGCTCAATCTTTGTCCACTTTTAAAATTCTGGTGAAAAAACACTTCCTCTCTTCTTAAACATCATCATTAATAGTTCCTTGCTCTTGTTTCATGTTTATTGTTATATTTATATATATTTAACTATGTATATATTGTATATTCAAGGTGGAGACGACAATACGACAAAAATGAAACTCCGTATATCTAATGACGTTCTCGGTCTACATACAAAAAAATTATCAAATATATCCAATAGTTTAGTTACGATAGCTAGTCAAAGATCGGCAAACTCCATGGAGTCGGCCCATCACTACTATTTAGTTTGTTTGAAAAAATGACTTTTTTAATTTCGATGTTAGGATTTATTTGATAGTTCCAAAATACTCTTGTGCATTAGTATTGCCAGTGTTTTCATTTATTGTTGTATTGTCGTCTCCACATGGTATATTTATATAGATAAGTAAATACTTTATGTGTATATGTATTTATTGTATTATGTAAACGGTATACCACTGACTACCTGCAGTATTGTCTCTCCTTTTTACTTTAAGGCGCTAAGTCCGGTTTAGTACCGTAAAACGGTCATATTAAAAAGCCTACTCCTCATTAACGGCTGGGTTAAAAGATCTGAAAAAAATATATGTTTGCCATAGATTCATGTACAACATTTTTGAAAAGGGGTTTTTGCGTATGGCTAATACTTTAGTCTTAAAAAAATATTTACCAAAACGCTATTTTTGGCTAATATTCCCTACTACTTCTAAACGGCTTTGATGTTTGGAAATATTTTTACACTGAAAAATTGATGGTTAGAAGGACTACAAAATTGAAAAAGCGTTTTTAAATCAATCAATATTTGCTAAGAAAATGACCCCACTTAGAGATAGAGGTTCAGAGGTGCTCTGCGCGGGCGCGGGCGGCAGTCGCGCGTGAGCATTGAGACGGGATGGCTGTGTCGCTCGCTGCTCCGCCCCGCCTATGGACCGACTACGCGCGTTTGCGTGTATTAGTGCAAATATTTACGTACGAATTGTATCAATGTGCGTTTATAGACTAGCTCGCTGCAGAGAGCCCAATTCAATTGTGCGCGTAGGCGCTATATCGTTGAGTTTTTTTTTTAATGTTCAATTACTTATGAAATAGCTTTTTTATTTTCATTGACAAAATTTACATACAAATTAACAATTTACAATATAAGTAAACCAAAAAAAATGTAAATATGAAATCTAACATAACATCACGCCTGTATTCCCCGAAGGGTTAGGCAGAAATGTACCTTTAGTTAGTACACTCACATTTCGCCAAATAAGTCCCATGTAATAGGGGCGAGCCTATTGCTATCAACCAGGCACAAATCCAGACTCCGGGCTGCTACTGAGCAATTCCAGATGTAAAAACCGGCCAAGTGCGTGTCGGACCACACAAAATGAAGGGTTCCGTAGTTGAGATGAATTTATTGCAAGAACAAACTCAACATTGTAGATGACAAATATGTTCTCCCATACGAAATGTATGGGAGAACATGTTTTTGCAACTGCAAATTTACGTTGGTAGATTATTACTCGTTAACTTGTAGAGCCTATTTAGCTGTGATAGTTTTCCTTTTAATTTCGTTATAATATATACCTACTACTGCCGTGAATGTTTTCACATATCCAAAACCAACCATTTACCTGCCGGCCTCAACACTTGACTCTAATAAAAATTAGCACTTCAAAGTTTAATATTTCGCAAACAGATCCATGAATCCAAAAATGGTGTTCACACACTCGCAATATTTTTGAACGACCTTTCCAACGACACACCATGGGAAAGACAAGAAAAAGAAAACATACAAAAGTTACGTGTAGGGGAGGTACCCTAAAAATAAATATTTTTCATGATTTTATTGTAGGTACCACTCCGCGTGATTAATACGTACACCCGTGCCAAATTACAGCTTTATAGTACTCAGAGTCTATGAGCGAAGCTGCGGTCAGACAGACGGACATGGCGCAACTATACGTAAGGGTTCCTTGTTGACAACGGAACCCTAAAAACGCAATAACACTTTGCCCGACCCAGGAATCGAACCCGGGATCTCATGTTCAGCAGTAGCGCTTGCGACCGCTAGACCAACGGGGCAGTCGTGAACTCGTGATATAAAATATTGTCTATTTCTATAATAATAATATGTATAACTATCCACGTCACCACATACACATGCAATTCAGTAAAAGTAAAACCAATAGATACGAAGTCGCGAACACACATTCATAAATCAGAACGTACTGCACAATCAATTATAAACCTTATCTCATCAGGTATAGCGTGCATGTTCCATGCACCATAGACCAGGTACAACTTACTCACAGGAAATCACTGGCTTGTCGCAAGCTACCCCCTTACAACGGCTGTATTACGCGCGCGATGCAACCGCTATAAAGTATCGTTTTGTGATTTTTACATTGCTTGTCCAGTCACTTAGCGACAGACTTAGGTAGTGTTGAAGAAGCAATGTATTTCCTGGAAAAATAGTACAGTCGCTGTGATATATGAAAGCAAAAATAACGTACTAAAGGCAAGAAATATTTTCCGATTTGTTGTTTATCATGAATAATGATTTTCAAGACAAATATAGGTAATTAAATACCTACTTGTGCTGATAATTATATATAGTAAGTGGTTTCATAATTTATAAACTTTTTAGTTTGGCTTCAATTTTTAGAAGAAACCACTGAACAACACTGCATCTTAGGTTGTCATGAATGATGCGGACGAAAGCGCAAGTTCGCGGAGACGGCCATTTGCCTACGACATTAGCATCTTGATCATGGCGCGCGGACACAGACACGGAAGAAGTGGGGCATTGACCCTAAAACCAACCCACTCAACCCTGGCACTGAAATTATACCTTTTGGTGAACAAAATAAGTTCGATAATTATTCAAAAGTGCGCGTTGCTTCACGTCGCGGTCTGAGCTGCCCCTATTATTTCTATGCTTATGACCTTCTATTTTCAAGAGACACTTGAATCATCATTGTGTGGTTCTTCTAGTTCATAATTTCAACGTAATATTGTGACTATGAGTCAAGTCAAGATGATTGGCGAGCAGCTACATGACTGTGTGCGTGTATCAGTGAGCCGTGAGTTCAAAATTTCAAATCTCACACAGTACTAAAACTTTTTGTAAGTTTTTACTTGTTTGGAAGTAATGAATACAATTAACTTCATAAAAAAAAAAAAATAAGCATGAATTGAATATAAATACCCTATTCATTAAAAAGTGTTTGCTTTCAAAGAAACAAAAACAGCGTAGTAATGTAGGATTCGAACCCAGACCTTACAGATTACGAATCCATTGCTTAGCCCATACAGCTACGAGCACATGATAGTTTTACGCGAATTTTAGCAATGGAATGGTAGGAACAGTTCGCCACTATGACGCGTATTCTAAATGCAACAATGTTATATTTTTTTGGGTAGTAGGTAGGTACAACGACAGTTCATATTTGTGTGTTCTCCGTGGAATGTTGAGACATCGCTCATACACGCACACGCACTGGCTGTATCGTGCTCGAGTTTATACGTTACGTTATATTTAAAAAAAAAAACATGCAATAAAGTCTAAAATAATCATATTATTAGTTACAATAAAGTCTGCTGAATACCAATACCTATAAATAGTTAAATAATAATACAATAACTAATATTTAACTTCATAAAAAAATTAAAAAATAGATAATAAGAATGAATAGATTTTAAATAAACATAAATACAACAAAAGACTAAGATTCGAACTCAGACCTCAATGATCGTGAATCCATTACTAAGCCCATAGAGCTACAAGTACATGTGAGAAATGCGCGAATTTTAGCAATGCAATGGAAAAAACAAGTGGCCAAACTCGATTTCTAAATGCACCAGAAATAAATGATATGTAGGTAAGTACTGGAGTTTTGAGCGTTTACTGTAAGAACATGTAGGTAGGTAAGTATGTAGCTAGGTATGTAGGTAGGTATGTAGGTAGGTATGTAGGTAGGTATATAGGTAGGTATGTAGGTAGGTATGTAGTTAGGTATTTAGTTAGGTATGTAGGTAGGTATATAGGTAGGTATGTAGGTAGGTATGTAGTTAGGTATTTAGTTAGGTATGTAGGTAGGTATGTAGTTAGGTATGTCGGTAGAAAATATTAAAAAGGGGTCATTGTACCTACATACGGCTACACATCAAGCTACACATTTCCAGTATAAGCTGACCCCGCGTTGTAGGTACGGAAATTCTATACAATGCGAGATCTTGATGTGTAGTCGTGTTTATTCATCATTATGAACAACTCTCACTCCATAATATAGGGACCAACCCTGAAATCGCGAAAGAAAAATCAGCTGTTCCCTACATTTTGACGAGCTATGCGAACATAAAGTAGGGAATAGCTGATTTTTTTTTTCGTGATTTCAGGGTTGGTACCATAGTGAAAGTTGTTCATAATGATGAGTACAATGACCCCTTAAAATATTTCGTGTACCTATGAAAAGATACACCTTATATTTTCTTCCAAACACATGCAAAAAAATAATGTCCAGTAAAAACTTAAAATAGCTATACGTAACTTATGTATCTATCTATACAAATATCAGTCTTGCATCTCCGCCATTCCTTTCTGGAGTCGTAGGCAAAATTGACGTCCTATTCGCGCAAGTCTGCGCCCGTGCATTTTCTTTGATCGTCGTTTTAGTTCAGCGCGCCACCGCGCGCGTTTTACGTATTCGGGGAGTAGGGAGTTTAGCTCCGCCCACATGCGGAAGGTGTCTGAGAGAACTATGGCTCTTAATCCATGCAAAGGTTGTCTGTAAAAGATCGCTTTTAGCGATAAGACCGCCCATTGTGTCAACCTATGTAAAATTTCTAATTTATGTCTGTAATTTTTATGGTGTACATAATAAAGAGTATTCTATCTATCTATCTATCTAAACCCAACTACGACAAGGAAGTCAACTAAAAAGATGTAAACAAGACATCACAGACAGACAAATTAAAAATCCGGAGTCACACGTTAAGCCCTTTCATCTTTAACAGACTTCTTCAAAAAGGAGGAGGTTCTCAATTCGTCTGTATGTTCTTTTATTTTGCTTGCATAGTTTTTGGGTTAGCTTCAATAATTACGTTTTTTTCCCACTTTGCGTATGTAGACGATATCTTAGTTGACTCCGTCACTGTTATTTACATAGCAGGTTGTGGTATACGAATTTGTGTGGGGTAGGTACCACAACTAAAAAGTGAAAAATAAAAACTTTTTACAAAAAAACAACCGACTTCCAAAAAAAACACAAAATATTGAAAAATATTGCAAAATAACTTTAATTTCGGAAGTCGGTGGCAAAAAACGAAAATTTAAAAGTTAAGACACCGACTTCCAAAATTAAAGTTATTTTTCATATTTTTGTGTTTTTTTTTAAATATCCAACTGGGCATCAATACATTTATTTTTTTGTCCTCCAGAGGGCGCCACATTCACATTTAATGTGAGGTCACAACTTCCAAAGATACCTTAAATTATGATGAGTAGTTTAGAAGTTATGAGGGAGAACACATGAACATACATACATACCAGTCAAAATCATAACCCTCCTTTTTGCTTCGATTTATGACAAAAGTACTTTTAGATGTTATAGTTATTTATGCAACTTATATAATAAGGGATATTATACAGTATGTTAACTAACAAAGGGCGTTCCCGTTAACCTGCAATAGTATAGCGTCTATACATGCTAAAAAAAATATTACCATTAAAAAAAAATGTTTTTTTTTGTTTTTGTATGGTAAAATATTCACAAAAATATTAAATTGTTACGGAAAATAAACTCTCTGTACACGCCCACTTGTCACACTTGTTTTTCTACGTTGAAATACAAGTGTGCGTGTACAGAGTGTTTCTTTTACGTTTAAATTTAATCGTTTTGTGAACATTTCACGACACAAAAAAAAAAAAAAATTTTTTTTTTTGGATTGGTAATATTTTTTTTGGCATGTATACACGCTATACTATTTCAGGTTAACGGGAACGCCCTTTGTTAGTTAACATACTGTATATATCACATGAGTGTTTTAATACCTAATTATTTACAGTTGCATACAAGACTTTGTCTACACCATAGAGTAAAGTAATATATAATCTACACCCATGATATGAATCCTCTATAAAAGTTTTGCAATACTAATTATATCGAACAAAAAATGGAGTAATACGAAGCACGTGAATTCGAATTTGAATATCATTTGTTTTTTTTTTAATTACGGTGCTTTGTTCGTGAAACGCGCCTACATGAAAATGTTATTTTTTTAAATGAGTTGCATTATGAAATTCAGTACAACATTATAACACCCGTTTGGATGATATTATGGTTACTATGACACTGGTTGTTTTAATGCTGGCAATAAGCTAACTGTTTCAGGAACTTTTATAGAGGATTTATAGCATGGGTGTAGATAAAACAATTTGAATGTAGCTATTCAGTATAATTTTAACTACAATATTTTTGTAACATTGGTCCCCCTCAAAGAATTTAGTTATAAAACACTTTGGGAGGGAGATTTCTATTCTTATTGTGTGGTGGGAGATGTTTAATCTGAGTAGTCTGAAGTTATTTAAAAACACAACACATGTCGATTATGCCTAGCGAATAATAATATTTTCTCAAATATGCTTGATTATTTTGAAGAATTGTTTCGAGTTAATTTCAAAATGCTATATTGATAACATACATGCGAGCAGGCGGCCGGCAAGGTTACTATGTAAACCCATATCTGTCGTGTAATTTAAAAATGAAATGAAATTTTTAATTCGACACATGACAAAGAAGAGGTAACTTATCAAAGATTTGATTTCCCCTTTTTGAGTGTCCTGGAATCCTTCAATAGGTATTAGTCCTTGGCAGCTCTGAACAGAGAGAGGTGGAAACAGAGTTGGGAGGTCTCTGCCTAGCAGTGGGATAGTAATGGCTAATAAAAAATAATTAAAAAAAAAAACTATAGGTAATCGGATCCGGACCGCGCCCCGCCATTTGGTGACTCCTGGTCCACACAAAATAGGGGCGGTCCGGATCCAGAGCGTGGTCCGCCATTTGGTGACTCCTGAACTGGTTGCAGAAAGTCATGGTTACTAAGGGATACAATCAACTGGTTGCAGAAAGTCATGGTTAATATGGGACACTTTCGCATTTATAATATAATAATAATTATAGTAATTATATATAATATAATAATAATTATAGTTAGCATTATAATTAAATTAGCATTTATAATAAATTAGCAAAATTAAATTAGCATTTATAATATAATAATAATTATAGTTAGCATTTTCTTAGTTTCAATTTCCGCGCATTATTTGAGAACAGTTCTAAACAAGCCTTGGCCACGACTAGAGTGACTAGACATTGATGGACTCACGTATGTAACGATCGTCCATCAATGCCCCTTTTGCAGGCCGCCGCAGTTATGTACTTTTGAGCAAAAATTATTGCTGGGAAATGTCTTACATATATTTGGTGTTAAAAATGATGCTGGAAATTAATTATATTAAGAAAATATCGTTGTTTACGGTAGCGCGCAATGTAACGCAAACGCACCAAAACATTTTACGTATGCAACGGTATGGGAGTTGTGAAATACTGCTGCATCCGGTTAGACTGTAAGCTCACCCCAACATAGTTGGGAAAAGGCTAGGAGTTGTGGGGTATTTATAACTTGTTTTCATGAAAAAAGGTAAAACATTTGGAACTTTGACCTTCAATATCTCTGTAACCAGAAGGTTCCCGGGTATACTCCAGTGTAAAAAATATTAAAAGGACGGGGAGTACAAGTGACTCTCGGCTTCGGTAATCGTTTTATACTGGTTATATCATCATATTATGTGTAATGTAAATCACCTTTACAAAATATTAACCCCTATATTTTTCCCCTAGCCGGCGCTCCACTGATCCCGTCCCCCGTATCCGGCGGCGAGACGCGCGGCCGCTCGCCCTGCGCCGGCACGCTGGCGGGCGGCGTCGCACCGAGCGCGGCACCGGCCGTTCTAGGCGCGGCCGCATTGGGCGCGGGCGGGTTGTCCGCGGGCGGATTGGGCGCGGGAGGATTAGGCGCAGGCGGATTGGGCGCGGGCGCGGTGAGAGCGAGGCTGGTTGTGTCACGCGGCGCGAAGCTAGCGGCGCCCGCGCCTCCCGTGGGCGCTGTGCCGAGAGGACATCCGCATAATGAGCATACGCTTGTTAAGGTAAATAATAAATTATGTACTATATAAAAATCTTGCATGCAAACGACACAGCTTAAACCACTGGGTCTAGAAGTTCGAAATTTTGTACAAGAATTCTTTATATAACTGTGGGGGCATTTACATCGCCACATGCGAACTACGCTTTACACTGATGTCACGTAAAATCCTGCATCGTGCAAACCACAGTTTACACATTATCGAGATCCATGCACTGAGTAGAAAAAAAAAATGAATATAAATCTGTACTGTAGGCTCTATAGGTACACCTCTGCGTCACCTTTAGGGGATTACAGCCGTGATGTTATGTATGTGTATATGCTTAGAATAAATTATACTTACAAAATTGCATGAAAAAAAAAATTGAATAGTTGTGATGCCTCGAAGATAAATTGTTTTTTTTTCTCATATGTCATTATTATAATGAAATTAGGAGGAGCTCGTGGCTAAGGAGGGGCTCGTGGCTAAATAATAACAGCCGCTCGGGTCGATCCATCAGGTTAAGCTACGCTTGCCGGGGTTGGTCCGTGGATGGGTGACCATTTTCACATATCGAGACTTCTCCGTGGCTCGGAAAGCACGTTAAGCCGTTGGTCCCGGCTGTCATTTGTGGATCTTTGATAGTCGTTACGAGTCTTCAGAAGCACGAAAGTCTGACAACCAGTCTAACCAAGGGGTATCGTATTACCCAGTTACTGCGTTGTGGAGGTCAGATAGGCAGTCGCTCCATGTAAAATACTGGTATTCAGCTGCATCCGGTTAGACTGGAAGCCGACTCCAACATAGTTGGGAAAAGGCTAGGCAGATTGATTATTATAATGAAATTGTAATAATAATATTAAAATGTTAATTTCTTCCACAGGTATTGCCGTTAACTGAACTGCTAGAAGAGCCTGTAGACCAGCCCCCCAGAAGACGTGACAGAAGAGGAGACTCGGTCAGTATCTATGTTAACGAACGTGCCTAAAACGTGATAAACATGAACGCACCCGCAGCGGTCGGGCGCGCGGCGCGACGCGGGCGCCGGCGGCCGGAGCACGCGCGACTATTCCGCGAGAAATCATCGTTGCGCACACGTATGAATGTCGCGATCGCGTGTGTCCACAATTTGCCGTTTCTCAATAAATTAAGTACCTACATTATGTTGTAACAAGTTGAAACATTATTATTTATGTCGCCAACACTAACTTCTGCCCGCGACTCCGTCCGCGTGAATTTACAACATAATCGTGGACGTAAATTTAAAAGCGTCCTCTTAGACATATTTCCATACTGTTCTACTATAGTTTGACTGGGACCGCTATTCAGCGCTTTAGGAATGCGCGGCGAGGTGGCGGGCAGCGTTGACTAATGAGCGGCACGCGCCGGCAGCGGGGATGAATGAGCGCCGCGCTGCCGCCTCGGGGCTGCGCACATACCTCAGGAGCGGAACAGCGGTCCCGGCCAAACTATATAACTAAATATCTAATTAATATAATTCGTTTATCAACAGACCCGCGACACAGACCGAAGGCGACGTCGCTCTCGGTCGTGGGAGAGACGCGCACGCGCAAGACGACATGGGCGCGACAACGAACACAACAATGATGTCAGAAGGTAACTGTCAAGTCATCTACTTGACAAAAATCCACTCATTCATTCACTCACAGACAGAAAACGAACAGTCTCAACCGTTAGGTTTTTCATTCACTCACTGACAGACAACAAACACCCTGGGTCGAGGTCTTTTTTTTTTTTTTTTGGTTTGTCAATTATAAAATAACTTCTCCCGCTCTGGGCGGAGCGAGAGGGCGTATCAGACTCTTACTCACTATAACCCACCCGTGTTCCTTCAGTTGCCTGTAACTTACCAGAGGCCACGGTATCCCTTTCGGACTTTCCCGCTTTATACTATTATAAAGAGGATAGATTTGTATGTTTGTATTTTTGTTTTGTAACTAATAAACTCAAAAACTACTGGACCAATTTAAAGAATTATTTCAACAGTCGAATGCTATATTATCACTGAGTAGCTTAGGCTATAATTAATTAAGATATCACGGGGGAAGACGCTGCTGGAAGCTAGTCCATACTAATATTAAATTCGAATGTAACTCTGTCTGTCTGTATGTTACCTTTTCATGCCTAAACCACTGAATGGATTTCGACAAAATTTGGCAAGGAGATAGATTGGCATCCAGGGGAAGGACATAGGGTAGTTTTTATTGACATACTTTCTATCGAAGCTAGTGTAGTATATAATTTTGATCTCTTTGTCCGACAGACGGCCCCTGTCTCGCTCACCGTCGCCGCGCGGTCGGTACAGAAACAGAAGTCCCCCTCCACCGACTATTGACAGACCAAATAGCAGATCTAGGTACGTATCATCTATACACGGTGTAAAAACACCCATCACATAGCCGCCTACGTCACATCAAATTAACATTTAAAAAAAAATCATTGCTAAAATGTCTTTTCTATAAAGGCGACACTATTGCAACGTTTGTTAATTAGTAGATTCAGGCCCCTGCATTGAATCTGAATTTCTTTTTAACGATAGAGCAAGAAAATTTGGAAAACTTATAATATGTTATTTTTTTTCCACAGATCGAGATCACCGACCGTTCGCGATCGCGACCATGAGCGTGAAAGAGACAGGCTGAGAGTACCCCGCGAGTTAGAGCGAGACAGAATGTCCCGCGATAGAGAACACAGAGAAAGGGTGTCTCGTTCTAGAGACAGGGAACGGTAAGCATTCAGTTCATTCAGGACAGCAGGGGTGGTCTAGGGTACTTGGCTGAATACCCGGCCGAATTATAAGCAGGATAGTCGGATACTCGGCCGAACATAACCTGTTCACTTTATACTAGAGAAGGAAGGGATAGTTGGCGGAATACCCGGCCATCTTAAAAGCAGGATTGTTGGATACTCGGCCGTCACAATCTACGAATGACAGCCGGGACGGACGGCTTAACGTATAATTGCCATTCTTAATTGACGTATATTTTTCCTAGATCCCGCGAGAGATCACGCGACCGTTCCCGCGGTTCGACGTCACCTCACCCTGAAACAAGACTGGAACACAACGACGCTTACAAGCGACGCTGTCGAGACTTCGACGGTGAGTACAATTTTTTTTCTTAGTGTCAGTTCTTGTGGCGGCATCTACATCGCCACATGCGAACTACGCATCACACTGACGTCACGGAAAATCCTGCATCGCGCAAGCAGAGTTTACCGAGCGGCTATTATATACTGCGTGGATTTTTGAGATGGGGCAGGTACCTTAACTTTTGTAGCTACATTTAAATGGTCAAAGAGACACCTTATTGAGACATTTTGATCCGTATTCAGAGATTTTGAAAAAAAAAAACAATCAGCAAGAAAATGGGTAGTTTTCACAAAAACTTTCTTTAATCAAAAATCTCTATGGGTCCAGCTGAGATTTGTGTACGTTAGAAAAGTCGGAAATCACAAAAAACTTTATCCATACATTTAGTCTGACCACTGGGCCCCACTGCTCTCACAATAATCTTCTTCTGCCTAGCCTTTTCCCAACTATGTTGGGGTCGGCTTCCAGCCTAACCGGATGCAGCTGAATACCAGTATTTTACATGGAGCGACTGCCTATCTGACCTCCACAACCCAGTAACTGGGTAATACGATAACCTTTGGTTAGACTGGTTGTCAGACTTTCGTGCTTCTGACGACTCGTAACGACTGCCAAAGATCCACAAATGACAGCCGGGACCAACGGCTTAACGTGCTTTCCGAGGCACGGAGGAGTCTCACAATAATATTAAACTTAAACAATAATAAAATGTTAGTGTAATATTTACACATACTCCTCTATTTACGTCCGTGTCCTATATAAAAACGATCGTCCTGCAAATACGCGATTGTCGCGTGCATATGTCACTTTTGACGTCAAAACGTCTAATAAATCGATGAACGCCGGCTGCACGCACGAAAAAAAAGGATGACTCATTGTCCCGTTACGCGTATTGTCCCGTTACGCTCATTGTCAGCGAGCGAAAGGCACGATCGACGTTGTCACGTTAAACTATCGTCCACAAACCGACTTTAAATCCGTCCTTTATGCACTAACACTACTATTTTGTTCATAAAACCGGAAAGCGCCCTCTGTCGGCGCGACTACGCGTTCTGGTTCACCGAACAAAAAGTTCGAACGATCGTGTATATTCGGTACCACTTCGGAGAGTACAGGCATTTTATTATAAATGAATATTTGCTTGTTTACAGAGAAGGGCTACTGCATGCGCGGCGACCTGTGCCAGTGGGACCACGGCAGCGACCCCGTCGTGCTGGAGGACGCGTCGGCCGCGCTGTCCAGCGTGCTGGCCCTGCCGCCCGCGCCCAGCGTGCCCGGTCAGTACTGTGCTAGGCCGACGGATACTTGGCTGAATACCCGCCCGTTTTATCATTTGAATAAATGACTTGTTTTTGTTTATTTTCATTTTATTTGCTTTATTTCCAGAATACAACCCTCTGACGCCGGATATCTGGTTCCCGTCCTACCCTCCGCCACATCCGCACCATCCGCATCCGCCGAGGGAACTTATACCCATCCCTAGGTAAGTTATCTACACTAATATTATAAAGAGGAAATATTTGTATTTTTGTGTGTATGTTTGTAATGAATAAACTCAATAACTACTGCGCCGATTTCAAAAATTCTTTCACCATTAGAAAGCTACATTCACCCTGATTAACATAGGCTATAATTTATAAAGATTAAACGCGGGCGAAACCGCTGGCGGCAGCTAGTTAGAAATAAAAAAAAATAAAAAATTTTATTAACAAATGTAGGTAAATCTCATCTATCCTAAACAAAAACACAATGTACAGAGTTTTGAGTATTTTAAGATACAGTAAACGATGATGTCTGAGCTAGTATTAACTGTGTGACAGACACCGGCACCCTCCTACAACTAACTATAAATAAACAAGCTAAACCGTGACACAATGTTTTGCTACAGTAATTAGATCCTACTAATATTATAAACGCGAAAGTTTGTAAGTATGGATGGATGGATGGATGGATGGATGGATGGATGTTTGTTACTCTTTCACGTAAAAACTACGGAATGGATTTGGATGAAATTTGGCAAACAGATAGTTTATAACCTGGATTAACACATAGGATACTTTTTATCCCGATATTCCCACGGGATCGAGACTTACGTGGGTGAAACCGCGGGGCGCAGCTAGTAATGATATAAAATATATCTGGTAAAAGATAGAGTTACGCCCATTTAAAGTTTATTATAAGAGAAAATTTAATTTAATTGAACATAATTGTATTGAAAATTATTAATTTTTATTTTAAGGCATGCAATGAATGTGTGAGTGGGTGTGTGTGTGTGTGTGTATATGTGTGTTTTGTTAGTGATAACTTAACTTATAAACTAGCGTGATGGGAGCGATGTGGTATCATGTTGAAACATCTAGACTAGATTATTATAGAACTAACTGTTTCCTGTGACTTTATCTGCGATCCAGGATGAAAAGTAGCCTATTTCCTCCAGGTCATGGTCTACCCATGTGCCAAATTTCATCCAAATCCGTTTAGCTGTTTTCAGCGTGATACCGTAACAGAAGAACAAACAAACTCATTTTCGCATTTATAATATTAGTTACTAAGTTAGGATGGGAAACTATGTTTGTTACGCTTTCACGCTAAAATATGGATGAAATTTGACACATGGGAATGTTCCCATGTGTCAAATTTCAACCATATCCGTGAGACCATGACCTGGAATAGGACATAGGATACTTTTATCGCGGTAGCACGTTCCTGTGAGTTTATGTTTGAGTCTCAGACTAAATAAAAAACCAAGACAGAGCGCTGTCAACAGTAACGTGAAGCCGGTTTTGTAAACATGTGTGCTCATATTTTGGTGAAGTTTGATTGTAAATGGTTATAAATGTGTGCGTTTGAGCGTGTACGCACAAAGCGGAGGTGTAGTTTTGGCATGCTTCACTGTATTGTTCGCAGCGCTCTGTCTTGGTTTTTTATTTGGTCTGAGGTTTGAGTATTCTATTTTAAATAAATTAAAATCCATATTGTAGTGTTTAGATAAGCGCACCCACAAGCACTACGCGTGACTTAGTTTAATACTATTGTAGATTCCCTTCCAGACTGCGGCCCGACGCGCCGCGCGCGCCCGCGCACGCGCCGCCGCGACACGCGCCGCCGCACAAGAAGAACTTCGACTACAACCGATTTGGTAAGCATTTACACTACATATTTGTTATCCGACTATGACGAAGCAAAAAGGAGGTTATGATTTTGACGGGGTATGCATGTTAGTGGGTATGTTCACTTTTTTCCTCATAACTTCTAAACTACTTGTCATAATTTGACAAATGAAGTATCGTTAAAGGGTTGATCGTCCGCTGGTTATAGGCTACGTGACGTCACATCAAATAAAAATCCCGGAGTCACACGTAATCTGTTCGATTTATAAATGACTCCGGATGTTTTATTTGTCTGTCTGAGATGTCTTGTTTATATTGTCTTATGTATACCTTACTAATATGCGGAGTGCGCCTTCTGTAATATTCTGTGCCCTTGGCGAGACTTGTTGTAAGACTTATATATCTGTGGCGGTATCTACGGTATCACATGCGGCGGTATCACATGCGAACTACGCATCAAAGACCTGACGTCACACAAAAATCCTGACGTCACATAAATCCTGCATCGCGCAATTAAAGTTTACCGTGCAGTGGACATATATACAAGAACCCAACATCAATCGTGTGGCAGTTGCCCGCCAGACACAACACTCGTCTGGTCGGAGGATCCTCCCTTTTCTATGGTGGATGAGTGAACTTTACACCCTGTTCCTCATATATTTTTAGTAGGACTTTTTAGTTAGGTTTTAGCTTTTGTAACTTTTTTTTTTTCCAGGCCCCGCCCGTCCCCCTCTACCAGCGAACGCTGCCAACTGCTCTTTAGAAGTGAAGAAAGTACCGCGTGGACTGAATGACATCACACATCTAAACAACCACTTCTGCAAGTTCGGGAAGATTGTTAATATACAGGTCAGTTACTTATACAGTATGTTAACTAAGGAAGGGCGTTCCCGTTAACCTGCAATAGTATAGCGTGCATAAATGCTAAAAAATATATTACTTAAAAAAAAAAAAAAAACACAAAAAAACTAGCTATCGTTAAACAAACCGGCCAAGTGCGAGTCGGACTCGCACACGAAGGGTAACGAAACAATAACTTTTGTTGTATGGGAGCCCCCCTTAAATATTTGTTTTATTTTAATTTAACTATTTATTTTTAAAGTGAATATATAACTAAATATTCTGTGGATATTTCAAGCGTCTACCTGTTGCCGTTATCAATATCGAGCTAAAACGAGCAAAAAAATTACGTTTTTTGTATGGTTTATTCTGTTTTTTAGTATTTTTTGTTACAGCGGCAACAGAAATACATCTGTGAAAATTTCAACTGTCTGACTATCACGGTTCAGGAGATGCAGTCTAGTGATAGACGGACGGACGGACAGCGGAGTCTTAGTAATAGGGTCCCGTTTTACCCTTTGGGTACGGAACCCTTAAAATGATCAGAATGACGGGAATAACAAGTGATTTTCGGCTTCGTTAACTGTTTTTTTACACCCGTTATATTTTTCTTTCCAGGTGTGCTACGACGGTGACCCAGAGGCGGCTCTCATTACGTTCAGCAACCCGACGGAAGCGAATGTTGCCTACAAGAGCACGGAGGCAGTCCTTAATAACAGGTTTATCAAAGTCTTCTGGCATAATCCTGAGGTTAGTATTACATTTATCAAATATACAGTATGCAAGGGTAAACACCGTTGTCACTCAAACCATGGGTAGTTGACTTAAATATAAAAGTAACAACAAAAAAAAACCTTATTTTTATTAAAAGATTTTAAAAAGTAAATATCCGTCACTGTCCCGATACTCATGGATACGCGCTCGAGAGAGCTGCGAAACAGCTGACGGCCGGTCATGTAACGTCGCGCGCGTGTAGGGTGAAATATGCTTGTGGAAAAATGTAGATTTTCTTTAAAAAAAAAACTTGTATTTTTCCATTGATTTTACGTTCTATAAATGAAACCAAACCACTGGTTTCAAGGATAACGGTGTTTACACTAACACCCTGTAGATAGTGCCATCCATGAAGACGCGCCCCTCTCCGCTCCGTACTAAACTACAGATTACAGTATGTACACTAATCGCGAAGTAGGGCGCATCTTCGTGTGTATTGCTAATCCATTATTGCGTCATAAGTTTTAAAATGGCCCACAACGTAAATAACGCAATGGATGTTGTTGAACTAACGAAATGAAAGCCATTGCTTATGTGTTAGGCAAGTGACCGCACTGTATATATAATTTTAATCACCATCTAAATTCTTACCGTTGGCTTATGAGGGCTTATAGAAAAAGCCAAACACTTTGTTTTGCAAGGAAAAGTCTTTGATTCTCAGTCAAAGTAAATTGCCACAGGTTTCGAAAAAAAAACGGTACAGTCAGCAAGAAAATGAGTAGTTTTCAACAAGTTAAAAACGAATTTTATTCTAGCCTTTCCACCAACAGAACAAGCAAGAAAACATGGCGCCGGGCGGTCAGTTAGCGAACAAACAGACGGACCGACAGAACTCGCAGCATCCCATGTCTCACAACAAGGTGCTCATCAACAGAGACAACATTAAAGCCACCGCTGACCATAATGCGAAGCAACTCATGGAGAAGGTGAGTAAATAGTTTATTATGCAATTAGTGAATAAATGATGGATTTAAAGCGAGGGCCATAGATGAGAAAGGATTCTAACGACTGAATCACGACCGTAGCGAGTGTAGAATCCTGAGCGACGCGAGGGATTCATGGGCCTTGATATAAATCGGCAGTCGTAATTATCAGTGTAGGTATTGATTGTTTGAAAAATGACTATGACTACGACCATATGACGGTGGTGACAAGAAGGCGCCGCTTTAAAAAAAAATGTATTTGTTCTTTCGTTTTATTACACACTAGATGCCGCCAGCGGCTTCGCCCGCGTGTAATCTTTATAAATTATAGCCTATGTTACTCAGGGTGAATGTAGCTTTCTAATGGTGTGTGTTTTTGAGTTTATTCATTACAAACACACGCAAAAATACAAATCTTTCCTCTTTATAATATTAGTGTAGATATAGAATACAGATATATACTCCATTTGAAATAAGATTAAACAACCGATTTTGACTTCTTTACCGTAGGCATAGGGACGGCATTAAAAGCAAAAAAGTGGTTACAATACCAACTGTTTACTGCAGCTGCCATTTTGCATGCTACCAACGCAATAGAAGTCAAAATCGTTGCGTCAAATGCGTAAATCACGGCTGTTACCACTGGGCCACCACTGCTCTCTTATTATGCTAACTCAATCATTTTTATCTTTACAGCAAGAAAAAGATAAGGAACTAGCTAACGGACAGGAACCAAAGAAAGAAATCGTGAAACAGTCCATTACGAAAAGCAAACAGGTTATGGAGATGCACAAGAGAGCGCAGGCGCTGTTGGAGACTCAACTACAACAACAGATGTTGTTGATACAGCGGCTCGAGTCGGGTAAGTTGATATACATTACAATCTATGCAAATAAATGTTTACTTTACTACTTTACTTTACCTCCAAGTTTTGAGTTGAGCTCCAGTATTACTGACTGTTATATATAATAAATAAAGCAAGTCAAAATAATTTGCAACGTTCTATATTTGAGAGATTACCACAGACTACAGAGTTTACAATACCGTTACTAGTGAAGTACATTGATGTTCTATCGTAGTGATGTAGAAGAAAGGTCTTTAATTTATATCTACAACACTGACAAATGCTTGCACTGACTGGACAGGTTCACTCAAATCGTTGCGGTTTCTTCCTCAAAAGACCATTTCAGACGCTAATCTACACGGTCCTCATATGGCCTGACCAAGATTATGTTTGAACTTTAAAAGAAACTGCGACCTCTGAGTTTGTTTCGGCCTTCTCAGAGTATTCAGATAGGAAACGCCGACCTCATCTAGCTTATTTTTTGAATATTTTTTAATATGACGTGGAAAAGTGATTCCAAATTTACAGAATAAACAATTTCATTTCACATACATAAACTCACGCCGACTCACCATGGGGATAGGCAGAAATTACAGAACGCCACCTGCTACGATCCTTACATACTCCTTTGACTCCAAAATAATTGGGATAACGTTAAAAATGTCGCTCGCTCTCACATAATACTTTGTTATAACTCTTGAGTATTTCTGCATAACTCGACAAAGTAATTGCTATTTCTGTTTGAATGGTCAAAAGAAAATTTTTAACCTTTTCGTTATGGTGCAAAAAGTTTTGAGCTCGATTCGCTCGCTCTTATATTCTTAAGCTTTTAATGTCCCAACTGCTGGGACACAGGCCTCCTCTCTGTGAGAGGGAGTGGGCCATAACCCACCACGCGGACCCAGTGCGGGTTGGTAAATGTCTTGGAATTTTTGGTTCTAGGACATCCCGGTTTCGTCACGATGTTTTCATAATTTAGATAATTTATTCCGGAAGGTTTACTCATTAATATTAAACTCGATAAAGAAATCTCGATGATTTGTCAAGATTTTTTCAGTGCGAAGCAGGGGCGGGTCTCTAGTTATTTATAAGACGTTTTTCTCTCTTTAAGCATAGAATTATTTCGCCTTTCTCAAGTAACCAGAGGCCCTAGACAAAGTGACATTCTATCAACGATAACGATGATGGAAATGGCAAAAATGTATAGGACTGACATAAGCTATCGAAAAGCTTATGTCAATCCTGTTGAAAGTCGTTGTAGAAATACGAAACGCTTTCGAAGCGGTTGTCACTTGTCTAGGCCTAACGTAACGTCTATAGTACATTACTGTCGCGGCCTGCAACTGGGCGATTGATGGACGATTGTGAAATCGTGAGTCCATCAATAGCTGGTTGCGGCCAAGGCTTGTATAGTACTTTTCTCAAACAATGCGCGGAAATTCATTATAATTTTCAGAATCAATGACGAACAACCATAATTTTTCACGCGCCAATACGTTCATTTGTTTCTTCTTTATTTTAAACAGCTCTATTTGCAAGCCAAATCGAAATTCAAATAAAATCTTTGATGCGCTGAAGTAAAAAGTTCGTTCCATTTTTAAATAACACAACAGATATGAGTTTTCATAGTAATTTATTTGGCCGCTAAACACGACAGATATGTATTTTCATACTTACTTTTCCGGCCGCATCGTCATTTGTTTTTTAACAGTACAGCAATTTCGATTTATCTCGAAAAAGGTTGTCAACATAATGCTCGAATTTCCGAACATGTTTGAGAAAAAATGATATTTGCAGGCAACGTAACCGGTCCTCAACGCGCAGCTTTGTTAGAAGCGATCAACTCGGCTCAAGAGGGCATTGAGAAGCTGCGTAAAGAGCTCGTAGCTTACAACGGAACGCTGAAACAGATGCAGGTATGTAGCTTTATAAGTATTCAATGTGTTATGTGTACTTGAGGCGCCGCCTCTCGCCGTGCTATCAATTTCAATAGAAACTATGACAAAAAAAAAAACTTTTTGCTTCTTCAAAATTATATTTTGTTTATACTAAACCCGAAAAGGGGTCATTGTACTCATCATCTTGAACAACTTTTTCTATGGGACCAACGTTGAAATCGCGAAAAAAAAATCAGCTGTTCCATACATTTGTGTTCACTTAAATCGACAAAATTATGAGTACAATGACCCCTTTTCGGGTTTAGCATAAACAATAAATAATGTTGTATATGTATAAAGTTCGGGACTGTAACTCATGCCAACAGACGTTGAATATCGTAATTTAACCTGTTATATTGACTAGGCAGTTGCGCCACAATAGCGCTAATGCGCTGACCCTAATGGGTCAGCGCACACCAAGAGCGATACGTAAGCTCGAGCATCAAGTTGTACGCTCAACGTGTATTTAATTTTACAATCTATGGAATTGTCACAAGATTCATTTTTCTGTAGTCTCAGAAAATGCTCTGCTCTTTGTGTGCGCTGACGCTTATTCTATCGCACAAATTGAAAAGTATTCTTACTACAAAACCAATTTCCAACCAGTCAAAATTGTACTTTTAACTGTAAAAAATGCCAATAAAACTATTGTAACACGACAGGACGAGTCGGTTGCGAGGAATATGTCCCGTCTGCAGCTAGCGCAGGTACCTAGCAGTTGCGTTTCGCATGCCGTGCACTATTTGTTACGCGTTTGATTGGAAATATTCAGCTAAAAACATTCCCTCCACACAAACTACAACATCCCTCCTTCTCGGGCAAAAAAGTAAAAGGTTTTACCTGACTGACAAGTAAAAGAATCTTCAAGATAGGTTGTATGATCGAACCCTAAGACGCGGGACATATACGAGAGGCGTGGCGCGAGGGAGGTGACGGTGCGGCGCGGGCGTTGCGCCGTTCCTTTCATATTTCGCCCGCGCCCCGCTGCTTGCGTATGTTCCGCGTCTCGTCGCTCTTATACATTTTGTATGAAATATGAAAGGACTGGCGCAACGCCCGCGCCACTCGCCAGTGTATGTCCCGCGCCTAAAGCCTTATTTACACGATTCAAGTTTCTTGCCTGTGGTGTAAAATAAAATGGTATGACAGTAAATTATTTTTTTAAATAGTTTTTTATAGTTGCTTCAACTCATGGTATGGCACATGCAATTATCTCATTGGTAGCTAAAAAAGGCTTAAATGACTGATAGGATAAAAAATAGAATAATAATAAATCCACAAAAAAAAAAATGGATTTTTGTTTTGTCCCAATTTCTGAGAAAGGCATCTAGATTTTAGATATACGATAACTGTTTCAAATCATGTGTATTATTTGGTCGAATTAACATTTTTCAAATGTTTCTTCAAATCCTGACAGCGCAGCATGCCTACCACCGTAGAAACAGGTTTTGTCGACGGAAGAATAGACAAAATGTGATTGTTTATCTGGCATTGCCCGACTATTTTGTCTATACTTTCGTCGACAAAACCCGTTTTTACTGTGGTCGTGCTACGCATGCAGGACAGGATGAGGCCTTTCTCATACTTAGATTACTTAGTTAATTAATAAATAAATAAATTCCCGCATTTTTATGATGCCAATAATAAATGACTCAAATATTGCGTTGACTGCGCGAAAATGCACCTTTTCGACATAAAAATAAAGACCAATTTTAAAAACTAGCCCAAGCGTCCTTAGGGTTTTAGCTGAAATATTTAAAAGAACCATCCCAAATTGTAGATTTTAAATCGTTCAACAAGCGACCGATTAATAATCTGTAATGTAATATGGCTCTTATTTTGAACGCTTTAAACATTATTATTAAATAAATACTCTGCATTTGTGTATGAGGTGCATCTTGATTTCATTACTTCATACATTACCTTCTCGACGGTTGTTTATAGATTGTTCACTTTGAATGACGCGCCCCACTACCGCATTTTGCGAGTGGACAAACTATACTATTATTTCTGCAAGGGGGATGCGCTAAGATAGCCCGCGAAATTCAATTTTTCTTATGTTTTTTTGCAATTCGCAGGTCAGTGTCAAGTTGTATGTTGATTAAAATATGATTCGCGACCGTAAAAAATAAGGATTTACAGAATTATAAACATTAGTATCAGCAATACAACTCTCTAAGTTCATATAAGTGTATCATTGAATGTCTATTTCATGAAATCATGACATTTGGCACATATATGAACTTATGGAGATGTATTGCTGACTCTAGTGTTTATAATTCAGTTAATCTATATTTTTTACGGTCGCGAATCATATTTTAATCAACATACAACGTGATACTGACCTGCAAATTGCAAAAAACGTAAGAAAATTCGAATTTCGCGGGTTACCCTGAAGCTTTCACCTTCAATTTAAATAGCGATAACTTTAGTTTTGATCTACGTCCTGAACACGTTCGGTATAAAGCAGAAAGAGTCATCTTTAATTTTTAATATAAATCATAATTATGTTAATTGACGCACTAGTTTTTATACTGGAATGTTAATATATTCATTCTTCATGAATGCATGTAAATTTTTTGTTCGCATTTGTGCCGCAATTTTTTTTTGTGCACCTTTTTTGTCTCACTGCTGGACAAAGGTCGCCCCCCATAACTTTCCACTGTACCTTATGTTACTTTCTCCGGCCAATCTCTTGTAAACGCATCTACGCCCGCTGGAACTCACTGTGAAACGACTCGAGCCCATCCGTCTCACCGCACATTTATTAAAGAAATATCACATACCACATGAATACGTCTTGATTTATTTACATATTATTGTAAAAAATACATCTGATAAATCATAGCGCTTCACAGGAGCTCTGCTTTTAAATTCATGACAATCTGTCACTACAGCACTCAGTTCGTGTCAATTTAAATGACCATAGCTTAAAGACCGATTTACACGATGCAAGTTTCTTGCCTGTTGCAAGCAATTAAATTGAAGATAGTTAATTGCTTCAGGCGTGACTTTGCGCGGAAATCCATTATACATAAAATACAATAGACGTAGATATTTAGTAACCTATTCCGCTTAACTATTCCTCAAGAGTCATAAAAAACCCTGTAAGAAATCGACACATGTGCGCGCTCTGCGTCCAGCGCTCGGCGTGGCAACACGTCGTGTTCTGGTTTGCGGCTGGTCAATCGTCATCCTGAGGATGCTTCGTTGAGAGTTGAAACACGTGTCGATTTCTTAGTTTTTTACCGACTTCAAAAAAGGAGGAGGTACTACGTTCGGATGATTGTTTTTTTTTTTTTTTTTTTTTATGTATGTTCACCGATTTCTCCGCCGTTTGTGAACCGATTTTAAAAATTATTTTTTAGTTCGAAAGGGTATACTCCCGAGATGGTCCCACATAAATTTTATTAAGTTTGCTTGCGTAGTTTTTGAGCTAGCTTCAATATTACGTATTTTTCCCACAGTCTATGTAGACGATATAATTATGAGACTCCTTCACTGTTATTTACATAGCAGGTAGTAACTTGTGTGGGGTAGGTACCACCACTAAAAAGTGAAAAATAAAAACTTTTTACAAAAAAAACAACCGACTTCAAAAAAAACACAAAAAAAGTGAAAAATAACTTTAATTTCGGAAGTCGGTGGTAAAAAACGAAAATTAAAAAGCAAAGACACCGACTTCCGAAATTAAAGTTATTTTTCACTTTTTTTGTGTTTTTTTTGAAGTCGGTTGTTTTTTTTGTAATTATGACTCTTGAGGAATAGTTAAGCGGAGTAGGTTACTAAATATCTGCGTCTATTGTATTCAATAAAGTTGAAGCAAGAAATGAATTGCTGCAGCTTTTATCGTTGCTTTAACTTATTGGTGCCTCAGGAAAATATATCGCGCCGGCTTAATAATAAAAGCTTCGGACAGTTGATCGAAGAGTTGTGAGTCGTGCCTTCGAATCCCATCCGTTGAATGTTGACTATAGTTTTCGGTCTTAGTTGCCCTCTAGCATTCTGTTTAGCCCCGTATTCGTAACATAGCGTAATTATACTTGAGTAAAAATAGCATCACGCATGCGTATCGCAACTCGTTCTGTTTGTCATTTGTCACAAAACTCACTAAGTATTGTACATAATTAATTACATTAAAAATGTAATAGTTCCTCATTAGTCATTGTATGAAATACATAACTATAGCTGTACATTTGTACAAGGATCTTTTGGCGGGTGGCCAAAATCGGAACTAACGATGCCATGTTGTGTTTTCACAAAACAATTTCACAATTTTTTACCAATAGCGCCTCCCTGTCAACGTCATCCAGGCGCCAAAAGATTCATGTTCAGCTATACATTGTGGCATACATCGACCATGGAACCTGTTACCATGGATTCAGTACATGATTCTAAACTGCACTGTTTTATATCGGTTCATCATCATCTGCCTAGCCTTTTCCCAACTATGTTGGGGTCGGCTTCCAGTCTGTTTTATATCGGTTATTAAAAAAAAAATGTGTTTCCGTACTTTTTGACCGCGGTATTGCACTTTATTGCACTTTTGTACGAAACAGCTGTTTTTTAGGGTTTCGTACCCAAAGGGTAAAACGGGACCCTATTACTAAGACTCCGCTGTCTGTCTTTCCTAGGCTAGGCTAGTTTTGAGTACAAATGATTTAAGCATCTGTAGCCGAACTAGGCAAAACCTGTATTTCGGGTTGCTCATCTGTCAGCAGACTGTATCTCATGAACTGCGATAGTTAGACAGTTGAAATTTTCACAGATGATGTATTTCTGTTGCCGCTATAACAACAAATATTAAAATACAGATCAAAATAAATATTTAAGAGGGCTCCCAATCTCACATACAACAAACGTGTTTTTTGTAGATAATGGTACGGAACACTTCGTGTGTGAGTCCGACTCCCACTTGGCCGGTTTTTTTTTAATAACCTATGAAAAATGATATCCAGTATCATGTACTGAATCCACATGGTAACGGGTTGCGGGTCAATGTCCCTGCCGCCCTGTATGTATCTTGATTAGTTACTACTAATAGTATGATTGTGCTATTGTTGTACAATAATGCCATATTATATCATATAGTTTTATGTAATTAATATTATAGAATTAAGCGTGAATTTGGATGGACTTCATAGTTATATAGCGCGACAGAATATCAGCTGTTCCTTACATTTATGTTCGCGTAACTCGTCAAAATGTAACAGCAGATTTCTATTTCTGCGTTATTCGATATGGTATTGAATATTCGAAATGGTTGTCGGTGTAATAGGCACATGTAACATCTCAGTTTTATCATTAAGTTAGTAAAATTCGGGCGATACCTCTGACAAAGCATAAATAAGTAACAGCATTATGTCTCTGCAGTGTCCTTCAAATAGTTACCTACGGTTGCGTAACTGCAGCGCACTCGAAATTGTTGCGTACTAAGGCCCTAGTCATGGGGTCCCAACTCGAACAAATTATAATTAGTCTAAAAAAAATCATAGATGGCAGCATAATGTAACAATTATGAAATTAACAATCACTAAAAAGCGTTATTACGGCAAATTTTGGCTATAGTAATATTAGTAAAAATCAAAACATCTTTGTTTAATGCTGATTTATGTATTTACACTCATAAATCTCGTATTTTCAACAAAAAACTTAAATTAAGCCTTTTACTTCAATTCGAATCCTTAGAATGATAAAGTAGCTATCTATAATCATTTGGTTGAGAGCTCTTTGCAATAGATGGCGTTTTACTAAAGTGATGACAGGTCACTTTAAACTTGAAACGTTTAGTCGTTTCATTAAGGAAAATCAAACAACATTTTTTTTTATCTAGTACTTTACTTAGAAATATAAGAATTGAACGCATAGGAAGAAAAAAACGTAAAAAAAGGAACATAAAATCCTGGAGTCTTGCCTTGTACCTAGGCAAGACTCCTAGATGGCGTTTTAAAACTACGGTCTCGGGCAATTAGTGAGTCGATGATGCTGCCATCTGTTAAAAAAATGGGGAAGAAAAATAGCCAGCTCAATTGCCAGACTTAGGGTGGTGTCATTTCTTTGTATGGGATTGGGTATCTGTACGTAGTATTATAATATCTGTGCCCTAGTGTAAGTTTATTTTAACCATCTCGACTTTTCCTTTCACCAGTGAAGGGCCAATCGGAGCGCTGAACGCGATCGATGCGTAAAGTCGAGATAGTTAAAAGAATCTCACACTAGGGCCTCTGATATACCATCGTCGTCTAAAAATGTTTATCAGCTTTCAATTTAGATACTTTGCCACACTGTGTGCAGTAAAGTCTAAAATGCTATATCTTAATTTTAAAGTTGACACATTACCATAATGACATTTAGGAAATAGGTTTGAATTTTGAATTATCGACCTTGTGACATAGATCAGACCGTGACCGTACATTGACATTTCGATGCGCGTCGTTTCGGCCGTTTTCTATGAAGATATTATAATACTGTTACTCATTTATACTGTGCCTCTGGTATTGTAGATATCCTTAGCGGTGACATCTTGCAACTCAATAATATTTAAGAAAAGTTTCATTTGTTGGACACCGGACACCGTCACGTCGCGTTGTCGGGCAGTTAAAGGGTTTATCGTCGGAATATAGCAGTCCGTCTGTATTCACACTTAAAATGTTTTTGTTCGTTTGTGTCCATGGTTTTAAAGTTGTGTAAGTTAGTGTATATCTAATATTAGTTATTAAATTTGTGTATTTTTGTGACCACTAATCATGGCTTTGTTAATTGTGTATTTAGCTAACAAAAACAAATCTAATATCTATAAAAACAGACCTATTGAACCGTGCTTGGAAATTTAACGGCATCATCGCCACGCCTTTTCCGGTTTTTTAAAACGAAGCCTTATGGTACGTACAGACTGGTGAAACGTAAGATGAAATGTATCATGCAATGCAAGATTTTGCCGTACACATTACTGCTATGTAATAACAGCCGCACCGGTCAATCCATCAGGTTAAGCTACGCTTGCCGGGGTTGGTCCGTGGATGGGTGACCATCTTTACATACTGAGACTCCTCCGTGCCTCGGAAAGCACGTTAAGCCGTTGGTCCCGTCAATGTCATTTGTGGATCTTTGTCAGTCGTTACGGGTCGTCAGAAGCCCGAGAGTGACAACCAGTCTTACCAAGGGGTATCATGTTACCCAGAAACTGGGTTGTGGAGGTCAGATAGGCAGTCGCTCCATGTAAAACACTGGTATTCATCTACATCCGGTTAGACTGGAAGCGGACCCCAACATAGTTGGGAAAACGCTAGGCAGATGATGACATTGCTGCTATGTATCATGAAAGGTAACTTTGTAGCAATTTCTCATAGTTTGGTAGTCAAACTATGAGAAATTGCTACAAAGTTACCGGATCGCTCTGCGCGCGGCTTGTAATTGGCGCGTGAAATGCAGATCTGCATTTCACGCGCCAATTACAAGCCGCGCGCAGAGCGATCCGTGATTTGTCGGTATTTCCAACGAACACAAACGGGCGCGCAATGTGAGAGAGAGGTTCGTAGTGAATGCGCGGTAAGAGCGCGCTATGCGTCCACGCTTGCAGCGAACATGCAATGAAAGGCTGAATGATAAATTAAATTAACGAAACTACTAGTTGAAAAATGCTATTACGCTGTCAGTGATTTTTTAAATGACATCACCATATGACATTTCTCAATAATATTTCAATTATATTGTTTTATTCTAATTGTATTTACTATGACTATTATTTTGACAGTGAGTTTAAATTTCAAGAAAAGGCATTAAAAATTGATTACCTGACATATATATTTGTAATAATTATGATTATTTTAATGCTCAATGTTGCATGCCATTCGGTAGAATGTACTGGATCCTTGTGTTTTTATTTTTTTACACCACCAAAACAATGTTTTTGTTACCTAAATTCTTTGCAAATAAATGATTTCTGATTCTGATACATTTCATGCTACGTTTCACCAGTCTGTACGCACCTTTAAATAGCGGTTGTGTCCTACAAAACGATCGCTGCGCGAATACGCGATCGCCGCATCCATATGTCACTTTTTGGTCGGTAAGTCTGAATGCGTTGTCGCGCCTACAGAGGGCCTTCTGGTTTTCCGAACTAAAGTGACATAAATATGGCGGGACAGGGATTTTTTTACACGCTGTACAGTTCAAATGTTACAAGTGAATCCATAAAATATTCAAGTCATTGCATCGCCATTTTTGTTCACTGGACTGGTCCATTTTGTAAATGTGTTATCACAAGCATATTATCTCATTTGGATGGGTTGTAAAATGATAAGCGTCTCGTCCACTACTCTTAAAGCTATAGAAGTATGGCAGAGTAGAGGATGTTATGATGACATTGCATTTTACACTTAATTATTAGTTTCATAAAGTGTTAAGTTGTACAAACATCGATGCAGACATAAAACGACTTTTCGGGTGCCCAAGGCCAGGGTCATTTGCAGTTTAACGCTCTTAAAATAAAGTCCATTATCCAATGTCATCAAAAAAATCCTAGGTCTGCGTTAAGCCGAAGAACTTTTCCTTAAGAAAGTTTCAGGGTAGCCCGCGAAATTTAAATTTTCTTACGTTTTTTGCAAATTGCAGGTCAGTATAAGGTTGTATGTTGATTAAAATATGATTCGCGACCGTAACGAATATGGATTTACGGAATTATAAACATTAGAATCAGCATTTCGAAGCGATTGTCTAGGCCCTCAGGTTGTACCTGAGGGCCTAGACAATCGCTTCGAAACCGTTTCGTGTTTCTACAACGACTTTCAACACCATTGACATATGTTATTCGATAGCTTATATCAGTCCTATACATTTTTGCCTTTTCCATCATCGTTATCACTGATAGAATGTCACTTTGTCTAGGGCCTCTGACACCGACCTTTGCAGGTCAATTGCAAAAAAACGTAAGAAAATTTGAATTTCGCGGGCTACCTTAGCGGATCCTCCTTAAGTATGTCATGGACGAGACGCAACCAAACCTCCATTATATATAATGTTTCATATACTCAAAGCCTTGTACATAGCTTTAACTGGGCTTCCATTACGTTTGTTAGCAGGCAAAGAAACCGAAGACCAAGGAAGAGGCGCAGAAGGAGATCCTGGATGCTGAACTGGACCTGTTCACTAAACAGCAGGTATGTGGGAAATCAATCTCTTAACCTATGTATTTTTTGTTTTGTAATCCTTTCCTTATATATTATAAAACAAAGTCCTCCGCCGCGTCTTGTCTGTCGTCCTGTTCACAATAAACTCAAAGAGGACTGCACCGATTTTCATGCAGTTTTCACCAATGGATAGAGCTGTTCTCGAGTAAGGTTTTAGTATACAGGGCGTCCCACGGATATGCCACATGGAGGGAAAGTACCATGAATATTGTAGATGGAACATTTTACTGAAAGACGACATTATTTGAATTTAAAAAACAATTTAAACTACATTCATAGATATTTAAATAATTACATGGTTGAACCGGGAATCGGAGCCGTTACATGAGAAAAATAATCACCCTAGTTATTTCAATCGACTCTGGGTATTTTTTGAGCATCCGCCTTTGATGTACTTATTTTTTTTTTGGGTCAACAGCTTTACAGACGTGATGGGTACCTACCTATCGATATTATCTAAAGACGATTTAAAAAAAACATTTTTTTTTTATTTTGTCGTTTTAAGATATCGAAACCCATTACGAATCGGAAATAATCGTAATGTTAACGATAACGAATGATCGTAAAATCTGAAATACGATTATCGTATCAGTATCGTGGCATCCCTAATTAGTATAGATATTGTATTTTAAATTGTTTAAAATTTGTCATCAACAGGAAGGCCATGACGTCACAGAGCTTACAAAGAGGATCGTAGAGCTTCGCAGACAGATGTCCATACAGTTTCCATCGCATAACATGATGAGGAGGCCACATGCAAGGTAAGTTTACGATTAACTCGTTTAGTGACGTCAATTGTACAGAAAAAAGAAATTGGCGGTCTTGGGGACTGCCGACAGAAATTAAAACTTAAAACTGGTATTAGCGCCATCTAGCTTCTATAGTACAGCACTACAGTGCGAGCATGTCGGTGACGCGAATCCATAACTTCATTCCCTTAAAAAAAATCGCTCAACGCGCCTAAAGAAGTTTTCACTTCAAAAACCGTCTTCGGAACATTACAATAATGCTACATAAAAAAAGTTATAAAACTAAAACCTAACTACGTTAAAAAAGCCAACTAAAAAGGTATAAACAAGACATCACAGACAGCCAAATTAAAAGTCCGGAGTCACACGTAAATCGAACAGATTACGTGCGGCCTTTTTAGTTGACTTTTTGTCGTAGTTGGGTTTTAGTTTTACAACTTTTATTTATTTGTTTGTTTGTATTCAAACCTGGTCGAAATTAACAGCTGTGGTGGCTCAATGGTAACGACTGCGACTTACGACTTGTAGGTTGTAGGTTCAAACCCAAACAGGCGCTTTAGTTTGTGTAAATTATTTCATCACCACGGTGCCCTCAAAACGGTGAAGGAAAACATCGTGAGGAAACCATGTCCTAGAACCAAAAAATCGAAGACATGTGACATCTACCAACCCGCACTGGGCCCGCGTGGTAGATTACGGCCCACTCCCTCTCACAGAGGCGAGGCCTGTGTCCCAGCAGTGGGAACATTATAGGCTGATTAATTATGCTACACCTCTCGGTTCAAACTAGTGTTAATAATGATGTTATTAATTACTTTTCAAGCTATCGTATTGTGAAGAGGAAAATTAGGTGAGATCATAATAGTTTTAGAAAGTTATTATATGCTTTATGTTGTGTTTTTCTGTCGTTGGGTTTGATTCCCGGCTCGAAACTAAATGCCACACATGGATTAACTGGGTCATTTATGCTTTATCAGGAATCCTAATGCAAAATGTTCTAATACTGGTACTCAGTTGCATCTGGCAAGACTGGAAGCCGACCACAACATAGTTGCGTAAAGGCTAGGCAGACAATGATGTTTTTTCACCAACTCAAAAAAATAAATTTTAAAAGCAAAGTTCAAAATTATAGTTATTAGCTCTTTGAGCCATTTTATAACACGAATTGGGATTGAATTATAACCTTTTTGCCTACGTCTAGGATCCCTTTTTAACCCCCGACGGAAAAAGAGGGGTGTTATAAGTTTAACGTTTGTATCTGTGTGCCATCGTAGCTGCCAAACGGCTGAACCGATTTTGATTTCTTTGGTTAATCATTCAAAAATCTTCAAACAACCATTTTACTCCGTTTTCTTTTATCCACAGGGGAGGCAGATTTAACACACCGACTCGCTTCACCCGAGGTGGGATCACGACTAACATGTTCAGCGTGAACCAGTCTGTGGACCACCGGCCGCGCGCGCTGCTCATTTCAGGGTTCGAGGCCGACGAGCTGGACGCACTGGTCGTGCACTTCTCTGTAAGTTATTGTATACACACACACACACACACACCGTAACTCAGAAATCAAAATCAAAAGTCATTTATTCCAACTAGGCTGAGAATCACTCGGCGGGGTCCGCTAGGACCGATGCCTGCCAGGGTTGCGGGAAAGTCTGAAAGGTATACCGGGACTGGATAACAGGCAACTGAAGGAACACGGGTGGGTTTTAAGTAAAAGTCTGACACGCCCTTCCGCTCCGCCCAAAGCGGAAGAAATCATTTGAAGATTTCCCAAACTAAAAAAAAAAGCCTGAGAAAAAAGAAAAGTGCTAAACTTTTCGAACGTCAAAATTACATAAGACAGTCCCCCGGCACGCCCACCCTTCACCACTTCCCAGTGCTTTAGCTGGGAAGAAGTGGCGCAACAAACTCCCCAGCAGCACAGCTATCAGTTAGAAAAAAATGATTCTATACAAAAGTATGCAAAATCATTTACATGACTTACCAACACATACCTACATCGAGGTCACCCTCGACCGCGACTGGAGCTGCTCTGCCATAATCTCGCAGATTCAAGCGATCTTCAGCAGGCGTAGCATGGCGCTTTCTATCTCTACGAAGAATAGACATAGTTTTTTCTATACAAAGTGACAGTTCGTTTCTTCATTTTTGACATTCACCGTAGAAATCTTTCTACAATCTGTCATTTTGTCTTTTATTTCTAACGATCTTTGTCGTCGTCTTTTTGTAGGTAGACTATTTCGGAAGAAAGTTTTCTATCCTTACTGTCAAAATCACACTGACAACCGATAAATCCTATGACAAAACAAAGAACAGAATTCTTTGTTTTGTCATAGGATTTATCGGTTGTCGTAGTATGTAAAAGAGTGTATTTCGTAAAAAGTGCAGTTGACTCTTTCTACTTTGCTGCCGTCGTACTGTCTACAGGAAACGTCATTTTTGTCTACTCTTCCGTCGACAAAACGGTGTTCATGCTACGCCTGCTGTAAGTTTTCGATGTCTACCTTCTAGACACTGACTACAGAGCAATCATGACACTTCTTGTCAGATCCGGATCTCCTCCGATCGGTTATATTGAGAACTACCTCCTTTTTTTAAGCCGGTTAAAAAACGAATCTCACTGAAGGATTTTACTGATTCTTAGAAATTGGAATCGTTCATCTAAATTCTGACATTCCATAACTATTTGAATATTGTTTTATTGACTTGTAAACTTTTCAGCAATACGGTGAAGTAATAAGCAAAGAAGTGGAACTATCAGTCCCGCAGCTAGTTCTGCAGTACAAGTGCAGACAGCACGCTGAACACGCTGCTGCCAACGGCAAGCATTACAACGACAGGACGCTATCGGTGAGTTATACACCCACGAGCTACGCCCCGCGGTTTCACCCGCGTAAGTCTCGATCCCGTGAGAATATCGGGATAAAAAGTATCCTATGTCCTATTCCAGGGGGCCTACCACCACCGCTGACAGCTGAAGTAATTTTACTTCAGTGAGGGAAAGAGATGGAACTATACGTCCTGTAGAGCTTCATCTCTTTCCCCCACTGAAGTAAGATTAAAATAATACTGCTGTAAGCGGTGGCGGTAGGCCTCCTGGTCATGGTCGACTTATGTGCCAAATTTCATCTAAATTCGTTTAGCCGTTTTAGGCGCGTAACAAAAACGACATACCACGCGGCTTCGCCCGTGGTATGTCGATAAAAAGTGGCCTATAGTATTTTACATGGAGCGACTGCCTATCTGACCTCCAATACCCAGTAACTGAGTAATACGATACCCCTTGGCAAGACTGGTTGTCAGAGTTTCGGGCTTTTGACGACCTGTAACGACTGTCATAGATCTACGAATGACAGCCGGGACCAACGGCTTGAAGAATTTTCCGAGGCACGGAGGAGTCTCGATATATAAAGATGGTCACCCACCCACGGACCAGTCCCGGCAAGCGTAGCTTTAACCTGATGGATTGACCCGTGCGGCTGTTACTACTTAGCCGCGAGCTCAAGAAGAATCAAGTAATAATAAATTATAATTCTTTATTTGACAGATAACGTGGACGGCGAATACGAACGCAAGCACGAACAGTACGCCCCGCCCCGCGCCCGACACGCGCCCCGCGCGCAACGGTGACACACGGGACGAGAAGGACGAAGTGACTATGGTCATTATTTTTTATTTTTATTTCATAATTGTGATCACTTTTGGGGTTCGGGTACTAAGCCTCCGTCCGTCTGGCTGTCAGCGGTCTGTATCTCATGAACTGTAAGGGCCGGCGCACATTTGGCAAGGCGCAGCGCAGCGCATTCGTCACTGCCAAACAAATATCTACCTTGTTTCACTTGAAATACAGTTGATAATAAATAAACTTCCATCAGCTCGAGAGCGTGCCGTAAGCGGAAAGTGATTATAAGCGCGTCTCAGATTATCTATTCTCAACTTTATTTTTTGGCACGCAATGTTGATATTTGTTTAATAGTGACAACCGCGCCGCGGTGCGCCTTACCAGGTGTGCGCCGGCCCTAAGGCTGCCATCAGACGCGATTCACCTTGACTAACTGTATGCGGTCAGCGATGGACAGCGTGCGTCAACACTGTACGACTAGCCGACCGCCTAAAGTTGAAGTCACGACTGTATGCAGTTAATATTGAATTCACACGACTGCAGCCGACCGCGTGAAGTTTAAATCATGTTTAAGATTAGTTCATTCAACTGCATGCAGTTGAATATATCGACTGCGTGCGGTTGCTGCGATGCAGTCCGTCTGATGGCAGCCTAACAGGAAGACAGTCACAAAAAGTTATTATTTGTTCTTTTCAAATATTTTGATTTTCAACACAAAATCTCCATCTCCCCACAGACGCCCACAGAGCTCCCGGAGGACCCTCTCCTCCGTTTCGACGAAGAGGAGGAAGACGACGCGGACGAGGAGCGCTCCTGGAGACGTTGACGTCCGCACGCCTAGCGCGCCGCGCCTCACGCGCACTGCACGCTGTTGTATCACAGGATCTTAGTCATAGTAACCTTCATTTACCTTAAAAATAGAAACTATATTATGTATAGAAGCGAGAACGATAACACACGGCTACACATCAAGCTATACATTCCCAGTGTAAGCTGACCTCTCATTGTACGGAAATCCTATACAATGCGAGATCAGCTTATACTGGCAATGTTTAGCTTCATATTTTGTAGCCGTGTGAATTAGCTAAAGCTGCCAGTTTTGCTCCTTTAACCTTCTTTACAAATAGATGTTATGCTTCGTATGGAAGTGTAAATCCTAGAGCGTTTTTTTAAAATGAGCGACTGTTTTACAGTTTCGGTGTGTATGATACGCTTCGCGGCGTATTTTACGCTCAGTTTCGCTTTTATTACTTACAAATATAAATTATACTTCGTGTAGCATGGAAACTATCGCTCTGAGTGCGTATTTTACCATAAAAAAGTTATCATACTTCGTATAAAAATGAAAGTCCTAGAGCGTATTTCAAAATGTAGTCAAATTTTGTAACCTATCCCGCTTAACTATTCCTCAAGAGTCATTAAAAGAAATGCGCGAGTCATAAAAAGCCTGTAAGAAATCGACACGTGTTTCACCTCTCAACTAGGCATCCTCAGGATGACGATTGACCAGTCGCAAACCAGAACACGACGTGTTGCCACACCGAGCGCTGGACGCAGAGCGATATTAGCGAGCGAAAGATACGCCCTGTTTATATTTTATATTATAGAAAAAACAATTACTTCGTGTAGCAGAAAATTTGCTAAACTCCAGCTTGCCTTCCGCCCGCGTGGTATGTCGATAAAAAGTAGCCTATGTCCTTCCCCAGGATGCCATCTATCTCCTTGCCAAATTTGGTCGAAATCCGTTCCGTGATTTAGGCGTGAAAAGGTTACAGACAGACAGATAGAGTTACTTTCGAATTTATAATATTAGTATGGATAGCCCTCGTAGTTTAGGACGCGCCGTGCGCAGACGCATCCCCTGCACTGTCGCTCAGCGTTCTTTTTACGTGACGACATCTATACTACACTTTAGTTTCTGAACTCATAATTCGCCTAGCTTTACTTCTATATCCTCTTTTACCGGAAAAATAAAGAAGCAAATCTACCCGAATTCGGTCAAATATCTCAGATAGTTTAAAATGCTTAAATGACCAGTTTGCTTTTACACGATGTTATTAATATCTCTTCCATTCTACAAAGCTACTTTCTAATACCATCGAACTAAAAATATAACTTCTACGTCCATTTTGTGACAGTATTATACAATCAACACCCCTCCCCCTCTTACTTACCCCCTGGGCTACCCTCTATACAGAACTTTTCGATAATAATAAGTAAAACATAAATATTTTAACGAAGAACAAGTTCGATTCGACAACAATTATATAAAATTATAGTCGATACCGAATATTGTGAGTTAAAATAATTTTATAAGTAATTATTTAAAAGTTCTTAATTTTGAGGTAGATTGTAATAAGAAAAGGAATGTAATGTGCAAGGGCCATTTTGACAGTTTGGTTACTGTCAACTGTCAGTGGAACCGTGTAACTGTCAGTGATAACTATTCTGTCAGTGAAAAGCATGTTACTACTGTCAGTGAAAAATATGTGACTGTCAGTGAAAACCGTGTAACTGTAAGTTAAAACTATATAACCTTCATTGTAAACCATGGTCAGTCATTGTCTGGCCTTTTCCCAACTATGTTGGGATCGGCTTCCAGTCTAACCGGATGCAGCTCAAGCACCAGTATTTTACATACAGCATCTGTATAAAGGTTTTATTTTCTTGTATTTCGGATATTTGGCGATGTTTAAGGGCTTCATGTCCGAGACTAGCCGGACATATCCGAAATAATATGTTCGTACATAACCAATGTCTGATTTAGGCCATTCCTAATCTTATTACTACACTAATAAATTCTTATGGAGCGTCCAATTGTCATTACTATTTAAAAAAAAAAAAAAAAACGTAAAATGCATGACATATTGGATTTAACTTACGTAAATGATAACAAAATGCTGCTTTAAAACGTCGTAAACCAAAAGGCCTTTACAAAAGAAGCGATTAATCATAGTTTTTTTTACTGATTTTTATTTTTCATTATTGGCATTATATACCTATTTATCGTACATCCCCGAAGGGTGAACTCAGGTGTGTAAAATACAATAGACGTAGATATTATTATATTAACCTATTCCGCTTAACTATTCCTCAAGAGTCATAAAAACCCTGTAAGAAATCGACACGTGTTTCACCTCTCAACGAGGCATCCTCAGGATGACGATTGACCAGTCGCGCACCAGAACACGACGTGTTGCCACGCCGCGCAGAGCGCTGGACGCAGAATAGGAACAGGTTACTAAATATAATTATAATGTCTATTGTATTTTATAATTTCCACAAAGTTACGCCTGAATCAATTAACACAGGTACAGTCAGCCTTAAAAAATGTATACATCGACAAGAATTTCTTTTATTTTCTACAATTTACGTTTCATATTACTGTATCCATGTGTAGCCACAGCTAAAGTTAGGTAGTAACTTTGTGGGCTACAGTCACGCTTTCGCCTTAACCGGCCAGAAATTGAGACTTGAAGCTGCTATTTGGAATTACGTAATTTTTTTTTTTTGGGTGTTGGAAATCATCACGTCACTTCTCCCGCTCTGGGCGGAGCGGGAGGGCGTGTCAGACTTTTACTGAATAAAACCCACCCGTGTTCCTTCAGTTGCCTGTTGCCAAGGCTCCCGGTATCCCTTTCCGACTATTCGGCAACCCTGGCAGGCATCGGTCCTAGCGGACCCCGCCAATTGTGCTGACATTTCTTTGAGGCGCGCGTGGAATACAACGCGCCATCGACCTGTGTGTGGTCCTTATCGCCGCAGGCTGGCATGCTTATCCATCCGCAAGCTCGCGCCAACAGTGGCCGGGAATCCGCCTGGGAATAGTGACTAACCTGGTGTTATAAAGCCGCCCATGGGCCTCTGACTTGGCTTCGCATGCCGTTGAGAAATATCTCTCAGGCGGAGACTGAAGGAAAACATCGTGTGAAAATTGTTATTGGATTTTTCTCAGTAGCAGCCCGGAGTCTGGATTTGTGCCCTGTTGACGGCAATAGGCTCGCCCCCTATTACATGGGACTTAAACATAAGCTGGCGAAATGTGCGTGTACTATAAGTACACCTCTGCCTAACCCTTCTGGGGAATATCTAGGCGTGATGTTATGTTATGGGTGGAAAGAAAAATCAGTAAAATAACTAAACAAATCATACTCCAAATATGAATAATTAAGAAAATAAAATAGGCTTATTGAAGCGCTTATATGAAATAAAAGTCTTCCAGCCAGAATGGCTCGAAGATATAAAGTTCAAATTTAGCCAGATTTAGTCGAGAATTAGATACAATTAGAATGGAAATCGCTTTATTCTGAGGCTACTATAAGGGTATGCTATGTAGAAAGCGGAGCGGGAGCGGAAAATTTAGTTCTTGCTACGCTCAGTTTTCTGTATAGCAGAGGTCATCTATTCGTGTAGTCTCGTTATCAATTTAGGAGTTGGACTCTGAACTTGATTTGATTCAGAAAATGATTCGATTTGATTCGGAAGTTCTGTTGAGAATTCTGTTCGATTTAGAATTGGATTCGATTGGATTCAGAATTTGATTCGATTCTGTTGAGAATTATATTCAATTTGGAATTGGATTCGACTGCACTCAGAATTTGATTAGATTGCATTCAGTATTTGATTCGATTCTAAACTCCATTTGATAAAAAAAAAAAAATCGATACAATGCATTAAATGTCTGGAGTTACCTAGTATGTGAACTATTGTTATCGCGATCGCACGAATATTACCTTATATTGTGCTTCAGAAATGATAGTCGTATGGAATCGTATTAGGGGCATGAGTTATAGGCGAAGAGCTAGCGAACGTTTTATTTAAGTTGTAGTAAATTATTATTATATTGAGTGATATCTTTTCATATTGAATGATGATTGCAAATTGAGTATTCAACAATAACTTAAACTCGAAGCATTTATTTCAATTAAACCAATTAAAAGGCCCGACAAGGTGGACCGATGGGCTTGTGAAGGCCGCAGGAATCCGCTGGATGCGAGAAGCACAGAACCGGTCGAAGTGGCGGTGCTTGGGGGAGGCCTATGTCCAGCAGTGGACATCTTTCGGCTGAAATGATGATGATGAAACAAAATACAGACATTTTTAAATTGTCAAGGGGTCGGTCAGTCAGAAAGATGAAGCTAGTGGCCCATTCCAAAGCGTAGTAGATTCCTATGGAGAAAAACGCCCGTTTTTCTTCATAGGAATCTATGGAAACTCCATGGACACTCTTTCAAATCTAAATATTGTTCGACTCCCGTGCATGTGTGAACGTAGACGAACCGGATTTAGCTGATTACATGGAGCGACTACCTATCTGACCTCCACAACCCAGGAACTGGTTAATATGATACCCCTTGGTAGGTGGTTGTCAGACTTTCGGGTTTCTGACGACCCGTAACTACTGTCAAAGATCCACGTATGACAGCCGGGACTGCGGGCTTAACGTGCTATCTGAGGCACGGAGGAGGCTGGTTATGTAAAGATGGTCACCCATACACGGGCCAACCCCGGCAAGCGTAGCTTAACCTGATGGATCGACCCGTGCGGCTGTTATTACTTAGCCACGAGCTCCTTCATAAGAACAAACTCAATATAAAAATGATTTACTTGATACTAATAAAATGTTCTTTAGCTGTTGAACTAAGACTGCGGAGCAGTATTTCTTAAAGAAGTTTTTTTTGTTGTTGTCTATAATCATTTATTATTTCAATGTTTTATTTTTCGTTAACGATAACATCTTTAAGGACCCTTACGAATGTAAGCTTTTATTAAGGACTTTTCACACTGTTTCGGACGAAGTCGTTGCTTTATTATGTATTGGACTGGTATTATATTTTGGGCTGATTTTATATTAGTTTAAAAAAGTAAGACCACACGATAGAATTGAAAACTTACGAGTGGGGCCGAGTATACGCGATTGAGCGCCGAGTATTCGCGACTTAGCGCCGAGTTTCCGCGATTTAGCGCCGAGTTTCCGCGATTTAGTGCCGAGATTTCGTGATTTAGCGCCGGGTATTCGCGATTTAGCGCAGAGTTGCCGCGATTTAGCGCCGAGATTTCGCGATTTAGCACCGAGTATTCGCGATTTAGCGCCGAGTATTCACGATTTAGCGCCGAGTATGCTATTCAACGCCAAGTATAAGCGATTTAGAGTCACCAACCGACTGCAGTCGGTTTACAGTTTACAAGGGTGCTTAGTACTGCACCAATTTTTTAATTCGATTTCCTTTTTTTGTGGTCATGAGAGAGATGACCTGATGCCCGTGTCCCAGCAGTGGGAACACACACATAGACTACTACTATGACTACATATTTAGATAGACCAGCATACAAGACACGTTTTCTCACGATACAGTGTGAATCTTCCTTGAATTCCGATGGAAATTGGAGCTACAATAGGGCCGGCACACACCTGGCGAGGCGCAGCACGATGCGGTTGTCACTGTCAAACAAAAATCAACGTTGCGTGCCTAAAAATAAAGTTGAGAATAAATAACCTGGGACGCTCGCCTCTGTCCGCTTTGCCGAGCTAATGGAAGTTTATTTAATTTTGAACTTTATTTCAACTGCTGCAAGGTCGATATTTGTTTGGCAGTGATGAATACGCTGCGTTGCGCCTCGCCAGATGTGCGACGGCCCCTAACGTTACATATTCTTATTTTTTTTATTAATAAATTATATAAGGTGTTCAAAAATTTACTTTACAAACTTTAAGAGGTGCTTTAGGTCACCGAACTGAATAATTTTTAGTATGGGACAAACTTGTAATCGCGAAAAAAAAAAAACTGCTGTCCCAAACAGTTAGTTGGTATTAAAAAGCTGTATTTTTTTTGCCTTTTTAAATTGGTCCCATAATAAAAGTTATTCAGTCCGATGGTCTAAAAACACCTCATAGAGTTTGTAAAGTATATTTTCTGACACCCATAGATTTAGTTCTTAATAATTATTATATTAGTTATAAGTCCGACATATTACGAAAAACATTGAAATGTATAAAACAAATAAGCACTTGAAACTAAATACGTATTGAAGATCGTTTGCACGTTATCAGTATTTAGTAATGATACTAAAATATTGGAGCTCGAACCATGTAAACAACCAGTCAAGTTATTAGTTGGTACAAGATTTTCGTCTCTACTTGATACTGGCAACGTGTAAATCGAATTTTTAAGTCTTTAAAATTATTTCAATGTTTTTCAAAATATGTTGTTAGTTAAGTTCGGTTTTGATTTTTTGTCTCGTTTTACTAATGTAATGTTTTTGCTCTGCGGTAGGCATGGATATTAGGTTGAGTCATGGACTGGGGAATACGACTTAAAACCTGACCTTAGGCCAAGACATACCAAGTAGTGCCATCTACATCGCCACAAGCTACATATCTCACTGTCGTCAAACAAAATCCTGCATCGCGCAAGCAGAGTTTACCGCGCGACCAGCATATATACAACGTCCCGACACGAATCGTCGGGTAGTAGTCCACCACATACGACACCCGTCTGGTCGGAGGATCCTCCCTTTTCTATAGAGGATGAGTGAACTCAAGTGCATTCTAATCAATGTTGGAACTTTCTCGAGATATCAATAGGCCTTTGCCACAGAATAATACAGAAGTTCAGCTCCATACATCGGGGTGCCGTACGTACTCGTCTGTGTGCGTGCGTCTGTTTTCGCTTGCGTGGAGTCGACTTTTACTATTCTATGTCTTAGTTCTGCAGCGGGATAATTCCCAATAGATAGAGTCGTGAGACACCCGGTTGAAAAAAAACGCTCTCCTTTCGCTGTATTTTATATATTTATACAGAGCCATCTAGTATAAGTTATTTATTTATTTACTATGAATGACTTACAGCCAATTAAAAGTCTTCACTTCTAAAAACAAAATGAAAAGAAAGAAAGAGTGTGAACAACACAACACAGCTATCAGAAAGGAGTTCACATGCCCTATTCAATACAAGAATAAGAATAAAAACCTGAACATATAAAATCTTAATTTAAAAAAGTCAAGGCTCAGTCACTTACTGACTATTAGTAGAAGCTAACGCTCCGTATTAAAAAACGAAACACTTTTGACACTTGAGAATGAATAAGTAAAGCATTTTCGTTACGTGACGATTTCTTCCACAAGACGCGTTAAAGAACTGCGTTCGAATAACAATTAGGGCTAATACACTCACACTCACGCAAATATCTACGAACACTGGGCCATAAAAAAATTACGGAACTACCATAAAAATGTTCGTCCCCTCTTTAACCCCTTTAAAAGAGTGAACTTTCAAAAGTGCCTTCTTCTTCGTTACAGAAACTCTTGCGCAATATTTCGTGCTTCTAAACCCAATGGTTTAGGCTGTGCGTTGTCTGTCAGAGTGAGACTTCAAGGTTTTTTTTTAAATGGCCAACATTCCCAGTCCATGGCTCAGCTAAAAAGCGGTCGCTTGAAAGCGCAGCATGGTTTAATCTTAGCTGTTTATCGCTAGATGTTTCGTTCTATTTTATTATTTTTGTAAATAAAATAATGTTTGTTCTTAGATCTAAGTCGCGCGCGCTCGTTCTTTCGATCCAAAATAGGGGAAAGTGGAGATTATTTGTTAGGAACCAGGATTTGTGAATGAAATTTTGACACTTATTTAAATTTGATTAGGGTTGATTTTTGTTTGAACTTTGTGTCCGGGAAATCTGCTGTCAAATTCTGTGTTAGCTGTTGTGTGATTGGTTGATTAAAATTACAGTCATTTGTAGGCTCTAGGTACCCACGGCCTGTTGTTTCGCGCGCACTGGATTTTCATCGCACTGCTTAGTGCCGAGAGTTGAAAATCGAACAGTTTGTTTTATTGACGCGCTGTGATGCACGCTGTTGGATTCTCAATGTATCTGTTCTCTCGAGTGCGATATACAAAATCGTCGGTTTTTAAATCACCCGTGCGTACTTCGGCTAACAGTTGCAGTGAGATTTGGCAAATGATTATTTTTTTAAGAAATTAGGGGTTAGTGTAATAAATTGTTTTAAGATAATTATTGTCTAAATTCTAAGTGGCTATTGATTTTATAATATTTCAAATAATTAGGAGTACTTATTGTTTCATTATGTATTTTTTAATGAAATAGGTCAAAATGCTTCCGTAAAGAAATAACGTACTTGCTAAGCAATAAAAAGTCGAGGGTTCGAGCGTCGCAAATAAATGTACATACTAGTTATATTTAATTATTAATAAACAGACTTGTAAAAAAGAACATTTACAAAAAAATTAAGTCACGCCGTTAAAAAGATACAATTTGGCGGAAAAAATATATTTTCTAAGTTACAGTCACGGCGGCAATATTGTAACACAAGAAAAAAGTGACTTGTGAAGTGTTTTCAGTTTGTTTTTGTAAAAAAGAGAAAAGATGTGGCCGCCAAAAAATAAATATGGTTCTGTGTTTCTTGCAGAGGTCAAAAACGTGGTCCAAACGGGTCGAAAGATCTGTTTTTCCTTTTTTTCAGCGCAAGAAAAGAAGAATATCTTTGAAGTTTCCTCCAAGACTTGAAGAGGTTATGGCAGAAGTGAACAATGAACAAGAAAACAGCAAAGATGAAGAGTCCTAGGCAGCCACCTGGGGCCGTATTATAACGTATTTGTGGCGGTATCTACATCGCCACATGCGAACTACGCATCAAAGACCTGACGTCACACAAAAATCCTGACGTCACATAAATCCTGCATCGCGCAATTAAAGTTTACCGTTCAGTGGACATATTACAAGAACCCAACATCAATCGTTGGGCAGTTGCCCGCCAGACACAACACCTGTCTGGTCGGAGGATCCTCCCTTTTCTATGGTGGATGAGAGAACTTTACACCCTGTTCCTCATACCCCTAAATATTAACGCCACCATTTTTCCAGTGTGAGTGATAGACGGAGCTATACAAGGGCGATAGTACCATCCTGTTTTCGCAGTGGAATAATGATGGCAATACTTCATAATACTGCCCCCAGTCCTTTTTTTTTTTTGATGTGGGATATCATCCAATGACTTCTCCCGCTCTGGGCGGAGCGGAAGGGCGTGTCAAACTTTTACTGACTAAAACCCAATAAACGTCGTCGTAAATCGTACGTCTTCCGTATAATTCTCGCGCATTGTCGAGAATTCTTGAAGCTAGCACCAATCATACAACTTACGCTTCTGCTCCGTGGCAATTTAAATTGAGCCTTACGAGCCTCAAAAATGCCATATTCTCCGAAAAAGTTCCGTGACAGAGCAACTAACCGACTGTGTGAATGAATGCCAGACAGTAAGACAACGCACAGCCATTGAAGATACAAACAATCGTAGAAGAAAACTTGATTATTCAAGATATCAAGAATCAAGAAGAATTCGGAATTAATAAAAACAAAGTGTATTTCATTTCAATAACCTGTACATCAAAATCAGTAACCCATCTTTATCCTTTCAATCCCACACCCACTGACAGCCTGCTGTTGTCAACTTAGAGTCTGACCAACGAAAGCTGTCCAAGAAAAAAGGCGGCAATTTTAAAAATCAAGAGCTTGCTATACACTGCTTAAACGGAGTCGATACTATTAATTATTAAAGACATATTAAGCGATACTTACATCAGTATTTCATTATCTATACTTACTAATATTTTAAGCTGAAGAGTTTGTTTGTTTGAACGCGTTAATCTCAGGCGTTCATTCCCAGTCGCCCCCGCGGGGATTGCCACCGAAGGCAAGGAACTACAGGTTGGAATTGAAAATTTATAATAATTAGACATGACATGTATATTTTAGTATTGATATTTTACAATGTAATAATGTTACTTAGCAGTGAAGTAAAATATTCAACAGATAATAGAATTCTTGGACAGCTTTCGTTCGTCAGATTAACTCACATACACACGGCTTTCCCTATTCAATCATACTTGTGGCATCTACAACGCCAAATGCGAACTTCGCATCACACTGACGTTACGCTAAATTCTGCATCGCGCAAACAGAGAAATCCGCGCGCGATTAGCATTATAGTTATACAGTATGTTATGTAAAGAAGGGCATTCCCGATACCCTTCAATAGTATAGCGTCAATAAAAGCAAAAACAAAATATTACCATTAAAAAAGTTTTTTTTATAATTATAGCAAAATATTCATAAAACATTGATACGTAAAAGAAACGCTCTGTACGCACACTTGTCTTTCTACATTGAAATACAAGTGTGCGTGTACAGAGTGTTTCTATTACGTATCAATTTAATAGTTTTGTGAATAATATCACTACTGATATTATTTTCGTTTATTTTAAAAAAAATATAAAAATAGAAGTCCGCCGGTGTCGGGAGCAGGGTCCACGCTACCGGTGGTTAGGGCTGCAGAGACAGGAACCTCCTCACAATGCGAGCCGTATCAAGGAGTACTGCCTTCTGAATCAGGCCCTTGGTCCAACCGCCTAACGAGAGCCTCGAGAGATGTTGGTCGAGGCTTTCGGCCATCATGCCATTGGCCGTTACGACAATCGGCACAATGATAGCCGAGCTCACAACTGATTTTTTTTTTTTTTTTAATGGTTATATTTTGCTTGTATAGTCGCTATACTATTGCAGTTTAACGGGAACGCCCTTTGTTAGTTAACATACTGTATAATACAACATCAACCCTTGCGTCGGGCAGTAGGTTTCCCCTTCAGATACAACACCCGAATGGTCAAAAGATTCTCCCTTTTCTATGAAGGATGAAGAATTTTCTAGTTCCTCATGACTGGTACTGAACTAGAAATGCCCCGACCATGCCTTCTCCAATAAATCTTACCAACCCAACGTGCCTAAAGACGTATGAGGAACAGGGTGTAAAGTTCACTCATCCTCTATAGAAAAGGGAGGATCCTCCTACCGGACGGGTGTCGTGTCTGGTGGGCAACACTGGCCGACCATTGATGTTGAAGGAAGAGATTGATGGGAAGTTAAATTATGCTGAGCGCGCGGTAAACTTTGCTTGCGCGATGCAGGATTTTTGTGACGTCAGTGTGATGCGTAGTTCGCATGTGGCGTTGTAGATGCCGCCGTACACTACCGTATGTCCTGAGAATCTCTAAGGGTTTACGCTTTTTGTGCCAATGCATGCTCGTCTGTCTGTATTGAAAACCGGCCAAGTGGGAGTCGGACTCGCGCACGAAGGGTTCCCTACCATTATATACAAAAACGAGCAAAAATATCACTGTTGTATGGGAGCCCCTTACATATTTATTTTGTTCTGTTTTTTAGTATTTGTTGTTATAGCGGCAACAGAAATACATCATCTGTGAAAATTTCAACTGTCTAACTATCATGAGATACTGCCTGGTGACAGACGGTCAGACAGACACGGACGGACAGCGGAGTCTTAGTAATAGCGTCCCGTTTTGCCTTTTTACGGAACCCTAAAAATAGTATGGAATGCTAATGTCTCAGGGGATGTTGAATTTCATTATTTTTGTCCTGAGACGTCTAGTTTTTTAGATATTTTCTTTTTTTTGCAATGGCGTTAATGTTCATATTCGAATGAATCGCTTGCTCACTTAGGCTTGTACGAATATGAACTTTATTTCTATGCATATTAAACGCTTGCTGCCTGCTTATTGGCAATCCTAACTTTTGTTTGTTAGTTAGGCTTTTACACTAAAACGGCTGAACGAATTTGGATGAAATTTGGTAAATGGGTAGACCATGACCTGGAATAGGACTTTTTATCCCGATATTCCCACGGGATCGAGACTTATGCGGGTGAAACCGCGGGGCGCAGCTAGTTGGAAAATAAAATGAAACAGGAATAACTTTATATACAATATCATGTTAATAAAATAAACTTAAACAATCTTTAGTTCTTATAATTAATACTTTTAACATAATTTTCACTAAAAATTACTATGGGTATAAAAATAAGAATAATTATGATCCAACTTTCGCCATACGTAGAACGGGTGTAAAAAGACGCCGAAATCACTTGTTATTCCCGTCATTTTGATAATTTTTTTGTTCCGGACCTTACCTGGGAACCTCCTGGTTACAGAGTTATTGAAGGTCAACATTCCAACTTTTTCAGACTTTTTTTTAAAGAAAAAAGTTTTTTAATGTAATAACTTAATTTTAATAGACAAATCCTGAACCAAAAACAACGTTTTGCTTGCGTTACGCACTACCGTAAACAGCGACTTTTCACACCAAAAATAGAAGTCGTTTCCCAGCAATTATTTTGGTCCAATGTTACTTATTTTGATGTACAGAATGCGTAGTTGACGGATTAGTGATGGGTCTTTTTACACCCTACAGTTAACTATGAAATCAGCCTTAATAAAAACAAAACAGAACTTGGCTTCTTTGACAACTTATCTATCTTTAATTTAATTTTATTCTAAAAATATACCTAAGGAAGGTGCTACCTTCCATGCCGCGTCTTATGCAAAAGCAATCGTCGCTTGAATACGATATTGGTCGCGAACATAAAGGGGGCACTGACTGGTGTTACGGGCCGTAATGTACCATTCGCAGCGAGCTGTTACGTTACGCCGTGTCCTAAAATCCGTGTAACATGCTCGTTTCGAACTCTGATCGCCCGTGCTTCACTGCAAGACACTGTGCGCCGACAGAGGTCACTTTCCGGTTTTGCGAACAAATTAGTGACATAATTATGAACGCGACGATCGCGAGTTCGCACGACTATTGCTCTTAAATAGAACGTGGGGTTACTTACAAAAATAAATAATTCGTAGGTACTGTAATGCAAAAGTAGATATATTTTGATTTCTTGTTCGGTATACCAAACAAGAAATCAAAATATACTTTATAAAATCCTACATATATGTAGGATTTTGTTTTTCCTTATTGATATAAAAGTAACCCTAAAACTTAGCTGAGGTGCCGTAGACGCGTCTACGGGTGCCGTTGCCCAGAGGCAGGTACACGAGCGACACGTTGGCAGACCATTGGCAACGTGTCGCTCGTGTACCTTTATTAACACTTAGTAGGTTACAATTTACTGTTTTTGTCAAAAGTGGTAAAGCTTATGATGTGAACTATACATAAATCCTACTCAAAGCATAAGGGCCCGTTCACGCGTACTACAACCACACCACATCGCAGCGACAGAATGTGGTCAAGCAGTGGTTACGTGTGAATAGTTGTAGCTGCAGCTTCTAGAAGTTGCGTTGTGGTAACTACAAAATCAAATCAAATGGTCGACGCAGCGCTGTGTTTGCGATGTGGCAGCGACGTGGCCTTGATGTGGACTGTATCGTCCACACGATTTTGATGGCCAAATTTGGTCAGTGTGAATAAACTATTCATTTTCATACAAATACGTGTTGTCGTTGAGGCACAGGTGAATGCAGATGGTTCACTCCGCATTTTAGGTATGAAGCTACAAGTACGCGGCGGGCTCGTCTTGTCGGGCCAATTCAGTGAGCGTATCAGAAGATATAAGAGTTAAGAGTTACGCGATAGAAAGAGACAACTTCTAGGTGACTATAACTGTAGGTAATTAGCGCTGTGCGACCTGAATTGCTCTTTATTGCGTCGTAGCAATAGTCGCTTTTTGTTTGAATCATTTTGCGGAGTGAATTCTCTGTATTCATCGGTGGTTGAGGTTTGGATGTGGTACGTGTAATCGGGCCCTAAGTTGAGGCTTACACCTCATGTATTATAAGTCTTTCTATTATTCTCGAACCAAATGACAAATGTTCGAATTTGTGTTGGTCGTAATGTGACGACATAATCCATGTCTTCTACCGGTTCAGAGGTGCCTGCATCAACAATTGGTGGCTCGTCGTCTTTTGGCAGCATTCTGGAAAGACAGATTATATTACATATAACATTGTTGTTATGGCGACAGACTTAGATAAGATGGTGGTAGCTAGCCAGGCGGACTTAGCACAAGCCCTACCACCAACCAAATCGAGCAGAAAATTTTTGCCACTAGACCACAGAGGCGGTATGTCCTCCCTCAGGCGTCCAGTGAATGACGATCTTTGGCCATCTCTCCGGGTGCATTCGTGCAACGTGGCCAGCTCACTCCCCCTTCAGTCTTCCCCTAATGCCGTAGGTTATGGTAATGAATATAAATCATACGGAAAACAGGACTTGCAAACCACATTTGCAAAATTCTGTTTGTTTTGTGATGATCTATTACTTTCTCTCAAATCGGGTTATTATTACATTGTTAATACGAGAACGAGGAATTCTATCCCACTGTAATACAGTTTATAACTAGTACGGGGATCAGGGGCTCTAGACAAAGCGACATTCTATCAGCGATAACGATGATGGAAAAGGCAAAAATGTATGGAACTGACATAAGCTATCGAAAAGCTTATGTCAATCCTGTTGAAAGTCGTTGTAGAAATACGGAACGCTTTCGAAGCGATTGTCACTTGTCTAGGCCCTCAGGGCGAATCGCTTTCGTAACAACCGGTATGTAATAATGTGAAGTGAGTTACTAATTGGGTATCTAAGATTCATAGTAAATAAGTTCTTACTAGTGTATTTGTTACAAGGCTTTTTGTGCTTTCGCTAAATACATATTATTATTATTATTGCTAATTGACATACAATACACATGGGTGCAGACAGAGCATTTTCAATGTCATGGAAGAAGACTTTTGGCCGCAGGACGTGGTGTTCCGTCGCTTCCGCGGACAAGTGCCACAGGACAGCACAAAGTTAATCTAGTGCAAAGTGAAGTGCTACTAACATAGTCTTAAGCCTTATTTATTAACACAAGTTTTCATAAAAAGTATTATGTCTAGGTTAAGGTATTTTTCTATGGGCCTGTGTCGCCTGAAATAAATGGTATTATTATTATTATTATTTATTTTTCTCTATATCAAAAGAAGCCTTCAGAAAAACATGTAGGTGTACAACGTGGGTGTCGCAATCGCAAGTCGCACGTTCAATTCTCACGTTAGGCAAAGTGTTATTCACAATTCCTCAGTGGCGATAACTGGCGAAATATGGGTGTACCTACTTTAAACCTCTGGCTATAGTTTGACCTCACCGCTGGACGAATGCGTGGCGAGGCCGGCAGCGTTGACGAATGAGCGGAACACTGCCGCCCGGGAGCCGTGTCGCTCAGGCGCAGGGCAGCGATGAGGTCAGACTATAACCCTTCAGGCGTAATGTTATGTAATTATTGCATGCTTATCTTACCTCTTTCTCCTATTATTATCTGCTCTTCTATCACCGATCTCTTTTTCCATATTCTCAATATCTTCTTCTTCAGAATAATCTTGAACTTCCATACCGCTGTTGTCTTTCCGTTTCCTTGTATGAGGCACCGCAGATTTTATTGGAATTTCTGAAAATACACTCATAGGTACACAAACACACGCCTTCTTTCTTAAACGCACACTCGTGTTTTAATACCCCTCATTATACAACAGTTTCACTTCTTTTCTACTACTTTATATTAATTTTGATTATTTCAATACTCAATACTCTATTTTTTATTGCATTCCATATGTTACATAGATGGTATAATAAGTAAAAGATCAATATGGACCCTGTCGGGCACAGCAAAATTAGGAGAGAAGAAGAGGGCTAAGCAGAAATGTAATATTATTATAAATTATTAGATGTGTTTAATACATTAACATCAATACCTTTTAACGGAGCATCATCCGCCACAATCTTCTCCCTCTCTCTTCTACCACCATCCGTAGCCATGTACTCTCTATCTCCCTTATTATGCTTCCTCCCATCAGTAATAAAGAACGGCATATCAGCTGTAACGCCCCCTTTCGCCCCCCTTCTCCTTCCCTTTTTGTTCTTGCTTCTAAAATATCTATGCGTAGTCTGTTCAAGTTCATAATCGTAATCGTTCTTCTCCCGCATTCTTCTGGCTTTCTTCTTCTTCTTGGTCTTCTCTTCTTCTGAACTTTTTGGGTGGGAGCGGTATCGTGTTCTGGGTCGATGTTTGTAGTACATTTCATATATTGATTTTGTTATTCCGTCATCTGTGTCGTCTACTACTGGTTCTGTGGAGTTGGAGAAAGATTTGCTTTTTAAGGCTGTACCCTAACTTAGATTTTATCTCGCTCGCACCATACTACTCGCGCCAGAGTGAGAGCGAGACGGAGTGGGGCGCTAGCGGGTCTCCAGCCTCGAAAAGTGTAGGTAATTGCTTTTTACGGTGAAAATAATTGTAATAAAAAAACATAAGACCTGCTTTATAGATAGTTCAGTTATTATGCAAAGTTTCATGATCTAATTTGAAGTATTTTTTTTAATACCAGCGGTTTATAGTTCTGTTTAGAGGTAACTTTGGATTTTTTTTCTATAGAGAAAATTTTATGGAATCGTGTTTTCGCCAAACATAGGACCTAGCATCAATCCTCAACTTTAACATATATTTGTTTCTTCATTCAAAATTAATGCTGCAGTATTTTCGGCATAACGGAGGATCATGCTAAGCAATTTGAGGTAGGGTGCGCCCTTAAGAAAGTGTGTCAGTGGTAACGGCCGCGATTAACAAGTTGTAGGTCGTGGATTCGATCCCAAGCAGGCACTTTGTTTTGTATAGGTAAATTATTTCATCACCACTGCTCTCAAAACGGTGAAGGAAAACCATTGTGAGGAAACCGGCATGTCCTAGAACCAAAAATACGAAGAGATTTGACATCTGCCTCCCTCACTGGGTTCTCACGTGGTCCAGTAGTGTTGCCGATGCGATGCGTACCGTTTGGTGGAATTCATCCTTTAGTTTAAAAGTAGAAGCCACTTTTCTTGACAGGAAAATTAAAAAGAAATGTTTCAAACTCATCATCAAAGTCAAAATGACTTTGACTTCTGACTTTGACTTTGACTTTTGACTTAAACTTTTGACTTTGACCTTGAATATCAAACTCACCATCAGACCTAATCCTCTTCAATCCCTTCACACCCCGTTTTCTTGGCGATCTCTTCTTTAAATTAGAAGAGAAATCCTCCTCAGAAGACCCTACCTCTTCTGATTCACCTCCCCAGTCCGGTGTCAGCTTACTAGGCTTCATTCTAGTCAAAAAACTCAGCCTCGGAGTCTTCTGTGTGATTAAAAACCTGAACTGCTCCGGGAATTTCGTAGTTTCATTAATCCCAAGTCGTGTCGTGAAACCTAAAGTTGTAGGAGTTGGAAGTTCTGTTGTCTCGTTAATTCTAATGTCATCCACTATAGTGTCATTAATGATGTTCTCCATGACATTTTCTGTCATGTTTATCGCTCGTTTTTTTCTCTCGTAGTCGGCGTATGCTGGCTGTTTGATTTTAGAACGAGATTTGTCTGAGAATCGGGGACGGACATATTTTTTCCGGGCATATTCTGGGTCTTCATCTGATTGGTGGGTTGCTGTGGAATTAAATAAATAAATTAAGATAAGACCTACTCAGTCGACGAAGAAAAGCATTACCTATCCTCCTTTTCCTTCACATGTAATAATACAAGGTGGAGACGACAATACGACAAAAAATTATACTCCGTATACCTCATGACGTTCTCGATCTACATACAAAAAAAAAAACAAATTTATTCCAATAGTTTAGTCACGATAGCTAGTCAAAGATCGGCAAACCCCATAGTCGGCCCATCACTAGGTACTATTTAGTTTGTATGAAAAAATGACTTTTTTAATTTCGACGTTAGGATTTATTTGATAGTTCCAAAATACTCTTATGCATTCGTATTGCCAGTGTTTTCATTTATTGTTGTATAGTCGTCTCCATATTGTATAATTGATGTACACGGTATTTCAAATTAAAATATCCTAACATTTTAAACTTTATTTTTAAAAAACGTCTGAAAAAGTTGGAACTTTGGCCTTATAGCGTGCGGCAGAGTAATGTAATGGCAACCCAGAGTGGTTACCCGGCCGCCCGTCAGAGGGCGCCCGCGAAAGCTCAAGTTACATCGGTTGGCAACGCTGTGCCAGTGTGCCGTGAGCTACCGTCAGAGAGTTAATGCGCGCGCTCTATGAGCAGAACTCTGTTTGATGTTTGATAAATCAAACATATAACCTTCAATAACTCTGTAGCCAGAAGGTTTCCAGGTATGGCTCCGAACAAAAAAATGATCACAATGACGGGAATACAAGTGACTTACGGCTTCGTTAAGTGTCTTTTTACACTCGTTATACAATCTGTGAAAATTTCAACTGTCTACCTATTACAGTTCATGAGTTATAGCCTGCTGACAAACAGACAGACGGACGGACAGCAGACGCTTAGTAATAGAGTTCAGTTTGGCAGACTTCGGCTACGGAACTCTAAAAAACTAGATGAGGTCGGTGTTTTCTATCCGAATACTCTGAGAAGAGATACCGAAACAAACTCAGATTTACTGTACACACGGCTACACATCAAGCTATACATTTCCAGTTTATACTGATCTCGCATTGGAGGAGCTCGTGGTTAAGTAATAACAGCCACACGGGTCGATCCATCAGGTTAAGCTACGCTTGCCAGAGTTGGTCCGTGGATGGGTGACCATCTTTACATACCGAGACTCCTCCGTGCCTCGGAAAGCACGTTAAGCCGTTGGTCCCGGCTATCATTTGTGGATCTTTGACAGTCGTTAGGGGTCGTCAGAAGCTCGAAAGTCTGACAACCAGTCTTACCAACGGGTATCGTATTACCCAGTTACTGGGTTGTGGAGGTCAGATAGGCAGTCGCTCCATGTAAAATACTGGTATTCAGCTGCATCCGCTTAGACTGGAAGACGACCCCAACATGGTTGGGAAAAGGCTAGGCAGATGATGACTGATCTCGCATTGTATAGGATTTTCGTACAATGCGAGGTCAGCTTATACTGGAAATGTATAGCTTGATGTGTAGCCGTGTGTACAATACTCCTCTGGCTCTCCTCTTTCGAGTAAATGCAGGCGTGTTGTTATGTCACCTACTTGAATCTTTATTCTCAGGCACTTTCGAAGGTTTATCTTCAGTTTCCTCTGCATCTTCCGGCAGCATACCATCATCAGCTCCATTGTATACGTATCTGTGGACATGTTATGTCATATCCATGTTAATCCATACTAATATTATAAATTCTAAAGTAAGTCTGTCTGTCCGTCTGTCTGTGTTACCTTTTCACGCCTAAACCACTGAACGGATTTCGATAAATTTGGCAAGGAGATAGATGATCCCGGGGAAGGACATAGGCTACTTTTTATCGACATACCATGCGGGCGAAGACGTAGGCGGAAGCTAGTTCTATACAAAAATCTTAAAATTACTGCCTAAACCAAATAGTCTAGAAGTATGAAGTTTTACACAAAAGTTTCATATATTTTACTAGCTGTAGTTGCCCGAGACTTCGTCTGCGATCCAAGATGAAAAGTAGCCTATGTCCTTCGCCAAGTCAAGGTCTGCCCCTGTGCAAAATTTCATCCAAATCTGTTAAGCCGTTTTAGCGTGAAAGCGTAACAAACAAACTCACTTACGCATTTATAACATTATAAAGCACAAAGGTAGGATTTTGGAAGATTCACCCATAGATGGGTTAATAATGTGGCAATATTACCCTTGGGTTGCATTTTATCGATAGTTGGCAATAATATTCAGTAATGTTATTTTTCCTAGTTGTTTTTTCTTTTATCATTTAACCTTAATTATTTGCCACACGTACTGCTATTAATGCTCCTAGCGATTAGCTCTTTTTTTTCTTAAACTTCTATGCCTACTTGTGGACAGCGTTATGGGTTACTTTATAACCAAATTGCTATTTTGTGAAACTAGTTGTAAGTCCTTATAATGTAACTGTTTGCTGTTCCTCTCAATAAAAAATAAAATAAAATAAAATAAAATATTCGTCTCACCTAGCGTGGTTTCTCGCACCATTTTGATGTTCATTTTTAGGAATATCTTCCGCAACTCCACTGTGATGTGAGTTAGTTTAAAGTTGTAGTTGGCAATATTAATTACCCCAACTTCACAAATTGTCACTACTATTAGCAATATTGCCCTTGGGTGCTAACCTTACCTATAGGCGGCAAAATTACCCGCGAGTGGCAAAACTCCACTGTGATGTGAGTTGGTTTTATGTGGAGGTTTAGTTGGCAATATTACCCCTACTTGACAAATTGTCACTACTATTGGCAATATTACCCTTAGGTGTTTACTTTACCCATAGGTAAGGCAATATTACCGCGAGTGGCAAAATTACCCATTTTTATCGACATTTGGCAATATTCGTCTCACCTGGTGCGTTTAGCCACTGGTTGGCACCTAGCGTAGTCTCTATGTGAGTTGGTTTAGAGTTGTAGTTGGCAATATTACCCCAACATGACAAATTGTTACTTCTATTGACAATATTACCCTTAGGTGCTAACCTTACCTATAGGAGGCAAAATTACCCTTGGGTTGCATTTTATCGATAATTGGAAATAATATTCGTTTCACCTGGTGCTCCAATCCATCTGCCTCGCATCGTCTAACCACTGGTTGGCACCAAGCGTAGTTTTTCTGACCATTTTGATGTTCATTTGTAAGAATATCTTCCGTAACTCCACTGTGATGTGAGTTGGTTTAGAGTTGTAGTTGGCAATATTACCCCAACTTGACAAATTGTCACTACTATTAGCTATATTACCCTTGGGTGCTAACCTTACCTATAGGTAGCAAAATTACCCGCGAGTGGCAGAATTCCACTGTGATGCTAGTTGGTTTAGAGGTGTAGTTGGCAATATTGCCCCAACTTGACAAATTGTCACTACTATTTGCAATATTACCCTTGGGTGCTAACTTTACCTATAGGTAAGGCAATATTACACTTGGGTGGGTAGTGGCGATATTACCCGCGAGTGGCAAAATGACCCTTCGGCGGTATTTTATCGACAGTTCGCAATATTCGTCTACCTGGTGCTCCAATCCATCTGCCTCGCATCGTCTAGCCACTGGTTGGCACCTAGCGTAGTTTCTCTGACCATTTTGATGTTCATTTGTAGGAATATCTTCCGTAACTCCACTGTGATGTGAGTTGGTTTAGAGTTGTAGTCATCTGGGCTGTCTGCTTTGTCCGTTCTGTAGCGTTCTGAAAAAAGGGAGAAAAAAGAACGGGAAGTGGTAGTTAGACTCGCATACGAAGGGAGAGACTCGCATACAGAAGAATACTTATTACTTTGGAATAGGCTTGAATAAGTGTGCAGCTAAACGGCTAGCGTTCTTTTTACGTGACGGGGCCTATATCTCGGCGGACAAACCTTCCGCATCCGTGGGGTCAGTTCAAAAAGACGGCGACGTGAAGCGACGCGACGCTGCGCGCACTTTTTAACAATTATCGAACTTATTTTCTTCACGAAAAGGTATCATTTTAGTGCGAGTGTTAACAAGTGTCAAAGTACGCTGAGATGCGCGGTGCTGCGCAGCGCGTGTACCTTATTGTGTAGTAAATAAATTCGATATTGTATTTATTTATTTTATAGGGAAAACAAACAGTAGTATACTAAAAATATACAAAGTTTCTTAAACATAAGACTTAACAAATATACTACCCACTACATTTTCCACAGATTACTACTCACACTAACACAAACTGATGAACAAACATTAATTGCGGCCAGGGTATGTTGAAACATAGAAGCTACTGTTGATCCTTCAAAATTTTGATTACCTACGTTAGTTTTAAAGTAGGTAGTTATTTGGGCCACCACTGCTCATAGTAGTACTAGAACCTATATTTACCTCTAATAGGAGTTTCTAGCGTATTCTCAAGTCGAAGCAGCGCTGTCCCAGCCTTCCAAGGTTCTAAACTTAACACATGGATGTGGCGAGGAAGACCATGGAGCTTCAATACTGAAAACTGTTTGAAGAAATTAGTTTTTAAGTGGTGTAGAAATGTTTATTTAGTGCTCATTAGTACTAAAATACCCCTTCCCTGTTGGTCTCGTGGTCACAAGTTCGACTGCTGAGCGTGGGATCCTGAGTTCGATTCCCGGGTCGGGCAAAGTGTTATTGGCTTTTTCGATTAGGATTTTTTTAGTAACAGCCCGGAGTTTGAGAGTTGGCGGTGTGGTACCTCCGTGCGGTGCGCACGTTAAGCCGTTGGTCCTGCGCCTGATCTCTCTCCGGTCGGATGGCCGTCCTATCGGACTATGAGAGCGAGGGAAGATAGAGTGCACGTTTGTCTGCGCACAGACTCCTGCACTATAATATCACTCGCGCCAAAGGCTAGTCTCCGTTGAGATTGGCCGCCGTGGCCGAAATACGGTCTGGAGGACAATATACACAGTGAATTATAATTCACTGTTAACCTTTCACGTGAATAATCATGATTATGAGCAAGCACCTTTCACTCTGAGACCAACTATGAAATATCGAAAAAAATATCAGCTTTAATAACAATTTTTGTATGAAACAGCTGAGCTACAGGCTGATTATTTTTCTCATGTAACGGGTTCGATTCCCGGTTCAACCATGTAATCATTTAAATATCTATGAATGCAGTATTTTTTAAATTCAAATAATGAAATAAATAATCAGTAAAATGTTCCATCTACAATATTCAAGGTACTTTCCCTCCATGTGGCTGCGCCGCGTGGTTTATAATGTTACCAAAAATCTCTTACTCTCTTATTTCGGACATTCTGCCATTTTCTCCGATTCAACTTCTCGCCCGAAGTTAGGAAGAGCCAAGGTTCGTACTGCCATCTTTTTGAGAATAGAGACATCCTCTCCGAGAAGGTTTGTTCATCCACTGGAAAAACAATCACCATAGTTCATCCTTATCTGCCTAACCTCTTCTCAACCATGTCGGGGTCGACTTCCAGTCTAACTGGATGCATAATCAGCCTACAATGTTCCCATTGCTCAAAATTAAAATATTTTACTTCACATAAACCTACATGGGCACTTATGAATCGTCAGAAGCTAGGTGCACGGTTCCAATTGGTCGTTTCCTATGAAGAAGAGCCGGCAAGAAACTCCATGGTTACTCTTTTAAAAGATAATTGGCTTTTACAATATTTTCAAATTACAGTGTTAGTAGGCATGGATGCACGAAAGTCTGACAACCAGACTAACCAAGGGGTATCGTATTACCCTGTTACTGGGTTGTGGAGGTCAGATAGGCAGTCGCTCCATGTAAAATACTGGTATTCAGCTGCATCCGGTTAGACTGGAAGCCGACCCCAACATAGTTGGGAAAAAGCTAGGCAGATTGATTGAGTGTTAGTAGGCATGGGAGGACAATGTAGGCCTTTCAACAAGTACCAGGTACTTAACAAAATAGAAGATGTTCAACAAATCTATAGTCCACTAACCCTAAAACGTTCTCACATTCACAAAATAGAAAAGTGCTGGGACACAGGCCTCCTCTCTGTGAGAGGGAATGGGTTGTAATCTACCACGCGGGCCCACTGCGGGTTGGTAGATGTCACATGTTTGAATTTTAGTTCTATGCTGGTTTCCTCACGATGTTTTCCTTCACCGTTTTGAGAGCAGTGGTGATGAAATAATTACACCGGTCCTAGAATAAAAAGATCGAAGATATGTGACATCTACCAACACGCACTGGGCTCGCGTGGCAGATTACGGCCCAGTCCCTCTCACAGAGAGGAGGCCTGTGTCCCAGCAGTGGGAAGATTAGGTTGATTGTGCTATGGACCCTTCTCAAATAGTGCTGTTACGACGGAAGAACAGAGGCCCTAGGCAAAGTGACATTCTATCAGCGATAACGATGATGGAAAAGGCAAAAATGTATAGGACTGACATATACAAGCCTAGGTCAATCCTGTTGAAAGTCGTTGTAGAAATACGAAACGCTTTGGAAGCGATTGTCACTTGTCTAGAGCCTCTGGATTGCGAAGAAACTAACCTTCCTGTCTGTAATTCCCGAACAGGATTCTGTGCTTCCCCTTGACAACCAGACCTACTCCATAAGCTTCTTCATTTAGGGTTTCTTCTAGCCCAAATCCATCATCAGTAAGAAGGCGTCTATGAACCTGGTAAGTATACCATCTTCATTAGAATCTAATCTTCATTTTCGTTATTGCACCTACCACTGTTTGTCTCTGCATCGCCCAAAGGTTGACTGGTAGAAAATGCCTATGGCATTTAGTCCGCCTCTGTACATTTGTGTTACATCCTAATTCTAACTAATATTATAAATGCGAAAGTGAGTTGTTTGTTACGCTTTCACGCTAAAACAGCTGCACGGATTTGGATGAAATTTGGCACAGGGGTAGATCATGACTTGGAATAGGACATGGGATTTTTATCCCGATATTTTATCCCGACTTTTTATCCCGATATTCCCACGGGATCGAGACTTACGCGGGTGAAAGGATCTTGGTCTTTCTCCATCACCATGCGAAGATCCTGTCCACCTACAGTGGTAGTGAGCTGGACTCTTACCATGAGTTCCACTTCTCCATCATTAAAGGAGGTGCCTCCCTGCGTCCTGTCCACGAGGACACACATCTCCACACTCGTGTTGGTAGAATGAATACAGATTCGGGAAGTCACGGGGTAGTAACACGCTGACACTGGTTTCTTTTGCTGTTGGCCTGCGAAAGAAAAAATATAAATATGATTCAGTAGTTTTAACAGAAATCATCATCATCTGCCTAGCCTTTTCCCAACCAATTTTGGGATCGGCTTCCAGTCTAACCGGATACAGCTGAATACCAGTATTTTACATGTAGCGAGTGCCTATCTGACCTCCACAACCCAGTAACTGGGTAATACGATACCCCTTGGCAAGACTGGTTGTCAGACTTTCGGGCTTCTGACGACCCGTATCGACTGTCAAAGATCCACAACTTAACGTGCTTTCCGAGGCACGGAGGAGTCTCGATATGTAAAGATGGTCACCTATCCACGGACCAGCACCGGCAAGCGTAGCTTAACCTGATGGATCGACCCGTGCGACTGTTATTACTTAGCCTCGAGCTCCTCAACAAAAGAACAAAGACACTACTGGTAACATTCTTTATTCGTAATCCACAAAAGAACAAAGACACTACTGGTAACATTCTTTATTCGTAAATTCCATTGTAGTCATCCGCCCATTGTTTATAGATAAGTATGAGGTCTGTTTATTCAAGAACCCAAACTAAGTAACGATAACGAGCTCCGTTCAGTATATCTCAAGTATTTCTGATTTTTGTGCGTGCGGTGATAAGCCGCTCGCGGCGCGACGTGCGCGCGGGGCTTGAAGGGTAGTAGGGGTCGAGAGGTTCAGCAATCAATCAGGAGCTCGTGGCTAAGTAATAACAGCCGCACGGGTCGATCCTTCAGGTAAATAATAAATAATAATCCATTTATTTTCAGGCTACTCAGGTCCATAGATAAATACCTTAACCTAAACATAAATATTTTTATTATTATAACATAAAATTATTGTACACGAAATTAAGCTACGCTTGTCTGGGTTGGTCCGTAGATGGGTGACTATCTTTACATACCGAAACTCCTCCATGCGACCATGCCTCGGAAAGCACGTTAAGTCGTTGGTCCCAGCTGTCATTCGGCGATCTTTGACAGTCGTTACGGGTCGACAGCAGCCCGAAAGTCTGACAACCAGTCTTACCAACCAGTATTACCCAGTTACTTGGTTGTGGAGGTCAGATAGGCAGATGCGCGATGTAAAATACTAGTATTCAGCTGAGAGAGCTGTCAGGTTAACCGACTAAACGTAATATCCTGTCACTTCAGTTGTCATGCTATGTCACAGTTGTTACTCTTCAATTTAGCAACGTTATTTAGATACGGAGGACGTTAGGAGGAGCAGTGGTGGCTCAGTGGTAACGGCGTTCGAACCCTACCAGGCGCTTTACTTAGTGTAAATAATTTCATCACCACTGCTCTCAAAACGATGAAGGAAAACATCGTGAGGAAACCGGCATGTCCTAGAACCAAAAATTCGAACACATGTGACATCTACTAACCCGCATTGGACCCGCGTGGCGGATTGCGGCCCACTCCTTCTCACAAAGACGCCTGTGTCCCAGCAGTGGGAACATTATAGGCTGATTAGGTATGTATGTATGTATTTAGATATAATATAACTCACTAGCTGATTCGTTCCAGCAGGTTCTCCTCATCATCTGCCTTGAGTTGGAGTCGGTGAAGAATTCTCCGTTACTGGTGACGTTAGTGGAGAACAGGCTCACCACCTCCTTGCCGAGGTCCGTCCTGGAGAGAGATATAAAAATAAAATAAAAATATAACTTTTGCGGCTGATTGTATGTTTCATCATTTTGAACTGGATGAAATAGAACTGTGACAAAACGCGCGCGAGCGGAGCGAGCGAAGAGAGCGGTGCCACGGCACCGGCCGGCTAGCGCTAGTTCCAAGTTGCTCGCCTCATACCTCTATACATAGAGGAATGGCTGGATGGAGTGGCTGCTAATGGAATGGAGGAGGCTTATGTCAAACAGTGGACTTGTGGCGGTATCTACATCGCCACATACGAACTACGCATCAAAGACTTGACGTCACACAAAAATCCTGACGTCACATAAATCCTGCATCGCGCAATTAGAGTTTAAGGCGCGATGGACATAATAACATACAAGAAACCAACATCAATCGTTGGGCAGTTGCCCGCCAGACACAACACCCGTCTGGTCGGAGGATCCCCCCTTTTCTATGGCGGATGAGTGAACTTTACACCCTGTTCCTCATACTCCTAAATTGGTGACCCCGAATATGAACGTCAACGCTGTCTTCGTGCAACTACTCCAGCTTGACGTGGCTCATTCACTCCCGCAATCTTTCGTGAGGCGATACACAGCCAAGCCAACACCCACGGCTTCAACGGGTACCCTGACCACCAGCATGCAGCGTTCCTCATACTCCTAGATATGGAATAGTTTGGTTAAACATATTTCTGATGCTTACCCAATAGGAATGGGTCCAATAATCCACTCCAGCTCCACAAACTCCTCACCCCGATACAGCCTGATGATCTGTGTGATCCAGTCGCTGAACCTCTGGCGGATCTCTTTAATCAGGGTGCCTCGAATCGTGTTGTAGGCTACTTTGTCTGTCACCTGAATAGGAGTGACTGGTTAATTGTTTGATTCTTATTTTTTATTTTTTTTGAGGGTGGGAAATCATCGAATGACTTTCCCGCAACCCTGGCAGGGTGGTAGGCCGCCTGGTGAAACTTCACGAAAATCCATCCTTCACGCTGAAAGGGCTCAATGGATTTCGATAAAATTTGGCAAGGAGATAGATGGCATCCTGGGGAAGGACATAGGGTACTTTTTATAGACATACCACGCGGGTAGTTTAGGCGTGAAAAAGTAACATACAGACAGACAGACAATAATTAATTTCGAATTTATAATATTAGTATGGAAGTATGGACTAGAGACAATAGTGCGATTGCTTAAAAATCTAGATCACTCACAGGAACAGGTCTCTGTCGATCAGGCCTGAAGCTGTAGGCTCCTGACTGCAGCGTCTGTTGACCCTGAGCATAGTAGAAGAAGTTCTGGGAGACGTCGATCCTGACGCCCTCGACGTGTTGGATGGATTCCAGGAGACCGGTGGCTTTGTTCACTGATACCTTGAGGTACTGGTGGAAAAGGACGATGTTTTTTACTAGACAGTATATTAACTAACAAAGGGTTGACGTTCCCGTTAACCCGCAATAGTATAGCGTCCACAAATGCTAAAAAAAATATACCACAAAAAAAAAAAAATTATATAAGTATTTACAAAACTATTACACAAAGTAAAAAAAACCACTCTGTACACGCACACTTGTATTTCAACGCGGAAAGACAAGTGTGACAAGTGTGCGTGTACAGAGTGTTTCTTTTCCGTATCAAATCAAATCAATATCTAATCATATCAATTTAATATTTTTTGTAAATGTTTTTCACGATCAAGGCTCAAACAGACTGGCGCGACTTTGTCTATAATAATAAATAATATACTTACCTAGTACAAAAAAATGATACTTATTTAAAGATATTAAGTATTTTTATTAAAAATTTTTTTTCGATATTTTTATCCTAAATGAAGAAGTGTCATAATTAGAAGACATGGTTAAAATATTGCTAGTGAATTAAATTTCAGCCTGTGTTTATATTAATGGAATACAGTCATTCCAGTTGCTGAGTTGTGGAGGTCAGATAGGCAGTCGCTCTATGTAAAAGACTGGTATTCAGCTGCATCCGGTTAGACTGGAAGCCGACCCCAACATAGTTAGGAAAACGCTCGGCAGATTGATTGATTTATTATGGGCCTACCCAACCTCAATTTGATTAGCATGATCCTCCGTTATGCCGAAAATACTGCAGCATTACTTTTGAAATAAATAATATAATGTTAAAGTTGAGGATTGATGCTAGGTCCTATGTTTAACGAAAATACGATGACAAAAAGTTTTCTCTACAGAAAAAAAATCCAAAGTGAATTATAAACCGCTGGTATTAAAAAAAATACTTCAAATTAGATCATGAAACTTTGCATAATAACTGAACTAACAATAAAGGAGGTCTTAAGTTTTTTTTTTTATTGTAATGGCAGCATTATTTTCACCTAAACTATTCAAGGCTTGGAGCCGCCAGCACTCCACTCCGTCTCACTCTCACTCAGGCCGCGAGTAGAATGGTGCGAGCGAGATAAAAAGTGAATTTGAGCTGAGGTACTATAGGCCCTTAATGGAGTGAAAGGTATAATTTCTTTAATACTTACCTCATTAGAAATGAAAGGTATAATCTCTTGTTCAGCTTCCATTTTTCCTGAACTTTTTGAGTACTTTTTGGCGAACTCATTCTCCTCCTGTTACAATAAAGTTACATAAATTAACATTATTTCATTCACTTAGCAGCCCAGTTAGCGGTGATGGCCCAGTGGTAACGGCCACAACTTATGAGTTGTAGGTCGTAGGTTCGAACCCTGACAGGCACTTTACTTTGTGTAAATTATTTCATCACCACTTCTCTCAAAACGGTGAAGGAAAACATCGTGAGGAAACCGAGCAGAGAGGAAACCGGCATGTCCTAGAACCAAAAATTCGAAGACATGTGACATCTACCAACCCGCACTGGGCCCGTGTGGTAGATTACGGCCCGGTCCCTCTTACAGAGAGGAGGCCTGTGTCCCAGCAGTGGGAACATTATAGGTTGATTATGCTATGCTTTTATTCACTGAACGAACCCCTCGGTAGTAATTAAGGATGCAACGATACTACGATACCAATACGAATAACTCCCATACAACAGTTTTTATAGACAATGGTACGGAACCCTTCGTGCGCGAGTCCGACTCGCAATTGACCGGTTTTTTTTTTTTTAGCAAGTAACTCACCAGTTGATCCCTAACAGGAGCAATGTAGTATGCTGTGAACCCAAGAGGTGGAATGTTCTCAGCTTCGAAGCACAACTCCTGGATTGCTGTAGAGGATCTTCCCGGGAGGTTGATGATAGATGCTGGTAGTGGCAAGAGCTGGTATTCCACCTCCTCATCTAAGCGTGGTGATAAAAATCTTAAAATAGTAATTGATTCAGACGTGGCTTGTAAAAATCCATTATAAAAAACTTTTTACAAAAAAAAAAACAACCGACTTCCAAAAAAAACACAAAAAAAGTGAAAAATAACTTTATTTTCGGAAGTCGGTGTCTTTGCTTTTCAATTTTCGTTTTTGGCCACCGACTTCCGAAAATAAAGTTATTTTTCACTTTTTTTGTGTTTTTTTTGGAAGTCGGTTGTTTTTTTTTTTGTAAAAAGTTTTTATTTTTCACTTTTTAGTTGTGGTAACTACCCCACACAAATTCTTATACCGTTATCTGCTATGTGACTGAGTCAATTAACATGTCATCAACATACGCAAAGTGGGAAAAATACGTAATTATTGAAGCTAACTCAAAAACTACGCAAGCAAAACTAATAAAATTTATATGGGACCACCTCTGAAGCATGACCTACCAAACAAAAAAAGAATCATCAAAATCGATTCATAATTGGCGGAGTAATCGGGTAACATACACACAAAAAAAAAAAAAAAAACATACAGACGAATTGAGAACCTCCTCCTTTTTGAAGAAGTCGGTTAAAAATACAATAGACGTAGATATATTTAGTACCCTACTCCGTTTAACTAATCCTCAAGAGTCATAAAAAACCCTGTAAGAAATCGACACGTGTTTCACCTCTCAACGAGGATGACGATTGACCAGTCGGAAACCAGAACACGACGTGTTGCCACACCGCGCTGGGCGCAGTTTCTGCCTCCAGCGCTCGGTGTGGTTTTTTATGACTCTTGAGGAATAGGTAGTTAAGCGGAATAGGTTACTAAATATGTCTACGTATATTGTATTTAATAAAAAATCTTGATAATTGAAGTTTACACACACATAACATCACGCCTGTAATCTCCGAAGGGATGGGCAGAGGTGAAATGAAATGAAATTTATTTATTTGCCAGAATATAGGTACTTGCATTAACATGGTAAAATAATTTTAGTCTCACTATATTCGACTTATCAGTCGTGCAAATATTTCTGGTTGGTACATGCATTGGTAATAATAATCATTGTCATTACAATAGTCATACACATCATAATCATAATAGAATTTACAGTCTTGCTTCGTCAATATTAATTAATTAGGCACATTACATTATAAAATATTATTTTAGTTTTAGAATATATCTCACAGTCAAGACTGTTCATCAATGTATAAATTAGATTTTTAAGTAATATCAATAATTATAATTTAATTAAGTGTTCGCAAATTTAGGATTTAAAATTTAAATAATCATCTATTGAATAAAAACATCTGTCACAAAGCCAATTTTTTAAAGTTCTATTAAATTCTAAAATATTCATTTTTCTTATTTTTTCTTATTTTACCTATAGTACACGCACATTTCGCCAGTTATGTATAAGTCCCATGTAACAGGAGGCGAGCCTATTGCCATCAATCGGGCACAAATCCAGACTCCGGGCCGCTACTGAGAAATTCCATATGGGAAAATCCAATAACACTTTGCTCGACCTGGGAATCGAACCCAGGACCTCATGCTCAGTAGTAGCGCTTGCGACCACTGACCTCCACAACCCAGTAACTGGGTAACATTATACCCCCTGGTAAGAATGGTTGTCAGACTATCGGCCTTCTGACGACCCGTAACAAAATCTACGAACGAAAGCAGGGACCGGCGAAAGCTTCAGGGTAGCTCGCGAATTCAAATTTTCTTACGATTTTTGACCGATGGATATTGTATTGTATATCATGTATTGTATTGCTGATTCTAATGATTATCCTTACTAATATTATAAATGCGAAAGTAACTCTGTCTGTCTGTCGCGCTCTCACGCCAAAACAACTGAACCGATTTAAATGAAATTTGGTACACAGTCCTGAGAAAGGATATAGGCTACTTTTCATCAACATACCACGCGGGCGAAGCCGCGGGCGGAAGCTAGTTATTCTATAAAACCATATTTGATACGGCCGCGAATCATATTTTGATCAACATACAACCTGATACTGACCTGCAAATTGCAAAAAACGTAAGAAAATTTGAATTTCGCGGGCTGCCTTATCGAATGGATGATCACCCATCTACAAACCGACCATGGCAAGCGTAGCTTACCTTCAATCGACCCGTGCGGCTGTTATCATTTAGCCAAGAGTATCAACAGTTGAAGAAATAAAGTTGAAAAAATAAATATTTTTGTTAAGTACCTGGTACTTACTTGTTGAAAGGCCTACATTGTCCTCCCATGCCTACCAACACTGTAATTTGAAAGTATTGTAAAAGCCAATTATTTTTAAAAGAGTAACCATGGAGTTTCTTGCCGGCTCTTCTCCATAGGAAACGACCAATTGGAACCGTGCACCTAGCTTCTGACGTTTCATAAGTGCCCATGTAGGTGTATGTGAAATAAAATATTTTGATTTTGATTTTGAAAGAGGAAGAAAAAATAAAGCTAAGCTTACCATTAAAATCCCTGATGGAGTAATGAAGAGCGATGGCTGGTAGCCTCACGTGGTGATACATCTTTACACTGAGAGGATTGTACACTAGAAGTAACATCGACTCCTGATTCTCTGTGAACTGGAGATTAAAATATAATATTGTTGTCGCGTTCACCACGTCGTGTTCGGGTTTGCGACTGGTCAATCGTCATCCTGAGGATGCCTCGTTGAGAAGTGAAACACGTGCCGATTTCTTAAAGATTTTTTTATGATTCTAAAATACAGGGTGTAAGGGTAAACACTGTTGTCACTCAAACCATGGGTAGTTGACGTAAATATAAAAATAAATGACCGAGTAACAATAAAAAAAAAACGTTATTTACATTAAAAGATTTTAAAAAAAATATATCCGAAACCGTGCTAGCTAGCAAAACAGCTGACTGACTGAGGGAGGGGTCACGCTCGCGGCCGGTCAGATCACGTCCCGCACGCCCCACCCGTGTTGAGACGCAAGTTTGTTGCCCTACCGCATAGGTGAAAGGGTGAAATACTCTAGTGGTAAACAGTAATTTAAAAAAAAAAGTCTTATTGATTTTACGTTCTCGGATAACGGTGTTTACCCTAACACCCTGTATATCTACGTCTATTGTATTTTGGCTGATTATGCTAATGCTAAATTAGATCATATTTAGTAGGTACAGGTAGATGTATAATTACGATCAAGAAAAGTTGAACTCACTCTGCATTGGCTCATATTTAGTTGATGACATATCACAAACTGCTGGTTATTCTTTGATCTGCGACTTCCACCCCACGTAGGGGTTAAATAACTGTAAATAAAAGACATAACATCTTTATCCTTCGAAGGGATAGACTCCCAACCCCCCCATGGTGGTGAAAACCTCTGATGATGGTGAAAACCTCATCAAAATCTGTTGCGTGGTTTAGAAGAACAACGCGGACATACAGACAAACTCGAAAAGCGACTTTAATTTATAAAATTTATAGGCTCATAGTTTCAACCGTAAACTGTTTTTTTATATTTCTATGGTTCCTAGAACAAAACTTACCTGAGCAAACTGGACACTTTCTTGGTGCATGCATCGATCGCTTCGCTAAGGATTCTGATAAAATCGAATGTCACGTGCTGTTGGCTTGTCCCTGAAAAAATAATGGATTTAATTCGGTCTTTTTCGGATGATTACCCAGTTTCTGGGGGCCGTGGAGGTGAAATAGGCAGCTGCTCCATGTAAAATACTGGAATGCAGCTGTATCCGGTTAGACTGGAAGCCGACCCCGATCGTTTTGGGAAATGGCTAGGCAGATTGATTGAGTAGATGTTAGGTACCTGTAATAGCATCATGATGGAGTACCAGGCTCACAGCGTGCCTTAAAAGATGTAGCTCATACGAGTCTCCGAGACGAGCAATCACTGTTAGCTGTTTTACTACCTGAAAATTTAATTTTATGTCATTATCATCATCATCATTTCAGCCGAAAGACGTCCACAGCTGGACATAGGCCTCCCCCCAAGTACCGCCACTTCGACCGGTTCGGTGATTTTGAGCGGGTTCCTGCGGCCTTCACCAGGTCATCGGAACATTTCGGCCCCATCGGCCATCTGTTCTGCGAGCAATGTGCCCTGCCCACTGCCACTTAAGTATGGCAATACTTCGGGCTATGTTGGTTACCCTGGCTTTCCTACGGATCTCTTCATTTCTGATTCGAACACGTAGGGAAACTCCGAGCATAGCCCTCTCCATTGCCCTTTGGGTGACTACCCAAATAAGGCCCATTGTGAGCAACCACGTTCCAGTGCCACAGTTCATCACTGGCAGTGGCAACTCATATTGGTCAAAAAGTTTTGTCTTGAGACACTGTGGTCGATGAGACCGGAAGATAGTACGCAGCTTCTCAAATTCCGCCCACCCGACTCACGACGTTTGACTTCAAGCCAAAATCAAAATATTTTATTTCACATAAACCTACATGGGCACTTATGAAACGTCAGAAGCTAGATGCACGGTTCCAATTGGTCGTTTCCTATGAAGAAGAGCAGGCAAGAAACTCCACGGTTACTCTTTTAAAAATAATTGGCTTTTACACCAAGCTTTTAACCAAAAATTCGAAGACATGTGACATCTACCAACCCGCACTGGGCCCGCATGGTGGATTACGGCCCGCTCCCTCTCAAAGAGAGGAGGCCTGTGTCCCAGCAGTGGGAACATTATAGGCTGATCATGCAGTTCACTAAGCCAACCATCGTTCTCACATTTACAAAATGGAAAAAAATCCCTGGAGAAGGATGATTGGAAGGATTTGGGGGAGGCCTTTGCCCAGCAGTGAGAGAAGGTAGGCAAACATTAAAAAAAAAATGTATTGCATAGGTCCACTTACTTGTAAAAACACGTGAGCTCGTCTAGTAAAATACTTTAGACTTGGCCTAGAACTATAGTATCCAGTCCAATATGTCATTGAATCACTGCCATAAGGAAGATGGTCTCCCTGCAAATAATAACAGCAGTGATAGCTTAGTGTGACCGTCGGACTATCAAGTCATATACAACATTATTTTTTGCCTATGCTAAACCCGAAAAGGGGTCATTGTACTCATCATTTTGAACAACTTTTTCTATGGGACCTACTTTGAAATCGCGAAAAAAAAATCAACTGTTCCATACATTTGTGTTCACTTAAATCAACAAAATGTATGGAACAGCTGATTTTTTTTTTGCGATTTCAAAATTGGTCTCATAGAAAAAGTTGTTGTTGTTGTGCCCAAGCCATACACGCACCTCTGACTTTTCGGATTCATGTGCGTATTGTATAATTATCACTTGCTTCAAAAACGGTGAAGGAAAACTTCGTGAGGAAGCATGGCTGAGAGATATTTCTCGACGGCATGTGAAGCCAAGTCAGAGGCCCATGGGCAGCATAAAAACTCTCGACACACACCAGCAGGCGTAGCATGGCGCTTTCTATCTCTACGAAGAATAGACATAGCTTTTTCTATACAAAGTGACAGTTCGTTTCTTCATTTTTGACATCGCACCGTAGAAATCCTTCTACAATCTGTCATTTTGTCTTTCATTTCTTACGATCTTTGACTAGGTCTTTTTGTAGGTAGACTATTTCGGAAGAAAGTTTTCTATCCTTACTGTCAAAATCACACTGACAACCTGAGTCGAATTATGAACAAGCGTGAATTTCGAAAAAAGTGCAGTTGACTCTTTCTACTTTGCTGCCGTCGTACTGTCTACAGGAAACGTCATTTTTGTCTACTCTTCCGTCGACAAAACGGTGCTCATGCTACGCCTGCAGGATAGTCAGTAACCACACGAAAATCAAGAAGCAATGTTTATGAATAAAGGGGAGTAACCCGTATTTTAAAAATAATTTACCTTTTCAGTATAAACAGCCTTATCCCTTCGACCATACAAATAAATCGCTTTCAAATAACAAGATGGCGTTGAATAAAATATGTTAATATCTGATAAATTCGCTGGATGCGTGTTGACGTGGCTGTAATAGAAATAAATTACTTGATTATGTGCCTCGAAGACTATGCAAAGCAATTTCAATACCATACATATTTCTGCCGATGTGCTCGTGGCTAAGTATTAACAGCCGCACGGGTTAATCCATCAAGTTAAGCTACGCTTGCCAGGGTTGGTCCGTGTATGGGTGGCCATATTTACATACAAAGACTCCTCCGTGCCTCGGAAAGCACGTTAAGCCGTTGGTCCCAGCTGTCATTCGTGGATCTTTGACAGTCGTTACGGGTCGTCAGAAACCCGAAATTCTGACAACCAGTCTAAGTTTCAAGTGTCAGAGTAGTAAAAGCTGGGTAATACGATACCCTTTGGTAAGCCAACGGGGTATCGTATTACCCAGTTTCTGGGTTGTGGAGGTCGGATAGTTAGTCGCTCCATGCTTGAACAAAGATTTAGAAGTAGAATTATTTATGAATTTTAACAATATTGATATTCTTTGTATAACAGAACATTGGCTTAAAAGCACCCAGTTCTTGTTCAATTTTGATAATCACCAGGTTGGTAGTTCGTTCAGCAGAGTAAATGCTATACATGGTGGCTCATTAATTTTAGTAAGTAACCAGCTGAAATTTAAAGACCGTAAGGATATTGTGAGCCTATCTGTTGAACAGACAGTTGAAATAGCCTGTATAGAATTGGAGCAGTTTATTGTATTAAGTGTGTACAGACCCCCTTCAGGATTGTATGACTGTTTTGAAAAGGTAATGGATGAAGTGTTACACAAGATTTGCAACTCCAATAAGTCTATTATCACTTGCGGTGATTTTAATGTTAATTTGTTAGAAAATTCAGGTTCTTGTAGTAAAATAATAAGTTTGTTTCAGTCCTACAATCTTGTAAACCTATTTTTGGAGCCCACTCGAATAACCCCTACAAGTGCCACATGCCTAGATAATATTTATACAGATATTATACCAAGCCACAAAGAAATTATAAATCTACTAGATTCTGATCATTGCGGGCAAAGGGTTACTATCCCTATCAAAAACAACAAAGTGGCTAAAAAGGATATAACATTTAACCCCAAAACTGCAAGTCGCTTGGAGGTTTTTAAAGAAAAACTTATTAATACATTACCAGTTTTGTCAAATCATACTGATCCTAGTCATCTATATGATGATTTTTTTAATTTATACTGTAAACAATTTAATTCCACCTTTATTCCCAAGACTATCTCGGTTAATAGTAATGTATCTTTCAGTGATTGGGCTACCATTGGTATTCATAAAAGTAGAACACGGCTTTATGAGCTGTACAGTGAAAGGACCTATGTAAACACTGTTGAATTTAATTTATATGTTAAAAATTATTCAAAATTATTTAAAAAAGTTTGTTGTATGGCCAAGTCACGTTATTTGAGTTCGAAGATTAAAAACAGTAGTAATGTAATTAAAACGACTTGGAATATTATTAATAGTGAAACGGGAAGGTCTAGTAACCGAAATACTGACTACAGCCTGTCTATTAATGACAACATAATAAAATCAGACTCACAAGTCGCCGAGGCCTTTGAGAATTTCTTTTCAGATATTCCCGTTTCTACTACTAAATCTCTAAACTCATCACCTTCTGTTGCTGAGTCTTTGCTTAAGGAAAATGTTAATGTTTGCGAATCGGAATTTCTTTTTGAACATATTACCTGTAGAGACATAATTAAAACCTTTCACACTTTAAATGTAAAAAAGACTGCAGATCTGTGGGGTAATTCTGTAGAAGTTGCTAAGTCTATTATTGACATTGTAGCACCTACTTTAGCTCTTATCTTTAATAATTGTATCGACTGTGGGGAGTTTCCTGACCTTATGAAAAATAGTAAAATAATACCTATGCTTAAATCAGGTAGTACATCAGACCCCACAAATTATAGACCTATTTCAGTACTACCTACCTTTAGTAAAATATTTGAGAAGCTAATTTTAGAGCAATTGCAAAGATTTTTTAATAGACATAGATTGTTACATAACAAGCAGTTCGGTTTCACAAGGGGTCGTTCAACAACTGATGCCGGTGTTGAACTTTTAGGACATATTTATAATGCATGGGAAGATAAATGCGATGCCTTGGGCATCTTTTGTGATTTGTCTAAGGCATTCGATTGCGTTCTTCATGAAACATTAATCAGGAAACTCCGCCACTACGGAATCCGGAACACCGCTCTGGATCTTCTTACTTCATACTTAAGTAATAGGATTCAGAGCGTTGACGTTAATGGGAAAAGATCTCCCGGATCTATAGTAACAATGGGTGTCCCACAGGGCTCAATTCTTGGTCCTTTCTTGTTTCTTATTTATATTAATGACTTGCCTTACCTCATAAAGGATAATCATGAGATAGTGTTGTTTGCGGATGACACTTCGCTTTTGTTTGAACTGAAACGTCAGCAGCTGGTTACTGACGATGTAAATAGCGCGATCGCAAAAGTAGTTCACTGGTTCAATGTTAATAATTTACTTCTTAATTAAAAAAAAACCAAATGCATTAAGTTTACGCTACCTCACGTTAGGCAGGTGAAAACTAATGTGTTGATAAAGGGTGAAGAATTGAATCCCGAAGATAAAACAGTATTCTTGGGCTTAACTTTGGATGCTAAGCTGCAGTGGGGCCCACATATAGATAAATTGTCAAAAAAACTAAGCTCCGCAGCATATGCTGTTAGAAAAATTCGTAATTTAACTGACATAGAGACAGCCCGTTTAGTGTACTTTAGTTATTTTCATAGTGTAATGTCGTACGGTATTCTGTTGTGGGGAAATGCCCCTGACATTCAGACTATCTTTGTTTTGCAGAAAAGAGCTGTTCGATCAATTTATAAACTAAGTCCGAGACACTCTCTCAGAGAGAAATTTAAGGAGATAAATGAAAATCTTTTATACGCACATAAAAATATAAAATTGTTTAAAAAATACAGTGATATCCATAATATAAATACTAGGAACAAACACAAATTTGTTGTACCTACAACGAGGCTCAAGAAAATAGGTGGCTCGTTCAGATGTCAATGTGTACGCTTTTACAATAAGCTTCCAAGCCACGTACAAGATCTAAGCCTTAATAAATTCAAAACATTCATTAAACGTAAGTTGTGCCAAAAAGCGTTTTATACCATTAAAGATTACATTGAGGACAAAAAGGCTTGGGATTGAGCTGCTCCAATTTGTACATATATTTTTTTATTTTTGGTTTTAAATTACTTACTTACGAGTTTTGTTATTTTTGGTAACTTTTTATTTTATTATATACCTACACAGTGACATGAATATTTACTTTGTGAAGTATAATATTATTATTATTTTAATTATTGTGAATTTGAGGACTATGTGGATCATATTTTTTATTTAGCTGGCAGTTTGAGTACTATAGGCGGCCTACCCAAATGTCCTTTCTTTGGTATTGTTCGTCGAGTCGTTGAGCTCCTTAAGTTCTGAGTTGAGCTACACGATTACTGACAAATGCGTGCACTGACTGGACAGGTCCACTCAAATCTGTATGGTTCTTTGCTCAAAAGACCATTTCAGACACAAATCTACATGGTCCTCAAATGATCTGACCAAGATTATTTCCGGATTTTATATTTATATTTACATTGACATGAATATTTACTTTGTAAAGTATTATATTATTTTTAATTATTGTGAATGTGAAGATTATGTTTTGTTCCGTATTTTAAAATTAATTTTAATTAGTAATTAAGTAAAATTAAGGTGTAATTTTATGTGTAAACGTAATATAACTGCATAAATACTCAGGACTATTGTTTTCCTGTAAATTTAGTTAAGTGAAACAGTGTTTGGTTACATACCGGTAACCTAAAATCAACAGCTGACGCTCGAGCCACGGATTTAAACGGGGAGTATTGCTTTACTTTTACATTTTAATAGCACACAATCGTCACTTTACCTCTGTTATACGTCTTCGTTAAGTCTAACATAAATAGTTCGGCTGAGTAACAATCTGCATTGTCTAAATCGCATCGAAGAAAACGAAACTTAGCGAAGATTCTGTTATTCTCAATCTGATTTTTATTATAATTACGACAATAACAACGTTTATCATCATTATTTTTGCATTGTCGTTATATTTTAACATCAAATAATACTTGCAAATCTAGGAAAATCTAGGTCAACCTACCCACATAAGGAAAAGTAAAATCCTAAAGAAATAAAAGGATGAACATTTTACATTAATTTTGATATTTAAAGCTTTGATTATATCTCTTTAAGCCAAATAAGTAACAGCCTACCTTATTTCACCACTGATCAACGCTAACTTCTCTCTTTTTTCCCTTTAATTTCCACCTTTATTTTATTTTATTTGTCTGTCCTACTTGTTCTCACCGTTTCTTTATTCTAATTTCAGTAACAAATCCTGAAACTATGCCTGTGATGACCCGTAAGGCTACTGCTCAGGATATGGAGCTTAAATTGAGAACGGCCCTCCAAGAACTTGAAGCATCTAAACTCCAATGTAAACAGCTGTTACAAGAGAATGATGAAAGTGAGGAGGAAGTCAAGAAGATAGTTAACAAAAACTCAAGCCTTAAACGGGAGCTAGTAGACCTACATCAGCAATATCTGGATGTTGTTGATGAACGGGATCAACTGAAGGTGGTCACAGATGGTTTCAGCAACTGTAGTTACTTGTATGAGGAGGCTTTAAGCAAAGTTAGGGACCTTTTTTTTTTTTTTTTTTTTTTTTTTTTTTTTGGGTGGGAAATCATGCAATGACTTCTCCCGCTCTGGGTGGAGCGAAAGGGCGTGTCAGACTTCTACTGACTAAAACCCACCCGTGTACCTTCAGTTGCCTGTTGCCAAGGTCCCGGTATCCCTTTCGGACTAACCCGCAACCCTGGCAGAACCTGGCGGGACCTAAAAGATGAATTAATGCAAGCTAATAGTCGTATTATTCAGTTGGAAAAAGAAAAAGAATGTACTCAGGTTAAAGAAACTAACCACTTATACAACGAATTATTAAATACTAATTGTAACCCTCATTCCATTACAACTATTGACCTTACTGAAGATTCCTTGCTGAAACAGAATTACAGTTATAAAGTTAGCCATAGGAAAATTAAAAAATATGTAAAATTGAATAGAATAATTAAAAAATGTAATCGAATTCGAAAACAACAACAACACTTTTCCAAAAATATTCCACTACGAAAAGAACGTGTTGATTTACTTAATAAACTAAACAATTATCAAATCAAATTAGAAGACAGCAAAAAAATCTATGAAATTGATACGCAGCGCTTACAGTCTGACATACAGTTACTTGAGGAAAGACTTAGTTCCCTTTACATTAAATATGTGGGCTCTCAGAACCAAATTAAAGAACATATTCTTGCTGCAAATGAGTTAGTTATGTGTCAGTGTACTTGTCAGAATGTTTTAAACCCTGAAGCTGTCCAGTCTCAGGCAACGGAGGACCCGTCCCAGACTGAGAGTTTATCTGGTATAATAGAAGATCTATCTCAAGTGGTACAGCCTGAGATTGGTAATTGTCCATCATTCAGTAGTCATGATTGTTATCATTCAATTATGTTCTCAGATAGTATAGGAAGAGGTTTAGGTAAATTAATTAGTAATAACCTGAGTTGTTCTACTCAAAATTATTGTATGCCAGGGTCTACCTACAAACAAATAATGGCATCAGTAACAGGAAATGTGTTCAATCCTAAAACCAACATTACTGTATTTGTAGGTAATAGTTCTAAGGTCAAAATAGAAGAAATAACTGATTGTGTAACTGAGTTGTTAAAGCTAAATTGTAGTAAAATAATATTGTGTGCATTCCCATATTTTGAAAAATTGACAAAAAGACAAAACAATTATATTCATATGCTTAATAAACATATGCAATTCTTAGTTAGCCATTATAGTGACAAGCTTGTATTTCTTGACACCAACACTTTTGTGGAAACTTTAAAGTCGACTAGGGGTACTGTGTATCTGCCTGTTAGTTTTAGACACATAATAGCAAGGCTATTAGCTTTTTATATAAACTCAGACATAAATAGTATGTCGAAGTCTTGTATTATTAACACCACAATGATTACTAATAATACTAATAATAAGGTGGTGAAACTGAATGAATGTAGCTCAAATGCTATAAATAGTTTTACAAATTGTACGAAGGAGTATCCATGTCCCTCACTGACTATGAGCTCACTGCCTGGTGATGACATTGAAGTCTTGGGTTTAACTCCGGATAGTCATTTAAACTAGTTTATAAGACAACAGAAGGTACCAGTAAGAATATTCTTATAACTAACAACAACAAGGTGTCTTCTTGCTCTAATATAAGTAATTATCAAAAAGGAGATCAGCAGAATGCCTTGAAATTATTTCATCAAAATATTCAAGGTATTTCTTCCAAATTATTAGAAATTGAAATGTTTTTAGAAAAAACACAGTTTGAGATTGTTTGTTTTACTGAACATTGGCTAAAGGATTACCAAATGCTAATTAATTATAAGAACTACAGTGTGGGCAGTTGTTTTAACCGTAAATCTATGCTACGCGGAGGTTCTCTGATCTTGATAAAAAATTGTTTAAAATCTAAGCAACGTAATGACATAGTTGGTTTATCAGTTGAACATTGCATCGAACTGTCCTGTGTTGAGCTGGATAAGCATGTCGTAGTGTGCGTGTACAGACCCCCTAATTATCAGAACTTTTCCTTATTTGAGTCAATAATGGAAGATGTCCTAGCGAAAGTTGCATCCAGTAACAAACCCGCAATTATTTGTGGTGATTTTAATACTAATATTCTGGAAAATAATTCAAATAGCTGTAGAATGTTAAGCCTTTTTAAATCGTTCAATTTATCGAATGTTTTTACAGAACCGACTAGAGTAACTCCAACTTCTGCTACTTGTATCGATAATGTCTTCTGCGATTGTGATTATTTAGATAAAGCCATCGTAAACTATTTGCCGTCTGATCATAGTGGACAAACGGTAACTTTTAAGTTTAAAACACCAATGCAAAAAATGCAAATACAATTTAGACCGATTACAACAGGCAAATTAAATAGATTCAATAGTACCCTAAATAATAAGTTAAATACCCTGGGCCAGAATATGGACGATGCAAACAAATTGTATGAGGATTTCTTTTCAGTAGTGCACACTGAATTCAATAAAACTTTTGAAAAGAAAACAAAAAATATTTGCCCTAATTTTATTTTTAGTGACTGGGCAACTAGAGGTATTAGGATAAGTAGGGAAAGACTGTTCGAGCTGTATGGCCTTAAGCCTTACATTAACACTGGAACTTTCAATAAGTATGTTGCTACATATTCCAAAATTTTTCGAAATACCTGCAAGATAGCTAAAGCCCTGTTTATTAGCAACAAGATCAAATCAGCAGAAAATAAAATAAAATCAGTTTGGAAAGTTATAAATAGTGAAACTAATAAGAATAAAATACGAAACACTGATTACACATTGGAGACTTCACGTGGTGCCATAAGCTCTAATTTAGAAGTAGCTCAAGAATTTGTACACTTCTTTACTAACATACCAGCTAAAACGACGGAAGTTTTAAATTCCTCACCCGACGTCTCAATTGATTTATTAAGAGCGAACGTTCCAGGCTGCCCAGTTGAATTTCAATTTAAGCATATAAACCCTATGATAGTTATAAAAGCTTTTCGACAAATCAAAATAAAATTAACCGAAGATCTATGGGGATTATCTATCAAAGTTTGTACATCCATAATCGAGACTATAGCACCATACTTGGCTTTAATATTTAATTTATGTGTGGATCAAGGAGTCTTTCCGGATTTAATGAAATACAGTAAGGTTATACCACTTTTTAAATCTGGAGACAGTAAAGACACCAACAATTATAGACCAGTGTCTGTTCTGCCGGTGTTCAGCAAGGTCTTCGAAAAGGTAATGCTCAATCAAATGCTTAATCATTTTAACACCAACCAAATCTTACACGATCAGCAGTATGGTTTCACCAAAGGTCGTTGTACGACTGACGCCGGTGTCACCTTATTAAAACACATTTTTACTGCGTGGGAGGAGGCCCAAGATGCCATAGGAATCTTTTGTGACCTCTCCAAGGCATTTGACTGCGTAAATCACAAAACCTTACTGTTAAAACTTGAGCATTACGGACTAGGTAAACTTGCGCTTAGTTTAGTAAAATCTTATTTAACTGATAGACAACAGCAAGTTCAAATAAATGGTGTCAATTCACTCGGTTTAAATGTAAAAATGGGTGTTCCACAAGGCTCGATATTGGGTCCTTTCCTCTTTTTAGTATATATTAATGATCTACCCCATTTATTAAAAAACCAACCACAAATGGTGTTATTTGCTGACGATACTTCCTTAATTTTTAAAATAAATAGACGTGCATCAAATCTTGACGACGTAAATAACACCCTACTGCAGGTCCAAAATTGGTTCACTGCTAATAATTTAGTATTAAATGGGAAAAAAACTAAATGCATGAGATTTGCTTTACCGAATGTTAAAAGTAGTGATTGTGACATAATATTGAATAGGGAGAAACTAGAATTCGTCAATAAGACTGTTTTCCTGGGGATCACACTCGACTCAAGGCTGCAATGGGGTCCTCATTTAACATCTCTTGCAGGACGGCTAAGTTCAGCAGCATATGCTGTGAGGAAAATCCGTCAATTCACTGATGTAGATACCGCGAGGCTAGTCTATTTCAGTTACTTTCATAGTATCATGTCTTACGGTATTTTACTATGGGGACGGGCTGCAGATATCGAGTCTATTTTTATTCTGCAGAAAAGAGCTATCAGAGCAATATATGGCCTCCGTATGCGCGATTCTCTAAGGGAACTGTTTAAAGATATTAACATCATGACGGTACCTTGTCAATATATCTACGAAAACATCATGTACGTAAGGAAAAATCTAAGTCTTTTTAGTAAAAGAGGTGAAAAACACAATTATAGGACTAGGAATAGGGACCAATTAGTTCAACCGGGCTTCAGACTGGCTAAAGTAGACTCATCCTTCATGGGGTACTGTTTAAAATGTTACAATAAAATACCTCCCCACATACTCCAACTGAATGAAACAAAATTTAAATCTTGTATAAAACGCACACTATGCCGCCAAGCATATTATAAATTGGGGGATTACATCACTGACAAAAATGCTTGGCTCAGCGCTGGTCCAGCTCCACAGGGCGCAACAACTAATTGATTAGCATACGAAAATATTGTTGGAGCTGCTGAAGATTGTAAAAACTATTTTTACATTGTATAAATTCAATCTCCTAGTATTGTATAACTGCATAGCACATGTGTGTGAGCACTATGTACTTACCTAAGTACGTTAAAGCTACCATTTACTAGGTACGTCTTTCATTGACTTGAATGTGCCCTGGCGGCTGAAAGCATGTCATGCTCACTTTAATGTCTCGCTGGTGGTGGCGTGTGTGTTGGATCATTAAGTTCCCTTCAAAATGGTTGAGCTGAATGGTGCTGATCCATGCGTCATGTTCGTGAACGGGCGCCATCAGTAGGGACTGGTCATCTATTAGCTGCCACGGCTTATTTTGATTTATTTTAATTTTTGAATTGTTTTGTATCGTTTTATCTTTTATTTACGGACTCTTTTAACCTGCACGTTTTTCTACATTGTACTCACATGTATGATTCCAACATGAATGATGTAAACAACATATTGTAACAATATTCTGATTTAAAAGAGTGTCCGTGGAGTTTCTTGCCCGTTCTTCTCCATAGGAACCTACTACGCTTTGGAATGGGCAACTAGCTTCATATTTTCTGACTGACCGACCCTTTGACAATTCAAAAGTGCCTGTAATTGGTTTATTTGAAATAAATGCTTTGAGTTTGAGTTGAGTTTGAGTTTGATGTGGATCTTTCTTTTCTTTTTTATTATTTATTTTTTCTTAATTTTAATTAATCATAGTCTGGCAGTTTGAGTAATTTATGCGGCCTAACCAAATGTCCTTTCTTTGGTATTGTTCGTCAAATCGTTGAGCTCCTTAAATTCGGAGTTGAGCTGCACGATTACTGACAAATGCGTGCACTGACTGGACAGGTCCACTCAATCTGTGTGGTTATTTCCTCAAAAGACCATTTCAGACACCAATCTACATGGTCTTCACATAATCTGACCAAGATTATGTCTGGACTTTAAAAGAGACTGTGACCTCTGAGTTTGTTTCGGCCTTTCTTCTCAGAGTAGTCAGATAGGAAACGCCGACCTCATCTAGTTTAAAAAAATGTGATTGACGTGTAAAAGTGTTTTTTTTATTTTTTTTATTTTTATTTTTTGTACAAACCTACTTACAGAAATAAAATCATTTATCATTTATCCATGTAAAATACTGGTATTCAGCTGGTTAGACTGGAAACCGACCCCAAAATTGTTGAAAGAAGGCTAGGCAGATTGATTGACATATTTCTTTCATCGTATTCCTGTGGGCCTAAAACGGCCACTTTAGCAATTCCTTTAAAAGCATTTAATTTCCTGAATTTCCAGCTGTCATAAGAAATTCCTCTAATTTGACACAAAAGCAAGTCATAATTTGTGGACCATTTTACTAATCTCCACAGAAAACTGTCAAACAGATGAATTATTTCGTGATATGAATCGCACGCAGCGTCATTTATTATGAATTGTCAGTCTGTGACATTTTACGATGATTCATAATATTTTCCCATTATGATTCTGCCAAAGTGACTGTTTTATGCCCCCTATTCTTCTGTCGTAATAGCATCAGAGAAGAGTTTATAAGCCTTTTTTTATGAATGTGGGAAATCATCAAATGACTTCTCCCGTTCTGGGCGGAACGGTCGGTGTCAGACTTTTACTGAGTAAAACCCACCCATGTTCCTTCAGTTGCCTGTTGCCAAGGTCCCGGTATCCCTTTCGGACTTTCCCGCAACCCTGACAGGCATCGGTCCTAGCGGACCCCGCCAATTGTGCTGTCATCTCTTTGAGGCGCGCGTGGAACACGACGCGCCATCGACCCGGGCCTGGTCCTTATCGGACGGCGAGCTACTCATTGCTCGCCATCCGCAGGCCCGCGCCTACGGTGGCCGGGATAAGTGCCAGGCCTACTTAACGATCTACAATTTGTAAGTCGGTGCCGATATTACTGGGTCAGCCCTACTGCTGATGACTCACTTAATTTAATAATAATTGATCTAAATGATAGATAATAATTTGATGTAAGTAAATGATACATAAACAATAATAATAATTTGACGTAAATATTTGCATGCTGAATGGCAAAATATGGCTGATCTTTGTACTGTACTAACACCAATGATATTAATATAATATCATTGCCTAACACCTATTGATTTGATGTCATCATCATCATCTTCCTAGCCTTTTCCCAACTATGTTGGGGTCGGCTTCCAGTCTAACCGGATGCAGCTGAATACCAGTATTTTACATGGAGCGACTGCCTATCTGACCTCCACAACCCAGTAACTGGGTAATACGATACCCCTTGGCTAGACTGGTTGTCAGACTTTCGTGCTTCTGACGACTCGTAACGACTGTCAAAGATCCACAAATGACAGCCGGGACCAACGGCTTAACGTGCTTTCCGAGGCACGGAGGAGTCTCGATATGTGAAAATGTTCACCCGTCCACGGACCAACCCCGGCAAGCGTAGCTTAACAGCTTAACCTGATGGATCGACCCGAGCGGCTGTTATTACATAGCCACGAGCTCCTCCGAGATTTGATGTATCATCTACCAATATTTGCAAAAATAAAATTAATCTATTCTATTCTCACTTGATAAGTTTGTCCATATTCATGAACCAGTTGGCTGCACTTTGGTAGGTGAAGTCTCCTCCCATGGTCACCATTATATTGTCGTGGTCGTAGTATTTTGCTTGCCTTTCTATTTGGGAGATAAAGTCGTTTACCTACGAATAAAAATATTATAAATAAGTAAGTAACAGAAAAAAACAACCGACTTCCAAAAAAAAAACATTACAAAATTGAAAAATAACTTTCGGAAGTCGGTGTCTTTGGTTTTCAAATTTTTGTTTTTTGTCACCGACCTCCGAAATTGTAGTTATTTTTCACATTTTTGTGTTTTTTAAGTCAGTTTTTTTTTTGGGAAAATATTTGTTTTTCACTTTTTAGTTGTGGTACCTACCTCACACAAATTGGAATACCACTATCTGATATGTAAATAACAGTGACGGAGTCAAATAATATATCGTCTACATAGAGTGGGAAAACTACGTAATTATTGAAGCTAACTCAAAAACTACGCAAGCAAAGTTAATAAAGGTAAAACCATCGATGTACTATGTTTTTCAGAGCACAATATGATTCAGGATGACGTAGAGCTTCTTCAGATCCCTAACTTTGTTCTAGCAACTTACTTCTCTCGTAACCAACGTAGAGGAGGGACGTGCATATTAGTGAAACGTAATATAAAATTTGAAGTAATAAAAACAATTCAAAAATTTTATATTACCAATATTATTGAGGCCTGTGCCATTGAACTATTGGATCATAACTTAATTGTATTATGTCTTTATAGAGTACCGAAAAGCCAAAAGTCTAATGAACATTTGAACATATTTTTTGACAATTTCAGCGATATCCTGTGTACCCTTACTAAAAATGGGAATAAAAAGCTCGTAATCTGTGGCGACTTTAATATAGATGTGTTAAAAAGAAATAAACATACATTGGAGCTGGAACAAATAACAATTGGATTTAATCTGAAACAATCTATTATTGAGCCCACAAGACCTACTAGTGGCTCGTGTATTGATAACATCTTTCATAATATTTATGGTGCCCAATCGGAAAATGTAGAGCTAGGGCTATCTGATCATAAAGCTCAGATCCTATACTGCCCTGTCAAAAAGACCTGCCTCCTTGATCACTGGTTCGTGTATAATAGGCTCTATTCTAAAGCCAATTTATTAAAGCTTAAAAATTGCTTAGAAAATCTTAAGTTTCATGAAGTGTATGAAGCTAGTGATGCTAATGAGGCATTTACAATTTTCCATGACTTGTTTAAATTATTCTATGACCTGTGCTTTCCTGTATCTAGAATAAAAATTAATACCAAAACTCGACCGAAATGGCTCTCTCGCGGCATAAAGAAATGTAGTCAACGGAAAAGGTCTCTCTTATGGAAATATAGATTAACCAAAGACTTGACTGATAAGGAAAAATTTAAAAACTACTCCGCAAAATACAGCAGAATCATTAAGTTAACACAAAAATCTCAAAATAACTACTCTATTCTACACTCCACCAATAAATCAAAAGCTATGTGGAACATAATAAATAACAACAAACGTAACTCACCTCAAAACATTGCAGAACTACTAATTCATGATACAAATATTCAAGATCCTCAACAAATAGCAGAGTCTTTCAATAATTATTATGCGGATTTGGCTATTTCACACGGTTCAAGCAGTAACTCAAAACGCAGAACATGTAATTATACCTCTCCACTCTCTTTTTTCTTGAGGCCAACTGATCCTACTGAGATTTCTTCCATTATAAGGAACCTGAAGAATACTAAAAGCACAGGTTGTGATGATATATGCGTGAAGGTAATAAAATATGTTAGTAATTGTATCGCCCCTACACTCAGCCACATTATAAACTTATGCTTTGAACAAGGTATATTTCCTTCTGTACTGAAAACCACAATTATTAAACCACTTCATAAAAAAGAGGCAAGAAATAACATGGAGAACTATAGACCTATAGCCTTGATTCCGGTATTATCTAAAGTAATTGAAAAAGTCATATATAACCGTCTGTATATTTATTTTGAAAGAAATAATATATTTTGCCACGAACAAAGAGGTTTTCGTAAAAACATGTCAATTAACCTAGCTATCTATGACTTTTTAAGTATGATATACCCTAGAGTAGATACTAAGCAGCCAATCTATGCTTTGTTTATGGATATGTCCAAAGCCTTTGATTTTGTCAATCATACGATACTCTTGGATAAGTTGGAAACCTATGGAATTAGGGGTAATGCGCTGGACTTAATAAAATCGTATCTTAGTAACAGAACTCAAATAACTAAAATTAGTAGAACTTCCCCTCACACCAAAGAAGAAAATCATTTTAGTTCCACCCCTAGGATAGTCAAATTTGGAGTACCACAGGGTAGTGTTTTAGGACCGCTTTTATTTATTATTTATATAAATGATATGCCTAAATCGATAACTGATCGAATGATACTATTCGCTGACGACTGTACAGCTGTTTACGATAGTGGGAATAATATAAATACCAGTCTTAGCTCCATAATTAATTGGTTAGAAAGTAATAATTTAGTTATAAACTTAGAAAAAACTAAAATAATTGAATTCAAACAACGTACAAGTCAAAAACTTAATACTAAAATCGAATATGATGGAAAGGAAGTCGAATTGGCTAGGACAACGAAATTTCTTGGTCTGCATATAGATAGTAACTTAAAATGGCAAACCCATATAGAATTTGTTTGCAAAAAATTATCACAATCGTCGTATGCTCTATACATGTTGGCAAAAAAAGTTAGTCTACCCGCGTTACTTGTGGCTTATCACGGGTATGTTGCATCCCGTTTGAGGTATGGCATCATATTTTGGGGTAATGCCACTAACTGGGATAAGGTCTTCAAATCTCAAAAAAGATGCATCCGCGCAATATGTGGTCTCCAGAGAACTGACAGTTGTAAACAATTTTTTACGAAATTAAAAATACTTACAGTACCATCATTATATATATTTGAAATGGCTCTTTTTATCAGGAAAAATCCACATTTGTTTGAAATAGTGTCGAGGTCACGCAACAGAACTAGAGTATTTACAAAAGTAAGTACGCAATATAAAACCGCTCTATATAGGAACAGTACATTTGCCATGGCGCCAATAATATTCAGTAAAATCCCTAAGGATATTAGAGATAGTAACAGTATTTTTAAATTCAAAAATAAATTATTTAAATTTTTAAACGATCACTCATTCTATTCAGTTAAGGAATTCTTAGAATTGAAATAATTTTTTTTTTTTTTTTCATGTCTTATTTATTGCTTCGACAAAGTGTTACTGTTAATGTTTGGTTGAGCGCACTGTTAACTGTTAATATGATTGTTTATTTTATTTACTATTTTATTTTGTATGCCCAACGGGCTGATCACAGCATGAACTTATCCTATATTGTATGTAAGACCTATGTTATTTTACCTGTGTATCACAAATAAACTCTTTGATTTAAAATTTATATGGGACCACCTCTGAAGCATGACCTACCAAAAAAAAAAAGAATCATCAAAATCGATTCATTATTGGCGGAGTCGGTGTCTTTGCTTTTCAATTTTCGTTTTTTGCCACCGACTTCCGAAATTAAAGTTATTTTTCACTTTTAAGTGTTTTTTTTTCAAGTCGGTTGTTTTTTTTTTGTAAAAAGTTTTAATTTTTAAAGTTTTAGTTGTGGTTTGTGTAAAAAGTTTTATGAATTCTAATATATATCAAAGCTTACCCTTTTATCAGCATTGTAGACTTTATTATCAGGGTCATCAATAATCGGCTCGTCGTTACACAGGAAGTCGAAGCAGAAGCCTTCAGGAGCGTTGTACAGGTTGAAGAGAGTGTGGGTCATTATGTCTGACATTTTTCCTGGAATTTATGAGATTTTAGTTTTTGGTCTGGAAACAGCTTTTTTTTTTGAGGTTGGGACATCGTCATGTGACTTCTCCCGCTCTGGGCGGAGCGGAAGGGTGTGTCAGACTTTTACTGACTAAAACCCACCCGTGTTCCTTCAGTTGCCTGTTGCCAAGGTCCCGGTATCCCTTTCGGACTTTCCCGCAACCCTGGCAGAGTCCGGATACAGCTGGGAATCTAATGGCACTTTTACAATTTGTGCTTCAAGACGTAAATATTCTGATTTTTGTTAATACGAAATGAAGTAATAACATAAAATAATGCGTGACTCACACTGGCATGGCTACCATCAAGGATTTTAATTTTGATAACACAAAAAATTGTCGCTAAATAGTCGAAATTTGTCACCGAATATCAGAATTTTCCGGTCACTGATTAAAAAGTTTTAAGGGTTTATAGGTAGCCGATCTGGAGAGCATCTCCCCAGCTTGGCCCAAAATAGCTAGGGCACTTAGCGAAATCTGTTTTCTTCTAAATTTTGTCGCTAACCTGACTATATCTGTGATTTGGCGAAAAGTTGCGACACAATTTTTCGCCAAATCACAGATTTAGTCGGGTCTTAGTTTAGAAGATAATATATAATTGGTGCCGATTCTGTTGTTCACAAACTAAACTAAATGCGGTGCATCTTTTTCTTACTATTTCATTAAGAAAAGGACAGATGATACATTTTAGTTCAGTCCTGTCAAATAAATCAGCGCCTGTCATTACTCCATACTAGTTAAGACGTGATGAAAAACTTGCTTACTAAAGTTACGTCAATTTACGTCAGGCGCTGATTAATTTGACAGGACTAACTACCATACTTAGGATACCGTATTGAACTCATTATAAATATCTTCTAAACTAAGACCGGACTAAATCTGTGACTTGGCGAAAAATACCGACTAGTTAGCGACAAAATTTGGGAGAAATCAGATCTTCGCTAGGTGCCTTAGGTGTTTATTAATATAATCATTAAGATAAGATAAGATAAGATTTATTTATTTGCATAGAATGTAGGTAACGAATACATTTAGGTGTTACAATATTTTGAGATCCTTATACATTCTGCCTCATGGCATGCAAAAATTTTTATTAGCTTTTAAATGTAAATTAATTATTAACTTATTACAGTTTCTTTATAAAAAGTTATTTACTTATACAATATGTTATTTACTATTTTTATTATTTAATTTATTTAGAGGTACTTATTTGTTTAATATATGTACATAGTTATTAAAAAGACTTGTCATTTAAGAAATCTGTTATAGAGTAATAGCATTTTTTTACTAGTAATATTTTCAAGTACTTTTTAAATATTCTTAGAGGTTGCTCTTTAATATTTCTAGGTACATGGTTATAAATAAGAGGAGCCATACACATAACACTTTTCCTCAATAAAGCAGTTTTATATTTACCTAAGCATAACTTGTCTTCGTATTGGGTTCTTAAACTTGTAGTCCTATTTCTAGTATTTTTTAAAGTCGGGAATAAGTGAGTATTTGTTTTAACAAAAATAGCCATTTCTAATATATATAGACATGTAAATGTAAGCAGATTATTTTGTTTAAATACAGGTACACAGCTGTCGGTTACTTTAAGGTCAAAAATACATCTAATACAGCGTTTTTGCGCCTTAAAAATATTTTCTCTTTCACTGCAGTTGCCCCAGAATATTATACCAAACCTCAATACAGAAACATTATAAGGTTTTTACCTAGAACATCGGATCCCCGCCACATGAATTCCATCCTGTCTTCTTCTATCATGGCTTCTCTTTCCTTGTGGTCAACTCGACCTGTAAATAAACATATTTAAATTTTAATGACTTTCCAGTATTTTACATCGAGGGACTGCGTATCTGACCTCCACAATCCAGTAACTGGGTAAATACGATACTCCTTGTAACTGGTTGTCACACTTTCGGGCTTCTGACGACCCGTAACGACTGTCAAACATCCACGAATGACATCCTGGACCAACGGCTTAACATGCTTTCTTATCTGAACAACAGAATTCAGAGGGTCGATGTTAATGGCAAGAGATCTGCAGGATCTTCGGTCACCATGGGCGTTCCGCAGGGTTCAATTCTAGGTCCTTTCTTATTTCTCATTTATATTAATGACTTGCCCTACCACATAAGGGATAATCATAAGATCGTTTTATTTGCAGATGACACATCCCTCATTTTTAAAATCAAACGTCAGTTAGTCAACTTTGAACAAGTTAACGATGCACTCTCTAAAGTTGTGCATTGGTTTAATGTAAATAATCTTCTCTTGAATGAAAAAAAGACTAAACTCATTAAATTTTCAACGCCAAATGTCAGGCAGCTATCTAACAATGTTAAAGTTAATGGAATAGAGTTGGACCCCGTTGAATCGACAGTTTTTCTTGGAATAACCATTGACGGTAAATTACAATGGGGCCCACACATAGAAAAATTGTCAGGTAGGCTTAGATCGGCCGCCTATGCCGTTAAAAAAATTAGACAGATAACTGACGTAGATACAGCCAGAATTGTTTATTTTAGTTATTTTCATAGTCTTCTGTCTTATGGGATTCTTCTCTGGGGAGCCTGTACGGACATTAATGCTATCTTTGTTTTACAGAAAAGGGCTGTTCGAGCCATTTACAACCTAGGTCCAAGAGATTCCCTTCGAGAAAAATTCAGAGAAATAGATATTCTGACTGTAGCCTCACAATATATATTTGAAAACCTATTGTACGTACACAAAAACATATCAAAGTTTAAGAAAATGTCCGATATTCATAGTTTAAATACCAGGAATAAACACAATCTTGCTGTACATCGCACTCGTCTCCACAGAGTAGGCAACTCGTTCATGGGTCAATGTATACGCTTTTACAACAAACTTCCCATTGACATTCGAAACTTACCCATTAAACGATTTAAAAGCTGTATTAAAACCAAACTTTGTAAAAAAGGGTACTATAAAATCTCAGATTATTTAGAAGACAAAAATGCATGGGATTGAGCTGCTCGCTCTGCTAAGCATTGTGACATTTTGAATATTATGGAAAACCATAAAAATATACCTACCAGTTTTATATACAAATTGACATTATTGAATATTATATAAAAAATGACATGATGATTACTTGTAAAGTATTGTTTTATTGTGAATGTGAGGACTATGTGGATATTTATTTTTCGTTCTGTTAGTTTTAGCGAAGGTCTGGCAATTTGAGAACTTTATGCGACCTACCCAAATGTCCTTTCTTTGGTATTGTTCGTCGAGTCGTTGAGCTCCTTAAGTTCTGAGTTGAGCTCCACTATTACTGACAAATGCTTGCACTGACTGGACAGGTCCACTCAAATCTGTGTGGTTCTTTCCTCAAAAGACCATTTCAGACTCTAATCTACATGGTCCTCATATGGCCTGACCAAGATTATGTCTGGACTTTAAAGGAGACGGTGACCTCTGAGTTTGTTTCGGCCTTTCTTCTCAGAGTAGTCAGATAGGAAACGCCGACCTCATCTAGCTTATTTTTACAACTTTTTAATATGACGTGTAAAAGTGATTCCAATATCCTATTTACAGAATAAACAATTTCATTTCAATTTCATTTCATTTCATTTCATTTCATTTCCGATCCACGGAGGAGTTTCGGTATGTAAAGGTCACCCATCCACGGACCAACCCCGGCAAGCGTAGCTTTACCTGATGGGTCGACCCGTGCGGCTGTTATTACTTAGCCACGAGCATAACTAAGTATTTATAATTAATTTTAATGAGATTGGTATTTTTATTGATTTATGTAGTAATTTTTTAGTTAATTTAGTATTAGGTATAATAAGATAATTTGCCACAGCAATATTTTTGAGTTATATATGAATGACGTGCTAAATCAACGTTTAAAATATCGTACCTTGATTAATTAATTGATTATGCATACCTTACTACCCACTAATGTTTTGAAATTGAATTGTATTGAATCTTATTATTAATTGAGGCCAATTCTAACTTCTAATGATTATAATTATGTAAATACATATTTGAACGGTCGCGAAATAATAATTTGTTTAACATATAACCTGGCTCTGACCAGCAAATTGCAAAAAAAGATAGAATACTCTTTATTATGTACACTGACTCATTTACGAAACAGTTTTTTTATTCTAGTTTTTTTTTTTTTTCCGCAATAGCATACATACATACATGCTAAAAAAAAACATTACCACACAAAAAAAAAAATTTTGAACCTTTGAAATATTCACATTGATTCGTAAAAGAAACACTCTGTACACGCACACTTTATTTCAACGTGGAAAGACAAGTGTGTGTGCACAGAGTGTTTGTGAATATTTTACTATAAATAAAATAAAAAATCATTTTTTTATTATTATATTTTTTTAGCATGTATACAAGGTGGAGACGACAATACAACAAAAAATGAAACTCCGTATATCTAATGACGTTCTCGGTCTAAATACAAAAAATTAATCAAATTTTTCCAGTAGTTTAGTTACGATAGCTAGTCAAAGATCGGCAAACCCCATAGTCGGCCCATTACTACTATTTAGTTTGTGTGAAAAAATGACTTTTTTAATTTCGATGTTAGGATTTATTTGTTACTTCCAAAATACTCTTATGCATTCGTATTGCCAGTGTTTTCATTTATTGTTGTATAGTCGTCTCCACCTTGTATACGCTGCGAGAGGCCTATATACATTATGTCCAGCAGGCCGTGGACATCTTTCGGCTGAGATGATAATGATGAAATTCAACTTACCTATGAACAATCCATCGTACCCCATCTGAGCCAGTAAAGAGACCTGTTCTCTCGTGTGTCCGTATGTGTCAATCTGCCACGCGGCCTTAGGCTTGCCGCAGGGGCCTAGAGTGTCGTTTAGTTTTCTGAATAAAAAAAATAAATCTTTATGTAGTTAATTGATTCAGGCGTGAGTTTGCGGAATTCCATTATAAAATAAAATAGACGTAGATAATTTAGTAACCGATTCCGCATAACTGTTCCCCTTTTTTCTCTGCGACAAGCGCTCGGTGTGGCAGCACGTCGTGTTCTGGTTTGCGATTGGTCAATCGTCATCCTGAGGATGCCTCGTTGAGAGGTGAAACACGTGTCGATTTCTTACAGGGTTTTTTATGACTCTTGAAGAATAGTTTAGCGGTATAGGTTACTAAATATATCTAATGCTATAGTATTAAAAAAAAAAGTTTTTTTAATATCGATATTAGTACCGCTCGTGGCTAAGTAATAACAGCCGCTCGGGTCGATCCATCAGGTTAAGCTACGCTTGCCGGGGTTGGCCCGTGGATGGGTGACTATTTTCACATATCGAGACTCACACGACACGGCACGACACGGTTGGCGCAGTGGCTAAGCGATGGACTGCTGCACAACGTGTCGCGGGTTCGATCCCCGCACGGAACAAATATTTGTATGATCTGCAAGTAGTTGTTCCGGGTCTGGGTGTTAGTGTATGTGAGTTTCTATGTTTGTAAGCGCACCCACGATACAGGAAGAAATTCTTAGTGTGGGGCAACGTTTTTTTTAAAAAAAACTAAAAAAAAAACTAAAAACTAAACTAAACTAACTCCTCCGTGCCTCGGAAAGCACGTTAAGCCGTTGGTCCCGGCTGTCATTTGTGGATCTTTGACAGTCGTTACGAGTCGTCAGAAGCACGAAAGTCTGACAACCGGTCTTACCAAGGGGTATCGTATTACCCAGTTACTGGGTTGTGGAGGTCAGATAGGCAGTCGCTCCGTGTAAAATACTGGTATTCAGCTGCATCCGGTTAGACTGGAAGCCGACCCCAACATAGTTGGGAAAAGGCTAGGCAGATGATATTAGTACCTAGAAGTTTTAATTCATAAGATGGGTAATGCAAATGTAATGCCTTGTATTGCATTACCCATCTTATGAGGTAGGGTACCGCCCTTCAACGCAGCCCCCGACTGGTGCCGGCCCCCGTCTAGTATGATATTGAACTTACCTCAACCCCCAAGTATACTGGTCGATAATATGCAGGTAATCAGGCGTAGCCTCATCGTTATGAACCCAGCCGCCACCAGCAAACTCCACGCGGCCTTCCTGGACCAGGGATCTGAAGGTGGCTCTGGTTGCCGGACGCTGTTCCTTCCACCAGCGCCAGAAGTAAGCTGTCTCGGAGAAGGTGAACCTAGAGAGAGTAGAATAGAAAATTTTCATGTGAAGAACCTTCTTTTTAGGGTTCCGTACGTTTTAATACAGGCTGTTAGGGTAAACACCGTTATCCTTGAAACCAGTGGTTTGTTGTCATATATAGAACGTAAAATCAATGGAAAATTACAACTTTTTTTTATTCTACATTTTCCCACAAGAGTATTTCACCCTTTCACCTTATGCGCTAAGGCAACGAACTTGCGTCTCAACACGGGCGGGGGGTGTGGGACGTCACCTGGCCGGCCGCGAGCGCGACCCTTCCCTAGTCAGTCAGTTGTTTTTCTAGTTAGCACGGTGTCGGATAGAAACTTTTTAAAATCTTTTAATGAAAATAACGTTTTTTTTTTGTTACTCGGTCATTTATGTTTATATTTAAGTCAACTACCCATGATTTGAGTGACAACGGTGTTTACCCTTACACCCTGTATAAACACTAACATGCGATGAATCGATTTAGCATGCTATTACAGGTATTAAGATACTTTTCAGTAAATAAGCAGCTTTTATTCGGCAAATTTGCTCTCTAAAGTAATGTCGAGTAGCAGCCATATATTAGCTTCTTAAACATGAAACTTGTGAATTAATAGCGCTATTACTACACTCATACGTGGTATAAACAAGAAATTGTAGCTACCTCCTTTAAGACTATTGATTAAATGAACTATAAGAATATCGAGAAAACGTTTCTATGACACGGTTAGCGTTTACAGGCGAAATATGCTAAAAAGTCGTACCTAATAAACGCTTTTACACTACATTGTGGTTACTACGTATCAACTACTCAACATTTATTCGATCTGTAGCTGAATAACTCATTCATTATTCGACTGTTTTGCTAGTTGGGTAAGCCTCAACTGTCTGTCCGTAGAGAGTTATATTGATGATTTTTAACGATTATTATTCTGTAAATACATACTTATATTATGATCGCGAGTCATATTTGAATGAACATACAACGTAATAATGATCTGCAAATCGCAAAAATCGTAAGAAAATTTGAATTTTGCATTTGGTGCAGACCGCACGCTCTATTAATACTTCCAAGTCGATTGAGAGCGTCCTGTCTGCACCAAGTGCAAAAGGAACTGAGGGAGGAACAAGTGACAACCGCTTCGAAAGCGTTTCGTATTTCTACAACGACTTTCAACAGGATAGACATAAGCTTTTCAATAGCTTATGTCAGTCCTATACATTTTTGCCTTTTCCATCATCGTTATCGCTGATAGAATGTCACTTTGTCTAGGGCCTCAGATAGAAATCCCACGACTGACAAAACACGAAGTTTGCCGAGGGACATTAGGAAAATAGTTGTACTGTTAGGAACTTACTTTCGTCTTTTGTCGTGCAGCAGTTCCGACAGTACGGAATGATAAATCAGTTGGACATTGGCGGTGCTAACTGTTGTTTTGGCTGCAACAAAGAAGAAATGATGAAACGCTTCTTGTCCTAAGCTTAAGGTTTGAACTGTAGCTGTTTGAACAGGGGGTCTAAACCGGCCACATTAGCAATTCCTCTAAAAGCAATTCATTTCCTGAATACCAGAGAGCCTAAACTGGCCTCATTAGCAATTCCTCTAAAAGCAGTTCATTTGCTGAATATCAGCTATCATTAACAATTCCTCTAATTTGACATAAAAGCAATTCATTATTTGTGGACCATTTTACAAATCTTCATAGTAAACTGTCAAACAGATGAATTATTTCGTATTAAGAATCGCACGCAGATCTTTATGAATTGTCAGTTTGTGACATTTTATGATGATTCATTATATTTTCCTATTCTGCCAAAGTGGTCGTTTTAAGCCCCCTAGTGACTTGACAGTCTGACGGTCACACCACCATGCTTTTTTTTTTTTTAGGGTGGGAAATCATCCAATGACTTCTCCCGCTCTGGGCGGAGCGGAAGGGCGTGTCAGACTTTAACTGACTAAAACCCACCCGTGTTCCTTCAGTTGCCTGTTGCCAGGGTCCCGGTATCCCTTTCGGACTATTCCGCAACCCTGGCAGGCGTCGGTCCTAACGGACCCCGTCAGGTGTGCTGACATCTCTTTGAGGCGCGCGTGGAACACGACGCGCCATCGACCCGGGCCTGGTCCTTATCGGACGGCGAGCTACCCATTGCTCGCCGTCCGCAAGCCCGCGCCTATGGTGGCCGGGAATCCGCCTGGGGGAATTGCCCAGCTGGTTTTAGGTTTCGGTTGTAGGTAAAGTCCGGTCGCGAAGCAGAAAGAATTTCGTAAAATGACCCCTCATTACTTATTTCTATCGCTCGCACTCAAATGTATATTGCCGTCGCGCTCACACATTAAAAGGACCGCCCCTATGGCGAGCGCGACGGCAATACATAAATAAATAAATAAATAAATAAATAAATAAATAAATAAATACATTTGATACACCCCCGTGACGGATGCAGGTAACTAAATCATCACCCTGTATGTTATCAGTTATCACTTACTTCCATAATAGTATTCATCAAAGGTCTTCACCCATCCAGCGTCCATGTGTGAGTGAGGTATTAGATGAACGTTCAGCGCACCATCTCTTGTTTGCGGACATTGCTGAAACCAAAACAAACAGTTACTTAATTGATTCAGGCGTGATTTGTGGAAATCCATTATAAAATACAATAGACGTAGATATACCGTATGTTAACTAACAAAGGGTGTTCCCGTTAACCTGCAATAGTATAGCGTATAACATGCTAAAAAAAATATTACCATTAAAAAAAAATTGTTTTTTTTTTGTTTTTGTATAGTAAAATATTCACAAAAAATATTAAATTGTTACGGAAAATAAACTCTCTGTACACGCACACTTGTCACACTTGTTTTTCTACGTTGAAATACAAGTGCGCGTGTATAGAGTGTTTCTTTTACGTTTAAATTTAATCGTTTTGTGAACATTTCACGACACAAATAAATAAATAAATTTTTTTTTTTTTTTTTGAGTGGTAATATTTTTTTTAGCATGTATACACGCTATACTATTGCAGGTTAACGGGAACGCCCTTTGTTAGTTAACATACTGTATTTAGTAACCTATTCCGCTTAACTATTCTTCAAATCAAGAGTCATAAAAAAACCTGTAACAGGTACCTCTGTAGTGCACAGAGTGTGAGACTGCGTCAAGCGCTCGCGGTGTGGCGACACGTCGTGTTCTGGTTTGCAATTGGTCAATCGTCATCCTGAATATGCTTTCTTGAGAGTTGAAACTCGTGTCGATTTCTTACAGGGTTTTCGTCGTCTTATTATGACGTCACATAGCATATAACCAGCGGACGATCAAGACGCTTCCAACGATTCATCATTATTTTGTCCGATGTTGAAGAATATTTTAGAAGATATGAGGGAACACATGAACATACATACATACATACCGGTCTTCAAAATCATAACCCTCCTTTTTGCTTCGCCGTAGTCGGGTAGAAAATAGAATTTATTATGTTAAGAAGTAAGTATACATACCTTGTAACCACATTCAATTTTACTTTTCACACTCGAAATATAATTTATCCTTAACAAGACGAATATTAGCACAAAATAAATATTATTCATCATTATTTTATTAAAATCTATTTTCTAACTATTAAAACGCGTATTCTACATTAGGAAATGGAATCTTATTATTATTTTCAAAATCATTTTTAAATGTAGAATTAGTTTTGTTAAAAATAACTAATAATTTATGAAGGTTTTTCAATTGTTATGGAAATGTTTGGTTTACTGTGGTGTTTCCTGGGTTTCTGAAGTAGAACTGTGGTTATGAGGTTGTGCACCTGTAATTGTTGAAATTAGAGCGTGTTTACAGTTAGGACTTGTACATACTGGAGCGATTTTGTTAGATTGTGTAACGTTAACTACGCATTAGGGATGTTGAAAGGGTAAAAAAAAACAATTTAGTCCGTCAGTCTGTTATTAAAATAAAAACTTTTTACAAAATAAAACAACCGACTTCCAAAAAAAACACAAAAAAGGGAAAAATATATTTAATTTCCGAAGCCGGTTTTCAATTTTCGTTTTTTTTACTTTTTAGTTGTGGTACCTACCCTATACAAAAGCCACAAAAATTCGAATACCACTACCTGCTTTGTAATTAACAGTGACGGACTAACTAACATCGCTAAGTGGGAAAAATACGTAATATTGAAGCTAACTCTAAAACTACGCAAGCAAAGTTAATATATGGGACCACCTCTGAAGCATGACCTACCAAACAAAAAAAGAATTATCAAAATCAATAATTAATTTTAATAAAATATATACATATTTTTTTGAGTCGTTATAATTTTTTTAGCATTTAGGGACGCTATATTATTGCGGGATAACGGGAACGCCCTTCGTTAGTTATCAACATCGAGATATAAGTACTAACGTACTAGAGAAGACACCGTAAATTCCTACTTTGTCTCGTTCAACTGCGGCGATCGCGCCGCAGTTTGTCGAAGAAAACGCGTAGTGCCGTGATTAACATGGCGCTTAAGACCTTTTTGCCGAGAATAAATACACTTCCGCAGCAAATCTAGCACTGTGGTAAATTAGGTACGGTTTAGACGAATTGTTATTATTTTAGCGCTGCAGCGAACTAAAGATTCAATATGAAGAATAGGACAATTCAGTTATTTGACGTAGCTTCTCTAGTACGTTAGTACTTATATCTCGATGGTTATCAACGATTTCGAAGAAAGTTGCATTACAGGGGTTTAGAGGGGCTAAAAATCGATCGAGATAGGTCTCATATCTGGGAAAATTCGTTTTCTCTGTATTTTCACCCGAGCAGAGGGCTTAAAACGGTCACTTTAGCAGAATCATAATATGAAAATATTTACTGGGTTGTGGAGGTCAGATAGGCAGGCGCTCCATGTAAAACACTGGTATTCAGCTGCATCCGGTTAGATTCGAAGCCGACCCCAACAATATAGTTGGGAAAAGGCTCGGCAGATTGATTGAATCTGTATTTTTTTATGGTGTAAATAAGAAAGAGTATTCTGTTCTATTCTATTCTATTGATTGATTCTATTCACTTATCCAGTATGATCGCAGCCTACCCCTTTCCAGCCATTAGTATCAGTTTAACAAAACAAGCTCAGTTTTACGCTAACAAGGAATATCAAACATGAAACTTTCACATGAAAGTACACGTAAAGTGAAGTGATGTACTACGTGGGTAGGCAGGATAGGAGCTGGCAGTGTAACATAAAGAAAGAAAGAAAGAAAGAAAAACGTTTATTTGGACACAGTTCGTGAAACACAAAATACAAATAACAAAATTAAAAAAATTAAAAAATTTGAAAACAATAGTGTGCGCCTCACGGCTGCGCCAAAAAGGTTCATAGCATAACATCACGCCTGTATCCCCGAAATGCTAGGCAGAGGTGTACCTAATACACCACGGCTTGTCTTGCAGCCGAAGTGCAGGTCGCTTAGCACGTCACGCTAACATTAATGACATCATCCGACGAGCTCTTGTCACCGTCGGCGTTCCAGCTGTATTAGAACCCACGCGACGATGGCAAAAGACCGGACGGCATGCCCTTATTTCCATGGAAGATGGGTAGGCCTTTAGTGTGGGACGCAACGTGTGTCGATACTCTTGCGCCATCTCATCTTCCTGGCTCGGCGTGCTGTGCTGGCGAAAACCTCAAGCGGCGAAAGTATAATAGCCTTATAGGCAATTATATTTTCGAGCCGTTTGGGGTTGAAACCTCGTCTATTTAATGAAATCTCGAAACGGCTGTTTGACACTTCCCGTAACCCAAGGGCTGGCTTTTACCTTGGTCAGAGGCTAAGCATTGCCATTCAACGTGGCAATGCCGCCAGTCTCTTGGGTACACTACCAGCCGACAGCGATGCGGAGGAATTTTTAGACGCCATATTTTAGATATTAGTTGTTTATTTGTACAGTTAGTTTTATTTAATATTAGTTAGAAAATTGTTTAGTGTTACATTGTATATTTTATTTAAAAATATAGTAATAAAAACTAAAACCCAACTACGACAAGACACCACAGACAGACACATTAAAAATCCGGAGTCACACGTGTTAGGGCATAAATCGAACAGAGTACGTGTGACTCCGGATTGTTAATTTGTCTGTCTGTGGTGTCTTGTCGTAGTTGGGTTTTAGTTTTTATTACTATATTTTTTTAAATTCTTTTGGGGTTATAATATATATATTATAACCCCAATTTGCTCATTAAGGCCTTTCATTTGATACCCAACATGGTACGATTAAACCATATTTTGTTTTAAGTTCCTCACTTTATGTCCTCTAGAGGGCGCCATTTTTAATTTAATGTGACGTCACATAGCCTATAACCAGCGGACAATCACGACGCTTCTAACGATACCTCATTTGTCAAATTATGATAAGTGGTTTGGAAGATAGGAGGGAACAGATGAACATACATACATACATACATACATACATACCTATATGTATAATAGTATTGTGTAGACATATAATGTTCTCGGATAGGGTAAAGAACCAAGCCGTTACGTCATCTAAAGATTTATCTAGAACTATTTCCGTTATCATATATCGTGACACTATCAGTCCTGTCAAAACACGGTCAAATTGGAACGGATACGGAAATACAACATTTTATAGCTCAAACATTAAAAGCGTTTCCGAATTAATTGTTGTAATAAAACATATTGTAGGTACCAATGTACTTATGTAGAAGGTTATCATCTGGTTGGCACGTGTGCGTTTGACGTCATTTTTTTCACGCGTGTTTTAATCAAAATGGAAGGTCTCAAAATCGATCTATCTCGCAGATAGAAAATTGGAAAGATTCTTTATTACAGTATACTTTGAATTATCCGGAAAAGAACCGGAGTTACTGACAGCCTGCAGAGTAAGCAAGCTGAAGTGGCATTGGGCTGGCCGTTTTTGTCGATGGGCCGATGGCAGGTGGAGCAGACGAGTCCTAGAGTGGAGACCGCGTATCGGCAAGCGTAGGGGGGTCGGACGCCACAGCTAGTTGGATCAATCGATCTGCCTAGCCTTTTCCCAACTATATTGGGGTCGGCTTCCAGTCTAACCGGATGGAGCTGAATACTTAATTTCGGATATAACTTTAATTTCGGAAGTCGGTGGCAAAAAACGAAAATTGAAAAGCAAAGACACCGACTTCCGAAATTAAAGTTATTTTCCCTTTTTAGGCATTTTCTTTGTTTTGCGAATTAGTTGGTTCATTAATAGAAGTTCTTTATATTTGATGGATAGAACACCTCTTAAATGTCAATTATTTTCAAAGCCATTTTATGTGCAAATAATTTATCAATACAACCAAGCCAACGTTACGAAAGTGTAGAAAACGACATCATTTTCCAATGCTCAGAAATTGATTTCTACAAAATATAACACACTGGACCCAGAATTTATAAACAAGCCTCGGTTTAGCAGATTCTGATTATTTAATAACATAGAAATATTTATATAACATGACACACGAAAGTTCCCGGTTGGAATCCACAGGTGTGCAAATATATTTCGGTTGTGAGCATCGTTATGCGCTAAGATAGCGAAATTCCAATTTTCATACGGTGGAATCCAACGATCGGCAATATTGCGGACGGACACGCACGGCAGAAGACCACAGACCGCACCGAGGAACTTTCGTTGCCTGGGATATACCGAAATCCCACAATCCGCGATTTTGCGGACGGACACCGACGAGCCCGGATGGCGGACCGTGAGAAGGTGTACGTGCGGGGTATCACAGACATCGGAAGTTCCTCGGTGCGTGGCGGTCTGTGGTTGTCTGCCGTGCGTGTCCATCTGCAATATTGCCGATCGTCGGATTCCACCAATACCCCGCACTACACCTTCTGCCGTGATCCGACCGGTGCGCCATATTGCGGACGGACACAGACGAGCCCGCACGACGTACCGTGGGAAGATGTACGTGCGGGGTATCGCAGACATCGGAAGTTCCTCGGTGCGCGGTGCGTGGCGGTCTGTGGTCGTCTGTCGTGCGTGTCCGTCTGCAAAATCGCGGATCGTCGGATGTCGGCCTTCCCACGGTCCGTCGTCCGGGATCGTCGGTGTCCGTCTGCAAAATCGGGGATCGTGGGATTTCGGGATTACGTTTTTTGCAATTTGCAGGTTAGGGTCAGGTTGAATATGATTCGCGACCGTAACAAATATAGATTTACAGAATTATAAACATTAGAATCATGCAAATTGCAAAAAACGTAAAAAAAAAAATGAATTTCACGAGCTACCCTGAAGCATTCAACCCTAATGTATGACGTCCTGGGTTCTATTCCCAGGTCGGGCAGTATTATTGGTGTTTTTTCATCTGGAATTTCTCAGTCGCAGCCCGGAGTCTGGATTTGTGCCCGGTTGATGGCAATAGGCTCGCCCCCTATTACATGGGACTTAAACATAACTGGCAAAATGTGCGTGTACTATAGGTACATCTCTGCCTAACCCCTCGGGGATTACAGGCGTGATGTTATGTTATGTGTGTTGTTTGAAACCCTAATAACCAATGATAATAGACATGTTATAACGTTGTTAAGGGTCGTCAGAAGCCCGAAAGTCTGACAACCAGTCTTACCAAGGGGTATCGTGTTACCCAGTTACTGGGTTGTGGAGGTCAGATAGGCAGTCGCTCCATGATAAATACTGGTATTCAGCTGCACCCGGTTAGACTGGAAGCTGACCCCAACATAATTGAGAAAAAGGCTAGGCAGATTGATAAGAAAAAGACATGTTTCACCCCAAATAGATAGGGTTATGGGCACAAGAATGATCCTAACGATGATTAAAGTGAAATAAAATGAAATTGTTTATTCAGTAAATAGGATATTGGAATCACTTTTACATCACGTCACTTTATAAAATAAGCTAGATGAGGTCGGCGTTTCCTATCTAACTACTCTGAGAAGAAAGGCCGAAACAAAATCAGAGGTCGCAGTCTCTTTTAAAATCCAGACATAATATTGGTCAACCCATATGAGGATCATGTAGATTAGCGTCTGAAATGGTCTTTTGAGGAAAGAACCACACAGATTTGAGTGGACCTGTCCAGTCAGAGCAAGCATTTGTCAGTTCTAGTGGAGCTCAACTCAGAACTTAAGGAGCTCAACAACTCGACGAACAATACCAAAGAAAGAACATTTGGGTAGGCCGCATAAAATACTCAAATTGCCAGACCACCGTTAAAACTAACTAAACGAGAACGAAAAATAAAATAAAAATCCACATAGTCCTCACATTTACAATAATTAATATAATACAATATTTTACAAAAAAACTTCCCGTTTTGGACATATAATCATGCAAACATGACGAAACAAGTTAATCTCGTTGCAAAATCGTAATTAAACGTTGCAGTCATTAAAATTATGCTTATCTTTATAGATATTAAAAGTAATGGTTAACTTAATTTAAGTATTAATTTCATCTCTTAAAAGTAGGCTTAATGATATCCCTGAGTTTAAGTCGTAAGAGTTTAGTGCGTCTATATTGTAGATATCACGGAACAGATTTTTTTTTCTGTTCCGTGGTAGATATCTCTCCTCACCGTGACAACTTACACAGGTGAAGTGAACTGGCAAAAGTGTCCATAAAAAAAAATCAAAATCAAAAGTCATTAATATTAAAACTAGGCTGAGAGCTGAGAATCAACACTTTTCGAACTCCCCAGCAGCACAGCTGTCTGTTCAGTTAGAAAAAAATGATTTTATACTAAAGCATACGATTCAAATTACGCAACCCAACACATAAATCCCCCATACCCAGTACGCGTTGGGCGAGCCCGCTCGGCCAACGTATATCTACTGAGCCTAGGTAGGTAGGTGTAGGCAGGTAAGTAGGTAGGGTAGGTATGTAATTAGGTAGGGTAGGTGAGTAGGGTGGGTAGATAGATAGGGTAGGGAGGTAGAGTAGATAGGTAGGTGTAGGTATGTATAGAGGTAGGGTAGATATGTAGGTTAGAAACTTAGGGTAGGTAATTAGGTAGGTAGGTAGGTAGGGTAGGGTAAGTAGATAGGTAGGTGCGCCGCAGATAAGTAATTAGTGCAACCCGTGTGAAGCCGGGGCGGGCAGCTAGTTATTAGAATAGAATAGAAATATTTTATTTCAGACCGGAGTCCATAGGGTTAGTAACAATTTTACTTAATTTCTAGTGTTAGTAGGTTACATACACAATCACAAATAAAAATATACAATTATAGCTCAGCGTGGAGCCGCATCCACCTTTGCAACATCAGGGAATCCCACCGATCTGCGAATATACTAAGAATACTGTTGGTGCTGCCGCGAACACGAGTCATCAAGGATGCGCATCTGTTCCTAATAATGGCGGCAAAACCATCAATATTATTATCTGCAAACATCCCCGACGCACTACTACGCCACGGCAGCCGCAACAGCACTCTCAGTGCATTATTATATTGAACGCGAAGGTCGCTGTATGTCCGCTGAGTGAAGTTGACCCACAGGCTGCACGTGTAGAAGGACTGACAGTAAGCTTTAAAAAGCGTTACTTTAACTGGCCTCGTACAACGCGCAAACCTGCGGGCCAGCATGTTACAACGGACAGCCAGCGACCTACGTTCCCTTTCAATATCACAATTATCCTTAAGGTCTTCAGTGACCCAGTGGCCCAGATATTTAAACTTATCTACTCTTCGCAGTGGTTCTCCAGAAAGTGACACAGTTGGAATACACGAATATGTCACACTTCCTGCTTTAAAAACCAATAGTTCACTTTTTGTGACATTATATTTAAGCCCATGATTCACCGCATAGTTTTCGCATATAGCGATCAGTCGCCTGAGAGCACCGATCGATGGGCTCAGCAACACCATATCGTCAGCATAACTAATATTGTTAATGCACACCCCATCAATATGACATCCGATATTGGTGTTGCTGAGCTCAAGGATCAGCTGGTTCATGTACAGGTTGAAGAGCCGGGGTGAGCTGAGCCCCCCTTGCCTCACCCCACACTCCAAACGATACACGTCCGAGTGCGAACCATTCCACTTCACGCTATTACGTTGACTACTATACCAATACTTAAATATTGTCACTATTTCAGATGGTAACGTAGTGTCACATTCTAGTTTATGCCACAAAACATTAATAAGTCAATAAACACATTATTTATAGAAGATTTTGGAATCCACAATCGTTACTAAAGGCCATTGCCTTTCTATACGTAATCGCAAATACACTTATTACTCACGACAGAAGCAGTTAGCCTCGGAGACTGCTTACTGGGTGTAAAGGACTTCGCACACCATGTGATAGCAGACGGTCCCCACCTATGAAATTGGCGTTTTTTTCTCACAAATAGAGAACCTCGTCACTGCTATGATTTAAAATATTCATATTGATTTAAAATATTCATATTGATTTAAATATTCATAGCAGTGACGAGGTTTTCTATTTGTGCTTGGTAATGTATCGAATAATGACCATCATAGACAACTACCAATAGTAAAAAAACCTTATTACTTATAGTTTTCTTAACATAAAAAATACCTTATAAATGAGTCCTCATTTTGTTAGCAGAAGTGACCACAATTTTTTTTTTTTACTTAGCCAAAACTTATTTTATACCATGCCCCCTCTAAAAAGCTTATTTTATTCACTGAAAACAGTGAATAAAAAGCACTTTTAATCACTGTTTTGGTGTTTGAATTTAGAACACCAATTGGTTCGAACTCCATCTCAATGTTAGACAAACTCCTATTTGATTTGATTTTCGAACAGGAGTTTAGCATTAGAATTAAAACTGTTTTGTGTTCTTTGCTGTCATTAGTAAATGGGCGCTATTTTAAATATTGTAAGTTGTACGAACAAAAAGTTTAGGGTTACTTAATAATAAATCGATTGAAAATGTTTTCAAGTGATGAAGATGTGTTAACACCTGAGTTTATGAAAGAGAGGGCGGCCGATATAGTAGAAAGCTTGCTAACCAACAAATCACGGCTGGTTTACATCAAAGCCTACCATGAGTTTGAGTGTGAGTTTGTTTGTTTGTTTGTTTGAGTAAATGGAAAAATGAAAATCAAGCTGACCACATTTTCAGAGTCTGTTTTCCTAACTTATTTTAATGAGTTGTCGAAGAAAAAGAAGTCATCAACCTTATGGAGTATGTATTTTATGCTACGGTGTAGGTACTGTAGAGGTTTTATGCGATATGCAACCTCACGTTGGGCTGGCTGGTAGAACCACAGCCTTGACTTGCGAACGCTCCAGCAGTCATTGTTTAAATATTGACAGATAGGTTTTTATGTCGGGTCGGCAAGAGCAGCCCGAACCCTGAATATGTATAAACGTGTCTTCTAATTAATAAATCCTTGGAAAACCTCCTCCTCTTTGAAATTACCTCCACCACACATCCTCACATATCTAGGTAACGTCCCTAAGACGTTACAGTACTATAAAAACAAGGCATAAAATTCACATAACGACATACTCGAAGTTGCATGTTCTTTTTCTCGTAGTCATGGTATAAAGTATAGTATGCAACTCTTGAATAAAACGGATTTATATCGAGGGCCATGAATCGCTCGCGTCGTTCAGGATTCTAACACTTGAATCACTCCCTTCGGTCGTGATTCAATCATCATGAATCACTCCCTACGGTCGTGATTCAGTCGTTAGAATCCTTCACTTGCTCGAGATTCACCTATGGCCCTCGCTTTAAATCCGTCTTTTATTCACTAATTGCATAATATACTATTTGTCGCTTAATCTAAGTGGCATTATGTTATCTTATTTTTTAAATACTAGTGCATAAAAGTTTTAAAACATTAGTGTTCATGGTTGTTATACATCCCTTTGCAAAAAAACGGGCGGTTTTGATTTTTGTACATTATTGGTAATCATTTAGTTGCAAAGAGGTTTTGATAGCCAAACTATATTACTGGCACTTAATAAAGAGTCTGGGTAAGAAAAAAAGTTAATTCCAAATTCGAAACTTTTGTTTAAAAACAATAATAATCCCGTTTTCCGTTTGTGAATTTTACTAACTTTTTGCAGGTTTGCGGTTAGAAGGTTATCCTGGCAACTAAAAGTAACTTCTCGTTATTTTTAGTAGAATATTTTATTTATTTATTTTATTTCCAACTTACATCTATCATTACAGGGTAACCTATTGCGATAGTGTACTTATCTAACTCTTATCCTATAAAATTTTGTAACTTATTACAAATAAAGCATTCTTTGTGAACTCACTCAGGAACAACAGAATAGGTCCGAGTCATTAGCTATGAGGTTGAGAGTGCGGGAATAATTAATGTTTGTCGCATAATCCAGCCTTATTGGGACTTAAAAGTGATATCTTTGTGTCGATTGTAATGGCAGAAAATAAGAGCTAGTAAAATTGTAGCGCTGCTGGAAGATGGGTGTAGCCAAAAAACTATATTCTTATTGATTATACCAAATTACTAGTCATTTATGCTAATGACATAGTAAAAATATTAATATTATCCATACAAAAGCCAATGACTGTTAAGGTGCCTGTTTTTTTGCAAAGGGGTGTATAAATTAAGAAAATGTTAGTATGAAAAATGCAACTTCTTAAAAATTCCCCATATAAAACGCTGAGGTGGGAACTTAGGTCCCTTAGGTATATTAGTATAAAGGGTATAAAAAGATCAAAATCAAAATCATGCAAAAGCGAACGAATTTTTTGATGCCCCCTGAGCTTTTTCTTTATATTTTATTTTTTCCCTTTGTATAGGTACTTGTACATAATGTTAGTGTTGATTGTATATTTTATTTTAGATTTGTTAAAATAATTATGAAATAAATAATCAGACAATTTTTTTTTAATTTTTTATTTAGACTATGCTGTGAATCAGCACTTTTCGAACGTGAAAATTACATATGACAGTCCCCCAAAACGCCGTCCTTCACCACTTCTTAGTGCTTTAGCTGGGAAGACCCATCGCGAAGACATCTTCTACGCGTTCTATACATCAAACTAAGTAGGTAACTTTGTACAAAAATAAATGCTGGGAAACGACTTTTATTTTTGGTGCGAAAATCCGCTGTTTACGGAGTGCGCGTAGATATTTCACTTTTGCAGAAAACAAACGATTTTTTAACAAAAATTTGCAACCAGTCGCCATCGATGTCCCTGCCAGTTGCGAAACTAATGGTGTACAGTGCCCAGTGTACACCATTAGTTTCGCAATTGCCGTTTTGCGTGGTTGTGACGCATTTTTCCCCAACCTTTTCTTATTTTTTTTCTCTTTGTGTTTATTTTCTTTTTTGCTTCATGTTTACCGCAAATAAAAGTACTTATTTTCTTTTCTTTCTTTTCTTTCTTTTCTTTCTTTTCTTTCTTTTCTTTCTTTTCTTTCTTTTCTTTCTTTTCTTTCTTTTCTTTCTTTTCTTTCTTTTCTTTCTTTTCTTTCTTTTCTTTCTTTTCTTTCTTTTCTTTCTTTTCTTTCTTTTCTTTCTTTTCTTTCTTTTCTTTCTTTTCTTTCTTTTCTTTCTTTTCTTTCTTTTCTTTCTTTTCTTTCTTTTCTTTCTTTTCTTTCTTTTCTTTCTTTTCTTTCTTTTTGTTTTTTTTCTTTATTTCTATTTAAGTAGCTCGTTCCTGAGGGCTTATACAACCTGTAACGGAATAAACGCAAGAGCTCATACACCCCAATTAGAATATTAAATTATAAGACTAAAATAATATCTGTAATTTAATTTAATTAAACGACACCTAGTTTTTTTTTACAAAATAGACTTCCTGACTAAACATGAAACATAGGATAGCTATGAGCGTATTACAAATTTGTTTATGCATTTGAATAGGCTTTATTCCTTTGAGATAAGGCTTAAATTTCCTTAAATAAAATATCTTATTACCTTGGTTATTATACCTTATTACGCGGTGGTTCTAATTTCAGTTAAAGAAAAGATTTTTTTCATGAAAAATTAACACATATAAATAATGATGGAAATCGATTCAGAAGCCGATTCTGAGCAAACTACTTTCAGGTCTTGCGCTTATTCTGTTACATTTTGTATTTGTAGATTTGCGATCTCCACTTTGCTTCTCGGTTAAGCGGTGTCTGGAGACCTTTACTCGGTTTAAATCGTCATCCAAATACTTCTTTTGAAATCGATCTCGTTATCGCATGAGGTTGTTATTACTGATTATAATGTTGTGCGTTGATTTAGTGTAAATTGTTTATTCGGTATTTTTTTGTCGCGTCTTATACAACATTACTTTTTGTTTATGCTAAACCCGAAAACAGGGTCATTGCACTCATCATTTTGAACAACTTTTTCTATGGGACCAACCTTGAAATCGCGAAAAAAAAAATCAGCTGTTTCATACATTTTGTCGATTTAAGTGAACACAAATGTATGGAACACCTGATTTTTTTTTCGGGTTTAGCATAAAAAAAAAAAAATGTTGTATATCTACCACCCATTTAGTTGTCCTTATACAGTTATTTTTTGTGTAGGGGGTATACGGGGGCGAAAAACTGATCTATGATTTTCTGATCTGGAAAAAATCGTTTTCTCTATTTCCACCCGAGCAGAGCTCGGTCGTTTAGGTACTAAAATCTATAATATATACGGAAGTATTGTTGCGAAATGAATAACACATAAACATACATAATTCATAACAATCTATGCGTCATACAGTCACGGACACAACCTACCTACCACACGGCTTTTCTTCTCAGAGTAGTCAGATAGGAAACGCCGACCACATCAATCAATCTGCCTAGCTTTTTCCCAACTACATTTGGGTCTGCTTCCAGACTGACCGGATGCAGCTGAATACCAGTATTTTACATGGAGCGACTGCCTATCTGACCTCCGCAACCCAGTAACTGGGTCATACTGTACCCCTTTGATAAGACTGGTTGTCAGACTTTCAGGCTTCTGACGACCCATAGCGACTGTCAAAGATCTACGAATGACAGCCGGGACTAACGGCTTAACGTGTTTTCCAAGGCACGGAGGAGTCTCGTTAAGTAAAGATGGTCACCCATCCACGAACTAACCCCGGCAAGTGTAGCTTAACCTGATGGGTAGACCCGTGCGGCTGTTAAACGCCGACCTCATATAGTTTCTAAATTATTATTAACGTACGTTTGTACAAACCTTTTTAAAGAAAATAAAATCATGGTTTTGTCGGTCAGAAATATTAAACATACCACCAAAACGCGTGACCACAATAGAAACGGGTTTTGTCGACGGAAGAATAGACAAAATGACAGATAAACAATCACAATCTGTCATTTTGTCTATTCTTCTGTCGACAAAACCTGTAGAAAACCCGTTTCTATGGTTGTCAATGCTACACGTGCTGGTGAGCGAAAAGAAGTGCCCACGTAAAAACAAAAAAAAAATTGTGAAAATGGCTTGGTTTTTTAACAAAGGGCTCCAACTATCAATGTCAATGCAATTACCTACCAAACACCCTTCTACAGACCGTTCACAATAACTTGTCCCTTGCCCTCATGTTGGCTTCAATACAATAGAGTTCAAAATGGCGTCTGACAGAACAGTGCTACCACACGCCTTACGGGACAAGTTAAATTGAACGCACTGTAGCCATGGCATTGCCTTTCAATTTAATGAAAGACGAGACGAAAATAATATCACTTACTTACTTGAAACTTTATCTTGGCCTGCCAAAAAAGGAAAAAAAACACAATGATTAAAAAAAAACTGCAACAATTTTTGCATATAAAAACTCAATTAAATCTTTTTGCTCTTGCCGCGCAAAAGAGTTCTACATTCAAAATCATTAAACTGCAATACAATAAACAAGGAAGAAATAAACTTGTTTTGAAAACATAAACAATTTAAGAAAATATTTATTTAAAAGTTCTGAGTCATATGACGTTGGTAAGCCGCTGAATAGATAGGTACAGTTTATCGGCTCAAAAACGCACGCACCATCCTTCCGACTGTCGAAAAGTCTTATAAATAACAATTGTGTCTCGTTAATGACAGTTGCACCATAAGCCTTTCAGTCCCCGGTGTCACTTTTAGACTTCATATTTTTATAGTCATTTCTTACACTCTCAGTTTGCAAATATTAAATAATCAGACCGATTGCGCACGCGTCGATGGCAGTCACAAACTTGACCTACGATCTGTACACTTTTTTTCGTTAATCTAATTTAATAAATGTTATAAAAAACGTTCGCGCACTCATTACTGCAAAACTGCTGAACCAGTTTTGATGATATTAGTAGTTTTAGGGTTCCGTATCCAAAGGGTGCCGTGTCGGGAACCTATTACTAAGGCTCCGCTGTCCGTCCGTCTGTCATAGGGCCTGTATCTTTCTTTCGAACCGTAAAGGCGCGATTCCATTAGGCAAGCCTTGCACGCAAGTATGACGTCACATTGTTGCGTGCAATTTGCAACTTGCATACAAGTAACTTGCCTAATGGAATCCCGGCTTAATAGGTAGCTTAACTTGACAATTTAACAGAGTGTGTAGGTACTGCGATGGCATAACAAACAAAATAATAAAAATAAAATAAAGTAAAAAATTAAAAGGCGAATGTACCTAAACAAGAAACATGTTTTTTTACCTAAAATATTTAGAAAAAAAATGCTGTGTTAAAAAAATGTTGTACGGTGATACGGAACACTTTATATGCTTGCCAACTCACACTTGGCCGTTTTTTTTGTTAGGTTTATGATTCATTATTAATTTGGTGTTGCTCAGATGCAACGCGATGTTGTTTTGTTTTTTTTTTTCGTCTTGTTTGGTAAGCGTGACAGTTGGATTTATAAAAACTATGCCGTAGTGATTCTATAACGCTCTATGGTTCATACAGTTCCGGGTAAGGGATTTCCGGGCTCTGTGATCGCACGTCAGATCGCGGCCCGGAACGGAAGGGTTAAGTAGCCTAAGTTCATTAGTATTTGGACACAAATCAAAACTTCGGAATTCTAATGAGGATTTCTGTGCAAAACCTAATAAACGCGATCGATACAAGTGACCATCGCTTCGAAAGCGTTTCGTATTTCTACAACGACTTTCAACAGGATTGACATAAGCTTTTTGATAGCGTATGTCAATGTCAGTCCTATACATTTTTGGCGTTTTCAACCATCGTTATCGCTGATAGAATGTCACTTTGTCTAGGGCCTCTGGTGGCGTATTATGACGTTATAATGCCATTATGATTCCAGTGCAAGAGAGAGATGGAGCTACAGATGACCGCTAGCACCATCCCGTTTTCACTCTGGAATTTATGATTCCAGAGTGAAAACGGGATGGTGCTGGCATTTATACTTTATAATACGGCCCCTGGTCAGTCTTCTGGTTGGTCAGTTTGGACTTATCGCTACCGAGCGCGACATAGATATCGCGGCGATACCTATAGGCCTATAATAGAGTCCCGTTGGCATCCTTTGGGTAGGTCATCATTCATAATTCTTCTGCCCTTATCTCAATATATTTAGGGTCGGCGCAAAATGTCCCTTTCTTCCATAATTCTCCATTAGCCGTCATCTCGGTAGTCACCCCTTTCTAGCCATATCATCTTTCACACAGTCCATCCATCGTTTCTTTGGTCTTCCCCTACTCTTATAGCCATCGACATTCATACCCAAAACTTTCCTCACAACATTTTCCTCATTCCTTCGCATCACGTGCCCATACCATGGCAACCGATTTCCACACAATTTTTCAGTCACCGGTGCCACTTTCAGACTTCCTCTTATGTACTCATTTCTGAACCCTTTGGGGTACGGAACCCTAAAAATGTTCATAAACCAATCATTCAGTAATCATTGTTTTTTACACCTGTCAACATAGCAACTTATCAATATTACCACTGACCCATATTTTAATAGTTATTATTTACATTATTTTTAACATTAAAGCTTTACTGTTTATTAAAATCCGTAATCAGGTCAAGGAAATCTTATATTTACGGTCTTCATCGATAAATTAATGGATTTATGATAAAAACGACACTTCATTTTTAATGTTTTATTTAATTTTGGATTAAACATTATTGATTCAATGATTTTTAAATCCACTTCCTGATTAACTAAAGTTTAAATAGGTTAAGAATAACTTTCATAGTTATCTTCCGCAAATATTAAAGAATTAATCCTTACATAATTATAAAGCAAAGTCCTCTGCCGCATCTGTCTGTCCCCCCGTTCGCGATGAACTCAAAAACTGCTGCAACGATTTTCATGCTGTTTTCACCAATGGATAGAGTGGTTCTCGTTTTAGTATATAATAACCGACACCACGCGGGCGAAGCCGCGGGCATCAGCTCAGCTAGTAAATAATATAAACATAGAATGATATTCATCATCTGCCTAACCTATTCCCAACTATGTCGGGGTTGGCTTCCAGTCTAACCGGATGCAGCTGAATACCAATATTTTTACATGGAGCGACTGCCTATCTGACCTCTACAACCTTCTTATTTTTTTTGCAGTATGTCCACAAATTTAAAGATTTTTTCGGCGCACCGCTAAAGAATAAGATTAACTACTTAATTATGAAAAAAAAAAATCTTTGACACTCCCTAGGTATCTTACATACCGAACGTCGTCCGTGCCTCGGAAAGCACGTTAAGCCGTTGGTCCCGGCTGTCATTTGTGGATCTTTGTCAGTCGTTACGGGTCGTCAGAAGCCCGAAAGTCTGACAACCAGTCTTGCCAAGGGGTATCGTGTTATCCAGTTTACAGGGTTGTGGAGGCCCGATGGGCAGTCGCTGTATGTAAAATACTGGTATTCAGCTGCATCCGGTTAGACTGGAAGCCGACCCCAACATAGTTGGGAAAAGGCTAAGCAGATGAGGATGAGATTTGTAAAGAAGATGGATAGATGTTATTGCAAGGAAAAATACTGTCTGCTTTTTGCTAAAATACAATTAATAATAATTTTGACAATAATAACTTTTAACCTCGCTCCACTTTTAAAGAATCATAAAAGAAATACCTACTTATTATACTTTTTCTTTTGTCAAAGTCTGTGTATCGTTGCGGTTAAGTGGCGCTTACCGAGGCGTGGAAAAGGATGGGTGGGTGCGCGGAATTTGTCTTAATTATTAGTCATTGTTCTAGAGACTGATTTGATCTTAGAGGTCAGATCGGCAAAAAGTAGACACGCTAGACATAGTGTCTACTAAGTGTGTAAGCAGTATAGCCTAGTGGTGTGACCGTCAGACTGCCAAGTCATAGGTCTCAAGTTCGAACCCACGACACGCACCTCTGACTTTTCGGATTCATATGCGTATTGTACAGGGTGTAAGGGTAAACACTCTTGTCATTCAAACCATGGGTAGTTGACTTAAATATAAAAATAAATGACCGAACACAACAAAAAAAAACGTTATTTTCATTAAAAGATTTTAAAAAGTTTCTATGCGACAACGTGCTCGCTAGCGAAACAGCTGACTTACGAAAGAAAGAGAGAGGGGTCGCGCTCGCGGCCGGTCAGGTCAGGTCCCACGCCCCCCACCCGTGTTAAGACGCAAGTTCGTTACCCTTAGATCATAGGTGAAAGGGTGAAATACTCTTGTGGTAAAATGTAATGATTTTTTTTTTAAGTCGTAATTTTCCATTGATTTTACGTTCTATAAATGACACCAAACCACTGGTTTCAAGGATAACGGTGTTTATCCATACACCCTGTATAATTATCAATGCTTCAAAAACGGTGAAACATCAACAACGAGAAAAACATCGAAAACGATGTTTTCTTGTGGCTTTTTACTCATCTATAAACGGCTTCACATGCCTGAGAGATATTTCTCAACGACATGTGAAGCCAAGTCAGAGGCCCTTGGGCGGCTGTAAAACTCACCGTCTCAGGGTTGCGGGAAAGTCCGAAAGGGATACAAGGGACCCGTGCCAACAGGCAACTGAAGGAACATAGGTGGGTTTTAGTCAGTAAAAGTCTGACACGCCCTCCCGTTCCGCCCAGAGCGGGAGAGGTCATTAGACGATTTCCCACCCTCAAAAAAAAAAATAGCATGATCACCGTAGAAACAAGTTTTGTCGACGGAAGAATAGACATAATGACTGATATGCCGCCAGCCAATATCATCTTTCTAGAAAAAGACTAAAATGAAATATACCCAAAGTGTCGACACCCTTATGCCATCCCATATTCCTAGCACGGCGGGCTGTGCTGGCGCCGCTGCTGCGGCTGCTGAGACCCTCAAGCGGCGCAAATACTGTAACCTTGTGGGCAACTACAGTTTTGAGCCGTTTGGGGTCGAAACGCTCGGGTCATGGGCCCCGAGTGCGCGTCTCCTTTTTAAGGAAATTTCTCACCGACTGGTCGATACCTCAGGTGACCAGAGGGCTGGCTTGTTCTTTGGCCAAAGAATTAGCATTGCCATTCAACGTGGCAATGCTGCCAGTCTTCTGGGCACGTTTCCGGATGACAGCGATGCGGACGAATACTTCGACGCCTGTCCCTTTGTTTTTATATCTATTAGTAAGTCCTTTTAGTTTTTTTTTTTTTGTTAATTATTAATTCCATAAAATATAACGTGTTAAAATAAAATAATCATATTATTAGTCCCAAAGTATCAAGTTTGATGTAATTAAATTAAATGTTATAAGCTGTTTATTATAAATATCTCGTTCTACTCGAGAGACGACGTACGTGCCTGATTATCCGTGCCCTGAATACGTGGGCTGGGTTAGGCTATGTGCAGAATGGCGCTATTCTAATGGGAAAAATAAAAAAGTGGTTCATTTAGATCTTTTGAAATGATCTTTCATTTTGTGCATCCTCCTAGGGACCGGGGGGCATCACCGGTGATGCCAATAAATACGTACAAGTATATCACCGGCAAGTCCCGGTTACAACATAAAGGGCCTTCCCACAAGAACTTAGACACTTATTCAACGCGAGTTTAATGTCAAACTCCATACAGAAATGTCGTGTTTAAAAAGGTGTTTACGCTAAACAACTGAACAGGTTTTTGTGGTAATTATAGATAGTATTTTAACTGTAAAATCAGCGAAATCGGCAAAATTTCGTAAACGGCCTCCTATACGTCACTTTCAGGAGTCTCAGGAACATTAGAATGATAAGCACGCATATTTTGAACCTACTTGGACTTGTTTTCCATAGGAGTGCCTGTTCAAATGTCTTGTGTTCCTGTCAGGTGCAGAAATAGCTGTGTACCTAAACACATTTTTAAAGTAAATATTATAAAACAAAGTCCTCTGCCGCATCTGTCTGTCCCCCTATTCGCGATGAACTCAAAAACTGCTGCACCGATTTTCATGCTGTTTTCACCAATGCATAGAGTGGTTCTAGAGTAAGGTTTTAGTATATAATAATCGACATCCACGCGGGCGAAGCCGTGGGCAGAAGTTAGTAAATAATATAAACATAGAATGATAATTATCATCTGCCTAGCCTTTTCCCAACTATGTTGGGGTCGGCTTCCAGTCTAACCGGATGCAGCTGAATACAAATATTTTTACATGGAGCAACTGCCTATCTGACCCCTCCAACCTTCCTATTTTTTAAACAAATTTTTAAAGTAAATATTATTCTACTGGTGCCGATTCTGTTGTTCACAAACTAAACTAAATGCGGTGCATCTTTTTCTTTCTATTTCATTAAGAACAGGACAGAAGATAAATTTTAGTTTAGTTTTGTTAAATTAATCAGCGCCAAATTGAGTTTTTGAAATTGTTGTTTTTTTTTGGAAAAAGTTTTTTTTTATTTTCGATATATTCCGAAACTCCTAACACTATGAACACAACTTTACACTGACCTTAATTTATGTAGTAGTCTATGAAAATGTAATATAATCTTATTAAAATCAGAAGTGGTTATACTCAGACTTGATGAATAATTCTAGCAGCGAGACCCTTCAACGAAAATAAAATTTATTACTACATAACACTCTAGGTTAAAGGGAGGGAGCTCGTGGCTAAGTAATAACAGCCGCTCGGGCCGATCCATCAGGTTAAGCTACGCTTGCCGGGGTTGGTCCGTGGATGGGTGACCATTTTCACATATCGAGACTCCTCCGTGCCTCGGAAAGCACGTTAAGCCGTTGGTCCTGGCTGTCATTTGTGGATCTTTGACAGTCGTTACGAGTCGTCAGAAGCACGAAAGTCTGACAACTAGTCTAAGCAAGGGGTATCGTATTACCCAGTTACTGGGTTGTGGAGGTCAGATAGGCAGTCGCTCCATGTAAAATACTGGTATTCAGCTGCATCCGGTTAGACTGGAAGCCGACCCCAACATAGTTGGGAAAAGGCTAGGCAGATGATGACTCTAGGTTAAAGGGATGGAGAACCTCCGTAACAAAAATATCTATTGGAACTGGTATGAATAGAATAGAATAGAATGGAATATATTTATTTGCTTTAAAACATGGTACATTTAAGGTTTTATTTTTATAGTTGTGATCTTACATGTTTCGCCATGGACTGGCATACAAATACCTAAACATGTTAATTACATGTATAAATTTTATACAACACATTAATTTTAAATTATAATTATAACAAGTCTAATAACATTGGTTAATAATAGGTTTTCGTATCTATTTGAACACTTAACAATAATATCAATTTAAAGTACATAATTAATTTTTTTTAGCAAGAAATCCAAAGTAATACGCTGGCCAAACATTAAAAAAAACACTGTTTTGTATTTTTCAACACACAACTGTCAATGTCAAATCAACTTTTTTTTTTAAATTGGTTTTTCAACACACAACTGTCAATGTCAAATCACTTTAATTTTTTTTTTTTTAATTGATTTGACATTGACAGTTGTGTGTTGAAAAATACAAAACAGTGTTTTTTTTTAATGTTTGGCCAGTGTATTTTTTTTTTTTTATCGTTAGAAATTGGAAATCTTACAATCTGCATTGGACTGATCGAATTGGGTATTCACTTTATTATCATGTAATAACAAATAGGTAAACATAATTACTACGTTTTTAACGATTTAAAGAGAGCAAGTTCTGTTTTAATCCAGATGGTTTGTTTTTTCTGTTATCGGTGTTATTTCCTTTATTTAATTATTTACATATTGATTATATTTTCATATATTAGAATAAAAAAAATATAAAAGCATTTAAAAATATAACAAGTGGTGTTATTATTATTATCTTTTGTACCTATCTATCTTCTACCTAATAAATAAAAATGAAGCTGTTTGTTGGTAAGCGCATCATTTGAGAACGTCTGGACCGATTTGGCTATTTATTATTTTAAAATGTTTGTAATTATTCAAATTCGGTTTTTATGGAAATCTTTCCCGGAAAATGCTCAAATTCGGAAAAGGACGTTCAGTCCTTTTTTGTATGGGAATTTTGTATGATACTAAGTATTTATTGAAATTCTGCACAGAACAACATCTGGCGGGTCAGTTATTAGTTTTTAATAAAAATATGAAAAGGTTTGCCACCCCTAGAGTATTCGTACGGGTAGATGGATAGAATGACATTGACAATTAAAGATGGCCGCCAAACGAAGGGAAAAGGCGAAGTACGTCATACGATGAATACATAAACTCATGAGGCAGACATTATAGAACGCCACGTGCTACGATCCTTATTATATGTAAAGGGCTTTTTTTTAGAGGCGGAGAACTGTATTTTAATATATAACACAGAAAAATGGTTTTAATATACTAATATACCATGAAATTGACTTCATTTGACAGATAATTTTATGGCATTTATGTTTGAATATGATTTGACAGTTGTTACGGGTCGTCAGAAACCCGAAAGTCTGACAACCAGTCTTACCATGGGGTATCGTGTTACCCAGTTACTGGGTTGTGGAGGTCAGATAGGCAGTCGCTCCATGTAAAATACTGGTATTCAGCTGCATCTGGTTAGACTGGAAGCCGACCCCAACATAGTTGGGAAAAGGTTAGGCAGATGATGATGAATGTTTGATTATGATTTCGGATATGTGGCCGCCGCGGCAGACGCGAAGGCCTAATTAACTTAAAGTTTAATTTTTTTATTAGCTTAATATTTACTGAAAAAGCAATTGTCGAACGACTGTTTCTCAAAATGGTATATTCTATTAAGTAAGATACCAGACACCAAGACACCAGATATAAGAAATAAGTTTTTGTATTTTTTTATATTTCTTCTTTTTTGTAAGTATTTTATATTTCTATGAGGTACCTTTGCCTAACCCTTCTGAAAAAACAGGCATGATAAAAATCAATATGCCTAGCCTTTTCCTAACTATGTTGAGGTCGGCTTCCAGACATCTAGATATTCCATGATTTTACATGGAACGACTGCCTATCTGACCTCCACAACCCAGTTACTGGGTAATACGATACCCCTTGGTAAGACTGGTTGTCAGACTTTCAACCTTCTGACGATCCGTAACGACTGTAAATGATCCACGAATGACAGCCGGGACCAACGGCTTAACGTGCTTTCCGAGACACGGAGGAGTCTTGGTATGTAAAGATAGTCACCCATACACGGATCAACCCCGGCAAGCTTAGCTTAACCTGATGGATCGACCCGTGCGGCTGTTATTACTTAGCCACGAGCTCGATAATACTTAATTATGTATTTTAGGGATAAATTACTTAGTATTGTTATAATTTTTTTCGAAACACGACTAAACAGACGGAATCAATCGCTGTATGGACGAATGAACTAAGACCTTGGAACGCTTCCGTTTAAGAAAAAACTTGTTATAAAAAGTTTTTAACTGGTTCTGTTTATTTTACAGTTAATTTTTAATGGTTATAATTTATTTGGTTCGTGTTAAATGTATTAATTTTGGTTCTAGTATTAATTACGTGGTTAAGTTACGTAAAAATATCTGTGATTATTATCTATATATCTATCTGTCTAGTCTTTTCCCAACTATGTTGGGGTCGGTTTCCAGTCTAAAATGATGCAACTTAATACCAGTATTTTACATGGAACGACTGCCTATGTGACTCTCCACAACCCAGTTACTGGGTAACACGATACCACATGGTAAGACTGGTTGTCGTACTTTCGGGCCTCTGACGGCCCGCAACTACTGTCAAAGATCCACGAATTACAGAGGACGATTCGGTCCCGCCTGTAATGTGTACCGTAAAATGTACAGCCGAAAGCACGTTAACCCATCGGTTAACGTGCTTTCCGAGGCACGTGCTTTCGGAGGAGCATGACCTGGATTGAGACATAGGATACTTTTTATCCCGATATTTCCACGGGATCAAGACTTACGCGATTGAAACCGCGGGGTGAAGCTAGTTATACAATAAATTGTTAATCATTGAGCTGAAGGGCTCCATGATTTGATATCCTTTTGCGTTTTACGCAGCAGAAAGGCTATGTTGTATAATAATAGTAGATTGTTGCATCGAGCGCAAAGTGACCCACTCGTGTTAATTTAGTGCGCTCGCGTGCGCTCGGGCACCAACATAACCCTCGTGCATTAATAACTCACTTTAGCAAGGTGCGTAATCTACTTTTCTTTCAACTACCAATGTACCTACCGTGATAAAATATAAGTACCTACTCAAGTTAATGAAAACAAAGTTATCCCGCGACTTTTAAGGCAAAAGGTTATTAACAATTTGAGTTGTTCAGTTCAGTTTAGGTGAGTTGAGTTTTGCAGACTGGTCTGTCTGTCCGTCAGACGAGCCTTAGTTTTACCCTTTGGGTACGAAACCCTAAAAACAGTGCATTAATGAAAAACAGTGCAACAATGAAATTTTATACAACTTTACTGCACTGTTTTGATTCTTAGCAAAAAATAGCTCCTTTTTGATCGGTTTTGTAGTGATGATTAATGATAACATTACTATCTAGTTGAAACAAAAGGTTTTTATTGACACTAGACAAGGCTTCTTGAAAGCATACATAGAATAAATAAATATATTTCTTTCTTACCAACCCACATTGGGGGATTACGGCCCACTCCCTCTCAAATTGAAGTGGCTTGAGTCCTTTAAGTGGAAACATTATCTTTAGATCGGTTTTCTATTGCACCTCTGCAAAGCCTTTTTTTTTTTTGAAGGTGGGAAATCTTCAAGTGGCTTCTCCCGCTCTGGGCGAAGCTGGAGGGCGTGTCAGACTTTTACTGACTAAAACCCCGGTATCCCTTTCGGACTTTCCCACAACCTTGGCAGACCTCTGCCAAGCCTGTGGGCAATATAAGTGTGATGATGATGACCCGAGATCTAACCCATTGCGACCAATCAATCTGCCTAGCCTTTTCCCAACTATGTTAGGGTCGGCTTCCAGTCTAACCGGATGCAGCTGAATATCAATATTTTACATGAAGCGACTAGTTATTCCTCAAGAGTCATTAAAACCCCACTGGACGCAGAGTGCGTCCAATGCTCGGTGTGGCAGCAAGTCGTGTTCTGGTTCGCGACTGGTCAATCGTCATTCTGAGGATGCCTCGTTGAGAGGTGAAACACGTGTCAATTTCTTACAGGGTTTTTTATGACTCTTGAAAAATATTTAAGCGGAATAGGTTGCATGTACCTATACTCCATTTGAAATAAGATTAGATATTTAAACAAACCTTTTTACAGTCCATTCAACCGATTTTGACAAACTTCTATACCGTAGCCAGAAGAATATATTATTGCATTCAATGCAAAAACTTTACACAATAGGTACCAACTATCTACTGCAGCTGCAATCTGTCATGCTACCAACGCAATAGAAGTCAAAATCGGTTGAACGGACTGTTTTAAAAAAGGTTTATTTAAATGTCTAATCTTATTTCAAATGGAGTTTATGTATCTTAAGTCCAATTCGCAAGTCAGTTAAAATTGTTTAGGGGTTTTCTAATAGGATCTGACGGATCAGACTTCTACTTAACCATTCAGAAAATACAGGCGTGGTGTTATGTTATAATGTGTAATTATTCACCTTGAATTTAGACAACTCTTAAGATACGTCACGAATCGTACTTATAATTAACTTTGACAGGAGTTTGACAGATTGTCCGATTAGCTGATCAATCAAATTGAACTAATTATTATCTAACGCGAGACACGACTCAAAGTGCCATGTTATTATTAATATTTGTTTATTTACTAATGAGCATTGATACGTGTTAGTATAAAATAATCACTAAAAATATGTTTTATCGTTTACTAGGCTCTCCTCGCCCCCCTATTACATGGGACTTAAACATAACTGGTGAAATTTTGGTGTAGGAACACCTCTCTTTTTTTGGGTTTGGGAAATCATCCAATGACTTCTCCCGCTCTGGGTGGAGCGGAAGGGCGTGTCAGACTTTTACTGACTAAAACCCAGCCGTGTTCCTTCAGTTGCCTGTTGCCAAGGTCCCGGTATCCCTTTCGGACTAACCCGCAACCCTGGCAGGGTAGGTATACCTCTGCCTAACCCTTCGGGGATTACAGGCGTGTTGTTATGTTATGAGTTCAATTACTAAGCTGTCAGTCTTCAGACGATTAGACCAACGAGTCAGTCAACTGCACTATACAGTGTGTAACAAAAAGCCGTCCGAACCGAAAGGGAAAAAAAAAAATAAAAAAAAAAAAAATTGCAATTTGAAATTCACATTTTTTTTACAGTCAGGCTAAGTGAATCATGACCCACTTTGACGAAAAATCGTTTGAAACCGTCAGTCAAAATAACAAAGATGGCAGATGACAAGGTCGTTACAAAGGAAATGTATGTTTACGCGAATGTCGACCTAATTGTATTTGAATGTCTGTAAGAAAATTATACTTATGGTGGGTCAGAATTCAATTTTTTCGACTGTATACCTACCAAAATTACCCCAATTTCATTATAAATTAGCAAATTTTCTACAGAGGTCGAGAGCAGTGGTGGTCCAGTGGTAACGGCCACGACTTACGAGTTGTAGGTCGAAGGTTCGAACCCTGACAGGCGCTTTACTTTGTGTAAATTATTTCATCGCCACTGCTCTCAAAACGGTGAAGGAAAACATCGTGAGGAAACCGGCATGTCCTAGATCCAAAAATTCGAAGACATGTGACATCTACCAACCCGCACTGGGCCCGCGTGGTAGATAACGGCCCGCTCCCTCTCACAGAGAGGTGGCCTGTGTCCCAGCAGTGGGAACATTATAGGCTGATTATGCTACAGTGGTCATAAGTTATGACTTGTACACACCCGCTAGACGACAGCCACCCACGCCCCATGTAAAATTCCCCATTAAAAAAAAAAAGCAGCGAATTTTCTTTTTTCCAAAAATAAACCGCATAAATGATAGACTCTCAGTATGATTCTTAACAACAGCCTCACGGATTGGACGGGAGGATAGGAGGGGGTTGATATCCCAGTCGTGTGACCGTCAGACTGCCAAGTCTTAGGTCTCGAGTTCGAATCCAATCACTTGCTTCTAAAACGGCGAAGGAGTGTGGGAAATCGTCCAATGACTTCTCTACTAAAACCCACCCGTGTTCCTTCAGTTGCCTGTTGCCTAGGTCCCGGTATCCCTGTCGGACTTTCCCGCAAACGTTTTTTTTTTTTTTTGAGGGTGTGAAATCGTCCAATGACTTCTCCCGCTCTGGGCGGAGCGGAAGGGCGTGTCAGACTTTTACTGACTAAAACCCACCCGTGTTCCTTCAGTTGCCTGTTGCCAAGGTCCCGGTATCTGTCGGACTTTCCCGCAACCCTGCCAGGCAAACCGTCATGCCTGAGGGATATTTCTCGACTGCATGTGAAGCCAAGTCAGAGGCCCATGGGCGGCTCTGACACCAGGTTAGTCATTAACCACACAAAACTAACAAATTAACTATACAAACTAACACACTTAACTATACAAATTCGTGGTACAGCACCCAGAGCACACTTCGCTACCCACACTGACCTACGAACTCCAAAAAAATCTATAATTAAACTCAATTAAAAGGACATAGTTTTAAGACTAATTTAGAACAAAAACGGGTAGAAATAGGTTGAAGTTAGCGTTAAGTTTTGGGTCAGTGACTATAGGGTAAATAAAGATCGCAAAAAATGGTGAATCAGTTTTATGTAGCTTTGTTTGTTTGTCAATCAAGCAAGAATTTAAACGCTTACATCGTGTCTAGCCTTTCCCAACTGTGTTGGGGTTGGCTTCCCGTCTAACCGCTATATCTGAGGCCCTAGACAAAGTGACATTCTATCAGCGATAACAATGGTGGAAAAGGCAAAAATGTATAGGACTGACATAAGCTATCGAAAAGCTTATGTCAATCCTGTTGATAGTCGTTGTAGAAATACGAAACGCTTTCGAAGCGATTGTCACTTGTCTAGGCCCTCTGATATCTATTGTTTTGACAAGATTCATTAACTATTCTTTTTTTTTTTTTTTTTTTTATTGTGAAACAGTTTATTTTTGATAACATCATACAATACATTTAAGTAATGTATTTTTTAATGTATTTGGTAAAAAACGGACATCTTTAATTCTAAAACGAAAATGCAAAAACCAAACCAAAGACACCGCTTTCCGAAATTAAAGCAATTTTGTTTCATGTTTTTTTTTCTATGTTTGTGACGCGATTCACCGCCAATTATGAATTGATTTTGATGATTCTTTTTTTTATTTTTTGGTAGGTCATGTCATGCTTCAGAAATGGTCCCATATAAATTTTATAAACCTCTTGTGTAGTTTTTGGGTTAGCTTTTTATCCCGGTATACCCACGGGATTCAAACTTATGTGGGTGAAACCGCGGGACGCGGCTAATAGGTTAATAATTATATCGAGACAACATTACCCTCTTTGCTTAGACGAGAGGAAAAAAAATATAGTGCTTTCGGAAAAGTGTATGTAAAAGTAATATACCCTTTAAAAAAAAAACGTAAACAGGTAAATTTCTTTGTTTTAATTCACGTCAAAGCTGACGTCACTGTTGAGTTGAGTTGAGTGTAGGAACTGTATCAAAACAAAAACTAGTATAGTCTGACCTCTAATTCGTCGTAATATAATTGTGAGCGGAGGTCATCTTGGGTTGGTTGGTTGAGTGCGTAAAGCCTTCAATGGTTTGCAAAGGCTTTGCTGTAGTGAAAGCGATGATTTGAAATGTGTTATCGCTTCGCGTGTTGTAGTGGGCGTTAAATAGGCACAGGATGCTTTTTTCTGGAGAAATGAAATTAAATGAAATTGCTTTTTAACCGACTTCTTCAAAAAGGAGGACGCTCTAAATTCGTCTGTGTCTTTTTGTGTTTGTTACGCGATTACTCCGCCAATTATGAATCGATTTTGATGATTATTTTTTTGTTTGGTAGGTAATGCTTCAGAGGTGGTTCCATATAAATTGTATTAACTTTACTTGCGTAGTTTTTGAGTTAGCTTCAATAATTACGTATTTTTCCCACTTAGTCTATGTAGACGTTAATTTATTTGACTCTGTCACTGTTATTTACATAGCAGGTAGTGGTATTCGAATTTATGTGGGGTAGGTACCACAACAAAAAAGTGAAAAATAAAAACTTTTTACAAAAATAAAACAATCGACTTCCAAAAAAAAGTCGGTTGTTTTTAATTTTTTTTTCCCCATGGGTATAAAACAACCTGTAACGCACTTCATAGGAGCAATAGGGTGAGTGTGAGGTACATACCCACAACCACACGAACGCTAAGTACTATATTTTATAGCACATCTGTCACTAGAGCACCACCTCAACCCCAGTATATAAACCACAAGGCTAGATATTTCGCCTCAGTCGAAGTAGGCGCGCACCGCGTTTGCCACGGATAGGTAATGTTGTAATACAATAGTACCTAGTGAAGTGTAGTGTTGTGCTCCAGTTTTCCGACTTTTGAACTTCCGACTTTCGAGTTTCGAGTTTCCGACTTCCGAGAATAGGGAGCACTGGTGAGTTTTTTTTTAAGGGTATTCTTTGTTTTGTTGATAAGGCTAGCTAAAATCAAAATCCCAATTACCGTAATATTTATTAAAACTTTTGCACGATTTCATCTCAGCGACAAGTAAATGTCGAAAATGATTAGGGATTTTTGACAGACTGAGACAGATTAAAACGGGAACTTTTGAAATTTAAGAAAAATCATCTACTTACTTTTACAATGTTTGTAAATTTAATTATGAGAGCAGCATTTATCATAACATAATTATTTTACATATTACATTATTTTTGACATAATTCATTTATCTGTCACTGATTCATTTTTAATTCTTTTTACCTATTGTGGTATAGTAATTTTATTGTAATTGCATGCAAAAATTTTGCATGCAATTACAATAAAATTACTATACCACAATAGTTACTATACCACCGTTACTCTTTTAAAATGTTTACAATATTAAATATTGTAAACATTTTAAAAGAGTAACGGTGGAGTTTCTTTCCCATTCTTCTCCATGAGAAACTACCTTTTAGAAGGAGCCTTACCGTATAGATCGTAAATGATTAAAATGAGTTGGCTCAACTCATTAATAATTTACGATCTATCATCGAAATGAAGAAGTGCAAGACTCGTATTACTGTAAGATATCTCTAAATAGCTAAAATTCTTAGAGTAGGTTTACTTTGATAAGGCAACAGACGGGGTTCGAACTTACGACCTCGCCAGTGACGCTTAGCCCTTTACGTGTGAAGCTTACATAATTATAATATTATGATCTTGGATATCTACCCAGAAGTATTAGTAGTTAATTTATTCATTATTGCTCCATTTATAATTCTTTTTACCTTTTGTGGTACAGTAATCTTATTGTAGTCTTCACATTTATAATTATATAATTCATGTATACAAAATATTGTAAAATATTTTTAAAAGAGTAACGGTGGAGTTTCTTGCCCATTCTTCTCCATACGAAAACTACCCTTTGGAATGGGCGACTAGAATCAATTTTATTTCTTTGTTTTGACGTTCAAAAGTGCCATCTATTTGAAATAAATTATTTGACTTTGACTTTGACTTATTACCCCATCATAAAGTTAGTTTCCAATATAGGAGCTCGTGGCTAAGTAATAACAGCCGCACGGGTCGATCCATCAGGATAAACTACGCTTGCCAGGGTTGGTCCGTGGATGGGTGACCGTCTTTACATACCGCGACTCCTCCGTGCCTCGGAAAGCACGTTAAGCCGTTGGTCCCGGCTTTCATTTATGGATCTTTGACAGTCGTTACGGGTCGTCACAAGCCCGAAAGTCTGACAACCAGTCTTACCAAGGGGTATCGTATTGCCCAGTTACTGGATTGTGGAGGTCAGATAGGCAGTCGCTCCATGTAAAACACTGGTATTCAGCTGTATCTGGTTAGACTGGAAGCCGACCCCAACATAGTTGGGAAAAGGCCAAGCAGATTGATTTTTTGTTATTTTTATATCAAAAAGTTGGTATTTTTATGCCTAGGCTAACACCTTTCGTTTTATGCGCGCAATAACGTTTTTAACACGCAAAATTTATAGCTATGCATTTTATAAAATAAACGCAAAATACAGCACAGCCTATAAAAAAAAACAGGCCAACTGCGAGTCGGACTCACGCACGAAGGGTTCCGTACCTATTATTATATTATACAAGGTGGAGACGACAATACGACAAAAAATAAAACTCCGTATATCTAATGACGTTCTCGGTCTACATACAAAGAATTAATCAAATATATCCAATAGTTTAGTTACGATAGCTAGTCAAAGATTGGCAAACCCCATAGTCGGCCCATCCACTACTATTTAGTTTGTTTGAAAAAAAGACTTTTTTAATTTCAATGTTAGGATTTATTTGATAGTTCCAAAATACTCTTATGCATTAGTATTGCCAGTGTTTTCATTTATTGTTGTATTGTCGTCTCCACATTGTATAACGTATTATCTATAAAAACGTCAAAAAAATCTTGTTTGTTCTGTATCTGTTTTTGTATTTGTTGTTCTAGCGGCAACAGAAATACAACATGTGTGAAAATGTCAATGCCTGTCTCACTATCACGGTTCATGAGATACAGCCTGGTGACAGACGGACAGACAGCGGAGTCTTAGTAATAGGGTCCCGTTTTACCCTTTGGGTACGGAACCCTAAAAATGCAGTCGGACGGAAAAAATCTTATCTTTTGAGTCAGGTGGTAAAAAAGAGTTTGGAAAAAAAAGAGGGCAGACAGACAGACAGCGGAGCCCGTTTTACCCTTTGGGTACGGAACCCTAAAAATCAGCTGTTCCCTACATTTATGTTCGCATAGCTCGTCAAAATGTTAGAACAGCAGTGTTGGAAGACAAAAATGCATGGGATTGAGCTGCTCGCTCTGCTAAGCATTGTGACATTTTGAATATTATGGAAAACCATAAAAATATACCTACCAGTTTTATATACAAATTGACATTATTGAATATTATATAAAAAATGACATGATGATTACTTGTAAAGTATTGTTTTATTGTGAATGTGAGGACTATGTGGATATTTATTTTTCGTTCTGTTAGTTTTAGCGAAGGTCTGGCAATTTGAGAACTTTATGCGACCTACCCAAATGTCCTTTCTTTGGTATTGTTCGTCGAGTCGTTGAGCTCCTTAAGTTCTGAGTTGAGCTCCACTATTACTGACAAATGCTTGCACTGACTGGACAGGTCCACTCAAATCTGTGTGGTTCTTTCCTCAAAAGACCATTTCAGACTCTAATCTACATGGTCCTCATATGGCCTGACCAAGATTATGTCTGGACTTTAAAGGAGACGGTGACCTCTGAGTTTGTTTCGGCCTTTCTTCTCAGAGTAGTCAGATAGGAAACGCCGACCTCATCTAGCTTATTTTTACAACTTTTTAATATGACGTGTAAAAGTGATTCCAATATCCTATTTACAGAATAAACAATTTCATTTCATTTCATTTCATTTCATTTCATTTCATTTCATTTCGAACAGCAGATTTTTTTTTATCGCGATTTCAGGATTGGTCCATTAGTGAAAGTTGTTCATAATAATGAGTACAATGACCCCATGAGATTTCGTGTATGAAAAGTTACACCATAATAGCTAATCTATCGTGCTTTGTGAGACATGGAGGAGTATCGGTATGTAAAGGTTGGTCACCCATCCAACCCCAGCAAGTTCATCAAACTAGCTTCACCCGCGTGGTAGGTATGTCGATAAAAATTACCCTATGTCCTTCTCCAGGATCCTATCTATCTCCTTGTCAAAATCCGTTCAGTGGTTTAGGCGTGAAAAGATAACATACAGACAGACAGACAGAGTTACTTTCGAATTTATAATATTAGTATGGATTGGTGCAAGTGCATAATTATTATGTTTTCTAATTAGCACTAATTAATTAACTGCACACAACAAAATATTGAGAAAGAACATGTCTGCATGCTTGGATGAATGCATACTAATATTATAAATTTAAAAAAAACTCTGTCTATAATGTTACCTTTTCACGCCTAAACCACTGAACGGATTTCGACAAAATTTGGCAAGGAGATAGATGGGATCCTGGGGAAGCACATAGGGTACTTTTTACCTGACTACGGCAAAGAAAAAAGGAGGGTTATGATTTTGACCGGTATGTATGTATGTATGTTCATCTGTTCCCTCCTATCTTCCAAACCACTTATCACAATTTGACAAATGAGGTATCGTTAGAAGCGTCGTGATTGTCCGCTGGTTATAGGCTATGTGACGTCACATTAAATTAAAAATGGCGCCCTCTAGAGGACATAAAGTGAGGAACTTAAAAACAAAATGGTTTAATCGTACCATGTTGGGTATCAAATGTCAAAAATATATATATTATAACCCCAAAAGAATTTAAAAAAAAATTAAGTAATAAAAACTAAAACCCAACTACGACTTAAAAGGTATAAGCAAGACACCACAGACAGACAAATTAAAAATCCGGAGTCACACGTAATCTGTTCAATTTATGCCCTAACACGTGTGACTCCGGATTTTTACCGACTTCAAAAAAGGAGGAGGTACTACGTTCGGATGATTGTTTTTTTTTATTTTTTTTTATATATGTTCACCGATTACTCCGCCGTTTGTGAACCGATTTTAAAAATTATTTTTTAGTTCGAAAGGGTATACTCCCGAGATGGTCCCATATAAATTTTATTAAGTTTGCTTGCGTAGTTCTTGCGCTAGCTTCAATATTACGTATTTTTCCCACAGTCTATGTAGACGATATCATTATTAGACTCCTTCACTGTTATTTACATAGCAGGTAGTAACTTGTATGGGGTAGGTACCACCACTAAAAAGTGAAAAATAAAAACTTTTTCCAAAGTTTTTTAAATTGTCTGTCCTTTTAAGTCGTAGTTGGGTTTTAGTTTTTATTAGGTACTTGATTTTTTTTGTATCAAAAATAATCCTATAGGGGTGATATAGGGGATTATAGTTTGTATAGGAAACCCAGCATTTCTTAAGTATCTCGGTAGTACGGTCACGTGGGACGATATCTGACATCCACGCGGGCGAAGCCGCGGGCTAAAACTAGTTCTTTATATTTTGTCGGAGGAAAGAATTGCGACACTACAAACACATAATTTACTTACAAACTAAATCTTTGATTGGTTGAAAATAGTAGGACACAGATCATCATCATCTGCCTAGCCTTTTCCCAACTATGTTGGAGTCGGCTTCCAGTCTAACCGGATGCAGCTGAATACCAGTATTTTACATGGAGCGACTGCCTATCTGACCTTCACAACCCAGTAACTGGGTAATACGATACCCCTTGGTAAGACTGGTTGTCAGACTTTCGGGTTTCTGACGACCCGTAACGACTGTCAAAGATCTACGAATGACAGCCGGGACCAACGGCTTACGTGCTTTCCGAGGCACGGAGGAGTCTCGATATGTAATAAATGGTCACCCATTCACGGAACGACCGCGTCAAGCGTTTCTTAACCTTCGATCGAACCGTGCGACTGTTATTATTTAGCCACGAGCCCCTCAAAATAGCCAAAAAACTATTATTTTTAATTGGCAAAACCTATATAATTTGGTAGTGTAACCTCAGCTGGGTGGCAAACGTAACAATTTGCTATGCAAATTAAAACTTGTAAAACAATCCGGAAAATAAAATATATTATGTTCAATAATGATACAGCGTTATTATTTCCTTGTTGGTATTCTAATTATTTTGGCTATTACAATACTATTAGAATAATATGTCTTGTGCTAGTCTCCTCCGTGCTTCGGAAAGCACGTTAAGCCGTTGGTCCCGGCTGTCATTCGTTGATCTTTGACAGTCGTTACGGGTCGTCAGAAGCCCGAAAGTCTGACAACCAGTCTTACCAAGGGGTATCGTATTACCCAGTTACTGGTTTGTGGAGGTCAGATAGGTAGTCGCTCCATGTAAAATACTGGTATTCAGCTGCATCCGGTTAGACTGGAAGCCGACCCCAATATAGTTGGGAAAAGGCTAGGCAGATGAGATATCTTGTGCTAGTCTACTATTTCTGTTCTGTGCTCTTAGATCTATTTTGTTTTTTTTTGTCATAAGGCGAAAGCGTCTCGGGGTGCTCATGGCTAAGTCATAACAGCCGCACGGGTCGATCCATCAGGTTAAGCTACGCTTGCCGAGGTTGGTTCGTGGATGGGTGACCATCTTTACATATCGCGACTCCTCCGTGCCTCGGAAAGCAGCAGTCTGACAACCAGTCTTACCAAGAGGTATCCTATTACCCAGTAACTGGCTTGTTGAGGCCAGATAAGAAGTCGCTCCATGTAAAATACTGTTAGTCAGCTACATACAGTTAGACTGGAAGCCGATCCCGACTTAGTTGGGAAAAGGCTAGGCAGATTGTAGGCGAAAGCGTTAGGGTAAACCGCGAACATTTTCATTAAATTTTTTCCTTACATTTTTTTCAATTTGCCGGTCAGTATCAGGTTGTATGTTGATCTAAATATGATTCGCGGCCGTATCAAATATTTATTTATAGAATTTTATTAATAAAAATCATCAATACAACTCTCTAAGTTCTGAACTTTAAGAGTTGTATTGCTGATTCTAATGATTATGATTCTCTAAAGCCTTATTTGTTACAGTCGCGAATCATATTTTAATCAACATACAACCTGACATTGACGATCTCAGTGCAATCTCTAAACCACTGTGCCAATCAAACTAACAATATAACACAATCAGGGGGCCAAGTCCACTAATTTACAAACGTGTCAGTGGTCTCACAATGATCAGTTTTTGACAGATTTTGTATGGCGTAGCTGTCAAAAACTGATAATTGTGAGACCACTGACACGTTTGTAAATTAGTAGACTTGGCCCCCAGACCGATTGCGCACGCATCGATGGCAGTCCCAAACTGCAAATTGCAAAAAACCTAAGAAAATTTGAATTTCGCGGGCTACGTTAGCGCATCCCCCATACGCTGATATCTCGACAATGCGATCAACAATTCCCACAATTAGCAATCTTGACCTGTCAAAATAAAACCTAGGTTCAATAGTGGTTCAATAATTAATTTAACCGATAGTAATTAAGCGTTACGTGTCGGCCATTGCAATTATTTTAGGCTACCTACGGGCAATGACATTTATGATTAATATACTTTCTCTCTTTTTTAGGGTTCCGTACCCAAAGGGTAAAACGGGACCCTATTACTAAGACTCCGGTGTCTGTCTGTCTGTCCGTCTGTCACCAGGCTGTATCTCACGAACCGTGATAGTTAGACAGTTGAAATTTTCACTGATGATGTATTTCTGTTGCCGCTATGACAACAAATACTAAAAACTAGAATATTATAAATATTTAAGGAGGCTCCAATACAACAAATGTGATTTTTTTGCTCGATATTGAAAACGACAACAGGTAGACGCTTGAAATATTCACAGAATATTTAGTTACATATTCACTTTAAAAATAAATAATAAAATTAAAATAAAACAAATATTTAATTTTTTTTCCCATACAACAAACGTGATTTTTTGCCGTTTTTTATATTATGGTACCTACGGAACCCGTCGTGCGCGAGTCCGACTCACACTTGGCTGTATTTTACAAAACTTGACATTTTATAAACGTTTAATAAATACTACCTGTTCTTGTTTTTCTGAAACAATACTATATTTCTAAGAATTAATCTTAAATTATTAAACGATAAACGTGATCATTGCCTGTCAGTAGGCCTAAAACGGCAATTCCTCTAAAAGCAATACATTTCCTGAATTCCCAGCTGTCATTAATTCCTCTAATTTGACACGAGCAATTCGTAATTTGTGGACCATTTTACGAATCTCCATAGAAAACTGTCAAACAGATGAATTATTTCATGTATGAGTTGCACGCAGATCATTATTATGAATTGTCAGTTTGTGACATTTTACGATGATTCATAATATTTTCCTATTATGAGTCTACCAAAGTAGCTGTAATTAATTCACTTTAATCGTAATCTTTACTTCCATGCTAATAATATAAATTCGAAAGTAACTCTGTTTGTCTGTCTGTATGTATGTATGTTACCTTCTCACGTCTAAACCGCTGAACGGATTTCGATAAATTTTGGCAAGGAGATAGATGGCATCCCGGGGAAGGACATAGGCTACTTTTATCGACATACCACACGGGCGAATCCGCGGGCGGAAGCTAGTTAATATATATACGGTAAATGTGATCATTGCCTGTCAGTATTGTTCTAGAATCTGTGTTTGATAATAAATCTTGTGTATACCTAATAAATACGATAATACCTATTATTTCCGGGATAAAAATAATGTTTATTTTGCCGGGAATAAATCTAAACACTGTGTGTTGTTGTGTTTTTTTTATCTGTGAAAATAAAAAAAACACAACAACATAAAAACACAAACAAACAAACATCAAAAAACAACATAACATCACATCATCATAAAAAACGATAAGTAATTCAGTCAATTAACCCTTTCTGAAAGCCTATTCAATTGTTTTTTTTCAAATCCTCATTGAATTTGATCAATGAGGGTTTTCTCAAATGACGTTCACTAGGTGGCAGCACTCTGACGCCAGGTCCGGGCACCTGTCAAAAGTGACAAAGCGCCTTTATTTTGTTTAGTCGCGACTGAATGACGAACGAATGAATGAAACGAATGATGAATGTCATTATGAATTTTAAATTGATTGTTGAAATGGAAGACCTCCTGTCAAAGCGGCACTAACTGGTGGGCCGATTTTGACTCATCCTCATTTGATTGACTATTTCTGTCAACCAATCACAGCAGGCTAAGACTTGACAGCAGACTCCAGGCTGTATTGTGCTCCTGCCAGTGTTGCGGTAAAGTCCGAAAGGGATACCGGGATCTTGGCAACAGGCAACAGAAGGAACACGGGTAGGTTTTAGTCAGTAAAAGTCTGACAAGCCCTTCCGCTCCACCCAGAGCGGGAGAAGTAATTTGAAGATTTCCCACCCTCAAAAAAAAAAAAGGCTGTATTGTGCTATGTTATTGCTGTGCTATATGAATTTGTTGTGTACATCTTTATTAGCAAGGTTACCTTTCCTAAATACTTTTAATGTTGAATGTATACAGGGTGTAAAAAGACCCATCACATAGCCGTCAACTCCGCACTCTGTACATCAAATTAAGTAACATTGCACAAAAATAATTGTTGGGAAAAGACTTATAGTTTTGGTGTGAAAAATCACTGTTTAAGGCAACGAAAACATTGTGTTTATAGGTGTATGCAACGGTTCAGGGTTCGTTCAACAAGTTTTAGGTTATAATAATTTAATTTTAAATACCCTCCGTTTTTTAAATTAAGTTATAACCTAAAACTTGTCTAAAGGTTGTCTGTAAAAGATCGCTTTTAGCGATAAGACCGCCCATTGTGTCACCCTATGTTAAATTTCTACATTTGTATCTGTATTTTTTATGGTGTACATAATAATAAAGAGTAGTCTTAAAATAGACGCTGATATATTTAGTAACCTATTCCGCTTGAAATATCAAGCGGAATAGGTTACTAAATATATCAGCGTCTATTGTATTTTATAATGGATTTCCGCGAAGTCACGTCTGAATTAATTAACTATTAACTAAGAGTAGTCTTGCTTTCTTTATGATTGAAAAAGTTGGAATTTTGACCTTCAATATCTCCGTAACCAGAAGGTTTCCCAGGTATGGTCCGGAACAAAAAAATTATCAAAATGACGGGAATAACAAGAGACTGTCGGCTTCGTTAAGTGTCTTTTTACACCCGTTATGTTGTTGGTGAGCTCGTGGCTACGTAATAACAGCCGCACAGGTCGATCCATCAGGTTAAGCTACGCTTGCCGGGGTTGGTCCATGGATGGGTGACCATCTTTACATACCGGGACTCCTCGGTGTCTCGGAAAGCACGCTAAGCCGTTGGTCCCGGCTGTCATTTGTGGATCTTTGACAATCGTTACGGGTCTTCAGAAGCCTGAAAGTCTGACAACCAGTCTTACTAAGGGGTATCGGATTACCCAGTAACTGGGTTATGGAGGTCAGATAGGCAGTCGACCCATGTAAAATACTGGTATTCAGCTGCATCCGGTTAGACTGGAAGCCGACCCCAACATAGTTGGGAAAAAGCTAGGCAGATGATGCAGATGATGATGTTGTTGGTGACAACCCACTTTTTGTAAGCTTGTTCTGGATTTTATTATTAATCAATATTCGTTGTTAGTTTAGTTAATTTTTCGCATACTCAAATTCATACCGCTCAAGTTATTATGAATACCTAATTTACATGAAGCATTGGCTAAGGAATATCAAACGAAAAGATAATTAAATACCAATTTTACAAAATCAATCTGCCTAGCCTTTTCCCAACTCTGTTGGGGTCGGCTTCCAGTCTAACCGGATGCAGCTGAATACCAGTATTTTACATGGAGCGACTGCCCATCTGACCTCCACAATCCAGTAACTTAAAACAGTATCTCATCATGAGTCGCTAAGTTTTATAATTCCTATAAATAAATAATTGAAAAAAAATCAAGTAATAAAAACTAAAACCCAACTACGACTTAAAAGGTATAAACAAGACACCACAGACAGACAAATAAAAAATCCGGAGTCACACGTGTTAGGGCATAAATCGAACAGATGACGTGTGACTCCGGATTTTTAATTTGTCTGTCTGTGGTGTCTTGTTTATACCTTTTAAGTCGTAGTTGGGTTTTAGTTTTTATTACTTGATTTTTTTTCAATTATTTATTTATAGGAATTATAAAACTTAACGACTGATGATGAGATATTGTTTTAAGTTACTGGATTTTAAGTTACATACCGGTCAAAATCATAACCCTCCTTTTTTCTTCGCCGTAGTCGGGTAAAAACTAACACAACACTTTGCTCTCGCTTGACACCAAAAAAAAACAACGGGGTAGTCTGTCAAGAAAAAAGCGTTGGATTAATACATATTTTTGTAAAGTTAACAGTAAAAACAACGCGTGTTTTTAGTGGATAGAGTAATTATTACTAACCTTACCGTTCAGTGTCGGCGGTACAAGGATTTATAATACTGTGTAGATGTGGCAGTTTACATATCTTTATATTAAACTAGCTTTTCGCCGCGACTTCGTCTGTGATCCAGGATGCAAAGTAGCCTATGTCCTTCTCCAGGTCATGGTCTAACCATGTGCCAAATTTCATCCAAGTCCGTTCAGCCGTTTTAGCGTGAAAGCGTAAAACCAAACAAAGTCAATTTTGCATTGATGAGTTAGAATTATAAAAATATTTTTAGTTTTTTTTTAAAACACAAATTGTTTGACTGCAAATTGAATCAAATGCACCATTCTGTATTATCATCATCTGCCTAGCTAGCCTTTTCCCAACTAAGTTGGGATCGGCTTCCAGTCTAACCAAATGAAGCTGAATACAAGTATTTTACATGGAGCGACTGCCTATCTGACCTCCACAACCTAGTAACTGGGTAATACAACACCCCTTGGGTAAGACTGGCTTTCCGAAGCACGGAGGAGTCTCGGTAAAAATACCATTCTGTTTATTAAATGTAATACAGGGTGGTATTTTTTCTTAGATGGTATACCCGCCTGGTTTTCAGAGATATTGTTTCCGGTACGGATCAAATCTTGTAAAGGAATTTTAGGTGTCAAATTAAAGGAAAACATTTGCAATTTTCTTCAAATAAAACTAAGAAAGTTTTTTCCAACAATCGAGATGATTGTTAATTTGACAATTTTTCTCCGATCATTCATCATCATCATTTTTTTATTATGATTTGTCTCTTATTTTTCTTTTTTTTTCTCTTTTAATTTTTTTCTCATAATTTTGAATTTTCATACTGAAGTTCTTAAAAAAAAATAGTTTATACACACATAACACACATAATCAACCTATAATGTTCCCACTGCTGGGACACAGGCCTCCTCTCTATGAGAGGGAGTGGGCCGTAATCCACCACGCGGGCCCAGTGCGGGTTGGTAGATGTCACATGTCTTCGAATTTTTGGTTCTAAGACATGCCGGTTTCCTCACGATGTTTTCCTAGTTTTGTGAGTAGTTTTTTTATAGTTTATACGCTGCATAAGAAATAAGGTATTTTTTTGTGTTAACATTTTAACAAAATGCTAAAAATAAATAAAAACGAGCTTGTTTCACTAATAATTCTTAGGTACTTATCCATTTTTTTCTTATACTCTTTCAAACAAATAATTATTAAAGTACAATTACTCCTTCGTGGTCATGAGTACCAAAAGAGGTCATTGTCGGTATTTACCAACTTAATAACGCCACTAACATTGCACTCCATCAATCAAAAGTCAACCTTAAATCAAAGCAATAAAATCCATCAATAAATTTTCCAAACTGCAACATTAAAGTTGTTTTTACAATATTAGTTTCTGCAACTAGGAAATTCATAATGGACTTTAAATCAAGGAGGTAAGGTTGAAGTTAGATTGTTTTCAATAAGGTTATTAAACGGTTAATTGGCTAGTACAAAAGGCAGGGTAATAATTTATTCTACGCGGATTTTTAAATGAATGAACGATAATGACTATAAAAACCTAGGTGTCATATAGGTTTAGTTTTGTGGATAATACCTAAAGAAAAAAACATGTTATGTAACTAAAAGAAATCGTGTAAGTATTCGCGTTGTGACGAACCCCCAGTGGGACGAACGGGAATACATGATTTTTTTAAACAAACAAACTCACTTTCTCGTATAAAATATTATTATTAGGATAAATTTGTGTTTTTCTTTACTACTGAAAACTAGACTCGAATTATTTACTGGGTTCCAGTGGGAATTAAAAATAAAATTACTACTTAAATTATTCCCGTTCGTCCAACCAGTGACACGATGGCAGTGGGACGAACGGGAATACACGAAAAACATAACATACGAGTTCAGAAAAAAATACTACATAATTACTTCCAATTATGTAGTACCTATCTTATTTTAAATCCACTTCGTGTATAGAACATGTGTATAGAACATTTGTATAGACATCATAGCAAACAAAATCAAAGAAAAACAAGCAAATTATCCTATACTTACCTAAATTAAAATTATTTTTCACTTTGAAGACACTTTTCCGAAATTTTTTATTAAAATTCATCATCTGCCATCTGCTTAGCCTTTTCACAACTATATTGGGGTCGGCTTCCAGTCTAACCGGATGCAGCTGAATACCAGTATTTTACTTGGAGCGACTGCTTATCTGACCTCCACAACCCAGTAGCTGGGTAATACGACACCCCTTGGTAAGACCTGGTTGTCAGACTTTCGGGCTTCTGACGACCCGTAACGACTGTCAAAGATCCACAAATGACAGCCGGAACTAACGGCTTAACGTGCTTTCCGAGGCACGGAAGAGTCTCGATATGTTAAGATTATCACCCATCTACGGACCAACCCCGGCAAGCGTAGCTTAACCTGATGGATCGACCCGTGTGGCTGTTATTACGTAGCCACGAGCTCCTTTATTAAATAAGGTAAATGTATTTATTTATTTATTTATTTTATTATTTATGTACACACAGTAAAATACAAAAAAGATACGACATAATTAAAATATGAGTACAAAGGTACTGCTTATTTCTTAAGAAATTTCTTCCAGCAGATATGCTGTATCTGATAAATGAAACAAAATTACTTCTAAAACTGAATTTTACCACAAAATCAACCATAAACCATAACAAGTCGGCTTCTGGAAGCTTCAACAACTAAACAAAAAACCATCGCGAACGGTTGACAACGACCCATATTTCTTAGTTCATTATAACCTAGACCCAGATGTTTCTGAAGCATAACTAGTACCAAATAACTGACCCAATGAATAAGTTTTATGTCAATAAAGACAATAGATACGAGAAATTAAAAAAAAAAAAAAAAACCGACTTCAAAAAAAAAACACTAAAAAAGTGAAAAATAACTTTAATTTGGGAAGTCGGTGTCATTGCTTTTCAGTTTTCGGTTTTTGCCACCGACTTCCGAAATTAAAGTCGGTTTTTTTTTTGTAAAAAGTTTTTATTTTTCACTTTTTAGTTGTGGTACCTACCCCATACAAATTCGAATAACTGCTATGTAAATTACAGTGACGGAGCAAATAATATGTCGTCTCAAAAATTACGCAAGCAAAGTTAATAAAATTTTGGGACCACGTCTGAAGCATGACCTACCAAACAAAAAAAGAATCATCAAAATCGATTCATAATTGGCGGAGATATACACACACACGCGTAACATAAACACAAAAAAAGCAGACGAATTGAGAACCTCCTTTTCGAAGAAGTCGTTTAAAAAACCGAGTTACATGCCGAAAAAAAAATACAGGCTGTATTTTTTTCATCAATATTTTTTTATGTCGATGTTCCCCCATGGCTTGGACACTGAGATCGTATAAGACATTTTCGATGAAACGGCCATCGCATCTAGTTGAACTGGCGACCAAAGTCTTCCTGCAGGCGTAGCATGGCGCTTTCTATTTCTACGAAGAATAGACATAGCTTTTTCTAAGTGACAGTTCGTTTCTTCATTTTTGACATCCACCGTAGAAATCTTTCTACAATCTGTCATTTTGTCTTTTATTTCTAACGATCTTTGTCTAGGTCTTTTTATATGTAGACTATTTCGGAAGAAAGTTTTCTATCCTTACTGTCAAAATCACAGTGACAACCGATAAATCCTATGATAAAATAAAGAATTCTGAGTCGAATTATGTAAAAGAGTGAATTTCGTAAAAAGTGCAGTTGACTCTATTTTGCTGCCGTCTCGTACTGTCTACGGTCTACAGGAAACGTCATTTTTGTCTACTCTTCCGTCGACAAAACGCTTTCTATTTCTACGAAGAATAGACATAGCCTTTTCTATACAAAGTGACATTTTGTTTCTCCATTTTTGACATCGCACCGTAGAAATCCTTCTACAATCTGTCATTTTGTCTTTCGTTTCTAACGATCTTTGTCTAGGTCTTATTCGTAGACAATTTCGGAAGAAAGTTTTCTATCCCAACTGTCAAAATCACCATCAGAAAAAAATATCCTATGACAAAACAAAGAATTCTCAGTCGAATTATGTAGAAGAGTGAATTTCGTAAAAAGTGCAGTTGACTCTTTCTACTTTGCTGCCATCGTACTGTCTACATGGAACGTCATTTTTGTCTACTCTTCTGTCGACAAAACGGTGCTCATGCTACGCCTGCTGGGATGGGACGGCCCAAACAGTATTGCGTAGGCGCAGTAGGTAAAGCGAAAACAACTGAGCTCGGTACGTGTAGTTTGTCATCAGAAAAAGTCTAACTTAATACCCTAAGTAAGAAAAAAACGGACGAAGAGAAACCCCTCTTCCGAAACCGAAGTTAGACAAAGTATGACCTAATGAAGGCTTTTTCTTGAATTCCTAAAATAAAACAGTAGAGGTCATCATTTGCCTCGCCTTTTCCCAACTATGTTGGGGTCGGATTCCAGTCTAACCGGATGCAGCTGAAAGCGACTGCTTACCTGACCTCCACAACCCAGTTACTGGGTAATACGATAATACCCCTTGGTAAGACTGGTTGTTAGACTTTCGGGCTTCTGACGACCCGTATCGACTGTCTATCCACGATTGACAGCCTGGACCACTTTCCGAGACTCGGATGAGTCTCGATATGGAAAGATGGTTACCCATCCACGGACCAACCGCGGCAAGCGTAGCTTAACTTGGTCGATCGAACCGTGCGGCTGTTATTACTTAGCCACAAACCCCTTATATTATTTATTTACACTAACGAACTATAAATTACTAACAGACAGTTTCGCCACACAAAGGCGTATTTGTAACTAGCTGCGCCCCGCGGTTCCACCTACGTAACTCTCGATCCCGTGGGAATATCGGGATGAAAAGTATCCTATGTCCTATTCCAGGTCATGGTCTACCACTGAGCCAAATTTCATCCAAATCCGTTCAGCCGTTTAAGCGTGAAAGGGTAACAAACAAACAAACTCACTTTTGCATTTATAATACACTAGCTTCCGCCTGCGGCTTCACCCGCGTGGTATGTCGATAAAAGTAGCCTATGTCCTTCCCCGGGATGCCATCTATCTCCTTGCCAAATTTTATCGAAATCCGTTCAGTGGTTTATGCGTGAAAAGATAACATAAAGACAGACAGACAGAGTTACTTTCGAATTTGTAATATTAGTATATGGATTTAGGAGTTAGGATAATAGCCAATAATAGCTGTCCAACGGGCGCGGGCGAGTGGAAAAACTAGTTAAATATCTAGTCAGACTCAGGACTAAAACGTTGCAAAATATATCCTTGAGATAAATACCTAACCGCTCTAGTAGGGTGACTAAGAGTTAACTGGTCAAAAAGATATAAAAGTTATAAAACTAAAACCCAACTACGACAAAAAAGTCAACTAAAAAGGTATAAACAAGAATCACAGACAGATAAACTAAAAATCCGGAGTCACACGTATGACTCCGGATTTTTAAGGGCTTAAATCAAACAGATACGTGTGACTCCGGATTTCCGGATTTCGCCTTTGTACCATTTTTTTTTAGGGCGTAAAGTTTAAATTAATAAATAAATTCTTGTTTATACCTTTTTAGTTGACTTTTTTTATCGAGTTTTAGTTTTATAACTTATTATTTTTTTATTTTTTGAGTTTATAATATTTTTTTTTTTAATGTGCTAATTATGCCCTGTCATTTGATAACCAACATGGCCTAATTTTTATTTTATTTTCATGACTTTATGTCCTCTAGAGGGCGCCATAATCAATTTAATGTGACACATAGCCTATAACTAGCTGACGATCAAGACGCTTCCAACGATACCTCATTTGTCAAATTGTGATGAGTAGTTTAAAAGTTATGATGGAACACATGAACATACATACAATCAAACATACATACTCATCTGACATCTTGGCTGACAGTACACAATCGGAAAATGGGTTGGTACCATCTGACGTCGTCGCGCTCATTGGTCTTCTGTTACACAATTCCGTCCCTTTTCACGAAATCACTCACACAAATAGAATGAATATGAATGTTACACATCTAAAGAGAAAAAAAACAGATATGTTTATGTTTATTCAGCCATATTTCGTCAGTAATGTTGCCTATTAGTATATTTCAAAATTATCTGTTAATGTCAATATAAAGTGCCATTTAAGAAACTAGTGCTTTAATTTGTTTAAATTTGAATTATTTAAAAACTAAATTCTAATTTTAAATCACCTTTTATATGTTTTTCATTTGACATTAATTTGTGGTTAATTTTATAACCTCTATTTTCGTCGATGGTTTTTACATTTTAATCATATTATTCAAAGAATAATTTATTAATTCTCGAGTTCAAACCCAAGCCCACGGACATCTGACTTTTCGAATTCATGTGCGTAGTTAAAATAATTATACAGATCGGACTAACTTACCTAGTGACGTCCGATCCTTAATTATATGAAATAATTTCGCCTTCATGGAAAACAGTGTAGTTTGCACTGGTGCACTACACGCCAATCACATTATTTAAAGATGAAAGCCTTCATCATAGATAAAAATCAAAAATGTTATCTGTGGTTCGATCGCGGGCGCACCATCCTGTCATCTGTCAAATCATTTCTTCAAAGCATAAGAACCTAAGAACGGGAATTTACGATGACCTATAGGTAGGGGCATCGTTTAGTCCTAGCCAAGGAGTAAAGTGTCCCGGCATAGTGCATATATAGCACAACACAACTTTTAGAAGGGGTTTTGATAATCCAGTACACATAAATAGGTTGATTATCTGGGAAGGGTTGGGATGCCATGAAGGCGAAATTATTTCATATAATTAAGGATCGGACGTCACTAGGTAAGTTAGTCCGATCTGTATAATTATACTCATAATTTCGCCTTCATGGAAAACAGTGTAGATGTTCAAAGAACGAAGTTGTGTTGGTAATCATTTCAACATTATTTAACAACTAAACATTGTAGCTAAACCATGTTATTATAAGAAACAGTAAGTATTCCATTAAGGTAAAGACAGACTATTAGTTCCTGGAATTCCTATTCAGTCTTGAATCAACCAAACCATAATCTAATACACACATCAATTACTTATAAGCAGACAATTAAAATTGACATAAAAATATAATAAGTTTTATGAACAGCCACTCTCTATAGAGCACACAGCCTGTGCAAAGGCAGTAGGATTAATATTGGTCACATATAAAAGCGAGATAAGGTTGAGAAAGTGAGCAGCTTTTCTTATGACCTCAACATTGATACCTCCCCCCCCCCTCAAGGGCCTTTAAAGTAGAGGCATGTCTGTATATGTGAATTTAGAAAAAACTATTCCACTATTATGCACTTAAATTTTGGTTTATCCATCCACTAATGGTTACAGTAGAGGCGGTGATAATATTTTTGTGTAAAGTTATAATTAATGATTTACAATTTTGTCTTTTACTCTTAGTAAAAACTAAGAAAATGGTAATATCAAGAAGGGTTGAGATCTACCAGGTGCAGAAATTTCAAATATTTCTGGTATCTTTATGTTAATATTATCCTCATTAATAGAAATGTTATCTATGTGTAATAAGTGACACGGTTTGAATTCTGTGTGCAATTACAAGAGTTAATATGGTTAGGTATATAATGTAAAAGTAGTTATAGACCCAGGGTTATTTATGAAAGACATGGGATAACCTGGAACGTTACTGTCCCAAAATTATTTCATATTTGGCTCTTAATTTAAATATACCAAATTACCCTAAGAAACCTTGACACTGTCATCTGTGCCAATGTGGGGCCTAAAACTGGAGCAATTGCTGACTTAGTATTCAGCAATTTCTTCTGTTTCTATTATATAATTATAACTCATTCAATATCATTAAGGTATTGAGTTAGCTATATAGCAATCCTTCATTAAACTTAGTGGTCAATAATAATGTCACCATGGTGACTGAGCCTAGGAGGGGCCAATATCTTGACTCTCAATAGTTCATTGATCCAGAGCAGATTCATATCGCTTACTTGCTTTGCTAGACAAGAAAGTTAGTACTATATTATTTGAAGGGATTAGTGTTCATCTTGTCAGGAAAGCGTCCCTGATAATATTGTGGCAATCAGTGTGAGACTCCTGCGCAATGGGTGTGGAGATCCCATTTGACAGTGAATGCATCTACAGAGCATGCACCTAGATCCATGATGCCATTCTGACACTTAGAATTTGACCTGTTTGCAAACAGGTTAATCTGGGGCTGACCCAGTTTAACAACAATTGACTTGAAGGTATATCCACCTCACTTCCATTCAATTTCTATATTTGGGCGTCTAGATTCTAGATCTGTCATAGTGTTTCCTTTGGATCTAAAATAGGATACATAGGCCCATATTTGTTTTTTCTCGCACTATTGCCACCACTGTCTAGTTAAGCTTTAGGTGAGTAGAACGAGTACCACCCATCTTATTGATATAGGCAATGGCTATTGTGATAATATGTATTCTTAGTAGGTAACACCTCACCATCTGAGTTTGCTTGAAAATGTTTTGAGCCCTATAAATGCTGTTAGTAGTCCAAGGTAATTTATATGGAACTTTTTTAATTACATACCAGAACCAGCCAGTTTGAGAAGCAACAGATAATGTTTCAAAAACAAAGTCAAATTGTTTAATTCTATTGCAGTTTATTGAAATGTGAGCCACCGTTGCAAATAAATGATTTAGAATTTGATTCTAGTTTTAATTTGAAATAGGTAGGTACACCTCTGCCTAGCCCTTCGGGGAATACAGGCGTTATGTTATTATGAATTTGAATTATAAACTAGTTATGACCTTGTTATTTTAATTGTTATACTTTAAGGCTACTGTTCTGTGACGTTTCATCATCTTGGTGTAAAGCAAACTGTACAGCTGGGATGTAGCAACAAGAATACCTAGTAATTAGGATAATTCTACTATCTGCATTTCCTTATTAGACTTAAAATTCTTTATGGACTAAAGAATAAACTACCTTTTCCTGTCTAAGTGAAATGGCAAACTGGACTGAATCTAATAGAAATCTACCAGTAGCATTGTCTGGGTTATAGGGCGCTCTTTTTAGTTTTGAATATTTATTTATAATAAATCCTAGATTTTTCATAACATAGTTTGAATATTAGACACATTTTCTAAACACTTTGCATATAAATCGGCAAGGCATAGAATATTGTGAGGATATATGATATAGAGCAACCTTTATGACCTCAGGTGACAGGCAACTGGCTTCATGATCCCTGCCAACACACATGGTTCTGTGCCAAGCCTGGAGGCATGTAAACTCTTTCATTATAGCTGTCCTTTATTCCACTGTTAAAGTGGAATGTAGCAACATATTTATGTATCTCCCATTGTCATCTGATTTTGGTAAAAATATACTAAATAAAAAATGATTCTTGGCAGGGAAACATGTTTCATGGCACCTAAGACGTTATTAATTTCTATGGATATAGGGTGGCATTCTTTCCGACTGAAGTTTTTATTCAGAAGTTTGAACTGGAAACTCAACAAAGGATAGTTTATAACCCTTGATCCACCATGTATGGTTGGATTAGTAGTAATACTTTTCAAAATTCAGGGAAACACTGCAATCCATCAGTTCATACTTAAGCTAGTGACAATCATGACTCGGCAACATTTGATGACATTGAATTTATCTTTGAGGCATATAGCTAAACAGGTATTTAGATATTGGTGCCCGCTCCATCAGTTCTTTCATTTCTTTATTAAGGGTGGGTAGGATCAAGGATACTCGTGAGATGCAATCATGATAGATTACACACAGTAGTTCAGCTGTTTAGATTTGATCTACACTCCTTTGGGAAGCTATTAAACTGTTAAGGCCCTTGTCAATGGACCCAATGGCAACAGCCACTTTATTCTGCAGTCCCCTGATTCTTTGGTCCCCATTTGATTCCACCTTCATTTACTGCAGCTGCCACCCCCCCCCCCCCCCCCCCCAAAACGTTGGAGGGTTCAACAGGCAACAGATTACGGGTGTTTCTGTTTCATACCTCTCTTGAATGTTGCTTCGCCTGCACATTTAGTTCATTTATCAGAATTTCTGACCACAAAAGTGAAGTAATCAATTGCACCCTCCGCAGATTCTCAACATTTGAAGGTAAGGCATTTCAGGTTGGTGTATGGATACCGTTTCACTCTCAGTCTCCTTCCGGTTGGACTGTAGTAGAATTGAAATAAATACTAACATAGCATATCTAATTTAAATTGGATACTAGTAGGTATCTAAAATTAATGTAAGTATTTTGAAATTTTTTGAAGACCACTTGTTGTTGTCTTTCAAGTAAATAAATTATAATTGGCAGCATTGAGTGTGGCTATTCTGTGTCTGGATTCGTTGGCTTCGGTCACCTGACACGTGACACACAGCCTCTTGAACATGTTTGACTACAGTGTCTTTCACGGAAGTGGGCTTCGCACTTATAATAAGAGTTAGGTTCCAGACTGCTAAATTCCAAGGTTTACCTCAAGTGATGGTGCGGGGACGTGTTTATAACACTGTATGTATAGATAGATCATTGGCTAACTTGTCGTTAAAGCGTTGTTCTTTTGTAGTTATGTGGCATAGTCATTGTCAAAACTATTAGAGACTGCTAGGGATCTAGCAGGGATGTGTTTTATAACTGAATGATATTCCAAGGGCTGACCTCTGGTGAAAGCTCGTATGGTGTTGTTCTTTTATAGTTATGCGGCATAGTTATTGGTCTCTTGGTTAAGCTCCCGTCAAAACTCTTAGAGACTGCTAGGGATCTAGCAAGGATGTGTTTTTATAACTGAACGATATTCCAAGGGCTGACCTCTGGTGAAAGCTCGTATGGTGTTGTTCTTTTGTAGTTATGCGGCATAGTTATTGGTCTCTTGGTTAAGCTCCCGTCAAAACTCTTAGAGAATGCTAGGGATCTAGCAGGGATGTGTTTTTCTAACTGAACAATATTCCAAGGGCTGACCTCTGGTGAAAGCTCGTATGGTGTTGTTCTTTTATAGTTATGCGGCATAGTTATTGGTCTCTTGGTTAAGCTCCCGTCAAAACTCTTAGAGACTGCTAGGGATCTAGCAAGGATGTGTTTTTATAACTGAACGATATTCCAAGGGCTGGCCTCTGGTGAAAGCTCGTATGGTGTTGTTCTTTTGTAGTTATGCGGCATAGTTATTGGTCTCTTGGTTAAGTTCTCGTCAAAACTCTTAGAGACTGCTAGGATTCTAGCAGGGATGTGTTTGTAACACTGAACGATACACCAGCGGTTGACCTCACAGTGAAAACTCGTGTGGTGTTGTCCTTTTGTAAGTATACGGCTTAGTTAGTGTTCTCAAGGTCCACCTCACGTGGAAACTCTAGAGACTGATGTGCATATTACGGCTCCACGGTAATTCAAGTAAAAATTATCTCAGCTAACGACAAATTGGTAGGTTTATCGAGAGACTTACCGGTGTCCATCACGACTCCGCTTTCATGTATTCGCTCGATTTTCCAGTTCTCGCAGATATTCGTTCAGGTCCTCCATTTCCTGGTCTCGTTTTCTTCTATGTTTTCCCATTTCGATAAATATATCTGAACTTTTTAACGGAAGCGTGATCAGCGCGCGGCACAAAAAAGTACAATGATTTGACAGATGACAGGATGGTGCGCCCGCGATCGAACCACAGATAACATTTTTGATTTTTATCTATGATGAAGGCTTTCATCTTTAAATAATGTGATTGGCGTGTAGTGCACCAGTGCAAACTACACTGTTTTCCATGAAGGCGAAATTATGAGTATAATCTAACTTCTAACTATCTAATTAATATTATAAACGCGAAAGTTTGTAAGTATGGATGTATGGATGGATGGATGGATGTTTGTTACTCTTTCACGTAAAAACTACTGAATGGTATTGGATGAAATTTGGCAAACAGATAGTTTATAACCTGGATTAACACATAGGATACTTTTTATCCCGATATTCCCACGGGATCGAGACTTACGCGGGTGAAACCGCGGGGCGCAGCTAGTTTAACATAAATCAGTAAACACAATATTTTGCCAGTGATGTCCCATGTAATAGGGGGTGAGCCTATTGCCATCAACCGGGCCAAATCCAAACTCCTGGCTGCTACTGAGAAATTCCTAATAGAAAAACTCAATAACCCTTTGCCCGATCCGTGAATCAAACCCAGGAGGCAGTAGGTACAATAAAATAATAAAATCCTCAAAAGGGCGAAAAAAAATCAGCTGTTCCATACATTTTTGTTCACTGAAATCGACAAAATGTATGGAAAAGCTGTTTTTTTTTCGCGATTTCAATGTTGGTCCCATAGAAAAAGTTGTTCAAAATGATGAGTACAATGACCCCTTTTCGGGTTTAGCATAAACAAAAAATAATGTTGTATTATTATATAACAATTGAATTAAGACGACCGACTATACGGTCAGTAGGTATTGTTTGATACGTGAGTGAACTTCATAAAGCCGCCATCTTGGATGCCATCAAGATGTAGGTCACAAATCAATATCAATCTGCCTAGCCTTTTTCTAACTATGTTAGGGTCGGCTAGTCTAACCGGATGCAGTTGAATACCGATATTTTACAAGGAGCGACTGCCTATCTGACCGGGCTTCTGACTACCCGTAACGACTGTCAAAGATCTACAAAATGGCAGCCGCGACCAACAGCTTAACGTGCTTTCCGAGGCATGGAGGGGTGTCGATATGTTATGAACGGTTACCCATCCACAAACCGACCTTGGCAAGCATAGCTTAACTAAGCTTGCCGTTAATGAAAACATACATTAATTGCTTGTAGATTATAGGTATTTCCACATACTTATAATTACTTATTCCATAAATTAATTAGTAATTCAATAAGTCACATACTCATAAAGTAATATAATAACGTACATTTCTGACCTGCATCTTTCTGGCATCCAATAAGGCAGGTAGACATAAAGATATATATAATAACGATAGACAAAGATATAAACATAAATAATATTACAGTAGAGTGCGCGTCCATGTAAAATACTGGCATTCAGCTGCATTTGGTTGGGTTAGAAGCCGTCCCTAATATTCTTGGGAAAAGGTAATATTCAAAGCCGTAAACAATAACATAATGGTTGCAAACAATAGAGTTACTTTTATATGGTTGAGGTACTTCAGGTGTACTTGACAAATATCATAAAAACATGTAGGTACTTATTAGAAATCGTGTCGAGATGACAACCCAAGGTTGGATACTCTATTTTATGTCGGTAATAATATGACATTACGTTAATGAACACTTTGATCAAGAGTGTCAAACGTCCGCATTCAAAGGCATACTTACATTTAAGTTAATGTGTTCATTAACTTAGGTTTCATTAAGTGTGATCGGTATAACTTTACAACTAACTAACTTATGTCTTTAGGATATAGGTATTAAACGTAATACGAAAGTGAGTTTGTTTGTGGCGCTTTCACACTCATCATCATCTGCCAAGCCTTTTCCCAACTAACTTGGGGTCGGCTTCCTGTCTAACCGGATGCAGCTGAATACCAGAATTTTACGCTTTCACGCTAAAACGGCTAAACAGATTTGGATGAAAGGCACAGGGGTTGACCATTCCTGCCAGAGTTGCGGGAAAGTCCGAAAGGGTTACCGGGACCTTGGCAACAGGCAAAGGAACACGGGTGGGTTTTAGTCAGTAAAAGTCTAACACGCCCTTCCGCTCCGGGAGAAGTCATTTGGTGATTTACCACCCTCAAAAAAAAAAGGGGTTGACCATTACGCCGAAACGATACAGCACCGAACAATGAAGAAACGAAAGCAGTGCGGTATCGGTTCGGTATTATACTGAAACGATACGACCGTACTGACCAGCGAGGATAGGGCCTTAGTGTTACATTATAGTGTCCTTCTGACCACAGATTAAAAATGTACTCTGTGCCATAGACTAAGTAGCCTCCGAATACGAGGCTTAAATAAATGACATTCTTTTATTTTGTACAACCAGTCCTACCAAGGGGTATCGTATTACCCAAATACTGGGTTGTGGAGGTCAGATAGGCAGTCGCTCCATGTAAAATATTGGTATTCAGCTACATCCGGTTAGATTGGAAGCCGAACCCAACATAGTTGGGAAAAGGCTAGGTAGATGATTCTTTTATTTTGTAATGTGCACAATAAACATTTTTTCTTTCATTTTTTTCTTTTTCTTTGTCCTAGTATCACTCGTCGAGAACCAAATAATGTTTACAAAATAATGTTTGTTAGATTACTGGTCACCCTCACCATCTGCCTAGCCTTTTCCCAACTAAGTTGGGGTCGGCTTCCAGTCTAAACGGATACAGCTGAATACGAGTATTTTACATGGAGCGACTGCCTATCCGACCTCCACAACCCAGTAACTGGGTAATACGATACCCCTTGGTAAGACTGGTTGTCAGACTTTCGGGCATCTGACGACCCGTAACGACTGTCCAAGATCCACAAATGACAGCCGGGACCAACGGCTTAACGTGCTTTCCGAGGCACGGAGGAGTCTCGATATGTAAAGATGGTCACATAACCACGGACCAACCCCGGCAAGTGGATTGACCCGTGCGGCTGTTATTACTCAGCCACGAGCTCCTTGGTCACCCTAATACTCGTATTTGCTCCGATTACAAATTGATTAATTAATTGCAGTATACATAACGCTAGATATCTATCGACAGCTATAAATTAAAAATAATACGCCACGATTATTATTAGTTATTCAAAGTTTCGGTACCTACTATGAATATTAAAATATATCTGTCTGCTTTACTATATATGATACTAGCTGCGCCCCGCGGTTTCACCCGCGTAAATCTGGATCCCGTGGGAACATCGGGATGAAAAGTATCATAATGTCCTGTTCCAGATCATAGTCTACCCATTATAATATGCTTCAATGATTGACAAAAATCGAAGACATGTGACATCTACCAACCCGCACTGGGCCCGCGTGGTGGATTACAGCCCACTCCCTCTCACAGAGAGGAGGCCTGTGAAAACACTAAAACGTAAAAAATAATTACTTTAATTTTAGGAGTCGGTGTCTTTGCTTTTCAACACACAAATTCGAATACCTGCTATGTAATTATCAGTGACGGAGTCACTAAAAACATCATCTACTTATACTAAGTGGGAAATATACGTAATTATGGAAGCTTACTCAAAAATTACGCAAGCAAAGTTAATAAAATGTATATGGAACCACACGGGAAGCACCAGCTTTCAAATAAAAAAAGAATCATCAAAATCGGTTCACCCAGTCGAAAGTACTGAGGTAACAAATACTTAAAAAAAATACAGACGGAACCTCCGCCTTTTTTGAAGTCGATTAAAAAGATTCCTTTCATTCATTCATTAGAAAGACCATTCCTAATGCAAAACTATACTGTATAATAGAATATTTAAATTGCGGGTACTTACTCGTACGTAATTTTGCTCCGTACATTCCACTTTTCACATAATTATTAGTTTCATAGATCTGCTCGACGTCCGTATGTCACTGCAGGGATCAAGCAGAATATCAGCGTCAGGTACCTATTTTTGCCTGACACATGCTGAGTTGGACTCTCATTTGGTGCAACGTTGAGACGCACGCCGCACTTTTAGTATCTCTAAGTAGTCTGTGCGCACTTTGAACGTTTCGTTTTTTTTTTTAAAGTGTGTCATAGACAATATTTTCATCACTGTATCTAGTTTTCTTTTAATGTTTCAATTTTTTTTTTTTTTTTTTGTTTATTGGCATCCGACAGATATGTTTATTAATGCACCTAATTAGTTATAATTTTACCGTGTTTTTGTATGTTGTGCTGTCTTTTGTGTGCACCAAATAAACGTTTTATCTATCTATCATTCATTCATTCATTCATTCATTAAAAAATGCGGTCAAAGTGTACCCATTCACAGACTCACTATGTCAAGTTCACCTCTTTCTCTTAACCAATTACTTTACACAATTGATCCAAGATTACCCGAAAACACCATGAAACTAACCGATTAGTTCACAATTCTATTATTTAACTGAACTGCTAGGTCAAACACAATGACTAAACGCTGAGCGATTGTTAAAGTTAAACACGTAACTTAACCAAGGTTTAAGTGTTGTAAGCGCTGGTCATTCACTGGTACCCGTGACCTTAAGGTTTAGAGTATTAAGTACTGTTATATAAGATAGATGTAAGTAGATGGTTTATGGATCGAATGATTTTCAGGTTAGGAAAAATTTCAAGGTCAACTTTTTGGATGGATTACCGTAGGAAAAATCCTAACTTATATCCTTATTTACTATACAACATTATTTTCTGTATATGCTAAACCCGAAAAGGGGTCATTGTACTCATCATTTTGAACAACTTTCTAAATATGGGACCAACCTTGAAATCGCGCGAAAAAATCAGCTGTTCCATACATTTGTGTTCACTTAAATGCTGATATTTTGTTCGTGTATTTTCCTATCTTAGCGTCATTTTTTTAATAAACCTATTTTCTTTCTTTCTTTAAAGTGAGTTTGTTTGTTTGTTTGTTACGCTTTCACGCTAAAGCGACTGAACGGATTTGGATGAAATTTGGCACAGGGGTAGACCATGACCTGGAATACGACATAAGATATTTTTATCCCGATATCCCCACGGGGTCGAGACTTACACGAGTGAAACCGCGGGTCGCAGCTAGTAATATCTTATTTTTTTTCCTTAAAATAACGGAAATAAAACGTTTTACAAAAAAAATAACAACTGACTTCCAAAAAAACACAATAAGAGTGAAAAATAACTTTAATTTCGGAAGTCGATGCCTGTGGTTTTCAATTTTCGTTATTTGCCACCGATTTTCGAAATTAAAGTTATTTTTCACGTTTTTTTTTTTAAGTCGGTTGTTTTCTTTGGAAAGTGTTTTAATTCCGTTATTTTCTCGCTATATCCATTTAATACTATAACTAATGGTTACAGAACCAGGGTCACGGTGAATGACCAGCGGTTACGAAACTAAAACCTTGTTGTTACGTGATTCTTAAAGCCACGTACAACACGCTGTTTATTCTTATGGTGCTTAAGAGAGCTTGTACCTAATATTTTTAACCGACTTCCACAAAGGAGGAGGTTCTGTGTTCGTCTGTATGTATTTTTTTTTTTTTTAGGGACGTTTTTTCTCAAATGGGCTAATCTAAGGCTAGTTAATTGATTCAGGCATGACTATGCGGAAATCCATTATAAAATACAATAGACTTAGATATATTTAGTAACCTAATATTCCGCTTGACTATTGTTCAAGAGTCTGGACGCAAAGACTGGCTGGACGCAAAGTCCAGCCAGTCGTTGCGTTCAGCGCCCGGTGAGGTAACACGTCGCGTTTTGGTTTGCAATTGGTCAATCGTCAGCCTGAGGATGCCTCGTTGAGAGGTGAAACACGTGTCGGTTTCTTACAGGGTTTTTATGACTCTTGAAGAATAGTCAAGCGGAATAGGTTAAGTACTAAATATTTATTATCTACGTCTATTGTATTTTTTTTTTATCTAATCCATTAAGACAATGGATTAGTTATTCCTCCAAACTCATTCAACTATCTAATTCATCATCATCTGCCTAGCCTTTTCCCAACTATGTTGGGATCGCCTTCCAGAGCGACTGCCTATCTGACCTCCACAACCCAATTACTGGGTAATACGATACCCCTTGGTAAGACTGGTTGTCAAACTTTCGGGTTTCTGACGACCAGTAACGACTGTCAAAGATCTACAAATGACAGCTGGGACCAACGTCTTAACGTGCTTTCCGAGGCACGGAGGAGTCTCGGTATGTAAAGATGGTCACCCAACCATAGACCAAAGCGGCAAGCGTAGCTTAACCTGATGGTTCGACCCATGCGGCTGTATTACTTAGCCACGAGCTCCTCCATAGAATAGACATAGATATACCGCTATTATCAAGGACACTCCTATTCTTAGCCCATCATTGAGCAGCTCGTGGCTAAGTAATAACAGCCGCTCGGGTCGATCCATCAGGTTAAGCTACGCTTGCCGGGGCTGGTCCGTGGATGGGTGATCATTTTCACATATCGAGACTCCTCCGTGCGTCGGAAAGCACGTTTAGCCGTTGGTCCCGGCTGTCATTTGTGGATCCTTGACAGTCGTTACGAGTCGTCAGAAGCACGAAAGTCTGACAACCAGTCTAACCAAGGGGTATCGTATTACCCAGTTACTGGGTTGTGGAGGTCAGATAGGCAGTCGCTCCATGTAAAATACTGGTATTCAGCTGCATCCGGTTAGACTGGAAGCCGACCCCAACATAGTTGGGAAAAGGCTAGGCAGATTGATCAAGGACACTCTTATTCTTAGCCCATCCGCTAGAGCAGCATTGCTATTCTGTAAACATCACGCCGTGAAAACTTAGGTGAAGTGAGCGTGGAGTGAGCTGTCAGTGTCATCCCACCTGATGCTAGGGATGTCCAAGCTAATACATTTACAATCATAATCGAGATTTAATAATATTTTAAAGCTAGTAGGTATTTAAGTGTCTAAACATTAGTACTATTCAGGGATGATAAAATAGAATAATAGATATTCAGTCAGAAACTCAATTTTGTTTTACCTACTCAATATTTTTCCTAGACTAGTCCCGCGAGCGCGTTACGTAAGTACCTACTTACAATAAATAATATAAAACATACCTACCCGTTTAATTAAGCAAGCTACTAAAGAAAATGCGCATCAATATAGTTTGTTAATATTTACCCATTGTTAGACTGTTTATTTATATCAACGCAATCCCATGACCCAATCGCGGCTCAGGCTATAGGACTTAGTCTAGGAAAAAAATTGAGTAAGTAAAACAAAATTGAGTTTCTGACTGAAAATCTGTTTTTCTATTTTATTTAAAGCCTCCTTAAATAGTACTAATGTTTAGGCATTCAAATAATAGCTTTAAAATGATATTTATTAAGTATCAATAGAATTAGAATAAAAATATTATTAAAATCTCGATTATGATTGTAAATGTAATGCTTGGGCATCCCTAGCTTCAGTGACATTGACAGCCCACTCCACGCTCACTTCACCTAAATTTTCACCTAGGTTTTTACAGAATCGACCGGCTGTTCCGTCAACGGTGGTCATTCACCGCCATGACCTTACCCAAGGCTCTCATACTATCTTATGTAACCAGATACATTTGGTAAACCAAGGTTGAATTTATTTAGTGAATGGTGAATGACGTTTCGTGTGACGTCACAGAGTCGCGTGCGCGGGTGTCGAGCGTGAAGAAATGGCTTTAATGTGGTTCACACGGCTACACATCAAGCTATACATTTCCAGTTTATGCTGATCTCGCATTGTCTAGGATTTCTGTACAATGAGAGGTCAGCTTATACTGGAAGTGTCGTATAGCTTGATGTGTAGCCGTGTGTGTACTAGTTTTTGCCCGCACCTTCGCTGGCGTAGAAAATAACCAGCAACAGAAAATATACCATTCAAAATGATTAATTACTAAACTTACTATTTAATTATTATTCTATAAAAAAAATGTTTACTTTTATTTTTTATATTAAAATATTCACAAAAAAATATTAAATTGATACGTAAAAGAAACACTCTGTGTACGCGCACTTGTCACACTTGTCTTTCCACGTCGAAAGTGCGCGTGTACAGAGTGTTCCTTTTATTTACGAATCAATTTACTTAATATTTTTTGTGAATATTTTATAATTAAAATTGAATGGTAATATTTTTTTTAGCAAACCACGCTCGTGTTTTCGTTTATACCTTTCGTGAATTATATTGAGATAAACGTCATAAGGACCTAACCCAATATGTAAATCGGTATTACTCAGTACTACATCCGTTTCGTGGGACAAGGACAGGGCGAAGGAGGCCATTTCCCGTCAGTAAATTCGAAAGCCTTTTTAGGGTTCCGGAGTCAACAAGGAACCCTTATAGTTTCGCCATGTCCATCAGTCAGTCTGTCTGTCTGTCTGTCTGCGGCTTAGCTCAAAGACTCTTAGTACTAGAAAGCTATAACTTGGTATGGGTATACATATAAACCACGCCGACATAGTGGTAAAATAAAACTTTTTTTTACCTGTACCACTGTACCTGCCCTACACGTAAAGTGGGGATGTTTTTTTTTTCTCGTCTATCTCATGGTGTGGAATATCGTTGGAAAGGTCGTTGTAAAATATTGTGAGTTTGTGAAAACCATATTTGGATTCAGGGACCCGTTTGCGAAATATTAAGCTTTAACGTGCTAATTTTTGTTAGAGTCAAGTGTCTCCCCCCCTGCGTGCTAAATGGTTGGTTTTGAATGTGTAAAAAAATCACAGCAATTAGTATATAGTTATAACAAAATTAAAAGGAAAACTATCACAGCTATTTTTCACGATTTCTGGGTTTTTCCCATAGTGAAAGTTGTTCCTTTTATAAAGGAAATAACACTAACAAATATTGTATTCTAAAATGATTCTTTCTTTGTTCCAGATCAAAATTGCCAACCAAAAGAAAAAAGATTATGCAAAAGTCTTAAAAATGGCGCCACAAGAAAGAAACTCCTACGCCTCAGAGGATGATTCCCAAAACACGACAAATAATTTATCGAACATAGATTTAAGCGGCGGTTTCGTCAACAAAGCCTACGAGAATGACAGCTCCGATGTTGCAACACCAAAAAATGTGTCAGCGACAAATGTTGACAAGAAAAAAAATACAGATTTCGACGATTTGTTGCCATATGTAGGAGAATTTGGACTGTACCAGAAGATATTGTTTCTATTGATGATTCCTTTTGCATTTTTTGTGGCATTTGTTTATTTTTCACAAATTTTTATGACACTTGTGCCTGAGCAGCACTGGTGTTGGGTGCCTGAGTTGGCGAATTTGACGGCCGAAGAAAGGTGAGGGCATTTTTTTTTTCTTATTATTCTGTATGTTATTTGTAGACCTTTGACGTCAGAAGCCCGACCTATCCTTTGGTAAGACCGAAAGTCTGACAACTTTCGATCTTCCCAAGGGTTTCGTATTACATAGTTACTGGGTTGTGGAGGTCAGATAGGCAGTCGCTCCATGTAAAATACTGGTATTCAGCTGCATCCGGTTAGACTAGAAGCCGACCCCAACATGGTTGGGAAAAGGCTAGGCAGATGGTGATTCTGTATATTTTCCCCAAGTCCTAATCAAAAGGAATCGTCGGGCGAGTACACGATCGACGCGATCTTTTGAATGTTATTAAATTTATTTATTTATATACGAGTATTAAATTAGCTACATTGATTGTGGGAGAAAATTGTAGTCACATTACAAATCTACGAACAGAGTGAATTAAGTTACATTTATTATTGCACGTTAGAAGTTAAGGAATCATTAACTAAGCGAAAATCAAATTTTCTTACGTTTTTTGCAATTTGTAGGTCAGTGTCAGGTTGTATCTTGATATAAAAATTATTTGCAACAAATATGGGTTTACAGAATTATAAACATTAGAATCAGCAATACAACTCTCTAAGTTCATGTAAGTGCATTGAATGACTATTTCATGAAACCATGACATTTAATTTCATGAAATCAAGACATAATAAATTAAGGTTATCATAATATATATACATTATGAGACAGTAAATAATGTCAACAATTATGCCAAATCAATTTGACCATGTAAGACCGAAATTGGACCATTGGAACATTAAAAATTAAATTTAAATGTAGGTATTAGAACCAAACGGCTTGGTACGTGACGATGGGAAGAGACCAGATGGCATGACGTTGCTGCCTTGGAAGGTGGGTAGGCCTCTGGTGTGGGACGCAACGTGTGTCGACACCCTTGCGCCATCCCATGTTCCTAGCACGGCGGGCTGTGCTGGCGCCGCTGCTGCGGCTGCTGAGACCCTCAAGCGGCGCAAATACTGTAACCTTGTGGGCAACTACAGTTTTGAGCCGTTTGGGGTCGAAACGCTCGGGTCATGGGGCCCGAGTGCGCGTCTCCTTTTTAAGGAAATTTCTCACCGACTGGTCGATACTTCACGTGACCAGAGGGCTGGCTTGTTCTTTGGCCAAAGAATTAGCATTGCCATTCAACGTGGCAATGCTGCCAGTCTTCTGGGCACTTTTCCGGATGACAGCGATGCGGACGAATACTTCGACGCCTGAGGGTCCCTTTGTTTTTATATCTATTAGTAAGTCCTTTTAGTTTTAGTTTCTTTTTGTTAGTTATTAATCCTAATGTAGGTACGACTTTTTATCTCATGATAAATGGATGTAGTGATTGCAGCAATACCAATCGAGCCATCCGGTTTTGCTTTATTTAGAGCAGAATTTAAAATTATAAACTGTTTCAATATGCGAGGTTGTATCTTCTATAATGGAGCTCGTGGCTAAGTAATAACAACCGCACGGGTCGATCCATCGGGTTAAGGTACGCTTGCCGCGGTTGGTCCGTAGATGGGCGACCATCTTAAGATACCGAGACTAATCCGTGCTTCGCACGTTAAGCCGGTCCCGGCAGTCATTACGGGTCGTCAGCAACCCGAAAGTCTGACAACCAGTCTTACCAAGGGGTATCGTATTACCCAGTTACTGGGTTGTGGATATCAGATATTGGGAAAAGGCAGATTGATTGATACGGTAAAAAATATATTTTAATTTAATTATTATTTCATCAAATACCTAATTAATAAGTAATTAGTTTAACAACATTCAAATCAATATTAAATTATGCACATTATTCATGTTTTTTGACATGTCTGACAAAAGAATTGAGTTTTAAATGTTTTAACATACGAAGCATGACCGATACGATACTACGATACGATATACTCACGCACTGACTTATTAGTACCTACTACTTGTAACAATGTTAGGACTATTGTAATATCGTATACTTTTACAATCTTTGTAAATATGTGAGCATCATGTATCTGGTAATTAATTTATTCATTATTGCTCCATTTATAATTTATAATTCTTTTACCTTTTGTGGTACAGTAATCTTATTGTAGGTGCATCGTCTTCACATATAATTATATAATTAATGTATACAAAATATTGTAAAACATTTTTAAAAGAGTAACGGTGGAGTTTCTTGCCCATTCTTCTCCATACGAAAACTACCTTTTGGAAGGGGCAACTAGAATCAATTCTATTTCTTTGTTTGACGTTCAAAAGTGCCATATATGTGACTATTTGAAATAAATTATTTGACTTTGACTTTGATACGTTAATATATTTGTGGTGATTGTGACTGTTTTAAGCCCCCAGGGGACTTAAAACGACGGAAAATTGAATCATCGTAAAATGTCACAAACTGACAATTTATAAATGATCTGCGTGCAATTAATATCACGAAATAATTCATCTGTTTGACAGTTTTCTATGGACATTCGTAAAATGGTCCACGAATTATGAATTGCTTTTGTGTCAAATTAGAGGAATTTGCTAATGAAAGCTGGGAATTGAGGAAATGACTTGCTTTTAGACAAATTGCTAATATGGCCCTTTTAGGCCCTCAGTTGATGGCAATGACTCGCCGCAAAATGTGAGTGTAGTTCCTATTGGTACAGCTTTGCCTAACCCTTCGGGGTATACAAGCGTGATGTTATCAAATCAAAATTTATTTATTCGGACAACAAACGATCCTTAAATAATCAGCCTATAATGTTCCCACTGCTGGGACACAGGCCTCCTCTCTATGAGAGAGAGTGGGCCGTAATCCACCACGCGGGCCCAGTGCGGGTTGGTAGATGTCACATGTCTTCAAATTTTTGGTTCTAAGACATGCCAGTTTCCTCACGATGTTTTCCTTCACCGTTTTGAGAGCAGTGGTGATGAAATTATTTACACAAAGTAAAGCGCCTGTCGGGGTTCGAACCCACCTACAACTCGTAAGTCGCGGCCGTTACCACTAGGCCACTACCACTGCTCCATAAATATTAGTAATACCTTAAAGTTAGTGTTAGTAGTAATAATGATACCTATAATTATTTGAGTTTGACGCATTCTGCACAGAAGAAGACCAAGTGAGGTACCTACAAGTTTCTCTCCTGCAGGCGTAGCATGGCGCTTTCTATCTCTACGAAGTATAGACATAGCTTTTTCTATACAAAGTGACAGTTCGTTTCTTCATTTTTGACATCCACCGTTGAAATCTTTCTACAATCTGTCATTTTGTCTTTCATTTCTAACGATCCTTGTCTAGGTCTTTTTATATGTAGACTATTTCGGAAGAAAGTTTTCTATCCTTACTGTCAAAATCACACTGACAACCGATAAATCCTATGATAAAACAAAAAATTCGGAGTCGAATTAGGTAAAAGAGTGAATTTCGTAAAAAGTGCAGTTGACTCTTTCTACTTTGCTGCCGTCGTACTGTCTACAGGAAACGTCATTTTTGTCTACTCTTCCGTCGACAAAACGGTGCTCATGCTACGCCTGCTGGGGGCCTAGACAAAATGTCTTTTCTGTAAGCGTTAACGCCAACGGAAAGATCAAATGTATGGAGTTGTCAGCAGCAGTCACGTGACATCTCTAAAGCTAATGTCAATTCCATACAATTTCATCTTTCCGTTGGCGTTAACGCTTACAGAAAACGCTTAACTATACCAACCACCGTCTCGACTAAAATTGCTACACCAAAGCCCACAATACATGGCTTTAGGAATATATAATTATCTGCCTCAAGAGATAAAAAATGAAACCAGGCTTGCTCCATTTAACAATAAATTAAAAACATACCTACAAAAAACATGCTACCATTCAATTGATGAATTTTTAAACCAAAAATAAATGAATAAACTACCACACACACATTCTCGTACACAGACATTACACACAGTTAGACCACCACCTAGATGACTTCCTATTCTAAATAAATTGAATTATTATGGCGATCGTATTAATAAAAAAAATATTTATATTTCCGTTTATTTATTTATTTTCTTATCTAATTACATTTTTAAATATTTCTTAAATTCAAATAATAATATTAAAAAAAACATTTAAAAATATAAAAAATTGATGTCCGCCGGTATTGGGAACAGGGTCCAAGCTACCGGCGGTCAGGGCTCCAGAGAGAGGAACCTCCTAACAATGCGAGCCGTGTCCAGGAGTACAGCTTTCTGAATCAAGCCCTTAATCCAGCTGCCTAATGCCCAATTATTAAAATGTGTATATATTATTATTTGAATGAGTAATACTAAATTATTGAAATTATTAATGTAAAATCGTGTCAATAGCATAGTTGTATTAAATTTTTAAATAACCATCAAATTTGCGATGCCTGGAAAAGGCCGCTAAGTTGTAAGTACCTATATTATAATCCGACACGACCGGAGAGAGATCAGGCGTAGGACCAACGGCTTAACGTGCTTTCCGAGGCACGGGGGTAACACACCGCCAACTTCCAAACTCTGGGCTGTTACTACGGAATTCCTAATGGAAAAATCCTATAACACTTTGCCCGACCCGGGAATCGAACCCAGGACCCCACGCTCTGCAGTCGCGCTTGCGACAACGAGACTAACGGGGCAGTCCTATATTATAAACGAACACCAAAATGTACACTTAGATTGGAAATAAATCTTTGACTTTGACTTTGACTGTGAAGGGATTTTGTCTATAGCCTCCGGCCATCCTCCCGACAAAATATGATACAATAGGCGGATCTGCTAAGTACACCTACCATAACAATATAAAATGGAAATATCACATTGTACTGGGATCGATCCATCATCACTGACAGCACAGATATTATAATACTACGCTGACAGGACTATTGTTGCCAAATAAGCCTGATATAGTGGTGATGGATCGAACAGAGCGGCGCGCAATGATCATTGACATAACCATCGAGATATGTACGTTAGTACTTATATCTCGATGGACATAACGGTCCCGCATGACGGGAACCTCGTGAAGGCCGAGAAAGATAAAAAAATCAAGTATCTTGACTTGGCTCACGAGGTTGTCGACATGTGGGATGTGGACTCTGCGATCATTGTGCCGATAGTCGTATCAGCCAATGGCTTAATTGCCAAGAGCCTCGACCAACACCTAAGGAGGCTCTCGTTGGGCAGCTGGATTAAGGGCTTGATTCAGAAAGCTGTACTCCTGGACACGGCTCGAATTGTTAGGAGGTTCCTCTCTCTGGAGCCCTGACCGCCGGTAGCTTGGACCCTGTTCCCGATACCGTTGGGCTAATATTTTTAAATGTTTTATATATTTTTTTATTCTAATATTTAAAAATATAATTTATATGTATGAAAAATGAAATAAAGATAAAAACACATAATTACAGTTCCTATCTAAATAATTATTGCAAAAAACATTTTTTTAATGCAAATTATTTACTTCGAAAGGCGACCAAGAAAAATCAAGTGTTTTTAATATATATAATGAAGTATTTCCGGAGGGGCTTGTAGCTAAGTAACAACAGCCGCAAGGGTCGATCGACCAGGTTAAGCTACGCTTGCTGCGGTTGGTCCGTGGATGGGTGACCATTTTTACATACCGAGACTCCTTCGTGCCTCGGAAAGCACATGAATCCGTTGTTGGTCTCAGCTGTCATTCGTTGATCTTTGACAGTAGTTACGGGTCGTCAGAAGCCCGAAAGTCTGAAAACCAGGCTTACCAAAGGGGTATCGTATTAGCCAGTAACTGCGTTGTGGAGGTCAGATAGGCAGTCGCTCCATGTAAAATACTGGTATTATATAGATAGATACTGGTAGATATAGAAAACTCCGTATAAGTTTGTCAAAACCGGGGACTGAACCTAGGACCTCACGCGCAGTAGTCATACTATAAATCATCTTGCAGCGATAAAAATGCATTTATCATAAAAAATAATGATCAAATTCAGATTAAACGTGATCATAAAATGAGAATGACCGTTCAGTACATTTAAAACAATTGTTTATTAAGAAACTATAATAAAAGAAACAGTTAAGTATACAGTGTGTACAAAAAAGATGTCTGATCCGAAAGGGGAACATAAGTACAGGAAAAAACATTTTACAAAAAAAAAACAACCGAATACCAAAAAAAAAACACAAAAATAGTGAAAAATAACTTTAATTTCTGAAGTCGGTGTCTTTGTTTTTCAATTTTCGTTTTTTGCAACCGACTTCCGAAATTAAAGTTATTTTTCAATTTTTTAGTGTTTTTTTTGGAAATCGGTTGGTTTTTTTTTTGTATTTTTTTTTATTTTTCACTTTTTAGTTGTGGTACCTACCTCACACAAATTCGAATACCACTACCTGCTATGTAAATAACAGTGACTGAGCAACTAAGATATCGTCTACCTACTAAGTGGGAAAAATACGCAATTATTGTAGCCAACTCAAAAACTACGCAAGCAAAGTTAATAAAATTTATATGGGACCACCTCTGAAGCATGACCTACCAAACAAAAAAAGAATCATCAAAATCGATTCAAAATTGGCGGAGTAATCGCGTAACAAATACAAAAAAAAAATATACAGACGAATTGAGAACCTCATCCTCTTTGAAGAAGTAGGTTAAAGAAAAAAATATGGAATTAAAAAAGTTATTGCAATTTGAAATTCACATTTTTGTACCTAAATTACTCCAACTTCATTAGGTATAAATTAGCTAATTTTCTACAGAGGATGTTATGACTTTTATCTACACCCATGCTATAAATCCTCTATAAAAGTTTCTGAAACAGTTAGCTTATAGCCAACATTAAAACATCCAGTGTCATAGTAACCATAATATCATCCGAATGGGTGTTAGGTATATGTTGTACTGAATTTCATAATGCAACTCATTTAAAAAAAATTGTCAATCACGAGCGTTTCACTAAAAAAGCACCGTAATTTAAAAACAAAACACTTTCGAATTCGAAAAATTCGAATTCACGTCGTACCGCGCCATTTTTGTTCGATATTGGTATTGCAAAGAAACTTTTATAGAAGATTCATATCATGGGTGTAGATAAAATCTTGTATGCAACTGTATATAATTAGGTATTAAAACACTCATGTGATACTATTATCACCCACATTCGTGTTTTAATACCCTTAATTACATAGCAGTTGCATAAATAACTATTAGACAACCTCTAGACGACGGCAGCCCGCACCCCATGTAATGAACCGGTAAAATTCCCCATTGAAAAAAAAACAGAAATAGACTCTCAGTATGATTCTTAACAACACCCTCACGGATCGGGCAGGGTTTTTGTAACATGCTACAGCCTCACGGATCGAACAAGGTTTTTATTACATGCTGTATAGATAATCATATTATAATATTGAAGTTACCGGTCAAATATTTACGACTTAGTAAAATACTTACTCTGCGCAAAATCGAAGAAGTGGGTTCGAATTTGGTTATACGGATCTGGATATAGGGATGTTATAGAACTTATGGACATACGGATCTGGAGACGGATACGGATATATCGACATAATATTCTACCGATTTCGGATACCCGAACGGCTTAACGTGCTTTCCGAGGCACGGAGGAGTCTTGGCATGAAAAGATGGTCCATTCACGAACCAACCCCGGCAAGCGTAGCTTAACCTGATGGATCGACCCGTGCGGCTGTTATTACTTAGCCACGAGGTATCTAAAGCAAGTAAAATCCTCAACCAATCTTATGTGGCAATCATACTGTGGGAATTTCTATTTTTACTAGCCACGAGGTACCTTTTTTTTTGTGATTGGGAAATCATCAAATGACTTCTCCCGCTCTGGGCGGAGCGGAAGGGCGTGTCAGACTTTTAATGACTAAAACCCACCCGTGTTCCTTCAGCTGCCTATTGCCAAGGTCCCTTTCGGACTTTCCCGCAATTTCGTACTTTCCCGCAATTTCGGACGTTCCCGCAATCCACGAGGTACCTAAACAAGTAAAATTGGAAATTCCCACAGTATGATTGCCAGAAGAAGATTGGTTAAGGAAAAGGACCCTGAGCAATCTTGTGACAAGTGGTCCATACAATAGGTACATCAATAAGGATGTGGTTAGCATAAATTATTTTTATTAATCCATCATCATCCATCAGAAACGGATTTGAAACAGTTTTGAAAAAATACCGGACAGTTGCGAGTTGAACTCGTGTGGTGAGGGTTCCGTACGATAAATGTGTTTGTTATCTACCATGTTTTTTAGCACGAGAAGAAACGAAACATTGTAATAACAAACTTTTTCTTAAATATATTTAAAATAATATTTTAAAATTATAAAAAAAATATTTTAAAATTATTACATATAAAAATTAAGATCTTACAACAAGCCCTTCCATTTGATACGTCATACGTTGTATGCTTTTTTTTCCAGTTTGCCACCTAATAGTGAACTCCATTTTCAAATTTAATTTATTTACGTTAACACCGTCTGCGTCTGGGTCACAGAAATTAAGATGTGTAGGTACCAAAATCCTAATTCAAATGGTCCAGTAGATTCGGAGCAAATTGGCTGTGACAGACGGACGGACGGACAGACAGACAGCCAGCCAGACAGACACACACACGAGTGATCCTATAAAGATTCCGTTTTTTCATTAGGACGTAAGAAACCCTAAAAAATATATCTTTTGTTTTTGCATTCTCATAACTTCGATATGATATTCACCAATCCGGAGATCCTTTTTGTTAGAGCTAAGATATAAAAAATATAGGTATTAAAAGATGTTTTTTTCCTGAAAGGGTTACAAAATCACAAATGTCAATTTCGGATAAAAATGACACCACTTAAAAGCACAGCTTTTAAGTTAAAGTTGTTACATATACGATAAGTGGAGAACGCGGATATTACGAAAATGATTGTAGTTCAATTATTTTTAGGAATCACCTTGATATTTCGATTACTTTCGATTATGTTGACGTAACTCGTGTATATCAATTTATTTGTTTGTATTGCGGATCTGAAAATAATAAAAAAAAACTGCTACAGGTATCATAAATGAGACGTTATAAATGAGTTTTCCAGTAAAAAAAACACTTAGTATCTCATAAATGATAATATAACATCAATATCTATACTTATAAACATAGAAATATAATTAAAGTGTCTGTTTGTAATGTTAAAATAACAGCTTTTTACTAAAAAATAAAGTATAATTATAAGGTAGGTACATATAACAAAAAAAAAAAAAATTGTCTTGTTTGTTCCGGCTAATCTCCGAAACGGCTGGACTGGGGGCGCCATTGACGAAATTGACAGGCTGAGTTACAGCGCATTCACTCGAGGATGATTCTTGTTTATTTCCCCCCATCTCACCGTGAGCATATTATCTTAGGCGGTGACTAGCATTCTCGAGCGAACTTTAAAATGTCAATGTATAAGCCCACTGATCCCTAATTGCACAGAGGCCCTAGACAAAGTGACGTTGTATTAGCGATAACGATGATGGAAAAGGCAAAACTGTATAGGAATGACATAAGTTATCGAAACGCTTATGTCAATCCTGTTGAAAGTCGTTGTAGAAATACGAAACGCTTACGAAGCGATTGTCACTTGTCTAAGCCCTCGGATTAGATCCAACTTTACATCTACATAAAATCAATCAGTTGAAATCAGTTGTCCTAATAGTAATCTTAAGAACTAATGCCGCCTGTGATACAGGTTTATCCTAGTACACACGGCTACACATCAAGCTATACATTTCCAGTTTATGCTGAGCTCGCATTGTGTAGGATTTCCGTACAATGCGAGGTCAGCTTATACTGGAAATGTATAGCTTGATGTGTAGCCGTGTGTACAGGCATCATACTTTTTAATACCTACATTATTTCTAAGCTTTACACTGTATTTTACCTATTTTTATTTCTTGAATAAACTTATTATTTATTTAATCACGATCATTCAATCTGTAATTATATATTGTTTAAGATTTTCCTGTTATGTAAATACAAAAAGCATTTCTACACATTTATTATAAATTAAAGTCGATTTTCGTGTTTGTCTGTATAGTATGTCTGCGTTGTTCTTCTAAACCACGCAACAGATTTTGATGAGGTTTTCACATCGTTTAGAGAACTTATTCCGAAGGTTAAGTGTATAAAGTTACATGTATAACTAAGAAATCTCTATGTTTTATCAAGTCGTAAAAACCGTGCGAAACAGTCGCTAGTAAATAATAATATGTATGATTGACATAATCTGTGCAATGTGCACCATAGCGATAAAAAATTCATCTTTATAAACTATAAACATAAAAAAACCGGCCAAGTACGAGTTGGACTCCCGTACCAAGGGTTCCGTATCTAAGTATAAAAACGGCAAAAAAAACACGTTTGTTGTATGGGAGCCCTCTTAAATATTTATTTTATTCTGTTTTTTTAGTATTTGTTGTTAAAGCGGCAACAGAAATACACAAAGTGTGAAATATCTGTGAAAACAACTGTCTAACTATCACGGTTCATGAGATACAGCGTGGTGACAGAAGGACGGATAGCGGAGCCTTACTAATAGGATCCCGTTTTACCCTTTGGGTACGGAACCCTAAAAATCTGTTAATTATAGTTAAACTGATGACCTATTGGTCATCAGTTTATCTATAATTAACTCATTTTATAAACATTCGTGAAGACATTTTATCATAGTTATTTAATCAACTAGTTTTTATGGCATGTAATTGTGAGGAACGAATTTTTCCAGTAGGTATGCTATGCGACTGATTGGAGCCTGAGTTTATAATGATGGTATAAGGATAATACTTTAAAAAGAAAAATATCTTTTCTGTATGTCTTTTTAACATTAAAAATCTAAAACAACGACTATGATAATCCGGCTCGAAGGACCAGAAATAAAAATGTAAAAAAAAACATTAAGGGGAAAGAGGGTCGGTCTTTTCTCCATACAAAAAGTCATAATTCGAGGTTCGGCTCTCGTCTATTTCCTCCTCCAATATTGGACCAATTTGAAAGATATTTTATAAATTGAATAAGAAGGATATTTAACGTGCCCCTATGTTTTTCTTTTTTCATTAATAGAATTCGTACAACAGGCCTCTGATGACAGCGGTGTAAACAGTCAATTTCTGCGGGTTCTAGTGCTTCTACAGATAATACATCATCAAAACGGAAAACATAGGGGCATAGAACCATTTGATATTTATTTTACTGTAAAAAATCATTGCCCTAAGGTCATAAACCAGAGAAAACAGGCAAGAGCGTTTGTATGGAGAGGGGCCAGACCCTATTTCCTCTTAATTTCGAAAAAAATAGTGTCGAAATGTCACAGCAATATAGGTCCACCACTGTCCCTTCGGGGATAACAGGCTTGATGGTAGCTTATGTTAAGTTTTAAAACAAAAAAATTAAAAAGGTAACGGAAAAGACAGAGAAAATATTCAAAAAGAGAACGAAGTATAAACATATTACTTTTTATAACTAGGAGCTCGTGGTCTTCAGGTTAAATTACGTTGCCGGGGTTGGTCCGTGACCATCTTTACATACCGAGACTCCTCCGTCACCAAGCTAACCAGTCATACCAAGAGGTATCGTATTACCCAGTTACTTGGTTGTGGAGGTCAGATAGGTAGTCGCTCCATGTAAAGTACTGGTATTCAGCTGCATCCGGTTAGACTGGAAGCCGACCACAACATAATTGGGAAAAGGCTAACTTCCTATGTATCAAAATAAACCGCGAAAATAATGTCAACCGTAGTTCTGATAACATGTTAATTGGGTTGGATTTTGACTGCCCCGTTGGTTTCGTGGTCGCAAGCGTGACTGCAGAGCGTGGGAATCGAACCCAGGACGGGTTCGATTCCCGGGTCGGGCAAAGTGTTATTGGATTTTTCCATTAGGAATTTCGTAGTAACAGCCCGGAGTTTGGAAGTTGGCGGTATGATACCCCCGTGCCTCGGAAAGCACGTTAAGCCGTTGGTCCTACGCCTGATCTCTCTCCGGTCGTGTCGGATTGCCGTCCCATCGGACTATGAGAGTGAGGGAAGAGAGAGTGCACTTGTGTCTGCGCAAACACTTGTGCACTATAATATCTCCCGCGCCGAAGGCTAGTCTCCATTGAGATTGGCCGCCGTGGCCGAAAATACGGTCTGGAGGACTGTTATTATTATTATTAATTGGGATGCGGACTCGTGGTGACACCAGGTTGTAACACCAGTGTGACTAACAGCAATGATTTTCCTGGAGTCCCGGCTCGTGGTCACACCGCTAATATTTCTACACCATGTACCACTGAATTAATGTTTTTGTCACGATTTTAGAAATTAGTTCTCCTCCGCTAATATTATAAAGAGAAAAGATTGTATTTTTGCTTTTAATGATTATACTCAAAAACTACTGGACCGATTTAAAAAATATTTCTCGAATAGAATGCTATTATTATCACTGAGAAACATCCATACTTCCATAATATACTTATCTGTCTGTCTGTATGTTACCTTTTCACGCCACCACTGAACGGATTTCGACAAAATTTGGCAAGGCGATAGATGGCACCTTGGGGAAGGATATAGGCTACTTTTTATCGATATTACGCGCGGGCGAAGCCGGGGCGGGCAGCTAGTATGATACAAAGACTTAAACGTTGTCAAGTCGTGACCAAACATCTTGAAGGCCATGATCAGAACAGTTTTTATTAAGAAAAGATTAATCTAATTGATAAAGATTCTTTTAACAATAGATATCAAACGCTGACGTCTAAAGATGGTGTGCTTCAATCGCACGCGCATGTAGAAATACCCATACAAGTACAATTAGCAGCAAAAGTCAAAGTTTTGTATGTAACTGCTAGCGCCATCTATTTCACATTTTAGACATTATAAATATATGACAATAAATATGTCAGTCTATTAAAAAACTATAAAATGTCTTTTATTAATAATATAATATAATCATCCCACATTCGTTTTCCGAACGTTGTACAAATAGCAATTACTGGTTAGTATACACGAAGTTGTTCCGAATGAATTCGAAGTTGGCCGAGGGCTCTTAGGTCGATAGATTTGTTAAAATCTATCAATTCTAAATCTATCTATCCTCATATACTAATATGAGGTTTCATTAGATTCGTCTTAATTGTGGGACCATAGGCTTTATAATATTTATATATTGCATCTGCAAATACAAAAATATGAAGGAAAAGGTTTTAATAAAAAAAAATACACCGGTATAGGTATCAAATAAAAGCTAGTGAGAGAGAATTTCAAATAAACATTTATTAATAAAAATAAAGCGAGAACAATTATAAAAAATATGTTTTATTGATACTTAGCAATAATTCATGTTGACTGTACATTATCTTAGTTTTTACTCAAGTATCTTTTAAGTAGTTAAAGGTTCTTAGAACAATCCGCATAAAATGAATCCTAATGGCAACGTTTTTTATGCTGGTATGTGATTACAATATTGTTTATTATGTATCCGGCTTGTGGCTTAGTAATCGTTCAGGTTAAGCTACTCTTACCGCGGTTGGTCCGTGGATGTATGACCATCTTCACATACCAAGACTCCTCCATGCCTCGACAAGCACGTTAATCTGTTGGTCCCGGCTGTCATTCATAGATCTTTGACAGACGTTAAGGGTAGTCAGAAGCCCGAAAGTCTGACAACCAGTCTTACCAAGGGGTATCGTTTTACTCAGTAACTGGGTGGTGGAAATCAGGTAGGCAGTGGCTCCATGTAAAATACTAGTATTCAGCTGCATCCGGTTAGACTGGAAGTCTACCCCAACGTAGTTGGGAAAAGGCTAGGGAGATGATGATGCAAAAAAAAATATAACCATATTCAAAACAGGAATTGATTATATGTATGAATAAAATATATACATTGGGTAACTTATTAATACTAAATTAACTAAAAGGACTAACTAACTAAACAGGAATTGATGTAGAAGAACAATGGACCTAGTTTTCTTCCCTGAGGCACCCCTGCTAAATAGTTCCCAGAGATAGAGAAGTTGGATTCATATTTTCTTGAGTTCAGAGAAGCTCAGATAGAGAAGTTGGATTCATATTTTCTTGAGTTATTTTTTTAAATATTATATAATACCTCTCTCTTAATACTTCTTCGCTGCACCGTGCTCTATAGATACCCAGATTATGTTACTATCAACAAAGTTGAATGCCTTGGTCAAGTCCATAAACACCAAAAACACGCTTTTGGGGACTGCTTATTCATATTTTTGGAGTAATTTAATTTACATGCAAGCAAAAGGAGTATGTAAAGATCATAGTAAGTGTTGACATGTAGTTTCTGCCTACCCCCATGGAAAGAAGACATGAGTTTGTATAAGTACATTTATAATGTATGGTATTCATTTACATTGTAAATAAATTATTGTAATTGTATTAGGCCTTAAGTCTGTAGATTTGTCGACCTTTGTACCTTGGATCTACTTGTTGAAAGCCTACACTTTCCTCCCATAACAATTAACACTGTAATTTTAAAATATTGTAAAAACTAATTATTTTCAAAAGACTAACCGTGCAGTTTCTTGGTATGTGTAAATTTTAATTATTTCTAAGGCTTTTTTCGTTCTTCCTGTTTTTCTGAAAAGCAGTATATTGACCAGTGAGTATCGTTTTACCCAGTAACTGGGTTGTTGAACTCAAATAGACAGTCGGTCCACATAGAATACTGGTATTCATAAAATACTCAGCTGCATTCGATTCATTGGAAGCCGATCCCAACACAGTTAGGAAAAGGCTAGGCAGACGATGATTGAGCTCGCCATGTTAATATTTTATTTATTTCAAAGGCTTATTGCTTTAATATAAATAGCACAATGCCCCTTTTCTTATAAAAAAGACAATACATCCGTAGTCATGCGGACGTCCGTCCCGCAGAAGGTTGTAAGTGTATTTAAGTGGCACAACCAGCGGAACGATTACACGCTTGTTAGTTACGTCTCTATTCGGGGAGAGAGATAAAAAGAGCGGAATTTATTCATTAATTGTCTTATAGCGTGTCGGCACGAGCTTTATGAGAAGATTAGACGGACAAATTAAAAAAAAAACAAAGCATTCATTTCAAGTAACCATTTACAGTCAATTTTAAATTGACAAGAAGTCGGTCAGATAGTCAGAAAGGGTACACATACGGGATACGTTCTACAGCGTTGATTCCTATGGAGAAGAACGGGCAACACACTCTTTTTCATAGTTCAACTCAGCCTATCGCAGTCCACTGCTGGACATAGGCCTCTCCCAAGCTGTGCCACAACACCCTATTCTCCACCTTCCGCATCCAGTTTGTCCCAGCCACTTTCTCGAGGTCGTCGGTCAATCTAGCTGGGGGGCGTCCCACGCAACGCTTGTCAATACGCGGTCTGCTCTACCGGCCATCGGTTCTTCGACAAACATGGCCAGCCCACTGCCACTTCAGCTTGCTTACTCTGTAAGCTGTGACGGTAACTCCGGTTCTTTTCTGGATAATTTCATTTCTGATTTTATCCTTCAAAGAAACTCCGAGCATAGCCCGCTCCTTATTGCTCTTTTAAAGTTATTACTCAGTTATCAAAGTGGTAGCCGAAGAACTCAACAGCCCCAGAAGGAGCAGTCGTGGCCCAGTGGTAACGGCTGCGACTTACGAGTGGGTTCGATCTCAAGCAGGCACTTTACATTATGAAAAAAATATTTTCATCACCTAAGCTCTAAAAACAGTGAAGGAAAACATCGTCAGGAAACGCCGCCGCATGTCCTAGAACCAAATATTCAAAGACAATATGACATCCGCGACCCCGAACTCACTGGGCCCGCGTGGTGAATTACTCGTATTATGGCGCACTCCCTCTCACAGAGAGGACGCCTCTGTCCCAGCAGTGGGAACATTAAAGGCTGATTATGATTATGCAACCCCAAAAGCAGGATAATAAATATTTAGTTTCTCTTTTCAATTTCCCTTTTTTTTTTTTTTGGGTGGGGTTAATCATCAAATGACTTCTCCCGCTCTGGGCGGAGCGGAAGGGCGTGTCAGACTCTTACTGACTAAAACCCACCCGTGTTTCTTCAGTTGCCTGTTGCCAGGGTCCCGGTATCCCTTTCGGACTATTCCGCAACCCTGGCAGGCATCGGTCCTAACGGCCCACGGTCAGTTCAATTTACCTGCCACCTTGATTGATGAAAGTATAGCAATGATAAACAACAAAATTAAAATTAAAAAGAAAAAAAAAAGAAAAAATTACAAAGTTGCCTCCAAACCGAGCAATAAACCGCTAGTATTAAAAAAATACTTAAAATTAGGTCATGAAACTTTGCATATTATCTGAACTATATAAAGCAGATACTGTTTTTTTTTAATACATTTTTTTTTATTACGTTTTTTTTAAATTAAGTACACTTTTTTTTCGTTGGAAACATCACCTTAAAAAAAAATTCCTTAACTGTCGTCGGTGCCTTGGAGACGCCAGCACCCCACTACCAACCCCTTACTCAGTACGCGAGCTACATAAAAAGTGAATTTGAGCTGAGGTGTCCGACCCAGTGATCTCAAGTACCCAAAAGCCAACTCAGAGTAGACCTCGCTACTAGACCAACAAGGAACTCATAATATCAATTGATATGTCGTGAGAAAAACCGCAAAACCCAACAAACCATTGAACTATCAATTTAAAATGAAAGTAAAAAAAACCGGATATCAACGATTTATTTGTTCGCCAAAAAATGATTTGCACAATTATTAATTAAGGAAATAAATGCTTCCAATAGTTTTGTCCATTTATTGTTCGCACCATTGGAGACGACCGTGAATGTAATGCAATGACCTTTCGCTTTGTTCAGGTGACCTCTAGTATAAAGGTTGCATACTGTGATAATTTAGGTTATGGTTTAACCGGCTGGTTAGGTTAGGTTACAATAGCGATCTGCCGGGAGGACATTGCGCGGCATATGCTGGCAGAGTGTGCCGCTTGGTAGGAGCCGCCCGCGCCGTGTCCTAGTCGATGGTCGGCGGCGAGGAGTCCTGAGACGCGGTGATTTCAGAAGGAGGCTGCGGAAATCTCAGATCTCTTCCACTCACCCAGCCCGCAGCAGGCGCACCGGGCGTCGGCGGAGGGCGGACAACGCCCTCTTCCAGCCTAAATGGGTCCAGGAGTGACGGACTCGGGGACATCCGTCGCCTCTCACACATCAGGACCCGAGGTGGCGGCGCGTGTTGTTCCACTCGCACCCCTCTTCGTTGCGGAGGGAGTCAAAACATCTCACTCACCCCCTGACAAGAGGAGGCCCGCAGTAGCGAGCCGGCACCAGTCGGGGGTTGCAGTAGATTCTTACATTCCCGCGATCCCCGGCGTACCTAGGTGTAAGTTGGAACAGTGGGGTGGTGTTTAGTCAGTAAGAATCTACATCGCACGAAGCGACGCGCGATTTACTTTTGGGAAGACGCCATTTACGGACTTGAGATCTGAGCCATTCATGAACACCCATCTGTATAGATTGACTTTGCTCCAACCAATTTGGTTCGAGAAAATTGTCAGGGGGCTTACACAGCTCCCGCCACGGTTTACATCTTGCTGTGGAGGCGTTATTATTGGCTGAACTAGTTGGACCTTAAAACATCGTCGTATCGACAAATCCTACTATCCTACTATAATATATAATCCTACTAATATTATAAATGTGAAAGTTTGTGTGTTTGTGTGTTTGGATGTTTGTTACTCAATCAGGCAAAAACGGCCGAATGGATTTGGATGAAATTTGGCAAACAGATAGCTTATAACCTGGATTAACACATAGGATACTTTTTATCCCGATATTCCCACGGGATCGAGACTTACGGGTGAAACCGCGGGGCGCAGCTAGTACGTAATATTGAAGCTAACTCAAAAACTACGGGACCACCTCTAAAGCATGATCTACCAAACAAAAAAAAAGGATCATCAAAATCGATTCATAATTGGCAGAGTAAAGTAACACATAAAAAAAAACATACAGACGAATTGAGAACCTCCTCCATTTTCCCTCCAAGTCGATTAAAAATAAATGATTAACTCGCTAATACAGCTAACCTTCTTTATTTATACAACATACATTCTATTTCGTGATGCGATCGCCCTTGGTCTTACTATTAAGTCCCCCGTGCCCTTTGAATAATTGGCAAAGACTTATCCATGTAATGTTTTTTTAACCGACTTCTTCAAAAAGGAGGAGGTTCTCAATTCGTCTGTCTTTTTTGTGTGTATGTTACGCGATTACTCCGCCAATTATGAATCGATTTTGATGATTATGTTTTTGTTTGGTAGGTCATGTTTTAATAGTTTTCTAATTTGTGTGGGGTAGGTACACACGGCTACTCATCAAGCTATACATTGCCAGTTTATGCTGATATCGCGTTGTTTAAGATTTCCGTACAATGCGAGGTCAGCTTATACTGGATATGTATGTATAGCTTGATGTGCAGCCGTGTGTACAACAAGAAAACATTAAAAAATTAAATCTTACACAACATAAATCTTCAAGTCATAAGGCAGGAAAAATATTATAATAATGTTTGCGGTCGGAGGACGCCCATTAGAATGCAGTGGGGGCCCAGTGATAACGGCTGCGACTTACGAGTTGTAAGGTCGTAGGTTTGATTTGAACCCAGTCAGGCGTTTCACTTTGTGTAAATAATTTTACCAATACTACTCTCTAAACGGTGAGGGAAAACATTGTGAGGAAACCGCGCGGCATGTCCTACACCCAAAAATTCGAAGACATGTGACATATTCTACGCCTTTGCCTTTGTACGGTATTTTTTTTTTTACTTGTGCATAAAGTTTTAATAAATAAATAAATATTCTACCAACTCGCACTGGGCCCGCGTGGTAGATTACAGCCCACTCCCTCTCGAAGAGAGTTGGTCTGTGTCCCAGCAGTGGGAACATTATAGGCTGATTATGCTTAATATGCTCACCAAAAATGCCCTTCTGTCATTCAAATAGGCGCAAAAAGATGAAGAATGAGTAGTTGAAGATGAATAGTTGCAGAATGCGTAGTTGACGGCTATGTGATTGGTCTTTTTCACTCTGTATGTACAATTTATTTAATCTATGTTTATGTCTTTCTTTCCAGACGAGCTCTAGCCATCCCGCCATCAAATGGCCCCTTCTCCCACGACCGCTGCAAGATGTACTCAGCAGACTTCAGCCAAGCCTTAGCTGAAGGAAGAACGACTCCTGACGATGAGTGGGCAGTGGTTCCTTGTCAAAATGGCTGGGAATACAACAAGAGCGATGTGCCTTATGACACTATTGCTTCGGAGGTGAGTTGTTAGATAATCTTTGGAACAAAGTTCCCTATAGCACGTTATACTCTGCACACTTGAGCTTAGGAAGTCGTGGCTAAGTAATAACAGCCGCACGTGTCGATCCATCAGCTTAAGCTACGCTTGCCGGGGTTTGTCCGTGGATAGGTCACCATATTTACATACCGAGACTCCTTTGTGACTCGGAAAGCCGTCGGTCCTGGCTGTCATTCGTAGATCTTTGACAGTCGTTACGGGTCATCCGAAGCCCGAAAGTCTTATGAAGGGGTATCGTATTACCCAGTTACTGGGTTGTGGAGGTCAGATAGGCAGTCGCTCCATGTGAAATACTGGTATTTAGCTGCATCCGGTTAGACTAAGCCGACCCCAACATAGTTGGGAAAAGGCTAGGCAGAATGAATGACCGTAACGTAACTTCGTTAGATTTAACAATATCGAAAAATAGAGAACTGCAACCAATCATTTTTTCGATAGTTTATAATCTATCCATGGGAAACCGACAAATTGTGAACTGGTATCAAACTTGCTTGCGACGTAACGCACCTTGCGCTACTACTAAATAGCCTGCCTAGCTGCGAGCAACTTGAAAGAAGCGCTCGCCGTCCGCTGCCGCGGCAACCCTCGCTTCGCTCGCTCGGCTCGCGCACAGTTCAATACAGTTCTTACCTAACCTATCCCATTTCACTCAGTTCATAATTTTTCGACAGTTTATAATCTAACGGAAATAAGACCGGATTTAAACTGTCGGTTCTCACCATCTCATGCCGCGATCCGACGGTGCGCCATATTGCGGACACCGACGAGCGCGCACGACGCACCGTGGGAAGGTGTACGTGCGGGGTATCGAAGACATTGGAAGTTCCTCGGTGCGCGGTGCGTGGCGGTCTGTGGTCGTCTGCCGTGCGTGTCCGTCCGCAAAATCGCGGATCGTCGGTTATCGGCATTACAGTGACACATGTATATACTCCTGCAGTTCCGTTATAGCACGAAATGCGTTTACATTGAGAGTTAAGTTGCTATACGATTTTTTTGTCTATGGTTTTGCTTGCGGTTAATTGACAAAAAAGCTTAATTATAATGTGTTGACTCCTGTGTCTTATTTGAAACGGTCAATGTCCTATAATTCTTCAGTTCGGTTAGGTATTAATTATTATTTATTTTGTTATTTGTATTTTGTTTTTCATGAACTGTGTCCAAATAAACGTTATTTTTTCTTTCTTTCTAATTATTTACGCTTCGGACTGCCCCGTTGGTCTCCTGGTCGAAACCGCGACTGCTGAGCGTGTGATCCTAAGTTCAATTCCCGCGTCAGGCAAAGTGTTATTGAGTTTTTCCATTAGGAATTTCGTAGTAACAGCCCGGAGTTTGGAAGTTGGCGGTGTGATACCCTGTACCTCGGAGAGCACGTCCTGTGCCTGATCTCTCTCCGATCGTGTTGGATTGCCGGCCCATCGGATTATGAGAGTGAGAGAAGAGAGAGTGCACCTGTGTCAGCGCACACACGCCTGTACTATAAAATCTCCCGTGCAGAAGGCTAGTCTCCGTTAAGATTGGCCGCCGGTGGCCGAAATACGCTACGAGTATGCTACTGCTTCAACACCAAAAATCTGATTGTCAACTTCATTCAAATTCCTTTTTGTTTTTGCTGGTAGAGAGTGCCAATCTGGGCAGTACACCTTACTTTAACGGTGGTTACGGATAGTCAAAGCTCGAAAGTCTTACCAAGGGATATCGTGCTACCCAGAAACTGGGTTGTGGAGGTCAGTCACTCCATGTAAAATACTGGTATTCAGCTGCATCCAGTTAGACTGGATGCGCACCCTAACATAGTCGCAGGAAAGGAACCTCTAGATTGTGGTAATCTTGTTTATCTAGTCGCAGTTGAAATGCTGAGTCAGTATATTACATACAGCATGTAACAAAAACCTTGTCCGATCCGTGAGGGTGTTGTTAAGAATCATAATGAGACTCTATTTACAAGGGTTTCTTATTTTACAGAAAAGAATCGCCGTTTTGTTTCAATCGTTAATTTTAGCGGGTTATAACTTATGGTGCGGACCGCCGTCGTCTAGCCGGTATCTACAAGTCATTACATAATATGACCTCTGCAGTTTGCTAATTTATAATTTATTCTTTTCCCACTGACACAGAATTTTTTGACGCCCTATGAGCCCTTCTTTCTATAATAATTTTTATTTCGCTTTGTATATAATTTTAGTGTTAGATTGTATATAAAAACATATGATGAATAAACAAAATAAATAATCCATTTATTTATAATGAAATTGGAGGAATTTTGGTACAAAAAATGTGAATTTCAAATTGCAATAGGTTAGTTTTTTATTTTCATTTTTTTTCTGCTGATACTTATTGTTGCAGAACCTATGCCCCTTTCGAATCGGACAGGATTTTTGTAACATGCTGTATATTAGTCTATGTGCTGTGTAATGTCAGTGAACTATATTGTAACGCGTGCGCATTAGCGATGTGCTGACACTGAGTAACATGTTAGTTACTCGACTAGGTTTTGTTGTGAAGCCACAGCATTCATCATCTGCCTAGCCTTTTCCCAACTATGTTGGGGTCGGCCCCCAGTCTAACCGGATGCAGCTGAATACCAGTATTTTACATGGAGCGACTGCCTATCGGACCTCCACAACCCAGTAACTGGGTAATACGATACCCCTTGGTAAGACTGGTTGTCAGACTTTCGGGCTTCTGACGACCCGTAACGACTGTCAAAGATCCACAAATGACAGCCGGGACCAATGGGTTAACGTGCTTTCCGAGGCACGGAGGAGTCTCGATATGTAAAGATGGTCACCCATCCATGGACCAACCCCGGCAAGCGTAGCTTAACCTGACGAATCGATCTGTGCGGCTGTTATTACTTAGCCACGAGCTCCTCACACCACGTGAAGCCACAGCATTACACTAAAAAATAATAATGCTTTTGTTTCTAAAATCCATGTGTTTCTCTCCTTTCAGTTGGATTGGGTGTGTGAGAAAGACAACTTGGCGGCGACAGCGCAGGCCATCTTCTTCTGCGGGGCTATAGTTGGTGGGCTGGTCTTCGGCTGGATTGCTGACAAGTACGGAAGAATACCTGCTTTAGTGGGTAAGTAATAAGATTCAATTTTGTTCACTTTTATCAAAATCCAGGCCAGTCTTTGGCGTTGAAAATCATGGAATTATTTTCGAACGGAATTTTATTTTGGAACTGTTAGTCCAGCCACATTTATACAGAATTCTTAAACGGAATTCCATTACGAAATATCGATTCGGAATTACGAAGGCAGCAAATCCATTCAAAATCAAGAATCTATTGCACGTAGAGTAGATAGTTCACCGTTCGAAATTTTCATTCGAAATTCCGAAACGGAATTCTGTTTGTATGTGGCCGGCCTTTTTTGTATGGATTTACTGCCTTCGAAATTGCGAATTGATATTTCGAAACGGAATTCCCGTACCTATGTGGCTGGGGTATGTACACGCGCCAAAGGAGATAAGTAACCAGTCACGCACACATAGCATTCGTAGAGTGAGTGTGTTAATGTCTTCTAAATTATAGTATATCATAATTTCGCAATGTAAAATTAACGCTCTTGTGGCGTAACAGTTAAGCATTTAACCTACAGTAACAAACGGTTTGAGTTCAATCCAAGGTTATACTTAAATATTGTTTTTGTAACTTAGAATTTAATATACTAACTGATAAAGTGATATTCTGACCGGTTTGAGAATCTACAAGTTTCTCGCCTACTTAAAATTATTTGCCAGTTTAGAAGCTAACTACTCGCTTTAAAAATATATTCCTACCTTCAATTGTGAACTTAAGTATGAGTCAGTTCGCATTAGCAACTACACCTACACTCCTTCTTTTGCACTTTTACGAAGTTTGTGATTGTGATAAATTGATTAACTGAGACTATGCATCATTTAACAATATTTCAAAAAGCTCAGATTATTGTTTTGCATGAGCAAAACATTTCTGTTAGTGAAATCGCAAGGCGCCTAATCATATCGGTAAGTAAAATTATTATTAAAAATATTGTATTTTATCGGTGACATAATATCACCGTTACCCAGTAATTTCAATGAGATTGTCCGTTGTGTCTCATTTAACGAATTGTAGTGATTGATGAGTATTTGAAAATAATAGAAAATTACACAGGAGTATTTATTTATTAACTGCATACCCAGTCACTATATCGATATAATTAATAAATAATTACCATTATCATTTTACACAGTATTATAATAAATGTTTCATCTGTATTTTGTAATGAAATATTCAAAAATATAATGATTATGTTTGTAAATGAATAGGAGATAATAATAACAATTTTGAAATGTTTTTTTGTCTAAATTATTTAAAAATGTAAATTGCATATTTTATATGGATAATAATCAAAGGATATTAATTCTAAATATGTGCAGCATTCAGCAATTAATAATAATGCTTAACACTTTTTAGATTTAGATAAAAATATTTTTTTATGTGAATACAGTGAATAATATGTGTCATAATTATATTATATAAATATTACTTTTTTATTATTATTATAAATGTATAAATAATTTCAATAAAATGTAGAATTTATATATGAATTGTCTTTATATATCTTATATAAAAATATATTCTCTTCATTTTATTTATATTGTGTAGGAATTTTATTTCTTAATTTATCATTTGGGAGGTGTATGTTTAGTTCTAATATTTTCACGTTTTTTTGTAGAGAAAAACTGTTCGACTGTGGGTGCATCGTCACGCTGAGACAGGCTAAATAAACCGTCGTCGCCTGCCTGGACCGACACTATTGGCTTACACAAATGCTTCGCCTCGGCACCGTGAGATTGTTGCCACCCATACATATTCGCTAAGACTATCATAACAGCAGCAGCACACAACGTCACTATGCAAACTGTACGGAACCACCTGCGAGCGGACGGCTTGTCATGTTGCAAACCGACGCGGACATTTTTATTATCCACCGTGCACCGTCAAAATCACGAATCGAAGGAATATCAGCACTTCGATTGGCAAAACAATGTCGTCATATTTACTGATGAAAAATGTTTCAAATCAGATAAGGATGGACGAAAAATACTATGGAGAATAAAAGGAGGCCAATACACGGAAAAAAATATTTAATATTATTAATTACGGATCATCTTGAGAAAGTGTAATATCGAAAATTACCGCCGACTTATCGTAATATTTATACTGCCTTTAAATTTCAGACATTTTAACGAATTTAAATCTAATATTTTCCTAGAAACTGTGTTGGTAATAATTATAATACTGTTCCCTATACCGGTGGGTTACTATATTTTATATTTTGAAATGTTGTTATTTTTTTACATTAATATTTTAAAATGTAATTTATAATTATGTTACAACTGAACTACTGACATTACTGCCACTGTTACTGTTGTTTGTGTTTTACTGTCTGTTACTACTTGCTGTTTGTTGTTATAACTGAATAGACGAAATCTTAATACTAGGTATTCTTCAAAACTTTACAGCATATTTAGCCATTATTAAATAAGTCGGCGGTACTGGAGTGTGAGTGATGTTATTGTTACTGGATCAGTTTATATATTTATCTATGTGACATGTTTATTCACTCCGTCCATTGTTTATTATGTAATTGTATAAAAAGATGTAATGGTAATTATGTTCTAAATATATTGTGCATTTATAATAAAACATGTTAACTTGTGATGTTCTTTTATTTTTTAAATTATGATATATAATAAAAATGGTTTTATTTATTTAAGCTATTTTAAATAAATAAAACCATTTCTTAATAAACAGTATTCCAATTGCTTTAACTAAAATTTTAAATCTCAAAAAGAATCACACTTTCAGAGAACCGAACACACTCAGTAGTACTCACAAGTGTTGGTATTATTCGTTGGGCTACGAACGCCTTAGATTTCAACGCGAAATTATGATATACTATCGTGCGCGTGGCTGTCATTGAGCAGTACGTAATGAATCGTCTACACAGCAGCGTTAGTTTTGTAGTGTGCGTGACTGGTTACTTATCTCCTTTGGCGCGTGTACAACTAGTAAGTCGCGGCCGTTACCACTCGGCCACCACTGCTCTAGGTCTTATTTTAGGACAGACCATGGAGCAACGCCGTAGCAAGGATTAAAAGCTAACTGGAAAAAATCAAACTGATAGCTAATTTAGTTTTTTATTTATTATTTGTATGTCATAGACTTTTACACTCTGTCATTACTTAAACTCACGCACTGACTTATTAGTACTACTTGTAACAATGTTAGGACTATTGTAATATCGTATACTTTTACAATCTTTGTAAATATGTGAGCACCATGTATCTTGTAATTAATTTATTCATTATCGCTCCATTTATAATACTTTTTACCTTTTGTGGTACAGTAATCTTATTGCAGGTGCATCGTCTTCACATAAATGTATACAAAATATTGTAAAACATTTTTAAAAGAGTAACGGTGGAGTTTCTTGCCCATTCTTCTCCATACGAAAACTACCTTTTGGAAGGGGCAACTAGAATCAATTCTATTTCTTTGTTTGACGTTCAAAAGTGCCATATATGTGCCTATTTGAAATAAATTATTTGACTATAATAACTATCTAAATCTTTTACTTTTAGGCACCAATCTCCTGGGTTTCATAGCCGGTGTGGGCACATCATTCTGTGACAGTTTCCTGACCTTCGCTCTCTGCCGGTTCTTCGTTGGACTGGCTTTCGACAACTGTTTCACTATGATGTACATCCTTGGTAAGTAAAAAAATAATCCTTACTTAATATTATAAATGCGATAGCAACTCTGTCTGTCGCGCTTTCACGCCAAAACTACTGAACCGATTTCAATGAAATTTGGTACACAGATAGTCTAAGGACATTGGCTACTTTTTATAGACATACCACGCGGGCAAAGCCGCGGGCGGAAGCTAGTTAAAAATAGTTCAACATGTTAGGCTAATGAATAGATGTATCAAACTAACTGACAGACTACACTCAGGCACAGATTAGAACAGGGGCCTAAAACTGCCACATTAGCAATTCCTCTAAAAGCAATTTTTTCCTGAATTTCCAGCTGTCATTAGCAATTCCTCTAATTTGACACAAAAGCAATTCATATTGTGTGGACCATTTTACGAATCTCCTTATAAAACTGTCAAACAGATGAATTATTTCGTAATAATAATATGAATCGCACGCAGATCATTATGAATTGTCAGTTTGTGACATTTTACGATGATTCATAATATTTTCCTATTATAATTCTGCCAAAGCGGCTGTGACGGTTTTTTTTTCTGAATAATTTAAGTAACACTAATTAGAAAAACATAACACAACATGATGACAACTCAAGTATATACCCACGAGGAGAATTGTACACTGTTAACAAGAACGATTTTTTTTTTATATCGTAGACTAATTTGACGTTTCAAGTGATTGTTCTTCGTTTTTTCAACTTCGAGTTTGACATTTGCACCTGTCAAATTAGTCTACAAGATAAAAAAAACAGACTTTAGTTTTACAACAACAACAAATTATGTTATCGTTGTCGGACATGTAACTAACAGCAGCTTTTGTTCATTTCAGTGCTAGAATACGTTGGGCCAAAATGGCGTACATTTGTCGCCAACATGTCCATTGCGCTATTCTTTACTCTGGCTGCGTCACTACTACCCTGGATCGCGCTGTGGGCCGATGATTGGCGAATGTTTGCGATGGGTACAAGTCTGCCGTTCGCATTGGCTATTCTGACACCGTGGTTGGTTCCTGAAAGTGCTAGGTAAGGTTACAACTTAATAAACAGAGTTATTTTAAATTGGCTAGCTAAGGCTGCCATGAGACGGTCTGCATCGCAGCAACCGCATACACACACTAACTGTATGCGGTTAGCGATGGACAGCGTGCAACACTACACGACTGTAGCCGACCGCGTAAAGTTGAAGTCACGACTGTATACAGTTAATATTGACTTTACACGTCTGCAGCCGACATCATGAAGTTGATATCATGACTGAACGAAGCCGAACGTATGCATGCAGTTGAATATATCGACTGCGCGCGGTTGCTGCGGTGCAGTCATTTGTAGTAACTTGATGATTGTATATTTCAGGTGGTTGGTATCACAAGGAAAGATCGACAAAGCATTGACGATTATGAAGAAGTTTGAGAGGATCAACAAGACGAAAATCCCGGACAAAGTACTCAGTGATTTCACTGTAAGTTTTGTTTTTCCTTTGCAGTTTATGAGAAAATTAGTTTTCCAATATTACCTATACTAAAAATAACCTAGCATTTAATTGCATCCGTGCACAGCTTAGCAGGGGAAAATAGTGACACTCATGTGAGTCATCGGGGATTTGTGGTTTTCAACGACATAAAGCGGTACTTCATCGGAGATTCTGTAGGGATACCAAACATTTAGCGTCTTACCACGAACGGACTTACGGACGACGCTTAAGAATGTATTATCTTTAGGCAAAGATATAAATAATGTCGACCTAGATAGACTTTCAAAACTGTGAATTACCCTAATACATAGACCATGACCTGCAGGCGTAGCATGGCGCTTTCTATCTCTACGAAGAATAGACATAGCTTTTTCTATACAAAGTGACAGTTCGTTTCTTCATTTTTGACATCCACCGTAGAAATCTTTCTACAATCTGTCATTTTGTCTTTAATTTCTAACGATCTTTGTCTAGGTCTTTATAGATGTAGACTATTTCGGAAGAAAGTTTTCTATCCTTACTGTCAAAATCACACTGACAACCGATAAATCCTATGATAAAACAAAGAATTCTGAGTCAAATTATGTAAAAGAGTGAATTTCGTAAAAAAGTGCAGTTGTCTCTTTCTATTTTGCTGCCGTCTCGTACTGTCTACTGTCTACAGGAAACGTCATTTTTGTCTACTCTTCCGTCGACAAAACGGTGCTCATGCTACGCCTGGGAATAGAATACATATAGGATACGTTTTATCCCGATATTCCTTCGGGATCGAGACTTCCGCGAGTAAAACCTTGGGGCGCAGCTAATTTCAAATAAACAAAACAAAATACACCTGTGCGAGGCCAAAAGGGCTTCTATCCTCAGATAGGAGCGCTTTTGACCGCAATATCGCAGCATTATGCTACGATATTTAAAAAATAAAAACCGCAACCATATTATTCTGATAGGAACCGCTGTGATCCCACACACACACCTAAAATCTTTAATCAAAACGCTCAAACTCCTTCAGGAATCATCTCTAAAAACCATCAAAGAATCTGAAGCTGAATGCAGAACCTACTCCGTGCTGGACCTGTTCAAGACTCCGAGATTGAGGCGCAACGCCATCCTCCTCATCGTCATCTGGATGGCTATATCGCTGGTCTTCGATGGCCACGTTAGGAACGTTGGGTCCTTGGGACTAGATATATTCTTGACGTTCACTATAGCTTCGGCTACGGAGTTGCCTGCTGATACTTTTTTGACTGCTGTTCTTGATCGGTATGTAATATTATTTCTTTCGTTTTAACTGACTTCAAAAATAAGGTGATTCAATCAGTCTGCCTACCCTTGAGTCTGCAAGATGTTAAAAAAAAAACGCACAACAAAATATGAAACCAACTTCCAGTCGCGGTCTGGGGATCCTGGGGGTCATGACCCCCCCAAAATCATTCAAGCTGTCGAGAGACTGAATAATTTACGTGCTTTACTAACTAAAAACTGTAGTTTCTTGAGCCAGTTGAGCCACAGTGACCCCGATATACATATACAATACAATATACATATAGATATACAAAAAAAAAGTTTTTACAGTACTTATCAATTAGGTAACCATTTCCCTAGAAATATTACTCGGCACCAATGGTGACCCCCCCCCCCCCCAAATCTTGGGCTGCGACCGCGCCTGCCAACTTCTCTATCTGAGCTTAGGGGAATTATAACAGGGGTACCTCAGGGAAGAAAACTCGGTCCATTGTTCTTCAACTTTTTTATTACTTCAATTCCATGTTTGGAAGATGGTTATAATCTTTTTGCGTTGGTTTATACATCATCTTCCTAGCCTTTTCCCAACTATGTTGGAGTCGGCTTCCAGTTTAACCGGATGCTGCTGAATACCAGTATTTTACTTAGAGCATTGCCTATCTGACCTTCACAACCCAGTTGCTGGGTAAAACGATACCGCTTGATAACTGGTTGTCAGACTTACCACTACCCGTAACTTGGTAACTTTTTTTCTCATCAATCCCATGGTTTGGGTTGTCCTTGGAAAGGTCGTTTAAAAATATTGTGTGTTTATAAACCAATTTTGGATTCAGGGATCCGTTTGCGAAATATTAAGCTTTAAAGTGCTAATTTTTATTAAGGCTCTACATGTTACCAAGTAATAATCGACCAACTCAAATTTGCAGTTGCAAAAACATGATTTGTTGATTTCACAAAAATTTATTTGAGTTGAAAAACTTGTTCTCCCATATAGAATGTATGTTAAGTTTGTTCTTGGCATAAATTCATCCCAACTACGGAACCCTTCATTGTGCGTGGTTCAACACGCACTTGGCCGGTCTTTTTTATTTTTTATTGTTGTATTTTCCCAAATAAAATATTTCTCTTTTTTTCTTTTAAATTTTCACTTCTTGTCGGCAGTCTATGACTGGTTTTTTTAACCAATTTCTTCTTCTCTTCCAGATGGGGTCGTAGATGGTTGGCGTGTGGCTCTATGGTCATCAGCGGTATCTTCAGTCTTTTAGCTACCGCTGTACCAGTTGGTAAGTGTTCCTTCATGCAGTCTTTTGTCAAATTCTGTTTTAAGCTAAGCTGGACAGAAATTACGAGTATATTTTGAAGACTTGTCATAGTAATCATACAAATCTTAGTTTTCTCTCATAATTATTACGTATTGATTTGCTTTGGTTGGGGTACGACTTTGATATAAGTCCGCCTTACTAGCTACCACCATCTTGTCTAAGTCTGTCGCCATAAAAACAATGTTAACAGCATTGTTGTGTATCGGCAGTTAGAGGTAAGATAGCCAGTTCCTCTGTGGTTGAGGATTCCGCGTGAAGCTCGCTTCCACCTTCGGCCTGATCATCACTTACCATCAGGTGAGATACAGGGCAAGAGATTTCTACGTTGTGGTTTAAAAAAATGCCATTGATGACTTGACGAAGCTGAACACTGAAAAAAGAACGGAAAAACAAATGGAATTAAAAATTACTGGGAAACATCGCCTATTGTGTTTTGTTGGCTAGCATAATCATAATCAGCCTTTAATGTTCCCACTGCTGGGACACAGGCCTCCTCGCTGTGAGAAGGAGTGGGCCGTAATCCACCACGCGGGCCCAGTGCGGGTTGGTAGATGTCACATATCTTTTTGGTCTAGGGCATGTCGATTTCCTCACGATATTTTCCTTCACCGTTTTGAGAGCAGTGGTGATGAAATAATTTACACAAAATAAAGCGCCTGGCTTGGTTCGAACCTACGACTTCGTAATTCGCGGTCGTTACCACTGGGCGACCACCGCTCTCACTGGGCCACCATTGCCCTAATTGTTCATTAATTATCACAACATTATTTTATGCCCACCAGGTGGACCGTCAGCCTCTCTAGCCATCCTCGGCCGATTCGCCGTCAATATATCCTACAACATAGGTCTCCAGTATGCCGCAGAATTGCTTCCCACCGTTGTGAGAGCTCAGGGGGTCGCGCTGATACATATCATGGGATATGTCGCTTCTATTGTGGCTCCGTTTGTTGTTTATTTGGTAAGTGTGTAGTTAATTGATTCAGGCGTACTGTTATAAAGATAATACAATAGACGTAGATATATTTAGTAACCTATTCCGCTTAACTGGGGGCTAACGGCTACTTTGGCAGAATCATAATAGGAAAATATTATGAATCAAATCAAATGTCACAAACTGAAAATTCATAATAATTGATCTGCGTGCGATACATATTACGAAATAATTCATCTGTTTGACAGTTTTCTATGGAGATTCGTAAAATAGTCCACACATTATGAATTGCTTTTGTGTTAAATTAGAAGAATTGTTAATGAAAGCTGGGATTTCAGGAAATGGATTCCTTTTAGAGGAATTGCTAATGTGGCTGGTTTAGGCCCCCTGTTCTGACTGTTTTTCTGTAACGCAGAGTTTATACGTCGCGAATGGTCAATCGTCATCCTGAGTATGCCTCGCGCCTCGTTGAGAGGTGAAACACGTGTCATTTTTTATGGCTCTTGAGGAACATTTAAGCGGAATAGATTACTAAATATATCTACGTCTGTTGTATTTTGATACTTAACTGAGTGTGTTTGAAGTCTTTCGTACGTTCGAACTTACAAAAGTATCAATAAAATTACCTTTTCTCATCTTCCAGGCTAATGTATCCCAGGATCTGCCACTCCTTATCCTGGGCGCGCTGGGAATAGCTGGTGGTCTGCTATGCCTGTTCCTACCAGAAACCATGGACACTGACATGCCTCAAACTCTTCAGGATGGAGAGAACTTCGGAATGGACCAGAAGTTCTGGGACAATCCTTGTTTCCCCAGGTAAATTCAAATTCAAATGTTTTAATTCAGACCAAAAGATCTATACAGTATGCAAGGGTAAACACCGTTGTCACTCCAACCATGGGTAGTTGACTTAAATATAAAAATAAATGGCCTTGTAACAACAACAAAAAAACCTTATTTTCATTAAAAGATTTTAAAAAGTAAATATCCGTCACTGTCCCGATACTCATGGATACGCGTTCGCAAGAGCTCCGAAACAGCTGACGGCTGGTCATGTTACGTCCCGCGCGCCCGCGGCTAGGTAATAACAGCCGCACGTGCCAATCGATCAGGTTAAGCTACGCTTGCCGGTCCGTGTATGGGTGACCATCTTTACATACCGAGACTCATCCGTGCCTCGGAAAGCACGTTAAGCTGTTGGTCCCGGCTGTCATTCGTGGATCTTTGATAGTCGTTACGGGTCGTCAGAAGCCCGAAAGTCTGACAACCAGTCTTACCAAGGGGTATTGTATTACCCAGTTACTGGATTGTGTTGGTCAGATAGGTAGTCGCTCTATGTAAAATACTGGTATTCAGCTGCATCCGGTTAGACTGCAAGCCGACGCCAACATAGTTGGGAAAAGGCTAGGCAGATTGATACAACCTGCAAATTGCAAAAAACGTAAGAAAATTTGAATTACACGGGCTACCCTGAAGCTTTCTCTTTAACGGCTGGCTCTTTAGCTAATGCGACCTATCTCTTTACAGGAAAAAAGTAGAAGCAGAAGAAGGCGACCAACCCGGCAGATACACCAAAAGATCATCCGTCACCACCACCAACGAACCCCAAGAATTCGTCAGAGCAGTTCCAAGTGCTATCGGCTCTAGAGCATCCATCAGGGCATCTATTAGAGCCTCAACTAGAGCTTCAGCCAGAAGACGCGAGATAAGCAAGGATAGGAACGTTGTTTGAGCAGGCAAATAATGATGTAGCTTATAGCCAAATTGTACAAAATTGGGTTTGAGACAACCCTGCGCCAAGACTGGGATAGATGGTAGAATTTGATGGTTTTTGTAAAAGATTTCGTATGATCTCAAACTGAAATTGTAGGGTCCTATTTTGTTCCGAACGAATTCTTGGTCAGTTTATCCAGACAAATCTCCAAGTTGGTTGTTGTGATTGGTCGAATGAAAACAGATTCACAAAAAAGTTGATATATGAGATTTGACAGCAGATAAAATTGGTTAGCCGTTTGACGTTTGTTTTTTTTTAAGAAAGAGATAGTGTGCTTTGTCTCGCTCTATCATCAGAGACAGCTGGGTGGGTATTACACTATCATAAAATATTATGATCATAGATCTACGAGTTATAACGACATTTTATTTGGAGGGGATATGTGTAATATCATACTAAATATTAAATAAATACTAAATATACTAAACAGGTAAAAAACCCATAATATGTTTATTTTACAATTTCATTATATCTTTGATCATAGATTTATGATTGTGTAATACCATTAGCGCCAATAATGAAAATAAAAATTATAAAAGCACTTTTATATTAGCGGCAGCGGAAAAAAATAGGACTGAATTGGAATGTAATACCTACAAATGTATATGCGTTTTGCCCTAGGAATGAAAATAATCGTAAAGACTTGTCTTTTGAAAACGTACTAAAAAATTGGCATTTATTAGGACGTGTCTTAATAAAAGTTTAGGAATATTAGATCTGAATTTTCCCTTTTTGTTACTCCAATCCAAGATATTATTATTATTTACATTAAAAACTATTTATTATTATTTAAATGTAAAGTACAAATAATATGTATTTTTTATTTGCAACCATGTGAAACAAAAATGATAAGTATTTTTATTATTTGTTTGATTTTTTATACCTATTGCAAACAGCACCTATTTTTCTTTTTTAATGAATTTGGTTTGTGATTTTTATAATATTTTTTGTCATGTCAGACAAAATTAGACTAAATTTTTTTTTGTTTTAAGTTAAATTTAAAAATGATATTCGTTTATAACAGCAATGCTCTCTTTAAAAAAAAAATTGTGATTATTTTTCCTGGAATGTAATATTATAATTATATTTACCCTGTCATCCAGGGGAATGCTTTATAATGAATTTAATTTAATTTTAATAATTATTTTTGTACATAAATTCTTGCCTAATTATTTAAATGTGATAGTTACCAATGTTAAATCTATCTTAGATACCTACATTTTATGTCGTGTTTTGTGGTTTGTCTTAGAGTTTAAAATTAGTCTGAAATAATTATCAGCTAGAAATAATTATTGAATTCAGATGAAACATATAAAATCTGTTTAAAAAAATAATAAGTACGACCGATGAATCATGGCTTGTCTGAACATAGGCTCGGCGAACTTTCACGCATGTTCTCTCACTCACACTCCCCCAATGTCACCATTTGGTTCTCATGTTATTGCGCAACCTTCTGCGCAAAGTTCGGACCGGCCATATTGTAAGCAAAATATCAGCCATTTCTTTTTTTTCCATGGCCAGTACGACCTGACGACTTTGCAAAATAAAATTATATTAATTTATTTTTTATTATTCAGACTAAATTTTTAGCTAAGACGCCTTTATAGGTTCATACCTATTATGTATAGTAAAAGTTAGTTACTTAAATATTTAACTTAAGTTTTACTATAAATTTAGTGTAAATAATATTATTTTAAGAAAAAAATATGTACCTAATTATTATTTCTTTTAAGTTATTTTTTTTGTTGATTGGTTTCAAGTCACTTACTTTGAAAGAATAATGCACTCAATTCTACACTAAGTTACTTATCGGAAAATATGGATTCTAAAACATTGACACCGAGAAATATTTAATTGACCCTCTAAAAACTTATTGACACTTTTTAAAATAATTACGCGCTACAAATATGCAAATCTCTACTATTATTTTGTCTAAAAATAATCAATCAAAAATTATTTTTTGCTTAATTAAATCGAATCATTTTTTAGAAAAATACATAAACAAGCTTAAAAAAAAATAAAAAGTAGAAACTTGTTTGCAAATAATATTATTGGGGTTAAAACCAAAAAAAAAAAATTTTTTATTAAGAAAAATAAGTGACTTAAAAATTAGTAGCAAAATATTTCTCGCAATAATGAGCAAGGTGGAGACGACAATACGACAAAAAAAAATAAACTTCGTGTATCTAGTGACGTTCTCAGTCTGCATACGAACGGGTTGCGGGAAAGTCCGAAAGGGTAACCGGGACCTTGGCAACAGGCAACTGAAGGAACACGGGTAGGTTTAAGTCAGTAAAAGTCTGGCCCTTCCGCTCCCCCAGAGAAGCCAATGATGATTGCCCAAGTGCAAAAAAAAAAAATCTGCATACGAAAATTCAAGTCAAAGATCGGAAAACCCATAGTCGTGGGTTGCCACTATTACATTAGTTTGTTTGAAAAATCGCATTTTCAATAAAATTTCATTATTAGGATTTACTTGATAGTTTCAAAGTACACCTATGCATTCGTATTGTCGTCTCCAAATTGTATAAATAAAATATTTTTGTGACATTTAGCAGTATTTTTGTCATTTTGTATAATTGCTGCCATTTCTGTTCGGTGCAAAAAAAATTAAAATAGTGAAAATTCTGTGATAAAAACGGACAATACCTTACTTTTAATAAAATAAATATTATTCAAGCTTAAACAGTTTTTTATTATTTCACAACCCGACTGCCCCAGAAGGACATGGAGACTTGTAGAGTTTAAAATCTCCCTGTAAAAAGTTGTAAATAAAATTATTGATTGTATACATCTTTTGCTAAAGGTTCTATTAATTTGCGGAGAAAATCGATTTTTTTCAATGAAATAAATGTAAATTATTTACGTTAATAAGGATATAGACGGGAAAATAAAAAAGATCTATTTAGTCTGTCATTCAGATAATAAAAAAATACATATTAGACACGTCTTTTTTGTTATACCAAAGTCAGATATCTTTTATCCGTGGAATAATAATGGCGTCTGACAGTTTTTGTATGGAAAAACTGTCAAAAATTCAAAATTTAGTCGCGAATTTTACCAAACTTTTATACCGAGTATTAGTCTTATACTAGTACTTATACTCGGTATAAAAGTTTGGTAAAATTCGCCCTAAGTTGTGTATTTATTTATTTCGATATATATTTATGAAGTAGGTATGGATGTATATTTGTATGTAAGTGTATGATCATATTATTTGTTCTAGTTTATTAAGTGAATTGTTTTGATTATATGTATTTTACTTTCTCTTGAATTTTACACACGGTGTCTACATCTCTTATCTACTTTCCTATCGCAGGTGTGCTGGAAGAGATTTCTTTAGAAATAAGCATCACCTTTGTACGTTTTTTCTGTTCTTTTCTTCTTTTCTGTTTATTATGTGTGTACATAAATAGTTAAATAAATAAATTAATAAAAAATGATTTAGTTATAACGCATAAAAGTTCGAACGCTACGTCACAAGTCAGTATAAAATCTACCGACCAGTGACGTCTTGCCATTATTTTTTTAATACGTAAAAAAAGAATAAATACTTGTCATATGCACATGTCCAATATTTTTTTAATAATCTTTATGACGGACAAAATTTTTTTTTGTCAACATCCCTGTTTCTTTTTAATTTATTTCAAAACACCAATTTTCTTTTTTTTATATTTATTTTTATTATTAAATGCTCAAACATTGAAATAACATCTCAAAGTCTGTTGCTATGCCGTTTATCAGTTAAACTAATTACGATCTTTATGGATGATATCACTACGTGCATGCGATGCGCCAATGTGTTTATAACAACCATAAAGTGGATTGTATGTTTGAAGATATTAGCGCAAAGTTCTACGCGTGTGTGGTGAATTATGTCGGCGCAGTTTCAAGACTATGGTATTGCGTCATTGACTATTGTCACTATTTATTTATTTATCTCAAGCAACAGGACTCATAGTGTTAGTAAAACCATTTGTGACATCACTGCTGCATGCATGGCTAATTAATAACAGCCGCACGGGTCGATCCATTAGGTTAAGCTACGCTTGCCAGGGTTGGTCCGTGGATGGTCGACCAGTACCGAGACACCTCCATGCCTCGGAAAGCACGTTAAGCCGTTGGTCTCGGCTGTCATTCGTAGATCTTTGACAGTCGTTACGAGTCGTCAGAAGCCCGAAAGTCTGACAACCAGTCTTACCAAGGAGTATCGTATTACCCAGTTACTGGGTTGTGGAGGTTAGATAGGCAGTCGCTCCATGTAAAATACAGGTATTCAGTTGCTTCCGGTTAGACTGGAAGCCAACCCCAACAGAGTTGGGAAAAGGCTAGGCAGATTGACTGCTGCAAGGTGACAGGCCCAGCCGATAACCTTGCAGCAGTGGCTCAGAAACGCTCAATCTAGCCTGCTAGCTATCATAGACAGTGTCAAAAAGGACTTGATGGTACAGCTTACCGCAGGTCAGACCAGTGAAATGTTGTCACGTGATCACTGACCGGCTTAAGTCACGTGATCGTTGGCTCACCTGTATTTGACGTGTTCAAGGTAAAAATTTAAAAGTAAGTAATAAAAACTAAAACCCAACTACGCCTAAACAAAACATTTTTAAAACTTTTTTATATATTTGGCAAATACTAGGTACACAAAAAAAAAAAAAAAAAAAAAAAAAAAACGGTATAAACAAGACACCACAGACAGACAAATTAAAAATCCGGAGTCACACGTGTTTGGGCATAAATCGAACAGATTACGTGTGACTCCGGATTTTTAATTTGTCTGTTATTTTTTTATTTGTTCGTGAATGTTATTTGTGACGATGCGATGGAATGATCATTTTAAGCGGATAGTCCATCGCCGAGGCCGGGCTAGGAAGAGGTGGCGAGACCACCTCTTCCTAAGGCTCCACAAGGGTTTGAGGTGGCCCTGGAAAAGGATGCTAGGATTTGGAGGAGGCCTTTGCTCAGCAGTGGAACAGAGTAGGCTAACATAAAAAAAAAGTTCATCTTATATATCAACATCCTACAGCAGTTCAGTGCTAGAAAGCGAATATTATAAACGCGAAAGTTTGTAAGTATGGATGGATGGATGGATGGATGGATGGATGTTTGTTACTCTTTCACGTAAAAACTACTTAATGGATTTGTATGAAATTAGGTAAACAGATAGTTTAGAACCTGGATTAACACATAGGATGCTTTTTATCCCGATATTCCCACGGGATCGAGACTTGCGCGGGTGAAACCGCGGGGCGTAGCTAGTTTATAATATGTACGTAAATATAGATATGTATAGATACACAATAGCAGCAGCATGAAGACAAAAATAACTGAAATAACCATGGCAACTACTTCTAAACAACAGTCAACAATTGGTCGCCACCTAAAAATAAACATTGACTGAAACGTATTAATTGTCACCATAGCCTTGTCTTTTCTAAGGCCTGAATTCTTCTTACGCTGATGTCGGTCGCGTACACGTAGCACCGTAGTACGCGCCGCGGACGTCATAGTCGCAGTATGGTGTTATATAGAACACAATGTATATACGCACGCGCGACTGACGTACGCGTAGCACCGTAGTACGCGCCGCGGACGTCATAGTCACAGTATGGTGTTATATAGAACACAATGTATATACGCACGCGCGACAGACGTATGCGTAGCAACGTAGTACGCGCCGCGGACGTCATAGTCACAGTATGGTGTTATATAGAACACAATGTATATACGCACGCGCGACAGACGTATGCGTAGCAACGTAGTACGCGCTGCGGACGTCATAGTCACAGTATGGTGTTATATAGAACACAATGTATATACGCATGCGCGACCGACGTACGCGTAGCAACGTAGTACGCGCTGCGGACGTCATAGTCACAGTATGGTGTTATATAGAACACAATGTATATACGCACGCGCGACCGACGTACGCGTAGCAACGTAGTACGCGCCGCGGACGTCATAGTCACAGTATGGTGTTATATAGATCACAATGTATATACGCACGCGCGACAGACGTATGCGTAGCAACGTAGTACGCGCCGCGGACGTCATAGTCACAGTATGGTGTTATATAGATCACAATGTATATACGCACGCGCGACAGACGTATGCGTAGCAACGTAGTACGCGCCGCGGACGTCATAGTCACAGTATGGTGTTATATAGATCACAATGTATATACGCACGCGCGACAGACGTATGCGTAGCAACGTAGTACGCGCTGCGGACGTCAGCATCGCAGTATGGTGCTGTATAGAACACAATGTATATACGCACGCGCGACTGACGTACGCGACCGACATCAGCGTAAGAGGAATTCATAGGCCTAAGGCCTGAATAGGTATGTATATATACAGAGGCCTAAGGCCTGAGCATGGGAAATTAAAAATTATTTCTTTTCTATCTTGTGATTGAGAACTATGTAGGCTTAATAGACTGTAGATTTGTTGAACATCTTCTATTTTGTTAAGTACCTGGTACTTGTTGAAACCTCCCATACCTATTAACACTAAGGAATTTGAAAAAATTATAAAAGCCAATTATTTTTGAAAGACTAACCGTGGAGTTTCTTGCCTGCTCTCCTCCATAGGAAACGACAAATTGGAACCGTGCACCTAGCTTCTGACGTTTCATAAGTGCCCATGTAGGTTTATGTGAAAATAAAATATTTCGATTTATGATTATTTTAGAAAAGGATTAATGTTCACGCGGGCGAAGCCGCGAGCAGCAGCTAGTGTTAAAATATATATTGTTTATTATGTATTTGAGCAATGGGCTATGCTCGGAGTTTCCCTGCGTGATCGAATCAGAAATGAAGAGATCCGTAGAAGAGATCCAAGACAACCGACATAGCCCGAAGTATTGCCAAACTTAAGTGGCAGTGGGCAGGGCACATTGCTCGCAGAACAGATGGTCGATGGGGCCGAAAGGTTCTGGAGTGGCGCGTATCGGAAGACGTAGGCTTGCAAGGCCCCACAGGGTGGACCGATGACCTGAAGGCCGCGGGAATGCGCTGGATGCGAGAAGCACAAAACCGGTCGAAGTGGCGGTGCTTGGGGGAGGCCTATGTCCAGCAGTGGACGTCTTTCGGCTGAAATGATGATGATTATGTATTTATTATTCGCAGCTCATGCAGTCCTTTGATGTCTTGCGTTTTTACGTCGTCGCTAACAAGACTTGATTGAAAGTAATACTCCGAGTTCAAATAGACAAAGATTATTAGTCGGAAAGTCGATATCGACATTTGTAAATTGATAGCGGTGTAGGCAGAATACTGACATATGGCAAGAGCATATTACAGAGGGCCTAGACAAGTGACAATCGCTTCCAAAGCGTTTCGTATTTCTACAACGACTTTCAACAGGATTGACATAAGCTTTTCGATAGCTTATGTCAGTTCTATACATTTTTGCCTTTTCCATCATAGTTATCGCTGATAGAATGTCACTTTGTCTAGGGCCTCTGCGATTAGTGTACTGTAAGCTAAACTTTAGTACGGGGCGGAGCGGAGTGCGGCACGTCTTCGTAGATGGCGCTAAACAGTTGCATCGAGCCGCGCTGCATCACATTTAAAAAAATAAAGCAAGTTATTTGTAATAACAAAAATCCGACTGCAAAAACACATAACTATACTAGTTTTTTTTTTTTTTGTTGTTTGTGTATTTTGTTTGTGCAGAATAAAAACATTTTCTTTCTTTCTTTCTTTTCTTTAATTGATGAAATGAGAAAAACAAGCATTAAACTTTTTGAAGGCGGTTTTTTTTTTTTAAATTTTTTCTCATCATGTTTGACTATCTGCGAATGCAATCGAAAATCTTAGTCTTATGCGACACGCGAATCAATGGAGCAACATCATTAATTAAGACACTTGTACACTTGATTGTGTCCCTTAGTAACCATGACTTTCTGCAACCAGTTCAGGAGTCACCAAATGGCGGACCGCGGTCTGTATCCGGACCGCCCCTATTCTGTGCGAGCCAGGAGTGACCAAATGGCGGGCCGCGGTCTGTATCCGGACAGCCCCTATTTTGTGCGGGCAAGGAGTCACCAAATGGCGGAGCGCGGTCTGGATCCGGACCGCCCCTATTTTATGCGGAGCAGGATTCACCAAATGGCGGGCCACGGTCCGGATCCGATTATATAAATTATTTTTATTAGCCATTACTGTCCCACTGCTGGGCAAAGACCTCCCTACTCTCTTTCCACATCTCTCTGTTAAGAGCTGCCAAGGACCAAAACTTATTGAAGTAGTCCAGGAAAATAAAATAAAAAGTATCCAAACTGTCCAATATTCACTGTCACTACATATTATAAAACAAAGTTCTCCGCCGCGTCTGTCTACTCAAAAACTGCACCGATTTTCATGCTGTTTTCACCAATGGATAGAGTGGTTCTCGTGGAAGGTTTAGTATATAATAACCGACACCAACGCGGGCAAAGCCGCGGGCATCAGCTACTAATATTTATAAATGCTAAAGTGAGTTTGTTTGTTACGCTTTCACGCTAAAACGGCTGAACGGATTTGGCACATGGATAGACCATGACCTGGAATAGGACATAGGATACTTTTTATCCCGATATTCCTGCGGGATCGAGACTTACGCGGGTGAAACCGCGGGGCGCAGCTGGTTATATTATAAATGCGAAAGTGAGTTTGTTTATTACGCTTTCACGCTAAAACGGCTGAACGGATTTGGATGAAATTTGGCACATGGGTAGACTATGAACTGGTATAAGACATAGGATACTTTTTATCCCGATATTACCGCGGGATCGAGACTTATGCGGATGAAACCGCGGGGTGCAACAAGTTTCGTATAATTTGACAGGAGATGCGTTCTAGCTGGTTCATGATAGGTATAATTTAACTAATAGGGAATATGCATGTGATTCACATATGGGTCAAATATATTTTTTTATAAACTATATTACTTCAGAATTATGCCTCCATCAATATTTTTGAATAAAATTTATTTTTGAGCGAGTAATTATTTTTTTTAAAGTGCCAAATAACTGTGGGTAATTCAAATACTTGAAATGCTAAGAGCGGATGTGACGTAAGAATCCGGGATAACAATCAAAATGTCAATGTCAAGTCAATCAACAAGTGTCAAGTTAATTTCAAACGCTCCTACAAAAAGGAGTGTTTGACGTTGACTTGACAGTTGTTTGTTTTCACGGACTGTGACGTCACCACACCAAGCGCGCCAAATGGAGGGCGTTTAAATAGCCCGAATCGGTTGGATATTTTAAAAAAATATTTAAAGTACTTTAAATTGCTTTTTTGCCGTCGAATTTTTTTTACTATTATTTGACGAAACTAGCGAATAAAAATATTAAATTAAATACCTACATGCATATTCCCCATTGTTGTGCTCGAACACAAACAAATCAGTCTCAATAGGATGTTACCAGTTCTTACTAACTAAGAAAGACTTCATTAGCTAAATATTTTTATATTGGTTGATGTCATCATTTGTCTAGCCTTTTCCTAACTATGTTGGGGTCGGCTTCCAGTCTTACCTGATGCAACTGAATACCAGTATTGTAAATGAAGCGACTGCCTATCTGACGTCCACAACCCAGTTTCTGGGTAACACGATACCCCTTGGTAGGACAGGTTGTCAGACTTTCGGGCTTCTGACATATCATGGACTTTTGCGTATTTGAACCCTCAACCTCGTGCATGAGAGATGAGGTATAACGCGCACTGGGCCATCGCGATAAATCCAAATACTACCTCAAATTGCTTAGCATGATCCTCCGTTATATCGAAAATACTCTAGCATTAATTTTGAAACCAAATCAAATCAAATCAAATCGTTTATTTGTGATACATGGGTTACATATACGGGAAATAATACGGGATAATAATATAATAATACGGGATATAATACGGGAAATAAATATACAACATTACTTTTTGTTTATGCTTAACCCGAAAAGGGGTCATTGAACTCATCATTTATTACACTGTTCAACCAATTTGAAAACACAAGGCAACATACAAGCCAAGCGCACAATATTAAGACCTCCACAACCCAGTAACTGGGCAATACGATACCCCTTTGTAAGACTGGTTGTCAGACTTTCGGGCTTCTGACGACCCCTAACGACTGTCAAAGATCCACAAATGACAGCCGGGACCAACGGCTTAACGTGCTTTCTGAGGCACGGAGGAGGTTCGGTATGTAAAGATGGTCACTGGATCGACCCGTGCGGCTGTAATTACTTAGCCACGAGCCCCTCCCATTAACTTGCATACACAACTAGGTTCGTGGAAAAAATCTATCGCAATATAAAACTTAAAACGTCATTAATTTTCTCAAAAACTTCCAATTTGACTACGTCCGTCAAATTGTCCTTGAGCCATCTCAATTCCGACGATCAAAACTAGGCATGTTGTTACCCGGACAACTAAAAAAACATAATAATTAACAACAACCATAAACAAAACTAGTAGAATCCTATATTTACTTAAACAAACTGACTGACATGTCTTTAGAAACAATTAATATTATCACTAAACGTACAAAACGGTTTCATTCAGGCTGTAACAGCGATCGCCTTTGCACGTTTTCAAACGCTTATTTTTCTGTGTTCTATTTTTAGTCTGTGGCATAGCGTCTTTGGCGGGAACGACGGAAAAAAGTTGGTGAGTCATTAGAATTTGTTTAGACTACCTGTGCCCTCGGATTTGGTTGTTTATTTAATATTTTGTTAATTTCTTTCGTTTATTATTTTTTAATTTCAGTGACTATTTGGTCTAGTGTTAGGTATAGTCGACATTCATCTTTGATAGTCATTACAGGTAATCAGAAGCCCAAAAAGTCTGGCAACCAGTCTTACCAAGGGGTATCGTGTACCCAGTAACTGGGTCTTGAAGGTCAGCTATGCACTCACTTTATGTAAAATACTATTGGTATTCAGCTGCATCTGGTTACACTGGAAGCCGACCCTAACTGATTCTCCTGCCCTTATCCCAATTTATTTGGGATCAGCGCAATAGGTCTTTTTTCCCATTCTTCTCTAATACCGTGCGTTTGCACTGACGAAACATTCACGGCAAAACATGTTGAAATCTCTAGTTCCTGTCAAAAATTTTATGGAACATTGACAGTAGGAAATATAGATTTCAACATGTTTTGTCGTGAATGTTTCGCCAGTGCAAACGCAAGGTTAGTCGTCGACTGTGTAGTCACTCTCTTTCTAGCCATCTTTCACACAGTGTTATGTTTGGAAGTCGACCACAACATATGTAGTTGGATAAAGGCTAGGGAGATTGATAGATTAAGGTAATTATAGTTAACTTTAAAAAAAAACACGCAGTTGAAAAATAACTTTAATTTCGGAAGTCGGTGTCAACTGCGATAAAACATTTTACAACAAAAAACAACCGACTTCAATAAAAAACACTACAAAGTGGAAAATAACTTTAATTTCGGAAGTCGGTGTCTCTGGTTTTGAATTTTCGTTTTTTGTGCACCGATTTCCGAAATAATTTACTCTAATTAACTAACTTATTTAATATCTAATTAACTAACTAAATTATTTACTCTAATTACTAATTATTTACGAAAGTTATTTTTCACTTTGTAGCTACTTACTGTTTTTTTTTTTTAAGTCGGTTGTTTTTTTTTTGTTTCTGATTTTCTACTCTTTAATTAGGTATCTGCACATTTCTATAGCACTACTTGCTATGTAAACAACAGCAACCGGAAATATTATAAAATCATCAAGATACACAAAGTGGATTAAATACTTATTATCAAAGCTAACTCAAAAACTACCCAAGCAAAGTTAATAACATTTTTATGGGACCACTGCGTAAACTTCTTCGACCAAATAAGAAAAAGATTTTTTTAAATCGGTCCACTCGCCATTATTGACGACAATATCAATGAACTGGAAATTAATAACAGCCGCACGGGTCGATCCATCAGGGTAAGCTACGCATGCACGCCGGGGTTGGTTCGTGGATGGGTGACCATCTTTACATATCGAGACTCCTCCGTGCCTCGGAAAGCACGTTAAGCCGTTGGTCCCGGCTGTCATTTGTGGATCTTTGACAGTCGTTACGGGTCGTCAGAAGCCCGAAAGTCTGACAACCAGTCTTGCCAAGGGGTATCGTATTACCCAGTTACTGGGTTGTGGAGGTCAGATAGGCAGTCGCTCCATATAACGCCCTACTGCAGGTCCAAAATTGGTTCACTGCTAATAATTTAGTATTAAATGGGAAAAAAACTAAATGCATGAGATTTGCTTTACCGAATGTTAAAAGTAGTGATTGTGACATAATATTGAATAGGGAGAAACTAGAATTCGTCGATAAGACTGTTTTCCTGGGGATCACACTCGACTCAAGGCTGCAATGGGGTCCTCATTTAACATCTCTTGCAGGACGGCTAAGTTCAGCAGCATATGCTGTGAGGAAAATCCGTCAATTCACTGATGTAGATACCGCGAGGCTAGTCTATTTCAGTTACTTTCATAGTATCATGTCTTACGGTATTTTACTATGGGGACGGGCTGCAGATATCGAGTCTATTTTTATTCTGCAGAAAAGAGCTATCAGAGCAATATATGGCCTCCGTATGCGCGATTCTCTAAGGGAACTGTTTAAAGATATTAACATCATGACGGTACCTTGTCAATATATCTACGAAAACATCATGTACGTAAAGAAAAATCTAAGTCTTTTTAGTAAAAGAGGTGAAAAACACAATTATAGGACTAGGAATAGGGACCAATTAGTTCAACCGGGCTTCAGACTGGCTAAAGTAGACTCATCCTTCATGGGGTACTGTTTAAAATGTTACAATAAAATACCTCCCCACATACTCCAACTGAATGAAACAAAATTTAAATCTTGTATAAAACGCACACTATGCCGCCAAGCATATTATAAATTGGGGGATTACATCACTGACAAAAATGCTTGGCTCAGCGCTGGTCCAGCTCCACAGGGCGCAACAACTAATTGATTAGCATACGAAAATATTGTTGGAGCTGCTGAAGATTGTAAAAACTATCTTTATATTGTATAAATTCAATCTCCTAGTATTGTATAACTGCATAGCACATGTGTGTGAGCACTATGTACTTACCTAAGTACGTTAAAGCTACCATTTACTAGGTACGTCTTTCATTGACTTGAATGTGCCCTGGCGGCTGAAAGCATGTCATGCTCACTTTAATGTCTCGCTGGTGGTGGCGTGTGTGTTGGATCATTAAGTTCCCTTCAAAATGGTTGAGCTGAATGGTGCTGATCCATGCGTCATGTTCGTGAACGGGCGCCATCAGTAGGGACTGGTCATCTATTAGCTGCCACGGCTTATTTTGATTTATTTTAATTTTTGAATTGTTTTGTATCGTTTTGTCTTTTATTTACGGACTCTTTTAACCTGCACGTTTTTCTACATTGTACTCACATGTATGATTCCAACATGAATGATGTAAACAACATATTGTAACAATATTCTGATTTAAAAGAGTGTCCGTGGAGTTTCTTGCCCGTTCTTCTCCATAGGAACCTACTACGCTTTGGAATGGGCAACTAGCTTCATATTTTCTGACTGACCGACCCTTTGACAATTCAAAAGTGCCTGTTATTGGTTTATTTGAAATAAATGCTTTGAGTTTGAGTTTGAGTTTGATAAAATACCGGTATTCAGCTGCATCCGGTTAGACTGGAAGCCGACCCCAACCTGGTTGGGAAAAGGCTAGGCAGATGATAATCAATGAACTGTAAATGAAAAACGGGTCCTTTTTTTCTCTTTTTTGTACTATTTTGTCAGTTTCAATGTTTTATTTTTTTATTTTCATGATTTTTCTACTTGTAATGTTTTTATTTACTGTTAAAAAAAAAATACTTTAATTCTTTCTTTCCTCCTTTTTTGAAGTCGTTAAAGTAAGTATCAATTGTGGTTGCACAGTTACAAATGACCATTATATTAATGTAAACATACATCATTTAAATTAGCTATTGTTTTGTAATTTACTGAAGATAATAATTAGTAGGTAGACTATTGTAGTTATCAATCAAAATTAATGATAACCTCCAACCCATAACATTATAAAGCGTGTAATACAACCTGTGAGCACCCTCACGGGTTTTATTACTCGCTTTATAATGGCGATATAAGTGGGGTAAATGATAGATGATCTGGCCAGTCGAGAGTTATTCTGGGTTATCCATTATTTACGCCACACCCTGTATACATAACTAGTCTGATTGTGTATACAATTGCAGAACAACATAAAAGAACAAAAGGTCATCAGTCAGTGTATTTGCAGAGTCAAATTAAAAAAATCAAGTAATAAAAACTAAAACGCAACTACGACTTAAAAGGTATAAACAAGACACCACAGACAGACAAATTAAAAATCCGGAGTCACACGTGTTAGGGCATAAATCGAACAGATTACGTGTGACTCCGGATTTTTAATTTGTCTGTCTGTGGTGTCTTGTTTATACCTTTTAAGTCGTAGTTGCGTTTTAGTTTTTATTACTTGATTTTTTTTTAAATTCTTTTGGGGTTATAATATATATTTTTCAAATGTGCTCATTAAACCCTTTCATTTGATACCCAACATGGTACGATTAAACCATTCTTTTTTTAAGTTCCTCACTTTATGTGCTCTAGAGGGTGCCATTTTTAATTTAATGTGACTTCACATAGCCTATAACCAGCGGACAATCTCGACGCTTCTAACGATACCTCATTTGTCAAATTGTGATAAGTGGTTTGGAAGATAGGAGGGAACAGATGAACATACATACATACATACATACATACATACATACATACATACATACATACATAGGTACAAGACAAGACACCACAGACAGACAAATTAAAAATCCGGAGTCACACGTAATTTGTTCGATTTATGCCCTAACGTGTGTGACTCCGGATTTTTAATTTGTCTGTCTGTGGTGTCTTGTTTATACCTTTTAAGTCGTAGTTGGGTTTTAGTTTTTATTACTTGATTTTTTTTTTACTCGTTGGAATTGAGAAATCAGTTGTTTTTTCGCCGTAGTTCATTTATATTGAGCCGTAATAGGTAAACACTTTCACACAGTGTATAAGTAGCTACTACAATGGCCGCTATAATAAAAATAAAATAAAGTTAAGAATTAAAGGAGGTCTCCATACCAGAAACGTGGTTTTTCGGGGTTTAGCTCGATCTTAATATGGTACGGTACGAACGTGTTGTTTTTAGTTTTTTCTCTAAAATTCAGAAACAAAAATACATCTTTTAAGCAAAAATACAGTAATAATACCTGTTTATTAAATCAGTTTAATTATTATATTATCTGTGATTATGATTATATTTTTTAATAATAGACACAAAATAAACAGATCGTTGAATTTGAAATGGTACACTGTAAATATGTTGGTTTGGCTGTCTTTTGTTTTTTGATTACGTTAAGACCGTTTACGCTGAAAGTGGGTAACGTCGCACATAGATGTCAATTAGACAGTTGTCTAGCCATAATTTCGTATTTCCATACAGTAATATTGCCAAATTAATCAAAACAGGTAAATATTTGACAGTTACTTGCGACGTTGCCAACTTTCAGCGTAAACGCTCTTAGCAAAAACACAGTAATAAAACCTGTTTATTATTTAGTTTAATTGTTAATTATCTGTGATTATGATTATTATTAAAATAAATAGGCTGCAAGTACGTGAGTTGTCTTTCATGGCTTATCTTTATAACTAAGTCAACAATAAGGTACTATTACATGAATGTAACAAACATCACGCTTACGATAACTAGTGGTAGACAGATATCTCTTTGTTTCTCTAAAATGTTTTCCTAAAAAAAACAACATGTAGTTATATTATACAATGTGGAGACGACAATACAACAATAAATGAAAACACTGGCAATACTAATGCATAAGAGTATTTTGGAACTAACAAATAAATCCTACCATCGAAATTAAAAAAGTCATTTTTTCAAATAAACTAAATAGTAGTGATGGGCCGACTATGGGGTTTGCCGATCTTTGACTAGCTATCGTTACTAAACTATTGGATATATTTGATTAATTTTTTGTATGTAGACCGAGAACGTCATTCAATATACGGAGTTTCATTTTTTGTTGTATTGTCGTCTCCACCTTGTATATTTTTTTATATTATAAATGCGAAAGTGAGTTTGTTTGTTACTCTTTCACGCTAAAACGTCTGAACGGATTTGGATGAAATTTAGCACATGGGTAAACAATGACCTGGAATAGGACATAGGATACTTTTTATCCCGATAATCCCACGGGATCCAGACTTACGCGGTCGAAACCGCGGGGCGCAGCTAGTAATATTATATACCTATATCTCATAGTGAAAAGTCAGCTTTTCAACGGGAAAATGGCCGATATTATTTACCGCAAGGAGGTGACCAAACAGACCTATAATACTTCGTTATAATTTAATCAAACAATTCTATTTACTGTTTCTATTCACATTAGACTTCGCACGTCAAATATAGACGTATTATTACATGATAATTTGTTGGTTCTTCGTATATGATTATTCTAATAGTTTACTTATTTAAAACAAGCTGCGCCCCGCAGTTTCACCCGCGTAGGTCTCGATTCCGTGGGAATATAGGGATAAAACGTATCCTATGTTCTATTCCAGGTCATGGTCTACCCGTGTGCCAATGGACATTGTTCTGCATCCATACATCTTTCGCCCCCAACAACCAAAAGCGAAGGAAAATTATTTTGCTTGTTCTAAATTACAAGTATAAGCCCATGAAGACAAAGTTTAATGACGGACAACTCGTAGAAATTATTTATTTACAAAAAACTTTTTACAAAAATAAAACAACGGACTTCCAAAAAAAACACATAAAAAGTGAAAAAATAAACTTGTCAAATGTCAATGATACCTCATAGGTAGCGGTAGTAGTAGGTAATAATCGATTAATTAATTTAAGTGTCTTTGCATTTCGATTTTCGTTTTTGGCAACCGACTTCCAAAATTCAAGTTATTTTTCACTTTTGAGTGTTTTTTTTTTAAGTTTTTAGCTGTGGTACCTACCCCACACAAATTAGAATACCACTACCTGCTATTTAAATAACAGTGACGAAGTCACAGAACATCGTCTACATAAACTAAGTGGAAAAAATACGTTATATTCACACCCTAACACTCAACACAAGCAAAACTAAATTCATCACTTTTTCTATTAGCACAACATCTCAACCAAAAAACCATTTAAAACTCACAGCTCACACATGTCGTTCTCAAACTACACAAAATTGTAACTGCGCTCATATAGAAGCTGTGAATAATATAAGATATTTAGGTATCATTTTAGACAGAAATCTAAATTTTAAAGCACACGTGGAAGCTTTGACGAGCAGAGTGCGTAAGTTGATATATATTTTTAAGACCCTTAGACTTGTAGCTAACCAATTTATTATCCGCAATGTCTACTACGCACTTTGTCAGTCACTAATATCTTACTGCATTTCTTGCTGGGGCGGGGCTTCCAAAACCACAATACTTCCATTGGAAATCGCACACAGATCAATACTAAAGATTGCAACATTTCGACCAATTTTATTTTCCACCACTCAATTATATAAAGACTGCAATGTTCTTACCGTACGCCAACTGTTTATTTTCCATGCAATTTTGCTTCAACATCACATAACTCCCTACGTTAAACTTAAAAAACGTCGTAAAGACTTAATTTGTTCCCTTCCGCAAGCCCGTTATTCCTTTACGAAAAAGTTTTTCTTTTACCTTGGCCCTTTCATGTACAACAAAATTAACGCTAATATCTCAATATATTGTTTATCAGATCATGAATGCAAATCAGCAGTTCGCTCGTTCCTACAAGATAAGACGTATGATGAAACAGAATCATTTCTTCTTACAGTATCATAAAATACACGCATCACGTACTTACCCTCACTACCCACACACACCCTATCACACACACGCACACCATCACACACACACACCATCACATGCACACACCATCATACACACACACTACACATAAACACACATCACATACACACACTACTCATAAACACACCTACTCACATCTGATACATATACTTTAACGCATTTTTGCTCTTTTCATTCTGGTGTAGTTATTAAAATTGTTACTTAAAAACACTAGCTAATTTCTATACTCTTGAGGGACACGGCACTGTTTCTCTTTACTACAGGCTATTATGTAGCCTATCTAAGAGGACAGTACCCAAACCATCCATTGTAGTGTACCAGTGTTTATATTTATAAGTGTAACTGTTTTATTGTATTTACTACAGCTCCTTTTACGTAATAAAGATTTTATTTATTTATTTATTTTATTTATATTGAAGCTAACTCAAAAACTACGCAAGCAAAGTTAATACAATTTATATGGGACCACCTCTGATTTATGACCTACCAAACATAAAAAGAATCATCAAAATCGATTCATATTTGGCAGAGTAATCGCGTAAAAAACAAACAAAAAAAAAAACATACAGACGAATTGAGAACCTCCTCCTTTTTGAAGAAGTCGGTTAAAAAGGCCATTTACGACGATATCCTTTGCAGTTAGAGTGCAGTTGAAACAGTTGAATTGCAGTCCATCTGATGGCAGGCTAATTAATAGTTTAGTTAATTACCTACACTAGCTTTTGCCTGCGGTTACGCCTTATGAAAAAGCCAAAAAGTTGGTGTTCGACGGAAAGCCGTCGAAGATACGCCTAAAGACAAGCGATCGATAAAGTATACGATAAAACGGACGCACCCAAAGCTACCCACCATTAAGGTACAATTCCAGACGACATCGACAGCGGCAGTGCCACCCATAACAGTAAAGGTAGGCAAGGTAAAGGCAAAGGTAGTCCGTAGTCTGACTGCAGGCAGCAGCAGCAGGTGATATGTCGCCGCGACACTACTGGTTTCTATGTATTTCTATGACATACCGTGTCGCTAGCTACACAAAATATTATACAGGGTGTTAGGGTAAACACCGTTATACTTGAAACCAGTGGTTTGGTGTCATTTATAGAACGTAAATCAATGGAAAAGTACGACTTTGTTTTTTTTTAAATTACATTTTACTACTAGTGTATTTCACCCTTTCACCTATGCGCTAGGGCGAACTTGCGTCTCAACGCGGGACGTGACCTGACCGACCGCGTGCGCGACCCCACTTCAGTCAGTCAGCTGTTTCGCTAGCGAGCACGGTATCGGATAGAAACTTTTTTTGTTTAAATAAAAATAACTTTTTTATTTGTTGGTACTCGGTCATTTATTTTTGAATTTAAGTCAACTACCCATGGTTTGAGTGACAACGGTGTTTACCCATACCCCCTGTATTGTAAACGAGTTTCGCGAAACTGAAGAACAGTAGTGTCGCTGCTGTCTACGGTCTGCCGTCGCGTTCGGAACTGCACCTTAACACATCCATCCAATCAAATTGACGTAAACGAGGTCAGAGCCAGTCGGGGCCGTTTGCTGTCTGTTGCTAACGAATCTATCAAAAAGAGTGTTCTAATTTTAAATTCCACGCATGCGTACGCAATCAAATACGTCTTTAGATACACGTGGCGTTGATAAATGTCAAGGTCTACTGTCAGTTTCTTTTGTTTCTCGATCACGCATTACGCCTGTATTCCCTGAGATCCTAGACAAAGTGACATTCTATCAGCGATAACGATGATGGAAAAGGCAAAAATGTATAGGACTGACATAAGCTATCGAAAAGCTTATGTCAATCCTGTTGAAAGTCGTCGTAGAAATACGAAACGCTTTCGAAGCGATTGTCACTTGTCTAGGCCCTTTGAAGGGCTTGGCAGAGGTGTCATAAATGAAATAAAATTGTTTATTCTGTAAATAGGATATATGAATCACTTTTACACATCATATTAAGCAATATGGAGTCGACATTTCCTATCCGACTACCCCTAAGAAGAAATGGCATGAGCAGTAGTGTCCCAGTTGAGAGCTATGGTGGCCCAGTTGAGAGTAGTAGTGTCCCAGTTGAGAGCAATGGTGGCCCAGTTGAGAGTAGTAGTGGCCCAGTTGAGAGCAATGGTGGCCCAGTTAAGAGTAGTAGTGGCCTAGTTGAGAGCAATGGTGGCCCAGTTGAGAGTAGTAGTGGCCCAGTTGAGAGCAATGGTGGCTCAGTTGAGAGTAGTAGAGGCCCAGTTGCGTCGTGGCGTTTTACAAAGCATAGTGCGCGGCCATAAAAAAAAAAATAAAAAATAATTTATTGATTATAATCCAAATCTAGAGTAGGTCGTTAGTAACGCGTTTAATGAAGGAACTTTATTGCTCAGGAACTTTCTCCTCGTCTCTTCTCACGCATGATTTAAAACATAAACAACGTCGGAGTTAAAAATTAATAAAACAGAAAAGTAAAAAGCACTAGTGCGAAAAAGTGGCACTTTCCGCACAATGCCAAATTATACTACTTTGAAAACGCACCTTTCGAGCACATGCATTGTAAATAGGTTTTCAATTGTTTTTATTAATATCCAATTGAACTCGTAGTTCCGATTTCGATTCATTGATTGTTATTTATGCCTTTGGTATTTTCCTACTTCCTATCAGTGATTTGATGGTTTGTTACTTTATTTTTATGCTTAAGATTCTTGCCCGTTCTTCTCCATAGGAACCTTTTATGCTTTGGAATAGCTTCATCTTTGTGACTGACCGACCCCTTGACAATTCAAAAGTGCCTGTAATTGGTTTGTGTAATCAACCTGCGGCGTTCCCACTACTGGGACTGGGACACAGGCCTCTTCTCGGTGAGAGTAACCTACCTAGTGGGCCCAGTGCGAGTTGGTAGATGTCACATGCCTTCGATTTTTTAGTTCTAGGACATGCCGATTTCATCACGATTTTTTCATTCACCGTTTTGAGAGCTGTGGTGATGAAATAAATTACAAAAAGTAAAGCGGCTGTCTCGGTTCGAACCTACGACCTTACAACTCGTAAGTAGGGCCATTACCACTGCGCCACCACTCTCTCCTCTTGGCCACGACAGCAGGCGTAGCATGAGCACCGTTTTGTCGACGGAAGAGTAGACAAAAATGACGTTTCCTGTAGACAGTAGACAGTACGAGACGGCAGTAAAGTAGAAAGAGTCAACTGCACTATTTACGAAATTCACTCTTTACATAATTCAACTCAGAATTCTTTGTTTTGTCATAGGATTTATCGGTTGTCAGTGTGATTTTGACAGTAAGGATAGAAAACTTTCTTCCGAAATAGTCTACCAACAAAAAGACCTAGACAAAGATCGTTAGAAATGAAAGACAAAATGACAGATTGTAGAAAGATTTCTACGGTGGATGTCAAAAATGAAGAAACGAACTGTCACTTTGTATAGAAAAAGCTATGTCTATTCTTCGTAGAGATAGAAAGCGCCATGCTACGCCTGCAGTTCCCCTCTAGGCCTCCACTACTCTCAACTGCTCTCAACTGGGCCATAACCCCTGCTCTCCACTGGGCCTTGACTGCTCTCATGTTGTTATGTCTATGGTATTTGCTGAACTATGTACGTCAACCGGTGATAACCAGTTAAATTACTGATAAGACTGTTTCAGACTGTCTTAAAGTATTAACTCCGGAGTTTTATTTGAATAATTTAAGTCTGCGGTGGCAAAAAATTGTTTATTTTAAATGTTAGGTTCCGTAGATTTTACTTCTACCAGAAAGGTTAGGTGCGTAGTACTCGCAACCGGCAGTGTGTATGTATAAAAAACTAGCTGTGCCCCGCGGTTTCACCCGCGTAGGACTCGATCCCGTGGGAATATCGGGATAAAAGTATCCTATTTCCTATTCCAGATCATGGTCTAGCCCTGTGCCAAATTTCATCTAGATCCGTTCAGCCGTTGGAGCGTGAAAGCGTAACAAACAAACAAACTCACTCATTCGCATTTATAATATTCGTTTTTTTTATATAGGCTTACAATTTAATTACAGGTTTTGTACCATTAAACCAGAAATGGTTTGTATTGGTACTCACATTCGCTGTTAGAACACTACTAATTAAATATAACATACTAGCTTCCGCCCGCGGCTTCGCCCGCGTGGTATGTTTATAAAAAGTAGCTTATGTCCTTTCCCGGGATGCCATCTATCTTCATGCCAAATTTTATCGAAATCCGTTCAGTGGTTTAGGCGTGAAAAGGTAACATACAGACAGACAGACAGACAGTTACTTTCGAATTTATAATATTAGTATGGATTTACTCATTATTATACTGGTTATTCATTCATAAACCTACTTACAGTTAGGAATAGGCTGGTTTTATTACCTTACAAATTTTTGGTACGGAATCCTAAAAATTCTTTCGAGTACCGGTCCCTTAAAAAGTCAAAAATGTGACACATTTATTATCACTGACTTGATTATATATTTAATTAAGATTGATATCCAACAGTTGTTTTAAATAAAAGCCTCAATAGGTAGGAATCTTAAATCAGTTAGAAATGAGAGTTTGATTAGATCAGTAATAAAAAACGAAGTACAGTTTCTTTAAATTTTCGGTGGTGTTTTATTAAATAAACATTGTTTGTGGCAACTGAATTAGTAATCAAGTAAGTTTTTTATATAAGCAAGCATATAATATTCCCACTGCTGGGACACAGGCCTCCTCTTTGTGAGAGGGAGTGGGCTGTAATCTACCAGTTCTACCACGCGGGCCCCGTGCGGGTTGGTAGATGTCACGTGTCTTCGAATTTGGTGGTTCTAAGACATGCCGGTTTCCTCACGATGTTTTCCTTCACCGTTTGACAGCAGAATACAGCGTGAGATAGTACATGTTTAACAACTCAATCTGCCTAGCCTCTTCCCAACTTTATTGGGGTCGGCTTCCAGTCTAACAGGATGCAGCTGAATACCAGTATTTTACATGGAGCGACTACCTATCTGGTCATCCCAGTTACTAGGTAACACGATACCCCTTGGTAAGACTGGTTGTCAGACTTTCGGGCTTCTGACGACTCGTAACAACTGTCAAAGATCCACAAGTGACAGCCGGGACCAATGGCTTAACGTGCTTTCCGAAACACGGAGGAGTAACACATAAAAAACAAAAAATTGCGATTACAAACTTATATTTGTAGTTGGAGAATTGACCGTGACGTATATCGTGTCTGGGAGAACTGGGTTCGAGTCCCGGGTTGGTTAAAGTGTTATTGGGTTGTTCCACTAGGAATTTCTTAGTAACAGCCCGGAGTTTGGAAGTTGTCGGTGTGATACCTCCGTGCCGTTGGTCCTGCGCCTGATCTCTCTCCGGTCGCGTCAGATAGCCGTCCCATAGGACTGTGAGAGTGAGGAAAGAGAGAGTGCATCTGTGTCTGCGCACACACGCCTGCACTATAATATACTAGCTTCCGCCCGCGGCTTCACCCGCGTGGTATGTCGATATAAAGAAGCCTGTGTCCTTTCTCAGGCTCTAGACTATCTGTGTACCAAATTTCATTTCATTTTAAATCGGTTCAGTAGTTTTGGCGTGAAAGCGCGACAGACAGACAGAGTTACTTTCGCATTTATAATATTAGTAAAAATAAGGATTAATATCTCCCGCGCCGAAGGCTAGTCTCCGTTGAGATTGGCCGCCATGGCCGAAATACCTACGGTCTAGACTGTATGAGAGAACATGCATTTCAACTATAAAGTTAAGTTTGTTCTTGAGATAAGTTCATCCCAACTACGGAAACATTCCGGGTTTTAATACATTTTATCTACACCCATGCTATAAATCCTCCCAAAAAGTTTCTGAAACGGTTAGCTTATTGCCAACATTAAAACAACCAGTGTCAAGTAACTATAATATCATCCAAACGGGTGTTATAATGTTGTACTGAATTTCATAATGCAACTCATTTTAAAAAAAAGAACATTGTCATTCACGAGCGTTTCACTAACAAAGCACCGTAATTTAAAAACAAAACATACATTCGAATTTAAAAATTCCAATTCACGTCGTACCGCGCCATTTTTGTTCGATTTTGGTATTGCAAAGAAACTTTTATAGAAGATTCATATCATGGGTGCAGATAAAGTCTTGTATGCAACTATAAATAATTAGGTATTAAAACACTCATGTGATACTCATTCGTGTTTTAATACCCCTTATTATATACAGGCTGTAAGGGTAAACACTCTTGTCATTCAAACCATGGGTAGTTGACCTAAATGTAAAAATGAATGACCGAACACAACAAAAAAAAAACGTCATTTTCATTAAAAGACTTTAAAAAGTTTCTATCCGACACCGTGCTCTCTAGCGAAACAGCTGACTGACTGAGGGAGGGGTCGCGCTCGCGGCCGGTCAGGTCACATCCCGCACCCCCCGCCCGTGTTGAGACGCAAGTTCATTGCCCTAGCGCATAGGGCAACGAACTTGCGTCTCTTGTGGTAAAATGTTGATTTAAAAAAAAGAAAAAAAAAGTTGTAATTTTCCATTGATTTTACGTTCTTTAAATGAAACCAAACCACTGGTTGCAAGGATAACGGTGTTTACCCTAACACCCTGTATAACAGTTGCATAAATAACTATAATGTTATTTAAAAAATTCTGTCTCTTTGCCCCCAGCCCGACGCTCTCAACTTGAAGTCTTAGTACTCAGAAACCACGTCAAGAAAAGTGTCTTTTAAGGCTAAGACGTTGTTTGAGAATGGAATCACATGAGAAGAACGTGTTCACGGTGGGGGCCCTGGACCTGGACCTCACTAGAACTGATATCAAGGAAATGAAGACCGGAGGTTAGTAATTTAGTATTCAAATATCTTCGGATTTTTAAATGCAACTCTACGTAACTCAATTTTTAAATGTAGGTAATTCAATTATTAAACGTTACTCAATTTTTTAATGCAAGTCACTGTTCTAGTGAATCCAAATCGATTTTTTAATGCAAGTCACTGTTCTAGTGAATCCAACAAAATTTTTTAATGTAAGTCACTTTTCTAGTGAATCCAACTCAATTTTTTAATGCAAGTCACTGTTCTAGTGTTCTAGTTCTCATCCAAATTGCTCGGATTGATGGACAGACAGGCTATTTAGTATTACACGCTTTTTCACAGTCACACACTCTCATAACCCCCCCCCCCCCCCCCCCACGCGCACAACACCCCCACACACACATCCCAAACTACACAAACTATAGATACACGCAGTACACACTCAACCTCACTCCCACCCTGATACTAACAAATAAATCGCAACTATAATTAGTAAGCTTTTAAAAAAAAATGTTAACGTTTCCCTAATTGCATACCATTTGTACGAGTACATAACATAATTTGTTAAACTTAAATGAAGGAGTCCTGGTGACCTGAAATACAGCCTAGTGAGCCTAGTTTAGGCACCAGTCTCCCACAATATAATACCCCTATAATATGTTACCGTAGAAATAAGGCTAGCAATTATTAAGAGCAATAGTGTGGAGAAAATAAACTATTTTTTATTATTTATTATTTATTATACCTTGGTTTCTTATAACGTTCACAGCAAACGGCATCGAAGCCGCCGAGCCTGCTCAACCGAAGCACCAGCTCAAGGACTTAGACGATCTCCTCCCCTACGTAGGGGACTTCGGCTGGTACCAACGCATCCTGTTCCTCTTGATGATACCCTACTCCTTCTTCTTCGCGTTCGTGTATTTTGGACAGATCTTCATGACTGTGGTACCTGAGGAGCACTGGTGTTATGTGCCTGAGTTGGGGCATTTGAGTCTGGAGGAGAGGTGAGGATAATAATAAAAAAAAAAAAAAACACATAAACCTACATGGGCACTTATGAAACGTCAGAAGCTAGGTGCACGGTTCCAATTGGTCGTTTCCTATGGAGAAGAGCCAGCAAAGAAACTCCATGGTTACTCTTTTAAAAATAATTGGCTTTTACAATACTTTCAAATTACAGTGTTGGTAGGCATGGGAGGATAATGTAGGCCTTTCAACAAGTAAGTACCAGCTACTTAACAAAAATAGAAGATGTTCAGTAAATTTACAGTCCAATAAGTTCTGATCGGATCGGATCGGTCGGATTGTTTTTGATTATTTTTCGTTTGACAATGTTCTCACATATACAGGGTGTTAGGGTAAACACCGTTATCCTTGAAACCAGTAGTTTGGTTTCATTTATAGAACGTAAAATCAATGGAAATTTACATCTTTTTTTTTTTAAAGAACATCTACATTTTACCACAAGAGTATTTCTCCCTTTCACCCTTGGGCGCTAGGGCAACGAACTTGCGAGACATGACCTGACCGGCCGCGAGCGCGACCGCTCCCCCAGTTAGTTAACTATTTCGCTAGCGAGCACGGTGTCGGATAGAAACTTTTTAAAATCTATTAATGAAAATAACTTTCTTTTTTATTGTTACTCGGTTATTTATTTTTATATTTAAGTCAACTACCCATGGTTTGAGTGACAATGATGTTAACCGTTACACCCTGTAGAAGCACCAAGAATACTGTACCCAGGATTTTGTAACCCAATCCATTTTTAAAAGAGTGTCCTTGGAGTTTCTTGCCCGTTCTTCTCCTTCCAAATCGTAGATCTATATCTACGATTTGGAATGGGCAACTAGCTTCAACTTTTTGACTAACTTACCGACTCTGGCAATTCAAAAGTGCCCGTAAATGGTTTAATCGAAATAAATGATTTGAGTTTCAGTTATTTCTAACTTATTTTCGTGATTGATTGAATGCCAGACATAGCTACCACGCGAGCCCAGTGTGGGTTGGTACGCACAAATGTCTTCGAATTTTCGGTTCTAGAACATGCCGATTTCCTCAAGATTTATTGAACAATTGTGGTGAACTAGAAAGTAGGTATATGTGATCTAAAATAAAGTAGATTTTTTAAATGGTTTTGTTAGCTATCGGTTTGACAACCAATCATATTCCTACGAGCAGAGAGCAGAGAGCAGTTTACTTTGTGTAAATTATTTCATCACCACTGCTCTCAAAACGGTGATTAAAAACATCGTGAGGAAACCGGCATGTCCTAGAACCAAAAATTCGAAGACATGATGTGACATCTACCAACCCGCACTGGGCCCGCGTGTTGGATTACGATCCACTCCCACTCATAGAGAGGACGCCTGTGTCCCAGCAATGGGAACATTAGATGCTGGTTATCTATGGTAACCATATTAATTAATCCACCCACAGACGCCACCTGTCAATCCCGTTCATAGACAACAAATACGACAAATGCTCAGTCTACGACGTGAACTGGACCTCAGTACTACAGAACGGAACCCTGGAGCCCAACCCTCAGTGGACGATCAAGAAATGTGAGCAAAGATGGGAGTTCAACTACAGCGATGTGCCTTATGAGACTATTGCTTCACAGGTATTTATAGGCATTTATAGGCATACTTCCGCCCGCGGTATTTATAGACATATAAGCATACTTCCGCCGGCGGTTTCGCCCGCGTGGTACGTCGATAAAAAGTAGCCTATGTCCTTCCCCGGGATACCATCTATCTCCTTGCCAAATTTTATCGAAATCCGATCCGTGGTTTAGGCGTGAAAAGGTAACATAAAGACAGACATACAGAGTTACTTTCGAATTTATAATATTACTATGGATTAGTATGGATAGTACTAGGTCCTATGGGACCTCAACGTACCATACTAACGTACGTAACAACGTACTAACTAACCATAGGACATCAACGTTTTGTATGGGGAATTTTAAAGAAGTTGCATTTTTCATACTTACTAACATTTTCTTAATTTATACAACGTGCCGCTACAATGGCGACATTAATTTAACACACGGGTAGGGCTAGTGGCCAGTAACCATAAAAATTATAATAAAATAAAATAATTCGAAAATTGAAAAAAAATAATTTTCAAACAAACTAAATAATAAAAACATAACCAAAATTGAGATCACTCTTTGTAAAAGATTCATTCATGTAGGTACCTACCAGCTGGTAAATGATAAATGATAAATGATAAATGATTTTATTTCTGTAAGTAGGTTTGTACAAAAACTTTTACACGTCAATCACATTTTTTAAAACTAGATGAGGTCGGCGTTTCCTATCTGACTACTCTGAGAAGAAAGGCCGAAACAAACTCAGAGGTCACAGTCTCTTTTAAAGTCCAGACATAATCTTGGTCAGATTATGTGAAGACCATGTAGATTGGTGTCTGAAATGGTCTTTTGAGGAAAGAACCACACAGATTGAGTGGACCTGTCCAGTCAGTGCACGCATTTGTCAGTAATCGTGCAGCTCAACTCCGAATTTAAGGAGCTCAACGATTTGACGAACAATACCAAAGAAAGGACATTTGGTTAGGCCTCATAAATTACTCAAACTGCCAGACTATGATTAATTAAAATTAAGAAAATGTAAATAATAAAAAAGAAAAGAAAGATCCACATAATCTTCACATTCACAATAATTAAAAATAATATAATACTTTACAAAGTAAATATTCATGTCAATGTAAATATAAATATAAAAATCCGGAAATAATCTTGGTCAGATCATTTGAGGACCATGTAGATTTGTGTCTGAAATGGTCTTTTGAGGAAAGAACCATACAGATTTGAGTGGACCTGTCCAGTCAGTGCACGCATTTGTCAGTAATCGTGTAGCTCAACTCAGAACTTAAGGAGCTCAACGACTCGACGAACAATACCAAAGAAAGGACATTTGGGTAGGCCGCCTATAGTACTCAAATTGCCAGATAAATAAAAAATATGATCCACATAGTCCTCAAATGCACAATAATTAAAATAATAATAATATTATACTTCACAAAGTAAATATTCATGTCACTGTGTAGGTATATAATAAAATAAAAAGTTACCAAAAATAACAAAACTCGTAAGTAATTTAAAACCAAAAATAAAAAAATAAATGTACAAATTGGAGCAGCTCAATCCCAAGCCTTTTTGTCCTCAATGTAATCTTTAATGGTATAAAACGCTTTTTGGCACAACTTACGTTTAATTAATGTTTTGAATTTATTAAGGCTTAGATCTTGTACGTGGCTTGGAAGCTTATTGTAAAAGCGTATACATTGACATCTGAACGAGCCACCTATTTTCTTGAGCCTTGTTGTAGGTACAACAAATTTGTGTTTGTTCCTAGTATTTATATTATGGATATCACTGTATTTTTTAAACAATTTTATATTTTTATGTGCGTATAAAAGATTTTCAAAAATATATTGTGAAGGCACAGTCATTACATTTATCTCCTTAAATTTCTCTCTGAGAGAGTGTCTCGGACTTAGTTTATAAATTGATCGAACAGCTCTTTTCTGCAAAACAAAGATAGTCTGAATGTCAGGGGCATTTCCCCACAACAGAATACCGTACGACATTACACTATGAAAATAACTAAAGTACACTAAACGGGCTGTCTCTATGTCAGTTAAATTACGAATTTTTCTAACAGCATATGCTGCGGAGCTTAGTTTTTTTGACAATTTATCTATATGTGGGCCCCACTGAAGCTTAGCATCCAAAGTTAAGCCCAAGAATACTGTTTTATCTTCGGGATTCAATTCTTCACCCTTTATCAACACATTAGTTTTCACCTGCCTAACGTGAGGTAGCGTAAACTTAATGCATTTGGTTTTTTTTTCATTAAGAAGTAAATTATTAACATTAAACCAGTGAACTACTTTTGCGATCGCGCTATTTACATCGTCAGTAACCAGCTGCTGACGTTTAAGTTTAAACAAAAGCGAAGTGTCATCCGCAAACAACACTATCTCATGATTATCCTTTATGAGGTAAGGCAAGTCATTAATATAAATAAGAAACAAGAAAGGACCAAGAATTGTGCCCTGTGGGACTCCCATTGTTACTATAGATCCGGGAGATCTTTTCCCATTAACGTCAACGCTCTGAATCCTATTACTCAAGTATGAAGTAAGAAGATCCAGAGCGGTGTTCCGGATTCCGTAGTGGCGGAGTTTCCTGATTAATGTTTCATGAAGAACGCAATCGAATGCCTTAGACAAATCACAAAAGATGCCCAAGGCATCGCATTTATCTTCCCATGCATTATAAATATGTCCTAAAAGTTCAACACCGGCATCAGTTGTTGAACGACCCCTTGTGAAACCGAACTGCTTGTTATGTAACAATTTATGTCTATTAAAAAATCTTTGCAATTGCTCTAAAATTAGCTTCTCAAATATTTTACTAAAGGTAGGTAGTACTGAAATAGGTCTATAATTTGTGGGGTCTGATGTACTACCTGATTTAAACAAAGGTATTATTTTACTATTTTTCATAAGGTCAGGAAACTCCCCACAGTCGATACAATTATTAAAGATAAGAGCTAAAGTAGGTGCTACAATGTCAATAATAGACTTAGCAACTTCTACAGAATTACCCCACAGATCTGCAGTCTTTTTTACATTTAAAGTGTGAAAGGTTTTAATTATGTCTCTACAGGTAATATGTTCAAAAAGAAATTCCGATTCGCAAACATTAACATTTTCCTTAAGCAAAGACTCAGCAACAGAAGGTGATGAGTTTAGGGATTTAGTAGTAGAAACGGGAATATCTGAAAAGAAATTCTCAAAGGCCTCGGCGACTTGTGAGTCTGATTTTATTATGTTGTCATTAATAGACAGGCTGTAGTCAGTATTTCGGTTACTAGACCTTCCCGTTTCACTATTAATAATATTCCAAGTCGTTTTAATTACATTACTACTGTTTTTAATCTTCGAACTCAAATAACGTGACTTGGCCATAAAACAAACTTTTTTAAATAATTTTGAATAATTTTTAACATATAAATTAAATTCAACAGTGTTTACATAGGTCCTTTCACTGTACAGCTCATAAAGCCGTGTTCTACTTTTATGAATACCAATGGTAGCCCAATCACTGAAAGATACATTACTATTAACCGAGATAGTCTTGGGAATAAAGGTGGAATTAAATTGTTTACAGTATAAATTAAAAAAATCATCATATAGATGACTAGGATCAGTATGATGTGACAAAACTGGTAATGTATTAATTAGTTTTTCTTTAAAAACCTCCAAGCGACTTGCAGTTTTGGGGTTAAATGTTATATCCTTTTTAGCCACTTTGTTGTTTTTGATAGGGATAGTAACCCTTTGCCCGCAATGATCAGAATCTAGTAGATTTATAATTTCTTTGTGGCTTGGTATAATATCTGTATAAATATTATCTAGGCATGTGGCAGTGGTAGGGGTTATTCGAGTGGGCTCCAAAAATAGGTTTACAAGATTGTAGGACTGAAACAAACTTATTATTTTACTACAAGAACCTGAATTTTCTAACAAATTAACATTAAAATCACCGCAAATGATAATAGACTTATTGGAGTTGCAAATCTTGTGTAACACTTCATCCATTACCTTTTCAAAACAGTCATACAATCCTGAAGGGGGTCTGTACACACTTAATACAATAAACTGCTCCAATTCTATACAGGCTATTTCAACTGTCCGTTCGACAGATAGGCTCACAATATCCTTACGGTCTTTAAATTTCAGCTGGTTACTTACTAAAATTAATGAGCCACCATGTATAGCATTTACTCTGCTGAACGAACTACCAACCTGGTGATTATCAAAATTGAACAAGAACTGGGTGCTTTTAAGCCAATGTTCTGTTATACAAAGAATATCAATATTGTTAAAATTCATAAATAGTTCTACTTCTAAATCTTTGTTCATAAATCCTTGAATATTTTGATGCACCAGGTTAATATTATTTACTGATTTTAAACTTTTATTTGATTTTATTTTGCAATTCTGTATACTATTGCTAGAGGTTATCTCTGTTGTCTGAATTTCTAATTTAAATTATTAACAATGTCAATATTTGATACCAAATTATTGGCTGAATTATTTAACATGTCACAGCATTGCTCAATAGAAGCAATTTGTTTAGCCAAATTCTTGGCTGTAATAGAAAAGTAATATGATAGCGACACAGCTATCTGTCTTTTACAATACTTTGAAAGATAGTACTTATCCACAAAAAATCTATCTTTTGTCAAATATAAGTGATTACCAACATAATTGTTAGTGTCAATTAAATGGAATAAATTATTATTGTATGTCAAATGGCTTACGTTCCATCGGTCAAGATCCTTTGTCGGCATAATTTCTAGGAAATTGCGCGGCTTTCCTTTTATTCGCTTACATATGATCCGTGACCCCGGCAAATGAACTCTTCGCTACACTTCTTTAAGTACAGGTTGCTCCAGGATGGTAATTTAGAAAATTGTAAATAAATCAATAAATAATTACATTTAATGAAATTAAAATATTTTCCTAAAATGAATACGCGAAATCGGATACGTGTGTTAAATTAATGTCGTCATGGTAGCGGCACGTTGTATAACAACCATTAACACTAATGTTTTAAAACCTTTTTTCACTAATGTTTAAAAACTAAGATTACGTATGCCACTTAGATTAAGCGACAAAAATAAGTTTTGGCTAAGTTAAAAAAAATAGTGGTTCTGCTAACAAAATGAGGATTCATTTTTAAGGTATTTTTTATTTTTAGAAAACTATAAGTAATAAGGTTTTTTTACTATTGGTAGTTGTCTATGATAGAGGAGCTCGTGGCTAAGTAATAACAGCCGCACGGGTCGATCCATCAGGTTAAGCTACGCTTGCCGGGGTTGGTCTGTGGATAGGTGGCCATCTTCACATACCGAGACTCCTCCGTGCCTCGGAAAGCACGTTAAGCTAGCGAAATGTTCGAAAAAACCGACCCTTCGGTGTTGTTCGTGAAAAAATTCATAGCATGCAGACTTTTAAGCAGATTTCACAAATATTTTTCTCATTACAGCAAAGCTGGGTGTGCGAGCGAGACAACTATCCTGCGACAGCTCAGGCTGTATTCTTCTGCGGCGGAATAGCTGGGGGCTTTATATTTGGATGGGTTGCTGATAAATATGGAAGGATCCCAGCCTTGATAGGTAAGTTTAGAAAAATAATTTATTTTTAACCGACTTCTTCAAAAAGGTTGTTCTTCGCAATTCGTCCGTATGTTTTTTTTTTGTGTTTGTTAAGCGATAACTCCGCCAGTTGTGAATCGATTTTGATGATTTTTGCCTGGTAGGTCATGCTTTCGATTCGGTCCCATATAAATTTAATTAACTTTGCTTGCGTAGTTTTTGAGTTAGCTTCAATATTACGTATTTTTCCCACTTAATAAATATAGACGACGTTTTAACTCCGTCACTGTTATTTACATAGCAGGCAGTTGTATTCGAATTTGTGTGGGGTAGGTACCACAACTAAAAAGTGAAAAATAAAAACTTTTTACAAAACAAAAACAACCATCTTCCAAAAAAAACACTAAAAAGTGAAAAATATCTTTAAATAATAAGTCGGTCTTTGGTTTTCAATTTTGGTTTTGTGCCATCGACTTGAAGTCGGTTGTTTTTGTTTTGTTTTAGTTGTGGTGCCTACCCCACACAAATTCGAATACTACTTACCTGCAGGCGTAGCATGAGCACCGTTTTGTCTACGGAAGAGTAGACAAAAAAGACGTTTCCTGTAGACAGTACGAGACAGCAGCAAAGTAGAAAGAGTCAACTGCACTTTTTTACGAAATTCACTCTTTTACATAATTCGACTCAGAATTCTTTGTTTTGTCATAGGATTTATCGGTTGCCTGTGTGATTTTGACAGTAAAGATAGAAAATTTTCTTCCGAAATAGTCTACCTACAAAGATCGTTAGAAATGAAAGACAAAATGACAAATTGTAGAAACATTTCTACGGTGGATATCAAAAATGAAGAAACGAACTGTCACTTTGTATAGGAAAAGCTATTTCTATTCTTCGTAGAGATAGAAAGCGCCATGCTACGCCTGCTGCTACGCCTACCTACTATACTAGGTACCTACATAAGTTTTTATTTGGTCTGAGTCTACGACCCAAACAGTATGAGTCATGCCACACGATGCGGTGCGGCGCCGCACCGCAGGTTATCATCGGTGTAGCGCCGTAGCGACACCGCTCCGGCGCCGCCACCGCATCGTGTGGCATGCCCCTAACTTTTTAATATTTGGTTTCAGGTGCCAACCTAGCTGGCTTCGTGGGAGGTCTCGGCTCAGTCTTCACGAACGCATTCTGGTCATTCTGTTTGTGTCGGTTCATCGTTGGATTGGCGTATGATAACTGTTTTCTTATCATGTATATTGTTGGTAAGTATCTATTTATTATTCTTGTATTATACAACATTAGTTTTTGTCTATGCTAAACCCGAAAAGGGGTCATTGTACTCAAAATTTTGAATCGCGAAAAAAAAATCAGTTGTTCCATACATTTTGTCAATTTAAGTGAACACAAATGTATGGAACAGCAGATTTTTTTTTCGCGATTTCAAGGTTGGTTCCATAGAAAAAGTTGTTCAAAATGATGAGTACAATGACCCCTTTTCGGGTTTAGCATAAACAAAAAATAATGTTGTATAATTACCTGTACAGGATGTAAGGGTAAACACTCTTGTCATTCAAACCATGGGTAGTTGACTTAAATATAAAAATAAATGACCGAACACAAATAAAAAAAAACGTTCTTTTCATTAAAAAAATTTAAAAAGTTTCTATCTGACACCGTGCTTGCTAGTGAAACAGCTGACTGACTAAGGGAGGGATCGCGCTCGCTGCCGGTCAGGTCACATCCCGTACCCCCTGCCCGTGTTGAGACGCAAGTTCGTTGCCCTAGCGCATAGGGTAACGAACTTGCGTCTCTTGTGGTAAAACTCAGAAGTAAAAAAATTTAAAAAAAAAATGTAATTTTCCATTGATTTTACGTTCTATAAATGAAACCAAACCACTGGTTGCAAGGATAACGGTGTTTACCCTAACACCCTGTATAATTATGAACTTCGTTAGTTTATCGGTATTATTACCGTTAGATTATAAACTGTCGAAAAATTATGAACTGCAACAATGCATTTTACAATTTAACGCATGAACGCAATTGAACGCATTTAACGCATAACGCATTTTACGTGCACGGGGAGACACACCGCCAAATTCCAAACTCCGGGCTGTTACTAAGAAATTCCTAATGGAAAAACCCAATAACACTGCCCGCCCCGGGAATCAAACCCAGGAACCCACGCTCTACAGTCGCGACCATGAGACCAACGGGGCAGTACTACTATTCAGGCTGTAAGGGTAAACACTCTTGTCATTCAAACCATGGGTAGTTGACCTAAATATAAAAATAATTTATTTATTTATTTATTTATATATACTTTATTGTACACCACAAAAATATATAACGACGATAATAAATGACCGAACACAACAAAAAAAAAACGTTATTTTCATTAAAAGATTTTAAAAAGTTTCTATCCGTCACCGTGCTCTCTAGCGAAACAGCTGACTGACTGAGGGAGGGGTCGCGCTTGCGGCCGGTCAGGTCACATCTCGCACCCCCCGCCCGTGTTGAGACGCAAGTTCTTTGCCCTAGCACATAGGGTAACGAACTTGCGTCTCTTGTGTTAAAATGTAGATTAAAAAAAAGAAAAAAAACGTTTCAATTTTCCATTAATTTTACGTTCTATAAATGAAAGCAAACCACTGGTTGCAAGGATAACGGTGTTTACCCTAACAGCCTGTATACTACTTTGTATAAGAAGACGCTTCTTCCTTGCAGTAGAATTAACCATTATTTTCACGTTACAAGCATTTTTAGGGTTCCGTAGTCAACAAGAAACCCTAAAAACCCTAGTTTCGCCATGTCTGTCTGTGTGTCCGCGGCTCAGCTCACAGACTCTTAGTACTAGAAAGCTGTAATTTGGTATGGGTATACAAATAAATCACGCCGACAAAGTGGTAAATTAAAATCATGAAAAAAAGAGTCAAGTGTCCCCCCCTCCAGCTAAATGGTTGGTTTTGGATATGTGAAAAAATTCACAGTAGTAGTATATACAACGTGTAACAGAATAAGCGCAAGACCTGAAAGTAGTTTGCTTAGAATCGGCTTCTGAATCGATTTCCATCATTATTTATATGTGTTAATTTTTCATGAAAAAAATCTTTTCTTTAACTGAAATTAGAACCACCGCGTCTTACCAAGGTAATAAGATATTTTATTTAAGGAAATTTAAGCCTTATCTCAAAGGAATAAAGCCTATTCAAATGCATAAACAAATTTGTAATACGCTCATAGCTATCCTATGTTTCATGTTTAGTCAGGAAGTCTATTTTGTAAAAAAAAACTAGGTGTCGTTTAATTAAATTAAATTACAGATATTATTTTAGTCTTATAATTTAATATTCTAATTGGGGTGTATGAGCTCTTGCGTTTATTCCGTTACAGGTTGTATAACGAAATTAAAAGGAAAACTATCACAGCTAAGTAGGCTCCATAAGTTACCAAGTAATAATCGACCAACTTAAATTTACAGTTGCAAAAACATGTTCTCCCATACATTCCTTATGGGAAAACAAGTTTTTCAACTACAATATTAAGTTTGTTGGATAAATTCATCCCAACTACGGAACCCTTCATTGTGAGTGGCTCGACACGCACTTGTTTTTATTAATATTCAACTATTATTTTCAGTTCTCGAATACGTCGGTTTAAAATGGCGTACATTCGTCGCCAACATGTCGATAGCTGTCTACTTCACCTTCGCTGCCTGCCTCCTGCCGTGGATAGCGTTATGGGTCGCCGACTGGAAGATATACACGTTAATCATCAGCGTTCCTTTGGCGTTGGCTGTGCTAACTCCATGTGTTGTACCAGAAAGTGCAAGGTAAGTGGTATTGTCCTGTTTATCTCCTTTGAGTTTTGGGTTGAAGATTGTTGGTTAGAAAGGAGGGTAGTTTTAGCAGTTTGTGGTGAAAGTTTTGTCAGTAATGGTTTAGTACTTTTTAAGTAAAGGTCGTAGGAATGTGAAGGCCTTTAAAAAAATCGGCCTTTTTAGGGTTCCGTATGTCTGAATGAAAAAAGGCGCCCTTTAGGATCACTCGCGTGTCCGCCTGACTGGCTGGCTAGCTGCCTGTCACAGCCAATTTGCTCCAAATCTAATGGACCGATTAAGTACACAATATCAATTGCTGAGACCCGAACACGAACGTGTAAAAGAAAGACAAATAAGAAAATATAAAAAAAAGGTTTTGCGCCGTGTCCATATTAAATAAAAGGGTCGCAAGTATCTCAAGGTCGTTTCGTTAGGTATGTGCGCGGCTCACGGGGGGCAGTGCAAGCCACAAATTCGGCAACACACACGGAGTGGGGCGTCCTGCCCGCCGCTCATTCGTCAACGCTGCCTCGCCGCGCGTTCCTATGCCACGGAACAGCGGTCTCGATCAAAACTCAAACTATAGTACATTTATAAACCTTCCTTCCACTCTTAATGAAACCCTAATTGCATTTCAGATGGCTAATCGCTCAAGGACGAATAGAGGAAGCGATCAAGATAATGCAAAAATGTGAACGTATCAACAAAAAGAAGATCCCTGATGCAGTTATTGATGAATTTAGGGTAAGGAAACTTCTTTATCCACGTTGAGCACTTCTTGGGTGAACAAAAATCATGGTACTCGCGTCATCGTCACGCTTGAAGTGATTTGTTTTTTTTAGCGCCATCTATCGTCAACCGTTTGAATTACGTTGAGGTTACGCATTCTTGCCTAGTTTTTACTTTTATCGGCAGTCCCCAAAGACTGCCTAGCCTGTTTTTTTTGGTGTAGCTCATAGCGGAGCTCGTGGCTAAGTAATAACAGCCGCACGGGTCGATCCATCAGGTTAAGCTACGCTTGCCTGGGTTGGTCCGTGGATGGGTGACGATCTTTACATAGCGAGACTCCTCCATGCCTCGGAAAGCACGTTAAGCCGTTGGTCCCGGCTGTCATTTGTGGATCTTTGACAGTCGTTACGGGTCGTCAGAAGCTCGAAAGTCTGACAACCAGTTTTACCAAGGGGTATCGTGTTACGTGGTGGATTTTATTAGCAAACCCGAATATATTCGATTCCTCGCTAAAGTAGAAACTTATCGTACATATACCTAAAAAATGTAGCTTTAGTTTTTACCAAAATCGAGCTTGAGTCATAGTTTTTACCAAAATCGAGCTTGAGTCCCTTTCATCCCCCTTTGTAACGGTATCGGCTTTCGATCCGAAGACCCTTTTCAAAATTCACCCTGAATCATCGTTACGATAAAAAGTTTTTACCCAAAAAAAAAAACAACCGACTTCCAAAAAAAACACAAAAAAAAGTGAAAAATAACTTTAATTTCGGAATCGGTCTTTGCTTTCAATTTTTTTTTTTTTCGTTTTTTTATCACCGACTTCCGAAACTAAAGATATTTTTTACTCTTCTAGTGTTTTATTTTGGAAGTCGGTTGGTTTTTTTTGTAAAAAGTTTTTATTTTTCTCTTTTTAGTTGTGGTACCTACCCCTGTAAATAACAGTGACGGAGTAAAATAAAATATCGTCTACATAGACTAGTGGGAAAAATACGTAATTATTGAAACTAACTCAAAAACTACGCAAATTAAATTTATAAAATTTATAAGGGACAACCTCTGAAGCATGACCTACCATACAAAAAAGGAATCATCAAAATCGATTCATAATAAAATTGGCGGAGTAATCGAGTAACAAACACAGAAAAAAAAAAAACATATAGACAAATTGAAAACCTCCTCCTTTTTGAAGAAGACGGTTAAAAATGATCATAATCTGAACCATTTCCCTCCCCAGAAAACAGCCACAGAAATAGCTCGAGCCGAACAGGAATTCAAAAACTACAGCGTCCTAGATCTGCTCAGGACTCCTCGTCTCCGTCGCCACAGCATCTTGCTGGTGGTCATCTGGATGTCCATCGCCATGGTGTTTGATGGCCATGTTAGGAACGTGGGGTCCTTGGGCTTGGACATGTTCAAGACGTTCACTGTCGCCACCTTCACGGAGTTCCCTGCTGATATCCTGTTGATTCTGATTTTGGATGTGTGAGTATTTACTTTTTTATTCTCACCATTGTGGCGGCCATATGCAACGTCACATGCGACCTATGTACAAATCCTTACTAATAGTATAAATGCGAAAGTAACTCTGTCTGTCTGTCTGTCGCGCTTTCACGCCAAAACCGATTTACAGATAGTGTAGAGCCTGAAAAAGGACATAGGCTACTTTTTATCGCCATACCACGCGGGCGAAACCGTGGGCGGAAGCTAGTCTAACATTTTTAACTAGCTGAAACTAAAAATTGTTAAATGAAACTGACTTTTCAAGCAAAACGCTTTTTACCCGATTTCGGCGAAGCAAAAAGGAGGGTTATGATTTTGACCGTTATGTACCTATGTATGTTCATCTGGTCCCTCATATCTTCTAAATTACTCATCATAAGTTGACAAATGAGGTATTGTTGGAAGCGTTTTGATTGCCCGCTACTTATAGGCTATATGACGTCACATTGCCTATAACCAGCGGCCTCTAGAGGACATAAAGTCATGTTTTTTTTTTTTTTTTTGCCATTTTGTGCGTTTAGTTTGTGCAGAATAAACAATTTTTCTTTCTTTCTTAAATGTTGTGTTTCAAATGAAACGGCATAATTAGCAAATTTCAAAAATGTATATACAACCACAAAAAAGAGAAAAAAGAAGTTAAAAAACTAAAACCCAACTTCGACAAAAATGTCAACTAAAAAGTATAAACAGGAATCACAGACAGACAAATTAAAAATTCGTAGTCACACGTATCCATTTGATTTATGCCGTAACACGTGTGACTCCCGATTTTCAATTTGTCTGTCTGTGATTCTTTTTCTCTGTCTCTTTCTATCATTTTGGTATTATTTTGTATTTTTTGTCCCATTGAATTATTTTTATATTTTTTTTCGTGTTTTATTCTCAGCCTTGGCCGTCGTTGGCTTGCGTTTGCAACAATGGTCGTCAGTGGCGTTTTCAGTTTACTAGCTACCACTGCACCTATTGGTAAGTACCGAATAAATTCAATAATAATAAATCTACCTAGCCTTTTCCCAACTATAACCCCTATTTTTCTCCTCCAGGAATCGCCTCAGCCTCTCTAGCAATTGTAGGCCGGTTCGCAGTCAACATTTCATACAACATAGGAATGCAGTACGCAGCTGAATTGCTACCAACTGTGGTCAGGGCTCAAGGAATTGCGTTGATACACATCAGTGGCTATGTGGCTACTATTCTAACACCCTACATTGTATATTTGGTAAGTTATAGTAGACTGATAGAAGATGGTGATCGTAGATCGTGATAGAAGATAATATGGATATTAGATAGTTACTATTCAGCAGGTCTGCATATTCCAATACGCTGCTGAATTACTGCAGACAGTTGTCAGGGCTCCAGGCATCGTACTGATTCATAAGTGGCTATGTGGCTAATACACTGACATCTTACATCGTTTACGTTTATTATGGTATGTTATTGTAGATGGTGATGGAAGATGGTGATCGTAAATAGTGATAGTTAATAGTGATTACTAGCTGGTGATAGTAGATCGTGATAGAAGATACTAATCGTAGATAGTTACTAGTAGGCAGGTCTGCACCTTAAAGTAGAAAATTGGAATGCAATACGCTCGCAATTACTGGCGACAGTAGTCAGGGCTCAAGGCACTTTGTTGATAGTGGCTATGTAGCTACTATTCTGATACCCTATATAAATGACAGTAGACAGTGATAGAAGATATTTATAGTAGATACTTGATTCTAACAGTACTTTAACTGATTGTAGAATAATACAGTAATATATTTTATCAATTTCAGGCCACCATAGCCAGAGAGATCCCTCTTCTGATACTGGGCACTCTGGGCATATTTGGAGGTTGTCTATGCCTATTCCTACCAGAGTCTATGGGCAAGGAAATGCCTCAAACAATCCAAGATGGCGAAGAATATGGACTGGACCAGAAGTTCTGGGACTTTCCATGTTGTAATAGGTAAGTTTTATCATTTCATACCATAAACTATCAGGATCATCATTATCATTCTTTTCATCATCATTTTAACCGCCTCAGTGGTCTAGTGTTTCACCACCGGTCTCAAACCCAGAGGGGTCCCGGGTTCAATTCCCAGTGGGGTCAAAATTTTCTGCTCGGTTTAGTTGGTGGTAGGGCTTATTCTAAGTCCGCCTGGCTAGCTATCACCATCTTATCTAAGTCTGTCGCCATAACAACAATGTTATCAGCATTGTTGTGTTTCGGCAGTTAGAGGTAAGATAGCCAGTTCCTCTGTGGTTGAGGATTCTGGGTGAAGCTCACTTCCACCTTCGGCGTGATCATCAATTACCATTAGGTGAGTTGCAGGCCGAGAGCTTGTAGGTGTATGAGGAACAGAGTTTAAAGTTCACTCATCCTATAGTAAAGGGAGGATCCTCCGACCAGACGGGTGTTGTGTCTGGCCCAGTGGCCAGACACAACACCCGTCTGGTCGTTCGTTCGTATCGTTGGGCAGTCCCAACGATGGATGTCATGATCTTGTATATATGTTGGGGTCGGCTTCCAGTCTAACCGGATGCAGCTGAATACCAGTATTTTACATGGAGCGACTGCCTATCTGACCTACACAACCCAATAACTTGGTAACACGATACACCTTGGTAAGACTGGTTGTCAGACTTTCGGGCTTCTGACGACCCGTAACGACTGTTAAAGATCTACTAATGACAGCCGGGACTAACGGCTTAACGTGCTCCGGTACGGAGGAGTCTCGAAACGTTAAAGATGGTCACCCACACACAGACCAACCTCGGCAAGCGTAGCTTAACCTGATGGATCGAACCGTGCGGCTGTTATTACTTAGCCACGAGCTCCTATAAAATTGTAATTATAGTTAATTATGTTTTATTTCTGTTCACAGGAATAAGGACAAAATTACAAAGGAAGAAACCCGTTTCTGATAAAAAAAAGTACTTAACTGTTTTTTTTTTCAATCATTTATGTATAATGAATGTGTGACAATTATGTATTTCTGACGAACTTATTTCCCGTTTATAAATAAAATAAAATAAAAAAGATATATTTATTTCTTATCTTTTTAAATCTTTTTTTCGTCTTTCACTTTATTTAGATAATATACCCTACTACCTATATACCCTACCTACCCTACCTACCCTACCTACCCTACCTACCCTACCTACCCTACCTACCCTACCTACCCTACCTACCCTACCTACCCTACCTACCCTACCTACCCTACCTACCCTACCTACCCTACCTACCCTACCTACCCTACCTACCCTACCTACCCTACCTACCCTACCTACCCTACCTACCCTACCTACCCTACCTACCCTACCTACCCTACCTACCCTACCTACCCTACCTACCCTACCTACCCTACCTACCCTACCTACCCTACCTACCCTACCTACCCTACCTACCCTACTTACCCTACCTACCCTACCTACCCTACCTACCCTACCTACCCTACATACCCTACCTACCCTACCTACCCTACATACCCTACCTACTAACCCTACCTACCCGCAAGAGGGCAGCGGACATATATAAACAACTGTCCCGCGCCGCTAAAGTGAGTTGGGGATTAAATGCAGAGGTCATACACACAATTTACACTACCACAATTGAACCCATAGTCACGTACGCGGCTTGCGCCTGGGCTCCCGCTGCAAAGAAGCTGGGTATACGGAAGAAGCTAGGCTCCATTCAACGAGGATTCGTCCAGAAGCTCTGCAAGTCTTACCGTACTGTCTCTCTGAACTCTGCACTGGTACTGTCGGGGATACTACCTCTGGACCTGCGCATACAAGAGGCATCCGCCATGTATGAAGCAAGGAGAGGGTCATCCCGGTTTGTGCCAGGAGACAGAGAGATTGAGAGCATGGTAAGTTTTGCAAAAGCCCCTCATCCAGCTACGCAAATGCCCCTGGAGTTCATGTGCCTGACAGACCAACAGCTGCTAGACGGTAGCAATGTGCAGGCAGTGAGAATTTTCACAGACGGCAGCAAGATTGAGGGGAAGGTTGGAGCCGCATTGTCCATATGGGATAATGAAGGCGAAGTCCAGAACCTCAAGCTTAGCCTCGCCGCGTACTGCACAGTCTATCAGGCGGAACTCTTGGCCATTTGCAAGGCTACGGACGTGATCCTCAAGCGCAGGGAAACGAGCTATGGCTTGTACAGCGACTCAATGTCAGCATTGCAGACGCTTGCAAGCCATGGTTCTCTCCATCCCTTGGCGGTACGCGCGCGCGCCAATTTGGCTCAAGCTCTGGGCCAGAGCAAAGCTGTGTCCTTGTTCTGGGTCAAGGCCCACGCGGGCCTGCCGGGAAATGAGCGTGCAGACGGGCTGGCGAAGGAGGCAGCATTGTCGTTACGGAGGAAGCCGGACTATGACCAGTGTCCGATTTCATTCATCAGGCGACAGATCCGTTTGGAATCGCTTGAGGAATGGAATCGGAGATATGTGTCCGGCGAGACGGCCTCTGTGACGAAGGTGTTTTTTCCGGACGCCATAGCGGCTTTCCGTATTATACAACAGGTGCGGCCAACAGGTGTTCTCACGCAGGTATTGACGGGGCACGGTGGATTCTCTGAATACTTGCATCGATTCAAGCGTAAAGAGAGTCCGGCGTGCGTCTGCGATCCAAGCGTGGTAGAGACTGTCCAGCACATAATTGTAGATTGCCCGATATTTACCAGGGAACGCTACCAACTAGAAAGTGAGCTGGACATGAGACTGACGATCGAGAACGTCTATGGGTTCATGTCTAAGAAAACGAGGGAAAAGTTCCTAATGTACTGCATAAATGTGGCCACCACAGTCATCGCACGAAACCGAAGCTGAAGCGGCACTATGCTTCACTATTATTGTTATAATATCAGCTTAGAAGCATAGTAAATAGCACGCACAAAACTGTGATGACAAGTAGTATATTAAGATAGTACCTAAGCTTATGTATAAGATTGTGTGTGTAATTAAACTGCATTTTTTTTTGTTATTATCCCTAAATTATAATAATTAAATAAAGTCTGCCCATAAATCAAGTAAATAAAGTGGGAGTCCTACCCACAGTCTGTATGATGATGAATGCAAGAAAGAATATAGAATGAGGAATGAAAGTACGAGAGGCACAAAAGAGAAGATTGAATGAATGAGGTTGAGACATTTAATAGGCGCCAATTACGTTGGCGGGATTAGAATTAAGAAAAAAAAAAAAAAAAAAAAAAAAAAAAAAAACCCTACCTACCCTACCACTTAGGGGTATGAAAAATAGATTACGACCGCTTCGCAGACCTACCGAATATAGAATATAAAATTTCATAAAAATCGGTTCAGAGGAGTATGGCTATCAACACTGTGACACGAGAATTTTATATATTAGAAGAAAGCAGATAGACCTACTTATTTTCGGCATTGTTACGACCATCATTAACAAGAATAAGATCATGGGGAAGTCTCCCAAATGGTCTAAAATTGCCAACACGCTGTGAGCAAAATAGTGTTGAAAGCACGCTCGTGGCTTCTACAACCAAAAGCAGTGCTAAGGAATATAATAGAATCTCTGTATCATCTCTGAATTTCTATGTTATCTCTGTATTGTGTAGTACATTCAACAGACAGCTGTGCTGCTGTGGAGTTTGTTGCGCCACTTCTTCTTCCCAGCTAAAGCACTAGGAAGTGGTGAAGGGCGGGCGTTTTGGGGGACTGTCTTATGTAATTTTGACGTTCGAAAAGTGCTGATTCTCAGCCTAGTTTGAATAAATGAATTTTGATTTACATTACATTACTCTCTATAAGTGGACATTGCGACATCTTCACTAGCAGAACCTCTGAAGGCTTATAGAGGTATGAGGAACAGGGTGTAAAATTCAGCCATCCTCCATAGTAAAAGAAGGATCCTCCGACCAGGCGGGTATTGAGTCTGGTGGGCAACTGCCAGACAGTTGATGTCGGGACGTTGTATATTATAAGGTATATCAATTCATACACGAAATCTCTTAAGGGGTCTTAATACTCATCATTATTAACAACTTTCAGTGTGGGATCTGCACAGAAATCGTAAAAAAAAACAGCTGTTCTGTTACAACTTATTACTGTCCAGATTCGAACTCAAAGTATTTGTTTCAATTAAACCATTTACAGGCACTTTTTAATTGTCAAAGAGTCGGTCAGTTAGTCAGAAAGTTACTCCAAGTAGGTACACTGTTTTAAATATAGATATTATTACAAAATACTGGGGGCCTAAAAGGGCCACTTTGGCAGAATCATAATAGGATAATATTATGAGTCATTGTAAAATGTCACAAACTGACAATTCATAATATTATCAGCGTGCAATTCATACGCAATTCATCTGTTTGACAGTTTTGTATGGAGATTGACATCTGTATTTACCTATGTTCTACAAATAAAAATATTTGAATTTGAATTTGAATTTGATTCGTGAAATAGTTCACAAATTATTGCTCTATTGAAGTTTAATGTTTAATTAAAATTAATTAATTTAAAAAACGATCATTCCATTAATTATGTCACTTTCATGCAGCAATATTTACATCGATTAACATACGATTATGAATTGAATTGAGTACTTAGATGATTCAGCTAATATGTGTCAACATTTTGTGTCAAATTAGAAGAATTGCTAATGATCTGCTGGGAATTTAGGAAATGAATTGCTTTTAGAGGAATTGCCTCCTGGGTTCATGTATGGTTTGGTGAAATTCATGGTGGTAGGTAGTACTAACCCTATGAGTGCTAAAGCTTACCGTATTTTAACGGTAAATAGCCCAACCATGTGTATATCGTTTGTTTATACACATACCACCCGAAACCGGGACAGTCTAGTTTGCTTATCATATTTTATCTAAGCTTAATAAGGACAAAACCATGAATAGCCGTAAACATTCAAATTGTTTAAAAAGAAATTAATAAAAAATGTGAACTATAATGAATATCCGAACTTGATACGACGGTAAACGTAAATATTGTGGTTTCGAGAAGTACGGCGGGGAAAAGGTTGTCGATAATTCTGAAATAAAGTATCGATACTTTTGTAAACATTCCGTATTTGTTGGACGCCGTTACTTATTTCTAGCTCAAGAAAGAGCATGGGTACTTATGAAACGTCAGAAGTTAGGTGCACGCCGGTTCCAATTTGTCGATTCCTATGAAGAACAGCCAGCAAGAAACTCCACGGTTATTCTTTTATAAATAATTTACAAGATTCTTTCATAAACTGGCGTTTTAATCACAGCCTGTTTTAAGTCCCATGTAAGAGAGGGTGAGCCTTTAGCCATCAACCAGGCACAAATCCAGACTCCGGACTGCCTCTGAGAAATTGTGACGGGCAAAGTTTTTTTGGAAAAACCCAATAACACTTTGTCCGACCCGGGAATCAAACCCAGGACCTCATGCTCAGCAGTATCGCTTGCCACCACTAGACCAACGAGGCAGTCTGCCTAGCCTTTTCCCAGCTATGTTGAGGTCGGCTTCAAGTCTAAGCAGAAACTGCTGAATACCAATATTTTACATGGAGCGACTGCCTATCTGACCTCCACAACCTAATTAATGGGTAACCCTGGTTGACAATAACCTAATGTTAGAAGTAGCGAATGTGACATCATATTGAATGGAGAAAAACTGGAGTTTATTAATCAAACAGTTTTCTTGGGAATCACGCTAGACGAGAAATTACAATGGGGACCTCATATAAAATCTCTTGCGGGGCGGTTAAGCTCGGCCGCTTATGCTGTTAGAAAGATAAGACAGTTAACAGATGTAGAAACCGCGCGTTTGGTCTATTTCAGTTACTTCCACAGCATTATGTCGTATGGCATTTTACTGTGGGGTCGGGCTGCTGATATTGAATCCATTTTTATTTTGAAAAAAAGAGCTGTTAGAGCGATTTATAATCTATGTCACCGCGAATCTCTCAGGGAACTATTTAAAAAGATTAATATCATGACGGTACCTTGCCAATTCATTTATGAGAATATTATGTATGTAAGAAAAAATCTAAATCTTTTTAATAAAATAAGTGATAGACATAATTTTAATACTAGAAATAAAGATAAAATAGATCAACCATTTTTCAGATTAGCTAAAGTACAAACATCTTTTATGGGGTACTGCGTTAAATGCTATAATAAAATACCTTGTGATATATTGCAATTAAATGAAAGAAAATTTAAAACTTATATAAAAAGTACACTTTGTAAACAAGCTTATTACAAATTTTATTTGTGAACATGGGTACATAAAAGGTCTTAAAATATAAATTAATAGCGTGATCTCTATGTTCTACCAATGCAATTGGTATACAAATAATTCGTTATAAGAAGTTTATTTAATTATTAGAATTTTAAGAACTAACAAAGACTTATAATATCTATAATAATAATTATGTACAAGGGAAAATTATCAAAGGGCATCAAAAAATTCGTCCGCATCGCTGTCAACAGGAAAAGTGCCCAAAAGGCTGGCAGCATTGCCACGTTGTATGGCAATGCTAATTCTTTGCCCAAAAAATAGGCCAGCCCTCTGGTCACGTGAAGAGTCGACCAAGCGTTTGGCGATGTCTTGAAAAACCAAGTGGGCACTCGGACCCCATGGCCCTAGGGTTTCAACCCCAAACGGCTCGAACAAATACGTCCCGATAAGATTGGAGTATTTGCGCCGTTTGAGGTTTTCTGCACCTGCAGCAGCAGCTCCAGCACAGCCCGCCGTGCTGGGAAGATGGCATGGCGCAAGGGTGTCGACACACGTTGCATCCCACACCAAAGGCCTACCTACCTTCCAAGGCATTATGGTCATTCCGTCTGGTCTCTTCCCATCGTCGCGTGCCAAGCCATTGGGTTCTAGAACAGCTGGCACCCCGGCGGTGGCAAGAGCACGACGGATGATGTCATTGATGCTGGCGTGCCGTGCTATCCGACCTGCGCTTCTACTGCAGGATAGGCCATGGTGACCGAGGCAGTCGACACCTTCACCGCATTGGCAGCGATGCGGAGCCACGCAAGGAGCGCCCAGACGCAGACAGGTAGCGAGCCGGAAGGTGGTGTCACCCAGCATAGTCCCTATGTTGGGTGACGGTAATGCCTGAAGCCAGAGGCCCGATTCCCATTCACCAACAGCCAGCAGGCGGGCACGCTCAGCAGTATTGGTGGACGTATTAATAAGATTATTCCGTACCAACCTGCAGAGCGGCTCATCCCACTGCCTCTGGGAAAATGAGTTCACGGCCGATCTGTATCCGGGCAAGCCGCTTTCCAGGCGTTCTCCGCATCGGTCAGGCACGGCACTTCATAGTCAACCAGGCAGGGGGCTAAAATTTTCCCGGTCAACTTTTCAGTGCTGTGGACAGACGACAGGAACGCCGGTAAGCTAATACTGGTAATTTTGCGAACGCCGAGGCCCCCAAAACGGATGGGTAGTGTGGCTTGCAGCCACGCTCGGTCGTCCAAGGCCACATTTAGAATGGATGTCAGTGTGCTGCGAACAATTTGGTCAATTTTGTCCAAGAGGTGTGACTGCTTCCATAAGGGGGAAGAGCGTAGAAAATATGTAAAATTTGGGCCAAAACAACAGTATCTAATCAGGGTGAATGCCGAATGTAAATTAATTATTACAAATTAGAGGATTATATCCAAGATAAGAATGCTTGGAAACATGCTGGTCTTGCTCCATAGGACGATTTAGTGTCTGGACAAAATCAAACTGATAGCTAATTTAGTTTTTTTATTTATTATTTGTATGTACTACTTGTAACAATGTTAGGACTATTGTAATATCGTATACTTTTACAATCTTTGTAAATATGTGAGCACCATGTATCTGGTAATTAATTTATTCATTATTGCTCCATTTATAATTCTTTTTACCTTTTGTGGTACAGTAATCTTATTATAGGTGCATCGTCTTCACATATAATTATATAATTAATGTATACAAAATATTGTAAAACATTTTTAAAAGAGTAACGGTGGAGTTTCTTGCCCATTCTTCTCCATACGAAAACTACCTTTTGGAAGGGGCAACTAGAATCAATTCTATTTCTTTGTTTGACGTTCAAAAGTGCCATATTATGTGCCTATTTGAAATAAATTATTTGACTTTTTTTTTTGACAGAATATCGGACTTCTGAAAACCCGTAACAATTGTCAAAGATCTACAAATGACAGCCGGGGCCAACGGCTTAGCATGCTTTCTGATTACGGAGGGGTCTTGGTATATAAAGATGGTCACCCATCCAGGGACAAACCGCGGAAAGCCAAGTTACAAGGTAGCCCTTGGTAAAACTGGTTGTCAGAATTTTGGGCTGCTAACAACCCGTAACGACTGTCTAAGATCTACGAATGACAGCTAGGACCAACGGCTTAACATACCTTCTGAGGCACGGGTGGGTCTCGACATGTAATGGATGGTCACCCATCCACGAACCGAACGCGGTAAGCGTAGCTTAATCTAATCTGTCGACTCATGCAGCTGTTATTACTTAGCCACGGAGGTCACCCATCCATGAACCGTCGGCAATATTTTGTTTTTATTTTGCATAATTTTGTTTTTGAAGTGTTTGTACAAACCTACTTACAGAAATAAAATCGTTTACGAATTATCACCAAAATATAGATAGATAGAATACTCCTTACTATGTACACTGTACATTGTACACCATCAAAATTACAGACATTTTAGAAGTTTTACATATGGTGACACAATTGGCGATCTTATCGCTAAAAGCGATCTTTTACAGAGAATTTTTGGGGAGAAGGAGAGACAATACTGCAGGTAGTCAGTGGTGTACCGTTTACATCATCATCTGCCTAGCCTTTTCCCAACTATGTTGGGGTCGGCTTCCAGTCTAACCGGATGCAGCTGAATACCAGTATTTTATATGGAGCGACTGCCTATCTGACCTCCACAACCCAGTAACTGGGTAATACGATACCCCTTGGTTAGACTAGTTGTCAGACTTTCGTGCTTCTGACGACTCGTAGCGACTGTCAAAGATCCACAAATGACAGTCGGGACCAACGGCTTAACGTGCTTTCCGAGGCACGGAGGAGTCTCGATATGTGAAAATGGTCACCCATCCACGGACCAACCCCGGCAAGCGTAGCTTAACCTGATGGATCGGCCCTAGCGGCTGTTATTACTTAGCCTGTGGTGTACCGTTTACATAATATAAAATAAAGACCAACCAAAAACCCTTTATCGATATAAACCTGCACAAATCACATCACTAAACCGACGGAAATTTACAAACAAAACGAATTGAATTTTACTGAAAACACATATGTGGAATTCATTTCATTGACCAGCCAGTTTCAGAGAAGCTATGCCCTGACTATGTTGACCAAAATAATAACACTGATCGTGCTGACCAGTGCTGTTCGTGGCAATATTTTGGAAAACCAATCGAACTATAAACCAAAGTTGGAACGAAATAACATAATCAACAAAGGAGTTTGGGTTCGAAATAAATTGCAGGATAGATTGTTTGACAGGGCGAGTACTGGGAACTTCATTTTTCGAGAGAACTCACTGGATGTGGAGAACTTACTGCAGAATAATTTCGACCCGTTTGGTGCAAATTATATGGAAGATGCTCCGCCTGTCTCTAATTACATTAAAAGGGCCAAGAGGGCGATACGGCGTAAGTAATTTTTTTAAATTTATTTATTCTACTCTTATAGCTATCTATACTTGTACTATTCTACTGTTATAGTAATCTTTTATCTTCTTTCTACTAACTAGGTAATCTTCGTTTACTCGACTTAGGGTTGATTTCATCAAAGTCTGACAGTTTTCGCATGCGAAAACTGTCAAAAATTCAAAATATATTCGTAGGATAAGACTTATACTCGGTATAAAAGATTGGTGAAATTCTCCCTTATAGTATTTATCCATATCTACTCGTCAGATATATATAATATAGATGTGATTATATACTTTTATAGTGATATGTAACCCACACATGCAGACAAACTTGTGAATTCAAGTACCTATGACGTCTCATGTTAGTTCGAAATCAGAAATCGACAGTCGGTTCATAGACTACTATGCAGGGTGTGTCGTAAATAATGGATAACTCTGAAACTGTCCATTGGCCAGATTATCGCCTATCATTTACCCCACTTATATCGCCATATGCTCCATATTGTATTTTCTTCATATTTTTGTTTTCGTTTTTTTTTCCGATGTTTTAATAGTTATTCTGCTATTTTGGGCAAATAGACAAATCAAAGGTCATCCAAATCGGTCCGGCAGTTCTCGAGTTATAAGTGCTTCAATTTGTTTTATAAGATATCAAAAATAACAATAATGTGGTCATCCATGGGCATATGGCGATATAAGTGGGGTAAATGATAGATGATAATCTGGCCAATCGACAGTTTCAGAGTTATCCATTATTTACGCTATTTATATCCACTCGCATCATTTTATTATCATCCTAATCTTAGTTATTCGTTTGTAAACCGTGTTTAGTTATGATATTATTAAACTCCAATGAGTTTATACAATTGTAATGCCCAATGAACATTTAATTTCATTACATTAGAGAACCTGTAATTACATTCTAACAAAAGTACTGTACTTTCTAAGTGCATAAGTTAGAAAATATAAGTATAATATTATACTCACCAATGTCTGTGGTGGGTTCGTGTATTAAATCGGGTAGCGTTCGTGTATTCAATTGAAAGGTTCTGCTTGCCGATGGATCCCAAGTTGTTGCCCGTGAAATTCAAATTTTATTATGTTTTTTTTGCAATTTGCAGGTCAGTGTCAGCTTGTATTTTGATTAAAATATTATTCGCGACTATAACGGATACGTATTTATAGAATTATAATCATTAGAATCAATAATACATCTTTCTAAGGCTGCCATCAGACGGACTGCATTTCAACTGTTTCAACTGCACTCCAACTGTTGCAGTTTGAATAGTTATTCTAATATTAAACCAGTACATTACGAGTATTGCAGTCGTACTAAACTGCATTCAAGCTGCAAGAATGCAGTCCGTATGATGGCAGCCTTATGTAGATTTTTTCCATATGAACAAATCTCGTATAGAATGTTCTTAGGAACACACACTCCAGTGACCACGAGCTACTTGCTCAGGCAATAGACATCTTGCAACAACGATTGCCAAAAACAAATGAAAGCCATTGTCAAGAACATGCTACAGCCTCGCACACATCATCTGCCCAGCCTTTTCCCAACTATGTTGTGGTCGGCTTCCAGTCTAACCGGATGCAGCTGAATACCAGTATTTTACATGGAGCGACTGCCTATCTGACCTCCACAACCCAGTAACTGGCTAATACGATACCCCTCGGTAAGACTGGTTGTCAGACTTTCGAGCTTCTGACGACCCGTAACGACTGTCAAAGATCCACAAATGACAGCCCGGACCAACGGCTTAACGTGCTTTCCGAGGCACGGAGGAGTCTCGGTATGTAAAGATGGTCACCCATCCACGGACCAACCCCGGCAAGCGTAGCTTAACCTGATGGATCGACCCGTGCGGCTGTTATTACTTAGCCACCAGCTCCTCCAGGTCATAGCACACATATCAACTCGAAAAGGGATCGTCACCGTATCGCCTATCGCCTCGGCGTCAAACAGGCGTCAACCTAACGTGAGCACGTAACCAAAGCGGACCAGCAGCTCCGACCAGGGGGGTAAGTCTACCAATTTACAAACGTGTCAGTGGTCTCACAATGATCAGTTTTTGACAGATTTTGTATGGCATATCTGTCAAAAACTCATCATTGCGAGACCACTGACACGTTTGTAAATTAGTAGACTTGGCCCCCAGCTCCTAGACGACGCACGACGCCTCGCTTACGGCTCGCCGACCGCTGGTACTAAGCAGGTAGAACAGTGTGCTGCAGGCAGGCAGCGGGAGGCGTGAGAGGTGTGGACTTAGAACCGCAAGCGTAGCGACGGAGAGGCGCAAGCGCGGGGACAACGAGCCGTAAGCGCGGGGACCGTTGGTTGACCACGCGCCACACCGCGGTTCGTGAGCTTGTCCCGAGGCGAATCGTTTACGTTACGATTCCGATTAGTGTTCTTTTCAGTAGCGAGTTTCATACAAAGAATACTAAATGGCTCGAGTTGATACGGTTACGATCCGTTTCCGAGTTGTGTGTGCCTCGACCTTGCCGAGTCACCGCGACACTACTTGAGATACCACGCGACACAAGTCGCGCCGCAAGTCGACCCGCTCGAGGCCATGAACCGCATTAACGGACAAAATTTAATGTGCACACGAATAGGTACTTTGCTAGACCCGGATTCAGACATAGGATACTTTTCAACCGGAAACGCTACCGTGGGAAAATTTTCGACCTCCACGCAAAACTAAACAAATGTTATTATTACAGGTATACGAGAACAGCGACTTAGAAAGAGTTTAAAGAACTGCATCGGTAAAGGATGCAAAACTTTTATCATTGAAGAACAAGAAGAATTGGGAAAAGACCCTGATGTGAAACCAGATGACAAAGATGATACTTCAATATTCAACGACTACCCTTACGAGGTCGCCATTTTGCTAAACAATAACAAAAGAGAGATAAACGTACTTAAAAATGATACAATAACCCTCGACGAGAACATTGAGAAGAACAGTAATAATTTAAGCAAAATCAACGACAATACTCAAAAGCCTGAACTTTTTGTAGAAACAGATTTCAAAGAAAATAACAATACAAATGCTAAAAATATAACCTCAGCAAAAAGAAGTAAGAAATACGATTTTGAAAGTGAAATAATCAAAAAATTTGAATTCGAGGAAGACGTGAATAGGACTCAGGTAAATCATTTACACAGTGAAAGTAAATCTATCGATAGAAATATTTTTAATAAAGACAACACTGTTTGGCATCAAAATGCACCGATTCCTGATGTAAATGTCTACAAAGTTGTTCCTAAAGAGCCTCAAAAGAGTAAAGCAGTTACTGAAAGAGGTCTAATTAAGGTTATATCAATGCTAACAAAGACTTTCAAGAAGATAATGAAACAACACAATGAAATTAAAGATATTCGTGAACGAATAACCGATGTGAACCAACAATTTGTCAAAAACGCAGATGCAATCACGACCAAATTCCAAGATTTCGATGTGAAATATTTATACTTGTTGAAATTCTATGAGAAACTGAAAGTTTTTGACGCAAGACTTGCCACTAAACAGGAATATTTTAAAAACAAAGAAAGGGAAATGACAAATAATTTCAAAGAATTCGAAAATCAGCAGAAGAAATTTTTACAACAGCAGCGACAGTTCTATAATATACAGAAGTTAATGCTTGCACAGAACGAAAAGATTAACGCCAAGCAAAACGTGATAGCAAAGACGCAGAGTGAAATATCTCACAGACAGAACAATTTCGCTAGAATACTTAAAAAAGCTAAGCAACTTTACTTAGAGAGTAAAAACCCGACAACCAAACCAACTTCGAATGTAATGAAACCATTCCAGAATGTCAAACCAGCGGAGCCGAAAACACAAATTAGTACCACGACACCATCGACCGAATCTATCAAAATAAACCTTTTTTCAATTCCAACCTCTAACAAAATTGAAAACCAAGACGATATGATAATAAAAGAAAAAGATGATCAAACTATAGACGATTTAGTTTACAAATACTATTTCAATAACACATTCATTGATAATGTAATGAAGAACAACGTTCTCACAAGTTTGATGGGAATCTCTAACAATCCTGGAATCCCTCGAAATGTAAAAAACAAAAGAAATCAGTTAGAAACTACTATATTACTACCAGTTTATGAAAACAATGATTCAGAAGCGATTGAGAGTAAAAATAGAGAAAGAAGATGGATCAACCATCATTCAAGACACAGGGGTAAGAGACGAGAACGTGGGAAAGGAGGAGTAGCAACCATAATCCATGCTACAGATGCTAAAGCTAATAGAAATAAAGTAGTTAATAATATCCCAATTGTCGATGAAACTCCGATAGTAAAGGACGAAGGAGATATCAAAATACAGAACGATCCTTTTTTAAGTATGGCGACGAATTTTTGCAATGAAATTCGTCAAAATGTAAACCCGCAAATGTTAAGATGGTGTGTTGAAAAGGCTTTGAGGAGGCTTCAGTTTCTGGGTGAGTGTTTTGTTATATTAAGTTTAACAGCGAGTACACACTGGGACGCCATTGCGACATCAGTGAAAACAATTCAAAATAGTTATCTCACATATAATTATTTAATTCATGTAAACAAAATATTGTGAAACATTTTTAAAAGAGTAACGGTGGAGTTTCTTGCCCATTCTTCTCCATAAGAAGGGGCAACTAGAATCAGTTCTATTTCTTTGTTATTGACGTTCAAAAGTGCCTTATAAGTGCCTATTTGAAATAAATTATTTGACTTTGACATAAGTAGGAAAGATAGTAGTTTGATGGCAACAGACGATATCATTTTGATGATAATGATCATACAATAGGAATGATGTCTGGGTAAAAAAAAGTATTTAGTCCGTCAGTCAGATAATAAAAAAATATTAGGCACGTATTTTTTGCTTTGTCATATAAATAAAAAAAATACTTAGATAAACCGCATTAAAGTCGGGGAGTGGGGGCCGCTACGTCACAAGTAAGTTTATAATCTACATACTCGTAACGTATTGCACATTTTAACTGAATGTACCGCCGTAATCTTTTGTTGACGTAAAACATGAAAAAATACTTGTTCAATATTTCTTAATAATCTACAAGAAGGATAAAAAATAACTTCAAACCGACTCTCTCCTGTTTGCAACTCATCTATAGTCTGATTTTAATCTCGTAGACTAACTGACATTTCAAGTGATTGTTCTTTGTTTTTTTTTCAATTTGGAGTTTGACATTTGCTCCTGTCAAATTAGTCTAAAAGGGGTGATAGAAGTACGCGTACTTCTGGCTCGGCGAGCTTACTCGCCCGTGTGTCATGCATAAGTACACGGATTTAAAAACCGCTGAGTAAGTTCGTCGGCGATCCAACAGGTTTGAAATTTTGCTCGTAGCCCGCCTTGGCTCGTCGTCTGTCATCGCCGCGAACCGCGAGCCGCGAGCCACGAGCCGCCAATTTGACAATGCTTCATGTGTGTCTCACTCGGCGAGCCGCGAACTTAAAAACCGCGTACTTTAAGTGCGCACGTCTATCACCCACTTAAGAGATAAAAAAACCAGACTTTAATTTACTCTAATTCAATATTTCAGATATGAACAATACACCATCGCTAGGAATAGAAGTTCCAACGACCACACATAAGCCAAATTCACGGAAACCACATAAACATAGAGATCATACTCAACTAAAAATAAAAGAAAATACTATACTAGAACCGTTAGTTACAAAACTATATACTGAAGCGGTTATCGAACTGAACACTGTTAATACGGAACCATCTACTGCTAGCACTGCGGCTGTCACTGGAACTACAGTAACTGGTGAGAAATATGATGTTGTGTCTACAAATAATTTTAGTTCTAGATAACAAGATCTTACAGTACCCAATGGACTGGACAGGTCCACTCAAATCTATGTGGTTCTTTCCTCAAAAGACCATTTCAGACTCTTATCTACATGGTCCTCATATGGCCTAACCAAGATTATGTCTGGACTTTAAAGGAGACGGTGACCTCTGAGTTTGTTTCGGCCTTTCTTCTCAGAGTAGTCAGATAGGAAACGCCGACCTCATCTAGCTTATTTTTACAACTTTTTAATATGACGTGTAAAAGTGATTCCAATATCCTATTTACAGAATAAACAATTTCATTTCATTTCATTTCATTCCCCAATAACTGGGTTGTAGAAATCAGATAGGCAGTTGTTCCATGTATAAGATTACGCATAATTCTAATTCTAAGTATAAATTATATATAGTATATTTATAAATTATATATCCTAACTATCCATATATAAATGACGGTCAGACAGAACCTTTTCACGCCTAAACCACTGAACAGATTTCGATAAAATTTGGCAAGGAGATAGATGGCATCCTGGGGAGGGACATAGGGTACTTTTTTATCGACATTCCACGCTACCATACGCTAACATACAGACAGACAGACAGGCAGAGTTACTTTCGAATTTATAATATTAGTATATATAGATTATAAATGCGAAAGTGAGTTTGTTTGTATCACGCTAAAACGACTGAACGGATTTGGATGAAATTTGGCACATGGGTAGACCATGACTTGGAATATGACTTTTTATCCCCATATTCCCACGGGATCGGACTTAAGTGAGTGAAACCGCGGGGCAAGCTAGTCAACCTATAATATTCTCACTACTAGGATACAGGCCTGTTCTCTGTGAGAGGGATTGTCCTATTAAGGCCATAATCCAACACACGGGCCCAGTGCGGGTTGGCGGATGTCTCGTGTCTTCGAATTTAGTTCTAGGACATGTTTATTCACAATGTTTTCCTTCATCGTTCTGATGATGAAGAAATAATTTACACAAAGTAAATGGAAAGCTGGAATTGTCTCGTCATTTAATAAAATCATTCATCACTGCGGAGTTTTTTTCAAAATAAATAGAGTAGAGTCATGTCATCACCTCTCTCCCTTGAATTTGTATGTTTTATATATATATATAGTATTTATTATAGTAAATATGTATGTAAGTATATGTATCATAAGTTTATAGCTTATTTATGTACTGTAAACCTGTTTTCATCTATAATGCAATACGATATATTATATATTTTTTCTCTTTCTCTAAGAGATTAGATGGCAGGTGCTCTAATTGAGAGGAACATCCTCTCAATTAGAGCACCTGCCATCTAATCTCTTCACCACCCTTGGTTGACTGGCAGAGAATGCCTCAGGCATTAAGTCCGCCTTTGTACCTTTTTTTTTGTGCGAAAAGTTTAAATAAATAAATAAAATCATTGTTTTTAGCTTCTCCAACTACGGAAGTCCCGTCATCATCAACTCTCGCAACCACGAAGTTGGCTCCAGTGCCACAGACTGAAAATATAACGACCTTATTGGATGCCAATGCATTTTTTCCAGGTATGTTACGTAAAGATTGCCTTATTTTCAAAGATGTAAGGTATTGAATGAGTCGGCGCGAGGGTCAACTTTCATTAGCTAGCGAAACTTCACGGACTTTTTAAATTCATAACTCCCTGCGGTCATTAACCCCGCAGTAATCTTAAGAAAAACTGATTCTCTAATCAGCTTTTTTTTCGTCCCGCAACCATGTTAGCTTTCAGTTTGTTTCGCGTCTAATGTGTCATGTAATGTCTGTACCTATCGCACATTACACCCATTTTAAGAAATGAGGCACTCGGGCAATACTAACTTATCTAAAAGTCATTTTATCTACACCCATGCTATAAATCCTCTATAAAAGTTTCTGAAAAAGTTAGCTTATTGCCAACATTAAAACAGCCAGTGTCATAGTAATCATAATATCATCCAAACGGGTGTTATAATGTTGTACTGAATTTCTCAATGCAACTCATTTCAAAAAAAGAACATTGTCATTCACGAAGGTTTCACTAACAAAGCACCGTAATTTAAAAACAAAACACATTCTAATTCGAAAAAATCGAATTCACGGCGTACCGCGCCATTTTTGTTCGATATTGGTATTGCCAAGAAACTTTTATAGAAGATTCATATCATGGATGTAGATAAAATCTTGTATGCAACTGTAAATAATTAGGTATTAAAACACTCATGTGATACTATTATCACACTCGGCTACATTCGTGTTTTAATACCCCTTATTATATAACAGTTGCTTATATAACTATAAATAGATTCTCAGATAACAACGTAAATGAAATGAAACCATTTTCTGAATTTGTATTTATCATACTCAGTGTCAAAATATCAACATAGTTTTAAATTGCATCCTCGGATGTCTCGAACAAAAGGCTGGAATGTGCAATTTTAAAAACAAAGGAAAATTTATATCGGACAAAGATATGTCAACAGTGTGATCTATATGATATCTCGCAGTAAGATAGTTGAAGCCGTGATATAGTTATAACCCTAGAGATTTAGCTAAATACCGTAATATAATAGTTATACTTAAGCGGTTCATAACTGTCTTACTAGGAATATAACTATAATACGAGCACAATCTAGTAACATAACTAAGTATTAGGGTACTCCGACAGTTATGAACCACTTTCATATAACTATAATTACGGTATATAGCTATAATCCCTAGGCATATAACTATATCACGGGTTCATCCATCTTACCGCGACATATATACATTATTATAATAAATAAAACAAATTATTTAAAAAACAAAAACCCGCCTGCAAAAACGCAATATTCGAAAAGAGAAAAACGAGCATTGAACTTTGTTTTTTTCTAAGGTATTGCAGGCGCCCACAAACTAATAACCTGAAATATGGTGTAACTTTTGTTTGTGCCTGCAATACCTTTCTCTTTTCGATTATAGGTTTTTGCAGACAGGTTTTTCAATTAATTATTTCCTTTTTCAGGCAATGAAGAGCTCGAATCAAATTTAAAACAATATGGTAAGTGAATTTTAATCAAATTCTTCCCAATTACAAGACGAAAGATATCAAACAAAATTCAAAATGTTGAAAAAATATTTTCTTTTTCAGATATGAAGCCCGATCTTGAAGGAAACGTGTACTTCGATGGGAGTATTCATGCTAGTGATATACGTAAGATTTGAATATTTCTATGCACCTAATTTTCTGTTCCACTGTCATTAATTTTTGTCAGTAATCTAACCACCCGTTACTACCCGATTCCTATATTTTACGGACCGTTTGTTACTAACACTTGTAACTTACACCGATTCGTTGGACGTAGAAACTAACAAACTACCGATTCGTTGTCAATAGAAACCAATAACTTACGATTCGTTGTAATAGAAACCAATACACGTACGATTTATTCGTTATTGAAACCAATAAAAGGAACAATTCTTTAGATAGAGATAGAGATCTACGATTTGGAATGGGCAACTAGCTTCAACTTTTTGACTAACTGACCGATTCTTTGACAATTCAAAAGTGCCTGTAAATGGTTTAATTGAAATAAATGCTTTGAGTTTGAGTTTGATAAAGAAACTAAAAAAAAACGATTCGTCATTTCTATAGGAACCGGGTAAGGGGGCCACCCTATTAAAAAACGGCATGTGGTTGTACAATCGTAGGAGCAGCACGTGGCTAAGTAATAACAGCCACACGGGTCGATCCATCAGGTTAGGCTACGTTTGCCGCGCTTAGTCCGTGGATGGGTGACCATCTTTCTATACCGAAACTCCTCCGTGCCTCGGAAAGCACGTTGAGCCGTTGGCTGTCATTCGTGGATCTTTGACAGTCGTTACGGGTCGTCAGAAGCCCGAAAGTCTGACAACCAGTCTTACCAACGGGTATCGTATTACCCAGTTACTGGGTTGTGGAGGTCAGATAGGCAGTCGCTCCATGTGAAATACTGGTATTCAGCTGCATCCAGTTAGACTGGAAGCCGACCCCAACATAGTTGGGAAAAGGCTAGGCAGATTGATTTTTTTGGTTGTACAATTTGTACAGTCGATAAAATTGAATTCTGACCCACCATAAGCTTATTTTCTTACAGACATTCAAATACAATTAGGTCTACATTCGCGTAAACATACATTTCCTTGGTAACGACCTTGTCATCTGCCATATTTGTTATTTTGACGGTTTCAAACGATTTATCGTCACAGTGGGTAATGATTCACTTAGCCTGACTGTACATTTTTTGAAAAAGAGATAAATTGTTTTCCACAGTTGACAGCGATCTCGATAGCCAAGGTATGGACGATATTATGCCAGATCTTGAAAGTAACTCACGCGTTGAAATGGATCCCCTTGCCTTTGACCTCCAAGCCCAAAGAAGGGCTATCGTGAGGAAGTAAGTATATGCTTTTTTTTCTTGGTACTCCCTCTCGTTACGGGTCATCAGAAGCTCGAAAGTCTAACAATTAGTCTTACCAAGGGGTATCGTTTTACCCAGTTACTGGGTTGTGGAGGTCAGATAGGCAGTCGCTCCATGTAAAATACTGGTATTCAGCTGCATCCGGTTAGACTGGAAGCCGACCCCAACATAGTTGGGAAAAGGCTAGGCAGATGATGACTCCCTCTCACCGAGAAGAGGTCTGTGTCCCAGTAGTGGGAACATTACAGGCTGATTATGCTATACTAAGTGCTATGCTATACTATGCTTTGACGCTCTTATAAAAAAACGGAGTGTGATTGATTTATGAGCGTTCCATCTAAAAGGTGGCAACGTCGCAAATAGCTGTCAACCTGTTTTGATTCATTTTGCCAAGATTCATTTTGACAAGAATATTAATAATGAATTGCAATTCTAACTCTGATTTTGATTTTGTGATCATATAATTATTCGGTGTTAGAATATTAATTATTGCATTTCTTAATCAATATTTTAGTTCATTAACAGCTATATTTCATATTTCCTTACAGTAATATTGCCAAATTAATCAAAACAGCGAAATATTTGACAATATATTTGGGACGTTGCCAACTTTCAACTCTTAACGTAGAATTAAGCTTTTTTTTGTTTTTTACCCGACTTCCCCAGAAGGAAGGTAACATTTTTCGAGAGTCTGTGTTGTTATACTAATAATTTTGTTAAATGTCCATTTTCTGTGTTATTGGGTTTTCCAATTGAGAATTTTGCAGTATTATAATATCATTGTTTAGATTTGTGTGTCATTATTTGTGTATGTGTTACTCATGCAATAAGCTTGCCCACATTTTTCTGCTTCGCTTCTTGATAGAATGTGGCGGCATCTTCACCGCCACATGCGAACTACGCATCAAAGCCCTGACGTCACACAAATCCTGCATCGCGCAAGCAAGGTTTACCGCGCGACGAGTATATATTAGAGGTGTGCCGATCGGGCGTATTTCCGCCACGCCGCCGCCGCCGATGTTTTTTGCGGCGTAATCGGCGCCAAAGTCAAAATATGTAATATTTTTATTATTAGGTACAATGCAGATATCCTAGTAAACTAAACACTAAATATATCATATTGGTTTGTTTCGACGTATTTATTTCATCATTTCAGCCGAAAGACGTCCACTGCTGGATATAGGCCTCCCCCAAGCACTGCCACTTCGACCGGTTCTGTGCTTCTCGCATCCAAAGGATACCCGCGGTCTTCCCCAGGTCATTTGTCCACCTTGTGGGAGGCCTTCCAACGCTACGTCCTCAGGTACGCGGTCGCCACTTCAGAACCACCATCGGCCATCTGTTCTGCGAGCAATGTGCCCTGCCCACTACCACTTAAGTTTGGCAATACTTCAGGCTATGTCAGCTACCTTGGTTCTCCTACGGATCTCTTCATTTCTGGTTCGATTACGCAGGGAAACTCCGAGCATAGCCCTCTCCATTGCCCTTTGGGAGCCCCAATGTGAGCGACCACGTTTCAGTACCATAGGTCATCACTGGCAACATACACTGGCCAAAAACTTTTGTCTTGAGACACTGTGGTTTATGAGACGAGAAGATCTTTTAGATTTCCCAAACGCCGCCCAGCCGAGTCGGATTCGACGATTGACTTCTTTCTCGAAGTTGGACCTACCTAACTGGGCAGTTTGTCTTAGGTAATCGTAATCGTCTACAACTTCGAGTGTAGAGTCTCCGATCTTCATGAGGGTGGGTGTGACGTGGGCATTCGACATGAGCTTCGTTTTGTCCATGTTCATTTTAAGACCCAATCTTTCGGAATCTTTCTACTGAGGTCATCGAGCATTGTACTGACTGAGGTCCTCCATAGTTTCAGCCATGACTACTACTATATCATCGGCAAACCGAAGGTGAGTGACCCCTTTCCAGTCTAGAACCTTGAGACATCCTCCAGTGTAGCGGTGAACAGTTTCGGAGAGATAACGTCTCCCTGTCACTCGCTGCAGAAGGATAGGTTTCGAGGCCTGGTCCTGGAGTCGGACTGACATATTAGCGTTTTGATATAAACACTTCAGCACCTCCATGTACCGATAGTCAATCTGGCACCGTTGCAGAGACTGAAGTATAGTCCAAGTCTCGATCGAATCGAAGGCTTTCTCGTAATCCACAAACGCTAAGCAGAGAGGCAGGTTATACACTTCAGTCTTCTGTATAACCTGCTGTAGCGTATGTATGTGGTCTACGGTGCTAAAGCCTTAAAAGAATCCGGCTTGTTCGGGAGGTTAAAAGTCGTTAAACATGCGCGCGAGGCGGTTCGTGATGGTTCGTGAAAACAACTTGTAGACATGGCTCAAATTACGACGTATTTATTTACGCCAATTTAATTTTACAAACCATTTTATATGAGCAACTGCATAGTAAAATTTAAATAGCGCATTGTGCCGATAACGTACATTGATAATAAAGCTGATTTAAGTAAGCTGAGCTTAAGTTTTTAAAGCCGATCTCGGACGAAATGTGCCATATTAATAAACATATTTATATTTTTTTATACTAGTTCAATTTTAATATTACTTTAATTTTCAATATCCACACCGATTACGCCGATGACGTCGCCGCCGCCGGCAAAAAATACGTCAAACACCGCCGGTAAGAAAATACGCGCACACCTCTAGTAGGTACTGACTTACACTGAGATATCGAATCGCGTCGTTTCGGCGGTTTTCTTTGAAGATAGAATCATTATCATCATCTAAGACTTTACAGCCGCGGGTGGGCCTTAGTCTGGTCAAGTAATATTTCTCCAACGTTACGAGTATCTATTTGCGGCTTTTTCTCTCCAACAGTTCTTAAGTTTTGGTCTACGCCATCCAACCATCTGAGCTTGGGCCACCCTCGACTTCTGCGACCATCTGAAGATAGAATTTTTTTTTCTAGCCTGCGCTCTCCCACTCCTGGTCAAAGGCCTCCCTTCACTCCTTCCATCTTTCGCGAGCCCGCGCGTCCTCTTTCCAGTTTTGATGGAACCTACCCAGCTTATTCCGCCATCTCCTACGTGGTCTGCCGCGACCCCGTCTCAGTCTCAGGGCACCAGTTCTGCGCTATTTTGGCCCACAGTTTGTCCGGCATGCGGCAGACGTGTCCTGAGGATAAAATACTGTTACTTATTTATACTGTGCTCCGGGAGTCTTGTTTATGTCTCGAAATTAACATCTACTTTTGTCTTGTTACAGATTGAACGAGAAAATTAAAATGTCACTGGGTTAAATAAAAAGTCGTGTTAAATGCAAAATCTGAAAACGCTAACACGATATTAAGTATATTATAACTAACAAAATGAATTAATTATAATTTTTGTACCTAATGTGTAAGATAGAAGTAATGATAGAACTCAGGGGGCTTAAAACAGTCACTTTGGCAGAATCATAACAGGAAAATATTATGAATCATCGTAAAATGTCACAAACTGAAAATTCATAAATATCTGCGTGCGATTCATATTACGAAATAATACATCTGTTTGACAGTTTTCTATGGAGATTCGTAAAATGGTCCATATATTATGAATTCCTTGTGTCAAATTAGAGGATTTGCCAATGACAGCTGGAAATTCAAGAAAATTGCTTTTAGAGGAATTGCTAATGTGGCAGGTTTAGGCCCCCAGATAAGTCACATAAAATAGGCCATCAATTAAACCATGTTAAGGAATAAATGAAATGAAGAAGAAATAGACCGAGACTTCCTTTGAAAAAGAGAAAAAAAATGAAGATAGGACAGAATTACAATCGATGTAGGACCTACTATAAATAACAGGTAAAAGGGGTCAAAAACGGCAGCATTGTAACCAGCACTCTAATAAGGAATATGCATGTATTTTTAACCTACTTCTTCAAAAAGGAGGTTCTCTTCTTTTTTTTTTGTGCGTTTGTTACGCGATTACTCCGCCAATTATGAATCGATTTTGATGATTCTTTTTTGTTTGGTAGATCATGCTTCAGAGGTAAATTTTATTAATTTTGCTTGCGTAGTTTTTGAGTAAGCTTCAATAATTACGTATTTTTCCCACATTGCGTATGTAGACGATATTATTATCTTAGTTGACTCCGTCACTGTCATTTACCTAGCAAATAACGGTATACGAATTTGTATGGGGTAGGTATCACACTTAAAAAGTGAAAAATAACTTTAATTTCGGAAGTCGGTGGCAAAAAACGAAAATTGAAAAGCAAAGACTTTTTTAGTGTTTTTTTTGGAAGTCGGTTGTTTTTTTTTTTGTTTAATTAAACGTACTTAAAAATATGTAAAAATATCCAACCGACCCGGGCTATTTAAACGCCCTCCATTTGGCGCGCTTGGTGTGCTGACGTGACAGTCTATTACAATTGACAACAAACTACATCAAAACACATTGCGATTGTTGTCATAGACTGTTACGTCACATCCGCTCTGACCAATAGCGTCGCTTTTCAAGTATTTGAATTTCCGACAGTTTTTTGGAATTTTAAAAAAATATATCTCGCTCAAAAAGTCCTAATATTATTCAAAAATATTGATGGAGGCATAATTCTGAAGTAACATAGTTTATAAAAAAAAATACTTGACCCTTATTTGATTCACATGCATATTCCCGATTGCGTAATACACGAAAACAATCTGAATCGGTTTGAAACCAATTACTAATCCATTGCGTCATAAGTTCGAAAAAAAATCTGCTCAACAACGTAAATAACGCAATGAATGCTGTTGAACTGTCAAAATAAAACAGATTAGTCGGTTACGAAAATAAGTTACGCTGTTAGATAGCAGATGGAAAGACACTACCAGCAGGCGTAGCATGAGCACCGTTTTGTCGACGGAAGAGTAGACAAAAATGACGTTTCCTATAGACAGTAGACAGAACGAGACGGCAGCAAAATAGAAAGAGTCAACTGCACTTTTTACGAAATTCACTCTTTTACATAATTATACTCAGAATTCTTTGTTTTATCATAGGATTTATCGGTTGTCAGTTTGATTTTGACAGTAAGGATAGAAAACTTTCTTCCGAAATAGTCTACATATAAAAATACCTAGACAAAGATCGTTAGAAATGATAGACAAAATGACAGATTGTAGAAAGATTTCTACGGTGGATGTCAAAAATGAAGAAACGAACTGTCACTTTGTATAGAAAAAGCTATGTCTATTCTTCGTAGAGATAGAAAGCCCCATGCTACGCCTGCAGCAAGAAACGGGTTTTGTCGACGGAAGAATAGACAAAATTACAGATTGTGATTGTTTATCTGTCATTTTGTCTATTCTTCTGTCGACAAAACCCGTTTCCAGAAAGCTATGCTCCTGACTCCTGAGAAGATAACATTAGCAATGCACCTGTAGAAAGTATGAGAGCATAGAAAAGTCATAGGAGAGGTTGTGAAGGTTCCCAAAAGACCAGAAAAAAATGACGAGGCGGTATAAGATTGAATACACAAGCATCCCAACAATGGGATGATGAAATTGACTTCGAGTTTTAACAAATACGTGTGCAAAAAGAATGGTCTTATGACCCGAGCTGTCTTCCACAGCTCGGGGCATGATATCCAGGCTTGGGTATTCTAATAAAACTGCTACACAGAGGGCATAGACAAGTGACAATCGCTTCGAAAGCGTTTCGTATTTCTACAACGACTTTCAACAGGATTGACATAAGCTTGTCGATAGCTTATGTCAGTCCTATACATTTTTGCCTTTTCCATCATCGTTATCGCTGATAGAATGTCACTTTGTCTAGGGCCTCAGATCTTTTGGCGCGTGTGTGACATTGTCAGGATGGCGCTGCTGGTTAGACATTAGTTCAATAGAGATGTTGACTAAAAAGTGTTTGGTGTTCGTCGTATAGATTATTAAAAAATATTGGACAAGTATTTTTCTGATTTTAGGTAATCAGAAAATTACGGCAATACATTGAGTTAAAATGTGGCATGAAGTCCCTAGGCCGGTAGATTATAAACTAACTTGTCACAAGTCAATATAAAATAATATAGCTCCCAAACTGTTGTTCATTTTATCTAAAACATTTTTTATTGATATGATAAACCAATAGTTTTTTTTTTGTTACACCCATTCAACATCCCTATTTTTTTGTGAAAATGTATTAAAAAAACAAGATAGCGGTTTTAGTTCTGATTTTGGCCACGCGCCAAAAGATTATTGTACAGATATTTTATAGTATAATTATTATCAATGTAAATAACTGTTTGATGTTTTAATTTATATATAGAATAAAAACTACAAAAATCTATCAGGCGAATAAGGTGCAAGATATAAATAGAATATAAAATAGAAAAAAGTATTATGTAAATTTGTTATAAACAGAAGAGAAAATGCATTTTTTTATAATTACCTATGCAAGATATTGCAACTTATAAAATAAATCTTGACACCTGATCTTACAGCACGGGTAGCATGACCACCGTAGAAACGGGATTTTTCGACGGAAGAATAGACAACATGACAGATTGTGATTGTTTATCTGTCATTTTGTCTATTCTTCCGTCGACAAAACCCGTTTCTACGGTCGTTACGCGTGCAGGACGCTTTTCCCTGAAGATAAAATAATGAATAAAATAGATTATTATGTGTAAACAGTATCATTTCTTGAGAAAAAATAGTAGGTACCTAATTTTTTACGATTATTTAGTTAAAGATTCGTAAAAACAACAATCAGAGAGCCGTGGTGGCCCAGTGGTAACGGCCGCGACTAACGGGTTGTAGGTCGCAAGTTCGAACCCTGACAGGCGCTTTACTTTGTGTGAATTATTTCATCGCCACTGCTCTAAAAACAGTGAAGGAAAACATCGTGTGGAAACCGGCATGTCCTAGAACCAAAAATTCGAAGACATGTGACATCTACCAAACCCGCACTGGGCCCGCGTGGTGGCTTATGGCCCACTCCCTCTCACAGAGAGGAGGCTTGTGTCCCAGCAGTGGGTAACATTATGGGCTGACTATGCTATATTACATAAATATTGTAATTAACGACAGTCTAATTTGTATTAGTAGTAAGTACCTATTGTATAGTGAACAAAAAATTCAATTTCATTATTTTGTAATAACATCAAAAATTATTGTCGTATAATAAATGTCGTGCATAATACTTGTAGTGTTTCATTTGTTGTTTCTAATCTACTGAATTTATTTATTTTTCAAAGATCAATCAGTCTGCCTAGCCTTTTCCCAACTATGTTAGGGTCGGCCTCCAGTACAACCGGATGCAGCTGAATACCAGTATTTTACATGGAGCGACTGCCTATCTGACCTTCACAACCCAGTAACTGGGTAATATGATACCCCTTGTGAAGACTCATGGTTGTCAGGCTTTCGGGCTTCGACCCGTAACGACTGTCAAAGATCCACATGGTCCTCATATGGCCTGACCAAGATTATGTCTGGACTTTAAAGGAGACTGCGACCTCTGAGTTTGTTTCGGCCTTTCTTCTCAGAGTAGTCAGATAGGAAACGCCGACCTCATCTAGCTTATTTTTACCCGACTACGGCGAAGAAAAAAGGAGGGTTATGATTTTGACCGGTATGTATGTATGTATGTATGTATGTATGTATGTTCATCTGTTCCCTCCTATCTTCCAAACCACTTATCACAATTTGACAAATGAGGTATCGTTAGAAGCGTCGTGATTGTCCGCTGGTTATAGGCTATGTGAAGTCACATTAAATTAAAAATGGCGCCCTCTAGAGGACATAAAGTGAGGAACTTAAAAAAAAAAATGGTTTAATCGTACCATGTTGGGTATCAAATGAAAGGGCTTAATGAGCACATTTCAAAAATATATATATTATAACCCCAAAAGAATAAAAAAAAAAAAATCAAGTAACAAAAACTAAAACCCAACTACGACTTAAAAGGTATAAACAAGACACCACAGACAGACAATTTAAAAAGCCGGAGTCACACGTAATCTGTTCGATTTATGCCCTAACACGTGTGACTCCGGATTTTTAAATTGTCTGTCTGTGGTGTCTTGTTTATACCTTTTAAGTCGTAGTTGGGTTTTAGTTTTTGTTACTTGATTTTTTACAACTTTTTAATATGACGTGTAAAAGTGATTACAATATCCTATTTAAAGAATAAATAATTTCATTTCATTTCATTTCCACGAATGACAGCCAGGACTAACGGCTTAACGTGCTTTCCGAGCCACGGAGGAGTCTCAGTATGTAAAGATGATCACTTATCTACCGACCAACCCCGGCAAGCGTAGCTTAACCTGATGGATCGACCCGGTGCGGCTGTTATTACTTAGCCACGAGCATATTTATTTTTCAAAGATACATGGTTAAAATATGATATAACATCATCACGCTAGCATTCCCCGTACGGTTAGGCAGAGGTGTATTGTTATGTTTAAGTCCCATGTAATAGGAGGTGAGCCCAACTGGGCACAAATCCAGAATTTATTTATTTATTTAATTCTTTAAGCACACAAAAGTAAAGAGGCGGACTTAATGCCATAGGCATTTTCTACCAGTCAACCTTTGGGTGATGCAGAGAATTCGGGTGCTACTGATAAATTCCAGATGAAAAAACAGAATAACACTTTGCCTGACCCAGGAATCGAACCCACGACCTCATGCTCATCAGTAGCGCTTACGACTTAATGGTTAAAATGTAGTTTGATAATATCTAAAACTTCTTTCAAAATTAAAGTAAGTTAATTTCTAACCTCAGACCAAATAAAAAACCAAGACAAACAAACAATACAGTGAAGCATGCCAAAACTACACCTCCACTCTGTGCGTACACGCTTACACGCACACATTTACAATCAAACTACACCTCACTAAGTGCACAACATGTTTAAGAAACTGGCCTAACGTCACTGTTGCCAGCGCTCTGTCTTGATTTTTTATTTGGTCTGTGTTTCACACCTATATACCTACTTTAGTTTCCATTCTTATAGATTTTTTTTATGACTCAGAGGACCACTATTTAAGGCTCTTTCATATTTCAACAAGAATATGTGCCCCAAGAGGCGACGACGAGTGGCTCATTCGTCAACGCTGCCCGGGTTGACGAATGAACCGCGCTCGTACCTAAGACGGTGACTCCCGAAAGGATAAGACATGTTGAAAAAATAGTAGGTACCTAATTTTTTACGATTATTTAGTTAAAGATTCGTAAAAACAACAATCAGAGAGCCGTGGTGGCCCAGTGGTAACGGCCGCGACTAACGGGTTGTAGGTCGCAAGTTCGAACCCTGACAGGCGCTTTACTTTGTGTAAATTATTTCATCGCCACTGCTCTAAAAACAGTGAAGGAAAACATCGTGTGGAAACCGGCATGTCCTAGAACCAAAAATTCGAAGACATGTGACATCTACCAAACCCGCACTGGGCCCGCGTGGTGGCTTATGGCCCACTCCCTCTCACAGAGAGGAGGCTTGTGTCCCAGCAGTGGGTAACATTATGGGCTGACTATGCTATATTACATAAATATTGTAATTAACGACAGTCTAATTTGTATTAGTAGTAAGTACATTGTACAAGTATATAGTGAACAAAAAAATCAATTTCATTATTTTGTAATAACATCAAAAATTATTGTCGTATAATAAATGTCGTGCATAATACTTCTAGTGTTTCACTTGTTGTTCCTAATCTACTGAACAACAAAGGTTTATTTTTCAAAGATCAATCAGTCTGCCTAGCCTTTTCTCAACTATGTTAGGGTCGGCCTCCAGTACAACCGGATGCAGCTGAATACCAGTATTTTACATGGAGCGACTGCCTATCTGACCTTCACAACCCAGTAACTGGGTAATATGATACCCCTTGGTAAGACTGGTTGTCAGGCTTTCGGGCTTCTGACGACCCGTAACGACTGTCAAAGATCCACATGGTCCTCATATGGCCTGACCAAGATTATGTCTGGACTATAAAGGAGACTGCGACCTCTGAGTTGGTTTCGGCCTTTCTTCTCAGAGTAGTCAGATAGGAAACGCCGACCTCATCTAGCTTATTTTTACAACTTTTTAATATGACGTGTAAAAGTGATTCCAATATCTTTACAGAATAAACAATTTCATTTCATTTCATTTCCACGAATGACAGCCGGGACCAACGGCTTAACGTGCTTTCCGAGCCACGGAGGAGTCTCAGTATGTAAAGATGATCACTTATCTACCGACCAACCCCGGCAAGCGTAGCTTAACCTGATGGATCGACCCGGTGCGGCTGTTATTACTTAGCCACGAGCATATTTATTTTTCAAAGATATATGGTTAAAATATGATATAACATCATCACGCTAGCATTCCCCGTACGGTTAGGCAGAGGTGTATTGTTATGTTTAAGTCCCATGTAATAGGAGGTGAGCCCAACTGGGCACAAATCCAGAATTTATTTATTTATTTAATTCTTTAAGCACACAAAAGTAAAGAGGCGGACTTTGTGCCATAGGCATTTTCTACCAGTCAACCTTTGGGTGATGCAGAGAATCCGGGTGCTACTGATAAATTCCAGATGAAAAAACAGAATAACACTTTGCCTGACCCAGGAATCGAACCCACGACCTCATGCTCATCAGTAGCGCTTACGACTTAATGGTTAAAATGTAGTTTGATATCTAAAACTTCTTTCAAAATTAAAGTAAGTTAATTTCTAACCTCGGACCAAATAAAAAACCAAGACAAACAAACAATACAGTGAAGCATGCCAAAACTACACCTCCACTCTGTGCGTACACGCTTACACGCACACATTTACAATCAAACTACACCTCACTAAGTGCACAACATGTTTAAAAAACTGGCCTAACGTCACTGTTGCCAGCGCTCTGTCTTGATTTTTTATTTGGTCTGAGTTTCACACCTACCTACTTTAGTTTCCATTCTTATAGATTTTTTTTATGACTCAGAGGACCACTATTTAAGGCTCTTTCATATTTCAACAAGAATATGTGCCCCAAGAGGCGACGACGAGTGGCTCATTCGTCAACGCTGCCCGGGTTGACGAATGAACCGCGCTCGTACCTAAGACGGTGACTCCCGAAATGAGGTCTAATAGTATGGAAGGATAAGACATGTTGAACCGACCCCAAATTAATTGGTATAAGGTTAGGAGAATGATGATAAATGATGAGGGCATAACATAAAATCAATGATATACTTACAGATTAAGATGGACCCGCAGTTGTAACTCGCAAAATTCAAATTTTCTTACGTTTTTTACAATTTGCAGGTCAGTGTCAGGTTGTATCTTGATTTAAATATGATTCGCGGCTCTATCAGATTATGTATTTACAGAAAATTTATAATCATTAATTCATCTCTCTAAGTTAGATTTATGCCCTAAAAACTTTTCCAAAAGAGATTTGTTCTTAACATGCAAATTGCAAAAAACGTATTTTTAATTTTGCGAACAACAGCTGAAATGAAATCGCAATTCTGAATGCTAACTCCCTACAAAGCGCCAAGTTCACGGAAAAGGTTTACGTGATGAGAGAGAAAAGTAACACCTCGTAAATTGTCAACTTAGAAAGAGTATAATTAAAATGTTATTTAAAAAATTGAACTTTTAATCGTATTCAGTAACTTGACAATTTTATTTGATATCTAACTGGATTTTTTCAAGTCTTTTTCACATAATTTTTTTGCAATTTTCATTGTAATGGAATGGAATACTTTCAGACATAAAATAAGCCTTCACTTTGCTTGAAAAATGGATTGATGGGAACAGAGTTATGAAAATGCCAAAGTATGATACCTACCAAGTCTTAAACTCCACAACCAGCTGTACTAAGGAGGGGGAGCTTCTTGCGCCATTTGAGGGGAGTTTGTTGTTACCAGCTAAAGCACTAGAAAGTGGTGAAGGGTGGGCGTTTTGGGGGACTGTCTTATGTAATTTTGACGTTCGAAAAGTGCTGATCCTCAGCCTAGTTTGATTATATGACTTTTCATTTTATTTAATAGTTGTTAAAATTCCAAACCTCAGCAGGAAATTTTTAATTAATATCTGATTCTTACTCATTATCAAGATTCAGATTTAAAATAGTCTCTGTTTGTGTTCTGTGTGTGTATGTGTGCGGGTTTCAAACATTCACTCAAACGACAATTGTAAATTAGTGACTGCGTTAAAATAAAGGCAATAATGTTATCGCTCGAAAAATTCATCCTTTTTACCACACGACATACAAAAATGAAAAAAATATGAGCGATAAGACGATTGTTTACCAAAGGTTTTCCACTGCAGGCTAAACCGCTGGCCGTCGTGCACGCTCGGTAATGTAAGTAAACGATTTTTTTACACACACACACACACACTCTTGAATTTCGCGGATCCACCATGAACGCCTGTCATTTTACTCCATTAAATAATTACATTAAGTACTAAAGGAGCTTATGGTGCTTGTATGAAATTGACAGAGGGCGCTGTTGGTAAACATTCGTGAAATTGTATTGATAAAACAAGATGGCGGCACGAGTTCCGATTTTGGCCACGCGCCAAAAGGTACAAAATACAATTTATTGAATAGTCTTAGCGTTTACCGGGATAAAAAGTATCCTATGTCTTATTCCAGGGGGCCAAGTCTACTAATTTACAAACGTGTCAGTGGTCTCACAATTATGAGTTTTTGACAGGTTTTGTATGGCTTATCTGTCAAAAACTGATCATTGTGAGACCACTGACAGGTTTGAAAATTAATTAGTAGACTTGGCCCCCTGGTCATGGTCTACCCATGTGTCAAATTTCATCCAAATCCGTTCAGCCGTTTTAGCGTGAAATAAACAAACTAACTCACTTTCGCATTTATAACATTAGTTAGGATAGGAAAATAGGATTAGATGGTTCCGTATCCATTTGCATATTTTAAGACATAATAAATACAAAAAAAAAGAAATACAGGTTTTGCCTAGTTCGGCTATAGATGGTTAGGTGAATCATTTGTACTCAGAACTAGCCTAAGTTTAATTTGTAAAACATTTGTAAAAAAATCTAGAAAATAAACAATTATTTATTTTATTTATTTATTTATAATACAACATGGCATACTTATGTTTATCCTACCTAAGTATATTTACGCATAACAGCTTACGCATAATTATATTACGAAAAAAAAACATCATGCAAAAAGAACGCATCCATTTTGATTCACAATACGTGTTAGATTACTTTACGTATTGATTGTGTGAGACACAGCTCAGGGTGCCTTTCCCAACTTAAAATATCGTTACTCGGACCATTGCCATTGTTCCCGATTTCAACGAACAAGGTACATTACAGAGAAAGAACTAACAAAGGCCATGTAAGATTTCCTGCAAAAAAAAAACATGAGGACAAACAACTTTGGGGACTATACACACAGTATACATATAGCTCATGGGAAGCGTGCGGTGACGATGACGCGAGTTTCACGCTTTTTGTTCACCCAAAAAGTACACATAGAAATATATATAGTCCTCCAGACCGTATTTTCGGCCACGGCGGCCAATCTCAACGGAGACTAGCCATCGGCGCGGGAGATATTATAGTGCACAAGTGTTTGCGCAGACACAAGTGCACTCTCTTCCCTCACTCTCATAGTCCGATGGGACGGCAATCCGACACGACCGGAGAGAGATCAGGCGTAGGACCAACGGCTTAACGTGCTTTCCGAGGCACGGGGGTATCACACCGCCAACTTCCAAACTCCGGGCTGTTACTACGAAATTCCTAATGGAAAAATCCAATAACACTTTGCCCGACCCGGGAATCGAACCCAGGACCCCACGCTCTGCAGTCGCGCTTGCGACCACGAGACCAACGGGGCATAGAAATATACACACTATACATAAGGCTCATGGGAAGCGTTCGGTGACGATGACGCGAGTTCCATGATTTTTCCAAAAGTTTTCACTTCAAAAAGAAAATAGGCAACTTAAGAACAGCTCTTGTTTGCCCAACCTAACCCAACTTTTTGGAAGTCGTTTAAAAAAGAAAACTGACTTCAAAAAGTCAGTTAGTGGAAGTTTTTTGTTTTTTTTTAAACATACTTATCTAGTACACGCACAAAGAGATTTTCTTTTCAGTTGTTTTCTATGCCAAGTTTTTTAATAGCAATTCTTTTTTTTGTTTCCGATTTGAGTTAAGGAAACAATGCCATCTTTGGTTATTGTATACGCGGGAAAATAAAATTGTTTATGGTTTTCTATACTTTCAAGTTTCTCTTTTTAAAATCTGGCTAAATAATTGTTAATTTTAAATTAACGACGTTTTATAAATCGCAACTGTTGTTGTTGTTGTGTTGTGGTTTGTTGTACGTGAGCGTCACATTTTTTCCTGGTTACTTGTACACACGGCTACTAACAGCAGTAATCTTAAAAAAGTTACATAAAGACAGTTATGGATCTCGATTCGCTGTTTCCGAATATATACATAAACAACTCAAAATCTTCCAAAATCGAGTTATTGTGTTCTTCATTAGCGCGGCAGAACACATCAAGCTTTACATTTCCTGTATAAGCTGACCCCGCATTGTACGGAAATCCTATACAATGCGAGATCAGCATAAACTGGAAATGTATAGCATGATGTGTAGCCGTGTGTACCTACCACACGCGTTGCTTGCAATGCGTTTTTCAAGCACCAGTCTCTCTCAAATTTAAACATATCCTAAAGCTTTTTTAAGCACTACTAGGTACTATACATTTGTGCGGGAAAGTCCGAAAGGGATACCGGGACCTTGGCAACTGGCAACTGAAGGAACACGGGTGGGTTTTAGTCAGTAAAAGTCTGAAACGCCCTGCTGCTCCGCCCAAAGCGGGAGAAGTCAATTGATGTTTGCCAAATCTCAACAAAAAAAAATGAAGAAAAAATTAATACATTTTTAACATAACAACATCACGCCTGTAATTCCCGAAGGGTAGGCAGAGGTGTACTTATAGTACACCCACATTTCGCCAGCTTATGTTTAAGTCCCATGTAATAGGGGGCGAGCCTATAGCCATCAACCGGGCATAAATCTAGACTCCGGCTGCTACTGGGAAATTCCTTATGAAAAAACCCAATAACACCTTTGTCCGACCCGGGAATCGAACCCAGGACCTCATGTCCAGCAGTAGCGCTCGTTGGTCTAGTGACCAATAGCAATCACTTGGTATTTAAAAAAAATAAAAATAAAATTAGTTTATTTCAAGTAACCAAACTCATAAACATACAGCTAATACATTTAAACTTATACATAAGAGGTCCTTTTTTTTTTTTAGGTTATGGGAAATCATCAAATGACTTCTCCCGCTCTGGGCGGAGCGGAAGGGCATGTCAGACTTTTACTGACTAAAACCCACCCGTGTTCCTTCAGTTGCCTGTTGCCAAGGTCCCGGTATCCCTTTCGGACTTTCCCGCAATCCTGGCAGGACATAAGAGGTCTTGGGTTTGATTCCCAAAGTGGCAAAGTTTTGTTAGGTTTTCCATCAAGAGCATCTCAGTAATCGCCCGGAGCCTGGGTTTGTACCCGATTGATGACAATAGACTCGCCCCGAGATTACATGGGTCTTAAACATAACTTTATGAATCACTAGTTGCGCCCCGCGGTTTCTCCCGCATAAGTCTCGATCCCGTGGGAATATCGGGATAAAAAGTATCCTATGTCCTATTCCAGGTCATGGTCTACCCCTGTGCCAAATTTCATCCAAATCCGTTCAGCCGTTTTAGCGTGAAAGCGTAACAAATAAACAAACAAACTCACTTTCGCATTTATAATATTATTTAGGATTTTAAATTCCTTCTTTATTTTCCAGAAAGTATAAAAAGCAACACCCCATGTCACGATGCGACTACGACGCGATGTTCTACAGGCTGTTCTGCGTCACACTTCTGGGTATAGCGTTTACGTTTACTGTCATACTAACAAATGTATTTGTGGACATCGATGGATTGCTCGCTAATAAGAAAGGTAATCCTTACGTAACTAGAGGCATCCCATCACACAGGCCTGTGTCCCAGCAGTGAGAACATTATAGGCTGATTATGTAAGGTAATAAAGATAAATTGCCGTGTTTGGTCCGTGTGTGGGTGACCTTTACATACCGAAACTCCTCCGTGCCTCGGAAAGCACGTTAAGCCGTTGGTCCCGGCTGTCATTTGTGGATCTTTGATAGTCGTTACGGGTCGTCAGTAGTTCGGAAGTCTGACAACCAGTCTTGCCAAGGGGTATCATATTACCTAGTTACTGGATTGTGGAGGTCAGATAGGCAGTCGCTCTATGTAAAATACTGGTATTCAGCTGCATCAGGTTAAACTGGAAACCGACCGAGTAAAAAAGGTAATAATTTCAGAGTTGCTGGCTAAAGGGCTAAAGTTCGCATGTACGGTTTAATAGAATATTAAATAAACTGTACAGATTCAAATAAGATTAACTAGCGGAACTTCCCCAGAAGGCATCTAAACATGACACCAGCAGGCGTAGCATGGCGCTTTCTATCTCTACGAAGAATAGACATAGCTTTTTCTATACAAAGTGACAGTTCTATTCTTCATGTTTGACATCACATCCATCCTATGACAAAACAAAGAATTCTGAGTCGAATTATGTACAAGAGTGAATTTCGTAAAACGTGCAGTTGACTCTTTTAGTTTGCTGCCGGAAACGTCATTTTTGTCTACTCTTCCGTCGACAAAACGGTGCTCATGCTACGCCTGCAGTTGGTGTCAATTCTCTTTGCCAAGAGGTCTTCCATTTTGATTTTGACAATGAATATAAAACTTACAATAACGTTCATAATTCGTTTCATTCATTCGTTCATCATTCAATCACGACTAAAGAAAATTTCGCGCTTTGACACTTTTGACAGGTGGCCGGACCTGACGTCTCATTGCTGCCACCTAGTGATCGAAATTTTAGAAAAACCACATTAACTAGCAAAATGTACGCAACTCAAAAGTGACGCTGCGTTATTAATTAAGTTACTAATTATATTTCAGGAAAACTCAATGATAATATCATTAGTAATGAACGCACAACCGAAGCTCCAGACAATGTTGGAATGAACTACGGTGAAAGCGATGATTCATATAGAACGAAGCGATCCATAGGTAAGATTATTGTCATACTCTTAAGGGGAGGCGCTAAGGTAGCTCGCGAAATTCAAATTTTCTTACGTATTTTGCAATTTGCAGGTCAGTATCAAATTGTATGTTGATCTAAATATGATTCGCGGCCTTAACAAATATGTATTTACAGAATTATAATCATTTGAATCAGCAATACAAATCCTTAAATTCATATGAATGCCAAATGTCATGATTTCATGAAATATCAAATTATGAACTTAGAGAGTTGTATTGGGTGATTCTAATGTTTATAATTCTGTAAATATCCATATTTGTTACGGTCGCGAATCATATTTAAATCAAGATACAATCTGATACTGACCTGCAAATTGCAAAAAAACGTTAAAAAAATGAGTTTCGCGGGCCACCCTCAAGCTTTCGCCTTAAGGGTGAACCTTCTCCATAAAACGATATATACTACCTACCTCCCCTCTCAGACCGCCGCCCCTCCCCTACCCCTTAACGGCACGTTTCTAAACTTTAACCTTCTTCATTTCTTCTGTCCTTTTCACTCATTAGCAGAAGCTATTTCAAAAATAAAGTTTTTGAAAAAATAAACCGACCGAGAACACTGAGGGGTCTACAATTATGTAAATAATGAAACCATAGTAAAAGTTTATGTCACGATGTCCCTTCACCGTGTAAACACATACTTCTATACCGGCATTTACGAGTAGATAACTTATTTTCATAACCGGTTAAGACTAATTTGTTTCATTTTGACAGTTAAACAACATTCATTGCGTTATCTACGATGTTGAGCAGATTTTTTTTTCGAACTTATGATGCAATGGATTAGACCAGGGCTTCCCAAACTTATTTTAACTGTGACGCCCTTGGGAAGTTGCCATATTTTTGTGACGCCCTGGCCTTCTTGCCATACATTTACCTACTAGTTGTTAGTGTGTTCTAGCCTAATAACAATTTTGTCAGAAAAACTCCAAATAGCATCAAAAAAAATTATCATTACATTTAAAAAAAATGGAAGCTACCACACCCTTTTTATCTCTTTTCGTTAGGTATTAATGAGAAAGATGTGCTTGCTTTTCCGAGCATAGTTTCTCAAAACGAGGCTCAAGTTTCGAAATTGCCACGCTCGTCTCTGTCTCTAAATTTATTTTCGATCTGTACTTGTTCTTAATTCAAACTCAAACTCAAACTCAAAGCATTTATTTCAAATAAACCAATTACAGGCACTTTTGAATTACTGCAACTGCTTAGATCTACAACTATTTAGATCGCCCTACGACGCCCCAGGGATAAATCCGCGGCGCCCCAGGGCGTCGCGACGCAGTTTGGGAAGCCCTCGATTAGACATGTGTTTTAAACTGATTCCGATGCTGATTGATCGTATATTACGGAGTATTTAAAAGAGTAACGGTGGAGTTTCTTGCCCATTCTTCTCCATACGAAAACTACCTTTTGGAAGGGGCAACTAGAATCAGTTCTATTTCTTTGTTTTGACGTTCAAAAGTGCCTTATACTCGTATGTGCCTATTTGAAATAGATTATTTGACTTTGACTTTGGCTTTACGCAATTAGGGCGCAGCGCAACTAATTAAACAACTTTTCCAGAAACCCAAAGCTTCTTATTCCACATAAAAAATCCTAAAGTCAAAAACATATTAGCCAATCGTTTATCAACGTTACTAGAAGAATTAGAGGCCGAAGAAGCTGCAGACATGAAACCGACGGACAAAAAGATTATTGAAGATATTCCTAAAGTAGTTGAAAAACCAAAATTGGCAGAAGACGAGAATAAAGATAAAATGCTTCATCTGAGTATGCATAATATTCTGCTGCAAGGAATGGAGGGACACATGGATCTGAAAGATGTATACAGGAGAATGTTTTCTTTGATGTCCAATTTCAACGAGTTTCAAGAAAAAAAAGGTACCTAATTAAAATTATTACAATTTGCAGTGCCATGTAAATATCACGCTGCAGTTTGACAAATAATTCACTTTTGACCAAATTGAATCGTGTATGCTTACACTAAAATATGCCGAAATATGCACTAAAACTCCTCACAAAGGCTGAAATATGCACAATGCATTTGCATGCACATTTTTTAATTAAAGAAGGCACAAAACCCGCGAAAGTTTATTAAAATTTTTCCTATGTTTTGTGACAATATACAATTTAGTATTTTTCCAAATCGAGAGGAAAGTGACGTTTGTCACCCAGTAATAAATTTTACGAAACGATCTCAACGGATGTCTTTAGACAAAATTTAAAGGCACCATTTCTGTAGATACCTGTTTAGACGGTATGACCTGTGCCGTTGATGTAGATGTAGGCTCCATAAACGTACCTCCCGCTACTAACCGAAATATGCAATATCGCCGTAATTAGAGCGTTATATTTGCATACGCAAATAAGCAATTGCATAAAATCCGATGTCTAGTAATGATTTATATATACTAGCTGATGCCTGCGGCTTCGCCCGCGTGGATGTCGGTTATTATATACTAAAAACCTTCCTCGAGAACCACTCTATCCATTGGTGAAAACAGCATGACAATCGGTGCAGTAGTTTTTGAGTTTATCGTGAACAGACAGACAGACGCGATGGAGGACTTTGTTTTATAATAATGTAGTAATGAATTGATACTACAAGTAACGGACAGTTGTGTACCATTTTTCAAAAAATACAAATTCTAACACTGCCGTCTATGTATATTTATGAAACTGCCTTATTTGTTAAATCTAATTCACACTTGTTTCCCAACTTATCAGATACAGTTAAACGTAACAGGCGGAATGATATGTTGCGCGGACGTAGAGCCAAAACAACACTAATGTGGAAGAGTATATTCTGTATAGCTCCGCAAGTACAAAATCCCAATGCAAATCAAACGATTAAATTTAAGTGGGTTTAAAAAGGAACTTTTCAACCTTTTTGAATACGCGACCCCTTTAGAAGTTAACAAATTCTAGCGACCCCCTCAGACCCTCAGTCAGAAGGATGACCCTAGGGCTAAAGAGTTGCTATGTATAAAGTGTTATTATAATCTAAATGACTTCTTGAATGATACTCTGACATCATAATGTAATTGTAATCGCTCTTTGATAGTTTGACATTGAATGATACTTTGACATCTGTTTTTTATTTATTTTCTTTGACATTTACATATTTCCATTTTTGTTTATAATAATTTTACTTATATACACGATATTTGCACGCCCTACGTGGCAGAATATGATGAAACTATTTATTAATCTAAGACCATATAATAATGTACCATATTCCTACAAATGAATGAATTTGAATTTGAATACTTTCTAATATTTTGATTACAGACGCGCCAAATCCTAAACCAAATGTGAAAGGGAAGGACGAACACAAACGAATTGAAGACAAGTTTTTTGATGAAATGCTTCATTATAATGAGCTGCAGGATCAGATTGTGCAAACTACTACGGTTAAACCCGCTAAAGGTATTTTAGAAAATGATTTTTAACTTAATTTAATTTCTCTCTGTCTCAGCGCCAACGAGGATTTAAAATTGTAATTTCTCCTAAACTGTAGAAGCTGAAATAAAAAACGTGCTATAGCAAATTTTATCAGCTTTCTTGGAAATTATAGTTTATTACATAAGTAACGTTTTTAACTTAACCAAAAAATTGCCATTTATAACTACAGTTTTACGCCTTATTTAAATTTTTTTACCGACTTCAAAAAAGGAGGAGGTACTACGTTCGGATGATTGTTTTTTTTTATGTATGTTCACCGATTACTCCGCCGTTTGTGAACCGATTTTAAAAGTTCTTTTTTAGTTCGAAAGGGTATACTCCCGAGATGGTCCCATATAAATTTTATTAAGTTTTCTTGCGTAGTTTTTGAGCTAGCTTCAATATTACTTATTTATCCCACAGTCTATGTAGATGATATAATTATTAGACTCCTTCACTGTTATTTACATAGCAGGTAGTAACTTGTGTGGGGTAGGTCCCACCACTAAAAGTGAAAACTAAAAACTTTCTACAAAAAAAAACAACCGACTTAAAAAAAAACACTAAAAAAAAAGATAAAAATAACTTTAATTTCGGAAGAAGGTGTCTTTGCTTTTTAATTTTCGTTTTTTGCCACGTTTTTATTTTTTTTTGACACCTTGGCTTTTGAATAAAAATTCATTGATCAAGAAATAAATGTGAAAACAAAAAGAGTCAATAATTGCTAAAGTTTTTATATAAAAAATTAAATTCTTTTTCCAAACCTTTTTATTTCGAAAATATATCTTGTGTAATTTAAAAGTTATTGCAATATTAAAAGTGTAGTACTTAGTTTTGACGGCCAGTGTATTTCGTTTAGGTAGTAGATGTCATTTTAAAATGTAATTGATGAAATACTGTTTATTTCAGCTCCTCCGAACGTTGTGATCAAAACTGTAATAGATATCACATCTATAGGCAACGATAAGCTCAAAGAAAACGGTACCAAGTAAGTAATTCAGACCCTTTCTTACCAAACAATATTAATTTCTATGAAAATTTCATAGAAAATGTGTAGAATCGCGTCACAATGACGCGTCGTACCTGTCTACGGGAACCTTAAGTCCTATGTTTAATTATTAAAAATGAATTAAAAGCTCAAAAAATCAGCATTGCCATTCAACGTTGCTAAATGCTACCAGCTTTTTGGGCACTTTTCCCATTGACAGCGATGCGGATGAATTTTTTTATGTCCAATGAGATCTGCCCCCTTTTTTTAATTTTCTGTATAATTGTACATACCTACTGTACAGATTACTTTCTAAGTATAATTATGTAAGTTCCTAGAATTTGAATAAAAATAAAAGTCTAATTTTAAGATTTCATACCAAAATTATTTATTTATTGATTTACTAAAAACGCTATTTAGAAATGGACGAAAACCAAGATATGTGCGATAAAAATATATAGAAAAACGTACTTGCTGAATTTAGGCCCACTAAATGTATGTAGCGCTAAACGAATTTGAAACATCGTTCCACTTCAGTCAATCGTTTGCAGATGACAGAGACAGAATTATGTTTAATGCATGGTTAACAGGTGGGTGGTATAAATGCATTTAGCAATAATGTTAAATGATAAAAATTACCTATAACACTTTGTCTTTAACTGACAAATTAGATAAACGCATTCATAGTACCACCACTCTATCCATATTTTGCGAGTAAATAGTTAACAACATAATCTTTGGCCCCCCCCCCCGAAATGAGATTTGCAATCGTAATTCGCATTCTTTATTCCAGACCCTCAAACGAAAACATTCAAGGCGACATAGAACTTGTGTACAATGGTAAAGCAATAAAGTTTACTCACTCAGACGCTAAAATGCCAGAACCACCACCACAGAAAAAACTACCCGTCGTTTTTAAACCACAAGGAACCATTGAAACCACCACAAAAGATACAATTGACTATAACATAATACCGAAATCGTACATGAACAAATTCGTCGAAGAATATTTCAAACATTTCCCACATGATACTAAAGATACAAATAACGAAGTAAACCGACATTTTCAAACAAAACGCTTGAAACGCCACGTCAGAATCAAGTATGAAAAAGATGAGCCTGGACAAGCAAAGAAAGCCACAAATAAAAATACAGAAGAAGACGAACTTTTCGTCGAAATCGAAACACATTTTGACAGTAAGGGCATGAAAGGTGAAAAGAAAAAGAAACTAATTAAAAACTTAATTGAAAAGATACAGAAAGCAATACACTCCGATATGACAAACAAACTACAAGTAACCTCAGGCAAAAATAATACAAATCAACGTAAGAGTATACATTTTAGGAAACGTACACAAAATCCATTGGAACATAGCATCAATCATGTTCTGCTCAACAAATACAGTCTTCCTATTACTAATTTCGTTCACAGACAGCTTCATCCGATTACCAAGACAGTTGCTATGCAAAATCCAAACTCATTAGGTATTGGAACAAAATCAGGAGAAGAGTGGAAAAAGCAAAGCCTTGGTCCAGGATTCTTAACAGACACCAAAGCGATAAACTCAGCTGAAATGAGTGAAGTCAATGTGGACTACAGCAAAATATTAGAAGTCAATGGAATTCCACAAAGGCTGCAACAGCCTCTAAATACTGAATTGAGTGAAGAAACTATTAAAACAAATTCGTATTACGATATGGGAAAAAAGAAATTTGTGATTAAAGACATCGATGGGTCCGGGTTCTCAATTGGCTTCAACCAGTATGTTGATGAACCCCCCGATAAGGAGTATATGCGATTGTTCTCAGGTCTAGAAAATGTTATTAAATCTTACCATGAGACCTATGATCCAGAGCCTGAGCCTGTATCCCCTCCAGAAGCAAATTTAAATTCAGAGGAAGAGATGGAATCTCCTAACAAAGAACATACAATAGAACGCCGTTCTATAAATAAAAAACATGATTACCACTCAAATGAATACAAAATAATATTTAATAACGACTTCCTAAATTATAAAAATTATCACGACATTTATAAAACAAAAAAAAAGAAATCAAAATTTACTCTAAACAATGACAGAAAGTCGCCTTTAATTTTGGACGAGAATATATTGGAGAAAAAATTGAATCCTTCAGAAATATTTAGCTTAGCTAACCTTTTTCAACGCAAGAAAAGGGCGATAAACGTTAAGAAGATTAACGACTTAAGTACCAGACTCAAAGTTAACAGATTTCTGAACACAAATGCTATGTCAAAGACCATTTTTTTAAATACAAAAAGGAATAAGCGACAGATTAATAAAATAAGAATCATCGCAACCGATCTGCCACATATGACAAAGCAGTCTGATGAAAACGTGTTTGTTGTATCCGATGAAAATATATTTGCTGATCGAGCATTAGTTAAAGATGCAGAAACATCAGATGATCATGAGAAACAAGAAGAATATTCTTATCAGGACAATGAACCCGGGAATTACATCACTAAGATATTCGATGGAAGATCCAGACATAACCCTTTGATGTCAAAGTACCCACACATATTTATGGAGGAAGTATCCAGATCACGGGAAGAGTATATACCGAATAACGCTTTACTGTTTGGTAAATTACCTGGACTTCGTAAAACGAACACTGACGTAGATAATGCCGACGACAATATTGATATAGAACAGTTTTTAAATTCATCAGCCAATGACACTGAACAACAAAAACAAATAAAAAAAGATCAGGAAATGGTTAACGCTTTAATAGGATCTCCTGCTAACAAAGCTAACTACAAAGTGACTGTGAAAATCATGCCAAAAAATCAAACAGGCTTAAATTCAGGATTTAAAGAAATACACACCAGTATTAACAAAAGCTTTAATAAAAACGGACTTTTGTATTCCTCTTTAGTAAATGTTTCAGAAATATCAAAAGTTATTAAACTGAACAGGTCAATATATGAAGGAGTAAAGGATGATAAAGTATATACAAAGAAAGAAGAATCATCTCTGACAAAGAAGATCCAGGATCAACAAGAGAAAATGCAATTTTTACTAAAACAACACGCGCAGCATATCAACGAACAGCTAAACCGTTTGAATGAAGAGAAGATGAATCTAGAATCCATGTTAAACAGTGATAATCCTTATAATAATGCTGATATCGATAGCAATGGATTGAGTGTACCTACGAGACGTTTAAAATTAAACACTAAAGAGATAACCAGCACAACGACAGGAGTGACTCCAATAGAAGTAACAACAACCACAGTAACAATTAAACCAGTTGAAGAGTTACCTCAAACTACCACACCACCAGCGCCCCCTACACAACTGCACAGTTTCTCAGAAAAAGTAAGAAACAGCAACATTATAAGCACAATTGAAAGAAACGGAAATTTAACGGATCAGATTCTGCAAAAGATTGACCGAAACACGGAGATACTGCAAATGTTTTTACAGAAACTGTCAGAGAAGATAGAAGTAGCTACTGCTGCTAGTCTAAAACCAGAGAGAGAAACAAAAGACGATAACACTTTTCCACCGGATTGGAGGAACCAAGGAATGCCTTTTACCCAAAATATGGTAATAAGAAAGAATGATTCACATATCTCCATACCGTTCACATATGCATATCAACCGCCAACTTCCCCTTCCCTTAAAAGCAAAACTCAGGTTGCAAGCGTAGTTTACCACGGACATATAAGAAATGCAGTACGTCATAATAGAGATATCGTACATGCTGGGGAGAACCAGGTTCAAAAAAACCCTGAAGCCAACAACCAGTCTAGGTTTTTTATAGATGACCTTGAGAACGAGTATAAGGTTATTCAAATAGGGGGTTTAAATAAAAATCGTGACTACAATATGGTGAATAGGAATGGTACTTTGTAGTAGTTTTTTAATGTAATTTATCTATTTATTTGTATGTTTTTCATTAAATAAAGGATTTTTCATTTTTTAGAGTTTGGTTTTTATATTTTCTATTTTAAAAACCTACACGCTGGCTTCAGTGGGGTCACAGAACAGTAAGCCAAAGGTGCTGATAAAACGGCCACAATAGCAATTCCTCTAAAAGCAAATTATTTCCTGAATTCCCAGCTAACATTAGCAATTCCTCTAATTTGACACAAAAGCAATTCATAATTTGTGGAACATTTTACGAATCTCCATAGAAAACTGTCAAACAGATGCATTATTTCATAATATGAATTGGACGCAGATCAAATTATGAATAATTGTCAGTTTGTGACATTTTACGATGATTCATAATATTTTCTTAGTATGATTCTGCCAAAGTGGCCCCTTGGATAGGCGACCGCGCGATAAGCGCAGCATACAAGGTGGGGGCTAATTAATGTCACAAAGTAAATACGTCTTATGGTATTGCAAATGGGTTATAGTGTCATTGTGATTTGACACTTATTTATAGACAGATCGTAGAGAATTAGTTGACATTACAATGGAGTGATACACACATGTCAGGCAACGATGGAGATTTCGAAACACCAGGGCCGGGTGATCTCCTGTTTCGGCGATTGGAACTGGTCGGCTAGATTGCGAAATGATTCTTCAATCAATAAACTCAGTCTATCGGAGTCCACTGCTAGACATAGGCTTCTCCCAGGATGCGCCACAATACCCTGCCCTTCCCCTTCCGCATCCAGTCTGTCTCAGCCACCAGCCCCATATATCTGGGGGGCGTCCCACAGTACGCTTGCCGATACGCGGTCTCCACTCCAAAACACTGGTCCTCCGGCCATCGGCTCCGGGGCGAGCGTCCCACACTACGCTTGCCGATACGCGGTCTCCACTCCAAGACACTGGTCCTCCGGCCACCGGCTCCGGGGCGGGCGTCCCACACTACGCTTGCCGATACGCGGTCTCCACTCCAAGACTGTGGTCGCTTATGCTCCTCCTATTATGGTTCTTACACCTGGTTTCTGATTTGAGAAAAGTAGCAAATCTCAACTGATTATTCTCAAATACATAAGTATGCGCTTTTAAAATCAGAAACCGGGTGTTAGTCCATCGCAATAAAACGATTGTCATAATATTCGCAACACGAGTCATTAAACAATTAAAGATGCATAGTAAACGAGTTTTAATAAACCAGTTAACATTTCACAGTTTCTATTGTTTTATTAATTACTTTTTTCATTAAGTAAAAGTAGATACTATTAATATCTATAATATGAAGCTAAAAACTAAAAATATTCTATTAATTTATGTGCATAGTTGCGAAGATTTGTGAGAATGCACCATGCAAGATAGATCAACACGGACGAACAAGAACATGGTGACAAATCCATGGCTACTAACTTTGCGTTTGCACTGGCAGAACCCCTAGAGAACATTCAGTAGTGCAATCATCCCAATACCTAAACTAACGTGGGCCCAGTTGCCTATTATCAAATTAAAAACCGGCCAAGTGCGAATCGGACTCGCGCACGAAGGGTTCCGTACCATTATCTATAAAAACGGCAAAAAAATCACGTTTGTTGTATGGAAGCCCCCCTTAAATATTAGTTTTATTTTAATTTAATTATTTATTTTTAAAGTGAATATGTAACTAAATAATCTGTGAATATTTCAAGCGTCTATTTGTTGTCGTTTTCAATATCGAGCAAAACCGAGCAAAAAATCACGTTTGTTGTATGGGAGCCCCCATAAATATTTGTTTTATTTTAATTTAATTATTTATTTTTAAAGTGAATATGTAACTAAATAATCTGTGAATATTTCAAGCGTCTATTTGTTGTCGTTTTCAATATCGAGCAAAACCGAGCAAAAAATCACGTTTGTTGTATGGGAGCCCCCTTAAATATTTATTTTATTTTTGTTTTTAGTATTTGTTGTTATAGCGGCAACTGATATAAGTACATCATCTGTGAAAATTTCAACTGTCTAGCTATCACGGTTCATGAGATACAGCCTGGTGACAGACGGACGGACGGACGGACAGACAGACACACAGCGGAGCTTTAGTAATAGGGTCCCGTTTTACCCGTTTTCAGGTACGGAACCCTAATAAGGTGGGATTGGTCCCAGTTTCGAAGTAGGACGAGTTGCCCTCTAACCCGAAAAATTCACAACAAAACATGTCGAAATCTCTATTTTCTGTCAATATTCCATAAAATATTTGACAGGAACTTGAGATTTTTGGTTTTGTTGTAAATGATTTGCAAACGCACAGTAAAGAGAACGGGGCGGTTGAGCGCGAATACAAGTCAAACTGTGTTGGTATGGTGTTCGTGTTCGCTGTGTTAATTTATTATAACCATCATCATCTGCCTAACCTTTGCCAACATTGTCAAGATACAGAAGACTAGAATTTTACATGGACCGAATGCCTACCTAGCCTCCTTATTACAGTTACTCGGTAATAAGATGGTGTCGGTTGTCAGACTGCATACAGTCTCGGAGGAGTCAGTGGAGGAGCTCGTGGCTAAGTAATAACAGCCGCTCGGGTCGATCCATCAGGTTAAGCTACGCTTGCCGGGGTTGGTCCGTGGATGGGTGACCATTTTCACATATCGAGACTCCTCCGTGCCTCGGAAAGCACGTTAAGCCGTTGGTCCCGGCTGTCATTTGTGGATCTTTGACAGTCGTTACGAGTCGTCAGAAGCACGAAAGTCTGACAACCAGTCTAGCCAAGGGGTATCGTATTACCTACCCAGTTACTGGGTTGTGGAGGTCAGATAGGCAGTCGCTTCATGTAAAATACTGGTATTCAGCTGCATCCGGTTAGACTGGAAAAAGAATCACCTTATCTAATTAATAAGTTGAATTTTTATTGAATAGCTAATTTATATGACATTGTGATTATTGTATGCCCTAAGGAGGGCGGGACATAGCTGATCAAAATTATCAACTATTTAATAACTGTACCGGTACCTACCTATGATCCACAATAAAATATTTTGAATTTGAATTTGAAGGCTAGGCAGATTGGTTGTCAGACTGCATACAGGGCGCAAAAAGACCCATCACAGAGCCAACATAGATGTACCTACGCATTCTTTACATCGTAATCGAACTAAGTTTAGCAAAAATTATTGCCGGAAAACGACTTCTATAATATTTATGTACAATTTTGGTGTGTGCAAAATTACAGGAGTCGTGAGGGTATTTAAAGTTAATTTATAACATTTAAAACTTGTTATAGTAAAAAATATAAAAAGAAGTAGGAACTTTAACCTCCAATAACTAACCAATAACAAAAAAAAAAAAAAAAAAATCACATAAACCTACCTACCCACTTATGAAACGTCAGAAGCTCGGTGCACGATTCCAATTGGTCGTTTCCTATGGAGAAGAACCGGCAAGAAACTCCATGGTTACCCTTTAAAATAATTGGCTTTTACAATACTTTCAAATTACAGTGTTGGTAGGCATGGGAGGACAATGTAGGCCTTTCAACAAGTAAGTACCAGGGTACTTTACAAAAGAGAAGATGTTCAATAAACCTACAGTCCAATAAGCCTAGAACGTTCACACATTCATAAAATAGAAAAGATCTATCTAAAAGACTAATAATAACAAAAGAAGGTTCCCAGGCATAGTCCAGTACAAAAAAAATATCACAATGACGGGGAGTATAAGTGACTCTATAGAGCTTCTTTAGCATCTTTTTACACCAGAAGACAAGTGACAATCGCTTCCAAAGCGCTTCGTATTTCTACAACGACTTTCAACAGAATTGCCATAAGCTTTTCGATAGCTTATGTCAGTCCTATACATTTTTGCCTTTTCCATCATCGTTATCGCTGATAGAATGTCATTTTGTCTAGGCCCTCAGTTATAACCAAGACAGTTACAATAACTGTAACCTAAACCTCAAATATGGGAAAGAGATAAGATAAAATAACTATTAATTAACAACTATATAAAAGATTGATGAGAAATAAATTATGTCATTCAGTTCTGTGAGGTGTCAACATGAAGTATTTGTTGGTAAGACTGTTTTTATTTAATTTTTTACACATAACATTAACATTATTTCTTTATTTATTTATTAAACAACCAACTTATATTTACAGTTGCACCACACATATAAGTTAACGGTCAATATCTGTTAGGTTAGGTTAGGTTAATTACATACAGGCTGTAAGGGTAAACAATCTTGTCATTCAAACCATGGGTAGTTGACTTAAATGTAAAAGTAAATGACCGAACACAACAAAAAAAAAACGTCATTTTCATTAAAAGATTTTAAAAAGTTTCTATCCGACACCGTGCTCTCTAGCGAAACAGCTGACTGACTGAGGGAGGGGGCGCGCTCGCGGCCGGTCAGGTCACATCCCGAACCCCCCGCCCGTGTTGAGACGCAAGTTCGTTGCCCTAGCGCATAGGACAACGAACTTGCGTCTCTTGTGGTAAAATGTTGAATTAAAAAAAAGAAAAAAAAAGTTGTAATTTTCCATTGATTTTACGTTCTATAACTGAAACCAAACCACTGGTTGCAAGGATAACGGTGTTTACCCTAACACCCTGTATAAAATTAGATTAACATAACTTATAAACTAGACAAGATTCGATGAAATACAATTATGGAAATTAATCAAAATTGTGTGAAATTAGACAAAATTACACGCCATAGATATTCCCGGAAGGGCTAGGCAGAGGTGCACATATAGTACACCCACATTTAGCCAGTTATGTTTAAGTCCCATGTAATATGGGGCTAGGTGGAGCGCAAGGGGCTTAAAACGGTCACTTTAGCAGAATTATAATATGAAAATATTACGACTCATTGTAAAATTACACAAACTGACATGTCATAATATGATCTGCGTGCGATTCATATTACGAAATAATTCATCTGTTTGACAGTTTTCTATGGAGAATCGTAAAATGTTCCACAAATTATGAATTGCTTTTATGTCAAATTAGAGGAATTGCTAATGACTGCTGGGATTCAGGAAATTAACTACTTTTAGAGGAATTGCTAATGTGGCCGGTTTAGACCCCCTGATCTTCGCAGGGTGGTGGTAGCACCTGGATGAGTGAAGCCTAGAATCGAGCTGAATGGCGTGCAATTGGAGAAGCCTATGACCAGCAGTGGGCTACTGTAAGCTGTTGATGATGAACAGGGGGCGAGCCTATTACCATCACCCGGGCACAAACCTAGACTCCTACTGAGAAATCCTAGATAGAAAAACCCAATAACACTTTGTCCGACCTGGGAATCGAACCCAGGACCTCATGCTCAGCAGTAGCGCTTCCGACCACTAGACCAACGAAACAATATACCTTGTCTGGTCAGGATGACGATTGTCCAGTCGCAAACCCGAAAACGACGTGTTGCCACGCCGAGCACTGGACGCAGAGTGAGCCATATCACCGACCCCCACTTATACCACACACGTGGCAACACGTTATGTACGGGTTCGCGACTGGTCAATCGTCATCCTGAGGATGCCTCGTTGAGAGGAGAAACACGTGTCGATTTCTTACAGGGTTTTTTATGACTCTTAAGGAAATAGTTAAGTGGAATAGTTTACTAAATATATCTACGTCTATTATGTCTCGTGGCTAAGTAATAACAGCCGCACGGGTCGATCCATCAGGTTAAGCTACGCTTGCCGGGGTTGGTCTGTGGATGGGTGACAATCTTCACATAGCGAGACTCCTCCGTGACTCAGAAAGCACGTTAAGCCGTTGGTCCCGGCTGTTATTTGTGGATCTTTGACAGTCGTTACGGGTCGTCAGAAGCCCGAAAGTCTGACAACCAGTCTTACCAAGGGTTATCGTATTACCCAGTTACTGGGTTGTGGAGGTCAGATAGGCAGTCGCTCCATGTAAAATACTGGTATTCAGCTGCATCCGGTTAGACTGGAAGCCGACCCCAACATAGTTGGGTAAAAGCTAGGCTCTACGTTTATTATATTTTATAATGGATTTCCGCAAATTCACGCCTCGAATCAATTTACTATTCTACTATGTAGTAAAAGGTGATTAAAATACTAACGTAATGAGTAAAGCAATTAGTGGTCATTCAAATTGCAGTTATTATTGATATCATATCATTATGAGATAGGTACACACGGCTACACATCAAGCTATACATTTCCAGTTTATGCTGATCTAATCTCGCATTGTATAGAATTTCCTTACAATGCGAGGTCGGCTTATGCTGGAAATGTATAGCTTGATGTGTAGCCGTCTGTACTCATATCTCCTAAAAATCACACTCTCATAGAGTGATCTATGTACAGTTACGAGCAAAAATATGTAGGTATACACTCAGCAAAATTCAATAACGTTTTTCTCGTGGAATAACGATTGTAACTTTGAGATGATACCTATTTAATAATAATAGGGGTTCCAAAATACTATGTTCGTTATACCATAAAATTACAATAAATATATTAGGATAAAATCACTTTTAAAAGTTGCTAAGTGTATATATACAGGCTGTAAGGGTAAACACCGTTATCCTTGCAACCAGTGGTTTGGTTTCATTTATAGAACGTAACATCAATGGAAAATTACAACTTTTTTTTTTTTTTAATCTACTTTTTACCACATAAGACGCAAGTTCGTTGCCCTACGCGCTAGGACAACGAACTTGCGCCTTACCACGGGCGGGAGGTACGGGATGTGACCTGACCGGCCGCAAGCGCGACCCCTACCTCAGTCAGTCAGCTGTTTCGCTAGAGAGCACGGTGTCGGATAGAAACTTTTTAAAATCTTTTAATGAAAATAATGTTTTTTTTTTTTTGTGTTCGGTCATTTATTTTTATATTTAAGTCAACTACCCATGGTTTGAATGACAAGAGTGTTTACCCTTACAGCCTGTATTAGTGCTCGTGACTGTACAGTCGAACAAGCTATGGTATACAGCCAGATAACTTGCAACTACTTTAAACAATTTTGTGAGTGTTTTCAGTAGTCAATAATCATTTTATATCCTAAGCCATAAGCTCAAAAAGTTATATTACACACACAATCAAAACGAATTTTGGCAGTGTAGCGGAAAATAAATTGTATTTTAGCTAAGTCTCTTCGTGTTTAAATTAGTAACTGGGCAACCGAGCTCTCTTCTGGTGAAAATAGAGAATGCTCATTTAATGGTATAGGATTTAATAGTATACTAATTCCATGTATAGTACATACTAATTCCATGCATAGTACATAATAATTCCATGCATAGTACGTACTAATTCCATGCATAGTACATACTAATTCCATGCTGATAGTAAAAACTACTTAATTCCATGCTTCTTTTTTTTTATTGTGGGAAATCATCGAATGACTTCTCCCGCTCTAGGTGGAGCAGGAGAGCGTGTCAGACTTTTACTGACTAAAACCCACCCGTGTTCCTTCAGTTGCCTGTTGCCAAGGGTCCCGGTATCCATTTCGGACTTTCCCGCAACTTAATTCCATGCTGCCGTGTCATTATTCTAAGGTAGCCATATTGTTGTAAACTTTGGGCGACTGTACTCTCCTCGGGTGAAAATGGAGCAAACGAATTTCCTTAGATATGACACCTAGCTAGATCGATTTTTCGCCCCGTAACCTAATGCAACTTTCATCGAAATCGTTACAGCCGTTTTCGAGAACGTGATTACAAATATAAATACTTAGGTATATTATACAGGCTGAATGGTCATTGTACTCATGTCTTGTGGTCATTGTACGGATGCTCATGAATTCAATTTCACCCTGTATATTTATATAAATATTGCTCATTTACAACCTGCAGGCGTAGCATGAGCACCGTTTTGTCGACGGAAGAGTAGACAAAAATGACGTTTCCTGTAGGCAGTACGATGACAGCAAAATAGAAAGAGTCAACTGCATTTTTTACGAAATTCACTCTTATACATAATTCGACTCAGAATTCTTTGTTTTATCATAGGATTTATCGGTTGTCAGTGTGATTTTGACAGTAAGGATAGAAAACTTTCTTTAGAAATAGTCTACATATAAAAAGACCTAGACAAAGATCGTTAGAAATGAAAGACAAAATGACAGATTGTAGAAAGATTTCTACGGTGGATGTCAAAAATGAAGAAACGAACTGTCATTTTGTATAGAAAAAGCTATGTCTATTCTTCGTAGAGATAGAATGCGCCATGCTACGCCTGCTGTGCGCATTACATGGCACCTGGCTCAATGACGTTTGTAACTGCCCCTGCTTCCCCGCACGGCGACAGCGGGGCGCGGCGCGGGTAGCGGACTCCCCCCGCCCCCTCCCATTGAGTTCTGAGCCAGGTGCCATGTTAATCCGCACGGGTTGTAATAATATAGGATATGGTCACTCTAGCTACGTTTGAATTATACTAGATTTATCACCCAGCTTTCTAGAACTTTTGTTCTATTGCGATTGCTCGATTTTTTTTGACATTATGCTTTTTAATAAAAAAAGTTATCTATAATGGAATTCCCTTCCGCCTGACATTAGGGACTGCCAAACTGTTGCAGTGTTTAAAAGAAGAGTGAAAGAACACTATCTTTCCACTACGTCATAGTTGTGTATGTATTAATTTCGATATATATTTATGAAGTAGGTAGTTTATATTATGTATGTAGTATTTATATTTGTATGTAAGTGTATGATCATATTATTTGTTCTAGTTTATTAAGTGAATTGTGTTGATTTTATGTATTTTACTTTCTCTTGAATTAAACACACGGTGTCTACATCTCTTATCTACTTTCCTATCGCAGGTGTGCTGGAAGAGATTTCTTTAGAAATAAGCATCACCTTTGTACGTTTTTTTCTGTTCTTTTCTTCTTGTCTGTTTATTGTGTGTACATAAATAGTTAAATAAATAAATATAAGTACGTTAGTCTCAATCACGTATTTTTTTTTTACAGTTAAGCATATCTGTACTTTGGCTGGGGGTGCACTGGTGTTCTGGACATTCTCTATCAAAAATAGAAGTAAGTAAACACACGAAATATCCCTATTATATTGTAAAATCAACACTTTAACTTAAGGCCCTACCCTACCTCAAATGGCTTAGCATGGTTATGCCGAAAATACTGCAACATTAATTGGGAAATAAATATATATTAACGTTGAGGATTAATGCTAGGTCCTATATTTGGCGAAACCTGACTACATACATTTTTTTCTATAGAAAAAAATCCAAAGTTACCTCTAAACCGAACTATAAACCGCTGGTATTCATAAACTACTTCAAATTAGATCATGAAACTTTGCATAATAACTGAACTAACTATAAAGCAGGTCTTATGTTTTTTATTTTTTTTATTTTACTGTTATTTTCACCGTAAAAAGCAATTACCTAAACTACTCGAGGGTTGAGAGCCGCCAGCACCCCACTCCGTCTCGCTCTCACTCAAGCCGCGAGTAGTAGGTATGGTGCGAGTGAGATAAAATTTGAGGTAGGGTATATAGGGCCTTAAGTTCCTCTCACTGTTATTTACGTAGTGGTACCAATTCAATTTGTGTGGGGTAGGGTACCACACGAAAAATAAAAACTTTTTACAAAAAAAAACATCCGACTTCCAAAAAAAACACTAAAAAGTGAAAAATAACTATAATTTCGCAACTCGAAAGAAAAAAACGAAAATTCAAAACCAAAGACACTGACTTCCGAAATTAAAGTTATTTTTCTCTTTTTAGTTTTTTTTTTTGTAAAAAGTTTTTTTTTTGCATCCCGATGCGGCCGTCATTTAACCACATTTTTTTCATCCATTTCCAGCTAAAAACCCCAACAGAACTGGTCTACAAAGTGACGGAAGAAAAAGATGGAAGGTCTTTGACGATTTCGAGCCCAAATCTAAAGAAGCCGAGTCTAAGAGAGATCATCTACTATCATATAATTGAAAAACCTTTTAAGAACACTGAGGACTCGAGTGATGAGGTAAGTTTCACCAATTTTTAGTATTTTAAAGAATGGCCGTCGAGTAGGCATTCTGTACATCGAAACTAAGTAGGTAATATTGCACAAAAAATAATTGCTGGGAAACGACTTTTATTTTTGGTGTGAAAAATCTCTGTTTACAGTAGTGCGCAAAACATTATGTTTATGGTTGCATGCAACGGTTCAGAGTTCGTGGCGGTATTTAAAATTAAAACTTGCTTTCTATAAAAAAACGTCTGAAAAATTTGGAACTTTGCCCTTCAATATCTCCGTAACCAGAAGGTTCCCAGGTATGGTCCAGAGACCAGAACAGAAAAAAAAATCACAATGATGGGGATAACAAGTGACTTTCTGGCTTTGTTAACCGTCTTTTTATACTCGTTTTATGCCAGCCTGCCTGGTAATCTGGAGGTATTCCACTCTTAGCACTAATTTCAACAGCACTTGTCCGAAACGCACCTGAACACTTCCATTAACAGCACTAAAATAATGTCCGTACCTATGTCTGGTAAAGTGTTGTATGTGTAGCGGGTGGAAAAGGTATTTCATGAAAAGTGCCCAAAATAATACTCTGATGCTTTGAGCGACACGTGAGTCAAGAAGCACCAGAGAATTATTGGGTTAAACTTCTAAAAATAGCCATCGTACTTAGGCCAACATATACCAACGTTTGGAATATCATGTCGTAAAATTCACAACTTAAAAAAATATCTTCAATTCCCCTCAAAAATCTAAAATTTTTGAAGGACCCTCCGGCTGATGTGGCTCCTGCAGATTCCGATGAGTCTCAACGTACTTTCACCAATGGACAGGGCTTCCAATTTCTACCAGCAGGCGATGAAAATGTAAGAATTCATATTATTCTTCATCTTCATCATCATTTTCATTCATTGCTATTCTCTCGTTTCGGCACAATCTTGAAACTAACTCAAGCCGTAGCGTAGAAGATTAGTCAGCCAGCGAAGGGGAATCTTCATAATCAGAGGGTCTAGGCAAGTGACAATCGCTTCCAAACCGTTTCGTATTTCTACAACGACATTCAACAGGATCGACATAAGCTTTTCGATAGCTTATATCAGTCCTATACATTTTTGCCTTTTCCATCATAGTTATCGCTGGTAGAATGTCACTTTGTCTAGGCCCTCTGGATTGGCATAAGCTTTTCGATAGCTTATGTCAGTCCTATACATTTTTGCGCGCGGCAGTCATCCAATCAAAGCGCAAGCCGCGCGCGGCAGCCGCGCACTTTTGCCGCTTTGTTTGGACAACGTGAATCGGGGTCATACGTCACACAAATTACATAAAATGCGTTTCAAGATCTCTAACACGGGGAATTTATGCATGTTTCAGGCCTGTGTTTAATTTAACGTTTTATTTTTTATTTTGACAGCCTGACGAGGCGGTAGACAATAACCCCAAATTTGACGTCCGGAAAGGCACCGAGGATAGTGGAGACAGCATCTCAGATGAGGTAAGTTAAAGTTATCCCGGACCAGCAGGCGTAGCATGAGCACCGTTTTGTCGACGGAAGAGTAGACAAAAATGACGTTTCCTGTAGACTGTAGACAGTACGAGACGACAGCAAAGTAGAAAGAGTCAACTGCACTTTTTACGAAATTCACTCTTTTACATAATTCGACTCAGAATTCTTTGTTTTGTCATAGGATTTATCGGTTGTTAGTGTGATTTTGACGTTAGAAATTAAAGACAAAAATGACAGATTGTAGAAAGATTTCTACGGTACGAACTTTCACTTTGTATAGAAAAAGCTATGTCTATTCTTCGTAGAGATAGAAAGCGCCATGCTACGCCTGCTGGGGGGCTTAAACGGCTATATTAGCAATTCCTTTAAAAGCAATTGATTTCCTGAAATTAGAGGAATTTTGCAATTCGTAAAATTTCACAAACTGACAATTCATAATATGATCAACGTGTAATTCATATTACGAAATAATTCATCTGTTTGACAGTTTTCTACGGATATTCGTAAAATAGTCCACAAAATAAGAATAGCCTTTATGTCAAATTAGAGGAATTGCTAATGACAGCTGGGATTCAGGAAATGAGAGGATAGATAGAGGATTTTCTCATGTGGCCGGTTTAGGCCATCTGTACCTAATAGACTAGTATTCGTTGTAGGTGACTTATAATCAGTGTTAATCGACAAATTGTAATAACTACACCAGCTCTCCTCTGTTACAGGATCCAGGAGATATCACCACTGATCTACCAGAAGAATCAGCAGACAAGGTAACGAATTATCTTTACCGTACAATCAGCCATCATTGCCCATATCGGATATCTTTGCCCGAACACGAAAAGCAACTAAAATCTTGAATTTTACATTTTATTTACAATTCAAGATTTTACTCGAAAAAAGATTTAAACTTACATAATATCTTACATATTATCTACATAACAACAACATAACTGCTGGAAGAAATTTCTTAAGAAATAAGCAGTACCTTTGTACTCATATTTTAATTATGTCTTAGTGTATCTATTTTGTATTTTACTGTGTGTACATAAATAATAAAATAAATAAATAAAAATAAAAAATAAAATTTTAAACTTATTTTTTTTAGTTTTTTCAAGATTTTTGTGTTCGGGCAAAGTTATCCGATATGGGCAATGATGGCCGGTTTTTCTGTATACAGGCTATTTTTAATTTGATAAGTATGAGCAAAACTACGAAAAGATTATTTTTGGTTAAATTATTCGTCTTTACAATATTGGCTGGCTATTAAACAGGAGTTGGTACTAAATAGTTTTTTTTTATCAAATACATCTATATTATTTCAGGATGATTCAGAAAGTGCTCCTGAAAAGAGAAGTAAAAGGGAAATATCGGAAAAAGATGAGGTGAGTGGATCCACTTTTATTAAAACTTTTTTTCATTTTTTTTGTAATGAATGCAATAAACAATGTCATGTTACTAATAATAAGAATAGTGAAAAGGAAATTATCAAAAAAAAAAAAACATTAAAAACAAAAACACAAAACAAACAAATAAAAATTAACTACCTAATAACTACATAAAAAAGTTGCTATTTTTATAAAACACATTCCAATTGTTTACAGAAACCTCAAGAAGAGTTAACACGGGTCAAAAGACGGTCTCATCGCTGGGTAATTATTTTTTAAACAGATAATAAACGAAGACAGAGCGCTGCGAACAATACAGTGAGGCATGCCAAGACTATTCATGCCAAGTCCATAAGGCACTAAATAGGGTTCCGTACCCAATGGGTAAAACGGGGCCCTATCACTAAGATTCCGCTGTGCTTCTGTCTGTCTGTCTGTCTGTCCGTCTGTCACCAGGCAATCTCATGAACCGTGATAGTTAGACAGTTGAAATTTTCACCGATGATGTATTTCTGTTGCCGCTATAAATACAAATACTAAAAAACAGAATAAAATAAATATTTAAGGGGGCTCCCAAAGAACAAATGTGATTTTTTTGCCGTTTTTATAGATAATGGTACGGAACCCTTCATGCGGGAGTCCGACTCGCACTAGCCGGTTTTTTTATCATGTATTTCGTTTACAGAGATACATCCCTCGCCCGCCTAGACTATCGCGTCGGAAACATAAACTTCCGAAATACATTAAAAAACTGTTATCACCTACAATATCGAAGCCTGATAGTGAAAAAACCGGTAATGTAAGTATTTTTACATAAATCAGCATCAACATAATTCTCTTGGCCGTATCCTTTCATTTCTTTGGTATTGTTCGTCGAGTCGTTGAGCTCCTTAAGTTCTGAGTTGAGCTCCACTATTACTGACAAATGCTTGCACTGACTGGACAGGTCCACTCAAATCTGTGTGGTTCTTTCCTCCAAAGACCATTTCAGACTCTAATCTACATGGTCCTCATATGGCCTGACCAAGATTATGTCTGGACTTTAAAGGAGACGGTGACCTCTGAGTTTGTTTCGGCCTTTCTTCTCAGAGTAGTCAGATAGGAAACGCCGACCTCATCTAGCTTATTTTTACAACTTTTTAATATGACGTGTAAAAGTGATTCCAATATCCTATTTACAGAATAAACAATTTCATTTCATTTCATCCCAATTTATAGGAGTCGACACATCTCTTTTTCTCAAACATGCTCGGAAATTCGAGCATTATTTTTGACAATCTTCTTCGAGATAAATTGAAATTGCCATACTGCAGGCGTAGCATGGGTCTTTCTATCTCTACGAAGAATAGACATAGCTTTTTCTATACAAAGTGACAGTTCGTTTCTTCATTTTTGACATCCACCGTAGAAATGTTTCTACAATCTGTAATTTTGTCTTTCATTTCTAACGATCTTTGTCTAGGTCTTTTTGTAGGTAGACTATTTCGGAAGAAAGTTTTCTATCCTTACTGTCAACCGACAAATCACACTGACAACCGATAAAAATCCTATGACAAAACAAAGAATTCTGAGGCGAATTATAAATAAGAGTGAATTTCGTAGAAAAGTGCAGTTGACTCTTTCTACTTAGCTGCCGTCTCGTACTGTCTACTGTCTACAGGAAACGTCATTTTCGTCTACTCTTCCGTCGACAAAACGATGCTCATGTTACGTTTGCTGGTCAAAAACAAATGACGATGCGGCTGGCAAAGTAACTATGAAAATCCATAATTTATTATCTGTCGTGTTTAGCGGCCAAACAAATTACTATGAAAACTCATATCTGTTGTGTTATATAAAAATGGAACGAACTTTTTACTTCAACGCATCAAAGATTTTATTTAAATTTCGATTTGGCTTGCAAATAGAGCTGTTTAAAAATAAAGAAGAAACAAATGAATATATTGGCGCGTGAAAATTATCGCTGTTCGTCATTGATTCTGGAAATTATAATTAATTTACTTAGTTTGAATTTCCGCGCATTGTTTGAGAAAAGCTATACAAGCGTGGCCGCAACCAGGCATTGATATCCATCAATAGCCCAGTTGCAGGCCGCGACAGTAATGTATTATTTCTTCGATACTTCTCTATTAGTCATCATCAAACTCAAACTCAAAGCATTATTTATCAATAAAACCATTTACAGGCACTTTTAAACTGTCAAAGAGTCGGTCAGTTAGTCAGAAAGTTGAAGCTAGTTGCCCATTCCAAAACGTAGATCTCTATGGAGAAGAACGGGCAAGAAACTCCAAGGACACTCTTTTAAATATAGATATTACAAAATCCTGGGTACCATATTCTCGTTGCTTCTACAGGGTGTTAGGGTAAACACCGTTATCCTTGAAACCAGTGGTTTGGTGTCATTTATAGAACGTAAAATCAATGGAAAACTACGACTTTTTTTTTTTAATGACATTTTACCAATAGAGTATTTCACCCCACCCTCTCACCTATGTGCTAGGGCAACGAACTTGCGTCTCAACACGGGTGAGGGGCGCCGAACGTGACCTGACCGGCCGCAAGCGCGACCCCTCCCTCTGTCAGTCAGCTATTTCGCTAGCGAGCACGGTGTCGGATACAAACTTTTTAAAATATTTTAATGAAAATAACGTTCTTATTTGTTATTACTCGGTTATTTATTTTTATATTTAAGTCAACTACCCATGGTTTGAGTGACAACTTACACCCTGTATAATAATTGTGAGGACAACGTAAAAAAAAACAAAATATAAGATTATAAATAAGCCCTGCCAGATAAGAGATGTCCAGTCTCAACTGACGGCGCCCGTTCACGAATATGACACGTGCATCAGCACCATGCAGCTCAACCATTTATGTAGGGATCTACATCATCTCAGTAGTCACTCCCTTTCCAGCCATATCATCTCTCACACAGTCCATTCATCGTTTCTTTAGTCTTCCCCTACTCTTATAGCTATCCACATTTATGCCCAAAACTTTCCTCACGAAATTCTCCTCATTCCTACTCATCACATGCCCAAACCATGACAACCGATTTTCACATAACTTTTCAGTCACCTGTACTACTTTCAAACTGCCTCTCCCTCTTTCTTCATACATTTCTATGTTTATATATATATATATGCATTCGTTTTTATGTCAAAGTCAAAGTCAAAGTCAAAACGTTTATTATTTTATTAACGTTTATGTGGCATAGGTGACAGCAGTGAGTGGGGAGGAGCTCGTGGCTAAGTAATAACAGCCGCACGCTAAGCTTGCCGGGGTTGGTCCGTGGATGGGTGACCATCTTTACATACTGAGACTCCTCCGTGCCTCGGAAAGCACGTTAAGCCGTTGGTCCCGGCTGTCATTTGTGGATCTTTGACAGTCGTTACGGGTCGTCAGAAGCTCGAAAGTCTGACAACCAGTCTTACCAAGGGGTATCGTATTACCCAGTTACTGGGTTGTGGAGGTCAGATAAGCAGTTGCTCCATGTAAAATACTGCTATTCAGCTGCATCCAGTTAGACTGGAAGCCGACCCCAACATGGTTGGGAAAAGGCTAGGCAGATGATGAGGTGACAGCAGTGGCCCCTTAGGTTCTTCGAACTCAAGCAGGCGCATTACTTTGTGTAAATAATTTCATCACTACAGCTCTCAAAACGGTGAAGGAAAACATCGTGAGGAAGCCGGCATGTTCTAGAACCAAAAATTCGAAGAAATGTGACATCTACCTACCCGCACTGGGCCCGCGTGGAAGATTACAGCTAAGTCTCTCTCGAAGAGAGAAGGCCTGTGTCCCAGCAGTGGGAAATTTATAGGCTGATTATGCGGGCGAGCCATAGAGTTAAAATATTTCACAGAGTGCGCGTATTGCACAAATGGCTTAGAGCGCATCGTAGACAAGTGAGCTATAGATTAGTGTTGGGTAGGACATACAAGAGGCACTTCAAATGTCCCATACAAAATGATTTAATGTCCCAACACCTCAAAATAACATTTTGTACCGCTTCACTGTGACATACAAATGAATGAATCTCGAACTGACAAGTGAGTGAGTGTGGTGGGGGACGTCGTGTTGTTCAAACCCGTGTCTACTGTTCATAGTTTGTTGCGCGCACTCTATACTATAATAATATCTCTATGGGGCAAGCCTATTGCCCTCAACCGTGCACAAATCCAGACCAGAGGCGAGTTCTTTTTAATTATCTTCACTTTACGCATCGACCGCGTTCGGCGCTCCGATTGGCCCGTCACTGGCCTTAATCGGAGCGCCGAACGCGATCAATGCGTAAAGTAAAGATAGTTAAAAAAACTCTCAAGGCCTCAGAGCTCCAAAGATCTAGTACTGCTATTAAAATATTACAAACTAGACTCCTTCCATCGATATCTGTGTTAATTGATTTTTTTTTTACTTCAGGCTGCAGACAATACTAAAATAACTTCTTTCAAGGACAAAGTGCCAGATAATGAATTGACAGCAAGCAGTGCACTCAAAGCGTATGGCATGGAATTAAGCGGGAATGGTGGCACTGTATGGAATGTAAGTATGATACTGTAACGCCTGAAGGGCATTAACTATATGTGTGGGGGTGTATGAGGAGGGAATTCCAAAGAGGAGTAGGTTTTCCAAGGGTTTATTAACTAGTAGACACGTTTATACATATTAAGGGTTCGGGCGGATCTTTTCGACTCCACATAAAAACCTATCTGTCAATATTTAAACAATGACTGCTGGAGCGTTCGCAAGTCAAGGCTGCGGTTCTACCAGCCAGCCTAACGTGAGGTTGCATATCGCATAAAACCTAGGTATCATCACGCCTGTAATTCCCGAAGGAATTGTAAATGATATACTGTATGGTCACGTAGTCCGGAAACTATGCACGTTTGCCTAACTCCTTCATCGTTAGCAAGTACTCGTACGTAATATGTTTCATTACTCCTTTTCCTACAAGCCGCCATGAGTTCCTGCATCTCTTTACTTTTGATTGACTCGGGAAATTCTTTCAACGGCGCCGACCGTAATTAAGTCCTCGTATGACTAGGCTTTTTCAGATTTTAACCACAACTCCGCTGTGCCGGTTAGTGATCGACGCGCCAATATGAGCGTCTGTTGCGCCGACCAACCGAATATTTCGGCGTTGTCTTCTACGTCTTGCGTCCATTTTGCTGACGAATAAGTTCTGTCGGTGCCATTGAATTTTGGTATAATATCGGCAAAATTCAATGATGTCGTCGTATTCTTATCATAACTCATCTAAGTTTGCTCCTTGCCCATCTATGTTAACACTTCGCTAATGACAAATACCTGGGGATAAAATAGGTCACATTATCAATTCCTCTAAAGGCAATTCATTTCCTGAATTCCCAGCTGTCATTAGCAATTCCTCTAATTTGACACTAAAGCTATTCATAATTTGTGGACCATTTTACGAATTTCCATAAAAACGGTCAAAGCCATGAATTATTTCGTAATATGAATTGCATGCATGCATGAATTTTCAGTTTATGATATTTCACGATGATTCATAATATTTTCATATTATGATTCTACTAAAGTGACCGTTTTAAGCCCCCTGAATCTGCGAAAGTTTATGAAACTTTAACTTATTTGAGTATTCAATACAGTTTTAAATATAATCTAACACGTAATTGAATTACTAAATAACTATACCTACAAATAAATACAAAAACAATAGGACACTTAGCCGTCGAAGTACTCGTTTGCATCGTAGTGATTCGGAAACGTGATGACAGCGATGCGATACGATGCTTTATGAAACTAATTAAGTTTTTGTTTTGTTTTCAGAATCTTTACAACCCTCACGTTTCCTACCATGTTGGTGACAGCAATGAAGACAGTAATGAGGTAAATACTTACATTCTAAAAGAACCCAGAACGAACTTGACTTGACGACACGGTTGGCGCAGTGGCTGAGCGATGGACTGCTGCGCAACGTGTCGCGGGTTCGATCCCCGCACGGAACAAATATTTATATGATCTGCAAGTAGTTGTTCCGGGTCTGGGTGTTAGTGTATGTGAGTTTCTATGTTTGTAAACGCACCCACGATACAGGAAGAAATTATTAGTGTTGGGCAAAAAAAAAAAAAAAAAACTTAAACTAAAATGTCAATGAAATCACAATATCCGTAAATGTTTGTAGGTACTAGACGTACTTATCTACTAGAAATTGATTCTGCAACTCACACGTATAAGGTCGGTTTCACCCGCGCGCGTAAGTCTCGATCCCGTGGGAATATCGGGATAAAAAGTATCCCATGTCCCAATCCAGGTCATGGTCTACTCATGTGCTTGATTTGATCCAAATCCGTTCAGCCATTTTAGCGTGAAAGCGTAACAAACAAACAAACTCACTTTCACATTTATAATATTAGTAGCTTCCGTCCGCGGCATGTCGATAAAAAGTAGCCTATGTCCTTTCCCGGGATGCCATCTATCTCCTTGCCAAATTTTATAGAAATCGGTTCAGTGGTTTAGGCGTGAAAAGGTAACATACAGACAGTCAGACAGAGTTAGTACTTTCGAAAAATCTAATTAAAATAATATTAGTATTTATATTTTAGTATGTACATATAAGTTTCGATTGTCTCTAATAAATTGTATTCACTTTTCAGTCTAACAGCGACAGCGACGAAGACTTTTCATTACCCAGTAATGAATCAACGTCTGACTCCGATCAATCAGATTCTGGCTCCAGCGAATCAAATTCTGGCACAAACGATTCAGTTTCTGGCTCCAGCGAATCAAATTCTGGCACAAACGATTCAGTCTCTGGCTCTACTAGCGAAGAATCACCTGAAACTTCGGTTAGTGGAGAAAGAGATGTAGCCAGTGGTTCCGATGAGAACAGTGGCTCTGATGAAGATGGTAGTACTTCCAATTCTGGAGAAAGCGGTGATGTCAGTGGTTCAGTAGCCGATGTTAGCAGTGGATCTGGGGAAAGTAATAGTAAGTCGGGAGAGATTGATAATGGGTCTGGAGAAGACAATAGTATTTCTGGAGAAAATACTAGTGTTCCTGGAGATAACAGTGTTGAATCAGGTGATAATAACCAAGGCTCGGTAGAAAGTGGTAGTGGATCTGTTCAAAGTAACAGTGAGTCTGGAGAGAGTAACAGTGGTTCTGGAGAAAGCGGTTCTCAGGAGAATTATAGTAACAATAGTAATGAAGACCAAAAAACCGGCGATAACGTCGCAGCTAGTGATATAATTAAGAAATTCAGTCAAATACTAACTGATCTACATGACATATTTGTGAAAGGTAACGCTACGATCGTTTTACCAAAGCCAGAGAATGATTCAGCTAATAATGTTGATGTACCTGGTATGCTAAACCACATATTAAGTGACGTCACGAATGATTCTGAAATTCTTCGCCCTGGTGTTGAAATTAAGAATGGAGATCCAAACAATCCGAACATGGTGAATGTTTTAGAAGGTTTGTTTACAAATATAATTAAAAACAAAATTATTATCAACAACAATGTGCCAGCAGTTTCTGACCAAACCGGTGGAATTAATGCCGAAAAAGACAAAACAGAAAAATCTAAAGAAGATAAAGCAATAACATCTGAAAAAGATAAAACAGTAACTTCTGAAAATGATGAAAAGTCAACGACTGAAAAATCTAATATTGATGAAAACATACCTTCTGTGACAACTCCGGGCAAAGATAATATTGACTTAACAGGAAACCCGGACATAGATGAAGAGAATCCAGCTACAACAGGTCCTGAAGAAGATAGAAATTCTTCTGGTGGAATTGAAACCCCTGACGTCAAAACACCCGATGAGATTTCCCCTGACAAAGACGAAGCAGAGAATCCTGATAAAAATTCAACATCGTCACCAGATGATGGCTTCGGAAGTACAGATGATGATCATGAAAGCATAGGCAAGGAAAATGAGAACCCTAACCACGAACCTACAATTGATACAGAAAAGCCTGATCAATCTGATGAATCTGGTGACCACAAATATATTGATGAAGTAGAAAATCCTGGCAGGTCAAATGAAATTGATGACCACGAGCCTGAAACAGAAAATCCTGACAGATTTAATCAAACTGGTGACCACGAACCTAATGCTGAAACAGAGGAGCCTGACCAGTCTGATGAGTCAGTTGACCCCAAGACAGAGAAGCCTGATGAAAAACATGGCAGTGGAGAAATCAGTAAAGTTCCAGTAGAAGATCATACAGAGGCACCAAACGAAGTCACAAAAACACCAAGTGAAGAGCCAAAAGAGCAAAAATGTCCAATACAAAATAAGGTAAAAATCGCATTAATTTATAAACTCTCTAAGCTCATGTATAACTGACTATTTCATGAAATCATGACATGGCACTTTCATGAACTTAGAGAGTTGTATTGCTGATTCTAATGTTTATAATTCTGTAAATCCATATTTGTTACGAGCGCTAATATTTAGATCAACATACAACCTAATACAGACCTGCAAAATGCAAAAAACGTAAGAAAATTTGTATTTCGCGGGCCACCCTAGCGCATCAACCTTAATAAGAAAGTAGAACATTTCATTAGCGGTTTCGGATTTTACGCGATTCTCGTAATACAAACAAATATTATCAAAATATGTAAATTGGATGGTTTTCTAATTGATATACCATTCACTTTAGCAGCAATAAAGCTATCCAGTCCTATGATGTTTAGATGATGATGATATTTTTATTGTATCGTGAAACGATATTTTATTTCTTTTTCTTACATCATTTTGACCACGTTTATTCTTTTTTAGGACAGCACTGAAGCTGAAAAGAACACCAAGATAGATTACATGCTGGATTTAATTAATAACGTAAGTATTGTATTTTTTAGGCAACAACAATTTATGTTTCCGTCATCAATAATTTTAGATTACAAACTCAGAAGCTGAGAAAAATAGACGTTATTTAGCATATTATCAAGCAATAACTCTGTCAGGGAACATATCTTAGCCAAAGCACATACTTACGGACAGTTTCTTCCGCGCTGTTGGATTAACAACCCTCGCCTCAGCGCCGAAGATTGAAAATAAAACAGTGCAAAAGAACTGCCTTGACTGCTACTTTGGCTGTTACTTTTGATGAAGAAACTGGCCGTAAGATATGTTTATTTATTTCGGATTGAGTAAAAGTTATCGCTGTGGCTGTGTCCAAAACCAAATCTCATAAACATTATTTTCTTTTTACAGGAAAAATTCTGGTCTTTCATGGGTGACTTGGGTGCTAAATACGTAGCATCGTTGTCAGAGGTAAGAACATTTCATAATAATTATACTTACCTTAACACGACAATTAACTTATTGGACAACTTATTTTACCGCTTGATAGAGCTTACATCGTCAATTTAGAACATTTATAAAGTAAACTTTTAAAACTATTTCCTAAACTTGGATTACCTATTACAGCGCACCACAAAATTCATCAAAGACGAGGTTGCAGCACAAGTAAGCAAATATTTCGAGGAGCATCCGATAAATAATAAGGAACCAGTTATAAATGCTAAAAAGGATCCAGTTATAAATGCTAAAAAGGATCCAGTAGAAGATAAAAAACAGGATCACAACAATGATAAATCCGATGTCGGAGACAAAACGATAAACGAACCTAACAGTAGTGAAAAGGGTGCAAATGAACCTACTAATGTTGAAAATGTAAATGAACCTAGTAGTCACGAAGAGGGTGAAAATCAACCAAGTAATCACGAAAAGGATGAAAATGAATCTAGTAGTCACGAAGGTGGTAAAAATGAACTTAGTAGTCAAGAAGAGGGTGAACATGAACCTGGTAGTCACGGAGAGAGTGAAAATGAACCTGGTAGTCACGAAAAGGATGAAAATGAACCTATTAGTCACGAAGAGGATGAAAACAAACCTACTACTGACCACACCGTCGATAGAAAACATAATAAAATTATTACCACCGAAAAGCCGAAGGAAGACAAACCAAAAGCCACAGCATCAGTACATGTAAAAGCTAACACAGTTTACGGCAACACTGTAGGCAACGACAAAGTAACAAACGTCTACATTTTCTATGCCAGCAAAAACATGGATGACATCATGAAAAATATCAAAAGCCTTGTCAATGGAAATAATAGTACTAACATATTTACATTTGGACCTCACAGACCTAACCCTGGTCATGTAGGTTTTCATAAAAATAAAGATACTACAGGTAAGAAACCAGAGGCTAATGAAAAAGGTAAACCTACAGAATTACCTAAAGTGACTGATGGAGTAACTGAACCAAGTTTCAGTGGTGATGTTACAGAAGGAACGAACAATGAATCTGGAAATCATGGTACTGAAAGTTCTACTGAATCAAATGTGCATGGAAATGACGTAACAGGTCCTACGGTTGAAGAGCCTGATACAAATGATAACAGAGATAATTCCGGTGAAGGAATTACGGAAACGAACACAGGAAATAATTCTGAAGAAACTAATGATAATACAGAGAGTAATACTGATTCGACACCTACTAACGAAGATCAAACTCAACCTAGTACAGGTACCGATGCTGGAGACAGCAATAAAGTTACTTCTGGGGAAGATATAGCTGCTGATAAAGACAAAGCTAACCCTGAAAATCCTGACACGGCTACTGACAATGCGGGAAATGGGGTCACGGAACCCGAGAAAGATGCCTCTTACGAGAACAAAGGTGCCTCTGGTGAGAACAAGGATGCCTCTGGTGAAAACACTGGTGCCTCCAGTGAGAACAAGGCTACCTCCGATGAGAACGCAGGCACGTCTGGCGATAACACTGGTGCCTCTGGCGAGAACGGCTCTGGAGAAAACAAGGGTACGTCTAGCGAGAACACAGGTGCCTCCGATGAGAACACAGGTGCCTCCAGTGAGAACAAGGGTACCTCTGGTGAGAATACAGGCGTCTCCGGTGATAACACTGGTGCCTCTGGCGAGAACACTGGTGCCTCTGGAGAAAACAAGGGTACGTCTAGCGAGAACACAGATGCCTCTGGCGAGAACACAGGTGCCTCCAGTGAGAACAAGGGTACCTCCGGTGAGAACACAGGCGCCTTCGGTGATAACACTGGTGCCTCTGGCGAGAACACTGGGGGCTCTGGAGAAAACAAGGTGACGTCTGGCGAGAACACGGGTGCCTCTGGTGAGAACAAAGATGTCTCTGGTGAGAAAACTGATGCCTCGGGTGAAAACAAGGTTCCCTCTGGCGAGATCACTAGTGCTTCTGGTGAAAAAAAAGTTGCCTCTGGCGAGAACACGGGTGTCTCTGGAGAGAACACAGGTGCCTCCGGTGAGAACACTGGTGCCTCTGGCGAGAACAAGTTGCCCTCTAGCGAAATCACTGGTGCCTCTGGCGAGAAAACAGGTGCCTCTGGCGAGAACACAGGTACATCTGGTGAAAACATAGGTGCCTCTGGTGAAAACAAGTTGTCCTCTAGCGAAATCACTGGTGCCTCTGGCGAGAAAACAGGTGCCTCTGGCGAGAGCACAGGTACCTCTGGTGAGAACACAGGTGCCTCTGGTGAAAACAAGTTGCCCTCTGGCGAAATCAATGGTGCCTCTGGCGAGAAAACAGGTGCCTCTGGCGAGAAAACTGGTACATCTGATGAGAACACAGGTACCTCTGGCATGAACACAGGTACCTCTGGCGAGAACACAGATGACTCCGGTGAGAAAACAGGTGCCTCTGGTGAAAACAAGGTTCCCTCTGGCGAGATCACTAGTGCTTCTGGTGAAAACAAAGTTGCCTCTGGCGAGAACACGGGTGCCTCTGGAGAGAACACAGGTGCCTCCGGTGAGAACACTGGTGCCTCTGGCGAGAACAAGTTGCCCTCTAGCGAAATCACTGGTGCCTCTGGCGAGAAAACAGGTGCCTCTGGCGAGAACACAGGTACATCTGGTGAGAACACAGGTACCACTGGCGTGAACACAGCTGCCTCTGGAGAGAACACAGGTGCTTCCGGTGAGAACACTGGTGCCTCTGGCGAGAACAAGTTGCCCTTTAGCGAAATCACTGGTGCCTCTGGCGAGAAAACAGGTGCCACTGGCGAGAACACAGGTACATCTGGTGAGAACACAGGTGCCTCTGGTGAAAACAAGTTGCCCTCTGGCGAAATCAATGGTGCCTCTGGCGAGAAAACTGGTACATCTGGTGAGAACACAGGTACCACTGGCGTGAACACAGGTGCCTCTGGTGAGAACACAGGTACCTCTGAGGTGAACACAGGTGCCTCTGGCGAGAACACAGTTACATCTGGTGAGAACACAGGTACCACTGGCGTGAACACAGCTGCCTCTGGAGAGAACACAGGTGCCTCCGGTGAGAACACTGGTGCTTCTGGCGAGAACAAGTTGCCCTCTAGCGAAATCACTGGTGCCTCTGGCGAGAAAACAGGTGCCTCTGGCGAGAAAACTGGTACATCTGGTGAGAACACAGGTACCACTGGCGTGAACACAGGTGCCTCTGGTGAGAACACAGGTACTTCTGAGGTGAACACAGGTGCCTCTGGCGAGAACACAGGTACATCTGGTGAGAACACAGGTACCACTGGCGTGAACACAGGTGCCTCTGGTGAGAACACAGGTACCTCTGAGGTGAACACAGGTGCCTCTGGCGAGAACACAGGTACATCTGGTGAGAACACAGGTACCACTGGCGTGAACACAGGTGCCTCTGGTGAGAACACAGGTACCTCTGAGGTGAACACAGATGCCTCTGGCGAGAACACTGGCACCTCAGGTGAAAACAAAGTTGCCTCTGGCGAGAACACGGGTGCCTCTGGAGAGAACACAGGTGCCTCCGGTGAGAACACTGGTACCTCTGGTGAAAACACTGGTACCTCTGGTGAGAACACTGGTGCCTTCAGTGAGAACAAGGCTACATCCGGTGAGAAAACAGGCACCTCCGGTGAGAACAAAGATGTCTCTGGTGAGAACACTGGTGCCTCGGGTGAAAACAAGGGTACCTCTGGCGTGAACACAGGTACCTCCGGCGTGAACACAGGTGCCTCCGGTGAGAAAACAGGTGCCTCTGGTGAGAACACGGGTACCTCTGGAGAGAACACTGGTGCCTCTGGCGGGAACACGGGTACCTCTGGAGAGAACACTGGTGCCTCTGGCGGGAACACGGGTACCTCTGGCGAGAACACGGGTGCCTCTGGAGAGAACACTGGTGCCTCTGGTGAAAACAAGTTGCCCTCTAGCGAAATCACTGGTGCCTCTGGCGAGAAAACAGTTGCCTCTGGCGAGAACACTGGTACATTTGGTGAGAACACAGGCACCTCTAGCGTGAACACAGGTGCCTCTGGCGAGAACTCGGGTGCCTCTGGTGAGAACACAGGTGCCTCTGGCGAGAACACAGGCACCTCTAGCGTGAACACAGCTGCCTCTGGCGAGAACTCTGGCACCTCAGGTGAAAACAAAGTTGCCTCTGGCGAGAACACGGGTGCCTCTGGAGAGAACACAGGTGCCTCCGGTGAGAACACTGGTACCTCTGGTGAAAACACTGGTACCTCTGGTGAGAACACTGGTGCCTTCAGTGAGAACAAGGCTACCTCCGGTGAGAAAACAGGCACCTCCGGTGAGAACAAAGATGTCTCTGGTGAGAACACTGGTGCCTCGGGTGAAAACAAGGGTACCTCTGGCGTGAACACAGGTACCTCCGGCGTGAACACAGGTGCCTCCGGTGAGAAAACAGGTGCCTCTGGTGAAAACAAGGTTCCCTCTGGTGAGATCACTAGTGCTTCTGGTGAAAACAAAGTTGCCTCTGGCGAGAACACGGGTGCCTCTGGTGAGAACACGGGTACCTCTGGAGAGAACACTGGTGCCTCTGGCGGGAACACGGGTACCTCTGGCGAGAACACGGGTGCCTCTGGCGAGAACACGGGTACCTCTGGAGAGAACACGGGTGCCTCTGGAGAGAACACTGGTGCCTCTGGTGAAAACAAGTTGCCCTCTAGCGAAATCACTGGTGCCTCTGGCGAGAAAACAGTTGCCTCTGGCGAGAACACTGGTACATTTGGTGAGAACACAGGCACCTCTAGCGTGAACACAGGTGCCTCTGGCGAGAACTCTGGTACCTCTGGTGAGAACACGGGTGCCTCTGGTGAGAACACAGGTGCCTCTGGCGAGAACACTGGTACCTCTGGCGTGAACACAGGTGCCTCAGGCGAGAACACAGGTGCCTCAGGCGAGAACACAGGTACCTCTAGCGAGAACACAGGTGCCTCTGGAGAAAACATAGGCGCCTCTGGTAAGATCACTGGTTCTTCTGGCGAGAACACTGGTGCCTCTGATAAAAAGAGACAGAAAGACGCCTCGGGCGAGAATAACGCCTCTGTTGAAAACAATATTGCCTCGAGCGAGAAAGACGCCTCAGTTGAAAAGAGGAGTTGGTTCTAGTGAGAAAGATGCCTCCAGCGATAACGTTGTTTCCTCTGGAGAAAAATCTACTGACAACTAATCAGTAGAAATCCCTATATGTAACGGAAAGCACCGAAAAAATTACTAATAAAGATGCAGACAATGCAATGCTTAGAAGAAAACTTAATGTAAATAGGACTAACTGAATTTGAACTATGATATTACAGAATAGTACATGAACTTTAGGCATGACTTGCAAAAGGTTATTGACAATAATTACTTAAATTCAGTGCTTTAAAATATTGCCGTACGCTAAGATAACCATCACTCCATCAATCAACTCAGCCTATCGCAGTCCACTGCTGGACATAGGACTCTTGTAGGCTGCGTCACAACAACCTGCATTCTGCATGCAATCTGTCCCAGACACGGTTTCAAGTTCGTCGGTCCATCTAGCTGGGGGGCGTCCCACACTACGCTTGCCGATACGAGGTCTCCACTCCAGTGGCCCTAGACAAAGTGACATTCTATCTGCGATAACGATGGCTAAGGCAAAAATGTATAGGACTGACATAAACTATCGAAAAGCTTATCAATCCTGTTGAAAGTCGTTGTAGAAATACGAAACGCTTTCGAAGTGATTGTCACTTGTCTAGGCCCTCAGGACTCGTCTGATCCATCGGCCATCGATTCTTCGACAAACATGGCCAGCCCACTGCCACTTCAGCTTGCCTACTCTGCAGGCTACGTCGGTAACTCCGGTTCTATTCCAAATAATTTCACATTTTTACCTACCTAAATCAGCCCTTGTACTGAAGTCGATGAACTACTTCTCAAACAGTCAAATTGTATTAGTTCCGAAGTCTTTAATAACAGGGCTTCATAATTTTGTAAATAAATAGATACCTAAGTTTGTTTTAAGTTAAGAATAAATGAAATAAAAATGTTATAATATCCAAAATCTTTTTTTCTTAACTGATCCGCATAGAGGCGGACAGGCCCGCGCCAGTACCTACTAATTCATACCTCGCGCCATACAGCCCATTAAAAAAATTGTAATATAAACAGGTGACAAATAAAATAAAATATATTTAATTGATTCAGGCGTGACTTTGCGGAAATCCTTTATAAAATACAATAGACGTAGATAGTTTTAGTAACCTATTAGCCACACCGAGCGCTCGGCAACACGTCGTGTTCTGGATTGCGACTGGTCAATCGTCATCCTGAGGATGCCTCGTTGAGAGGTGAAACGTGTAAATTTCTTGCAGGGTTTTTTATGACTCTTGGAGAATAGTTAAGCGGAATAGGTTACTAAATCTTTCTACGTCTATTATATGTTATTAAATAAAACAAAAAAATATATATTTTAAAACATTTTTTATTATTACTAAATAACAAAATTATGATCTTATGGCACAAAAGAGATGGAAATATATCGCTTCAGACTTATTATAAGACTAAAATTGCATGAACGCCATGTCAGTCATTTTATTCAGATTAAATTTTAATTTAGTTGGAGAAACTTCACAAACATTTTGGGACATGTTATAACACAAAAAAATGAGCTCATAATTTCAAGTTACAGTTGATAACATAAAATAACACCACGCCTTGTTTTGGAAGGGTTAGGCAGAGGTGTACTTATAGTACACCCACATTTCGCCAGCTTATGTTTAAGTCCCATGTAATAGGGGGCGAAGCCTATTGCCATCAACCGGGCACAAATCCAGACTCCGGGCTGCTGCTGAGAAATTCCAGATGGAAAACCTAATAACAGTTTGCTCGACCCGGGAATCGAACCTAGTACTTAATGCTCAGCAGTAGCGCTTACGACGACTTAGACCAACGAGGCTGAAATACAAAAAATATGAACTCATAATTTCAAGTTACAGCTGACCACAAGGACAACACTAACATAAATACTTATATATTTTTTCGCGTATCTTTGTTCTAGTTTCGTATTATGCTTTTGAAGTTTCGCTAACTAATTTAATGTAGCGTTGTATTTATTATGTCTGACAGAAGAATAAGCCTGCAATACATTTGTTTTTTTTTACTTGTCTTCATTTTATTATTGAATGTATTTTTTAACCGAGTATTAATAAATAAATATTAATACTCGGTTAAAAAATACAGTCAATTAATTAATAATACAGTCACCGAGTATTATTCCTTATTTATTAGATGACTGACACAGCGTTTATATTTTAAATCGATAGATGGCAGTAAGGGAAATATTTAATTTTAACTTAAATAATTGTTAAAAAAAACTATGCTAATTATTATGGGCCAGTTTCTCGAATGAGAATGATTTTCATGAAAATTCACGCTACCAGTTGGCGCCACTTTGACAAGAGGTCTTCCATTTCGACAATGAATATAAAATTATATGATGACGTTCATCATTCATTTCATTCATTCGTTTATCATTCAGTCAAACTAACTAAAGAAAATATAGGCGCTTTGACCCTTTTGACAGGTCTCTGCCAGAAAACCTTCAATAACGCATTTAATGTGACAAATTGTCAAGCGCGCGTAAACTCCTGCGATTGGCTGTTAATTAATAAATCATTCAACCAATCACAGTAGTTTACGATCGTTTGACAATTATTTTGACATAACTTTCGTTCGAGAAACTGGGTGATTTCTTACTTAAGTACCACATTTTCATTCGTCGCGCGTATCGCCATGTCACTTATGTCACTTTTTGTTCGCGTATGTCACTTATTGTTCGGTGAATCTGAACGCGTGGTCGCGCCAACAGAGGGCGCTTTCCGGTTTTTCGAACAAAAAGTGATGGATGGACGTGACGATTGCTTTTTCATAGGTCGTGGGGTAACCCAGCGCAATGGATTTATTTTCCCGTAAAAAACATGGTATGCAAGAAATCCTATTAAAAGTAATTATTATGATAACCATACTTATTGATAAAAATACATAAAGTAAGCGAGTATATTAGAAATAAACTATTTAGTTTTATACTAAAAAACGTTTTTTAAGACCACTGGTCTGTAAGCCAATTCAATTTAATCTGCCGAAAAATGTCAAATATACAATCATAATGTACCAAGTTCTTCTAACTGAACCCACAAATTCTGAACCGCTGCATATACCTACCCATAAACACAATGTTTTGCGTGCGTTACGTTGCGCACTATCGTAAACAGCTCAGAAGGCTGAATGCTTTATTGCTTTATTTCTGCTTGAGTACATATAGTTCTCGTTTTTTTTGGTTGGTTTATTAGCGTGTGCTAGCTGACATATGGCTAATAATTACATTTATGTTTTGTGTTGCATAATGTAAATGATTTTGCATACTTTTGTATAGAATCATTTTTTTCTAACTGAACAGACAGCTGCGCTGCTGGGGAGTTTGTTGCGCCACTTCTTCTTCCCAGTTAAAGCACTAGGAAGTGGTGAAGGGTGGGCGTCTTGGGGGACTGTCTTATGTAATTTTGACGCACTAGACGGCCAGGACCGCGACCAGTGATTGCAGCGACCAAGTAAACTATAGAAACCGATACGAATCGTGCACTTGGTCGCAACGGCCAACTAACCGCAGAGCGGGCCACGAACCACGAATCACGACTGGCCCAAGTCGTGGCCGTCTAGTGCGCATAATCTCTTATTGTTTTTCAGTCAACATTTAACATGAGATTTTACATTAGATTTACTAAACAGAGATTTTATTATGGCTTTCAGAAAACTGGGTGATTCTTAATTTTATATTGCTTTATAACTCTTATAAGTCACCACGCTTTTAAAAGTTTAATATAAAAATATATAGTTAAGTATATAAAAATAAAATATAATTCAAATTCATTTTAAGGTAGGCAAAAAAAAATCGAGACAAATTTTTTGTTTTTGTATGGTAAAATTTTCTATTAGTAATAACTTTATTTTTTTGCGTACTAGCGCTTTCGGCGAATAATATTCAACGAAAAATGAGTGCGAATAAAATAATTAAATAGGGTAAAAAAAAAACTTCACCCTCACGTGCAAAAGGAAGAATATAGAATTTCAAATTCAACTTTAAAAAAAATTGATTAAATATCCTTATTTGTAAGCCTTTGTTTTTATGCACAGTTTTGACATGAGTAGAATATAAGTTGATTACATGCATTGTTTATGTAAGAATATTTAATTTCTTTAATTATTATGTAAAATACATACTTCTTCAATGAGCAAAATAATAATAACTAAATTAAAATAGAAAATCCATTTTATTGCTTAAACGTTAACTTTGCTACATAATATAAAATCCATATAATTAGAAGATTTATATTTAAATACTTCTATAACTATATCATATAAATATTTCATTTAAAGAAATACTATTTTAAAAATAGAGTGATAAGGAAAACTCTTTTTGAGACTATAAAAAGTTTAGGAGTAAAAAACTATTTACTTAGCCAAAATCATTTTAAAAGTATTTTTTATTTGAAGGTCGAGACTTTTGTCTAGAGTAAAATTATAAAAAAACCATAACAAGCATAAAAATACCATTAAAGCCTAGAAAAAGGGCAAGAAAATAGCTTAAATAAATTAATGTGTACTTGCCAAAAAAATTAAGTAGATTTTGGCCAATAAACATTTATTTAAAATTAAAATATTATTAAATAAATAAATAATATGATTTTTTATAAATACATTATTATATTGTGTGGCACTACCCAAAGGTAAAATAAACTATCTTATAAATGTAACAGGAACTTATGAAATGGAAGAACTGATTTTATAGACTTTTTTATAAATACAATTATTATAGAAAAAACTTCACATAATAGATTTTTAATCCAATTCATAATAATTTATGACGCTTTCGCAGTCATATTTTTCAACCACCAAAATTAAATATGATATTTTAACACACAAATAAAAACATATTTCATATAATTTACCCATCCCAATGGGCGCTGTTATAATTTGTAACGCGAAGATATCGTGAACTTCCACGTGCGCGTCACGGCATCACGATAACACAGAGAAGTGAAATTTATGAAAATACATTCCGTTCCCGTTCCGAAAGGGGCACATAGGAACTGCAATAACATCACCAGAAAAAAATAAAATTATTGAAAATAAAAAAGTTTTTAGTACCAAAATTACCCCAATTTTATTATAAGTTAGCAAATTTGCTATGGAGGTAATATGTTATTACTTGTAGACCCGCTAGACGATGGCCGCGCGCATACCATGTAATTCCCCATTGAAACAAAATGCGACGTATTTTTTTTTTCTTTTTTAAAAAAAAAACCATGTAATAGGCTCTCAGTATGATTCTTAACAACACCCTCAGGGGTCGGACATGTTTTTTTTAACACACTGTATATGAAGCCGCTTTTAAATGTCCGTCCACGATATCATTTTAACGTGCACTTAATTAGATACATTTAATGGACGTACATGGACGTCCATATCGTGCCGTTAGAAAATATAAAAGCGCGCAAGAAATAAAATTTAATAGAAAAAAAAAGTTGAATTTGATTTCAAAATATGTTAACATTGTAGAAATATTATAGTAAATATAAATTCCATTTTATTTATAATGTCCTTTTCAGACTCGTAGAGACACTGATCGTCTAAAACTTATGTAAATATTGGCTTAAATATAGTGTTGGCGATACTAGAAGGTAAAACATTTTAAAATTGATTTTATTTTTTTAATTTGCTCTATTTTTTAATTCCACTGTGTGTGCAAACCTTAAAATTAATGCATTATTTTAATCATCGGTTACGCAGTAAATATTCGTGGTCAAAGCCACTTGACCAACTTATAAAAAATGAATGAAAATGCCCATTTTCCGTAGGCCACACGATTGTGTGGCCTACGGAAAATGGGCATTTTCATTTCAAGTTACAACCAAAATGGCCAATATCTTCAATATTTATTTATTTAAACTTTGCGCATTAAAAAAAATGGCGGATTTAATGCCTTAGACATACTCTACCAGTCAACCAAGGGTGGTGAAAAGATTAGATGGCAGGTGCTCTGATTGAGAGGAAAAAAAATACAATATAATATATCATAAAGCATTATAGATAAGACAGGTTTTACAGTATAAAATAAAAATGTCTCTTTAAATCCCAGCCTCGCCAACAGAAACTACCCTAAAGAGTACAAAATATACTTATTTATCGCTGATCCGAAGTTCGGCCAGTTCCTGCTCCTCATCCACCTCGTCTTCATCATCAGAACCGTGGATAGACGCGGCCGGGGTTGTACCTCCTAAAATGGTAATAAGAGAGTTAGTTTACAGGACTACAGATTTTTAAAAACAGGGTTCAATTTAGTTGCGATTCCTTGGAGTATCTTGCCCGTTCTTCTCCATAGAGATCTACGTTTTGGAATGGGCAACTAGCTTCAACTTTCTGACTCTAACTGACCGACTCTTTGACAATTCAAATAATCATCAATATTGATGGTTAATGTGAAATTATAAAATACAAAACATATTTAGAGACGTCTAATTTTGTCATCTTTATTAGATGCAATACAAAGCTACAGCGAGCTTGCTTACACCACACGTATCATGACCGCAATATAAACGGGTTTTGTCGACGGAAGAATAGACAACATGACTGAATAAATAAATAAATGACAGATTGTTATTGTTTATCTGTCACTTTGTCTATTCTTCCGTCGACAAAACCCGTTCCTACGGTGGTCATGCTACGCGTGCAGGAAGTAGCAGTCTCTGAGTTGATTGGTTATTTTCATATAACCGTAAATATAGTTTTTTTTTGCTGTCATTTCTACACAGTTGTTTTACGATACCAAAAGAGACATGAATAGTATCATACGTTTCCGGCACCATACAAAATAAGGTGCTAAATCTCAAGTGCTTATATCGTGCATATAATCACAAAAATCCTAGTGTAACAAAACACGTGCCGAATTCTCGAGTAAGTATTGTCAGAACAAAAACCATGTGCCGAACTGTATAGTATTGCCAGTACTAAAAACTAAAACTACCACAAAAACTTTTTTTTGTGTAAAAAACCTTTCTAAAGTCCCTCTGAATTGTGACCAAAAACCAGATCGTGATAAACCAAGATTCAGGGCTGCCAGAGTTTCCATTTTCCCCGGATTCATCGTTGTTATTTTTAGGCTGGCAACCACCACAACGCCATCTGTCAACATCGTTTATACTATTTTAGTCGCTATAGCTTTGAAATAAGGACGGTGTTAGGGTGTCTTTATTTCAAAGGGATAGCGCGTAATAGTTATTGACAGATGACGTGTAGGTGCAAAAATATCTATAATTTTATGGCCGCTAACAATACCCGAGCTATAGTGCAGTTTATTTACTCGCAATCAGTTCAGGCCAATTTATTTTCCTTACTACGATATGCTTGTCTCTAGAAATTCCTGCATTATTTAAAATTCAAAGATAATTTAAAAAAAAAAAACTTATATTAGATTTAATGCGCGGGAAGTGCAGCATACAGCAGTTTTCCCAGCCAATGAAATATCAACCTTGTATTAGTTTAAATAAAGCCGAAAATAAAATTAATTAATTAATCTAAAACATCCATAACAGGTACCAGCACGCTTAGCATGACTACAATATAAACGGGTTTTGTCGACGGAAGAATAGACAAAATGACAGATAGTGATTGTTTATCGGTCATTTTGTCTATTCTTCCGTCGACAAAACCCGCAGAAAACTTGTTTCTATGGTTGTCATGCTACGCGTGCAGGTTACGTTTAGACATTTTCGGCAATATTTTAACCACAGCAAAGATGACATTTCTTGCCAATTTAAAACCGCACTTCGTCAAGAGTTGCCAGCTTATCATGTATTATTTATACATTATATCAAGAAAATTAGAAGAATTCCTACAAAATATACAAAATCACGTCATTTCTGCACACACAAAAAATCCCAATACGTTTTAAAGGCAGCCCTGAATAAAACCTAACCTAATTCTCAACTCCATCAGCACAATCCTGCAACTTCGCAATCAGCTGATCAATCTGTTCCGCCACAGCTTCGTTCAACGGCTCCAGAAAATTCTCATTCGGCGTTCGGTAATGTTCGTGCTCGGATTCGGTAAAGTTCGGCTTTTCGAAGCTGATCTCAAGGCTCGGGTCGTCACCGTCGTCAGTAATATCGAGAATTTCCAGAGATTTTTGTAAGTTGATTAGATTTTTCGTTTGAGCGTCTACTTTTTCGTCGGACGTTTGACTCTGTTCGTCCTTCGTTTCTTTTTCCGTTGAGATTTGGCGTTCGCGGCGTACTGGTGGTGTTTAAGATAGTTACTTCTGTATACAGTATGCAAGGGTAAACACCGTTGTCACTCAAACCATGGGTAGTTGACTTAAATATAAATAAATGACCCGGTAACAACAAATAAAAAACCTTATTTTCATTAAAAGATTTTAAAAAGTAAATATCCGTCACTGTCCCGATACTCATGGATACGCGTTCGAGAGAGCTGCGAAACAGCTGACGGTCGGTCGTGTAACGCCCCGCGCGCCCCCGCCAACCGCCGCCCGCCGTGTTGAGACGCAAGTTCGTTGCCCTTGCGTCTAAGGTGAAATATTCTTGTGGAAAAATGTAGAAAGTTTTTTTTTTCCATTGATTTTACGTTCTATAAATGAAACCAAACCACTGGTTTCAAGGATAACGGTGTTTACACTAACAACCTGTATAGGCTGTTAGTGAAATGAACGACGGTGAATGAAAATAACGTTTTCTTTTTATTGTTTTCGGTCATTTATTTTTATATTTAAGTCAACTACCCATGGTTTGACAATGACAAGAGTGTTTACCCTTACAGCCTGTATTCTAGAGAAAATATTCTGCGTGACTTGCATCTAACGCGTTTAAAATTGAGCTATTTCGATTTTGAAGAAGTGATATTTATACTTCTTTAACGTACGGTCGCGGTCTGAGAATGTTTACCACCTTAAGGCTTCTAATTGCATGCACACATCTATGTCACAAGATCGATGATTCAAAATTCACACCCATTTTCTTTGTTAAATCTCATTATGGTAATGTGTCAACTTTAAAATTACGATATAGCATTTTAGACTTTACTGCACACAGTGTGGTAAAGAATCTAATTTGAAAACTGTAAACATTTTTAGACCGCGATATTACGTATTGACGATGCAATATCACACTTGCTGTATTTTGTTGTGTAAAAAGAGACGGCAGTATTCGTGTTGTATAGCTCCCTCTCTCTTTTACTAGAACAATTAATAACTTTATAAAATCGCCAATGCTCACTCTCGCAGTCTTAAAACGTGCGTGTAGTACGGTGATATATTAAATCTCATGTCCCCCTCTCACCGCAACTACCAAGAACGGCCACAAAATCAAAATTCATTTATTCAAATTACACTGAGAGTGAGAATCAGCACTTTTCGAACGTCAAAATTACATAAGACTGTCTCCCAAAACGCCCACCCTTCACCACTTCCTAGTGCTTTAGCTGGGAAGAAGAAGTGGCGCAACAAACTCCCCAGCAGCACAGCTGTCTGTCCAGTCAGAATAACTTAAAAAAGAGGTCCCAAAACGAAATTGCATCGTCAATAGTCGTTAAACAGGTAGCCGTACATCAGTTGACGTTGACAGCAACCATATCGTTGCAATAAGGTTGATCTTCGTTTAACATCTGAGGCCCTAGACAAAGTGACATTCTATCAGCGATAACGATGATGGAAAAGGCAAAAATGTATAGGACTGACATAAGCTATCGAAAAGCTTATGTCAATTCTGTTGAAAGTCGTTGTAGAAATACGAAACGCTTTCGAAGCGATTGTCACTTGTCTAGACCCTCTGCCGCGTAGCATGACAACCGTAGAAACGAGCTTTTGTCGACGGAAGAATAGACAAAATTATAGATGCTGTGTTCAATCGATTCATCAATCTGCATGTAAGAGGTGCGGGTTGATGAATCGACATTGTTTTTCCACTTTTATTTCTGTACCTACTAACATACTTTTAAGCTTTTTGTAAGTAAAAGACAGATTTTGATTAAAAAAAAATATTTAAACAATAAATACAATTTTAATTTTTTTATTTACATTTTTTTTTCTCATCATCTGTCTTTTTGTCTATTCTTCCGTCGACGAAACCCGTTTCAACGGCAACCCGTTCTGATACGCGGCAGATTGTACCTATTTCAAAACTTCTAAAAATAAAGGTATACTTACTAGAATGGGTAGGACTGGGGGGTTCAGAGATCGGTCGTGGGTAGTTGAATCTCTTGCCCAATTCCTGATCCATATGGTCCACATAGTCTGGGTACACGATCTTCAGGGCTTCAGCGCGCGCTTGGCGGTAGTACTGTACGGGGAATAGTTTGGTATTAAGTTTTATTATGAAATCAGCGCTTTGTATGGAGAATTTTAAAGTAAGTAAGTTTATTTATTTGTATAAACATGGTGTACATACATTGCATGCAAGATATTAAATACAGAAATGTTCTATCATGTTCAGCCGCGTATCGTGGCGTACAAATTGGTACGAAGAGATGGTGCAGAAACCGCGACTATATTTATCCAAAATAAATTATATAAAATTACTTATTAAATCATAATGACTTATTATACGATAATATTACAATTCAATGTCCATACTTATTATTAATTAAGTCAATGCAAAATTCCATCAACAATAAAAAGCAATACATTAAAAGAAGTTGGTTTTTCATACTAACATTTTCTTAATTCATATAACAACCATGAACACTAAAACAGTTATAAAACTTATAAGCAATAATGTTTTAGTGTAATATGCCACTTATATTAAGCGACAAAAATAAGTTTTGGCAAAGTTAAACAAATAGTGGTAATTTCTGCAAAAAAAAATGAGGAGTCATTTTTAAGGTATTTTTTATGTTTAGAAAACTATAAGTAATATGGTTTTTTTAACTATTGGTAGTTGTCTATGATGGTCTATATTCGATATAACACCAAGCAATTGATGAATATTTTAAATCATAGCATTGACGACGTTCTCTATTTGTGCGAAAAAAAAAACGCAAATTTCATAGGTGTTTGACCGTCGTTTCGAGTAGTCAGAAGCCCGAAAGTCTGACAACCAGTCTTACAAAGGATACCGTGTTACCCACTTACTGGGTTGTGGAGGTCAGATAGGCAGTCGCTCCTTATAAAATACTGGTATTCAGCGACATCCGGTTAGACTGGAAGCCGACCCCAACATAGTTGAAAAAGACTTGATTTGATACTCACAATGCCCAAATTCCTCCAATCTAGAAGATCAGACAATCTTTCAGTTCTGTTCCTCTGTATGATACGCTGCCTCCGTGTGAGTCTAAAAAGTAAGAAAAAAAAACGTTTAGTTAACTAAACTGCCTTCCTAACTGTCTTTCTCGTTATAACTCCCGGCTTATTTATCTGATACTAGCTGATGACCGCGACTTCGCCCGCGTGGATGTCGGTTATTATATACTAAAATCTTCCTCGAGAACCACTGTATCCATTGGTGAAAACAGCATGAAAATCGGTGCAGTAGTTTTTGAGTTTATCGCGAACAGGACGACAGACTGACGCAGCGGAAGACTTTGTTTTATAATATGTAAGGATAGTTCGCCCGATACCGCTGTTCCGCGCAAGAGTACGCGCTCGTCTCCAGGGCGCAGTGGGGCGCTCATTGGTCAACGCTGCCGGCAACGAGCTGCGCGTGAGCCGCGCGTTCTTAAGGTCGACATTTTTTCGAAGACGTAAAAGCACAGATTAGTACAGATAGTTCACTCCGCAAAATTATTAAATAAAAAGCGACTCTTGCTACGACACAATAAAGTGTAATTCAGAGGCCAAAGTGACATTCTATCAGCGATAACGATGATGGAAAAGACAAAAATGTATAGGACTGACATAAGCTATCGAAAAGCTTATGTCAAACTCGTTGTAGAAATACGAAACGCTTTCGAAGCGATTGTCACTTGTCTAGGCCCAGTCGCACAACGCTAATTTCCTACAGTTATATTCACCTAGAAGTTGCCTCTCTTTCTATCGCGTAACTCTTATATCTTCTGACTACGTACGTTACGCTCGCTGAATTGACGCGACAAGACGAGCCCGCGGCTTGTAGCTTCTTACCTAAAATGCGGAGTGCGCCTTCTGTAATATTCTGTGGTACAAAGTACTTTTAAAAGTTACTTACTTGGTAAAATCGTACATATACTGCGCTAATTGTTGTACGGAACCTTCCAAGGATATGTACCGGCGATCCACCACGTAGATACCGTACGACATGGGATCTGCTATGTGCTCCTGCATGAAGCAGCCGAAACCTGAAACAATGATATTAAAAGTAGATTTTTGCTTTACTATTTCAAATAGATTCTTATAGAAATTGGTTACCACCACCAGTTTAGACAGACATTTCTTCAAGATATGCAATTTTTAATCGACTTTAAAAAGGTTCTCAATTGTTCTGTTTTTTTTAGAGTTCCCTACCCAAAGGGTAAAACGGGACCCTAATACTAAGGCTCCGCTGTCTGTCTGTCTGTCCGTCTGTCACCAGGCTGTATCTCATGAAACGTGATAGCTAGACAGTTGAAATTTTCACAGATGATGTATATCTGTTGCCGCTATAACAACAAATACTAAAAACAAAATAAAATACATGTTTAAGAGGGCTCCCATACAACAAACGTGATTTTTTTGCTCGTTTTTGCTCGATATTGAAAACGACAACAGGTAGACGCTTGAAATATTCACAGAATATTTAGTTACATATTCGCTTTAAAAATTAATTATTAAATTAAAATAAAACAAATATTTAAGGGGGGCTCCCATACAACAAACGTGATTTTTTGCCGTTTTTATTGATAATGGTACGGAACCCTTCGTGCGCGAGTCCGACTCGCACTTGGCCGGTTTTTTTTGTTTGTTACGCGATTACTCCGCCTATTATGAATTGATTTTGACGATTCGTTTTTTGTTTGTTAAAATAGTGTCTGCCTGTTTTTCTTAGCTTTTTAATTGGTCTGAGCATTAAAGTCGAAAAAGCCACAAAAGTCGAAAATTCACAAAAGTCGAAAAAAACACAAAACTCGAAAAAATCATAAAAGTCGAAAAATTCACAAAAGTCGAAAAAATCATAAAAGTCGAAAAATTCATAAAAGTCGAAAAAAACATAAAAGTCGAAAAATCATAAAAGTCGAAAAAGTCACAAAAGTCGAAAAAATCACAAAACTCGAAAAAGTCACAAAAGTTGAAAAACTCATAAAATCTTGCTCATTCACCTGACAGGTTGGTGGTGACGCTGGGGATGCCCATGACGGTGCACTCGGCCGGCGTGTAGCCCCACGGCTCGTAGTACGACGGGAACACGCCGAGATGGCAACCTCGTACGAACTCCTCGTAGTCCAAGCCGAATAGCGGGTTGGTTGACGTGAGGAATTCTGGGTGGAATATTACCTGGAAAACATACATTATAGAGGTTTTTAAGGTTCCGAACTTAAGCTCGTGGCTAAGTAATAACAGCCGCACCGGGTCGATCCATCCGGTTGAGTTACTGTATTGGTGTATTATACTGGAGTCGTTTATGTATTTCATCTACACCCATGCTATAAATCCTCTATAAAAGTTTCTGAAACAGTTAGCTTATTACGATCATTAAAACAGCCAGTGTCATAGTAATCATAATATGATCCAAACGGGTGTTATAATGTTGTACTGAATTTCATAATGCAACTCATTTCAAAAAAAGAACATTGTCATTCACGAGCGTTTCACTAACAAAGCACCATAATTTAAAAACAAAACACATTCGAATTCGAAAAATTCGAATTCACGTTGTACCGCGATGTTGGTATTGCAAGCCATTTTTTTCGACATTGGTATTGCAAAGAAACTTTTATAGATGATTCATATCATGAGTGTAGATAAAGTCTTGTATGAAACGGTAAATAATTAGGTATTAAAACACCCCTTATTATATAACAGTTGCATAAATAACTATTAAGCCACTTCTTGTATACAGAAAACGTTGCTAGACAAAAGCACAGTATACATAAATAACAGTATTATATCTCGGCAGTGAACTTGAAATAATTACCTACGGCCACTCAGTAGATAAACCTTCCGCGTCCGTGCGTAACTGCCGTGCACTCAATACTGTTGCGTTCACTAACATTTCAAAGCGCGTCGTTTTGGCCGTTTTCTACGAAGTTAGAATACTGTTACTTAATTATGTTACAGTTAAAACCAGTTTTTAGGAAGAACGCGTTTTCCCTAGTTAGAACTAGTTTTTTTTTTAATTTAGAACTTAAAATGAAAACTGAACAATATTTTTACTGTGTTCTATCGAAGGATTGTATGGTTTTGAGTGTGGTGTGTATGTGTGTGTCGTTCGCTAATGTCATAAATATAAATGATAACTCACCTTAACTTTATCATTGACTGTGTTAAAGAGCTCACACCTTCTGATTGAATTCAACACGGGGTCGCTCCAATCATCAACCTGTAGAAAAGATAAAATGAGAACTTCATAGTGTTTGTTTTTGACCTCAGCAGCGGTCATTCAGCCATCGGCGAGAGAAATAGGGAAGTTGACAAAAAAAAAATTGTCTGTCAGATAGAGTATTAAAAAATATTGGACACGCATTTTTTTTCTTTTTTTACGTAATCTTAAAATTACGGCAATACATTGAGTTAAAATGTGGCATGAAGTCCCTGGCCGGTAGATTTTATACTGACTTGTGACAACGACTAAGGGCGAATTTCACCAAACTTTTATACCGAGTATAAGTCTTATCCTGCTACAAAATTTTGAATTTTTGACAGTTTTTCCATACAAAAACTGTCAGACGCCATTTTTATTCCACTAATAAAAGATATCTGACTTTGGTAAAATCAGCCCTTAGAAGTCTTGGTATGAAAAATCGTTGTTTACGATATTGCGGAACGTAACGCACGCAAACAATTGTGTTTATGGTTGCATGCAACGGTTGAGAGATTGTGGGGGGTATTCAAAATTAAGTAATAACATTTAAAACTTGCTTTCTTTAAAAAAAACAGTCTGAGAAAGTTGGAACTTCGACCTTCAATATCTCCGTAACCAGAAGGTTCCCAGGTATGGTCCAGAACAAACAACATATCAGAAAGACGAGAATAACAAGTGACTTTCGGCTTCGTTAAGTGTATTTTTACCCGACTGCCCCAGAAGGAGGGTAATGTTTTTCGAGAGTATGTATGTATGTTCGTATGTAAGTATGTACCGGGAGACCCCTCTGCCCTTCGCTAGCTCGCTTAGTGAGGGTCTCACCGGACAACGTTGAATAATGAGACACAGTAGACGATAGGAGGAACGGTTTATTACTGGTTACACACACATGATTATATAAATATAGTATATCACAGTATTTAGAAAGATGATGGTTATATAAAAATTACAGACAGTAACACGCTCGGTCAAGTCCAAAGATGAAGTGTCCAGCAGACTGGAAAAATACTGCACGGGAGTTTGTGTCGTTCTGAATTCAAATTGAAAATGGAATGATGATGTGGCCAGCCATAAAGGATTGCCAGTAATAAATGATAGGATGAGTATGGATGAGAAGGACTTCGTCACAAGTATATTTCTTTGGCACGCTTTGTAGCCTAAACGGCTTGATGGATTTTAACATACGAGGTGTCGTTAGGTTCGTCTTAATTGTGGGAGTGATATAGGCTATATTTTTTTTTATATATTTCATCTGCAAACAAAAAAAAAGGAAGGGGATGGTTTAAAAAAAAAAAATTACAATTATGGTATCAAATAAAAGATAGTAATGAGTTCATTCCAAATACATAAATTAATAAAACTAAAAAGCTTGAAATAAAACAAATTATTTAAAAAACAAAAAAAACCCGCCTGCAAAAACGGATAATAATGCTTGTTTTTCTCTTTTAAGTTATGCGTTTTAGCAGGCGGGTTTTTGTTTTTTAAATATTTTGTTTTATTACACCCGTTATTTAGAAAAAGTAAAGAAAGGAAAGGAAAATTGTATACTTACAACATTATGTGTAGTGATGGGCGGTAATCCGTCTCTTTGTAAACTGTAAATACACCTCTTTAGACGAACTGTGTCTTCTTTTAACATAAGGTCAGATGAGTCGGGGAGATGGCCACTGTAATAGGTAAGATTTAGTTAGATGTAACATTTTTGGAAGAAAAAAGATGGAAATCATAGCACAGAGAGATTGGTGCCGATTCTGTCACAAACTAAACTAAATTTAAGTTCAGTGCATCTTTTTCTATCTATTTCATTAAGAAAAGGGCAGAAGATACATTTTAGTTTAGTCCTGTCAAATTAATCAGCGCCTGCCACTACTCCATTCAAGTTTAGACGTGATTAAAAACTTGCCAACTAAAATTACGTCAATTTACGTAAGGCGCTGATTAATTTGACAGGAATAAACCAAAATTTATCTTCTATACCCGGCAGCTGGCTACAGTCGGACGGGCCCTATACCCGGCAGCTTGCTACAGTCGGGCGGGCCCTATACCCAGCGCTGGCTACAGTCGGGCGGGCCCTATACCCAGCGCTGGCTACAGTCGGACGGGCCCTATACCCGGCAGCTTGCTACAGTCGGGCGGGCCCTATACCCGGCAGCTTGCTACAGTCGGGCGGGCCCTATACCCGGCAGCTTGCTACAGTCGGGCGGGCCCTATACCCAGCGCTGGCTACAGTCGGGCGGGCCCTATACCCAGCGCTGGCTACAGTCGGACGGGCCCTATACCCGGCAGCTTGCTACAGTCGGGCGGGCCCTATACCCGGCAGCTTGCTACAGTCGGGCGGGCCCTATACCCGGCAGCTTGCTACAGTCGGGCGGGCCCTATACCCAGCGCTGGCTACAGTCGGGCGGGCCCTATACCCAGCGCTGGCTACAGTCGGACGGGCCCTATACCCGGCAGCTTGCTACAGTCGGGCGGGCCCTATACCCGGCAGCTTGCTACAGTCGGGCGGGCCCTATACCCGGCAGCTTGCTACAGTCGGGCAGTCCCTATACCCGGCAGCTTGCTACAGTCGGGCGGGCCTATACCCGGCAGCTTGCTACAGTCGGGCAGGCCCTATACCCAGCGCTTCGGACGGGCCCTATACCCGGCAGCTTGCTACAGTCGGGCGGGCCCTATACCCAGCGCTGGCTACAGTCAGGCGGGCCCTATAACCGGCAGCTAAGTACAGTCGTACGCGCCCTATACCCGGCAGCTGGCTACAGTCAGGCAGGCCCTATAACCGGCAGCTGGCTACAGTCGGGCGAGACCTATAACCCGCAGCTGGCTACAGTCGGGCGGGGCCAATAACCGGCAGCTGGCTACAGTCGGGCGGGGCCAATAACCGGCAGCTGGCTACAGTCGGGCGGGGCCAATAACCGGCAGCTGACTACAGTCGGGCGGGGCCTATAACCAGCACACTCACCTCAGACAGATGTCGTACATTCTCCTGCCTATTTTCTGCTGTATATCATTGATGGTGTCTCTCAACGCTTTGGTCACAGCATGGCCGCGGAGACTCTCCACATTGAAGTTGTTCGTTTTGGCGGGAAATATCATGAAGGCGACTACTGTCGTGTCGGAGCCTGAAGACTGGAAAAAAAAGGGGAAATTTGATATTTTTGTTCTGAAATATAATAATGCGGGCAAAAACCGAATATAGGAGTAAAGCTGACTGTCCAAAGAAGCGGAGAGGAGAGGAGAGGAGCGGAGCTGTGCCAATAGTAACCAATAGAATTGCATAAAATCTCCGCCTCAACGTCTGTGGACAGGGATTTGTGAAGTAGTTTAAAAATTCATACAAAACCGGGAAGCTGAACGAGGACGCGGAGCGGGGAAGTGAAAAATAACCGGCCGCTGCCCGCTCAAATTACTCGTTGCGTGAACTCGGCCTAGCTCCACACAGTCCACAACGCAGCTCCGCACTACCACGCTCCGCTCCGCTGCCTCTTAACGCATCAATAGATAGGCAGCCTGAAGCTTTGGTTTTCTAGGAGCGGTTCCGTCATATTATTCCAAGATACAAGTTTTTACCTAGTTCGGAATTCAGGAGTTCATACAATTTTAGCCGTCACTTACTTACAATAATTGTATCCTAGTTCTTAAGAATATAACTGTATTAAGCTATATTCTATTAATTCCAAATGCACGTTATTATTATTAACGCTTTTCACCTTCTACACGTACAGCCTGTGGGCCAACTTTACTCTGCTGGCATACAGCGACCTAAATCGAGGTAAATCCTAACTAATAAAAGAAATGCGAAAGCAAGTTTGTTTGTTACGCTTTCACGCTAAAACGGCTGAACGGATTTGGATAAAATTTGGCACATGGGTAGACCATGATCTGGAATAGGATATAGGATACTTTTTATCCCGAAACTCCCACGGGATTCAGACTTACTCGGTTGAAACCGAGGGGCGCAGCTAGTAGCATATAATATTTACCTTCAAATAATGGTTTAATCTCGCTAGCGCTTCAATGAATACGTCCGCTCCCTTGTTACCGAACTCGTAACGACCTGCGATGAAGAAATATAGCGTCTTGTCTAGGTCGAAGTTGAAATGACTGTGAACAAAAAAAAACAGTGACATTAGGCCCGTAATCCTGACATCCCTACATATTATAAAACAAAGTCCTCTGCCGAGTCTGTCTATCGTCCTGTTCGCGATAAACTCAAAAACTACTGCACCGATTTTCATGCTGTTTTCACCAATGGATATAGTGGTTCCCGAGGAAGGTTTAGTATATAATAACCGACATCCACGCGGGTGAAGCCGCGGGTATCACCTAGTTGATCATAAAAGAGTATTTTAAATGTTGAAAAACATACAATACATCATTAGGTATTCGCGATGTGGCGGTATCTACATCGCCACATGCGAACTACGCATCGATGACCTGACGTCACACAAAAATCCTGACGTCACATAAATCCTGCATCGCGCAATTAGAGTTTACCGTGCAGTGAACATATATACAAAAACCCAATATCAATCATTGGGCAGTTGCCCGCCAGACACAACACCCGTCTGGTCGGAGGATCCTCCCTTTTCTATGGGGGATGAGTGAACTTTACACCCTGTTCCTCATACCCCTAAAGTATTTTTTAAGAAGTTGCACTGCAATGTATCCATAAGATTATACATGCAAGAACCCAATGAAGTATTTTGTTAATTACTGCTCTCATACGGTGATGGAAAACTTCGTAAATCATATCTTAACAAAAAATTCGAAGACATGTGATATCCACCAACCCGCACTGGGCAAGCGTGGCGGCCCACTCCCTCTCACATAGAGGACGTCTGTGTCCCAGCAGTGGGAACGTTTTAGGCTGAAAAAAATCTGTTGTTTGCATTTTGACGAGCTATGCGAACATAGGGAACAGCTGATTTTATTTACGCAATTTCAGGGTTGAAAGTTGTTCATAATGATGAATACAATGACCCTTTAAGAGATTTCGTGTATGAAACGATACACCGTCAATATCTTCTGAAAATATCTTGAAATATGTTTCGTCAGTACCTACATAATACAAGCATGTCGGAGAATCGTCAGGATTTATTCCATTATAATCAGACATCATGTCATTGTGGGCAGAAGATGGGTTTCGTGCAATGAAAACACACTGGGTGCGATACACGGCGTTTATTAAAATCACCAATTAACACTATAGCCACAAACTACAATAGGGAATATGCATGTATTTTTTAAATATTTTTATTCGATAGTTTACATCGTAAAATAACAGTTTTAAAAAATTCGACGGCAAAAAAGCAATTTGAAGTACATATTTTTTTTTTTTTATATCCAACTGATCCGGAATATTTAAACGCCCTCCATTTGGCGCGCTTGGTGTGGTGACGTCACAGACCATGAAAACAAACAAGCAACTGTCAAGTCAACGTCAAACACTCCTTTTTGTAGGAGCGTTTGACATTGACTTGACACTTGTTGATTGATTTGACATTGACATTTTGATTGCTATCCCGGATTATTACGTCCCATCCACTCTTAGCTTTTCAAGTATTTGAATTACCCACAGCTTTTTGGGACTTTTTAAAATTAATTTCTCGCTCAAAAAGAAATTTTATTCAAAAATATTGATGGAGGCATAATTCTGAAGTAATATAGTTTATAAAAAAAAATATTTGACCCATATTTGAATCACATGCATATTCCCTATTAATCACAATAACTGAGCACAACGAATCGAGTACCGCGACTTCCTAACTTCGATGCGATCAGACACTGAATGTCCTCCTCGTCGTGGACTTAAAACATCACGACTCTGTAGAAATGCGCTTTTGGTGTGGGTAGATCAAGTGATGTCACCAGTGGCGCGCTTGCGATTCGTTTCGTGTACGTACTATTGACCGGATCCGACAAGCATAATGCAACATGTGACAACATGCAACATGCTGGCCCGCAGATTTGCAAAGTGCGACAATAATGTCAAGATTACTTTGTTTAGGGCATATTGCCAGGCTTTTTATACCTGCAGTCTGTGGACCAGTTACACGCAAAAAACGTTTAATGCCCTGCGTGTGCAATACAACAACGCTTTTAGGATACTGCTGTCGCTGCCACGTTTCTGTAGCGCGTCAGGGATGTTCGCAGCAGCGCGTACAGATGACTTCTTTGCGATCATGCGGAAAAGATCCGCGTCACTACTGCGCCGGTTGCGGGGCAGCGATAGCAGTCTCCTAAGTATTGTTGCTAGTAAGACTGAAGGCCACCTGATGGGGCACCTGTGCGCAGTGCATGAATTGTTGCCAGGTGTCTCCAGAAGGTGGCTTAACAGATATACCTAGCGTTCATTAAGTTGTGTAATTTTGTTGTAGTATTGTTATTGTTGCTACTTAATTGTTTATGTATGTCCTAATTAATTATTTATACTAACATAGTTTTAAGTGATACTAACAAACTATGGGTATTGTGCCTGAATTAAAGATAAATAAATAAATAATAGAACCAGACTCACCCATAAAAGTGTCCTCTCGCGAACTCATTGATCTTGTCCTTGGCGAGCGCGTGCAGGTTCTGAAACTCGTGCAGCGCGGAGAACTTCTTCACGTTCAACCCGTTAGGAGTTATGATGTCTGCCTTGCGTTTGAGGAGATGTTCAGCTTCGTATCCTGGGGAGAAACAGACATAAAGATGACAACTTCAGGAATCTTAACTATATCCAATCCTAACTAATTAGAAAAAATTGAAAGTGCCAAAAAGCTGTGGGCAATTCAAATATTTGAAAAGCGACGCTAATGGTCAGAGCGGATGTGACGTAACAGTCTATGACAACAATCATTATGTCAATGTGTTTTGTAGGAGTGTTTGACATTGACTTGACACTTGTTTGTTTGTTGTTATAGACTGTCACGTCACCACACGAAGCGCGCCAAATGGAGGGCGTTTAAATAGCCCGGTTCGGTTGGATATTTTTAACATTTTTTTTAGTACTTATATTGCTTTATTGCCGTAGAATTTTTTAAAACTATTATTTGGCGAGCGGAGAGCAGTGGTGGCCCAGTGGTAACGGCCGCGACTTACGAGTTGTAGGTCGTAGGTTCGAACCCCGACAGGCGCTTTACTTTGTGTAAATAATTTCATCACCACGCTCTCAAAACGGTGAAGGAAAACATCGTGAGGAAACCGGCATGTCAGAACCAAAAATTCGAAGACATGTGACATCTACCAACCCGCACTGGGCCCGCGTGGTGAATTACGGCCCACTCCCTCTCATAGAGAGGAGGCCTGTGTCCCAGCAGTGGGAACATTATAGGCTGATTATGTTATGTTATGTTATTATTTGGCGATGTAAACTATCGAATATAAAAAGATACATGCATACTATACAAGCATGATATTAAGTACAAACTTACCAGTAATATCCGAGACGGTAGTGAAAATATGCGTCATGTGTGCGGCCGCGCGCTCCATACAATAGCGGTGGTAGATCTGTCTCTTACCAGCTTCTTCATCTACAGAGAACTATAACAAAAAGTTATCATTGTTTATGAATAGTCGTGATCTGAAGGAAATTAAATTGTTTATTCTGTAAATAGGATATTGGTATCACTTTTACACGTCGTATTAAAAAATTGTAAAAATAAGCTAGATGAGATCGGCTTTTCCTATCTGACTACTCTGAGAAGAAAAGCCGAAACAAACTCAGAGGTCGCAGTCTATTTTGAAGTCCAGACATAATCTTGGTCAGGCCATATGAGGACCATGTAGATTAGCGTCTGAAATGGTCTTTTGAGGAAAGAACCACACAGATTTGAGTGGACCTGTCCCGTCAGTGCAAGCATTTGTCAGTAATAGTGGAGCTCAACTCAGGGTCGAAGGTAAAATAATATCAACTTTGTGTATGTTGAAATAAAGTCGAAAACAAAACATTTCTTTATACAATCTAGGTCGCAAATTATATTTTAACCAACATACAACCTGATGCTGACATGAAAATTGCAAAAAAACGTAAGAAAATTAAATTTCGCGGGCTGCCTTAGCGGGAGTCAAGAAAATCAAAGTACCTTATCCAGATTATTGTAGAAATCAGTGTTGCCAGCACACAGATATCTCCCTAGGAGGGTGGCGTGCGTCGTGAATACAGTAGCGACGTCTACGTGGCGGGTCCTGGGAATAAATGCAGAAATTAATCATTTGTCTTGTTTTATTAATTAATCACTAGCTGTGCCCCGCGGTTTCACCCGCATAAGTCCCGATCCCGTGGGAATATCGGGATAAAAAGTATCCTATATGTTAATCCAGGTTATAAACTATCTGTGTGCCAAATTTCAGCCAAATCGCTTCAGTAGTTTTTGCGTGAAAGAGTAACAAACATCCATCCATCCATACTTACAAAACTTTCGCGTTTATAATATTAGTTAGATTAGATTATAAGTTAGATTTATGCACCCACATATACATTATGTTAACTAACAAAAGGGCGTTCCCGCAATACTCGTAGCATAGCGTCCATAAATGATATAAAAAATATTAACACTAAAAAAAAATGTTTGATACGTAAAAGAAACATTCTGTACACGCACGCTAGTATTTCAACGTAGAAAGACAAGTGTGACAAGTGTGCGTGTACAGAGTGTTTCTTTTCCGTATCAATTTAATATTTTTTGTGAATATTTTACTATAAAAAAAAACTTTTGATGAGGTTTTCACCATCGTTTAGAGAATTTATTCCGGAAGGTTTATGTGTATAATACGTTAATATTACAGTTACATGTAACTAAGAAATCTTGATGTTTTGTCAAGTCGTAAGAACCGGGCGAGGCAGGAGCGGATCGATAGTTTATAATATTAGTAAGGTTTAGTAAAGATGAGTTATCTTTTTTTTTCTTGAGGGTGGGAAGTCATCAAATGTCTTCTCCCGCTCTGGGCGGAGCGGGAGGACGTGTCAGACTTTTACTGACTAAAACCCACCCGTGTTCCTTCAGTTGCCTGTTGCCAAGGTCCCGGTATCCCTTTCGGACTAACCCGCAACCCTGACAGGCATCGGTCGTAACGGACCCCGACAGTTGTGCTGTCATCTCTTCGAGGCGCGCGTGGGACACACTTGGTGTATTTGTAAATATTCACGACATTTCATTAATCCATACTAATATTATAAATTCGAAAGTAACTCTGTCTGTCTGTCTGTATTTTACCTTTTCACGCCTAAACCTCTGAACGGATTTCGATAAAATTTGGCAAGGAGATAGATGGCATCCCGGGGAAGGACATAGGCTACTTTATATCGACATACCCCGCGGGCGAAGCTAGTTTATAATATGTTAAGAAGTTAGGATAAGTTACCTGAGCATAATAAGACCGATGCCAGCCTGCCATTCATGGAAATGTGCGACAACTCGCGGCGGAGTGTCACTGTAGCCTTCAGCTGCTTTGCGGAACTAAAACAATATAGAATAGAATAAATCAATCAATCTGCCTAGCCTTTTCCCAACTATGTTGGGGTCGACTTCCAGTCTAACCGGATGCAGCTGAATACCAGTATTTTACATGGCGCGACTGCCTATCTGACCTCCACAATTCAATAACTGGGTTACCGATACCCCTTGGTAAGACTGGTTGTCAGACTTTCGGGCTTCTGACGACCCGTAACGACTGTCAAACATCTAAAAATGACAGCCGGGACCAACGGCTTAACGTGCTTTCCGAGTCACGGAGGAGTCTCGCCATGTAAATATGGTCACCCATCCACAGACCAACCCCGGCAAGCGTAGCTTAACCTGATGGATCGACTCGTGCGGCTGTTATTACTTAGCCACGAGCTCCTATTATATAGAATAGAATGAATAAGGGAACGATATGGTTGGATAGTAGAAACATTTTAGGAATATGTGTGCAAAGATTTAAATAGTTAGATTCGCCAGAGTCAAAATTTGACAGCCTATGAATAGTATTGTCTCGCTCACTCATACTAAAAATCGTATGATCATTCCATGAAGGACCGCGGGATGTGCTCACTCATTTCAGTATGTAGTATCATACAGATTTTGTTTTTTTATTAGCTAGTGGATAGCACCAATCGGAACACTGCAAAACAGGCTTAAAACAGGGTTCGGAATTGTAATGATTCTGGAATTATGATAATTCTAGTTAGAGATCGTTTCGATCGATCGTTGATCGTGACAATAATAATATTATTATGATAATTTTAGAAATTTATTATTTACGATAAAGATGTTTCCTGATAGAAAAACCATCTGGTTGGCCAAAATTGTTTAACACTTTCGCGGACACTGAACGAGACACAATTGAAGTTTGATTGTTATTACGTCTATGGGCGTTTACAGTCCGCTTATCTGGATGACGAACATTATAGCTGACAAAAAATCTGGATGGGAAAAACCCGGCTGGGTAAATTCTGGATGGCGAAAAATCTGGCTGGGGAAAATTCTGGATGGCGAAAATTCTGCATAATGTTAATACTGACCTCGCCAATAAACTGCGCCACCATAAACCCTAGGATCACAGCGTCGTTGGCCTCCACGTCTAGATGCGGTATGCCAATGCCGCAGGTGCTCCACAGCTCCTGTTTGTACCCATCCAGCTGCCATGCACCGGAGCCGATGTCGAACAGAATGATCTGCGGGTTGCCGTCTACCAGCCAGGTTCCAGTGTGGACCTGTGAAAGATGAGATTAGTAGTTTAAAGAAAAATAAAGAAAGAAAGAAGAAATTGTTTATTCTGCACAAACAAAACGCATACAGAAAAAAAATGACAAAATTAAAAATAATACAAAACTTTTTACAAAAAAAAACAACCGACTTCAAAAAAAACATAAAAAAAAGTGAAAAATAACTTTAATTTCGGAAGTCGGTGTCTTTGCTTTTTAATTTTCGTTTTTTGCCACCGACTTCCGAAATTAAAGTTATTTTTCACTTTTTAGTGGTGGTACCTACCCCACAAAGTTACTACCTGCTATGTAAATAACAGTGAAGGAGTCTAATAATTATATCGTCTACATAGACTGAAGAATTTTTAAAATCGGTTCACAAACGGCGGAGTAATCGGTGAAAATACATAAAAAAAAAAAAAACAGTCACACGAACGTAGTACCTCCTCCTTTTTTGAAGTCGGTAAAAAGTAGCCAAAAGCCTCGAATTCAACCAATAAAAAAAATTTACAGTATTGTTCCTTGATTGAGTTTCTTCTGCAAGAGGCTAATTGTGGTCAAAATTCGTAGCTTATTTATGTGTCTGCTAGAAGTATCAAGACCAGTGAGTCAGTCAGTGACAAAATTAAGGAACTTTGACCAGCAGGCGTAGCATGGCGCTTTCTATCTCTACGAAGAATAGACATAGCTTTTTCTATACAAAGTGACAGTTCGTTTCTTCATTTTTGACATCCACCGTAGAAATTTTTCTACAATCTGTCATTTTGTCTTTCATTTCTAACGATCTTTGTCTACGTCTTTTTGTAGATAGACTATTTCGGAAGAAAGTTTTCTATCCTTATTGTCAAAATCACACTGACAACCGATAAATCCTATGACAAAACAAAGAATTCTGAGTCGAATTATGTAAAAGAGTGAATTTCGTAAAAAGTGTAGTTGACTCTTTCTACTTTGCTGCCGTCTCGTACTGTCTACAGGAAACGTAATTTTTGTCTACTCTTCCGTCGACAAAACGGTGCTCATGCTACGCCTGCTGCAATAGTTCTTAAACTATAGGTTCAAATTGAATGTAATTTGGGAATATACCTAGTTATACTAAGTTCTCTTTGTTACTTAAAATTTAGGCTTCTAGCTTTATCCCCAACGAAGTTACAGCGGGTCAAAAATATCCTGAATGGCTTCAAGAAAAGATGGTACGGCTGTGCCTTTGTTTGTTTTGCTGGACTTGGCGGAGGCACTACCGTGTCCAGATACGAAGAGATCTGCTGTATTTACGTTTTTAACTAAGATCAGACTGCTGTTGTAATTATAACGATAACAATTGGTTATAAATTCACTTAAAAAAAAATACAATAGACGCTGCTATATTTAGTAACCTATACCGCTTGACTAACTCACTCTGCGTCCAGCGCTCGGTGTGGTAACACGTCGCGTTCTGGTTTGCAATTGGTCAATCGTCATCCTGAAGATGCCTCGTTGAGAGGTGAAACACGTGTATTAGTCAAGTGGAATAGGTTACTAAATATATCAGCGTCTATTGTATTTTATAATGGATTTCCGCAAAGTCACGCCTGAATCAATTAACTATCATAAATTCACTTTTAAATAAATACATTCATTTATTTTCTTTCTTTCTTTATTTCCTTCTTTGTTTCCTTCTTTCTTTATTTAACGTACCTTGTAACCCTGGCTCCTCATAGCATTAACAGCGGTAGTGAGCGGTGAGTTCGGGGGGAAGTCGGCCTCCTCAACTTCAGTACGAGCGCATTGTTCTTTGTAGGGGCCTGGTGAGGAGAAAGTAATATTAATAAATATTTAGAGGTATCGTTTAGTTTAGTTTAGTTTAATCCTACTAATATTATAAACGCGAAAGTTTGTAAGTATGGATGGATGGATGGATGTTTGTTACTCTTTCACGTATAAACTACTGAATGGATTTGGATGAAATTTGGCAAACAAAGGGCCTAGACAAGTGACAATCGCGTTCAAAAGCGTTTCGTATATCTACAACGACTTACAACAGGATTGACATAAGCTTTTCGATAGCTTATGTCAGTCCTATACATTTTTGCCCTTTCCATCATCGTTATCGTTGATAGAATGTCACTTTGTCTAGAGCTTCAGATAGTTTATAACTTGGATTAACACATAGGATACCTTTTATCCCGATATTCCCACGGGATCGAGACTTACGCGGGTGAAACCGCGGGGCGCAGCTAGTAGAATATAAATAATAGTTTATTTATACAAGTTAAATTAAATTAACCCCCGACAAAAACAAAGCATCTAATAAAAAAATTATTTAATCTATTATACAGAAATGGGCCTAAGAATGTAAAAAATCTTTCTACATGTATGAGGAACAGGGTGTAAAGTTCACTCATCCTCTATAGATAAGGGAGGATCCTCCGACCAGACGGGTGTTGTGTCTGGCGGGCAACTACCCAACAATAGATGTCGGGATCTTGTGAACACCCTGTGTTAATTAACATACTGTATATTATCAGTAAGTTAATTAATACAGGGCGTCCTGTTAACCCGCAATAGTATAGCGTCCATAAATGCAAAAAAAAATATTACCAATCAAATTTTTTTTTTTTTAATAAGTATTTGTACTGAAATATTCACAAAACTATTAAGTTGATACGTAAAAGAAACACTCTGTACACGCAAATTTGTATTTCAACGTAGAAAGTGTCAATGTGACAAGTGTACGTGTACAGTGTTTCTTTCCCATGTCAATTTATTTTTTTTTATAAAGAAAAAGAACATTTTTTACTAAAGTTATATTTTTTTTAGCATGTGTAGACGCTATACTATTGCAGGTTAACGGGAACGCCCTTCGTTAGATAACATACTGTATATATCTACGTCTATTGTATTTTATAATGGATTTCCGCCAAGTCGCGCCTGAATCAAATAACTATCCTAAATCTTACCCAACAAGCAGTAGTTATCCCCCATTTCTTCGGTGGAGACATATGCTTTCGATCTAATCACAGTGTAAATACCACCAACTGAAAAAAAGAAGAAATATAAAATTAAATATACATAGGTTAATATCATCTGCCTAGCCTTTTCCCAACTACGTTGGGGTCGACCTCCAGTCTAACCGGATACAGCTGAATACCAGTATTTTACATGGAGCGACTGCCTATCTGACCTCCACAACAAAGTAGCTGGGTAATACGATACCCCTTGGTACGACTGGTTGTCAGACTTTCCGGCTTCTAATGACCCGTAACGACTGTCAAAGATCCACGAATGACAGCCGGGACCAACGGCTTAAGGCGGGCCATAAACGTTCACGTACATAAGGCAAAAAATTCGTGACTAATATCACAGTTAATCTGTGAACGATAAAAAAACAATGGTATTTATTGTAAAACAAAAACGTGTTCATTTTTATAAAATATATACATTGGGTAACTTATAACCTTTTTGGCACCTTTCCCATTGACAGCGATGCGGACGAATTCTTTGATGCTCAACGAGCCCCTCCCCTTTATTTTTTCTTTTTAATTTTTACCGACTTCAAAAAAGGAGGAGGTACTACGTTCGGATGATTGTTTTTTTTTTTTTTTTTTTTTTTTTTATGTATGTTCACCGATTACTCCGCCGTTTGTGAACCGATTTTAAAAATTATTTTTTAGTTCGAAAGGGTATACTCCCGAGATGGTCCCATATAAATTTTATTAAGTTTGCTTGCGTAGTTCTTGCGCTAGCTTCAATATTACGTATTTTTTCCACAGTCTATGTAGACGATATCATTATTAGACTCCTTCACTGTTATTTACATAGCAGGTAGTAACTTGTATGGGGTAGGTACCACCACTAAAAAGTGAAAAATAAAAACTTTTTCCAAAAAAAACAACCGACTTCAAAAAAAAACACTAAAAAAGTGAAAAATAACTTTAATTTCGGAAGTCGGTGGCAAAAAACGAAAATTAAAAAGCAAAGACACCGACTTCCGAAATTAAAGTTATTTTTCACTTTTTTAGTGTTTTTTTTTGAAGTCGGTTGTTTTTTTTGGAAAAAGTTTTTGTTATATATGTAAATGTTTTTTAGTTAATTTAGTATAATAAGTTACCCAATGTTTAAGTGTCTGTGAACAGCGTTGTGGGCTACAATATTGTTCAGATGTTACGTATATTTCTTTTTCTATACTGTATATTGTAGCTGTTTGTTGTTCTTTTGAATAAAATAAAAATAAAATAATATTTTTTTATTCTCTGACTGACGGACTATTTCGTTTTTTGTTAACCCAGGCCTCATCCCTATTAAATTAGCAACCATCAGTTAGATTTTATCTACACATAAATATTATAACACTCCTCTTCTCACTTGCTAACCATGCCCCACTTCAACTTGTACCCATCTTAGAATTTCTAAGACAACTTGTAATACAAGTATTTGCAAGGACTAAGGACTTAACAGTGGCTGGCCATAGACAATGGACGATTGGGTTACAAGTAAAGGCGTCATTGTACAAAATGTAGGAAGATTCTGAACGAGATCATTTTTATGAAGAAAACATTAAATCAAAATATTTACCCAGTAACTGGGTAATACGATACCCCTTAGATGTAGCATAAATTTGAAAATTTGTATTCATTCATTTCAATTTTACGAATTTATTTGGTTATATGACTTTAGAAGTTATTGCGTTTCGTAAAGATCATTTTCACATAAAACAGTAATAAAGATTGGAGATTTAGAAGGCGCACTCAGTTCGGATGGTGATCGGTTTTACGAATTTTGCCGATGCAACATCTAAATTGTGTCGTACTGAGACTGGTTGTCAGACTTTCGGACATTATGTACCGATTTGGTAGGTAAGTAATCAGTTTTAATATCTTACCTTTATTAGCGACCTCCCAAGCAGTTTCAAAGGTCCATCGGTTCTCATCACTGGCCGCTTGCCCCTTATCCATATAAGAGAGCAAGTCATGTGTAGACTCAGCCCTGTAGAACCGCTTCGATGATCTGTCGCGTGACATTGTGACCTGTGAGCAAGATAATAAGGTTTAGATCGGATTGACAGGTGCATGGTGGAATTGGATGCAGACATTGTGGCCTGTGTGAAGGAGAATAAGGTTTATTTTGGCTTGACATATGAATGATGCCATGTGGTCAATTGAGATTGTAGCCTGTGGGGTAGAGAATTGGGTTTAGTTTGGCTTGGTAATAAAATATTTGGCTGCATTAAAAGCGTTCACGAGGGAAGATACTGAAATGTATGCGGGGCACACTCTGAACAGTCAGTCTTGCTACTTCCTTCATCATTATCATCATTTCAGTCGATAGACGTCCACTGCTGGACATAGGCATCACCCAAGCGTCGCCACCGTATTTTAATACTTCAGTGTAGGAAAGAGATGAAGCTCTACAGGACGTATAGATCGATCTCTTTCCCCCACGAAGTAAGATTAAAATGATACTGCTGTAAGCGGTGGTGATAGGCCTCCTGGTCAACGCCGCCGGCTGTCGCTGAAAACCAACGCTGGGGTTCTGTCTCGCAGAGGGTCGCAGCATTATGCTGAGCGATTTTCCCCCAAATTGTTATTTTCGTGTATTTATTCTTGCTTAGCATCATGTTTACAACAAATAAACGTATTTTCCTTCATCTTGCAAGCTAATTTGGCCTCTGTATTAGTCCATTATCAATTTTTCAATGAAAAATTGCTCGAGCATCTTGTCTGCGCATACGCTCTTATTAGGCGAAGGACAAGGTGTTATGGTGCAGCCTGGGAAAGGCCCATGTCCAGGGGCCGTATTATGATCTATTAATGCCACCATTTTTCCAGTGTGAGTGAGAGACGGAGCTATACAAGGTCGATAGCACCATCCTTATTTCGCAGTGGAATAATGATGGCATTAATACTTCATAATAAGGCCCCAGTAGTGGACAGCAAGAGGCTGAGTTGGTTGTTTGACGCTCTTATTCCAGTGCGAAATACTAGGTAGTTCGTACATATTTTTGCATGCATTCAGTGCGATAACAATGTAGTAAGAAAAACCCTATATCCGTCACAAAACTCAATTTAAACGATAATGTACCGACAGAACACGTTCTGTTCATTAAAAGTTAAAATGCTAATATACGTACTAGTAACTACCTACCTACTTGTAGTGACGTGTGCTCTGCTCACAGTAAATTGCAAATGTATGCGCGAAATACTCATAGTTGACATAACCAGACGGCATTTTTAAAGATGTTTTAGAATAACAATGAGAACATGTCCCGCGGATTTTTATTTGATGATTATTTTTTCGTTAAAATCAATCACACGTTTTCTGACGGAGCATTTTTTTATTATCGAACGGCATACTAGTCCAACAATCAGTCTTACCCAGTAACTGGGTTGTGGAGGTCAGATAGGCGGTCGCTCCATATAAAATACTGGTAGTCATCTGCATCCGGTTAGACTGGAAGCAGACCCCAAAATAGTAAAATAATAGTCGGTCAGAATGTATTTCGGCCATGGCGGCTAATCTCAGCGGACAAGGCCTTCAGTGCGGGAGATATTATAGTGCACAAGTGTGTGCGCAGACACACGTGCACTCTCTCTTCACTCGCTCTCATAGTTCGATGGGACGTCAATCCGACACGACTGGAGAGAGAGGGGGTTGACTATGAAGTATTAATGCCATCATTATTCCACTGCGAAAAAAGGATGGTGCTAGCGGCCTTGTATAGCTCCGTCTCTCACTAAAACTGGAAAAATGGTGGCATTAATACGTCGTGGCACAGGTGCTGGAGTTGGTCCTGCGCTTGATGGTCCTACGGCGGCAGACCACAACATAGTTGGGAAAAGGTTAAGCAGAAACTGATGGTCCTCGAGTCGTTGAGCTCCTTAAGTTCTGAGTTGAGCTCCTCGGTTACTGGCAAATGCTTGCACTTACTGGACAGGTCCACTCAAATCTGTGTGGTTCATTCCTCAAAAGACCATTTCAGACGCTAATCTACATGATCCTCATATGGCCTGACCAAGATTATGTCTGGACTTCAAAAAAGACTGCGACCGCTGAGTTTTTTTTCGGCCTTTCTTCTGAGAGTAGTCAGATAGGAAACGCCGACCTCATCAAGGTTATTTTTTTAGTTAATATGAAGTGTAAAAGTGATTCCGATATCCTATTAACAGAATAAACAATTTCATTTAATTTCATTATAAGTACACACACGGCTACACATCAAGCTATACATTACCAGTTTCTGCTGATCTCGCATTGTTTAGGATTTCCGTACAATGCGAGGTCAGCTTATACTGGAAATGTATAGCTTGATGTGTAGCCGTGTGTGTACAACCTTCAAAAATACTGACTCAGCCAATATTAGCGCAGTCTTCGACAAAAAATCTGTTTATTTGTGTCCGGAAGACATCATTCTACAACAAACATTGATATTGGCACAGAACTAAACTTGTGACGTAGACGGACGTGCCCCCGACACCATGTCACAAGCATATGCAGAAGTTGCATGTGTCTGAGTCATCATTTCAGCCGAAAGACGTCCACTGCTGGACATAGGCCTCCCCCAAGCACTACCGCTTTGACCGGTTCTGTGCGTCCCGCATCCATTCCGCAGATTCCCGCGGCCTTCACAAGGCCATCGGTCCACCTTATGGGAGGCCTTCCAACGCTACGTCTTCCAGTACGCGGTCGCCACTCCAGAACACGTCTACCCCAACGGTCATCGGTTCTACGGCTAATATATGGCCGGCCCATTGCCACTTCAGCTTGCTTATTCTGTGAGCTATGTCAACAACTTTGGTTCTCTGCCGGATTACCTCATTCCGGATTATATCTCTAAGAGATACTCCAAGCATAGCTCGTTCCATAGCTCGCTGAGCGACCTTGAATTTATGGACCAGTCGTACCGGAGTGTCCACGTTTCGGCTCCGAAGTCATGACAGACAGGACGCACTGATTGAAGACTTCAGTCTTTAGGCTCTACGGAATACGCGACGAGAAGACTCGACGGAGCTTCCCAGCCCAGTTTGGCAATTACGAGTATTCGAGCTATATCGGTTACCTTGGTTCTCCTGTTTTTTAAATTTCTGTTTCGAACACGTAGGGAAACTCCAAGCATAGCTCTCTCCATGTGTAGTGTTGATTCACTAGGACGAGTCATCTAAGCGATCAACTACCATGGCGTAAACAACAGGGGGCCTAAACCGGCCACATTATCAATTCCTCTAAAAGCAGTTCATTTCCTGAATCCCAGCTATCATTAGCAATATCTCTAATTTCACATAAAAGCAACTCATAATTTGTGGACCTTTTACGAATCTCCATAGAAAACTGTCAAACAGATGAATTATTTCGTAATACGAATTACACGCAGATCATTATTATTAATTGTCAGTTTGTGACATTTTACGATGATTTATCATAATATTTTCATATTATGATTCTGCAAAAGTGGCCGTTTTAAGCCCCATGGGCCTTCTAACTAATCTTCTTTTGGCCAGACCTACGTAGGTCTGCGACGGTCACACTGAAGTCCGTTCAAAGCGTCTTTGGCTTGTCTCCAAACACGTGTTGTCGTGCAATTGCTTATGTAGGTATCATGTAATATTTTCTTACATGCAGAAACTAAAATGCCGGGGCTACATTGTCGCGTTATCGCGAACTTTACTTCACGCACTCTCTCTCGCACACACACCGCTCGACGTCTCGCTGAGCAACAGAGAGCGCACGAAGTAAAGTTCGCGATAACGCGACAATGTAGCCCTGAATACCTAAGTATAACATAAGTAAGTAAAACTATATAAGTAAGCGACAATATTGTTTAAAAGTATGAGAGAGGGTGTCTTATGGCTTCTTCTGCACCCTATATTGCGTAATACACGATCAATTACGATCTGAATTGTTTTGAAACAGATTGCTAAACCATAGCTTCATAAGTTCGAAAAAAAATCTACTCAACTACGTAAATAACGCAATGAATGTTGTTGAACTGTCAAAATGAAAAGAGACACTACACTACCTCACCTCAAATTCACTTTTTATCTCGCTCGCACCATACTACTCGCGGACTGAGTGAGAGCGAGAGGGAGTGAGTGCTGGCGGCTCCAAGCCTCGAACAGTTTAGGTAGTTTCTTATCACGGTGAAAATAATTGTAATTTAAAAAACATAAGACCTGCTTTGTTTGATAACTGAACTAACTATTAGTTCAGTTATCAAACAAAGTTTCATGATCTAATTTGAAGTATTTTTTTAATACCAGCGGTTTATACTACGGTTTAGAGGTAACTTTGGATTTTTTTTCTATAGAGAAAAAATTATGTAATCGTGTTTTCGTCAAACATAGGACCTAGCATCAATCCTCAACTTTAAAATGATTTATTTCAAAATTAATGCTGCAGAAATTTATGTAAGTAATCGTGTTTTCGTCAAACATAGGACCTAGCATCAATCCTCAACTTTAAAATGATTTATTTCAAAAGTAATGCTGCAGTATTTTCGACATAACGGAGGATCATGCTAAGCAATTTGAGGTTGCCTTGGGCAACATGGAAGTCTTTAAACAGACTCCAGACCCTATCTAATTGCGTAACGCATTTTCTTCTGGGCCGCCCAGAATTTTTAATTTGTCTGTCTGCGGTGTCTTGTTTATACCTTTTTAGTCGTAGTTGGGTTTTAGTTTTTATTACTTGATTTTTTTTTGGTTTTTGTGTAGTGTCAATTCGTACTAACATAGTTGTAAGTCTTACTATCCATTTTTGAGTCCTGATACTTGATTAAAGATAGGTACTTAATTCTATTCTATTCTATTGTGAATGGGAACAGAAATAATTTCACACACAAAATCATTTTAAAATATGCCAGATATTCACAAGTTGATAGTAGTAACAAGATAAAGTACAAAGATAACATTTATATATCATTTATGTGACATAAGCTGTAGTAAAATGAGACTCAATGAATAACTACTGATAAGAGAAACATTTAAAATATAGGTATTGATAACATGTGGAAGGAAAAGGAGCTCGTGGCTAAGTAATAACAGCCGCACGGGTCGATCCATCAGGTTAAGTAAGTTTGGAAGAAAGCATGTTGCGGTGACCCAAGCCTGTCTCAACTCGAACAAATTATAATTACTCTTGAAAAAAAATCATAGATGGCAGCATAAGTAACAATTTATGAAATTAACAATCACTAAAAAGCGTTATACGGCAAATTTTGGCCGAGGTAATATTAGTAAAAATCAAAACATCTTTGTTTAATGCTGATTTATGTATTTTCACTCATAAATCTCGTATTTTCAACAAAAAACTTAAATTAAGACGTTTACTTCAATTCGAACCCTTAGAATGATCAAGTAGCCATCTGTTAATAATTTTGTTGAGAGCTCTTTGCAATAGATGGCGTTTTACTCAAGTGATGACAGGGTTACTTAAAACTTGCGTTTAAGTCGTTTCATTAAGAAAAATCAAACAACATTTTTTTTTTATCTAGTACTTTACGTAGAAATATAAAAATTGAACACCTAGGAAGAAAAAACGTAAAAAAGGAATAAAAACATCTAGGAGTCTTGCGTAGTATCTAGGCAAGACTCCTAGATGGCGTTGTAAAACTACAGGGTCTGGCAATTAGTGAGTCGCTAATCTGTTAAAAAAATGGAGGAAGAAAAATAGCCAGCTCAATTGCCAGACTTAGGGTGGTGTCATTTCTTTGTATGGGATTGGGTATCTGTACATAGTATTATAATATCTGTGCCAAGCCTAAATAAATTGGGATATAGGCAAGAGGAAGATGAATATTCGGTAAGACTGGAAGCCGACCCACCCCCGCCACCCATTTGTCAGTTGCAAGCTCAGGTGCCGTATTATGAAGTATTAATGCCACCATTTTTCCCGTGTGAGAGAGAGACGGAGACTAGACAAGGCCGCTAGCACCATCCCGTTTTCATCAAATAAAAAACCAAGACAGAGCGCTGCAAGTGCGGCCGGTTTCGGCGGACACAAACGGCGGAGAAATCGGTGAATATACATTAAAAAAAAAAAAAAAAAACAATCATCCGAACGTAGTACCTCCTCCTTTTTTGAAGTCGGTAATAAATAAATAAATGTGTGCACTTAGCAAGGTGTAATTTTATTGTAATGCTGGGGCTACATTGTCGCGTTATCGCGAACTAAATTTCGCGCGCTCTCTCTCGCACACCGCTCGACGTCTAGCTGAGCAACAGAGGGCGCACGAAGTAAAGTTCGCGATAACGCGACCAGAATTAATGTGTGCATGTGAGCGTGTATGCACAAAGCGGAGGTGTAGTTTTGCCATGCTTTGCTGTATTGTTCGCAGCGCTCTGTCTTGGTTTTTTATTTGGTCTGAGGTTGCAAGTAACTCTTCCAACCTTTATTTCAGTAACGCATTTGGTTCTATCAGTACAATTTAAATTATACCTATTCGAGTAATAAACGTATGATAACATCGTATTGCCAAGATGATAAGGTTATAGATCTTATCATAATGTGCAGGAATAAATCATAAACAATATCGTACGTATTTGCAACTCGATGGGGGACATAATCATACTCCTGGGGGCCAAGTCTACTAATTTCCAATCGTGTCAGTGGTCTCGCAATGATGAGTTTTTGACAGATTTTGTATGGCATATCTGTCAAAAACTGATGATTGTGAGACCACTGACACGTTTATAAATTAGTAGAGTTGGATCCCAGGCTCAGTGGGGAATGGAAGCTGGGGGCTTAAAACAGTCACTTTGGCAGAATCATAATAGGAAAAAACGAATCATCGTAAAATGTGACAAACTAGCAATTCTTAATACGATCTGCGTGCGAATCATATTACGAAACAATTCATCTGTTTGACAGTTTTCTATGGAGATTCGTAAAATGGTCCACATTATTAAGAATTGCTTTTGTGTCTGTTAATGACAGTTGGGGTTCAGGAAATGAAATGCTTTTAGAGGAATTGCTAATGTGGCCGGTCTAGGCCCCCTGGAAAGCAGTAGGTAGGACCTACATGTTTATTTTTTGCTGTAGATAGATCCATAAGAAGATTAACATCTCCTTTGTATTACCTACAGCATCTGCAGTTATGCCTTCAACTTTCCTCAAAAATGGACCAAAGAGATTTTTACTACCAAGCTGCCAGATTTTTTGAGTGTATGGACTGGTCTCTTTTTGGCCTGCCCGGGCCAAAAACACAGGAAGATTTTAGAAGCATTAATATAAATATTTTAGTCATTGATAATCCGGTTATTCAGAGACTTCTTTATGTAGGAACTATTCGTATTCACATTTTTTAAAGACAATCATCCTAACTAGTCCTAACTAATATTATAAATGCGAAAGCGAGTTTGTTTGTTTGTTACGCTTTAACGCTAAAACAGCAGAACGGATTTGGATGAAATTTGGCACATGGGTAGACCATGATCTAGAATAGGAAATAGCTTATTTTTTATACCGATATTCCCACGGGATCGAGACTTACGCGGATGAAACCGCGGGGCGCATCTAGTAGTATTATAAATGAGAAAGTGAGTTAGTTTGTTTGTTACGTTTTCACGATAAAATGGCTGAACGAATTTGGATGACATTTGGCACATGGGTAGACCATGACCTGGAGAAGGACATAGAATACATTTTTCCCGATATTCCCAAGGGATCGAGACTTACGCGGGTGAAACCGCGGGGCGCAGCTAGTTTCATATATTACGTAAAAGCAATAGTTATTCATTTTTAATAGAGACAACAAGTACCTAATCTTATCACGATATTAACACAAATAACACCTAAGTTCAAGATTACGCAGCCAATGTATTAGATAAACTATTTTGCGGTGATCTGCCGATCAAAACATTATGTGCTACCACGTTTTTTGTTACTATTATCGTTGTCTGCCTATCGAGGAGCTTGTGGCTAAGTAATAACAGCCGCACGGGTCGATCCATCAGGTAAAGCTACACTTGCCGGGGTTGGTCCGTGGATGGGTGACAATCTTTTCATACCGAGACTCCTCTGAGTCTCGGAAAGCACGTTAGGCCGTTGTTCCCAGCTGTCATTCGTGGATCTTTGACAGTCGTTACGGGTCGTCAGAAGCCCGAAAGTCTGACAACCAGTCTTACCAAGGGGTATCGTAATACCCAGTTACTGGGTTGTGGAGGTGAGATAGGTAGTCGCTACATGCAAAATACTGGTACTTTTAGACTGGAAGCCCACGCCAATATATTCGGGTTAAGGCTAAGCAGATTTGATCGTCATCAGCGTATCGATAGTATTCCACGATGGCAAAAAATCGAATGAGTCGTGGGACTCATTCGATTTTTTGCCTGTAATGTCCCGGGTATTGGGCTAAGGCCACTTCTCATACAGAGAACGAATAGCACCACCATCACTCATGCTCAGTGCGGGTTGCTTTGGATTTCAGACAGAAGTTTAGGGTTTCCTCACGATATTTCCCTTCACCGTCATTCAGTGGTGTCCAATGCCGTTTTTCCACCGCACAATGAACGGGTCGTCACCGTCGACGAGAACGAGATGACGAATTATGTAGTGACAGTACATTTACTATGGCCGCGTAATCTCAGGACAAACAAGTGTATGAAATAAGCAACTTAGAAAGTACACACGGCTACACATCAAGCTATAAATTTCCAGTATAAGCTGACCTCGCATTGTACGGAAATCCTATACAATGCGAGATCAGTATAAACTGGAAATGTACATGTAACTTTGATATAGTCACCTTGATACCTACTTGCTGGGTTTGAACTCGCAACTTGGGGCGTAAAATGCGGATCAGATAAGAAATATGCCCCCCACAAGGTGGGCCAATGACCTAGTGAAGGCCGCAGGAATCCGCTGGATGCGAGAAGCACAGAACCAACCGGTCGAAGTGGCGGTGCTTGGCCTATGTCCAGCAGTGGACGTCTTTCGGCTGAAATGATGATGATAAACATGCCACCTGAGGTAATAGGTATTCAATTATCACCATCCATGCCACACATCATAATCAGCCTATAATGTTCTCACTGCTGGGACACAGGCCTCCTCTCTGTGAGAGGGAGCGGGCCGTAATCCACCACGCGGGCCCAGTGCGGGTTGGTAGATGTCACATGTCTTCGATTTTTTGGTTCTAAGACATGCCGGTTTCCTCACGATGTTTTCCTTCACCGTTTTGAGAGCAGTGGCGATGAAATAATTTACACAAAGTAAAGCACCTGTCAGGGTTCGAACCTACGACCTACAACTCGGTAAGTCGTGGCCGTTACCACTGGGCCACCACTGCTCCCACACATATCGCTACCTATTGTACATCTTTCACTCCCAAATCATCTCTCGTGCAAAAATAATGTACCTAATCAAACGATTATGTCACTACCCGATCACGTCGGGAGTAAACGAGATAGCGATCTTACACGCGTTTGTGCACGCACACATACATAGCACACACGTTTCATAAATAAAATAGTGATCAGGGTATGAGAGTGTGTAGGTAAATGAGACAACCATGGGCAAACTGTGGTGTTGGGGTCTTGTCAGAATGTCAATGAACCTCAATGACTTAGAGCACTATTAGCGAATTTCAACTGAACGAGATCAGCACAAATTTTACCGCGTTCGACAGCTGTCATTGTCAATATTAGACAGCAACTGACACTGACATTTCTTGAAAAATGTGGTCGAGCCTAAAATTGTATGAAAATGCAAGCCAGCGACCACAGCCTGACCTCTCCGTATTTCATGGCTGCCATAACGAAACTTGGAAGACCTCCTTTTTATACTCTCTTTACTGTATGGTGTGGTGGTACTCCACCACACCATACAGTAGGTGGTAGGTGGTAGGTAGGTGAGTTAAGTACATAAAAATTACCTACAATAGTAAATACTGATGTCTTTCCAATATTTGTGTAAGCATGCAGGTGTTTACCTGTCACCACGAAAAACCTCTTTTTTCTTTTAAATCAAAATAGCCACGCTTACGTCAAAATGTTCGTCATCCCCGTTACACTCACACAAGCTAACTTTACAAACGTCAAAGCCGTCGTACGCACACTGGATTTTCAACGCACTGCTTAGCAATGAGAGTTGAAAATCCAACAGTACGCTTTTTTGACACGCTGCAATGCGTCTATTGGATTCTCAATCCTCGGCGCCATACCGAGAGTTGAAAATCCAATGCGTTATAAAAAAATCGCCCGTCGGTACGAAGGCAAAACATTCGTGTTGACATGAGTTTGTTATTGTTAGCGATATCTTCAAGGTCTTTCATTCACGGGGTTAGCAGAGTTAGAGATTAGAGGACAGATGGCAACAGTAGGTCAATAGTTTGAATTGATTTATTTTTAGATGAGGAAAATTATGTGATTGGGTAGTTTATATTCAGATTTTATTTTAAGTACATAATGCCTGCATGTCCCGCAAAAGGTTGTCTACAAAAGAGAACCTTACATCATGCAGGCTGGCAGAAAAATAAAGAAAAGAAAGAATAACATTTATTTGGACACAGTTCACGAAAAACAAACAAAAAGAAAGCGAACAGAATAGTGATAATGATTCTGGTTGCATTCGAATTTGGAATCAGTTTCAAAATTGTAAATGTGGCGCTTGTTTTTACAATAAAACAGTATTGTGATGTGATAAGTGAAAACGTCCTCTTGAAATAAATCGCTAAAATTTAGTATTTCCCATTTAACCCTTGAACACTCGCGCGGTGTTTAGACCTGTGAGCACTCGCGATTGGCCACATAAGTACTGCTGTATGTGGCCAATCCTTTGGTCTTATCAAAGCTTCACTATACGGCTAGGTGGAAGGAGGGAACGGAGGCCTATGCCATGCTGTGCAGTGGGATACAAACTGCTCAACATAATAATAAGACCAGTAGAGTCAGACTAAGGCCTAGCGCGAAACGCGACCGAAAAATCGCGCGAAATTTTTATCGATACTTATGTGATACAGAATTGCGATAAAAATTTCACGCGATTTTTTATCGCAGTGCGGCCTAAGCCTAAACCTTCTGCAATTCTGACTTCTGACATGATGATTATCGCAACAAAAGCGAAAGTACCAGGCATTCATAGTCTAACGAGTGTTTTAATAATGGATTACCTCAATAATACGTTAGTTATCCATCCATTATTAGACTGATAAGAACACATTATGCAACAGTTATCGTGTACTTGAACGCTGAGTTCAATGAAATCTGTGATCACGATTATATGGTATGTTTAGATATATCTTGATGCTAAAATAATTATAATATCACGCCTTTATTCCCCGAAGGGTTAGGCAGAGGTTTTTTTTTTTTTTTTATTTATTTATAAACATGTACATTATTTGTTGTTTTTTTTTACATTTTCACTCGCCAAACGTTACAGTTTGATGGCGAGAAGCGCTTGTATTTCATTCACACAAATAATCTACTAAAAATAACCTTAAAACTACCAGGTATGCACTAATGTAATTATACTTTATGGTGTTAATTTATTTCGCGGTACAGGCAGAATCGTCGTTATCAAGGAATAGACTCTTTAATTTTGATTTTAACATACCTTTACTTACTTTAGGGTTTTGTCTTAACAAGTCTATACTATTGAATACTTTTGGTACCAAATATTTTGTAGTCCTTTCCCCATAATAATTTGTTACTTTTGGTTGAACCAGTCTTTTCTCTCTTACACTTCTTGTATTATATTTGTTAGTAATAGGTACTTTAGGTAGGTAGGTGTACCTATTGTATACACCACATTTCGCCAGTTATATTTAAGTCCCATGTAACAGGGGGCGAGCCTATGGCCATCAACCGGGCACAAATGCAGACTCCCGGCTCCTACTGACAATTTCTTCATGGAAAATTCCAATAACATTCTATCCAACTTGGCCGTTAAGCCGTTGGTCCCAGCTGTCATGCGTGGATCTTTAACAGTCGTTACGGGTCGCACACAAATTCTGACTCCGGGTTGCTACTGAGCTACTGAAAAACCCAATAGTACTTTGCCCGACCTGGGATTCGAACCCAGGGCCTCATGCTAAGCAGTAGCGCTTGCTACCAGACCAACGAGGCAGTCAATGAATAGGTACATTTTATCAGTGCAAATAATATTGTCGCAAACTATTGTCAGAATAATATCGGCTTTACCATTTCTTGTGAACTCATAACTTCATAAGGTAAAGGAGTAATTTCTACATTTAGCCCAGGTACGCACGGGCGATATTTTCTCGCGGCGATTTTTGTCACAGTCTTTTCCTTTTCATCGCTCTGCTTAGCGCCCAGAATTGCAAATCCAACAGTGTTTTTTTTTGACTCGCTGGGAGGCACTCCGTTGGATTCTCAAGCCTCGTCTCAACACCGAGAGTTGAAAATACAGTGCGCGATATTTTAACGATCCGTGCGGATGTGGGCTTATCAAGATTTTTTTTACTATAAACACACCTCTAATCCTTACTAATATTATAAATGCGAAAGTGAATTTGTTTGTAACGATTTCATGCTAAAACGGCTGAACAGATATCGATGAAATTTGCCACATGGGTAGACCATGACCTGGAGTAGGACATAGGAAACTTTTTATCCCGATATTCCCACGGAATCGATACACACGCGGGTGAAACCGCGAGGCGCAGCTAGTAGATAAATACGAGTATAAATACTTACCCAATCAAAAAATTCCTTCTACAAATCACACTGCTACACAGAGATAATTGTTGCATTATTCTATTATACAGGTATAGGAATACATTATGTACTTTTTAGTTCTTCTAGTATGTTTATGTTGTCATTACTGCTTCCTGTTACCTCGTATAAATCCCCATTGAAAATTGCACATTTAACATTTTTATAGAAGGAAATTATCTGGATTATTTAGTTTGTGTGTGTGTGTGTATGGAAAAGTCATGAACAATCTGCCTAGCCCTCTCCCAACTATGTTGGGGCCGGTTTCCAGTCTAACTGGATGCAGCTGAAGCAAGCTTCTGGGGAGTTTGTTGCGCCACTTCTTCTTCCCAGCTAAAGCACTAGGAAGTGGTGAAGGGTAGGCGTTTTTGGGGGACTGTCTTATGTGATTTTGACGTTCGAAAAGTGCTGATTCTCAGCCTAGTTTGAATAAAGAACTTTTGATTTTGATTTTGCAGTATGTTACATGGAGCGACTACTTATCTACTACCTAGTTACTAGGTAACACAATATCCCTTTGTAAGACTGGATGTCAGACTTTCGGGCTTCTGACGCCGACCCCAACATAGTTGGGAAAAGGCTAGGCAGATTGATTACTTGAGTCTTGAGTGAGTTTCCTATTTATGAGCCTAAGTATTCAATGATAGGGACACAATAAAATTATCAGCATTATCTAATAACAAGTTACTTTGGGTCATCACAGTTTCATTTCTAACACATACTTGATTAATTGATTTGTCATTGCTCCATTTTGAATTCTTTTTTTCCTATTGTGGTACAGTAATTGTATTCTCGGTGCATCGTCTTCACAAGTAATTATAAAGTCAAAGTCAAAGTCAAATAATTTATTTCAAGTAGGCACATTAAAGGCACTTTTGAACGTCAAATACATAGAAATAGAACTGATTCTAGTTGCCCCTTCCAAAAGGTAGTTTTCGTATGGAGAAGAATGGGCAAGAAACTCCACCGTTACTCTTTTAAAAAAAATGTTATACAATATTTGGTATAGGTACATCAATTATATAATTACATGTGAAGACGATGCACCGAGAATACAATTACAATAGGTAAAAAGAATTAAAAATTAAAAATGGAGCAATGACAAATAAATAAATTAAGTATGTGATAGGTACATGGTGCTCACATATTTACAAACATTAAAGTATACGTACGATAACACAATATTTCTACAAACTTGCAAGTAATACTAATAGGACAGTGTGTGAGATTAATTATCATAAAATGTAAAAAAAATCGATGATATAAAAATAATAAATTTTACAACTAGATTAGCAACCAGTTTGATTTTGTCCAGCCTCGAATTTGTCCTATGGAGCAAGACCAGCATGTTTCCAAGCATTCTTATCTTGGATATAATCCTCTAATTTGTAATATGCTTGTTTACAAAGTGTACTTTTAATATGAGTTTTAAATTTTCTTTCATTTAATTGCAATATATCACTAGGTATTTTATTATAGCATTTAACGCAGTACCCCATAAAAGATGTTTGTACTTTAGCTAGTCTGAAAAATGGTTGATCTATTTTATCTTTATTTCTAGTGTTAAAATTATGTCTATCACTTATTTTATTAAAAAGATTTAGATTTTTTCTTACATACATAATATTCTCATAAATGAATTGGCAAGGTACCGTCATAATATTAATCCTTTTAAATAGTTCCCTGAGAGATTCGCGGCGACATAGATTATAAATGGCTCTGACAGCTCTCTTTTGCAAAACAAAGATGGATTCAATGTCAGCCGCCCGACCCCACAGTAAAATGCCATATGACATAATGCTGTGGAAGTAACTGAAATAGACCAAACGAGCGGTTTCTACATCTGTTACAATGTCTTATCTTTCTAACAGCATAAGCGGCCGAGCTTAGCCGCCCCGCAAGAGATGTTATATGGGGTCCCCATTGTAATTTCTCGTCTAGCGTGATTCCCAGGAAAACTGTTTGATTAATAAATTCCAGTTTTTCTCCATTCAATATGATGTCACATTCGCTACTTCTAACATTAGGTAATTTAAATCGAATGCATTTGGTTTTTTTTTTATATAATTGAGATACCAAATATTGTTAAACATTTTTTAAATGAGTAATGGTGGAGTTTCTGAATCAGTTCTATTTCTATGTGTTTGACGTTCAAAAGTGCCTTTAATGTGCCTACTTGAAATAAATTATTTGACTTTGACTTTATCTATCATCTCTTCTCCATACGAAAACTATGGAATATTTGATATCAAATGTCATTTCATAATTAAATTAAAGGTTGATTCAATTGTTTTGTTAAAAGTCTGTGTTAAAGTAAACAATTCCCAGTCAATTTTATTTTTTTATTATTGAATTTATATGTCGACTACCGTTGCTATTCTGTGGAGCCTACCTAATTAACTACGGCCTAAATGATCTTTCGTATCGAATTCCAAATTCAAGTTTGCGACGTAAATAATGTCGTCTGAATAAACAATTGACGCAGATTTTAAAATTAAATGTTTAATTAGTTCATATTTGCGTGTTTACGACAAAGCAATAGTTAAAAAGAAACTATTTTTAACCACGCCAATCGGCTGTATGAAACGACGTGTCTAAGAAAATAAAAAAGTAATAAATACTTACGGATTAAAAAAAAGTTGGTGCTATACGCCGGAAGCTGGTGCGAGCACTTTTATCACTTAAAATCACACTAAAAACTTGTTTTTATGATACTTTTTCACAATTCCTTGATTGACGAAGTTATTTACGACGATATTACCGCATACTGCATGTCTGCGCGGGTAGGGAATTCAAATGAAAATAATTTTTGTAGGTTACAAAACGTCAAACTTACTCGCTTTGAAGGTCACCTTGAAGTGACAGCTGGGGTGGTCAGTTTATAAATTACAATGGGATTGAGATCAAGTCGATTGAGTTGCCAGTTTATTTACCCGACTGCATCGCATAATAAAGCAGAATACATTGTTTTGGATGGAGGTGCAAGGCGTTTTTTGTGCAACAGTGGGCTTTGTTGTTTAAGGGGAATGCGCTAAGGTAGCCCGCGAAATTCAAATTTACTTACGTTTTTGACGTAAAATAAAAATAATAAACATGATTATTTTTTGACACTGCTTCTAATGTCGTTTTACCTCAGCAGCCTTCATTTAATGAATAATAAGTCAAGATAATTAAATATTTTTGATAATTTTATAACAATTGCTACACAACGATCGGTACAACAAATTACAAAACAAACACAATTTTATATTATAATAAAAAAGGTTTTTAATCAACAATTTACATATTTACAATGAAATACATGTATTTAACAATAATGGCACCCTTTCGTAAGTACTATCACAATTTTAAGGAATTATTGTTTAACAATAATAAGTAAAAAAATCAGCAACATTTTTATAACTTACAAAATAGTTTATGAAACCTCTAGTATTTCTCTCATAGATTGTTCTTAAAACTATTTATCACATAAACTTATCCTCCGGGTACACTATACAGGATGTGTCGTAAATAATGGATAACCCTGAAACTGTCGATTGGCCAGATTATCATCTATCATTTACCTCACTTATATCGCCAAATGTCCATGGATAACCAAATTATTGATATTTTTGATATCTTATAAAACAAAGTCAGGTTTTTCAAGCACTCATAACTCGAGAACTGCTGGACCGATTTTGATGATCATTGATTTGTTGGATTTGTCTCCGCCCAGAATAGCAGAATATCTATTAAAACATCGAAAAAATTCACGATTCGAATTCGAATTTCGAAAAAAAAATGAAGATAGTACAATATGGCGATATAAGTGGGGTAAATGTTAGATGATAATCTGGCCAATCGACAGTTTCAGGGTTATCCATTATTTACGCCACACCCTGTATTTTAAGGCCACACAAATAAAAAGAGGTTTAATAAGGCACTCGTCCCATGGTTAAAGAGATACGTAATATTAATAGTTTATCACTGATTGTTCTTAGCGCCGGCGAGTAGGTACTAGTTTGTCGGAGCGCCAAGAGCTATCAAAGAGAATCAGCGACTCTCGCTTGGCGGGCATAACACTCGCCGCGAGACTCGCGCTTGGAGATGCTAGCCCTACTCACTTCTCGGTAATCATCGGCGGTGAGACATGTGACTAACGTGTAACGATTTCTAATCTAAACTCAAAGGCGGACTACCATCAAATTCCTCAGCAAAATGATCAACATTACTATCATTATTGTCTCTCACATCAAAGTTTATTTTCACAGGATTTACACTTTTCACATAAGTCCTATTCAAAAATACCGGACTACATACCACATTAGAATCATTCGAATTTCCACACTTTTCGGGGGTATATTTTACGTTGGCAACATTTAGAGAACTGTCAGATTTTGACACTGCACTTTCGCTTTTAGATTTTTCGGGTATAATTTTAGAGGTATTGTTATTTGAATTTAGAGGACTTTTATATGAGTTGGCAGCGTTTTTAGATCTATTTATAATATGTATAGTTGATAAAGGAGGCGGTTCTCCATACATTTTTAATCTGGCAATTTTTTCGTTGACTTTTTTCTTCCTCTGCAATAATTCTTCAGATAAATTCTGCGTGTCTGTTTGTTTGAAAGTAGACTCAAAATCAAGGCCAGTAAGGTTGAAATTGTCATCTATCTTATTCTGTCTCGCTAGAGGCGAGTCTATAAACATTTTATTTTTAGACATATTAAAGTCACTAGTATTAAATCTATATGGAGAAATATTTTCATTATTAAGTTTGATAACAGCATAATTATTTTTCAATACAACACAGTCATCACAGAATTTTCTTCTATCTAAACTCAGAAACTTTTTACTCAGATCATCAACTAAAACTCTCGCATTTTCATTTTTAGGAGTTTTCGTAAAATAGGTGAACTCTGTCACTCTATATTCCGGTATACTTTTCCTAGTGTTGCCAGCGCGTTTCTGCAAATTCGCACCATAAACTATTTGACCAGTATCAAAAACATTTTGAAAACCAAACTTTTTTAGTCCGCCCCAAAAATTGATACAAATCATATTTTTATCAGCATCGGCTAAAAATACATTTTGGAACGGTTGCTTAGTCGAATCGAATTCTCGAATCGATGGATCGATTAGGAATATGAAGCCTACAGTATCGATTTCGTTATAGTCGGTCGCCATTGATGGGTTGTGGGACAAATCTTGTATCGTGTAACAGTTGCGTTTTAGAACATTTGTGTAAGGCTTGCATTTTTCTGTTTCCTTGTATTTTGAGGTGTTGAATACTGACTGTCTGCCTGCTGATATCTGGATTTCTGAGTACCTGGAAGAATATAAATATTTTTAGAGGCACTAACTACTGAATATAGTTTCTATCTATGAAAACATCAGAGGCCCTAGACAAAGTGACATACTATCAGCGATAACGAAAAATATTAGGTTTTTTAAAGAAATTGCGTTTTAATACTAACATTTTCTTAATTTATATAACAACCATGAACACTAATGTTTTAAAACTTGCACTAATGTTTAAGATAACGTATGTCACTTAAGCGGCAAAAATAAGTTTTGGCTAAGTTAAAAAAAAAATTGTGGTCATTTCTGCTAATAAAATGAGGAGTCATTTTTAAGCTCTTTTTATGTTTAGAAAACTATAAGTAATAAGGTTTTTTTACTATTGGTAGGCGTCTATGATGGTCATTATTCGATATAATACCAAGCAATTGATGAATATTTTAAATCATAGAAGTGACGAAGTTCTCTATTTGTGAAAAAAAAAACGCCAATTTCATAGGTGAAAAAAAAACCCAATATTTAATTGATTAAGGCGTGCCTTTGCGGAAATCCTAACTTAGTATTATAAGTGAGTTTGTTTGTTTATTTTTTAGTTACGCTTTCACGCAAAAACAGCTGAACGGATTTGGATGAAATTTGGCACATAGGTAGACTACTTTTCTTCCTGGATCGCAGACGATTGTATTTTTGATGCTGGAAAAGTCAAAAATGTATAGGACTGACATAATGTTGAAAATCGTTGTAGAAATACGAAACGCTTTCGAAACGATTGTCACTTGTCTAGGCTCTCTGGATTTTTATAAAAGACAAGTGCAGTGGGACAATTACACACTGGTATTATACAATTCTTATTTACCTGACAGCAGTTGGAACTACATTCATAACATCGATCCAGGCGCCCTCTTTAATTATTTCCAGAACTGCTTCCGGTGGCTTCCATATTGACATCATACCTGGAAAATTGAATAAAAGCTTTCATTATTAACCGAGTTCTTCAAAAAGGAGGAGGTTCTACGTTCGTCTATATGTTTTTTTTATTTTATTTATTTAACCATTTATGCACACACATACAGTATGCAAGGGTAAACACCGTTGTCACTCAAACCATGGGTAGTTGAGTTAAATATAAAAATAAATGACCCAGTAACAACAAAAAATAACCTTATTTTCATTAAAAGATTTTAAAAAGTAAATATCCGTCACTGTCCCGATACTCATGGATACGCGCTCGAGAGAGCTGCGAAACAGCTGACGGCCGGTCATGTAATGTCCCGCGCGCCCCGCCCGCCCTCGCCAACCGCCGGCCGCGGCCGGTCGTTGCTCTTGCGTGTAGGGTGAAATGTTCTTGTGGAAAAATGTAGATATTCTTTAAAAAAAAAAGTTGTATTTTTCCATTGCGTTCTATAAATGAAACCAAACCACTGGTTTCAAGGATAACGGTGTTTACACTAACACCCTGTATAAATACAGAAAAGAAGAAAGGAACAGAAAATTTCGTACAAAGGCAATGCTTATTTCTAAAGAAATCTCTTCCAGCATACCTGCGATAGGAAAGTAGATAAAAGAGATGTAGATAACGACAACGTTTTTTGTTTATGTTCATCGATATTTTCGCCAATTGTAAACCAATTTAAAAAAATCTTCGAAAGGGTATACTTCCGAGGTGGTCCCATATATATTTTATTAACTTTGCTTGCGTAGTTTTTGAGTTAACTTCAATACTACGTATTTTTCCCACTTAGTCTATGTAGACGATATAATTATTTGACTCCGTCACTGTTATTTACATAGCAGGTAGTGGTATTCGAATTTGTGTGGGGTAGGTACCACAACTAAAAAGTGAAAAATAAAAACTTTTTACAAAAAAAAAACAACCGACTTCCAAAAAAAACACTAAAAAAGTGAAAAATAACTTTAATTTCGGAAGTCGGTGGCAAAAAACGAAAATTGAAAAGCAAAGAAACCGACTTCCGAAATTAAAGTTATTATTCACTTTTTTGGAAGTCAGTTGTTTTTTTGTTGTAAAAAGTTTTTTTAGTAAGATATTGTCTCCTTAGTCCAGTGGTAGCTAAGTATGCGGTCCTGAACTCGATGCCCAAGTTGGACAAAATGTTATTGGAATTTTCCGAGCCCGGTTGATGGCAATAGGCTCGCCCAAATGTATGGAACAGCTGATTTTTTTTCGGGATTTCAAGGTTGGTCCCATAGAAAAAGTTGTTCAAAATGATGAGTACAATGACCCCTTTTCCGGTTTATCATAAACAAAAAATAATGTTGTATAACTTACCTTTGGTAACATCTCCCCTTCCGTTCAGGCCGGCGACTCTAATCTTCAGCAGAGTCACAACACTCCTATTAACACAAACTCCTGCCTTCTCTATCTTCTGTCTAATCTTCTGCTGTATGTTCTGCAGAAGATGTTCCCGATGTTTGGTGGTGTGGGACTCCAGGAGTCGTGTTTGGGAGGAGGTTAGGCCGGCCTGGTGAAGAAAGTTTTATATGTAGCATGGATTAAAAGAATTTTGTCTGTGGAACGTTCACTATAACTTGTCCCTTGCCGTCATGTTGACACCATTGCTTTTCAAGCTTTCTTTCAATAGTAATAGAGTTCAAAATCGCGTCTGACAGAACACTCAAACAAACAAACATACCAACAAAGAAACTCACTTTTCGCATCAATCCATACTAATATTAAAAATTCGAAAGTAACTCTGTCTGTCTGTCTGTCTGTCTGTATGTTACCTTTTTACGCCTAAACCAGTGAACTAATTTCGATAAAATTTGGCAAGGAGATAGATGGCATCCCGGGGAAGGACGTAGGCTACTTTTTATCGACATAACACGCGGGCGAAGCCGCGGGCGGAAGCTAGTAATAATTATAATAAATGCTAAAGTGAGTTTGTTTGTTACGCTTTCACGCTAAAACGGCTGAATGGATTTAGATGAAATTTGGCACATGGGTAGACCATGACCCGGAATAGGACATAGGATACTTTTTATCCCGATATTCCCACGGGATCGAGACTTACGCGAGCAAAACCGCGGGGCGGAGCAAAACCAGGGATCAGGATGTTTATAATACAAGTTAGGATCAGGATGTTTATAATATAAGTTAGGATCAGGATGTTTATAATACAAGTTAGGATCAGGATGTTTATAATACAAGTTAGGATCAGGATGTTTATAATATTAGTTAGGATCAGGATGTTTATAATATAAGTTAGGATCAGGATGTTTATAATACAAGTTAGGATCAGGATGTTTATAATACAAGTTAGGATCAGGATGTTCATAATATAAGTTAGGATCAGGATGTTTATAATATAAGTTAGGATCAGGATGTTTATAATACAAGTTAGGATCAGGATGTTTATAATACAAGTTAGGATCAGGATGTTTATAATACAAGTTAGGATCAGGATGTTTATAATATTAGTTAGGATCAGGATGTTTATAATATAAGTTAGGATCAGGATGTTTATAATACAAGTTACGATCAGGATGTTTATAATACAAGTTAGGATCAGGATGTTTATAATATAAGTTAGGATAAGGATGTTTGTATACAGTATAACTTACTCTAAATTCCGCGGGATCCTTACTTCTCTTCATAACTTTAGCTATCTGCGAGCCGCTATCAAAACACGTTCTCTTGTTGGTCAATTCTGTTAAACTTTCAGAATCTTGAGACTCCTGAAAAATAAGGTAAACGGTTATGAGCGTTGATTCTAAAAGTTGGCAACGTCGCAAATAACTGTCAAATGTTTACCTGTTTTGATTATTTTGGCTATATTACTGTATGAACTATGAAATATCGCTAATTAACTTACTAGAATATTAATAATGAATTACAATTATAACACTGAATTTAAGTTGTAACCGGTTTTAGGAGTAAAAAAGGCATTTGGAAAGTTTCCAAATCCTTTTTTTACAACTAAAACTAAATATTCGGTGTAACGATATTATTTATCACATTTCATAATAAATATTTTAGACAGCTAGGTAACCATATTTCATATTTCCATACAGTAATATTGCCAAATTAATCAAAACAGCGAAATATTTGACATCTATTTGCGACTTTGCCTACTTTCAGAATAAACGCTTTTAACTGTATTTTTTTTATAAGAAAACTTGAAACGCAATGTATAAAGAAGATTTTAGAAGATAAACATTATAAACAATGAATATTAACTTTTACCAATAGGTTGTTTTAAAGACAACATTCATCATCTGCCTAGGCTTTTCCCAACTATGTTGGGGTCGGCTTCCAGTCTAACCGGATGCAGCTGAATACCAGTATTTTACACGGAGCGACTGCCTATCTGACCTCCACAACCCAGTAACTGGGTAATACGATACCCCTTGGTAAGACTGGTTGTCAGACTTTCGGGCTTCTGACGACCCGTAACGACTGTCAAAGATCCACAAATGACAGCCGGGACCAACGGCTTAACGTGCTTTCCGAAGCACGGAGGAGTCTCGGTAAGTAAAGATGGTCACCCATCCACAGACCAACCCCGGCAAGCGTAGCTTAACCTGATGGATCGACCCGTGCGACTGTTATTACTTAGCCACGAGCACCTCTCAAACAACAGACACTGTACGCTTATTTTTCCGCAATTTTTTTGTTTATCACTTGTTTAGGAAAATGGATAAAGTAAGTAATAAGTATTTATGGGGAAGTTTAAAAGTGGCGCCAGTGACAGAAAAGTTGAAAGGTAATCGTTTGGCCTGGTATGGGCATGTGAGGAGGAGGAACGAAACGCATGTGACTAAAAGAGTGATGAATATAAATGTTGATGGATGGAGCGGGAGAGGAAGGCCAAAGAAAAGATGGATTGATTGTGTGAGGAATGATATGAAAGAGAAGGGAGTGAGTGATAGCGTGATGGTTGACAGGGGAGAGTGGAAAAATAAAACGTGTTGCGCCGACCACAAGTAACATGGGACAAGGGCAGGAAGATGATGATGACGACACAGGAAGATGACGAGTTGTTTAGGCTAACCACCTTTTAAACATGACATTTATATATTAGAAAAGCTCGTGTAAAGCTCGTTAGAGGAGGTCGTGAATAAGTTATAACAGCCGCTCGGGTCGATCCATCAGGTTAAGCTACGCTTGCCGGGGTTGGTCCGTGGATGGGTGACCATTTTCACATATCGAGACTCCTCCGTGCCTCGGAAAGCACGTTAAGCCGTTGGTCCCGGCTGTCATTTGTGGATCTTTGACAGTCGTTACGAGTCGTCAGAAGCACGAAAGTCTGACAACCAGTTTAACCAAGGGGTATCGTATTACCCAGTTACTGGATTGTGGAGGTCAGATAGGCAGTCGCTCCATGTAAAATACTGGTATTCAGCTGCATCCGGTTAGACTGGAAGCCGACCCCAACATAGTTGGGAAAAGGCTAGGCAGATTGATTTATATATTAGAAAAAAAAAAACAGCTGTTCCCTACATTTTTTCGATTTAAGTGAACACAAATGTATGGAACAGCTGATTTTTTTTTTCGCGATTTCAAGTTTGTTCCCATAGAAAAAGTTGTTCAAAATTATGAGTACAATGACCCCTTTTCGGGTTTAGCATAAACAAAAAATAATGTTGTATTCAGTGTCCCTGGAAGTATGGATCAAAGCGAATAGGCATGGTCAAGGTCATTTCCAAAGTTTTTAACCCTGAGAATTTTAGTGATACTTTTTCCCATGAAAATCGCTCGAAAATTGAGTGCTTGTTCAAAACTGACAACAAAATGTGAAATCTTGTTGCATTTGACTAGTATCTGAGAGATGAAACTGTTACTAACTTCATCAGAGAACTCCTTCTCCACTTCCTCGTAGATCTTCTCCATGATAGCCTGTCTTTCAGCCTCACTCTTCATTTGATGAAGATGTTCTAAGCGCTCTGATCGTGTCACTGTAACCATAACGAATGGTTCAATAGAAATGAAATTAGATTCATCAGATTTACAAATCTCCTCTATTGAGACAAGTAAAAGCCCAAAAAATTTATGTTATTTCCGCTAAACAAACATCGACAAACAAACGAGCAGAAAATCGGTGCAGTCGTTTTTGAGTTTATCGCGAACAGGACGACAGACAGACGCGGCGGAGGACTTAGTTTTATAATATGTAAGGATGGTACGGAACCCTCCGTGCGCGAGTCTGACTCGCACTTAGCCGGTTTTTTCTAATATTTATGTCAAGAGACTTACCAGTACTCCCATCTTCAAACTTCTCAACATACAAAGCAGGATAGACTCTAGTAACAAAAACTCGCAGTTTCGACACTTTCCCGCCATCTAACTTGACAGATGACAGCTGCGACAAGATGGCGCCGTTGCCATGATAACCGAGACGCGCGTCCCAGCGAGCGCGGCGGGTGGAGTTACCGGAGAGTTTGAGACGAACTGCTGATGTATCCTATAATGTTAATTTATGAAATCTTCAATAGATATTAAATAATTGGCTTCTTCACACAATCAGCCTATATTTTTCCCACTGCTGGGACTCAGGCCTCCTCTCACTGAGAGGTAGTGGGCCATAATCCACCACGCGGGCCCAGTGCGGGTTGGTAGATGTCACATGTCTTCAAATTTTTTCTCACGATGTTTTCCGTCACCGTTTTTAAGAGCAGTGGTGATGAAATAATTTAAAAAGCGAAAAGCGCCTGACGGGGTTCGAACCTACGACCTACAACTCGAAAGTCGCGGCCGTTACCACTGGGCCACCACTGCTCTCCTTCTGTGGCTTCTTGCCGTAGCTAAGTTAAAAGAATATAGACTTCTTGTTTCAGAAACAGTAATCAAATACAACAGTAAGAAGTTTTTTTTTTTTGTAGTAATATTAATTTTCCTATTTCTTGTGGTTTTTTTTTTGTACAGCTTCGAACGTAGGAGTGAGTCGTATTTATCGTCACAGATAGAAATAACAGATATTAAAAAATAGCAGATAGCAGTTGCTCCTAACGATCAAAATATCTGTTACTTCAAATCACATATCCTCAAGACTGTTACCGCGGCTGTTACTGTTAAAACTTCGCATACGATTTTCGACTTTAACTAAAAGAAATAATGAAGATATTCAATTGAGATAAATATGTATTTATCATCCGTACAAAAATAACAGGCTGTTATTTTATAACAGATATTTGGATCTGTTATATTTTTGTCACAGTCACAGTGATAACAAATATCGTGTTTCACCTGTTACAACCAACCAACCAATGTGCATTGAAAATATATCATACTGACCTCCCAAGGCGAGATTCCTTGCTCACAATTCATCAGCTCAGCCCCATTGGTGACAATCTTGGAGCCAACAACTATTTTACCTTGGCACACTAGTTGGGCCAACATTTTGTCTATGATCGCTTTTATGCAGTACCAGCCGTCTGTTAGTAGTAGCTCTAGGTTGTTTGTGGTTGTGGCACTGGAAAAAATTAAATAAGTTTTAAGTTTAACGATTTTACCACGACGCCGACGACCGAATGACGCACAGTAGTAGTACATCCCGGAAAAAATCTTTCAAAAAGAGCTTTACAATTATGAATGGCAACACTATATTTCATCACTTCATTGTCAATTTAGTGATTTCCGAAAAATTACTTTAATACATGCACATAAAGTTTATTTTGCACTGAAACTTATATTTTACGACCTTTTCAATAATACTTATCACTCTGAATTCAACTTAATTTGCACATTTATAAAGTTGATAATATTATACAGCTTGGCAAAAAATAGGTTGGAACAAATTAGGGCGCCACTACCGCATATAGGTCACTTCAAATGGTAAATCAGTAAAAGAATTTAAACAAATAGTTAAAAACGCTGCTTGTACTGACTCAAAAACCTATTAGCACTTGTCGGCAAAGTAGTGCTAACATTATACATAGAGGTCTGCATTACTTAAGTAAAATATTTAGTTTCATTTGTCACCGCATCATAGGTACTCTTTTTGCAAAGTTGTACATATTTTTTAAGGGGGATGCGGTAGGGTGGCCCGCGAAATTCAAATTTTCTTACGTTTTTTGACCGCAAATAATATTTAGAACAACATACAACCTGATTGATACTGACCTGCAAATTGCAAAAAACGTAAGAAAATTTGAATTTCGCGGGCTACCCTAGCGCATCCACCTTGTGGAAATAACATTTATGAATTTACATACCTGGCAACACCAACGCCATCCACATAAAACCCAGCAACACAAAGAACTAAAGTTTTAGAAGCGACATCATCTTTTTCCAAAATCTTTCTCAAAGCTGGTCTCTGGGCATTATACAATTCCTTGTCATATCTATATTTTAGCTGATCTATGAGATTTCTTGCAGTTACGACAAGAGATTTAAATTTTATCTCGTAAGATATCAGTTTCCATAATATTAGTTTTAAATGGTTTTCTAACCAGCCAGTTGGTATTAACTTAGCGTTAACGGAATTTTGGAAAAATTCTTTTAGTGACTGCATTTTCATATTTCCATCCGTCAATTCGTTTCGGCTTTCATGTAACTCGAATTTTAATAAATCATCGAATGTGAATTTGAGTAAATATGGATCGATGTTTTTGTTGTAATTTTTCGTCAATTCAGCTAAATCTTTTAGTGTATATTTTTGGTTTTTCTTGTAGTTTCCTGTGAACGTTAGTTTATTTGTATCATTTGTGGTTTTCATTATATCTTTATGTTTCTTTACTGTTACAGGTACTTTTTGAGAATATGGAGTTTCGAATTTCTTCCTCTTTTTCGCTCTAGGACATGATAATATTGGACTTCCAGATCTTTTTGATTTTATTGGACTATCATAAAAATCTTCTGTATGTAAACTCTCATCAAAATTATTTAGTACTTGTGTATCAATAATATTTGCTACAGTATCTTCGTTAGTCACATTATCTTTCTTGTTATTTGTTATATCTTCTTTAGAAGCATCAATTTCAGAAAATCGTCTTTTAGATCTTGCTACAGCTTCTTCAGAAACTTTAACATCACGATTGGAACCGGTTTTGAAACCGAACTTAATATTTGTAGCTTTTTTCTCATCATTTTGTAACACAGTTTCATTTTTTTCTATATCTTGAAAGATTTTTCTAGATTTAACTAAAGCCTCTTCGGATATAGAAACTTTTTTATCACTGGCTGTTTGAAAACCACTTCTTTTGATGACATCTTCAAACAACTTCTTAGTTTCAATTAAAGTCTTTTGAGAAATTTCAATCTCTCCGTCATATCCTGTTTTAAATCCATGAAATTCAGGTTCAGGCTCATCTTGAATTGTTTGTATATCTTGAAAGAGTTTTCTACTTTTGGCTAACGCTTCTTCAGATATCTTAACAAGTTTTTTATTTGCAGTTTGAAATCCTTTGAAGACAGGACTTGATTTACCATTTATAGGTTCATCTTTGTTAAAATCTTCAACATGATTATTAATTCCTTGGTGAATATGGAAAGGATCTTTAACTACATCTAAAACGTCTTTGCCATAATTTTCAATATTAAAATCTTGACTCATTTCAATATCTTGAAATAGTTTTCTGCTTTTAATTAAAGCTTCATCTGATACTTTAACTTCTTTATTATTTGCGGTTTGGAAACCTTGAAACTTAGGTATTACATTACCGGGCATTTTAAAATCATTATTTCTAGTTTTTACAGAACCTGTTTCTTTGTTAATTTTAGGCTCTATGTCTTCTATTTCAATGTCTGGGTAATCGTCTTTAACTTTTTTAGGTATTTTTAATTCAATCTTAGTTATATCTTTGAATAGATTCTTTGACTTAGCCAAAGCTGTTTCAGATACTTTTATACCTTTATTATTTGCAGTTTTAAAACCTATGAAACTGTTTTTGCTTGTTTTAGGTTGAATAGACTCTTTTATATTAGGATATGAACTCTTTCCTTCTGTAACTGTATCTTGTAATTCTTTCTCCGTCTTTTTTGTGCATGCAAAATCATTGGTGTCTATATCTTTGAATATATTTTTAGTTTTAGCTAAGGATTCTTCGGAAATATTAATCTTTTTATTATTGGCTGTTCTAAAACCAGCTAAACTCGCCTTACTAGTCGATGGCTGATTGATATCTATTATTTTAGATTCTTTGTTCTTGTTTTCTATAAAATCATGTCTCTCCAAGTTTTTATTTACTTTTTCTGGAAACTTAAAGTCTGTTGCATCAATGTCTTTGAAAATATTCTTAGTCTTAGCTAAAGATTCCTTCGAAATTGCAATGTTTCTGTTGTTAGCCGTTTTAAAGCCTATAAAACTTGTTTTACTTGTAGAGGGTTGACTAATACCTACTGCTTCTTGTAGAGTCTTCTTAACACCTATTTTCATTATATCTTCTACTGATTTAACTGCTTTCACACTTTTATCAAGAAATTTGAAATCAGTAGCATCGATATCATTAAAGATATTCTTCGTTTCAGCCAAGGCTTCTTCAGTTATTTTAATTTTCTTATTATTTGCGGTCTTGAAACCAGCAAAAGATGCTGTACTCGTTGAAGGCATATTCAAATCTATCATTTCAATTTCATGAGTTCTCCTATCATCGTCTTCTTCAATGTTTTCCCGATGTTTTGAAGGATATTTAAAACCATCTCCATCTAAATCTTTAAAAATATCCTTTGTTTTAGCTAAAGCACTGTCTGATATTTTGATTACTTTATTATTAGCTGTTTTAAAGCCTTTAAAAATAGGTTTAGTAAGTGTAGTTTTTGGCGCTTTTGTTTCAGCTTCAATAATCTTTTCAGTATCTATTTTCTTGCCATTATCAGGGGATTTAAAATCAGTAGCGTCAATATCTTTGAAAATGTTTTTAGTTTTAGCCAATGCAGCATCAGATATTTTAACATTCTTATTACTTGCAGTTGTAAAACCTTCAAAACTAGATCTACTTGTAGAAGACTGACAAAAATTTATGAATTCCTCAGATTTTTCAGGGTATATTTTAGTTGGATCTGTGTTCTTTTTTGTAGGTACTATAAAGTCTGCTGAATTAATTTCTTCAAAAATCTTCTTAGTTTTAGCTAGAGCATCTTCAGAAATATTTATATTTTTATTATTTGCCGTTTTGAAACCTACAAAAGTCATCTTACTAGTTGAAGGTTGGTTATAAAAAATATCTTCATTATTTTTTTCTTGTTTGTCTTTGACATTTTTCTTTGGAAGTTCAGTTTTATCAATATCTTTGAAAATATTGTGAACTTTAGCTAAAGCCTTCTCTGAAATGTTGATATTTTTATTATTAGCAGTTTTGAAGCCTACAAAACCTGCTTTACTAGTCGGAGGCTGTTCAAAATCTATCAAATTTGGATATTCTTTATCAATGCTTTTGCTTGATTTATTCGGTAATTCTGTTGAACCTAAATCTTGGAATATGTTTTTAGTTTTATCTAGTGCTTCTTTGGAAATACTTATGTTTTTATTACTGGCTGTCTTGAATCCTCGTAAGGTTATGTCACTTGACTTCGGATCCTCTATTGCTATTGGGTGAGGATTTTCTTCAATTTTAGCCTCTCCAATATTAACTTCAGTCAGATCTTCATCAAAATCAATGTCCTTAATAACATCCTTAATTTTTGCAGTTTCAGATATTTCTAAATCTTTGCTAGAAGTTTTAAACTTAATACTGTCCATATTTTTGTCCGGTTCTTTATCTTCTTTTAAAGACATTTCTATATTTTCAAATTCTTGTATTATTTCGTCATCAATATTTTGGATATCTTCTTCAACAACATTTTTATTATCGTCTCTGTTTAATTCAATATGTTCTTCTACGTTCTCTTCTTGCATTTGTGTATCAAAATTGTAATTTAAATCAATATCTTGAAAGACTTTTTTACATCTTGCTAATGCTTTTTGAGATAGTTTTATTTCTTTTTTACTGGCTGTCATGAAACCTTCAACATTAATTGACTTTCCTTGCATATTATCAGGTTTTTCAGCTTCGTTTCTTTCAAATTGTGATTCAGATTCCTTCTGAGCTAAATTGTACTCTGTTTCTTCCCCATCAAGGTCTATTTTAGCTTGACTCTCATCATTTTCCGTTTTATTCTTCACGCTACTGTCACAATTATTAACCAAATCAGTCACCGTCATTTCCCCACTTAGTATACTCTTAGCTTGAGCAAACGAATCCGTGAAAATCTGAATAGATTTATTACTGGCAGTTTGAAAACCTACATACATAGTCTTGTCTAAAACATCAGATTGGTCGTAAAAGGAGGTTTCTAGTGCACATGTGAATGGTAGATCTTGGTAGCTTTTATGAACTACATAATTATCTTCTTCATCGCTGCTAAATAGAATCTCGTCTTTCAAAATTTCACTTTCTGCTCTTACTTTTGAACTTTTTGGAACTTCACTCATTACTTTGTTTATTAAATCGTCTGATGTTGCTTTATCTAGTTCAATAAATTCTAAATCTGTGTTTAGACTTGGATCTTTCACTGTATGAGTTTTAAATTCTCTATGTCCTACTTTTACATCTTTATTTTGTAGTACAGGACTTGGTAATATATCTTTATCATTTAGTAGAATATCCTCATCTATTTTAAAACATAGTTCCTTATCTAAAATCTGAGAATTAATAACTTGTCTTACAGTTTTCATATCACTATTTTCAAACTGTTCAAACTTTTCTAAGTCAAAAACTAATGGAGACGGAGTCTTTGATTTGATTTTAACATTTTTGTGCATAAATATAGGACTTAGTGGTCTTTCTATGGACTTGTCTATGTCAATGTCTTCTTCAATTTCTATACAATCATGAATTATTTGACTGTATTCATCTATTTGTGTATTTTCATTGATTTTACTTCCTTGACTGTTGCTGCCCGATTCTCTGTCCATAACATTGTTACTGCACATTATAGGGGAAATGAGACTTATGGAATTATCTGCTTCTAAATTATTTTCTATCCTATTTACACATTTTACTGCTTTTTTTATATTGTCATGAATTTTATTCATACTTTCTTTATCACTTAGAGCTTCTACATTTTTAGTAACTTTGTTACTATCTTCAGTTTGTACATTCTCAGTGCCTTTCTCATTCTCTTCCTTACATACATTTTCATCAATTTCCTCATCTTCATCTAAACTATGTTTTTCAGTATGGTGAATAAAGGTAGTTTCAAACTCCTGCGTCATTCCTCTATGAACGTCAATGAGCTCTGCATCTTCTATAATGTTGATGAGTTGTGTATCGGACACACATTGTGTGTCGAATTTTGTTGATGCTTTGGGTACCTTGAAAAGAGTATTGAAAAAAAATGATTAACAGATCTACTATAGATAGAACAGTGGTGGCCGAGAGTGGTAACGGCCCTGACTTAGAAGTTGTAGGTTTATACCAAGCCAGTCGCTTTACTTTCTGTAAATAATTTCATCACCACTGCTCTCAAAATCTAAAAAGTGAGGGGAACATTGTGAGGAAACCGGCACATCCTAGAAAAGAATATAAGACATGGTGACATATACCAACCCACACTGGGCCCGCGTGGTAGATTACAACCCACTTCCTCTCAAAGAGAGGAGGCCTGTGTCCCAGCTGTGGGAAGATTATGTCCTTATTGATGGCAGAAAGGTGTAGTTACGTATGTGACTAAAACCAGACAAGTTTATTCAACTCTCAGGTGATTGAAGAGTCTCTCTAAAATAGTAAAATAATCTTAATAATACCATTTTGTGGACTCCTCTCTCACCAGATCGCACACAATGCTACTTGGTTACAATAAGAAGTAAAGAGGATATCAGGCCAATTCGAAATTGACATTCTTGCCAGAAATTTGGCATATCTTTGATAGATATAGCTAGAAGTATTAGGTACTCATCAAGTTTTACTAGCAGAGAGGTATGCAATGTTATTAAATGAAAAGCATGACTCGAAAACAACTTTCTCATACAGATAACAAAAAAAAACTTACCTCATCATACACTGGCAAGTTATTTACACTTAAAAAATTTGATTTCTTATACTTTTGCAAGTCTTTAGCTGCAGGTTTTTCACTTTTCAATGAATCTGCAACTTGAATTGCTTTTAGCTGCATACTCACACTTGATATCACATCTTGAGGCTTTATGGTATGTTTTTTTTGTTGTTTAATATCACTGTAAAGGCCTAGAGTACGTTTTGTATTGTTTTTTTTCAAGTTAAACTCAAAGTGTTGGAAAGGGTTACTCATTCTCCTGTGTACTACAAGACTGGTGTTATTATTTTTCTATTCAAGTTAGTTATGTTTTATATTGTGGAAGGGTTTTGGTAATAAGTTTTAGCAAGAATTATTAATTAATCACACAGCGTTTTAATAATAGTTTTAGCGCGAAATTAGCTAAAAACACATCTATTTACGTCCGAATCTGACAGATTACTTTAACCAAAACTTACCTCATTTAACTTTCCATTAAACACAAAATTTTTGAAAAAACTTTAATTAAATTAAACAGTTGTGTAATAGACCAAAAGTAAGCTGTTTTAGAAGCATTTCAAGCACAATATTTTCTCAAATTACATTACTGAATTACTCTGTACGTTTGTCCGCGTTAGCTAGTAAAATAATAAAGATTGCGTACAATGAATCTCAATAGTACAAACGTTCAAAAACATGACTATTTCTTTCTTTCAAGAGCACAATTTCAAAATAAAGAAAAACTAATAAAATAAAAAGTTATGTTTGCCCCTTAATTTAAGTTTTTTAAACCTTCAAACTTGTTGTAGTGTAGCTTTATTTGTAGTCCTACTAAAAATGTAAATTATAATCAAAGAAACCTTTTTCCAGCGTTCCTTATTTTATTTTTTATCTATCTCCAACCAATCGCCAATCGCAGTTTCAGAACGCACGTCAAGCTCCGCTACGGCGTTTGTAATTTTCTGAAAATAAAGCGATAAAAAGTATTTATCGACAAATACTGTGAATTATACTTACAAAATTCCAGCATTTGCATTCTCTCCACCGAAAATGGTAAGTAAAGTTATATTTGTGCTGTATTTTGTTAGTGAAAATGGCGGGTAAATATAGGTTACTTTTTGCAGTCCCACACGATTTTGTTGGTGCAACCGGGCCCCAGGCCTGAGACGAGGACGTATTCCGACTACGAGAGCGTCAATGACTGCATGGAGGGTGTCTGTAAAATATACGAGGAACATCTAAAAAGACGGAATCCAAACACACCAACTATTACTTACGATATATCCCAATTATTCGATTTTATCGATCAGGTAAGCAATTTAGTTAATGTATTTACGTAAATAAACTTTTAAAAGGTCATATCTATAATTAGAATCCATATCGATGTTGATAGTACATATGTCGATATTCTTACCAACTGTATACAGTAAACCAAAATGCTCAGCATAGCATTCTTTTTATGGGTCAGTTTTGTAGCCAAGAGCTCTTATTAGAATCGTGTCCTGTTTTTTAGTACCCCCTGGTAGTCCCAGAAGCACTCCTAAATCAAATCTTAAGTGTGTTCCTACTATAGCATAGAAAAACATGTATGGTGATTGTAAAAAAAAATACAATGAATAAAGACATTGGTTTTTCTTTGAATACTGATTGTTTATTTAGGTTTGCTACAAATCATGTTATAGAAAGTATAATTAGGATATTATGTTACCCAGTAACTGGGTTGTGGAGGTCAGATAGGCAGTTGCTCCATGTAAAATATTGGTATTCAGCTGCAGAGTAACCATGGAGTTTCTTGCCGGCTCTTCTCCATAGGAAACAACCAATTGGACCCATGCATCTAGCTTCTGACGTTTCATAAGTGCCCATGTAGGCATATGTGAAATAAAATATTTTTATTTTGTTTTTGCATCCGTTTAGACTGGAAGCCGACCCCAACATAGTTGGGAAAAAGCTGGGCAGATTAAATTACTTCTTTTCTTACATTGTCATTTTGGCCAAGTGTCTGGACTAAAACACAGACATAGTTGAACCCTATTGGTTCAGCAGAATCAAAACCAGGAAAAAAACATTGTGAAAACCATTAAGTACTTACTAGAAGATGACTCCGGGTTGGCGGGTTAACTGTTGCCCACTATCATGTCAAGTGCCTTATTTTAGCTCAGGGTCTAGACAAGTGACAATCGCTTAGAAAGCGTTTCGTATTTCTGTGTGGTGGCAGTGGTAATGGCCGCGACTTACCAAGTTGTACGTCGTAGGTTCAAACCCGGACAGGCGCTTTACTTTGTATAAATTATTTCATCAACACTGCTCTCAAAACGGTGAAGGAAAACATTGTGAGGAAGACATGTGGCATCTACCCGCACCCGCACTGCGTGGTGGTGGTGGATTACGACCCACTCCCTCCCACCGAGAGGACGCCTGTGTCTCAGCAGTGGGGACATTATAGGCTGATTCTGCTTCCCAAATAATAATAACAACTTTCTTTTATTTCCAGCTGGCTGACCTAAGTTGCCTAGTCTACCAGAAATCAACAAACACATACGCACCATACAACAAAGATTGGATTAAGGAGAAGATATACGTTCTGCTACGCCAAGCAGCAGGCCAAGGGGATTGACTTACGTAATAAATATACGGAGTAGTGGACCCATGGAGTTGTTACGTGTAGGTAAATTTATTGAACAATATATATAAGGCACTTTGTAGATTAAAGAGAAACGCAGAGCAGTGGATTTTTTTGTGACATACACACTTATAAAATCTCACGCTTCCTCCCATGGGGGTAGGCAGAAACTGAAGAACATGACCTCCTACGATTCTTACATACTTCTTTTGCTGACGTTCATACATCAGAGAGCCTAGACAAGTGACAATCGCTTCGAAAGCGTTTCGTATTTCTACAACGACTTTCAACAGGATTGACATAGCTTTTCGATAGCTTGAGCCAATCCTATACATTTTTGCCTTTTCCATCATCGTTATCGCTGATAGAATGTCACTTTGTCTAGGGTATCTGGATGTCCGTAAATTGCGACCGTTATGTGGCGGTCACCGCTCTTCTAGGACGTTTTCACGTCCAAAAGTGTATTACTCAATGTCATTCATTAAAAATCCCTTGCTCGTTTCTCTAGTCTTTGCAGGGCTCAAGTCAGTGTTCATTCAATGACATTTCAGCCCTCATAACCTCTTACCAAAAGATATATTTGGTAGAAATAGAAAATGTGCAAAACTCCATGTGCTTACCACTCCAAAATTAAGTAGGATGTTGATACTTGAAGATAATGTCGTTAGATTAATTTACTGACCTACCATTTAGGAGGGATGCGCTAAGGCAGACGGTGAAATTTAATATTTCTTACGGTTTTCTTAAGGTCGCACCCTACCTCAAATTGCTTAGCATGATCCTCCGTTATGCCGAAAATACTGCAGCATTAATTTTGAAATAAATATATGTTAAAGTTGAGGATTGATGCTAGGTTCTATGTTTGGTGAAAACACGATTACATAAAATTTTCTAGATAGAAAAAAAATCCAAAGTTACCTCTAAACAGAACTATAAACCGCTGGTATTCAAAAAATACTTCAAATTAGATCATGAAACTTTGCATAATAACGGAACTATTTATAAAGCAGGTCTTGTTTTTTATTTTTTTTACATTACCATAATAATACCGTAAAAAGCAATTACCTAAACTTTTCGACGCTTTAGAGCCGCTAGCACCCCACTCCGTCTCGTTCTCACTCAGGTCGCGAGTAGTATGGTGCGAGCGGCATATAATCCGAGGTAGGGTGCGCCCTTAAAGTGTGTCCAATCACAACGCGACAGGCGCGTACGATTGCCACTTTGTTTCAACACACCTATACTGACTTGCACTGTGAAGTTTCGCTCGCTAATTTTATTTGACCTTGATACTTCCCAGTAGGTTAAAGGATTGTTGTACATTTCTTTCTGCAATAATGTACAAATTTTAGTCTGAATAACACGCTGTCTTCAAGTATCACCACTTTGTAAAATATTATAATTATCTCGAACTATGTTTTCATTAAATTTTTCGTTGGAATTTAACAAGACTATCTCAAAATTTATTTGTCAAATATTGAATAGCTCTAATATGACACATGATCAGAAAACTGATCAGTTTTTCACGCACAGTGTTTATTTACTACACGTGATCAGAAATTTGACAGGCGATCAGAAACTTTCTGATCAGTTTGTTTGTGTGCAAATAATAATAAATATAAGAATTAAACTCGTCCATTCTCACCTTCACTAAGTATTGGTCAATTGTAAAATAATATTACTTTTGTTTATAAAATTGTGCATTTACTTGAATATTTTTCTGGTAAGGTCTAATAAAATTTTCAAAACTATCATTAAGAATTAGACAAACGATCAGAAGGCCAATTCTCGTACTTTAAAAACATTCACATTCAAGTCGCAATCTGTCTAACTTGTCAAAAATGTTGGTAAATTGATTGTATTTATGAAAGACTGAGAATGCGAACGTTTTTAAAAATTACGGGAATAGATATATAAGGGTGGAGACAGACTGAACAGCGGTCTTCTGTGATTTTGGTGATTAAAAGCTATATTTTGTATGTCAATCGTTGCTCGCTACGTCGTCTTTAATGTTAATGCAAAAAGAATCAGATATCCTTTTAATGTATGGACAAATTAAATAATCCATCAGCTACGTTCGGACTGCGACTGGCGAGCAAGACTTATTGAGTTCACTCAGCTGTGTGGCGCTATAGACGAGAACCTACTCCTAGCAGACATATTTAGTTAGCATAATTCGTTGTTCACTGTAAATAGTAATAATTAGCCATTTCTTTTTCTCAGTTCGCCATTTCTAGTAAGTGTCTTAACCCTAAACTGATCCAGAATACTACAAGCGATCAGTAAATTGACAAGTGATCAGAATTGTTTGTTTTAGACGAATTAAAAAGTTATATCAGTGTGTGATTATTTTTTTGTTAAATTGTAAGTGTACAATGTGTGTAAGTCATTTTTTACTTCCTCATTTTGTTGCTCTAGATTGTTTAAGATACTAAATAAGTACCTTATAAGAGTAAAATACCAACTTGGCTATAACATATTTAATTGTTTTATTTATTTAAACACCCGTAGTTAAATACACTTCGTGGAATATGGTATATCGGGTATCAGTAAAAGTTCGGCTTCGTAAAGCGATTGCATGCAAACCTTTATGAGCCACTAAACTATGTAGAATAGAATATTAGGATACTACTCAGTATCCGGCCAATTTTTCGAGTATCCTAGAGTATCCATTAAAAAAACTCGCTTGAATCGACAAAGTTATTTATTTAATAAACTTATTTACATATTTATTATTATTTACAGTAGGTAAACCAGATGAAAATTAACAGCTATTAACAAAAAACAATTATAATTAAACATTATACTGGAAAAAAATAAAGCTCCTTATTAATTATTTACTTAGCCTTTTCAGCCAGTTCAGAGGCCCTAGACAAAGTGAGATTCTATCAGCGATAACGATAATGGAAAAGGCAAAAATGTATAGGATTGGCTCAAGCTATCGAAAAGCTTATGTCAATGAAATACGAAACGCTTTCGAGGAGATTGTCACTTGTCTAGGCCCTCAGGATAGATAATAAATAACCCACATCCAGAGAAAAGGTTAATTATAGCTTGATTTCATCTCCTGCGGGGTAAGTGCGTAACACACTTACAATGGCAATGACTGTCATTGATAGTGCAACATTACGTTGCTGATTGTTGAACAGAAGAATTTTTCAAACCTATGTAGCAATGTATTAGGAATTTCAATCGAGTTCCTTCGGACTGTGATTGAAAGTGTGTTACGCAATTGAGTAGCTAGGTTCTCATCCAAACATGGCATTAGTAGTTTTCATCAAATTTTGCGACACACGGACACAGGTGACAGGCTCTTGTAGAAATCATGATTTTTATGTATAATGCTTAAGATTACTTCTCCAAAATAATATTTTCTATAGAATCTACAAATAGTACAAATCTTTAAAAAAATCTAATTCCGTCACAAGTCAAACATTTCAAAATTAACCAGACATGAAAATACGCATTTCCGATAAAAAATCTTATATTCATCCGCATCTGGTTACAATTAGCGTTTTATAATTTCTAACGTGATAATATTATCGTGAACGTCCGTCATTACGATAACACAAGGAAGTTAAACGTATTGAAGTATTATGAAGACACTTTTAAATTTACGCTTACCGGGGTTGGTCGGTGGATGGGTGACCATCTTTACATACCGAGACTCCTCCGTGCCTCGGAAAGCACATTAAGCCGTTGGTCCCGGCTGTTATTTGTGGATCTTTGACAGTCGTTAAGTCGTCAGAAGACCGAAAGTCTAACAACCAGTCTTGCCAGTAGGGATGCAAGAAGTGTAAAAAAGTATCGATATATATCGTATCGATATTTAAAAAAAATATCAATATCGATTTCGATATATCGAAAAAAAAAAAACGATATATCGGTGGATGTTTAAAAAAAAAATGTTACCTTATGTAGTTCAAGTTTTATAATCATTTAAATACCAAACTAGGAAAAAAATACTAATAATTTTTACGGTTCTGAATTCCAGCGGTTTTAGTCAGCGGCGACAACGGTGTTGCTATTGAAAATATATCGTTTTTGATACATTTTCGATACTTGATATTTTATATCGATACATCGATATATCGAAATAATAAATATCGCCGGAAAATATCGATATATCGAACAAAAAATATCGATATTTCGATATATCGATATTTTTTCTGCAAGCCTACTTGCCAGGCAGATGATGACTTTTAAATGTTCCGTCCACAATAACTTTATAACGTGTTATTAACGTACGTAACGTACTATTTTTTCCATACATTTTACATAATATCGTTACGTTAGATATTATAAAAGCGCACCTTGAAACCCGACCCAAAAACAGTTTGAAAAGGTCCAAGAAATGTTTCATGATAAAATACTATCAAAATAAAAACAAAAATATTTGACTTCTCTGATTACTGCCAATATGTAAAATTTCAAAAACTTTTGGTAACAATTTATTTACCTAATAATTAAATAATCAGTTAGAATTACCTAAAACTTTCAGTAATTCACATGTTTCTATTATATTTAATTCAATTTCGTACATAACATTTTATTCTACCGTTTATATTTAGTGATAAATTTTATAATTATTTTCTATCAATTTTGATAATAGAGGTGGGCAACATCAAATATTCGGTTAAACATAGCCGGGTAGTCCCTTCAATTAAATTTATTTTAGGACATTTTCAACGCAGGTAGTTGAACTGGTGATGAATAAAATATTCCACTTGTTTGGCCAAATATACCGAACATCTGACCGAAAGTATCCAATCATGCAGAGCCGAATACCGAATATTCACATTCAGCCCGTCTCTATCAAGCCTTTGAAATATTATACATTTGACTATATACTACTTTTAATTACAAAACTTGTCTAAAGGCGCAGTTGACAGAATGTTTGCAGCGCAGTTTTTCGTCAAAGAAAAACAGAATTTAATAAACACACGACGTTACTAAAGTTACTTCTCGCAGGCGGATACTCGGTCTCAACAAAATACTGCAGTCAGCAATGCCCCATAAATTACGATAAAAATGAGGCCAATATAAACTACACTCCCGGACTCCTAAATCGATTCACCGTGCATATTTACATGTAGGTACAGTGCGACACAACTTGGATGTAGCATCGACAAAATTCGTAAAACCGATCACATCCGATTCTGAGTGCGTCTTCAAAATCACCAATCTTTATTATTGCTTTAGGTAAAAATGATCTTTACGCAAACGCAATAACTTGTCAAGTCATATAACCAAATACATTCGTTACATTGATGCGTAGATATTTTCGATGCTACACACAACTTAGAATTACACACAACTTAGAAGTTGTGTGTCGTCCTGTATAAAGGTCTAAAAAATCAAAACACTTTTTCGACTTCTAAAGGCAAATCGACAATAAAGTTTAGCGGCGACAGTTTTGAAGCCAACATACTTGCCACTGTTGCCACCATTTTGGTGTCATCATTGTTCCAAATTTGAATTCACGAAATGCCGGGTGGCTCGATTCAGGTATCCTGAAGTTTATGGTGCCATATTGATTAAATCCCACTATTAGGTAGAATTAAAATAAAAAATATTCAATTTTGACTTCTAACAAATATTTCTATTTATATATTGTTTTACATTAACCTATCTTATATCTTAGTAGATAAACAGATAATAAAAACGTTATTTACAAGTTTATAACAACTTTTTTTATTCACTATAGTCTGCTCAGAAAATAAGATATGCCAAATTATTAACGTTTACATAATCAGCCTATAAGTTCTTAGCTAAGTAATAACAGCCGCACGGGTTGATCCATCAGGTTAAGCTACGCTTGCCGGGGTTGGTGCGTGGATGGGTGACCTTCACATACCGAGACTCCTCCGTGCGTCGGAAAGCACGTTAAGCCGTTGTGTTTGTGCGAGCGAATTTTATCCCGTATACCGCGCGGGTTTCGTTCTTATAACACAGTTTATATTACAATTTATTTGTCAAGAAGTATGAAACGTTAATAATTAGAGCGTTATAATGTTCGACCATCGTACTCTGACGAATCACCTGGCGTAGGGCTGAGTCTCAACAGATCGCAGCACGACGCTACTCTTGGATATGTCACAAAAACTATTACAAAATGAACAGACTATAGTAATCATAATTAATAACTATTAAACATTCCAAATTAATACTAAGAGATATCTTTTTACGATTAATTCTTTATAATAATATTTGTCTTTTTTACTAGAAATTGGTTAATTCGATTCGGTTTGAAAACCGAGACCGTACGCTATTTCTGAATCCTGCAGAACTTTTGGCGTTCATTTATTTCCTAATCTGTGTTATTATAATACTATTTAGTCTATAAAATAGGCCAAAACCAAGAATTCTATGTATAGACGCTTTGTTTCGAAAAAATAACGTTTTGAAGGCGTGTTCAAGCCAACTCCCTATGGACACGCAAATAAACCGCCGCCGGCGACGCACCCATACTACGTTGCGCCATTTCAAGCGAGCGCCAGTCTTCGTGTGGACACACCGCGCTCAACCAAACGTTGCTCTGTAAATCAAATCTTTTCGAAAGTACATGTAGAACTGTACAAAATTAAACTAATTTAGCTGCGAATTTATTTTTTTATTAAAATCAACACTATTTTTCGGCGCCACGAATTTTTGAAGTGAAAACTACTTTAGGCGCGTTGAGCAAAAATCATGGAACTCGCGTCATCGTCACGCTTGAAGTGATTTGTTTTTTTTAGCGCCATCTACCGTCTACCGTTTGAATTGCGTTAAGGTTACGCATTGTAGCTTAGTTGTCACTTCTATTAGCAGTCCCCAAAGACTGTCCCGCATGTTTTTGTACTACAGTCTCTAGCTAGACGCTACAGGCGCGGCGCGGTAATAACGAGCTGCTCTGAGGAATACCAGACAAAGGCATTGCAGCTGTATTACCATTTCAGAGACATTACTGAATATCTCATTTACAGGTCATCATCATCTGCCTAGCCTTTTCCCAACTATGTCGGGGTCGGCTTCCAGTCTAACCGGATGCAGCTGAATACCAGTATTTTACATGGAGCGACTATTATTAGTATTTTACAGGTACGGTACCAATACCCTTGAAACTGGTACATAGCAACGCTGCTTGGAGGCAGAAATAGGTATGATGGAAGAACTTTAGAGGTATGACGAACAGAGTGTAAAGTTTACTCATCCTCTTTAGAAAAGGGACGATCCTCCTCAGACGGGTGTTGTATCTAGTGGGGTATTGCCAGACGATCGATGTCGGGACGTTGTATACATTATGCAAGGGTAAACACCGTTGTCACTCAAACCATGGGTAGTTGACTTAAATATAAAAATAAATGATCCAGTAACAACAAACAAAAAAATCTTATTTTCATTCAAAAGTAAATATCCGTCACTGTCCTTATACTCATGGATACGCGCTCGAGAGAGCTGCGAAACGGCTGACTGAAGAGGGGCCGCGCGGTCATGTAACGTCCCGCGCGCCCCCGCCAACCTGCGTCCGCCGTGTTGAGACGCAAGTTCGTTGCCCTTGCGTATATATTCTTGAGGAAAAACGGAGATTTAAAAAAAAAAAAAAATGGTTGTTTTTTTTCATTGATTTCACGTTCTATAAATGAAACCAAACCACTGGTTTCAAGGATAACGGTGTTTACACTAACACCCTGTATATGCTAGCCGCGCGGTACACCCGCCTGGCGCGATGCATGATTTTGCGTGACGTCAGCGCGATGCGTAGTTCGCATGTGGCGATGTCGATTTCGCCACATATTTCCCCGGATAAGCTTCTTCACAAAAACACCCTCTACTACAAATTATTTTTTTTTTCTTCGAAACAAAGCATTCTATACAATGTCATCATTGCCGAAATCTCCCGTCTTCTGATATGGTAGATAAAACTTAAGTCTGTTTGCATTCAACTTTGTACCTTATTCCTTTCAGAATAAGGTCTATTCCGAATCGCTTACTTGCACCTTTTTCTTCCTCTTGCCTTTGGGATGCATTTTGTAGACGTGTTTTTGAAGATCTTTTAGTTTTAAATATCTGTGAACAAAATAATAAATATAGTTAAGGGGGATGCTGCGCCACGCCAAGGTATCCCGTGAAAAAAAATTAGCTCCATTTTTTAAAACTTTTCTTGCTAAATATGAATAGGTATAAAAGTTTTACAATGGTACAAAATGCGCGCCATTTGTTTTTTTTTATTTGTCGGTTTTATTCAGCCGATTTGTATTGGCAGCCAGTATCTTTTTGTTCTACTGCATACCAAAATTTTATATTAAACTAGACATTAAACCTCTGTGTTAAATTTATATCTAAATAAAAAATGAAAAACAGTGCAACAATGAGATTTCATATAACATTTCTGCACTGTTTTGGTTCTAAGCCAAAAATAAGTCCTTTGTGATCGGTTTGTAGTGATTAATGATAACATTACTACATAGTTGAAAGAAAAAACTTTAACTTACTTGCAAGAACACTGTTTGCAAGGAAACTTGAAGTCTTCAGGGTTTCCGTGGAGCCTCAGCTCGTGCCTATCCCTGATGGATTCCGTTGAGAAGTTGCGCCGGCATACATTACATTGATAGGGCTTCGCTGTGTTGTGAGACTGAGGATAAAAAGAAAATGGCAATAAATATTTGAATGACTTTACTGTTCAGTATCCAAATACTTTAGGAGTTATAGGAAATTAATGAAGGCTTCCACAGTGTATTAATTGTTGCCCAACTATGTTGGGGTCTGCTTCCAGTCTAACCGGATGCAGCTGAATACTAGTATTTTACATAGAGCGAGTGCCTATCTGACCTCCACAACCCAGTAACTGGATAATACGATACCCCTTGGTAAGACTGGTTGTCAGACTTTCGAGGCTTCTGACGACCCGTAACGTCTGTCAAAGATCCAGGAATGACAGCCGGGACCAACGGCTTAACGTGCTTTAAGAGTCACGGCGGAGTCTCTGTATATAAAGATCCATCCACGGACCAACCCCGGCAAGCGTAGCTTAACCTGAGGGATCGACCCGTGCGGCTGTTATTACTTAACCACGTCCATAGTAATATATTTTATCCCCGCTACTATACAGCATTACTTTAAATCGAGATGTAGCACATGATGCACGCAGTCTTGAGTTTTTAAAGAAAAGCACAAAGCGGCTATATCCCCGCGTTAGGCTGCCTTTCCACCAGAGATGAGCGAGGATGCGTAGCAAGGAATGTCCGTAAATCTAGCCAATAACAACGCTAGCTTAGCTCAAGCTATGACAGTGAAGCGATGATATTGGTTAGCTTCACACACATCCCTCGCTACGCATCTTCGCTCATCTCTGGTGGAAACGCAGCCTTAAAGAGGAAATTAGTAAGAGGGAAGTGCGTGGGTTCGAACCTCACCCGTTGCACTATTAACAATAGCATAATAACATCTTTAAAAAACTAGTCAGAATAGTTATAGGAATACTAGGAATAAATAGTCATATTTATGCTCAAGTATTAGGGCGCACCCTACCTCAAATTGCTTAGCTTGATCCTCCGTTATGCCGAAAATACTGCAGTATTAATTTTGAAATAAATATATATTTTAAAGTTGAGGATTGATGCCAGGTCCTATGTTTGGCGAAAACACGACTACATCAAATTTTCTCGATGGAAAAAAAATCCAAAGTTACCTCTTAACAGAAATATAAACCGCTGGTATGTAAAAAATACTTCAAATTAGATCATGAAACTTTGCATAATAACTGAACTATCTATAAAGCAGGTCTTGTTTTTTATTTTTTTTAAATTACCATTATTTTCACCGTAAAAAGCAATTACCTAAACTTTTCGATGCTTTAGAGCCACTAGTGCCCCACTCCGTCCTGTTCTCACTCGTGTCGCGTGTAGTATGGTGCGAGCGGGATAAAATCTGAGCTAGGGTGCGTCCTTAAACACTTACCACTTTCAAATGTCTCTTGAGACTAGAATTAGTTCCGAAGCTAGTGTTACAGATATCACATGTGTATGGTCTCTCGTTACGATGTGTTCTTTCGTGTACCTGAAATTATAACAAACAAACAAATAAATCAATCAATCTGCCGAGCCTTTTCCCAACTATGTCGTAAGACTGGGTGTTAGAATTTCGGCCTCTAAAGATCCGTAACGACTGTCAAAGATCCACGAATGACAGCCGGGACCAACGGCTTAACGTGCTTTCCGAGGCACGGAGGAGTCTGGGTATGTAAAGTTGGGCACCCATTCACGGACCATCCCCGGCAAGCATAGCTTAACTTGTTGTATCGACACGTGCGGCTGTTATTACTTAGCCACGAGCTCCTACGAGCATGAAATTATAACAAACAAAGAATGAGTCCCCACAAAAATTCTATAATACATTTATATGACCGAGAGGGTAGTTCTTTCTCTTCGTTATCATCAGCCATATTTGATTTCACTAATCAAATTTGAACGAAAAAGTATAGGGTAAGTTCGTCTAACCTTATGTTAAACTTCCGGGCACGTTACTAATATCATAACCCCTTCTTTTGGCGTTACCGTTGTATAAATCTCACCTGTAAACTATACGACTCAAAAAATCCCTTCCCGCAGTAAGTACACCTGTAGGTCGCGCCACGCAACATTCGCTCGTGAGTTTTCATATGCATCTTCAGGAGAGCTTGCGACCCGAACTTCTTGGGGCAATCCGTGCAGGCGTGAACTTTTTCCTGTTGGGAAAATGTATACAAATAATCAGCCTAAAATGTTCCCACTGCTGGGACACAGGCCTCCTCTCGGTGAGAGTGGGCCGTAACCACCCAGGACCAGTGCGGGTTGGTAGATGTCAAATGTCTTCAATTTTTTTGGTTCTAAGACATGCTGGTTTCCTCACGATGTTTTCCTTCACCGTTTTAATGAGCAGTGGTGATGAAATAATTTACACAAAGTAAAGCGCCTGTCTGGGTTCGAACCTACGACCTACAAATCTTAAGTCGCGGTCATTACAACTGGGGTACCGCTTGCACTGTGAGGAGGTTCCTCGCCTTGAATACCTGATCTTCGTAAGCTTGGTTCTAACCACCTCACTAGGGGTCTAACTTAACTTTTTATAATAAAACGGATATAGATTTTCAAGGTTTCAGAATGGATTGTCGAATATCCGTCCGCCGGATACTCAGCAATTTTACTGGAATACGGACGGATAGTAATTACTAACAAGGAGTTTTCTTTTTAGTGTCCACTAGAAAATTAAAATATTGCTATTGATTGATTTTCACAATCAAATAATTTTTAATTTGTATGTAGTTAGTTCAATTTCAGTTCAATTGAAGTAACAAATTAGATTCTGATTAGGAAACAATATTGTCGGCTTAGTTTATACCATCAGGAGGGCGGCAGGTTTATTTAGTAAAAAAAAAGAACTTTTGCACTGAAGTACTTACCAAGTGAGTGTCAGAGTGCTTAGCCAGCGAATGCGAGTACTTGAACCTCTTAGGACACTCGCTACACTGGTAGCCGAGCCCCGAATCCGCTGAGTGAGTCGCTAAATGCGTTCGAAGAGCCGTCCAGCTAGATATTACTTTGTGACAGATTTTGCACTCTCTTATGCGGGTTGGGTGTGTTCTGAAAAAGGAATTAAATTATAGTTGTCAGATAAAAAATCACAATAATTTTAAAGTTTATTTATTTTGTAATTAATAAGTTTGTTTCTTTATTTATAGAAGTTGATGGCATGGTTGACGCAGTGATTGAGGGATTGGTTCCAGTGATGTGTCGTATATTTGATTCCCGCTCGGAATTATTATTTCTGTGACCAACAAACAGTTGTTCTTGAGTCTACTTTTTGTGTACCGTATTAAAACGTAATAGCGATTCCGAAGAAAATCCTATTTCACTATATTAAAGAACTCACCTTTGCCTATGATTTTTCAAGCTCCCTTTAGCACTGAACACTTTATCACAATCCTTACAGGGAAACACTTTTCCGTCCACCTTAATGTCCGTAACCTCTTTAGAGTTCATTCGCTCTATAATCTTAGCCTCTTTTCTTTCAAACCTCTTTTGTTCTCTTACTTTTGCGATCTCCATTCTTTTAATGTTTGTTAGGCCGAATGTATGCCATTTATTGTGTATTATAAATCTTTTTGGGTGTTTAAAGAGGAGAGCACAGTGCGGACATTCAAATACTCCTTCTGGTTTTATGTCTGTAATTATGATTAATTGGTTGATTTAATAATGAACATACAAAATATAGGCGAAACAGATTTAGGTGACTTTTGTGATAACTTTAGCAACAGGAGGCAAGCTAATTGTGTATTATTGGGCACAGTTCTACATTTGAGTTCATATTGAATGGAATGGAATGCTTAGACCAATAGGACAGTTAAAAAAAAACATAAAACAGCTAGAAATAAAATACCCAATATTTATTCGATTTTGATTTAGATGGCCGGATATTAGATATCCCGTTGAATATCCGGCCGGATACTCAGCAAATAGCTAGAAATAAAAATCATAATTACCATTTTTATAAGAAGTAACTGCTTCAGCAATGCTACAGTCACCTTCAATAATTCTATAATTCATGTGTTCGTCCCTCTCAAACCCATGACAGTCTTTCAAGAACGGGGTGAAGCATTCGGAGTCCGCCCAACTTGCTTTCTCAACCTTAATAACAATACTATTGTCGGTTGTCACTTCTGCGTCTTCCCTTATGAAGTGTTGTGTAATTCCAGTAGGTTTTAATTCTTCATCGTCCGATGACAAGTCATTTTCTGCGTTTTGTTTATCTGTACTGTCATTTTCTGTTGGATTTTGTTCAACATTGTCTTTTTTTGCTTTGTTGATTGTTAAGTCTGGTGGAGATTGTGCTAATGGGTCCGTATTTGAGTCCAGGATATTTGTTGATGGTTTTGTTACCTTTTCAACTGTCATATCAGATGGAATGTCAGTGTTTGTGGTGTTTGGTACTATGGGAATCATTTCAGCTACTTCTTTAGGTTTATTTGATGAGTGAATAAGAATATCTTCAATTAATTTGACTGTATTTTCAATGTTTTTCCGTCTTGTGCTGTTTATTTGTAATCTTTCTTGAGTTTTCATACTTAAATCTATATTATGTTGGGTTTCTTCATACATGTTACTGTGTATGAAGTCGTTGTTCCCGCCAATTTGTTTGTTGTACAGTTTATTTGGTATTTGAGGTATGTTCAAAGGCATTTTTCGCATATTCTGCTCTTTATAGCTTTCCTGCCTTGCTGACTCAATTACTCTCTTATCATAAGCATAATGCATCATATTAGCGTTATGCTCGTTCTGTATATTTAAATTCATAGGAAACATACCGTTTGGGAATGGTAAATCGTTCATATTATTCGCATTCTGATTCATATAAGAATGTTGGAAACCTAGATGTTGATAGTTGGGAAACTGAGCAATTTGCGACGGCATACCTATTGGAGAGTGGTTGTAATGTGCATAGTCCGGTAGGTTGTAGTGCCCGCTAGGTGATGGAATGCCTTGGTTAGCGATTTTGCTCAAATTATTAATGTTATGAGTGATATTCATATGACCACTCATTGGTGTCATATTAACGGGCGTTCCCATGTTAATCGGCGCCTCGTTCGGGCCATAATGCCCTGTGTTGTGCAACATAGTTGCAGTAGTATCGAACTTTGTTCACTTTTCACGTTTTGCCGTTACATTTTAATGTCGAAAACACTAAACAAATAAAGCTAATGTAAGCCATTTTGTCTTTTTGACATTTCAATGTCCACCCAAAAACCGAAAATCGACAAATAATTAGCACAGATAACATATTATAACCCTGTATCAAAAACCGTAACTACACCAAAAAGGCATTAAAAATTATATTTTATAGCTTGAGTTCATTACTTTGTAGAGTGTTTAAAGATTCTACCGGAAACTTTACTGTAAGTTACGATTCAGATTTTTTTTTTTTTTTCACTAAAAAGTTTCAGCAAGGATTGCAAGGAATCTTCTGAGAAGCTTAGCCTTATCACCGCCAGATGGCTATCTAAACAATTATTGAGTCATTCCATTTTGAGCTTTAAAGTCTTACAGAGTAATAACTTTATTTTTTGAACAACATTAAATAAGTTTACCTAACGATTTGAGGCTTTACAGTACTAGTGCAGTTTCGTACTGCTACAGAATTTTTGTTTTCTGACGTATATGTGTATTGTGTAAATGTGTACTGTACTGTATCATTCTCATTCATCGACTCGTTCGACTCCATTCGAAGTTCGATTCCTTCCTTCGTTCTCTTTCATATCATTCATTCATTATTTATTTTCCGATGATAATGGTTGTGTTGTGTTTATCGAATCTCGATTAAATTAAAAATAGCACATTTGGAACAGTTTTAGTGTAATTTTTAATCAAAATCTGTGAACATGGCGCTGGGAGCCTTCGCTGAGGAATATTTTCGATCTATGAACCCCATAGCTGCGAAAATCCACGAGGATATTGTTGATGCAAAAACTTCTTACGAAAATATATGGGAAACGCTAACGGAAAAAGAAAAGGTAGAAAAAACACTTCCTTGACACTTAATTAACTACTTAATAACCATTTTCGTTAAGTAATATGTGAGGAAAATCAACACTGCAGTTTTCAATACTTGCATGTTAAATAGTTAGGTTTACAGTTTTCAAGAGTATGATTCATGGCTTGTATACGCGAAAGACAACGGTAATTACGCTCATAAGTCCAATTATCTTATCCTGAGGTCATTAATTAATTGATTAATTACTAACAATAATAAGTAAAACATATTCTTGGAGAAAATGATATGTATAACTGTTTGAAAACACAACTATACAAATCAAAATAACTAGGCGGGCATAATAAAGCGGTAATTTTTGTATTTATGCAACAGTTTATGTGCATGAATATAAATGATTATGTTGTATTAGAAACTCCACCCTTTTAAGCCACTATGCTACAGAGAGGGAGAGAGTAAATATTTTATAGACAGTAATATAACAAATATATATTTTTTTGTAATGAAATGTCTCCTATTATGTACTGATACTCCATTTACTAAAATCCAGTTCTAATGTCCAATAATGGATAGTTTTATTTAATTAAAAATCATTCATACTCAATTTTCTAATTCATGATAGGCAGCCAATTGATTACTTATTATTGTTTTTTTTTTTTTAAATCTGATGCCAATGCAAAATTATTTTAAATATTATGTTCTTTTATAATTATTATTGAAATGTGGTATTTCTTGTTTTAGAGTGAATTATCCTACTATTGTATAGTAAAACAGGAAATTCACAAAGGAACTTACATTAAAGCTTTGCTTATCACAACCATTACCAGAAAACATCAATTTTTCATTTGTTCCAGACTGAAATCATAAACGAATCTCTAATAAAACCAGATATTTCACTGAAATATGCATTATTGGATACACTAGACTTCGATTTAAACGACCCACCAGTCCGCAAAAATGACTTGATGTCATTCTTCGGACGAGAACATGGACAGAAACTAATCCAAGATGAAAACTCTTCATATAGAGACGAACACAGCAGTCCGTTTCTTTACCAAACAAAGAGCCAGTTGAATCTATGCATTTTAAGCGACTGCAGAGCTTCTAAAGAAGTAAAACCTACGTCCCCACCACCAGTAATGTCTGAGTTGGCATTATCCCACTCAAAAGTGGTATCCGAACTGAAAAATGCTTTAAAATCCCATGACGTCCTACGTAGCACTTACAAAGAGGGTCCGGATAGAGAGGTTACCTCACCAGGCTTCATCAGCAAGTTTATAGGCAATTTTAAGAGTAAAGATGAGGAACGTGAGTGCCTGGTATCACTTGGTCCTCAAACGCAGATTGTGGCTTCGTCAGAGAACTTCTTTAGAACTAATTTCAAGAGTCCGCAGGCGGAGAATAAGTATGAAAAGGATTATAGGAGCAGTGTTGTGAAATCTAGTAGTGGTAAGTTTGGAATTATTTATTTTTTATTACAAACACGATTTAATTAAGGCGCGCGAAATTTTCTCGCGGTTTTCCTCAACCCCGCTAGTCTATCCATACTAATATATGTATAAAATATGGCATCGAGATAGATGGCATACCGGGGAAGGACATAGGCTATATATAGGCGGAAGCTAGTACGCTATACATACTAATATTATAAACTAGCTTCCGCCCGCGGCTTCGCACGCGTGGTATGTCGATAAAAAGTAGCCTATGTCCTTCCCCGGGATGCCATCTATCTCCTTGCCAAATTTTATCGAAATCCGTTCAGTGGTTTAGGCGTGAATAGGTAACATACAGACTTTAGATACTGTGTACACGATTTAATATCGTTTAAAGATTGTAAAATCCGTTACGATCCGATGCGATGCGAGCCGTTTCGTGGAAATCAGCCATAATAAAAGTGTGCTCCGCGGAGCCCTGGGGCTCCGCAAAGCCGCGAAAATATTAGCCTATGGCCTATGTCCAACTGTAGACGACATTGCTTTGTGGTATTTTAGCTGCTTCAGCATCATCCTAATCTCGTACGAATAATTTCAATTTTGAACCGACCACTCAAAAATAACCTCTTCCTTAGAAGTCGGTTAAAAAGGAGGTTATCAATTCGACACGTATTTTATTAACTGTTTTTATTTTCGCCATAATCCAACCAGCCCTAGTGGGAAACTGAACTCGGAGCTTATGCGAGTGCTATTTTATTTTATTTGGGATAATAAACAAATCCAACATAAATATTACACATACGGTTAACAAAACTTAAGTAGGTATTAATGCTGCAGTCCACTGCATTATCCGCAGATAAAACATATTTAATGATCAGTGGTTGCCACTAGACGAGCATATCCAAAATTAACACTTATTTTGAAATAAATAAATAAATTACTAAAGCGAGATATAGCTACAAAACCAAATCATAGAATCACAGAAACAAATTCTCCAACAAAATCAATTAGTGGGACACAGTGGACGACAAAACTGTGAACAATCAATCCATTTTGTTTCACTGGTGGGACAGATTGGTGGGAGCAAAGTGGAATTCTATGAAACACAGTTCCTTTTTGATTATTATAGGGCTCCGTCAAATATTTCCATTTCCAAAAGGGTTCCATGGCCATAAAAGTTTGAGAACCATTGCTTTAGATTATACAACTGTTATTCATGCATTCTGTAAGCAATTACATAGGTCCGTGTAAATGTGTTTTATACAGATTATGTGCACAATTTATACATGAAGAACGCGCGTCTTTATTCTTAACTACGTACTTACGATGTTTATTTATTGTGTAACTCTCGCGGGAGCTGCATTATAATACAATTAATTCCTTGCACATAGTGTTAAATATTGATAAAGGAAACGCTACATAAATACGTGGGATTTTTATTAATTTATCGTGTTTGCTTATTTTATGATAATCTAAGGATTGCGGACCGCATGTGCTTTAAAGTTGGCAACGTTGCAAATAGCTGTCAAATATTTACCTGTTTTTACCCGGCTGCCCCAGAAAGAGGGTAATTTTTTCGATTTCTTTGGCACGTACGCTCTGTAGCCTAAACGGCTTGATGGATTTTAACATACGAGGTGTCGTTAGGTTCGTCTTAATTGTGGGAGTGTTATAGGCTATATATTTTTTTATATACTTCATCTGCAAAAGAAAAAGGGAGCGGAAGGTTTTTTTTAAAAATAAATTACAATATTGGTATCAAATAAAAGCTAGTAATGAGTTAATTCCAAATATATCTAACTATAAATTTATAAACGCGAAAGTAGTATGGATAGAGGTTTGTTACTCTTTCACGTAAAAACTACTGAATGGATTTGGATGAAATTTGGCAAACAGATAGTTTATAACCTGGATACTACTACTAGGATACTTTTTATCCCTATATTCCCACGGGATAGAGACCTACGCGGGTGAAAGCGCGGGGCACAGCTAGTAAATTAATAAAACTAAACAGCTCGAAATAACCCAATTTCATAGGTACCCAATATTGCCCAAATTCTTAGACCAGTCCACCATCGGGTGAAGTGAAAGATAATAATAATATTTTCAAAACAGACATCGCCTTTCAACTACGTACACATACTACACATAAAATTACAATACACACACTGTATGACACACAATTAATCAAAACATTTAGTTAGTATCACAAATTCGTGGCCTATCTCAAACAAATAGTATGAGTCAAACTTTACAATACAATACACTAAGGCATTTTGTTATGTAAATATGGCGGTTCAATCAATCTGCCTAGCCCTATTATGTTGGGGTCGGACGAACGAATGACCACGAGTGACAGCTGGGCAGCAGATTCAGCTGCATCCGTTAAGCTTCCAGTCTCACCGATGCAGCTGAATACCAGTATTATACACTGAGCGATTGCTTTTGCGATTGCGATTTTCGATTGCGATTGATTGATTGGAGGAGCTCGTGGCTAAGTAATAACAGCCGCTCGGGTCGATCCATCAGGTTAAGCTACGCTTGCCGGGGTTGGTCCGTGTATGGGTGACCATTTTCACATATCGAGACTCCTCCGTGCCTCGGAAAGCACGGTAAGCCGTTGGTCCCGGCTGTCATTTGTGGATCTTTGACAGTCGTTACGGGTCGTCAGAAGCACGAAAGTCTGGCAACCAGTCTAACCAAGGGGTATCGTATTACCCAGTTACTGGGTTGTGGAGGTCAGATAGGCAGTCGCTCCATGCAAAATACTGGTATTCAGCTGCATCCGGTTAGACTGGAAGCCGACCCCAACATAGTTGGGAAAAGGCTAGGCAGATGATGACACTGAGCGATTGCTTATCTGACCGTCAATTTCAATTTCAATTTATTTATTCAGTAACAATTCACATTGCGTTCGAAATAAAATCCAACATGAAACATAATAACACAAATATTACAAAAAGTTTATTATTAATAAAATACATGCAATTAAATTACCATTCAAACAAATAAAAAAAAAACAGTATCTCATTAAATTATTAGTAAATTAAACTCAGACAATAATCAATAAAGAAAATATAACACATTATAACAAATAAAACACACACCATGTCAGTTTCAATAAAAACAAAGACTATAAATCATCTAATGAGTATAGACATCTTTCCAACAGGAATGCCTTGAGACTTGCCTTGAATGAGCCTGTGTACAGTATGCTTTTTAACTGAAGCGGCAATTTATTGAATATTTTAACTGCCTGATACTGTGGACTATGTTTAACTATTCCAAAAGCTGGGATGATTTTGTTTCCAAAGTCTTTTCTTCGCGATTTTTCCCTTACCAGTCTATCCTCGTCAGTTTCATAATCATATACATATTTTTTGAAATTATTTAACAGTACAACCACATATAGGCTAGGTACTGTGAGAATACCAAGTTCTTTAAAATATGGTCGACAGGTGTCTTGTTGAGAAATGCGGACAATGGTTCTGATCGCTCGTTTTTGGAGAATGAATGCTCTATGCCAGTTGTACTGATAGCTGTTTCCCCAAAACTGTATGCTATACCTCAATTTGGACTCAATCAGCGCATAGTATACCATTTTTAAGTGTATTATGCTCACTTCATCCCTAAGAGTTCTTAAGGCATAGCAAGCAGATGATATGGATGAATCCAACGCTGCTAATTCTTTCTTCCAATTTAATAACTCATCAATATATACTCCTAAAAACTTGACTTCCCTGACAAGCTCAATTTTAACTTTATCTAGCACAATGTCCATATCATCTTTGTTTCGCGTAGTAGTTTTAAATAACATAATGTTGGTTTTAGTTTTATTTAACGTCAACGTCAACGACAATGCTCATTTGCCGCCACCCGAGTTATCGCCTAACGTCATACGCCAATGTGAATGCCGTTGTGCTATTATGGAGGATTAACCACCTGGGACTTGAAACGGCGTTTCAAGTCCCTGGTGGTTAGTTTAAATAGCGTTACGTATAGTTCCAGAACGATAATTTCTACCGTACCACCCGGATCGTAACTAAATTAATAGTTGAAGATTTCTTTCCGATAGATTTTCGTTATATTGCCAAGAAATTAGTTCGTAAATGGTTACTGGAACTATACATAATAACGCTATTACGTAACGTTATCGTAACGCTATTTACCCGACTACGGCGAAGCAAAAAGGAGGGTTATGATTTTGACCGGTATGTATGTATGTATGTATGTATGTATGTATGTATGTATGTATGTATGTTCATCTGTTCCCTCCTATCTTCCAAACCACTTATCACAATTTGACAAATGAGGTATCGTTAGAAGCGTCGTGATTGTCCGCTGGTTATAGGCTATGTGAAGTCACATTAAATTAAAAATGGCGCCCTCTAGATGACATAAAGTGAGGAACTTAAGAAAAAAAATGGTTTAATCGTACCATGTTGGGTATCAAATGAAAGGGCTTAATGAGCACATTTCAAAAATATATATATTATAACCCCAAAAGAATTTAAAAAAAAATCAAGTAATAAAAACTAAAACCCAACTACGACTTAAAATGTATAAACAAGACACCACAGACAGACAAATTAAAAATCCGGAGTCACACGTAATCTGTTCGATTTATGCCCTAACACGTGTGACTCCGGATTTTTAATTTGTCTGTCTGTGGTGTCTTGTTTATACATTTTAAGTCGTAGTTGGGTTTTAGTTTTTATTACTTGATTTTTTTTTATTTGAGTAACGTTTCAAGTCCCTGAATAGAATCTAAACTCGCTCCGAGTGGAAAGCGTGTTCGTGAACGATGATGAGTCAATTTAATATTATGCTAAACCTAAGCTATTTCCGTGTTTGATTGCTCGTGGCTAAGTAATAACAGCCGCACGGGTCGAGCCATCAGGTTAAGCTATGCTTGCCGGGGTTGGTCCGTGGATGGGTGACCATCTTTACATACCGAGATTCCTCCGTGCCTCGGAAAGCACGTTAAGCCGTTGGTCCCGGCTGTTACGGGTCGTCAGAAGCCCGAAAGTCTGACAACCTTACCAAAGGATATCGTATTGCCCAGTTACTGGGTTGTGGAGGTCAGATAGGCAGTCGCTCCATGTAAAACACTGGTATTCAGCTGCTTCGAGTTAGTTTGGAAGCCGACCCCAGTAGTTGGGAAAAGGCTAGGCAGATTGATTGATTGATTTCCGTTTGGTATGTATGTATGAAGTTTTTCATAAAAACTTCATACATACATACCAAAAAAATACCACAGATGAATTCAGATGGCTCAATCCGTAAACCTTTTATGATCTTCCAGATATCTCCGAAGAGAACCGCGGCCTCCTGTCTTCCAGTCAAGCATCTTCAGGGACGGACTTCCAGTCAACGGAGACTTTGACTGATTCTGTGCCGAAGACTGGATATGATTTCCTTGATAACTGGTAATATTTATAAGGTTTAAACTGTGTAATGATTAAATGTTTGGTATATTTCAACGGTCGTTCATTATAAAGGGGTTTGGTGCTTATGTCTGTTGTAGTATCTAGGAAATAAGCCATTCAGGTTCCTAAACTAAAGTTTAGAAACGTGCCGCCTCGATAGGGGTAGGGGGGAGAGGGGTTAGGGTAGAATCGAGGTGCCCCAAGTCCTGAGCTCGCTTCGCTCGCTCTCACATCCTAATCGCCTGTCCACGGGACATACGCTGCAGCAAATTTTCCCGCGGTGCGAACGGCGAAGCGTATTCTCATTATCGCGGCGATTTTTTGTCGCACGCTGGATTTTTAACGCTCTGCGTAGCGCGAAGAGTTGAAAATCCAACAGTGTGTTTTTTCGACGCGCTGGGTTGCACTCTGTTGGATTCTCAACGTTCGACTCAGCACCGAGAGTTAAAATCCAGTGAGCGATGAAATCCTGCCAGGGTTGCGGGTTAGTCCGAAAGGGATACCGGGACCTTGGCAACAGGCAACTGAAGGAACACGGGTGGGTTTTAGTCAGTAAAAGTCTGACACGCCCTTCCGCTCCGCCCAGAGCGGGAGAAGTCATTGGATGATTTCCGACCCTAAAAAAAAAAAAAAGTGAGCGACGAAATCCCGCCGCGATATTAGACCTTTCGAACCTCAAGGACGAGGCTGGTAGCAAACTACTGTTACTCATTAAATTTTGTTAAAGAAATGCTAAGCATACTCATTAAGGTTGCACTAGTCGACGGCTCGAACTCGTTGGTGCGCGTGGCTAATATGCATGCTATTAAAGTATAGTTATTATTTATTTAGGGACATAGACGATGATTTATAACGAAAACGAGCGCATAAAATTTCATTAACAGAGGGCCTAGACAAGTGACAATCGCTTCGAAAGCGTTTCGTATTTCTACAACGACTTTCAACAGAATTGACATAAGCTTTGTCGATAGCTTATGTCAGTCGTATAAATTTTTGCCTTGTCCATCATCGTTATCGCTGATAGAATGTCACTTTGTCTAGGGCCTCAGACCTTTGGGCGTATAGACTCTTTTTAATAAATTATCTATCCCTGTACGGTTTTTATTTGGCCATTTTCACACTACATAAGTTATTTATTGACGCCCGAAGACTGAAATACGCTCATTACGTCCAAACCAATATATTGTTTTCCAATTCTGCTTCAATACATGCATAATGACAAGACAAATTCATATAATTGTTAGTTTTGAACATACACCGTCTAAGAGACGGGTCATCACCATACTACGTTTGTATTAGGCTTGCAGAAAAAATATCGATATATCGAAATATCGATATTTTTTGTTCGATATATCGATATTTTCAGGCGATATTTATTATTTCGATGTATCGATATAAAATATCAAGTATCGAAAATATATCAAAAACGATATTTTTCAATAGCAACACCGTTGTCGCCGCTGACTAAAACCGCTGGAATTCAGAGCCGTACAAATTATTAGTACTTTTTTTCCTAGTTTGGTATTCTATGATTATAAAACTTGAACTAAATAAAAAAAAAAACATTTTTTGAAAATTCCACCGATATATCGATTTTTTTTTTCGATATCGATATTTTTTTTAAATATCGATACCATATACATCGATACTTTTTTACACTTCTTTCATCCCTAGTTTGTATGGAAGAATGACCGGCTAGTGTAACCTTAACCTCCTTAACTTGGACTTATAAGGACTTAACCTCCTTTTTTAAAACTAACCCAACTAGCAGATGACTCCTACGCATATCTAAAATACGTGGAAATATACTTAACATTAGTCATACCTACTCATTATGTTATAACATTTTTGTAAGTCAATTTTCTAAGAATTTCGTCTCGTAGAAACTTGTGTATCTGTATGAGTCAAAATGTCTATATAAGATTTGTAATGCTTGATAAGGAAAATGCTGGCATTCAACTTGGCATATTTGTTCAAATATTTGCGTCATTTCATCCAAGGGGTATCGTGTTACCCAGTAACTGGGTTGTGGAGGTCAGATAGGCAGTCGCTCCATGTAAAGTACTGGTATTCAGCTGTATCCGGTTAGACTGGAAGCCGGCACCAACATAGTTGGGAAAAGGCTAGGCAGATGATTCGCTACATTTGCTCATTACAAAATGTACCATAACTCGAGTCGAATAGTTTATTGATGAATGTTTCTTTTTTCTGTAAGTAGGTTTGTACAAACACTTTTTTTTACAGGTCGAAAATAATTTAAGAACAACATTTGGTCGATGTCTCCTATATAACTACTCTGAGAAGAAAGACAGAAACAAACTCAGAGGTCACAGACCACAGTCTCTTTTAAAGTCGAGACATGATCTCGGGCCGATCATGTGAAGACCATGTAGATTTCTGACAATTGCGTGCACTAACTGGACAGGTCCACTCAATCTGTTTGGTTCTTTCCTCAAAATACCATTTCAGACACCAACCTGCGTGGTCTTCCCATGATCTGACCAAGATTATTTCTGAACTTTAAACGAGACTGCGACCTTTGAGTTTATTTCGGCGTTTCTTCAGATAGGAAACGCCGACCTCATTTAGTTTTTAAAATGATTGACGTGTAAAAGTGTTTGCACAAAACCTTTTTGAAGAATTAAAAATCATTTCATTCCATATTAGTGTCTGAAATGGACTTTTATTTCACACCAGCTTCCACCCGCGTGGTATGTCGATAAAAAGTAGCCTATGTCCTTCCCCGGGATACCATCTATCTCCATGCCTATCGAAATCCGTTCAATGGTTTAGTCGTGAAAAGGTAATATACAGACAGACAGACAGTGTTACTTTCGAATTTATAATATTAGTATGGATTAATGAAATGTCGTGAATGTTTTTGAAATACACCGAGTGAATTGCCGCCATTAGAGATAAGTACAGAATATATCGCGAATGTCAATCTGAAATCGGCAACACACAATGTGCAAGCGCCTTGATGTATGCTCGATTGCTCGATCCATCTCTATGAATTCAAGGGCGGATCCACATGGGCACATGGGCTAGACGGATAGAAAATGGTGCTAATTCTGTTGTTCACAAACTAAACTAAATTTAAGTTCAGTGCATCTTTTGTTTTTCTATTTTATTAAGAATAGGACGGAAGATAAATTTTAGTTTAGTCCTGTCAAATTAATCAGCGCCTGAAGTAAATTGACGTAAGTTTAGTAGGCAAGTTTTTGATCACGTCTAAAATTATATAGAATAGTGACAGGCGCTGATTAATTTAACAGGACTAAACTAAAATTTATCTTCTGTCCTTTTCTTAATGAAATAGAAAGAAAAAGATGCACTGAACTTAAATTTAGTTAAGTTTGTGAACAACATAATCGGCTCCAGTGTCTCCCATAATATCTTGTATTGCACTATGCTTATTATGGGTTTTTTGATGAAGATCATAGCCTACTTTTACAGCGTTCATCATTGAAGCAATGTCTTGATAGATATGCATGCAAGCCAGTCCATTCAGACGATTCGATTTTATTTTGGGGCAAATGCCCCTGTGCTCCCCGCCCTGGATCTACGCTTCAGGTGGTCCTAAATTGAGACAATTAATTGCTGATGATAAACACAGGTTTTTATTTGACCTTGCAAAAAACTTTGTATCTCAGTATTGAAATACAGTAGTAAATAAGATTTATAAAAAATAGACCAGATTTGTAAAACACTTTAGTCTTGATTCCGTCTCTTGTTTTATTTGCGAGAAAGAGATAGCAATAGTTAAGTTGATACACGACTGTTTTAGAACCTATGTATGCATCGATCACTAATAAAGAACTAGATACACAATCTCATACAAAAGTTCTCTTAAAAATGTCGCCAATTGTGTTTAGTTAAAATAAATATACATTAATGTAATTTCAACCTTACCTACAACGTTTAAAGTCGTATTCACAAAGCTATTACAAAAAGCAATAAAATTTTACGACCGGTACTCACTGCTCAAGATACATCAAAACAACTTCAACCTTATACGCATGCTTTAAAGTAACAATTACTAAGTGCCAAAAAAAAGTAATAAATTTTACAACCGAGGCTCGCCGCTAGGACAAGGAACGAATGGAGACGAACCAGAACAATATTTTTTGTTTGTACTGTAAATTATTATGTATGGTATTTTTAACATACTTCAAAAAAAGGAGGAGGTTACTCAATGCGTCGCGTATTTATAAATATATAGGTTTTTTTTTGTATGTTTGCACACCACCGATAACTCGAAAACGGATCGACCGATTGAGATGATTCAAACGGTATTACATTAGGTTTGTTCCCAAGTTGGTCCTTTTTACATCTAATCCTTGTTCTGATGATGGAATCTATGAGGAATTGAGGGAACGCCTTAAATATTAAAGGCATACAATTAGCGATTTTGGTATTTTTTGTAACAAATCAGATCTTCACATTCAGAAAATATCATTTCGTGAAGTGGAAAAATAAATAAATGGTGGTGAAATAAATAAATGTCACCACATTTACTTATTAATGAATCTAAATTACTTAAAAAATAAAAAAAATACAGTAACCTACTAAAAAACCACAAAAAAAAATACAATATTAAAAAACCCGACTCATAAAAAACAACTAACTAGTTCCAAACAAGTCACTTTTCAAGTAGTCTGATGCAGTTGGTGGCAGTTATTTTAGGTCAATTATTCATACATAGGCTGATAAACACATTACCCTTCCTTGCGTCGCGCAGTCGGGTAAATAAAATCGAAAATCAAATCTAGCATAAAAAAAAAAATATATATTATATATAGCGTCTCCAACAAATTGAACAGAGTCAACGTGGATAACCCAAACAATTTAAGTGGGCATGCGCTAGTATGATTAATACGTTTAGTAAGAGTCTTTACAATTTAGCTGCATTATATCGCCTGCTATTTGTTACGACTTAATTTAAAATAAAGTTTTTACGATGATTTCTTGACAAAATATCAGTATTTACAATACAGTGTTAACAATTATATAAAGATAATATTAATACTTACCAAAAATATGAAACTCCATCCTTTTTTAGCGTCCTAGACGTGTGATTTTTGCAGTTTTTAAACGAGCACTGAGGCATGTTTACCGTCGGAGCGTTCGAATGCTACTAGATGAAAAGACCACCCAAATGTTCAAGTGGGCGGTCATTCGGTGAGGACATTTTTTGACGCTGATTGTGTATCTAGTTCTTTATTAGTGATCGATGTATGTATGTAGAAAAACCACAGGATAGTACAGAAGGCGCACTCCGCATTTTAGATATGAAGCTACAAGTACGCGGCGGGCTCGTCTTGTCGGGCCAATTCGGTGACCGTAACGTAGTCAGAGAGCCGAGACAAAGTGACATTCTATCACTGATAACGATGATGGAAAAGGCAAAAATGTATAGGACTGACATAAGCTATCGAAAAGCTTATGTCAATCCTGTTGAAAGTCGTTGTAGAAATACGAAACGCTTTCGAAGCGATTGTCACTTGTCTAGGCCCTCAAAAGATATAAGAGTTACGCGAAACAGACTTCTAGCTGAATATAATTGTAGGTAATTAGCGCTGTGCGACCTGAACTGCACTTTATTGTGTCGTAGCAAGAGTCACTTTTTATTTAAATGTTTTTGCGGAGTGAACCATTTATATTAATCTGTGGCAAAACTACAATATTTTCACTTGATCATTTTAGTATTATAACTTGCCAAATAGTTGTGTTCCTTATTTTTGTAGGAATCTCATTGTAATAGACTGTTATAGGTTATTTTATTATTGATTGGAATACTCATAATATAATTATTATAATATCAATTTAGTATATTGACGGACTACATTTGAATTTGTCCATACCTGAAATCGCGAAAAAAATATCAGTTGTTCCCTACATATGTTCGTATAACTCATAAAAATGTAGGGAACAGGTGATATTTTTTTCGCGTTTTCGGGTTTTGTCCAATAGTAAAAGTTGTTCATAATAATGAGTGACATGAATGACATGTTTAAGTATCGGTCACTAATTACCAGTCACCCAATAAACAACGTGTGTTTTTTTTAAATCCCACATGGTCTCAATAATACCCCTGAGTTATGCTCTGGGGTATTATTGAGACCATGTCAAAGAACCCATTAATCTATCTATTATTCTACAGTTTTGGCATACTGGAGATAGAATAACCTGTCTATGGTTTTAACGTCCCAATAATCTGTGAGAGACTAGGAATCTTATGGAATGTGACACTCCGTTATGCCGAATTAATTTTGAAATAAATATAATATGTTAAAGTTGAGGATTGATGCTAGGTCCTGTTTGGCGAAAACAGGATTACATAAAGTTTTCTCTATAGAAAAAAAATCTAGTTACCTCTAAACCGAACTATAAACCGCCGTTTAAAAAAATACTTCAAATTAGATCATGAAACTTTGCATAATAATGAACTAACAATAAAGGTCTTGTTTTTTTTTAATAACCATTATTTTCACCGTAAAAAGCAATTACCTAAACTGTTCGAGGCTTGAGAGACACCAGAGCTGAGTGAGAGCGAGACGGAGTGGGGTGCCCACTCAGTCTCGCTCTCACTCAGGCCGCGAGTAGTATGGTACGAGCGAGATATTTGACGTAGGATAATACGAACTGACTTATAGACAATAGGTTATTGGCTTCGGCTGTTAATAGAATATCTCCAAACTTGTATTCGATTCCTCTCATAGCAGGAAAGTACCGAAACTTCGAATTTAAAATTATCGACTAATGTGATGTGAATTTGTAATAATTTGTTTTAAAATTATAAAAAAGTCTGAATTAATTTTTATTGGTATCTGAAGAAGTTACTTCGCAAAACTATTTAGCGATTAGAAGAATATTTGTATTGAGGAGTTTTTAAATCGAAATTATTATTGCATTGTGTGCTAAAAACTCTTTTTCTGAAAGTCTAACCAAGGACTAACCTAACTCACGGATCGTACTTGTGAAGTAAAGTTAGCGTTTGAAACGAATATGAACCTTATTTTTATATTAATAATGTTGATTTTCATATACGCGATATGTGAGCAAGCGTTTCATTTGAATATGAACATTAATGATACACAAAATAATGTTCACATTCGTGTGCGACGGTTACGTAATGAAGTTTTGATAACTAATGAATTGAATAAGACTTTCAGTAAACGGATAAGGATCGACGCAGCGCTGTTTTCACTGATAAACAAATACCAATCTTGCGCTAGTGGAAATAAGTATGAAAATATAAAATAAAATATAATATAAATACCATTATTCCGAAAGAACATGCGGACAGAGGTACGCTGTTATTTTATTTTCGACCGTATTTTAATTGACACAATGTTGGTAATTGTTTGGAACGGAAAACCACGCTGCACTGCTCGTCATATTTACGTCGGTCTTAAGACTATGTTCTATCAGGCTTGTGCTGCATTTACTGTTTTATATAATTTATTTAGTGTTACAAATAAGATAAATGTGTAATCTATGTACCCAAATATAAGTATTGATATAATATAATTGTTTTATTCCCTATCACTGGCGCACAGTGGATCTTCCCCATAGAAGAGGTTGGACGTAGGCAGCTTGTGAAATCAAAATGTTTTTTTTTTTTTTTTTTTAATATCCTATTTTATTTAATTTGCATCCATATTCTGTAAATAAATACAGTATGTTAACTAACAAAGGGCGTTCCCGTTAACCTGCAATAGTATAGCGTCTATACATGCTAAAAAAATATTACAATTTAAAAAAAAAAAAATTTTTAGTTTTTGTATAGTAAAATATTCACAAAAAATATTAAATTTAAACGTAAAATAAACTCTCTGTACACGCCCACTTGTCACACTTGTTTTTTTACGTTAAAATACAAGTGTGCGTGTACAGAGTGTTTCTTTTACGTTTAAATTTAATCGTTTTGTGAACATTTCACGACACAAATAATTTTTTTTTTTTTTTGTTGTAATATTATTTTTGCCATGTATACACGCTATACTGTTGCAGGTTAACGGGAACGCCCTTTGTTAGGTATAAGCTAAGGTCTGTTTTGTATCTCGTAGACAGATGCAAATGACACAACTACAAATTGAAAAAAAAAAAAACCGGCCAAGTGCGAGTCGGACTCGCGAACAAAGGGTTCCTTGCCATTATCTATAAAATCGGCAAAAAAATCACGTTTGTTGTATGGGAGCCCCATTAAATATTTATTATATTGTTGTTATAGCGGCAACTGAAATACATCATCTGTGAAAATTTCAACTGTCCAACTATCGAGGTTCATGAGATACAGCCTGGTGACAGACGGACAGACAGACAGCAGAGTCTAACAAACAGTTAAGTCGACAGCGGAGTCGGAAAAACAAACGACAATCACTTGAAATCGATGTCAAATTATTCTACGAAATTAGAAAACAGGCTTGCGAATATTTTGACAAGAAGTAAGTTTTATTAGGTGAGAAAATTTTAATTTCGCGAATTGCATACGTTCTATCGTCGCGGACAAATTGTCCATCGCCTCCTCAGCGCCTTGCAGACAAAAATAAAAGTTCTAGAATAAGGTTCAGATAAGCTCTTTATTCAAATAAAATATTTCCATTACAAAAAAGAAAAATAATAACAATTTTGACGGCAAACTTTAAATTTTTACCTTTACTTAAAATAATTACCCTTAACTTAAAATTTGTAAACCACAAATCAGCTTTAATCACAAAATATTCATACATGGATAATCTATTTATTATGAAGGTAAAACCAGGGTACTAAAGACATGTTCCCCCCATGTATATATGGATTTCAATAAGGAAGGGTCCTTGCACACTACGGGACCACGACCACGGTGGCCGTACAACCGGCATTCGTCCGAAGTGTAGGTATTTTAGAATTACTGTCTCAAAGAGATTTTAGATAACATAGTTGTTATAAGGTTCTTTTGGGGCGTAGTCAAAACGGGAACTATAGTTTGACCAAGACAGCGTACAGCGAGAGGCAGCGTTGACGAATGAGCGGCCTGCACTGCCCCCCCGAGAGATAGCTGTACAGCGAGCGGGCGGCGTTGACGAATGAGCGGCCTGCACTGCCCCCCGAGATATAGCTGTACAGCGAGGGGGGCAGCATTGACGAATGAGCGGTCTGCACTGCCCCCCCGAGAGCCACGCACATTCCTACGGTCAAACCATAACGCTGCCATCTTGTTTTTTCAATACATTTCACGAAACAATTTTACAAATGTAAGTATACCAGCAGCGCCCCCTTGCCCACGTCATTCGAGCGCCAAAAAATCAATGTAGCAGTGTATGACCGCATTTTGGTCGGAACTCCTGCGACCAAGATTACGACCACGACTAGTAGTTGTCGTGAGGGACTTACACCCGGTTTCTGAATTGAGAATTTGAATTTGAGGACATCCTAATCTGTACTTAAGTAGGTATAACTTATTCGTTTCCGAATTAAGTTTTTTTAAAGTTTAATCAAGATTCGAGTAATATAACATCATTAATTTACTCAAATTTGACAGATAGCATGCTTAACAGTCGTCAGTTGCGTTTCTGAAATTTGATTTTAACTTGTGAAACGCACAAAACTTAAACGCATACTTATGTATTTGAGAATAATCAGTTCAGATTTGCTGCTTTTCTCAAATCAGACACCGGGTGTAAGTCGGTTCATATCAAATTAATAGCAGGATATAATCATGCCCTTTTCAACTTTCGCAGCTTCTTCCTTGCCTTGCAGGAGCTCAATCAACGCCAAGCCGAACCAATAGGCAGTACCGGGGCCCTAAAAAAATATAAAAATAATTTAAAAAAACAAAAAACCCGACTGCAAAATCCTATAAACGAAATGAGGAAAACAAGCATTGAACTTTGTTTTTTGTAGGGTATTGCAGGCGGGGACAAATAAAAGTTACACCATATTTCATGGTTTGTCTCCGCCTGCAATAACTTTTTATTTCAAGCTTTTTAGTTTTATTAACATGTAGGGTGTTAGTGTAAACACCGTTATCCTTGAAACCAGTGGTTTGGTTACATTTATAGAACGTAAAATCAATGGAATAAAAACAACTTTTTTTTTAAAGAAAATCTACATTTTTCCACAAGAATATTTCACCCTATACGCAAGGGCAACGAACTTGTGTTTCAACACGGTAGGCGGGGCGCGCGGGACGTTACATGACCGCGCGACCCCTCCTCAGTCAGCTGTTTCGCAGCTCTCTCGAGCGCGTATCCATGAGTATCGGGACCGTGACGGATATTTACTTTTTAAAATCTTTTAATGAAAATAAGGTTTTTTTTTTGTTATCCCAGTAATAACAAAAAAAAAACCTTATTTTCATTTATTTTTATATTTAAGTTAACTAAACTACCCATGGTTTGAGTGACAACGGTGTTTACCTTTGCATACTGTATATTTGGAATTAACTGATTACTACCTTTTATTTGATACCAATATTGGTGTAATTTATTTTGAAAAATTTATCCCTCCATTTTTTTTTACTTGCCGATGAAATGTTTAAAAAATATAGCCTGTGGCACTCCCACAATAATAACTCCCTAAATCTAACCGAACGACACCTCGTATGTTAAAATCCAAAGTGCGTTTTTGCTACAGAGCGTGCCAAAGAAATAGACATACATACATACATACTCTCGAAAAATATTTACCCTCCTTCTGGAGCAGCCGGCTACTATAAAAAATCATTCATTCGAAATTACTTATACCTATGTAATACTAGCTGCCGCCAGCGGCTTCGCCCGCGTGTAATCTTTATAAATTATAGCCTATGTTACTCAGGGTGAATGTAGCTTTATAATGGTGAAAGAATTTTTGAAATCGGCGCAGTAGTTTTTGAGTTTATTCATTACAAACATACACACAAAAATACAAATCTTTCCTCTTTATAATATTAGTGTAGACTAGCTACTACCCGCCCTGCGCTAAATGTTCAAGACTCAAGATTCAAGACACTCACCCTGCTAGTAACCACTTTTCCATCGACAACCACTCTACTTCCCTCCACATACTGGTAATGTTCTATGGGTATCTTGTCTTTGGTTGTGGGGTATGACGTCACTTTCTTGTTGTGAGCAACGCCATGGGCAACGAAGACCGTTGGGGCTGTAATAGAGAAATGTAAGACAATTTAAAAAAAAACCTTATTAATTTAGACCAACTAAGGAGCTGTGGCGCCATCTACATCGCCACATGCGAACTACGCATCACGCAAAATCCTGCATCGCGCAAGCAAAGTTTACCGCGCGACTCGCATATACAACGTGTTTTTTTTTTAAATCAAAAAGAATCAACTGACATTTATGTTCTTTTTGTTCATTTTTCAAACAAAAATAATTCGACAAAGTCAGGATTAATTACGTATTTTTGTCCATAAAAAAAAATATGACAACGTCACATTTTCTTAGCTTTAAATATGAATGATTGGTCTGAATGAAATGATTTACTTGTATACTTATCAATGAAATTTAGATAGAGAAACGAGCGAGAGAGAAGATTTTAAACTTACGATATCTTTAAAAAAATAACCGGACAAGTACGAGTCGGGCTCGCGCACGAAGTTTTCCGTACTATCTATAAAAACGGCAAAACAATCGTGTTTGTTGTATGGGAGCCCACTTAAATATTAATATTTAATCTGTTTTTTAGTATTTGTTGTTATAGCGGCAACAGAAATACATCACCTGTGAAAATGTCAACTGTCTAACTATCACAGTTCATGAGATATAGCCTGGTGACAGACGGACGGACGGACTGCACAGCCTATTTACACAGGAGTAATTGGGTCCCGTTTTACCCTTTACGGATATGTGTTTGAATAAACCAATCCGATTTCGTTATTTCCAAGAGATGTGGAAATAACGAAATAGGATTGGTTTATTCAAACCAGAGTTGGAAAAAAAAACAGTTTTTTTTTCAAATTTTATAAAACAAACAGTTCAAAATGTTTTAAACAAGAGTTTTTTTGTTTTTTTTTTACTTTGAGCGATTTATCAAATTTATTATCAACACAAATCGATCAGAACTAATATAATTAATTTCTAAACTATCTAAGTATGTAACAGATACTGAACCAATTACATACTTACACCCTGTACGTATTGCGAATTACCTTATATAAATGTAGGTATATTTAAATAATAAAGAAGAAGTCCCCAAAACAATCTCTCGTCTTTACTGGCGACCAAGTATACCTACATAAGTAAAACGGACTATGTTCAAATAAGGGGAATCCCCAAAATAGTTGCACTATAGTTGTAGTTACTTACTTCATAAAAAATATGCCAAATCTAATAATCTAATCTACTATTTAACCTTTTTAATTTCCTTTCGAGCCATTTCAAGTCCTAAAAATTTATAACTTTTCATTTATTTCCAATATTCGCTATTCAAATTTGATTAAAAACCATATTTTTTCTTAGTGTTTAAAACATTGTTTTATACTGTGATTATAAACAATTAATAAAAAACATTGTTTTATTTAAAAATGTTTTAAACATTGTTTAAAATACGTGTTTTAAAACAACTTGTTTGTTTTATGCCAACCCTGATTCAAACATCTCTCGTCTCCTCTCCTCTCCGCTTTGGTGGATACCGGGCCTTAGACGGCCTTTCCGACCTACATGCGGGCGAAGCCGCAGACATAAGCTATAGAATATAAATGATAATTACCAGCACAAATAGCAGCGAGGATTTTGTCACTACTTTCGTGCTCTTTCAGAATTTCACCGACGAGTGCTGACTTGGACAGACGCTCAGCACCCTCCAGTCCGCCCGGCAGGATAACCTGTGGAATGTAAATAGTAAAAAAAAAATAGGAAAAAAAAACATCCTTCCAAAAAAAAAAAAAGTGAAAAATAACTTTAATTTCGGTTCGGTTGTTTTTTTTTTTGTAAAACCTTTGTAGTTGTGGTACCTACCCCAAATACCTATTAAGGAATGTAAATAAACAGTGACGGGAACATAAAACATCATCCATGTAGGCTAAGTGGAAAAAATGCGTATTATTGAAGCTAACTCCAAAACTACGCAAGCAAAAGTAATAAAATTTATATGGGACCTCCTCTGAAGCATGATATACCAAACAAAGTATCAAGAATCATCATTCATAACTGGCGGAGTAAAATCGCGTAACAAACACACAAAATAAGCGACACAGCCGGGTGGCAACATTGAATCAAATCTTGCGCGATAGATTTTGACGTCAGTGTGTTGCGTAGTTCGCATGGGGGCGAAATAGATGTCGCTGCAACACAATCGGCGCGAGTACATTTCATCCCGCATCCCGCGCGGGATACGCTTCAGTTTGGACAGAGCTATTACATGGGACTTACAACATACTGGTGAAATGTGTGTTCTATACGTACACCTCTCACTTCTGCCTAACCCTGGGAGTACAGGCGTGATGTTATACTTACAGCATCATATATTTGCTTTTCAGCGCGGGCATTTGCTAAGGACTTGTCTGGTACTAGAGTTATTTCCCTTGAGCACAAAACAGGGTCGCTACCGTCTAATCCAGCCATTGTCACTGACACCTGAAATGAAGGAGAAATATTTAAAAAAAAAGCAACTCTCTTGGTTTGTTCACTATTTCGTTAAGTTTTTTTTTTTTTTAATTGTTTTCGTGATTTTGTTAGTTTTAATGTTTGTTTTTTTGTTTTGTTTTATTGTTATATTCTTTTTTTCCCACAGTTGACAATCGAAAACAAAAAGATCCGTTCGGTAGGGGCATACGTAGTGATTGCTCTCGCAAACGGTGAAGGAAAACATCGTGAGGAAACCGACATATCCTAGAATAAAAACACCGGCCAAGTGCGGGTCAGCCTCGCGCACGAAGGGTTCCGTACCATTAACTATAAAAACGGCAAAAAAATCACGTTTTTTGTGTGGGAGATCCCCTTACATATTTGTTTTATTTAAATTTAATTATTTATTTTTGTGAATATTTCAAGCGTCTACCTGTTGCCGTTTTCAATATCGAGCAAAAACGACCAAAAAATTCACATTTGTTGTATGGGAGCCCCCTTAATTATTTATTTTATTCTGTTTTTTAGTATTTGTTGTTATAGCGGCAACAGATATACATCATTCGTGAAAATTTCAACTGTCTAGCTATCACGGTTCATGAGATCAGCCTGGTGACAGAACAGTCAGACAGACAGCGGAGCCTTAGTAATAGGGTCCCGTTTTACCCTTTGGGTACGGAACCCTAAAAATGCAAAGGCATATGTGACATCTACTAGCCCGCACTGGGCCCGCGTGGTGGATTACGGCCCACTCCCTCTCACAGAGAAGAGGCTTTTCTAGCTGTGGGAACATTATAGGCTGATTATGCTAAGCGGAGAGCTGGTGAACCTCGACACCGACCTCCAGGCAGTCCAGGGAAGCTATGCCATCCTTAGGACCGACGCACATTGGCGGCACGGCACGGCAAGGGATTTTTATGCGACGAATAGAAATGTACCTTAATTGTATTATGATAAAATTGAAAATTCAATGGTGATGCCGTGGCGTGCCGCCAATGTGCGCCGGGCCTTAGATAGCAGGCTAGCCAGGGGCAAGAGAATGATTGTGATGCTAACAAGAGAAGTGGAAGATACTTACACCTGCTCTCCTCAGCATATCCACAGTGATGACCGTCTCCATCTCCTCGGCTCCCTTGGCCAGGATTACTAATGCAGTCTTAGACATTACTCGTATATCGTAGTACCTGAAACATAAGAACATAAATACTACCTACATGGGCAAGAAACTCCACCGCCTTGGCCTTTATATACCTACATGGGCTGTGGGCATGGCCTAGATGGGCAAGGATCGTCACGCACTGGACGCCTGAAGGAGGACATCGCCGTCGAGGTAGACCGCGGCAACGATGGTGTGACGATCTAATCATGTTTTTGACAAAATAGAGAGCTTTGGAAGGAGAAGGGGAGCCCTTTGCCCAGCAGTGGGACACACAATAGGCTAAGAAAAAAAAAAAATACCTACATGGAAATGCATAGTGGCGTGATGTAGGAGACTCACAATTGTGTATTTATTAAGTACTGTTATTTACATGAGACTTACTTTACTCTAAATAATTATATGCTATTATGAACCACATTTTATTCTTACTAAAGTAATTTCTTCTTTACCTTGAAAGTAACTAAAACAATCAATAATCAGCCTTATCATTTATCCTACTTCCTACTAATATTATAAATGTGAAAGTTTGTGTGTTTGGATGTTTGTTACTCAATCAGGCAAAAACGGCTGAAATTTGGCAAACAGCTTATAACCTGGATTAACACATAGGATACTTTTTATCCCGATATTCCCACGGGATCGAGACTTACGCGGGTGAAACCGCGGGGCGCTAGTTGTAAATAAATTATAATTATGTAGGTGTAACTTTTCAGTTTACAAAAATAAAATCATTATCTTTACTCCACTTTATACCTAATTAGATAAACGAGAAGTCTTTCATTAATTACAGAATCAAAACTCTTCGGTTCGGCTTCTTTTGGCGGGGCAGGGTTTACCAAAAGCTGGACCGCCGGCCTTTTAGATATTTGGCCGGACACAATTGTAAAGAGTCAGAAACCTGACAACCCTAACTGGGCTAGAGCAGGAAATATAGAGAAATTTCAGGTCACCTTGGGGGGTGGAACATGCAGAACATACAAAATGTGGTTAGGATAATCATCATCTGCCTAGCCTTTTCCCAACCAATTCGGGGTTAGCTTCCAGTCTAACTGGATACAGCTGAATACCAGTATTTTACATGGAGCGACTGCCTATCTGACCTCCACAACCCAGTAACTGGGTAATACCCCTTGGCAAGACTGGTTGTCAGACTTTCGGCTTCTGTCGACCCGTAACGACTGTCAAAGATCCACAAATGACAGCCGGGACCAACGGCTTAACGTGCTTTCCGAGGCATGGAGGAGTCTCGATATGTAAAGTGGTTAGGATAATCAATAACAATAAATTGCTGAGTAAATGGAAGTAAGAACCATAATGATCTTAGTATGCTTTAGGTATCTAAGTAAGCCTATGTAATTAAAATTTATATTTTACCTAATTAATTGAATGCAATACAAACAGGTAAGTACCGGGAAAAATAACTACCGCGCCGAAACAGGTAATTTATGATGGACTTAAGTATAAAAAGTTTTGCTGATAAGATTTCAACAAAACAACGGAATTTCCTGCTAAATATACCATAACAAGTTCTACAACATTAAATTACAGTCTGTTAAAAAGTATTTATTTCATTTGCGGTACAAGTACTTACCTATCTCAAGATGTTGTGTCTACGCACTTCAGGTTAGTTATGTCGATTGTCGACGTCTTTGAACAAACCTTGTTGCAAATATGTTTATTAGGAATTATCTAATTTTAGTAAATCAAAGAACAGCTTACTTTCGTTGTACACTTCTGAAGTTTGGTACCACTAATTGATTGTATTTCGAGTTTAGGGACTTCAAAATTATTCTTGAGAAAACCATGAAGAAAAGTTGACAGTTTTTTTTCTGAAGGTCAAATAAAATTACAAACAAGTTCATCAATCACCGATCACCGCCGGTCGCCGGGAAAACGTCATGAAAATTATTTTTTCTTCAATATATCTAATGGCCTTTAAATCAAAAGCTCCGTATTTATTTCAAAATATTGAAATATTTATTTTTTGGGGTCCTCATTGACCATCTAATGATAATTTTCTGTTTCCATTTTCGATTCGGTTGGCGAAATATTTGATGATTTCTGAACGAATGAAAAATAAATAAAGCTTTTGTTCTTTAGTCTATGGTAGTACCAGTGCTGCCACATAATAACAATTTCCTTTATCTAAGGAAAAAAATACCATGAAAAAGATCCAGCCAGAATCCAATAAATAATCCAATTTTTTTTACTCTCACTACGAAGTAGGTAAATAGGCGCAAATACACAAAATTGCTTTGTCATTGGTCATTCAGTCTTTTTTATATTTTCTTGGACTTGGAAAGGAAACTGGACTTATAATTATAAGGAACTTGAACTAAATTCCTTATAATAAAGAAACCAAGTTACTTGGTTTCTTTAAAATATTTGTATGCCAGTCCATGGCGAGACATGTAGATCATAACCATAATATTAAGACCATTATTGTACCATGTTTAAATGCAAATAAATATATTCTATTCTATTCTATTCTTGTTTTTTATATTACTAACTTATTATTTAAAATGAATAAAAATGAAAGTTTTTTTATATTTATTTACTACTTGCGCCCCGCGATTTCACCAGCGTATGTCTCGATCCCGTGGGAATATCGGGATAAAAAGTGCTGTCTTATCATCTGTCAGGTCATGGTCTAACCATGCGCCAAATTGAATCTAAATCCGTTCGGCCGTTTTACCGTGCAAGCGTAACAAAGAAACACTTTGCGTAACAACTCACTTTCGCATTTTTTATTAGGATTGTATAGTACACAATACATACATCTAAGCATTTTATGAAAAAAAGTCGTTTCTAATTTTTAATTATGAATTTTATAAACCTGGGTAATTTGAATTTGTGGAGTGTACCCCCGACAGATGTTCGTTGACGGCAACTCTACTTGTCTATACTCAGCTTCCTTTCTTCGTTCATCAGACAATCTGAAAGGAAACGAAAAATCATTTTTTATACATTTAAATTCAATAATTCTTTTTACAAATTAACTTTGTAGTCATGTGATTAGCAATATATAGTGTAATTTACGCATTTATACGTATTATAAGTGTATATTTTAAGTCAGTGTTTTTCATAGGTTATAAACATAATATGGGTTCGAACTAAAATTATTTGTTTAACATTTTTACATCATAAATTCGTGTTAAATCATGGATTTTGTGAAGAGAGAAGATCAGAATGTCATTGACGATGAAAACTACAAGTTTTACATTGAAAGTGTGAGTTAATTTATGTTTGTTTGTTTTAATTCAAAATTCGATCGTTTTTTTCATAAAAAGTGTTGATAACGTGACTAGAGTTCCGGGTTTGGTTCCCGGCTGATGTATTCTAGTTTTTTACCGCCAATGTTTTTTTTTGTTATTCATTGATTTTTTGTAGAATCAAGCTATTTTTCATTCAGTTTATGTAGTTGATATGTTCTAAAAGTAAACAATACTTTTTTATCTTTAACCAGCTGATGCCCGCGGCTTCGACCGCGTGGATGTCGGTTATTATATACTAAAACCTTCCTCGAGAACCAGCATGACATGACAGCAGACAGACAGACGCTGCCAAGGACTTTTTTTTATAATGTGTAGTGGTGATTATTCAATGAAATATAAATTCGGTCAAAGAGTCGTCTCATTGCTGCAGCCAGCGTATTCGCCCGCGTGTTATCTTTATAAATTATAGCCTATGTTACTCAGGGTGAATGTAGCTTTCTAATGGTGAAAGAATTTTTGAAATCGGCGCAGTCGTTTTTGAGTTTATTCATTACAAACATACACACTAAAATACAAATCTTTCCTCTTTATAATATTAGTGTAGATTTATAGATACTATAATTTCATTTTACAGTGTATAATTTCTGTAAAATATTTGAATTCACATTGTGAACTCATCATCATCATCTGCCTAGCCTTTTCCCAACTATGTTGGGGTCGGCTTCCAGTCTAACCGGATGCAGCTGAATACCAGTATTTTACATGGAGCGACTGCCTATCTGACCTCCACAACCCAGTAACTGGGTAATACAATACCCCTTGGTTAGACTGGTTGTCAGACTTTCGTGCTTCATATTGTGAGCTCACACTCACTAAACTTTATATCCTAAAAGCAAAAATAGAAAAATCAATATGACCATCTTTACATACCGAGACTCCTCCGTACCTCGGAAAGCACGTTAAGCCGTTGGTTCCAGCTGTCAATCATGGATCTTTGACAGGCATACCGGGTCGTCAAAAACACAAAGGTCTGACTACCAGTCTCACCAAGGAGTCTCTTATTACCCAGTAACTGGGTTGTCTTGAGGTCAGATAGGCAGTCGCTCCATGTAAAATAATGGTATTGAGCTGCATCCGGTTAGCAGCGGTATCCGGTCTGCCTCCACAACACTGGGTGATACGATACCCCTTGGTAAGACTGGTGGTCAGACTTTCGGGCTTCTGACGACCCGTCACGACTGTCAAAGATCAACGAATGACAGCCGAGACCAACGGCTTAACGTGCTTTCCGAGGCACGGAGGAGTCTCGATATGTAAAGATGGTCACCCATCCACGGACCAACCCCGGCAAGCGTAGCTTTACCTGACGGATCGACCCGTGCGGCCGTTATTAGCCACAACCTCCTCAAAATTATCATCAAGTAACAAATATTTATATCTCTCTTCCACAGCTTCAAAAATCACATCAACTGGAACCGACGGACTACCAGCACTCACCACTGTCAATGGAACAGCTACACCAAGCAATGCAATCCTCTGTCGCAAACTCCATCGTCCACAACTTCCAGCTTCCACTCTCACCTCGACAAATGTCCTCATTAATGCTAAAAACCAACCACCTACAGAGAAACCTCAACTTTAATGATATCCCCGCACACTTACAACGGAACTTAACATCAGAATTGGACCTAGTACATAACCTGGCGAATGAACTACCTCAGAATTTGAACAGACATGACGATTTACTTGGTCAGAACCTCAGTAGGAATTTGGATTTATCCTTAGCTCGTTCGCTAGGCAGCGAGCTGGAGTTACAGAATCTGAGCCAACTAGCGCAGAATTTAAACGAGAATTTGAATGCAGACTTGAGCAGAATTAACGATTTGAGACCTGATATTCCTCACGATTTGAGCCACGAGATTGATTTGTCACATCACTTGAACAGGCCAAATATTGAACAGGATATTTTGAGCCAAGATGAAGCGAGAAGAACTCCTATGGTTGTCCAATGTGTGCAGGACGGTCATATGTTGGATCAAAGTTTGGCCCAAAGGTTGGTGGGGACTAATATGAATGTACATGAGAGATTGGACCAACAAAATGAGCATATGCTGCCAATGCCATTTCATATAAAATCTGAGCAGGAAGATGATGGATATGGATACTATGATAATATTAATCCTGCTATTAGTAATGTTGGCAGTTTAAATGGTGAGTACATACTTATTTTGTTTATGATAACTTTTTTAATCTTGTTTAGTTAGGCGTGGTACATAAACAAGAGGCGGGGGCGTTGCACCACTCCTTTCAAATTTCATACAAAATTTAAAGAAGCGGCGAGTCGCGGGGCATACACAAGCGGTGGGGCGCCGGTGATATTTTGCATGAAATATGAAAGCAAGCAGCGCATCGTCACCTCACTCGCGCCCCTCGCCTTTTGTCTATGCGCCTGAAAGCACTCAATGGTTGCGGAAACAGTGGCCCTAGACAAGTGACAATCGCTTCCAAAGCGTTTCGTATTTCTACAAAGACTTTCAACAGGATTGACATTTAAGCTTTTCGATAGCTTATGTCAGTCCTATACATTTTTGCCTTTTCCATCATCGTTATCGCTGATAGAATGTCACTTTGTCTAGGGCCTTATTGCGAACAGTTGCGACCGCGCCAAATAACTATTTTAACTTAGAACTCCTTTTTCGGAGGGTAACATCGATACGATCATGCGGTATCGTCAATAAAAAACGTCTTAGGTGTTGAAATAATACAAATTAACGGTAGCATTATACCCGGTACCGTTGATACATACAAGCATATTTGATGTAATCGAGCGGTAGTATCGATAAAAACGCGTGGTGGACCCATAGAAATATGTACTTAGCAGTCATCATCTGCCTAGCCTTTTCCCAACAATTTTGGGGTCGGCTTCCAGTCTAACCGGATGCAGCTGAAATAGCTGAAGCTATTTTACATGAAGTGACTGCCTATCTGACCTCCACAACCCAGTAGCTGGGTAATACGATACCCCTTGGCAAGACTGGTTGTCAGACTTTCGGGCTTCTGACGACCCGTAACGACTGTCAAAGATCCACAAATGACACCCGGGATCAACGGCTTAACGTGCTTTCCGAGGCACGGAGGAGTCTCGATATTTAAAGATGGTCACCCATCCACTGGACTGGAGAGAGATCAGGCGCAGGACCAACGGCTTTTGAGGCACGGGGGTATCACACCGCCAACGTCCAAACTCAGGGCTGTTACTAAGAAATTCCAAATAGAAAAACACAATAACACTTTGTCCGACCCGGAAATCGGACCCGGGAAGACGCTCAGCGGTCGCGCTTGCGGCCATGAAGCCAACGGGGCAGTACCCGCCCTCTTATCCATACTAATATTATAAATTCGAAAGTAACTATGTCTGTCTGTCTGTAACCTTTTCACGCCTAAACCACTGAACGGATTTTGACAAAATTTGGCAAGGAGATAGATGGCACCCTGTGTAAGGACATAGGCTACTTTTTATCGACATACCACGCGGGCGGAGCCGCGAGCGGTAGAGAAAGGTACCCTAACTTTAAACCAGCTATCAAAATAAAAAAAATAAAAATATGCAGTTTTACTAGTCGACCAGTAATTCACGACAGGTTAACCTTTATTCAAGAGTCTAACCTTTCAAAAATATTCTAATTAAACGTTTATTTTCGTTTTGAAACCCGTTTAAAATTTTATACATTGATTCTAATGGAATATACCAATTTATTTATATAATGGTACAGTACCACAGATGAATACAGATGGTTCACTTTGCAAAATTGCATTTAAATAAAAAGCGACTCTTGCTACGACATAATAAAGTGCAATTCAAGTCGCATAGCGCTAATTACCTATCCTGTGTTCGCAATTTATTTGCCAAACATGTAAACAAACACCGACTTTTAGGAAAAAACAATTGTTAGGTATGACTTTTTCAACAGTACTAGTCAGTCTAAAATCAACTTTTTTATACTTGCTTAAAGTTTATTTTTGTTTAAGTGGAAATAACATCATTATTGGAGACAAGAATTTAAATAGACCAGTTATATTCGCCTACAAGCTATCTACTCTCTTTCTATCGCGTAACTCTTATATCTTCTGACTACGTTACGCTCACTGAATTGGCCCAAACAAGACGAGCCCGCCGCGTACTTGTAGCTCCATACCTAAAATGCGGAGTGCGCCTTCTGTATTCATCAGTGACAGTACAGTCTTAGATATGACTAACTAGCTGTTGCTCGAGACTTTGTCTGTGATCCAGGATGTAAAGTATCCTATGTCCTAATCCAGGTCATAGTCTACCTATGTGCCAAATTTCATCCAAATCCGTTCAGCCGTTTTAGCGTGAAAGCGTAACAAACAAACTCACTTTCCTATTCATAATATTAGTTAGGATGACCCTCTATCCCCCGCGTGGATGTCGGTTATTATATACTAAAACCTTCCTCGAGAACCACTCTATCCATTGGTGAAAATAGCATGAAAATCGGTGCAGTAGTTTTTGAGTTTATCGCGAACAGGACGACAGACAGACGCGGCGGAGGACTTTATTTAATAATATGTAAGGATAAGGATATTTGTGTCGTTTTTTTAACAAAATAAAATGTATGGCTTTACAGAATTATAATCATTATTAGATTCTCCATACGTTAGAATAATCCTCAAATGTCGTGATTTCATAAAATAGTCATTCAATAGGACTATATGAACTTAGAGAGTTGTATTGATGATTTTTATGATTATAATTCTATAAATTAATATTTGATACAGCCGGGAAACGTATTTAGATCAACATACAACCTGGCAATAGCAAAAAACGGAAGAAAATTTGAATTTCGCGTGCTACCCTGAACCATAAATAATCTAAGGCCTAAACCGGCCACAATAGGAATTCCTCTAAAAGCAGTTCATTTCCTGAATCCCAGCTGTCATTTGCAATTCCTCTAATTTGACATAAAAGCAATTCATAATTTGTGGACCATTTTATGAATCTCCATAGAAAACTGTCAAACAGATGAATTATTTCGTAATATATGAATTACACGCATGGACCCCATATAAAATCTTGCGGGGCGGTTAAGCTCGGCCGCTTATGCTGTTAGAAAGATAAGACAGTTAACAGATGTAGAAACCGCGCGTTTGGTCTATTTCAGTTACTTCCACAGCATTATGTCGTATGGCATTTTACTGTGGGGTCGGGCTGCTGACATTGAATCCATTTTTATTTTGCAAAAAAGAGCTGTCAGAGCCATTTATAATCTATGTCACCGCGAATCTCTCAGGGAAATTTAAAAGGATTAATATTATGAGAATATTATGTATGTAAGAAAAAACTTAAATCTTTTTAATAAAATAAGTGATAGACATAATTTTAATACTAGAAATAAAGATAAAATAGATCAACCATTTTTCAGATTAGCTAAAGTACAAACATCTTTTATGGGGTACTGCGTTAAATGCTATAACAAAATACCTTGTGATATATTGCAATTAAATGAAAGAAAATTTATAACTCATATAAAAAATACACTTTGTAAACAAACAAATTAGAGGATTATATCCAAGATAAAAATGCTTGGAAACATGCTGGTCTTGCTCCATAGGACGATTTAGTGTCTGGACAAAATCAAACTGATAGCTAATTTAGTTTTTTATTTTAATATTTGTATGTCATAGCGTTTAACACTCTGTCATTACTTAAACTCACGCACTGACTTATTAGTACTAAATGTAACAATGTTAGGACTATTGTAATATCGTATACTTTTACAATCTTTGTAAATATGTGAGCACCATGTATCTGGTAATTAATTTATTTATCATTGCTCCATTTATAATTCTTTTTACCTTTTGTGGTACAGTAATCTTATTGTAGGTGCATCGTCTTCACATATAATTATATAAATCATGTACAAAAATATTGTAAAACATTTTTAAAAGAGTAACGGTGGAGTTTCTTGAACTTTCTTGCCCATTCTTCTCCATACGAAAACTACCTTTTGGAAGGGGCAACTAGAATCAGTTCTATTTCTTTGTTTTATCGTTCAAAAGTGCCTTATATGTGCCTATTTGAAATAAATTATTTGACTTTGACTTTATCATATTATGAATTTTTACAATGAATCGTAATATTTTCATATATGATTCTGCCAAAGTTTTAAGGCCCCTGATTATTTTCTCCTTTCTAACTAAAATCTTCAAGGTCAAGGCTAGTCAAAACAAGAATCTTTAATCTCTAAATATCTAAGTTCATAAATAATTCATTCAATTTCATTGACGCACACTTCAACGTAAGTATAAAAAAGTGCATATAAAATACTAGTTTTTTATTTGGCGCCACTCGTTCGGGTCTAGATCTAAATTTAGTTTTATTCATGTAGTGAATTCATATTAGGTATTAAACTTGAAATATTTCCATGTTTTTTAGATTAAAACATAGACACGATGAGCAATGAGGCGGTTTTCTTAAAAAAAAACTGCAACCATAAACTCGTTAAAAAACAAGTTAATCTCGCTTCTGAAATGTCACCACAATTCCTTCTTTTTTTTTGTTAAAATTATGTACTTAATGTAATAGTTACGGTGGATCAAAATATTTTGTTTCACATAAACTTACATGAGCACTTATGAAACGTCAGAAGCTAGGTGCACGGTTCCAATTGGTCGTTTCCTATGGAGAAGAGCCGGCAAGAAACTCCACGGTTACTGTTTTAAAAATAATTGGCTTTTACAATATTTTCAAATTACAGTGTTAGTAAGCATGGGAGGACAATGTAGGCCTTTCAACAAGTACCAGGTACTTAACAAAATAGAAGATGTTCAACAAATCTACAGTCCAGATTCGCAGCGGTAGCACTGGTAACCCGCGAAATTAAAATTTTCTTACTTTTTTTTTGCAATTTGCAGGTCGGTGTCAGATTAGATACAACATCTTGATCAAAATATAACGCGACCTTAGCAAATATGTATTTACAGAATTATAATCATTAGAATCATTAATACATCTCTAAGTTACCTAGATTTGTTCCAATGAATGACTTTTTCATGACATTTTAATTTTTCGAACTATCGAAAGCTTGTTTTGTACCCATCTCCAAAATCCCCTTCTCATGTAAAGTAACTGACCACCACGCTAACGTCGTCGTTAGCTCACTCATTCAGTCACAAAAGGCAACAGCACATAGACTTTGAGCCTAAGATTCTTCAGGTTGCTTTTTTTTTCAACGTTAGTGGAATACAACTTTAAACTAAGCAGAGATTTGGCAATCTGGGGCCCAGGGAAATGTCAAAAACATCATTCTTCTAGTGCGCCAAGGAAAGCGATATACGTCCTGTATCCGCTATCTAGATAGATACGTTTATTTGGTGCACACAACATACAAAAGCATCATCATCTGCCTAGCCTTTTCCCAACTATGTTGGGGTCGGCTTCCAGTCTAACCGGATGCAGCTGAATACCAGTATTTATAACATACAAAAGCATGGTTAATTCATAAATAATTACATAAATAAATACCTACAAGGTGCCAATATACAAAAAAATACAATAAAAGAAAACAAGACACTGATATATTGTCTATGACACACTTAAAAAAAACTGAAACATACAAAGTGCGGTGTGCGTCTCAACGTTGCACCCAAATGGGAGTCCAACTCGGCATGTGTCAGGCAAATATATCTGACGCTGATATTCTGCTGGATCCCTGCAGTGACATACGGACGTCGAGCAGATATGATTTAATAATAAATGTGAATATTCGAATAAAGTGGAATGTACATGCATGCATGTTTTGTGCATGTATCTCGTTCTGCACTGCAACAATGATGCCATTATAGTTATTTATGCAACTGTTATATAATAAAGGGTATTAAAACACGAATGTGGGTTTATAGTATCACATGAGTGTTTTAATACCTAATTATATACAGTTGCATACAAGATTTTATCTACACCCATGATATGAATCTTCTAAAATAGTTTCTTAATACCAATATCGAACAAAAATGGCGCAGTACGACGTGAATTCAAATTTTTTCGAATTCGAATGTGTTTTGTTTTTAAATTACGGTGCTTTGTTAGTGAAACGCTGGTGAATGAAAATGTTCTTTTTTTTTAAATGAGTTGCATTATGAAATAATTCAGTACAACATTACACCCGTTTGGATGATATTATGGTTACTATGACACTGGATGTTTTAATGTTGGCTATAAGCTAACTGTTTCAGAAACTTTTAGAAAGGATTTAATAGCATAGTAGATAAACAATTTTATAAATCGCCTTATTGCTGGTGCTTAGAAACAAGCCCCTTCAGGGTTTCCCCGATTTATTTGGAAAAAGTTTCTGCATAAGAAAAACCGCGAAACATCTTAATCAATCCCCTAGTAACGAACATAGACGGACATGTTCAACAATTCGATAAAAATTGACTTTTCAACCTTTGTTGAATATATTAAATATAATGTTGTTATAAAAAGGTCAGACTGACTGGTTTTAATAACACTTGCTATGTATGTGCTGCTTTCACGGCTAATTAACTAGACTATTGAGCGGGTTTTATTTATTTATTTTATTATTTACTAGCTGTTCGTGCCCGGCGTTGCCCGGGTGTTATTCTGACTTTTCCGGTGGATTAACAAAAAAAAACGTTCATACAAACCTTGTCCAGATACGAATACAACAAAAAAAGTCAGCCAAATCGGTCGAGCCATTCTCTAGTGATGAACTTTCTTTCATACATGCATGACAATTGATTTTTATTTATAGTTAGCAGTGATGTACTTAAAATAATATAAACGTGAATTCATGCAAGCCTAGTACTTTTTGTTAGGTTACAGCTCGGAAACTGCACAATTTCTTGTGAATGCATGTTACCAAGAATGCGCACCGCCAAGAATGCGCGTTATACCTAGATTAAAAAAAAAAAAACATAAGTGTTAAATCCATAATTATCTTTTGATTCTGCAGGTCGATTTTGATGAAATAAAGACTAAATGTTACTCACAATAAAGCTTCTTATTATTCAGTAATTCAATATGGAATCCGATGAGTGGCTTTAACGTGATGCGCTCACAAACGAACAAACAAACAGACAAAAATGTCAAAAAATGTTTTTTTACTTTCTATTACTTATTTCTCGCGGCTTCCGGTACTTTTTTTTGCAAAAATATTTAATGTACAGACACGGACCGTTTACGATTTTATTATATGTATACACGCACAGTAAAATACATAGAGATACGACATCATTACATTTATTACTTTTTGGTTTCTTGGATTTTACATAGAATATCAATATCATTAATATGCTTACCTTTTTCCCTACTATGTTGGGGTCGGCTTCCAGTCTAACGGGTTGCAGCTGAATTCCAGTATTTTACATGGAGCGACTGCCTATCTGATTCTGTCCTCCAAAACCCAGTTACTGGGCAAATCAACACTCTTTGGTAAGACTGGTTGTCAGACTTGGGCTTCCGGCTACCCTAATGACTGTCAAAGATCCACGAATGACAGCCGGGACCAACGGCTTAACGTGCTTGCCGAGAAGCGGAGGCGTCTCGATATTTAATGGTCACCCATCCAAGAACTGACCGCAGCAAACGTAGCTAAACCTTCAATCAATCCTTGCGGCTTTTATTATTTAGCTACTACCTGCGCCCCGCGGTTTCACCCGCGTAAGTCTCGATCCCGGTCGGACTGGTTGTAAGACTTTCGGGCCTCTGACGACCTGTAACGACTGTCAAAGATCCATGAATGACAGCCGGGATCAACGGATTAAGGGTGCTTTCTGAGGCGCGGAGGAGTCTCGATATGTAAAGATGGTTACATATCCACCGACCAACCCCGGAAAGCGTAGCTTATGGATATGGATGGATCGACCCAATGCGGCTGTTATTACTTAGCCACGAGGCACGAGCTATTGTACTATAATAGGAAATATGCATGTGATTCACATATGGGTAAAATATATTTTTTTATAAACTATATTACTGCAGAATTATGCCTCAATCAATATTTTTGAATAAAATTTATTTTTGAGCGAGAAATTATTTTTTATAAAGTCCGAAAAAATTGTGGGTAATTCAAATACTTGAAAAGCTAAGAGCGGATGTGACGTAACAATCCGGGATAACAATCAAAATGTCAATGTCAAATCAATCAACAAGTGTCAAGTCAATGTCAAACGCTCCTACAAAAAGGAGTGTTTGACGTTGACTTGACAGTTGCTTGTTTGTTTTCACGGTCTGTGACGTCACCACACCAAGCGCGCCAAATGGAGGGCGTTTAAATAGCCCGGGTCGGTTGGATATTAAAAAAAAAAAATTAATTACTTTAAATTGCTTTTTTGCCGTCGAATTTTTTTTTACTATTATTTGACGATGTAAACTATCGAATAAAAATATTAAAAAAATACATGCATATTCCCTATTGTCACTTCAAAAACGGTGAAGGAAACATCGTGAGGGAACATGCCGTCGAGAAATAATATTTCTCGACGGCATGTGAAGCCAAGTCACAGGCTTACGAACCACTTGACCACACGAAAAAGAAGAAAGACCACAGCCTAAAAACATTGCATTACCAGAGACAACGCAGAAGCGTTGCTATCCGAGAGATAAAACTATCTTAATTCAATGTCGCTTCAATTTGAATAGATAAAGCCTAAGATTTTAGGTTATTAGGCCGTTGCTGACTAGATTGTTATGTCTTATCGGCCATTATTGTGTATTATTGTTACTATGCGAGCTTTTATGTCAATCACCTATCTTACGCGACATTAACCTCGAGTTTCGGAAAGTCTTCTCAGCTGAATCTTACGTGTAAATAATGTAATTTGATTGGCTGATGTGATTTTGAAAGAAAATGCGTTTATTTAGCACAGTGTTAATGCAGATAGAAAACAAATAGTGTAAAGAGCGATGTAAGAAATTAGCAAAGGAAAGTGTGCTTCGCGGCTGCGCCAAAAATGCCAGACAACTAGTGCCTGACGCTGGTATTCAACTGATTTGTTTGATTTTGTTTAACCCACACAAGTCGGCAGAAGCCCGAAAGTCTGATAACCATTCTTACCAAGGGTTAAAGTGTTACCCAGTAACTGGGCTGTGGAGGTCAGATAGGCAGTTGCTCCATGTAAAATACTGGTATTCAGCTGCACACGGTTAGACTGGAAGCCGATACAACATAGTTGGGAAAAGAGATGATGAACTCTTAAAAAACTAAACATACAGTCTTCTTCCTCATCATGTTGATGTTTTCAATTGTGTTTAGCCACTTTTGTCTGTGGTTTTCACTGACCTTTGATAATAACTCCTCTCCGGATACCGTGCAATGGACATATATACAAGAACCCAACATCAATCGTTGCGCAGTTGCACGCCAGACAAAATACCCGTCTGGTCGGAGGATCCTCCCTTTTCTATAGTGGATGAGTGAACTTTACACCCTGTTCCTCATACCCCTAAAACATATAGTCAAACAATCTGCCTAGCCTTTTCCCAACTATGTTGGGGTTGGCTTCTAGTCTAACCGGAAGCAGCATAATACCAGTATTTTACATGGAGCGACTGCCATCTGACCTCCCCAACCCAGTAACTGGGTAATACGATACCCCTTGGTAAGACTGGTTGTCAGACTATCGGGCTTCTGACAACCCGTAACGACTGTCAAAGATCCACGAATGACAGCCGGGACCAACGGCGTAACGTGCTTTTCGAGGCACGAAAGAGTCTCGGTTTAACCTACAGTCAACAAGTATTATTAAATACTAGCGACCCGCCCCGGCTTCGCACGGGCTTGTTATTATACATATAAACCTTCCTCTACAATCACTCTATCTATTAAAAAAAACCGCATCAAAATCCGTTGCGTAGTTTTAAAGATTTAAGCATACAAAGGGATATAGGGACAGAGAAAGCGACTTTGTTTTATACTATGTAGTGATAGTGATAATTATAATGAAATAAACATACTTTTTGTTTCCTATTTCAGGACTTCCCGCTGACCACACGCAACCACAGCCAAATGCCCTTCCAGACAATCAAATGTATGTATACAACACTCACGTTAACGTCCCAGCACTGAATTCCATAGACCTCTACTCTAGACCACAAAACTACGTTCAAAACTACACGAACATTCGCGAAAACCCACAAAACTTAGTCATAAATAGACAGTTTGAGAACACTAGCCCTTACCTCGACGATTTTAAAAAGCTGAGACAAGATGGCTGCCAAAATGGCGCGAAAGAAAAATGCGAGGAGCCGAAAGAGAATTTGAAACCGACAGATCAGAATAAAATATATTATTCGGAGTATAATAATCAAAATTTTGCAGAAACTAAAAGTGAGAATGATTCGAGTGTACATAATAAAATAACGGAAGACATTTCTATGAATATTAAAGGTCAATATGTCTGTTATAAATGTAATGATGTTTTTCCTTCAAAGAGAGGTTTGAAGCATCACTCGAAATCGTGCTCGGACAGCGACCAGATGGTAGAAAAAGTTGGGAAGTTCAGCTGTAGCCAATGCGCTTACAGATGTCAATCACCCGCCATTTTGAAGATTCACGAACGCACACATTCTGGCGAAAAACCGTTTTCATGTACCTTCTGCGATTACAAGTCAGGCCAGAAAAACAACGTCGCAAAACATATACTAGTTCATATGAAAGAAAAACCTTTTAGATGTCAGTACTGTGACTACAGATGTGCCCAAAAAAATAATCTAGTTGTTCATGAAAGAACGCACACTGGTTACAAACCGTTCGCGTGTCCTTTTTGCGACTACAGAACTGTACAAAAACCTAATTTAGTGAAACATATGTACTTACACACTGACCAAAAACCGTTTAGCTGCGATATGTGTTCCTACAGATGCGTACAAAAAACTAATTTAACGAAACACAAGCAAAGGCATTTAAACGAAAAAGAGGGTGAAAAGGTTGACGTTAAAAACCAAAGTAAACCGTATAGGCCTCGACAGAAGTCTGTAAAATGTCCACATTGTGCGTACAGATGCGTGCAAAAATCTAGTATGGAAAAACATCTGCAATTTAAACATGGAACACAAGATAACGGCGAATTTGAACAGGGTTTGAATCTTATGAAGAGTTCAGACGACGTTGAAAGTATAAATTTGAGTGTGAAAAAAGATTTTGAGTGCCAGCAAAAAGATAGTGTTAGTGATGTCGATGAGTCATAGTTGTTAAGAGTAAGGAGCTTTGTTTCCATGAAAAGATGATGAATGTTGCAGTCTATTGCATTTTTTGTTTTTTTTTTAATCTGTGGGTGATTTTTTGCGGCCAGAATTGTATGAAATTGATTGTTTTTAAAACACACGGTTGGTGGCGCTGTTTGGGCAGGACGTCTGCCGGGTCCGCTAGTAGTTGATAATTTTCTCGCGTTTACGATATTATTCGATACGTTGATTTATGAGGTTATACCCAAAATGGCCTTATAATTATATATATATATTTTTTTTAATTCATGACTATGTCCATAGATGGGGCCATATTTAATGTGACGTTACATAGCTTATAACCAGCGGACGATTAAGACGCTTCCAACGATAAGTCATTTGTCAAATTGTGATAAGTAGTTTAGAAGATATGAGGGAACATACATACATACTTGTTTTAGCCTTTATCTTTGCCATAGTCGAGTAAAAAATAAACTAACAATGCAATAGACTGAATACTTAATACAATTTTCACAAAAGCTCCCGAATTTTGCTTTCTTAAATATAATAAATAAGTTTGTTAAAATTAAATAATTTTGTAAATAATGATTAATTAGTGAAATAATTGTTTTTTGAGATTACTCTGCTCGGATTTCACCACTATTATAATATTTTAAGCATAATCTTATAATGTTCCTACTGCTGGGACACAGGCCTCCTCTGAGAGAGGGAGTGGGCCGTAATCTACCACGCGGGCCCAGTGCGGGTTGGTAGATGTCACATGTCTTCGAATTATTTTGGCTCTAGGATAGTTCCTACGATGTTTTCCTTACACATTAATGAATTTCATAAAAAATATCATAGCTGTTATTATGAAATTAATGGCGGGAAAATCCCAAAATATCAATGAATGTAAAACCGTGAAAAATTATTTAAAAAAAAATACGTTTTTATCTACGTGCATAATTTAGGGCTTCGAGCGTTGACGCTGAAAGATGTCAAATATTTCGCTGTTTTGATTAATTTGGCAATATTACTGTATGGAAATATGAAAAATGGCTAGACAACTGTCTATATCTATAATATTGATTATGAAATGCAATAAATAATATCGTAACACCGAATATTTAGTTTAAGTTGTAAAAAAAGGATTTGGAAACTTTCCAAATGCCTTTTTTACACCTAAAACCGGTTACAACTTAAATTCAGTGTTATAATTGCAATTTATAGTCAATATTTTAGACAGTTGTCTAGCCGTATTTCATATTTCCATACAATAATTGCCAAATTAATCAAAACACGTAAATATTTGACAGTTATTTGCGACGTTGCCAACTTTCAGCGTAAACACTCTTTTACGTAAGTTACGCGACTCCTATAATAAAATCAATGCACAGTACAACAATTTTTTTTAATGTGCCTCGGCAAACTTAGTGTTTTGTCTGTCGTCGGATTTCTATCAGTTAAACTTTGCACTTGGTGCAAACCGGACGCTCTCAATCGACTTGGAAGTCGTTTGATCAAAGTACTGTAAAGGAATTTTATTTGGAACTACTTCGAGTTTTCGTAATATTGGTGAAATCTGGCATGCACTGGTTAAGTTGTTAGAAAATTATAAGCGAGCATTTACGCAAACTTTGGTTAGAAGAAAAATGTTAGGCGGATGATAAAAATCTTCTTTAGTACTATATTCCGACCGACTATATTCAACATTAGTTTTTGTTCACCCTGAAAATAAAATATTTTCAAAAAAAAAAAAAAAAAACCTACTTCCAAAAAAACACTACAATGTCAAAATGTCTCGGTAGTTATATAAGTATGCCAAGTTTCAGCTCAATCGGATGCCAGGAAGTGCTTGAAAAATTGATGACAATTGGAGTAACCGGAAACAGATCCGAACAGAGAAAGCTAATATAAAGCTTGTAAAATAACTTTAATTTTGGAAGTCGGTGGCAAGAAACGAAAATTCAAAACCAAAGACACGGTCAGCGTAAAGCGCTGATTTTTTTCTTTTTTTCTTTATTTCTCGCGGGGCGTCTTTAGTAAAAAAGCAACAAAAATAAAACGGGCAAGTGCGAATCGGACTCGCGCACAAAGGGTTCTGTACGATTATCTATAAAAACGGCAAAAAAAAAAACACGTTTGTTGTATGGGAGCCCCCTTAAATATTTATTTTATTGGGTTTTTTAGTATTTGTTGATATAGCGGCAACTGAAATACAACATCTGTGAAAATTTCAACTGTCTACCTATCACGGTTCATGAGATAAAGCCTGGTGACGGACGGACACGTAGCCTTAGTAATAGGGTCCCGTTTTACCCTTTGGGTACGGAACCCTAAAAATATTGACAATCCATCATAATATTTACAACATTATACAAAGTTTAGTCTTCGATTTGAAATAAAAAAGTTGTTAAATAGTTGCTCGCTTATATTTTCTAGTTAATCAGACCATAAGTCATTTAATTTTAATAGGATAGATATAATTTTAAGAATTAAATGTAAATGAGACATCAAAGAAATGAAATGTGATTTCTTGTTATATTCCACAAGACTTTTTTAAATATTTTAGTGTTAAAATGCTAATAGAACGGTTACAATACTATTCTAAGGACCAGTTTAAAAGTATCCAGATAGGTAATATCCATCAGATAAATAAATGGAACACTTTGTATGAAATTATCTGCCAAAAATCTGGAATTAACAGAAAAATATCCAACAGATAAATAAATAGAACACTTTGTATGAAAATATCTGACAAAAATCTAGAATTTATCAGGAAAAACAGGCAAATATAGTTGTGCAACAGTTGCCCAACAGTCGCGCCACTTTTCATCAACTTTGACACGCCTCATATTTTTTGTGATATAGCTTATGATTATGATGAAATTGAAAAAAAAATGCTCTCTCATAGATATTGTTCCTTTGTAAATAAAAAATGAGATTGAATGCTTTGCTGATAATGTTGAATACATGAAATTAGCTGGGAATAAACGTGCTAGTAACTTGTACAAAAGTAATGCAAGCAGCTTGCATGCTATCCTAACTAATATTATAAATGGGAAAGTGGGTTTGTTTGTTTGTTACGGTTTCACGCTAAAACACCTGAGCGGATTTGCATGGTAGACCATGATCTGGATTATTATCCAGATATCCCCACGGGACCGAAACTTATGCGGGAAACTGCGGGACGGTGTCATAAATTCAAATTGTTTTATATTTCTACTAGCTGTTGCCCGCGACTTCGTCTGCGAACCAGCAGGCGTAGCATGAGCACCGTTTTGTCGACGGAAGAGTAGACAAAAATGACGTTTCCTGTAGACAGTACGACGGCAGCAAAGTAGAAAGAGTCAACTGCACTTTTTACGAAATTCACTCTTTTACATAATTCGACTCAGAATTATTTGTTTTGTCGGGATTTATCGGTTGTCAGTGTGATTTTGACAGTAAGGATATAAAAATTTCTTCCGAAATAGTCTACCTACAAAAAGACGTAGACAAAGATCGTTAGAAATGAAAGACAAAATGACAGATTGTAGAAACATTTCTACGGTGGATGTCAAAAATTAAGAAACAAACTGTCACTTTGTATAGAAAAAGCTATGTCTATTATTCGTAGAGATAGAAAGCGGCATGCTACGCCTGCAGGGTGAAAAGTAGCCTATGTCCTTCTCCAGGTCATGGTCTACCCATGTGCCAAATTTCATCCCAATCCGTTCAGCCGTTTTAGCGTGAAAGCGTAACAAACAAACTCACTTTCGCATTTATAATATTAGTTAGGACTAGCTTCCGCCCGCGTGGTATGTCGATAAAAAGTAGACTATGTCCTTCCCCGGGATGCCATCTATCTCCTTGCCAAATTTTATCGAAATCCGTACAGTGGTTGAGGCGTGAAAAGGTAACAAACAGTTGTTTTTCCTAAAAATCGTGTTTGTTTTACATATTTGGCAAATTATTGCGAACGCATAATACATACTCTTGTACATGTCACTGGCATGTTTATTCCTGGGTATAAGCTGGGAACATACTTGCCACACTCAACGGTGCTCTACGGTCACTTGATGTAATAAAATGAAATGATGTGTGTCAAATATGTTTCCGTTTTTAATGATTGACTTTTATTTTGAAGTTAATTTTTGTAAGTACTTATAGATTTTAAAGTAGATAGGTATTGAGATTTTGAAATTGCAAAGGGCAGAGATTTTTAAGCTTATTAGATTTAAAATACTCCCCGACTCCTAAATCAAGCCAACCTTCATTTCTTTAAACGGTTTGTATCTTTTTAAATGGACGTGAATTCAAATTTGGAACAATGATGTCCAGTATTTCGGCATCAAAACTGCATAAAATCGTTTTCTTTGACTCATTTTTTTTTTAATTTTTTTGTCTTTTAATTACATTGAAATGCACGCTGCTGGCTCGATTTAGGAGACCGGGAATGTAGTTTTTTCTTAATGAAATTGATATTACAAAGAGACCATTGATCAGCAAAAGATGTAATTCTGTCAAAGGTGCTTCTTCACATAAAATATCCAGTTTTGTCAGTAAATAGTATTCTGAGATTTATGACAATCATCTCTTTTGTTGATCAGCATCATATCATTTTTTTATCAAATCTGAATGCGTTGGTCCCTATTTTATGCTATATACGATAAAAAGACACTCAGTAACAAATTAATGGATTCGGTGTTAAGATGGCTATATACGAAACAGGATATTTATAATATTAAAAAACAAAAATCGAAATAATGATATAAAAAATTCAGAGCCTCAAAATACACTCACATTTTAGTTAATTTACAGAAGATTTCGTAATGTTATTAATATCGAATTGTGCATACCTAAAATGAAGTGGCAAACAACAACAAAGCCGATTAACACTTTACGTTTTGAAACCATTTGTGAGCACAGTGCTTAAAAAATCGGATCAGATGTAAAATTAAGATAAAATTGACTTTTACATGAAATGCGGAAAAGCAGCCTATCGAATTATGTTTTGTCGAATTAGACAATATGTAAAAGTAACAGTGTTAACGACTTTCGTTGTTAACCGTACAAAACTGGCGAAAGATGTACCTAGAGTACACACTCTAGGTACACACGTCTGCCGTAGCTTTCAGGGAAAACGGGCTTGATGTTATATTATTATTAACTAGTTTCCGCCAGCGGCTTCGCCTGCGTGATATTATAGCCTATGTTACTCAGTGATAATATAGCACTCCACTAGCGAAAGAATTTCTAAAAATCGGTGCATTACTTTTTGTGTTTATTCATTACAAACAAAAATAAAAATCTTTTCTCTTATTAAAGACAGTCACTTTATTAAGTGTAGTTAATTCCGTTTATGTAATTAAAAGACCGTTACGTGTATCGCCATCTTTACTTGTATGCAGTGGTTACTGTCTGTGGCTGTGATTTTTGAGCAAATAAGTTTGTAATTCGGTTGTGAGGTATTTGTAATGTAAGGAAGAAGAAGAGTGTATTTTTGTGCCCCTAGCATGAACATGACAGTAAAACTATAGTACAGTTCCATTCAAACCTAATGGCGGCTCGGAACATGTGGCGAGTCGCTGCGCAGTATCAATTTCATGTCAGCGGGGGTGAGTGGTGGGGTAATGTGCAGCGAGAGACTAACTTCCGAGCCGCCATTAACTTTGAATTGAACTGTATCCATGTTACTAACATACCTCGTTCGTGCTAGGGCTGCTGTTATGATGGTATAGTTATAGGCCGCGCGCGACTGCTAGTCACCGCGTGAGTTATGAGTGCGGTAAGACGGCGCCATTGAGATAGATAGATAGATAAAACATTTATTCAGTGCATACAAAAGTACAATTAAATGATAAAAAATTACATGAATTAAAAAAACAAGTTGCCAATATACAAAAAAGAGAACAAACATACTTAAAGAAATTTAGTGACACAATGACATACTTCAAATCAAATAACGAATCAAGGTGCGGTGTGCGGCTCAATGTTGCACCAAATGGGAGTCCAGCTCAGCATGTGTCGGGCAAATATACCTGACGCTGATATTCTGCCGGGTCCCTGCAGTGACATACGGACGCTGAGTTAAAACCATTGACAAAATTGTCTGAGTTAGCATGGCCTTTGCCTACCTCCCCCGTCTCACACGGGTCACATAACTCACACGGTGACTAACAGTCGCGCGGCCTATCGTGCAAATCGAGAGCATCTTATGACTTATGTCACCTTCTAGTTTAGATTAATGGATTTTATGAAAGAGACAGTTTTGCCAATATGCAGTAGAGTCAAAGAAATGAAATGTTATGGCATTACTACTACCCGGTTAAATTGTCCGTGCTAAAATCACAACTGTAATTTTTTGACATATGCATTTTCATACAGCTGTCAAAAAGTGACAGTTGTGATTTTAGAGAGATGGGAATGTTTTTTTTAAATACTTTTAGAGTCGCTATTCTTAAAAACTTTCCTCATATTGCTTATGAAATTTTCTCGAAAATGGCAGAAATGGGAACGCTTTTTTTGCCAAGAATCGATTTACACATCAAATTCAAAAGTTGTAATAATTTTAAATAATAATTATAGCTTATGCCAGTGGGCTGTGACAACTTTCCATAATATTTGTAATTAAAAGTTGCCCGTGTAGTCGGCCGCAAGCTAGTAGTAACAAAACCAGTATAAAATGGCTTCTAATTCTATTGAATAGAATAATGAATGGCAGTGATAGATAGCCTAGTGGTGTGACCGTCGGACTGCCAAATCATAGGTCTCGAGTTCGAACACAAGCCACGCATCTCTGACTTTTCGGATTCATGTGCGTATTGTATTATTATCACTTTCTTCAAAAACGGTGAAAGGAATATTTGAGAGATATTTCTTAATGGAATGCCAAGTTAGAAGCCTATGGGCGGGTTTAAAACTCGTGTCATGGGTTATTCACACGATAAAGAAAAGATTCCATTTAAACTCCGTACTACGTTAGGCCAAACAAGGTCATTGTTACCTCAGACGTGCGGTCGCCTGTACAACGGGCAATAATAATTGTTACCAAGGAAGTTTCGATTGTACCTTAAATTTTGTACATCACAATTTTTTGTATATTTTTTTAATATTACGATTCCTAAATATAGGATCAGACTTGAAAAGGTGTTTATTGTCGCGTAAAATGAAGAATGAAAAGCAATATAGAAGGGGAAAATGCGTTGACCGCAATTTGACAGCAACTTTTTGTTGCGAGTCTGTATCAAAATAGTTGCGCGATTGTCGCCCGATTAATTGTGTTTCAAGTCTGTTTCTGTACTTATTTTTTATTTTAAGATTTTTTTGTATGTTCTTTTTTTTAATAAATGCCGCTTACCAAAGTGATTTTATTGTTTCTCTTCACCCATATTCTGACGTGAGACGTCACGATTCGCTATTGGAAACAAAGTATGCAAGACGGTAACGGCCAATTTCTTCATCAAAAGTAACAGGCCACTGTTCTTTTGCACAGTTGTTTTTTCAATCCTCGGCGCTGAGACGAGGGTTGTAAATCCAACAGCCCGGAAGAACAGTCGACTGTTACTTTTGATGAAGAAACTGGCCGCTAGTTAGACTAAGCATAATATAAAATACAATAGACACTGATATATTGAGTAACCTATTCCGCTTGACTATTCTTCAAGAGTCATAAAAACCCTGTAAGAAATCGACACGTGTTTCACCTCTCAACGAGGCATCTTCAGGATGACGATTGACCAATTGCAAACCAGAACGCGACGTGTTACCATACCGAGCGCTGGACGCAGAGTGAATCAAATCGCCCGACACCCCCACTTATATAGGATTGCTGCTCGGCGCTGATTGGCTAGGACCGTTATCAGTGCGATAAGGGGCGAACAATCGCAACAAAGGCGACCTTGGAATACTGGTATTTAATTCGTTCAACAGTGTAACGGTCGCTGAATTAAATACCAGTATTCCAAGGTCGCCTTTGTTGCGATTGTGGCGGTGTGGTAACACGTCGCGTTCTGGTTTGCAATTGGTCAATCGTCATCCTGAAGATGCCTCGTTGAGAGGTGAAACACGTGTCGATTTCTTACAGGGTTTTTATGACTCTTGAAGAATAGTCAAGCGGAATAGGTTACTAAATATATCAGTGTCTATTGTATTTTATAATGGATTTCCGCAAAGTCACGCCTGAATCAATTAACTATCCTAAGCATAATATGCTGAGACGCAGGTGGCGCAGGTCTTCGCAGCAAAGGGCAGATTTTGTAATGCATGAACGTACTGACTTTTGCTTTCCTAATACCATAACCATAATCAGCCTATAATGTTCCCACTGCTGGGACACAGGCCTCCTCTCTGTGAGAGGGTGTGGGCCGTAATCCACCTCGCGGGCCCAGTGCGGGTTGGTAGATGTCACATGTCTTCGAATTTTTGGTTCTAGGACATGCCGGTTTCCTCACAATGTTTTCCTTCACCGTATTGAGAGCAGTGGCGTTGAAATAATTTACACAAAGTTAAGCGCCTGTCACGGTTCGAACCTACGATCTACAACTTGTAAGTCGTGGCCGTTACCACTGGGCCACCACTACTCTTCCTAATATCAGTTCGAATTACCTGACACGAGTTGGTGTGAAGTTTTTTTTAATTGGGTGTTTTAGAAGCACAGGGGGCTGACTAATTGACTATGAAGTATTAATGCCTGCTTTGTGCTAGCGGCCTTGTATAGCTCCGTCTCTCGATGACACTGGAAAAATGGTGGCATTAATACGTCGTAATATCGCAGGTTGAGGTAATTTTAGTTAGGTAGAGTACCTATGCCGATTTCGTAGAAATAAATAGTTAAGGCTACTGGACAACAGATGTCACTATTACAAATATTATATTTCCTACTAGATGTCGCTTTAGTCAGTATGTTAGTAGTTATTCTACTTGATAATAGATGGCGCTTGCAGGCTTCGGTATTACAAAGTATCTGCGATGCCTCAGGCCCTCAGCAGCTGGTATTGGTTGTTCATAGGTTGTGGTGAACATAAAATTACATGTACTGCTTGTTTAATTACGAGTCAATCACATAAAAACGGCTCATAATACTTTTTTAATCGTGCGCATCGCATACGCCTTGCTTACACTACACATACAGTTGTCTAATTGTCTTGGCTGGTCGACTAGTCGTCTGCATCATTTGCCTAGCCTTCTCTCTACAATGTCGGATCGGCATCCAGTCTAACCGGATGCAGCTGAATACTAGTATGTCACATGGAGCGACAGCCTATCTGACCTCAACAATCCATTACTGAGTAAAACGGGACCCTATTACTAAGACTCTGCTGACCGTCCGTCTGTCTGTCTGTCCGTCCGTCTGTCACCAGGCTGTATCTCATGAACCGTGATAGTTAGACAGTTGAAATTTTCACAGATGATGTATTTCTGTTGCCGCTATAACAAAAAAAACAGAATAAAATAAATATTTAAGGAGGCTCCCATACAACAAACACAATTTTTTTGCCGTTTTTATAGATAACCCTTCGTGCGCGAGTCCAACCCGGACTTGGCTTGATTTTTTATCATATTACCTACATTTTTTATTTATTTATTAAAAGCCCTATTAAAGTACCTACTAATCAAAATGATGAAATCCCAAACCACAATGTTATAATTAAAACAATAAAGTTTTAACTCTCAAAATCACTGTCATACACACACATCCATTTAAAATTAAATTCGTTACTCCCGAGCTCTCCCGACTACCCCCGAGTGCTTCCGAACGCAGTTTAAACTCATTAAATTGTTGCTGGACAATGATTGACGGGGCCTGAGGCAAGCTTCCGTGGCATTTGGCATTCCCTTCGTTAAAATAATCGGAAACAGGTGAAAACAGGCCTACCTAGGGATCGTTTTGGGTTTGGTTCTGTCTGTCTGTCTGTCACAGACGCAGGAGAAAATTTCTGCGGAGAATGTACTACTTAGGTAGTAGAATACATAATTTCAAATAAAAAGAAAAATGCTACTTATAAAGACCGGCCAAGTGCGAGTCGCACGGAAAGAGTTCCGTACCGTATTTAAGATCGAGCAAAAAATGCCGGAAAAAACACGTTTTTTTATAAGGAACCTCTAATTATTAACTTTATTGATTTTTTATATATTGGCAATAGAAATACACAATCGGTGGAAATTTCACTTTTTACATATTACGGTTCATGACATACAGCCCCAGACAGCGACTCACGGACGGACAGCGGAGGCTTAGTAATAGAGGGTTCCGTTTGGCACCCTTCGGGTACGGAACCCGAAAAACGTCTTGGCCTGACCTGATAAGAGATACCCGATAGAAAGAGAGGCAACTTCTAAGTGAATATAACTGTAGGTAATTAGCGCTGTGTGACCTGACCTGAGGCACTAGACAAAGTGACATTCTATCAGCGATAACGATGATGGAAAAGGCAAAAATGTATAGGACTGACCTAAGCTATCGAAAAGCTTATGTCAATCCTGTTGAAAGTCGTTGTAGAAATACGAAACGCTTTGATTTCGAAGCGATTGTCACTTGTCTAGGCCCTCTGAGGCCCTATACAAAGTGACATTCTATCAGCTTATGTCTTATGTCAATCCTGTTGAAAGTCGTTCGAAACGCTTTCGAAGCGATTGTCACTTGTCTAGGCCCTCTGAATTGCACTTTATTGTGTCACAAGAGTCGCTTTTTATTTACCTAAATGATATTGCGGAAAAATTTTAGCGTTTTGACCATCACGACGTTATTACGACAATCTTTTTACGTAACGAAAGTATTGTGTGCTATTTAATTCAAAAGTTTAAAGACACAATTCCGTCCCAAAACAGACGTACTTAAACCCCTTTCGCATTAAAATCTACTCACGCCCAGCCCTTCAAAATAAATCAATGAACTAATGGTGCGCAAACTTCGCTCAATATAAATAAATAAAATATGTTGATGATCATTTGTCGTTACTTATTTTGTATTATAAGTTACGACCCCACTAATGTTATTATTAAAATATCGTAAAGTATACTTTCAGAAAACTTATTATTGTCCATTGAATCGAAATAACATATTTTTTTATACTTACCTACAAGCTTTAAAATAACTTGCTTCGCTCTTAAACATCCATCTCTCAAACACTTCCGAATATCCAATGTATTTATCTATTTATTTAAGGCAAACCAACTAAAGATACACAAAGACATTTAAATTACATATAAGTAATTTACAAATAAAATAGCATTGCATGCATCTAAACTAAAGGTAAGCACAGCATTTTATTTAGATCTCACTATACAATGAAAATTAATATAAAGATGGACAATAATAATGTAATTAGAAATATAATATCGGTAGGTAAGTAGGATTTCAATAACCTACATAAATAACTCTTTTTAGGTACCTATAATTTAACTAATATCATTGGGCGAGCCTATTGCCTGAAGCCGTCATCTATACCTAATTCAATCTATAAAAGCCTAAAACGCTAAAATATTTTTAAAACAACAGCTTTGAACACAAAATAACAAACCACCAATATTGGTTTTATTCAACGAAAAAAATTCGTTTAAACCTAACCTAACTTTTCTAAAATTCAACATGGCTGACAATGACAGGTGTTTGAACCAGCGAACGCGATGATTGACTTGTGTTGCGAAATTCGCGAACAAAACCCGTAGCGGTGGAGTTTAGAAAAATCGGGCTGTGTTCCGTTAGAAAACAGTTGATTTGGTTTTTTTTGTTACCTCAATTATTTTTTAGGGTAGGTACCTATCTATTTTTGTGTTGAGAAATTTTTCATATTTTTATTTTGTGCTGGACTGTAAGCGATTTATTTTTAACTGTGCGTTTGCACTGGCGAAACATTCCCAACAAAACATGTTGAAATCTCTATTTTCTGTCAATGTTTCATAAAATTTTTGACAGGAACAGACTTCAACATGTTTTGTTGTGAATGTTTCGCCAGTGCAAGCGCACAGTTCTGCCTACTCTACATCTAAATACATTTTCTTCTCATCATTAACAACAACAAAAAACACAAAAATACATCTTCAAAACGCGCTCTAAGTGTTAAATGTACTGTAATAATTTGCAATCAAGTCATCATACCGGTTTAGTAGCCGTCATTTGTAAACATTAGTTAAACCTACTGTAGCATGTAATTTTAGAAAGAACGTAATTTATTATGATTTTAAATGAATGATTGGTGCCGATTCTCTTGTCACAAAAAATATGTTATGTTGTCTTGTCGAAAAAATATGTTATGTTGGTTTTTGGGGCGTTTGGAGTTCCGTATATGGGCCGGATTTTTATGTAAGTAAAATTGAAGTATTTTTGTATTCAAATCTCTTGGACACCTACCAAACTTTGTAACTGGTTTTCTTTTTACTACACAGAAAAGGGAAAAAAAAAAATAGATTCAGACTTAAATTTATTTATTTTATTTTACAGAAAGCTTAGACTAATAACACGATTAAAATTCATTCTGCAGTAAAAATTGCTAATTATACTAATGCTAAATAAAATTATACTTCCACATGTTATCGCAAATTCACAACCCTTATCCATAATTATTGTTGGCTTAAATTTTTAACGAGAGCCAAAAACTACTCCTAAAGATCCCCAAAAACATTAATTAATAACAAATAAATTCTACAAAAACATCGATAAATTATCCAACAATTGAATTCGCGCCTTTTCTAATGTCAAATTAGGTCGGCCATCGCTGCGAAATGTCAAAATGTCATTGTTCTATTCGGGTGCGTTCGCGCGAACACTTAATTTTTTTAAATGGGGTGATTTTTGTATGGTGTACGCTTACTTTTTATTGTGTATGCTTGCGTGTGGCCGTTTTAGAATTAAATGCAGTTTTTTTTGTAATCTTCCAAGGAATGTATTGTAGTTTTTTTAAATGTTACAACTTACGTTTTTGCACGTGTTTGCGTGAGAATTTCAAGGGTTTAAATGTTGTGACTGCAGTCAACCCTTTACCACCCATATTTTAGTTAACCGTATAGTTCGGAAGCGCCCCCAATTGGACCCGAACACAAAAACCTCCGCCGGCTCGGTAGCGGATCACATACGACACCCTGTCTCGATTATGGAAATATTTAATATGCTACCCATCAAATCTTATGAATGTGCGTTAATTATGAGAGTTGGATAAAAACTCATTATGTTTACGCCATTAAATCTTTCATATTCAGCGTGCAAGTTAATTAATGAACCTATATAAAATTCAAGACTGTAAATACCATAATCGCCATTTTGATGACAGTGGTGGTCGAGGCTAAAAAACATAAAAATTGGTGATTTTGAACGTCCATACCCCACCACAGGGGCAGTGAATAATACATCATTTAATTATTTGACGAATTCATCCATTGTTCAAGTTAAATAAATAGTGGTAATGAAGTTTTGTGTTATCCAAAGACGAAGTTTCGCGCCAATCGTGCGTGTTTTCATTTTTTTTTTTCACGAATATCACTCATACACATGCAGATACGATTTAAAATGTGACAAATATTATTCGTGATATTATATACAACTAGAAAATGTCCAAATCTTAACATAATATACGAACACAGGTCCAATAACACGTATTATTCATTACCACTACTGAAAATGTTTTCAAAATCGCCGACCATTATACTTTTTTTTATTGTAATGATGTCCGAAAACGATTATGCAAAACGATTATTTGTTAAATTTCGTTCTTTTCGATTAATTAATATGTCGAATATAAGAAATCGATACTTGGAAATTGAAATAAAATTGTTTTACACAATAAATACATTAAGCACTGGTTAAATTAATAATTTATACTTTTCTAATGTTATTTTAATCGTTTTTGGTCATTGGGATCACAGGACCTTATGGCCGGGCTAGGTACCTCATCTTTTGAATAAAATTTCGCGCCGGAATGTTTCTATAATTGAATTTAAAAACAGAATGCGCTCGCTGTTCAAAATTATTTTAATATATTGGACAATTATTTATTTTTTATACTCTTTTCTGATTTTGGTCATTAGGATTAGGTCATTAGGATAGTTTGCTACAGAATGCCCAGGATACTTTTTAGGTAGGCGTAGGCTTAACAAAATTTTGTTTGGTAATGGTGATAAATTAATTCCGCAAACGCTAATATTTTATTTTAGTTGTATGAGCTTGGTAGTTTTTGTTTTTATTAGGTTACTTTAGTAGGTACTAGATTTTTTTTTTTTTTTGTGGGTGTTTCCCAACGAAATTTAAGAAACTGACTTGTCTTTGTCGGACCACGCACAAAAGGGTTCCGTAGTTGGGATGAACATATACGCATGCACATTGCACAGCATTAATTTTTCCACTGCAAAAATAAGTTTGTATTTCTAGAAAAAACTACGAAAAACAAAGTTAACTCTGCAGTTATAACCGAAAATAGCCCATAATTCATTGTTGAAATACGGGTTATTTTCGGTTACAATGGGTTATTCACTTTAAAAAGCAGTCACTTATAAGCATCTTATCATTTTTATTATAAGATCCAACAATGCTACATGCTTATGTGCATAGATCTTTTTTTCGTCCCTCGATTGCATGTTGAGGAATGACACCCCTAATTATGTTTATCGTAATTTTACTAAACGATTTTTGGTGGTGTAAAGAATAAACCTTCTTCCAAATTTTCAACGATATAGTATAAATAGGTGTCCGAGTAAAATGCCTGTATGATATCTGAACCCATGGACGAACGGACGTGACGAAATAATTAAGAGGTCCTTTTTTACGGATTTTGGCTATCGAGTTTACAATCGATAGCGACTGATGTCTATGGTAATTTATTTAAAATACAATTATAATTTCATCTTATTGGGTATGAACACTATCACCCGAAAACCACACGACACACATGACAAAAACTTTTCGCAGCCGCCATCTTGGATTTACATTTTGACCTAACTATTGACTTTATCACCATCGCAAACTATGAAAACGACAGATATTAGGAAAAAAAAAATTGCAGCCACCATCTTGGATTTTCATTTTGACTAAATTCAAACTTTCCCTTTCTTTCTCTTTTGCTATCAAATTAGAAGAAGACCGTCGCAAGTATGAACGCTTTTCCGAAAACTTTTTTTTTTAATTTTCTGGTTTGGCCCCCCAAAAGTGACTATTTGCAAAATCCATTTATTTACATTACACTTCCGTGTTTGGGTCACTAAAATGTATATGTGTACCAAATTTCAACCTAATCGGTCCAGTAGATTCGAAGCAAATTGGCTGTGACAGACAGACACAAGACTCGTGACATGAGTGATCCTATATGAGTTTCGTTTTTTCATTCGGTCGTACGGAACCCTAAAACGTTACACCACTTTCCACAGTGTACGTGTATGTACTTATTACTAAAATTAATTTAAAAAATAAAATAATTAATGAAAAATATGCCAAAGAGTTTTTATTCAGTTTCTACAATTTTTAATCAAGTTTGATTATAACGAATATCGATTAGGCTGAGTGCAACATTTGAATCGAAATAGAAAAAAAAAAAAAAAAAAAACATACAGACGAATTGAGAACCTCCTCCTTTTTGAAGTCGGTTAAAAATTGGGTGAACGGTAAGCACTAAGAAGTGTCACGTCGCACCACAATTTTTGTTAATTTTTGTTCATATTTGATCGTGTTTTTTATCTAGTATAAGTATGAATAATGGTAAAAGTAAGAATGCAGAAAGAATGATAATATCTTTATTTGGTCCTTTTGCATATTTTCAGCAAGAGAGAAGATTGTTTATGTACATATTTTCAGGGAATCTGAGTTGCCTACTTTTTGAATAGGGGTATTTATACCTATTTTATACAAATTTCGCAGTCGACTGACGCGGTTTGACCGACCTCAACATATAATTTATGATATTTACCACAAATTTATTGTATAAAATAGATGCGGTAACATACTTTTTTTAATAAATTCGAATGCTGAAAGTTCATGTAAATTCCTGATTTTCATGACGGAATTCGCAACACCCCGTCGAGTTAGCTGATGTGTCACGTGTCAAAATCTTGTCGAGCAGAGAGGTTACACATCTCAAGGCTCGTGGCTAAATGATAACAAGCGCGGTCGGTTCGTAGATGGGTGACCATCCATTGCATATTGTGAAGAAAAACCGACATGTCCTAGAACCGACATCTACCAACCCGCACTGGACCCGCGTGGTGGATTACAGTCCACTCCCTCTCGCAGAAAGGCGGCCTGTGTCCCAGCAGTGGAAAAATAATAAGCTGATTATGGTTAGATTCTTTGCTTACCCATGTAAGTGTATAGTAATAATATAACACTAAAAAGAATCAAAACTTACTAAACCGTCCCCCTACCTCTGACTCTGCTGATCCCCCACACTACAAAACGTCACATTAGTAAGCGTAGCTCGTATACAAATAATATTGAATGTACAAATTGCTCTGAAACGTAATACGATGCGAATTTAAGTGGAGAGCAGGGCAGGGCTTGGGTGAAACATTTTGAGGAGTGTAGAAGTTGGTACTTATGCTCGATTTAGTTCACACATTCAACGGATACACAGTTACAGACTATAAGAGGGGCTTGTGGCTAAGTAATAACAGCCGCACGGGTCCATCAATCAGGTTAAGCTACGCTTACAGTTCATAATCGCGAAAAAAAACAGCTGTTCCGTACATTTTGACGAGTTATGCGAACATAAATGTACGGAACAGCTGCTTTTTTTCGCGATTTCATATTTCTTCCCATAGTAAAAGTTGTTCATAATGATGAGTACAATGACTCCTTAAGAGGTTGTTGGTGTTTTACCAATAACCCTGTATAGTTTACCGATAGACCACCACGGAATCTTCAATACCCTCCACTATTTGATGGCCGCCGGCAATTTATCATCGAGTCCGTCCCAGTGCTCGTCACAGTCATGTTAACAAGTACACAACACACACTACACTGTGTACTGATGACGTCAGTGTGTGATGACGTGGATGCGGCAGTTTAATACCGGTGAGTTTTTGAACAAGGGTTAAGTTATATGACACTGAACGGATTTCGATATGGCAAAGAGATAGATGGCATCCCGGGGAAGGACATAGGCTACTTTTTATCGACGTACCACGCGAAGCCGCGGGCGAAAGCTAGTATATTAGATTTTTTAATTTTTTATTATTATTATAAGTCTTTTAGATAGTCGAAAGTCTGACAACCAGTTTAACCAAGGGGTATCGTATTACCCAGTTACTGGGTTGTGGAGGTCAGATAGGCAGTCGCTCCATGTAAAATACTGGTATTCAGCTGCATCCGGTTAGACTGGAAGCCGACCCCAACATAGTTGGGAAAAGGCTAGGCAGATGATGATGATGAAGTCTTTTAGATAGATTCTTTTCTATTTTGTGAATGTGAGAACGTTTTAGGCTTAATGGACTGTAGATTTATTGAACATCTTCTATTTTGTTAAGTACCTGGTACTTACTTGTTGAAAGGCCTACATTATCCTCCCATGCCTACCAACACTGTAATTTGAAAATATTGTAAAAGCCAATTATCTTTTAAAAGAGTAACCGTGGAGTTTCTTGCCGGCTCTTCTCCATAGGCAACGACCAATTGGAACCGTGCACCTAGCTTCTGACATTTCATAAGTGCCCATGTAGGTTTATGTGAAATAAAATATTTTAATTTTGATTGATTTTTTGAGATATTTGTAATCACATCTCGAAAATGGCTCTATAAGACGATGAAAGTTGCAGTATAGTAATAGGGAATATGCATGTGATTCAAATATGGGTCAAATATTTTTTTATAACTATTTTACTTCAGAATTATGCCTCCATCAATATTTTTGATTAAAATTTCTTTTTAAGCGAGAAATTAATTTTTTTAAAGTCCCAAAAAACTGTGGGTAATTCAAATACTTGAAAAGGCTAAGAGCGGATGTGACGTAACAATCCGGGATAACAATCAAAATGTCAATGTCAAGTCAATCAAGAAGTGTCAAGTCAATGTCAAACGCTCATAGAAAAAGGAGTGTTTGACGTTGACTTGACAGTTGCTTGTCTGTTTTCACGGACTGTGACGTCACCACACCAAGCGCGCCAAATGGAGGCCGTTTAAATAGCTCGGACCGGCCGGATATTAAAAAAAAAAAATTAACTACTTTAAATTGCTTTTTTGCGTCAATTTTTTTTAAACTATTATTTGACGATGTAAACTATCGAATAAAAATATTTAAAAAATACATACATATTCCCTATTTAAGTAGTTAAGCAGGTTTCAAGTAATGCGAAAACGAAACAACAGAGGCTGTGGAAATAGAGATTTTCCCAGATAAAAGACCTAGATAGATCGACTTTTTGTCCCCTTCTATACCTACTGCAACTTTGATCGGTTTTCGGGAACGTGATTACAAATTATATATATATATGTATATATACAAGGTGGAGACCACAATACGACAAAAAATGAAACTCCTTATATCTAATGAGGTTCTCAGTCTACATACAAAAAAATAATCAAATATATCCAATAGTTTAGTTACGATAGCTAGTCAAAGATCGGCAAACCCCATAGTCGGCCCATCACTACTATTTAGTTTGTTTGAAAAAATGACTTTTTTAAGTTCGATGTTAGAATTTATTTGATAGTTCCAAAATACTCTTATGCATTAGTATTGCCAGTGTTTTCATTTATTGTTGTATTGTCGTCTCCACATTGTATATATATCTAACTATTATTATAACCGCGAAAGTTTGTAAGTATGGATGAATGGATGTTTGTTACTCTTTCACGTAAAAACTACTGAATGGATTTGGATGGAATTTGGCAAACAGATAGTTTATAACCTGGATTAACACATAAGATACTTTATATCTCGATATTCACACGGGATCGAGACTTACGTGTCATATGAATTACGTATATTTTATATCCAGTCTCATATGACCAGCACACGTAGCATTACAATTTACAACCATAGAAACGGGGTTTCTATGGTTTTGTCGACGAAAGAATAGACAAAATGACAGATTGTGATTGTTTATCTGTCATTTTGTCTTTGGTTCTGTCGACGAAACCCGTTTCTATTGTGGTCACATGCTAAGCGTGCAGACAATGCAACTTCATACACTCGAATTTAGAGACTTCGCACATCCATGTCTTTACTCGATCCATTATGACTCTACCTCGGGCAGTATGTTAACGTAAACTATGGGAATGCTATGGTAACTTAGCTCTTATTAGACGAATTGATCTGACGACCCGTAACGACTGTCAAAGATCCACAAATGACAGCCGGGACCAACGGCTTAACGTGCTTTCCGAGGCACGGATGAGTCTCGGTATGTAAAGATGGTCACCCATCCACGGACCAACCCCGGCAAGCGTAGCTTAATCTGATGGATCGACCCGTGCGGCTGTTATTACTTAGTCACGGGCTACCCCTTAATCAATCACAGGATACAATTCGACCAAAAGTTTGCAAATTGCAGGAAAATATTTGCGAAATATGACACTGTTCACAAAGTGCTTCGACAAATATTAGCTAGTGGACAGGACATGATGTGTTTGTCTTGTCTCTAAGTAGGTATTGTATCATGGGGACTTAATGGGGTATCAGATATTTTAGATAAAAATTTGGGTTGTACAGGCATTAAGTCCGCCTTTGTACATTTTTTTTGAGTGCGAAAAGTTTTAATAATTAAATAATCTATTTAAAGTATAGAATTTATTAGTAACTATTCAGAAAGCGAGAATATTACACACACAGTCATAGGTTCAAGAATATAATTATTTAACCTTTTTACAAGAAAAAAACAACCGATTTCCAAAAAAAAACATAAAATAGTGAAAAATATCTTTAATTTCGGAAGTGTTTTTGCTTTTCAATTTTCGTTTTTTGCCACCGACTTCCAAAATTAAAGTTATTTTTCACTTTTTAGTTGTGTTAAAATAAATAAAATTTATATGGGACCACCTCTGAAGCACACAAACAAACAAAAAAAATCATAACTGGCGGTGAAATCGCGTAACATAAACACAAAAAAAAAACAGACGAATTGAGAACCTCCTCCTTTTTGAAGAAGTCGGTTAAAAATCAGAATAAATACTTCTTTAAAGCTAGTCATTTATTCATGAACAAAGTACCTGAATTTACACAAAAATTACACAATCACAGTAATAAATACATAAGGATACATATACATATTTACAATTATTAAATTACATAAACAATTTCTTTCTACTATTTCACTTCTCAGCTATCGGTACTCCGAATTTATCGAAAGGGGTGGTACCATGTCAGTAACAGGGAATGCATTATGTCTTATCTTTAACTTTGATGTTTAAACATGGGGGTTGGTACCTACACGTTATGCTTGTGAATATCAGAGACCAAAAATAAGGATTTTATCGTAACATCAAACAATGTGTTATTGATTGTTAAAGATTAGGTAAATAATCTATATCAATCAATAACAGAAATAGGATATTCAGGATTTTTTTTTTCTCCTGCCATTTTTGCGGGAAAGTTCGAAAGGGATACCGGGACCTTGGCAACAGGCAACTGAAGGAACACGGATGGGTTTTTAGTCAGTAAAAGTCTGACACGCCCTCCCGCTTCGCCCAGAGCGGGAGAAGACATTTGAGGATTGCCCACCGTCAAAAAAAAAAGGATATTTTGCTCGCAGAAATATTATCCGGGTTTTTATAATTAGGGTTTTCACGAAAATACGAGTCATCAAATCACCCTGCGACATCATCATCATCTGCCGAGCCGTTTCCCAACTATGTTGGGGTCGGCTTCCAGTCTAACCGGATGCAGCTGAATACCAGTATTTTATATGGAGCGACTGCCTATCTGACCTCCACAACCCAGTAACTGGGTAATACGATACCACGGGGTATAGTAGACTGGTTGTCAGACTTTCGAGCTTCTGACTACCCGTAATGACTGTCAAAGATCCACAAATGACAGCCAGGACCAACGGCTTAACGTGCTTTCCGAGGCACGGAGGAATCTCGGTATGTAAAGATGGTCACCCATCCACGGACCAACCCCGGCAAGCGTAGCTTAACCTGATGGATCGACCCGTGCGGCTGCTATTACTTAGCCACGAGCTCCTCACCCATCACCCTGCGACATATATAACACAAAATCATACAAAAAACGTTCCATTTTTACACCCAAAAGATCTTTCAACGGTTGCTACGAAAACCGTAGCAATACTCGTAGACCTGTCTACGCCGTAGCAAATCGCTACGAGCTACGTAACCCTAACCACACACTATTCAACATTCGATATTTTAGGATCTTTGACTTTGTAAACAAACGATTAACGTTTCCGTCCTTTTCTGATACGTCTATCTGTCCCTCTCGCACACCATATGACGGAACGCGTGCAGGTCACGTGTCCCCTTGAAGGATTATCAACGCATTTGTGCTCCGGGTCCAAAAATTATGTGTATTTGTAAAGATAGGCATTAATTTTATTGTTTATTTACAAGCTGTTGCTGTGACGGGGTGAATTGGATTACATGTTGGTGATAGTTGATTAAATAATAATAATAATTTTCTAATTTAAAGGTATAAAATTTCCAGCTTCCACTCGCGGCTTCGCCCGCGTGGTATGTCGATAAAAAGTATCCTATGTCCTTCCCCGGGATGCCATCTATATCCTTGACAAATTTTATCCAAATCCGTTCAGCCATTTTAGCGTGAAAACGTAACAAACAAACAAAGTCACTTTCGCATTTATAATAATACTAGCTTCCGCCCGCGCGGCTTCGCCCGTGTTATATGTCGATAAAAAGTAGCCTATGTCCTTCCCCAGGATGCCATCTATCTCCATGCCAAATTTTATCGAAATCCGTTCAGTGGTTTAGGCGTGAAAACTGGGTTAATAGTCGTAGTAAAAGAACGTAAATCTACTGCAGAAAACAAGATACCTACTTTAAGTCATTGTCAAAAGTTCAGCCAAAATGGCCTACAGAATAACAGAACTATTAGCCATCATTCATTCGTTCAACGTGACGTAGGTTTCAACACGTAAAGGAAATCAGTCATTTTGGGTTAGATAATAAAAGGGCCAAAGAAAAAAAAATCCGTTATAACATGTCATTCTCTTCCCTTTTCACTATTGGACCAAACCTGTACGGCAAGACCTTGGTCCCGGCTGTCACGAATGACAGCCGGGACCAATGGCTTATCGTGCTTTCCGAGGCACGGAGGAGTCTCGGTATGTAAAGATGGTCACCCATCCACGGACCAGCCCCGGCAAGCGTAGCTTAACTTGATGGATTGACCCGTGCGGCTGTAGCCACAAGCTACTCCTCCTCCTCCTCATGATCTCCTTTAGAATACCTCACTGAACCCATTACCAAAAATCACACTAATATTATCTAATTTAATTTGAAGGATAAGCAGATGACTGGGTATTATTTATTCAAATAACTGCTCTGTCAAATTAGCAACGGGAGTGCATGTAATGGCCGCGGCGAATCAAGATGGCGTCATGTGCATCTGACATAAGTTTTGGCGCGTGGCTTACACGTGGCGTCTGTTAGCCATCGATCGAGTTTATTTGAGCTTGTTAATTTGTTTGTTTATTTATTCTTTGGTTTTTGGTTGTGGTATTTGCTAATGGGTATCAATTTTCTGGAATTTTTAATTAAATATATTGCATTTGGGCTTGCTGTCAAATCCCATAAAGCAGTTTTGTGCAATGATATATAAAACTATAGATACGTTGTCCGCACTGGTTTTGTGATACGAATTTGTGTTGATCATTTTCTATTTTGTCAAGTACCTGGTATTTGTTAACGGTACGGTAATTTATAAATATTGTTAAAGACAATTATTTTTGAAAGAGTAACCGTGGAGTTTCTTGCCGGCTCTTCTCCTTACAAAACGACAAATTGGAACCGTGCACCTAGCTCTGACGATTCTGTGCCCATGTAGGTAATAAGTGAAATAAAATATTTTGATTTTGCGTTTTGAATTAGCGAAAGTTCCCCATTGTGGGATTTTATTTCATTTTTTTTTTTTCCTAGCCTACGCTGTCCCACTCCTGGGCAAAGGCCTCCCTCCACGCCATCTCCTACGTGGTCTGCCGCGACCCCGTCTCACTGAATCTTTATTACTTCATTTCATTCATCTAGAAAAATAAAATTGATTAGAATCTAATACTTTACTGTCATTTTATTAAATATCCATGCTATTTTTTTAATCGTATACCTATTTTCACACGCCATTTTATTTTCCCTCCATTCACCTAGAAAAACCACAGACAAAAAATATATTTACAAAAAAAAAAAACAACCGGGCACAGGCCACAGCGGGTAGGCGGCACAGATTATAAATATGAAGGTGCGAACTCATGTCATCTGCAGTCCGTACGTTCGAACGGTTATTTATATTTCACACCTCTAGTTCACACCCCGCGAGGGGACACCTCTATTGATTGCTTGTTTTGTTCGGTTTTCATATAACTTTGTTTTGTAATTTTCGGTTTTGTGGAGGGTTGTGTTATTTTATTTAAAGTACTAACCTAACCTCTCTGTTTTAGGTTTTTGATGCTATATTATATGCTATGATCTCTTCCTTTATATTTTACTAGCTGCGCCCCGCAGTTTCACCCGCGTAAGTCTCGATCCCGTGGAAATATCGGGGTAAAAAGTATTCTATTTGTTAATCCAGGTTATAAACTATCTGTTTGCCAAATTTTATCCAAATCCATTCCAGCCGTTTTTACGTGGAAGAGTAACAAACATCCATCCATCCATACTCACAAACTTTCGCGTTTATAATATTAGTTAGATTAGATTAGATTTTTTCCCTTTGTACTTAATGTTACTGTTAGATTGTATATTTTATTTAAAATATTAAGTTGACTTTGTGTATATTTCCAGTATTTTGATAACATTTTATAGTCGTAACATAACATCACGCCTGTAATCCCCGAGGGGTTAGGCAGAGATGTACCTATAGTACACCCACATTTGGCCAGTTATGTTTAAATCCCATGTGATAGGGGGCGAGCCTATTGCCATCAACCGGGCACAAATCCAGACTCCGGGCTGCTACTGAGAAATTCCAGATGGAAAACGTTATAACACTTTGCCCGACCCGGGAATCGAACCCGGTACCTCATGCTCATTAGTAGCATTTGATGTACAGAATGTGTAGTTTACGGCTATGTGATGGGTGTTTGTACACCCTGTATACAATAATGACAAATCCGGTTAGACTGGAAGCCAACCCAACATAGTTGGAAAAAGGCTAGGCAGATTGACTGTCAAGGATCTAGGATTCTTTGTCAAGACATAAAAAAAACCAAATCATTTTTCATCATTTATATTTCACATAAAGGTTGCCTGACAATATCATATCGATTTATTTAGAGTCTTGATCTTACACTTATGCTATGAGATCACTTATTTATTAATTATTACAAATACGATCGAATTATTTACATGGTTTTTGGTGCAAACTAGGTAGGAATAAAATTTAAATATGAAAAACTTAAAACTAAAAGCTGGTTATACGGAAAAAATATCTGAGAAGCATGAAGCAAGAAAATATTTTATTTCAGACCCTCAGACCAATGTTGGTCTGAGTTCAGACCGAAATATTTTCCTGGTTCATACTTTTCAGTTCTAAAATACAAATTACACTGAAAGAAGTTTCACACAGTAGTGACCTTATTGGTGATGTTCTGTAGAAAGGTCAGGTGCGCAGTACTCGCAACCGGCGTGCGTGTATAACCAGATGTATGAACGTAAATGAAGTAAAAGGAGTATAAGGATCGTAGCAGGTGGCGTTCTGTAGCTTCTGCCTACCCCCATGGGAAGGCGTAAGGTTTTGTATGTATGTAAATTACAAAAAATAAACGGGTTTGAATACATTAAAAAAAAACCGCTGACTAATAAAATTACAGTTTTGAATTATGAATTAAAATTTAGTTCAAAATACTACAGAAATAGTTAGGAGGGACGGATTTTATAAATGAAACTACGCAAATTGTAATTTTGCACCAAATAATAATTATAGGACATTTACAAACTTATGTAGGTAACCTAATACTATCTTATTTACATGCTTATTCTATTAAATTTAGACAATTTTAGCTAGTGTAGTTATTTGTGTTTGAGTATTTATTTGATTGAGATTAAAGTACATTTATCTGAATAATCTTGATGTCCAACTGTGCCAAAAAATAACATCCATTGCGTAAAACACTTGTAATGACAATCGCTTTAATCGACAATTCGACAGAATCGATTGCTTTTGTCAAAGCGATTGCAACTGCGAACGCGTCGATACAAATAAAAACACAGATTCTGTTTTCCATAATTCCTTATTACAACGTGGTTTTCCTTATTTAACCTCACTATCAATTATGTATTAGTATTATTACTTAGCTATAAATTAGAAGTCTATAATTAATATTTTAGGCATATTTAAAGAATGAAAGAAAACAAACTACTTTTAAGAATGTTTTTATGTCGTAGACTAATTTGACATTTCAAGTGATTGTTGTTTGTTTTTCAATTTGGAGTTTGACATTCGCACCTGTCAAATTAGTCTACGAGATTAAAAACAGACTATAGCAAATTATGAATATATTGGTTAAAAAAAAAAAATTGGCTTTGGTGCCCACGTAATGTTCTGAAAGGTTAGGTGCGTAGTACTCGCAACCGGCCTACATGTATGACCAGCACTTATACCATTTTTCCAGTGTGAGTGAGAGACGGAGCTATACAAGGCCGCTAGCACCATCCTGTTTTCGCAGTGGAATAATGATGGCATTAATACTTCATAGTCAGCCCCCACATGTATGAACGTAAACGAAGCAAAAGGAGAATGTAAGGATCGTAGCAGGTGGTGTTCAGTATTTTCTGCCAACCCCCATGGGAAGAAAACGTGAGTATATGTAAGTATGTATTTTTCATTTTCTTCCATTCTCCACTTCCATCTGATCTCCCAATCACCCAGCACACTCTTGTCACTTAAAATAATAGTGCCGATACTGATCTGACATTATTCTGATACCAATTTTACCAATACTTACAACTGTACCAATACTTATTGCATATAAATTATTAAAAAATGAATAAGGGGAGTAGCAAAAGGAAAATATTTACCTGATCCTCTAAAAACATTATTGAACTTCTAATGAGAGACATTTTTTTAAATCAATAAACCTCTATGAATGTGCCGCAGCTGCGGCCGGCGAGCGCTACATCCAAATTGGTCTTAGAACTTACTTGGCTATTTAGTATTTTTTAGGTTCACAATAAGAGGCGCAATCATTATATTGGAGTGTTCAATAATATTTTTAGAAGCGGAAAGGTTCGATTAAAATTAAATACACGCCATAGTAAAAGCTAGAGACCGGCAATTAATTTAAAAACTCGTAAATCGGATAAAAGGCTCTCGAGTTATGAGCGCACTAACGAGCAAACAACGGACAATGTCTCTCACGTTTTAGAAAGAAAGAATGATTTAATATCGGAACAACATCGGCTACTGAATACCTAACCTAAAAACCTTACCCAAAATATACAAAACACTATCCAATTACTTTACAATTAACCTAAATACCACAAAAACACGTCATGTCACATTAATCTCCTCATCACTGGCGCTAGCATCGCTATCAAAATCATCTTCCTCCATATTTTGAAACGGAATTTCGCGGGAATACAACTGACCGCCGGCCATCTTGTCTTCATAACCTCGAAACTCATTTGACGTTGTAGCGTAACCTTTTTTCATGTCTTCATTTGTTTCTTCGGTATTTGGCGATAAAGGTGACAGCTTAGGCTTGTCTGCTTCAGCGTCAGAAAGATCTGGATGCGGGTTGTTCTTGTTCGGTAGTGTTTGTTCACGAGACCCACCTGATGCGAGGAGTTCCCGCTCTTTTGAGTTCCGCCATTTCATGCGGCGGTTTTGGAACCAGATTTTTACCTGTGGAAAGGAAAGAAACTGGTTAGACTTTTTTATTAGGGAATGACCTTGACCTTGGTTGGACCTTGGGTCAGTTTTTAAGGCTCTCAATGTTAGGTCATTTCTTGGTACTTAATTGTTAAAATCACTGGGAAATATTTTCTTTAGGTTAGAAGGCTTGTTGATGTAGGTATGTAGTTAGTATTTAAAACAATAGGTACAGAGATGAATATTATATTGACCCGGTAGATGTCACAAAAAAATATCTTGTGAAAGGCATTGCACATTTTTTGTCATGTCTTATCATCTCTGTAAAAGATGGTTCAATAAATGAACAGCGGGCAATAATAATATTTCGTTTTATTAATTTAATGTATCGTTGAGCATATTATGCCAAATCCACAGAGCTTGAAACTCAGCTCACACCCTAAATGATACAAAGCGTTAATCCTGCTCATAAATGTTCATTATCATTTCACATTAATATCAATCGTTCATTTTCACAATTGTATTAAAAAGGCATCACAAACTTTTACGCCATTGCCAAAGGAAAAAAAAAACACTAATAATCGTCAAAATTATCATCACTGGCAGTAAAAAGGGCGCGAAACATAACCTTTTTTTACCATACCATAGTCACTTTTTTTACAAATCGATTTCTCATTTGTATCGTAAAAATCGTTTTATATTTTTTCCGGCAAAATTCTAACAGTTTTACGGAATAAATAGCGAGTAACGGTGCATTGTGTTTGACGTCGCATGTTATTGATGGTCGGAGGCGGGGCCGTGCGGGTGTGTTCCTTTGCCTGCGCTGTGTTTAGAAAAAAAAAGTTGACGTTTGACCGCGCGCGCGGTTTTTGTTGTGATTCTATTTTCGTATGATTTTTTTTATTCTGGGCTATATTTTTACGCCTTCATGTTGGGTCAGTTATTTGTTCAGCTGCTAAAAAAATGCTCTCAGTATTATGTTGTAGGTATTGTTTCTCAAATAACATCATCGTATATAGTTAGGTGATAAATATTTTTTTTAAATTACCATCTTTAAATCATTATTTTCATTTGAATTGGGAATATTTAAACGACAAAAATATCTAGGTATGACTAGACTCGCGTCAATCTGAGAAGTCCGTTTTGACAGCTATAAAAATGATTTGTGTAGCGATGAAAAAAAAAATTGGTTTCTTTTATACTGATTCTCGAGACATATCGATTGAACATACTTAGAGAGTTTGTAATCGGCGACTTATCTACATTGCTTAAAACTGATTCACAAGGCTTAACGTTTTATTACATGTACGAGAACGAAACGTCAAAACGGACTTCTGCGAGTGTAGGTATACAATTTGAAAGTTTAAAAGCCACGTGATTTCATGATCAACAATTTCGTTGAAGTTTATTTTTTCGTTAAGCAATTGAGGTTGTCATTTATGTTGTCTATGAATTAATTTGAAGCCATTCGATTTCATTCATTGCGATTGCGTTCGTGTTCTATCGCCACTACCACAATGATGGTCGATAATTATGACAATAAAATTGAACATGTCATAATTCAACAAAAGAATAAAAAAACAGATCCATCATCCGTTTGATGACGTGTAGGCGTGAGATACAATTATTACGACTATTTTATTTATTGTAGATATTGTAATGTCATTCTTGCTTTGTGTGTAGATAGAATCAACGCAGTTTGTCTTTGATTTTGCGTTGTAATTTGCTTTTTATGAGCGTTTATGCTGAAAGTGGGCTACGTCGCAAATACTTAGATGTAAAATATTTCGTTGTTTTGATTAATTTGGCAATATTACTTTAGGGAAATAGAAAATATGGCTAGACAACTGTCTAAAATATTGATTATTGATGATTATATTATATAGGTATTTGGAAACTTTCAAAATTCCTTTTTACCTAAAACCGGTTGCAACTTAAATTCAGTGTTATAATTGCAGTTATAATTGCAATATTCTAAACAGTTGTTTATCCATATATTTCATATTTCCTTAAATGGCAATGTTTCGGTTCTTTCAATACAAGAAATTGTACACAATATCCTCAAAAAAACCGCTGTCTTCTTTAGATAATTAGCATTTGATAGATGACTTTATCTTAAAATGTATTGAAACGCCAAAATCAATTTGCCAGATCACCGTAAAAATAAAACGTTTTCAAACTTCGAAAAAAATCGAATCACATTTTTTTTATAACAATTTTCTTTTACGAAATGACAAATGGCGCCCGCCGATTGCCCGTAACCAATCAAACTGATCGATGTTCGCGCCCGATTCAAATATCGAATCATTTGTCAAACTTTTAAATATGGCGATGTTTTTTTATGCGCGCCAATTTTCATTGTGTCAGATTGAATCGTTAAAAATCTTGACAATCTTTTATCGAAAAATGGGTATAATGTAACAGATGCTGCTGGGTATAATGATTGTTGATTTTCATGGTCTTAATACGGTCTAACTAAGTGAAGTTTAACTTGATAAACTATCAATTTAAACTGACAATGAACTAACGGTCTTGAATAATCCATTGCTTCATGTGTTTGAAAAATTCGTCTTTGATAAATCATACTTTTGCAGCTACCATCGTTTTACTTGTTGTACATCTTAAGTGGGTGATAGACGTGCATACTTAAAGTACGTGGTCTTTAAGTTCGCGACCTTACTTGGCTCGCCGTCGGTGACACACGTGAAGCTTGCTCACATTGTCAAATTGGCTCGCGGCTCACGGCGATGACCGACGGGCGAGTAAGCTCGCCGAGCCATAAGTGTACTTGCTCGCACGTCTATCACCCCTTTTACTTATGATAATGTTCCGAAATAAACTTTTTATTATTTAATTGATTTGAAATTATTGTTTTTTTATTTGTTTGTAGATTTATTTTTTATATCTAACCATTTTGAAAACAACTACCTAAAATATGTACATAGGTATGTACCAAGAGTAGTCGACAAGAAAAATCCTGCACCGTTTAATGCTGCTACAGACAGACATACCTAATATTACTTTTAATCTCAACACAACGATAGCGAAAATTCTCAAACCCACGGCACCAGGAAGCTGAGAAGCAAAAGATCTCTGTAATCTACTGACCCTCCCCCCTCCCATCCTCAGACGGGTCCCATAGACCCTGGCGTGAAGGGTGGCGACAATATGCCGCTGGCAGATGACGCCGGCCCTTTTGCGAATAGGGATGTGGGATAGCAAGGAGTAAATATCGATATGAGCTTTTTTTTGGTTTTGAGATTGAGAGAGGTGATATTAATTGCAGAACGTAAACGCTGGAGATAGGAGAATAAAATTAAGAATTTAAAAAATGATTGAAATTTTGCCTCTTTTCTCTAACGTTAACGGACACCGCAACGTAATGCCTAAAAAATATTGGACACCTTTGTGCCCAATTACCGACAAATATTATTATTATCACCTTTTGAGACGAAGAGAGAGTTAGTGTATTGTTTTTTTACTTCTAAATAAGAATTTTGTAGACCTATGAAACTGTGAAGAACTTCAAGATATCGAATTCAAACATAAACTGTCAGGGTAGAAAAGTAGATGATTAACCCGTAATGTCATTCTTTTTCGTGTCTCTGCCACGAAAGTATTTCAAATCTTGTTAACCCAAAACTTCGCCATTTCCACGGCGTCATCGTTGGTGGCAGCGCAGAGGTCACTTTGACTGCAAGTTGTGGGACACAGAGGGCAGGATAGGAGATAGAGCATAGTTTGCGACATAGCTCCACATACATAGGTTTTTAGTGTGGGAAATCATCAAATGACTTCGCCCGCTCTGGGCGCTCCGTCCAGAGCGGGCGAAGTCATTTGATGATTTGAGGGCTTGTCAGACGTTTACAGACTAAAACCCACCCGTGTTCCTTCAGTTGCCTGTTGCTAAGGGCCCCGGTCCCTTTCGGACCTTCCCGCAGCTCTGGCAGGCATCGGTCCTATACCCTGCCGTCGTAACTATCGAAAGAAAGTACTATCGCAGGCGATAAAAGTATCGATAAAAATTCATCGACCCCAACACTACACGAGACAGGGGTTCGCCGGCTAAGTATTAATTACTTTTTGACATATTCACTTTTATTACAATTTATACGGAATAGAGATGTAACGCGTGAAACTGACATAAACGAAGCAGGAATTATAGTTTATTAGATGTTATGATTAAATGGAATCACTTTCTTTCTTGCTTCTCCCATTTTTATAGTGTTTCGTTATTAAATGACAGTTTATATCTGTATGTAGGTACTTAGATCTTTTAAAACACTTTAACACGTCAATTATTTTGGTCAATATTTTAAAACTAAATGGCGCTGGCATTTCTTAGGTAGGTAATGCCGGATTACACAAATGACAACGAACATAGAGTAAAATCTAGAACAATATAATTTTCTTCCAATTTTTCTAATCTCTATAGATAATAAACTCATACAGCATCCAAAAGGAGATTAATAATAAACTCCATAGTAAAATAAAAGTTTTATAAAGTTCTTAATTTAAAAAAATAAGTTTAAGTGAGGTTTAAGTATTATAAACATGCTAATCCATCAAAAAATAAAAAAACCTAGAATAAGAATGGAAGACTTTGAAAGTCGACATTTTCTAGTGAACACTTTCCAATATGGACACTTAACAATCAGACGGAAACAAACGGTTTGCGCATGAACTGCCCCTAATAGCGTAATACACGATCTATCAGAATCGTAATCGGTTTGAAACAAATCATTATTAACAACAAATCATTCTAACAAATCATCATTATTTTAAATTTTTGGTTAAAATTATTATTTACAATTTTGTCGGAAAGAATGTATTCATTTAAAAATAGGAAAGCGTAAAAATTTAATCAGTTAGATTAAATATTTTACCTTTTGTGTCCATTGTTCAGGCCATTGTTCATAAGTTCGAAAAAAAATCTGCTGAACAACGTAGGTACCTAAATAACGCACTGAATGTTGTTGAACTGTCAAAATGAAACAAATTAGTCTTAATCCAATAATAAAAAAATAAATAAAAAATAAAATTTATTGTGTCAAATAATTGGTCTTACAAATTGTTGTGTTCGGAATCTTCTTTTAGACAAATAATGCCTGTAGTAGAAGACTCCGCCCCTCCCTATTTTGTATAGCGTGATAATTAACACAATATTTTTAAAATGTAAAAGAATATTAAGTCTAGGCTAACCAAAATAAGAAATTAAAAAAGAAAAAAATTAAAGAGTATACTTAAAGGTTGTGAGTGTGCGTGTGTGTGTTGTATGTTTGTGTGTGTGTGTAAGGGTGATAATATAATATCACGAAAATACGGTACGGTACGGTATGTCGGTTACGAAAATAAGTTATTTATTTTATTATTTATTATTTTATTCTTTTCGGAAGGCTTACAGACAAATATCTTTATAATAATATAAAACTAAGTTGCTAATTACAAGCCCCCACAGATGAATACAACATGATTACTCCCTCATAGTCTAAGTTGCTTTATATTCAAATAAATTATAACCATTTTTTTCCCTCAACTCTATTATATATATATATATATATATATATATATATATATATATATATAATTCTATTCGCCAAAAGCTAATCAGGACAACACACCGTTCAAGTGCAGGCAGATGCCTCTTGTACAAAAAATGGCTTTGCTAAGAGCTTCCTCAGAGTGCTTACATTGGTGCAGAAAAGGTCAATGACCTGTTCACAGGAAATTTCGTTAAAGCTGCGACTGGCTCTATGGAAATATGCATTACGTCTATAATTAGTGTTTACGTAAGGTACATGTAGAATATGCAATTAGATATCAGAATGAAATTGCCACAATGCAAGCCATTGCAATTATGATATTTAATAAGGCCGCAGAATTGTGATGCATTCAAGAGTTCGTCAATCCTATTGATCTTGCAAAAAAATAGGTAGGTACTTAGGTAAATAGTATGCACACAATTTTATAATTTTTATTAAACCATTGTATTTATTGCAACCACACTATTTACTTAAAAGCCATGTTTACAAAGGGTTAGCAACAATGTTTACAATCATTTGAATACAGTTTAATTTGAATAGTAAAAATTAAACAAACATGACATGTGTCAATCAAAAAGTCAAATAATAAAATAAAAAGAGACGGACAGATGTCGATTTTTGAAGAAAGAAAAGGTGTAACTATGACATAAAAGAATTCAAATTCAAAAGTAAATATTCGACCAGCGTGAAAGGGATAGACGATTTTTGTGATAAGTTAGAGAAGGACAGATAGACTAGGCGCCGTAAAAATAATGTTTTTGCAAACGGAACGCAGCAAAAAGTCCGAACAAAAAGGTCCCGTATCCATAAATAAATAAATGCAAATATTTGAAATTGGAACGCCGTGAATGTAAACACAGAGCAGTTTGAATATTCATTCGAAATATGAATATTTCAGATATGGTGCGGTCCGAGAATGAAAATCAGATTCATTGGTTATACGTAGGTACCTAGCTATTACGGTTTGATTATCAATATGGCTGAATAGCCAATGTCTGGCATATTTACGAGGCACATCGATAGTTTACGAGCTTAATAGCTTTAGTTTCCTAAGAAAGCATTAACGTCAAAACGTCATGAAAATCTGTCATTTTGATCAATAAACTCAAACTCAAAGCATTTATTTCAATTAAACCATTTACAGGCACTTTTGAATTGTCAAAGAATCGGTCTGTTAGTCAAAAAGTTGAAGCTAGTTGCCCATTCCAAATCGTAGATCTCTATGGAGAAGAACGGGCAAGAAACTCCAAGGACACTCTTTTAAAAATGGAGTCATTAAAGTTGTCAAAAACGCTACATCAGGACATCATCAAAAACGGACAGCCGGTAATGTGTGACCGCCACGCCATCGCCACCGCGTTCATATGAAACGAAAGCTGAAACATTTTGGATACAATGTTTAAGGTAGCTATAAATAGACGAAAAGCCAGTAACTCAATATTATGTTACATGCAGCCATTCTAAAAACAATAGGCATATGTCTAGATGGGCACTCTGAACTGTACCTATCCCTATTTCAGCCAGATTTTGAAAATAATCTGTCCCGTTTACGAACCTAAAATTCGAATTCATGGGACATCTACCAACCCGCACTAGACCCGCGTGCTTGGTGGATTACGGCCCACTCCCTCTCACCGAGAGGAGGCCTATGTCCCAGCAGTAAATGAAACTTATCTGCAGTTGGTGAAAAGGACATAATGTTTTATGTTCGTAAAAATAGCGACGGCCTGATGGAAATCCTGTTATGGACTCCTTCCTACAGCATAATACCTACCTACCTATTACGTTAAGAATTGGTATCAAGAAGTTCTTCAGAAAGGTCAGAGGCCCTAGACAAGTGACAATCGCTTCGAAAGCGTTTCGTATTTCTACAACGACTTACAACAGGATTGACATAAGCTTTTCGATAGCTTATGGCAGTCCTGTACATTTTTACCGTTTCCATCGTTATCGCTGTTAGAATGTCACTTTGTCTAGGGCCTCAGATGTATGAACATATACGAGGCAAAAGGAGTATGTAAGGATCGTAGCAGGTGGCGTTCTATAGTTTCTGCCTACCCCCTATGGGGAGAACGCGTGAGTTTGTGTATATATGAAAGTAAGAATAAAAAAATCTCTCTTGAAATCGATAAATTGTTATGAAAATCGATTAGGTATTTATACTGGCCCTAGGCAGTAGGCATACATCAGACATACCTTTGCCACCCTTTTACGTACTATCTATTAAAACATTATCTAACATACACCCACATGAAACTCAATTAACCGATAACCATATTGTTTTTAACACAAAATAATATAATAATTAAATACCAAGATAAACCTACAAGAACATCAAAAGCAGTTAAATTATAATCTATTGTTGTACCATAGACAATTAATTAATTCTAACAATGGCGCAGATTAGATGGCGGGAGAAGATAATATTATGGCGGGATTTAGTCGATTCGAGTAGGTTTTGTTGAATTATTAGGTTCTATGGGGGCTATCTTTATGATTTATATCGCTGATAAAATGATGTTACAGAATTATAATCACAAAAATCATCAATACAACTCCATAGTAATCCAAAATCCTCAAATCAAATCGTGAAATAGTCATTCTATAGGATAACATACATTACTTAGATAGTTGTATTGATGTTTTTTTTATTATTAAAAGTCTTTATATAAATAGTTACGACCGCGAATCATATTTAGAGCAACATACAACCTGATACTGACCTGCAAATTGCAAAAAACGTAAGAAAATTTGAATTTCGCGGGTTACCCTGAAGCTTTTGCCAGCAAAAGGGTAGGACAGAGGAAGCCCTGTTTTAGGAGATCATTAAGTTGTTATTGTGGGAAATAGTTTTAACTTAGGTACATAAGTATATCAAAATCAGGAGATACTAACATTTCGCTTAATCTTATCTGCAAAAATGTACTTAAATATTGAATGCACATCCTTACTAATATTATAAATGCGAAAGTAACTCTGTCTGTCTGTATGTCACGCTTTCACGCCAAAACTACTGAACCGATTTAAATGAAATTTGGTACACAGATAGTCTAGAGCCTGAGAAAGGACATAGGCTACTTTCTATCAACATACCACGCGGGCGAAGCCGCGGGCGGAAGCTAGTATTGCATTGCATAATTATTGTGACTTGTCCAAACTATTACTTATTTTAAATCAATTTCCTTTACATAAAAATCTCAACAACTTAAGCCCCCATCCCACAACTACATACATTAACTAAACTAAACATAAAAATACTCGAACTAAGCTATATATAAAGGTATGCGCCCACGGGAGTATCGTATCCGCAATCTTGGGCGCTGCTTGCGTCTGACATTAAATAATTGTTGGCCGGGCGGATATCCGCGTTCGGAACGCATAGAGGCGGACGGATATTGTGTTACGATTGTTTTGTTGTTTTGAAATAGTGGATTATTGATTTGTTACTTGGATGGTAGGAAAAAGAGTGATTGGGATTCTTGTTGGCTGCACCAGCTGGTTTCAGTGTGTATAAATTGCTTTACCAAAAATTGCTGATTTCTACTATTACCTACTATTTACTGAAAAACTTTTGGGTTGAGTAACCTAAAAATGAATTACGCGCTTCGAGAGGAGCTTTAGTGAAGTGCCGATTTAATCGTAACTATCTATCTGTCTAGCCTTTTCCCAACTATGTTGGGGTTGGCTTCCAGTCTAACCGATGTAGGTGCGGCGATTTAATCCTACGTAATCCATACTAATATTATAAATTCGAAAGTAATTCTGTCTGTCTGTCTGTATGTTACCTTTTCACGCCTAAACAACTGAACGGATTTTCGATAAAATTTAGCAAGGAGATAGATGGCATCCCGGGGAAGGACATAGGCTACTTTTTATCGATATACTCGTACCACGCGGGAGAAGCCGCGGGTGGAAGTTAGTTTTTATATTTTAATATGATAAATGCGAAAGTGAGTTTGTTTGTTACGCTTTCACGCTGAAACGGCTGAACGAATTTAGATGAAATTTGGCACATAGATAGACCATAACCTGGGTTAGGACATTGGATACTTTTTAGCCCGATATTCACGCGCACCTTGTTCTTTATACGGGGTGAGATAATTCATTAAGTCCTGTTAAAATTGCGCTACTACCTAAATAAAATGTTGCGTATAATTAGGTACTAAACATTGAGCGGTGACAACGCATTTCAATTAACCGTAAAGTCACATAACAATGAAATGAAACGAAGGGAACGACACGAGGAAACATTTTGGAGTGGCGTAGCCAACCCAGGAAAAGAAAGAAAGTAGGTGCATTTATTTAGCACAGACTATAAAGCCGTATATTGACCGGTGTTACGGCGTGTAATGTAACGTGTTACAAAGCGATCATTCGTGCAGTCAGTACGTGGAAACGAGCACAACCAGGCGAGCAAAGAGCGCATGTTACACGAAGTTTAGAACATGGCGTAACGTAACATGCTCGCTGCGAATGGTACATTACGCCCTGTAACGCCGGTCAGTACTTAAACGGCAGGCACACAACACAACGCACTCAACAGAATCACTTTTTGCAATATACACTTGAATATCAACCTTTAGTATGCAAACAACTCAACGTCAACTCTGCAGTAAAAACCAACATGTTCACAACATGTTGTGTACAAAGTTTTAAAACATTGATGCCCAACTAAAATATCGATAACTAGGTGCCGCCAGCGGCTTCGCCCGCGTGGTATGTCGATAAAAAGTAGCCTATGTCCTTCCCCGGGATGCTAAACTCCTTGCCAAATTTTATCGAAATCCGTTCCGTCCAAAATATTCGGCACTTCAGTTGTCGAAAATCTAATAAAATATTCAGGCTGCCGGCTCTATTAGCTAACAGTCTATGGAGAGGGGGAAGCGTTGTTGAAATTTATTTAATGATGACCAACCATCGGGATTTTTGTTAGATTATGAAGACATTTCGCAAGTGTTGGCATTTCGGAGTATTTTTACAGTACGTTTGCACTGGCGAAGTATTCACAATAAAACATTATTGAAATCTCTAGTTCCTGTCAAAAATTGTATGGAACATTGACAGATTATAGAGATGTCAACATGTTTTGTTGTGAATATTTGGCCAGTGCAAACGCACGGTTAGCTTACAGGTTATTTTTAAGCAAAAGGAGTATGTAAGGATCATAGCAGGTGGCGTTCTGCAGGCTCTGCCTACCCCCATGGGAATAAGGTATGAGTTTATATTTGTATTTACTTATGTAAGTTAGTTTTGCCGACGGATATTGATCCGACGCGAATATCCGAGATAACTGAAATCGGTCCTCTATTTTAACATTCATTTCCTTGTGCTGTGAAGATTGATTGCCAAGAAAAGGTGTTTAAGATAAAATAAAGGAAGAACTAGTACTGGTAAGTACTGTGATTGTCTCAAGGTTAAGATTAAGCATCTTCATCATATTCCTAAGGCACCTCTTGGCGAATTTATTTATTTATTTATAATTAGCTGCACCCGCGGTTTCACCCGTGTAAGTCTCGATCCCGTGGGAATATCGGGATAAAAAGTATCCTATGTGTTAATCCAGGTTATAAACTATCAGTTTGCCAAATTTCATCCAAATCTATTCAGCCGTTTTTGCGTGATTGAGTAACAAACATCCAAACACAAACTTTCACATTTATAATATTAGTGGGATAAATACTGAATGACATGAAAACCTTACCCTGCTATCTAAATTGCGTAATTCATTTTCGTAACCGATTAAGACTAATTTATTTAATTTTGACAATTCAACAACATTCATTGCGCTATTATGTTGTTGAGCAGTTTATTTTTCGAACTTATGAAGCAATGGATTATAGTCATTTGTTTCGAACCGATTCCAAATCTGATTCATCGTGTATTACGCAATTAGAGTGCTGGAAGGATCATGAACGTCATTCTTATGTCAAATCTCAATGCAATAGGGGTAGGTATTTGGGCAAACCCATTGAGTTAAAAGAGTGTCCGTGGAGTTTCTTGCCCGTTCTTCTCCATAGATACCTACTACGCTTTGGAATGGGCAACTAGCTTCATATTTCTGACTGACCGACTCCTTGACAATTCAAAAGTGCTTGTAAATGGTTTAATTGAAATATATGCTTTGAGTTTGAGTAAACTTAAGATAAACATAATGAAAACGTAACACAGTTTCTATTACACCAATTTCAGGAATTCAGGGGGCCTAAACCGGCCACATTAGCAATTCCTCTAAAAGCAGTTCATTTCCTGAATCCCAGCTGTCATTAGCAATTCCTCTAATTTGACATAAAAGCAATTCATAATTTGTGGACCATTTTACGAATCTCCATAGAAAACTGTCAAACAGATGAATTATTTCGTAATATGAATTACACGCAGATCATTTTATGAATTGTCAGTTTGTGACTTTTTACGATCATCATCTGCCTAGCCTTTTCCCAACTATGTTGGGGTCGGCTTCCAGTCTAACCGGATGCAGCTGAATACCAGTATTTTATATGGAGCGACTGCCTATCTGACCTCCACAACCCAGTAACTGGGTAATACGATACCCCTTGGTTAGACTAGTTGTCAGACTTTCGTGCTTCTGACGACTCGTAACGACTGTCAAAGATCCACAAATGACAGCCGGGACCAACGGCTTAACGTCCCCCAGTTCACTTTATTGAATCCCGAAGGGCAGAACCCCAAACCATATCTAAGCAAATCAATCAAAAACAAGATCAAATAAAATCGACCAAGTATGCCGAAAATAATCCAACTTACTCTCAGAACAAAACCATATCTACAGCATTTCGTAAATAAATCAAACGTTTATTTGTAAATAACCAGCGAACCTTCTAAATTCAACTAAACCATTCGGATATTCGGATACACACCGCAATCTCTGTTCGCAAGTACCTCATAAAATTCAGATATCGTAAAAAAGGCCCGGTACGAGTATCCGAACGCGAGTAAAAAAATAATATAACCCACCAATAGCGGGGCTTTCACACTTTTATTCGATACAAATCGGCCAATAGAAGCGGGTTTTAAGACGTCGTTGTAGTAATATTGCCGTCTCGTTCTAACTTAGACGAGTTCTATATTGCTGTTTCGCGGGAATGGGTGTATTGTCTCAAGGAGCCAGACATTTGTGTGCTGAGAATTCCTCGCGGGTTGTATTTTTCAATCCTTTTATTTTCTTTTCGTGAAAATGGTTTTGATGTTAGCATGTTTTTTTTAATTAAAAAAGGATACAATTAAAGATTACGATGTTTTTTTAGCTTTGATGTTTATTTTGTGAAAAATTGCGCGTCATTTTCGTTAACTTTTGCGGCTGTTTATGTAATTGGCAGTAGGCTAGACAGAAGTCAAATTAAATGTTTAATGTTAGTAAGTAACATACAGGGTGTCCGGTAAAAAATGGATAATCTTAAAATAGCAAAAATGGATAAGCTTGAAATACTTAATTTATAAAAATATCCATATTATAAATATTCATAAATACTAGGTAGTTAGGTAGGTAGGTACCTAAGATTTTGAACTAACTTTTTTTTACCTTATTTTACATTCTTCTTTACCACGACCACAAATGAATGAATTCGATCGGTTATTTCCGGCAGAGAAGCAGTAAATAAATGTGACTAGAAATTCTCCATTAGCTATACCTACATATTAAAAAAAAGAAGTCTTTTAGGTAGGTACCTATTACCAACTTGTTATTTTGTATTTAAACCTTTATGAGGATTACCTTTAGGAACAATAAAACAAAATAAATTCATACATCTATAAAAATAAAATACAATATAATAACAGCAGAAAGAGTTGAAGTAAATTGCATGCCACGAACAGTCGCTCAGTTGAATGGTATTACTGAACGAACGATATTACTGAACGAATGGCTGACGGGGATGTATTAAAAAGAGAGAGATTGTTATGATGTGGTTTTATGTTGCTTTATATGTTTTTGAAATAGGTAATGTAATATCCTGTTTCTAGTATCGACTTTGGTTGTAAATAAAACAAGTAAACCGGATGCTAATAAGACGGTCAGATAGGGGAAAGTAAGCAAGTGAGGGGGGGTGAGGGGTTCGTGGCTAAGTAATAACAGCCGCACGGGTCGATCCATCAGGTTAAGCTACGCTTGCCGGGGTTGGTCCGTGGATGGGCGACCATATGGAATCTTTAAGGACGCTTTCCAAAAAACACATTTTGGCATTATAACGTATTCTATTATCTCACTTGCACATAAAATAGAATAAAACATTTTTTCTAAACACACACACACTTTCTATCATACCAATTGATAAGAGCCAATCTAAAATGAAAACAATTTCACCCCTTTTCACCCCCACGAAAATATCAGTATCAAAAAATCAAGATTGAATAAACAAAGGAGAGCTCAATTTTTAATACTTAGTTGAATCAACCCGAATCAACCGCACCCGAGGGGGTGAAACCGTTTAAATGAATAGCCGAGGGGATGTGTTCAGATAATTGCTGGCGTTTATCGAATTAGGGGGTGAAGGTGAGCTGTCTTAGTTATTTGGGGGATGTCTTGATGTGTAGGTGGTTGGGAAATTATTTGATAGGATTGTCTAGTTTTGGTTGGTTTACCGTCTAAACTACCAGGGGGTAGCTGGTATCAAAGCCTAGAAAAGGAAAAATTAAAAAATAAACGATTTTTTTATACAAACTTTACTTTCATTGTAGGTAAGTCCCATGAAATTGTAAAAACACCTGAGTAATAATCTTAGTACCGTTAAAACAAATATGTAACCACTTATACTCAAAACTTAAACTCAAAGCATTTATTTCAACTAAACTTTTGAAATGTCAAGGAGTTTATTAAAAACAAATAAAATAAAAATGCTAAAGTCACAGTTAAACCATTTCAAAACCTAACAAGTGTTCGACTTTCAACAACTTACTGATTATTTAAAGATAAATTGCAAAGAAGATCGGATAGGCTTCGTTACGCGTCTTTTTACTCTACGGGTAACACCAATGAGGACTAAAACCCCACTGTAATACAGTATCAACTAATACAGGGGCACAGATATTATAAGACTACAGGGGGTATTGTGATTGTTACTGGCGGCCTTATATATTGTAATGTCAACAGTATACATAAGGCAATAAATTGTGAAGAAGAAATAAATCTAACTAATATTATAAACGCGAAAGTTTGTCCATCCATCACGCGAAAGTTTGGTGTTTGTTACTCTTTCACGTAAAAACTACTGAATGGATTTGGATGAAATTGGCAAACAGACAGTTTATAACCTGGATTAACACATAGGATACTTTTTATCCCGATATTCCCACGGGATCGAGACTTACGCGGGTGAAACCGCGAGGCGCAGCTAGTAAATAAATATTTTTTTACACCTGTTATAAATACATTGCAAGATGTTGAGTGAGGGCGCAGTATTATTATTATCTGCCTAGCCTTTTTCAAACTATGCTGGAGTCAGCTTCCAGTCTAAACGGTGACTGCCTTTCTGATCTCAACAATCCAGTTACTGGTTAACACGATACTCCTTGGTAAGATTGGCTATTATCGTATTGAATGCTGTGCTAGGTAATGTATCGTATTGAAAGTAGGCCGTCACAACCCACAAATTATCCTAAAGTTCATGATTTAATCCCGTAGACTAATTTGACAGGTGCAAATGTCAAACTGCAAATAAAAAAAACCAACAATAATCATCTCAAAAATCAATCTGCCCAGCCTTTTCCCAACTCTGTTGGGGTCGGCTTACAGTCTAACCGGATGCAGCTGAATACCAGTATTTTACATGGAGCAACTGCCTATCTGACTTCCACAACCCAGTGACTGAGTAATACGATACCCCTTGCTAAGACTGGTTGTCAGACTTTCAGGCGTCTGACGACTCGTAACGACTGTCAAAGATCTACGAATGACAGCCAGGACCAGCGGCTTAACGAGACACGGAGGAGTCTCGGTATGTAAAGATGTTCACCCATCTACGGACCAACCCCGGCAACTGTAACTTAACCTGATGGATCAACCCGTGCGGCAGTTATTAATTAGCCACGAGCTCCATCCATTAACAACAATCATTTGAAATGTCAAATTAATCAACGGGATTAAAAACCGAACTATGCAATCAAATAAAAATTATAGTTTACACCAATATTTTTAAACAACCTATCAAAAAGGCAAACTCACAACTCCGCACAGCCTAACCAAAAAGTCTCAATTCAATACTAACATTCAAATACACCCCCGTAATTGTTTTAAACGGTTCCTACAGGGGGCGGAGTTGGACGGCTGCGTATGACAGCCCCCTCTTTATACCCTTAGGGGTAACAATTTTTTGTAACACCCTGTGTTGAGCTCCCCTCTAGGGGGAACGGCGGAGTATTGTATCTTTACGTTAAAACTCCTTGGTCGGTATGTTTTGATTTTTGAATTATAGGATTATAATGGGATTGGATCCGGAATGTTTTTATTATAAAAAAATATGGTTTAGGAAATGGCATAGATCTGCTCAAAAGCGTAAATAACGCAATGAATGTTGTTGAACTGTCAAAATGAAACAGATTAATCTTAATCGTTTACGAAAATGTGGGCGGCTGAATCTCACGATCCTGTTAAAATGAATAAAAATCTTCTCCACAACTAACCTGACTATCCTTCAGTCCCAGTTTCTCCGCCAGCTTCTTCCTATCAGGCTTGGAGATATACTTCTGTACCTGGAACCTCTTCTCGAGACCCTTGCGTTGAAGGTCTGAGAATACAGCGCGACGCATCATGCCGCGACGTGGTTTCCCTGTGAAGAAGAGTTCTTTTGAAGGAATATTTACTGCCTGGTTTTTGGGAAGCCTATTTTAATGAATCTGTATAAACAAATATCAAGTTTTAGGCTAAGCATAGGCTGAGACGCAGGTGACATAGGTCCACGCAGCGCAGGGCAGTGTAGATTTTGTAATGCATGAACTTTGACAGCTGTGGCGTAGAGCTGCGGTGCTGGCTGAAGAGCACAGATTTCTGCGCGACGCATGCTGCGCTGTGCCGTGTTACCTGCGTCTTAAAAACAAGTGACGACACGGCACGCAAACATAGAACAAAAAATTTCAACCGTATACTCTATGGTTGGAAGAATGGAACATGACAGGTCTCCTCGACCCCTTCTGTCATTCTTCACCCCTCATACGACCATAAGCAATTTACAAATGTCACTGTCTTTAGGCGGTTTTCGTAAGTTTAAAATTTTTCGCCATTGGCGCCATTACAGTACGTATTATTTCTAAGTAGTCTGTGAGTGACGACTAGCTTTCAGTACTTTCATGCATTACAAAATCCGCCCTGCGCTGCGTGGACCTGCGTCACCAGCGTGTCAGCATAATGCTTAGCCTTATTCTTGGTTGTCAATACTAACCTCTGGAACTGTGTGCCCATGGGAAGCCTCCTGGTAACGGAAATACTTGTGTATGTGCTTGGGCTGGTCGAACTGTAACAAGACAACGATATTAAACACAACATATTTTGATTAGTTTCAAGTTAAACTAAAAATATCAAGATTCAAGTTAAAAAACCGGTCAAGAGCGAGTCGGACTCGCGTACGAAGGGTTCCGTACCATTATCTATGAAAACGGCAAAAAAAACACGTTTTTTGTATGTGTTCCCTTAAATATTTATGTTATTCTGTTTTTTAGTATTTTTTGTTATAGCTGCAACAGAAATACATCATCTGTGAAAAAATTTCAACTGTCTAACTATCACGGTTCATGAGATACAGCCTGGTGACAAACGGACGGACGCTAGAAAAGAGTTAAAATCTTTATAAAGCTGCTTTTCCACCAAAGATGTGCTATGCTACGTTGCTATGGATGCGTTCAATCTAAAAGTTATCATTGTTGTTATGGCGACAGACTTAGATAAGATGTGGTAGTTAGCCAGGCGGACTTAGAACATGCCCTACCACCAACCAAACAGAGCCGAAAATTTTGCAGCCACTGGGAATCGAACCCGGGACCGGGTTGATTAAAGTTAAAACGTTTAAATGTCCTTGTACCTACGATAAAAGAGCTTTGCGATATAAAGTCAAAGTCAAATAATTTATTTCAAATAGGCACATATATGGCACTTTTGAACGTCAAACAAAGAAATAGAATTGATTCTAGTTGCCCCTTCCAAAAGGTAGTTTTCGTATGGAGAAGAATGGGCAAGAAACTCCACCGTTAATGTTTTACAATATTTTGTATACATTAATGTATATGAAGACGATGTATGTGAAGACGATGCACCTACAATAAGATTACTGTACCACAAAAGGTAAAAAGAATTATAAATGGAGCAATAATGAATAAATTAATTACCAGATACATGGTGCTCACATACTTACTTACAAAGATTGTAAAAGTATACGATATTACAATAGTCCTAACATTGTTACAAGTAGTACTAATACTAATAAAAAATGTAGGTACGAAGTATCTGCCTGTCGCGCCCGCGATATCGCGCCAGATGCAAGCACGATAATTTATGAACTAGTTATACTGCATGATAAACTTCATATTATTCTTAACAGCTGTTATCGTAACCATAACGCCAATCAATTTTTTTTTATGCCACCAAATACCCATAACACTTTTTTCAACAAACAGCAAAAATGGCAAAGGTACAAACGCATTCAGCCTAATATGCGCAAAAAGGGCGTGTATGCATTGTAAGACTTTTTGCACAATCGATCTTGTTTGTTGAAAGGCTCACAATAGATTATGGAAAATAATATTACTTGCTCCCGTTTTTGCTCACGTTACGTATTGATCTAATTTGAGGGATTGAGCTTATTAACTTTTTATAGATATTTGATGAGTGAATGATTGAATGAAAGATAAGAAAGAAAAAAAGAATACTTAACAATTATTTGGACACAGTTTGTGAAACACAAAATACAAATGAAATACAATTGTTTTTACAACAATAGTGTGTGCCTCACGGCTGCGCTAAAAAGGAGGTATTCCACGAAGCGCCCCCAAACGAACGCCACCCAGACGAAGCACACCTAAAGTATTCCACTTAGCCCACCTGTAGGTGGCCTTCCAATAAATATTTAAAATAATAAATGTTTTAATCCACGAAGCACACCTACGAATATTACTCGCATAGTGCGGGGACTAAGAAATAAAAATGTCGATAGAAGAAAATATTTATTATTTATTAAGACTACCTTCAGTTTCTAACTTGTCATTTTTATAATCTTACTATTTAAAATCACAGATTATTTATTAATAATATTTGATTTCACTTTGGAAAGACTTATAAGAATTATATGATTTGTAAGAATTATGTGACTGGCCTGTTGGTCTAGTGGTTAGTGACGCTCACTGCTAAGCCGGAGGTCGTGGGTTCGATTCCCATCCAGGACAAAGTTTGTGTGATGAGCATGATTGTTTGTTTCTATGTTGGGGTGTCATTTAAAAATAATATAAGTATGTATATCAGTTGTCTGGTTACCATAGTACAGGTTCTATCTAGTTTGGGATCAGATGGCCGTGTGTGAGTTGTCCCAAGATATTTATTTATTTAATTATTTGATTTCTAGGTGCCTCAACCGTTTCAAAATTTTGTACTTGCTGACTATAACGACGGCAAAACGAGAATACTTTTATTTGCTACACAGAAGAGTAGACAGGAACTTGAAAGCTGCCATCATATATACTGCGATGGAACTTTTAATGCGCGCCTAAACCATTTCTTCAAATTTATAGTATCCACGGTGCGGTTGAAAATATTGTTAAACCATTAGCCTATGCTTTATTACAAAACAAAAAAATCTACCTATAAAATATTATTTAAATTATTAAAAACAACAATACCGAAAATGCAAGTCAATGTTTTCACAAGCGATTTTGAGGAAGCTGCCGTCAGAAGTCTTACAGCAGTATTTCCTAACGCCCAGATGAAGGGATGTTATTTTCATTATAAAAAAGCAATCCAAAAAAAATCTAGGTCTTTAGGTTTGGATAAGAATAGCTTATATAGAAAACATGTTGCATTATGTACGGTTTTGCCACATTTACCGCTGGAGGACTTGGATGAGGCCTGGCTCTACATCATGAGCGAATGTCCTCAAAGACAAAGTATTTCTATATTTAACGATTAACCCAGTGGCTCGAACATAAGTTATGGCACGACAAATGGTCGTGTTATAATGTAAAAAATAAAACGAATAATTATACAGAGTCTCATTACTCTGAAATAAATAAAATGTTTAATAAAAACCGACCCATAAATTTAGCAAAACTTTTAGATTGTTTCAAAAAAATTGCAATAATTATGCCAAAATTAGAGTAAAAATGGGTCATTCAAATCATCAAAAATATGGTGAAATAAAAAACAATATAATAGAAAACACATTAAAAGACTATAAAAATGGCTTAATTTCGGTTGGTCATTGTCTAGAGAAGTTAAGATTCTGATTAATAATAATTTATTTAATTGCTAAGCTTAGATACTAAATTGCCCACATTTTCTTTACGATTATTTTAGAATCTTAAAGAGTGTTATTTGTGATGTGAAAGGTAATTAAGAAATAATCTGTGATTTTAAATAGTAAGATTATAAAAATGACAAGTTAGAAACTGAAGGTAGTCTTAATAAATAATAAATATTTTCTTCTATCGACATTTTTATTTCTTAGTCCCCGCACTATGCGAGTGATATTCGTAGGTGTGCTTCGTGGAATATAAAATTAATTATTTAAAATTTTTATTGGAAGGCCACCTACGGGTGTGCTAAGTGGAATACTTTAGGTGTGCTTCGTCTGGGTGGCGTTCGTTTGGGTGTGCTTCATGGAATACCTCCTAAAAAGGTTCATTTAAGCATTAACGCCGGACAGAAACTGTCTGACGCTGGTTTTCTAATGAACCTATGGACAACTGACGGGAAGTAGGTACAAACAGTTTCAAACATACGTAATCCTTATCCTTACAATATTATAAAACAAAGTCCTCCGTCGCGTCTGTCTGTTGTCCAGAGGCCTTAGTGCCAGTTTCTTTTAACTATCTTCACTTTACGCATCGACCGCGTTCGGCGCTCCGATTGGCCTGTCACTGGCCTTCACTGGTGAAGGGCCAATCGGAGCGCCGAACGCGGTCGATGCGTAAAGTGAAGATAGTTAAAAGAAACTCGCACTAAGGCCTCTGTTCGCGATAAACTCAAAAACTACTGCACCGATTTTCATGCTGTTTTCACCTATGGATAGATTGGTTCTCGAGGAAGGTTTAAGATCCTCGTGGGCTAAGCCGCGGGCATCAGCTAGTAAATAATAAAAGACAGCAGGCATTATTGTGTCAGTCGCACGGACTTCATAGTGAACTAACGTGTCAGTCGTGTTTGGAATTGCCAATAGGTACTTATAGGTCTCGATTACCTTCGGATGGTCATCGTCTCTTTCACACCTCTACCTACCCCATTAGGATAGACAAATATTAATTTTTAAATCTGGACTCTCTTCAAAACCTATAGATACCTAGATAAAATAATATTATTCTGTAACTAAAACATTTTTGCTGGATTAAGTATAGAAAAATATTCCCAAAAAATTGCTTGAATATTAAAAGCTATTTATGACCAAAGAACTGAAATTAATAAAAACCACATAAAATAAATTCAATATTAATTTTTCTACTATTACTTTGGGCCACCCTATAAAAAGCCGTGTTTATCTAATAGATTACTTTAACAATAGGTTTGTTTTTATTTTTGTCCGTCAAATTGGGCGTGTCAGGCTTATTATCCGACGAAATGTTACCATTACAAAAATCTGTTGACATAACCAACAATAGTTGTCTATACTGGGAGGTCTGCTACAAAAAGTTTCAATTCATTGTCTATGGTCGATAAAAAAAAAGATTTAAGTGAGTGTTTTATTATCTGTAGTTTTGAAAAAATGGCGTCGTTTGTTTGCAATAAAATAAAAAAGAGATTCTCACATACAAGTTACTGTTTTTGTTGTGGATTATTTGTAACTACTTGATACAATTTCGTATTTTTTTGAGACGGATGCTCAGTTTAGCACATTGGCACATTGTGCTATTCGGAGACAAAACGCGACCTCATCTTTTCTCACATGTTGTGGGAGTTTTTATTAGATTTTTTTATCAGATTACTGGGTCTACTTTTCACCAATTGTAAAGTTTTAGCCGTCAAAGTAAACTAAAAACATTTATTTCAACTATACCATTTACAGGCACTTTTGAATTGCCAAGGAGTCGGTCAGTCAGAAATATAAAGCTAGTAAAGCGCCTGTTTTTGATGTTGGCGCTGATTAATTTGACAGGACTAAAAACTAAAATTTATCTTCTGTCCTTTTCTTAATTAAATAGAAAGAAAAAGATGCACTGAACTTAAATTTAGTTTAGTTTGTGAACAACAGAATCGGCACCATTTTGGGACTTACCTAAGTATGGATGATGGCAGTGTGCTAGAAGATGTTGTAAGTGTTGATGCTGTACTGGTATCGGTCTGCTGGCAATAGGCTTGGCAATAGGCCATGGACTGCCCATTATCGGCTGCCGGTATTCTGTAATGGAAGAGAATTTATTGTGAATAGGTTCAGTTATTATGCAAAGTTTCATGATCCAATTTGAAGTATTTTTTTAATAGCAGCAGTTTATAGTTCGTAGTGAGACTTGGCATCAACCCTCAACTTTAACATATTTTTCAAAATTAATGCTGCAGTATTTTCGGCATAACGGAGGATCATGCTAAGCAATTTGAGGTATGGTGGGCCATTCAAATTAAATGTTCAAAGGGATGAGAGGTGTACAACTGTACAGTTAAAAAAAATACTACGATGAGAAGAAAAATATCGCTTAAAAATATTAACCAATCAGATTATGAGTTGATTCTAAAAGTTGGCAACGTCGCTAATACCTAGCTGTCAAATATTTACCTATTTTAATTACTTATTTTGGCAATTATTACTGATCTTTGTGAGACCACTGACACGTTAGTAAATTAGAAGACTTGGCTGCCCCTGGTTGTATGTTGATCTAAATATGATTCGCGCCGGTCGTAACAAATATTTATTAGACATAAATTCAAAAAAATCATCAATACAACTCTCTAAGTAACTATTTTACGAAATGAGGATTATGCTATTGAGGTTTATGCTAACTACTATGGAGTTATAGGAGCTCGTGGCTAAGTAATAACAGCTGCACGGGTCGATCCATCAGGTTAAGCTACGCTTGCCTGGGCTGGTCCGTGTCTGGGTGACCATCTTTACAAACCATCGTTTAGAGAATTTATTCCGGAAGGTTTATGTGTATAATACGTTAATATTAAAGTTACATATAACTAAGACATATTGATGTTTTGTCAAGTCGTAAGAACCGTGCGAAGTAGGAGCGAGTCTCTTCTTAAACCTATAAATATAACATCATCATCATCATCTGCCTGCCTTTTCCCAACTTTGTTGGGATCGGCTTCCAGTCTAACCAGATGCAGCTGAATACCAGTATTTTACATGGAGCGACTGCCTATCTGACCTCCACAACCCAGTAACTGGGTAATACGATTACCCCTTGGTTAGACTGGTTGTCAGACTTTCGTGCTGACGACTCGTAACGACTGTCAAAGATCCACAAATGACAGCCGGGACCAATTACGGCTTAACGTGCTTTCCGAGGCACGGAGGAGTCTCGATATGAAGGTTGACTGGTAGAAAATGCCTCAGGCATTAAGTCCGTCTTTGTACAGTAGTTTTTTTACTTGTGCATAAAGTTTAATAAATAAATAAAATAAATATGTGAAAATGGTCACCCATCCACGGACCAGCCCCGGCAAGCGTAGCTTAACCTGATGGATCGACCCGAGCGGCTGTTATTACTTAGCCACGAGCTCCTCACCAAACCTATAAATATAACGGTCAGTGCAATATTTAGGTACTTCTTCCTTTCATATTATAAAACAAACCTCCGCCGCGTCTCCCTGTTGTCCTGTTCGCGATAAACTCAAAAACTGCTGCACCGATTTTCATGCTGTTTTCACCAATGGATAGAGTGGTTCTCGAGGAAGGTTTTAGTATATCATAACCGACATCCACGCGGCATCCACGTCCGTGAAATATCAGAATATCCGTGATGCATTGTGTAACCTCGCCAATACAGTACCAAAATGACAGACATATTCATCACAGCGTGACGTTCATAATACACGTAATTGAGTTTCACGTGGGTCAATATACAAGCCTAGCTTGTCTCAATGTTACAGTGGAGCTCTAGGCTCTAGCCGGCCGGCCAATTTCCATAGATGAGGGAACGTTGCCAATCAATTCAATGGTACGCTTTGCTAAACTAAAATGGTTTGTATTTAGTCGTACCACAAATTTTCCATTTTATTTTCCTAAAAATATTTATTGTACATTCTAATTTAATGAATGCGTTTCTTTTTGTGAACATCTCATAATTCCTATTTTGTGGTGCTAAAAATAGGTACTAAATATAAATACAAGTAACTGCGACCATCTTGGATGTAGCGCTCGCTTCGCTCGCTCGGCTCGCGCTCAGGTGGTCACAGTTCTAACCTAACCTTACCAATGTGATTCAGGTATCCTAGCTAGTATAGTTACTGCGACCAACTGTGAGAGATCAATAACTTAAATAGAGGCTCAATAACTTTAAAAAGTTTGCATCATTAGAAGCCCAAAAAGTTTTTAGAGATTCATTAATTTAAAAAGTGTAAAGTGTTAAGAAAGAAAGAAAATACATTTATTTAGCACAGACTAAAAGGCGCACCAAAAATTAAAATTAATTAAAAATGAATACACAAATAAAATATACAACTAAAATTATTCCACAACTAAAATTCGCACTCTTGAATTTTTGTATTAGTAGTAGTTTTGTTATGTGTGTATATTTTTAAACATAGATATATAACCCATAGATCTCGACGTTTTATCTTGTCGTAAAAACCGAGCCAAGCAGGGGCGGGTCGCTAGTTCTATAATAAACTATACTCCATTTGAAATAAGATTAGAAAGGAGGACCGGACAAAATGGCCCCCACGACCAATAACAACCAGACCTATGTCATTAGATAAGCATTTTAATATAGAGCAACAACTACTATGGCGGCTCTTTTGAAATCGCTGTGTGAAAAAAGTTGTGGCGATGTTTCGCAGGACGGACCTAGACGCTAGGTATCGGAACACTTGAATATTAATAATTTCTAGTGGTCTACTTTGAATATTTTCTGTGTAATGTGTGCGATGATAATACAATAATTTCAATATTAAGGTACCATCGAGCTGATCTGATGATGGACCTGGACGCTAGATGATGGAACTATTGAACAGCTACTAGTATACGCATCGAGTGTGGGCTCATTAGATGTGCCTCAACGAGTCCTGTCCATTTTACCTGATGACGAGGACCTGATGACTGACCTGGACCTTAGATAGGTAACAGAACTCTTGATTAGCTTCTAGTATACCCATCGAGTGTGGGCTCATTAGAAGTGTCTCAACGAGTCCTGTTCATTTTACAAACCTTTTTACAGTCCGTTCAACCGATTTTAACTTCTATACCGTAGCTATAAGGATGGCATAAAAGCAAAAAAAAATACACAATACCAACTGTCTACGGCAGCTACCATTTGTCATGCCATCAACGCAATAGAAGTCAAAATCGGTTGAACGGACTGTAAAAATGGCTTATTTAAGTGTCTAATCTTATTTCAAATGGAGTACCTATAGATGACTGGATGAACTTTGTACCTACTACGTGAACTAAATTTAGATTTTTTCGACACCAAAAAAAAATTCATATCGGTCGATCCATTTTCGAGTTTTTTTTAGCAGGCCAATTGATTTATACGGTTTGTTGTAAATTTGCCACAAAGTAAATTCGCCACGGAAAAAAGTATGCCTTTTGCCACAGCTCAAGTATATTCATGAAGTAAATTCGTCACATATTCAAAATCAAAATGAAAAGTCATTTATTCAAACTAGGCTGAGAATCAGCACTTTTCGAACGTCAAAATTACATAAGACAGTCCCCCAAAACGCCCACCCTTCATTGATTATATTGATTTCCGCACAGACAACAGAAAAATCAAACAATAAGTATGACCTATGTTTATACTTAGATATTTAAGTAACAAAAGAAAATCTGCATAGGTACATTCCACAATCGAATAATAAATAAATGAATCTATCAAAGACACGCGGATCGATATAAAATAATCAAAGTTGAACAGCTCAGTAATAGGATAACGACGTGATTACTAATACAATGCTAGCTGGGAAGGGTGGGGGTGGTGCAAGTTGGGAACTGGCAGCGTCATAAAATAAAATAAAATTCATTTAAATACAAAAAACAATACACAATTTTATAAGTGTCACAATTTTGAATTAAATAAGTGATTGAGCAGTGGTGGCAAAGTGGTAACGGCCGCGATTTACGAGTTGTAGGATGTAGGTTCGAACCCAGACAGGCGCTATACTTTGTGTAAATAATTTCATCGCCACTGCTCTTAAAACGGTGAACCAAAAATTCGAAGACATGTTGATATCTACCAACCTGCACTGGGCCCGCGTGGTGGATTACAGCCCACTTTCTGTCTCAAAGAGGAGGCCTGTGTCCCAGCAGTGGGAACATTATAGGCTGATTATGTATGTAAGTGATTGAGCGATTAATAAATAAACAAAATTAATTAAACATATATTTTATGTAATGTATGGTAACAATATTTTTGATTTGCCTATGCCATCTGTAAGTACATTTGTGTGCTTAAAGTAATAAATAAATAATATTTTTGATTTAAAAGCGTGTCCGCTGGAGTTTCTTGCTCGTTCTTCGCCATAGGAACCTTTATATGACATTTCAAGTGATAGTTGTTTGTTTTTGAAAATTTGGAGTTTGACATTTTCACCTGTCAAATTAGTCTACAATATTAAAAAGCAGACTGCTGATTGACTTCTTGACAATTCGAACAATTCGAAAACTTGAATTTTACGTGCTTAGTTCTACATACATATATACATCTTCCATAAAAAAAAAAAAAAAAAAAAAAAAAAGGCAAATATGACACAAATATTTCTGACGGTTCTACTTGTGAAACCAATTTAAGTCTTAACTTATAAGTTTACTCTAAAATATCCTTCACCTTAAAATTAATTACGAAACACACACACCATTACACGCAACTTTCAAATCCACAACTCTATAAGAACCAAATATTCTCACATCTTCATCAATCAATTCGATAATTGATTTAATGAAGTAACATAACGTTTAAGAATTATTGATTAATTAACATTGTTAAAATAATAATATGTATAAGTATACAAACGTCGGGACAGATCCACAGTGCATCAAAAATTCAAATACGACTGATAGGTAGCTCCAGAAATTAGAGCGACAAAAAAAAACAGCTTTATTATTATTACTAACTTATTCCCGTGACTTCATCCGTATAAAATTTCTTGTTCCTCCGACCCACCGCATCACATCGCTCGCCTAGTTCTTTTTCCACCTCTGATTTTTTGCATTCATGTGCGTAATTGTAACGTTATCACTTGCTTAAAAACGGTGAAGGAAAACATCGTGAGGAAACAGAGGCCCATTGGTGGCATAAAAACTCTCGACACCAGGTTAGTCAATTATCACACGAAAAAGAAAGTCAAAGTCAAAAAAATTAATTTCAATTACCTACAACCTACATAAAAGGCACTTTTGAATGTCAAAAACAAGGAAATAGAACTGATTCTAGTTGCCCCTTCCAAAAGGTAGTTTTCGTATGGAGAAGAATGGGCAAGAAACTCCACCGTTACACTTTTAAAAATGTTTTACAATATTTTCTATACATCAATTATTTAATTACGACGATGCACCTAGAATATGATTACTGTATCACAATAGGTAAAGAAAAGCTCTATTATAGTAGTATAGATTTACAACCCGCCCCTCCCGCTACTTGTACCACACGCACCCTGATTTCTTACCGCCCAGTACTGTCAAAGACACGCTGCCATTATATATTGTGGAGCCTTTGTGACGTCATTAATCATCGCGATCCCTTGCTTTAGATTTAAACTATTATGTGCTGTTATGGGTGGTTGTTGGAGTACTTTAATATGGATAAATTAGGTACTTAGCACTTACATTTAAATACTAGTTTATCTCTACATATTATAAATTAAAGTCGCTTTTCGTGTTTTATGTAGGTATGTCCGCGTTGTTCTTCTAAACCACGCAACAGATTTTGATGAGGTTTTCACCATCGTTTAGAGAATTTATTCCAACGAATAATATGACATTACTGTGGAGACGAAACGAGTTGTGTAGACCGTAATAAGAGGCGCCAGGGCACTGAGGAAGGTACAACGTGTGGATGAATTCAATACTAGCAACCTACGATTTTGACAGCTCCAAGCGCACAGATAAAAAAATGAAGTTACATTTAAGTATCATTATTTTTTCACTTTTTTATTTGTATTTTGTGTTTCGCGTTCTTTGTCCAAATACATGTTATTCTTTCTTGGTTTTATTTATCAGAACATAACGCGGATAATAATGGATTTGCCGCCAATAATAGAAAAAAATCTGCATCCCTGAGGCCCTAGACAAAGTGGCATTCTATCGGCGATAACGATGATGGAAAAGGCAAAAATGTATAGGACTGACATAAGCTATCGAAAAGCATAAGTCCATCCTGTTGAAAGTCTTTGTAGAAATACGAAACGCTTTCGAAGCGATTGTCACATGTCTAGGGCCTCAGATGTTACTTGTTCGCGGCAGCACCAACATTATTCTGTGTGTTCGCATTTCGGTTGGATTCCCCGATGTCGTGGAGGTGGACGCAGCTCCACGCCGAATTTTAATTGTATGTTAATCTGTCCTACTAACGTCGATCGTGATCGTGAGGAGCTCGTGGCTAAGTAATAACAGCCGCACGGGTCGATCCATCAGGTTAAGCTACGCTTGCCGGTGTTGGTTGCCTCGGAAAGCACGTTAAGCCGTTGGTCCCGGCTGTCATTTGTGGATCTTTGACAGTGGTTACGGGTCGTCAGAAGCTCGAAAGTCTGACAACCAGTCTTACCAAGGGGTATCGTAATACCCAGTTACTGGGTTGTGGAGGTCAGATAGGCAGTCGCTCCATGTAAAATACTGGTATTCAGCTGCACCCGGTTAGACTGGAAGCCGACCCCAACATAGTTGGGAAAAGGCTAAGCAGACGATGAGATGATGATTTGATTTTTGCAATTTGTAGGTCAACTTGTATGTTGATTAAAATATGATTCGCGACCGTAGCAAACATGGCTTTACAGGTATAATCATTAGATTCAGCATATATACTCTATAAAAGTATCTGAAACAGTTAGCTTATAGCCAACATTAAAACATCCAGTGTCATAGTAACCATGGTGTTATAATGTTGTACTGAATTTCATAATGCAACTCGTTTAAAAAAAAAGAACATTGTCATTCACGAGCGCTTCACTAACAAAGCACCGTAATTTAAAAACAAAACACATTCGAATTCGAAAAATTCGAATTCACGTCGTACCGCGCCATTTTTGTTCGATATTGGTATAGCAAAGAAACTTTTATAGAAGATTCATATCATGGTTGTAGATAAAATCTTGTATGCAACTGTATATAATTAGGTATTAAAACACTCATATGATACTATTATCACACTCGGTTTCGCCTCTTTCGTGTTTCAATACCCTTTATTATACAACCTGTAACGGAATAAACGCAAGAGCTCATACACCCCAATTAGAATATTAAATTATAAGACTAAAATAATATCTGTAATTTAATTTAATTAAACGACACCTAGTTTTTTTTTACAAAATAGACTTCCTGACTAAACATGAAACATAGGATAGCTATGAGCGTATTACAAATTTGTTTATGCATTTGAATAGGCTTTATTCCTTTGAGATAAGGCTTAAATTTCCTTAAATAAAATATCTTATTACCTTGGTAAGACGCGGTGGTTCTAATTTCAGTTAAAGAAAAGATTTTTTTCATGAAAAATTAACACATATAAATAATGATGGAAATCGATTCAGAAGCCGATTCTGAGCAAACTACTTTCAGGTCTTGCGCTTATTCTGTTACATGTTGTATAACAGTTGCATAAATAACTAATAAAGATCAGGAAATGATGTAGTGAACAGTGCTTGTTCATTCTGGTATGAGAAGTTGAGAACTGTAAAGATATACCGAATAATAAAAAGGTTGGAAAATCCCGACGGCGCCGGCGGCGGCGCGGCGAAGCACTAGAACCCTCAAAAAATGCTCAATATTGCCTGTTTAAACCGCTGTCATCAGAGGCCTATTGTACAAATTTGACAATTTAAAATGAAAAAAGAAAAACATAGGGGCACATTAATATCCTTCTTATTCAATTCATAAAATATCTTTCAAATTGGTCCAATATTAGAGGAGGAAATAGACGAGAGCGGAACCTCAAATTATGACTTTTTGTATGGAGAAAAAGACCCACCCTATTTCCTCTTAACGTGCTTTCCGAGGCACGGAGGAGTCTCGGTATGTAAAGATGGTCACCAATCCACAGACCAACCCCGACAAGCCCGTGCGGCTGTTATTACTTAGCCACAAGCTTCTACACGAGAACCAATGACAAACACTGCTAACAACATATTTTAGCAGTTGTTAACAGTGTTAGCCATGGGCAAGTAATCGCTAAAATGCATTCAAAATTATCCCCTACATACATAGGCTTATTAAAAAGAGGCGTACCCAACATAAATTAACTGTAACAAACGATCCATTAGAAATAACACCCAATAACAAATAAAGAACGTTATTTTAACGCAACCAAAACGAGCTTAAAAAGATATAAAACCTTTTGTTAACAGATCAAAACTATCTTTTTTTATCCTCTATTATGTCTATGGATTATGTTCTGTTTGCTTTGCATTATGGTTTTATTGTTGATGGTCGTTTTTTTTTTGTTTTCTCAAGTGTTGCCAGTATTTTTGCGATGCGCTTTTTTTGTTAAAGGAGTTTTTAATAAGGTTTGCAAAGAATGTTATGTGAGTTCATAATTCCTATTGTGTGTATGTTTAATTTCTTTTGTATTTCATTGAAGAGGGGTATTGGTCTTCTTAGATTTTTTGCTATTGTTTGCTCATCGAAGTAAATCGAGCTTGAAATGAAGCTCGATTTACTTCGATGAGCAATTAATTGCCTTGGAATCTGATCTGGGGCAATTATCCTCGTCTTTATTGCCACTCAACTGTTGAAGCTGTTTTTAAATAAAACAGCTGCTGATTCTGATTTCACACATAACTTTCTGCCAACCAATTCAATTAGATTATAAACACTATTGGATTTTTATAAGGCCATATCTGCCTTGTGTGGAGGAGCTCGTGGCTAAGTAATAACAGCCACACGCGTCGATCCAACAGGCCAAGCTACGCTTGCCGGGGTTGGTCCGTGGATGGGTGACCATCTTTACATACAGAGACCCCTCCGTGCCAAAATGCCTCTGTGTGCAAATAAAACATTTCTCTTTATTTCTTTCTTTAAAAAACAACAATTAATATGGCCTTACATCCCTCTATTATTACCACATTATTTAAAATGCCTGACCACATCAGAAATGCACATATTGGTAATTACTAATCAAAAGTCATTTATTAAAAATAGGCTGAAAATCAGCACTTTTTGAACGTCGAAATTCTTACTTCCTTACTAAATAAATACGAAAGTAAATCTGTCTGTCTATCGCGCTTTCACGCCAAAACTACTGAACCGATTTAAATGACATTTGGTACACAGATAGTCTAGAGCCTGAGAAAGGATATAAGCTACTTTTTATTGGCATACCACTCGGATTAAGCCGCGGGCGGAAGCTAGTTACAAATAAGACAGTCCCCCAAAAACCCTTCACCACTTCCTAGTACTTTAGCTGGGAAGAAGAAGTGACGAATCAAACAACCCAGTACCATTCTCCTTATAATATTTCCTAATACATAAAAAAAACGAACATTCAAATCCAAATCCTTTGCCGTCCAGGCCGCTCGTTTGTAGAATGCATTGCCAGTTCAAATAAAACGCGCGCAGGAACATTACTTGTCTGTAACTGTGTAATTATCTATAGTCTTCATTTATTTTTCGTTGCTTATTTATTTATTTCGTGTGTATGTATCTATTATTTAGGATATGTATGTATATGTGTATCTATTTTAGTATATTGCACCTACGACAGCCCCATTCTATGTCCAGGCAAATCTCTGTCCATTCCAAGGTTGCCTGGAAGAGATCGCGGAGAGCGATAAGGCCGCCCATTGTATATTTTGTAGTGTTTGTTTTTTCCTTTTGTTATATATTTTTGTGGTGTACAATAAAGTAAATATAAATAAATAAATTCAAATTACTACCAGGTTCTCAATCTCCTATAATATCAAATTATCCAATTCCAAAGACTCAAAATCCCAAATAACCTATCAGAAACATTCAGGAATTCAACCCCTATATTATTATAATAAAATAATTAAAATCACACCGGGGCGAAACGTTTTAAATCGTTAACCGTTCGGGGTGTTTCGGGGTAAACTTTTCCGGGGTAACGCCTTCACCCCTGTCTGGGGGGTGAATTTTCTTCACCTTAATCGGCTGAGCATATTTTCTGGATACGTGGGTTCTTGAGGGTGAGATAAGTGTAGCAAAGATTTTATGGATATATTTTAGTGCCGTAGAAAAACCCTCTTAATCATATATTATGTTGCTTAAAGTTAAGTGACGTTTAAACGTCAAAAATTTATGAATAAACGCTAATCTTACCGTGCGTTTGCACTGGCGAAACATACACGACAAAACATGTTGAAATCTCTATTTTCTGTCAATGTTCCAAACAATTTTTGACAGGAACTAGAGATTTAAACATGTTTTGTTGAAATGCTACGCCAGTGCAAACACACGATTACTTAACTTTAAGAATCGTTAAGATTATGAGGGTAAGACTATAATAAATGGGACCGTTTTAAAGAAATCTCCAAACGGCTATTTGACACTTCCTGTGACCCAATGGCTGCTGGCTTATACCTTTACCTGCCATACAACGTGGCAATGCTGCCAGTATCTTGGGTACATTACCAACCAAGATGCGGAGGAATTAACGGAACGGAAAAATAAACAATTGAGTAACTAAAACATGGCGTCGAAAGCCATGTTTTAGTTACTCAATTGTTTATTTGTATAGTTAAACTATAACTACACTAACTATTTTATAAACCAATAAACTGAAATATGGTATAACTTTTGTTTGTCCCGCCCGCGATACCAAAATTCTATAAATAATAATGCTCGTTTATCTCTTTTCAGTTAAGTACGTGTTTTTGCAGTCGGGGTTTTTGGATTTTTATTTTTTTAATTATTTATGTACATTTTATTATATTCTGAATAAATAAATGAACTACATAAAATAGAACGTTTTAGTTTTTCCATTTACATTCACTTATTAAACTCACACCATCTTCTCATAGGGGAAGGCAAGAACCACAGAACGCAACTTACTATGATCTATAAAATTAACATATTCCTTTTACTTGTAATGTAATGTATTTGTTTTAATTAGTTTGTAACAATTTGTAGTAATAATAATTTGTATATTGGGACTTGGTGCCTAAATAAATAAGATACTTGGTTTACGTTCATACATCTGCACCCTAATTGCGTGATACAATACCAATCACAATCTGAATCAGTTTGAAACAAATTGCTATTCCCATACATAGTGCATAAGTTCGAAAAATAAATCTGCTCAACAACGTAAATAACGCATGAATGTTGTTAAACTGTCAAAATGAAACAGATTAGTCGTATTGAGTTACGAAAATAAGCGTTTTCCCAGCTGAATACCGGTATTTTACATGAAGCGACTGCCTTCACAATCAACACTGGGTAACACGATATCCCTTGGTAAGACTGGTTGTAGAACCGAAAAACAAAAAACATCTTTCTAAAAACACGTATTGGAAACAAAATTAAATTGATAGTTTAAACCTAGAGCTCAACCTAACTCAACACATTATAATTAAATATTAAAGGATACAATGAAAAAAATACTGTACCTAATCAAAATCCAAAAAGGTTATTAACATAGCAGCAACGTTATTCAATTAACCGCTACCCGAAAAACGATTGAGTCGCCGTACCTGAATAACGGCTATTTGGCGCCAATTTTTTCGCCGGAAAGTGAGAAAATAATTGATTTCGGCGAGGGGACGAATTTTATTGGACCCTCCCGAATCCCGCCGGGCTTACGATTGTCGCATTTAATTTCTTTGTGATTATGTCCTCAGTTTATTGTTTGGAAGTGATTTTTTTATTGTGGGCTACTTTTGTTTTGGGAAATATTGGAAAGAAAAGGGTGTACTTAATAGGTTATGATTCTGTGGTAGGCTTTGCTAGGATTCCGGAGATTGCATCGCATTGCTTAAAAACTCCTACTTGATCTCAATACGACTACAGAAAGTAAAATGCTACCTATACCTCAACTCCATCAGTTGAGACAATAACATTGGCATCGACCAATAAATTTGAAAAAACAAACAGTGCTTCTACAGTAACATTAATACGAAAAACTAGTGATGGGAAATAGCGAAAACCCGAATGACTAAAAAGAGGGATTTTATAAGGTATTATTTGTATGTGTAGTCAAACGTAAACGAACTGTCAAATCTGCCAAATATTTCGAGTCAAAGTCAAATAATTTATTTCAATTAGGAACTTTTGAACGTCAAAAACAAAGAAATAGAACTGGTTCTACTCGTCCCTTCAAAATGGTAGTTTTCATATGGAGAAGAATGGAAAAGAAACTCCACCGTTACTCTTTTAAAAATCTTTTAAAATATTTTGTAAACATCAATATTATTATTATATGTGAAGACGATGCATATTTAATTTATTCACAAGCCAGTTACCCGGTAATATGCACTAAGCATTTTACTGGGTAGCTGGGTTGTGGAGAGCAGATAGCCACCCAGTCGCTCCTTGTATAATTGTATAATACAGATATTCAGCTGCATCCGGTAAAACTAGAAGCCAACTCCAAAACAGTTGGGAAAAGGCTAGCCACGTGATGATTCGTGCATATTACTTTTTCCACGAGTGATTTTTCAATAGTAGCTATTTAAATTTTTTGACATGAAAAAAAAACCTCGTCAAATCTTCTTACTACCTACATAATGAACCTGCCAGTTCTGTCTGCTATGACACGTATAAATGGTGACATAAAACAATTTACCATGCAGGCTTGTTACGAATATTAACGTCACAATACGTACTGCGGTCACCCGTGTGTTCCAGACATATTATGTTACATTTCAGAATTATGCTACTGAATACTGCTAGCTTATGGAACGTTAACCGTAAAGAAGTAACCGTGATTTTTATGTACAATAATTTGGATGGCAGAGGGTCTTGTTTTGCTAATTTTAATTTGCCAGTCTAATTTTCTACTAGTTTATAGTGTGAATAAACAGACTAGGGATATTTTGGATACGTTATATCACGCTACTTCGTGCATTCGCAATTTCTTAAGATTAATCTTAATGTTCTTGGTAAAGCATGAAAATCTACTATTTCGTTTAAGAACAGAATTGGGCTTAATATAGTTCCCAGAGAGACTCCAAAAATATTTAAATATAGATGGCATTAACTGATTAATGTATGGGCCGCAACGTTAAAAGTATGGATGCGGGAAGAACATGAAGGAAACCCACTCCTAAAAATGGTTCCTACCATCTTTTGTCTGCAAAATGTCACTATTTAGTCAGTCAAATACGTTTTAAAGGTTCGAGAAGTTTTGCTTCACTACGTTAAGTACATTGTAATGCTAAAATCTGTATCATCTTTTGAATGACTCTAACTCAGTACCAAAAGCAAGCAACATACCCTTATCATGGAATATAGAAGTGACAATCCCTTCTACCTACCCCAATGACAGAAACCCTAAAATTTACATACACATACTTAAATAAAATTCATCCTAACCCGTCGACCGCAATCGACAATTTCCGTGGAAACCCGAACGCGTTATCGCGTTGCCATTGGCTCGTTTAAATTCAGAACGTGTCTGCGGTCGTGTGCAATGGGCGCGGAGTGTTTCAAAATTGGAACGCAAACATTTAACAGGTGTAGAACATTTAGTGAGTACGTTAGTGGTAATTTGTACTTATAGTTTTGTGCGTATGCGTGTGTGTTACTCGTAATGTTACTACATTGTGTGGAAACATGTGTTCATATGGGTTTCTGTTTGATTTGGAAATGTTAGGGAAATCTATGTCACTATAGTGATGCTGGTAAAAACTCTATTTAGAACCGAACAAATATTCGCCACTGGATTTTACGTTAACAATATTTTGAGAGGAATAAGGATCTATGAATTAGTGTAGGCAATTGAGCTATTTATGATGGTGGATTATTACAATCATTTAAACAGTGGAACACAAAGATTGAATTGCTAGAGCTGAAAGTGATGCGGGGAGACCTTTGGCCAGCTGTGGGATGATGTAGGCTGTCAGTTACCAGTATATCTAAGCAGTATCAATAAAAGAGCAAGAAAGTCTGAACATGTTTCCTGCTTGAGTAATACTCAAAACACTTATTTCAATTAAACCAATTACAGGCACTTTTATGGTCGGTCAGCCAAAGACATGAAGCTAGTTGCCTCGTCCAACGCGTTGTTGGTTCCTATGGGGAAGAACGGGCAAGAAACTGCGGGAAATATGCAAGAAAGAGACTATAATAGTAATTATCACGCATAATATCCAGCCATAAATACTTTAAAGAAAAACCTTCGCTTCAACTCTAACACAAAATCCTAAAACTTACACCATAAACGCTCACCCCTTTTCACCCCCAACCATTAACTTTTACGTAACAACTTCAGGCACCGACAATCACGTACAGCCTAAACTAACAAAATAATAATTTACCCCACCTGTTACTAAAGAAAAAGTATCCGTCCCAATCATTCGATAATCGAATCGAACTTACTAAAACGATATCCATGGCAAACTTTACGACGGCGATAAAAAAATCCGATTCGGAATATCGACTAATATATACTTGGACAAAAATAAAGTATGCACACAAAAAAAGCTTTGTGTCAAAGAAACTAAGGTTGAATATCGTCTGTTTCGGATGTAAAAGTACATTGGCAGTAAAACGTAGTGAGTGAACGTTCCGAATTCGAATATGATCGCAATATGGCGGCAATGACATGTTAATATGAGCCCAGGGACCGATATGCATAATTTTATAACTCCCGATTCAGAATTTTGCTTTTCTTCTCTTATTTCTTGTGTTAGCAGATGTTGTAATATAGATTTTTGGCGCAACTTCGCTTCGGTTTGTCGAGGTTATTGGAAATTGTTTTAAAAGATATCTTATTGAGCTTACCGCAGCTTTGTCTACCATTTTAGAACCACGTGCCAGATTTATCTCTTTAGCTTTGCCTGAATCGAGTCATAATCCTCCTGCTCTTATCTAAATTTGTATGTGGTTGGCAGGTCGGTGCAGCATTTAAAGTAAGAAAGAGCGAAAACACATTTATTCAGCACATAATAGCCCTAATAGCCCTCATCTTTAAAGACTGACACTGAGTCAGTTTGTTTTATCGTCTACAGTGAAGCTCTTGGCCTGCACTTCACTTCATGGCAAATGATGATCATGCAGACTGAAGGTGGAAGCGACCTTCACCTGGAATCCTCAACCACAGAGGAACTGGCTATCTTACCTCTAACTGCCTAAACACAACAATGCTGTTAACATTGTTGTTATGGCGACAAGAATTCTTATACTAAGCAAAGATTTCGTATACCTAGACCAATGTAACATCGTAAAAAGAAAACCCACAAAAGAAACTATCTCCCAGCCTCTAAAACTATTATATTTCCTACTAACAACACTATCTTTATTTCCCAGTAATTGCTTCGTTCCTAATATCGGCAGACAATAAGACCGTATCAACGGAACGACATCAATAATAAAATAATATAAAAAGCAACTTACTTCCCAGCGTTATGTTAGGAAAAGGACATATTAATTTCGTTGGTAACCCCTCGAATTATATCTATCTCTTTCTTGGGAACACAGTTATGTATAGCGCTGTCTCGCTCCCGCCCCCGCGCTTAAGTGTCCGGCCAGATGTTGCCAACATTTTATTGAAAAACTCCCCGAAGCCATATTGCTACTTGCCTTCAGTGAATTAAGATGTAGCAACGATATAGCGTTATTGTACCGTTATTAACGTGTTATTTTCGTTTTTATAGTTTTTTTTTTCGGGAAGTTAATTAATTTCTTTATTTTGCCGTAACATTGGGATAGCGATATTATTTCTTGCCATTGGGATATTACGAAATATTGCTTGTTATAGATCTTTCTGAAAAAAAATACAGATCGGAAAATTAAATGGCTATTTAAAGTTAATATTTCTATGATTTTAAATAGGACATTTTCTAAGTTTAGAAATCTTGATAATCAACTGTTAAAATCGTGTGTTTTCTGCCAACAGGCCAAGTGTCATCATCAGCATAAAGAAAAGTGTCACCTGGTATTTAAAAAAAAAGGGGCTTAAAACAGCCACTTTGGCAAGATCATAATAAGAAAATATTATGTATTATCGTAAAATTGCACAAAGTGACAATTTATAATATGATCTGCGTGCTATTCATATTACGAAATAATTCATCTGTTTGACAGTTTTCTATGGAGATTCGTAAAATGGTCCACACATTATGAATGGCTTTTGTGTCAAATTAGAGGAATTGCTAATGTTAGCTAGAAATTCAGGAAATGAATTGCTTTTAGAGGAATTGCTAATGTGGCCGGTTTAGGCCCCCAGTTCTCATTTCACTTCAGGGGGCGAACTATGAAGTATTAATGCCATCATTATTCCACTGCGAAAAAAGGATGGTGCTTGCGGCCTTGTATAGCTCCGTCTCTCACTAACACTGGATAAATGATGGCATTAATACGTCGTAGTATAGGTTCAGTTTTCATTTCATTGACTGCCTTAGGCTGCGTTTCCAACAGAGATGAGCTAAGATGCGTAGCGAGGGATTTGTGTGAAACTAACCAATATCATCGCTTCACTGTCATAGCTTGAGCCAAACTAGCGTTGTTATTGGCTAGTTTTACGGACATTCCTCGCTACGCATCCCAGCTCATCTCTGGTGGAAAGGCAGCCTTATTAGTTTAATGGATGCAAGCGCTACTGAGCATGAGGTCCTGGGTTCAGTTCCCAGGTTGGGCAAAAAGTTATTAGATTTTTCTGTAAGGAAATTCTCGGTAGTAGCCCGAAGTCTGGATTTGGGCCCGGTTGATGGCAATAGGCTCACCCCCTAATACATGGGACTTAAACATAACTGGCCAAATGTGGGTGTACTATAGGTACAACTCTGCCCATCCCTTCGGGGAATACAGCCGTGATGTTATGTGTGATTTAGTTCTCATTTCAAAGATACGATTTTGGTTAAAACAGAGGGCCTAGACAAGTGACAATCGCTTCGAAAGCGTTTCGTATTTCTACAACGACTTTCAACAGAATTGACATAAGCTTTTCGATAGCTTATGTCAGTCCTATACATCATCATCTGCCTAGCCTTTTCCCAACTATGTTGGGGTCGGCTTCCAGTCTAACCGGATGCAGCTGAGTACCAGTATTTTACATGGAGCGACTGCCTATCTGACCTCCACAACCCAGTAACTGGGTAATACGATACCCCTTAGTTAGACTGGTTGTCAGATTTTCGTGCTTCTGACGACTAGTAACGACTGTCAAAGATCCACAAATGACAGCCGGGACCAACGGCTTAACGTGCTTTCCGAGGCACGGAGGACTCTCGATATGTGAAAATGGTCACCCATCCACGGACCAACCCCGGCAAGCGTAGCTTAACCTGATGTATCGACCCGAGCGGCTGTTATTACTTAGCCACGAGCTCCTCAGTCAGTCCTATACATTTTTGCCTTTTCGTCTAGGGCCTCAGTACTCTGTTCGACCGAGCTCTGCTCGGGTGAAAATAGATAAACATATCGTCCAGGTATACCAACGTTGTATCACATCCCCGAGCCTGTGAAAATTGAGAAAACTAATTTTCCCAGATATGAGACCTAGCTAGATCGATTTTTCACCCCCGTAAACCGCCCTATACTGTAATTTTCATCAAAATCGTTAGAGCCGTTTTCGAGAACGTGATTAGGTACAATTTACATAATATATACAAATACTAGCTTCCGCGCGCGGGTGAAGCCGCGGTATGTCGATAAAAAGTAGCCTATGTCCTTCCCCAGGTTGCCATCTATCTCCATGCCAAATTTTGTCGAAATCCGTTCAGTGGTTTAGGCGTGAAAAGGTAACATACAGAAAGACAGACAGAGTTACTTTCGAATTTATAATATTAGTCATCATCATCTGCCTAGCCTTTTCCCAACTATGTTGGGGTCGGCTTCCAGTCTAACCGGATGCAGCTGGATACCAGTAATTTACATGGAGCGACTGCCTATCTGACCTCCACAACCCAGTAGCTGGGTAATACGATACCCCTTGGCAAGACTGGTAGTTAGACTTTCGGGCTTCTGACGACCCGTAACGACTGTCAAAGATTCACAAATGACAGCCGGGACCAACGGCTTAACCTGCTTTCCGAGGCACGGAGGAGTCTCGGTATGTAAAGATGGTCACCCATTCACGGACCAACACCGGCAAGCGTAGCTTAACCTGATGGATCGAACCGCACGGCTGTTATTACTTAGCCACGAGCTCCTCCTAACGCTTTATAATATTAGTATGGATTTAATATTAAAGGATACAATCAATACAATTCGTCAACCACATTATACTATTGGTCTAATATTTCAAACAACGGATATCACATTCTACACATAATTTTTTAATGTCCAGATAACTTTGTACAGACGCCAGCACATCAAGCTACTACAATCTGTCAAATTTCTTTAATAGATTTTCAACTTTATCGCTAAAGCATTAAGGTTCAAGGTTGATTGGGAAAATCTGACAGTTTCGGGTAGCTTGACCTGCTGGCGTCTGTACTTACGTAAACTACTAGCCGACGCCGACGGCCAATCTGGTACCCAACAACTGGGGTTGTGGAGCTCAGGCTCCCCAACTGATTAACTGGGACTGCGACTGTTTATCTGAATAGGCAGTCGCTCCTTATACCCTACTGGTATTTATTCAGCTGCTGCATACAGTTAGACTGGAAGCCGACCCCAACAGAAAAGGTTACCTATGCAGATGATGACGACACTGGTGCGATAATCTGAACATCACACGAAATAAAAGGGCTAACTAATTCATCTACAGATCAGTCATCTTTGAAGGTTATAAGATGCGGTGGTTATATGGAAAATACTGGTAGCACTTTTGAGTATCGCTTTTACTATGTTTTGAAGACAAAAGACATAAACGCGCTCACCACATTCCAAGAAAATGTCGTGAGGTCTCTTCGGAAATGTATTTTATTAGCATTGAAAATGCTTTTACAATGCATGCGGTTGACAAAAGCGTTTTAAAAGCAGCCAAATTGTGCGGAAAGTGCCACTTTTTCGCACTAGTGCTTTTTACTTTTCAGTTTTTGAAGTGAAGTTTTCACTTCAGGCGCGTTGAGCACTTTTTGGGTGGACAAAAATCATGACACTCGCGTCATCGTCATCGTCACGCTTGAAGAAATGAATGAATGTTAGTTTTCACTTCTATACTTCTATCGGCAGTCCCCAAAGACTGCCCCGTTTTTTTTTTAATTTTTAACTTCGTCGTTGTTTTTTTTTTAATCATAAGTGTGAAGGAGCTCGTGGCTACGTAATAACAGTGCGGTTTGTCCGTGAATGGGTGACTTTACATACCGAGACCGTGCCTCGGAAAGCACGTTAAGCCGTTGGTCCCGGCTGTCATTTGTGGATCTTTGACAGTCGTTGCGGGTCGTCAGAAGCCCGAAAGTCTGACAACCAGTCTTACCAAGGGGTATCGTATTACCCAGTTACTGGGATGTGGAGGTCAGATAGGCAGTCGCTCTATGTAAAATACTGATATTCAGCTGCATCCAGTTAGACTGGAAGCCGACCCCAACATAGTTGGGAAAAAATGGCTAGGCAGATGAGGAAGTGTGAAGGAACTTCGTTCGTTCCTGACGGGTGTCGACCGCCGTGTGCTGTTGGGGGTCAACAGCACACGGCGTAATAAAGTTCCTTAGCAATAAAACTAATTCTACTTCATTGAACGCGTTATTAATTGCCTACTCAAGTTAACCTAAGGATTTGTATTCTTATGTGTAACGGTTTTAACTCTGTAAAGCCTTCGTTACGGTCGCGAATCATATTTTAATCAACACACAACCTCATACTGACCTGCAAATAACAAAAAACGTAAAAAAAAATAATGTTCGCGGGCTACCCTGAATCTTTCGCCTTAAATAAATAACTATCGTAAGTACCATAGACACGAAGAAGAAATTATCCATGAGCTTATCAAAAAATGGCTTTCCAATTTTTTTCACATATTCTTGACAACTGATGATAAGCGATGATGCGGTCCACGGTAGTGTTCGCTTGCTAAGAAGTAACACTCGAAATAAGACATGATATATGAAGAAATTGAGGTTAAGGGTTGCGGTACAGCACCTATACTGAGACGTATAAATCCGCCATTTTTCCAGTGTTCGTGAGAGACGGAGCTATACAAGGCCGCTAGCACCATCCTTTTTTCGCATTGGAATAATGATGGCATTAATACTTCATAGTCAGCCCCCTGATTTGAAATGTCCTTTAAAGCCTTCGTATGATTCAGATAATATAGATAGAAATAATAATGTTTAATCCTAGATTTATGGTATGTCCAAATAAAATATAATAGTAATAAGTACCTATATTCATTTTCCTGATTGAGAAACCCGCTTCTTTTTTAAAATTATATTTAATAAATTAAATTATTATAAAATAAATTATAATTTACCATTATTATTTTTTAAATCGGCATGCCTGAGAGATATTTCTCGACGGTATTTGAAGTCAAGTCAGAGGCCCATGGGCGGCTTTAAACTCTGACGTCAGGTTAGTCACTAACAACACGAAAGGAAGATTATTCTTTTTAATTTTTATTTGCTCACGTCACAATATATTTCCTAATATTATATTAGCTGTCCACCGGCCTAGGGAATAAACCGGGATAGGGGTCAAAGCTACCGGCGGCGGCGGCGGTAACGGCTCAGAGAACCTACACGACGAAGTACCTACAATTTCCAAGAGTACCACTTTCTGTATCAATTTCTTGGTCCACTCGAAAGCCCCACTCATCCGGCTCGAAGGACGACATACGTTCATACGTATAAAATGTAAATTATAAAACTAATTTATATATATTATAAACCTAATTTATTTAGATTATAAAACTAATTTATTAAACTAGTTATACAAGAGCACATTGTGCTCGTTCAAAAAGAAACATTAAGAAGCAAACAAAAAAAATGCACCTGGACTAACAAAATTAGGTGACCAACAAAATTCTAATTAATTAGATGTTCAAGGTGGTTGTAATAAACACACTAATAAAATTACATTCAATTGCTTTGACCCATACCTATACTTTTACGTCATTGGCCGTATATAAATAAGAGAGTTACGAATTTGCCAAATAAAACTTCAACAAAAAAAAAAACAGTTTCCTCGACAATAACGAACAATCAGTCAATCGAAATTAATTTTAAAAGAACATAAATATAATAAAACTCACCATTCACGTTGCTACTTTTCAAACTATCTTCACCCAAAATTGCACTAACACTGAACTTCAATAAGGGCTTCTTTTGTTCCGTATACTCCTCACAGGACCTCACCAGCTCATCCGTGTACCCCTTTCCTTCATGTTTATCCGCCTCATCCCCTGAATTTTCATGATAATTGAGGTTAAACCTTTTTTCTAATTCCTCTAGTCTTCTGATTCCAGACTTCTTGCAGGAAAATGGGGGACAGTCGTATGATCCACAGCTTTGACAGCGCCGAATCAAATTTGGAACGTTTAAAACTTCCTTTTCGGTTGGTCCTTCGTTCCGTGGATAGTATTCATTATTGTAATAAACCTCATTTTTGACGTAATCATCGTCTCTGCTTTTTGAATCGTCGTCTTCTATTTTTGAATCCTCAATCGATTCTTCATGTCTCTCTTCGTCACATTCCGCGAGTTTTGACTCGTCCATATCGGGCGTATTTTCTCGGGATCTCTCGTAATTTTGACGAACGTAATTTTCTATCTGCTGGTTTATATACTGATTGTGTAACTCTGTTTTCTGTTGGTGCAAGATATTGTCGACTAGAAAGGGTGACGTCATATTAAATGGTCCCGCACTTGACTTGTTATAACAAAAGTTTTGAATTGTTTTCAACATAATGTTGTGGTCTAATTGTTTTCCAAACGTATTCAGTTTCAACTGTCCATTCTTTAAATCTGTTGGGTACATAATACGTTTTGAATAAAACGATTTAATTTATAATATTATTGGCACAATAAACAAACAAAAAATTAAATAAAAACAGTTATTTATAATACGGCTCATCACTATCACTAAAGTTCGATTCCCAAAATTCAAAATTCGCGCTCGGATACGCAGTAAAAAAATTCATACGCGTCTTCCTCGTTCGACGTTTGAACAACGACTGGGGTTTAAGGGAGTGGTTCTTCAGAAAGGGGCGTGTATCCCAACACGGGGTGGCTTTTTAGCGCGCTTTTGTTACAGCCACCATCTTTGTTTGACCTCCGTATACCTTTTTGAATTTAGAACCAAGAGGTCAGGCTTTGTTTGTCGTTTTATCGACTTACAAAATTACGTAAACAAACGAGCCAAACTGGAATAACTCTTATATTATCCTTAATAAAGGCTTTTTCATATATTTCGCGTGTAAAAATTAAAATTGTCCGACAAATAGGTATGTGTGTTGTATTCATAAGTAAGTAAAAAGGGGTAGATATCTAGAGTTGTTTTTCATGGAGTTAGTTTCTGCCCTCGGTCCCGCCCGCGTTTTATTGTAACAAAACCCGTTCACGATTGATACAAAGCGGTAAATGTTGCTTTGATAATATAAAATCGACGCCATATTGGTTTTTTGTGAGTTATTGTTTTAATTTCGGGATTAGAGATTGGATTGATGTAGTTACGTGCTGCGAATACAAATTACAAATATCTAAATCAATAGTAAGACTTATAATTATAAAAAAGGCGGGGAAATAATCATAGGACGTCAAAAAATTTGTCCGCATCGCTGTCAACAGGAAAAGTTCCCAAAAGGCTGGCATTGACAAGCCATTTGGCGATGTTGATTCTAAAAATAAAAGTTAAAAAAACTTATTTAGTTTTTTTATTTATGACTTTATGTCCTCTAGAGGACGCTACATGACTTTAACTAGCGGACGGTCAAGACGCTTCCAACGATACATTTGTCAAATTATGATAAGGAGTTTAGAAGTTATGAGGGAACAGATGAACATGCATACCGGTCAAAATCATAACCCTCCTTTTTGCTTCGCCGTAGTCGAGTAAAAAATGGAAGCCATCTCCAACATAATTGGGACAAGGCTATGCAGATTTATTGAATGAATATATCAATTCATCCCCTATAACCTATAACCTTCCTATAGCACTGAACGATCTAGATTATTAACCCTTTAACAAGCGGAACCTACGCCTGGACGCCTTTGTCAGTGTATGATAGGCAGATGATGCTCGATATTCAGCTAGATAGGCATATTTTAATCGACGATCTACCAAAATACCTAGTTCTTAATTAAATCGGCTTAACAGTCACTTTGGCAGAATCATAATAGGAAAAGATTATAAATTATCGTAAAATGTCACAAACTGACAATTCATAATATGATCTGCGTGCGATTCATAACTTCAAATTTAAAATAATTTATTTGCAAACATGGGTAAACAAAATACGAAATAATTCATACGAAACTTAATACTCGTACGAAATAATTCATCTGTTTGACAGTTTTCTATGGAGATTCGTAAAATGGTCCACATAAGAATTGCTTTTGTGTCAAATTAGAGTACCCTAATTGCTAATGACAGCTGCAAATTCAGGACGTCAAATGTTTTTAGAGGAATTGGAGGCTAATGTGGCCGTTTTAGGCCCACAGATCCTTTGACCCAGAAGAGAGTTGATCTTAGTCTAAGCCACTTTAGTTATCTTATCTATAAACAAAATCAATCTGCCTAGCCTTTTCCCAACTATTTTGGGGACGGCTTCCAGTCTAACCGGCTGCAGCTAAATACCAGTGCTTTACATGGAGCGACTGCATATCTGACCTCTACAACCAAGTAACTGGGACTCAGTCAGACTTTCGGGCTTCTGATGACCTATAAAAAAATAAATATATAAATTATGAGAGAATGTTCCTGTTATGATGAAAACTTGGTGTCATTTCCTCAACCATATTTTCCCTCTACATTAGAAACCTGTATAATCTACATAACATAACATGGAGAAAAACTCCTACAACCACATCGAACAAAACTCATCAATTGAAACTCCAAGCTTACAATAACAGCATTCTCAATTAATATTGCCGATAGCCAGCCCGTCGCTTTCACACCCCGATACCCCCACCCCCAATCGTAACAGCTGATACTTACTCTCTCAATTTCCTCTTATACCCAAAAAAATACGACAATAACAACCATATCGCCATAAAAATGAACCTCCAGCATTCAAATGAACAAATTGAAACAATTTTGCTGTTAAAAATCATATCAATTCGCAAACTTCCAGACGTCTTGCTCCCCCGACATTCGACCACCGACTGAGCGTAAAAGAAGAACGATGTTCTAAAGAAAAAATCGTTCCAATTTCAAAATTGGCCCCGCCCCTCATTGTTATTGGCTGTTTGGGAGTCTATAACCGCTTTTGTTTGATACAATTGATTTTGGACTTTATTTTTGAGGTAGAAAAGTTGTTTTTCAGCTAAGATTTTTTGGAATAAAAAAACATCACATGAATTTTACTTCTTCAAGCTAAATATTAGATTTAATGAGGTAAGTCAGAACAGTTGGTTATTGCGGTAAAATAATCTCGTAAAAGATTGGTTAGAGGTTACTGTGGCTTGTAGATGGGAAAGCAATCTTTTTAAAAAGATTCGTTATTGTTGACGCTGTTACTTTGTTAAGGGGGTAGCAGAACTCGTAGCTATTAAGAAAATTAGTTTTCTGGATTATAATTTAGTTGGTTTCGGTTGAATTTTTTTATTTTTTTTTATTGTTAGTTCCTGCTCTTGCGACTCTCTCCTACTCTTGATGAGGTCTATGATGGAACAAGTGTGCCCAGAAGATGCCTGTTCACACTTGCTTAGAAGCCTGACGGGGTTATACGTGGAAGGGTACACAGATGCTGGAAGAGTCTGAGAACTTGGTGTTGTTATACGTGGAAGGGTACACAGATGCTGGAAGAGTCTGAGATCTTGGTGTTGTTTGTATTATTTCTAATGATGGAGTTAATGTTTTATCGCTTTCCCCGAAAAGTTTTTTATTTCGTTTCGTTTATTTATTTCAACATTTAAGTTACAATATTGAAGTACCGTTGGTCCCAAGCTAGGCGCAGCCTGTATCTTGGGCACCATTATATAAATATAAAATATAAAAAAATACTTAGCAATTTTTTTTTCGTATGTTGTTTAAAAAAAATGTTCCATACATTTTGACCGTGTTTAGGTAAGTATTTTTTGTGATCGTTTATTTGAAAAAATATTTTTAATTTAATGTTAGTTTTATTGCTCCTTTTTTTTACTGTTTGTAAATCCTGTGCGTGTCCCAAATAAAATGTTTTTCTTTCTTTCTTTATTTTCACTTTTCAATAAATTCAAATTCAAATTCAAATCTTTATTTCAGACCAAGAGATCCATATAGTGTTAGTACGAACTTAGCCTATGTTAGTACAACATAATAACTTAAAGATATGATATCACTTATAAACTAGTTGGCTACATGAACATGTGCACGCACATGTCTGTCAGCCCAGAGCCTGATAAATGGTCCATCGACCTTGTCCGCCAGTGTAGCTAAAATGTTGTTAGGGCTACCCCTGAATCGCCGCAACATCGCTGCACACCGTTTGCGCATGATGGCATGAAAGTCATCTACTCGCGCTTCCGCAAACATGCCCAATAAAACAGCCATTTCTTTTTTTTATCAACTTTCGAAAATTTTCTACTCTAGGGTGTCCAGAATGAGCTGAATTCATGGTTACAGTTTGCGCGTCAATGTTCCTACCATACTCTGCATAATATGATTTCATGATTTCTCCCGAGTCCCGACAGTTAAAATCGTTTAGTTATAATATTAGTAGGTTAACAATCTGTGCTACACTAAGAACCGAATGTAAGTGACAGGTTGCTCCGCCAACACATCGGGTACCGACGTCCGACACAATGGAACGCGACCCTTACTTGTGTAACTTATAAAATGCAACGTGGGGATAAAACAGCTGACGTTGACAGTTGTTATATAATTAGTTATAAATAGTGGGCATTGGTGGCCCAGTTGAAACGTCCGCGACTTTCGTAAGCTCGAACCCAGACAGGCACTTTGCTTTGTGTAAATTATTTCATCACCACTGCCTCTCAAAACGGTGAAGGAAAACGTCGTGAGGAAACCGAGGTCCTATAGAACTAAAAAATCGAAAGACGTGTGTCATCTACCAACCCGCACTGGACCCGCGTGGTGGATTACGGCCCACTCTCTCTCACAGAGAGGAGGCCTGTGTCCTAGCAGTGGGAACATTAAAGGCTGATTATTATGCAAATTAAAATTTGCTATAACAAACCGTTTGCTAGGAGAAGGGACCCGTATATGGCTTATTAATAACAGCCGCAAGTTTGTATCCCCAAGGTTAAGCAACTCTTGCCGTGGATGGGTGACCATCTATTACATACCAAGATCCCTCGTTGTCTCAGAAAGCACGTTAAGCCGTTGGTCCTGGCTGTCATTCGTGGATCTTTGACAGTCGTTACGGGTAGGAAGCCCAAAAGTCTGACAACCTGTCTTACTAAGTGGTATCGTGTTTCCCAGTTACTGGGTTGTGTAGCTCAGATAGGCAGTCGCTCCATGTAAAATACTGAAGCTCGTTCAAGGAAGTACTACCACCATCCCCTATTTCTGCCAGGCAGCGTTGGTGTATTCCAGCTTAAAGGGCATATATAGATACGCCGCTGCAGCAGGACAACAATATGCCTATAACACTTATTAATAATATCAAAACTATAAAAAATGGCTTTCAAAGCGCTGTTTTGACATTTACCCCTTGTTAACAGACAACTGTCCGTATCGAATACATGTAATTGCGTAAATATTGCGCAGATTTGAATACAGTATAATAGGGGTTGATATTCAATGTATTATACACGCTTGCATTGTTAACGGGGTGAGCTGCACACTTGCTCTGATATAATAAGTGAGTTTGTAATCAATTTAAAGAGAAAAACGATGAAGGGTTCCGTATCTGGGATGATTTTTTCCTAAGAACAAACTTAACATTGTAGTTGAAAAACATGTTCTCCCAAACGTTCCAACCGCAAATATAACTTTGTACGCACAATATTGGGATATTTACCATGTTTTTTTAAGACCACTTCATATAGGTACGTTTTCCTGTAATCTATAAGAATTATAGAACTTTCGCCCGCGACTTCGTTCGCGTGGAATAGTGACTTCCGACAGATTTTTGGTTTTATTTTACCCGCATAGTTCCCGATCACGCGGGATCTTTTCAAAATTGTACGGAACCAATTTTATATTTACGAAACGATCAATCCACAATTCTGCTCGGCGCTCGGCGGCTCGGCCGATACCCAACCAAATGCGTGTAACGAAACCATAGCGCGATCTATTTCGATCCCAACGCCATCTATCGAGCATAGTGACAACTCGGATTATTTATCTATACTCCGTTCGGGCATTTTCTTTGTACTAAAAGTTTTATTATATTGATATTATTTTTTTCATACCTTTTTACTATTTATTTACTTTTTTCCGTGAATTAAAACAATAACATGAACCGAACTCGTGTAACGATCGACACCATTGCGCGATCACCAACTCGACATAATAGTACTAATAGAATTATCTATACTCCGTTAGAGCATTTTCTATGTACTAAAAGTTGTATTATATTATATTTTTCATACCTTTTTACTATTTATTTACATTTTTCCGATGAATTTTCAGTACTGAATTGATGCCGACTCTTGACCAATAGATGGCGCTGTATGTCCGGAATAAATTTTATTTTTTATTTTATTTTTTGTAATAAAAACTATCCTATGTCCTTTCTCAAGTTCCAAACTATGTCTGTACCAAATTTCACACAAATCGGTTCAGTAGTTTAGGCGTGAAGCAAAGACAGACAGACAGACAGAAAGAAAGACAGACAGACAGACAGACAGACAGAGTTACTTTCGCATTTATAATATTAGTTTGGATTTTATGTTTTTTTTTATTTCAAAATTTTTTGCTCCAGAGTTTACACACGGGGTGACACGCCAACCAACGCCACCAACCACGCGCATACTTATCTTACGCGCACTCTATTTACCTATTTTCGTATTGAAAAGAACTCTTTACTTACCTACCTATTGTCAAAACGGTGAAGAAAAACAATGTGAGAAAACTTGTCCCAGAACCAAAAATTTGAATACATGTTGTGACATCTTCCAACCCGCAATGGGCCCGCGTGGTGGATAACGACCCACTCCCTATCATAGACAGGAGCCCTGTGTCCTATCCGTGGAAATATTAAAGCCTGATTTTATTATGGTGCTAGGAGCTCCTTGCCGACAGTGGTTGAATAGTTGTTATATGTCCTGAACATTCCGCTAGGCTGCTTTTGGTAATTTATTTGTGAAAATAAACTACTCAAGTCGGTCTATCTCGCAATAAATATGGAATCACACATTAAATATAACTCATAAAATTAATATAAATTTTGTTGAACGCATGCAATTGACACGGATTTTGGCGGTAAACGGCACGAGACGCCATCTTTTGTCAGATTCGTCGCGCTTCCGTATAATTTGACATGGCGAATTAGTATTGCCATAATTATATTATATTTTTGTATTTATTACGATTTAGATCTACTAATGGCGGATTTAACGCTTTGGTTTATTATTTAAATGTGTTATGGCAATTTTGTGTGGATTTAAAACCGGTTTTGCCATGATATATTAAGTGGGAATATTTTAATGGGGAGGCCAAAAGTTTTTGTAAAGATCTAAATTAAAAATCATCAAAGTTTTATTTAAAAAAATTGATCACTTATTACTTACAGCAATTTTTCCATCAATATATACCTTTTGTCTAAAGTTAAGTGACCTTAAACCTTCAGAATGACCGGGTAACAATAAACAGCTACAAACCTCTCATATGTTCGCCTATAAAGGCCGCAATAAACCAAATACATTCAAACGAAATTTTCATGATAACAATTTGACATTGACAGCTCCTTTATTACGTAGCAGTAAGGGCTGTTTTCCTATTGCAAACAGTTCGACGGACGTGCAGTTGACTATACGTACCTACGACCACTCACTTCCTTAAGTTTGACATAACATCACACCTGTAGGTAATCCCCGAAGGGATAAATGCAGAGGTGTACCTACGTTACTTACTTATATGTAGAACACCTTCATTTCACTAGTTATGGTTACCATGTAATAGGGTTATAGGGGGCGAGCCTTTGCCATCTACCAGGCGCAAATCCCGGAGCCCGGAGTCCTTAAGGGCCTACCCAACCTCAAATTGCTTAGCATGATTCTCCGTTATACCGAAAATACTGCAGCATTCATTTTGAAATAAATATGTTAAAGTTGAGGATTGACCCTAGGTCCCTAGGTCCTATGTTTGACGAAAACACGATTACTTATCTCTTCCAAAATTACTTCTAAACCGCTGATATTCAAAAAATACTTCAAATTAGATCATGAAACTTTGCATAATAACTGAACTATCTATAAAGCAGGTCTTATGTTTTTTAATTTTTTTATTACCATTATTTTCACCGTAAAAAGCAATTACCTAAACTTTTAGAGGCTTGAGAGCCATTAGCGCCCCACTCCGTCTCGCTCTCACTCAGGCCGCGAGTAGTATCGTGCGAGCGAAATAAAAAGTGAATTTGAGCAGAGGTAGTATAAGCCCATAAGTATATTTAGCTTAAAAGTGGCTTCACATTAATCGGCAGACAAAAATCGTTTGTTCACAAACTGGCACACAATATTATGTACCTATTACATTAATTATAACAAACATCAATCAATCAATCAATCTGCCTAGCCTTTTGCCAACCTATGTTGGGGCCGGCTTCCAGTCTAACTGGATGCAGCTGAGTACCAGTATTTTACATGGAGCGACTGCCTATCTGACCTCCACAACCCAGTAACTGGGATAATACGATATCTCTTGCTAAGACTGGGTGTCAGACTTTCAGGCTTCTGACGACCCGTAACGACTGTCAAAGATCCACGAATGACAGCCGGGACCACCGGCTTAACGTGCTTTCCGAGGCAAGGAGGAGTCGTTAAGTAAAGACAGTCACCCATCCACCGACCAACCCCGGCAAGCGTAGCTTAACCTCATGGATCGACCCGTCCGGCCCACGAGCTCCTATATTCCTCGAAAGGTTAGGCAGAGGTGTATATAACACCCACATCTCACCAGTTATGTTTAATTTCTATGTACGTAAAAGGAGTTGAGCCTTTGGTCAAAAACCGGGTACAAATGCAGACTCCGAGCTACTATACCGAGGAATATCTCATTGAAAAACCTAATACTTGTGAATTGAACTTAGAACTTCATGCGCTTCAATTGCACTTGCGACCACTAAACCAAAGAGGCAATCAAATCTCATCACATCTAAATATTATAAAAGCTACGTACGTCCATAAGTTAAACAGGTAAAAACCATAATTAGAATATTACAAAGCAGAGGAAGTCAAGAGCACGCTAATTTAACATTGATAAGAATACATACAAGAAAACAAGAAAAAACGTCAATAAATGTATAAGTTGATTAGTTGAATATAAGTATTGCATGATAATTCAACTCAGTCTGCTTATCCTTCTTACGTTAAATGAGTTTGATACTTGCCTAATATTGTGATGTAATATCAACATCAAATGTAACTAGCGACATCTGTTGTTTAGTAGCAACACTGTAAACATCTTCGTAATAATTCCTCTATTGAACGTAAGATGGCGCTGTTTTAGTTTTTTCTTGGAATGTGTGGGATAAGAAAGCAGGCAGTTGAATCTATACTAATATTATAAAGCTGAAGAGTTTGTTTTTTTTGTTTGAACGCGCTAATGTTAGGAACTATTGGTTGGAATTGAAAAATTATTTTTGTGTTGGATAGTCCATTTATCGAGGAAGGCTATAGGCTATATAACATCACGCTACGACCAATAGGAGCGGAGCATAAATGAAATATGTTGCAAAATCGGGAAAAATTATTCCTTTTTGAGAGCTTTCATTGCGTGCGCTGCGTAAACGATTTATGTTACGTAAATATCATGTACGATGGAATTGTTCCTCTTTAAAGGTTCTAAAAAAAAGTCCGCGACAGCATAATTATGTCTATCTTATAAGATTGACTCAATAACCTTGTTTTATGGTAATCAAATTTGTTCGAAATAGTTATATACATTATATGTATATATTATTTGCGAAGGAGGTATAATATATACATTATTTGCGAAGGAGTTTTATCAACATAATAGTAATTCTTATTCAAATAAATAGTTTTCATCAAGGGTATTTATTTAGCAGTAAAATACTTTTTAATTCATTCGAATCGGACATTTAATTCCGAAGTTATCACGAGTATAAAAATACAATACGCGAACCGTTCGACGTTGGCGCCGCGACGTTCCCTACTCTAAAGAGGAGAGGATGGGCACACGGGTAGACCATGACCTGGAATAGGACATAGGATACGTTTTATCCCTATATTCATACGGGATCGAGACCTACGCGGGTGAAACCGCGGGGCACAGCTAGTAATATATAATATCTTTATTTTGGTATAAAATATGTTCCACAAAAGATCTAAATACGTCCACATTTATTTTGCTTACTTCAACAAACGAAAACACTATTCACTACTACTACCACTGACTGTAACTACTGTTCTCATGTACTGACTGTACTGTAAATACTGTATTTTATATTGAATTGTTGGATCTGCGAAAGGGGGGAAATGCAGGCCGATCAAAGTTGCGAGTTCAGGAGTAAAAAAGCTATAAGTAATTTAAATAATTTAGAAAAGTTGACAAAAGTATTCGAACCGGGTGTTCTGTTCTGACAAAACCTAGTAAAACAACGAAAATCAACAGGACAATTTGTCAAACGTAGGTAAGTATGGCAACCACTATGATTGGCTGATCCGCTCAGAAATCGGATGTTACCTAGTAAAACCTAGGCACTTACGAACTTCCTATAACTCAAGTAAAATCATAAAGTTGAATGAATGTAAACGTTCAAATTTTACAAAAATATTAAAAAGTTAATTACATGATTATATGAACACAGTTCAAGTTATAAAATTGACATAGTACGGAGTTCTTTTTTTTTTTTGTCTATGGCATCTCGCAGTTGATCTTAGAGAAGATCGTACTGCTTAACCGGACTTTCCTGTGGCTGCCTTAAGAACTACTCTCAGGGCCTCCAGCCAGGGGCTTATAACAAACTATTCTAAATTAAAGCTAAGTGAACGCTTAGGGCGTCACTGACGGGAGGACAGCAAGATGGGACAGGCTGGATCAATATCGGATCATTATTATTAGACGGGGAATTTAAAGCTACGTGCTCAGCTTCGGCGCGGGCTGGCACATCATCGGACAAGGGACGGGGGGACGAATTTAATCGGGATCGCGTTGGTCGTGCTGGACCTCGACGGCGAGGTCGGAATGACGGTAGGCGTCTGTGTTTGTATTTCTGTAAAGTGCTGGTCTCCCTACGGCTCTCCTGGAGGAGGGTGGTGGGGTCATCAGGTTCGGATAGAACATGCCTGGGACGGCGAATGATACTAATTTTAGAGGGGACATAAGTGGAAGCTTCGACAACCAGAGGGTTGCGATGCTTGACTGCAGAGTCGAAATAGCGCTTTGTAAGGCGTTTAAGAAATTGACGGATAAGGGGCACCTTTAGATCGAGATGTAAGATCTCGTTACGAACATACCAGGGGGCTCCCGTGGCTTTTCTAAGGAATCAGTTTTGGAGAGTACGGAGTTCGCGAAAGTTGAGGCTTTTATACTGGGCCGAGTAACGAAACCATAGCGCGATTCAGGATTCCTGAGATTGACTAACAATGCCATCTATCGAGGCAGAAAAAACTATACAGGCCAGAGGGCCTAGACAAGTGACAATCGCTTCGAAAGCGTTTCGTATTTCTGCAAGGACTTTCAAAAGAATTGACATAAGCTTTTCGATAGCTTATGTCAGTCCTATACATTTTTGCTTTTTCCATCATCGTTATCGCTGATAGAATGTCACTTTGTTTAGGGCCTCTGGTAAACTTTAGATTTGTTGACCATTTTCTATTTTGTTACGTACTGGTACTTGTTGAAAGGCCTACACTGTCCTCCCATACCCACTGATATTTCGAAACGCTGTGCAAGCCGATTATTTTTAAAAGAGTAACCGTGGTTTCTTGCCGGCTCTTCTCTGTAAGAAACGACCAATTGGAATCGTGCATCTAGCTTCTGACGTTTCATAAGTGCCCATGCAGGGTGAAATATTTTTATTTTGGAATCAAAATTTTGACTTTACTGTCATAGTTAGTAATCTTTATGGATAATTATGTAATGAAGATCAAGATATATTTATTTACTCATAAGTCATTTATTTCATAACCAAATACATTTTGTCGAAAATATTCAAGTAGACAATAAATTACATAATCACCCACATTGCATTTAAATTTAAAATTCATTATACAGTTTACAATTCATTATAATATAAGTATAAACAAAAATAATAATTAACAATTCATTTAATAGTTACGGTCGCTTGTCATCTATGAACTCATCGATACTGTAATAGCCCTTCCTCAATAAATATGTCTTTAATTGGTTTTAATGCTGTTAATGCTTTTGAATTCAATCGGCAACTTATTGTATAAAAAGACCGATTGAACTCGTGCTTGGGCTGTGCTCAAACAACCAGATATTTATGCTTCCAATGGGATGTAAAAACGAGTTAGGATGTCACTTATTTTTGCATTATGGGCGGCACTGATAGCGATTTCTAAGAAAACTGGAAACATTATACTGTTAGGTTTTTATGCTGCCAAAAGATGTCAGATATTTTTTATCACAACGAGATATCACATTCTTCTGAATTCTGAATGCAAGAACATGTCCGTCCAATAAGTGAACACATCTTTTTGAAGCCGATGCAGCATCCTATATTTAGGCTCGTTATCGTCAGCTAGTTTTGGTGTTCCTTCGATGTCCAAATTTTGTGCTGCCACTTGTCATGGGCTTGTGTATGCCGTTCACAACTTAATGATCATATATTTTATATTCCATTTTCCTCTTCTAACTACAGGCAAAACTCATACATGGTGCGATCGAGTAAGGACTTTAATATTCTTTGTAAAGAGTTCTCATTTGATCCATTTACCACCAGATCCCATTCTGCACGCAATCGGCTGAACGCTGACTTTTTTAAAACTGCTTAGTGCTTATTGTACAGACGCCAGCAGGTCAAGCTACCCGAAACTGTCAGATTTTCCCAATCAACCTTGAACCTTAATGCTTTAGCGATAAAGTTGAAAATCTATTAAAGAAATTTGACAGATTGTAGTAGCTTGATGTGCTGGCGTCTGTACCTGACATTTATATATATATAATATGTATATATCATCGAGATATAAGTACTAACGTACGTTAGTACTTATATCTCGATGGTATATATATACCTAATATTCTTTTCTATCGTGCTTGTTAGTGATCGTAAGATTTCTATTACTTTTTCAGTTTTTACCCGTGAGAACCTGTAATTGGCTCTGTGTTTCTTATAAAATTGTTATCCATTATTTATAGCTGTTGGTTCTCCTATAAATAAATATATATTTGCAGTCATCTTGAAGACAGATATTAATGGATAAATCATGAAATCAGATATCATTGCTGAGCTGTCCAAGGTCCATAGCATTATAATTATTTATGGTCGTGACTGTGCAAAAGATATGTGTGGACCCGTTAGTACAAGAGATACTACGCTGACTGTTCACACTGCCGGCGACTATTCATTTGTTGAAGCGACAAATCCTCCACAAAACAGGGGCCTCCACAATATGATTTTTTTTAAATAAAAAACAATATTAATTCACAAGGAACCTTTTTTAATTTTCTTTTCATGTCTTGGGTTGGTGGTCTTAAAAATGATACGTTCAATTAGTTTGATACCGATAACCGAATTAAATCTTTTTTTTTCGTCTTTTCCATAAAATTTTAGGGGCCTTCACTTCTTGGTTGCCCCAGGGCCTCCACATCTTTAAATCCGGCCCTGAGAGTACTCGCTCAGCGACGCTTGCTTGGCGGGCAGAACAGTCGCTGAGACTCACGCTTGGTACACATACCAGTGAGTAATCGCTCGATCGCTCGTCGCCCACTCGCTGCTCGCCTATTTGTATTTAGTTGCTAGCTCTAGCCGGCAGTGGAACAGGACAGGTGACTAAACCGCTTGGTCGAGAAAGCATGAACCTTTGCGCAAGAGATTCTTATATAGCGACGGCGACGCTAAGCACTAAGAAATGATTTTTGAAAATTCATCTCCAGGAGAAAGGGATGATAGTTTGTATGGAAGTTCGATGGCTTGTTTTTAATAAAACACTCCAATTAATTGAAACAAGCATTTATTACATTATCAATAAGCAAATATACATACAAATTATACAAGCCCACACGTCTTCCTGCTTTGGTGGCGTCCAACAATCAATTTTGAGTCATATTTACAAAAATAACGGTTAAAAAAAACAGAATTTTGGTACAAGCGCACAACTTAACTGCGTAAGTTCATATTTTTACAAAATATTTTTTAAGAAGACATTTTCTCACGGATTTAGCAGAAAATCAAAAACAAAAATGAAATTACAAGAAAAAGAACCGAATCCGCTATTCGAAAAAGGAATTCGGTTAAAAAACAAAGGAATACACATTTCGAAATTTAAAAAGAAACCGTTACTTCTTCATTTAAATTAAAATGCGTTCCTAAAACCGTTACTTTAAACTGAAAGATAATATTTTAACTGCAATGAAACTTGAAGAAGGGGTTAGGAAAACCTTTTTCAAGCAAGTCGAGTCAAAATATTATAACTAATTAACAATTTTCTGCTGTCCCCGTAAGCAACTAACATGATGGTATCCGCAGTCAAGTTTTACCATAGACAAAAAAAAAGTAGAATGAGATCAAACTAAAATTAAATAATAACCAACCCACCATGTGGGTAGGTATGATTTGTTATAAATTATTTAAAATTACATGGACGACATATTGTCCCTTCACCCTACTACATAAGGGTTTTATCACATAGTCATATTATTTCTCTGAGAATCTGATTTTAACTGTTTGTTTTACAGAAATGACAACATCCAATCAGTGCGTTCATCATAACTTGACCAGTGACGCGATTGGTAGCATCGAATTTTGGCGTCTTAGCTTCAATACTAATACAGTTCTAAATGGCGTCTGACGGAACGGTACTACCAGTCTGATCTATACATGACTACAAAATTCAATGCTACCAATCGCGTCACCGGTCACGGTCAAAGATGACAGAGACAGAATTATGTTTTAAATATGTTTAGCGATTTGTAGTACAAGTGAAAATTACTATGAATTCAGTAACATATTATTGGTTAAAACAGTTTTTTTAATGTATTAATATTAATATTTTTTTTTGCTTGTAGCATTAAAATTCGGATATTATAATATGGACTATGTTACAAAACCTTTTTAATAAAGAAAATTTTTCCCTCGAAAGACGAAATTTTTATAGGAAAATTAATTCAATTTTTTTTCTATTTAACGAAGAGGTCTGACTGAAAAAAATTTTGTCAAAACGTGGGAAAAAAATGTCTCAATTTACTTAAAATTATAAAAGTTTTATTTTTCAATAGTTTGATTGGATTATGATAAGTCATAGATTCTACTCTTGCATTTTTTGCCAATGACCATAAACAAAGATGCATAAAACAAAAAAAATGGGGTTTATAAGATTCTAAAACTAAAAATTAAATCATTTATTTAAGGAGTTATTACATGCTAATTAAATTGAAAGGACATTTTTTGTAAATAAAATTGAGAATTACGATTGGTTGTTTGAAAACTAGTTTTAAAATCATATTTTGTGGTGAAAATGTCTTAAAATGATTATTATTTTAAGTGTTTTTGTCTATACAGTTTAAAAGTGGAAAAAAATATTGAAATTACGACACCACAATTAAAATTACCGTTTTAAAGCCCCGTTTCCTTGGTTTATAGTAGCCTGGGGCCGTATTATGACGTGTTAATGCCACCATCTTTATAGTGTGAGTGAGAGACGGAGCTATACAAGGCCGATAGCACCATCCTTTTTTCGCAGTGGAATAATGATGGCATTAATACTTCATATACGGCCCCTGATCTGTGAATCGTTCAAGGTAATCTCATTACGCCGTTCTTATTACTTGAAACATAACAACCTTACCTTAGTAAGAGATTTGAGAACATAAATATTACATTTAATAAGTGTAACGGTGCTCTTGAGCACCTGAGCATGAGCTCATAATCTTGGAATTCCTGTAAATTGAGCAATTTACAGCAATTCCGAGATTGTATAGAAATTACCAGCAAAGAATTGCGCAATTTAGTGGCTCGCGTAAGAACACCGTTACTCAGTAACTGGGTTGTGGAGGTCCGATAGGCAGTCGCTCCATGTTAAATACAGGTATTCAGCTACAACCGGTTTCACTGGAAGCCTTGGGGTCGGCTTCCAGTCAAACCTTGTTGAGAAAAGGCTAGCCTTGACTTTTTGTCCAACAAATCGCAATTCTCAATTGTATGTACTCACAATAATTTGGAGAAAATCAACTTAAAGGGTAATAATTCTTATATTTTATAATAATTACATAAGCCTAAGGACCTTAGACAGGTTGGGCAGAGTGTCCCTAAACGCGATTCATTCACGATTGCGCGACGTAGAAAAAAATAAAAAAATATTAAAATGTATATCTAAAATTGTTGTTTAGTAACTGGGTTGAGGAGCAGATAAGCAGTCGCTCCATGTAAATAATCACTATTTTAGACAGTTGTCTAGCCATATTTCATATTTCCATACAGTCATATTGCCAAAGTAATCAAAACAGGTAAATATTTGACAGTTATTTGCGACGTTGCCTTTCAGAACAAGCGCTGTTAACTCACGTCTGACAATCGCCCCCCGTCGTCTCCCCACGCTCACCTACCTCACGCAGTAACTGTAATATATATTTTTTTTTTCTACGCCTCGCATCCGATTAACTCGCTAACAATATTAAAACTGGTTGATTAGCTTAAAAATTAATAATTTTATACACCTATACAAATTATTTATGTTTTTTCTCATATAAATATTACATTTTATTATATTTTTTTATTACATATGATTAGAGAAGCTGCCTTATATTTATATTTTGAGACATTTTGTTTGTTTGTAACTCTGAAACGGCTGTTTTGATTTTGATGGAATTTTTATCCGTTTTAGTCGAATGTATTCCTATTTAATATACATTATAATGTTTAATTTTTATATATATTTTGATTGTTCCTGTAAATTTGTCGTTCCAGAATGTTCCATGTCTCAAAAATCTAAAAACTAACTACATTTATTTTTTCCAATATTTATCACAAAGAATGCAATGGAAGATACAATTATTATTTAAAGGAAATTTTTCATTATTTATACAAGTTTTTTTATACTTTAAATTCGATATGAAAGCACTTTTCAATCACATTTGTTTCAGAAGGCACTAATATTAAAATCTATTAACTATATTATGATGAGTACACTTAGTGCAAGAATGCTGCGACATTTTTTTTTGTCGAAAAATCTGACTTGTCAGTCAAGATTTTGACATGTTACCGTCAAAATCTGACATGTCTGCCAAAATTCTGTATTTTACTTTTGTGAAATATTAATCGTCTATCTAAGTTAATTGTGGAGGTCAGATATGCAGTCGCTCCATGTAAAATACTGGTATTCAGCTGCATCCGATTAGACTGGAAGCCGATCCCAACATAATTGGGAAAATGGACAATTTTTTTTAATTTAGTGTATGAATAATGGCAATCACGATGAATCATAAAGTCGTCCGTCGCAGCAAACTGCAATAACATCACTCATCCTTACATTTAGAGTATAGGCGATATTCAACATCGCATCGGTGGACTTATTTATACAGACAGGGAAAAATAATTGTTTAGCAAATTGACACTCAACGTCAATTTGTCGTGTTATAGCCATTTTATAAAGTTGTGATTTGATTATACGGACAATTTAAGTTGGTAGTCAATTTGCTAAACTATTAATTTCCCTAAATTTATACTTCGACATCGAATACTAGCGGTTTTTAGCGCCCATATTAGTATTTAACTTTATAATATAATTAGTCGCTTATATGTAGAGGAAATATGTTAACGGCGTCGATTAAGGTGCTAGGTACAGTTCGATTCAAACTTCATGGCGGCTCGGAAGTTAGCTACTCGCTGCGCAGAACCCCTCCCCTCACCCCCGCTGACACATGAAATTGTTACTGCGCAGCAACTCGCCTCATGTTCCGAGCCGCCATTAAGTTTGAATCAAACTGTAGTGACAAGGATTTTGTATATACCAGATATTTTAAATCTTAAGATAAAATAACCTGTATTTTGAATTCTTTATGGGAGAACTTCAAGAATTAAGGAATCTCGCGCACGAGACGGCCACGACCCGTGGTCGGCACTGGCCAAAGGGCCTAGACAAGTGACAATCGCTTCGAAAGCGTTTCGTATTCCTTCAACGACTTTCAACAGGATTGACATAAGCTTTTCGATAGCTTATGTCAGTCCTATACATTTTTGCCTTTTCCATCATCGTTATCGCTGATAGAATGTCACTTTGTCTAGGGCCTCAGGTGCGACATACAAATGCGACATTTTTAACAAATACTCTACTAAAACTATTACGCAATTAAAATAAGAATAATGGCACCATTAACACCAATGTCTATACAGGGTCAAATTATAATAACTAGCGAAACTCCACAGACGCAACGCTTTCACGCTAAAACGGCTGAACGGATTTGGATGAAATTTGGCATATGGGTAGACCACGACCTGGAATATGACATAGGATGCTTTTTATCTCGATATTCCCACGGGATCGAGACTAAGCCCTCATTTACGGAGACGCGAGGCGTCGCGCGTTACGATGGGTAGCGCGAGCCGCACTGAATTTAAACATATGACGTTATATGAGTAAAACAAACATATAACGTTTACGGAGAAGCGATTTTACACGCGTTTGCTTGTAATGGAGGTAGACCATGACCTGGAGAAGGACATAGGCTATCCTGGATCGCAGACGAAGTTGCGAGCAACAGCTAGTAATAATGTAAAGAGGTAAAATTTTTAAGTTTGTATGTAACGGGTAATCTTCGGAACTCCTGATCCGATTCTGAAAATTGTTTCACTAATTGGAAGCTACATTATTGCCGAGTGTCTTAGCATTATATTTCATTTTAAAACGAGACATCTCACGCGGACGTAGTCGCAGGCAGAAGCAAAAATTTATTAAATATTGTAACAATATTTTGATTTAAAAGAGTGTCCGTGGAGTTTCTTGCCCATTCTTCTCCATAGGAACCTACTACGCTTTGGAATGGGCAACTAGCTTCATCTTTCTGACTGACCGACCCCTTGACAATTCAAAAGTACCTGTAATTGGTTTATTTGAAATAAATGCTTTGAGTTTGAGTACAATTTCAAGTAACTAACAGTAATCAGCTATTGTAAACTATGCCTTTCCAAAATGGTTTTTAAAATACAGAGCAGAGACTAGAGAGAGCTGGTTTCTCTGCGTCCAGCGCTCGGTGTGGCAACACGTAGTGTTCTGGTTTGCGACTGGTCAATCGTCATCCTGAGGATGCCTCGTTGAGAGGTGAAACTCGTTTCGATTTCTTACTTACACGGTTTTTTATGTCTCTTGAAGAATAGTTAAGCGGAATAGGTTACTAAATATATCAACGTCTATTGTATTTTATAATGGATTTCCGCAGTCACGCCTGAATCAATTAATTATCTAAAGTGTTTTTTTTTTTGTTATATCCATTCTAATATTATAAATTCGAAAGTAACTGTCTGTCTGTCTGTCTGTCTGTATGTTACCTTTTCACGCCTAACCACTGCACGATTTCGATAAAATTTGGCAAGGAGATAGATGGCACCCCGGGGAAGGACATAGGCATACTTTTTATCGACATACCACGCGGGCGAAGCCGCGGGCAGAAGCTAGTCTTCCTTAAAAATCACGTCGTCTGTGAAGTTTTACTAGATAATTTTATTTCACCCTGTACATTCTTATTTTAATCACTTGAAGGGACAAAGATTATAAATCTTAACAGAGGCGATATTAATAAATATTTTTTTTAAATTACATATTATTATACCCTTTTCGTTCTCCTAAACGTTCGGTCCATAGTTCTGTCTATTCGTAAAGGCGATGTGACGGATTGTATCATTTCGGCGATGTGTGTGTCCACGCGGGGTTTCTGCAGTCTCTTCGCCGATCTCGTGCGGAACTTCGCCGATTCTTGATTCGTTATTATGTTTGGGGTTAATGATTTTATACATCTGTGGATGGAAATGGTTTTTTTGTTAGTATTTTGATTTTATTGTATACATCTGTGGATGAAAAGGGGCTTTTTGTTAGTATTTTAATTTTATTTTATACGGGGTGTTAGGGTAAACACCGTTATCCTTGCAACCAGTGGTTTGGTTTCATTTATAGAACGTAAAATCAATGGAAAATTACAACTTTTTTTTCATTTTTTTTAAACTACATTTTTCCACAAAAGACGCAAGTTCGTTGCCCTATGCGCTAGGGCAACGAACTTGCGTCTCAACACGGGCGGGGGTGCGGGACGCGACCTGACCGGCCGCGAGCGCGACCCCTCCGTCAGTTAGCTGTTTCGCTAGCGAGCACGGTGTCGGATAGAAACTTTTTAAAATCTTTTAATGAAAATAACGTTTTTTTTTTGGTGACTCGGTCATTTATTTTTATATTTAAGTCAACTACCCATGGTTTGAATGACAAGACTGTTTACCCTTACAGCCTGTACACACGGCTACACATCAAGCTATACATTTCTAGTATAAGCTGACCTCGCATTGAACGGAAATCCTATACAATGCGAGATCAGTATAAACTGGAAATGTATAGCTTGATGTGTAGCCGTGTGTACATCTGTGGATGAAAATGGGTTTTTTGGTTAGTCATTTTTTTTATTTTTTTTATTGTCTGCCTCGTTCGTCTAGTGGTCGCATGCGCTACTGCTGAGCTTGAGGTCCTGGGTTCGATTCCTGGGTCGGGCAAAGTTATATTGGGTTTTACCCTCTAGGATTTCAGTCCGAAGTCTGGATTTGTGCCCGTTTGATGGCAATGGGCTCGCCCCCTATTACATGGGACTTAAACATAACTGGCAAAATGTGTGTGTACTAATGTACAGTCGAACAAGCTATTTGGTATACAGGTAGATAACCAGCAACTATGCAACTACTTTAAAAAAAAATGTGAGTGTTTTTAGCAGTCAACAATCCTTTTACGTCACTCTTCCTTAGCAAACGCTAGTTTAAACGAATTTTGACTGTGTAGCGGAAAATTACATGTACATTTACATTTTGCCTGCATACTAAACAGCTTGTTCGACTGTACACCGTTGCCTGATCCTTCGGGGAGTACAGGCGTGACATTCTATACGATAGTCACCTGGCAGCCTCCTGCAGCTTCCTGGCGAGCAGCTCGTTCTTCATCTTGGCGGCCGCCAGCTCGCGCCGCAGCTGCCCCTTGCTCTTGTTGCCGGCGGGGTGCAGCAGCGGGTGGCGGCGCAGGCGCGCGGCCGAGGGGCGCGCGGAGGGGTCGGGGTCCACCATTTTCTGTTGGACAAAACAAAAGTTTCAATATGCTGATAACATCAACACCAATCTGTGGGCCTAGACAAGTGACAATCGCTTCGAAAGCGTTTCGTATTTCTACGACTTTCAACAGGATTGACATAAGCTTTTCGATAGCTTATGTCAGTTCTATTATATTTTTGCCTTTTCCATCATCGTTATCGCTGATAGAATGTCACTTTGTCTAGGGCCTCTGTCTAGCCTTTTCCCAACTATTCATCAGCATCATCATTTCAGACGATTGACATCCACTGTTGGACATAGGCCTCCCCCAAGCACCGCGCATTGACCAGTTCTGTGCTTCTCGCATCGCATTTCCGCGGCCTCCACCAGGTCATCGGTCCACCTTGGCTATCCAACGCCACGTCTTCCGGTACGCGATCGCCAAAGTACCCTATGTCCTTCCCCAGGATCCCATCTATCTCCACGGCAAATTTTGTCAAAATCCGTTCAGTGGTTTAGGCATGAAAAGGTAACATACAGACAGACAGATAGACAGTTACTTTCGAATTTATAATAGTAGTATGGACTAACTGCTGCCCGCGGCTTCACCCGCGTGGACTCTAATTCTTTTTCTAAAATAAAAGTAGCCTAAGTTACTCCTTATAACATGAGCTATCTGCCAGTGGAAGACCAGTTAAAATCGGTTCAGCCGTTTCGGATATTAGCCGGAACAAACAGACAGACAAACAATATTTTTTAAATTGTTTTTTTTTTACTTTCACTACCGTAAAATTTCATACATTTAGTAAAAAAGCTGTTATTATGACATTACAAACAGACACATTTTTATTTAATTGTATGGATTTGGTACCAAATATCAAATCAATTAAAATTCCCAATGCCAGAATCAATGGCATCTTTGACTGAATCATGATTGTCTCTGCTAAATAAATAGTTATGACTTATGAATGATATAGACCAGTGGTTCTCAAACTTTTTTGGAAAACGAAATTTTTGACGGAACCTTAGAATGATCAAAACCATTCGTCGTTTTTTCTTTTTTTTTGTACTTAGGAGCAGTATCGCGTATAAAAAGTAAAGCGCCTACTTGTAGTTCCATTGTATCCTGCATAGACACGTGATTAAGCAAATGCCACCAAATCTAAAATTAGTTCTTGAGGAAACTGGGCTACTCAAAGCCTCTGTGGGGTTCCGCGAAAAAACTGGTTCATTGTGACCAATTATTTCGCGGAGCCCCCACAGAGTCTTTGTGGAGCCCAGGAGCTCCACGGAGCACACTTTGAGTAACACTGATATAGACGTATAAGGATTCCTGCGTCAAATAACCTAAAAAACATTACCCTCCTTCTGGGGCAGTCGGGTAAAATTAAACTTACTCTTAACAACTGATTGAATTCCCTGGACAGCTTGGGCAGCTCGGGCAGCTTCCCCTCTCTATAGTCATGCCACTGCTGACCGTTCTTAGGGAGGGCACCGCCGCCACCGGCTTCGAATAGCGTTAAACCTGAAATTAATTAATATTATTAAAAACTCAAAATCAATCTGCCTAGCCTATTCTTCCAGTCTAACCGGATGCAGCTGAATACCAGTATTTTACATGGAGCGACTGCCTATCTGACCTCCACAACCCAATAACTGGGAGACTGGGATTAATACGATACCCCTTGGTAAGACTGGTTGTCAGACTTTCAGGTTTCTTACAACTGTCTCAAAGATCCACAAATGACCAGCCAGGACCAACGGCTTAACGTGCTTTCCGAGGCACGGAGGAGTCTCGGCATGTAAAGATGGTCACCCATCTACGGCCCAACCCCGGCAAGCGTAGCTTAACCTGATGGATCGACCCGTGCGGCTGTTATTACTTAGCTACAAGCTCCTCGGTTTTCAGTGTTTCATGAAGTCAAAAATGTGTCATCACTCTCCTGCCCTCATCCCAATTTATTTGGGGTCGGCGCAACATGTCCCTTTCTTCCAAACTTCTCTATTAGCCGTCATCTCAGTAGTCACCCCCTTTCTAGCCATATCATCTTTCACACAGTCCATCCATCGTTTCTTTGGTCTTCCCCTACTCTTATAGCCATCGACATTCATACCCAAAACTTTCTTCACAACATTTTCCTCAAAGTAGTATTCCTGTTGTCAAAAATCTGTGTTCTTTTAAATAGGGAATATGCATGTAATTTTTTTATATTTTTATTCGATAGTTTACATCGTCAAATAATAGTTTAAAAAAATTTCGACGGCAAAAAAGCAATTTAAAGTACTTAATTCTTTTTTTTTAAATATCCAACCGATCTGGGCTATTTAAACGCCCTCCATTTGGCGCGCTTGGTGTGGTGACGTCACAGTCCGTGAAAACAAACAAGCAACTGTCAAGTCAACGTCAAATACTCCTTTTTGTAGGAGCGTTTGACATTGACTTGACACTTGTTGATTGACTTGACATTGACAATTTGATTGTTATCCTCGATTCTTACGTCACATCCGCTCTTAGCTTTTCAAGTATTTGAATTACCCACTGTTATTTAGACTTTTTAAAAATTAATTTCTCGCTCAAAAAGAAATTTTATTCAAAAATATTGATGGAGTCATAATTCTGAAGTAATATATAGTTTATAAAAAAAAATATTTGACCCATATTTGAATCACATGCATATTCCCTTATTTTTTTTTAAAGTAAACTTACCAAAAGCAAATATATCTGCCTTCGTCAGCTGCGTGAGGTCTTCCTGCAGAACTTCCTTGGGCAGGTACCTGCAGTCACCTTCCTCTACAGACGGAGATGATACGCACGTCACGTGTCCTAAATCGCCTGGTGAGGGAAGTAATGAGGTGATTATCACTACATATTATAAAACAAAGTCCTCGGCCGTGTCTGTCTGTTCGCGATAAACTCAAAAACTACTGCACCAATTTTCATGCTGTTTTCACCAATGGATAGAGTGGTTTTCGAGGAAAGTTTTAGTATATAATAACTGGCATCCACGCAGGCGAAGCCGCGGGCATCAGATAGTTATTGATAAACTAAGTATGTTTACATGAAAATTGTGTGTGTGAGTCATGACCCCAGCAGGCGTAGCATGAGCACCGTTTTGTCGACAGAAGAGTAGACAAAAATGACTTTTCCTGTAGACAGTAGACAGTACGAGACGGCAGCAAAGTAGAAAGAGTCAACTGCACTTTTTACGAAATTCACTCTTTTATATAATTCGACTCAGAATTCTTTGTTTTGTCATAGGATTTATCGGTTGTCAGTGTGATTTTGACAGTAAGGATAGAAAACTTTCTTCCGAAATAGTCTACATATAAAAAGACCTAGACAAAGATCGTTAGAAATGAAAGACAAAATGACAGATTGTAGAAAGATTTCTACAGCGGATGTCAAAAATGAAGAAACGAACTGTCACTTTGTATAGAAAAAGCTATGTCTATTCTTCGTAGAGATAGAAAGCGCCATGCTACGCCTACTGATGACTCTTATGCGAATTTCCACCATTTTCGAGTAACTTGACATTTTTTATTACAAGAAAATAAAAATCTAAAATGTCGAATGACTCGAAATTTTTGGACATTTGCATAGGGGTCAAAAGGGGTTATTTGATTGTATACGGCCTCTCCTACATCCCCCTAATGGATTGCCGACATATAACGTCATATAACCCTGTATAAAGAGGTACGCGATAGAAAGAGAGGCAACTTTTAGGTGAATATATCTGTAGATAATTAGCGCTGTGCGACCTGAATTGCACTTTATTGTATCGTAGCAAGAGTCGCTTTTTATTTAAATGATTTTGCGGAGTGAACCATCTGTGTTAATCTGTGGCTGAACTGAAAGACGGGTTAGGCAGATGATAGTAAAGAAACTTACCAATTTTATACTTATGATGATACTGCGGCTCGTCATCGTCATATCCGTCGTCTGAATCATGTGAGGGTTCCCCTTCACCGCTACAGATGAAGATGTTACCGGGTTTGACATCCATATGGACTAATTGGAGGGAGTGAATGTACCTGTGGGGGAGAATTTAATTGAATTTAGTAAAATAATTTGGCAGACAATAAAATAGTTATTACTTAATTAATTATTTAATAATTAATTTATTATAACGTTATTACATTCGGCGTATAAATACATTTTCGGAGTTTTGGTTATTTTGTCAGATCACAAATTGAATTAAACAGATTAGGATAACATTCTAATTGCAAATTAGTCAAATATTAGATATAGAAATGTCAAAAGGATTAAATTAGTTAATAAGAAGAGAATATTATAATTATTTCCTAATATTTATGTCAACTTTTCATTCATAAAATCATTAGTTGAGTAGTAGCATTTACTTAAAAGATAATTGAATAATTTATATGTAAAAGCCCCTTAAGTTTAGAGTTTTAAAACAATCTGGCAATTTATTATAAACTTATATTAGGTATAAAAGTTTGGTCAAAATCGCCCTTAGAAAGTGACTACTACATACACATACACACTTCTGATCTGAATTACAAAATTCTGAATTACACTTTAATCAAATACTTTTTGAACAAACATTATGTCTGGTCGAGTTTTTACATAACTAATAACACTGTATTTCGAAAATATCGTAACAGCCAATTATTTTTAAAAGAGTAACCATGGAGTTTCTTGCCGGCTCTTCTCCATAGGAAACAACCAATTGGAACCATGCACCTAGCTTCTGACGTTTCATAAGTGCCCATGTAGGTTTTTACAGCATATAATGGTATACTCACGCCAAGCCATCAGCTATATGAGCCAGCAGCAACAACAGCTCAGCTTCAGACAGTGGCCCATTCTCCATCTTCTGCTGTAACGAGCCTCCGTCGCAGTACTCATTCTGGATTATCATGTGGTCGTCTTCTGCCCAGGCTGAGTAGTATCTGTTGAAGTTGAAGTTGAAGAAGAGAAGGTGTTAGAAGATGGATATAGTAAGGAAATTGAAGTGTCGTGACACCGCATCGAAATATGACCAGCAGTTTCTGAGATAATCGCAAAAATGAATACAAACAAAACAAAATAAGAAGCCTCAATCAATCTGCCTAGCCTTTTCCCAACTATGTTGGGGTTTGCTTCCAGTCTAACCGGATGCAGCTGAATACCAGTATTTTACATGGAGCGACTGCCTATCTGACCTCCATAACCCAGTAACTGGTTAATATGATACCCCTTGGTAAGACTGGTTGTCAGACTTTCGGGCTTCTGACGACCCGTAACGACTGTCAAAGATCCTCAAATGACAGCTAGGACCAACGGCTTAACGTACTTTCAGAGGCACGGAGGAGTCTCGATATGTTAAGATCACCTATCCACAGACCAACCCCGGCAAGCGTAGCTCAACCTGATGGATCGACCCATGTGGCTGTTAATACTTAACCACGAGCTCCTCCATTATTACAAACCTATTAGAATTATTTAACATCACATAATGTAACAACCGATCACACTATTCTTCTACCGCAAAAAGTCGTGGGATCTAATATTTAGTTTATCTCATTTATTCAGTACTTACCTATGGGAGCATCTATCTAAAAAAATTGTCATATTAGTATATTTTTATCTAATTATTTAACTAACAACCTTTTATAGTGACTATATCAATATTAGACATCTTTTTTCTTAAAAAATAGCACAAACTTTATTCGGTTAGACTGGAAGCTGACCCCTATATAGTTTAGGAAAAGGCTAGGCAGATGAGGAAAATAGAATGAATGGCTGACCTGACGACATGCGGATGCTTGCCGAGCGCGGCGTGCGCGTACACCTCGGTGAGCGCCGCGCGCTCGGCCGCCGAGCCCGCCACGGGCCGCAGCGAGCGCTTCAGCGCGTACACGCAGCCGTCCAGCTTGTTCACGCACTTGGTCACGCGCCCGAACTGGCCGCGCCCGATGACGCCGAGCTCTATGAACTCTATGTTGTAGCGGGAGATGTTGGATTCCTGTGAGAAAAAGAAAATTTAGTTAGTATACAGGGTGTAAAAGACAGCCCTTCGCAAATTAACAGGGGGCATTCAACTCCTTATTATGAATCATATAAGCGCCCTTCCGCCACGGTAATTGCGTACGTTTCGCCACGGTAACGATACATTGCGCGTAAGGTAATAAAACAAATCCAGTGTATCGGATTCCCTTATTGTTCCTAAAATAATTTCATGTACCGTCGTCTTAGTATGATATACTGAATTCAACCCATCTGTCTGCGGACGGCTGTCCCTTAGACCCTGTATGGAGGTGAGTGCAAGGTGGAGAAGCTCGTGGCTAAGTAATAACAGCCACACGGGACGCTCCATCAGGTTAAGCTACGCTTGCCGGTGTTGGTCCGTGGATGGGTGACCATCTTTACATACCGAGACTCCTCCGTGCCACGTAAAGCACGCTGAAGCCGTTGGTCCCGGATGTCATTAATAGATCTTTGACAGGCGTTACATCGTCAGAAGCCCGAAAGTCTGACAACCAGTCTTACCAAGGGGTATTGTATTTGTGGAGGTCAGATAGGCAGTGGCTCCAAGTAAAATACTGGTCTTCAGCTGAATTCGATTAGACTGGAAGCCAACCCCAACGTAATTGGGGAAAGGCTAGGCAGATAGGTATTGGATATTTACCCTGAGTCTCTTAGCTGGTTGTTCAGGTGTCGCATCGCCCCACGTCGGCGTTTTAGACAACGCTCGCTTCTTCTTGTTCAACGCTTGTCCTGCAAAACAGAAAAATGTTCAGTACATGTAAAGATAAATATTTATCTTCAAAATTTTATTTCTGCAAAAAAAAATAGACGTAGATTTAATTAGTAACCCTTTCCTTCAAAGTCACGCGTCAATTAACTATCCATATACTAATATTATAAATTCGAAAGTAACTCTGTCTGTCTGTCTGTATGTTACCTTTTCACGCCTAAACCACTGAACACCACTGGATTTCGATAAAATTTGGCAAGGAGATAGATGGCATCCCGGGGAAGGACATAGGCTACTTTTTATCGGCACACCACGCGGGCGAAGCCGCGGGCGGAAGCTAGTAATATCATAAATTCGAAAGTAACTCTGTCTGTCTGTCTGTCTATCTGTATGTTAGTTACCATTTCACGCCTAAACCACTGAACGGATTTCAATAAAATTTGGCAAGGAGATATATGGCATCCCGGGAAGGACATAAGGTACTTTTTATCGACATACCACGCGGGCGAAGCCGCGGGCGGAAGCTAGTCTGTTATAATAAGACTTACCATCAGGTGTGAACGGGTTGATGTTAGCTACAGCTCGTCGCGTCATTCGTGACTCGTCGAGTTCGTCGGGCGGTAGGCTCCCTAGTGCACTGTCTTCGTCACCAGACGGTGGGTGGAGATGGTGGCTGGAGCCTGATGGCATGCCTGTAAGGAAACAAATAATAATAATAACTTTTAAACTCCGAGGAGTTCGTAGCTAAGTTATAACAGCCGCGCGGGTCGATCCATCAGATTAAGCTACGCTTGCCGGAGTTGGTCTGTAGATGGGTGACCATCTTTGTATACGTGACTCCTCCGTGCCTCGGAAAGCACGTTAATTTAGTTATTCAAAATAAAACTAAAAAATTACCTACATAAATGAAAAAGGTGTCTGTCTAGCTAAAGTTAGCACTTATTATCACTTATTAAATAATAAGTGCTAACTTTAAATTAGCACTTATTATTAAACTAAACTACTGAATGGATTTGGATGAAATTTGGCTAACAGATAGTTTATAATCTGGATTAACACATAGGATACTTTTTATCCTGATATTCTCACGGGATCGAGACACGTGCGGGTGAAACCGCGGGGCGCTACTAATTTGAAATAAATGCTTTGAGTTTGAGTAACTTACCCGACTGCGCATTTAATTTGGGCGGGAAGAGCCTGGAGCGCGGCGGATGATGTGAGGGCGTCGAACATTTCTCCAGTAGCGTCTTCGGTGTGTGGGGACTGTCGAATAATCTGAAAATAATAGGGAAAAATACATTATTATCTTATAAGCTCGTGGCTAATTAATAACAGCCGCACGGGTCGATCCATCAGGTTAAGCTACGCTTGCCGGGGTTGGTCCGTGGACGGGTGACCATCTTTACAGAGACTCCTCCGTGCGTCGGAAAGCACGATAACCTGGAGAAGGATTCTACTTTTCATCAAGGATCTCAGACAAAGTCGCGGGCAATAGCTAGTATCAACTAAATACTATTTGTCATTATTATCTGTCAGTACTATCTCCTAGCTCACATTTGCTAATTGAAAGTTAAATACCTACTATACATATCTACATCTTAACATATCCTATCCAAATTCGTACCTTCACAATTTTTTACGAACCAACGCCATTTACAACCGAACAGCTGTCTCCTAAAAATTCACGAAACGCCGACTCAACCCCGACATTTAAAATCTTAAGCACACCTTTTCGAACGCACCCCTATTTTTTTGTTCATAAGAAACTTCAGGTGTTCGGAATTCAATAAGGAGACGCAAGTGTGGGCCTATTGTCGTCAAAATTACAAGTTTCGAAATGTGTGGGGTGGTTCTAAGATTTTTTTTGGTACCTGTATGAGATTTTTGTTACTTGTATTTACTTAGGGCAGAATGCAAGTTGGTCCAGGTGGTATTATTGTTGAGATGAAGCAAGTTTTGGCAAGTATGTGGTGATGAGGAAAATATTAGCAGGTTCTGAAACACTGACCGGTATTGGAGCAGTATTGGCCCAGACAGTCGCTTCATCATCTGCCTAGCCTTTTCCCAACTATGTTGGGGTCGGCTTCCAATCTAACCGGATGCAGCTGAATACGAGTATTTTACATGGAGCGACTGCCTATCTGACCTCCACAACCCAGTAACTGTAATACGATACCCCTTGGTAAGACTGGTTGTCAGACTTTCGAGCTTCTGACGACCCGTAACGACTGTCAAAAATCCACAAATGACAGCCGGGACCAACGGCTTAACGTGCTTTCCGAGGCACGGAGGAGTCTCGTATGTAAAGATGGTCACCCATCCACGGAACAACCCCGGCAAGCGTAACTTAACCTGATGGATCAACCCGTGCGGCTGTTATTACTTAGCCACGAGCTCCTCCCAGACAAGTCGCTTATCTTTGTCACCGCTCCCAAAACGGTGAAGGAAAACATCGTGAGGAAACCGGCATGTCCTAGAATCAACATTTCGAAGGAATGTGACATCTACCAACGCGCACTGGGACCCACATTCAAAGAATCTTTGGTCATGCTTCGAATTCTAAATGGCCAGTTTCAGAACGAAATCGAACGTTAAAATACGTCTAAATATTTGAAAGAAGAAGTGACCAAAAAGTCGTTAAAATCCAATACCTACCTACAAAACACGTGACCTCCAACTTACACGAAAAAAAAACACGACCGATTTTCGTGAAAAAAAAACCAGTATTTAAAATTAAATTAGCATTTGTTTGAAAATAAACTTTAAAACTTACACTTTTAGATTCACTTTCGCAAAACATTTATACCTAAGAACCATACATTCGATACAAAACCAACCTTCTTTCAATACCGTCAAGGTTTAATTCACCTTGTAAGTACAAAGACATGTGGTTGTGGGTGTATTTTTTTTCGCCAAAGGCAGATGTCAGCTGTTCCGATCATATGTTTTCTATAACTGTACTATAACTGATTTTACAACGAAATTCCTTTGACTGAGTCACATATAATAAATAGGTGTTTTTTGCTGTCGTAAGCTGCGCGCTTGGTTTCCGTTGGGTAAGCTGAGTTCAAGGTACTTGACGAGTTAGCCCTTCGGGGATTATAGGCGTGATATTAGGTTATGTGCTAGCAAAATTCCCATCAACAAAATATACTACAAACAAAATCATCCAGAACCTTCTGGCAAAATCTAAAAATATTCTATGATATTTGTTTACATTCTGTCTCTCACTCTACCCCAAACAAAGTAACAAGGACAGGAAATACTTCTTGAACATTCATGAATACCTATTGTCCAGTTATTTCAGAAGGAGGGGGACTGGTCCAAACCTGTTTGGGGGAGAGGAATGGACTTTTTTTGCTTCAGGTGCTGAAATAGAGACAAGTAAGGACCTGTTGGAAATTGAATTTTTTGACTGACCATCACCATTTTAAACCATTTTAAAAATTACCAAACTATATTTATAGGTAATGGTGTCCAAGATACAGGCTGTGCCTAGTTTGGGACCACCGGTACCTCGATATTGTAATTTAAATGTTGAAATAAATGACTTTAATTTATTTTAATTTCCGCTGAATAATTTCCATATGCTGAGCGATGGCTCTTTTGCGTGCATGTGACACAAACTTTCTCCAACATTTTACTTTTTTGCATCTTATCTTACCACAAATAAATGCATTTCCTTTCTTTATTTTTCCACACACTCCATCCATTGTTATTTTAAGTCTTCCCCTACTCTTATGGCTGTTGTTCTATAGATAGGTAAAGAATGATTGTAGGTAACTTAATGTGAGCCTATAGTTAAAAAAGTATTATGATTTACATTAATTAAAAACGAGGAAACTTTAATTCTAGCTGTAATATAGACCTGCCTGATCTAGGATTAAAAAAACCTGTTTCAAACCAGGCAATCAATTATTAGAAGCTAAATTAAAAAGAAGTATTTGATGGCTTGAAGAGTAACTATTTTTGTATATTATTTTAAAAGTATATGGTAAGAAAAATAAATAAATTAACAAATAATATTACAGTAGATAAAGTGGTAACTATTATAAGTTAATACCTATTAGTAACCAACAATGATTATTATCAACTTTCAGTTAGGATAAGGTAAGTTTTTAGTCAGATGCTGCCACAGTTTCTCATGAAATCATGACGCATCATCTGCCTGCCTTCTTTGCAACATGTTGGGGTAGCTTCCAGTCTACCCGGATATAGCTGAATACCAGTATGTTACATGGAGCGACTGACCATCTGACCTACATAACTGGATACAACATACCTCTGGGTAAGACTGGTTACCAGACTCCGGTGCTACATAGCTTATGTGATTCAATGAAGGATTACATGAAATCAATCAATATGATGAATCAGTTCTAAATTGCCTTTAATCAATGATGTTGGGGTCAAATTTGAACTTAACCTGTAATGAACATAAGTTCAATTGGCATCTGAATACCATTAGTAGGTAATTGATGAACATTAAGTTGATTTGATTGATAGAGAGTATTTAACACTCATAGAAACCAAATTATTATAACATACATAGATAAACTTATGCCTTCTTCCCATGGAGATAAGCAGAAACTACAGAACATTATTATTATAAGTTATAACAATTTCAACTACAAAATTGACTATTTACCAAAAGATTGTAAGTTTTTAACAATTTGTAGATTTTATTATTATTGTTTGGCTCATTTAAAGGATAAGTAGGAATCTAAGTAAAGTGAATTATAAATATTTGTATGAGAAAGTCACATTCTGTTTTTAATTTTAGAGTACCAATGCATGTTTTTGGTCGAAAATCATAGATAATGCCAATATTTCACCCACACAAAGTTAACTATAGTAATTATGGAATAATGCATGTGAAAGTATGCTATTCCAAATCATGATGAATGAGAAAACATAAAAAAATCAATAAAACATGTTTACATAAACGAAAAGATGCTAAAATCCATCGAAAAAGAGTCGTAAAACAGGCCAGAACATTCGATACACAAAATAACTAAAATTATCATTCAAATTGCATAACTAATTTGACATTCAGACTCAAAGTGTACCAAAAAGTGAAAGTTACGTTATTTACATCGTAAAAACAAGTTCAAAGACGCTATCGGGGCCTGAAATGCCACAAAACCACATAGCGTGGTGATTTCCTATAGAAATTAGAGAGTGGAACCAGAGTTACATACCTGAGAGCCCTAACTCTTTTGTAAGGAGGGCTATGTGAAACTGGAGGCGGCAATGCATCCCTCATGCCGTCATCGTCATCCATGCTACTAAAATCCAACTTCCTAGGCACTATAGAAGAAGGTATCGGACTCAAATTATCCGAAAATATATTGAAAGAGTCTGACATTTCACATGAAGTTTCTGCCGACAATTCCGATGAATCGTGCTTGTTGATGAAGCCCGTCTTCATTCTATACCACTCGGTCATCTTCGTTAACACATTAAACACTTTTACAACAAATATATATCACAATAAAATCACTATTTTCTTAAACAATTCACAAAACGATCTCACTTTCACGCACTAACAACGTTATGGCGGATGACGCATAGCACCTGTTCAATTGATCCGCCAATCAGAGCGAATCATTTGACCGGTGAGTTGAATACTCAAATTCTATTGGCTAGGGTTATTTTTTTTAAATAACGAAGTAGCTTCTTTGACTGTGATTGGAGGATTTATAGCTGCGTTCGAAGTGAAATTAATTTTGAGCTACGTTCACAAGAATGCGGTTCCTTTTAGATGAAATCAAAGTTTTTAGGTATAGAAAAATATATAAGTTTATAAACCTCCTTCTCGTCCTTTTTGGAGTTTCTTTCTACAGTGTTTACTACACAACTTTTAGTTACAATAATAATTAATAGCTATCAGAAAATTCTCAATATTTTGTCCTAGCCAGGCAGCATGGTACTGTACTAACAATCCGCTCCGCTTGTTTTGCACAAAGAATGAAAGAAGTTTTAATGTAAGTCATTGAAAGAACAACTGCTAAGTCCCGGGTTAGGTAAAGTAATGTTGGGTATTCCCTCATCAGCTTTTTCTCAGGAGCAGCCTGGTGTCAGGATTTGGACCCGGTTGATATAAATTCGCTTCCTTTATCATAAAATTCCGATAAAGTTATTAGTGAAATGTAGGTGTACTTTGGCACCATTCAGGAAATAAAAGCATGATTTTTTATAACGTTAGTCGATTTCTGAAGTTTTAGTTGATACTAGCTAGTGTTTTAGCATTCCTAGAAATCCTAGATGACATTTTGAATTGACATTGACATTACAGTTTTGATTGTAAAAATCTTCGGTGTTTGTGTCTCAATTTGGTTTCCGCGATAAATTGCTATTTCTATTATATAAAAATTGTAAAGTATCGTTAAAACACAAAGTAAATGACTCGCTTCGATCACATATCAATTGAATGCCTTTTGAAATAAGATGGCATTGCTAGGATGGGTGAAAATTGTGTTTTTGTTATTCGGTCTGCCTTACCTGTGCTTGCAAGAAAATATAAACAAAGGAGAAATTATATTCCATTACAACAATACGTAAGTTTTGTTATGTTTAGTATTAACTAGCTAATTACGAGCTTTTAACTGGCTTTTGTGGTTTATGTTTCGACAAAAAACTCATTAGATTTTTCGTGAGTATTATAGTTTTTAATCGTGAATAAATAATCTGTATTGGTCATTAATTAAATGTCATGGACCTTATAAGCTGTTTCTTATTTAGCTACGATAATCGATCTCGTGTGACAACTAACAATTAGTTACAAATACCTACTTTTTAATGCAATTATCTTTTTTTTTGCTGACTGAAATGTTTATGCCGTAAGTTTAACTCATTAGTTATCCTCATTGACAGCCCCTAAGATGACCCACTGACCTAACCTTGTTCTATACAATGCAGAGTACCTACAGACATTCTAACTTTTTTAACATGTAAGCTCTTTTGTCTTTGCGAGACAGAATATCTATGAAATATAATATTGAACACCACATGCTAGGATTCTTACTATATAGGGTTATTGGTTATACATTGGCAATCCGTTAAGGGGATGTAGGTGAGGTCATTTGCAACCATTGGTATAATACTCCTTTCCTTGTCATACACGCACACCTGTTGTGAGAACTACGCACCTCACATTTCTGAAAAACATAATCAATAAAGTGGCATTTCCACTCACATTTGCCTACCTCATGTACATATAGAAAAGACCTACTTTTGCACATAACTTGTTATTGAAAATTGAACCTTGTGGCTAATCACAAGACTCATAAGTTACTTTGTAGAAAAGCCATTACAACAGCTGTATTTATAAAGTAAATAAATTGAAACTCAATGTATGGATAAGAACAATAGCTGTTTACAATATCTGTATTGATTTGTTTTTAAAACTGTATACTGTAGAAAACCCAACTACGACTAAAAGTCAACTAAAAAGATGTAAATAAGACATCACAGACAGGCAAATAAATATTAAAACTGGCCAAGTGCATGTCGAACCACGCACAATGAAGGGTTCCGTAGATGGGATGAATTTATCCAACGAACTTAACATTGTAATTGAAAAACTTGTTCTAGTTATAATTGAGAACATGTTTTTGCAACTGCAAATTTAAGTTGGTTGATTATTACTCAGTAACTTGTGGAGCCTACGTGGGACACTTGACTCTAACAAAAATTAGCACTTTAAAGCTTAATATTTCGCAAACCGATCCCTGAATCCAAAAATGGTTCTCACAAACTCACGTTATTAATAAACGGCCTTTCTTTAAAATTGACGAGAAAAAAAAAACCATCCTCACTTTACGGGTAGGGGAGGTACCCTAAAAAAAAAGATGTTTTAAGATTTTTTTTACCACTTTGTCGGCATGATTAATATGTATACCCATACCAAATTACAGCTTTCTAGTACCAACAGTCTCTGAGCTAAGCCGCAGACAGACGGACATGGTGAAACTTATTGAGTACGGAACCCAGAGTCCAGAGATAAAAATCCAGACTCACACGTAATCTGTTTGATGTATGCCCTAAAACATGTGACTCCGGATTTTTAATTTGTCTGTCTGTGATGTCTTGTTTACATCTTTTTAGTTGACTTTTGGTCGTAGTTGGGTTTTAGTTTTATAACTTTTATTTTTATTCAATACTTGTGTGACAAATTCGCATTATTACTGTTTATAGAAATATTGCTTGTAAGATTTCTTTGTTAGATTGACCTTATCAAATAAATTCAGCCTTTTCATGTTCTTTGTGATTGGTCAACTAAAATAACAATAGCCAATCAAATTACTGAGGGTTAAAGGGGTAATAGACGTGTGAGCAAGTACGCGTTCTTATGGCTCGGCGAGCTTACTCGCCCGTCTGTCATCGCCGTGAGCTGCGAGCCGCGAGCCAATTTGACAATGAAATTTTGTGCAAGCTTCACGTTTGTCACCGACGGTAAGCCGAGTAAGGAGACCGCGTACTTTAAGTACGCACGTCTATCACCCACTTTAGGCAGAGGTGGACCTGTAGTAGACCCAAATGCCAGTTATGTTTAAGTCCCATGTAATAAGGGGCGAGCCTATTGCCGTCAACCGGGCACAAATCCAAACTCAAGGCTGCTACTGAAAAATTTCTGATAACAAACCCCCAATAACACTTTGACCGACCTGGGAATCGAACCCAGGACCTCATGCTCAGTAGTAGCGCTTGTGCCCACTAGACAAAAGAGACGGACTAATAATCAATACAACAGGTAATAAAGATTATAAATTTATCAGGAATACCTGGCTAATGAACTCATTTATCATTAAATCTCTTTATTTCATTTTTAATACTTATAAATTATATTTTTAAATATTAGACTAAAAAATTATATAAAACATTTAAAAATATAAAAAATAGTAGCCCACCGGTATCGGGAACAGGGTCCAAGCTACCGGCGGTCAGGGCTCCAGAGAGAGGAACCTCCTAACGATGCGAGCCGTGTCCAGGAGTACAGCTTTCTGAATCAAGCCCTTAATCCAGCTGCCCAACGAGAGCCTCCTTAGGTGTTGGTCGAGGCTCTTGGCAATTAAGCCATTGGCTGATACGACTATCGGCACAATGATCGCAGAGTCCACATCCCACATCATTTATCATTATTATTGTTTGATAACAATTCAATATTTTATTTTATGACTAGTGATAAAATCAATATTGAAAGAAAAGAAAGAAAGAAAAATAGGTTTATTTGTCACAGAAACACGTGCATACTAAAAGATCAGCAATTTTAAACCAAAATAGATCTAAATACAATTAAAAATAAAAAAAAACATATGAGATCAGGAGTATACAGTTAAATAATCGGCAGCTGCACGTCATGACTGTGACAAGAAGGCTTCCACTCAGCATGATGCTGCGCTATGGGGACCCACAGCACAGCGCTGATTTTCAGTGGTCACCCGAAAAAAGACGTACGGAAATCGAGTCAGGTTCCACCATTTGTACATTGGATGACTCAGAGTCACAGTAGTAAATGACTTCTTAATTGTTATGAGGATGTTATAAATAATGGTACCTACGTACCTACGTACCTACGTACCACAACTAAAAGTAGAAAAATAAAAACTTTAAAAAAAAAAACAACTGGCTTCCATTTTCTTTCCGAAGTCGGTTGTTTTTTTTTTGTAAAACGTTTTTATGACTAGGTGCCCGGCCCGGACCTGACGTCTCAGTGCTGCCATCTAGTGAACGTCATTTCAGAATACCCTCAATTAAATTGGGCTCAAATTTACATAAGGCACTGTTTTTAAATTTTCTATTAAGGTGTGCAGAGAATACACAGCGGGCGTGGCGCTGACGCGACGGCAGCGTTCACACTGCGGGCGCGATCACGTCCCGCCATTACCGCCATAATTACACGATATTTTTTGTTACAGATATAAATACAACATACCATATACAGTAGCTGTGAACAAGAGTACGGAATACATCTTGGAATTTGCTGGGGTAAGATATTTATAACAGCCGCACGGGTCGATCCATCTAATCAAGCTATGCTTGCTGGGGTTGGTCCGTGGATGGGTGACAATTTTCACATATCGAGACTCCTCCGTGACTCGGAAAGCACGTTAAGCCGTTGGTCCCGGCTGTCATTTGTGGATCTTTAACAGTCGTTACGAGTCGTCAGAAGCACGAAAGTCTGACAAACAGTCTATCCAAGGGGTATCGTATTACCCAGTTAGTGAAGGGGTATAGTATTACCCAGTTAGTGGGTTGTGGAGGTCAGATAGGCAGTCGCTCCATGTAAAATACTGGTATTCAGCTGCATCCGGTTAGACTGGAAGCCGACCCCAACATAGTTGGGAAAAGGCTAGATTGATAGATTGATTGAAGTTTGGTTGATCTTTAAGGCGCTCCCTCACCGGAACCTTCACCTGGAATGTAAAAATCCAAAATTTGATTTTGAGCATTACGTTGCAACACTCCTTGACAAGATTCACATTATTGTTACAAATTGTATCGCGAGTGTTCTCACTCACTACTGTTAACTTACAACAGGCGAATGATTCCGGTGAATGTAATGTTACAAATTGCATCATTACAAGATGCACACAATTCGAATTCAGTGCTGATTGGCAGCCTAGTTTGAATAAATGACTTTTGATTTGATTTGACATACGTATAGTAGAAGATGTTTCGTTATGAGTACGCTCTGCTGAATAAACTTTGCTTCCATGTAAATATTCACAGCTTTCATTGTAAGAAATAGCAGGTACACCATAAAGAAACAAAAAAAAGTCTGCAATGCAACAAAAGTCGTCAACGCCATCTAGCGGCGCGATCTTACACTACACACCATAAAGTTGCAACATTCCACCGATAGATGGCGTTAATCTAAATGATTAACAATGTCTTTCAGGAACTTGAGGCGTATGATACTCCTGCTAGAGTGACTGTAGCCAGTGACTTTGCTAACAAGACGTATCCTTTGTTTATCACAGCGAGACAGCAGAAAGGTATGTTTATCTTCATCTTTATCATCTAGCTAGACAGAATATCAGTATTACACAAAATTACGTCACACATTTCCTGCATCGCGCAAGCAGTGTTCACCGCGCGACCGATGAATACAGGTTGTTAGTGTAAACACCGTTATCCTTGAAACCAGTGGTTTGGTTTCATTTATAGAACGTAAAATCAATGGAAAATTTTTTTTTTTTTAAAGAAAATCTACATTTTTCCACATGAATATTTCACCCTACACGCAAGGGCAACGACCGGCAGGGGCGGAGGGGCGCGCGAGACGTTACATTATCGGCCGTCAGCTGTTTCGCAGCTCTCTCGAACTCATACCCATGAGTATCGGGACAGTGACGGATATTTACTTTTTAAAATCTTTTAATTTGGTTTTTTTTTTGTTGTTACTGGGTCATTTATTTTTATATTTAAGTCTATAGTTAGTCCTAAACTATGGGTAGTTTAGTTTGAGTGACAACGGTGTTTACCCTTGCATACTGTAGAACATCTTGACCTGACACAACACCCGTCTGGTCGGAGGATCGTCCCTTTTTTATAGGGGATGAGTGAAATGTACAGCTTGGCAAAAAAGAGTATGATGCGGTGACAAATGAAACTAAATATTTTACGTAAGTAATGCAGACCTGTAGTGTTGGCACTACTTTGCCGAGAAGTGCTAGTAGGTTTTTGAGTCAGTACAAGCAGCGTTTTTAACTATTTGTATAAATTCTTTTACTCATTTCCCATTTGAAGTGACCTATATGCGGTAGTGGCGCCCTCATTTTTTCCAAACTCTTTTTGCCAAGCTGTACACACTGGCACCCTTATTGTGTAATACACGATCAATCGGATTCGGTGTGAAACAAAAGTCTAATCCATTACTTCATAAGTTCGAAAAAAAATCTTTTCAACAACGTTAAAACGCAATTGAATGTTGTTGAACTATCAAAATTAAATATAAATTAGTCTTAATTGGTTACGAAAATAAGTTACTCAATTATAATAACTGTTCCTCATACCTATATACTGGTGACCGCTACGTCACAGACACTTCAACATGAGATGTCTCGAATTATTCTTTCGTCATCTCCATAATCAATTTACGCAAATAATCTTAATTTCCAGGGGTATTCTCATGGCAACTACCCATGCTTGTCCAGACTCCAGTCAGCCTGGAACAGTTCACCAACATATCCAGGACTCTGTGTCCTCATAATAATATGTTCACTGAAGACGAAGACACTTGTGGTGAGTGAGAGGTAGATAAGAAGTAGTAGGTAAATAAGAAGTGACCTCCATTTTGTTTTTTATTTGTCCGATAAATGGATAAGAGAATGGATTCTTTGAAATAATAATCATAATTAGTGAAGTAGTTACTTAGTATATTTATTTTATTAATTAAATTCTTAAAGATATAATATTAGGGGCTGCCAGAAACGCTATATAAAAGGTAACAATAATTTTTTGTTTTATTTCTTGTTTTTAGTATATTTTAGATTTTTTATATCTGGCAACCCAATTCATGATTCAGCATAGCATTTACCTTTCAATTCAAACACTTAGCATTTATATTTTTATTAATATTTACCTCGTAAATAAATAACGACTTTTTTGACTCGCCCTTTTTTCGACTCGCCCGAATTTATTGACCCCGTTTTTAATTTACCTTCTCTTTCTGTTCACGCTGTCTTAGTCAGTGGGAAAAGGATTAGAGTCTACTGTGGTCCTCTTATACGTAAATATTTATTGTTATATTGTACCTTTTTATATATATTTTTTTATATGCTCGATTGGGATTTTAGAAATATTTTCATTCAAATATATTCTCAAATTATTTTTAATTTAAAATAGGTGTATTATTAGGCCGCGTCCTATTTAAAAGCGACCGCGACGAGTGATATGTCACTTTTTGTTCGGACAACCGAAAAGCGCTCTCTGTCGGCGCGGCCACGCGTTCGTGTTCACCGAATAACAAGTGATGATCGCGTATTCGCGCGACGATTGCCTTTAATAAGGACGCGGGTTTACGCAATATTGTTCGTCACGGGCATTTCATCGGGTAGGAGCGACTGGTTTCGAACTGGAAAAGAGCCTAGAAATTTCACCTTCAAGTTTAAAAAAATGGGGCGGAATCTAAATTCGTTCGCCAATCATATAATGACGTCAACCATTGATTTTGCCTGGTTCATATTTGACTAAATTTTTTACAATATTTTTTATTAAAAACATGTTTGTTTAACAAGGAGCCTGGGATTTTATACAGTCGAAATACTGCGTTCCTTAAAAAAAGGTTACTAGTATTGGATAGACCCAATTTTAAATACTTTTATGCTACTGTAATAGGGTTAGGCTCTTTTAGCATCAGCTTTACACTTGGCCAAAAAACCTAAAAAATAACAGCCAATCTCTCTTCCAGACGTATCAACACAAAACACACCAATTATCCACTTAACATCATCGTCCCCGGATTCCATAAATGTTACCATTTTGGTAGAAACCGTCACGGACTTCTTTGTCAGACTAAATTCTACCACGAACTTAACTACCACGCCGAGTCAGCCTATGTATTACTTCTTTCCTTTCGATCAATCGAATAATTTAAATTTGGCTTATCAACATGAGAAAAGGAAGTATATGTGTAATCAGATGGATGATACAGAAAGTATTCATAGGTATGTAATCATTTATTTATTTTGTTTCTCCCTTACACTTGATGGTTATTCCCCATTTTCATTTCATTAAATATAGAAGCTGTCATTGTGTCAATGTAAAACAGTTACCATTGATGAACAGCTGACTAGAGCTTATACTTCAGCGCCTTTAAATAAAAGTAAACGAAATAGGGAATATGCATGTATTTTTTATATAGTTTTATTCGATAGTTTACATCGTCAAATAATAGTTAAAAAAAATCGACGGAAAAAAAGCAATTTAAAGTACTTAAAAAAAATGTTAAAATTATCCAACCGATCCGGGCTATTCAAACGCCCTCCATTTGGCGCGCGTGTGGTGACTTCACATTCTATGAAAACAAACAAGCAACTGTCAAGTCAATGTCAAACACTCCTTTTTGTAGGAGTGTTTGACACTGACTTGACACTTGTTAATTGACTTGACATTGACATTTGGATTGTTGTGCTAGATTGTTACGTCACATCCGCTTTTAGCTTTTCAAGTATTTGAAATACCTGCAGTTTTTTGGCCCTTTATAAAAATTAATTTCTCGCTCAAAAAGAAATTTTATTCAAAAATATTGATGGAGGCATAATTACCGGCCTATCTCCTTAGCTACGGTAGTGGGGAAGGTACTTGATGGTCTGCTTGAGCGGCAGCTTAATAGCCACATTACATTAAATGATGCGCAGTTTGGCTTCAGAAGTCAACTATCAACGGAGAGTGCCATCCTGGCGCTCAAGCAAACTGTTAGGTATTATACTGACAGACAGACGCCAGTTTATGCTGCCTTTCTTGACCTTTCCAAGGCTTTTGACCTAGTATCCTATGATAAGTTATGGTCTAAGATTCATAGTTTGCCTACAGAGCTAGTTAACCTGTTGAAGTTCTGGTACAGCTCGCAAACAAATCGCGTTAGGTGGAATAATGTGTTTTCCGAGCCGTATATGTTGGAGTGTGGTGTTAGACAGGGTGGTTTGACTTCCCCCTCTCTGTTTAACCTGTATATGAATGACCTGATTGATGAGCTCAGCAGCACCAATGTCGGCTGTTCAGTAGATGGTGTTATGGTTAATAATCTGAGCTATGCAGATGACATGGTGCTGCTGAGCCCATCAATCAGCGCCCTCCGGAAATTGCTTGTGGTATGCGAGTCCTATGCGGCGACGCATGGGCTTACATACAACGTCAAGAAATCGCAATTGGTGATTTTTAAGTGCAAAAATGTGTCGTTAGGTGACGTTCCTCCGGTAACTATTAGCGGAACACCATTGCAGCGTGTTACTTGGGTTAAGTACCTAGGACATCTGGTCACGGAGGACTTATCTGATGATGCAGATTTGGACAGGGAGCGTAGGGCGTTGGCGGTTCGGTGCAATATGTTAGCCCGCAGGTTTGCACGTTGTAGTGGGGATGTTAAGGTGTATCTTTTTAAGGCCTACTGCCAAACCTTCTACACGTGCAGCTTGTGGGTGAAGTATACGCAGAGCGCCTACATCGTTCTACGCGTTCAGTATAATAATGGGTTTAGGATGTTGATGGGGCTTCCGCGCTTCTGCAGCGCTTCGCAGATGTTTGCGGAGGCCCGTGTTGACGATTTTCATGCCATAATGAGAAAGCGGGCGGCGTCAATAATGGGTAGGATGCGCGGAAGCTCCAACAATATCCTCAAAACATTGGGCGACAAAGTGGACAGCCCCTTTATTAGGCACTGGATGCGGAGGCACGTGCCAACATGTGTTGAGCCACGTAGTTATTAGTAGTCGGTTAGGTTAGTTTGTAAGTTTTTCACTAACATAGTTTCTAAGTCTCTGTTACTAATACTATATGGATTGTATGTTTTTTATGTGTGATCCGCAATAAATGAATTATATATAATTCAGAAGTAATATAGTTTATAAAAAAAAAAAACTTGACCCTTATTTGAAACACATGCATATTCCCTATTATTGAACCTCGTATTCACTAAGAGACAAATGTTCCCGCAACACGTGTCGCTAGAAATGTTGCCGGACATTTGTCCCCGTTACTTGGCATCGGCGCAGCATTATTTTTTCTTCCATTCTCCCCTGTCAACCGTCACGCTATCATTATCAATATCTTTATCAATACGGGGCCTTGTTGTTTTTAATTATAAATTTAATTTAAATAACTTTACAGGTATTTGCTAAGGACTAACCTGGAGACCAGAAGTTGGCTCTCTCGACCTAAGAGTGTTATTGTAATGATTGAGTCTGATGATGACATCTGTGCCGTGGTCTCCATACAGAACTTTTCGGTGAGTAATATTTTTTTGTTGGTTTTTGAAGTGAAAACTTCTTGGGTGAACAAAAATCCTGGAACTCGCGTCATCGTCTCCTTGCTTGAAGAAATGTTTTTAGCGCCATCTACCGTCTACCGTTTGAACTACGTAGAGGTTACGCATTCTTGCTTAGTTTTCACTTTTATCGGCAGTCCCTAAAGACTGCCCCGCATGTTTTTTTTTCGGGCGCATTTCCATGAATTTGCGGACGGTGTCGGATAGAAACTTTAAAAAATCTTTTAAATGAATATAATGTTTTTTTTTTGTTGTGTTGTGACTCGGTGATTTATTTTTATATTTAAGTCAACTACCCATGGTTTGCGTGACAACGGTGTTTGCCCATACACCCTGTATATTATTGTATCTGTATTACGACACTGGCAACTGTCGCACAATTTTGGCAATACGGGCGTGCTGTTAACTCTATTCTTTTTCGTTTCCAGTGCCCAGTGTTCGACAACGAAAGAGACATATTATATGATGGTTATTATTTAACTATGACTAGAAGGGGAGGCATAACTTTAACAGTAAGTAGCTCTTAGCAAATAATAATCGTGTATTTTAGAAGAGTTTATTTATAAAAGGGGCATATTTACAATAACCGCCTTACTAATAAACGTTGTATAGCGCCTGTATGCCACAACGCTTTGTCTTCTTCTTTCAAAAGTAATTTGACTTTTGAAAGAAGAAGACAAAGCGTTGTGTAACTATACAGGCGCTATACAACGTTTATTAATAAGGCGGTAAGAATTTTAACAATTAATAAAAAACTTTTTACAAAAAAAAAATTACCGACTTCCAAAAATAACACTAAAATAGTGAAAACTTACTTTAATTTCGGAAGTCGGTGACAAAAAACGAAAATTGAAAAGCAAATACAAAGACTTCCGAAATTAAAGTTATTTTTCACCTTTTTAGTGTTTTTTTTTTGGCAGTCGGTTGTTTTTTTTTTGTAATAAGTTTTTATATGGACATGGTAACTTGTGACATCCTTTTCGTTTCAGCAAGACACATTTCCCGTGGGATTCTACATAGTATTCATAGTGAAGACTTCAGACGAGGACTGTACAGACAAGACTGGTAACGCCACCTTACCACAAGTGGCGCAGTACCTCGGCTGGACGCAGGAGGAGGAGGTGCGGCTAGTCACCAATGATGGCAGGGTTAAGAAGTTTAGGTAAGTAACTAACAGGTTCAAAACGCCGGGAGATACCCTAGAACAATGTTTTTCAATCTTTTTGATTACGCGACCCTTTTAGAAGTTAACAAATTCTAGCGACCCCCCTAGGCCCTTCTGACCGAAATTGTATTTTTAGTGTGAAGTGTAGGACGCACGGGTCGATCCATCAGGTTAAGCTGCGCTTGCCAGGGTTGGTCCGTGGATGGGTGACCATCTTTAGATATCGAGACTCACACTTTAAGCCGTTGGTCCCGGCTGTCATTCTTGGATCTTTGACAGTCGTAACGGGTCGTCAGAAGCCCGAAAGTCTGACAACCAGTATTACCAAGGGGTATCGTATTACCCAGTCACTGGGTTGCGGAGGTCAGATAGGCAGTCGCTCCATGCAAAATACTGGAATCCAGCTACATCCGGTTAGACTGCAAGCCGACCCCAATATAGTCGGGAAAAAGCTAGGCACTAGGCAGATTGTTTTTTTTTTTTTTGTAGGACCTAGAAACACTTGCCTTTTTCTTTTGTCCACGACCCCCTGAGTAAGGCTTCGCGACCCCCCAAGGGGTCACGACCCACAGGTTGAAAAACACTGCCCAAGAAGGACATTAGTGACCTTATTGGTGATGTTCTTCAGAAAGGTCAGGTGCGTAGTACTCGCAACCGGCGAGCGTGTATGACCAGGGGGCCTACCACCACCGGTTACAGCAGTATTATTTTAATCTTACTTCAGTGGGAGACAAAGATGGAGCTATAAGGCCTGTATAGCTCCATCTCTTTCCTACACTGAAGCAATATTAAAATAATACTGCTGTAAGCGGTGGTGGTAGGCCCCCTGATGTATGAACGTAAACGAAGCAAAAGGAGTATTTAAGGACCGTAGCAGAGGCCTTAGTGCGAGTGTCTTTTAACCGCGTTCGGCGCTCCGATTGGCCCTTCACTGGCCTTCACTGGTGAAGGCCAATCGGAGCGCCGAACGCGGTCGATGCGTAAAGTGAAGCTAGTTAAAAGAAACTCGCACTGAGGCCTCAGGTGTCACTGAACGTCACTGTCACTGACGAGTACGGATAGCGTCGTACAATATGTATGCTACAATATTATATTTCACTGACACTTGTCGATACGTTACTGATCGGCACGTGTCGGCACTGTGCCGGCACTGTTGTGTGCGGATCGACATTAGGGAATATGCATGTATTTTTTAAATCTTTTTATTCGATAGTTTACATCGTCAATTAATAGTAAAAAAAAAATCGACGGCAGAAAAGCAATTTAAAGTTGTTAAAAAAATGTTTAAAAATATCCAACCGATCCGGGCTATTTAAACGCCCTCCATTTGGCGCGCTTGGTGTGGTGACGTCACCGTCTGTGAAAACAGACAAGCAACTGTCAAGTCAACGTCAAACACTCCTTTTTCTATGAGCGTTTGACATTGACTTGACACTTGTTGATTGACTTGACATTGACATTTTGATTGTTATTTCGGATTGTTACGTCACATCCGCTCTTAGCCTTTTCAAGTATTTGAATTACCCACAGTTATTTGGGACTTTTTTTAAATTAATTTCTCGCTCAAAATGAAATTTTATTCAAAAATATTGATGGAGGCATAATTCTGAAGTAACATAGTTTATAAAAAAAATTATTTGACCCATATTTGAATCACATGCATATTCCCTTTTAAGCCCCCAGAACTATAGCACTGACAGCTATGTTTCAGTTTCAGGATAATCCAAACGATATCGTATCAGGAGTACGCGATCGCGGCGGGCGCTGCGCTCGCGTTCTTCAGCTCGTTCTATGTGGCCTTCATCGTGGCTGTGCTGTGTCGGAAGAAGGTGCAGCCGATAGAGACCAGTGAAGAAGGTATGTACTACTACCCAGTATCACTACTTATAAAATTATAGTTATTTATGCAACTGTTATATAATAAGGGGTATTAAAACACGTGTGATAATAGTATCACATGAGTGTTTTAATACCTAATTATTTACAGTTGCATACAAGACTTTATGAATCTTCTATAAAAGTTTCTTTGCTATACCAATATCGAACAAAAATGGCGCGGTACGACGTGAATTCGAATTTTTCGAATTCGAATGTGTGTTTTGTTTTTAAATTACGGTGCTTTGTTAGTGAATACAAATCAAATCAAATCAAATCAAATTTATTCGTAAATGTAGGTTTCAATACAATAGGATGTTATAAGATGGTTAGTTCGCTACATTTTACTCGAGAGCATACAAATAATATTAAAGTTAATGGTGTCGAAACAACAGACACACATTTAAAATATTCTAATAACTCAATTACTTACACACTAACACACAATTCTTTACGTACTAACACACAATTACCAATGTCAAAAAAAAAAAAATTCAAAATTTACAACAACATTTTTGAATTAAAAATTGTTTCAGTTTCTTTTTAAACATATTATTATTAAGATTCTTTAACTGTCGTGGAATTTTATTGAAAATGACTGGAGCCATACGATAAATACTTTTACGTAGGAGGGCTGTTTTACTGCGATCAACACAAAGAATGTTCGAATCCCTTTTTCTTAACCGTGGATCAGCTGGGGTTCTTATTTTGAAAAGCTGTGGGTTGGTCTTAACAAACACTGCCACCTCAAAGATATATAATGACGGCAATGTAAGAAGCTTCAAGGATTTAAAATATGGCTTACAACTGTCCCTTGAATGACACAAACAATAACCTGAAATATGGTGCAACTTTTGTTTGTTCCCCGCCGGATGTACCAAAATAGGGAATATGCATGTATTTGTTTAATATTTTTATATTATATAGTTTACATCGTCAAATAATAGTTAAAAAAAATTCGACAGCAAAAAAGCTATTTAAAGTACTTAATTTTTTTTTTTTATATCCTACCGATCCGGGCTATTTAAACGCCCTCCATTTGGCGCGCTGACAAACAAACAAGCAAGTGTCAGGTCAACGTCAAATGCTCCTTTTTGTAGGAGTGTTTGACACTGACTTTACACTTGTTGATCGACTTGACATTGACATTTTGATTGTTGTCCCGGATTGTTACGTCACATCCGCTCGAGCTTGTCAAGTATTTGAATTACCCACAGTTTTTTGGGACTTTAAAAAAATTAAAATTTATTCAAAAATATTGACGGAGGCATAATTCTGAAGTTTATAAAAAAAAATATTTGACCCATATTTGAATCACATGCATATTCCCTATTCTACAGATTATAATGCTTGTTTTTCTCTTTTAAGTTATGCGTTTTTGCAGGCGGGTTTTTTGTTTTTTAAATAATTTGTTTTATTACTTTAACTCATATTTTCTATCACCTCCACAGAAGGCCGTCTAACTCCCCCTCTAATCCCTCACGACGAACTCAACATCAACGAGCTCCCCACAACAAGGCGACGACACGTCAACGTTGTGGACACGAGCGGAGAGAGCACCTCGCGACAATGTTTAGTCGGCGACGGAGACGCGTTCACCTCACGAACAGGTAACCATCACCTGCAGGCGTAGCATGAGCACTGTTTTGTCGACGGAAGAGTAGACAAAAATGACGTTTCCTGTAGACAGTACGACGGCAGCAAAGTAGAAAGAGTCAACTGCATTTTTTACGAAATTCACTCTTTTACATAATTCGACTCAGAATTCTTGGTTTTATCATAGGATTTATCGGTTGTCACTGTGATTTTGACAGTAAGGATAGAAAACTTTCTTCCGAAATAGTCTACATCTCTAAAGACGTAGGCAAAGATCGTTAGAAATGAAAGACAAAATGACAGATTGTAGAAAGATTTCTATGGTGGATGTCAAAAATGAAGAAACGAACTGTCACTTTGTATAGAAAAAGCTATATCTATTCTTCGTACAGATAGAAAGCGCCATGCTACGCCTGCTGCCTAGCCTTTTCTCAACTAAGCGTGACGCCCTTTGTGCATGGAGGCTTTTATTTAGATAGTTATTTACACCCCTGCTATAAATCCTCTATAACAGTTTTTCAAAACAGTTAGCTTATTGTCAACATTAAAACAACCAGCGTCATAGTAACCATAATATCATCCAAACGGGTGTTATAATGTTGGCGCAGCTAGTTATGTTATAAATTGCAATTTTTCTCAACAGATGGCAGTTCTTCATCAGACACGGAGTCAGATTTCTCTACGTTGGATGATGTTAATACTGACAAAGATATCTACAGAGTTGGAGGGAAACTATGTGTCGCTAACTTAGCGAGGTAAGTCTCATTGCTGAGGTAATTATCAATCTGCCCAGCCTTTTCCCAACTATGTTGGAGTCGGCTTCCAGTCTAACGGGAAGCAGTTGAATACCAGTATTTTACATGGAGCGACTGCCTATCTGACCTCCACAACCCAGTTACTGGGTAATACGATACCACTTCTACAACTCAAATCTTTCTTTGTCTATTGATTAACACAGGGGCCATAAACTAACTGACTGCAAAAAATGTCTGTAAAAAACAATCCTAACTATAATATATCATACTATCCTTACATAAAACAAAGTCCTCCGCCGTGTTTGTCTGTCTGCCTGTCTGTTCGCGATAAACTCAAAAACTACTGCACCGATTTTCATGCTGTTTTCACCAATGGATAGAGTGGTTCTCGAGTAAGGTAGTTTAGTATATAATAACTCACATCCACGCGGGCGAAGCCGCGGGCATCAGCTAGTAATATTATGAATTTGGAAGTAACTCTGTCTGTCTGTCTGTTTGTATGTTGCCTTTTCACGCCTAAACCACTGAACGGATTTCGATAAAATTTGGCAAGGAGATAGATGGCATTCCGGGGAAGGACATAAACTACTTCTTATCGACATACCACGCGGGCGAACCCGCGGACGGGAGCTAGTAATAATTTAAATCTGAAAGTGATTTTGTTTGTTACGCTTTCACGCTAAAACGGCTGAACAGATTTAGATGAAATTTGGCACATCGGTAGGCCATGACCTGGAATAGGACATAAGATACTTTTTATCCCGATATTCCCACGGGATAGAGACTTACGTGGGTGAAACCGTGGGTCGCAGCTAGTATTATATGTATATTTGTTTTTCCTACAGGTGTCGCCCACGAGTCCTGTCAGCCAGATCTAAGATGTATCTGTGGAATGTGCTCACTGTGGCTGTATTTTACACATTACCCGTCATACAACTGGTGGTTACATATCAGAGGGTAAGTCGGCTAATCTTTTGTTAGGGTAATTCGAATCTTTTGTAAAAATATTACCATTAAACGAAAACTTTTTTTTTTTTTATAGTAAAATATTCACAAAACTGTTAAATTGATACGTAGAAGAAACACTCTGTACACGTGTACAGAGGGTTTCTTTTCCGTATCAATTTAATATCATTGGCTTTTCTATGGATAATATTAATATTTTTACTATGTCATTAGCTTAAATTACTAGTAATTTATTATTATCATTAAGAAGATCGTTTTTTGGCTACACCCCTTTTCCAGCAGCGCTACAATTTTACTAGCTCTTATTGCTTTTTCTGCCATTACAATCGACATAAAGATATCACTTTTAAGTCACAATAAGACTGGATTAGGCGACAAACATAAATTATTCTACTAAAAATAACGAGAAGTTAATTTTAGTTGCCAGGACAACCTTGTAACCGCAACCCGCAGAAAGTTAGTAAAAGTCACAAACTGAAAAAGGCATTATTATTGTTTTAAACAAAAGTTTCGAATTTGAAATTATAATTTTTTCATACCCAGACTCTTTATTAAAGTGCCAGTAACATAGTTTGGCCATGGGGTATTAAAGTGCCAGTAACATAGTTTGGCCAACTCGAACAAATTATAATTAGTTTTGAAAAAAAATCATAGATGTCAGCATAAGTAACAATTTATGAAATTAACAATCACTAAAAAGCGTTATACGGCAAATTTTGGCTGAAGTAATATTAGTAAAAATCAAAACTTTTTTGTCTAATGCTGATTTATGTATTTACACTCATAAATTTCGTATTTACAACAAAAAACTTAAATTAAGCCGTTTGTTTCAATTCGAACTCTTAAAATGATAAAGTAGCCATCTGTAAATCATTTGTCAAGAGCTCTTTGCAATAGATGGCGTTTTACTCAAGTGATGACAGGTCACTTTCAACTTGCGTTTAAGTCGTTTTTTTTTTTTTAATCTATTATTTTACATAGAAATATAAAAATTGAACACCTAGGAAGAAAAAACGTAAAAAAGGAAGAAAAACATACAGGAGTCTTGCGTAGTATCTGGGCAAGACTCCTAGATGGCGTTGTAAAACTACAGTCTCTGGCAATTAGTGAGTCGCTGATGCTGCCATCTGTTAAAAAAATGGAGGAAGAAAAATAGCCAGCTCAATTGCCAGACTTAGGGTGGTGCCATTTCTTTGTATGGGATTGGGTATCCGTACGTAGTATTATAATATCTGTGGTTTGGCTATTAAAACCTTTTTACAACTAAATGATTACCAATAATGTAGAAAAATCAAAACCGCCCGTTTTTTTGTTTTGCCAAGGTATATCTACGTCTATTGTATTTTATAATGGATTTCCGCAAAGTCATGCCTGAATCAATTAACTATATATTCTGAAAGTTGGCACCGTCGCAAATAACGGTTAAATATTTACCTGTTTTGATTAATTTGGCAATATTAATGTATGGAAATCTGAAATATGGAAATATATAACTCTGAATTTAAGTTGTAACCGGTTTTAGGTGTAAAAAAGGCATTTGGAAAGTTTCCAAATCCTTTTTTTACAACTAAAACTAAATATTCGGTGTTACGATATTATTTATTGCATGTCATAATCAATATTTTAGACAGTTTTATAGCCATAATTCGAGTTGCCAAATTAATAAAAACAGCGAAATATTTGACATCTATTTGCGACGTTGCCCATTTTCAGAATAAAAGCTCCTAAAACTTTTTATTTTAATGGTTTTTTTTAAGCATGTATTGACGCTATAGTAGTTAGATAACATACAGTATATCTCAATTGTTACAGCTCCTAAATCAATCAGGAAACCAAGATCTATGCTACTTCAACTTCCTCTGCGCCCATCCTCTCCTGGTACTATCGGACTTCAACCACGTGTTCTCGAACTTAGGCTACGTGGTGCTGGGCCTGCTGTTCCTGATGCAAGTGTGGCGACGACACAACACGCATCACAATAACACTCCCGCGCAGGTAAAGAGAAAGAAAAGTATTTTTATAAAGGGTGTTAGGGTAAACACCGTTATCCTTGAAACCAGTGGTTTGGTGTCATTTATAGAACGTAAAATCAATGAAAAATTATGACTTTTTTTAAATTACTTTTACCACTAGAGTATTTTACCCTTTCACTTATGCGCTAGGGCAATGAACTTGCGTCTTAACACGGGTGGGGGGCGTGGGATGGGACCTGACTGGCCGTGAGCGCGACCCCTCTCTCAGACAGTCGGCTAGTGAGCACGGTGTCGCATAGAAACTTTTAAAAATCTTTTAATGAAAATAACGTTTTTTTTTTGTTGTTACTCGGTCATTTATATTTAATCAACTACCCATGGTTTGAATGACAAGACTGTGCACCCTTACAGCCTGTATAGAGGTATGAGGAACAGGGTGTAAAGTTCATTCATCCTCCATAGAAAAGGGAGGATCCTCTGACCTGAGTTCCTAGACAAAGTGACATTCTATCAGCGATAACGATGATGGAAAAGGCAAAAATATAGGACTGACATAAGCTATCGAAAAGCTTATGTCAATCCTGTTGAAAGTCGTTGTAGAAATACGAAACGCTTTCGAAGCGATTGTCACTTGTGTAGGCCCTTAGGTGTCTGGTGGACTACCGACACACGACTATGCTCGACAATTGCTGTCGGGACGTTGTATACAGGTTGTCAGGGTAAACACCGTTGTCACTAAAACCATGGTTAGTTGACTTAAATATAAAAACAAATGACCGAGTAGCAACACAAAAAAAACGTTATTTTCATTAAAAGATTTAAAAAAAATTCTATCCGACACCGTGCTCGCTAGCGAAACAGCTGACTAACTGAGGGAAGGGTCGCGCTCGCGGCCGGTCAAGTCACGTCCCGCAACCCCCGCCCGTGTTGAGTCGCAAGTTCGTTGACCTAGCGCATAGGGCAACGAACTTGCGTCTTTTGTGGTAAAATGTAGTTTAACAAAAAAAAAAATATTTTTGTCCTTTTCCATTGATTTTACGATCTATAAATGACACCAAACTACTGGTTTAAAGGATAACGGTGTTTACCCTAACACCCTGTATATGCGCGCGGTGAACTCTGCTTGCGTGATGTAGGATTTCGCGTGATGTCATCACGATGCGTAGTTCGCATATTACGACTACGCATATTACGACTTATGAGTTGTAGGTCGTAGGTTCGAACCCTGACAGGCGCTTTACTTTGTGTAAATTATTTCATCGCCACTGCTCTCAAAACGGTGAAGGAAAACATCGTGAGGAAACCGGCATGTCCTAGAACCAAAAATTTCGAAGACATGTGACATCTACCAACTTGCACTGGGCCCGCGTGGTAGATTACGGCCTGCTCCCTCTCACAGAGAGGAGGCCTGTGTCCCAGCAGTGGGAAAATTATCGGCTGATTATTATGCTTATTGTTTTATTTGCTTAAACTTGTTCACGAAACCTAGGAGCTCGTGTCTAAGTAATAACAGCCGCACGGTTCGATCCATCAGGTTAAGCTACGCTTTCCAGGTTTGGTCCGTAGATGGGTGACCATCTTTACATACCAAGCCCCCTTCCGTATCGTATTACCCAGTTACTGGGTTGTGGAGATCAGATAGGCAGTCGCTCCATGTAAAATACTGGTATTCAGCTGCATCCGGTTAGACTGGAAGCCGACCCTAACTCGTCAAGTACCTTGAACTCAGCTTACCCAACGGAAACCAAGTGCGCAGCTTACGTCAGCAAAAAACAACTGCTTTAACAGAATTTTTTGAATGAATTTATTTGAATTGTTCACAGAAAGAACTGGGCATCCCACAACACTTCGGTCTACTGTACGCGATGGGCATCGCGCTCGTCAGCGAGGGTCTGCTCTCCGCGGCATACCACGTCTGTCCCAACAGCATGAACTTCCAGTTCGGTGAGTTATCTAGCAGACGAAACAGGCATACCAATTTCTACAACGTGTAAACCCGAAAATAGTTTGATCAGAATAACGAGCAGAATCAATTCAACCACTTTTTAAAACAGGTCACATTTTTCAAAAAATCTTCATTATATACGTTGCCGTGTCCATTTATTAGTAGGTCAAGCCATCACATGCGCAAACCTGTCAGCGCGGTGACGACCCTCCCTCGATAGAGCGTCGTCACAGGCGCAAGAAACGATCAGAATAGCCAGTAAAACTAAAACAGCACATAAAACTTTTACAATTTTTTAAATGATTTTTACCCGACTACGGCGAAAAAAAAGGAGAGTTATGATTTTGACTGGTATGTATGTATGTATGTTCATCTGTTCCCTCCTATCTTCTAATCCACTCATCACAATTTGACAAATGAGGTATCGTTGGAAGCGTCTTGATCGTCCGCTGGTTATAGGCTATATGACGTCACATAAAATGGCGCCCTCCAGATGAAATAAAGTCAGGAATTAAAAAAAAAAAAGTCGTTTAGTCGTACCATGCTAGGTATCAAATGAAAGGGCTTAATGAGCACATTTCAAAAATATATACAACATGTAACAGAATAAGCGCAAGACCTGAAAGTAGTTTGCTCAGAATCGGCTTCTGAATCGATTTCCATCATTATTTATATGTGTTAATTTTTCATGAAAAAAATCTTTTCTTTAACTGAAATTAGAACCACCGCGTCTTACCAAGGTAATAAGATATTTTATTTAAGGAAATTTAAGCCTTATCTCAAAGGAATAAAGCCTATTCAAATGCATAAACAAATTTGTAATACGCTCATAGCTATCCTATGTTTCATGTTTAGTCAGGAAGTCTATTTTGTAAAAAAAAACTAGGTGTCGTTTAATTAAATTAAATTACAGATATTATTTTAGTCTTATAATTTAATATTCTAATTGGGGTGTATGAGCTCTTGCGTTTATTCCGTTACAGGTTGTATATTATAACCCCAAAATAATTTTAAAAAAAATAAAGTAATAAAAACTAAAACCCAACTACGACTAAAAAGGTATAAACAAGACACCACAGACAGACAAGTTAAAAATCCGGAGTCACACGTGTTAGGGCATAAATCGAACAAATTACGTGTGACTCCGGATTTTTAATTTGTATGTCTGTACTTTAAAAAAATCTGCTACAGTTCGATTCAAACTTAATGGCGGCTCGGAACATGAGGCGAGTCGCTGCGCGTATGTGTCAGCGGGGGTGAGGGGTGGGGTACTGTGCAGCCAACAGCTAACTTTCGAGCCGCCATTAATTCGCCAATCTATAAAAACGGCAAAAAAATCACGTTTGTTGTATGGGAGCCCCCTTAAATTTACTGATATCATCATAATAGGGTCCCGCTTTACCCTTTGGGTACGGAACCCTAAAAATCAACTGTTCCCTAAATTCATGTTCTCATAGCTCGTCAAATGTGTGGGACAGCTGTTTTTTTTTTTTTCCTATTGTAGTTTTTTTTTTTTTTTCATTATTTTTCTAGTACCAACAGTCTCTGAGCTAAGCCGTGGACAGACAGACGGACATGGCGAAAGTATAAGGGTTCCTTGTTGACTACGGAACCATAATAAAAGTTGTGACTAGTGTGTATAACTTGGGTTTTTTTTAACAGACACATCATTCATGTACGTGACCTCAGTACTCTGCATGGTGAAGATCTACCAGTCCAGACATCCCGACATCAACGCGCGCGCACACGCCACCTTCGGAGTTCTAGCGCTTATTATATTTATTGGTAAGTCTTTTGAGTGGCATGTCACTGGCCAAATCATCATCATCATTTCAGCCGAAAGACGTCCGCTTGTGGATATAGGCCTCCCCCAAGCACCGCCACTTCGACCGGTTCTGTGCTTCTCGCATCCAGCGCATTCCCGCGGCCTTCACCAGGTCATCGGTCCACCTTGTGGGGGATCTTCCAACGCTACGTCTCCCGGTACGCGGTCGCCACTCCAGAACCTTTCGACCCCATCGGCCATCTGTTCTGCGAGCAATGTGCCCTGCCCACTGCCACTTAAGTTTGGCAATACTTAACGGGCAAATACGAGTCTCCAAGACCCGTATTTGCCCGTTAAGTATTGCCAAACTTACTATAGCGTGTATACATGCAAAAAAAATATTACTACTAAAAAAAAAATTTTTTTTTTTTGTGTCGTGTAATGTTCACAAAACGATTAAATTTAAACGTAAAAGAAACACACTGTACACGCACACTTGTATTTCAACGTAGAAAAACAAGTGTGACAAGTGGGCGTGTACAGAGAGTTTATATTCCATAACAATTTAATCGTTTTTTGTGAATATTTTACTATACAAAAACAAAAAAAAAACTTTTTTTTTTTAATGGTAATATTTTTTTTAGCATACAGTATAGACTCTATACTATTTCAGGTTAACGGGAACGCCCTTCGTTAGTTAACATACTGTATATATATTCATATTAGTTCCGTTTATGTATTTATTTTCTTATCTAATTACATTTTTAAATATTTCTTAAATTAAAATAATAATATAAAAAAAAACATTTAAAAATAGTGTCTGCCGGTGTTGGGAGCAGGGTCCAAGCTACCGGTGGTTAGGGCTGCAGAGACAGGAACCTCCTCACAATGCGAGCCGTATCAAGGAGTACTGCCTTCTGAATCAGGCCCTTGGTCCAACCGCCTAACGAGAGCCTCGAGAGATGTTGGTCGAGGCTTTCGGCCATCAGGCCATTGGCCGTTACGACAATCGGCACAATGATAGCCGAGCTCACATTCCACATGTCGACAACCTTTTGTGCTAAGTCGAGATATTTTATTTGTTTCTCATATTAGTTATTGTTACATTATAAATAACAATAATCTTGAATTCCCCAGGTCTTGTGGGAGTGCTGAACGCTAACTTTTACTTCTGGATAGCGTTCACGGTGCTGCATCTGGTCACCTGCTTGATAATGACCTTCCAGATATACTACCTGGGAAGATTTAAACTGGGTAAGTTTAAGTAATGCATTGACTAAGAGTCTCCGCACACGGGCCGGCCACAGCCACAAAACGCCGCCATCGGCATATTTCCTGTAGTTTTCATGGCGGCGTTTGTGGCTGTCATGTGTGGCCCGTGAGCCGCGAGTCCATATAAAATGTATGTACCATCTTTTTTTCGTTGTTTTATGGAAGTGGATGGTTTATTAAAGAATTTTCTTTTTCTATATTATAATTCCGGATAATTATAGCTTCTTTAAAATAATAATAGCCTAATCTTCGTATTATCCGCACCAGATGGCGGCATAATCTACCGAGCTGCTCGTGAATTGCTGTCGCGCCCTCTGGCGGCCATCACACCGACCTACTGCGGCAGATGTGTACTTCTCATCATCGCTAATTTAGCCAACTGGGCCATTGCTGCCTATGGGTGAGTGCCATAACTACTATTCATTTATAGCTGATGGATCCACAGTTGTAGCTCGCGAAATTCAAAATTTTCACACAACTTATTTCAGAACATGAAATTTCGCTAGTAAATTGTTAGTGTCCTAGCGAAATGTTAACAAACTATATTGACAAGTAGAACCATTATAAGGGCGCTTTCAATTTATGCGTTTCGTGTCGGACCGCTGCCGCACGCTTACCGTGCCGCCGGTTATATCTCGCTGTCGGGCCGCTGCAGTCCGGTAGCAGTCCGGCACCGAACGCCTAAATTGAAAGCGTAGTTTACTGCCGTGCGTTTTTATCCCAGTGATGTGACATCAGTCAAGCCATGGACTCTGACCAAGAAATGAACACGTGATGCTTGCGACGTTGCCGTCCTGTTGTCGAGCATTCGCGGTACCGGCGCCGCACTGTTGCCACAACGCGCGTTTTGTGTGAAAGAAAAAGATCGTCCGTGCGCTGTACGACTAATGCACCGCTTCGGCACCGCAGCAGGCCGTCAAGAAACGCATAAATTGAAAGCGCCCTAATTGTTTAGCAAAACGCTTTTTAGTGTTGCAACAGTAATAAATCGCCGACTGTTACCAATTTATGTAATCTGCCATGTATTGGACACCTCAGGGATCCGCGTAGCCATGTTAGGAACAATCGCCACCATTTTGTTTTTTCAGTTGATTCCACAAAACAATTACACTAAATATTTACCAACAGCGCCAACCTATCAATGTCACTCCAGTAATGCCACTCCAAAAAATGAATAGTGCAGTGTACGGTTGACAGAGTTAACAGGTCGGTGTTGCCAACCTAAATTACTTTTTTTCTCCCACAGTGTTGCCCAACACAGCCGTGACTTCGCCTCACATTTGCTACTAGTACTAATGAGTAATCTATTCCTGTACACACTTTTCTATATCGTCATGAAGTTACTGCATCGGGAGTCGATTCGGTGGTACAGGTATGTGAACTAACATCAAGCCAGCAAATTATTAAGTTGAGAGGAGCTCGTGGCTAAGTTATAACAGCCGCTCGTGTCGATCCATCAGGTTAAGCTACGCTTGCCGGGGTTGGTCCGTGGATGGTTGACCATCTTTACATACCGAGACTCCTCCGTGTCTCGGAAAGCACGTTAAGCCGTTGGTCCCGGCTGTCATTCGTCGATCTTTGACAGTCGTTACTGGTCGTCAGAAACCCGAAAGTTTGACAACCAGTCTTACCAAGGGGTATCGTATTCCCCAGTTACTGGGTTGTGGAGGTCAGATAAGCAGTCTCTCCATGTAAAATACTGGTATTCAGCTGCATCCGGTTAGACTGGAAGCCGATCCCAACATAATTGGGAGAGGCTAGGCAGATTTTATCGCGTCTTTGAATGGTTGTAGTTATTCAAAACATCTCATTGATATTTGAAATTATTCCGAATCAAAGTGTCCACAAAAAAAAAAAATATACTTATACCCCACTAGCTTTCGCCGATATCCTTGCCAAATTTTATCGAAACCCGTTCAGTGGTTTAGGCGTGAAAAGGTAACATACAGACAGACAGTTACTTTTGAATTTATAATATTAGTATGGATATGATTTAAAAAAAGTTTTACTTTGTTTTAGTAAAAGGAATAACATTTTTAAGTTTTTTTTTTTTTTATAATTTTTTGCTTTGCCTTGCAAGTGGCTTTCATTGTTTTACTCTGTATCATTTGCTTCTCGTCTCGTCACTTGTCCATAAAGGTTCATTAGAAAACCAGCGTCAGAAAGTATATTCAGTCTGGCATTAATGCTGAAATTATCCTTTTTGGCGCAGCCGTGAGGCACACTACTATTGTTGTAAAAACTTTATTTTTTATTTTGTTATTTGTATTTTGAGCTCGTGGCTAAGTAATAACAGCCGCTCGTGTCGATCCATCAGGTTAAGCTACGCTTGCCGGGGTTGGTCCGTGGATGGGTGACCATTTTCACATATCGAGACTCCTCCGTGCCTCGGAAAGCACGTTAAGCCGTTGGTCCCGGCTGTCATTTGTGGATCTTTGACAGTCGTTACGGGTCGTCAGAGGCACGAAAGTCTGACAACCAGTCTAACCAAGGGGTATCGTATTACCCAGTTACTGGGTTGTGGAGGTCAGATAAGCAGTCGCTCCATGTAAAATACTGGTATTCAGCTGCATCCGGTTAGATTGGAAGCCGACCCCAACATAGTTGGGAGAGGCTAGGCAGATTTTATCGCGTCTTTGAATGGTTGTAGTTATTCAAAACATCACATTGATATTTTAATTATGCCGAATAAAAGTGTCCACCAAAAAAAAATACAAGTATATTCCCCATTTTTTTTTCTTCTTATAATTGTTTCCTTGGCCTTGCAAATGGCTTTTATTGTTTTACCCTGCATTATAATGCTTCTCGTCTGATATTTTCTAACCAACTGCGTTCTTTCCAACAGCTGGGTTTTTATAGCCATGACATACTCCATATGGTTCGGATCAAGCTACTTCTATTTGGATCAGAACACGAACTGGGCGGTAAGTGCACTATTTACTTTTGCATAAAAAAAAATGTAGTGGACAGAAGATTTCCGAAAAAAAAACCGGCCAAGTGCCTGTCAGACCACGCACAATGAAGGGTTCCGTAGTTGGGATGAATTCACCATGTTTTTTAGGACCATAGACTTATAGGTTTTCCTGAAACGCGCGGGCCTAGTGCGGGTTGATCTTATAAAATACTAGAGAATGGCTCGACCGATTTGGTTGACTTTTTTTGTTGTATTCGTATCTGGACAAGGTTTGTATGAAAGATTTTATTTGTTAATCCACCGGAAAATTTGGAATTACACCCGGGCGACGCCGGGCACGAACAGCTAGTAAATAATAATAAGTATATATGTGACGGCGCGTCTAAAGATATTACGACGCTAAACTTACGGAGTTGATTTTCGAACGATTGTGACAGCTGTCAACTTGACGTAACCCCGGGTACTGAGGAGGCGGCCCCCGCCAAAATATTGGAAGATCGCGGAGATGGATCGAAACCGGGAAACCGGCAAGGATGCATGGCGACTGTGGTATTCGTGATCATGGTGACTACCCTGGCAGGGCAGTGAGTTGATTGATCTGCGCTCGCGCCTCACGTACTCGGTGGAACGTCGTTTACATTATTGTTCATTCCCATTTAATTACATCTGCTAGCCCGCAAACCCACGCATAATAAGAGACAATAAGACCTCTTCTGATAAAGACCACGTACTGCCTTTATATGTATGTGTGTGTGTGTAATTATGTTTTTAATACTTTTTTTTATTTATTTTTTTCGAAAAGTCTAAATAATTTATTAAATATTTTTCCTCCACAGCTAACGCCAGCTCAATCTCGACAAAGCAACCGACAATGCTCTCTCCTCCAACTGTACGACGCGCACGATATTTGGCACTTCCTGTCTTCGACCGCCATGTTCTTTTCCTTCAACATGTATCTCACCATAGACGATAATCTCTCTAGGACGCCCAGAAATAATATTATGGTGTTTTAAGTAAAAATTTAGTAAGAAAAAATAAAAATTGGTCAAAATTTAGGCTTTAGAATGTGTGTTCTATTAAAAAGAACGGTAATTACCCATAGCAGTCTCGAAGGGTACGGTTATTTTGTGTCTAAAAGTGTAGAACGAATTTAATAAAAGCTTGGCTTACTGACATTTTTACACCATTGTAAAGAAGGGAATTTACTCTTCATATCATTTTCAAAGGGTAAGTTATTTTTCCTCAATAGGTAATATAACGTACGCTTTGAAAATACTACTTTAAAAAAACTTCTGAACGAATTAATACAAACCTTTTTACCCTTCGAGTGTAAAGGATTAATTGTATAGCTGAGTGGGGTAAGGTTTCTTAGGGTAATACCTAACCCTTATTACCTTAAAAACTGTTATGAATGTAGCACGGTAAGTATGTTGGTAGTTTGCTATTAACAATCTTCTGAACTATTTGAAAGATTTGAACAAATAGACCATTTTATATTGATGAAATCTTTCGTTGAAGTTGTGTTGATCTAAATTATGTGATGTTGAAAACAAGTCAATATGGCGGATGATATCCGTCATATTGTGCACATGTAAGAATTGGTCGTTTTGTTGATAAATAGATTTAATCCTGGTTTTTTAACAAAAACTGAGATGTAAAATTGTTACGTGAAGTTTGACGAAGAATGAAAATGATGTTTTTTTTTCGAAGATATTCGATATGAACTAAATGTAAAAGTTACGATGATTGACGATGTTATTAAAATAAGTACTTACGTGATACTTTTTTTTTCTTTCTTTATTGAGGGTTTTCATAAAAAATACGCTACTAGTTGGCGCCACTGTCAAGAGGTAATTGGACAATGCAATATAACGGGTGTAAAAAGAGGCTAACGAAGCCGAAAGTCACTTGTATTCCCGTCATTGTGATCATTTTTTTTTGTTCTGGACCTTACCAGCAGGCGTAGCATGGCGCTCTACGAAGAATAGACATAGCTTTTTCTATACAAAGTGACAGTTCGTTTCTTCATTTTTGACATCCACCGTAGAAATCTTTCTACAATCTGTCATTTTGTCTTTCATTTCTAACGATTTTTGTCTAGGTCTTTTTATAAGTAGACTATTTCGGAAGAAAGTTTTCTATCCTTACTGTCAAAATCAAACTGACAACCGATAAATCCTATGATAATACAAAGAATTCCGAGTCGAATTATGTAAAAGAGTGAATTTCGTAAAAAGTGCAGTTGACTCTTTCTATTTTGCTGCCGTCTCGTTCTGTCTACTGTCTATAGGAAACGTCATTTTTGTCTACTCTTCCGTCGACAAAACGGTGCTCATGCTACGCCTGCTGGAACCTTCTGGTTACGGAGATATTGACTGATATTGACTTTTTAGACGTTTTTTAAAGAAAGCAAGTTTTCAATGTTATAACTTAATTTTAAAATACCCCCACAAATCCTAAACCGTTGCATGCACTCATAAACACCATGTTTTGCGTGCGTTACAGCGATTTTTCACACCAAATATAAAAGTCGTTTCCCAGTAATTATTTTTGTGCAATGTTGCTTAATTTGATGTACAGAATGCGTAGTTGACGGCTATGTGATGGGTCTTTTTACACCCTGTATAATAATAATCTTGTCGCCTGCAATAAACCATTTATTGCAGGCGACACAGGCCCATAGATAAATACCTTAACCTAAACATACATATTCTATAAACAAAAACTTGTGTTAATAAATAAGGCTTATACTATATATGATGACGTTCATCATTCAGTCCCGTCACGACAAAAAAAATAGGCGCTGTGACACTTTTGACAGGTGCCCGGACCTTACGTCTCAGTGCTGCCACCTAGTGAGCGTCCTTTCAGAATACCCTCATTAAATACGTGTTTTGTTTTAGTCAATAGTTTTGTAAAAGTAATTTCTGCGTGATATGTAGAAGTCCTTTGTACAAATAACTCGTATTGCTATGTCCCTTGACGGAGTTCCTAAAAAGTATTGTCTTGTCGTAAGTAATTGTAAAGCTCCATTTACAAGATGCAACTTGTTTCCCAGTGGTATACAAGAAAATTGAAGCAAGAAATGACTTGCAATATGTAAACACGGACTAGACGGTGCAACTTATTGTATGCCACTGTTATTTAAATCGTACCGTGTACAGTATTTTTATCTCGAAAAGAGAGGCGCGTTTTACTTGTGGTAACCAAGTGTCCAAACACGCTGTGAATGTGTGTGTAAGCGGAGGAGCTCTCGATGCCGTCTGAGACGATGGCTAATGGTCAGTTCACACCGAGACACGAAGCGACGCACTTAAATTCTTTATGATCCGATACAATATCGTTTTTTTTTGCTTCACAATAAGGTACACGCGCTGCGCATCTCAGCGTACTTTGACACGTGTCAACCCTCGCACTGAAATTATAACTTTTCGTGAAGAAAATAAGTTCGATAATCGCAGCGTCGCGGTCTGAGCTGACCCTTAGTCGAAAATGTATGTGTTATGTGCTGACGCTACTTGTCTTCCCGCACACATTCACAGCGTGTTTGGATACCTACTTGGTTACCACAAATAAAGCGCGCGTCGCTTCATGAGGTAAAAATACAATAAATTGGGCTAAATTATTGATAGTATATTGTAAATTGTGCAAATAAATAGTTTTTGGTAAACTGCAAGGCTTGGAATATATAAAAATAGACAGATGAGCCGACGTATATGACTACACTGTACCGGTGTAGCCATACGGATGTGCATTCATAGGTATATTTGTTTTAATCGCTCATGTGTCGCAGGTCGCGTCGCGGCCTAATGTAGTCTCAGCCTAATACCTCACGCGGTGACTAGCAGTCGCGCAAGGACTATCAGGTAGAAACGTTACATAATATATAATAATTAATATATTATGAGAGGAACCAAGCCATAGGACTCACATAGCCTGTACGTAATAGAACTTTCAATTTCATATTTTGAAAATTTTAATTAAACTTGAAATCTTAAAAAGTATTGTAAATACTAATACAGATAGTTCACTCCGCAAAATCATTTAAATAAAAAGCGACTCTTGCTACGACACAATAAAGTGCAATTCAGGTCGCACAGCGCTAATTACCTAGAAGTAGCCTCTCTTTCTATCGCGTAACTCCTATATCTGAAATACAATAGACGCTGATATATTTAGTAACCTATTCCGCTTGACTATTCTTCAAGAGTCATAAAAACCCTGTAAGAAATCGACACGTGTTTCACCTCTTAACGAGGCATCTTCAGGATAACGATTGACCAATTGCAAACCAGAACGCGACGTGTTACCACACCGAGCGCTGGACGCAGAGAAATATATCTGACTCCGTTACGCTCACTGAATTGGCCCAACAAGACGAGCCCGCCGCGTAATTGTAGTTCATACATAAAATGCGGAGTGCGCGAATATTGAATTAAATCCTTATAAGACCTGGCTTAGCTTCGCACACTCCGTTAATTACACGTTCGTTTTTCGCTTATTCCATCCATGACAAATTGTGCTCAAAAAAGTATTTATTACTGACATAAGAAATTACACACAGTGACCACAATATGATGATGTTGTTCTTCAAAAAGGTCAGGTGCGTAGTACTAACAACCGGCGTGTGTGTATAACCAGAGGCTATAGACAAAATCCCTTTTCTGTAAGCGTTAACGCCAACGGAAAGATCAAATTTTATGGAGTTGACATTAGCTTTAGAGATGTCACGTGACTGCTGCTGTCAACTCCATACAATTAGATCTTTCCGTTGGCGTTAACGCTTACAGAAAAGGGATTTTGTCTAGGCCCCCAGGGGGCCTAAAACAGCCACATTAGCAATTCCTCTAAAAGCAATTTATAGACCATTTTACGAATCTCCATAGAAAACTGTCAAACAGATAGATTATTTCGTATTATGAATTGCACGCAGATCATATTGTGAATTGTCAGTTTGTGACACTTTACGATGATTCATATTATTTTCCTATTATGATTCTGCCAAAGTGGACAAACGAGACAAAAGGAGTATGTAAGGATCGTAGCAGGTGGCGTTCTGTAGTACCTGTCTATCCCCATGAGAAGAGTTTATGTTTTCATGTATAAGAAATTGCTCGGCTAGTACTCGATAGAAGTGACTTGGTTGTAGTCCATTTTAGAACATAAAAGTATCATATTAATTACTTTAGATGGTAAAATGATAATAGTCAATTCCATTTTGTAAATATACATAGTAATTTTATATACTTTCATTAATTTACAGATTTTGTTTATTTTAATTGAAAGTGTAAATTATGTGAAATAGTGTTAAGTAATATAATTAGTTAAGGGGCAGTTTCTCGGACGAAAAATTGTCATACAATTTATGTGACAAATTGTCAAGCACTCGTAAATTGTTGCGATTTATTGAATGATTTATCAAGAGCCAATTGCTGCACAAACCAGTGGTGGCCCAGTGGTAACGGCCCCGACTGGGTCAAACCCACGACCTACAAGTCGTACCCAGCCAGGCGTTTTACTTTGTGTAAAACAATTTCTTCACCACTGCTCTCAAAACGGTGAAGGAAAACATCGTGAGGAAACCGGCATGTCCTAGAACCAACAATTCGAAGACATGTGACATCTACCAACTCGCACTGGGCCCGCGTGGTGGATTACGGCCCACTCCCTCTCACAGAGAGGAGGTCTGTGTCCCAGCAGTGGGAACATTATAGGCTGATTATGCTATCGCCGCAGTTTACGCGCGTTTGGCTATTTGTCGAGAAAAAAAGTCTTATTAGTCATACAAATTCTTAGCTATATCGCACTCTATATAAAATTTACGAAAAAAATACTGTGGTTTGAGATGATTACAGATTTGAATTGATTGTATGTTAGTCACGATCTCGCCTCCTAAACACAACTAGTGAAACGTGGGTGTTCTACACCTCTGCCTCACCCTTCGGGGATACAGGCGTAATGTTATGTATAATAGTAAAATTATGTGCTGTTGCAAAGTATGTGTTAAGAAATATGTAGTTATAATGAGCAAGCGTACTTTTAAAATTATCGTCATTCTAGATTTTAAACTTTAAAAAAATATTAGTTTAAATTTATTTATTTATTTATTTAGCAACTCATCATCACTATCATTACAGGATTGTCCTAATTCAATAGTGTGGCTACAATTACAGTTTTATTATTTATCATATTCATAACATATTCTGAACATAGTGATTTTCGTGAACTCACCCAGAGAACAAGTAAAAAGATCTATGCTGTCTGCTACGTCATTAAGTATACGCAAGGTACGCGTTATAGGGGCTTTACTCAGTAGATTGGTCCTACTACTGGGAACCGCCAATAGACGTGGCCGTCGCCTTCGCAATACATAATTGTTGTTGTCATAAATGATTCAATACTTTTAAGCTTCCGGACACGCCTTCCGGTCTCCTCCATTCCTATCTCTCTCTATGGACACTATGTCCCATGTCGTCCCAGTGACCCGTCTGATGTCATCATCCCATCTTTCTGTCCCATGTCGTCCCAGCGACCTGTCTGATGTCATCATCCCATCTTTCTGTCCCATGTCGTCCCAGCGACCTGTCTGATGTCATCATCCCACCTTTCTGTCCCATGTCGTCCCAGCGACCTGTCTGGTGTCACCATCTCACCTTTCTGTCCCATGTCGTCCCAGCGACCTGTCTGATGTCATCAAAGAAATAAATAAATAAATCCCACCTTTTCTGTGGTTTACCTCTATTTCGCCGTTTCTTGGGCAACACTCCATTTGTCACTCTAATCATGTGTCCAGGCCATTACCACTGTACTAATTAAATAAGAAAAAATAAATATTTTTTAATTTCTAAGTAGTCTCTCTTTTGTCCATTATCTAACTTGATGGTAAGCGATCAACGTTGGTGCACGCCTACCTAGACGTAACTTAAGTTTTCATACAAATAGTCGATTAAAATGACCTGTTGAAGATGAAGTCTGTTTTTAATCTCGTAGTAATTTGACATTTCAAGTGATTGTTGTTTGTTTTTTCAATAGGGAGTTTGACGTTTGTACCTGTCAAATTAGTGTTAGACTAATTTGACAGGTGCAAATGACTTACGAGATTAAAAAAACAGACTCTATGATAATTAATTTCCACCAATATGCTTATAATTAGTTAAAATCAAATAGTGAAACAAGGTGCTACGAAAATTGTTAAATTAAATTTTTAAAATATTTAAATTAAAACTGTCTTCTTGCTTAAGTACAAATTGAACAATATTCCTTGTTTTTTAATTAATTGAAGAAATTAGATACTGATTGTACTTTTGAAAATTTACATTCATTAATTTCAATTTTACGTATGTATTTGGTTAAATGACTTTACAAGTTATTGCGTTTGCGTAAAGATCATGTTCACCTAAAGCAGTAATAAATATTGGTGATTTTGAAGGCGCATTCAGTTCGGATGGTGATCGGTTTTACGAATTTTGCCGATGCAACATCTAAGTTGTGTCGTACTGTATTATTGTACATAATAGAGTCAGTTCCTCAAACGAAAATTAATGTGACAAATTATTGTCAAGCACGCGTGAACTGCTGTGATTGGTTGAATGATTTATCAACAACCAATCGGAGCCGTTTAATTTTGCGTTCGTAAAACTGGCCCTTAGTCCTAATAAACATTCTTACAAATTATTATTTGCACTTTTACTCAATTCGTGTTTCGAGAGTGATTCGAATTTGTATGTGGGATTAAAACATAAACATACATATATAGTTGGTTTGTTGGGATCGGCTTCCAGTCTAACCGGTTACAGCTGAACACCATTATTTTACATGGAGTGACTGCCCTACACAACCCAGTAACTGAGTAACACGATGCCCCTAGAAACATAATGAGTAAAATCATAAAATTGAATGAAAATATTGTATTTAAAAAGTATTTTAATATTAGATATGTTTTAAAAATGTAAATATTGTAGGTAATAAAATACACGCACCTTTTAAAACAACATCTTTTTACCATTTTCATTTTGTTTTTCGAATTTAAATTAAATGCAATATTTAAAATGTATGTAGCAAGAAAACTTGCACCCACTTTCGATTCTGCAAGTAGAATGCATGCAAGTAGTAAAATAATACTTGCATGCAAGATAATAATTATATAAGATCTCGCCTTAAAACACTTCTACATATTTCCTAAGAAACTGCAATACTATTTCTAAATTAAACAAGGTCTTTGAATGTCACTTTGAGTCGTGTCCAAGCTTTTTAGAGGCTATATTTGCTTGCAATGAAGTTTCTTGCATGTTGCAATCGAGCAGATCCAAGACATAAAAGGCACAATTATTAACCTTCCAAAGTTGTCACAGATTAAGGCTAAGAACTCACGGAGCGGTTTTCACCCGCGCCCGCCGCGGTCGTGGAACTGCGGTTTTATTTCTAAACTCACGAGACCGGCGATTTGCCCGGTCCCGCAGCCGCCGCGGTTTCGCCGCCCGTCTTGCGATCATCGCCCGCCAAGTTTGCGGGCGATGATCGCAAGACGAGCCGTTGTGCAAAATGGCGTCGGATTTCTGTACCCCCCGCCCCGACGGCTACTGCGGTCGCCCGCCTAGCGACCGCAGAGCGTGCGGGAGCAACCCGACGAGGCGGCGGGTGACTGCCGCGCGGGTCCCGCAAATAACCGCGCGCTTCGCGGGTGTAAAACGCATCGTGAAATGTGCTCTTACTTTTTGCATATTAATCTACATCATAAAGAAGCTGCGGGTGAAAACCGCTCCGTGAGGTCTTGGCCTAATACAGATGGTTAACTCATCATAATTTGTAAAAAAAAACCTGACTGGAACCCGTTTCACACTGCCTCTGCCAGCTAGCGTAATGATCAAGTTTTTAAGACTGTTGTCATTTCTCTCTTATTATGTATAGTTCCACTTTGTAAATAAAGATTGCTTTTTTATTTCGTTGTTTTACTTACATACATACAATGTGGAAACGACAATACAACAATAAATTAAAACACTGGCAACACTAATGCATAAGAGTATTTTGGAACTATGAAATAAAGAAATAAATCCTAACATCGAAATTAAAAGTCATTTTTTCAAACAAACTAAATAGTAGTGATGGGCCGGCTATGGGGTTTGCCGATCTTTGACTAGCTATCGTAACTAAACTATTGGATATATTTGATAATTTTTTTGTATGTAGACCGAGAACGTCATTAGATATACGGAGTTTTAATTTTTGTCGTATTGTCTCCACCTTGTATATACATAAATAAAATTGAACTACCTGTTTGTAATGTAAAAATACCAGCTTTATTACTAAAATGCATATGAAAGTTTAAACGGTACCTAGTAAACAAAAAAAAAAAAAAAATTTTTTTTTTGTGACTCTGTTTGATTAAATAAAATTAAGGTTGTGGATGCGCTAGGGTAGCACGCGAAATTCAAATTTTCTTAAGTTTTTTTTCAATCGTAATAAATAAATATGGATTTACAGAATTATAAACATTAGAATCAGCAATACAACTCTCTAAGTTCATGAAAGTGCCAAATGTCATGATTTCATGAAATAGTCATTCAATACACTTTCATGAGCTTAGAGAGTTGTATTTCTGATTTTATTGTTTATAATTCTGTAAATCCATATTTATTACGAGCGCTAATAATATTTAGATCAACATACAACCTGATACTGACCTGCAAATTGCAAAAAACGTAAGAAAATTTGAATTTCGCGGGCTACCCTAGCGCATCCCCCTTAAAACGGGAAAAATCCCAAAAAGGAGCAGGCTATATTCCCCAACTATGTTGGGGTCGGCTTCCAGTCTAACCGGATATAGCTGAATACCAGTATCTCCCTTCCGTCATTCATCCAGTGACGGAAGTTTCACTGGCAATTGTTGATGATGATGTGTTTATTTTATTTCTGAAAAGGAATTAGGGTCCACGCAGGCGGCAGCTAGTTTTAAATAAAACGAAGTTATTAAATAACGCAGTTGTTTACTGTAAAATTATTAGGTATGGAATATCCATAAATGTCAAAACTCACTCACGGACGGCTGCGCAAAGTTTGAACGCTGTTATTAAAAAAAACCCGACTGCAAAAACCTATAACCGAAAAGAGAAAAACAAGCATTGAACTTTGTTTTTTGTAAGGTATTGCAGGCGGGGACAAACCAACAAACATAAAAACGGTGTAACTGTTGTTTGTTCCCGTCTGTTATACCTTACAAAAAATAAGATTCAATGCTCTTTTTCTCTTTTCGGTTAAAGGTTTTTGCAGTCGGGTTTCTGTTTTTTAAATAATTTGTTTTTTAATTCAGACCTAAATGCACCGAATAATACTCCTCACAGGGAAGGGCTGAGACCGTCACGTCACACATAACATCACGCCTGTATTACCCCCTGAAGGGGTAGACGGAGGTGTATATATTACACCTACATTTATGGTCTCAATGTACAGAGAAATACATGAAAAAAGCTATATAAAATAGAAAGGTAAAGTACAAAGGGTACAACATTATATTCATTTATTACACATTCACATATTTCTAAAATAATAACTGCTAGCAGAACTGCTAGAGGATGTTACACACAGAGAAATACATGGAAAAAGGCTGTAAAAAATATAAAGTACAAAGGTATTCATATAATGCACATTCACATTTATATACATCTTGATAAAATGCCAGCAAAACTGCGATAGATAACGTGGAAACATGATACAATGTGGAACTTGAAACAAACACGAGCCTCTGACAAGCTTCAAGCAGTTAGCTGCAGTTATTGTTTACATTTTGATGGCCCCCAGTCTAGCACACGTCACACACACAAACACGGCGCTTAGACAGAACAGATTGTATGACCGAGAAAAGGATGACTCTACTAATTGTGTGTCAATGTCTGTCGGTTAGACTTTGTGGTAAAGGTATACTCTTCTATGGAAACTGGCTCCGAAGCGTCTGTCTGTCAGTTAGGACTTTGTGGTAAAGGTTATACTCTTCTATGGACACTGATAATACATAAGTCAGTCAGTCTGTATGTCCGCCAAGCTATACTACTTATAAAATAAATATGTGTGTGTTATACAGTATGTTAACTAACAAAGGGCGTTCCCGTTAACCTGCAATTGTATAGTGTGTGTACACACACTACACACGCACACTTGTATTTCAACGTAGAAAAACAAGTGTGACAAGTGGGCGTGTACAGAGAGTTTATTTTCCGTAACAATTTAATATTTTTTGTGAATATTTTACTATACAAAAATAAAAATTAATTTTTTTTTAACGTTAATACTTTTTTTTGCATGTATAGACGCTATGCTATTGCAGGTTAACGGGAACGCCCTTTGTTAGTTAACATACTGTATATACATAATAAATAAATACTAACTAAATAAACTGCTTATGTCGTCTGTATGTTTGTCACGCTGGAAATAAAAGAGGCTCAAAACGGAAGAGTTAACTCATATGGTATAACTCGAAACAAGGCTTTATACAAAGGGGGACCTCACAAACTGAGCACACAAACGAAGTGTTACGTCGTTTCCGGTGCTTGGAGCACCAAGTACAACGCCGGCGCTTATGGCGGCCATCGTTTGTGAGTTGGTCTAGCTGTCGAGGGAAATGTTGCGCCTGAGGCTGTGGATGGCCCAAACTGCTTGACCTGGGAAGGGTGGGTGCGATTTTACGAGGGGCATTTTGGTGGTGGTGACGCAGAATTTGATCGACTAATTCCAATAGAAACACTGTGTGCTGTTTGGATTCAGCCGACGAACTCTGCAGAAGGATTCGGGCATTCAAAATAGAGCAGTTGAGCAGGTGTTTGAAGAACTTGACGTTCCATTGTTTGTCTCTTTTTCTTTCCAGGAGGTATGGTTCCAGTATTTGATCTTTACGATCAACGCCTCCCATACCCTTATTGTAATCTAAAACTACTTGAGGTTTGTACAGAGCTGGGCGATGTGGTTTCGCCTCCATCTGGCCTTGTGAATCGCCGTGGTAGGTACTGATGGTGGCTATCTTACGCGTCTTGTCCTGAAAGGCCAAGACCACCACATCACCGGAATGACGAGCTACAAACTGACCATCTTTCAGAGTACACAGCGACATGAGTGGAGGCACATCGCTGCGGTTAGCACGCAAGGTACCTACACAGTCGGTTTTGCGTGTTTTCAGAAATCTGGCCAGTAGGGGGCTATTGAACCAGTTATCCATAAAAAGAGTATAACCTTTGTCAAGGAGAGGACGGATGAGTTTGAGGACGGTGGTTGTGCTTTTCAGCACAGTGGATGGGAGACCGGGATCACGGGAAGTGCCAGCACCGAGGTACAAAAAGAATGACCAAAGGTAGCCCGTGGACGACTCGCAGAGTTCAAAGGTCTTCACTCCGTACTGGGCTGCCTTGGCCTTGATGTACTGGCGGAAGGATGGGTTACCTTGCCACAAAGTCAAGGATTCGTCAATGCAAACATTTTGGGATGGGATGTAGGCTTCCTGAAAACGGGCATTTAAATGATCTATGATTGGACCAAGAGAATACAGAGGGTCAGTCGAGTCTGTCGATCTGCTACTATTGTCATTCAAGTGAAAAGCGCGGCAAAGATGTTCGTAGCGGGATCGGGAAAACATCTTTCTAAAGATATTGGTCTGTAAAAGGGGGTTGACGCTGAAACAGGACTTGATAGAGGGCATCCGGATGATTCCGAGCATCATCCAGAAGGAAAATAGGACAAAAACTTCGTGAATGTTCGTGTCATACCAATCTTGGGCGAAGGATGCGGACGAACCTGTAAGCCCAGCGGCATACTGGTTCGTCGCAGTCACGATGTGCGACATGATGTCGTCATCCCAGTATTGCCTAAACGCCCCATACGCGTTTTCGGATGCGACAACCGCCCCCGTTTGCTGAGGAAGAAATTGCTCCCTCTCACCTTGATAATCACCCATGTGTGACCATTCAAAGTTACCGGAAGTTCCTTCGGCAGCAAAGAAGGACTCGACCTCGCCGTCATCCGCATCCATCCATTCGTCCTCGTTCTCTTGTCTTACTCTTCTCGCTCTATCTGTCGCCCGCACTCTCGCTTCTTCTCTCGCTCGCACCACACGCATGACCATCTCCCTCAATTCCTCAGGCACATCATCGTCATTCACATTCACCTCGACCAATCTGTCTCCTCTTACCCACTGGGAGCCACCACTCGGCCCCTGGCCCAGTGACCCACGTGTGCGCGCTCGGCCCCGCTGCGCTGCACCACCGCGCCGCGGACGACGCTGCTGCTGCGGCTGCTCTGCCGCCACTTCATCCACTTGCTGGAACAGATGATGTTCATCAGCGAGGTGGAAGACGTGGTCCTCCTCCATAGCGATGTCACGGCCCCCCTCGATGATGACATCGAACCTAAGACGACCAATAGTAAATATAATTACGTGTAAATCGCGAAGAAAAGGTACAAGACTAATGAATACAAGTTTTAACACTTACGGCAGGAGAACGGGCGGCGAGCCTAAGCGAACAGCAGCAGCCGTGAAAGGAGCCCGCGTAGACGGAGGTGATCTAGACCTATCAAATAATAGGTTTTCATTTTTTATACAGAAAACCATTTATATACAACACACCTATTTATTTGCTATTTTATTACTCACGTCACGGGCAACGGGTTCAATTTCTCGTCCAACATCGCCGTGACAGTGACCACTGGGGCCGCGGTAACCGCCGGTGCCGGCTCGTTATACTGAAAAAATAAAGAGGTTCGTATATATTAGGTCTTTACCTATGAAATTGCCGTTTTGTATGAAAAAATTTAAACGAATTTTTTTCATGTATTTTTTATTTGTATTAATCGAAGTAATCACCCATGCAATCAATGCATCTTTGCCAACGCAGTGGCAGTTTATTGATGCCCTTCTTAAAGAAATCAGCTGGACGGGAGGCAACAAATTCTTCAAAGCCATTTTGTACTGCCTCTCGGGTATTGAATTTTTTTCCCGCCAAGAAGTTATCCAAATTCTGGATAAAGTAGTAGTCTGTAGGCGCAAGGTCTGGTGAGTAGGGCGGATGACGGAGAGCTTCCAACCCCAGTTCTTGCAACTTGGAGACCGTCTGCTGTGCAGTATGAGGTCGCGCGTTGACGTGCAGGAGCAGCGGAGACGAGCGATTGACCAATGCTGGTTGGAGATGTGCCAGCTTCTCCATCATTGTGTTCAGTTCTTCACAGTACACATCTACAGTAATGCTCACCCCGTTTGGTAAGAAGCTGTGATGAATCACACCGGCGCTAGACCACCAAACAGTGACCATCACTTTTCTAGGGGTAACTTTTCGTTTAGAGCATTGTTTAGGTACTGAACCAGGATCCAACCAACTTGCTGAGCGCTTGCGGTTATCAAACAGAATCCATTTTTCATCGCAGGTAACAATGCGGCTCAAAATTCCTTCATTTGTGTGACTATTGAGCAGTGCAAGGCACGCCTCGACGCGTACTTCGCTCTGGCGATCATTGAGTTCGTGGGGCACCCATTTGTCAAGCTTTTTACCTTGCCAATTTGACGCAAATGGACCAATATTGTTTTGACGCTAACGTCGAAAGCTGCTGCTAATTCAGCCGTAGATTGTGTATCATCAGCTTCCACAATCGCCTTTAATTCGTCATTTTCGACCAAAGTCTTCGGACGACCGCGAGGTTCATTTTTCAGGTCGAAATTTCCAGAACGGAAGCGAGCAAACCAATAACAGGTGGTGCGTTGGTTTTTAGTGTTAGCTCCGTAAACGTCGATGATGTTGCGTGCCGCTTGTGCCGCGTTGCTGCCACGACGGTACTCATATTCCATAATTACTCGAATTTTTAACGTATCCATGATGACGAAAAAGATTGAAATGCGATGAAAATGTAACACTAATCATTAAACAAATGACTTCTTTTGAAAAAAGAATTCCATGTTTTTAAAATAAAATTCATTTGAAATTAGAATTCTTAGCCAAACAAAAATTATTTTGATTTGAAATGGCCAGTACTGCAGAACGGCAATGTCATAGGTAAAGACCTATTATTAACTACTGTTGCGAACATTACATTAGACCTCACATATACGAAGCTTTGACGATTTTGCAATGAAATACATATTAATTTTTTTAAAGTTGTTCCTTCATAGATTTAGGTTGTTTTTTAAGATGTTTTATAGCCTTTTTTTTTCATAAAAAATATTGATTTTGAACTAAATTTTATTTCTGCTGTTTTGATTTTATGAACGAGAGTTCTAAGAAGCGAAAATCAAAAGCAAGTCTTTGCCCATTTTCTTGACCGAATTAAAATATTTTTTAAATTCCTTGATCCCTTGACACTTTTGATGTGGGTGTGTATTATTTCTGCATACATAATATAATAGTAGATTGCTGCATCGAGCGCCAAGTGAGTTATTGATGCACGAGGGTTATGTTAGTACTAAATTAACACGAGGGCATCAATTACTCACTTTAGCAAGGTGCGTAATCTACTTTTCTTTCAACTACCAATTTACTCAAGTCGGTTCCCTATCCATATGCATAAAATTTTAAGACATAACAGGGCATACTTTTGTTTATCCTAACAATATTTACGCATAATATTATTTTCGCATATCAGCAAACGCAGCATAATTTCACCAATCATAATAGTGTATAAGCATTTCACATTCACATTCAAAAGCATAAATATATTTACGCATAATGACTTTAAAACATAATTTTTAAACGCATAATAATTGTCTCCAACAAAATTAGACACTACAACATATTTAATAACAAGTACAATGACCACTTGAGGAATTTAGTATATGAATAGATACACCTTATATAGCTTCTAGTCGTTTATGGCACTTCACCGGCCGCTGCCGCGGCACCGCTCGCTTCGCTCGCTCGGCTCGTGCGTAGGGGTCACAGTTCTAACCTAACCTAACCTAAACCACCTAACATTAATTTTGTAATAACTACGTAAAAACTACTTAACTTTGTGTCCGCTAGTCCAATATTTTTTTATGCCTTAACACTATTATGCTAATAGTCATTACGCCTAGTAACATGCAAAACAAATTATGCTGCACAGCCAAACAGTGCAACAATGAAATTTCATACAACTTTACTGCACTGTTTTGGTTCTAAGCAAAAAATACGTCCTTTGGGATCGGTTTTGTAGTGATTAATGATAACATTACTATGTAGTTGAAAGAAAAGGACGTTACCCATTCGGTCTGTTACAAAAAAGAAATATCGTTGATTATTACTGACATAGTAGTAACTTCACATTTATATTATTAGTACATATTTACCCCGTATGGGTCGGCCTCGAGAGCCATCTCGCCCTCTTCCGCCTCAAAGAGGTACTCCTCTTCGACGTCCTCCACCTCGTATAATTCGGACTCCAGATCCGTTTCCACATCTTCCTCCTCCGCATCATTGAGGATGTCGTCGAAGTCTGGAGGGGTGTCCCCATCCCCGGTCACGTTGCAGGATGCCATCTCTGTCTATATACATATATCAATTGCGATACATTGTCTCGCACAATTAGGAATATGCATGTGATTCAAATATGGGTCAAATATTTTTTTTTTATAAACTATATTACTACAGAATTATGCCTCCATCAATATTTTTGAATAAAATTTCTTTTTGAGCGAGAAATTAATTTTTAAAATGTGCCAAAAAACTGTGGGTAATTCAAATACTTGAAAAGGCTAAGAGCGGATGTGACGTAACAATCCGGGATAACAATCAAAATGTCAATGTCAAGTCAATCAACAAGTGTCAAGTCAATGTCAAACGCTCATAGAAAAAAAAGTGTTTGACGTTGACTTGACAGTTGCTTGTCTGTTTTCACGGACTGTGACGTCACCACACCAAGCGCGCCAAATGGAGGGTGTTTAAATAGCTCGGATCGGTTGGATATTTAAAAAAAAAATGTAAGTACTTTAAATTGCTTTTTTGCCGTCGAATTTTTTTTAACTATTATTTGACGATGTAAACTATCGAAATAAATATTTAAAAAAAACATGCATATTCCCTATTGGCATTGCCAATAGTAACATAATTATAAATATTTAAATACACTAATGGCGAATTTCGCTAAACTTTTATAACAAGTATAAGTCCTATCCTGCAAATAAATGTTGAATTTTTGACAGTTTTTCCATACAAAATGTCATGTGGTTGTTAGTAATGAGAGAGAGACCAAAAAGAGAGGCCAAACATATCTCAACATTTTGCCATTGATATGATATCAAAAATTGTATGGGACATTGACAGAAAATAGAGATTTCAACATGTTTGGTTGTGAATGTTTCTCCAATGAAAACGCACGGTAAGAAGAACATCAATTGTGTGTATTACACACTTCTGCCTACCCTTCGCTTCGGGGAATACGGGCGTGATATTGTGAGTTCACAACATATCTACACTAATATTATAAAGAGGAAAACTTTGTTTGTTTGGTTGTAATGAATAGGCTCAAAAACTACTGGACCGATTTTAAAAATTCTTTCACCATTCGAAAGCTACATTATCCACGAGTAACATAGGCTATATTTTATTTTGGAAAAAAATAGGGTTCCGTAAGATATTTGGGTTTTTCGGACACAAGGTGTAAAAAATCAACCAGAAAAGTTACTTATTTTGCGTACGCTGCCTAAACTATAAAAGACAGAACCATAAAATGTTCTAATTAATAGTAGATCTTATAAATATCTACAAAAAAGTCCGCGACACACTATACCTATCTATGTCGAGTGAGGCACAACAACCGTTTTTTTATTTAAAAATCTTGAATTTTTTTCGGACTACATTTAAACGCGTTTATTTTACTCATGCTATTAATCCTTATCAAAATAAATTATTTCATCATTAAGTACAGTTTATGTAGATAATATTTGGTCTTTGAATGATTAAAATTGGACGTTTGGTTTTGAAGTTATGGCGAAATTAAAATATTACGATTTCTGCTGCACGGCCCGTTGCGAAGTGGGCGTCACCAAGGCGCATTGAATAAGCTCCGAAACTACTAAACCGATTTGAAAAATTCTTCCGCTGTTGTGAAGCTACACTATCCCCGGGTGACATAGGCTATTTTATATTAATAAGTGTGAATAAAGTTGCCAGAAGACGGGCGTCGGCGTCGTCGCCGAGAGAGGCGTAGGGAACACTGGCGTGGGATATTGGCCCGAGAAGACAACACGCATTCAAGACTGGAAAGCTGTGGGGGAAACCTTTGTCCAGCATTAGGACATTACATATTGAAAAAAAAAACACTCAATTGTTATCTAATATATAAAGTCGGGTTGGTTCAAGCACTTATAACTCGAGAACTACTGGACCGATTTTGATGATCTTTGATTTGTTGGATTTGTCTCCGCCCATAATAATAGCAGAATAACTATTAGAACATCGGAAAAACTCACGAAATAAAAAATATGAAGAAAATTCGTTTTCTCATACATTCTGTACAGAATGGCTTTTTTGATGATAATTATCTCGGTAGATAGGTAGGTAGGTAGGTAGAGTAGGTAGGCAGGATACGTAAGTAGGTAGGATAGGTAGGCAGGATTGGTAGGTAGGTAGGGTAGGTAGGTACGTAGGGTAGGCAGGATAGGTAGGTATTAGTCCTCCAGACCGTATTTTGGCCACGGCAGCCAATCTCAACGGAGACTAGCCTTCGGGGCGGGAGATATTATAGTTAACAAGTGGGTGCGCAGACACAGGTGCACTCTCTCATCCCACACTCTCATAGTCCGATGGGACGGCAATCCGACACGACTGGAGAGAGATCAGGCGCAGGACCAACGGCTTAACGTGCTTTCCGAGGCACGGGGGTAGCACACCGCCAACTTCCAAACTCCGGGCTGTTACTACGAAATTCCTAATGGAAAAACCCAATAAATCGAACCCAGGACCCTACGCTCAGCAGTCGCGACCACGAGACCAACGGGGTAGATAGGGTAGGTGTAGGTAGTTAGGGCAGTTAGGTAGGGTAGGTAGGTAGGTAGGTAGGTAGGGTAGGGTAGTTAGGTAGGGCAGGGTAGGTAGGTAGGGTAGGTGCTCCGTAGATAAGTACTTAGTGCTACCCGTGCGAAGCCGGGGCGGGCAGCTAGTGCAAAATAATTTCATCAATGTTTACATTAAACTATGCAAAAGAACTCACATTCCAGGTCGCAAATGCCAGGCCCAGAAATAGAAAAGCCAGACAGTTTCATATTTAGCCAGACACAGATTCATATTTAGCCGGACACAGATTCATATTTAGCCAGACACAGATTCATATTTAGCCGGACACAGATTCATATTTAGCCAGACACAGATTCATATTTAGCTGGGCACAGATTCATAATTTAGCTGGACATTTTGCAAGCCTGACACACCGGTTAAGAAAAAAAAAGATACTTACTTTAATTTGTGTATTTATTACAGATTGATATTATTGATAGATAAATGATTTTATTTCTGTAAGTAAGTTTGTACAAACACTTTTACACGTCAATCACATTTTTTAAACTAGATGAGTGCGGCGTTTCCTATCGGACTACTCTGAGAAGAAAGGCCGAAACAAACTCAGAGGTTCTAGTCGCTTTAAAAGTCCAGACATAATCTTGGTCAGATCATATGAAGACCATAATAGATCTGAAATGGTCTTTTGGGGAAAAAACCACACAGAATGAGTGGACCTGTCCAGTCAGTGCAAGCATTTGTCAGTAATCATGATTATTTGAGACTTACTCTACTCTTAATAAATTGTAAGATATTGGTGCCGATTCTGTTGTACACCGAACTAAACTAACTAAACTATCACTAAAATTCCTAACTTTTGGCTATGAGAATCTTAACGCTATTCTGACAAAAAAATCTCTAAATTTAAAAAATATTTTAACACAACTAAAATAGAATTTGACAATCGCGCCTCCACCTGGTACTTGTTTCCCCTACTATCCCGTGAATTTTTTTTAGAGCCGGAGGGGCACTGACACAGCACCTTCGACGAAAAATTCGAAAAAAAATTACCATCATATTGAGCCTCAGGGGTTTCAGTGTTTCCTTAAGGGGGTCGAAATTTTCATTATTTTTGCGATAGGACACACCATTTTCGAGATATAAGCAAAAGAAAATAAAAAAAAGATACAGTACTGTTTTGCAACTTCGATGGTGTTGGTTTGAATATTAGTTCATGACATCTAATCTTATTCCACACATTTTTAATTGCGATTAAAAATAGTCAGATTTAGTTGGAGGATTTTAGATATTTTAGGTTTAATTCAGAATGGTGCCGATTCTCTTGTACACCGAACTAAACTAACTAAACTATCACTAAAATTCCTTACTTTTTATTACGAGAATCTTAGAGCTATTCTGCCAAAAAATATCACTAAATTTAAAAATTATTTTGACATAACTAAAATCGAATTTGACAATCGCGACTCCATTTGGTACCTACTTGTTTGCCTACCACGTGATTTTTTTTGAGCCGGAGAGTCGCGGAATGTGGCCGTCTCGACGTATTTTTCTATGGAATTTTCCACTTTTTGGAAGAAAACAAAAAAAATTAAATTACCAACATGTTAAGTATTGCGGGTTGCAAAGGGTGTCAAAATTTTCATTATTTTTGCGATAGGACACACCGTTTTCGAGATATAAGCAAAAGAAAATAAAAAAAAAGATACAGTAGGTACTGTTTGGCAACTGAATTCGAGGTGTTGGTTTGAATTTTAGTTCATGACATCTAATTTTGTTCCACACATTTTTAATCGTGATTAAAAATAGTCAGAGTTAGAGGATTAAGGACAAGAACAAAAATTTTGGTTAAAACGTCAAATTCAGAATAGCATTTTCACTAAATTAAAACTCAGTGCCATCTTAGTGATATCAGTGCTGTCAAACTAAAATTATAGTTCAGTTGTGTCACTTTAGTCTATTTTCGGAATCTAATCGTCGTTTGACAGGAATAAACTAAATTTTAGTGATTTTTAGTTTAGCCGCGCAAGTGCTCGAGCGAGCGAGATAAAAACAGCCAAGTGCTTTCCGGTTACCGTTATCGCCGCGGTCGACGGCCGGGCGCCGACGAATGTAAACAAAGCTGATTTACGACTTAAGTTTCTTAGAATGGTGCGCACACTTGAATGTTTTTTAAGACGGTGACTCAATGAGCTTTACAATAACACACAAAGGAAGAATGAATAGTATAATAAACAATTATGGTTTGAGTTTGAGTGTAAATAAACAAAGGTAATGTTTATTTTAGGTTATCTCAAATTTCAAATAAATGGTTATAGTAAACAAAATCAAGTGATGACCTATATGTTTTATGGTCTAAAATACATGGTGTGTTAATTCTTAAAATACTTACATTATTTATTTATTAGTCACAGTATATCTATTATTTACAAACATCACAAATTGAGAAAAATTGATCACGGACACTGATAAACATAACCACAGACACAAAACAATATTTATTTTCGTAATGAAATGTCAAACGCACCCAGTGTTGTTATACACCAAAATGCGCGGAATATCATAAACTAAATGCATGGACACAGAAAGTACTACGTGATTCAGATAAAAAATCGACTAAAATTTAATAAATTAAAATAACTACCCGCTTTTTAGAGAATTTGTGACAAGAGAATCGGCACCAATAGCATTTTTACTAAACTAATATACCTCGATGAAGTTAGCCGCACGATTTCATTATTATGAACTTTTGTTAGTGCTAATCGTTAGAGAGGGTTAGAGAGAAAAGAAAAATCGTTAGAGAGTAATTAGTTTTTATGTAAAAATAATTTTAATTTTTCGTGTGAAGTTGGCAAAAATGGACTTAGACGTAATTTTATTTTTTTAATCGTTTGCGAATCGTTAGAGAGAGATTGATAGTTACACAAAATCGTTAGAGAGTTAATATTTTATTTGATATCAAATAATTTCTAAGATATCAAATAATTTTTAACCCACCTCTGTGAATTTTGCCCCCGATATAATTATTCTCAACTTTTGTTAATGCTAATCGATAGAGAGAGTTAGAGAGAAAAGAAAAATCGTTAGAGAGTAATTAGTTTTATTTATCAACGATTTTAATTACTTTTGTGACATTGGCCCCCATTCCCGCAAAAATGGACGTAGACGTATTTTTTTTTTTATAGTTTGTGAATCGTTAGAGAGAGATAGAAAGTTAAAAAAACGTTGGGTGATTGATAACTCTGGTGGCGGCATTTTAGGCAGATCAAAGAGATTTACCGCGAGAATTATTGCATTGAATGAAGCGGCCACACTTACATTTCTCACTGTGCACCGTGAGCGCGAGTACCGTGAGTAGTAGGTACTACTGATACATGACATGATGCAGAGGAACGTTATAGTTATGAGTGGTAAAGTTGTGTATTTGATCAACGATCATTTAACAGTGACACCTGATAAGAATACGAAATATTGTTGGTAGTTTCAATTTGATTCGGTACTTATAGTGCATCATTTATGCTCAAAACACACAAAAGGTGGGTGCTTGTCGGGAGCTAGTCGGGTCCTTTTTAACCCACCGACGGAAAAAGAGGGGTGTTATAAGTTTAACGTGTGTGTCTGTATGTTACATCGTAGCTGCCAAACGGCTGAACCGATTCTGATATTTTTTATTTTGTTTAAAAGGTGACTTGATAGAGTGTTCTTAGCTATGATTCAAGAAAATCGGTTCAGCCGTTCGAAGATTATCAGCTCTTTTCAAGTTAATGAATGGATGTGAGCATCTTCCATAGGTCACATCGATTCGAAAGGACATGTCCAAAAATGGTTTTTTATTATTCAATAATTCTAACCAGGATAAGTTAAATATATTTGGATAGATATCCCAAAAAGTAGTAGCTCTAACTGTATCATGCATTTTTAAGGATTACCAATTTTGAGAAAAATCGTTTTTTTTATTTATTTATTTATTCTAATCTTATGTACACGCAGTAAAATACAAAATAGATACGACATAGTTAAAATATGAGTACAAAGGTACTGCTCATTTCTTAAGCAATAATTAATTTAGTGTTAATTTACTCCTAAAAGGAACAAACTTTTCTAATTATCTAGGCTAATAAAGTGAACACACCCCAGAAAATAACAAACCTTTCAAAATTGACACATGGTACTGTCATTACAGTCAATCAATCATTCTTTTTCAATTGCCATAACGAAAGAAAAAAAAAAAATTTTGTTGTAAAGAATATGACAATGCAAACAAAAATTCTAATCAAGTTATTTACTTTTTATGTACCATATTCTGAAATAAGATGAAATGGGATATTTTCAGTCAAAAATGTGTAGCATACTTCTTTTACACCTCTCTTTAGATTATCTATAGCTGTATAAGTGCAAGAAGTGCATGTTTCAGCATAGTCCACAGGCTTAGCAGGAGTAAAATGATAATACTACCTACTGATCAAGACCGCTCGGGTCGATCCATCAGGTTAAGCTACGCTTGCCGGGGTTGGTCCGTGGATGGGTGACCATTTTCACATATCGAGACTCCTCCGTGCCTCGGAAAGCACATTAAGCCGTTGGTCCCGGCTGTCATTTGTGGATCTTCGACAGTCGTTACGAGTCCTCAGAAGCACGAAAGTCTGACAACCAGTCTAACCAAGGGGTATCGTATTACCCAGTTACTGGGTTGTGGAGGTCAGATAGGCAATCGGTCCATGTAAAATACTGGTATTCAGCTGCATCCGGTTAGACTGGAAGCCGACCCCAACATAGTTGGGAAAAGGCTAGGCAGATGATGGCCTACTGATCAAGAACATTTTTTTAATTACGATGGAGAATTCCTGTTTTATGACTTAGAATCGAGATCGGAAGTGGATAAAAAGCCTTTCGAAAATTATGATAATTTTAAAAACTGAATAATATGCTTTGAATGCAAGTCTTACAGATTTTTTATGAAATAAAACTTTTTTTTCTAGTTTTAAATAATGATATATTGATTTTCTTCATTTTCAATGTCTTCTCTTATTAAACTGTCGAGAAACTGAGCAGGTGGAGATATATAATTTTGATGCCGGCCCATCCAAGATACCAGACAATAATGTAATACACTGAGTGTATTACATTATTGTACACCACTATAGTTATAGAGTGTATTACACTCTATAACTATAGTGGTGTGAGTCCTCTCATCAAAGCTGTCTCATGTGATGACGAAATGCCTGGTATCTTCACTAACTTCTAGGTACAGTAAAAGTACCGTAAATAAATGCATTTTCTTTCTTTCTTTCTTTCTTTACCGTTCGGCTGAATATGTTGCCCGTAATAAGAGCGAGCCTGTTTAATCTAAAACGCGTTCTCAGAAATAATTTAATATCAATTAAAATATTAACTCTCTAATGATTTTTTTAACTCTCTATCTCTCTCTAACGATTCACAAATTATAAAAATAAAAAAATTACATCTACGTAATTTTTTGCGGAAATGGGGGCAATTTCACAAAATTAATTAAAATCGTTGATAAATAAAACTAATTACTCTCTAACGTTTTTTCTTTTCTCTCTAACTCTCTCTAACGATTAGCATTAACAAAAGTTGAGAATAATTATATCGGGGGCAAAATTCACAGAGGTAGGCTAACGTCACGCTCTTAGAAATTATTTAATATCAAATAAAATATTAACTCTCTAACGATTTTGTGTAACTCTCAATCTCTCTCTAACGATTCGCAAACGATTTAAAAAATAAAATTACGCCTAAGTCCATTTTTGCGGGAAGCGGGGCCAACTTCACACGAAAAATTAAAATTGTTTTTACATAAAAACTAATTACTCTCTAACGATTTTTCTTTTCTCTCTAACTCTCTCTAACGATTAGCATTAACAAAAGTTCATAATAATGAAATCGTTCGGCTAAATTCACGGAGGTGAATTTCACCAAACTTATAAACTGAATATAAGTCTTAATCTGCGCATAAATTTTAAATTTTTGACAGTTTTTCCATACAAAAACGGTCAAACGTCAATTTTATTCCCCGGATAAAAGATATCTGACTTTGATAAAATCAGCCCTTAGGTAGTCTCAAGTAGTCTGTGCGTTCGAGATCGATTTTTCAAGGTCGCATCTGTGGGTCGCATCTCGATCTCTAAGCAGTCTGTGCATGGTCGCATGCTAATTAGTCTGTGGTGGTCTGTGGTCGCGCGTTAGTTCTCTAGGTAGTCTGTGGTCGCGCGCATCGCGTGTGTGGTGTCCGGTGGTGTCAGTTGACTCAGTTGGTGTCACAGACTACTTAGAGATACTACGGTTGGTGTTTATTTATCATAGATTACTATTATTTTTAGCGTAGTGTTTATTCAATAAGTGTTTTGGTGATTAATCATCGGTTAGTGAATGCATCTTAGATTATAATCGAAGGGATGCATATTAATTTACATAATAAATTCTTATAATATTTGCATGAAATAATATCATAATCATACTTTTTTTTGTCAAAGAAAAATGGTTGCTTGTTTCGTCAATAAAAACTTATTTTTGACTATTTTTATGTGGATGGATATTCATTTGTACTTAGTACTTATTACATAGGTAGTTTTAGAAAATATTTACACAAAATAACATCAAAATACAATATTAGTTAGTCAGTTATAAATAAAATTATACTTTTTGGGCCGTTGAAAAACCGTTGGCTTGAGTCTTGATTCGAAAATTTTGCTATGAAAAACTTTTTACTACAGAATAATATGTAAAGCTCTAAAACTAACTTTATTAGGTACTAAAAATAACAATTTTCAAAAAACATTTTGTGTTAAAAAAAGGTGAGGAGTTTGTTTTTTAACAAATAACGTTCCTAAGTTCCTAACAATATAAAATACCTGTTAATAACAGGTCGCGTTACCTATTACCATTCCTAATAAAAACTTCGGATAGGTACGATTATGGACTTTCAGTGAAAAGAAATAAAAAAGATATTCGATCCTTTTTTGTTGGTCTGAGACAGATAGATACGATTTTCGACTTTATATAAAAAGAAATAAAGAAAGAAAGAAGGATTCTGACTTGATCATAATGGGACCACCTCGAGAGCATACCCTTTCAAACAAAAAAAATATTTTTTATAATCGGTCCACAGTTGACGGAGAAATCGTGTGACAGATTTAGTTGTGACGATGACGGTATCAGTAAAAAGATTATTTTCATGATACTTAGAAGTAATTAAAGAGTTATATTTCTGAAGTGTGCTGTGTTGACTATACAATTTAATCCAAAATAGTCTTGGTAGTGTCGTTAATTGTAAACGACACTACTGGTAGTGCGGCTGGTAGTGTCCTTGCCAATAAATGGCTCCGTCCGCTCCGTCTACCGTTTTTTACCAGACTGCCCCAGAAGGAGGCTAATGTGTTTCGAGAGTATATATTTATTTTTGTATGTCTAAACGGCTTGATGGATTTTAACATACGAGTTGTTGTTAGGTTCGCCTTAATTATGGGCGTGATATAGGCTATATTTTTTTTTATATTTCATCTACAAACAAAAAAAAAGGGAGGTGAAGGTTTTAAAAAAATTTAATTACAATATTGGTATCAAATAAAAGCTAGTAATGAGTTAATTCCACATATATAAATTAATAAAACTAATTTGGAATTTTGGTACTTATTACAGGCGGGGAACAAACAAAAGTTACACCATATTTCAGGTTATTGGTTTGGCCTGTAATACCAAAATTCTACAGATTATAATGCTTGTTTTTCTCTTTTAAGATATGCGTTTTTGCAGACGGGTTTTTTTTGTTTTTTAAATAATTTATTTTATTGTTGTTCTGAGGTTTGCCTAAATTGCAGGTGTTTGGTCAACCTTCCCAGGAGTCAGACAAAACTCAAACTCTCTTTTGTAAACTAGAAAGTTACTTCTACCTATAAATTATTTACAAATGATATGGTAGATCATTTGACATGACGGCCAATTTTCTTACCTAAAAAACGTTCACTTATGTCACAATCTGTCAAACTTGTAAAAATGTTAGTACATTGATGGTTTTTTGACAGATTGCGAATGCAATGGTTTTTTTTTTTTTTTTTTTTTCTAATATCTGTGACTGTGAATGTTCTAAGGAATTGATGGTCTCAAAATACCCTAGAGTTATGTGATTTATCAAAAACCGGCCAAGTGCATGTCGAACCACGCACAATGAAGGGTTCCGTCGTTGAGATGAATTTATCCAACAAACTTAACATTGTAGTTGAAAAACTTAATCTCGGAGAACATGGTTATGCACCTACAAATTTAAGTTTGTCGATTATTACTTGGAGCCTGGACATTTGACAAAAATTTGCACTTTAAAGCTTAATTCCATGGGATTGACGAGAAAAACAAAATCATCCCCACTTTATGTGCAGGGGAAGTAGCTTAAAAAAAAAATGTTTTACAATTTTTTTTACCACTTTGTTGGCTTGATTTATATGTATATCCATACAAAATTACAGCTTTCTAGTGCCAACAGTCTCTGAGCTAAGCCACAGACAGACGGACGGACAGACATAGCCTTAGTAATAGGGTCCTGTTTTACCCTTTGGATACGGAACCCTTAAACATGTTGTTTAGGTGTATATCATAGATGTTACTAGATAGTTGCATGCACTAAATAACAGCAGAATTCAGGAAAAGACTAAATTTATTCTTTTAACATGACCAATGCTACATTTCACATTTTGTTACATGCCATCACACTCCCATGATGAGACTAATGTATGGCAATTGATTTTTATATAATACGAGTACAGATAGAGATGGCATCCTGTAACGTGACCGGAGATGGTGACACCAGTCCAGACTTCGACGACATCCTCATGGATGAGGAGGACGAGGATGTCACGGACACGGAACTGGAGCCCGAATCAGATGAGCTGGAGTACGTTGAAGAGGAGGAGTACCTTGTTGAGGAGGCCGAGATGGCGGTCGAGGCTGACTCATACGAGGTAAAATATGTACTAATATTATGAATGTGAAGTTACTACTATGTCTGTAATGTACTATGTCTACTACTATATGTACATGTATATGTACTATGTCTGTATGTATGTACTGTGTATCTATACATATAAAATGCTTTGTCCTGAATTACTGAAATCTGACTAGACCGCTGATCGTAAACACCTGAAACTTGGAGGGTGTGTTCTTTAGAAGACGTAGGCATCCGATAAGAAAGGATTTTCTGAAATTCTACCCCTAAGGGGGTGAAAAACGGGAGCAAAGTTTGTATGAAAAACTTTATTCCTTGAGTTTAATAGACTTGAAACTTGGCACAAATACGTATCCAAGTAAATTATAAAGTTTTTCATTTTTAGTTTTTCTAAACTACCCCATAAACGGGGATTGGGGGGATTACAGGGATTTTCTATAATCTACCCCTAACGAAATGGGTGAAATGGGGTAGTCTATCTACATACGCAAAGTTGGAAAAATACGTAATTATTGAAGCTAACTTAAAAACTACGCAAGCAAAATTAATATGGGACCACCTCTGAAGCATGACCTACCAAACAAAAAAAGAATCATCAAAATCGATTCATAATTGGCGAAGTAATCGTGTAACTTATACAAAAAAAAAAAAAGTAAAAAAAAATAAAAAAAACATACAGACGAATTGAGAACCTCCTCCTTTTTGAAGAAAACGGTAAAAATACGTACCTCTTCTGTAAAATTTCATTAAAGTCGCTTACGATGTTCTTCTATAACAGGCTCGATATGAAATTTACGTGATGTTAGAGAGTGGCTGATCTTCCCTATTTTTACCCGACTACGGCGAAGAAAAAAGGAGGGTTATGATTTTGACCGGTATGTATGTATGTATGTTAGTATGTTCATCTGTTCCCTCCTATCCTCCAAACCACTTATCACAATTTGACAAATGAGGTATCGTTAGAAGCGTCGTGATTGTCCGCTGGTTATAGGCTATGTGAAGTCACATTAAATTAAAAATGGCGCCCTCTAGAGGACGTAAAGTGAGGAACTTAAAAAAAATATGGTTTAATCGTACCATGCTGGGTATCAAATGAAAGGGCTTAATAAGCACATTTCAGAAATATATATATTATTATTTTATTTATTTATTTCTTCAATTTGGTACAATAAGTTCCTTAAAAAAAGCACACAATTAGACCTCTGGGGTCTGTCTTAGCATGCCATAGCCTGAGATTTGATCATATATAAAACCCCAAAATAATTTAAAAAAAAATCAAGTAATAGTCGTAGTTGGGTTTTAGTTTTTATTACTTGATTTTTTTTTACTATTTTATAATATGACGTGTAAAAGTGATTTTAATATCCTATTTACAGAATAAACAATTTCATTTCTAAGCTGTTATTAACGTGCTTCCTACTCTTGTGTATTTCGTATTCATTATAAACTTTATCTTGCAATTATAACTGTTTTTTTTTAACTTTGTACTTTTATTAGGTCTAATCTAATGTTCTTAAAAGTATTTAATTTATCCAATCTCTTGCTTTTTCAGTGTAACGAGCCGGCACCGGCGGTCGCCGCGGCCCCAGTGGTCACCATCACGGCGATGTGGGACGAGAAATTGGACCCGTTGCCCGTGACGTGAGTAATAAAATAGCAAATAAATAGTGTGTGCAAATAAATACTAGTTTTCTGTATAATAAATAAAAACCTACTATTTGAAAGGTCAAGATCACCTCCGTCTACGCGGGCTCCTTTCACGGCTGCTGCTGTTGGCTTAGGCTCGCCGCCCGTTCTCCTGCCGTAAGTGTTAAAACTTGTATTCATTAGTCTTGTACCTTTGTTTTCGCGATTTACACGTAATTATATTTATTATTTGCTGTCTCAGGTTCGATATCGTCGTCAAGGGGGGCCGTGACATCGCTATGCAGGAGGATCACGTCTTCCACCTCGCTGATGAACATCTGCTGTTCCAGCAGGTGGATGAAGTGGCGGCAGAGCAGCCGCAGCAGCAGCGTCGTCCGCGGCGCGGCGGCGCAGCGCAGCGGGGCCGAGCGCGCACACGTGGGCCGCGGGGCCAGGGGCCGAGTGGTGGCTCCCAGTGGGTAAGAGGAGACAGATTGGTCGAGGTGAATGTGAATGACGATGATGTGCCTGAGGAATTGAGGGAGATGGTCATGCGTGTGGTGCGAGCGAGAGAAGAAGCGAGAGTGCGGGCGACAGATAGAGCGAGAAGAGTAAGACAAGAGAACGAGGACGAATGGATGGATGCAGATGGCGGCGACCTCGAGTCCTTTTTTGCTGCGGAAGGAACATCCAACCGCTTTGACTGGTCCCCCATGGGTACCTTTCAAGGTGAGCGGGAGCAATTTCTTCCGGAGCAAACGGGGGCGGTTGTCCCATCTGAAGACGCGTACGGGGCGTTCAGGCAGTATTGGGACGACGAAATCTTGTCGCACATCGTCACGGAGACGAACCGTTATGCCGCACAGCTAGCGGGTGCGTCCGGTCGCTTCGCCCAAAGTTGGTATGACACGAATGTGCACGAAATTTTGATCCTTTTTTCCTTCTGGATGATGCTCGGAATCATCCGGATGCCCTCTATTAAGTCTTGTTTCACCCTAAATCCCCTTTTGCAAACCAACATCTTTAGGAAGATGTTTACCCGACTACGCTACGAAAATCTTTGCCGCGCGTTTCATCTAGTGGACAACAGTAGCAGACCGGCCGACCCGACTAACCGTTTATTCAGCTTAGGTCCGATCATTGATCATTTAAATTCTCGGTTTCAGGCAGCCTACATCCCATCCCGTAACATCAGTATTGACGAATCCTTGACTTTGTGGAAAGGAAACCTATCCTTCCGCCAGTATATCAAGACCAAGGCAGCCCAGTACGGAATCAAAAGTTACGAGCTTTGTGAGTCCTCAACTGGCTACCTTTGGTCCTTTTTCGTGTACCTAGGCGCTGGCTCTTCTCATGATCCCAGTCTTCCAGCCACTGTTCAGAAGAGTACTTCTAGCGTTCTCCAACTCGTCCGTCCTCTCATTGATAAAGGTTATACGCTTTTTATGGATAACTGGTTTAACAGCCCCCTATTGGCCAGATTTCTGAAGTCACGTAAAACCGACTGTGTAGGTACCTTGCGTCCTGTCCGCGCCAATGTGCCTCCACTCCTGTCGCTGTGTAAGCTGAAAGATGGCCAATTTGTAGCTCGTCATTCCGGCGATGTGGTGGTCTTGGCCTTCCAGGACAAGAAGCGCAAGATAGCCACCATTAGTACCTACCACGGCGATTCACAAGGCCAAATGGTGGCGAAACCATATCGCCCATCTTTGTATAAACCACAAGTAGTATTAGATTATAATAAGGGTATGGGAGGCGTTGATCGTAAAGATCAAATGCTGGAACCATACCTGCTGGAAAGGAAAAGAGGAGCTAAATGGTATAAAAAATTCTTCAAACGCTTGCTCAACTGCTCCATTCTGAATGCTCGCATCATGCTGCAGAGTTCGTCCACTGGTCCGAAAGAGCACATGGTGTTTCGATTGGAGCTAGTGGATCAAATTCTGCAGCACCACCACCAACTTGTCCCCAAAGCCAGACCCCCCCTTCCCGGTCCTAGCAGTTTGAGCCGTCAAATGCCTCTGATGCAACATTTGCCTAAAAAAACAAGCCTAATCCCAACCCGTCCTGGCTACCATTCGCGCCGGCGTTGTGTGTTGTGTCAGCAGCACCTGATACACCGACGTACAATCTATGAGTGCGCTGCTTGTACTGTCCCCCTTTGCTTAACACCCTGTTTCGAGTTGTACCACAAGAAGTAACTCTTCCATTTTGAGCCTCTTTGAATTTCCAGCGTGACAGACATACATTACTGACTGACTTAGGAGCCAGTTTCCATATAAGAGTATACCTTTACCACAAAGTCTAACCGACAGACATTGACACACAATTAGTAGAGTCATCCTTTTCTCGGTCATACAACTTTTCTGTCTGAGCGCCATGTTTGTGTGTGATGTATGCTAGGCTGGGGGTCACCGGGTCACAACTGCAGGCTTGTCAGAGGCTATTTTTTTTTTTTTTTTTTCCATGTTACACACTGTATCCTGTTATACTATCGCAATTTTGCTGGCATTTTTATCAAGATTTGAATGATTTTTATCAAGATTTGAATGTGTAATAAATGAATACCTTTGTACTTTATATTCCTTATTAGCCTTTTTCCATGTATTTCTCTGTGTGTAATAGCCTCTTGCAGATCAGTTGCCAGTTGCAATAAATGAGCATTATATTGCACCCTTTGTACTTTACATTTCTATTTTGTATAGCCTCTTGCAGACAGTTGTAGTAAATGAGCATTATATTGCACCCTTTGTACTTTACATTTCTATTTTGTATAGCCTCTTGCAGACAGTTGTAGTAAATGAGCATTATATTGCACCCTTTGTACTTTACTTTTCTATTATGTATAGCCTCTTGCAGGCACTTCTAATAAATAAGCATTATATTGTACCCTTCGTACTTTACTTTTCTATTATGTATAGCCTCTTGCAGGCACTTCTAATAAATAAGCATTATATTGTACCCTTTGTACTTTACTTTTCTATTTTGTATAGCTTTTGTAAGTACACCTCTGCCTACCCCTCCCGGGAATACAGGCGTGATGTTATGTGATGGTCTCGAACCTTCACCGTATTTTATTTGTATTATTTTTGGAAAATTTAGGGAAAATAAAATAAAAAACTTTTTCAGGAATATCGTTTATTATTTTTCTAAAACACAGTAAAATACATTTTTATAATAAATTATATAAAATTATGTCAAAGAATTGTTTTATTATTTTCCTTACTGGAATACTTTCCCTACACCACACTTATCGATATTTTTGTAGTAGTAGTGTGTCCCATCACTACCGCATTCCATACATTTTTTTAGGTATGTTTAGAGGTTGATATCTTTGTTTTTTTCTATGAAAATGAGTAAGTATTTATAGTAATAGGAAAATATAGTTAGTTCTTGGGTAGGTTTGACTAATATTTTAGCTCTAATACCTAAAATACCATGTCAAATTACATTAGTTCCCTCTTCAAGGAAATCTTATCATTATACAATTATAATGGTATATTTTTACGAGTTAGGGGTAGATAGCCGTCAATAAAGGTATAAATAGTATCCTAGTAACATTTTTTATATGAAACTACTCATTGTAACTCGGATGTGAATTTTCAAAGTTACCCGTAATAATACGCAAACTCACAAAAATGGCTCCGCGCGCTATGAAGTTTGAGTTTCAATAATATGCAAATGTTACCTACGTAGGACTCTCAAACAAACGCTTTTTTTAGATTACTTATCTATTCATTATGTAACTTGCAAAGTTTCCTGTAAATTAAAACAGTAGTTTTATCAGAAATAGCCATGAAACAGGAACAAACACGTTTTTCCCCCCATATCTGATACTAACATTTTGTTTACAACTCAGACCAACAAAAAAGGACTTTTTTGTTGGTCTGAGGTGTAACCTGTAAAATGGTTGGGGTGGATATTTCCAGGGGGCAAGCGGGGCGCGCGGAGGGGTTGGTCTTAAATGTATGCAAACACTACACGAGTTTATCATTGTTTCTATTTCGTTACCTATCAATACCCGGAAACCAGAAACGGGAACGAGCTTCGGCCTTGGTTTTTACAATTCCCAGGTGGGAAGAATGAAGTACGTTAAGTATTTTAATTTTTAAACTTTCTGGTAAAATCAATTTATGCCCTCTCATAACACAGCCGTCTTCATAAGATAATTGATTCCTGCATGCGTGGAACGGTTTTAAATTCACATCACCCACGCTTCTAGCCCACCCTTTAAAAATAAAATGAATCACCTTCGTTAAATTAACGTCTCGGCTAGTTTCCTTGCGTAATTCGTCCCGCGTCACTGGCATGTTTCCGTCTATTACGAAGTGAACATACGACGCGCGGTCAATCGGGGCGGCCGCGGCGGCAGCGTGCTGAGCGCTATCCCCGCGTTCACTGTCCGCGGTCATTGACTGCGATCGCTTATCGTCGTCAGGAAGACTTGCGCGGGACAAATAATCCGCGCTGTTATTCTCGCTACGAACGTATTCGATTTTATAATTATATGCGCTGAGGAATAACGCGTATCTTTGTAATCGGTTTGCTGAAACCTCCGGAATACCCTTATGCGGCCCAAAAATTGATATTAAAGGCTTGTGATCGGTGCGAAGAATGAATGGGTCCGACTTACCATACAAGTACTGATGGAATCTTCGAACTCCAAAAATAATAGCCGTTGCCTCTTTCTGAATTTGAGAATAACGCTTTTCAGCTGTGTTTAGAGTGCGGGACGCAAACGAAATAGGACGCTCGCATCCATCCTTATCGCTTTGAGATAATATTGCACCTAACCCGTTAGTTGAAGCGTCCACCGTGAGGATTAACGTTGCATTTGGGTCGAAATGCGTTAACACCTGATCCGACATTAAATGTTTTTTTATTTCCACGAACGCTCTTTGATGTTCGCCGGCCCAATGCCATTTAACATCTTTCCTTAAAAGATCGTACAAGGGACGGATCGGACGCCTTAGGTACGAAATTACGGTAATAATTTACTAATCCTAAAAATGATTGAAGTTTGCCTATATCTGTGGGCACTGGGGATTTCTCAATTGCTATTACTTTATCCGATGATTTTTTTAACCCGTCTTTGTTAATAACATAACCAATTGATTTCATTCTTATAAAAATCGCACTTTTCTTTTTGCAAGGTTAGACCTGCATCTTGCAGCCTCTGTAACACTGCCGTTAGGCGTTGTAAATGTAACCCCGGTCCATCAGCTGTGATAAGGACGTCGTCTAACAGACATAACACACCGTCCATACCAGACAATAAGTTTTCCATTGCGCGCTGAAAAATAGACGGTGCGCTGGTTAACCCAAAAACCATACGTGTGTACTGAAACAACCCGCGATGAGTATTTATGCATGTAATCTTTTGCAAGTCTTCGTCTAAAACAAATTGATTATAGGCCATGGAAAGGTCTAACTTTGAGAACTGTTGACCTCAGTCTAATTTTGAAAACAGCTCGTGGACTGTAGGCAACGGGTATTGTTCTACAACCAATTGTTTATTTATGGTTACAGAATAGTCTGCACACAACCTAACACTACCATTGCGTTTTAATACTGGCACTATGGGTGATGCATACTCCGAGTGATCAACCTGTTTAAGTATCCCTAGGTTTACAAGGCGAACTATCTCTTGATCTACCTTGTCTCGCAATGCAAAAGCGATGGGACGCGCTTTGAAAAATATTGGGACGGCATCATCTTTTAAACGTAATTTGACCTCGAATTTATTGAATTTACCTAATTTATCTGAAAATACGTCTCTGAATCTATTATGCAAGTCATCGATTGTTTTTGCTTCATTGTTTATGAAATTACAGGGTGCTAGTTGTAACTTAAATAGAGATAAAAAATCTCTTCCGAGCAATGGCGGGCCTTCGCTGTGTACCACGTAAGCAACTAGTGTGTGTGTGCTCAGCCTATATGTGACCGGTAGGCGAATAATACCGCGACACACAATGCTACTGCCCGTGTAGGTAAATAGCTTTTTCCTAGGTGGTAACAAGGGCAAACTGCTAAAACATTTGTTGTATAAATTCTCGGAAATGACCGTTACTGCAGATCCACTATCAATCTCAAATTTTATTTGTGAGCCATTTATGGACACGATTTCTGTCATGGGTTCTCCCCGCTCTGAAGTGATGTTACCACATAAAAACTCACCATCGTCGTCGTCCTCCTCCTCACTCACGTCACCGGTCACCACACACTTTACTTTGCACATTCTACGTAAGTGACCCTTTGTATTACACTTCCTACACGTAAAGTTCGCGAATCGACACTGAGACGATGCATGGTTCTTTCGACCGCACACGGAACACTTCTCCAATACCGGTTCCTTATCAGAAACCGCACTCTTGCCCTGCACCTTGAACACTGAATGTTCTTGCTGTGTGATCGACGCCGTCGTGGAAGCGCCGGCGGCGACACCTGCCCGCGCGCACCGGACGCTCTGCGCCAACTCCACTGCCTTAGCCAGGGTCAAGGTATCTGTGTCCTTTGTGAACAGTTTGTCCCTCTCGGGACCCGCCAACATGCCCATCACGAAACGGTCTCGCAATGCCTCCTCTACGTTAGCGAACTTGCAATGTTTCGTGAGACCACGCAGTCTTGCCGCCCACTGTGCATGTGTCTCACCCGTTTGCTGCGTAGCCGCGTAAAATGCGTACCGCTCCCCGAATCCACACTTAGTCGGGGAAAAATGAGTGTCAAGAAGCTCATAGATGTCTTCTACTGGCACCTCCTCCAGCTGTTTTGGCAAAGCCAAGTCGGCTGCAAGCTGGTAGGTACCATCCGCGAGTGCGCTCAGTAGGATTGCTCGCCGTCTTGAACCAGTTGCGTCGTTTTTCTCGGAAATATCGTTTGCCACGAACCATTGCCGCAGGCGACTTTTGTACACCTGCCATTGATGCACTGTATGGTCGAAATTATTTAATAAACCGAAGCTAAACTGAGCCATCGTGTTAAAGCGTGGGTCGCTCTCGTCGCCACTGTTAGATACGGGAAGTACGGGAACAGGACACAAGTAAAACTCGGGCGAGCTGTGAACGCACTGTAGGCTTATTTATTATCGATATTTTTTGTTCGATATATCGATATTTTCAGGCGATATTTATTATTTCGATATATCGATGTATCGATATAAAATTTCAAGTATCGAAAATGTATCAAAAACGATATATTTTCAATAGAAACACCGTTGTCGCCGCTGACTAAAACCGCTGGAATTCAGAGCCATAAAAAATATTAGTACTTTTTTTCCTAGTTTGGTATTTAAATGCTTATAAAACTTGAACTACATAAAGTAAATTTTTTTTTGAAAATTTCACCGATATATCGATATATCGATATTTTTTTTTCGATATATCGAAATCGATATTGATATTTTTTTAAAATATCGATACGATGTATATCGATACTTTTTTACACTTCTTGCATCCCTAACGCACTGACGCTTTATTTAAAAGAAACGCGTGCGCGGGCCCGCAGCGGGGGTGCGGGATGCGGGGCGCTGCACGGCGTCGTCTGCGCAGGCAGGCCTTGTTGACGCGCATCGCTACACACATAGTTACATAATATACAACAATTGGTAATCCTTAAAAATGCATGATACAGTTAGAGCTACTACTTTTTGGGATGTCTATCCAAATATATTTAACTTATCCTGGTTAGAATTATTGAATAATAAAAAACAATTTTTGGACTTGTCCTTTCGAATCGATGTGACCTATGGAAGATGCTCACATCCATTCATCAACTTGAAAACAGCTGATAATCTTCAAACGGCTGAACCGATTTTCTTGAATCATAGCTAAGAACACTCTATCAAGTCACCTTTCAAACAAAATAAAAAATATCAGAATCGGTTCAGCCGTTTGGCAGCTACGATGTAATATATAGACACACACGTTAAACTTATAAACCCCTCTTTTTCCGTCGGTGGGTTAAAAACGACCCGACCAGCTCCCGACAAGCACCCACCTTTTGTGTGTTTTGAGCATAAATGATGCACATAAGTACCGAATCAAATTGAAACTACCAACAATATTTCGTATTCTTATTAGGTATCACTGTTAAATGATCGTTGATCAAATACACAACTTTACCACTCATAACTATTAACGTCCCTCTGCATCATGTCATGTATCAGTAGTACCTACTACTCACGGTACTAGTCGCGCTCACGGTGCACAATGAGAAACGTAAGTGTGGCCGCTTCATTCAATGCAATAATTCTTGCGGTAAATCTCTTTGATCTGCCTAAAATGCCGCCACCAGAGTTATCAATCACCCAATGTCAAACGCCAATGTAAATGCCGTTGATGCACGATTTCATTATTATGAAATTTTGTTAATGCTAATCGTTAGAGAGGGTTAGAGAGGAAAGAAAAATCGTTAGAGAGTAATTAGTTTTTATGTAAAAACAATTTTAATTTTTCGTGTGAAGTTGGCCCCCCTTCCCGCAAAAATGGACTTAGACGTAATTTTATTTTTTTAATCGTTTGCGAATCGTTAGAGAGAGATTGAGAGTTACACAAAATCGTTAGAGAGTTAATATTTTATTTGATATTAAATAATTTCTAAGAGCGTGACGTTAGCCCACCTCTGTGAATTTTGCCCCCGATATAATTATTCTCAACTTTTGTTAATGCTAATCGTTAGAGAGAGTTAGAGAGAAAAAAAAATCATTTGAGAATAATTAGTTTTATTTATTAACGATTTTAATTACTTTTGTGAAATTGGCCTCCATTCCCGCAAAAGTTGACGTAGACGTATTATTTTTATAACTTGAGAATCGTTAGAGAGAGATAGAGAGTTCAAAAAAACATTAGAGAGTTAATATTTTAATTGATATTAAATTATTTCTGAGAACGCGTTTTAGACTAAACAGAAACAAAATATGTTGCACATAATAAGAGCGAGCGCTCTTATTATTGGCAACATATTTGGCCGAACGGTTCTTTTACTGTACCTAGAAGTTAGTGAAGATACAAGGCATTTCGTCATCACATGAGATAGCTTTGATCAGAGGACTCACGCCACTATAGTTATAGTGTATATTACATTATTGTCTGGTATCTTGATGGGCCGGCATTAAAATTATATATCTCCACCTGCTCAGTTTCTCGACAGTATTTTAATAAGAGAAGACATTGAAAATAAAGAAAATCAATAAACCATTATTTAAAACAAAAAAAAAAGTTTTATTTCATAAAATATTATTCATATTATTCAGTTTTTAAATATCATAATTTTCTAAAGGCTTTTCATCCACTTCCGATCTCGATTCTAAGTCATAAAACAGGAATTCTCCATCGTAATAAAAAAATGTTCTTGATCAGTAGGTAGGTACTATTATCATTTTACTCCTGCTTAGCATGTGGACTATGCTGAAACATGCACTTCTTGCACTTATAGATTCCTAGTAGCTATAATCTAAAGAGAGGTCTGAAAGAAATTTATGCTACACATTTTTGACTGAAAATATCCCATTTCATCTTATTTCATAATATGGTACATAAAGTAAATAACTTGATTAGAATTTTTGTTTGCATTCTCATATTCTTTACAACAAAATATTGATTGACTGTAATGACAGTACCATGTGTCAATTTTGAAAAGTTTGTTATTTCCTTGGGGTGTATTCACTTTATTAGCCTATATTGTTCGGAGTATATTAACACTCAAATTAAAAAACGATTTTTCTCAAAATTGGTAATCCTTAAAAATGCATGATACAGTTAGAGCTACTACTTTTTGGGATGTCTATCCAAATATATTTAACTTATCCTGTTTAGAATGATTAAATAATAAAACCATTTAAACTTATAACACCCCTCTTTTTCCGTCGGTGGCTTACCAGCTCCCGACAAGCACCCACCTTTTGTGTGTTTTGAGCATAAATGATGCACATAAGTACCGAATCAAATTGAAACTACCAACAATATTTCGTATTCTTATTAGGTATCACTGTTAAATGATCGTTGATCAAATACACAACTTTACCACTCATAACTATTAACGTCCCTCTGCATCATGTCATGTATCAGTAGTACCTACTACTCACGGTACTAGTCGCGCTCACGGTGCACAATGAGAAACGTAAGTGTGGCCGCTTCATTCAATGCAATAATTCTTGCGGTAAATCTCTTTGATCTGCCTAAAATGCCGCCACCAGAGTTATCAATCACCCAACGTCAAACGCCAATGTAAAGGCGCAATTTCATTAGTCGATGCCGCATGCCGGGTGCGAGAGATTTTTGGAACGTGTGCCACAGGGCCCGCATTCGGTAAACCGTTTTCATTAGTCGATAGGGCCCGCAAGCCAGGTGCGAGAGATTTCTGGAACGCGTGCCACAGGGCCCGCATTCGGGGAACCGAAAAAGTATTTGACTCACGACCCGCAAGCTGTATATCGACCGATGAAATTCATTGGTCATTATCACGATCGGTATAAAGTAAGCGGGTAATCCTAGCAGACGGTGACGAACACGGATCGACTTGTAAACTTTCATTAGTTGTTATCTCGCCTGCGGGGACTCCCCGCTCCTATGCTGTATACCGAACGAGTTAACGACTAATGAAATTGCGCCATAAATGACGTTGAAAAATTCTCGAGGAAAGTAAACGGTAAACGTCTATCGTGATCATCCGTTAGTGTGGCCCCAGCATACAAGAGATTTGTCATATTTAAAAATCAATTTAAAAAAAAACTTTGTATCTCCGGCAGGGGGGAATGGCGGGATCTACTTACCCTTTCCCCCACTCCTCCCTCCCCTATCCCGTATCCCCTATCGAGGCGGCACGTTTCTAAATTTTAACCTGCTCACTCAGGTCCTAGGGTAAAACGCGTTCTCAGAAATAATTTAATATCAATTAAAATATTAACTCGCTAATGATTTTTTTTAACTCTCTATCGCTGTCTAACGATTCTCAAACTATAAAAAAAAAAATCGTCTACATCCATTTTTGCGGGAATGGGGGCCAATGTCACAAAATAAATTAAAATCGTTGATAAATAAAACTAATTACTCTCTAACGATTTTTCTTTTCTGTCTAACTCTCTCTAAAGATTAGCATTAACAAAAGTTGAGAATAATATAAAAAAAAAAAAATAAATAAAAAATAAAATAATTCTTTATTGACATAATTTTTACAGAAACTTATTTGAAGCCTCTGACTCCTGAACTAGGTGTACCTGTATGTCAGGAGTCAGCGCCCTCTCCCATTTTATTTGACTTAGATACTAATGTCAACAAACATATGTACTACAAAATACACTTATTAAATAACTTGACCGTAAATTTGAAGCCTAATAATACATGAGAGAGAGGCCATCGTTCTGTCCCTTTTCCGTATCCGTTCTCCCTCCTTGTCGCGTACTATCGCCTTCTCTGTCTCTCCTCCCACCACCACTAGCAGTTGCAAACGTCGGTTTGCTTTTGGACTTGCCTCATTGACGTCGTTGTTCCTGTCCTGACAACACCGGATAAAGCAAGGTAAAAACAATTTACCTATCTTAGAGTGAGCACTAACACTATTGTCCAATTTACAGTTTCAATAAGTACTAAAGAAAGTTTTGTAACTATAATAATGAATCTTTAAAACCATCAACATTATTTTATAAACCGAATACTTTGTACATCTGTACTTCTATTTTTTGTGTTTAAACTCTTAACGGTGTTACCGTTCGTGTTTTAGTAATATCGAATATTATTAATGTACCCTCCTTTTTATTATTTTTCTTTATTTTTTCGTAAAGTTATTTGAATTGTATTTCAGCGCATGAATTATAATAATGAGTGATCAAAATATCTTACCGAACCTAAATATGAGCACTCAAGATATAAATAAAGATAGTAACGTGGAATCTCGAAAAAGAAAACGCCGTGTTCGTGAATTAAGTAGCTCAACATCAAGTTCTAGTTCAAGTTCTAGTAGCTCTAATAGTTCACCAAACCATAAGCGTTCTCGTCGTTCGCGTAAAAGAAACAAACGTAGTCAAAGAGACCGTAAATTAGAAAAGTTAATCGAAGAGGTAACCGATCTTAAGAAAAATTTTGTACATCGTGCTAGTGAACTTGATCGCGGATCAATATATGAACATGATCGCGGATCAATATATGAACATGATCGCGGATCAATATATGAACATGATCGTGAAGATTGTTTAGATGATAATGTAAGCCGCCAGCTGTATTGCGATGATGTATCTATAGATGAACCGGATAATTCTGAATTGGGCCCGGAAATTTCATTGTCAATAGGGACGAAAATAAAAGATCCTGATATCTTAAAGACACCCAGTGCTTATTTAGAAATATTGAAAAATATTCAACGTTTAGACGATCCCGATTGGACAAATGTGAGGTATTCCGAAGTACAAAAAAATTATAGACATACCCCCGGTTTCACGGAACTCGATGCGAATGATGAGTTAAAACGTTATGACACCTCGCGCTCTTTAATTAATATGGAAAAAGCTTTTGGGTCATTGTCTTTCGCACTTATTAAGCAAAAAGAACAGCTGCAAACGGAGCTTCGCTCATTTTTAAGCTGGACTAGGCAAACAGATAATCTAAACCCTGATACGATTAGTGAAAAAATTACGGATATTTTTGTAAATGGTGAGTACGCTAGAATTTCTAGCGATACCTTACAAATGATTTGCGGACACCGCGCTGAATGTATTCAGCAGCGAAGAGAAACTATTTTGGCTAGTGTAAACGATCCCCTGCACAAGAGCATAATGAGAAAAATTCCACCGTCGTGTCACAATCTTTTCGGAGCTGAGCGACTTACTTCTACGTTAGAAAAAGCAGGAGGCGTGAATAAAGTATTCTGGCCTCGTGAAAAGGATCGCGCTACTGCACCGCAGCAAACCGATCCCAGCACATCTACGACTCAGCGAAAGTTATCACTTCCGAGTCAGAGAAAGGTGACCTATAAACATATGGGGCATACCTCTTCAAGAGCAAATAATACACCTTTCTATAACAGCGGCAAGCCCTTTCGGGGCCGAGGCGGTAAGCAATCAAATTACCGCAGATCTAATGATGATGCAAATACCAGACGCAAAGCCTCTCCCTCATCCCACCGGGATAGGAGAGGAAATTCACGCAGATTTTGACTCAACGAGTTCGTTTCGCGCCGGTCAACTGCGGCTTTTTCACAACCAGTGGAAGAAAATGGGCGCACCAGATTACATATTAAAAATAATATCCGGCTACCGAATTCCGTTTGTACGAAAGCCTCCACTACATATGCCCAATCTACAAAATTCAGTACAGTCGACGCCTCATTCCCCAGAAATGGACCAGATCATTCACAAAATGATATCAGAAGAGGTGCTTACAGTCATGCCACTGACTCCAAGTTTCATTTCACCAATGTTTCTGGTGCCCAAAGGAAACGGGAATTTCAGACCCATTTTCAATCTCAAAGCCCTGAACCGATACGTCGACGCCTCCACCTTCCGGCTGATCAATATTTTCAGAATCCCAGATTTCCTTCAACCAAACGATTGGATGGTGAAAATAGACCTATCCCAAGCCTATTTTCATCTACCAGTAACAGAGGCTCACAGGAGGTTCTTACGACTAGCTTACCAAGGCCAATTGCTTCAAATGAACTGCCTTCCCTTCGGGCTCAGTTCAGCACCGAAAACCTTTGCCTCCTTGAGCAATTGGATTGCCCAGACTCTTCGAGACCGCGGTATACGTGTCGTAATTTATTTAGACGACTACCTGCTAGTAGATCAAAATTACGATACACTGGTGAGTCATGTCAAAACAACGGTGGACATCCTAAAATATTTAGGATGGATGATAAATTGCAACAAGTCTATACTACAACCAAGACAAGCAATAGAGTATCTGGGCATAATATGGGATCCGTGGAAGAACATAAAATCACTTCCAATAAAAAAGTGCCTGAAAATGAAAACCATGATCACTCACTTGATCAACAAGCAAAAAGCATGCCTAAAGGAATTACAAAGCATCATAGGAATGATGAACTTTGCAAGCTTTGTCGTACCTCGGGGAAGGATAAATTTTCGTCAAATTCAAAGGCTATGTATCAGCATGTTGCACCTGAAACCTACTACAAAGAATTCACTGCCCGAGGCTGCCCAAAGGGACTTACAATGGTGGCAAAATTATCTCGAGACTTCGTCTCCTATCCATGTCTCCCATCCAACACATTACATTGTCACCGATGCATCAGACAACGCCTGGGGTGCTTACATAAACAACATCTATGTGTCCGGCACTTGGAAAGCAGAAGAAAAACTTCTTCATTGCAACCAAAAGGAGATGCTTGCGATCCTAAAAACGATTCAACATTGCGGTCAGAGCCTGTACAAAGCCATTCTACACGTTCAGTGCGACAACAGGACCGCGGTATCGTATCTGAGGAACGAAGGCGGTACAAAATCTTTAGCGCTAATAGACCTGACCTACCAGATTTTGCAGCTTGTAGATTCTTACCAGATTCTCTTCACCATTTACCACATTCCGGGCGTATACAACGTAGAAGCGGACAGATTATCGCGACTGCAGAGACTACCAGAGTGGCACTTACTCCCTCGAGTAACGCGCCTAATATTTACCCGATGGGGAGCCCCGGTGATAGACTTGTTCGCATCTCAGCGAGCCCATGTAGTCTCCAGGTACTGCACTCTAGATCATCAGGATCAGCAAGCCGAATTTCAAGATGCTTTCAGCCAGATCTGGGACTACCCATTGGCATGGATTTTCCCGCCACCATTCCTGATACCCAAAGTGCTGATCCATCTGAACAAATGTCGAGGAATATTTCTGATAGTGGCCCCGAAATGGGACCAAGTCTTTTGGAGACCGGACCTAAAGAATCGGGCAACAGACCGCCCTTGGACGATCAGGAACCTGAGCAAAGTGCTAGTAGACACTTCAACCAACAAACCCCCTCACAAGGCCAACGAAATGACGTTGGAGGTTTGGAGATGTGGGGGTGGAACGAAAAACTGAGTGACTGGACAACCCAACAAAAGCATCTTCTCATGAAAAGCTGGCGATCGTCTACTATAAAAACATACAATCCAGCCTGGGTTCGTTGGATAAAATGGGCTAAGCTTAATCATATTTCTGTAAGCGAGCCAACCGGTTCGGCACTTGCTAGATTTTTAGCTGATCTTTACCAAAATGATGGGCTCTCTTACAACACTATACTTGTCCATAAAGCTGTAGTTTCAACTTTATGTTGTCCAGAGTCATCAGAACGGCTAAGTGGGCATCCTTTGGTCAAGCGAATATTAAAGTCTATAGCACTAGCTATTCCAAAACCCTCAAAGACCCCGGTTTGGGATGTTAACCAAGTTGTATCTTTACTATGTCAACAGAACCCTGATACAGATAAAGTTTATGAGGTATCGAAACACACAGCATGCCTCCTATTACTGTGTTCTGGTCGTAGGGTCCATGACCTGACCCTCTTGAGCATAAATTCTAATAATTGCGAAATTACTAATGATTATGTTATCTTTTGGCCAATATTCGGCTCCAAAACTGATTCCGCAATTTATCGTCAATCAGGTTGGAAGTTAATGATCAATAAAGATAATAAATACTTAGATCCAGTACATTGGATTTTAAAGTTGATTTCAGTTGGAGAAAACAGGAGAAGTGAAGCTAAATGTGATAATTTATTTGTTACTGTGTATGGTAAAGCTCGACCTGCTTCACGTTGTGTTATAGCTAACTGGGTTAAAAAAGTATTAAATGATGCTGGGATTGAAGCACCAGCTGGAAGTTTTAGGTCTGCTGTAGCTTCAAAAAGTTGGAATGAAAACTGCTCAGTTGATAAAATTCTCTCCAGAGGCAATTGGAGATCAGAAAACACATTTAGGCGATTTTACTGTAAAGAAATAAAGAAAACTGAAGTTCAAAATTCTGTTTCTAATTTGTTTAATGCAGTGTGATTTATTCAAACTCAAATTTTTTTTTTATGATTTGCTTGTGTACCTGCTTGCACATGTATAAAATTAATTGAGCGAGTCGCTTGGTTTCCGGCCATTTATTACCTAAGTTGTAAAGGATACTTACTTTTGTTATTATTCTGAAAATAAAACTATTGTATTTTGTATTCCTTATTTTTATTTTTAGCACCTCTGTAACAACTTTCTTTTAGTTACAAGTATGCTATATGTATCTTTAACCTGCCTGTGCGTTAATTATTATATAATATTATATTTTTTGACTAAGGGACCATTCCTTTTCATTGTTGTGTGATCTAAATCTTCAATCTAATAATCACATTGACGTCTCCACCACCACCAGGCGATAACAAACACGTCTCTCATGTATTATTAGGCTTCAAATTTACGGTCAAGTTATTTAATACAAACGTTTTACCTGAAATAAAACGTAAATTAAATTACTTACCTAAATTTGAAGCCTAATAACCTAAATTCTGCCTGGTTCTACAACGACTTCAATGAGGCAAGTCCAAAAGCAAACCGACGTTTGCAACTGCTAGTGGTGGTGGGAGGAGAGACAGAGAAGGCGATAGTACGCGACAAGGAGGGAGAACGGATACGGAAAAGGGACAGAACGATGGCCTCTCTCTCATGTATTATTAGGCTTCAAATTTAGGTAAGTAATTTAATTTACGTTTTATTTCAGGTAAAACGTTTGTATTTAAAAGAAATAAAAACCAACTAAAATATAATAACAGAAATGAAAAAATATTTAAAAAGTATCAGAAACATAATTTATTCTAAATTATTAAATCGTGCTGTGTGTTTATGGAAAGTGTGTAGGTGTGCGTGTGGGTGGGTTCCCGTTCGTGTATGTGTATGAGTAGGTGTGTGAAAGACAGCTATGTTCTATGTAAAGGTGTTCCTTCTTATGTGTTCCTTTGTAAAATGAGATCAGTTATATATTATTTTCTCTACATCCTCATAATCAAGAGTAAAGAGCCAGTTCTTTACTTTAAGTTTACATTCTTGTAGTGTTAGCGGATAAAAATTTAAGATTCTATTAACTTTGTTATATAAATAAACAGAAAGAAAAGCGTTTTGTCGTCTTGCAAAAGCTGTGCGACATTTTACAGATTCAATTATGTTTGGAGTTGTTCGCCTATTTCGAAGTTTACCTGGATCATATGGGGTCGATACGTGTTTTTTAGTGATAATCTGGAAAATAAAAAGTTGTCTTACTGTAAATACTCGGCACAATTCGTATAACGTCTTAGTGGGAAATCTGTATGGTTTGAATGACATTGTTTTTAGCAAGGACCGTTGCGCTCTTTCCAGGCGTAAGAGATGCGTTTTACATGCACCACCCCAAACCCCAATACAGTAACCAACAACCGATTGTGCCAAAGCATAATAAACTGTGCGGAGGAGATCGCTGTCGGCGACATGTCTCAGATTTTTAAACACCCATGTAAGTTTCCTGACTCGCGACGAAACCATCTCGATATGTGGTTGCCAGGATATTTTCTCGTCTAAGAGAACCCCGAGGTATTTGACCATCTTAGATTTGTTCAGAGTTGTACACAGGCATTGTTGAGTGAAAGGTGATTTGCATGTATGAATTCGGACAGCCACATTGGGCTGTTTTATGTAAGCGTTAGTGAACTGTACAAATGAGGTTTTCGATATGTTAAGTGTTAACAGGTTATGCCTCAGCCACAGGCCGACTTTATGTAGTCCCACCTCCGCATTTTGTTGGACTACATCCCAAGTCTCACCCTGAAACACCAAGGCTGTGTCATCGGCATAGGTAAATATTTTGCCATTATTCAGTGTCATTTGACATAAGTCGTTTATATAAACCAGGAAGAGACTGGGACCAAGAATGCTACCCTGTGGTACTCCATAGGTGACTGCGACATCCGAACTAACAGTAGTACCCACTTTAACCCTCTGCAGACGGCCAGAAAGAAAGTCTTTGTAGATTTTAAGTACCGTTCCCCTTATTCCACACTTTTCTAGCTTGTCAACAAGAGCAGTTATTGAGACAGTGTCAAATGCCTTGGCCAGATCAATAAAGACTCCAACACACTTCTGTTTATTATCTAGACAGGCTGTAATATAATCTACTAATGAGCTAACAGCTCCATCTGTACTTTTACCTACCCTAAAGCCAAATTGGGAGTCAGATAATATGTTATTTTTTTCTAAGAATTTTATGAGTTGGTTATTCAATACTTTTTCTAGTAATTTAGAGAGCGCTGGCAACACAGAAATTGTTCTGTAGTTTGTTACGCTTTCTCGAGCTCCACTCTTGTAGACAGGAGTGATGAGCGCCCTTTTAAATACACTAGGAAAAACGCCCTGCTCTATACATAGCCTAACGGTCGTGGTAAAGTGTGGGACTATAATATGTTTTGACATTTTTAGAAACCTGCTCGAGATAGAGTCCCAGCCCGTCGCAGAATCATTTTTAAGATTCATGATAAGAGATTCAATTTCTAATTCATTTGGTGGGAGCAATACCATAGAAGACGGGACGCGAGGTCTACTGAAATCATTTAAAGTAGCCAGGGTGATTTCAGGATTGCCAGAGCATTTTATCTTGTCAGCAAGTAGCTTTCCGGTATCCGCAAAAAAATTGTTTATAGTTTCAACGGCATCGTGGGTGCCATTCCTGTTCGCTAATAAAACATCAGCCGAACATTTTTGTTTGGCAGTACCAGTGATTGATTTTATAGCTGACCATGTTTCCTTACTACTTCTTGCATTTTGTAAGAGGGCTTTTTCATAATTTCTTTTGAGCTTCCGCAATAGAGTGTTACAGAAATTTCTGTAGCGCTTATAAGTGACTTCGAGAACCGAGTTATTGGGATTTTTCCTAACCTTAACATGTAACTTATCACGGTGTCGGATACACCGAACCAAACCTGGTGTAATCCATGGCTTTATGGTTTTTTTACGACCAGAAACAATACTAGATGTTGTGTTTGATTTGATTGCAGAAGTTAAGTTTTCAGAAAAAAGAGTTGCAGCTTCTTCAGCATTAGCTGAAGGAGACACAAAAGAGAAATCTATTGATTCTAATTGTTTTATAGTTGCATTAAAATCCGTCTTAACAACTGTGTTCGATTGCCTTATCAGTTCACGCCCACAGGATAAACTAACAAGAACCGAATCGTGATCTGAAACTGTGGACTCTATGACAGTGACTGTGGCTGACTTACTTGTTTTGATCATTATGTGATCCAAACAATTGCTTAATCTTGTTGGCAATGTATGCCCTGGGAGAAGACCCAGCTCTGAAGTGAGATTTAAATAAGGTGAACTATTTCTATCACTATTATATGGCTTAATGTCTATATTTACATCTCCAATAATAATAATATTGTTGCATTTAATAGGACGGAGTATGCTGTCAATCGAATTCAAAAAATTGTCGATGGAATAAATTGACGGAGATCTGTACGTTGCCAAAATGGTAATGTAGTTGTTAATTGTAAGTAACAAAAAATTTGCCCCAGAAGGATCAGGTTCCTCCACAGTACACTTGATATCACTGGTAACATAAATGACAATTCCATCATTTTGATTTAGACTTTTCTTGGAAAAGTAGCATGAGTAATTGTCTAAAAGCGGTGGTGGTTTGTGCTCACTCAACCAGCATTCAGTTAAAATGATTATGTCTGGTTTAAATGTAAGCCTAGCTAAATGAACAATAAAACCATCCATATTTTTATAGATACTGCGAATATTTTGTGAGATTACAGTCAATGCTTTAGAAGTAGACTTAATCAAATTGCCACATGTTTCCGGGTCACATTTATAGGATTTAGCCACCGACACATCATCAATGTCCTGAATTATGTTATTTATGGAAGCCATTGGTAAGGAGTAAGCAAATAAGTCACAGATTTAGGCACGGGATTTCTCTTAATTAATGTTAATGCTACGTTAATTAGTGTTAATGTTACGCTATTTGATGTAGGTGAGATGTATAGAGCAAGGATGTGATGTTTAGTACGCAAAATTTCGTTTGTGTGAACTAGAGTGTATGACTGCTTATGGGAGTGTAATAAGTATTTATTATAGGTCGTTGTGTGTTTATGATGTTTGTTTGTATAGAGTATTTTGTATATTGTAATGTTGTTAGCACGAAATTTACGTTCATGAAAAGTAGACATAAATAATGGTTAAGGGGTTTAGTAAACATACAACAAATTATCCATGAGAGCAGTGTTAGTCATGTATAACTAGCAGGTCTAAGCTTTTGAAAGTCTTCTTCTGAGTTTATACGGATCTGGGGGTCGCCAACTTTCTTGCGCATATAAATAACGCCGTAAGAGGTCCAACAAAATTCATACCCATAGTTTTTATGCTGTGTTCTGGTTAGGTAGTACAACTTCTGCGCATTAAACGTTAGTCGTTCAGACACATAAATTGGTTGTTTATTCTTAAACTTCAGGTGCGTGGTATTGAGCTTTTCTCCTTTGTCTTTTGTCTTATTGAACATCTTGACTCCCTTAATCACCTTATCTTTAGTAATGACGGAGTTGAAGTTCACAATTATTGGGTTCGAGTTATCTTTTGATTTCACTCTGTGTATATCTTTCAGGTTAGTTTGACTAATATTTAGGTTTAAGGTTTCTCCCAAGTTGACAACCAAATCACAGAGGTTATCTTTTGTCTCACCTTCGGACTTCGGTACGTTTCGAATTTCTATTTCAGTAGCCCTCGTGCCGCGCTCCAAATACTCAATCTTATCCTCAAGTTGTCGAATGAGCTTTTTGTCCCCTTTTTTCTCAGCTTCTAGGGACGATATACGGTTTAAAAACTCGTCGTACTTGGCTGACAAAACCTCAACACTCAATTTCAACTCAACATTTTGTTCGATTATATTATTTATCTTGAGCATCATACCCTCGAACTGAGTTTCCTGTTTACTGGAGAAGGTAGCTAGCATGGTCCTCGTAAGTTCCGCGGATGCAGTGGCGTCTGCTCCCACGAACTTTTTTTTTTTACGCTCCGTGACGTTAGAATCGAGTGACAGGTCGGGCGACGAGGCACATTGGTGCAGCGATGAGTTATAAGAGGTAGATCGTACGGTAGTAGACGTAATGTTGTCCGCCCCGGCGACAGATATCAATGGCAGTGGCATCGGAGAGACAGGAGGAGAGCGGTTGACGGGCATAATCATTCACCACACCAGTAACGTTATACCAGGCAAGCAGAGACTATCTGTTGTTATGCTATATCTTATCGCAAGATTCCGGACTTACATCAATTGAGTTATAATTATTCTCCTTTAGTTGTGTCAGCTCAGATTATGAATGCATGAATAATTAATTAATTACTTACTCACTGATGAAGCTTCTTTCTACATCCGGAACCACAGTCAGCTTCCCAGTTTTGCGCTACGAGTACAAGGCGTTCAGGCACTAAGTGGAGGTAACAGTAGTCCGACGCTACTGATGAGTCGGCGTGACGTAGGCAGGCGCAGGTGGGGCGTGACATGAAAGTCCGCAGCAGCGAGTACCAGGAGCGCAGATAGTAAGCGGCGGCGGCGGTCGGCGCACACGTAAAGGCGGCGCGCAGCGCTTGCGGCGCGCGCAACGAGAACAGCAATACCTCGGGGCAGCTCACACACAGTGGGTACCCGTGTATGTGCAGCGTTGGTGTGCGCGCGTACCGTGTTAGCATCCGCCCCGTAAACTATACTCCTTTGAATTATGCACTCCTATTTTTTAGATCAGAATAAACTTGGATTTTTATTGTTAACTAAAATTTAAATAAAACTGTGCGGGGTCTATTGCACGTCTGCTCGTGTTCGAGGTCCAGGGGGAAGGGGAATAATTATATCGGGGGCAAAATTCACAGAGGTGGGCTAACGTCACGCTCTTCAAAAATATTTTATATCAAATAAAATATTAACTCTCTAACGATTTTGTGTTATTCTCAATCTCTCTCTAACGATTCGCAAACGATTCAAAAAATAAAATTACGTCAAAGTCCATTTTTGAGGGAAGGGGGGCCAACTTCACACGAAAAATTAAAATTGTTTTTACATAAAAACGAATTACTCTCTAACTATTTTTCTTTTCTCTCTAACTCTCTCAAACGATTAGCACTAATAAAAGTTCATAATAATGAAATCATGCGGCTAACTTCACCGAGGTGCAGCTCTGTGCAAGGAAAGGAACTAATCAAAGAGTAAAGTAACTAGTTTCGTTCTATGTATTATTTAGTCCATAGAGTAAAGTAATATATAGGGTAATTTAGTCTGTACAACGCAATGGTGCAACGTAACAACGTTATTTCTCTAATGGCGAATTTCACCAAACTTTTAAACCGAATATAAGTCTTATCCTGCGCATAAATTTTAAATTTTTGACAGTTTTTCCATACAAAAACTGTCAAACGTCAATTTTATTCCCCGGATAAAAGATATCTGACTTTGATAAAATCAGCCCTTAGTAGTCTCAAGTAGTCTGTGCGTTCGAGATCGATTTTTCATGGTCGCATCTCGATCTCTAAGCAGTCTGTGCATGGTCGCATGCTAAAGGTCCCGTAATCTTCTAAGAAAAAAACTAAGACATACGAATGACAGCGGGAAAATGATATACGACGTTTGTACCCCCCTCTGCAACTTCTTCATGCCCCTGTGTCGCCTGTGGCTACCGGCTGGTCCGCCATCTTGTTGTTTGTTGACAGTGACATTGTTGTATGTCGGCATTCGCGGTGAACACAAGTTGTTTTTCGTGGTGATTCCGATATTATACATTATTTTTCTTTCTCCGCTAATTACGTTGAGTTGAGCACTAGTTCCTCCGTATTAGCGTCGAGACTTCTTTCATAATGCGCTATAACAAGTGTTGTGTACCGGGCTGTAATACTAGGCGACAGGACGCTGTAATGTTACACAAGTTCCCAACTTGTGAAAATAGACGCAATAAGTGGTTAGATTCTATAAACTGTGCTTCCCTGCGTGTTTTGAGTGTGGTTGAATTGGGCAAACAATGTGTGTGTCATAAACATTTTGAGGCAAGGTTTCTTACCCAGAAATCACGTCTTTTGATGCAAGCTTATCCTACTTTGTTCACTGAACATGAAACCTCTACTGGAGTTCCAACACATTCTAATTCAGGTAATTGTCGGATTGCTGAAGTATACTACACTCTTATGGTGAAAGTTTTAATGCATACTAGCCGGTTAAAAACGATCTTGTCACAAACCAGTCTTTATTCAAATCCATTCACCTGATACTTTGTTTGTAATTGGTTAGTAAACATCAAAACATTCACTTTCACATTTTATAAATTTCTAGATGTAGTTGCTGTTAGCTGTTTCAGTAATGAAAAAATCATCATCAATATTCTCCTGTCCTTATCCCAATTTATTTGTGGTTGGTGCAGCAAGTCTTCTTCCATACATTTCTATCTATATTTAGATTAACTATAACAAGCAAGTCATTTCTTATAAACAGTATCTGCTCTTATACAAGTTGCCAAAGTCGGTTACAGAACTTAGCGATGGTAAGTTCAAAACCCACATCAAACGTGTCCTTATCAAAAAAGCATATTATAAGATTAAAGACTATGTTGAAGACAAGGAAGTTTGGCAATAATTCCTTCTGCACATGTGGTTTCCCTGGTACCTTATAAACAGCATAATTATGTAAGAGTCTATTAACTGCTCCCAAATTACCATGTTCATTTTCTTTACATTCATCCTTGACATAATCATTGTATTTGACATTATACAAGAGTAACCGTGGAGTTTCTTGGCGGCTCTTCTCCATAGGAAAAACCAATTGGAACTGTGCACTTAGCTTCTGACATTTTATAAGAGTCCATGTAGGCTTATGTGAAATAAAATATTTTGATTTTATCAGCCAGCATCTCAGTATTCACCCCTCTCTAGCCATATCATATTTCTCACAATCCACCCACATCCATGCTGCTCTGGGCTTTGGTAAGGTTTTACAATAGGCTGTCTGCTTGACATCAATCCAAATAACTTACAAAATGGTAACTAACTTGTATTATGTATATTTTTCCAGAAAATCAGAACACAAGCTCTGAATTTGAACACAATTATTGCCGCACTCTACATGTAGATCACAATTATGCTGCTTCTAGGCCTACAGGTTGGTGTTAGTTTTCAATACTCCGTGTGTTAGTTATTTTGTTTATAGAAATATATATATATTGTACGTAAAATATGCCCATTGACGTGGAGTTGTGATACCAGCCCGTATTACCTATAGAAATATATAAACTGTTGTTCACAAATAGATAAGCCCAATTGTGTCCAGCAAGTCACAATCTTTGTGTTTTAGTCATGACAATGATACTGTTGGCAGCTATACCTTGGCGGTCACAATACAAAGATACTTGAAAAATTTAAAAGCTGACTTTTGAACTAATTTTAATCTACATTGTTTCTCTTTCAGAATCACCTCTTTTAAGGGCACCGCTCGCAAACGTTAACATCAATGTTATGCAACCAGCCTTGTCTTATTCATCAGCTATGGAAATTGGTAGGTTAAAATAGATTTTAAATTTCATTATAGTATCTAAATAATGTTTTTTTTATGACTTGACATAGCAAATAAACATGAAACTTGAAAACTGCAATAATTATGTATGCTTCAATAAATGTTTTGCATGTATCTTTCAGACCCTGTTCCTTCCACATCAAAAGCACTCTATACTGAGTTCTGCAACACTCAAGAACCTTTTTCATCAAAGGACGTTTCTTTGGAACCTAAGTCAGCTACCGCCTCAGTAACTGACTTGGGTCAGCCAACTCCAAAGAAAAAGAGAAGATTTGACACCAAGTATCTCACTCCAACGTGCAAGGAGCTTTACATGGAGTACAGAAAATCAAGGAAATTGCTTAGTTTTCATCGTAGAGCCAAAAAAGCTCAAAAATTTTCGAAGGAACAGACATTCCAGAAACTGACTGCAAAAATGAATCCTGCAGCAAAAAGCATATTGTTAATGCAAATTAAACAATGTACAAAAAACAAAAAAGGTAGAAGATTCACGCAGGAAGAAAAAATAGTGTCACTGGCAATTCAGAAACAAAGCCCTAAAGCATATAAATTTTTACAAAAAATATTTATATTGCCATCTGAAACCACATTAAAAAAAATGCTAGCTAAATTTGTTATTGGACCTGGCATAAATTCACAGATATTTTCATCAATAAAAGAAGAGGTATATAATCACACCATTAACTAATATCTGATCATAATTTATGATCATCTGTATGTTTTATCAGAATGCAGTGAACAAATAAAAAATAATTATTAATATTTTCAGGTATCCAATTGGAAAGAAGAAAAAAAGTACTGTTCAATTTTATTTGACGAAATGGCACTAGATACAGCAATTACATATCTGCAAAAAGATTTTATTAATGGTTTCATTGACCTGACAGAACGTACCAATGACTTTGCAGATCATGTACTATGCTTCATGATAAAAGGTGCTATATACAAATGGCAGCAAGCAATAGCTTATTATTTTTGTGAAGGCGCTACAAAAGCGATTGAGCTTAAAACAATACTGAAAATAATTGTGGAGGCAGTTGGAGAGACTGGTCTGATTCCAATTGTTTTAATATCAGACCAGGGTACAGCATTCCAGTCGGCCTTGAAAAGTCTTCAGCAGGACACTAGAAGGGACCAAATACTTGCTGAAGAAAACATTGGTAATTAGTTTTTATTTATAAATACTCCTGTACTAATGAAATTTTGGATAAATTTAGCACATCATAGTGATGTAACAAATATTCGCAACTTGATGTGCCCACATTAGCGGCCTCACTGTACCTAGAGTCTGTTTCATCAAATAGTTCCTAATGTTGGCTCCACTGTTGTAAGACCAATAATGACCAATACGAATACGCTACGGCACTACCTACTAGGTCCGTTTTATAAATTTAACAGTTGAGCCAAAAGTATGGCATAGTGCGTTTCATCAAATAGTTTCTTAATATTTGATGAAACGCACTATGGATGCATTTGTTGTTGGTAGTTTTTAATGACAATACCCCTTTGCGGCCGTGTAAAAAAGAGATTTGTGACATTCATTATTTCCTCATCATAGAAGTACTTAGTATAAGATGCTATTTACTATTTTGTTTATCAAACCATTTTTTGTATTTCAGATGATACAATCCACATAGGCAGTTATCAACTAAACATCATATTTGACCCACCACATCTGATAAAAGGAATCCGAAATAATTTTTTGACCAAAAATATTCAATTGGATGGTACTATAGCAAGATGGTCAGACATTGTTGATGTGTACAAAATGGACTGCCTACATGCTGAATCACGCTTGCTTCATAAGCTTACGGATGAGCATGTTATACCAGAAAAAATAAAGAAAATGAAGGTAGGTTATTTATATAAATTATAATTGTTACGGTGGATGCGCCAAGGTAGCCCGCGAAAGGTGGTCAGCAATACAATTCTCTAAGTTCATGTAAGTGCATTGAATGATTATTTCATGAAATCATGACATTTGGCACTTTCATGAACTTAGAGAGTTGTATTGCTGATTCTAATGTTTATAATTCTGTAAATCCATATTTGTTACGACAGCTAATAATATTTAAATCAACAAACATATAACCTGATGCTGACCTACAAATTGAAAAAAAAGTAAGAAAATTTAAATTTCGCGGGCCACCCTAGCGCATCCACCTTAAGAATCATTACTATTTTGCAGGTGATACTGTCCTTCATGCGTCTATCAGTATCTAAATTGTGCCATTGGTTTATTATATTTTTTAACTTATGTTGTTATCTTTTCAGGTTAGAAATTGTGCCCAGGTTTTTAGTCACACAATGGCCAGTGCTTTGAAATACACTACCTCATTTTGTAAGTACCTATTTATTCACTCTCTTTCCCTCTATAATATAGATAGTTACCTAGTTTAATCCCTGACAAATCAGTTAGGATTTCTACGATTTAAATCATTTTTTTTTTCTATTTATGACTTTTAAGCCATTGCAGTGGCAGTTTTATCATATCTTATCTGATAGACATACAATTCATATAATATGTTAAAGTAATAAGTATCTACTTTTTTTCTAGCGCATTATATAGATGGCAAACCAGTGAGCAATACAATGTCAAATACGTCCCAAGTAGTGACCTTCCTGGACAATCTATTTGACAGTGTGAATGGAGCCAGCACTTTCTCTAAGAAAAGTAAAGGAAAGGAATTACGCTCCACCGTTACGAAAACGTCCCTTCATCACACATTTTGGCGAGAAGCTATCGAAAAATTCCAGCAAATGAAATTTATTGATAAAAAATCTAAAGAAGTTACTGTACCTAGTATTAGAAACTGGCTTGTAACTCTTAGAAGTTTTCAGAGACTGTGGCAATTTTTTGAAGAAAAAAATATAAAAATAATGCGCCCTAGATATTTCAATTCGGATGGTCTAGAAAATTTTTTTGGAAGGGTTAGGGCGTATAATTCGAGGAATAATAACCCAGATTGCCACAGTTTCACAAATACTTTTAAATCGTTGCTGATAACAGGATTCATAAAATTTCATTACAATTCATTTAATTGTGAAGATGAATCCTGTTATCAGTTTCTAAAAATGCAATCACTGTTTGAAAGAAATGTTAATATTAGTGAAATTTTAGACAGTGATACTGATTTAGAATCAAATAGTCCTAACAATGACTCTGTAAACCTTTGCACTATGGCGAGACGTGAACGCTTGAATATTCATGCAAGAGCTTACACTGCCGGCTGGGTAATAAGAAAAATATTTAAAAAATCTAATTGTCGGCAGTGTAAGAAAGACTTAACTTCAAATGAATCGGATGTACATAGATGGGTGTCCCAAAAAGAGTACAAAAATAATAAAAGGGGATTAATATATGCATCCGAACATTTTGTAATGCTTTTTGGCACAATATTTAAAGAAACGAATCTATTTTTGGACTCAAATGCACATAAACACAACCTCGCCACCAAAATTCATAATATAATACGAAACAAGTGTGCATTTGAGTTCATTTCGTGCCAAAAACATAAAAATGATATCATTCAAGCATTCATTTCTGTAACTACAAAATTAGCCATACATAATTGGTGCAATATAATTAACAAAATATTAAAAGGTACAGACATTGTTAGACTGGAAAACTCGAGTAGCAAGCCGGTTATGCAAGCAAAAGCATTAAGAAAATTTAAGAAAAAACTGAAGAAAAATCCCAATAAATGATTATTTACTGAAAACATCAAGTCTTTTAATTTGCCTTTTCCTTCTTTTTAATGAAAAAATAAAATAAAATGGGTGGTTTCTATAGCGTATGTAGCTGTATAATGCATACCTTTGCCTACATTAGCCAATAATGAGAAATGACAACAACTGTCATGCATCATTTTCCCCTAACCAATCAGAAGCGAGTAGCTGTGTCCAGTATGTTTTGTATGGGAGTTGTGCATCTGAACGTTAGTTCTCTAGGTAGTCTGTGCATGCTAATTAGTCTGTGGTCGCGCGCATCGCGTGTGTGGTGTCAGTCACCTCCGTGAATTTAGCCGAACGATTTCATTATTATGAACTTTTGTTAATGCTAATCGTTAGAGAATCGTTAGAGAGGGTTAGAGAGAAAAGAAAATTCGTTAGAGAGTAATTAGTTTTTATGTAAAAACAATTTTAATTTTTCGTGTGAAGTTGGCCCCCCTTCCCGCAAAAATGGACTTAGACGAAATTTTATTTTTTTAATCGTTTGCGAATCGTTAGAGAGAGATTGAGAGTTACACAAAATCGTTAGAGAGTTAATATTTTATTTGATATTAAATAATTTCTGAGAGCGTGACATTAGCCCACCTCTGTGAATTTTGCCCCCGATATAATTATTCTCAACTTTTGGTAATGCTAATGGTTAGAGTATCGTTAGAGAGAGTTAGAGAGAAAAGAAAAATCGTTAGAGAGTAATTAGTTTTATTTATCAACGATTTTAATTACTTTTGTGACATTGGCCCCCATTCCCGCAAAAATGGACGTAGATGTAATTTTTTTTTTTTAATAGGTTGAGAATCGTTAGAGAGAGATAGAGAGTTAAAAAAAATCATTAGAGAGTTAATATTTTAATTGATATTAAATTATTGCTGAGAACGCGTTTTACCCTAGGACCTGAGCAGGTTAAAATTTAGAAACGTGCCGCCTCGATAGGGGATAGGGGGGGGGGAGAGGGGGGAAGGGTTAGTAGATCCCCCCACTCCGCCCTGCCGGAGATACAAAGTTTTTTTTAAATATGACAAATCTCTTATATGCTGGGGCCACACCAACGGATTATCGCGATAGACGTTAACCGTTGGTGTACTACACTACGACTTACCTCGAGAATTTGTCAACGGCATTTACATTGACGTTTGACGTTGGGTGATTGATAACTCTGGTGGCGGCATTTTAGGCAGGTCAAAGAGATTTACCGCGAGAATTATTGCATTGAATGAAGCGGCCACACTTACGTTTCTCTTTGTTCACCGTGAGCGCGACGCGAGTAGTACCGTGAGTAGTAGGTACTACTGATACATGACATGATGCAGAGGGACGTTATAGTTATGAGTGGTAAAGTTGTGTATTTGATTAACGATCATTTAACAGTGATACCTGATAAGAATACGAAATATTGTTGGTAGTTTCAATTTGATTCGGTACTTACAGTGCATCATTTATGCTCAAAACACACAAAAGGTGGGTGCTTGTCGGGAGCTGGTCGGGTCTTTTTTAACCCACCGACGGAAAAAGAGGAGTTTTATAAGTTTAACGTGTGTGTCTGTATGTTACATCGTAGCTGCCAAACGGCTGAACCGATTCTGATATTTTTTATTTTGTTTGAAAGGTGACTTGATAGAGTGTTCTTAGCTATGATTCAAGAAAATCAGTTCAGCCGTTTGAAGATTATCAGGTCTTTTCAGGTTGATGAATGGATGTGAGCATCTTCCACAGGTCAAATCGATTCGAAAGGACATGTCCAAAAATGGTTTTTTATTATTCAATAATTCTTACCAGGATAAGTTAAATATATTTGGATAGACATCCCAAAAAGTAGTAGCTCTAACTGTATCATGCATTTTTAAGGATTACCAATTTTGAGAAAAATCGTTTTTTAATTTATTTATTTATTTTATTCTTATGTACACACAGTAAAATACAAAATAGATATGACATAGTTAAAATATGAGTACAAAGGTACTGCTTATTTCTTAGGAAATAATTAATTTAGTGTTAGTTTACTCCTAAAACGAACAAACTTTTCTAATTATCAAGGCTAATAAAGTGAACACACCCCAGAAAATAACAAACTTTTCAAAATTGACACATGGTGTACTGTCATTACAGTCAATCAATATTTTGTTGTAAAGAATATGACAATGCAAACAAAAATTCTAATCTAGTTATTTACTTTATGTACCATATTCTGAAATAAGATAAAATAGGATATTTTCAGTCAAAAATGTGTAGCATAATTCTTTTAGACCTCTCTTTAGATTATAGCTACTAGGAATCTATAAGTGCAAGAAGTGCATGTTTCAGCATAGTCCACAGGCTTAGCAGGAGTAAATGATAATAGTACCTACCTACTGATCAAGAACATTTTTTTAATTACGATGGAGAATTCCTGTTTTATGACTTAGAATCGAGATCGGAAGTGGATGAAAAGCCTTTCAACAATTATGATATTTAAAACTGAATAATATGCTTTGAATGCAAGTGTTACAGATTTTTTATGAAATAAAACTTTTTTTTTTAGTTTTAAATAATGATTTATTGATTTTCTTCATTTTCAATGTCTTCTCTTAATAAAATACTGTCGAGAAACTGAGCAGGTGGAGATATATAATTTTGATGCCGGCCCATCCAAGATACCAGACAATAATGTAATACACTCTATAACTATAGTGGTGTGAGTCCTCTGATCAAAGCTGTCTCATGTGATGACGAAATGCCTGGTATCTTCACTAACTTCTAGGTACAGTAAAAGTACCGTTCGGCTGAATATGTTGTCCATAATAGTGTTTAATCTAAAACGCGTTCTCAGAAATAATTTAATATCAATTAAAATATTAACTCTCTAATGATGTTTTTTAACTCTCTATCTCTCTCTAACGATTCTCAAATTATAAAAATAAAAAAATTATATCTACGTCCATTTTTGCGGGAATGGGGGCCAATGTCACAAAAGTAATTAAAATCGTTGATAAATAAAACTAATTACTCTCTAACGATTTTTCTTTTCTCTCTAACTCTCTCTAACGATTCTCTAACCATTAGCATTACCAAAAGTTGAGAATAATTATATCGGGGGCAAAATTCACAGAGGTGGGCTAATGTCACGCTCTCAGAAATTATTTAATATCAAATAAAATATTAACTCTCTAACGATTTTGTGTAACTCTCAATCTCTCTCTAACGATTCGCAAACGATTAAAAAAATAAAATTACGTCTAAGTCCATTTTTGCGGGAAGGGGGGCCAACTTCACACGAAAAATTAAAATTGTTTTTACATAAAAACTAATTACTCTCTAACGAATTTTCTTTTCTCTCTAACCCTCTCTAACGATTCTCTTACGATTAGCATTAACAAAAGTTCATAATAATGAAATCGTTCGGCTAAATTCACCGAGGTGTGTCAGTCTCTAGACTCTAGCAGTGTTGCCAACTTAGTGGAATTTCCACTAGATCTGGTGGTTTAGACTTACCTTTTAGTGGTCAAATTTTGGTTTTAGTGGCTAGTGGATTTTTCTAGTGGCTTTGGTTGCTTCAGTTAGTGGTAAGGTACGAAATTCAACCACTAGCACGATTAACATATTTTCGGGAAATAACTCGAACGTTTACGTTATAAGTGTATATTTTTTTTATGTGTAGGCAATACTCAGAACTAAGGTGGTTGTTTTCAGGGATCCCCCGAAAATAGTTTGTCAATTTCTTGAATAATTTTGATTATATTATACTTTATTTGTATGATAACTGGGTCAAGTTTGATTTGAATTAAAAACGTTTGTTTTCTATGCATGCACAAAAATATAAATACAACGGACAGTACAGTACAGTTCGGAGTTCGCGTTGGATGTTTTACTTGTTTTGGTCTATTTTGTAAAACGAATATGCCTAAACCACAGTCCACACACCGATTCTTCCGAAGATGATTGACTGTAAGATTTTTTTTTTGTTCTTATCAAAAATAAACTATAATTTTATAATAAAAAATACAATAATATTGTTTTATTTTCAAATAATATTTAGGTATTATCTGTCTGGCATAATATGTTAGTGGTTTTTTTGGTGGTTTGAGGGATCGCCAAAGAAGAATGGCAGGCTAGTATGGAAGTTTAGTACCGCTGTTAATTTTCGTGTTTTGTATAGTTTTTATATTTAGTCGATAGATAATATCATCAATAAATAGATTATAAATTATCCGATTTTTAGAAGTTAGGGTTCAAAAGTTATTTTACTTTATTTTATGTATGAGAGGTTACATTTTGAGGTAGATAAGTATATTGTAAGATGACAGTTGATTGTCAAATGTGGTTGTTTACAAACTAAAACCTACTTAGTCACTATTATTCCTTTTATTCCTCATATTTAGTCTGTGGTTGATCCTGTCGACGTTAAGAATAGCCAAGATGCTCACCGAGTTTTATAGACTATTGCTAATAATCCCTTATCATTATTCATGGGTACCTCGAAAATGCATTCATATTTTACGTAAATAAGGTGCATACTATCTAAACCTTTTTTTAATAATATGTTGTATAGTTTTCAGTAAAATAAAACAATAGTTTTGTTTAAAAAAGCTTTTATTTTAATGCATTCAAAATGTTCGCAAAATCACTTCATCTAAGAAGGGAGCAGGTCGCGTCATACCCACATGGAGAGCATAACTCAAGTACCAAATGATACTCAGTACATGCGAGCAGCACCCCACAGTTCAACGAAACAATTACAGCAATAACTTAATATTGCTTCCCGACCATTCATATTATTTCCACAATCGGATAGTGTTGACCAGGCCCTCACTCTCGTCTCTTAGAGCGTGCCGTCTCATGCGAGACAAACTCAGGTTGCAATTAATGCACTGTACACTCGACATCTCGTCGAAATCCAACACACTATGCACAAGAATGAAATTGAGCGTCCTTTCACAATTGTCACAACAATACCACTTATTAAGCGTCCATTCGCAAAGTAACGCCAACAATATCAATCGCTACGGAGGAAAAATGCTCAACTCAGCGTATCAACGTAATCAAAAACACTTAAAAATGCATAAACGGATTCACACACAGCAATTCAATAAAACAGCAAAGAAGCCATTGACAAGTGACAGATGATTTTCTTGAAATATCATTTCATCAACCATTATATGGTTTTATTTTACACATGGCTAGTTTTGAAAATGTGCATTGCGTTTTGTTGTCAATAAATTAACGTTTAGTTATTTAATTGTTATCATTTTTAAAATCCCTTTTTTTAAACGTTTCCAAAGTTCTAAAAATATAATAAATACGTAAAAAGAATTACTTTAAGGTCCTTTATAAGTGCTGAATGTCTTATAGCGAAACACCAACTAAAGTTGGCGGTACCAAATCTGCCGTTCTTCTTTAGTGGTTTTCTGGTGGGTTACTATACCACAACTAGTGGTATAGTTAAAATAAAGTTGGCAACACTGGACTCTAGGTAGTCTGTGGTCTCTAGGTAGTCTGTGGTTGGTGTTTATCATAGATTACTATTATAATTTAGATAGGGTAGTGTTTATTCAATAAGTGTTTTGGTGATTAATCATCGGTTAGTGAATGCATCTTAGATTATAATCGAAGGGATGCATATTCATTTACATAATAAATTCTTGTAGATAAATTTGCATGAAATAATATCATAATACTTTTTTTTGTCAAAGAAAAATGGTTGCTCGTTTCGTCAATATAATCTTATTTTTGACTATTTTTATGTGGATGGATATTCATTTGTACTTAGTACTTATTACAAAGGTAGTTTTAGAAAATATTTACACAAAATAACATCAAAATACCTAAGTTATAAATAAAATTATACTTTTTGGGCCGTTGAAAAACCGTTGGCTTGAGTCTTGATTCGAAAATTTTGCTATGAATCGACTATATAATCTACAGAATATGTAAAGCTCTTAAACTAACTTTATTAGGTGCTAAAAATAACAATTTTCAAAAAACATTTTTTGTTAAAAAAAGGTGAGGAGTTTGTTATTCAACAAATAACGTTCGTAAGTTCCTAACAATATAAAATACAGGTCGCGTTACCTATTACCATTCCTAATCAAAACTTCGGATAGGTACGATTATCGACTTTCAGTGAAAAGAAATAAAAAAAGATATTCGATTTATGTATTTATCGTCCGTACTCAGACCAACATGTTGGTCTGAGCGTCCGTAAAAATAAACAGGCTAATTTATTAACAGATAGATACGATTTTCGACTTTATATAATAAGAAAGAAAGAAGGATTTTGACTTGGTCATAATGGGACCACCTCGAGAGCATACAAACAAAAAAATATTTTTTATAATCGGTCCACAGTTGACGGAGAAATCGCGTAACAAACAAAAAAAACAACATGCAGTCGAAAATTGAGAAACTGCTACTTTGTGAAGTCGGAAAAAAACAATTGTCTGTTTGTATGTGACAGATTTAGTTGTGACGATGACGGTATCAGTAAAAAGATTATTTTCATGATACTTAGAAGTAATTAAAGAGTTATATTTCTGAAGTGTGCTGTGTTGACTATACAATTTAATCCAAAATAGTCTTGGTAGTGTCGTTAATTGTAAACGACACTACTGGTAGTGCGGCTGGTAGTGTCCTTGCCAATAAATGGCTCCGTCAGTAATCAGTAATCATCATTTATTGCATTCAATGTAGTGTACAAGATGTTACAATAATATTTGTTTCATACATTGACCCTGTCAGGGCACAGCAATATATACGTATGTTTTGGCATGCTACAGTACATAATAAATGTAAATGAATGAAAGAAACCCACAGTGCAGAAAGACAATAATAACATTTTTAACATAATGATAAAGTATTGGTAAACAGTTATTTGGTCATAATTTCCATTAATAGTTAAAATAAGTTAGACAATTAAAAATAATCAAATAATTATAACTATAATCATAAAATAACATAGGCAATGTCAACTAGAATAATAGTAGTAAGTCAACAATAGTCAGTGATGTATATAATAAGGATTTGAATGTCAAAATTTATCGATCGTTATCGTCCAAGAATTCCCTTAACAATAATAATAATCATAAAGCTTAATGTCAAACCAGAATAATAGTATTAAGTCAAAAATTGTGAATGTTATATTTATATTATGAATTTTAATGTCAAAATTTACTTATCATTATCGTCAAAGAATTCCTTTAGAGTGTAGTATGATTTTAGTGTAAGGTGTCTTTGAAGGCTGGTTTTGAATTTATTTTCGTACTCTATGTCTTTAATTGAGTTTGGAAGCTTATTATATATTTTTACGCACATGGCTAGAGCTCCTGAATGGAACATACCTAATGTGGAGCTTGGTAGGGCTAATTCATTCTTGTTTTGGCGCCTATCACTGCGACTTCACGTCCGCTCCGTCTACCGTTTTTTACCCGACTGCCCCAGAAGGAGGGTAATGTGTTTCGAGAGTATATATTTATTTTTGTATGTCTAAACGGCTTGATGGATTTTAACATACGAGTTGTTGCTGCATTCCTGGACGTACAGCAAGCGTTCGACAAGGTCTGGCACCAAGGCTTGTTATTTAAGATAAAAAAACAACTGCCACATAACCTGTATGTATTATTGAAGTCTTATTTAGAAGACAGATTTTTCCGGGTAAAAATTAATGACGCGTACTCGAAATTCTACAATATCCAGGCCGGCGTACCCCAGGGTTCCGTATTGGGTCCAACTCTCTACCTTATTTTCACAGCAGACTTACCAATGTCAGAAGAAGTTCTCTCTGCCACCTTCGCTGATGATACGGCCGCCTTGTGCAATAGCAAAAACCCTCATATGGCCTCACTAATGCTACAAAATCACCTAGACAAAGTCTGTAAGTGGATGAGAGAATGGAAGATAAAAGCTAGCGCCAACAAGTCAACGCATGTGACATTTACTCTAAGAAAAGATGACTGCCCACCTGTTAAACTCGGAGATGACACTCTTCCACACGGGATAACAGCTAAGTACCTCGGCGTACATCTCGACAGGAAGCAAACGTGGAGATACCACATAACGAAAAAACGTGACGAGCTTAACATCCTGCTCCGAAAACTGAACTGGCTTGTAGGAAGAACATCACACGTCTCACTGGAAAACAAAGTACTCATCTACAAAGCAGCATTAAAGCCTGTCTGGACATACGGAATCGAGCTGTGGGGCTCTGCGAGGAACTCAAATGTGGAAATTCTCCAGCGGTTTCAAAATAAAGCTCTGAGAATTATATCAGATGCTCCTTGGTTCATGAAGACCTCAGAATTACACGAGCATCTACAAATCAGAACTGTAAAAGAGGAAATAGAACACAGGATTCACTCATATAAGCACCGAATAACATCACATACCAACACCTTAGCCATAGCCCTAAGTGAACCAACATCTATGAAAAGGCTCAAACGCCACCATATATGGGACTTTTTATTGAATGAGTTTTGAGAGGCAGATTCTTCGCTGGAAGAATGGACCTCAGCAGTCAATATCCGCACAACAAATCTGCTAAAGGTTTACAAGCGATTGCAAGATGAAAAAAAAAAAAAAAAAAAAAAAAAAAAAAACGAGTTGTTGTTAGGTTCGCCTTAATTATGGGCGTGATATAGGCTATAATTTTTTTATATATTTCATCTACAAACAAAAAAAAGGGAGGGGAAGGTTTAAAAAAAATTTAATAACAATATTGGTATAAAATAAAAGCTAGTAATGAGTTAATTCCACATATATAAATTAATAAAACTTATTTGGAATTTTGGTATTACAGGCGGGGAACAAACAAAAGTTACACCATATTTCAGGTTATTGGTTTGGCCTGTAATACCAAAATTCTACAGATTATAATGCTTGTTTTTCTCTTTTAAGATATGCGTTTTTGCATACGGGTTTTTTGTTTTTTAAATAATTTATTTTATTTTTGGTCTGAGGTTTGCCTAAATTGCAGGTGTCCGGGTTGTTGGGCTTTTGGTCAACCTTCCCCGAAGTCAGACAAAACTCAAACTCTCTTTTGTAAACTAGAAAGTTACTTCTACCTATAAATTATTTATAAATGATATGGCAGATTATTTGACATGAGGGCCAATTTTCTTACTTATAAAACATTCACTTATGTTGCAATCTGTCGAACTTGTGAAAAATGTTAGTAAATTGATGGTTTTTTGACAGATTGCGAATGCAATGGTTTTTTTTTTTTTTTTTTTTCAAATATCTGTGACTGTAAATGTTCTAAGGAATTGATGGTCTCAAAATACCCTAGAGTAATGTGATTTATCAAAAACCGGCCAAGTGCATGTCGAACCACGCACAATGAAGGGTTCCGTCTTTGAGATGAATTTATCCAACAAACTTAACATTGTAGTTGAAAAACTTAATCTCGGAGAACATGGTTTTGCACCTACAAATTTAAGTTTGTTGATTATTACTCGGTAACTTGTGGAGCATGCTTAGCTGTGATAGTTTCCTTTTAATTTCGTTACATACTAAACTTCTGCCATAATTTTTTTCACTTATACAATCCAAAACCAACCATTTAGCTGGCGGGGACACTTGACAAAAATGAGCACTTTAAAGCTTAATATTTTACAAACGGATCCCTGAATCAAATGACAAACTTCCATTATTTTTAAACGACTTTTCCAATGATACCCCACACCATGGGATTGACGAGAAAAAAAAAATCCCCACTTTACGTGTAGGGGAGGTAGCTTAAAAAAAAAATGTTTTACGATTTTTTTTACCACTTTGTTGGCTTGATTTATATGTATATCCATTCCATACCAAATTACAGCTTTCTAGTGCCAACAGTCTCTGAGCTAAGCCTCGGACAGACATAGCCTTAGTAATAGGGTCGTGTTTTACCCTTTGGATACGGAACCCTAAAAACATGTTGTTTAGGTGTATATCATAGATCTTACTAGATAGCTGCATGCACTAGATAACAGCAGAATTCAGGAAAAGACTAAATTTATTCTTTTAACATGACCAATGCTACATTTCACATTTTGTAACATGCCATCACACTCCTATGCATGAGACTAATTTATGGCAATTGATTTTTATATAATACGAGTATAGATAGAGATGGCATCCTGTAGCGTGACCGGAGATGGGGACACCAGTCCAGACTTCGACGACATCCTCATGGATGAGGAGGACGAGGATGTCACGGACACGGAACTGGAGCCCGAATCAGATGAGCTGGAGTACGTTGAAGAGGAGGAGTACCTTGTTGAGGAGGCCGAGATGGCGGTCGAGGCTGACTCATACGAGGTAAAATATGTACTAATATTATGAACTAGCTGTGCCCGCGACTTCGTTCGCATGGATGTCGGAAAACAATAATATGTCGCTTAGAAAAGTTGTACCTTCATTTAAAAAGGGGGAATCTTTCGACCAGGCCTGGTGATTTTTCCTAGTAAGAAACTGCCAAAAAACATGTGTTTTTATTTAAGAAAATGCTTCTCTTTATAAAATATTAGCGGTGGAACCACCTGGAGCGTACACAAAAAAGTTGCTAGGGTTGCTCACACGCGAAAAAGCTACATAAAGTTGGCCGTGGGAAAAGCAACCAATACTAAGATCCACCCCCGCAACGGATAATGTCTGGCCCTGAGCTTTGTTAATGGTCATGGCGTAACACAGGCTGACGGGGAATTGCACACGCTTAAAACTAAACGGGAAATTATTGGGAATGAGAGGAATTCTTGGAATAAAAACAACATCACCGGCGCCGCAACCTGTTAAGATTTCGGCTTCGATGACGTTTTGTTGGTGATTGGTGACTATGAGCCGAGTGCCGTTGCAAAGTTTGGGAGGACTTAAATTTCTGAGAAGAATTATTGGCACTCCGACTTTTAAACAAATTTTGTGTGCTGAAAGACCGGGTGTGTTAAGGGATTCTAAGAACTCTACTGGATAGTGTGTGGCATCTTCTTCTTCGGGAACCGTATTTATCGATGTATATTGTTGACTTTCCCCAGAAACGTGCCAATATTTGTGTATTTATTGCTGTCCGATAGTCGAACAAATCAAATCAACCATAAGGCCTCTGCCTCGAATCTTGCGGGCAGCGGGGCGGCGGCGGCGGCGCGGGCGCGGCAGGATCTTATGCGTAAAATCAAATGGACCGGTTCTCGAAAACAGCGGCGCGGCAGCGGCGAGGCGGCGGGCAGCGAGCGGTGCACTCCATTCAAACGGTGACCGCCCGCGCGTCTGCATTGCAGTGTTGTTGCCCACAATAAATTGAGCGTTAGGAATAAATTTGAATCAAAAAGATGTTGCCGCCATTGTTCAGACATTTCTTTCGCGAATAAAAACAAATATCTCGACGACAAAATCGTGAACACAACACTACGCGGCTATAGTGACGCGCGATCTGCCCGCTAGTTTCGAGAACGGGTCTTTGATGCCCGCACCGCTCCCGCGCCGCCGCCGCCGCCGCCCCGCTGCCCGCAAGATTCGAGGCCGAGGCCTTACACATACACACGCCAACAACGATCGAATCGAATGAGCGGTGGTCACGAATCATACGAACAAATTACGAAGTATAGTACAGTTCGATTCAAACTTAATGGCGGCTCTGAACATGAGGCGAGTCGCTGCGCAGTAACAATTTCATGTGACAGCGGGGGTGAGGGGTGGGGTACTGCGCAGCTAAAAGTTAACTTCCGAGCCGCCATCCGCCCCGCTGCCCGCAAGATTCGAGGCCGAGGCCTTACACACGCCAACAACGATCGAATCGAATGAGCGGCGGTCACGAATCATACGAACAAATCGGCCATGAGGCGAGTCGCTGTACAGTAACAATTTCATGTGACAGCGGGGGTGAGGGGTGGGGTACTGCGCAGCTAAAAGCTAACTTCCGTGCCGCCATTAAGTTTGAATCGATCTGTAACGACTCGTTTCTTGACTTCTTAATTTGAACCTAATGAACGAAACCAACCAAAATAACAAATCAAAACCAATCAGATCATAGGAGTGAGGCGTATTTATCGTCACAGATAGAAATCACAGATATTATAAAATAGCAGATAGCAATTGCTCCTAACGATAAAAAATATCTGTTACTTAAAATCACAGATCCTCAAGACTGTAACTGTTAAAACTTCGGATACGATTTTCGACTTTAACGAAAAGAAATAAAGAAGATATTCAATTGAGTCAATACGTATTTATCGTCTGTACAAAAATCACAGGCTGTGATTTTATAAAAATCGTATCTATCTGAGATACGATTTTCGACTTTAAATCAAAAGAAATAAAGATGATATTCGATTGAGATACGTATTTATCAAAAATCACAGGCTGTGATTTAATAACAGATATTTGGATCTGTTATTTTTTTGTCACAGTCACAGTGATCACAGATATCGTGTTTCACCTGTTACAACCCATCTCTAAGATCAATACTTTCAACGAATGACAACCCAACCAACAATTTATTATTTATTTATTATTATTTATTATCGACACTAAAGAAGGCAAAAACAAAGATACCTTCACTAAAAATTATTTGGAATATCTGGGCGAAAGTCATTCTTCGACGGAAACTCTTAACACCGCGATTCAGAAAATGACATTAAACGAACAACGCCATCTATCGAGCACGAAATGATACTGTCAAAATATATGGGAAAACGTTCGAACACTCCGTAAGCTAAATAAACTATGTAGAAAAGTGAAAAATTAAAGAATAAATACCTATATTTTTTAAGAAATTAACATTTGTCACTATTCTTTCATGATTATCTAGATTTGAAAGATAGGTAGCGCCACCTATCGCACTAATACTAAACTAATAAATAAACAACGCATCTGGAAAATTTTAATTAATCTAACTTTAGAGTTATATTCTATACACAATGTATCGCGTTAAGTTTCCGCGCAAAGAAAATGACGGTCATATAACAACACACGATCTCACAAACCTAGTAATTAAGAAGTAAGTATCATTTCGCGTCAATAGATGTCGTTACGTGTATGTACATTACGTAATGAAAATTCCTTCTTGAACACTTTAAATTCATATATCTTTTGATATTTCGAAGCGATTGCGATGAAACAAAAACTAATTGAAACATCGAGTTACACACAATATTTGAGTATAAAAGTTAACCATATTGATTTCGTACTTTTTACGTCAAAGTGGAACAATCAAACTAAAGAACATACAAACAGACAAAAATTCCAAAAATGGTAGAAATGGAATCTGTTGGTTATTCTTGGACAACCCACCAACTTTTTTTTTTTTTTTTTTCATTGTACAGAAACGCCTCGTCTACAGATTTATTATATGTATAGATGTGAAGTTACTACTATGTCTGTACTGTACTATGTCTACTACTATATGTATATGTACATGTATATGTACTATGTCTGTATGTATGTACTGTGTATCTATACATATAAAATGCTTTGTCCTGAATGACTGAAATCTGACTAGACTGCTGATCGTAAACACCTGAAACTTGGAGGGTGTGTTCTTTATAAGACGTAGGCATCCAATAAGAAAGGATTTTCTGAAATTTTACCCCTAAGGGGGTGAAAAACAGGAGCAAAGTTTGTATGAAAAACTTTATTCCTTGAGTTTAATAGACTTGAAACTTGGCACAAATACGTATCCAAGTAAATTATAAAGTTTTTCATTTTTAGTTTTTCTAAACTACCCCATAAACGGGGATTGGGGGGATTACAGGGATTTTCTATAATCTACCCCTAACGAAATGGGTGAAATGGGGTAGTCTATCTACATACGCAAAGTTGGAAAAATACGTAATTATTGAAGCTAACTTAAAAACTACGCAAGCAAAATTAATATGGGACCACCTCTGAAGCATGACCTACCAAACAAAAAAAGAATCATCAAAATCGATTCATAATTGGCGGAGTAATCGTGTAACTTATACAAAAAAAAAAGTAAAAAAAAATAAAAAAAACATACAGACGAATTGAGAACCTCCTCCTTTTTGAAGAAGTCGGTAAAAATAGGTACCTCTCCTGTAAAATTTCATTAAAGTCGCTTACGATGTTCTTCTCTAACAGGCTCGATATTCGTGATGTTAGAGAGTGGCTTATCTTCCCTATTTTTACCCGACTACGGCGAAGAAAAAAGGAGGGTTATGATTTTGACCGGTATGTATGTATGTATGTTAGTATGTTCATCTGTTCCCTCCTATCCTCCAAACCACTTATCACAATTTGACAAATGAGGTATCGTTAGAAGCGTCGTGATTGTCCGCTGGTTATAGGCTATGTGAAGTCACATTAAATTAAAAATGGCGCCCTCTAGAGGACGTAAAGTGAGGAACTTAAAAAAAATATGGTTTAATCGTACCATGCTGGGTATCAAATGAAAGGGCTTAATAAGCACATTTCAAAAATATATATATAAAACCCCAAAATAATTTAAAAAAAATCAAGTAATAGTCGTAGTTGGGTTTTAGTTTTTATTACTTGATTTTTTTAAACTATTTTATAATATGACGTGTAAAAGTGATTTTAATATCCTATTTACAGAATAAACAATTTCATTTCTAAGCTGTTATTAACGTGCTTCCTACTCTTGTGTATTTCGTATTAATTATAAACTTTATCTTGCAATTATAACTGTTTTTTGTGAACTTTGTACTTTTATTAGGTCTAATCTAATGTTCTTAAAAGTATTTAATTTATCCAATCTCTTGCTTTTTCAGTGGAACGAGCCGGCACCGGCGGTCGCCGCGGCCCCAGTGGTCACCATCACGGCGATGTGGGACGAGAAATTGGACCCGTTGCCCGTGACGTGAGTAATAAAAAAGCAAATAAATAGTGTGTTGATAATACTAGTTTTCTGTATAATAAATAAAAACCTACTATTTGAAAGGTCAAGATCACCTCCGTCTACGCGGGCTCCTTTCACGGCTGCTGCGTTTGGCTTAGGCTCGCCGCCCGTTCTCCTGCCGTAAGTGTTAAAACTTGTATTCATTAGTCTTGTACCGTTTCTTCGCGATTTACACGTAATTATATTTAGGTACTATTTGTTGTCTCAGGTCCGATGTCGTCGTCGAGGGGGCCCGTGACACCGCTATGGAGGAGAACCACGTCTACCACCTCGCTGATGAACATCAGCTATTCCAGCAGGTGGATGAAGAGGCGGCAGAGCAGCCGCAGCAGCAGCGTCGTCCGCGGCGCGGCGGCGCAGCGCAGCGGGGCCGAGCGCGCACACGTGGGCCGCGGGGCCAGGGGCCGAGTGGTGGCTCCCAGTGGGTAAGAGGAGACAGATTGGTCGAGGTGAATGTGAATGACGATGATGTGCCTGAGGAATTGAGGGAGATGGTCATGCGTGTGGTGCGAGCGAGAGAAGAAGCGAGAGTGCGGGCAGATAGAGCGAGAAGAGTAAGACAAGAGAACGAGGACGAATGGATGGATGCGGATGACGGCGAGGTCGAGTCCTTCTTTGCTGCCGAAGGAACTTCCGGTCACTTTGAATGGTCACCCATGGGTGATTATCAAGGTGAGAGGGAGCAATTTCTTCCTCAGCAAACGGGGGCGGTTGTCGCATCCGAAAACGCGTATGGGGCGTTTAGGCAATACTGGGATGACGACATCATGTCGCACATCGTGACTGCGACGAACCAGTATGCCGCAGAGGTTGCTGGTTCGTCTGCTAAGTTTGCCCAAGATTGGTATGACACGAACATTCATGAAGTTTTTGTCCTATTTTCCTTCTGGATGATGCTCGGAATCATCCGAATGCCCTCTATCAAGTCCTGTTTCAGCGTCAACCCACTTTTGCAAACCAACGTCTTCAGAAAGATGTTTTCCCGTAATCGCTACGAACATCTTTGCCGCGCTTTTCACTTGAATAACAATAGTAGCAGACCGACAGACTCGACTGACCCTCTGTATTCTCTTGGTCCGATCTTAGATCATTTAAATACCCGTTTTCAGAAAGCCTACATCCCATCCCAAAATATTTGCATTGACGAATCCTTGTCTTTGTGGCAAGGTAACCCATCCTTCCGCCAGTACATCAAGACCAAGGCAGCCCAGTACGGAGTGAAGATCTTTGAACTCTGCGAGTCGTCCACGGGCTACCTTTGGTCATTCTTTGTGTACCTCGGTGCTGGCACTTCCCGTGATCCCGGTCTCCCATCCACTTTGCTGAAAAGCACAACCACCGTCCTCAAACTCATCCGTACTCTCCTTGACAAAGGTTATACTCTTTTTATGGGTAACTGGTTCAATAGCCCCCTACTGGCCAGGTTTCTGAAAACACGCAAAACCGACTGTGTAGGTACCTTGCGTGCTAACCGCAGCAATGTGCCTCCACTCATCTCGCTGTGTAATCTGAAAGATGGCCAGTTTGTAGCTCGTCATTCCGGTGATGTGGTGGTCTTGGCCTTTCAGGACAAGACGCGTAAGATAGCCACCATCAGTACCTACCACGGCGATTCACAAGGCCAGATGGAGGCGAAACCACATCGCCCAGCTCTGTACAAACCTCAAGTAGTTTTAGATTACTATAAGGGAATGGGAGTCGTTGATCGTAAAGATCAAATGCTGGAACCATACCTCCTGCAACGAAATAGAGGCCAAAAATGGAACGTCAAGTTCTTCAAACACCTGCTCAACTGCTCTATTATGAATGCCCGAATCCTTCTGCAGAATTCGGCGGCTGATTTCAAACAGCACATAGTGTTTCGATTGGAGTTAGTCGATCAAATTCTGCGGCACCATCTCCAACATATCCCGCGTAAGCTAATACCCTCCCGCCGTCCCGCGTCAAGCAGTTTAGGCCATCCATTGCCTCAGGTGCAACATCTCCCTATACAGACTGACGAACTGTTAGCTTCAGGAACGCAGCGGAAGCGTCGGCGCTGTACTTGGTGCACTCGGACGAAGGCCGTAGTTAAGCTACGACGCCAAACTTCGTTTGTGTGCTCAGTTTGTGAAGTCCCCCTTTGCCGGAAACCCTGTTTCGAGGAATACCATGCCGCTAGGAAGTAGTCCTGTTCCATTTTGAGCCTCTTTCGTTTCCAGTGTGACAGACATACAGTGACGACATTAGCAGCTTATTTAGTTTTTATTTATTTATATAGTTATAAATGTAGTATAGCTTGGTGGACATACAGACTGACTGACTTTTGTATTATCAGTGTCCATATAACCTTTACCACAAAGTCTAACCGACAGACATTGACACACAATTAGTAGAGTCATCCTTTTCTCGGTCATACAATCTGTTCTGTCTAAGCGCCGTGTTTGTGTGTGTGACGTGTGCTAGACTGGGGGCCATCAAAAACCGTAAATAATAACTTCAGCTAACTGCATTCAGGGGCTCTTTTTTTTTGTTTCAAGTTACACTCTGTATCATGTAATCATTTATTTATTAAAACTTTATGCACAAGTAAAAAAATATTGCAAAAAGGTGGACTAATGTCTGAGGCATTTTCTACCAGTCAACCTCAGGGTGATGCAGAGAAAAACATGTCAGGTGCAACATACGGGATAGTTATCTCGAAAAAGGATAAATAGTAATACATTTATACTTATCATGTTACCACATTATTATCAAGATTTGAATGTGTAATAAATGAATACCTTTGTACTTTACATAATATTGTACCCTTTGTACTTTACTTTTCTATTTTAGCCTGTTGCAGTTCTGCTGGTAGTTATTTTTTTGCGTAATAAATGAGCATTATATTGTACCTTTACCTTTGTACTTCATATCTTTCTATTTGTGTAATAAATGAGCTTTTAATTGTACTGTTTGTATATTTTGTATAGCTTTTTTCATTTATTTCTGTTTATTGAGACCTTAAAATAATGTAAAAATAAATAAATATGGGTGTAATCAGGTGTAATATACATTTCGTCTAGGGTCTTCAGGGAATACAGGCGTGGTGATGTTACGTGTTAAGTGATGGTCTCGGGCCTTCACTTTGTAATATTTGTATTAGTTTTGGGAATTTTGGATCAAAATGTAAAAATAAAATTAAAAACTTATTTCAAGAATATGGTTTTCTTTTTTTTTTCCTTAAACATAAACATGTATTTTAAAATTAAGGTTTTATTATTTGCCTCTTTCCCTACACCACTAGTAGTAACAGTATGTCCTATCAATACGAAATATCTTCCATTTCATTTAGATGTTTAGAGGTTGATGATATCTTTGTTTTTATCCATTCAAATGAGATTCGATTTGCAAGTTAGTATCAAGTTGTATGTGGATCTAAATATGATTTGCGGGAGTTGTATTGCTGATTCTTATTATTATAATTCTGTTAATCCATATTTGTTTCGGCCGCAAATCATTTAGATACCCTGCAAAATGCAAAAAACGCCCGTTTGTCATCGCCGCCAGCCGCGAGTGGATTTGACAACAACATTTTGAGCAAGCTTCACGTCTGTCACCGACCGATGGCGAGCCGAGTAAGGTCGCGAACTTAAAGACCGCGTACTTTAAGGGGGATGCGCTAGGGTAGCCCGCGAAATTCAAATTTTCTTACGTTACGTACGTACTCAAAAGTACGCGGTTTTTAAGTCCGCGAACTTACTCGGCTCGCTGTCAGTGACACAAGTGAAGCTTTCTCTGAATTTCACTGTCAACGCGGCTCGGGGCTCGTGGTGACAGACGATGAGCCAAGGCGGGCTACGAGCAAAAGTTCAAACCTGTTGGATCACTGACGAACTTACTCGGCGGTTTATAAGTCCGCGTACTTAGCATGCTACACGGGCGAGTTGGCTCACCGAGCCATAAGTGCACAGACGTGCGTACTTAAAGTACGCGGTCTTTACGTTCGCGACCTTACTCGGCTTGCCGTCGGTGCGGCTCTCGGCTCGCGGCGGTGACAGACGATGAGCCAAGGCGGGCTACGAGCAAAATTTCAAACCTTTTGGATCGCCGACGAAATTACTCGGCGGTTTTTAAGTCCGCATACTTAGCATGACACACGGGCGAGTAAGCTCGCTGAGCCACCGATTGGCTCAGCGAGCTTACTAGCCAATTAGAAACGGGTTTTGTCGACGGAAGACAAAATGACAGATATACAATCATAATCTGTGAAAATTGTGATTGTTGACTACGGTTTTTCTTTTGCTGAATGAAATGGCAGTATGGCATTAGTAAGTACTATCATTGGTGAAGCTTGACCCAAAGAGTAAAGTAATTTAGATAGCTTGACCGGGGTTATGCACCACAGACTGGTTGTACGTTGTTTTATAGAATTTCTTTCTTTGTGAAATATGTTTCATTCAAGTAAATAGTCGTTAAAACAATAATATTCGAAATAAAAATACAAGGACCAAATATTATATGAAACATTTTCTGCGAAACGACATTCTTTGAAATTTCTGTCTGCGAAACAAGGGAACACGACCACGGACTACATTAAGGTATGTTCTTATACTACTTTATTTAATGGGTATGTTTCGTCAGCGAGCGTCGTATCCTCACCGTCAAATATAAATTATACCTACGTTTTTCAATACATATTAACCATATATATTTCAAGGATTCAAACATTATTTTGTGTTTATTATATTTTTTTATAGGCTGTTCAGCGGTTTTGCCAGTGCTTTTAATTACACCTCTGCGCGTGTATCGCTAGCGGAAAAACAAACCAGCGCGCCATTTAAAAAATGTATCTCTTTGGCGCTATTTTCCATGTATATTTGTAATCGTTTTAGTTGTGTGGTTAAATAAGTAGGTTTTATAAAAATAGGTAGGTACGAAATGTAAAATTTTGTCACCAACAGACGTAGATTTTTTTTAAAGAAGCTCCGGGTATTCTGTTCCTGGCAACAAAGGTCAGTGTTGAACTGTATACTTACATAAATTACTCTATAGTTAGCTACGTACGTTAATGTTTAGATTCTTGAACAAGCAACGTATGAAACGCGTGTGGGTTGATCATTACACACTCGGCTACCGCGCGAATAATACCGCCTTGCGTGATTGAGTGTACAATGACCAACACAGCAAACTCAAACATGTATCTTATTGTAGGTTCTATTTTAGGTTACCTCCCTACAGCTCCTCTACGCGTATAGTCTAACTTTATTCCTCGTCTATCCCATGGTAGTAGGAAAGGTCGTTCAAAGATATTAAGAGTTTTTGGATTCAGGGATCCGTTTGAGAAATATTAATTACCTACCAGCTAAATGTTTAGTCTTGATAAGTACCTATTTGAAAAATAACCACAGCAGTAGTAGGTATACATGTTTATCAAAAATTAAAATGAAAATTATTACAGCTAAGTAGGTTCTACAAAATAACGAGTAATAATCGACAACTACAATGTTAAGTTTGTTCTTGGTATAAATTCATCCGAACTTCATTGGAACCCTTCATTTTGGTTCCGCACTGCTGCGGCGGGTCTTTTTGCTCATTCCGTATAACCACCCTTTTTTTTTTTTTTTGAGGTTGGTAAATCGTCCAATGACTTCTCCCGCTCTGGGCGGAGCGGAAGGGCGTGTCAGACTTTTACTGACTAAAACCCACCCGTGTTCCTTCAGTTGCCTATTGCCAAGGTCCCGGTATCCCTTTCGGACTAACCCGCAACCCTGGCAGGCATCGGTCCTAGCGGACCCCGCCAATTGTGCTGACATCTCTTTGAGGCGCGCGTGGAACACGACGTGCCATCGACCCGGGCCTGGTCCTTATCGGACGGCGAGCTACCCATTGCTCGCCGTCCGCAAGCCCGCGCCTATGGTGGTAGGGAATCAGCCTGGGATTCCCGACGCCCAGGGCGTCTCCAACGGCGGCGGGCGTGAGGGCGCAAACTTTGCCTCTCCCTCACGCGTTCCGCCTCCTCCTTCGCTGCAATTACTGCTTCGCAGAAGGTGACTGCTTCCCATGCCCTCTCGCTCCGTTTAACCACCCTAAGGTGGATACTCGGTAACCTGAGTCCGAGAATCGACACTATAAATTCCGTTCATCCAACTAAGCCTAGGGTGGATTATCGGACATACGTTTCCAAGTATTCACTTTAGGGGTGGTTATACGAAACGAGCCAAAAAACCTGCCGCAGAAGTGCGGAATAACGGAATAACTCTCGTTTTTTTAATCATAGTTTTAAGTATTATCGATCAGATCATTCACTTCTTTCTTTGTGCAGCTAATATAAGCCTTATTTTTACCCGACAACGGCGCAGCAAAAAGGAGGGTTATGATTTTGACCGGTATATAAGTATATTCATCTGTTCCCTCATAACTTCTTCCTCTAACTGGAAGCCGACACCAACATAGTTGGGAAAAGGCTAGGCAGATGACATAAGAAAAATAATACTAAAACATTATTCTTGAAACTGTTTTTTATTATTTGATTTTTACATCAGATCCTAAATACACCGAATCCTTCTTCTCACAGTGAAGGCCTGAGACCGTTTTGACGGCCAGTGTATATTACACCTACATTTATGGTCTCAATGTACAAAGAAATACATGAAAAAAGCTATACAAAATAAAAAGGTAAAGTACAAAGTATATTGTACATAAATGGTTATTATTCATTTATTACACATTCACATATTTCTAAAATAATAACTGCCAGCAGAACTGCAAGAGGATGTTACACACGGAGAAATACATGGAAAAAGGCTATAAAAATATTAAAGTATGTACAAAGGTATTCATTTATTACACATTTACTTCGATGGTCCTAGTTTATCATTTATGACTTCTGACTGTTACAGCTATAAATAGCTATAAGTTAGCGGGCCGCCCTTTATGCCTGGAGGCTATTCTATTTAGATGGTATAAAGTTCTATTTCTCAATGTTCTTTTTTGGTTGGTATATTGGCGTATGCTTGCTGACATATGACTAATAATTTGATTTATGTTTTGTGTTTCGTATTGTAAATGATTTTTCATACTATTGAATAGAATCTTTTTTTTTTCTAACTGGGGACAGCCGTGCTGCTGGGGAGTTTGTTGCGCCACTTCTTCCCAGCTAAAGCACTAGGAAGTGGTGAAGGGTGGGCGTTTTTGGGGGACTTAGGTAATTTTGACGTTCGAAAGCTGATTCTCAATAAATGACTATTGATTTTGATTCACATTTATATAAATCTTGATAAAATGCCAGCAAAACTGCGATAGATAACGTGGAAACATGATACAATGTGTAACTTGAAACAAACACGAGCCTCTGACAAGCTTCAAGCACTTAGCTGCAGTTATTGTTTACATTTTGATGGCCCCCAGTCTAGCACACGTCACACACACAAACACGGCGCTTAGACATAACAGATTGTATGACCGAGAAAAGGATGACTCTACTAATGTGCGTCTGTCTGTCGGTTAGACTTTGTGGCGAAGCTATACTCTTCTATGGAAACTGATAATACATAAGTCAGTCAGTCTGTATGTCCACCAAGCTATTCTACGTATGAAAATAAATATGTGTGTGTATATGTGTGTGTAAACATAATAAATAAATATTAACTAAATAAAGTGCTAATGTCGTCTGTATGTTTGTCACACTGGAAATAAAAGAGGCTCAAAACGGAAAAGAGTTATCTCTTATGGTATAACTCGAAGCAGGATCCTACACAAAGGGGGACCTCACAAACTGAGCACGTATACATAGTACGTCGGTGTTGCTGGTGCTGGGAGCACCAAGTACATCGCCGACGCAAATGCCGCCCATTGTTTGAGAGTTGGTCTGTCTGTCTAGGGAAATGTTGCACCTGAGGCTGTGAATGGCCCAAACTGCTTGACGCGGGACGACGGGAGGGTATAAGCTTACGCGGGATATGTTGGAGATGGTGCCGCAGAATTTGATCGACTAACTCCAATCGAAACACTATGTGCTCTTTTGGAATAGTCGTCGAACTCTGCAGAAGGATACGGGCATTCAAAATAGAGCAGTTGAGCAGGTGTTTGAAGAACTTGACGTTCCATTTTCTGCCTCTTTTTCTTTCCAGGAGGTATGGTTCCAGCATTTGATCTTTACGATCAACGCCTCCCAAACCCTTATTGTAATCTAAAACTACTTGAGGTTTGTACAGAGCTGGGCGATGTGGTTTCGCCTCCATCTGGCCTTGTGAATCGCCGTGGTAGGTACTGATGGTGGCTATCTTACGCGTCTTGTCCTGAAAGGTCAAGACCACCACATCGCCGGAATGACGAGCTACAAACTGGCCATCTTTCAGAGTACACAGCGACATGAGTGGAGGCACATCGCTGCGGTTAGCACGCAAGGTACCTACACAGTCGGTTTTGCGTGTTTTCAGAAATCTGGCGAGGAGGGGGCTATTTAACCAGTTATCCATAAAAAGAGTATAACCTTTGTCAAGGAGAGGACGGATGAGTTTGAGGACGGTGGTTCTGCTTTTCAGCACAGTGGATGGGAGACCGGGATCACGGGAAGAGCCAGCACCGAGGTACACAAAGAATGACCAAAGGTAGCCCGTGGACGACTCGCATAGTTCAAAGGTCTTCACTCCGTACTGGGCTACCTTGGTCTTGATGTACTGGCGGAAGGATAGGTTACCTTTCCACAAAGTCAAGGATTCGTCAATGCAAATATTTTGGGATGGGATGTAGGCTTCCTGAAAACGGGCATTTAAATGATCTATGATCGGACCAAGAGAATACAGAGGGTCAGTCGAGTCTGTCGATCTGCTACTATTGTCATTCAAGTGAAAAGCGCGGCAAAGATGTTCGTAGCGGGATCGGGAAAACATCTTTCTAAAGATATTGGTCTGTAAAAGAGGGTTTGTGGTAAAACAGGACTTTATAGAGGGCATCCGGATGATTCCGAGCATCATCCAGAAGGAAAATAGGACAAACACTTCATGAATGTTCGTGTCATACCAATCTCGGGTGAACTTAGCTGACGAACCAGCAACCTCTGCGGCATACTGGTTCGTCGCAGTCACGATGTGCGACATGATGTCGTCATCCCAGTATTGCCTAAACGCCCCATACGCGTTTTCGGATGCGACAACCACCCCCGTTTGCTGAGGAAGAAATTGCTCCCTCTCACCTTGATAATCACCCATGGGTGACCATTCAAAGTGACCGGAAGTTCCTTCGGCAGCAAAGAAGGACTCGACCTCGCCGTCATCCGCATCCATCCATTCGTCCTCGTTCTCTTGTCTTACTCTTCTCGCTCTATCTGTCGCCCGCACTCTCGCTTCTTCTCTCGCTCGCACCACACGCATGACCATCACCCTCAATTCCTCAGGCACATCATCGTCATTCACATTCACCTCGACCAATCTGTCTCCTCTTACCCACTGGGAGCCACCACTCGGCCCCTGGCCCCGCGGCCCACGTGTGCGCGCTCGGCCCCGCTGCGCTGCGCCGCCGCGCCGCGGACGACGCTGCTGCTGCGGCTGCTCTGCCGCCACTTCATCCACCTGCTGGAACAGCAGATGTTCATCAGCGAGGTGGAAGACGTGGTCCTCCTCCATAGCGATGTCACGGCCCCCCTCGATGATGACATCGAACCTAAGACGACCAATAGTAAATATAAATACGTGTAAATCGCGAAGAAAAGGTACAAGACTAATGAATACAAGTTTTAACACTTACGGCAGGAGAACGGAAGGCGAGCCTAAGCGAACAGCAGCAGCCGTGAAAGGAGCCCGCGTAGACGGAGGTGATTTTGACCTATCAAATAATAGGTTTTCATTTATTATACAGAAAACCATTTATACACAACACACTATTTATTTGCTATTTTATTACTCACGTCACGGGCAACGGGTCCAATTTCTCGTCCCACATCGCCGTGATGGTGACCACTGGGGCCGCGGCGACCGCCGGTGCCGGCTCGTTATACTGAAAAAATAAGAGGTTGGAATAAATTAACTACTATTGAGAACATTAGATTAGACCCCACATGAAGAAGCGTATACGAAGTTTTGTCAATTTTGCTAATTTACGTGATTTTAGTAGAAGAAGTAGTTGTGTTTTTTGATAAATAAAATACATTATGATCTAATGAATGAAATACTTGTTTTTTATGTTGTTCCTTCATAGATTTAGATTGTTTTAAAAGATGTTTAAAGGAGGATCGGCAAGAATATATGGAAGCTGGTCTCAGCACCAATAACAACCATACATATTATGCCATTAGATAGGTATTTTAATATAATACAATAACTAATATGGCGGCTCATTCCAAATCGCTGTGTGAAAAAAGTTGTGGCGATGTTTCGCAGGACTGATCTGGACGCTAGATAATTGAAACCTTTCAATAGTTAATCACTTCTGGTGATCATAGTTTGAATGTTTGCAAATGTATATGCATTCTGAGTAGTGTAAATGTGTGCAAATGTGTAGCTATTCAAGAGTTCCGTTATCTAGCGTCCAGGTTCATAATCAGACCAACTCAATGGAACCATGTCTAGGTCAGTCATCATTCAGGTAAAATGAACAGGACTCGTTGATACACATCTAACGAGCCCAAACTCGATGGGTTTACTAGTAGCTATTCAAGAGTTCCGTTATCTAGCGTCCAGGTCAGTCATCAGGTCCTCGTCATCATGTAAAATGGATAAACTTGCTGAGACACATCTAATGAGCCCACACTCGATGGGTTTACTTGTAGCAATTCAAGAGTTCCGTTATCGAAGCGTCCAGATCCATAATCAGACCAACTCAATGGGACCATGTAAGTGTCTAGGCTAGACATCAGGTAAAATGAACAGGACTCGTTGAGACATATCTAATGAGCCCACACTTGATGGGTATACTAGAAGCTATAATCAAGAGTTCTGTTATCTAAGGTCCAGGTCAGCCATCAGGTCCTCGTCATCAGGTAAAATGGACAGGAATCGTTGAGACACATCTAATGAGCCCACACTCGATGGGTGTACTAGTAGCTGTTCAAGAGTTCCATCACCTAGCATCCAGGTCCATCATCAGATCAGCTCGATGGTACCTTAATATTGAAATTATTGTATTATGATCGCACATACTACACAGAAAATATTCAAAGTAGACCACTAGAAATTATTAATATTCAAGTGTTCCGATAACATAGTCTAGGTCCGTCCTGCGAAACATGGGCACAACTTTTTTCACACAGCGATTTCAAAAGAGCCGCCATAGAAGTTGTTGCTCTATATTAAAATGCCAATCTAATGACATAGGTCTGGTTGTTATTGGTCGTGGGGACCATTTTGTCCGGTCCTCCTTAAAAGCTATTTTTTTTTCTTCATAAAAACGATTGATTTTAAACTGAAGTTTAGAATTTTCTGTTGTTTTGATATTATGAACGAGAGCCCTAACCGTGCGTTTGCACTGGCGAAACATTCAAAACAAAACATGTTGAAATCTCTAGTTCCTGTCAAAAATTGTATGAACATTGACAGAAAACAGAGATTCCAACATGTTTTGTCTTGAATATTTCGTCAGTGCAAACGCACGGTAAAAAACCGAAATCAAAAGCAATTCTTTGCCCATTTTCTCCATATTTTTTAAATTCCTTGATCCCGAGACACTTTTGTTGTGTGTAGGTACATTGCACGGTTTACCAAAAAGCACAAATCTTGTGTCCTGTGCTGTGTGTGTTATTTCTGCATAAATATAAAAGACGTAATCCATTCAGTTTGTTAAAAAAAAGAATAATCGTTGATTATTATGGTTATGAAAATGACGATAGATCGGGAGTTATGTACGATAGTTTTGCCCTAACGGGTGTTGATTATAATCTATTCTATACATATAATAAAATCGTAAACGGTCCGTGTCTGTACATTAAAGATTTTTGCAAAAAAGTACTGGAAGCCGCGAGAAATAAGTAATAGAAAGTAAAAAAACATTTTTTGACATTTTTGTCTGTTTGTTTGTTCGTTTGTGACCGCATCACGTAAAAGCCACTCATTGGATTCCAAATTGAATTACTGAACAATAAGAAGCTTTATTGTGAGCAACATTGAGTCTTTATTTCATCAAAATCGACCAGCAGAATCAAAAGATATTTATGGATTTAACTTTTATGATTTTTTTAAAATCCTTTTTTGTAATCCACCGGAAAAGTCGGAATTATACCCGGGCGACGCCGGGCACGAACAGCTAGTGACTAATGGGCAAAGATCGTCACTCATTGGACGCCTGAAGGAGGACATCGCCATCGAGGAGACCGGGGCGAAGGTGGTGTGACGATCTAATAATGTTTGTGGGGCCAACATGGCCAGAAATCGCACAAAATAGAGAGCTTTGGAAGGAACAAGGGGCCTCCTTTGCCCAGCAGTGGGACACACAATGCTATTTAAAAAAAAAATGAAAGTGTACTATATTTTTTTAATAAATACTATCCTTATCTTTTTTTGTACTATCTTTTTCAACATACCTATTATAAATCCAACCCTGATTATTAGTAATTTTACATTCAAAATATTAGTACATTTATTTACCTCGTATGGTTCGGCCTCGTGATCCTTCTCGGTCTCCTCAACGAGGAACTCCTCCTGTTCGACGTCCTCCACCTCATATAATTCGGGCTGTTGGTCCGTTTCCACGACATCCTCGTCCCCCTCGTCGTTGATGATGTCGTCGAAGTCTGGACGGGTGTCCCCATCTCCGCTCTCGTACCAGGATGCCATCTCTATCTGTAAACATAATATAAAATCAATTGCCATACTGTCAAAAATTGTATGGAACATTGACAGAAAATAGAGATTTCAACATGCTTGGTTGTGAATGTTTCGCCAGTGCAAACGCACGGTAAGAACATCAATTGTGTGTATTACACACTTCTGCCTACCCTTCGCTTCGGGGAATACAGGCGTGATATTGTGAGTTCACAACATATGCAAAATAATTTCATCAATGATTACATTAAACTATGCAAAAGAACTCACATACCAGATCGCAAATGCCAGGCCCAGAAATAGAAAAGCCGGACACAGTTTCATATTAAAATACAATTACCACAATACATACCTAAATATTATAAACAAACATACCGGGACTGGTCCCAGGGCATACCAGGACTTTTCCCGGTGGGCCGGTATCTCCGTGTGCCGGTCTGGTCCATTTTCCCTTCATTTAATTTAGAGCAAAGCCGTGATTAGTGAGACAATTATTATCATGGTAGATTTTTGGGTCACAGACCGACACTGGCTCTTCCTCCTCTCTCCTACTATGCTGTGCACGACAGGGTCCATAATTGTACCATTAATTTTAAGCCTACCAACTGTTAACAACATTATGGAATGCAATAAAGAATTGAGAAATGAGTTTTGTCTCACTCAGGGCGGGCTGGACCAAAAGCCTAACAAAAGCCAGTTTTGTATATATTTGGCCTTACACACTTGACAAATTAGAAAAAGTCGAACATATCCAGCTAAAGCCTGGACACCTGCAACTTTAATTGAAAACTTTTTTTTTATCACTCAAAAAGTGAGTTTCTTTGTTTGTTACGCTTTCAGGCTAAATAGGCTGAACAGATTTGGATAATATTTGGCACAGGAGTAGAACTTGACCTGGAGAAGGACGTAGGCTACTTTTCATCCTGGATCGCAGACGAAGTTGCGGGCAATAACTAATTCTTACTTCCTTACTAATCCATCCTAATCCTAACTTTATATAATATTATAAATGCGAAAGTGAGTTTGTTTGTTATGCTTTCACGCTAAAACGGCTGGACGGATTTGGATGAAATTTGGCACAGGGGTAGACCATGACCCGGAATAGGACATAGGATACTTTTTATTCCGATATTCCCACGGGATCGAGACTTACGCGGGTGAAACCACGGGGCGCAGCTGGTACTTAATATTATAAATTCGAAAGTAACTCTGTCTGTCTGTATGGTACCTTTTCACGCCTAAACCACTGAACGTATTTCCATAAAATTTGGCAAGGAGATAGATAGCATCCCGGGGAAAGACATAGGCTACTTTTTATCGACATACCACGCGGGCGAAGCCGCGGGCGGAAGCTAGTATTATAAATGCGAAAGTAACTCTGTCGCGCTTTCACGCCAAAACTAATGAACCGATAAATGACATTTGGCGAGGAGATAGATGGCATCCTGGGAAAGGACATAGGGTACTTTTTATCGACATACCACGCGGACGAAGCCGCGGGCGGAAGCTAGTAATACTTATACTAAAGCTGAGACTTCAAGTATCAAATAGGTACACCTCGAATGACCAAAACACATTACTATTTTTATTAGTAGGTAGTTTTACAAATTCTACAGATACTGACAATCGATTCATTGCAAAATTCTCGAAATCAAAAGACTCGGGCCAACGGTTTTTTCACGACAAAAAAGTATTATTTAGTACTAGCTACCATTATTTTTGTTGGTCTGAGTAAGCGTCACTTACCTACCGTTGCCGTTAAAACACCAAAACACAAAACTACTACTAGATAAAAATTACTCTGCGGGAAAGCTCTTTGATGCAGCGTCTTACAGAAGCAGCAGTGACCAGCAGCGTCTGTTCATAGTTACTTTACTCTTTGCGTCTGTTTTGGCTACAGGTTTTGGCACAGACCGGTGCAAACCACAGCAGCGCGTAAGCGCCACAGGTAAGCCTAAGCCACAGACTGGCCTAAGCACCTTCTTTTTCGTTTCTTGCTCCGCTTAGAAAAGTATAGTCTGTGAGTGGGTGATAGACGTTCGTATTTAAGGGGGATGCGCTAGGGTGGCCCGCGAATTTTTTTTTTTTTTTTATGTTTTTTGCAATTTGCAGGTCAGTATCAGGTTGTATGTTGATCTAAATATTATTAGCGCCCGTAACAAATATGGATTTACTGAATTATAAACATTAAAATCAGCAATACAACTCACTAAGTTCATGAAAGTGCCAAATGTCATGATTTCATGAAATTGTCATTGAATACACTTTCATGTTCGCGAATTAAAAACCACGTACTTTAAGTACGCACGTCTGTCACCGACGGCGGGCTACGAGCAAAATTTCAAACCTGTTGGATCGGATCGGATCGAAATTTACTCAGCGGTTTTAATCCGCGTACCTACTTAGCATGACACACGGCCGAATAAGCTCGCCGAGCTATAAGTACGCGTACCTACAGCTTGGCAAAAAAGCGTTTAGAAAAAATGAGGGCGCCACTACCGCATATAAGTCACTTCAAATGGGAAATGAGTAACAGAATTTAAACAAATATTCAAAAACGCTGCTTGTACTGACTCAAATACCTACTAGCACTTGTTAGCAAAGTAGTGCCAACATCATAAGTCTGCATTACCTAAGTAAAATATTTAGTTTTATCTGTCACCGCATCATACTCTTTTTTGCCAAGCTGTACTTACTCGCACGTCTATCACCCATGATTTTGTTTTAGTCGAGTTAGTGTTTTGGTGTTTATTCAATGCAAGCGCGAACGATTCTCATCAGACTACGTAATAATATAAAAGCATATAAAACATACAGTTCATAGCACAACAATATCGCTCGCCATACATTTATTTAGAACATTTTCACACTCTATAATATTGTACCTATTGTATTGTAATAAAGAGCAGAATACATAGAGAAAAGTAATATATGGCAGAATAGTATAGCGTAGTCTTATTGAGCTTCATTTCAGTTTCACTCTATGGCCCGATTCTAAAATAAACAACGCAAAATAAAAAATATCGTTTGGCAACATTGAAAAAAAAGTAAACAGACGCTTTTTTATTTCATTCATTTAGTAGGTACTACTTAGTCTGTGACAATGATTTATAAGTCAATGGTGACAATAGTATAAGGTACTCTGTGGTCTGTGTCACAGACCGAAGCAATACTCAAGACTCAAGATCACAGACTCTGTGATCTTGAGTATTTGTTATTGTGCTTCGTTCGTCGATTTTTGTTTTAAATTTCATGGTCCTGTCAACTCCTGTCGCGTGCTGTACTTGGTGTTTATTCAACTATATTCAACAGTTAGTGGATGCATAATCATTTACATAATTTAACATAATAAATCCTTGTGGATATTATTTGCATGAAATAACCTCAGACCAAATTTTTTTATTTTTTATTTGGTCTGAGGAAATAACATTCTAATCATACTTTTTTTACTTTTTTCGTAAATAACGATGAATTTTGACTATCGACAATAAGTGGTTGAAATCATGAATATTCATTTATAAGTAGTAAGTTGTAGATAATATTTGCACGAAATTATCATCAAAATAAGTTTTAACATTTTACTTAGCAAGAAGGTACTTTTGGCCATTGAAAAAACCGTTGCCTCGAGTCTTTTGATTCATACCAGGGTTCCGGGTTAGTCCGAAAGGGATACCGGGACCTTGGCAACAGGCAACTGAAGGAATACGAGTGGGTTTTAGTCAGTAAAAGTCTGACACGCCCTTCCGCTCCGCCCAGAGCGGGAGAAATCATTGAATAATTTTCCACCCTCAAAAAAAAAAAAAAAGTCTTGATTCGATAATTTGCTATGAATCGGCTGTATCTGTAGAACTTTTGTTTAAAACTACCTATTTATTATGTAATTCTTAATTCGTTCGAATGCATGTTGATCTATAGGTAGGTATGTGAGTTTGTTAGCATACAGGGTTGCATTGCAGGTGTCCTTGCTAGGTTTTTGGTCAACCTTGCCCGGAATGAGACAAAACTCAAACTTTCTTTAGTAAACTACAAAGTTACTTCTACCTATAATTTTTTAATTTACAAATGATTAGGCTGATAATAATTTCAATGTAAAGAAGTTACATTACATTTAGAAGAACTAAGTAAATGAGATTCATAAATCATAAATTATGAGTAAGTGTCAAATGAGTAACAGGAATAAATAACCAGTTTGTCAAGCTTTCAGGGCAAAGGTTGGGCTAATTAATGTGAACCTGTATCCGGCTTGTCTATTTTTCAACCCCATTTGCGTAGTACTAATGTAAATTGATAAAATTAGGTATTTTTTGCACATGTTGTAAACACACATTATCATGCCTATATTCCCTGAAGGGGCAGGCAGAGGTGTGTAATACACACATTTCACCAGGGGGCCTAGTCTACTAATTTACAAACGTGTCAGTGGTCTCACAATACAAACGTTTTACCTGAAATAAAACGTAAATTAAATTACTTACCTAAATTTGAAGCCTAATAATACATGAGAGAGAGGCCATCGTTCTGTCCCTTTTCCGTATCCGTTCTCCCTCCTTGTCGCGTACTATCGCCTTCTCTGTCTCTCCTCCCACCACCACTAGCAGTTGCAAACGTCGGTTTGCTTTTGGACTTGCCTCATTGAAGTCGTTGTAGAACCAGGCAGAATTTAGGTTATTAGGCTTCAAATTTAGGTAAGTAATTTAATTTACGTTTTATTTCAGGTAAAACGTTTGTATTAAATAACTTGACCGTAAATTTGAAGCCTAATAATACATGAGAGACGTGTTTGTTATCGCCTGGTGGTGGTGGAGACGTCAATGTGATTATTAGATTGAAGATTTAGATCACACAACAATGAAAAGGAATGGTCCCTTAGTCAAAAAATATAATATTATATAATAATTAACGCACAGGCAGGTTAAAGATACATATAGCATACTTGTAACTAAAAGAAAGTTGTTACAGAGGTGCTAAAAATAAAAATAAGGAATACAAAATACAATAGTTTTATTTTCAGAATAATAACAAAAGTAAGTATCCTTTACAACTTAGGTAATAAATGGCCGGAAACCAAGCGACTCGCTCAATTAATTTTATACATGTGCAAGCAGGTACACAAGCAAATCATAAAAAAAAAATTTGAGTTTGAATAAATCACACTGCATTAAACAAATTAGAAACAGAATTTTGAACTTCAGTTTTCTTTATTTCTTTACAGTAAAATCGCCTAAATGTGTTTTCTGATCTCCAATTGCCTCTGGAGAGAATTTTATCAACTGAGCAGTTTTCATTCCAACTTTTTGAAGCTACAGCAGACCTAAAACTTCCAGCTGGTGCTTCAATCCCAGCATCATTTAATACTTTTTTAACCCAGTTAGCTATAACACAACGTGAAGCAGGTCGAGCTTTACCATACACAGTAACAAATAAATTATCACATTTAGCTTCACTTCTCCTGTTTTCTCCAACTGAAATCAACTTTAAAATCCAATGTACTGGATCTAAGTATTTATTATCTTTATTGATCATTAACTTCCAACCTGATTGACGATAAATTGCGGAATCAGTTTTGGAGCCGAATATTGGCCAAAAGATAACATAATCATTAGTAATTTCGCAATTATTAGAATTTATGCTCAAGAGGGTCAGGTCATGGACCCTACGACCAGAACACAGTAATAGGAGGCATGCTGTGTGTTTCGATACCTCATAAACTTTATCTGTATCAGGGTTCTGTTGACATAGTAAAGATACAACTTGGTTAACATCCCAAACCGGGGTCTTTGAGGGTTTTGGAATAGCTAGTGCTATAGACTTTAATATTCGCTTGACCAAAGGATGCCCACTTAGCCGTTCTGATGACTCTGGACAACATAAAGTTGAAACTACAGCTTTATGGACAAGTATAGTGTTGTAAGAGAGCCCATCATTTTGGTAAAGATCAGCTAAAAATCTAGCAAGTGCCGAACCGGTTGGCTCGCTTACAGAAATATGATTAAGCTTAGCCCATTTTATCCAACGAACCCAGGCTGGATTGTATGTTTTTATAGTAGACGATCGCCAGCTTTTCATGAGAAGATGCTTTTGTTGGGTTGTCCAGTCACTCAGTTTTTCGTTCCACCCCCACATCTCCAAACCTCCAACGTCATTTCGTTGGCCTTGTGAGGGGGTTTGTTGGTTGAAGTGTCTACTAGCACTTTGCTCAGGTTCCTGATCGTCCAAGGGCGGTCTGTTGCCCGATTCTTTAGGTCCGGTCTCCAAAAGACTTGGTCCCATTTCGGGGCCACTATCAGAAATATTCCTCGACATTTGTTCAGATGGATCAGCACTTTGGGTATCAGGAATGGTGGCGGGAAAATCCATGCCAATGGGTAGTCCCAGATCTGGCTGAAAGCATCTTGAAATTCGGCTTGCTGATCCTGATGATCTAGAGTGCAGTACCTGGAGACTACATGGGCTCGCTGAGATGCGAACAAGTCTATCACCGGGGCTCCCCATCGGGTAAATATTAGGCGCGTTACTCGAGGGAGTAAGTGCCACTCTGGTAGTCTCTGCAGTCGCGATAATCTGTCCGCTTCTACGTTGTATACGCCCGGAATGTGGTAAATGGTGAAGAGAATCTGGTAAGAATCTACAAGCTGCAAAATCTGGTAGGTCAGGTCTATTAGCGCTAAAGATTTTGTACCGCCTTCGTTCCTCAGATACGATACCGCGGTCCTGTTGTCGCACTGAACGTGTAGAATGGCTTTGTACAGGCTCTGACCGCAATGTTGAATCGTTTTTAGGATCGCAAGCATCTCCTTTTGGTTGCAATGAAGAAGTTTTTCTTCTGCTTTCCAAGTGCCGGACACATAGATGTTGTTTATGTAAGCACCCCAGGCGTTGTCTGATGCATCGGTGACAATGTAATGTGTTGGATGGGAGACATGGATAGGAGACGAAGTCTCGAGATAATTTTGCCACCATTGTAAGTCCCTTTGGGCAGCCTCGGGCAGTGAATTCTTTGTAGTAGGTTTCAGGTGCAACATGCTGATACATAGCCTTTGAATTTGACGAAAATTTATCCTTCCCCGAGGTACGACAAAGCTTGCAAAGTTCATCATTCCTATGATGCTTTGTAATTCCTTTAGGCATGCTTTTTGCTTGTTGATCAAGTGAGTGATCATGGTTTTCATTTTCAGGCACTTTTTTATTGGAAGTGATTTTATGTTCTTCCACGGATCCCATATTATGCCCAGATACTCTATTGCTTGTCTTGGTTGTAGTATAGACTTGTTGCAATTTATCATCCATCCTAAATATTTTAGGATGTCCACCGTTGTTTTGACATGACTCACCAGTGTATCGTAATTTTGATCGACTAGCAGGTAGTCGTCTAAATAAATTACGACACGTATACCGCGGTCTCGAAGAGTCTGGGCAATCCAATTGCTCAAGGAGGCAAAGGTTTTCGGTGCTGAACTGAGCCCGAAGGGAAGGCAGTTCATTTGAAGCAATTGGCCTTGGTAAGCTAGTCGTAAGAACCTCCTGTGAGCCTCTGTTACTGGTAGATGAAAATAGGCTTGGGATAGGTCTATTTTCACCATCCAATCGTTTGGTTGAAGGAAATCTGGGATTCTGAAAATATTGATCAGCCGGAAGGTGGAGGCGTCGACGTATCGGTTCAGGGCTTTGAGATTGAAAATGGGTCTGAAATTCCCGTCTCCTTTGGGCACCAGAAACATTGGTGAAATGAAACTTGGAGTCAGTGGCATGACTGTAAGCACCTCTTCTGATATCATTTTGTGAATGATCTGGTCCATTTCTGGGGAATGAGGCGTCGACTGTACTGAATTTTGTAGATTGGGCATATGTAGTGGAGGCTTTCGTACAAACGGAATTCGGTAGCCGGATATTATTTTTAATATGTAATCTGGTGCGCCCATTTTCTTCCACTGGTTGTGAAAAAGCCGCAGTTGACCGGCGCGAAACGAACTCGTTGAGTCAAAATCTGCGTGAATTTCCTCTCCTATCCCGGTGGGATGAGGGAGAGGCTTTGCGTCTGGTATTTGCATCATCATTAGATCTGCGGTAATTTGATTGCTTACCGCCTCGGCCTCGAAAGGGCTTGCCGCTGTTATAGAAAGGTGTATTATTTGCTCTTGAAGAGGTATGCCCCATATGTTTATAGGTCACCTTTCTCTGACTCGGAAGTGATAACTTTCGCTGAGTCGTAGATGTGCTGGGATCGGTTTGCTGCGGTGCAGTAGCGCGATCCTTTTCACGAGGCCAGAATACTTTATTCACGCCTCCTGCTTTTTCTAACGTAGAAGTAAGTCGTTCAGCTCCGAAAAGATTGTGACACGACGGTGGAATTTTTCTCATTATGCTCTTGTGCAGGGGATCCTTTACACTAGCCAAAATAGTTTCTCTTCGCTGCTGAATACATTCAGCGCGGTGTCCGCAAATCATTTGTAAGGTATCGCTAGAAATTCTAGCGTACTCACCATTTACAAAAATATCCGTAATTTTTTCACTAATCGTATCAGGGTTTAGATTATCTGTTTGCCTAGTCCAGCTTAAAAATGAGCGAAGCTCCGTTTGCAGCTGTTCTTTTTGCTTAATAAGTGCGAAAGACAATGACCCAAAAGCTTTTTCCATATTAATTAAAGAGCGCGAGGTGTCATAACGTTTTAACTCATCATTCGCATCGAGTTCCGTGAAACCGGGGGTATGTCTATAATTTTTTTGTACTTCGGAATACCTCACATTTGTCCAATCGGGATCGTCTAAACGTTGAATATTTTTCAATATTTCTAAATAAGCACTGGGTGTCTTTAAGATATCAGGATCTTTTATTTTCGTCCCTATTGACAATGAAATTTCCGGGCCTAATTCAGAATTATCCGGTTCATCTATAGATACATCATCGCAATACAGCTGGCGGCTTACATTATCATCTAAACAATCTTCACGATCATGTTCATATATTGATCCGCGATCATGTTCATATATTGATCCGCGATCAAGTTCACTAGCACGATGTACAAAATTTTTCTTAAGATCGGTTACCTCTTCGATTAACTTTTCTAATTTACGGTCTCTTTGACTACGTTTGTTTCTTTTACGCGAACGACGAGAACGCTTATGGTTTGATGAACTATTAGAGCTACTAGAACTTGAACTAGAACTTGATGTTGAGCTACTTAATTCACGAACACGGCGTTTTCTTTTTCGAGATTCCACGTTACTATCTTTATTTATATCTTGAGTGCTCATATTTAGGTTCGGTAAGATATTTTGATCACTCATTATTATAATTCATGCGCTGAAATACAATTCAAATAACTTTACGAAAAAATAAAGAAAAATAATAAAAAGGAGGGTACATTAATAATATTCGATATTACTAAAACGCGAACGGTAACACCGTTAAGAGTTTAAACACAAAAAATAGAAGTACAGATGTACAAAGTATTCGGTTTATAAAATAATGTTGATGGTTTTAAAGATTCAACAATTATTATAGTTACAAAACTTTCTTTAGTACTTATTGAAACTGTAAATTGGACAATAGTGTTAGTGCTCACTCTAAGATAGGTAAATTGTTTTTACCTTGCTTTATCCGGTGTTGTCAGGACAGGAACAACGACGTCAATGAGGCAAGTCCAAAAGCAAACCGACGTTTGCAACTGCTAGTGGTGGTGGGAGGAGAGACAGAGAAGGCGATAGTACGCGACAAGGAGGGAGAACGGATACGGAAAAGGGACAGAACGATGGCCTCTCTCTCATGTATTATTAGGCTTCAAATTTACGGTCAAGTTATTTAATGATGAGTTTTTGACAGATTTTTGTATTGTGTCGTTCTACTTAGTGCATCAATGGCAAAATGTGCAAATCTGTTTGGCCCAAAATTCAGAATCAATTAAAATGAACATGTCTCTCTCATTACTAATAACTACAGTGCTCACCCAAAATACTTTGGCATTACTCTAGACCATCGCTTACCTACAAAAATTAATTGCCATACAAACAAATAAGTTGTAGTTTACGCTATGTAGGTTGTAGCTACATGTTTTTTTTATAAATCCCATAAGTCTTGTGTTACTTATTATGTGTTATACAATGTGGAGACGGCAATACAACAATAAATGAAAACACTGGCAATACTAATGCATAAGAGTATTTTGGAACTATCAAATAAATCCTAACATCGAAATTAAAAAAGTCATTTTTTCAAACAAACTAAAATAGTAGTGATGGGCCGAGTATGGGGTTTGCCGATCTTTGACTAGCTATCGTAACTAAACTATTGGATAAATTTGATAAATTTTTTGTATGTAGACCGAGAACGTCATTAGGTATACGGAGTTTCATTTTTTGTCGTATTGTCGTCACCACCTTGTATATTATAAATTAATGAGAGCATGTCAAAGAATCAACAGACATATAAATTATTTTTCAATTTGTTTTTTTTTTTTAGATATTGTTTCATTAAACTCTTGATGTGTGTATCTACACTAATAAATCTAAAAGTCAAAACATTGAACTAATAAATATTAAATCGACCCCTATTGAATCAGCAAACTTTATTAATAATTATTTTGTAAATATTGGAAAACAGCTGGCCCAACAAATTCAGACTAGCGTAAATAATGACCCTAATTATGTAACTAATCAGCTGTCAACACAAGCTAATTCCTTTCTACTCTTTGACACAGACCCTAATGAGGTGGACAGAATTTTGATGAGCCTAAAGTCAGATAGTGCCGCTGGCTGGGACAATATCTCCACAGGATTTTTAAAGCATATACGAAAGGAAGTTGTCCCAATTATAACCCACCTTGCGAATCTCTGTTTTAGAGACGGTGTCTTTCCAGCCCCCCTTAAAAAATCTATTATTACTCCAGTTCACAAGGGTGGGGACAGAGACGACCTCAACAACTACAGGTCGATATCCGTCCTCCCAGCTATATCGAAAATCTTGGAGAAATTAATCAATATTAGGCTTCTTAAATATTTAAATAAATATAAAACACTTTCCTCAACACAATTTGGATTTAGGCAAAATATATCCACGGAAGATGCAGTTACTGCTCTGAGCTCGCTGATAGCTAATCAACTTGATAATGGTAATAAATGTTTAACTATCTTCCTGGATCTTAAAAAGGCATTTGACACCGTCTCTGTACCAATCCTTGTGAAAAAACTGGAAAACATTGGTATAAGAGGAACCTCACTCAATCTTCTTAAAGACTATCTCTCTAACAGGAAGCAGGTGGTAAAGTTGGGGCAATACATCAGTGATGAGGCAGAGGTATTATACGGTGTGCCCCAGGGCAGTGTTTTGGGCCCCACACTTTTCCTAACATATATTAATGACCTCTGTAATATGAAAATTAACAACGCCAAAGTCTTTTCTTATGCCGACGACACGGCTGTTGTTTTCTCTGAGAAATCCTGGGATGACGTAGAGCAAAGTGTTTCAAGTGGCATGGCCCAAATCGCTAAATGGCTCAATAATAATCTACTGACGTTGAACACCTCAAAAACAAATTATATATGCTTTAGTATCTCTAATCGTACAGAACCAAATAAGGACCTCACAATCAAAGTTCACAAATGTGGTGACATTAGAAACAATAACTGTATGTGCCCTACCATTAATAAGGTCACTCACACCAAATATCTGGGGGTCATGCTTGACCAGAGATTATCGTGGTACCCTCACCTAGAGCGGATCACTAACAGAGTTCGGAAACTAAACTGGATTTTTAAAACACTGAGGCATATTGTGCCAAAAAATGCTACCAATAAAGATGACCCGCATAGAAATCTATTAAAGGATATATATATCGCCTTGGTGCAGTCTGTATTAGTGTACTGCATCCCTATTTGGGGAGGGGCAGCTAAATCCAAATTTATTGAGGTGGAACGAGTACAACGAGCCCTCATAAAAATAATGTATTTTAAAAGGACTAGATATCCCACCGAGAGACTTTATCAGGTAAGTGATTTGCTTTCGGTGAGAAAACTTTACATAGTTCATACTGTTTTGAAAAAACACAAGGAGCTGCCTTATGATGCCGCTATCTTATCAAAAAGGAGGAAAGATATTATTGCACTGATTCCACAAACAAAAACCAGGTTTTGTAGTAGGCAATACGAGAAACGTTCATCTCAACTTTACAACAAAATAAATAAAGAGATATATGTATACGCCAAACAATATTATGAATGTAAAAAACTTATAATTGAATGGATAAAACCACTCGCATATGAGGACACCGAGGCCCTCTTGCAGCACACATCATAACTCACTCATTCACGCGTACTGTTACTCACATGTACAACATGTACATGTACACACCACACATACACACATCCCACACACACACATATCACACAACTCAACTCAATACCCAACTCATATTTACAACATACACAAAACGCGCACTTGTGTAAATAAGCTTGAAGTAAATTCTGTAATGTTTCTTCCTGTTCCTGTACCTAATTATCTGTTAAACTGATTTAATTTGTCGAAAGTATATAAATTACAAATAGGAAATGCTGGAATAATTCTTGTATTACATTACGTAAATTTAAGTTGTGGAAGAGTGGAGTGTCCTAATACAGGCATTTATTTGCTTAAAAGGACACTTCTATCACTAGTTAAGTAGCACAAAGCTTGTTAATGAAAATAAACTATTTGTATTTGTATTTTGTATCTAAGTTTCATTGAGAGGTACGATAAAATAATTTTCATTCATTGTCATATATTTTTTTTAGGGTTCCATACCTGAATGGTAAAACGGAATCCTATTACTAACTCCGCTGACTGTCACCAAGCTGTATCTCATGAACCGTGATAGTTAGACAGTTTAAATTTTCACAGATGTATTTTTGTTGCCGCTATAACAACAAATACTAAAAAGCAGAATACAATAAATATTTAAGGAAGCCCCCTTAAATATTTATTTTATTCTGTTTTAATTGTGATTTATTCTGTGATTAATTTGACAGGACTAAACTGAAATTTTTCTTCTTATCCTTTCTTAATGAAATAGAAAGAAATCGATGCACTGAACAACTGCTTAGACCAGCACGAGTAGCATGACCACCGTAGAAACGGGTTTTGTCGACGGAAGAATAGACAAAATGACAGATACACAATTTAGTTTAGTTTGTGAACCACAGAATCGGCACCAATAGCAATTCCTCTTATTTGACACAAAAGCAATTCATAATATGTGGCCCATTTTACGAATCTCCATAAAAAATTGTCAAACAGATAAATTATTTCGTATTATGAATCGCACGCAGATCATAATAAGAATTGTCAGATTGTGACATTTTCCGAAGATTCATACTTATTATTTTCCTATTATGATTCTGCCAAAGTGACTGTTCTAAGCCCCCTATTTGGAATCTGACGCCCATTACCGCTTTCCATGAGACTAATGTATTTTTATATAATATTTATATAGATAGAGATGGCATCCTGTAACTTGAGCGAAGATGGGGACACCAGTCCAGACTTCGACGACATCTTCAAGGATGAGGTGGATGAAGAGGAAATAGAAGTGGAGGAATCATATGAGGTGGAGCACGTGGACGTCGACGAAGAGGAGTACCTCGTCGAGGTGGAGGAGAACGACCCATACGAGGTAAATACATATGTACTAATATTATGAATGTAAAGGTACACACGGCTACACATCAAGCTATACATTTCCAGTTTATGCTGATCTCGCATTGTATAGAATTTCCTTACAATGCGAGGTCAGCTTACGCTGGAAATGTATAGCTTGATGTGTAGCCGTGTGTACTACTGTGCCAGTAATAAACAATAATTTTTCTTTTTAACTGACTTAAAAAAAAGGAAGTTGTCAATTCTGTTGTTTTTAGGTTTCCGTACCCAAAGGGTAAAACGGGACCCTATTACTAGACTCCGCTGTCTGTCTGTCTGTCCGTCTGTCGCCAGGCTGTATCTCATGAACCGTGATAGCTAGACAGTTGAATTTTTCACAGATAATGTATATCTGTTGCCGCTATGGCAGCAAATACTAAAAACCAGAATTAAATAAATATTTAAGGGGGCTCCCATACAACGAACGTGATTTTTTGCTCGATATTGAAAACTCCAACAGGTAGACTGTGATATACAAAAAACGTGATTTTTTTTGCTGTTTTTATAGATAATGGTACGGAACTCTTCGTGCGCGAGTGCGACTCGCAACTGACCGGTTTTTTTTTTGGAGTTAGTTAAATTAAAGAAAGTATGTAATTCTTAAGCATAATCAGTCTATAATGTTCCCACTGCTAGGAGACAGACCTCTCTGTGAGAGGGAGTGGGCCGTAATCTAGCATGCGGGCCCAGTGCGGGCTGGTCGATGTCACATGTCTTCGTAGTTTTTGGTTCTAGGAGATGCTGGTTTCCTCACGATGTTTTCCTTCAACGCACTTTGCATTTTTCGTTTTTTTTAAAAAGTGTCATAGACAATATTGTCATCACTGTGTCTAGTTTTCTTTTAATGTTTCAATTTTTTTTTGTATATTGGCACCCAGCTGTTTATTAATGTACCTAATTAGTTATAATTTAACCGTGTTTTTGTATGTTGTGCTGTCTTTTGTGTGCACCAAATAAACGTTTTATCTATCTATCTATCTTGAGAGCAGTGGTGACGAAATAATTTACACAATGTAAAACGTCTGTCAAGGTTCGAACCCACGACCTACAACTCGTAAGTCGTGGCCACTGGGCCACCACTGCTCCTAGATTCATTAGATCATAATTGAAATTAATGATCTTTCATGTTGTGCATTAAAACTTATTTTAATTGTAAAATCACGTAAATTTGCTAAATTTCGTATACAGCCTCTCAATGTAAGGTCTAATGTAATGTTCTCAACAGTAGTTAATTTATACGAACCTCTTTATTTTTTCAGTATAACGAGCCGGCACCGGCGGTTACCGCGGCCCCAGTGGTCACCGTCACGGCGATGTTGGACGAGAATTTTGACCCGTTGTCCGTGACGTGAGTAATAAAATAGCAAACCTCCTAGGGACCGGGTGGCATCACCGGGAGTGCCAAAAAATACGGTACAAGTACATCCCCGGTGTGGTCCCGGATAAATAGTGTGTTGTTAATAAATGGTTTTCTGCTAAATAAATGGAAACCTATTATTTGATAGGTCAAGATCACCTCCGTCTGCGCGGGCTCCTTTCACGGCTGCTGCTGTTGGCTTAGGCTCGCCGCCCGTTCTCCTGCCGTAAGTGTTAAAACTTGTATTCATTAAGCTTTACCTTTTCTTCGCGATTTACACGTATTTATATTTACTATTCGCTGTCTCAGGTACGATGTCGTCGTCAAGGGGGTCCGTGACATCGCTATGGACGAGGACCACGTCTACCACCTCGCTGATGAACATCAGCTATTCCAGCAGGTGGATGAAGTGGCGGCAGAGCAGCCGCAGCAGCAGCGTCGTCCGCGGCGCGGCGGCGCAGCGCAGCGGGGCCGAGCGCGCACACGTGGGCCGCGGGGCCAGGGGCCGAGTGGTGGCTCCCAGTGGGTAAGAGGAGACAGATTGGTCGAGGTGAATGTGAATGACGATGATGTGCCTGAGGAATTGAGGGTGATGGTCATGCGTGTGGTGCGAGCGAGAGAAGAAGCGAGAGTGCGGGCGACAGATAGAGCGAGAAGAGTAAGACAAGAGAACGAGGACGAATGGATGGATGCGGATGACGGCGAGGTCGAGTCCTTCTTTGCTGCCGAAGGAACTTCCGGTCACTTTGAATGGTCACCCATGGGTGATTATCAAGGTGAGAGGGAGCAATTTCTTCCTCAGCAAACGGGGGCGGTTGTCGCATCCGAAAACGCGTATGGGGCGTTTAGGCAATACTGGGATGACGACATCATGTCGCACATCGTGACTGCGACGAACCAGTATGCCGCTGGGCTTACAGGTTCGTCCGCATCCTTCGCCCAAGATTGGTATGACACGAATATTCACGAAGTTTTTGTCCTATTTTCCTTCTGGATGATGCTCGGAATCATCCGGATGCCCACTATTAAGTCTTGTTTTACCACAAACCCCCTTTTACAGACCAATATCTTTAGAAAGTTGTTTTCCCGAAATCGCTACGACCATCTTTGCCGCGTTTTTCACTTGAATGACGATAGTAGCAGACCGACAGACTCGACTGACCGTCTGTATTCTCTTGGTCCGATCTTAGATCATTTAAATACCCGTTTTCAGGAAGCCTACATCCCATCCCAAAATATTTGCATTGACGAATCCTTGACTTTGTGGCAAGGTAACCCATCCTTCCGCCAGTACATCAAGACCAAGGCAGCCCAGTACGGAGTGAAGACTTTTGAACTCTGCGAGTCGTCCACGGGCTACCTTTGGTCATTCTTTTTGTACCTCGGTGCTGGCACTTCCCGTGATCCCGGTCTCCCATCCACTTTGCTGAAAAGCACAACCACCGTCCTCAAACTCATCCGTCCTCTCCTTGACAAAGGTTATACTCTTTTTATGGATAACTGGTTCAATAGCCCCCTACTGGCCAGATTTCTGAAAACACGCAAAACCGACTGTGTAGGTACCTTGCGTGCTAACCGCAGCGATGTGCCTCCACTCATCTCGTTGTGTAATCTGAAAGATGGCCAGTTTGTAGCTCGTCATTCCGGCGATGTGGTGGTCTTGGCCTTTCAGGACAAGACGTGTAAGATAGCCACCATCAGTACCTACCACGGCGATTCACAAGGCCAGATGGAGGCGAAACCACATCGCCCAGCTCTGTACAAACCTCAAGTAGTTTTAGATTACAATAAGGGTATGGCAGGCGTTGATAGTAAAGATCAAATGCTGGAACCATACCTCCCGGAAAAAAGAATAGGCAAAAAATGGAACGTCAAGTTCTTCAAACATCTGCTCAACTGCTCTATTTTGAATGCCCGTATCCTTCTGCAGAGTTCGACGACTACTCCAAAAGAGGACATAGTGTTTCGATTGGAGTTAGTCGATCAAATTCTGCGGCACCATCACCATAATATCCCTCGTAAACTCATGCCCTCCCGCTGTACCGCGCCAAGCAGTTTGGGCCATCCAATGCCTCAGGTGCAACATTTCCCTAGACAGACAGATGCAATGAAAGCCTCAGGAGCCCAGCGGAAGCGTCGGCGCTGTACTTGGTGCGCTCAGACAAAGTCCCAGGTGAAGCTACGACGTTCTACTTCGTTTGTGTGCTCAATTTGTGAAGTCCCCCTTTGCCTGACACCCTGTTTCGAGGAATACCATGCCGCTAGGAAGTAGTCCTGTTCCATTTGAGGCTCTTTTATTTCCAGCGTGACAGACATACAGTGACGACATTAGCAGCTTATTTAGTTTTTATTTATATACAGGATGTTAGGGTAAACACCGTTATCCTTGCAACCAGTGGTTTGGTTTCATTTATAGAACGTAAAATCAATGGAAAATAACAACAATTTTTTTCTTTTTTTATATTCTTCATTTTACCACAAGAGACGCAAGTTCGTTGTCCTATGCGCTAGGGCAACGAACTTGCGTCTCAACACGGGCGGAGGGTACGGGATGTGAACTGACCGGCCGCGAGCGCGACCCCTCCCTCAGTCAGTCAGCTGTTTCACTAGAGAGCACGGTGTCGGATAGAAACTTTTAAAAATCTTTTAATGAAAATGACGTTTTTTTTTTGTTGTGTTCGGTCATTTATTTTTATATTTAAGTCAACTACCCATGGTTTGAATGACAAGACTGTTTACCCTTACAGCCTGTATATAGTTATATGTAGTATAGCTTGATGGACATACAGACTGACTGACTTAGGAGCCAGTTTCCATAGAAGAGTATACCTTTACCACAAAGTCTAACCGACAGACATTGACGCACACTTAGTAGAGTCATCCTTTTCTCGGTCATACAATCTGTTCTGTCTAAGCGCCGTGTTTGTGTGTGTGACGTGTGCTAGACTGGGGGCCATCAAAACGTAAACAATAATAGGGAATATGCATGTATTTTTTTTTATTTTTTTATTCGATAGTTTTTAGCTTCAAATAATAGTAAAAAAAAATTCGACGGCAAAAAAGCAATTTAAAGTATTTAAAAAAATGTTTAAAAATATCCAACCGATCCGGGCTATTTAAACGCCCTCCATTTGACGCGCTTGGTGTGGTGACGTCACACTCAGTGAAAACAGACAAGCAACTGTCAAGTCAACGTCAAATACTCCTTTTTCTAAGAACGTTTGACATTGACTTGACACTGACATTTTGATTGCTATTCCGGATTGTTACGTCACATCCGCTCTTAGCCTTTTCAAGTATTTGAATTACCCACAGTTTTTTGGTACTTTAAAAAAATTAATTTCTCGCTCAAAAAGAAATTTTGTTGAAAAATATTGATGGAGGCATAATTCTGAAGTAACATAGTTTATAAAAAAAAATATTTGACCCATATTTGAATCACATGCATATTCCCTATTGCAGCTAACTGCTCGAGGCTTGTCAGAGACTCGTTTTTGTTTCAAGTTACACGCTATCATGTTTCCACTTTATTTTTAATCAAGATTTATATAAATGTGAATGTGTAATAAATGAGAATACCTTTGTAAGACAGGAGCTCGTGGCTAAGTAATAACAGCCGCACGGGTCGATCTATCAGGTTAAGCTACGCTTGCCGGGGGTTGGTCCGTGGATGGGTGACCATCTTCACATACCGAGTCTCCTCCGTGCCTCGGAAAGCACGTTAAGCCTTTGGTCCCGGCTGTCATTTGTGGATCTTTGACAGTCGTTAGGGGTCGTCAGAAGCTCGAAAGTCTGACAACCAGTCTTAACAAGGGGTATCGTATTACCCAGTTACTGGGTTGTGGAGGTCAGATAGGCAGTCGCTCCATGTAAAATACTGGTATTCAGCTGCATCCGGTTAGACTGGAAGCCGACCCCAACATAGTTGGGAAAAGCCTAGGCAGATGATGACCTTTGTAAGTACTTTATATTTTTTAAACTCTTTTTCCATGTATTTCTCTGTGTATAACATCCTCTTGCAGTTCTGCTGGCAGTTATTATTTTAGAAATATGTGAATGTGTAATAAATGAATATAATGTTGTACCCTTTGTACTTTACCTTTCTATTTTATATAGCTTTTTTCATGTATTTCTCTGTACATTGAGACCATAAATGTAGGTGTAATATATACACCTCCGTCTACCCCTTCAGGGGGTAATACAGGCGTGATGTTATGTGTGACGTGACGGTCTCAGCCCTTCCCTGTGAGAAGGAGTATTATTCGGTGTGTTTAGGATCTGATGTAAAAATTAAATAATATCAAATCCTATTTCACGAATAATGTTTAAGTATTATTTTTCTTCCTTGTTAAATAGTAAAACACATTTTATAATAAAATAAAATAATAACGATGAAATAACGTAACTGAAATGTTTTATTTTTTTGCTTAATTAACTCCTTATCCTAAACTAAACGGAATTCCTCTCGGGCTCTATTTATTTGTTGAGTTACCTACTTAACCCATTCGCATCCTGCAACGCACTCCTCGCGTTTTACACATTTTTTGGCGTGTGCCAGCAACGCAACATATGCGTTTTGACTAACGTTTAGTAAAATCATTTTTATAGTAGGTACGTTTAGAAATAAACGAATAAATAGATCGATAAAGTAGACAAACGTCACTGTCATTTGAAATTTCTGACGGTTTCTCAGTTTCAAAATTGATATTTTTTTTTATCGATAAACGCGCTGTGAAAATCATCAAAAATATTTGTTTTTCCGTATTAACCTGCAATAGTATAGCGTGTTTACATGTTAAAAAAAATAATACCACGCAAAAAAAAAAAAAAAAATTATGTCTTGAAATGTTCACAAAACGATTAAATTAAAACGTAAAAGAAACACTCTGTACACGCACACTTGTATTTCAACGTAGAAAAACAAGTGTGACAAGTGGGCGCGTACAGAGAGTTTATTTTCCGTAACAATTTAATATTTTTTGTGAATATTTTACTAAGCAAAAACAAAAACTTTTTTTTTTTTAAAGATAAAGATAAAGATAATTTTATTTGTCTAAACATGCGTTTACATGCAAATTAAGCATGCAGGATGTCACAATAATAATATTTTACGTACGTCCATGTTTCACCCATACGGCGTACAAATTTATAAGATTTACAAAAAATAAAAAAATAATCATAAAAATAAAAAAAATAAAAATAATCATAAAAATAAAAAAACAATAATCATAAATTTTAAATAATACTACGTCACTAAAGGCACAATAGTAGTGTCATTCAAAAAGTCACTTATATTATAATAACACTTGTCTGTTAATAAATCTCGCATCTTTTTTTTAAACATATTTACCGGCAATGCTTTATATGACTGTGGTATTTTATTGTAAATTTTTGGAGCCATACAGAAAACGCTTTTTCCCATTAATGCCGTCTTTGACGCATGCGAACACAGTCGATTTTTGTCACGTCTGTTACGGGGGAAGGTGTCAGCTAGTCGTGGAAATAGGGATTGATTTACCCTAACAAATACCGCAATTTCAAAAACATACAGAGATGGTAAAGTTAATAATTTGTGTTTTTTAAATAATGGCATACAGCTGTCGGTTGCCTTAAAATTGAACATAGCACGAATGCATCTCTTTTGGGCCTTAAACGCTATTTCTTTGTTTGTGGAATTCCCCCAAAATATAATACCGTAGCGTAATAACGATGCTACTAGACTATGATAAGATGTTAATAAGGCGTCTGTGTTTAGCTCTGTGGCCAGTTTATATAAGGCATACGCTGAGGAGCTTAGCCGTTTACTTAGGTATTCGATGTGTGCCTTCCAGTTCAATTTAGAGTCAATAAAAATTCCTAGAAATTTTGTGTCGTCAACTTTATTCAGTACAGTATCTTTGTAAATTGCGTTGAGGTCAAATACAGCCTGGGTCCGTTGCCTAAAATGCATTATAGTTGTCTTGTCTAGATTTATTTTTAAGTTGTTCCTATTTAACCATGATATTATTGATGTCAAAGATTGATTTACGTCACTTTCATAAATGTCTTTATTTTTACATGCCACGGTCATAGTGCTGTCGTCGGCAAAGAGAGTCATGGGGTGGTCAATAGCACTAGGCAGGTCATTGATATATATTATGAATAACAAAGATCCGAGTACGCTGCCTTGAGGAACCCCGCATGTAGGTGTGCGTTCGCTTGATACATAAATTTCCTCTTTCTTTGTCTTAACATTAATTCTCTCAATTTCTGTGTATTGCTTTCTATTAGTAAGGTATGACTGAATAAGGTTTAGTATGTTTCCCCTTATGCCGTAGGCTTCTAATTTCCGTAGTAAGATGCTATGGTCAACGTAGTCAAAAGCCTGCGTCATGTCGCAGTAAATAGCACACACAGGGATTCTCCTGTCCATCTTCGTCATTACTGTATATAAAAAGTCATAAATGGCCCTACTGGTTGACAGGTTTTGCCTAAACCCCTTTTGCTCTTCACTAAAGATATTTTTCTTTTCGAGGTATGAGTATAGTTCTTTATATACGTATTTTTCAAAAATTTTGGACATTATAGGAATTAAGGCAATTGGTCTATAGTTAGCCATGTGATCCTTATTGTTTTTTTTAAATAATGGTTTCACTCTTGAAACTTTTAGGGCATCCGGATATACACCTGAGCTGATGCATAGATTTATTAGGTAGCTTAGGTGCATACAAATGGTTTCAGACACATACTTAACGACCTTTGTAGAGATACCGTCATAACCTGTACTGTTTGTGGCTTTTAAAGATTTAATTATGTTTAATATGTCTGTAGGTGCAACAAAGATTGAGTTTTTGCGTTTCATAATATTCGTTGTTATTTTGCTGCCCGAATCTTGACTTGGTTGAATTTTATCCACAAAAAAATTGTTAAACGCGTTAGCTATTTCTAGAGGGTCACTTACTATTTTGTCATCGACATTTATATAACTAATGGATTCTTTAGGTAAAAACGGTTTCGACTTATTTATTATGTTCCATGTCATTTTAGCTTTATTTGTTGCAGTTTTAATCGAGTAATTGTTTTGAGCCTGTCGAGTCAATCTTATAACCTTTTTAAACCTTTTTGTGTAATCCTTAAAAATGTTTTTATTCGTCATATTTGGTTTTAATCTATAATGCCAGAGCAATGCACGTTTCTTTTTGCTGCATAATTTAATGCCATGTGAGATCCATCTTGATTTTTTAATTATATTTATCGTTGTCAGCTTATACGGGAAGCAAAGGTCATAAAATAGTTTAAAGTCATCAATAAATATGTCAAAAGCATTATTTGGATCTTCAGTTTTATATATTTCCGAAAAAGTCAAATGTTTCAAGTGGTCCCTAAATTTCACCATATTCTCTACGCTAAAGTCCCGTCGTTTTCTGCGCCAGTATTTTAAGATACAAGTTTTTTTCACTGGGCATTTTATTATTTGCGCTGTGTGGTCTGACAGCGCAAATTCAATAACGTGCGTTTTACATTTGGCTCCAAAATTATGTGCGAAATTGTCAATGCAAGTTTGGCTATGTATTCTGGTAGGTTGCTTTAAAGCTAACTTAAGATTGAAATTCAGTAACAGACATTCGAAATCCAGCACAACATTATTTTTATTCATTATATCAATATTAAAATCTCCCGCCATTATAATATGCTCATACTTTGTTTTACATGTTTTTTGTAGTATTTTTTCTATTGTTTCATAGAATACATTAAGGTTATTTCGTTTCGGTACTCTGTAGACGCATAAAATAATCGTATTGTGTTGTATGAGCTCCACACCACAACATTCAACTACACCAGTTATAGAGGCCTCAGCTATATGTGAAACTTCTCTCCATTGCTGACCGTTCCTTATCAAAATACAAGCCCCACCTCGTTTACTTTCTCTCCTACAGAAAAATGATGCTAAAGAGTAATTGGGGATGTTTAAATGGTTTTCGTACCCTGCCATCATGAAGTGCTCGGTAACACACAGTGCGTCAACACTAATGCCTTTTTCTGACAATTCAACTAGGCAAACATTTAGAGCATCAACCTTATTTAAAAGACCCGCTATGTTTTGATGCATCACGTAAAGGCTTTTAGTGACGAAAAAACTGCTTTTCTGTTTCTAAAACGTGTGTGGGATTATGAGACGTTAATGTTATTAGGGGAGTATTGACAGTGTTATTATTATACATGTTGATGCATTGAATGTCATTAATTAACGCTAGAAGATTAACAAAAATTGAATGGAACCCAAAGTTATTTATTTGGCCTGACTGTCTGAAGAATGTATTGTAATCATATTCGACATTTGCGTTTGAATCTAACACATGAGCATATTTGTGTGTCCATATCTCTTGACTTAATGAATAGTTGAAGTTCATGACACGCCAATTATACATATTTGAGTTAGAGTTATATTTATATGTGGGTAGACAGATAATAATATTAGTATGAGTTATTTTACTAAGAGATTTCCTTATGTCTAATTATTTATTTTAATTGTAATATTTTTTTTTGCATGTATACACGCTATACTATTGCAGGTTAACTATGCATATAATTATACTGTATATATACAGTATGTTAACTAACAAAGGGCGTTCCCGTTAACCTGCAATAGTAAAGCGTCTATACAAGCTAAAAAAAATATTACCATTAAAAAAAAATGTTTTTTTTTTGTTTTTGTATAGTAAAATATTCACAAAAAATATGAAATTGTTGCGGAAAATAAACTCTCTGTACACGCCCACTTGTCACACTTGTTTTTCTACGTTGAAATACAAGTGTGCGTGCACAGAGTGTTTTTAAATTTAATCGTTTTGTGAACATTACACGACAAATATTTTTTTTTTTTGAGTGGTAATATTTTTTGCTATACTATTGCAGGTTAACGGGAACGCCCTTTGTTAGTTAACATACTGTATATGTATATACTTAGTTTTAATAGGTTAACGTATTTAAATAATATTTATTCCACAATTTTCACTATTGCACCTACCACTGTTTGTCTCTGCATCACCCAAAGGTTGACTGGTAGATAATGCCTATGGCATTATGTCCGCCTCTGTACATTTGCGTGCTTAAAGTATTAAATAAATTAATAAATATAATTGTATACCTAGTTAGCTATTTTTATAATAGATAGATTGTATAGGTAAAGAGTTAGATAGTTTGTAGAAGTTCCGGATAATCACTGGCAACAAAGGTCAGTGAACTTTGTATAGCTAAATGACTATAGTAGAATAAGTTATTGTATATGTTCTTACAAGTCTGTTTTTTTCCTCGCCAGTATGTTGAAAAACGTATGAAACTCGTGAGCATTGATCATTAAACGGGTGATAGACGTGCGAGCAAGTCCGGGTAGGTACTTCTGGCTCGGCGAGCTTACTCGCCCGTGTGTCATGCTAAGTACGCGGATAAACCGCCGAGTAAGTTCGTCGGCGATCCAACAGGTTTGAATTTTGCTCGTCGCCCGCCTTGGCTCGTCGTCTGGCACCGCGCACCGCCGCGAGCCGCGTAGACACTGAAATTCTGAGAAAGCTCCACGTGTGTCGCCGAGTAGCCGACGGCGAGCAGAGTAAGGTCGCGAACATAAAGACCGCGTACTTTATGCACAGTTATGTACGCACGTTTTATCACCCACTTTATATTTAAATCTTGTATCAAATTAGTAGCAGTGCACTGCTACTAATTTCATACAAGAGAATCGGCACCACTGCAGTGGTGCCGATTCTCTTGTACACTGTACTAAACTATCATAGTAGGGGAGGCCATGATGCTAACTGAGGATTTACTCGAGGGTCGTGGGGACCTATTGGATTGTGAAGATTAGATGCTAAAAAGAAAAAAGTTTATGTGAAGTATACCCTTTCACTGGTGGGGGGAGCGTGTACAGATTCTCAAAAATGTAAAAAAACAGTCACACAGACATACTCGAGCGCGTCAGATATTAAAAGCGTATACGCCCCACGTTTTTCTGATAGAGGAAAAATATTAATCTAATGTTTGCATGGTGGGGGTGGCCGTACGAAGGGGTAGAAAATAGGGGAAAAAAAAAAATTACGAGCGCGTCAGACATTGATAAGGGATGTTAAGAGAACCCTCCAGCAGCTCCTATTCAGAAGACTGACGATTTGGACGCGACCAAAAGTCAAGAGCGATTTATAAAAATGGAAAAAAAATCGTGACCTTGAAATACTCGAGCGCGTCAGATTATTATACAGAAGCCTCATCTTGATGTCCTTGTCGTACTGACCCATAATCTGACAATTATGTGGAGGAATTTCCTTAATCTGACGGTTTGTTTTTTATTTAATGTAATAAATACAATACAATATATATATGTCTGCAAGTAAATTATAATTACCTGTATTTAGAAAAAAATAGTATAATGAGAAGTTTAAAAAAAAAATGAATATTTTCAATCTTCATCGTCAGTGGAATCATTCGGCATTATGTACCGCTTGCACTAAGTCTGCCACTGCTAAACAAACCAAAATGATGGAAAGCGAATTGAATATATAGAAGAAAATTGTATAAAGTTTTTTGAAGTGAAAACTTCTTTAGGCGCTTTGGTGTCACTGACTCTGGCAGGGCCACCATCAGGGATTTTAATTTTGATTACACAAAAAATTTGTCGCTAATTAGTCGAAATTAGTTGCCAAATATCAGAATTTGTCGGACTGGTTCAGAAGATATAAGGGTTTATAGGTGGCCGATCTGGAGTCTCCCTAGCAAGGCCACATTTATATCTCAAACACTAGGGTACCTAGCGAAGATCTGTTTTCTCCAAACTTATTGAATAGAAAGGTTCGAATATTAAAAACTCTTTCCACGCTAGCGGGTAAAATGCACTTTTGCACTCACGATTTCGAATGACTCCTTCCGAGCTTGTGAGGTGAAAATGAAAATAATAAAACATTACTTTATTTAATTTACTAGCTGTGCCCCGCGGTTTCAAGGTCTCGATCCCGTGGGAATATAGGGATAAAACTTATCTTATGTCCTATTCCAGGTCATGATCTACCCGTGTACCCCTCATCTTCTCCTCTCTTAGAGTAGGGAACGTCGCGGCGGGGCGGCGCCGGCGTTGAACGGTTCGCGTATTGCATTTTCATACTCGTGATATTTTCGAAATTAAATGTCCAATTCGAATGAATTAAAAAGTATTTTACTGCTACATCAATACCCTTGATGTTAAAACTATTTATTTGAATAAGAATTAATATTATTTTGATAAAACTCCTTCGCAAATAATGCATTAATTTCGAACAAATTTGATTACTTACCATAAAAAAGGTTATAGTGAGTCAATATTAAAAGATAGACATAATGCGTGTGCGTTCGCGCAGCGGAATGTTGTTGAATTTAAATATATTAATTATGCAGATATTTAGTGTATGACGTCGTATAATTGTGTATGGTAAAAAAAAAATTGTGTACGCAGCCATTGTGGAGAAATTCACCAAAAACTGATTCCGCTGGGCGAACGTTGTCCTGGCGGAACTTATTTTAATCCATAGACTTTAGAAGAAAAGAGGTGTGTCCAAAAATTAGTGTGTATTTGTGTGTAATTGTGTATGTATGAATAAAATGAGTGCATGCATAAACTTCGGAGAAATTCAAGTTTCCGCTACGCGAACGTTTGGCCATTAGCTAGTTTTCATATAAAGCGCTTACATAGAGAGCTGTAGATTTTTACATACGTTGTTTTGAATTTGTTTATATTTGTTTAAAAAACAGATTTAGAAAAAATCGTAGGGCTTAAAAGATAAAAATATAAACGTAAAATACACTTAATAGGTCTTAGTTCTTAAAGTATGCACTTTGGGGTCTAGATTTTCACGTTTATACAAACCTTGTAAGTATCTGAAACATGTTGCCAAGTATCAATGATGTTCCGTTAGTAATTAAAGAGTTAAAGGACAATTTTACCATGAATAGATCACTGTTTACAAAACAGTCAAATATCACGACGTTCTAAAGGAATTGCATGGTAAAATGTATGCCAAAAATTAGTTTATTCATTCAACTATTCACATGCAAAATTTCATGTCATTAAATTTAGTAATTAAAGAAATCAATTAAAATACTGACGAAGCATCGAAAACCTACATAACCCGACCAAGTTCGGATAGCTACAAAAAAGCGGCCCAGCCATATATCTAAGAGACGTTCTTAACCTTCCAATATAGTATTTACTAATATGGTACAGTTCCGTACACAAGCGTTAGGAAAAAATAAAACAATTGCATTTCTTGAATTAAAAATATTTTTTTAATAATAACCCAACTATCTACGATAAAAACAAATCTTCAATTAACAAGTACTTTTCTATTTAAATATCCGTGTACAAAATTTTTTTTTATTAAGTACATACTTAATTATGTTTCATTACACACTTAAATAAGTAATTATAATAACGTTCACAAGAATATAATTAAATCAAAATATTAACTTTTAAAAAATGTGAATACCTATCGGAACTCCGGAATTATTCCAGTCAATTCTGGAGCTAAAAAATCAGAACAATTGAACAAAAATTTGGTGTACAAAAATAAATGACCTTTAAATTATATCGAAACAACAATTGTGTTATCACCTATACCAATTCAATACCGGTATTATACGGTAAATTTTGGGATGTTACCTAAATATATTGCATGGACGCTTTTTTGTAGCTATCCGAACTTGGTCGGGTTATGTAGGTTTTCGATGCTTCGTCAGTATTTTAATTGATTTCTTTAATTACTAAATTTAATGACATGAAATTTTGCATGTGAATAGTTGAATGAATAAACTAATTTTTGGCATACATTTTACCATGCAATTCCTTTAGAACGTCGTGATATTTGACTGTTTTGTAAACAGTGATCTATTCATGGTAAAATTGTCCTTTAACTCTTTAATTACTAACGGAACATCATTGATACTTGGCAACATGTTTCAGATACTTACAAGGTTTGTATAAACGTGAAAATCTAGACCCCAAAGTGCATACTTTAAGAACTAAGACCTATTAAGTGTATTTTACGTTTATATTTTTATCTTTTAAGCCCTACGATTTTTTCTAAATCTGTTTTTTAAACAAATATAAACAAATTCAAAACAACGTATGTAAAAATCTACAGCTCTCTATGTAAGCGCTTTATATGAAAACTAGCTAATGGCCAAACGTTCGCGTAGCGGAAACTTGAATTTCTCCGAAGTTTATGCATGCACTCATTTTATTCATACATACACAATTACACACAAATACACACTAATTTTTGGACACACCTCTTTTCTTCTAAAGTCTATGGATTAAAATAAGTTCCGCCAGGACAACGTTCGCCCAGCGGAATCAGTTTTTGGTGAATTTCTCCACAATGGCTGCGTACACAATTTTTTTTTTACCATACACAATTATACGACGTCATACACTAAATATCTGCATAATTAATATCTTTAAATTCAACAACATTCCGCTGCGCGAACGCACACGACATATGCTGTCGCTGATTTTATTTTAGAACGAGGAACAATTCCATCATACATGATATTTGCGTAACATAAACCGTTTACGCAGAGAACGCAACGGAAGCTCTCAAAAAGGAATATTTTTTCCCGTTTTGCAACATATTTCATTTATGCTCCGCTCCTATTAGTCGTAGCGTGATGTTATATAGCCTATAGCCTTCCTCGATAAATGGACTGTCCAACACAAAAAGATTTTTTCAATTCCAACCAGTGGTTCCTGAGATTAGCGCGTTCAAACAAACAAACAAACTCTTCAGCTTTATAATATTAGTATAGATGTATTTTACTATGTTCACGGAAGAAAAATAATAAACAATATTCTTAAAATAGGTTTTATATAATAAAATAAAATTCATACAATTTTCCCTATTAATATTCCTCACAGAGTGAAGGGTACAATATAATGCTCATTTATTACAACTGTCAGAAGAACTGCAAGAGGCTATTACACACAGAGAAATATATGGAATAAGGCTATAAGAAATATAAAGTACAAAGGTATTAATTTATTACACATTCAAATCTTGATAAAAATGCCAGCAAAATTGGTAGTAACATGATACAGTGTGAAACAAAAAGAGCCTCTGACAAGCCCGCAGTTATTATTTGTGTTTTGGTGACCCGGTGACCCCCAGCCTAGCACACGTCACACACACAAACACGGCGCTTAGACAGAACAGATTGTATGACCGAGAAAAGGATGACTCTACTAATTGTGTGTCAATGTCTGTCGGTTAGACTTTGTGGTAAAGGTACACTCTTCTATGGAAACTGGCTCCTAAGTCAGTCAATCTGTATGTCCATCAAGCTATACTACATATAACTATATATATAAATAAAAACTAAATAAGCTGCTAATGTCGTCACTGTATGTCTGTCACGCTGGAAATTCAAAGAGGCTCAAAATGGAAGAGTTACTTATGGTACAACTCGAAACAGGGTGTTAGGCAAAGGGGGACCTCACAAGCAGTGCACACGTACATTGTACGTCGCTGTATCTGCTGCCGGGAACACCAAGTGCAACGCCGGCGCGAATGAATGTGAGGTCTGGATGTGAGTCGGTCTGTCTTTTGAGGCCAATGTTGCAACCGAGGCAATTGACGGCTCAAACTGCTAGGACCGGGATCGGGTTTGGCTTTAGGGACATGTTGGTGGTGGTGCCGCAGAATTTGATCGACTAACTCCAATCGAAACACTATGTGCTCTTTTGGAATAGTCGTCGAATTCTGCAGAAGGATTCGGGCATTCAAAATAGAGCAGTTGAGCAGGTGTTTGAAGAACTTGACGTTCCATTTGCTACCTCTTTTTCTTTCCAGGAGGTATGGTTCCAGCATTTGATCTTTACGATCAACGCCTCCCATACCTTTGTTATAATCTAAAACTACTTGAGGTTTGTACAGAGCTGGGCGATATGGTTTCGCCTCCATCTGGCCTTGTGAATCGCCGTGGCAGGTACTGATGGTGGCTATCTTACGCTTTTTGTCCTGAAAGGCCAAGACCACCACATCGCCGGAATGACGAGCTACAAACTGGCCATCTTTCAGATTACACAGTGAGATGAGTGGAGGCACATTGCTGCGGTTAGCACGCAAGGTACCTACACAGTCGGTTTTTCGTGTTTTCAGAAATCTGGCCAGTAGGGGGCTATTGAACCAGTTATCCATAAAAAGAGTATAACCTTTGTCAAGGAGAGGACGGATGAGTTTGAGAACGGTGGTTGTGCTTTTCAGCAAAGTGGATGGGAGACCGGGATCACGGGAAGTGCCAGCACCGAGGTACACAAAGAATGACCAAAGGTAGCCCGTGGACGACTCGCAGAGTTCAAAGGTCTTCACTCCGTACTGGGCTGCCTTGGTCTTGATGTACTGGCGGAAGGATAGTTTACCTTTCCACAAAGTCAAGGATTCGTCAATGCAAATATTCTGGGATGGGATGTAGGCTTCCTGAAAACGGGCATTTAGGTGATCTAAGATCGGACCAAGAGAATACAGAGGGTCAGTCGAGTCTGTCGGTCTGCTACTATTGTCATTCAAGTGAAAAGCGCGGCAAAGTTCTTCGTAGCGATTTCGGGAAAAAATCTTTCTAAAGATATTGGTCTGTAAAAGGGGGTTTGTGGTAAAACAGGACTTTATAGAGGGCATCCGGATGATTCCGAGCATCATCCAGAAGGAAAATAGGAGAAAAACTTCATGAATGTTCGTGTCATACCAACCTCGGGCGAACCTAGCAGACGAACCAGCAACCTCTGCGGCATACTGGTTCGTCGCAGTCACGATGTGCGACATGATGTCGTCATCCCAGTATTGCCTAAACGCCCCATACGCGTTTTCGGATGCGACAACCGCCCCCGTTTGCTGAGGAAGAAATTGCTCCCTCTCACCTTGATAATCACCCATGGGTGACCATTCAAAGTGACCAGAAGTTCCTTCGGCAGCAAAGAAGGACTCGACCTCGCCGTCATCCGCATCCATCCATTCGTCCTCGTTCTCTTGTCTTACTCTTCTCGCTCTATCTGTCGCCCGCACTCTCGCTTCTTCTCTCGCTCGCACCACACGCATGACCATCTCCCTCAATTCCTCAGGCACATCATCGTCATTCACATTCACCTGGACCAATCTGTCTCCTCTTACCCACTGGGAGCCACCACTCGGCCCCTGGCCCCGCGGCCCACGTGTGCGCGCTCGGCCCCGCTGCGCTGCGCCGCCGCGCCGCGGACGACGCTGCTGCTGCGGCTGCTCTGCCGCCACTTCATCCACCTGCTGGAACAGCAGATGTTCATCAGCGAGGTGGAAGACGTGATCCTCCTGCATAGCGATGTCACGGCCCCCCTTGACGACGATATCGAACCTGAGACAACAAATAATAAATATAATTACGTGTAAATCGCGAAAACAAAAGTACAAGACTAATGGATACAAGTTTTAACACTTACGGCAGGAGAACGGGCGGCGAGCCTAAGCCAACAGCAGCAGCCGTGAAAGGAGCCCGCGTAGACGGAGGTGATCTTGACCTATCAAATAATAGGTTTTCATCCATACTAATATTATAAACTCGAAAGTTCCGTCTGTCAGTATGTTACCTTTTCACGCCTAAACCACTGAACGGATTTCGATAAAATTTGGCATGGAGATAGATGGCATCCCGGGGAAGGACATATGCTACTTTTTATCGACATACAACACGGGCGGAAGCTAGTACACATAACCATTTAGTGACAACACACTATTTATTTGCTATTTTATTACTCACGTCACAGACAACGGTTCCAAATTCTCGTCCCACATCCCCGTGACGGTGACCACTGGGGCCGCGGTGACCGCCGGTTCCCGCCGCCCATTATACTGAAAAAACAAGAGGTTGAATAAATTAACTACTGTTGAGAACATTAGATTAGAACTCATACAAACATAAAACAAAATATGGAATACTCGGCCTTCAACACCAACACCATGATTCATGCTTGCGGCGAACAAACCTGAACTGCAAATTAATAACCCATTTATTCCCAAACAATATACATTGAATGACAAAATGAACTAATAAATATATTCATATTTTAGGGTAAGCCATTCCAACTCAAGACATTATAATATGCACTGTTTACAATCGATGTTAGTTTGAAAATTGCATAACCACGACCGCACGTGACATCGTACCGCGCTCGTCGGTCCGCCAATCTTGCGTGCCGACTTGCCGAGCGACTTGTAACTACATGCAGCTCAAGTTTATTAGGTAATCCGGGCTAACACGAAAAAAAGCTTTTCGAGAAGGCAACCTCTTCCAAGGCTTAAGTCATTGAAGTGGTTGCCTCAATAAAGGTGATAACCATTTCGCTGGGTTTCGAGGATCTAACTCGAACAAAAGGTAACACTTGACTGCGATATGAGTTACCCTGTCCAAAGTCTTTACTCTTAAGCGGGGTTGTCCGGTCCATGCTTCCTGACGCTAGCAACAGAAGACAAGCCAATCGACGCGCTGCTTTGAACAAAGTAATGTTTTTTGGAGGATTCGTCTGCATCCAGGCAGTCAGTTCACTTGGGTCTCAAATAGGGGATTTTCTGCTCTAGGAGATTGGAGGGAGATAGCTTTAAGAATAATATGTTGTACTAATTTGAATCCAAATTTTCGTTACAAGACGGCCGTCCAAAGGTTAGAACTACAGATTTATGCAACAGTATGGTAGAATAAGCGAATCTCTCTACAATGAATAGGAATGCTAATAATCTTGTCAAACTAATATTATTGGGACAATTGAAGACAAAATTGTTATACAGGATGTTAGGGTAAACACTGTTATCCTTGCAACCAGTGGTTTGGTTTCATTAATAGAACGTAAAATCAATGGAAAATTACAACTTTTTTTTAAATCAACATTTTACCACAAGAGACGCAAGTTAGTTGCCCTATGCGCTAGGGCAACGAACTTGCGTCTCAACACGGGCGGGGGGGTGCGGGATGTGACCTGACCGGCCGCGAGCGCGACCCCTCCCTCAGTCAGTCAGCTGTTTCGCTAGAGAGCACGGTGTCGGAAAGAAACTTTTTAAAATCTTTTAATGAAAATGACGTTTTTTTTTTTTTTGTGTTCGGTCATTTATTTTTATATTTAAGTCAACTACCCATGGTTTGAATGACAAGAGTGTTTACCCTTACAGCCTGTATTTACACCATTTGACCCATCGAGACCAAACGTCTGTAAGTTCTTAGCGGTGACTTCCTCCAACTAGATCGGAGCAGGGACCTTTCAACTTCTGACCAATTATCATTTATTTCGCCTCACCCGGGCCCGGTATCTTCCAAATATAGAGCTCCATGTCTTGAACTCGAGAAGGTGGAAGGCCCGTTCTACTAGAACACGGGCTAGGTTGGTGATACCCAAGGGTCTGCAAAGTGCTCGACGACGAAGATCTGGTAACTAATAGGCTCTCTTCCAAATTAGAGTCACTATTAGGAAGACGCCTTGAGCTGAATTCAGATGGTGAAGAACTCGAGGGATGAGGCTTGGAGGCGGGAAGACCCACGCTAGCTGAAATAGCCACTGACGACTGAAGGCGTTGCAAAAGTAGGCTGATAAGTCTGAACAATCTTTGGTAACATACTTCCTACAACCCTGGTGGCCAACGGTGTCCCTTGTGACAAAGAGGTCCACCTGTGGAACTCCAAATCTGCGAAAAACATTCCATAGAGCGGCTGGTCTTAGTAGGTACCACTCTGCCGCCTGTTTCCCGCGGAACAACCGTCTGACATGGCGTTGAATCACCCTAGAATATATTCCGTAGTCATGGAAATACGCTCTTTGTCTAGAAGACTCAAGAGTTGGTAAGTCATGTAAAGTAAGGCGGTTGATCGTGTTCCTCCTTTTCTCGAACGTAGGAACCAACTGTGCGATTGTCCGATTGCAGCCTCACATGGCGACCGCGAAGCTGATATCGGAAATGTTTGACTGCTGCTATTATGGCAAACATTTCCTTTCGATTGCAGTGCCAGCGCCGCTGGTCTGGTTTCCACTTTCCTTAAACCGAAAGATCGTCAAACTGTGCTCCCCACCCGTAATCTGCAGTATCCGCCGTCATGAAATGGTGAATCAACTCCGTATGCAAGCTGCTCCGAACTATAGGCTTTTCTAAAGTTGTGACCCACCATTTCAGATCCTACGTGACCGTGTGTGTTGTTGCCACCGGTTTGCGAGGAGGTAGTCGTTTCAGAGTTCCAGTAAGAATTTGAAGTTGGCGGCAGTGAAGACGACCTCTTGGAACGACAAAAAAATCAAGTAATAAAAACTAAAACCCAACTACGACTTAAAAGGTATAAACAAGACACCACAGACATACAAATTAAAAACACGTGTTGGGGCATAAATCGAACAGATTACGTGTGACTCCAAATGAAACGTGTGTACAAATGAAAGGGCTTAATGATAAGCCCTTTCATTTGATACCCAACATGGTACGATTAAACCATTTTTTTTTTTAAGTTCCTCACTTTATGGCCTCTAGAGGGCGTCATTTTAAATTTAATGTGGCTTCTAACGATACCTCATTTGTCAAATTGTGATAAGTGGTTTGGAAGATAGGAGAGAACAGATGAACATACATACATACCAGTCAAAATCATAACTCTCCTTTTTTCTTCGCCGTAGTCGGATAAAAATTGGAGGGTGCCTAAAATAATCTGCGCCTCTTTCAAAGATATTTTTCCCCTGCAAATAACTCTCTTCAAGAGAGATAGGATTGTCTGGGTCTTTTATGGAGGTAACTTGAAGATTTCTTGTTGTTGTGAATGTTTTTTTTGCATGTACACCCTACCTTTTAATTTTTTCATTATGCCAATAAATTTTTTCATTTCAATTATATATTATAGGTATAACCCCAAAAGAATTAAAAAAAAAATCAAGTAATAAAAACTAAAACCCAACTACGACTTAAAAGGTATAAACAAGACACCACAGACAGACAAATTAAAAATCCGGAGTCACACGTAATCTGTTCGATTTATGCCCTAACACGTGTGACTCCGGATTTTTAATTTGTCTGTCGGTGGTGTCTTGTTTATACCTTTTAAGTCGTAGTTGGGTTTTAGTTTTTATTAAGTACTTGATTTTTTTATATTCATAATATTAGTACATAAGTATTTACCTCGTATGGGTCGAGTTCGGGACCCATCTCGGCATCAGAAGCCTCCTCCGCCTCCGCGAGGTACTCCTGCTCTTCGAAGAACTCCACCTCATACAATTCCTCCACGTCTATTTCCTCTTCATCCTCCTCATCCTTGAAGATGTCGTCGAAGTCTGGACTGGTGTCCCCATCTCCGCTCAAATTACAGGATGCCATCTCTATCTATATATAAAATCAATTGTCATATGTTAGTCTCGCAAAATTGGCAATGCAACATTTGCAATGCATTAGCTAGTACTTAACATGAACATATAAAATAGGTACTAGCTTCCGCCCGCGGCTTCGCGCGCGTGGTATGTCCTTCAAATATGTCCTTCTGTAAGATGCCATCCTTGCCAAATTTTGTCGAAATCCGTTCTTGGTTTAGGCGTGAAAAGGTAACATACAGACAGACAGAGTTACTATCGAATTTATAATATTCGAATGGATATTCTTATACTACAATAATATTATACAACCTGTACACACGGCTACACATCAAGCTATACATTTCCAGTTTAAGCTGACCTCGCATTGTACGGAAATCCTATACAATGCGAGGTCAGCTTAAACTGGAAATGTATAGCTTGATGTGTAGCCGTGTGTACACACCACAGCAACAACATAATAATATTTTGGCAATTATTTTTGTAGGTAAGCGACCAGTGTGGAGTAATGATGAGGTATTTAGGGTGAACACTGTGGATAATTAGTAATGAGGGAGAGATGTACATTCTGAATTTTAAGATAAGAAGAACGACAAGAACAACACAACGCACTGTAGAAATGTGAGTGTATTACACACCTTTGCCTGCCCTTCGGGGAAGACAGGCATGATTAATGTGTTTACAACAAGCAAAATAATTTTATCAATTTACATTAGTTCTATGCAAACAAACTCACATACGTACAGGTACAGGTCCAATGCATTCAAACAAATTGAGAACCTTCTTTTTTGTCTTGAAGTAGGTCAAATTTTGAAACAAGTAAATCACAGCACCAACTTTATCGATAAGATCTATCTATACAACTGGACAGCATACCTAGTTTGTGTCAGGTAACTTTTAAAAGTCAACACGGACTCAAACATAAAGCATCTCTGTCAATTGAACCATTACTGTTGAGTTGGCAAAGAGTCAGTCAGAGCTAAAGAATTGGTAAGTGAGCAATTTCAAGAAAATTTGTACCCCCAGTTTTTGGCTTGTCCCTCGACTTTGTTCATTAATATTTTTGTTTTTTCAACAACCAAAAAAAGTATTAGTACTTTAAACCCTTTTTTGTTGGGCTGAGTTAGGTACCTAATTTATTTATGACTAGCTTCCGCCAGCGGCTTCGCCCGCGTGTTATATCGATAAAAAGTACCCTATGTCCTTCACCGGGATGCCATCTATCTCCTTGCCAAATTTTGTCAAAATCCGTTTATGGTTTAGGCGTGAAAAGGTAACATAAAGACAGATAGATAGACAGAGTTACTTTCGAATTTATAATATTAGTATGGAAGTATGGATTTTAGGAGTAGATTAGAGTACCTACACATTTTTTTTTCAAAATTCATCATATACGCTAAGCTACCTGACGGGCCGCGCGCGTGCCAAAAGACATTGCAGATTTAGAAAGACCTTGACGAAATATTGAAGTAACGAGCAACCATTTTTAAGCATTTCTAACAAAGTATAATTAGGATGAAGTTATTTCGTGTTAATTTGTAAGTCATTTGTGTTAATTGGTGTAAGATATGTAATTATTCGTGCAATTATCTAAAAGGATGTAATACTTACCGTTGCCGTTGAGTAAACAAACAAATACACTATACAGAATACAGTAGGTACCTATACATTTATCAGGTCCCGTAATCTTCTAAGAAAAAAACTAAGACATACGAATGACAGCGGGAAAATGATATACGACGTTTGTACCCCCCTCTGTAACTTCTTCATGCCCCTGTGTCGCCTGTGGCTACCGGCTGGTCCGCCATCTTGTTGTTTGTTGACAGTGACATTGTTGTATGTCGGCATTCGCGGTGAACACAAGTTGTTTTTCGTGGTGATTCCGATATTATACATTATTTTTCTTTCTCCGCTAATTACGTTGAGTTGAGCACTAGTTCCTCCGTATTAGCGTCGAGACTTCTTTCATAATGCGCTATAACAAGTGTTGTGTACCGGGCTGTAATACTAGGCGACAGGACGCTGTAATGTTACACAAGTTCCCAACTTGTGAAAATAGACGCAATAAGTGGTTAGATTCTATAAACTGTGCTTCCCTGCGTGTTTTGAGTGTGGTTGAATTGGGCAAACAATGTGTGTGTCATAAACATTTTGAGGCAAGGTTTCTTACCCAGAAATCACGTCTTTTAATGCAAGCCTATCCTACTTTGTTCACTGAACATGAAACCTCTACTGGAGTTCCAACACATTCTAATTCAGGTAATTGTCGGATTGCTGAAGTATACTACACTCTTATGGTGAAAGTTTTAATGCATACTAGCCGGTTAAAAACGATCTTGTCACAAACCAGTCTTTATTCAAATCCATTCACCTGATACTTTGTTTGTAATTGGTTAGTAAACATCAAAACATTCACTTTCACATTTTATAAATTTCTAGATGTAGTTGCTGTTAGCTGTTTCAGTAATGAAAAAATCATCATCAATATTCTCCTGTCCTTATCCCAATTTATTTGTGGTTGGTGCAGCAAGTCTTCTTCCATACATTTCTATCTATATTTAGATTAACTATAACAAGCAAGTCATTTCTTATAAACAGTATCTGCTCTTATACAAGTTGCCAAAGTCGGTTACAGAACTTAGCGATGGTAAGTTCAAAACCCACATCAAATGTGTCCTTATCAAAAAAGCATATTATAAGATTAAAGACTATGTTGAAGACAAGGAAGTTTGGCAATAATTCCTTCTGCACATGTGGTTTCCCTGGTACCTTATAAACAGCATAATTATGTAAGAGTCTATTAACTGCTCCCAAATTACCATGTTCATTTTCTTTACATTCATCCTTGACATAATCATTGTATTTGACATTATACAAGAGTAACCGTGGAGTTTCTTGCCGGCTCTTCTCCATAGGAAAAACCAATTGGAACTGTGCACTTAGCTTCTGACATTTTATAAGAGTCCATGTAGGCTTATGTGAAATAAAATATTTTGATTTTATCAGCCAGCATCTCAGTATTCACCCCTCTCTAGCCATATCATATTTCTCACAATCCACCCACATCCATGCTGCTCTGGGCTTTGGTAAGGTTTTACAATAGGCTGTCTGCTTGACATCAATCCAAATAACTTACAAAATGGTAACTAACTTGTATTATGTATATTTTTCCAGAAAATCAGAACACAAGCTCTGAATTTGAACACAATTATTGCCGCACTCTACATGTAGATCACAATTATGCTGCTTCTAGGCCTACAGGTTGGTGTTAGTTTTCAATACTCCGTGTGTTAGTTATTTTGTTTATAGAAATATATATATATTGTACGTAAAATATGCCCATTGACGTGGAGTTGTGATACCAGCCCGTATTATCTATAGAAATATATAAACTGTTGTTCACAAATAGATAAGCCCAATTGTGTCCAGCAAGTCACAATCTTTGTGTTTTAGTCATGACAATGATACTGTTGGCAGCTATACCTTGGCGGTCACAATACAAAGAAACTTGAAAAATTTAAAAGCTGACTTTTGAACTAATTTTAATCTACATTGTTTCTCTTTCAGAATCACCTCTTTTAAGGGCACCGCTCGCAAACGTTAACATCAATGTTATGCAACCAGCCTTGTCTTATTCATCAGCTATGGAAATTGGTAGGTTAAAATAGATTTTAAATTTCATTATAGTATCTAAATAATGTTTTTTTTATGACTTGACATAGCAAATAAACATGAAACTTGAAAACTGCAATAATTATGTATGCTTCAATAAATGTTTTGCATGTATCTTTCAGACCCTGTTCCTTCCACATCAAAAGCACTCTATACTGAGTTCTGCAACACTCAAGAACCTTTTTCATCAAAGGACGTTTCTTTGGAACCTAAGTCAGCTACCGCCTCAGTAACTGACTTGGGTCAGCCAACTCCAAAGAAAAAGAGAAGATTTGACACCAAGTATCTCACTCCAACGTGCAAGGAGCTTTACATGGAGTACAGAAAATCAAGGAAATTGCTTAGTTTTCATCGTAGAGCCAAAAAAGCTCAAAAATTTTCGAAGGAACAGACATTCCAGAAACTGACTGCAAAAATGAATCCTGCAGCAAAAAGCATATTGTTAATGCAAATTAAACAATGTACAAAAAACAAAAAAGGTAGAAGATTCACGCAGGAAGAAAAAATAGTGTCACTGGCAATTCAGAAACAAAGCCCTAAAGCATATAAATTTTTACAAAAAATATTTATATTGCCATCTGAAACCACATTAAAAAAAATGCTAGCTAAATTTGTTATTGGACCTGGCATAAATTCACAGATATTTTCATCAATAAAAGAAGAGGTATATAATCACACCATTAACTAATATCTGATCATAATTTATGATCATCTGTATGTTTTATCAGAATGCAGTGAACAAATAAAAAATAATTATTAATATTTTCAGGTATCCAATTGGAAAGAAGAAAAAAAGTACTGTTCAATTTTATTTGACGAAATGGCACTAGATACAGCAATTACATATCTGCAAAAAGATTTTATTAATGGTTTCATTGACCTGACAGAACGTACCAATGACTTTGCAGATCATGTACTATGCTTCATGATAAAAGGTGCTATATACAAATGGCAGCAAGCAATAGCTTACTATTTTTGTGAAGGCGCTACAAAAGCGATTGAGCTTAAAACAATACTGAAAATAATTGTGGAGGCAGTTGGAGAGACTGGTCTCATTCCAATTGTTTTAATATCAGACCAGGGTACAGCATTCCAGTCGGCCTTGAAAAGTCTTCAGCAGGACACTAGAAGGGACCAAATACTTGCTGAAGAAAACATTGGTAATTAGTTTTTATTTATAAATACTCCTGTACTAATGAAATTTTGGATAAATTTAGCACATCATAGTGATGTAACAAATATTCGCAACTTGATGTGCCCACATTAGTGGCCTCACTGTACCTAGAGTCTGTTTCATCAAATAGTTCCTAATGTTGGCTCCACTGTTGTAAGACCAATAATGACCAATACGAATACGCTACGGCACTACCTACTAGGTCCGTTTTATAAATTTAACAGTTGAGCCAAAAGTATGGCATAGTGCGTTTCATCAAATAGTTTCTTATTTGATGAAACGCACTATGGATGCATTTGTTGTTGGTAGTTTTTAATGACAATACCCCTTTGCGGCCGTGTAAAAAAGAGATTTGTGACATTCATTATTTCCTCATCATAGAAGTACTTAGTATAAGATGCTATTTACTATTTTGTTTATCAAACCATTTTTTGTATTTCAGATGATACAATCCACATAGGCAGTTATCAACTAAACATCATATTTGACCCACCACATCTGATAAAAGGAATCCGAAATAATTTTTTGACCAAAAATATTCAATTGGATGGTACTATAGCAAGATGGTCAGACATTGTTGATGTGTACAAAATGGACTGCCTACATGCTGAATCACGCTTGCTTCATAAGCTTACGGATGAGCATGTTATACCAGAAAAAATAAAGAAAATGAAGGTAGGTTATTTATATAAATTATAATTGTTACGGTGGATGCGCCAAGGTAGCCCGCGAAAGGTGGTCAGCAATACAATTCTCTAAGTTCATGTAAGTGCATTGAATGATTATTTCATGAAATCATGACATTTGGCACTTTCATGAACTTAGAGAGTTGTATTGCTGATTCTAATGTTTATAATTCTGTAAATCCATATTTGTTACGACAGCTAATAATATTTAAATCAACAAACATATAACCTGATGCTGACCTGCAAATTGAAAAAAAAGTAAGAAAATTTAAATTTCGCGGGCCACCCTAGCGCATCCACCTTAAGAATCATTACTATTTTGCAAGTGATACTGTCCTTCATGCCTCTATCAGTATCTAAATTGTGCCATTGGTTTATTATATTTTTTAACTTATGTTGTTATCTTTTCAGGTTAGAAATTGTGCCCAGGTTTTTAGTCACACAATGGCCAGTGCTTTGAAATACACTACCTCATTTTGTAAGTACCTATTTATTCACTCTCTTTCCCTCTATAATATAGATAGTTACCTAGTTTAATCCCTGACAAATCAGTTAGGATTTCTACGATTTAAATCATTTTTTTTTTTCTATTTATGACTTTTAAGCCATTGCAGTGGCAGTTTTATCATATCTTATCTGATAGACATACAATTCATATAATATGTTAAAGTAATAAGTATCTACTTTTTTTCTAGCGCATTATATAGATGGCAAACCAGTGAGCAATACAATGTCAAATACGTCCCAAGTAGTGACCTTCCTGGACAATCTATTTGACAGTGTGAATGGAGCCAGCACTTTCTCTAAGAAAAGTAAAGGAAAGGAATTACGCTCCACCGTTACGAAAACGTCCCTTCATCACACATTTTGGCGAGAAGCTATCGAAAAATTCCAGCAAATGAAATTTATTGATAAAAAATCTAAAGAAGTTACTGTACCTAGTATTAGAAACTGGCTTGTAACTCTTAGAAGTTTTCAGAGACTGTGGCAATTTTTTGAAGAAAAAAATATAAAAATAATGCGCCCTAGATATTTCAATTCGGATGGTCTAGAAAATTTTTTTGGAAGGGTTAGGGCGTATAATTCGAGGAATAATAACCCAGATTGCCACAGTTTCACAAATACTTTTAAATCGTTGCTGATAACAGGATTCATAAAATTTCATTACAATTCATTTAATTGTGAAGATGAATCCTGTTATCAGTTTCTAAAAATGCAATCACTGTTTGAAAGAAATGTTAATATTAGTGAAATTTTAGACAGTGATACTGATTTAGAATCAAATAGTCCTAACAATGACTCTGTAAACCTTTGCACTATGGCGAGACGTGAACGCTTGAATATTCATGCAAGAGCTTACACTGCCGGCTGGGTAATAAGAAAAATATTAAAAAAATCTAATTGTCGGCAGTGTAAGAAAGACTTAACTTCAAATGAATCGGATGTACATAGATGGGTGTCCCAAAAAGAGTACAAAAATAATAAAAGGGGATTAATATATGCATCCGAACATTTTGTAATGCTTTTTGGCACAATATTTAAAGAAACGAATCTATTTTTGGACTCAAATGCACATAAACACAACCTCGCCACCAAAATTCATAATATAATACGAAACAAGTGTGCATTTGAGTTCATTTCGTGCCAAAAACATAAAAATGATATCATTCAAGCATTCATTTCTGTAACTACAAAATTAGCCATACATAATTGGTGCAATATAATTAACAAAATATTAAAAGGTACAGACATTGTTAGACTGGAAAACTCGAGTAGCAAGCCGGTTATGCAAGCAAAAGCATTAAGAAAATTTAAGAAAAAACTGAAGAAAAATCCCAATAAATGATTATTTACTGAAAACATCAAGTCTTTTAATTTGCCTTTTCCTTCTTTTTAATGAAAAAATAAAATAAAATGGGTGGTTTCTATAGCGTATGTAGCTGTATAATGCATACCTTTGCCTACATTAGCCAATAATGAGAAATGACAACAACTGTCATGCATCATTTTCCCCTAACCAATCAGAAGCGAGTAGCTGTGTCCAGTATGTTTTGTATGGGAGTTGTGCATCTGAACGTTAGTTCTCTAGGTAGTCTGTGACATTTATACACCAAGCAACAAACCATAGAGTAAAGAAAGTAGCACTAGCAACAAACAAACAAAACAAATCCAACCACAGACTACCTATAGAAGACTACTCCACGAAAATTACTCCACGGAGTAGGTACTTTTACTATTCTGTGGTTGCAGCTTTTTTTTACGTGTTGCCAACCAATCCCAAAAGATTTTTTACAAGATGCATGTGTCAGAAGATGGATGAAGCAGAATAATTCTGCTTCATCCATCTTCTGACACATGCATCTTGTATTAATTATTAATACTACATGATGTATATTATTTGTAGGATATTCCCCTATTTAATTTAGTAAGGTTTCGAGTGTCAAAATGTTGTATGTGTATCTCTATAATTATGGTGTTTAAGGAAAGGGTTCTATGAAGAAAAGCACAGAAAGACAAGACTAGGCATTTATTGATTAGGCTTGTCGGTTAAATACGGTCATGAGAAAACTAGTTGTCCGTTCCGAACCTAGGTCATCATGGAGAAGGACAAGAAACTCCATGGTAGCTAATTTTAAAGTATTGGATCAACACACATTTACTTAGCATAAATCATTGATATCACATTATTCTCTGGGACTATTTCTCAAAGTTATAGCTTATCAACGGGAAGAAACAGAACATGAATATTCCCTAATTACATTTAACACATATAAGACATACTATAACAGATAAAGAAAAACATCATAGCTATCAGCAATAATCAAGAAATATGATCAATTAACTTACGTGAACACTAGGTATAGGTAGTCCGTCTTTCACCACAGTTGTATCCCAAATCCCAAAAAGGTCCCGAATTGGCGGGTACACATATTTTATATTCTCCCAATACTAATCAAGTACCTCTAACATTGCCGCCATTTTTGACCAATCGTAGATGGTCATAGATTATTGTTTAATAATCTCTAACATAGTTAACAATGAACAAATCTTAAATAGTGGAACCATTTTAAAACTTAATACGGTAATTTAGCAATTTAGTATTTACTTATTTGATATCGAAAAGCATAATCAGATAAGTTATTGACATCCACTTAAAGTTAGGAGAATCGTTTGAAACTACGTGTGACTTTTGAATTACAATATAAAATCTTAATTAACATTATAATATCATATTAATTAGAACTTAATCATTTATTGAAACTCTAAATAAATAAACATTTGTTTTGTTTATTCAAAAACCACCAATCATAACATTTAAGTTTGATGACCTACTTTTCTTCTAGAATCGCTGTTTTTGATAGTAGTCTTTTAAGTCACAATAAAAACCATTAATATAGAACAACATAAACATCGAAATAGTATATAAAATCAAGGATATATTTTAAGTACAATATAATTCTGTTATCATTTTTAGGTAAAAGTCAATGTTTTTGTATTTATTTAGACCAACTCACAGATCACAGGTTTCGTTCGAAATTGATTGTTCATCTAGAAATACTGCGAAAGTTTAGATTATGAATTAAATCGAAGATTAATTTTATATAATGCTACACATTCCTGACACATGCATGCCCATGCCGTATAAAAAAAAAAGGTTGGTTATGGTTTAAGTTCGCGACCTTACTCGGCTCGCCTTCGGTGATACACGTGAAGCATGCTCAAAATTTCATTGTCAAATTGGCTCGCGGCTCGCGACGATGACATACGGGCGAATAAGCTCGCCGAGCCATATTTATGCGTACTTGCTCGCACGTTTATCACCCCTTTTATTCTGTGGTCGCCCTTGATTTCACCGTGACTCCGAGACCGTGTCATTAGTTTATTAGTTTTGGCGTTTATTCAACGATTCAACGCAACCGCGAACAATTCAATCTCAATTTCAGTTTCACTCTATGGCCCGATTCTGACCGTACGTTAGCACTGGCGAAACATTCACAAAACATGTTGAAATCTCTGTTTTTTGTCAATGTATCGAGTCGCGTTCGGATTGCCACGCAACTTGTTGACGCGAAACATGTTTGATGTTTCATATCACTCGACATGTTTCGCCACATGTCTTACAAACCAATTTCGTATCAAAATGAAGTAACATCTAGTAACATGTTGCAAGGTGGTTTTGACACTTTGGTCGGTTTTTACAGTCCACACATTTTGTATTCCACAAACATGGAAAACCTTGCCAAAGCTCTATAAACTTCATCGTGTCTACTTTGGCTTTGGACCACTGTATGTTTCGCTATACCACCATACTCGGATAACACTAAACATCAAGCAATAGATAAGTTGCGAGACATAATTTGACGTAAACAAACAATAAAACGCAGCCGAACGCAAACGTGACGAATCTCTATTTAAGACATGTCTATTGTTGATGTTTCTAGACTGCGAACGCAGTTTACAACAAATCTTGAGATCGGTCTTACTTACCGTGCATTTGCATTGGCGAAACATTATAACGAAACATGTTTAAATCGCTAGTTCCTGTCAAAAATTGTAAGGAACATTGACAGAAGATAGAGATTTCAACATGTTTTGTCGCAAATGTTTCGCCAGTGCAAACGCACGGTTAGGTACTCATGTATCGTACAGTGCGAACGCAAGATCAACAAAACAAGTAATGAGATTTGTTTCAAGTGACAAGTTTCGAAACATCTACATGTTGAATGTTTTCTGGTGCAAACGCATAGTAAAATAAACAAAAATATCTTTGGCAAAATTGAAAAAAAAAAAAAGTTTGAAACGGAGATCTAGAGACAGACACAACAGACGGCGCCCGTTGACGAACATGACCACAGAACTTACTTTAGGGAACATGACGCACCATTCAGCTGAAACATTTTGAATGGAGTTAAATGATCTAACACGCGCCATCAGCGACACATCTGAGTGAGCATGATATATTCCCAGTCGCCAAGGCACATTCAAGTCAGTACGCCCATAGTAGATATAGTATGGCTGGTAATGTTATATCATCGAAAGAGACAGCTACCCTCTCCCTCAATTAATTCGTTTTTCACTAAGTACCTACATATTTTGCGTCTTATAGCATTATTTTGTCTCTTATATTTTTTATAAAGGCTGTTCAGCAGTTTTACCAGTGCCTTTATTTACACCCCTGCGCGCGCATCGCTAGCGGAAAAACAAAAACAGGGCGCCATTTGTAAAAAATTACAACATTGGTCTTTGGCGCCATTTTCCAATAGGTATAATTTTATTGTATGGTAAAGATAATTTAGGTAATAGAAAAAATACGAAATGCAAAGTTTTGTCACCAACAGACGTAGTTTTTTTTTTTAAAAGAAGCTTCGGATATTCATTACCTGCCAGGCAACAAAGGCCAGTGTTGAAATGATTCTGTAGTTACCTACGTTATTGTATACATAATATGTTCTTACAACAAGTCTGTTTTTTCCTCGCAAGATGGTTGAAAAACGTATGAAACGTGTGAGCATTGATCATTACACACTCGGCTACCATAGCGCGCTGGTCTACCACGCGAATAATACCGCCCACAGAGTACTTTTACTATGATACCGCCTTGAGTGTAATGAGTAATGACCAACACAGGAAACTTGTAACATTGTAGGTACTATTTTAGGTTACCTCCCTCCTCCCCTACACCTAGAGTGGGGATGTTTTTTTTCCCTCGTCCATCGCATGGCCTCACCGTGCGTTTGCACTGGCGAAACATTTGCGACAAAACATGTTGAAATCTCTATCTTCTGTCAATGTTCCATACAATTTTTGACAGGAACTAGAGATTTAACATGTTTTGTTGTAATGTTTCGCCAGTGCAAACGCACGGTCAGACATACGTAGTATCTCTAAGTAGTCTGTGGGTCAGACCAATAAAAAAGGATTTTATTGGTCTGATCTGAACCCATGGCACAGATATTAAAATACTACGTACCCATGGTATGAAAGGTCGCACAGAGCACTATACAGGGTGTATGGGACAGCCCTCCGAAAATTAACAGGGGGCATTGAGCTCCTTGTTTTGAATCATATTTCACCGGTTTCTGAGAATTTTATTTTTTTAAATCATTTTTTCAGTTACTTTTCCTTTATTTCAATGTAAAATTACAGTCTCTGTATGCAGCAGTGTATATCCGAGAATCCATCTTATAAATTCCGTTCATCCAACTAGGCCTAGAGTGGATTCTCGGACACAATAAATATCCACCTTGGATAAACGGAATAACTCGGTTTTTTTATTGTAGTTTCAACACCTTTTAAGTATTATTTACGTTCATTCGTTCAGATCTTTCACTCCTAATAAGCCTTAATTTCCGACTATAGTCCAAAACCCTAATCTCACGGTTTGTCTGTACAATACGGCCGATATAACTTGGCAGGTTTGAACATAGGCACTTCGCATGTTCTCTCAATCACACTAGCCTGTGGTTCCTAAAAAATGTTACTACACAGCCGCCTTCGGAATTACCACGTTATTTCGTCCGTATTGTACTGCATGAGGAAGCTGTGACTGCAAATGCTCATCCTAGTTATATTTAGTTTCTAATAAATAAATTTTACTAAGACTACTTTAGTCTTTATTGACCAACTCTACCTATATCTCGTAAAAATATGATGAGGGAACTAGCCGGCTCTTTTTATACCTGACTACGACGAAGCAAAAAGGAGGGTTATGATTTTGACCGGTACCTATGTATGTATGTTCATCTGTTCCCTCATAACTTGTTCTTCTAACTGGACTCCGACCACAACATAGTTGGGAAAAGGCTAGGCAGATGACATAAGGAAGAAAAATAATACAACATTATTCGAAACAGATTTTTTTTATTTGATTTTTACATCAGATCCTAAACACACCGAATAATACTCCTCACAGGGAAGGCCTGAGACCGTCACGTCACACATAACATCACGCCTGTATTACCCCCTGAAGGGGTAGACGGAGGTGTATATATTACACCTACATTTATGGTCTCAATGTACAGAGAAATACATGAAAAAAGCTATACAAAATAGAAAGGTAAAGTACAAAGGGTACAACATAATATTCATTTATTACAAATTCACATATTTCTAAAATAATAACTGCTAGCAGAACTGCTAGATGATGTTACACACAGAGAAATACATGGAAAAAGGCTGTAAAAAATATAAAGTACAAAGGTATTCATTTATTGCACATTCACATTTATATACATCTTGATAAAATGCCAGCAAAACTACGATACGATAATGTGGAAACATGATACAATGTGTAACTTGAAACAATAACGAGCCCCTGACAAGCTTCAAGCAGTTAGCTGCAGTTATTGTTTACATTTTGATGGCCCCCAGTCTAGCACACGTCACACACACAAACACGGCTTAGACAGAACAGATTGTATGACCGAGAAAAGGATGACTCTACTAATTGTGTGTCAATGTCTGTCGGTTAGACTTTGTGGTAAAGGTATACTCTTCTATGGAAACTGGCTCCTAAGTCAGTCAATCTGTATGTCCATCAAGCTATACTACATATAACTATATATATAAATAAAAACTAAATAAGCTGCTAATGTCGTCACTGTATGTCTGTCACGCTGGAAATTCAAAGAGGCTCAAAATGGAAGAGTTACTTATGGTACAACTCGAAACAGGGTGTTAGGCAAAGGGGGACCTCACAAGCAGTGCACACGTACATTGTACGTCGCTGTATCTGCTGCCGGGAACACCAAGTGCAACGCCGGCGCGAATGAAGGTGAGGTCTGGATGTGAGTCGGTCTGTCTTTTGAGGCCAATGTTGCAACCGAGGCAATTGACGGCTCAAACTGCTAGGACCGGGATCGGGTTTGGCTTTAGGGACATGTTGGTGGTGGTGCCGCAGAATTTGATCGACTAACTCCAATCGAAACACTATGTGCTCTTTTGGAATAGTCGTCGAATTCTGCAGAAGGATTCGGGCATTCAAAATAGAGCAGTTGAGCAGGTGTTTGAAGAACTTGACGTTCCATTTGCTACCTCTTTTTCTTTCCAGGAGGTATGGTTCCAGCATTTGATCTTTACGATCAACGCCTCCCATACCTTTGTTATAATCTAAAACTACTTGAGGTTTGTACAGAGCTGGGCGATATGGTTTCGCCTCCATCTGGCCTTGTGAATCGCCGTGGCAGGTACTGATGGTGGCTATCTTACGCTTTTTGTCCTGAAAGGCCAAGACCACCACATCGCCGGAATGACGAGCTACAAACTGGCCATCTTTCAGATTACACAGTGAGATGAGTGGAGGCACATTGCTGCGGTTAGCACGCAAGGTACCTACACAGTCGGTTTTTCGTGTTTTCAGAAATCTGGCCAGTAGGGGGCTATTGAACCAGTTATCCATAAAAAGAGTATAACCTTTGTCAAGGAGAGGACGGATGAGTTTGAGAACGGTGGTTGTGCTTTTCAGCAAAGTGGATGGGAGACCGGGATCACGGGAAGTGCCAGCACCGAGGTACACAAAGAATGACCAAAGGTAGCCCGTGGACGACTCGTAGAGTTCAAAGGTCTTCACTCCGTACTGGGCTGCCTTGGTCTTGATGTACTGGCGGAAGGATAGTTTACCTTTCCACAAAGTCAAGGATTCGTCAATGCAAATATTCTGGGATGGGATGTAGGCTTCCTGAAAACGGGCATTTAGGTGATCTAAGATCGGACCAAGAGAATACAGAGGGTCAGTCGAGTCTGTCGGTCTGCTACTATTGTCATTCAAGTGAAAAGCGCGGCAAAGTTCTTCGTAGCGATTTCGGGAAAAAATCTTTCTAAAGATATTGGTCTGTAAAAGGGGGTTTGTGGTAAAACAGGACTTTATAGAGGGCATCCGGATGATTCCGAGCATCATCCAGAAGGAAAATAGGAGAAAAACTTCATGAATGTTCGTGTCATACCAACCTCGGGCGAACCTAGCAGACGAACCAGCAACCTCTGCGGCATACTGGTTCGTCGCAGTCACGATGTGCGACATGATGTCGTCATCCCAGTATTGCCTAAACGCCCCATACGCGTTTTCGGATGCGACAACCGCCCCCGTTTGCTGAGGAAGAAATTGCTCCCTCTCACCTTGATAATCACCCATGGGTGACCATTCAAAGTGACCAGAAGTTCCTTCGGCAGCAAAGAAGGACTCGACCTCGCCGTCATCCGCATCCATCCATTCGTCCTCGTTCTCTTGTCTTACTCTTCTCGCTCTATCTGTCGCCCGCACTCTCGCTTCTTCTCTCGCTCGCACCACACGCATGACCATCTCCCTCAATACCTCAGGCACATCATCGTCATTCACATTCACCTGGACCAATCTGTCTCCTCTTACCCACTGGGAGCCACCACTCGGCCCCTGGCCCCGCGGCCCACATGTGCGCGCTCGGCCCCGCTGCGCTGCGCCGCCGCGCCGCGGACGACGCTGCTGCTGCGGCTGCTCTGCCGCCACTTCATCCACCTGCTGGAACAGCAGATGTTCATCAGCGAGGTGGAAGACGTGATCCTCCTGCATAGCGATGTCACGGCCCCCCTTGACGACGATATCGAACCTGAGACAACAAATAATAAATATAATTACGTGTAAATCGCGAAAACAAAAGTACAAGACTAATGGATACAAGTTTTAACACTTACGGCAGGAGAACGGGCGGCGAGCCTAAGCCAACAGCAGCAGCCGTGAAAGGAGCCCGCGTAGACGGAGGTGATCTTGACCTATCAAATAATAGGTTTTCATCCATACTAATATTATAAACTCGAAAGTTCCGTCTGTCAGTATGTTACCTTTTCACGCCTAAACCACTGAACGGATTTCGATAAAATTTGGCATGGAGATAGATGGCATCCCGGGGAAGGACATATGCTACTTTTTATCGACATACAACACGGGCGGAAGCTAGTACACATAACCATTTAGTGACAACACACTATTTATTTGCTATTTTATTACTCACGTCACAGACAACGGTTCCAAATTCTCGTCCCACATCGCCGTGACGGTGACCACTGGGGCCGCGGTGACCGCCGGTTCCCGCCGCCCATTATACTGAAAAAACAAGAGGTTGAATAAATTAACTACTGTTGAGAACATTAGATTAGAACTCATACAAACATAAAACAAAATATGGAATGCTCGGCCTTCAACACCAACACCATGATTCATGCTTGCGGCGAACAAACCTGAACTGCAAATTAATAACCCATTTATTCCCAAACAATATACATTGAATGACAAAATGAACTAATAAATATATTCATATTTTAGGGTAAGCCATTCCAACTCAAGACATTATAATATGCACTGTTTACAATCGATGTTAGTTTGAAAATTGCATAACCATGACCGCACGTGACATCGTACCGCGCTCGTCGGTCCGCCAATCTTGCGTGCCGACTTGCCGAGCGACTTGTAACTACATGCAGCTCAAGTTTATTAGGTAATCCGGGCTAACACGAAAAAAAGCTTTTCGAGAAGGCAACCTCTTCCAAGGCTTAAGTCATTGAAGTGGTTGCCTCAATAAAGGTGATAACCATTTCGCTGGGTTTCGAGGATCTAACTCGAACAAAAGGTAACACTTGACTTGACTGCGATATGAGTTACCCCATGTACGGGTTACCCTGTCCAAAGTCTTAACTCTTAAGCGGGGTTGTCCGGTCCATGCTTCCTGACGCTAGCAACAGAAGACAAGCCAATCGACGCGCTGCTTTGAACAAAGTAATGTTTTTTGGAGGATTCGTCTGCATCCAGGCAGTCAGTTCACTTGGGTCTCAAATAGGGGATTTTCTGCTCTAGGAGATTGGAGGGAGATAGCTTTAAGAATAATATGTTGTACTAGTTTGAATCCAAATTTTCGTTACAAGACGGCCGTCCAAAGGTTAGAACTACAGATTTATGCAACAGTATGGTAGAATAAGCGAATCTCTCTACAATGAATAGGAATGCTAATAATCTTGTCAAACTAATATTATTGGGACAATTGAAGACAAAATTGTTATACAGGATGTTAGGGTAAACACTGTTATCCTTGCAACCAGTGGTTTGGTTTCATTTATAGAACGTAAAATCAATGGAAAATTACAACTTTTTTTTAAATCAACATTTTACCACAAGAGACGCAAGTTCGTTGCCCTATGCGCTAGGGCAACGAACTTGCGTCTCAACACGGGCGGGGGGGTGCGGGATGTGACCTGACCGGCCGCGAGCGCGACCCCTCCCTCAGTCAGTCAGCTGTTTCGCTAGAGAGCACGGTGTCGGAAAGAAACTTTTTAAAATCTTTTAATGAAAATGACGTTTTTTTTTTTTGTGTTCGGTCATTTATTTTTATATTTAAGTCAACTACCCATGGTTTGAATGACAAGAGTGTTTACCCTTACAGCCTGTATTTACACCATTTGACCCATCGAGACCAAACGTCTGTAAGTTCTTAGCGGTGACTTCCTCCAACTAGATCGGAGCAGGGACCTTTCAGCTTCTGACCAATTATCATTTATTTCGCCTCACCCGGGCCCGGTATCTTCCAAATATAGAGCTCCATGTCTTGAACTCGAGAAGGTGGAAGGCCCGTTCTACTAGAACACGGGCTAGGTTGGTGATACCCAAGGGTCTGCAAAGTGCTCGACGACGAAGATCTGGTAACTAATAGGCTCTCTTCCAAATTAGAGTCACTATTAGGAAGACGCCTTGAGCTGAATTCAGATGGTGAAGAACTCGAGGGATGAGGCTTGGAGGCGGGAAGACCCACGCTAGCTGAAATAGCCACTGACGACTGAAGGCGTTGCAAAAGTAGGCTGATAAGTCTGAACAATCTTTGGTAACATACTTCCTACAACCCTGGTGGCCAACGGTGTCCCTTGTGACAAAGAGGTCCACCTGTGGAACTCCAAATCTGCGAAAAACATTCCTTAGAGCGGCTGGTCTTAGTAGGTACCACTCTGCCGCCTGTTTCCCGCGGAACAACCGTCTGACATGGCGTTGAATCTCCCTAGAATATATTCCGTAGTCATGGAAATACGCTCTTTGTCTAGAAGACTCAAGAGTTGGTAAGTCATGTAAAGTAAGGCGGTTGATCGTGTTCCTCCTTTTCTCGAACGTAGGAACCAACTGTGCGATTGTCCGATTGCAGCCTCACATGGCGACCGCGAAGCTGATATCGGAAATGTTTGACTGCTGCTATTATGGCAAACATTTCCTTTCGATTGCAGTGCCAGCGCCGCTGGTCTGGTTTCCACTTTCCTTAAACCGAAAGATCGTCAAACTGTGCTCCCCACCCGTAATCTGCAGTATCCGCCGTCATGAAATGGTGAATCAACTCCGTATGCAAGCTGCTCCGAACTATATGCTTTTCTAAAGTTGTGACCCACCATTTCAGATCCTACGTGACCGTGTGTGTTGTTGCCACCGGTTTGCGAGGAGGTAGTCGTTTCAGAGTTCCAGTAAGAATTTGAAGTTGGCGGCAGTGAAGACGACCTCTTGGAACGACAAAAAAATCAAGTAATAAAAACTAAAACCCAACTACGACTTAAAAGGTATAAACAAGACACCACAGACATACAAATTAAAAACACGTGTTGGGGCATAAATCGAACAGATTACGTGTGACTCCAAATGAAACGTGTGTACAAATGAAAGGGCTTAATGATAAGCCCTTTCATTTGATACCCAACATGGTACGATTAAACCATTTTTTTTTTTAAGTTCCTCACTTTATGGCCTCTAGAGGGCGCCATTTTAAATTTAATGTGGCTTCTAACGATACCTCATTTGTCAAATTGTGATAAGTGGTTTGGAAGATAGGAGGGAACAGATGAACATACATACATACCGGTCAAAATCATAACCCTCCTTTTTTCTTCGTCGTAGTCGGATAAAAATTGGCAATAACTCTCTTCAAGAGAGATAGGATTGTCTGGGTCTTTTTTGGAGGTAACTTGAAGTTTTCTTGTTGTTGTGAATGTTTTTTTTGCATGTACACCCTACCTATGTAAAATTTATGCCAATATTTTTTTTCATTTCAATTATATATTATAGGTATAACCCCAAAAGACTTTTAAAAAAAATCAAGTAATAAAAACTAAAACCCAACTACGACTTAAAAGGTATAAACAAGACATCACAGACAGACAAATTAAAAATCCGGAGTCACACGTAATCTGTTCGATTTATGCCCTAACACGTGTGACTCCGGATTTTTAATTTGTCTGTCGGTGGTGTCTTGTTTATACCTTTTAAGTCGTAGTTGGGTTTTAGTTTTTATTACTTGATTTTTTTATATTCATAATATTAGTACATAAGTATTTACCTCGTATGGGTCGAGTTCGGGACCCATCTCGGCATCAGAAGCCTCCTCCGCCTCCGCGAGGTACTCCTGCTCTTCGAAGAACTCCACCTCATACAATTCCTCCACGTCTATTTCCTCTTCATCCTCCTCATCCTTGAAGATGTCGTCGAAGTCTGGACTGGTGTCCCCATCTCCGCTCAAATTACAGGATGCCATCTCTATCTATATATAAAATCAATTGTCATAATGTTAGTCTCGCAAAATTGGCAATGCAACATTTGCAATGCATTAGCTAGTACTTAACATGAACATATAAAATAGGTACTAGCTTCCGCCCGCGGCTTCGCGCGCGTGGTATGTCCTTCAAATATGTCCTTCTGTAAGATGCCATCCTTGCCAAATTTTGTCGAAATCCGTTCTTGGTTTAGGCGTGAAAAGGTAACATACAGACAGACAGAGTTACTATCGAATTTATAATATTCGAATGGATATTCTTATACTACAATAATATTATACAACCTGTACACACGGCTACACATCAAGCTATACATTTCCAGTTTAAGCTGACCTCGCATTGTACGGAAATCCTATACAATGCGAGATCAGCATAAACTGGAAATGTATAGCTTGATGTGTAGCCGTGTGTACACACCACAGCAACAACATAATAATATTTTGGCAATTATTTTTGTAGGTAAGCGACCAGTGTGGAGTAGTGATGAGGTATTTAGGGTGAACACTGTGGATAATTAGTAATGAGGGAGAGATGTACATTCTGAATTTTAAGATAAGAAGAACGACAAGAACAACACAACGCACTGTAGAAATGTGAGTGTATTACACACCTTTGCCTGCCCTTCGGGGAAGACAGGCATGATTAATGTGTTTACAACCTGCAAAATAATTTTATCAATTTACATTAGTTCTATGCAAACAAACTCACATACGTACAGGTACACAGGTTCAATGCATTCAAACAAATTGAGAACCTTCTTTTTTGTCTTGAAGTAGGTCAAATTTTGAAACAAGTAAATCACAGCACCAACTTTATCGATAAGATCTATCTATACAACTGGACAGCATACCTAGTTTGTGTCAGGTAACTTTTAAAAGTCAACACGGACTCAAACATAAAGCATCTCTGTCAATTGAACCATTACTGTTGAGTTGGCAAAGAGTCAGTCAGAGCTAAAGAATTTGTAAGTGAGCAATTTCAAGAAAATTTGTACCCCCAGTTTTTGGCTTGTCCCTCGACTTTGTTCATTAATATTTTTGTTTTTTCAACAACCAAAAAAAGTATTAGTACTTTAAACCCTTTTTTGTTGGGCTGAGTTAGGTACCTAATTTATTTATGACTAGCTTCCGCCAGCGGCTTCGCCCGCGTGTTATATCGATAAAAAGTACCCTATGTCCTTCACCGGGATGCCATCTATCTCCTTGCCAAATTTTGTCAAAATCCGTTTATGGTTTAGGCGTGAAAAGGTAACATCTCTTGAGTATTAATGTTCTGTGGGTAACATAAAGACAGATAGATAGACAGACAGACAGAGTTACTTTCGAATTTATAATATTACTAAGGAAGTATGGATTTTAGGAGTAGATTAGAGTACCTACACATTTTTTTTTTTCAAAATTCATCATAAACGCTAAGCTACCTGACGGGCCGCGCGCGTGCCAAAAGACTTTGCAGATTTAGAAAGACCTTGACGAAATATTGAAGAAACGAGCAACCATTTTTAAGCATTTCTAAAAAAGTATAATTAGGATGAAGTTATTTCGTGTTAATTTGTAAGTCATTTGTGTTAATTGGTGTAAGATATGTAATTATTCGTGCAATTATCTAAAAGGATGTAATAAGTACTTACCGTTGCCGTTGAGTAAACAAACCACAGATTACTAATATGTAGCAAGCTAAAACAAACAAATACACAATACAGTATACATATAGGTACCTCCGTGAATTTAGCCGAACGATTTCATTATTATGAACTTTTGTTAATGCTAATCGTTAGAGAATCGTTAGAGAGGGTTAGAGAGAAAAGAAAATTCGTTAGAGAGTAATTAGTTTTTATGTAAAAACAATTTTAATTTTTCGTGTGAAGTTGGCCCCCCTTCCCGCAAAAATGGACTTAGACGAAATTTTATTTTTTTAATCGTTTGCGAATCATTAGAGAGAGATTGAGAGTTACACAAAATCGTTAGAGAGTTAATATTTTATTTGATATTAAATAATTTCTGAGAGCGTGACATTAGCCCACCTCTGTGAATTTTGCCCCCGATATAATTATTCTCAACTTTTGGTAATGCTAATGGTTAGAGAATCGTTAGAGAGAGTTAGAGAGAAAAGAAAAATCGTTAGAGAGTAATTAGTTTTATTTATCAACGATTTTAATTACTTTTGTGACATTGGCCCCCATTCCCGCAAAAATGGACGTAGATGTAATTTTTTTTTTTTAATAGGTTGAGAATCGTTAGAGAGAGATAGAGAGTTAAAAAAAATCATTAGAGAGTTAATATTTTAATTGATATTAAATTATTGCTGAGAACGCGTTTTACCCTAGGACCTGAGCAGGTTAAAATTTAGAAACGTGCCGCCGCCTCGATAGGGGATAGGGGGGGGGAGAGGGGGGAAGGGTTAGTAGATCCCCCCACTCCCCCCTGCCGGAGATACAAAGTTTTTTTTAAATATGACAAATCTCTTATATGCTGGGGCCACACCAACGGATTATCGCGATAGACGTTAACCGTTGGTGTACTACACTACGACTTACCTCGAGAATTTGTCAACGGCATTTACATTGACGTTTGACGTTGGGTGATTGATAACTCTGGTGGCGGCATTTTAGGCAGGTCAAAGAGATTTACCGCGAGAATTATTGCATTGAATGAAGCGGCCACACTTACGTTTCTCTTTGTTCACCGTGAGCGCGACGCGAGTAGTACCGTGAGTAGTAGGTACTACTGATACATGACATGATGCAGAGGGACGTTATAGTTATGAGTGGTAAAGTTGTGTATTTGATTAACGATCATTTAACAGTGATACCTGATAAGAATACGAAATATTGTTGGTAGTTTCAATTTGATTCGGTACTTACAGTGCATCATTTATGCTCAAAACACACAAAAGGTGGGTGCTTGTCGGGAGCTGGTCGGGTCTTTTTTAACCCACCGACGGAAAAAGAGGAGTTTTATAAGTTTAACGTGTGTGTCTGTATGTTACATCGTAGCTGCCAAACGGCTGAACCGATTCTGATATTTTTTATTTTGTTTGAAAGGTGACTTGATAGAGTGTTCTTAGCTATGATTCAAGAAAATCAGTTCAGCCGTTTGAAGATTATCAGGTCTTTTCAGGTTGATGAATGGATGTGAGCATCTTCCACAGGTCAAATCGATTCGAAAGGACATGTCCAAAAATGGTTTTTTATTATTCAATAATTCTTACCAGGATAAGTTAAATATATTTGGATAGACATCCCAAAAAGTAGTAGCTCTAACTGTATCATGCATTTTTAAGGATTACCAATTTTGAGAAAAATCGTTTTTTAATTTATTTATTTATTTTATTCTTATGTACACACAGTAAAATACAAAATAGATATGACATAGTTAAAATATGAGTACAAAGGTACTGCTTATTTCTTAGGAAATAATTAATTTAGTGTTAGTTTACTCCTAAAACGAACAAACTTTTCTAATTATCAAGGCTAATAAAGTGAACACACCCCAGAAAATAACAAACTTTTCAAAATTGACACATGGTGTACTGTCATTACAGTCAATCAATATTTTGTTGTAAAGAATATGACAATGCAAACAAAAATTCTAATCTAGTTATTTACTTTATGTACCATATTCTGAAATAAGATAAAATAGGATATTTTCAGTCAAAAATGTGTAGCATAATTCTTTTAGACCTCTCTTTAGATTATAGCTACTAGGAATCTATAAGTGCAAGAAGTGCATGTTTCAGCATAGTCCACAGGCTTAGCAGGAGTAAATGATAATAGTACCTACCTACTGATCAAGAACATATTTTTAATTACGATGGAGAATTCCTGTTTTATGACTTAGAATCGAGATCGGAAGTGGATGAAAAGCCTTTCAACAATTATGATATTTAAAACTGAATAATATGCTTTGAATGCAAGTGTTACAGATTTTTTATGAAATAAAACTTTTTTTTTTAGTTTTAAATAATGATTTATTGATTTTCTTCATTTTCAATGTCTTCTCTTAATAAAATACTGTCGAGAAACTGAGCAGGTGGAGATATATAATTTTGATGCCGGCCCATCCAAGATACCAGACAATAATGTAATACACTCTATAACTATAGTGGTGTGAGTCCTCTGATCAAAGCTGTCTCATGTGATGACGAAATGCCTGGTATCTTCACTAACTTCTAGGTACAGTAAAAGTACCGTTCGGCTGAATATGTTGTCCATAATAGTGTTTAATCTAAAACGCGTTCTCAGAAATAATTTAATATCAATTAAAATATTAACTCTCTAATGATGTTTTTTAACTCTCTATCTCTCTCTAACGATTCTCAAATTATAAAAATAAAAAAATTATATCTACGTCCATTTTTGCGGGAATGGGGGCCAATGTCACAAAAGTAATTAAAATCGTTGATAAATAAAACTAATTACTCTCTAACGATTTTTCTTTTCTCTCTAACTCTCTCTAACGATTCTCTAACCATTAGCATTACCAAAAGTTGAGAATAATTATATCGGGGGCAAAATTCACAGAGGTGGGCTAATGTCACGCTCTCAGAAATTATTTAATATCAAATAAAATATTAACTCTCTAACGATTTTATGTAACTCTCAATCTCTCTCTAACGATTCGCAAACGATTAAAAAAATAAAATTACGTCTAAGTCCATTTTTGCGGGAAGGGGGGCCAACTTCACACGAAAAATTAAAATTGTTTTTACATAAAAACTAATTACTCTCTAACGAATTTTCTTTTCTCTCTAACCCTCTCTAACGATTCTCTAACGATTAGCATTAACAAAAGTTCATAATAATGAAATCGTTCGGCTAAATTCACCGAGGTCATATAGGTACACCAAGCAACAAACCATAGAGTAAAGTAGCAACAAACAAACAAAACAAATCCAACCACAGACTACCTATAGAAGACTAACGTTCACAAAACTATTTAAAAAATTACTCCACGGAGTACCTACTTTTACTATTCTGTGGGTGCAGCTTTTTTTATGTGTTGCCAACCAATCCCAAAAGATTTTTTACAAGATGCATGTGTCATAGAGATGGGTAATCTTTATTCCGACAAGTGAATTGATTCACTTATTCCGACTCCGACTCCGGTTCACCTTATCGGCTCCTTCGGTTCCGTTTGGCACCGGGACTCACTCGGTTATTTTGGTTCCGCGGTTCGACCAGAACATTTTATTCATTCGGATCTTTGGAATACTTTGGATCATTTGGCACATTTTGAATTGAACAGTTTATATTACAGAACTTACAGTAGGATATTTTATTCATACGATTTAAATTTCAGACAGCGTAAATTGTTAGGAAAGAAAGAAATGAAATAAAAATAATTTTAAAATAAGTCTTTATTATGAGGACTCACGACGCACCGAGTCACTGAGTGAGCGAGTGAGCGAGTACTACTCGCTCACTCGGACTCATTCGGACTCGTTCACTTATCACTACTCGCCGAGTAGTGATAAGTGAACGAGTCCGAACCTGCGCTCCGCCGCTCCGTCTAGTCTCTCGGGACCGGATTCATTTGGTACCGCGGTGCCATAGAGTAAAGTTATATATCGCGGTGCCGATAAGGATTGTGAGGAGTCAATAAGGTTTCCGGATCCGCGTTCGGAACCGGCACCTTTGGATCAGTACCACCGGAGTTACCCACCTCTAATGTGTCAGAAGATGGATGAAGCAGAATTATTCTGCTTCGTCCATCTTCTGACACATGCATCTTGTATTAATTATTAATACTACATGTATATTATTTGTAGGATATTCCCCTATTTAATTTAGTAAGGTTTCGAGTGTCAAAATGTTGTATGTGTCTCTATATGGTGTTTAAGGAAAGGGTTCTATGAAGAAAAGCACAGAAAGACAAGACTAGGCATTTATTGATTAGGCTTGTCGGTTAAATACGGTCATGAGAAAACTAGTTGTCCGTTCCGAACCTAGGTCATCATGGAGAAGGACAAGAAACTCCATGGCAGCTAATTTTAAAGTATTGGATCAACACACATTTACTTAGCATAAATCATTGATATCACATTATTCTCTGGGACTATTTCTCAAAGTTATAGCTTATCAACGGGAAGAAACAGAACATGAATATTCCCTAATTACATTTAACACATATAAGACATACTATAACAGATAAAGAAAAACATCATAGCTATCAGCAATAATCAAGAAATATGATCAATTAACTTACGTGAACACTATAGGTAGTCCGTCTTTCACCACAGTTGTATCCCAAAAAGGTCCCGAATTGGCGGGTACGGGTACACATATTTTATATTCTCCCAATACTAATCAAGTACCTCTAACATTGCCGCCATTTTTGACCAATCGTAGATGGTCATAGATTATTGTTTAATAATCTCTAACATAGTTAACAATGAACAAATCTTAAATAGTGGAACCATTTTAAAACTTAATACGGTAATTTAGCAATTTAGTATTTACTTATTTGATATCGAAAAGCATAATCAGATAAGTTATTGACATCCACTTAAAGTTAGGAGAATCGTTTGAAACTACGTGTGACTTTTGAATTACAATATAAAATCTTAATTAACATTATAATATCATATTAATTAGAACTTAATCATTTATTGAAACTCTAAATAAATAAACATTTGTTTTGTTTATTCAAAAACCACCAATCATAACATTTAAGTTTGATGACCTACTTTTCTTCTAGAATCGCTGTTTTTGATAGTAGTCTTTTAAGTCACAATAAAAACCATTAATATAGAACAACATAAACATCGAAATAGTATATAAAATCAAGGATATATTTTAAGTACAATATAATTCTGTTATCATTTTTAGGTAAAAGTCAATGTTTTTGTATTTATTTCGACCAACTCACAGAGCACAGGTTTCGTTCGAAATTGATTGTTCATCTAGAAATACTGCGAAAGTTTAGATTATGAATTAAATCGAAGATTAATTTTAATAATGCTACACATTCCTGACACATGCATGCCCATGCCGTATAAAAAAAAAGGTTGGTTATGGTTTAAGTTCGCGACCTTACTCGGCTTGCCTTTGGTGATACACGTGAAGCATGCTCAAAATTTCATTGTCAAATTGGCTCGCGGCTCGCGACGATGACATACGGGCGAATAAGCTCGCCGAGCCATATTTATACGTACTTGCTCGCACGTTTCTCACCCCTTTTATTCTTTGGTCGCCCTTGATTTCACCGTTACTCCGAGACCGTGATTTATTAGTTTTGGCGTTTATTCAACGATTCAACGCAACCGCGAACAATTCAATCTCAATTTCAGTTTCACTCTATGGCCCGATTCTGACCGTACGTTAGCACTGGCGAAACATTCACAAAACATGTTGAAATCTCTGTTTTTTGTCAATGTATCGAGTCGCGTTCGGATTGCCACGCAACTTGTTGACGCGAAACATGTTTGATGTTTCATATCACTCGACATGTTTCGCCACATGTCTTACAAACCAATTTCGTATCAAAATGAATCTAGTTTAGGGGTATGAGGAACAGGGTGTAAAGTTCACTCATCCCCCATAGAAAAGGGAGGATCCTCCAACCAGACGGGTGTTGTGTCTGGCGGGCAACTGCCCATTGATTGATATTGGGTTTTTGTATATATGTTCACTGCACGGTAAACTCTAATTGCGCGATGCAGGATTTATGTGACGTCAGGATTTTTGTGTGACGTCAGGTCTTCGATGCGTAGTTCGCATGTGGCGATGTAGATACCGCCACACTAGTAACATGTTGCAAGGTGGTTTTGACACTTTGGTCGGTTTTTACAGTCCACACATTTTGTATTCCACAAACATGGAAAACCTTGCCAAAGCTCTATAAACTTCATCGTGTCTACTTTGGACCACTCTATGTTTCGCTATACCTCCATACTCGGATAACACTAAACATCAAGCAATAGATAAGTTGCGAGACATAATTTGATGTAAACAAACAATAAAACGCAGCCGAACGCAAACGTGACGAATCTCTATTTAAGACATGTCTATTGTTGATGTTTCTAGACTGCGAACGCAGTTTACAACAAATCTTGAGATCGGTCTTACTCACTATGCGTTTGCACCAGAAAACATTTAACATGTAGATGTTTCGAAACATGTCACATGAAACAAATCTCATTACTTGTATTGTTGAACTTGCGTTCGCACTGTACGAAACACGAGTAAGTCTTAAGACAGATCTCAAGATTTGTTGTTAACTGCGTTCGCACTGTCTAGAAACATACTCAATAGACATGTTTTGTATAAAGATTTGTCACGTTTGCGTTCGCACTGTTGTTTGTTTATGTCAAATTATGTCTCGCAACTTGTCTATTGCTTGATGTTTAGTGTTATCCGAGTATGGTGGTAAACATCCCGTGTTTATATCGAAACATAGAGTGGTCCAAAGTAGACACGATGAAGTTTATTGAGCTTTGGCAAGGTTTTCCATGTTTGTGGAATACAAAATGTGTGGACTATAAATAACTGACCAAAATTTAAAAACAAATCTAACAACATGTTACTAGATTCATACAGATACATTTTGATACGAAATTGGTTTGTAAAGACATGTGGCAAAACATGTCGAGTGATATGAAACGTCAAACATGTTTCGCTTCAACAAGTTGCGTGACAATGCGAACGCGAGTCGATACACTGACAGAAAACAGAGATTTCAACATGTTTTTATGTGAATGTTTCGCCAGTGCAAACGCACGGTTACCGTGCATTTGCATTGGCGAAACATTATAACGAAACATGTTTAAATCTCTAGTTCCTGTCAAAAATTGTAAGGAACATTGACAGAAGATAGAGATTTCAACATGTTTTGTCGCAAATGTTTCGCCAGTGCAAACGCACGGTTAGGTACTCATGTATCGTACAGTGCGAACGCAAGATCAACAAAACAAGTAATGAGATTTGTTTCAAGTGACAAGTTTCGAAACATCTACATGTTGAATGTTTTCTGGTGCAAACGCATAGTAAAATAAACAAAAAAATCTTTGGCAAAATTGAAAAAAAAAAAAAGTTTGAAACGGAGATCTAGAGACAGACACAACAGACGGCGCCCGTTGACGAACATGACCACAGAACTTACTTTAGGGAACATGACGCACCATTCAGCTGAAACATTTTGAATGGAGTTAAATGATCTAACACGCGCCATCAGCGACACATCTGAGTGAGCATGATATATTCCCAGTCGCCAAGGCACATTCAAGTCAGTACGCCCATAGTAGATATAGTATGGCTGGTAATGTTATATCATCGAAAGAGACAGCTACCCTCTCCCTCAATTAATTCGTTTTTCACTAAGTACCTACATATTTTGCGTCTTATAGCATTATTTTGTCTCTTATATTTTTTATAAAGGCTGTTCAGCAGTTTTACCAGTGCCTTTATTTACACCCCTGCGCGCGCATCGCTAGCGGAAAAACAAAAACAGGGCGCCATTTGTAAAAAATTACAACATTGGTCTTTGGCGCCATTTTCCAATAGGTATAATTTTATTGTATGGTAAAGATAATTTAGGTAATAGAAAAAATACGAAATGCAAAGTTTTGTCACCAACAGACGTAGTTTTTTTTTTTAAAAGAAGCTTCGGATATTCATTACCTGCCAGGCAACAAAGGCCAGTGTTGAAATGATTCTGTAGTTACCTACGTTATTGTATACATAATATGTTCTTACAACAAGTCTGTTTTTTCCTCGCAAGATGGTTGAAAAACGTATGAAACGTGTGAGCATTGATCATTACACACTCGGCTACCATAGCGCGCTGGTCTACCACGCGAATAATACCGCCCACAGAGTACTTTTACTATGATACCGCCTTGAGTGTAATGAGTAATGACCAACACAGGAAACTTGTAACATTGTAGGTACTATTTTAGGTTACCTCCTTCCTCCCGTAGGGGAGGAAGGAGGTAACCTAGAAAAAAAACAAAAAAAACAACAAACAAAAAAACAACAACAACAAGAAGGAGGAAAAAAAACATCCCCACTCTAGGTGTAGACCTAGAGTGGGGATGTTTTTTTTCCCTCGTCCATCGCATGGCCTCACCGTGCGTTTGCACTAGCGAAACATTTGCGACAAAACATGTTGAAATCTCTATCTTCTGTCAATGTTCCATACAATTTTTGACAGGAACTAGAGATTTAACATGTTTTGTTGTAATGTTTCGCCAGTGCAAACGCACGGTCAGACATACGTAGTATCTCTAAGTAGTCTGTGGGTCAGACCAATAAAAAAGGATTTTATTGGTCTGATCTGAACCCATGGCACAGATATTAAAATACTACGTACCCATGGTATGAAAGGTCGCACAGAGCACTATACAGGGTGTATGGGACAGCCCTCCGAAAATTAACAGGGGGCATTGAGCTCCTTGTTTTGAATCATATTTCACCGGTTTCTGAGAATTTTATTTTTTTAAATCATTTTTTCAGTTACTTTTCCTTTATTTCAATGTAAAATTACAGTCTCTGTATGCAGCAGTGTATATCCGAGAATCCATCTTATAAATTCCGTTCATCCAACTAGGCCTAGAGTGGATTCTCGGACACAATAAATATCCACCTTGGATAAACGGAATAACTCGGTTTTTTTATTGTAGTTTCAACACCTTTTAAGTATTATTTACGTTCATTCGTTCAGATCTTTCACTCCTAATAAGCCTTAATTTCCGACTATAGTCCAAAACCCTAATCTCACGGTTTGTCTGTACAATACGGCCGATATAACTTGGCAGGTTTGAACATAGGCACTTCGCATGTTCTCTCAATCACACTAGCCTGTGATTCCTAAAAAATGTTACTACACAGCCGCCTTCGGAATTACCACGTTATTTCGTCCGTATTGTACTGCATGAGGAAGCTGTGACTGCAAATGCTCATCCTAGTTATATTTAGTTTCTAATAAATAAATTTGTGAACATCAGAATGACGGGTCAAAATGACCGATCAGCTTTAAAATATTACTAAAATCTAATACCTATTTGCTACTATTTGATACCTTTGTTTAAATAATTGGTACCTAATGAATAACTGAGAAAATGAATTTAATAATTGGGCAGTCATTCTGATGTCAGGATGACTGCCCACATTTTGAATCTCCACCTAAGAGCTCCAAAATTTCAATTCGCCTTTATAAAAATTTAGTACCTATTTGATACCTAAACATATATTTTTTCTAGATTTTTAGGGCAAAGCATAAAGATTTTTTTTTATTGATTGACTGGCCAAAATGACCGAGCAGCTTTAAAATATTACTAAAATCTAATAGGTACCTATTTGCTACTATTTGATACCTTTGTTTAAATAATTGGTACCTAATGAATAACTGAGAAAATGAATTTAATAATTGGGCAGTCATTCTGATGTCAGGATGACTGCCCACATTTAGAATCTCCACCTAAGGGCTCCAAAATTTCAATTCGCCTTTACAAAAATTTAGTACCTATTTGATACCTAAACATATATTTTTTCTAGATTTTTAGGGCAAAGAATAAAGATTTTATTAGAGGTTTTTTGTTACTATGTAATACAGAAAGTCATATTTAAACACAACTAGCTGCGCCCCGCGGTTTCACCCGCGATCCCGTGGGAATGCCGAGATAAAATGTATCCTATGTCCTATTCCAGGTCATGGACTACCCATGTGCCAAATTTTATCCAAATCCGTTCAGCCGTTTTAGCGTGAAAGCGTAACAAACAGACTTTCGCATTTATAATATTAGTTAGGAAGTTAGGATTAGGATAGTTAGGATTAGGATGAAAAATAAATCAATAAAGCAGATTAATCTTTTCTTGCATATATAATGGTATGAGCGTAGAAGCTTTTATTGCTGTTTGTAATTCTAGTGGACAAATCGTCAAAGCATTGCCATTTTGTGCCCCTGCGACAATGAGACTTTTAATGTCTAATACAGTTAGAACTGGGTGGAGGTACAAATTCTATTACAGACAAAATTTTGTATTCAGTACCTTTTAAAATCATTGTTTTTGGCAAATCAGTAAGTATTATTATTTTATCAGGCTCTGGTTCAAAAGCAATCACATCTTTTAAATTATAATCGATAGTTTTTGTGCCATTGCAACCAAACTTTCTGCAAGTCGACATGTTGTTTTCAGTTATTAATGTCGACTCGGCAGACTCGCTTAACGTCTTCTTATTAAAATCAAGAGGTAAGAATGCACATTTTCTTTTAACGTTGTTTATAGGGCATTCCAAATTTGTACATGATTCTTGTATGTCAGCACTATATATATTTTTATCAATTAAAATTCTTTCAAATATGTACGCAACGTTACATTCACAAGTTACGAAAGCTTTCCCACTATCGTCAATATTATTTGTATGAAAAAAGGTTTTCAAAATTTCACTACGTTGTTTGTATATATCTGTAATATTATCATTGGCAACAATCATCTTAATAAAATTAAAAAAGTCATCATCAGTATCGCGTAAAGTTCTGCTAAATTTATAATCGTCTACCACTCCAACAGCAAGCGTTTGTGAGACAGAGTCGAATGCACACGTGTTCGAAATAATAGTGTCTTTACCTGCAATGTTTGTTACAGAACCATTTCTCAATTAAGGTATTTTTTGAATCATGGTTTTTTCTTTAGTAATTTTTTTATTCCCTTTTATTTTAGTCAAACCTTTCCAATTTTCTATTAATGAAGGATTCTCAGCAAATATGGACTCTTCTCTTACTATCCCTGCTATCGTTTTTCCTTCTTTTTCTTCAGTTTTATGTAATTTCCTTTTCTTCAGCATAGTTTTCTTATGGCCCAAGTTTAACGCACTATGAGCAGCCTTTAATTCTCCAGAAAGAAATTCAACATGTGTCATTATGAATTCATCAGTACGATATCTGTCTGTCTTGGTATTAATTTTGCATAAATATCTTTTCAAAGTTTTGAAGTAGCTTTCCACATTTGATGAGGTGGGATTTAATATTTTAGAATCATAAGTCAATCTCATTATGTTTGACCATAGTGGAAGCTGTCCCATTAGTCGAATCAAAGTTGTGAGAAATTCAGGAAAATAGTATAAATTATCATGTGAAGCAGCATCACCTTCAGTAAGAGCGACTATTAATTTTTCGGCATCAATAATGTTGTAAAACCATGTAGGCATTTTTGAAGTAGCGTTAATTTGTTGTTTATCCTCAGCTAATATAGATTTGTTACAGGGCTCTGGGATTTTAGTCAAGTCCTCAATTTCAATTTCTGATTCGTTTGTACGTTGAAAAGGAGCCAAACTTTTTAATCTGATTTTCGCTTCTTCGCATCTCGTTTTTTTGCCTTGAATATCTAGTCCATAATAATATAATAATAATACCTTTATTTCACAAAAATACAGATTTAACATATTTAAATAAACACAATTTAGATGAGCTTTGGTAGTAACACAATGTAGTTTAATCCAAGAGCTGAAATCTGTACACAATATGGGAAACCCTGCCTCTCAAACTAGGAAACCTGTATCTTGAGAGACAGTAATTCAGCTTAAAAAGTGATGCTTTTGGTATACTAGTAGACTGTGTCGATCTACCTGAGCGACTATGAGTATAAAGCTAATTTTTATTTTTAAAGTAAAAGTAAGTATTATATAAGGAATGTGTGTGTGTGTGTGTATGTGTGTTTGTGTGTAGTGTGGGGGGGGGGTGTATGTGGGTGTGTTGTTTGTGATTGAGAATATGTAGGTAGTTAGGAGACGTACTTGAGTAAGGATTCTGTTCCTAGATAATCTTGTTCCAGTAGCCATTCCATTAATTTTGATTTTAATTCATATTTATTCAGATCGACAATGTTTAGGTTTTTGTGGACTTGTTTGTAAATGTATGTGCTTAATGTGTAGTATTGGTGTTGAGCGAAGGCGGTTTTGTGAGGGGTATCATACCATACCATCGTATTTATTTAGACAAACTGTAATCATGTCACAGATAATTTGCTTTACTTTGTTATAATCGTCGCAGCGTTTTACTTCTAAGAGACATTTGATGTAAAAAAATTTAGTTCTCTGATCAATGTGCTTAAAACAAGATAAATTAAAGATAATCTTAATAAAATGACTTGTGTCTATTCGAATATAGCATTGATGAGGGGTTTGCTGATTAGTTTCCAATTTATTATAAGACTCATTTACATATTCTTTTGTTGAATTGCACTTCGTAAATGCTCTCACTGTAGCGCCGATCAAAGCCGATGAATCATCTAAGACCACTTCATGTGGGGTTTCATTATTTTGATTTTTATTAAAAGCGTGAAGCCAATTGTATATAGCGTCCATAGTATGATTATCGCTTATCATCTGTGTAATAGGTACGCTACGGTCATTGTTAACTGAAACCATAACGCACACATACAAAAAGATCGATTTAGTTAAAATAAGATCTTTATTTAATCCAATAGGCTTGAAAATGCTACCGGTGGCATCGATACTTAGCACAGTCCTTTCTTCTTTTTTATAATCTTGGAAATACTTTTCTTGATCCGACGTCCAATAGTAAATATAGAACGGGGAAAGTGTTATAAACCGAATTACAGATTCATACGTAGGTATTTTTGACATTATCCACAAAGACATAATTTGATTTGGGTCGTAATAGAAGAAAATAGAAAGAAAGAAAATATGTTTATTTGCGGCAAACATGACGCCAAGAAAGGACAAATATACGAAAATAAACAAGTTGCGGGAAAATATGCGTCACATTCACGCAAAACGGCCATCACTCAGCATAATGCTGCGACCCTATGCGAGACAGAGCCCCAGCGCTGATTTTCAGTGACAGCCGGCGTTGACGTCATGACGTCAATCGGTGCAGCACATAATGAGTGGACAACAATGACTAATAAATCCTATGGACTTGGCATACCTACAAGAAAAACGTGTATACCTACGCTCTACTGAGAGGATAAAATGGCGGTTACTAGAGCAGCCCTTATCGATACTTCTTTAAAATAACATCGATAAAAGATTGTGAGAATGTTTTCATAATGTCACGGTACAATATGTACGGGTAAAAATACCCCAATTAATTTTATGCTCTTGGAATTTAGCTTTTAGCTATTAGCTATTACAAGCTAGCTATTAACTTTTAGCTATTACAAGAAATGAAAAGCAGTAAGTACAAGTCGTGCCATTAAATTGAGATTTGACCGCGCCTCCCGCCGCTCTTTTCGCCATCCCGATGACAACCTGATAATACAGGTGCGTCAAGTCTCGACTTTTAATGGCACGACTTGTACCTACTTATATCGAATATTTTTTTTATCCACTTTCTTGCTGGCTTGCCATCCCCACGGGTTCTTTTTACTGTAAGCTTATGGTGGTTCCGTCAATGGCACGCAGATGGTAATTTTTAAATGAAATAAATTTATATTTTTATTATTATTATTTTATTTTTGTCGCGTTTTTTTATCAACATACACCCTAATACAGAGCTGCAATTGGCAAAAAACATATGAAAAATTGAATTTCACGGATAACCAGTGAAATACTTTTTTTTTAATGGTTTTATTCACCATAATTCATATTTTTGATGCTAAGTTTGTAAAAGGCAAATGATCGAGGGTTAATTATTTAATTAAAAATCAACAATAATTATAATAAAGTTATAGTAAAGAAATCAATTTTATTCATTTCCGAACAATACAATTTAGTTTGGGTAATTTCTATGGGATATTCTCTCAGTAGATTTCTTCCCATAATATTTGTATCTCAAATTCATGTTTACCCCTATTACATTTTAAATTAATAAATATTATTATATCCTTTAAAATCTTTGATAATATTACTAAAATGAGCAATTTCTTTCGTCTGTCTTCTAACTTTCTCAGTATCTTCTTGGACTGTTTTTGACATTTGTACTTTAATTTCTTTATCATTTTAAATGTGTGTACCTGAAATCAAATAAAATTAAGCTTTATAGATATTGAAGACAAGAAGCGAGAGATATCTCCCAACCACTCTCAATTCAATCAATAAGATTTTATCAGTTAGATGAAAAAAAACCGAACTGGTCATACCGGTAAATCTAGCGTAGCGGAGGTGCTAGCAGCTAAATCTGGCGCAACGGAGGTGCTAGCAGCTAAATGTGGCGCAGCGGAGGTGCTAGTGACTAAATCTAGTGTAGCGGATGTGCTAGGGGCTAAATCTATGCCACTCCTCTTTGAAATCTCTCCAGTTTGATTTTGAGTGGTAGGCACACAAACAGCTTAGATCTGAAAACCACTCTTTATCATTAACATAAATATAAATTGAATAGTAAATACTTTAAAAAAAAAAATGACTTTTCAAAACAGTAATGATCCTACTGTTTATAATTACAAAAATCAATTACCGTATTAGGAGCACCACATCCAGATATTGATTGTGAGTTTGTTTGATTTTGATAATTCTCCATTAAAATGCCAGATATATTTGTTCGAATCTTAGGCTGTAAACAAGCAATAAAATGATTAGTGTTCTTGATCTTTCTTGATTTTATTAATAGGATTTTTAATTAATATTAAGTCTTCTAACACATTAATTACATCACTCTTTGTGTCCATTAGACAACTGTTGCAATTGAGGACATCATCATTTATCAGCCACTACACAATCATGTTGGAAAAATTTATAACATGCAATGTTACTTACAAATAAGGTTCGTGAAGGTAAAGCATCGTCACGTAATGTTACTTTATTCAGTGTCCAAAACATAATTCTTCAAAGTGAAGAGAACAAAATATGTGATTTGTTTTTGTTGACATCTTTAAATTTTCAACACTGATTGTTTCCAGCCAAATTTTCTGTTTATTCATCATCAGGCAGCCTTGAAAATAAAACATAAAACCAATAAAGAATCATAAAAAAGCATTATCGATAAGTATAAAATGTCTAAATGCACTACTCTATCCCTTCAATAACAAGAAAATCATTTCATGTTGAAAAACTGTTAAAAATAAAGGCAAAAGGGAAAATAAGAATGCTTTACTGTTAAAGCTCTTCAACAAATGCAGAATCTTTTGTTTATCATATAAATCTAACGATATTTCAGCTGAAAATTATGTACGTACTGGTGCAAAGTTATGTTCGGGAGATTTCCGCTTCTTTTGATGCCACATCCGATTAAATTGCAATTGGGCATCTTGCTATTGACGATTTCCACTATAGGACCGAGTTTAAACGCAATAACACTGCAAATTACTCCAAAATTTACAATTATAACCACAGCTCAAGAGCATTTGACAGTTGACGTACTCAAGTTTGGTACCAAACAGCGAGAGGATAAAATGGCGACCCGGCCGCAAATAGGTATTCAATGACTCTAGAAATGTAGAGTTGCCAATAAAGTAACTGTCAAAAACACTATTGTCCTTTTTCACTTATGCAAAATTATGAAAGTTAAAAAGAGATGGCAATATTTTTATGATTTTGGCGTCGATATGCCTCATATTTGTATAACTGTTTTTTCTATAGTCAAACATTTCAAGTCCATATGATTTATAAGTCAATGGTGGACAATAACAAAAAAATAAATAAAATAAATACTTGTATTGTGTTTATAAAAATATAATATTTATTGATGGCAACATTCCGTTCCGTCAGCGACTCACGCGCCACGGGTTGCAATCTGTGCGCGCAGCTGTCATCAAAACTATTTTGACAGTTTTTTGACGTAAAGACGTTTTGTCGTAATCGTCGTAATGGTTACAAGAAGGGAAAAAAAAAAAAAAAATGGTTACGTAACAAATAATACGAACTTTTACGAGATTCATACTTTATTTGCCTTAAAGCACCAACTGTTGGTAGGTGGCTCGGTTCATAATCACCACTGTCCATTGTATTATTAGCCAAACGATTTTGCACCGTGACAGCTGATTCATATTTTAGTTCTTTACTAAGTTCACAGCGTTTAAAAGGTGACATTTTGATTTTTCTTTGCATTAAATCATGTTTAAAATTCTGTTTAATGTCATGTACATTGCAAACACATCGGACGATTTTATCAGTTGGCCAATAAATTTTGACCTCTATTTGTGCATGGCATTGCTTACAAGACCCGAAACATGTTACATTATTTTCAAATGTAATTGAGTAATCACGAAATGTCCAACTGCACTCACCACGATCTTTCATCCATATTTCTTCTCTAAGCATATCAGCCCACTGGTGTTTTGGAAGTACTTTCCTGTAGCGAAAATCAGATAACGTGCCTTTTGTTCGCTTGCTAGATTGTGTGATAGGTTTGATTTTATCCCATTGATAAATGTCGATCGAGAATTCAAACTTTTTACTGCAACAAGGCGCCTTTGTTAAGATTTCTTCATCGCCGCTGTCTTTAATATTATATTCAGCAAAAGTATCCGAATCAACACAGTCAAAAAAAAAGTCATAATTTTTTTTCATTGATAAATACAATGCTTTTGTTGACATTCGATACGATAATAACTGACTGATTTCCTCAAACACTGGATCACACGGTGAAGGGATGTCATTTTTACTGGCAAAATACTTTTTGAATTCACATAACGCTTTTTTTTTGTTCTTCTAAAGACACTAAAGATTTCATGGTGAGTTAGCAAAAATAACCACTGTCAATTAAATTTTAGGTAATCACTAAACGACTCAGTAACTGTCTTTAATACAATAAGCCTCAAATTACTTTATATTACATAGAAATCAACTAGTTATACGCTTCCATAAAGCAGCAACTATCGATGACAACGATATATCATAAAAAATATAATTCTACCCACATGTTAGCTTTTATCAGTACCTATCTCGTAGTCGGACATTGTTATTGCTTAGTAGTATTATTAATAATCGTGTAAATTGAACTACCTAATTGCAAAGAATTGAAAATATCGCTTGACTTTCTGTATACTTAGCATAGTAAAAAAATCTCGAATAAAATCTTTGCCCTAAAAATCTAGAAAAAATATATGTTTAGGTATCAAATAGGTACAAAATTTTTGTAAAGGCGAATTGAAATTTTGGAGCCCTTAGGTGGAGATTCTAAATGTGGGCAGTCATCCTGACATCAGAATGACTGCCCATTTTTTAAATTCATTTTCTCGGTTATTCATTAGGTACCTACCAATTATTTAAACAAAGGTATCAAATAGTAGTAATTAGGTAGGTATTAGATTTTAGTAATCTTTTAAAGCTGATCGGTCATTTTGACCCGTCATTCTGATGTTCACAATAAATTTTACTAAGACTACTTTAGTCTTTATTGACCAACTCTACCTATATCTCGTAAAAATACGATGAGGGAACTAGCCGGCTCTTTTTATACCTGACTACGACGAAGCAAAAAGGAGGGTTATGATTTTGAACGGTATGTATGTATGTTCATCTGTTTCCTCATAACTTGTTCTTCTAACTGGACTCCGACCACAACATAGTTGGGAAAAGGCTAGGCAGATGACATAAGGAAGAAAAATAATACAACATTATTCGAAACAGATTTTTTTTATTTGATTTTTACATCAGATCCTAAACACACCGAATAATACTCCTCACAGGGAAGGCCTGAGACCGTCACGTCACACATAACATCACGGCTGTGTATTACCCCCTGAAGGGGTAGACGGAGGTGTATATATTACACCTACATTTATGGTCTCAATGTACAGAGAAATACATGAAAAAAGCTATACAAAATAGAAAGGTAAAGTACAAAGGGTACAACATAATATTCATTTATTACAAATTCACATATTTCTAAAATAATAACTGCTAGCAGAACTGCTAGATGATGTTACACACAGAGAAATACATGGAAAAAGGCTGTAAAAAATATAAAGTACAAAGGTATTCATTTATTGCACATTCACATTTATATACATCTTGATAAAATGCCAGCAAAACTACGATACGATAATGTGGAAACATGATACAATGTGTAACTTGAAACAATAACGAGCCCCTGACAAGCTTCAAGCAGTTAGCTGCAGTTATTGTTTACATTTTGATGGCCCCCAGTCTAGCACACGTCACACACACAAACACGGCGCTTAGGCAGAACAGATTGTATGACCGAGAAAAGGATGACTCTACTAATTGTGTGTCAATGTCTGTCGGTTAGACTTTGTGGTAAAGGTACACTCTTCTATGGAAACTGGCTCCTAAGTCAGTCAATCTGTATGTCCATCAAGCTATACTACATATAACTATATATATAAATAAAAACTAAATAAGCTGCTAATGTCGTCACTGTATGTCTGTCACGCTGGAAATTCAAAGAGGCTCAAAATGGAAGAGTTACTTATGGTACAACTCGAAACAGGGTGTTAGGCAAAGGGGGACCTCACAAGCAGTGCACACGTACATTGTACGTCGCTGTATCTGCTGCCGGGAACACCAAGTGCAACGCCGGCGCGAATGAATGTGAGGTCTGGATGTGAGTCGGTCTGTCTTTTGAGGCCAATGTTGCAACCGAGGCAATTGACGGCTCAAACTGCTAGGACCGGGATCGGGTTTGGCTTTAGGGACATGTTGGTGGTGGTGCCGCAGAATTTGATCGACTAACTCCAATCGAAACACTATGTGCTCTTTTGGAATAGTCGTCGAATTCTGCAGAAGGATTCGGGCATTCAAAATAGAGCAGTTGAGCAGGTGTTTGAAGAACTTGACGTTCCATTTGCTACCTCTTTTTCTTTCCAGGAGGTATGGTTCCAGCATTTGATCTTTACGATCAACGCCTCCCATACCTTTGTTATAATCTAAAACTACTTGAGGTTTGTACAGAGCTGGGCGATATGGTTTCGCCTCCATCTGGCCTTGTGAATCGCCGTGGCAGGTACTGATGGTGGCTATCTTACGCTTTTTGTCCTGAAAGGCCAAGACCACCACATCGCCGGAATGACGAGCTACAAACTGGCCATCTTTCAGATTACACAGTGAGATGAGTGGAGGCACATTGCTGCGGTTAGCACGCAAGGTACCTACACAGTCGGTTTTTCGTGTTTTCAGAAATCTGGCCAGTAGGGGGCTATTGAACCAGTTATCCATAAAAAGAGTATAACCTTTGTCAAGGAGAGGACGGATGAGTTTGAGAACGGTGGTTGTGCTTTTCAGCAAAGTGGATGGGAGACCGGGATCACGGGAAGTGCCAGCACCGAGGTACACAAAGAATGACCAAAGGTAGCCCGTGGACGACTCGCAGAGTTCAAAGGTCTTCACTCCGTACTGGGCTGCCTTGGTCTTGATGTACTGGCGGAAGGATAGTTTACCTTTCCACAAAGTCAAGGATTCGTCAATGCAAATATTCTGGGATGGGATGTAGGCTTCCTGAAAACGGGCATTTAGGTGATCTAAGATCGGACCAAGAGAATACAGAGGGTCAGTCGAGTCTGTCGGTCTGCTACTATTGTCATTCAAGTGAAAAGCGCGGCAAAGTTCTTCGTAGCGATTTCGGGAAAAAATCTTTCTAAAGATATTGGTCTGTAAAAGGGGGTTTGTGGTAAAACAGGACTTTATAGAGGGCATCCGGATGATTCCGAGCATCATCCAGAAGGAAAATAGGAGAAAAACTTCATGAATGTTCGTGTCATACCAACCTCGGGCGAACCTAGCAGACGAACCAGCAACCTCTGCGGCATACTGGTTCGTCGCAGTCACGATGTGCGACATGATGTCGTCATCCCAGTATTGCCTAAACGCCCCATACGCGTTTTCGGATGCGACAACCGCCCCCGTTTGCTGAGGAAGAAATTGCTCCCTCTCACCTTGATAATCACCCATGGGTGACCATTCAAAGTGACCAGAAGTTCCTTCGGCAGCAAAGAAGGACTCGACCTCGCCGTCATCCGCATCCATCCATTCGTCCTCGTTCTCTTGTCTTACTCTTCTCGCTCTATCTGTCGCCCGCACTCTCGCTTCTTCTCTCGCTCGCACCACACGCATGACCATCTCCCTCAATACCTCAGGCACATCATCGTCATTCACATTCACCTGGACCAATCTGTCTCCTCTTACCCACTGGGAGCCACCACTCGGCCCCTGGCCCCGTGGCCCACGTGTGCGCGCTCGGCCCCGCTGCGCTGCGCCGCCGCGCCGCGGACGACGCTGCTGCTGCGGCTGCTCTGCCGCCACTTCATCCACCTGCTGGAACAGCAGATGTTCATCAGCGAGGTGGAAGACGTGATCCTCCTGCATAGCGATGTCACGGCCCCCCTTGACGACGATATCGAACCTGAGACAACAAATAATAAATATAATTACGTGTAAATCGCGAAAACAAAAGTACAAGACTAATGGATACAAGTTTTAACACTTACGGCAGGAGAACGGGCGGCGAGCCTAAGCCAACAGCAGCAGCCGTGAAAGGAGCCCGCGTAGACGGAGGTGATCTTGACCTATCAAATAATAGGTTTTCATCCATACTAATATTATAAACTCGAAAGTTCCGTCTGTCAGTATGTTACCTTTTCACGCCTAAACCACTGAACGGATTTCGATAAAATTTGGCATGGAGATAGATGGCATCCCGGGAAAGGACATATGCTACTTTTTATCGACATACAACACGGGCGGAAGCTAGTACACATAACCATTTAGTGACAACACACTATTTATTTGCTATTTTATTACTCACGTCACAGACAACGGTTCCAAATTCTCGTCCCACATCCCCGTGACGGTGACCACTGGGGCCGCGGTGACCGCCGGTTCCCGCCGCCCATTATACTGAAAAAACAAGAGGTTGAATAAATTAACTACTGTTGAGAACATTAGATTAGAACTCATACAAACATAAAACAAAATATGGAATACTCGGCCTTCAACACCAACACCATGATTCATGCTTGCGGCGAACAAACCTGAACTGCAAATTAATAACCCATTTATTCCCAAACAATATACATTGAATGACAAAATGAACTAATAAATATATTCATATTTTAGGGTAAGCCATTCCAACTCAAGACATTATAATATGCACTGTTTACAATCGATGTTAGTTTGAAAATTGCATAACCATGACCGCACGTGACATCGTACCGCGCTCGTCGGTCCGCCAATCTTGCGTGCCGACTTGCCGAGCGACTTGTAACTACATGCAGCTCAAGTTTATTAGGTAATCCGGGCTAACACGAAAAAAAGCTTTTCGAGAAGGCAACCTCTTCCAAGGCTTAAGTCATTGAAGTGGTTGCCTCAATAAAGGTGATAACCATTTCGCTGGGTTTCGAGGATCTAACTCGAACAAAAGGTAACACTTGACTGCGATATGAGTTACCCCATGTACGGGTTACCCTGTCCAAAGTCTTTACTCTTAAGCGGGGTTGTCCGGTCCATGCTTCCTGACGCTAGCAACAAAAGACAAGCCAATCGACGCGCTGCTTTGAACAAAGTAATGTTTTTTGGAGGATTCGTCTGCATCCAGGCAGTCAGTTCACTTGGGTCTCAAATAGGGGATTTTCTGCTCTAGGAGATTGGAGGGAGATAGCTTTAAGAATAATATGTTGTACTAGTTTGAATCCAAATTTTCGTTACAAGACGGCCGTCCAAAGGTTAGAACTACAGATTTATGCAACAGTATGGTAGAATAAGCGAATCTCTCTACAATGAATAGGAATGCTAATAATCTTGTCAAACTAATATTATTGGGACAATTGAAGACAAAATTGTTATACAGGATGTTAGGGTAAACACTGTTATCCTTGCAACCAGTGGTTTGGTTTCATTTATAGAACGTAAAATCAATGGAAAATTACAACTTTTTTTTAAATCAATATTTTACCACAAGAGACGCAAGTTCGTTGCCCTATGCGCTAGGGCAACGAACTTGCGTCTCAACACGGGCGGGGGGGTGCGGGATGTGACCTGACCGGCCGCGAGCGCGACCCCTCCCTCAGTCAGTCAGCTGTTTCGCTAGAGAGCACGGTGTGGGAGTGGGGTTTTAAGTCGTAGTTGGGTTTTAGTTTTTATTACTTGATTTTTTTATATTCATAATATTAGTACATGTATTTACCTCGTATGGGTCGAGTTCGGGACCCATCTCGGCATCAGAAGCCTCCTCCGCCTCCGCGAGGTACTCCTGCTCTTCGAAGTACTCCACCTCATATAATTCCTCCACTTCTATTTCCTCGTCATCCTCCTCATCCTTGAAGATGTCGACGAAGTCTGGACTGGTGTCCCCATCTCCGCTCAAATTACAGGATGCCATCTCTATCTATAAATAAAATCAATTGTCATATGTTAGTCTCGCAAAATTGGCAATGCAACATTTGCAATGCATTAGCTAGTACTTAACATGAACATATAAAATAGGTACTAGCTTCCGCCCGCGGCTTCGCGCGCGTGGTATGTCCTTCAAATATGTCCTTCTGTAAGATGCCATCCTTGCCAAATTTTGTCGAAATCCGTTCTTGGTTTAGGCGTGAAAAGGTAACATACAGACAGACAGAGTTACTATCGAATTTATAATATTCGAATGGATATTCTTATACTACAATAATATTATACAACCTGTACACACGGCTACACATCAAGCTATACATTTCCAGTTTAAGCTGACCTCGCATTGTACGGAAATCCTATACAATGCGAGGTCAGCTTAAACTGGAAATGTATAGCTTGATGTGTAGCCGTGTGTACACACCACAACAACAACATAATTATATTTTGGCAATTATTTTTGTAGGTAAGCGTCCAGTGTGGAGTAGTGATGAGGTATTTAGGGTGAACACTGTGGATAATTAGTAATGAGGGAGAGATGTACATTCTGAATTTTAAGATAAGAAGAACGACAAGAACAACACAACGCACTGTAGAAATGTGAGTGTATTACACACCTTTGCCTGCCCTTCGGGGAAGACAGGCATGATTTATGTGTTTACAACAAGCAAAATAATTTTATCAATTTACATTAGTTCTATGCAAACAAACTCACATACGTACAGGTACAGGTCCAATGCATTCAAACAAATTGAGAACCTTCTTTTTTGTCTTGAAGTAGGTCAAATTTTGAAACAAGTAAATCACAGCACCAACTTTATCGATAAGATCTATCTATACAACTGGACAGCATACCTAGTTTGTGTCAGGTAACTTTTAAAAGTCAACACGGACTCAAACATAAAGCATCTCTGTCAATTGAACCATTACTGTTGAGTTGGCAAAGAGTCAGTCAGAGCTAAAGAATTGGTAAGTGAGCAATTTCAAGAAAGTTTGTACCCCCAGTTTTTGGCTTGTCCCTCGACTTTGTTCATTAATATTTTTGTTTTTTCAACAACCAAAAAAAGTATTAGTACTTTAAACCCTTTTTTGTTGGGCTGAGTTAGGTACCTAATTTATTTATGACTAGCTTCCGCCAGCGGCTTCGCCCGCGTGTTATATCGATAAAAAGTACCCTATGTCCTTCACCGGGATGCCATCTATCTCCTTGCCAAATTTTGTCAAAATCCGTTTATGGTTTAGGCGTGAAAAGGTAACATAAAGACAGATAGATAGACAGACAGACAGAGTTACTTTCGAATTTATAATATTAGTATGGAAGCTACCTGACGGGCCGCGCGCGTGCCAAAAGACATTGCAGATTTAGAAAGACCTTGACGAAATATTGAAGAAACGAGCAACCATTTTTAAGCATTTTAAAAAAAGTATAATTAGGATGAAGTTATTTCGTGTTAATTTGTAAGTCATTTGTGTTAATTGGTGTAAGATATGTAATTATTCGTGCTATTATCTAAAAGGATGTAATAAGTACTTACCGTTGCCGTTGAGTAAACAAACAAATACACTATACAGAATACAGTATACATAAAGGTACACCAAGCAACAAACCATAGAGTAAAGTAGCAACAAACAAACAAAACAAATCCAACCACAGACTAGGTACCTATAGAAGACTAACGTTCACAAAACTATTTAAAAAATTACTCCACGGAGTACTTTTACTATTCTGTGGGTGCAGCTTTTTTTTATGTGTTGCCAACCAATCCCAAAAGATTTTTTACAAGATGCATGTGTCGTGTCAGAAGATGGATGAAGCAGAATTATTCTGCTTCGTCCATCTTCTTCTTGAGTATTAATGTTCTGTGTCCAAACGTTAGTTCTCTAGGTAGTCTGTGGTGTCCATCTTCTGACACATGCATCTTGTATTAATTATTAATACTACATGTATATTATTTGTAGGATATTCCCCTATTTAATTTAGTAAGGTTTCGAGTGTCAAAATGTTGTATGTGTCTCTATATGGTGTTTAAGGAAAGGGTTCTATGAAGAAAAGCACAGAAAGACAAGACTAGGCATTTATTGATTAGGCTTGTCGGTTAAATACGGTCATGAGAAAACTAGTTGTCCGTTCCGAACCTAGGTCATCATGGAGAAGGACAAGAAACTCCATGGCAGCTAATTTTAAAGTATTGGATCAACACACATTTACTTAGCATAAATCATTGATATCACATTATTCTCTGGGACTATTTCTCAAAGTTATAGCTTATCAACGGGAAGAAACAGAACATGAATATTCCCTAATTACATTTAACACATAAGACATACTATAACGGATAAAGAAAAACATAGCTATCAGCAATAATCAAGAAATATGATCAATTAACTTACGTGAACACTATAGGTAGTCCGTCTTTCACCACTGTTCACCACAGTTGTACCCCAAAAAGGTCCCGAATTGGCGGGTACGGGTACACATACACAATATTCTCCCAATACTAATCAAGTAGGTAGTAGGTACCTCTAACATTGCCGCCATTTTTGACCAATCGTAGATGGTCATAGATTATTGTTTAATAATCTCTAACATAGTTAACAACTAGCTTTTGCCCGCGACTTCGTTCGCGTGGAATAGTGACTTCCGACAGATTTTTGGTTTTACCCGCATGGCGCATAGTTCCCGATCACGCGGGATCTCTTCAAAAATGAACGGAACCAATTTTAAAATTACGAAACGATCAATCCTCAATTCTACGACAGTACCGAAGCGCTCGGCCGATACCCAACCAAATGCGTGTAACGAAACCATAGCGCGATCTATTTCGATCCCAACGCCATCTATCGAGCATAGTGACAACTCGGATTATTTATCTATACTCCGTTCGGGCATTTTCTTTGTACTAAAAGTTTTATTATATTGATATTATTTTTTTCATACCTTTTTACTATTTATTTACTTTTTTCCGTGAATTAAAACAATAACATGAACCGAACTCGTGTAACGATCGACACCATTGCGCGATCACCAACTCGACATATAGTACTAATAGAATTATCTATACTCCGTTAGAGCATTTTCTATGTACTAAAAGTTGTATTATATTATATTTTTCATACCTTTTTACGATGTATTTACATTTTTCCGATGAATTTTCAGTACTGAATTGATGCCGACTCTTGACCAATAGATGGCGCTGTATGTCCGGAATAAATTTTATTTTTTATTTTATTTTTTGTAATAAAAACTATCCTATGTCCTTTCTCAAGTTCCAAACTATGACTGTACCAAATTTCACACAAATCGGTTCAGTAGTTTAGGCGTGAAGCAAAGACAGACAGACAGACAGACAGAAAGACAGACAGACAGACAGAGTTACTTTCGCATTTATAATATTAGTTTGGATGAACAAATCTTAAATAGTGGAACCATTTTAAAACTTAATACGGTAATTTAGCAATTTAGTATTTACTTATTTGATATCGAAAAGCATAATCAGATAAGTTATTGACATCCACTTAAAGTTAGGAGAATCGTTTGAAACTACGTGTGACTTTTGAATTACAATATAAAATCTTAATTAACATTATAATATCATATTAATTAGAACTTAATCATTTATTGAAACTCTAAATAAATAAACATTTGTTTTGTTTATTCAAAAACCACCAATCATAACATTTAAGTTTGGTTTGATGCTACTTTTCTTCTAGAATCGCTGTTTTTGATAGTAGTCTTTTAAGTCACAATAAAAACCATTAATATAGAACAACATAAACATCGAAATAGTATATAAAATCAAGGATATATTTTAAGTACAATATAATTCTGTTATCATTTTTAGGTAAAAGTCAATGTTTTTGTATTTATTTAGACCAACTCACAGATCACAGGTTTCGTTCGAAATTGATTGTTCATCTAGAAATACTGCGAAAGTTTAGATTATGAATTAAATCGAAGATTAATTTTATATTATGCTACACATTCCTGACACATGCATGCCCATGCCGTATAAAAAAAAAGGTTGGTTATGGTTTAAGTTCGCGACCTTACTCGGCTCGCCTTCGGTGATACACGTGAAGCATGCTCAAAATTTCATTGTCAAATTGGCTCGCGGCTCGCGACGATGACATACGGGCGAATAAGCTCGCCGAGCCATATTTATGCGTACTTGCTCGCACGTTTATCACCCCTTTTATTCTGTGGTCGCCCTTGATTTCACCGTTACTCCGAGACCGTGATTTATTAGTTTTGGCGTTTATTCAACGATTCAACGCAACCGCGAACAATTCAATCTCAATTTCAGTTTCACTCTATGGCCCGATTCTGACCGTTGGTTAGCACTGGCGAAACATTCACAAAACATGTTGAAATCTCTGTTTTTTGTCAATGTCGCGTTCGGATTGCCACGCAACTTGTTGACGCGAAACATGTTTGATGTTTCATATCACTCGACATGTTTCGCCACATGTCTTACAAACCAATTTCGTATCAAAATGAATCTAGTAACATGTTGCAAGGTGGTTTTGACACTTTGGTCGGTTTTTACAGTCCCCGTGCGTTTGCACTGGCGAAACATTCACATAAAAACATGTTGAAATCTCTGTTTTCTGTCAGTGTATCGACTCGCGTTCGCATTGTCACGCAACTTGTTGAAGCGAAACATGTTTGACGTTTCATATCACTCGACATGTTTTGCCACATGTCTTTACAAACCAATTTCGTATCCAAATGTATCTGTATGAATCTAGTAACATGTTGTTAGATTTGTTTTGAAATTTTGGTCAGTTATTTATAGTCCACACATTTTGTATTCCACAAACATGGAAAACCTTGCCAAAGCTCAATAAACTTCATCGTGTCTACTTTGGACCACTCTATGTTTCGATATAAACACGGGATGTTTACCACCATACTCGGATAACACTAAACATCAAGCAATAGACAAGTTGCGAGACATAATTTGACATAAACAAACAACAGTGCGAACGCAAACGTGACAAATCTTTATACAAAACATGTCTATTGTGTATGTTTCTAGACAGTGCGAACGCAGTTTACAAAAAATCTTGACATCTGTCTTAAAACTTACTCATGTTGCGTGCAGTGCGAACGCAAGTTCAACAAAACAAGTAATGAGATTTGTTTCATGTGACAAGTTTCGAAACATCTACATGTTGAATGTTTTCTGGTGCAAACGCATAGATACCGTGCATTTGCATTGGCGAAACATTATAACGAAACATGTGTAACGCGAGAACTTGAACAAAATAAATAAATTAAATAAAGTTGTTCCCCGAGCCTTACCACCGCCTAGAAAGAGCACGACTCTCTAATACTCTCTATCTCGCTCGCTCCCATTGTCTCACCTACTTATGGAGACCGCTCGCGAGATAAGAAAATCGCCCATTGGTTCGTTGGTCGGGTGGGGGATGTTGGACATCACGTCGTCAGGCTACAACACCAAAAGTAACGAATCTGTGGAAGTACCTACTTTCGAGACATTATAAAAGGCCCGTCACTGTTGCTAGCCAAGTTTAAGTTCAGATCACCGACGGGAATAGACCTAAAGACGTGCCCACGCACTATATACTATATACCACGCATCCTCCGCGACTCTCGCGATGTTATAAGTTTGTTTGTGTATTTCTAGTACCTAAGTTTATTGTAATAAACGATATTTAATGTATCCGCATTAAACTGGCGCCCATACTTGTGGCTCGAACCGCGTAACGAGTGATAGTACGAACTGTAAACCGGTGTTTTCGTGACGAACTGTACGTATCTACCTTTCTCGAAAACCGCGGACATTCTACCTACCGTACCTACTCGTTATCATCACACGTGTGAATATGCCGATAACGAGGAGACAAGGAGAAGCGCTCCGTGAACAGCAAGAAGAGGATGACGACGTTACGTTCACCGAAGCGGAGGCCAGCGTTGTCGAGCGCGACCGCGCCGACGAACCTGCGAGTGTCGACTCGAGGTCGACACAACAACCAGCGTTCCAGCTCCCCACAGAACAGTTCCTGTCCACGCTGATCGAGACGATCACGCGCACGCAAGCAGAAGCGAACAAATGTCTTATAAATTGACTGATGACGTCTAACGGTGATTTTGGTACTTCCACCCCAGTCAGGGTGCCTCCATCGACGAGCGCGAACAGCGGAAGTGCCGCTAGCGCTAGCTCGAGTGCAAACTTTATAAAGTGCACGGCGAGATTCAACGGGTCATCCCAGGACGCCGAGGTCCTGGAAGCTTTCCTGGACGCCGTCGAGATCTTCAAAGAGTGCGCATCCGTAAGAGACGAGCATGCCCTCCGAGGATTGCCAATGTTGCTGGAAGGTGACGCAGCAGTATGGTGGCATTGGTGGCGCGGCATCAAAGCGTCGGTGACTACGTGGTCCGACGCGGTCGCCAGCCTCCGCGCAATGTACGGCAGGGCGCAGCCCGCCTACAAGGTTTTGCGTGAGATCTACGCCGCCGAGCAACGCGACGACGAACGTGCCGAGACATTTTTGTGTAAAGTGCGCGCATTAATAGCCAAGCTACCTTATAAGCTTGATGAAGTGTTACAAATCGACGTCTGTTACGGGTTGTTACACAGACGAGTGCTAAAAAGAGTGCCGCGTGATCGGAGGATCGCAGAGGATGCATACAAAGAAAGTAAGGAAAAAAATTCTTTTATCAATAATAATAACAATGTGATCAATGACGACAAACCCACACGATCAACTTCCCCTACCACGAGAGCGTCGACTACGGGGCGTAGTAATAATAAGAATAGACCGCGCTGTAGTTATTGTAAAATATTTGGGCATGTTAGCGACGAATGTCGTAATCGCGATAAAACCAGTAGTAATAGTAATAAAAGCGCGAAAATCGAAAATACGCAAAAGGTTTTGCGATGTTATGGTTGTGGTAAAGAGGGCGTAGTGAGGTCGAAATGTGATGTTTGCGCGACGGCATCGTCGAAATCAGACGGTAAGACTTCATTCAATAGTGTGCATTTAGGTTTAGATTTTTGTTGTAACGATAACATTAGTATGGGTGGTACTTCGTGCGTACGGGTAGCAAACATATGTACACGCGAATCCTACCCAATGGTAAATATTAATGTTATGGGCCGTAGCGGCGTGGCGATTGTAGATACCGGCGCGTCACATAGCATTGCGAGCCCGCTGTTGTACCGAGTCTTGGTAGACTCCGGAGTTAAGTTTAGTGAGACTAAACGTTTTATACACCTGGCTGATGGAACACAAGGTTGGAGAAACCTGTTGACAGCCGACGTAGGTATTATTATTGAAAATCGTAAGGTAACGTGTCAGCTGTTAGTGTTACCTGGCACTCCTGGCAGTGATAATAGGACGCTTTTAGGTGTAGACTTTTTAGCACGAGCTGGAATGATAATAGATGTCGCCCAGGGCATCTGGACATTCTCGGATAGCCCCGAGCAATTTTATGATTTTGTGTACTCTTACACGCTTACCCCGATGGGTGCGAACATCATGCAAGCTGCATCCACGGAGTTACCATTGCGTCCGGATGAAGGTACTAAATTAAACTCCGAGCAGCGTCGTACGCTCAACATCTTTATCGAAGAACGCGCGTCACAGTTCGCGCGCAGCGGACCGGCCACTGAGTACGCTACGCACCGAATAAAGGTGAGTCCACACCAGGAACCTATTGCTTGTCCACCATACAGGATGTCACAAAATAGGAGAGACGCCTTGCAGAAGGAGCTCAATAAGCTGCTGCAAGATGACGTTATCGAGGAGTGCGAGTCCCCTTGGGCCTCCAACGTGGTACTTGTAGGTAAGAAAGACGGAAGTTTACGGCTATGTATTGATTACCGGAAGCTTAACGCGGTAACTGAGCCGGACCGGTATCCACTCCCACGCATTGAAGACATCCTACATGCAGCCAAAACTAGTGAGTACATGACCACATTAGACCTTCGATCAGGCTACCATCAGGTCAGCGTCTGCACAGAGGACCAAGACAAGACGGCGTTCACAACACCACTTGGTACCTTTAGATTTAAGCGAATGCCGATGGGATTGCGTAATTCCGGAGCCACTTTTCAAAGGTTGATGGATCGATTCCGTTCCAACCTGAAAGGAATGGAACTGCTGGCATACCTTGACGATCTGATCCTGCTGTCGCCAGGACCTCTCGAGAGGCACCTAGCTGATCTGGAAGCAGTCTTCGATCGCCTGGCCATGTTTAAACTGAGAGTCAATAGGGAAAAGAGTTTCTTCGCAAGGGAGTCTGTCAAATTTCTAGGCCATGTCATTATGCCAGGAGGAATCCAAGTGGACCCTGACAAGACTGCAGCTATCGATAAGATGGACGTCCCTCAGAACGTGAAACATTTAAAGTGCTTCCTACAAACGTCGAGTTGGTTCCGACGTTTCATAGATAATTACGCGAATATCGCGAGACCCCTCACGAACCTCCTGAAGAAGTCGAGTGTTTGGCGATGGGACGCCGAGCAACAGGAGGCTTTCGATCGCATTAAGGCTCTTCTAGTGTCTGCTCCAATATTGCGTCAGGCAGACGAGTCGAAGCCGTTCGTTCTCTGCACTGACAGCAGCGCATATTGCCTCGGGGCTGTTCTTATGCAGGGGGAGGGCCACGACGAGAGGCCTATCGAATACGCGAGTCGACTTCTCACCAGTGCCGAGAAGAACTACTCCACGACCGAGCGAGAAGCCCTCGCTGTCGTTTGGGCACTAGGTAAGTTCCGCGGCTATGTAGAAGCCGCGAAGGTGATAATTAGGACGGACCACCAACCTCTGCGATGGCTGATGAGTCAGCGGTCGTCGACTGGCAAGGTGGGCCCTAATATTACAAGAGTTTGACCTTAGCATAGAGTACACACCCGGCCGATCAAACGTCGTTGCAGACACGCTGTCGCGACCCGTTTGCTCGCAGGACGAAGATAAATGTGAGTTATGTATGACGGTCATTGACATGCCGAAGAGGAATAGTGGTGAGATCCGCAGCAATCAGCTATTAGACCCAGAGGTCCGTAAGATCATTGAGGACATGGAGTCCGACGAACCCTCTAGGGGGAGATCTTGGTCTGACCGCGGATACACCATATCCGACGGTATTCTATACAGGTACAGCTTGGAGTCCGATGACGGCGAGGACTGCTGCTTAGTTGTGCCCGATCACGAACGGAGGCAGGTCATGGTTGACCTTCACGACGTACCAACAGCTGGCCATTTCGGCGTAGAGCGCACACTAAGCCGCGTTCGCGCCAGGTATTATTGGTCTGGCATGCGTACTTATGTTACGAATTATATAAAGGAGTGTGTGCCTTGTCAGAGGTACAAAGCTGACAACCGCAAGCCGGCAGGACTGCTGCAAACCCCTGCTGTGTCCAGGCGATTTGAGGTAATTTCCGTAGATTTATTCGGTCCTCTCATCGAGACCCCTAGGAAGAACAGGTGGGTACTCATCGTCGAAGACGTCTGCTCGCGCTGGGTGGAATTGTTCCCGTTAGAGAGTGCCACTAGCGTCGAATGTGCCCAGACTCTGACCAACGAGGTTTTCCTCAGGTATGGTGTACCACGCCGCCTTATAAGCGATAATGGCGTGCAGTTCGTGAGCGAAGTGATGCAGCAAGTCTGTCATGTTTTGGGGATCAGCCAGTCGCTCACACCTTATTACCATCCTGAAGCCAATCCTATAGAGCGCAAAAACAGGGACCTTAAACCCCAATTGGCTATACTTGTAGGTACTGACCATACCACCTGGGACTTACACCTCGCCGCACATTAGGTTTGCTATGAACTCCGCGATTACCAGTAGCACAGGGTTTTCGCCGGCATATCTCACTTTTGGGAGAGAGCTGCGAGCTCCTTCCGATTCTGCGACAGATATGAGGGCTGTCGTAGATCACGATAACTTCGTACCCAGCATTACTCCGTACTTGAAGAAGATGTCTGCAATCCTGGACGAGGCCAGAGACACTCATGAGAAGGCACAGGCTACTCAGAAAGGTAATGCTGATCAGAAACGGAGGACGCCACCAGAGTATAAGGTAGGTGACCTCGTCTTACTTAAGACACAAGGACCGAACGACGCAGGACGCGGACAATCCGCGAAGTTTATCCCACGACGCGACGGCCCATACAAAATAGGGAAGGTTATAAGCCCAACCACGTACGGTCTGGAGAATATACAGACTGAGAGAAACGTAGGGAAATATCACGTTTCGCACCTCACGCCTTTCGCCGGTCAGGTAGAACCACCAGTTAGGGAGAAGCGTAAACGGGGTAGGCCACGTAGGTATTTAGACTAGCCAAACTGTGGGGACACTTAGTTAGGCTAGAGGGGGAGAATTTAACGCGAGAACTTGAACAAAATAAATAAATTAAATAAAGTTGTTCCCCGAGCCTTACCACCGCCTAGAAAGAGCACGACTCTCTAATACTCTCTATCTCGCTCGCTCCCATTGTCTCACCTACTTATGGAGACCGCTCGCGAGATAAGAAAATCGCCCATTGGTTCGTTGGTCGGGTGGGGGATGTTGGACATCACGTCGTCAGGCTACAACACCAAAAGTAACGAATCTGTGGAAGTACCTACTTTCGAGACATTATAAAAGGCCCGTCACTGTTGCTAGCCAAGTTTAAGTTCAGATCACCGACGGGAATAGACCTAAAGACGTGCCCACGTACTATATACCACGCATCCTCCGCGACTCTCGCGATGTTATAAGTTTGTTTGTGTATTTCTAGTACCTAAGTTTATTGTAATAAACGATATTTAATGTATCCGCATTAAACATGTTTAAATCTCTAGTTCCTGTCAAAAATTGTAAGGAACATTGACAGAAGATAGAGATTTCAACATGTTTTGTCGCAAATGTTTCGCCAGTGCAAACGCACGGTTAGGTACTCATGTATCGTACAGTGCAAAATCAAAAAATCAAAATCAAAAGTCATTTATTCAAACTAGGCTGACAATCAGCACTTTTCGAACGTCAAAATTACATAAGACAGTCCCCCAAAAACGCCCACCCTTCACCACTTCCTAGTGCTTTAGCTGGGAAGAAGAAGTGGCGCAACAAACTCCCCAGCAGCACAGCTGTCTGTTCAGTTAGAAAAAAAAAAAATGATTCTATACAAATGTATGCAAAATCATTTACATTATGCAACACAAAACATAAATCTAATTATTAGTCATATGTCAGCTAGCACACGCTAATAAACCAATCAAAAAAAAAAAAAAACGAGAACTATATGTACTCAAGCAGAAATAAAAAGTAAATGTAAACATAAATTAACTAAATAAAAGCCTCCAGGCACAAAGGGCGTGCCCGCCTACATATAGCTATTTTTAGATGTAACTGGAAGTTATAAATGATAAACTAGGACCATTGAAGTAACGTAAATAATATTTATCATATGCGAACGCAAGATCAACAAAACAAGTAATGAGATTTGTTTCAAGTGACAAGTTTCGAAACATCTACATGTTGAATGTTTTCTGGTGCAAACGCATAGTAAAATAAACAAAAATATCTTTGGCAAAATTGAAAAAAAAAAAAAGTTTGACACGGAGATCTAGAGACAGACAAAACAGACGGCGCCCGTTGACGAACATGACCACAGAACTTACTTTAGGGAACATGACGCACCATTCAGCTGAAACATTTTGAATGGAGTTAAATGATCTAACACACGCGCCATCAGCGACACATCTGAGTGAGCATGATATATTCCCAGTCGCCAAGGCACATTCAAGTCAGTAGGTACGCCCATAGTAGATATAGTATGGCTGGTAATGTTATATTATCGAAAGAGACAGCTACCCTCTCCCTCAATTAATTCGTTTTTCACTAAGTAGGTACCTACATATTTTGCGTCTTATAGCATTATTTTGTCTCTTATATTTTTTATAAAGGCTGTTCAGCAGTTTTACCAGTGCCTTTATTTACACCCCTGCGCGCGCATCGCTAGCGGAAAAACAAAAACAGGGCGCCATTTGTAAAAAATTACAACATTGGTCTTTGGCGCCATTTTCCAATAGGTATAATTTTATTGTATGGTAAAGATAATTTAGGTAATAGAAAAAATACGAAATGCAAAGTTTTGTCACCAACAGACGTAGTTTTTTTTTTTAAAAGAAGCTTCGGATATTCATTACCTGCCAGGCAACAAAGGCCAGTGTTGAAATGATTCTGTAGTTACCTACGTTATTGTATACATAATATGTTCTTACAACAAGTCTGTTTTTTCCTCGCAAGATGGTTGAAAAACGTATGAAACGTGTGAGCATTGATCATTACCGTGCGTTTGCACTGGCGAAACATTCACATAAAAACATGTTGAAATCTCTGTTTTCTGTCAGTGTATCGCCTAGCGTTCGCATTGTCACGAAACTTGTTGCCGCGAAACATGTTTGACGTTTCATATCACTCTACATGTTTCGCCACATTTCTTTACAAACCAATTTCGTATCAAAATGTATCTGTATGATTCTAGTAACATGTTGTTAGATTTGTTTTGAAACTTTGGTCGGTTATTATAGTCCACACATTTTGTATTCCACAAACATGGAAAACCTTGCCAAAGCTCTATAAACTTCATCGTGTCTACTTTGGACCACTCTATGTTTCGATATAAACACGCGATGTTTACCACCATACTCGGATAACACTAAACATCAAGCAATAGACAAGTTGCGAGACATAATTTGACATAAACAAACAACAGTGCGAACGCAAACGTGACAAATCTTTATACAAAACATGTCTATTGTGTATGTTTCTAGACAGTGCGAACGCAGTTTACAACAAATCTTGAGATCTGTCTTAAGACTTACTCATGTTTCGTACAATGCGAACGCAAGTTCAACAATACAAGTAATGAGATTTGTTTCATGTGACAAGTTTCGAAACATCTACATGTTAAATGTTTTCTGGTGCAAACGCATAGTTACACACTCGGCTACCATAATTATACGTAGTATCTCTAAGTAGTCTGTGGCTACCATAGCGCGCTGGTCTACCACGCGAATAATACCGCCCACAGAGTACTTTTACTATGATACCGCCTTGAGTGTAATGAGTAATGACCAACACAGAAAACTTGTAACATTGTAGGTACTATTTTAGTTTACCTCCCTCCTCCCCTACACCTAGAGTGGGGATGTTTTTTTTCCCTCGTCCATCGCATGGCCTCACCGTGCGTTTGCACTGGCGAAACATTTGCGACAAAACATGTTGAAATCTCTATCTTCTGTCAATGTTCCATACAATTTTTGACAGGAACTAGAGATTTAACATGTTTTGTTGTAATGTTTCGCCAGTGCAAACGCACGGTCAGACATACGTAGTATCTCTAAGTAGTCTGTGGGTCAGACCAATAAAAAAGGATTTTATTGGTCTGAACCCATGGCACAGATATTAAAATACTACGTACCCATGGTATGAAAGGTCGCACAGAGTGAGCACTATACAGGGTGTATGGGACAGCCCTCCGAAAATTAACAGGGGGCATTGAGCTCCTTGTTTTGAATCATATGTCACCGGTTTCTGAGAATTTTATTTTTTTTAATCATTTTTTCAGTTACTTTTCCTTTATTTCAATGTAAAATTACAGTCTCTGTATGCAGCAGTGTATATCCGAGAATCCATCTTATAAATTCCGTTCATCCAACTAGGCCTAGAGTGGATTCTCGGACACAATAAATATCCACCTTGGATAAACGGAATAACTCGGTTTTTTTATTGTAGTTTCAACACCTTTTAAGTACCTATTATTTACGTTCATTCGTTCAGATCTTTCACTCCTAATAAGCCTTAATTTCCGACTATAGTCCAAAACCCTAATCTCACGGTTTGTCTGTACAATACGGCCGATATAACTTGGCAGGTTTGAACATAGGCACTTCGCATGTTCTCTCAATCACACTAGCCTGTGGTTCCTAAAAAATGTTACTACACAGCCGCCTTCGGAATTACCACGTTATTTCGTCCGTATTGTACTGCATGAGGAAGCTGTGACTGCAAATGCTCATCCTAGTTATATTTAGTTTCTAATAAATAAATTTTACTAAGACTACTTTAGTCTTTATTGACCAACTCTACCTATATCTCGTGAAAATACGATGAGGGAACTAGCCGGCTCTTTTTATACCTGACTACGACGAAGCAAAAAGGAGGGTTATGATTTTGACCGGTATGTATGTATGTTCATCTGTTTCCTCATAACTTGTTCTTCTAACTGGACTCCGACCACAACATAGTTGGGAAAAGGCTAGGCAGATGACATAAGGAAGAAAAATAATACAACATTATTCGAAACAGATTTTTTTTATTTGATTTTTACATCAGATCCTAAACACACCGAATAATACTCCTCACAGGGAAGGCCTGAGACCGTCACGTCACACATAACATCACGCCTGTATTACCCCCTGAAGGGGTAGACGGAGGTGTATATATTACACCTACATTTATGGTCTCAATGTACAGAGAAATACATGAAAAAAGCTATATAAAATAGAAAGGTAAAGTACAAAGGGTACAACATTATATTCATTTATTACACATTCACATATTTCTAAAATAATAACTGCCAGCAGAACTGCAAGAGGATGTTACACACAGAGAAATAAATGGAAAAAGTCAGTAAAAAATATAAAGTACAAAGGTATTCATATAATGCACTTTCACATTCATATACATCTTGATAAAATGCCAGCAAAACTACGATACGATAATGTGGAAACATGATACAATGTGTAACTTGAAACAATAACGAGCCTCTGACAAGCTTCAAGCAGTTAGCTGCAGTTATTGTTTACATTTTGATGGCCCCCAGTCTAGCACACGTCACACACACAAACACGGCGCTTAGACAGAACAGATTTTATGACCGAGAAAAGGATTTTTTTTTTTTTTTTTAATCTTTATTTATTTGAAAGGGTTTTATCACTTAGTGATAATGTCACCCCCGTAACAGAAAAAATCAACAACTTAAAACTAAACTATGGATAATACACAGTTATTATTATAATTAAGACCTACTTACAAGTGTTGGGCCTATTCGTTTTGGTAGATACCTAACAACAGTCGACACAACATCTTAGCCTCCTCCGACAAAGGGGACGCTAGGATGCTGTTGCATGTCCCCACTTCAAATCCCACACCAAGCGAACACTGTCTATCTCGTATGTTCCGGTCACATTCCATCAGCACGTGGTAAATATCCTCAGTCACCCCACAAACTTCGCAGTTAGGTGAGGTACTTTTACCCATTAAATATTTAAACTTATTCGATGGGATGTGACCCGAACGCATCCTGAACAGAGCTACTACATATTTCCTGTCTATCTCTCTTCCTTCAAACCAAGGGTAACGAAGCGGTTCAGACTGGATAGTTTTATACCAGATTCCCTTTAACTTTGATCGTTCATCAAAATATTCGTGCCATCTTTGTCTGCATAGATCTTTGACATGACCAAGCCAATCTGAGTATAACGGTGTGCATGTGTAATTAATACCCTCATACGATGCTTGTTGGGCTGCTAAGTCTGCTTCTTCGTTACCCATGATTCCAATGTGTGAGGGAATCCATTGAATGGTGACGTTTTTATTCATAGACTGCATCTTACAAATCGAGTCTAAAATAATTATGGCTATCGGGATCCCTCGAAGACTCGAGGGTACTCGAGCCAAATGCTGGAGGCTGCTTTTTGAATCCGAAAATATGACAAAGTTCTCCTGATCTGTATTCATCAAATACAACAGGGCTTCAGAGATGGCTATGAGTTCACAATACATAATAGAAATCTTGGCATTAATTTTGAATTTAGCTTTAGTATTCAATTGAGGATCAAAAAAAGCAGCTCCTAAGTCTGGACCAGCCTTGGAGCCGTCAGTAAATATTTTATAATGTCGACTAAACTTATCATCTATCATTTTTACACACGTATTGTTAAGATCCGTTACATTAATCAGTCTTTTTGCCGAACTTATACCCTTAATTGTATCACTTATTATATTCGATAAATCTATGTTGGTAACCCAAGTATCCAAGGAATAAATATCTAGTATCGGGCTAGAGTACAGAGGCATTTCTGAATAAACTCTGTGAACATCCACTAATAATGGCAGTTTTTTGTTTCTCCAGTACATACCTTCGCATAGGTCAGACAGCTCCCCCAAGGTACTAATAAGAATATTATTACGAACAGATTTTGATCTTAAATAAAATTTACCTGTTAGAAACAGTCTCCGTACAAATAATGGTTGTAGGCACAGCTCACTTTCCATCACATGGATAGGCGTGCTTCTAATAAAACCTCCTATGATTCTCATTGCTTGATTTTGCACTTTGTCAAGCTTAAGAAGATGACAGTTGGCACAGTTTCCGTACAAAAAGGAACCATAATCCATCCTACTTCGAATTATAGCTATGTATAGCCTTCTAAGATGTAAGGGATGTACACCCCATTTAGTACCAGCTAATATTTTAAAAATATTTAGAAAGCGACAAACTTTTTCCCGGATTTCGTTTACATGTTTACCCCACTTTAAGGATCTGTCCAACCACATTCCAAGGTATTTGACATAATTTACTTGTTCAATGCGGCTGTTATTAACAGTTAGATTGATATTATTCCTTCTTCTCCCTCTACTAAAAAGGCACACCTTTGTTTTCTTGTGGGAAATATTTAGACCTAAATCTGACATCAAATTTTTAAAAATGTTTAACGCGTTTTGTATATGGGACACTGAATCAGATAATCTCTTTTGTATGTCATATAAAATGAAGTCGTCAGCATACTGCGAAATGTAAACATTAGCTATGCTTCTACAAACATTAATAGTGGCCGCATTAAATAGCAGAGGGGATAAGGGGTCTCCTTGAGCAATGCCTATACCCGTAATTCGACATATTAGGCTGTTATCCCTTAGTTCAATGAATAAATGTCTCCGATGAAGATACTGCCAAAGATAATTACAAAGATCAGAACCCACTCCCAAGTTATCCAAAATACCTAAGAGAGATGTCAAATTTATGTTATTGTAGGCACTTTCTATGTCTATAAAACAGCCAACAGCTGGTACAGTTTCAGAAAACCCAGTTTCAACCCGTGCCACTAACCTAGATAGACCATCATAACATGACTTAAATCTTCGGAAGCCTGTGGTATCATGGGATAATAAATTATTTTTCTCTAGAAACCATTCAAGCCTGCGTGTTATGATGGTATGAAGTATCTTACAAAAACAAGATATAAGCGCAATAGGTCTAACATTTGCACTTGAGCCTGGCTCACCTCCCGGCTTCGGTATAGGAATAATCTTAACTTTTTTCCACTGCTCTGGTACGAATCCGGATAATATAAATTTATTGTAAATGGAGGTCAACATAATTTTAGCAATGTGGGGTAAATTTTTTATCATAGAATATGAAATATTATCATGACCTGGAGCTGAATCTGTTTTTTTAATTGAGTTTATTACTTCTTGTACCGAAACCGGATTGGCCAATTGCGTGTTACAAGAGGTAAATGTAGGAGCTGGTGGAGATACGTAATCTGGGGCAAGACTTCGCAACAATCCTTCGGCTTTACCTTGATCAAGAAAAGATGTAGCTGATTTGTACCCTTTGATCCACCTCATGCGCTTCCACATTTCTCTTGAAGAAGTTACACTATCTATGTCGTTGCAAAATCCTTGAAATGATTTATTCCTGGCTTGTCGTATTAGCCTTTGCGCCTCACTCACTTTCCTTTGTAAAGCTTCAAGATTTTGGGGATTGGGATTGCCTCTAAAAGTTGCCAGTGCAAGGCGTCTCTGTGCAACAATATGTGATAAATTTTGATTCCAATATGGTTTTGGTATGAATTTGTCTGACTGAAGAGGATTCTCGCTCACTCTAATCGTAGGTATATATTGATCAGCTGCAGAGTTTACAATATCTATAAATGTATTATATGCAGACTGATGATCTAAAGGTAGCTCCAAGTTTGTTAATTCCGATTCTATTTCCCTAGCATAACTTTGCCAATTTGCTTTCTTAAAGTTCCTTCGTTTCTTAAAACTATCTGACCTTATATTTTCTAAGCAAGTCTTAATTATCATATGGTCACTTCCCAGGTTTTCATTCATGACCCACCAATTTAATTTTAAAGCCAAATCTGTTGAGACTATAGTTACATCTGGGGAAGATTTTTGTATAATCCCATTGACCAATTTCAAACGAGTATGTGTTTTGTCATTGAGTGTACATAGGTTGTTGTCCATGACAGCATCAAAAATCTGATTTCCTCTTGAATCAGTTCTTGTAGACCAGTTTGAATGGTGACCGTTCAAATCACCTGCAACGAGAGCTTTGTGTTGTGTTATTGAAAGAACCTCATCCCAATCACTTCTGCACGTGTGCACTGATGAGGGGCAATAGATAGAAATGATATTCTCCAGATGAGCGCAATTGAGTAATTTTATGTGTACAATTTGAATTTGTGTATTTGAGATATTTACGTTACATTGTATAGCCTTGATAGAATGGTGGGTAAAAACAGCTGTACCTCCATACCCATCTTCACGATCTGCTCTGAATATATTGTATCCGCTGAGTCTGACTATACTCTCAGGCTCAAACCAAGTTTCACTGAGTATTGCTATGTGAATTTTCTCTTGATTCAATAAAGCTTCAAATTCCGTTATTTTCGGTCGTAAACTCTGGGCATTCCATTGTATAATATTAATTTTTAAATGTCTGAGTTTGTTGTTGTTATCCATTGTTTTATATTAGATAAGAAAGGCAGCTCCGTTATGTAATCCATCATGAACGATGTAAACCAGTCAAAGATCACTTTTGCGCAATCTGACACTTTATTTTCCAGACTGGTCCCTCTATCCCAAATTTTTTCTTTTAATTTGTTCCATAACCATTTCCAACTCTTTTTCTTCTTTTTGTTTGAATTATCAGTTTCTTCCGTTTCTACATGGTGTAATTCAGAGTCACTGTCAGAAAGTGCCGCCCAATCAGTAACGGTATCGGTTTTTTGTTTATTCTTCGGGTTAACACCTTCTTTTTTATTACTGTCTTGTTGTATTATTGTAGATTTTTGCTTCGATTTAGAATTTAAACTTTCCGCCTTCTTAACTGTGTGAGCATATGTATCTTGGAGTTGTGTTATAGGTCCCATTTCTGTATTTGTTTCTTGAATAAACACTTGGTGATGTTCTTTTTCAGTTTCCTGTTCTTTTTCCGATTCCTGTTCTCTTTCTCCGGAATTCTCCTCATAATTCGGTTCTGGCGGCACGTATAGTGTTAAAGCTCTTTTGTATGTGCAGTTAAACTCTGCCATCAATTCTCTTAGCCTTCTTTCTTTTACATACATTGGGCATGTTCGAGATAACGCCATATGTTTTCCGGAGCAGTTGTTACATTTATAGGCCATAGTGTCACAATTAGGGTGGGACTCACTACATTTTGGGCATATATTCTTGATTGATGAACATACTCTAACTGTATGCCCATACCTCCAACAGCGGGAGCATTGCGTGACAGGGAATTGGTAGGGATTCACTTTCACCCTGGTATCAAAGATGTATACGTAGGTAGGTAAGGAAGATCCTTTAAAGGTTACTCTAACTGTTTCTCCAGGTTCCCATTGTCCACTATTTGTGTTGCGCCGTTTTAATCTTTTTGTGCCTATGATCTCTGTGTCACAGCTCAAACCCTCCAATATTTCTTCCTCAGATGATTCTAAATCTATATCTTTAATAACGCCGTAAGTTTCTCTAATCTCCAGTGTTTTCTGACATCTAATTCCTTTTTCTTTCAAACATTTTGACTCAATTAATTTATTCGCACTCTCTTCGTTACTGAACTGAATAAGAACCTTAAACGCATTAATATATTTCACACTTGTTATATCCGGAATATTTTCTGATTTCAATAATTTTGCTAATCCAAACTGTTTTGGTAACTTTTCTTTAGACGTTATGCTGATTTCTATTTTATCTTCAGGTATTCTTATCTCATCATGGACATTACTTGACCTGGCAAAACGTTTACCCCTTCTCGTAATGTTTGTCCACATTTCCTCTTGGTCTATCTGTCTATTTCTTTTACTCAATCTCCCTACGTCGGTTTCCCCACTATTTTGTTTAACTTCATCTGTTAACTCCATATTCTCACTATTACTGTTACTAATAATCTCACATAATAATTCTATGCCATTATTCACATCAGCTGTCTCAATTGATTGGTCGTATTCGAGTTCGCTGCTATCCATTAGTGATAAGCATTTTTAAACGATGAATCATGCGCACGGTCGAACGATGTGAGTCGAAACCGGTTCGAAATCACACAGTATACGCGTCTAACGTTGACAAGCGCCCGCGCACAACTGGAGAAAAGGATGACTCTACTAATGTGCGTCTGTCTGTCGGTTAGACTTTGTGGCGAAGCTATACTCTTCTATGGAAACTGATAATACATAAGTCAATCAGTCTGTATGTCCACCAAGCTACCACGTATAAAAATAAATGTGTGTGTGTGTGTGTATATTTAAATATATAATAAATAAATAATATCTAAATAACTGCTAATGTCGTCTGTATGTTAGTCACGCTGGAAATAAAAGAGGCTCAAACTGGAAAAGAGTTATCTCTTATGGTATAACTCGAAGCAGGATCCTAAACAAAGGGGGACCTCACAAACTGAGCACGTATACATGGTACGTCGCTGTACCTGGTGCTGGGAGCACCAGATACATCGCCGACGCAAATGCCGCCCCCTGTTTGAGATTTGGTCTGTCCGTCGAGGGAAATGTTGCACCTGAGGCTGTGAAGGGCCCAAACTGCGGGCCGCGGGATGGTTGGGTCTGCTTTTAGGAACATGTTGGTGGTGGTGCCGCAGAATTTGATCGACTAACTCCAATCGAAACACTATGTGCTCTTTTGGAGTAGCCGTCGAACTCTGCAGAAGGATACGGGCATTCAAAATAGAACAGTTGAGCAGGTGTTTGAAGAACTTGACATTCCATTTTCTGCCTCTTTTTCTTTCCAGGAGGTATGGTTCCAGCATTTGATCTTTACGATCAACGCATCCCATACCCTTATTGAAATCTAAAACTACTTGAGGTTTGTACAGAGCTGGGCGATGTGGTTTCGCCTCCATCTGGCCTTGTGAATCGCCGTGGTAGGTACTGATGGTGGCTATCTTACGCGTCTTGTCCTGAAAGGCCAAGACCACCACATCGCCGGAATGACGAGCTACAAACTGGCCATCTTTCAGATTACACAGCGAGATAAGTGGAGGCACATTGCTGCGGTTAGCACGCAAGGTACCTACACAGTCGGTTTTTCGTGTTTTCAGAAATCTGGCCAGTAGGGGGCTATTGAACCAGTTATCCATAAAAAGAGTATAACCTTTGTCAAGGAGAGGACGGATGAGTTTGAGGACGGTGGTTGTGCTTTTCAGCAAAGTGGATGGGAGACCGGGATCACGGGAAGTGCCAGCACCGAGGTACACATAGAATGACCAAAGGTAGCCCGTGGATGACTCGCAGAGTTCAAAGGTCTTCAGTCCGTACCGGGCTGCCTTGGTCTTGATGTACTGGCGGAAAGATACGTTACCTTTCCACAAAGTCAAGGATTCGTCAATGCAAACATTTTGGGATGGGATGTAGGCTTCCTGAAAACGGGTATTTAAATGATCTAAGATCGGACCAAGAGAATACAGAAGGTCAGTCGAGTTCGAGTCTGTCGGTCTGCTACTATTGTCATTCAAGTGAAAAGCGCGGCAAAGATTTTCGTAGCGAGATCGGGAAAACATCTTTCTGAAGATGTTGGTCAGCAAAAGGGGGTTTGTGGTAAAACAGGACGTAATAGAGGGCATCCGGATGATTCCGAGCATCATCCAGAAGGAAAATAGGACAAAAACTTCGTGAATGTTCGTGTCATACCAATCTCTGGCGAAGGAAGCGGACGAACCTGCAAGCCCAGCGGCATACTGGTTCGTCGCAGTCACGATGTGCGACATGATGTCGTCATCCCAGTATTGCCTAAACGCCCCATACGCGTTTTCGGATGCGACAACCGCCCCCGTTTGCTGAGGAAGAAATTGCTCCCTCTCACCTTGATAATCACCCATGGGTGACCATTCAAAGTGACCAGAAGTTCCTTCGGCAGCAAAGAAGGACTCGACCTCGCCGTCATCCGCATCCATCCATTCGTCCTCGTTCTCTTTTCTTACTCTTCTCGCTCTATCTGTCGCCCGCACTCTCGCTTCTTCTCTCGCTCGCACCACACGCATGACCATCTCCCTCAATTCCTCAGGCACATCATCGTCATTCACATTCACCTCAACCAATCTGTCTCCTCTTACCCACTGGGAGCCACCACTCGGCCCCTGGCCCCGTGGCCCACGTGTGCGCGCTCGGCCCCGCTGCGCTGCGCCGCCGCGCCGCGGACGACGCTGCTGCTGCGGCTGCTCTGGCGCCACTTCTTCCACCTGCTGGAACAGCTGATGTTCATCAGCGAGGTGGAAGACGTGGTCCTCCTCCATAGCGATGTCACGGCCCCCCTCGATGACGACATCGAACCTAAGACGGCCAATAGTAAATATAATTACGTGTAAATCGCGAAGAAAAGGTACAAGACTAATGAATACAAGTTTTAACACTTACGGCAGGAGAAGGGCCGGCGAGCCTAATCCAACAGCATCAGCCGTGAAAGGAGACTGCGGTGATCTGGGCCTATCAAATAATAGGTTTTCATTATACTTACAGAAAACCATTTATTAACAACAACTATTTATTTGCTATTTTATTACTCACGTCACGGACAACGGGTCCAAATTCTCGTCCCACATCGCCGTGACGGTGACCGCCGGTGCCGGCTCGTTATACTGAAAAAACAAGAGGTTGGATAAATTAACTACTGTTGAGAACATTAGATTAGACCTCATATATAATAGCACCAATGTAAAACAAAATGTGGAATTCTCGGCCTTCAACACCAACAACCTTCATGATGCATGTTTGCGGCGGACTATTTATCTAAAGCTAAAACACAAACCTGAACAGCAAATAATTTACCCATTTATTCCCAAATAATATTGTTTGGGAATAAATGGGTAATTTAGTTGCTTTGCATCGACATTGCATGACAAAATAAACTTAAGTCCTGTAATTATAATTGCGAATAAATACAAAAGACGCAATCAGTTTTTTACAAAAAAGAAAAATCGTTGATTACTACTGACATAGTAGTAGTAATTTAACATTCATAAATTCAATTCATTTATTCAGTAACAATTCAGATTGCGTAATATCCATACTAATATTATAAATTAGAAAGTAACTCTGTCTGTCTGTCTGTACGTTACCTTTTCACGCCTAAAACACTGAACGGATTTCGATAAAATTTGGCAAGGAGATAGATGGCATCCCGGGGAAGGACACAGGCTACTATCGACATACGACATTTGGCGGAAGCTAGTTAGAACATAAGTATTTACCTCGAATGGGTCGACTTCGGGACCCATCTCGGCATCGGAAGCCTCCTCCGCCTCCGCGAGGTACTCCTCCTCTTCGAAGTACTCCACCTCATATAATTCGGGCTCCTCTTCTATTTCGTCCTCGTCCACCTCTTCCTTGAAGATGTCGTCGAAGTCTGGACTGGTGTCCCCATCTCTGCTCTCGTTACAGGATGCCATCTCTATCAATATACATTACACATATTATATAATAAAACAAAATTATTTAAAAAACAAAAACCCGTCTGCAAAAACACATAACTTAAAATAGAAAAACAAGCTTTATAATCTGTAGAATTTTGGTATTACAGGCAGGGAACAAACAAAAGTTACACCATATTTTTCAGGTTATTTGTTTGTGTTAATTAGTAATGCTGTGGATAATTAGTAATGAGGGAGAGATGTGATTCTGAATTTACCCGACTGCCCCAGAAGAAGGGTAATGTTTTAAGATATGAAGAACAACACAATGCAACTGGTGAAATGTGAGTGTATTACACCTTTGCCTACCCCTCGTCAATACAGGCATGATTTATGTGTTTACAACATACAAAATAATTTCATCAATTAAAATTACAGTCAGCGTACAGTTAAATTAGTACAAACGATTTGGTATACAGGTAGATAACCTGCAATTACTTTTTAACAATTTAGTGAGAGATTACAGTAGTCAACCATGCTGTTACATTACTCTCCTAGGAACCACTGTACTTTAACACCCGGAACTAGGTGTTTGCGCAGTGTGAAATTTAGGGAAAGCGTTCTACATGAAGACATCTATATGCTATAAAATTGTGAAGCTTCGCATCCGCGGGTGTTAAAGTACAGTGGAGCCCTCTCCTAAGCCGACGAATTGTGGCAGTGTAGTGGAAAATGAATATATTTTGCCTGTATACCAAATAGGTTGTTTGACTGTACTATGCAAACAAAACTCTCATACATACACATGGCTACAAATCAAGCTATACATTTCCAGTATAAGCTGACCATTGTAAAGAAATCCTATACAATGCGAGATCAGCATAAACTGGAAATGTATCGCTTGATGTGTACAGGTCGAAATGCATTCGAACAACTTGAGAACCTTCTTTATTTTCTTGAAGTAGGCCAAATTTTGAATTAAAGCATATTTTAAATTTTGAAACAATAAATCACAAACACACCAATTTTATTGATAACATCGATATATACAACTAGACAGCATAGTTGTGTCAGGAAGTTGAACTCAAAGATACAGGCACAGACAAATTATTAGTATTGATACAGGCAAGACACAGGCACTGTTGGTTGAATTGACAAATAGTCAGTCAGTCTTATGAAATTTCAAAAAGGTTTGTTTGTTGTACCCCCAGTTTTTGCCTTGTCCCTCGACTTTTTTCACTTATATTTTTGCTAAGAATGAGTTCTAGCAGAATATATTTATTTTAAGTGAAAAAAACATAGGTATGTATAAATATACTAGCTGGAGCCTGCGACAACGTCTGCGGACCAGGATGAAAAGTACCTAGCCTATGTCCTTCTCCAGGTCATGGTCTACCCATGTGCCAAATTTCATTCAAATCCGGTCAGTCGTTTTAGCGTGATGGCGTGATCAAGGGAAATAGGGATTTATTATTATATATATAGATATATAAATTGTCGTTTTTTTGTTACATTACTAAATATAAAACATATGAACCAACGATCTAACGGTTTTTTTATGTATTTACAAATATCTACGGAACACTTCTTTGCCCAAAAAAAGTAACTTCGATGTTATTTCGTGCAAATATAATCTACAACTATGTATTATCTACTTATAAATGAATATTCATACACTTACCGTCGATTATACTTAATCTTAAATTATTACTAAGATGAAACAACTTTTTTTTTTCACAAAAAATCCGTAGCCCTGGCAACCACAGACTTACAGAACAGACTACTTAGAGAACTACAACTATAATAGTTATCTATGGGTAGTCTTCTGGCGACTAAGCACCAACTAAGCACAGAACATACTTACTCGACTAAGCGTCGGTCTGACAGCACCTGACAGACAGCTTTCAATGGCCGAGTCGCCGATTCGCCACCTATCGGAATAAAATGGCAGTTTACATCCCCAATATGGAGGATGCGCTAGGGTGGCCCGCGAAATTCAAATTTTCTTATGTTTTTTACAATTTGCAGGTCAGTATCAGGTTGTATGTTGATCTAAATATTATTAGCGCTCGTAACAAATATGGATTTACAGAATTATAAACATTAGAATCAGCTATACAACTCTCTAAGGTCATAAATGTGCTAAATGTCATGATTTCATGAAATAGTCATTAAATAAGTTGAAAAAAAAAAAAAAAAAAATTTGAATTTCGCGGGCTACCCTAGCGCATCAACCTTAAGAAAGCCGCGTGGCGCTGGGTAGTGGGGAGGGGCCGCGCGGCCGGTGAGAGCACTTGTGACCATTTCTGATTTCAGAGAGGGTAAAATAGAACACCATTTTTTGTACTTTTGAACTTTTGCAGTTAGGGCATAACGTGTGGGGCAGTTTCACTCTATGGGCCGACGGTTGCATTGTTGGCGGTTGTCAAAAACATTATCAAAACCAAAAAATGACGGTTGGCAATATTGTAAAAAAAAGTTGAAACGAAAGGAACAACCACAAGTACAGACTATCTAGCCACGCCAAACATACTCTATGGCCAAACTCAAGCAACAAGCGTCAAACGTCAATCCACAACAGGCTTGCGACAGCTTTAGTTCCAAAAAATGCGCTACGGCGCTACTTTCGGTAGCCATATTGTTGGCGGCCATTTTGGCTTGTTCTATAACTCCATATTTTATAGTGCTCTGTGGAGTGTACTAAACGTAGTCGTATAAACGGCTGCGATTGGTTGAATGATTTATCAACAGCCACTCGCAGTAAGTTAAGCGGGCGCGCGACCGCTTGACAATTTGTCACATTTATTTCGCTCTTAATTTTATTTCGAAAAACTGGCTGATAGTGTTCAGGGTGTATACAGAGAAAAAATACTAAAATTCCGCAATACTTTTTATTCGTCATAACCTACATCTACAAGCCGACAATAAAGAAATATTTATATTACAAGATTGTAAATACAAGGGAGCGCTCAGTGGCGCCCTCTGCGTCCATAGCCATCATAAGTGGAAACGCTTTAAAGCTCACTGTTTTATGCTTAGTTATTGATTCACTCCTTAGTTTGGTATTTTAATATCCGGATGTTTGTATCCGTCAGAGAAAATAACAGAATCTGGAGGTAAGACGGAAAATAGTAAGCAAACAAAATAATAACTACGATTTACATATATAAAAAAAAAAAACAAAAAGGTTACAGTTTGCAGAATAATTAAATAATTTTCACATTAGTTAACAGTAATATCAATAAAAAAAAATCCGTAACAAAATTCTGAAACGAGGACAAATGCATAATTTTACAAATGCTAATTCAAAACTTCTCAAATACCAAACTGAGAACAATACCAATAAAAAATACACATTTTTTTTGTTACAATTTAACATGGTTTTAATATTTATATGCTTAATTTAAACATTGTGGCAGAGATTAAAATACGTTACTTAGCACGTACACACGGCTACACATCAAGCTATACATTTCCAGTTTATGCTGATCTCGCATTGTATAGGATTTCCGTACAATGCGAGGTCAGCTTATACTGGAACCGCCTTACTAATAAACGTTGTATAGCGCCTGTATAGTTACACAATGCTTTGTCTTATTCTTTCAAAAGTCAAATTACTTTGAAAGAAGACAAAGCGTTGTGTAACTATACAGGTGCTATACGACGTTTATTAGTAAGGCGGGAAATTTATAGCTTGATGTGTAGCCGTGTGTACAGTTCGATTCAAACTTTATAGCGGCTCGGAACATGAGGCGAGTCACTGAGCAGTAACAATTTCATGTGTCAGCGGGGGTGAGAGGTGGGGCACTGCGCAGCGAGAAGCTAACTCCCAAGCCCCCATTAAGTTAGAATCGAACTGTATTTTGGCTTAGTTATGTTCCCGTCTCTACCTTACATTTGACGTTTGCCAGTGGTGCGACAGGGATAGGAATCATGTTTAGCCGAAATGTGCTAAGTAATTTATATTTATTTTTGCCTGAGATATAACTCGCGTCGCTTATTATTAGATACTTTATTACAATATTATTTGAAAGAGAAATATGATTTGGCAATGTCACAGTCGGTTGTATATAAGAATATGTGTGCTGTACTGTATGTATTTTTATTATACTGTTTACACTAATGACAGTTCGGAACTGTATTTGTATGAACCTATCTGCCTGTTAAGATATTAGAGATGGGTTGTAACAGGTTAAACACGATATCTGTTATCACTGTTACTGAGACAAAAAAAATAACAGATCCAAATATCTGTTATTAAATCACAGCCTGTTATTTCTGTACGGATGATAAATACGTATTTAAATCTCAATCGAATATCTTCTTTATTTCTTTTTATTAAAGTCTAAAATCGTATCCGAAGTTTTAACAGTAACAGCCGCGGTAACAGTCTTGAGGATCTGTGATTTTAAGTAACAGATATTTTTTATCGTTAGGAGCAATTGCTATCTGCTATTTTTTAATATCTGTTATTTCTATCTGTGACGATAAATACGCCTCACTCCTAAATGAGACACAATTGAAGTTTTATTGTTATTACGTCTATGTGCGTTTACTGTCCGCCAAAGTGCTAATGACAGTTCGCAACTGTATGTGTATGAAACTATCTGCCTGTTAAGATACCCAGTACCCCAATTACGAAACACACAATCGCAATCACCCTAATTGCGTAAATCACGATCGATCACAATCTGAATCGTTTTTGAAACAGATTGCTAATCCATAAGTTCGAAAAAAAAAATAACTAAAAAAGCGTTTTTTTAGTTATCTGCCTACCCCCATGGGAAGAAGAGTGTATGTATGTATATAAATTTGAAATTTTGCTTTTTCACGCGATCTACGTATGTATAGTGAGGCCAACCCTGACGATTTTTAGGGTTCCGTACCCAAAGGCAAAAACGGGACCCTATTACTAACGCTCCGCTGTCTATCTGTCTGTCCGTCTGTCACCAGGCTGTATCTCATGAACCGTGATAGTTAGACAGTTGAAATTTTCACAGCTGATGTGTTGCTGTTGCCGTTATAACAACAAATACTAAAAAAAACAGAATAAAATAAATATTTAAGGGGGCTCCCATACAACAAAAGTGATTTTTTGCCGTTTTTATAGATAATGGTACGGAACCCTTCGTGCGCGAGTCCGACTCGCACTTGGGAGGTTTCACATTTGAATACAGTACACATAATCTTACATGAAATTAGCATACGACTTGGAAGAAATATTTTGGAGACTATAGAAAATTCGTTAGCAGCTAAAACTATAAAATTTCCGCCAATTATTGTTTAGTATTGATGTCCTTCTTACAAGTTTCAGTTCGTGTCAAATAGCTTTGCCGCTCTAAAGCTAGGCTGCGCATGCGCGCTACTATTTTATAAGTAAGATTGACTATTGCGCAGTCATTTGTAGCCTACTTCAGAGCGGCAAAGTTATTTGACGCGAACTGTTTATACTATATTTTCTTTTTTTATAATTTTAGCTGGTAACCATTATTCATTAAAAAAAAACTCCAAATGTTGATGAGAAACAGCTTAATATACCGGTTTTATATAACTATACCATTTACCAAGATAACATCATAAATCATTAAACCCTTTATCACTGTAAAACTGAATTAAACTGAATTTCTCCGTCAGATCAGTACCTTTTTGGGAACTTAGTTCAGTCAATCGCGAGTCTCCTGTATCACAAATATGAGAACCAACCATTACTATAATTAATAAAGTATTGTTTTATTGTGAATGTGAGGACTATGTGGATATTTATTTTTCGTTCTGTTAGTTTTAGCGAAGGTCTGGCAATTAGAGAACTTTATGCGACCTATCCAAATGTCCTTTGTTTGGTATTGTTCGTCGAGTCGTTGAGCTCCTTAAGTTCTGAGTTGAGCTCCACTATTACTGATAAATGCTTGCACTGACTGGACAGTCCCACTCAAATCTGTGTGGTTCTTTCCTCAAAAGACCATTTCAGACTCTAATCTACATGGTCCTCTGAGTTTGTTTCGGCCTTTCTTCTCCGAGTAGTCAGATAGGAAACGCCGACCTCATCTAGCTTACATTTACAACTTTTTAATATGACGTGTAAAAGTGATTCCAATATCCTATTTACAGAATAAACAATTTCATTTAATTTCATTACAGCTACAAAATATAGGAAAACTGAATAATCAACTCCATTTTAGATTAATAATATAAGGATGGTTTTCAATGTATGTATCCAGGAATCTGAGTAGTTGTTTTACCGCACAGAGACAATGTCTGAGGTTGAAAAGTTGTTGATTACTTGTCACTAGATGGCGTTGTACGATTTCGATCGATTGCTGAATTCCCGCCAATAGTTGATGTTTTTTTGCCTTTTGCAGCCAGTTTTTTGTAACGGTGTAACATTACATTTTTCTGGAATAAACTGCACTTCAGTTTAAATTGAATACATTTTTCAATTTCAAACCCCGATATCTAACCCACTAAAGCGAGGGTTATTCAGTAGGTATAATATAAAACCGATAATTTAGGCCTCAAAACTCTTAAAATCTTTTGAATGATGATATTCTCAAAGCGTTGATTTAGATACACGATTATTGTCTGTAGAGATTTCAATCGAGTCAAAGACATACTAAGTTTCAATTCCGTTTAGGAACTTTATCTGTTTACACGTTTTTAGTATTAGTAAGAGTATTTAGTTGCAAATATTTGTTGATTCGATAAGTGTATATCAATCAATGTGCCTAGCCTTTTGCCAACTATGTCAGGGTTAGCTTCCCGTCTAACCGAATGCAGCTGAATACCCGTTATTTTAAATGCCGCGACTGACTGTCTGACTTCCAGAACCCAATTACTGGTAACGCGGTACCCCTTCGTAGGACTGGTAGTCAGACTTGGTCTTCTAACTACCCGTAACGACTGTCAAAGATCTATGAATGAAAGCCGGGACCAACGGCTTAACGTGCTTTCCGAGGAACAAAGGAGTACGTAATGGATGGTTACCAATCCACTATCCGACAGCGGCAAGCGTAGCTTAACCCTTCAATCAACCCGTGCGGCTGTTATAATTTGACCACGAGCCCTCTGGTAATAAATAGCTCGCACGATAACGAAAATGTAAGTTAACAATAATCAAATCACTAATATTTTGGTATGTATAGACGATGCGAGTCAGAAAATTTCACTTGCTTACTAAATACTAAAGACGAGTAAACAAGTCATGACTAAGTTTACTGTAAGTATATTTAATTAATTTGAGTACAATAGAGAGTTAAAAATATAATCAATTCATTCAGAGAAAGTAATTTATTTCTATAAAATATTTAAATGTACACAAACTAAATATGTTTTCGACTCCATTAACCGACTTTTTACAAAAAGAGGTGCGTATTTATTTACAAAGAAAGCTATTTTTTATTCGACCATATCTAAATATAATATGACTATGCAACATCGATTTTATTAGAAAAAACCTTTTTCCCGTGATTTTAGTCATTTCCTGACATCGTCAGAAATATGTTCTAGCAATAAGTCAGAAAAGTCAGAATTGTTCCCGAGATTCATTCTTACGTATTTTTTTTTTGAAATATTTTTTCATTACATAGTCTTTTTTATTATATTTCTATAAGATTCAAATATTTTACAGCTTCTATTCTATTGAATAAATACTGCTTACAAAAATATAGTAATAAATGCATTTTTATTATTTATATTTTTTTTCAATATGGCAACACAATATTCCTTTTAGATGGCAATGCTAAAATGGATTTCACTTTGAAAAACACCTTTTTACGTCAATTCAAATAAATATAAACTTAAAAATCGTAGAAATTGTTGACTTTCCTTAGTAAGATGAGATGTCAGACCTTACTCAAGCTAAATACGTAGTAGCCTTCCATACGAAAGTGAACCTTATTCGTATAAGATTAATGTGCATATTCCAGTAAGCGCCTATGATAAGGTTTATTTTCGTATAAAACGCTAATATAGTGGCCCAGTGGATACGGCCGTGACTCTGGGAGACATTGTGTAAACTCAGGCAGACATTGTGTAAATTATTTAATCACCACAGCTCTTTAAACGGTGATGAAAAATATCGAGAGGAAACCGGCATGTCCTAGAACTAAAAATTCGAAGACGTCTACCAACCCGCACTGGGCCCGCGTGGTGGATTACAGCCCACTCACTGAGAGGAGGCCTGTGTCCCAGCAGTGGGAACGTTATAAGCTGATTATGCTATCCAATTTAAAGTCTGTCATATCTCAACGATTAGTAGTTCTTATTTTGATCAAGAAACACAAGAGGCTTGAAAAGTATTCCTAGTTTTAAGGCTCTGGCCAAACTGAAGCGAAATGCGCTCGCGCCGATTATGTCAACTAACTTTTATGGAGGTATACAAAATGGCGCGAATAGTCGCGTGACTTGCTGATCATTTAAACTATAACGAACGCGCGTAGTCGCGTCCCGTATACCGCGCGCGATTCAGCTCAGTGTGGCTAGAACTTCAAAAATAACATATCGATAAGGTTAATATGATTTGAGCTTTAAAGTCATCAAAGTGAAAACCATTTTAACATTCAAATGCCAGTCAATTAAATATTTTCGGCGCCTTTCATCTTAGCTAATGAGCTCGAAAGCTAACAGACTTGACGACAGTATGTTACAGAGTCAAGGTTTCCAATACGTATTTCTATTACCTTTTTTATATACAGGGTGTTACAGAAAGATTGGATAATGCTTTAGGGAGTTATGAACATAAAAATTAGCTAACAGACGGACAAACTTATTTCCAGTAATTTGGTTACTCCAGCCAGTTAACACGAGTTTGGCAATTTGTGTTTTGATTAGCCGAAAAAACATTCAAGTCGCAATCTGTCAGTTGTCAAATTTTTTTCGCTCGGCGTAGAAACACGTCGTGTTCGCGTTCGCGACTGGTCAATCATCATCCTGAGGATGCCTCGTTGAGAGGTGAAACACGTGTCGATTTCTTACAAGGTTTTTTATAACTTACTAAATATATCTACATCTATTGTATTTTTTTTTATAGCAGCTGAGACGAGTTTGACAGTTTGTAGCCTAATTTTAATGTTGATAATCCTTTTAGAAACCGTGTATTACCCTGTATCGAAGAGATGTTCAGCTCCTAAAGTATCATTATTACACAGTTTACAAACACAAAATGTCGAAGACAGTCAAATATATTTTCCTTTTGAATAGAAAAAAGGCGCCTATTACCAAGCCCTTAGAGTCAATATTTCAATAACATCATATCCCTGAGAAATATACTGAGATTCCTCGTAAAACAACTATCGCATGAGAATTATTCGTTTACAATATAATATAATAATACTTGTTTGATTTGGTTTTGAAGCGGTAATGATTTATTTACATTCACATGAAATCACGCCTGTAAACCCCGAAAGCGTCGAGGTGTACAGACGCCAGCACATCAAGCTACTACAATCTGTCAAATTTCTTTAATAGATTTTCAACTTTATCGCTAAAGCATTAAGGTTCAAGGTTGATTGGGAAAATCTGACAGTTTCGGGTAGCTTGACCTGCTGGCGTCTGTACCTATAGTTCACCCACATTTCACCAGTTATGTTTAAGTCCCATGTAATAGGGGTCGAGAAGTCCCGGCTATTTTTACCCTCTGGTTATTCCGGTAACAACAAGCTCCGTGTACTTTATTACTCGCGTGGCCACGTCGAGCATCCTACGGGTCAGGCGCCAACATCCGCCGACCGTCACCATCCCTGGCGTCAGTAGCGTGGCACACCCGCTGAGTCATCGCCACACGAACGAAGTTGAGAAGATTGTGACCATATCCTGTACCATAGACCATATTGTAGATTTGTAGACCATAGACCTTCCCACCCCTTTCTCTTATTTAATATATTTTATGTTGACAAGGTTGCGCGGTCTTATTTGTACCCTCGCTAGCCGCTGTTAGAGGAACAATTTTAAGTTTACACGACTACAACACTGATGACGAATAGAAAATAACGGCTTAAAATGGCGTCCGGTACAGAAGTTGTGCGCTCAACGCACTTTCAGCGTCACGAATTTTATAAGTACTACCGTCTTTAGACGCCGCGGGTGCAGCATTTCCGTGCTCTGTTCTGGCTTTTAACCAGGCCAGGTATTTTATTTACCGGTAACTTTTTGGTAATCATACCTTCAATACCGCTTCAAACCCAATCAAATTGTGATGATTAACCGACGAAATAATAATATTAGTAAAAAAAACTGTCAATAAATAATATAACGAAACAAGTGACTTATTCATAATAACTATAATATATTACTTGTATAATATACATAGTGGTAGGTAAATATAATGCCAGTATTACATAACTGGTGTAGAAATACCCTAAACAAAGCCGAGTCACTTTTTCTTCGCGTTATTATGATTATTTTTTGTTCTGGACAATACCTTCTGGTTACTGAGATATTGAAGGGCAAAGTTCCATTTTTTTTTAAATGATGTTATTACTTCGGTACTCCCACGATTCCATAAGCACAATGTTTTGCGTGGATTGCGCACTACCGTAAACAGCGAAATGTCACACCAAAAATAAAAGTAGTTTCCCAGTACCTAATTATTTTTGCGGAAAATAAACTTACGTTTGATGTACAGAATCCGTAGATGACTGCTTTATGAAGGGATATTTTACACCCTGTATACGGCTTAAATTAAATTAGCTGACAATACTTCACAGATGTGATGGGTATCGATAGTATCGTGTTTTGATATTGAAACCCACGCGTCTGAAGTTATGCTAGTTAATTTAATTTGACCCGGTTTAAACAAGATAGCAAGGAGATACTTACAATTTACGTAGAATTATGTATATTAGTACAAGTGAACATATTCTTATACAACTTAATATTAATATTTTCACAATAAAATGAGTTTCATTTTGTTAATATACAAGATAACAATTTAAATGGCTACTGTGGTGAGACTTTGGCGATGATACCGCAAATACAATAATACCGCAAAGTATTGTAGGGACTTTTCTTGTAAACAGATGCAGTTTAATACCAGTATTTTACATGGATCGACTGCCTATTTGAACAAAAAATCTTACAACATTTTTTATACACCTGTATTCCCTGAAGGGTTAGGGATAGGCAAGTACCTAAAGTACACCCACATTTCACCATTTATGTTTAAGTCACACCATTTATGTGGGGCGAGCCTATTGCCCTCAACCGGGCACAAAAACATTTTATTTCTAAGTAAATAGCGATTTTAGATTACCAATTATATTTTCTTAATTTTGTGACGATGTCACTTTAAAATACATAAAAGTAACTCAAATATTTTTTCAGCAAACTTCACAACTTATATCATAATTAGTAACAGATCTCACCAAAAAAGCAAGCAATTAATATACAATATAATTTTGTGGTAATTATAACCAATTCGTCATTATTTTAACATTGTGACAATTTCACCAATACTTCAAATTCATAATTTACCATATTTAGGTATCCAATCTTACCTGAATTACAGGTATCGCCTTTTGATCGCTTAGCATACATTACATAATTGTGTGGTAATCATACCTTTTACAAATCATTGTGACAATTTCACCAATACATTTTTAACACATAATCAACCTTTTATTTGCTTATTTTGGCATTGTTGCCTAAATTAGAGGTATGGTAATCATACCTCTTACACGTCATTGTGACAATTTCACCAATACTTTTTACACATAATTTACCAATTTTTGGTAGTTTTGGCAATCTTACCTGAGTTTACAGGTATCGCCGTAAGTCTCACCACAGATTATGGTAAACTTATTAATAATTGGTTATATCAACCGGTGTGTGGATGCGACTTTTGCTCGAAAATTGCTGTCATATCGCGAATATTGTATGAAGGTGAGACCTTTTCCTTCCTATAGAAAAATGAGAAGAAAATTATTAATATTTTGAACGAACATTACTGATGATAACTGAAATAAAACTGAAAATTTTGTCAAATCCATGATTCTTTAGTAAATTATTAAAGAAGATATACGTTATTTTTAATACAACACAAATTAGAAAAAAAAACGATTGATATTTTTCGAATTATTCAAAACAAAAGTAAACAAACAGGTAAGTTACACATAACGGTATACTTGAATATTTAATTTTCAGGTATGAATACCAATATCAGGTATACCGGTAAGTGCGTACCTCCAAACGACAAAAACTAAACACTTTACCAAAAAACACATAGTTGTGCAAAACTAAAAGTTACAATTCACAATTTAAAGCCAATTTGACATAAAACAAAACATCAAACAGATAATATAAAAAAATATAGAAGTGGTTTGGGAGATACAATTTTTTCTACTGTATTTTTTTTGTCTATTTACATGTTACCCCCATGCGTGGTAAATCAGTTTTGTCATCAAAAGAAATCGATTCGATCAGTGCAGTTTTCCAGTTAATTTATTGCTGAATAGTTCTGCAACTATTTGTTGCAAAGGACATATTCATGTATAATCAATTAAAAATTCTCCAATACCGAGTCCATTTTTGAAATGAGTCAAATAATATCTCCCATACCGTTAATTTAACTTACCTATCAAAACTCCTATCTTCTCGAAACTCTCTCTCCGGACTAGAAGGTGACGGGATTGACTCCAGGTTGTTGCTACTCTTAGCCAGACTGAACCTCAGCCGCTGTCCCAAATCCACCGTATTCCTCCTTTCAAACTTCGGCATCTCATCCTTTAGTCTCTCACACGTTTCAATTTTATCTTCTCTATCTTTCCGTATCTTTATTCGAGTCAGCTGTTCGGGATTCGAACGGAAAGATTGTGAGCTATATTTTTCTCGGAGAAAATTTCTGCGTTCCTCTTTGTATTTTTCAATGCGTTCTCGACTGAGTTTTTTGTCGCAGTCTAATGAAATTAGGGTTTTAATGTCTGGGCGATCAAAACGTTGTATTAATGAAATTTTGTTTTCAGAGGTAGGAGTTATAATTACTTTGTGTTCGTGGTCTGTATTTAGGTTCAAATCAGGTAGCTTTTTACTTGAAGTTTTAACTTCCAGACTCTTTCTCCTGTCGACGTTCGACTGGTCGTTTCCGAATTCTTTTATAAACGCGTTTTCGTCTAACGATCTCGCGTTGTGTGAATTCTTCGACAATCTATACGACTTTGGTGAGACGGTTGGCGTTTTGAAGTCAATTTTCTTGATTTCTATAACCCTTTTCTCGTCTTTTCGTTCTAAGCTGGGATATTTGATCTCAGCCTTGAATTTGTCGAATGTGAAAGCAGATTTTTGTTCAGTAGGACTTTCAAATCGAATAGCTAACTCCCTAACATTCATACTCTTAAAATTTCCGTTCTCAGCGGCATCTTTAGAGTTATCATCTTCATTAATTAAGTCTTTATCACATATTTTTAGAGTATCAACATTAATATTTTCATAGTCGTTTTGTTTTTCAAACGCTATGTTTTCGTAATGTCTGTCTTCTGGTAGTAGCATCGCGTTGACTTCATTAACACTTTTTTTGAAGAATTTGACTTGGCTGTAGACATCAATATCGTCATCTAGGTTGGTTTCTGTAGGTGTTTCGAGGATGATCAGGTCCTGGATATCATCAGGTTGGCAAGCCTGTTGGGTGGGTAGACAGGCATCAGTCTGTGGTATGCTTGCATCTTCGACTATCGACAGATTCTTCTCCAAATCAATATCTTCGTACACCGAGTCCCTATCATTAGTAGGAGTATCTTCAAAATTCTTACATTTAGTAGGAGATCGGAATGTGATACTAATAGTAGATTTTAGGGGACTTTTTAAAGGACTTCCTGGAGAACTTTTACTGGTGCTAGAAGACTGTAAGTTTATGTAATTCGGTCGTGTGTAATTGTAACATTCGTACAGTTCGTCGCCTTTCGTCAAACTGACATTTGAGTAGCTCGACGAGCTCTCGTGTGACGACGTCATAACTTTCATAATGTCATTGTCATCTTTTTTCTTGTCAGTTTCGGAATTCGAGGAGTTAGAGACAGCTGAGAGTCTGTTCAAATTGTGATAGCTGATATCAGTGGAGTGTAAAGGACTATGTTCTAAACTATCATGAAGATTTTCGGCGAAATCTTTTAAATTTTCGTAGTCTGTCGCTTTTAGTTCGCATTTTAGGCATTTTTCTTGGTCACAATTGCTGCAAATTTCACTTTTTATTTGGATAGTGTGTTTATTTGTCTCGCTGACTTCTGAGTCGCTTTCTAGCGGGTCATATATTGGTGTTATGGGTGTTAGGGGACTGGAGTTCATTGTGCTTGTTGTTAAAGTGGACACAGAGTTCTCATTAGGCCAGTCAATTCTTATAAGGGTGGAGTGTCCATCTTTCCCATGCCAACTAAGTCGGTTGGTAGTTTTGTCCGTGTCTAAGTGCATGCCGCTGTACCGGGCTTTAGATTTTCTTGGGGAGTTCCTTTCTCTGAAAGTGTTAGATGTCAGTGTAAGCGGAAATTTAGTTTGTTATCACATTTATGTGTGGTTGTTATTTATTTACTTCCTTACTCATAAACGTATTATATCACGTGAATAGTTACACACAGATTTCTCTCTTTCAGGCGTTAGTAATTTGACTTTCGAAAGAAGAAGACAAAGCGTTGTGTAAATATACAGACGCTATACAATGTTTATTAGTAAGGAGGTAAGTGTTGTGGATTTATTACTCTTTGTATACAAGCAACTGTATTGTCCATTTTTATAAAGTAAGCATTCGTAAGGACGTATTTTGTGTGAATTTTAAAATTAGATTTGGTGGCCTCATTAAGACGTTTAGTAGGAGCGAAATTCATGAAACTGTCGTGGTATATATAGGTGCTGGATATTGATTACTTATTTTATACACATCCATGCCTCGTTAACTTTTGCCCAGTTTCTAAGGTATACTTTACCAGTTTTTTATTTATCTATTTGGTAAGATATCTTGACGCACTGAATTCGATTACATAGATAACTTTGCCAACAGAACAGGATACTCTTTATTATATACACCAGTGTTTTTCAATCTTTTTGAAAACGCTACCCCTTTTGAAATCAAAAAATTCTACCGACACCCTATGCCCTAGGGCCATCCTTCTGACTGAAATTGTATTTTTAATGTGTAGGACTTAGAAACACTTGCATTTTTGTCCATGACCCCCCCAAATAAGATGTTTCAAATAGTTGCCATACAACGCGGCAATGCTGCCAGACTTTTGGGCACTTTTCCTGCTGACAGCGATGTGGACAAATTCTTCGATGCACTTTAATTATTATTTCCTCCCCCTTTTTACATACTTGTACATAAAATACAATAGACGGTGATATATTTAGTAACCTATTCCGCTTGACTATTCTTCTCTGCGTCCAGCGCTCGGTGTGGTAACACGTCGCGTTCTGGTTTGCAATTGGTCAATCGTCATCCTGAAGATGCCTCGTTGAGAGGTGAAACACATGTCGATTTCTTACAGGGTTTTTATGACTCTTGCAGAATAGTTAAGCGGAAAAGGAGGATGGAGGTTACTAAATATATCAGCGTCTATTGTATTTTATAATGGATTAAGTCACGCCTGAATCAATTAACTATACTTGTACATATTATTAGTATTGTAGTGTTAGATGTAAAATAATGTATATTATTATGATTGAATCTTGTAAATAAATATAGGTATATCTCAATTAAAACAGTTCGAAAAACACTGATGTACACCATAAACAGCATCAGCTATTAAATGTTTTTTTTTTTTCAGATAGCCTTTTTTAGGCTTTGCGATACTGAGTGTAATATATGTGCTTTGCTTTAGTAGTAAGTTTAAGTAATTATAACAAAACAGCACACCTGCTTTCCCTGAAAGGTTAGGCAAAGGTGTACCTATAGAACGCCCAAATTTCGCCAGTATGATATGTTTAAAAAATGTTTGTAATAAATCCACAACACCAATAAAAATAACGAATTAATAAAATACAAAGTAACAGTGACTGCTCACACAATTTGTAAAATGTACGTGTTATTGATAATATGGTATTTATAATTATGCGAGTTTGTGATAAAGTTGTTTTAAACGAATAACGAATAGAGGAACAACAGTATTACATTGGGAATTTATATAATTTTATAATACGGTAATTAATAAGTGTGCTGCTAGGAAAAAAAAGCTGCGTTGGGGTCGGCTTCCAGTCTAACCGGATGCAGCTGAATACTATGTATGTGTATATACTACGTATTTTACATGGAGCCATTGCCTATCTGACCTCCATAACCGCAGTAACTGGGTAATACGATACCCCTTGGTAAGACTGGTTGTCAGACTTTCGGGCTTCTGACGACCCGCAACGACTGTCAAAGATCCACGAATAACAGCCGGGACCAACGGATTAACGTGCTCTCTGAGGCAAATCGTTTGAATTATAATAAAAAGTAATAAGTCGTTTTATAATAAACTATAATATGCGAGATGTGCTTTCAACCTCTGTAAGGGTGCAAATGAGTACAAAATCAGACTAGATAATCTTTTATTAAACACCAGCTTCCGCCCGCGGCTTCGCCTGCGTGGTATGTCGATAAAAAGTAGCCTATGTTCTTTCTCAGGCTCTAGACTATCTGTGTACCAAATTTCATTTAAATCGGCCCAGTAGTTTTGGCGTGAAAGCGCGGCAGACAGACAGAGTTACTTTCGCATTTATAATATTAGTAAGGATTTCCTCCATGTGTAATACCATCGTTCCTATTTCAGAAAAACGTATCCGTATGTCTAGAAGTCTTCGAATATAAATATAACATATCTAAATGTAAAATCAAACTATTATAATATTAAATACTTTGCAGAGCGTATTATCTATACTTAGCACTATAAAACAGACATACAGATACGTAGACATTTGAAAGAGAACAGAGATGCCTATATCTATGAAAAATTAAAACTGTGACATCTCCCACTACTACACATAAGACATTACATTCATGTTAGCAATACAGAGCATCATAATGAAAATTGTACAATAAATAATCAAATCCCTAGAGAAATTCATATTTTAGAATACTACTACTATTACTATACTAGAATACTACAGTAGAATACTACAATTTATAGATATTTTTCTTTTTATGTAAGAGCGTTTATTCTGAAAGGGGACAACGTCGCAAATAGATGTCAAATATTTCGCTGTTTTGATTAATTTGGCAATATTACTGTATGGAAATATGAAATATTATGGCTAAAAAGTTGTCTAAAATATTGATTATGAAATGCAATTAATATAGCATATTTAGTTTTAGTTGTAAAAAAAGGATTTGGAAACTTTCCAAATGCCTTTTTTACATCTAAAACCGGTTACAACTTATTCAGTGTTATAATTGCAATTCATTATTTATATTCTAGTAAGTTAGATAATGATATTTCATAGTTCCATACAGTAATATTGCCAAAATAATCAAAACAGGTAAATATTTGAAAGCTATTTGCAACGTTGCCAACTTTTAGAATCAACGCTATTAATCGCGATGTTAAAAAATATGGATAACATGAAAAATAAGGATTACAGTCGAGCTCGGAAATATTCATGCTATCGCTATAAAAGGCAGATGACTAAAGCTGTGAATTCTCCTGAACATATTTTTTATTCTCATATAAATGCTCTGAGTCTTGCAATGTATACACACAAAGATCCCTTTTAATCATAACACAATAAATAATCTAAAAAGAACGTATATTATAGGCATCCCTTTCGGTTTTCAAACACTCTTTGGCCATGTATTTACTACTACAAAACAAGTATATTATATTACGAACAGTACCTGGCCGCAAATATACCTTATCGAGTTTCAAAATAAGATATTATTGATTGTATATCGTCATCTCTATCACTTATACGTGTGTGACAGAGATGACGTATTTTTCTAAAGCTTTGGTGTCCAGAAGAGCGGTGGCCGCCACACAGTGACCGTAATTTACGGGCGAAAGACGTCACTGAAATGTTGTTTATGAAGGCAAGTTTGTATGTTTTTCTAGAGAGCGTTTTTGACACCGTAAAGTCAAACCTTGGTGCACAAAGATTTAAATCGCTAGATTTGCCCTCACCGTACTTAGTCACGCGAAAAATGTCCTTAAGAAGAGTGAGCTCACACATTATTAAATAGCTTTTCCATGACAATCAAGTGAAATCACCGTGTCATTGTCCGTTGTCAAATCAGATTTACGGTTGTCCAAATACAGAGAGTTTTTTGACACCTTAAGGGGCCGGCGGAGCATCGATCGCAACTACGAATCGAGTGCTACAAATGTTGCGCTAGTGTGCCTGTCGGAGCGATACACACATCTACCTTGAACTGTACGACCACGCACACATTACAAATACTGGTGAAAATTACATATTACTGACGGCCTTTATAATATGAAGGAACCGCTCTTCTAGAAAACCATAGTTAAGTCACCATCATCTGCCTGCCTTTTCCCAACTATGTTGGGGTCGGCTACCAGTCTCACCGGGTGCAGCTGAATACCAGTATTTTACATGGAGCGACTGCCTATCTGACCACCACAACCCAGTTACTGAGTAACACGATACCCGTAAGTATAATAATCTCTTACTGAAGCTCGTTAGGTTATAGTAACGACCGGGTTCTGCATTTAGGGAAATTAATTGTGTGACCACCTTAAAGGAGATCATTCAGCGTCCATACATTTTTGGCCTAAAGAGGTGAAAGCCAAACAAAAAATAAACTATATTCCGAAAGAGTACAGTTTTCCTTTCAATTTTCATTACCACAAGCTATTACTTTAATTAGATTACATTTTTTATTATTTTAACTACAAAATATACTGAAAACAGTATTTTTCAAAATCGTATAACAGCTCAGGTAATTGCCGTACAGGTTTGGCCCAATAGTGAAAAGTGAAGAGAATAACATGTTCTAACGGAATATCATCATCATCTGCCTGCCTTTTCCCAACTATGTTGGGGTCGGCTTCTAGTCTAACCGGATGCAGCTGAATACCAGTACTTTACATGGAGCGACTGCCTATCTGACCTCCACAACCCAGTAACTGGGTAATACGATACCCCTTGGTAAGACTGGTTGTCAGACTTTCGAGCTTCTGACGACCTCTAACGACTGTCAAAGATCCACAACTGACAGCCGGGACCAACGGCTTAACGTGCTTTCCGAGGCACGGAGGAATCTCGGTATGTAAAGATGGTCACCCATCCACGGACCAACCCCGGTAAGCGTAGCTTAACCTGATGGATCGACCAGTGCGGCTGTTATTACTTAGCCACGAGCTCCTTCTAACCGAATATATCTTTTTTTTTTTTGGCCGGCACTTTTATAATTTAGCCCAAATTGAATGATCTCCTCTAATATCAATCTATTCAAATCACAACTGTCTGTTCTTTGACAGTTGTGTGAAATGGCTATAACACGGCCAATTGACAAAGTGTGGCTTAACAGTTAATTTCTCTGATTGTACAGGTTGTCAGGGTAAACACCGTTGTCACTCAAACCATGGGTAGTTGAATATAAAAACAAATGCAGAGTAGCAACAAAAAAAAACAACGTTATTTTCATTAAAAGATTTAAAAAAGTTTCTATTCGACACCCTGCTCGCTAGCGAAACAGCTGGCTAACTGAGGGAAGGGTCGCGCTCGCGGCCGGTCAGGTCACGTCCCGCACTCCCTGCCAGTGTTGAGACGCAAGTTACATTGTACTACAAAAGACGCAAGTTCGTTGCCCTATGCGCTAGGGCAACGAACTTGCGTCTTTTGTAGTACAATGTAGTTTAAAAAAAAGGAGTAATTTTCCATTGATTTTACGTCCTATAAATGACACCAAACTACTGGTTTCAAGGATAACGGTGTTTACCCTAACACCCTGTATACTTTAATAATATGTATGTAAGGTATAGTTTGGTATTTACCTGAGTTTAACGTTTCCAAGCGAGGTTGGGAAGTCGGTGAGAGAGGTCATTGGACTGTCTCGGTCTTTGCATAATCTGTGGACAATGGAGTATTAGATTAATATTTTTTATACTTTAGTAGTTTAAAAAGAAAGTTGCGATGATAAGCTTTTTATTTAATTATGCGAGTTTTATGCATAACAATAACAAAAATCAAGTCGGACTTGCGCACGTAGGGTTCCGTACCATTATCTATAAACACGGCAAAAAAATCACGTTTGTTGTATGGGAGCCCCCTTCAATATTTAATTTATTCTGTTTTTTAGTATTTGTTGTTATAGCGACAACAGAAATACATTATCTGTGAAAATTTCAACTGTTTAACTATCACAAAACGAGAGGAAATCATCAAAAACATTTTTTTTCAATAGCGAGGTGTGTCTTCCATTACTGTTAGTCAAGTTTAATTTACTAGATGGCTCGCCGATTGACACGGAATCAACATTATGGCCCACATTCGAAATTGGTTGGGCAGCCTTACCCTTTTGTTTTGACGTGACAACTTCTAATAAATCGATGAACACCAGCTGCACGCACGAAAAAGGATGACTCATTTTCCCGTTACGCCCATTGTCCCGTTACGCTCATTATAACGTTACGATCGGAGCGAGAGCGCTACACGAGCGAGCGAAAGGCACTTGTTATGACGTTGCGTTGCCACGTTAAACTATCGACTTTACAGACAACCAATTTTTTTTTTTGAGATTTGGAAATCATCATATGACTCCTCCCGCTCTGGACGGCTCCGTCCGGAAGGGCGAAAGTTTTATAACTAAAACCCACCCGTGTTCCTTCAGTTGCCTGTTGCCAAGGGCCCCGGTATCCCTTTCGGACTTTCCCGCAACCCTGAGGGCAGCCTTGCCCTGCAGTGTTCTTACCTTTTAGCTATATCAGTGTGCCTGGGCGACGCGGGTCTGGCCGAGTGTCGCTTCTCAGGCGGCGGGCGCGCCCGGGGGGACTCGCCGTCGATGTAGCCGATTTGAGAGAGTTGTTCTTCTAGGGCGAGGCGACGACTGAAAAACAAATATGTTTAAAGGACGGTTTTAGTGTATGTGAATAATCAAGATTCCGCCGTCTCATGCGTACACGCCGCACATTGTGGTGGGGCGGGGGAGCGGCACATCCCCCTCCCCATCCAGTAAGCTGAGCCGGCCGGGCGTGCGGGCGGTGTGTACAGCAAGAAGATACTGATATTTATGATACTTCAGGCGATGTAAACAAACAGACGGCCCACCCGTGTTCCTTCAGTTGCCTGTTGCCAAGGGCCCTGGTATCCATTTTGGACTTTCCCCTGGCAGGAGCGATTCCGCACCTGAACAAGTATTTCTCAAGGAGCAAGTATAGAATATAAATATTTCATAACAGTATATTTTTCGAAGACATGTGGCATCTACCAACCCGCACTGGGCCCGCGTGGTGGATTACGGCCCACTCCCTCTCACAAAGAGGTGGCCTGTGTCCCAGCAGTGGGAACATTATAAGCTGATTAACTTTATACACCCCTTTGCAAAAAAAACGGGCGGTTTCATTATCGGTAATCATTTAGCTGTAAAGAGGTTTTAATAGCCAAACTATGTTACAGGCACTTAATAAAGAGTCTGGGTATGAAAAAAAGTTAATTCCAAATTCGAAACTTTTGTTTAAAAACAATAATAATCCCGTTTTCCGTTTGTGACTTTTACTAACATTTTGCAGATTTGCTGTTGTAAGGTTATCCTGGCAACTAAAACTAACTTCTCGTTATTTTTAGTAGAATAATTTATGTTTGTCGCATAATCCAGCCTTATTGTGACTTAAAAGTGATATCTTTGTGTCGATTGTAATAGCAGAAAAAGCAATAAGAGCTAGTAAAATTGTAGCGCTGCTGCAAGAGGGGTGTAGCCAAAAAACTATATTCTTATTGATTATAACAAATTACTAGTCATTAATGCTAATGACATAGTAAAAATATTAATATTATCCATACAAAAGCCAATGACTGTTAAGGTGCCCGTTTTTTTTGCAAAGCAGTGTATATATTTAGTTTTAATATTCTCATGTAAGTGAATAGTGTAATTCTTATGAGAATAAATGATCTTAAACCTCATATATAAATTCTTCTGTACGTGTGTTTGTCACCTAACACCTACTAAACGGCTGGACGGATTTGGATGAAATTTTGTGTGTATATTTGAGTCCTGGATGGTTTGAAAATACAATTGAACCCGGTAGGTGGCGCTGTTCGGTCCGCTAGTGTATGTATATTTTCTGTACGCACCGCTCAGCCAATTCGTTAGCTTGGTGTATGTCAACGCGCAAGTTTCTGCGCGGACTCGGCTCGGCACTGCATAGTACGGATTCAGGAGGCGTCGAGCATAGTGAGTCACCCTGTAACAATGGAGATCAAAAATCAAAATCAAAATATTTTATTTCACATAAGCCTACATGGGCACTTATGAAACGTCAGAAGTTAGGTGCACGGTTCCAATTGGTCGTTTCCTATGGAGAAGAGCCGGCAAGAAACTCCACGGTTACTCTTTTAAAAGATAATTGGCTTTTACAATATTTTCGAATTACAGTATTAATAGTTATGGGAGGACAGCCGACAGTGCAGGCTTTTCAAAAAGTTTCAGGTAGGTAGTTAATAAAAAAATATGCCATTAATAAAATTTAAAAAGGCACTTAATAGCTTGCTTAGTGACAAATGTTACTACACACTGGATGAATTTTTAAATGATGACTCAATATAGTGCTTTGTTTCTATTTTGTATGAAAAAACATAAATGATGAATTTGAGGTTGAAATTTATTAAAAATATTGACATTTTCAATTATTCTGACTTGGTTTTTTTTTTGACATTTATAACGAAATAATTCCTCATTTAAATCTGACTAACTAATTTTATTTAGATAGATGCACACCATATTTGTATGTCTCCTGGCATAACATAGCTTTCTGTTCACCAAACTCAAGATCTGTATTCTTTACCTGTGTTAACAAAAAATTGATTTGATTTAGTTAAAAAAAAAAGAAAATTTTCAAAAAAAAAGTCTACAGTCCACTAAGCCTACAACGTTCTCACATTCACAAGGTAGAAAAGAATCTATATAAGATAAATAGAGAGCGGAGATTATTGTAAAATGTGAGGACTTTTTATTTTAGTTTTTTGATTTTTTTCGTTCTCAGTTAGTTTTAACGATGGTCTGACAATTGGAGTATTTTATGCGACCTACACAAATGTCCTTTCTTTGGTATTGTTCGTCGAGTCGTTGAACTCCTTCAGTTCTGAGTTGAGCTCCACTATTACTGACAAATGCTTGCACTAACTGGACAGGGGGCCTAGACAAAATCCCTTTTCTGTAAGCGTTAACGCCAACGGAAAGATCAAATTGTATGTAGTTGACAGCAGCAGTCACGTGACATCTCTAAAGCTAATGTCAACTCCATACAATTTGATCTTTCCGTTGGCGTTAACGCTTACAGAAAAGGGATTTTGTCTATAGCCTCAGGTCCACTCGAATTTATGTGGCTCTTTCCTCTAAAGATCATTTTAGACGCTAATCTACATGGTCCTCATATGGCCTGACCAAGATTATGTCTGGACTTTAAAAGAGACTGCGACCTCTGCGTTTGTTTCGGCCTTTCTTCTCAGAGTAGTCAGATAGGAAACGCCGACCTCATCTACTCGTAGCTTATTTTTTTAATATGACGTGTAAATGTAATTCCAATACCCTATTTACAGAATAAACAATTTCATTTCGTAAGTAACGTTGTTGAGCATTATTTTTTTCGAACTTATGAAACAATGGATTAGACGTTTATTCCAAACCGATTCCAATTCTGACCGATCCTGCATTACGCAGTTAGGGTGCCGGTTAGACAACAGTCTAACCGGCACCCTAATAGGGAATATGCATGTGATTCAAATATGGGCCAAATATTTTTTTTTATATACTATATTACTTCAGAATTATGCCTCCATCAATATTTTTGAATAAAATTTATTTTTGAGCGAGAAATTATTTTTTTTAAAGTCCCAAAAAACTGTGGGTAGTTCAAATACTTGAAAAGGCTATGAGCGAATGTGACGTAAGAATCTGGGATAACAATCAAAATGTCAATGTCAAGTCAATAAACAAGTGTCAAGTCAATGTCAAACGCTCATAGAAAAAGGAGTGGTTGACCAAACTTTGTAAAAAAGGGTACTATAAAATCTCAGATTATTTAGAAGACAAAAATGCATGGGATTGAGCTGCTCGCTCTGCTAAGCATTGTGACATTTTGAATATTATGGAAAACCATAAAAATATACCTACCAGTTTTATATACAAATTGACATTATTGAATATTATATAAAAAATGACATGATGATTACTTGTAAAGTATTGTTTTATTGTGAATGTGAGGACTATGTGGATATTTATTTTTCGTTCTGTTAGTTTTAGCGAAGGTCTGGCAATTTGAGAACTTTATGCGACCTACCCAAATGTCCTTTCTTTGGTATTGTTCGTCGAGTCGTTGAGCTCCTTAAGTTCTGAGTTGAGCTCCACTATTACTGACAAATGCTTGCACTGACTGGACAGGTCCACTCAAATCTGTGTGGTTCTTTCCTCAAAAGACCATTTCAGACTCTAATCTACATAGTCCTCATATGGCCTGACCAAGATTATGTCTGGACTTTAAAGGAGACGGTGACCTCTGAGTTTGTTTCGGCCTTTCTTCTCAGAGTAGTCAGATAGGAAACGCCGACCTCATCTAGCTTATTTTTACAACTTTTTAATATGACGTGTAAAAGTGATTCCAATATCCTATTTACAGAATAAACAATTTCATTTCATTTCAATTTCATTTCATTTCATTTCATTTCATTTCATTTCATTTCATTTCATTGACGTTGACTTGACAGTTGCTTGTCTGTTTTCAAGGACTGTGACGTCACCACACCAAGCGCGCCAAATGGAGGGCGTTTAAATAGCCCGGATCGGCTGGACATTAAAAAAAATAATTAACTACTTTAAATTGCTTTTTTGCCGTCGAATTTTTTTTACTATTATTAAAATTTGACGATGTAAACTGTCGAATAAAAATATTAAAAAATTAATGCATATTCCCTATTGTGTTAGGAACAGACCTGCTTGTGGTTGATCTGCAGCTGTGTATCGTCCTCTTCGCTGAACATGTGATGATCCCTCTCCTGCGGCGACAGGCGCAGGCGCATGTCGGCCAGCTCGGCCTGCCACGGCTCGAAGTACGAGTCGCACGATGACGATCTGCGGACAATGAGGGGATGGTTAGATGGTTCATTCAACTGTAGTCGCCGCGTCAAGAACTGAGGGCCTAAACAAGTGACAATCGCTTCGAAAGCGTTTCGTATTTCTACAACGTCTTTCAACAGGATGACATGTTTCCATCAGTGAAAGAATTTTCACTATAACCACGGTCTTGGCAGATAGATTGGTAATTACTTTAGTGATTACTGAATTTTAATGATATCTTATCTTTATTTATTGTTTTAACTATTTAAGTACACACATAATAAACAGATAAGAAGAAAAGAACAGAAAAAACGTACAAAGGTGATGCTTATTTCTAAAGAAATCTCTTCCAGCACACCTGCGATAGGAAAGTAGATAAGAGATGTAGACACCGTGTGTAAAATTCAAGAGAAAGTAAAATACATATAATCAAAACAATTCACTTAATGAACTAGAACAAACAATATGATCATACACTTACATACAAATATACATACATACCTACTTCATAAATATATATCGAAATAAATACATACACATCTATGACGAAGTGGAAAGATAGTGTTCTTTCACTCTTCTTTTAAACGTTTGGCAGTCTTTAATGAATAATGATGATTTAATTAGTATCTACATAATTTCTATGATGTAATTTTGACGAATATTATCACTGTCTATGCACCTTCCTACCAATTTGTACGCCCACGATATGCGGCTGAAAATGTTAGAACTTTTCTGTATCTGTTATTATTATCTTGCATGCAATGTATCATGTACACCATATTTAAACAAATAAAATTTTACTTACTGTATAGATAGTGCCATCCACGAAGACGCGCCCCACTCTACTCCGCTCCGTACTAAAGTAAAGCTTACAGTACAGATATCGTGGAGTGGGGCGCGTCTTCGTGGATGGCACTATCTGTATATTGTTATTTATGTAGTATATTTTTCCTTTTTGACATCCGTTCAAAAGAAGTCTTATTTCATTCGACGATTCAGACGAATGAAATCTATATATATAAAAACAAATCCCTATTTCCCTTGGTCACACCATCACGCGTGAACGGCTAAACGGATTTGGATGAAATTTGGCACAGGTGTAGACCATGACCTGTAATAGGACATAGGATACTTTTTATCCCGATATTCCCACGGGATCGAGACTTACGCGGGTGAAACCACGGAGCGCAGCTAGTAATGAATAAAATAAACAATTTTCTGATTTTGAAGTCGGTATTTAAGAATATTGTACGAGTATCGCCATATGAAAATTTATTGTATAGTTTTTACCTTAGCAAGCATTCGCTTATTCACCGATTGCTTGTTTACATTCGATAAATAAGCGATCGCACCCACCACAAGCAACCTACTTTATGCATATACAGGATGTAAGGGTAAACACCGTTGTCACTCAAACCATGGGTAGTTGACTTAAATATAAAAATAAATGACCGAGTCACAACAAAAAATAACGATATTTTCATTAAAAGATTTTGAGAAGTTTCTATCCGACACCGTGCTCGCTAGCGAAACAGCTGACTGACTGAAGGAGGGGTCGCGCCCGCGGCTGGTCAGGTCACGTCCCGCACCCCCCGCCCGTGTTGAGACGCAATTCCTTTCCCTAGTGAAATACTCTTGTGGTAAAATGTAGTTTTTTTTTTAATTTTTTTCCTAATTAACTGATCAATAACGGACACAGAACAGTGTTTTTATTTTCTGTGTACATCCCGTGTGATTCGTATCCATCAACAGTCTACATTCTACATCTCCGTGTACGGACAAAGTGCCCGTACAAATATTTACTACAACAATACAATGTAAAATTACGATACACTCTTCCAGCCAAAACTCCTAAACACACATCCATCTTGATCCAGAATCTGTCCAAATAACGTCACAGAAAAATCCAAAATGGGCGTCTTTATAATGTAAAAAAAAAAACACCGAATGCATGCTTTTTTATGTCAGTTGAAAACGTCATTCACTACTGTTAATTGTTTTTCTGTTTTTCTTGTTATATTAGTGTCCTAGCAGGAATCACACTGTTACCTTAAATCCACTTTCTCACAAGGCGACAAGAGTTGCGCAACTGTTGCCGGCAACATCACGCTCTGTTGCCAGACATCGATAGATGAGCGGCTTCTTAAAACAGAAAACTAACATACAATGTTGCGGTTCCAGTTCTATTGTGGACCGTAATGAAGAACTGCCCTTTTTTAGCCGACTGCGGAGGTCACAAAGAGGGTAAGTTAGGCAATGCCGCCTAGAGATATCTTTTATACCACAGTCATCTTAGTAAGTTACCGTACTAATCCACCTATAATGTTCCCACTGCTGGGACACAGGCCTCTCTCTCAGTGAGAGGGAGTGGGCTGTAATCCAACACGCGGGCCCAGTGCGGGTTGGTAGATGTCACATGTCCTTGATTTTTTGTTTTTAGAACTTGCTGATTTCCTCACGATGTTTTCCTTCACAGTTTCGAGAGTTACGAAGAAATAATTTACACAAACTGCCTGTCAGTTAACACCGAGACGCGACGCGACGCGCACTTTTTTATGATCCAATACAATATCGAATTTATTTACAACACAATAAGGTACACGCGCTGCGCATCTCAGCGTACTTTGACACGTGTCAACCCTCGCACTGAAATTATACCTTTTTGTAAAGAAAATAAGTTCGATAATTGTTACAAAGTGCGCGCAGCGTCGCGTCGTGGTTTCCACTGGGCCACCACTACTCACTGCCACTGCTAACTCAGAAACAAAGCTGAAATATCCCTGAATTTTCCCTCTTCAAACCACATAGAAATGCTTGGCGGGTATGGATTTCTTCCCCGTACGAACTGTTTTACAAAGACCTCATACTACATAACAGTATGCCCTTTGCACTCGGTGCTCTCAATCGACTTGCACGCGTAACAATGAAATGAAATGAAATGAAATTGTTTATTCTGTAAATAGGATATTGGAATCACTTTTACACGTCATATTAAAAAGTTGTAAAAATAAGCTAGATGAGGTCGGCGTTTCCTATCTGACTACTCTGAGAAGAAAGGCCGAAACAAACTCAGAGGTCACCGTCTCCTTTAAAGTCCAGACATAATCTTGGTCAGGCCATATGAGGACCATGTAGATTAGAGTCTGAAATGGTCTTTTGAGGAAAGAACCACACAGATTTGAGTGGACCTGTCCAGTCAGTGCAAGCATTTGTCAGTAATAGTGGAGCTCAACTCAGAACTTAAGGAGCTCACATGACTCTGACTGTCATTTTGTCTATTCTTCCGTCGACAAAACCCGTTCCTTCGGTGGTCATGCTACGCGTGCTGGAAGTACATTGAGAGCATCCTGTCTGCCGTCTGTCTTGCAACTGATAGAAATCCGACGACAGAAATGAAATGAAATTGTTTATTCTGTAAATACGATATTGGAATCACTTTTACACGTCATATTAAAAAGTTGTAAAAATAAGCTAGATGAGGTCGGCGTTTCCTATCTGACTACTCTGACTCAGACGAAACAAGAAGTTTGCTGAGGGACATTAATAAAATAGTTGTACTCATACCTTTTTTCTAAGATTAAATTGGGTTACTGCATATCACTAAGGTTCTTAATCATCATCTACAATCACCAATCTTTTTGCCAAGCGTGATTTAATGACATCAATCTGCGTAGCCTTTTCCCAACTATATTGGGGTCGGCTTCCAGTCTAACCGGATGCAGCTGAATACCAGTATTTTACATGGAGTAAATGCCTATCTGACCTCCATAACCCAGTAACTGGGTAATACGATACCCCTTGGCAAGACTAGTTGTCAGACTTTCGAGCTTCTGACGACCCGTAACGACTGTCAAAGATCCACAAATGACAGCCGGGACCAACAGCTTAACGTGCTTTCCGAGGCGCGGAGGAGTCTCGATATGTAAAGATGGTCACCCATTCACGGACCAGCCCCGGCAAGCATAGCTTAACCTGATGGATCGACCGCGGCTGTTATTACTTAGCCACGAGCTCCTCAACATTCACTTAGGTAATGTAAAAACATTGTAAGCGTAAACACGTCGTTCTTACTGTCGCGTAGCTTAAGGAGTTATATTGCGGATTCTAAAGATTATAATTCCGTAAAGCCATATTTGTTACGGTCGCGAATCATATTTTAATCAACATACAACTTGACACTGACCTGCAGGCGTAGCACGGCGCTTTCTATCTCTACGAAGAATAGACATAGCTTTTTCTATACAAAGTGACATTTCGTTTCTTCATTTTTGACATCGCACCATAAAAATCCTTCTACAATCTGTAATTTTGTCTTTCGTTTCTAACGATCTTTGTCTAGGTCTTTTTATTATGTAGACAATTTCGGAAGAAAGTTTTCTATCCTAACTGTCAAATTCACCATCAGGAAAAAATATCCTATGACAAAACAAAGAATTCTGAGTCGAATTATGTAGAAGAGTGAATTTCGTAAAAAGTGCAGTTGGCTCTTTCTACTTTGCTGCTGTCGTACTGTCTACACGGAACGTCATTTTTGTCTACTCTTCTGTCGACAAAATGGTGCTCATACTAGGCCTGCTGCAAATTGCACAAAACGTACGAATATTTGAATTTCACGGGCTACTTTAGCGCATATGCATGTGATTCAACTATGGACCAAATATTTTTTTTTTATAAAACTATTTTACTTCAGAATTATGCCTCCATCAATATTTTTGAATAAAATTTATTTTTGAGCGAGAAATTAATTTGTAAAAAGTCCCAAAAAACTGTGGGTTATTCAAATACTTGAAAAGCTAAGAGCGGATGTGACGTAAAAATCCGGGATAACAATCAAAATTTCAATGTCAAGTCAATCAACAAGTGTCAAGTCAATGTCAAACGCTCATACAAAAAGGAGTGTTTGACGTTGATTTGACAGTTGCTTGTCTGTTTTCACGGTCTGTGACGTCACCACACCAAGCGCGCCAAATGGAGGGCGTTTAAATAGCCCGGATAGGTAGGATATTTAAAAAAAAAATGTATGTACTTTAAATTGCTTTTTTTCCGTCGATTTTTTTAAAACTATTATTTGACGATGTAAACTATCGAATAAAAATATTAAAAAAATACATGCATATTCCCTTACCTGGTGTGATGTTTGAGCGGTATGGCGGCTCGCTCGGCAAGTGGAGCGAGCGTGTCGCTGTCAGACGCGAGCGATTCGCACGACTTCACTGGACGTAGGCCGAAGCTGGTCGTGCACATTGGTATGTCCTGTTGACAATAATCATGATTTAGGGCCGGTTGGTTAACGTAACATACGTATGTCAAATAGTGACGATTACGTGAGATGTTTAACGTTCGTTAAATACAAAGCGTTGTTTCATTGCATAGAAAACCTATTGTCAAAGTTATTCGCGCTGCCAGTAAAAAGCAAATGTGCAGATGTTTGACAGTAATTGACGTTAACCAGTGGGCAGTGGCGAAGGGTGATTTTTCGGGGGTGGGAACCCGGAGCAAAAAAAAAAAAAACTATACTGACGAATTGAGAACCTCCTCCTTTTTGAAGAAGTCGGTTAATAATACTTGTTATGATGTCACTTCGGACCTTCCTTGTGGCCGCGAAAACCTACTTCTTGTTTTGTTTACCTAACAAAAGAACGGTGTCAATAAACCGTTTCATTAAATTCCTATTTTGATGTACTTTTCTCAAACTTATTTATAAACTCACATTCGAAAAGCCCGCTTTCACAAACCACGCACACTCACACAGTTCAACAAGTGATTTCAACCGCACTACCGCAGATCTATACTAAGCTCCTAATAGCGCAACGCCATCTAACGAAAATATCAGAAAAGCAATGCATTTTGTCAGTACAAGAACGAGATATCTCCATTCAAAAAATTCACAAATAATTAAACAGAGGGCGCGTTTAACGAGACATTTTTAGGGAGTGGCATTTTACAATTCAGAGTTTTCGCCCACGGCCACTAGAGGGAATTGGCCGCGCGGGTGTAGAGCTTCAAACGAATTAGCGAAAAATCGTCAGATTATGAATGTAAAAACCCCTTTATTACATAAACTACTAGAATCTGAGAAAAGTAAACAAGGGAAACAATACATTTTATTTTATTTACAACTGCCAGTCAGCTATTCATATTTATCGTAAAGGGAAACATTAGAATGTTTGAAAAAACTATCACGTCGTTTGTAATTTATACTTATATCTGAGCGAGCACGGCCTAACGTAATTGTGTTTCTTAATTTCAAAACTTAACCTTGAAAAGCATGTTTCCTCACAAAGAAAATAATCCTAAACAACAATGTATAGGCTACCACTAAGCTACCAGACGGGCCGCACGCGGGCCAAAAGACATTGTAGTTAATTAGAAAGTCCTTGACGAATTATTGCCGCCATCCTAATCCTACTGATAGTACTAATAACTTTTCAAATCTATTAAGAAATTTCAACTTATTAACTATCTACTTACCCCAAATACATAATTACAACGTACACTTTCACTAAAGTCAAAACACTTTAATCACTGTTTTATACCAACAAACTAATACTACTACTACTACGATTCTCGAACTGATAAACTAATGTATTGAATAAATAATACGAACAAAATGCAAATTAACTGCAAGTGTAAACAAATTATAATGCGATTACGTCAAACAGCAACCACACAATAGCGTCCTGTCCGAACTCCGAGCCGAACGCATTACGAAATTCAACGAAAACTACCGAACCGATATCGCGGCATCTCGTTCACGCGAACGCAAGTTTAGATCGCTTTAGGTACAATTACTCGTATTTGACCGGCTTGCTCGAAGCGTATAAAACCGGGGTGTCACGTGACCGAAGTGACTTCATGACGCCTTGATTTTTGAAGGAGCAATAAGCCAGCCGCGCCGCCGAGTTATTTTAGAGAATATTTTTTTGCTGTTGGGAGACAACAAAGACAAAACATTGAATGTAGGCGTTTTGTATAGTTTTAATTATATGGTGTATTAAATACCTATAGTGTGATTACTTAAAAGGCATTTTAAACACTACTGACTGTGTCATTTTTCAATGACGATAGAGTGGTTTTGTTTCGAATTCCAGAAGGGAAGCCGATAGGATTCGGGTTGTACGGTAGCTGCGGCCCTGCCAGTGGGTATGGCACCGGTTACTGTACGTTAAGGCCATTATTTCGTGAAACAACGCTTTTTTTGATTTGACGATAGTTAGCGCCATTTTTGAAGTTTACACGTGCGTAAAGTGGACGTGAAACAACCCGCCCTTAGTATCATACACGTCGTTGAATGTGTCCCGGTCCCAGGTTCGATTCCCAGGTCGGGCAAAGTATTATTGGGCAATTTCCATCAGGAATTTCTCAGTAGCACCCCGGAGTTTGTATTTCTGCCCGGTTATTGGCAATAGGTTCGCCACCTAGGACTTAAACATAACTGGGGAAATGTTGGTGTACTTATAGGTGCACCTTTTCCTTGTGCTAAACCAGAAGCAAGTGTGTACCTGTGGCGGCGTGGGAGTGCGCGTGACGTGCGGCGCGGGGTCGCGGCGCGCGCGCTGCTGCTTGCTGCGCGTGAACAGGCCGCGCCAGCCCGACGGGGAGCGCTTTAGGCCGCGTTTTCCTGTAAACAAGTGGGGGGGTCACCATTGGTGCCGAGGAATATTTTTAGGGAAATGGTTACCTAATTGATAAATAGGTACTCAAAATTTTAGACAGCAGTGACACAGTTTAGACAGCAGTGGTTTTTCGAGTAGTCTTTATTTATAATAATAAAAACCTGTTTATACAGGTCGCGGCACATAAGTCTAGCGGTGAACGAAACGTGGAGGGGATAGCTGCGCATAGATACTGTCGCGCACGCAATTGTTATCTCTACAAATTGATTACATTAATTTTCATATTGATTTCATTAATTTACATTTATTTTCCGTCATAATAACATGTGCAGTTTGTGCCGCTGTCCAAGTGACTGAGTAATATTCGTAGTTTCGTCAATCTGAGTTTTAATATGTTCAATGAATCAATTAATTCATTAGTTTCTGTCTTTAAAAAAGAATGCACGTCATATACCATTTTCCGTGCCTGTCTTCTCAAAACAGTATTTCTTCTAGGCATATTAACTGTTTAAAATCACAAATAAACACAAACTTAATTAAAACTGTCAATAAAAAACAAACTCAAACTTAACAGAAAACAACAACGGTAATAACAATCAATACAATTTAGAACGCGACTATACACCAGAAGTGAGCGGGGCGTCGTATCGGTGCGCGGGACAGAGTACGACTGGAGAGCCAATCATCGCTTACGCTTACGCACGCCCGCGCGCGTCCCCTTCACTCCCCCAAGACACCTTATTTTCGACCTTTGCGCATCAACGGTCAGCGCTAGACTTACGTGCCGCGACCTGTACTTCAGTTTTTATTCAGCTCGGCATTCTCACAAGTAGTTACAAGCAAGGCGTTTACCGACACGCCCCTCGTCGAGTAAACCGGTTAATTAAGGTCAAGATAAAATTCTTAAAACGTTCACGATCTAAGGGGGATGCGCTAGGGTAGCCCGCGAAATTCAAATTTTCTTACGTTTTTTGCAATTTGCTGGTCAGTATCAGGTTGTACGTTGATCTAAATATTATTAGCGCTCGTAACAAATATGGTTTTACACAATTATTAACATTAGAATCAGCAAGACAACTCTCTAAGTTCATGTAAGTGCATTGAATGACTATTTCATGAAATCATGACATTTGGCACTTAAGGCGATGTTACCCTAAAAACCGTCGATTTCTATTGTGATTTATTCGTAGATAGCTCGGATTTAAATTTTGAAAAAAACATATTATGTAATTCATACTTCGATCTTTAGATTCCGGATATGCGATACACGATTACTTGCACTTTACTGCATCCAATTAAATCGCAAAGACAAGTCTAATTTCGGTCTAATTTCTTATTTTATTTGAGTTTTATTAGGCTTTGAATAATAAAACTTATACCATAATAAAGGTCGTAAAAAATGTGTTAAATATGCGCTGACATAATGTGAAATATTAAAATATTTATACCACTAATTTCAAAACTAAGTGGTTTCATTGGTTTCACGCGTCCTTTAGTCCCGAGCGGAACGTGTTGGAGGTCGGACGTGTGCCAATTTTTGCGAGCCCGCCACCCCCGCCGGTTGAGTTCTTGCCTCTATTACGTTATTTTTCATTTCAAATATCACAGCGACTGTACTATTTATGCAGTATATACATTGCTTCTTAACTACTACCTAAGTGTGTCACTAAGTGACTGGACAAGCAATGTAACAATCACAAAACGATACTTTACGACATTATTTTTGTTTTCAAATATCATAGCGACCGTACTATGTTTGTAGTAAATACATTGCTTCTTAACTACTACCTAAGTGTTATGATAAGGGACTGGAAAAGCAATGTAAAACTCACAAAACGATACTTTACGTAAGCGTTAGCTCGCTTAGTACGCCGGGCGGCGCGCGACAAGTTAGTGATGTGGTGAGACATTCTAACGTAGGCTATCGACAATAATGTCGATTGTCGTATGAATTTATATTACTATGAAAGTTTATTCTGCAATTTGTTAACCGCGCTGAGATATGGATATCGATAACTGTTACTCGTTGTTACGGTGTTTTTTTTTTTACATTTGCTTATTTATATTAAATAATATTATTAGAGTTTACTCATTAAGAATCGATTTTCCTAAAAGGCCCCTGGTATGGAAATTTTATGTGGAGTGAAATTTATAGAAGTGTAACACTTGTTTTATTCATAAATAACACGGATATGTTTTTTTTTTTAAACATAGTAGGTACATATTTTACACTTCGTTCTAGTTATTTCAGCCGTTAGTATATAATAGTTACCTATAGATCTAGTTTTTTTAGAGTTTATATGCATTTTATTTCAGTTTTATTAATAAATAACTTTTGAATTTTGAATTATATTTTACTTAATTTGGTTTTAATGATGTCAAAATACGCCCCAAAAATACTTCTCTTTTTTGCAGTCGGTTTTCATCATAGATAATAATATCCAGTTTTCATCGATATTTTTATCGATCAAATATTTATAAATATCAACCCCTCTTCCCTAGAGTTACACACATGCTCAAAAGGGGCGGGCATTAGAAGGTAAAGAACCCCGACTGAACACACACAAGTGTTCAGTCGCTGTACCTATACTTTTTAATGCCCGCCCCTTTTGAGCATGTGTGCATTACGTAGCATCAAATGTTTTTGTGAGCGCGGAAAATGCATCTAGTGTGCCGTATCTATGTTTAAGTGTGAGTATGTACGGCGCATGGTAAATGCACGCTGTGTTTGATGGGATAACGTTTATTATTGATTGTATGGTACGTTCTGATTTATGAGTACGTTGTGTGTGTTGTGCAGTGTTTTCATTTGTTACGATGGCTTGTCGATAGCGGGGGCTGAGGTACTGCTTTGATACCTAAGAAGCTTGAAAATAGCCGGCCTTAAACGTAAGAAAATTTGAATTTCGCGGGTTATCCTAGCGCATCAACCTTAAGAAAGGTTCGGAGCAAAACCGATATAAAACGGTATTAACCGGTACTTTTTAAACCGGTTCCGAGGCTTGATCCTATGATTGCAAATGAGGGAATAGAGACTATGGAAGATTTCATTCACCTTCAAAGTGCAATGCGATAAATATTTACTGACCTGGTGCAGGTAGATCTAGTACGGTATGATACTGAGGCAGATTGTTGGGACCCGATCCGACCTGCAACAAACAAATACATATAATTGTGTAAAAGTCCAAAAAAAAACTTTTTCGACGGCGTAAAATGAAAAAAAATAAAACTGAAAATTAAAAAGCACTAGTATGAAAAAGAGTCACCTTCCGCAAAATTTGGCTGTTTGGAAAACGCTTTTTTACGAACACTTGTTTTCAAAAATATTGTTGGCTTTTAATATAGGGTTAAATTAAATTCACGAAACTAGGTTAAAAACTCGACTTCGTTTTGAAGATATTTTCATATTTTAGAATGTTGTCTTCCAGTTGAGTAATAGCGTACTTTACACTCACCTCGATGTACTTGGGCCTGAGATGCGACGAGGGCCTGAGCTGCGTGTTGGCGGCCGCGGCGGCGGCGATGGCGCCCGACGCGGGCGGCAGGCGCGGGGACGGCGCCTGGGCCGCGCCGCCCGCCTGGCCGCGCCGACGGGCTTCCTCTAAGCTAAGGGGGCAAAGGTCATTTTTTAACCTATATGCGATGTTTTTACAACCTGTATAACATAGCGTAACACTCTAAAACACCTGTATGTATAAAATATCTTGTCTGGACCACCAGGATCCACTTGTGCACTATAATATCTCCCTCGCAGTGGCGAAGGGTGATTTATCGGGGGTATACTGACGAATTGAGAACCTCCTCCTTTTTGAAGAAGTCGGTTAATAATACTTGTTATAATGTCACTTCGGACCTTCCTTGTGGCCGCGAAAACCTACTTCTTGTTTTGTTTACCTAACAAAAGAACGGTGTCAATAAACCGTTTCATTAAATTCCTATTTTGATGTACTTTTCTCAAACTTATTTATAAACTCACATTCAAAAAGCCCGCTTTCACAAACCACGCACACTCACACAGTTCAACAAGTGATTTCAACCGCACTACCGCAATCTATACTAAGCTCAACGCTCCTAATAGCGCAACGCCATCTAACGAAAATATCAGAAAAGCAATGCATTTTGTCAGTACAAGAACGAGATATCTCCATTCAAAAATTCACAAATAATTAAACAGAGGGCGCGTTTAACGAGAAATTTTTAGGGAGTGGCATTTTACAATTCAGAGTTTTCGCTCACGGCCACTAGAGGGAATTGGCCGCGCGGGTGTAGAGCTTCAAACGAATTAGCGAAAAATCGTCAGATTATGAATGTAAAAACCCCTTTATTACATAAACTACTAGAATCTGAGAAAAGTAAACAAGGGAAACAATACATTTTATTTTATTTACAACTGCCAGTCAGCTATTCATATTTATCGTAAAGGGAAACATTAGAATGTTTGAAAAAACTATCACGTCGTTTGTAATTTATACTTATATCTGAGCGAGCACGGCCTAATTATGTGTTTCTTAATTTCAAAACTTAACCTTGGAAAGCATGTTTCCTCACAAAGAAAATAATCCTAAACAACAATGTATAGGCTACCACTAAGCTACCAGACGGGCCGCACGCGGGCCAAAAGACATTGTAGTTAATTAGAAAGTCCTTGACGAATTATTGCCGCCATCCTAATCCTACTGATAGTACTAATAACTTTTCAAATCTATTAAGAAATTTCAACTTATTAACTATCTACCTACTTACCCCAAATACATAATTACAACGTGCACTTTCACTAAAGTCAAAACACTTTAATCACTGTTTTATACCAACAAACTAATACTACTACTACGATTCTCGAACTGATAAACTAATGTATTCAATAAATAATACGAACAAAATGCAAATTAACTGCAAGTGTAAACAAATTATAATGCGATTACGTCAAACAGCAACCACACAATAGCGTCCTGTCCGAACTCCGAGCCGAACGCATTACGAAATTCAACGAAAACTACCGAACCGATATCGCGGCATCTCGTTCACGCGAACGCAAGTTTAGATCGCTTTAGGTACAATAACTCGTATTTGACCGGCTTGCTCGAAGCGTATAAAACCGGGGTGTCACGTGACCGAAGTGACGTCATGTCGCCTTGATTTTTGAAGGAGCGATAAGCCAGCCGCGCCGCCGAGTTATTTTAGAGAATTTTTTTTTGCTGTTGGGAGACAACAAAGACAAAACATTGAATGTAGGCGTTTTGTATAGTTTTAATTATATGGTGTATTAAATACCTATAGTGTGATTACTTAAAAGGCATTTTAAACACTACTGACTGTGTCATTTTTCAATGACGATAGAGTGGTTTTGTTTCGAATTCCAGAAGGGAAGCCGATAGGAATCGGGTTGTACGGTAGCTGCGGCCCTGCTCCCTCGCCAAAGGAGATTGGCCGCCGATTGGACTATAATATTGTTGAAATTACTGCAGTTTAGAGTTATTTTTTATGTAAAGGTAAATAGATTACATTGCTTTGTAGTTATCGTGAAATAACGGAGTTTATTACACGTTTATATGGAAATAACGAAAGGGTGATAACCCTTATTATATAACCCTAATCCTAAGTAATATTATAAATGCGAAAGTAAGTTAGTTTGTTGACTTTTTAGGTGTGTTACGCGCTAAAACGACTGAACGGATTTATATGAAATTTGGCACATGGGTAGACCATGACCTGGAATACGACATTGAATACTTTTAATCCCGATATTCTCACGGAATCGATACTTACGCGGGTGAAACCGCGGTGCGCAGGTAGTGTTATAATAAATGGAGTATAGGCAATTCGAATATCCCTTATTCGAACTTGAGTAATTTGTATAAAAAAAAGTAAATAACATTTAAGAAAGAAAATACATTTATTTAGCCCAGTCTAAAAGGCACATAATATACAACAATAGTTATTTATGATATAAATGCGGGAAAGTAGGTGATTTTTGACGAGTGTATTAGCCGACACGAGTCGGAATACGTTCGAGCACATGAGTTGTAAAAAACATATAATATTACCTCAACAACTTAGTAGGCGGGTTGATAGGCAAGCTCTTGGGACGGCGACACGACTCGCTGCCGCGAAGTTCCACTTGAGATTCACAACGCTCCTGAAACAAATATAACAAGTTAACTCCATACTCAATAGTCCCCCTGGCCCTGTGCAGACAAGATGCCACGCTCCACAATAAAATGAGATGTATATTGAAACTTTGTAATCAGTTATGAAAATTACAATCTTCTCTGTGTTCACACTAGAGGTCGCCGGCGCCGCACCGGCCTGACGTTCGCACGAGCGTTCTTTAAACAACTTCACGCCTCTCGCTCGCTTACTGCGTTGTATTGTTAACAATTACATGGGACTTACTGACTAAATGTTGGTGTACTACAGGATTTTAGTGTAAACACCGTTATTCTTGAAACCAGTGGTTTGGTTTCATTTATGGAACATAAAATCAATGGAAAAATACAACTTTTTTTTTTTTAAGAATATCTACATTTTTCCACAAGAATATTTCACCCTACGCGCAAGGGCAACGAACTTGCGTCTCAACACGGCGGCCGGCGGTTGGCGGGGGCAGGCGGGGCGCGCGGGACGTTACATGACCGGCCGTCAGCTGTTTCGCAGCTCTCTCGAACGCGTATCCATGAGTATTGGGACAGTGACGGATATTTACTTTTTAAAATCTTTTAATGAAAATAAGGTTTTTTATTTGTTGTTACTGGGTCATTTATTTTTATATTCAAGTCAACTACCCATGGTTTAAGTGACAACGGTGTTTACCCTTGCATACTGCATAGGTACACCGCTGTGTAACCCTTCGGGGATACAAGGCGTGATGTTATATGTATTTTATGTTATAATTACCTGTTCCAGCGACTCAGGCCCCGAATCTTCCCCCTGCTCCTGAGCGAACAACTCCTCAGCGTAGCAGATCAAGAACTCAGTCACCACCGCCTGCAGAATAAAATAAATCAAATATTTTGTAAGATTATAGATTGCATGAAAGTGTCAATAATAGGCATGACACTATAAAAAGAAACAATATTTCCTGTAACGGGGAGAGGATTGTGGCTAAGTAACAGCCACACGGGTCGATCAATCAAGGTTAAGCTACGCTTGCCGGGGTTGGTCCGTGGATAGGTGACGATATTTAAATACCGAGACTCCTCAGTGTCTCGGAAAACACGTTAAGCCGTTGGTCCATTCGTGGATCTTTGACAGTCGTTACGAGTAGTCAGAAGCCCGAAAGTCTGACAACCTTACCAAGGGGTATCGCATTGCCCAGTTACTGGGTTGTGGAGGTCAGATAGGCAGTCGCTCTAAATTTAGATTTTGACCAATATACGTATTAATTTTATTTCCTCGCATAATGCATAGTAAAACGTTGTATGGTACACGTGCGTAAGATGATTTCCGCCTCATGTCGGCTGATACACGCTTGTGAATAAAAATGCCACTCGTTGGAAATCACCGACCTTCCGCACTTATATCAACTAGCTTCCAACCGCAGCTTCGCCCGCGTGGTATGTCGATAAAAGTATCCTATGTCCTTTCTCAGACTCTAGACTATTTGTGTACAAAATTTCATTTAAATAGGTTCAGTAGTTCACGTCGACAGACAGACAGACAGTTACTTTCGCATTTATAATATTAGTAAGGATAACTATACCTGCACAGCGACGCCTTGTAAGGCGTGTTGCGGTCGCGGCGCGCGCAGCAAGTTGGGCGCCCACACTATGGCCATATTCCTGGCCGTCATGCCTGTCTGGTCGCCCAGGAGTGACACGCGACGCAGGTGACGCATTAGGTAGGCTAGAGTTCTGTGGAAGATATAAGAAAGGGTTACTTTACTGTATGGTGGTAGGACGAGCTCCTCCAAAGAGCTCTTGGGGCCTAGACAAGTGACAATCGCTTCGAAAGCGTTTCGTATTTCTACAACGACTTCCAACAGGATTGACATAAGCTTTTCGATAGCTTATGTCAATCTCATACATTTTTGCCTTTTCCATCATCGTTATCGCTGATGGAATGTCACTTTGTCTAGGGCCTCTTATCATCATCTTCCTGACATTGGCCCAGATGTCGTGGGGTCGGTGCAACACATTCACTACTTCTTCTTTAATTATCATCCCTCACACAATTTATCCATCCGTTCTTTGGCCTTCGTCTTCCTCTCCATCAATTAACATATTTATATACGTCACTCTTTTAGTTAAAAGATCGATCCATCAGGTTAAGCTACGCCCGGAGTTGGTCGATGGATGGGTGACCTTATGGTGAGACTCCTCCGTGCCTCGGAAAGCACGTTAAGTCGTTGGTCCCGGGTGTCATTCGTGGATCTTTGACAGTTGTTACGGGTCGTCAGAAGCCGGAGTCTGACAACCAGTCTTACTAAGGGGTATCGTATTGTCCAGTTACTGGGTTGTGGAGGTCAGATAGGCAGTCGCTCCATGTAAAATACTGGTATTCAGCTGAATCCGGTTAGATTGGAAGCCGAACCGGACATAGTTGGGAAAATACTAGTATTTTACATGAAGTGACTGCCTGTGTCTCACACACGCCTGCACGATAATATCTCCCGCGCCGAAGGCTAGTCTCCGTTAAGATTATAACTGAACAGACAGCTGTGCTGCTGGACAGTTTGTTGCGCCACTTCTTCTTCCCAGCTAAAGCACTAGGAAGTGGTGAAGGGTGGGCGTGTCGGGGGACTGTCTTATGTAATTTTGACGTTCTAAAAGTGTTGATTCTCAGCCTAGTTTGAATAAATGACTTTTGATTTTAATTGACCGCCGCGCCGTGGCCGAAATGCGGTCTGGAGGACTATATTTACCTGTAATGTGGTGGAGGCAGCTTCACGACAGTATCACGAACAGCTCTTAGTCGCGCCGCCTCGTCACCCTGTTGAACTGCGCTCACGAAGCTCTCGTACAGCTGGTATGTACAGAGCGGGTTTGGTAATTCCCTGTTGACAATTAGATCAGACAATTAGTAAAATGAAAAATGGGGACTGCCGATAGAAGTGAAAACTAAGCAACAATGCGTAACCTCAACGTAATTGAAACGGTTGACGGTAGATGGCGCTATAAAAAATCACATCAAGCGTGACGATGACGCGAGTTCCATGATTTTTGTTCACCCAATAAGTGCTCAACGCTAAAGAAGTTTTCACTTCAAAAATTACGAGCCTTAAAGTAGTCGCATATGACATCTTGGCTGACAATACCAACCTCTCGCAAAATGGGTTGGTACCGTCTGACGGCCAACTTTAGCAGCGCGCGCGCTCATTGGTCAAACCAAATAGCGCGCCACGGCTCCCTGTTACACACTTCCGTCCCTTTTCATGAAATCACTCCCACAGATGTTACTATAGAAGCCAAGTTCATTTGATATCTTCACTTCTCTATGTGAGAAGCAGGCGCGGTCGCAGCCTAAGATTTGGGGAGAGGGGGGTCACCATATATATTTTTAGGGAAATGGTTAATTGATAAGTACGTAAATCATTCATTCCCTCGACAGCTTGAATGATTTCGTCAAGACCCCCTGGAGCGCCTCCCTCGGACCGCCTCTGGTGAGAAGAGATCAGAAGAGTTTGCAGTGGAACAGTTATAGGCAGATAGCAGCATATAGCGTTCTCACGGTATTGTATATACACATAATCGGCCTATAATGTTCCCACTGCTGGGACACAGACCTCCTCTCTGTGAGAGGGAGTGGGCTGTAATCCACCACGCGGGCCCAGTGCGGGTTGGTAGATGCCACATGTCTTGGAATTGTTGGTTCTAAGACTTTCCGATTTCTCCAAGATGTTTTCCTTCATTTTTTTGTCACGGTCTTATACTTTTTTTAAACTATAATGGTCTCTCACCGGAAATACATCTTCAGAAGCGAAGGCACGCTGTGCGGGTCCCGCAACGTGGCGGGCGCGGCCAGGTCGGGCGCGGCGCCGGCGTCGAAGTCGGCGCGCAGGCGCTGCGTGAGCCCCGCGCCGCCCGACAGGCGGTACACGCCGTCCACCGGCCCGCGCGCCTCGATGGCGGCCGCGCACTCCACCAGCACTTGGGGCACTGTGACCGAGGAAATCAGGTCTATTTTATAACAATGATATTGGTGATAAATACTTAAACATCGATACATACATATTATTAACAAAATAAACTTAGTCAGGAGAAATAACGATTACGATTAGACGAAGGTAGACAAATGATTTTTTTATTTATTTTATTATTTTAGCCTATACTATCCCACTGCTGAGCAAAGTCATCCCCCAAATCAGGTCACAGACAAGAATTACTTTTGAATTTATAATATCAGTATGGATGGCGCATTTTTTCCCAAAATGTCGACGAAAAAAATAAGAAAATCAACAAAAAAATATTAATTTTTTTTTTCCTTGTATTAAGTAGTGATTCCAACTTGGACAATGTCCCATGATGACCGGCCATTATATCAACGACCCATGTACACAATGGCCCATAAATGGGACCCAAGATGGCGGCAAAAAAAAGAAAGAAAATCAACAAAAATAAAACAAATCATACTAACAGCACCCACCTTCGTGGCCGCAGTTCAGCAAATGTTCCCCGAGGTCGCAGCCGAACACCCGCTCCCTCAGTATGCCTTGCTGCTTCAGACTCCTTCGGGAAGGTCGCGAGAGTATGAAGCTTCGGAACAGGGAGATCAGCTTGCCGTGTTTACGGAGAACTGGCTTGATTGGTGCCACAGCTACGGACCTGTTGGGAGGAAAGGAAATTATTAGTTTCATGTTTCAATCAATCAATCTGCCTAGCCTTTCCCCAACTATATTGGGGTCGGCTTCCAGTCTAACTGGATGCAGCTGAATACCAGTATTTTACATGGAGCGACTGCCTATCTGACCTCCACAACCCAGTAACTGGGTGATACCATACCCCTTGGTAAGACTGGTTGTCAGACTTTCGGGCTTCTGACGACTCGTAACGTCTGTCAAAGATCAACGAATGACGGCCGGGACCAACGGCTTAACGTGCTTTCCGAGGCACGGAGGAGTCTCGATATGTAAAGATGGCCAGCACTTTCATAATTTAGCCAAAAATGAATGATCTCCTTTACAATAATAATTATGTTTTCACTTTTAATATTTCAAATTTTATTTCGGACTTTAAAAAATATGACATTCTCACAATAATAAATTGACAAACTTTATCAATCCTATGAAATCATTCAATCAATTAATCTGCCTAGCTTTTTCCCAGCTATGTTGGGGTCGGCTTCCAGTCTAACCGGATGCAGCTGAATACCAGTATTTTGCATGGAGCGACTGCCTGTCTGACCTCCACAACCCAGTAACTGGGTGATACGATACCAATTGGTAAGACTGGTTGTCAGACTTTCGGGCTTCTGACGACCCGTAACGACTGTCAAAGATCCTCAAATGACAAAACGTGCTTTCCGAGCCACGGAGGAGTCACGATATGTAAAGATGGCCAGCACTTTCATAATTTAGCCAAAAATGAATGGTCTCCTTTACAATAATAATTATGTTTTCACTGGTAATTTTTAAAATTTTATTTCGGACTTTCAAAAAATCCGACATTCTCACAATAATAAATTGAGAAACTTTATCAGTCCTACGAAATGTCGGCTAAAAAATACATTTCTCTGAATGTACTTAGTACAACTTACCCCACGATAGGAGGAGGCTGCGTCATATGTCTGGGCACCTTGTCTCCAATGACAGCGACACAGTGGTGCGGGAAGAATCCGACGCGGAATCCGCGCTTGCCTCGCCACCACAGCGACTCCGCCGGACCTGACAGAGCTTGGCGCCATTAATATACAACGTATGGCAGATTAGTATATTCAAAAAAAAAAATATAAGTAAAAATCTTTAAAAAATTGAAAACCTCCTCCTTTTTGAAGAAGTCGGTTAAAAACAAGCTTTTAATTAACTAAACAGGCGAAACACGAAGTTTGCCGAGGGACATTAGGAAAAAAGTTGCACTGTATGTAGTTGTATACAATAAATGAATCCTATGCCCGGTTGGTGCAAGTGAAAGTTTCCTTAAAGTGCTTAACACATTCCGGGACACTTGACTATTTGCAAATGTCATGATATATGACACTACAAAATTCCATACATTTTATCATACCGTCTACAGCCGTACTACGTACTTACCCGGTGGCGCACATGCCATGACACTAAATATCAACATCACTGTACTTGTATGGCTCAGTCTACGGCTATCGGCGGTGTGAATGTGTCATAAGGCACTACATATGTATTGTTGACTAGCTGACCCGACAGACGTCGTCCTGTCTTAAATTTTCTAATTTTCCGCGCAATTTTCTTAATTTTTTCTTTCATAAGAACCTTCTCCTGACAATAGCAAACACAACAGAAAAAGAATTACCGAAATCGGTCTAGCCGTTCACGCGTGAAAGCGTGACCAAGGGAAATAGGGATTTATTTTACGGTACCTACCATACCTACCCTACCCTACCAACCCTACCTACCTTACCTAGCCTACCTACCCTACCTACCGTACCTACCCACCTACCCTACCTACCATACCTACCATACCTACCCTACCTACCTACCTACCTACCCTGCCTACACCTACTTAACGAACACAACAAAAAAAGAATTGGCCAAATTGGTCCAGGCGTTGTTGAGTTATGCGCTTACCAACACATTTTGCGATTCATTTTTATATTATAGATTACTTGAAAAAAAGTTTGCCGTGACACCTACGAACGAATGACGTTGCGTGATGTGACACTAGATCATGTGCTTCCTAGGAATGTTATGGGCAAGCAACTGCTATCGACGGTTTGCCAAATTACATGAAATAAAATTTACCGCCCATAGCCGTGCTGTAACGTAACGATATACCGAGATAACGTCGAGAGGCGGTTTGTCCCGGAATGTGTTGTTAACCTTTTCGTTCTGCGATTGTTCATTCACTCGAACACAAAAAAAAAAAAACGTATAGAGTAGCATAACGCAAAAAATAATGAAATGGATTTATAATTCAAATAGCTACTAATTAATGCTATATAACTACTACATTGATAAAGTAAAACTTACCAGGCATATCGATGATCGATATCATGTCGCCCACTTCAAAGCTGATTTCATCTCGTGCCTGAAAAGTAGAAAAAGTCAAATATTTAAAAATCAAGTCATTCATATCTGTCTAGACTTTTCCCAACTATATTGGGGTCGGCTTCCAGTCTAACCGGATGCAGCTGAATACCAGTATTTGGCATGGAGCGACTGCCTATCCGGCGATACCCCTTGGTAAGACTGGTTGTCAGACTTTCGGGCTTCTGATGACCCGTAACGACTGTCAAAGATCCACAAATGACAGCCGGGACCAATGGATTAACGTGCTTTCCGAGGCACAGAGGAGTCATGGTATGTAAAGGTGGTCACACATCTACGGACCAACCCCGGCAAGCGTAGCTTAACCGGACGCATCGACCCGAGGTCCTATTTAAAAATCGAGTAACAGTGAAAAATATACTTTTTTTTTCAACGACATAGTAATGTTATCATTAATCACTACAAAACCGATCCCAAAGGACGTATTTTTTGCTTAGAAGTACAGTGCAGTAAAGTTGTATGAAATTTCATACAACTTTACTGCACTGTTTTTAGGGTTCCATAACAAAAGGGTAAAACGGGACCCTGGTACTAAGGCTCGTCTCTCCGGCTCTGTCTGAGTTGAGTTGACCTGACTTGACCAGGTTTGACCTGACTTGACCTGACTTGAGTTGAGTAAATTGGTAGTTGAAAGAAAAGTAGATTACGCACCTTGCTAAAGTGAGTAATTGATGCCCTCGTGTTAATTTTACATAACCCTCGTGCATCAATAACTCACTTGGCGCTCGATGCAGCAATCTACTATAAAAGCCAGCCTTTTCATTGAAATAGTTTAAAAAGGTTATAATACATTACTTTAACAGCATGTGATAGCCTAGTGGTGTGACCGTCAGACTGCCAAGTCATTAGTCTCGAGTTCAAACGGATTCGTTTCAGATTCACGTGCATATTGTATAATTATCACTTGCTTCAAAAACGGTGAAGGAAAACATCGTGAGGAAACCGGCATGCCTGAGAGAGATATTTCTCGGCGGCATGTGAAGCCAAGTCAGAGGCCCTTGGGCGGCTTTAAAACTCTGACACCAGGTTATTAACTAACCACACGAAAACAAGAAGATCTTTTATTTATTTTTACTTGTTGCACGGTTATGGAGTTATAAAGCCGCCCAAGGGCCTCAAAAAAAAAAAAAAATAGTTATTTATGCAAATGTTATATAATAAAGGGTATTAAAACACGAATTTGGGTTATAATAGTATCACATGAGTGTTTTAATACCTAATTATATACAGTTGCATACAAGATTTTATCTACACCCATGATATGAATCTTCTATAAAAGTTTCTTTGCAATACCAATATCGAACAAAAATGGCGCGATACGACGTGAAAACGAATTTTTCGGTGCTTTGTTAGTGAAACGCTCGTGAATGACAATGTTCTTTTTTTGAGATGAGTTGCATTATGAAATTCAGTACAACATTATAACACCCGTTTGGATGACATAATTATTACTATGACACTGGCTGTTTTAATGTTGGCAATAAGCTAACCGTTTCAGAAACTTTTATAGAGGATTTATAGCATGGGTTTAGATAAACAAACTTAGTTATTACCTGTGACACGTATTTCCTAACGGAATACGCGGCGGCTACGGCCGGCGTGTTAATAGATGACGAGTCTTCATTCGCTACCAGCAGTTTATGACCTGACAAAGAAAAAAAGTAAAATTTTAAAATAAATGTCTATTGATAGCTTTTCAAGACAATTTCATTGATATGTAACATCTTTCCTCTCGCTTTCCTGTTATCTGTGGGAGTGATTTCGTGAAAAGGGACGGAAGTGTGTAACAGGAAGTCGGAGAAGCGGGCGCTATTTGATTTGACCAATAAGCGCGTGCGTTGCTCTTGTGTATACTGAGATGACGACACTTGAGGGAAGTCTATGCCCAGCAGTGGACGTTTGGCTGAAATGTTGATGATGCACAATAGGCAATAGTTACTAGGCAACCATACCTTTTCATTAAGGAATAAAAAACATGGTCCAACGTGGCCCACTGTATGCATGGCCACATGGGCCAGGCCAGCATAGGCCACTGTGTATAAGGTAACAAAAACCCAACATGGGTCACTGTGTATAGGGTCACATGGGCCAACATTGCTCCCTATATACATGTTCACATAGGCCAGCATGGGCCACTGTGTATAGGGTAACATGACCCAACATGGGCCCCTGTGTATAGGGTCACATGGGCCAACATGGCCCGCTTTATAAATGGTCACATAGGCCAGCCTGAGCCACTGTGTTTAAGTTCAAATAGGCCAACATGGTCCACTTTATACACGGTTACATAGACCAGCATGGGCCACTTTGTATCGGGTCACTTGGGCCAACATGACCCACTGCATGCATGGTCACATGGGCCAGCATGAGCCACTGTGTACAGGTTCAAATTGGCCGACATCGCCCACTGCATGCATGGTCACATGGGATAGCATGGGCCACTGTGTATAGGGTAACATGAGCCAACATAGACCACTGTTTTTTTTTTAAATCTTATTGTACTTTTTTTTCTTACCTTTGTTGTCCATTTGAAGCCAGTTCAGCACGGGCCCGCAGTTGATAGAGTCGTCAGCTATGATGGACAAATGGTGCACATAGTCGGATATTAGACGCTGGTACTCAAATTCGGAGCGATTGAGGGCGGGTGAGATCTTCTCGCGGAGATTCGGCAAGCCTGAGACTTTGCGGTCGTATATGCATCTGGAAAGTTAATTAAATAGATATTAGTGAATGGCCAACAAAGGCCACTGTGAAGAGGGGGTCCTTTTTTTTTTGAGAATTGGAAATCTTCAATCAACTTCTCCCGCTCTGGGCGTAGCAGGAGGGCGTGTCAGACTTTTACTGACTAAAACCCACCCGTGTTCCTTCAGTTGCCTGTTGCCAAGGGCCCCGGTATCCCTTTCGGACTTTCCTGCAGCCCCGACAGGTGTAGAGGGGGTCCTGGGCCAGAGTGAGGCCCTAAAAAGCTACTGATGTCGGTTTCCTACGAAAGCGATTCCGTCATATTATAACGGCCGTCATGAAAATCTGTAATTTTTACCAGTATTTGACATTACGTCAAACCCCAAAGATTTAAATCGCTAGATTTGCCCTCACCATACTTAGCAGTGAGCAGTAGTGAGCAGTGGTGGCCCAGTGGTAACGGCCGCGACTTACGAGTTGTAGGTCGTAGGTTCGAACCCCGACAGGCGCTTTACTTTGTGTAAATAATTTCATTTCCACTGCTCTCAAAACGGTGAAGGAAAACATCGTGAGGAAACCGGCATGTCTTAGAACCAAAAATTCGAAGACATGTGACATCTACCAACCCGCACTGGGCCCGCGTGGTGGATTACGGCCCACTCCCTCTCATGGAGAGGAGGCCTGTGTCCCAGCAGTGGGAACATTATAGGCTGATTATGTATGTTATGTATGTATGTATACTTAGCTCCAAGTAAGGTACTCAGTCACAAGAACAAGTTTCCATACTGAAAAGAGTGAGCTCACACATGATTAAATAGTGTTTCCATGACAAACAATGTAGTTCACTGCGTCATTGTGTGTCAGAGGTGTCAAAACGAAACAGAAAAGCGACTATATTTTGACCAAGTAGGGCGAATCTAACGATTTAAATTTTTGCCACTACCATCATTTTAATGACAGCCATCACTGCAGCTGTTAGTAACGGCCACCGCCAGTTTCCTAGTACAGCGGGGCTCTCGGGCCAGCATGGGCCACTAAGTCTAAGGAGGCAGTATGGGAAACTGTGTATAGAAGATTGGCCAGTGTGTGCCACTGTGTAGAGGAACACCTGGGCCACCACAAGCCAATAGATTTTGACTTCATGATGGGTCTTTTACACCCTTTAACTCAGACAAGTACTATCGCGGAAACCCATAACTAACCACCATAAGGACTATTCTTGCTTGCAGCGCTTAACCGCTATAGAAGCCAGGCGGAAACAGATGTGGTCATCCTGTGCACGGGATTTTGTTTTGTAGTAGTTATTTATGGGTTTCCGTGATAGTACAAGAAAATGACTCCTCACCTATGCAGCATATCGTCGAGTTGAAGCAGATTATCCCTGTTCCTCGTTAACGTCCACTCGCGCACGTCGCTGGCTTCCGTCCAACTGCTACTAAGCGCTCGACTCTCAGCACTCTCCTCGCACGACGAGTTCACGTGTGAGCGGACCTTGAGGCATATCCAACCTGGAAATATTAAAGATGTGAATTAAAACAATGGGCCTCTGTATAAAGGGCTTGTAAGCCAACGTAAACCACTGTGCCGTGTTATTTTTTACCCGGTACCTTTTAAATTAAAGGTAGGAGCTCGTGGCTAATATAACAGCCGCACGGGTCGATCCATCAGGTTAAGCTACGCTTGCCGGGGTTGGTCCGTAGATCTGTGATCATCTTTACATACCAAGACCCCTCCGTGCCTCGGAAACCATGTTAAGCAGTTGGTCCCGGCTGTCATTTGTAGATCTTTGACAGTTATTACGGGTCGTCAGAAGCCCGAAAGTCTGACAACCAGTCTTACCAAGGGGTATCGTGTTACCCAGTCACTGGGAGGTCAGATAGGCAGTCGTTCCATGTAAAAATACTGGTGGTCAGCTGCATCCGGTTAGACTGGAAGCCTGGAAGAAAAGGCTAGGCAATGATGCTGAACCAACATATTAAGCTACTTCACCTTCTGTCTCACCTTCGTCCATAGAGTCCTGGCACTTGTCCTCGCATCTCACAGTCTCTATGCTCAGTCCGCCGAGCGATACGCGTTCGTAGTGGAAATGGGCGCATTCTTCGAGTTTCGGGAAACGACAGGATGGCACGGGCGGCACGGGCTGGAAGCATATGAACTGTATATTTACATTAGGTAGCCGTTCTTTGCACAATCAGTTGGGAGTTAATTATGACAGCATCAAAGTCAAGACTTCAGCATGGCCGCAGTATCAGTCCATGGTCTAGGGAATTTCAAGCTGAATAGCATAATCAGCCTATAATTTTCCCACTGCTGGGACACAGGCGTCCTCTCTTCGAGAGGGAGTGGGTTTTTTAATCCACCACGCGGGCCCAGTGCGTGTTGGTAGATGTCACATGTCTTCGAATTTTTTGATTCTAAGACATGCCGGTTTCCGCACGATGTTTTCCTTCACCGTTTTGAGAGCAGTGGTGGGGGGGGAGCCCTCCACCACTGCTCTCCAAGCTGAATGGTGAGTGGTTATATTATTTTGTTTTTTTTTCGTTCTCAGTTAGTTTTAACGAAGGTCTGGCAATTTGAGAACTTTATGCGACCTACCCAAATGTCCGTTCTTTGGTATTGTTCGTCGAGTCGTTGAGCTCCTTAAATTCTGAGTTGAGCTCCACTATTACTGACAAACGCTTGCACTGACTGGACAGGTCCACTCAAATCTGTGTGGTTCTTTCCTCAAAAGACAATTTCAGACATTAATCTACATGGTCCTCATATGGCGTGACCAAGATTATGTCTGGACCTTAAAAGAGACTGTGACCTCTGAGTTTGTGCTGCTGTATGCGCCGACCTCATCTAGCTTATTTTTACAACTTTTTAATATGACGTGTAAAAGTGATTCCAGTATCCTATATACAGAATGAATCATTTTATTGTAGGTTTATGTGAAATAAAATAGTTTGATTGATTTTGATTTTCTACCAACCCGAACTGGGCCCGCGTGCTGGATTACGGCCCGCTCCCTCTCGCAGAGAGGACGCCTGTGTCCTAGCAGTGGGAACATTATAGGCTGATTATGCAATGGAGACTGTCAGGCTTTCAAAAGCCCCTGTAGAACTAATTTGGTGTGATTATCTTACCGTATCGTCGACATCGTATGTGGCAGCGGAGGGCGCGGATTGGCTCATAGCCGAGCCCTGTGACGTCACAGGCGTTACTGTCAGCGCCGTCAGGGATATGGAGCCTGGAATCGAAAAATAAATACCATTAAGTTTGAAAGACATCCTACTAATATTATAAACGCGAAAGTTTGTAACTATGGATGGATGGATGGATGTTTGTTACTCTTTCACGTAAAAACTACTGAATGTATTTAGATGAAATTTGGCAAACAGATAATTTATAACCTGGAGTAACACATAGGATACTTCTTATCCCGATATTCCCACGGGATCGAGACTTACGCGTGTGAAACCGCGGGGCGCAGCTAGTAAGTAATAAAATATAAGTTAAAACCTTTTTAAAAACAAGCTTTTAATGAACTAAAAAGGGTTTTCCCAGGGCCACCTTCCGGCTCCATCATCAGCCCCTGAACACCACCTAGTGTCAAAGCACTTGTTAATACATAGCTAATGAGTCCAAACACGAAAGTGCTATCTTGTTCGATTGAGGAGTTCCTATAGCCAACTTCCGGATCTATCATCAGACCAGTTCCATGGTATCATTTTTTCAAAATGTCTCGGTAGTTATATAGGTACGCCAATTTTCAGCTCAATTCCGATTGAGCTGAAACTCCTGGTATCCGTAAGTACCAGGAAGTGTTTGAAAAATGGATGACAATTGGAGTAACCGGAAACACATACGAACAGAGCAAGCTAATATAAAGCTTGTAATAAAAATATAGAAAGTGAACTCACCAGGTGTCTCCCTCTTATTCTCCGGGTCATTGGAGGCTCTGGTGGAGCTCCGAGAGTCCGAACTGAACCGCACTGATCTGGGAACACATAAAATTTAAATAAACTCCTATAACACAACACCATCGGCCTATGGCAGTCTACTGCTGGGTACAGGCGTCTGGCTCACAGCATTTGCGTAGTCGAATTTATGGTTTACTAATCAGAGCGGTACTAGAAGAGCCAATTCTTGATCAGGTTTGGATTTAGTTCACGCCCAGAATTCCTTCCAGCGCAGTTGCTAGCTAAGTTTTGACTAGGAAAAATTATATGACTAAGAATGAATTGTAAGGCTGCCATCAGACGGACTGCATCGCAGCAACCACGTGTAGTCGATATATTCAACTGCGTGCAGTCGATAAATTCAACTGCATGCAGTTGCACGTTCGACTTCGTTCAGTCATGATATCAACTTTAAGCGGTCAGCTGCAGTCGTGTGAAGTCAATATTAACTGCATACAGTCGTGACTTCAACTTCACCCTGTCCATCGCTAACCGCATGCAGTTTAGTGTGCAGTTATGCTCTGCTCACTAACTGCATGCGGTTAGCGATGGATAGCGTGCGTCGACACTACACGACTGTAGCCGACCGCGTGAAGTTGAAGTCACGACTGTATGCAGTTAATATTGACTTCACACGACTGCAGCCGACCGCGTGAAGTTGATATCATGGCTGAACGAAGTCGAACGTACAATTGCATGCAGTTGCATACAGGTATCGACTGCGTGCGGTTGCTGCGATGCAGTCCGTCTGATGGCAGCCTAAGACCTCAACCTCCACAAATGATGATCAAGTCTGAGGGCTCTCACTACTTGACTTACCGATTGACAAATTTTTCTAGCCCCACATTTTGAAGTATTTCCGACAAGCCTAAAGAAGAAGAATCATGGTCTTACCTGTGGAAGCCACTGCAGTGCGTCATGTCCTTATCGGGCTCGGCGAACGCGCGAGCGGCGAGCGACTGGCACGACATCACTGAACCGTGTGGGGAGCCCTGGAACGAAATAAAGAATACTGTTAGAACTATAATACATATAATTATAAACATATAAATTGCAGGTAAATCTTTTGAGGCCCTAGTGTGTATTTCTTTTAACTATCTCGACTTTACGCATCGGCCGCGTTCGGCCCTCCGATTGGCCCTTCTCCAATGAAGGGCCAATCGGAGGGCCGAACGCGGTCGATGCGTAAAATGGAGATAGTTAAAAGAAATTCACACTAGAGCCTCTGCAGGCGTATCATAAGCACCGTTTTGTCGACGGAAGAGTAGACAAAAATGACGTTTCGTGTAGACAGTACGACGGCAGCAAAGTAGAAAGAGTTAGCTGCACCTTTTACGAAATTCAATCTTTTACATAATTCGACTCAGAATTCTTTATTACCCGACTACGGCGAAGAAAAAAGGAGGGTTATGATTTTGACCGGTATGTATGTATGTATGTATGTTTGTATGTATGTATGTATGTATGTATGTTCATCTGTTCCCTCCTATCTTCCAAACCACTTATCACAATTTGACAAATGAGGTATCGTTAGAAGCGTCGTGATTGTCCGCTGGTTATAGGCTATGTGAAGTCACATTAAATTAAAAATGGCGCCCTCTAGAGGAAATAAAGTGTGGAACTTAAAAAAAAAAAATTGGTTTAAACGTACCATGTTGGGTATCAAATGAAAGGGCTTAATGAGCACATTTCAAAAAAATATATATTATAACCCCAAAAGAATTAAAAAAAAAATCAAGTAATAAAAACTAAAACCCAACTACGACTTAAAAGGTATAAACAAGACACCACAGACAGACAAATTAAAAATCCGGAGTCACACGTGTTAGGGCATAAATCGAACAGATTACGTGTGACTCCGGATTTTTAATTTGTCTGTCTGTGGTGTCTTGTTTATACCTTTTAAGTCGTAGTTGGGTTTTAGTTTTTATTACTTGATTTTTTTTTTGTCATAGGATTTATCGGTTGTCAGTGAGATTTTGACAGTAAGGATAGAAAACTTTCTTCCGAAATAGTCTACCTACAAAAAGACCTAGACAAAGATCGTTACAAATGAAAGACAAAATGACAGATTGTAGAAGGATTTCTACGGTGCGATGTCAAAAATGAAGAAACGAACTGTCACTTTGTATAGAAAAAGCTATGTCTATTCTTCGTAGAGATAGAAAGCGCCATGCTACGCCTGCTGATCTACAAACGGTTTCTTAACTTTATAACCACTACTACGAATTTCCGGAGTTTCGAACTTGGCGTTGTGATACCCCCGTGTCTTGGAAAGCACGTCAAGCCGTTGGATCTGCGCCTGATCTCTCTCCGGTCGTGTCGGATTGCCGTCCCATCGGACTATAAGAGTGAGAGAAGAGAGAGTGAACTTGTGGCTGCGCACAAACTGGTGCACTGTAATATCTCCCGCGCCGAAGGCTAGTCTCCGGTGGTGAGACAGCAATATTGTGGTTTATTTCAGCACTAATACCAGACAGATTCACCCGTTCTTCTCGCCACGTCAAATTAAAACCGTGACTTATGTAACACTACCTACTAACCGGTTGAATCCTTACTTCCATTATCACCTAATACAGGGTGTTAGGGTAAACACCGTTATCCTAAAAACCAGTTGTTTGGTGTCATTTATAGAACGTAAAATCAATTGAAAATTACGACTTTTTGTTTTTCGACTATAGTATTTCACCCTTTCACCTATGCGCTAGGGCAAAGAACTTGCGTCTCAACACGGGTGGGGGCGTGAGAGGTGACCTGACCGGCCGTGAGCGCGACTCCTCTCTCAGACAGTCAGCTGTTTCACTAGCGAGCACGGTGTCGCATAGAAACTTTTTAAAATCTTTTAATGAAAATAACGTTTTTTTTTTGTTGTTACTCGGTCATTTATTTTTATATTTAAGTCAACTACCCATGGTTTGAATAACAAGACTTACACCCTGTATATAATAATGTAGTCGATATTATTCCATATCTGCGCATATCTTTCAAAAACCTCTACAAATCTAAACAAACTACTTAAAGGTACTTACTACAAACAATTGCCTATAATCTACCTCAGCCACTCGAGTGTTATCATCTCGCTAACTACGTTGGGCACTTGGCAGTATCTTTGAGATAACATCCGAGAGGGTTAACGACGCTTATCTCGGTACTGTTAACCGAATTAGAAAATTGTATTGTTTTTAAGTGGTCTTTGATGTTAGGGAGTTGGAGGTGGTTAGCGCCGCAGTTTTTATTATACACCAGCTGCGCCCCGTGGTTTCACCCGCGTAAGTCTCGATCCCGTGGGAATATCGGGATAAAAAGTATCCTATGTCCTATTCCAGGTCATGGTCTACCCCTGTGCCAAATTTCATCCAAATCCGTTCAGCCGTTCACGCGTGATGGCGTGACCAAGGGTTTTTTGTTATAAAAATAGATTTTTATATCTTGACTCTGGACTAGCGTCGCCAGGTGTCCGATAGGAAATAGATGGCATCCCGGGGAAGGACATAGGCTACTTTTTATCGACATACCACGCGGGCGAAGCCGCGGGCGGAAGCTAGTTTAATATACATCTATACTACACACTGCATCTTGTCTAGACGACCAAGTCACTCGCCTATGTGTCCGACTAGGTCATTATTACAACAAAAACCAGTTTCAAAACGCGACCATGTTTATATTTCCTTAGATACTTTCTTTCGGGCCATCCATACTAATATTATAAATTCGAAAGTAACTCTGTCTGTCTGTATGTTACCTTTTCACGCCTAAACCACTGAACGGATTTCGATAAAATTTGGCAAGGAGATAGATGGCATCCCGGGGAAGGACATAGGCTACTTTTTATCGACATACATTTTACCACGCAGGCGAATCCGCGGGCGGAAGCTAGTAATTATTATAAAAGGAGAACACAGACCGACATAACATTTTATACTGTCATAAAATGTGTGTAAAGTAGGTTAACTATGGCTCTATGATTTTTGTGTGAGTTAAGATGTGGTTCGTGTGATAGCGGATATTTATACTAATTATAATAAAGTTGTTTTTATTTTTTTTGTTCGATCCCTCTGATCTCTGGTAAAACCAGTCAGAGAGTCTAGACAAGTGACAATAACTTCGGAAGCATTCGTATTTCCACTTTCAACAGGACTGACATAAGCTTTTCGATAGCTTATGTCAGTCCTATACATTTTTGCCGTTTCCATCGTTATCGCTGATAGAATGTCACAAAAAATATTTTTGCATTTGATAGCTCAATTCTTGAGGAAGATTATAGGCAACTCTTAGGAGTCGAACAAAAATAAAAAAGTCAGGAGAAACGCTAAGCCAAAACGAGTACCTAATAGCGCGGGCGGAAGCTGGGAATTATCTGACTAATATTATAAACGCGAAAGTTTGTAAGTATGGATGGATGGATGGATGGATGGATGTTTGTTACTCTTTCACGCAAAAACTACTGAACCGATTTGAATGAAATTTGGCACACAGATGGTTTATAACTTGGATTAACACATAGGATACTTTTTATTCTGATATTCCCACGGGATCGAGACATATGCGGGTGAAACCGCGGGGCGCTACTATTGTATTATAATAGCCATGATGATTCATGTTATTGTTAGTCTCCTAGAAGTGAGGATAAAAGGAAGATGTGTCATTTAAGTTCGTATTATGAATGGACTGAAAGGCTGAAACGGAAATAAACTATTGCAAACTTTAATTCAATTTTGATTTAATTAAATATTCTCTCACATTTTAAGACACAAACACAATAATGATACGGTACAAGATGACACACGCATGTCTAGAAGTAACCAAACCGTTCTATTGATTCTCAGATCATAAGGAACGCTTTATCTCGACCAAAAAAACCTTTATGTTTGCATACTTCTTCAAAATGTAGGGAACCCCCTGTATAAGATAAATATAGTTTACTAAATCTAACTTTTGGACACACGCAGTGTGAGATAGACTTAAGTTAGCAGTAAGTTATGTATTTATTTATTATTAAACTTACAAACACTATCCGTACAGGATGACCCCAATACAATAGTGCCTACCTTTATACAAAGAGTGGTAAAATTAGCAAATCCCTAGTGACCCGCTTCCGGCTACTCTTCCGCTACCCGCTCACAAAGGGACCCATCTCAACGTCAACATTAGTAGGACATAAACATGTAATGTATGTAATAAATAAACGAATTGCCGAAGCCGACGTGTAATGTGATATTTTTACTTAGAAAGGAGTTTTTTTTTAAAGAAGGTTCATCTCTTACGAAATGAGACTCTTTTCTCTTTATTATTTGTAGAATAGAAGGGCCAAATAAAAAACCAAGACAGAGCGCTGCGAACAATACAGTGAAGCATGCTAAAAACTACACCTCCGCTCTGTGCATACACGCTCACAAGCACGCATTTACAATTAAACCACACCTCACAAAGTGCACACATGTTTACAAAACCGGCCTGCCGCCGATAACAGCCTAGGCAAAATCCCTTTTCGCCAATGCAACGGAAAGATCAAATTGTATGGAGTTGACAGCAGCAGTCACGTGACATCTCTAAAGCTAATGTCTACTCCATACAATTTGATCTTTCCGTTGGCGTTAAAGCTTACAGAAAAGGGATTTTATCTATAGCCTCAGAGTCGTTTCTGCCAACCGTTCTGCACAGGGATATATCAGTTTCCAGTGAGATTTTTCAATATTCAGCTGAGACTTCATCTCCTCTCGTCAGAGAAGAGAATTCTGCCAGACTCTTATCAACTAAAACTATTCAGTAGCCGTCGTAGCATTATAAGACTCCACATAATACACATATGGCGATGTAATCTCCGAAGGTATAAAATCTCTTGGTCGACTCAACTCAGCCTATCGCAGTCCACTGCTGGACATAGGCCTCTCCCAAGGTGAGCCACAACACCCTGTCCTCTGCCTTCCACACAATCTGTTCCAGCCACTTTCTTAAGAGGAATATATGGTGGGTCTTTTTCTCCGTACAAAAAGTCATAATTCGAGGTTCGGCTCTCGTCTACTTCCTCCTCCAATATTGGACCAATTTGAAAGATATTTTATAAATTGAATAAGAAGGATATTTACTGTGCCCCTATGTTTTTCTTTTTTCATTTATAGTTGTCAAATTTGTACAATAGGCCTCTGATGACAGTGGTTTAAACAGGCAATTTTGAGCATTTTCTGAGGGTTCTAGTGCTTTTACAGATAATGTATCATCAAAACGGAAAACATAGGGGCACAGTAAATATCCTTCTTATTCAATTTATCTTTAAAATTGGTCCAATATTGGAAGAGGAAATAGACGAGAGTCGAACCTCGAATTATGACTTTTTGTATGGAGAAAAAGACCCACCCTATTTCCTCTTGAAGATGTTCGGTCCATCTAGCTGGGGGGCGCCTCACGCTTGCCTATACGCGATATCCACTCTAGGACTCAGTAGAGGTGTACGATTTTGCGGAGCTTTCAAGCGGTCGAGGTCCGAACACCCTTGCCATGCGATAATGATAATCTTCTCCAGGGTCATAACTACGCCACCAGAAAGTCAATTCAGCGCACCAGTACCACAAGAATCACGTTGTTATTATCTTCAAACCATCGTCATTGTGCACATAAACAAACAACAATCACATTTACGGAACAATTGGAAGTTGAGTCAGTCGGCTTGTGCGCAGCTATAGTAGTTGTAAATTGTAGAGACGCAGACGGTTCCAGCCACCGAGTATTATCTAGATAGATTTTATTGCATGGTCAACTCGTAATAGGGAATATGCATGTATTTTTTTATATTTTTATTCGATAATAAAATCGTCAAATAATAGTTTAAAAAAATCGACGGCAAAAAATACGTACTTACAAAAAATATTAAAAATATCCAACCGACCTCCATTTGGCGCGCTTGGTGTTCTGACGTGACAGTCTATGACAACAAACAAACAAGTGTCAAGTCAATGTCAAACACTCCTACAAAACACATTGACATTTTGATGTTTTCATAGACTGTTACGTCACATCCGCTCTGATCAATAGCGTCGCTTTTCAAGACAACAACTAATTAACAAACGTGTCAGGGTTCTCACAATGATCAGTTTTTGACACATTTTGTATGGCATATCTGTCAAAAACTGATCATTGTGAGACCACTGACACGTTTGTAAATTAGTAGACTTGGCCCCCTGGCTAAGTGGACACATCTGTATCGTAATGACTATAAGTTAAGTTTGGTGTGAACTGTTCCTAAGATTTGACCGCCATGCGCCATATTGATGGACCTGCTTAGCGTTTCTATAGCTATTGTTTGGCGTTTGGTGTTTTATTATCATATTTTTTTGGTTTAGCCTTCGCAGTGTGTGGTCTTCATAGTTTCTGGCTCAGGAATATGCCGTAATCCCTTTTCCGAATAGCTTTGACCAGGGATCTACATCAAGATTGAAGTGTTACCACTGAAAGACGGAAGAAATGTTTCTTTCGTCTATCGTCATCAACTGCCTGGGTTGCTGAGGAGTTTTTTACGCCATTTCTTCTCCCCAGTGTATAGGTCTAGGATGTGGTGAAGAGCGGGCGTTTTGGGGGACTGTCTTATGTTATTTTGACGTTCAAAAAGTGATAATTGTCAGCCTAATTTGAATAAATGGCTTTTGAATAAGTCTGATTGGTCAGTGTCGTCATACGCGAGACCTTGCCTATAGTTTGGGAAAATTTTGATGATTCCTGCTCATCTCTCACTTCACTGCGCATATCTCCCAACTTAAAAGGGGACTCTTTTATGATTGGAGCACTACCCAACGTTCTTTTGGGTAAGAATGATCATCTACTAAAACTATTCACTACATATCCTGCGAAATGAAAGTCTCCAACACTTACGTCACCTCCAGAATCTTTCTTCATGATATTATTACTTTGCAAAGTATTATTTTATTTTAATTATTGTGAATATGAGGATTTTTATTTTTTGCTTCTCTTTCTCAGTTTGATGGTCTGGCAGTTTGAGTACTTTATGCGGCCTACCCAAATGTTCTTTCTTTGGTTTTGTTCGTCGAGTCGCTGTTGAGCTCCTCGGTTACTGACAAATGCTTGCACTGACTGGATAGGTCCACTCAAATCTGTGTGGATCTTTCCTCAAAAGACCACATTAATCTACATGGTCCTCATATGACCTGACTAAGATTATGTCTGGACCCTAAAAGAGACTGCGACCACTGAGTTTGTTTCGGCTTTTCTTCTCAGAGTAGTCAGATAGGAAACGCCAACCTCATCTAGCTTATTTTTAATTTTTAATATGACGTGTAAAAGTGATTCCGATATCCTATTTACAGAATAAACAACATTTAATTTTCATTTCATTTACCATGAACTTTTCAACCTGTACGTACCCCACTGACTAATCATCTCCAACACAATACTGCTTCACAAGTGTGCGTACGATCACTTGATTACCGTTCACGGGACAATGCGTGTGTGAGTCAATTAGGTACCGACTGTAATCTTAGATCATTAGGTCTGTGTAATGAGGATACTGCGCGGTTAGGCATACTAAGTTACTTGGCGCAGACTGGGTGTTGGTCGCGGCTTCGATTGTAATTAACTTTAACGCTTCGATTGAGACGCAATTCAATATTTTGGAACGTCTTTCTTCGTTCGTCTGCTTAAAATTCCGTGAGATAGTCGTAAAACGCTAACATATCCAAAATTTGGGACAAAAAAATTGTTAAAAGTTACTGCATTTATAAATAGTAATAGCATGAGCTGTGGGCAAAAATATCCACTATGAGGAGTCCTGACACAGCCAGAAGGCATCGCGGCAGGCCCCGTAGATGACCTGGCGAAAACAAACGACCTGTGGTCCAGGATCCAGAGTAGCCTTGGATCGCAAGAGCTGGAAGTCACGGGGAGAGGGCTTTCCTCTCCCTCTTCACCCATCAAGATTTACATTCATCACTGTTTTAGACACTGGCTTCCAGTGTAACCGGTTGCAGCTGAATACCTGTACTTTACATGGAGCGAGTGCCTATCTGAGCTCCACAACCCAGGTACTGGGTAACACGATACCCCTTGGTAAGACTGGCTGTCAGACTTTCGGGCTTCTGACGACCCGTAACAACTGTCAAAGATCTACAAATGACAGCCGGGACCAACGGCCTAACGTGCTTTCCGAGACACGGAAGAGTCTTGGTATGTAAAGATGGTCACTCTTCCGCAGACCAACCGCGTCAAGCGCAGCCATGTGGCTGTTATTACTTAGCCACTAGCCCCTCAAAATAACCCACAAAATATACTGCTATTCAGTATGTATGCTAAAGTCACACAAAAACAATAAATATATAGATGCACTAAACAAATCATTAACATGAAATCTAAGTTTTGTCATGGCATATCAAGAAAATTATAAAAATTGAACTCAACATGTTCTAAAAACATGAATAAGTGAACACACAGCTTATTTAGTATCAACAATCAACAACAACATCAATAGTGATTCAGTGTTAAACATTCCTTAAAGCTAAATTCAGTGCAATTTCCCTAGATTTATTGAACAGAGACATTGGTCAGTGGGTCCTCTTAGGGGCTCATAAAGATAATGATAAAGTAGCTGCTGGCGGAAGTTAATGTTAAATAGGGCTTTTGAAAGTTTAATAAAATTGATATCTGACAGTTTTTGTTGGAAAAACTGCCAGAATCAATCAATCTGCTTAGCCTTTTCCCAACTATGTCCGGTTCGGCTTCCAATCTAACCGGATGCAGCTGAATACCAGTATTTTACATGGAGCGACTGCCTATCTGACCTCCACAACCCAGTAACTGGGTAATACGATACCCCTTGGTAAGACTGGTTGTCAGACTTCCGGGCTTTTGACGACCCGTAACGACTGTCAAAGATCCACGAAAGACAGCCGGGCCCAACGGCTTAACGTGCTTTCCGAAGCACGGAGGAATCTCGATATGTAAAGATGGTCACCCATCCACGGACCAACCCCGGCAAGCGTAGCTTAACCTGATGGTTCGACCCGTGCGGCTGTTATTACTTAGCCACGAGCTCCTCCTTGTGGAAAAACTGTCAACAGTTCAAAATTTATTCCCAGTAGAAATTTTTTGTTGAATTTGTCCTTTGAATGACTTATTTGTATGTCCCGTTTGACAAAACAGTGGTTAGATTTTGGTCTAATGCATGAACCACAGTGTAAATGAATATGCACTGAATTAAGCTTGACATAACGGTTACTTCAGGTGATTTAACAAATGACACATACATGCAATCAACTGCTTAGTCCTTTCCCAACTATGTTATTTGGCTTCCAGTCTAAACGGATGCATCTAAATACCAGTATTTTACATGGAGTGACTGCATATCTGACCTCTACAACTCAGTTACTGGGTAATTAAATTAGTATGAACTGAATTTAGCTACAAGACATACCGTTTACTTGTAGGTAAGTCAGGTAATTAACAAAATGACACATACATGCAGTAGTATAAAATTAAATAACAATTTACAGCCATGAAACAGGTAAAATGACACCCATATTTAGAAAAGTTAGTTAGTAAATAATATTTATAGTCTATTGTCTTTATTTTCCTTAATACTGATTTGTTTTTTAAATTATTCCTTGTATTACTATTGTGCGTAAGCATATGGCAAATTGATTAAAATATTAATATTTTTAGAGTGATTTTCTATTTAAATCAGGTCACAAGGATACTTATGTATAAGGTCCCCGAAACTATCAATGGCAATTGTCAATTTTTTACCGACTGCGGCGAAGCCAGACCTGTAGGGTTAATATGTGATTGATAGTAGAAGAAAGAAAGAAAATACTTTTATTGTGAGACACATTGATATTCAAATTGATTGTCTACCAAATGCAATTGAAGCGATTGACAATATCACTACAATAAAAATTTATCATTTCTTGATCTTTAAGAAAGAAAAAAAATTGAAAAATTCAAAATGAAGGCAGCTATAAAATAAAACTAAGCTTTGTAGAATCTAACAGACTGATGATGTATGGGGAAACAATACCCCCCTGTAACTTCTCAATAAGACATTTATGTCTTACCTGGCACGGAGTTTATTGATTAATGCTTTAAAAATCTAAGCAGAAGAGAGCCCATAGCATCATTGGTAGTAAAAATTTCAAAGATCAATTGTAACATCTCTGGCAGTATTGCAGTATCTTAAAAAGCAAAACCAATCATCAAATTAATTGGTGGCCATGACTGGTGGTACCTTTACTACTAATTGTTACAGAAAGATTAACATCTGAATTTATGGATAGAATGTCATGATATTAACTTTCATAAATCTATACCAAAATAATAAAGGTGAAAGAGTTTGAATGCGCTATTCTCAGGAAATACCAGTCTGATTTGAAAATCATTTCGCATTTGATAGATCAATTTTTGAGGAAGGTTATAGGCGACTTAGGAGCCAAGTGAAACCGTGGATTACAGCACAGAAAATAAAAGACAATAGACATTTTTTATTTTCAAAACAGATTCCATAGTTCCATAGAGGTATTGAAACTCTTTTCTAAATATGGATGTCAAGTAAAAGAAAAAAATAAAAAGAAACAGACATACAGACAACATCTAGGACAGCCTGGAATGATTATCGCCTCACATTCTGACCGCAGAGCATCCAGCTGTCAGTACAAACACCGAAAACCCGCCTCATCCTCGTTTATCACTAATATAGAGCAATTTATTATAATAAAATGCCATTTAGTATGATTCATTAACTCAACTCAACTCTAAACCACAGTCAAAAACACATCGCTTCATTCGCGTGATTTAAGAAAAGAGATTATTCGAAATTCAAATTATGCTTTGGATTACCACAGTAATATTTTTGTTTTATTAAATTTTTGCGACTTTTTATTACACTTGATTCACTAAAAAATTATAACTTTCAACACTTTGGCACTGCATTTAACACAAATCTGTTTTTGTATTATTATTGGCACCGATACGTCTCTCAAATAATGAATTTCGAAAGTATTTTTGCAACTAAAACGTCTAAACGCAACTCGTTCACGGTCCGTCGATGATCACAGTGAATGAAGTAAATAAAAAAACGTGAAAAAACACCACTGTACCACTATTTCGACACTTTAAAAACAATATTTACAATAAAACTGGGCTACAAAACAAAAATAGCAATCCCTATGGCCATGATCGCGCAGCAATGGACAGACGATATTCTGCCCGCGTCGGAACTTTCGTGTTTGTAAACCGTTAGCGAATAGACCAATACACTAATATAGCGTAAATTAATTCATGAAAAAGCTTTTTTTCTAATGAAAATGATCGCAAAAATATAACTCAAGAGCGTAATTCGATTTGACAGACGGCACGCCCCCCACCCCGCTCGCGGCGTACTGCGGTCGATGACGGAGTTGCCAGCACACAGAATTACCTTTGCGATGTGGGAGAATTTTTCGTATAGATCGCAAGGAAAATCTGGCGGTAAAAATATCTGGTTTAAGTATCGATGTTGAAACATTTAATATAGACATAATAGTTGGGTTCTGAAAGCATAACTGTTTAATCGAATTGATTATTATCAAAGATCTTAGGAGTTATTTCTATTTAATGTTATCTGGGATCTTAATTCAGATGAAGTCTTATCGATGATTGCTCGAGAATCGTTCTCTATCAAAGATGTCGATTTGAAATGCATTAAGAAGATAAAAAAAATTGCAACTTCATGCATTATGCTGCACGTAATAGTTAATATGATTTATTACGAACTAGCTACCGGCTCCTGCTTCGCACGATTTTTACGACTTGACAAAATATCGATTTTCTTAGTTATATGTAACTTTAATACTAACGTATTATTCATAAAAACCTTCCGGAATAAATTCTCTAAACGATGGTGAAAACCTCATCAAAATCGGTTGCGTGGTTTAGAAGAACAACGCGGACACACAGAAAAACACGAAAAGCGACTTCATTTTATAAAATTTATATCTATACTTAGATGATATAGTTTTCTCATGGAAAGTTAAAATAAAGAAAAATAAAGAAAGTTTATTTTATTACTCTTTTAAGTTTCAGTTGATATATAATTAAAGAAAGAGAAATGTAGAAAACGCAATGATAATGGTGACTCAAGACAAAATATTACTAGAAATACATTTAGTTATAATAGCAGAAACGATCAGCATTTTCACTGTATTGCATTCGACTTTCTCTGGACAGTTATCCAAAGACTAATATAATAAAGCAGAAAATTTGTTTTTGTTTGAACGCGCTAATCTCTGGAACTACCAGTTAGATTTGCAAAACAATTTTTGCATGTTATTATGCAAAAAAATGTTTTCTTTAATTCTTGAGAAAGATTATAGGCTAACATTACGTTACGACTTATAAGAGCCGAGCAAAACTGAAGTAGTAGCGCGGGTGGACGATGCGATGCGACGCGGAGGCTCGCGATAGACCATGACCTAGGTTAGGACATAGGATACTTTCTATCCCGGTAGCACGTTCCCGTGCGATAATTTCCGACATCCACGGGGGCGAAGCCGCGGGGAAACCCTATTATATCAATTTTACTTCGGCTCACCATTCCTACGAGTTAGTGGCTACGGTATTTTATGATGTCATTATATCCAGTGACGTCAGAGAAAGATATAAAAGCCGAGACCATGGTGTGATATATTTATTGATGTTTTTTTTAATAATTATTATGTTTTATGGACGCCTGATGTTTTGGTTTTAATCATAATAATGAATTTTCTGACTAACCAGAAAGAAATACCTACTTTATCAAGTCATCGTCATCTGCCTGCCTATTTGACCTCCACGACCCAGTTACTGGGTTACACGATCGATACCCCTTGCTAAAACTGGATGTCAGATTTTCGGGGTTCTGGCTACCCATAACGACTGTCAAAGATTTACAAAATTACTACCGGGACCAACAGCTGAACGAGCTGTCCGAGGCACATAATGTAATGGATGATCGATCACCCATCTACACACCGACCGTGGCAACGAAAGTTTAATCTAAACAATTATAAACATTTTTTTTTTAAATCTTTTTTTTACCTTCGACCGACCCGTGCCGCTGTTATTATTTAGCCACGAACCCCATTATATCCGGTGACGTCAGAAAGATATAAAAGCCGAGAGCATGGTGTGACATGGCCCATTTATTGGTGTTGATGTTTTCGTTCAAATCATAATAATGAATGGAATATTCTGAACAGTACTTAATCAAGTGGCTCGTGATTAAATAATAACAACCGCACGGCTCGATCGAAGGTTGAGTTTCACTTGCCGAGGTCGGTCCATGGATGGGTGACCACTACGGTACAAAGCACGTTAAGCCTTTGGTCCCGGCTGAAGCCTGTAAGTCTGACAACCAGTCTTACCATAGTATCGTGCTACCCAGTAACTGGGTTGTGGAGGTCAGATTGGCAGTCGCTTCATGTAAAGTACTGGTATTCAGCTGCATATGGTTGGATAGGAAGCCGTCCCCAACAAAGTTGGGTAAATAGAGGCTAGGCAGATTTATTGACTACTTTATCAAGTCTAGACATTGTTATTTATAGATAGATAAATTATTATCAGTAGTAGTAGTAGTACTCGTAGTACTAGAATTTATTTAACTTAACCGTTACTTGAGTACTTTGCAGGCCGCGGCAGTAATGTACTAATACCAGAATACCCGCGGAATATCGCGTTGTTGCATAACTTTTTAATTCGTCGAGATTTTTTATTTCTTTATGGCACTCTTTAGGTCATGACCTATTCGAATATCAAATAATATTTGGCCTAGGTCTAAGGGGGAGGCGTGAAAATTGATTCGCTGTTATAATGTATAGTAGATTCTTTGCTATTAGCCACAAAATAAGATTCCTTTGTCCAAATAATTACGCGTGTAGTCCAATATTTCCTGTAGCATCCTCAAAACACTTTGTCTGACGTAAATCAACATCAAAATGTTTTATATAGTAGGAAAACAATAAGGAAACTTAATTAATTCTACACGACGTCGGAGCCGCCACGATGTGCATAATACGATGTAAGGATGTAATATGGATTCTTTTGATATTCAACGCGTTAACAGACCCAGATATCATTCAGACAATGGAATGCCAGTAATGGAATGGAATTGAAATGGATTTTTCTCTCATAGCTCCCCTCCCCCATCCTCTTTTTACTTCGCATCTAGAATAGGAGGATAGAGGTCATTTAATAATGAAACTGAATATAGATTCTGTCGTTTTGACGTTAATAGAGAGTAATTATGTGACAAATTGCTGCCACGCTTAAATGGAATTAGGCTGTAGACATCTGAGGGCGAGGGACAAGTGACAATCGCTACGAAGGATTGACATAAGCTTTTCGATAACTTATGTCAGACCTATACATTTTTGCCTTTTCCATCACCGTTATCGCTGATAGAATGTCACTTTGTCACTGGCCTCTGGGCGGACATTATAATGGGCGAAACTTACGACATCCCGCTTAATGGCAAACGGAGGAATGGAGATGGCGGGAGCTGGACTCCTTCAATAAAGATTGGTCCTTGGCAGCTCTGGACAGAGAGAGGTGGAAAGAGAATAGGGAGGTCTTTGCCCAGCAATGGGACAGGAATGGCTAATAAAAAAAAAAGAATTGCCTGTAACCAATTGTATCCCAATTTATTAAATTTGATGGTTAGCACAACATAGCTTTTTCTTCCATACTTCTCTATTAGTCATTTCAATAGTCACCCTCTCTTTAGCCATATCATCTCTCACACAGTCCATCCATCATTCTGCATCCTTGTTTATATGGTGCAACTTGAAACTTACTTTCGATTCGCTATTTAAGTTGGCTTGATTGATGGAAGGACATTTTGATTGATGCTATCTTTTAATTCAAAACCATACAGGACATGGCGCCAATTCCCGACAAGGAAGCCAGCCAGTTCTGCATATAAATAGAAGTTTTCACTTTTCGCTATAATTTAGATGGACAGTTTTGTAGAGAGCTTGCAACGGTCATAGAATAAGAACGTATAGAAGCGATACTCCCGCTACAAACAGGGTTACCATTTCGAAATTTGAAATGTCCTGACAAAAAGATAGACTTTGAAAAAGCTGTCCGGGCTTTTTCGCAAACGTCCGGTTTTTAATCGTTTTTTGTCAGTATTAGTAACATCTTTTATTTTCTAAAAATGAATCCTCTTAAGTCTAAAAGTCCGGATAAATGACAAGGCCGGACATGGGTCGGAAAGTCGGACGTTTCCGGACAAATCCGGACGGATAGTAACCCTAGCTGCGAAAAAGTTCAACACAAGGATTGTATCGTCGCCGTCGTTTGCGTCACTTGTGTAAAGTCGTTTCTCTCTCTCCCTTTTGTTCTATTAAGTCCATAGCAAGTGTCTTATAAGTCTTATTACACCACTACTTCAGCCGAACGACGTCCACTGCTGGACATAGGCCTCCTCTCTAACTCTCTCTTACTTTTTTTGTACACCACACACTTTAATAAATACCTATAGGTTAAGGTTTTTTTTTCTTTTCTTAGCCTAGAAACCAGTCATCGCGTTATTTAGGTATAAAAGGTTTTTTAATTTGTCAAACGTAATAAGGCACTCGTGTGTTGCAGCTTGCAGCTGCAAAGCAGCGTCACGTCAAGTTATCACATAGTGTTGCCATCTCACTTTGTGCTGTGTTGAGGCCCTTTTGGCATTTTTTAATACCTTTAGGATATTTTAGCCGTATTTTTAAGCCAATAAACGCATTCACTTTCTATGTCTTTACAGTTCTGTTATTCTGCAGTCCAACAGCGTTGTTACCGAACATCTATTACGGCTCGCAATCATTGTAAATTACGAACGTGTTACTATGATATGGATACATTTTGAAAGTGCCGGATTGTATGCACGTCTGTAGCATCAATTTATTGGCTCGATAAATCATAGTAATGATAGATAATCGCTCTGCTTATAGTAAAGCGGATGAATCTAATATTTGGTATAACGGTGTTTTTTATTTTGTGCGACGTAATGGACATTATCACATCGTATTTCGTATTATGTTACGATGGAGGAGCTCGTGGCTAAGTAATAAGAACCGCGCGGGTTGATCTACAGGTTAAGCTACGCTTTCCGGGGTTGGTCCGTGGATGGGTGACCATCTTTACATACCGAGGCTCTTTGACAGTCGTTACAGGTAGTCAGAAGTCCGAAAGTCTGACAACCAGTCTTCTTTTCTTTCGTCTTCTAAATTGCAACAAATATGATTTTTCGGACAAATTAAAGCAAAGCAAGTGAACACCAGTCTTACCAAGGGGTATCGTATTACCCAGTTACTGGGTTGTGGAGGTCAGATGGCAGTCACCACATGTAAAATATTGGTATTCTGCTGCATCCGTTTAGGCTGGAAACCGACGGCAACATAGTTGGGAAAAGGCTGGCAGATGCACCGATTTTTAAAAGTACTCCGGAGGCACAAAATTTTAGAAGCCCCTCGTTACTAATCCAAAGAACCTATTTACTTTGAATACTAGTAATGAAATGTAAACGTCAAAGTCAAATAAAGTAAAATGTATAACAAGACCTATGCCAGTAAACACCGCTTTGAATTCAGCGCACATCGAAAGGGAAAGGATCGTAACAAATACATAAATGTATAATTTCGTCTTCAACAACGACAAATAAAGAGGTACTCGTGGGTTAATAATAACAGTCGCACGGGGCGATCGAAGGTTAAGCTACTTGCTGAGGTCAGTCCGTGGATGGGAGAAATTTCATCCAAATCCTTTCAGCCGTTATGGCGTGAAAAGGTAACAAATAATAAGATGGTTGCTTTCGCATTTATAATATTAGTCTCTTCACTAATCTACACTAATATTATCAAGAGAAAAGATTTGTATGTTTGTATTTTTGTTTGTCAAAAACTACTGGACCGATTTAAACAATTCTTTCACCAGAAATACACTGAGTAACATCCTAACTATAATCGAGTTTGTTTGTTGTTTTTTTTGTTTCTTTGTTTGTTACGCTAAATCCGCTGAACGGATTTGCATGATCTGGAGAAGGTTATAGGCTACGGTTCATCCTGGATCGCAGACGAAGTCTCGGGCAACAGCTAGTAGGCTATAATTTCTAAAAATATCACGCGGACGAAGCCGCTGACTGAAGCTAGTATAGAATATACACTGGTCATCAAAAAAATCGACCCACCCACTTTTTGTTTAATATTAGTCGATTGTTTCACTGATAAGCTGTTTCACATGTTTGTTTTTTATTTTGAGGGCCGATATGATGATTGACTTCTTGTTTGTCATAAATCTTATTGCACTTGAAGGTACTTAACAATTTTTTTATACACAAATACTGTTGAGTGCTGATTTGACGGTTTTACATCGGAAAAAATCGACGCGTTCTTCCAGTCAGAAACAAACATTTGTAGGGATTTCATGTGCATATCGTTAAGTTTAATTGCTGAGGCTGTAGTTTTGATTAACTCTGTTTAAAAATAATGGACACTACTGAAGCTGAGCCGGCCCAAGTTGTGGCTTTGCTGCAACAAGGCTTAAGTCAACGTGTCGTGGCCAGGAGGTTAAATCTCAGCCGTTCTGCAGTTCGGCGAGTTTATCAAAGGTTTCTGGAGACTGGGCAGTATCGAAGAAGATCTGGATCTGGGAGACATAGGGTGACAACTCAGAGGGATGATCGATTCATAGTGGTATCAGCTTTACGAAATCGACACCTTTCTGGCGTGGATCGCCAGCGACGCTTACGTGAAGATCGGGGCGTGGCTATAAGTCACAGTACTGTAAGGAGGAGACTACGTGAGCAGAATTTAAGACCACACAAGCCAGCAACGGGGCCACAATTGACCACAGCTCATCGACAAGCCAGACTTCAATTTGCGCAGAATCACGTCAACTGGACTATAGGCCAATGGGAGTCAGTTCTTTTTAGTGATGAGAGTCGTATGACTTTATACGGTTCTGATGGACGCCGTAATGTGATGCGACGGCCAGGTGAACGTTATGCCCAGTGTTGCATAAGAGAAACAGTCAGTTATGGTGGAGGCTCTGTAATGTTTTGGGGTGGGATATCTTTAACGGGACGCACGGAGCTGGTTTTTATAAGAAATGGTGCTTTAACTGCGGTACGCTACATCACAGAGATCTTGGAAGATCATGTGGTGCCATATGCCGGCTATATTGGAGACAATTTTGAATTAATGCATGATAATGCACGGCCACACGTGGCGCGCATTGTCACCGATTACCTTGACGAGGTTGGCATTCAGGTTATGTCGTGGCCAGCAAGAAGCCCCGATCTGAACCCTATAGAGCACATGTGGGACACCCTTAAACAAAAGGTTAGAGCCCAAAATCCAGCCCCTACATCCTTAGGAGACCTGGAAACTGCCATCAGGGAAGAATGGAACCGTATCTCTCAAGAGACCATCAAAACCTTGATAAGGTCACTAAAACGGCGAATGCAGGCCGTCATTCGAGCAAGAGGGGGGAGTACGCAATATTAAACTGCCATAATTGTGTTCATAACACTTAAGAGTAAAAAATTAGAGCGTGTTTAAAATTAGTCCAAAAAAGTGTGAAATTATTCTTTTTAATTTTATTATCAATATTTAACTTTTTTTACTAATTTTTATGATTATATTGTGCTAAAATTAGTGTAAATAAACAAGTTAAATTAAACATATCATTACTAAATCATTTTGTTTTGTTTCGCTAAAGAAAAAACGTGATTTGCGGTAAAACTGCAGGTGGACCGATTTTTTTGATGACCAGTGTAGATCATTATAACATTAGCAACTGTTTTGTCCAAGGATACATCAACGGCTTTTTCGATAACTGTCGGATTATGTTCTTCGCTTGGGAGAACTCGGTATTTTGTTTGGCTTCCTTAAAGAGACTTACTAAAGTAATAAACCTTGTATTTCCTAAATATGTGTGGGTAACGATTCTTCTATTCATTTTGGCATTATCCTCAACGCGGTTCTTCGAAAAACCTAAACTGTGTAGGTATAAACGGTTTATATGTACGCTGTAAATGTAAACATACGTTGTTATTTATTTTAATGAGTTGTTTACTAATAACTATTATTTTTATATACAAGTACCAGTACCAGCTGCTAATTACTAGTGATGCAACGAATACTAATTTTACGAATACGAATACCTGATTCTACTATAGTTGCACGCAATTATTAGTCAAAGAATGTGTAAGGAAATTAAGCACGCTAAGCAATATAAATATTTACATGTAATTTAATAATTAAAATTATCTATAAGTAGATATTTTTTTAATAGACACAGTTAACACACAGAAAATTGACACAGTAACGGATCCTTTTTAGCTAAATACGTGCCCACTCTTACCAACTTAGCTACAAACAAAAACTAAAAAGTCGCCACAATAGGGAATATGCATGTGATTCAAATATGGGTCAAATATTTTTTTTTATAAACTATGTTACTTCAGAATTATGCCTCCATCAATATTTTTGAATAAAATTTCTTTTTGAGCGAGAAATTAATTTTTAAAAAGTCCCAAATAACTGTGGGTAATTCAAATACTTGAAAAGGCTAAGAGCGGATGTGACGTAACAATCCGGGATAACAATCAAAATGTCAATGTCAAGTCAATCAACAAGTGTCAAGTCAATGTCAAACGCTCATAGAAAAAGGAGTGTTTGACGTTGACTTGACAGTTGCTTGTCTGTTTTCACAGACGGTGACGTCACCACACCAAGCGCGCCAAATGGAGGGCGTTTAAATAGCCCGGATCGGTTGGATATTTTTAAACATTTTTTTAACAACTTTAAATTGCTTTTCTGCCGTCGATTTTTTTTTTACTATTATTTGACGATGTAAACTATCGCATATAAAGATTAAAAAAAAACATGCATATTCCCTATTGCAGTGTAAACAAAAGATCAAAAAGTTTTATGATTTTTTAAATGAATCTTTGTGTAAGTATATCTTTATGGGATTTCTAGGAAGACACTAAAATTACGAATATCGGGAAAGTATTCGGCAAATACGAGTATTCGGTAATTTGATGATATTCGGTAAATACAAATATTCGTATTCATTGCATCACTACTAATTACGTGTGTCAGGTCATCAGGTGTCTTTCAAACCGACTGTAAATTCAATTACTTTAAGTAACTACCACAAACGCGCTGTAAATTAAATTAATGTACCTACTATTGAGATGTTTATTGAAATGAGCCACATTACAGTATGAAAACCTTTGCCTTTTATTATGACTTAGCCAGCATACTATTATTATTAGAAAACTTTAGCTGCTGTAGTCAAACCATCTCGACTAACTTACATTATTACATAACAGTTTGAAAACATCGCTATTTCCAACCCAGTAACAGACCAATACATTTCCTTTTAAACTATACAAACGTTGAAACTAAACATGGAACGGGGGCACAGTGGCAATCAAAATAATCTTACGACGTGTAGTACACCAACGAGCGACACATCTAACTGTACTTTTCCAGTATAAACTGAACTCGTCGAACTCGGGCCTCCTTCTGTTTTTTTCGTCGGATAAAAAAGAAAAAGTCTGGATTTTTGGTCGGGACTTTTCAAATTTCGAAATGGCAACCCTAGTCTAAAACGTCAGTTTTCACACGGAACGCTACCAGTGCTACCACGCTACACTACATCAAATTAAAAGTTAAAACCTGTTACATTTCCGTTGAGGGGTGACTGGTGACTGGACATTGTTGTTAACGAGTCTTTGAGTTGATTTCGAAGGGGAGTTCTTTAAAAAGATTTTGTATTTTGTACTGCAAGTCACGAGTGAGTAGGGAATTTCAAGGTTAGCGTGAACTGAGGCCCTAGACAAAGTGAAATTCTATCAGCGATAACGATGATGGACAAGGCAAAAATGTATAGGACTGACATATTTATGCTATCAAAAAGCTTATGTCAATCCTGTTGAAAGTCGTTGCAGAAATCGAAACGCTTTGGAAGCGATTGTCACTTGTCTAGGGCCTCTGCTGTCGACGTAGCGGTGGTCAAACACGATAGGTACTACCGAAAACTACACATTGGTGTTTAAAAACATAACATCACGGTAATCCGAGAAGGATTAAGCAGAGGTGTACCTATAGCACAGATATTATAATACTACCCTATAGTACACGGAGGAGGAGGAGCTCGTGGCTAAGTAATAACAGCCGCTCGGGTCGATCCATCAGGTTAAGCTACGCTTGCCGGGGTTGGTCAGTGGATGGGTGACCATTTTCACATATCGAGACTCCTCCGTGCCTCGGAAAGCACGTTAAGCCGTTGGTCCCGGCTGTCATTTGTGGATCTTTGACAGTCGTTACGGGTCGTCAGAAGCCCGAAAGTCTGACAACCAGTCTTACCAAGGGGTATTATCGTATTACCCAGTTACTGGGTTGCGGAGGTCAGATAGGCAGTCGCTCCATGTAAAATACTGGTATTCAGCTGCATTCGGTTAGACTGGAAGCCGACCCCGACATAGTTGGGAAAAGGCAGGCAGATGGATGGATCATGGCAACAAAACTTCTAAATCAAAGCATCAATCGATTATTGTCACTTAGAACAACTTAAAACTGCACTACACAAAATTTCCCTTTGACTAACATTTCAAACATTTATCGTATCTCATTTAAAGCCATTTACATATTTATTTGTCATTCGACAGTTGGAATAGCGGTTCTCATACTTTCTTATCCATGAATCGCCGAAATCAATCAATCTGCCTAGCCTTTTCCCAACTATGTTGGGGTCGGCTTCCAGTCTAACCGGATGCAGCTGAATACCAGTATTTTACATGGACCGACTGCCTATCTGACCTCCACAACCAGTAACTGGGTAATACGATACCCCTTGGTAAGACTGGTTTTCAGACTTTCGGGCTTCTGACGACCCGCAACGACTGTCAAAGATCCACAAATGACAGCGGGGACCAACGGCTTAACGTGCTTTCCGAGGCACGTGTAAAGATGGTCACCTACATAAAAACATCGCATGACGATGATAATTTACGACAGAGGCGGTTTTGCATTTAGACCCCTCAAATTCTCCTCTTAAAAAACCGGCTAGAGGTTACAATGATATGAGTCAATGAATTCCGTAATACTTTGTGCGGATTTCACCGAAGAATCTGATCGCGATCAACACGTAAATCACATTCCAGAACTGTCAGCGTCACTGTCAATATTCCGCTGCAATTTTGACACTGACAGCGCTTGAACGCGTTCAATATAATTGGTGAAATTCGCCCTTGTTTCATAACCAACGTTGTGACAATAAAAGCTAACACAGCACTTTGAGTACCACTGTGCCAAAATGGTAGGCCGGGGACCGGTATTCGAATTTCTAAGTTCAAGATCACTGGGTACGCGGCTTGGCACCGTGAATTTGTGGAATGCCTCGCTGTCTGTGATATTCGCTCCACTTTGGTATTTGGAGCGTGAAGATTATGAGCTCCTGCATTTCTTTGGTAGCGGTAAACGTTTGAGCTTTGAATGAGAATTTTATTATGAGATAAACGGTTAGAACAATAATATTGCACTTAGGTCGAGCTGTTGCAAAAAGCTTACGATAACTGGGGTGAACTGTACGGAAGACTGATGACCTAGTATTAAAGATGACATTGGCCGATATTGTGATAGAAAAAAAAAACTATCGACAGTTAGGTCCAAACTTAGTAAAAAGTTTTTATTTTTCATTTTTTACTAACTCAAAACCTACGCAAGCAAAGTTAATAAAATTTATGTGACCACTTCTCAAGCATGACCTACCAAACAAAAAAAGAATCATCAAAATCTATTCAGAGGCGGAGTAAAAAAAAAAAAAAGTCGAATTATGAACCTCCGCCTTCTGAAGCAGGCGCGGTTGCAGCCCAAGATTTGGAGGGGGGGTCACCATTGGTGCCGAGGAATATTTTTTAGGGAAATGGTCAAGTAGGTACCTACAGTTTTTAGTTGTAAATCACGTAAATCATTCAGTCTTTCGACAGCTTGAATGATTTTGGGGGGGTCATGACCCCCAGGACTCCCCCCTCGGACCGCGCCTGTTCTGAAGTCGGTTAAAAATAAGCATGTCTGTGACGCGAACCCATAACATTTACCCCTAGCAAAAAACGCTCAACGCGCGTAAAGAAGTTTTCACTCCAAAAACACTGAAAGATTTATCTCAGATATGCTCACAAGCATTAGCATACCATAATCAGACTATAATGTTCCGACTGCTGGGACACAGGCCTCCTCTCTGTGAGAGGGAGTGGGCTGTAATCTAGAACGCGAGCCCAGTGCGGGTTGGTAGATGTCACATGCCTTTAAATTTTTGGTTCTAGGACATGCCGGTTTCCTCACGATATATTCCTTCACCTTTTTGAGAGCAGTGGTGGTGAAATTATTTACACAAAGCAAAGCACCTGACTGGGTTCGGACCCACGGCCTACAACTAGTAAGTCGGGGCCGTTACCACTGGGCCACCACTGCTCACAGCCAACCACCAGGTCAGCAGCCAACAATCATAAAGGTCATACACCCGATACCAAATAAAGTTTCATATCAGTATTTTGAATGTCCAACAAGTTCAAAACAATATTACGAACTAATGATACATCTCCATTAAGAACAATGACAAAAAACAAAGATGCTTCTACGCATTAATAGAGGATCAACAAAAAAATGACAATGTCAAGAGTACAAAAAAACGGGCCCATGTGTTGTCCATACGGGTGAGATGACGTCACAACTATGGCCGCCATTTGCGGACGACAATGTGTCGGACTGATACATTAGATGTGTAATTGTCGCTTATAATATTACAAGCGCTCCTGCTTCTCACTCACGGTTTTTACGACTTATCATCGAGATTTCTTAATTTTAAGTAACTCTAATATGAACGCATTATACACATAAACCTTCCGGAATAAATTCTCTAAACGATGGTGAAAACCTCATCAAAATCTGTTGCGTGGTTTAGAAGAACGCGGACATACAGACAAACACGAAAAGCGACTTTAATTTACAATATGTCTATTAGATATCCTGTTGGTGGTATTAGGAGCGTTCTGAGTTGTACAAATAGAATATTTTCAATGAGAAGATAAAGTATTAGGTCCAGGACATTTTCTTAATTTATAAATCAACCATGAACACTAATGTTTTAAAACTTTTATGCACTAGTGTTTAAACTAAGATAACGTATGCCACTTACTACGTTATGCCACTTAGATTAAGCGCCAAAAAGTTTTGGCTAAGTTAGAAAAAAATTGCGGTCATTTCTGCTAACAAAATGAGTATTTTTTATGTTTAGAAAACTATAAGTACTTAATAAGATTTTTTTTACTATTGGTAATTGTCTATGATGGTCATTATTCGATATAATACCAAGCAATTGATGAATATTTTAAATCACAGAAGTGACGAGGTTCTGTATTTGTGAGAAAAAAATGCCAATTTCATAGGTGGCACCCAATAATAATGGAGAGTGTTTCATAAGTGGGATTGTGTGGCTTGGTGCGGTTTAAAAGATGATGTAGTGACAGAAATTGAAAAGAGTATGCTTGGATGGTTTGGCCATGTTGAGAGGATGAATGAAAGACGACAACAAAATGTATTTACAAGGCAGATATGAGTGGAAACGCCGGGAGGGGACGCCCTAGGAGGAGATATAGTGCCTGTCAGGGCTGCGGGAAAGTCCGAAAGGTATACCGGGACCTTGGCAACAGGCAACTGAAGGAACACGGGTAGGTTTTAGTCAGTAAAAGTCTGACACGCCCTTCCGCTCCGCCCAGAGCGGGAGAAGTCACTGGATGATTTCCCACCATCAAAAAAAAAAAAAAAGGAGATAGATGGCATAGGCTACTTTTTATCGACAGAAGCCGCGGGTTCCTGTTTCACATAAGCTACAATTTATAATGAAGGTGACACTAAAATGATTAGATAATTTAACTAAAACGAAACCAACCTATAAACAACAACATGGGCAGACCGACTTCTCACATCCTTACCCTCAAAAAAACAAATTTCATAATCACAACATACAAAAAAGTAGACAAAATTAAGTTCACTGTGTCAATTCCTAATTTCAACAGAACTAGTATGCTTGTGATCATTTACATAAGATTTGACACTGCAGTCTTATATAAAAGATGATTTTACAATAACTAGGGGCTTACGGCTAAGGAATAACAGCCGTACGGGTCGATACATCAGGTTAAGCTACGCTTGCCGAGGTTGGTCCGTGTTCCGATGGGTGACCATCTTTACATACCGAGACTCCTCCGTGACTCGAAAAGCATGTTAGGCAGTTGGTCTCGGCTGTCACTCGTGGATCTTTGACAGTTGTTACGGGTCGTCAGAAGCCCGAAAGTCTGACAACAAGTCTTACCAAGGGGTATCGCTATCGTATTACCCAGCCATGGCCAGCCCACTGCCGCTTCAGCTTAATTACTCTACAAGCTGTCGGTAACTCCGGTTCTATTACATAACATACATTATCAGCCTATAATGTTCCCACTGCTGGGACACAGGCCTCCTCTCTGTGAGAGGGGGTGGGCCGTAATCCACCACGCGGGCCCAGTGCGGGTTGGTAGATGTCACATGTCTTCGAATTTTTGGTTCTAGGACATGCCAGTTTCCTCACGATGTTTTCCTTCACCGTTTTTGAGAGCAGTGGCAATGAAATCATTTACACAAAGTAAAGCGCCTGGCAGGGTTCGAACCTACGACCTCCAACTCGTAAGTCCCGGTCGTTACCATTGGGCCACCACTGCTCTCACCGGTTCTATTGGATGAGCGAAATGATGATCAGGCCGAAGGTGGAAGCGAACTTCACCTGGAATCCTCAACCACAGAGGAACTGGCTAACTGCCGAAACACAACAATGCTGTTAACGTTGTTGTTATGGCGACAGACTTAGATAAGATGGTGGTAGCCAGCCAGGCGGACTTAGAACAAGCCCAACCACCAACCAAATCGAGCAGAAAATATTGCCTCAATTGGGAATCGAACCAGGGACCTCTGGGTCAGAGAAAGGTAGTCTAACCACTAGACCATATAGGCGGTTTAATGGTAAATGGTCATGTTATGTTATGTCATACCAACTACTAGAAATGAAATTAAATGAAATTGTTTATTCTGTAAATAGGATATCGGAATCACATTTACACGTCATATTAAAAAAAAAAATAAGCTAGATGAGGTCGGCGTTTCCTATCTGACTACTCTGAGAAGAAAGGCCGAAACAAACTCAGAGGTCGCAGTCTCTTTTAAGGTCCCGACATAATCTTGGTCAGGCCATATGAGGACCATGTAGATTAGTGTCTGAAATGGTCTTTTGAGGAAAGAACCACACAGATTTGAGTGGACCTGTCCAGTCACTCCAGTCAGTGCAAGCGTTTGTAGAAAATGAAGTTAAGTGAGAGTTTCATAGTGAAGACAATGTTTGTACAGATTACCAGTTATTCCTTCACCGGTTAGTTTCCCCGCAATGAGTCGTAAAATTCAGTGCAAACAATAAGTAGTAACTTTCAGTGCTTTTGTTGGTTGTTAACAATGTTTTGTGGTGACAATATTGAAATAAGCTGGTTTTAGAGATGCATTTGTGAAACATAAATTAGAAAAGTGAGTTCTGCCTGTCTTAGGTGCTTGTCTCTGTTAAATATAATGCTATTTTAGGTGCGTTTACTTATTCTTATTCCTAATATTATAAATTCGAATGTAACTCTGTCTGTCTGTCTGTATGTTTCCTTTTCACACCAAACCACAAAACGGATTTCGATAAAATTTGGCAAAAGAGATAGATGGCATTCCGGGGAAGGACATAGGCTACTTTTTATCGACATACCACGCGGGCGAAGCCGCGGGCGGAAGGTAGTGACAATATAAATCTCCATTCGATCTAGTTTTTCATTTGAGACTGTGAAGATGGAAGTTTGAAAGTGGAGCTAGTGTCAGAAAAGTTGAAAGGAAATAGTTTAGCGTCGTATGGGCCATGTGATGAGGAGGCAGGAAACGCAAGACGGTGTGGGAAATGTTGATAGATGGAGAGGGAGAGCAAGGCCAATGAAAACATTAATGGATTGTGCGTGTAAAAATATGTTGCTTCGACCCCAAGAAACATGGGACAAGGGCAAGGGCAGGCTGACAATAATGTGAACTTATTTTTCACCCATAAAATAGTGCGTAAAGTTTTCATGCTGGCAAGGTTTACAAGTTCTCTTTCTTTTTTAAATATTTTAAGCTGGTAACCCCGAAGATCATCACTCAATCTGTCAATGTCAGTAAGCGTCAACTTGACGTTTGACAACTAAACTCTATTTTCCGTGTAATTAATTCGTCTTGCACCACAAACATAATTCCATACATACATAATTATGTTGTCAATATGCATAGAACTCGGCACGTGGAACTTCAATGTCAACCAGTAATTAATTAGCCGCGAGTAGATCTACTCTGACTCGTTGATGGCACTTGTTAGGCTGGGGACAAACTTGAGCGAAACGTTTTTCCGCTCATGATTTGACGGCAGAATCTAATGTTCTGAAAATGAAATATGAGCGGAAAAATTCGCAGTTTTACAATTCATCGTAGCAGTTAAAATGTTCTGAATATGCCATTTCTGGGCCGACAAAGGACATCTGTGATGTTATCACAATCAGCGGAAATAAGCTATGAAATTCCGCTTCATCGCCGTAGCAGCAAATGTTTCGAAAATGCCAATAGCTGGACAAAATTAAGGCGCATCTGCGACGATCAGTGGAATTCATCATCATTTCAGCCGAAAGACGTCCACTTCTGGCCTAGCCCTCCCCAGAGCACTGCCATTTCGACCAACCTAATCCAATCCTTACTCCCTTGCGAATATTATAAATGCGAAAGTAACACTGTCTGTCTGTCTGTCGCGCTTTCACGCTAAAACTACTGAACCGATTTAAATGAAATTTGGTACACAGATAGTCGAGAGCCTGAGAAAGGACATAGGCGAAGCCGCGGGCGCCAGATTGAGATTCACGAGTTCGAAAAAAAAATCTGCTTTAACGTAAACAACGCAATGAATGTTGTTGAACTGTCAAAATAAAACAAATTAGTCCTAATCGGTTACGAAAATAAGTTACACAATTAGATAGTGTTCTGTGCTTCTCGCATCCAGCGGATTTACAAGCGCGGAATTCCTCCGCACAGATTTGTCCGTAGCCTAACACAGAATGACGACTATTTGATTGAGCATGTGTATTGCATTTTAAATAGTTTAGTTGAAATGAAACGTAGAAGCGTAATTATTGTGTTTTATGCTATTCTTCGGGTAATTATAAATCGCTTCGGTTTGAGAGCTCTCTATTAAATGGCAATTTAATGTCTTCTTTATGGATGCTGTATAAAGAAATCACATAGTTTTTTGTTGTAGAATGTATATGAAAATTCATACGACCGTTTCATTTTGACACTTTCTGCACCCAGAGAGCCTAGACAAGTGACAATCGCTTCGAAAGCGTTTCGTATTTCTACAACGACTTTCAACAGGATTGACATAAGCTTTTCGATAGCTTATGTCAGACCTATACATTTTTGCCTTTTCCATCATCGTTATCGCTGATTGAATGTAACTTTGTCGAGGGCCTCTGAGGGCCTAGACAAGTGACAATCGCTTCGAAAGCGTTTCGTATTTCTACAACGACTTTCAACAGGATTGACATAAGCTTTTCGATAGCTTATGTCAGACCTAAGTATACATTTTTGCCTTTTCCATCATCGTTATCGCTGATTGAATGTAACTTTGTCTAGGGCCTCTGAGGGCCTAGACAAGTGACAATCGCTTCGAAAGCGTTTCGTATTTCTACAACGACTTTCAACAGGATTGACATAAGCTTTTCGATAGCTTATGTCAGACCTATACATTTTTGCCTTTTCCACCATCGTTATCACTGATAGAATGTCACTTTGTCTAGGGCCTCAGTGATGTGAAGATCTGTGAAGATCTCTATCTTGTTTTTCTTTTTTGTAGTGTATGATTTATTTTTTGTTATATATTTTAGTGGTGTACAATAAAGTTTTATATAAATAAATTAGTACATAATCAGTGTCTATCCTGAGGCAAGCCGATTAGAGCACGAGAGGACTGCTAGGCACACTGCTTATTGCTAAAATAAACGAGTCAATCGAAAAAATATGGCCGAATCAACCGCTTGGCAGACGGAAGGAGTTTTTTGTTACGCTTTCACGCTTAAACGGCTGAACGGATTTGGATGAAATTTGGCACATAGGTAGACCATGACCTGGAAAAGGACCTAGGATTTTAATTTTTCTTTTTATCCCGATATTCCCACGGGATCGAGACTTACGCGCGTGAAACCGCGGGGCGCAGTTAGTTCTTCATAAATATTAGCACATACGAGCAATGTAAGAAAGAGTGATTAACATTCTTAAGGCAATTAGTCCGACTAGCGTCCAGCCATACTCATCCATGACAATGGAAGAATGGTCAACAATAGTAATAGTCGTCTATAAATCTACGAGCAGTCACGGGTCAGTGACATTATCTATCAATGACGTCATTTCCATTAATGTCACATACCGTCACACATTTTTATTTTGGTTGGCAAATTATCTAATAACTTCTCTTGCTCTGGGCGGAGCGGGAGGACGTGTCAGACTCTCAAAGGGGTGATAGACGTGCGCGCAAGTACGCGTACTTATGGCTCGGCGAGCTTACTCGCCCGTCTGTCATCGCCGCGAGCCAATTTCACAATTAAATTTTGAGCAAGCTTCACACCGTCGGCGAGCGAGTAAGGTCGCGAATTTAATGACCGCATACTTTAAGTACGCATGTCTATCACCCACTTTACTGACTAAAACCCACCCGAGTTCCTTCAGTTGTCTCTTGCCTGTGTGTTGCCAGGTGCCACGGTAACCCTTTCGGACTTTCCCGCGACCCTGGCAGGCATGGGCCTTAGCGGACCCCGTCAGACATAATATCACACCTGAATGCCATGCTCTGTAATTTGTCAAAACCTGTCTAAAATGTAGGTAAATTTGAGGCATATTTGACAGATTGAGACTAAGTCAAGATTGTTCTTAAAAATACGCGAATTGCCCCTTTGTTTTCCAGAAAGGCTAACTACTAAATTACCAAAGTGATTAAAAGTCATCACTCATCAGTCTTGCTGGTCGCACCGTGAAAACTTAGGTGAAGTGAGCTGTCAATACTGTCAATCCCGGGCCTCGGGTGGAGTGACAGTTCACTTCACTGCACCCACATTTTCACGGTGAGTTTTTTTACAGAATAGCACGACAGATCGCCGATCTATACGTGCTCACATCATGGCGAAAAACTTTCTCATTTATATAATTAGCTGACATTGCTCGCATACCCATCGAATTACATGCCTCAGCGTCTGACACTTAACCTTTTATTCTTGGTAGTTGCGTCATGAGGATAATAATGATAGATGGTACCTACTAGTGTTATAAAAAGAAAGTCCAGTTTGATTGTTATGATTTCACATGAGATCAAGCGAGTGTTATCCGTTTCACATTTGATATACCTAGCATTTAAACTTTTTTTGCGCGTCATTAGAAATTTTGAATAGCGACGTGTGTGCAACAACAATAAATTACTAACGCTAGTTTATTGTTGTTTTTTTAAACTATTTTTTGTTCCACGTTTAATTTTGCATGCATGCTATACGGGTTTAAGTTAGACATTAGACTCCCTAAAAGTAGGGTAATTTGAATATCTTTACTGGTAACCCTGGACACAGTAGCGCCACTCTAACTGTCAATTTCACGTTTGAAGATATCCTTGTCAGTCTGTAGCGTAAATATCGTGCTACTACAACGCAAGGTTACAAGATTATTTTGGCGCGTGGCCAAAATCGGAACTAACGCCGCCACAAATTATTTTGTCAATATTATTTATGCGACAATTTTACTAATGTTTATCAACAACGCTTCCCTGACAATGTCATTCAGGAGCCACAAGATCCTTGTGGCACCATAATAGTGCACTATTGTCCAACAGATTATAAATACGGCATCAATATTGGACAAACACAGCGGCTATGCTTACCGATCTAACTTATACACACTACACACATAGTGCTACACAATTGATGACAATCACAACATAGTGCAGAACAACAATGAGTCGATAGTTGGTCGGTATTATTACTAAGAATTGACACTTGAAACAAAATATTACGATACGAACTATACTACACACTGTAAGTACTACATAGGTGCATCTAATTATAGGTTATCTTATCTAATTATTGCTTATCCTTCCTCTTGCACCAACTACCAACTATGTTATTTACAAAATTATTGTCCAACAAAATTACAAGTCAAGTACACACGGCTACACATCAAGCTATACATTTCCAGTTTATGCTGATCTCGCACTGTATAGGATTTCCGTACAATGCGAGGCCAGCTTATAGCGGAAATGTATAGCTTGATGTGTAGCCGTGTGTACATACATGCAACTTATTGGGATTTTCTAGGCCCTGTCAAAATACATTCGCATCCGAGACGAAAAAATATGGAATTGAAATCAAATGTACTAGAGATTTATTTATTTAATAATAGAATTTTATATTCAACTAGCTGATGCCCGCGGCTTCGCCCGCGTGGATGTCTGTTATTATCTTATTGTATACTAAAACCTTCCTCGAGAACACTCTATCCATTGGTGAAAACCGCATGAAAATCGGTGCAGTCGTTTTTGAGTTTATTGCGAACAGGACGACAGACAGACGCGGTGGAGGACTTTGTTTCTAATATGTAAGGATTAAATTGTCATGAGTGAGTGAGTGAGTGAGAAATAAGGCAATTTGAAATTAGAAACTTGTAATTGATTATTATAATTAGGTAAAAAAACATATTTTTTACGGTCGAATCATATTTTGATCAACGTACACACGGCTACACATCAAGCTACACATTTCCTGTATAAGCTGACCTCGCATTGTACGGAAATCATATACAATGCGAGATCAGCATAAACTGGAAATGTATAGCTTGATGTGTAGCCGTGTGTACAACTGATACTGGCCGGCAAATTGCAAAAAACGTAAGAAAATTTGAATTTCGCGGGGTTCCCTATTGCTTTTGCCTTTTACTGAGCTAAACATCCATGAGGGAAAAGACTGAATGCAATAGCTGCTGCTGTGCTCTATAGTTATAGTCAGGGTAATTAGGTAATTAGTTCCAACTTCCGAAACTATGTAATTATCTGCTCCAACAACTACGATGCAGATTTTTGCATTAAAATTAATATGAAAAACACACTTCACACTAATTACCAAGCTACATACCGACTAATTACCAAACAAATCAATGAGCACAGATAATTAAACGTATAAAAACCTCCTCAATTAACCAGAGGCTGCATGACGGATACATATCATTGCTTTACGCGTAAAAAAAGTTAACTGTTTAGTCTATTGTTAGGCCGGGTGCACATTGTTCGGTTGAGGAGAAAAAAGGTGCCAATTTTTGTAAAGGCTGTTCGACGGTTTTTGATTGTTCCCCGTTATTCCATTATTATAAATTTATAGTAACAGAAATAGCTTCCGTTTGCAATAAAAAATAATGCTCGGATAAAAGATTTATCGAGCGGGTGCATTTGATTTGATGTCAGGTACCTGGGTTAGACCTCATCAACTTTCTGTTCTTGTCCCATGTTACTTGGGGTCGGTACAACACGTTTTCTTCTTCAATTCTCCCCTCACGTCACGCTATCATTCACTCCCTTCTCTATGATACCATCCCTCACACAATCCATCCATCTTTTCTTTCTTTGGCCTTCCTCTCCCTCTCCATTCATCAAAATTTATATTCGTGATGAATATAAATTTTGAAAAATTCTTTTAGCTACATGCGTTCCCCCCTCCTCATCACATGGGTTGGATCTCAAGTGAAATATAAAACATGGGGGCTTAAAACAGTCACTTTGGCAGAATCATATTAGGAAAATATTATAAATCATCGTAAAATGACACACACTGATAATTCGTATTATGATGATTCATACGAGTATTCATCTGTTTGACAATTTTCCATGGAGATTCGTAAAATGGTCCACATATTATGAATTGCTTCTGTGTCAAATTAGAGGAATTGCTAATGACAGCTAGAAATTCAGAAAATGAAATGATTTTAGAGGAATTGCTAATGTGGTCGTTTTAGGCCCACTGGTACTTATAATATAATGCCAAGCAAATAGAAATGTTATCTATATATCTATCCAAGAGTGTATCAAACTGCGGGAATGTCCGAAAGGGATACCGGGACCTTAGCAACAGGCAACTGAAGGAACACGGGTGGGTTTTAGTCAGTAAAAGTCTGACACGCCCTTCCGCTCCGCCCAGAGCGGGAGAAGTCATTGGATGATTTACCAACCCCAAAAAAAAAAGGCCCACTGGAAAGTTTCATATCCAATAGTGAATTAGTGACCTTAGAAATATGGAGTCGATTTGATTGTTGGTTAATTACGAAAGTAAGGAAGGATGCACAATTCTCTTCCACTTTCCCTGGCAAATAATTTTCTACGCACGGCCTGTTCTGTGGCTGGCCCACTTACACAAGTTAGACTACTCCGACTTGCCAGTTCGAAAAATATCGGAGATTTGATGGGAAAGCTTTCATTTTTGGTAGAATACACGAGTACAACGACTCTCTTCTGAGTATCGTGTTACATGGTAACTGGGTTATGGAAGTCAGATATGCAGTCGCTCCATGTAAAATACTGGTAATCAGCTGCATCTGGTTAGACTGGAAGTCGATCCATAGTTGGAGAAAGGCTAGGATGGTGATAGATGATGGTGACAAGACTATGGGATATTAAGAGTCAACATGATGTAAAATTAATCATTTCAAAGTTCCCTCTATAACTTGTAAAGTCACTAGCTCCTCTGAATATTGAACAGTTTTGCAAAAAAAAATATCTGCCGCTATAAATGTATGGAGCAGCAGTTTTTTTTTTGCTATTTCTGGGTTGGTCCCATTGTAAAAGTTGTCCATAATTATGAGGCTAAAGCCCCTTTTCGGATATTGGACACACATAAAAAAAAACGTTGAAGAGCAAGAAAGAGCAAATTTAAACCAAATCATGGTAAGGTGTCACATCAAGCTATACATTTCCAGTTTATGCTAGCTTGATGTATAGCCGTGTGCGTGCCTGCTGGGGAGTTTGTTGCGCCACTTCTTCTTCCAGCTAAAGCACTACGAAGTGGTGAAGGGTGGGCGTTTTTGGGGGACTGTCTTATGTGATTCTGACGTTCGAAAAGTGCTGATTCTCAGCCTAGTTTGAATAAATGACTTTTGATTTTGATTTTGTACATTTTCATTTTCCTATAACGCGTTTTAAGTCACTGGGCTCTCTATAAACAGCACATGAGTACACATCCTAACACCAGCCCAGTAGAGCATAACAAATGATAGTAAAAACACGATGGAACTGTACTTATAGTTAGTTTATTCATTCGTTTTTGTTCAGAGATACAGCGGAAGAAGTCGATAGGAATCGATTATAGATTATTATGGAGATAAGGATGGTTCGATTATTAGTTTTCATGGATGTTTAGGCTTTTGAGTTGCTGAGAATGATGAGAAATGAATTCGTAGAAAAAAAACCAAGTAGGTAAGGTCCACTAAATCAGCTCTTTTCTCAGGATCAATTTACTAGTCTACTAAAGTCCGGTCGCGAAGCACATAGACAAAAGACAAATAAATGAATTGACCCAGATCAGGCAAAGTCAAAGTCAAAGTCAAATAATTTATTTCAAATAGGCACATATATGGCACTTTTGAACGTCAAACAAAGAAATAGAATTGATTCTAGTTGCCCCTTCCAAAAGGTAGTTTTCGTATGGAGAAGAATGGGCAAGAAACTCCATCGTTACTCTTTTAAAAATGTTTTACAATATTTTGTATACATTAATTATATAATTATATGTGAAGACGATGCACCTAAAATAAGTTTACTGTACTACAAAAGGTAAAAAGAATTATAAATGGAGCAATAATGAATAAATTAATTACCAGATACATGGTGCTCACATATTTACAAAGATTGTAAAAGTATACGATATTACAATAGTCCTAACATTGTTACAAGTAGTACTAATAAGTCAGTGCGTGAGTTTAAGTAATGACAGAGTGTAAAAGTCTATGACATACAAATAATAAATAAAAAACTAAATTAGCTATCAGTTTGATTTTGTCCAGATCATCGCAGGAGACCACGTAAAGGATGGCGGGATAAACAAGTTCAATGATAAAATAACATAACATCACGCTGGTATTCCCCGTAGAGTTAAGCAGAGGTGTAGTACACCTACATTTCGCCAGTTGTGTTTAAGTCCCATGTAATAGGGGGCGAGCCTATGGCCATCAGCCGGGCATAAATCCAGACGCCAGACTGCTACAAAAAAAAACAGAAAAAAAAAACAATAACACTGCCCGACTCAAGAATCGAACCCAGGATCTCATGCTCAGCAGTAGAGCTTGCGACCACTAGACCAACGAGGCAATCAGTTCAAATGAATCGTAACAAAAGTATCAAACAACAATTTAATATCAAATGTCTGTCTGGGCCAGTCATCCAAAATCAATCAAAGAGTCAATGAACGGCAGAAATAATTATTAAAATACAAAAAACTCAATCATAATATTTGCATTTAACAACTACTCGACGGCGACAAAAAATAAAAAGCTGTCATATGAACTAAACAGTTAAAAAACCCATCTTCATAAAATTACCACTCAAAAATGAACCTTACAGCGACACTATAAGAACGAAAAACAATTGGAATCGTCTATCAACAAAAACCAATCCAATTTGTATCCAAAAGTACTGTAAAATCGACTTTAATTCCTCAACAATAAAAAAAGTCTTACAAGAAAACACAAACATTGAACATTTCAATCAATTTTCAACTTAACTCCGTTGAAATAAGATCGAAAACACACTTATGTAATACCAAAAGTGTTGCCATATGAGAAAAATGCGTTTCCCATGGTATTACAGGCGACAATGCGCGGAAGTTGACACGCGTCTGGCGTCACGATTTGTTTTGTGTTTTTATTACGAGTACAAAGGGGTAAGCAGAAGTAAAGGCATCGAGTAATGTTGACAAATAAGATATCGATTAAACCCAAGCAAATGTTGAAAGGCCCGTAATGTCATGAGAACTGCAAAATATTGACAGTTTATTTTTTTATGGCTTTGCACGTTTTGTGCATTTAGCCAATGTCACGTTTAGTTATTGTTCGAAGAAACAAAGGTAGGGAAACAAAAATATTATTAAATTTTAACGGGATTTAGGATAGAAGTTAGGATCAGTATATTCAAAAAAGTGTTTATTTGTGAATATTGACAGTTATTAGGATTGGAAAATCAAATACGAGGTCTTGTTCCAAATTAAACTACTATAGCTTTGAGCTTAGAATCTAGACTACTAATTAACAATGGCCTAGATTGGTGGCAGCCTGACCTGAATGAATTAAGGCTCCGAATGAGATTTCTAGATCTGTCAAAAGTTGTAACAGACAAGAATGATCTCTCATGCCTTCGAAAATTTGGTTAGCCAGTTAGCAAGGTTTACATTTATGCTGAATTGCTGACTATCCAGGCCTTTGTTATTCCCTGCCAGGGTTGCGGGAAAGTCCGAAAGGGATACCGGGACCTTGGCAACAGGCAACTGAAGGAACACGGGTGGGTTTTAGTCAGTAAAAGTCTGACACGCCATTCCGCTCCGCCCAGTGCGGGAGAAGTCATTTGATGATTTCCCACCCTCAAAAAAAGAACCGCCTGAGATTCCCGACGCCCAGGGCGTCCCCTGCGGTCTGTATTGATAGCTAAGTAATTGTAAGCAACCTAATCACAAGAAAATTAAATAAATAAAAAACAACACCAACCAACCGGACCCAACCAGTCCACAAAGTGACGGTACAAGTTTATGAGAACCACGTTATTCACATGAATCAGATGCAATGCACGCTATAATACGCGGAAGTTTACACACGTCACGCTCCACGCGCATGCGTGTTGGTAATACATGACACGCTTTGAACTACGAGTGCAGGCAGGGTAGCAAGATCATGGACGAATTGTTGAGGTATTTGTTTTGGAGAAATAAATACCAATACTTTTGTGATTAATGTGAACGAACAGCTAAACAAAATGTGACACTTCCGTTTAGTTAGTAAAAGCCTCTTTATAATTTAAACTGAAAAGCTTGCAAGGAAATGCAAAACTGTTTAAAAAAGAAACACTAACAATGAGTCATGTAATATGTAAAAAATAGCCTCGGAAGTATTCAAGCACATTTCACAACTGTGACGATAATTCTCTGACTTGAACTATCTATCTAGTTTTTCTTCCAAATAAGAAGTAACAGATAATTTTAAACAATAAATATGAATTCGAAAAATCATCAACGCGTCTTTGAAATCAAAATCAACAAATCAAAATTGGCAAGTACTTATTAATCGGAAAAAACCGGTTAAACTTTCGCCTGGCCTAAGAATTGAGTTGCGAGTTCGCGACCTCGACTTTTACGAAAAAAAAACCACATCATTCTGTGTTAACTATCAAAAGGTCAACGACTTATTCAAGTACTTATAAAAGACGGTCGAATACCGCTAACTTAAAATCTATTAATCACTTTAAGAAACACCCCTAAAAAATATTAAACGAAGATAAAATATACTTTAAAAACGATCATTATCTAATTGTCAAAGATGGGCAGAACTGATAAAACATTAATATAAAAACGCACGTGGGGTAATTTAACTCCTATATCTGGCAACACGGTCGCCCTATGGATGCGTTCAGAATAAATTAAAGTAATTGATCGCGTTCGTGACATTTAATGGCGTATTATTTTCTTTGTATGAACTTTATGATGTAAGATTATTATGTTGATGCATAACAATTTCATGCTTATTAGAAAAGTAGATGTATGATATATGGCTTTCTAGGCCTATACGTTTCGTAAAAGGCACTCATGTTATATCAGGAAAATAAACCGCTTTGCGTCTGCAAGCAATAACTGACTTTGTTTCCTGTAACCCCCGCGTTTCACCACTTCCTAGTGCTTTAGCTGGGAAGAAGAAGTGGCGCAACAAACTCCTGAGCAGCACAGCTGTCTGTGCAGTTACATTACAAAACAAAGAAACACAAAACATTAAGTTAAATTATTTGCCATATTGCAAATTGCAATGCAAATAATTAATAAAGCATTATAATGAGTAGATTATCTCAGTAATTGAAAATAAAATAAATTGGCTTAAACAGTAAAATAAATGAAATATTATAATGAACTCCTATAACCTATATCTGTCAGTAGGTAAGCTGCTTCTGGAGAAAGAATATACACGCGTCATCTCAGTATTCAATCAATCTGCCTAGCCTTTTCCCAACTATGTTGGGGTCGGCTTCTAGTCTAAGTGGATGCAGCTGAGTACCAGTATTTTACATGGAGCGACTGCCTATTGACACACCTTGGGAAGACTGGTTGTCAGACCTTACGGGCTTCTGACGACCCGTAACGACTGTAAAAGATCCACGAATGACAGCCGGGATCGACGGCTAACGTGCTTTCTGATGGACGGAGGAGTCTCGGTATGTAAAGATGGTCAACCATCCACAGATCAACCTCGGCAAGCGTAGCTTAACCTGATGGATCGATCCATGCGGCTGTTATTACTTAGCCACGAGCTCCTCTTAGCGTCAACTCAGAATTCAACAAAAAAAAAAAGCAGGGTACTCCTATTGGATGACGCAATCATAATTCATAACACTGCCCAACTTATGAATCAAATTCATAACCCCACACACACAACCAAATAAACCATCTCTATTGTCCATTACTTAACATACATTCTAAACTGGATTACCGACCAGATTAATTCGATAATAGCTAACGTACCGGTGACTTACGTTACAATTGTGTAACGGTTACATCGTAACTGAAGGTGTTCTCTTTACATAAGTGTTTGAGCTGCTTAAGTTGTGCCATCACTTTAATAGGTAAGTACATCTAACTATCTAATCTAATCTAACTAATATTATAAACGCGAAAGTTTGTAAGTATGCATGGATGGATGGATGGATGTTTGTTACTCTTTCACGTAAAAACTACTGAATGGATTGGGATGAAATTTGGCAAATAGATAGTTTATAACCTGGATTAACACATAGGATACTTTTTATCCCGATATTCCCACGGGATCGAGACTTACGCGGGTAAAACCGCGGGGCGCAGGTAGTAATAAATAATATTGTCTATTTAACATGTAAATATGTCACCGTAAGTTTGTAAGAACCGTTAGTTTATAATCTACTGGTATTATTTCCGTTAGATTATAAACTGATGAAAAATTGTGAACTGGGTGAAATGGGTTAGGTTAGAACTATGACCAAGAGCGCGATCCGAGCGATCGTAGCGAGAGGTGCAGCGTCAGCGCGCGAACCGGGCGAGCGTAGCGAGAATGCCGCAGCAGCGCGCAGCGGCCGGCGAGTACTATTTCCAAAACTCGCAGCTAGCCAGGCTATTTAGTATTAACGCAAGGTACGTTACGTCGCAAGCAAGTTTGATACCAGTTCACAATTTGTCGGTTTGCCATGGAGATTATAAACTATCGAAAAATAATGCGTTCAATATTCGTAAATGCTTTGTTGCAGTTCACAATATTTCGACAGTTTATAAATATTAACGGAAATGATACCGATAGATTATAAACTAACGAAATTCATTATTATACGGTGACTTCGGGTGACATAAAGCCATGATTTGTGCATTGCACCAGCCATGTTTTTTAAATGTATTTCTTCTTATTCCTTATAAAGTTGTCAGTAAACTAACCTCTCAATCAAACCAGTTCCTAAGCCAGTGATTTACTCGTCATTGTGCAACAGTTACTTACACTGCAAGTTTTCTCTTTGCATAATTCTTAACGACGTAATAACTGTGAAGTGTGAACTATACTTGTCAAATCAACTACCAGTTTTGACAGCTAGTGGACAGGGTTGCCAATTTATGATTTGTGTAGTGGACTAAGAATGGGGAGATTTTGTTAGAAAATCGGTAAACAATTTGTTGATTTTCTGGTTTATTTGAAACCTTAGACACACAAAACTTTCATTTAAAGTATATATTTGTTTAATTTCTATTCTAGGTTAATCAAATAATTACGTTATTTATAAATCAATTTGTCTAGCCTTATGTTAGGGTCGGGTTCCAGTCTAACCGAATGTAGCAAAATACCAGTATTTTACATGGAGCGACTGTCTATCTGACCTCCGCAAGTTCCACAACCCAGTAATACGATACCCCTTGGTAAGACTGGATGTCAGTCTTACGGGCTTCTGACGAACCGTATCGACTGTCAAAGATTCACGAATAACAACCGGGACCAACGGCTTAACGTGCTTTCCGAGGCACGGAGGAGTCTCGTTATATAAAGATGTTCACCCATCCACGGATCAACCCGTGCGGCTGTTAGTACTAGCCACGAGCTCCTCCCCCTCCTCCTTACATTTTAATGATTCTCTGGCAGAAATACTAGTGATATGATAGTGTTGTATAAGTTGTACGGAAAAGACACACACCCAAGACGAAAATGATCAGGTAAAATGACCCTAAATGGTACCATTTTACACTCCTACCAACTTATCTGTGAAATGGCAAAAATTGGAACTACGGCCGTCATGTTGAAAGTCATTCGATTTTCAGTATCTACTACATTCAGTGCACAATAAAATTATTAAGTATCATTATAAGACTGTAAATGAATTCATTCATTCTAATGTTAGAATGTTAGAATTAATTTGTATAATCAATCAATTAGCAACACTGAATCGACAGTGGCGTCCTCTTTCAGTTCACAGATAAGATGGTAACTACCAACATTACCAACCTCCAGGAAATTGGTTTTTCGATAACCTTGGCCCAGAAACCGACCATAAATTGAAACAAATTTATGCTGAAACAGTAGACTGTCTGGCGACATTTAAAGTTAACCAATACTACCTACGTGCTTACTAACTTAGCTCATTATCAGTATACCTAAATTGATTATTTTAAGGCAATTAAGAAATATTTCTGTGATCGAAACGTGCTTTATTTGTTTATTTTTTGTAACTTCATCCTTCCTTCAAAAAAAGGAGGAGTTCTCAAATCGGTTTTTTTTGTTACATTTAGAAACCGGTTTGGTTTTTCTCTTTTGATAGGTTATACTTAATTAGGTACTCATGTGGTGGTGGACAAGTAGTGGTATACGAAAGTGTGGGATAAAGTAAAAAAAAAACTTATTTACAAAAAAAAAAGAGAGCTTTTATTTCACTTTGAGGTCTTTGAAGAGCTTTTTTGGAAGGAGGTTGTTTTTTTTTTGTAAAAAATAAACCGTATGTCCTAGAACCAAAAATTTGAAGACGTGACCTCCTACCAATACGCACTGGGGCGCACCGCGTGGTAGATTACAGCCCACTCCCACTCGATCGAAGAGAGGGGGCCTGTGTCCCAGCAGTGGGAAAATTATAGGCTGATTATGCACTTACTTACTATTTAATTCAATTATTTATTTTTAAAGTGAATATTTTAAGCGTCTACCTGTTGTCGTTTTCAATATCGAGCAAAAAAATCACGTTTGTTGTATGAGAGCCCCCCTTAAACATTTATTTTATTTTGTTTTTAGTATTTGTTGTTATAGCGGCAATAGATATACATCATCTGTGAAAATTTCAACTGTCTAACTAACACGGTTCATGAGATACAGCCTGGTGACAGCTGGGTAGACAGACAGCGGAGCCTTAGTAATGGGTCCTGATTTACCTATCTAAAAAAGATCGCAAATCAAAAACCGTTCGAATTACAGCCAACCCTATCCAACAATAGTGTTGAGGCATCGCTCTGCAAAACCGGTATTTTTATCACAGAAACCGGTATACGTTAGATTTCTCTCAGCCGTTTAATATTCAGTGAAACACATAGAAGATATGTGCCAATGGCAAAGTATAACAATTTCGAAAACGGTATTAGAAATACTATGATAGTTTTAATGTTGGTCGATATGATTGGGCTCGTGGCTAAATAATAACAGCCGGGTCGATGGAAGGTAAAGCTACACTTGCCGCGATCCGTTCATGGATGGCTGACCATTCATAACGAGAACCCTCCGTGCCTCTGTCATTAATAGATCTCTGACAGTCAAAGTCAAATAATTTATTTCAAATAGGCACATTAAAGGCACTGTCGAACGTCAAAAAAAAAGAAATAGAACTGATTCTAGTTACTAGAATCAGTTCTATTTCTTTGTTTTTGACGTTCGAAGACTGGTAAGACCTTGGTAAGACTGGTTGTCAAACTTTTGGGTTTCGGTTCGGACTACCCGTAACGACTCTCCATAGTCTCCATACGAAAACTACCTTTTGGAAGGGGCAACTAGAATCTAGTGTTATCCAGTAACTGGGTTGTGGAGGTCAGATAGGCAGTCGCTCCATGTAAAATACTGGTATTCAGCTCCATTCGGTTAGACTGGAAGAAGACCCAAACACTGCCCCCGCAATACTGTTTTTGGTCCCTCCCCGGCTTTGACATTGAACAAACGTCAATGAACAATACTGTCAATTTTTTTTATTGGTTGAATGCGAAGCTTATGGCTACTTTGGTATTATTTTGTCTTTTTTGTTGTGTGTGCGTTTTGTTTCTGCAGAATAAACAATTTTTCTTTCTTTTTTTCTTTATTGTTATGAAAAGGGTAGGCTACATAAGGCTAAATAATCTTATATAAATATAGCGTTAACAATACGCCATTGTATAAACTCCCATCAAATATCTGTACAAAAGTACAAATGTCAAGGGACACTATGACTAACCTATCACGAACAAATAGGGTGTGAAGCCGAAAGGTTGACTTCGTAGACTCTGAACACTGCGTTTTTGTACAAAAAGTAACTTAGAATAAAATGCCAAGCATATAAAATGTTTATCTATCTATCTATCCAAGAGTGTATCAAATTGCGGGAAAGTCCGAAAGGGATACCGGGACCTTGGCAACAGGCAACTGAAGGAACACGGGTTGGTTTTAGTCCAGTAAAAGTCTGACACGCCCTTCCGCTCCGCCCAGAGCGGGAGAAGTCATCTAATTTGTTTCATTGAGACACTTCAGAGCGGGAGAAGTCATTTGATGATTTCCAAACATTAAAAAAAGAGTGTATCAAATGGTGTTGACAAAGAGGGTCAGTTGATGAAAACAGAAAATCGTTCACCTAGAGGTCCAACAATGCTTTGAATAGACGTGATCCACTTTCCTGAATTTCACCAGGAGTACTCCAGTCTGGTACTCAGACATTCGGGAAATATCCAATAACACAGGAGAATAGACATGCGAAAGATCAATAACGAATATAAAATCAAAACGAATCTAAAATCCGATTTCAGTCAGAAATCGAATCGTATCGATTATCCGAACTTAGACAATAAAACCACGGAAAGAGTAGATTTGAGTAAGCTACTATTTGTTTACTAGCGACGATCAAAACTGCGAGCTGGAGACGCCGGAGACGCTCCTGAAATCGATTTCTAAAAACGGATTTTGAAAACAATTTCAAAATCGGAAATCGATCATTTAACCGTTTGCGTAAAAATCCAAAAACGCCAATGTCTACAGGAGATGGAAGCACAGCCAAGCACCCTACTGCTGTTTATCAGAAATTGAGTCATATTTAAAACCAGACACACGGAACCGACAAAACCAATTTGCATTCAATATAATCATCATCTGCCTAGCCTTTTCCCAACTATATTGGGGTCAGCTTCCAGTCTAACCGGATGCAGCTGAATACCAGTATTTTACATGGAGCGAATGCCTATCTGACCTCCACAACTCAGTAACTGGGTAATACAGTAATACCCCTTGGCAAGAATAGTTGTCAGACATTCGGGCTTCTGACGACCCGTAACGACTGTCAAAGATCCACGAATGACAGCCGGGACCAATAGGCGTGCTTTCCGAGGCACGGAGCAGTCTCGGTATGTAAAGATGGTCACCCATCCACGGACCAAACCCGGCAAGCGTAGCTGCATAGTTGCATTCAAGATAATAAAATTAAAAAATCTAAACTTGCTCCACTTCGCCTAACCAGACGCTCGATTAACGAAATCAAAAATTCAATCTACTAGATTTTCGACCTCATTTAGTTTGTAACGGTTTTCGTGCTAAAACCACGAATAACGTTAATATGAGTTCTTGTAGTTAATAGCTTATTATATTAGAAAGCTGTCGGTACCGGTTGGGAGGTGAGCAGAAGTGTTTGTGAATGTTGAGGTAGATGGGACTGTTTTTGACGTAGTTGGTTTTTTATTATTTAGAGAATCCATAGAAATGCCGAGTGCGAGTCGGACTCGCGCACAAAGGGTTCCGTACCATAAAAACTGCAAAAAAATCAAGTTTGTTGTATGGGAATTAAAATGAAACAAATCATTTTAATTTAATTATTTATTTTTAAAGTGAATATGTAACTAAATATTCTGTGAATATTTCAAACGGTCTACCTATTGCCGTTATCAATATCGAGCAAAAACGTATTTTTTGTATGGGAGCCTCCTTTAATATTTATTTTATTCTGTTTTTTAGTACTTGTTGTTATAGTGGGACAGATATACATCATCTGTGAAAATTTCAACTGTCTAGGTATCACGGTTCATGAGATACATACCTGGTGACAGACGGACGGACAGACAGACAGACAGCGGTGCATTAGTAATAGGGTCCCGTTTAACCCTTTGGGTATGGAACCCTAAAAAAACATAATATCAAAAACATAATAAACATCCATAGAAATATTAAAAACTTCTTTCTTATATCTATGAGAGAATCTAAACCAAGAAAACCAACCATAACGTATCGAAACCCCGTGCCTCGGAAAGCAAGTTAAGCCGTTGGTCCCGGCTGTCATTCGCAAATCTTTGACAGTCGTTACGGGTCGTCAGAAGCCCGAAAGTCTGACAACCAGTCTTACCAATGGGAATTACCCAGTTACTGGGTTGTGGAGGTCAGATAGGCAGACGCTCCATGTAAAATACTGGAAGCCGACCCCAACATAGTTGGGAAAAGGCTAGGCAGTTTATGAGTATGGATGCGACCTATAAGCAAGTCACCGCTGTCTATAGGTACACATCTGCATAACCAGAGCAATCACAGGTCTGCTTTCATCTCTGGGACAAAGCAGATATGTCTCAAATCTCTGGAAGCCGACTCCAACCTAGTTGGAAAAAGGCTAGGCAGATTGATTGATTGATTAAACCTTCGGGAATAAAATTCTCTAAATGATCGTGAAAGCCGCATCAAAATCCGTTGCGCAGTGTAGAAGAACAACGCGGTCACACAGACAAACACGAAAAGCGACTTTAATTTATACATGAATAAATCATAAACGGCAACAGTTCGCCTCACCTTACAAAGTATCGAATCAATAGATTTATAGCTTTGTCGTGATTTCTAGAGAAATTAAATACAGGATGGATAAAGAATTGAATACAACTGATTGACGGCGACATGAAAGAAATGATAGGAAACTATTAAATACTTAATCATAATCATTATGTTACACGACCACGACTTACGAGTTGTAGGTCGTAGGTTCGAACCCTGACAGGCGCTGTACTTTGTGTAGATTATTTCATCGCCACTGCTCTCAAAACGGTAAAGGAAAACATCGTGAGGAAACCGGCATGTCCTAGAATAAGAATAAGAATAAGAATAAGAATAATTTATTTCTAAGTATATGGTGCATTGAGATCTAAAATTAAACATTGATTCACATATACTACCATTGCTGGTGTAGAAAAATTAAATAAGCTAAGTGCATGCAAATCGTAGACATTACAATAAAAGTTATATTAAATTATCAAAATTGGTTTGAATTTATATTTTATACAATAATATTGATTCAGATTAATTGAATAGTATTATTTGTAATGTCAAAATATTAATTATTATGTCAAAAAGCATAGAATATTAATTACTATGTCAAAAAGTATGATTTAAAAATTCATTAACAGAATAGAAACACATGTCTAAGAGCCAAGTAAACATTTTACATTTGAATTTATTAATTGGTAACATTCTCAATCCAGGTGGTAATTTATTATACATTTTTACTGTCATACAACTGGCATTTCTACTGTATAGTTGCAATCTCTGAGGAGGTACTAGCAATTCCCCGGCATGTTTTTTCTTCAGTCTTTGGGAGACTTGTTCATTTAATAGGAATAAATGTGGGTATTTTTTTACAAATAAACAAGCCTCAAAAATATAAAGGCACGGGAGCGGAAGAATTTTTAATTCTTTAAATAAGAGCCAAATATTCGAAGACATGTGACATCTACCAACCCGCGCTGGGCCCGCGTGGTAGATTACAGCCCGCTCCCTCTCTGCCCTCTCACAGAGAGGAGGCCTGTGTCCCAGCAGTGGGAACATTATAGGCTGATTATGCATGTTTAAACTTTGTATGCCACGTCTCAAACCAAATAAAAAACCAAGACAGAGCGCTGCGAATAATACAGTGAAGCATGCCAAAACTACACCTCCGCTCTGTGCATACACGCTCACACGCACACATTTACAATCAAACTACACCTCACAAGTGCACACATGTTTACGAAACCGGCCTCACGTCACTGTTCACAGCGCTCGTCACTTTATAAGGGCTTGTGGCTAAGTAATAACAGCCGCACGGGACGATCGATCAGGTTAAGCTACGCTTGCCGCGGTTGGACTGTGGACGGGTGACCGACCATCTTAACATGCCAAGACCCCTCCGTGCCTCAGAAAGCACGTTCAAGCCCCAAGCCTCAAGCAATTCCCTTCAAACTGACAGCTGGCAGAACTGTCTGGTGGTTGGAGCATAATAGTACTTCCCCAGTCCAGCTCCTTTCATAAATAGAGTTAGAACTACCGCTCAAAACACACACAAAGCGGGTGCGTCTCGGGACGGGAGTACGGCGGGCTTGTAATATATTGTAATTCCTTGTATTATAATTCACACGAAACGCGTGCGCGAATCGCGCGCGGAGCGGGACAGGAGCGGGAGCCGCGCACGCTTTTCGTGTGCTGACATCCATATAATACAAGAAATTGCAATTGTATACAAGCCCGCCGTACTCCCGCCCCGACACGCACTCGCTTTGTGTTTTGAGCTTAGTACCTCGTAGTTCTAACTGTGTATGTATGAAAGGAGCTCGACAGGGGAAGTACCATTAAATTAAGTTCCATCCACCAGACATAGTACTGCCAACTGACCAGTTTGAGGGAATGGGAGCTGGTGATATTACAGGCTTGACACTTGAGACATATCTGCTTTGTCCCTGAGATGAAAGCATTATTGGAACTCCCATTTTTAACGCAAACTCAAACCAATCCTTCCATCCAATTCCAAATCCATTTATATATTATGTTTCTCATAAAACTGCTGTCTTTTTCAACAACAAATATCCTAGAGCCGTTTAAAACAGCCGTCATCCACAATTAACCTCAATGACTACGTCTTAACAATCACTTTGGTACGTAAATAAACTTATTTTTTGTCGTGACTCAGGACGAGAATAGTCCGTTTGTCAATACGCTATTTTTGGGCAGCTATGGGGGATCAAATTCAGGCTTATTTTGGTGCATCATCATTAAGCAGCAGTGGAGCAGCTCCAACAGTATCCTAAGCATGATTTCAAGTCACCTAGACTGGGTTTTCATGGGTCGCTGTTGTGCCATCTGACATGGGTTTTGCCACAACGGTTATACAATTTGTTTGTTTTTGTGAAGTGTCAGTTTTTACTAACATAGTCTCGGTATGTAAAGATAGTCACCCATCTACGGACCAACCCCGGCAAGCGTAGCTTAACCTGATGTTGTAGTTTAGATTAAATAATAATGTTATTATGCTTTTAGAAATTAGCGGTTACGGTTTAGCATAGGAAAAGTTTCATATTACATCGCGTAAGAAATAGGTTAGAAAAAGCTGTCACACATACTCATTAAAATAACACATAAAGTAACACTTACCCCATTAGCGGGGAAAACCAGCTTAATAACATGGCAACACCCGTTTTGAAGTAGTGTTAGTCGCTAGGGATGTTACAAAGCCACCAATAATAATATCGACTATGAATAAATTACTTTGTTCCAATAATTTTATTATACTCTTTTTATTTCGTTTTTCCCTTAAACTTTTTACGAACTTTTTTGTTACGTTGAACGTTTTATGGTTTTTCGTAGTAAAATAGGCAACGTTGCTGATATTGTTTAAAAAAGAACTTTCGAGTCACCATTATTGGTACCTAGAAAATAATAGTCAATAAAAAAAATCAGCAAACAATAATAAAAAAACTGCCTACCCTTTTCCCAAATCACTCGGTTTCCAGTCTAACTGGATGCAGCTGGACCTCGACAACCCAGTTACAGGGTAACACGGTACCCCAAGCAGATAATTAACTTTTTAAAAGATAAAATATGAAACTGGATAATTGATCACAATTAATAAAGGCTCTTATATACTGGCGCGACCTTTAACAAAACAATTTCTGAGAAAACTTTACGGCGAACAATGCGGCGCCGTCGCGTCGCGTGACATGTCGCGCCAGTATGTAAGGGCCTTAAATCTGTCTGCAAAAACAATGCAGTGCAATCTGACTGTTATGTTTGTGCAGAATAAACAATTTTTCTTTCATAAAATAACTACACTAATATTATAAAGAGAAAAGATTTGTATTTTTGTTTCTTAATTTAAAAAAATCCACAAACAACTGGACGAATTTAAAAAAGTCTTTCGCCAGTAGAATGGTAATTTATTTATATATTAATATTAACGCTGGCGGATGCTAGTCTGAAATAAAGATGCACTGACGATGTAGAGTCTGGCAAACGAAAGTTGAACCTGAAAACACGCGCGAAATTTAAAAAAACAAGACTGTTTATCCCTGCACATAGTGCAAGAACACGTGTTCATAATTGAAACTTAATTTCATTTAAATAAAATAAAAATTCTAGTATCAACACGTCATATCGCACTACGTACAGGGATAAACAGTCTTGTTTTTTTAAATTTCGCGCGTGTTTTCAGGTTCAACTTTCGTTTGCCAGACTTTATGTACCTACATACATACATTTAACCACTAATTTCGACGCATCATGCACCTTTGGCGTGATATTTATCGCCCAGCACCTATGCAAAGGAGCCGAACGTCATTATATTCATAGATTTGACCTTCTGACCTGAGCCGGCATTGTTTGTTAGTTGAAAAGACTTGCATTTACCGTATCATGTGTAAGTACATACATTACATACATACCTGTGCCCTGTTTATCAAAACTTACAAAACTTGTATTACCAAATGTCATGATTTAGCTCACAAGTATATAGATTTTTACACTTTTATTCGTGATTTTGTTTATAAAAAAAATATTTACAAGTTACAACTTGTAGAAAATCATAACAAATCCTGAGAGTATCCGGGGACTCTCTATTCCGTCTTACAAGTTTACAAGTGTCGTGCTTAGTACCGTAAAAAATGTTTAAATTCGATTTTCTTTTTTAAAATGTGGTCAAAAGAGAGAGATGACCTGGGGGCCAAGTCTCACAATCATGAGTTTTTGACAGATTTTGTATGGCATATCTGTCAAAAACTGATCATTGTGAGACCACTGACACGTTTATAAATTAGTAGACTTGGCGCCCTGGGGGCCTAGACAAAATCCCTTTTCTGTAAGCGTTAACGCCAACGGAAAGATCAAATTGTATGGAGTTGACAGCAGCAGTCACGTGACATCTCTAAAGCTAATGTCAACTCCATACAATTTGATCTTTCTGTTGGCGTTAACGCTTACAGAAAAGGGATTTTGTCTATAGGCCCTGATGTCCGTGTTCTACCCTCTGCCGGTCGCCAACCAAGGTCACCTGTCGGGGACACGGTTATATTTATCACCCCCTTTTCATGTGACGAAGGTAGGTAGAAATCCCACATCCCCTTACATTTATGTTGCGAATTCTTTCAGCCATCATCTGCTGCCTTTTCCCAACAATGTCGGGGTCGGCTTCCAGTCTAACCGGATGCAGCTGAATGCCTGTATTTTACATGGAGCGACTGCCCATCTGACCTCCACAACCTAGTTACTGGGTAATACGATACCACTTGGTAAAACGGCTGGTTGTCAAATTCTTTCAGTAACTGAAGTAATTTCAATGACATAATCACTGACACTTGATACTATCATGTTGCCAGGATAGAAAACAATAGGTTCCTTTTACGACCTCTGTGCTAAGCTAAAAACTCAATAAATTACTACAAAACTGCTGACTAAAGGTCTCAAGCTAACATTGGCCAGATTAACCGCTACAACCAACTGACCCACGAGGGAATATTGCCACTTCGCCACTTACCACACCTTCTTCAATAAAAACTCAAATTAACACAGTTCTTAGTACCGCTATAGGCCCGTGTTTTGACCTTGACAGTGACCGGCCATTTTATTTGAATGACTCACTATGTTTTATGGAGTCTGTTTTATTATTATTACTGTAAAGCGAGGAGTTTTGAGCGATGGATGTGTGAACGTGGTTCTTGTTGTGGTTGTCGAAAACGGTGGAAAAAAACACTAAACAGTGAAAGATAACTTTGACTTCGGAAGTCGGTGGCAAAAAACGAAAATTAAGCAAAGACACTGACTTCCGAACGCAAAGTTATCTTTCACATTTAGTGTTTTTTTGTAAAAAAAATTAAAGTAAGTTTTGTTGTAAAAAAAAATTATTTTTCACTTTTTATTTGTGGTACTTACCTACCCCACACAAATTCGAATATTACTACCTGCTATGTAAATAACAGTAACGGATTCACATAGAACATCGTCTACATACTACGTGCTAACTCAAAAACGATTCAAGCAAAGTTAATAAAATTTATATGGGACCACCTCGGCTGCGCACGATTTTCGCGCAACGTTTGGAGTTGGACACACTTTAATGTTCTTTCTGCAATATTAAGTTAAAACAAGTTATGTAAGATTAGTATTTACTTTTTATGGTATTTATTTATGGTATGGAAGAGGAGCTCGTGGCTAAGTAATAAGAGCCGCTCGGGTCGATCCATCAGGTTAAGCTACGCTTGCCGGGGTTGGTCCGTGGATGGGTGACCATTTTCACACATCGAGACTCCTCCGTGCCTCGGAAAGCACGTCCCGGCTGTCATTTGTGGATCTTTGGCAGTCGTTACGAGTCGTCAGAAGCACGAAAGTCTGACAACCAGTCTGACCAAGGGGTATCGTATTACCCAGTTACTGGGTTGTGGAGGTCAGATTAGCAGTCGCTCCATGTAAAATACTGATATTCAGCTGCATCCGGTTAGACTGGAAGCCGACCCCAACATAGTTGGGAAAAGGCTAGGCAGATGATGATGATTTATGGTATGGAAGATTAGTATTTACTATTTAATGACAGCTTTATAAGTTAAAAGTTCGTCTCTGCAACTGGCTTTAATTATAAAGCTTCCTGCTACAGAACCACAGACCTCAAACTGCAGTTAAGCTCACTTTGACAGTTAACAGTACATCTAACATCAGTTATTCGCCGTTTTTAACGTACGGACAAACGGCGAGGCCTTTTTGTGTGTACCTCACTGTCGCAGTCTCTTTTGAAACGGTCAATTAATGGTTTTTGCTGTGTCATTCCCGGATGGGAGTAAGCAATATACGGAGGCAAAGAAACCGGTATGGCCAGGGTGCTGACTATGAAGTATTAATGCCATCATTATTCCACTGCGACAAAAGGATGGTGCTAGCGGCCTTGTATAGCTCCGTCTCTCACTGACACTGGAAAAATGGTGGCATTAATACGTCGTAGTTTAGGTGCAGGTGGCCTACCACCACCGCTTACGGCAGTATTATTTTAATCTTACTTCGTGGGGGAAAGAGATGGCGCTATACGTCCTGTAGAGATTTCATTTCTTTCCTACACTGGCCCCTTGATGTATGAACGTGGACAGTAGGGATGCAAGAAGTGTAAAAAAGTATCGATATATATCGTATCGATATTTAAAAAAAATATCAATATCGATTTCGATATATTGAAAAAAAAATATCGATATATCAGTGGAATTTTCAAAAAAAAAAATTTACTTTATGAAGTTCAAGTTTTATAATCATTTAAATACCAAACTAGGAAAAAAAAGTACTAATAATTTGTACGGCTCTGAATTCCAGCGGTTTTAGTCAGCGGCGACAACGGTGTTGCTATTAAAAATATATCGTTTTTGATACATTTTCGATACTTGATATTTTATATCGATACATCGATATATCGAAATAATAAATATCGCCTGAAAATATCGATATATCGAACAAAAAATATCGATATTTCGATATATCGATATTTTTTCTGCAAGCCTAGTGGACAGACAAAAGTAGTATGTAAGAATCATTGCAGTTGGCGTTTTATGGTCTCCACATTCTAACAAGGCGCCAGCAATGTATATAGGGTGAAATGAAAGGAAGATGCCTATAAAGGGCATCCTCTTAAGGGGTCATTGTACACAATTACACACCATTATTAAAAACTTTTACTACGGGACGAAACCTGAAATAACGAAAAAAAAAACAGTCATCTGAGGCCCTAGACAAAGTGACATTCTATCAGCGATAACGATGATAGAAAAGGCAAAAATGTAAACTAACATAAGCTATCGAAAAGCTAATGTCAATCCTGTTGAAAGTCGTTGTAGAAATACGAAACGCTTTCGAAGCGATTGTCACTTGTCTAGGCCCTCTGTTCCCTACATTTTGACAAGCTATGCGAACATAAATGTAGGAAACAGCATATTTTTTGTCATACTGCTGTCACCCTCCAAAGCCGTAAGCCAAGCAATTACATATTGTCCATTAATTGAAAGGCCAAAAAAATAATAAGTAATAATGGAAGATTCTCGACTCTTTAGGCGTAGGCGCAGTGATACCCACTCATCGTAATCTTTATGAGTCTAATGGCAATGACTGTTGGATTTCAATTACTACAGCTACCGCTATTCACAGTGGGAGGACAATGTCGGAATAATCATCAATCATCACAGGTGGAATTTAGTATGATTATTTGTGAGTTGAGCTCCATATTACTGACAAATGCTTGCACTGACTGCCCACTCAAATCGTTGTGGTTCTTTCCACAAAAGACCATTTCAGACGCTAAACTACTTGGTCCTCATATGGCCTCACCGAGATTATGTCTGGACATCCTCTGAGTTTCTTTCGGCCTTTCTTCAAATAGAATAGAACTTCTTCTATTATATTTTGGTCTCAAACTTTTATTTCAATTAAACCATTTACAGGCACTTTTAAATTGTCAAGGAATTGGTCAGTTAGTCAGAAAGTTGAAGCTAGTTGCCCATTCCAAAACGTTGATCTTTATAGAGAAGAACGGGCAAGTCACTCCAAGGTACTCTTACCGAGACGCCTACGTAATAAAATAAACAGTACCTACAGAGGCCCTAAACAAAGTGACATTCTATCAGCGATAACGATGATGGAAAAGGCAAAAATGTATAGGACTGACATAAGCTATCGACAAGCCTATGCTATGTCAATCCTGTTGAAAGTCGTTGTAGAAATACGAAACGCTTTGGAAGCGATTGTCACTTGTCTCGGCCCTCAAATCAGCTACTATACAATGGATAGCTATCATCATCTCACCTCCTACTACTATACCCGATAGTATACAGTTATCTTCATAAATTGTATATCATAAGTAATAGCAAAATCTTCATCAGCGTCATTGTTGAACTTTTAAAAAGGTACAATCTTCATGTCAATGTGAAATTGAACCGGTATATCAATATCGATGTGAAGCCTAGTAAAGACATGGCAATTATAACTGTTAACCAAATAGTAGTCATTATATCGCGAACAACCTATAAAAAAATCAATAGAATTTTTTTACGAAAATAATCAAACATGCGAGTCAAAGAGCAATCATGGCCTAGTGGTAACGATCGCGACATAAGAATCGAAGGTACAAATGCAGAGTCCAGACAGGTGCGCAGTTTTCTTGCAACTGTTTTACCATCATCAACTAAACACATAGCAAGGAAAAAAAAAATACAATAGACGCTGATATATTTAGTAACCTATTCCGCTTGACTATTCTTCAAGAGTCATAAAAACCCTGTAAGAAATCGACACGTGTTTCACCTCTCAACGAGGCATATTCAGGATGACGATTGACCAATTGCAAACCAGAACGCGACGTGTTACCCACCGAACGCTGGACGCAGAGTGAATCAAATCGCCCGACACCCCCACTTATATAGGATTGCTGCTCGGCGCTGATTGGGCCTCTTGAAGAATAGTCAAGCGGAATAGGTTACTAAATATATCAGCGTCTATTGTATTTTTTCTGTTTAAAGTCGTTGTAGAAATACGAAACGCTTTGGAAGCGATTGTCACTTGTCTAGGCCCTCAAATCAGCTACTATACAATGGATAGCTATCATAATCACACCTACTACTACTATACCCGATAATAGACAGTCATCTTCATAAATTGTATATCATAAGTAATAGACTACTAAAAACTTCATCAGCGTCATTGTTGAACTTTTAAAATCGTACAATCTTCATGTCAATGTGAAATTGAACCGGTATATCAATATCGATGTGAAGCCTAGTAAAGACATGGCAATGATAACTGTTAACCAAATAGTAGTCATTTTATCGCGAACAGCCTATAAAAAAATCAATAGAATTTCTTTACAAAGATAGTCAAACATGCGTGTCAAAGAAAAAGCACTTTTCTTGCAACTGTTTTACCATCATTAACTAAACACATAGCATCCGATTGCATAGGAATCCGATTAGTCTAAGAACCAAAAATTCGATGACATTATGTGATTTCCACCAACCCGTTGTCCGAGCCCGCGTGGTAAATGGCCCACTTTCTCTCCAAAAGAGGACGTCTGAGCCCCAGCAGTGGGTAACATCACAGACTGATCATATCCTGAGAGATTATGGAAGCAATAAAGAGTAGCTTGAAGAGTCAAACAGTGATTACAGTATAACCCAATACCTAAGTAGAGGATTGGTATTGATGATAAACATCCTTAAGATTGTTCAGACTTGGTACCACTGGGTTTTGACAGCCTATTCATTTTAATCTTGTCACATATCTCATGTCAACATGCATGATATATTGCTGTTTATTTCGGTCCACAATCACAGTAGATTTACTGATGAGATTCTCAATCAAATCGCTTAAGGAAAACGGGACCTCGAAGGAAAATTTCTATGATAGTTAATTGGTTCACGCGTGACTGCGGAAATCCATTATAAAATACAATCATAATCATCAAAATCATAATCAGCCTATAATGTTCCCACTGCTGGGACACAGGCCTCCTCTCTGTGATAGGGAGTAGGCCGTAATCCACCACGCGGGCCCAGTGCGGGTTGGTAGATGCCACATGTCTTCGAATTTTTGGTTCTAAGACATGCCGGTTTCCTCACGATGTTTTCCTTCACCGTTTTGAGAGCAGTGGTGATGAAATTATTTACACAAAGTAAAGCGCCTGGCGGGGTTCAAACCTACAACCGAAGTTAAAAAACAATAGACGTAGGTATATTTAGTAACCTATTCCGCTTTAACTATTCTTCAAAAGTCATAAAAAACCTACCACGCGACTGCGACTGGTCAATCGTCATCCTGAGGATGCCTCGTCGAGAGGTGAAAACACGTGTCGATTTTTGCAGGGTTGTTTATATGACTCTTGAAGAATAGTTAATCACTTGTATGTCTTAATCAACAATATCAATCTGCCTAGCCTTTTCCCAACTAAGTTGGGGTCGGCTTCCAGTCTAACCGGATGCAGCTGAATATCTTATTCAACAATAATGATTAACTAATATGATTTTAAATGGTGTCCCTGGAGTTTCTTGCCCGTTCTTCTCCATAGGAACCTACTACGCTTTGCAATGGGCAACTAGCTTCATCTTTCTGACTGACCGACTCCTTGACAATTCAAAAGTGATAGTAAGTAAATTATTTCATTGAAATAAATGCTTTGAGTTTGTAGTAGTCATGAATAAATCAAGTGACAAACGCACTTATGTCACTGTCACTGACATTCAAAGATATTAGTTCAATTCATAAAGATAATGATAATAAGGTCAAAGTAATAAGTCGCCTACGCATGCACGATGTTCATATTTAGTAGTCAACTGTTTCGTCTCGAGAACTAGCGGTACGGCACGGCACTAGATATCGACATTATTCTTCTTCGTCGATGGCAAAGAAAGAAAGAAAGAAAAATATTTTATTTGGGACACGCACAGGAAATACAAACAGTCTAATGGACAATGTAAATGACGCAATGAATGCTGATGAACTGTCAAAATGAAACAAATTAGATGACTTCTCCCGCTCTGGGCGGAGCGCGAGGGCGTGTCAGACTTTTACTGACTAAACCCCACCCGTGTTTCTTCAGTTGCCTGTTGCCAAGGGTCCCGGTATCCCTTTCGGACTTTCCCGCAACCCTGGCAGCCTTTCGGACTTTCCCGCAACACTGGCAGAAACAAATTAGTCTTAATCGGTTACGAAAATAAGTTATGCAATTAAATAGCAGATGTATGAACGTAAACGAAGCAAAAGGAGAATCTATATGGATCGTAGCAGGCGGCGTTCTATAGTTTCTACCTACCCCATGGGAAAAAGAGTTGAGTTTGAAGAGGCATGAGTTTATGTATGTATGTGTAAAATTATCGACGTAAAGAAGAAATAACGATCGCGATTATTTTATTATGGCGCGTTGCCAATAGACTTTCTTTTTTTATAACCTTCACAATTTTTTTTAAGATAACATTTTTGCAACGTTTCCGTGTTGATTATTTATTGTGTTACTGTCTTTGTAGACAAGAAAAGTCGGAAATGTAGCTCGCATTAGATTTTCAAGGAAACAATATGCCAGCGAAATGACGTATGACAAAAGATGATTAAGATAAATCGACTAAAATCTAAATCAAAAGTCATTTATTAAAATTAGGCCGCAAATCAGCTTTTTTGAAACGTCAAAATTACCTACATAAGACAGTCCCCCAAAACGCCAGCCCTTCTTCACCAATTTATCTATGTATTACATCTTCATCAACCTAGATTTATATATGTATTACAAAAATCACTAATTAGTAGGTAAGTGATTTGATTTGTTTTTATTGCTGGAAAGAGGAAGTGGCGCAACAAACTCTCCAGTAACTATACTGCGCATAAAATCAGAAAACAACTACACATAAAAAGTTAACCACAAACAATAAAAACCGACTAGGAAATAATCGATTTAATAAATCGATACAGGCACGTCCCTACAACAATTGACAGCGAACGGAAGCGCCAATGAACTTGACGGGAAGCAGTCGTGGGTAATTTAAAAAAAGAATTCTTAATAGCGAGGTTAAAACCTCCTTGTTGATATTGACATCATTGGAGGGAATTTGTTTTTTTGGGCTGGCAAGGACTTTTATTTTTGATAAGGACACGGATAATGCGATAAAAGAAAGGAAGTGAATTTTATTACATTGTAATCAATAAAAAGGCACCAGTATTCTTGTACGTATAACGGTAATACGAGGCAGCTTTATATTATTAGCTAGCTGATCTGATGCCCGCAGCTTCGCCCGCGTGGATGTCGGTTATTATATACTAAAACCTTCCTCGAGAAACACTCTATCCATTGGTGAAAACAGCATGAAAATCGGTGCAGTCGTTTTTGAGTTTATCGCGAACAGGACGACAGAGAGACGCGGCGGAGGACTTTGTTTTATAATATGTAAGGATTATGTAGTTTTTAACCGGGTTCTTCAAAAAGGAGGAGGTTCTCAAGTCTTTTTTTTGTGTATTTTACGCGATTACTCCGCCAATTATGATTCGATTTTGATGATCCTTTTTTAGGGTTCCGTACCCAAAGGGTAAAACGGGACCCTATTACTAAGGCTCCGCTGTCTGTCTGTCACCAGGCTGTATCTCATGAACCGTGATAGCTAGACAGTTGAAATTTTCACAGATGATGTATATCTGTTGCCGCTGTATCAAAAAATACTAAAAACAAAAATAAAATAAATATTTAAGGGGGCTCCCATACAACAAACGTGATTTTTTTGCTCGATATTGAAAACGACAACAGGTAGACGCTTTAAATATTCACAGAATATTTAGTTACATATTCACTTTAAAAATAAATAATTGAATTAAAATAAAACAAATATTAAGGGAATGTAAAACGTGATTTTTTTGCCGTTTTTATAGATAATGGTACGGAACCCTTCGTGCGCGAGTCCGATTCGCACTTGGCCGGTTTTTTGTTTGGTAGGTCCTGCTTCAGAGGTGGTCCCAAATAAATTTTAATAACTTTCCTTGCGTAGTTTTTCAGTTAGCTTAGTTTTTTCAATACTTCTCTAATTGTCATCTCGGTAGTCAAATTCAACTTACTAGTATGAACCTAATTAACTTCGGTTAATTTCGGAACGAATAAAACCGTGACGTACATTGTATTAACATTATTTTCAACGAAACAAGGCCACGGATGACATTAGTTTCTGAAACTTGGCAACATTTCACGTAGTATGTTTTGTAGGCAAAGATTTATCGACATTCAGCCAGTGTTTGTAGCTACTGTAGCTATTGTGGTACTGTAACTGATAGTTAGGTACAGTCTGGTCATCAAGAGAATGCGTTTCCTCATCGGCCTAGCCTTTTCAACTATGTTCGGGTCGGCTTCCAGTCTAACCGGATGCAGCTAGTTGGATGCAGAAGTTTCTATCCGACACCGTGCTCGCTAGCGAAACAGCTGACTGACTGAGGGAGGGGTCGCGCTTGCGGCCGGTCAGGTCACGTCCCACGCCCCCCATCCGTGTTGAGACGCAAATTCGTTGCCATAGCGCATAGGCGAAAGGGTGAAATACTCTAGAAGTAAAAGGTAATTTTAAAAAAAAGTTGTACTTTACCATTGATTTCACGTTCTATAAATGACACCAAACCACTGGTTTCAAGGATAACGGTGTTTACCCTAACACCCTGTATTTAGTACTTAGAATAATAATTACCTACTATATTTTATTGCTAAGATTACCGCTGTATAGTACCTGAAAATAAACAGATTTGTTATTAATACACAATAAATATTGTTTTATATTAGTTACAATAAAATAAAATATAATAAATATGTGGTGCGTTACGTTGCACACTACCGTAAACAGCGATTATTCACACCAAAAATAAAATTCGTTTCCCAGCAATTATTTTTGTGCAATGTTCCTTAATTTGATGTACAGAATGCGTGATGGATCTTTTTACACCCTGTATAAAATACACAGATAAATTAATTTAAATTAAAATCTTTTCTTTCGGACCTTATAGCCATAAAAACCAGCTCTATTATTAGCATTTTTTATTGAATTATTTATAATTTCTTCTTATAATCTTTCAGGCGGAAAACAATAATTTATTGTTTCTGCATTTTTCATACTAGCATTCCTATCATACTTACTTATTATTATGAAAGAAATCATTAAACAATGGTTCAAAGCAATGCAAGATGAACACAAATGAAAATTAAATCGATATTTTATGATGTCCAATTATTGTGTGCAACAAAATCTGAAAAAAAATCTAAAACCATTGCTTGCTTGTTGAAACACAGAAATATATACAAAACATTTTTTTTTTTGTATTTTCTTAGTTTAATTTGGCATTTTAAGTCGTTGTTTGTTTTTTTTCAATTTAGAGTTTGACATTTGCACCTGCCAAATTAAATTAGTCTACAAGATTTAAAAAATCTCTAGTCTTTAGTACATAAACACTCAAACTCAAAGCATTTATTTCAATTAAACCATTTACAGGCACTTTTGAACTGTCACGGAGTCGGTCAGTCAGAAATATGAAGCTAGTTGCCCATTCCAAAGCGTAGTAGGTACCTACGGAGAAGAACGGGCAAGAAACTCCACGGACACTCTTTCATAATAAGTATTAATAACATACCTACAAGATAGCCCTTGAATCACTGAAGTCCACTTCCTACGCATTTACATAAATTATTTATGACTTCTACTAACACATTAACACATATACCTTCATTTAATATGCACGCAGTCGGTTAAAAATAAACTTCACGAAACTACTACGTAGATATCAATCCATAATTTCGAGACGACCACTACAGCCCGGCTAGCTCAGTCGGTAGAGCATGAGACTCTTAATCTCAGGGTCGTGGGTTCGAGCCCCACGTTGGGCGAAATCTTTTTGTCATTCTTTTTATTGAAGAAAAACATTTTCTTTTCTACAAAAGCTATTAATTTTTTATTTTTAAATGAGAAATCTCCTATAAACTGGTGTTTTTATGAAGAATACCTTGTGTTCATTGTCCCATGTTATTAAAAGGGTCAAGAAATCTGATATTATTGACTTGATTGAGTAACGGTGTGAAGATATGCGTTACAGTTGACTAAACTATTTGTCTTCGATTCGATGTCCATCTGTTGCAGAATATCATACAAACAAAACACACTCTTACTTCTATACAAATACGGTTTAATTTCTGAAAAGGCGGAGGCACAAAATCTTTGTTAGGGAAAAATAAAACCTATATTTAAGACATTAGGTTAATTTCTGATTTACATGATGTATTCTGGTCATTAAAACTAGTTCAAAAATCCTACTTATTTTCCAACAAATATGGTTGATTTTTAGATCAAACTGATGTCTTTTGGTCTGTCCGACAGTAGCGAGTTTTTCATTCAAAGCTAAAATCACTCTTGAACTTATAAAATAAGGTTGAATTTTGCTTACATTTATAAAATACACAGTTAAATTTAGTGTAGTCACATTGCAAGCGAGTTGCGGATGGAAATATTCATGAAATTCACAAAAATGGTGCCGAGAGCCAAAAATTCGGATGTTATGCATAATTTAAAGTTATTTTCGGGTCAAGACTTTGATATAAAAGTTTTGAGGAGCTCGTGGCAAAGTAATTAAAGCCGCACGGGTCGATCCGTCAGGTTAAGCTACGCTTGCCGGGGTTGGTTCGTGGATGGGTGACCATCTTAACATATCGAGACTCCTCCGTGCCTCGGAAAGCACGTTAAGCTGTTGGTCCCGGCTGTCATTCGTGGATCTTTGACAGTCGTTACGGGTCGTCAGAAGCCCGAAAATCTGACAACCAGTCTTACCAAGGGGTATCGTATTACCCAGTTACTGGGTTGTGGAGGTCAGATAGGCAGTCGCTCCATGTAAAGCACTGGTATTCAGCTGCATCCGGTTAGACTGGAAGCCGACCCCAATATAGTTGGAAAAAGGCTAGACAGATTGATTGACTTTGATATAAAAGTTTTAAGCATCTCTGAGACAAACATTATCAGAGGGCCTAGACAAGTGACAATCGCTTCGAAAGCGTTTCGTATTTCTACAACGACTTCCAACAGGATTGACATAAGCTTTTTGATAGCTTATGTCAGTCCTATACATTTTTTCTTTTTCCGTCATCGTTATCGCTGATAGAATGTCACTTTGTCTACGGCCTCAGAATTCATAGCCAATGTTTCATAGCTTTCTATAGTTACCAGGGGAGTGACTACGACGTATTAATTCCACCATTTTTCCAGTGTTAGTGACAGACGGAGCTATACAAGGCCGCTAGCACCATCCTTTTTTCGCAGTGGAATAATGATGGCATTAAAATACTTCATAGTACAGCCCCAGTTCTGTTTCCTGACCTTATCCCAATTTTGATACTCGGTCCCAAAAAGGTAACGACTATTTTTCTAGTTCATTCACGCACAGACTAAATCGCTGGGTTCAGAAGTTTGAAATTTTGCACAAGAGTTCCTAAGCCCTACCCTACCTCAGATTTTATCTCGCTCGCACCATACTACTCGCGGCCTGAGTGACAGCGAGACGGAGTGGGGTGCTGGTGGCTCTCAAGCCGCGAATAGTTTAGGTAATTGCTTTTTACGGTGAAAATAAGGGTAATGAGTAAAAAAAAACGTAAGGCCTGCTTTATAGTTAGTTGAAGTTTAGTTATTATGCAAAGTTCTATGATCTAATTTGAAGTATTTATTGAATACCAGCGGTTTATAGTTCGGTTTACAGGTAACTTTGGATTTTTTTTTCTATAATTTTATGTAATCTTGTTTCCGCCAATCATAGGACCTAGTCACCTAGCATCAATCCTCAACTTTAACATAAATATTTATTTCAAAATTAATGCTGCAGTATTTTCGGCATAACGGAGGATCATGCTAAGCAATTTGAGGTTAGGTAGGGCCTTCTTAACATCGAAAATGAGCACACATAGGAATGATTTTTGAAAATTCATACCCTAAAGGGGTTAAATCGGGATTAGATAAGAAGATAAGATATGATATTAAACTTACTTATTTAAAAGAAAGAAAGAAAAGAAAGGGAATTAAGCAATGATATTATATTAACAGATATGTTATACACTCACAAAACAACCGAAAAAGTGTTCCGCGCAGCAGCGGCACGCATACCCACGTTTCATTCATTTTACATTTCACTACAAGTAAAAACGTTACAATTGGAATGTTTTCGAGTCTTCAAAATTGCGCGCTTATAACATATCATTGGAATTAAAGTTCAATCTCGTTCAAAAATTATAATACCAACTAGCTGATGTACGCGCCTTCGCCCGCTTGACAAATTATATACTAAAACCTACTCGAGAACCATAATATCCATTGGTGAAAATAGCATGAAAATCGGTGCAGTAGTTTTTGAGTTTACGACAGACAGACGCGGCGGAGGACTTTGTTTTATATTATGCAAGATCATTGGTCTCATCCAATACTTCCGAATCTTCACGTTCGTCTTCAGATAAAATCTTGTAGTACATAAAAACATCAGTGACTTGCCAATTTTCGAAAAAAAGGTAGTCGACCGCCCTTCTTGCCATTGCACAGTCACAATAAAACAGTGACTCAAGAAAACAACTCGCCACATCCCACACATCAGAATATTTTACATCCTTTTCCAAGTTTCAGAGAAGGTACGAATATCGAGACAAAGAAATCGAGGAAGAATTTGAATATTTGATGACACAAACCTCCTAAAAAGTGCACTTACATGAAATTGCGTAGTCATACCGCAAACGCATAAAAAAGGAGGACGAAATTAGTTTAAAAGAAAAGGATATTTTGGTGGAGTAGCTCGTGGCTAAGTAATAACAGCCGTACGGGTCGATCCATCAGGTTAAGCTACGCTTGCCGGGGTTGGTCCGTGCATGGGTGACCATCTTTACATACCGAGACTCCTCCGTGCCTCGGAAAGCACGTTAAGCCGTTGGTCCCGGCTGTCATTTGTGGATCTTTAACAGTCGTTACGGGTCGTCAGAAGCTTGAAAGACTGACAAAAACCAGTCTTACCAAGGGGTATTGTATTACCCAGTTACTGGGTTGTGGAGGTCAGATAGGCAGTCGCTTCATGTAAAATACTGGTATTCAGCTGCATCCGGTTAGACTACAAGCCGACTCAAACATAGTTGAGAAAAGCTTAAGCAATTTTTTTTTAAAGATGTTTTTATGATGTTTAATTTTATAACATAAATTTTTGTCTATTTTTTCTTGTAAAACGCTAGGCAGATTGATTGATTTTTACACTAGTCTTTGATTTTCTTATTACTATACACTTTTCTACTAATTCCATGTCTCGCTAAGTCGCTACCCTCCAAGTAAATGAGATAGCACGACGAAACACAACCCCGCACTTTTCTCAAAGCAATCCTTTAATTAATTAAAGAAAAAGCCTTACTAAGAAAAACCGGTAAAAATCCTGGCAACGTTCCAGAATAACAAGACATCATCGTTATTCCTGAAAGAGTAACAATAAACCAATCTTTATTATATTTTCGTAGTGACAAATGAGGGTAGAACACAACTGTATAGTCTGCTTCGAAAGTATCTGGTGAAAATGTAAACAAATAGTTCACAAAAAGCGCGCACCCGTGGATGCTAATTTGTAGTTCGACTTACAAATTGAGTAGGTACTTTGATTTGATTATGTGAATATACGAAATTCTAATTTTAAGTCACCATTATAGATGTTTTTGGATGTTTCTGGGTTGTGGAGGTCAGAGCAGTCTCTTCATGTAAAATACTGGTATTCAGCTGGATCCGGTTAGAATGGAAGCCGACCCCAACATAGTTGGGAAAAGGATAAGCAATAAAAATAAAACAATGTTTTTATGATGGTTAATTTTATAACAACAATTTTTGTCTGTTTTTTCAATTATAATTTAATTGTTAATCAAACGATATTTGTTGAAAAAACTGGTAAGATAATGAAACCTTCTAAATATAGATTAATGTATTACATTAATAGTGATTGATTGCGTGAGAATTTATATAGGGTTTGTTTACACTTTCATCACATACTTTTGGAACAGATATTAGGGGTGACGTCACCGTCTAGGAGGGTGGCTAGGCGTCGTCTAGGAAGGTACCGGCGACGTCTAGGCGGGGTGGAGGGAGGGTAGCGACAACAAAGATCGCGTGAACTACTTTTGTGTTATAATTTTATGAATTTAGCCGTTATCGCAACGCAACCCCTTCTGATGGAGTGTTGGTTATAAAAGGTTATGATTATAATGTCAAAAGCTAATGGGCATTTATATTTAGATATATTTAGTAACCTATTCCGCTTGACTATTCTTCAAGAGTCATGAAAACCCTGTAAGAAATCGACACGTGTTTCACCTCTCAACGAGGCATCTTCAGGATGACGATTGACCCATTGCAAACCAGAACGCGACGTGTTTTTTATGCAGTAAAGGGATAAGTTTAAAGGCTGTCCATCCAATGTTGCGTACTATAGGAATTTGGAACGAAGTTCTATAACGCCGCTTGCTGTAGGACTTGCCAAGTAAACATCTTCACGCAAAAGAGGTTCTTTACTAGATACTTGTATGCCCCCTCCATGACACACTGTGAATTTGGTTAAAAATAAAATCCAAGATGGCGGCTCCAATGCGAAAATTTTCAAGTTTTTAAGTTATGATAAGATAAGATTTATTTATTGTTTGTCACAGGTGGAAATTCAGCTCTTAAAATTAGTATTATAACAAAGTATCACTGTAACATACCCATGGGGTGTACAATCTTTAATATTTACAATTTTAGTTATGTGTATCGTTTTGGTGAGGTCAAAATGTGAATCCAAGATGAAAGTCACGAATCATATAACTCAATACCACACTGCCCAAGGGACATAAGTACCAAACTTACATGCTAAAGTGAACCCTCAGTGCCTCCCCTAAACCTGAATAATAAATGCCTCAAGCACCCTTCTTCATAGATTTCCCATAAGGGTGAAGTCTGCGTCCATAACCAAGATATTGACAGTATTTTAACTTAAGTTGAATGAGAATGACCTACATTTTTGAGAGCCTTATTGCCTATCGCATGCCTATCGAAGTAAAATAGCGAGCAGTGGTGGCCCAGGGGAGCTCGTGGCTAAGTAATAACAGCGCTACGCTTGCCGGGGTTGGTCCGTGGATGGGTGACCATCTTTACATACCGAGACTCCTCCGTACCTCGGAAAGCACGTTAAGCCGTTGGTCCCGGCTGTCATTCGTAGATCTTTGACAGTATTTACGGGTCGTCCGCCGCCCGAAAGTCTGACAACCAGTCTTGCCAAGGGGTATCGTATTACCCAGTTACTGGGTTGTGCAGGTCAGATAGGCAGTCGCTCCATATAAAACACTGGTATTCAGCTGCATCCGGTTAGACTGGAAGCCGACCCAACGTAGTTTGGAAATGGCTGGGCAGATGATGAAAGGGGCGGACAACGACTAACGCCGCGCCGGTAGCACACCTCCGCCGCGAAATCAGAGCAGCGAAACTGCAGTAGCTCAATTGTACTGACTCGCGTCATGATCAGCGCACACCGAACTGAAAAATGCTCGCGTATGGTTTGGATGTGTATTTAATTTTCTAATGTATGGAATTGCCATAAGATACATTTTTCAGAAGGTAGTCTCAGAAAATGCTCTGCTTTTGGTGTGCGCTGACGCATACGCGAATCCTATTAGAGTAACGATACATGACGCGAGTCAGTACAATTTGAACTACTGCAGTTTCGCTGCTCTGGTTTCGCGGTGGAGATGTGCTACCGGCGTAAAGTAAATTAATTAATAGCCCATGACAAAACACTGCTTTAAATAGGTACTACGAACAAAGAGGATGGTTGACCTAAATCAGAATTCACCATAATTTAATTCGCTGTCGGTACAAAAATATAAAATGAGACATCTAACTTGAAGAGGGGAGGCGCCATGGATTTATTATAGCGTTTCACTGGAATTTGTGACGCATCATACTTGAAAAGGAAGAAATACAACTATTTTCTTTATGTGCCTCGGGAATCATCGCATTTCCGAATACAAACGAATGCTAATTTCTATGCTCATCAATTATTAGATTTATCGTGTATAATAATTTGAATTCAGAACTAAGTACTTCATTATTCGTTTGTTTTAAATTCCGTTTGAAAAAATTATCCTAAAAATTAATTAATTAAAATTATCCTCCCATTTTTAAACTAAATTACATTAAGTTAAGAGAGTAGTAACAACTCCAACACTTCCAAGTCGATTGAGAGCGTCCAGTCTGCACCAACTGCAAAGTGCAATTGATAGAAATCCGACGACTGACGAAACACGAAGTTTGCCGAGGGACATTAGGAAAAAAGTGGTTCTTTATATTATACCGAAACCCCACGATCCGCGATTTTGCGGACGGGAAGTGAGAAGGTGTACGTGCGGGGAATATTGCAGACGGACACGCACGGCAGACGACCACAGACCGCCACGCACCGCGCACCGAGGAACTTCCGATGTCTGCGATACCCCGCACCTTCCCACGGTCGAAAAATCGCAAAATCGCGGATCGTGGGATTTCGGTATTAGAAGGATATTATTGACCAAGTTCGTATTCTAAGAATTTGTCCCGAAAATGAAGATAGTTTTACAGGCGAATATCTTTACAATACATCGAGCTATGGGGGAGCCATGAATGGCGTTTTCTTAGTATGTGTGACGCATCAAACTTTAAAAGAAAAATAAATCGAATAGAATGATACTATTAAGGAAGCACCCTACCTCGGATTTTATCCCGCTCGCACCATACTACTCGCGACCTGAGTGAGAACGAGACGGAGTGGGGCGCTAGCGGCTCTAAAGCGTCGAAAAGTTTAGGTAATTGCTTTTTACGTTGAAAATAATGGTAATTAAAAAAAAATGACACACATAAGACCTGCTTTATAGTTAGTTTAGTTATCATGCAAAGTTTTATGATCTAATTTGAAGTATTTTTTGAATAACAGCGGTTTATAGTTCTGCTTAGAGGTAACTTTGGATTTTTTTCCTATCGAGAAAATTTTATGTACTTAGTCGCATTTTGGCCAAAGATAGGGCCTAGCATAACTCCTCAACATTAACATATGTATATATACATTTATTTCAAAATTAATGCTGCAGTATTTTCGGCATAACAGAGGATCATGCTAAGCAATTTGAGGTAGGGTACGCCCTTAAAAGAAAAATAAGTCAAATAGAATGACACTATTAATCACGTCTATTTCCCTGGAATTTGTCTCAAATATGAAGATGGTTTTACAGGAAAGGCATATCGAGTAAAAGGCTCCATGAATAGGTACATAATATATTATGGTGTTTGCCTAGAAATGTGTGACGCACACCATAATTGAAAGGGAAAATTAATAGCATAGAGCGCTCAGACCCCACGGGGCGATCCAACAAGGTAAGCTACGCTTGCCGTGGTTGGTCCATGGATGGGTACCCATCTTTACATATCGAGACTCCTCCGTGCCTCGGAAAGCACATATAGCCGTTGGTCCCGGCTGTAATTTGTGAATCTTCGACAGTCGTTACGGGTCGCCAGAAACCCGAAAGTCTGAGAACCAGTCTTGTCAAGGGGTATTCGTTTTACCCAGTTACTGGGTTGTGGAGGTCAGATAGGCAGTCGCTCCATATGAAATACTGGTATTCAGCTGCATCCTGTTAGACTGGAAGCCGGGTCGGCTTCCAGTCTAACCACGGCAACATAGTTGGGAATGGGAAATTGACTTCGTACTATTGAATAGTCTTTCGAGTTACAATTAACGAGGTATTCCACGAAGCACACCCAAACGAACGCCACCCAGAGGAAGCACACCTAAAGTATTCCACTTAGCACACCCGTAGGTGGCCTTCCAATAAAAATTTTAAATAATTAATTTTATATTCCACGAAGCACACCTACGAATATCACTCGCATAGTGCGGGCACTAAGAAATAAAAATGTCGATAGAAGAAAATATTTATTATTTATTAAGACTACCTTCAGTTTCTAACGTCATTTAGTTTCGATATATTAATGTGATACAATACTTGTCATTTTTATAATCTTACTATTTAAAATCACAGATTATTTCTTAATTACCTTTATGGAAAACTGTTTATTAGTCTAAGTTTTATTGCATAATTATGAAACAATCTGTGATTTAGTAGACTATTTATATTATTCGTTAAACATGTAGCTCTAAGAAAACTTCAAAATAGATCTCTATGGAAAACTATATTTTTAATGTTTATGTTTATAAGTCCAAGTTTTATTGCATAATTATGAAACAATCTGTGATTTTTTTATGTTAAAGTAGAGTATTTTTATTATTCGCTAAACATGTAGCTATAAGAAAACTTCAAAATAGGTTTCTATGGCATACTGTATGTAATGTTTTGATTATTAGTCCAAGTTTTATTGCATAACTAGCTGACCCGCCACGACTTCGTTCGTGTGGTATCTTACACCTACCCAGCGATACCACCAATCAAACCACTCTAGTTGCAAGTTGCAATCCACGAAACCATGGTTAATCTTACTCTAGTTGATTCATAATGTCCTAGTACTCAATATTTTAAAACAGAAATAATGGTTAATGTAACTCTAATTCTAGTTGAGTCATGATGTTCTCAGTGGCGAAGGGTGATTTTTCGGGGGTGGGAACCCGGAGCAAAAAAAAAAGAAAAAAAAAAAAACTACTGACGAATTGAGAACCTCCTCCTTTTTGAAGAAGTCGGTTAATAATACTTGTTATGATGTCACTTCGGACCTTCCTTGTGGCCGCGAAAACCTACTTCTTGTTTGTTTACCTAACAAAAGAACGGTGTCAATAAACCGTTTCATTAAATTCCTATTTTGATGTACTTTTCTCAAACTTATTTATAAACTCACATTCAAAAAGCCCGCTTTCACAAACCACGCACACTCACACAGTTCAACAAGTGATTTCAACCGCACTACCGCAGATCTATACTAAGCTCCTACGCTCCTAATAGCGCAACGCCATCTAACGAAAATATCAGAAAAGCAATGCATTTTGTCAGTACAAGAACGAGATATCTCCATTCAAAAAATTCACAAATAATTAAACAGAGGGCGCGTTTAACGAGAAATTTTTAGGGAGTGGCATTTTACAATTCAGAGTTTTCGCTCACGGCCACTAGAGGGAATTGGTCGCGCGGGTGTAGAGCTTCAAACGAATTAGCGAAAAATCGTCAGATTATGAATGTAAAAACCCCTTTATTACATAAACTACTAGAATCTGAGAAAAGTAAACAAGGGAAACAATACATTTTATTTTATTTACAACTGCCAGTCAGCTATTCATATTTATCGTAAAGGGAAACATTAGAATGTTTGAAAAAACTATCACGTCGTTTGTAATTTATACTTATATCTGAGCGAGCACGGCCTAATTATGTGTTTCTTAATTTCAAAACTTAACCTTGGAAAGCATGTTTCCTCACAAAGAAAATAATCCTAAACAACAATGTATAAGCTACCACTAAGCTACCAGACGGGCCGCACGCGGGCCAAAAGACATTGTAGTTAATTAGAAAGTCCTTGACGAATTATTGCCGCCATCCTAATCCTACTGATAGTACTAATAACTTTTCAAATCTATTAAGAAATTTCAACTTATTAACTATCTACTTACCCCAAATACATAATTACAACGTACACTTTCACTAAAGTCAAAACACTTTAATCACTGTTTTAAACCAACAAACTAATACTACTACTACGATTCTCGTACTGATAAACTAATGTATTCAATAAATAATACGAACAAAATGCAAATTAACTGCAAGTGTAAACAAATTATAATGCGATTACGTCAAACAGCAACCACACAATAGCGTCCTGTCCGAACTCCGAGCCGAACGCATTACGAAATTCAACGAAAACTACCGAACCGATATCGCGGCATCTCGTTCACGCGAACGCAAGTTTAGATCGCTTTAGGTACAATAACTCGTATTTGACCGGCTTGCTCGAAGCGTATAAAACCGGGGTGTCACGTGACCGAAGTGACGTCATGACGCCTTGATTTTTGAAGGAGCGATAAGCCAGCCGCGCCGCCGAGTTATTTTAGAGAATTTTTTTTTGCTGTTGGGAGACAACAAAGACAAAACATTGAATGTAGGCGTTTTGTATAGTTTTAATTATATGGTGTATTAAATACCTATAGTGTGATTACTTAAAAGGCATTTTAAACACTACTGACTGTGTCATTTTTCAATGACGATAGAGTGGTTTTGTTTCGAATTCCAGAAGGGAAGCCGATAGGAATCGGGTTGTACGGTAGCTGCGGCCCTGTGTCCTAGTACTCAATTTTAAAACAGAAACCATGGTTCATGTAATTCTAGCCAGCCATTCACCCCTACCTACTCTACGAACGGGATAAAAAGTATCCTATGATCGTCTCCTGGTTCTAAGCTACCAAATTTTCAGCCAAATCGGTCCAGCCATCCTCGAGTTATAAATAGTGTAACTAACACGACTTTCATTTATATATAATAATATAGAATAAGAAACAATCTGTGATTTTTTATGTTAAAGTAGAGTATTTTTATTATTCGTTAAACATGTAACTATACGAATAAACTTTAAAATAGGTCTCTATGGAAAACTGTATTTACAATGTTTTTGATTATTAGCCAAGTTTTGTTTGCATAATTATAACACAAACTGTGATTTTACTAAGAGAACAAAAAAAAAGAAAATACCAGAAAAATTATAAAAAGAAAAAATAATGTTTTTTTTGGAAAGGTAATTAAGAAATAATCTGTGATTTTAAACAGTAAGATTATAAAAATGACAAGTATTGTATCACATTATTATATAGAAACTAAATGACGTTAGAAACTGAAGGTAGTCTTAATAAATAATAAATATTTTCTTCTATCGACATTTTTATTTCTTAGTCCCCGCACTATGCGAGTGATATTCGTAGGTGTGCTTCGTGGAATATAAAATTAATTATTTAAAATTTTTATTGGAAGGCCACCTACGGGTGTGCTAAGTGGAATACTTTAGGTGTGCTTCGTCTGGGTGGCGTTCGTTTGGGTATGCTTCGTGGAATACCTCCAATTAACCACTTCAAAATTACTAGGTACCAACCTCAACTCAAACTCAAAGCATTTATTACGATTTAAACCATTTACAGGCACTTCTGAATATGCAATAATAATATTCTTATGCATGTGATTCAAATATGGGTCAAATATTTTTTTCTATAAACTATGTTACTTCAGAATTATGCCTCCATCAATATTTTTGAATAAAATTTCTTTTTGAGCGAGAAATTAATTTTTAAAAAGTCCCAAAAAACTGTGGGTAATTCAAATACTTGAAAAGGCTAAGAGCGGATGTGACGTAACAATCCGGAATAACAATCAAAATGTCAATGTCAAGTCAATCAACAAGTGTCAAGTCAATGTCAAACGCTCATAGAAAAAGGAGTTTTTGACGTTGACTTGACAGTTGCTTGTCTGTTTTCACGAACTGTGACGTCACCACACCAAGCGCGCCAAATGGAGGGCGTTTAAATAGCCTGGATCGGTTGGATATTTTTAAACATTTTTTTAACTACTTTAAATTGCTTTTTTGCCGTCGAATTTTTTTTAACTATTATTTGACGATGTAAACTATCGAATAAAAATATTAAAAAAATACATGCATATTCCCTATTGTCAAGGAGTCGGTCAGTCAGAAATATGAAGCTAGTTGCCCATTCTAAAGCGTAGTAGGTACCTATGGAGAAGAACGGGCAAGAAACTCCAGGAATACTCTTTTAAATAAATATACCTTGAACATACCCGTGATAATAGGCAAATGGTTTTCTTAGCCTGCAAATATATTGTTTCGAGCAACCGCAGAACTTGCGGTCAACGATGCGGTTACAGAAATAACAATCGATTCACATTATGTGAATGTACTTGGTGCCTCTGCCTCATTCCATGAACCATGTAGTATTTTACTATTATCACTACAATATTATAAAACAAAGTCCTCCGCCGCGTCTGTTCGCGATAAACTCAAAAAATAATGCACCGTTTTTCATGCTGTTTTCACCAATGGCTAGAGTGGTTCTCGAGGAAGGTTTTTTCTCATTATGAAGCGATAAAAAGTTTTAGCCAGATAGAAATTGGAAATTTTCGGGATCAATTCAAAACTCAAACTAAAAAAAATCAAGGAATAAAAACTAAAACCCAACTACGACTTAAAAGGTATAAACAAGACACCACAGACAGACAAATTAAAAATCCGGAGTCACACGTGTTAATCAAACAGATTACGTGTGACTCCGGATTTTTAATTTGTCTGTCTGTGGTGTCTTGTTTTTACCTTTTAAGTCGTAGTTGGGTTTTAGTTTTTATTACTTGATTTTTTTTTAAATTCTTTTGGGGTATAATATATATATTTTTGAAATGTGCTCATTAAGCCCTTTCATTTGATACCCAACATGGTACGATTAAACCATTGTTTTTTTAAGTTCCTCACTTTATGTCCTCTAGAGGGCGCCATTTTTAATTTAATGTGCCTATAACCAGCGGACAATCACGACGCTTCTAACGATACCTCATTTGTCAAATTGTGATAAGTGGTTTGGAATATAGGAGGGAACAGATGAACATACATACATACCGGTCAAAATCATAACCCTCCTTTTTTCTTCGCCGTAGTCGGCTAAAAAGTATTTATTTCAATTAAATATTTGAATATTGTCGAGGAGTCGGTCCGTCAGAAAGAGGAAGCTAGTTGCCCATTCCAAAGCGTAGTAGGTTCCTATTGAGAAGAACAGGTAAGAAACTCCATGGACACTCTTTTAAATTATAAGTATTGTTACAAAATATTAGTTTACAAGTCGGAGACATTAAATATTTTAGCCCTCACCAAAAAAGGCGAAGAACGCAAGAAATATCATTCCATTTCTGAACCCTTCTGTCAAACTCAAGTTCCTAATCCATGTATTTCAAATTCAACCATCGTGCCACCTGCAAAATTTAGCATAATTCCCACTGCTGGGACACAGGCCTCCTCTCTGTGAGAGGGAGTGGGCTGTAATCCACCACGGGGGCCCAGTGCGGGTTGGTAGATGTCACATGTCTTCGAACTTCTTAGTTCTAGAACATGCCGGTTTCCTCACGATGTTTTCCTTCACCGTTTTGTGAGCAGTGGCGATGAAATAATTTACACAAAGTAAAGCGCCTGTCTGGGTTCGAACCCAAAGTTTAGCCTGCCAAAATTACGCAGTGCGTCAGTTGTATTCAGGTCAAGGTGAATCGAAACAACGTTGCAATACCAGCAATAAACCAGGGTTATGGAGACATCGCCTGTATGCAGTCAGTTGTGATTTTATAGCTATTCTAAAGGAGTTTTGTTTTTAACCGACTTCCAAAAGGGAGGAGGTTCTATGTTCAACTTTATTCTATAAGTAGAGGAGTTTTGTGGTTTAGCAAAGGGGTGTATCATAAATTAAAGTCGCTTTTCGTGTTAGTCTGTATGTCTGCGTTGTTCTTCTAAACCACGCAACAGATTTTGATTAGGTTTTCACTATCGTTTAGAGAATTTATTCCGGAAGGAAGGTATATAGTGTACGTTAATATTAAAGTTACTTAAGGGAGGCGCTAAGGTAACCCTCGAAATTCAAATTTTCTTACGTTTTTTACAATTTCCAGGGCAGGGTAGTGTCAGGTTGTATGTTGATCTAAATATTATTAGCGCTCGTAACAAATATGGATTTACAGAATAGGGAATATGCATGTATTTTTTTTTTTTTTTATTCGATAGTTTACATCGTCAAATAATAGTAAAAAAAAATTCGAAGGCAAAAAAGCAATTTAAAGTATTTAAAAAAAATGATATAAATATCCAACCGATCTGGGCTATTCAAACGCCCTCAATTTGGCGCGCTTGGTGTGGTGACGTCACAGTCCGTGAAAACAAACAAGCAACTGTCAAGTCAATGTCAAACACTCATTTTTGTAGGAGTGTTTGACAATGACTTGACACTTGTTGACTGACTTGACATTGACATTTTGATTGTGTTATCACGGATTGTTACGTCACATCCGCTCTTAGCTTTTCAAGTATTTGAATTACCAACAGTTTTTTGGCACTTTTTAAAAATTAATTTCTCGCTCATAAAGAAATTTTATTCAAAAATATTGATGGAGGCGTAATTCTGAAGTAATACTTGACCTTTATTTGAATCACATGCATATTCCCTATTGTAATCATTAGAATCAGCAATACAACTCCTTAAGTTAGACTTTTTACTGCCAAATGTCATGATTTTATGAAATAGTCATTCAATCCATACTAATATTGTAAATTCGAAAGCAAAGGCTCTTAAATACTGGCGCGATTCACCGCGTGACGCGACGCCGCCGCATTGTTCGCCGTGAAGTTTTCTCAGAAATTATTTTGTTAAAATCCGCGTCGCGCGGCGATTCGCGCCAGTATGTAAGAGCCTTAACTCTGTCTGTCTGTATGTTACCTTTTCACGCCTAAACCACTGAACGGATTTCGATAAAATTTGGCAAGGAGATAGATGGCATCCCGGGGAAGGACATAGGCTACTTTTTATCGACATATATTATTCGCGGGCGAAGCCGCGGGCGTAAGCTAGTACAAATATATGAACTTAGGGAGTTGTATTGCTGATTCCAATGTTTATAATTCTGTAAATCCATATTTGTTACGGTCGCGAATTGAATTGCGCGGGCAAACCTGAAGCCCCTTGTCAAGTCGTATAAACCGTGCGAAGCCGCGAGTCCGTAAGATATTAAATGTTCTGAGTTCTGAATGTGATAGTCTAACCTAGACACAAAAAAACCCTACCCACAATAAAACAAACACAGTACACACGGCTACACATCAAGCTATACATTTCCAGTTTATGCTGATCTCGCATTTTATAGGATTTCCGCACAATGCGAGGTCAGCTTATACTGGAAATGTATAGCTTGATGTGTAGCCGTGTGTACAACAACAAACAAGCTTGTTAGTCTAATTAGCACCAACCCTTGCTGCCTCATAGGGGTGTACCGAGGTCACAACTCACAGGGGCTCGGCTCCGAAGGTCAGAACTGTGAGTCAGAATGATGTAATATGTACAACACTTTCACTGTAGATAGCGGATGGCGGATACTTTTTAAGTGTGATGAATGAGTCAGTATTGGATTAAGGGGTATGCGCTAGGGTTGCCCGCGAAATTCAAATTTTCTTACGTTTTTTGCAATTTGCAGGTCAGTATCAAGTTGTATGTTGATCTAAATATTATTAGCAGCTTAACGTGCTTTCCGAGGCACGGAGGAGTCTCGGTATGTGAAAATGGTTACCCTTCCACGGACCAACCCCAGCAAGCGTAGCTTAACCTGATGGATCCACCCGAGTGGCTGTTATTACTTAGCCACGAGCTCCTGGTTTCTGCCTAAATCCAGGGGAAAAACGCATAGGGCGGCATCTACATCGCCACACAAAATCCTGCATCGCGCAATTAGAGTTTACCGCGCGATCGAGATATACAGGGTTATTGGTAAAACACCAGCAACCTCTTAAGGAGTCATTGTACTCATCATTATGAACAACTTTTACTATGGGAACAAATATGAAATCGCGAAAAAAAAAAACAGCAGTTCCGTACATTTTGAGGAGTTATGCGTTTATTACATAAATAAATAAATGTAGGGAACAGCTGTTTTATTTTTTTATTATTCTCACGGATATCTATGATTATTCTATTTTTTTGGTTGGTATATTGGCGTGTGCTAGCTGACATATGGCTAATAATTAGATATATGTTTTATGTTGCGTAATGTAAATGATTTTGCAAACTTTTGTATAGAATCAAATTTTTTTAACTGAACAGACAGCTGTGCTGCTGGGGAGTTTGTTGCGCCACTTCTTCTCCCCAGCTAAAGCACTAGGAAGTGGTGAAGGGTGGGCGTTTTGGAGGACTGTCTTATGTAATTTTGACGTTCGAAAAGTGCTGATTCTCAGCCTATTTTGAATAAATGACTTTTGATTTTGAGTACAATGACTCCTTAAGAGGTTGTTGGTGTTTTACTAATAACCCTATATACAAGATCTTTACATCAATCATTGGGTAGTTGCCCGCCAGACACAACACCCGTCTGGTCAGAGGATACTCCCTTTCTATAGAGGATGACTGAACTTTACACCCTGTCCCTCATACCTCTAAAAGTTGATTGAGCTGAAAAACCAAAGCATTTATCTATCCATGTAAGGCCACTGTCCCATAGTCGGAAGAAGAACTTCCCCACTGAACCAACTGGCAACACACGCACGCAAATAATAAAATGAAAGCAAAACAGTACTTATACGTTCCGTGCGTGCGATGCGATTATCTCTACATATAATTTATTATGAGCACCGTGGGAAGCCAGTTATGGGGATAATATTATGGTCGCCGGCAGCTATGGAGCAGGAGATTATTAGAATAATGACCGTGAATCCACTGTTGGTTCGTGGATGGGTTATCATTATTACCATGCATTATATAATATCGAGACCCCTCCGTGTGTCGGAAGCTGTTAGTCCCAGCTGTCATTCGAGGATCTTTGACAGTCGTTACGGGTCATCAGAAGTCCGAAAGTCTGATGCTACGGCTACACTTCGCGTTATCGCGAACTTTCCTTCGTGCGCTCTCTTTCGCACACCCCTAGATTACTCGCTGAGCAATAGAGAGCGCACGAAGGAAAAGTTCGCGATAACGCGAAGTGTAGCCGTAGCATGACAACCAATCTTACCAAGGGGTATCGTATTATCCAGTAATAACCAGTTACTGGGTTGTGGATGGTCAGATAGGCAGTCGCTCCATGTAAAATACTGGTATTCAGCTGCATCCGGTTAAACTGGAGGCCGACCCCGACATAGTTGGGATAAGGCTAGGCAGATTGATTGTGTTTCAGCAATTTTGATTTAATTATCAAGTTTATCAAGTAACATTAAAAGCACCTCCATACTGGTCTAGTTAGCACTGTACTCGCCTCACGTAGAGCTACACTTTCCACTTTCGTGCCCCGTTTACAGCCTGCGCACAGAATTGTGATCAATTGGTATCGTTTACTAACTACACTGTATTTCACTTTCCCGTCTATGATGGTGCGAATTTTGCGGTGAGAGTCATATAAATGTTTGGCTATTTCACCGTAAGATTGTGAGAACCGTTTGTTTATAATCTATCGTTATTATTTCCGTTAGATTATAAACTGATGAAAAATTGTGAACTGGGTGAAATGGGTTAGGTTAGAACTATGACCAAGAGCGCGCGAGCCGAGCGAGCGTAGGGAGGGGTGCAGCGGCAGCGCGCGAACCGGGCGAGCGTAGCGAGAGATTATAAACTGTCAAAATTAGAACTGCAACAAACGCTGTGTATATCTATGTGCATACAGTGTCAAAGTACGCTGAGATGCGCGGTGCTGCGCAGCGCGTGTACCTTATCGTGTAGTAAATAAATTCGATATTGTAACGGATTATAAAAAAGTGCGCTTCGCGTCTCGGTGTGAGTGTGAACTGACCCTAAAAAGACATAAACAAGAAATCACTGATAGACAAATTCAAAATCTGGAGTCACACGTGTTAGGGATAAATCAAACAGATTACGTGTGACTCAGAATTTTGAACTAGCAAATGTATGAAAAAAAAAAAGGTTTTTTTTTTTCACTCACAACTTGTATATGTTACAGTTAAAACTCGTTTTTCGTTAGAAGTCGTTTTCCCTAGTTAAAACTAGTTTTTACTAAATATCTTTGTTTAAACTAGAAATACCTAGTTAAAACTAGAATTTACCACTGATATATTTGATTTTCAGATAAAACTAGTTGTCACTCCGAGCTTTAGTTAAAACTAGCCTGGAGAAAGTAATTTGGGATTGAAAACAAGATAAACCTAGTTTTAAAAATATTTATTATAAAGATCTAGGACACAGAGTCATGTACTTACCTAATAACAATAATAATCTTACACTAAAGGGATATTTTAGGGAACATTGACATCAGAATCAGATTAAGGGATCTCCGTTGATTCTGGTTTTAAACTGGTTTTAACTGTAACATATACATATAAAATGTTTGTACTAGAAGTCTAGAACTCAGCTCTAAAAGATAGCTTTTAGTTTCACATAACGTTGACTTTACGATCGCTTCGATTCTCGAGAACATTTCCATTATCAAAATTTTGTTTTAGTGCGGTTAGTGGCAGAAGCTCAGGTGCGGTTCGGTCACGTGTTGAAATTAGTGCACTGAGTGGAATACTAACACTGCCTGCAAAACCTGATGCACTTGTCATGTTGTCATGGAAAGCATTCCAAGTCGTCATATTCTACGTATCCCATTCCTACTTGTGTTGTCAAGCAGCGTTAGTATCGTATCACATTACTGCACAGCGCACGTCATCAGGGTTTCATCGAAGCTTCACAATAGCACGCACATATACATACAGACATGTTGGAACATGGCCATGGAGTAGTGAGGAAATGGAGAAGTAAAGCTACGGTTTCCTAGAGCGGTGGCCGCCACATAGTGTCCGCAATTTACAGGCGCATAAAAAACTCACCGAAGCGTTTTTTATGAAAGTAAGTTGGTCTGCTTTCCTAGAGCGTTTTTGATACCGTGAAGTCAAACCCCGGTGCTATGGTTTTTATGACAGCAGCCGTCACTGCGGCCGTTATGTACCGGCCACCGGTCTTCTAGCTTCTAACTATGAAGCTATCTATCTAGCTAAGAATATAATGCTATCTTTCTAGCTATGAAGGACATGACCGCAATGGGACACTGTCGCGATATATTTTGAGCACATGGATCAGAAATAGATCTTTTAACATCGGATCATGTTTTTGTCAGAACATGATAATAGAGTACCAAAAAAGGATCAGCACCCTAATAGCGTAATACACGATCAATCACAATCTGAATCTGTTTGAAACAAATGTCTAATCCATTGCTTCATAAGTTCGGAAAAAAAAATCTTCCCAAAAACGTAAATAACGAAATGAATGTTGTTGAACTGTCAAAATGAAACAGATTAGTCTTAATCGGTTACGAAAATAAGTTACGCAAGGATTGGGTCAAAGTTGTATCAGATACAAGACCCCGGTACAAGTCCTGAAATTGATATATTGATAGTGCCAAAATGCGGACATAACTGAAACAATCTTATCTTATACTCATCCTTTATAGATGCAATGGAATACATTACAGGTCGTACGTGGATAAGATATACGAAGTACAGTGCGTTTAATAATGCTAACTGGGCATTTTTAATACGAGAAAATTGTCTAGGAGTGCCAACCAACGGTATGAGGGATTCTTAGAACTTCTCTAATGCACACAACTGTCACGACAACCTTACACTCACGTAAACACTCCATGTGCTCCCTCCTCCATGACTAGGCCACATGCCCACATAAACCCACAGACGTTACGTGAGCATAATGCTGACAAACTGTTACATTTACAATTAGTGCTCGCTTTGTGATGACTTCCTTTCGTGTCAGTTGCATCCTGAAAGTGTCAGTCCATTGTCTTGTTAGGATAAGTGGCAATTGACAATGAGACGACTATACAATGTTGGGTCTAGACTGGGGCGTCAAACATCAATGTATGGGCTTTGTTCAACTTTGAGTTAACTTCTGAAAAGTTGCGTAAGTGTTGGAAATCCGATGTAGAATATCGAGTTGTGATCAATCTGTCTAGCCTAAAGCCTTTTCCCATCGGACTTCTTATACCAATATCCCACGATCCGCGATTTGGCGGCCGGACACCGACGAGCCCGGACGACGGACGGTGGGAAGGTGTACGTGCGGGGTATCGCAGACATTGGAAGTTCCTCGGTGGCGGTCTGTGGTCGTCTGCCGTGCGTGTCCGTCTGCAATATTGCCGATCGTCGGTAATATCGTCGATAATCTTCTCGTATCTCTCTGGTAATTTGCACTATTCTATTCCGGAGGGGAGGCCCATATATTTAACTACAACAGCAATTAATGACGTGAGCACACTATAAATATCTGCCGTCCCGAAGTTCTCAGCGAGCTAGAGTACAAAGGGCTTATCTGTTGGCCCAATTGAGGTCAATTAGTACGTATCAACGAATAGATTAAAGAAATTTAGCGTGGGTAGTTTTATGCTGTTGAGTTTATTGTTTTATGTTGACTTCCTGGTGGAGAAAGGGCTTTTTTCTCAAACATGCTTGGAAATTCGAGCATTATTTTGACAACCTTCTTCGAGATAAATCGAAATTGCTGTACTGGTCAAAAACAAGTGACTAGCGGCCGGCAATATTACTATGAAAACTCATACCTGTCGTGTTATTTAAAAATGGAACGAACTTTTAACTTCAACACATGGCAACCAAGGATGTAACTTAACAAAGATTTTTTTTTTAATTCGATTTGGCTTGCAAATAGAACTATTTAAAGTAAGGAAGAAACAAATTAACATACTGGCGCGTGAAAAATTATCTATAAAATTATAATAATTAAAGTTATGTTTAGTTAGGTATTTTTCACTTTTTAGTGTATTTTTTAGGAAGTCGGTTGTTTTTTTTTGAAGTTTTTCTCAGTTTATCTTGGATATTACTCAAATTCATATTCAAATCCATTTATTCATCAAATATAAGCTAACAGTTTACACCAAATCGCTTTTAACTATGCTAATCCAACAAATTTACATTAAAAAATTTAATTAAAAAACTTAGACTGTAATTAAACTTCTTAGACTAAACAACTCAACAATTATTTCTTCATATTTAAATAAATATTTATACACATGTTTAGCGATTGTCCTTCGAGAGTCAAAAAATAAGTCTGCTTCAGGAATATATTTTAGAAAATCATTTATTAACTTAATTGCTCTAGCAGTGGGAGTGGTGTTGGTTCGGGGATTACTGTCATCGGTGAAGGAAAAACATCATCTGAAAACCTGGATTTACAGTTATAAAGTCTGTAATCGTTAACCCGTTTTGAGACTTCTCTGTATGAGAAGAGGTCTTTGCGCTACTGGTATAAAATCTGTCTATTCCCTTACGTACAAGGTGCCTACCACTACCGCTTTCAGTATTATTTAAATATTGCTTCAGTGTAGGAAAGAGATGAAGCTCTACAGCAGGCGTAGCATGAGCACCGTTTTGTCGACGGAAGAGAAGACAAAAATGACGTTTCCTTTAGACAGTACGACGGCAGCAAAGTAGAAAGACTAAACTGCACTTTTTACGAAATTCACTCTTTTACATAATTCGACTCAGAATTCTTTGTTTTGTCTTCACAACCTTAGACAAAAATGTCGGTTGTTAGTGTGATTTTGACAATAAGGATAGAAAACTTTCTTCCGAAATAGTCTACATATAAAAAGACGTAGACAAAGATCGTTAGAAATGAAAGACAAAATGACACATTGTAGAAGGATTTCTACGGTGGATGTCAAAAATGAAGAAACAAACTGTCACTTTGTATAGAAAAAGCTATGTCTATTCTTCGTAGAGATAGAAAGCCATGCTACGCCTGCAGGACGTATAGCTCCGTCTCTTACCCCCACGTAGTAAGATTAAAATAATACTGCTGGTGGTAGGCCCCAGTACAAGAATACACTAGTTAGCGTTAATAGAACCATTGTGAAGGACGTGCGCGTGAGTGGAATCCTAATTATTTCTCGCACGCACCTACGTCTTGAGTATCGGGGTATGCGGTCTAATAGAACAATGAATGCGTTGGAGACTAATGAGTTAATGAGTGTTAGGTACTCATCTTACAAATTGGTGTAGAACATCACGTCTATATTCTTCAAAGATGAAGGCACAACGATGTACCGTCATTTTGAAAGTTATACAGTATGTTAACTAACAAAGGGTGTTCCCGTTAGCCCGCAGTAGCGTCCATACATGCAAAAAAAAATTTTACCAAATCTGCCTAGCCTTTTCCCAACTATGTTGGGCTCGGCTTCCAGTCTAACCGGATGCAGCTGAATACCAGTATTTTACATGGAGCGACTGCCTATCTGACCTCCTCAACCCAGTAACTGGGTAATACGATACCCCTTGGTTAGACTGGTTGTCAGACTTTCGTGCTTCTGACGACTCGTAACAACTGTCAAAGATCCACAAATGACAGCCGGGACCAACGGCTTAACGCTGCACGGACCAACCCCGGCAAGCGTAGCTTAACCTGATGGATCGACCTGAGCGGCTGTTATTACTTAGCCACGAGCTCCTCCAATAAAATATATATGTATATATTTTTTAATATAAGTAGTGAAATATTCACAAAGCAATACCCCAATGGAACAAATAAAAAACCAAGACAGAGCGCTGCGAACAATACAGTGAAGCATGCCAAAACTACACCTCCGCTCTGTGCATACACGCATATACATAACACTCATGTGATACTATTATCAATTATTCGTGTTTTAATACCCCTTATTATATAACAGTTGCATAGATAACTATTATATTAGTTCAACTGTCATTAACGAGACACAATAGAATTTTAATTGTTATATATCTTAAAAGACTTCTCGACAGTCGGAAGGATAAATACACTTATGTTTAAAAACCACTTATACATATTAAGCGACAAAAATAAATTTTGGCTAAGTCATTTTTTATGTTTAGAAAACTATAAGTAATAAGGTTATTTTACTATTGGTAGTTGTCTATGATGGTCATTGTTAAAATACCAAGCAATTGATGAATATTTTAAATCATAGAAGTGACGAGGTTCTCTATTTGTGAGAAAAAAAAACGCCAATTTCATAGGTGGGGGGAACCTGGGAACCTGGGAACTCAATTCTCAATTCTTTATTGCGTACCATAATGTATACAGTTGGTGGGAAAAACAGTTACATCAGTCTCAATTATGGACCCTGTCGGGCACAGCATAGATAAAAGTAGGAGAGAGGAGGAAGAACGCTTGGCGTTTAATAAGTCAAACTATGAGTTTATACATGTATTTATTAAAAATATTAGTAATGTTGTAAACTAATTACTTTTAAAAATATTAATTATTGTTGTATATACTTATTATTAATTTTATTTATTATGTCAGTAATTTATTTATTATTAGTTTTATCAATTATTTAAGGTATTTAGTTATTATTATTTTTATTTACTACGTAAATAATTAATTATTATATTTTATTTTATTTAAAGTAACTTTAATTAATATTATTATCCTACAATGGCGAGTCATTTATTTCATATTTATAATTTATCATCTAAGTATTCGCCTATACTATAGTAGCATTTACTTTCAAGGAAGATTTTTAATTTATTAATAAATATATTATAATTATCTAAATTCTTAATTATTGCTGGTAACTTATTATAAATTTTTATGGACATGACAAACGTACTATCAGAGTGCATTTTTAATCGCGATGGTGGTAAGTTTAATCTGTTTTTGTGCCTTAGAACAATTTTCTTTTGTATGTCCTCTCTTTTTGTAAAGAAATCTGGGTATTTACGTACGAACTTACAAACTTCAAATATATACAAGCATGGTAGGGACAAGATCTTTAGTTCCTGAAAGTGGGGTTTACAGCTATCAGTGACTTCAATATTTACTAAGATCCTAATTAGTTTTTTTTGTAATGTAAGTAACGTGGGCGCGTCAGTACTGTTTCCCCATAAGATGATACCATATGTGAGCCATGCGTGGGCATACGCGTAGTACGTTACTAATGCTGTTTAAAACTCAATATAGCACGCATAACATCACTCCTGTTTTCCACTAAGGTTAGGCAGAGGTGTATATTACCTACACCTACATTTCGCCATTCAAGATTTCAGGAAGATGGTAGCGAGACTGATTGCCCATGAATTTCTGTTCAAGTAATCAGCTTAGTAGAATGAGCATAGACAAATTCCTAAATAATATCCCTCTTCCTTGTCTATGATATCATAGTCAATTTTGCTGTCAAGGCTCAAGGATAATTTCTGCTTATCCTAAGTACCAATCTAGAAATGACATCAGCTTAGACTAGCTTCCTAGTCATAACATCCATACTTACTTACTAATATTATAAATTCGAAAGTAACTCTGTCTGTCTGTCTGTCTGTACTCTTTCCTTTTCACGCCTAGACCACTGAACGGATTTCGAATTTGGCAAGGAGATAGATGGCATACCGGGGAAGGACATAGGCTATTTTTATCGACATACCACGCGCATAGAAGCTAGTTGTCATATAAACGACCAGTGTAAGCATCATCATCATCATCTGCCTAGCCCTTTCCCAATTTTGTTGGAGTCGGCTTCCAGTCTAATCGGATGCAGCTAAATACCAGTATTTTATATGGAGCGACTGCCTATCTGACCTCCACAACCCAGTAACTGGGTAATACACCTTGGTTACCAGACTGGTTGTCAGACTTTTGGGCTTCTGACGACCCGTAACGACCGTCAAAGATCCACGAATGACAGTCGGGTTTCCGAGACACGGAGGAGTCTCGATATGTAAAGATTAGCTTAACAGATGGATCGACCCGTGTGGCTGTTATTATTTAGCCAATGAAGAATAAGACCTCCTAACAAAAGTAGTTCATCATCATTTGCCTATTGGTAAAATGCTATCCCAACTTCCAGTGTATGCAGCTGAATACCAGTATATTACATGGAGCGACTGCCTAGCATAGCATAATCAGCCAAGAATGTTCACACTGCTGGGACACAGGACTCCTTTCTTCGAGAGGCAGTGGGCTATAAACTACCACGCGGGCCCAGTGCGGGTTGGTAGAAGTGACATGTTTTTTTTTTTTGCTTTCCTTCTCCTTCCCTCTCCTGGGCAAAGGCCTCCCTCCACTCCTTTCATCTTTCGCGAGCCCGCACGTCCTCTTTCCAGTTTTGATGGAACCTATCCAGCTCGTCCCACCATCTCCTACGTGGTCTGCCGCGATCCCGTCTGACTGGCTCAGGGCACCAGTTCCGCGCTATTTTGGCCCACAGTCTTCAGTCTTGTCACATGTCTTCGAATTTTTGTCCTATGATAGGTAATAGGTATATGGGATAGACGTAAAGTTGAATAAATAAGTAGTTTAGCTTACTATAATGACTTCACCTCAACATAATGTATGTAAATTGTTAATATATTCAATTCAAAACATCGTCGCACAATTGTACAATGGGTAATTAAAATGTTCTACACAAACTGCAGACAGTTATTTTACGATTGAATCTAGAAAGACTTGGTATATTTAACTCTTCGTTAGCTCCGTTTTATCAATACTTCAACGTCATCATAGGCAGCCTTCTTCCACCAACTGGTGAGATAGGCCTCCGCCTTTTTGTGCGCTACTATCACCATCTACCATCTCATACAGACAAGGCACGAGCATTGATCACCACACTGGCTCAAGACGGGTTGGCGATTTAATTTCTACATTACTTAATTTATATTGTTTACTAGCTGCCCCGCTCCGGCTTCGCACGGGTAGCACTAAGTACCTACCCTACCCCTACCCTACCTACCCTACCTGGCCTACCTACCCTATCTACCCTACCTACCCTACCTACCCTACCTACCCTACCTACGCTACCTACCCTACCTACCCTACCTACCCTATCTACCCTACCTACCCTACCTACCCTACCTACCCTACCTACCCTACCTACCCTACCTACCCTACCTACCCTATCTACCCTACCTACCCTACCTAAACTATCCTATCTCTCAAGTTGGATCGAACTGCACATGGTGTGCGAATTTTATTATAATCGGTTAAGTGGTTTAGGAGTCCATTGAGGACAAACATTGTGACACGAGATTTATATATATTAAGATTATTTTATTGAATTTAATTATTTTAATATTTTTTATCCATACTAATATTATAAATTCGAAAGTCATTCTTTCTGTACGTTACCTTTTCACGCCTCAACCACTGACTGGATTTCGACAAAATTTGGCAAGGAGATAGATGGCATCCTGGGGAAGGACATAGGCTACTTTTTATCGACATACGACGCGGGCGAAGCCGCGGGCGGAAGCTAGTACTATATAATATATATACTATACTAAGTATATTATATTTATATTATTTAATTTTTAATTGTTGTTTTTAATAGGTATTATTATAAATGTGAAAGTGAGTTTGTTTGTTTATTTATTACGCTCTCACGCTAAAACGGCTGAACGGATTTGGATGAAATTTTGCACATAGGTAGACCATGGCGTGGAGGACATAGGCTATTCATCCTGGATCGCAGACGAAGTCATCCAGGTTTCCTCACAATGTTTCACTTCACCGATATTTATAAGATAAACTTAGACTACTTAAGAAATTGAAAAAGTCACATTGGTACTTGCCCGGATTTGAACCCTCGTGCATGAGAGGTGAAACCACTGTGCCATCACGACGACATATATATCGCGCATACCCACCCAAGTCCTCGAAAACTTCTAGGTCAATACTCAAAACCTTCGCAAATTAGATACAGTTCCGAAAAATTAGCAGTCGCTGCTAATTTAAAATACCGTTACAACTCAAAACAGTTGTTTCACAATGTTAATTAATTACTACGGTAAATGTAACGTGATTACACAGAGTAGATATTCGTCAGAGACTAAACTTCAGAGACATAAACGCCGATGAAATTGTAAATTTCAATTTCTCAGGCATTCATTAGGTATCCAAAATATGAACATTCGGTTTTTTGCCGAACCTTCACACGAATCCAATCGGTTTTTTGCCTTTGTCAGAGATAAGGATTGTAAGATGAAAAGGACAGACATTTGTCAGTCACTGAAGTGTCCAAAGACACCTGCACTTTAGAGGATATAAAAAACGCCACTAATGCCGTGATTAATGTGGCCACCGAGCGGGCCTAAGTAGTTTGACAACGTACCATCGATACGAAAGAAGAAGTCAGCTGCTGTATGTTGATAACTAAACATATCATTAAATTAAAACCGACCGCGTCTGCATTCGGTTCGCAATCATAAAATGGCCCAGCGATTTATGTGCTCGGTGCGTCGGTAATAGGTCATACCGTGGCTAAAATATCATCCAGACAGACAGTGGCTGACTATCCAGGGTGCGACAAAAGGACATTAATCACCACTTTTCGACCGTTTTTTTTTCTATGTAGTAGATTGCGTGAAGTTTGGACTCTGTCAAAAATCTACTCTTTGGTTTTCTGAAAAATCGCAAATTTTACACTGTTCTACTAAACTCAATTAGAGTGAATTCGTTAGAGTAATGAAAACGAAAGTTTTAGAAATGAGAGCTTTTGAAACTAAACCAGATGAGCCTGAAACATTCACTGCTAATTTATATGGACCTGGAAAAGCGAAAGCGTTACGGTAGTCCGCGAAATTCAAAATTTCTTAGGTCTGTATCAGGTTGTATGTTGATCTAAATAAGATTCGTGGCCGTATCAAATAAAAATTGTATATCAAGTGAAAATTAAGCAACATTACGTAACCTCAACGTAATTCAAACGGTAGACGGTAGATGGCGCTAAAATAATAAATCACTTCAAGAGTGACGATGACGCGGGTTCCATGATTTTTGTTCAACCAAAAAGTGGTAAACGCGCCTTAAAGAAGTTTTCACTTATAAAAATCTCAACTATTCCAACTACACTTTGCCAGCCATAATATTCAACAGACCAAGCTCGACCAACAAGCCAGTCAATAAAATTATACAAGACATACAAGTTACAAATTGAATCATACCACTTATTTCATAAATATGACTAAAACAAGTATGCCACTAATAGCTGTACCTAATGTTGATTACTTTTGAGACTTGTTCAATGACATCACACAGAACCTATACTTTATCTAATGACTGAGGTATTTGACCTGAGGCCCTAGACAAAGTGACATTCTATCAGCGATAACGATGATGGACAAGGCAAAAATTTATAGGACTGACATATGCTATCGAAAAGCTTATGTCAATCCTGTTGGAAGTCATTGTAGAAATCGAAACATTTTGGAAGCGATTGTCACTTGTCTAGGGCCTCTGGGGGTCTAGACAAAATCCCTTTTCTGTACGCGTTAACGCCAACGGAAAGATCAAATTGTATGGAGTTGACAGAAGCAGTCACGTGACATCTCTAAAGCTAATGTCAACTCCATACAATTTGATCTTTCCGTTGGCGTTAACGCGTACAGAAAAGGGATTTTGTCTATAGCCTCTGGTCACTTAATATCATGCCAGTATTCCCTGAAGGGGTGGACAGAATGTACTTACAGTACATACAATCTACATTTCACCAGTTATGTTCATTTGTATTGAGTATTGACATCAACTTGGTACAAATCCCGAGTCTGGGCTGCTACTGAAATGCACTATTAAAATAAAATAATTGCATATTAGTATTGTTCATGAACCAATTCATTATTTTTAAGGCTTGGAGGAGGTTTTTGCCAAGGCTAGCAGACTGCAAAAGCATTATGACAATCTCAAATAAAATGTGGAGCACGGAAGGCTGATGATCTATCTACCTAGCCTTTTCCCAACTATGTTGGGGTCAGCTTCCAGTCTAACCAGATGCAGCTGAATGCCAGTATTTTACATGTTGCAACTGCCTCTCGGACGGCCACAACCCTGTAACTGGGTAATACAATACCCCTTGGTAAGACTGGTGGTCAGACTTTTGGGCTTCTGACAACACGGCAGGCTGATGATAATGTATGATAATTGGCTCATATATCATCATGCTGACTGCCTCATTGGTCTAATGGTCACAAGCGCTACTGCTGAGCATGAGGTCCTGGGTTCAATTCCCAGGTCAGGCAAATTGTTATTGGGTTTTTCTATCAGGAATTTCTCAGTAGCAGACTGGAATCTGGATTTGTGCCTGGTTGATGGCAATAGGTTCGCCCCCTATTACATAAGACTTAAACAGAACTGGCGAAGTGTAACCCTCTGCCTAACCCTTCAGGGAAACAAGTCATGATGTTATGTGATCTTCCTACCCTTGTCCCTTGTTACTTGGGTTCTGCGCAACACATTTTCTACTTACATTCTCCCCTGTCAACCATCACGCTATCATTCACTCCCTTTTGTTTCACAATCCATCCATCCTCTTTTCTTTCCATAACCAGTCAGTACAGTCGCTCCATGTCAAATACTGGTATTCAGCTGCATCCGGTTAGATTGGAAGCCGACCCCAACATAGTTGGGAAAGGCTGGGCAGATTGATAGATCCAATCAGTGAAACGTCTTAGGGGAATATAAACTATTTTACTAAATCATTTTGAGTTGAACATTTCAAGTACCTAATTATACTAATTATTTTTGTAATCTAATAATTATGCATTCATTGTGAATGGGTTGTTTGTCTAGCTTTGTCCACAAATCATGTGCTTTCTAATAGCTATAACTTAGGTTTAATATACATATAACTAACAATAGGCAAGCATACTCCATCGCTAGCCGAATCGTTGCCTTTCAACCACAGAGTACTTTTATATAAAGGCTTTCAACTGAGACAGTAGGTAATGAAACACTAGCATAGACAATGCAAAAAATACACTACACCACTGTGTTATGTAAACAAGGCATGTAGTTTAAAACAAAGTAGTAAAATGACTAAAAAAAAGCAAAGTAGAACAAACATGGCAGAAATGAGTCAATGGTTATTATTTTTATAAAATAAAATTAGAAATTGTATTTTTACCTTCAATGCGGGGGGTCAAAACTTTCTATGCGATCCATCCATGGTATTAAACATCGTTTAACATTTTTATTTGCACTAGCACACACAAATTAAGTAATTAATTATTATATTGATTACAACTTATAGAAAAAATATATCGTATTTTTTTTTTGTTTTTTTTTTTTACACTTCACTCACACTCACAGTAATCACGAGAAACAGCCAACAAGAAACGACACGAATAGAAAATGCACGTTTTGAGTTTTCAAAACAGGATGTAATCACGAAAACAATTTTCGAAGTTCGATTTATTATTTTCGCAGGAAAATAGGCTCACGAGTTTACCTTATCAGCGTTTATTCGCGTGATTAGGGTTTATTGGTTTTATCGCTACATAATTATGTATAGTTCTTTTTCCATAATTGTATACGTTAATATTGGTTGCTTTTATTTAAAAAAATTATCTGCGAACGAAAGAGATACACCCAGAAAAGTCAACAACCGTTTGACAGGTATTGGCACTTGGACTTTGGACGCGTCGCCATTTTTCGTAATGATTGCCAGTACATTTGTGAAAACTCCCATTTTTAATATTCAGAGAGAATTTTAAAACCTATATTTTCATAATACTTCATTTTAATTTAACGTACAATAATAAAAACTACTTGCTCTAGAGGACATAATAACGCATTATCATTCAGCTCTTTTTTAAATGTTCAAAATAATGCGCCATCTATCGAGATTTTTAAGAAACGTAGTTTACCAAGTGGTTCACTAGAGGACTCTCAACAAACGTTAAGTATTCACACACGAGATGGTGCTGTTTGGTTTTAGCGAAATACTACTTGGATCATTATTTATTTATTTATTTCGTTCTTTGAATTCCAAAGCGTTTTTTTTGTCTCATTAGCTCATGAAAGCTCATAAAATCAAAAAAGACGCTTTAGGAATTGTTATCATTTTAAAATGACTAATTTGACCTCTCTGGCATCATAATAAAGCTGGCTCTGGCTTCTGCTTGGTTAGCTTAATGACTGTGAGGCGCTATCTTTTTTTAAATAGATGGGTTGGTTTCGCCTTTTTTTTTGGCCCGAGGTCCCTTTGTTTTATTCTGAATCATTTTGTGGAATAAAACTACAGATGAAGTTTAGAGGATTATATTTTTGACTAGTTATACTATTTTCTAGGTACATTTAGCGAGCAAAAGCTTTCATCACCGTTTAATACTTATTTTTTAAGTATATTTTTGTAAACACACTTATAATCTAGTAATCATCATTAATCACTTCAGCCGAAAGACTGGTGGACATAGGCCTCGCCTACCCCAAGCACCACCACTTCGACTGGTTCGGTGTTTCTCGCATCCAACGGATTCCTGCGGCCTTCACCAGGTCGTTGGTCTATCTTGTAGGAGGCCTTCCAGCGCTACGTCTTCCGGTACGGTATGCGGTCGCCAATCCAGTACCTTTCAGCCCCAACGGCCATCTGTTCTGCTAACAATGTGTCCTGCCCACTGCAATTGCGGTTTGGCAATTCTTCGGGCTATGTTGAATCGAGTCATATTATTATTTACATAATAAAAAAATTGTAATATTTAATTATATATTATACAGGTACATTTCTTTGGTAAAAGATTATTAATTTACTACTAAAATGAGATCGTACAATTTCGGGTCAATAAACTTACAACGTCTTTAAGCATTCACAATCTCCCCCTTACAGTCGGGTAAATTCAGATAAAAATGGCAACCCAATACATTTTTTTTTATTACTCAATGGCCAACGCCATTAATTTTGAGGACTTCGTATCTTTTTCAACCCCGGGAAATATAAAACCTTTTTTGGCTAATTCTTCGTAAGTTACTTCGAACAAATCAACAAAGCCTGCTTTCTTGGCAACTGCTTGCGATGCTCCCGCCGTGAAGACTGTTGCTGTCACTCTGATGTTTAGCCCTTTGCACAATGGAATCCTGTAAAATGAGAAACGAACGGTTAGCATAAAGGCTAAGCATATACTGAGACGCAGGTGACGCAGGTTCCTGCCAGGGTTGCGGGAAAGTCCGAAAGGGATACATGGACCCATGGCAACAGGCAACTGAAGGAACACGGGTGGGTTTTAGTCAGTAAAAGTCTGACACGCCCTCCCGCTCCGCCCAGAGCGGGAGAAGTCATTTGATGATTTCGAAACCTCAAAAAAAAAAAGGTGACATAGGTCCACGCAGCGCATGAGCGCAGGACAGAGCAGATTTTGTAATGCATGAACGTACTGACAGCTGCGACGCAGGGATGTGCGACACAAACATGTTTACTTACACAACTGTTTTTGTTAAGAATCTCACCATAGCTTGCAACGATCACTAGAAAGTATTTAAAACTCTTTGGTTACTAAGTTTGTAATAATAAAAAAAAACGAAAATGTCACATCCACATAAAAAGGTGAGTATTTATGTTCCTTGGTCACATCACATCATAGTTTTTGACAGCCAAATATTTCGTATTTTTATTAGAAAGTTTTATTTAAATTATTTACATGCAAAATGGATAATGAGAAGGAGAACAAATGTATTTGCAACACGGTCGGTGTACTAGAGCAAATAACCGATGACGTGAAGAAACTACGAAAACAGGAGATACATGATATAAGACTGAACTTGTTCACGGAGAGAAACTCTGATGGAACTGGGTACCTCATTCTTCATGGAAAGGACATAGAAATGAGGTACAAACGTCGAATCCAAGACACAGATATTCGAGCAATTTGTAACTATGTCAAGCAATCCCCAAGACGAATCATTAAGCTAGACCTTAGCTACAATAACGTCACAGACAAAGGGTTCTTTAAACTCTTAAAAAAACTCCTAGTTAAGGGTCGATCTAGCATCATTAATTTAAACATCATGAATAATCGACTAACCCGACTATCGATTGAACAACTCGCAAAATATGCAAAGTTGATAAAACTGAGATATCTGAGGCTGAATGGAAATCGTTTTGGGTCAAAGGGCGGCGAACATTTCGCTAGATTCTTGATGAACAATACTTCTGTTCAATGCCTGGATATTGGAGAAACTAACCAAACTTTACCGAGCATTGCGCAGGTGGTTACAGCTTTAAGAATCGATCATGGAGCGAATACATCACTACGAGTATTCGATTTCAGTCGGGCCACACCGATGTTTAATCGATACCCGTACGAATCGAAATGGTTCGCGTACCATATCGAGTACTTATTGGAAAGAAACTCTAGCATTATCGAGTTACATTTACAAAAGAATCAATTTATAAGTCATGATATGGAATATTTTGCGAGAGGACTGAGAAAGAATACAACTCTTTTGTTCTTAGACTTGGCTTTTAACAGAATTGGGGACTATGGAATTGAATTATTAGCCAGATATCTAGCTGAAGGACCTCAATTACTTCTCCTAAACGTAGCAGGCAATGAAATAAACGACACCGGAGCCAGAGCACTAAGTTTCGGGTTGCCATTCTCAAAAATCCGCGCCCTTGACATAAGTCGCAACAAATTGACAGATAGTGGTGTGATTGACGTTTTGAATACGATAAAGAAACCGTTCTTTTTACGGTTTTTGAATATTTGGGGGAATAAAATTACTCATGATTCCTGTGTTGTTATCGAACGAATGTTGTTGAGTGGTGTGCTGTTTCAGCATACGATTGATGTTAAACTTTATCAGGTGGATGGGTTGTTATACGCGGCTTATTATCCTAACCCTGCTGACCGGAATAAACATAAGTATTATAACGAACTAAAGTATGACAATGTCCAGCCAATATGCCACATAAAAAGGAACGTTATTGGAGAGAAGAAAAAAGTCAAATTGGATTGCAAGCAGAGGCAAAAATTGGATAAAACTGATAAAGACCACTTTTGAATTTTATTATTAGTTACTTAGATTTTGTTTTTTTTTTTTATAAATCGTTAAGTTTTTTTTTAGGTATTTAAATATTTCGTGTCTTATTGTTTTGTTTTATTTACCTAATTGATAATAATGTTTTTTTCTTTGTTGTTTTTTTTTGTTTTCGTTTATTAAAATGATTGAAAATGCAGATTTATATTTTCTCCTTAACAGATAGGTTCAGCACAGGGATCAGCCGATCTACTCCATTAAAAAAAATTAAGTTATAGGGATGCAAGAAGTGCCAAAAAGTGTCGATGTATCGGTGAATTTTTCTGTTTTTATTTAATAATAATAAAAAAAATTAAAACCATAAGCTCAATTGGATTTGTTTTTATTCATACCGCCTTATTCATAAACGCCGCTTAAAGTTAAGTTATGTATTAGCAACTATTTAACCATACATTTTCGACGTTTATACGACTCTTTAACTTTAAGAAACGTTTATGAATAAGAGGGTATAAGTACTAGGAAAAAAATGTCTACTTTTTATGGCTCTGAATTCCAGCAATTTTAGCCAGTGGCGACAATGGTGTTGCTATTGAAATAATGATTATTGTTTTTGATACATTTTCGATATATCGAAATAATAGATATCGCCTGAAAATATCGATATTTTTTCTACAAGCCTAAAGTGAGGTGTCAATAGTGCCAATCAAGTGGAATGACAGCTCATTTCAAGCTCACTTCACCTACGTTTTCATGGTGAGATTTTTACAGGAACCGGCAGAACTAGATTAAACAATTTTACGAAACATTTAAGAAAAGTTTGCGGAGAAAACTTAGGTGCCAAAACGGTGAAGGAAAACATCGTGAGGAAACCGACGTGTCCTAGAACCAAAAATTCAAAGACATGTGACATCTACCAACCCGCACTGGGCCCGCGTGGTGGATTACAGCCCACTCCCTCTCACAGAGAGGAGGCCTGTGTCCCAGCAGCGGGAACATTATAGGCTGATTATGCTATGTAGGGTTCGCCTGCTATATTCTTCAATTCAAATATATATATTTTTTTAAGATAAAAAAAAAAAAAACTTTTACATTTTAGGTCTTTAACAAAAAAATACTCGCTTATTTCAGGTTATTTACATCCATTACCAAACATAAATTAACTTAAATCACATTACAGATTAAATAAAAATAATCATATCATTTAATCAATGAAAAAATAAATCAAAACTACAGGTTATTTTAACGATAAAGTATTTAATAATAAACATACCCTCCTCTACTCTATAAATAAAATAATAATAACAAATTAGAAGAACTATTAAAAATAATCACGCAAAGATAAATATCGGAGAAAGGCTATATCTACGCAATGTAGCAGTACTGCTAGCTACGCCGTAGCTGACGTCCTAGCTACGCCGTAGCAGACGTCCTTTCTATTGTATGTCGTAGCACTCGTAGCTATGATCCTTGCTAATGTGATTCTTGCTACGCCGTAGCTTTGGCCGTACTACGCAGTAACTTTGGCACTTACTACGCCATAGCAGTGGTCCTTGCTACGGCGTAGCAAGTACGTGTTTCGTTTGAAAAACCTTGCGCCTGCTTCGACATTATTTGTACGCCGTTGACGTCAAAACATTTTGTTGTACAATTACATCTGTATTTTTGTGTTTTCCTTAGAAACTATCTAGATTGATACTAATATTAGGTTATCCATACTAATATTATAAATTCGAAAGTAACGCTGTCCGTCTGTCTGTATGTTACCCTTTCACGCCTAAACCACTGAACGGATTTCGACAAAATTTGGCATGGAGATAAATGGCACCCTGGGGAAGGACAAAGGCTAGTTTTTATCGACATACCGCGCGGGCGAAGCCGCGGGCGGAAGCTAGTATTATATTATAAAGAGGTAAAGTTCGTATGTAGGGGATCTTCGCAACTGCTGATCCATTTCCGAAGATTGTTTCACCAATGAGAAGCTACAGTATTGCCGACTGTCATAGGGTATATTTTATTTTAAAACAAGAGGAGTTAAGTATTTAAACGATACAGCGTTATCAGCAAGCCTCGGATACCGGTAAAATTTTTAAACCGGTATCCGAACTTGACGCAAAAACCTTTATATTCGGTTTCGTTCGCATATATCGGTTTTTTTAAACCGGTATTTGGATAAGTATTACCGGTTTCAGATTTACCGGTTAATACTGTTATACTACTGTATACTTCAGTTTTTATTCATCGCGGCATCCTCGCAAGTAGTCACAAGTTGCAACAATTTTACCGAAATGTCGCTCGTCGAATAAACCGGCTAATAGGTTCAAATAAAGTTCTCTAAACATTCGCGTTGTTTAGAAAACTTCGAAGGAAAACCGAAATAAACCGGTATTGTTCAAAACCGGTTCCGAGGCTTGGTTATCAGAACCTCCAAATAACTCATCGGCACATTATTATTCGTAATCACAAAAGAATCCTACCACTCCAGAATGCTGCCTTACCAGAAACCTACTTATAAAACAATATTCAATAACCCAGAGCCAGCAAACACGTCCCGCATTCCGGGATAGATTCCCGATAAATTCCCCATTACCCCGGGACTAAAGAATCCGCCTGGCATCTGTAATAACGTCTGTAATTGGATGGCGGGCTTCAATAGAGATGTGCGCATCCCGGTTTTAATTATGTGCGGGATATTATCAAGGTAAATGGTAAATGATTTTATTTCTGTAAGAAGGTTTGTAGTTGTACGTCAATCACATTTTAAAAACTAGATGAGGTCAGCATTTCCTGTCTGCCTACTCTGAGAAGGAAGGCCGAAGCAAACTCAGAGGTCGCCGATAGGAAACGCCGACCTCATCTAGCTTATTTTTAATATGACGTATAAAAGTGATTCCAATATCCTAATTACAGAATAAACAATTTCATTTAATTTCATTTGTTAAATGGTTACCTGGCCAACAGCAGCTCCTTGCCAACCCCACATCCTCTCCACTTGGGGTCTACCACCAGCCCGTAAGCTGTCAGATACTTGTCCACTCCATACTTTTCGAAGATGTCCACTCCCTTGCTTACTAGGTCGACGGCCCCGAAGAGTTGGGCCCAGATCTTATCGTCCGTCTAGAAGAGGATGAAGGTTGTATAGGTACGAAAAGTAGGATTTTGAGGCATTTTTTTACGACTTGGGGGCCCTAAACCGGCCACATTAGTAATTCCTCTAAAAGCAGTTCATTTCCTGAATCCCAGCTGTCATTAGCAATTCCTCTAATTTGAAATAAAAGTAATTCATAATTTGTGGACCATATTACGAATCTCCATAGAAAACTGTCAAACAGATGAATTATTTCGTAATATGAATCGCACGCAGATCATATTATGAATTGTCAGTTTGTGACATTTTACGATGATTCATAATATTTTCCTATTATGATTCTGCCAAAAAGAACAGTTTTAAGCCGAGTACCCTAATTTCGTAACACACGTTCAAATACAATCTTTTTCATTTTGACAGTTCAACAACAATTCAAAAAATTCAAAACGGAATTCATAAATGGAAGTCCGTTTCGAAATATCGATTCGGAATATCGAAGGCAGCAAAATCAAAGATATCCGTTCGAAATGTTCTCCGATTCGAAATTTCGAAACAGAATTCCGTCTATATGTGGCCGGCCTTTTGTATGGAATTTGCCTTCGAAAATCCGAATCGATATTTCGAAACGGAATTCCGTATGAATGACCGGGAAAATCGAAATTATGAGCTCTTGCTTTCTAACGTACCTAACTGCTTATCAAATTGACATAGTAATGAGATCAAACTTAGGTTGCATACTGGATTATATTCGAACGCAATGTGAATTGTTACTGAATAAATAAATTGAAAAAAAAAAATTGAATAGAAACTAGGCCTTTTCCAATAAGTTTAACTAGGGTAAAAATCAGGCTCTACCAAAAACGCAGGGATAATAAAAACGATTACCTGAAACGGTTCTTCCTTAGCGTCCTTACATACAACAGTCAGCACATTCACCCCCACGATCTTCGGAGGCTGTTCATCATTGTCCTCAACGCAGACCAGCGACAGGTTCTCCTTGAGGGGGGTACGCCAGAGGTTCTGCAGTTCTTTGACAGCTGATGGGTAGTTCTGAATACCTGGGAAGACAGTTTATGATGAAAAACGTGGGAAAAGAGCTTGAATATTTTGATATTGCCTCGTTACTCGTGGTTGCAAGCGGGAATACTGAGATGGGATCTTGTATTGGCCGGGAGGAGCTCGTAGCTAAGTAATAACAGCTGCAATGGTTGACTGAAGGGTTAGCTACGCTTGCCGGTCCGTGGATGGGTGACCTTTACATACCCAGACTCCTCCGTGCCTCGGAAAGCACGTTAAGACCGGTCCCGGCTGTCATTCGTGGATCTTTGACAGTCGTTACGGGTCGTCAGAAGCCCGAAAGTCTGACAACCAGTCTTACCAAGGGGTATCGTGTTACTCAGTAACTTGGTTGTAGAGATTAGATAGGCAGTCGCTCCATGTAAAATACTGGTATTCAGCTGCATCCGGTTAGACTGGAAGCCGACCCCAATATAGTTGGGAAAAGGCTAAGCAGATTGATGAAGTGGATTAGACCTCTGTTTCAAACCGATTTTAATTCTAATTGATCGTGTATTACGGTTTAGTTTGTGAGGTAGTGAGTAAAAAAATCTTTTAAAAAAAAACAACAAACTTAAAAACACACTAGACTCGCGACAATCTAAGAAGTCCGTTTTGACAGCTATAAAAATGCTTTATGTAGCGATGAAAAAAAAATTGGTTTCTTATAAAGTGATTCTCGAGACATATCGATTGAACATACTTAGAGAGTTTGTAATCGACGACTTATCAACATTGCTTAAAACTGATTCTCAAGGCATAACGTTTTATTACATGTACGAGAACGAAACGTCAAAACGGACTTCTTAGATTGTCGCGAGTGTAGTTCAAAGTGGAAAATAACTTAAAAAATAGCTGAACTTTGGGCAATCGATATGCTGAGAGGACTCACCTATATACTTGCAAGGAGGTTCATCCCTCATAAAATACCGGGTCAGCAGTGCCATAGCGTCTTCATGGAGATCTGCTGTTAGGTCTTGAATTCGAAGAGTGCCTTTGTCTGTGGAAAACCGACGCCAGGTTGATGGGAAGGGAATGCTTGAAGGACGGATGAAAACCATCTGGAAAAGGGGTATTAGTATAGCATAAAGGGTGACATGTAATTTGATAGATAGCATACATGGTGAAATGTAATTTGATAGATAGCATACATGGTGACATGTAATTTGATAGATAGCATACATGGTGACATGTAATTTGATAGATAGCATACATGGTGACATGTAATTTGATAGATAGCACACATGGTGGCATGTAATTTGATAGATAGCATACATGGTGACATGTAATTTGATAGATAGCATACATGGTGACATGTAATTTGATAGATAGCATACATGGTGACATGTAATTTGATAGATAGCATACATGGTGACATGTAATTTGATAGATAGCATACATGGTGACATGTAATTTGATAGATAGCATACATGGTGACATGTAATTTGACAGATAGCACACATGGTGACATGTAATTTGATAGATAGCATACATGGTGACATGTAATTTGATTGATAGCATACATGGTGACATGTAATTTGATAGATAGCATACATGGTGACATGTAATTTGATAGATAGCATACATGGTGACATGTAATTTGATAGATAGCATACATGGTGACATGTAATTTGATAGATAGCACACATGGTGACATGTAATTTGATAGATAGCACACATGGTGACATGTAATTTGATAGATAGCATACATGGTGACATAATGTAATTTGATAGATAGCATACATGGTGACATGTAATTTGGGCAACTAGAATCAGTTCTATTTCTTTGTTTTTTTTGAGGTTCAAAAGTGCCTTGTATGTGAAATAAATTATTTGACTTTGACTTTGATGTTTTCTTTCCAGGACATGATAGTGTGACCCATTCCCATTTCATTTAGTGTTTCCAGTCATGATGTGCAGCTGCCGATTATTTATCTGATCCTCGTGATCTCATATTTTTTCTTAAATCTATTTTGTTTTTTTAATTTAATATTGCTGATTACTGTTATCTCTTTTTATGCGCGTGTTTCTGTGACAAATAAACCAATTCTTCTTTCTTTCTTTTCATTTGCAACAGTTAACCACCCCATAAAGCCTAGTTGAATTAATGGGATTCGAGAAAACTCAATTTTATCAACTCCACATTTTCCACAGCGCGCTCGCACAGGGCATACTTCTTGCAGGTCCTACAATCGGTCAGTTAAATTTTGTATGTATGTCCAACGTTATGTAGGACGTCTACGTTGATATACCCATTTGATCTATGTTTTATTTAGCTAAAAAAATACAAAAAAACTGGAAAATGACTTTAATTTCGGAAGTCGATGTCTTCTGTTTTTTCACCTCGTAGTGTTTTGTTTTGGAAGTTGGTTGTTTTTTTTTGTAAAAAAGTTTTAGTTTCACTTTTTAGCTGTCGTACCTACCTCATAAATTCGTATACAACTACTTGCTATGTAAACAACAGTGACAGGAAGTTTTAACATCATCAACACACACAAAGTGGATTAAAAACGTATTGAAGCTAACTCAAAAACTAGAAAAGCTTTGTTTATATGGGAACATCACGCGAGCTTCCTCTAAAAACAAAAAAAAAATTGAAACCGTTTTAAAATTGATGAAAATATCTATGAACAACAATATAAACAAAAAACTTTTACTTTACTACAAAAAAAAAACAACCGACTTCCAAAAAACGGATTTTTTTTCGGATGTCTTAGCTTTTCAATTTTCGTTTTTTTTCACCGACTTCCGAAATTAAAGTTATTTTTCCCTTTTTTTTTGTGTTTTTTTTGGAAGTCGGTTGTTTTTTTGATGTAAAAAGTTATCATTTCACTTTTTAGTTGTGGTACCTACCCTACACAAATTCGAATACCACTACCTGCTATGTAAATAACAGTGATGGAGTAAATTTAGATAAACAAGTGGAAAAAATACGTAATTATTGAAGCTAACTCAAAAACTACGCAAGCAAAGTTAATAAAATTTATATGGGTGGATATAAATTTTATTAACTTTGCTTGCGAGTATCCTCGGGAGTATACCCTTTCGAACTAAAAAAGAATTTTTTTAATCGTTTCGCAATTGGCGAAAATATAGATGAACATACACAAAAAAAATACATATATACGAACATAGAACCTCCTCCTTTTTGAAGAAGTCGGTTAAAAATTTAAAAGAGATCAACGCGCGAGGTACAACAATTTTTTTTTGTTTTCAAATTCGTATACACAAATAAACAAAAACACTTATAGACAAACATAGCACCATCTGCGAAAGCTTAGAAACTGTACTAACACTCACCGTTTTTACCGGATGTAGGTAAGTAAATAACTAAGTGTAATATATCAAACGGTAAGCAGGTTGTTTGTGCTTTCACCACGAAGAGCCGGGAGAGAGTGGCGCTCGCAAGGGATGATATCGGCTGGCGACACAGCGGGAGCGGGCGCAAGAATTTATTTATTAATATTTGATGAGAATTCCGGGTGAATTCTTATGAAAGGGAATTTTCTAGATAACTGTTTTTCGGGTGTATTAATGAGAGTTATGTTTTTGAATAGAACTGAATAATTTTTTGGGGGAAAAAATGGCTGAGAAGAAAGTACATAGACCGACTGAAGTAAATGCCATATGTACTTAAAAATAGCTTTCGAAAAGTTCGCAGAATGGAAATTGCTCACTCCAAAGTGTACAGAGACCCTAGACAAAGTGACATTCTATCAGCGATAACGATGATGGAAAAGGCAAAAATGTATAGGTCTGACATAAGCTATCGAAAAGCTTATGTCAATCCTGTTGAAAGTCGTTGTAGAAATACGAAACGCTTTGGAAGCGATTATCACTTGTCTAGGCCCTCTGGTATTCAGCTGCATCCGGTTAGACTGGAAGCCGACCCCAATGAAGTTAGTTAATTGATAAAGGCGTGACTTTGTGGAAATCCATTATAAAATACAATAGACGTAGATATATTTAGTAACCTATTCCGCTTAACTATTCTTCAAGAGTCATAAAAAGTCGCTTTCGAAGCGATTGTCACTTGTCTAGGCTCTCTAGGCTTTAGTTTTTTAAAGAGTGCATATTTACACCAAAATAAGATAACTGCATAGGTATATAGGTAGTATAACTATACAGGAATTGTTTTATTTCTTGAATTTCAGCATGACTGAATTGAGTTCCTCTGTGGTTGAGGATTCCTAGTGAAGCTCGCTTCAACCTTCAGCCTGATCATTATCCTTACCATCAGGTGAGATGCAGGCCAAGAGCATCCAGGATGTGGTTAAAAAAAAATGACGTAGAGGAAATAAATCATTCTACTTAAAAAGTGTGGCGAAGTTGTCAACAGCCTCGGACACCACGGCCTGTCTTGCAGCCGAAGTGCAGGTCGCTTAGCACGTCACGCTAACATTAATGACATCATCCGACGAGCTCTTGTCACCGTCGGCGTTCCAGCTGTATTAGAACCCAATGGCTTGGCACGCGACGATGGCAAAAGACCGGACGGCATGTCCTTATTTCCATGGAAGATGGGTAGGCCTTTAGTGTGGGACGCAACGTGTGTCGATACTCTTGCGCCATCTCATCTTCCTGGCTCGGCGTGCTGTGCTGGCGCCGCCGCTGCGGCTGCGGAAAACCTCAAGCGGCGAAAGTATAATAGCCTTATAGGCAATTATATTTTCGAGCCGTTTGGGGTTGAAACCCTAGGGCCGTGGGGTCCAAGTGCTCATAGTTTATTTAATGAAATCTCGAAACGGCTGTTTGACACTTCCCGCGACCCAAGGGCTGGCTTTTACCTTGGTCAGAGGCTAAGCATTGCCATTCAACGTGGCAATGCCGCCAGTCTCTTGGGTACACTACCAGCCGACAGCGATGCGGAGGAATTTTTCGACGCCATATTTTAGATATTAGTTGTTTATTTGTACAGTTAGTTTTATTTAATTTTATTTAATATTAGTTAGAAAATTGTTTAGTTATAGATATTATAAGTCTTTTGTAGCATTACAGAAAAGTGGTTACAAATAATGTTGATCGACGATTTTAGTTGGGATTGACTAACTGTGCTAGGACATGGCATAGGATTCACTTTTTTCCTTTAAATGTAGATAAGTATATTTCTATTCATGCAAATAAATATATATTCTATTCTAAGATCGTAAGCGGGACGATAAAGAAGAATGAGAAGTGTACCTATGTCTCAAGTGCTTACCCATGATATTTTAATTCCAAAATTGACTCACGAATTCAGATGCAGAGTCCATGTAAAAGTAGTCTCTCAACCAGTGTGCGAGAGCCTTATCCATCTCCACAAGTTGTAACAGTTTTATTAACTTCAGCTAACTCGCGTTGAGCGAGGTTTTAAAGTTTGCTGTTGTTGATTAACCGTAATAGTTTCCTCTTGCATTCAGCTGCTCCATATTGATCCGTTTCTGCGTACTACCTGCAAAATAACTTTTACATAAAGTTAAATTATTTTAGGTAATTAATTGTTAAAAATTATTGAGGTATGATAAAAGGCTTGATTTAAATGAACCAGACTGTTTTGCTCCTTTCAGGGTTTCGTACCCAAAGGGTAAAACGGCACCCTATTACTAAGACTCCGCTGTCTGTCCGTCTGTCCGTCTGTCACCAGGCTATATCTCATGAACCGTGATAGTTAGACAGTTGAAATGTTCACAAATGATGTATTTCTGTTGCCGCTATAACAACAAATACTAAAAAAACAGAATAAAATAAATATTTAAGGGGCTCCCATACAACGATCGTGATTTTTTTGCTCGATATTGAAAACGACAACAGGTAGACGCTTCAAATATTCACAGAATATTTAGTTATATATTAACTTTATAAATAATTAAATTAAAATAAAACAAATGTTTAAGGGGGGCTCCCATACAACAAACGTGATTTTTTTTGCCGTTTTTATAGATAATGGTACGGACTACGGAACCCTTCGTGCGCGAGTCCGATTCGCACTTGGCCGGTTTTTCTTTTGTTGAAACAGGAAATAGAGCAAATAACTCCCTTAAACTCTTCTAAATGCTTTGTAATGTTCATCGTACGTCATTGCTGACCATCACTGCACCGTAGGCTTCACCTGAGATAATATACCTAGTAAAACGTTTTTCAAGAAAAACGTTCTATCAAAATAATCAAGTACTTTGGGTGCCAGCTGTTCTAGAACCTTGGCTTGGCACGCGACGATGGGAAGAGACCAGATGGAATGACCATAATGCCTTGGAAGGCAGGTAGGTAGGCCTTTGGAGTGGGATGCAACGTGTGACGACACCCTTGCACCATCCCATCTTCCTAGCACGGCGGGCTGTGCTGGAGCTGCTGCTGCAGGTGCAGAAAACCACAAACGGCGCAAATACTCCAATCTTATCGGGACGTATAAGTTCGAGCAGTTTGGGGTTGAAACCATGGGGTCCGAGTGCCTACTTGGTTTTTCAAGACATCGCCAAGCGCTTGGTCGACTCTTCACGTAACCAGAGGGCTGACCTATTTTTTGGCCAAAGAATCAAAAAGTGCCCAAAAGGCTGGCAGCATTGCCACGTTGTATGGCAATGCTGCCAGCCTTTTGGGCACTTTTCCTGTTGACAGCGATGCAGACGAATTTTTTGATGAAAGAAAGAAAGAAAGAAAAATGCGTTTATGTCATGCGCATTGTCACACAAAAATACACCTTAAAACTAAAAAAAAAACAGAAAACAGTCATTACAATGCCAAAAAGGCCTCAGCTCAGCATACTTGATGCCTTTGATGCCTTTTGATAATTTTTCCTTGTACATAATTATTATTATAGATATTATAAGTCTTTAAGTTAAATAAATACACTGTATGTAACAAATAAATAAGTACTTTGGTAAATAATTATGTATCATTTATCAGTAAATAAATAAAAAATAAATAAAAAAAGTGTTTATTTCTCACCACAAGCCAAAAAAATTACAAACAATATTACACACAAGCAGTAACCAACGATTTTTGGTTGTGGATCGCTGGTGCCTGTGATAGGAAATAACACCTGTAATACAGGTCACCAGGTCCCCACCTGTTAAGAGGTTACACATTTGAAAGCTTACATCTGGTATCACAGCAAATAACAAAAGTTTCAAACAATTAGTAAGCTTATTAAAAAAGAGGCACAAGTAATATAAGTAAAACAAATTAAAAGTTAAAGTGTGTTTGAATGGTTTTTATGAGTGTAGGTGTGTGTGTGTGTGTGTGTGTGTGTGTGTGTGTGTGTGTTTTGGAGAGAGAGTTACTGAAAGAGTCTGATTAGACTAATACGTTAAAGAGAGCTTCTGTGGCAGTATATGTTTGGCTTTGTAGCCAAGCATTTAAAGCGATTTTACAATTATGTTTGTCATTTTACAATCATTTATCAGTAGGTAAACGATTTCCAAAAAATCCGGCCAAGTGCATATCGAACCACGCACAATGAAGGGTTCCGTAGTTGGGATGAATTTATCCAACAAACTTAACATTGTAGTTGAAAAACTTGTTCTCCCATACAAAATGTATGCCCTAAAAAAATATATTTTATACGATTTTATTTTAGATTAGAATATCTTTATTTTGCATAAAATATGGTACATAAAAGGTCTTAAATGTAAGAAGTCCCACATATTTTGCTTACTTATTCATTTCAGCATGCAAAAAATACCTTATAATAAAATAATACTTTAACAAAAAACAATTGTTGAGATTTAGATCAGGACATTGAGGTTAAAAGTCTAAATTACATTGGGTTATTTCTATTACTAGTGAGATCATAATTTAAGAATTCATCTATTGTATAGAACGCATTATAGTACAGTCATTTCTTGAGTTTGTATTTAAAGTAATTTAGTGGCAGCTCTCTGATCTGTTTGGGTATTTGGTTATAGATTTTGACAGACATATTGTAACAATTGTTCTGTAAAAGTGTGCTTTACATCTTGTGACCACCAGTCGGGTTAGATCTCTTGAAAGGAATTTTTTATTTTCTATGGCTTTAGTATAGCGCTCAGCGTGTTTTTTAACAAATACACCTACTTCTAATATATATAGACTAGGTAGAGTTAGTAATCCTAATTTCTTAAATAAAGGTCTACAAGATTCAAACGGTCCAACCCCACAGATTGCACTGACACATTTTTTTTGTGTGATAAAGACATTTTTAGCCTGAGAAGAATTATCCCATAAAAGAAGAACGTATCTAAGAAGACCGTATCTAAGAAGACCGTATCTAAGAAGACCGTATCTAAGAAGACCGTATCTAAGAAGACCGTATCTAAGAAGACCGTATCTAAGAAGACCGTATCTAAGAAGACCGTATCTAAGAAGACCGTATCTAAGAAGACCGTATCTAAGAAGACCGTATCTAAGAAGACCGTATCTAAGAACTGACCCGACGTAGCCATGGTACGCAGTCATAGCAGTTTTTTGACTTGACGACTTCTTAAGCTTTTTTAGAGCGAAGACAAATTTGTTTAGATTAGAGCATATGTGGTTTGTGTGTGCTTTCCAATTGCAATGTCTATCTAAGATAATACCTAAAAATTTTGTATCAAGTACTTCTTCAATTTTCGTGTTTTTATAGTATACGTCTACGGGTTTTATTTGAGAATGGTTATAATTAGAGAATTGTAAAATTTTAGTTTTAGAAATATTAGCTGTTAGATTGTTGTCCTTTAACCAGTTCATTATTGATTCTACAGTGTTGTTTAATGAATGTTCGTAGTTGCTAACCGAAATATCGTCCGCAAATAGAATGCACTCATGTGATGTCACTTGAGGAATGTCATTTATATAAATAAGGAAGAGAAGAGGGCCTAGTACACTTCCTTGGGGAACATAGAAACTTATTCGTTTTAAAAGTAGACCTGAATGGGGTAGACACAAGTTGATCATTTAATTTGTATATTTCGACACATTGTTTTCTATTGCTGAGGTAGCTTTTAATCCAATCGAGAGCTTTGCCTCGGATTCCATATAGCTCGCATTTACTAAGTAAGATTACCACTTTGTAGGCGTAATTTATATGTATACCCATACTAAATTACAGCTTCTTAGCACTAAGACTCTCTGAGCTAGGCCGCGGACAGAAAGACGGACAGACAGACAGACGGACATGGCGAAACTATAAGGGTTACTTGTTGACTATCTATGGAACCCTAACAACGAGCAGCCTCTCTATTTTTGTAAACTAATTGTTTAATAATAAATAAATCTCTCCTCCCTGTGTATCTCCAGCCTACAAGATGTCGTCACGGACTAATCCGAGGCCGCTAAACGTTATTTAATTTGACACCCAACGAGTCACGACATTTATAATCACGTACCGGAGTCGTGTCGTCGCCACTTTCTGAGTAGGGACGTTTGGCTAATACGACGTCCGGGAACGTTGGGTTAAGTAATCGGGTTTTAGACGTCTGAGGAACGTTTGGCTAATATAGGGTCATCATCTGCCTAGCCTTTTACCAAATATGTTGGGGTCGGCTTCCAGTCTAACCGGATGCACTTAAATACCAGTATTTTACATGGAGCGACTCCTATCTGACCTCCAAAACCCAGTAATTGGGTAATATGATATCCCTTGGCAAGACTGGCTGTCAGACTTTCGGGGTTCTGTCTGACGACCCGTAACGACTGTCAAAGATCCACAAATGACAGCCGGGACCAACGGTTTAACGTGCTTTCCGAGGCACGGAGGAGTATCGGTATGTAAAGATGGTCACCCATCCACAGATCAACCACGGCAAGCGTAATAGGGTATTTGTGAAAATTTTTTGGATGTTTTATTTTTTCCTTTTAGAAGTTATAAGCCAAAAACAGAAATAAGTCTAAAATGTCGAGGTTTTTCGAGCAACCACGCAGTTAGCACAGGTCTTTCAAAGCTGCAAACTTGGTTACACTATTGGCACAATATAAGTTGTATCTCATACACGAAATCTCGGGGTCATTGTACTCAGCAGTATTATGAAAATCGCGAAAAAAAACAGCTACATTTTGACGAGCTATGCGAACATAAATGTAGGGAACAGCTGATTTCTTTTTTCCTTATTTCAGGGTAGGCCCCATCGGGTGCGGTCCGAGAGACTGAATGATTTACGTACTTATCAAATAACCATTTCCCTAAAAATATTCCTCGGCACCAATGGTGACCCCCCCCCCCTAAATCTTGGGCTGCGACCGCGCCTGGGTCCCACAGTTAAAGATGTTCATATTGATGAGTACAATGACCCCTAGGCATTCCCTTAAGAGATTTTTGTGTATACAAAGATTACATTTATAAAAGTGAAAAATAACTTGCGGAAGTACAGTTTGAATTTCGGAAGTCGGTGTCTTTGGTTTTTTGCCACCGACTTCCGAAATTAAACTAATTTTTCACTTTGTAGTGTTTTGTTTTGGAAGTCCGTTTTTTTTTTTTTTGTAGTAGATACAATAAAAACTTTTGGTGACTATTAATGTCGTTTCGTAATCGTATCGTATACAAGAAAATTAACAAACAAATTCGGATGAGTCTATGTTTATGAATTATGCATGTCTCATTGTGTTACCATTTGCCTATAGACTCTATTGACTATTCCTATAACTTACTGACTGTTACAAGTTAATTAACGACTCGTAGATATTAATGTATGAGTTCCCTGTCAGTTTTTTTTTAAATAGCCTATAATGTGTCCCACTGCTGGGCAAAGTCCTCCCCTTTTCTGTGTCACGTAACTTGTTAGCCGTCGCGCGCATAACTACTCAATCGGTCGCGTGCATATGTCACGTTTTTTTTCGGAAAATCGGAAAGCGACCTCTGTCGGCACGATCACCGAACAGAAAGTTCGAACGATCGTGTATTCTCGCGACGCTTTGTGCGTTACCCTAGCAAAATTTTGTCTACAGTAGTCATTAAATCTTACCCCAGCAACAAATTAAAATTAAACAAAAAAAAACAACCGACTTCAAAAGTGAAAAATTACTTTAATTTCGGAAGTCGGTGGCAAAACACGAAAATTAAAAAGCAAAGACACCGACTTCCGAAATTAAAGTGTCTTTTTGAAGTCGGTTGTTTTTTTTTGTAAAAAGTTTTTATTTTTCACTTTTTAGTGGTGGTACCTACCCCACACAAGTTACTACCTGCTATGTAAATAACAGTGAAGGAGTCTAATAATTATATCGTCTACATAGACTGTGGGAAAAATACGTAATATTGAAGCTAGCTCAAAAACTACGCAAGCAAACTTAATAAAATTTATATGGGACCATCTCGGGAGTATACCCTTTCTGACTAAAAAAGAATTTTTAAAATCGGTTCACAAACGGCGGAGTAATCGGTGAACATACATGAAAAAAAAAAAAAAAAACAATCATCCGAACATAGTACCTCCTCCTTTTTCAAAGTCGGTAAAAATGCGCGTAACAATTACAGACACTGGCCAATTTGACAATGAAATTCTGAGCAAGCGTCACGTGTGTCACCGACGGCGAGCCGAGTAAGGTCGCGAACTTAAAGACCGCGTACTTTAAGTACGTCTATCACCCACTTAAGGTAATTGTAAATGACTATTTTCGCCATTATTTTGCACACCGCGACGCTCGGTTAAGTGTGGACAGAGCTTTAGTCACGAGTTTGTCACAAGTTCACAACTACGATTTTGGAATGAGTATAATATATTTGCTTTCAATCACCTCGTGTCATTATTAACTGCCAACACGAGTTTGAAAGTTTACTGCGAAAGAAATAAATGATTTAAATACGCAGTAACTGAGACAATTGCGTACTCTGTTCAATGTGTGATGAGTGATTGAGACAATGGTTCCAATCCTTACTAATATTATACATAAATGCGAAAGTAACTCTGTCTGTATGTCGCGCTTTCACGCCAAAAATATTGCACCGATTTAAATGATAGTCTAGACCCTGAGAAAGGACATAGGCGACTTTATATCGACGTACCACGCGGGCGAAGCTATTAAGTATATTGAGCACAAAATAAACCTTAATTTAAAAAAAACATGGAAAACCGACGTCAAAAAAACAAAGTAAAACATATTTTTAGGGTTCCGTACCCAAAGGGTAAAACTAAGACTATTACTAAGACTCCGCTGTCTGTCTGTCTGTCCGTCTGTCACCAGGCTGTATCTCATGAACCATGATAGTTAGGCAGTTGAAAACAGATGATGTATTTCTGTTGCCGCTATAACAACAAAAACAGAATAAAATAAATATTATGGGGGCTCCTATACAACAAAGGTGTTTTTTTTGCCGTTTTTATAGATAATGGTACGGAACCCTTCGTGCGCGAGTCCGACTCGCACTGGCCGGTTTTTTACTTATATTATGTCACATCTTATGTATGCACAAAGCTAAAGAAGTATTTTATGAAAAAACTTTATTGATGATCTCATAATCATAAATATTACCTACTTACCTATAATTTACAGCGCGACGCGACTGTAATGGAAATTCGCGTCGCATCGCGCCTATCTGCTGGAGCCTTAAAGCTTATTTACAGAAACCCAGAAATCGTATCCCATACGAGCATTCGATTGATGAGTCTAAAGTAGGTCGTTGCTATCGCCAACCAAGATTATGAAAACAAAACAAAATAACAAATGATTAAACTACCGATTGGTAGCTTGCCAAACCATAACCTATTAATAACAAAACTTATTTAAATCTATTATTTTAATAGTTAGGTACCTACCGTTTCCCTATTACAGACTTTTGATTTTTCAGAGGGCCTAGACAAGTGACAATCGCTTCGAAAGCGTTTCGTATTTCTACAACGACTTTCAACAGGATTGACATAAGCTTTTCGATAGCTTATGTCAGTCCTATACATTTTTGCCTTTTCCATCATCGTTATCGCTGATAGAATGTCACTTTGTCTAGGGCCTCTGTTCTCTCGTACCCCCGGAGCCCGGAGTCCGGATTTGTGCGGTGTGCTTGCCATCAACCGGGCACAAATTCAGACTTCGAGTTACTACTGAGAATTTCGAGATAGAAAAATCCAATAACACTTTGCTCGACAGGGGAATTGAACCTAGGACCTAATGCTCACCGCTTAGACTAAACAGAGGCCCTAGAGACAAAGTGACATTCTATCAGTGATAACGATGATGGACAAGGCAAAAATGTATAGGACTGACATAAGCTATCGAAAAGCTTATGTCAATCCTGTTGAAAGTCGTTGTAGAAATACGAAACGCTTTCGAAGCGATTGTCACTTGTCTAGGCCCTCTGTTCACATAATATTTAAAGACAAAAAAATAGAACGAGATGGACGTAGCTCGATTATTACAAATCAAAAAGTTTCGTTAACTAACAGCTGTGATTTATTCAAAATATTTTGCTCGATATATTTGTAATAAACACAAGTTCGTTGTCTCACTAAAATCTTTGTTCTCAAATGGTATACAAAGAGAGATGCAAGGTGTTTCGCGGGGTAAGGTAGCAGGGACTGTTGCTGTCCGTGATATTTTTAATGTTTCAAAATCAAAATATTTTATTTCACATAAACCTACATGGGCACTTATGAAACGTCATTAGCTAGATGCATGATACCAATTGGTCGCTTCTTATGGAGAAGAGCCGGCAAGAAACTCCACGGTTACTCTTTTAAAAATAATTGGCTTTTACAATATTTTCGAGTAACAGTGTTCATAGGTATGGGAGGACAGTATAGGCCTTTCAACAAGTACCAGTACTGTTTAGGTTCAAAACTGGAAGGAGGACGCGCGGGCTCGCGAAATATGGAAGGCCCAGGAGCGGGAGAGCGTAGGCATTAACGTTTTGTTGCCGTTGTGTCTAGGTCTGTTAGTCAAAATCAGCCACTCCAGTCATAGGCACTCTTGATTAACGAAACACATAATCCTACTGCCTGACTGTACGTACTTACAATAAAACAACTGTTTGCGGCGCGCATGCGTCGGACCATGTATCAGTATCACCACATAATAGTACAGAAGGCGTACAAACAGGCGTACAAGTACGCGGCGGCCGGCGGGCTCGTCTTGTCGGGCCAATTCAGTGAGCGTAAGGTAGTCAGAAGATATAAGAGTTACGTGATAGAAAAAGAGCCAACTTCTAGGAGAATTAAACAGACTGTAGGCAATTAGCGCTGTGCGACCTGAATTGCAGCATCCTGAAAAAGTTAGCAGATAAATGATAAATGATTTTATTTCTGTAAGTGGGTTTGTACAAATACTTTTACACGTCAATCACATTTTTAAAACTAGATGAGGTCGGCGTTTCCTATCTGACTACTCTGAGCAGAAAGGCCGAAACAAACTCAGAGGTCACAGTCTCTTTTAAAGTCCAGACATAATCTTGGTCAGATTATGTGAAGACCATGTAGATTGGTGTCTGAAATGGTCTTTTGAGGAAAGAACCACACAGATTGAGTGGACTCAGTGCACGCATTTGTCAGTAATCTGGACGCGTCTGTGTTCAATCGATTCGTCAATCTGCATGTGAGAGGTGCGGGTTGATGAATGTACATTGTCTTTCCACTTTTATTTCTGTACCTACTAACATAGTTTTGTGGCGGTATCTACATCGCCACATGGGAACTACGCATCGAAGACCTGACGTCACACAAAAATCCTGACGGCACATAAATCCTGCATCGCGCAATTAGAGTTTACCGTGCAGTGAACATATATACAAAAACCCAATATCAATCATTGGGCAGTTGCCCGCCAGACACAACACCCGTCTGGTCGGAGGATCCTCCCTTTTCTATGGGGGATGAGTGAACTTTACACCCTGTTCCTCATACCCCTAAACTTTTAAGCTTTTTGTAACTAACACTATGCGCCTTAATTGGTTGTCTTTTTTTCAGATTTTTTTTTTATTGCACTTTTGGTGTGTCTTAGTAAGAGTCGCTTTTTATTGAAATGATTTTACGGAGTGAACCATTTGTATTATTAATCTGTGGTATGTCTTCTATGCTCTTCCTTGTAAGTGTATCCTGACATGATTAATTACCTATCTACATTAACATCCAGAAAACATTAAAAGTACACAAACATACTTCGTACTTGTTTTATCTTAACAAAGAAGCAGTCAGCTTACAATAAAAATGCATCAATAAAACTAAAATATCGACCCATTTTTAATCCCATTTCCATTAGATACATGCGTCAATTCAGTTCAAAGATCAAAACTGAACGGACGATAACAGCCCTCATCCACCCTAGGTCGCCGGACGCAACGCACTTCGTATTTGGCAAGCTGCCATTTTGGAAAACCTCCAGATTTCGTTTATACGTCTCGACAACAGTTCAATATCGTCTATTTCCCTGTACGGACGTCGTTATAGTAGTAAAATAACAAAAATAAACAAATAATAAAGCAATATTTATTGATTGACAATAGATTTTGAGGTTATAATTTGTAGTTTGACAGGTGACAGCGCGGGAAATTTAGCGCCTTTTTTCGGCGAGACAAAGGTCATTGTGTTATTATTCCTCTGTGGATTTTATTTTCGTCGGCAGGTGTTGTAAAGGTAAGAATTTTTGGCTGTTTCTAGCGTAATAATGTAATTTTAGCTGTGTTGTAATATCACATGTGCCATTTTTTAAATAAATCATTATTTTATTTGTGTCCGGTGAGGTAATATTTGTGCTGGTATGTGAGCTTTTGTTTCTTTAGGTAGGTCAATTATTAAACGAATGTTAAAAGAAATCTGTTCGTAGTTTTAGGATACTTGAGTTAGTTATTTTTGGAACATTTGTTGTTCCAAAGCGTTCTTTCTTACGATTTCTGCATTGCTTTCTTTTTTTTAAATTATTAATGATGCTACCAAAATTTTGTGGCAATATTGTGATTTAAAAGAATGTCCGTGGAGTTTCTTGCCCGTTCTTCTCCATAGGAACCTACTACGCTTTGGAATGGGCAACTAGCTTCATCTTTCTGACTGACCGACCCTTATTTAGAAGAAAGGCCCGACCCCTTGTTTCAAAAGTCCCTGTAATTTGTTTTGAAATAAACGCGTTCAGTTTGAGTTATAACATTATTTTACTACATTTTTTTAAATACATCACAGGAATTTCACCAGGGAAATTATGAATCCATCGTGTTTAGATTTTCGTTTTCTTTCTTGTTTATTTTTGTCCTTTCATATTGGCAGTAGGTATACTTTAGGGTTTAAATAGGCCGAATGATTCGTTGCTATTGCCAATATTAAATGCAAAATCCAAATGTAACTGACCTATCATTTGTTAGAGGTCAGTGGCTGTTTATGGTCATCTATTCTGTTACTGCAGATGCACAAGATGGCGTCTTGGCTAAGTTTTAACGTTTATCATTCTATCTGTAAACAATAGTAACATCCATCAAAAGAGGGAAGAGATTAATTGTTTAATTTATTACGGGGACATTTATTAGAAGTTACATTACTCAGCTGCATCCGGTTAGACTGGAAGCCGACCCCAACATAGTTGGGAAAAGGCTAGGCAGATGGCAGATGATGACATTTATTAGAAGCTTTTAAAAGATAGAGTGTTATAGTTTAGTCTCAACTGGGTTGTGCAGGTCAGATAAGCAGTCGCTCCATGTAAAATACTGGTATTCAGCTGCATCCGGTTAGACTGGAAGCCGACCCCAATAAAGTTAGTTAATTGATAAAGGCGTGACTTTCGGAAATTCATTATAAAATACAATAGCTGTAGATATATTTAGTAACCAATTCCGCTTAACTATTCCTCAAGAGTCATAAAAAACCCTGTAAGAAATCGACCCGTATTTGACCTCTCAAAGAGGCATCCTCAGGATGACGATTGACCAGTCGTAAACCAGAACACGACGTGTTGCCACACCGAGCGCTAGACGCAGAGCTCTACGTCCTCGTTGCGAGGTGAAACACGTGTCGATTTCTTACAGGGTTTTTTATGACTCTTGAAGAATAGTTAAGCGGAATAGGTTACTAAATAATATCTACGTCTATTGTATTTTTCCCAATATACCTAGTTGGGTAAAGGCGAGGCTGATGACGTCATTTATAGAGCCATGCATAGGTACATAATCAGTTTAAATTATTCCCACTGCTGGGTCACAGGCCTCCCCTCTCCGTAATCCACGTGGGCCCAGTGCAGGTTGGTGGATGTCACAATGGTCTTCAAATTATTGGCTCTAGGAAACGTCGGTTTCATCTCGATGTTTTCCTTCACTGCCATAAACATATAAATATTTTAAATGAGTTAGGACTTCAGATGTTACCATTTGATGACGTCAAATCTTTTATTATACTTGGCAGAATTTGATTATAATAATTGTGATTAATTGCAAACGGTTTGAATGAAAATAAATGCGTAGGTCTAACTCGTCTGTTTGTAAATATTTGCACTTGGTTTTGCCGTGAACTCTTTTATGCTACGGCTACACTTCACGTTATCGCGAACTGTTCTTCGTGCGCTCTCTCTCGCACACCCCTCGATTACTCGCTGAGCAACAGAGAGCGCACGAAGAAAAGTTCGCGATAACGCGAAGTGTAGCCGTAGCATTAGAAAGTCGGATGTCTAAAGTAAGAATAGTACTCGAGTAGATGTCGGGTGTGTAGGATCTCAATATTTCATTATTTTATCCTTCGTTCGGAACGAGAAGGAGGAGTGGTAGCCCAGTGGTACCCAGTGGTGACAGCCCCGACTTACGAGTTGTATGTCGTGTGTTCGAACTTCGAAACCAGACAGGCGCTTTACTTTGTGTAAATAATTCCATCACCACTGCTCTCAAAACGGTAAAGGAAAACATCGTGAGGAATGCGGCATGTCCTAGAACCAAAAATTTTAAGACATGTGACATCTACGAGATCTACGAACCCCACTGGGCTTGCGTGGTAGATTAAGAACAGATAAAGGAGGTTATAGCCCACTCCCTGTCACAGCCTCAGGAGACCTGCCTGTGTCCCAGCAGTGGGAATATTGTAGGCTGGTTATGCTATACTTATGCTATGCTGGAGGAGCTCGTGGCTAAGTAATAACAGCCAGCACGATCCATCAGGTTAAGCTACGCTCGACAAGGTTGGTCTGTGGATGGGTGACCATCTTTACATACCGAGATTCCTTCGTGCCTCGGAAAGCACGTTAAGCCGATGGTCCTGATTCATAGATCTTTGACAGTCGAAGTCTTTGACAATGCGAATGTAGTTCTGTCTATCTGTTACCTTTTCACGCTGAACGGATTTGGATGTTTGGCATACGGATAGATCATGTCCTGGGTTAGGACAAAGGATACTTTTAATTCCTTTCGAGTGGGATAATTTCCGACCGCCAAGCTGACAAGGCCGCGGGTCTTTTTCGTGTGGTTAGTGACTAACCTGGTGGAGGAGCTCGTGGTAAGTAATAGCAGCCGCACGGGTCAATCTACCAGGTTAAGCTACGCTTGCCGGGGTTGGTCCGTGGATGGGTGACCTGTTTACATACCGAGACTCCTCCGTGCCGCGGAAAGCACGTTAAGCCGTTGGTCCCGGCCGTCATTTGTGGTCAGTCGTTACGGGTCGTCAGAAGCTCGAAAGTCTGACAACCAGTCTTACCAAGGGGTATCGTATTACCCAGTTACTGGGTTGTGGAGGTCAGATAGGCAGTCGCTCCATGTAAAATACTGGTATTCAGCTGCACCCGGCTAGACTGGAAGCCGACCCCAACATAGATAATATCGAACTCAGATACAATAGACGTAGATATATTTAGTAACCTTAACTATTCCTCAAGAGTCATAAAAAACCCTGTAAGAAATCGACATGTGTTTCACCTCTCAACGACGCATCCTCAGGATGACGATTGACCAGTCGCGAACCAGAACACGTGTAGCCACTGGACGCAGAGTCAAATCAATCTCAATATTAAACTCTCAGTAATCCCACAGAGTAGTTTCCTGGCAATGAAATACCGTGCAAAGTTAAAGATACAATATTGTAGATATTTTGTAAACTACTGTGGAAACAGTAAATCACTGAAAATAACTCAATTTCGCTGCTAGCACGAGCGGAAACCACACCATTTCGAACTGCTTTCTGAATAATTATTCGAAAGAAAAAGTAAAAATGAAAGTAGTTCGAAATTGTGTGGTATGGTATGGTGGTACACTAGCGGACCCGGCAGACGTCCTGCCCGAACAGCGCCACCGGGTTCAATTGTATTTTCAAACCATCCAGGGACCCACTCAAATATACCCACAATATTCATCCAAATCGGTCCAGCCGTTTAGGAGGAGTTAGGAGACAAACACACGTACAGAAGAATCACTACATATTATAAAACAAAGTCCTCAGAAATTTATTTTTTATTTTCACAATTATTAGATATTTTATTTATTGTTGTTCTTTTTTTCTTTTAATCAGTTTTTTAATTTATTAAGTATATTATGTTTCTAGCGTATGACACTCGTGGGTTGCAGCTGAAAATCAGCGTCAGGTGGTACACTGTGTGTTGCCATCTGACAATATGCTGAGCTGAGGCCCTTTTGGCATTGTAATGACTGTTTTCTGTTTTTTTTTAGTTTTAAGGTGTATTTTTGTGTGACAATGCCAATAAACGCATTTTTCTTTCTTTCTTTCTTCTTCATTTTTCTTTCCTCCGCCGCGTCTGTCTTTTCGCGATAAACTCAAAAACGACTGCACCGATTTTCATGCTGTTTTCACCCATGGAAGTGGTTCTTGAGGAAGGTTTTGAGATATAATAAATACCGACATCCACGCGGGCGAAGCCGTGTGCTTCAGCGAGTTATAAATATATATAAAGATATATTAAGATATGATATGATATGGCACGCAACAGATTTTGATGAGGTTTTCACCATCGTTTAGAGAATTTATTCCAGAAGGTTTATGTGGATAATACGTTAGTTTTAAAGTTACGAATACCTAAAGAAATCTCCATGTTTTGTCAAGCCCAAAAAAACCGTGCGATGCAGGAGCGAGTCGCTAGTGTTAATAATAATACTTCAATAAAAATGTAGGTGGGTGTGTGTGTGTGTCCTAGTTTCTGAAGCAAAACAAATCCACCCTTCAAATTCCGCTCTTATTAGTGTTTAAATAACTCTGCTTCACAAAAACAAGGCCCTAGAAAGTACATATTCGGAAGATATTCTTGCACTTTCCGCTTATATGCACAAAATGCGCATTTAACGGGGTCATTGCCGAGGCCAGAGATCTCAAACAGGCTATATATAGCCGCCATCTTGTTTTTATTTTGCCGCCATTTGGTGCGACGGGATTATGGACAATTCTTTATTAATACGCATAAAATTGGCACTTGTTTTTAACGATTAGGAAAATATTTTGGCGTTTTAAGAACATAATATTGTTTTGTTGGTGACAAAAGTAATTCGAATCTTCAAGCTTCGTTAAGTTTTCTGTACACGAAAGTTGAGTGATCCCAAGTTTCAAAGTGAGAAATTGGCACTTGTTTTTAACGATTTTGTAAATATTTTGGCGTTTTTTATGTTGTTGTATTTTTTAGGTGAAAAAGAGGTAATCAATTTGAATCATGCTTTGATTCCAGCTTACGACAGTTGACGTTGAGTGATCCCAAACTTAAGTGACAGATTTAATTGTATCTGCAACCAAATCTTATCAAGTTATCACAATTGGTTGATTGATATCGTATTTATAAACAAAAGAAATAACGACAGCCTGAAATCTCAACAGCAAAGTACCTAGTTAAAAGATTTGACAGGAGATATGACAAAAGATAATTTTAGAAACCGGTAGTAAATACTCAATCAAATCAATAAGTTGTTGATGTAATCATTCACACAACGAGAATTTCATTCAATCCATCACTCGTCACATTAACCGACCTACTACAAATGCACCTAATCACAATTGATTAAAATCAAGCAATAAATCACGTGCGACAGTTTCAATGAAATAAAACAAACTGAATAAAATAAATCAATTCTTTGAAGTGTGAACGCACTAGCAAGGTCACGTCGTGCGGTGCAGCTGTCAAACACAACGGTTGTCATAGCAACGCGCGCATGATTGGCAGACATTAGATAGACGACGACGTCGGCGATAACCTTGCGTTGTCGTCTTATAAAATTATTGTCGGACGTCAAAATGTAATTTAAGCGCGACTTTTATTGCTATGGGGTTGTTTATTTGTTTATTAAGTACTTAGTACCTATACATTTTTAAGTATTAAGACGCCTATATGGCACCGTCTCAAATATACTCTATGTCTACGACTTCCAATTCATGAAAATAAAATCGCCTGTATGATGTTGCAGAATAATGTTTGAAAACTTATTTGAGAATTTACTGAGAGAAATCCATACTCCATACTAAATGCGACAGTAACTTTGTTGGGGGATACGCCAAGGTAGCCGGCGAAATTCAATTTTTCTTACGTTCTTTGCAATTTGCAGGTCAGTGTCAGGTTGTATATTGATTAAAATATGATTCACCTATATAAAGCTTTCGCCTTTAAGCCTTTCTTGCTTGCCTACCTAACTTTGAAGCGGCTCGGCTGGTTAAACATCAAAAGAAAATTCCAGCGTACCCAGTTTTATCATACATACCAATCGTCTCGGGTCTTCAAACGTGATACCAAGAATTTTTCACCAATTTCATTCTGTAATATAAGAAGGTACAACAGTCGTTTGGCTAATACAATTGTGATCATGTCCAAACAATTTATTATCAGTTCGAAATGACATTGGATAACTGACAAAAATCATCAATTTCGTAACTTTCATGATAACAGGGCTGAGGCACCAGTACGAATGCACGACGTAAATTCGAACGATTTTTCAATCGTAAATACTTACTTCTATAAAAAAAAATAGGTATCCAAATCCTATAGCTTAGCATCCGATAGCGTTTATATTTTTACGATAAGCACAATTAGTTTAATGCGGGCCATAGACGTTCTAGTAATTTGAACAAACAGGCCGTTCAAATAGAGATACGAAAATTCATATTTCTTCATGCCATTTGACAACTCATATTGATAAAATTTTCCCACACACGTTCATGCCAATTTGATAAAACTGTTTGAACCAGTCTGTTTGATTAAATTACCTACTTGAACGTCTATGGCCCGCATAATCCATCGTCATTCTCCTGCCCTTATCCCAATTTACTTGTGGACGGCATAACATGTATTTTTCTTCCATACTTCTCTATTAGCCGTCATCTCGGTAGTCACTCCCTTTCTAGCCATATCATCTTTCACACAGTCCATCCATCGTTTCTTTGGTCTTCCCCTACTCTTATAGCCATCCATATTCATACTCAAAACTTTCCTTATGTCATTTTCCTCACAATTAGTATATAAACAATAGATATAAATAAGGGCAAGCCGAGTATTTTCAATTTTGTATGTTTACTCCGCGCGTTCATGCTAGGGCTTCAACTGTTACTAATTTATATACTCCTACACACATTTTGGCTTTCAAGTTCATTGCCAAATGGAACATAGGTAGATAGATAATCTTTCATTCACAAAACAATAGAGTTTTAAATTCAATACAACACACACCCACACATTCATTTACATAACATGCAAACACTTCCATTTACATAATTAACATCACGCATTAGGCAGAGGTGTACATATAGTACACCCACATTTTGCCAGATATGTTTATGTTCCACGTAATAGTGCCTATTGCCATCAACCTGGTGTGATGCAGACTCTAAGTTAGAATTGACCTCAAATTTCATGATTTCATGAAATAGTCATTCAATAGGGTAATATTATAAGACTTAGAGAGTTGTGTTGATGATTCTAATTAATATAATTCTGGAAATACAAAATCCAACAAATTGTTGTTGTGTTTGTACGGACGCGAATATCATATTTTTATCTACTACCCTCATTCTGTTGCACTCACATACCTACGTAATACCCACACCCCATTCAATCAATACACTACACTCTCATAAACTCGATGTTACCATAGACACAGCCCAATGCAAACTTTAGGGCGGGTCCGAACACGAGGCGAGTAGCTGCGCAGTCACAAATTGATGTGACCGCGGGGGTGAGGGGTACCTACTGCGCAGCTTGTAGCTCACTTCAGAACCGCCATAAAGTTTGAAGCTGTACCTCAGATAATTACCTAATTTTTTCATTAATTCTTAAAACCTTGAAAGTTCAAAGACTTTTACTAAAGATTTTTCCTAGAAACTCCACCTAAAAAAGTATTACCTCAACCGATATTTTTTTCCAGCCATCAATAAAGCTCAACGTACCAAATCCTAAAATATCGTTTTACCTTGAATTTAGATAAAGTACCAACAGAAGGAAGGTACGCATTTTCCCACTTGGAACTATCCCAAATTAACTACCAAAACCAGAATAACTGTGACACTTCACATCTTCAAATTCTGGTACATTTCAAAAGACAGGGCGGGTCAAGTTAACCTGGTTTAGAAGTAGGCCATTGACACTCATTGGTTAGTTGTAATTGTCTGATAATAGATGGCGCCACGAGGGTTTTCTGTTTACAAACATGCTGATTTTGCGCACTATTGTGTTATTTTTGGCTTTCGCCCACGCAAAATAAGTGCAACACAGGTCGAACATAAAATGAGGGTTTTATGGTTTGTTTTTCCGTGTTTGTTTTTCCGTTGGTTACGAAAATTATTGTTTATTAATTTCTTTATCATACGGGGAAAATGCTTTTGCACTTCCACAGCACTTCACAGCAGTCGCTCCATGTAAAATACTGGTATTCAGCTGCATTCGGTTACACTGGAAACCGACTCCAAGTCTCCAAGTCCCCAACAAAATCGGGAAAAGGGGAAAAGCTTCGATGACTATTGGCTTTATGGGCTTGGTTACCTTTGCCTGTCCAAGAAGATGAAGTTTCTACAAAACAGTGAAAAAAAGCAAAACAAATGTACTACTTAGTCTCTGATTCATTTAAAACCTCAATCTCATTAAGAAATGCGTTCTATTTATTTTTAGCCCAGAAATAATTGTATTTCACCTTCTTTACTAAGTGCAAAAGTATAATTAATTTCAATTTGTTGTGAAAGATTTCGAGGAAATTCCCTGACTTGGAATTGGCGCGAAAACTGCGCCTTTTCCCGCGTTTTTGGATGTCGGCCATCTTTGCTTTTCCTTTTAATGACGACAACGTATTCCACCAGACAGTTTGGTTGGAGATTTATAATAAATCGGGTAATAGGTTTCTGTGAGACATGATTTATCTTAATTTATTGCTGTAGGGACATGAAGATTTATAAAGATGCGTGTTCAGACATATTCCTTTCATCTGTATTAAATGCATAACAAAAACAAGTGAATACCTACAAAACATGGCGAGGGTCAAAATTACAAATGCTTCAACACGATCGTTCTTCATTAGTAAATAAATGGAATAACATGAAATGAAATTAGTTGAACCATAATTCTCAAATCAGAGGTTCAAAATCCTGTTTTTTTTTAACTTATTCTGAGACTGAGAATAAAGCAGGACTGATTCTTACAAGAAAAGAAGGGGTTATAAACCTTCCTGCAATCAAACTTTCTAATCAAATCCATCCTCAAATTAAAATCCTAATTCCTGACTACGTTTTAAACACATTATTTCATCAATAAACTCCTGCGCAATATTCACCAAAAAACCCAAACATGCGACCTTGTTATTGCCGCGAAAAACACAATATTTTTCCACAACGAAATTAATTATGATTTTTCTGCGTTTTTGGATGGATCAAGAGTAAGCGTAGGTAAACTTGATTAAGGTCGACGTTCGTGGCAGATTGCCCATAATATTCTGTTTTTGTGTATGTTTCGATTGAGATCGATGCGTTACCTTGTGTTTATTTTGACTAAATTATGTTACGATACCGTGTAATCAATGTAAACAAACTTGGGGAAATGGTGCAGTATTCCAGGAGATGTTATGTTGAATTAATTACCTCATGCGATGGTTTGGTCATGTTGAGAGGACAAATGAAAGGCGAATAAGACAAGGTGATGTGAGTGGAAACACCGGGACGCCCTAGATGGACTATTTCAAGAAATGGTCGAACACTTCATGAAATGATCAATTCTAAGATCTGTGACATAATATAGTTTCTCCATTTAATTGTATTCTTCAAACGGAATCAAGTTTGTTGAAAGTCTCTTGCATATCTACACATGAACTCTCGCTCTCCACAGCGTTTGAGAAGCACTCCCTCATCAGCCTAACATTCTACTGCTGAAACTGCCTCACCGAATGCACGCTATTAATCTTTAATGTGGATCTGCAAAGGTAGCTCACGAAATTCAAATTTTTTTGATTTTTTTACAATTTGCTGGTCAGTGTCTTATGCCGCGATTCGACGACGGTGCGCCATATTGCGGACGGACACAGGCGAGCCCGCACGACGCACCGTGGGAAGGTGTGCGTGCGGCGTGCGTTATCCCAGTAAACAGTCTCTTAAAATTACGATGACAGTAAATATCAAAGTTTTTGTCCGTGAACTCATTTGTTTATGATGTGTGTTGCCAAAACGCTAAAAGATTATAGGTATCATACCTTGGTTTCCGTTTACGAGTGTCTGAGATCATTGGTGAAACTAACTTGGCATCAGTCTGAACCGTAAAAAAGAAAGCATGTTGTTAATTTTCTCAAACATGCTTGGAAATTCGAGCATTCTTTTGGCAACCCTCTTCGAGATAGATCGAAAATCCTATACTGGTCGAATACCAAATAAATGCGTCGTGTAATATAAAAAAAATCAAGTAATAAAAAATAAATCGAACAGATTACTCTTTGACTTTGACTCCGGATTTTTAATTTGTCTGTCTGTGGTGTCTTGTTTATACCTTTTAAGTCGTAGTTGGGTTTTAGTTTTTATTACTTGATTTTTTTTTAAATTCTTTTGGGGTTATAATATATATATTTTTGAAATGTGCTCATTAAGCCCTTTCATTTGATACCCAACATGGTACGATTAAACCATATCTCTTTTTAAGTTCCTCACTTTATGTCCTCTAGAGGGCGCCATTTTTAATTTAATGTGACTTCACATAGCCTATAACCAGCGGACAATCACGACGCTTCTAACGATACCTCATTTGTCAAATTGTGATAAGTGGTTTGGAAGATAGGAGGGAACAGATGAACATACATACATACATACATACATACCGGTCAAAATCATAACCCTCCTTTTTTCTTCGCCGTAGTCGGGTAAAAATGGAAAGAACTGTTACTTTGACACAAACTTACAACAACCAAGGAGGTAACATAACATAGATTTTATTTAAATTACGATTTGGCTTGCTTATAGACCTATTTAAAGTAAAGTGAAGAAGAAACAAATACTTTCATGCCCAAACAAGAGATTACGAAGAGGCAAGTCACAATTAAAAACAAAATGCTAAATGCTAATATTGATAGTATCGATTAGTTGTAAAAGAAAACAGAAGAAACGCTGAAATCAATCTAGACAATATTTGAATTGATGCAGGAAGAGACATATCATTACGTATTGTATCACTCAGTAACTTACTCGCTTTTTTTTACCACGTCGTGGAAGCTCTTTGCCTGCATCTCAAGTGACGGTAAGTGATGATCAGGCCAAAGGTGGAAGCGAGATTCACCCGGAATCCTCAACCACAGAGGAACTGGCTATCTTACCTCTAACTGCCGAAACACAACAATGCTGTTAACATTGTTGTTATGGCGACAGACTTAGATAAGATGGTGGTAGCTACCAGGCGGATTTGGAAACTGGGAATCGCACCCAGGACCTCTGGGATGGACCCAGAGGTCCTGGGTACAAGATGGTTAAACTCAGGGACTTGAAACGTTACTCAAAATAGGGGTACGATAACGTTACGTAATAGCGTTATACAACCTGTAACGGAATAAACGCAAGAGCTCATACACCCCAATTAGAATATTAAATTATAAGACTAAAATAATATCTGTAATTTAATTTAATTAAACGACACCTAGTTTTTTTTTACAAAATAGACTTCCTGACTGAACATGAAACATAGGATAGCTATGAGCGTATTACAAATTTGTTTATGCATTTGAATAGGCTTTATTCCTTTGAGATAAGGCTTAAATTTCCTTAAATAAAATATCTTATTACCTTGGTAAGACGCGGTTTTTCTAATTTCAGTTAAAGAAAAGATTTTTTTCATGAAAAATTAACACATATAAATAATGATGGAAATCGATTCAGAAGCCGATTCTGAGCAAACTACTTTCAGGTCTTGCGCTTATTCTGTTACATGTTGTATAAAGTTCTAGTAACCATTTACGAACTAATTTCTTGGCAATATAACGAAAATCTATCGGAACGAAATCTTCAACTATTAATTTATTTACAATCCGGGTGGAATATTAGAAATTATCGTTACTAGAACTATACATAACGCTATTTTAACGTTATTTTATAACATTTCAAGTCCCTGGTTAAACTAGTCATTTCAATTGATGCAGCAAAAGTCAAAGCGCTGTATCCATTTTAATATGCAAAACCCACCACGTGGTAAAGCATACGCATCTAACTGCTGTTATCATTTGGAATGCTGCCCATCCTGAGAGGAAGGACGAGCATGATGACGTAGCACACAAAGAAAGCTCCGATGATACGATGACATGTGTTTCAGCCACATGGCAAGGTTATCATCTTAATTTAGAAATATAAATAAACAAAGAGAAATTCACAGAGGGAAAACCCTGTTGCAGATGAAAAAAGGCGACGATTTCGCCGAAATGTTATATATTACTTTTCTTGTAGCATTAACGCTTGGTTGGATTCGATCACAGACTACTTAGAGAACTAACGATTCGATCATGGATCTTTTTAAGAGCGTTTATTCTGAAAGTTGGCAACGTCGCAAATAACTGTCAAATATTTACCATTTTGGCCATACCTTTTAGGAACTATGAAATATCGCTAACTAACTGACTAGAATATTAATAATGAATTGCAAGTATAACACTCAAGTTAAGTTGTAACCGGTTTTAGGAGTAAAAAGGCATTTGGAAAGTTTTCAAATCCTTTTTTTACATCTAAAATAAAATATTCAGTGTTACGATATTATTTATTGCATTTCATTATCAATATTTTAGACAACTAGTTAGCTATATTTCATATTTCCATACAGTAATATTGCCGAATTAATCAAAACAGCAAAATATTTGACATCTATTTGTGACGTTACCTTACTTTCAGAATAAACGTTCAATTATTAGTACAATTTCATGCGTTAAGCCGTTGGTCCCGGCTGTCATTTTTAGACCTTTGACAGTTGTTACAGGTCGTCAGAAACTCGAAAGTCTGGCAACCTTCAACCGTCCTGACAACCTTACCAAGGGGTTTCGTGTTACCCAGTAAATGTGTTGTGGAGGTCAGACAGGCAGTCGCTCCATGTAAAATACTGGTATTAGTTGTATCCGGTTAGACTGGAAGCCGACCCCAAGATAGTTGGGAAAAGGCTAGACAGATGATGAGTACAATTTGATGCTGCCAAAACTGAATGATCAATGTTACCACTTGGGTGGGAAATCATTGATGATGAAGAAGATGAAGTCCCTGAATCCCATAGTCCGATGGGACGCGAATCCGACACGACCGGAGAGAGATCAGGGGGCCTAGATAAAATCCTTATTCTGTAAGCGTTAACGCCAACGGAAAGACCAAATTGTATGGAGTTGACAGCAGCAGTCACGCGACATCTCTAAAGCTAATGTCAACTCCATACAATTTGATCTTTCCGTTGGCGTTAAAGGGATTTTGTCTATTCTATAGCCTCAGTTATGGATAGTGTGGTGTCAATATGCAAAGCTATGACGGAGTCTTTATGGTTCAGACAATAACAGTCTACAGTCTACAACTAAGTTAATGGGCATGTATTTAACTGTCATCCAGTAATCCAGACCAGAAATCGCCAATTATTCATTAAATGGAACCGAGCCCATCATCGACGTTTCACCTTTAAGTACTTCCTCCGTGAGGTTTCTCTTCTCGTCCCATCTTCCATACGAATGGAAGAAAAAGTAAGGTCAGTGGTTCATCTTAGGCATCATTTCAATTTGTTACACTACCATAATTAATTTAGCCTAAATCTCCATTGGCCGTCAAAAGGGACGGCTGTGCCCAATAGTGGGTGAAACGTATGAAAGATCCATTCATAAAAAAAAATTCTTAACTAACCGAAAACAGTAATAAAAACTTTTTACAAAAAAAAAAACAACCGACTTTCAAAAAAAAAAACACAGTCGGTGGCAAAAACCGAAAATTGAAAAGCAAAGACACCGACATCCGTAATTAAAGTTACTTTTCACTTTTAGTGTTTTATTTGGAAGTCGGGTGTCTTTTATTTGTATTTTTGTTTTTTCACTTTTTAGTTATGTTATCTACCCCACATAAATTAGAATACCACTACCTGCTATGTACGTAAATAACAATGAAGGAGTCACATAAGATGTCGTGTGACTAAGACTAAGTGGGAAAAATACGTAACATTGAAGCTAACTCAAAAACTACGTAAGTAAAGTTAATAAAATTTATATGAGACCACCTCTGAAGCATGACCTACCAAACAAAATCGTTTCATAATTGTCGGAGATATCGCGTAAAAAACATACAGACGAATTGAGAACCTCCTGCTTTTTGAAGAAATCGGTTAAAAACTCCACTCCATACGCAGTTTTTTCGCCACGTAAAACAATACATTACGATGTTGGCATCAACACCTTATTTATTAACCACCTTGTTGACTACAGTACGTGTCTATAGCCACGGGTCGGAATCTACATAATATATAACTTCTATTTATGATTATTTTGTTTTGACAAACCATGTGATTGGAGTGCCATTAGGAGAAATTGGAAGTCAGTTGCTGTTTGACTTTCGAGGAGAGAGTACGTGTCTTAGTCGGTGCTTAGAAAGTGAAATTATTTAGTGAACTCTGCCAAGTGATTGTTTTTGGACTACAGTGGTGTGACATTTATTTCTTGCAGTTGGAATTTGTACTCTCTTAGATAGTGTTGTGTTCGCAAAAGTATTGAAAGTGATTTTAGTATTATTAATTAAAGGAAGTGTTGAGAATTTGTGGATGACAATAAAGTGCGATCGCTTTTGAGGAGTCAAGATGCCGCCTACTTTCATAAGTTTGTAGTTTTCTCTTACTTATAGGAAATGTGTTTGTACTCTGCAGTTTCTGCAAAGGGATATACGTTTCGTGTTGAGAAAGGCCACTAAAGAGACCGTTTATTAGGAGGATAGATAACAATTAGTCTGGTCTTTGAAAACATCATTGTGACCATCAATTCTTTTTCCGGGTAGAAATGATGATGGGTCGTCTTATTTAGAGCAGTTTTGGTAAATTAAGGTTAGCTGCTGAAGAAACTCTAGTTTATACTAGGCCTTCCTGCAATGTTACCGACTTTGAATCTTTATCGTATGGAAAGAAAAAGAACGGCCGTGAGCTTTAAGATCTTACAAATGACAATAAAATTAATTGTTTATTGTCACTAATTGTCATGTCACCCGGTTCCTGGAAGTCTTGAAATCTTATGACACTTTCAAACATAGGTTGTTATTGATTTTATAGACAACCAACTGAAACAGCGTAACATAGGATTAGACAGCAGATTTATTTTGATGATAAGTTAAGTTAAGATAGATATCTGGGATGCCAATGCATCTGTGAAACCTTTGGTAGTTGTCCAATGTCCATATTTCCATTGTTGGCGGTGAGACGGGCTGCTGACTGGTTTTCCACCAAATAACATAAAAAAACACGTGAAAAATTTGAGATTCTGAATATTCTGTTTATGTGAATCATGTTTGTTACAGTGACAATGCCTTCGGAGGTGGCGCTAGGCAAGTCGATGCAGCGGGAGCTGGCAGACTCCATCATCAGGATGGTACCGCTAGATGAGATACGGATACTGCTCGCTTGTGGTGCAAAGGTAAGCTTATAGCTATAATCTGAGTTTAAAGTCCTGACTGAATAGGTTACTACTAACTCATACGCAAGCGAGCCTCATCACTCCACATCATTGGTTGGGTGAGACAGTGGTCAAACGCAAACCTATCAATAGTATAAGAAAAGCTTGAGTAAAATGATGGAAATCATACGAGTGACGACACACTCATAGATAGTACAGATACACGTCTATCTAGAGAATGTAAGCGCACTCGCAATTGGCATTCGTTTGACATAGGTTGTGATCGCATAGAATTGCTTTGGCGTCTATGTGTACGTGTGCATGTTGTATGGGGCCGGTCTTCTGTACAATCTCTTTGTTTGTTGGTTTAGAACAATTCTTTCGTACCACGAGAGTACCTCCAAAGTTCTGACGCAACCTAAGATCCGCGGCCACCTTCATTACTCAAACAATACTGCAGCTCTTATTAAAAAAAAATTGTTGCTAATACGGTTGGGAGACGACTTGATTACGTCCCGACCCTCCCTGAATATGGAACATCTACGACGAATCATTTCAATGAGGCCGTGCTCTTTTCGTATAAATTTTGGAGGACGCAAACGAACAATGTCTTAACCATCTTCCGATTAATATTTAAAAGTAAATTTTTACATTTTCAGGTAAACGAGCCAGTGACCCAAGGTCTTCGTCCTCTCCACTACGCGATCTGGCAGCGGTACTTAGAGGCTACCAGGCTACTGGTGGTACGAGGATGTGACGTCAACGCCAGGGATGACTGCGGATATAGTGCACTACATCTTGCTGCTGAGCATGGGTCAGTGAAGTTAATTATAATATCTGATAACTGATTATGAAACTATGGCTCTGTTACTTTATGAATGTTAAAATATCCAACATTCACCAAAAACCAATTTATATCAAGATAATGAGACAAATATTGCTTAGATCTTGTTAAAACCTTTTTACATGTAGACATACAGTACAAATCTACTCCGAAAATACTTATTCAAAAACATGGACATTAAAAATCAAGCTTAAAAAGACTGTTTACATGAATCTTGAAAAATTTGTAAAGAAAAACTCTTGTAAACGCTTTTTCACTCCAATAAACCTTACTTTTAATTTAGTTTATCTAGATGATATACTAATCTTCATATAAATTCTTCAGATATACTGAGCTGGTGAAGTTACTACTAGAAAGCGGAGCGGCAGTTGATTATAGACCTGATACTGGCGAAGAGTTTCCCAGGACCACGTTGTGTGATGAACCACTAAGGCTAGCCATCAGAAATAAACATTATGTGAGTATTTTTGAGAATCAATATCTTCTTTAAGATTTCTTTACTGCTGTTCGTTTTAACAACAAACTAAAATTACGACATCACCTGGCGAAATCCTCTTCCTAACCCTTCGGGAAATACGAACGTGTTTGTGGGTGTAAAAACACCGCCGAGTAAATCAGTCTTAGTTGGGTCAAATGCGAAATAAAGGCTGACACTACTTATTTTTTCAAGGTATAGAAGAAACATCGCAGACTATCCATGATAACAGTTTTCAATTTGAGCTATCCATGAAAACTCCACAGAGTTCACAATCTTCACAAATTCTACAGAGAAATAGTACGGCATTAGGGCCCACAGTACTCTGTTTTCGGGGTTCGTTAAATCAGTTAGATTTATTTTTGATCATTATATATATTCATTTATACAGGAAGTGGCCCGTCTTCTCCTGGAACATGGTGCGGACCCCAACAAGCGTTACTTCTTCGGCGCAGAGATCAATCTGGTGTCTGACCCTGAATATTTGGAGCTGCTGTTGACTTTCGGAGCTAACCCTGACTCCAGGGACAGAGCTGGATTGACTCCTCTTATGAAAACTGCGAGGCAGAGAAAGGTGAATTACGGAAATATGTACCTTTTTATTGATAATGGGTTAAAGTTAGTTAGATAAATATCATATCACCTTGAATATGGTGGTCTTCAATATTTTAAGGCGAAAACGCTGGCACTGTTTTTTGTCATTTGCCGCTCAGTGTCAAGAAATATATGTGCCAGTAATAGATATGCTTCTATGTCGAGAGGTAGACTTTGTCCAGTACCCTCTAGATCTGCAAATCTGCTTATTTATAATGATAGCTTAATGTCCAGGGTATGGATGCCGTCTTGCTGCTCATCAGCTTCGGAGCAGACGTCAACGCGATGGCTGACGCACGAAACGACTACAGAACCGTCATGCACTATGCTGTTTTAAGTGGTAAGGATATTTTGAGCTGTAACAGCAGAATCCACTTTTCATTAATGATATGAGTATATCTTTTGTACACGCCAATTTGGACCCGGCATGTCCTAGAACTAAAAATTCGAAGACATGTGACATCTACCAACCCGCAATGGGCCCGCGTGGAGGTTTACGGCCCGCTCCCTCCTCAGAGAGGAGGCCTGTGTCCCAGCAGTGGGAACATTATAGGCTGATTATGCACACGCCCATTTTGAATTTTCAAGGATCATTGCTGTACTTAGGTATATATTCTCGGTGTCCGAGTATATCATACACGCCCATTTAGAATATTTTGTAATTACCTCTCGTTTGTTTCTTACTTAATAACTTAGGTACTCTGGTAAAAAACTACCTTCATCAAAAAGCAATTCTTTACACCAGATATTTTTTCTAGATTTTCTACCCTACCTTCCATTCTTTTTCTTCCAGGCAACCCAGAGGTAGTGAACCTGATGATCAAGCAAGGCGCTCGCGTCAACTACGAGTGCCCCGAGTTCAGTAAGCCGAGCCCATTGGACCTGGCGATATTAAAAGGAGACGTGTCTATGCTACAAATGCTGCTGTCTGCTGGTAAGATCCTGATCAAAGTCAAGTCAAATAATTTAGGCACATAAAAGGCACTTTTGAACGTCAAAAACAAAGAAATAGAACTGATTCTAGTTGCCCCTTCCAAAAGGTAGTTTTCGGATGGAGAAGAATGGGCAAGAAACTCCACCGTTACTCTTTTAAAATTAATGTTTTACAATATTTTGTATACATCAATAAAATAATTATATGTGAAGACGATGCACGCAGAATAAGATTACGTTACCACAATAGGTAAAAATAATTTAAATGGAGCAATGACAAATAAATTAATTAAAGTGATATTTACAAACATTGTAAAAGTATAGGTACGATATCACAATATTCCTAACATTTTTACAAGTAATACTAATAAGATAGTGCGTGAGTTTAAGTACATAACGATCATCATCTGCCTTCCTTGTCTATGACTTTGGAAGATGACTTGAAGCTAATTAATAACCTCATCTACTTTCTTCAGGTGCTCAAGTGAACGCGTCAAGTTCGGTGATTGGATCGCCGCTGCATGTTGCTTGTTCCGACAGTATTGCCAACCGGAAAGAAATAGTCCAAGTGAGTTTATAAAACTTCTTTAACTACGCTGAAGATTATGAATAGAGTAAAAATACAATAGACGTAGATAAATTAGCTTAACTATTCCCCAAGAGTCATAAAAAACCCTGTAAGAAATCGACACGGGTTTCACCTCTCAACGAGGCATCCTCGGGATGACGATTGACCAGTCGTTAACCAGAACACGACGTGTTGCTACAGCGAGCGCTGGACGATGCCATCTATATCCTTGCCAAATTCTGTCGAAATCCGTTTAGAGGTTTAGGCGTGAAAAGGTAACATACAGACAGACAGACAGACAGATTGACAGACCGACAGACAGACAGAGTTACTTTCGAATCTAACTATCTAACTTCTAACTAATATTATAAACGCGAAAGTTTGTAAGTATGGATGGATGGATGGATGGATGTTTGTTACTCTTTCACGTAAAAACTACTGAATGGATTTGGCTGAAATTTGGAAAACAGATAGTTTATAGCCTGGATTAACACATAGGATACTTTTTATCTCGATATTCCCACGGGATCGAGACTTACGCGGGTGAAACCGCGGGGCGCAGCTAGTTTATAATATTATGGATTAGTTGGGACTGATTATGAAAGCGAAACAAACAAACTCACTTTGCCATTTGCCAAAGTGAGTTTGTTTGTTTCGCTTTACAACGGCTGAACAGATTTAGTTGTGCCACATGGGTAGACCATGACGTTGATTATGACCTAGGATTATATTAGTCCCGATATTCCCACGAGACTTATGCGGTTAAACCGCAGGACGGAGGTAGTTTATAACATTAGTTACTAAATCTGTCATCCACTCCACAGATTCTCCTAGAAAGTGGAGCCGACCCAAACCTGAAGGTATATAATGATGAAGACGCGACGCAGCTCCGTCCAGCTTTAGCAGAGTATCTCGCGAGTAACCCGGAGCCTAGTACTGAGATTGTGGCGTTACTGCTGAGATATGGCGCCAGGGTTAGTATTAAAGGCAGGTGGATTCCCGGCCACCATAGGCGCGGGCTTGCGGACGGCGAGCAATGGGTAGCTCGCCGTCCGATAAGGACCAGGCCCGGGTCGATGGCGCGTCGTGTTCTACGCGCGCCTCAAAGAGATGTCAGCTCAATTGGCGGGGTCCGCTAAGACCGATGCCTGCCAGGGTTGCGGGAAAGTCCGAAAGGGATACCGGGACCTTGACAACAGGCAACTGAAGGAACACGGGTGGGTTTTAGTCAGTAAAAGTCTGACAAGCTCCGCCCAAAGTGGGAGAAGTCATTGGATTTCCCAAAATAACAAAAAGGGGTAACATAAAAAATAGGGATGATGCCTGGATAAAAAAATAAATTATATTTAATCGGTCGTCTTTTAGAGACAGACCGAGTTACTTTCACATTCCGACCACGATCGGTGGTCGCAGCGTCCAGTATAGAAACTGATACGAATAGCGTAGTTGGTCGCAACGGCCAACTAGCCGCAGACCATCCTACCACTGAACGGCTACGACTGGCCGGAGTCGTGGCCAAGGCTCGGATACCGGTTAAATTCTCAAACCGGTAGATGTACTTGACACAAAATCCTTTATATTCGATTTCGTTCGCATAAACCGTTTTTTACTGGTATTTGGTAGAGTATTATACATAAAGGTTTTTCGGATTTACCGGTTTAGAGCAATAAGTAGAAAAGTAGTCATAAGTTGCAAGGCTTTTACCGAAAAGCCACTCATCGAATAAACGGTTAATTTAGGTTAACATAAAATTTTCTAAACATTTGCGTTCTTTAGACAATTTCGGAGGAAAACCGAAAACGGTATTAACCGGTATTTTTTAAACTGGTTCCGAGCCTTAGTTGTGGCCGTCTAGTGCGCGAGATCCCTTATTATGGACTATTGATAGGTTGGATTTATTGAAGAACTAATTACCAAATATCTAACACCTCATTTAGTAGCCATGTAGCCTGGAGAACTTAGTTTTTCTTTATTTTTATTACAGGTCATCATGAAGACTCAGTTCCGTGACCCTGACGGTATCCTGAACCACCTTCAGAACGTCACGTCAGAAGAGTACCAACATATCTTCTATCTCCTTCTAGAGGCAGCTGAAGCCTTCGATCTCTGCATGATTAAGAGGAACAACACCGTCACTGCCATTCAGAAAGAAGCCTTAATCCATCGTGCTAAAACTCCTATTTCCTTGCTTGCCCAAACCAGGATATTTTTGAGGAGATATTTCAAGACTACTCTTGTTGATGTGGTGCAGGATATTGAATTACCTACAATTCTGCATCAGTATTTACTTTTTAACTGTCGTTAAAAGAGTTTTATTATTTTTAAGGCTTGATTCTAGGCTGAAGATGAATATTCTTTTGCCTTCATCTTTTTTAAGAAGATGTTTTTGGTGTTGCCAGTCGATTTTAGTCCCCCTCATAAATGGGTGATTTTGATTGTCGCTGTGGTCGATTTAATGAGCATAAAGTTAAGATGATGGTTTTCACGGAGGTATTGTCAAACTGTGTCTGATATGGCCAGTGTAATTTCATTTTGATCTATGTACAATATAAATATAATATCGATCCGTTTTATTATCATTCTTTGTATTGAATTATAATTTTGTAGGTATCTCAATACGAAGATCTCGCAAATTTAAATATTTTTCGCTTAGTCGTTTGTGTTGTTGTATCCATATAAATAAAATAATATTATGTATTAATCATATTATCTCCATAAAAAATATAATAGGATTAATGATATCGTCAAATAATAATTCGTAAATATTAAATACAAAATCCTCAATTTATTTGTTTTTCAAAAGAAACAAATCATTTTGTTGAAAAAGAAATTATTTCTGAGTTTCTTTATATAATTTCTTTGATGAACTTATAAAAAATACCTACATATGGTGAAAGCTTTAGGGTAGCCAGTGAAATTAGCGCATCGCCCTTAACTTTTGTTTTCTCAAAAAGAACGAAACGTTTTATGAAAAATTTAAAATAAAATTATTGTGGAAAATAATTATTGTAAGAAAATATGAGTTTATTATGTATCGTTATCGCAAGTCATCTTGTATTAATGTAGTCTGATTTTTCATTACTATGTGATAATTTGTGATATATTTTTATGAATAAGACTTGTTATGAGCTTGTTAACCCAGCGGGAGTTTCAAGTGGTATGTATTCAATGACTATTTTATAAGTAAGATAAAATAAATAAATAAATGTGTGAAAAATATATTAGTGGTTGGTTTATTTAACTTTACATGAAGAATCCCTAGGTATAAGTGCACAAGGATAAACAGACACCAATCTACATATTCTTCACATCATGACAGAAGAGGTCTAAAGTAAATAAAAGTGAACGTCTTTACACTACGAACTATTTAATTAACTTTCGCTTTTATAATATTAGTTTGAAGTTAGGTGTTTTTTTTACCATAGATGTTTTTTTTTTGGCTGTCACGGCCTTCCTGCCTAGGCGTTGCAGAGAGAGCTGGAAGAGAGCAGGGAGGCCTTTGCCTTGCAATGGGACAAAAGGGCTTATCTTAATTAATTAGTTATTGTGGATACGAACTTGCTTTACGTATAGTCACTTATGACTCGGATCTCGTACACACAAGATAAAGATAATTCTTAAGTATTGTGCATCAGTTATACTGATGGTTCACACAAAGATGCAAGCTATAAAAACTACTTAAAAGATAGCTTGAACTCTGCGACATAAGTCAAACTGACATTCAGAATTCATTAGTGTCCAATTCAATTGAATTCGAAATCAATCCAAATCATTCAAATGTGAAATTGATTTGATTCAATTTGAATTCATTTGAGTCTTTGTTTCATTTCAATGGCAACTGTCGCAGAGATCAAGCTATCTTTTATGAAGGTATAGTAAAAAGTTCCAATTATTGCCAGAAGTAATAAAATTTACCACTTACCAAGGAATGTTATCATCACAACCTGGCAACACCACTATCGTGACTTGTCAAATCCAACTTGCAGTTTTGCATCGACGGTAAACCAAATAAACAATTTATTCTCAATTTTCCTGTGAAATACATTGAATTTAATTCTAAAATGGCAGACAAACAGAAAGTAGATCTCGGTCTCCTTGAAGAAGACGATGAATTTGAAGAATTTCCCGCTGAAAGTATGTATTCCTTCTACCAAATTTTCTTACAAAGGTATAGAGTTATCTTCTCGATTTTAACCATATTTTGATGCTATTTGCTTTCCAGACTGGGGAACAGAGGATGCTGATGACGAAGATGTGTCAGTTTGGGAAGACAACTGGGAGGATGACATCGTACAAGACGATTTCAATCAACAGTTGAGGTTAGAATTGTTTTGTATTCTTTATGACGTCAAAATTAAATTCAGACTTAAATCTAGCCTTTCTAGTGCAAACAATTTCATCAATTTTGAGTTCATCATAATATGTCCACTGAATGCGAGAAGCACAGAACCGGTCGAAGTTGCGGTGCTGGGGGGGCCTATGTCCAGCAGTGGATTTCTTTCAGCTGAAATGATGATGAATAATAAATGTAAACTGACATTGATTTTATTTTACAATTACAGGCAACAATTGGAGAAACTCAAGGAGACCGCCAAGTAGATTAACTTAGCATACCTACATCTAGAATTAAGTTAATTAATATCATAAGAATGTAATAAATTCCAGCTGAAATGAGTTACATACACATCCTTTAGTTTTCACTATAACATTGTCCCTTCAACAAATGCGATAAATGTCGACTTGGCGGATTGCGGTCTGCTGCTGCATAAGTACCTATCTATTCACAACCATTCCACAAGTTGTCAAATCGAAAATTGCACATTTTCAATGACTAGTATTTGCCTAGCTGTCGCAAGAATGGCGTTGTGGACACACATGCGAACTACGCATCAAAGACCTGACGTCACACAAAAATCCTGACGTCACATAAATGCTGCATCGCGCAATTAGAGTTTACCGCGCGATGGACATAAATATGCAAGATTCCGACATCAATCGTTGGGCAGTTGCCCGCCAGACACAATACCCGTCTGGTCGGAGGATCCTCCCTTTTTAATAGAGGATGAGTGAGCTTTACACCCTGTTCCTCATATCTCTAAAGCGTTAACTGTTTAATTTAAACAGACATAATTCTCCAGTTTCGGATTTGTGAAAAGCCCTTAGGGGATTCTTTCGATAACAGTGATAGTTGTGCAATTTGGGATGGAAGTGTGTGAATAGCTATGCTGGTTTGCAGTTGCAGTTTACTGAGTATTTCTGCCAAGATATATCATATCATTTTTGTCTACAAGCATCGACAATTAACATAGAAGTACCTAATCAAAAATTGTGATTTGTAACCCAAACATGATTTCTCTCCACTTACATTTAATTCATAGGTTTACTTTCATTTTGTAATAAACATCTGTTAAACCTCCTCTAATGAGTTATTTTTTTGATACCTTGAGTCTCAGAACAAATAAAAAACCAAGACAGCGCTGTCAACAGTGACGTGAGGCCGTTATCGTAAACATTTGTGCACTTAGTGAGGTGTAGTTTGATTGTAAATGTGTGCGTGTGAGCGTGTATGCACGGAGCGGAGGTGTAGTTTTGGCATGTATTGTTCACAGCACTTTGTCTTGTTTTTTTTTTGTCTGAGCCTTGAGTTAAACTAATACTAATGTATCGAATGTTATTACTCACCTACTAGATTCAGATAGATAGATAGATAGATAAAACGTTTATTTGGTGCACACAAAAGACAGCACAACATACAAAAACTTTGTCGCCAAATATCAGAATTTGTCGGTTAATGGTTCAAAAGTTATAAGGGTTTATAGGTGGCCGATCTGGGTAGCATCTTGGTCCAATTTGAATCTCAAAAGCTAGGGCACCTAGCGAAGATCTATTTTCTCCCAAATTTTGTCGCTAATTAAGTCACTGATTTAGTCTAAGAACTCTTCGATCTAGCTCTTGGACTATATAAATTGACCTCATTATATTTTTTTCCAGCGGGCGTTTTGGGGGACTATCTTATGAAATTTTGACGTTCAAAGAGTGCTGATTCTCAGCCTAGTTTGAATAAATGACTTGATTTTAACTTCTAAATAAAACCACAAACATTACGTAAAATAACATATTTATTATTAAAAACACATACAACAATAATTAATAATTTCAGTTCTGATAAGCTCGATTGATTTGAAGCTTTTCAAAGCAGATTGATTTACAAGTTTCAACAATTTCTTTTGTGAGTAGACAAATAAAAATCTCAAAAAATATGTGGGAAAACTGCTCTTTAAAACAAAACTTTCACAAATAAAGCCGCGACAACCTAATTGCGTAACACACGATCCGTCAGAATTGGAATGCGCTCCGCGGAGCCCAGGGGCTCCACAAAGACTATGTGGGGGCTCCGCGAAAATACTGGTTCATTGTGTGATGTTTTTCGCGGAGCCCCCACAGAGTCTTTGAGGAGCCCAGTTTCCTCAAGAACTAATTGATTTGGCGGCATTTGCTTAATCACGTGTCTATGCAGGATATAATGGAACTACAACTAGGCGCTTTACTTTTGATACGCGATACTGCTCCTACGACTAAAAAAACCTGTGAAACAAGTGTTGCAACATCTTAAAAAACGACGAACGCTTTTGATTATTCTAAGGTTCAAAAATTCAAAAATTTCGTTTTCCAAAAGGGTTCCGTCGCCAAAAAAGTTTGAGAACCGCTAGTGATCCATTGCTTCATAAGTTGGAAAAAAATATCAGTAGTCACAATTTGATCACAACAATGATCACAATTTGAATACTTTGAAACAAATGTCTAATCCAACATTTGTTTCAAAGTATTCAAATTGTGATTGATCGTATAATACGCAATTAGGGTGTAATTTATATGTACACAGTGCGATTAAAGCACTGTCTAATCTAATCAGTATTTAGACGATGCAAGTTATTTGTTGAATCAATTTTAATGTATGCTACTTATTGCATCATGTAAATGGGGCTTCATGGATATGTATCACAAATTGACAAATAACATGTTACTGTTTGTTGTTAATATAGCTCTAATCACAACAGTTTGATTTGATTGCAGTTTTACTGAACAGGCTTTCAAAAAATGATTGATAGGAATAAAACAGTATTTTTACAAGAAATAATGTAATTAAAGCCTAAGTATTGATCAAGCCTCGGATGCCGGTTAAATTAATTGTCAAACCGTTATTTTGTACTTGACGCAAAACCTTTTCATTTTGGTTTCCAAAACCGGTTTTTTGGGGCAGACTTTACATAAAGTTATTTCACGAGTAAACGGTTTAAAGCAATAAAACCGGTTTATACTTCAGTTTTTATTCAGCGCAGCATCCTCATAAGTAGTCGCAAGGCGTTTACCGACACGCAATCATCGATTAAACCTGAATTTAGACCAAGATAAAACATTTACGTTCTTAAGAAAAGTTTGGAGCAAAACCAAAATAAATCGGTATTAACCGGTTCCGAGCCTTGGAATTGGTCCCTAAATGATTTTCAGCCTCTATTTTCGTCGATCAGTTAAAATTTCACTAATATAAGCCTTAAAATCAGGGTATTCTAACTAATTATTATGGCTAATAATTAAATCAAATCAAGGCCAGCTCGATTTCTTTAATATAGAGACGAAAATACGACAATAAATTAAAACACAATCAATAAAAGGAGTATTTTCAAACTATGGAATCTCTTTTTCGTGTGACAAACCTGGTGTTAGAGTTGTAAAGCCGTTGATGGGCCTCTGACTTGGCTTCACATGCCGTCGAGAAATATCTCTTAGAGAAGCCGGTTTCCTCACGGTTTTCATCACCGTTTTTGAAGCAAGTGATAATTATACAATACGCACATGACTCGGAAAAGTCAGAGGTGCGTGACTTGGGTTCAAACTCGAGACCTATGACTTGGCAGTCTGACGGTCAGACCACTAGGCTATCACTGCCGTTTTAACTATGGGATAAATCATAAAATTTTAATTAAAAAAAAGTGATTTTTTCAAATATACTAAATATAGTAGTGATGGACCGACTGTGGGTGTTGCCAATCTTTGACTAGCTATAGTGACTAAACTATTGAATATTTTTAGTTGAATTTTTGTATAGAGACAGCACATTATTCTTTAGTTATCCGAAGTTTAATTTATTAATTTAATTTACTGTGGTATTGTCGTCTCCACCGTATATAACAATCTTAGAAATACTGTGAACATTGTATGCGTACTGGTGATGAAATGGCTATGTATAATGGGTATCTAGCGAAAAATGAGTCGATTTTGAAGTTGCTAGACTACTTAGAGCAATGATATTATAAGTAAAAACACTTAACCCTCCTTTTTTGCCTTCGCCGCAGTTGGGTAAAATGAGGTAGATCCGCAAGTGGCACGTCAAAACTTGGCTATTTAGCTTAGTTTTGTTCGTCTTGTCTCTTTCGCTCTCGTTAATTATGACATGCCGTCTTACTTCCACATGTCATCTTATAGTGACTTTGTGTCGTTATTGAAAACCGAATGTTTGGTAGGCAACCTATCTACAGTACGGCGGTCGAGAGAATGCGTTCTTAACACGTCAGTTGGATATTTTCTAGTATCTCGTTCGATTCAAACTTAATGGCGGCTCGGAAGTTAGCTTGTGGCAGTATCAACATCGCCACATGCGAACTACGCATCAAAGACTTGACGTCACACAAAAATCCTGCATCGCGCAATTAAAGTTAACCGTGTAATGGACATATATACGAGAACCCGACATCAATCGTTGGTCAGTTGCCCGCCAGACACAAAACCCGTCTGGTCGGAGGATCCTCCCTTGTCTATGGTGGATGACTGAACTTTTCACCCTGTTCCTCATACCCCTAAAAGCTACACGCTGCGCAGTGCCCCACCTCTCCCCCCGCTGACACATGAAATTGTTACTGCGCAGCGACTCGCCTCATGTTCCGAGGCGCCATGAAGTTTGAATCGAACTGTTATAAGGATCAAATTCGCAAAACATATATTCGTTAGTAGCTGAGCCCGAAGTATTGCTAAACTTAAGTGGCAGTGGGCAGGGCACATTGCTCGCAGAACAGATGGCCGATGGGGCCGAAAAGTTGCCCCTACAAGGTGGACCGATGACCTGGTGAAGGCCGCGGGCATGCGCTGGATGCGAGAAGCACAGAACCGGTCGAAGTGGCGGTGCTTAGGGGAGGCCTATGTCCAGCAGTGGACTTCTTTCGGGTGAAATGATAATGATATTCTTTGGAATGAAACTGACAGGTGTCAAGAACGCATTGACTCGACGGCTGGACTGGTTCATATTTTTGCCGACGAATAAAACTTACTGGGAGTTGATCACAACATATTTTGGCAAAAGCTAGGGTATGGCTGGCGCTTATCATGATATTTAGATGAAATGATGATATTTAGGCGAAAGCTTCAGGGTAGCCCGCGTAAATCAAATTTTCTTATGTTTTTTGCAATTTGCAGGTCAGTATCAGGTTGTATGTTGATCAAAATATGATTCGCGACCGTAACAAATATTGATTTACAGAATTGTAAACATTAGAATCAGCAATACAACTCACCAGACACGACACCTGCAAATTGCAAAAAACGTAAGAAAATTTGAATTTCGCGGACTATCTTAGCGCACCCCCCATAAGTTGATATTTAAAATACTAAAAGTTGATATTTAAGATACTAAAAGTTGATATTCGGGTTGTCTGCTGTCCCGAATTGATACTCTTCTTCGGTTTGTGTCGGCTGTGCGTTCGGGTCTTCTTGCTCCGCGAAATAATTGTCCAAGATGTGTAGCACTTTCTTGTATATCTGTGGTAAAAAATGAGATATAACCATGTCCATAATATTGTATCTAAGACCCGATTTTCCAAATTTCTAAGATATTTTATCTACACTCATGCTATAAATCCTCTATAAAAGTTCCTGAAACAGTTAGCTTATTGCCAACATTAAAACAACCAGTGTCATAGTAACCATAATATCATCAAAACGGGTATTATAATGTTATACTAAATTTCATAATGCAACTCATTTAAAAAAAAGAACATTGTCATGCAGGCGCGTTTCCCGAAATAAGCATAGTAATTTAAAAAAAAATACAAATGATAATCGAATTTGAGAAATTCGAATTCACGTGTCCTCCGTGTGTAGGTATTCCTCCATTTTTTTGTTCGATATTAGTATTGCAAACCTTTTATAGAGGATTCAAATCATGGGTGTAGATAAAGTCTTATATGCAACTGTAAATAATTAGGTATTAAAACACTCATGTACTGTATGATACTATTATCACACGTGTTTTAATACCCCTTATAATATAACAGTTGCATAAATAACTATTAGGGACATTATTCGGATGATTTGGCACAGGCCTGGCGGCAAAATCGAATGAATAGTCGGCCGCGAGTCAGTAGTAAAAAAACCGGTTTAAGCTGGCCTCTTATTGTATTACTTTACTTTTACTTGTGGCGGTATCTAAATCGCCACATGCGAACTACGCATCAAAGACCTGACGTCACACAAAAATCCTAACATCATATAAACCCTGCATCGCGCAATGGACATATATACAAGAACCCAACATCAATCGTTGGGCAGTTGCCCGCCAGACACGACACCCGTCTGGTAGGAGGATCGTCCCTTTTCTAAGGTGGATGAGTGAACTTTACACCCTGTTCCTCATACCCCTAAATATTTTACTTTTACGTTTACTTTACTTTTACTATCTCTCGCTCATGAATGCCTTTGTAATGCATACCTGTTCATTTTCATGTTGCTGTAGGGCCTCAATCTGGTCCAAAGCGCCTATTTCTTCTAGTCTCAAGCATAGAGCATCCACCTGGCCATACTTCACGGCCGCCTGTAAAAGTATCAATTGGTTTTATTATTATACGATTTATTTAATTAATTGAATTGGGAGGAGCTCGTGGCTAAGTAATAACAGCCGCACGGGTCGATCCATCAGGTTAAGCTACGCTTGTCGGCGTTGTTCCGTAGATGGGTGACCATCTTTACATACCGAGACTCCACCGTGCCTCGGAAAGCACGTTAAGCCGTTGGTCCGCATGCCTCCGGGCTTTAGCAACAGAGGTGTACATATAGTACATACACATTTTACCAGTTATATTGTTGTCAGTATATTGTTATAAAGGCGTGTCTATTGCCTTCAACTGGGCACAAATCCAGGCTGGGCTGGTAGTGAGAAATTCTTGATGGAAAACACAATTTACTGAATCAAACCCAAGACTTCATTAAATAAATCCACTATCAATCTAGCTTGTCTTTTCCCAACTATGTTGGGGTCGGCTTCCAGTCTAACCGGATGCAGCTAAATACCAGTATTTTACATGGAGCGACTGCCAATCTGACCTCCACAACCCAATTATTGGGTAAAACGATACCCCTTGGTAAGACTGGTTGTCAGACTTTCGGGCTTCTGACGACCTGTAACAACTGTCAAAGATCTACGCATGACAGCCGGGTCCGACGTACGTAACTAAAACATAACGTGCTTTCCGAGGCACGGAGGGTCTTGATATGTTAGGATGGTCACCCATCCACGGACCAACCGCGGCAAGCGTAGCCTAACCTGATTGATCGACCCCTGCGGCTGTTATTTTTCGCCACAAGCCCCTCAATATTCCCTATTGCTCGTTTCAAAGCTTAGTAGGTTAAAAAATCAAGTAATAAAAACTAAAACCCAACTACGACTTAAAAGGTATAAACAAGACACCACAGACAGACAAATTAAAAATCCGGAGTCACACGTGTTAGGGCATAAATCGAACAGATTACGTGTGACTCCGGATTTTTAATTTGTCTGTCTGTGGTGTCTTGTTTATACCTTTTAAGTCGTAGTTGGGTTTTAGTTTTTATTACTTGTTTTTCTTTTTAATTCTTTTGGGGTTATGATATATATATATTTGAAATGTGCTCATTAAGCCCTTTCATTTAATACCCAACATGGTACGATTAAACCATTTTTTTTTTTAAAGTTCCTCACTTTATGTCCTCTAGAGGGCGCCATTTTTAATTTAATGTGACTTCACATAGCCTATAACCAGCGGACAATCACGACGCTTCTAATGATACCTCATTTGTCAAATTGTGATAAGTGGTTTGGAAGATAGGAGGGAACAGATGAACATACATACATACCGGTCAAAATCATAACCCTCCTTTTTTCTTCGCCGTAGTCGGGTAAAAAGCGACAAGAAACTCCATTATTTTAAGCATAATAAGCCTTTAGAAGCATGAGGAACAGAAATGCCTGTAAATGGTTTAATTGGTCTGAGTTTGTTAATATGCGTACCTGTAATAAGTTAGTAAGTCCATCCAACACTACAGAGATAGCCCTATGGTCCGGAGCGCTGAGTAGTTGGCAGTAGGGCTCCAGGAAGCCGGCTGCGATGAGAGCGTCCAGCTGTTCAGGAGTACCGCCGAGGCAGAGGTTTGTGATCGCCCAGGCTGCTTCCTTTTGACATCTATGGGTGAGAAAGTGATTGGTTAGAGAGACTTCAGAGGGGGTCAGACTTTTACTGACTAAAACCCACCCGTGTTCCTTCAGTTACCTGTTGCCCTCCAAGGTCACATAAAGCCTGCATTGCCAGAGTTTACCGCGCCATGGACATATATATACAAGGATCCACACATCAATCGTTGGGCAGTAGCCCGCCAGACACAACACCCGTCTGGTCGGAGGATCCTCCCTTTTCTATGGTGGTCGAGTGAACTCATACCCCTAAACTCTATTTATGTAGTTTGTTGTAAAATATTATAGTTAATTGATTTAGGCGTGACTTTACGAAAATCCATTATAAAATACAATAGACGCAGATATATTTACTAAGCGCCGAGCGCGCGCTGTATCTGCTCGCCGGTGACTTACTCACTTGATGTCCTCGGTCGCGAGCACGTGCAACAGATGCGCGAGCACGCCGGCGCCGAGCGCGCGCTGTATCTGCTCGCCGGTGACTTACTCACTTGATGTCCTCGGTCGCGAGCACGTGCAACAGATGCGCGAGCACGCCGGCGCCGAGCGCGCGCTGTATCTGCTCGCCGGTGACTTACTCACTTGATGTCCTCGGTCGCGAGCACGTGCAACAGATGCGCGAGCACGCCGGCGCCGAGCGCGCGCTGTATCTGCTCGCCGGTGACTTACTCACTTGATGTCCTCGGTCGCGAGCACGTGCAACAGATGCGCGAGCACGCCGGCGCCGAGCGCGCGCTGTATCTGCTCGCCGGTGACTTACTCACTTGATGTCCTCGGTCGCGAGCACGTGCAACAGATGCGCGAGCACGCCGGCGCCGAGCGCGCGCTGTATCTGCTCGCCGGTGACTTACTCACTTGATGTCCTCGGTCGCGAGCACGTGCAACAGATGCGCGAGCACGCCGGCGCCGAGCGCGCGCTGTATCTGCTCGCCGGTGACTTACTCACTTGATGTCCTCGGTCGCGAGCACGTGCAACAGATGCGCGAGCACGCCGGCGCCGAGCGCGCGCTGTATCTGCTCGCCGGTGACTTACTCACTTGATGTCCTCGGTCGCGAGCACGTGCAACAGATGCGCGAGCACGCCGGCGCCGAGCGCGCGCTGTATCTGCTCGCCGGTGACTTACTCACTTGATGTCCTCGGTCGCGAGCACGTGCAACAGATGCGCGAGCACGCCGGCGCCGAGCGCGCGCTGTATCTGCTCGCCGGTGACTTACTCACTTGATGTCCTCGGTCGCGAGCACGTGCAACAGATGCGCGAGCACGCCGGCGCCGAGCGCGCGCTGTATCTGCTCGCCGGTGACTTACTCACTTGATGTCCTCGGTCGCGAGCACGTGCAACAGATGCGCGAGCACGCCGGCGCCGAGCGCGCGCTGTATCTGCTCGCCGGTGACTTACTCACTTGATGTCCTCGGTCGCGAGCACGTGCAACAGATGCGCGAGCACGCCGGCGCCGAGCGCGCGCTGTATCTGCTCGCCGGTGACTTACTCACTTGATGTCCTCGGTCGCGAGCACGTGCAACAGATGCGCGAGCACGCCGGCGCCGAGCGCGCGCTGTATCTGCTCGCCGGTGACTTACTCACTTGATGTCCTCGGTCGCGAGCACGTGCAACAGATGCGCGAGCACGCCGGCGCCGAGCGCGCGCTGTATCTGCTCGCCGGTGACTTACTCACTTGATGTCCTCGGTCGCGAGCACGTGCAACAGATGCGCGAGCACGCCGGCGCCGAGCGCGCGCTGTATCTGCTCGCCGGTGACTTACTCACTTGATGTCCTCGGTCGCGAGCACGTGCAACAGATGCGCGAGCACGCCGGCGCCGAGCGCGCGCTGTATCTGCTCGCCGGTGACTTACTCACTTGATGTCCTCGGTCGCGAGCACGTGCAACAGATGCGCGAGCACGCCGGCGCCGAGCGCGCGCTGTATCTGCTCGCCGGTGACTTACTCACTTGATGTCCTCGGTCGCGAGCACGTGCAACAGATGCGCGAGCACGCCGGCGCCGAGCGCGCGCTGTATCTGCTCGCCGGTGACTTACTCACTTGATGTCCTCGGTCGCGAGCACGTGCAACAGATGCGCGAGCACGCCGGCGCCGAGCGCGCGCTGTATCTGCTCGCCGGTGACTTACTCACTTGATGTCCTCGGTCGCGAGCACGTGCAACAGATGCGCGAGCACGCCGGCGCCGAGCGCGCGCTGTATCTGCTCGCCGGTGACTTACTCACTTGATGTCCTCGGTCGCGAGCACGTGCAACAGATGCGCGAGCACGCCGGCGCCGAGCGCGCGCTGTATCTGCTCGCCGGTGACTTACTCACTTGATGTCCTCGGTCGCGAGCACGTGCAACAGATGCGCGAGCACGCCGGCGCCGAGCGCGCGCTGTATCTGCTCGCCGGTGACTTACTCACTTGATGTCCTCGGTCGCGAGCACGTGCAACAGATGCGCGAGCACGCCGGCGCCGAGCGCGCGCTGTATCTGCTCGCCGGTGCCGGCCAGCACGTTGCTGACGGCCCACGCGGCCTCCTTCATGAGCGACGGCTTGCCACAGCGCAGCAGCGATATGATGTGCTCCAGGCAGTTGGCATCCAGGCAGCGGTCGGTCTGGGGAGACAATTGAAAAATATTGTACTTAGATATTCTAGGTACAAAAGGATAGTTGAATATGGGGTTCACAGGGCACATAAAACGGCCACATTAGCAATGCCTCTAAAAGCAATTCATTTCCTGAATTCCCAGGTGTCATTACCAATTCCTCTAATTTGACACAAAAGCAATTCATAATATGTGGACCATTTTACGAATCTCCATAGAAAACTGACAAACAAATGAATTATTTCATAATATGAATTACACGCAGATCATAAATTATGAATCTTCATAATTGTTTCATAATATGATTCTGCTAAAGAGACCGTTTTAAGCCCCCAGATAGGCAGTCGCTCCTTATAAAATACTGGTATTTAGTATAACATGCTAAGTTTATAGCTACAAGTTAGCTTATGTTGGAGTCAGCTTCCAGTCTAACCTGATGATCTTAGTTACCTGTTCATCGGAGCCAGTGAGCATGTTGCCAATAGCTCTCAAAGCTGGGGTTCGTACTGCAGGAGACTTGTGGTCTAGTAATCTGACCACGCGCGGGAGCAGTTGAGGAGTCATTTGTACTGCTTCTATACGCTCGTTTGGTCCATCGGTTAGGTAAGATAGGGCCCAGCATGCATCCGCTAGAAGGGTTTAGAAAAACGACATTTAAGAGCGTTTATTATGAAAGTGGGCAACATTGATGTAACCAAATATATTGTAACAAAATTTTGATTTAAGAGTGTCTGTGGAGATTCTTGCCCGTTCTTCTCCATAGGTACGTACTACGCTTTGGAATGGGCAACTAGCTTCATATTTCTGACTGACCGACTCCTTGACAATTCAAAAGTGCCTGTAAATGGTTTAATTGAAATCAATGCTTTTAGTTTGAGTCGCAAATAGATGTCAAATATTTCGCTGTTTTGATTAATTTGGCAATATTACTGTATGGAAATATGAAATATGGCTAGACAACTGTCTAAAATATTGATTATAAAATACACAAAAAAATATCGTAACACCGAATATTTCGTTTTAGTTGTAAAAATAGGATTTGGAAACTTTCCAAATCCTTTTTTACACCTAAAACTGGTTACAATTTAAATTCAGTGTGCGTTAATTAATTTGACGGGACTAAACTAAAATTTATCTTCTGTCCTTTTCATAATGAAATAAAAAGAAAAAGAAGCACTGAACTTAAATTTAGTTAAGTTTGTGAACAACAGAATCGGCACCATTGTATGTCTAATGGTGGAATCCGACGATCGGCAATATTGCAGACGGTCACGCACGGCAGACGACCACAGACCGCCACGCACCGCGCACCGAGGAACTTCCGATGTCTACGACACCCCGCACGTCCGTCGTCCGAGCTCGTCGGTGTCCGACCGCAAAATCGCGGATCGTGGGATTTCGGTATAAGCTGAGCCAATATACAACATAATTTTTTGTTTATGCTAATCGCGAAAAAAAAATTCTGCTGTTCCATACATTTGTGTTCACTTAAATCGACAAAATGTATGGAACAGCAGATTATTTTTTCGCGATTTCAAGGTTGGCCCCATAGAAAAAGTTGTTCAAAATGATGAGTACAATGACCCCTTTTCGGGTTTAGCATAAACAAAAAATAATGTTGTATTATGCGTGTCACAAAAATCCCTCCTTTTGGGCTTTGATACATTCGGGAAATTTTTTATGTATAAAAATGAATTGCTTACCCAAAACATCCTGGTCGGTGATTTCCAATAGATCTGATATGTACGGCAGAGCGGGAGCCACGTAATCAAACTTCACGAGTGGGTTCTTATTTCTGGTAACAAAATATTAACTTTTCTAAAACACGTTTAGAAATTCGAGCATTATTTTGACAACCTTCTTTGAGATAAATCGAAATTTTGGTAAGAACATGACCTGGTACCACACCGAGCGCTAGACGCAAAGTGAGCGGTGTGGTAACACGTCGTGTTCTGGTTTGCAATTGGTCAATCGTCATACTTAGGATGCCTCGTTGAGAGGTGGAACACGTGGCGATTTCTTACAGGGATTTTATGACTCTTGAAGAATAGTTAAGCGTAATAGGTTACTAAATATATCTACGTCTATTGTATTCTACCTATGTTTGCAGAAGTTGCTAAAAATAATTTTGTTGTATCTGATTCTTCGATCTATTGGGAATTTGGAAAATACAGATTCTAGCAATGAATTCCATTACGGAGTCTCTATGAAGCTCTTCAAACTTCATTTATGGACCAAACTAGCTGCGCCCCGCTGTTTCACCAGCATAAGTCTCTATACCGTGGGAATATCGGGATAAAAAGTATCCTATGTCCTTTTCCAGATCATGGTCTACCCACCCATGTGCCAAATTTGTTACAACAAACAAACTCACTTTTATATTTATAATATCATTATGCAGGGTGTAAGGCACCGTTGTCACTCAAACCATGGGTAGTTACTAAATTAATGACAGAGTCACAACAAAAAAAAAACATTATTTTCATTAAAAGATTTTAAAAGTGCTCTAGCACGTATGGTGCAATACTCTTGTGATGAAATGGAGATTTTCTTTAAAACAAAAAAGGTGTAATTTTTCATTGATTTTACGTTCTATAAATGAAACCAAACCACTGGTTTAAAGGATAACGGTGTTTACCCTAACACTCTGTAGTTAGGAAAGGTATGTAGTGTCACCTGCAGAAGTTGCTGTAGGTCCAGACCGCAGTCCGGAGCTGGCCGGCGGGCGTGGCCGGCGTGCACAGCGGCAGCAGCACGGCCAGCGCGCCGCGCGCCAGCACCGCGTCGCGCGTGTGCGGCCCGTCGCCCGCGATGTTGCCGAGCGCCCACGCGCTCTGCTCGCCCACCACGCCGCCGCGAGCGAGCAGGGCTACTAGCTTTGGGATCGCTCCGCCCTGAGTAGGGAAAGAAATGGTATAATAACATGATCTTATGTGAGCGTATTTAATACACTCAATGTTTCTTTTTACCCAACTCCAAACTCGATTAAAAAATATATATATCCTCTATTAACTTCTTGTTAAAATACAATGGCGAAACCGAGCGCTGGACGCAGAGTAGATAACATATTTATTTTGCAATTATGGGTACATACACGGTGACCAAAAGGCATGTAAAAGTAGAAAATACACTAGAGATGCTAAGTACATAATAATAAAGAGAGAGCGCTCGGTGTGGCAACACGTCGTGTCCTGGTTTGCGACTGGTCAATCGTCATCCTGAGGATGCCTCGTTGAGAGGTGAAACACTTGTCGATTTCTTACAGGATTTTTTATGACTCTTCAGGTAGGTTACTAAATATCTACGTCTATTGTATTTTATAATGCATTTCCGCAGTCTCACGCCTGAATCAATTAACTATCTTCATGTTAACTTTTAACCTACTAAGACTCATCAGGGGACACTGTGCAGTCACCATTTGTGCATTCTATGTATAACTAGCACTTTGCCCGCGGCTTCGCCCGCGTGGATGTCGGTTATCTATTCTATTCTATACACATAATAAAATCGTAAACGGTCCGTGTCTGTACATTAAAGATTTTTGCAAAAAAAGTACTGGAAGCCGCGAGAAATAAGTAATAGAAAGTAAAAAAACATTTTTTGACATTTTTGTCTGTTTGTTTGTTCGTTTGTGAGTGCATCACGTAAAAGCCACTCATTGGATTCCAAAATTGAGTGACTTTATTGTGAGTAACATTTAGTCTTTATTTCATCAAAATCGACCGGCAAAATCAAAACATATATGGATTTAAAAACATGTTTTTTTTAATCCACCGGTAAAGTCGGAATTACACCCGGGCGACGCCGGGCACTAACAGCTAGTTATATACTAAAACCTTCCTCGAGAACCACTCTACCCATTGGTGAAAACAGCATGAAAATCAGTGTAGTCGTTTTTGAGTTTATCGCGAACAGACAGACAGACAGACACGGCGGAGGACTTTGTTTTATAATATGTATGGATAAATAAATAATTTTATCCAAAGCATATTTCTTTATCCAAGCATAGACACAGGTTGAGCATAGTGGTAGATATACTAAAATGATACATATTTGTTTTTGCACTAAAGTATATTATGAATATAAATAAATAAATATAAATAAATAATAAATAAATGTTTATTTCTCAAACAACTTAATACTAGAATGTAATAAACTTACATCAACAACAGCCATGGTGTGTTCATGGGTTCCTGAAGCTATGTTGGTGATAGCCCAGGCTGCTTCGAACTGCAGATCAGCACTGCAAGTAAAAAATGTGTGACTTGAAACAAATCTTAGAATAATATCTTCTAAGATTTTTACATGCAGACGTCAGTTCTGGCTGGTAGCAGCTGTATGAGTGACCTAGGATCAAGCCAAATATCTTGCCATTGGAGAGGTCTCCGTCCAGCATCGAACTGTGACTGTTTTCTGCTGAAGACCTGTAAGGGCTGGTCTACTTACCAATCTTCTCTGTAGAGAAGAGGATCGAGCTAAATGTCGTGACATTGGAGAGGCCTATCCAGCAGTGGAATGCTGTTAAATCTGATGATGTCAGCAGTTCCACTGGCTCTGGCTGGTAGCAGTTAAAGTTGGATGAGGGGCCGAGCATGGAGCTAACACTCATGGAATTGTAGAGGCCAATGTCGAGCAGTGGACTTCTATAGACTAAGATTCTCATGGTGACGAGACTAAGATTCTCTTGGTTTACCTGGTATAGTCCCTTGCCCAGCAGTAGACTGCTACAGGCTGATGATGATAATTAGCAGGTAGGAGCTCGTAGCCAAGTAATAACAACCGCACGGGTCGATCCATGAGGTTAAGCTACGCTTGCCAGTCCGTGGATGAGTGACCATCTTTTTTTTTTTTTTTTTTTTTTTTTTTTTTTTTTTTTTTTTTTTATCTTTACATGCCGAGACTCCTCCGTGCCTCGGAAAGCACGTTAAGCCGTTGGTACCGGCTGTCATTCGTGGACCTTTGACATTCGTTATGGGTCGTCAGAAGCCTGAAAGTCTGACAACCAAGGGGTATCGTATTACCCAGTCACTAGGGTTGTGGAGGTCAGATATGCAGTAGTACAGAAGCTGACCCCAAGATAGTTGGGAGATTGATGATAGCACAGATGCGTGTGTGCTCTACCTGCAGGCTTAGCATGATCACCGTTTTGTCTCAAGAAGAGTAGACAAAAATGACGTTTCCTGTGCTGCCCCCGATAGAAAAAAAGGCGCATCTAACAGTTTTTCCAGATTTGAGTTATATACATTGCCGGAATCAGAAAAAAAAGGCGCATCTGCTTGTATTTTTAATATTTTTCTATCTTCCTCCAGTGCGGTTTTAGCACAACAAAATAGGGCGCTTCTGTTCATTTTTTACACCCGATTGAAGATGAAAAGACGGATTTATGTGTAACTTAATTAAAAAGTCATTTATGTAGATAAGGTCCTTATACTTTATAGTTTTTTTTTGTCAGTAATATAAGCATTTGAAATTTAAAGGACGCATCTGCCCAGATGCGTCCTTTCAATTTCAAACGCTTCCTTGCGAAATGAAGAAAAATATTACATAATACTTGATTGAGTAGACGTAAATATCTATTTACGTCTATTCAATTAAGTATGTAATACTTTTCTTAATTTTTTATGCTAAGATAAAACTGTTTTTTCGTTATTTTTTATTATAAAAATTAATAAATTCATATTATATATTAAACCAAGTTAAAGCCTATTATAGTGGGCATTATTTTCAACTTTTAGTATGTAAATATTTTAATTTACTCGAAGACAGCAAACGATTTCCCGTTTCATTCATTAAAACATTTATTTATCCGTTTTTACTTTTTGTTAGATACGTCTTTTTAACTATCGGGGGCAGTGTGGACAGTACGACGGCAGCAAAGGAGTCATCTGCACTTTTTACGAAATTCACTCTTTTACATAATTTGACTCAGAATTCTTTGTTTTGTCATAGGATTTATCGGTTGTCCGTGTGATTTTGACAGTAAGGATAGAAAACTTTCTTCCGAAATAGTCAAGGAACATATACTCACCTACGGCGAGGAAATAGTCTACCTACAAAAAGACCTAGACAAAGATCGTTAGAAATGAAAGACAAAATGAAAGATTGTAGAAGGATTTCTACGGTGCGATATCAAAAATGAAGAAACGAACTGTCACTTTGTATAGAAAAAGCTATGTCTATTCTTCGTAGAGATAGAAAGCGCCATGCTACGCCTGCTGGGATGGTCCTATGTCCAGCAGTGAATTGCTATAGATAGATGGTCTACTTACCAGTCATCTCTGTCCAGTGCATCCACCAAAGGTTTGATGACTCCGGCGGCCACCATTGGAGAGATAGGCGGGTTCTGTTCCCTGGAGAGCATGCGACGAGCTGCACGGGCGTATGTCGTCATTGTGAGCAGGTCATCGGAACGCAGACCTGGTTGGGGCAGAGAGAAAGTATGCTGAATGTAGAAATAATGGATAGAATATTTTTAAATGGACACCTGCATTATATCGGTAGGTGATCTGTTTCAGAGGAGATAATCTATGGTAATAGTTAATAGAAAAATAATTAATTATAAACTAGCTGATGCCGGCGGCTTCGCCCGCGTGGATGTCGGTTATTATATACTAAAACCTTCCTCGAGAACCACTCTATCCATTGGTTAAAACAGCATGAAAATCGGTGCAGTAGTTTTTGAGTTTATCGCGAACAGACACGACAGACAGACGCGGCGGAGGACTTTATTTTACAATATTTAGTGATACTCATAAAATGCTAAATGATGATATGGTGTTGCTGGTCTGTGAGGTCTATGAGGACTACGCTGTGATTCAGGGGCTTAGGTATAACGTCGCTAAGAGTGAGTTAGTTGTTTTTAATGTTGGCGCCAGAAGAGACTTAAATGTGCCATGCATCTCGTTAGCGGGTAAGCCCTTAAAGCGAGTCTCAAAATTTAAGTACCTGGGCCACTGGGTCACCGAGGACCTATGTGATGATTTAGATATAGAGAGGGAGCGTAGGGCGCTGTCCGTTCGAAGTAATATGCTGGCCCGCAGGTTTGCACGGTGTACTTGTGATGTTAAAATGACGCTTTTTCGAGCCTATTGTCAGACTTTCTACACCTGCAGCCTCTGGGTCAAGTATACGCAGAAGGCTTACTGCGCTCTGCATGTACAATATAATAATACCATCAGAATGCTCGTGGGGCTGCCGCGGTTTTGTAGCGCGTCGGGTATGTTTACCGATGCGAGGGTAGATGATTTCTACGCTATTATTCGGAAGCGGTGCGCTTCTCTCCGGCAAAGAACATGTTTTAGCTCCCACAGCATGTTGAGGGCATTGAGTGACCGGTGGGACTGCCCGGTGCCAGGTCGGCTCTAAGTAGCTATACGGGCTTCTTGTTTATTATTTTATGTTACTGTTTGTTGTTGTTGTATATGTATTACTAATAATAATTAAATAAGTATATATTCATGTCATTACTAACACTATGGACTTTAAGGTCTGCCAATAAAGAATCAAATAAATAAAATGAGCTGCTGATTTTTCAGGGAGTTGCACAAATCCATATCCATACTAATATTATTACCTCTGTCTGTCTGTTTGTTACCTTTTCACGCCTAAACCACTGAACGGATTTCGACATTTGGCAAGAAGATATATGGCACACTGGGGAAGGACTTAGGCTACTTTTTATCAACATCACAATCAGGACGCTAGTTTTATGTAGTGTGAAGATTCATATTATGCTAAATCAAACACCAAATATTGTCCTATACCAAACAGTTGTACCATAAATTAGCCTATAAAGTTCCCACTGCTGGGACACAAGCCTTCTCTCACTGGGCTGTAGTATAACCTACCACACGGGCCCAGTGCATTCTGATGTCACTTGTCTTCGAATTTTTGGTTTTACTATAGGGCACATGCACAACCCACAACTCGGTAAGTCAGGGCCATGGCCACTGGGCCACCACCACACAAAATTTAAAGTAAGCTAATTAATTACCTTGCACAATCTCCGCTGGAGTAAAAGTCTTCTCGTTCTCATGGACTTCCTCTCCAGCTTCCGGAGACAGGGCCCTCCTTTTGAGGAGTTGCTCATCACGAGCCTGCTTGCGAAGAGCCACACTGAGCTCAGCGCGCTTGCGGCGGAGATCCTGGTTGCGAAAAGGATGAATATTATTTAAGGCTATTTTGATTGGCCAATAAATATGAGGAGCTTGTGGCTAAGTAATAACAGCCGCACGGGTCGATCCATCAGGTTAAGCTATGCTTGCCGGTGTTGGCCCGTGGATGGATGACCATCTTTACATACCGAGACTCCTCCGTGTCTCGGAAAGCACGTCAAGCCGTTGGTCCCGGCTGTCATTCGTGGATCTTTGTCACTTGTTACGGGTCATCAGAAGCCCGAAAGTCGGACAACCAGTCTTACCAAGGGTATCGTGTTACCCAGTAACTGGGTTGTGGAGGTCTGATAGGCAGTCGCTCCATATAAAATACTGGTATTCAGCTGCATCCGGTTAGACTGGAAGTCGACCCAACATAGTTAGGAAAAGGCTAGACAGATGATGAATGTGTACTTAGGTGGCAAATTAAAATTATAATATCATTTCGGGCCCTGTCGGGCACAGCAAAATAATAGGAGAGAGGAAGCTTTGAAAACTTAGCTTATAGTAGTATTCTGAACTAAATCTAATACCGGTTTTTCTACTTATCTGTATACATAAATCCTTAGTCATCTTTTTAACAACATCTGTGACTGTGACCCGAGCGTGGCCTAACCAAAGGTTTACAAAATACATAGCTTGGCTTGCCATAGATTAACACAAAGAATTAAGGAGAAAGGTTCTCATCATTATTGAGCCAAGTAATAGGAGTTCTCAACAAATATTTCAATACAGAACATTGAATGTAAAACTGTAAAATAATTTTTAATTATCAAGCATGACGCACATTATGATTTTGGCAATCTTTCCTACTTACATGACGCTATTTTTTTCAATATTTTATGCACTAAAGCACTAAATTGAAGTCTGAGCAATAAAACAAATAAATTACAAGAAGTAGGTAATGAACATTGTTTCGAAAAATGAAGGTATGTTGTTTTTAAAACAAAAATCCACTGTTTTATGATGTTTTCTTGAGCACATCGTGAATTAAAACAATTGACTACAAATATAATTTACATTTCAATCTAAACAAATGAAAAAAAAAACGTGTTTTACAAAATGGATCATGATTCGATTTTAGAACTAAGATTCGAAATAACTTACTGTCGTTCCATGTCCAGCATTTTTGTACGAAGACAAACGAGAAGAGTGAGTTTTTTCAGACATTGTGATTAATTATTAGAACCTTTTCAAATAACTTTATTATCAAAAACACAATTTGTTACTCGTGTACAATAGCAGACTTTTCAAAGAGCAACGGACGGAAGTTGCGAGATTGGTTTTCAAATTTTCAGATTTTGACAGACTGGGTGACCAGTTTTAAAAGGAATTAAGTTTACTATTGACAGAAAAATGTGACAAATATAATGACCTAGGTATATTTAAACAATACAAGTAAAATAAACACTGCTTCATAATAATAGAAAAGTATTACGAATGAAAAATATTTTTTCAATAAACCAGACTTTTCTGAGATGGCAACTAAAACAACGAAATTGAAAAGAAAAACAGATTTTCTTAGATTATGTTGGTATCTTATAAATAATAAGAGAAAAGCACAATAATCGATTTATTTAAATCGATTTATGGTGAAGGTTTAAGGTTAATCAAGTTGACTGTCAGTGTCAGATTTGGTTTGGTTTGAGAACAGTCGTTTACAGCTTTACACAAAGACGGTCACAATCTCTCATGATTGTCAAATAAATGAATAAAAGTTTATCTCAACTTTCCATAATGTCAATATTTATATTTATTTAGATATTAATCATTCACGATTTACAATGAATATCATTGAGTCACATTAAATCGTAGGTTAACCTTTCGCTATTAATTTAATTGAATCAACTTCTCATACTGTAATTTTAAGGATGTTTTTCAAACCTATAATTAGGTGCCTCATTATATGAATGTAAATGCTAATAGCATTGCATTGAAATTAAAATCAGGAGTACAACGACATTTGTGCTCATTGCATTTTAACATCGTAAAAAAATAAAACAGAACAATAGTCAATTATAATTTATAAACACGCTGCACATATTCAGTAAGCAAGTTCGACAAAAAAAAAGGAATTTTACAACTCAAACGTAACTCAATTACGTGTGGAGACAAAGAAATTTATAGACTCAACTCTATTATTAATCAAACTGCATTGCGACTGCTTTCGCATCGTATTAATGCAGTCCAGATGAACATAAAAAAAAAACACTACTGAATAAAATAAGAAGAAGTAGGAGGCGCTCGTACGACAGATATTGAGTAGTGGGATGGGCCTAGCATGCGCAAAGACGTATTACTAAAAAAATATCTCGCTCTCCACTGTAATTAATCTATCTATCAGCCGACACTTTCATCTGGCGACCTCATATACGAAACGATCGTAAATTAACGTTATTAAAACAAGTTTACAAGCGTTCATGAACGTGTAATTACGCAAAACGTTACGCCGCTGGGCGTGACATCACAAATCAGTCCGGTCGGGCCGAAGACAACATGTCTATACGCTGTCTTTGTTACTCGTTTACGTTCGAGGGAGATAGGTATAGCAGGCAGGCCGGTGCTGATCGTATTCCGTCGAGGGTGTCGCCATTTTCGTTTTGACGAATATTGACAGCACGGCAGACAGACAGTGGCGCGGTCGTCGACGCAGCGTCTGCCAGATTATTTTTATTTTGATAGTGAATCATTTAACGACCAGACTACGTTTTCTGACTCGTTACGCGTCGGTTAGCAATAAAAACTCTATTTACTACAACAGTGACGAGTGATAGACGGCTAGTTGACGAAATTTGGTGCTAACCTCTTCATTCTTTTTTTTTTCCTCCCGTCAGTGTTTTTGAGAACTGCAAGGCTGATCGATATGTGCAAGATTTACCACAGATGACTCTGCGTTACTCAACCTCGTGTTGATTTCTTCTGGTAAGTGCATTAAAATATTGTTCTTTGGGTGTATTGGAGTCGATAATCGTTGAACGTTCGATAAAATAGACATTATTGGAAGCATATTTTGATTCATGCATAATATTATTCGGCGTAAACTTAATATTTACAGCGTAAAATGACAGTAGCCCTTTGTTGCGGTAGCTCCAGTTTGTTTACGAACTGTCAGGGGCAGTACACGGCCTAAGATATATTGCCTGGGTTGGCGACTATGCGTGGGCTTTGTGCGCATGCGAAGACCTACCTTACTGCTCACGAAATAAGGTTGAAAGTTTCATAACTCGTAGAACGATAACGGCCCGTAGAATTAATTTATCACACGCCGCGCTTGACAAGTTGAAAACATAAATTCGACCTTGGCGCTCCACGTGGTTTGCAGGCTTTTGTGCTTTCTTCTTTGTTTGAAAGTTGACATTGATTATCGATTTTTTTGAATCGATTATTTTTTTGCGTTGTTGGCAGCAGTGCGTGTCATGTTGACGTAATTTTGCAAAAAAAGAAAAAGTAAACACAATTCTAAAAATCGAATTTCGTTTTGTATTTATTTCTTCAACACTCTTTTAATATCTGTTAGCCATCGCCAGTGATTGGTGAGTTATTACGGATTTTATTACCTAATGTTTACATATTAGTTGTTAAGATAGCAATCTATTTTATATTGTTGTAATTATGATAAAAATCGCCTATATAAGCTCGGATTTTACGATAACATGGATTTATAATGCTAAGTATTTGACTCTGACGTAAACGATAATTGCATTCTTTTGTTTTTGAATGAATTTTTGATTCTGAAAAATTAGAATGGTCTGTCTTATTTTATACAGGTAGGTCACTAAGTTTAGAGGTACTTATTTATCACATATTTATTATCTTTTACTGAAACTACACAATATTGTTTCTTATTTTTGAGGCAAATAAATATAAATAATAACTTGAATAAATGTCACTATTCCTAATGAATTACTGTTTATAAGCTGTTGGTAACAAGCATGTGGGATTAAAAACATAAAAAAACCTTCATTTTACATTACTTTAAATACAAACTATTAATTTGTAGCCAAACTGGCTTTTGCCAGCGGCTTCATGGATTTGATCCTTCTCATCCTTACATTATAAAACAAAGTCCTCCGCCGCGTCTGTCTGTCGGTCTGTCTGTTCGCGATAAACTCAAAAACTACTGCACCGATTTTCATGCTGTTTTCTCCAATGGATAGAGTGGTTTTCGAGGAAGGTTTTAGTATACCCGACATCCAAGCGGGTGATGTAGCGGACAAAGTGCTACTGCAACTATAAATCAATCAATTTTCACAATGTTCTCCATTTGTGTTATGCCATTCCGGTATAAGTCAAGCTCGACCTCTGTCTTCTGTTTAGTTGTTTATGTGTTCTATGGAACCTACTCACTGGTTCGGGATGCAACTCATCTGAGATAAAGCAGACATCAAAATCAAAATATTTTATTTCACATAAACCTACATCGGCACTTATGAAACGTCATAAGCTAGGTGCACTGTTCCAATTGGTCGTTTCCTATGGAGAAGAGCCGGCAAGAAACTCCACGGTTACTCTTTTAAAAGATAATTGGCTTTTACAATATTTTCGAATTACAGTGTTAATAGTTACGGGAGTACAGTGTAGGCCTTTCAAAAAGTTTCAGGTAGGTAGTTAAAAAAAATAGAAAATGATAAAAAAAAAATAGTCTACAATCCACTAAGCCTACAACATTCTCACATTCACAAGGTAGAAAAGAATCTATATAAGATAAATAAGATACTACAAATAAAAATCCGTCATCATCTACCTGTCCTAGTCCCATGTAACTCGGGGTCGGCTCAACATGTTTTCTTCTTCCATTCTCCCCTGTCAACCGTCACGCTATCATTCACTCCCTTCTGTTTCATTCCTTACACAATCCATTCATCTTATCTTCGACCTTTCTGGCCGTCTGCATCCATTAACATTAGATTAGAGCTTGTGGCTAAGTAATAACAGCCTTATGGGAAGATCCAGCAGGTTAAGCTACGCTTGCCGGGGTTGGTCCGTGGATGGGTGACCTCTTTACATACCGAGACTCCTCCGTGTCTCGGAAAGCACGTGAAGCAGTTGGTCCCGGCTCTCATTTGTGGATCTTTGACAGTCGTGAGAAGCCCGAAAGTCTGACAACCAGTCTTGCCGAGGGGTATTGTATTACCCAGTTACTGGGTTGTGTAGGTCAAATAGACAGTAGCTCCATGTAAAATACTGGTATTCAGCTGCATCCAGTTAGACTGGAAACCGAACCCAATATAATTAGGAAAAGGCTAGGCAGATTGATTATTTTTTTTGCATAGTATTAAAGATTATATAAAACAGACTCGCCCTGTGTTACATGGGACTTAAACATGACTGGAAATATGTGTGTACTATAGGTACAACTCTGCCTACTCTTCCAGGGATTAAAAGCGTTATGTTATGTTATTAAAACAGAAATTCCATGTAGATAATTAAAACAAACAAGAGGATTATAATTAAATAAGATTTAGTAAGATTAACATATAATAAATAGATAAGACTTGTAGGTTTCATAATTATCTATAGTCTTCAATTGTATGGTACAGTCGAACAAGCTATTTGGTTTACAGACAAAATATATCCATTTTCCGCTAAACTGCTAAAATGAGTTTTGATTGTGTGCTCTTTTTTGAGTGTGAAAAGTTTTAATAAATAAATAATCGCTCTTCGGCCTAGGCTTGAGACTCAAGATGTTTCGTTAAATCCGCAGCGACTCTGCAAAGCGCTGAAAACGCTGACACGTAATTTATGTCATTGCCTGATGCCTGCCAGGGTTGCGGGTTAGTCCGAAAGGGATACCGGGACCTTGGCAACAGGCAACTGAAGGAACACGGGTGGGTTTTAGTCAGTAAAAATCTGACACGCCCTTCCGCTCCGCCCAGAGCGGGAGAAGACATTGGATGATTCCCACCCTAAAAAAACAAAAATGTCTTTGCCTGATGAGTGTCACGCAACGTGCACTGCATGTTGACTGTCACGAAGACTCACGAGTACTTTGGAAACCTGTAGAAAGATGCATTGCATGTGCATTTTGTATAATTATCACTTGCTTCAAAAACGGTGAAGGAAAACATCGTGAGGAAACCAGCATGCCTGAGGGATGTGTCTCGACGGCATGTGAAGTCAAGTCAGAGGCCCATGGGTGGCATAAAAACTCTGAAACTAGGTTAGTCACTAAAATTCGCCTAGCCTTTTCCCAACTATGTTGGGGTCGGCTTCCAGTCTAACCGGATGCAGCTGAATACCAGTATTTTACATGGAGCGACTGCCTATCTGACCTCCACAACCCAGTAACTGGGTAATACGATACCCCTTGGCAAGACTGGTTGTCAGACTTTTGGGCTTCTGACGACCCGTAACGACTGTCAAAGATTCACGAATGACAGCCGGGACCAACGGCTTAACGTGCTTTCCGCGGCACGGAGGAGTCTCGGTATGTAAAGAGGTCACCCATCCACGGACCAACCCCGGCAAGCGTAGCTTAACCTGGTAGATTGACCCGTGCGGCTGCTATTACTTACCACGAGCTCCTCCACCAGGTTAATCACTAACCACACGAAAAAGACCCGCGGCCTTGTCCACTTGGAGGTCGGAAATTATCCCACTCGAAAGGAATTAAAAGTATCCTTTGTCCTAACCCAGCAGGCGTAGCATGAGCACCGTTTTGTCGACGGAAGAGTAGACAAAAATGACGTTTCCTGTAGACAGTAGACAGAACGAGACGGCAGCAAAATAGAAAGAGTCAACTGCACTTTTTACGAAATTCACTCTTTTACATAATTCGACTCAGAATTCTTTGTTGTATCATTGGATTTATCGGTTGTCAGTGTGATTTTGACAGTAAGGATAGAAAACTTTCTTCCGAAATAGTCTACATATAAAAAGACCTAGACAAAGATCGTTAGAAATGAAAGACAAAATGACAGATTGTAGAAAGATTTCTAGGGTGGATGTCAAAAATGAAGAAACAAACTGTCAATTTGTATAGAAAAAGATAGAAGGCGCCATTCTACGCCTGCAGGGCATGATCTATCCGTATGCCAAACATCTAAATCCGTTCAGCGTGAAAAGGTAACAGATAGACAGAACTACATTCGCATTTATTAACCTACTTCTAAAACGAGAAGGTTATATTTTATATATTAAGTACTAGCTTCCGCCCGCGGCTTCACCCGCGTGGTATGTCGATAAAAAGTTGCCTATGTCCTTCCCCGGGATGCCATCTATCTCCTTGCCAAATTTTATCGAAATCCGTTCAGTGGTTTATGCGTGAAAAGATGACATACAGACAGACAGAGTTACTTTCGAATTTATAATATTAGTATGGATAGTATGGATGGAAGTATGGATACTTGTATTGGCAAGTAGCGTTTTCTCATCTGATTTGGTGCAATGCGTTTCGGTGCCACCATTTTTGGGCGCAGTATCTGAGACTCACGTTTTAGCAACAGATTCATGCTTTATTCACAGACGGATTACGATCCTGTATTCGATCTATTTCGCCGTTGGTACCCAAACTAATACTATACAGAGGTAAATTGTTTCTTTGTAAAAGGTAATATCTGGTAGTACTAATCCGAATATAAAAAATCTTTTAGTGGTAGAAAGCTAAACTACTGGATAAATATTTTTTTTTATTTTTATTTCTTTATTCTACTGCCCAATGCCATAGGATATGTTTTATATGTTAAAAAGCAGGCTTAGTCACGGGCAGAAGGTACTTTGTACTTTCTAAAGTAAATAGAAATTAAATATACATTATATATTTTATTTAATACTAGCTGATGCCCGCGGCTTCGCCCGCGTGGATGTCGGTTATTATATTTACTACTTCAGGGGATGAATATTTGAAAAATCCTTCGTTGCTTATACAAGTAACTCTTGTATAAAACTATTTTTAGCTAGTGCTTGTGGCTTCGCCCGCGTGGATGTCGGTTATTATATACTGAAACCTACCTCGAGAACCACTCTATCCATTGGTGAAAATAGCATGAAAATCGGTGCAGTAGTTTTTGAGTTTATCGCGAACAGGACGACAGACAGACGCGGCGGAGGACTTTGTTTTATAATTTATACTCGTACGGATAACACGCTGACTTGAAGCTACTTTGTAGTTGTACTTTCTAAAGCAAATATAAATTAAATATATATTATTATTATATATTTTATTTAATAAGCTTAAGACTCCTGGTACAGAAAATAAAATCAGTCGATAGAGTATCGTATTTTCGGTAAGCAACAAGAATGTATTACATGATCTGTATCTCTTCTTGGAAATCGTAATCGAATCTCATCTCGGGCTTTTTCTCAGCTAAAATTGAAGGTATAACTCTCAAGATCTTTCATTGTAATCTTTATATCTATCAGTCGGAAAGCCATTGCTTTTCTCATCCTCCCCCGTAGCAGAGGAGCTTGAAAGTGCTGTAGCGGCCTCTATAACGCCACATAATAATATGAACAACACATTTCACGTAACGTCACGAAAATTTTAATTGCACAAGCAGAGTTATCCTCGCGATTAATAACATATATACAGGGAACCAACAACAACCCTTGGGCAGTAGCCTACCAGACAGCAGCTGTCTGGTAGGAGGATCCTCCCTTTTCTATGGGGTTGTAAAACTTTCGAACCTGTTCCTCATATCTCTAAAGTTTATTAATGTATGTGGTGTATGTTCTGTTTTGAATAATTTTATACTGAAGTAATGATAATTATTATTGACGTCATCAAATTATCTAATAAATCTAATTATGTATGACTAAGTGTGTAATGAAATATAGATCATTATCTAATCTATCTATCTAAAGATAAGATATTACGATTATGCCAAGCAGCCGCTAAGGAGTAGAATTCCAGAGTCTGATTACCAATAGCTTTGACCTGGGAGTCTTTTTAAATCTTGAGATAATTGGCTACTTCTAGGCAGGCGTACTCCGTAGACCTCAGTCTCGCTTACCATCAGGTGAGTGAGATATTGGCTAACTTGTGACATGAGTCGCGTGGAGTTTTGTGGATGGTGATTGCATGCAGTAGTCTGTATCTGCTGTTAAAAACGTTCTTCCAGTTTGTTTAACGTCTCGAACACGTTTTTTTGGATATTTGAATGTCTATAATTTGTTTACATGGATGACCTCTCTAGTTCTTTCTCACTGTTTTGTGTGGTGGTGGGTCCTTTTGGTTTCCTATCGAACTCTTAAAATGATTATTTTTATTTCTTGACAGTCACGTTGCCTATTAGTTCATTTACGTTTGGTCTGCTTTTCGATTTAAAGTAACTAGGTAATTATCTGCAATTTCTCCTGTCTTATCTACGCTAGAACCGAAAATCCATCATCGTGACGCAGAGAAGTCGAAGAGTTTATCACCGTAGGTCCGCGACATTTCTGCTTTTACGTCATCCTGTGTAGGACTTGGATATTTTTCATCCTACAACCTTGTTTATAATTACTTCATATCTCTATCTTTTTCAATTCAGTCCTGTGACCGATAATAGCGTGTCATTCGTAATCAATTTACTACTTAATCAAGCTTGCTGTATTCAGGGAAAAAATACACCTTCCATGGCTTACTTAGGTTATTCGTTGTTTTAGGTGTCTGTCAGTCATTCCAGGATTAAAAAGAATTTGTTTTACAAAGGCTGGAATTTATAAACACAAGATACCTATGCGTGTAGGCTGACAAATGTCAAATAATTACTTAACTAAACTTATAAGTTTAACTCTACAACAAACAAATTACCATCTATCCTCAAAAAAATATACATTTTTGCAACATACTCAACCTACCGGAAAATACGTAGGATGTGTCAGGACGCGCTGAAAGGACGGAGGGTTCAAAACATAAAAAGTTGAAGCGGAACGGGCTTGAGTTTTAACTACCACTAGCTCTGAAACTTTTTTGATATCCTTAACAAAAATGTGTTTGTGAAATTATTAACTAGATGAGTGTTTGGCGTGAGCTTGGGTTAAACTAATATTATGAATGCGAAAGTGGGTTTGTTTGTTACACTTTCACGCAAAAACGGCTGAACGGATTTGGATGAAAGGAGAATGACCAGGAATGTAGGTCACCCTGTACCAAGCGAAAAGTCCGCCTGTCACAACCAAACCTAGTGTATTTAGAGGAGAATTAAATGCTCTTCTTATATTGTTAACTTTTTGTTACATGGATTCCCGCAATTCGTATTTATTAACCATTTATCTACTTCATATTTTGAGGTTAAGTTCGAGAAAGTGACAGGCTCGAAATGGTGAAGTTGATGACAAATGAAGCGGTACCTAATATCGGTTGCTTTTTATTCTTGATTTAGCGCTTGTTTCCTGATGGATGATTATACAATACATCACTAATAGTCAATAATAATTCTTGGTGTCAGGTTTTATATATAATGATAATGGATATCAATAATCATGTAGGTAGGTACTCATAGTATGTGCAGCTGGTAATCTGAATAAGTAATCAATTTAGTACTGTGTTTACTGATTCCTAATATCTTGAAATCTTAACATAACAGCAGGCCTGTTTTCCCAGAAGAGTTAGGCAGAGTTGTATTTACTATATAGTACACCCACTTCTCGAACTTCACATGTTAGTAAATAATAATAAGGTGATAATGTTGTTAGTACCTAATAAGGCACTTATATCAAAAATGAAAAACGCAGTTAAGATATATTCATATTTACATAACGTATATGACCTCGACCGCTACCAGGCCAGAGAAAAGAAATATACAAATAAAACAATAGGTAGGACAATTGGGTGGCACTCGGGAACGCCTTGCAACACGTAGCATGGACTGTCCACATCCAAAGCACACATCACTCCACATTGTGACCAAGTGTTAGTTCAGGTATCAGTTCGGAATCTCAGGGAGTTTTTCTTGTATCAATGCGAAACATTTGTAACATTATGAATAGGAACTACCAGGATTGATCTGAAAGCATAAAAACTGTTTTTTAATCCTTAAATTGAATAAATAGTCCCGGAAGTAGGTAGGTACTTTAGAAGCTAACTATTATATACATGCTTCTACTAGGTGAGGTAATACTTACAGGCGTCGCGTCGGTACAATCTATGATGTTAAAACACGATCATATCCACGGATATATTTTCAATGTAATATATTCTAAATTGTTCTAACAATACTAGTGAACGGTTTAGGATACGTCGGCGACGCTGACTTGCTGGCCGATGTCTTACTCTAGTTGAGGGCATCGCTAAGGATTATCACACAAAGACTACGTTATGAAAACGCACCTGAGCCCCCGTTTTTGTTAATAAGTATTACAAATTATTATTTAAATAGTTCAGATGAAACCAATATTGAAAGTAACGTCATCCATGACGGCGCCACAGAATAATTATTGCAATACGTCACAGTACAAATGACATTTTACTTTTTTGAATAGGTCCTCTTTTAATTAAATGCATGTATTTGCAATGTATTCCAAAAAAAAAAAAAATATTACGATGTAACGCGTGACTTAAAGATGTTTTTTGACACATAAAAATATATTGTATCCTAGTATAAAATGGCAAATTGGTACAATTATCTTCTTCATTTTTTAATGTTCGTTGACAGGTAGGTACCTATATTTTTAACATAGTAGCAACATTCGGAAATGAAGTGCAATGTCAGTAACATAAGCGGAAAATACGTACCACAAAAGTAAAAAAAGACTTTTATTTTTGGTGTCCGAAAGCCGGGAATCGTTTTCATAACAAAATCGTATATCTGATTTAAAAAATAGGAGTAATTTTATGAACTACATTTGGTTGTGACACTCCAGCTCCTTTGTTGGTACGACAATATGGCATTCTCCTTTAGCACATGGATAGACCATGACCTGAAATAGGACATAGGATACTTATTATATCGATATTCCCAAGAGAACGAGACTTACGCGGGGAAACCGCGGGGCGCAGCTAGTTGTTAATATAGTTTAAAATATAACTAGTTGTGGAGAGAGTATCTCATTTGCCTGATTTCAGTCCTTAAGCCACGTAAAAAATCTGGTGGAATCTGTAAGACCGTTCGCTCAGGTTAAAGTCTTCAATAGACGACATCTGTCGACTCCTTGACGTATTCCTGTTCATTCATGTAAGAAAAGTGTTTAAACAGGAGGAACAAAAATTGAAGTTTTTTGTGTTCCACTATAAATGTGCCGTGTGCCTTCAAAGAAAAGCATGAAATTGTGCTTGAAAAATATTCCTCCTTTTTAGTGATTCATATGTTCAAGGTCCATAGGATTCTTAATCCAAGATGGTGTAAAGGCCAAAAGCTTTTTGAAATCTTTCTTTATTCATAGTATCGTTTTCTTTACGATCTTACTTAGAGCTTTGCTGGAGACAAAGAAAGAAGAAAAACCTTTTAAATCATGCATTGTATGTACTGCGGTCTACGAATCAATATTCTTCATTGCCTCTAGGCAAGTTCTAAAATGAACGGTTATTATTAAGCTCTCTCTATTACAACCTGTTTGAACTTTAAAAACCATTCAACACCTATCTAATTATGACCTAACAGTTCTTATAGCGGCTTTATTATTACCATGTATGGCATCTAAACATAGAATGTTATTTAGATGGCAAGATTCTGCCATTTACGGCGGGAGATTGATTAATTTCAGGTAATGAAAAGCTTCATTGTTAATGGGCCTTTTGATCAGCTACATATTAAGCAGTGTGAAATTGTAATTATAGCTGACTCTTCCTGAACAGGAAAAATATCACGGCGGTAGACATGTAGCCGGTGTAGCTACATACATCTTATATTAATTTATGGAGCCACAGCAGCCCGATTTCCTTATTCCCACTTCAATATCTCCCAAAGAATATTTTATCAAAAAATTCTAAAAAAAGGTCTGGCAACTTAAAATTTATACCGTAGCCAAGATTTTTGTCAAGAATGCAGAAACTCGAGGGGCGAATATCGTACGTATTTTCCCGCGAAAAAACCGCTTTGACAGCGAAAAAGGCGGGAACGGGCGCCATTACTAGCAAGTGACGCCAGGCCGTTGTATAATTGGCGTCCACAAGTTATGGATGAATTTAATAACGTCGAGATATAGTTCGTGGCCTGTGTATTTGTGGGTAAAAGACAACAGCTTTGATGTATTAGCTATTATGTTTTTGATTAATGTTTTTGGGCAAAATGTGATTATATTACAACGGGATGGCTCGTAAATATTGTGAGAATTATGGTAAAAAACTTCGGAAAACTTTATTATGTTGTACACATTACTTGTTTTCTTTAAATAACCTTCGGGGTTTTTACAAATGTCATTGGCCATCCTTATATTTGGATGATTCCGTGACTTCAATTAACGAATCAAAATATACGCAACAGTATTTACACACTGTTATCTTTCAAAATTTTCCACGGCTTGGTTCCTGATGGAGCAAGGGTAAATTATGGGGATCTATGGGGAGGCCTTCGCTCGATAATAGACAACTTCCGGCTGATATGACATGACTGCATGGGGCCTTATCTCGCGCCAAGGGAGTTAATTGAGGATTATATGGTGTTAGATGATGACGCGGCTTTCTTGCAACGTGTTAGAGCTATGTAGAGATTGGTTGACCTGATTTCTTCGTGAATTGTGTTGTTGAATTTCAAACTTTGGGTTTTGAATACCCAGAAGTTCTTCCTGATTTTTAATCAGCTTCTGGGCTAAAGGTTCAACAAAGAGATTTAAATGGTTTAATTAATAATATTCAATGTCTTTAATAACCCCTTATTAGTTAGCTTTGGGTAGGTTCATTTTTAGTAGGACAACTATGTTCTGGGGCCTAGAATATACTGCAATACATGTACCACACTGGTATTCAGCTGCACCTGGTTAGACTGGAAGCCGAATAGCTGACGATACGAACCTTTTGCGCACGCCTGCGTAACCTTTTTCCAACTATGTTGGGGTCGGCTTCCAGTCACTATAATAATGACATGTGTCACAATAGTTTTGCCAGAATACTAATCCTGTTTGTCTCAGTATCAGCCAAAAGTCGACTGGTAAAAAATGGCTATGGCGTCTGTGTAAATAATTTCTGAACAACAACTGCGAAAGTAACGTAGCTAGTATCCTTGTTTATCAGATGTAACTAACTTCCATTCCTTCCTTACTAATTGTACAAACTTAACCCACAGAGACCTCGTATATCCCAGCCGTTTTGCCTCCAAAAATCTCATTTCACCGGAACCTCACCTAACGAGAAACGGAAAACTCAAGCTGGAACATTTGCGCCTGAAAACTTGAAAAATTTAAAGTGGAATCACAAAGAAATAGGACAATCAGCCCGCACCAGCCCTGTCCGTAATACTGTGTAATAACGGACTTCGGACCCTTTATTTTAGGGTTACCTAACTAAGGGACTCTGTGGAAAATAAAAGAATTTTGCAGATATATTTTTGGTGTTTTTTTCGGGGTTCAGGGCTTAATGAGTGATTGGGAGTAGATATTTGATAAAGGAAACCATATTCGGTTTGTTTTAGTAAAGTGATCAGCCTTCGCTAATCAAAAAGCGTACAAAAATGTTGCGGTTTAGATAGATTAGACTATTTAAGACAGTCTTTATAAGACATAAGCCGCTCTCTAACCCCTACTTTTAAACCAAGGTATGTATTGTGACTACTAGTTTCGTTTATCCTTTACACCTAAAAGCGTAGCATGACATGACCACCATAGAATCGGATTTTGTCGACAAAAGTAAACTAGTTGTATACAAATCTTGTAAACAAGGTGACCAAAATTGTCATTTATTACGTGTCTGATAACAAACGTCAATACAGGTATTCGTATGATACATGTTCTTTAAACGACGTCTTTTACAAGATTGGTCGAAAACAAGTATGACAACACAACTTGTTTATGGGTGTAAACGCGGGATACGGTAGGAGACAAAAACCAGTGGCCGTACCCTACCTCAAATTGCTTAGCATGATCCTCCGTTATGCCGTAAATACCGCAGCAGAAATAAATATATTATGTTAAAGCTGAGGATTGATGCTAGGTCCGATGTTTGGCGACAACACGATTACATAAATTCCAAAGTTACCTCTAAACGGAACTATAAACCGCTATTCCAAAAATTCTTCAAATTTTTGCATAACAACTGAACTAACTAACTATAAAGCAGGTCTTATGTTTTCTTTTTTTTTAAATTATCATTATTTAAAAAACAATTATCTAAATTATTCGAGGCTTCAGAGCCGCCAGCACCTCACTCCGTCTTGCTCTCACCCACGCGAGTAGTATGGTGCTAGCGAGATAAAAGAGGTAAGGATTATTACTGTTATAATGAATTGACTTTTAAACTAACTTTTATTTTAATGTTCGACATCTTAATATCTTGACTGCATTGTATTATTAAGTTAAATTATTATTTAGTTAATTAAATTTTATTTTGTTTTTTAATGTCTGCCTTATAAATTTAATTTTTTGTATTGTATTATTGTATTGACTAATATCGTTATGAATTGACTTTTACATGACTTTGATCGTATTATTTAGTTAATTAATTTTTATTTTGTTTTTTTAATGTCTGCCTTATAATTACTTTAACTGTTATTGTTCTTATATTTTTGTATGCCTTCAATTGGCTGATCATAGCGCACATGTTTTATAATTTATTTCTATCTATTGCTGTACCAACCTATGTATCACAAATAAAAATTTCTGATTCTGATTCTGATTCTGAAGGAAAAGGAAGTTGTAAAGACGCAGCGAGGAAGCAGGGCTATCCACGCTCAATCCTTCTCTGCATACCATAACATAACATAATCAGCCTCTAATGTTCCCACTGCTGGGACACAGGCCTCCTCTCTATGAGAGGGAGTGGGCCGTAATCCACCACGCGGGCCCAGTGCGGGTTGGTAGATGTCACGTCTTCGAATTTTTGGTTCTAAGACATGCCGGTTTCCTCACGATGTTTTCCTTCACCGATTATTGTATTGCATACCATGTAATACAATAATCTTTATTACACAAAAAAGCGGTTACAAAATAGTGTGAAGTCCCTGACTCCTGTGCTAGGTGGTATACCTGTGTTACAAGAGCCAGTGCCCTCTCCCAGTAGGAGATATTACTGAATCTTATGCAACAAGATTAACAAAAAATAAAAAGAATATAGTACGAGTTCTAAGGGGTATCGTATAACCCAGTTACTGGGTTGTGGAGGTCAGATAGACAGTAGCTCCATCATGGAGCTTCTGTCTATCTGACCTCCACAACCGCATGCAGCTGAATACCAGTATTTTACATGGAGCCTCCATGTAAAATACTGGTATTCAGCTGCATCCGGTTAAACTGGAAGCCGACCCCAACATAGTTGGGAAAAGGCTAGGCGGATTGATTTTTGTGTGTACCCAGTGGTTCAGACTGCGTGTTGCCTGTCAATGAATAAAAAGTTTAAGCTTTTTATCAAGTAGATGTAACACTCAGACGTAAACATTGGCCCAGGCTAAAGTTCAATTAATGTACTTTGGAAGGAGCAATCACTGAGTTGCACAACTAACTTCATGTAATTGACTGCTCTGCCGGGAATACAAGCAAATAAATGCACTTGATAAATTATCAACGAGAAAACGTGAGCTATATCTGGCTGTCATTTTTAGATCTTTGAATCGTCTTTGGTGGTCAGAAGCCCGAAAGTCTGACAACCAGTCTTGCCAAGGAGTATCGTATTACCCAGTAACTGGGTTGTGGAGGTCAGATAGGCAGTCGCTCCATGTAAAATACTGGTATTCAGCTGCATCCGGTTAGACTGGAAGCCGAGCCCAACATAGTTGGGAAAAGGCTAGACAGATGATGATGAATACATGTGAGCTTTATGAAGAATATGGAACATGACAAGCAAACTGAAAAAAAAAATGCTTAGCCTAAGTAAAATGTGATGAGAGGAGTGTGACCATTATCATCTGTCTAACTTTTTCTCAATTACATTGGGGTCGGCTTCCAGTCTAACAGAATGCAGCTGAAACATGGAGGATCCCACAACCCAGTTACTGGGTAATACGATACCCCTTGGTAAGACTGATTGTCAGACTTTCGGGTTTCTGACCACCTGTAACGACTGTCAAAGATCTGACATGCAAAATGACAGCCGGGACCAACGGCTTATCGTGCTTTTCGAGCAACGAATGAAAGGAATATGATATTACTAACTGCGCCCGCGGTTTCACCCGCATAAGTCTCGATCCCGGTGAAATATCGGGATAAAAAGTATCCTAAGTCCTAACCCAGGTCTTGGTCTACCCACGTGCCAAATTTCATCTAAATCCGTTCAGCCGTTTTAGCGTGAAACAAACAAAAATAAACTCACTTTCGCATTTATAGTATTATAGATAGAATTATGATATTCTTTTTAGATTTTTTAAAAATCTAACCTACTCTTTCACAAAACCCGGTTTTTAAAACCGGCTTCAACCCGAAATTCGTTAGAGCAAACATTAGTTAGTAAGTACCCGCAAATGTGGGGTCTGTTTAAAAATAATGATTGCTACTAATACAGTCAGTCACGATCTAGCCTCCAATTGTTTACCCCCGATAGCTGCCGGTGTGAAACAGAACCAGTTATGTCAGTAATTAATAGGAAAACAAGTGTACATGTGTATGGTGTAAGTAGTAGGTGATGGCGAGGTTGTATTTTTTATGCTGCAGGCGTAGCATGAGCACCGTTTTGTCGACGGAAGAGTAGACAAAAATGACGTTTCCTGTAGACAGTAGACAGAACGAGACGGCAGCAAAATAGAAAGAGTCAACTGCACTTTTTACTTTTTTCCTTTGTCCTAACCCAGCAGGCGTAGCATGAGCACCGTTTTGTCGACGGAAGAGTAGACAAAAATGACGTTTCCTGTAGACAGTAGACAGAACGAGACGGCAGCAAAATAGAAAGAGTCAACTGCGCTTTTTACGAAACTTTTACATAATTCGAGTCAGAATTCTTTGTTTTGTCATAGGATTTATCGGTTATCAGTGTGATTTTGACAGTAAGGATAGAAAACTTTCTTCCGAAATAGTCTACCTACAAAAAGACCTAGACAAAGATCGTTAGAAATGAAAGACAAAATGACACATTGTAGAAGGATTTCTACGGTGGATGTCAAAAATGAAGAAACGAACTGTCACTTTGTATAGAAAAAGCTATGTCTATTCTTCGTAGAGATAGAAAGCGCCATGCTACGCCTGCTGCTGGACGATTTTATGTTCGGGCGTTTGAGGGAAGCCTATGTTCTCGGATTTCGGATCAGAGTGTGTAGGACAACGTGATTAGTGTTCGAGTTTTGGGGGACAGTATCATGTCATTTTGACGTTCAAAAAGTTTGGATAAATTACTTTTGATTTGATTGATTTTTGAGTCATATCCACATTTCTAAGAATTTCATATACTGTTTGATAATGTGTAAGAAAACGTGCATCGATTGATTTACAGTCTACGTTATCATCTTTAATTTTAATGCTCAGGCTTTTGGGCAATGGTTCTTCGCTTTTGGGCTTCATTCAACAACTCTCGTTACAATAAATAAGCCAATAAGCTAATTTAAAGCTTATATGTTTGAAACGCGGAGTTTAATTGGATTTGTCAAACTTTTGTATGAACTAATAAATCCTAGCCTAAGTTCTTCAGAAGAGTCAAGCATTATGTTGGCGTTAAGACATGCTCTAACCATACATTAAAAGACCCTTTTCATTAAAATATAGGTATTTGCTCACTTAATCTATCAAGACATCGCCAAGCGGTTGGTCGACTCTGCTCGTGACCAGAGGGCTGGCCTATTCTTCGGCCAAAGAATCAGCATTGCCATATAACGTGGCAATGCTGCCAGCCTTTAGGGCACTTTTCCTGTTGACAGCGATGCGGACGAATTTTTTGATGCACTAGTATAGTGATTATTTCCCCCCCCCCCCCCCCTTTTATATATTTGGTATTTACACCTTCTTATGTAACTTCTACTAACCGCTACCTCTTACCACTTGCTCCTCAAATCACTTAGACCACACACGGCCCATCACGCTCACTTAGCGGCCCGCCGTTTATGGGCATTTTAACATGCGTGAATTAATGATAATTTTAATGTACCCTCTATTTAACTTTATTTGTTTGACTGCATTTTTTGTTTACTAGACGTGTAGTGTAAAGAAGTTAGGTACTTTCATAGGGTTCCGTACCCAAAGGGTAAAACGGGACCCTATTACTAAGGCTCCGCTGTCTGTCTGTCCGTCTGTCACCAGGCTGTATCTCATGAACCGTGATAGCTAGACAGTTGAAATTTTCACAGATTATGTATTTATGTTGTCGCTATAACAACAAATACAAAAAAAAAACAGAATAAAATAAATATTTAAGGGGGCTCCCATACAACAAACGTGATTTTTTTGCCATTTTTGTAGTTAATGGTACGGAACCCTTCGTGCGCGAGTCCGATTCGCACTTGGCCGGTTTTCTTTTGTACGTTTTAACGTACTACTAGTGTAGTGAATGACACTCGTATTTTATTTATTTACTAGCTGCGCCCCGCAGTTTCACCCGCGTAAGTCTCGATCCCGTGGGAATATTGCGATAAAAAGTATCCTATGTCCTATCCCAGGTCATGGTCTCCCCATGTACCAAATTTCATTCAAATCCGTTCAGCCGTTTTAGCGTGAAAGCGTATCAAACAAACAAACTCACTTTAGCATTTATAATGTTACTAGCTTTTGACATACAGGATGAAACGTAGCCAATGTCCTTCTCCAGGTCATGGTTTACCCCTGTGCCAAATTTCATCCGAATCCGTTCAGCCGTTTCAGCGTGAAAGCGTAACAAACAAACTTCAATTTTGAATTTATAATATTACTTAGGATTTGCTCTCGTGGTTCAATCGAATCACATTTGGCTTTATAATTTTACTGTTTTCCGCTTCTCACAAAAAAAAAACATAACCACAAAATTAACCACGTACAAAAAATGTTCTAAAACAAAACTAAATAAACAACGCCCACCTGCCGATCCCTTTAAACGTTCGAGGCGTGAATATAGGCGAGTTTCCATCTGGGCCCAAAGAATTTATGTTAATATTAGTTAAATAATAGAAGAGGTTGGCATTGAGATACAAATTCGTGTATTTTCCGAGGGCGCCAAAATAGGAAAGGGTGAGTTCTTCGGCGTAGTGTTGCGCGAGTATCGATAGATGACATGTCGATAGTCTTTGTTTGATTACTATTGTTTTTAAAGAAAAAAAAAGTAAAACAGACTTGACTTGACTTGTTTGCAAAGAAATAAATGATTTGATTTAAGAATATTATTGATAGCTTTTTTGACATAATATACAAGAAAAAAAAAACGTTAATTTTCGGTAAACATGACGCGAAGAGAACACAAAAAAAAGCTTTTTTTGACATAAGTTACAAGAAAAAAAAAGATTATTTGCGGTGAACATGACGCAAGAAAAGAACACAAACAAAAAAAAAAACAAGTTGAGGGGATGCGTCACACCCACGCAAAATGGCCATCGCTTAGCAGTATTACTGTCAAGAAGCACGTGTTCCTTCTTCCGACTACTCAGTCTTCAATTTGTTAAATTTAATTTTTGTCTGGCTCAGATCCATTTTCAATATATATTTTCAGTTAAGTATTTTACTTATTTAATTTTTTTCGTGAAATACGATAAAATTAAAAAGCCTTTTGTGTATTTTTCAGAGAGTTTGTTTCAAATACCATATAAAAAACGAAAACAGGTAGGAAAGTTCACAAGCACATGCAATTCCAAACAAATTTTTTGTGTATCATAACGTGGCAGGCGCGAATCGTGACAGCTTCTTTCTGTAGGTCATAATTTAATAAGAACTACAGTGATAATAATCAAACAAGGTGAGTCGGTCAGTCAAATCGTTTCCCAGATTCTAATCATTTTACTCACAAGTGTTTTTATACACCTTCTACATATTATGTCTACTAACAAGTTTTATGCAGCGTGTGTTATTAAACTTTTGGGTATGAATGTCGATGTGCTATAAAAGTAGGGGAAGACCGAAGAAGCGATGGATGGACTGTGTGAAAGATGATATGGGTAAAGGGGGTAACTACCGAGATGAAGGCCAATAGAGAAGTATGGAAGAAAGGGAGATGTTGCGCCGATCACAAATAAATTGGGATAAGGGCAGGAGATTAATGAGGTTTTGTATGAGATAGTTGATTATTTTTTCGTGATTACGATTTTGGTTTCATAGAGAAAGTTGTTTAGTTTAATGGTTTGTACTACACTCTTAAGGGTCACCCTACCTCAAATTGCTTAGCATAATTCTCCGTTATGCCGAAAATACTGCAGCATTAGTTTTGAAATAAATATATGTTAAAGTTGAGGAGGATTGATGCTAGGGCCTATGTTTGGTGAAAACACGATTACATAAAATTTTCTCTATAGAAAAAAAAAACAAAGTAAACTAAGTCTAAACCGAACTATAAACCGCTGGTGGTAATAAAAAAAATACTTAAAATTAGATTATGAAACTTTGCCTATGAAGCAGGTCACATGTTTTGTTTTTAAATTACCTTTTTCACCGTAAAAGCGATTACCTAAACTATTCGAGGCTTGAGAGCCACCAGCACCCCAATCCGTCTCGCTCTCACTCAGGCCGCGAATAGTATGGTGACAGCGGGATAAAATTTGAGGTAGGGTACAGCCTTAAATATTACTACACATTAATATCTGATACATGCTGTACTGTATTGGTTGCTTCAAACATAGCCTCAGGTGGAACTGTTGTGCGTAGGCCATGACGAGTTAAGTAGATCCATTTAGCAATTATTTATTACATTATTTTGTAAGTATTTGCCTCAGGCTTCATTTATATTGCGTCCTTATGTAGAGCTACTTACAAAAAATAGTTCTAGAAGTCTTTGAAGTTTTTTATCATCATAATTTGTGTTGAAAGACGTCCACTGCTAGCTATAGATACCGGGCCAAGCGTCCAGAGTCCCTAGACAAAGTGACATTCTATCAGCGATAACGATGATGGAAAAGGCAAAAATGTATAGGACTGACATAAGCTATCGAAAAGCCTATGCCAATCCTGTTGAGATAGAAACGCTTTGAAAGCGATTGTCACTTGTCTAGGCCCTCTGTGCTGTTCGATGCGTGAAAGTTGTTTTACGGTGCCTTATTATATGGATGAATCAAATAAACGGTGGATAGACTGTGTGAAAGATGATAATGGCTAGAAAGGGGTTGACTACTGAGATGAGGACTGATAGAGAAGTATGGAAGAAAGACATGTTGCGCCGACAGTAAATAAATTCAACATGTTTTTATTCGAATAAGGGCAGGAGAATGAAGGCTCTTAAATAATACGGCGAATCGCGCCTGTATGTAAGAGCCTTGATGATTCACCTGGTATTATTTCTTAGGTAGATTCTGTGGCATGATCATACGAAACAATTTTAATATTTCTTTACCAAACCATGACGAAATCATTTTAATTTCTGAGTCATTCCCATCTTTGCATCATCAATGTCCAAAATTATGTTATTATTGCTAGATAACTATAATTATAAGTTAGTTTAATTTGTGTTTAGTGTTAATATGTGGCTGACCCTGAACTGTTCGTAATTGACAGGTATAAATACCGCCATGTTGTAAAATTATGTTAGTAAAAAATAAATAATTTTGAAATATTTTGGGAGTGTTAAAGTTTGATGACGAGTTGCACACACAGCAAGCGCGTTGGATAATTGTCTAGCTGGAAACACGCTCGCAAATCCCAGTTATGATATAGATAGAAATAATGATAGTAGGACTTTCCCGGGCAACTCTTTCACAAAGACCTCTTATGCTGGGGCCACACTAACGGTAAACGTCAATGCCCATCATCGCCAGAAACAAGGAGAATATTTATAGCGATAAATTGAGTGGCCACACTTGAACGGTCAACATCCAATGCTCATTTGCTGCCACCCGAGTTATCGCCTAACGACAAACGCCAATGTGAATGCCGTTGTCAAATTCTCAAGATAAGTTGTGGCTACAACTACGGTTAACGTTCATCATCGCGATAATCAACGGCGATTCCCGTTGGTGTGGCCCCAGCATTACGAGTACTCTAGAATTTGCAGCATACAAAAAAAATATCGCTAAATTCCGATAAGGTCACTAGTACATTAATCGTTCAAGCTACCTATAGGTTAGTAGGACGGCCATATTCAGCAGTTCATTACATGCCAATGATGACGTATTAGTAACAGTATTAAATATTCATTAAATTAAATTACAATAAGTCCGTAAATGTTCACCGTTTGAACAGGCGCCAACGGTCCTCCAAGACAAAGCTCCTTGAGCCATTTAGGCTCAATTTACATTGCCTCAGAACGGAATGGAAGCGATGGTTTCTCCATTGTGTGTTTTTGACAGATTCGCCATACAAAATCTCACAATGGGCAAAGCCGCTCATCTGCGGCGTTGCCATGCATGGCCCTCGGAATTTCGCACAATTGTCCCTATAATAAATAATTTTCAAAAACTAACATTGATTTTAATAGCAAAAACTTTTTACACATTAAAAACAACAGCTTAAACTCCAAAAAAAAAAAAGACAACTACAAAAAAATATCACCTATCGATACATCGATACCGCCACCACACTACGTGGGGGTAGCTACATTTTCATGTAGGTCGCATAAAAATAACGTAGCCGCCACCCCTGCGCATCTGTTCAAATATTGAGTACTGTGCAGGCACACGATGGGAATATCTTGCAGTGTCAGACACAGGGCTGACTATAGAAGAAAAAAGGTTTTTCGGAAAATTACGATACCCTTTCTTGAAGCTATCGACTCTATAAAGGCTTTGGAGTTTGTCAAATCAAAATATAATAAGTTTTTTTAGGTTGTGAGAGTATGCAGAAATTACCGACGCCTGCTATGATCTTTGCAGACTTCTAATAATTGATTTGACAACTTATTCGCATTAAGGTTCAAGCCGAAGTCCAGCAAATTATGACGCATTGAGCACGCGAAGTATCATCACCATAGAAACGGGTTTTCTCAACGGAAGAATAGACAAAATTATAGATTAGATTGTGAATCTGTCATTTTGTCTATTCTTCCGTCGACAAATCCAGTTTATCGCGTGTAGGACGTCGAATACTTAAAGATAGCCTAAAAAATACCAGCTATTATTTCTGCCAAAGATGCGTTTTTAAGATTTTCGACTGTTCGAAATATTAAGTGCCAAATTACCATGCTAGCTTCATGTAGATTTAGCTACAATGTGTTGTTGGTCCTGGGTAGGGTTACATCAAAAATGTCATCGACGTTCCCATAATGCACTCGATTTTATGTCACTGTTAGGTCTGTGTCGCCAGTCTTGCCCAGGAGTATCGTATTACCCAGTAACTGATTTGTGGAGATCAGATAGGCAGTCGCTCCATGTAAAATACTGGTATTCAGCTGTATCCAGCTAGACTGGAAGCCGTCCTTATCATAGTTGGGTAAAGGCTAGGCAGATGATGAGTCACTATTGTGATGTAATGCAGCCTTTGGAGTATTTGGTGATAAAAGTTTGACAATGATTGAATAGATTTAAAATCATGGTGTAAGTTTTTTCAGGAGACGAACTATGTTCCCATTTTCGAGCCAAAAGGTTACACTCATATTTATTGCATAGAGTGCGCGTATTGCACAAATGGCTTAGTGCGCATCGTAGACAAGTGAGCTATAGATTAGTGTTGTGTAGGACATACAAGAGGCACTTCAAATATCCCATACAAAATGATTGAATGTCCCAATACCTCAAAATAACATTTTGTACCGGTTCACTGTGACACAAATTAATGAATCTCGAGCTGACAAGTGAATGTGTGTGGTGAGGAACGTCGTGTTGTTTAAACCCGTGTATACTGTTCATAGTTTGTTGCGCGCACTCTATACTATTACTATATCTCTATGGTTACACTAAGGACGTCTCAAAAACAGCAACAGCTATCGAAGTTCTTATCTTAGCAGAACGCACCGCTTTGTTAATTACTGAGGAGGAAACGTGATTTTCTTTTCCTCTTCCGGTTAATTTCGTTGCGTATTCCAAGAGAGTTAATAAGTGCCCTGGGAGAGCATTTTTATTCCGTTTTTCTGCGACTTACTGAAACTGCAGTAGACTCCGGAATAGAGGGCATGACCTAAATCAACACGATCGGTAATATTTTATTTCACATAAGCCTACATGGGCACTTATGAAACGTCAGAAGTTAGGTGCACGGTTCCAATCGGTCGTTTCCTATGGAGAAGAGCCGGCACGAAACTCCACGGTTACTCTTTTAAAAATAATTGGCTTTTACAAAAATTACAGTGTTAGTTTGGTGAAGACAATTTAGGTTTAGTTAGTTAATAATGGGGTGCATCAAAAAAGTCACTTCGGTTTTCTATTAAGGCCGTACCCTATCTCAAAATGCTTAGCATGATCCTCCGTTATGCCGAAAATACTGCAGCATTCATTTTGAAATAAAAAGTAAAGTTGAGGATTGATGCTAGGTCCTATGTTTGGCGAAAAGACGATTACATAAAATTTTCTCAATAGAAAAAAAATCCAAAGTTATGCTAAACCGAACTATAAACCGCTGGTATTCAAAAATACTACAAACTAGATCATGAAACTTTGCATAATAACTGAACTAACTATAAAGCAGGGGGGGCCAAGTCTACTAATTTACAAACATGTCAGTGGTTTGTAAATTAGTAGACTTGGCCCCCAGGTCTTATGTATGGTGAGATGCAGACCAAGAGCTTCCCCGTAGAGGGTAAAAAATGATCTCTCAGTCCGCTACCATGTTGCTCACTGGCTATATTTGTAGCACGCCACGAGAGCTAGCTTTAGTTACTAAAAAAACAGTTAGCAGGTGAAATATATTTAGATTTTTAACATCGAGTTACTAATTTAACCCTTTGCAGCGCAACCCTAACCCTTCCCAAGATTGGTTCTTATCATATTTATACAGTATTGTCTTCAGACTGTTTATTTACCCTTATTTCCGGGTAAACTGTAAATCTATACATATGTTTACGCTTCTCCCTTTGCAGTGCTGGTAAAATGGCTGGCAATTGGAGGCGCCCTTTGTGAATAATTTAGGTATGTAGGCTCTGTGAGTCGATGCGGTTTCGCTGTTGCCTCTGTTTTGAGTTCTTTGTGAGAGTTGCAACACTATATTACGCAATATTGTCTTTGGTCCTTGTCCTTGACATCAACCAAAGAGCAGAATTGTCAAACTTTTATTGGTTGGATACGAGGCTTTTGGCTAATTTCAATGTGTATTTTGTCTTTTTATTTTTGTAATGTTCGTTTTTTTGTGCAGAATTCACAGTTTTTCTTTTTTTCTTTTAGATGTAGTTTCTACTGCAGTTCTTTGTGATAGAAGTAGTTTCTACTGCAGTTCTTTGTGATAGAAGAAGTTTTTACTACTGCAGTTCTTTGTGAGAAATGTAGTTACTACTGCAGTTTATTCTGTTACTCAGTAATTTTCAAACACCGGGTCTTGCCTTCTACTTCTTTGATTAATTGGGTATTTTTTGCGCCACTTCTTCTTCCCAGCTAAAGCACTAGGAAGTGGTGAAGGGCAGGCGTTTTGGGGGACTGTCTTATGTAATTTAGGCCTTCAAAAAGTGCTGATTCTCAGCCTAGTTAGTAGTTTCTTTGTTTTATTTTAGTACTAGTCTGTTTGATTTTAATACATTTTGACGGGTAAATATGGTGTAACACAATTATAATTATGAAATTGGCACCTGCATCGCGATTAAATTGATTCGCGGAATCGGTTTAGGAAGTGTGGTGATTAGATATGGTTTCGGCGAGATTGTCTTTTATGTAAACACAATCTCGTCAACAAGAAACCAGATTGACTGCAGCTGCATTGTCGTGAATAAAAATAAAATAAAAACCTAACTACGACAAAAAGTCAACTAAAAAGGTATAATAAACAAGACATCACAGACAGACAAATAAAAAATCCGAAATCACACGTGTTAGGGCCATAGATCGAACAGATTACGTGTGACTCCAGATTTTTAATTTATATTTTCCTATTATGATTCTGCCAAATGGTACCAGTCTAACCAAGGGGTATCGTATTACCCAGTTACTGGGTTGTGGAGGTCAGATAGGCAGTCGCTCCATGTAAAATACTGGTATTCAGCTGCATCCGGTTAGACTGGAAGCCGACCCCAACATAGTTGGGAAAAGGCTAGGCAGATTGATTGATTCTGCCAAAGTGGTTGTTTTAAGCCTCCAGGGGGCCAAGTCTACTAATTTACAAACGTGTCAGTGGTCTCACAATGATCAGTTTTTGACAGATAAGCCATACAAAATCTGTCAAAAACTGATCATTGTGAGACCACTGACACGTTTGTATATTAGTATACTTGACCCCTGATTGGCCGGTTTATAAAATTTCCTTACGACTTCAAGAACCATTGAACTCCCATCCTGTCTTTGTCGTTTCCATGTCAATGGAAAGAGAGAGCAGTACCTACATAATTTTATATGCAACTATAAATAAGAGGGTAGTTTATTTTTACCATTCGTTAGCAACCGTCAATTCGCGCACATACGCCACGCCACTACGTCAACTAAAGGAGAAGCATGTATGAACAGGCTTACAAATCAAACGTTTAGCATAAATATACAATAAAGTCAGCTAGAGCGGAGGTCGCACGTGATTCTAATACTGCTGATCTGTTTTGAATATTGGTCTAATAATAGTCAAAAATGGCGGCCAGAGCCCTATTTATTATTAAGTTAACTGAAAATGCGACATATTTGTCAAAAGATTACATGATAAAAATAAAAAAATAAAATGAGTTTATTTGCGTTAAACATAACTCAAATAAAGAACATAAAACAAAAGAAAAAAAAAAGCCTCGGATAGCACGTTAAGCCGTTGGTCTCGGCTGTCATTTGTGGATCTTTCACAGTCGTTACGGGTCGCCAGAAGCCCGAAAGTCTGGCAACCAGTCTTACCAAGGGGTATCGTATTACCCAGTTACTGGGCTGTGGAGGTCAGATAGGCAGTCGCTCCATGTAAAATACTGGTATTCAGCTGCATCCGGTTAGACTGGAAGCCGACCCCAACATAGTTGGGAAAAGGCTAGGCAGATGAAAACAAAAGAAAAACGTGTGGGGTCGGGGGACCTCTGTCAGGAACGACGTTTCTTCTCACGTAGGATTTAAAACGAAAACAAAATTTTCGCAGCCGTCATCTTGTATTTACACTTTTACCAAATTCAAACTTTTTGATTCTGCCCCGTCGCCCCATTTCTCTACGTTATTTGGATGGAAAAATCTTTACAGGTGATATAAAATGTTGAGAACTGCAGTCCGCCCGCCGAGACACCTGTCAGTTGGATAATGTCTAGTAGTCATAAGGATCAAATTCGCAAAACACATATTCGTTAGTATGAAACTGACAGGTGTCAAGAACGCATTGAGCATTCTCTCGACGGCTGGACTGTTATACAGTATTATATCTAACGAAGGGCGTTCCCGTTAACCTGCAACAGGATAGCGTGTATACAGCCAAAAAAAAATACCAATAAAATAAAGAAATTATAGTAAAATATTCACAAAAAATATTAAATTGATACGGAAAAGAAACACTCTGTACACGCACACGTCTTTTTACGTTGAAATACAAGTGTGCGTGTGCAGAATGTTTCTTTTACGTATCAATTTAATAGTTTTGTAAATATTTTAATACTTACATTTTTTTTTTTTTTTCTAGTTCTAATATTTTTTAAGCATGTATGGACGCTATACTATTGCGGGTTAACGGGAACGCTCTTCGTCAGTTAATATACTGTAGAAACAAAAAATAGCCAAATTAGGTTTTACGACTACAGCTGTCGTCAAAATCTTCAAGAACAGAGGGCCTAGACAAGTGACAATCGCTTCGAAAGCGTTTCGTATTTCTACAACGACTTTCAACAGGATTGACATAAGCTTTTCGATAGCTTATGTCAGTCCTATACATTTTTGCCTTTTCCATCATCGTTATCGCTGATAGAATGTCACTCTGTCTAGGGCCTCTGATACCTACTTATATTATATTCAGAACAAAGAGCACAACCGTTGGTACATAAATAGTAGTAACAGATTATAAAATTAGACTTCAATCAATACTGTGAACATTTAAATAGAACTGTGTGACGAAACGAAACGCATGCACTTAAAGGTCGTGAGAATTAGAGTGACCTTTCACGGTGAAATAAGACTAGAATGTATTTGCAAAATGGCGTACGTCTTCAGAGCGTTATCTATCACACTGACGATTTGCCAGCGAAGTGATTTGTGAACGGGTGCGAAGCGAAGTAGTCGCGACTTCGCGACGTATTCTTTGCGTTTTCATAATTTTATACACTCGCTTGTCTCGCTCTTTCTAGAACACTCATGTCAATCGCTCTCGTTACGCACACGCAGCGAATGCGTTCGCTCAACAATCGCCTCGCTGGAAACACGCTCGCAAATCGCTAGTATGGCCTAAAGGCTCACTTTTGCTTATATATTAAGAAAGAAAAACATGCGTTCGAATAAATTATATTTTATTTAAATAAAATTTTAAGTATCAACACGAATAATCGCACTATGTACAGTCTTGTTTTGTTTTAAATTTCGCGCATTTTTTCAGTCTCAGCTTTCGTTGGCCAGACTCTAATTACTCATTCTTGACGCCTGATTTGCAATAATGACCTAATTAGTCAAGTACGAATTATTTTACCCTAACCAAATCAGGGCCTACTTGAACCAAGAAAACTCAATTTAACAATTGCACTTCATACCTAATAACTCCATTAAAATAATGACCACTTGAAAAAAATCAAACAAATTAAATTTTGCACTCTAGCAACACGGGACGCGACGTTCAGAAATTGAGCTAATTGCAAAGGCGGGAAACACGTCGAGAGGATTTCCGAACGTAAAAGCAAGATGGCGGCGTGATTTTTCCTTTTTAATTATCGTTTTCGGATGGAACGAGTTTAAATTGAAGGGCCCTCGAAGGGAGAACGAAATGGCGGGAAAAGGGACTCTATGTTTTTTTTTCTATTTGTTTTATTTCAGTGATTGGGGAATGAAGGAATTCGTATGGCGTTTGTTTTTCTGTCTGTTCCTTAATTTGAGATCGCGTTTTGTGCATTGTTTGTTTTAGTTTTCTGCAGAGAAAAAGTATCAATTCTACATCAATGTCCATAGAGTTCCTTATGCAACTTCTTAATTCCCTTTTGTTTTTGCGTTCACATAAAAGTCCAATTATTGGATGGACTGTGTGCAAGATGATATTGGCTAGGGGTGACTGTGACTACCGAGATGACGAGTAATAGAGAAGTTTATGGAAGACAAAGACATGTCGCTCCGACCTCAAATAAATGAGACAATGGGCTAAGACCAAATTAAAAACCAAGACAGGGCGCTGTCAACAGTGACGTGAGGCCGGTTTCGTAAACATGTGTGCACTTAGTGAGGTGTAGTTTCATTGTAAATGGTTGTAAATGTGTGCGTGTGAGCGTGTATGCACAGAGCAGAGGTGTAGTTTTCGCATGCTTCACTGTATTGTTCGCAGCGCTCCGGCTTGGTTTTTTATTTGGTCTGAGGTTATTGGGCAAGAGAATGATAATAAGTCCAATGAATACTTTTTTCAAGATATTTTTAATATTGTTTGATGCAGTGAGTCTATTTATGTGACAAAAACAATTATTGCCGAGTTAATAAAACGATTGGTATTCAAAAATAGGATTTGAAATTGCGTAAGAAACGATCAATCACAATCTGAATCAGTTTGGAAACAAATTGCAAATCCATTGCTTCAGGCGTCGTCCTATTTGGCGAAGATCGCACGATGACAAGATGCGTTCTCGTCGTGCGATGAGTTCAAACATACCTACAGATTTCATCAGAGTGTCCTATTTGAACCTCGCAAGTAATCGTGCGGGCACATGAAATGCTTAATAACGATCGTACGATGCGTTTGATCGTGCGATCATGTAATCAAAGCAACAGATCTCTTTTGAGTGTCCTAATCGGTTACCTACGCGATGCGTCGACGCGCGAGGGCATCACACGATGGACATCGCGCGATCTATTAGTACACCTGTTAGGTCATCGCACGACCACTTTGATCGTGAGATGAAAAACGCATCGCGCCATCGTACGATCGCTCCCAATAAGGACGCCGCCTAAAGTTCGAAAAAAAATCAGCTCAACAATTAACGTAAATAACGCAATGAATTTTGTTGAACTGTCAAAATGAAACAGATTTGTCTTAATCGGTTACGAAAATAAGTTAAACTCAAACCATATTTTATTTCAATTCTTTTGATTTGTCAAGGAGTCGGTCAGTCAGAAATATGAAGCTAGTTGCCCATTCCAAAGCTTACTAGGTACTAGGTACCTATGGAGAAGAACGGGCAAGAAATTCCACGGAAAATCTTTTAAATGAAAAATATTGATACACAAAATTGGTTACATCATTAATGTTGAAATTATACATGTGCGAACAATGTAGAAAGCACAGTAAAAACGTTCGCAATTATAAAATAAAAACAAAAAACAATTCAAAAATTAAAATAAGCCATGGCAGCTACATTTATTTAGATAGCGGGTGTTTATACTTTAATTTGCTTTACCAAGCGCTACGATTAGTAAAACCATCCGTAAAGACTGAGGCCCTAGACAAAGTGACATTCTATCAGCGATAACGATAATGGAAAAGGCAAAAATGTATAGGACTGACATAATCTATCGAAAAGCTTATGTCAATCCTGTTGAAAGTTGTTGTAGAAATACGAAACGCTTTGGAAGCGATTGTCACTTGTCTAGGCCCTCTGTTCTAAACAAAACCTCTTTCTAAACGAAAATAATAGTTGGTATAAATTCGAAAATCAAATGTAAAGTTGGAGACATTTCGACGATTCACGGTTGCATGCAGAATACATCTAGCGTCTATTTTACCGACGCGGTGTCGTTAGTAGAGAGAGTTGGGATGGGACATGACTTATCGATAGATTTTATGGACTATCGATGATTTTGGTGAGTGAGAGATGATTTTGCGTGTAATGTCGATTGGATTGATTGAAATGATGAATTTATGCACTTCTTACTTACTGCCTCGTACTAATAATGAATTTAACGATCACGGTATTTTTTGACACAAAAATAACAGTATTTAGCTTTGGATAAAAAAGCACGATAGACTAATTTGACAGGAGCAAATTTGAAACACCAAATTGTTTTTTCTAACTGAACAGACAGCTGTGCTGCTGGGGAGTTTGTTGCGCCACTTCTTCTTCCCAGCTAAAGCACTAGGAAGTGGTGAAGGGTGGGCATTTTGGGGGACTGTCTTATGTAATTTTGACGTTCGAAAAGTGCTGATTCTCAGCCTAGTTTGAATAAATGACATTTGATTTTGAAAAAAAAAAAAACAAGCAGCAATCATTAGAAATGTCAAATTAATCTACGAGATTAAAAGACTGGCTTTAGTATCTAATTAGTTGGCCTCAATCTCTGCCCTTATCACGCTATATACGCAGAACAATACAATTAGCACAATAACACCTACATACACTAGACTACCCGCATAATGAACATAAAAATACCATTCCACAAACACCTCATACATTCTACACGATAAGTTGTACAAAAATTCCATGTCAATCTGCCTAGCCTTTTCCCAACTATGTTGGGGTCGGCTTCCAGTCTAACCCGATGCAGTTGAATACTGTACACTCCGAGAGAGTCTACAGTACCGGATCGAATAAAACACTTCTTGATAGTTTTATTAATTTATTAACTCAAGAAAATCAAAGATACATTTTATATTAATCTCGCCCGCAAGCCAATCGAGGGGCCAACCTACTGTTTCTTCCAATTCTCTTCTAAATACAAACTGCTACAACATTCAAATCAAGCCTTTCTTAACAGCCAGTACAATTGTAGGTTGCTTATTGCATAAAACCTTACAATACCTATAATTTTACATTGGACCGACGCCTACTATCTGACCTCCACAACCCAGTTACTGGGTAACACGATACCTCTTGGTAAGACTGGTTATCAGACTTTCGGGCTTCTGACTACCCGCAGCGACTGTCAAAGATCTACGAATGACAGCCGGGACCAACGGCTTAACGTGCTTTCCAAAGTCAAATAATTTATTTAAAATAAGAACATAAAAGACACTTTTGAACGCAGAAGACACGGCGAGGTCTCGATATTTAAGATATGGTCACCGATCCACAAATAGACCGCGGGTATTCGATCGACCCGTGCGGCTGTTATTATTAAGCCACGCGCCCCTTTAACAAAACTTCAATATTTTACTAAATTTTCCACAATTTTCCTGCTACATATCTGGCGAACAGGAAAGGTACGAAATTAGGGTAGGGATATACAAAGGACGGGGGATGTTATTAACAAAGATAGTGAGTCAGTTCACAAAACAGGGGTTTCGCAAAAGGTTCACACTATCCATACTTTGCCGGAAGATGATATTGTTTTTTTGAAGATGATATTTTATGAGAAAGGCCGGGGTCTGCAGTGCTAGGCTTATTCGGTTTCACGTGGCGAAATGACACAATATTTTTTTTTCTTCTTTTTAATGTATTAGGGTACCGGTTTTTTCAAACCGACCGACCGAGATTAACTTGACGCAAAAACCTTTACATTCGGTTTAATTTGCATAAACCGGTTTTTATACTGGTATTTTCAAGAGCATAAAATAAAGGTTTCTTCAGATTAACCGGTTTAGAGCAATTAAAACCGGACGTACCATAAACGAAACGTCTCGCGCTGTTCAGTTTTTATTCCGTAGTAAGAATGCCGACATGCCGCTCGTCGAATTAACCGGTTAATTTTGGTTAAAATTAAGTTCTTAAAACGTTTATTTCCGCTAAGCTACGAGACGGGCCGCGCGCGTGACAAAACTTTCTGGTTTTGATTAGAAAGACCTTGATGAATTAATAGAAAAGTTCGGAGGAAAACCGGTATTTTTTAAACCAGTTCCGAGCCTTGTATTCGCCGACACCGCGAGTTTTAGCGAGTGAGTCTTCTCCATTTTATTTACAATGCGGTCGAATCCCAAACAAATATTGACTAAAGAGTGTCCAGTAGTTTTGTTGGCTACAAATGTTTGTCGTGTGGATTTTGGGTGTCATTGTTAGAGAAGGTGCGAAATCTTGGGCTTCAGAAATACATACAAAAAACAGTGCGTTAGCTTGGGATACAGAGTTTAAAGCTTTTGGAGAATTAGGTAGGGGTTTAGTTGCCACGTTGTATGGCAATGCTAAGTCTCTGGCCAAGGTAAAAGCCAGCCCTTGGGTCACGGGAAGTGTCAAACAGCCGTTTGGAGATTTCTTTCAACAAACTGGCTGGCTTTTACCTTGGTCAGAGGTTAAGTATTGCCATTCAACGTGGCAATGCCGCCAGTCTCTTGGGTACACTACCAGCCGACAGCGATGCGGGGGAATTTTTCGACGCCATATTTAGATATTAATTGTTTACTTATTTGTATAGTTAGTTTTAATTCATATTAATTAGGATCTATTTAGGTACTTAATTAATAGTTAGTTGTGTTATGTATAAAACAAAAGAGGTTATTGTCGACTTTGTGGAGATTTCTTGTCATGGCAATCTTTCAGATTAGGCTACTATCAGACGGACTGCATCGCAGCAACCGTACGCAGTCGATATATTCAACTGCATACAGTTGTACGTTCGACTTCGTTGAACTGAAAGTTGAAGTCACGACTGTATGCAGTTAATATTGACTTCACACGACGGCAGCCGACCGCGTGAAGTTGATATCATGACTGAACGAAGTCGAACGTATAACTGCATGCAGTTGAGTATATCGACTGCGTGCGGTTGCTGCGATGCAGTCCAACTGATGGCAGCCTTAGTGTCGGAAACTAGCCTATGTTAAAAAAAATGTTTTGCAGTCAAGGGAGCAATGGTAATCAGTCCCTTCTTTTTATACTCAACATATTCTTGTCACACAATCTAATCAAGCACAAATGGCAATTTACATGACCTATTCAACCTTTAGGAAATTAACCTTTCACACTACGTAATGAGAGGATCTGTTGCCGGTCACTGATTGTTTTATTACCGACTTCAAAAAAGGAGGAGGTACTACGTTCGGATGTTTGTTTTTTTTTTTTTTTTTTTTTTTTTTTTATGTATGTTCACCGATTACTCCGCCGTTTGTGAACCGATTTTTAAAATTATTTTTTAGTTCGAAAGGGTATACTCCCGAGATGGTCCCATATAAATTTTATTAAGTTTGCTTGCGTAGTTCTTGCGCTAGCTTCAATATTACGTATTTTTCCCACAGTCTATGTAGACGATATCATTATTAGACTCCTTCACTGTTATTTACATAGCAGGTAGTAACTTGTATGGGGTAGGTACCACCACTAAAAAGTGAAAAATAAAAACTTTTTCCAAAAAAAGCAACCGACTTCAAAAAAAACACTAAAAAAGTGAAAAATAACTTTAATTTCGGAAGTCGGTGGCAAAAAACGAAAATTAAAAAGCAAAGACACCGACTTCCGAAATTAAAGTTATTTTTCACTTTTTTAGTGTTTTTTTTGAAGTCGGTTGTTTTTTTTGGAAAAAGTTTTTATTTGAAAGCGACTTGACATTCTTCTTTTAAGAAATGTTATCCTAGCTGCGCCCAGCGGTTTTTTTTTTGTTGAAAAATACCATTCATCCATACTTATATATAATTATAAATTCGAAAGTAACTCTGTCTGTCTGTTACCTTTTCACGCCTAAACCACTGAATGGATTTCGACAAAATTTGGCAAGGAGATAGACGACATCCCGGGGAAGGACATAGGCTACTTTTTATCGACATACCACGCGGGCGAGGCCGCAGGCAGAAGCTAGTACAAATTTCAACGCTCATCGTTGAAATTTAAAAAATTGAATAATAATATGAACTGCAAGTTCTAATTTCAATTTTCTTCTTCTTCATCATCGTCTTCCAGTCGCTGTAAAATTTCAAATTCCTCTGTGTTCTCGTCTTCAACGACATTCGACTCCAGTTCTTCCAGGATTTCGGAGTCAAAAGTACCGTCTTCATTGATATCACTCTGATACGGGTTTCACCCGCATAAGTCTCGATCCCGTGGGAATATCGGGATAAAAAGTATCCTATGTGTTAATCCAGGTTATAAACTATCCGTATGCCAAATTTCATCCAAATCCATTCAGTAGTTTTTGCGTGAAAGGGTAATAAACATCCATCCATCCATCACAAACTTTCGTTTCGTTTATAATATTGGTAGGAGATTATGATGATAAGATATTGGAAGATATTTATAAAGAGTCTCCTGTGTTTCACTACAAAAAGTAGCCAGTGTTTTGGGAGCTGTACTTTCTGCAAATACTTATTTTATACTCTTTTTTTTTAACGGTAAAATAAGGTACGCAATTAGTCTGTCCAATGCTTTTGGCCTGGCATAATCAGCCTATAATGTTCCCACTGCTGGCTCACAGGCCTCCTCATTCCCCCGCCCCTTTCTTTATATACTTGTTCATAATTATTATTATTAAGTATTTTAAGTCAGTAAGTAGTGGTTTTACATTTTATTTTATCTAGTGTAAATATTCAATAAATATTTTAAACTCTTGAGTCGAATCGATTCTATGCAGGTGGAATGTCGGTACAATTTCTTAGTACCACTGCGTCTTAAAAACAAATCTTTTTAATTCAGTTTTATGATCAGTTGTTTAGGCTCAGCGTTGGTAGTCAACCACGGAACTGGCATACGACTTTTTATCTTCTATTATTTAAAAATCGAACAAACCAAATTCCTTTCTCACCAATACTACTCTGTACACAGTCTACACTGCTGACCTACCCACCTCAAAGTTAATTGTTACTGCAACCTATGCTGATGACACCGCAGTCCTATCCTGCGATAAGGACCAGATTAGAGCATCCACGAAACTCCAAGAACACTTGGATAAGATTGGATCATGGCTGAAAAAGTGGAGAATTAAGGCTAGTGGTGCTAAGTCTGTCCATATTACCTTCGCCCTGAGAAGAGGGGACTGCCCACAAGTGAAACTCGGTGAAGACGCTCTACCACAGAAAAGTACTGTCAAATACCTAGGCATGCACATCGACAGAAGACTTACCTGGCGTGAACACATCAAGACCAAAAGGGATCAAGCTAACATAAAACTAAGAGACATTCACTGGCTCATAGGCAGACAGTCATCACTAAGCTTGGAAAATAAAATTCTCATTTACAAAAGCATCCTTAAACCGGTATGGACATATGGTATAGAGCTCTGGGGATCCGCAAGTCACTCAAATATTGAGATAATACAGCGGTTCCAAAATAAAGCTCTAAAAACTTTAAGTGGTGCACCTTGGTTCACAAAAAACATCGAAGTACATGAGTACCTACAAATCCCAACTATCAAGGAGGTTGTAGAAAGGTCTTACAAGAATTATAAGGAAAGACTCCAACGACATAAAAATGAACTCGCTGTGACACTTCTAAAGTCCGCAGACTCTACATACAGACTTAAAAGAGAACGAATAGCGTCAATCTAACCAACACTAATAAACCTAATAACGAGATGACGCATCGCAGGATGTGAATAATCTCCAACTGCCAGTGAAGACACAACCCATCTGATTAAAGCTCGAGGGCTGATTGCAGATAGAGGAGGAGAGGAAAAAAAAAAAAAAAAAAAACCAACACTATCGACACTTCGCAACACTTGAGCAAAAGCGCGGGAAATAAGTCCGCCATTACGATGCGTCCTCCGTAGCTTGCTCGTACACAGGGCACGTACATATACGTTGAAAACTTGCTATTTATTGATATACGATTTGTTATGCTTGAGTATTTGTGAGAGGGTGGGTCTAGGTATAGAATAAACTAGCTTCCGCCCGCGGCTTCGGCCGCGTGGTATGTCGATAAAAAGTAGCCTATGTCCTTCTCCAGGGTTCAAAGTATCCCCATACAAAATTCCATCGAAATCCGTTCAGCCGTTTTAGCGTGAAAGCGTAACAAACAAACTCACTTTCGCATTTATAATACCAGTTAAGATATCAGTTAAGATTTGTTTACATAGAGTATATAATTACCTACCTAGTTGAAGAATCATCATTACTATCTGCTTGCCTTTTCCCAACTACGTTGGGGTCGGCTTCCGTCTAACAGTCTAACCGGATGTAGCTGGATACCAGTATTTTACATGGAGCGACTGTCTATCTGACATCATCAACCCAGTGAATTATTTTGCAAAGTTTCATAATCTAATTTGAAGTATTTTGTGAATACCAGCGGTTTATAGTTCGGTTTAGAGGTAACATTGGATTTTTTTTTCTGTAGAGAAAATTTTATGTAATCGTGTTTTCGTCAAACATAGGACCTAGCATCAATCCTCAACTTTAACATATATTTATTTCAAAATTAATGCTGCAGTATTTTCGGCATAACGGAGGATCATGCTGAGCAATTTGAGGTTAGGTACGGCCTTAATATTAACAACTAATAAGACAACATTGTAGATGTCTATAAACGACACCACTTTCCCTCTATCAAATTAAAATCTCTCCATTCCTAAAGGGTGTAGAACTGTGCATTTACACTTCCGTATTTCGGCAAATACAGTCGTTGAAATGGGGTCAAACTATTACGATTATCTTAGCGAAACCCAATTCAAACTTGATACAATAAATGCAACTTTGATATCTAACAGAAAACATTTCATTCAAATCTTGTATTCAAGAACCTTCTTCACGTGACGGGGTTATAAACCGGCCACATTAGCAATTCCTCTAAAATCAGTTTATTTTCTGAATCCCAGCTGTCATTAGCAATTCCTCTAATTTGACACAAAAGCAATTCATAAATTGTGGACCATTTTACGAATCTCCATAGAAAACTGTCAAACAGAGGGCCAAGTCTACTAATTTACAAACGTGTCAGTAGTCTCGCAATGAGTGAGTATTTGACAGATTTTGTATGGCATATCTGTCAAAAACTGATCATTGTGAGACCACTGACACGTTTGTAAATTAGTAGACTTGGCCCCAGATGAATTATTTCCTAATATGAAATGCAGATCATAATATTATGAATTGTCAGTTTGTGACATTTTACGATGATTCATAATATTATCATATTATGATTCTGCCAAAGTGGCCTTTTTAAGCCCTTTGGCATCCAAAACCCAGTTACTGGGTAACAAGATACCATTGGAGAAGATTACCATACCAACTTTTGACAAAAAAAAACAACCGACTTCCAAAAAAGTCGTTTGTTTTTTTTTGTAAAACGTTTTTTTGAATACGAATCTTTAAAGATAAGTACTCAGACCAACAAACCTCAGACTAAAAAAGTTTTTTTTAAATCGGTTCGCAATTGGCGAAAATATCGATGAACATATACAAAAAAGAAAAAAAAAACATAGAACCTCCTCCTTTTTGAAGAAGTCGGTTAAATAGGAGATACAGAAGTACGAAAACCTTTTGCAAATAGTGTAGAACCAGCTTCCGCAGACACGAAGCGAAAATAAGCAAACATTTTTCTTTTCCTCATTCTTATTTTAGCCAAATCGGTTGGGATTAATTATCTTCCGTTTGTATCTTGTGAGGGGAAAAATCCGATGTAAACTTTCTATTCAGAGACGTGTTAAAGGAATGTATTTGCGCTTTGTGCTTTTAGGGTGAAAATGCTGAAACATGAGAGAGAAGTAATCGTTTATTTTTAGGTATTCATCATAAGTTTTTATACATATACAATCTAACACTAAAATTATATACAAAGCGAAATAAAAAATTCTTCCGCATCGCTGTCAGTGGGAAAAGTGCCCAAAGGGCTGGCAGCATTGCCACGTTGGATGGCAATGCTGATTCGATGACCTAGAAATTGACCAGCCCTCTGGTCACGTGAAGAGTCGACCAATCGCTTGGCGAAAGAGAAGGTGGATAATACATTGAGGAATCCATACTAATCGAAAGTAACTCTGTCTGCGTGTTTGTCAGTCTGTCTGTATGTTACCTTTTCACGCGTAAACCGGTAAACGGGGGCAAGGAGATAGATGGCATCCCGGGGAAGGACATGGGCAACTTTTTATCGACATAAACACGCGGGCGAAGCCGCTGGCGGAAGCTAGTTTACTATACATTAAAACAGCGATCCCGTGGGAATATCGGGATAAAAAGTATCCTATGTCCTATTCCACGTCATGGTCTACCCATGTGCCAAATTTCAGCCGGTGGCGGGAAAGTCCGAAAGGGATACCGGAACCTTGGCAACAGGCAACTGAAGGAACATGGGTGGGTTTTAGTCAGTAAAAGTCTAAAACGCCCTTCCGCTCCGCCCAGAGCTGGAGAAGTCATTTGATGATTTCCAACCCTCAAAAAAAAGGGGTAGACCATGGCCTGGAAAAGGACATAGGATTTTTATCCCGATATTCCCACGGCATCGAGACTTATGCGGGTGAAACCGCGGGGCGCAGCTAGTTAATAATAAGTTAGGTTATCCTACGAAACAGTTCTTAACCCCCCATAGATATTAAAAAACTACCCCTACACTATTACTTTGGCGAAACAGTAAAGAAAATATAAGTGGTATTTTATATCAATCTACTGGCAACACTTGTGATGAATGTGTTGCCCGGTTTTAATATCTTTTTTTATTGCCAGCCGACGGTTTGCGATGTTGTCTGTTATTTCTGCTGTTTATTGTTTATTTTCTTGTTTTGTGTCTATTTTATTTTGTTTATTGGTTTGCTGTTTGAGGTTAAGTTTATTTTGTTAGTTGTTTTTGTTAGTTATGGTGTTTTTAAGGAGTTGGAGAGATGGTAAAGTTATGTGTGTCAGTGGTTAAATGGTGTCTTTGGTTTTCAAATTTCGTTTTTTGCCACCGACTTCCGAAATTAAAGTTATTTTTGACATTTTTTTTTTGGAAGTCGTTTGTTTTTTTTTTGTAAAAAGTTCTTATTTTCACTTTTTAGTTGTGGTACCTACCCCACACAAATTCGAATACCACTACCTGCTATGTAAATAACAGTGACGGAGTCACTTAAAACATCGTCTTTTTATGTGGGAAAAATACGTAATATTGGAGCTAACTCAAAAACTACGCAAGCAAAGTTAATATTTATTATTATTATTTATATTTACCTATATATTTTTTTGTTTTTTTTTGTTATTACCATCTCTGACGCATGACCTACCAAACAAAAAAAGAATCATCAAAATCAGTTCAAAATTGGCGGAGTAATCGCGTAACATACAATAAAAAAAAAAAAAAAACACTGGCGCTTTGAAAACCTCCTCCTTTTTTAAGAAGTCGGTTAAAAATAGTGAATGTAGGTGAATGATACATCTCGTACTATTATGTTATGTATGTAAGGTCAGGCCCTAATACACGTGCGGTCACGTCAGCGCGGGATGTGGTCACTTGCGTTCGTAACACCGTACATTACCAAAGTTCCTGAATGAGGTAGGTACTTACGTTAATCAGCCAAAAGGTAACAATTAATAATATTATAAACGGTATTTTTACCCGACTACGGCGAAGCAAAACGGAGGGTTATGATTTTGACCGGTTTATGGGCCTAAACACACAACCGCGTTGCGGCGCCGCAACGCAAAACTTAGCGGCGGCACCCTAAGATTTTCTTAGGAAATGGCCTGAAGTCGCCGTTAATTTTGTATGTTCATCTGTTCCCATCATCATAACTTCTAAACTAAACTACTTATCATAATTTGACCAATGAGGTAGGTATCGTTGGAAGCGTCTTGGTCGTCCGCTGTTTATAGGCTATGTGATGTCACATTACTTATTTCAACCACTGCTCTAAAAACGGTGAAGGAAAACGTCGTGAGGAAACCATTATATCCTAGAGCCATCGACCAACCCGCACTGTGCTCGGGTGGATTACGGCCCACGCCCTCTCACAGAGAGGAAGCTTGAGTCTCAGCAGCGTAGGCTGATTTCGAACATAAATGAACCAACATTATAGGCTGATTTTGAACATACAACCCGTGCGCATTAACATGGGACCTGGCTCGGAACTCAATACTCCTCCTGGCAACCGCGCCGCCACCCGCCGTCGCCGTGTGGGAAGCGGGGGAGGTACAAACGTCATTGAGCCAGGTGCCATGTTAATGCGCACGGGTTGTAAATGAACCCAATTTAATTCCATGTTGTCTCTTGTTTCTAGATGAGGCAGCCAAGCTGGTGATATTGGCGGGATGCAGGGCGGCGGTGCGCCCGCCGCGGACGCTGATCAGGCGCAGTTTGAGGCGGACAAACGAGCCGTGTATAAGTATGTATTGTTTTTGTAGTGTACCTGAGGCCTTAGTGCGAGTTTCTTTTAACTATCTTCACTTTCCGCATCGACCGCGTTCGGCGCTCCGATTGGCCCTTCACCGGTGTTTGTAGGGCGAATAAAATAAAAATAACGTTTTTATCACTGAATGTTATAATCATTGGCCGATACAAAAATATAGTAATACTTAAAAGTCTAAATTCGAGTGACACCGAGACGAGACAGTACAAAATCGTCCGGCTCGCATCACGCCCGCAAACGGCACGATTTTGTACTGTCTCGTCTCGGTGTCACACTAATTTAGACATTTAAGTATTACTATATTTTTGTATAGCCCCCCTTAAATATGAATTTTATTCTGTCTTTTAGTATTTGTTGTTATAGCGGCAACAGAAATACATCATCTGTGAAAATTTCAACTGTCTAACTATCACGATTCGGCCTGGTGACAGACGGACAGACAGACAGCGGAGTCTTAGTAATAGGGTCCCGTTTTACCCTTACGAAACCCTAAAAATTACATTCACCAAACTTATAACCACTTTTTAAACTTCCAGACACCCTCTTTTCCCACTACTGGCGCTCCTGCTGGAGCGTTGCGAGCAAGCCACGGCAGGGGCGGAGTCCCCGGCGGCCGAGGCCTTCGGCGCAGACCTGCAGGCCTTCGTGCAGCACCAGAGGAGAGACAGGAGGCCCTTCCTCGTGGACGATCCTGAGATAGATGGACTTATGATTAAGAGCATTCAGGTGGGTTTTTACCAGTCGTTACAGGTCGTCAGAAGCCCGAAAGTCTGACTACCAGTCTTACCAAGGGGTATCGTATTACCCGGTTACTGGGTTGTGGAGGTCAGATAGGCAGTCGCTCCATGATAAAATACTGGTATTCAACTGCGTCAAGGGGCACATTAGCAATTCCTCTAAAAGCAATGCATTTCCTGAATTCCTAGCTGTCAATAGCAATTCCTCTTATATAACACAAAAGTAGGTAATTCATAATTTGTGGACCATTTTACGAATCTCCATAGAGAACTGTCAAATAGATGAATTATTTCGTAATATGAATTGCATGCAGAACTAACTTCTAACATTTTCTAAATAATATTATAAACGCGAAAGTTTGTAAGTATGGATGGATGGATGGATGAATGGATGAATGGATGAATGGATGAATGGATGGATGGATGGATGGATGTTTGTTTGTTGCTCTTTCACGTAAAAACTACTGAATGGATTTGGATGAAATTTGGCAAACAGATAGTTTATAACCTGGATTAACACATAGGATACTTTTTATCCCGATATTCCCACGGCATCGAGACTTACGCGGGTGGAACCGCGGGGCGCAGCTAGTCATATTATAAATTGTCAGTATTTATTTATTAAAACTTTATGCACAAATAAAAAAAACTACTGTACAAAGGCGGACTTAATGCCTGAGGCATTTTCTACCAGTCAACCTTAGGGTGATGCAGAGACAGACATGGCAGGTGCAACATAATATAACACATATAACTTGAAAATAATTAATAATATTTAATACATACATAGATACATAAATATAAATAAAAAATGTGACATTTACGATGATGTATGTATAAATAAGAACCATTTACTCATCATCATGTGTTTAATTTCCAGGTGCTGAGAATCCACCTGTTAGAGCTAGAGAAGGTGCAGGAGCTATGTCGAGACTTCTGCGGGCGCTACATCGCGTGCCTGAAGACCAAGATGCAGAGTGAAAACCTGCTCAGGACTGACTATTCTTCAGGTTAGGGGCTGTACTATGAAGTATTAATGCCATCATTATTCCACTGCGAAAAAAGGATGGTACTAGCGGCCTTGTATAGCTCCGTCTCTCACTAACACTGAAAAAATGCTGGCATTATTACGTCGTAGGTGCAGTTTGTCGAAACTAAAATAACTAGGAGTGAGCTATGCCTTATTAGTGCGTTGTATCGTAGCGAGGAGTTCGTGGCTAAGTAATAACAGCCGCACGGGTCGATCCATCAGGTTAAGCTACGCTTGCCGGGGTTGGTCGGTGGATGGGTGACCATCTTTACTTACCGAGACTCCTCCGGGTCTCGGAAAGCACGTTAAGCCGTTGGTCCCGGCTGTCATTTGTGGATCTTTGACAGTCGTGACACAGGTCGTCAGTAGCCCGAAAGTCTTGACAACCAGTCTTACCTAAGGGTATCGTATTACCCAGTTAGGAGGTTAGATAGGTGGTCGCTCCATGTAAAATACTGATATTCAGCTGCATCCGGTTGGAAGCCGACTTCAACATAGTTGAGAAAAATAAACTTTTTTAATTAAGGGCAGATTTCAACAATGAAGCTGAACTCAATCACCACATTTAAGCCGTGTTTTAAAGCTTCTAGTGTCATCATTATTGTGGAAAAACATACTTGTTCTCTCTGTTGTGGAATATTGGATATTAAAAAATTGGTATTGCAAAGAAACTTTTATAGAAGATTCATATCATGGGTGTAGATAAAATCTTGTATGCAACTGTAAATAATTAGGTATTAAAACACTCATGTGATACTATTATCAACTCACATTCGTGTTTTAATACCCCTTATTATATAACAGTTGCAAATAACTTTTTTTTTTTTGCAGGCGGTGTTGAAAGCAACAACAACCTGTCTGGCTCGATAGACGAGCACTCGAGCACGTCGAACTCGCCACAATATCAGGTATGAAATGTATGTTAACCTTTTATAATTATGAATATATTTCACATATCCCCCACCTATGAAATAAGCGTTTTGTATGGGAAATTTTAAAGAAGTTGCATGTTTCATACTGACATTTTCTTAATTTATATAACAACCATGAACACTACTGTTTTAAAACTTTTATGCACTAATGTTTAAAAACTAAGATAACGTATGCCACTTAGATTAAGCGACAAAAATAAGTTTTGGCTAAGTTAAAATACAAATTGTGGTCATTTCTGCTGAGGAGTAATTTTTAAAGTATTTTTTATGTGTAGGAAACTATAAATAATAAGATTTTTTTTACTATTGGTAGTTGTCTATGATGGTCATTACTTAGATTAAGCGACAAAAATAAGTTTTAGCTAAGTTACAAAAAAAAATTGTGGTCATTTCTGCTAACAAAATGAGGAGTCATTTTTAAGGTCTTTTTATGTTTAGAATAAATAATAAGGTGTTTTTACTATTGGTAGTTGTCTATGATGGTCATTATTCGATATAATACCAAGCAATTGATGAATATTTAAAATCATAGAAGTGACGAGGTTCTCTCTCTTCATTTGTGAGAAAAAAAACGCCAATTTCATAGGTGGGGACCCAATAATAAAATATGTTATAATGCTCTACAAAATACAGGATGTAAGGGACAGCCCTCCGCAGACTGATGGGATGAATTCAGCATACCATGTGATGACCGGTACATGAAATTATTTTAGGAACGTTATGGGAATCCAATAAACCTGATTTGTTTCATTACCTCACTCGCAATGTATCGTTACCGTGGCGAAACCCACGAAGCCGCACTCCATGTGTCGGGGGGGGCGCGCTCGCGGCACGTGATTTATCGATGTAAATTCTGAGGGCCTAGACAAGTGACAATCGCTTCGAAAGCGTTTCGTATTTCTACAACGACTTTCAACAGGATTGACATAAGCTTTTCGATAGCTTATGTCAGTCCTATACATTTTTGCCTTTTCCATCATCGTTATCGCTGATAGAATTTCACTTTGTCTAGGGCCTCTGAGCTTCACGCGTCGCTCGCTATTGTATTTTAACATCCATTGCTGGTTTTCAGAAAATGTAATTTTACATTGAAATAAAGGAATAGTAACTGAAAAACGATTTAAAAAAAACTTTCCTGAGAAAATTTCCGGTGGAATATGACTCAAAATAAGGAGCTGAATGCCCCCTGTTAATATGCGGAGAGCTGTTCCTTACACCCTGTACATGTAGTATTTTTTTGTATTCAACCCTGTATTCAACCCTTGCCCACAGTCGCCCCCCGCCCCGCTGTCGTCGGCGTCGTTCCCGGCGGTGTACCCGCCGCACAGCGACTTGCCTTATGCGCCCGCGCCGCGGGACACACGTGAGTAATATTGTAGACTATTTATTTATTTATACATACTTTATTGTACACCAGAGGAGCTCGTGGCTAAGTAATAACAGCCACTCGGGTCGATCCATCAGGTTAAGCTACGCTTGCCGGGGTTGGTCTGTGGATGAATATATATTTACATACCGAGACTCCTCCGTGCCTCGGAAAGCACGTTAATCCGTTGGTCCCGGCTGTCATTCGTGGATCTTTGACAGTCGTTACGGGTCGTCAGAAGCCCGAAAGTCTAACAACCAGTCTTACCAATGGGTATCGTATTACCCAGTTACTTGGTTGTGGAGGTCAGTTAGACAGTCGCTCCATGTAAAATACTGGTATTCAGCTGCATCCGGTTAGACTGCAAGCCGACCCTAACATAGTTGGGAAAAGCTAGGCAGATTGATTTGTGCCTTTATGTGCATTTAGCGGAATATGTTACTAAATATATCTACGTCTATTGTATTTTATAATGGAATTTGATGTATAATTTTCTCTTTTTGCAGCGTCACTGGTAGTGCAAGGTTCAACGCCGATCAGTCAGATAGGCGCGGGGCTACTACCCACCGACTCCTTTACTGGTAAGTCATAACTTCATTACAGTCAGACCAGGGGCCCTAAACCGGCCATATTAGCAATTCCTCTAAAAGCAGTTCATTTCCTGAATCCCAGATGTCATTAGCAATTCCTCAAATTTGACATAAAAGCAATAAATTCATAATTCGTGGACCATTTTACGAATCTCCATAGAAAACTGTCAAACAGATGAATTATTTCGTAATGTGAATTACACGCACATCATATTATGAGTTGTCAGTTTGTCACATTTTACGATGATTCATAATATTTTCATTTTATGATTCTGCTATAGTGACCGTTTTATGCCTCTTGTCCTCGCACAAGTGTAATTTTAATACAAATAATCACCTTTCAGGAAATTCTTAGGCATTCAAATGCCCGAGCGTTGGAGTAACCGTGTTTGTCCCAACTATTCAATTTTGGGGCTAAATGCTTGAATCCAGGGCGGAGCGAAGGATTCTAGAATCCCTCGCTATGCTCGGGAATCTATAGTAGAATCCTGAGCGCAGCGAAAAAAAGAAACACTTTCGCCTTTAAAACAGTTGGTTGCGCCCTAGGCAAAAAATCTACTATTTTCTGTGACTTCGTTTTTTTCTCGAAGCAGGTTTTTAACGACATTCTAGCGAGAAAAAGTTTTTTTGTTTTTTCTATTCACCTAAGCTGCAAGTTTCCACAACTGTAAGCGGACTACAAGAGACGGTCAAAAAATTTTTTTTGTTATAATGTAATATTCACACAGATATTTTATGTCCGTGTTTTTTTTTGCTTTGTGCACACGATTTATCGGTTGAAGGACGCTGAACGAGAGAGCCTAGGAGTTTTATTATTATTACTTCAGGGGGCTTCGTCAGAAGCCCGAAAGTCTGACAAGTGACAACCAGTCTTACCAAGGGGTATCGTAATACCCAGTTACTGGGTTGTAGAGGTCAGATAAGCAGTTGCTGCATATTAAATACAGGTATTCAGCTGCATCCGGTTAGACTGGAAGCCGAACCCAACATAGTTGTTAAAAGGCTAGGCAGATTGACGTCTGGGGGCGTTTAGTGTCCAGCAAAGTGTTAACAAAATCATCTTTAATTACAGGCACAAACTCAAACAATTCCTGCTCATCAGTCTCAGGGTCACCGCCTCCAGAAGACGAGTGTACCGAGGACTCGTCAGGCAAGCGAGGAGTGCTGCCCAGGCATGCCACGCAGGTCATGCGGGCCTGGCTGTTCCAGCATCTTGTGGTGAGTACTGTATGCTAATTCAGGTCATTCAAATTCCAAACTCACAAACTACAAACTAATCAACATTCAAACTTATAAAACCTCCAAGGTCACAAATAGGGAATATGCATGTATTTTTTTAATATTTTTATTCGATAGTTTACATCGTCAAATTATAGTAAATAAAAATTCGACGGCAAAAAGCAATTTAAAGTACTTAAAAAAAAAAAAATATATCCATCCGATCCGGGCTATTTAAACGCCCTCCATTTGGCGCGCTTGGTGTGGTGACGTCACAGCCCGTGAAAACAAACAAGCAACTGTCAAGTCAACGTCAAACACTCCTTTTTGTAGGAGCGTTTGACATTGGCTTGACACTTGTTGATTGACTTGACATTGACCTTTTGATTGTTATCCCGGATTGTTACGTCACATCCGCTCTTAGCCTTTTCAAGTATTTGAATTACCCACAGTATTTTGGGACTTTTTAAAAATTAATTTCTCGCTCAAAAATAAATTTTATCCAAAAATATTGATGGAGGCATAATTCTGAAGTAGATATACTTTATTTAAAAAAATATTTGACTCATATTTGAATCACATGCATATTCCTTATTAACAAACATCTTACTAAACTCATAGACCCACCAACGTTCAAACTTAAAATCAAAAGCTATTTATTCAAACTAGGCTGAGAATCAGCACTTTTCGAACGTCAAAATTACATAAGACAAAACGCCCGCCCTTCACCACTTCCTAGTGCTTTAGCTGGGAAGAAGAAGTGGCGCAACAAACTGCCCAGTAGCACAACTAACTTACTCACATCCTATCTCACCAACACTCAAACATTTTATTAAACACTAGCTTCCGCCCGCGGCTTCGCCCGCGTGTTATGTCGATAACAAGTAGCCTATGTCCTTCCACGGGATGCCATCTATCTCCTTGCTAAATTTTATCGAAATCCGTTCGGTGGTTTAGGCGTGAAAAGCTAACACACAGACAGACAGATAGAATTACTTTCGAATTTATAATATTAATATGGATTCAAACTCACGGAACGCCATCGAAGCTGTCGTTACGTTCTTCAATATAATTCACACTCATCACTCATCATTCTACAATACATCACTCCTATATTCCCAGTATGGTGAAAGAGACTCCTACCTCATCCTAACTTTAATATTATAAATGCGAAAGTGAGTTTGCTTGTTTGTTACTCTTTCACGCTAAAACAGCTGAACGGATTTGGATGAAATTTGGCACAGGGATAGACCATGACCTGGAGAAGGACATAGGCTACTTTTCATCCTGGATTGCAGACGAAGTCGCGGGCAACAGCTAGTAATCCTAACTTAATATTATAAATGGGAAAGTGAGTTTGTTTGTGACGCTTTTACGCTAAAACGGCTGAACGGATTTAGATGAAAATTGTCACATAGGTAGACCATGACCTGGAATAGGACATAAGATACAATTTATCCCAATATTCCCACGGGATCGAGACTTAAGCGGGTGAAACCGCGGGGCGCAGCTTGTAATATTATAAATGCGAAAGTGAGTTTGTTTGTTACGCTATAACGGCTGAACGGATTTGGATGAAATTTGGCACAGGGGTAGACCATGACCTGGAATAAGACATAGGATACTTTTTATCCCAATATTCCCACGGGATCGAGACTTACGCGGGTGAAACCGCTGGGTGTAGCTTTACCATAATTATAATTACATTTTATTTTTATTTTTTTCCCACAGCATCCATACCCCACAGAAGAAGAGAAGCGCACACTAGCTGCGCAGACGCGGCTCACGCTGTTACAAGTCAACAATTGGTTCATTAACGCGCGCCGTCGGATCCTGCAGCCCATGCTGGATTGTGCTGATAAACCTGGTGAGATTCTACTTAATAAACAACATGCGGGGCAGTCCGATAGAAGTGAAAACTAAGTAACTTTCATTAATTTCTTCAAGCGTGACGATGACGCGAGTTCCATGATTTTTGTTCACCCAAAAACATTCATTAATTTCTTCAAGAGTGACGGTGACGCGAGTTCCATGATTTTTGTTGACCCCAAAAACATTAATTAATTTCTTCAAGCGTGACGATGACGCGAGTTACATGATTTTTGTTCACCCAAAAACATTCATTAATTTCTTCAAGAGTGACGGTGACGCGAGTTCCATGATTTTTGTTATCCCAAAAAGTGCTCAACGCGCCTAAAGAAGTTTTCACTTAAAAAATCTTTAATTTTTTCGGACGAGCTCGTGGCTAAGTAAAAACAAACGCACAAGTCGATCCATCTGGTTAAACTACGCTATACGCTAAGTATCTTAACATACCGAGACTCCTCCGTGGCTCGGTAAGCACGTTAAGCCGTTGGTCCCGGCTGTCATTCGTGGATCTTTGTCAGTCGTTACGGGTCGTCAGAAGCCCGAAAGTCTGACAACCAGTCTTACCAAGGGGTATCGTATTACCCAGTTACTGGGTTGTGGAGGTCAGATAGGCAGTCGCTCCATATAAAATACTGATATTCAGTTGCATCCGGTTAGATTGGAAGTGCTGTCCCGAGTGTACTTTGATGATCAGGGATCATCAAAGTACACATATTACTATATCATATACATATATCATATACATATATCATATTACTATATCATATTACTCATATACATATATCATATTACTATATCATATCATGTACATATATCATATTACTTCAGTGTAGGAAAAAGATGAAGTTCTACAGGACGTATAGCTCCATCTCTTTCCCCCACGAAGTAAGATTAAAATAATACTGCTGTTAGCGGTGGTGGTAGGCCCCCTGGCGCATTATTTGCGTCATTTGATTTGGCCACTACAAAAACATACCCTATTTCTAGTGAGATAAAGTTTATGATGCTTTACACTCTCTGCTAACATACTGACATTTTCTTTTGTAATATTTCCAGGTGGTAAGAAAGGCAAAAATGGTTCGTCTATAAGCAAGAGGTACTGGCCTGATGCGCTATCTAACCCTCAGTTCACAGCCGGTGAGTTACCAACATTTATATCTTGATATCTTTATGAATGTTAAAACATTGTCCTCCCATGCCTACCAACACTGTAATTTGAAAGTATTGTAAAAGCCAATTATTTTTAAAAGAGTAACCATGGAGTTTCTTGCCGGCTCTTCTCCATAGGAAACGACCAATTGGAACCGTGCACCTAGCTTCTGACGTTTCATAAGTGCCCATGTAGGTTTATGTGAAATAAAATATTTTGATTTTGATTTTGATTTTGAATGAAAGGTTAACAATTAAACTTGATGATTTCTTCGAAACTGCTTTCTAGCATTTTTATGTCATAGTGGTGTCTTTAGGGTTCCGTACCCAAAGGGTAAAACGGGACCCTATTACTTAGACTCCGCTGTCTGTCTGTCTGTCCGTCTGTCACCAGGCTGTATCTCAGAAACTGTGATAGTTAGACAGATGATTTATTTTTGTTGCCGCTATAACAACAAATACTAAAAAATTGAATAAAATAAATATTTACGGGGGCTCCGATACAACAAACGTGATTTTTTTGCCGTTTTTATAGATGCGCCCTGCGGTTTCACCCGCGTAAGTCTCGATCCCGTGGGAATATCGAGATAAAAAGTATCCTATGTCCTATTCGAGGTCATGGTCTACCCCTGTGCCAAATTTCATCCAAATCCATTCAGCCGTTTTAGCGTGAAAGCGTAACAAACGCTTTCAAGCTAAAACGGCTGAACGTATTTGGATGAAATTTGGCACAGGGGTAAACCTTAGTACTTTGGAATAGGCTGAAATCGATAAATCGGTCAGTGCGCAGGTAAAAGGCCAGCGACCTTTTTACGTAACGGGGTCTGTAGGTACCTGCCCGGATTTGAATCAAAATTCGTACCTACCTATACTATATCGTTATTTTGACATAAAATACCACTTCAATTCAACTATCTTCAACATTCCCAGGTCTCCTCTCATCGTCGGAAGACGAGGACCAAGAAGGCGACGCTTCCGGAGACGAACAAGACTCGACGAGCGACCCACCGGAACATACCACCTACCCCATACAGCAACCCATGCATTAGAAGGTAATGTGACGTTTTAGGAATTGGTACTAGAGTAATTTGTAGGGAATTTGTGGGTTGGCAAAGTTGAAATTTGTAGATTGGCAAAGTTGAAATTTGTAGATTGGCAAAGTTGAAATTTGTTGGTTGGCAAAGTTGAAATTTGTGGGTTGACAAAGTTGAAATTTTTAGGTTGGCAAAGTTGAAATTTGTTGTTTGGCAAAATTGAAATTTGTTGGTTGGCAAAATTGAAATTTGTAGGGTGGCAAAGTTGAAATTTGTGGGTTGGCAAGTTAAAATTTGTGGGTCGGCAAAGTTGAAATTTGTGGGTAGGCAAATTTGAAATTTGTGGGCTTGCAAAGTTGAATTTTTGGGTTGGCAAAGTTGAATTTGTGGTTGGCAAAGTTGAAATTTGTTGGTTGGCAAACTTGAATTTGTGGGTTGGCAAAGTTGAAATTTGTGGGTTGGCAAGTTAAAATTTGTGGGTTGGCAAAGTTGAAATTTGTGGGTTGGCAAATTTGAAATTTGTGGGCTTGCAAAGTTGAATTTTTGGGTTGGCAAAATTGAAATTTGTGGGTTGGCAAAGTGTAAATTTGTAGGTTGGCAAAGTTGAAATTTGTGGGTTGGTAAAGTTGTAGATTTTGGTAAAAGAGACAAGAATATTGTATTAGAGTTCTGTTGATTCGTAAAAGTGTTGAATTCGGAATGAAAATGTAGAATTATGTCAGTCGATAAAGTTGTACTACTTGTAAAATGTACCAACCAGCAAAAGCAACATGCAAACAAGGATTTTTCGTTGAAGTGAAACAGAATTTTGTCAATTTCATTGAAATAAAGAGAAATGTTGAATATAAAATAAATAAACTATTTACATTTTGAAAACGAGCGACAAAATTGTGTAAATAACCTTTAATTATAGCAAAGGATACGCGGGAAAATCATTTTGCCAGTTGACAAATTCTCACAAAACTAGTGAAGTACCCGTTCCTAAAACTCGCATAATCGATTTGAAAAAAATTAAATCGAGTTAGTCGATTCGCAGTTACGATTCAATGTATACGTATTAATTTTAAAAAATCTTTTCATGACAAACGCCATGTCACAATGAAATTCATTTATTTATATAAAAAAGACATAATATAAAATATATTGACAGTATACCGTAAGTTTAAGTGTAGAATAGAAGGATTTTGGGTAGTAACAATGTGACCAGACTAAAAATGAAGAAAATCAACCATAATTTTATTCAAAACGAAAAAAAAAAACTATTTTAAATAGTGATGTGTGAACGGGTTTTCAATAAAAATATAAAAAATATTTTATTCAATTTAATTATTAAAAAAAAAAATACTAACATTAGCTGTTAATGTATACGATATATGTACAATGGGTTAGGTACTTAAATAAAACCTGTTTTAAAGTTTTTATTTTTTGCAAAAAATAAAGTCAAATTACATGTCAAATGAAACAAGTCAGGAAGTTTAATAAAAACAAAAAAATAATTTTGTTTAAAATAATATAAAAATCGATAATACGATATCAACAACTAGTATACGAAGAACCTATTGCGATACGATATCAATTTTGTATACGATGACAATTTTTAGGTTAATTTACTTTCTACAAGCAAAGGTTTACATGTCAATTTTAAAGATAGTAAAAAAAAGTTATGTATTTATTAAACAAATTGACTTTATCTGTTGAATATTAATAAAAAATTAAAAACAATTACCACATAATTTAGACTAAAAACTATCCAACGATACGACATAAATACATAAAGATGCAACTTATTAAAATATCAACTTTAAACTCAAGTAATCTAAGTTGATTTTTTAATGAAAAATCTATCGATAAAACACCAAAAAATAATTTTAGTTGAATTGGAAACTGAACCATACGTAATTAAGTTAAAGATTTTAATGCAAAAGCATAAATATTATCTCGTCTCGTTGGCTTTAGTTTTTTCACGACAATTTATTGCGTTTAAAATCAAGTCTCTTTTAAGTAACATTTACTTACCTTCAAATTTTCCCAGTTTAAAAGCTGTTTGTTCGCACATTACTAAAACTACGAAATCTATTACTAACAATTGAACAAAACCACACTGTTAGTACCCAAAATTTAAACTTAGAACTCTGTATACGTAATCCATACCTCAAATATTATAAAAAAAAAACTATTCATATTATCGACAAAACTTACGGAAGACAACACTTAATGGCGGTCTTTTTGCCTGTTTTTGAGCCTTATCTTATTATTAACGAGAGAGTTTGATATTTAGAATGTTTCTAATTACTTAAATAAAAAAAATAACATACACACAATATATGTATGGTCGCGGTCTGAAAATTTTTACCACTTTAAGGCTTATAATTGCATGCACACATCTATGTCACAAGGTCGATGATTCAAAATTCAAAATTCAAACCTATTTTCTTTATTAAATGTCATCATGGTAATGTGTCAACTTTAAAATTAAGTTAAAGCATTTTAGACTTTACTGCACACAGTGTGGTAAAGAATCTAATTTGAAAACTGATAAACATTTTTAGACCGCGATAGTAGGTACTTATAAAACAGGGTTTTGAGTCGAATAAATAGTTGCGTAAATTTTCACTGCTGCGGAGTTCAGTTGACGGACGTCAGAGCGATATATGTCAAGATGTGCGTTGTCTATTTTTAGTAAGCTTATAGATTATTCTAGAAGCTTCGCCATTATTGGCCGAACGGATCCTGTTACAAAATTCATTTATTTGCAAACGTAAGTTGTCACTGTTACATAAAATATCTGCCTCCTAAACTAGGTAGTTAACCTGTATCTCAGGAGACAGTCCTGACAGACCGACGCACCGAACAACAACAACATGTAAAAAGGTAACAAGGTCAACAACAGGTAAAAAGACTAACATATAAAAATACAACTCGTTTTTGGCAAACCTGCTTTTGTTCACTAAAATGTAAAATAATACAACTTCGCATTTAGTCATCCCAAAAAATCTCAACTTTTTTTGTAAAATATTTTATCTTTCAAAAGCAATTTTGTCAAAAACAAGCTACTATACTCGGGTCATTACAAGCGCTATGTTATGAGTCGTAAATTATTTTTATCGGATCTCTCGCTCGCACTTACGACCATAAAGGGTCTCCGAGACGATCGATTGCGATTTAAATTTGTTTCTAAGACCCGTATTACAGAACCTCACTCAAGATTCAAGCATTACTTAAAACTAAAACTCCATTTATTATAACATAAGAAAAATAACGGATAGCATCTCATTATTTCGATATTAACGTATAAATAAACTCCGATAATTCACGATAAATACAAAGCCATGTATTATTAATATTTAAAACATTTACATTAAATAAATAAGTGCAGTAATTTCAACAATATTAAACAATAACTGCCGTTATTTAGCCGTTATTTGTCTAATGCTATAATAAACAGAGGAACCAATCAGGCTATAAACGAGTTTTAAATAATGCTTGAGTTTTGTAATCAAAATCAAAATCAAAAGTCATTTATTCAAACTAGGCTGAGAATCAGCACTTTTCGAACGTCAAAATTACATAAGACAGTCCCCCAAAACGCCCACCCTTCACCACTTCCTAGTGCTTTAGCTGGGAAGAAGAAGTGACGCAACAAACTCCCCAGCAGCACAGCTGTCTGTTCAGTTAGAAAAATTTGATTCTATACAAAAGTTTGCAAAATCATTTACATTACGCAACATAAAACATAAATCTAATTAGCCATATGTCAGCTAGCACACGCCAATATACCAACCAAAAAAAAAAAAAGATACGGACTTTATAATACGGACTTTATAATTTCAGTCGCTTTAATTGCATATCGTAGACGATTAATTTGCGCGTATCGATCAGGTAAATGTGACAGTTGCAATTGATCGTTTAGTGTTGTGTGTAAATATGTTATTGTTATTGAAATAATGATTTATGACTCTATCTTTGCATTTGTAATGGCACTAGTGTAAAAAAAAACTCTTTTAATAGACGAAAAGCCCTCAAAGAGGCCATTTTGTTTAGCGTTTTGTCAATTTTACAAGCCGGTTGTGAATTAAACACTTTTTTAATTTCTTATCCCCATTTGACCGACTGACGCAAGAAATAGATGCTAAAAATATTTTCTACATTCAAACACTAGAATAAAACCGTCCACTGATATATTGCATGTATTTATTTATAAAAAAAGTAATTAGTTTTGAAATATACTCATTGTTAATTTCCTTTAATTTACTTACACAGCCATATTAGTGATAAGTTTCTCTTTGGTTGGTGTGGAGAACCGATATTTACAACAAAAATGTTTTTTTTTTAGCAAAAATCGCAGATAATTAAGCACAATATAGGATAAGTCAGTTGAAAATATTATTATTACGTCGTTTATTTTGTATAAAAAGCAGCTAATTATTAAGAAATATAAAACTGTTTCCTATATCTTATTTTTAAGTTAGATTCTAAGTGAAAAATGACCATTATTTTTTATGACCTTTGTATTTTTTTAAATGTGATTTCAATATATATTTAATGTTATTTTAGAGAAAAAAAAAAACAGAATTTTCAGCTCAACAATATCAGTAACTCCACACCAACCATTCTAGTTCATAAGTATTAAAAAAAACGAATATACGATTGTAAATTATACGATTCCCTTTAAATATAGTATACTTCGAAAAACTTAAACGTTCAATCCAAAATTGTATACGCGAAAAAAAGTATTAAAATCGTAATTGACACTTAAAATTTAGTCAAAGAATGATAATCGAATAATCGACTAAAATTTGGTTAGTCACATCACTAAAGACTAACAACTTGGCAAAAAAAGTTTAGAATCGCAACTGTCTTTTTTTATTAAATTTAAAACATGCTGACAGCAAGTAAATTTAGATGCAGGAACATTAAAAACTACCAGAGCGGTTATTTTAAGTATTATACTAAGACATTGTAGAAAGTATAAGACATTTCAGATCTGTCTCTGTGATAGCAACGCAGATTGCAGACGTCTACAAGCGGCGTTGACCACATACCATCAAACGGGTGACCGCGTAAGACACTAACAGTAGCAATGGCTTTCATTTTGACAGTTCAAACAACATTCATTGCGTTATTTACGTTGTTGAGCAGACAACTTTTGAAATACGAAGCAATGGAGTGTGTGCAAGTGCCATAAAAAATTACATATCTCGCTAAGACCGCTCGTTTCATCTCTTTTTGCCAAGTCTGTATTATTTAGTAAGTTGTCTGTATTATTAGTCAGTTAAACTAAAAAGTTTAGTCGATTATTCGTTTCACATCTCTATTTAGATGTAAAAAAAAAGCGATGGCGGGAAAAGTTAATGGTTGTAGATTAAAAAATATCGTAAGAAATACAATAATGATATTTGTTTTAGGCAATGTTTTTTAAAATGGACTTCCAATTTAGATTTTTAGGTGGTACTACTGAGGCGCTTGGTCTTAGTCTAAGTTAATTTTGTGAACCAGCGGGCAATTGTCAATTTATACAGTAAAATCGGTATTGAATCGATATTAATTTCTAAATCGCTAATCGAAAAATTAATTTTAGTTCATGTGTACCGTTTGAGATCATGAAATAAAAAAATTAGGATAAAAATGCATTTTATACTCATACATTATTATTCTACTATGCAAGTCTTGCAACACACAAATGTCTTCCTTATAAATAAACCTAAGCATCTCATTAGTATTATCTAAAAATAAATGATTAATAAGTTAAAAAAAATCGTAGTATAAATACGATATTTTTTGATCTTAGAATTGATTCATAAGCTGGAGTTATGGAAATCATTAATTAAATTCAAAATTGCACAAATAAACGTGATTTCTGCATTAGGCTGCCTTTCCACCAGAGATGAGCGAGGATGCGTAGCGAGGAATGTCCGTAAAACTAGCCAATAACAACGCTAGCTTAGCTCAAGCTATGACAGTGAAGCGATGTTATTGGTTAGTTTCACACACATCACTCGCTACGCATCTTCGCTCATCTCTGGTGGAAACGCACCTAATAGTTGAAACTTAAAAGAAAAAAACCGACAGTTTATCATTATTAAAAACTTTAACGAGTGAAATACGCAAATTTTATATTAAAAGAAAAACAAAATAACAGGATAAATCTAGATTTTTCATTTATGAAGTACTTGTCAATTCATCGAATATAAATAACACTTGTTTAATAAAAAATAAAAATGTTACTAGATCCTGAAAGTACGCAAAATTGATAAAGGATTTCTTAAGCTCAAACATATTAATTTACTTTTAATTGACTAAATATTTTTTTTTTTAGTTTTTGCTAATTAAAGATTTCCAAAACTCCAGTTTTTAATAAAAAAAGAAACAGTGATTACCCTGTTATACGAGGAAACGGATATACGTAAAAGGAATGGTGAAGTTAAAAAAAATAAGATTTTTTTATGATAATATTATTATAATTATGTATTAGTACATATTATACATTATACTTATACATCGCGTAGTGATAATAATGTATTTTTAAATATAACGGAACTGTGACTTGGAATAATCGCCAGTAATTAGCGTTAAAGAGGCCTGTAGGTCATTGTGAGGCCTGTGGGCCCAAAATAGGCCGATTGAGGCCGATGAAAGCAAAAGGTGGCCGAAGTAGGCCAACATGTGGCCGTGTTTAGGCCAATGTGATGCCAATGTTGGTCATAAGAGGCCAATGTTTGTCAATGTGAGGCCGATTGTAGGCCAAATAAGGCCGTGTTTGTTTTTGAAAAGTGGACGCTTTGATTGTTGTTTTATAGGAAAGGTTATTACAGAAAAAAAAAAACAGGTTTAATATGATATATGAATATGATAAAGAATAAAAAAATAAAATAAGCAATTCAAAGATTTTCTCGAAAAAAAAAATTCAATTTAATAAATAAAAAGTTTGCGTAATGGAGTAGAGGCTATGTGAGCCTCTACTCCATTATGCAATTTTTTTTCAGTTTTCAATTACCTTCTGATAATGTTTAATAATACATAAGGGTACATACATTCAATTATGTACATGTAAATAAGCCGATTATCGCATAGTGACAGGCAATATTCAAAAGAACTGGTCAAAATAAAGAAAAAATAAATAATACAACCTGAGGCCCTAGACAAAGTGACATTCTATCAGCGATAACGATGATGGAAAAGGCAAAAATGTATAGGACTGACATAAGCTATCGAAATGCTTATGTTGATCCTGTTGAAAGTCGTTGTAGAAAAACGAAACGCTTTCGAAGCGATTGTCACTTGTCTAGGCCCTCAGATTTTTACAATCACCTGCCTAAAGTGCTTCAAGGAACTTTTGGCGTTTGAATAACATTCACAGGGTGGCGATGTTGGTTACCATTTGTGAAATTATTTCCTGAAATGTATCGAAAAAACAAGATGGCGGCTTTAGTTCCGAATTTGACCACGCGCCAAAAGATCTTGGCGTAGTTAATTCATGAATCAACCATTTCTCAAATCAAAGCGTCCTTTTTCCCCACCACACTTTGCCCACCTGTGGGCAAGTACCCCACTTATTCCAAGACCGGAAACAATTTGAAGTCAAGTCCAGACCTAGTATACAATAGTTATACGCGCTTGTTTAGAGATAAGAATAACTTCCATGTTATTCTTTACGGTACAGCATAATTTTTGCTAGTCAATAAAATAATTTTTAGGCTGAATTTTTGTGTTTTATTTCAAAATAAGGGGTATGTTGTATTCAGGGATGTATCATCACAGTAAAAATCTACGTTCATCAAGTAATCGTCTTCTTCATTGCCCCACTCACCGTACTGACTTCATTCACTCTTCGTTCTTTGTTCAATCTATCTCTCTGTGGAATGCACTCCCCGTTGAAATCAGGATGGCAACCAACCGATTATCCTTTAAAATTAAAGTTCGAGAGCACATTCGCAAGAAGCTGGCAGTATCATCACAACGGTAATATTTTCCCATTGTTTGTTTTAGTATGTTCGTGTAGTTATGTGTATTTATTTGTTTTTATATTTATATATATTTAGGTTTATTATATATATAGGTATATGTTTATATAGTTTTAATAAGTTTACGTATTTAAATAATATTTACCTATACCACAATTTTCGCTATTGCACCTACCACTGTTTGTCTCTGCATCACCCAAAGGTTGACTGGTAGAAAATGCCTATGGCATTAAGTCCGCCTCTGTACATTTGTGTGCTTAAAGAATTAAATAAATAAATTATCCTACACAGATTACAATCATTATACAATATAGGGTACGCACGTGTAAGCTTCAGAGACGCCACTTATCTCAATCATCAATATATATACACAATCACTAACATAATTGACAAGCATAATTATAATGGAATGCTGTCAATAAAAAAATATTGATTGAGAACATTATCACACAATTTAGTTGATGTGATTGTGCTTAGATAATGCTTATCGATTAATGATATTACACAACAAAAAGTCACGCCGTTGCCCACGAGGGTAGGCAGAAACTATAACTAAGTTTCAATACTAATAATAAATTTCAAAATGGCGACTGATAGAACAGAGGCCCTAAACCCGCGACAATCTAAGAAGTCCGTTTTGACAGCTATAAAAATGCTTGGTGTAGCGATGAAAAAAAAATTGGTTTCTTATAAAGTGATTCTCGAGACATATCGATTGAACATACTTAGAGAGTTTGTAATCGACGACTTATCAACATTGCTTAAAACTGATTCTCAAGGCATAACGTTTTATTACATGTACGAGAACGAAACGTCAAAACGGACTTCTTAGATTATCGCGAGTGTAGAATGAGTTTCTGTAAACCATCTCGACTTTACGCATCGACCGCGTTCGGCGCTCCGATTGGCTCATCCCCAGTGAAGGCCAGTGAAGAGCCAATCGGAACGCCGGACGTGATCGATGCGTAAAGTCGAGATAGTTAAAAGAAACTCATACTAGGGCCTCAGTAGGTACTACCAATCACATGGCTGCAAAATTCAGTGCTTCTGGGTCAAGTTTTCTATATTGAACGCACGTAATGACAGCGATGAGGTTCCTTTTGGGATTGGAGTGCGTTTCATAAAATAGTTCCTATGCTATAATGTTGGCTCCTCTGTTAAATTTTAATTAAAACCGGCCAAGTGCTAGTCGGACTCGCGCACGAAGGGTTCCGTATCATTATCTATAAAAACGGCAAAAAAATCAAGTGTGTATGGGAGCCCCACTTAAATATTATTTTAAATTAATTTAATTATTTATTTTTAAAGTGAATATGTAACTAAATATTCTGTGAATATTTCAAGCCTTAAATATTTATTTTATTCTGGTTTTTAGTATTTGTTGTTATAGCGGTAACAGATATACATAATCTGTGAAAATTTCAACTGTCTAGCTATGACGGTTCATGAGATACAGCCTGGTGACAGACGGAGAGGCAGACAGACAGACAACGGAGCCTTAGTAATAGGGTCCCGTTTTACCCTTTGGGTACGGAACCCTAAAAACGGGCCTATTAGGTAAGCGCCGTTGCGGCGTAACGTTTCGTATTGGTACTACAATAGAGGAGCCAACTTTACGGCATAGGAACTATTTGACGAAACAAACGCACTACCTAACCTTTTTGCAGCAATACTGCTGATGCAGAAGAAGGCACAAGAAAACAGGTAAAATAAATAAAATACAATATGTAAAGTTTATAATATTTTTATTAAACAATATATTTAGATACAAAAGTCCTTAACTATTATTTACAATTTACTGTCTAAAATTCGTATAAAAATATTTATAGAGCCGATTTTCCTTTTTATAATAAAAAAATAATAATTAAAAAAAGAGTCTTTATATATTAAAGCTTCACTAAAGTCTAATTTATAGTTTGGTTGGAATAAACTAAATAGTCGATTTTCGGTAATCGACTAAAAAGTTGATGTTTGGTTAAATTCAGCCATTTTGTTTTTTATAATACGACCGATGAATCATAACAACATGAACATTTATCTCTCCGAAGTTTTGCGCATGTTCTCTCACTCACACTGGCTCCATGTTCTTGAAACCTGTCAGTTTCATACTACAGAATTTGTGTTTGGCGAATTTGATCCTTATTACTACTTGAACTTGTCCAACTGACAGGTGTCAGGAACGGATTCCCTCGACGTAATAAATGTTATTGCGCAGTCTTCTGCGCAAAGTTTGAACTGACCATGATTCATCGACAGTATTATACAGTCCTTTCACAGTTATTATTAAATAAATTGCTACAAGAATCTTTTGGCACTGTTATAGTTTGACCGCACGCTGTACCGCGCCTTAGGAATGCGCGGCGAGGACGGGCAGCGTCGACGAATGAGCGGCGGGACGCCGTGAGCGTTGACAAATGAGCAGCCTGCACTGCCCACTGTCTCACCACGCATATACCTAAGGCGCGTTACAGCGGTCTCGGTTATATGATAGTAAACATGTGTGTGAAGTGTATTGAAAAAAACAAGATGGCGGCGTTAGTCCCGATTTTGGTCACGCGTCAAAATAACCTTGTAGCGTTATACCTCTGATTTTCACAAGGATCATAATTCCTGTTATAATAAGGTTGCTTTTGCGTTGCTGCTGTCAGAGGTAAAATAAGTGTGAATGAACTGTAGTTGCTGCGTGCATAGACTGCTTATATAGACCTAATCATAGAATAGAGTAATATATATTTTAATCTCATTTGAATTTCAATATAATACGATTGTTCATACAATAAAATTATTTTCGGAATTTTAAAACGTGTATGACATAATCAAGAAAATTTACGAGGAAGGAAAAATACGAAATTCTCAATTTTAACGACCGAATTCTCAAACGCCAGTCCCTTCTCTCACAATTATATTTAAATGTCGTTTAAGAGTCCGGCCTTTAGAAGAGCTAACATAGGACATATTTTTTAATTAAATAAGTACATTATTTGAGCACATTTTCTTAGGAAGGAATGTCCCTTGATTACAAGTATGGAATGTTTTATAATACAGGCTCGTTTCCCATATATATTCGAGCCATTTTAATTCCAACCCGAAATCTTTTTAAACCCGGCCGTCCCGGTTTTTTTACCAATTATATTGGCAAGTTTAAGAAGTATTACTTATATTATTTTTATTTACGTATCTTTAGAGTTCTATCAAGGCAAAGTTTTAAGGTATTTTGGCCAATATTTCTACGTTTTTTTTTCTGTCTATAATGTATAACTTAGATTTTTCTTCTGACAATGGTAAAGTTAACTTTAGTTTTGTTAGTCAGAATATTCCCAACAGGAAAATTATAGGTTGATGGGATGAAAGGCAGATTAGAGGCTTATTTATTATGCTTTGTAGCCCATATGACGATGTTAAAGTAGCGGTTGCAAAAAAAGTTAGTGATTTTGCCAAAAAATACAATAATTAAGTTAAACCAAAATTTTTGGTAGCCTGTTTAGAACACCGGATCAATATTATAGCTCCATTATAGACAGAAAACAATAAATGAGCAAATACTCCTTTAAAAGCTAAGCGAACTCCGTTAAAATCGGAATCCTTAACAATCAGTCGTCGACACAACCCTATATAAAGCTAAAATAGCCTATGAACCCCAAAACAGACAAGGTACAGTTTTTTACAGAGTGTAAATCTAGCAGGCGGCTCATCTGATGGTGACTGATCACTGCCGCCAAAAGATGTAATACGAAGGAATCGCAGAAACGATGCTTTCTCAGAGAAAAAGCTAATAGAGCTCTAATAATTCTAAAATTACTTGATGTTCATGTTCCGGGTAAAGATGCTACTTAGTGCTACCTTCGTTTTTAAGCCGTCACATTATGTAGTCATAAAGTAACATGATTTAAAAATGATCATTAATCTAATTTGGTGACTGTACTTTTGTCAGTTTGTGGTCAAGCCATCCCCCGAAAGCGTTTAAAAAATAAAGTATTTAATACCCTGATATACAATATTTTATTGCCAACACTTTGCTTTTGTCAGTCACTTTGGATTTGTCAGAGTTGATGTCACTGTCCGTTGACATTTTGACAACAATGAAGTCGAGATTCTTTCAGAATTAATGCATATTTTTATAAATACGTAATTAATTGTTATGTTAATAACTTACGGATACGCGTTTTTTACGTATTTCTACGGATTAATTAATATAGTAGGTTAAATAACTTAAAAATATTTTTGTTTGTTCATCAGTTTCTTTCCGTAAAATTATGTTTTCTCAAACACTAATTTTAGCTGTAATTCAGCACACATTTTTCAACATTTCACGACTCTGACAAAAGCAAAGTGAAATCACAGACCCACTGGAAAAGCAGAGGGGGACAGCAAATAAAACCTAAACATGCCTAAACCCCCTATTCCTGATTAAACCTATGTTCGGACAAAATAAAACTATTATCAGACCTAATCAAAGATTCCCTTTCAGCGTCACTAAAACTAGACCTAACAAAATCACTCCTTAAAACATTTTTAAACTCTAAACTACAATCAGTTTTTACGTAACTTAATTCTTGCACTTTATCGCCACGTTGATTCAGAGGAATATAGGCTGATTCTCGATTTGGCATAATTTTATGCGTGCCATTTATAATTAGAGTCGAGCGTCTTCGAATAGTCTGTCTTCCAAGCTCAACAATTTCGAGGGAATTTTGTCCCATTACTAAGCTCTTGTATGCTGTTATAAAGATGTATGCGAGTGTCAGAAAGCCGATTAATATCATGGAGTAGGTTATGACTGGTGCTATGATGGGTCCCACAGTGGTGGCGAGGTAGATCCATCGCCAGATAGGTGGTGTGAGCTCGTGGATGCCCTAGAAACAAAAGGATAAGGTAAGTGACTTTGTATTTGTCAGACTTTGGAGTTGTCACAAAGTCAATAATCCACCGTCCCATACATTTCAGTCGAGGTGTTGGAGTTTTGTAAAAAAAAGAAAGAAAAATTGTTTATTCTGCACAAACAAAAATACACATTACAACAATAAAACCGGCCGGCTTAACGTGCTTTCCGAGACACGGAGGAGTCTCGGTATGTAAAGATCAAGGAGGACCAATCCCGGCAAGCGTAGCTTAACCTGATGGATCGACCCGTGCGGCTGTTATTACTTAGCCACGGGCGCCTCAACCCACCATTCTCATACATGCTATGTATTAAATGTATAAAGATCTAAAACTGGGAAAGTTGAAAAACAAATTACAGTCGTGACTAAAATAAGCATTTTCCAAGAAAGTCCTAGTTTCTATAAAATGTGTTGATTCTTGAGAAAGTGAATGAAAGCGATGTGCCGTAGGTATGCGCTAAATGGATGTCCAAGTATTCTGTCAACATGTCAACGTGCGTTTTCCCCTTTAAAGATTGAGATGGCGTTTGTGCCACTGACTGTTTTTCCGGCCACTTGCCAAGAAGCTTTAACAAATAATAGAACCTGTCTACTATTTAGAACCTTTATTTAAAGTTGGATGAGATGATGGAGAGAAGCTCGTGGCTACATAATAACAGCCGCACAGGTCGATCCATTAGATTAAGCTACGCTTGCTGGGGTTGGTCCGTGGATGGGTGACCATCTTTACATACCAAGACTCCTCCGTGCTTCGTTAAGCCGTTGGTCCCGGCTGTAATTTGTGGATCTTTGACAGTCGTTACGGGTCGTCAGAAGCCCGAAAGTCTGACAACCAGTCTTACCAAGGAGTATCGTATTACCCAGTTACTGGGTTGTGGAGGTCAGATAGGCAGTCGCTCCATGTAAAATATTGGTATTCTGCTGCATCCGGTTAGACTGGAAGCCGACCCCAACATAGTTGGGAAAAGGCTAGGCAGATGATGATGTTTTACTTACTTCTTCAATCCACATTACAGGAAAGATGGTGTCCGGAAAGTTGTTGATATTGTTGATAGGAATGTTCGGCGCGCGGTCTACCTTCAGATTCAGTTGTACTCTCACGAAGCCTTCTAGGGGTACTCCAATTTTCTAGAAAAAAAAAGTATAATTTGTACATAGAAGTATAAACATCATCAGCCTTTCATTTTCCCACTGTTGGGACTGGGACACAAGCTTCCTGTCTGTGAGAAAGAGTGGGCCGTAACGTAATCCACGTACGTAACCTCCCCCAGCCTCTTTTAGGCGGGGTGCAAAAATTTTCGAACTCGCTTCGCTCGCTCTTGCATCCTTTTCAGCATCATCCTTCTCAACTTTTATGCATAAATCGATAAAGTTACTTCTATTCCTGTATGGTCGGTCAAAGAAAAAGGAAACCTAACTTTTTCGAAGCTAGATGCTAAAAATTACGAGCTCGCTTCGCTCATAAAATTTTTTTTTTAGATTTCTGAAAAAGAGGAAAATGGCTATTCTAAAAGCTTTAATACTCTTTAAAAAAAATCTGTACTATTTTTTTACCCTCTCTGAAATCAGAAATACTTAATGTGTTTAAAAAAAGTTGGCTAATTAAACCCCCCGAAATGAACTCCTGGCTACGGCCCTGTGTACGTAATATTCATTACAGTCGTGTTATTATTCTTACCGGTTGTATCATGAAGTAAGTTTCATGCTTCTTCTTGTTCGGCTTCAGACCGTCGAACGGCAGCAGAAGACTCGGGTCGGCATCGTAGAAGTGCGGGAAGGAGAGATATACTGGGGCGTCTGTAATAAAAAGGATAAAATACACTTTTTTTGCAAAAAAAAACGGGTGGTTTTGATTTTTCTACATAATTGGTAATCATTTAGTTGTAAAGAGGTTTAATAGCCAAACTATGTTACTGGCACTTAATAAAGAGTCTGGGTATGAAAAAAAGTTAATTCCAACTTCGAAACTTTTGTTTTAAAACAATGGGAGTCCCTTTTTCAGTTTGTGACTTTTACTTAATTTTCGCGGGTTTTTGATTAAAATGTCATTAGCAATTCCTCTAATTTGACACAAAAGCAATTCATAATTTGTGGACAAATTTACGAATCTCCAGAGAAAACTGTCAAACAGATGAATTATTTCGTAATAAGAATTGCCCGCAGATCTTAAATAGGGAATATGCATGTGATTCAAATATGGGTCAAATATTTTTTTCTACAAACTATGTTACTTCAGAATTATGCCTCCATCAATATTTTTGAATAAAATTTCTTTTTGAGCGAGAAATAAATTTTTAAAAAGTCCCAAAAAACTGTGGGTAATTCAAATACTTGAAAAGGCTAAGAGCGGATGTGACGTAACAATCCGGAATAACAATCAAAATGTCAATGTCAAGTCAATCAACAAGTGTCAAGTCAATGTCAAACGCTCATAGAAAAAGGAGTTTTTGACGTTGACTTGACAGTTGCTTGTCTGTTTTCTCGAACTGTGACGTCACCACACCAAGCGCGCCAAATGGAGGGCGTTTAAATAGCCCGGATCGGTTGGATATTTTTAAACATTTTTTTAACTACTTTAAATTGCTTTTTTTCCGTCGAATTTTTTTTAACTATTATTTGACGATGTAAACTATCGAATAAAAATATTAAAAAAATACATGCATATTCCCTATTGTCAGTTGGTGACATTTTACGATGATTCACAGTACCTATTTTCCTTGTAAGATTCTCCTAAAGTGGCCGTTTTAAACCCCCACATGTATCAACGTAAACGAACCAAAAGGAGTATGTAAGGATCGTAGCAGGTGGCGTTCTGTTCCAAAATACCTTTTTTTTCTCACAAATATTGAACTTCGTCACTTCTATGATTTAAAATATTCATCTATTTTATCGAATAATGACCATCACAGACAGCTACCAATAGTAAAAACAACCATAATACTTATAGTTTCCTAAACATTAAATTTACCTTAAAAATATATCCTCATTTTGTTAGCAGAAATTACCACTACTTTTTTTTAACTTTCCAAAACTTATTTTTGTCGCTTAATCTAAGTGGCATACCTTATCTTAGTTAGACCTAATATTATACACTTTTTTACTTAGCTTGCTTAATCAATATCCGTAGTAGCAATTGATTATCGAATAACTAACTTACGATTTACGTCATTCCAAAGGCTCTAAAATACGCATTTAGCATGTATCGTCAAATCCTGCAATTCTAGTTTTTAGGGTTCCGAGTCCGTTCCGAAAGTCCGAAAGGGATATCGGGGACCTTGGCAACAGGCAACTGAAGGAACACGGGTGGGTTTTAGTCGGTAAAAGTCTGACACCCGTCTGACGTCCCGCTCCGCTCAGAGCAGGAGAAGACATTAGCAGATTTCCCACCCACAAAAAAAAAACCTTAGTTCGGAAAAGGCTAGGCAGATCATGATGAAACTTACTGTATTGACAAGGGCTAATGTTCTGAAGACCTCTTGGCGGACACTTCTCTCCAGGGTAGTAGCATTTGTTGTCAGGGTTCACGTCGGCGCTCTCGAAGGTCGAAGCTGGTGGCGTGTAGAGACCTGCTTTTATGCCTGAGGGAAGGAAAAGAGGTTTTCAAAATCAAAATAAAAATATTTTATTTCACATAAACCTACGTATGACACTTATGAAACGTCAGAAGCTAGGTGCACGGTTCCAAGTGGTCGTTTCCTATGGAGAAGAGCCGGCAAGAAACTCCATAGTTACTCTTTTAAAAATAATTGGCTTTTACAATATTTTCGAATTACAGTGTTAGTAGAGGGAGGACAGTGTAGGCCTTTCAACAAGTACCAGGTAGGTACTTAACAAAATAGAAAATGTCCATAAAAAAAACATGGTTTTAGTTGTAAGTCGAATGGGCGTTACCACCGATATTATAACTTAATCTATCTTGTAAAATATTAAGTTAGAGTTAAATTGTTTATTAGCCTATTAGGCTAAATTGTGACCCATTACTAAGAACTTTAATTCTTATTAATACAGAAAAAAAATCACTTATATTTTGAGTAAACGAAAAAAACATATTTTTTGTGTTCGAAATCGTCGTTACGGGTCGTCCGTCAGAAGCCCGAAAGTCTGACAACCACAGTCTTACCAAGGGGTATCGTATTACCCAGTTCCTGGGTTGTGGAGGTCATATAGGCAGTCGCTCCATGTAAAATACTGGTATTCAGCTGCATCCGGTTAGACTGGAAGCCGACCCTAATATAGTTGGGAAAAGGCTGGGCAGATTGATTGATACGGTTCGAAATCACATTCAAATATTGGCTTACCATCTTTATAGACATCTTCTCTGTACTGCAGAGGCAGGATCCTGCACAGGTCCTTGTCATAAACATGGACTGTGTCAGATTTGGTCAGCGAACGTGGTGGAAAGAAGGAACCTTCGGATGCACTGGAAACAAAGAAAGAGTAAGTTAAAACAATTGTCAAGCGACTTGATTGGCTTTTGTTTTTGCTGCCAGCCAATGACAGACTTGGAATTTGAAAGCAATGCTTTATCTTTCCTCCTTGAGCTTCATGTAAGTTCTGAGTTGAGCTGCGCGATTACTGACAAATGTGAATACTGACTGGACAGGTCCACTTAATCTGTGTGGTTCGTTCCTCAAAATAGGGATGCAAGAAGTGTCAAAAAGGGTATCAATATTTATAAAAAATATCTATTTCGATATATCGAAAAAAATATATCGATATAGGTATCGGTGGAATTTCCAAAAGATTTTTTTTATTTATTTATTTATTTATTTAACCATTTATGCACACACATATAAATACAGAAAAGAAGAAAGGAACAGAAAAATTCGTACAAAGGCAATGCTTATTTCTAAAGAAATCTCTTCCAGCATACCTGCGATAGGAAAGTAGATAAAAGAGATGTAGACAACGTGTGTAAGAGTAGAAGAGAAACAGAATACAAAAATCAAAAACAATTCAAAAATTAAATATAAACATACATTATGAGAATATACTTACATACATACTTCTAAAATAAATATCACTTAAAAATATACAATTACAATATAATTTAAAATAACTATGCAACTATGACGAAATGGATAGGTAGTGTTCTTTCACTCTTCTTTTAAATACTGCAACAGTTTGGCAGTCCCTAATGTCAGGCGGAAGTGAATTCCACAACCGAACCGCGTGCACAGTGAAGGAGTAGGAGTAAAAGTCAGTCGAGTGGGGAGGGGATTTAAGGAGGTGTCTAAGATGCGACCTGCAAGGTGCATCAAAAGGACGGGCGTAGGAAAAGCGTTCCCGCAAATAGGATGGGGTTTTAGGGCTGTGAAGGACTTTTACTTTATGTTGTTCACGTTTTTTATTTATTTTTAAAACCAAGCTAGGAAATTAAAAGTATGTATTTTACGGCTCTGAATTCAAGCGGTTTTAGTGCATCGCAATTTTGTAGCATCGTATTAGAATTTATAGATATTTTGTGCGTTGAAATTCCGTATTCTACTCGTTTTAGTTAGTGGCGACAACGGTATTGCTATTGTAAATACAGAGTGTTAGGGTAAACACCGTTATCCTTGCAACCAGTGGTTTGGTTTCATTTATAGAACGTAAAATCAATGGAAAATTACAACTTTTTTTTCTTTTTTTTTAATCTACATTTTACCACAAGAGACGCAAGTTCGTTGTCCTATGCGCTAGGGCAACGAACTTGCGTCTCAACAAGGGCGGGGGATACGGGATGTGACCTGACCGGCCGCGAGCGCGACCCCTCCCTCAGTCAGTCAGCTGTTTCGCTAGAGAGCACGGTGTCGGATAGAAACTTTTAAAAATCTTTTAATGAAAATGACGTTTTTTTTTTGTTGTGTTCGGTCATTTATTATTATATTTAAGTCAACTACCCATGGTTTGAATGACAAGACTGTTTACCCTTACAGCCTGTATATTGTTTTTGAAACATTTTCGATACTTGATATTTAATATCGATACATCGATATATCGAAATAATAAATATCGCCTAAAAATATACAGGCTGTTAGTGTAAACACCGTTTTCCTTGAAACCAGTGGTTTGGTTTCATTTATAGAACGTAAAATCAATGGAAAAATACAACTTTTTTTTTAAAAGACAATCTTCATATTTCGACAAGAATATTTCACCCTACACGCAAGGGCAACGAACTTGCGTCTCAACACGGCGCCCGGCGGTTGGCGCGGGCGGGCGGGGAACTCGGGACATTACATGACCGGCCGTCAGCTGTTTCGCAGCTCTCTCGAACGCGTATTCATGAGTATCAGGACAGTGACGGCTATTTACTTTTCTAATGACTTTTCTAAAATCTTTTAATGAAAATAAGGTTTTTTTTTTGTTGTGTTCGGTCATTTATTTTTATATTTAAGTCAACTACCCATGGTTTGAGTGACAACGGTGTTTACCTTTGCATACTGTAGATATATCGAACAAAAAATATCGATATTTCGATATATATACGTAGAACATTTATTTATTTTTTACTTTTTAGTTATGTTACTACCCCACACCATTTCGTACACCACTACTTGGTATGAAAACAACAGTGACAGGAAGTAAATATTACAACATCATCAAGATACACAAATTGGATTAAATACGTATTATCGAAACGAATTTAGCTCAAAAACTACCCAAGCAAAGTTAATATCATATGAACATACAAACGACATTGGAACATTGAATTTATGGAGTTAAACCTCGATCAAAAACAAATAAATAACTGAAATAATTACATAATTATTAGTACGGCATTGACCAGCCATATTGACGGAAATTGGATACTTTTTTAGCAAGGATAAGGACTCGAAACCAAAATAAAAATATTTTATTTCACATAAACCTTACGCTCACTTACCTCACTTACGTCAGAAGCTAGGTGCACGAATTCAATTGGTCGTTTCCTATGGAAAATAGCCGGCAAAAATTCCACGGTTACTCTTTTCAAAATAATTGGCTTTTACAGTATTTTCAAATTACAGTACCGGCTACGGCTTATTAGCGTTATTATGTCATAGTCATACTTATAGATAGATAGATAGATAGAATACTCTTTATTATGTACACCATAAAAATTACAGACATAAATTAGAAATTTTACATAGGGTGACACAATGGGCGGTCTTATCGCTAAGAGCGATCTTTTACAGACAACCTTTGGATGGATTAAAGTAAGAGGAGAGACAATACTGCAGGTAGTCAGTGGTGTACCGTTTACATATACAATAAATACATACACACATAAAGCATCATCTTATCTATATAAATATACATATAATATATACATAGTTAGATATATATATATATATAACAATAAACATGTTTAAGGAGAGAGGAAGTGTTTTTTCACTAGAATTTTAAAAGTGGACAAAGATTGAGCACGCCTAATCGACACGGGCAAGGCATTCCATAACCGTACTGCTTGGACAGTAAAAGATTTGTCATAAAAACTGGTGGAATGCATCGGCATCTCTAGTCTCAAGTTTTCCGATGACCTCAGGTATCTATTATGTGTGTCATGAAGGAACTGAAGGAAGGATGAAGGAAGGTGAAATGAAGGATTATATATTTGTTTATCTGTAACATGTGACGAGTTTAGTCTTAAAGGCATCAGCCTTTAGTAAATGATTACACGAGGCGTGTATCTCTCGCCTGTGAAGAAGTGAGAATGCTCGTGTGAGTCTCCTTAGAGAGACTCGGCAAGCGTTTACTGCATGTTTGCACTTGAGCGAGAAACAAAAACTCGCTTATGATTATGTTTATGAGACTTGTGATTTTTCTAAATATCGGTGGTCAGTTAGGCAGTCGCTCCATGTAAAATACCTACTAGTATTCAGCTACGTGATCGAATCAGAAATGGAGAGATCCGTAGGAGAACCAAGGTAACCGACATAGCCCGAAGTATTTCCAAACTTAAGTGGCAGTGGTCAGAGCACATTGCTCGCAGAACAGATGGCCGATGGTGCCGAAAGGTTCTGGAGTGGCGACCGCGTACCGGAAGACGGAAGGCCAAGGAGGGCCGAAGACCTGGTGAAGGCCGCAGGAATGCGCTGGATGCGAGAAGCACAGAACCGGTCGAAGTGGCGGTGCTTGGGAGAGGCCTATGTCGACCAGACGACGTCCTTCGGCTGAAATGATGATGATGATGATGCAGCTGCGTTGGGTTGGACTCGACCTCAACAAAAGGCAGGGAGATAATGATGAAAAGCGAGAATAATTATCTTCATTATGTAAAAAAAAATCAAGTAATAAAAACTAAAACCCAACTACGACTTAAAAGGTATACACAAGACACCACAGACAGACAAATTAAAAATCCGGAGTCACACGTGTTAGGGCATAAATCGAACAAATTACGTGTGACTCCAGATTTTTAATTTGTCTGGCTGTGATGTCTTGTTTATACCTTTTAAGTCGTAGTTGGGTTTTAGTTTTTATGGTTTTTTTTTTAATTCTTTTGGGGTTATAATATATATTTTTGAAATGTGCTCATTAAGCCCTTTCATTTGATACCTACCCAACATGGTACGATTAAACCGCATTTTTTTTTAAGTTCCTCACTTTATGTCCTCTAGAGGGCGCCATTTTTATATGTGACTTCACATAGAAGCGTCGTGATTGTCCGCTGGTTATAGGCATAACCAGCGGACAATCACGACGCTTCTAACGATACCTCATTTGTCAAATTGTGATAGTGGTTTGGAAGATAGGAGGGAACAGATGAACATACATACATACATACATACATACATACCGGTCAAAATCATAACCCTCCTTTTTTCTTTGCCTTAGTCGGGTAATGAGCCTGAATAATGATAATGTGACATATTCACTTCAGCGCACGGCTGTATGTATTTGCAAGTCAACCCCTGCCTTGTGCGAACAACGTATATTTGCAGAACAAATATTAGTTACTAATGTATTGTGAGTAGGTACTACTCTTGAGTTTGTTTTGAGAAAACGCACGTAGGAAAATTATAGTTATGTTGTAAGAAAATATTGTATGTAAACTTGGACTTTATTGGCAAATATTAAAGTAAATAAGCGTGCAGGTTTTACCATGCGTTTCCAATCAATCTGTCTAGACTTTTTCCAAGTATGTTGGATTCGGCTTTCAGTCTAACCGGACGCACCTGAATACCAGTATTTTACATGGAGGGACTGCTTATCTGACCTTCACAACCCAGTTACTGGGTAATACGATACTCCTTGGTAAGATTGGTTGCCAGATTTTCAGTCTTCTGACTACACCTGTCAAAGATCTACGAATGACAGCAAGGATCAACGGCTTAACGTGCTTTTCGAGGCACGGAGGGAACGCAATGTGTCCACGCCACGGACCAACCGTGGTAAGAGCTTAACCTTCGATCGACCCATGTGGTTGTTATTATTTAACCACGAGCCTCCCTGTATGCGTTCCTATAGCAGGTCAAAGAGAAAAGTGTCAGGTGACGCATCAGTCTTACCCAGTGATCAGTGATCTTATTTGCCAGGGCTTATTTTTAATCTATATTTTGAATTGTTTTTGATTATTTTTTGTTTTACATTGTTCTCACATACAGGGTGTTAGGGTAAACACCGTTATCCTTGCAACCAGTGGTTTGGTTTCATTTATAGAACGTAAAATCAATGGAAAATTACAACTTATTTTTTATTTTTTTTATTCTACATTTTACCACAAGAGACGCAAGTTCGTTGTCCTATGCGCTAGGGCAACGAACTTGCGTCTCAACACGGGCGGGGGATACGGGATGTGACCTGACCGGCCGCGAGCGCGACCCCTCCCTCAGTCAGTCAGCTGTTTCGCTAGAGAGCACGGTGTCGGATAAAAAACTTTTTAAAATCTTTTAATGAAAATGACGTTTTTTTTTTTTGTGTTGGGTCATTTATTTTTATATTTAAGTCAACTACCCATGGTTTGAATGACAAGACTGTTTACCCTTACAGCCTGTATAGAAGCAACAGGAATACTGTACCCAGGATTTTTTAATATCTATATCCATATTTATAAGAGTGTCCTTGGAGTTTCTTGCCCGTTCTTCTCCATAGAGATCTACGATTTGGAATGGGCAACTAGCTTCAACTTTCTGAATAACTGACCGACTCTTTGACAGTTCAAAAGTGCCTGTAAATGGTTTAATTGAAATAAATGCTTTGAGTTGAGTTGAGAGTATGTCATGCTCACTTAAATGTCTCGCTGATGGTGGCGCGTGTGTTGATCATTCGGTTCAATCTTTCGATTTTTTTCTCAAGAAAAAAATCTTTCGAAATATTCTTGGTAGGTAAGTGACTAATTTGTTAACAAGAACTTATTTTAAAATATTTGCACATTATTATTGATCGTCTTCGGTGTATTGTAAATAACTTGGCCTTGTGACGATGTAAAAATAATATTTGTTTGGCATGGTCGTGCGCAGATATATTTTTATTTATTACTAGCTTCCGCCAACGACTTCGCCTGTGTTATATCTTTATAAATTATAGATTTTTTTAAATCAGTCCAGTAGTTTTTGAGTTTATTCATTACAAAACAAATCTTTTCTCTTTATAATATTAGTGTATAGGTGTAGGTATACTAGCAATTCGCTCCTGTTTCCCACGTTTTTACGTCGAAAATACTGCAGTATGTTTTAACTAAATATTATGTTAAAGTTGAGGATGTATGCTAGGTCCTTTGACTATAACAATAGTTTGTAGCATAGACAAGCGATGCTGGAGCATCGGGTGTGGGTCGACCGTAATATTTAGTTGATCGGTTTTCATCGTTTTACTAATTATTATTATTAATTATATATTTTGCATATCTCGGGACCATCGGGGTCCCGGTCTTTTGAAAGGCGTACGAGGGGCCGAAGCCAACTCGCAGAGGCCCCTTAGACCATTTTAAATGGAATGAGGCACCAACAGACGATTATCCCTGTACACACTATGCTAGTGCACCCAAGGACAATCCCCGGTTGGTGTAGGACTATTGCAGTACATGGAAACAAAACATTGGGCTATGGGTTTGGCTGGCTATAGTGGAATGGTTACCAGGAACTATGGAAGGACTATGACCCCTGCCTGACCAATGATATAATACATATATATTATGGATAAGATGGCAGGGGGTGACTTGCACACTCAATAATGGGCCCCCAGAAACTGTCGCTAGCACATAGTGACGTAGCGACAAGGGGGCAACATATCCTGAGGTGCTTGAGGAGTGGAGAGGTATTCCACGGCTTTCAGAACAATCCCAGAGCCCGGAAGATGGTCAAGATCCCTACGAGCACTTACTGGAATACTTCCTTCCTCCGAGCACGTTTGCTCTTGCGAGTCTCCACTCAAGCCGGCCAATCAAGGCAAGAATGAGGTGGAAGCTCTGTTCCTCGTCAGTGTTCACTCCAGCCAGCCGATACAGGCAAGCCAGAGATGAGGAACAAGACTTCTCCCGGGAGGTAGGGTCCGTGGGGTCGCTACTGCCCAACAGCTCGCCACATGCTGCCCTGCGGGTTTTTGTATCTCTCTTGGTCTGGCTCCTCATCCTAGACCCGTTCCGGCAAAGTAAACTCTGCCGGTACAGACCTAGAGTTCGGAGCGCGCAAGCCCCACCACGACGTCAACGTAGAGATACGGCGGTATTATTATTAAAAAAAAAAAAAAAATATATATTGTTTATTTTATATTTAGTACTGAGATGTATTTTATGTCCGTAGGTTTGTCCGTGGCATCACAGTGGGCCCTATCAGAATACCAGCGCTGCGGTATTTGTTTATTTTTTCTCAAATATCGCAGCATTATGCTGAGATAGGAGCCTTTTTGGCCTCGCACAGGTTGTTTCCTGTTTCACGTTATTTTATTACTTGTTTTATTGATTTTGTTAGTTTTAATGTTTGTTTTTTTTTGTTATATTTCCTGTGCGTGTCCCAAATAAAATATTTTTCTTTCTTTCTTTCTTTTTGTTTGGCGAAAACACGATTACATAAAAAAATCTCTAAAGAAAAAAAAAAAAAGTTACCTCTAAACCGAACTATAAACCGCTGGTATTAAAAAAATACTTCAAATTATAAACCTAAAATTGAGGAGAAGCTCGTGGCTAAGTAATAACAGCCGCACGGGTCGATCCATCGGGTTAAGCTACGCTTGCCGAGGGTGGTCCGTCGATGGGTGACCATCTTTACATACCGGGACTCCTCCGTGCCATGGAAAGCACGTTAAGCCGTTGGTCCCGGCTGTCATTCGTGGATCTTTGACAGTCGTTACGGGTCGTCAGAAGCCCGAAAGTCTGACAACCAGTCTTACCATAGGGTATCGTATTACCCAGTTACTCGGTTGTGGAGGTCAGATAGGCAGTCGCTCCATGTAAAATACTAGTATTTAGCTGCATCCGGTTAGACTGGAAGGCGACCTAGTTGGGAAAAGGCTAGGCAGTGACGTTACTTTAAAGTATTTGAATCCTTACATACTCCTTTTGCTTAGTTTACGTTCATACGTACTTATTTATGGATTAAAAAAACAATAAGAGGAACCTAATTATCATATTATTTGTTACATAATAGTTATTTTATCACCTTTACAAAACATATAAAAGATAAGGAAAACTTCTCGAGAATCATCTACTACTGTTTTTATGGCAAATAAATTACTATTTGTATTATTTACTACTGATTTATGTAATTGGTTGCACAGTTAATTATAAATAAACTATTTGCAATAATTGTTAAGGAGACATTAACTGTTTTATACAAGCATTGTTAATTTTTTATTACAAATTAACTTTTCTAACAATGAAAAATGAATAGGTGATTGCTCAATTTTGTGTGATAAAATTCAAACTCAAAGCATTTATTTCAATTAAACCATTTACAGGCACTTTTAACTGTCAAGGAGTCGGTCAGTTAGGAGGAGCTCGTGGCTACGTTATAACTGCCGCACGGGTCGATCCATCAGGTTGAGCTACGCTTGCCCGGGTTGGTCCGTGTATGGGTGACCATCTTTACATACCGAGACTCCTCCGTGCCTATGAAAGCACGTTAAGCCGTTGGTCCCGGCTGTCATTTGTGGATTTTTGTGGATTTTTGGCAGTCGTTACGGGTCGTCAGAAGCCCGAAAGTCTGACAACTAGTCTTACCAAGGGGTATCGTATTACCCGGTTACTGGGTTATGGAGGTCAGATAGGCAGACGCTTCATGTAAAATACTGGTATTCAGCTGCATCCAGTTAGACTGGAAGCCGACCCCAACATAGTTGGGAAATGACTAGGCAGATGATGAGATGAGTCGGTCAGTTAGTCAGAAAGTTGAAGCTAGTTGCCCATTCCAAAACGTAGATCTCTATGGAGAAGAACGGGCAAGAAACTCCAAGGACACTCTTTTACATATAGATATTACAAAATTCTGGGTACTTTATTCTTGTTGCTTCTACATCTAAGTGAGAATAATGTAAAAAAAATCATTCACATAAAATTGTGAAAACCGTTAGTCTCATCTATGGAAAATAATACCGATTTTCCGTTTAGATTATAAACTATCGAAAATACTACAATTTGCCGCGGCATTTTGTAAACGGCGTTTTGTAAATTGTCAATCCAAGATTCCAATGTTCTGTTTATAAGTGACAAGGTAATTAATTTACATTTTACCTTCGGCATATTTCATAACATAAGTTTGTAAAAAACGGAATTATACAAATTGCCTGCGACAATACATCTCAGCAAAATCCCTGAGGAAAAACATTACCCTCCTTCTGGGGCAGTCGGGTAAAAACAGGTGTGATGGTATGACCCGGAAATTAAAAAAAAAACCGAGATAACTCATGTCAATAATTATTTTATCGCTGATTATAATTGATTTAATTGCTCTTTAATTATATGCGTCTTCATTTTCTTATAATTACGTTACAGCTCCATAATTGTGTCGAAATGCATTATCTTCAACATTTTACATTTAATATCATGGCGATTAAATTCTCGAGATTCCTTGTGTTTTTATCTATATGTCGGAGACGGTCATCAGTACGGTCGCTAAACGAAGCGCGGCACGTGACGCTAGTGGTGGCAACACTGACACGCGGCTAACTTCCTGCTACGACGGAGCCTAGCTGTTGGAGGGGCGCCAGGGCGAGCTCTCTTGCCTGCTGACCGTCCTGGAGAACAGAACCTCCAGTCTTCTCTAGGAACTGTCCTACGTTTCGTTTGGTTTTAAGTTATTGTGATTAATTGTAATTTGAGGTTATAGTGTCAAATTGTAATTCTAATAAACGCCGTGTATCGCGCCCAGTGTGTTTTCATTGCACGAAACCCACCTTCTGCCCACATGATGTTTTCTGATGATTCTAATGGTATACATCCTGACGTATCTCCGACATATATATAATGATACTACTACTAGCTACTGCGTGCGGTGTCTTTGCTTTTAAGTTTTCGTTTTTTGCCACCGACTTCCGAAATTAAAGTTAGTTTTCGCCTTTTTTTGGAAGTCGGTTGTTTTTTTTCGTATTTTTTTTTTTCACTTTTTATTTCTGTTACCTACCCCACACAAATTCGAATACCACTACCTGCTATGTAAATAACAGTGACGGAGTCACAAACGTCTTCGAGATCCTACTAACATTATAAAATGTTAAAGTTTGTGAGAATGGATGGATGGATGTTTGTTACTCTTTCACGCAAAAACTACTGAACCGATTTGGATGAAATTTGGCAAACAGATAGTTTATAACCTGGATTAACACATAGGATACTTTTTATCCCGATATTCCCACTGGATCGAGCCTTACGCGGATGAAACTGCGGGGCGCAGCTAGTATATTATATGGGAAAAGTACGTAATATTGAAGCTAACTCAAAAACTACGCAAGCAAATTTTTATAAAATTTATTCGGGACCACCTCGGGAGTGTACCCTTTCGAACTAAAATAATTTTTTAAATCGGTTCGCAATTGACGAAAATATCATATAATTCTGAGTTTGTTTCGGCCTTTCTTCTCAGAGTAGTCAGATAGGAAACGCCGACCTCATCTAGCTTATTTTTACAACTTTTTAATATGACTTGTAAAAGTGATTCCAATATCCTATTTCCAGAATAAACAATATCATTTCATTTCATATACAACCTGTAACGGAATAAACGCAAGAGCTCATACACCCCAATTAGAATATTAAATTATAAGACTAAAATAATATCTGTAATTTAATTTAATTAAACGACACCTAGTTTTTTTTTACAAAATAGACTTCCTGACTAAACATGAAACATAGGATAGCTATGAGCGTATTACAAATTTGTTTATGCATTTGAATAGGCTTTATTCCTTTGAGATAAGGCTTAAATTTCCTTAAATAAAATATCTTATTACCTTGGTAAGACGCGGTGGTTCTAATTTCAGTTAAAGAAAAGATTTTTTTCATGAAAAATTAACACATATAAATAATGATGGAAATCGATTCAGAAGCCGATTCTGAGCAAACTACTTTCAGGTCTTGCGCTTATTCTGTTACACGTTGTATAATATATACACAAAACAAAAATACCTCCTTTTGGAAGTCGGTTAAAAATAACTGGCGAAATGTGGGGTTAATGCACCTCTGTCTGACCCTTCGGCCTTCGGGGGATACAGGCTTGATGTTATAATGATATGTTGACTTACCGAATGTCGTTGCAAGGCTTGTCTTTCCAATGAGGTAGGTGGTCCAATCCATTGATCTTGTCCATGTAGCCAAATCTGTCCATTTGTTTCTGTCCAGTGTACATTGTTGATACTTCGTCGAGGGTGCCGTTTCTCTGTGAAAAATAGATTTAGATAGCAATACAATATAAGCATAACTTGAGCGACTTCAAAACTTTTGCATAAGATTTATATTTGGCTTGCGCAAATATGATCATATTTCTGAATTTCGTACAAAGCTCAAGTGGCTTCCCATACGTCTACGCCGGAATTCTCATATCTTATTTCAGCTTTACAGTATTCTGTTCAATCCTAAAACCCCCTCTTATCTTAAAGAACGGTTCAAGTTCCTTCATGACACACATAATAGATATCTGAGGTCATCGGAAAACTTGAGACTAGAAATGCCGATGCATTCCACCAGTTTTTATGACAAGTCTTTTACAGTTCAAGCAGTACGGCTATGGAATGCCTTGCCCGTGTCGATAAAGCGTGCTCAAACTTTGTCCACTTTTAAAATTCTGGTAAAAAAACACTTCCTCTCTCCTTAAACATCGTCATTAAATAGCTCTTTCCTCCTGTTTCATGTTTATTATTGTATTGTATATATATATATATATATATTTATATAGATAAGTATATGCTTTATGTATGTATGTATTTATTGTATAATTATGTAAATGGTACACCACTGACTACCTGCAGTATTATCTCTCCTTCGCGCTTTAATCCATCCAAAGGTTGTCTGTAAAAGATCGCTCTTAGCGATAAGACCGCCCATTGTGTCACCCTATGTTAAATTTCTACATTTGTATCTGTATTTTTTATGGTGTACATAATAAAGAGTATTCTATCTATCTATCTATAATCAGCCTACGCGAGCTCCTACAAACCTACTTACAGAAGTAATAGTACATTACTGTCGCGGCCTGCAACTGGGCTATTGATGGACGATCGTGAAACACAAACGTGAGTCCATCAATAGCTAGTTGCGGCCAAGGCTTGTATAGTAGGTACTTTTCTCAAACAATGCGCGGAAATTCAAACTAAGTAAATTAATTATAATTTCCAGAATCAATGACGAACAACGATAATTTTTCACGCGCCAATAATGTTCATTTGTTTCTTCTTTATTTTAAACTATTTGCAAGCCAAATCGAAATTCAAATAAAAGCTTTGTTGCGCGGAAGTAAAAAGTTCGTTCCATTTTTAAATAACACAACAGATATGAGTTTTCATAGTAATTTATTTGGCCGCTAAACACGACAGATATGGATTTTCATACTAACTTTGCCGGCCGCATCGTCATTTGTTTTTGAACAGTACGGCAATTTTGATTTATTTCGAAGAAGGTTGTCAAAATAATGCTCGAATTTACAAGCATGTTTGAGAAAAATCATCTATCAAAAACAAAATGCGTTCTTAAACGCCGTCAGGGAAATTGACACACTACTTATGTCAAATTTTCATGTTAGAGACTTTTCATTCTGTTACTAATAATGATTTGAATTTACGGATAATTTATGTTGATAGCTAATTTGCCAAGGTATTATTTTCTCTGACCTAACGTCTCTTCCAAGATTGGATTAGTAAAAGCTTTCCTAGCCTTTCACCAAGCGTTATATTAGTTATTGGATTCGATTCCACATCATGACATTTCAAACTACATCTCATTGGTTGAAATTGGTAGTTTATACTGTACGAGTAAAGAAAACTATCCCACATTCCTACAAGCCTACCTATTTCAATAGACTATTAAAAAAAACATTTTTTTGACGTGTCTAATAAATCGATGAACGCCGGCTGCACGCACGAAAAAGGATGACTCATTGTCCAGTTACGCTAAATTGTCCCTGACAAAAAATTGGTTGTCTGTAAACTGACTATTTTTTTTAAAATAAATATAAAATTCTTAAAACTAAAACCCAACTACGACAAAGAAGTCAACTAAAAAGATGTAAACAAGACATCACAGACAGACAAATTAAAAATCCGGAGTCACACGTAATCTGTTCGATTTATGCCCGACGAGAAACAGATTACGTGTGACTCCAGATTTTTAATTTTTATTTTTATACCTTTTATTTTTTTTATTTCATTTTCAATACATACAAACTATATTTTTAAATATTAGAATAAAAAAATATGTAAAAACAAATAAAAATATTAAAAAAAATCGTAGCCCACCGGTATCGGGAACAGGGGCTAAGCTACCGGCGGTCAGGGCTCCAGAGAGAGGAACCTCCTAACAATGAGAGCCGTGTCCAGGAGTACCGCTTTCTGAATCAAGCCCTTAATCCAGCTGCCCAACGAGAGCCTCCATAGATGTTGGTCGAGGCTCTTGGCAAATAAGCCATTGGCGGATATGACTATTTTATTAACTTTTATTTTTATTATTATGATGACAACGAGCTTATGATGAGCTAGGGTCGGTCCCCTCTACATACAAACGCTCTCGCCTGTTTTATCAGTGGTTTATGACCTTAGAGCAATGATATTTACAGTAAAATAAATATCAACTGGTTCTATGCCCTATGTTTTCCGTTTTGATGATACATTATCTGTAGAAGCACTAGAACCCTCAGAAAATGCTCAAAATTGCCTGTTAAGACCGCTGTCATAAGAGGCCTAATTGTAAAAATTTGGCAACTATTAATGAAAAAAGAAAAACATAGGGGCACAGCATATATCCTTCTTAAACAATTTATAAAAATAACAACAGACAGCTGTGCTGCTGGGGAGTTTGTTGCGCCACTTCTTCTTCCGAGCTACAGTGGTGAAGGGTGGGCGTTTTAGGGGACTGTAATTTTGATGTTCGAAAAGTGCTGATTCTCAGCCTAGTTTGAATAAATGACTTTTAATTTGGATTTTATAAAATATCTATCAAATTGGTCCAATATTGGAGGAGGAAATAGACGAGAGCCGAACCTCGAATTATGACTTTTTGTATGGAGAAAAGACCGACCCTATTTCCTCTTAATTATGAATTTATTTATTTAAATAGAACGGCCGAAGCCAATTACACTATTTAATATAATTTGAGATAAAATATAATTGATTCAACTCAGTCATGCATTCTTCTCACAAAACTTCAAACATTCCGATAGTATCACCTTCCATTCATCCGCAAACATATCAAGATCTGTGTTTGAGTCCAGGAGAGCGTTAATAGCGCCTAATGTCCGAGGGATGGGTGACTTGAGAGTGCGCAACTGTGCGGCAAGTTGGAACAGCCAGTAAGCGGTGTTTCCCAGTAATTGTCTGGGACAAATAGTTTGCAGGTTACATTATGCAACTCAGAGTCATCGATAATCCCCCGAAAAACTCTAAGTATCATCTGATCGCGCGACCGTCTTACTAATAGTCCTCCAGACCGTATTTTCGGCCACGGCGGCCAATCTCAACGGAGACTAGCCTTCGGCGCGGGAGATATTATAGTGCACAAGTGTTTGCGCAGACACAAGTGCACTCTCCATTCCCTCACTCTCATAGTCCGATGGGACGGTAATCCGACACGACCGGAGAGAGATCAGGCGTAGGACCAACGGCTTAACGTGCTTTCCAAGGCACGGGGGTATCACACCGCCAACTTCCAAACTCCGGGCTGTTACTACGAAATTCCTAATGGAAAAATCCAATAACACTTTGCCCGACCCGGGAATCGAACCCAGGACCCCACGCTCTGCAGTCGCGCTTGCGACCACGAGACCAACGGGGCAGACCAGCAGGGCGACCGTCTTACTACTAGAGAATTGAAACCCAAACAGCCCAATAGGACTTTAGTGGGATACAAGGAGGGATAAGACCCGTACATATGCTTGTAAAGGTATCTGAGGAATGCTTTTTGCACTTTCTCTAAAGCTAATGTAGAATACTATGATGTAGAATACTTACGGCTAGCAGTAATCCCATCTGGCTGTTGGGTCTCTTTCCTTTAGGGTAGAAATAGTGAGCCAGTGTCACTAATGGGTCATTGTATCTGGAAATAATTTGATAGATTTAATATACAGCTGTTAGGGTAAACACCGTTATCCTTGAAACCAGTGGTTTGGTTTCATTTAAAGGACGTAAAATCAATGGAAAATTACAACTTTTTTTTTTTAAAGAAAATCTACATTTTACCGCAAGAGTATTTCACCATACACGCTAGGAAAACGAACTAACGTCTTAACACGGGCGGAAGGCGCGGGACGTGACCTGAACGGCCGCGAGCGCGACTACTATTCATGTGTTCAAAAATATTTTTGTTCGAAAGGGTATACTCCCGAGGTGGTCCCATATAAATTGTATTAACTTTGCTTGCGTAGTTTTTGAGTTAGCTTCAATATTACGTATTTTTCCCATATAATATACTAGCTGCGCCCCGCGGTTTCACCCGCGTAAGGCTCGATTCCTTGGGAATATCGGGATAAAAAGTATCCTATGTGTTAATCCAGGTTATAAACTATCTGTTTGCCAAATTTCATCCAAATCCATTCAGTAGTTTTTACGTGAAAGAGTAACAAACATCCATCCATCCATCCATACTTACAAACTTTCGCGTTTATAATATTAGTTAGATATCTCACCCAAAAACAAGTTCTTCGGCAGTAACATGAACGAAAGGTTTCGCTCGATCTCGGTACGTCATCGCCAGGCCGGAGACCAGCAGGTTGAACACCCAGCTCGCCAGGTTCGGTGAGAAAGAGGTCACGGTCTAAAATAAAAGAAAACAAAGGTTTTTTTTAGACAAACAAACAACCAAACTCACTTTCACATTTATAATATTAGTTAGCATTAGGATTTTAATATGCAACATAATAATTATTGTCAAAGTAGGTAATAATTGTATCTATGTTAGATACTTAATGTAATTGGTGTTGTACCGTTTTGATATAAATAAAAAAAGTAAATAAAATAAATAAATAATTTGTCGAAACTAAAAATACTAACCTACTTATTTAAGCACCATTGTTACTAACACCAAAATACTAACAATATTATGGACTTAGTCTGAAATAAAGTTTAATTTAATTTAATTTAATTAAAAAACTAAACAGGTCCGACTGCAAAAGAGAACATAAACAAGCATTATAATCTATAGAATTTTGGTATTGCAGGCGGAACAAACCCATAAACTGACTGTATTAACCAGTGACAACAATAACGACAAATCTAACGACATATCATTCATCAAAATCAGTGCAGCCGTTTATAGTTACGAAGGAACATAGAGACGGACACATATACTCGTACATTTATACCTAATGTGGCGGCATCTATATCGCCACATGCGAACTACGCATCAAAGACCTGACGTCACACAAATCCTGCATCGCGCAATAAGAGTTTACCGCGCGATCAATTTAAATACAAGATTCCAGTATCAATCGTTGGGAAGTTGCCCGCCAGACACAACACCCGTCTGGTCGGAGGATCCTCCCTTTTCTATAGTGGATGAGTGAACTTTACACCTTGTTCCTCATACTGCTAAACATACATACAGGTCAAACACATAACCCTCCTCCTTTTTTTAGCTTCGCCGCAGTCGGTGTCGTTTTTTACCCTAGTACGGCGAAGGAAAAAGGAGGGTTATGATTTTGACCGGTATGTATGTATGTTCATCCGTTCCCTCATAACTTCTAAACTACATGATAATTTGACAAATGAGGTATCGTTGGAAGCGTCTTGATTAAATTGATAATGGCGCCCCTAGAGGACATAAAGTCATGCACTAAAAAATAATGTTTAATGATGCCATGTTGGGTATCAAATGCTTTCATTTGATACCCAACTTAATAAACACATTTCAAAAATATATTTATTATGTATAGACAGACAAATTAAAAATCCGGAGTCACAAGTAATCTGTACGATTAAGGGCGCAGCTAATCACAAATTGCTTAGCATGATCCTCTGTTATGCCGAAAATACTGCAGCATTAATTTTAAAATAAATATATGTTAAAGTTGAGGATTGATGCTAGGTCTGATGTGAGGCGAAAACACGATTACATAAAATTTTCTCGATAGAAAAAAAATCCAAAGTTACTTCTGCACAGAATTATAAACCCCTGGTATCATGAAACTTTGCATGATAACTGAACTAACTATAAAGCAGGTCTTACGTGTGTAATTTTTTTTAATTACCATTATTTTCAACGTAAAAAGCAATTACCTAAACTTTTCGACGCTTTAGAGCCGCTAGCGCCCCACTCCGTCTCGTTCTCACTCAGGTCGCGAGTGGTAGGGTGCGCCCCTCCCTAACACGTGTGACTCCAGATTTTTAATTTGTCTGTCTGTGATGTCTTGACCTTGTTTAAACCTTTTTAGTTGACTTTTTGTCGTAGTTCGGTTTTAGTTGACTTTTTGTCGTAGTTGGGTTTTAGTTTAATAACTTTTTGCACTAACCAGTAAAGGAATATTCGGTACTACAAGTTTCTGATTCTTATCGACGGACATCTCAGGAACGAAGCGTAGTATCTTGTTGTGCTGGTAGGTCACCGTGTCGTTGTCGTGAAACCTTATGTTTACCTTCTCCATATCTTCTCTGTAACAGAAGGGGATGATTTAGATAATAAGATCATAGAATATAATACATATTTACAAGGCACGGAGGGGTCCGTGCCTCGAAAACCACGTTAGGCGGTTGGCTGTTGCGGGTTAGTCCGAAAGGGATACCGGGACCTTGGCAACAGGCAACTGAAGGAACACGGGTGGGTTTTAGTCAGTAAAAGTCTGACACGCCCTTCCGCTCCGCCCAGAGCGGGAGAAGTCATTGGACGATTTCCCAACCTCAAAAAAAAAAAATCTTTGGTCCCGGCCGTCATTTGTAGATCTTTGACAGTTGTTACGGGTCGTTAGAAGCCCGAAAGTCTGACAACCAGTCTTTCCAAGGGGTATCGTGTTACCCAGTTACTGGGTTGTGGCGGTCAGATAGGCAGTCGCTCCAGGTAAAATACTGGTATTCAGCTGCATCCGGTTAGACTGGAAGCCGACCCCAATATAGTTGGGAAAAGGCTAGGCAGTTGATGAGAATACAATATATTTATTGTAAAACATGAGTGTAAATCTAATAATATGTGCGAAGTCATAAATGATCAGATAGAACTGCTTGTTTTGCAATTTATGGCGTACAAAACAACATAATTGGCTAAGAATAAAACATTAACAAAAAAATTGTCTAAACAACAAGCATGGAATTATATGGAACTGACTAAACGTTCATTTTTATAACTAAATTGCGTATTCTGGGCCTTCATAATCAGCCCATAATGTGCCCATTGCTGGGACACAGGCCTCCTCTCTGTGCGTGGGCCGTAATCCACCACGTGGGCCCAGTGCGGGTTGGTGGATGTCACATTTACAATGTGTTTTTTTTTTTTTATATCCCATAACTATAGGGTATGATTGAGACCATATCAAAGAACCAACTGGCATATGAATTATTCTTCAACCATCATTTTTTTTTGTTTTCATTATTCATACAAAATAACTCGACAGAGTCACGACTATTAATGTAAAACACCCTTACGTGAAATATGACAACGTCGCATTTTCTTAACTTTAAATATGAATGATTAGTTTGAATAAAAATGAATTACTCTTATTTATCAATGAAACTTAGATACCTATACACATCGAGAGTCTATTTAATATCTTCGGAGGAGCTCGTGGCTAAGTAATAACAGCCGCTCGGGTCGATCCATCAGGTTAAGCTACGCTTGCCGGGGTTGGTCCGTGGATGGGTGACCATTTTCACATATCGAGACTCCTCCGTGCCTCGGAAAGCACGTTAAGCCGTTGGTCCCGGCTCTTTGACAGTCGTTACGAGCCGTCAGAAGCACGAAAGTCTGACAACCAGTCTAACCAAGGGGTATCGTATTAACCAGTTACTGGGTTGTGGAGGTCAGATAGGCAGTCGCTCCATGTAAAATACTGGTATTCAGCTGCATCCGGTTAGACTGGAAGCCGACCCCAACATAGTTGGGAAAAGGCTAGGCAGATTGATTGATTTAATATCTTCGAAACTATGCATTTTTGGACCACCTATTCTAGGAGATTTTGTGTTCTTTTTACTTAAATAATATAACCCTAGAGTTATGGTATATCAAAAACAACACGTTGTATAATATCTTCGAATTTTTGGTTCTAGGACATGCCGGTTTCCTCACGATGTTGCGACCCCAAATATACTTTACGAGTACTAGCTGCGCCCCGCGGTTCCACCCGCGTAAGTCTCGATCCCGTGGGAATATCGGGATAAAAAGTATCCTATGTGTTAATCCAGGTTATAAACTATCTGTTTGCCAAATTTCATCCAAATCCATTCAGTATTTTTTACGTGAAAGAGTAACAAACATCCATCCATACTTACAAACTTTCGCGTTTATAATATTAGTTAGATTAGATTAGATTAGATTGATAAGGGCAGAAGAATAAAGGCTTTTACATACTGGCGCGATTCGTCGCGCGACGCGAATTTTAACAAAACAAGTCTTCACGGCGAACAATGCGGCGGCGTCGCGTCGCGCGACGAATCGCGCCAGTAGGTATGTAAGAGCCTTAATTATGATTTCGGAGGTCTAAGTAAAATAAGGCTATAATTAGTGCTACATTAATTGGTGGATCTGAACAAAGGAACCAGACATGGGTAAATTAGAAGACGCATAGGTAAGTCTTCCACAGTCATCATCTGCCTGCCTTTTCCCAACTTTTTTGGGGTCGGATTCCAGTCTAACCGGATGCAGCTGAATACCAGTATTTTACATGGAGGAGCGACTGCCTATCTGACCTCCACAACCCAGTAACTGGGTAATACACCCCTTGGTAAGACTGGTTGTCAGACTTTCGGGCTTCAGCCGACCCGTAACGACTGTCAAAGATCCACAATTGACAGCCGGGACCAACGGCTTAACGTGCTTTCCGAGGCACGGAGGAGTCTCGGAATGTAAAGATGGTCACCCATCCATGGACCAACCCCGGCAAGCGTAGCTTAACCTGATGGATCGACCCGTGCGGCTGTTATTACTTAGCCACGAGCTCCTCCACAAGTCTTCCACAGTAATTTAATTAAAAGAACGTTTCCGCCCCATATTTTGTTTCAACAAACTACATTTTCTGCGAAAAAATCACATGCAGATTAATCTCGGAATAATCGTTGACCCTAATTAACCTTTAGTTGTTTGAATTCAAGGCGTTTTAAGATAACATCGACCATTTCTAGGGTTCCGTACCGAAAGGGTATAACGGGATCATATTACTAAGACTCCGCTGTCTGTACGTCTATCACCAGGCTGTATCTCATTGAATTTTTCACAGATGATGTATTTCTGTTGCCGCTCTATCAACCAATACTAAAAAATAGATTAAAATAAATATTTAAGGGGGCTCCCATACAACAAACATTTTTTTTGCCGTTTTTATTGATAATGGTACGGAACCTTTCATGCGCGAGTCCGTCTCGCACTTGGGCGGTTTTTATATTGTTACTAGGGCTTTCAGTCTCGCTGCATTTTTGAGTCCCGGGAAAAAAAAATCGAGACTCGATGCGGTCTCGAAATTCCCGGGAAAAACGAGACTTTCGAGACTATTTCAAAAGTAACTCTCAAAATTATAGGCTCTACATTTATGTAGTCAAAACAAGATATTTCAATCAAATACTTTAATAAACATACAACAACATAGGTACTCAAATTATAGAATAAAAATTATTAAAGAGAGTTTTTTTCATTTTTATAGTGGGCACTGGGCACGTAAAAAACAAAGGGCGTTTAATGTAGTTTCAGATAGAGAGGACCTGATTTTATTACAAAAGTAACCCGCGTTAGAAAAAGCTCTCTCTGCTTCTACGCTAGTGGGGGGGATAGATATTAAGTAATTGTAGCAATGGTTTAGGTACTTCCCCCTGTCGCCTCCATTTTCAAAGAGAGCTTTTTCCACGTGCAGGGTTGTTTGCAAGTCATGGATAGACATGGAAGTTATATTCTGAACTTTGTCTTCTTGGGGGTTAAGCAAATTATTAAGCTCACATTCCAACTGTTCTCCTGTCGTTAGACTTGTGAGCTCCGCAATCGTCGCATCTTTTGAATCACTGGTATTTCCGGGATAATTGTCAGTTGCTTCTTCAGTTGTGGTTGTGGATTTATTTAGCCTTTCGTACAATTCTTTCAATGACACTGTCATTTCATCGTTGCTTAACGTTTGGAATGCTCTTGCATCCAACTTCTTTTCAAAAAACTGAGAACTTTTTATTTTGTGACTTAGTCTCAAAAGTCTCGTTATTCCCGAGACCGAAAACATCAGTATCGAGTCTCGAAAATATCAAAAAATCGTCGAGACTCTCGAAATTTTCGAGACCGAGATTCCCGGGATGAAAGCCCTAATTGTTACCTAGTTGCACTATGCCCGCGAATTCGTCCACGTAGATTTAGATTTTTTTGATCATTCGCTTCATTTATTCGTTCATCGTTCAGTGACAACTAGAGTGCGTTTCATCAAATAGTTCCTTTGCTGTAATGTTGGCTCCACTGTTAAGGCTGTACCCTACCTCAGATTATATCTCGCTCGCACCATACTACTCGCGACCTGAGTGAGAGCGAGACGGAGTAGGACGCTAGCGGCTCTCAAGCCTCGAAAAGTTTAGGCGATTGCTTTTTACGGTGAAAATACCAAAGGGCAATAATAAAAAAAAAGACCGGCTTTATATATAGTTCAGTTATTATGCGTAGTTTATTATAATATTATTTGGCAGCGGTTTGTAGTTCTGTTTAGATAACTTTGGATTTTTTTTCTTTTATTGATTCAGCCGTTTATCAGTGAAAACATGACAAACAAACGGAGCCACTGTTTCATTTTTATGTTATTTGTATGAATATGCTGTTGTACGAATACAAATTCGTACATTATGTCAAGTCACATCTAGTTTATGATTCATTATAAGGAAGATTTAAGTATAAATATCTACCAATCTTGAATTGGCATAATATTTGTTTTAAATTGCTTGAGCAAGTATTGTATTTAACAACAACGGGAATCTCTCGGCCTGTATCTCACCTGATGGTAAGTGATGATCAGGCCGAAGGTGGAAGCGAGCTTCACCCGGAATCCTCAACCACAGAGGAACTGGCTATCTTACCTCTAACTGCAATGCTGTTAACATTGTTGTTATGGCGACAGACTTAGATAAGATGGTGGTAGCTAGCCAGGCGGACTAAAATTAATTAATTTTTAATATCCAATTAGCTGATGCCGGCGGCTTCGCCCGCGTGGATGTCAGATATTATACACTAAAACCTTCCTCGAGAAACACTCTATCCATTGGTGAAAACAGCATGAAAATCGGTGCAGTCGTTTTTGAGTTTATCGCGAAAAGGATGACAGACAGACGCGGCGGAGGACTTTGTTTTATATGTCTACGGATACTAGGAGCTGAATACTAGTATTTTACATGGAGCGACTGCCTACCTGGCCTCTGTAACCCAGTAACTGGGCGATACCTACGTACATAGCTATTTAACATTATTGTACAGATTCGTCGTAACCTTACAACCATACCTACTACCGGATAATGTCGTGATTGCATTGACAAATCGTGTGTTAATATTTGTCGAGCAATTTTCTCCAAAGCCAAGTTCGTTATGTAACCAGATGCATACATAATACTGCCAATACGTCGTGTTTCATTATCTGTCAAGAAAGAGACGGAGATATGTTTCTATATCGAGTTTAAATCTACGATAAGGGACTCGTCCCTGCCTCCTCAAAACAGCCGCACGGGGATTAAGCTACGCTTTCAGTGGACAATGCGCGGATGGGTGACCATTCATGACAAATGAGACCCTTCCGTGCCTCGGAAAGCACGTTAAGCCGCTGGTCCAGGCAGATTCGTAGATCATTGACAGTCGTTACGGGTCTTCAGAAGCCCGAAAGTTTGACAACCGGCATTACCAAGGGGTATCGTGTTGCCCAGTTACTGGGTTGTGAAGGTCAGTTTGGCAGTCGCTCCATTTAAAATACTGGTATTCAGCTGCTTCCGGTTAGACTGGAAGCCGACCTCAACATAGAAATTTTAAAAAGGTTAGGCAGATTGCAATAGACAGAGATGAGATTTAAACTTGACACAGAAATATGTCAAGTTTAAATCTATGTTAGTACAATATTAAACGCTACATTTGTTAGTTTCAAGGAAATATTGAAGTTAGTAAATAAAGTCTCGTGTTTGAATAGTGAGGCCTACATTATTTCTTTATGTATAAGACCGGCTTTTTATAGATGGTAAATAAATCGAAGAGATCCGTAGGAGAACCAAGGTAACCGACATAGCCCGAAGTATTGCCAAAGTGGCAGTGGGCAGGGCACATTGCTCGCAGAACAGATGGCCGATGGGGCCGAAAGGTTCTGGAGTGGCGACCGCGTACCGGAAGACGTAGCGTTGGAAGATCCCCCACAAGGTGGACCGATGACCTGGTGAAGGTTGCGGGAATCCGCTGGATGCGAGAGGCACAGAACCGGTCGAAGTGGCGGTGCATGGTGGGAGCCCTATGTCCAGCGGTGGACGTCTTTCGGCTGAAATTATGATGATGATGATGAAATAAGTCGTGAATGTGATGTTATGGAGGAATACGGAGCTCGTGGCTAAGTAATAACAGTCGCACGGGTCGATCCATCAGGTTAAGCTACGCTTGCCGGGACTCGTCAGTGGACAGGTGACCATCTTACATATCGAGAATCCTCCGTGCCTCGGAAAGCACGTTAAGCCGTTGGCCCATTTTTTTTTTTTTTTTTGAGCGGTCCTGCCTGTTGCCAACGTCCCGGTATCCCTTTCGGACTTTCCCGCAAGCCGTTGGTCCCGCAATGTAACGCACGCAAAACGTTGTGCTTGTGTGGTGCATGCAACGATACAGAAGTTGTGGGGTATTTTAAGTTAATTTATAACATTTAAAACTTGTTTTTATGACAAAAAAAAGAAAAAGTTAGATCTTTGATCTTTAATATCTCCGTAACCAGAGGGTTCCCAGGTATAGACTGTACAACAAAGTGATCCCAGTATCGGGAACAACAAGTGACTCTCGGCCTCCATATTTCCATACAGTAATATTGCCAAATTAATTAAAACAGCGAAATATTTGACATCTATTTGCGACGTTGCCCACTTTCAGCGTAAACGCTCTTATGCGTATTTTTATTACACCAGATAAATAGATTTGTTGCAATAAAGGTTCCAAGGACCCAATAAATAATTAATTAATTTAAAAAAATAGAGGCCCGCCGGTACTTCTATTTTTAAATGTTTTTTTTTTTAAGTTGTTTGTTGTTATTATCTTTTTTTTTTCTGTGGTATTGTTTGTCTTGCTGATCTCAGTTTTGTTAATGTTATTAGTAATTCATTTTTTATTTATTTTACTTCGATGGTCCTAGTTTATCATTTATATCTTCCAGTTGCAGCTATAATAGCTACCTATATGTAAACGGGCACGCCCTTTGCGCCTGGAGGCTTTTATTTAGTTAATTTATGTAGCTGCTTGAGTACATATAGTTCTCGTTTTTTTTTTTTTTGGTTTCTATATTGGCGTGTGCTAGCTGACATATGGCTAATAATTAGATTTATGTTTTATGTTGCGTAATATAAATGATTTTGCAAACTTTTGTATAGAATCAAATTTTTCTAACGGACAGCTGTGCTGCTGGGCAGTTTGTTGCGCCACTTCTTCTTCCCAGCTAAAGCACTAGGAAGTGGTGAAGGGTGGGCGTTTTGAGGGACTGTCTTATGTAATTTTGACGTTCAAAAAGTGCTGATTCTCAGCCTAGTTTGAGTAAATGACTTTTGATTTTCATTTTTTGATTTTGTTTGTTACCCTGAGACGTCAAATGCATGCAGAATGCATCGTGTACTCCATAAATACTTGAAACTTTAACATACAGATCAGGTATAATGTAAACATGGGGTTTGGGTCAAAGATATTATTATAGTTTTTTCCTCAGTTGCGGATCACTTGACGGATGTCAAACAACATGTGTCATGCGCGCTGGGTATTTTGTGAAGCTTCTAGAATAATCTAGAAGCTGGATTGTGGCGGGAGCGGTTTGAAATAACTGCCTGTTACAAAACCTTAACCTTATTTTGCAGAAATATTGCTCAACCCGAGGCAAATTCGTTTGTCAGGAAGATGTTTGTCGGGATTTCGTGAAACCAGAAATAGGTATTTAAGCATCATACCAATTTTTAACCGACTTCCAAAAAAGGAGGATGTTCTATGTTCGTCTATATATTTGTTTTTTTTTTTATTGACATTTTGGTCAATTCTGGACCGATTTAGATTTTTTTTTCATTTAGTAGTAGAAGCTTGCACGGTGGTCCCATATAAATTTCATTAAATATATAATTAAATAAAGAAAGAAATAATAACATTTAATTGAAAAACAAAATACAGAAAATAATGTTTACCAATAATGCTTTGCTTGGGAAGTTTTTGAGTTAGCTTCTTTATTTCACTTTTCACACATATAAATTATATTTTTAAATATTTGAATAAAAAAATAATATAATTAAAAATATATGAGTTAGCTTCATTATTATTATTATTTATTTATTTAAATCACAATTAACACCACAGTACAGGCAAGAAACGAAAATTCTAAACCAAAAATACCGACTCCCGAAATTAAAGATATTTTTCACTTTGTACTGTGTTTTATTCAAAATCAAAATATTTTATTTCACATAACATGGGCACTTATGAAACGTCAGAAGCTAGGTGCACGGTTCCAATTGGTCGTTTCCTATGGAGAAGAGCCGGCAAGAAACTCCACGGTTACTCTTTTAAAAGATAATTGACTTTTACAATATTTTCGAATTACAGTGTTAATAGTTATGAAAGGATTCTAAATTACTAATGCCCTTCGGTACTTGCACTTTGATCATCATTAAATATTTAATTTAAGCTAAACTACTGCTTCCAAGCCCTTCAAATATATGTGGATAACCTTCAATTAGAGCTAAAGTCTCATCGATTCCGCGTCATTTGTTGTCGAGGTTTGAAGACAAAATAATAAAATAATATACCGGCCAACTGCGAGTTGGACTCTCACTCGATGGGTTCCGAACCAACGTAGAATATTTAAGTACTTACCACAAATGTAAAAAAAAAATTGTTAAAAAAAATCGCTGAAAAAAAACACGTTTCTTGTATGGACACCCCTTAAATTTTAAACTTTATTTTATTTTTATTATTTGTTTTTAAAGCGACCATAGTGTTACACAGTCTGTGAAAAGGAGATCATTCACCGTCCATATATTTTTGGGCTAAATGTGAAAGTCGGCCAAAAAAAAAAGCTATATTCCGAAAGAGTACGTTTGTCTCTTAATTTTTTGTTACTACAAGCTATTACTTTAATTAGATTACTTTTAATTATTGTAACTAAAACATACTGAAACCAGTATTTTTCAAAATCGTATAACAGCGCAGGGAATTGCCGTACAGATTTGGTCCAATAGTGAAAAGTGAAGAAAATAACATGTTTTAACGAAATATATCATTTTTTTTTTGGTATTTTTTACTTTCAATATTTAGCCCAAAATGAATGATTTCCTTTCAAGTGTCTATCTATTATGGTTCAAAAGATGCAACCCTGTGACCGACAGAAGGACAGCAGGACCATAGTAATATGGTCCCGTTGGAAACGGAACCCTAAAAAACTGTTTTTACTAACAAATAAACTAATGTAATTGTTGTTTTTCGTAATAATCCGAGTATTGTCTGTCCTCTTTTTGTGACCTTTGTGGTTGAAAACATTTTTTTTTGTTTATCTACGTCAATTTGAGAGGTCATAATCTGCAATGCGTGTTTTGCGCCCCATGACAAAATAAGACATTAGTAACATAACATAACATCATGCCTGTATTACCCGTAGGGTTAAGCAGAGACATACTCATAGTACACCCACATTTCGCAAGAGTCCCATGTATAGTATTTGATTGTAATTTTGATTTTATTCTTGACTTTAGTTTTGATATTGCTGATTCTGATTCTGATTTTGACTTTTATTTTGATTTTTTGGTTAGTTTTAGTTTTGTTATTGCTGTCAATTTTGATTTTAATTTTATTCTGATTATAATTATAATAATATGATTTAGCATTTAGTTAAGAGCATGTTGAGGAGCTCGTGGCTAAGTAATAACAGCCGCACGGGTCGATCCATCAGGTTAAGCTACGCTTGCCGGGGTTGGTCGGTGGATGGGTACATATCGAGACTCCTCCGTGCCTCAGAAAGCACGTTAAGCCGTTGGTCCCGGCTGTCATTTCAGAAGCTCGAAAGTCTGACAACCAGTCTTACCAAGGAGTATCGTATTACCCAGTTACTAGGTTGTGGAGGTCAGATAGGCAGTCGCTCCATATAAAATACTGGTATTCAGCGGCATCCGGTTAGACTGGAAGCCGACCCCAACATAGTTGGGAAAAGGCTAGGCAGATGATGATTTAGCATTTAGTTTTGATATTAATTTAAATTCTGATTTTGATTTAATTGTGTTTCAATATTGTCTACCAATTCAGGGGTGAAGCGAGACAACCCCGACCCAGGTGTTATTAACCACTTACTGGGGCTGTATCATTCACATTTGTTATTTAAAAGTAAGAGACTAAATCAACATTTTTTTTTTTAATATGAGGCGAGCCTATGCTTTCAACTGGGCACAAATTCGAATTTCCCGGGCTACCTTAGCGCATCCCCCTAAAGGGCGCACCCAATCACAAATTGCTTAGCATGATCCTCTGTTATAATATTACGCCATCTTTCCCCGAAGGGTTGGGCTGAGGTGTTCCTATAGTACACCCCCATTCCGCCAGTTATGTTTAAGTCCCATGTAATAGGGGTCGAGCCTATTGCCATCAACCGGGCACAAACTCCAGACTCTGGGCTGCTACTTGTTCGTCAAATCGTTGAGCTCCTTAAATTCGGAGTTGAGCTGCACGATTACTGACAAATGCGTGCACTGACTGGACAGGTCCACTCAATCTGTGTGGTTCTTTCCTCAAAAGACCATTTCAGACACCAATCTACATGGTCTTCACATAATCTGACCAAGATTATGTCTGGACTTTAAAAGAGACTGTGACCTCTGAGTTTGTTTCGGCCTTTCTTCTCAGAGTAGTCAGATAGGAAACGCCGACCTCATCTAGTTTTAAAAATGTGATTGACGTGTAAAAGTGTTTGTACAAACCTACTTACAGAAATAAAATCATTTATCATTTACTGACAAATTCCAGATGGGTAACTCATTACCACCACGCGGGCCCCGTGCGGGTTGGTAGATGTCACATGTCGTCGAATTTTTGGTTCTAAGACATGCCGGTTTCCTCACGATGTTTTCCTTCACCGTTTTGAGAGCAGTGGTGATGAAATTATTTACACAAAGTAATGCCGGTCTGGGTTCGAACATACGACCTGCAACTAATAAGTCATGGCTGTTACCACTAGGCTTTATTTATATACAGGATGTACGAAAAATGACAAGCAAAATATTGTAAAGTAAAAAAAAACCTTTTAATTCTAACATCTACGAACTAAAATTGAAAATAAAAAAACGTTGCAAGCAATTTGCCATTACATATGAAACATTACAATGAAACTTTTTACACGAAATAAAAACATGTTTTTTGTTGTTTTGTAGGTAATAGAAAAATAAATAAATAGCTCATTATGTGGGTTTTAGATTTTTTGCAATAAACAAAATGATGATATAATAATACCGACATTTACATTGAATTGAAAGTTTTTACTTCAAAAACCCATAAAAGGGATGTTGTTAGCTTTTTGCTATTTTTTTAGAATTCCGTATGACAAAATGAAATATGGAACTTAGGACCATTTTAGTTTCGTCTGACAGCTGCCCAGTGGTAACTGTCCCGACTTACTAGTTGTAAGTCGTAGGTTCGGAACCAGGCAGGCGCTTTACTTTGTGTGATTTATTTCATCACCACTGCTCTCAAAACGGTGAAGGAAAACATCTTGAGGAAAGCGGCATGTATAACATGTTTTCCGAATTTTCGGTTCCAGGAGAACCGAAAATTCGGAAAACATGTTATAAATACCGCAGTACCTATGCATTTAATAAAAAGTTTTTATTTTGACATTACAGATACTTTTATTTGTATTGATTTACCGTATCGTTTTACCCAGTTACCGGGTTATCAAGTTCAGATAGGCGACTGCCTATCTCTATGTAAAATACTGGTATTCAGCTGCATCCGGTGAGACTGGAAGCCGACCCCAACATAGTTGAGAAAAGGCTTGGTAGATTGATAGATGTATAGATTTATTTATAGAAATCTTTGTCTACTCATTGAGCAAGGAAATAAATATCTCGTAGAGGTGCAAAAACCGAGACTATTTCGCACATGACCGCTATTTTAACTAGCGAACTCAATAGCAGCGACATAATTGGGTAATACACGATCAATTACAATCTGAATCGGTACTAATCCATTGTTCCATAAGTTCGAAAAAGAAATCTACGCAACAACGTAAATGACGCAATGAATGTTATTGAACTGTCAAAATGAAACAGATTAGTCTCTTAATCGGTTACGACAATAAGTTACGCAATGAGATAGCAGGATTTTATATGTCATTTTTTCCTGGAAAAGTACCTAATTCGTTCTGCAACTAAAAACTTCAAAAGGTGACTATTCAAGTCTGGGGATTTACAGTTTGACACACATATAATCCGTCAATAGTGACTTATCCCAATACTGCTGAAAAATTATCACCTTCAGTCGAGCGGTTTTCTAGCTTTTCCACCGCAAACTGACAAACACATAGTCATTTAGTGATATATTATTATATATTTAAATATAAATTGATTACTATACAGGATGGCCGGAAAATTGACGTAAAAAAAAAAATGTTTTGCGCATTTTCTTATTCCATTCCTAAGTCAAAAATTCTCAAAAATTCCGAAAATATGAAAAATCGCGGAACATATATGGGGTGATTCGGATACCCCACGACACGAGGGACCTAATTTTTTTCTTTTGGACGTCAATGTTCTCGCCACCCTGTACATATAGAATTTATTAACTAACCAAAGAATTGATTCATAAAAAAACCACAATCTATACATATAACATATCGTGATATGTTTTATTTTATTATTTGTGGTTATTTTTGTTTATTTGCGGGTATTTTAACGTTGTTATTACGTCAATCATATGTATGATTTAGTTTCTATAATGTAGTAGTCACGATTGTTTTTATATCTATTAGAATTGGCCCAAGTGGTAGGCAAACACCCGTGCGTTTCAGTAATGCTGACGAGTGGCAGGCAAAACAATCCTTCAAGATCTAGGTATTGATTGATTTACCTTTAGATTGTCTTCAGAGCTCGTGGCTAAGTAATAACAGCCGCTCGGGTCGATGAAATTGAATGACTATTTCATGAAATCATGACATTTGGCACTTTCATGAACTTAGAGAGTTGTATTGCTGATTCTAATGTTTATAATTCAGTAAATCCATATTTGTTACGAGCGCTAATAATATTTAGATCAACATACAACCTGATACTGACCTGCAAATTGCAAAAAACCTAAGAAAATTTGAATTTTAGCGCATCAACCTTAATTAAGTATAAATGACTCGTTTGTTTTCGAAAAAACAAAAAATTATTTCCATGCCAGTACATGGCCTCATAGTACCCTAGAGTTATGGGAAATAAAAAAAACACGTTGTATAATACTCTACGAAAGATAAAAAATCTGTTACTAACCTATAAACAAAGGGGCCGACCTCCACAAGCTTGGGCTTCTCCCCTGCCTCCAAAAAAGCCTGAGGGTTGGTCACGTTGAAGATGTACACCTTTGTCAGTCTGATGACGCCAGGTTTGTGCCAGTAACTGTAGCTCAGGGAGCCGTTCCAAAGTTTTAATTCCTGGAACAAAAGAAATGGTTATAGGGTGCTTGTAAATAATTAGCCTTCAAGATATTAAATTAGATATTTGAAAGAAAAAAAAACCTTTATTTAAAAAGAAAATAAACACAAAAAGAAAAAAATAAGAAAAGATTGCGGGAAACATGCGTCAGGTCCACGCAAAACGGCTATCGCTCAGCATTATGCTGCGACCCTATGCGAGACAGAACCCCAGCGCTGGTTTTTAGCGACAGCCGGCGCTGACGTAATGACGTCGACCGGTGCGGCAAACTATTTTAGGACGCTGTACCGGTTCAGCGTATTTTAAGAAAAATATTTTTTTATAAAAATGAATCAATATTTCCCTTGGTCACGCCATCACGCGTGAACGACGGATTTGGATGAAATTTAGCACAGGGGTAGACCATGAACTGGAATAGGACATAAGATACTTTTAATCCCGATATTCAAACGGGATCGAGACTTATGCGAGTGAAACCGCGGGGCGCAGCTTGTATAATATAATTCAAATGTGATAAAATATATACTATAAGATATAAAAAAAAAAATAGGCAGAATTAAAATCTATAAGAATATAGGTACTATATGGCTGGCACATACAGCGCAGTCAGCTGGTAGCAGAGCTGACTGCTCTAGCTGACAGGTTCACCAGGGCATGAGCTTGTAGTTCTTGCCAACATGAGTTAAAAGCTTGAGTTATTTCTTATTTATATCTCATTGTATCCTGACCGGTCGGCGTCATCACGTCAACACCAGCTGTCGCTGAAAACCAGCGCTGGGGCTGTCTCGTATAGGGTCGTAGCATTATGCTGAGCGATGGCCGTTTTGCGTGTATGAATGTGGCGAATTTTTTCTCCCAACTGTTTCTTTTTCTGTTTGTGTTCTTTCTTTGCGTCATGTTTAACGCAAATATAATAATATTTTCTTTATTTATTTTTTTAACGATTTTGATCTAAGCCACCAAAAGATGGGTTTGTTAAAAACAGTCACAGAAATTAGAGAATATATCTGTAATCACCACTACTAGTAAAATGATAATATATTATGTGACTGACGCCAATCGTTTTGCTAAAATCCACTCTATGCATAAGCATAGATAGCTTTTAAGCATAAGCAATAAGCATAGATAGCATAATCAGCCTATAACATTCCCACTGCTGGGACACAGGCCTCCTCTCTGTGAGAGGGAGTGGGCCGTAATCCACCACGCGGGCCCAGTGCGGGTTGGTAGATGTCACATAGGTATCTTCGATTTTTTTGGTTCTAGGACATGACGGTTTCCACACGATGTTTTCCTTCACCGTTTTGAGAGCAGTGGTGATGAAATAATTTACACAAAGTAAAGCGCCTGTCTAGGTTCGAACTTACGATCTACAACTCGTAAGTCGCGGCCGTTACCACTGGGCCACCACTGCTCTCGCACTTAAGCACTTAAGGTGAAAAAGATGGTCTTTACTTTGCTGAGAAGCATCTATTAATAATCCATAAGAGAGATTTTGAAGAATTTATTTCAAATACCAGCATTTTCTATAGAATTTACAGGAAAATTTAAGTGCTATCTTTCATCTGCCAGGGCTTATTTTTAATCTTATATTTTGAATTGTTTTTGATTATTTTTTTATTTGACATTGTTCTCACATATAGAAGCAACAAGAATACTGTACCCAGGATTTTGTAATATCTATATCCATTTTTAAAAGAGTGTCCGTGGAGTTTCTTGCCCGTTCTTCTCCATAGAGATCTACGATTTGGAATGGGCAACTAGCTTCAACTTTTTGACTAACTGACCGATTCTTTGACAATTCAAAAGTGCCTAGCTGTAAATGGTTTAATTGAAATAAATGCTTTGAGTTTGAGTTTGTTAATATTCTTAAGGTTCTAAGAGATAAAATGAATAAACTAACAAGATATATTACTCACTCTAAATATAATATAATCCAGCCATGGCACGAACGATAGTATGATTCCTAGCACGACTGTGCATATACTGAACATTATCACTGCCAAACGACCTGAAACAAAAAGTAACACAAATAAACATTGCTTATACGAAACAAGGCATAAATAATGTGTTATTTACCCGACTACGGCGTAGCAAAAAGGAGGGTTATGAATGTATATTTTATGTATGTAGAAAGAAAGAGAAAGAAATAAACATTGTTTATTCTGCACAAACTAAACGCACACATTACAAAATAAAAGAATGTCATTTAATAATATAATAATAGTCCTCCAGACCGTATTTTCGGCCACGGCGGCCAATCTCAACGGAGACTAGCCTTCGGCGCGGGAGATATTATAGTGCACAAGTGTTTGCGCAGACACAAGTGCACTCTCTCTTCCCTCACTCTCATAGTCCGATGGGACGGCAATCCGACACGACCGGAGAGAGATCAGGCGCAGGACCGACGGCTTAACGTGCTTTCCGAGGCACGGGGGTACCACACCGCCAACTTCCAAACTCCGGGCTGTTACTACGAAATTCCTAATGGAAAAATCCAATAACACTTTGCCCGACCCGGGAATCGAACCCAGGACCCCACGCTCTGCAGTCCTTGCGACCACGAGACCAACGGGGCAGTTAAGAATGTCATTTACTTAGTACCCAAAAGCCTCGTATTCGGAGGCTACTTAGTCTGTGGCACAGAGTACATTTCCAATCTGTGATAAGAGACCAAGATACAACAACAAATACAAATTATAAATAAACGAAATGCCGATTACAGAGAGTGGAAAAAATAACAATTTTGTAACATGCAAACAACAAGAACAAATTAAGCTGTGCGTCGCATCTGTGCAACAATAGGTTTATTGCTCAGCTAAGGGCTGATTTTATCAAAGTCAGTTAACTTTTATCCTTGGAATAAAATTGTCATCTGACAGTTTTTGTATGGAAAAACTGTTAAAAATTCAAAATTTATTCGCAGGATAAGAGTTAAGGCTTTTACATACTGGGGCGATTCGTCGCGCGACGCGAATTTTAACAAAACAATTTCTGAGAAAGCTACACGGCGAACAACGCGGTGGCGTCGCGGCGCGCGACTAATCGCCCCAGTATGTAAGAGCCTTTATACTCGGTATAAAAGTTTGGTGAAATTCGCCCTTAATGTCTAACAAAGACTTATAATATCTATAATAATAATTATGTACAAGGGAAAATTATCAAAGGGCATCAAAAAATTCGTCCGCATCGCTGTCAACAGGAAAAGTATGTTCATCTGTTCCCTCATAACTTGTAAACTACTTATCATAATGACAAATGAGATATCGTTGGAAGCGTCTTGATCGTCCGTTGCTTATAGGCAAAAAAAAACAGCTGTTCCATACATTTTGACGAGTTATGCCCAACATAAATGTACGGAACGGCTGTTTTTTTTTTCGCGATTTCATATTTGTTCCCATAGTAAAAGTTGTTAATAATGATGAGTACAATGGCTCCTTAAGAGGTTGTTGATGTTTTACCAATAACCCTGTATAAATCCCAAAAAAAAACTAAAATCCAACTACGACAAAAAGTCAATTAAAAACATCACATCAGAGACAGACAAATTAAAAATCCGGAGTCACACGTGTTAGGGCATAAATCGAACAGATTAAGTGTGACTCCGGATTTTTTATTTGTCTGTCTGTGATGTCTTGACCTTTTTTCATAGTAAAGTAGCTAAAAAACAGGAGTAACTATAAAATACAATAGACGTAGATATATTTAGTAACCTATTCCGCTTAACTATTCTTCAAGAGTCATAATAAAACCCTGTAAGAAATCGAGAGCGTCTCTGCGTCCAGTGCTCGGTGTCAACATGTCGTGTTCTGGTTTGCGACTGGTCAATCGTCATCCTGAGGATGCCTCGTTGAGAGGTGAAACACGTGTTGATTTGCCATTGCAAAGCGTGCCCATTCCAAAGCGTAGTAGGTTCCTATGGAGAAGAACGGGCAAGAAACTCCATGGACACTCTTTTAAATGAAAAAATTGGTTACATAAGATATGATTTGAAGCGCGATATATTTTTTTAATAAGCTCTGAGAAACGGAAGGTTAAAAGATTATCCATTGTTAAGCAATTCAATTATCTTTCCTTAAGTTGGGTTATAACCCCAAATCACGTCAGTGAAGTGCGTAATTACATATTAAATAATTATTGATGTTTGTGTGTGTTGTCAGAGCAGTGGTGGCCCAGTGATAACGGCCGCGACTTACGAGTTGTAGGTCGTGGGTTCGAGCCCTGGCAGGCGCTTTACTTTGTGTAAATAATTTCATCACCACTGCTCTCAAAACGGTGAAGGAAAACATCGTGAGGAAACCGGCATGTTCTAGAACCAAAAATCGAAGATATGTGACATCTACCAACCCGCAGTGGGCCCGCGTAGTGGATTACAGCCCACTGCCTCTGACAGAGTGGAGGCCTGTGTCCCAGCAGTGGGAACATTATAGGCTGATTATGAATGATGTTTATTTCTGAATGTAGGTTTGAAAGTAGCGCCAGCGGCAGAGAAGTTGAAGGAAATCGTTTGCTTGATAAGGGCATATGATGACGAAAAAAAAAAACAACCGACTTCCAAAAGAAAAACACTAAAAAGTGAAAAATAACTCTAATTTCGGAAGTCGGTGTCTTTGCTTTTTGTTTCGTTTTTTGCCACCGACTTCCGAAATTATTTATTTTTCACTTTTTAGTGTTTTTTTTGGAAGTCGGTTGTTTATTTTTCCCTTTTTTGTAGAGACGACCCATTCTAAAGTCCAGACATTATCTTGCTCTAGTGAGGAGCATGTGATTAGTGTCTGAAATGATCGGGGAAAGAACCACACAGATTCGAGTAAACCTCTGTGCAATCAGTGCACGCATGCGTAAGGAATCTCAACGAATCATATATAACTGGAAATAATCTTTTTAGCGTTCCGTACCCTAAGGGTAAAACGGGACCCTATTACTAAGACTCCGCTGTCTGTCCGTCTGTCTCCAGACTGTATCTCATGAACCGTGGTAGTTAGACAGTTGAAATTTTCACAGATGATGTATTTCTGTTGCCGCTATAACAAGAAATACTAAAAAACAGAATAAAATAAATATTTAAGGGGGCTCCCATACAAAAAACGTGATTTTTTTGCTGTTTTTATAGATAATGGTACGAAACCCTTCGTGCGCGAGTCCGACTCGCAGTTAGCCGGTTTTTTTTTTCCTAGTTTGTCTATTGCCCGCAAGCACTACTGCTGAGCATGTCCTGGGTTCGACTCCCAGGTCGGGCAAAGTGTTTTAGGTTTTCTATCAGCAGGCGTAGCATGGCGCTTTCTATCTCTACGAAGAATAGACATAGCTTTTTCTATACAAATGACAGTTCGTTTCTTCATTTTTGACATCGTACCGTAGAAATCCGTCTACAATCTGTCATTTTGTCATTAATTTCTAACGAACTTTGTCTAGGTCTTTTTATATGTAGACTATTTCGGAAGAAAGTTTTCCATCCTTACTGTCAAAATCACACTGACAACCGATAAATCCTATGACAAAACAAAGAATTCTCAGTCGAATTATGTAAAAGAGTGAATTTCGTAAAAAGTGCAGTTGACTCTTTCTATTTTGCTGCCGTCTCGTACTGTTTACTGTCTACAGGAAACGTCATTTTTTTCTACTCTTCCGTCGACAAAACGGTGCTCATGCTACGCCTGCAGTAACTTCTCAGTCGCAGTCCAGAGTCTTGACTCGTGCCCGGTTGATTGTCTCGCCCCCACGGGAGTCAAACATAACTGGCAAAATGTGGTTGTTTTATAGATACATGTAGGATTATAATTAAAGTACTTACTAAAAAATGTCCGCACGCACGGATCGATTCGTCAGGTTAAGCTACGCTTGCCGGGGTTGGTCCATGGATGGGTGACCATCTTTACATATCGAGACTCCTCCGTGCCTCGGACAGCACGTTAAGCCGTTGGTACCGACTGTCATTTGTGGATCTTTGACAGTCGTTACGGGTCGTCAGAAGCTCGAAAGTCTGACAAACAGTCTTACCAAGGGGTATCGTTTTACGCAGTTACTGGGTTGTGGAGGTCAGATGCAGTCGCTCCATGTAAAATACTGGTATTCAGCTGCATCCGGTTAGACTGGAAGCCGACCCCAACATAGTTGGGAAAAGGCTAGGCAGATGATATCCGCCATCTTCGAATACCTTTCTTAGAATTAAATCAAATCGTTCACCTATCACTCATTCACTCTCAACTTCCCCTTTCACTCAACACTTCGTTCATAAACTTAACACAGTCATTCCGTTCAGAAATTTGCAATTTTTACATTTTTTTGTCATCATATGCCTAGCCTTTTCCCAACTGGCCAACCCAACCTGATGGATGGACCCGTGTGGCTGTTATTACTTTGCCACGAGGTCCTCAGATACTGATTTATGAAAGAAGAAAAACTGTGAATGTTATAATTAAAACAAGAAGTTTAAATGAAGAAACGACATTTTCATTTTGAACCCTTTCCTACATACATGTACACCCTAACCTTATTTTTGTACATTATTCTATTACTTGTTTTACTGAGGGCTGATTTTACCAAAGTCTTCTATGATAAATAAGATCTTTTATCCGTGGAATAAAAATGGCGTCTGACAGTTTTTGTATGGAAAAACTTCAAAATTCAAAATTAATTCGCAGGATAAGACTTATACTCGGTATAAAAGTTTGGTGAAATTCGCCCTGAGTTTGTTAAATTTAATGCTTGTTTTTATTGTATTATTTCGTGTGCGTGTCCCAAATAAAATATTTTTCTTTCTTTATTTCTTTCCTAACCGTTCGGGGATTACAAGAGTTATGTTGTAAAAAAAAATACATATTTAATGGACATAATCCTCACATTTGTTTGACTTTGCCCTGACCAGTGACAATCGGCTCACTATTTATTTAATCGTGCCACACCTGTCTGACCTCTGTACCACAGACGCTAACTCATGTATGACATAATTGCTCTGTAGTAAACAACTATAATGCTTCTAATTGTCATGGGTTAAGCAGTCAAGGAAGTTCTGGGTAATAGTGTGGTTGAATACGTCATTATTGTTGGGTTGTGGGTTTGGGTGAGCGGAGCGGTTAGCGGGGCGATTAATGCTTGCTTATCACTTACATAAATATGATATAATTTTTTTTTAAAAAGTGAAATATAACAATAATAACTTTAAATTCGGAAGTTGGTGTCTTTGTTTTTCAATTTTCGTTTTTTGCCACCGACTTCCGAAATTAAAGTTATTTTCCACTTTTTTTGTGTTTTTTTTTTGGAAGTCGGTTGTTATATTTTTTGTAAAAAAAAAACACTTTTTAATTGTGGTATTTACCCCACACAAATTAGAATACCACTACCTGTTGTGTGAATAACAGTTACATAAGATGTCGTCTTAAAAACAAAGTCCTCCGCCGCGTCTGTCTATCATCCAGTGACTTGGCCCCTTAAATTCCTTTTGTCCCCTTTAACGGGGACATGGCCTACGGGGACAACGGGAATACAGGCCCTGTTCGTGATAAACTGAAAAACGACTGCACCGATTTTCATGATGTTTTCACCAATTGCTAAATAACAAAGTGTCAGAAATAAAAGGAAGACCATGAATTTTAACATTTTTAATACAAAATTAATCAATTTATCAAATGCTCGAAGTGAGTCCCTTGAATACAAAGTCTTTTCATTTTTCTGAACATTCACATCAAATGTTAAAATTAATGGTCTTCCTTTTCTTTGTGATACTATGTTATTTAGCAAAAAAAAATCCTTATGATGAAGCCTATCGATCGGTATGATAAAGCTACAGGTTGATTATTTTTCTCATGTAACGGGTTCGATTCCTGGTTCAACCATGTAATTATTTAAATATCTATGAATGCAGTTCAAATTGTTTTTGAAATTCAAATAATGTCTTCTTTCAGTAAAATTTTCCATCTACAATATTCAAGGTACTTTCCCTCCATGTGGCATATCCGTGGGACGCCCTGTATAATAACCGACATCCACGCGGGCGAAGCCGCGGACAGCTAGTATATTTATATTTTTGATGTGTAACATCTTTCTCTCGCTTTAAACTGTATAAAAGTTAAAGGATTAAAAAAAAAAATACCACATTGGGTAAGCTCTTGGCCTGCATTTCAAATGATGGAAAGAGATTAGTGAAAAAAAAAATCTTTAAGGTATTATCGCTATCCGCTCCGCTCCCTCCTATGGCTATAAACACTACCTTAAAGCCTCCTGCAGACTGACAACAAGACAATTTCTGAGAAAACTTCACGGTATAACAATTACCTGAGTCGCGTCGCGCCGGCGCCGTCGCATCGCGCCAGTCTGTGCGAGGCTTTAGATTCTTCTTACCATGTTGGGGTGACGGGTCATTGTCGTGATAATTAATGATAGATCGCCTATTATAACGACTAGAGAGGAACACCCTAGAATGTTCTACTTACTTAATCTGACTAGCCTTTTGCCAACTATGTTTAACTCGGCCAAACGGCTTCTAGTCTAACCGGTTGCAGCTGAATACACAAGTATTTTACATGGAGCGTCTGCCAATCTGATCTCCAGAAACCAGCTACTGGGTAACACGATACCCCTTGGTAAGACTGGGTTGTCAGACTGAGCGTACCTACCCGTAACGGACTGTAAAAGATCTACGAATGACAGCCGGGACCAACGGGTTAACGTGCTTTCCGAGACACGGAGGAGTCTCGATATGTAATGGATGGTCACCCATCTACAAACCGACCCCGGCAACCGTAGCTTAACCTTCAATAGACACGTGTAGCTGTTATTATTCAGCCACTATATAGCCTCTCAATATTCCTAGAATGTTCTACATACTATGAAAAAGAATTTCATCAGTAACATTATCCTCGCATTTTTCTTGGTAAGCATTTAAATGAAGATCCTATGACAGTTATTTGAATAAGTCGTAAATTGTATCTTCTTCATGTTTTATTTATGTGTTACTGTGAATCATGGCGGCGTAAACAACTAGGTAATGTCTAGTTCCTAGATTTCATTCATGGTTCGTCATCTTCACCAGTATCATTCGTGAACGGGTGCCGTCAGTAGGGACTGGTCATCTCTTATCTGCCACGGCTTATTTTTTTATTGTTTTCATCAACCAGTACTGTAGGAGGAGCTGGTGGCTAAGTAATAACAGCCGCACGGGTCGATCCATCAGGTTAAGCTACGCTTGCCGGGGTTGGTCCGTGGATGGGTGACCATCTTTAGATATCGAGACTCCTCTGTGCCTCGGAAAGCACGTTAAGCCGTCGGTCCCGGCTGTCATTTGTGGATCTTTGACAGTCGTTACGGGTCGTCAGAATACCGAAAGTCTGACAACCAGTCTTACCAAGGGGTATCGTATTACCCAGTTACTGGGTTGTGGAGGTCAGATAGGCAGTCGCTCCATGTAAAATACTGGTATTCAGCTGCATCCGGTTGGACTGGAAGCCGACCCCAACATAGTTGGGAAAAGGCTAGGCAGATGATGAGTAGTGTAGGTACCTAGTCACTTCTTTTTTTTTTTCGTGACTATCCTGGTGAAAGAGTTTTTATGCCGCCCATGGGCCTCTGACTTGGCTTCAAATGCCGTCGAGAAATATCTCTCAGGTAGGTATGGTTTCCTCACGATGTTTTCCTTCACCGTTTATGAAGCGAGTGATAATTATATAATACGCTCATGAATCTGAAAAGTCAGAGGCGTGGCCTGGGTTCGAACTCGAGACCTGTGACTTGACAGTCCGACGGCGACGGTCAGACCACTAGGATATCACTCTATTTCATTTAAAATAACAGTTTAAAAAGTCAGTTTATTTTGTGAAAACTTCACAGAAGTGAAAATCGATTTGAAAATTAGTTTTATTTATTTAATACTTTAAGCACACAAATGTACAGAGGCGGACTTAATGCCATAGGCATTTTCTACCAGTCAACCTTTGGGTGATGCAGAGACAAACAGTGGTAGGTGCAATAATTAAAGTGTGGAATAAATATTTATTTAAATACATGAACCTGTTAAAACTATATATGTGTATATATATATATATATAATATAATAATCCTAAATATATATGTATAAATATAAGAACAAATAAATACACGAACATACTAAAACAAATAAGACAAACAATGGGAAAACAATGGACAATGGTTTTATCGATGTGTTGGGATATCGATACATGGGGCAACCTCGACCTCGGTCAAAATCGATATCTCTAACACATCGATACTAAACATGATGACATAAAACAGATATTCTCAAAGATTTTAGTTTCATAAATCGGTAAGTAAGTATCATTAGTTAAAACGTTTGCATGTTCGAATGAATCTTGAAAATAGACGCGTAATAACTAAGGAAATGGGGTATTACTGTTTCATCTATGATTCAAGTTATAAACTAACAGCGATATAACATTAAAATCAAATCAAATCAAAAATATTTATTCGCTAGAATATGGCACATAAGGTGTTACAGTAAGTAGGTTTGTTTCAGCATATCCTGCCACAACATGGCGTGCAAATGTGTTTACAATCAGCGATCAATTAGTCTAGCTTACCAGTTACCGATTCTATTGATCTGTCTTCTAAATAGTCCTTAATTGTATAATAACTTTTAAATAGTAGTGTTTTGAAAAGTTTTTTTTTAAACATTGTCAGCGGTAGGTCTTGCAAACTATTAGGTAAATGATTGTAAATAATAATCGACATGCAGTATACATTTTTCTTAAATAATTTTAGTTTTATTTGTGGCAGCCGAAGTCTATCTTTATGCCTTTATTTAAAAGAGCTTCCGTGAGTGGTGATATCAGTCTTACCAAGGGGTATTGTGTTACCCAGTAACTGGGTTGTGGAGGTCAGATAGGCAGGCGCTCCATGTAAAATACTGGTACTACCCCGCGTCTTATTTAAAAGCGAAAGTCGCGCGAATACGCGATCGCGTGCATATGTCACTTTTTGTTCGGAAAATCGGAAGACGCTCTCTGTCACCGCGACCACGTGTACTAGTTCACCGTAATTTTTTTGAATGAATAATATTATTATGAGCGCGGTGATTTCAATTAGGCACATAAAAGGCACTTTCGAAAGTCAAAAACAAAGAAATAGAACTGATTCTAGTTGCCCCTTCCAAAAGGTAGTTTTCGTATGGAGAAGAATGGGAAAGAAACTCCACCGTTACTCTTTTAAAAATGTTTTACAATATTTTGTATAGATCAATTAATATAAATATTCTAGTCGTTTTTGCCACTCGCCGGCCGCTGCCGCGTCACCGCTCGCTTCGCTCGCTCGGCTCGTGGGCGGGAGGCACAGTTCTAACCTAACCTAACCTATCTTTTTTTGCGAGTAAAAATATTTAACTTTTTCTAGCAATTGTTGATTAGAATATGACAATTATTGGTTATAGAAAAAAACTATGCTTTATAACTTACATGTGTTTTTAAATAGCACGTAGCCTTATGCCTGTTTGTCCACCGCACCGATACCCATCACATCTGAGCAGTTTCACTCGCTAATCCTATTTAACCCCATATCTTCAGCCCATAAACGATGCCCGCTGAACAAAGTTCTTCCAATGAATGGTAAATAGACTATGTACATATATACTCATGTCCCTAGACAGATGTCAATAGAAAAACGTCCATTCAATATTGACTCGTAAAGTGTCTTTTAAAAGTATTTACCATATCTATTTATATCTCTAGTACTTCGGTCTTTACCTACAGAAATAGAATTATGTATTGTCTAGGTAACTACTGCGTCAATGTTCTTTCTGAGTTTACTTTGGACTCAAGAAAGAAAATCAATAGTAAATCTTGTCTTAAAAATCTGATATTACTAACACTTACACTCGCGACAATCTAACAAGTCCGTTTTGACGTTTCGTTCTCGTACTTGTAATAAACCGTTATGCCTTGAGAATCAGTTTTAAGCAATGTAGATAAGTCGTCGATAACAAACTCTCTAAGGGCTGATTTCATCAAAGTCAGATCTTTTATCCGTGGAATAAAATTGTCGTCTGACAGTTTTTGTATGGAAAAACTGTCAAAAATTCAAAATTTATTCGCAGAATAAGACTTATACTCGGTATAAAAGTTTGGTGAAATTCGCCCTAAGTATGTTTAATCGATTTGTCTCGAGAATCAGTACAAGTAGGTATAAGAAGCTTTTTGTTTTTTTCACGCTACACATAATATTTTTATACCTGTCAAAACGGACTTCTTAGATTGTCGTGAGTTTAGGGCGAATGTAACTGAACGCGGAGCACATCTCCGCGTTCAAGAGCTGTCAGTGTCAATATTCCACAGAATATAATGTCACTGACAGCCCGTAAGAGGAAATTATAGGGTCGGTCCCCTCTCCATACAAACGCTCTCGTCTGTTTTCTCTCTGGTTTATGACCTTGGAGAAATGTTTTTAAAGTAAAATAAATATCAACTAGTTCTATGCCCCTATGTTTTCCGTTTTGATGATACATTATCTATAGAAGCACTCCAACCTTCAGGTAATGCTCAAAATTGCCTGTTTAGACCGCTGTTATCATCTTTTTCATTGTTCATTTTCATCAGAGGCCTATTGTACAAAGACAACTCAATCAAGCTGCAATCTGCCTAGCCTTTTCCCAACTATGTTGGGGTCGGCTTCCAGTCTAACCGGATGCAGCTGAATACCAGTATTTTACATAGAGCGACAGCCTATCTGACCTCCACAACCCAGTAACTGGGTAATACGATACCCCTTGGTAAGACTGGTTGTCAGACTTTCGGGCTTCTGACGACCCGTAACGACTGTCAAAGATCCACGAATGACACAGCAGGCCGTTGGGACCAACGGTACTCTTAACTCCTTTTTAACTCCTGTAACTCCTTTCCGAGGCACGGACGGGTCTCAGTATGTAAAGATGGCCACCAACCCCGGCAAGCGTAGCTTAACCTGATGGATCGACACGTGCGGCTGTTATTACTTAGCCACGATATCCTCCATACATCCATATTATAAATTCGAAAGTAACTCTGTCTGTCTGTATGTTATCTTCACGCCTAAACCACTGAACGGATTTCGACAAAATTTGGCAAGGATAGATGGCATCCTGGGGAAGGACATAGGCAAATTTTTGTTTCAAATATAATCCTATAGGGGGTGATCCTTCATCCCCTATGGATGAAGGTTTTTCTTTCTTTGACAGCTTATAAATTAGACCGTACATCATAGATGAATTACCTAAATCGTAACAATTTGATTAATTGTAGATGTTTGCACCACAGTTAGCTACTCTACGTTTACGTATATCATTTAACTGGACACGTGCATTTAACTGTGATTAGAGCATGAATAGTGAAACTTCGGTGATGAAATTACCTATAAAATCAAGGTTGTCTTATAATTTACTAGCTGCGCCCCGCGGTTTCACCCGCGTAAGTCTCTATCCCGTGGGAATATCAGGATAAAAGGTATCCTATGTCCTATTCCAGGTCATGGTCTACCCATGTGCCAAATTTCATCCAATTCCGTTGAGCCGTTTTAGCGTGAAAGCGTAATAAACAAACAAACTCACTTTCCCATTTATAATATCACAGGGGGCTTAGTGGCTAATTTAGCAATCCCTCTAAAAGCAGTTCATTTCCTGAATTCCCAGCTGTCATTAGCAATTCCTCTAATTTGACACAAAAACAATTCATATTGTGTCGACCATTTTATGAATCTCCATAGAAAACTGTCAATTGGCAGATCATTTATTATGAATTTATTTATTTATTTATATATACTTTATTGTATACCACAAAAACATATATGAATTGTCAGTTTGTGACATTTTACGATGATTCATAATATTTTCCGATTATGATTCTGCCAAAGTGGTAGAATCAGGTAGTTTCAATTTCCAATCAAGCAGTTTTATTTCAGTTTCCAATCAAGCAGTTTTATTTCAGTTTCCAATCAAGCAGTTTTAAGCCGCCTGAGTTAGGAAAAGGCTAGGCAGATTGATTGGATACTACAGTTATACAGGGTGTAAGGGTAAACACCGTTATCCTTGCAACCAGTGGTTTGGTTTCATTTATAGAACGTAAAATCAATGGAAAATTACAACTTAAAAAAAAATATATATCCTTCTACATTTTACCACAAGAGACGGAAGTTCGTTGCCCTATGCGCTAGGGCAACGAACTTGCATCTCAACACGGGCGGGGGTTGCGGGACGTGGCCTGACCGGCCGCGAGCGCGACCCCTCCCTCACTCAGTCAGCTGTTTCGCTAGCGAGCACGGTGTCGGATATAAAATCTTTTAATGAAAATAACGTTTTTTTTTGTTGTGTACAGTCATTTATTTTCATATTTAAACTACCCATGGTTTGAATGACAAGAGTGTTTATTTACAGCCTGTATAGCTACATTTTTCCTCGCGGACTACTCGCTAGATATTGTTCTTATAAAACCCAGAAGGTTAATAGGTGAATTTTACATGGTATTTAATAGTAAACGACAAACATAATTGTTAATTTTGCGGTCTTACATATGCGTAATAAACTTATTATACATAATCGTGCAGTATTATGTATAATAGTTTCTAGTTATATACTAATTTGTAATCAAGTTGTCTATGGTTTCATAGATCTTTATCCATAGACACTTGTGGAAGGTTTTTGAATATGCAGCAATTTGTTTATTCTATTCTAGATGTTTATATTATCTATAAAGCCTCTACGTGTGGCGGACTCTCACACATAAATCTACGTGGTATGTTATGGATGGTCACCCATCTACGAACTGACCTTGACTAGCGTTGCTTAACCTTGAAGATCGACCCATGCGGCAGTTATTATACAGGGTTATTGGTAAAACACCAACAACCTCTTAAGGAGTCATTGTACTCATCATTATGAACAACTTTTACTATGGGAATAAATATGAAATCGCGAAAAATAAACAGCTGTACCGTAGGTACATGTTGACGAGTTATGCGAACATAAATGTACGGAACAGCTGTTTATTTTATTTCTTTTTAAATACATATTCCTTACATTTTTTTAATGACATGAAATTGTTTATTCTGTAAATACGCTATTAGAATCACTTTTACACGTCACATTAAAAAAAAATATTAAAAATAAGCTAGATGAGGTCGGCGTTTCCTATCTGACTACTCTGAGAAGAAAGGCCGAAACAAACTCAGAGGTCACCGTCTCCTTTAAAGTCCAGACATAATCTTGGTCAGCCCATATGATTTATTATATATATATTTTTTTTTGGTAATGGCCTATTTTTAATAAGTAATCTACTTCCTCAGTTGTAAGTCTTAATCTGAAAAGTTCGCTTGGAACTTCACCCAAGTGACAGCACACTTGAATTCATTTGTTAACCGACTTGCAAAAAAGGGGAGGTTCTATGTTCGTCGGTATGTATTTTTTTTTTAATTAAGGCGGATTCACAGCTTTGTAGGCTTATTGAACTGTAGATTTACGAGACCCGCGTAAGTCTCGATCCCGTGGGAATATCGGGATAAAAAGTATCCTATGTGTTAATCCAGGTTATAAACTATCTGTTTGCCAAATTTCATCCAAATCCATTCAGTAGTTTTTACGTGAAAGAGTAACAAACATCCATCCAGCCAGCCATCCATCCATCCATCCATCCATACTTACAAACTTACGCGTTTATTATAATATTAGTAAGGATCTTCTATTTTGTTAAGTACCTGGTACTTACTTGTTGAAAGGCCTACATTGTCCTCCCATGCATAATAACACTGAAATTTGAAAATATTGTAACAGCCAATTATCTTTTAAAAGAGTAACCGTGGCGTTTCTTCCCGGCTCTTCTCCAAAGGAAACGACCACTTGGAACCGTGCATCATTTCTGACGTTTCATAAGCCCTGGTTTATGTGAAATAAAATATTTTGATTTAGATTTTTGATTTTATGAGTTTCTATTACCATGTTTGGCGAAGAAAATGGTGACTACTGCAGTTTTTATAAAAATTTTAGTCATGATGCATGCTGTTCGCAACCGGTGGGCGTGCATATATGAACGTAAACGAAGCAAAAGGAGTATGTAAGGATCGTAGCAGGTGGCGTTCTGTAATTTATACCTACCCCCATGGGAAGAGGTGAGTTTGTGTGTATGTATCATCATATTATATAGAATTACAATGATAAAAATCATTAATACAACTCTCTAAGCTTTTTGAATGACCATTTCATGAAATCATGAAAGAGGCAAATTCTTGGAGTATTGCTGATACCAAACATTTTAAAAAGAGTAACGGTGGAGTTTCTTGCCCATTCTTCTCCATACGATAACTACCTTTTGGAAGGGGCGACTAGAACTAGTTCGATTTCTTTGTTTTTGACGTTCAAAAGTGCCCCTAATGTGCCTACTTGAAATTAATTGTCTTTGACTTTGATAATGACTATAATAATTTCTGTAAAGTCATATTTGTTACGGTCGCGATCATATTTTAATCAACATACAACTTGACACTGACCTGCAAATTGCAAAAAACGTAAGAAAATTTGGATTTCGCGGACTACCTTATTGTGTCCCCCTTAAGTATGGTCACTGTGAAGGCTAATTAGTAGCATTACAGTAGAAAAAGATATACCTACTTACATATTTTCCATGAATTATGTATAATTTGTATTTATATACGTATGCGTCATAATGACTTATTTACAAGGGAATAACCTGAGAATCTTGGTATGTAATAATAACATTATCATCATCGCTGTAAGCGCAACTGTTAAGCTGTAGGTATGGGGTCAAATCAGGTTCGATTCCCCGGTCGGGCAAAATTTTATTGTTTTTTTTTTCCATTACGATTTTCAGTGATTATTTCGTTGGTCGAGGTTGGTTGGTCACGTAGATGGAGATAAAAAAAAAACCGCGTTATATGGCCGCTAGGGGGCGTCGATGAAGTGCTTGCATGGTGCTCTAGACATTTAATCCGCCTTTGGAGTCGGTCTCAAATAAGTCAAGAACAAAATGAATATAAGTATTTAGTTTCATGGACCATGTTCCGTTATTTAAAGGCGTGTCCAGACCTGCGTATGCGCACGAGCAGTGCGGTTCGCGTGCATCTTAGGAACATAGTATGGACGGACACCTTTGGACATGTCCGCGAGCGGATAGCGAGCAGTTCGCGTGCTATTTAAATATCCTCTCGCGCGCACAAACAGTGCGGTTCGCGTACATCTTAGGAACATAGTATGGACACCTTTACGTCGCGGTCCGTGCGCGTGATCTTCAATTGCGCAGGTGTGGATCCTTCCTGCCAGGGTTGCGGGAAAGTCCGAAAGGGATACCGGTACCCTTGGCAACAGGCAACTGAAGGAACACGGGTGGGTTTTAGTCAGTAAAAGTCTGACAGGCCCTCCCGCTCCAAGGACTCCAAAGACAAAAAAAGTGTGGATCCTTGTACGCGAACCGTTCGCAACATGCGCGTGCGCGTTTAGAATTTGAGGCGTCCATAGTCATTCGAGGCGTTGCCGTGTACGCTTGCCGGGATTGGACCGTGGATGGGTGACCATAGTTACATACCGACTCTCCGCCGTGCCTCGGAAAAGCCGTTGGTCCCGGCTGTCATTTGTGGATCTTTGACAGTCGTTACGGGTCGTGAGAAGCCTGAAAGTCTGACAACCAGTCTTACCAAGGGGTATCGTATTACCCAGTTACTGGGTTGTGGAGGTCAGATAGGCAGTCGCTCCATGTAAAATACTTGTATTCAGCTGCATCTGGTTAGACTGGAAGCCGACCCCAACATAGTTGGGAAAAGGCTCGGCAGATTATGAGTCATTCGAGTCGTTCGTGCGCGTGCTTCGAGCTTGCGATGGTGTAGACTCGCCATACGAAACACACAAGTGACGTCACCAATTTTAATCCAACTACAAAAAAGTAGGAGGTTCTCAATTTAATTGTATGTAAGTATGTACTTATATATTTTTTTCTGAATACCATTCATCAGTACATAGGTACTTGTTTATTGCTACAAGTTGCATTAACAATGTAATATTTAGAAAGCTGATGCCCCGGGCTATGTGTACATTGCCCGGCGGGCATTATTGTCAATAGCCCAGTGACCTAGTGGGCAATACTTGTTACTTTGAATTTTTACCGACTTCAAAAAAGGAGGAGGTACTACGTTCGGATAATTGTTTTTTTTATTTTTTTTTATTAATGTTTACGGATTACTCCGCCGTTTGTGAACCGATTTTAAAAATTATTTCTTAGTTCGAAAGGGTATACTCTCGAGATGGTCCCATATAAATTTTATTAAGTTTGCTTGCGTAGTTTTTGAGCTAGCTTCAATATTACGTATTTTCCCACAGTCTATGTAGACGATATAATTATTAGACCCCTTCACTGTTATCTACATAACAGGTATTAACTTGTGTGGGGTAGGTACCACCACTAAAAAGTGAAAAATAAAAACTTTTTCCAAAAAAAACAACCGACTTCAAAAAAAAACACTAAAAAAGTGAAAAATAACTATTTCGGAAGTCGGTGTCATTGCTTTTTAATTTTCGTTTTTTGCCACCGACTTCCGAAATTAAAGTTATTTTTCACTATTTTAGTGTTTTTTTTTGAAGTCGGTTGTTTTTTTTGGAAAAAGTTTTTATTTTTCACTTTTTAGTGGTGGTACCTACCCCATACAAGTTACTACCTGCTATGTAAATAACAGTGAAGGAGTCTAATAATGATATCGTCTACATAGACTGTGGGAAAAATACGTAATATTGAAGCTAGCGCAAGAACTACGCAAGCAAACTTAATAAAATTTATATGGGACCATCTCGGGAGTATACCCTTTCGAACTAAAAAATAATTTTTAAAATCGGTTCACAAACGGCGGAGTAATCGGTGAACATACATAAAAAAAAAAAAAAAAAAACAATCATCCGAACGTAGTACCTCCTCCTTTTTTGAAGTCGGTAAAAAGTGAAAAATAACTTTAATTTCGGAAGTCGGTGTCTTTGCTTTTTAATTTTCGTTTTTTGCCACCGACTTCCGGAATTTTTTTACACCTTGTAGATTTGAATAGACGAAATTGATTGGTAGATTGTATGAGGTTGTGTGAATGCAATTGGTCAAAGTTTTTTGGGTTTTTCCATTTGGTCATAAGGTGTCATCACTAATTCACTACATGGTGGTCAGAATATGATGAACAGTCCATCCAAACACAGAATCTCATCATGTTCTGAGAATTCCATCTTTTATTCAGAACTATAATAATAAGTACATTTTTGTCCAAATTGAGTTAAACATAGATTCGGAATTTTATTTTTATTTTATTTATTAGGGACAAAAAAACAGTTACATGTTAAAGTGATACAATCATGATCTTAAAATAAATAAGTAAACATATAACCCACACTATTGTCCACGGATTGATAAATAAGTAAGAAACGGAAATGTATTTCAAAATTTAGTGATTAAAGATTAAAATTGAAGAATGCAATTGTAAATTTAGATTTTAGTTAAAATTTTGATAGTAATATTTTTATAACGTGATTTTTAAATTTTTTATTAGAAAGAGAGAAAATGTCTGTGTCCATGAAGTGTGTGTTATAGTGTTATAAGTTTCCACAAGACGACGAAGAGGAACTCGTGCCCCGGCTTATTAGTCATTAGTCATCGTGCCCGGAATCAGCGTAATGAGCTCTCTATTGCTCAGCGAGTAATCGAGGGGTGTGCGAGAGAGAGCGCACGAAGAAAAGTTCGCGATAACGCGAAGTGTAGCCGTAGCATAATAAGGTTCCGTTTGGCACCCTGCGTGTACGGAACCCTAAAAACAAATCTGACGTTGCATGACAGCTGAAGTGAAATATCTGAACCAACGGAGTATACCTAGGACATTTTTTTTACTGAGATACTGGGCAGTTTGTTGCGCCACTTCTTCTTCCCAGCTAAAGCACTAGGAAGTGGTGAAGGGTTAGCGTTTTGGGGGACTGTCTTATGTAATTTTGACGTTTGAAAAGTGCTGATTCTCAGCCTAGTTTGTATAAATGACTTTTGATTTTGATGCCATACTTTTTGTTTGATTAAACTCACGTTTTTTAACTACAGATAATCTTCTGCATCATATCGTTATAAGCATGCCATTGACCTTGCATGCGTCTTCAAACCGGTTGAGATAATTTCGAGACGAGGTGAGCAGAGACAGACGTACTTTCACTTTTCTCCTGACTTTGATGAATGTGGGCACATAACATCTGGGGGGCTAAAACGGCCACATTAGCAATTCCTCTAAAACAGCGGTTCACAAATTGTGTCCCACTAATTGTTTTTGGTGGGGCAATAACAATCGAATAAACTCTGAGTTCACTTATTCCCACTAGGACTGGCAGTTGGATTTTAATATTATGGCGAAAATAAAAAAAAAACAGTTTTAGTACCTAATAAAAAATAGAAATTATTCGTACGAGATTATGATGATTCTGAAGCAGCTAAAATATGACAAAGCAATGTCGTCTGTTGGCCATAGGCAAATATTTTTGCGGAGCCCCCACAGAGGCTTTGCGGAGCCCCAGGGTTCCGCGGAGCACACTTTGAGTATGGCTGCTCTAAAAGCAATTTCATTTCCTGAATTTTCAGCTGTCATTAGCAATTCCTTTAATTTGACACAAAAGCAATTCATAATTTTGTGGACCATTTTACGAATCTCCGTAGAAAACTGTGAAACAGATGAATTATTAATATGAACGTAATATGAATCGCACGCAGATCATTTTATGAACATTGTGACATTTTGCGATGATTCATAATATTTTCCTATTATGATTCTGCCAAAGTCGCCCCTGTCGGATTGTGGATCCGATATCGGAGTAAAGTGCTGATGGTCAGATCCTCAAACGGAAATAAATTTTGAACCACTAAACGCTGCCTTGTTGGTCTAGTGGTTGCAAGTTCTACTGCTGAACATAAGGTCTTCAGTTCGATTCCCAGGTCGGGCAAAGTGTTAATGGGTTTTTCCATCTGGAATTTCTCAGTAGCAGCCCGGAGACTGGATTTGTGCCCAGTTGATATCAATAGGCTCGCCCCCTATTACATGGGACTTAAACAGACTTAAAAAAAATGAATAATTTGACAGGACGAAACTAAAATATGTCTTCTGTCATTTTCTGAATGAAATAGAAAGAAAAAGATGCACTAAACTTAAATTTATTTTAGTTTGTGAATAACAGAATCGGCACCATTGTGATTTATAGTTACAGGGTGTTGTTATTTATCTCACCTTTCTTTTACACCTCGTATACATAGAGTCTTGATGTATCTATGAGCCAACACATCTCGGTATTCGCGTGATAAGCACTTTCACGCGGAACTTTCATATTTTACAACATAATTTTAGCCATTTACACGTTCTATTCTAACAATGTTCTATTGAAAAAAAAACGAAATTATTTTGAAACAAGTTCCGTTCCGTGACCGTGCATCAGCTTATATTTAAGTATTTGATTTCACACATCTGCCAGTGAAAGTCACGTCAAAATCGGTCTTGCCGTTTCGGAGATTAGACGGAACAGACAGCTAGACAGAAGAAAAATAAAAATGTTATACCAACATCATCATAATCATTTCAGCCGAAAGACGTCCACTGCTGGACATAGGCCTCCCCCAAGCACCGCCACTTCGACCGGTTCTGTGCTTCTCGCATCCAGCGCATTCCCGCGGCCTTCACCAGGTCATCGATCCACCTTGTGGGGGATCTGCCAACGCTTCGTCTTCCGGTACGCGGTCGCCACTCCAGAACCATTCGGCCCCATCGGTCATCTGTTCTGCGAGCAATGTGCCCTGCCCACTGCCACTTAAGTTTGGCAATACTTCGGGCTATGTCGGTCACCTTGGTTCTCCTACGGATCTCTTCATTTCTGATTCGCAGGGAACATAAGTAGGTACCGTTATATACTTTCCTAAGCATTTGGTGAAAACAGCTCTTATTCTGACATCGCAAGACTTACAATACTTCAATTACAAACAGACACTTCGATTTTATTTATTTGTACTGTATGTATAGATTCAAAAATGTTTTTTTGTTATAAGTACCGTATATACTTTCATATTATGCATTTACATAGTAAAAAACCGGCCAAGTGCGAATCGGACTCGTGCACGAAGGGTTCCGTACCATTATCTATAAAAAACAGCCAAAAAAATTAGGTTTGTTGTATGGGAGCCCCCTTAAATATTTATATTATTTTATTTTTTTAGTTTTGTTGTTATAGCGGCAACAGAAATACATCATCTGTGAAAATATCAACTATCTAACCAACATTGTTCATGAGATACAGCCTGGTGACAAACAGACAGACAGCGGAGTCTTACTAATAGTGTCCCGTTTTACCCATTGGGTACTGAACCCTCAATCTGCCTAGCCTTTTCCCAACTATATTCGGGTCAGCTTCCAGTCTAACCGGATGCACCTGAATACCAGTGTTTTACTTGGTTGTTAGTTGGGTACGGAACCCTAAAAACTGTTATTTTGTCATTACAAACAGACATTTCAAGTTTGTTTATTTGTGTGGTGGTACTTATCTATACATCTATAGATAAGTACCTCAATCTTCTTATGAATTACAAGCCTTGATTACATACGTAGACGGCCATAGAATTATCTACGTAATATGCATTTTATTGTGCTGAGAAAACCCCATTGTTTACTGTATGGAAAAAATAGTAGCAACTTGTAAACATATTGTGATATCTATACGTATTTATCTACACTAAAATTAAATTTCAAGATATAAGATTTGTATTTTTTAACCACCATAACTAAAAAGTGAAAAATAAAAAATTGTTACAAAAAAAAAGGGCCAATTTCCAACAAAAAAAACACTATAAAGTTTATTTGCACTTATTTGTTTATTTACACTTTATAGTGTTTTTTTGTTGGAAATTGGTCCTTTTTTTTTGTAACAATTTTTTATTTTTCACTTTTTATTAATGGTGGTTAAAAAATACAAATCTTATATCTTGAAATTTAATTTTAGTTTAGATATATACGTATAGATATCACAATTACCTAGTGTTTTTTTTTAGAAGTCGGTTGTCGTTTTTCCTTTTCTATAAACAGTTTTTATTTTACGACTTTCGCGAACGAAGTCGCGGTGCACAGCTAGTATCTCTACAAATCAAAGGTCATGGTTAATGAAGATTATTTACAAAAACTTTGGACTTGAGTCGATTATAATTGGTAATCAAAATATTAGTATAGTAACTTTTGTCACAGACAGAGCAATGACGTCATTCTATAACACCCGTATTCATAGATGTTGCTTTGAGTTAATGCATGAGAGCGTCAGGATAGCTCACGAAATTCATTGAATTAATACTTAGCTGTTCTGCTAATGTATGTACTCTCAGACGTCAAAACATTGACTAGTTATCGAAAAAGCGTGCGTTTGAAATCGAATATTTCAAAAGAAAATTGCGTGGCATTTTCATTAATTCCAATTTTTTCAATTTTTTCATTCTTCTTAGATTCTAGCACAAGGTAAACATTCGTTTCTTACATTTTCTTACGTTTTTTGCAATTTTCAGATCGTTGTATGTTGACCTAAATATGATTCGCGGCCGTCTCAAATATTAATAGAATTATAATCATAGAAATCATCAATACAACTCGTCTAAGTTCATATAATCCTATTGAATGACTATTTTATGTAATCATGACATTTGAGGATTATTCTAACTTAAGGTTGATGCGCTAGGGTGGCCCGCGAAATTCAAATTTTCTTACGTTTTTTGCAATTTACAGGTCAGTATCAGGTTGTATGTTGATCTAAATATTATTAGCGCTCGTAACAAATATGGATTTAGAGAATTATAAACATTAAAATCAGCAATACAACTCTCTAAGCTCATGAAAGTGTATTGAATGACTATTTCATGAAATCATGACATTTGGCACTTTCATGCACTTAGAGAGGTGTATTGCTGATTCTAATGTTTATAATTCTCTAAATCCATATTTGTTACGAACGCTAATAATATTTTGATCAACATACAACCTGATACTGACCTGCAAATTGCAAAAAACGTAAGAAACTAATGTTTACTTTGTGCTAGGATCATAAAAGAATGAAAAATAGGAAAAAAATTGGAATTAATGAAAATGCCACGCAATTTTCTTTCTAAAAGGTTCGAAACGCACGCTTTTTCGATAACTAGTTAATGGTTCATTAACTTTAATTGACTTCTGAGAGTACATACATTAGCTGAACAACTGGGGCCTAATTCATATTATAGCTAAGATTTGGGCATATTGTTGAAAGTTTTTTTAAGGCCCTACCCTACCTCAAATTGCTTAGCATGATCTTCCGTTATGCCGAAAATACTGCAGCATTAATTTTGAAATACATATTATGTTAAAGTTGAGGACTGATGCTAGGTCCAATGTTTGGCGAAAACACGATTACATAAAATTTTCTCTATAGAAAAAAAAGGTAACCTCTAAACCGAACTATAAACCAAATTAGATCATGAAACTTTGCATAAAAACTGAACTATCTATAAATTAGGTCTTATGTTTTTTTTTTATTACCATTATTTTCACCATAAAAAGCAATTACCTAAACTTTTCGACGCTTTAGAGCCGCTAGCGCCCCACTCCGTCTCGTTCTCACTCAGGCCACGAGTAGTATGGTGCGAGCGAGATAAAATCCGAGGTAGGTTACGGCCTTAACAAGAATATTAATAGTATTTAACTTCACAGCTACTCCAGCCTAACCACACAAGGAACAATCATTGTGTCCGTTTGACTAACTGTCTGGCTATCAGCCAGTTTAATGACTAAACAGATGATTAAACCTTTTGTTTCCACACTTCCTATACCCTTTTTGAATGGTTTGAAATTATTTGACAGTTCGTCACAATACTGCGGGTTAGTCTTTGACATAATATCACGACTGCAACTAACATTCTCCGAAATATTAAGCGGCGTACTAATTGGGAGCGATCGTACGATGGCGCGATGCGTTTTTCATGTCACGATCAAAGTGGTCGTGCGATGACCTAACAGGTGTCCTAATAGATCGCGCGATGTCCATCGTGTGATGCCCTCGCGCGTCGACGCATCGCGTAGGTAACCGATTAGGACACTCAAAAGAGATCTGTTGCTTTGATTACATGATCGCACGATCAAACGCATCGTACGATCGTTATTAAGCATTTCATGTGCTCGCACGATTACTTGCGAGGTTCAAATAGGACACTCTGATGAAATCTGTATGTTTGAACTCTTCGCACGTCGAGAACGCATCGTGTCATCGTGCGATCTTCGCTCAATAGGACGACGCCTAAACGCTTATGTGTATACAGGGTGGAAACTGGTTTGGTAGCAATTTATAGAACGTAAAATCAATGGAAAATGACATGCTTTTTTAAAGAAAATGTACATTGTACCGCAAGAGTATTTTACCCTTTCACCCTAGTGCGCTAGGCCAACGACCTTGCGTCTCAACATTGGTGGATGGCACGGGATGTGACCTGACCTGCCGCGAGCGCGACCCCTCCCTCAGTCAGTCAGCTGTTTCGCTAGCACGGTGTCGGATAGAAACTCATGTAAGTTCATGTAAGTGCATTGAATGTCTTTTTCATGAAATCATGACATTTGGCACTTATATCGACTGTCAAAGATCTACGAATGACAGCCGGGACCAACGCATTCCGGGGCACGGAGGGGTCTCGGTATAAAATGGATAGTCAACCATCCAAAGTTCGACCGCGTCAAGCGTAGCTTAACCTTGATCGATTGACCTGTGCGGTTATTCAACAGTTCTAGAATAGCTAAAATGGCCGCTAGTATTTAAATGAGCTGATTTATAATTAAGGAAATCTTTTTTATTTAATCCCTGAGCCATCTTGGAAAAATACTTGGATAAATATTCATCTTGCGGTTCAGGATGGTAAATATAATATGACTAAATTAAGGTGCAGGTGAGACATTTCAAGTTTACCTCTGAAAATCGAAGGTAAAGCTAACCTTGCCGCGATCAGTTCGTGGATGGACCATGACTTACACATCGAGACCGCTCCATCCGTTGGTCCTGGCTGTCATTCGTAGAACTTCGATAGTCGTTACGGTTCGTCAGAAACCCAAAAGTCTGACAACCATTCTTACCAAGGGGTATCGTATTACCCAGTTACTGGGTTGTGGAGGTCAAATATCTAGGTCTGGTACAGTCGCAACCCTAGCATGTTTTAATTGTGTCCAAATAAATGTTATTCTTTCTTTTCTGTATTATCTTTCGTTTCTTTATTTTCTTTCTTTCTTTTCTTTTCTTTTCTTTTCTTTTCTTTTCTTTTATTTTCTTTTCTTTTCTTTTCTTTTCTTTTCTTTTCTTTTCTTTTCTTTTCTTTTCTTTTCTTTTCTTTTCTTTTCTTTTCTTTTCTTTTCTTTTCTTTTCTTTTCTTTTCTTTTCTTTTCTTTTCTTTTCTTTTCTTTTCTTTTCTTTTCTTTTCTTTTCTTTTCTTTTCTTTTCTTTTCTTTTCTTTTCTTTTCTTTTCTTTCCTTTCTTTCATTTCTTTCCTTTCTTTCCTTTCTTTCCTTTCTTTCCTTTCTTTCCTTTCTTTCCTTTCTTTCCTTTCTTTCCTTTCTTTCCTTTCTTTCCTTTCTTTCCTTTCTTTCCTTTTTTTCCTTTCTTTCTTTTCTTTCCTTTCTTTTCTTTCCTTTCTTTTCTTTATTTTTGAAAGGCTATGTAGATGATGATATTATTAGCGTGTAATGTGGTTGTACTAGGTACCTATAGGTACACCTCTGATTTCCCCTGAGGGGATTACAGGCGTGATGTTATGTGTATGATGATATAAATTATAAGAATAGTATAATATAATATTTAATATAATAATAACATAATGAATAGACTGTATAACTAGAATATTGAGTATGTTTAATGTTTAATTTTCATGATATTTATAACCAATTTGCAATGCCTTTACAGGCAACTAAGTTCTAAGAACCTACCTATTGTTACCATCTCCAAATTCTGTACACTTAGTTCGCAATAAAGAATTTGAATTTGAATTTGAATTTGTACATTTAGTGTCCGTACGGATTGAGGAGCCATGTCTTATATTTAAACGCGGGTACTGCCGATATTTAGTAGTAAATTTGATAATTTACTACTAAATATTGCCCCGATCCAGGAATTTGTAGTGAAACCCTTAAAAAGTTACAGGACATTTAAGGTGGCTCCTCAATCCAGACGTCCGATTTGAGGAGCTGCCTAAGAACTCGAAAATACGCCGGCGGATATTTTTGAATATTTGGTAGTATGTATTAATATCTAAGCGTTATCTCTATAAAAATCGGCAAACTGCGAGTCGGACTCGAGCACGAAGGCTTCGTACCATCATCTATAAAAACGGCAAAAAAATCACGATTGCTGTATGGGAGCCCCATAAATATATTTTTTTCCTGTTTTTTAGTACCTATTTGTTGTTATAGCGGCAACAGAAATACATCATCTGTGACAAGACACCACAGACAGACAAATTAAAAATCCGGAGTCACACGTGTTAGGGCATAAATCGAACAGATTACGTGTGACTCCGGATTTTTAATTTGTCTGTCTGTGGTGTCTTGTTTATACCTTTTAAGTCGTAGTTGGGTTTTAGTTATTATTACTTGATTTTTTTTTTATTCTTTGGGGTTATAATACATATAATATATATATTTTTGAAATGTGCTCATTAAGCCCTTTCATTTGATACCCAACATGGTACGATTAAACCATTTTTTTTTAAGTTCCTCACTTTATGTCCTCTAGAGGGCGCCATTTTTAATGTGACTTCACATAGCCTATATGACTTCATATAACCAGCGGACAATCACGACGCTTCTAACGATACCTCATTTGTCAAATTGTGGTAAGTGGTTTGGAAGATAGGAGGGAACAGATGAACATACATAGGTACATACATACATACCGGTCAAAATCATAACCCTCCTTTTTTCTTCGCCGTAGTCGGGTAAAAATTTCAACGGTCTAGCTATAACGTTTCATGAGATGCCGCCTGGTGACAGACAGACAGACAGCGGAGCCTTAGTAATAGGGTCCCGTTTTACCCTTTGGGTACGAAAACCTAATAACGGGTTTTGTAAGACTGAATTTGTACCGTTTAAAATGATGATTCGTCTTAGATAAATTAAGTACTTCAAGATGAGAACGTAATATTTTATCTGCGTAAACTTCTAGTTATATTTAAATACATGTCATTGCATTGTAAATAAATACATTTGCGTGAAGTAATGGTTTCTTACTACAGAAACTTGTTTTGAGATGCAGTTCAACTGTGAGCGATTTGAGGCAGGTCAGAAGGACGTTTTTTACCGTAATTTGCATTTTGCTGGGCTCAAAATGTTTTAAATAAATAAAAAATAAAAAATAAATTGCTAGAAAAATGGGTGCAGTAAATATCTTTATTTTCTTTTTTTCTTTAAATCAAATTCTTTCTTTATTTCTTTCTTTAATTCAAATTATTTCTTCATTTCTTTCTTTAAAACAAATTATTTCTTTCTTTAAAATAAATTCTTTCTTTATTTCTTTCTTTAAAACAAATTATTTCTTTCTTTAAAACAAATTCTTTCTTTATTTCTTTCTTTAAAACAAATTATTTCTTTATTTCTTTCTTTAAAACAAATTCTTTCTTTCTTTCTTTAAAACAACGTGCCCTTATGAGTCAAAGGAGTGCTTTGGCACTCGTAATTACCCTGTAGGTATCATGAATGCCATTACTTTCCTCAGGACCAACTAGAATAGTTAACATTTTAATTAATTATTATATTTTACTAGCTGCGCCCCGCGGTTTCACTCGCATAAGTCTCGATCCCGTGGGAATATCGGGATAAAAGGTATCCTATGTCCTTCTCCAGTTCATGGTCTATGTGCCAAATTTCATCCAAATCCGATTAGCCGTTCACGCGTGATGGCGTGACCAAGAGAAATAGGGATTCATTTTTATATAGATATAGATTTTTTTCAACAACTAAATAAATGTGTATTTATTAAAGGTACTGTATAAAATATATTATACAACTAACTATGGATTAAATCCTAACGATTAGTTAAAACTAACTATACAAATAAACAATTAATAACTAAAATATGGCGTCGAAAAATTCCTCCGCAACGCTGTCGGCTGGTAGTGTACCCAAGAGACTGGCGGCATTGACACGTTGTATGGCAATGCTTAGCCTCTGACCAAGGTAAAAGCCAGCCCTTGGCTCACAGAAAGTGTCAAGTAATGTTTATTTAATTAATTAAATAAACATTTTAATTTTGACTAAATTCTAATATCTATATTTGAGTGATGATTTGACTGCCGCAATTTACGAGTTGTAGGTCGTAGGTTCGAACCCAAACAGGCGCTTTACTGTCTGTAAATAATTTCATCACCACTGCTCTCAAAACGGTGAAGGAAAAATAGAACCAAAAATAGTTGCTGTTGTTAAAAAAAAACTATTTTTTCCGCTTTCTGTAAGACCTAACCTCTTTGCCGTAATTATGTATATTTATGTACATATATACATAATGTAGAACTCAATACATACATAGTGTGCAATATCTAATTTTACATAGAAGACTGTTCTAAATTGATTTTATTTATATAACATGACTCGTTAGCCTAGTGGAGGAGCTCGTGGCTAAGTAATAACAGCCGCACGGGTCGATCGATCAGGATAAGCTACGCTTGCCGCGGTTGATCCGTGGATGGGTGACCATCTTCACATACCAAGACCCCTCCGTGCCTTGAAAAGCTTAAACCGTTGGTCCCGGCTGTCATTCGTAGATCTTTGACAGTCGTTACGGGTCGTCAGAAGTCCGAAAGTCTGACAACCATTCTTACTAAGGGTTATCGTATTACCCATAGATGAATAAGAAAGAAGATAATTTCTATGGTATTTTCCATAACTAATGGTTTGTGGAGGTCAGATAGGCAGCCGCTCCATGTAAATTACTAGTATCCAGCTGCATCCGGTTAGACTGGAAGCCGACCCCAACATAGCTGGGAAAAGGCTAGGCAGATGATGATGATTCGTTAATTTAGTGTTTGTTGGGGTGATGATTTCCTAGGTTCGTTCCCTGGATAGCAAAGTGTTGTTATAGGGAATATTGTCAGTAGCTACTTTTTTTTTGTATTTTTTTTTATGGTGGGAAATCATCAAATGACTTCTCCCGCTCTGGGCGGAGTAGGAGGGCGTGTCAGACTTTTACTGACTAAAACCCATCCGTGTTCCTTCAGTTGCCTGTTGCCAAGGGCCCCGGTATCCCTTTCGGACTTTCCCGCAACCCTGGCAGAGTCATTAGCTACTTGGAGTTTGGTCTTCAAATTTTTAAGACATGCCGGTTTCCTCACGATGTTATCCTTCACCGTTTTGAGAGCAGTGGTGATGAAATAATTTACACAAAGTAAAGCGCCTGTCTAGGTTCGAAACTACGACCTACAAGTCGTCAGTCGCGGCTGTTACCACTGGGCCACCACTGCGCCAACGGACGCCCACAAACGCGATAAGAACGGAACACAGTTTAAAGATAAAATCAAGTTCATTGGCAATGCTATCAAGACAGGACGTAGTCATTTTTATTTCATTGTAATTTCTAATCGTATTCCCGTGTGATAGGGCTGTTATTGAAGCGAAAGCGGGGAAATGATGTTTATGTTATTATTAATTGACTGCAAAACAGTGGTTCATAATTTTACATATTTGTGTCTTGTTGCCCAGAGGCGGTGGCCCAGTTGTATCGAAGTCAAAGTCAAAGTCAAATAATTTATTTCAATTAGGCCGCATTCGACCAAACTTTTATCCCTAGTAGGTATAAGTCTAATCCAGCACATCATCATCATCTGTCTAGCCTTTTCCCAACCAAACTAACTATCTGCTAGCTGCGAGCTCGTGGCTAAGCAATAACAGCCGCACGGGTCGATCCATCAGGTTAAGCTACGCTTGCCGGGGTTGGTCCGTGGATGGGTGACCATCTTTACATACCGAGACTCCTCCGTGCCTCGGAAAGCACGTTGAGCCGTTGGTCCCGGCTGTCATTCGTGGATCTTGGACAGTCGTTACGGGTCGTCAGAAGCCCGAAAGTCTAACAACCATTCTTACCAAGGGGTATCGTATTAACCAGTTACTGGGTCGTCCAGCAGGCGTAGCATGAGCACCGTTTTGTCGACGGAAGAGTAGACAAAAATGACGTTTCCTATAGACAGTAGACAGAACGAGACGGCAGCAAAATATAAAGAGTCAACTGCACTTTTTTACGAAATTCACTGTTTTACGTAATTCGACTCAGAATTCTTTGTTTTGTCAAAGGATTTATCGGTTGTCAGTTTGATTTTGACAGTAAGGATAGAAAACTTTCTTCCGAAATAGTCTACATATAAAAAGACCTAGACAAAGATCGTTAGAAATGATAGACAAAATGACAGATTGTAGAAAGATTTCTACGGTGGATGTCAAAAATGAAGAAACGAACTGTCACTTTGTATAGAAAAAGCTATGTCTATTCTTCGTAGAGATAGAAAGCGCCATGCTACGCCTGTGGTCAGATAGGCAGTCGACCCATGTAAAATACTGGTATTCAGCTGCATCCAGTTAGACTGGAAGCGGACCCCAACATAGTTGGGAAAAGGCTAGGCAGATGATGAGATGTCATACTCATCACATCTGCAAAGTTTCGCTAGTTAACTTATGTTGACCCTACGTATACTTCTATCAAATATATGTCAAGGTTAAAAAAATACGATTACATAAAAAACATTCAAATTCCTCATTAGCTTCCTATTAAAACAGGTAGTAAATTAATTTGTTGTCACACCATATTGTTATCACAAATATTATTTATCAGATTAGGTAAATAAATAAGGTTTTTTAAATAGAATGATTGATGAAAACATGGCGCTGTGATTTGAGGAGAAACAAATAATAATATTACCTAATAATCCTAACTAATAATAAAAACGCGAAAGTTTGTAAGTATGGATGGATGGATGTTTGTTACTTTTTCACGTAAAAACTACTGAATGGATTTGAATGAAATTTGGCACACAGATAGTTTATCACCTGGATTAACACATAGGATACTTTTTATCTCGATATTCCCACGGGATCGAGACTTACGCGGGTGATACCGCGGGGCGCAGCTAGTCTATACTAATTATAAAACAAACAAAGTCCCTCTTTGTCTGTCTGTCTGAACGTGATAAACGTAAATCGTAATCGTACGGTTTTCACCAATAGACGGAGTGATTAATGAGGAAGGTATTTAACATCACGCTACGATTCTTAGGAGCCGAATAGAAAGACAAAAGGTCAGAAAGAAAAAAAAACACAAAAAAAGTGAAAATTATGTTTAATTTCGGAAGTCGGTGTCTTTGCTTTTCAATTTTCGTTTTTTGCCACCCACTTCTGAAATTAAGTTATTTTCCACTTTTTTTTTTTTAAGTCGGTTGGTATAATTGATGTATACCTACCAAATATTGTAAAACATTCTTTAAAAGAGTAACGGTGGAGTTTCTTGCCCATTCTTCTCCATACGAAAACTACCTTTTGGAAGGGGCAACTAGAATCAGTTCTATTTCTATGTATTTGACGTTCAAAAGTGCCTTTAATGTGCCTACTTGAAATAAATTATTTGACTTTGACTTTGTTATGTGTAATAATTATTTTATCTATTTCGCTTTGCTAAAGTCATATTATATTCTAAGTACTGTTTATTTTATTTACTTGATTACCTGTTTATTAAATGTACAAATGGTGGAACCTGACTTGATTTCCGACGTCTTTTTTCGGGTGACCACTGAAAATCAGCGCTGTGCTGTGGGTCCCCATAGCGCAGCATCATGCTGAGTGGAAGCCTTCTTGTCACAGTCATGACGTGCAGCTGCCGATTATTTATCTATACTCGTGATCTCATGTTTTTTTTAATTTTAAATGGTAAGTATTTAGATATATTGTGGTAAATATTGCTGATTACTGTTATCTTTTTGTATGCACGTGTTTCTGTGACAATTAAACCTATTTTTCTTTTCTTCATTTCTTTCTTTCTTTCTATCTTGGTCAGATCATTTGCGGACCATGTAAATAGACCAAAAAACTCCAATGTCAGGATAATTCCACGTCTACGAACTTTAAGTACATAATATTAAAAACATGCGTCAGTGACATTTCAAGGTACCATCACTAAAATCTTGAGGTTAAGTTATATAAAGTAACATAATGACTAACATGTAAAACTAACTAGTAATTCCTCTGAACCTCACCTTGGGTGCTGGTTAACCCACATTAGTCAGTTATAACAATATTTTAACGAAATGATTCAAGCAAGTTAAGTGGGAAATCACGACATTTACATTAACTTAGTACACACGACTACACATCAAGCTATACATTTCCAGTATAAGCTGACCTCTCATTCAAACTCAAACTCAAAGCATTTATTGCAATTAAACCATTTACAGGCACTTTTGAACTGTCACGGAGTCGGTCAGTCAGAAATATGAAGCTAGTTGCCCATTCGAAAGCGTAGTAGGTACCTATGGAGAAGAACGGGCAAAAAACTCCCTTTTAAATCAAAATATTGGTTACATCATTCATGTTGAAATTATACATGTGAGAACAATGTAGAAAGCACGTTAAAAGCGTCCGCAATTATAACATAAAAACAATTAAAAAATTAAAATAAGCCATGGCAGCTAAGAGATGACCAGTCACAACTGACGGCGCCCGTTCACGAACATGACGCATGGATCAGCACCATTCAGCTCAACCATTTTGAACGGAGCTAAATGATCCACCACACGCGCCACATTGTTTGGAAATCCAATACAATGCGAGATCAGCTTATACTGGAAATGTATAGCTTGATGTGTAGCCGTATGTCCCTACCTAATGTGGGTTTTATGAAGTTTTTCTGTAGGTATACTGTCATTCAAGAATCCTGTCACAGATTTTTTTACATAATCATCATTTGCGAAGTAAAGGACCTCGTGACTAAGTAATAACAAACTATATAAATGAATAAATATAATTATAATAACGAAGAATACGAAGTACAGGTAAAAATAATCTAAAAATATTTATGTACATTTTTGCAGACAAAATAATACTTAAATATTAGATAAGCGAAAATTTAGTAAGTATCTCCTGATGTTGATTATGTAAATAAAAACTTTTTCCCACAATAACAACTTAATGATCTCCTAACTAAGGGCTTCCTCTCTTCTAGCCTTTTGCTGTGCCCTACAGGTTCCATAATGATCTAAATTATATAGTTACCACCTAAGTACACATTATGGTAAAGCAATAAAGATATTGAGTATTGAGCATAACAGCCGCTCGGGTCGATCCATCAGGTTAAGCTACGCTTGCCGGGGTTGGTCCCTGGATGGGTGACCATTTTCACATATCGAGACTCCTCCGTGCCTCGGAAAGCACGTTAAGCCGTTGGTCCCGGCTGTCATTTGTGGATCCTTGACAGTCGTTACGAGTCGTCAGAAGCACGAAAGTCTGACAACCAGTCTAACCAAGGGGTATCGTGTTACCCAGTTACTGGGTTGTGGAGGTCAGACAGGCAGTCGCTCCATGTAAAATACTGGTATTCAGCTGCATCCGGTTAGACTGGAAGCCGACCCCAACATGGTTGGAAAAAGGCTAGGCTGATGATGATGATTTTTTGTTTTTTGTGTATTTACGCAGGGGTTAGAAGCAGCCAACTGCAATGTAACGGTACCTTGTGATTCATTATTTGTTAAAGTTTAACTAACTCGTTTCGTCAAAAAACTTTGAGATTAAAATACCAGTAGGTACACACGGCTACACATCAAGCTATACATTTCCAGTATAAGCTGACCTCGCATTGTACGGAAATCCTATACCATTGCGAGATCAGCATAAACTGGAAATGTATAGCTTGATGTGTAGCCGTGTGTACTAGCTAGTTTACCAGTAGATACCTACTTTTAGCACTAGCCTCTAGCACTAGCCTCTAGCACTAGCCTCTACGCTCACTAGCTTCCAGTACGGGCTTCTAATACTGGAAGACTACATAGCTTTAGACTATTTCAGTTTATTATTATCAATTTTTAGGTCCTTCCAGTATTGGTTTCTAATACTGGCTTCTAATACTGTCTTCTAATACTGGCTTCTAATACTGACTTCAAATACTGGTTTCTAATACTGGCTTCCAATACTGGCTTCTAATACTAGCTTCTAATAGTGGCTTCCAATACTGGCTTGCAATACTGGCTTCCAATACCAGCTTCTAATACTGGCTTCCAATACTGGCTTCCAATACTAGCTTGTAATACTGAAAGACAACATAGTTTTAGACGAGCTTCCAGTATGAATCACATAAATGGCTGTAATTTGAGACCTTTTAACTGTCAATGACTACACATGTAACATTTAGCTGTCTCCTAACTTGACAAGTATTTACCGAGTACCTAGTAAAGTAATATTACCTTCAATATGACCTCTAATACTTCTCAAGTAGGCATAAACGCCGGATGTGACGACTGCTCAACGGCTGACCCGATTTCGATGCGGTTGGCGTTAAGCAACGTGTTGGTTGTTGTGGCTACGATATCTCCTTTAGTAGTTAACTGAATTGATTTTAAATATCGGTGATTTGGTTAATGATAATCTAACATCACGCCTGCATTCCCCGAACGGGCTCAGCAGAACTGCCACATTTCACTAGGGGGTCAAAACGGCCACATTAGCAACTCCTATAAATGCATTTCATTTCCTGAATATCCAGCTGTCATTAGCAATACCTCTAATTTGACACAAAAGCAATTCATAATTTGTGGATCATCTTTCGAATCTCCATAGAAAACTGTCACATAGATTAATTATTTCGTAATAAGAATCAGCACGCAGATCATATTATGAATTGTCAGTTTGTGACACACAATGATTCATAATATTTTTACAAGCTTTATATTAGCTTGCTCTGTTCATATGTCTTTCCGGTTACTAATATTGTACTCCATTTTTCAAGCACTTCCTGGAATGCGATTAAGTTGAAACTTGGTATACATATGTATTGTAGTACATTTTGAAAATTTGATATCATGAACCTGGCCTGATGATGGAGCCGGAAGTTGGCCATAGGATCTCCTCAATCAAACCAGATAGCACAATCGTGTTTGGACTCATTGGTTACGTTTGGCACTGGGTGGTGTTCAAGGTCTGATGATGGAGCCGGAAAGCCTCAAGCTTTTAAGAAAATATTATAGTTCTATGTTTCATAATCAGCCTATAATGTTCCCACTGCTGGGACACAGGCCTCCTCTCTATGAGAGGGAGTGGGCCGTAATCCACCACGCGGGCCCAGTGCGGGTTGGTAGATGTCACATGTCTTCGAATTTTTGGTTCTAAGACATGCCGGTTTCCTCACGATGTTTTCCTTCACCGTTTTGAGAGCAGTGGTGATGAAATTATTTACACAAAGTAAAGCGCCTATCGGGGTTCGAACCTACGACCTACAACTCGTAAGTCGCGGCCGTTACCACTGGGCCACCACTGCTCTAGTAGTAGTTCTATGTTTACGTTAGTTTTATTTAGTACTTTTTAGTTCATTAAAAGCTTGTTTTTAAATAGATTTTTTACTTTTATTTTATTCTATTATGATTCTGCCAAAGTGGTTGTTTTAAGCCCCCAGAATCCCAGACAATCCCAGATAAGTTTAAGTCTAGTCCACTGCTGTGTAAATATACCGAAGACAAAGTCTATTAGATTCTATTTTTTTAAATTATATAGCAAGCAAAGCCGATGTCGACTATTCTGCCAATGGAAGACAAAGTCAATATGACAGCAGCAAATATTGACAGATGACAGGTGCCACTCAAACGCCCAAGCATATCGTTGGGGCAACCATGGATGATGGCGTTTGAGTGCCTAGTAACATACTTAGCTATTTCCTTGATAAGTGCATCATTTTCTAAGATGACAAGTAAGTTTCTGAGTCCGTCATCAACACTGTTGTTGGATTCCCCACAATTAAGTCAATGATATAAAAAAACTATCAACTAGCAACCGTGTATCAATTAAAAATAATTGGCGTTTCACACTTGATGACAAGATTTTTTATGAGTGTTATAAATATTACCTATAAATAAACAAGGTGGGAACTACTATACAACAATAAATATAATTGCGTAAGTATAAGATCTAATGGCAGTTCCAGTCTGTTTACAACAGTTAAAACAACACTATACTAGTCAAAGATCGGCAAAATCCATAGTCGACCCATCACTACTATAAAAAAAAACTCGAAATGCAACATAACACTTAAAATTTCTAAAAAAAACGATAAATTCACGCCGCTTGTGGCACTTTTGTGTCTCATTCAGTTTCCTAGAAAGTTTTAACCGACAGGCGACAGGATATAAGCGACAATCTGTCAATTTTGACGGGCAGGCGTCGCCTTAAGTAATTGTCAAAGTAGAGTCTGTTTGACAAATTCTCAACTTCAAATTCTGAAACTGTATAGTTCAAACTTAACTAAATTAATATAACTAACTAATTGAGTTGTTAAAATTAACTAGAACAGCGCATGACGCCCTCGATTATAATAAAATATGTCGTTTGACCACTTTTCACTTTTATAGTTCTGTGGGGAAATTAGAACATAGTTTTTTTTTTTGTAGTCTGGCTATTATTGACCTTTAGTTCACACATATTATGTCATAAAAGTGAAGGTTTTTATTGAAATAATGTCTTACATCTATAACTACAGGGTGTATCAAAAAGGTGTGGCACAGATTTTTAATTTTTAATTCTTTTTACCTATTGTAATTGTATTCTCGGTGCATCGTCTTCACATGTAATTATATAATTGATGTATACCAAATATTGTAAAACATTTTTAAAAGAGTAACGGTTGAGTTTCTTGCCCATTCTTCTCCATACGAAAACTACCTTTTGGAAGGGGCAACTAGAATCAGTTCTATTTCTATTTCTATGTATTTGACGTTCAAAAGTGCCTTTAATGTGCCTACTTGAAATAAATTATTTGACTTTGACTTTGACTTAGATTATTATCAGGGAGCTTATAACGGTCACATTAGCAATTCCCCTAAAAGCAATTCATTTCCTGAATTTCCAGCTGTCATTAGCAATTCCTCTAATTTGACACAAAAGCAATTGATAATGTGTGGTCTTACGAATCTCCACAGAAAACTGTCAAACAGATGAATAATTATTTCGTAATATATAGAATCGCACGCAGATCATATAAGTAATGAATTGTCGTTTTGTGACATTTTACGATGATTCATAATAAATGTTCCTATTATGATTCTGCCAAAGTGGCTGTTTTAACCCTACTGCTGTCCGCTACAAGAGTTCAATAGCTTCTTGACCCAAATGTATGGAATAGCTTATTATTTTTTATCGCTTACGATATGATCCCGTTGAGAAAGCTTTTCACTTTGATGGTCTGCACCACACCTTACTGGAACACTCTGTATACATAATTATAAATTAAAGTCACTTTCGGTAAAACGGAACCCTATTCCTAAGACTCCGCTGTCTATCTGTCTGTCCGTCTGTCACCAGGCTGTATCTCATGAACCGTGATAGTTAGACAGTTGAAATTTTCACACATGATGTATTTCTGTTGCCACTATAACAACAAATACTAAAAAACATAATAAAATATATATTTAAGGGGGCTCCCATACAACAAACGTGATTTTTTTTGCCGTTTTTATAGATAATGGTACGGAACCCTTCGTGCGCGAGTCCGGCTCGCACTTGGCAGGTTTTATTTCTACGGCGCCGTGTACAAAGGGCGTTAATTTATTCTTGTTCAGACTTAACTATACAACAATTAACTGTAATTAATCGTTTAAACCGAGGTGGTCTAGTTACGATCAAGAATTATATGTCCTTAGATAAGCTACTAATAGTTAATAGTTTAATTTAACTTTGACCCCAAGTGAAGGTAAACCAGAATCAACGTTTTAACGGTTATATAATAGTGATACGATCTGATTGATATCTTACCGGTTAGATAATATTGTGATGTTTGATCCAATGGATCGAATTATTTTAATACTAGCTGCGTCTCGCGGTTTCGATCTCGATCCCGTGCGAATATCGGGATAAAAAGTATCCTATGTATTAATCCAGGTTATAAACTATCTGTTTGCCAAATTTCATCCAAATCCATTCAGTAGTTTTTACGTGAAAGAGTAACAAACATCCATCCATCCATACTTACAAACTTTATTATAAGTTAGATATTAGTTAGATTATACAATGACATGAATATTTACTTTGTAAAGTATTCAATCTGCCTAGCCTTTTCCCAACTATGTTGGGGCCGGCTTCCCGTCTAACCGGATGCAGGTGAATACCAGTATTTTACATGGAGCTGCCTATCTGACCTCCACAACCCAGTAGCTGGGCAATACGATACCCCTTGGTAAGGCTGGTTGTCAGACTTTCGGGCTTCTGACGAGTCGTAACGACTGTCAAAGATCTACGAATGACACCCGGGACCATCGGCTTAACGTGCTTTCCGAGGCACGGAGGAGACTCGGTATGTAAAGATGGTCACCCATCTACAGACCAACCCCGGCAAGCGTAGCTTAACCTGATGGATCGACCCGTTTGGCTGTTATTAGGTACTTAGCCACGAGCTCTATTATATTATTTGAATTATTGTGAATGTGAAGACTATGTCATTGTCTTTTTTTTATTAATTTGTTTTAATAATTCTGGCAGTTTGAGTAATTTATGCAGCCTACCCAAATGTCCTTTCTATGGTATTGTTCGTCAAATCGTTGAGCTCCTTAAATTCTGAGTTGAGCTCCACGATTATTAACAAATGCGTGCACTGACTGGACAGGTCCCAAAATCTGTGTGATTCTTTCTTCAATAGACCATTTCAGACACCAATCTACATGGTCTTCACAATGATCTGACCAAGATTATGTCTGGACATTAAAAGAGAATGTGACCTCTGAGTTTGTTTCGGCCTTTCCTCTCAGAGTAGTCAGATAGGAAACGCCGTTAAAAATATGATCGACGTGTAAAATTGTTTGTACAAGCCATTTATCAAATCATTTATCAATAAATAAATCATTAACTATGCATAACTACTCGTAATATATCATTCGATGTGGTTCTCGGTTGAGAATAAGGCATCCAACTTTTTTTTGGTTTTAAAAGTAGTACTTCGCTTTCTCTTCTCCAATCTAGTATTATTATACAGTACTATATTCCAGTACCATCTTAAATTACCATCTTCCAGTACTACCTTCCAGTACTACCTTCCAGTACTACCTTCCAGTACTACCTTCCAGTACTACCTTCCAGTACTACCTTCCAGTACTATCTTCCAGTACTATCTTCCAGTACTATCTTCCAGTACTACTAGCCACTAGTACCTAATCGGTAATTTTGCATTTCCAAGATGCTTCTCTGCTTATCCAGTTACGAGAGTGTAAAGATAAGTTATAAGATAACAAGAGATAACAATCTACACGTTTCTTTTTCCGTAATTATGTTGCGAGCATTGTTGAGTGTGAAGGCTCCCGCAGACAGGTGCGACACGACACTGGTAGAACAATTTCTATGAAAACTTCTACCAGAATCGCGTCGCACCGTAGCGTTGCGCCTGTCTGCGGGAGTATTTATTCAAAACTACAAATAAATGAAAGATAAAAATATACTTTTTTCATTGTCATTATAATGTATGTAACATAACATAACACGGCTCACGGCTGTAATCCCTGAAGGGTTAGGCAAAGGTATCATCGGTCATTCGGTCCACCTTTTGGGGGGCCTTCTAACGCTACGTCTGGTACGCGGTCGCCACTCCAGAAAATTTCAGCCCCATCGGCCATCTGTTCTGCGAGCAATGTGCCCTGCCCACTGCCACTTAAGAGGAAATAGGGTGGGTCTTTTTCTCCATACAAAAAGTCATAATTCGAGGTTCGGCTCTCGTCTATTTCCTCCTCCAATATTGGACCAATTTGAAAGATATTTTATAGATTGAATAAGAAGGATATTTACTGTGCCCGTATTTTTTTCTTTTTTCATGAATAGTTGTAAAATTTGTACAATAGGCCTCTGATGACAGCGGTCTAAACAGGCAATTTTGAGCATTTTCTGAGGGTTCTAGTTCTACAGATACTGTATCATCAAAACGGAAACTTAGGGGCATAGAACTAGTTGATATTTATTTTACTGTAAAAAATCATTGCTCTAAGATCATAAACCACAGAGAAAACAGGCGAGAGCGTTTGTATGGAGAGGGGACCGACCCTATTTCCTCTTAAGCGAAAGCGTTAGGGTAGCCCGCGAAACTCAATTTTCTTACGTTTTTTGCAATTTGCAGGTCAGTATCAGGTTGTATGTTGACCTAAATACGATTCGCAACCATATCAAATGTTTATTATAGAAATGTATAATCTTAAAAAATCATCAATACAACTCTCTAAGTTCATGTAATCCTATTGAATGACTATTTCATGAAATCATGAGACTCGCTCGCACCATACTACGCGCGGCCTGAGTGAGAGCGCGACGGAGTGGGGTGCTGGCGGCTTCAAGTCTCGAATAGTTTAGGTAATTGCTTTTTACGGTGAAAATAAAAGTAATAAAAAAAAATAAGACCTGCTTTATAGTTAGTTCAGTTATTATGCAAAGTTTCATGATCTAATTTGAAGTATTTTTTGAATACCAGCGGTTTGAAGTTCGTTTTAGAGGTAACTTTGGTTTTTTTTTCTATAGGGAAAATTTTATACATATAATCGTGTTTTCGCCAAACATAGGACCTAGCATCAATCCTCAACTTTAACATACATGTATTTCAAAATTAATGCTGCAGTATTTTCGGCATAACGGAGGATAAGCAATTTGAGGTAGGGTTACAGCCTTAAGTTTTGAAGCATTAGAAGCCGTCACACCCATAAATATTATGTCTCTTTTCTTACATTTACCTACAGCGTGGAAATTCATAATAATTATCGTATTTTGCGGCTTAAAGCGGCGGTGATGTTAATTCGAAGTATTACAGAACGAAGCCGACTCACAAGTGGCATGCATTAACTATTTGCGTGTTCAGTCATTAGCAGTTTTACGTTACAAGCTATTAGCGGACAATGCTTCAAAAACGGTGAAACAAAACATCGTGGGGCACCAGGCATGCTTGAGAGATAATTCTCGATGGCATGTGAAGCCAAGTCAGAGGCCAATGGGCGGGATAAAAACGTGACACCAGGTTAATCATTAACTACACGAAAATTCAATGAAAGAAGCGGCAAATAAGATCCAGTTTTACTGGGTAGTGGTGGCCCAGTGGGAACGGAACAGGAATAATAAGCCTATAATGTTCCCACTGCTGGGACACAGGCCTCCTCTCTGTGAGAGGGAGTGGGCTGTAATTCACCACGCGGGCCCAGTGCGGGTTGGTAGATGTCTCATGTCTTCATATATTTGGTTCTAAGACATGCCGCTTTCCTCACGATGTTTTCCTTCACCGTTTAATCAACATATTAAAATAAAATACATAATAACAACGAAACACAACAAGCAAAACATTATCAATTGAGTACACATTTATATAATGAATGGAAATAAAGATAAAAGGTAATACATAGTCAAAATTAAATAAATATCAATGTCAAATAACTTACCATTTGTCATTAAAGAATTCGTCAATAGTGTAATAACATTTTTCCAATAATAGATGTCTTAATTTATTTTTAAATTGAATAATATTCAAGTCCTTAATTCCATTTGGTAATTTATTAAATCTTTTTGGGATCAATAAGGAACTAATGAACTTATTACACAAATATAATTACTAATGTTACTGTCATCTCTTGTGACTTGCACCATTGACCAATGTTACGAAAATCGGATGGTAGTGTGTTGTAAGGAAAAATTGCACAAATCGTACGAGTAATATTTCATTTTATGCGAGGTTAACAGGACTATAATGTAATCATAACACCCTGAAATGGGACAGGCAGAGAGATAAGTAATCCAGCCTTTTTTTTAAATCATCGAATGACTTCTCCCGCTCTGGACGTGTCAGATTTTACTGACTAAAACCCACCCGTGTTCCTTCAGTTGTCTGTTGCCAAGGGTCCCGGTATCCCTTTCGGACTTTCCCGCAACCCTGGCAGGCATCGGTTCTAGCGGACCCCGCCAATTGTGCTGACATCTCTTTGAGGCGCGCGTGGAACACAAAGCGCCGTCGACCCGGGCCTGGTCCTTATCGGACGGCAAATCATCCAGCCTAAGTTTGCGATCATCTTTTGGGAGTTTTCAGTTACCAGTCTAACCGGATGCAGCTGAATACCAGTATTTTACATGGAGCGTTTGCCTATTTGACTTCCACAACCTAGAAGTTGGGTATTATACGGAGTAAAGTAGGCTACATTCATTCTCGAAAAAGAATTAGGGTCTACGTGGGAGAAGCCGCTGGTAGAAGCTAATTTCATACATAAATGTATGAAAAATGAGATATATATTTCTATGTAACCCTGACTGGCTATATAATATGTCGTATACCGCGGCATGGGTCCCGGATATCATTTGTAGATCTTTGACAGTCGTTACGGGTCGTCAGAAGCCCGAAAGTCCGGCAACCAGTCTTACCAACGGGTACCGTTTTACCCAGTAACTGGGTTGTGGAGGTCAGATAGGCAGTCGCTCTGTGTAAAATACTGGAATTCAGTTGCATTTGGCTAGACTAGAAGTTCACCCTAACATAATTGGGAAAAGGCTAGGCAGATGATATAATATATGAAATAAAGATATACAACTTTTTTTATTGTTTATGCTAAACCCGAAAAGGGGTCATTGTGCTCATCATTTTGAACAACTTTTTCCCTGGGACCAACCTTGAAATCGCGAAAAAAAAATTAGCTGAGCCATACATTTGTGTTCACGTAAATCGACAAAATGTATGGAAAGGCAGATTTTTTTTTCGCGATGGAATAAGTTGTTCAAAATGATGAGTACAATGACCCCTTTTCGGGTATAGCATAAAAAAAAAAATAATGTTGTAGGTATAGAACAGCTGCAATCATAATATAAATTGAAATTACAACATGAAACTTGAAGTTAAAAATAGCCCGCCAAATGCCACCCATCTATTTCCCAACCTCGGTCATCACCGCTTAACTTTCCAAATTGTATTAATAAATAGTCATTTTATTAAGTTAACCTCGGAAATAATTCGGAACTACATGCAAGGCCACCCATCTTGTTTTTGACCGCAGATTATGTTGTTTAACTTGGGTTTGTCATGTGTTTATATGTTAGTCATATTTTTTTTTTTCTTCACTAAGTCCTCTAGAGGGCGCCATATTGTAATGTGGCGTCACGTAGCCTCTAACCAGCGGACGACCAAGACGCTTCCAACGATATCTCATTTGTTAAATTATGATGAGTATGTAGTTTAGAAGATACGAAGGACCACATGAATATACATAAAATCACAAAAATCATTCCCACTATTTTTGGGACGAGCCAAAAATTTCCGACAAATACAGGACGAGTCTAAAAATTATGTGGAAAAAACAGCTTTAAATTATTATTATCCACTATTTCATTCTATTTAATGTACACGTTGGGTTAAATACAGGGTGTTAGGATAAACACCGTTATCCTTGAAACCAGTGGTTTGGTTTCATTTATAGATCTTAAAATATATGGAAAAAAACAACTTTTTTTTAAAGAAATTCTGAGTAGGTACATTTTACCACAAGAATATTTCACTCTTACGCAAGGGCAACGAACTTGCGTCTCAACACGGGTGGGGCCGCGGGAAGTGACCTGAGAGGCCGCGAACGCGACTCCTCCCTCAGTCAGTCAGTCTCTCGGGCGCGTATCTATGAATTTGCGGACGTTGTCGGATAGAAACATTTAAAAATCTCTTAATGAAAATAAGGTTTTTTTTGGTTACTGGGTCATTTATTTATATATTTAAGTCAACTACCCATGGTTTGAGTGACAACGGTGTTTACCCTTACACGCTGTATACTTAGATATCTATGCAAAAAAATAAAAGTTTTCGTGTTTTATAAGTTTAGAAAATATAGTTAATTGATTGACTTCAGGCGTGACTTTGCGGAAATCCATTATAAAATACAATAGACGCTGATATATTTAGTAACCTATTCCGCTTGACTATTCTTCAAGAGTCATAAAAACCCTGGACGCAAAGTCTAGTCTGAAGAATAGTCAAAAAGAAAATTTAGATTTTTCCTCAAGAATATTTCACCCTACACGCAAGGGCAACGAACTTGCGTCTCAACACGGCAGCCGGCGGTCGGCGTGGGCGGGCGGGAGGCGCGGGACGTTACATGACCGGCCGTCAGCTGTTTCGCAGCTCTCTTGTACGCGTATCCATGAGTATCGGGACATTTACTTTTTAAAATCTTTTAATGAAAATAAGGTTTTTTTTTTGTTGTTACTGGGTCATTTATTTTTATATTTATGTCAACTACCCATGGTTTGAGTGGCAACGGTGTTTACCCTTGCATACTGTATATCAGCGTCTATTGTATTTTAGAAAACATATCTAAAAAAAAATGTATAAAATTATAAATATTAAAGATACATACCACAACTCAATTTCTTCTGCTGAGAGATGAGCATACTGAGCGGCACTCTTCTGTCAGGGGTCGGCGTTAAACCGAACAGCCGGTTCCGGGCCGTCTGGCCCACCGTGAGCCGCGTCATGCTCGTGTGTGGTCGGCAGTGGTCGGTAGTGATCGGTAATGGACGAACGGGGAGTCGTGCTACATGTGTGGTATAATTCTGCAAAGAAAAAAAGTTTTTTTTTAATACAGGGTGTTTTTTTTAGGAGCAGATATTTAAATTAAACACATAAGTTAAAAAAAAACATAAGATACTTTACAATATTTTTATTTTACTTTTGTCAACGACAATTTGGTTTTATGTGAATAGGCACACAATTGAAAAATATAGTGACAAATTATCATCTGGTTTATTTATAATTTTAAAATTTTGATTTTTTAAATTAAAAAAAACCGGCCAAGTGGGAGTTGGACTCGCACAAAATGGTTCTGTACCGATTACTGACAAATGCGTGCACTGACTGGACACTTGGACAGGTCCACTTAAATCTGTGAGATTCTTTCCTCAAAAGACCATTTCAAACAATATTTTACATGGTCCTCACATGATCTGACCAAGATTATGTCTAGACTTTAAATGAGACTGTGACCTCTGAGTATGTTTCGCCATTTCTTCTCAGGTCAGATAGGAAATGTCGATTCCATATAGGTTTTTTTTTTAATGTGTCGTACAACTAACATTTTAATTTCTTTTATACCTACATAGTTTTTATGCTAATCGTCTTAAAGGAATTAACATATTTAATATCTTGAATAACTTGTTTATTTTGAATATAATTTAGTATTAATAAGTGTGATATAAACAAAACATTTCAATTGTTGTGACCTACTTACGAGTCTTGTCAGTAAAAACAATGCATTTTTTTTTCGTAACCTAAATTCTATATTTTTATGTTCGAACGATGCCAAACGGAACCCTACTACTAAGCCTTTGCTGTTTGTCCGTCTGTCTAGACAGTAGGTAGACAGTTGAAATTTTCATGGATTGTGTATTTCTATTGCCGCTAAATCAACAAATAATAAAAATAAAATACAGGAAACGTGTTTTTTCGGCGTTTTTTGCTAAGTATTGTACAGTGGCACGGAACCCGGGTGTATCGTGTCGGAGTTCCGTAATTTCGAATTAAAATCTTGTCGTAGTTCCGTTTTTCGAAGTTCAGTTTTGAAAGTCGTGCGGTCTCGCACTCGGCTGATTTTTATTTCTTTGTAGAATCTATTTTTATTCATAAAAGTTATTTACTTTTTACCTTTTACTTTAGTTCCAAAACAGTTTCCTCTTTTTACAGTTCCTTTTTCTGTTTATTTGGTAAAATTATTTTCGCTGCAATGAATGAGTAGACTATGTAATGATTGCATCAGACATTCAGTTACGTAAATACAACTCAAAGAGAGTTATGTCCGCGGGCATTAGAGCGAGACAGAAAAGTGTTTGTAATCCAATAGTAAGTGTTAATGATCTTATTTTAAGAATAGCTACATATTTTAGCTTGTGAGAACTTCAAGACAAGCAACGGTTTTCTTCTTTGTATACAGGGTGTCCCTGGAAATATAAGTTCGCATTTTCACGTCTTTTTTCTCTTTCTAGCCATCACAAGTATCCATCGTTCTGCTAAGACCACGAGGAAAAAGGTAACTGAGCAGGCACAAGCGTGCTCCATCATCAACTGCATCCAATTCAGATCTATGATAACGAATCAAATCGATTAGTTATAAAAAAAACTTTTCCAAAAAAAGTTTTCGTTTTTTGCTACCGACTTCTGAAATTAAAGTTATTTTTCACTTTACATAGTGTTTTTTTTTAAAGTCAGTTTTCTTTACAGACGAACACAGAACCTCCTCCTTTTTGGAAGTCGGTTAAAAATAAATCATTGCCAGTGTAAATTAATATCATTTGATATGACTTCAATTAGAATTCAACATTAATAAAATAATGACATGTTGACAGTCGAGACAAATTGTAAATTATATACAGAGAATGGCTCAAGGCAGATGTGAGGGCTGAATTCCTTTTACGCTGATGTCGGTCGCGTAGCAACGTAGTGCGCGCCGCGGACGCAAGCGTCGCAGTATCCTACTCTTCTGTCTAGCCTTTTCCCGACTATGTTGGGGTCGGCTTCCAGTCTAACCGGATGCAGCTGAATACCAGTATTTTACATGGAGCGACTGGCTATCTGACCTCCACAACCCAGTAACTGGGTATTACGATACCCTTTGGTTAGACTGGTTGTCAGACTTTCGTGCTTCTGACGACTCGTAACGACTGCCAAAGATCCACAAATGACAGCCGGGACCAACGGCTTAACGTGCTTTCCGAGGCACGGAGGAGTCTCGATATGTGAAAATGGTCACCCATCTACGGACCAACCCCGGCAAGCGTAGCTTAACCTGATGGATCGATCCGAGCGGCTGTTATTACTTAGCCACGAGCTCCTCGCAGTATCCTACTATCCTACTAATATTATAAATGTGAAAGTTTGTGTGTTTGGATGTTTGTTACTCAATCAGGCAAAAACGGCTGAATGGATTTGGATGAAATTTGGCAAACAGATAGCTTATAACCTGGATTAACACATAGGATACTTTTTATCCCGATATTCCCACGGGATCGAGACTTACGCGGGTGAAACCGCGGGGCGCAGCTAGTGGTGATATAAAGAACACAATGTACAGGCCCACGCGACCGCGACGTACGCGATCGACATCAGCGTAAGAGAAATTCAGGCTTGAATGGAAACGCCGGGAGGACATAAATATACCTATAAGGTGTTAAAAAATTCACTTTACAAACTTTAAGATGTGCTTTACACCATCGAACTGAATAACTATTATTATGGTACTATAACGCCTGAAGGGCATTAACTATATGTGTGTGTGAGGAGGGAATTCCAAAGAGGAGTAGGTTTTCCAAGGGTTTATTAATTATACGACACGTTTATACATCTTAAGGGTCCGGGCTGCTCTGCCCCTCACAACATAAAAAACACACCTGTCAACATTTAAATACCGACTGCTGGAGCGTTCGCAAGTCAAGGCTGCGGTTCTACCAGCCAGCCCAACGTGAGGTTGCATATCGCATAAAACCTCTACAGTACTCCTAAACTAATTTCAAAGTCGGTACGACTTTGAAATCGCGAAAACAAAAGCAACTGTCCCTTATAGAACAAAATCAAAATCAAAATCAAAATATTTTATTTCACATAAACCTACATGGGCACTTATGAAACGTCAGAAGCTAGGTGCACGGTTCCAATTGGTCGTTTCCTATGGAGAAGAGCCGGCAAGAAACTCCATGGTTACTCTTTTAAAAATAATTGGCTTTTACAATACTTTCAAATTACAGTGTTGGTAGGCATGGGAGGACAATGTAGGCCTTTCAACAAGTAAGTACCAGGTACTTAACAAAAATAGAAGATGTTCAATAAATCTACAGTCCAATAAGCCTACAACGTTCTCACATTCACAAATAGAAAATAATCTATCTAAAAGACTAATGATAATAAAATTAGAATTCAAATAAAAATAAAAACCTATTTAAACCAATTGAAGTGATTGCTATTACAACTGTAAAAAATTGAATAATTATAATCCTGTCCACAAAAGCCACTAAGAGTTGAAGAAAATAATCTATCTAAAAGACTAATGATAATAAAATTAGAATTCAAATAAAAATAAAAACCTATTTAAACCAATTGAAGTGATTGCTATTACAACTGTAAAAAATTGAATAATTATAATCCTGTCCACAAAAGCCACTAAGAGTTGAAATTAATTGCAGGTATATAATGTCAAATACAATGATTGTATGTCAAGGATGAATGTAAAGAAAATAAATATGGTAATTTGGGAGCAGTTAATAGACTCTTACATAAATATGCCGTTAATAAGGTACCAGGGAAGCCACATGTGCAGAAGGAATTATTGCCAAACTTCCTTGTCTTCAACGAACGGTTTGTGATGAGGCCCGCTAGGCATGGCGGGCTGATACCAGACGGGGTTGCGGCGCATGTAACAAATACTCGTATCTCCCGGGCCCCCGACTCATGGTAGAAGTAGGAACAGTGGGGTTTTAGTCAGTAGGAGTCCGACATAACATCCATGAGGATTTCCCCACGGAAAAAAAAAAGTTAGGCAATCATCATAATAATATGCCTGGCCTTTCCTTCGCTCACACAACAATTGGTAAATGATAAATGATTTTATTTCTTTAAGTAGGTTTGTACAAACATTTTACACGTCAATCACATTTTTAAAGCTAGATCAGGTCGGCGTTTCCTATCTGACTACTCTGAGAAGAAATGCCGAAACAAACACAGAGGTCACAGTCTCTTTTAAACTCCAGACATAATCTTAGTCAGATTGAGAATTGGTGTCTAAAACAAAAGGGCGATTAACGATTGTCAGGACATTAATCTGATTTAAATCTGTAGAGACCGAATTAACTGAAATCAGTTCTATCACTGAGCGATTGCCATAGTATTTAAAAAAAATTTAGATCGCATGTAAAGAAGACTAAGAAGAAAAAAATATCGACCACGTGCGAGTCGCACACGAAGGGTTCCCTTCCGTATTAAGATCGAGAAAAAAATAACGAAAAAACGTTTCGTGTATAAAAAAATAAGCTAGATGAAGTCATTTCCTATCTGACTATGCCTGAGTAAATATAAAGAAACAAACTCAGGCGTCTCCTGCCAGGGTTGCGGGAAAGTCCGAAAGGGATACCGGGACCCTTGGCAACAGGCAACTGAAGGAACACGGGTGGGTTTTAGTCAGTAAAAGAGCGGGAGAGCGTGTCAGACTTTTACTGACTAAAACCCACCCGTGTTCCTTCAGTTACCTATTGCCAAGGTCCCGGTATACCTTTCGGACTTTCCCGCAACCCTGCCAGGCATCGGTCCTAGCGGACCCCGCCAATTGCTGACTTCTCTTTGAGGCGCGCGTGGAACACAACGCGCCGTCAACCCGGGCCTGGTCCTTATCGGACGGCAAATCATCCAGCCTAAGTTTGCGATCATCTTTTGGGAGTTTTCAGTTTCCAGTCTAACCGGATGCAGCTGAATACCAGTATTTTACAAGTCATTTGATGATTTCCCAAACGCAAAAAAAAGGGGTCAAGTGTTTTTTAAAGTCTTGGTCAGATCATGTGAATCACTGTGGAGGTTATTAACATAGTATTTTTTTATTATTAAACAATACGAAAACTCCAAAAATCACAATACAAGCTCATAAAACATTCAACATTATATAAACCATCAAATAATTGTAAAAACCGTTATGAGTATGTTCAAATATGGAACGCGGGGACAGCCAATCACAGGCCCGCGTCGATCCTTGACCACAATGCGCGCACGCAATAATGCTCAAATACGTTGCGTAGGCTATGTTTATGTCTGTATGAATTTACTGCCATTATTTTTGAGCTAAACATAAGCTGAAAAATGGTGTGGCTCCTTCAGAAAGAGTTGTCACAAAACAACGCTGGTACTTCTAAAAGATGTCGGCAGAAGTGACTATCAAAATGTAAAACAACTACTTACTGACATAAAATAAAAAAAACAAACTGCCTAGCCTTTTCCCAACTATGTTGGGGTCGGCTTCCAGTCTAACCAGCTGAATACCAGTATTTTACGTGGAGCGACTGCCTATCTGACCTCCACAACCCAGTAAGTGGGTAATACGATACCCCTTGGTAAGACTGGTTGTCAGATTTTCGGGCTTCTGACGACCCGTAACGACTGTCAAAGATCCAAGAATGACAGCCGGGACCAACGGCTAACGTGCTTTCCGAGGCACGGAGGAGTCTCGGTATGTAAAGATGGTCACCCATCCACCGACCAACCCCGGCAAGCGTAGCTTAACCTGATGGATCGTCGCGTGCGGCTGTTATTACTTAGCCACTTATACAACTACTTACTTACTTAAAATACTTAATATTTTGTACCCAATATTGGTCTCTGCATAGAACTACAAATCATGGCCGTCTCAGGAAAAAATAACAATGAAAAACTTCTCATTAACAGAATCGATTTGAATCGATTGCTGTAATCGCAATTACTGATATATCGATTAGAATAGTAATAAATGTTATTGGTAATTATGTTGAAGGAAGTTTCACAAGAAGCCCTTGGTTTTTTCTTACAGCCTATTGAAATACAGGAATTAAGTCATCCTTTTCCTAAGTCTCATTTCTGCCTCGTTGGTCAGCGCTACTGCTGAGCATAAGCATGGTTCGATTCCCTAGTCCTGCAGCCGTCGGCAGTCGCCGGTATACCTTTCGGACTTTCCCGCAACCCTGCCAGGCATCGGTCCTAACGGACCCCGCCAATTGCTGACATCTCTTTGAGGCGCGCGTGGAACACAACGCGGCGTCGACCCGGGCCTGGTCCTTATCGGACGGCAAATCATCCAGCCTAAGTTTGCGATCACGCCGACCGACGGCTGCAGTTGGACGCCTCGACGTCTAATGCGGTTTAGCGTGCTTTCCGAGGCTCGGAGGACTCTTGGTGAGTAATGGATGGTCGCCATCCACGGAACGACCTAGGAAAATGTATCCAAGGCCTGAATTCCTCTTTCGCTGATCGCGTACAGTCGGTCACGTACGCGCAGCAACGTAGTACGCGCCACGGATGTCAGTGTCGCTAGAACACAATGTTTATAGGGTGTTAGGGTAAACACCGTTATCCTTGAAACCAGTGGTTTGGTGTCACAAAAGAACTCAAAATCAATGGAAAATAACAAGTTTTTTTTTTAATTACCATTTATCTTAAGAGTATTTTACCCTTTCACCCTATGACCCCTGCAGTGCGATTCTGTAAACCTCACGCTAAACTTCGCATCTGATTCCGCCGTGAGTTTCTTGATTGGTATTCTATAAAACTCGGTTGATACACTAGCGCTATCCTTGCGAGCGTGTCAGCGAGCTGAACTAAATTGACCGTGAGATTTTGACAGTGAAAGTATGAGATGACGTAGGAAGTGGGATTCAGTAAAGTCACTTCGACGCTCACTTCGAACTTGAACCCGATTCAAAGTGTCAAATAAAACCCCCGTCACTTCGACGCTCACTTCGCACTTGAACCCGATTCAAAGTGTCAAATAGAGATGGGTAGCACATCTTTTTAAAATGAGGATCCTAGGTGGCACTCTTTTTGCAAAGTTTGCTAGCACACTGTGCTGTGAATGAGGTGAGGTTGCGGTGGCATGTGAGCACGAACGTGTTGTGAGTGAGTCAGTGAGTCGTGTGGTGTGTAGTGAGTAGTGACGACAACGCGATACGTAGAGTAGGCACAAGACTAAATAAGAAGCAGACTGTAAGCTGACCGGACGCGAGCGCGAACCCTCCCTCAGTCAGTCAGCTGTTTCGCTAGCGAGCAGTTGTCGGATAGAGACTTTGTAAAATCTTTTCATGAAAATTACTTTTTTTTCTTGTTGTGACTCGGTTATTTATTTATATATTTAAGTGGTGACCGGACGCGAGCGCGAACCCTCCCTCAGTCAGTCAGCTGTTTCGCTAGCGAGCAGTTGTCGGATAGAGACTTTGTAAAATCCTTTCATGAAAATTACTTTTTTTTCTTGTTGTGACTCGGTTATTTATTTTTATATTTAAGTCATGGTTTGAGTTTTGAGTGACAACGGTGTTTACCCTTACACCCTGTGTATATATGCACGCGACGACATCAGAGTAGATGAATTCAGGTCTAAACCTTGATCCACCCGTACACTTGATCGACACCTAGCTGAAAGGTTAATATTTTTACCACGAAATGAGCTAGTCACATATCTGAGGGGCTCATGGTTACCACAATCAGTTCGTAAATGGCTGACTAATCCATTAAATATCGAGACTGTGCCTCGGAAAGGACCTTAAGCCGTTGGTCCCGGCTGTCATACGTAGATCTTTGACAGTCGTTAGAAGCCCAAAAGTCTAACAACCAGTCTTGTCCAGGGATATCGTATCACCCAGTTACTGGGTTTTGGAGGTCAGATAGGCAGTCGCTCCATGTAAAATACTGGTATTCAGCTGCATGCGGTTAGACTGGAAGCCGACCTTAAGATAAAGGCTAGGCAGATGATGACGAGAGATGAATAAAAACTCTTTTTTAACACCGTTATCTTACCATAGCCCTTGTTAATATTTTTATAGTAAATATGACCTACATAGCTGCTCACCTCGTTGCCTATAGAGCGTGAAGTTAGGTCGAATTTAATAAGTAGGGCCAGAGACCACGGTGGCACAATTAGATACGAAACTATAGTTGGCTGGCTAAGAATATTAGTTAACGAGTTTCCATATAATTACCCGACTACGGCGAAGAAAAAGGAGGGTTATGATTTTGACCGGTATGTATGTATGTATGTATGTATGTTTGTTCATCTGTTCCCTCCTATCTTCCAAACCACTTATCACAATTTGACAAATGAGGTATCGTTAGAAGCGTCGTGATTGTCCGCTGGTTATAGGCTATGTGAAGTCACATTAAATTAAAAATGGCGCCCTCTAGAGGACATAAAGTGAGGAACTTAAAAAAAAAAATGGTTTAATCGTACCATGTTGGGTATCAAATGAAAGGGCTTAATGAGCACATTTCAAAAATATATATTATAACCCCAAAAGAATTTAAAAAAAAAACAAGTAATAAAAACTAAAACCCAACTACGACTTAAAAGGTATAAACAAGACACCACAGACAGACAAATAAAAAATCCGGAGTCACACGTAATCTGTTCGATTTATGCCCTAACACGTGTGACTCCGGATTTTTAATTTGTCTGTCTGTGGTGTCTTGTTTATACCTTTTAAGTCGTAGTTGGGTTTTAGTTTTTATTAAGTACTTGTTTTTTTTATGTATGAGTTCAGTGAGTGGTGGCCCAGTGGTAACAACCCCAACTTACGAATACGGTCGTGGGTTCAAATCCAGCCAGGCGCTTTACTTTGTGTAAATTATTTCATCATCACTGCTCTCAAAACGGTGAAGGAAAACATCGAGAGGAAATCGGCATGTGTTAGAACCGAAAAAATCGAAGACATTATGACATCTACCAACCCGCACTAGGCCCGCGTGGTGGATTACAGCCCACTCCCTCTTGAAGAGAGGAGGCCTGTGTCCCAGCAGTGGGGGCTTATGAATACTGATATTTTAATAAGCGTTTCTTTTGAAGGTTTTAGACTCTCTCGTGGTCTAGTGGTCGCAAGCTCTGCTACTGAGCCAAGGGTCCAGCTATGATTTCGTAACCGATTAAAACTAATCTGAGGCCCTAGACAAAGTGACATTCAATCAGCGATAACGATGATGGAAAATGCAAAAATGTATAGGACTGACATAAGCTATCGAAAAGCTTATGTCAATCCTGTTGAAAGTCGTTGTAGAAATACGAAACGCTTTCGAAGCGATTGTCATTTGTTTAGGCCCTCAGTTTAATTTTGACAGTTGAATAACATTTATTGCGTTATTTTACGTTGTTGAGCATATTTTTATGAAGCAATAGATTAGCATTCTGTTTCAAAACGATTCAGATTGTGATTGATCGTGTGTTACCTACGCAATTAGGGTGCTGGTTTCAATTAGGGTGCTGGTTTCAATTAGGGTGCTGGTTTCAATTAGGGTACTGGTTTCATTCCCGGGTCGGGTAAAGTGTTACTCGGTTTTTCCATTTGAAACTTTCAGTAATTTAGTTACTTGTAATGTTAGTGCCATGTTAATTTGCAATAGTTTTCCGTCAGTAATTTCTCATTGGCAGCCCGGAGTCTGGATTTGTGCCCGGTTGATGGCAATAGGCTCGCCCCCTATTACATGGGACTTTAAAAGAGTGTCCATGGAGTTTCTTGCCCGTTCTTCTCCATAGGAACCTACTACGCTTTGGCATGGGCAACTAGCTTCATCTTTCTGACTGACCGACCCTTTGACAATTCAAAAGTGCCTGTAAAGGCAAGGCTACATACTGGGTCGATTTGTCGCGCGACGCGACGCCGCTGCATTGTTCACCGTGAAGTTTTCTCAGAAATTGTTTCGTTAAAATTCGCGTCGCGCGGCGAATCGCGCCAGTATGTAACAGCCTTAATTGGTTTATTTGAAACAAATGCTTTGTTTGACATAAATAGTTTGAGTTTGCCTAATTTTTCTTGAAAAAAGCATAATGTTATATTTCTTGTAACTTGTCTTGTCTTGCGAAATATTTATTTCAAATATTAGTGTCGTTTTACATAAAGTAGATATTTACTTTATGATGCAAAATCACTAAAAGTGTTGTTCAAGGGAAAATTTGCTCCAGTTTTGAAACACATGTTATAAATAAATATTTGAATAAGTACATATTTTTTTATTACGATTAGTGTATTTTTTTTGGGAGTAGACGGGCGGTTGAAACGCAGTTATGGGCGGTTGGAACGCTTGAAAGCGTAATGTTGTAAACAAAGTCCTCCGCCGCGTCTGTCTGTCTGTCTGTTCGCGCTTAACTCAAAACTACTGCACCGATTTTCATGCTGTTTTCACCAATAGATATTTGAGTGGTTCTCGACGAAGGTATATAATAACCAACATCGACGAGGGTGAAGCCGCGGGCATCAGCTTGTTTTAAATAGCTACGAAGCTATTGTAGTTAGAATACCTTTAATGGTATGCATTTTCTAGTTTTTTACACTTTTCCACTATCAAAGGCAATTAATACACAGCGGAATTACCTATTTAATGAAATACACAATGATCTCGAATCTAAAATCTAATAAACTCCCGAGAAACGCTTCAAAACCGCTCGTCTGCAACTAAATTAAAATTTACAAACTGCACAAAAACTAATTACTTACATGTTATTATAAATATACAACTCAACAGTAATTGGAGCATACATATAATTACTGTGCGAAAGTAATTTACGTACATTCTAATATATTAACCAAAAAAATAATAAAAATATTTATGTTATATAATTTGCTGAAAATTATACTTGAACCAACGCAACGTTTCATTTTGTTGATCATGTAAAAAATGTTTGTTTGAAATAAGTATCATCATATGCAAATGATGCAACAGTGTTGGCCCAGTGGTAACGCGCCCAACTTACGACCGACTTGATGGTCGTGGGTTCGAACCCGGCGCTTTGTGTAAATACCTAATTTCATCACCACTGCTCTCAAAAATGGTGAAGGAAAACATCGTGAGGAAACCGGCATGTCCTAGAACCAAAAATTCGAAGACATGTGACATCTACCAACCCGCACTGGGCCCGCGAAGATTACAGTAGATTACAGCCCACTTCATCTCGAAGAGAGGAGCCTGTGTCCCAGCAGTGGGAACATTATAGGCTGATTAAGCATGGAGCGGCTGCCTATCAGACTTCCACCACCCAGTTACTGGGTATGAGTACCATTCAACTTCAATACCATTTGGTAACTGGTTGTTAGACTTTCACGCTTTTGACTATCCGTAACGAGTGTCAATGATCTACCCTGCGATCTATGCTGTAGTAAACGCCGCGGCGTTTGTGGCTGTCACGTGTGGCCCGTGTGCGACGAGTCCATATAAAATGTATGAAAACTACAGGAAATATGCCGGTGGCGGCGTTTTGTGTTTGTGCCCGGTGACTCGTGTGCGGAGACCTTAAGGACAAAGGGGCACGAAGAGGGTTCTCGGCATATCTAATGGATGGTCACCAATCCACGGACCAATCTCGGCAAGCGTTGCTTAACCTTGAAGATCGACCCGTGCAGCTGTAATTATTTAGCCACGAGCTCCTCCTTCACATGACTTCCTTAAAGCAATAAAAAATAATGTCTATGTGCACACGCCTTAATAACAATATGGAAAAATGTCACATCCTCTCCTATAAACATCTCAAAATTGTCTCGTAATGAACTTACTTTTATTACTATTATAATAACATGTCTTATTACTTTATGGGATAGACGTAAAGGTCGTACCGTTCCTTTATTATTACTAAAATAAAATCAATCTGCCTAGCCTTTTCCCAACTGTGTTGGGGTCGGCTTACAGTCTCACCGGATACAGCTGAATACCAGTATTTTACATGGAGCGACTGCCTATCTGACCTACACAACCCAGTAACTGGGTAATACGATACCCCTTGGTAAGATTGTTTGTCAGACTTTCAGGCTTCTGACTCATCATTTCATCCACGGAACGACCTAGGAAAATGTATCCAAGGCCTGAATTCCTCTTTCGCTGATCGCGTACAGTCGGTCACGTACGCGCAGCAACGTAGTACGCGCCACGGATGTCAGTGTCGCTAGAACACAATGTTTATAGGGTGTTAGGGTAAACACCGTTATCCTTGAAACCAGTGGTTTGGTGTCACAAAAGAACTCAAAATCAATGGAAAATAACAAGTTTTTTTTTTAATTACCATTTATCTTAAGAGTATTTTACCCTTTCACCCTATGACCCCTGCAGTGCGATTCTGTAAACCTCACGCTAAACTTCGCATCTGATTCCGCCGTGAGTTTCTTGATTGGTATTCTATAAAACTCGGTTGATACACTAGCGCTATCCTTGCGAGCGTGTCAGCGAGCTGAACTAAATTGACCGTGAGATTTTGACAGTGAAAGTATGAGATGACGTAGGAAGTGGGATTCAGTAAAGTCACTTCGACGCTCACTTCGAACTTGAACCCGATTCAAAGTGTCAAATAAAACCCCCGTCACTTCGACGCTCACTTCGCACTTGAACCCGATTCAAAGTGTCAAATAGAGATGGGTAGCACATCTTTTTAAAATGAGGATCCTAGGTGGCACTCTTTTTGCAAAGTTTGCTAGCACACTGTGCTGTGAATGAGGTGAGGTTGCGGTGGCATGTGAGCACGAACGTGTTGTGAGTGAGTCAGTGAGTCGTGTGGTGTGTAGTGAGTAGTGACGACAACGCGATACGTAGAGTAGGCACAAGACTAAATAAGAAGCAGACTGTAAGCTGACCGGACGCGAGCGCGAACCCTCCCTCAGTCAGTCAGCTGTTTCGCTAGCGAGCAGTTGTCGGATAGAGACTTTGTAAAATCTTTTCATGAAAATTACTTTTTTTTCTTGTTGTGACTCGGTTATTTATTTATATATTTAAGTGGTGACCGGACGCGAGCGCGAACCCTCCCTCAGTCAGTCAGCTGTTTCGCTAGCGAGCAGTTGTCGGATAGAGACTTTGTAAAATCCTTTCATGAAAATTACTTTTTTTTCTTGTTGTGACTCGGTTATTTATTTTTATATTTAAGTCATGGTTTGAGTTTTGAGTGACAACGGTGTTTACCCTTACACCCTGTGTATATATGCACGCGACGACATCAGAGTAGATGAATTCAGGTCTAAACCTTGATCCACCCGTACACTTGATCGACACCTAGCTGAAAGGTTAATATTTTTACCACGAAATGAGCTAGTCACATATCTGAGGGGCTCATGGTTACCACAATCAGTTCGTAAATGGCTGACTAATCCATTAAATATCGAGACTGTGCCTCGGAAAGGACCTTAAGCCGTTGGTCCCGGCTGTCATACGTAGATCTTTGACAGTCGTTAGAAGCCCAAAAGTCTAACAACCAGTCTTGTCCAGGGATATCGTATCACCCAGTTACTGGGTTTTGGAGGTCAGATAGGCAGTCGCTCCATGTAAAATACTGGTATTCAGCTGCATGCGGTTAGACTGGAAGCCGACCTTAAGATAAAGGCTAGGCAGATGATGACGAGAGATGAATAAAAACTCTTTTTTAACACCGTTATCTTACCATAGCCCTTGTTAATATTTTTATAGTAAATATGACCTACATAGCTGCTCACCTCGTTGCCTATAGAGCGTGAAGTTAGGTCGAATTTAATAAGTAGGGCCAGAGACCACGGTGGCACAATTAGATACGAAACTATAGTTGGCTGGCTAAGAATATTAGTTAACGAGTTTCCATATAATTACCCGACTACGGCGAAGAAAAAGGAGGGTTATGATTTTGACCGGTATGTATGTATGTATGTATGTATGTTTGTTCATCTGTTCCCTCCTATCTTCCAAACCACTTATCACAATTTGACAAATGAGGTATCGTTAGAAGCGTCGTGATTGTCCGCTGGTTATAGGCTATGTGAAGTCACATTAAATTAAAAATGGCGCCCTCTAGAGGACATAAAGTGAGGAACTTAAAAAAAAAAATGGTTTAATCGTACCATGTTGGGTATCAAATGAAAGGGCTTAATGAGCACATTTCAAAAATATATATTATAACCCCAAAAGAATTTAAAAAAAAAACAAGTAATAAAAACTAAAACCCAACTACGACTTAAAAGGTATAAACAAGACACCACAGACAGACAAATAAAAAATCCGGAGTCACACGTAATCTGTTCGATTTATGCCCTAACACGTGTGACTCCGGATTTTTAATTTGTCTGTCTGTGGTGTCTTGTTTATACCTTTTAAGTCGTAGTTGGGTTTTAGTTTTTATTAAGTACTTGTTTTTTTTATGTATGAGTTCAGTGAGTGGTGGCCCAGTGGTAACAACCCCAACTTACGAATACGGTCGTGGGTTCAAATCCAGCCAGGCGCTTTACTTTGTGTAAATTATTTCATCATCACTGCTCTCAAAACGGTGAAGGAAAACATCGAGAGGAAATCGGCATGTGTTAGAACCGAAAAAATCGAAGACATTATGACATCTACCAACCCGCACTAGGCCCGCGTGGTGGATTACAGCCCACTCCCTCTTGAAGAGAGGAGGCCTGTGTCCCAGCAGTGGGGGCTTATGAATACTGATATTTTAATAAGCGTTTCTTTTGAAGGTTTTAGACTCTCTCGTGGTCTAGTGGTCGCAAGCTCTGCTACTGAGCCAAGGGTCCAGCTATGATTTCGTAACCGATTAAAACTAATCTGAGGCCCTAGACAAAGTGACATTCAATCAGCGATAACGATGATGGAAAATGCAAAAATGTATAGGACTGACATAAGCTATCGAAAAGCTTATGTCAATCCTGTTGAAAGTCGTTGTAGAAATACGAAACGCTTTCGAAGCGATTGTCATTTGTTTAGGCCCTCAGTTTAATTTTGACAGTTGAATAACATTTATTGCGTTATTTTACGTTGTTGAGCATATTTTTATGAAGCAATAGATTAGCATTCTGTTTCAAAACGATTCAGATTGTGATTGATCGTGTGTTACCTACGCAATTAGGGTGCTGGTTTCAATTAGGGTGCTGGTTTCAATTAGGGTGCTGGTTTCAATTAGGGTACTGGTTTCATTCCCGGGTCGGGTAAAGTGTTACTCGGTTTTTCCATTTGAAACTTTCAGTAATTTAGTTACTTGTAATGTTAGTGCCATGTTAATTTGCAATAGTTTTCCGTCAGTAATTTCTCATTGGCAGCCCGGAGTCTGGATTTGTGCCCGGTTGATGGCAATAGGCTCGCCCCCTATTACATGGGACTTTAAAAGAGTGTCCATGGAGTTTCTTGCCCGTTCTTCTCCATAGGAACCTACTACGCTTTGGCATGGGCAACTAGCTTCATCTTTCTGACTGACCGACCCTTTGACAATTCAAAAGTGCCTGTAAAGGCAAGGCTACATACTGGGTCGATTTGTCGCGCGACGCGACGCCGCTGCATTGTTCACCGTGAAGTTTTCTCAGAAATTGTTTCGTTAAAATTCGCGTCGCGCGGCGAATCGCGCCAGTATGTAACAGCCTTAATTGGTTTATTTGAAACAAATGCTTTGTTTGACATAAATAGTTTGAGTTTGCCTAATTTTTCTTGAAAAAAGCATAATGTTATATTTCTTGTAACTTGTCTTGTCTTGCGAAATATTTATTTCAAATATTAGTGTCGTTTTACATAAAGTAGATATTTACTTTATGATGCAAAATCACTAAAAGTGTTGTTCAAGGGAAAATTTGCTCCAGTTTTGAAACACATGTTATAAATAAATATTTGAATAAGTACATATTTTTTTATTACGATTAGTGTATTTTTTTTGGGAGTAGACGGGCGGTTGAAACGCAGTTATGGGCGGTTGGAACGCTTGAAAGCGTAATGTTGTAAACAAAGTCCTCCGCCGCGTCTGTCTGTCTGTCTGTTCGCGCTTAACTCAAAACTACTGCACCGATTTTCATGCTGTTTTCACCAATAGATATTTGAGTGGTTCTCGACGAAGGTATATAATAACCAACATCGACGAGGGTGAAGCCGCGGGCATCAGCTTGTTTTAAATAGCTACGAAGCTATTGTAGTTAGAATACCTTTAATGGTATGCATTTTCTAGTTTTTTACACTTTTCCACTATCAAAGGCAATTAATACACAGCGGAATTACCTATTTAATGAAATACACAATGATCTCGAATCTAAAATCTAATAAACTCCCGAGAAACGCTTCAAAACCGCTCGTCTGCAACTAAATTAAAATTTACAAACTGCACAAAAACTAATTACTTACATGTTATTATAAATATACAACTCAACAGTAATTGGAGCATACATATAATTACTGTGCGAAAGTAATTTACGTACATTCTAATATATTAACCAAAAAAATAATAAAAATATTTATGTTATATAATTTGCTGAAAATTATACTTGAACCAACGCAACGTTTCATTTTGTTGATCATGTAAAAAATGTTTGTTTGAAATAAGTATCATCATATGCAAATGATGCAACAGTGTTGGCCCAGTGGTAACGCGCCCAACTTACGACCGACTTGATGGTCGTGGGTTCGAACCCGGCGCTTTGTGTAAATACCTAATTTCATCACCACTGCTCTCAAAAATGGTGAAGGAAAACATCGTGAGGAAACCGGCATGTCCTAGAACCAAAAATTCGAAGACATGTGACATCTACCAACCCGCACTGGGCCCGCGAAGATTACAGTAGATTACAGCCCACTTCATCTCGAAGAGAGGAGCCTGTGTCCCAGCAGTGGGAACATTATAGGCTGATTAAGCATGGAGCGGCTGCCTATCAGACTTCCACCACCCAGTTACTGGGTATGAGTACCATTCAACTTCAATACCATTTGGTAACTGGTTGTTAGACTTTCACGCTTTTGACTATCCGTAACGAGTGTCAATGATCTACCCTGCGATCTATGCTGTAGTAAACGCCGCGGCGTTTGTGGCTGTCACGTGTGGCCCGTGTGCGACGAGTCCATATAAAATGTATGAAAACTACAGGAAATATGCCGGTGGCGGCGTTTTGTGTTTGTGCCCGGTGACTCGTGTGCGGAGACCTTAAGGACAAAGGGGCACGAAGAGGGTTCTCGGCATATCTAATGGATGGTCACCAATCCACGGACCAATCTCGGCAAGCGTTGCTTAACCTTGAAGATCGACCCGTGCAGCTGTAATTATTTAGCCACGAGCTCCTCCTTCACATGACTTCCTTAAAGCAATAAAAAATAATGTCTATGTGCACACGCCTTAATAACAATATGGAAAAATGTCACATCCTCTCCTATAAACATCTCAAAATTGTCTCGTAATGAACTTACTTTTATTACTATTATAATAACATGTCTTATTACTTTATGGGATAGACGTAAAGGTCGTACCGTTCCTTTATTATTACTAAAATAAAATCAATCTGCCTAGCCTTTTCCCAACTGTGTTGGGGTCGGCTTACAGTCTCACCGGATACAGCTGAATACCAGTATTTTACATGGAGCGACTGCCTATCTGACCTACACAACCCAGTAACTGGGTAATACGATACCCCTTGGTAAGATTGTTTGTCAGACTTTCAGGCTTCTGACGACTCGTAACGACTGTCAAAGATCCACGAAGGACAGCTGGGACCAACGGCTTAACGTGCTCTCCGAGGCACGGAGGAGTCTCGGTATGTAAAGATGGTCACCCATCCACGGACCAACCCCAACAAGCGTAGCTTAACCTGATGGATCGACCCGTGCGGCTGTTATTACTTAGCCACGAGCACCTCGTGCTCCTCTCCTCGAGCTAAACAAAAGACATGTCATATGTTTAAAAAATGTCGCAAAAATATTTGCAAACTTGTTTACCATTGATCGACTGTTGATCATTTGTATGTCACCATTGGCAAAACATAGCGCACTACCTAATTTTTAAGATCTTTGTATGTAATTACCTATGTTTCACAAATAAATTATTCTTATTCTTATTCTTACGTTGTAAAATCAATGAATGAATTGTGTCAAAAAAAAGCAGCCTGTCATGCAAGTATGCAATTTAAAAGTTTTTAACCGGTGCAATAAAATTAAATATTTATTGCATATTAACAATGTATGATAATTCCGGATAGCGGAGACGAGAATATTTTAAAGTTGTGTATTTTATATCATTTTTTAAGCATAAGGGAGTGCGCCGTAATGCAACACGCGGGCCCAGTGCGGGTTGGTAGATGTCACAGTTATGTCTTCTTAAATGCAAATATTGGGAAATCGTTTCTAAAAAAAAAAAATGGTCGTCGCACCGATTTAATCTTTACCTTAATTTATGATTTTAGATGTGTAACATCTTTCTTCTCGCTTTCCTGAAACGTGTGGGAGTGATTTCATGAAAAGGGACGGAAGTGTGTTACAGGAAGCCGGGGGAAGCGCGCGCTATTTGATTTGACTAATGAGCGCGCGCGGTGCTAGAGTTTGCCATCAGATGGTACCAACCCATTATCCGAGAGGTTGGTACTGTCAGCCAAGATATCAGATGTTACACATCATTATTTTATGAAACTATTGTAAGGCTCGCTCGTTTATTTTTTGACAAATGCCAAAAAAAAGTTATCGTAATTCAATGCAGTTTCTCGAATATTAGAAGAATTTGCAAAATATCTTTCAAAGTTAAGCAAAACATTCGGATTTCTAAAGAGTTATTACGTCAGGCCAGATAATTCAGTTACGGTAACACTTTCAAAATTGCATAATTTCTGTATCGTACGATGTTTTCATACGGGGCTCGTGGCTAAGTACTAACAGCCGCACGGGCGGCTACGCTTGCTGGGGTTGGACCATATTAACAAAATCAAAATTAAAAGTCATTTATTCAAACTAGGCTGAGCATTAGCACTTTTCGAACGCCAAAATTACATAAGACAGTCCCCCAAAAACGCCCACCCTTCACCACTTCCTAGTGCTTTAGCTGGGAAGAAGAAGTGGCGCAACAAACTGTCCAGCAGCACAGCTGTCTGTTCAATTAGAAAAAAGTTGATTCTATACAATAGTATGCAAAATTTACATTACGCAACATAAAACATAAATCTAATACATACCGAGACACCCTCGTGTCTCGGAAAGTACGTAAAGCCGTTGGTCCCGGCTGTCATTCGTGGAACTTTGACAGTCGTTACGGGTCGTCAGAAGCCCGAAAGTCTGACAACCAGTGAATGAATTACCAAGGGGTATCCGTTGATCCCGGCTGTCATTCTAAGATCTTTGACAGTCGTTACGGGTCATCAGAAGCCCGAAAGTCTGACAACCAGTGAATGAATTACCAAGGGGTATCCGTTGATCCCGGCTGTCATTCTAAGATCTTTGACAGTCGTTACGGGTCGTCAGAAGCCCGAAAGTCTGACAACCAGTCTTACCAAGGGGTATCGTATATCGTATTACCCAGCTACTGGATTATGGAGGTCGGATAGTCAGTCGCTCCATGTAAAATACTGGTATTCAGCTGCATCCGGTTAGACTGGAAGCCGAGCCGAAGGAAAAGGCTAGGCAGAGGATAATGATGATCGATCATTGCATTCTACAATTTAAAACTTATTTAAACTTAAGAGATTATTGACCCCCGCCACCAAATACCTTCAAAAAGGTACATTAGCATTGCATTTTAGTATTATTTTTGTAACGAAGCATATTCAGATGAGTTCCCACAATTGTGTAGCATAATCTCTGAGGTATAACGTAATAATTATTGTGGTGATCAAAAAAGTTTAAAATCTAAATAAAAACAAAACCAAATCTTTTCGTGATGGCCCAGTGGTTAAGACCTCGGCCTCGCCTCGCATGTCATGCACGAGGTTGTGGTTTCAAATCCGGGTAAGTACCAATGTGGCTTTATAATTTATTATGTACTTTCTAGATTTATCTTGGACATCAATAACATAGTGATGTCCAAGATAAACTAAGAAAGGTGAAGGAAAAACATCGAAAGAAAGAAAGAAAGAAAATAATTTTATTTGCGGCAAATATGACGCTAAAAAAAACAACCGACAAAAAATACACAAAAAATGAGAAAAATAACTTTAATCTCGGAAGTCGGTGTCTTTGCTTTTCAATTTTCGTTTTTTGCCACCGACTTCCGAAATTAAAGTTATTTTTCACTTTTTTAGAATCATCAAAATCGATTCTTAATTGGCGGAGTAATCGCGTAACATACACATAAAAAAATACAGACGAATTGAGAACCTCCTCCTTTTTGAAGAAGTCGGTTAAAAAGGACAAATACACGAAAAATAACAAATTGGGGGAAAATATGCGTCATATTCACGCGAAACGGCCATCGCTCAGCTTATGCTGCGACCCTATGCAAACAACATCGTGAGGAAACCTGGACTAATAATTAAGTAACAGTTGCCCGCGACTTCGTCTGCGATCCAGGATGAAAAGTAGCCTATGTTCTTCTCCAGGTCATGGCCTACACATGTGCCAAATTTCATCCAAATCCGTTCAGCCATTTTAGCATGAAAGCGTAACAAACAAAAAACAACCTCACTTTTGCATTTATAATATTAGTTAGGAAAGTTAAGATAAAATCTGACCTCCACAACAACTGGGTAACACGATACACCTTGGTAAGACTGGTTGTCAGACTTTCGGGCTTCTGACGACCCGTAATGACTGTCAAAGATCTACGAATGACAGCCGGGACCACAGCTTTACGTACTTTCCGAGCAATTATATTAATTTCCGAGACACGAGGAGGGGTCTCAGTATGTAAAGACGCTCACCCATCTACGGACTGACCGCGGCAAGCGTAGCTTAACGTGATCGATTGACCCGTGCTCTCATCTCGATGATAGAAGTCTACTCATTTTTTTTTTTTTAATTTAACTGCTTTATAAAAAAAAATAACAGAACTATTATATACTTTTCATCATCATCATCATTTCAGCCGAAAGACGTCCACTGCTGGACATAGGCCTCCCCCAAGCACCGCCACTTCGACCGTTTTTGTGCTTCTCGCATCCAGCGCATTCCCGCGGCCTTCACCAGGTCATCGGTCCACCTTGTGGGGGCCTTCCAACGCTACGTCTTCCGGTACGCGGTCGCCACTCCAGAACCTTTCGGCCCCATCGGTCATCTGTTCTGCGAGCAATGTGCTCTGCCCACTGCCACTTAAGTTTGGCAATACTTCGGGCTATGTCGATTACCTTGGGTCTCCTACGGATCTCTTCAGTATTATTTTTCATTCTTCCTCATTCAATGTACTCGTATCAAAGAAATCTATCAACTTTTTTCAAGAAATAAATCACTTTTCACTTCTTTTTGCATTCACTTTCATTAATCACAAAAGACATTTTGAAGTGCCGTTGCGCCTGCGCATTTGACCCACATTCGTGCCGTTGTCTCTTAACTATCATCTTAGAAAGTTACGGATAACTGTGAACTTGACGATCGCAGTTTTTAGCCGCGGTTTAGTCTAAACTATTTTTTTTAGTCAATCTTGTGGTTTCAAAATGATGGTGATTGGGTACTCTAGATTTTTCTCTGCCTACGCTCAGAGTCTCAGACCAAATAAAAAACCAAGACAGAGCGCTGCGAACAATACAGTGAAGCATGCCAAAACTACACCTCCGCTCTGTGCATACACGCGCACACGCACTGATACAGGGTGTTAGGATAAACACTGTTTTCCTTGACACTAATGGTTTGGTGTCTTAAAAAGAACGTAAAATCAATGGATAATTACATTTTTTTTTTAATTACCTTTTACCTCAGGATTATTTCACCCTTTCACCCTATGCGCTAGGGTAACGAACTGACTTCTCAACTCGGGCGGGGGGCGCGGGACGTGACCTGACCGGCCGCGACCGTGACCCCTATTGTGTATTTATTCCTGTGTTGTGTAGGAGAGGCGGCAACCTCGGGCGCATATCCATGAATTTGCGGACGGTGTCCGATTTTGTTATTTTTTTGTTGTGACACGGTCATTTATTTTTTATTTTTCTACCCATGGTTTGAGTGACAAAAGTGTTTACCCTTACACCCTAGTATACTCTAAACTTTCCTCACGACATGACATGGCCCTTTCTCCGAATCGCTCACTGACACGCCCATACGATCTTGAATGAAGTAATAAATTTTAAATGAAACATAAATCGTTCGTAAACGGGAATGGACCTTGAGCCCAGAAGCCGACATGCATTTACTGAGTCATCTGAGTCATCGTCTGTCATAATATTTATCGTCGCGGACTTTCTGTAAATATTTTTTTTAAGTTATATTGGCTAACCTACCCGACGGCGACTGACGGCCCACCTCATGGAAAGCAGTACCTTTTTTTTTCGTGGGTTTTTCCTCATGTTTACCCTCCCTATTAGAACGGGGCTTATGTTGGACTCCTACTAACTAAAACCCCATATTTCCTGCAACTACGATGAGTGTCGGGGGCCCGTTAAAACGGTTTGGGCCCCGCTCGCCCCTTGGAACTTAAAAAAAAAAAAAAAAAATGCATTTATACTAGTAAGTTTTTACATGTAAGTTGCCGGGGCTTCCCAGAAAGTAATCGAATGGACTTACTACACAGTATGAGCAACAATAATATAACATTCCTTAAAATTTAAAAAGAGGAAAAAGAAGCGTGAAGTGTGTGTGTGCGTGCGTTTGTGTGTGCGAGCGTGTGTGCGTGCGCGTGTGTTTGTGTGAGTGTGTGTGGGGGGGTGTGTACGTGAGTACACGCTCGGAGGTGTGTGTGTATGTTTGTGTGTGTGTGTGTGTGTGTGTGTGTGTGCGTGCGTGTGTGTGTGTGTATGTGTGGATGGTAGTTTGATTTGCCCCTAATTACCTAAGTGTACCCACTCGCCCCATCGGATATTAGATGGCCCCAGTCGCCCCCGATTGTCAGTAGGTTAAAAGTACAGTCAGTACTCTAACACCCGGTTTCTGATTTGAGCAAAGGAGCAAATCTCAACTGATTATTCTCAAATACATAAGTATGCGCTTTTAAAATCAAAATTTCGTTTCTGAATTAAGATTTTTTTAACTCTAATCAAGACTGGAACGTGTTTGCATTGATCAGGAATACTCAAGTAAAAGATCAGTTGATTATGGTTTAACGAAATTCGATTTTAAAAGCGCATACTTAAGTCTTTAAATATTAAAATAAATATTGTTTTCTTTAAACTTCAATCAAAACCTAACAAAAAGTACTAGGCTTGCATGAATTCAATGTAGTAGATAAAGTCTTGTATGCAACTGTTAATAATTAGGTATTAAAACACTCATGTGATACTATTATCACACGAGGCGAATTATTATATAACATAAATAACTAATATATGGTGGTCCCCTCTGAAGCATGACCTACCAAACAAAAAAGAATCATCAAAATCGATTCATAATTGTCGGAGTAATCGCGTAGTTATTGGACTTTCTACACTTCGCGATGCCATTTAAAAATCAATTAAGTACTTCGTAATGGTAATTAATAAATAACAATTAAATTATACATTGATAAAGTTATTTTATGTTTATCTTAAGTATTATTTACATATGATGACGTGAAACTTATTTTTTCTTACATAATTTCAATTTTATCTATATTTTGACGTATTTGACAAGCTGCGCCCCGCGATTTCACCCGAATAAGTTACGATCCTGTGGGAATATCGGGATAAAAAGTATCCTATGTCCTATTCCAGGTCATAGTAAAATAGGTTTTTATTTGTAGTTTCATATTTATCTTATATAGATTCTTTTCTACCTTGTGAATGTGAGAACGTTGTGGCTTAGTGGATTGTAGACTTTTTTTACCTAAAACTTTTTGAAAGGCCTACACCGTCCTCCCATAACTATTAACACTGTAATTCAAAAATATTGTAAAAGCCAATTATTTTTAAAAGAGTAACCGTGGAGTTTCTTGCCGGCTCTTCTCCATAGGAAACGACCAATTGGAACCGTGCACCTAGCTTCTGACGTTCCATAAGTGCCCATGTAGGCTTATGTGAAATAAAATATTTTGATTTTTACCCATAGTCTACCCACGTGCCAAATTTCATTCAAATCCGTTCAGCCGTTTTAGCGTGAAAGCGTAACAAACAAACTCACTTTCGCCTCCTAACTAATATCATAAACGCGAAGGTGAGCTTGTTTGTTTGTTAGGTTGATGTTATCATCATCTGCCTAGCCTTTTCCCAACTATGTTGGGGTCGGCTTCCAGTCTAACCGGATGCAGCTGAATATCATTATTTTACATGGAGCGACTGCCTATCTGACCTCCACAACCCAGTAACTGGGTAATACGATACCCCTTGGTCAGACTGGTTGTCAGACTTTCGTGCTTCTGACGACTCGTAACGACTGTCAAAGATCCAAAAATGACAGCCGGGACCAACGGCTTAACGTGCTTTCCGAGGCATGGAGGAGTCTCGATATGTGAAAATTGTCACCCATCCACGGACCAACCCCGGCAAGCGTAGCTTAACCTGATGGATCGACCCGAGCGGCTATGTTAGGTTGATGTTATGTATTATGCTCTACGCATATTCTGAACCGTTTTTTTCTCTCGATCTGGGGTAGTATTATAAAGTATTAATGCCATCATTATTCCACTGCGGAAACGTGATGGTGCTAGCGGCCTTGTCTAGCTCCGTCTCTCTGTCACACTGAAAAAATGGTGGCATTAATACTTCATAATACTACCCTGAAAGAAATATTCAAAAGTAATATGCCAATAGAAATAAAAACAAAAATAATGAACGCAAGTCTATTACCGTGCTTGACATATGGCTGCCAGACATGGAAGTTTACCGCTAAAGCTAAAAACTAAATTAACACCTGCCAGCGAGGAATAGAGCGAAGTATGCTCAAAGTAAAAAAATAGATAAAATACGACATACCAAAATTAGGGAAATAACCAAAGCTACAAATGCTCTGAGTTATGCACAAAAACAGAAGTGGAAATGGGCAGGCCATGTGGTGAGACTTACAGACCAGAGATGGACAGCGAGAACGACAGAGTGGTTTGGCCCACAAGGCAAAAGGAAAAAAGGTAGACCTTTAACACGCTGGGAAGACGAAATTGTAAAAACAGCTGGCCCAATGTGGAGGCAAGTAGCACAGGACAGAGATAAATGGAGATCTTTGGAGGAGGCCTTCACCCATCCCGGGGTTCTTGTAGATTAAATTACTCACAAAAAAAACTACTAATAATACTAAATTACTTGTAAGAAATATAAAATTAACAAAATTAAAAAAAAAAAAAAAAAAAAAAAAACAAGAATACTAAAAATAGATATAATTAACTATTTATAAACAAGAAATAAAAGGCTTTTTTATTTTATTTAATACGGCACCTGAGGCCTTAGTGCGAGTTTCTTTTAACTATCTTCACTTTACGCATCGACCGCGTTCGGCGCTCCGACTGGCCGTTCGCCAGGGAAGGGCCAGTCGGAGAAAAAATAGACTCGCACTAAGGCCTCTGCACAATAGTTACACGGTTTTTCCGTAGTCCGTCTGTCCCTTACAACCTTATAACCGATACATAAATAAATAATTTAACTTACCCGCCCTGATTTTAACCTGCTCTTATCACTAACGACCTTCCGAAGTACCGGAAATTATAAAAAATAAACCTATAAATTACGCTACTAACGAGTTTTCTAGTTAAATTAACCTTGAGTTCAACTTTAACGGATTTTAGGGTCATTGCATCAATGATTAATAAAGCCCTTTGTACACACACGTTTTTCTTGCCGTGAAAAATGGTTTATTCGCCGTGTCAGTGTTGATGGATCACTATGGAAGTTTGTCACAATTTTACATATTTATATATCTACAGATGCGGGCGTGGAATTACTGAAAAGCATTTTCGAGGCCTGGGAGGAGTCGCAGGATGCTCTTGGCATTTTCTGCGACTTATCCAAGGCTTTCGATTGCGTACATCATGATACTCTCATCAGGAAACTGTACCACTATGGTATGAGGGACAAGGCTCTCGACCTTCTGACTTCTTATCTGAACAACAGAATTCAGAGGGTCGATGTTAATGGCAAGAGATCTGCAGGATCTTCGGTCACCATGGGCGTTCCGCAGGGTTCAATTCTAGGTCCTTTCTTATTTCTCATTTATATTAATGACTTGCCTTACCACATAAGGGATAATCATAAGATCGTTTTATTTGCAGATGACACATCCCTCATTTTTAAAATCAAACGTCAGTTAGTCAACTTTGAACAAGTTAACGATGCACTCTCTAAAGTTGTGCATTGGTTTAATGTAAATAATCTTCTCTTGAATGAAAAAAAGACTAAACTCATTAAATTTTCAACGCCAAATGTCAGGCAGCTATCTAACAATGTTAAAGTTAATGGAATAGAGTTGGACCCCGTTGAATCGACAGTTTTTCTTGGAATAACCATTGACGGTAAATTACAATGGGGCCCACACATAGAAAAATTGTCAGGTAGGCTTAGTTCGGCCGCCTATGCCGTTAAAAAAATTAGACAGATAACTGACGTAGATACAGCCAGAATTGTTTATTTTAGTTATTTTCATAGTCTTCTGTCTTATGGGATTCTTCTCTGGGGAGCCTGTGCGGACATTAATGCTATCTTTGTTTTACAGAAAAGGGCTGTTCGAGCCATTTACAACCTAGGTCCAAGAGATTCCCTTCGAGAAAAATTCAGAGAAATAGATATTCTGACTGTAGCCTCACAATATATATTTGAAAACCTATTGTACGTACACAAAAACATATCAAAGTTTAAGAAAATGTCCGATATTCATAGTTTAAATACCAGGAATAAACACAATCTTGCTGTACATCGCACTCGTCTCCACAGAGTAGGCAACTCGTTCATGGGTCAATGTATACGCTTTTACAACAAACTTCCCATTGACATTCGAAACTTACCCATTAAACGATTTAAAAGCTGTATTAAAACCAAACTTTGTAAAAAAGGGTACTATAAAATCTCAGATTATTTAGAAGACAAAAATGCATGGGATTGAGCTGCTCGCTCTGCTAAGCATTGTGACATTTTGAATATTTTGGAAAACCATAAAAATATACCTACCAGTTTTATATACAAATTGACATTATTGAATATTATATAAAAAATGACATGATGATTACTTGTAAAGTATTGTTTTATTGTGAATGTGAGGACTATGTGGATATTTATTTTTCCTTCTGTTAGTTTTAGCGAAGGTCTGGCAATTTGAGAACTTTATGCGACCTACCCAAATGTCCTTTCTTTGGTATTGTTCGTCGAGTCGTTGAGCTCCTTAAGTTCTGAGTTGAGCTCCACTATTACTGACAAATGCTTGCACTGACTGGACAGGTCCACTCAAATCTGTGTGGTTCTTTCCTCAAAAGACCATTTCAGACTCTAATCTACATGGTCCTCATATGGCCTGACCAAGATTATGTCTGGACTTTAAAGGAGACGGTGACCTCTGAGTTTGTTTCGGCCTTTCTTCTCAGAGTAGTCAGATAGGAAACGCCGACCTCATCTAGCTTATTTTTACAACTTTTTAATATGACGTGTAAAAGTGATTCCAATATCCTATTTACAGAATAAACAATTTCATTTCATTTCATTTCATTTCATTTCATTTCATTTCATTTCATCGTTAATAAAGATAAAAAAACAACAGTTAAATACATGTTTACATGTGTGTTTATGTAAGGAGCCACGAGTTCCTTACATAAACGTGGCTGAGTAATAACAGCCGCACAGGTCGATCAATCAGGTTAAGCTACGCTTGCCGGGGTTGGTCCGTGGATGGTTGACCATCTTTACATATCGAGACTCCTCCGTGCCTCGGAAAGCACGTTAAGCCGTTGGTGCCGGCTGTCATTTGTGGATCTTTGACAGTCGTTACGAGTCGTGAGAAGCCTGAAAGTCTGACAACCAGCCTTACCAAGGGGTATCGTATTACCCAGTTACTAGGTTGTCGAGGTCAGATAGGCAGTCGCTCCATGTAAAATACTGGTATTCAGCTGCATCCGGATAGATTGGAAGCCGACCCCAATATAGTTGGGAAAAGGCAGGCAGATTTTTTAGTTATATACATGTTTACAGAGCCAAGAAGCCACAATTAACACATCGTAAAGCCGCTATTTACTTATTTTTATTACATAATTTATTGTTATGCTAACTGTAATTTCGGTCAAGAATCAACAAATCATTTTCTTACCCAAATATGTTTTATGACATGGTTATAATATTAGGTATAAAGTTTATATTTGGATACCTTTTAAAACGTGAGGTCCTAGACAAACTGACATTCTATCAGCGATAACGATGATGGAAAAGGCAAAAATACATAAGCTATCGAAAAGCTTATGTCAATCCTGTTGAAAGTCGTTGTAGAAATACGAAACGCTTTCGAAGCGATTGTCACTTGTATAGGCCCTCTGCACACTAATTGCGTAATGCAAGATTAATCACAATCTGAATCGTTTTGAAACAGATTGCTAATCCATTGTTTCATAAGTTCGAAAAAAAAATCTGCTCAACAACGTAAATAACGCAACGCAGTGAATGTTGTTGAACTGTAAATAACGCAATGAACTGTAAATAACGCAGTGAATGTTGTTGAACTGTAAATAACGCAATGAACTGTAAATAACGCAGTGAATGTTGTTGAACTGTAAATAACGCAGTGAATGTTGTTGAACTGTAAATAACGCAATGAACTGTAAATAACGCAATGAATGTTGTTGAACTGTCAAAATGAAACGGATTAGTCTTAATCGGTTACGAAAATGTTTTACGCAATTGATTGGATAGCCGAACATGAATAATTGTACTGTAATATTATGAGAGAATAGGTATTCATTTCTGCTAACTTGTTATGATTCTGTTTTCCTATAAGTCTTTTTACAAACCATATTGGGGTCTACTTACTTGAGGAGCTCGTGGCTACGTAAAAACAGCCCCACGGGTCGATTTATCAAGTTAAGCTATACTTGCCGCGGTTGGTTCGTGGATAGGTGACCATCTTTACATACTGATACCCCTCCGAGCCTAAGAAAGCAGGTAGGTCCCGACTGTCATTCGTAGATCTTTGACAGTTCGTTACGGGTAGTTAGAAGCCCAAAAAGTCTGTCAACCAGTCCTACCAAGGGCTATCGCGTTACCAGTAATTGGGTTCTAGAGGCCAGATAAGCAGTCGCTCCACGTAAAATACTGGTATTCAGCTGCATCTGGTTAGACTGGAAGCCGACCCCAACTATGCTGGGTAAAGGCTAGGCAGATTGATTAGGGTCGATTTGCCAAAATAGATAAGGCTGGGGCTGGAGAATGTATGAGGTAAAGTCCCGATATCAATCGTTGGGCAGTTGCCCGCCAGACACAACACCCGTCCGAGGATCCACCTTTTTCTAAAGAGGATGAGGGAACTTTACACCCTGTTCCTCATGCTTCTAAGTGTAACGAAAATCGTTTTGCACACAACTGTAAAGGAACTCGTGTTACCCCCGCAAAATAATGACGAAAATAGTCATTAAAATCTTACTTCAGTGTAATAAGTGAAACAAATTTAAAAATGTGGGCAACAATTACAGAGGCCATGCAACGTATTATCATCTATAAGATTTTATCTACACTAATACTATTAATCCTCTATAAAAGTTCCTGAAACAGTTAGCTTATTGCCAACATTAAAACAACCAGTGTCATAATAGTAACCATAATATCATCCAAACGGGTGTTATAATGTTGTACTGAATTGCATAATGCGACACATTTTAAAAAAAGAACATTGTCATTCACCAGCATTTCACTAACAAAGCACCGTAATTTTAAAACAAAACATTCGAATTCACGTCGTACCGCGCCATTTTTGTTCGATATTGGTATTGCAAAGAAACTTTTATAGAAGATTCATATCATGGGTGTAGATAAAATCTTGTATGCAACTGTAAATTAAAACACTCATGTGATACTCATTCGTGTTTTAATACCCCTTATTATATAACAGTTGTATAAATAACTATAAATGACTATTTCCGAAGTTATTTTGCAGGGGTAACGCACACAAGGAACTCAAATAAAACTTCATTCATTGCTACATAATTATGTCGACCAAAGTTTATACATTTATATGTAAGAGAGTTGAAAGTTTATAAAATTGCTCTCAGCAGTGACAGGTACTTTCTAATGAGCTCTGACAACCAGACAGATGTATTTGACATTATTATAAATATACTACCTTCTGCCCGTGTCTTCACCCGCGTGGATGTCGGAAAATATCCAATTTATACACTGTTTTCATAAAACTTAATTGACACGCGGCACACGCCAGTAAAGCTCCCAGTCGGCATGATTTTTCCGACATATTAAAAGTCAAATAGTCAAATAATTTATTTCAAGTAGGCACATTAATTGAACATCAAAAACAAAGAAATAGAACTGATTCTAGTCGCCCCTTTCAAAAGGTAGTTTTCGTATGGAGAAGTATGGGCAAGAAACTCCACCGTTACTCTTTTAAAAATGTTTTGTATACATCACTTATATAATTACATGGGAAGACGATACACCTTCAACAATCATTGTCATATTTCAGCCGATTTACACAAAACCTTAATGAATTATACACCAAAACCTTCCTCATGAATTACTCCGTCCATTGGTGGAAACCGTATGAAAATCCGTTCGGTAGTTTTTGAGTTTATCACGGTCAGACAGACAGACGCGCCGGGGGACTTTGTTTTATAATACGTAGTCATTTGTCGGAATGTCTGTTTAAAAAGTACGTCGAAATTATTCGGAAAATGGGGTCAGTTTCTAACGGGTAAATGATTCTTCAGGTTTGTCAAGTACAGCTGTGTTATTCTGTAATAATCTCACCGTGAAAACTTAGGTAACTTAGGTGAAGTGAGCTTGAAGTGAACTGTCACTGCCTTAGCAATGCTTTTAGCATCAGTAGGTATCGAAGACAATGACAGCTCACTCCCCGCTCACTTCACATAAGTTTTCATCCTCAGATGGTTACAGAATAGCAATGCAGCTCCTAATAAAGTGTTCAGTAGGTCTATTGGCCTCTGCCAGGGTTCCGGGAAAGTCCGAAAGGGATACCGGGGCCCTTGGCAACAGGCAACTGAAGGAACACGGGTGGGTTTTAGTCAGTAAGAGTCTGACACGCCCTCCCGCACCGCCCAGAGCGGGAGAAGTCACTGGATGACATACTAGGCCTTTTAATCTGTGCTGAATAAAATTTTTGTCTTTCTTTCTATTCCATAAAATATTCACTGTGAAAACTTAGGTGAAATGGGCTTGAAGTGCAGAGCTGTCATTCTACCAAATGCTAGAGATTGACACTACACCCATTACACTATTGAGTTACATTTGGTTGAGCCATCATGGCATCAGCTTAGTCAGAAGTCCGTACAATCCCTAATGGGACCAATTTAATCCACATTCCTAGCGAATCCCGCAGATGGGTTCTGGAACTAAATGTAAATTTTATTCACGTTCCTAACGAATCCCACAAAGTGGGATCCGACCGCCATAAGCCTGCTGTTATTATAGATTTGTATTTATCATAGTTTCCATGGTTGTAATTAATTTTCTATCGTTAAAGTCAGAAGTCCAGGGAATAATCCCTAATGCCATGGGACCACGGGTAATGAAATTTCCCCGTGGTCCCGGTCGGTTGATCCGTTAACAGATGTTAGATGCATAAAATCTCGTGGCTAAGTAATAACAGCCGCTCGGGTCGATCCATCAGTTAAGCTAGGCTTGCCGGGGTTGGTCCGTGGATGGGTGACCATTTTCACAAATCGAGACTCCTCCGTGCCTCGGAAAGCACGTTAAGCCGTTGGTCCCGGCTGTCATTTGTGGATCTTTGACAGTCGTTACGAGTCGTCAGAAGCACGAAAGTCTGACAACCAGTCTGACCAAGGCGTATCGTATTACCCAGTTACTGGGTTGTGGAGGTCAGATAGGCAGTCGCTCCATGTAAAATACTGATATTCAGCTGCATCCGGTTAGACTGGAAGCCGATCCCAACATAGTTGGGAAAAGGCTAGGCAGCTGATGATGATGCATAAAATCTTACGACCCAAAAAGTAGGTAGGTACATACACACCTCCATACGTTTACCGTTCATAAAGGTGCATGCCTTTATCGATAATGACTAGAACAATTTCTTTCTAACGTCGGCGTCGCCGGCGCCGCTTTGACGAAATACAGTTAAAAGTTTGGTCGGTAATTTTAACGGTTATAATGTGCATTTGACCAGTTTGGTACTTCTCATTAAGGCCCCCGCAGACAGACGCGACGCGAACAATTCCTATGAAAACTTCATAGGTATTGTTCTACCAGAATCGCGTCGCATCGTCGCCGCTTGTCTGCGAAAGCCTTTATGTAGTTATGACACCATCTGAGTTACAGTGAAGTTGTAGAGGTATTAAAGATTACCTTTGTAATCGCATCTGTGGTTAGATTATCTGTCTCAGACCCAGATGTCGGGTTCAATTCCCGGTTCGGGCAAAGTGTTATTGAGTTTTCCATCTGGAATTTTTCAGTAGCAGCCCTTTTTTTTATTGTAGAATATCATCAAATGACTTCTCCCGCTCTGGGCGAAGCGGGAGGGCGTGCCAGACTTTTACTGACTAAAACCCACCCGTGTTCCTTCAGTTGCCTATTGCCAAGGTCCCGGCATCCCTTTCGGACTTTCCCGCAACTCTGGCAGGCTCAGTAGCAGCCCGGAGTCTGGATTTGTGCCCGGTTGATGGCAATAGGCTCGCCCCCTATTACATGGGACTTAAACATAACTGGCGGAATGTGGATGTACCTAACCTAACCCTTGGGGGACAGACGTGATGTTATGAGTGTGTATATATCGCTACATCACCAATTTAGGGGTATGAGGAACAGGGTGTAAAGTTCACTCATCCACCTTAGAAAAGGGAGGATCCTCCGACCAGACGGGTGTTGTGTCTGGCGGGCAACTGCCCAATGACTGATATTGGGTTTTTGTATATATGTTCACTGCACGGTAAACTCTAATTGCGCGATGCAGGATTTATGTGACGTCAGGTCTTCGGTGGCGATGTAGATACCGCCACAAGTGTAACGAAACGTAACCTCAAAATTACAAGGGCCACATTTTTGTCTCAGATGCAGTGTCTACAAAACTAACTGCTCACATCTAACGGCAGTTATTTTGTAAGTGAGTTTAAATTGGAGTGAGGCGCATTCAACTTTGTCGTTATTGACGTGGTTTGAGCAACAGATTCTTTACGCTTGTGTTGCTTAAGAGGTAAGCAGTTGTGTAGGTTTTACTGCTAGCAAAAATATGTAATCATGACTTTTCATTTTACATATACAACATTATTTTTTGTTTATGCTAAACCCGAAAAGGGGTCATTGTACTCATCATTTTGAACAAATTTTTCTATGGGAAAAACTTTGAAATCGCGAAAAAAAAATCAGCTGTTCCATACATTTTGTCGATTTAAGTGAACACAAATGTATGGAACTGCTGATAAAAAATCAGCAGTTCCATACATTTGTGTTCACTTAATTTTCGCGATTTCAGGTTTGGCATAAAATAATCAGCTTCGTAACTGTGATGAAAGTTATGAAAATGTTAGTCTAAAGTGAAAAAGTCCTAAATTAAAGTTATTTTTCACTTTTTTTGTGTTTTCTTTGGAAATCGGTTGTTTTTTTTTTTGTAAAAAGTTTCTATTTTTCACTTTTTAGTTGTGGTGCCTACCCCACACAAATTCGAATACCACTAACTGCTAAGTAAATAACAGTGTCAAATAAAATATCGTCTACATATACTAAGTGGGGAAAATACGTAATTATTGAAGCTAACTCAAAAACTAAGCAAGCAAAGTTAATCAAATTTATTATGGGACCACCTCTGAAACATAACCTACCAAACAAAAAAAGAATCATCAAAATCGATTCATAATTGGCGGAGTAATCGCGTAACATACATACAAAATCGGTGGCAAAAAACGAAAACTGAAAAAAGCAAAGACACCGACTTCCGAAATTAAAGTTATTTTTCACTGTTTTTGTGTTTTTTTTGGAATTCGGTTGTTTTTTTTTTTGTAAAAAGATTTTTCTATAAAAGGTATAACTTGAGTCATCAGAGCTTTGTCTGCCCTTTGTCAAGGAACTAGTTTAGTGTTCCACGTTCATGACCCACCAAAAATTAATATAAACATAAAAAAAATGTATATCTCTTTCATCATGACTGGTTTAGAGTTTGCCTAACGCTTAGTAGAATGTGTGTCTGTATGTCACAAGCTTATGTAACTAAATGGCTGTTACATAATACTGGCGTTGATCTTATAGTGCAATAGTTATGCGTATGACTATGTTTATGACAGATTTTATATTAGTACCTGGTCCATCAAGCTCTGCTCGCGTGAAAATAGAGAAAACGAATTTTCCTATGACACCTATAATTAGTTAGACAGATTTTTTGATGATAAAAAAAAAAACACAGCTTTCCCATACAGATTAGAACAGTCGGTATTAAACTTTAGTATGGAACAGCTGATTTTTATTTCGCAATTTCAAAGCTGGTCCTGGAAAAATATAAACATTTTACTTACAAAAAAAAAAAAACAACCGACTTCCAAACAGAAACACTAAAAAAATCAGTGTCTTTGGTTTAGAATTTTCGTTTTTTGCCACCGACTTCCGAAATTAAAGTTATTTTTCCCTTTTTTGCTAGTGTTTTGTTTGGAAGTCGGTTTTTTTTTGTTAAAAAGTTTTTATTACTGTCACATTCACTCACGATCTTCTGAAAAGACGCAAAAATCGTCACGTACAAACATAGTGAAGTATCGTATCGTATTATTATTTGTACAAACATTTTATATAATACACGGATATGCAGGCTGTCATGTGCCCATTAACATCTCCGTACAACCAGTCCAATGACTGGTCCTGTCGAATACTGAATTACTAGCTGCGCCCCGTGGTTTTCCATGTATAACCCCCTGGCCACGAAATCAGCACTCGCGCGACCTGCGTCTGCGGCGACCGCTAGGATTAGGAATAGCTACGACTTCGTCTGCGATCCAGGATGAAAAGTATGCCTATGTCCTTCTCCGGGTCATGGTCTACCTATGTGCCAAATTTCATCCAAATCTGTTTAGCCGTTTTAGCGTGAAAGCGTAACAAACACATTCACTTTCGCATTTACAATAGTTAGGAAGTTAGTTAGGCTATTTCTTTACAATTTATTTATGTAGTAATCCGAGTCGTCAAGGTTTAAATTTTTCTAGGTTACGACCAAGACCTAATATCTAGACCTTGTTAGCTGGAATCTGTATTTTATTACAAATTCATGCCGATCTTTTATGATAAAATTATCGTAGGTCAGTCGTAGGTACTTTATCAAAGTGCATCTTGCGAGAAAACGCTCGTGCTGGAGTTTTTCGCGTCTTTCGTAGTAATTTTCAAGGAAATATGTGAGATATGACTCGTGAGAGAATTTGTCGTGTCGGTTGATGAGATAATATTGCACCTACTTACCTACTTAATAACTTACTAAGTGCATCTTAGAGGTTAATGTTTAAAGATAGTCCTGCAGGCGTAGCATGAGCAACGTTTTGTCGACGGAAGAGTAGACAAAAATGACGTTTCCTGTAGACAGTAGACAGTACGAGACGGCAGCAAAATAGAAAGAGTCAACTGCACTTTTTACGAAATTCACTCTTTTACATAATTCGACTCAGAATTCTTTGTTTTATCATAGGATTTATCGGTTGTCAGTGTGATTTTGACATTAAGGATAGAAAACTTTCTTCCGAAATAGTCTACATATAAAAAGACCTAGACAAGGATCGTTAGAAATGAAAGACAAAATGACATATTGTAGAAAGATTTCTACGGTGGATGTCAAAAATGAAGAAACGAACTGTCACTTTGTATAGAAAAAGCCATGTCTATTCTTCGTAGAGATAGAAAGCGCCATGCTACGCCTGCTGGAATAGGTCGTGATGGTCTGTTGTGAAGGCTTTTTATCATAATATCATAACCATCTGCCAAGCCTTTTCCCAACTATGTCGGGGTCGGCTTCCAGTCTAAACGGATGCAGCTGAATACCAGTATTTTACATGGAGCGACTGCCTATCTGACCTCCATAACCCAGTTAGTAGTTACTCGGTAAACGCCTATTCAGTTAAGCGATATCGATTATCGATGTCGCGCTCAGTAGCGTTAATGGTCCAAAGTGACTAACCAGAAGGCGGAAGACAAAGTGACATTCTATCAGCGATAACGATGATGGAAAAGGCAAAAATGTATAGGACTGACATAAGCTATCGAAAAGCTTATGTCAATCCTGTTGAAAGTCGTTGTAGAAATACGAAACGCTTTCGATGCGATTGTCACTTGTCTATGTCTAGGCCCTCTGTATCGCTACCAAGCGCGACAGGGCTTATATCTGAATAGGCCTTTATTAAGGCGCCGTCCTAATTGGCCATTGCTCGCGCGATTATGCTATGCGATTTCATCGTACAAGGTTTGAAAAAAGAAATCGAATGATCACGCGGTAATTTTCATGGGATCCACGCATCATCCTACGAGCGATAGCCAATTAGGACGACGCCTAAGACTGGTTGTCAGACTTTTGGGCTTCTGACTACCCGTAAAGAGTGTTACATAACTACAAATGTCACCTGAAATATGCGGAATGTATTTCCGAGGTGTGGAGAGACCTTTTGCCTTGCAGTGGAAAAAATAAACATATGCAACAGAATATTCAAAAAAACCGGTTTTAAATGTTGACATAGTACCTGTGTCGGTCAATATCATCAACTAGTTTGATGCCGGCTCCACACACTCGTCCAACAATCCAACGGTTCGTCCAACTGTGCGTCCAACCTTCCTCGTGTACAATTTCGTGCATGTTTGACGATGTTGGATCGTGTTACCGTGCGATCGCTCCGAATGGCGGTAAATCGTACCCAGATCAAAAGAGTTGGAAAACTCACACGAACAGACATCAGTGTAGAAATAATTATATGCACTCAAAAGGTATAGGGTAGAAGCACCTATCACTTCAACGTCGTCCATAGAATGAGGTCGGAATGTGCGTAATTGTTATGTGTGTGGACAGTCTGTTTTGATCGCTCGTGAGTTGGGACAGACTAGAGTCATGTTGGAGTTGGACTTGGACAATAGTGTGGTGCCGGCATGACTCCTCCAATATCATCATCTGCCTAGCCTTTTCCCAACTATGTTGGAGTCGGCTTCCAGTCTAACCGGATGTAGCTGAATACCAGTATTTTACATGGAGCGACTGCCTATCTGACCTCCAGAACCAAGTAACTGGGTAATACGATACCCCTTGGTAATACTGGTCGTCAGATTTTCGGGCTTCTAACGTCCCGTAACGACTGTCATAGATTCACAAATGACAGCCGGGACCAACCAGAAATCAGAAATCATTTATTTTGCAAAGACTGTGGGTACAAAATAAGGTGTTCACATTTTAACAAATAGTTCTTCCACACTCTACCTTACGGCATGCAAAAGTAGGTATAAAAGTGTCTAGATCCACTCTGTTGAACAAAAAAAGAAACAAAAGTATAAAAACAAAGTACAGTGGATGGATGGATCAACCGCATTCATGCATAAATACGGTAAGTAAAACTTAATATTCTAATTCTAAAAATAGTAATAAACAAAGTATATAATTGTTTTGCACCAAAATTAACCAACGCAACGGCTTAACGTGCTTTCCGACGCACGGAGGAGTCTCGGTATGTAAAGATGGTCACCCATCCACGGACCAACACTGGCAAGCGTAGCTTAATTTGATGGATCGACTCCTCCAAAGATATCGGAGCGAACGCGCGCCAACACGATCCAACACCGTCAAACAAGCACGAACTATCTCTCTAAACGAGGAAGGCTGGGCGAACAGTTGGACTGTTGGACGAGTGTGTGAAGCCGGCATTAGAAGTTTGGCCAACCGTAAGTGGTCATTGTTCGACATTGCAATATGTCATCACATGATGAGTACAGATCTCCCAGTAAGAATATACGCTTCGGCAATCATCGTACTTTCCCGGCAATACGAACGCGCGATTATGAGAGCTATGTATTATTATTACATAGCAACATCACTACATAACATGTGACTGTACCTAAATTAACCTAGGCTGATAACATTTTCGTTTTTCCTAACTATGCTAATATCAGTGTTTTAGGTCGGTTTCCCCTATTATAAAACAAAGTCCTCCGACGCATCCGTCTGTCTGTCTGTTGGTGATAAACTCAAAAACTACTGCATTGATTTTCATGCTGTTTTCACCAATGGACGAATTTCACTAATCGAAATCCATGTGGGCGAAGCCGCGGGCATTAGCTAGTATAAATATAATATATTTATTTATTGCTCTGTAATAATACATAAGTTTCATAATAAACTTAAATTAAACTAAACTAAAAAAAATATAATAAATATTTTATTTTTTGGGGGTCACCGTCCAGTCTGCCTACTCTTGTACAACCTGATTATATATAAATAAATTTGAATATAGAGCCATTACGTTACAACCATGAAAGCACTAATTTTGAGGAAATTAAAACTCTATGCATTACGCAACTGTTGCTGAGGCGAGGTTATAATACCTAGATAAGTTTAAAATATATTAATGGTATGGTAAAAATCAATAAATATTATAATATAATAAAATAATAATTAAGAAAATTGCAATTATAATAAATAAATATTATAGCATTATCAAATTATTCAAAGAAAAACAAACTATATAAATGAATAAATATAATTATAATAAGGAAGAATAAGAAGTACAGGTAAAAATAATCTAAGATATCTATGTACATTTTTGCAGATAAAATAATATTTAAATATTAGATGCGAAATTTTAGTAAGTATCTCCTGATGTTGATTATGTAAATAAAAACTTTTTCCCACAATAACAACTTAATGATCTCCTAACACAGGGCTTCCTCTCTTCTATCCTTTTGCTGTGCCCTACAGGTTCCATAATGATCTAAATTATATAGTTACCACCTAAGTACACATTATGGTAAAGCAATAAAGATTGAGTATTGAGTATTGAGTATTAAGTGCCGTTTCATACACTATCATCTACTAAATAAAAGATCAAAGTTAAAAGAGTAAGAAATACGTAGTTTATTTCTTACTAGCGACCCGCTCCTGCTCCGCACGGATTTTACGACTTGACAAAACATCGAGATTTCCTAGTTATATGTAACTTTAATATTAACGAGTTATACGCATAAACCTTCCGAAATAAATCCTCTAAGCGATGGTGAAAACTTCATCAAAATCTGTAGCGTGGTTTAGAAGAACAACGCGGAAATATAGACAAACACGAAAAGTGACTTTAATTTATAAATGTATAGAAAATGAGAAGAATGTAAGAAAATTTTTCCCACGAAATTCAGTACAACAAAACGTATGAATGGCGGTAACGAGCACTGGTTCCATTAGAAAAGAATAATTGATGGAAACTCTTTGGTGATACCTATTAATATCTTGGGTTTGTCCTATACCGTAATAGTAAGAAAAATGCAATTGCAATATTGCAATATTAGAAAAAGTGTCATAATAAGATTCTATTGTTTTTGTTATAAAGTAATAAGTGTGTGTGATAATAAGGTTATCCTGTAATTGGTGACTGTGTAAGTCCGAGGCCATTGTCAACTGTAGTATGTATGACAATATAAACTCGATTTGAAGTTTATAATTCGAATTTTACGATACTGAGAGTAGATAAAAATCTTCTCAAAGCTTTTGAGAGCTAAATGACATGGTGCAACCAAAGTTGCAATGTTTGGTGTACTACGCCACAGCTTGTCTGGACAAAACTTAGAATCTTTGCCTCTGTAGGAGTTACTCTGCTGCGCAACGTTCGTAGTCAAAAAAAAAAAAAAACAAAATATTTTATTTCACATAAGCCTACATGGGCACTTATGAAACGTCAGTAGCTAGGTGCACGGTTCCAATTGGTCGTTTCCTATGGAGAAGAGCCGGCAAGAAACTCCACGGTTACCCTTTTAAAATATAATTGGCTTTTACAACATTTTTGAATTACAGTGTTAATAGTTATGGGAGGACGGTGTAGGCCTTTCAAAAAGTTTTAGGTAAAAAAAAATCTACAATCCACTAAGCCACAACGTTCTCACATTCACAAGGTAGAAAAGAATCTATATAAGATAAATATGAAACTACAAATAAAAAACGGTAGTAAATCGGAAACACGAATATTATCGAAGCGCATATCTTTTCTGGTGAAACTGTAGATGCTTACAGGTAAAACAGAAAAGTTATGTGCTTCGGTAATCTGGGAATCTAAAATACCTATTTTTTTTATATTTGTGCAGATGCCTCTGAGCAAAATAGGACATTTTCCTTATTCTCTCGTATCTGCATGACCTCGAGGATGCCATGCCGCGTTAAAAATATTAGTATTTGTTTTTTAAATATGGTAGCATTATGCTGAGATAAATAAGCCTTATTGGCTTCGCACAGGTTTTTTTTTGTTTGCATATAAGTACTTATTTGTATTTTTTTTATTTATAAATAATAATTTACATAATTGAAAACTATGTACAATTATTTATGAAAAGGGGGGTAAATAATCATAGGGCAACAAAAAAATCGTCCGCATAGCTGTCAACAGGAAAAGTGCCCAAAAGGCTGGCAGCATTGCCACGTTGTATGGCAATGCTGATTCTTTGCCCAAAAAATAGGGCAGCCTTCTGGTCACGTCTTTTATTATCTGTGTGTGTCCCAAATAAAATATTTTTCTTTCTTTATTAATTAATTTATTTAGGATCTCCAACCTTAACTTCCTAACTATTATTTATTATTTATTAATATTATAAATGCGAAAGTGAGTTTGTTTATTTGTTTGTCACGCTTTCACGCTAAAATGGTAGAACGGATTTGGCTGAAATTTGGCACAGGGGTAGACCATGACCTGGAATAAGCCATAGGATACTTTTCATCCCGATATTCCCACGGGATCGAGACTTACGCGGGTGAAACCGCGAAGCGTAGCTAGTAAAAAAATACCTACACAAGATATTTCAAGTATCAAAACGCTCTCTTCGTGATTGACAGTCAATTAACTACCTCAAGGGTCAAGACGTTTTTTTTCCTACGTCTAGTAGATAATAAGTATTGAAATGGTAAAGATATTGGCCTACATTAGAACCTGTTTTTGTGTCTGAGAGCTAAGAATATTGGAGGCAGTTTGTATTTGTAATATGTATTAAGAATTTATGATGAAATAAGATTTTTTGTATTTTTGTTAGATAAACTGGTGATCTAGCATTGTAGATCTTTGACAGTCGTTAGGGGTTGTCAGAAACTGGCAAAAGTCTGACAACAAGGTCTTCAAGAGGTCAGGCTCAAGCTTCAAGGCCCCAATATATTCTTCAAGATACAGGATTTTCCTAGTTTGAAGGGCGGGGGTCTTACTCATTAATACTAGCCATATCTTTTACATAATGAAACTAAACTGATGTTACCTAGGCTAAGTTTTTGGTAAATAAATCATTACTTACTTACTTAATATAGGAAAAGCGGATGTCTGCGGTGTACGAGTATAAGATTCTTTGGCGTGTTATCTCTTTTAATCACAAAGGTATTGCTTTTTTGCAATGATCCCCAACTAAAACAAATCTGCCTTGCCTTTTCCCAACTATATTAAGTTCGGCTTCCAGTCTAACCGGATGCAGCTGAATACCAGTATTTTACATGGAGCGACTGCCTATCTGACCACCACAGCCCAGTAACTGGGTTATACGATACCCCTTGGTAAGACTGGTTGTCAGACTTTCGGGCTTCTGACGACTCGTAACGACTGTCAAAGATCCACGAATGACAGCCGGGACCGAATATACATAATTATTAAAACAAATTTTCACATTGTTATTAGTTTTTTAATTTTTCTATTTAAAAATATAAAGTAATAATATGTATTATGAGAAAAAGTAAATAAATAACATAATAGGTAATAGGATTGAAGATTATTGCATTTGCTAGGTCATAATTATAATAGTCATATTTTACTTATTAAGTATTATATTAAAAATAAACAAGTATTTTTATTAAGTTTCATAATAGCTAATTATTTCCTAGGAAAATGATAACATCAAAATGCTAGATCATACTTAAAAATTTCTAGATAAAATTGTATATAATAAAATAAATACTTAATTATTTACCTACACCAGTATTTTACATGCAGCGACTGCCTATCTAACCTCTACAACCTATTCACTGGGTAACACGATACCCTTTGGTAAGACTGTTGTCAGATTTTTTTAACTAAACGATTTTTTCCACTTTTGAATTGTCAACGGTCAATCAGGAACATGAAGCTATAATTTCCCCTTTCCAAAGCATACCTAAACAATGGTTTACCAGGATCTGAATAAATCAAAGTGGTAATAGATGGCGCTCATAGATGCGTCATAATCATTAATAAGATACAATCCGTGTGATACAGGGAAAACCATTATTTTTGTTATTATCTATGTTAATTATGAGTTGCTGTCTAATGACACTGGCAGTGTTGAATTCATCGTCTTATTTAACCGACTTCTTCAAAAAGGAGGAGGTTCTCAATTCGTCAGTATGTTTTTTTGTTGTTGTATGTTTGTTACGCGATTACTCCGCTAATTATGAATCGATTTTGATGATTTTATTTTGTTTGGTAGGTCATACTTCAGAGGTGGTCCCATATAAATTTTATTAACTTTGCTTGCGTAGTTTTTGAGTTAGCTTTGATATTACGTATTTTTTCCCACTTAGGATATAAAGACGATGTTTTAAGTGACTCCGTCACTGTTATTTACATAGCAGCGTATTCGAATTTGTGTGGGGTAGGTACCACAACTAAATCCCGACTTCCAAAAAAAGCACAAAAAAGTGAAAAATAACTTTAATTTCGGAACTCGGAGGCAAGAAACGAGAATTGAAAAGCAAAGACACCGACTTCCGAAGCTAAAGTTATTTTTCACTTTTTTGTGCTTTTTTTGGAAGTCGGTTGCTTTTTTTTTTCGTTACTAGGTAACTGCTGTGAAGCTCAGAAGCCAAATAAACTCAAACTCAAAGGTATAGTAGTGTGCTGTGGTATGTGGGGTTAAAAAACTAAATCAAAAGTCGTGATCGTGTTACCCAGTAACTGGGTTCTGGAGGTCAGATAGGCAGTCGTCGTCTTCATATAAAATACTGGTGTTTCAGAATAATTAAGTATTAGTTTGATTAAATAAGTGCGTCTATTTTTAGCTCATGGCTAATGAGGAGCTCGTGGCTAAGTAATAACAGTCGCACGGGTCGATCCGTCAGGTTAAGCTACGCTTGCCGGGGTTGTTCCGTGGATGGGTGACCATCCTCCGTGCCTCGGAAAGAACGATAAGCCGTTGATCTCGGCTGTCATTTGTGGATCTTTGACAGTCCCTACGGGTTGTCAGAAGCCCGAAAGTCTAACAACCAGTCTTACCAAGGGGTATCGTATTACCCAGTTACGGGTTGTGGAGGTCAGACAGGCAGTCGCTCCATGTAACATACTGGTATTCAGCTGCTTCCGGTTAGACTGGAAGCTGACTCCGACACAAAAGACTAGGAAGATTGATTGACTTACCCAGTTACCGGTTGTAGTTTTGTGTTAATTCCTCTTAACAATAAATGAGAAGAACCAGTCTTTACCTGCAACAAGAATAACAACATAAAATAAATATGTCTTCCTCCTCAGAGGAACGTGTAAATTACCTGCTATCAAAATTGCAATTTTGAGGTAAATGAAGATAAAAACCCTCACACGAGTGACGAAAAATAAAACAAAAACATTGATCCAATAAGATTACCTAAACTATAAAGGTAACATCGCGTTTTTATTCCAAAAAATGTGGGGGCCTATAACGGCCATATTAGCAATTCCTCTAAAAGCAGTTCATTTCCTGAATTTCCAGCTGTCATTCAATTCAAGTAAAAATAAAATTTCCACAAAAATACGGAAACAAGCGCCACCGTCATGGTGTTATTAAATAGTTATTTATTATTAATAACATAATAAACAAATGACGCAGTTTCATAGATAATTATGACAAAACGGTAGGTTTCCTCGCGGAAAATTAATAACAAAATATCAAAAATATTTTAGGAAAACACATAATGTCAAAATAAACACATAAATAATCAATATCTGTAATTAAGTGACTGCTATTATTGAAAGAAACTAATAAGTTATCATCAAACAGTTCCGTAAATGATAAACAAGTCCGACTTACGACGTAACAAGCCGACTGCAGCAGGCGACGTGTCGCCGCGACACTACTTACTGGTTTCCATGTATTTCTATGAAATACTTTCAGTAAAGAAAGAAAGTAAATACATTCATTTAGCACAGACTTTATGGCCTACAACACAACGTAGCTACAAGTAAAAAAGAAACAAATAAAAAAATAACAGGGAAATGTGCCTCGCGGCTGCGCCAAATAGGCCCAGCACTATTTGCGTAATGCACGAGCTGTCAGAATTGGAATGGGTTTGAAACATAAGTATAATCCATTCAATTCATTTATTCAATAACAATTTTTACATCGGGTGTGAATTTCTATATCAAAGTCAAAGTCAAAGTCAAATAATTTATTTCAACTAGGCACATTAAAGGTACTTTTGAACGTCAAATACATAGAAATAGAACTGATTCTAGTTGCCCCTTCCAAAAGGTAGTTTTCGTATGGAGAAGAATGGGGAAGAAACTCCACAGTTACTCTTTTAAAAAAAATGTTTTACAATATTTGGTATACATCAATTATAAAATTACATGTGAAGAAGATGCACCGAGAATACAATTACTGTACCACAATAGGTAAAAAATAAGAATTAAACATGGAGCAATGACGAATAAATTAATTAAGTATGTGATATATTAAGAAATCATGCATGCAATTTATATACAATTACAATTATCCGAATTCAAAATCAGACATCTAGAATTGTCTAAGGGGCCTCTGCGAGTTGGCTTCGGCCCCTCGTACGCCTGCCAAAACAACGGGACCCCATGGTCCGAGATATGTAAACACATAAAAATAATTGGTTCATAAGTTCGAAAAAAATTATTTTCAACAACATAACTTACCAACTTATGTCTATGTAAGACTGGTTGTCAGACTTTCAGAACGTCTGATCAGTCTTACCAAGGGGTATCGTATTACCCAGTTACTGTAGGTTATGGAGGTCAGATAGGCAGTCACTCCATGTAAAATACTAATATTCAGCTGCATCCGGTTAGACTGGAAGCCGACCCCAATATAGTTGGGAAAACACTAGGCAGATTGATTGTATAATGGTACCCTGAGAAGAAAGGCCGAAACAAACTCAGAGGTCGCAGTCTCTTTTAAGATCCAGACATAATCTTGGTCACGTCATATGAGGACCATGTAGATTAGAGTCTGATCCGTGATCCGTATGATCTTTTGAGGAAAGAACCACACAGATTTGAGTGGACCTGTCCAGTCAGTGCAATCATTTGTCAATAATAGAGGAGCTCAACTCAGAGCTTTAACTCAATGTGTTACCGCCAAGTACTGTCATCATCATCGCAATAACACTAAACAACAACATATTTAATATCATCGAATTACAAGCAATAATAATATTATCACTTGTAATTCAATGATCTTATTGATGCAATTATTCTAATAGTAGAACGTTGAGAATGATAAAATTAAACAAAGTACCTATGCATTCATTTAATTCATTCATTTATGCATTCACGTGATTCAAACATCTTATTGTAGGTAAATAGAAATATACATAATATGTTACGGAAGGTCGGTAGGAGCTCGTGGCTAAGTAATAACAAACGCACGGGTCGATCCATCAGGTTAAGCTACGCTTGCCGGGGTTGGCCCGTGGATGAGTGACCATCTTTACATACCGAGACTCCTCCGTGCCTCAGAAAGCACGTTAATCCGTTGGTCCCGGCTGTCATTTGTGGATCTTTGACAGTCGTTACGGGTCGTCAGAAGCCCGTAAGCCTGACAACCAGTCTTACGAAGGGGTATCGTATTACCCAGTTACTGGGTTGTGGAGGTCAGATAGGCAGTCGCTCCATGTAGTCTAGTATTTCTACAACGACTTTCACCGGGATTGACATAAGCTTTTCGATAGCTTATGTCAGTCCTATACATTTTTGCCTTTTCCATCATCGTTATCGCTGATAGAATGTCACTTTGTCTAGGGCCTAACCTTTCAGCTCCATCGCGCGGCCATCTGTTCTGCGAGCAATGTGCCCTGCCCACTGCCACTTAGAAGAATATTATGTATGTATAATGTTTGCTATTCATTTTTTATTTCCAAATGTTTATTTTCCAATTAGAATTTGGCCGTAACCTAATAACATTTAATTAATTATGTTTTAACTATTTTCTTTGGAGCTCTTGGCTAAATGACAACAGCCGCACGGGTCGATCGCAGGTTAAGCTACGGTTGCCGCGGTCGGTTCGTGGATGCGTGACCATCTATTACATAATCGAGACCCCTCCGTGCCTCGGAAAGCACGTTAAGCCGTCGGTCCCGGCTGTCATTTGTGGATCTTTGACAGTCGTTACGGGTCGTCAGAAGCCCGAAAGTCTGACAACAAGTCTTACCAAAGGGTATCGTGTTATCCAGTAACTGGGTTGTGGAGGTCAGATAGGCAGCCGCTCCATGCAAAATACTGGTATTCAGCTGTATTCGGATAGACTGGAATTCGACCCCAACATAGTTGGGAAAAGGCTAGGCAGTCAGATGGACGCCGTATGGAAGTTAAACTTAACCGTTTAACTACTAACCTATAAACAAAAGTAAACAAAAATGCTTGCTACATTAACCTACATAACAAAACCGGGTAATTATGAAACAGAATGAATGAATTAAAATACTAATTAGTTACTAGTAGACAGTTAACTAAATTACTTAAAATGATTTATGGTTTTATAAATTATTCATGTAGGTATAACCATATGAACATGTTTTTTAGGAAGTCAAAACAATAATATTATGTTGTTTTTTTTATTAAGAGGCCGTTATAGGAAATTATTGTTTCAATTTCAAATAGTAGGTAGGTACATTTATTTTTTGTTGACTTTGTGGCATCTACATCGCCACATGCGAACTAGGCATCAAAGAAAACTGACGTCACATAAATCCTGCATCGCGCAATTAGATTTTACCGCGCGATGGACATATTATAATATAATATGTTATGTATACAAGAATCCAGCAGCAATCGTCGGGCAGTTGCCCGCCAGAAACAACACCCGTCTGGTTGGAGGATCCTCCCTTTTCTATGGTGGATGAGTGAACTTTACACCCTGTTCCTTATACCCCTAAAACTTTACCTATAAAGAACTTGTATTGTCAATTTTCTAATTTTCCGCGCAATTTTCTAATTTTTTTCTTTCATAAGAACCTTCTCCTGACAATAACAAACTCAACAGAAAAAGAATTAGCGAAATCGGTCTAGCCGTTCACGCGTGATGGCGTGACCAAGGGAAATAGGGATTCATTTTTACCCGACTACGGCGAAGAAAAAAGGAGGGTTATGATTTTGACCGGTATGTATGTATGTATGTATGTTCATCTGTTCCCTCCTATCCTCCAAACCACTTATCACAATTTGACAAATGAGGTATCGTTAGAAGCGTCGTGATTATCCGCTGGTTATAGGCTATGTGAAGTCACATGAAATTAAAAATTGGGCCCTCTAGAGGACAAAAAGTGAGGAACTTAAAAAAAAAAATGGTTAAATGTACCATGTTGGGTATCAAATGAAAGGCCTTAATGAGCACATTTCAAAAATATATATATTATAACCCCAAAAGAATTTTAAAAAATATAGTAATAAAAACTAAAACCCAACTACGACTTAAAAGGTATAAACAAGACACCACAGACAGACAAATTAACAATCCGGAGTCACACGTACTCTGTTCGATTTATGCCCTAACACGTGTGACTCCGGATTTTTAATTTGTCTGTCTGTGGTGTCTTGTTTATACCTTTTAAGTCGTAGTTGGGTTTTAGTTTTTATTACTATATTTTTTATATATAAAGATTAGGTATTTGCTTTCAATCTGCCTGAATTTTTTCAGTTATGTCGGGTTCTGCTTCCAGTCTAACCGGATGCAGCTGAATACCAGCATTTTACATGGAGCGACTGCCTATCTGACCTTCCCAACCCAGCAACTGGGTAATTCGATACCCCTTGGTAAGACTGTCAGACTTTCAGGCTTCTGACGACTCGTAACGACTGTCAAATATCTACAAATGACAGCCGGGACCAACGGCTTTACGTGCTTTCCGTGTCTTCATATGTAAAGATGTCAGGTCATCCATCCACGGACCAACCCCGGCAAGCGTGGCTTAACCTGATCGATCAACCCGTGCGGCTGTTATTACTTAGCAACAAGCTCCTCATAAATATACATAATATTTCGATTTCATCAGTTAATAAATCAACATAATAATATAACCTAATGCATTGCTTAAACTTTTTAGTTTTTTTTTTTTAAACCTGTATATTTTCATCATCTTGTCTGTGCAAGATGCTAATTAATTAATATATGCGTCACTACTAGATGTAAATAAAAGCATTTTACACTAAACCGGTTGTTTTAATAATATATTGCAATATGTTATGTTAGATTATGTTTTTCAAATAAAATATCAATGTCTTTTATTCATTATTAGCTGCGCCCCGCGGTTTCACCGACCTAAGTCTTGATCCCTTGGGAATATCGGGATAAAAAGTAACCTATTTCCTATTCCAGGTCATGGTCTACCCCTGTGGCAAATTTGGGATCCCTTCTTTTCGCATAATGTTCTTTGTCCTAATATACTTCGGCATAACGATTTTGGCACAATTTGTTTTGGCATAATAATACTTTGGCATAATTTTTTTAGACATACATTTTGTGTTGGCATAATCATCTTAAAGACTAATTTGTTTTGGCATAAAAATGATTAGCATAACGTTAGTAGGCCTAATGACTATTAGCATAATAGTGCACCACTTTTTTGAAGACTAATTACGAAACTCTTGATAGTGAGATGAAGAATATTAATTTCGAACCAGTTTACGAACATATCGACGCTAATGAAGCGACAAAAAGTTTAGTTACCACCCTAGCTAGACTCATAAATACTCATACTTCTATAATCAAGATTCCAAATAAAAAACGATTACTCAAACCGTGGATGACCGTTGGTATGCTACGCTGTATGCGTAATAAAGATGCAATGCACAAAAAACTCAAGCTATCTCCGAACAATGTTATATTAACTATTACATATAAAAGATATAGGAACTACTGCATAAAAATCTTAAAAAAACTAAAAAGAGATTATGACAGGAGAGAATTGAGTGAGGCTTCAAACGACAATAAAAAGATTTGGAAGGTGTTAAAGAGGGTCACTAATACAGACAAGCCAAACATACCCAACACTGATTTATTGGCTTCTACTACTTCACCTCAGCTCTCGGTTGACAAAGTAAACAAGTTTTTTGCCAACATCGGTAAGGAACTTGCTGATAACTTTTCCTGTCCACCGGGTAAATATAAAATCCCACCAGATATTGCCTCCACATCTTCACCTTCACAATCATTTGTCATGTTAGACACCGATGAGGCGGAGGTTGGGGAGGTACTAATGTCACTTAAATCAGATTCTGCTATAGGCTGGGACAATATTCCAACAAAGTTTTTAAAACGCTATTCTTTGACACTGGTCCCCATACTCACACATATTTTTAATCTATGTTTCCATACCGGCACTTTCCCCTTGTACTTCAAGAAGGCCATCATACACCCAATTCACAAAGGTGGGAGCAAAAAGCTTCTAAATAATTATCGCCCTATTGCTGTGTTACCTTCCATTTCTAAAGTACTAGAACGCCTAATCAACAAAAGACTTGTGACTTATATGGAAGATAAAAAGCTTTTTTCTCCCAAACAATTCGGTTTTAGGCGCAATAAATCTACTAGCAGTGCTGTAATTGACCTAATCGACCATGTTACAAAAAATATTGACAAGAAAAAGAAAGTACTGTCAATTTTTTTGGACCTAAAAAAGGCGTTCGATACGGTTTCGATTTCTGACTTATTAATAAAGCTGGAGGAACTCGGGATTCGTGGCCAGACACTTAGTGTCTTTAAGGACTATCTTCAAAACCGAACTCAGTGTGTAAAAATTCAAAATTACCTCAGTGGAGAGGAACCAGTGACATTCGGTGTTCCCCAAGGCAGTGTCATTGGCCCAACCCTATTCCTAATTTACATTAACGAACTATGTAATCTGAGTTTGGAATGTGGAAGTATCGTGGCGTTTGCTGATGACACCGTCCTTACCTTTTCTGGCGATACTTGGGATGACACCTTCGATTCCGCACAAAAAGGACTAAACAGTGTTCTACAGTGGCTCAAAAGACACATTCTCACAATCAATACCGACAAAACTAAAATTCTTGCGTACAGCTTACGAAACTCCACTCAACCTCCGCATTCATATGCTTTGGTAGCGCACTCATGTTTACTGTCTGGCACTGCGGCGTGTACATGTCCAAAATTGGAACGCTGTCGAACGATGAAATATCTCGGTGTGACTCTTGATGATGGCCTGAGCTTTGCATCTCATGTAGAGTTACTGACAAAAAGAATCAGAAAGCTGATTTTTGTCTTTAGTGGTCTTCGCCACATTGCAGAACCTCAAACGATTAGGTGTACATATTTTGCTCTTTGTCAGTCTCTCTTAACGTACTGTATAAGCGCTTGGGGTGGTGCACCCAAAACGGTACTATTGAAGCTAGAACGAGCTCAGAGAGCCGTGCTGAAAGTTAGTACATTTCGGCCCATCCTATTCCCAACTGAAGAGCTATATAGGAACTGTAAAGTCCTTACAGTAAGACAATTATATGTTTTGCACATACTACTATATCAGCATCAAAGAACCTCCTATGAAATAATCACCACAAGACGCAAAGACAAGGTATGTCGACCCTTCCTCTGTAAATACTCTTTTACAAGAAGATTTCCCTGTTTCCAAGGTCCTCATCTCTACAATAGTCTTAACAAAATATTGAACTTTTACTCACTCCCTACAATGTCATTTAAAAAGAAAGTAAATAATTGGCTACAAACACTTAATTACAACAACACAGAAAACTTATTGTTGACTCAGTATAACCCCCGTTAAACCACATTCTATCCTCATTTGCTCATTGCTCGCTACCATTCCCCACAAATATGGAAATAACACACACACGCACACACACACACACAATACACACACACAATACACACACACACACACACACACACCCACACACACACGCACCCCCTCACACCCCTGCATACACTACACTATTCCATTCATAAAATCTTTCGTTTTGTTTATTTCCTTTCCTAAATAGTTTATTTGTCCGTTTACCTATGCCATATAATGAACCAGTTGTATAATTACAAAATGGCACCTATGTATCAAAATGCAATTAAGAAACATCCAATAAAGGGTCGGGCCCAGCATCTTTAACACAAGTTGTCTTGGCAACTTAGCAAGGGTGCTGGTGTCGCCACACTATTGTATAATTTTCTTTAAACTGTATGTACTACTATGTTTTTAAGGTAAAATGTAAAACTTGAGGCAAATAAATCATTATTATTATTATTATTATTATTAGTGTTCAGGCATTAAAAAATATTCGAAACAAAGTTAAGTTGTTTTTACGTATTTATTACAAAAATAATGTTTGGTAGTTTAGGTTAGGTTAGGTTAGAACTGTGACCCCCTACGCACGAGCCGAGCGAGCGAAGCGAGCGGTGCCGCGGCAGCGGCCGGCGAAGTGCCAGAAACGACTAGAATCTATTAACGTGTATCTATTCTGTTGCAGTTAATTATTATGCGTATTTCTTATGCCTTTAAAAATTATGTTTTAATGTCATTATGCGTAAATATATTTATGCTTTTGAATGTTATGCTTATGCACTATTATGATTGGTGAAATTATGCTTAAAAAAATTATGCGTAAGCTGTTATGCGTATTTATATTATGCGGAAATATAATTATGCCAAACAAAATTATGCTAAGTTATATTAGGTCTTAAAATTTTATGCAAATGGATAGGGAACCGGCAAATTTCACCCAAATCCGTTCAGCCATTTTAGCGTGAAAGCGTAACAAACAAACAAACACTAAGTAAAGCGAGCGTTTCGAGGGACTGTCTTATGTACGTTTAATTTTGACGTTCAAAAAGTGCTAATTAGCCTAAATTGAATAAATGACTTTTAACATAAACTCAAACTCAAAGCATTTATTTCAAATAAACCAATTACAGGCACTTTTGAATTGTCAAGGAGTCGGTCAGTCAGAAAGATGAAGCTAGTTGCCCATTCCAAAGCGTAGAAGGTTCCTATGGAGAAGAACGGGCAACAAACTCCACGGACACTCTTTTTAATCAAAATACAGCCACTAACCCTCTAAGGCAAGGCATATTCTAGACCCCTCATATTCTATGCCCCACATATTCTATGAACCACGACCCCCATGCACCCACTAACCCCACAAAACCACGAACCCCTTCGAAATCCTACACAAATTTACCGAAAAATTCGTTCGCATTTCGTCTACAAATGTCTAGTATGAAACTGGTATAACTACAAGTGGTTCCTTTCGTAACACACCGGTTATGGCAACACCGACTGGTCTAGTGAACTTGCGCCAATAACTATGTTCTTACTTTCCAACGAGGCATGTACGTAAACATAGCATCGCTGCTGTATTTCACGAAGGAGTTTAATTTGATATTTTGATACTGAAAACTTAATAGACTTTTTATGATTTACGCTTTTTTTTAAATAAATGAGCCTCTTTTTAAGTTCTTAGCCTTTTTTAAGGTTCCGTACCCAAAGGGTAAACCGGGACCCTATTACTAAAACTCCGCCTGTCCGTCCCATCTGTCACCAGGCTGTATCTCATGAACCGTGATAGTTAGACAGTTGAAATTTTCACAGATGATGTATTTCTGTTGCCGCTATAACAAAAAATACAAAAAAAAAAACAGAATAAAATAAATATTTAAGGGGGCTCCCATACAACAAACGTGTTTTTTTTTGCCGTTTTTATAGATAATGGTACGGAATCCTTCGTGCGCGAGTCTGACTCGCACTTGGCCGGTTTTTTAAAGTTTGTCGCAGTAACTAAGCTAGTATAATTATGCATTTTCATAGATACATTGCCGGCCGGGCGCTCGCATGTATTCGACCAGTACCGGAATTTCGATTTAGCTCGAAGAAGATTTTCAAAATAATGCTCGAATTTCGAAGCATGTTTGCGAAAATGTTTTTTTATTCAACCATTGAGCACCATGAAGTGAATTTTGTATGCGAACGAAATTGCGTTCAAAAGCTAGTTATATTAGTAATTTATCATCCAAAAATAAGTATTCATAGGTTCCTGCCGGTATTTATAAACAATAATTAATTTGCATACTCAATCTGGCTAGCCTTTTCCCAACTATGTTGGGGTCGGCTTCCAGTCTAACTGGATGCAGCTGATACTAGTATTTTACATGGAGCGACTGCCTATCTGACCTCCCCAACCCAGCAACTGGGTAATACGATACCCCTTGGTAAGATTGATACCTAGACAGACTTTCGTGCTTCTGACGACCCGTAACGACTGTCAAAGATCCACAAATGACAGCCGGACCAACGGCTTAACGTGCTTTCCGAGTCACGGAGGAGTCTCGGTATGTAAAGATGGTCACCAATCCACGGACCAACCCCACCAAACGTAGCTTAACCTGATGGATCGACCCATGCTACTGTTATTACTTAGCCACGAGCTCCACAATAATTTTGCATACTATTCTTGTCAATTTAAAATCTTTAGAAAAATATTATTTTGATATTCTAAAATGTCGAGTCTTTTAGTGTTGCAAAGTTCAATAACTTTATTTATATATGAATAACTCTAAATAACTAGTTTTACTGTCATTTATAACATTTAATAGCTGTTTCAGATAATATGCAATAAAATGTATTCAAATATTCGATTCTATAGGTAAACCGTTGGCATTATAGTTTACTAGCTTCCGCCCGCGGCTTCGCTCGCGTGGTATGTCGATAAAAAGTAGCCTATGTCCTTCCCCAGGATGCCATCTATCTCCATGCCAAATTTTATCGAAATCCGTTCAGCGGTTTAGGCGTGAAAAGGTAACATACAGACAGACAGAGTTACATTCGAATTTATAATATTAGTAAAGATGGATAGGTTATGGATAGACAACCGATCGCAATGCATCATTTTAACATGTCACATGAGACACGCTCATTGCGTAAATTAACGCAACAGAGCTAACAAACATTAAAAAAAAAAACCGGCCAAGTGCGTGTCGAACCACGCACAATGAAGGGTTCCGTAGTTGGGATGAAGTTATCCCATGAAGAAACATATAATTGCAGTTGAAAATCTTTTTCTAAGAACATGTTTTTGCAACTGCAAATGTAAGTTGGTCGATTATTACTGTATAACTTGTAGAGCCTACTTACCTGTGATAGTTTTCCTTTTAGTTTCGTTATAGTATACAGGGTTATTAGTAAAACACCAACAACCTCTTAAGGAGTCATTGAACTCATCATTATGAACAACTTTTTCTATGGGACTAACCTTAAAATCGCGAAAAAAAAATCAGCTGTTCCATATATTTTTTCGATTTAAGTGAACACAAATGTATGGAACAGCAGATTTTTTTTCGCGATTTCAAGGTTGGGCGCATAGAAAAATTTGTTCAAAATGATGAGTACAAGTCATTGTACTCATCATTTTGAACTACTTTTTAAGGAGTCATCCTTAAGAGGTTGTTGGTGTTTTACCAATGTATACTACTGCCGTGATTTTTTTCACATATCCAAAACCAACCATTTAGCTGACACTTGAGTCTTTACCACTTTAAAGCTTAATATATCGCAAACGGATCCCTGAATCCAAAAATGGTTGTCACAAACTCACAATATTTTAGAACGACGTTTCCAACGACACCCCACAACATGGGATAGGCGAGAAAAAAAAAAACTGTCCCACTTTACGTGTAGCGGAGGTACCATAAAAAAAAAGCTGTCAGTACGTTCATGCGTTACAAAATCTGCTCAGCACTACGTTGTGTGGACCTGCGTCACCTGCGTCTCAGCATACGATTAGCCTTAAGAGGAAATAGGGTCGGTCATTTCTCCATACATAAAGTCATAATTCGAGGTTCGGCTCTCGTCTATTTCCTCCTCCAATATTGGACCAATTTGAAAGATATTTTATAAATTTAATAAAAAGGATATTTACTGTGCCCCTATGTTTTTGTTTTTTCATTAATAGTTGTCAAATTTGTACAATAGGCCTCTGATGACAGCGGTCTAAACAGGCAATTGTGAGCGATTTCTGAGGGTTCTAGTTCTTCTACAGATAATGTATCATCAAAACGGAAAACATAGGGGCATAGAACTAGTTGATATTTATTTTACTGTAAAAAAACATTTCTCTAAGGTCATAAACCAGAGAGAAAACAGGCGAGAGCGTTTGTATGGAGAGGGGACCGACCCTATTTCCTCTTAATCATGAAAAAACGTGAACAAAATCGCGCGATAAACCTCGACAGTATTTCTATAATGTATGTATGTCTGTAGGACACATCAATCTCGGAAATTGCATAACCGATATCAATATATAATTTGTCTTTTAATTTATTTTGTAATTTTACAAATTTTTATGGTGTCAGCAATGGTTTATTTATGGAAAATCACTGGTATATTATTAATCTATGATATATAAATAAATGTAGAATGCTAATGTTGTCAATGGGTTTTTACTGCAATATCTGTGGTCATTAAGTCTGACAAAAAGCGAGTCAAGCGACATATACCCAGTAACTGCAGTTGTAGAGGTCAGAGCAGTAGCTCCTCGTCAAATACTGGTTCACCTGCAACCGGTTAGACTGGAAGCCGACCCCTGCATAGTTGGCAAAAGGTTAGGCAATTTTTTTGTTATTTTATCTGTGGTCGATAAATAGATATAGAAAAGTAGCAAAAACGTTTTGGTATTTTGTGACGTATTTTCCGATACTTAATAATTAATTGTGTGTTTCCCTAAAATTCAATTTGGTAACTTATACCTAAATTAACATTAGACCTCGTTAATCTAAAAAATACTCTAAGTATTCATTTTCTAATAATGAAAATTAAAATAAATAGAGTTTTATTGGAATATCGTATTACACAGTAACTGGGTTGTGGAGGTCAGATAGGCAGTCGCTCCATGTAAAATACTGGTATTCAGCTGCATTCGGTTAGACTGGAAGCCGACCCCAAGATAATTGGGAAAAGGCGTTTCTTTTAAAGTCCAGACTTTACCTTGTTGATGTATACAAAATATTGCAAAACATTTTAAAAAAGAGTAACGGTGGAGTTTCTTTCCCATTCTTCTCCATACGAAAACTATCTTTTGGAAGGGGCAACTAGAATCATTTCTATTTCTATGTATTTGACGTTCAAAAGTGCCTTTAATGTGCCTACTTGAATTTCTTTGTTTTAGACGTTCAAAAGTGCCTTTTCAGTGCCTGTTTGAAAGAAATCATTTGATTTTGGCTTTGATCATTTAATAATGTTGATATTGATATCTAATTCAGCAATATTGATATCTTCGCTTTACATGCTGAGAAATTCCGTAGCCTAATCCACACAGAAATTTCAGATTTATCAACAAAATTATTTCTTTTTTGTATTTGAATTCCTTTTTAGTTTTAGTTAAATATTTTAATGCACGTTATTTACAATTACATTATATAAGTATTAATTGCAACCGCACTATGTAACATTAAAAATTACTCTTTTTTATAATCTGTGGAAAATGTCGTGGGTTTATACACTTGCTCACTTTGTATGAATTGTTTGTACATTATTGTAGTGTGTAACTGTTTATTTTCCTAAATAAATAAAATAAATTAGAATAAAATATCATAGTTCTTACCAATACCAGAGATGAATGAAATTTACTATCTCTAATTCTATATACTGTAACAGCGAATCAATTTTCACGCCAATCAATCAATCAATCAATTTTTCTTAAGACCTAGGCCAAATATTATTTGATATTCTGATAGCTCATGACCTAAAGAAGTGCTATATAGAATATGACAAAAAAATCTCGACTAATTGAAAAGTTATTAAACTTATTATTCGAATCAATTTTCACGCCTGCCCCTTAAGACCTAGGCCAAATCCTGCCAGGGTTGCGGGAAACTCCGAAAGGGATACCGGGACCTTGGCAACAGGCAACTGAAGGAACACGGGTGGGTTTTAGTCAGTAAAAGTCTGACACGCCCTTCCGCTCCGCCCAGAGCGGGAGGAGTCATTGGATGATTCCAAAAACTCAAAAAAAAAAAAATGTATCGTCATGTTCGTGAACGGGCGCCGTCAGTTGAGACTGGTCATCTCTCATCTGGCAGGGCTTTTTTTTTACCCGACTACGGCGAAGAAAAAAGGAGGGTTATGATTTTGACCGGTATGTATGTATGTATGTATGTATGTATGTATGTTCATCTGTTCCCTCCTATCTTCCAAACCACCTGTCACAATTTGACAAATGAGGTATCGTTAGAAGCGTCGTGATTGTCCGCTGGTTATAGGCTATGTAAAGTCACATTAAATTAAAAATGGCGCCCTCTAGAGGACATAAAGTGAGGAACTAAAAAAAAAATATGGTTTCATCGTACCATGTTGGGTATCAAATGAAAGGGCTTAATGAGCACATTTCAAAAATATATATATTATAACCACAAAAGAATTTAAAAAAAAATCAAGTAATAAAAACTAAAACCCAACTACGACTTAAAAGGTATAAACAAGACACCACAGACAGACAAATTAACAATCCGGAGTCACACGTAATCTGTTCGATTTATGCCCTAACACGTGTGACTCCGGATTTTTTAAGTCGTAGTTGGGTTTTAGTTTTTATTACTTTATTTTTTTTAAAGAGTGTTCTTGGAGTTTCTTGCCCGTTCTTCTCCATAGAGATCTACGATTTGGAATGGGCAACTAGCTTCAACTTTTTGACTAACTGACCGACTCTTGGCAATTCAAAAGTGCCTGTAAATGGTTTAATTGAAATAAACTCTTTTAGTTTTGAGTTTGATTTTCTTAAAGAATAGGGAATATGCATGTGATTCAAATATGGGTCAAATATTTTTTTCTATAAACTATGTTACTTCAGAATTATGCCTCCATCAATATTTTTGAATAAAATTTCTTTTTGAGCGAGAAATTAATTTTTAAAAAGGCCCAAAAAACTGTGGGTAATTCAAATACTTGAAAAGGCTAAGAGCGGATGTGACGTAACAATCCGGAATAACAATCAAAATGTCAATGTCAAGTCAATCAACAAGTGTCAAGTCAATGTCAAACGCTCATAGAAAAAGGAGTTTTTGACGTTGACTTGACAGTTGCTTGTCTGTTTTCGCGAACTGTGACGTCACCACACCAAGCGCGCCAAATGGAGGGCGTTTAAATAGCCTGGATCGGTTGGATATTTTTAAACATTTTTTTAACTACTTTAAATTGCTTTTTTGCCGTCGATTTTTTTTTAACTATTATTTGACGATGTAAACTATCGAATAAAAATATTAAAAAAAATACATGCATATTCCCTATTATAATAAAGAATATGGCTTAAAAATCTCGACTAAATAAAAAGTTAAAATTATGCAACAACGCGAAATTTCGCGGCTATTCTGTTGTTTAATAAAAAATCAAATTCCGTTGCATTTTTAAAAGGCAAAACGACCGTACATGACATAACGAAGTTATAAGAATATGAGAGGCATGCTCCGATGGTCGCCTGTCGCAACCTCAGTGGCGAAATATTGAGCCAAGCGACGGAAAATATACTGGCATCAGTATCACAGAATGTTACAGAAGGTAAACTTGTTAGAAGGTAAGCCTAGGTTACACGGTGCGAGCTGGCATGCAAGCTGGCGAGGCAGTTGTGACCGCGTCATGCAATGATGCAAGCTACTGTCATGTGTGAGTCGGTCAGGGGGCCTCAAGGCTCTTACATACTGGCGCGTTTCGTCGCGCGACGAGAATTTTAACAAAACAATTTCTGAGAAAACTTCACGGCGAACAATGCGGCGGCGTCGCGTCGCGCTACAAATCGCGCCAGTTTGTAAGAGCCTTAAACCGGCCACATTATGAATTCCTCTAAAAGCAGTTCATCTCCTGAATCCCAGCTGTCATTAGCAATTCCTCTAATTTGAACTAAAGCAATTCATAATTTATGGACCATATACACATATAGAAAACTGTCAAACATGAATTATTTTCGTAATATAATTACACGCTGACAACCAGTCTAACCAAGGGGTATCGTATTACCCAGTTACGGGTTGTGGAGGTCAGATAGGCAGTATTCCATGTAAAATACTGGTATTCAGCTGCATCCGGTTAGACTGGAAGCTGACCTCAACATAGTTGGGAAAAGGCTTTCCACCCATACTTACAAACTTTCGCGTTTATAATATTAGTTAGATTAGATTAGATTAGATAATCATCAATCAACTTCAAATTACCCTTTTGAATGACTATTTCATGAAATCATGGCATTTCAGGTCATTTGTAACTTAAAAGAGTTTTATTGATGATTCTAATGATTATATTTCTGTAAATACATATGACTTTCTTGATTTTCTTAGCAACTAACCGAAGACAATCAAGAAACAATATCAGTATTTAACATGAAGCGACTGTTTATCTGGCCTCCAGACACGTGCTTTCCGAGGCACGGAAGAGTCTCGATTTTTAATGGGGCACCCATCTACGAACCGACCGCGGTAAGCGTAGCTTTAGCTTCGATCGTTAAACATAAAGAACACATAAAAAAACACATCAAATTCAAAAATCATTTTGTTCAAATTAGGCTGAAAATCTACACTATTTGAACGTCAAAATCGTCAATCTAACGAGGCATTACATTTGCCAATAAAGCCTGGTAGCACAAACGACTCGTTAATCTACACTTAAGGAAAAATCAGACAAGAAAATGTAGCCAAGTCTATAAAATCTAGACTAAAATCTAGGTTAGTCTAGGTACTAGTGAAAGTGTCATCATCTTATCAAGTGTTATATAACACGAACTTGTTTTCTTGCACGTTTCTTCAATGTGTTAGGACATCGAGTGTAGGTACACGGTGACATTATAATGCCAATAATGTATACATACCGGGGTAACGGGTATCGTTAACCAGTGACTGAGTTGTAGAGGTCAGATAGGCAGTCGCTTCATGTAAAAGTCTGTTAGTCAGCTGCATCTGGTTAGACTGGAAAGCGACCCTAACATAGTTGGGAAAAGGCTAGGCCGATTGATTGAATGTACATTGGGCGTAGATGAAAGACAAGCATTAGTGAGCCTTTACAGATAGAAAAATAGGTACACGTGCATAAAAAAATCTGTTATCTCGAATAATAAATTGTCAAAACAAACATCACCTTTTAACAATATATAAAAATATTCAAAGGTCACAACAGTTGGCTTGTAGAAAACCAGAATACCGCGGAATTCCGGGTTGTTGCATAAGTTTTTAATAAGTCTAGAATTCATATTCTGTAATATTTCACCTCTTTAGGTCATGAGCTATCCGAATATCAAATAATATTTGGCTTAGGTCTTAAGGGGGAGGCGTGAAAATTGATTAGCTGTTACAATGTTTTAGATAACTTCTTTTAGAATTTTTTGCATAAGCATTATCTAAATCGATCTGCCTAGCCTTTTCCCAACCATGTTGGGGTCGGCTTCCAGTCCAACCGGATGCAGCTGAATACCAGTATGTTACATGGAGCGACTGCCTATCTGACCTCCACAACCCAGTAACTGGGTAATACGATACCCCTTGGTAAGACTGGTTGTCAGACTTTCGGGCTTCTGACGACCCGTTACGACTGTCAAAGATCAACGAATGACAGCCGGGACCAACGGCTTAACGTGCTTTCCGAGCCACGGAGGAGTCTCGGTATGTAAAGATGGTCACCCATCAACGGACCAACCCCGGCAAGCGTAGCTTAACCTGATGGATCAACCCGTGCGGCAGTTATTAATTAGCCAAGAGCTCCTCTCACACATAAAAGTGTAAACAAATAAATACTCAATTCGATTCGTTAATGGAAACTTCCGAAACCGGAAGTCGATAAAAACTTAGCTCAGAAAACGCTAGACAGAAGATTGTAACCTAAGTGGCAAGTCTCTGTAGCCATGACATTGAGAATATTAATTACTATTAATTAGAGATGGTTGGTATTTAATGAGGAAAAAATATAAACAAAACATCACACCAGCAGGCGTAGCAAGAGCACCGTTTTGTCGACGGAAGAGTAGACAAAAATGACGTTTCGTATAGACAGTATGACGGCAGCAAAGTAGAAAGAGTCAACTGCACTTTTTACGAAATTCACTCTTTTACATAATTCGACTCAGAATTCTTTGTTTTGTCGTAGGATTTATCGGTTGTCAGTGTGATTTTGACAGTAAGGATAGAAAACTTTCTTCCGAAATAGTCTACATATAAAAAGACCTAGACAAAGATCGTTAGAAATGAAAGACAAATTACAGATTGTAAAAGGATTTCTACGGTGCGATGTCAAAAATGAAGAAACGAACTGTCACTTTGTATAGAAAAAGCTATGTCTATTCTTCGTAGAGATAGAAAGCGCCATGCTACGCCTTCAGAGGGTAAAAAACAGCCACTTCGGTAGAATCATAATAGGAAAATAATTATGAATAATCGTAAAATGTCACAAACTAATTATTATATAAACTAATATACGAAATAATTCATCTGTTTGACAGTTTTCTCTGGAGATTCGTAAAATGGTCCATAAATTATGCTTTTGTGTCAAATATTTTTGAAATGTGCTAATTATGCCCTTTCATTAGATACCCAACATGGCCTAATGAAAACAAAAAAAATAGTTCATGACTTTATGTCCTATAAGGGGCTCAATTTAATGTGACGCTTCCAACGATACCTCATTTGTCAAATTGTGATGAGTAGTTTAGAAGATATGAGGGAACAGCTGAACATACATATTACATACATACCGGCCAAAATCATAACCCTCCAAAAGCTTTCACTTGTCTAGGCCCTCTGAGGGCTAAACAAGTGACAATCGCTTCGAAAGCGTTTCGTATTTCTACAACGACTTTCAACAGGATTGACATTAAGCTTTTCGATAGCTTATGTCAGTCCTATACATTTTTGCCTTTTCCATCATCGTTATCGCTGATAGAATGTCACTTTGTCTAGGGGCTCAAGACTGCAATAGTTAGCTATGATGCAAGTATAGTGATAATTGCTTTAAACAACTGCGCACAATGGCTGGACAAAAAACATAAAACATGAAGTAGGTACCTACTGTTGAATGAATAATTTGCACAAGCACAGATCAGATCGAAATCGTGTGACTACACTCGCGACAATCTAAGAAGTCCGTTTTGACGTTTCGTTCTCGTACATGTAATAAAACGTTAAGCCTTGAGAATCAGTTTTAAGCAATGTTGATAAGTCGTCGATTACAAACTCTCTAAGTATGTTCAATCGATATGTCTCGAGAATCAGTTTATAAGAAACCAATTTCTTTTTTCATCGCTACACCAAGCCTTTTTATAGCTGTCAAAACGGACTTCTTAGATTGTCGCAAGTTTAAGTGCAAACAACTATTTACCTTAAACATTAGTGTTTAAGTATATTATAACATAATAAATTAACTAGCTAATCTCGTATCTCACTATTCTTAAAACTTATTTCAAATATTATGTTGTCCTAATAGTGATTATAAGAACTAATGCCGCCTGTGATACAGGTTTATCCTAGTACAGGGGTAGTATTAAGAAGTGTTAACGCCATCATTATTCCACTGCAAAAACGGGATGGTGCTATCGGCCTTGTCTAGCTCCGTCTCTCTCTCACACTGGAAAAATGGTGGCAATAATACTCTTACTTCATAATACGCCACCAGGCATCATCATACTTTGTAATACCTACATTATTTCTAAGCTTTACACTCTATTTTACCAATTTTTATTTTTTGAATTTAATACGTAATTAACGCTGAGAGTTACACATTTAGATTTATTATATTTATCTTAGTATAGGAGCAATTTGCTTAGGTATTGCCGCGGTCGGTTCGTGGAACCCATCCACGAACCGACCTCGGCAAGACCTAAGCAAAGACCATTCTATTACATATTGGCTGACCATTCTATTACGAGTACATATCGAGCTGACCATTCTATTACATATCAAGACTCCTCCGTGTCTCGGAAAGCAAGTTAAGACGTTGGTCCCGGCCGTCATTCGTGGATCTTTGACAGTCGTTACGGGTCGTCAGAAGCCCGAAAGTCTGACAACCAGTCTTACCAAGGGGTATCGTATTACTTAGTGTTGTGGAGGTCAGATAGGCAGTCGTTCCATGTAAAACTAAAAAAACATGTAAAACATGTATTCAGCTGCATCTGGTTAGACTGGAAGCCGACCCCAACATAGTTGGGAAAAGGCTAGACAGATAGGGATGATTTTTTTCTTACAAACTTTAATATCACATTTGATTCGATTTAGGAGTCAATATTTAAAAATAATGTCTGTTTTTTATAGGTTTCAAACTAACGTTAGACAAAATTGCATGAAAATCAGTTCAGTGGTTTACCAGTGAAAGTGTTACAAACATACATTCACTTTGGCAACTCGCTCCGGCTTCGTACGGGTAGTATATATACCTACCGTTTTTTTTCTACCGTAGTATTGAAATCAGCCTTTTGAGTCGAGCATGTGGGTTAGATAGATTAAAATGTAATGATGTTCATCTTACTTGGAGTATTTTACATCGTCATATTTTACAAAAAACCATAATTAATTATACACCAAAGCCGTTATAAATCACTCCGTCCATTGTTGAAAACGGTATGAAAATGCGCTCGAGGGTTTGTGAGTTTATCGCATTCAGACAGGCAGACAGACGCGGTGGGGGGACTTTGTTTTTTATTGCGGGATATTGAAGTATTTATTAAATTCTGGGCGGCTATAAGGAAAGTGACAGGCGCCGTCAGTTGAGACTGGTCATCTCTTAGCTGCCAGGGCTTATTTTTTTCAAGCTTTATATTAGCTTGCTCTGTTCGTATGTCTTTTCGGTTACTAATATTGTACTCCATTTTTCCATTCCGGACCCAAGGCCCCCCAGTGGCACCCCCAGGTTAATTAGTGCAGCGCTTTTGAATATACATAATTCTTCCTGGAATCATTTACATTATTCTCACATATAGAAGCAACAAGAATACTGTACCCAGGGTTTTGTAATATCTATATCCATATTTAAAAGAGTTCCCTTGGAGTTTCTTGCCCGTTCTTCTCCATAGAGATCTATGTTTTGGGATGGCCAACTAGCTTCAACTTTCTGACTAACTGACCGACTCTTTGACAGTTCAAAAGTGCCTGTAATTAATTTAAATAAATGGTTCGAGTTTGAGTTTTGACAGACAAAAGAAACGATGGATGAATTTTGTGCAGTCAAGCCTGATATCTTCATTGATAAAGCCAATAAAAAATCTAAATAGACGCACAATTTTTGTCACAACCCGGAAGAGAACCAGTAACCCTGAGCAAACGAAGCTCAGTTTCAACCTATTTTAAACTAATGCACACAAAAACATAACAAATAAAGTTGACCTTACCTGAGACCGGATATTTTAATAAACGTTGAACTTATCTTAAAAAAGAAAAACTTTAGACGTTATTGGCTCGTTTAAATACAATTTAAAAAGGTTATGGGATTTTTTCCGAGAAAAAGATGATTCAATACGTTTCATCCTGTTGATTTTGAATTTTTACAACTGGCTTCCGCCCGCGGCTCCCCGCGTGGTTGTCGGACGTACTACCGGTATAAAAGATGACAGTCATCTACATTTTTGTTGTAAGACATTCTCAGTAGCATAGCTCGTGGCTAAGTAATAACAGCCGCACTGGTCGATCCATCAGGTTAAGCTACGCTTACCAGGGTTGGTCTGTGGATGCGTGTCAGCGGTCTAAACAGGCAATTTAGAACATTTTCTGAGGGTTCTAGTGCTTCTACAGAAAAAGTATCATCAAAATGTAAAACATAGGGGCATAGAACTAGTTGATATATTTATTTTACTTTAAAAAATCATTGCTCTAAGGTAACCAGAGAGAAAACAGGCGAGAGCGTTTGTATGGAGAGGGGACCGACCCTATTTCCTCTTAAGATGGTAACTCTACTAATGCTAAGTTTAACCCTGTAACCTACCCACATTTAACTATGAGTTTCAAAATTTAACCCCACCACGTCGCAAGAACAGCTTTCAGTTCAACAGTCGGGTTTGAACTCACGAACTTTAAGCACATAAGTAATAGTTAAGTAATAAATTACTTAATACGAAAACTTAATTGCCTTTGTAGCCGAAACAGGTTTTGGAATCTGAGTACAAGTCTGGGTGAAGTCTCGGTTTGGGGTGTTTACCAGTGTGACTTCTTCAAATATTGGGGGTATGAAATTGGCGTTTTTTCTCACTAATAGAGAACCTCGTCACTTCTATGATTTAAAATATTCTTCAATTGCTTGGTATTACATCGAATAATGACCATCATAGACAACTACCAATAGTAAAAAAACCTTATTACTTATAGTTTTCTTAACCTAAAAAATACGTACCTTAAAAATGACTCCTCATTTTGTTAGCAGAAATGATCACTATTTTTTTTTTATTTAGCCAAAACTTATTTTTGTCACTGTTATCTTAGTTTTAAAACAGTAGTGCATAAAAGTTTTAGAACGTTTTTATAGTTTAATAAAAATATTGGTCTTGTAAATCAAAGTTAACGAATTTACTTTGAAAACTTCAAAGAAAAAAAATCTCTTTATCAATACTGGTTCATGGTTGTTATATAAATTAAGAAAACGTTAGTATGATAAATGTAACTTCTTTAAAATTCCCCATACAAAACACCAATTTCATAGGTGGGAACCTAATACAATTATTGACTGACCGAATCTTCGTTTTCTCTTTCGGCCATTTTCCGCGAAGCTTCGACCAAGCCGAAAATCATAAGTTCGTGAAGTATCGCGCGTCATTCGGACTACTTCGTAAAGCTGGTCAATATCAACGGTCACTTTAGCAGAATATGAAATATATTATGAAAATATTATGAATCATCGTAAAATGTCACAAACTGACAATTTATAATATGATCTGCGTGTAATTCATATTACGAAATATTACATCTGTTTGACAATTTTCTATGGAGATTCGTAAAATGGTCCACACATTATGAATTGCGTTTATGTTAAATTAGAGGAATTGCTAATGACAGCTGGGATTCAGGAAATGAACTGCTTTTAGAGGAATTGCTAATGTGGCCGGTTTAGGGCCCCTTACAGCTATAAATAGCCATATGTAAGTGGGCACGCCCTTTATGCCTGGAGGCTTTTATTTAGATACCTTTTATTTAGAGGCTTTTATTTTAGATAGATACGGGCCCTATCAGAATACCAGCGCTGCGGTAATTATTTATTTAAATATCGCAGCATTATGCTGAGGTAGGAGCCTTTTTGGCCTCGCACAGGTAGCCTAAGTATTTTTGTTAGTTTTAATTTTTCTTTTAATTTAATTTAGTACTTACTTACTTTATATTACTGATTGTTTTTGCTGTGCGTGTCCCAAATAAAATATTTTTCTTTCTTTCTTTCTTTCTAGATATTAAGTTCTATTTACTAAGTTTTATTTCTGCTTGAGAATAGTTCTCGATGTTCTTTTTTGGTTGTTATATTGGCGAGTGCTAGCTGACTAATGGCTAATAATTTGATTTATGTTCTGTGTTGCGTAATGTAAATGATTTAGCATACTATTGTATACAATCATTTTCATTTTTCTAACTGAACAGACAGCTGTGCTGCTGGGGAGTTTGTTGCGCCACTTTTTCTTCCCAGCTAAAGCACTAGGAAGTGGTGAAGGGTGGGCGTTTTGGGGGACTGTCTTATGTAACTTTGACGTTCGAAAGGGCTGACTCTCAGCCTAGGACTTTTGTTTTTGAGCCTATGTTCAGACCTGCCATAGTTATATCGGCCATAATGTAGAGGCTGATATTAGGTATGTCTTGCCTAATTAACGAGAAGTAAAATAAAATTATGAGTAAAGAATGCCGCAAATGAAGTAATAGCGCCTTGACGGAGACGTTCAAACTTCAATAATGTTTTGTAATGATTTACTTCATAAAACATGTCTATGAATACCTTTTAAGTTGTGTAACTAATAAAGGCTTTTACATACTGGCGTGATTCGCCGCGCGACGCGAGTTTTAACAAAACAATTTCTGAGAGAACTTCACGGCGAACAATACGGCGGCGTCGCGTCGCGCGAGGAATCGCCCCAGTATGTAAGAGCCTTAAGACTGACTGGTCTGTACCCGGTTGATGGCAATAACCACGCATAATTTAAAAATTCAAGTAGTAGCCCAGTTTTTGGATTTGTGCCCGGATGGCAATAGGCACGCCCCCTATTTCAATCAGTTTGCCTAGCCTTTTCCCAACTATGTTGGGGTCGGCTTCCAGTCTAACCGGATGCCGTTGAATACCAGTATTTTACATGGAGCGACTGCCTATCTGACTACCACAACCCAGTAACTGGGCAATACGATACTTCCCTTGGCAAGACCGGTTGTCAGACTTTCAGGCTTCTGACGACCCGTAACGACTGTCAAAGATCCTCAAATGACAGCCGGGACCAACGGCTTAACGTGCTTTCCGAGGCATGGAGGAGTTTCAGTATGTTATAATAACAATATATAGTAAAAATTAATTAAAGGGGGGGAGTTTTTTCGACGTTTTTTGCTTCATCTTATACAGTACGGAACCGTGTGCAAGTCCGACTCGCACTCGATCGGTTTTATAGAACAGGTCATTAATCAAATTCATTCATTTTCGGTCATTTTTGTTAAATTACTACCATAACTACCATTTTTTTCATTTTCTCCCACACAATATTTATAACTAGCTTCTACCCGGGGCTTCGTCTGCGTAAAATTTCGGTCCCCAACACTTCGAAACGCATCGCTCGCCCGCGCTGTTATTTCGTTTTCTTTCATCTTTCCTGCAACCCGTCGGAGTGATTTCTTGAAAAGGGACGGAAGTTTGTAACAGGAAGCCGACACCCTAATCGCGTAATAGACCCCGGCGACAGATGAATTCTCCATACAAACGTAATACCATAATCATTTGCAATTTGAGCATATTTCCACCATAATGTGTTGTTATTCGGATCGAGACGGTATTTATCTAGGTAACCTAACTAAAATGAAGTTCTAGTGAATGAAATTTCGCACATTTTTACAGCGTTAATGACATGTTTTCATATTGTTTTTTTATGTATTATAAACAACATACTTGTGATATTGTTTCAGCAGAAACATAGCCTATATTATCAAGTTACAAATTATCGAAAAAGAATTGGAAAAACATTAAGTTTTCATTCATCATTTTTGGTATTACGGAACACATCCAAATTTATCATAAATTTTCAATAGCTAGTAGTGCTATCGCGTCAAGCAAATGTCAAGTCCATGAAAACGTGTGTGTGGTCGTACAGTTTACGGTAGCTGTGTGTATCTCTCCGACAGGCACAGTAGGGCAACATTTGTAGCACTCGATTCGTAGTTGAGATCGATGCTCCGCCGGCCCCTTAAGGCCCTTTTTATAAAAAATATTTATGTAAATCAATTATTTCAATAAAAAATTTCAATTTCGATCGGTCAGAATTGGAATCAGTTTGAAACAAAAGAGATTGGTACGGAACCCTTCGTGCGCTTTGTTTCTTTTTGACAAAATGAGACCACTCATTGAATAAGACCGCCCATTGTGTCACCCTATGTTAAATTTCTACATTTGTATCTGTATTTTTATGGTGTACATAATAAAGAGTATTTTATTCTATTCTATCATATGAAACAGCATGAAAATCGGTGCAGTAGTTTTTGAGTTTATCGCGAACAGACATACAGATTTGGTTTAGGACTTTGTTTTATAATTATGTAGTCATAGATCAATTTAGTACTTAAAATATCATATAAAAACATGATTATATATTTATGAATAACTTTATATGCATAGACAATCTTAGGTATTCAAAAAAGATTACCTATATTTTTTTTCTGGCATTTCCATAACCATTCCATAGCTATGGATAAAAACGCTTGATGGCTAGACTATGCTAATAAATAATAATTAATAATGTACAAAAAAAAAACCGGCCAAGTGCGAGCCGGACTCGCGCACGAAGGATTCCGTATCTATAAAAACAGCAAAAAAAATCACGGTTGTTGTATGGGAGCCCCCTTAAATATTTATTTTATTCAAACAAACAAACTCACTTTCGCATTTATAATATTATAAGCTTCCGCCCGCGGCTTCGCCCGCGTGGTATGTCGATGAAAAGAACCCTATGTCCTTCCCTAGGATGCCATCTATCTCCGTTCAGTGGTTTAGGCGTGAAAAGGTAATTTAGGGGTATGAGGAACAGGGTGTAAAGTTCACTCATCCACCATAGAAAAGGGAGGATCCTCCGACCAGACGGGTGTTGTGTCTGGCAGGCAACTGCCCAATGATTGATATTGGGTTTTTGTATATATGTTCACTGCACGGTAAACTCTAATTGCGCGATGCAGGATTTATGTGACGTCAGAATTTTTGTGTGACGTCAAGTCTTTGATGCGTAGTTCGCATGTGGCGATGTAGATACCGCCACAGTAACATACAGACAGACAGACAGAGTTACTTTCGAATTTATAATATTAGTATGGATTATACAGTACTAGCTGATGCCCGCGGCTTCGCCCGCGTGGATGTCAGTTAAAAACCTTCCTCGAGAACCACTCCATCCATTGCTGAAAACAGCATGAAAATCGGTGCACTAGTTTTTGAGTTTATCGCGAACAGACAGACAGACAGATTCTGCAGAGGACTTTGATTTATAATATTAAGGATAGATCAATTTAGTACTTAAAATATCATCTAAAAAACTTGATTATGTATTTATGAATAACTATGCATATTGCATAGACAATCTTAGGTATACAAAAAAGATTAACTATATTTTTCTCAAGTATCTCCATAACCTTTAGGAATAGCCATGGATAAAAACGCTAGATGGCTAGACAGCGATAATAATTATTAATGTACAAAAACAAGATACCTAAGATGCTTATAAAAACAGAGACCTAAATTAATAAGATGTTGCTGTAATAAACAATCCTGGAACGAAAAGACAACATCCTATACCTAACTTATAATAAGGTATTTTTTTTGGGCCCATAACGTACGAGTATACAGGGGGCCTAGACAAAATCCCTTTTCTGTAAGCGTTAACGCCAACGGAAAGATCAAATTGTATGGAGTTGACAGCTGCAGTCACGTGACATCTCTAAAGCTAATGTCAACTCCATACAATTTGCAATTTGATCTTTCCGTTGACGTTAACGCTTACAGAAAAGGGATTTTGTCTATAGCCTCAGGTTGAGGGTAAACACCGTTGTCACTCAAACCATTTTTAATTCTTACTAGCTGCGCCCCGCGGTTTCACCCGCGTAAGTCTCGATCCCGTGGGAATATCGGGATAAAAAGTGTCCTATGTGTTAATCCAGGTTATAAACTATCTGTTTGCCAAATTTCATCCAAATCCATTCAGTAGTTTTTACGTGAAAGAGTAACAAACATCCATCCATCCATCCATCCATCTATACTTGCAAACTTTCGCGTTTATAATATTAGTTAGATTAGTAGGATAGAATTCTACACGGTGATTTTTAATTCATTGTTAACCTTTCAGGAGGTGAAAGTACTCATGATTATAAACAACTTCCACTATTGGACTACCTACGAAATAGCAAAAAAAAAAACATCTGTTTCATACATTTCCATAGGGTAAATATTGCATTTTTGTATGAAACAGCTGATATTTTTACGATATTTCAGGTTGGTGTAATACTGAAAGTTGCTCAGTGAATTAAAAATCACCGTGTAGAATAAGAATTAAAAATCTCGGCTAATTAAAAAGATATGCAACAACGCGAAATTCGCGGGTATTAATTCTTACTTTCATAATGCAGCATTTAGTAAAAAGCTTTTATTTTGACATTACAAACAGACAATTAAATTGTATTTATTTTTTATGTATAGATCAATAATTATTATCTCATTTATAGACTTTTTTTATTATAATTAATTGATAATAATTAATAGTAATTGTTTACTTTTACGACTTCCTCTATCTTGCTGGTTGTTGACCGATTAGTTGTTTGTTATTAATTATTATAATACTATAAATAAAAATGGAGCGAACTTCGTTACTAAGAGGCGGACCGATTTGGTTACCTATGAAATTGGCGTTTTTTCTCACAAATAGAGAACCTCGTCACTTCTATGTTTTAAAATATTTATCAATTGCTTGGTATTATATCGAATAATGACCATCATAGACAACTACCAATAGTAAAAAAAACTTTATTACTTATAGTTTTCTAAACATAAAAAATACCTTAAAATTATTAGCAGAAATGACCACAATTTTTTTTAACTTAGCCCAAACTTATTTTTGTCAGTTAATCTAAGTGGCATACGTTATCTTAGTTTTTAAACATTAGTGCATAAAAGTTTTAAAACATTAGTGTTTATGGTTGTTATATAAATTAAGAAAATGTTGGTATGAAAAATGCAACTTCTTTAAAATTCCCCATACAAAACGCAGATTTTTATTTTTTTATTGCTCACTGGCTCACACTATTGACGTCTGAAATACACAGTTTGCAATGATGAATAATTATAGTCGGCCATTTTGAATCCGTGTACAGTCGACGACTAAATAAAAATATCATCATAAAAATATCAAATTCATTGTCCGTTGGTTCATTTTAGGCAATTAAATGTACTTCTAACTTGGGCTTGTGGCTAAGTAATAACAGCCGCACGGATCGATCGATCAAGTTAAGCTACGCTTGCCATGGATTGTCCGTGGATGGGTGACCATCTTTACATACCAAGACCCCTCCGTGCCTCAGAAAGCACGTTAAGCCATTGGTCCCGGCTGTCATTTGTAGATCTTTGACAGATGTTACGGGTTGTCAGAAGCCCGAAAGTCTGACAACCAGTCTTACCAAGGGGTATTGTGTTAACCAGTTACTGGGTTGTGGAGGTCAGATACGCAGTCGCTCCATGTAAAAATACTGGTATTCAGCTGCATCCGGTTAGACTTCTTAAAAAAGGAAGCGATAAAAACTGACAACCTCTAAAGGGGTCATTATGCTCATAATTATGAACAACTTTTAAATAAAATAATTAATATTATTAACGTTCGAATTTTGTGTGATTTCTTATCTTATTTATGTAAATTCTGCAATTCCAACTTTGAAAGCAACAGGTATTTATTTTAGAATGCACTTAATTAAAACGTATTTAATTATGGTATGATACACGTGTTTTAAAAAAATAAAATACTAGTTAATAACGTAATTCTATGCAATTACTTAACTAATTAAATAATAAAACTTTAATAATTTAGCTTTATAAATAATAATTAAACGTATTTTAACGTTTTAAAATGTTTCCCATATTTTATATGTTACCTACCTGTTGCCCGCGACTTCGTCTGCGATCCAGGATAAAAAGTAGCCTTTGTCCTTCTTTAGATCATGGTCTACCCATGTACCAAATTTCGTCCAAATCCGTTCAGCCGTTTTAGCGTGAAAACGTAACAAACAAACTCACGTTCGCATTTATAATATTAGTTAGGATTAAGGGCGCACCCTACCTCAGATTTTATCCCGCTCGCACCATACTACTCGCGACCTGAGTGAGAACGAGACGGAGTGGGGCGCTAGCGGCTCTAAAGCGTCGAAAAGTTTAGGTAATTGCTTTTTACGTTGAAAATAATGGTAATAAAAAAAAAATAACACACGTAAGACCTGCTTTATAGTTAGTTCAGTTATCATGCAAAGTTTCATGATCTAATTTGAAGTATTTTTTGAATACCAGCGGTTTATCATTCTGTGCAGAGGTAACTTTGGATTTTTTATCGAGAAAATTTTATGTAATCGTGTTTTCGCCTCACATAAGACCTAGCATCAATCCTCAACTGTAACATATATTTATTGCAGTATTTTCGGCATAACAGAGGATCATGCTACGCAATTTGTGATTGGGTGCGCCCTTCAGTTAGGATAGGATTCAAAAATAAGTACTCATACTTTTACCAGTGACTGTACTTACAATAGCGAAATTTTTTAAAGACATTATAATCTCATGTTTGCGTCATGATAATTTGTAAAGATTAAGAAATAAATAATGGCGTTGAATATAAGTTACCTACACCTGTACACACGGCTACACATCAAGCTATACATTTCCAGTATAAGCTGACCTCGCATTGTACGGAAATCCTATACAATGCGAGATCAGCGTAAACTGGAAATGTATAGCTTGATGTGTAGCCATGTATATCATCATCATCTGCCGATCCTTTTCCCAACTATGTTGGGGTCGGCTTCCAGTCTAACCGGATGCAGCTGAATACCAGTATTTTACATGGAGCGACTGCCTATCTGACCTCCACAACCCAGTAACTGGGAAATACGATACCCCTTGGTAAGACTGGTTGTCAGACTTTCGTGCTTCTGACGACTCGTAACGTCTGTCAAGATCCACAAATGACACCCGGGACCATCGGCTTAACGTGCTTTCCGAGGCACGGAGGAGTCTCGCTATGTAAATATGGTCACCCATCCACGGACCAGCTCCGGCAAGTGTAGCTGAACCTGATGGATCGACCCGTGCGGCTGTTATAACTTAGCCTTACTACTTATATTATTTTCAAAACCTTTATTTTTGCTTGGTTTAAGCCGTTGGTCCCGGCTGTCATTCCTAGATCTTTGACAGTCGTTACGGGTAGGTAGTCTGATAGTGAATATTTATAGGTACTGTTCCGAAAGTCTGACACCAGTCTTACCAAGGGGTATCGTTTTACCCAGTATCTGGTTGTGGAGGTCAGATAGGCAGTCGCTCCATATAAAATACTGGTATTCAGCTGCATCCGGTTAGACTGGAAGCCGACCGTTGGAAAAAGGCTAGGCGGTTAATAGGTGTTTTTTATTATAATTGGCGGTTGGAGTCAGAGGCCATAATCTTGTTTATGCAGTACGTATAATTATAATTATTTAATTATTAATTATAAAATAAAAAACACGTGTACAATTATTCTCGGCTACATGCTAAGTGCATAATAAAAAGTAATTATCTACGGCTTTCAAATTGGTGACCTAGAGGTATTTCCATAAATTAGATGACATACATAATATTATTATAATTATAATGACTGTACAGGGTGTAAAGGTAAACACCGTTGTCACTCAAACCATGGGTAGTTGACTTAAATATAAAAATAAATGACCGAGTAACAACAAAAAAAAAAAAAAAACATTAAATGATTTTAAAAAGTTTCTATCCGACACCGTGCTCGCTAGCGAAACAGCTGAGGGTCGCGCTCGCGGCCGGTCAGGTCACGTCCCGCACGGGCACCTGTGCTAAGAAGATCGTTGCCCTAGCGCATAGGGTGAAAGAGTGAAATACTCTTGTTGTAAAATGTAATAAAAAAAGTTATTTTCCATTGATTTTACGTTCTATTAATGACACCAAACCACTGGTTTCAAGGATAACGGTGTTTACCCTAACACCCTGTATAAACATTGTAATAAAGGTTTTAATTAACTTTAAGGGGGATGCGCTAAGGTAGCCCGCGACAATAAAATTTTGTTACGGTTTTTGCAATTTACAGGTCAGTGTCAGGTTGAGAGCCGCAAATTGCAAAAAACGTAAAAAAAAAAAACCCAGGCTACCCTGACGTCTTAAATGATTTCTGTAGGTACTTTATATGTTTGTAAAAACACTTTTACATGTCAAAAATATATGAACTAGATGATTTCGGTGTTTTATATCTGACTACTCTGAAAAGTAAGATCGAAACAAACTCAGAGGTCACATTAGTCTCTTTTAAAGTCCAGACATAATCTTGGTCAGGTCATATGAGGACCATGTAGATTAGCGTCTGAAATGGTCTTTTGAGGAAAGAACCACACAGATTGAGTGGACCTGTCCAGTCAGTGCAAGCATTTGTCAGTAATAGTGGAGCTCAACTCAGAACTTAAGGTGCTCTACGACTCAATCGAGACTTTGGAGCGTAGGGTACCTACTGAGATCGACTGCCAAGTCATAGGTCTCCAGTTCGAACCCAAGCCACGCACCTCTGAATTTTCGAATTCATGTGCGTATTGTAAAATTATCACTTGCTTAAAAAACGGTGAAGGAAAACATCGTGAGGAAACATGCAGAAATATTTCTCGACGGCATGTGAAGCCAAGTCAGAGGCCCATGGGCGGCTTTAAAACTCTGACACCATGTAAGTCACTAACCAAATGAAATGAAGAAGATTTAATTAAAGATGTTTTAAGAGCGGTTATTCTGAAATTTGGCAACGTCGTAAATATCTGTCAAATATTTACCTGTTTTTATTAATTTGGCAATATTACTTAAGAAAATATGAATTAAGGCTAGACAACTGTCTAAAATATTGATTATGAATTGCAATTAATAACACTGAATTTAAGTTGTAACCGGTTTTAGGTGTAAAAAAGGCATTTGGAAAGATTCCAAATCCTTTTTTTATAACTAAAACTAAATATTCGGTGTTACGATATTATTTATTGCATTTCATGATCAATATTTTAGACAGTTGTCTAGCCATATTTCCATACAGTAGTATTGCCAAATTAATAAAAACAGCGAAATATTTAACATCTATTTGCGACGTTGCTTGCCCACTTTCAGAATAAACGGTCTTAAACAATAGGTGAAGATTTGAAAGACGTAGAAATTAGGCATTAGAAAAGTCTATAAAAATGTATAGACTATTACCTATTACTTATAAGTAGACAGAATAGCCGACGGCTACGATTTCTAATAATTTCTATTGTTAAAAAACTTTCCTTTAGGTACACTTGAGGTATTTCGCCAAAGCATTTCTTAGAAGTTCTTTCCGCCGCACTGAGAGACATCACATAAAAATATTTAACCATTAGCTTAATAAAACAAGTATACAATCAATCTGCCTGCCTTTTCCCAACTCCACTTGGTAAGACTGGTTGTCAGACTTTCGAGTTTCTGACAACCCGTAACGACTGTCAAAGATCCACAAATGACAGCCGGGACCACCGGCTTAACGTGCTTTCCGAGGAACGGAGGAGTCTCGATATGTGAAGATGGTCACCCATCCACGGACTAACACCGGCAAGCGTAGCTTAACCTGACGGATCGACCCGTGCGACTGTTATTACTTAGCCACGAGCTCTTCGGAGTTTGACATTTGCAACTGTCAAAAGTTTTAAAACTGAGCTGTTTACTGTTTAGTATTTTTTTAACATAATTATAATAATACCACAGTATTATTGTCCCACAGTCTAAAGTGGCAGTGGGCAGGGCACATTGCTCGCAGAACAGATGGCCGTTGGGGCCGAAAGGTTCTGGAGTGGCGACCGCGTACCGGAAGACGTAGCGTTGGAAGGCTCCCCACAAGGTGGACTGATGACCTGGTGAAGGCCGCGGGAATGCGCTGGATGCGAGAAGCACAGAACCGGTTGAAGTGGCGGTGCTTGGGGGAGGCCTATGTCCAGCTGTGGACGTCTTTCGGCTGAAATTATGATGATTATTGTCCCACTGCTGGGCAAAGACCTGCTCATACAGCGAAGGCACGAGCAATGATCACCACGCTAGGTCAGGTCGGCTGTTCCAGACTTACTGCGTCACGCGGTTTCACCCGCCTAAGTTTCGATTCCGTGGGAATATTGGGTTAAAAAGTGACAGCTATGTAGCAAGTTTCATCGCAATCGGTTCAATAGTTTTTGCGTGAAGAAGTAACAAACATATTATGAACAGTTACAAACTTTCACAATTGGAGTAAGATTTGATGAATGGAGACACTATAAATGTATAATCTTTCACAGCTAATAATACAACGTGTAACAAAAACTCTGTCCGATACGTGAGGGTGTTGTTAACAATCATAGGTACTGAGAGTCTATTTTACGTTTATGTTTTGGAAAAAAAAATGTCGCTGCATTTTTTTCTCAATGGGGTATTTTACATGCAAAATTTTGCTACTTCGGGTTACATTATTGCAAATTTCTTAAGGACCTCTAATTTTTTTGAAAATAAATTGTACCCTATTTTACTTCCTGATAATTTAGCTTAGGTACTATTTCTGATAAAATGGTGGATCTTTGATAGTCGTTACGGGTCGTCAGAAGCCCGAAAGTTTGCCAACCAGTCTGCCAAGGGGTATCGACCGGGTTGTGGAGGTCAGATAGGCAGTCGCTCCATGTAAAATACTGGTATTCAGCTGCATCCGGTTAGACTGGAAGCCGACCCTAACATAGTTGGGAAAAGGCAGGCAGATTGATTGGTGAAATAATTTTTAAAATCAGTCTAGCAGTTTTTATTTTTCACGTTTTTATTTGTGGTACCACACAAATTCGAATACAACTACTTGCTATGTAAATAACTAGATAAACTAAGTGGGAAAAATACGTAATATTGAAGCTAACTGAAAAACTACGTAAGCAAAGTTAATAAAGACCACCTCGAAAGCATGACCTACCAAACAAAAAAAGAATCATCAAAATCGATTCATAATTGGCGGAGTAATCGCTTAACAAACATACATACGAATTGAGAACCTCCTCCTTTTTGAAGAAGTCGGTTAAAAATACAAATCTTTTCTCGTTATAATATTAATGTAGAACATAGTTCAATACAAGAAAAGAATTATTTTGTATATTATAAATTAAATCTATGTCTGTAGGTATGCAATTAAAATGTCAAATAGATAAAAGATAATTTACCATAGCCAGCAGAATTACAGAAAAAATGCATTTTGTCACGTTTCTAAGTCCGTCATATGACGTTTAATTGAGGTCATCATTGCATTTCTTTAGCTTATGTAGCATGATTTTAGAATTGCGCAAACATTACCACTGCCTGATGCATTTCAATCCCTAGCACTTGGTGGAATGACAGGTCACTTCAATACCCTGCCAGGGTTGCGGGAAAGTCCGAAAGGGATACCGGGACTTAGGCAACTGAAGGAACACGGGTGGGTTTTAGTCAGTAAAAGTCTGACACGCCCTTCCGCTCCGCCCAGAGCGGGAGAAGACATTTGAAGATTTCCCAGCATCAAAAAAAAAAAAAAATGTCGCTGCAATACACACTTGCTTTTCCAAATCACTTTAGACATTGGCAGAATGTTCGACATCGGCTTTGCTTCCATGCCTAATAAAAAAAAGAATAGAATCTCCCTATAACTGAGTTTTCAGGTATAGATTTATACAGAGTAGGTATGTAGACCGCCATTATTTTACATAAAGCGACTGCCTATCTAACTTTGAAAATACTATAGGTACCAGTTAGTCCCTGGTAAGACGCCATAATTTTTAAACAATCATCGTCGCTCCATGTAAAATACTGGTATTCAGCTGCATCCGGTTAGACTGGAAGCCGACCATAACATAGTTGGGAAAAGGCTAGGCAGATGATGATGATGTGATTATCTCAGTTATAATGTAACTTTGGTACCAACGTATTATGCACATAAACCTTCCGGAATGAATTCTCTAAAGGATGGTGAAAACCTCATTAAAATCTGTTGCGTGGTTTAGAAGAACAACGCGGACATACAGACAAACACGAAAAGCGACTTTAATTTATAATAATTAGCATATATAATAAAACATAGTTTAGAAAAAAATAAACATTTTTCTATTCGAATAATCATTTTTCTTTTTCACTACAACGGAAAATGCATTTTCCATCCATGATTATTCGAAAAAACGTAATTTATTCCAAAAGCTCCACAGATACGTGCGTACATTACAAGAAAATGAAAGTAAATCTCAAGTAAACGCATTATCGTTCATCTTACAAGATACTTTCGTGGCACACTGCCCTAATTCCCCCCCTTAAAAGTGAAAGCGACCATACCTGCAAATATAATAATATGACATAATAATGCATAACATATGTAAATGCGGTCTTAATAATCGGTTAATATTACTCCATTTTTATAATAATACCTAGATGTTGACCGAGTTTCGGATTTTTTGGAATAATCAAAAACAAATCAATTTTTTTTTGCGAAATTCGAATAATAATGTATGCAGATATTTTTATGGTATAATGTGCTAAGATATGCTGTTATTGTTTTTATGGTGTGAATTATAATAATTTAAAAATAAAAATATCGACTAACACCTCTAAGAGGAAAAATTAAGAAAATTAACTAAAAACCTACCTCAACGAAAAATCCCAGTTTAAAAAACAGGAGCTCCACAAAAAAAAAAATCCACACAGACACTTCAAGAAAAAAAAAAACACCACAAAAAAAATCACAAAAATTGTTAACAAAAAAAAAATTTTTTTTTCACTGAAAACTATTACGAAACTGCACTGTGTCGTAAATATTTTTTTTCTTGATTATAATATTCCGCGGCGCGTGGTATCTTTGCGGGCGCGATCGCCCGACTGTAGTACGTTCACTTCAAAACGCAGACTTGCGATGCTTCATGCTATTTTTCTAATAGAACCAACAGAGTAATAAGTTGTATGTGTCATCTTTATTAGCATTGCTTTTTTTTGTTGTAAAATTGGATACTAGATTTGTGGAAACCAGGATTAGAGAGGAGACTTCATCATTCCAGCTGAAAGACGTCCACTGCTGGACATAGGCCTCCCCCAAACACCGCCCGGTAGTGGCTAAGTAATAACCGGGTCGGTCCATCAGGTTAAGCTACGCTTGCCGGGGTTGGTTGGTGGATGGGTGACCATCTTTTAATACCGAGACTCCTCCGTGTCTCGGAAAGCACGTTAAGCCGTTGGTCCCGGCTGTCATTCGTGGATCTTTGACAGTCGTAACGGGTCGTCAGAAGCCCGAAATTCTGACAACCAGTTTTGCCATGGGGTATCATATTACCCAGTTACTGAGTTGTGGAGGTCGGATAGGCAGTCGCTCCATGAAAAATACTAGTATTCAGCTGCATCCGGTTAGACTGGAAGCCGACCGCAACATAGTTGGGAAAAGGCTAGGCAGCAGTGGCGTATTAACCCTAAGGCAAACTAGACACGTGCCTAAGGGCGCCAGGACTAAAGGGGCGCGAAGAAAATTTTTAAGAAAAAAAAAATGAAAATTAATATAAAATTAATTGTTTATGTAAGTATACACCTACTTATACAATGTAAAAGATTATGATTGTGTTTTTTTTTAATATATGGCTGCTAGAGGGCGTTGATGAGTTGCTTGCCTAGGGCGCTCTCGACATTTAATCCGCCACTGCTAGGCAGATTGATTGACCAGGGTTGGTAGGTAAAGATAATTATGTTCAGGACACATCATCTTCAGCACAGCCTATTTCCAACTAAGTTGGGGTGAGGTTCCAGTCTAACCGGATGCAACAGAACGCTAATGTTTAACATGGAGCGACTGCCTATCTGACCTCCACAACCCAGTTACTGGGTACACGACACCACTTGCGTTGGCAGTGGCAATGGGCTGGCCATTTTTGTCGATGGACCGATGGCCGGTGAAGCAGATGAGACCAAAGGCCCTAGACAAAGTGACATTCTATCAGCGATAACGATGATGGAAAAGGCAAAAATGTATAGGACTGACATAAGCTATCGAAAAGCTTATGTCAATCCTGTTGAAAGTTTTGTAGAAATACGAAACGCTTTCGAAGCGTAGTGTGCAATAGCTTCTGTCGTTTCATAAATGCTCATGTAGGTATAAGTGAAATAAAATATTTTTATTTTGATTCTGGTCGGCCCCCAGCTGGAGGCCCAACGACCTTAAGGAGTTACCCTACCTCAGCTCAAATTCACTTTTTATCTCGATCGCACCATACTACTCGCGGCCTAAGTGAGAGCGAGACGGAGTAGGGTGCAGGCGGCTCCAAGCCTCGAATAGTTTAGGTAATTGCTTTTTACGGTGAAAATAATGGTTATTAAAAAAAATAACATAAGACCTGTTTCATGGTTAGTTCAGTTATCATCCAAAGTTTCATGATCTAAATTGAAGTAACTTTTTGAATACCAGCTGTTTATAGTTCGGTTTAGAGGTAACTTTGGTTGTTTTTTCTGTTGAGAAAATTTTATGTAATCGTGTTTTCGTCGGACCGAGCATCAATCCTCAATTTTAACATAATTATATTTATTTCAAAATTAATGCTGCAGTATTTTCGGCATAACGGAGGATGCTAAGCAATTTGAGGTAGGGTAAGCCCATAACAAGGTGGCTGGGACAGACTGGCTGCGGAAGGCTGACTGCGCCTGCGCCACAACACTGGTGTTGTGGCGCAGCCTGGTAGAGAGTAGAGACCTATGTTCTGAGGGCCTAAACAAGTAACAATCGCTTCGAAAGCGTTTCGTATTTCTACTACGACTTTCAACAGGTTTGACATAAGCTTTTCGATAACTTATGTCAGTCCTATACATATTTGCCTTTTCCATCATCGTTATCGCTGATAGAATGTCACTTTGTCTAGAGCCTCAGTAGTTGACTGCGAACGGCTGAGTTAATTGAATGACGAACATAAAACACTACTGATAAATCTTATAAGAAAAACCTACCACAACACGATCTATAGAAGAGCTATCCTAACGATAAATATTAATTACTCCTTCAAGGAAATGACACTGTAATGACATATTTTTTCATCATCGCGTAGGGTTCCGTATACAGAGAGTACCAACGGAACCCTATAACAAACACTGTTTGTCCACCGAATAGGAGCGTGTACGAGAGACAGAAGACGACGCTGAAGTAATAGTGACAATACATTTACTATGGCGTCGTCATCTGTTACTTGTTGGCGTTCACCTTCCAGGGGGCCTAGACAAAATCCCTTTTTTACCCGACTACGGCGAAGAAAAAAGGAGGGTTATGATTTTGACCGGTATGTATGTATGTATGTATGTATGTATGTTCATCTGTTCCCTCCTATCTTCCAAACCACTTATCACAATTTGACAAATGAGGTATCGTTAGAAGCGTCGTGATTGTCCGCTGGTTATAGGCTATGTGAAGTCACATTAAATTAAAAATGGCGCCCTCTAGAGGACATATAGTGAGGAACTTAAAAAAAAAAATGGTTTAATCGTACCATGTTGGGTATCAAATGAAATGGCTTAATGAGCACATTTCAAAAATATATATATTACAACCCCAAAAGAATTAAAAAAAAAATTAAGTAATAAAAACTAAAACCCAACTACGACTTAAAAGGTATAAACAAGACACCACAGACAGACAAATTAAAAATCCGGAGTCACACGTAATCTGTTCGATTTATGCTCCAACACGTGTGACTCCGGATTTTTAATTTGTCTGTCTGTGGTGTCTTGTTTATACCTTTTAAGTCGTAGTTGGGTTTTAGTTTTTATTACTTAATTTTTTTTGTAAGCGTTAACGCCAACGGAAAGATCAAATTGTATGGAGTTGACAGTAGCAGTCACGTGACATCTCTAAAGCTAATGTCAACTCCATACAATTTGATCTTTCCTTTGGCGTTAACGCTTACAGAAAAGGGATTTTGTCTATAGCCTCAGGTGCGGTGGACAAATGGCCTGAGTGCTCCGCGACACGACGCCGCCGCCGCATCGCCGCCGCACAGCCGCCGCGCCGCCGCGCCTCCGCGCCTCCTCCGCACCGCCGCCGCGCCGACGCCACGCTCACTCCGCTTGATTAATTAAACTATTATAAAGCGCGTGCACTTTTGCAAGCCGCCGGCGATGGAATAAAAAACACAGTTTAAACAATACTTGCGGTGTGGTGGCGGCGCGGAGGCGTCGGCGCATTTGCGCGGCGCCCGTGCCGCCTATCACTGGCTCTACGGTCCATCCGTCCGTCTGGCACAGGGCTGTATCTCTTGAACCGAATAGGTAGACAATTGAAACTTTCACAGATTGTGTTATCACCTCTATAACAACAATTTTTAAAATGAAGTTAAAAATTAAAGCACTTCCCATACAAAAAACGGGGGTTTTTACTTAAGAAGGTAAGTATGTAGTTTTAATAACAATCAATCTGCCTAGCTTAGATTATAGGCTTTTCCCAACTATGTTGGGGTCGACTTCCAGTCTAACCGGATGCAGCTGAATACCAGTATTTTACATGGAACGACTGCCTATCCGACCTCCACAACCCAGTAACTGGGTAATACGATACCCCTTGGTAAGACTGGTTGTCAGACTTTCGGGCTCAAAGATCAAAGATCGTCGAATGACAGCCGGGACCAACGGCTTAACGTGCTTTCCGAGGCACGGAGGAGTCTCAATATGTAATGATGGTCACCCATACACGGACCAACCCCGGCAAGCGTAGCTTAACCTGATGGATCGACCCGTGCGGCTGTTATTACTTAACCACGTTTTAATAACAGGCAGTGTTAATTATTGTACGGTGCATACGGAACCGGTCAAGTACAAATCCGACTCGTACTTGGCCGGTTTATTAATCATCGCGTGTCTGAGCTGTGAAGATTGTAAATCGTTACCTACCTTTGAACCTACTTATATCGATTAATTAGGTTTTACAGCGGATGTACCAAGTTGCTATGCGTCAATGAATGACCTTAGGCGTTGGCGGTAGGGTTGCCAACCATACTTTATGACGTACCCTTTTTTATTAACCGACTTCTTCAAAAAGGAGGAGGTTCTCAATTCGTCGGTATGTTTTTTTTTTTTTGTATGTATGTTACGCGATTACTCCGCCAATTATGAATCGATTTTGATGATTCTTTTTTTTTTGGTAGGTCATGCTTCAGAGGTGGTCCCATATAAATTTTATTAAAATTGCTTGCGTAGTTTTTGAGTTAGCTTCAATAATTACGTATTTTTCCCACTTTGCATATGTAGACGATATCTTAGTCTTTATTTACATAGCAGATAACGGTATACGAGTTTGTGTGGGGTAGGTACGACAGCTAAAAAGTGAAAAATAAAAACATTTTACAAAAAAAAAACAACCGACTTCGGTGGCAATAAACGAAAATTGAAAAGCAAAGACACCGACTTCCGAAATTAAAGTTATTTTTCACTTTTTTAGTGTTTTTTTGTGAAGTCGGTTGTTTTTTTTTTTGTTTTCGATAATCAGAATTTGTCGAAAATAAAAAAGGCGAGAATGAGTTTGTTTGTTACGCTTTCACACTTAAACGGCTGAACGGATTTGGATGAAATTTGGCACAGAGGAAGACCTTGATCTGGAATAGGACATAGAATACTTTTTATCGCGATATTTCCACGGGGTCGAGACCTACGCGGGTGAAACCGCGGGGCGCAACTTTATATGTACTTTTTTCAAAGTATGCAAAAATACTTTATTTCGTGAAACGAAAAACAGATAAAATATCAGTGTTACCCATACCTAGGAAATTACTGAACTATTTGATTAATAATTTATTTAAAAAAAACCTTCCCGTCCGATTTTGTTGTATTTGCAGATGAAATATATAAAAAAAATATAGTCTATGTCACTCCCACAATTAAGACGAACCTAACGACACCTCGTATGTTAAAATCCATCAAGCAGTTTTGGCTACAGAGCGTGCCAAAGAAATAGACAAACATACATACTTACATACATACTCTCGAAAAACCTTACCCTCCTCCTGGGACAGTCGGGCAAAATATAAATCTTTTAATAATGATAAAGAACTTTCAGAGAAAAATATTTTTTACAAATGGCACTCTTCAAAATGGATCTGATTTATGTACTCTCTATTCGCGCGACTACACCTTTCACTGGGAGTTTTTTCGGTAATGAAATGAAATGTCTTTTGAGGAAAGAACCACACAGATTTGAGTGGACCTGTCCAATCAGTGCAAGCATTGTCAGTAACCGAGGAGCTCAACTCAGAGCCCGACTGCCTATCTGACCGCTACAATACCCTTTGACAAAACTGGTTGTCAGACTTTCAGGCTTCTGATCTGACTACCCGTTACAACTGTCAAAGATCCACAATTATCAGCTGGGACCAATGGTTTTACGTACTTTCTGAAGCACGGAGGGGTATTGGTATGTAAAGATGATCCACGGACCAACTCCGGCAAGCGTAGCTTAACCTGATCGATCGAGACGTGCAGCTGTTATTACTTAGCCTTGTGATAAAACTTGACATTTTAATTATTATTTAAAATCATCAAAATATACCAGTTTTATACAAATTGACGTTGTTGAATATTGAAATTTAAAAAAATGACATGATTAGATTACATTGTAAAGTAATATATTATTTTTAATTATTGTGAATGTGAGGACTATGTGGGTCATTTTTTTTTCTACTCTTTATTTTTTCTTTCTCAATTAGTTTTATTTTAAGTGATGGTCTGGCCGTTTGAGTAGTACCTTATGCGGCCTACCTAAATCCTTTGTTTGGTATTGTTCGTCGAGTCGTTGAGCTCCTTAAGTTCTGAGTTGAGCTCCACAATTACTGACAAATGCTTGCACTGACTGGACAGGTCCACTCAAATCTGTGTGGTTCTTTCCTCAAAAGACCATTTCAGATGCTAATCTACATGGTCCTCATATGGCCTGACCAAGATTACGTCTGGACTTTAAAAGAGACTGTGACCTCTGAGTTTGTTTCGGCCTTTCTTCTCAGAGTAGTCAGATAGGAAACGCCGACCTCATCTAGCTTATTTTTTATATTTTTTTTTAATGTGACGTGTAAAAGTGATTCCGATATTTCTATTTACAGCATAAACAATTTCATTTAATTTCGATGACCAAAATAAATAATCAAGATAATAAATCAGGCATAGCAGCCGGAGTCAAAAACTAGATTCAAATATAATTACTAATTATTAAACCATACCAAAGATTTTCATAAAAAGTTATGACGAACATTGTATCTTTAATTCTAGCTCTAGGTAATATAAAAACAAGCCTAACAAGCCTGCAGTTCGATTCAAACTTATGGCGGCTCGGAACATGAAATTGTTACTGCGTAGCGACTTGCCTCGTGTTCCGAGCCACCATTAAGAGCCTATACTACCTCAGCTCAAATTCACTTATTACCTCGCTCGTACCATACTACTCGGGGACTGAGTGAGAGCGAGACGGAGTGGGGTGCTCGAATAGTATAGGTATTATACGGTGAAAAGGAGGGTAATTAAAACAAAAGTTAGTTCTAATAATATGCATAGTTTCATGATCTTTGAAGTCTCAGAATAATTATTCTAAGACTGAAGTATATTTTGAATACCAGCGGTTTTTAGTTCGGTTTAGAATTAACTTTGAATATTTTTCTATAGAGAAAATTTTATGCAATAGTTTTTTCCTCGAACATAGTACCTAGCATCAATCCTCAACTTTAACATCATCTGCCTGCCTAGCCTTTTCCCAACTAAGTTGAAGTCGGCTCCCAGTCTAACCGGATGCAGCTGAATACCAGTATTTTACATGGAGCGACTGCCTATCTGACCTCCACAATCAAGTAACTGGGTAATGCGATACCCCTTGGTAAGACTGGTTGTCAGAATTTCGGGCTTCTGACGACCTCAACTTGAACATATTGTACCGGCTGGAGTGCGGGGTGAGGCAGGGGGGGTTGAGCTCGCCCCGCCTCTTCAACTTGTACATAAACCGGCTGATCGGTGAGCTCAGCAGCGCCAGAGTTGGATGTCATATAGATAGTATTTGTATGAATAATATTAGCTATGCCGATGACATGGCCCTTCTGAGCCCATCGATCGGCGCTTTAAGGACACTTGTGGCGATTTGCGAGTCCTATGCAGTGGCCCATGGGCTCAAGTACAATGTCAAGAAGAGCGAACTTATTATGTTTAAAGCGAGTGCCATAAATTATTCTGATGTCCCCGGTGTCTCTCTTTGTGGTACTCCTTTAGCTTGGGTAAAGAAATTCAAGTACTTGGGTCATTGGGTCACTGATGATCTCAAGGATAAGACTGATATAGAGAGGGAACGCAGGTCGCTGGCTGTTCGATGTAATATGCTGGTTCGAAGATTTGCACGTTGTACTGACGAAGTAAAAATAACTCTTTTTTAAAGCCTTCTGCCAGTCTTTTTACACGTGCAGTCTTTGGACCAGTTTTACGCAGAGGACATTCAGTGATCTGCGTGTCCAATATAATAATGCGTTCAGGATACTGTTGGGGCGGGCGTGGCGATGTAGTGCGTCCGGTATGTTTGCGGAGGCGCATACTGATGACTTTTACGCCATAATACGCAAGAGGACCGCCTCCATGAATGGTCGGCTGCGCACCGCCTCCAACAGTCTCCTGAGCGTGTTTTCAGATCGGTGGGACTCCCCTCTGCTGCGCCACTGGGTGAGAATCCACACAAATTAGCGTTTTTAATTAATTTTTATTATTACTAACACTTAGTCTTTAAGTTATTTTGTATACTAACTTAATTAATTTTCATGTTTACTAACAATAGTCTTTAAGTTATCTTGTATACTAACACTATGGACGAATGTCTGAAATAAATTATTTGAATTTGAATTTGAATATATATTTATTTCAAAATTAATGCTGCAATATTTTCGACTTAACGGAGGATCATGCTAAGCAATTTGAGGCAGTATATGCTCTTAACTTTGAATCGAACTGTATCTTAGAATGTAGACAGGATTCAATATTTTTTAGAGAGACTAAAACCTGAATATCTGCACAGATCTATTTAATGCATAAAATTCTAGATATCACGTCGAGGTCAAGACAAAAAGTGGTAACATAGTCGAAATACTTAGGTAATACTGACTCCAAATTGCCGCTTAAATACTAATTTACAATAATGAGCTAACCAATAAAACTACTAATTAAATATGCAGGATGACTGAAACGTGGTCGCTCACAATGAGTCTTATTAGAAGGCTAAAAGTCTTCTGCGTTTCTCTGCGTCCAGCGCTCGGTGCCTAGACAAATGACAACCGCTTCTTAAAACCGTTTCGTATTTCTACAACGACTTTCAACAGGATTGACATATTCAGCTTTTCGATAGCTTAGGTCAGTCCTATACATTTTTGCCTTTTCCTCTTCGTTATCGCTGATAGAATGTCACTTTGTCTAGGGCCTCTGGTTTGCAATTGGTCAATCGTCATCCTGAGGATGCCTCGTTGAGAGGTGAAACACGTGTCGATTTCCTACAGGGTTTTTTATGACTTGAAGAATATTTGAATCTGGCTAAAAGTCACCCAAAGGCAGGGACCGGACAACCCCGCTTAAGAGTTAAGCCTTTGGATAGGGTAACTCATACATGGGGTAACTCTATTTTTTTTTTTTTTTTTACATTTCCCCGCACTAAGAATTTCTTCCTGTATCGTGGGTGCGTTTACAAACATAGAAACTCACATACACGAACACCCAGACCCGGAACAACTACTTGCAGATCATACAAATATTTGTTCCGTGCGGGGATCGAACCCGCGACACGTTGCGCAGCAGTCCATCGCTCAGCCACTGCGCCAACCGTGTCGTCAATATCGCAGTGTTACCTTTTGTTCGAGTTACATCCTCGAAACCCAGCGAAATGGTTAACACCTTTATTAAGGTAACCACGTGGAGGGGTTAACCCCTTCAATGACTTAAGCCTTTGAAGAGGTTACCTTCTCGAAAAGCTTTTTTTCGTGATACCCTGGATTACCTAATAAACTTGAGCTGCATGTAGGTGGGGCGATTTACAAGTCGCTCGGCAAGTCGGTACACGCAAGATTGGCGGACCGCCGAGGGCGGTACGATGTCACGTGCGTACGTGGTTATGCAATTTTCAAACGAATATCAATTGTAAACAGTGCATATTACAATGTGTTGAGTTGGAATGGCTGACCCGGTTACAGTGTTACAGGGGGTTAAAAGGGTAACCCGTTCGTAACAGGTTAACTACACCCGTTCGAAGGTGTAACATGTATCATAGGGTTTTTTTTGAAGCGCTTAAAAAAACCCCTTCAAAAACCCTTTCAACGAGTATCCGGCGGCCGGTCCCTGCCCAAAGGACAATGGTGAAGCAGTGATAGCCTAGTGGTGTCACTGTCGGACTGCCAAGTCATAGGTCTCGAGTTCGAACCCAAGCCCACCTCTGACTTTTCGGATTCATGTGTTTGTTGTATAACTAGCTACCGCTCGCGGCTTCGCCCGCGTGTAGTATGTCGATAAAAAGTAGCCTATGTCCTTCCCCGGGACACCATTTATCTCCTTGCCAAATGTTATCGAAATCCGTTCAGTGGTTTAGGCGTGAAAAGGTAACAGACAGACAGACAGAGTTACTTTCGAATTTATAATATTAGTATGGATTTATCACTTACTTTAAAAACGGTGAAGGAAAACATCGTGAGAAAATCGTGTTTCCCAGAGAGACATCATGGATTTACAAGTTCGTTCGGTACCTCTTGCTTTCTTCACTCTCATCACTTATTCCCATGGCCTGCCTTATTATCCCTACTAATACTTATTATAACTGCGAAAGTGTGTATGTGTGTGTGTATAAATATATCTTACTTCTTCATGCAAAAGGAGCTCGAGCTTGAACTCAGCTTGCAGCTTGCGGAGCCTCAACTTTAACATTATATTTATTTCAAAATTAATGCTGCCCTATTTTCGCCTTCGAATGATCATGCTAAGCAATTTGAGGTAAGGTAGGGCCTTAACTATAAGTAAATAAATAAAATTAAAAAAAATCTTATAAAACAGGAAAAATACAAACAGTTGAAAAGGAGAATTTAAACAAACAAAATTGAAATTAAGTATAAAAAAAAAATACTTCCATAGCTACAGCTATGGAAACCTCAAACCTCAGGAACCTCAAAAAACATAAGTTTTTTTTACGGATTTAACAATAACATCATAATCTTCGTAATTCACACATTATATTGACAAGAAACTATGGATAAACCGTCTAATTAATTCATGATTATTATACAACGTGCCGCTACAATGGCGACATTAATTTAACACACGGGTAGGGCTAGTGGCCGGTAGGTAACCATAAAAATTATAACAAAATAAAATAATTCGTAAATTGAAAAAAAATAATTTTCAAACAAACTAAATAATAAAAACATAACGTCCTTTTAGTTTTAGTTTTTTTTGTTAGTTATTAATCCTATACTTAAATATATTTAAATTCTTAAGAAATAAATTCGAAATATTAAACGGGAAAAAAAAAAAAAAAAAAAAACAACCAAAATTGAGATCACTCTTCGTAAAAGATTCATTCATGTAGGTACCTACCAGCTGGCTTACGTTCCATCGGTCAAGATCCTTTGTCGGCATAATTTCTAGGAAATTGCGCGGCTTTTCATTTATTCGCCTACATATGATCCGTGACCCCGGCAAATGAACTCTTCGCTACAGGTTGCTCCAAGATGGTAATTTAGAAAATTGTAAATAAATCAATAAATAATAACATTTAATGAAATTAAAATATTTTCCTAAAACGAATACGCGAAATCGGATACGTGTGTTAAATTAATGTCGTCATGGTAACGGCACGTTGTATAAACATGTGACATAGTGACATGGTGTGTGTCATGGTGGTCTTCAGGAAAGTCAGGAAATAGAATTGTTTATTCTGTAAATCAGTTTTACACGTCATACTAAAAAATAAGCTAGATTAGGTCAGCGTTTCCTATCTGACTACTCTGAGAAGAAAGACCGAAACAAACTCAGAGCTCGCAGTCTCTTTTAAAGTCCAGACATAATCTTGGTCGGGCCATATGAGGACCATGTAGATTAGAGTCTGAAATGGTCTTTTGAGAAAAGAACCACACAGATTTGAGTGGACCAGTCAGTGCAAGCATTTGTCAGTAACAGTGGAGCTCAACTCAGAACTTAAGGATCTCAAAGATTCGACGAACAATACCAAAGACAGGACATTTGGGTAGGTCGCTTATAATACTCAAATTGCCAGATCATCGTTAAAATAACTGAGAACGAAAAAATAAAAATCCACATAGTCCTCACATTTACATAATACAGGTGCGTAGTACTCGCGACCGGCATGCGTGTATGACCAGCACCCTAATTCCGTAATACACGATCAATCAAAATATCAATCGTTTTGAAACATATTGCTAATCCATTGTTCCATAAGTTCGAAAAAAATCTGCTCAACAACGTAAATCACGCAATGGATGTTGTTGAACTGTCAAAATGAAGCAAATTAGTCTTAATCTTTTACGAAAATGTGTTGCGGCACTTGCGGCCAAGCGACGGGCGTCGCGAACGGCGCGACGCGGGACGGCGGCGGGGCAGCAAAACATGAGGCACAGGTTGCACGCCACGAGTACTAGTAGCGCCAGTGGCGTTCGCCGCCGCGACCAATACAGACCGAGACTAAAATGTCTTTACCTAAGTTATCTCGATATTGCTTGGAGAGTAGTCGTTTTTATACCCTCCGTTCTCCAACGACGGAGGGTATCAATAAGGATCTCACCAAGGGAAAAAAGGTGTAAAGAAACGTGTTTTTTTTTTCAGCGTATTTTGCTAAAATATTGTACGGTGGTACGGAACCCTATCGTGTGCGAGTCTGACTCGCACTTGACCATGATCGTACCAAAACAACTGCCTAAAATCGGACAAAAAAAAAATTAACTTACGTCAGTGTAGTTTAAAAAAATTAACACTCATTTATGACCCATAATAATTCTATTTCAATAGATTTTTTTTCCACATTATTATTTACTAGCGACCCGCCGCGCGCCGGCGGCATGGCGACATGACAAAACATCGATATTTCTGGATAATTACGTAAGTTTAATACTAAAGTATTTAACACATAAACCTGCCAGAATATATTCTCTAAATGATGTTTATCTACACCCATGCTTTAAATCCTCTCTAAAAGTTTCTGAAACAGTTAGCTTATTGCTAACATTATAACAACCAGTGTCATAGTAACCATAATTTCATCCAAACGGGTATTATAATGTTGTACTGAATTTCATAATGCAACTCATTTCAAAAAAAGAACATGGTCATTCACGAGCGTTTCACTAACAAAGCACCGTAATTTAAAAACAAAACACATTCGAATTCGAAAAATTCGAATTCACGTCGTACCGCGCCATTTTTGTTCGATATTGGTATTGCAAAGAAACTTTTATAGAAGATTCATATCATGGGTGTAGATAAAGTCTTGTATGCAACTGTAAATAATTAGGTATTAAAACACTCATGTGATACTATTATCACAACCCCTCATTCGTGTTTTAATACCCCTTATTATTATAACAGTTGCCTAAATAACTATTAAAACCACATCTATGTTTTTTGCGTAGTTTAGGAGAACAACGCGGTCAGACAAAAGACATTTATTTGTCGACGATACCCCTTGGTTGTCAGACTTTCGGGCTTCTGAGGACCCGTAACGGCTGTCAAAGATCCACAAATGACAGCCGAGAATATGGTACAGACAGAGTCTCGATATGTAAAGATCCATCCATGGACCAACCCCGGCAAGCGTAGCTTAACCTGTTGGGTCGGTCCGTGCGGCTGTTATTACTTAGCCACGAGCTCCTCTAAACTCTAATTCTTACATATTATAAAACAAAGTCCTCCGCCGCGTCTGTCTATTGTCCTGTTTGCGATAAACTCAAAACATGATGATAAACTAGGTACTGCACCGATTTTCATGCTATTTTCACCAATGGATGAGTGGTTGTCGAGGAAGGTTTTAGTATAATATAATAAATACACAACATCCACGCGGGCGAAGCCGCGGGCAGTAATGAATAAATAATATAATATTAAAATAAACAAAACACAACAACAACATAATTATTTTGTGACATAAAACTAAATAAATTATTACCCTTTGACTCAAAAAAATCTTTTAGTAAACAGGTTCGTACATACAATAGTCTGCCTTCGCCACCAATCAAGACGCGGCGCTAGTGTCAAAATTGCATTTAAAAAATGTAGTTTTCCGCCGGGCTTCAGTGGTGGCCCGGACTCTCAATTCATCCGCTAGACAGTTTTGTATGGAAATTCGTAAAATGCGTTATATTGGTTCGCAAGTTAAGAATTTGAAAAATCTTTTTTATTTTAATTCATCTTGGTTTAAAATATTGAAATAAAGCGGCATCTATTGGCAACAAGCCAAACAATTTCTAATCATTGCCACCTCTAACATCGAACTTAATGAATACTGACGGTGACGACGATAAAAGTTCAGCAACTAGCCACTAGATGGCAATATTTTCCATGTAGTTTATTGACACACTAATGAAAGATGAATTTTGTACAGATTATTCCTGTCCAACGACTAACAAAGTAACAGAAAAGTATAAAAATATTATGTAGCTTGTAGACACGTAAAACTCGGGATATTTTCTCAATATTCAGATCAAACACAGATAATTATGACGGAAGAGTGCGTACAGACCTAAACGCATAGAATTAGTACGTAAACGCGGTATACCATAGGTACGCTCTAACCATTTCGCTGGCAGAGGGGGGGAGACTTTGACTGTAACATAAATTAGCTCTATAAAGCAAACGGATCCCTGCCTTCCCCTTCGGGGAATACAGGCGTGATGATAAGATATATCCATCTAGCGGGAGAAATTGGCAGTAAAGCAATATCTGTTACTTTGTCAATAGATGTCACTGAAAACAAATGAATCATCCATACAATATGTTCGGATATGTTATAAAGTTTATTTTGTAAAACTTTTTGATAATTTTAATCAACTGTAATATAAATCTATTCTCGAAATATTTTTGCAATTTAACTATTATTCGTATAAACTGAGAGTTTTCAGATAATGCGTAATTCATGATTGATAACAAGTTTCTGAAGGAGTACGGAACTACGGACAGGTGTAAATATCCGACCAGTACAAGAAATAATCTCAGCTGCTCGTTATCTTGATCATAAAATTATCTCCCAATTCGGGGAGATTTTATCGTTATACAGGAAAGGAGTGCACAGCCTGGGCCTGCCTTGTTTTTTTTTATGTTTGGTGAGCATTTTAATTATTTTAAAAATATTGCGACTTGTAAATCATTTGGTTTAATAGTTTTATTTTATTTATCGTTCACAGATTATTTTCTAGTTTGTAAATGTAAAACGTTGTAGGCCTTGTAGACTTTCGATTTGTTGGCACTTGTTGATAGGTCAACATACACTGTCGTCCTATACCTATCAACAGAGTAATTTGAAAACAGTAAAAGACAATTATGTTTAAAAAAGTAACCGTGAAGTTTTTGCCGGCTCTTCTCCATAGGAAACGACCAATTGGAACCGTTCACCTATCTTCCTATGTTATTTAGGTCTAACTGTTTTTTTTTTTAATCTATCCTCTTGAATTCATACATACATAGTAGAACTGACTCATTATTCAGATTACATTAGAGATAACGCAATTTTTTATCGTAATAATGATTACTTAGTTAATACAGTATCGTTATCATTTTTCTGAAAATTATACATATACAGCTGCAATGGTAAGCAATAAAATATAGTAAAAAAATCATAATGATTCACTGCCCACATAGACTTTAAAGTATTTTTTCATGAAGAAGTAGGAATGAGTCTTTGTTGTAGTCTTAACTGCCTTCGTCACATTTTCATTCACGAAGATCATCTGTTATAAATAAACAGGGAAAATTATTTATACCTAAACTTCCGCCATCTCAATTAGAATAGGTAAGTACCTACTCAACAAATTAGTGATTTTACTTCGTCACAATACAATTATTATTACTACAAAGTGTGTGTTTCTATGTAAGGTAATGTAAAGTCACAATTAGTCATTTTTTTACTGAATCAGACTTGCGTACAGCTGTTGTTAAGGAAAAACAGGCTAATTAATGCGCACTTCTGACGCTTTATGTAGGTTAGGTAGGTTAACGCGGAAATTGGAAAATAAATTGGAAATGACTGAATTGGCTAAAAAATTTGGAAGTGTAATAAAATTATTAAGTAATATCTAATATTTTAATTTATAAAACAGTGTAGTGAGATAAAATATTATCACTTTCGCTGAAGATAATTAAATCGGGGTAGATTTTTCTTACGTCTGGCAATACCAAATGTGCCATGCCATGCCGTGGCCTCGCTCGTCGACTCGACGTACTCGCGAACGAACAACTGTTTATGTAAACTTTCTGTCAAGTGCATTGTGTTTCAAAATAGTTAACACTGAGTAAAATAACAATTGACGTTCCACTTTCGCAATTATAACAACTGTGTCGTGAAACTTCCTACTACAACGCGCATTTTTTAGATAACACAGTTTATAATCAGTCCGTTATTACAGCTGCCAGTGCATTGAACGGTGTTTTGAAAAAAAATAAGCAAGCTGTTTCATGTTTATTCTTTTTACAATATTCTAAAATGGGTGCATTGAAAGTGTTTTAGTGCAGTGCTAATAAAAATCGTTGTGAGTAAATAATTAGTGCCAATAAACATGTACTATGCATCGAAATGATATCAGCAAAGAACAGGGTGCAAGAAATAAAGAGTAAATTCGAGAATTTGAACTGTGAAAACGTCCCGAACCGTGTTGAAAACCAACTGTGCAGACAAAAGAATGTTTTTGCTACAAATTATGGGAAGGAAAACAGTGAAATTAGCGATTACGAACTATCATATAAACAGGATAATATCGGGAATGAATCAGAGGCCAGTGACGAATGGACGCCTAAACCAAACTCCAGTTATTTATACAGTAAAAGCGACGTGAAACGGAGTGCTAGCGACACGAAAAATTCGCTATCGCGACAAAGCAGTGATCCAGGCAAGAAATTGCACAGGAGCCATGCATTTCGTTGTGACAAGAGTCAAAAAATAGTGAATAGCCCCAAACGTCACGGCAGTTGCAACGGCAGATCGGAAACCAGTGATTTTTCATTTAAAATGGAGAGAAAACTAAGCAAAGACAGACTAAAAAGGCTTGGAAACTTTTTAGAAGAACAGATGAAAAAAGAAAACTTTGTTCCACAAACGGAATATGCTGAGATTGTTGGGCAGGTGAGTGAAATTGAAAGTCAATTTGATTCTATACCAGATTCTGAGGTTCCGCAGCACATCCTTGACCAGTATGCGACCATCATCAAACCGAAACGAAAAGAAAATGAGAAACAGGAAGCCATGACGGACAGCGGTGTCAGTTCTGAGACTGAAAACATAGAAGAGGACAAGACTGGCAGGATAAAACGCCTCATGTCTCAATTTGAGAAGTCTCCTGAAAAAACTCATCTAACAAACCTCCAGGCGATGGACGAATTCTGTGATTCCAGTGAAACTATTCGTCTAGAACGTAAGAATCCTCATTTAAAACTAACAGATACACTGAAAAAGGCTTTAAAGCAACCGCTACCAGCTGGTCCACCGCCCGCAAAACCTCCACGAATCTTCAAAGTTGCAACAATCCCAGAAAATACTGAACTACAAAAGAAAGAAGCTAAAAGAATGCTTGAAAAGCTTGAAAAGGTACTCCAAAAGCGTGAAGGGACTACGGAAACACCGAAAAAACCAAAAGAAATACACTACTTATGTACCGAAATACTAGATATCACCAACCGTACGTTACTACCTAACCAAAGCCCTGATCCTTTCTCGCGTTGCCTGAATTCCTTGAACTGTGCCATAACTAACAATTCTATGTCAAGTCTTCCATACACAAGACTAAAAGCTGATGAGGATTCTAACACATGCTGTGCGTGCTCCAGTGAAAATAACGATCCAAATCAATCGGACGATCAAAAGTGTTTAAAATGTAAAATCAATGAAGAAAAAGATGGCAGATTCAAATGCCATCTCAATTGTGAATGTGAAGTGAAAAATTCAAAGTTTTACGTTGAAAATGATGAACCTATTTATGATGTGCCCTGTGAGGATGAGGATACGAAGTTTGTGAGACGTAACACGTACGGTACGTTGAATATGTTGAAGAATAGCCAGAGTATGGACGATTTGCAGATCGAGAAAGATGAGGTGAGTGCTATATTTAATCATATTTTTTATAGAAATTAAGGTTCTTTATTTAAGTATTTAAAATTAAGCTACTTTATTCCATTTTTTAATTTTTTTGTTTACTAATCTAATGTAGTGTTAGTAATATGGACTCCTTGTTTTTGGTAAAAGCCATCCCGTGTCATTTTGCCCTGTCTTAGGCAGTTTTCATCTAGTTTTTCCCAGTAACTTCAATAATATCATCAGTTCAACGTTTTCTTGGTTTACGGATGCATCTTTGCCCTTGCGGTGCCAACCAATTCGTTCTTTCTAGTATCTATATTTTCTTTTTGTACCTTGACATGTAGCTGGCCATTTCCTTAGGAGAGATGCGCTAGGTAGTATGTTGATTAAAATATGATTCGCGACCTTAGCAAATATAGCTTTACTGAATTATAACCATTAGCTATAGGAATTCTAATCTTCAAATGTCTTGGTTTTAATGAAAAATAATCATTCAATAGGATTATATGAACTCGGAGAATTGTATTGATAATTTTTATGATTACGATTCTATATAAATAAATATTTTATACGACCGCGAATCATATTTAGATCTACATACAACCTGGGGGCCAAGTCTACTAATTTACAAACGTGTCAGTGGTCTCGCAATGATGAGTTTTTGACAGATTTTGTATGGCATAGCTGTCAAAAACTGATCATTGTGAGACCACTGACACGTGTGTAAATTAGTAGACTTGGCCCCCTGATACTGACCATTGAAAATTCAGAAAATTGAAATATTCTTATATTTTTAAAAATATAAGCTAATATAACAAAAAATATAAGAATATTTCAATTTCAATTTAAAAAATTTAATTCAAATTTTCTTACATTTATTAGAGCTAGAAAAAGAACGAAACTCAACATGTTTTTTTAAAATATACTCTCCATAATTATTTATGTTTTTCGAATAATAGCAAGTCTGCGTAGTTGATCTGCTGTCTCAAGTCCAAGTTAGCTATTATTTTGTAATAGCTTAATTTTTGGTTCATATTCGACCATAACATAGGGAAAGGTTGGGTAGATCGATCTGAGTTGAGCTCCACTATTACTGACAAATGCTTGCACTGACTGGACAGGTCCACTCAAATCGTTGTGTTTCTTTCCTCAAAATACCATTTCGGACTCTAATCTACATGGTCCTCATATGGCCTGACCAAGATTATGTCTGGACAAGAGACTGCGACCTCTTAGTTTGTTTCGGCCTTTCTTCTCAGAGTAGTCAGATAGGAAACGCCGACCTCATCTAGCTTATTTTTTAAATTTTTTTAATACGAGGCATGCCTTTTAAGTTCTGTCGTTTCCATATTTCCCGGCAATTTTGAATTTGGAACTGTTCTATATTCGAATGTGTTTAAATTCCGAATCTCAAAACAGTTGAAAGTAGTAGGATTAATGCTATTGTTTAGTCACAGCGTCGATTGGAATCTGTCAGGTTACGTACGAAAATGAATCTTTCTAAGGAAAATGTTCGTGCAAGAATAATTTTCTACAACTTTAGAAGAGGCCTGACACGGCTTCAGTGTTTTGAAGAGCTAACATCTGTGTTCAGTGATGAAGCCCCATGTCTGCGGACTGTCGAACGCTGGTATTTAGAATTCCAGGGTGTTATTGGTGTTATTGGTTGTGGTTATTCCAGTGTTAGTGACAAATCTCGCGAAAGACGCCCAAAATCCGCCTTCACTGAAGATAACATCATTGCTGTGAGACAACTAATTCTCGAAGATCGTCATGTGACGTATCGAGAGATAGAGCCTCTATTAGGCATCTCAAGGACAACCATTCAGAAGATCTTGCATGAAGCGCTTGGTGTGGGAAAGCTAGTTTGCCGTTGGATACCGCATCTGCTTTCCGACGATCACAAGGCGGCCTGCGTCAGATGGTGTAAGAAAACTCTGCAAAGGTTCAACCGAGGACAGTCAAATCACGTCTACGATATCATCAGTGGTGACGAATCTTGGATCTATGCCTACGATCCTGATTCCAAACAACAATCTACAATCTGGGTCTTTCAAGACGAGGCAAAGCCGACTAAAGTTGTTCGTTCTCGAAGCACTTCAAAGAAGATGGTGGCCACGTTCGTTGGTAAAACCGGCCATGTTGCGACTATTGCACTTGAAGATCGTAGAACGGTTAACGCAGGGTGGTATACCACAGTTTGTTTACCACAAGTCATCGCCGAACTTCGAAATTATAACTCAAAGCGACGCATCATCCTGCACCACGACAACGCAAGCTCACACAGCGCTCGTCAAACGATTGAGTATTTGAAGCAGGAAAAAGTAGAAATTCTTGACCATCCTCCATACAGTCCTGACCTAAGCCCTAACGATTTCTTTACATTTCCTAAAATTAAGAAAAGTCTTCGTGGTCAAAGGTTCCAGTCCGGTGAAGAAGCAGTCGACGCTCAAGTCAACCATTTTGAACACCCCCACTTTAGAGTGGAATAAATGTTATAATAACTGGTTTGAGCGAATGGAAAAGTGTATTAAGCTACGTGGTGAATACTTTGAAAACCAATAAAAAGTACTATAAGTTTCTAGTTGTGTTTTTTTCTTCAAACTACAAAACTTAAAAGGCATGCCTCGTATGACGTGTAAAAGTGATTCCAATATCCTATTTACAGAATAAACCTTTGATATTGCAAAAAACTACTAATTAACTAAATTGGTGTTTAGAAATGAGGAAAGAAATAAATAAAATACGTGTATTTAACATGTCATAATCTTTCTGTGTGACCCTGTGGCATGATATTAATGTCGTGATGTGGGTTTTTTATGCAATATTCAAAATTTTGCATAAAAATGATTGATTAAATTAAAATTGGTGTCAATGAAGCCATAGAATAGCGATAGCAATTCTTGGAAAATTATGTAAAATACCGGCCAAGTGCGAGCCGGACTCGCGCACGAAGGGTTTCGTACCATTATCTATAAAAACGGCAAAAAAAAAACATGTTTGTTGTATGGGACCCCCTTAAATATTTATTTTATTCTGTTTTTTAGTATTTGTTGTTATAGGCAACAGAAATATATCATCTGTTAAAATATCAACTGTCTAACTATCACGGTTCATAAGATACAGCCTAGTGACAGACGGACAGACAGCCGACTCTTAGTAATAGGGTGCCGTTTTACACTTTGGGTACGGAAAAAAAAAATGTAACCACAGGAATTATTAATAGGAATTCGAAAAAAAAAAAATACCCGATTGGACCATTTTGTTTCGAAGGTTAAAGTTGTTCATATTGATGGGTAGAAGTAACACCCCTTAAATTAAGTCGATTGTTTTCATAGTCACCCTATATGCTTATAGTTTTTAAACCACATTGTTCCGAATTTCAGAGAAGCCGTTAAATATTCATAGTGTAAACATTTTCGGCCGATGTGTTAAGATTTAAGTGTGAGTCAGAGAGCGTTGCTCTTAGCATAATAAGTAATTATGTACTGTAACGATGCACTCTCGTGTGCCTGTTTGTTTATCTTAGCTAAGGAAGTTAAGAAACTTGGTGATGTTTCCTTTTGTTATTAAGAGGAAATAGGGTCGGTCTTTTCTCCATACAAAAAGTCATAATTCGAAGTTCGGCTCTCGTCTAGTTCCTCCTCCAATATTGGACCAATTTGAAAGATATTTTATAAATTGATTAAGAAGGATATTTAATGTGCCCCTATATTTTTATTTTTTCATTAATAGTTGTCAAATTTGTACAATAGGCCTCTGATGACAGCGGTCTAAACAGACGATCACCCATCCACGGACCATCCCCGGCAAGCGTAGCTTAACCTGATGGCTGACTTAACCACGAGCTATGCTACTGTGAATGGACAACAAAAACCCAATAACAGTGTCCGACCCGGAGATCGAACCTATACTTAGCAGTCACACTTACGAACGCTGGACCAGCGAGGCAATCTATAAAGTTACTCATAATGCGGTCCTTAATTAGCCTATAATGTTCCCACTGCTGGGACAGGCCTCCTCTCTTCGAGAGGGAGTGGGTTGTAATCTACAACGCGGGCCCAGCGCGGGTTGGTAGATGTCACATGTCTTCGAATTTTTGGTTCTAGGACATGTTTCCTCACAATATTTTCCTTCACCGTTTTTAAGAGCAGTGGTGATGAAATTATTTACACAAAGTAAAGCGAACCCACGACCCTAAACTTCCGAGTCGGGGCCGTTACCACTGGCCCACCACTGAGGCCTTAGTGCGAGTTTATTTTAACTATCTTCACTTTACGCATCGACCGCGCTCGGCGCTCCGATTGGCCCTTCACCAGTGAAGGCCAGTGAAGGGCCAATCGGAGCGCCGAACGCGGTCGATGCGTAAAGTGAAGATAGTTAAAATAAACTCGCACTAAGGCCTCTGTTCGTAATGAGGTGAATAATAGTTATCTAATCGGTCGATGTACTGAAATCAAAGGATACTTTGTGATTACAGGATAAGTAAGCTTTATCTACTAGTTCTTATCTATCAGCAATACTCGTGAATAACCTGGTTATATTTGTAAACAATTCTTTGTGTTTGATAAGCAAAGGAATGAGTAAAATGGGTGACTTTTTCTGAGGCATCTGGCAGACAAGTACCTAAATCATAGGCCTCCTGCTTACCCCAATCGACTGAATTTCGCGCAACATGTCTTTTCCAATACCAATGCTATTGTGGCGGTATCTACATCGCCACATACGAACTGCGCATCAAAGACCTGACGTCACCCAAAAATCCAGACGTCACATAAATCCTGCATCGCGCAATTAAAGTTTGCCGTGCAATGGGCATATTATATACAAGAACCCAACATCAATCGTTGGGCAGTTGCCCGCCAGACACAACACTCGGAGGATCCTCCCTTTTCTATGCTGGACGAGTGAACTTTACACCCTGTTCCTCAGACCCGTAAACTATGACCCAGCACCAGCACCCACACTTGTCCAAAAAAGATCTGGTTTAAAAAGTACCGTAACCTAACTACATCTCTTCAAAATTTCATGAAAATCAGGGGGCCAAGTCTACTAATTTACAAACGTGTCAGTGGTCTCACAATGATCAGTTTTTGACAGATTTTGTATGGCGTAGCTGTCAAAAACTGATCATTGAGAGACCACTGACACGTTTATAAATTAGTAGACTTGGCCCCCTGTTCAGTAGTTTAGACGTAAAAACGTTGATACCTAACACAGACAACGATTTCACAATTATATGTATTAATTTACTAAGGAAAATCACAGTATATGTATGTGTAATGGTTTTTTTGTTCAAAACTTACCTATTTTAAAACTACACCGATTTAATGACATTTTTCCCTGCAATAAATGTAAAAGTAACATGTACAATATTGTCAAAAAGTCAAACGTAGCATTTTTATACAACATAAACTCACAATATTGTTAATTATTAAAATAATTATTCACTCAGTACATCATTTTATTCGACATTCCTGTTCATTTTTTTTTACGTTAGTATCTCGCCTTTTTTAATAATTTCTGACGTGTCGGTGTGACCACAATAAGTAATAAGAATTACTTAGTTGATTAATTTATCTACGAGGAAAACGGAATATTCTGGTTTAGAGACGTCATCGAATCATTACATAGTTATTATGACGTAGTCTTACACGTAGTTAATACTCGTGTTGCCAATTTAAGACCCGGTCAAGGTTAGAGTAAAAAAAAACCAGATTTATATTCTTTAATTTTCCATTTTTGCTTTTACGAATTAGCGGCCAAAATCGGCCACATTAGCAATTCCTCTAAAAGGAGTTCATTTCCTGTATTTCCAGCTGTCATTAGCAATTCCTTTAATTTGACACAAAAGCAATTCATAATGTGTGGACCATTTTACGAATCTCCATAGAAAACTGTCAAACAGATGAATTATTTCGTAATATGAAACGCACGCCGATCTTATTATGAACTAGCTGCGCCCCGCGGTTTCACCCGCGTAAGTTTCGATCACGTGAGAATATCGGGATAAAAAGTATCCTATGTCCTATTCCAGGTCATGGTCTACCCATGTGCCAAATTTCATACAAATCCGTTCAGCCGTTTTAGCGTGAAAGCGTAATAAACAAACAAACTCACTTTCGCATTTATAATATTAGGATTGTCAGTTTGTGACATTTTACGATGATTCATAATTATTTTCCTTTGATTCTGCTAAAGTGGCAGTTTTAAGCCCCTGCAGGGCAGCCCCCACGTCTCGGCGCGCACATACCTGCGGAACAGCAGTCTCGGTCATACTAAGGGCACCCCGTGTAGGGTACGGACTTCGGCAGTCGGCTTAGGGTGTCGCTGGCGAAGGTAGCAAAGGATAGGCAGAACTGAGGGCCTAGACAAGTGACCATCCCTTCGAAAACGTTTCGTATTTCTACAACGACTTTCAACAAGATTGACATAAGCTTTTCGATAGCTTATGTCAGTCCTATACATTTTTGCCTTTTCCATCATCGTTATCGCTGATAGAATGTCACTTTGTTTAGGGCCTCAGATGGCCGATGGGGCCGAAAGGTTCTAGAGTGGCGACCGCGTACCGGAAGACGTAGCGTTGGAAGGCCCCCCACAAGTCGGACCGATGGCCTGGTGAAGGCCACGGGAATGCGCTTGTTGCGAGAAACACAGAACCGGTCGAAGTGGCGGTGCTTGGGGGAGGCCTCTGTCTAGCAGTGGACGTCTTTCGGCTGAAATGATGATGATGCCGTGGTTATAAAGCGAGACAGCATATGCAGTTACATAGGGTGCGTGCTCTCCACTCACATGTAATGAAGTATCACCCCTCTTGGAGTCTATTTCTGTGTACCTATTTAAAAAATAAGGGGTGCATGCAACACTGGTCGTGTCCCAGTTTCTCTCATGCAGTCAGGGGTGCAATCAACGTGCAAGTTGAATGCGAGGGATGCAACTTTAAATATACAATCTACTTAGGATGAATTTCTCCAAGGGTACAACGCGATCAGCACTTCCAAACCGCGTTCAAGAGCCGAGTCAATAGTCCAAAACTATGATGAATGACACTAATACCTCTTTAACGTGATTTAGAGTATTTAAAAGAGTGTCCGTGGAGTTCCTTGCCCGTTCTTCTCCATAGGAACCTACTACGCTTTGGTATGGGCAACTAGCTTCATCTTTCTGACTGACCGACCCCTTTAGTTCTATATTTTATTTTTTACTAGCTTCCGCCCAAGGCTGCGTCCGCGTGGTATGTCGATAAAAAGTAGCCTATGTCATTTCTCAGGCTTTAGACTATCTGTGTACCAAATTTCATTTAAATCGGTTCAGTAGTTTTGGCGTGAAAGCGCGACATACAGAGACTTTCGCATTTATAATATAAAGTAAGGATTTTGGCGTCATTGCAAAAGATCCTTGTACAGGTTTAAATGTGCTGATCGCATTCACTTCATTGGTGCAATTCGTCCAAAGTTTAAAATCCGAAATCCGAAGTCTTGGTCTGAAGCTAGCCGATCACATAAAGTCATCGATGCATAAAGATATAAGACGACACGGCTCGCCAGTTGGAACTGTACCCGCAGCCGTCGAGCGTGACGATGGGAACTGAGAACTTGAGTCATAATCAGGTTTCTTGTACTTCCTGTGGGTAGTTATTAAAGACTAGCTTCCGCCCGCGGCTTCGCCCGCGTGGTATGTCGATAAAAAGTAGCCCATGTCCTTCCCCGGGATGCCATTTATCTCCTTGCCAAATTTTATCGAAATCCGTTCAGTGGTTTAGGCGTGAAAAGGTAACATACAGACAGACAGACTGACAGAGTTACTTTCGAATTTATAATATTAGTATGTACTAGCTGCGCCCCGCGGTTTCACCCGCGTAAGTCTCGATCCCGTGGGAATATCGGGATAAAAAGTATCCTATGTGTTAATCCAGGTTATAAACTATCTCATCCAAATCCATTCAGTAGTTTTTACGTGAAAGAGTAACAAACATCCATCCATCCATACTTACAAACTTTCGCGTTTATAATATTAGTTAGATAATTATCTTTGCTTGCGTAGTTTTTGAGTTAGCTTCAATAATTACGTATTTTAGTCTACGTAGACGTAGACGATATATTATTTGACTCCGTCACTGTTATTTACATAGCAGGTAGTGGTATTCGAATTTGTGTGGGGTAGGCACCACAACTAAAAAGTGAAAAATAAAAACTTTTTACAAAATATTTACTACTTTTTATGAAAAAAAGTGAAAAATAAGTCGGTGGCAAAAAACGAAAATTGAAAAGCAAAGACACTGACTTCCGAAATTAACATTATTTTTCACTTTTTTTAAAGTGGGTGTTTTTTTCTCCTGCATTGCCATCACAAGTTTTTAACATTCATAATTTGATGCAGACACCCGGATAAGTCAGAGAAAAATTGCTATCTCAGGTGCTAATTGACCTTATTATGGCCGAGGTCTAGTTAATACGACTTCAAGGTTAGTGATAATAAAATACACAAGTTAACTATGAGTTCTATGTTCCTTTATTTCGTATTGTGTTCTAGTTATTTTGAAATGTATTGCGTTCATAGACTGCAACTGCATAAACCAGATGTAGAACTATAATAGGCGTTGCAATATTAAAGGCTTATACTACCTGCTCAAAATTCACTTTTTATCTCGCTCGCACCATACTACTCGCGGCCTGACTCGGCCTGAGTGAGAGCGAGACGGAAGCCTCGAATAGTTTAGGTCAGTGTTTTTCAACCTGTGGGTCGCGACCTCTTGGGGGGTCGCGAAGCCTTACTCAGGGGGTCGTGGACAAAGGAAAAAGCGTTTCTAGGTCCTACACTTCACACGGCTTAGGGGGTCACTAGAATTTTTTAACTTCTAAAGGGGTCGCGTATTCAAAAAGATTGAAAAACACTGGTTTAGGTAATTTCTTTTCGAAATCGATTAGGGAATTCTCTTGTATCCTATGAATTATATAAGAGTTGCTGATTTTTTTCTTTGGGTCGCAGATATGGGCAGAAAATGGCGAGAACTCGTAGAAAGACAACAGTTCTCGTCGTTTTCTTGTACACACATTATCTCATCTGCCTAGCCTTTTCCCAACTATGTTGGGGTCGGCTTCAAGTCTTACTTAGCTGAATACCAGTATTTTACATGGAGCGACTGCCTATCTGACGTCCACAACTTAGTAATTGGGTAATACGATACTCCTTGGTAAGATTGGTTGTCAGAGTTTCGGGCTTCTGACGACCCGTAACGACTGTCAAAGATCCACAAATGACATTATGTACATATACACAATGATTGAGAATTTTTTAAAGGGTGTGCAGTTTTAAGTGAGTAAACACAGCATATTTAGCATGCTTACCGTATTGATGGCGTGCATAATTTCCAGTTTTACTCCGTACAATGTTTGTTTACATTCCTTAGTGGTTTGGCTTCGAATCGAGTTGGTTTAATGTGGAATGGAACACCTTCTTCGATATTTTGTGGTGAATTCAATACACTCCCTTAACTGCCTGTGAATAGTTAACTGATTCAGGCGTGACTTTGCAGAAATCCATTATAAAAAACAATAGACGCTGATATATTTAGTAACCTATTCCGCTTGACTATTCTTCAAGAGTCATAAAAACCCTGTAAGAAATCGACACGTGTTTCACCTCTCAACGAGGCATCTTCAGGATGACGATTGACCAATTGCAAACCAGAACGCGACGAGTTACCACACCGAGCGCTGGACGCAGAGAGTTTCTATGCGTCCAGCGCTCGGTGTGGTAACGCTTACAGGGTTTTTATGACTCTTGAAGAATAGTCAAGCGGAATAGGTTACTAAATATATCAGTGACTATTGTTTTTTTTTTCTGCCTGTGAATGTTAAATTGGTGATATGTACCTTTTTCAAGGGTGGGAAATCATAAAATGACTTCTCCCGCTCTGGGCGGAGTGTCAGACTTTAGTCTAAAACCCACCCGTGTTCTACAGTTGCCTGTTGCCAAGGGTCCCGGTATCCCTTTCGGACTTTCCCGCAACCCTGGCAGGGCTGTAGGTACCTGAGGGTAAAACAGAGAGCCATGGAGCGTTCCATGCTTGGCATAAAGCTCATAGACCGAGTACCCAAATGTCGAGATCCGCAGACGTAAGGTTTTTGATATAGGAAAACGATAGTTAATTGATACAGGCGTGACCGCGTGACTTTGCGGAAATCCATTATCTATAATATACATTAGTAACCCTGTCTCTTTGTCTGTCTGTATGTAACCTTGTCACGCCTAAACCACTCAACGGATTTTGATATTTGGCAAGGAGATAGATGGCATCCCGGGGATGGACATAGGCTACTTTTTATGGACATACCACGCGGGCAAAGCCGCGGGCGGAAGCTAGTTTTCGGAATAACGGAGGATAATGCTTAGCAATTTGAGTTAGGGTAGGTCCTTAACTAGGCATCAGCACGATGTACGATTTGTACAGAAAAATACATTTTGATTGATTAACTATACCCACAACAGAGAGCAGTGGTGGCCCAGTGGTAACGGCCACGACTTACGAGTTGTAGGTCGTAGGTTCGAACCCTGACAGGCGCTTTTTTTATATTTATTTATTTCAGATCACATGATCCATACGTTGTTTGTAAAGGTCTTAATCTAATGTTAGTAAAAAACCACACTACATACAAAATATGCTTTACTTTGTGTAAATAATTTCATCACCACTGCTTTCAAAACGGTGAAGGAAAACATCGTGAGGAAACCGGCATGTCCTAGAACCAAACATTCGAAGCCATGTGACATCCACCAACCCGCACTGGGCCCGCGTGGTGGATTACGGCCCACTCCCTCTCATAGAGAGGAGTCCTGTGTCCCAGCAGTGGGAACATTATAGGCTGATTAATACCCACAACAAGCACTTCCAGCGGAAATGAACGTGTGAATATAAAAACATTTGAAAGAAAGATGGCGCCTAATGCGAGCCCAGTAATTCGTGTCGTTAAACCGTAGTTTGTCACCTGTCATGTCAGTTTGTCACTTTCACCTTACTTCCACCTCGTTTCTAATGCAATCATTGATACGTGATAATGTTCGTATGTTCCCACGCAGGTTAAGCGTGCGGTGACGAGGCTTGGATTTTGATGGGTGGGTTTTGATTGTCTTTTGTAGATCTGCTGGTAGTTAAATTGTTATCGTATGTAGTTATGTCGTTTGTAAGTTCCCATGCAGGTTAAGCATTACTGTAGTAAGTCGATATTCAACATACAGCACCTTTTGGAATTATTTACTTACTAGCTGCGCCCCGCGGTTTCACCCACATAAGCCTCGATCCCGTGGGAATATCGGGACAAAAAGTATCCTATGTCTTTCTCCAGGTTATGGTCTACACATGTACCAAATTTCATCCAAATCTGTTCAGCCGTTTTAGCGTGAAAGCATACAAACAAACTCACTTTCGCATTTATTATATTACTAACTGCGCCCCGCGGTTTCACCCGCATACGTCTCGATCCCGTGGGAATATCGGGATAAAAAGTATCCTATGTCCTTCTCCAGGTGATGGTCTACCACTTTGCCAAATTTCATCCAAATCTGTTCAGCCGTTTTAGCGTGAAAGCATACAAACAAACTCACTTTCGCATTTATAATATTAGTTAGGATAGTCCCACCTACATTATAATGTACTACCTCGTTGGTCTTAGTGGTCGCAAGCACTAATGTTGAGCATGAGGTCCTGGGTTCGATTCCTGGGTCGAGCAAAGGACTATTGGGTTTTCCTATCTGAAATTTCTCGGTAGCAGCCCGGAGTCTGGATTTGTGGTGGGTTGATGGCAATAGGCTCGCCCCCTATTACATGGGACATGATTACATAACTTACGAAATCTGTCTTCCCCCTCGATATGAATACAAACGAAATATCAACACAGATCGTTTTTCATAAAAGTTTTTTTACCGATAACCATGAAATTAACATGTCGGATACAAAATTCGCAATGCTATGTCAGTTTAAATTTTAACTGTCTCCCATCCGGATAACGGCCTTAACGATGAACGCTTAACCTACTAATGGAGTCCGTGGGAAAGTGACATCAGACAGTGCTGTATGTAGGTACATATGTTACACTAGAGTTACGAAAAGGTCAAGCAATCTGAATGATTTTGAAGCACATTGTTTCATAATATATGTTCGAAAAATATGTCTGCTCAACGACGTTAATAACACAGTGAATGTTGTTGAACTGTCAAAATGAAAGCCATTGCTACTGTTAGTGTGGTAGGGTAGGAAGATGATTATGATATAAGGTGCATTCGGGTTATTACGAAAGGATTTATGAAGAGTTCAGGGTATGTTCATCTTTTCATTCACCACTCGAAATTGTTGCAGCTAATGATACTAATTAAGGTCACTTTATCGACTTGAATATACAGCCTATAAAGCTCTTTTTCGAATATATTTATAAATATCATCTGTATTTAGATACATGTGTTTAAAAATCTGATTATTTTTACTTTGTACGAGTGCAATTCCGAAGCATGTTCGGGTAATTCTGAATGACAGATAAAAGTGGGTTTCAGGTAGTTTGAGCATAAAGAACATATTCCTTTTTCGTTCAGGTTTACCTTCAAAAATAAATATTTCTCAATTTTGACCTCTAAGTAGCCTAAACATATTTATGTGATATTTGAATTTCGGAATTACCCTTCAAGTTGTCTGCGGTAGTCAAACTTTTAGTAAGTGGGTACACCATTTGGAGAAGTTATAAATACTTGAAATAAAAATAAAAAATCATTAAGTATGATAAAGTTTAATAAAAATGGTAAACATAAAAGACACCAAAGGATACATTAATGTACGCGTAATAAAATACTATATAATAATACGATATTCATGGCATAGTTTTAGGCTAAACAATGACGATATTTCACCTTAAATAAAAGAGGATTTTATTCATTTAAAATTAAATATCGTAATTTTTATTATTTTCCTATTTTTACTTCGATTCCAATAAAAAGTTTACTTATCAAACTTTCAATAACTATTTGATAACAATTGTTTTTGTTATTACTATAATACTGGTAAGTAATCAACATAATATTAACTGTCGTTTTACCTACAAATAAAGGTCTGAAAACATAAACAAATGCAATAAAGATCTAAAAACCGTACATTAATTAAATAAAACAGTCTTTCATAATTATTCAAACTTAAACTGAATATTTTTATAGAAGTTTCTAGTTCCACATAAGAACCATTCTAATAAAAAAACTAATAACTAATCTTAATTAGCAGCAGAGATCAACATAATATGAATTGTCGTTTTACCACAATTATAGGTCTAAAAACATAAACAAATAAAATATAGATCTAATAGATCTAAAAACATAACATTAATGAAATGATTTTTTTTATCCATATGCAGAAACGCTATAGATTTTTTTGCATATTATTCAAAGTGCTTAATAATCGCAGTTCTGTAAACACTTTGACTTCAATTAAAATAAACTTTGTTATTTTCATCTGACAAGTGAAATTCTTTATCGTTCTCCTTGCTTTTTTGTAAATCTACTTTCTTTATAATGAATGTTTCCGTTATTTCATCACGATCTTTCCTTTTTGGTTGGACAAATGTTATATGAGGCCTTTTAATTGTCCTTAAGAAATTTACTGAGTAATAGGTCTCATTGTTTTTTTGGAATACATTCTCAATAAATCCAATGTAGTAGGTCCATTTCTTTCTGCTATAGTACCTCACAAGTACCGCATCATTTAACAGGTATTCTTCTTTCTTTTCATCACTTTCTTTTACTTCATCCACATCCAAATTTTGTATAAAATTTTTGTCTTTGGTTGTTTCTTCTTCTTCAGTCTTATCACTATTTTCAGTCTTGTTAATAGTTTGAGTCTCATCATTATTTCTACGTACATTAGTCTTAACGTATTCTTGAATATCACTTTTCATTATACAATTATTTTCCGTGCCCGTCTTCGTCTTTTTGCCTGTACCTTTACATTTTGCTTTCTTTTTATTTGGAGTGTTCAAATCTTTAATACTCAATATGTTTTGTTCATCTGGTATATTACAAATTAATTTCTGATTAGCAGGGTTTTCGCATTCTACTTCTAGTGATTCAAGTTCTTTTTCTATTTGTGTATCATTCAAGAATTCTTCTGTGAACATTCCATAGTCAGGATATTCAGGATTATCAAACTCTATGTCACTGTATATACTCATAATATCTGAAATACTAGTTGAAGAGCTGTTGGAATCCTGCTGTTTAAATTTCTTCTTTATTTGTTTTGAATTTTTGGTCTTATTTAAGCCTGAATTTGCAATGGGGGTTTTTAATTTATGTTTATTTTTTAAAACCCGTGTGTTCGAACGTTTCGAAACGTTTGCGTCTCGAGAACATGACGCACGTTCCTTTGTTTTTTGTTTTTCATTTTCTTCCGTATTTTTATTAATAAGTGATGCAGTAATGACTTCCGCACCTTTAGCAATTCGTTTTTTTTATTACAGTTATTGTCTTTCTTGTCCTGCCGTATTTTTTCAAGCAAAAGCTCTTCAAAATTTACTTTTATATCCGAGAGTATATTTATTTTAGGTTGCTTTTTTTCATTGATTTGAGAATGATTACTCAGGCATTCTGGCAACATCACTGTTGATTTTGCCACAAAAGGCTTAGTTTGTTCATCTGTTTTTGATAAAGTAGACAAAAAAATCACATTATTTGCATTAATATTTTGATCAGCAGCTTGCGTGTTGCATTTGGGCATTTCCGTAGTAAATTGAAGTACTTCGTTAAAAAAGTCAATGCACAATTCTTTCAGTGACTTCGGGGTTTTGAGTCTTAAATGCGCATCTTTGTATCTTTTGTAAGCAGCTGGATCGTATTTATCTTCTGGTATCACATGAAAATCTAACGGGTGAATGCCAGCTTTTTTAAACCCACTTTTAATCACATCTGGGCTCGTCTCTTGCCAAGTTTCTGCAAAAGTTTGAGCAAAAACTTTTTTTGGCATCTTAAAACCAACATTGTGGCGCTGCCATTCAACTAATTTACGGTCCCATTTGGTTTTAAAGGATTTAAAAACTGCGACATCAAGTGGCTGTAGTAAGTGAGAGGTGTGAGGAGGCAGCTTAAGAATAGTAACATCATTTTTTATGGCCAATTCTATGACTTTTGCATCTACATGTGTGGAATGTCCGTCGTAAATGATTAACACAGGACGTTCTTCACCTAGAGCTGGAATCAAAACTTTATCCATGTAATTGTAAAAAAATTCTGTCTCCATCCAGCCTTTGGAACTAGCTGCATAAGAGAGTTCAAAATCGTAATTTTCGGTTGTGGCCATCCACTGGTCCCAGATGTTCTTTCCTTTAAATACTATTAACGGTGTCAACTTTTTTCCACTAGCACTTACAGTCGTAAGTACAGTAATATTTTCCTTACCAGTTCCACAAGTTGTTCTGGAACATGGCTTATTAATAGCGCCAACAACTTTCGTCTTTGTTGGGTCGAGAGATAAAGATGTTTCATCCATATTCCAAATTAAATGAGGTCTTTGGAATAGGTTTAAATCAGACAATGTTTTTTCTAGTAGTTTGAAATACTCAAAGATTACAAATGGGTCAGTCATTTTTTTTCGTACGTATTCAACCGGTTGTGCCTTTTTAATGGAAAGTCTGTGCCTTTTCCGAAAATTTATAAACCAGTCTTTGCCCGGTTTGTTGTTTGTAAACGGGGTAACCAAGTTATTGCTTTTAACGAACTGTGCAACTAGATTTACCACCTCCTCCCTTGAAAGGCCAAACCCCCACTTTTCCATAATTTTAATTGCGTTGGCCAATCGATTTTCTACTTCCTATGGAATAGCTAAAGGTCTACCTACAACATTCGTATTATATGTTGCTTTAATCTTGTCATAAAGAGTTGTTGAGGGTATTCCGTACTTTTGCGCTGCAGCGTACATTGATAACCCATCGTTTTTAACTTCTCGAACTGCATTGGTTATATCTTCTTGTGTGTACCGGGGTGTTTTCTTTTTTTTATATTTATTAGGCATGGTCCTGAAACAATTAAAATATAGTGTTATAACTAGCTATAACACTTCACAGTCATATCGATCCAAATTCTTTTAATAAATTATAAATAAGTAAACCCAAAAACATGTAACATCCTAGTCTGTGTCAACTCAAACTGTGAATAAATGCATGTGTAATTAAATTAGCTAGCGAAACTCCGTAGGCGTGGTGGGTATCGATATGTAAACATGACAAAACAAAAAAAATGTTGTAAGTATTAAAAAACAAAGCGGGGTCAATGAATGTACTGTAATTACATACTTACTTGAAATATCAGATTAAAAATACATTTTTTTTTGTGTAAACTTCATAGACGTGATGGGTATCGATATATAAGTTTGGCTAGCTAATTTAATTTGACCCTGTATGTGTACTGTATATCGTATAGGTACTATTGTCTCTATGTAAAAACCTACATATTTACTTATCACATCAAACAATCATTTTATTTCACAAGTAGACAATTTAAAATGGGTCAGTGTACATAGAATAGGTGTAACTGAAAGAAAATACCAATTAGAAAAAACAATTCATCTAATAAAAAAAAAGAACTTCAAGTTTGAGAGCCACTGACTATTTCTTTGGAAAATCAATATCGGGCAAATCCGAATGGTTTATAATTCAGAATTACCCTGGTCGACTAATTCCGAAAAAAAAGCAAAAACCTCGACCTAGGGTGTCCTAAGCCTACTCAAAAGTGCACTAAACGAAAATCTATCGAATTAAAAAACAACAAGTTAAATAACTTACCAGATTTCTTAATTATAGATCTTCGGGTAAATCCGGTAATCCGAAAAAGGCGCGAAAATCACTCGTTCACAAAAATGTTGCGTTACAGACCAACACTCGCTCATAGCCTCTTGAGTCAACTGACGCGCGGAAGCTTACTAAGATGGCGGCTAGGTGAATGTTGCTAGAGCAAATAATATTGCCGAGATTTGTAGAAATTTGTAATTATTGGAATATCCCGATTTTCGGAGTTAGCCGAATGCACCTTACTTCGTAAAGTTAAAATCACCTTGAATTTCAAATAATCTTAATCCTAAAACTATAATCCATACTAAAGTTATAAATTCGAAAGTGGAAGACTCGCACAGACTGGCGCGATATCGCGGGCGCGACAAGGATTGCGGTGCCTGTCGTGCTCGCGATATCGCGTCAGTTTGCACTCTGAGACACAGACCGTCTCGTCTGTATGTAACCTTTTCACGACTAAACCACTGAACGGATTGCGACAAAATTTAGAATGGCGATAGATGGCACCCTGGGGAAGGACATAGGTTACTTTTTGTCGACATACCGCGTGGGCGAAGCCGCGGGCGGAAGCTAGTATTATAAATACGAAAGTAAGTTTGTTTGTTACGCCCTCACGCTAAAACGGCTGAACGGATTTGGATGAAATTTGGCACATCGGTGGACCATGATCCAGAAAAGGACATAGGCTACTTTTTATCTTGGATCGCAGACGAAGTCGCGGGCAACAGCTAGAAAGAATATGTTTTGAAAATTCTAAAACCGACCTCGTTTGTGGATCAATTGACACTCAAGTATGTCAGCAAACAATTATTGTTTGCATACAGCTTGACGTGCGAAAATGGTACTCATTGCTGTCATGTAAGGTTTGTTTTTGAATGAGAGATTATTTAGTAGTATGTATGACTTTGTATGAATAGAATTACGAGCGCTAGATAGTTTTAGAAGAATTTGTAACGACTTTTTGGAGGAAAGATGTTAGACATTGATATTATACAGTTCGATTCAAACTTAACATATTGCTTAGCATGATCCTCCGTTATACCGAAAATCCTGCAGCATTAATTTTGAAATAAATATATTTTATGTTAAAGTTGAGGATTGATGCTAGGTCCAATGCCTGTCAGGGTTGCGGGAAACTCCGAAAGGGATACCGGGACCTTGGCAACAGGCAACTGAAGGAACACGGGTGGGTTTTAGTCAGTGAAAGTCTGACACGCCCTCCCGCTCCGCTCAGAGCGGGAGAAGTCATTTGATGATTTCCCGCCTTCTAAAAAAAATAAAACGGTAACGTATTTTCTCTATAGAAAAAAATCCCAAGTTACCTCTAAACAGAACCATAAACCGCTGGTATTAAAAAATACTTTAAATTAGATCATGAAACTGCATAATAACTGAACTACCTATAAAGCAGGTCTTATGTTTTTATTTTTTAACTAACTTTATTTTCACCGTAAAAAGCAATTACCTAAACTATTCGAGACTTGAGAGCCGCCAGCATCCCACTCCGTCTCACTCTCACTCAGGCCGCGAGTAGGTTTACTTTCTTTCTTTCCTTGTCGTGTAGTTAGTGACAACCTGATGTCAGAGTTGTGATGCCGCCCATGGGCCTCTGACTTGACTTCACATACAGTCGAGAAATATCTCTCAGGCATGCATTTCCTCACGATGTTTTCCTTCACCGTTTTTTAAGCAAGAGATAATTATACAATCAAAATCAGTCTGCCTAGCCTTTTCCCAACTATGTTGGGGTCGGCTTCCAGTCTAACCGGATGCAGCTGAATACCAGTATTTTACATGGAGCTATCTGACCTCCACAACCCAGTAACTGGGTAATACGATACCCCTCGGTTAGACTGGTTGTTAGACTTTCGTGCTTCTGACGACTCGTAACGACTGTCAAAGATCCACAAATGACAGCCGGGACCAACGGCTTAACGTGCTTTCCGAGGCACGGAGGAGTCTCGAATTCTCGATATGTGAAAATGGTCACCCATCCACGGACCAACCCTGGCAAGCGTAGCTTAACCTGATGGATCGACCCGAGCGGCTGTTATTACTTAGCCACGAGCTCCTCAAGTGATAATTATACAATACGCACATGAATCCGAAAAGTCAGACGTGCTTGTGTTGGGTTCGAACTCAAGCGAGTCCTATGACATGCAGGTATAATGAAGTACAGGCATACCGCACACGAGACATTTTCGCTCTCTTCCTTGGCTGGCAACGCCCCTCTGGGGTAATATTATGAAATAGTAACGCCATCATTATTCCACTGCGAAAACGGGATGGTGCTATCGGCGTTGTCTGTCCGTCTCTCTCTCACACTGGAAAAATGGTGGCATTAATATTGCGGAATACGGTAGGTACCTGGTCTGTTATTATAGATCCAGTCCATAGGCGGGGCGGTGATGTGGCTTTTCATCAGATGGGTCGCCTGTGTTTGTTTAGACCTTCGATATTTAAAAAAATATTAAGATTACGTCCCAAACAATCGCTGCTTTAAATCAATAATCACTCTGGCAATATAAATTAAAATAATAATATTACGGCTCACGGTAGCTTGGACCCTGGAGGCCATTTCTACTAATTCACAAACGTATCAGTGGTCTCACAATGATCAGTTTTTGACAGATATGCCATACACAATCTGTCAAAAACTTATCATTGCGAGACCACTGACACTTTTGTGAATTAGTAGACTTGGCCCCCTGTTCCCGATACCGTTGGGCTTCTATATTTTTTAAATGTTAGTATTTGAAAATTTATTTTATATAAATGTAAATAATAAAATAAAGGATAATAGTGCGGCACAAAATAAACATAATAGGAAAACCACAAACACGTGCGTTTTAAAATGATAAAATGGTAACTATGTGCTTATTAAAGAACCTAGAAATATATAATTATATTATTATCACGATCAATCACAATCTGAATTGGTTTGAAACAAATTGCTAATTAAAATTAAATTAAATCATTTTATTTCAGAACATATGCATACATGGTAAATTAAGATATCAATAATTTATTGCTTCATATATGCGAAAAAAAAAACGTAAATAACGCTATGTTTTTGAACTGTCAAAATGAAACAATCTTAATCGTTTACGAAAATAAGTTACGCAATATGAGAGCAGATTTTTTTTCGAACGTATGAAGAAATTTGTTTCAAACCAATTCAGATTCTGATCCAAGGACCAATCAGATTGCCATTCAAAAAAGTATTAGGTCTCCACCTATGAAATCAGCGTTTTGTATGGGGAATTTTAAAGAAGTTGCAGTTTTCATACTAACATTTTCTTAATTTAAATAGCAACCATGAACATTAATGTTTTAAAACTTTTATATACTAATGGTTAAAAACTAAGACGTAATAGGCCGCATAAATTAAGCGACAAAAATAAGTTTTGGCTAAGATAAAAAAAAAAATTTTGGTCATTTCTGCTAACAAAATGAGGAGTCATTTTTATGTTTAGAAAACTATAAGTAATAAGGTTTTTTTACTATTGGTAGTTGTCTATGATGATTATAATAGCAAGCAATTGATGAATATTTTAAATCATAGAAGTGACGAGGTTCTCTATTTGTGAGAAACAAACGCCAATTTCATAGGTGGGGACCCAATATTCATTGATAATAACTTCGGTCGCTTAAAGTTATCGCGCAATCGGTTTTTTGTTCAAACCAATTTCACAAGAAAATATCATAAACCTTATTAATAAGTTCACCCAACATAACTGTAAGAACGTAGGTTATTTATTTACACAAGAAAGTTAACTACTGGTACGTACAGTCAACCGCATGTCTTTGAATTTGCCGTCTCACATGCAGTTTTCGTAATTCCATCTGATTCCACTTCACTACCGGTCTACCAGACGTCCTGGGGTTATGAAGTACTAGCTGCGCCCCGCGGTTTCATCCGCGTAAGTCTCGATCCCGTGGGAATATCGGGATAAAAAGTATCCTATATGTTAATCTAGGTTATAAACTATCTGTTTGCCAAATTTCATCCAAATCCATTCAGTAGTTTTTACGTGAAAGAGTAACAAACATCCATCCATCCATCCATCCATACTTACAAACTTTCGCGTTTATAATATTAGTTAGATTAACACCATCATTATTCCACTGCAAAAACGAGATGGTGCTATCGGCGTTGTCTAGCTCCGTCTCTTTCTCACACTGGAAAAATGGTGGCAATAATACTTCATCACCAACACATATAACCAACTTACACAATATAACCGGTCAGGCTTCAAAGCAAGAGTAGTTCAGGCAGTATCTTCTGAGCTGGCTCGTTTCACCATATACTTCAACCATTGCTTCCACCAGGCGAGATTGAGTTAAAGAGTAGGTCCATTTAGCAGTAAAAAAAAAAGAAAAGTATTACTATAGATTTATAGATAGACAGTTAAAACATTTAATTAAATGATAACAAATTAAATGAATTTAAAAAAGAAGAAAAAAAAAACAAGATGCCAATATAGATGAAATGAAATTGTTTATTCTGTAAATAGGATATTGGAATCACTTTTACACGTCATATTAAAAAGTTGTAAAAATAAGCTAGATGAGGTCGGCGTTTCCTATCTGACTACTCTGAGAAGAAAGGCCGAAACAAACTCAGAGGTCACCGTCTCCTTTAAAGTCCAGACATAATCTTGGTCAGGCCATATGAGGACCATGTAGATTAGAGTCCGAAATGGTCTTTTGAGGAAAGAACCACACAGATTTGAGTGGACCTGTCCAGTCAGTGCAAGCATTTGACAGTAATAGTCGAGCTCAACTCAAAGCAGCTCAGAGGAGCTCGTGGCTAAGTAATAACAGCCGCTCGGGTCGATCCATCAGGTTAAGCTACGCTTGCCGGGGTTGGTCAGTGGATGGGTGACCATTTTCACATCCTATCGAGACTCCTCCGTGCCTCGGAAAGCACGTTAAGCCGTTGGTCCCGGCTGTCATTTGTGGATCTTTGACAGTCGTTACGAGTCGTCAGAAGCACGAAAGTCTGACAACCAGTCTAACCAAGGGGTATCGTATTACCCAGTTACTGGGTTGTGGAGGTCAGATAGGCAGTCGCTCCATGTAAAATACTGGTATTCAGCTGCATCCGGTTAGACTGGAAGCCGACCCCAACAGAGTTGGGAAAAGGCTAGGCAGATTTATATATATATATATAGTCGAGCTCAACTCAGAACTTAAGGAACTCAAAGACTCGACGATCAATACCAAAGAAAGGACATTTGGATAGACTGCATAAAGTTCTCAAATTGCCAGACCTTCGTTAAAACTAACTGAGAACGAAAAAAATATAAAAATAAATATTCACATAGTCCTCATTCACAATAAAACAATACTTTACAAAGTAGAGTCTTATAAAAAAGAGAACATACATAATTATAGAAATGTAGTGACAACAGAAGTGGTGTAGTGTGTGTAGTGTAATGTAGTGACTATAGACGTGCATTTGACCGTACTTTAGAACACAGGATGTAAAACCTGTCGTTCAAGGCGATAGCTTGCCTCATGCGCTTGCGCAGTGCAGCCGCCGATACTGCCAGATAGTGTTTATCTTTGTACTTTTCGAAAGGATGGGTCGAGTGTTAATATTAGACAGAGAAAAAAGTAACTTTGATGTCTCTGTCTCTTTCTTTAGAAAAAGAAGATTTTGAATCCGGCTGTATTTTTAACCGGCTTCTTCAAAAAGGAGGAGGTTCTCAATTCGTCTGTGTTTTTTTTTTTATGGTGGTTACCACAACTAAAAAGTGAAAAATAAAAACTTTATACAAAAAAAAACCGACTTAAAAAAAAAACAAAACCGTGACAAATAACTTTGATTACGGAAGTCGGTGGCAAAAAAAGAAAATTGAAAAGCAAAGACTCGGACTTCCGAAATCAAAGCTTTTTTTCACATTTAATTTTGTGTTTTTTTTGGAAGTCTTTTTTTTTTGTAAAAAGTTTTTATTTACATAATTTTCACCTGCTTTAAGTTGATATCGTACATACGTCTTGAGTAAGCGTGATAGCCAGAAGCATTCATAGCTTCTGTCGTCTCAGTATGAGAACAGGCTGTTATTATTATTAACATCAATTGAAAACAAGGATTTGAATCAACTTTCTTTATATGCGCCTGCGCAGTGCATCCGCCGATAGTGTTTATCTTTGTACTGTTCGAAAGGATGGGTCTACTGTTATTGTTAGAGCGAAAAAAATGACAAGGCTGTTTGTCTGGTTTCACCAGCGTCCAGATATCGATGAGTTTTGTTATTTTAATTCTATAAATACACTTTTGTTACGATCGCGAATCCTATTTTGATGAACATACAACCAGACACTGACCTGGAAATTGCAAAAATCGCGAGATTTTTTTTATTTTCGCGGGCTGCGTCTGTGCATCCCTCATAAGCCTTAACCAACTCAGCCTATCGCAGTCCACTGCTGGACATAGGCCTGTGCCTATGTCCAGCAGTGGACTGCGATAGGACAGGACAGGGTGTTGTGGCGCAGCCTGGGACAGCCCAGGCTGCGCCACAACCTCCGCCTCCGCCTCGTCCTCCGCCTCCGCCTCGTCCTCCGCCTCGTCCTCCGCCTCGTCCTCCGCCTCCGCCTCGTCCTCCGCCTTCCGCATCCAGTCTATGCCAGCAAAAGTTTTAAGGTCGTCTGTCCATATAACTAGGGGGCGTCCCACACTTCGCTTGCCGATACGTGGTCTCCACTCTAGGACTTATAATCCTGGTTGATATCAATAGGGTCACCCCCAATTTTATTTTATTTCATTTCTATTTTAGTCTTCTGATTTTTAGGCTTATGTCCTGAATGGGTCACCCCCATTACCTACATTATATGACCACTAGCTTCCGCCCGCGGCTTCGCCCGCGTGGTATGTCGATAAAAAATGGCCTATGTCCTTCCCCAGGATGTCATCTATCTCCTTGCCAAATTTTATCGAAATCCGTTCAGTGGTTTAGGCGTGAAAAGGTAACATACAGACAGACAGACAGACAGATAGACAGAAAGAGTTACTTTTGAATTTATAATATTAGTGGATGGCAAAATTTGGATGTCCATTACACCCCTGCTTATCACTTCGTTATAAAACAAAGTCCTCCGCCGCGTCTATCTGTCGTCCTGTTCGCGATAAACTCAAAAACTACTGCACCGATTTTCATGCAGTTTTCACCAATAGATAGAGTGGTCCTCGAGGAAGGTTTTAGTATATCATTTGGCGGGTGAAGCCGCGGGTTTATAAATAAAATATAGAATCGCATCAACATTATTTTTAATCCCCATGACATTGAAATTGTCCTGCCGTTATCAAGGTATCATTACATAAATTAATACATTTTATTTTTATCCGAATATATGTAGGTAAAAATATCCTCAACGTGTTTACCTTCGTTCGAAAACTGCTGATAATCAATGACCTAGTTTTTAAATAGGTAGTAATTCTATTAGTAGAGTTGCTAGACGGAAAGTAAAAAAAAACCATATACATATTTAGCACAGAGTACATACAAAAAGGCAAAAGATAAAAAAACAGCAGAAATGTAAAGTGCGATGTGAGAAATTAGTAGGGAAGTGTGCCTCACGGCTTCCCCAAATAAGCCCATAGGGCCTAGACAAGTGACAATCGCTTCGAAAGCGTTTCGTATTTCTACAACGACTTTCAACAGGATTGACATAAGCTTTTCGATAGCTTATGTCAGTCTTATACATTTATGCCTTGTCTATCATCGTTATCGCTGATAGAATTTCTCTTTGTAGGGCCTCAGTTTAGCAAACATGCCAGACAACTAGTGCCCGACGCTGGTTTTCAACTTTACCTGAAGTGTGAGACTGGTAAAGATCTGTTAACATACATGCCAGTATTCCCCAAACGGGCAGAGGTGAAGTACTGGCATCACCTGCATCTGGTTAGATTAGAAGCCGACTTAAAGAGAGATTGCTTTAAAAGAGTGTTGGTGAAGTTTCTAGCCGGAGGGCCCAGACAAGTGACAATCGCTTCCAAAGCGTTTCGTATTCTTTTCCATCATCGTTATCGCTGATGGAATGTCACTTTGTCTAGGGCCTGAGTTCTTCTCCATAGAAACCTAAGTTACACTTTGGAATGGGAAACTAACTTCATGTTTCTGACTGACCGACTCCTTGACAATTCAAAAGTACCTGTCAATTGTTTTATTGAAATAAATTAAAGAAAGAAAAGAAAGAAAGAAAGGAAATAAAGAAAGAAAAATAAATTTATTTGTCACAGAAACACGTGCATAGAAAAATGCTGTTTTGTTTGCAGTTTGAATTGAGAAAAGGCTAGGTGGTGGGTCATGAAAGAGTGGAGCGCACGCGCAAGTCTTTTCAACACCAATCAATCAATCTGCCTAGCCTTTTCCCAACTATGTCGGGGTCGGCTTTCCAGTCTAACCGGATGTAGCTGAATACCAGTATTTTACATGGAGCGACTGCCTATCTGACCTCCACAGCCCAGTAACTGGGTAATACGATACCCCTTGGTAAGACTGGTTGTCAGACTTTCGGGCTTCTGTCGACCCGTAACAACTGTCAAAGATCCTCGAATGACAGCAGGGACCAACGGCTTAACGTGTTTTCCGAGGCACGGAGGAGTCTCGGTATGTAAGGATGGTCACCCATCCACAGACCAACCCCGGCTAGCGTAGCTTAACCTGATGGATCGACCCGTGCGGCTGTTATTACTTAGCCACGAGCGCAAGTCTTTTCAACACCGTAGTAATTTATAACTAGACGATTAACTCCAGGTTTCCTCACGTTCTTTGCTATTCAATTAATAATTACGTAGTTACCAATTATTTATTCATACAGAGAATCGAAAGTCAATTGTTTATCGTGCGTGGGTAGGCAGAGAAAGTGCAAGCGGAACATAGCGTTTTTATTGGTGGAGTCTGTATGTTTGTGGGGTGTTTGTTCTAGTTTATTGAAAAATATTAACATACCAGGGGTGTTCAATATGCCAGGGTTGCGGGTTAGTTCGAAAGGGATACCGGGACCTTGGCAACAGGCAACTGAAGGAACACGGGTGGGTTTTAGTCAGTAAAAGTCTGACACGCCCTTCCGCTCCGCCCAGAGCGGGAGAAGTCATTGGATGATTTCCCACCCTCAAAAAAAAGGGGTGTTCAATAAAAATTATAATGAGTATGACGCAATTATCTGTTATTAAAATGTTATTTTATTTTTCGACGTAGTCACCTTTTAGTCACTTTGTATATCTTTTTACTAATCATAAAACCCCTTTCTAAAAAAATCTTCTTCCTGGGGGCCTAGACAAAATCCCTTTTCTGTAAGCGTTAACGCCAACGGAAAAATCAAATTGTATGGAGTTGACAGCAGCAGTCACGTGACATCTCTAAAGCTAATGTCAACTCCATACAATTTGATCTTTCCGTTGGCGTTAACGCTTACAGAAAAGGGATTTTGTCTATAGCCTCTGATCCCTTAAAAACTCGTGTACCGCGGCGACTACTGCGCCATCATCTTCAAACTGGCCCCTGAGATGTTCCTTTAACCGCGGAAATAGGTAAAATCGCTAGGAGTAAGGACCGGTGAATATGGAGGACGTTCCATCAATTCGAAGCCAGCTTCTTGAATGGTGAAACAAACAAACAACAGAGGGCTGACTATGAAGTATTAATGCCATCATTATTCCACTGCGAAAAAAGGATGGTGCTAGCGGCCTTGTATAGCTCCGCTCTCACTAACACTGGAAAAATTGTGGCATTTACGTCGTGCTGAACACCGGAACACGTTCCAAAACGATGCAAAACAAATGACTTCTATTTTTTTTAAACAAAAGAGAATTGATTGTTTTTTTTATTATCATCAATCTAATTTCTGGGCCTGCCAGTATTTATGATTTTCTTTCTTTCTTATTTTCTTTCTATTATTTTCTTTCTTTCTTTTATTGTTCTTCATACTATTCTCATTTTGTAAATCCTTATTTACCAAATAATTAAAATTAAAGTTTAATTTCCCTGCGAGGCTACGAATGTATGCCTGCCAATTTCGTCTCTGACTTCTATGACTCTTTCGCCAATTAATTTTAGGAATGTTATTTTAATCTTGAGTTAGTCTATTTTATAACTTTCACACACGCAAATATTTATTTAAATCGCAATTATAACACCTTTACAGAATAATCCAGGGCGATGTTATAAGTACACTGTTTACACAAATTAACAAACATATTACAAAGAATTGTATACCTACCAAGTCATATAACAATGAATATAAACATGACAAATCTTATAAGATGGGTGGGACCTCTTTCAATAAAATGTTGTGCCATTTAAATGAATTTCGGCAGGTATTGGCCAAATATATCCTCCGATATCGTAATAACATTAATAATACGTGCCGCCAAAATAGTTCCCAGATATAATATTGAACTCGACCATATCAGTAAAATCCCGATCTAAATTCTACACATGCCATAGTTTAGGGATTTCCGTGTATTTGTTCTATTTGGATCGGCTCCAAACTCCATGCTGAAACAAATTAATGCTATTCATTAGTTTATTATTATTCATCTTCACCGTGCTCTTTCAATTTGTTCCATCCATCCTCATCATCTGCCTAGCCTTTTCCGAACTATGTTTGGGTCGGCTTCCAGTCTAACCGGATGCAGCTGAATACCAGTATTTTACATGGAGCGACTGCCTATCAGACCTCCACAACCCTGCAACTGGGTAATACGATACCCCTTAGTAAGACGGGTTGTCAGACTTTCGGGCTTCTGACGACCCGTAACGAGTGTCAAAGATCCACGAATGACAGCCGGGACCAACGGCTTAACGTGCTTTACAAGACACGGAGGAGTCTCGGTATGTAAAGATGGTCACCCATCCACGGACAAACCCCGGCAAGCGTAGCTTAACCTGATGGATCGACCAGTGCGGCCGTTATTACGTAGCCACGAGCTCAACGGCTTAACGTGCTTTACAAGACACGGAGGAGTCTCGGTATGTAAAGATGGTCACCCATCCACGGACAAACCCCGGCAAGCGTAGCTTAACCTGATGGATCGACCAGTGCGGCCGTTATTACGTAGCCACGAGCTCCTTCTTATTGCCAGATACATTTATATAAATACACTTTTACTGTCACATTTATTTGTCGTCATTGCAGCATGTCTGTTTCTTTCATGTATTTCTATCAGCCGTCATGTCACAATTAAGTTACCTCCTATTTATCCGTATCATCTTTCACATAATCCGTCCACCGTTTATTTATTCCACATCTTTTCCTGAAGTCATTCATATAACACTTGTCTTGTCACATTGTGGTCACTGCAGCATGTCTGCTTCTTCCATGTTTCATGTATCAGCCGTTGTCTCAGACACCCGCTTTCCAGCCATATAATTTTTCTCATAAACCATGGATGGTTTATGAGTTAGACCGGAGAAAAGATGGATCTTTTCTCCGGTCTAACTCTTTTCTTATAGACATCCTCATTTATAAATTTGCCTTCGAATTCCATCCATCTTTTCTTTAGGAGTTTTTGTCCGTGCGCGTGGTGTACTATGGCCTACTCCCTCCTATAAAGAGGAAGCCTCAATCCCAGCAGTGGGAACATTATTGACTTAATTTGGTACAATGTATTGGGGATTTCCGCATACCTATGTGTCCTATTTGGACCAGCTCCAAGCTGTATGTTGAAACAAATGAAGAGTACTCATTAATAATAGTATTGTAATGTAATTGTTATTCATCCATCTTGATCTACAAGTAAGGAGTGAAGGTTAGTCATGCAGTAGTTAGTCTCGATGTTAAATGTAGACAATAAAAGAATAATAAAAAAAAACCGGCCAAGTGCGTTTCGGACTCGCGCACGAAGAGTTCCGTACCATCCATACTAATGCTACGGCTACACTTCGCGTTATCGCGAGCTTTTCTTCGTGCGCTCTCTGTTGCTCAGCGAGTAAACGAGGGGTGTGCGAGAGAGAGCGCACGAAGAAAAGTTCGCGATAACGCAAAGTGTAGCCGTAGCATAGTAATTATACATTCGAAAGTAACTCTGTCTGTCTGTCTGTATGTTACCTTTTCACGCTTAAACCACTGAACGGATTTCGATAAAAGGCAAGGAGATAAATGGCATCTCAGGGAAGGATATAGGCTACTTTTAATCGACATACCACGCGGGAGAAGCCGCGGACGGAAGCTAGTTATGTATTAAAACGGCAAAAAAATCACGTTTATTGAATGGAATTTTTCATACTAACATTTTCTTTTGGTAGTTGTATTTTTTTTACTTTTGGTAGTTGTCTATGATGGTCATTATTCTATATAATACCAAGCAATTGATGAATATTTCAAATCAAAGAAGTAACGAGGTTCTCTATTTGTGACAAAAAATATCCAATTTCATTGGTATTTCAATAAATATATACATATATTATATTATGTTTTTTTTTTTTTGTTGGTGGGAAATCATCCAATGACTTCTCCCGCTCTGGGCGGAGCGGAAGGGCGTGTCAGACTTTTACTGACTAAAACACACCCGTGTTCCTTCAGTTGCCTGTTGCCAAGGTCCCGGTATCCCTTTCGGACTTTCCCGCAACCCTGGCAGGCATCGGTCCTAGCGGACCCCGCCAATTGTGCTGACATCTCTTTGAGGCACATATATTATGAGTACGATGTGATTATTGAAGAATTAAACAAGACAATAGAGCCAATGGAATTCAATGCACGCGTGTTTTAGACTTACTGTCCCTCAGTTAGCTAAAACCTCTACGCTAACAAGAAGTGTATTGTTTCAACAATATTTTGTAAGGAAATAGTTTAGATGGCATTATTCTAGCATTCTTACAAGCGTTTCCTATCATTGTGCATTTCTGAATGTAATAAAAAAAGATTTCTGGATTGTGTTTTGTACGAGTTAGCATGCAACGGTGCAGTTTTTTAGGGTTCCGTACCCAAAGGGTAAAACGGGACCCTATTACTAACGCTCCGCTATCTGTCTGTCCGTCTGTCACCAGGCTGTATCTCATGAACCGCGATAGCTAGACAGTTGAAATTTTCACAGATGATGTATTTCTGTTGCCGCTACAACAACAAATACTATAAAACAGAATAAAATAAATATTTAAGAGGATTCCCATACGACAAACTTAATTTTTTTTTGCTCGTTTTTGCTCAATATTGATAACGGCAATAGGTAGACGCTTGAAATATTCACAGAATATTTAGTTACATAATTATGACACTTTAAAAATAAATAATTAAATTAAAATAAAACAATATTTCATGGGGGCTCCCATACAACAAACTTGATTTTTTTTGCCGTTTTTATAGATAATGGTACGGAACCCTTCGTGCGCGAGCCCGACTCGCAATGGGCTGGTTTTTTTTTGTTTCCGTGGTGCTCCTCCGTTTGGAGATTTCAATATTTGCTTGGGTGGGTGGAGAGAAAGAGGAAGGCCAAAGAAAAGATGGATGGATTGTGTGAGGAGTGATAAAGAGAAGGGGAGTGAATGAAATCGTTTATTAACCAGATACACATTCAACTTAAGGCTCTTATATACTGGCGCGATTCGTCGCGCGACGCGAATTTTAACAAAACAATTTCTGAGAAAACTTCACGGCGAACAATGCGGCGTCGCATCGTGCGACATATCGCGCCAGTATGTAAAAGCCTTTACAAATCAATGGAGGAATGATTACCTACGTGACTGTTGACATGGGAGAATAGGAGAAAACATTTTTCAAAAAAAAAAAAACTTTATTTTTCACTTTCTAGTCGTGGTTGACCAAGGTTTTGAGATAGTTAATTGATTCAGGCGTGACTTGGCGAAAATCCATTATAAAATACAGTAGACGTTGATATATTTGAAACTTCCGATGTCTGCGATACCCCACACGTACACCTTCCCACGGTCCGTCGTTCGGGCTTGTCGGTGTCCGTCCGCAAAATCGCGGATCGTCCGTCGGATTCCACCATAAGTGAGATGGATTTTTTTTTAGTGTCGGAAATCATCATACTCGTATAAGTTCTCCCGCTCTGGAGGGCGTGTCAGACTTTTACTGACTAAAACCCACCCGTGTTCCTTCAGTTGCCTGTTGCCAAGGGCCCAAAATCAAATTGATTTGATTGATTTCTTACAGGGTTTTTATGACTCTTGAAGAATAGTTAAGCGGAATAGGTGACTAAATATATCTGCGTCTATTGTATTTTTTTAGGTTTTGAGATGTTTTCTATTGACACCACACACGTAGCTCGTATCAATAAGCCAGGCCATCTCACTTCTGCCAGGGTTGCGGGAAAGTCCGAATGGGACTCCGGGGCCCTTGGCAACAGGCAACTGAAGGAACACGGGTGGGTTTTAGTCAGTCTGACACGTCCTCCAGAGCGGGAGAAGATATTTGATGTTTTCCCGCACTTAAAAAAAAAGGCCATCTCACTTATGGTAGAATCCGACGATCCGCGATTTTGCGCACGGATACCGACGAGCCCGAACGACGGACCGTGGGAAGCTGTACGTGGGTATCGCAGACATCGGAAGTTGTCTCGGTCTCGGTGCGCTGAACGTATTAATTAGTCCATATTATGGACTAATACTTACACGTATTAGTCCATAATATGGACTAATAAAATAAATATTTATTTATTTTTTATTTTTATTTATTTTTTATTTTTTATTTTGATGAAACTTGCACTGTTACCTAAGTTTAAGTAAACGTAAGCCAATAGAAAAATGGTCACGATTAAGTTTTGACTTGAGTGATGATTTGAATAAATGACTTTTCAAAAACTCTTCATAAATGAATTGAGGAAAACAAAGATTCTTATGTAATCATGTTTTGTAAGAGCCATAATATGGTTTGATAACTCATCATAATATATTCATAATCATTATTTATAATGGATCGTTATTATCATCGTATCTAATACCAATCTACGTAACCTATGAGGAAAGATTTGCTTTTTAATTATTGCGATTTTGAGGAAATCCGTTTGGGGATTCCCAAACGGATTTCGTAATATGGACTAATAAAATAAATATTTATTTTTTATTTTTATTTATTTTTTATTTTGATGAAACTTGCACTGTTACCTAAGTTTAAGTAAACGTAAGCCAATAGAAAAATGGTCACGATTAAGTTTTGACTTGAGTGATGATTTGAATAAATGACTTTTCAAAAACTATTCATAAATGAATTGAGGAAAACAAAGATTCTTATGTAATCATGTTTTGTAAGAGCCATAATATGGTTTGATAACTCATCATAATATATTCATAATCATTATTTATAATGGATCGTTATTATCATCGTATCTAATACCAATCTACGTAACCTATGAGGAAAGATTTGCTTTTTAATTATTGCGATTTTGAGGAAATCCGTTTGGGAATCCCCAAACGGATTTCTAACTTTTTTCTTACTTTTAAGCTTGAGGCGAATTTTTTTATGTAAGTATTTATTTACGCAAATCTTACCTACAACTGTCCTTGACAAATGTCCTTCTAATGCCGAGATCCGACGATCCGCGATTATGCGGACGGACACGCACGGCAGACGACCATGAACTGCCACGCACCGCGCACCGAGGAACTTCTGATGTCTGCGATCCCGCACGTACACCTTCCCACGGTGCGTCGTGCGGGCTCGTCTGTGTCCGTTATGGCGCACCGTCGGATCACAGCATAGACATTGGAAGTTCCTCGGTGCGAGGTGCGTGGCGGTCTCTTGTCGTCTGCCGTGCGTGTCGCGGATCGTTGGATCTCGGCATTAAACTGAAAGAGAAAAAAAAAAAATTTACCTATATTTTATTTTTTATTTGTATAGTTAGTTAGTCATTTCATTTACTGTTAGATTTTACATAAGATTTGTCATATGTAGTTATACTAAAGTCATTCAGAAAACTCGATGTTTCGACATGTCACAATTGGACTCGTACGAAGCAGGGACGCGTCGCTAGTCGATTGAATATTTTTGTCTAATTACACCTCGCCTGCGGCTACTAATCAATTCACAAAGCTAACACACAGCAAAAAGTGAAAAGGTAATCAAAATCTCATTAATTTTGAATGTCAAGTAAAAGTACCCACACAATACACGCTACAGACATAGTATAAATAAGTAACAGTATTATGTCTTCATAGATAACGACCGAAACGCGCTATGAAATCTCAGCGCATCTGTACGTAACAGTCTCGATTGCGCGACAGTTACACACGGACGCGAAAAGTTTATCTACAAAGCGGCCGTAGGTAATTATTTCAAGTTCACTGCCGAGACATAATACTGTTACTTTTTTATACTGTGCTCAAGTAATGCACAACTTATGTAATCAGCTTATATCCCTGACTTAAGGAATCATAGAATCTTAGACCATGGACACCATAGTAGGACCATCTATCTGCCTAGCCTTTTTCCAAATAAATTGGGGTCGGCTTCCAGTCTAATCGGATAGAGCTGAATACCAGTATTTTACATGGAGCGACTGCCTATCAGACCTCCACCGCTGAGTAACACGATACCCCTTGGTAAGACTTGTTGTCAGACTGTCGGGCTTCTGACGACCTGTAACGTCTGTCAAAGATCCACAAATGACAGCCGGGACCAACGGCTTATCGTGCTTTCCGAGGCACGGAGGAGTCTCGATATGTAAAGATGGTCACCCATCCACGAACCAACCCCGGCAAGCGTAGCTTAACCTGATGGATCGACCAGTACGGCTGTTATTACGTAGCCACGAGCAGCTCCTCCATAGTCATAGTACGACCATCTGCCTAGGCTTTTTCAACAACGTTGAGGTCAGCGTCCAGTCTAATCGGATGCAGCTGAATACCAGTATTTTACATGGAGGGACTGCCTATCAGACCTTGGCAACCCCAGGGTACGATACCCCTTGGTAAGACTGGTTGTCAGACTTTCGGGCTTCTGACGACCCGTAACGACTGTCAAAGATCCACAAATGACAGCCGAGACCAACGGCTTATCGTGCTTTCCGAGGCACGGAGGAGTCTCGGTATGTAAAGATGGTCACCCATCCACGAACCAACCCCGGCAAGCGTAGCTTAACCTGATGGATCGACCCATACGGTTGTTATTACGTAGCCACGAGCTCCTCCATAGTCATGGTAGGACCATCTGCCTAGCCTTTTTCCAACTACGTTAGGGTCGGCTTCCCGTGTAATCGGATGCAGCTGAATACCAGTATTTTACATGGAGCGACTGCCACACCTGCACCACTGAGTTACACGATACCCCTCGGTAAGTCTGCTTGTCAGACTCTCGGGGGTACTTTATCCCTATTACATGGGACTGGTGACATGAGGGTGTATTATAGTATAAAGCACTGCCCACCCCTTTGGAGAATACATAGCATAATCAGCCTATAATATTCTCACTGCTGGGACACAGGCCTCCTCTATGGAGTGGGCAGTAAACCACCACGCGGGCCCAGTGCGGGTTGGTGGATGTCACCTGTCTCCGATTGTTTGGTTCTAGGACATGCCGGTTTCCTCACGAGGTTTTCCTTCACCGTTTTGAAAAGGATAATACATTCCGTGTTATTTATCTTATGTGACATTTGTAAAACAATCTTTCGTCACAACACACTGAATACTTGCTCTCATTTTGTTACAGACACGAATATAAAAGTGAAATGCAATCAAAAAAACATTTATTATGAATGCCAGGTAAAAGTGAGGTATATGGCTGCGCGTGAGTGGATTAACGAGTGTAATTTGTATGGTGTTTATGTAATCTTCTGTACAATATGGTGGTATAAAGTTATCAAATATATTTGTGCTGAGTGGCGCGAGCGGCTCGACCCGTTGCACTGACTACTGTAAAGATGGGTACTGACTGGTGTTACGGGCTGTAATGTACCATTCGCAGCGAGCATGTTACGTTAAGCCGTGTTCTAAACTCCGTGTAACATGCGCTCGTTGCTCGCGTGTTTGTGCTCGTTTCCACATACTGCAGGCGTAGCATGGCGCTTTCTATCTCTACGAAGAATAGACATAGCTTTTTCTATACAAAGTGACAGTTCGTTTCTTCATTTTTGACATCCACCGTAGAAATCTTTCTACACTCTGTCATTTTGTCTTTCATTTCTAACGGTCTTTGTCTAGGTCTTTTTATATGTAGACTATTTCGGAAGAAAGTCTTCTATCCTTACTGTCAAAATCACACTGACAACCGATAAATCCTATGATAAAACAAAGAATTCTGAGTCGAATTATGTAAAAGAGTGAATTTCGTAAAAAGTGCAGTTGACTCTTTCTATTTTGCTGCCGTCTCGTACTGTCTACTGTCTACAGAAAACGTAATTTTTGTCTACTCTTTCGTCGACAAAACGGTGCTCATGCTACGCCTGCTGACTGCACGAATGTTCGCTTTGTAACATGTTACGTTACACCCCGTAACGGCGGTCAGTACCCAGCTTTACATTACGCCCCGTAACATAACATAACCAACCATAAGGTCTTGATTTCATCAAATAACTTTTATTACATATTTTGATTGAAGATTATCTCTGATGGATTATCATCACCATCCTATCTGACGGTATTCTGAAGATTGATGCTAGATCAGAGTAATTAAAAGCCTCCACAATCCACAACCCAGTAACTGGGTAATACGATACCCCTTGGTATAGATGATAGACTGGTTGTCAGACTTTCGGGCTTCTGACGACCCGTAACGACTGTCAAAGATCCACGTATGACAGCCGGGACCAACGGCTTATCGTGCTTTCCGAGGCACGGAGGAGTCTCGATATGTAAAGATGGTCACCCATCCACAGACCAACCACGGCAAGCGTAGCTTAACCTGATGGATCGATCCGTGCAGCTGTTATTACTTAGCCACGAGCTCCTATACAGGGTGTTAGTGTAAACACCGTTATCTTTGAAACCAGTGGCTTGGTTTCATTTATAGAACCAATGGAATAAAATCAATGGAAAAGTACAACTTTAAAAAAAAAAAGAAAATCTACATTTTTCCACAAGAATATTTCACCCTACACGCAAGGGCAACGACCTTGCGTCTCAACACGGCGGATGGCGGGGGCGGGCGGGGCGCGCGGGACGTAACATGACCGGCCGTCAGCTGTTTCGCAGCTTTCTCGAACGCGTATCCATGAGTATCGGGACAGTGACGGATATTCACTTTTTAAAATCTTTTAATGAAAATAAGGTTTTTTTTTGTTGTTACTCGGTCATTTATTTTTATATTTCAGTCAACTACCCATGGTTTGAGTGACAACGGTGTTTACCCTTGCATACTGTATATATAGACGTCATACTACTACATTATTGCTGTAATTAGCCATCTTCACGCTCTGCTTCGTCAAGAGGTGAGCAGAATATAATTAAGTTATGTACTGTATGATTAACGGTTTCAAACTGTAGCGGCGAGTCTTACAGTCTCGAGTGAGTAGGTTGGGTTCTACGATAATGTCCGATCATATATGTAAGTTTTATATTTCTATGTGTCCGACAGAAGGTTCGGATTCGGCCAGTTTCGGGCTAAAATCCGGTTTCGGTTTTGGCCCAAAACGTGGCCGAATCTTCGGCCCGACCGAAACTGGCGTTCGTAAGCTGTCGGTTTTGATAGAATACGAACGACTTACATATAGACGGACAGCGTAGACTTAGAAATGGGGCCCTGCTCTCACCCTCTTTGTAAAAATCCCACAAAAAATTGAGTCATTTCGGGTTTTTCATGCTGGTTTTAATATCAGCGAGTTGGAATTTATTCCCTTTCCGATTATTTGAATAAAAATCTGATAATTGCAAAAACATAGATATTTTGTGGCGGTATCTACACCGCCACATGCGAACTTAGCATCAAAGACTCAAAAATCCTGTCGTCACATAAATCCTGCATCGCGCAATTAAAGTTTACCGTGCAATGGGCACAAGAATCTAAACATCAATCGTTCGAATGTATACAAGAATCTAAATCGAAATCAAATCGTATGTATACAAGAATCTAAACATCAATCGTTGGGCAGTTACCCGCCAGACACAACACCCGTCTGGGCAGAGGATCCTCCCTTTTCTATGGTGGATGAGTGAACTTTACACCCTGTTCCTCATACCCCTAAAAGTCAAATTATTTGTCACAAATCTACGAAAAACGACGGGTCTCAGAAAGTAAAGTCAATTTCAAACAAAAAAAACAAGTAATAAAAACTAAAACCCAACTACGACTTAAAAGGTATAAACAAGACACCACAGACAGACAAATTAAAAATCCGGAGTCACACGTGTTAGGGCATAAATCGAACAGATTACGTGTGACTCCGGATTTTTAATTTAATGTGACTTTACGTAGCCTATAACCAGCGGACAATCACGACGCTTCTAACGATACCTCATTTGTCACATACATACCGGTCAAAATCATAACCCTCCTTTTTTCTTCGCCGTAGTCGGGTAAAAATACAAAGTCAATATTTATTTCCATACATAAGCAATTACGTTTCTAAATACATATCATAATCATATTATATCATTCAGTAGTCGTAGTCTCCTTCAGTTAAAAATAACCAGACATGTTCTAAAAATAACTGAAGAGGGTGAAAAAACATATGGTTCAAATCTTTTGTTGTTTATTTTTAGATAAGTATGAGATGTTCGGAAAGGGATGCTGTGTTCAAGTGATTTCGGGAAGGAAGTAGTGTAGATATGTGTTTTTGATAACAAAAATTGTCTGTTTATTACTTACTAGCTGCGTCCCGTGGTTTCACCCATAACATCTCGATCCCGTGGGAATATCAGGATAAAAAGTATCCTATGTCCTATTCCAGGTCATGGTCTACCCTTGTGCCAAATTTCATCTAAATCCTTTCGGTCGTCTTAGCGTTACAAACTATTACACTCACTTTCGCATTTATAATAATATATTCGTTTGGATAAGTTTTTTTGTTAAAGAAGGCACAGATAGTTAATTGATTCATGCGTGACTTTGCGGAAATCCATTATAAAATACAATAGACGCAGATATATTTAGTAACCTATTCCGCTTGACTATTCTTCAAGAGTCATAAAAACCCTGTAAGAAATCGACACGTGTTTCACCTCTCAACGAGGCACAGATTCACAACCATTTACAATCAAACTACACCTCACTAAGTGCACACATGTTTACGAAACCGGCCTCACGTCACTGTGACAGCGCTCTGTCTTGTTTTTTTTATTTAGTCTGAGGTTGAATCCTATAAAATCACATAAACAGGGTGAAATCGAATTCATGGACATCCTCTTAGGGGGTCACCCCCTATTTTTTTGAGGTTGGGAAATCATCAATTGACTTCTCCCGCTCTAGGCGGAGCGGACGGGCGTGTCAGACTTTTACTAACTAAAACCCACCCGTGTTCCTTCAGTTGCCTGTTGCCAAGGTCCCGGTATCCCTTTCGGACTTTCCCGCAATCCTGGCAGGAGGGGGTCACCACTAACAGGATGTCCATGAATTCATTTCACCCTACACAACGTGTTTTTTTTTTAAATTCCATAACTCTAGTGTATACTCTAGTGTATTATTGTAATGAATTTAAATATTTTAATGAATTCCTGTTTTTATAATGATATTGATAATTTATAATTTATGATATTTAATTTTTTAGTTATAATAGTATGATTGGTTACTAACATAATTCTTAAGTATACCTACTAACAAAAATATGGATCAATGTATCTGATTTAAATGAATAAATAAATAAATAAAATAAAAAGTATAGGCCACGGGGAGTGCGGCTACGTGCATTTTGTTTTCCCACGGTAACAATAAATTGCGTGGAATAGGTAAATCAGGTTTATTGGATTCCCATAACGTTCCTGAAATAATTTTATGTACCGATCGTCTTAGTATGATATGCTGAATTCATCCCATCTGACTACGGCGGCTGTCCCTTACACCCTGTATAGTATAAACAGCTAAACATTACCACCTGCGTATATTAAGATCATAATGTCAGCATGTTTATTGTCGCCTGTCTCCGAAACGGCCGTATTTACCGAATGAATTGTAGTTTTTATGTAAACAAAATATGTGAAAGTGCGTACACAATCTTGATTATTTATAAATATGTTGTAATTAAACTGAATCATTAAATACATTGTTGTTACATAATTTGAAAGCCTACGTAATGGAACAATTTCGTAATACCATTATATTAATCTGCCTAGCCTTTTCCCAACTATGTTGGGGTCGGCTTCCAGTCTGACCGTATGCAACTGAATACCAGTATTTTATATAGAGCGACTGCCTATCTGACCTTCACAACCCAGTAACTGGATAATACGATACGCCTTGGTAAGACTGAATGTCAGACTTTCGAGCTTTTTGACGACCCGTAACAACTGTCAAAGATTTACAAATGACAGCCGGGACCAACGGCTTAACGTGCTCTCTGAGTCACGGAGGAGTCTCAGTATGTAAAGATGGTCACCCATCCACGGACCAACCGCGGCAAGCGTAGCTTAACCTGATTGACCGACCCGTGCGGCTGTTATTTCTTAGCCACATGCCCCTCCAAGCGCCCACAAGCATCTTTAGAGGCTCGTCTTACTAAGGCGACATAGCAAACAAAAAAAAATCGCATTAAGGCTCCCGCAGACCGGCGCGACGCAACTCTTGTAGAACAGTTTCTTTGAAAACTTCGTGGAAATTGTTCTACTAGAATCGCGTCGTCGCGTCACGCCTGTCCGCGGGAGCCTAAACAGCGTATCATAAAAGTCTTGGTAATAGTATTATCATAACACTGATTAGTAATTAAACCAAGTGCTCTATTCCTCTCATTGTTTGCTTTGCTATGAGAACTTTCCATTTATTTACTTATCTGGAACCTACTTACATATTTAATTTTCCCATCCGGTATTATCGACAATGATAGACATAATGTGAGAAGTTTTTTTTTTTTCATTGTCTTTGTTTGACAGTTGACAGGGGAGAACGGAAAAGATTAACGAGTGTTTATTTTGAAACTGGGCAACGTCGCAAATAACTGTCAAATATTAAATACCTGTTTTGATTATTTTGGCAATATTACTGTATGGAACTACTAGCAGCGGCCCGCGGTTTCACCCGCATAAGTCGTGATCCCGTGGAAACATCGGGATAAAAAGTATCCTATGTGTTAATCCAGGTTATAAACTATCTGCTTGCCAAATTTCATCCAAATCCGTTCTCTAGTTTTTGCGTGAATGAGTAACAAACATCCGGATGGATGTTTGTAAACGCGAAAGTTTGTGAGGATGGATGGATATCCATCCTCACAAACTTTCGCGTTTATAATATTAGTAGGATGAAATATCGCTATTTAACTGACTAGAATATTAATAATGAATTGCAATTATAACACTGAATTTAAGTTGTAACCGGTTTTAGGTGTAAAAAAAGGCATTTGGAAAGTTTGCAAATCCTTTTTTTACATCTAAAACTAAATGTTCGGTGTTCCGATATTATTTATTGCATTTCATAATCAACATTTAAGACAACTACCTAGTTAGCCCTATTTCATCCTTACTTAATATTATAAATGCGAAAGTAACTCTGTCTGTCTGTCTGTCGCGCTTTCACGCCAAAACTACTGAACCGATTTAAATGAAATTTGGTACACAGATAGTCTAGAGCCTGAGAAAGGACATAGGCTACTTTTTATCGACATACCACTTGGGCGATGCCGCGGGTGGAAGCTAGTATTTCTAAACAGTAATATTGCCAAATTCATCAAAACAGCGAAATATTTGACATATATTTGCGACGTTGCCCCCTTTCGGAATAAACGCTCATAACGTGTTCCGCTGACCCCAAGTAATATGGGACAAGGGCAGGACGGTGATGATGGATGTTCCAGCTCTTTCGATCCAGTGCTATGTAGACCACTGGGGGCCAAGTCTACTAATTTACAAACGTGTCAGTGGTCTCACAATGATCAGTTTTTGACAGATATGCTATACGTCATATTCGTGAACGGGCGCCATCAGTAGGGACTGGTCATCTCTTAGCTGCCACGGCTTATTATAATTTATTCTAATTTTTGAATTGTTTTTTATCTTTTATTTATGGACGCTTTTAACCTGCACGTTTTTCTACATTGTACTCACATGTATAATTCCAATATGAATGATGTAAACAATATTCTGATTTAAAAGAGTGTCCGTGTAGTTTCTTGCCCGTTCTTCGCCATAGGAACCTACTACGCTTTGGAATGGGCAACTAGCTTCATTTTTCTGACTGGCCGACCCCTTGACAATTCAAAAGTGCCTGTAATGTTGTTATTTGAAATAAATGCTTTGAGTTTGAGTTTGATACAAAATCTGTCAAAAACTCATTATTGCGAGACCACCGACACGTAAATTAGTAGAGTTGGCCCTCTGGTCGTTTATTTGGTTGTAGGTATATATTGCTGATTCTAATGATTATAATTATGTAAAGCCATATGTATTATGTTCGCGAATCATATTTTAATCAACATACAACCTGACAATTGCAAAAACGTAAGAAAATTTGAATTTCGCGGGCTACCATAGAGCTACCTTAAGGGGGATGCGCTAGGGTGCCCCGCGAAATTCAAATTTCTTACGTTTTTTGCAATTTGCAGGTCAGTATCAGGTTGTATGTTGATCTAAATATTATTAGCGCTCGTAACAAATATGGATTTAGTGAATTATAAACATTACAATCAGCAATACAACTCTCTAAGCTCATGAAAGTGTATTGAATGACTATTTCATGAAATCATGACATTTGGCACTTTCATGAACTTAGAGAGTTGTATTGCTGATTCTAATGTTTATAATTCTGTAAATCCATATTTGTTACGAGCGCTAATAATATTTAGATCAACATACAACCTGATACTGACCTGCAAATTGCAAAAAACCTAAGAAAATTTGAATTTCGCGGGCTACCCTAGCGCATCAACCTTAACACGTCGCGGACACTGAATGAGACACAATTTAAATTTTATTGTTATTACGGCTATGTGCGTTTACTGTCCGCGAAATTAAGGCATTTCGAACTAAAGTATTGTCGGATTGAAGACGTGTCGGAGTTCCATACTGTCTTAATAAAATCTTGTCGTATTACGGTTTGTCGAAGTTCAGTATGTTAGCCTACGGCGCGTTGTGTTCCACGCGCGCCTCAAAGAGATGTCAGCACACTTGACGGGGGTCCGCTCGGACCGATGCCTGCCAGGGTTGCGGGAAAGTTCGAAAGGGATACCGGGGCCCTTGGCAACAGGCAACTGAAGAAACACGAATGGGTTTTAGTTAGTAAAAGTCTGACACGCCCTCCCGCTTCGCCCAGAGCGGGAGAAGTCATTTGATGATTTCCCACCCTCTAAAAAATAAACCGACCAAGTGCGAGTCGGACTCGCGCATGAAGGGTTCCGTACCATTATTTCTAAAAACGGCAAAAAAATCACGTTGATTGTATGGGAGTTGTATTAATTTTAGTTTAATTATTTATTTTTAAAGTGAATATGTAACTAAATATTCTGTTAATGTTTCAAACACAGGTAGACACCTGTTGTCGTTTTCAATATCGAGCAAAAACTAGCAAAAAAATCACGATTGTTGTATGGCAAATGGCCCCCTCAAATATTTATTTTTATTCTGGTTTTTAGTATTTGTTGTTATAGTGGCAACAGATATACATCATACGAGTATGTGAAAATTTCAACTGTCTAGCTATCATGGTTCCTGAGATACAGCCTGGACAGACAGACAGCGGAGCCTTAGTAATAGAGTCCCGATTTACCCTTTGGGTACGGAACCCTAAAAACAAAAAAAAGTATGGTAGTCTGTTTCTTATGAACGTTATCTTCATAATTTCTCGATGTCAATACTATGATGTCAATACTAAGTGAATACAAGGAGATAGTCTTATTAATTATCGTAACGTATCTTAATATAAGATGGTCTCTGAACTTAGCGAGATCAATAATACACGTGTTTTGGGATGCCTGCGCGTACGCAGTTTGTTTTGTTTGGACAAATGCATCTGTTCAGACTGGAATTTGACCCCAAATGTTAGTGTAGATAATATTTGCCCGAAATAATCCTAGTGTATGCTTTTTCTAATACAGACAAGAGATGAGGATTCCTTCAATTTAGACTGTCCGAAGGTTCTGTGGCTCTATCTACATCGCCACATGCGAACTACGCATCAAAGACTTGACGTCACACAAAAATCCTGACGTCACATAAATCCTGCATCGCGCAATTAGAGTTTACCGCGCGATGGACATTTACCTATACGAGATTCCTACATCAATCGTTGGGCAGTTACCCGCCAGACACAACACCCGTCTGGTCGGATGATCCTCCCTTTTCTATAGAGGATGAGTGAACTACACCCTGTTCCTCATACCCCATTTTTTTTTTGTTCGTCAAGTGTCTATGGTCGCTTGCCAATACAAGGTCTCCATTCCAGGAGTCGTCTTCTCCAGCAGTCCTTCGACAGACTTGACCGGCTGACCGTCACTTTATGTAGCTAACTTCAGATTTTTCCGATTTTTTAAATTCCAGATATTTTTTTATCCTACAGAGAAAACTATTGGCACAGTTCGCTTCAAATCGCGCTGAAATCCAGCGAAATTAGGTACATAAAATGAAAATATGTATGAAAAAAACATTAAGTAAACTCCACACATACAATAAAACCATTCAATGACAATATATTCGTCCCAGAATTTTCCATTCAACAATACCTAGATAGTCTTATCTTCTCTAATCAGATCGAAAATCCATCTATTGGATGATCGGTCATAAAATCTAGATATGTCAAAAAGGTCTAGGTTTTTATACAAGATCATTTTACCCCTTGAACTCCATTATCTTTGACATTGTATCTTGTACTAATTGATTTGTTTATTTTGATTCGAAAAAGGGTCAATAGTAAATATTATGGATTGTATAAAAATAGTCTCCATTGTGAGTTGCAATATTGTACATAACAGTATTATATACTTCCAGCGCTGACTGGCTAACAAGGCTGAGCAGTGATAGCCTAGCCTAGTGGTGTGACCATCAGACTGCCAAGTCATAGGTCTCGAGTTCCAACCCAAGACACGCATGTCTGACTTTTCGGATTCATGTGCCTTTTGTATTATCACTTGCTGCAAAAACGGGTAAGGAAAACATCGTGAGGAAACCGGCATGCCTGAGAGATATTTCTCGACGGCAAGTGAAGCCAAGTCAGAGGCCCATTAGTCACTAACCAGTAACCACACGGCAAGAAGAAGGCATGAGCTGTTCTAAAGTTCGTGTTGATAGTCTTATCAAAACGATCTTGTTACCGTAGTTGGGATTTTGGGATTCATTATACGCTACGCGCTACGCTACGCGCTACGCTAGGTGCTACGCTAGGCCCTATGCTAGGCGCTACGCTAGATGCTACGCTAGGCCCTATCCTAGGTGCTACGCTAGATGCTACGCTAGGTGCTACCCTAGTTGCTACGCTAGTTGCTACGCTAGGTGCTACGCTAGGTGGTACGCTAGGTGCTACGCTAGGTGCTACGCTAGGTGCTACGCTAGGTACTACGCTAGGTGCTACGCTAGGCGCAGACGGACATCGCGAAACTATAAGGGTTCCTTGTTGACTACCTACGGAACTCTAAACAGTTAACCCGGAAACACACTTCTTCCAGAAACTTCGAAATGAATTAATTAACGATATGTATAACTTATCAGCGAGTTGGCTGCCCGTGACCGGTTTTTTTGCAGTGATATCTTAAGTTCGGTTATCTTGGGGCAGCGGTTCCTGGTGCCAATCTGTCTCTGGCCCAACGTGGTTCTAGTGTTGGGTAAAGGACTTATCGTTAATAAATTAATTATGCGAGCGAGAAGCTAACTTCCGAGCGGCCATCCTGAGGATGCCTCGTTGAGAGGTGAAACACGTGTCGATTTCTTACAGGGTTTTTATGACTCTTGAAGAATAGTTAAGCGGAATAGGTTACTAAATATATCTACGTCTATTGTATTTTATAATGGATTTCCGCAAAGTCACGCCTGAATCAATTAACTACTATATTAAGTTTGAATGAGGAGCTCGTAGATAAGTAATAACAGCCGCACGGGTCGATCCATCAGGTTAAACTACGCTTGCCGGGGCTGGTCGGTGGATGGGTGACCATCTTTACATATCGAGACTCCTCCGTGCCTCGGAAAGCACGTTAAGCAGTTGGTCCCGGCTGTCATTTGTGGATCTTTGACAGTCGTTACGAGTCGTCAGAAGCACGAAAGTCTGACAACCAGTCTAACCAAGGGGTATCGAATTACCCAGTTACTGGGTTGTGGAGGTCAGATAGGCAGTCGCTACATAAAATACTGGTATTCAGCTGCATCCGGTTAGACTGGAAGCCGACCCCAACTTGGTTGGGAAAAGGCTAGGCAGATGATGTATCTCTTTACTTCCGATTTTTTTTTTGATAAGTTTTTGGCTTTTATACTTGTAGATTACCTTTTCAAAACCTTTCGACTTACCTCTCTTAACAGTTTAACCTACTGAGATAATCTCACAATAGCAAAAACACAGGGCTGACTCAGTTTTTAAACATTGTCATAAAGTGACTCAGATTACCGTATGTTGGAGCAAGTGTGAGATATGACGGTGTAGGTTTTTCAGAAAGTTTGTACAGATGTTTTAAAAATACTATGCGATACAAGGGCCTGCATTGTGAGGCAAAAAAAAAACATAACACAGGTGCAAGCCTAGAGAGAGATGTACAGCTGTACAAAAATCTATTGGCGCGTGGTCTCAAAATCGGATCTAACGGCGCCATCTTGTTTTTACAATACATTTTCAAAAACAATCGTACAAATGTTTACCAACAGATTGTTGCCACTCGGACTATGTCAAGCGCCCGCCAAAATATCCTTGTAGCAAGTCGGTACAACTCTTATTACAACTACATTTCACTTTTTATGTTTAAGTACACACCGCTACACATCAAGCTATACATTTCCAGTTTATGCTGATCTCGCATTGTATAGGATTTCCATACAATACGAGGTCAGATTATACTGGAAATGTATAGCTTGATGTGTAGGCGTGTGTACCATCCTTACATATTATAAAACAAAGTCCCAACTATGTTGGGGTCGGCTTCCAGTCCAACCGGATGCAGCTGAATACCAGTATTTAACATGGAGCGACTGCCTATCTGACCTCCATAACCCAGTTGCTGGGTAACAGGATACCCCTTGGTAAGACTTTTGGGCTTCTGACTACCCGTAACGACTGTCAAAGGCAAATTAAAACATCTTACTACCAGAGTACCAGCCCTATCAATGCTTAGTTAAGTTAACCGCAATATTTTAACCATTGTATTAAAATTAAACCTAATTCTCACTGTCTTTGTCTTCCTCTGTCAAATGACGTGTCCGAAAGAATGTTGGAGAAGTAAAAATTTGTTCTAAGTACAAGTAAAAATCTGGGGCACTAGAAGTTGTAAATCTTTGGAACTTGACACGATACATTTGTCTTCATCTAAAGCAGCCATACTCAGTGTGCCCCGTGAGGCCTCTGTGAGGGTTCCGCGTGAAGCCTATGACATATGTCCAACTGTAGACGACATTGCTTTGTGGTATTTTAGCTGTTTCAGAATCATCCTAATCTCGTACTAATAATTTCTATATATAACGGACTCTTCAAAAATAAAACTGTTGTGGCGATATCTACATCGCCACATGCGAACTACGCATCAAAGACCTGACGTCACATAAATCCTGCATCGCGCAATTAAAGTTTACCGTGCATTGGATATTATATACAAGAAACCAACATCAATCGTTGGGCAGTGCTCGCCAGACTCAACACCCGTCTGGTCGGTGGATCCTCCCTTTTCTATGGTGGATGAGTGAACTTTACACCATGTTTCTCATACCCCTAATCTGTGTTTATTTTCACCATAATCCAACAGTGCCAGTAGCCCCTAGTGGGAAAAAGTGAAGTCAGAGTTTTGCGAGTGTTATTTCCCCACCAAAATCAATTAGTGGGACACAGTGGACGACAAAACTGTAAACAATCAATCCACTTTGTTCCACTGGTGGGACATATTGGTGGAGCAAAGTGGAATTCCATGAAACGCAGTTTTTGATTATTTTAGGACTCCGTCAAGTATTTCCATTTCCAAAAGGGTTCCATGGCCAAAAAAGTTTGAGAGCCGCTGATCTAAAGGATAAGCAGGGGTACATCTTTATTTCGCCAGCTATCTATAACTGTTATAATTAATTCAACTGCAGGGCAAAGTCAAGATGTACTTACTTACCTGAGAGTCTGAGGCGGAGTTCAACATAGGCTCACTAGGGCTTGTAAACCATCGTTGACCTTAAAATCAAGTCAAGGCTCTTTCTAAAAATATATGGAACCGGTTCTGCATGCCCTTGTCTCATATTACTTGAAGTCGGCCCAAAATGGTTTTTTCTTACATTCTCTTTTGTTAACCGTCGCGTTATTATTCACTCCATTTTCATTCATATCATCCCTCACATAATTGATCATTTTTAGGGTTCCGTACCCAAAGGGCCCTATTACTAAGACTCCGCTGTACGTCCGTCCGTCCGTCCATCCGTCCGTCTGTCACCAGGCTGTATCTCATGAACCGTGATAGCTAGGCAGTTGAAATTTTCACAGATGATGTATATCTGTTGCCGATATAACAAAAAATACTAAAAAATAGAATAAAATAAATATTTAAGGGGGCTCCCTCCCATACAACAAGCGGGATTTTTTTGCTCGTTTTTGCTCGATATTGAAAACGACACTTGAAATATTCACAGATTATTTAGTTACATATTCACTTTAAAAATAAATAATTAAATTAAAATAAAACTAATATTTAAGGGGGCTCCCATACAACAAACGTGATTTCTTTGTCGTTTTTATAGATAATGGTACGGAACCCTTCGTGCGCGAGTCCGACTCCCACTTGGCCGGTTTTTTTTATTTTAGTCGTTCGATCAGTCACATACGTTCTTCCCTCCTCGTCTTCCCATTCCCCGTACTATTTTCCTTTCAACTTTTATGTCTCTGTCACCACTTTTAGACTTCCTCTAATATCGATCAATCAACTCGGTCTATCGTAGTTCACTGTTGGACATAGGCCTCTCACAGACTGCGCCATAACATCCTGTCTTCCGCATCTAGTCTGTCCCAGCCCTAAAGATATGCGGTCACCACTCCAGGGGGCCAAGTCCCCTGCCAGGGTTGCGGGAAAGTCCGAAAGGGATACCGGGACCTTGGTAACAGGCAACTGAAGGAACACGGGTAGGTTTTAGTCAGTAAAAGTCTGACACGCCCTTCCGCTCCGTCCAGTGCGGGAGAAGTAATTGGATGACTTCCCAATATCAAACAAAAAAAGAGAAAGGGGGCCAAGTCTACTTATTTACAAACGTGTCAATGGTCTCGAAATTATGAGGTTTTGACAGATTTTGTATGGCTAATCTGTCAAAAACTCATCCTTGCGACACCATTAGTAGACTTGGACCCCAGGGGGCTTAAAACATTACCGCCATGGGATCTGGAGGCGAAAGTCCTCGCGCACATATGGGAGTGGCGCGAGGAGATGAAGCGCCGGGCGTAACTCCGCTGCCGCGAGAAATCGAGGCACAGCGGACAGAGCTCCGGCAGGATCTCATGGCGGCATGGAGAGTGCGATTGTCGCAACCCAGTGCTGGGCACGCCACAATTGCGGCGATAAGTCCCCTCTTTGAGGAGTGGCTAGAGAGGCGCCACGGCGTCCTCACCTTCCGCCTGACGCAGGTCCTCACCGGACACGGTTGCTTCGGGAGGTTCCTGTTTCGTATAAGGCAGGAGGAAACGCCCGGGTGTCACCACTGTGTGGATCGCCCGGAGGACACGGTGGAGCATACGGTGGAGGTCTGCCCCGCTTGGGCGGAGGCCCGCCGTGTCCTCTTGGAGGCGATTGGCGGCGGTGACCTCTCGCGTCCGGCTCTGGTCCAGGCCATGGTACGGAGCAAAAGGGCATGGGAAGCAGTCACCTCCTTCTGCGAAGCAGTAATGCTCGCGAAGGAGGAGGCGGAACGCGTGAGGGAGAGGCAAAGTTTGCGCCGTCACGCCCCTAACCGCCGCCGCCGCTGGAGACGCCCTGGGCGTCGGGAATCCCAGGCGGATTCCCGGCCACCATAGGCGCGGGCTTGCGGACGGCGAGCAATGGGTAGCTCGCCGTCCGATCAGGACCAGGCCCGGGTCGATGGCGCGTCGTGTTCCACGCGCGCCTCAAAGAGATGTCAGCACAATTGGCGGGGTCCGCTAGGACCGATGCCTGCCAGGGTTGCGGGTTAGTCCGAAAGGGATACCGGGACCTTGGCAACAGGCAACTGAAGGAACACGGGTGGGTTTTAGTCAGTAAAAGTCTGACACGCCCTTCCGCTCCACCCAGAGCGGGAGAAGTCATTGGATGATTTCCCACCATCAAAAAAAATAAAAAAAAGGGGGCTTAAAACAGCCACTTTGGTAGAATCATGACAGGAAAATAATAAAAATCATTGTAAAACGTCACAAACTGACAATTTATAATATGAACTGCGAGTAATTCATATTACGAAATAATTCATCTGTTTGACAGTTTTCTATGGAGATTCGTAAAATGGTCCACAAATTATGAACTGCTTTTCTGTCAAATTAGAGCAGTGTTTTTCAACCTTTTTTATGACACGGCCCCTTTAGTATAAAGAAATATTTCGCGACCCCCCCGTTGCTTTTTGTTTATGTATTTTATTTTTTGACAAGTAATAAATTACGTAAAACACATTTTTTTACATCGAATGCGTCGCCAATAGCTCACGCAATTTACGCGCATACGAACCACAGCCGATGCCACGATTTTTTGTTTATTTGATACAAATGATTATGTCATTGTCCTTTAGTTTACAATTATCTGAATACTTAAATCTTTTTTAAACTTTATTGTTTTTTTTACTGCAGTAGCTTTCCCAACCTTTTGCAACTCCCCTATAGAGCTTAGCTTCGCGACCCCCAGGTTGAAAAACACTGAATTAGAGGAATTACTAATGACAGCTGGGAATTCAGGAAATTGCTTGTAGAAGAATTGCTAATGTGGCCGTTTTAAGGCCCCCTGGACTCGTCTTCTCCGCCCTTTCGTCTTGCTCCTATGTAGATCACTTATTTCTTACTTGACTTGTCGGCTTCAATTGCTGTGCTTGATAAAATCATAAACGTTCTCGTCTACATTTAAAGAGTGATGGATGATCTCTCGAAAATCAAGTTTAACACTTTTAATTAATTTTATGTATCTTGTTCAAGATATAAACTAGTTTAAGAAAGAACCAGTCTTGTTAACATAATAATAATATAGCCTAGAATATTCATTATGAATAAATTAATATATTGTTGGTTCGACGGCTTTTTTCTCGTGGGGAAGTCCTTATTATTATGATATATCTCCGTATGTACCCTCCATATAAAGTTTCTAAATAAAAAACTTTAAATTCAGGTAAAACCCAGATGGCATCAAATAAAATTTCACAATATTGTAACTTGACTTGCATATAGAAATTTTTTAAAACCAAACAAGTTTAGTCCTATCTAGACAGGTTTTAATTAACCTGAGTATTTTGAACATAGTCATAATACCGAAGTCACGATTTTTAGTCTTATCAGATACATAAAATATTATAAATGTGTAACCACACTGGTACGTCCCATAACAAAATTGCACTGATTTATTCAAATGGGAATATTCAAAGGATTTTCTTGTCTTACGGTACGGATTGCATCATTTCGTTATTTTTCAGCTCAGCAGTGGTGGACTGGTGGTTTAGCGGTATCGGCCCCGATTTACTGGTTGTAGGTCGTGAGTTCGAACCCAGCCAGGCACTTTACTTTGTGTAAATATTTTCATCACCAGTGCTCTGAAAACATCGTGAGGAAACCGGCATGTCCTACAACCAAAAATTCGAAGACATATGACATCTATCAACCCGCACTGGGCCCGCGTGGTGGATTAAAGCCCACTCCCTCTCGAAGAGAGGAGGCCTGTGTCCCAGCAGTGGGAACATTATGTAACTGATTATGTAAATTGTAAGGAGCGTTGATGGATTGTGAAACCACCGTGAAAATTGATTGATCCACAAGGTCAAGCATTGATGGAAACGACAGACTCGGATGTTGTAATCAGTATTAGTAATCATCTGGTACTCAGTTGCATGTTGCATTTTCTCAACTATTCTATGGGGTCGACTTCCAGTCTTACCAAATGTAGCTAAATACCAGTATTGTAGTTGACTCTCACAACCCAGGTACTGATAAACCTTGGTTAGACTTTCGAGCTTCCGACTACCCGTAACGACAAAGTGTTATTGGGTTTTTCCATCAGGAATTTCTTAGTAGCAGCCCGGAGTCTGGATTTGTGCCCGGTTGATGGAAATAGGCTCGCCCCCTATTACATGGGACTTAAACATAACTGGCGAAATGTGGGTTTACGTAAGGGGTGTACTATAGGTACATCTCTGCCTAACCCTTCGGGGAATATAGGCGTGATTTTATGCTATTTATTATTATATTTGGCAACTCCCAAAATCAAGTGATATTGTTAAGTGTACTGTTAAGTATAGTAAACACTTAAGTTGAACAGTAAATAGTAAGTATCTTAAAAACAAAGCACCGGAAGCTGCAGCCCCGATACGCTTGGCGGAGATTGCATCAGAGTAATAATGATACGTAATAAGTGGGTGAGCAGAAATGGTTTGAATAGGGTCTGATTAATTTTTGTTAATGAAATCTCTACCGAGAAATCTGCCTACCGAGATGACGGCTATTAGAGATTATGGAAGAAAGGGACACGTTTCGCCGACCACAAATAAATTGGGATAAGGGCAGGAGAATCTGCCTAGCCTTTTCCCAACTATGCGACCTGGGGGCCAAGTCTACTTATTTACAAACGTGTCTGGGGTGTCGCAATGATGAGTTTTTGACAGATTTTGTATGGCATATCTGTCAAAAACTTGAGACCACTGACACTTTTGAAAATTAGTAGACTTGGCCCCCTGAATTGCACTTTATTATGTTGTAGCAAGAGTCGCTATTTATTTAAATGATTTTGCGGTTGGAATCTTCTGTAACTGTACTATTATATGTTTTGTGGTATTGCCGAGTGTCATAGGATAATATATATTTTACGTTCGAACAAGAATGTTAACGCTAACAAAGGGGCTGTATAGTCATTGAACGCTAACAATGGTGGTTGTGGTGGTGGTTTGCAACTTGTCAATCGTCATCCTGAGGATGCCTCGTTGAGAGGTGAAACACGTGTCGATTTCTTACAGGGTTTTTTATGACTCTTGAAGAATATTTAAGCGGAATAGCAGTTATAGCAGGCGTAGCATGGCGCTTTCTAATTCTACGAATAATAGACATAGCTTTTTCTATACAAAGTGACGGTTCGTTTCTTCATTTTTAACATCCACCGTAGAAATCTTTCTACAATCTGTCATTTTGTCTTTCATTTCTAACGATCTTTGTCTACGTCTTTTTATACGTAGACTATTTCGGAAGAAAGTTTTCGCAATGACAACCGATAAATCCTATGACAAAACAAAGAATTCTGAGTCGAATTATGTAAAAGAGTGAATTTTGTAAAAAGTGCAGTTGACTCTTTCTACTTTGCTGCCGTCTCGTACTGTCTACTGTCTACAGGAAACGTCATTTTTGTCTACTCTTCCGTCGACAAAACGGTGCTCATGCTACGCCTGCAGGTCACTAAATATATCTACGTCTATTGTATTTGCTAACGTTGCAGCAGATGCTAGTGGACAATATTCTTCACTTGAGCAATCTTCATACAAAATCATGTTAAAAACAATTCTCTATGAACATTTATCTCCAATTCTACAAAGCGACGTGTCCACCGATTCGTTTTAGCGATACGCGTGTTAAAAACTATATTATTCTCAGATTTCACAGCAGGTTTTTGGTTGAAGGTCGTTCATATTGAGACTAATTAAGTAGAGCTACACTTTTTTGTTTTGTAATAATAAATAACTTTATAGTTATGCAGAATTATGTAAAAGATTGCTCAAAAAGGAGGGCAGTGGTCTAAAGGGGAAGCGTTTGCCATGCAATGGGTTATCATGGACTTTTGAACCGACTTCAAAAAAAGGAGGAGGTTATCAATTCGTCTGTATTTTTTTTTGAACCGAGTTTGATGATTCTTTTTTTATTTGAAAGCTTGTTCTTCCCGTGTGGTCCCATATAAATTTTATTAACTTTGCTGGCGTAGTTTTTGAGTTAGCTTCAATAATTACGTATTTTTCCCACTTAGTCTATGTAGATGACACTAGATGATATTTTATGTGATTTTATGTGACTCCGTCAGTGTTATTTAGATAGCAGGTAGTGGTATTCGAATTTGTGTGGGGTAGGTACTGTGGTAAAAAAACACTATAAATGAGAAAAATAACTTTTATTTCAGAAGTCGGTGGCAAAAAACGAAAACTGAAAAGCAACACCGACTTCCGAAATTAAAGTAATTTTTCACATTTTTAGTGTTTTTTTGGAAGTCGGTTGTTTCTTTTTTGTAAAAAGTTTTTTTTAAAGCATATGTTTCACCCGTTCAGTCCCTGGTTGAGATTTGGAAGGATTCTTTACTTTACAGATTAAGACTCCTCTATGCGATAAAAATAAAAGTTAAAAAACTAAAACCCAACTACGGCAAAAAAGGTATAAACAAGACATCACAGACAGACAAATTCAAAATCCGGAGTCACACGTGTTAAGGCATAAATCAAACAGATTACGTATTCGGAAGCCCGCATGTCAAACAAAGCCAATAATATTTTTCCTTTTCTATGGTATTTGTTATCCAGTAATAGCTTTTGTGGAGGTCACAATAGCGTCGCCATTTTCATCATTTTCATAGCATTCCTCACACAATAGGGAATAGGCATGTATTTTTTAATATTTTTTTTCGATAGTTTAAATGGCCAAATAATAGTTTTAAAAAAATCGACGGCACAAAAGCAATTTAAAAAAATGTTAAAAATATCCAACCGACTATTTAAACGCCTTTCATTTGGTGCGCTTGGTGTGGTGACGTGACAGTCTATGACAAACAAACAAGTGTCAAGTCAATGTCAAACACTCCTACAAAACACGTTGACATTTTGATTGTTGTCATAGACTGTTACGTCACATCCGCTCTGACCAATAGCGTGGCTTTTCAAGTATTTGAATTTCCCACAGTATTAAAATATTTTAAAAAAAATCAGACGAATTGAGAACCTCCTCCTTTTTGAAGAAGTCGGTTAAAAATAAAAGTCGTTTCCCAGCAATAATTTTTGTGCAATTTAAGTACTTAATTTGATGTACAGAATGCGTAGTTGACGGCTATGTGATGGGTCTTTTTTCCCACTTACGATGTTCTATACAACATGTGACTACGTCACCGTTTTGTGTGGGGTGGGTAACACAACTAAAAAAGTTAAAAATTAAAACATGAAACAAAAAAAAAAAACAATCGACTTCCAAAAAAACACAAAAAAAGTGAAAAATAAAAAATAATTTCGGAAGTCGGCAAAAGACGAAAATTGAAAAGCAAAGACACAGACTTCCGAAATTAAAGTTATTTTTCACTTTTTTTGTGTTTTTTTTTTACAACCTGTTTATCCTATCCTTCCATTTTCCTCCATTTCATTTTCTCCTAGTCAGTCCAGCTCCAGCTATAGAAATGGACGCCATATTTCATAGAACCGGTAACAAAACGCAAATAACCACATAACTTTCACATGAGACGGGTTCCCGATAATCAAGAGCGTTATTTACGTTACGGAAGCTGTTTGTAAACACACCATTGCTTTATAGTTGGAGTAAATAATATGAGCAACTAGCAGCGCCCCGCGGTTTCACCCGCATAAGTCCCGATCCCGTGGGAATATCAGGATAAAAGTATCCTATGTGTTAATCCAGGTTATAAACTATCTGTGTGCCAAATTTCATACAAATCGGTTCAGTAGATTTTGCGTGAAAGAGTAACAAACATCCATGCATCCATCCATCCATCCATCCATACTTACAAACTTTCGCGTTTATAATATTAATTAGATAGAGGAAAACATTAGGGAAGGAGGAGCTCGTGGCTAAATAATGACGGGTCGATCTATCAGGTTAAGCTACGCTTGCCCGGGTTGGCCCGTGGATGGGTGACCATCTTTACTCATCGAGACTCCTCCGTGCCTCGGAAAGCACGTTAAGCCATTGGTCCCGGCTGTCATTTTTGGATCTTTGACAGTCGTTACGGGTCGGGGATACCCCTGGGTAAGACTGGTTGTCAGACTTTCGGGCTTCTGACGACCCGTAACGACTGTCAAAGATCCACGAATGACAGCCGAGACCAACGGCTTCACGTGCTTTCCGAGACACGTAGGAGTCTCGGTATGTAAAGATGGTCACCTATCGTGTACACACCGGTAAGCATAACTCAAACCGCGTGGCTGTCATTACTTAGCGTTAGTCGCGCGTAGTCGTTGAGCTCCTCAAGTTCTGAGTTGAGCTCCACTATTACTGACAAATGCTTGCACTGACTGGACAGGTCCACTCAAATCTGTGTGGTTCTTTCCTCAAAAGACCATTTCGGACTCTAATCTACATGGTCCTCATATGGCCTGACCAAGATTATGTCTGGACTTTAAAGGAGACGGTGACCTCTGAGTTTGTTTCGGCCTTTCTTCTCAGAGTAGTCAGATAGGAAACGCCGACCTCATCTAGCTTATTTTTACAACTTTTTAATATGACGTGTAAAAGTGATTCCAATATCCTATTTACAGAATAAACAATTTCATTTCATTTCATTAGCCATGAGCTTATATAAATAAAATAGAAGATAGATTGTGCAAATAAATAGGATTCCTACTTATTTGTGTTATGTATACAGTATGTTAACAAACAAAGCGTTCCCGTTAACCCGCAGTAGTATAGCGTCCATAGACGGTAAAAGAAATATTACAACAAAAAACGTTTTAATATGTTTAGGTAGTGAAGTATTCACAAAACTATTAAATTGATACGTAAAGGAAACACTCTGTACACGCACACTTGTATTTCAACGTAGAAAGACAAGTGTACGTGTACACACGGCTACACATTACGCTATACATTTCCAGTATAAGCTGACCTCGCATTATACCGAAATCCTATACAATGCGAGATCAGCATAAACTGGAAATATATAGCAGGATATGTAGCCGTGTGTACAGAGTGTTTCTTTTCCGTATCAATTTAATACGTTTTTTTTAAATATTTTACTATTTATTTATTTTTATAGTAATATCTTTTTTAACATGTATAGCCCTTCGTTAGATAATATACTGTAGGTATGACAATATTCAGTAAGCTTGATCACCCGATACGATAGACTTTCATTCTCACAGGTTTATGCGGGTTACGCTAACCGCAGCCACCGCAGGACACTATACCTGATAACTCCGTAGTTATAATTAGCGTGTTAGTTGAGCGAGAACAATTTAATTATAGGTAACTAGCTGTGCCCAGCGGTTTCACCCGCGTAAGTCTCGATCCCGTGGGAATATCGAAATAAAAAGTATCCTTTGTCCTATTCCCAGTCATGGTCTACCCCTGTGCCAAATTTCATCCAAATCCGTTCAGCCGTTGTAGCGTGAAAGCGTAACAAACAAATAAACTCACTTTCGCATTTATAATATTAGTTAGGATACATTATAATACGTGAGGGCCTAAAACGGCCACTTTGACAGAATTATACTCGCCTAATGGTGGAATCACGACAGACGACCACAGACCGCCACGTGACCACAGACCGCCACGCACCGCGCACCGAGAAACTTCCGATGTCTGCGATACCCCGCACGTACAGATTCCTACGGTCCGTCGTCGTCGTCGTCGTCCGGGCTCGTCGGTGTCCGTCCGCAAAACCGCGGATCGTGGGATTTCGGTATTAGACACACATAAAAGAACTACACACTTCATTGACCACTTCAAAGCCAATTTTATAATCTATGACACAGCCTAACCCTTTAACAATGTCGGTCCTAACTCCTAAACTCACGTGCCTATGACGGTATGAGCTAGAATGCGTGACAACGGTGCAGTATGCATGCTTTGTTTACTTATCAAGCCATCATGTACTGATTACATTAACTACCGGCTGTTCAGGTTACTGATTCATGTTCCCCATATCTTAAATGGACGACCATTAAACATAATCAGCCTATAATGTTCCCACTGTTGGGACACAGGCCTCCTCTCTGTGAGAGGGAGTGGTCCGTAATCCACCACGCGGGCCCCCAGTGCGAGTTGGTAGATGTCACATGTCTTCGAATTTTTGATTCTAGGACATGCCGGTTTCCTCACGATGTTTTCCTTCACCGTTTTGAGAGCAGGACGATCAAGGTTTGGCTTTTATAGGAAGGGGCTTCGTAATTTGGCAGTGTTTTGATTTTGTTATGTTTCGTTTATGTGAGGAGCTCGTGGCTAAGTAATAACAGCCGCGCGGGTCGATCCATCAGGTTAAGCTACGCTTGCCGGGGTTGGTCCCTGGACAGGTGACCATCTTCACATACCGAGACTCCTCCGTGTCTCGGAAAGCACGTCAAGCCGTTGATCCCGGCTGTCATTCGTGGATCTTTGACAGTTGTTACGGGTCGTCAGAAGCCCGCAAGTCTGACAACCAGTCTTAGGTACCAAGGGGTATCGTATTACCCAGTTCCTGGGTTGTGGAGGTCAGATAGGCAGTCGCTCCATATAAAATACTGGTATTCAGCTGCATCTGACTGGAAGCCGACCCCAACATAGTTGGGAAAAGGCTAGGCACGGCAGATTTATTGATTGATGTTTCAGTTTACAAATGTGCGGCAGTTTACATTAAAAAAATAGGTAGGTACTTATATAGCATATAGTTATTCGCTCCATGTAAAATACTGTTATCCAGCTGCATCCGGTTAGACTGAAAGCCTGATGAAGAAACTCAGAAATGAAAAATGTTAAATAAAACATAATAGACAAAGAGTAGGTAGACTTCAAAAGAATATAGTAGCGTGTAAACAGTTTTTGAAGCACAAAATGATTACGCCTCTGAATCGCCTGATGCCATTTGCTGAATTGTGTAAAAAAATTTAACTAAATCGAAGGCGATTTCATATTTTTTTATTGTCTTTATCAGTACCCGAATGTTATGAATGTTATGTTATGAATTCAACAACGAAAAAAATAAGCAAATATTTTTTACCAATGTACAGATTTCCAATAAGTATCTTAGCACAAAAAAAACACTTCTTTCAACTTTCTAACTACCGTCAAATGACATAACTGACCCGAGAGAGCAACCAGTACTTATAAACTAATATCACCAATTATTTTTGATGACTCTTTGAATTGTCTTGTATGCTCGATAGTCTGTGCTACTGCGAAAGTGACTGGATTTGAGTGCATGATGCTGACGATCTGACTGTTATGAGATCTTTGGCAGATGATTATGGCAATTACTGCCAAATACCACAGAATAAAACAAGTACAGAAGGCGCACTCCGCATTTAAGGTTATGAAGCTACAAATACGCGGCGGGCTCGTCTTGGAGGAGGATGACTTGCCATCTTCTCTTTCTAAATTTCTTTTATGATATTTATGTCATTATTATAATGAAGATTATGACACTGGAAATCTGGCTGTTACGTCACAAAATGGATGATAGTTTTAACGTAACTCCGCCCCTAAGACGACCCACTGACCTAACGTTTTTAGCAGTTGATTGGAGGTTTTTAGAAGTCTCAAATGTGGGGACTTATTATAACTTTTAATTGATTGCCAATTAGAGCTTATTCACAAGACTTTATTTACCTAATCGCTTTCATAAATAATTATAAAATAAATTCAATTTTCCTGTCTGTGTGACCGCGTTCCAAAAACCCGACAGATTTTGATGCAGTTTCCACCATCATTTAGAGCATTTATTCCGGAAGGTTTATGTGTGTAAAACATTAATATTCAGTAAAGATATAGCAAGAAATTTCGATGCGGAAATCCATTATAAAGTACAATAGACGCAGATATATTTAGTAACCTATTCCGCTTGACTATTCTTCAAGAGTCATAAAAACCCTGTAAGAAAACCGAGCGCTGGACGCAAAGTTTTGCGTCCAGCGCTCGGTTTGGTAACACGTCGCAATTGGTCAATCGTCATCCTGAAGATGCCTCGTTGAGAGGTGAAACACGTGTCGATTTCTTACAGGGTTTTTATGACTCTTGAAGAATAGTCAAGCGGAATAGGTTACTAAATATATCTACGTCTATTGTATTTTATTAGTAGAGAATACAATCCAATATATTCACTGCGTTACTACAACATAAGTCCAGGTTCACTATGTAGGTTTATACGATGTATGCAGAGGTTTATAGACCTAAATTAAGACTCCTGGTGAATTTATAGATGTCTATATGTTTCATTTATAAAGCTTCAGTATTCATTTGTTATTTAATCCATGTAAAAACCATCAACAAATTCTGGTGACGGACTCATCGTGACTCTTCCCAAATGGTGCCCCAGCCATCCATCAGCCATCATGGTTTGCAGAAAAAATATCGATATATCGATATTTTCTGTTCGATATAACGACATTTTTTGGCGATATTTAATAATTCGATATATCGATATAAAATATCAAGTATCGAAAATGTATCAAAAACGATATATTTCCAATAGCAACATCGTTGTCGCCATTGACTAAAATCGCTGGAATTCAGAGCCACAAAAAGTCCTATATTTTTTTCCTAGTTTGGTATATAAATGATTATAAAACTTGAACTACTTATAGTATTTTTTTTTGTTGAAAATTCCACCTATACATCGATATTTTTTGTTCGAGATATCGAAATTTTGAAATCGATATTGATATTATTTTTAAATATCGATACGATATAATATCGATACTTTTTGACACTTCTTGCATCCCTAAATCCATCGCCAACTGTATATTTTATTAACGTAACCTTATCTCTTGTTACAGGATCAAACAATCTACGACATACCATATGAACCCAGACAACCAACCCCTGAAATCCCACTACCAGCCCCCGAAGTCCCCAATTCAAGTCCAGAAGCCAACATGCTCCCAAAAAGCGATTTCGCAAAACTGAGGCAGAATTTCGAAAATGGCTTCTCAAATGCTGAAGCCAAAAAGCCAATGCCATTGAAACCGAAGCCTATTTTGATTTCAAAGAAGCATGCGAAGTCTATTGAGACTTTGAACGGGGAGTATGTCAAGTTGCAACAAGGCAAGTTTAACACTACTGACCATAGACGGCTCAGGAATAAGTGTGAAAGTGGAATCAGTTTTACTTTGCCTAAGAGGGATACACAGCTGGATTTGGATAGAGAAAATGTGAGTACTTTATGTTTTTTTTTCTATTTGACTGAGGTAATGTGCCTTTACATACAAGATATAAAAAAAACTGCAGTTTTGCGTTGTTTATTCATTTATTCGTGTTGTGCGAACATGAACGTATGCGGCAGGAGATTTTTGACATCTTGTGTGTATTGTACAGTTGATCAATCAATTCAGTCTATCGCAGTCTACTGCTGGACATAGGCCTCTCCCAGGCTGCGCCACAACACCCTATCCTCCGCTTTCCGCATCCAGTCTGTCCCAGCCAACATTTAAGGTCGTCGGTCCATCTAGCTGGGGGCGTCCCACACTACGCTTGCCGATAGGCAGTCCCCACTCTGGGACTCGTCTGCTTCACCGGCCATCGGTCCTTCGACAAACATGGACAGCCCACCCAGCCCAGTTGATAAAAAGGGCATTTTACTTTTTACCATCTTTTTTTTCATTATTCATTTAACTTATTTATTTTCTAAACATAATCCCCTTATGTCGAAAAGGCCGGACAAAGTCCGGACGAACGGCCTAAATGCCGGACATGGCCCGTGTAACCCGGTGACATCACAGGCACATCTATAACTCCAAAACATCTCTATAGCTATGATTCGGTGCCTAATTTCAAAGTCTAATTCCGATGATTATGCAAACTCAAACTCAAAGCATTTATTTCAATTATAACAGGCACTTTTGAATTGTCAAAGAGTTAGTCAGTAGGTTGAAGCTAGTTGCCCATTCCAAATCGTAGATCTCTATGGAGAAGAACGGGCAAGAAACTCCAAGGACACTCTTTTAAATACGGATTATATATTACAAAATCCTGGTATTCTTGGTGCTTCTATATGTGAGAACAATGTAAAACAAAAAATAATCAAAATATAAGATTAAAAAAAAAAATCAAGTAATAAAAACTAAAACCCAACTACGACTTAAAAGGTATAAACAAGACACCACAGACAGACAAATTAAAAATCCGGAGTCACACGTAATCTGTTCGATTTATGCCCTAACACGTGTGACTCCGGATTTTTAATTTGTCTGTCTGTGGTGTCTTGTTTATACCTTTTAAGTCGTAGTTGGGTTTTAGTTTTTATTACTTGATTTTTTTTTAAATTCTTTTGGGGTTATAATATATATATTTTTGAAATGTGCTCATTAAGCTCTTTCATTTGATACCCAACATGGTACGATTAAACCATATTTTTTTTTAAGTTCCTCACTTTATGTCCTCTAGAGGGCGCCATTTTCAATTTAATGTGACTTCACATAGCCTATAACCAGCGGACAATCACGACGCTTCTAACGATACCTCATTTGTCAAATTGTGATAAGTGGTTTGGAAGATAAGAGGGAACAGATGAACATACATACATACATACATACATACATACATACATACATACATACATACCGGTCAAAATCATAACCCTCTTTTTTTCTTCGCCGTAGTCGGGTAAAAATAAGCCCTGGCAGATAAGAGAGGACCAGTCTCAACTGATGGCGCCCGTTCACGAACATGACACGTGGATCAGCACCATCCAGCTCAACCATTTTGTAGGGAACCGAATGATCCAACACACGCACCACCATTATGATGTTGCAAAGGTCTTTAAACTGTTGTAGGCGGATAACTTTCCTTCAGTGATTTCGTCAGCCTGTCTACCAAGAGACGGTTATCAAAAACCTATTGCATCATTTTTGATTTAGAATTTAGTTTGCCTCCACGTTTATGTGGCGGATCCACAAAGTTAACCCGCAAAATTCAAATTTTCTTACATTTTTTGCAATTTGCAGGTCAGTGTTAGGTTGTAAGTTGATCTAAATTGGATTCGCGACTGTAAAAAATATGTACTAACAGAATTATAATCATTAAATACTATATGTTACTATACAGGGAGTAATACAGCCCTCCGCAAAATTAACAGGGGGCATTCAGCTCCTTATTTTGAATCATATTCCACCGGATATTATGTTAGATTTGTCCAATGAATGACTTTTGCTTGAAATCAAGACATATGAGAACAAATCTAACTTAGAGAGAATGCACTTATGTTTACTTACTTACTTTATGATTATTAAACTTATATATTTTAATAAGTAAGGAAATCTCGATGTTTACGGACTTTACGGGCGAATAGCTAGTCTAGCATAATTCGAAGAATCGAGAAAAAAATGAATCGTTCTCACTTGCTGTTCCGTTACCTACATAAAACAAGCTATATTCACAAGTTGTGATAGAAGTTGTGTTGTGAAGTTTTTATCATAACATAAAAAAGGTAGGTAATAACTATTCAGGAAAATTACCATGCTATTATTTAATATGTACCCAACAAGGAACATAATTATTTTAGTCTGTGAAACGTACTGCTAGTGGCGCCTGGCGGCGAATGTCGGAAACATTACACAAGCTTTCACAGTCAATAGTTCAAGGGCAAAATCACAGATGGCGTTGGCTGTATGATGTACACTGAAACTTTTTTGACCATTGTTGATATTATAGATTCTCGTGGGTTTTAAAGCCGTCGTTACGGATTGTCAGAAGCCCGAAAGTCTGACAACCAGTCTTACCAAGGGGTATTGCTTTACCCAGATACTGGGTTGTGGACTTGTGGACGTCAGTTAGGTATGCAGTCGCGCCATGTTAATGCAGAGGGCCTGGACAGTGACAATCGCTTCGAAAGCGTTTCGTATTTCTACAACGACTTTCAACAGGATTGACATAAGCTTTTCGATAGCTTATGTCAGTCCTATACATTTTTACCTTTTCTATCGTCGTTATCGCTGATAGAATGTCACATTGTTTAGGCCCTCTGGTATTCATCTGCATCCAGTTAGACTGGAAGCTGACCCCAACATAGTTGGAAAAAGGCTAGGCAGATTGACTGAGAACAATACTATTATAGTACCCATCGTACTCTGCATGCTCTGTACAATATAACAACGGCAACGATTCAATTATCTCTTCATTATCATACTGTTTTTAAACAATTACTCATCAAAACCATTTATTATTAATCTAAAATAAACTTTAAATCAATCAAGTTAAAGTGCAAGATACTTTAATGAACCACAACAATGTAGTTCAACTTTTTGAACAGTATTATTGCAAAATGAACTGTATTTTCAAGGAAATTAAGTGCAGCATTGCTTGATGAAGTTCAAATATAGTTCATAATTCACGGTAAGAGCGAGATAGGTCCATTTTTGTTTATGGTAGAAAGAGATGGAAGGTTGTGTGTACAGTGGTAGATAAAAGCGTTGGCATTGATTTATTTAATCGTTTTTTTAAATGTTGAAGCAAATTGAGATTGATTTTATTTATATGACAGTAATTTCTATTGAGTGGCGATTATAAAACAATGATCCTGAGAGACTGTTATGAACATGCTAGGAAATTCGAGCATTATTTTAACAACCTTCTTCGAGATAAATCATAAAATGCTGTAGAGGTCAAATACATGTGAGCAGGCGGCCGGCAATGTTAGTATGAAAATGCATCTGTCGTGTTTAGCGGTCGAAGCAGTTTAAAAAAAAATGAAATGATATTGTTTATTTCAGACTAGCACACAAATAGTTGGTACAAGTCCATGTTAGAAGAGTAACGGTGGAGTTTCTTCTCCATTCTTCTCCATACGAAAACAACCTTTTGGAAGGGGCAACTAGAATCAGTTCTATTTCTTTGTTTTTGACGTTCAAAAGTGCCTTTAATGTTCTTACTTGAAATAAATTATTTGACTTTGACTTCGAATAAATTACATTCTATAAAAACCCATATATGCCGTGAATTAAAAAAAACTTGGGCTACTTATTTTATTATAGAAAAATAATTAGGGTCTACGCGGGCGAAGCAGCGTGCAGCACCAACTAGATAAACAATAAAATTCTCCAAGCAAAGCGAACAAGCGTAGTTTGAATTACTTATTTAAACCAATCTACTTTAGTTAAACATTACAAATGAACTAGATCACGTCAAACAACAATATTCCCAAAACGGAAATATCAATTATATGCGCAAGCGCTTAAAATAAACCATAGTTTGCTTTGCTAACGAATTTGTACGTACGTTTCTACATACGTCATCTTAACTGACGTCTTGTAAACGAAATACAAACATTTGGTGGATTTCATCAGTTTCCCTTATGTCTGGATAAGAATTACGTTTATTTGCGTTAAAAATTACGCAAAGAAAGAACACAAGAACAAGTTATGCGTCACATCCACGCAAAACGGTCATCGCTCAGCATAATGCTATGACCCAGAGCCCCAGCGCTGGTTTTCAGCGACAGCCGGCGTTGACGTGATGACGACGGCTCACACGGCTCGGCTCGGCTTTGTACAGGGTGTCAGGGTAAACACCGTTGTCACTCAAACCATGGGTAGTTGACTTAAATATAAAAATAAATGACTGAGTGACAAAAAAAAACATTATTTACATTAAAAGATTTTAAAAAGTTTCTATCCGACACCATGCTCGCTAGCGAAACAGCTGACTGACTGAGCGACGGGTCGCGCTCGCGGCCGGTCAGGTCACGTCCCGTGCCCCCTTCCTGTGTTGAGACGCAAGTTCGTTGCCCTAACGCATAGGGTGAAAGGGTGAAATACTTTTGTGGTAAAATGTAAATAAAAAAAATAACAAAAAGTTGTAATTTTCCATTGATTTAACGTCATTGATTTTACGTTTCAAGTTCGTTCAATTTCGATTTTACGTTTCACTGGTTTCAAGGATAACGGTGTTTACCCTAACATCCTGTATATGGAAGAAGAGGTCATGCTGCTCCCACCAAGAATAAATTGAGATAAGGGTCGTTAAATTAATAAAAAAATATATAATTTAAAATAAAATCTTTGTTGACATAAATAAGTGTGAAATGATAAAGAGAGAGATGCGATGATGAGTGTAATGATGAATGAAATGAGTTAAATGGTTCTAAATACATACATACTAATATTATATATTCGAAAGTAACTCTGTCCGTCTGTCGGTCTGTCCGTCTGTCGGTCTGTCCGTCTGTCTGTCTGTATGTTACCTTTTCACGCCTAACCCACTGAACGGATTTCGATAAAATTTGGCAAGGAGATAGATGGTATCCCGGGAAAGGACATAGGCTACTTTTTATCGACATACCACGCGGGCGAAGCCGCGGGCGGAAGCTAGTATCCTATAGCGAAAGTCCGATAAGAAACTCCACAAGCTCTTCTAATTAAAATAATGAAATCACGATAACACTTTTGCCCCTACAGATACACAGAGAGCCGTATCTATTGTGTAATAGTTATTATCTCTGACTCACGTGGTGAGAAGCACGGCATGAAGTAGTAGCGGTTTACATGGCGCTTCTGGGCCCCGTGAGCCCGTGGCCCGTACCATGATTCGCAAGGCAGTTTATACCTACAACATGTAAAAAAAATCCGTGGCCGATTCGTGAGGGGTTTTGTTAAGTATTGTACTGAAAGTCAATTAATATGTTTCCTAATTCTGATTTTCAGCCACTTTTTTTAATGGGGAATTTTACCGGGTTCAAGTGAAAATAATAGGATGTTTGAGGATTTTCGTGTAGATTTTTAGAATGAATAATATTCGTAATTTAAAGACTACGTTGTGACATTTTGCAATTTAAAACCGTTCTAAATGAAGACATAAGACATCGTATACTTATGTAAATAAAATAATTGAAGCTTCTCACGCGCGATCCATAAAGTACAGTTTGACAAATATTTACGTTCTTAACTTTAAAAAATACAACTTTTTATTTTTTATTAAATAAAAAATACGTATCAGGTTCCAAAGGCCCTCTAGAATCCCCAAATAACCTCACATTCTTTCTATCGAGTCGGCATTTTATGAATCCCAACCCTTTATCAACAGATTCTGTAGAAAACTTATAATACATTTTTGCGAGGAAGTCTTGCAAGAATGAAGAAATCTAAGTCTGCGACCAAGTATTGCTGTTTTGCGGTTTACCGTGAGCAGGTGTCCAACGCGATAGTCAACCTTTTTATGTATATAGATTTCACTAGAACTATGTTTTAACAAGTATTCCTAACCAGTCCAGCTTAGCTAAAAGCTTGTGCTAAAAGCTTGGAAATGGCAATAGAGCAACGGTAATGCTGGGGCTACATTGTTGCGATAAGGCTCCGCAAACAGGCGCGACGCGACAGCTTGACGCGACAGCGCGAAGCGACTTTAAATTTTCGCATTAAGGCTCGAGTGAACAGGCGCAACGCGACCAAAACAATTTCTGAGAAAACTTCACGGTGGAACAATTACCGGTGTCGCGTCGCGCGATAGTCTGCACAAGCCTTTATCGCGAACTAAACTTCGAGTGCTGTCGACACACCGCTCGACGTCTTGCTGAGAAACAGAGAGCGCGCGAAGCAATAACTCGACAATGTAGCCCCAATGTACAGACGCCAGCACATCAAGCTACTACAATCTGTCAAATTTCTTTAATAGATTTTCAACTTTATCGCTAAAGCATTAAGGTTCAAGGTTGATTGGGAAAATCTGACAGTTTCGGGTAGCTTGACCTGCTGGCGTCTGTACATAATTAATTTATTCGTCATTCCTCCATTTACATTTATTTTTACCTTTTGTGGTACAGTAATCTTATTGTGAGTGTATAAATTATATAATTCTTGTATAAAAAATAATATAATAAAACATTTTTTAAAGAGTAACGGTGGAGTTTCTTGCCCATTCTTCTCCATACGAAAACTACCTTTTGGAAGGGACAACTAGAATCAGTTCTATTTCTTTGTTTTTGACGTTCAAAAGTGCCTTTTATGTGCCTATTTGAAATAAATTATTTGACTTTGACATTAAAGATCGATGCTTAGGAATTATAACACTTACACTCGAATACTCAAACTATTCCTAGACTCGCGACAATCTAAGTCCGTTTTGACAGCAATAAAAATGCTTTGTGAAGCGATGAAAAAAAAAAAATTGTTTTGTTTTGTACTGATTCTCGAGACATATAGATTGAGCATACTTAGAGAGTTTGTAATCAAAGTCTTATCTACATTGCTTAAAACTGATTCTCAAGGCATAACGTTTTATTACATGTAAGAGAACGAAACGTCAAAACGGACTTCTTAGATTGTCGCGAGTGTACAAAACGCCTTAAAGTGACAGAGACAGCATATGACATTCAAAAATTCTGCCGTTAACTTAACAAAGTGCCTATCATCTTTACTCCTATACACATACTTGTCTGTTGTACAACATATAACAATAGTTATCTGCACTGACTCACGTGTTAACGAATCGTGGTATGTAAAGAAGATCAGTTCACATGGAGGCAAGTTTTATTACAAAGAGTAGAGAGTACAATAGAACTAGGTACCCACCTAGTGCTTCTCTCATCATCACAATATAGTACAGATTTAAAGTAATGCACTTAAAATGGATCATCAAACAACTTTGAAGTCTGTTGTTTTTTTTTTTTGTAAAAAGTTTTTATTTTTCACTTTTTAGTTAGGTATGGTACCTACCCCACACAAATTCGAATACGATTACCAATCGAAATCATCCAATGACTTCTCCCGCTCTGGGCGGAGCGGAAGGGCGTGTCCGACTTTTACTGACTAAAACCCACCCGTGTTCCTTCAGTTGCCTGTTGCCAAGGTCCCGGTATCCCTTTCGGACTAACCCGCAGCTATGTAAATAAAAGTACGTAATTATTGAAGCTAACTCAAAAACTACGCAAGATAAGTTAATAAAATTTATATGCGACCACCTCTGAAGCATGACCTACCAAACAAAAAAAGAATCATCAAAATCGATTCATAATTGGCGGAGAACAAAAAAAAAACAGGCGAATTGAGAACCTCTTCCTTTTTGAAGAATTCGGTTAAAAATACAGAGAACAGTGGCATTGTGATTCATGAGGTCATTCAATATGAGAAACGCCGTTGTAACAAAGATGTGACAGTAAAAACTCCGGCAAAAATATACCGTTTAGATTATAAACAACAAAACCAAAAAAAAAAAACCGAAAATACTATTCCGTTCTCACTTACAAAGTTACAACACAGCGCCATGTAAACCCGCTTTACACTGCCGCATGCTTCACCACGTTTCATTTCGCTAGTTTGCTACCAGTGCGCGCCTGAATCACGTAAACTCACTACCTTATGTTTGATCGGCTAAAAAATACCGTAAAAAATAATTATGTAACTGAAAAATACATGAAAAGACGGGTGGAAAAAGTGTAGAGTAAAAAAAATTTTTTTTTTTTGCTTTAAGTGTGATTTGCATTTGTTTTTTTTAATGAAAAATATTGTGTGTAAATATCGTAGCAGGTCGCGTTCTGTAGTTTCTGCCTACCCCCATGGGAAGAAGGCTTGAGTTTATGTTTGTCTGTGTGTATAATACGTGTTTCGTCTGTTTATATTTTGCTATCTAAATATGCCAAAAATAGGTGTCATTTTAATGTGCATTTTGACTTAAGTCAATTTTGGAAGTGTTAAAATAGTGATTACAACTGCCGAATTTGGCACAAAAGTGATTAGTGCTAAAATGCGACGAAATATTAAAAATATTTATATGACAAAAGTGATTAGTGAAACAAAAGAATAATATTTTAAACACTTTTGGAACTAAAAAAGTGATTTAAAATATTTCGGTGTCGGACAAAAAGTGCTACAAATTGGATATTTCTACTAATTAGCTGATTATTTTAGAACAATCAGTTGTATTACATAAAGCGTTTTAATGAGCGCTACCTCCCGTGATGAATGGATTCAACTAAAGGTAAATTACATTATGATTAAATCACGATTCTTTAAAAACACAAACTCAATAAAAAAAACACAATTAAACCAAAATCGAAATATTTTATTTCACATAAGCCTACATGGGCACTTATGAAACGTCAGAAGCTAGGTGCACGGTTCCAATTGGTTGTTTCACATGGAGAAGAGCCGGCAAGACAAAACCATACAACCAAAACCATTTAAAGGCACTTTTGAACTGTCTAGGAGTCAGTCAGAAGGTTGAAGCTAGTTGTCCATTCGAAAATGATAAAAAAAGTTCCATAATAAACTCCTCAGTCATTCTGAAAACCTCGTCAAGTCTCCGACTCCCTCACTGGTCTACTCCCTAAGCACGAAGTCCGTTGTTTCTGCCGAAACAACGAGCTATTGCTACGCAGTATCAACTACGGACATAAGATTAGTTCAGGGCCCGAAAAGAGAGTGAATGACAACACGATTTGACAGTTGAGTTGTCCCTACTACCGATGTGTTTTTGCCTTTTTGTCCGTCAGAAAAAGTTTGTGTTCGGTGTGCGATTCACTCCAAAGTTTCGAACTACTTTCAAACGAGCCCATATTTTCGTTGAAGAATTTAGAGACTAGTTATACCCCTAGTACCAGAGGCCCTAGACAAAGTGACATTCTATCAGCGATAACGATGATGGAAAAGGCAAAAATGTACGGGACTGTCAGATCTTTCGAAAACCTTATGTCAATTCTCCTAGAAATACGAAACGCTTTCGTAGCGATTGTCACTTTGTATATAGCCCCAGAATCTTCTATCAAAAGTCAGTTATGTTTCAGTTACATGGGATTAAACATAACTGGCGAAATATGGGAGCACCTCTGCGAAACCCTTCGGGGAATGCAGGCGTGATGATATGTTATGTCATAGTTGACATGATTTGACAACAAATTGTACTAGGCTTTCAGAAATCAGAAATGATTCACATTACTCAGATTCCCAGTACGGAAGATACTGCGTCACCTTTTTGTAATTTTCCTAAAAGTCAACAAAGGGAATTTGTTGAGAGAATATACATATAGTTGCTCCATGTAAAATACTGGTATTCAGCTGCATCTGGTAAGACTGGAAACCGACAGGCAGATGAAGATGAAAAGGTAGCAGTTTGTTTGCATATAGATAATCAGCCTATAATGTTCCCACTGCTGGGACACAGGCGTTCTTTCTGTGAGATGGAGTGGGTTGTAATCCATCACGCGGGCCCAGTGCGGGTTGGTAGATGTCACGTCTTCGAATTTTTGGTTCTAGGACATGCCGGTTTTCTTACGATGTTTTTGTTTGTAAAGCGCCTGGCTGGGTTCTAACCCACGAGGTATTCCACTCAGAGCACTGATTTCAACAGTACTTGTCCGAACCGCACCTGAGAACTTCTACTTACCGCACTGAAACAAAATTTTGATAAGTGCAGTTTCGTGGAACAGTGGTGATGGGGGCTGTCAGAATAAGATGAAATGACAAAAGAAGATCGATCGAAGATCGATATTGTTATTTCGAGCAGTGGTGGCCCAGTGGTAACGGCCCAGACTTACGAGTTGTAGGCTTGACCCCACCAGACAGGCGCTTTACTTTGTGTATATAATAACATCATCACCATTGCTCTCAAAACGGTGAAGGAAAACATCGTGAGGAAACCGGCATGTCCTAGAACCAAAAATTCGAAGACATGTGACATCTACCAACCCGCATTTGGCCCGCGTGGTAGATTACAGCCCGTTCCCTGCTGAAGAGAGGAGGCCTGTGTCCCAGCAATGGGAACATTATAGGCTGATTATGCTTAGCTATGACATAGGACATAACTGATTAAATGCGAAACGTTTATGAACTATACACCTCTGCCTGCCCTTCAGGGTAAACAAACGCGATAGTAGACTCTGACGTCACATAATGACGTACCTATGTTTACCTTTGTTATCTATTTGTATAGTAATGTACTCGTATCTCTTTGTATATTGTTATAATTTGCGCTTTTTGAAGCGAAGCGGAACGACTGCGTAGATGTCTTTGAAGAAAAATGTATAATATTGTGATTAGTCTACACACGGCTATACATCAAGCTATACATTTCCAGTATAAGCTGACCTCGCATTGTAAGGAAATCCTTTACAATGCGAGATCAGCGTGAACTGGAAATGTATAGCTTGATGTGTGTAGCCGTGTTTACGTTGAAATAAATGTCAAATTTAAAAATCAGAGGAGGCTAAGTAATAACAGCCGCACGGGTCGATGCATCAGGTTAAGCTACGCTGCCCGGGGTTGGTCTGTGGATGGGTGACCATCTTTACATATCGAGACTCCTCCGTGCCTCGGAAAGCACGTTAAGCCGTTGGTCCCGGCTGTTATTCATGGATCTTTGACAGTCGTTACGCGTCGTCAGAAGCCCGAAAGTCTGACAACCAGTTTTACTAAGGGGTATTGCCCAGTTCCTGGGTTGTGGAGGTCAGATAGGCAGTCGCTCCATGTAAACTACTGGTATTCAGCTGCATCCGGTTAGACTGGAAGCCGACCCGACCATAGTTAGGAACTTTATCCCTATAATCCCACGGGATCGAGACCTACGCGTGTGAAACCACGGGCACAGGTAGTATTAAATAAATAAAAAGCTATACTAGATGTGTCCCAGACCATTATCCACCCTATATTAAATAGCCTGTATAAAAATAGCCACCACTTTTAAAAGGCGTGGTGTGACCTTTATGGGCCCCATAGCCAAGCCCGGTAGGAGTGGACTATTATCGTGATTGATCGCCGTTCCCCATAGGCCATGGGCTATGACTCATAGAACGTTATGTCTCTATGGCGTATTTGTAGCGATGGTTGTTGTGTTAAGAGCTATTTGTGACGTGTCAGGTTAGTTTAATGTTTGATTAGTGAGTAGTGCGTGTGGGATAATGAGGAAACCGGTGTGTCCTAAAAAGACGAACAAACGAGGGTCATGCCAAAAGAAGTTAGATATTCTTTACTCATTTGTTTGACACTGGCAAGTTATAGGCTGGATAATGATTGACATTATTTGAAACAGTTTGTCCTCGAACAGTAATATTAGGTCCCCACCTATTAAATTGGTGTTTTGTATGGGGAATTTTAAAGAAGTTGCATTTTTCATACTAACGTTTTCTTAATTTATATAACAACCATGAACACTACTGTTTTAAAACTTTTATGCACTATTGTTTAAAAACTAAGATAACTATACACCTCTGCCTGCCCTACGTATGCTATGCCACTTAGATTATGCGACAAAAATAAGTTTTGGCTAAGTTATAAAAGAAATAGTGGTCATTTCTGCTAACAAAGTTGAGGAGTCATTTTTAAGGTATTTTTTATGTTAAGAAAACTATAAGTAATAAGGTTTTTTTTACTATTGGTAGTTGTCTATGATGGTCATTATTCGATATAATACCATGCAAATGATGAATATTTTAAATGATAGAAATGACGAGGTTCTCTATTAGTGACAAAAAAAACGCCAATTTCATAGATGGGAACCCAATATATTAGCTTGGTGTGACAAGCGACCCCAGTCAGGAATCTGGCACCTTCTCGGGCACCAGGAAAATGCGGTGCGAGTCCCTGCGCTGTAGCAATTTCATGTGTCAGCGAGGGTGAGGGGTGGGGTAATACGCAGCGAGTAGCTAACTTCGGAGCCGTCATTAAGTTTAAATTGAACTGAACCTCATGTTCTTCCTCTATACATTTCTATTAAACTTAGTATGATTTTTCCTTTAAATACTTAATCGTAAGCTTTACAGCTCAGCATGAGGTCTTGGGTTCGATTCCCAGGTCGGGCAAAGTGTTAAGCACTAGGAAGTGGTGAAGGGTGGGCGTTTTGGGGGACTGTCTTATGTAATTTTGACGTTCGAAAAGTGCTGATTCTCAGCCTAGTTTGAATAAATAACTTTTGATTTTGATTTTTTTGGATATACCTCCAACTGTCATTAACGAGACACAATAGAATTTTAATTGTTATCGGCCATTGAAGGCCAATCGACAGTTGAGCGGAATGGATTAGACCCCACGGATATGGTTAGACCATTAGAAAATTCTCAGTAACCCGGAGTCTGGATTTGTGCCCGGTCGATGGCAGTAGGCTCGCCCCCCTATTACATAGGACTTAAAAATCATCATCATCTGCCTAGCCTTTTCCCAACTATGTTGGGGTCGGTTTCCAGTCTAACCGGATGCAGCTGAATATCAGTATTTTACATGGAGCGACTGCCTATCTGACCTCCACAACCCAGTAACTGGGTAATACGATACCCCTTGGTCAGACTGGTTGTCAGACTTTCGTGCTTCTGACGACTCGTAACGACTGTCAAAGATCCACAAATGACAGCCGGGACCAACGGCTTAACGTGCTTTCCGAGGCACGGAGGAGTCTCGATATGTGAAAATGGTCACCCATCCACGGACCAACCCCGGCAAGCGTAGCTTAAGCTGATGGATCGACCCGAGCGGCTGTTATTACTTAGCCACGAGCTCCTCAACATGGGACTTAAACATAACTGGCGTAATGTGGTGCGTGTAACTTTTTCTATTGCCAATAGCCAAAAACACAATGACTTACTCACATCGCAATGATACTCTGAAGGTTATCTATCATTTTATATATAAATAAACATTCCGAGCTGAAACCTTGTATTGATCTATTCCAAGTGAAGTTAGGTACGATTTGTACTTGGTAACATTTTTATTTACAAAGCTGCATCCGTCGCAGACAGATTATTTTACGCCTACACAGTTTTATTTTGATTCATGCCGTCAATTTCATGGTTAATCAGTGCTTAGCGACTGTCAACCCAACGGGTGTACGAAGCCGAAAGCCACTTATTTTTCCCGTCATTGTGATAATTTTTTTCTTGGCCATACCTGGGAACCTTCTGGTTACGGAGATATTAAAGGACAAAGATCCAACTCTTTCAGACGTTTTGCATACTGGGGCGATGCGTCGCGCGACGCGCCGCCGCCGCATTGTTCGCCGTGAAGTTTTCTCAAAAATTGTTTTGTCAAAATTCGCGTCGCGCGGCGATTCGCGCCAGTATGTAAGAGTCTAAAGAAAGCAATTTATAATGTTATATTTTAATTTTAAATACCCCCACGAACCCTGAACTGTTGCATGCACCTATAAACACAATGTTTTGCGTGCTTTACGTTATACAACATGTAACAGAATAAGCGCAAGACCTGAAAGTAGTTTGCTCAGAATCGGCTTCTGAATCGATTTCCATCATTATTTATATGTGTTAATTTTTCATGAAAAAAATCTTTTCTTTAACTGAAATTAGAACCACCACGTCTTACCAAGGTAATAAGATATTTTATTTAAGGAAATTTAAGCCTTATCTCAAAGGAATAAAGCCTATTCAAATGCATAAACAAATTTGTAATACGCTCATAGCTATCCTATGTTTCATGTTTAGTCAGGAAGTCTATTTTGTAAAAAAAAACTAGGTGTCGTTTAACTAAATTAAATTACAGATATTATTTTAGTCTTATAATTTAATATTCTAATTGGGGTGTATGAGCTCTTGCGTTTATTCCGTTACAGGTTGTATAGGTACATAGTGGGAAATCATCAAATAACTTCTCCCGCTCTGGGCGGAGCGGGAGGGCGTGTCAGACTTTTACTGACTAAAACCCACCCGTGTTCCTTCAGTTACATGTTGCCAAGGGCCCCGGTATCCCTTTCGGACTTTCCCGCAACCCTGCCAGGCATCGGCCCTAGCTGACCCCGTCAACTGTGCTGACATCTGGCGTTAGTCCCAACGTTGGGTCCCACCCATCGTGTGGAATCCGCGTCAAACTCGTGCCAGTTCGATAAAAGAGTAATACAAAGACAAGCATGCTCTATTACATGCGCAGACGCACATGTAAGAAACACACGCTAATTATAATTAGTCTAAAACGATGACATCATAATGATTCTTTGTTTGGTGTACGTTGAGATAAAACAGTAGGTACCTAATATCTTATCAGGTCGAATTGTAATAATTGTAATTATAAAACAGCTGGGAGATGAGATTTATCTCGTAAGTTAATGACATAAGTTTATGAAATGTCATCGCCCGAAGGGTTATGGACCCTGACTGAAAAAGTGCCATAAATTAAATAATTTTAGTCGAAATGCGTTCAAAACCATTTTTTTTATCACCGCCGGGGAAGCTTTTGGCCTGCATCTCGACTGATGGTAAGTGATGATCAGGCCGAAGGTGGAAGCGAGCTTCACCCGGAATCCTCAACCACAGAGGAACTGGCTATCTTACCTTTTCTAACTGCTGAAACACAACAATGCTGTTTGTTATGGCGACAGACTTAGATAAGACTAGCTGCACCCCGCGGTTTCACCCGCTGTTCTCGATCCCGTGGGAATATCGGGATAAAAAGTATCCTATGTCCTAAACCAGATCATGGTCTACCCATGTGCCAAATTTCAGCCAAATCCGTTCAGCTGTTTTAGCGTGAAAGCGTAAAAAACAAACTCACTTTCGCATTTATAATATTAGTTAGGATTTAAAATACTCAAACCCTGAATTGTTGCATGCACCCATAAACACAATGTTTTGCGTGCGTTACGTTGCGTTGCGCACTACCGTAAACAGCGATATTTCACACCAAAAATAAAAGTAATTTCCCAGCAATTATTTTTGTGCAATGTCAGAGGAGCTCGTGCCTAAGTAATAACAGCCGCTCGGGTCGATCCATCAGGTTAAGCTACGCTTGCCGAGGTTGGTCCGTGGATGGGTGACCATTTTCACATATCGAGACTCCTCCGTGCCTCGGAAAGCACGTTAAGCCGTTGGTCCCGGCTGTCATTTGTGGATCTTTGACAGTCGTTACGAGTCGTCAGAAGCACGAAACTGACAACCAGTCTAACCAAGGGGTATCGTATTACCCACCCAGTTACTGGGTTGTGGAGGTCAGATAGGCAGTCGCTCCATGTAAAATACTGGTATTCAGCTGCATCCGGTTAGACTGGAAGCCGACCCCAACATAGTTGGGAAAAGGCTAGGCAGAAGTTACTTAATAATTTGATGTACAGAATGCGTAGTTGCCGACTATGAGATGGGTCTTTTTACACCCTGTTTATCCAAGAGGTATCGTGTTACAACGGGGCCAGCTAGTTAGTTACAACATTTAAAACTTCCTTTATTTAAAAAACATCTGCAAAAGTTGGATCTTTGACCTTGCAATATCTCCGTAACCAGAAGGTTCCCAGGTATGGTCCAGAACAAAAAAAAAATGTTTATTCCTCATTCATAATTTTTTGTTCAAAACTCAAACTCAAAGCATTTATTTCAAATTAGCTTCCGCCCGCGGCTTCGCCCGCATGGTATGTCGATAAAAAGTAGCCTATGTCCTTCCCCGGGATGCCATCTATCTCCTTGCCAAATTTTATCGAAATCCGTTCAGCGGTTTAGGCGTGAAAAGGTGACAGACCGACAGAGTTACTTTCGAATTTATAATACAACATTTTCATATTCGAATATGGATAAAACAATTACAGGCACTTCTGAATTGTCAAGGTGTCGGTCAGTCAGAAAGATGAAGCTAGTTGCTCATTCCAAAGCGTAGTAGGTTCCTATGGAGAAGAACGGGCAAGAAACTCCACGGACACTCTTTTAAATTAGAATATTGTTACATCAGGTGACTTTCAGCTTCGATATGCGGCTTTTTACACCCGTTTTTCGGCGTAGCAAATGTATGAGTCAACTAAACGTGAAAGATTTGAATACTTACCTATACATTCCACTACTAGCTAACTACGTGGTGGGCGAAGCGTGTTTAAAGGCACTTAACAGTAAAGGAAAACATCGTAACGAAACCTGAACATAATAGTCTGGAAATCGCAAACACGCAGCGCAATGCTCGCTCCTTCAATTTCAGCCAATTACAGGCTGACTTGAGACGAGACATAGATCTAAAACTATACTGTGTTCGCGATTTGGTTTCCGAATATGTAAACAAATGTGTTACAGCGGGAATCCTAAAAACCTTTTAGAATACCAGCGCTGCGGTGTTTATTTTTTAAATATCGTAGCATTATGCTGAAATAGGGCCTTTTTGGCCTCGCACAGGTCGATAGTTAAGTATTTTGTTAGTTTTAAATTATTCTTTTCTCTTTTGTTGTAACTATGTAGGTACTTACTTTTTATTAATGTTTGTTTTTCCTGTGCGTGTCCCAAATAAAATATTTTTCTTTCTTTCTTTCTTTTGTTTTTTGATCAACAAGAAAGAATTAAAGAAAATAAGTACATTTATTTAGCACAGACTAAAAGGCAAACAACATATAAAAAAACAAATAAATGATGCAAAGTGCGACAACACAAGTGTTAACAACTAAAAACCACACATAAAGTGTGTCTAATTTAAACCAGCATAAAGTCGATATTCATTTAAGTGAAAGTTCAATTTGTAAACAGGGATTTGAATAGACTTTAGCTATACAGGAACTGATCATTTTAACTGATTTTAATGAGTTTTAATGTGAAGAGCGTGCAAGTTTTAATGAATGCAAAATGAAAATGGAACGAGGGCGTTCTGAAGGCTTGCGTTTTATAAAACTACAGAGCGACTATTTATGTAAAAAAATTGCACAATTTCGTCAAATTCTTTGTTTTTTTAATTTATATTAAAAAATACATAATTAACGTTTAAATTATAATCAGCATATAATGTTCCCACTGCTGGGACACAGGCCTCCTCTCTGTGAGAGGGAGTGGGCCGTAATCCACCACGCGGGCCAAGTGCGGGTTGGTAGATGTCACACGTCTTCGAATTGTTGGTTCTAGGATATGCCGGTTTCCTCACGATGTTTTCCTTCACCGTTTTGAGAGCAGTGGTGATGAAATAATTTACACCAAGTAAAGCGCCTGTCAGGGTTCGAACCTACGACCTTGTAAGGCGTGGCCGTTACCACTGCTCTTAATTAACATTTAGTTTTATGACATTTTGACGAGAAGGTATTCGTCAATGGTATATAGTATAGTAGGCATCATTCAATAAAAAAAAATTTAGTCTTCGTTTAAAATTGTGTCAAGTTTAAATCTTTATGGGCCTACTCAACCTAAAATTGCTTAGCATGATCCTCTGTTATGCCGAAAATACTGCAGCATTAATTTTGAAATACCTATTAGATGCTAGGTCCTATGTTTGACGAAAACGCGATTACATAAATATTGGGTCCCCACCTATGAAATTGGCGTTTTTTTCTCACAAATAGAGAACCTCGTCACTGCTATGATATAAAATATTCTTCAGTTGCTTGATATTATATCGAATAATGACCATCATAGACAACTACCATTACTAAAAAAAACCTTATTACTTATAGTTTTCTAAACATAAAAAATACCTTAAAAATTACTCCTCATTTTGTTAGCAGAAATGACCACTATTTTTAATTTTCCGCACGGCTCGATCCATCAGTATAAACTCCGCTTGCCGGGGTTGGTCCGTGGATGGGGGGGGGATGATCTTTACATATTGAGACTCCTCTGTGCCTCGGAAAGCACGGTCGCGGATGTCATTCGTGCATCTTTGACAGTCGTTATGGGTAGTCAGAAACCCGAAAGTCTGACATCCAGTCTTACTGAGAAGTATCGTGCTACCTAGTAACTGGGTTGTAGAGGTCAGATAGGCAGTCGTTCTATGTAAAATACTGGTATTCAGCGGCATGTTAGACTGGAAGCTGACCCTAACATAGTTGGGCTTGCCAGATTGATTGACATGGAATTTGCTTGTCGGGATTTTAAATCATAATTGCACCATTCGGAATACGCCTATAAAACAAAGGTCGATTAAGGGAGTTACCAGCGTCCTCTGAAATCCCCTGTACAAGTGTACACTGACAGTCAACCAATGAATCATCATCTGAAACTGAAACGCGTGAGGGAAAACTTTGCGCCCTCACGCCCCTAGCCGCCGCAGGAGACGCCCTGGGCGTCGGGAATCTCGGGCTTGCGGACGGTGAGCAATGGGTAACCCGCTATCAGATAAGGACTAGGCCCGGGTCCACGCGCGCCTCAAAGAGATGTCAGCACAACTGGCGGGGTCCGCTAGGACCGATGCCTGCCGGGGTGGCGGGAAAGTCCGAAAGGGAAACCGTGACTTCTGGCAAGTTACAGGCAACTGAAGGAACACGGGTGGGTGTTAGTTAGTAAGAGTCTGACACGCCCTTCCGCTCCGCCCAGAGCGGGAGAAGTAATGTAATAATTTCACACACAAAAAAAAAAGTAATGCATAAATCGTAATCCACAGAATGCAAACATGCAATGAAGAATTCCTGTTTTAGAAAAACCCAGTCATAACCATTGTTCAGGAATCTCAGAATCAAGGAAAAGATGAGCATTGATTGCGTAGTGAAGCAATTGTGAGGTCAGAGGTGTGTCACTCATTATGGAGGATATGTGAATTCTCACCTTATTTTTCCTGTGGAAATCTGGTTGGTTCACCGGATTCTCCATGTTAAACCACAGACCGCAGACGCGCGACATTTTTTTTTTAATGTGCAGTTCCTCTCGCTTGGGAGTGATTTCCTGAAAAGGGACGGAAGTGTTACAGTGGACGGAAGTGAAGAGCTCGTGGCTAAGTAATAACAGCCGCACGGATCGATCCATAAGGTTAAGCTACCCTTGCCGGGGTTGGTCCGTGGATGAGTGACCATCTTTATTGATGGTCCGTGTTGGTCCGTGGATGTAAAAATGGAGGATAATGGGTTGGTGCCATCTGACGACCAACTCTAGCACCGCACGCGCTCATTGGTCAAATCAAATAGCGCGCGCTTCCTCGGCTTCCACTTACACTTCCGTCCATCATCATCTGCCTCAGTTGCGCGCGCGCAGTCGTAGCGAGCGGTCGAGTTAGCTGGTGACGCTTACGCGATTGTAAATTTTTGCGCTTACCCTCATTTTTATTAATTAATGACTACTTGATGAGTGAAAATGTAGAATTTTGTGACTCAAGTGGGAGTGAGATAGTGGAAGAGGATCTTGAATTGGAGAGTGAGCAACAAGTTAATAGGATGGAGAGGGACAAAAATATGGAGTTAGATAGAGAGCAACAAGTACTACCGGAGAAGAGAAGTCGACAGGAGGATGATGATGAAGAAACAATTGAAGGTGATGATGGATTCATAACTATAAAGCGTGGGAGTAAACGACCAGCACGAAGAAACTCGAAAAACTTTGAAGAATTGAGATTTTCGAATAATAATGAACCCAAAGAATATATTGTGTGTATTACGGCCAAAGAAACACTACCGAGGCAGTTTGGGATGGCAAAACTTTTGCGATCTCATAATTTAGGAACCATAATTAAATTAGTGTACAAAAACCCTTATAGGGCTTTAGTATATTTTGAAAAAAAAGAAAATGCATTGAAGATGTTAAATTGTGAGAAATTATTAGACAACTTGGAATATAATGTCAATATAGTTGGTGAATCATCGTTATGCTATGGTTTACTGAGACAAGTGGACTTAGAAATTGAAGATAAAGAAATATTAGAAAACCTTAGATGTGATTTTGAGATTATATCTGCAAAACGACTCAAAAGACAGGATAGCGATGGTAAATGGGTAAATTCTGAAACAATCCGCCTATGTTTTAAAAATCACAACCTACCGTCATATGTATATGGTTTTGGGTGCAGATTTCAAGTTGAACCCTACATTTTCCCTGTATCCCAATGTTCAATATGTTGGCGATATGGACACCTTTCACGGACATGTCCTTCAAAAAAAGTCATATGCCCTAAGTGTGGAAATAATCACGCTAACTGTGAGATAACTCATTTTCAATGTATAAATTGCAAAGGCCCACATATGGCAATGAATAAGAGATGCCCTATTTTCCTGAAAGAAAAAGAAATTAGAAGAATTATGTCGGAAAAGAACTGCAACTATCGGGAAGGATTGGAAATATATAAAACTGAAGAAAAAAATCAGGAAAATAATACAGTACAGAAAGTGGATGTTAATTTGAATAATGAAACAAATAAGCAGTTAACACAAACAGAATGGACTCAGGACACGGAACCAAGAAGAACATATAGGGAAGTGGTTGCTACAGAAGCTGTTATACATGAGGAATTGATTGTATCTGAGGAATCGGAGACGGAAGACAGCCAGAAGTTAAATAATAAAACTAATACGCAGTCTGAAAAATCAAAAAAGAAGAAATCACAAAGTAAAAAACCGAAAACAGGGTCATATGGACAGGAACATTCACAACAAAATATAAGTGAGATTGAAAACACCGATAACAAAGAGGACAAACAAAGTGAACCAGGTGAACGCAAAGATTATTGGTATGGACTATATCAGAAAATTAAGGATATATGTATGTCGAAAAATAGTTTTCCTAATAAGTTGGGATTAATTATCAACATAATTGTTCGGGATTGCATTGCACTATGTTTAAAGATAATAAATGGTAAAGATATTTTAACTCGGTTACTTTCGTTCTCCACTGATGGATAGTAATTTAGGTTACAGTTCTCATTTTATAAACATATTGCAGTGGAATGCTCAGAGTTTGAGACCCAAAATTTCAGAATTTCAAGCTCTATTAAGTCAGGAAAGAATATATATTGCTTTAATATCAGAGACTTGGTTGGAACCTCATTCATCATTAAGTATAAGTGGGTATAATATTTTTAGGAATGACCGAAACGATTCGTATGGGGGAGTCGCTATCATAATACACAAATCAATTAGAGTACAGTTAGAAACTTTAAATCATAGTAATCCAGGAATAGAAATAAAATGTGTTAAACTTCTAAATTGTAAAGAGATTAAGAATATCATTTTGGTATATTGTCCTTCTTCGGTGCATACCAATCAGTCTGACTGGGATTTGATATTCACGAAATATAATAGTAAATGCGTAATAGCCGGTGACTTTAACGCACATCACCATAATTGGTCATGTAAATCAGATACAAGAGGTACTATGGTTTTTGATGCTGCTTTAGATGCGGGATACATTTCGCTTAACCAAGGGTCAGGTGAGCACACGCGAATTAAGATGGTAAATGGTTATTTACAAAAAACATCTCCTGATATTACATTTGTTTCCACAGATTTTGCTTGTAAATTTGAGTGGCATATATTGAGTGAAAATCTGGGCAGTGATCATATGTGTATTAAAATTAAAAGTAACTATAGGGAAGCTATATACATAAGTAAAAAACGGAAATATCAATCGGCAAATTGGAAGGGATATACAAAAACTATAGAAGGGGTTTTGTTACCATATTGTAGAGAGTTAAATGCTCAACAAAATTATGATTATTTTATAAACATTATTAATGGTGCAACTGATAAATATATACCGTATACAAAACCACTCATACATTATAGACCGGGTTTCCAACCAAAATCTTACTGGAATGAAACAATCTCTAAATTAGTAGCCGAAAGGAGATTAGCTCTAAGTATTTTTAGATCAAATCCTACCCCCTTCAATTTAAATATTCTAGAGGAAAAGACAACAATTGCTAAGAAAGCTATTAGTAAAGCCAGATTAGAAGAGCGCCGTAATTTTTATACAAGCATTGATGAGTCAACAACGGTTTCAGAAATGTGGAAGCGAATGCGATGGTTAAAGGGGTGTAGCTCGACTAAATCATACCCGTCAAGGGACCAGAAAGTATCCCTAATCTGTGATTTAGCTCCTGATTATGTATGCTATGAGAAACCAACATTTAACTCATTAAATGTACAGTTGGAACTCCCGGTTACATTACATGAACTGTGTAATTCACTAAAAACTAAGGATACAGCACCTGGTGGGGATGGGGTATCTTATTCAATGATATTTAATTTACCAGCCATAGGAAAACTATTTTTAGTAAATTTGTATAATGATATTTTAAATACTGGTATGGTACCCGTCCAGTGGCGGGACATAATTTTGATGCCTATTCCTAAACCAGCTACAACTTCAGACAGCAATCCCAAATTAAGGCCTATCTGCTTAATATCATGCTTGTGTAAGATTTTTCACTCCATACTAACTAAACGCATTGAATGGTTCATAGAAAAAAATAATATTTTGTCTCCATATACGTCGGGTTTTAGAAGAGGGCAATCATGTCAAGACTGTTTAACGAGATTGACCTCACAAATTCAATTAGGTTTCTCGAAAAGTTATGCAACAGTCGCGTGTTTTGTAGATATTGAAAGTGCATACAACAATGTATTAATTAATAAAATGATATTGGTATTAAATGAAATCGGGATCGGTAACAAATTATGTTCATATTTATGGAATTTTTTGAATGAAAGACATCTTAAAATTATTGATGAATTGAATGGAGATGATACTATGATTAGATATACAAGTTTAGGATTAGCCCAGGGTGACCCTATATCACCAATATTATTTAACGTTGTAACTTTTAAATTGTTCTCAAAAATTAACAATGTACACATGTGTCAGTACGCCGATGATTTTGTTTTGTATAGTACAGACAAAAACCTTTCAGATAGCACAGCCAAATTACAAGAAGCATTAGACATACTTTCATCTTGCCTAGGTGAATTAGGATTGTGTTTGTCGAATAGTAAATCAAAATTATGTATTTTTAGCAGAGGATTTAGGAGACAAAATATTACATTAAAAATAAATAATATTGCTTTAGAAATAGTAGATAGTTTCAAATATTTAGGGTTATGGCTAGACAGATCGCTACGATGGGGACGTCATATCAATGAAGTAGTCAAGAAGTCACAGAAATACTTAAATATACTCAAAGTTCTAGCAGGCAGTTCTTGGGGTATACACCCCAAACATTTACGCAGAATATACATAGCGATAGTCCGCAGTCGTGTAGACTACAGTTGTTTTATTTACGATAACAGTGCGAATTCACATTTATATAAATTACAGAAAATACAGAATCAAGCACTGAGAATTATAGGTGGTTTTATAAAGTCTACGCCGATCCATACCATGGAGAGTGAGCTAAGTATTCCACCATTGCACATAAGAAGAAAATTTTTAGCCTACAAATATTGTTTAAAATCCCTATCTTGGACTAACAATGTTACAATTAAATTATTAAAAGAACTAAATATATTTATCACCAACAGCTATTGGACACGCAAAAAGATTCCATTGCTTGTGAATGTTTTAAATGTTATTGAAGATGTTGAAGTAGCCTCATCCTCTCCATTGGAAATGTATACTTTAAAAACATGGGTCTCTTACATTAACACGAATAATATAATCTTGGTTAGTTTGGATAGTATGCATCGAGCTAAAGATTGTTACGAATTAAATTTGTTGAGACACACTGTAATGCAAGAACTAATAGAGAAGTATGCTGATTGGGTAGTAATTTATACAGATGGATCTATGAGCAAGACAGGTAGGGGAGCTGCATTTTTTGTTCGCTCGCAAGAAAATTCTAGTGCATGCTTTAAAGTTAATGGAAATGTGTGTATCATGACGTTGGAGCTTATTGCAATCTCAGAAGCACTATCATACATCAAAACCATTGCTGAAAATAGAGCTGTTATATGTTCAGACAGTAAGAGTGCGTTATATCATATAGCTCGATGCGCCTCTGGTCGCAGAGGTACACCGATAGCATACGAGATACTCTCTAAAATTGAAGAACTAGCGGAGAAAGGAGTGGATCTGAGGTTGCAATGGGTTCCTTCGCATATTGGGATACGAGGTAATGAGGAGGCGGATAGAATGGCGAAAATTGGAAGCACAGAAGGACAAGAAATTTATGTGAAGCCATATTATTCAGAAATTTTAATGAAATATAATAGACAGTGTTATGATTTATGGAAGGAGTATTTCAATCAGAGATCGTTGGAAAAGGGTTTATGGTATAAAACCATCCAATGTCAGCCTCCTCGTATACCATGGTGTACATATGGTCGGTTGAGTAGGAAACTGACTATAATAGCGCATAGAATCAGAACAGGACATATTCCATCAAACAAATTTGCCTTTTTAATGGGGAAGGTTCCTTCCCCTAACTGTGATACTTGTGGCGTAATCGACGATGTTTACCATTTGTTGATGGAATGTGTTCAGTTCCATGAGGAAAGAAAGGAAGTATTAGAAAAATTTGGTTTGGATATATTGCAAGTCGGAATTATGAATTCCTTATTGTCAAAACCGAACAGTGAAGAAGCTTGTTTATTGTTTAAGCTATTGGCATCTTAAGTTAAGCTACTTAGTAAATAAGAATAATCGGACTGACATATACATGTAGTATAAAAGTCCAAAAAAAAAAAAGAATAAAAAAAAAAAAAAAAAAATCATCTGCCTAGCCTTTTCCCAACTATGTAGGGGTCGGCTTCCAGTCAAACAGGATGAAGCTGAATACCAGTATTTTACATGGAGCGACTGCCTATCTGACATCCACAACCCAGTAACTGGGTAATACGATACCGCTTGGTAAGACTGGTTGTCAGACTTTCGGGCTTCTGACGACCCGTAACGACTGTCAAAGATCCACGGATGACAGCCGGGACCAACGGCTTAACGTGCTTTCCGAGGCACGGAGGAGTAAAGTGCTGATTCTCAGCCTAGTTTGAATAAATGACTTTTGATTTTGATTGGTCATCCAAGAATGTGGGATGAGATTTGACGTAATCGATTCATCGTCTCAGTAGTCGTAATTGGGTCAATTCACGCATAGGCCGATTGGTTTCTGTCTGCGCTACGGATTACTCAACTTACGCTATGAATTACGCACGGACTAAATATTTGTATCGCCTATAGGTAGCTGTTTGTTCTTGTCAGATTTGTCAGTTCGTTCATCCTGATTACAACACTCAGCAAGGACCTTTTGGCGCTCGAATGGCTAAAATATATCAGGTGTATCCTACAAAAGCGTTCAAAATGTATCGAACAGCAATTTTTGAAGTGAAAACATTTTTTAGGCGAGTTGAGCGATTTTTTAAATTAAAAACAAACACATTACTGGCATTGACACAAAACTTACACAAACTTTAGTATTTTTCCACATTTCAACTGACAAAATACTTAAATACATTCAATCAAGTCCTTATCAAACGGGCAAATTATGAGTCAACACTCGATGTGGGTTAATTGCTCATAGAAATTAATAATTGTCAGCACGAATGCACTTTGTTACTGTACATAATCAGCCTATAATGTTCTCACTGCTAGGACTCAGGCCTCCTCTCTGTGAGAGGGAGTGGGCCGTAATCCACCACGCGGGCCCAGTGCTGCAGGCGTAGCATGAGCATTGAGCACCGTTTTGTCGACGGAAGAGTAGACAAAAATGACGTTTCCTGTAGACAGTACGACGGCAGCAAAGTAGAAAGACTAAACTGCACTTTTTACGAAACTCACTCTTTTACATAATTCGACTCAGAATTCTTTGTTTTGTCATAGGATTTATCGGTTGTCAGTGTGATTTTGACAGTAAGGATAGAAAACTTTCTTCCGAAATAGTCTTCCTACAAAAAGACCTAGACAAAGATCGTTAGAAATGAAAGACAAAATGACAGATTATAGAAAGATTTCTACGGTGGATATCAAGAATGAAGAAACGAACTGTCACTTTGTATAGAAAAAGCTATGTCTATTCTTCGTAGAGATAGAAAGCGCCATGCTACGCCTGCTGGTTGGTAGATGAACACAGAGTAAAAGCTGAAATGTCAGGTATGCTTGTAATTACACCGTACCACAGAAACCCTTCACACAGACACCCACCACAGACACCCTTCTAACCAGACCACAGAAACGCTGCTTGGTGGCAAAAATAGATATGGTGGTACAACTTCATTGGACGAGCTCCTACCACAAATCAACTCAAGCAACGCACCCCGGAAACCTAATTTATATCAATCTATTTAACCACTATTTAACCCCTTCAGGGTATGGATTTTCAATACTCCTTTCTTGTTCCTCTCCTTCGTTACAAAAGGAACTTTTCAGAAAAAAAAAAATGCTTTTAGATCCACCCGTTTCAGTTCGGCGTTGTCTGTGAGTGAATGAATGAATGTAAGATTTAAGATCTGAAATGGTGCTGGACACTTGGACAGGACCTGGTATCGTATAATATCGTATTACCCAGTAATTGGGTTGTAGAGGTCAGATAGGCAGTCGCTCCATGTAAAATACTGGTATTCAGCTGCATCCGTTTAGACTGGAAGCCGACCCCAACATAGTTGAGAAAAGGCTAGGCAGATGATGATACAGAAGAATTGAGAATCTCCTCCTTTTTGAAGAAGTCGGTTAACAAAATAAATTGTATGGAGCTTTGTTATCTTTGCCGATGGCAAATTCCATCGGGAACACGGCTTGAGTTACATAAATATTTAAAATATTGCAAAAAATATAAATAGGTACACCCGAATACCCAAGATAACAGAGCAATTTGTAAATATTTTGGTCAACTGATAGCAATTTTTACGCCGCAGTGAAATGGGCTCAAAGTAATTATAAAATGTGTTAAAATTTTACATGTGAGTGGCGTCGGGCCGTCTGATGTTAGCGCGAAATTGTTCTAAACTAATTAGTGGGGTTTTAGAGATGGGAAAAGATGGTATCGATAGTTTTGGGGACCGATGTTTCAGAGGCAATTCCCATAATTTTTAAGAATGTTCGCATTTGCATCTCATTCGCAATCTGTCAAAAATACAATCAATTTCCCAACATTTTTGACAAGTTTGACAGATTGCGACTCGTTAAGTACGAGAATTGGCCTTCAGATCTTCTTCTTTTTGTCGCTACACTGTTGACAGAGCGGTCGTGGTCATCAAGTTGCGGTGAGATTTCGGTTAGCCGTGAGTTGCCTGACTGTTGAATCTCATGCTATCACTGCTAATTATAAGATAAAATGTATATCCTTTATTTGAAGTTTTTCATCGCTTCACGACAGAAAAAGTTTCCAAGAACATTTTAAAGTTACGTTTTGTTCGAGATTTCGGCGGATACATAACTTTCTCTGCATGTGCGTCTTAATGAAGCTTTTAGAAATGTTCTTACACTCTTTGCGAATAGATTTTGAAATTATTTGATTCATTTACCTATGTAGTTTTTTAGCATAGCTTGTTATTTGCCAAAACCACGTTATCCCCCAACTAGCTTTTAAAGGATTCATTTATTGTTATTTTTCAATATTTGTTTCGTTTTTTTTTAAATTATTATTTACATCCGAAAAATAAAACAAGGTCTAAACAATCGTTACAAAGTTATCTTCGGACATTTGAAAAGGCCCCCAACTATAACGGCTGTTATAATATTTGTAAACAAAAAGCGGATATCCTGACCCCAGGTCAATTAAAACTATGTCATGGAAGCCATTAAACACACTATCAATTTATTTTTGACATATATCCTACTATTTCCGGAGAAAAATACCTGACCCTGGCAAAAATTCCGCAATGACAGAACTTCGGCCTTATATATGTCGATATCGATAAACATAAGCACATCACTAGCGCAATAAATCATTATCGTTAACGTCATAATAATACTAGTAATGACCTAGCCTCATTTGTAAGCACATCCATAATGAAAGATAAAACCAAGAAATTATTAATTTAAAAGTCATTAAATATTTTGGATCTCTGACAGTTGTTACGGGTAATTCTGCCCGAAAGTCTGACAATCTGTCTTACCAAGAGCCATCGTGTTACCCAGTAACAGGTCATATAGGCAGTCGCTCCATCGAAAATACTGGTATTTAACCATTAGGTTAGACTGGACTCGACCCCCACATAGTTGGAGAAAGGCTAGGAAGATTTTTTTTTTGGATTTCGTTTGTGTCCTCCACGACTGGCGATACCTACTTAAATTTTCACAATGGTAAGAGCTATTCTTAGGCGTGGGCCACACAGAAGAGACGTGAGACGGGACGCAGACTCCATCTGGCACAAAACGTATAGAAAAGACAAGACGCAGGCGCGTCGCTTTTCCATTTCTGCGTAAGTGCGTACTATTGCCGCGGCTGCGCCCCGTCCTCGTCTCTCTTTTCTGTGTGGCCAGCCCCTTATAACCAGGACTCTGACTTATACACCCATGGACTATGGTCTACCCATGTGCCAAATTTCATCCAAATCTGTTCAGCCGTTTTAGCGTGAAAGCGTAATAAATAAACTCACTTTTGCATTTTTATGGTAGATTCTTCAAGAACTGTATAATAAAAATTGCCGGGAATCAAAATGCAAAAAGTAGTAGTGCTAATTAAATATTTTTTTTCTGAAGTACACTTACCCGAACTAAAAAGGAGATTTGAACTTTGTACGCAAACGAAGCTGCAGGCAAGTAATTCCTTTGTTGCGCAATCAAATTACAAACAATGAGTAACCTCTAATCAACAGAGCATATATATAGAGTACTTTTTATCTCCTCTCTCGAATGGTATATTCCCTAATGATATGAAATTAAATATTTTGTGTTATATGATAATAATAATAATAATAGTCCGCCAGACCGTATTTCGGCCATGGCGGCCAATCTCAACGGAGCCTAGCCATCGGCGCGGGAGATATTATAGTGCACAAGTATGTGCGCAGACACAGGTGCACTCTCTCAACCCTCACTCTCATAGTCCGATGGGACGGCAATCCGTCACGACCGGAGAGAGATCAGGCGCAGGACCAACGGCTTAACGTGCTTTCCGAGGCACGGGGGTATCACACCGCCAACTTCCAAACTCCGGGCTGTTATTACGAAATTCCTAATGGAAAAACCCAGTAACACTTTGCCCGACCCGGGAATCAAACCCAGGACCCCACGCTCAACAGTCGCTCTTGCGACCACGAGACCAACGGGGTAGTCATATGATACAAATACATTCAAGACGAAAGTTTTTGAACAGTGCGTGTTGCTAGTTATGATTCATGGCACTGAAACGTGGTCTCTCACAATTGGCCTCATTAGAAGGCTGAAACTCACGCAAAGGGCAATGGAGAGGGCTATGCTTGGAGTTTCCCTACGTGATCGAAATGAAGATCCGTAAGAGAACCAAGGTAACAGAATTGCCAAAATTAAGAAGCAGTGAGCAGAACAGATGGCCGATGGGGTCGATAGATTCTGGAGTGGCCACCGCGTGTCGGAAGACGTAGCGTTGGAAGGCCTCCCACAAGGTGGACCGATGACCTGGTGAAGGCCGCGGGAATGCGCTGGATGCGAGAAGCACAGAACCGGTCGAAGTGGCGGTGCTTGGGGGTGGCCTATGTCCAGCAGTGGACGTCTTTCGGCTCAAACTCAAAGCATTTATTTCAATTAAACTATTTACAGGCACTTTTGAACTGTCAAAGAGATTGTATATTGACACAACTTGACAAAATTCAATAACATTGCATGCTAGTGATGCTGTAAGATCAGTTGATATTAAGATTGGTCTTTTTAAAATTGAGGAGCGTCGTGAGTGATTGAATAAATCAATTTGTTGGTCGATACAGTGAGCAAGCGTAATGATTCAATTCATTATCTGTATTAAAGTAATCATTATCTGCCTAGCCGGCTTCCAGTCTAACCGAATGCGACGGTATGAAAATAGATTTCTTGGTTTTTTAGGGTTCCGTACCCGGGTGCCAAACGGAACCCTAGTAGCCTCAACTGTCCGTCTGTCGCCGGAACCATGCTATATGACAATATAGGCAATCAAAATTAGCAAATGATTCATTTTTCTTCAATTTTGTTTGGTTCAGTTTTTATTACGGTTTGTGCCCAAAATAAAATATTTTTCTTTAGTTTTTATAATTTATGTTTTATTTATTTATTTAACCATTTATGTACACACATCATAAAAGGAAAAGAAGAAAAAAACATACAAAGGTGATAGTAATTTTATCTGGCACACTAAATAAGATTTATATAAGTATTTTATTTACCTACAGAATGAAATGATTCATTCATCACCAGGCTTTCGTTAATGCCAGTTCTATTTATATATTCGTACAGAAAAATATTTCCTCGTACATAATCAATTAACAAGGAAAAATAATACAATAATTGTGCCATTCTACATAAACTCATGCGCGGCGTTACATACAAGAAGTTATCTGTACGAGAAACAGAATGTTTTCGTGATTATTACAAATTAGATCATTCTGCATAGTTTATGCTCCGAACGCTTACATTGTGGAGAAAAAAAAAAACATTTAGCAATTAATTTTCGGAAAAAAATGTTTTTTTATTTTTTTATTAAATAAATTTATAGTAGTGAATGGATAGTGTTAGTGTGGTGAAAAGATTACAAAAAATAACTTTATTTGTTAATAAAAATAAAATTGTGATAAATCAAAAAATAAGTTTTTGAATTTTCTGTGCAAAAAGTGAAAGGTGGTAGGGAAATAAAGGATAAATAGAAAAACTAAACTTTTATGTTAAAATAACCAAATACTTATTCATTCTGTGTCAGTGTTACATGAACTTATTCAAAATGGCGGAAGAAGGTAATTTTCTTTGCATGAATGCATTACTAGTGATGTGTTTCAAACTTTCTCTTAGCAAAAAATATCTAGTTAATCTATCCGATGTTTTCAAGTATGGGTTGGATTAGATACGCAGTCACTCCATGTAAAATACTGGTATTCAGCTGCATCCAGTTAGACTGGAAGCCGACCCCAACAGGGAAAAGGCTAGGCAGATTGATTGATGGAAAAGCACAAGGCCTTGCTAATAAAGTTGACATTATCTTCTCTAGAGTTGTTTACGAGACGAACGGACGCCACACGTTGACAGCATCACTGCATTTCCTTTATTTATTAACTTAGGGCATTTATCAAAGATAATAAATAAAAATTTAAATGTTTCTAGTATTGTGTGGGACTTGTGGCTAAGTAATAACAGCTACACGGGTTGGTCTATGGATGGGTGACCATCTTTACATACCGAAGTATAAATGAGACACAATCTGAAGCCGTAAATAGTTATTCTAATTTACGGCTTCAGATTGTGTCTCATTTATACTTCGGTATGTAAAGATGGTGTATTAATGTCCTTTTTATCCACAAATCCTATACCAATTTTAATCGCCAAAATGCTTAGTCAGCCAAAACTCAATCATGTAAAACAAGGTCACGGTATAACCGTAAATCTTGCACTGACTGCCGAAATGTTTTCAAACAATCAGTTCTGGACTCAATTTGAGGGAAATTGGGTTTAGTCATAGTTGGACTTTGAAATAGTGTGGGAGTTTTTGTTCGGATAATTCTGTGGTATATTTTGGTGGCGCATGTTTCATAAATGGTGCGAAATTGTAAAAAAAAAACAACCGACTTCCAAAAAAAAAAACGGAAAAAAAGTGAAAAATAACTTTAATTTCGGAAGTCGGCGGCAAAAAACGAAAATTGAAAAGCAAAGACACGTTGTTTTCTTATAAGTAAAAAAAAAATATTTTCCACTTTTTAGTTGTGGTACCTACCCCACACAAATTCGAATACCACTACCTGCTATGTAAATAAAAGTGACGGAGTCAACTAAGATATCGTCTACATAGACTAAGTGGGAAAAATACGTAATATTGAAGCTAACTCAAAAACTACGCAAGCAAAGTTAATTTATATGGGACTACCTCTACCTTTCGAACTAAAAAAGATTTTTTTTAATCGGTTCACAATTGGCGGAAATAAAGACGAAAAAACAAAAAAACAAAATACATACAGACGAACATAGAAACCTACTCCTTTTTGAAGAAGTCTGTTAAAAAGTGAAAGTAAGGTTCTACGTTCAACAAATAACCTCTATGTTTGTGTACACACGCTACACATCAAGCTATACATTTCCAGTTTATGCTGATCTCGCATTGTATAGAATTTCCTTACAATGCGAGGTCAGCTTATACTGGAAATGTGTAGCTTGATGTGTAGCCGTGTGTACCATACGCACTTTATTATCATACGCGAAGTTATGTTCCTAGATCAACTCTAAAGTGCTTCTACACGGTTGCCGACCGCGTCTTTGAGTTCCAAACCTTAACTGTTCTTAGATTATGTTTTTTGAACATTATTCTTATGTCTATTTCTCAACCTGTTTCAGCTAAACGACTTGATGAACGAGCTCTTCGAGACGGTCACAGCTGTATGCAATATGGACGAGAACAATAAGCCCAGCAGTTTTCCTACAGAACACTCAGATGGCAGCACTAGCGAAGGTAAGGAGTTTAGTTAAAGGCCTACGCAGATCAGGACGGCATGGCAAGGGATTTAAATTTTTACCAATGGACATTCAAACGTATCGATATAGAAATACGACATAAATTGCTATGCTTTAAAATGATGCCATGGCATCGAAAGGTATTTCATTGCACGGCATTGAAAGACGCGCCACGGTCTCCCGCGGCGGGATGCCGTGGCGTACTGCGGTAGGTAACCGCATGCTTAGGACGCCGGCGCTGGTTGTGACATACCGCGGGGCGCGCGCGCCGTGGCAAAGCGCTGGAATGCCGCGGTATCTAAGCGGCTAGTGTCCGCTGACTGACGTCCCGGTCTGCGTTGGCCTTAAGACAGATTTAGACACTGTTATAGACAGTTTAATCAAAATCTTTGACAAATACCTTTATGGGTCAGCTCAGACCGTGACCGACGTGAAACGACGCGACACTGCACGCACTTTTTAACAATTATCGAACTTATTTTCTTCACGAAAAGGTATAATTTCAATGCGAGGGTTGACACGTGTCAAAGTACGCTGAGATGCGCGGGGGCTGCGCACTGTGCAGCGCGTGAACCTTATTGTGTAGTAAATAAATTCGATATTGTATTGGATCATAAAAAAGTGCGCGTTGCGTCGCGTCTCGGTGTGAACTGACTCAAAGGGGGATGCGCTAAGGTGCCCCGCGAAGTTCAAATCTTAATTATTTGCAATTTGTAGGTCATTATCAGGTTGTATGTTGATTAAAATATGATTCGCGACCGTAACTGATATGATTTTTTTTTATTTTATACGCTGATTAAGATCTGCCTAATCTGCTCCTGTTTTATTCTTAAAAATACGACCGTTTTCCATCTTGTTTTTCTTCGCATACTTTACCACTAACAAAGTCACAAATATTCTGCTTATCCTATCCAAGCTTGACGGCACACGTCCCTTTTTTAGATAAACGTTACGATAAACGTCCAAATTGGCCGATATTTATAGGCTAAGTAATAAAAAAAATGTATATAAAATATAGGTATACGGTATGGGTCGAAGATATTATAGTTTTTCCTCAGCTGCCGAGCACTTGACGGATTTCAAACAACATGTGTCATGCGCGCTGGGTATTTTGTGAAGCTTCTAGAATAATCTAGAAGCTGGATTGTGGCGGGAGCGGTTTGAAATACCTGTCTGTTACATCCTTATATTTTTTGCTTTCCACAGAATCAGTAAAGCTAACAAGAAGTTTAACAGAGAAACGCAAGAACTACGTCAGAAGAGTCTCAACGAGAGTCGCGTACTTAGACCCCAAGAACATTAAACGGTTCAGACATCAGACCTCCGTTTGCTCCTTCAAGTCTGACGTCATCGACAACCCGTATTCTACCTTTAGGTAAGATATTATCACTATCCTTAGCATAAGCATCATCAGCCTGTTCCCACTGCTGGGACACAAGCCTACTCTCCATGGTGGGTGTACCCAGGGGGGCCAGGGGGGGGCAGCAGCCCCCTTTAGAAATCTCGCAGAACATGTATGAACTCGCCTAATTACTAATCAAAGTGTAAACGGGGCCTTATCCGCTCAAACTGTCGATTGACCTTCTGATGGCCGATAACAATTAAAATTCTATTGTGTCTCGTTAATGACAGTTGGAGGTTTATGCTCTAACTTTTAAATAAACCGCGCAGTAGACACTGGCAAAATGCACGGTGCAATTGCCAAAAATCCGCGCGCGACGATGGCACACTGTGACACTACACTACATATACCTAATGTGTCATGTAGGTGTGTTTGTGTAGTGTGTATGACAAAACAGCCGCGGAAGATCCGACCTATAAATCTGACTTGCCTTGACTTAGGCCAAAAGCTGGGTACGCCCATGCTACTCTCTGTGAGAGGGAGTGGGCCGTAATCCACTACGCGGGCATCGTATTCCAGAGCGTTGGATGTCACATGTCTTCGAATTTTCTCCTATATCCTTTCTAATTTTCTTTTCTATTTTTTTTTCTTTCTTTCTTTTTCTTTCTTTCTTTCTTTTCTTTATTTCTTTGTTTTCTTTCTTTTCTTTGTTTTTTTTCTAGTTATATCATCAATCCGACCATCGGTTCTTTCATCTTTCTTTACTCTTATTACCGTTTACTCAAAAAAATTCCTAACTACATACGTTAGAAGAGTATTAACAAGGAGTATCGTGTTACCTAGTGAAGCTCAGATAGACAGTATCTCCTGTGAAGGTCAGATAGACAGTCTTTCTAATATACTGGGTAATACGGATACCCCTTGGTAAGACTGGTTGTCAGACTTTCGGGCTTCTGACGACCCGTAACGACTGTCAAAGATCCACAAATGCCAGCCAGGACCAACGGCTTAACGTGCTTTCCGAGACACGGAGGAGTGTCGATATGTAAAGATCATCCACGGACCAACCCCGGCAAGCGTAGCTTAACCTGATGGATCGACCTGTGCGGCTGTTACTACTTAGCCACGAGCATACAAATCATATTTATTAAAAAAAAATGTTATATTAGTGGATGATATCCATTTAATTGGAAGCTCATTACTTAAGCCGTTGGTCCCGGCTGTTATTACGTAACCACGAGCGCCTCTATACTACCTACCTTGTAATACGTCATTAAAAATACATTTTCCTCCATTCAAGGTCCTGGAAAAGTTTCAGAACTTCACAAGGGAACATAGCGAAGATGGACACCGATTCAAAGTTCAATCTTACCGATTCGCGCGGCAACGTCCTGTCAATGAAAGACATGCTCGACGCCAGTTCTGATAGCTTCGATAATATGAGTATTGATGAGAAGGCTGGTTGTATTGATCTGCCTTTTGAGCCAAGGGAACGAGGGCTGTTTAATTTGTGTTTGCTGGTTGGCTTGAATCATATGACGGGCCAGGCGTATGTGAAGAGTGTGTTTCCTAGTCAGGTGAGTTTTATTAATAACTATAGCGATGCACTGTTTTTTTCGACTTGACTAAAGTTACATGTAATTTTAATACATAATGACACAGACCTTCCGGAATAAATTCTCTAGACCAGTGTTTTTCAATCATTTTGAATACGCGACCCCTTTAGAAGTTAACAAATTCTAGTGACACCCCAGGCTCTAGGGTCATCCTTCTGGCTGAAATTGTATTTTTAGTGTGTAAGTAAGTGTAGGACCTAGAAACACTTGCCTTTTTTCTTTTTTCCACGACCCCTTAAGTAAGGCTTCCCGACCCTCCAAGGGGTCGCAACCTACAGGTTGAAAAACACTGCTCTAGACAATGATGAAAACCTCACCAAATTCTGTTGCGTAGTATGAAGGACAAACACGAAAAGTGACTTTAATTTATATATAGACTAGCTGTTGCCCGCGACTTCGTCTACGATCTAGGATGAAAAGTAACCTGTGTCCTTCTCTAGGTCATGATCTAACAATGTGCCAAATTTGATCCAAATCCGTTCAGGCGTTTTAGCGTGAGAGCGTAACAAACAAACAAAGTCACTTTCGCATTTATAATATTAGTTAGGATCAATCAATGGTTTCAATCTCAATAGACAGATCCCAAACAGTATAGTAACTGAAGTTATTTTAAATGAAATGCAGATATTTTACTAATCAAGCTTTTTTATTTTAACTGGACACTGCACCGTTACAAGTATGTGACATAGACAAGAGCATAGACAAGAATCAAATCTATTACAGACACTAACGCCAGAAACGAAAGCAGTACTGCCAACTTAAATTAATGTATGGACAATGTACATCCTATTTAACAGTAACATAGATTTTCTGTCGAAACAGGAAAGAAATTTAAGAATACGTGTTTTTTTGGTGCAGAATAAACATATTTTTTTTCTTTCTTTCTGTGAATCATTTCTCATCAACAGCTTTTCTTAATAATTCCAGGTGACAGTCCCACCGCACATAGAGAACCTAGTTTTCCCAGAGACAATGAGTTCTTCCCCTCGCAGTGAGTGGTCTGTGGACGCGCGCAGTCTACAGTGTTACTCACTGGTACTTACTGATGAACGAGGAGAGAGGGCTTACGGGTGAGTAACTACATACAACACACAGAGGACAAACAACTATGTATTTATATATACCCTACAAATATTTATGGCGAGAAGAATTCGGACCATCGGATTAAAAGATTTAAAGAGGATTTATATTGTAGAGCCAGTAAATGTGGGCCTAGAATTGAACCTTGTGGTACACCATGGTTAAATTTTAGGATATAGTGATTAAATATACTTGAATAAAAAAATAAAGAAGGGTACAATATAAAATAATGTTAGATTGGTTTTGAGACGGTTGATCTTGGTCGGCTATACGTATGTGGTGCCATTTATTAATGAAATTGTCATGTTGAATTTAGTCGAAGGCCTTACACAAATCATAAGGTGCGTTCATACTGCGAAATGGTGAACCATTTCGCAATACGAATTTGTTAAGTATTTAAATTAATTAAATTAATTAATGGTGAACCATTTCGCAGTCCTTGGCAATGTTTTTTTTTCACGTTTTCTAAAAATACAATATTTCGTTCCATATTACAGTTATTGCCGTCGAGTGCTTCCAGAGGGCGCCACTACATGTCTTCCACTCTGCTACTGTCTTATAGGGAGGTACAGAGCTCCTGGATTTTATTATAAGGTAACTTATTACATTATTTTTGGTAGCAGATCTACCATCTGACGTCACAAGACACAAACGCCGTTGTAACTTCGCACCATTCAGTACAATGATCGTTTTGCCTGATGAGGACTCTTAAGAATAACTTCAAAAGCAACTTCACCATTTTTCAGAAATCGTCCTAGTTTAATAACATCTTTAAAATAAGTATTAATATTCATGTTTATTTTTTATGGCTCTTTTATTAATTTAATCATAGTATTTACATTATTATATCGACTCTACGTGACGGGGTGATTTTATCAAAGTCTTTTATCCGTGGAATAAAATTGTCATCTGACAGGTTATGTATGAAAAAAGACACTGTCAGAAATTCAAAATTTATTCGCAGGATAATACTTTGCCAGGGTTGCGGGAAAGTCCGAAAATACCGGGACCTTGGCAACAAGCAACTGAAGGAACACGGGTGGGTTTTAGTCAGTAAAAGTCTGACACGCCCTTCCGCTCCACCCAGAGCGGGAGAAGTCATTGGATGATTTCCCACCCTCAAAAAAAAAAAGGATAAGACTTATACTCGTGATTAAAGTTTAGTAAAATTCACCCTAAATAGGTTTGTAGAACCCACGGCGTAGCCCAGTTTTTATAAAATTTTGTTAGGATATGTAGAAAATGCAAAGGAATTTCAATAAATATTATGATTTTGACATTTAGAACTCACCTTCTGATAGCAAAAGTCAATCAATAAATTAATAGTCGATCATTCATTCACTAATTGTCATCAAGGGAACAGTAGTTGGCCTTATCAATTTGAATTTAGTCTATTTTGCCGCTATATATCATACAAATATTGTATTACTAGCTGCGCCCCGCGGTTTCACCCGCGTAAGTCTTGATCCCGTGGGAATATCGGGATAAATGGTATCCTATGTCCTATTCCAGGTCATGGTCTACCCATGTGCCAAATTTTATCCAAGTCCGTTCGGCCGTTCTAAAGGATATCTTTATAACTAACGGTCACCCATCGTCGGGGTGAGCGCAATACGTGCATCAAAATTAGTCAAAATTCAATGAGTTGCTGGCTGCCCATATTTTGTACCACGACATGAAGCTATATATTATTTTAATTATTGTGAATGTGAAGACTATGTGGATCTTACTTTTTATTATTTATTACAGTTTGAGTAATTTATGCGGCTTAACCAAATGTCCTTTCTTTGGTATTGTTCGTCAAATCGTTGAGCTCCTTAAATTCGGAGTTGAGCTGCACGATTACTGACAAATGCTTGCACTGACTGGACAGATCCACTCAATCAGTGTGGTTCTTTCCTGAAAAGACCATTTCAGACACCAATCTACATTGTCTTCACATAACTGACCAAGATTATGTCTGGACTTTAAAAGAGACTGTGACCTCTGAGTTTGTTTCGGCCTTTCTTCTCAGAGTAGTCACATAGGAAACGCCGACCTCATCTTGTTTTAATAATGTGATTGACGTGTAAAAGTGTTTGTACAAACCCACTTACAGAAATAAAATCATTTATATTGATCGTGCCGAAACGACGGTAAAATTGAAAAAAAAAAAACTAAATAATCAATCCATCATTCCAGGTCTTAGAAGAAATCGAATCTCACCACGGAAGCTCTGACGTAGAAATACATTCATTACTCCAACAGCTCTTCGAGACAGACTTCCCGAACCCAGGCGAAGAAATCACCATCCATTACTCGAAAAACCAACATCACGACTACGAGATACCCAGTAATCATTACGATATACCGAATGATTACCAGAAACCGAATGATTACTGTGTACCCAGCGGTGATTATGAGATCTCGCCGAAGAGTAAAACGTTGCCTGCTTTGAGGAAAGACGTCTCGGTTCATGACAGTGGGATACCCGATTATTATGATTTGGAAAACAATAATAATGCAGTCAAGAATGTTACTGTTAATTTTGATACGCCTAGGTGAGTTGTTTGGAACTTTATTATTTACTAGCTTGTGTCCGCTTTCGCACGCGTGGTATGTCGATAAAAAGTAGCCTATTTCCTTCCCCGGAATGCCATCTATCTCCTTGCCAAATTTTATCGAAATCCGTTCAGTGGTTTAGGCGTGAAAAGGTAACATACAGACAGACAGATAGACACAGTTACTTTCGAATTTATAATATTAGTTTAAATAGGATAAAGTATAATATTAGTATGGGAGCATGTATGTCCATGTCCAATTCAATTTTATAAACTTAACTTTTAATCTTCTTCATCTGCCTAGCCTTTTCCCAACTATGTTGGGGTCGGCTTCCACATGTTCCACACTTCTTTTACATGGAGTGACTGCCTATCTGACCTCCACAACCCAGTAACTGGGTAATACGATACCCTTTGGTAAGACTGGTTGTCAGACTTTCGTGCTTCTGACGACTCGTAACGACTGCCAAAGATCCACAAATGACAGCCGGGACCAACGGCTTAACGTGCTTTCCGAGACACGGAGGACTTTACTATACTAACTACTAGTACTACTACTTTAGAAACTTCACTTTTAATATTAAAAAATAATTTAAGTAATTTCAATTAGAAACCTTTTACATACACTTAAGAATAAAATACTGGTATTCAGCTGCATCCGATTAGACTGGCAGCTGACCCAAACATAAGTGGGAAACAAGGCTAGGCAGATTGATTGATTAACGTAAAACTAAGATGTCCATAACTTTCATAGTAAAAATATTATTGCTGAACTATAAAATTAATATGTAATCATTACCATTTTTTTACAATCTTTATATTAGCTTGCTCTGTTCGTATGTCTTTCCGATTACTCCAATAGTCATCCATTTTTCAAGCACTTCCTTGGCATACGATTGAGCTGAAACTTGGCATACTTATATAACTACCGAGACATTTAAAAAAAATGGAGCTGGTCTGATGATGGAGCCGGAAGTTAGGCATAGGAACTCGTCAATTAAACAAGATAGCACCATCGTATTTGGACTCATTGGCTATGTTTTAACAAGTGCTTTGACACTACGTGGTGTTCAAGGTCTGATGATGGAGCCGGAAGTTAGGCATAGGAACTCGTCAATTAAACAAGATAGCACCATCGTATTTGGACTCATTGGCTATGTTTTAACAAGTGCTTTGACACTACGTGGTGTTCAAGGTCTGATGATGGAGCCGGAAGTTAGGCATAGGAACTCGTCAATTAAACAAGATAGCACCATCGTATTTGGACTCATTGGCTATGTATTAACAAGTGCTTTGACATTAGGTGGTGTTCAAGGTCTGATGATGGAGCCGGACGGTGGCTTGGAAAAATCCTTTATAGTTCATTAAAAGCTTGTTTTTAAAAAGATTTTTACTTTTATTTCAGATTGAAAATTATAAAACGTCCCATTGAACCTCGAGTCGATGAAGACAACCTGTCCGTGTTATTGGATTTACTCGGCGCCGGACTGGTGATCAAAGTGTTCGGGTCCCTGTTACTGGAAAGAAAAGTCATCATGATTGGTGATCAGCTGAGGTAAGTGTCATTTGTGTATCAATCTGCCTAATCTTCGGCTTCCAGTCTAACCGGATGCAGCTGAGTACCAGAGGCCCCAGACAAAGTGACATTCTATCAGCGATAACGATGATGGCAAAGGCAAAAAAATGTATAGGACTGACATAAGCTATCGAAAAGCTTATGTCAATCCTGTTGAAAGTCGTTGTAGAAATACGAAACGCTTTCGAAGCGATTGTCACTTGTCTAGTCATGTCTGCTCAGTATACAAAATCAAAATCAAAATATTTTATTTCACATAAACCTACATGGGCACTTATGAAACGTCAGAAGCTAGGTGCACGATTCCAATTGGTCGTTTCCTATGGAGAAGAGCCGGCAAGTAACTCCATGGTTACTCTTTTAAAAATAATTGGCTTTTACACTACTTTTTAAATTACAGTGTTGGTAGGCATGGGAGGACAATGTAGGCCTTTCAACAAGTAAGTACCAGGTACTTAACAAAAATAGAAGATGTTCAATAAATCTACATTCCAATAAGCCTACAACGTTCTCACATTCACAAAATAGAAAATAATCTATCTAAAAGACTAATGATAATAAAATTAAAATTCAAATAAAAATAAAAACCTATTTAAATCAATTGACGTGATTGCTATTACAACTGTAACAAATTGAATAATTATAATCCTGGCCACAAAAGCCACTAAGAGTTGAAATTAATTGGAGGTATATAATGTCAAATACAATGATTATATGTCAAGGATGAATGTAAAGAAAATAAACATGGTAATTTGGGAGCAGTTAATAGACTCTTACATATATACGACGTGCGGCTGTTATTAATTAGCCACGAGGCTAAGTAATCCGCACAGGTCGATCCTTCAGGCTAAGCTACGCTTGCCGGGGTTGATCTGGGGATGGGTGACCATTTTTACATATCGAGACTCCTCCGTACCTCGAAAAGCACGATAAGCCGTTGGTCCCGGATGTTATTCGTGGATTTGTGACAGTTGTTACAGGTCGTCAGAAGCCCGAAAGTCTGACAACCAGTCTTACCAAGGGGTATCGTATTGCCCAGTTACTGGGTTGTAGAGGTCAGATAGGCAGTCGCTCCATGTAAAATACTGGTATTCAGTGCTTTGTTAGTGAAACGCTCGTAAAGGACAATGATCTTTTTTTCAAATGAGTTGCATTATGAAATTCCGTACAACATTATAACACCCGTTTGGATGATAATATGGTTACTATGACACTGGTTGTTAATATTGGCAATAAGCTAACTGTTTCAGAAACTTTTAGAGAGGATTTATAGCATGGGTGTAGATAAATAACAATATTTCACTTATTACAGATCCGTCTCATCCTGCGTAGAAGCTCTCCAAAGTTCCCTGTATCCGTTCGTGTGGCAGCAGCCCCTAATATCGTCGATACCCTCGGAGATACAGCGCGAGGTGTTGGAGGCTCCCCTGCCGATACTGGCGGGCATGCTGCATACACCGCAGGACTGTGATATGACGGGAGTTGTTTTTGAAGAGGTGAGAATATTTAAATTGAACAAGCAGTAATGTAATAACAAAATTTTACAAAATAAAAACAAAAAAAAAAAAACTTTAATTTCGGAAGTCGGTGTCTTTGGTTTTCAATTTTCGTTTTTGCCACCGACTTCCGAAATTAAAGTTATTTTTCACGTTTTTTTGTAAAAAGTTTTTATTTTTTACTTTTTAGTTGTGGTACCTACCCCACACAAATTCGAATACCACTACCTGCTATGTAAATAACAGTGACGGAGTCACTTATGATGTCATCTAACATAGACTAAGTGGGAAAAAATACGTAATATTGAAGCTAACTCAAAAACTACGCCAGCAAAGTTAATAAAATTCATATGGGACCACCTCTGAAGCATGACCTACCAAACAAAAAAAGAATCATCAAAATCGATTCATAATTGGCGGCGATATCGCGTAACAAACACACAAAAAAAAAGAGAACCTCCTTCTTTTTGAAGAAGTCGGCTAAAAAATAACAAGTAATTAAAAAAAAAAACATGAAACCGACATCAAAAATTATAAATAATAATCATTATTTTCTCTCACCCACAGGGCATGTTAATAGACCTAACTCACCCATCAAAAGTCCTGTTCTACCAAGGAGACGAATCAACAATCCTGCCGACCCCCTGCTATAAAACCCTGAAGACCGCCCTACAGATGGAAACCAGTAAGAACAAGGACCGTTCAGAAGATACTAAGACAAGGAATGTCATGATTTCAGAAGCCTTCCTTAGGTTTTTTGTCGATATTCTGGGGGACTTCTGGAGATTCTTCTCCGTTGGAGAAGTTAAGGATGGCTGTTTGGGGAGAGATGGCGTTGTTTTTGATGTAAGTATGGCTTTGTTTTGTTATCCCACTTATCCTACTATCCTACTAATATTATAAATGTGAAAGTTTGTGTGTTTGGATGTTTGTTACTCAATAACGGCTAAATGGATTTGGATGAAATTTGGCAAACAGATAGTTTATAACCTGGATTAACACATTTATCCCGATATTCCCACGGGATCGAGACTTACGCGGGTGAAACCGCGGGGCGCAGCTAGGAATATTAATATTATAAATTCGAAAGTAACTCTGTCTGTCTGTCGCGCTTTCACGCCAAAAGTACTGAACCGATTCAAATGAAATTTGGTACACAGATAGTCTAGAGCCTGAGAAAGGATATAGGCTACTTTTTATCGACATACCATGAGGGCGAAGCCGCGGGCAGAAGCTAGTAATATTATAAATTCGAATGTAACTCTGTCTGTATGTTACCTTTTCACGCCTTAACCACTGAACGGATTTAAATAAAATTTGGCAAGGAGATAGATGGCATCCCGGGGAAGGACATAGGCTACTTTTTATCGACATAACACGCGGGCGAAGCCGCGGGCGGAAGCTTATACAAATATAATAGTGAAATGTATCTGTATCTCACCATCTGCCTGACTTTTCCCAACTACATTGGGGTCGGCTTCCAGTCTAACCGGATGCAGCTGAATACCAGTATTTTACATGGAGCGACTGCCTATCTGACCTCCACAACTCAGTAACTGGGTAATACGATACCCCTTGGCAAGACCGGTTTTCAGACTTTCGGGCTTCTGACGACCCGATATGATATATGATATTATATCCATTTTATAAACATTCAAATTTCTCATTACAGAAAGAATCTTTCATAAAAGCAGCGACATCAAAACAGAACCAGTACTTTTTAGAATGGTTCACGGAGACAGCGATGTTCACCCATTTTATACAGAACATGGCAGCGAGTTATCACCACCATTTAGCACCGGAAACACCACTCCCACCACCAGACCTGGTGGACACACCACTTCCAAATTTCTACGAACTTTTCGACGAAAGAGTTCGAAGTAGAACTAAGACTGGTAATAAAAACTTAGATAGTAGTAGTAAAAGTAATTATAAAAATGCTGTAAATAAAAAAGTTAGGTTTCTTAAGAGTAAGTTGAGAGAGTTAGTCGCGTAGTTTTGAAATTGGTGATTGATTTGGATCGATTCCCAGGTAGGGAAGTGTATGAGAAATTTCTCGGTAGCAGCCCGGAGTTTGTGCCCGATGGCGGCCATAGGCTCGTCCTATCGGACCTATTACATGGGAATTAAACATAACTGGCAAAATGTGGGTGTCCTATAGGTTATAGGTACAACTCTGACTAACCCTTCGGGGTAAAAGCGTGATGTTATGTTATGTTATTGATTGTTGACGCGTCGAAATGACGTAGAGTTGAGGGAACGTCAAGATGACATACAAGTGCGTTTACGTAGAGTTGCGAGTAAATATGTCGAGTTAATGTTTTGTTTGATTGACGTTTAGGGTCAGTTCACACCGAGACGCGAAGCGACGCGCACTTTTTATGATCTGATACAATATCGAATTTATTTACTACACAATAAGGTTCACGCGCTGCGCATCTCAGCGTACTTTGACACGTGTCAACGCTCGCACTGAAATTATACCGTTTCGTGAAGAAAATAAGTTCGATAATTGTTAAAAAGTGCGCGCAGCGTTGTGTCGCTTCACGTCGCGGTCTGAGCTGTGTAATTGTTTTGTCTGATTGACGTCAGCGCGAGATCGAGCAAATGTAAATGTTTAGTCCGATTGATGTTACCGCTACGTCGATTAAATGTAAATGTAAGTAAATGTTACGTCATTTTGACATAAATGTGAAGTCAAGATGGCGGATGAGTAAAATAGAACGGTTACGTACGTGCCTTATGGAGTAAGGATTATTTTATAGACAACCTTAACAGTTCGGGACACGAGTCTTAAAACGTTTGTTAAGATTTTTCATAGAACAGCCCTACAACTATTTCCAAAGCACATTGCGTCACTTTGACGTTTCATAACTTCAAAATGGTGGCTCCATCAAAATGGCGACGCAATTTGATCTCACGATCTTAGAAATTATTAATATTATCGTTAAAACAACGGTTTGCTATGTCAATAAATACTGAGTTGGTAACAGGGGGCTTAAAACGGCCAATTTGGCAGAATCATAACAGGAAAATATTATGAATCATCGTAAAATGTCACAAACTGACAATTTATAATATTATCTGCGTGCAATTCTTTACGAAATAAATCTGTTTGACAGTTTTCTATGGAGATTTGTAAAGTGATCCGCAAATTATGAATTGCTTTTGTGTCAAATTAGAGGAATTGCTAATGACAGCTGGGAATTCAGGAAATGAATTGCTTTTAGAGGGATTGCTAATGTGGCTGCTTTAGGCCTCCTGTCTCGTTCAACGATAATCTTTAAGGTCTTTCCGGCCATTCTAGTTTGCATTCTATACCTTGAACATGTGCGTTTATCACATTTATTTAAAATCTATGTGATGTATTCCTAAATCCGAGTTGGTGCGTATAAGCCCCGGAATTGGGGTGTGTAAAATCTTTGGTCGTGGGGGTGTATTTGAACCCAGTATTGGGGTGCATTTGTACCCTATTGTAGATGTTTTGTACCCCAGCGTAATACACCCCTAGGGGTGTATTGAAACCCTAATAATCGTGGTGATTCTAAAAGACTATTTTATAAAACCACATCAATTCAAAGTGCCTTTTCAAATTCCAGTAATAATTCGATAATTTCCAAATTATTTGGAATCATTAAACTAAAAATAATCTTAAAATGGCTACTATTTTTTATATTTTTAAATGTTTTATATAATTTTTTAGTCTAATATTTAAAAATATAATTTATAAGTATTAAAAATGAAATAAAGATCTTAAAAAAGATTTAATGAATTAAGACAAAATGCCTGAAGTGATATTTAAAACATTTTTTAATATTAATTATTTAATTTAAAATCCAGTGTTTAGATTTTAGTTCATTCCCCACCCTGATAATGGGTAAGCCATATTGTGTCGTAACCCTATCAACATACAGTTTATAATAGATCGTGGGCGTTGGCAGGACATATGCCAGTTGATTCTTTGACATGGTCTCATGAATACCCTAGAGTTATAGGAAAAAAAAAACACGGTGCATTGGTCGGCTACCAGTCTAACCGGATGCAGCTTAATACCAGTATGTTATATGGAGCGACTGCCTATCTGACCTCCACAACCCAGTTACATGGGTAATACGATACCTCATGGTAAGGTGTGCGTTACTCCAGCAAAATAATGGCGAAAATAGTCATTTGAAATGAAATTGTCTATTCTGTAAATAGGATATTGGAATCACTTTTACACGTCATATTAAAAAGTTGTAAAAATAAGCTAGATGAGGTCGGCGTTTCCTATCTGACTACTCTGAGAAGAAAGGCCGAAACAAACTCAGAGGTCACAGTCACTTTTAAAGTCCAGACATAATCTTGGTCAGGCCATATGAGGGCCATGTAGATTAGAGTCCGAAATGGTCTTTTGAGGAAAGAACCACACAGATTTGAGTGGACCTGTCCAGTCAGTGCAAGCATTTGTCAGTAATAGTGGAGCTCAACTCAGAACTTTAATCTTACTCCAGTGTAAGTGCAACGAATTTAAAAATGTGCGCAACAATTACAGAAGCTGGGCAAGTAATTATCTTAATGATTTTATCTACACCCGTGCTATAAATCCTCTCTAAAAGTGTCTGAAACAGTTAGCTTATTGCCTACATTAAAACAACCAGTGTCATAGTAACCATAATATCAACTTCCCTGTCCCCATACAACTCACTTTGATAATGCCGTAAGTCCACAGGTTTTTCTTATTGTATTGAAAAATATCACGTCACGTTCATACTGAAAAATTTGACTTAAATTGTATAGAGAAATGAGTCACTCATGAACTTATTCCAGTACGTTCCTATGAGTCATATATAAGTCATTGGACAGCGAAGTTGATATCATCCAAACGGGTGTTATAATGTTGTACTGAATTTCATAATGCAACTCATTTCAAAAAAAGAACATTGTCATTCACGTTTTACTAACAAAGCACCGTAATTTAAAAACAGAACATACATTCGAATTCGAAAAATTCGAATTCACGTCGTACCGCGCCATTTTTATTCGTTATTTTGTGAATAATTAGGTATTAAAACACTCATGTGATAAACCCACATTCGTGTTTTAATACCCCTTATTATATAACAGTTCCATAAATAACTAAAAAATAGCTAAAAAATGACGAATAAAAGAGCAATGGAGCGCAGCATTCTGGGCGTAAACCGAAATGACAGAATACGAAACCCCATGTTGCGCTCCAAAACGGGGATCCTAGACGTAGGCAAAAAGGCTGCCAAGCTAAAATGGGATTGGGCGGGTCATGTCAGCCGCACGCAGCGACCGCTGGGCAACAGTCGCCACACGGTGGGTGCCTGAGGATGGACGGCGCCGCCGAGGCCGGCCCAGGAAGAGATGGAGGGACGATCTAGACGCGTACCGCAAGGGTTGGATCGAGGTGGCCCTAGAAAAGGATGTTTGGAAGGATTTGGGGGAGGCCTTTGCTCAGCAGTGGGACAGTAAAGGCTAACATAAAAAAAAAAATAACTATAAATGACTATTTTCCACATTATTTTGTTGTTACCCCAGCCATTGTAAGCGACACATTATGACTACCTTTTTCCTAAATTGTATTAGTACTTTAGTATATCTAAGCTATTTAATTAATATGTAATCTCATAAATTTAGTGGAAAAAAAAACTGTAAATATAGATAGTAGTTTTAATTGTATACGAAGTAGATTAGCTTATGTATATAAATGCAATAATGTATAGTTTTATGTATTGTCTTGTAAATCTATACATATTATAAATTAAAGTCGATTTTCGTCTTTGTCTGTATGTCCGCGTTGTTCTTCTAAACCAGTGTTTTCAACCTGTGGGTCCTGTGGAAACCATTATTGTATCGTTTTGAATTATTCTAGTATTTAATTTTATGAGCAGTTCGAACCCAAGCCACGCACCTCTGACTTTTCGGATTCATGTGCGTATTGTAGAATTATCACTTGTTTCAACAACGGTGAAGGAAAAGATCGTGTGGAAACCGACATGCCAGAGAGATAATTTCTCGACGGCATGTGAAGCCAAGTCAGAGGCGCTTGGGCGGCTATTCGCGAATATTCGCTGCAGCAAATGTCCCGTGTCCAGGCGGTGAAACTCTGACACCAGCAATCTAATACACCAGTGTTTTTCAACCTGTGGGTCTTGCTCAGGGGGTCGTGGACAAAGGAAAAAGGCAAGTGTTTCTAGGTCCTACACTTCACACTAAAAATACAATTTCAGTCAGAAAGATGGCCTAGGGGGTCGCTAGAATTTGTTAACTTCTAAAGGGGTCGCGTATTCAAAAAGATTGAAAGACACTGTTCTAAACCACGCAACAGATTTTGATGAGGTTTTCACCATCGTTTAGAGAATTTATTCCGGAAAGTTAATGTGTATAATACGTTAATATTAAAGTTACATATAACTATGAAATCTTGATGTTTTGTCAAGTCGTTAAAAACCTTGCGATGCAGGACCGAGCGGTAGTATAGGATAAACTGGGATTTAGATAATTTCCTATCGATTTCGATTAAAGTTGGATTGGTATTGTTCTAGGCCCAGTGGTTTTGGCCTCGCTTTTCATGTACAAGGCTGTAGATTCAAATCCAGGCAAATACCAATAAGCATAAGCATAATCAGCCTAATGTTCCCACTGCTGGGACACAGGCCTCCTCTCTGCAAGAGGGAGTGGAGTGGGTCTGTAAAATATAGACATTCTGTAAAATATCTAGATGTTGACATTCTATTGGGTAAGCTCGCATAATCAGCCTATAATGTTCCCACTGCTGGGACACAGGCCTTCTCTCTTCAAGAGGGAGTGGGCTGTAATCCACCACGCGGGCCCAGTGCGGGTTGGTAGATGTCACATGTCTTCAAATTTTTGGTTCTAGGACATGCCGGTTTCCTCACGATACCAATATTCCTAGGGAAATTATATAAATCCTGGCTTAAGCCATATTGTTTGACAAATGTACTGGAAACTGAACATCACAAGACCCATTTTTGATTACTTATATCATTTTTTAATTGTACTGAAACATAATTGAACATCTCTCGTAAAAGATCTTGAAAATGTATTGTATTCTATATTTTCATTAAAATACATTAAGCGATAAACAGTTTTAAGTTTGTAAATAAATAAACAAAATAAGATAATATTATGTCACGTAAAATAGTAATTATGATATAATTAAAACAATCAATTTTACTTTAGTTTTAATTAAAAACAAACATTTTTCATGAATGAATCTATTTATTATTTTTGTTTTAATACAAGAATCATTTTTCATTTACAACCGAGCCTCTCTGTAGTGCACACTGCCGCATTATTTGTATTTATTTAAATAAAAATGTGTATTTAGTTTTAACATTCCTTTAAAATTTTAAATACTTGATTTGTATAGAATCAAAATTATTTTAAATGTCTCGACTGTTTTTTTTTTTTAAATATATTGTAAATACTCTTTATTTCATTTTTAATACTTATAAATTATATTTTTAAATATTAGACTAAAAAATTATATAAAACATTTAAAAATATAAAAAATAGTAGCCCACCGGTATCGGGAACAGGGTCCAAGCTACCGGCGGTCAGGGCTCCAGAGAGAGGAACCTCCTAACGATGCGAGCCGTGTCCAGGAGTACAGCTTTCTGAATCAAGCCCTTAATCCAGCTGCCCAACGAGAGCCTCCTTAGGTGTTGGTCGAGGCTCTTGGCAATTAAGCCATTGGCTGATACGACTATCGGCACAATGATCGCAGAGTCCACATCCCACATGTCGACAACCTCGTGAGCCAAGTCAAGATACTTGATTTGTTTATCTTTCTCGGCCTTCACGAGGTTCCCGTCATGCGGGACTGTTATGTCAATGATCATTGCGCGCCGCTCTGTTCGATCCACCACCACTATATCAGGCTTATTGGCAACAATAGTCCTGTCAGTGATGATGGATCGATCCCAGTACAATGTGATATTTCCATTTTCGAGAACTGGGTCGGGCACGTACCTGTAGTACGGCACTTCCGATTCCACTAGGCTGTATTTCAGAGCAAGTTGCTGATGGATAATCCTGGCTACAAGGTTGTGTCTATGCAAGTACTCTCCGTTAGCTAGATGAGAACATCCGGAGATAATGTGACGGAAAATACTTATTGTTATGATTTTTTTTTTAAAGTCTGCCGATTGGTTTTCGAATAAAACGTCGAGGCGAAATGTTTTTGTGTACCTACACCTCTGCCTGTACCTTCTGGGAATACAGGTGTTTTGTTATGTTATGTAAACTTATTATAATTACATTTTTTAAACTTCACAATGTCTTTGAATTATTTTTCTTAACAACAAAATATACATTTCAAGCCCAGTGCTTTTTTTGCAAGCATCATAATATTTGAAAATAGTCGGAGAAATTAATTGTTGAGCAAAATTACTCACTACGTCAATAAAATCAAAAGTCATTTATTCAAACTAGGCTGAGAATCAGCACTTTTCGAACGTCAAAATTACATAAGACAGTCCCCCAAAACGCCCGCCCTTCACCACTTCCTAGTGCTTTAGCTGGGAAGAAGAAGTGGCGCAACAAACTGCCCAGCAGCATAAACGTCGTGTTATAGCGATTTCGTACAACTGACAAAGAATTACAGTTCTGATTTGAATAAACGGACAAATTAGAGGTGGTCTAACAATTAAATACACGAACACGCAAGCTCGAGCATGGTCGAGAATCAAGTTGGACGCTCAACGTGTATTTAATTTTGCAATGTATGGAATTGTCTTAAGATTAATTTTTCAGTAGTCTCAGAAAATGCTCTGCTCTGTTCTGCTCTTGGTGTGCGCAGACGCAGAGTTTATACTTGCGGCTGTCTTCTTCTAATTCAAAGAGAAAGAGAGGGAACGGTCCCTCTCTATATTTACGATTTCTTTTTCCTTTGAAAATGCTCCTGTAAAATCCCAAAAATGATGCTTGGCTATGTGTTATAAGCCCGTGATCCCTCGATATACTTTTATTCCATTTGAAATAAGACATTTAAACTAACCTTTTTACAGTCCGTTCAACCGATTTTGACTTCTATACCGTAGGTATAAGGATGGCATTAAAAGCAAAAAAGGTTACACAATACCAACTGTCTACTGCAGCTGCTATTTGTCATACCAACAACGCAATTGAAGTCAAAATCGGTTGAACGGACTGTAAAAAAGGTTTATTTAGATGTCTTATCTTATTTTAAATGGAGTATAGGTAGTATCAATTGCATAATTAAGGAAAAAATGCAAAAAGCCAACGTCACGTGGTGTTCCCAGGCGGTCACCCATCCAAGTACTGACCACGCCCGATGTTGCTTAACTTCGGTGATCGGACGAGAACCGGTGTATTCAACGTAGTATGGACGTTGGCGATAGCAAGATTCAAATAACAGTTTCGGTAGACCCTGGGTATTACTTGGCTAATGATTTCTTAAGTTTTTAATATAAAAGTTGAAAATGTGCCTTGATGTTATTTTTTAAGCATAAATGTACGATTTTAATCTACAAACTTGTTATTTTTAGTAATAGATTGTATTATACTGATTTTAAATGATTTTTATTTGTTGAAATTTCCTTTTCCTTGAATTTTTAAGAAAAAAATATCATTTGAATGTAATAACGATAAGAAAACAAACAAAAATGTAAAAAGCCAAAGGAAGCCAAGCCAAGGAAAAAATGCAAAAAGCCAACGTCACGTGGTGTTCCCAGGCGGTCACCCATCCAAGTACTGACCACGCCCGATGTTGCTTAACTTCGGTGATCGGACGAGAACCGGTGTATTCAACGTAGTATGGACGTTGGCGGCAATGTAATTCAAATAATAGTTCAGTATGAGAATAATTAGGAATTTTCATCATTGAAGTTTACTGAGAAAGTTCACCTTTGTTGTGCAAGCTGTGCTTCTATTGTTGTAGATTGTTTTTATATTTATTTATTTATTTATTTATTTTTTTATCTGTAGGTAAAATAAGCAAGAGTCATTATTTAATTTGCAAGAATAATGAGTAAGTAAGTATAATACGTAAAACAAGAAAAATATTAATATTTTGGTATCTAATCTACATGAGCTCTGAGTAACTTGAATTTTTATCCAGACAGAGACATCTAACGGGGAGTAGCGGAACTATTGAAAGGAGCTTTGTTGCCAGATGACGTTCATAGATGGCGGTATAAGCATTGCTAACAACTTATAACGACAATGAAATGGTGCCATTTCCCAACTAATCCAACTATGTTGAGGTCAGCTTCCACTCTAACCAAATACAGCTGATTACCAGTGTGTAGAGCGACATTTTTACAGAATAGACGCCATTACGTTTGCGAAAGAGGAAGTCTGAAAGTGACACCAGTGACTGAAAAGTTGTATGGAAATAGGTTGCTATGGTGTTTATATAATTATTTTATTTTTATACAGCACATGATGCGGAGGAATGAGGGAAATGTCGTCAGGAGAATTTTAATTATGATCGTGGCTATACGGGTAGGGGATGACCAAAGAAATGATGGATGGACTGTGTGACAGATGTTAAGGCTAGAAAGGGGGTGACTACTGAGATGACGACTAACAGAAAAGTATGATTACGTACTATACGACTAAATTTGGGATATGGGCAGGCGAATGATTAATGACCTTAAGCGACCACCAGACCAACGATTCGATGCAGTCTTATGTCAAAACACTGCAATCACAGATGATAAATAGTTGTTATTCATTCAGAAATGCATTATGTCGCATCATTTAATTATTTTCGTAATTCCTAATCTTTATTAGCATACATAATTATGCCAATAATTATTGACAAAAAGATTTATTTGACAAAATGACAACACAAAGATAAGTAATAGGTAGCCAAAATTTTTAATCAAATTCATTATGAAAATTGATTTTTTCAACGAAAAATAAATGTATTTATTCATAACTTTTATATTGTGTCAAATCGTTCAATAATACGAGGTTTGTTTTCCAATCATCGTTATTAAAAATTACTTAATTCTCGTGAATTTATAATTAATTTGTCAGATACAGTTAATTTCCCAATGTCATTTTTACGACATTTTACTTATATTAATTTTAATTAACATGTTTTGTTACGCTGTTCCGTTCGTTCGAGAGATTCTTTCCTAATTTCCTGATAAATATGTTGATTTGATCAATAAATTATTATTGCTAAGGTACTGACCACCCTTTCTGTCGTAAGAAACTATTTCTGACACATTTTAGAACCCGTTTTACTGTGTAGTGTCAAGCTTTGTCGTCAAATGGGGAAATATGGTTTCTCCTACCTACCAGAGGCCCTAGACAAAGTGACATTCTATCAGCGATAACGATTAAGGAAAATGTATAGGACTGACATAAGATAACGCAAAGCTTATGTCAATCCTGTTGAAAGTCGTTGTAGAAATACGAAACGCTTTCGAAGCGATTGTCACTTGTCCCACTGTCACTGCATAATCAACCTATAATATTCCCACTGCTGGGACCTTTGTCATACATTCAGACATGCCATTGACACGTTTGTAAATAGTAGACTTGGCCCCCAGGGCTCATGTTGCAGGATAGGCCATGCTGTCCGAGTCAGTCGACTCCTTCACCGCATTGACAGCGATGTGGAGCACCGTAGAGCGCCCAAGTATACTTGTTTACTGCAAGCTGGAATGTGGTGTCACCCAGCGTAGTGCCGCTGACTGGGTGACACCACTCAAGCGGTTTTAACTTCCTTGGAAATCATCCCCTATTTATATATTTATAGGAGCTCGTGGCTAAGTAATAACAGCCACACTGGTGGATCCATCAGGTTAAGCTACGCTTGCCAGGGTTGGTCCGTAGATGGGTGACCATCTTTACATATCGAGACTCCTCCGCGCCTCGGAGAGCACGTTAAGCCGTTGGTCCCGGCTGTCATTCGTAGATCTTTGAAAGTCGTTATGGGTCTTCAGAAGCCCGAAAGTCTGACATGGTTGTCTTACCAAGGGGTATCGTATTACCCAGTTACTGGGTTGTGGAGGTCAGTTAGGCAGTCGCTCCATGTAAAACCTCCATGTCTAACCGGATGCAGCTGAATACCAGTAGTATTCAGCTGCATCCGGTTAGACTGGAAGCCGACCCCAACATAGTTGGGAAAAGGTAGGCAGATTGATTGAAAGTTTCCAAGGAGGTTCGCCATTTTTGCCGATGGGAACCCATCGGCCGCCTGTCTTGTATAACTTGAAAGAAAAGATCAAACCAATACGTTTTTATCACCAAAAAAAAAATATTTCACAAAACCCGACTGTGTCATCAAGAAGCGAAACTATGCGTTTGCGCAAGCACACTCCAATTCTTCCAAAGTTTTATGTAAATCATTGAGATAAAGATGTTCCTATACGCTGTAGTATTAAGTACTACATTAATATTTTAAAATGGACGGAGTACATTTGTGTAAAGTTGAGTAGAAAAGTGTAATGAGAAATATTTATTTTTCGTTTTTTGTACTTTAGATATTTCGTCACGATAAGTTTGGAGATAATGTTATGTTATTATGGTGGAACATTTAATAAGTTTTATTTCAAAAGAGTAAAAAGTTGGTAATTATTTATTTTAAAAGTGAAACTGAACCACCTGTGACCCATTTTCAAAATAGAACGAACAAGTAATCAAAATGAAAAACAGATAAAATCGATCCTATATTTTTATCTTATATCTATTTTAGCTTTGAATTTTAATCTTAAATCAATTTTTGATACTTAAAAAAAACCTTCAGTCGAATTGAGAGCTATCCTTTTTGAAGTCAGTTAAAAATAGTTCTCTACATGTTGACACAACAACACACTGTGAGGTCAATTCTCGAAATATAAAAATCAAAATCAAAAGTCATTTCTTCAAACTAGGCTGAGAATCAGTCACTTTTCGAACGTGAAAATTACATAAGACAGTCCCCCAAAACGGCCATCCTTCACCACTTCCTAGTGCTTTAGCTGGGAAGAAGAAGTGGCGCAACAAACTCCCCAGCAGCACAGTCGTCTGTTCAGTTATATAATAATTCATAACGCTTGTGTACCCATCAGTACATTCCTTTGCAAAGGTCACGTTTAAAAATATGCGTTCAATATTAATAAATAAACTCTCAGACTCAAACTACAAGAGCAAATATTGCTACAGAGACTTCACTTCATTTGTCATTATTCTGTGGCAATTAAACTGATGGCCCACCTGGGGGCCTAAAACAGCCACATTAGCAATTCCTCTAAAAGCAATTCATTTCCTGAATTTCCAGTAGTCATTAGCAATTCCTCTAATTTGACACAAAAGCAATTCATAATGTGTGGACCATTTTACGAATCTCCATAGAAAACTGTCAAACAGATGAATTATTTCGTAGAATCGTACGCAGATCATATTATGAATGGTCAGTTTGTGAAATTTTACGATGATACATAATATTTTCCTATTATTAATAATATTTAAATAATATTTGCCAAAGTGACTGGTTTAAACCCCCTGGTGGTAAGTGGGCACTGCTACCTATGGACATCTGTAATAGCAGAAGCATTGCAGATACGCCACCATCCCATAGACAAAGCTGATTTATCAGAGGGCCTAGACAAGTGACAATCGCTTCCAAAGCCTTTCGTATTTCTACAACGACTTTCAACAGGATTGACATAAGCTTTTCGATAACTTATGTCAGTCCTATACATTTTTGCCTTTTCCATCATCGTTATCGCTGATAGAACGTCACTTTGTCTAAGGCCTCTGATGTGCCTGTGATTACACTGGCATCCAACTGAACGGAACACTGGCATCCAACTGTTTGGCGGCGGGAATTGGTATGGGCGTGACATATAATTTCCAAAAGACTTTTCATAAGAAAATCTATCGGCTAAGTTGTTAATAGTTCAAGCACACATAGCCGTAAGTAAGTATAAGTCACTGAGCACGAAGACCCCTTGGCGGCTCCTGCTAGAGACGGCATTGTCAACACTTTCCATACCACCATACGAAAACTGCCTTTTGGAAGGGGCAACTAAAACCAATTCCATTTTTTTTGTTTTTGACGTTCAGAAGTGCCTTTTATGTGCCTAATTGAAATATTATTTGACTTTGATAACGCCATTTTATAAACTTCGGTCTCTGTAGAACTATCTATGCTTGTACCTAAAAGACTAAACAACAATAGCGTCATTTTTTAAGCAGAGGTTGGCTTCAACAATGATAAATTATCTACAATGTATCTCTGTGATGGGTTCCCTGTTAATAATAGGTCACAATGACATCGTCTTTGCCTGAAGGTGTTGTGAAAGTTAACTAAGATGTCAACTGGATAAGCAGAACTGTTTTAAAAACTATGTTTGACAAACGGATTGATTTCGGGAGATTACCTCTGGAAATTCGAACGGTGTCATCATCTGCCGAGCCTTTTCCCAATGGGATAATCCTAGTGATTGTAATACTATCTTGAATTCATGCAAGCCTAGTACTTTTTGTTTGGTTTTGATTGAAGTTTAATGAAAACAATAATTTTAATATTGAATAATTAATTTTAATTTTTTAATTTTTAATATTGGGTGACTTATGTAATTGGCGTTTTTTTCTCACTAATAGAGAACCTCGTCACTTCTATGATTAAAAATATTAATCAATTGCTTGGTATTATATCGAATAATGACCATCATAGACAACTACCAATAGTAAAAAAACCTAATTACTTATAGTTTTCTAAACATAAAAAATACCTTAAAAATTACTCCTCATTTTGTTAGCAGAAATGACCACTATTTTTTCTTAACTTAGCCAAAACTTATTTTTGTCGCTTAATCTAAGTGGCATACGTTATATTAGTTTTTAAACATTAGTACATAAAAGTTTTAAAACAGTAGTGCTCATGGTTGTTATATAAATTTAGAAAACGTTAGTATGAAAAATGCAACTTCTTTTTAAAATTCCCCATACAAAACACCAATTTCATAGGTGGGGACCTAATATTTAAAAACTTAGAGTGCTGACTGTACTTTTAACCTACTAACAATCGGGGGCGACTGGGGCCATCTAATATTCAAAGGGGCGAGTGGGTACACTTAGGTAATTAGGGGCAAGATCCAAGGGGCGAGCGGGGCCTACACCACTATATCATTATCACTGACAAAATAAAATCAAAACTATTGAAAACAATGGAAAATGTTATATTTGACTTGTGCGTTCATTGATTTTTCAGTTAGGTACTAGTTTTCCGTTTTTTTTCCGTCATGTATTTCTCAGTAGCCGCCCGGAGTCTGGATTTGTGCCCGGTTGATGGCAATAGGCTCGCCCCCTGTTACATGGGACTTAAACATAACTGGCAAAATGTGGTTGTACTATAAGTACACCTCTGCCTAACCCATCCGGGATAGGCGTGATGTTATTTTATGTAAAATACAATGAATAACAACTACACAATAGACATTGACCCAATGTTAAAACATGTGACATGTCGTAACTTAGCAGTCAATAATAATAATTGTTATAAGTAATTGGTTTAATTACATTAATTATGATTATTAACCATTCAATCGTCTTGTAGTTGAGTGGGGCCATAAGATTAGCGGGTCCCAATCAGGCCTGTGGCGGCATCTACATCGCCACATGCGAACTAAGAATCAAAGACGTCACAAATTCTGCATCGCGCAAACAGAGTTTATCGCGCGATCGACATATAATGGGTATAAAAGGACGCTTAACGAAGCCGAATGTTACTTATTATTCCCGTCATTGTGGTCATTTTTTGTTCTGGACCATGTCTGGGAACCTTCTGGTTACGCAGATATTGAAAGTCAAAGTACCAACCTATTTAAAACGTTATTTTAAAGAAAGCAAGTTTTAAATGTTATAACTTATAACTTAACTAGCTTCCGCCCGCAGCTTCGCCCGCGTGGTATGTCGACAAAAAGTAGCCTTTGTCCTTCCCCGGGATGCCATCTATCTCCTTACCAAATTTTATCTAAATCCGTTAAGTGGTTTAGGCATCAAAAGGTAACATACAGACAGACAGACAGAGTTACTTTCGAATTTATAATATTAGTATGGATTCTAAGTCTGCAATACCAGAGGCATGTAGGTGCGATTCCTTCTCTTCTCTGTTTGAGAAGAGAACTTTTTCCTGAAGAAAGAAAGGAACTGATAGAAACGGTCTGCATATTAAATAATGTTCAGTTGGGACACAGGACATGCAACCCTCCTCTGTCAGAGGGAGTGGGCTATAAATCCACCACGCGGGCCCATCGCGGGTTGGTAGATGTCACATGTCTTCGAATTTTTGGTTCTAGGACATGCCGGTTTCCTCACGATGTTTTCCATCACCGTTTTGATCCAACTATGCTTCAACCAACTTTTCCCAACTATGTTGGAGTCGGCTTCCAGTCTAACCAGATGCAGCTGAATGGAGCGACTGCCTATCTGACCTCCACAAACCAGTAACTGGGTAATATGATACCTCTTGGTAAGACTGGTTGTCAGACTTTCGGGCTTCTGACGACCCGTGACGACTGTCAAAGATCCACGAATGACAGCCAACCAACTGAGACCAACTGCGAGGCATGGAGGAGTCTCGGTATGTAAAGATGGCCACCCATCCATGGAACAACTCCGGCAAGCGTAGCTTAACCTGATGGATCGACCCGTGCGGCTGTTATTACTTAGCCACGAGCTGAGAGCAGTGGTCATGAATTAATTTACAAAAAGTAAAGCGCCCGTCTGGGTTTGAACCTACGACGCACAAATCGTAAGTCGCGGCCGTTGCCACTGGGCCACCACTGCTGTCAAAAATTCAGTCCCTAACTAAGTTAATAGAGGATGAAAGTTTGTATGAATGATAATCGTCATTTTTAACGATTGAAAATTCCATCGGGCACAAACCCGCTGTTTTAAAAACCCCAACACAAAGTGAACTATCTTTTATTGACAATAGTCATTCATTATATTTTTTCTCTATATATTTAATTAGAATCATGTGTCCAGTTTACCTATTGCTGTAAGAGATGATTATATAATTGTTTCAGGATACAAAGTGAATGATAGCAGAGGCAAAAACTGTTTGAAATACGGAAATGAATTTGAACTCGTGGCTAAGTAATAACAGCCGCACGAGTCGAACAATCAGGGTCTTGCCGCGGTCGGTCCGTGGATGGGTGACCATCTTTAGAGATCCCTCCGTGCCTCGGAATATACGTTAAGCCGTTGGTCCCGGCTGTCATTCGTGGATCTTTGACAGTCGTTACGGTAAGAGGCCCGAAAGTCTGACAACCAGTCTTACCAAGGGTTATCGTGTTACCCAGTGACTGGGTTGTGGAGGTCAGATAGGTAGTCGCTCCATGTAAAATACTGGTATTCAGCTGCATCCTGTTAAACTGGAAGCCGACCCCAACTTTTGGGAAAAGGCTAGGCAGATGATGTTAATAGAGGTTCAGATTTGAAGAACACTTTTTACCCGACTGCCCGACAGCGATAAGTTATGTTTTTTTATGTCCGTTTTTTTAAGTTATTCTCCGTAACAAGAGTCAAAATTATCGATAAATAAAAACTACTTTGATATGTAGGTTTTATTGAAGAATAATTTTGACTCTGCGGTTAACTATATTCCGACCGCCGATAGGCGTTCCTGTCACCTCTCAGTTGAATACAAAATAACCTAGGTTTGATTCCCGGGTCGAGCAAAGTGTTATTGGGGCTTTCCATTGGCATTTATCAGTAGCAGCCCGGAGTCTGGATTTGTGCTCGGTTGATGGCAATAGGCTCGCCCCCTATTACATGGGACTTAAACATAACTGGCGAAATGTGGGGGGGGGGGGGTGTGTGCTATAGGTACAGTACACCTCTGCCTAACCCGTCGGGAAATACAGGCGTCATGTTATGTTACGTTAAACTCCAGGAAACAATGATGACGATTCTCTGTTACATAATTCAACACCAGTGCAAGTAAGGACTTTCCTGCTAAAGTGACGTCAACATCTCGATACAGATGGCCCATTTCGCCGTCCTGTTCACAGGCTCGTTAGCTCAGTGGTTAGAGCGCCCGTTTAATGGAATAATAGTGGTGGTCGGGGGTTCAAATCCCTCACGAGCTGTTGAAGACATTTTTTTACCGACTTCTTCAAAAAGGAGGAGGTGCTTAATTCGTTAGTATGTTTTTTTTTTCGTGGTTAGTCGTTGACAAACCGCGAAAATTGAAAAGTAAAGATACCGACTTCCGAAAGTAAAGTAATTTTTCACTTTTTTGTATTTTTTTTTTAAGTCGGTAGTTTGTTTTTGTAATTGTATTTTTTACTTTTTACCTTGGTTTGAATTTTTCTGAAGTAGGTACTTATTTCGTTGGAGAAGGATATATTTTGGTTCATGATTGTATTATTGGAATTAGTATTTAAAATGCAACCAGCAATCCAATTAAGTAACACACTTTCTTTAAAAATCCAAAGGATTAAAAAAAAAAATCCTAGTAATGGCTTCTTATGTTTTAAAAATTCTTCTCCTCGACAACGTAAATAACTGTTGTTGAACTGTCAAAATGAAACAGAAGTTACGAAAATAAGTTACGCAATTAGATAGCTGACCTCCACAACCCAGTAACTGGGTAACACAATACCCCTTGGTAAGACTGGTTGTTAGACTTTTGGACTTCTGACGACCCTTAACGACTGTCAAAGATCCACGAATGACAGCCGGGACCAACAGCATAACGTGCTTTATGAGGCACGGAGGGTTCTCAATATGTAAAGATGGTCATCCATCCACGGACCGACCGCGGCAAGCCCGTCGACCCGTGACGCTGTTAAGCGGAACAGTCAAAAAAACTATTCGTCCTCAAACACGTGTAAAAAGTAATGCATCTTTTTAAATAAAGGTCAGAAGTTCCAACTTTTGACCTTGAACCTTTGGTAATAAGACTTGACTTAGGCACAATTTAAATTTTATTTCTCGGATGGAATAAAAATGAAATGAATTAAAATACTGCCAAATTAAAATGGTAGGTAGTCCCTCTAGTCCCTGGAAGGTACCGTACCTTCTAGGGACTAGAGGGACTACCATTTTAGCATTTTAATTCTCGGAGGGACCACGGGTAAAAAAAATACCCATGGTACCTTCCCGGGACGACGGGAAAGGGCCACGGGTAAGGAACGATTAAAATTGCCATCTCACCTCCACTACACAAATTGGGATTTACAGTTGTAATGGCAATCATGTCATTTGGTTTGAATAGGTTTTCATTTTTATTATCTAACTCATCTTTTGTATAGATTCTTTTCCATTTTGTGAATGTGAGAACGATGTAGGCTTAGTGGACTGTAGATTTTTTTTTTGAACATTTTCTATTTTGTTAAGTATTTACCTGGTACTTGTTGAAAGGCCTACACTGTCCTCCCATACCTAATAAAACTGTAATTCGAAAATATTGTAACAGCCAATTATTTTTAAAAGAGTAACCGTGGAGTTTCTTGCCGGCTCTTCTCCATAGGAAACGACCAATTGGAACCGTGCACCGAGCTTCTGACGTTTCATATGTGCCCATGTAGGTTTATGTGAAATAAAATATTTTGATTTTGATTTTTTTTGGGAAAATCAGTAGGCACATTTTTTTTTTCTTACTAAGATGATCACATGATTCATTCAGTATAATTTCCTAAGTATATAGTTTAATACCCATCATTACAAAGGTGTGAAATAATAAGAACTCCAAAAAACATTAGGACCCATTGTATGTATATTTTTCGGCATTTCTGACTACGTTTAAAGTGTGTTTTCCTAAATACTCGAATTCACCTGTTATACTAGGTTTTTTGTGCTGTTACCAAATATGTAAACAAAGGTTTTGAAGTAATCTTGGGGCTTAAACAGCCACTTTGGCAGAATCATAATAGGAAAATATTATGAATCATCGTAAAATGTCACAAACTCACAATTCATACTATGATCTGCGTGTGATTTATATTACGAAATAATTCATCTGTTTGACGGTTTTCTATGGAGATTCGTAAAATGGTCCACACATTATGAATTGCTTTTGTGTCAAATTAGAGGAATTGCAAATGACAGCTGGAAATTCAGGAAATGAACTGCTTTTAGAGGAATTGTGGCCGTTTTAGAACCTCTTGTCTTGATTGATTGCATAGAAATGTTATGTAGGAAATTAAGAATAAGTGGAGCTCTTGTTGTCGAGTTGACATAGTGGTTACAAGCGCTACAGCTAAGCATGATGTCTTGGGTTCAATTCCCAGGTCAGGCACAGAGTTATTGGGCTTTTCCATCAGGAATTTCTCAGTAGTAGTTCGGAGTCTTTATTTGTGCCCTGTTGATGGCAATAGGCTCGCTGAATGCCCGTTTAATCATCTCGTTGAATCGTCACCTTGTTTAGTTTATTTGCCAATCTTTTAAAACCGCACTATAACAACGGTTTTTTCTCGAATACCCTCCATCCCACACAGATATAATGTAGGTACTTGATGACAAAGAACTGACTCATTTTCTACTCTGCTAGCTCATAAACGAACATAAATCTGTGTAATAAAACAGTTAAAACTGTTAATTGTTTTAACAAAGACATGAGGTGTCAATGACATTTTGTGTCTGTTTTCTGACTCCAGGGTCATTGTAATGATTTTCCCATAGGTTTAAAGACAATGAATTTAATTTTTTTTTAAATTCACAAAGAAAATTATGATAAACAAACACATTTCAGATTAACCTACATTTCATTAAGACTTACAGTTCGATTCAAACTTAATGGCGGCTCGGAACATGAGGCGAGTCGCTGCGCAGTAACAATTTCATGTGTCAGCGGGGGTGAGTGAGTGGGGTACTGCGCAGCAAGTAGCTAACTTCCAAGCCGCCATTAAGGGCCAATCACAAATTGCTTAGCATGATCCTCTGTTATGCCGAAAATACTGCAGCATTAATTTTGAAATAAATATATGTTAAAGTTGAGGATTGATGCTAGGTCTTCTGTGAGGCGAAAACACGATTAAGTACATAAAAATTTCTCTATAGAAAAAAAATCCATAGTTACCTCTAAAACGAACTATAAACTGCTGGTATTCATAAAATACTTCAAATTAGACAATGAAACTTGCATAATAACTGAACTAACTATAAAGCAGGTCTTATGTTTTTTTTTTTAAACTACCATTATTTTCACCGTAAAAAACAAATACCCGTGACCTTCTACTCAGCCCTGCTTCAATAGACGCTCTATGGAGTCATTATTGATGAGCCTCTGACTCGGCTTCACATGCAGTCGAGAAATATCTCTCAGGCATGCCGGTTTCCTCACGATGTTTTCCTTCACCGTTTTTGGAGCAAGTGATAATAATACAATACGCACATGAATCCGAAAAGTTAGAGATGCGTGGCTTGGGTTCGAACTCGAGACCTAAGAGGCTGGGAAGTGGGAATTAATCATCAAATGACTTTCCCCGCTCTAGCCGAAGCGGGAGGTCGTGTCAGACTTTTTCTGACTAAAACCCACCCGTGTTCCTTCAGTTGCCTGTGTCCAAGGGCCCCGGTATCCCTTTCGGACTTTCCCGCAACCCTGGAAGGAGGTCCTGACATCCTAGGTCGGCCTGGGCCTGTGGTGATGGTGAATCTGGGATGGTATTTCAGTTAGGTTTAATGCTCGGTTAATGGCAATAGGCTATAAGGCCCCTTATTACATGGTCTGGTATGAGAAATAACTGGCAAAAATGAGTGTATAGAATCATTTTTTTCTAACTAAACAGACAGCTGTGCTGCTGGACAGTTTGTTGCGCCACTTCTTCTTCCCAGCTAAAGCACTAGGAAGTGGTGAAGGGTGGGCGTTTTGGGGGACTGTCTTATGTAATTTTGACGTCCGAAAAGAGCTGATTCTCAGCCTAGTTTGAATCCTGCCAGGGTTGCGGGAAAGTCCGAAAGGGATACCGGGACCCTCGGCAACAGGCAACTGAAGGAACACGGGTGGGTTTTAGTCAGTAAAAGTCTGACACGCCGTCCCGCTCCACCCAGAGCGGGAGAAGTTATTTGATGATTTCCCACTATGTCTATATAACGTAAAGCACGCAAAACATTGTGTTTATAGGTGCATGCAACAGTTCAGGGTTCGTGGGGGTATTTAAAATTAAAATACAACATAAAAAATTGCTTTCTTTAGACTCTTACATACTGGCGCGAATCGCCACGCGACGCGAATTTTGACAAAACAATTTTTGAGAAAACTTCACGGCGAATAATACGGCGGCGTCGCGTCCCGCGACGATTCGCCCCAGTATGCAAAAGTTGGAACTTTGTCCTTCAATATCTCCGTAACCAGAAGGAGAAATCACTTGATATGCTTTTGTCTACCTATTCCAGATTACCATCGTGATGTTATGTGGTAATCTTACCACGGTAGCTTAAAACTAAGTCACGTGTAAGATGACCACGTTTTTGACATTTAACTAATAGCTTATGTATACAGGATGTGGTTAAAAAGCCCGGTATTATAATTTTAATATCCCTTAGATGGCATTCCTATAATACCTATCGATTATGAATGATAGATCGTTTAATAATTGTTTTTAAATCGACTATTCTTCTTTTTGTGTAGTTCGAAACAAATGTCAAAGTCAAAGTCAAATAATTTATTTCAAAGAGGCACATAAACGGCACTTTTCAACGTCAAAAACAAAGAAATAGAACTGATTCTAGTTGCCCCTTCCAAAAGGTAGTTTTCGTATGGAGAAGAATGGGCAAGAAACTCCACCGTTACTCTATTAAAAATGTTTTACAATATTTTGTGTACATGAATTATATTATTATATGTGTGATGTGTGAGATGGGTCTAATCCATTGCTTCCAAAGTTCGAAAAAAAAAACTGCTCCAACATAAATTATGAAGCAATGGATTAGACATTTGTTTCGAACCGATTCCATTTCTGTTTCATCGTGTATTACAGTGATTTTCAATCTTTTTGAATACGCGACCCCTTTAGAAGTTAACAAATTCAAGCGACCCCCTAGGCCCTAGGGTCATCCTTCTAACTGAAATTGTATTTTTAGTGTGAAATGTAGGACCTAGAAACACTTGCCTTTTTCTTTTGTCCAGGACCCCCTGAGTAAGGCTTCGCGAACCCCAAGGGGTCGCGACCCACAGGTTGAAAAACACTGGTGTATTAGATTGCTGGTGTCAGAGTTTTACCGCCTGGACACGGGACATTTGCTGCAGCGAATATTCGCGAATAGCCGCCCATGGGCCTCTGACTTGGCTTTACATGCCGTCGAGAAATTATCTCTTTGGCATGTCGGTTTCCTCACGATCATTTCCTTCACCGTTTTTGAAGCAAGTGATAATTCTACAATACGCACATGAATCCGAAAAGTCAGAGGTGCGTGGCTTGGGTTGGAACTGGAGACCTATGACTTGGCAGTCTGACAGTCACACCACTAGGCTACTGCTCATAAAATTAAATACTAGAATAATTCAAAAAGATACAATAATGGTTTCACGCAAGGGTCGATCGCAGGTAAAAAAAAATGGCGTGCGTGTGCGACCAGATGTATGAACGTAAACGAAGTAAAAGGAGTATGTAAGGATCGTAGCAGGCGTTCTGTAGATTCTGCCTACCCCCATGGGAAGAAGGTATGAGTTTATGTGTATTGTTCACTAAAATAAATAATACTTGCGAATGAAAATTCATTTCTATTCGCAACACCCTGTATACAGCTGCTGGACTCTACATCTTCATAAGATTTGTGTTAAAACGCTCGTTTTTTAAACTCTATTAAGAAAGATATATATTATAATATCGAAACGCTTCCCTATTATCTAACAATATCTAGAAAGAATGTCGCGGGTAAACTGAAAATATAGACATTCTGTAAAATATCTAGATGTTGACATTCTTTTGGGTAGGCTCGCATAATCAGCCTATAATGTTCCCACTGCTGGGACACAGGCCTCCTCTCTGTGAGAGGGAGTGGGCCGTAATCCACCACGCGGGCCCAGTGCGGGTTGGTAGATGTCACATGTCTTCGACATGCCGGTTCCCTCACGATGTTTTCCTTCACCGTTTTGAGAGCAGTGGTGATGAAATTATTGACACAAAGTAAAGCGCCTGTCTGGGTTCGAACCTACGACCTACAACTCGTAAGTCACGGCCGTTACCACTGGAGCTGTTATATCTTTGGGGATATAATGGTGTAAATAATGCCCAAGAATTGCAGTATTACAATTTTATTTGACGACGATGAAATTTTACATTGCTTTTCGATCGGGTATTGGCGGGAAAGTGTCACAGATAATTTATAATTTTTTACATAAGTCACTATGACATTGAAAGTAAAGACAATGTTGCCATTATAATAAAAACATAAAATGTTGCTACTTTGGAAGGCTTTATCAAGCCTGAACAGGACCATCACTGCTCTCTCTGGGTAGGCTCACGTTTGAATCTCATCTGGACCCTATTTAAGTAACTGACAATTCGATTGATCTAATCGCTAAACGGGTTTGCTGAGACGGTTCTTGTTGTATTTACTTATATTACTTATTTTTTTATTCTTTTTTTTTTACTAGCTTATTTATTAATAGGTACCTAATGGTTAAAATATTTATTGGGTATGTTGAAACTGTTTGTACTTCCCGTCACTTGTCACTAAAGGTTCATTAGAAAACCAGCGTCAGACAGTACCTGTCTGGCATTAATGCTGAAATGAACCTTTTTGGCGCACACTATTGTTTTCAAAAAAAAATTATTTTGTTATTTGTATTTTGTGTTTCACGAACTGTGTCCAAATAAACGTTATTCTTTCTTTCTTTCTTTTCATGTTCTTTTCTTTATTTTTTTAACACTATGCAAGAAACTTACAAAATCGTTGGATTGTCAGATTGTCGTTTGTCACATAACATAACATCACGCCTGTAATCCCCGAAGGGTTACGCAGAGGTGTATTTATAGTACACCCACATTCCGCCAGTTATGTTTAAGTCCCATGTAATAGGGGGCGAGCCTATTGCCATCAACCGGGCATAAATCCAAACTCCCGGCAGCTACTGAGAATTCTATCGCCTGTCGGTTTAACATAGGCCCCTGATATGTGATGATGTGTTCGACGATGGTACACACTTGCCTAGAAGTAGATAACCTATTCAATCGAGACTTGAAGTATTAAAAGCAGGTAGAAAAAATAATCCTAGCTAGAGAAATGAAAGGATCCATCCATCTTTACATACCGAGACTCCTCCGTGCCTCGGAAAGCACGATAAGCCGTTGGTCCCGGCTGTCATTCGGTTCACAGTCGTTACGGGTCGTCAGAAGCCCGAAAGTCTGACAACCAGTCTTACCAAGGGGTATCGTATTATCTAGTTACTGGGTTGTGGAGGTCAGATAGGCAGTCGCTCCATGTAAAATACTGGTATTCAGCTGCATCCGGTTAGACTGGAAGCCGACCCCAATATAGTTAGGAAAAGGCTAAGCAGTTTTTTTTGTGAAATGAAAGGATATCCATGTCAGAAAATATTTCTAGTGTCAAGGTAATGAGCATACCTATATCTTTTAAATATAATGGCGTTTAAATATCATATCTTTTAAACGATCTCTGTCAGGTCTGCTCAAAAAAATTCAGAGGTCATGTTCTCATTTACTCAATTTTATTTTATTTTATTTGTTAGGGAAAACAAACAATTATACATTAAGAATCACCAAAAAAAAAATAGGATACAGAAATGATACAAATGTTAAATCAACTACGTTCTCCACAGATACACAATGAGACATTTAACAAGCTATGTAAACAATAAAAAAGAGGAATATGAATCAATATCTTCTTATACATTAACATTTTTTCAAAAAGCAGGCCTTTAACAAAAAAATTGTCCAGTAGATTCGGAACTAATTGGCTGTGACAGACGGACAGACAGACAGACACACGGTTGATCCTATACGGGTTCTGTTTTTCATTCGGACGTACGGAACCCTAAAAAGGGAGGGTCCGCATCGCTGTCAACAGGAAAAGGGTTCCTAAAGGCTGGCAGCATTGCCATTTATGGTAATGCAGATTCTTTGGCCAAATGAAATGAAATGAAATGAAATGAAATTGTTTATTCTGTAAATAGGATATCGCAATCACTTTTACACGTCATATTATTAAAAAAATAAAATAAGCTAGATGAGGTCGGCGTTTCCTATCTGACTACTCTGAGAAGAAAGGCCGAAACAAACTCAGAGGTCGCAGTCTCTTTTAAGGTCCAGACATAATCTTGGTCAAGCCATATGAGGACCATGTAGATTAATGTCTGAAATGGTCTTTTGAGGAAAGAACCACACAGATTTGAGTGGACCTGTCCAGTCAGTGCAAGCATTTGTCAGTAACCGAGGAGCTCAACAAAACAATAGACCAGCCGTCTCTTCCCGTGACCAGAAGGTGCCCGGACACTTGACGATGTTTTGAAAAACCATAAAGACAAAGACATTTATTCGTAGGTTAAGGTATGTACAAAGGTGGATAATAGGGTTATGTTCCAAACACATCCGCCGCTAAAACTGGCATAGGAATTTATAATAGGTAGGTATTTAATCTAACTTATATAATTATGTATTGCTTTCATTCTCTTATACAATAAAAGCTAAGTTTAGATATAAATATAGAGAAAAGAAAAAAAAAAACCATTTATTCAGTACAGACTGAAAGGCACACAATATACATAATAACAATAATAAACAATAATACACATAATATACATGTAATAATATAATATTCGTAATATACACAATATACATTTATAGGTACCATTTTTGTTAAGGTCAGTGATGCAGATTTTACCAATAATACCATAGACATTAGTCAAAGTGTCTGAAATCAAACACTACATACAACATATGAATATCCGTATAAGGAAAAAATATCCATAACAATGAATCATTCCTTTTGGGAATTACCAAACTATTTGGTTCAAGATAAATGTTTGAGAAGCCTATTATTTTAAATGGGTTTTTAGCTAAGGAGGCGAAAACCGCAGGATGTAACTTGTATGGTTTGATCCGGGTAGGAGATTGGACACGGTAGTGGCGATTTTTTGTACTTGTTTATTGAATTAATACTGTTTGAATAACTCGACGATTTGCCCGAGCTGGAACGTTTTTGCGACCGCTTGTTACTTTGTATAACGTAATAAATATATAAATTTACTTTTTAGTTGTGGTACCTACCTACCCCACACAAATTCAAATACCACTACCTGCTATGTAAATAACAGTGACGGAGTCACTTTAAACATCGTCTATATAGACTAAGTGGGAAAAATACGTAATATTGAAGCTAACTCAAAAACTACGCAAGCAAAGTTAATACAATTTATATGGAACCACCTCTGAAGCATGACCTACCAAACAAAAAAAGGAATCATCACAATGGATTCATAAATGGCGGAGTATTAAAGTAACAAACACACAAACCAGACGAATTGAGAACCTCCTCCTTTTTTAAGAAGTCGGTTTAAATGTAGCAACATAGCCATCAACTACGCATTCTGTACATCAAATTTATTTTTGGTGTGAAAAATCGCTGTTTACGTTAGTGCGCAACGTAACGCACACTGACAACCAGTCTTACCAAGGGGTATCGTATTACCCAGTTACTGGGTTGTGGAGTTCAGATAGGCAGTCGCTCCATGTAAAATACTGGTATTCAGCTGCATCCGGTTCGACTGGAAGCCGACGGGAAAAGGCTAGGCAGATTGATTGGGTGCACGCAACTGTTCAGGGTTTGTGGGAGTATTTATAATTAAGTTATAATATTTAGAACTTGCTTTCTTTAAAACACGTCTGAAAAAGTTGGAGCTCATGGCTAAGTAATAACAGCCGCTCGGGTCGATCCATCAGGTTAAGCTACGCTTGCCGAGGTTGGTCCGTGGATGGGTGACCATTTTCACATATCGAGACTCCTCCGTGCCTCGGAAAGCACGTTAAGCCGTTGGTCCCGGCTGTCATTTGTGGATCTTTGGCAGTCGTTACGAGTCGTCAGAAGCACGAAACTCTGACAACTAGTCTAACCAAGGGGTATCGTATAACCCAGTTACTGGGTTGTGGAGTTCAGATAGGCTGCAGCTGAATACCAGTATTTTACATGGAGCTATCAATGTGAAATACTGGTATTCAGCTGCATCCGGTTCGACTGGAAGCCGACGCCAACATAGTTGGGAAAAGGCAGGCAGATTGATTGGGTGCACTCAACTGTTCAGGGTTTGTGGGAGTATTTATAATTAAGTTATAATATTTAGAACTTGCTTTCTTTAAAAAACGTCTGAAAAAGTTGGAACTATTGACCTTCAATATCTCCGTAACCAGAAGGTTCCCAGGTATGGTCAAGAACAAAAAAATGATCACAATGATGACCAACTTAAACAACGTTTTTTTTTTTAGAGAAACCAAGTTAGTTCTAAATGTTAGGTATAACTTTTAATACCCAACCCTGAACCGTTGCATGCACCCATAAACACAATGTTTTGCGTGCGTTACGTTGCGCACTACCGTAAAAAAAGATTTTTCACACCAAAAATAAAGATTTGTTCCCTTCACGTCGAGTCCCGCCACGTCAAGTCGCCAAGTAATTTCCCAGCAATTATTTTTGTGCAATGTTACTTAATTTGATGTACAGAATGCGTAGTTGACGGCTATGTGATGGGTCTTCTTCATTTTACAATAAATCGAGGATTGGAAGACGAACACAACAAGTGGGTCACTTATGAAATTGGCGTTTTTTTCTCACAAATAGGGAACGTCGACACTTCTATGATTTAAAATATTCATCAATTGCTTGGTATTATATCGAATAATGACCATCATAGACAACTACCAATAGTAAAAAAAACCTTATTACATATAGTTTTCTAAACATAAAAAATACCTTCAAAATGACTCCTTATTTTGTTAGCAGAAATTACCACTATTTTTTTTAACTTAGGCAAACCTTATTTTTGTCGCTTATTCTAAATGGCATACGTTATCTTAGTTTTAAAACATTAGTGCATAAAAGTTTTAAAACATTAGCGTTCATGGTTGTTATATAAATTAAGAAAATGTTAGTATGAAAAATGCAACTTCTTTAAAATTCCCCATACAAAACTGATTTCATAGGCACCTAATATTTGAGTAAAGACTGGCAGATGATGACACAATTCTAATATAGATACATATTTTATCCGCATAGGTTACATCTTCATGCTATTTAGATTTAGATCAAACAATATAGAAATATCGAAAGCATCTGACCTGGCATTTTAAATCTCAAGGTTTTCCTACACATTTATCATGTGTTTGGTAGCTACTAGCTAGTAAAACAGACAATATTTTTTAAGTTATGACTGCGATAACAGATAGTTTATTGTTTTGCATAAATTATTCTTGTTTTATATAAAGTAATGTCTTTGAAAATTAATGTGGACAAACCAAAAGAGTCTAAGGATAATCCTTACTAATATTATAAATGTGAAAGTAACTCTGTCTGTCTGTCGCGCTTTCACGCCAAAACTACTGAACCGATTTAAATGAAATTTGGTACATAGATAGTCTATAAGAGCCTGAGAAAGGACTTATGCTACTTTTTATCGACATACCACGCGTATATACACACACACGCGCAATAATACGTATAATCACGTTGTATTGGGATTATTTGGGATCGATATAACATCACTCAATCAATCTGCCTAGCCTTTTCTCAACTATATTTGGGTCGGCTTCTTATTTAACCGGATGCATCTAAATACCAGTATTTTACATGGAGCGACTGCCTATCTGACATCCACAGCCAGTAACTGGGTAATACGATACCCCTTTGTAAGACTGGTTGTCAGACTTTCGGGCTTCTGACGACTCGTAACGACTGTCAAAGAGCCAGGAATGACAGCCAGGACCAACGGCTTAAAACTTACTTTCCGAGGTACGGAGGAGTCTCGGTATGTAAAGATGTTCACCTATTTACGGACCAACCCCGGTAAGCGTAGCTTCACCTGATGGATCGACCCGTGCGGCTGTTATTACTTAGCCACGAGCTCTTCTGGACTCTCTGGCCTTCTAGTCTGAAATCGTAACCACGCAGTGAGCAAGTGTGGTGATGAATGCTCGTTCCGTCTCTAATGAGACGACGCATCGGCCCTGCAGTTACATTCCCAGACTGAAGTAGTTTTGTAACGATTTGATTAATATTTAGAAGAATGATTTAATCTTAATTTAGAGATCCTATCTAAACTTGATTGATAGTTAATCTAGACATCCTTTTTGATCGATAGACGGATATTAATAATGACATAATCGGTTACTATGTTTAGTAGAATAATAAAGATTTCATTGGATTTATTTACAAGGCAGAGGAGCTCGTGGCTAAGTAATAACAGTTGCACGGGTCGATCCATCAGGTTAAGCTACGCTGGCCGGGGTTGGTCCGTGGATGGGTGACCATCTTTACCAATCGAGACTCCTCCGTGCCTCGGAAAGCGCGTTAAGCCGTTGGTCGCGGCTATTCGTTGATCTTTTAGTGTCGTTACGGGTCGTCAGAAGCCCGAAAGTCTGACAACCGTCTTACCAAGGGGCATCGTATTACTCAGTTACTGGGTTGTGGAGGTCAGATAGCCAGTCGCTCCATGTAAAATATTGGTATTCAGCTGCATCCGGCTAGACTGGAAGCCGACCCCAATATAGTTGGGAAAAGGCTAGGCCGATGATGAGTTTAGTGAAACGACATATCACAGACAATATACTATCATTTTGTCATTCGCTAAAAATTTTTAGCAAGAAGACGTTATAAACAAGAATATTCGACATTTACCGTGATTTCGTAGTATCCCTAGGGATTTCGTGAAATCACTGGTTTCCTCACTTCCGTGCGACAGATACATAGAAATAAGTAAAATAAAATAGACGCATATATATTTAGTAACCTATTCCGCTGGACTATTCTTCAAGAGTCATAAAAACCCTGTAAGAAATCGACACGTGTTTCCGAGCGCTGGACGCAAAGTGAAGGGCTTGTTCTTTGCGTCCAGCGCTCGGTGTGGTAACACGTCGCGTTCTGGTTTGCAATTGGCCAATCGTCATCCTGAAGATGCCTCGTTGAGAGGTGAAACACGTGTCGAGTTCATACAGGGTTTTTTATGACTCTTGAAGAATAGTTAAGCGGAATAGGTTACTAAATATATCTACGTCTATTGTATTTTATAATGGATTTCCGCAAAGTTACGCTTGAATCAATTAACTATAGAAATAAGTATCCAAACGTATGCAAATCTCAGAAGTGTCTTTTCAATAACTCTACAGGTGCGGTTCGAACTCCTGACCTCAGTCACAATCGACGCCTCAGCCTATTATGGGAGGCTTCAATGAGCCTGTTTTGGCCACCTATACATCATGATACAAAGAACAAATAGCCCAAAAGGCTATTAATTTTGTGAAGTGACATTTGTTAGTCATAGGATTTTGTAAGGGCTTGTGTATATTGAAGCGTTGTGAATAAAACTCGAGTGCAAAATGTACGTCAATATCTTACATGTACTAACGGGTGTAAAAAGACACTTAACGAAACTGAGGTCCTAGACAAAGTGACATTCTATCAGCGATAACGATGATGGAAAAGGCAAAAATGTATAGAACTGACATAAGATATCGAAAAGCTTATGTCAAAGTCGTTGTAGAAATACGAAGCGCTTTCGAAGCGATTGTCACTTGTCTAGGCTCTCAGAAAGTCACTTGTTATTCCCGTCATTGCGATAATTTTTTTGTTCAGGACCATACCTTCTGGTTACGGAGATATTGAAGGTCAAAGTTTTTCAGTCATTGTTTAAAGAAAGCAATTTTTTTTATGTTATAACTTCATTTTAAATACCCCCACGAACCCTGAACCGTTGCATGCACCCATAAACACAATGTTTTGCGTGCGTTACGTTGCGCAGCAATTTTTCACACCAAAAATAAAAATCGTTTCCCAGTAATTATTTTTGTTGCAATGTTACTTAATTTGATGTACAGAATACGTAGTTGACGGCAACCTTTTTACACCCTGTATGTCTATTCTACGTATTTATTTTATTCTGGTATTTAGGTAGGGTAGGTACTTAGAGCTACCCGTGCGAAGCCGAGGCGGTCAGATAGAAAATAAAAAAATGAAATAAATGCTGTTCATTGGTAAGCGCATCACTTCAGACCGGATAGAACGATTTGTCAAACGTTTCTTTTAAAATATTCGTAATAAATAGTCCGAATCCTGGTCTTACGGAAAGAAAACATCAACCTTTAATCTTTGACAGTCGTTACGGGTAGCCAGAAGCCTTTTAGGCATAAGGAACAGGTCGGAAAGTTCACTCATCCACCATATAAAAGGGAGGATCTTCCGACCAGACGGGTGTTGTGTCTGGCGGGCGACTGCCCAACGATTGATGTCGGGGTCTCGTATATATGGCCAGTGCCAGGATTTATGTGACGTCAGGATTTTTGTGGCGATGTAGATACCGCCACAGCCTGAAAGCCTGACAAATACTCAGTAACTGGGTTGTGGACCTGAAATTGGTATTCAGCTGCATGCGGTTAGACTGAAAGCTGACCACAACAGTTAGGAAAACTCTAGGCAGACGACAATAATATATGTAGATACATCTATGAAAACACGACGGCCGGACCGACTCCAGTCGTGGGAGCCGTGGACACCGCGATAGGAGGTGGCGTTTGAGGTGATAGCAACTCTTCTTTTGTATATATATTATATTATTATTTTTTTATTGTATATTCTATTATCTATTATCTATTCATCTCTATTATTTATTTTATGTCCGTAGGTGTGTCCGTGGCATCACAGTGGGCCCTATCAGAATGTCAGCGCTGCGGTATTTGTTTACTTTTTCTCAAATATCGTAGCATTATGCTGAGGTAGGAGCCTTTTTGGCCTCGCACAGGTTTTCTTTCCCTGTTCACGATGTTATATTTTTGTATATTATTCTATTACTTGTTTTACTGAGTTTGTTAGATTTAATTATTGATTTTATTGTATTATTTCCTGTGCGTGTCCCAAATAAAATATTTTTCTTTCTTTTCTTCCAACGACCGCGCTGGACTGCCGAGACCCGATTTACAAGGATGAGACTAGGGCACGTCTAGCGAGTGGGTACCTCTCAAACTCAAACGCGCGTTTATTGACGAAGGCTTTGTTTCATCTGAACAAAGCCTTAGTAAATACTCTTGGAACGAAATGTCATGCTCAAATCGGTGTGTAATTTATTTTGCATGGTTAGATCATCTGAATAGTTTAATAAGATTAGATCAGTTCATTATAGGTCATTGCTTTAGGCCCATTTTGTGTGTAAGGTCGAGAACGAAAGTCATTTTGTTATATCCTTTATGGCAGTGCGCACAACGAGTCAAGACGACTGCATCTGACTTAGGACAGCCACATACATACGGAATTCCGTCTAACGTAAATAAATGGTAAACATGGACGTGTAACGTAAATAAATAAATTTGGAATATAGGGGTCACTTTTCGGAGGCAAAAAGGAAAATAAAAAATAGTTTTGCAAACTGTGTGACATCAAATGAAAGGGCTTTTTGTGAGGATCGCAAGTATGTTTTTTTTATAATTTTAAAATAAATAGTTTTAAAGTTATATAAGAAAATACATGAAAACTGACCGCTCCCTTATCTTCGAAACCATTGAGCCTAAAATTAAAAAAAAACATAAGTACAGAAAATAATTCTATACTCACAGATTACAGGAAAACTTGTCTATGATCTTAAAAATACATGGTAAATCTCTCAATATTGTGCGTACAAACTTACATTTGCAGTTGAAATGTATGGGAGAACATGTTTTTCAACTACAATGTTAAGTTTATTCTTGGGACAAATTCATCTCAACTACGGAACCCTTAATTTTGCGTGGTTCGACACGCACTTGGCCGGTTTTTTAATACATTTCAAGTGACATTTTACAAAACAATATTGCACAAATGTTTACCAACAATAACGTCTCCCTGATAACGTCATTTGAGCGCCAAAAGATCCTTGTAGAATTGTTATTAATGGTTGCTGTCAATTCTGTCAACAAATCAATCACACCGACTGATTTAACAGTAGATTCGCTGAGCAGATTTAAAAACATCGAGAATTTTGTGATTACACAAATATATGACTGGGTTGTGGAGGTCAGATAGTCAGTCGCTCTATGTAAAATACTGGTATTCAGCTGGATCTGGTTAAACTGGAAGCCGACCCTGACATAGTAGGGAAAAGGCTAGGCAGATGAAAAAATTATACTTTGCCCTAAAATACCAACTTAATTTGGTATTTTTTTATGTTGCAAAGGGTTGCCGATGACATAAACTGGTCATGAGCCATCATCTGAATTTTTTTTTTTGAGGATTTGAAATCTTCAAATTACTTCTCCCGCTCTGGGTGGAGCGGGAGGGCGTGTCAGACTTTTACTGGCTTTAGTCAAACACGGGTGGGTTTTAACCCACCCGTGTTTCTTCAGTTGCCTGTTGCCAAGGGTCTCGGTATCCCTTTCCGACTTTCCCGCAACCCTAGCCATCATCTGCCTAAGGTCCTTAGTTGTGGTCGGCTTCCAGTCTGGTGGGTTGCAGCTCAATACTAGACACGGACCGACTGCTCTTCCACAGAGCCCAGTTACTGGGTAAAGCGATACCCGCCCATGACAAGACTGGTTGTCAGACTTTCGGGCATCTGACTAAGACTGACAGCCGGGACCAACTGCTTAACGTGCTTTCCGAGACACGGAGGAGTCTCGGTATGCTATGGATGGTCACCCATCCACGGGCCGACCTCGGCGGGGGTTGCTTAACCTTGTAAATCCACCCGGTGCGGGTATGCGGCAGCCAGAAAATGTTTTTTTTATGACTATCTTTCAAGCAATGCCGATGTTATAAAATAATATTATGTTCCAAAATGTTATTACCCATTTCGTTACGAAATGGTATCAAAATACAGAGGTCAGGTCGCCTATTAAATTACCTTTAATTTCGTTCATGTTGTTATTGAAGCTTTAACCTTTAACAATAACTAAAAATGCATTTGGTGCATAATGATTTTGGGATTATATCTTTTTGAAATTGACTTCAGTAAGTTTAACTATTCATTACCCGACTACGGCGAGGCAAAAAAAGTAGGGTTATGATTTTGTCACGTATGTAAGTTTATGTTCCCTCATAACTTCTAAACTATACATCATAATTTGACAAATGAGGTATCGTTGGAAACGTCTTAATCGTCCGCTGATTATAGGCTATTCACATTAACAATTTTATGTGAATAGCCTAATAACCAACCAACAAAAAACAAAAGTGTAAAAATATAAGTACAGCTTGGCAAAAAAGAGTTTGGAAAACATGAGGGCGCCACTACCGCATATAGGTCACTTCAAATGGGAAATGAGTAAAAGAATTTAAACAAATAGTTAAAAACGCTGCTTGTACTGACTCAAAAACCTACTAGCACGAGTCGGCAAAGTAGTGCCAACATCATAGGTCTGCATTACCTAAGTAAAATATTCAGTTTCATTTGTCACCGCATCATACTCTTTTTTGCCAAGCTGTACACTTGTGAACGAAATAATGACACTTGTAACGTGTAGTTTACACTTGTAGTTTTTTTATAATACTTATTGACATTTTTTACAGGAAAAATGCTTATTATTTAAGGATTGTAAATTTTGATTAACAGGGCACTGTTGGTTATAGAAATTAAACAAATCTACTAGGGCCTCGGGTGTTTAGATTTGTTTCGATTTGATCGTGATTTGATCGATAACGATGATGGAAAAGGGAAAAATGTATAAGACTGACATAAGCTATCGAAAAGCTTATGTCAATCCTGTTGAAAGTCGTTGTAAAAATACGAAACGCTTTCGAAGCGATTGTCACTTGTCTAGGCCCTCAATTCTATTTGAAAGATGTCTCAAAACAAATGAGTTCATTATCAGTAATATATTGGTCGCGAATGTTGCGATACAAGTCGGAACTTTGCTCATCAAAGAACATAATCGATATATTATGTAAATGTAAAGCATATCGTAATCTTTCATTAAAAGTTAAGTTAACATCAATACTTAGTTAAGTTAAGGTCAACTTGTGTTACTATTTGATGAGAACCGGGTCGCTGAGTAGCTTAGTCGATGCTACAAACAAAATTATTTAATATAACTTTTACTAACTATAATATAAACTAATCCATTCGAAAGTAACTCTGTCAGTCTGTCTGTATGTTACCTTGCCACGCCTAAACCACTGAACAGATTTCGATAAAATTTGGCAAGGAGATGGATGGCATCCTGGGGAAGGACATAGGGTACTTTTTAGGCGTGGTATGTCGATAAAAAGTAGCCTATGTCCTTCCCCGGGATGCCAGCTATCTCCTTGGCAATTTTTTTTTTCAATTTGACGCCATATAAATTTAAATCAAATCACATTTTTTTTTTATATTTCTTTATTAGCAATTTACATTGTGCTAAGTTTACAAATACAGAAATTTAACTGAAAGGCGTGATACTAAATTAACTAAAGAACTAACTAACTATACCTAAACCTATACCTATAAATATAAAAACAAAAGGACACTTGCCGTGAATCACAATTAGTTTTTTCACTGAGATTTCTGAGATTCTTTAGAATTCAATATAAGCGACTCCCATCGTCTAAAATCGACATATTGAGGTCAAAAAACAAAGTTAAATTGCGCCCAAAACCAGGTCAATTAACTAGTGAATGTTTACTTCGCAAAGCATTCAATTAATATTTGCAATAACTATGCAAATTATATTATTGACCGCTTCAGTTAATCTAGATGTTAGCAAATTAAGTTTGAATGTGATGATTGATACCATTTTGAACTGTGTAACATAATTATAATGTTGGTAACATAAAATATCTTCTCGTCTCATACACCGCAGTGTCTAAGACGAATTAACACTATAATTCGAAAATATTGTAACATTTGTAACACATGTAATTCCAAAATATTGTAAAAGCCAATTATTTTTAAAAGAGTAACCATGGAGTTTCTCGCCGGCTCTTCTCCATAGGAAACGACCAATTGGAACCGTGCACCTAGCTTCTGACGTTTCATAAGTGCCCATGTAGGTTGACTTATTTACCAGTGCTTGTTACCAGTGATCACATATCGCACTGAAACGTGGTCGCTCACAATGGGCCTTATTAGAAGGCTAAAAGTCACCCAAAGGGCAGTGGAGAGGGGTATGCTTGGAGAAATAAGGAGATCCGTAGGAGAACCAAGGTCACCGTCATAGCCCGAAGTATTGCCAAACTTAAGTGGCAGTGGGCAGAGCACATTGCTCGCAGAACAGATGGCCGATGGGACCGAACGGTTCTGAGGCCCTAGACAAAGTGACATTCTATCAGCGATAACGATGATGGAAAAGGTAAAAATGTATAGGACTGACATAAGCTATCGAAAAGCTTATGTCAATCCTGTTGAAAGTCGTTGTAGAAATACGAAACGCTTACGAAGCGATTGTCACTTGTCTAGGCCCTCTGGAGTGGCGACCGCGTACCGGGAGACGTAGCGTTGGAAGGCCCCCCTCAAGGTTGACCGATGACCTGGTGAAGGCCGCGGGAATGCGCTGGATGCGAGAAGCACAGAACCGGTCGGTGCTTGGGGGAGGCCTATGTCCAGCAGTGGACGTCTTTCGGCTGAAATGATGATGATCCGAAATGAAAACATAAAAAGTTGAGTGTTTTTCTAATTCTAGATAGTATAACACAAACTGTAGGAAGTTCTTTTGCAAATGAAATATAATTGCAAATGAATTTGATACCTATAAATAAACATTTTAATCAAAAGTTTATGGTTATGACATTTGTATGAAATGTCGAATGTCAGTTTCTAGACTTCTGGTACAATTAGCAACTTGCTTGTGGGCGGCAAATAGCTTCATATGTCGTAAGCAGTGTTTATTTATTGCTGTAAATAGCACTAGTTATTTATTTAAAAACAATCTAAGAACCGGTTAAAAAGGTCCGTTGCTTTATTGCGAAACTATCAATAATAGTATTTAATAATAAACTGATCAATGAGGAGCTCGTGGCTAAGTAATAACAGCCGCACGGGTCGATCCATCAGGTTAAGCTAAGCTTGCCGCGATTAGTCCGTGGATGGGTGAACATCTCTACATACCGAGAGACTCCTCCGTGTCTCGGAAAGCACGTTAAGCCGTTGGTTCCGGCTGTCATTTGTGGATCTTTGACAGTCGTTACGAGTCGTCAGAAGCACGAAAGTCTGACAACCACTCTAACCAAGGATTATCGTATTACCCAGTTACTGGGTTGTGGAGGTCAGATAGGCAGTCGCTTCATGTAAAATACTGGTATTCAGCTGCATCCGGTTAGACTGGAAGCCGACCCCAACATAGTTGGGAAAAGGCTAGGCAGATTGATTGATTTTGTTACTCGGTCATTTATTTTTATATTTCAACTACCTATGGTTTTAGTGACAACGGTGTTTAACCTGACACCCTGTATACATCTACATCGCCACATGCGAACTATACAGGGTGACATTGAATTCATGGACATCCTCACAATCTTCTTTGGGGCCAACACTGAAATCGCAAAAAAAAAAAAACAACTTTTCACTCCATCATGACATGCTGATGATCATCATCTTGTGAGTGTGTGTCATCATGTGTGTGTGTGTGTCATCTATTAAGGAATAGCTGATTTTTTTTCGGGATTTCGGCGATATTTATGTAGGGCAAAGTTTTATTGAATTTTCCATTAGGAATTTCTTACTTGCGATCCAGAGTCTGAATCTATGCACGATTAGTCGAAAGGAGATATGGCTTGCCCCTCATTACACAGGACTTAAATTTAACTGGCGTAATGTGGGTGTAATAAAAGTACCTCTGCCTACCCATTCGGAGAAATAGGCGTGATTTTATGCCATGTCATAGTATTTTTTACTTCCGGAGCTTATTCTTTCTACAGATTAACATCATCAGATCAAGAGATGATTGATTCAAATATGATATGATTTGATTTGTAAAAAATAATGATTCATTCATAATTATCGATCAATAGAAAGAAGACAACTTAGTACTGTCACAAAACCGAATATTTTGAAAGAAGTACCATTTTCTAAAAACCTTGTTATAAAAAAATACCCTTTCCGATCCGTGAGGGTGTTGTTAAGCGTCATACTGACAGTTTTTTCTGTATTTTGTGAGTTTTTTTTTTTTGGAAAAAAGAAAAAAAAATCGCCGTTTTTTTTTTCAATGGGAATTTTACCGGGTTACTCGTATTACATGGGGCGCGTGTGGTAGTCGTTTAGCGGGTGTGCACAAGTCAGAACTTATGATCTCTGTAGAAAATTTGTTAACTTATAATAAAGTAATTTAAGTACTAAAATATGAATAGTAATTTTCGTATTTTCACCAAAAAAAAAATCCAACGAAAAAAAAAACAGCGCTACATAAATTTATGGTCATATAGCTCGTCAAAATGTAGGAAACAGCAGATTTTTAGGGTTCCGTACCCAAAGGGACCCTATTACTAAGACTCCGCTGTCTGTCTGTCCGTCTGTCACCAGGCTGTATCTCATGAATCGTGATAGTTAGACAGTTGAAATTTTCACAGATGATGTATTTCTGTTGCCGCTATTACAACAAATACTAGAATCAGAATAAAATATTTAAGGGGACTCCCATACAACAAACGTGATTTTTTTGCCGTTTTTTATAAATAATGGTACGGAACCCTTCGTACGCGAGTCCGAATCGCACTTGGCCGGTATTTTTTCGCGATTTTAGGGTTGTTCCGATAGTGAAAGTTGTTCATAATGACGGATACAATGGCCTTTTATGAGATTTCGTGTTTGAAGAGATACACCTTATACATATTATTTAAACAACATTATTTTTTGTTTATGCTAAATCCGAAAAGGGGTCATTTTACTCATCATTTTGAACAACTATTCGAATCGCGAAAAAAAAATCTGCTGGTCCATACATTTGTCGATTTAAGTGAACACAAATGTATGGAACAGCAGATTTTTTTTTTCGCGATTCCATGGTTGGTCCCATATTGAATGTTGTTCAAAATGATGAGTACAATGACCCCTTTTCGGATTTAGCATAAACAAAAAATAATGTTGTATAAATAATATGTATAAGATGTATCTCTTCATACACGAAATCTCATAAAAGGCCTTGTATCCGTCATTATACAGTATAAAACGTCGTCATTAGTTCTGATTTTGGCCGCGGACCTAAAGATCTTTGTAGCGTTGTATTACTTATCATTTTGACATTAAACTTTTGTCAGAAGAATAAATTAAATTGCCTTTTAACCTCTTAAAAACCTTCGCATACATCGTACTTGTTAAATGGCGTACAAATAAAACCTTTTGTTTATTTATATTTACACTGTGATCTATAGATCTATTGATAGTTCCGCATTCCTATTATATGTATAAACTTACCCAATTATAATGATATGTACCTATAGTTTAGGTATTTTTATATAACAAACGCAAGGGTTTTCTTCAAGGATGTTTATTATAATTTTATGACGTACGGGGTTCGTGGCTAAACAATAACAACCGCTCGGATCGATCTTCAAGGTTAAGCAACACTTGCCACGGTCATTTCTTGGATGGGTGACCATCCATATCATACTGAGGAGGACTTCCGGGACTCGGAAAGCACGATAACCCGTTAGTCCTGGCTGTCTTTCATAATTATGTCTTTGACAGTCGTTACTAGTCGCCAGAAGCCCGAAAGTCTGACAACCAGTCTCACCGAGGGGTATCGTGTTCCCCAGTAACTGGGTTGATAGGCAGTCGCTCCATGTAAAATACAGGTATCATCTGCACCCGGTAAGACTGGAAGCCGACTCGAACATAGATGATAAAAGGCAGACATGTAGTGTCATGCATCTTGTTTTGTCACTAAGTAGTTGACGGCCATGTGATGGATCTTTTTACACCCTGTATATGTTCTGTGAATCTGAGTAGGAGTGATTTCTTGAAAAAGGACGGAAGTGAACCTATAGATATGACGTCACATAAATCCTGCATCGCGAATTTTACAACCGTCTGGTCGGATGATCCTCCCTTTTCTATGGTGGATGAGTGAACTTTACACCCTGTTCTTCATACCCCTAAAGATTTAACACAGTAAATAAAACTTGTACCTACACTAAGTTATGGAAGAATTTTGCAAAATAACTGCGTCGAATCAATAACAATTGGACCTCGGAAATAAGGCATTAGTTTATGAGAATTTCTGCCAATCCTTTGTTAAAAATACCGTCTATTTATGATACATATTTGAATCAATTGGGCCCTATAGTTTAACCCGTTGACCTCTATCATTTCCTAGTCAAAAATAATAAAATAATTACTTTTTAACCGTCACAATGGTTCGAGAACTTTAGGTAAAGTAACCATAATTTTGGAATTAGTTAGGACTCGATTAGGACTCGATTGGAATATCATACCGGCTAAGTAATAACAGTCGCACGGGTCGATCGATAAGGTTTAGCTACGCTTGATGCGTTCGCTCCGTGGATGGGTGACCATCTTTACATGGTAAAGAGAGCCTTCGGTGTCTCGGAAAGCACGCAGTTGGTCCCGGCTGTCATTCGTAGAACCCCGAAATTTGACAACTAGTCTTACCAAGGGGTATCGTATTACCCAGTTACCGGGTTGTGGAGGCCAGATAGGCAGTCCTTCCATGTAAAATACTGGTATTATGGTGCATCCGGTTTGACTGGAAGCCGACCCCGACATAGTTGGGAAAAGGCTAGGCAGATTGATTTTGGATCCAATGCGTAATTTATTACGATGAACTTGAAAAAAACAGAAGCAGATCACGAAACAACCTTTATTTGCGAATCTAATCTAAATTAATGAGAAAATAATTGAATTTATTGTTAATTTAACACTCATTCATCATACATAACTTACCAATAAGATATTACTTATGATTTTCAATTTATTAATCTATTAACTTTTATAGATTACTCATAAATTTTAATATTTTATTGATTTCGCTTGCACGATTATTACTGTCATTTAAAACAGAATGTACGGGCTCACCCTGGACAGGCAGTCTTACTCAGCTTTTTTTTTTTGTGGGTGGAAAATCATCCAATGACTTCTCCCGCTCTGGGCGGAGCGGAAGGGCGTGTCAGACAACCCGCAACTTTCGGACTAACCTGCAACATCGGACTAACCCGCAAAGTCTCACTTACCTTGCTGACTGGATTGTGAAAGAAAGAAAGAAAGAAAATATGTTTATTTGCGCCAAACATGACGCTAAGAAAGGACAAATATACGAAAATAACAAGTTGCGGGAAAATATGCGTCACATTCACGCAGCACGGCCATCACTCGATCTTGCAAAGTGAATTCTTTATTGCATTCCATATGTGTTACATAGATGGTCCTCATCTGCCTAGCCTTTTCCCAAGTATGTTGGGGTCGGTTTCCAGTCTAACCGGATGCAGCTTAATACTAGTATTTTACATGGAGCAACTGCCTATCTGACCTCCACAACCCATTATCTGCGTAATACGATACCCCTTGGCAAGACTGGTTGTAAGATTTTCGGGCTTCTGACGACCCGTAACGATTGTTCAAGATTCACAAATGACAGCCGTGACCAACGGCTTAACGTACTTTCCGAGGCACGGAGGAGTCTCGGTATGTAAAAATGGTCACCCATCCACGGACCAACCACGGCCAGCGTAGCTTAACCTGATGTATCGAACCGTGCGGCTGTTTTTACTTAGTCACGAGCTTCTCAATTAGTTGATGTAATCTATACATATTACAATACTGGTATTCAGCTGCATCCGATTAGACTGGAAGCCGACCCCAACATAGTTGGGAAAAGGCTAGGCAGATTGATTTTTACCGACTTCAAAAAAGGAGGAGGTACTACGTTCGGATGATTGTTTTTTTTTTTTTTTATGTATGTTCACCGATTACTCCGCCTTTTGTGAACCGATTTTAAAAATTATTTTTTAGTTCGAAAGGGTATACTCCCGAGATGGTCCCATATAAATTGTATTAAGTTTGCTTGCGTAGTTTTTTTTTCTTTTTTTTGGGTGGGAAATCATCAAATGACTTCTCCCGTTCTGGGCGGAGCGGAAGGGCGTGTCAGACTCTTACTGACTAAAACCCACCCGTGTTCCTTCAGTTGCCTGTTGCCAGGGTCACGGTATCCCTTTCGGACTATTCCGCAACCCCGGCAGGCATCGGTCCTAACGGACCCCGTCAGGTGTGCTGACATCTCTTTTAGGCGCGCGTGGAACACGACGCGCCATCGACCCGGGCCTGGTCCTTATCGGACGGCGAGCTACCCATTGCTCGCCGTCCGCAAGCCCGCGCCTATGGTGGCCGGGAATCCGCCTGGGATTCCCGACGCCCAGGGTGTCTCCAGCGGCGGCGATTAGGGGCGTGAGGGCGCAGGCCTTGCCTCTCCCTCACGCGTTCCGCCTCCTCCTTCGCGAGCATCACTGCTTCGCAGAAGGAGGCGACCGCCTCCCATGCCCTCTCGCTCCGTACCATGGCCTGGACCAGGGCCGGACGCGAGAGGTCAGTGCCGCCAATCGCCTCCACGAGGACACGGCGGTGCTCCGCCCAAGCAGGGCACATCTCCACCGTATGCTCCATCGTGTCCTCCGGACGATCCGCACAGTGGTGACACCCGGGCGTTTCCTCCCGCCTAATCCTACACAGGTACCTCCCGAAGCTGCCATGTGCGGTGAGGACCTGCGTCAGGCGGAAGGTGAGGACGCCGTGGCGCCTCTCCAACCACTCCTCAAAGAGGGGACTTATCGCCGCAATTGTGGCGTGCCCAGCACTGGGTTGCGACAATCGAACTCTCCATGCCGCATTTTTTTTTGAGCTAGCTTCAATATTACGTATTTTTCCTACAGTCTATGTAGAGTAGACGATATAATTATTAGACTCCTTCACTGTTATTTACATAGCAGGTAGTAACTTGTGTGGGGTAGGTACCACCACTAAAAAGTGAAAAATAACTTTAATTTCGGAAGTCGGTGTCTTTGCTTTTTAATTTTCGTGTTTTGCCACCGACTTCCGAAATTAAAGTTATTTTTCACTTTTTTAGTGTTGTTTTTGAAGTCGGTTGTTTTTTTTTGTAAAAAGTTTTTTTTACATCAAGTAATTATTTACTCATTAACCTAAACACATTTGGCGGAACATAAATCTTGTTTTTGTTTTCGATAATCCCAAAGCCATGGTCACACTACAATATTAGCATTGGTATAGAAAATCAATTCGACAGAGGCCAACCATTGTTTTGATAATTATCTATGATTTCATCTCAATACTATGCTGTTGCGATGATCGTTTAAGCTGACTTGTACCAAAATCTCATTAAGCTCTAGGGTTAGGCAGGCAGCCATCTTTGGCAGAATCATAATAGGAAAATATTGTGAATGGTCGTAAAATGTCACAAACACAATTCATAATTATGATCTGCGTGTAATTAATATTACGAAATATTATTCATCTGTTTGACAGTTTTCTATGGAGATTCGTAAAATGGTCCACACTATAAGAATTGCTTTTGGGTCAAATTAGAAGAATTGCTAATGATAGCTGGACATTCAGGAAATGAATTGCTTTTAGAGGAATTTCTAATGTAATATACGGGGTAAAATTGAATTCATGGGGGTCTTCTTTGGGGGTCATTGTAAAAAAAATCAGCGGCCCTACTATGTTCGCATAGCTCGTCAAAATGTAGAGAACAGCTGATTTTTTTTCGCAATTTCTGAATTGGTCCCGCAGTGAAAGTTGTTCCCCTTATGAGCATGGCCATGAATTAAATTTCACCCTGTATATAGATTTTTATTTTAATAAAAAACAAAAAAGTACCTACCTACCTATCTTATATGACGGAATATCCTGATTGACCGATTTACTAACGCAGAGCCTAAACCACTGGAGCTAGAAACATCAACAGAAATATATTATTTTTATGAAATGGAAATTTTACCCCTGAGTTCGAAAAATAGGGGATGAATGTTTGTGTGACAATCCATAGTATTTTTTAAATGAAAATCAATAAAAATTGTTAAGAGGGCTTTTAATTAAAGACTATTTACCCCTTTTTTGGACATTTTACCCCTTTTTTTTTTTTTGAGGGTGGAAATCATCTTTAATGACTTCTGCCGCTCTGGGCGGAGCGAGAGCGTGTCAGACTTTTACTGACTAAAACCTACCCGTGTTTCTTCAGTTGCCTGTTGCCAAGGGTCCCAGAATCGAAATTCTACCCCTAAAATGGTAACATATGGGATAAAAGTTTGTATTAAAAGCCATAACTGAGAAAAAAAATTTAGACTTTCGCTAAAAAATATGAAACACGTGTTCCAGGATGTACGGAAATTCTACCCCTAAAAGGGGTGAAATAGGGGATGAAAGAAGTAAAAACGGGAAAGTCAGAAATCTACACGAACTGGCAATAATAATACATTTATAATTTCATTGATACTCGACTCATAAAAATCTTCGCATAACAATATACTCGTATGTAGGCAGTTCATTGTACTATTTCTTTACCTTGACATTTGAAGATGTTTGAGATAGTCACGTCAGACATATTTGATTTGAGCTTCAAAATTCGTGAGATTATGTACTTACCAAGATTTTTTTTAAGGTGGAAATGTCATTCTATTCGAATTTGGAAGACGTGAGAGAATCACTAGTTTGCATATTTTAACGGCCATGTCGACCAATCGCAGCATAGACCAGTTTTCGGCGCGGGACATAATATAGTGCACAAATGTGTGCGCAGACACAGGTGCACTCTCTCTTCCCTCACTCTCATATCAATCCGGCAATCCGACACGACCAGAGAGAGATCCGCTGGATGCGAGAAGCCAGAACCGGTCGAAGTGGTGGTGCTTGGGGGAGGCCAATGTCCAGCAGTGGACGTCTTTCGGCTGAAATGATGATGATGATGATAATAGAGGGCGAGCCTATGACCCTAATAAGTAGATAAATAAAATCTTTGTTGCAGACCCCATGACCCATTAAAGAAACACATTAAAAAATGTTAATATTGGGTTCCCACCTATGAAATCGGCGTTTTTTTTCTCACAAATAGAGAACCTCGTCACTTCTACGATTTGAAATATTCATCAATTGCTTGGTATTATATCGAATAATGACCATCATAGACAACTACCAATAGTAAAAAAACCATATTAGTACTTATAGTTTTCTAAACATAATAAAAAATACCTTAAAAATGACTCCTCATTTTGTTAGCAGAAATGACCACTATTTGTTTTAACTTAGCCAAAACTTATTTTTGTCGCTTAATCTAAGAGGTATACGTTATCTTAGTTTTTAAACATTAGTGCATAAAAGTTAAAAAATATTAGTGTTCATAGTTGTTATATAAATTAAGAAAATGTTAGTATGAAAAATACAACTTCTTTTAAATTCTCCATACAAAACGATGATTTCACCTAATACTTACAAAAAAAAACACAATACAATCAAATGGCATCTTAAACATAACATCACCTGGCGATTGATCGGGGCATTGAGGTTCTAAGTTCAAGACCGACTGGTGAACATGATTTCAGCAGTCACTCTTACGATCATTAGCCAGGCAGCAAATATGAATCTATAATACAGGGTGTTAGGGTAAACACCGTTATCCTTGAAACCAGTAGTTTGGTGTCATTTATAGAACGTAAAATCAATGGAAAAATACATAATTTTTTTTCTTTTTTTTTAAACTACATTTTACCACAAAACGTCTCAACACGGGCGGGGAGTGCGGGACGTGACCTGACCGGCCGCGAGCGCGACCCTTCCCTCAGTTAGTCAGCTGTTTCGCTAGCGAGGACGGTGTCGGATAGAAACTTTGTTTATAATTGTTTTACCGCTTTTTACACATAAACACTACCCATTGAACTATGCTTACTGAAATGAACTATCGCCTTAGGAGATATTATTTTCAAATCTTTTAATGAAAATAACGGTTTTTTTTGTTGTTACTCGGTCATTTGTTTTTATATTTAAGTCAACTACCCATGGTTTGAGTGACAAAGGTGTTTACCCTGACAACCTGTATAGGTTAGACACTCATCAACATCATTAATCTGACCTTTTTCCCCACATCTTACTCACATAACCTTCTAATCTCTGACGCATCCAATGGTATTCTAATAGTATTCGTTCTAAGAATTTCACCTTGGATTATTGCTTCTTAAATATTAACAATAGCAGTTGGTCCCGGCTGTCATTCGTGGATCTTTGACAGTCGTTACGGGTCGTCAGAAGCCCGAAAATCTGAAAACTAGTCTTACCAAGGGGTATCGTGTTACCCAGTAACTAGATTGTGGAGGTCGGATAGGCAGTCGCTCCATGTATAATACTGGTATAACTGCATCCGGTTAGACTGGATGCCGACTCCAACATAGTTGGGAAAAGGCTAGGCAGATGATGAAGTAGGTTTGTACAAATACTTTTACACGTCAATCACATTTTTAAAACTAGATGAGGTCGGCGTTTCCTATCTGACTACTCTGAGAAGAAAGGCCGAAACAAACTCATAGGTCACAGTCTCTTATAAAGTCTAGACATAATCTTGGTCAGATCATGTAAGACCATGTAGATTGGTGTCTGAAATGGTCTTTTGAGGAAAGAACCACACAGATTGAGTGGACCTGTCCAATCAGTGCACGTATTTGTCAGTAATCGTGCAGCTCAACTCCGAATTTAAGGATCTCAACGATTTGACGAACAATACCAAAGAAAGGACATTTGGTTAGGCCGCATAAATTACTCAAACTGCCAGACCATGATTAATTAAAATTAAGGAAAAATAAATAATAAAAAAGAAAAGAAAGATGATGGATCCACATAGTCTTCACATTCACAATAATTAAAATACTATAATACTTTACAAAGTAAATATTCATGACAATACATACCTATCTCTTTCTATCTATTTATCTCGTTCTTCGTGGAGTAGAGATACAAATTCCTAAACATTTTGCTACAAAATATTATAATTAACTCGTCACACCAAACATTAACATAATAATGAAATCATCAGCTGGCTTGACAATTGACGCGGCCCACCCATCCTATTATTATGTGCACCAGCAGTGACTTAACCTCTACGCCCTACGCCTACAGACATGCCGTAAGCTAAATATAATAACTACATATTGTAATACATACATCTTATTTACAAGTGTTTGCATATGGCTTTGTCTTAGAATATAAACTGATTTATCTCTCGTTTATGAACTGATTTATCACCATCTATCTTTTTTTTTAGTTTGGGAAATCTTCAAATGACTTCTACCGCAGGCGGAGCGGGAGATCCCGGGCGGAGCGGAAGGGCGTGTCAGACTTTTACTGACTAAAACCCACCCGTGTTCCTTCAGTTGCCTGTTGCCAAGGTCCCGGTATCCCTTTCGGACTTTCCCGCAACCCTGGCAGGCATCGGTCCTAACGGACCCCGCCAATTGTGCTGACATCTCTTTGAGGCGCGCGTGGAACACGATGCGCCATCGACCCGGGCCTGGTCCTTATCGGACGGCGAGCTACCCATTGCTCGTGTCCGCAAGCCCGCGCCTATGGTGGCCGGGAATCCGCCTGGGATTCCCGACGCCCAGGGCGTCTCCAGAGGCGGCGGTTACGGGCCTAGTTTGCCTCTCCCTCACGCGTTCCGCCTCCTCCTTCGCGAGCATTACTGCTTCGCAGAAGGAGGTGACGGCTTCCCATGCCCTCTCGCTCCGTACCATGGCCTGGACCAGGGCCGGACGCGAGAGGTCATTGCCGCCAATTTATCACCATCTGCCTGCCTTTTCCCAACTATTTTGAGGTCGGTTTCCAGTCTAATCGGACCTGGCTGATACCTATTATATGGAAATAATAAACATAAACTAAAGTTCGCTTTTTAATCATTGTCGTAGACTAATTTGACAGGTGCAAATGTCAAAATTGAAGAAACAAACAACAATCATTTGAAATGTCAAAATAGTCTATCAATCTCCCTAGCCTTTTCCCAACTATGGGGTCGGCTTCCCGTCTAATTGGAGGTAACTGAATGCCAGTATTTTACATGGAGTTACTGCATAACTGAGCGCCATTTTTTTATACTTACAGAAATATTCAAATTCAAGTTGTCCATTTCATCTCAGCGACAACCTCTTGACAGATTGAGACTGATATTAGAATACAAACGTTCCCTCCGACCTCCACAACCCAGTTACTGGGCAACACAATACCACGCGCTAAGACATGGTTGTCAGACGTTCAGGCTTCTGTCCACTCGTAACGACTGTCGAAGATCTACGAATGACAGCCGGGACCAACAGCTTGTACTTTTTGAGGCACGGATGAGTCTCGGCCTATAATGGGTTGTCAGAACCATCTTATTGTAATAACATTAGGGAGTTTGTTTGTAGGGGTAATCTTCGGAACTCAGTATTGCCAAGTGCCATAGGATATAAATTAGAAATAATCGTTTTGTATGGGCAATTTTAAAGAAGTTGCATTTTTCTATACTAACATTTTCTTAATTTATATAACAACCATGAACACTAATGTTTTAAAACTTTTATGCACTAATGTTTAAAAACTAAGATAACGTATGCCAACTAAGCGACAAAAATAAGTTCTGGCTAATTTAAAAAAAAAATAGTGGTAATTTCTGCTAATAAAATGTGGAGTCATTTTGAAGGTATTTTTTATGTTTAGAAAACTACATATAAGTAGGTAATAAGGTCTTTTTACTATCGGTAGTTGTATATGATGGTCATTATTCGATATAATACCAAGCAATTGAAGAATATTTTAAATCATAGAAGTGACGAGGTTCTCTATTTGTGAGAAAAAAAACGCCAATTTCTTAGGTCGGACCCAATATTTTATGTTAAAACCAGGAATTTCTCGCGTACGAAATCGCTGGAAGAAGCTTTATATAGTAAAATATACAGACAGTTATTGTTATTATTTCAAAATATTAGTTTTATAGATTTATATACCACGTTCTGAGTCATTTCTTAATGACATACTGACACATACGGATTCTAAGCGTCAAGGTTGTTCAGAGAAAATGAGACTAGTGTTGAGGTTGCGTTGATTAAGCATAGAATTGGATGGGTGGCTCGATGCTTTGTTGTTTTTTTAAAGGTCATTCTTCTTCTTCGCGTGATTAGTGGCTAACATGGTATCAGAGTTTTAAAGCCGCCCATGGGTGACTTGGCTACATACCGTCGAGAAATATCTCTCAGGCGTGCCGGTTTCCTGCCAGGGTTGCGGGTTAGTCCGAAATGGATACCGGGACCTTGGCAACAGGCAACTAAAGGAATACTGGTGGGTTTTAGTCAGTAAAAGTCTGACACGCCCTTCCGCTCCGCCCAGAGCGGGAGAAGTCATTGGATGATTTCCCACCCTCAAAAAAAAAAGGCGTGCCGTTTTCCTGACGATGTTTTCCTGCAACGTTTTTGAAGAAATTGATAATTATTCAATACGCACATGCATCCGAAAAGTTAGAGGTGCGTGTGTTGGGTTCGAACTCGAGACCTAGGACTTGGCAGTCCGACGGTCACACCACCAGGCTCACATCACTGATGGTTTCCACAGCAAGATAAGTTTTAGAGGCCAGGTGCACACGTGCACAGTATCTTCATAAAAAATACAGAAATCCCACATCCAATTAAATTGGTAACACAATATATTTAGAAAAAGGTTAAGCCAATAATATCGTAACTCATTAGAACTCGAAATACAAACATTTGACAAATTATCGATATTCTAAAATGGCGACTGTTAATTTTTGTGGGTTGTTCAATATTTGACTCACCCACATTATGACCTTTCAGAGAGAAAGATTAGGCGCCACATGTTTACTAACGACCAGTATTGCCTAATGTTGAAGTAGTCACAAGCCTGAAAGTCTGACAACCGTCTTACCAAGGGATGCGCCGCTATTCTACCGAAATCCCACGATCCGCAATTCGGACGGACACCGACGAGCCCGGACGACGGACCGTGGGAAGGTGTACGTGCGGGGTATCGCAGACATCGGGAGTTCCTCGGTGCGCGGTGCGTGGCGGTCTGTGGTCGTCTGCCGTGCGTTTCCGTCTGCAATATTGCCGATCGTCGGATTCCACCATAGGCGTCGCGGGGCGCGTCTTATACTGAAATCCCACGATCTGCCATTTTGCGGACGGACACCGACGAGGCTGGACGACAGACCGTGGGAAGGTGTACGTGTTTCTTCAGTTGCTTATTGCCAAGGGCCCCGGTATCCCTTTCGGACTTTCTCGCAACCCTGGCAGGCATCGGCCCTTGCGGACCCCGTCAATTGTGCTGACATCTCTTTGAGGCGCGCGGTGGCCGGGAATCCGCCTGGGATTCCCGACGCCCAGCGCGTCTACTGCAGCGGCTAGAGTCGTGAGGGCGCATACCTTGCCTCTCTCTCACGCGTTCCGTCTCCTCCTTCGCGAGTATCACTGCATCGCAAAAGGAATACCTCACTAACCCTGCGGGCATGAGGTGACCTGCAAAAGCGGGCCAGCCGGCACCAGCCTGGGATCGTGAAAGGCGGAAAAGATCTCATGATCCCCGTTCTAAATGTGGGAATGGAGCACAAGGGTGGTTTTTAATCAGTAAGAGTCTGACAAACCCCTTCACCCGCCCCAGCGCGGAGGCCGGAGAACACCCATGAGGACCTTACATCCCGAAACAAACAAAAGTCACCAGCCTGAAAGTCTACTAAGTCCAGTCTTACTAAGAACTATCGTGTTACCCAGTACTTAACTGGGTTGTAGAGGTCAGGTATCGAATCAAATCAAAATATTTTACTTCACATAAACCTACATGGGTACTTATGAAACGTCAGAAGCTAGGTGCACGGTTCCAATTGGTCGTTTCCTATGGAGAAGAGCCGGCAAGAAACTCCACGGTTACACTCCACTCCACGATAGGCACTTTAGGAGTCGCTCCATGAAAAATACTGGTATTCAGCTGCACCCGGTAAGACTGGAAGAAAAGAAAGAAAGAAAGAAAATGCATTTATTTAGCACAGTCAGGGCACACAACACACTGTAACTACATGTAAACGAATAAAAAAAATAAAAATAAAAGAAACAATTTCAAAGTGTAGGTACCTAGAGAAAAAAAAAAAACAAGTGAAACAAACACACAAGAACAAGTGAAGTGAGTGAGTGAGTGGGAAGCTGAAAAAGGCAGGCAGATGATGATGTATTGTTGAGGTAGCCATCATCTTACGAATGATAAATTATTGGTGAGGCTTGTGTCAGTAATAACAGCCGCACTGGTCGGCCGCGGCTGGTCCGCGTATGGGTGACCGTCTTTACATACCAAGAGTATTAATACCTAATAAAAAAATAAACAACAAAGTAACAATAAGACAACCAGTCTTACCAAGAGGTATCATATTACTGGGTTGTGGAGGTCAGATAGGCAGTCAATCCATGTAAAATACTGGAATTCAGCTGCATCTGATTAGACTGGAAGCCACCCCCAACATAGTTGGGAAAACGTTAGTAGACAGATTGATTGACTAAGAAGTTAGCCTTTGAATCCCGACGTATCAAGAGATTACACCTACCTACGTGACGTTAGTGCGTACTCTCCAATAAAACCTTGAAATTTTTGGCTTTGCAATTCAGGGAAAATCAATTTATAAATACGTATTTGACTCATTATTGAGTCACTAAGCTAATTCAAGGCAAATTGACTCATACAACGGACAAAATCATTCAGGATGAGAATTTTATAATCTGTATCTGTCTCACTGCAGGGTCAAGGGGCAAGACTTCTTTTTACCCGACTACGGCGAAGCAAAACGGAGGGTTATGATTTTGACCGGTATGTATGTATGTTCATCTGTACCCTCATAACTTCTAAACTACTCATCATAATTTGACCAATGATGTATCGTTGGAAACGTCGTCCAAAGACAAATTAAATATCCGGAGTCACTTATGTAATCTGTTCGATTCATGCCCTAACACATTATGACTCCGGATTTTTAATTTGTCTCTCTGTGATGTCTTGTTGATTGCCTTTTTAGTTGATTTTTATGTCGTAGTTGGGTTTCAGTTTTATAACTTTTTGGCAATAAGCTCGCCCCCTATTACATCGGACTTAAAATAACTGGCGAAATGTAGGTGGTATAGGTTCACCTCTGCCTAACCCGTCGGGGATACAAGGCATGATATTATGTTATGGAGACGTTGAAACGTCAAAAATGTGTGGTTAAAAATCATTACTGAACTTTAAGCAAGTAACGTTTATAAATAAATTCCTAAAAGATTAAATATGACGGCGCGTTTAAAGATATTACGAAGCCAAACTTACGGAGTTGATTTTCGAACGATTGTGACAGCTGTCAACTTGACGTAACCCCGAGTACTGAGGAGGCGGCCCCCGCCAAAATATTGGAAGATCGCAAAGAGCGATCGAAACCGGGAAACCGGCAAGGATTCATGGTGACTACCCTGCCAGGGCAGTGAGTTGATTGATCTGCGCTCGCGCCTCACGTACTCGGTGGAACGCCGTTTACATTATTGTTCATTCCCATTTAATTACATCTCCTAGCCCGCAAACCCACGCATAATAAGAGACAATAAGACCTCTTCTGATAAAGACCACGTATTGCCTTTAAATAAAATAATATGATACAATATTATGAAAGTAACTTGAATCATTCCATATAGCTTGCGAAATTTGAAAACCCATAATATTAATAACGTCATAATCTCATATTTATATCCATTTACATGAATGAGGCCTCCCTTTCACCCTGACTTGTGCAAGAAATGACTAAGGGTTATATACAATCAATCTGCCTGCCTTTTCCCAACTATGTTGGGGTCGGCTTCCAGTCTAACCAGATGCAGCTGAATACCAGTATTTTACAAGGAGCGACTACCTATCTGACCTCCACAAATAACTGGGTAATACAATACCCCTTGGTGAGACTGGTTATCAGACTTTCGGGCTTCTGACGACCCGTAACGACTGACAAAGATCCACGAATGACAGCCGGGACCAACGGCTTAACGTGCTTTCCGAGGCACGGAGGAGTCTCGATATGTAAAGATGATCACCCATGCATGGACCAACCCCGGCACGCGTAGCTTAACCTGATGGATCGACCCGTGCGGCTGTTATTACTTAACCACGAGCTCCTCGACTAAGGGATTATACAAAGACATGTATTTAATCGCACACAAAATAACTCCTATTTTGATCAATCAATCAACTCAGCCTATCGCAGTCCACTGCTGGACATAGGCCTCTCCCAGACTGCGCCACAACACCCTGTCCTCCGCTTTCCGCATCCAGTCGGTCCCAGCCATCTTCGTTCCATCCATCTAGCTGGGGGACGTACCACGCTATACATACTAGCCAGAACGCATAATCAGTCTATAATGTTCCCACTGCTGGGACACAGGCCTCCTCTCTTCGAGAGGCAGTGGGCTGTAATCCACCACGAGGGCCCAGTGCGGGTTGGTGGATGTCACATGTCTTGGAATTTTTGGTTCTAGGACTTGCCGGTTTCCTCACGATGTTTTCCTTCACCCTGTTTGAGAGCATTGGTGATGAAATAATTTACACTAAGTAAAGCGCCTGATGGGGTTCGAACAGACGACTTAAAACTCGTAAGTCGCGGCCTAACGGCCGGGTGAGAGCGGTGGTGGCCCAGTAGGTTACTACTGGGCCACCGCCGCTGTTTGCCTCACAATAATGATTTCGAAAGACCAATACAACTGATAATTTTAATCCTGCTATAGGAAGTAATACACGTTAAATTGACAAGCCATGCTGTTTTCTTGCAAGCAACAATTATGAGCAATTAGTCTCATTAAAAACACGCGATGTGTACACTAGCTATTTACATTAGATTGATTTCTGTGATGGCAATGCTTTTTATTGTGATTGTGCTAGAGATTGTATGAGTTATTTTGTTCTGCATCTCACCTGATGGTATGTGATGACTAGAGGCCCTAGACAAAGTGTCATTCTATCAGCGATAAAGATGATGGAAAAGGCAAAAATGTATAGGACTGACATAAGCTATCGAAAAGCTTATGTCAATCCTGTTGAAAGTCGTTGTAGAAATACGAAACGCTTTCGAAGCGATTGTTACTTGTCTAGGGCCTCAGGCCGCAGTGGAAGCGAGCTTCACCCAGAATCCTCAACCACAGAGGAACTGGCTATCTAACAGCCGATTCTCAATAATGCTTTTAACTTTAAATTATATTTTTTGTAAACTGGTGCAAAAACACTTTTTCATTACTTATGTTTAAAAGTAGGTGAATTCTGTGTTCCTATAATGAAATTGTTTATTCTGTAAATAGGATATTGGAATCACTTTTACACGTCATAATTATTATGAAATTGTAAAAATAAGCTAGATGAGATCGGCGTTTCCTATCTGACTACTCTGAGAAGAAAGGCCGAAACAAACAGAGGTCGCAGTCTCTTTTAAAGTCCAGACATAATCTTGGTCAGGCCATATGAGGACCATGTAGATTAGAGTCTGAAATGGTCTTTTGAGGAAAGAACCACACAGATTTGAGTGGACCTGTCCAGTCAGTGCAAGCATTTGTCAGTAATAGTGGAGCTCAACTATCCGACTCAACGTCTAGAACGAATCCGTTGCGTAGTTTTCACACAAACAGACATGAAAAGCAACTTTAATTTATAATATGTATAGATAAAGATTATGACGTATTCCCTTAAGTCGTAGATTATACATCAGGTATTTAAATTAATCGGGTAAAAAATACGTTGTTTACATTAATTGTATTTCATCAATCAACTCTGGTGTTTTTCCAAGATGGTTGAAGTTTGTAGGCATCATCACCATCTACCATCATCTGTCTAGCCTTTTCCCAACCATGTTATGGTCGACTTCCAGTCTAACTGGAGGCAGCAGAATACCAGTCTTTTACATGGAGCGACTGCCTATCTGACCTTCACAACCCAGTTACTGGATAACACGATACCCCTTGGTAAGACTGGTTGTCAGACTTTTGGGCTTCTGACTACCGCAAAGACTGTCTAAGATCTATGAATGACAGCCAGGACCAACGGCTTAACGCACGGAGGAGTCTCGATATGTAAAGATGGTCACCCATCCACGTACCGACCGCAGCAATTGTAAGTTAACCTTCGATCGACCCTTACGGCTGTTATTATTTAGCCATGAGCCCATTGCGTTATTAGAAAAGAAAGAAAAGAAAGAAAAGAAAGAAAAGAAAGAAAAGAAAGAAAAGAAAGAAAAGAAAGAAAAGAAAGAAAAGAAAGAAAAGAAAGAAAAGAAAGAAAAGAAAGAAAAGAAAGAAAAGAAAGAAAAGAAAGAAAAGAAAGAAAAGAAAGAAAAGAAAGAAAAGAAAGAAAAGAAAGAAAAGAAAGAAAAGAAAGAAAAGAAAGAAAAGAAAGAAAAGAAAGAAAAGAAAATAAATTTATTTGAATACAAAGAACAGAATAAAAATAGTATAAAAGCTAGCTACCGAAATACTAAGACATTTATTCATTATAACGTACGAGTATGTCTAAGATTATTTTAAAATTATTCTCATAAAAATTAATAGCTTGTGCCAGCGACTACGTCTTCATGAAATTTCTTGCCCCGGGCGACTCACCCCGTCGCATCGCATCGCCCGCCCGCGAAGTAATAACTTCAATTCTCAACTATTTATTATCATCTTATTCGTTCTCGCTATTACTTGGTTTAGGCTTAGCGGCAGCTATTCTGACTTTTTTTCTATTTGCTCGGCTCCTAAGAGTCGTAGCGTGATGTTAAATAGCTTATAACGTTCCTTAAGAATTAGGTAATCGATTATAAAAAGATTTTTTCAAATCCGACTGGGAGTTCCAGAGATAAGCGCGTTCGAATAAAAAAACAAACCCTTCAGCTTTATTGACCGAGGGAGCTAAACGATCGAAGCAGTTTGTTGGTAATTACTACTCTACAGGTCGTATTTTACAACCGATCTGGATGAGACTTGGTATACAGTTTTCACCATTTTAAAGATTTTTTTATGTCGTCGGGGATTTTTTATTGGAGGACGTACGACCCCTTCCTCCAAAAAGGGAGCTACGGGATATCTCCGCCTTATGAGATCCGATTTCAATGATTCTTTTTTTATTTGAAAATTAGTAACTTTAAGTTGATCTCATCAAAAATTGGTGAAGATCTGATGAGGGTCTTCAGCGTGATGAGCAAAATAGCTCCTCAATATGCAGTAAATTGCTCACTTTTTTATTTTAACCAGTAAGATGCCCATCCTTAGATAAATATTACCCGTCTCTCCACTAGTCCATTGCTTACTCAAGGATGCATATCCGGTAGGCTCGCAAATCCCTCCTTATCCCGACGGGCACAGTCTATCGCCTACCTTTACCCGCGCCCCCCGGTCTATTCTTTGATATGCAATGGCTTCTGTAGCTCCATGAACCATGAGGCTTCAGGGGCTAGTGCAAATCCTGGGGTTCATTCGATTTATCGAGTCTGGTAAAGCCACGCTGGGGTCGGTGCATTTCATTCATTCATACACTTTTATATTTCAACCAATGGAATCGGCCCTTTAACTACTAGGTAGGGATTGATGGAGCACCTGGGACCACCTTCTCATCGCAAAACATAATAAATATTAATCGTTGCAAAAAAGTTTGAGCTCGCGAGGTCTACTGTTCGCAGAACGACTAGTTATAATTATAATATAGATTATTCCCATGTAAATTATTCAAAATATGACTAGATGTGGTCATAAAACATCGTTTCTCTGCATCGGTGATTATATTTTACGATAAGACTGTTAATAAAATCTATAAATAATTCACAAATGATGCTTCCATCGGCTTCTGCTTTTAATTAATATCTGCCAATTGTTTTTATTAGTGTTGGTTATTGTATAAACTTTACATACATACATAAACTCAAGCCATCTTCCCATGGGTTAGGTAGAAATTACGGAAAGCCACCTGCTAGGCGATGCGATGCGACGCAACGGGGCGGGTCGGGGACCAAGTAGTTCTGTCTGTCTGTTAACGGATTTCAATGAAAATGATGGCTAGGACGTAGGTTAGGACATAGTGGGATAGTTTCGGACCTCCAAGCAGGCGAAGCTTTTTTTTTTTTCGAGGTTCGGAAATCATCTAATGACTTCTCCCGCTCTGGGCGGAGCGGAAGGGGACAATCGCACTCTCCATGCCGCCATGAGATCCTGCCGGAGCCCTCGGATTTCTCGCGGCAGCGGAGTTACGCCCGGCGCTTCACCTCCTCGCGCCACTCCCAGATGTGCGCGAGGACTTTCGCCTCCAGATCCCATGGCGGTAATCCGGCAAGGAGGCTCGCCGCCTCACGAGACCCTGCGGTATCCTCGGGCCAGCCGAATGGCCATGACCATTTGGGACGCGTTCAACCGGCGGGCTGGCCGCAGCCTAAGGGAACGCGCCCACACTGGTGCCCCGTAAAGGACCATGGACCGCACGACCCAGCGTAGAGCCTCCGGTAGGAGGCGTTTGAACCCCCTTGATTGGGCAGGAGCCGCCACAAGCTTCCAAACGTCGGAAGTGCTCCACGAAGTTCCACCGGCTGTCGAGGACGAGTCCTAGGTACTTCATCATCGACTCAACGCCGATGTATACCCCTCCTACCGTGCTTTGGGAACCCGACGGTGGCGCGTTCCGAGGGCCATGAAAACATATGACCTCGGACTTGTTCCAGGCTACCTCGAGTCCCAGCTGCCGGATGCTATCGACGATAGCAGGCGAAGCTACGGGCAAAAATTAGCCTTTTCATAGTTATTTAACTGCTAGTTAAATAACTATGAAAAGTTTCAATGTTAATAATTACAAGAACAAATAAAAAATAAGCAATAATCAAGCATATTATTAACTAATAAATAAGTATATCTTCCACGTGCCTGCTAATAGTGACCACATTGTAAGTAAAAGTCGTTAAAATAACATTATCAAACTATTAAACTAGAATATTAAAGTAACTTAACAGCTTTTAAGAGGAAACAGGGTCGGTCTTTGTCTCCATACAAAAAGTCATAATTCGAGGTTCGGCTCTCGTCTATTTCCTCCTCCAATATTAAACCAATTTGAAAGATATTTTATAAATTGTATAAGAAGGATATTTACTGTGCCCCTATGTTTTCCGTTTTGATGATACATTATCTGTAGAAGCACTAGAACCCTCAGAAAATGCTCAATATTGCCTGTTTAGACTGCTGTCATCAGAGGCCTATTGTATAAATTTGACAACTATAAATGAAAAAAAAAATAGGAACACGGTAAATATCCTTCTTATTCAATTTATAAAATATCTTTCAAGTTGGTCGAATATTGGAGGAGGAAATAGACGAGAGCCGAACCTCGAATTTTTGTACAGAGGAAAAGACCGACCTAATTTCCTCTTAAAAACGGCTGGACTTATGAACACGCGGCGCTATGATTGACAGCCTTTCCAATTCCTATAATTTACGGTCTGTTTTGGTTAATAAACCGTGTTTATCAGTTGTTTAGCAACACTTTTTAAACATGACATTTTCTGTATGGAGTTTGACACAAAACTGACATTAAACACGCGTTGAACAAGTGTTTATGGATTGCAATAAACAATTTGATTTGATTTGTCTAAGTTTTTGTGGTAAAGCCCTATATCTTTACCAAATAATGAAGCTAAGACCTCATAGTTTTTCATAATAGACCATGGAAGTAAGGGCGATGCCCCATTAGTGAGTTGCGTTGCGTCGTCGCAACGGATCAAAGCATTTAGTCTCCATAATAATGGATCGGAACCATAGCGATCGAACCACTGCGACGACGCAACGCAGCGCAACGCACTAATGGGGCCTCACTCTAATTATCTGTCACAGGTAACATTAGCTTAAGAATATAAATCTACTAGTATTGCCCCGCGGTTTCACCCGCATATGTCTCGATCCCTTGGGAATATCAAGATAAAAAGTATCATGTGTTAATCCAGGTTATAAACTATCTGTGTGCCAAATTTCATCCAAATCGGTTCAGTAGTTTTTGCGTGAAAGAGTAACAAACATCCATCCATCCATACTTACAAGCTTTCGCGTTTATAATATTAGTTCGATTAGATTAGATTAGATATGCCCAATAAAAAAAATTACCATTGGTAAAAAGAACGATTTGTTTACCGTTGACCCAGCATTAACGTGCTTTCAGAAACACTGAGGGGTATCGATAAATAATATAAGGTCACCCATCCACGGGCCGACCGCGGCTAGCGTAGCTTAACCTAAGAAAAGAATACTGAAGGCCGAACAGATCATTCAATTCCTTCAATGAAAGGTTTTTTATTATTACATAACATAATCAGCCTATAATGTTCCCACTGCTGGGACACAGGCCTCCTCTCTGTGAGAGGGAGTGGGCCGTAATCCACCACGCGGGCCCAGTGCGGGTTGGTAGATGTCTCATTATTATTCATTATATGTCATTTTTTTTATTATTTGTCTTTTATATAGATTCTTTTCTATTTTGTGAATGTGAGAACGTTGTAGGCTTATTGAACTGTAGATTTATTGAACATCTTCTATTTTATTAATTACCTGGTACTTACTTGTTGAAAGGCCTACATTGTCCTCTCATGCTTACTGACACTGTAATTTGAAATTTTTGTAAAAGCCAATTATTTTTAAAAGAGTAACCGTGGAGTTTCTTGCCGGCTCTTCTCCATAGGAAACGACCAATAAATTGGAACCTTGCACCTAGCTTCTGACGTTTCATAGGTGCCCATGTAGGTTTATGTGAAATAAAATATCTTGATTTTGAAAGCGGATCTTAAAATCTTGGAAAATACTACTGAGAAGGTTGTCGCACTAAAACCGATGACAAATACATGACATCAAAGGTGGACATTATTTGAATAATTCATGTTTAAAGGGCAATCCGTTGTGTTTATTTACTTGTAAGATGTCCTTTACAAACTTATATAAATCTGCTTAGCCTTTTCCCAACTATGTTGGGGTCGGCTTCCAGTACATGAACATACATACATACATACGTAGTACATACACATACTGGTCAAAATAATAACCCTCCTTCTTGCTTCGCCGTAGTCGGATAAAAATGACACATTAGTCATTAAATAGTTTCGTGTCGCATTGACTAGAAATCACCTGATTAACGCAGTCTTATTATTTAATAGATTTGACGTGTTTTGGTTGTGAAATCATCTTCCAATGCATGCTCTTACCGTTTCTAGGTCTGTAGTGAAAAATGTCCGTAGAATTTCTTGCTGGTTCATCTCCATAGGAACCTAATAGTCCTCCAAATCGCATTTCGGACCAACCTTAGCGGAGACCATCCGCGTCGGCGCGGGAGTTGTTATAGTGCACAAGTGTGTGCGCAGACACAGGTGCACTCTCTCTTCCCTCACTCTCATAATCCGATGGGACGGCAATCCGACACGACGAGGCATAGGAACCTACTACGCCTTGGAATGGGCAACTAGCTTCATCTTTCTGACTGACCGACCCCTTGACAATTCAAAAGTACCTATAATTGATTTAATTGAAATAAATGCTTTGAGTTTTAGTCGGGAATAGTAAACTGTAAACTCAAACTAGAAGCTTTTATTTCAAATAAACCAATTACAGGCACTTTTGAAATGTCAAGGGGTCGGTCAGTGAGAAAGATGAAGCTAGTTGCCCATTCCAAAGCGTAGTAGGTTCCTATTCAGAAGACGGACACTCTTTTAACGGACGGAGACTCCACAGACGCTGTTTAAATCAGAATATTGTTACAATATATTGTTTGTAGCCAGTCTTACCAGGGAGGGGTACCATGTTTCCCACTAACTGGATTGCGGAGGTCAGAAGGTCAGATAGGCAGTCGCTCCATGTGAAAAACTGATATTCAGCTGCATTCACAACTTGAATGCACCCACATTTCGCTAGTTATGTTAAAATCCCATGTAATAGGGGGCGAGCCTATTGCCATCAACCGGGCACGAATCTTCCAGGCCACTACTAAGAAATTCCTGATGACAAAAGGCACCAACACTTTGCCCGACCTGGACATGGAACTTTTTTTTTTTTTGGGCGGTAAATCGTCAAATGACTTCTCCCGCTCTGGGCGGAGCGGGTGGGCGTGTCAGACTTTTACTGACTAAAACCCACCCGTGTTCCTTCAGTTGCCTGTTGCCAAGGGTCCCGGTATCCCTTTCGGACTTTCCCGCAACCAACCTCATACTTGTGTATATTAGAGTGAACCACTAAACAGACGTGTATTTTATTTAATGTAATAATCTTGTCAAATGTATAAAAATATTCAAAATGAATGTTCTTTTAAGAGGTCAAAGGCCAATTGCATCCGTCTCGGTAAGCAGCCACCGATCCGGTTTAAAAGAAGATGCAAAAATAACATAAATATGTCGCTGTTCTTAATTTCAAAGTTTTGTTTAGCTGTAGGTACTTAGCAACTGGTCCCACCGGCGAGGAAGCGATTTTGTCTCGCTCTAGAAACGCATAATAGAATAATCGCTCACTGATCATACCACCACCAATCTCAAATTTAGCCATACAAAACCCATTTTTTTTGTATAGATTACGCAAATCGTAGTACTAAATCCTACGCTCTGTTAACTAGTTCTAAGGTGGCTCCTCAATCCAGACGGTCTAAATAAAATATTGTACCTACGTACCTACTAAAGTAGTTCATCAAATCGGATAACAATAGCATCAATATTTTCTACTAAATATTGGCGTACTCCAACATCTTACACATTTAGTATTTCAAAAGATATTAATGAAATAAACATTCCAAACGTCTGAATTTAGGAGCCACCATAAATGCCCTGTACCTTTTTAAGGGTTTTAATACAAATTCCAGGATCGGGGCTATAAAATCGGATAATTAACTACTAAATATTGGCAGTGGGCCGCGTTAAAATATGAGACATGGCTCCTCAATCCACGCCGGCGAGAACTCTCTGTTCATTGCTTTGTCACGGCAAAAAGAGTTAGATACTCGATCAGCGACACACGTTTGGCCGGCAGAACACTCGCTCAGAGACTCTCACTGGGTGCATACGCATACCAGCAACTCAGACCAAATAAAAAACCAAGACAGCGCTGCGAATGATACAGAGAAGCATCCCAAAACTACACCAACGCTCTGTGCGTACACGCTCAAATCCACACATTTACAATCAAACTACACCAAAATATGAGCACATATGTTTCCGAAACCTGCCTCACGTAACACAGTTGACAGCGCTCTGTCTTGGTTTTTTATTTAGTCTGAGACCAGCAAGTGCTACGGTAGTCATTCTACTCGACACACTCGCTCGAAGACAAAACTATCCGAACTACACACTCGCTGATCGTTTGCTCGCCAACTCGATTCTAGTTGCTAGCTCTACTCATAGCATATTTAGCCTATAATGTTCCCACTGCTGGGACACAGGCCTCTGGGAGGGAGTGAGCCGTAATCCACCACGCGGGCCCAGTGCGGGTTGGTAGATGCCACAATTCTTCGAATTTTTGGTTCTAGGACACGCCGGTTTCCTCACGATGTTTTCCTTCACCGTTTTGAGAGCAGTGGTGATGAAATTATTTACAGAAAGTAAAGCGCCTGTCAGGGTTCGAATCTACGGCCTACAACTCGTAAATCGAGGCCGTTACCACTGGGCCACCACTGCTCTCTACTCGCTAATCGTCGGCGGTGGGGCTGGTCGTGACTTACCTACTTAATTGGTATTTGATTTAGGATGAACTTTAAAAATTGTCTATGACTAAGATTGAATAGATTTGAATGTGATTTTTATTGAAGGTTATAGATCACCGATTCTTTAACTGTGATTATCGGGAGTGCCTTCCTGTCTGCCGATAACACAAATTAAATATACGTATGACATGTACAGCTTGGCAAAAAAGAGTATGATGCGGTGACAGATGAAACTAAATATTTTACTTAGCCGTAGTCGGTACTTTGCCGACAAGTGCTAGTAGGTTTTTGAGTCAGTACAAGCAGCGTTTTTAACTATTTGTTTAAATTCTTTTACTCATTTTCCATTTGAAGTGACCTATATGCGGTAGTGGCGCCCTCATTTTTTCCAAACTCTTTTTTGCCAAGCTGTATGTGTGTGTACCTATAAAAGAAAGAAAGAAAGAAGGAAAATGCGTTTATTTGCGGCAAACATGACAAATACAGGAAAATAAAAAAAATGAACAAATATCATCGAGATATAAGTACTAACGTACTTATATCTCGACAAATATCGACTTCATGGCATATTATCCAGATACTCAAAAATCAATCTTTCAAGCCTTTTCCCAATACTATGTTAGGGTCGGCTTCCAGACTAACCGGATGCAGCTGAATAGTATTTTACATGAAGCGACGGCTTATCTGACCTCCACAACCCAGTAACTGGGTAATTTAAATACGATTACTCCTTGGGTAAGACTGGTTGTCAGACTTTCGGGCTTTTGACGACCCGTAACGAATGTCAAAGATTGATGAATGACAGCCGGGATCGACGGCTTAATGTGCTTTCCGAGTCTCGGAGGAGTCTCGGTATGTACAGATGGTCACCCATCCACGAACCGACCTCGAAAAGCGTTGCTTTACCCGTGCAGCTTTTATAACTTAGCCACGAACGAGTCCCTCGTGAACTACGATAGAAGATAACAACTTTCGGCGTTGTCCGTCCGTCTGTCTGACAGCGGGCTGTATCTCATGAACCGAAATAGCTAGACAGTTGAAATTTTCACAGATTGTGTATTTCTCTTGCCGCTATAACAACAAATAATAAAAATAAAATAAAATAAATATTTAAGGGGGCTCCCATACAACAACCGTGATTTTTTGCCGTTTTTATAGATAATGGTACGGAACCCTTCGTGCGCGAGTCCGACTCTCACTTGACCGGTTTTTTTTTCTCGTTCTTTCTTAATACGGTAGGTACGGAACCCGTCCGAGTCGCACTTGGCCAGTTTTTTAACATGAAAAATGTGTTGAACATAATAATGATTACATAACTAAGGAATTTAGGTCTTTAGTCCAAACGTTATATGACTTTGACCTTAGACCTCCAACTAAGTTTATAATGTTACTTTCTCTAAGACTAAAAACTAATCGATTAGTTCGAGGTTAAGCTACTGATGCCGCGGTTATTTTAAAGATGGGTGACCGTCTTCTTCTTTCGTAGATGAGTGACTCATTGCTCTGAAAGTGCGACGGCTGAGACTGAGGCAGGTCCTCATTCTCACCACAACGGGGAAGCTCTTGGCCTGGATCCCACCTGATGGTAAGTGATGATCAGGCCGACGGTGGAAGCGAGCTCCACCCGGAATCCTCAATCTTTACATACCTAGACTCCTCCGTACCTCAGAAAGCACGTTAAGCCGTTGGTCCCGGCTGTCATTCGTGAATGTTTGACAGTCGTTACGGGTCGTCAGAAGCCCGAAAGTCTGACAAGCAGTCTTACCAAGGGGTATTGTATTACCAAGTTACTGGGTTGTGGAGGTCAGATAGGCAGTCGCTTCATGTAAAATACTGGTATTCAGCTGCATCCGGTTAGACTGGAAGCCGACCCCAACGCAGTAGGGAAAAGGCTAGGCAGATTGATTCATAAAATTTCTCAGGCATCCCGTCGATATAAATTGTAACCATGTAGCTATGTGGCTCGCCCACGGCCGTACGTATCCGGGTTCGAGTCTACGTCGAACAACATAAGGGTAATAACTATAGTATTTAATTATTGTCATTATGTGACAGTGTGTCATCTTTTTAAAGAATGTTATGAATGGAATGTCGTATTTATCATTGGTAAGTACCAGGGTTGGTCAAACCATGATTCTTAATAAAAATCAATTGATTTTAATCTGAAGGTAAAAAAAGTTGGTGGCAAAAAGCGAAACTTCAAAACCAAAGAGACTGACTTCCGAAATAAAGTTATATTTTTTGGAAGTCTGTTGTTTTTTTGTTTTTTTTTTTAATGATATACTTACCAGTGTTTGCGCGCGGCTTCGCCCGCGTGGAGTTTAGTTGAAATAATCCCACGGGATCATACTACCAGGATAAAAAGTATCCTATGATGTAAACGCAACTTACCATGTCATTTGGCTTAAATAGGTTTTTATTTTTATTATTTTATTTATCCTATAAATACACAACTAAAGTCCGGTCGCGAAGCAGAAGGAATTTCGTACAATGACCCCTCATTACACATTAGAAGGACCGCCCTTAGGAGCTATAGACAAAATTTGACAATTTTTTTAATTTTCTTGTTGTTAAATACGAGGCTTTTGGCTAATTTGTAGTTCTAGTAAATGTCATTTTTTATTTTGTCTTGTGCGTTTAGTTTGTGCAGAATAAACAATTTTTCTTTCTTTTCTTTCTTTTCTTTCTTTTCTTTCTTTTCTTTCTTTTCTTTCTTTTCTTTCTTTTCTTTCTTTCTTTCTTTTCTTTCTTTCTTTCTTTTCTTTCTTTTCTTTCTTTTCTTTCTTTCTTTCTTTTCTTTCTTTTCTTTCTTTTCTTTCTTTTCTTTTCTTTCTTTCCCTTATCGCGAGCGCGACGGCAATACATTTGAACGCGAGCGATAGAGATAAGTAATGAAGGGTCATTGTACGAAATTCTTTCTGCTTCGCGACCGGACTTTACCAACTGCAACTGCTGTTCTTATCCTGGTATTCATCTGCTCCTGGTGGACTGGAAGCAGATTGGATTGAATCAGAACGTTGTCGCGCCGACAGAGGGCGCTTTCCGGTTTTTCGAACAAAAAGTGACATAGGCACACGACCGATCGCGTATTCACGCGACGAATTTCACTTTTAAAGGCACAGGCGCGATATCACGCGAACGAAGGTTTGCGCTGTCTGTCGCGCCCGGGATATCGCGCCAGTTTGCACGAGGCTTCAATAGGAGGCCGGGTAAGACTAACATGGACACAATACGCTATTGTTAAAAGAAAAAACTAATTTATTAAATCATCACAAAATAACGTGAATATAAAAATAAACAATCAAGTCTGACATTTTAAATAACAATATATTTAGTTAACGTTTACAATACTAATAATACCTACCTATTTTTATCATTTTATCCTTTTGTATTTATTGGTCGTCAAATGTCTGTCGAGTTTGGTTCATAGCAACTAAGAATAAAATTGTTACAATCTTTTTAGGGTTCCGTACCAAAAGGGTAAAACGGTACCCTATTACTAAGACTCTGCTGTCCGTCCGTCTGTCTGTCTGTCTGTCTGTCTGTCTGTCCGTCTGTCACCATACAGCCTGGTCTCATGAACCTTGATAGCTAGACAGTTGACATTTTCACAGATGTATTTCTGTTACCGCTTTATCAATAAATACTAAAAAACAGAATAAAATAAATATTTAAGGGTTATAACAAAAGTGATTTTTTTGCCGTTTTCATAGATAATGGTACGGAATCCTTCGTGCGCGAGTCTGACTCGCACTTGGCCGGTTTTTTTAATGATGCATTAATTAAAATGTTTTTAATTGTTTTTCTATTTTTTGTCGACTTTGACAAAAAGAAGATAGGTACTTAGGTCTCCCAATCTTGTTTTTATTTTTTTTGTATCATGTGACTCCTTGAGACATTATTATCTTAATTAAAACAATACCCTTTTTTTTTTTGAGCATGTCATCATTCTCCTGCCCTTATCCCAATTTATTTGTGGTCGGCGCAACATGTCCCTTTCTTCCATACTTCTCTATTAGCCGTCATCTCGATAGTCACCCCCTTTTTAGCCATATCATCTTTCACACAGTCCATCCATCGTTTCTTTGGTCTTCCCCTACTCTTATAGCCATCGACATTCATACCCAAAACTTTCCTCACAACATTTTCCTCATTCCTTCGCATCACGTGCCCATACCATGACAACCGATTTCCGCACAATTTTTCAGTCACCGGTGCCACTTTCAGACTTCCTCTTATGTACTCATTTCTTATTCTATCCATTCGTTTAACACCACACATCCTTCTTAACATTCTCATCTCAGCTGCATGCAATTGCCTTTCATTCATCCCTTTTGTGGCCCAACATTCTGATCCATACAAGACAGCAGGTCTAACTATTGTTTTATATATGTTCCTTCTCTTTTTTCAGTATGTGAAATCATCAAATGACTTCTCCCGCTCTGGGCGCAGCGTGTCAGACTTTTACTGACTAAAACCCACCCGTGTTCCGTCAGTTGCCTGTTGCCAAGGTCCCGGTATCCCTTTCGGACTTTCTCGCAAAAACTATAGCCTAATTACGTAAAACACGATCAATCTGAATTGGAATCGGTTGGAAACAAATGTCTAATCCATTGCTTCATAAGTTCCTAAGTTACTTTTTTGAGCAGATTTTTTAGGGGACCGATGCAGCTGAATACCAGTATTTTACTTGGAGCGACTGCTTATCTGACCTCCACAACCCAGTAACTGGGTAATGACAAACCAGACTAAGACTTGAGAGAGAGACTTGAGGGTTGGTAAGACTGGTTGTCAGACTTTTTGGCTCGCCCCTACAGATCCTTAAAATAATTCGCGTATTCTGGATGTGAAATAATACACCACTTTTTTTTTGTTAGAAATTATCCAAAGACTTCTCCCGCTCTGGGTGGAGCGGAAGGGCGTGTCAGACTTTTACTGACTAAAACCCACCCGAATAATACACCCCTGCCTATCCCTCCAGGGAAACCAAACGTGATGTTATGTTATATAGTACTCAATTATGTAAAAACAATAATTATTTTTCACTGACTGTGGAATCGAAGCATATAATGCTCTCAAGGTTGTCATAGCCATTAAAAAGTTTTTATATTTCAACTATTGACCCCTGTTCGCATTTAATTTAGACGTAGGTAAATACATTTTTAATCGAAATGTATTTATATTTATTTGATCTATTATGCATTATGATATATTATTAATATTTTGTTTTGTTCCTCTCAATCAGAGCACCTGCCATCTAATCTCTTCACCTCCCTTGGTTAACTGGTAGAGACTGCCTTTTTAAAAAAAAAAATTGAGTTTGGGAAATCATCAAATAACTTCTCCCGCTCTGGGCGGAGCGGGCGGAGCGGGAGGGCGTGTCAATGGGAATGGGAATCTAACCTAGAACCTCATGCTCAGGAGTAGCGTTTGCGACCACTTCACCAACGAGGTAGTAAAAAATCATTTGTAAATATAACCCTTATTTGCCATCGATTAAAAAGCAGAAGTATTGAGTTGACCTACTTGTAACGACTATTTAATTACAAATTGATAATTGGTAACTTCCTATTACGATAAAAAGTTGATTATTACAAAAAAAAAAATATTACTGTGTGCAATTATATTACTTAAGTACAAATACATGTACTTAAGGCTGTACCCTACCTCAGATTTTATCTCGCTCGCACCATACTACTCGCGACCTGAGTGAGAGCGAGACGGAGTGGTCCGCTAGCGGCTCTTAAGCCTCAAAAAGTGATGGAGGTTGTATACCTATTATGAAAACTAAATGTTGTTCGGAATCTGTCAGTTGATTATAAAAATGTAATCCGTCAGTTTTGTTGAATAAAAGTCGTTTGATCCATAAAAGAGCCTCTTAATTTTACAATAAAAAGTTTAGGTAATTGCTTTTTACGGTGAAAATAATGGTAATTTATAAAACATAAGACCTGCTTAATAGTTAGTTCAGTTATTTTGCAAAGTTTCATGATCTAATTCGAAGTATTTTTTGAATACCAGCGGTTTATAGTTCTGTTTAGAGGTAACTTTGGAGTTTTTTTCTATAGAGAAAATTTTATGTAATCGTGTTTTCGCCAAACATAGGGCCTAGCATCAATCCTCAACTTTAACATTATATATTTATTTAAAAATTAATGCTGCAGTATTTTCGGCATAACGGAGGATCATGCTAAGCAATTAGAGGTAGGGTGCGCCCTTAAGAATAAAATATTACCAACCTGTAACCTCAGACCAAATAAAAAACCATGACAGAGCGCTGTCAACAGTGACGTGAGGCCGGTTACGTAAACATGTGTGCACTTAGCGAGGTGTAGTTTGATTGTAAATGTGTGCGTGTGAGCGTATATGCACAGCGGATGTATAGTTTTTGCATGCTTCAATAATCACCATCCATTTAACAATCCTGTTGACTGAGATATTATTCTTTCGAGATGGTTATTAGCAACCGCATTGGCTCAACATCTGCTCGTGGCTAAGTAATAACAGCCGCACGAGTCTACCTATCAGGTTAAGCAACGCTTGCCGGGGTTGGTCCGTGGATGGGTGACCATCTTTACATATCGAGACTCCTCCGTACCTCGGAAAGCACGTTAAGCCGTTGGTCCCGGCTGTTATTCGAGGATCTTTGACAGTCGTTACGGGTCGTCAGAAGCCCGAAAGTCTGACAACCAGTATTACCCAGTTACTGGATTGTGGAGGTCAGATAGGCAGTCGCTCCATGTAAAATACAGGTATTCAGCTGCATCCGGTTAGACTGGAAGCCGACCCCAACATAGTTGGGAAAAGACTAGGCAGATTGATTGGTTCAGCACCTGTGCAACCAACTCATCATAAAGATTTCAGTTGGTTGCAGACTATTCACTAGCCTTGAGAGATTCCAAATGGGTTATTTGTTTGTGGGCCCTGCTTAATTCTAGGGGGCTTCAAACTGTCACTTTGGCTGAATCATAAAATTTCAAGTGGTACCACTTGATATCAAATTACAGACCACCCAGAAGTGGCGTTGACAGTTGACAGAATTTTCGCCAAAATGGCGGTGAAATTGAAAAGGATAATAGGAAAATCATCGTAAAATGTCACAAACTGACAATTCATAATAATCATCTGCGTGCATATTACGAAATAATTCATCTGTTTGACAGTTTTCTATGGAGATTCGTAAAATGGTCCACACAATATTATGAATTGCTTTTGTGTCAAATTAGAGGAATTGCTAATGACAGCTAGAAATTCAGGAAATGAAATGCTTTTAGAGGAATTGCTATTATGGCCGTTTTAGGCCCCCAGTTCTAATTTAGATATCCATTTCAAAGCCAATGCGTGGGTGTCACTACATTGCTGGAAATGCAGTCGACATTACAAAAAAAAAGAATATTGCAATTATTAATGTCAATAAATAGTACAACTTTTTTTTTTGTTTGACGATGGGAAATCCTCAAATGACTTCCCGCTCTGGGCGGAGCGGGAGGGCGTGTCAGACTTTTACCGACTAAAACTCACCCGTGTTCCTTCAGTTGCCGGTTGCCAAGGTCCCGGTATCCCTTTCGGACTTTCCCGCAACCCTGCCAGAAATAGTACAACTGAAGTACAATTTGCAAATCAAACATTGATTGATAAATAGATCAATTTAATAGATAAATCGGTTATTTGGTGCACACAATATATATACGTAGAAGCACTATTAAATACAAATTACATAAATATTAAGGAAAATACATACAAAAAAAACCACATATTTTGAAGATACTATTGGCTATGATACAATGAAGAAATTCACGTATTTTTTTTCAAGTTATAAACTAAAAAAAAATACCTATATGCCAACCCTTCACTACATACATCCTAAACTAAAATAAAAAAAGGGAAAAATCCAATGATTCAGAATTCATACCCAAGGCATGCAGTATGAAAACCGAGGTCACGGTAATTTCATAAACAGTTGTATATAAGCGTCAGTCGCATCTTAACAGCGGTTGTTCTTATCCGACGAACGAAAGTGATGTGCCACGCGCGCTAAAAAAAACAGTTAAAATAAAAAAATACCTCATCTGTGACTAAAAAGACGTAATAAGCAAAGTTCTGTCGTGGTTCATTTCAGTGTGGTGTGGTATTCAGTGTGGAGTGGTTGCCGTGAATTTTTTTAATGTGAGTTTAAAATTTTTTTCATTTTTTTTTTCATAATTTTTTTTTTTTGTTGATTTAGGGACGCGCGTTGATGTCTAATGCTTAGGGGTTTGAATTTTTTTTTTGTTTTCGACTTTTTGCAGTTTTATTGTATTATAATTTTATTCTAAATTATACGGTTTAGTTTATGCTTTATTAAATGAATTTTAAATAGGCAATTAAAATAATTGAGAAATATTTTTTTGTTTTCTGCTTTTTTTGTGTATTCTTCAAGCAATAAGAATTTTATTTTACAAATAATTATGACATTTATATTATATTACAATAATAATATTAAAGAATAGTATAACATATCAAGCGAATTTAACAATTTAAAAATCTTTTAAAAATAATTTTACATTGCACAATATTAAATAAATACAACGTTAAATAATATGATAGATTTAACTTATATAATATAGACAATATTAAATATTAAATCTACAAAAAAACTCTTTTATCTATTTTTTATAAGAAAGAGTTTTTATAACACAAATAACTATTCATATTTATAACAAGAATTCATGACATTTGTTATAAAGAAACTAAAACGAATGGCAAATAATATTGTTTATTTCTCTTTATGTGAATTTTTAATTCTTTTGAGAAATAAATATATTTAGCCATAACACCTATTTAGAAGATACCTTATATTATTTACAATAAGCTTCCGCCAGCGGCTTCCCCAACGTGACATCTTTATAAATCATAGCCTATGTTACTCAGTGATAATTTTGCATTCTATCAGTGAAAGAATTTTTACAATCGGTCCAGTAGTTTTTGAGTTTTTTCATTATAAACAAAATAATTTTTATGGTGTACATAATAAAGAGTATTCTATCCATCTATCTATCTATAAACAAAAAATCAAATCTTTTCTTTTTATAATATGTTAGTGTAGATAACAAAATTTTATTTATTTATTTCTTATTTTACTTATTATTTTCTTTCTTTGAATAAGTGACCGGTTGATGGCAATAGGCTCGCCAACTATTAAATAAAACTTGCAAAACAAAAACTGTCGCAATGTGGGTATACTATTACGTACATCTCTCTCTGCCTAACCCTTTGGGCATTACAGGCGTGATGTTATATTATTCAATTAAAGTATAGGTACATGTTGTGGAGGTACATTTAAAATATATGAAAAATAATAAAATATGACCCGACAAAAACCACTTTAATAAAATTACTGAGAGAAAAATAATTTGCTGGCCCGTTCTTCTCCATAGGAACCTACTACGCTTTGGAATGGGCAACTAGCTTCATCTTTCTGACTGACTGACTCCTTGACAGTTGAAAAGTGCCTGTAATTGATTTCATTGAAATAAATGCTTTAAGTTTATTCAGAGCTGAGCGAGAAAAATACGACTGAAGTAAAACAATAATTCTTTTATTACATCTACATCCGTCCGGAATATTTTAATAATGCATGAGTAATAATTATTATTTTTTGCATTTAGCATAGCAATTAAAGATATTTAAATAATTACTGCTAATTGGTTTGCGGAATTTCAAGATGATCTAGGCATTTAAGTTAGTAAGTAGAAAATCATAAACATACTTTTTTCTAAACCTATAAAAAAAATTCTTTAAAGTCTACCAAAGACGTTCTCACTGTAGCTTGGGTTCGTCCCGGGTGTCACTCGTAGACCCCTCCGTGTCCCGGAGAGGTCGCTAACCCGTTAGTCCCGGCTGTCATTCGTGGATCTTTGACAGTCGTTACGGGTCGTCAGAAGTCCGAAAGTCTGACAAAGGGGTATCATGTTACCCAGTAACTGGGTTGTGGAGGTCAGATAGGCAGACGCTCATTGTCAAATACTGCTATTCAGCTGCATCCGGTTAGACTGGAAGGCGAGCCCAACATGGTTGGGACAAGGCTAGGCAGATGTTTTCGTTTTTTTTTTATTATTCTTTTTTTTGGTTGGTATATTGGCGACATATGGCTAATAATTAGATTTATGTTTTATGTTGCGTAATGTAAATGATTTTGCAAACTTTTGTATAGAATCAAATTTTTCTAACTGAACAGACAGCTGTGCTGCTGGGGAGTTTGTTGCGCCACTTCTTCTCCCCAGCTAAAGCACTAGGAAGTGGTGAAGGGTGGGCGTTTTGGGGGACTGTCTTATGTAATTTTGACGTTCGAAAAGTGCTGATTCTCAGCCTAGTTTGAATAAATGACTTTTGATTTTGATGATGATGACATACATAAACTCATACCTTCTTCCCATGGGGGTAGGTAGAAACTACATAACTCCACCTGCTACGATCCTTACATACTCCTTTTGCCTCGTTTACGTTCAAAAATCGTTCATATTTTTTGTTGTTTCTAGTATTAAATCGTTTATATTAATGTTTTTTGTCCTTAATTCTAATCTCTATTTTAAATTGATTGAGTTTATTTAAATAATTTATATTATTAGTAATTTAGTGTGGTTCTAAAAACGTGCGGTTTTTTCAACAATGTTGATTTTAAAGTTTAATTTAATAATTTGATGCTAGCATTATTATAATTGGCTAATGAATTCGACTGTGGATCTTAAAACGTTTATTTTATCTGTGCGAAATTGGTAGACAATCAATCTGCCTAGCCTTTTCCCAACTATGTTGGGGTCGGCTTCCAGTCTAACCGGATGCAGCTGAATACCAGTATTTTATATGGAGCGACTGCCTATCTGACCTCGACAACCCAATTACTGGGTAACACGATACCCCTTGGTAAGACTGGTAGTCAGACTTTCGGGCTTTCGCTATGTTTAGCTAGATTTCACGAAAGAGTTACGAAATCTTGAATTGCACAATTCTTTTTACATTCGACATCGTGATCTCACTTTTCGAAACAGCCTATATAAAATCATGTAGCCACCACTGTCAACTTTTTAACCATTGCGCATGCGCATACTTGTAACCTCTACTCCTATTATCACTTACTATAAAAGAAACTTGCTAACTGATAAGGAATTTAACTGTTACAACATCTGTCAATAGTTACTGTGTGAACTATGCTTTGAAAAACTTATTTTAACTGAACATAGGAGTTATTTTTCCCCTCTATTAATAAGAACTAACTTTACATATCGAGACTCTTCCGTGGCTCGGAAAGTACGTTAAGCCGTTGGTCCCGGCTGTCATTTGTGGATCTTTGACAGTCGTTACGGGTCGTCAGAAGCCCGACAGTCTGACAACCAGTCTTACCAAAGGGTATCGTATTACCCAGTTACTGGGTTGTGGAAGTCAGTTAGGCAGACGCTCCATGTAAAATACTGGTATTCAGCTGCATCCGGTTAGACTGGAAGCCGACCCCAACATAGTTGGGAAAAGGCTAGGCAGGCAGGCAGATTAATAAGAACTAAGTTCTTAGTAATTGATTACGATCTAGTTTAATAGACTCACGTTGTCTTCTGGTTTGCAATTGGTCAATCGTCATCCTGAGGATGCCTCATTGAGAGGTGAAACACGTGTCGATTTCTTACAGGGTTTTTTATGACTCTTGAAGAATAGTTAAGCGGAATAGGTTTCTAAATATATCTACGTCTATTGTATTTTTTAATAGACTCATAAGTAATTTAATTCCAACTTAATATTTTACGAGATAGATTATATTATTACTAAGAATTGTGTCAATTTGCACTTTTACACAATTTCGTAGCACTTTAATTGATAAAATCACTTTGTTCATGTGTCATATGTAGGTAAAGCACAGCATTATTACTATTTATTATTCATCATCTTATTATTGTAGTTACCTTACTAGTGATATTCTTCAGAAACGTCAGGTGCGTAGTACTCGCAACCGGCGTGCGCGCATGACCAGATGTATGAACGTAAACGAGGCAAAAGGAGTATCGTATCGTGTTAGCCAGTTACTGGGTTGTCGAGGTCAGATAGGCAGTCGCTACATGTAAAACACTGGTATTCAGCTGCATCCGGGTAGACTGGAAGCCGACCCTAACATAGTAGGGAAAAGGCTAGTCAGATTGATTGTCTACCAATTTCGCACAGATAAAATAAACGTTTTAAGAACCACAGTCGAATTCATTAGCCAATTATAATAATGCTAGCATCAAATTATTAAATTAAACTTTAAAATCAACATTGTTGAAAAAACCGCACGTTTTGAGAACCACACAATAAATTACTAATAATATAAATTATTTAAATAAACTCAATCAATATGAAATAAAGATTAGAATTAAGGACAAAAAACATTAATATCGATAAACGGTTAATACTAAAACAAAATAAAATATGAACGATTTTTGAAAGTAAACGAGGCAAAAGGAGTATTTAAGAATGGTAGCAGGTGGCGTTCTGTAGTTATATAAGCTGTCTGACCTCCACAACCCAGTTACTGGGTGTACAAGTTTACAAGTGTTTATGTGACCCTGTGACCTGCTATTACAACTGTAATACCATGTAGGTTAGATACATTTAGGATGTATAAAAAATGATTAGATTTAGCAAAGCCGGATCAATAAAGGAATTCGATTCGGAATGAGCGCGAGAAATTCATTAAATATTTAATTATTATGTCGATTAACTAATCCGTAAAGTTATTACGGAGTTACATCCTTAATTAGTAGTGGTATTTATTCATTACTAGCCTTCTGCCCGCGACTTCGCTCCTGTGGAGGTCCAAAAATATCCTACGGAGACGTACTACTGGGATAAAAAGGGTCCTATATCCTAACCCAGGTCTTGGTCTACCCATGTGCCAAATTTCATCCGAATCCATCTCCAGTCTAACCAGATGCAGCTGGATACCTTTATTTTACATGGAGCGATTACCTATCTAACCTCCATAAACCCATTTACTGGGTAATACGATACCCCTTGGTACTGGTTGTAAGACTTTCGGGCTTCTGACGACCCGGAACGACTGTTGACCTCCACAACCCAGTTACTGGGTAATACGATACCCCTTGGTACTGGTTGTAAGACGTTCGGGCTTCTGACAACCCGGAACGACTATCAAAGACTGATTATGACAGCTGAGACCTGACTTCTGACTACCACAAGTGTAACCCAGTTACTGGGTAACATGATACGCCTTAGTAATAAATGAGAGTTCACCTTAAGCACAGAAGCTGCAACTCAATTAAGGCACCAAAAATATACCGAATCTTACATAAAAGTCTTATTTGTCACTGTTTAATGCGAGTCAAAGGAATTTGTATTACGCAATGTATCTGACGTCAAGGCGGATATATCGCGACCATGTATGTAAATATACACAACACATCTTCTTTTTGTCGCTAAAAACAGTAAAATCCATACATCTTATATCTATACATATTATAAATTAAAGTCGCTTTTCGTGTCGGTCTGTATGTCCGCGTTGTTCTTCTAAACCACGCAACAGATTTCGATGAGGTTTTTACCATCATTTAGAGAATTTATTCCGGAAGGTTTGTAAAATACACTAATATTAGACTTATATTTAATCAAGAATGAGCTCGTGGCTAAGTAATAATAGCCGCACGGATCGCTCTATCAGGTTAAGCTACACTTGCTGGGGTTGGTCCGTAGATGGGTGAACATCTTTACGTATCGAGACTCCTCCGTGTCTCGGAAAGCATGTTTAACCGTTGTTCCCAGCTGTCATTTGTGGATTATTGACAGTCGTCAGAAGCCTGAAAGTCTAACAACCAGTCTAACCAAGGGGTATCGTATTATTCGGTTGTGGAGGTCAGATAGGCGGTCGCTCCATGCAATACTGGTATTCAGCTGCATCCGGTTAGACTGGAAGCCGACCCTAACATAGTTGGGAAAAGGCTAGGCAGATTTTAGTACTTATTTCAAGATAATTTCACACCTACACGCGAGCGAAGCCGGGGGCAGAAGCTAGTGTTGCTATATTATAATATATTCATTTAGGATTGCCCCCGTTTTTAATCTTAAATGGCTTGGTAACCTAGTTTTTTTTTTTAATATGGCCACCTTTTTAGATGGGTAAGTCAATTTGCAAGTTAATTTGGTCAAATGATTTCGGTGCAATGTTGTCTGCTATTTATAGTGTTCATTTAATTTAATTGAGACTGGTCATCTCTTATCTGCCAGGGCTTATTTTGAATTATTTTTATACCGAGACTCCTCCGTGCCTCGGAAAGCACGTTAAGCCGTTGGTCCCGGCTGTCATTCGTGGATCTTTGACAGTCGTTACGGGTCGTCAGAAGCCCGAAAGTCCGACAGCCAGTCTTACCAAGGGTTATCGTATTACCCTGTTACTGGGTTGTGGAGGTCAGATAGGCAGTCGCTCCATGTCAAATACTGGTAGGTATTGAACTTCATCCGGTTAGAGTTGAAACCGACCTCAACATAATTGAGAAAAAGCTAGGCAGATTGATTTTGAATTATTTTTTAACATTGTTCAAGAATAAAGGCTCTTACATTATTATTATTATTTAACTGTATACTCCTGATCTCATATGTTTTTTTTTTATTTTTTATTTTTAATTGTCTTTAATGTTTAATCTATTTTGGTTTAAAATTCTTGATCTTTTAGGATGCACGTGTTTCTGTGACAAATAAACCTATTTTTCTTTCTTTCTTTTCTTTACATACTGGCGCGATTCGCCGCGTGACGCGAATTTTAACAAAACAATTTCTGAAAAAACTTCACGGCGAACAATGCGGCGGCGTCGCGTCGTGCGGCGAATCGCGCCAGTATTTAAGAGCCTTAATGTACCCAGGATTTTGTATAACCTGATTTAAAAGAGTGTCCTTGGAGTTTCTTGCCCGTTCTTCTCCATAGAGATCTACGTTTTGGAATGGGCAACTAGCTTCAACTTTCTGACTAACTGTCCGACTCTTTGACAATTCAAAAGTAAATGGTTTTATTGAAACAAATGCTTTGAGTTTTGAAATAAACTTTTTTGGTATTATCGTGGACCTCTTTGGTCGAGTAGTTCACTGCTGAGCCGTCCTAGATTCGATCCCCAGGTAAAAAAACGCTTTTTTCTAAATTAACAGACAGCTGTGCTGCTGGGCAGTTTGTTGCGCCACTTCTTCTCCCCAGCTAAAGCACTAGGAAGTGGTGAAGGGCGCGCGTTGTGGGGGACTGTCTTATGTAATTTTGACGTTCGAAAAGTGCTGCTTTATAGCCTAGTTTGAATAAATGACTTTGTTATTGGGTTTTAAATTAGGAACTTTTCAGTAACAGCTTCAAGTGTCAGTTGATGGCAATAAACTTGTAGACTTGTAAGTTCAGTGACATAATGTACCTACTTTTACATTTCTGCCTCCCCCCTTTGGGGTTTACAGGCGTGATGTGTCGTACACGTTCTGTCGTGAGGTGTGTAGCTAGTTTTTAACTTTATTATCAACTGCATACTTTTGCAAGATGTTGTGAAATGTACCGGCTCGTCCGCCATTTTGACAACGTGATCACTAGTGATGTGTTCGTGTCGATTTATAACTCGATAAACGAAATAAATATATATTTTCACACCACCTGCTCGATTATGTCAAGTTATATGTCATGCGACCTTAACGTAAAAGTTAGTCATTATAACCCAATGGTCTAACCGGGCAATAATATTGCACTGAATTTCATTATAACCCGCTCGTAAATATTTTGATTTGAATTTGGAACCATAACATTGTTTTTTTTTTTACTTTTTCCATAAAAAACCTATATTCAACACTCAAATACTAAATCAAAAGTCTAATATTTAATCTAGACTGAGAATAAGCACTTTTCAAACTTCAAAAATTACTTTTGATTGTATCGCAGAAATTGTGGAAAGCTAAAAATTTGTTCACAGATGAATGTGTCTTCGTCTTGGGCGAATATATCTCCCGTGATATAAACAGCGCTTTATCCCCTTAGTAAATAATCTGCTATTATTTACTGTCTTAAACTTATAACCTCATATGTATTTTAAGAATGTTGAGGCAACGTGAGTGTTTCTTGCCATGTTTGGCATGTACACTTAATAGTTTAGGGTTTGGCTTGTCAATTAGGTACCAATCAATCTCCCTGGCCTTTTCCCAACTATAGATAGATAAATCGTTTATTTGGTGGAATCAAAAGACACGTTGCAACTGGGTTGTGGAGGTGAGATAGGCAGTTGCTCCATGTAAAATACTGGTATTCAGCTGCCTCCGGTTAGACTGGAAGCCGACACCAACATAGTTGGAATAAGATTAATAAGCATAATCAGCCTATAATGTTCCCACTGCTGGGACACAGGTACAGGCCTCCTCTCTTCGAGAGGGAGTGGGCCGTAATCCACCACGTGGGCCCAGTGCGGGTTGGTGCGACACGGCATAAGGGGCCGAACACATGTACCACAACCACACCACAACGAGAACACGCGAAGGGGCGTTTAGCATAATCAGCCTATAATGTTCCCACTGCTAGGACACAGGCCTCCTCTCTTCGAGATGGAGTGGGCTTTTAATCCACCACGCAGGCCCAGTGCGGGTTGGTAGATGTCACATGTCTTCGAATTTTTGGTTCTAGGACATGCCGGTTTTCTCCCGATGTTTTCCTTCACCGTTTTGAGAGCAGTGGCGTTGAAATTATTTAGACAAAGTAAAATGCCTGTCTGGGTCCGAACCCACGACACTAAGAACTCATAAATCAAGGCTTTAACCACTGCTCTAATAAATAGAACTGCTGGTAAGGTTAAGTCTACAAAAATACTTTTGATATTATGCCAATCCAACATCCCAAATAAAACACGTGACCATGTTTATGACTAGGTATCTCTATATGGACTCGTCGTTAATATATTATATATTTATTATAATAAATATATTATTAAATAAAGCCACCACTCAACATCCTATATTATAAATCATATTGTTATTGTCAAATATCAATCGACCACCAAATTCGTCGAAACGTTTAGAATCAAAGATAATAATAATATGTTATTAGGAGTTCCGTATACCAAAATGGTGGATCGTTTTTTGGTTTTTTAATTTATTTGCTCATGAGATGTTAGTTGGTATTAGCGTGGGAATTTAGCAAAAAATAAAAATAATATTTTTTTTACGTAAGTGTAATAATGTTGGCTAATAGCTCATGGCTAAGTAATAACAGCCGCACGGGCCGATCCATGAGGTTAAACTACGCTTGCCGGGGTTGGTCCGTGTATGGGTGATGGCGTGTATCTTTACATACCGAGACTCTTCCGTGGGTCGGAAAGCACGTTAAGCCCCGGCTGACATTTTTGGATCTTTGACAGTCGTTACGGGTCGTCAGAAGCCCGAGGTCTGACAATCAGTCTTGCCAAGGGGTATCATTTTACCCAGTTAATGGGTTGTGGAGTTCAGATGGGCAGTCGTTCCATGTAAAATACTGGTATTCAGCTGTATTCGGTTAGACTGGAAGCTGACCCCAACATAGTTGGAAAAAGGCTAGGCAGATGATGAATATAATCGATTTATAATATTCCCACTGCTGGGACACAGGCCTCCTCTATGTGGGAGGTAGGGGCTATAATCCATTAAGCGGCCACAGTGCGGGTTGATATAATTATTATGTTCTCTAAATTCAAAGCTAGATTATTTGATAGAGATAATAGTAAAAACATTTAGATGTTGACTTGCTAGATATTTGTATTAGTTGCTGATTACTGGTTGTTGAAAAAAATATGGTTTGGTTATCTCTTTGAACTTTGTCAACACTTTATTACGTAAAAGTTTTGAATATTGAGTGTCAAGTTGAATATTTTAAATCGAAATTATAATTTACTACTTGCCTATAGTTTTTTTCAAGAATAATAAGATAGTTCTGAAAAAATACCTATGACATTTATAACAAAACAATAATAATTATTTTCACTTTACGCACATGCGGATTTTTTTAGTCAATTTTCTTTATATGCATTTTTTTTTTTAATTCTTTTAAAATCGAATATGGTGACACAAAATTTCGTCATAATATTATGTTTACGGAACCCTAAACCTACGGGTTACATTAGTACAAGTTATGTAAATAAAACCTTTTAATATTGACCCATGCCCTTCCAAACCGGTTACTTCTACGTGTTGCTAAGTCAGTATACAGGTATTATATGTATATATTTTTTTAATAATACATATACATCATCTTTCAAATAGACGAGAGCCGAACCTTGAATTATGAGACCTTTTTAGATAGATAGATAGATAGAATACTCTTTATTATGTACACACGGCTACACATCAAGCTATACATTTCCAGTTTATGCTGGTCTCGCATTGTATAGAATTTCCGTACAATGCGAGGTCAGCTTATACTGGAAATGTATAGCTTGATGTGTACACCATAAAAATCACAGACATAAATATATAATTTTTATATGGAGAAAAGACCGCACCCAATTTCCTCATGATACTGTAGGTACATGTTGTAGGTAGGAGGAGCTTGTGGCTAAGTAATAACAGCCGCTCGGGTCGATCCATCAGGTTAAGCGACGCTTGCCGGGGTTGGTCCGTGGATGGGTGACCATTTTCACATATCGAGACTCCTCCGTGCCTCGGAAAGCACGTTAAGCCTTTGGTCCCGGCTGTCATTTGTGGATCTTTGACAGTCGTTACGAGTCGTCAGAAGCACGAAAGTCTGACAACCAGTCTAACCAAGGGGTATCGTATTACCCAGTTACTGGGTTGTGGAGGTCAGATAGGCAGTCGCTCCATGTAAAATACTGGTATTCAGCTGCATCCGGTTAGACTGGAAGCCGACCCCAACATAGTTGGGAAAAGGCAGGCAGATTGATTGATGTTGTAGGTATAACTTGATATTATGTGGTCGCGCAAACCACGTGCAGACGAAACGTGTTTGACATAAAAATACAATTCTATAAGTTTTTATATCATATAAAATAATAATATTATGCCAATGATGTGATAGTTAATGATACTTTATATAATTAGTTTTTTTTTTCATAATTAATTTTAAATAACTGGTTTTTTTGTCGGTTTTCGAGGAAAGGCTGGCTATTAGTATGTTAAAGCGTTATTTTACATAATAATAGGTATTATTCATGCTTATCTAACAACTAATGAAGGTTATATTAATTGAATAAAACGTGTGCGTCAGGGGACCCCCCGGAACCCTGAGATGGTACTTCAAGTACCTTCTCACTTATGATTTAAAACAAAAACAAAATTAAAAATGACAATAACCCTACAACGTCACAAAAAAAAAAATATATATAATAAGTTGAGAACCATTTCTTTTTTAATATTTTTATAAGTACGTGTAATTTTGTTTTTATATTGACTTAGGCATCGGAGGCATACGTATAACGAGTCTTAAATTTTCCCAGTGTTGGGAAACAGGCCTCCTCCTCACTCTTAATATGGATTATGGCTCCGTCTCAGAGATGAGACGGAGCCATAATCTCTCTCTGAGACGGAGCCATAATCCATATTACATACTACATTGTTGTATTGGGTTTCCCACCTGTAAAAACTAATGTAAGGGTAAAGTAAATAAATAAAACAATAAATTAATAAATTAATTAATATTAGAGGCACTGTTAAGTTTTTTTATCACTGTTAAGTCTTTAAATCTATCAGCTACTAGCTTCCTTTTAGCGTGAAAGCGCGACAGACAGACAGACAGAGTTACTTTCGCATTTATAATATTAGTAAGGATTAATAAGTTCGCGATCCCTGGCTTGATGCAATCGAAGCAAAGTACGTTACTAAGCGATCAAAATAAGTATGAGTCAGCACATTCTATTCAAATCTAACCTAATGAGAATCCATTGAATATAGCTAAAGCTATCACAATAATGCTAAAGGTCATACCTATTATTATTTTAATTACATACAATCTTCTTTTCAAATTTTTAAAAGTTCTAGGAAATTGATCGGTCGGTCCCCTCTCCATACGCTCTCGCCTGTTTACTCTCTGGTTTATGACCTTAGAGAAATGATTTTTTATAGTAAAATAAATATTAACTAGTTCTATGCCCCTTGTTTTCGGTTTTGATGATACATTATCTGTAGAAGCACTAGAACCCTCAGAAAATGCTCAAAATTGCCTGTTTAGACCACTGCCATCAGAGCCATAATGTACCAATTTGAGAACTATTAATGAAAAAAGAAAAACATAGGGGCACAGTAAATATATATTTATAAAATAGCTATCTTTCAAATTGGTCCAATATTGGAGGAGGAAATAGACTAAATAAAAATCAAAAGTCATTTATTCAAACTAGGCTGAGATAGCACTTTTCGAACGTCAAAATCACATAAGACTGTCCCCCAAAAACGCCCACCCTTCACGAGACGAGAGCCGAACCTCGAATTATGAGTTTTTATATGGAGAAAAGACCGACCCTATTTCCTCTTAATAGGTACAGGAGGACAGCGTATCATCCGGCCTTGACCTCAGGACCAACTCAACAGAGACCAACAAGGCAGTCTTTAAAAAAACATTTCAAAGCCTACACTTCGTTGATAATTAAACAAAAGCCTATCAAAGCAATTCAAATTCATAAACCACGCATTGCCTCAGGCAATGCCTGCCGCGCGATGTAGGCACGAGGACATCTCAACCCAAACATAACATGGACATGGCGAAACTATAATTATCGATTCCTTATTGACTACAGAACCCTGAAAAACAGAAAAATTATGAGTAAAAATTTGTAGGCCAGCTAGAAAAATTAACAAATAGGTTTTAATAAATAGTGATCCATTTACTACATTTTTTTTTGAGTTACTTGGTTGTGGAGGTCAGATAGGCAGTCGCTCCATGTAAAATACTGGTATTCAGCTGCATCCAGTTAGACTGGAAGCCGACCCCAATATAGCTGGGAAAAGGCTAGACAGATTTATTCTTGATTTTATGTTAAAACAAGAAAGACGCGGACGTCGTCGCGGGCTGAAGCTAGTAATAAATGTATAGATGGTATGTCGTGTGTTTCGGTGCCATCTCTAAAGTTATACGACATTGAGCCACAAGGTCGAATGTTGCTTATTATTGAGGCTTCTATCGATTCGATAAAAATGTCGATATTACGTTAACGTGTCGTAATCAGCGAGTTTTTTTTAGAAGTTGAATCTTTGGACTGTATGTTTGTCTATTGCTCGCCAATAGAGTGCTTGGTTACTCGATTTTCGGGTCGGGTAGTTGTGTTTTTCATTAAGATATTACGAGACATATGTCCAAAAAAAAAATGAAACGGTTGGGAAAAGTATTAAACAAAAAAAAATTGTAAACTTCCGAATTGACAACCTGGAAGAAGTTGGTTAAAAAAAAAGACAATATTAAACAAAACAAAATTGGGAAAAACAAGAATGATTAATTATAATAATAATAATCGTTTATTTTTATAAAAAGGGGCACATTTACAATATGTAAACTTAACAACAATTATGACAGAGCCAAAAACGACCTTTTCTGGGTCCGAAAATAACTTTCAGCTGGTCAAAAATATTTTTCTATAATTTTTAATGCTAATAAAACCTGTACTATTCGCAAAATTAGCAAAACATCACAAACATTTTATATACTTATTTATTAATGTATATTATTATTAAAACTTACTTAAAAATATATTAATTAATACGAAATCACCAGACATAAAAAGTCCAATACTTTTATTTTTATTATAAAACACCTGAACTGATAAAAACGTTTTTTTGTTCAAGTTGACACCGTAAAAATAATAATTTGGCCAGTCTAACCAGAGTTTTAAATATTTCACAATAATAAACGTTACAAAATTAATAATTATTATCTAACTTAAAAACTAGACAAACCTAGATATTATTACTAAAAAAACAAGTTGACAATAATTATTTAAATCTTATGCATTTTATTATAAAACTCCACCATATTTTAGTCTTATGAAATGTATTTAAGTAAAAACTTATCTTCGACACTTTTACTTAAATTAACATAATTAATTTAAGAACAAGTATTTCTAGAAATCTTGTTGCTCCTAGACATATAGGTATTCTGAACTGGTTTTAAAACTAAAAAAAGTGAAACTGACTTAGTAACATGTTTTATTTAATTTTATCTCCATGTCCCAAATGTTGACAGTCCCGTATTTTAAAAATGTTGTTCTATTTTCAAAACGTGATACGTAACACGGTCCGTTATCGAAGATACGGGCCCATCCGAAAGTAGATCATCCGTCAAAACAAGTGACAAATTCAATTTTTCGAACGGACAAAACATAATGGTGTGGGGACAACTGTCAAATCGTGTTGTCAGTCATTTTTAGTTCGGGAGCAGAACAAATCTTATGTCCGTATTTGATAATGTGTAGGCAACGCCCGTAACTACGGACCTCGTGCTTAGGAAGTAGATCACTATACAACAGACAGCTGTGCTGCTGGGGAGTTTGTTGCGCCACTTCTTCTTCCCAACTAAAGCACTAGGAAGTGGTGAAGGGTGGGCGTTTTGGGGGACTGTCTTATGTAATTTTAACGCTTGAAAAGTGGTGATTCTCAGCCTAGTTTGAATAAATTACATTTGATTTTGATAATTACATGTATCTGGTAACTAATTTATTCATTATTGCTCCATTTATAATTCTTTTTACCTTTTGTGGTACAGTAATCTTATTGTAGGTGTATCGTCTTCACATATAATTATATAATTAATGTATACAAAATATTGTAAAACATTTTTCAAAGAGTAACGGTGGAGTTTCTTGCCCATTCTTCTCCATACGAAAACTACTTTTTGGAAGGGGCAACTAGAATCAATTCTATTTCTTTGTTTGACGTTCAAAAGTGCCATATATGTGCCTATTTGAAATAAATTATTTGACTTTTGACTTTTGATATGTACTGAAAATAGAGGTCTTCGCGAAGTAGTACCACCATACATATTTCTGAGTGTCGCTGTGTGAGCGTCGCTGTTTATCGGTTTGAAGGCTATGGGTGTCGGTGTAGGAACACATCTTCGAAGTCTCTGGTATTGCAGATGTAATGATAACATAATCAGCTTATAACGTTCCCACTGCTGGGACACAAGCCTCCTCTCTGTGAGAGGGAGTGGGCCGTACCCCACGTGCGGGTTGGCAGATGTATTCAAAGATATACCCAAATGTCCTTTCTTTGGTATTGTTCGTCGAGTCGTTGAGCTCCTTAAGTTCTGAGTTGAGCTCCACTATTACTGACAAATGCTTGCACTGACTGGACAGGTCCACTCAAATCTGTGTGGTTCTTTCCTCAAAATACCATTTCAGACTCTAATCTACATGGTCCTCATATGGCCTGACCAAGATTATGTCTGGACTTTAAAGGAGACGGTGACCTCTGAGTTTGTTTCGGCCTTTCTTCTCAGAGTAGTCAGATAGGAAACGCCGACCTCATCTAGCTTATTTTTACAACTTTTTAATATGACGTGTAAAAGTGATTCCAATATCCTATTTACAGAATAAACAATTTCATTTCATTTCATTTCATTTATGTCACATATCTTCGAATTTGTTGTTCGAGGACATGCCGGTTTCCTCACGATGTAATGATATTAATCAAGAAACAATTTTTTGACAGTAATCGTCAATTGATTAGGTTATTACTGCTATATTAGGATTTAAACTGACAAAGAATTATAATGATATTCGTCAAATGAAAAATCGTCATTTAAAAAGAAGTGTACGCTACGTATTGACAGATGCATGATGCATGCTGCATGGTGCATGGTACACGCTTGCCTAGAAGTAACCTATTCACTCGAGAATCGAAAATTCAGAGGTCAACGTTTTTAGTTTATTGAACTACCGTTTTGAGTATTCGGAAGCCCGAAAGTCTGACCACCAGTCTTACCAAGGGGTATCGTGTTACCCAATAACTGGGTTGTGGAGGTAGAATAGGCAGTCGCTCCATGTAAAATACTGGTATTCAGCTATATCTGGTTAGACTGGAAGCCGACCCCAACATAGTTAGGAAAAGGCTAGGCAGATGACGATATTAGTTGAATTATGCATAACCAGTCAGTAAACAAAGTTATGCATTAACGTGGTTTTAATCACGTAGCATTATAATCTCGTCATTTGTTTACTTACATACATAAACTCAAGCCTTCTTCCCATGGGGGTAGGCAGGAACTACAGAACGCGACCTGCTACGATCCTTACATACTCCTTTTGCTTCGTTTACGTTCATACATCTGGTCATGCGCGCACGCCGGTTGAGAGTACTACGCGCCTGACGTTTCTGAAGAATATCATCAATAAGGTCACTTTTAAGTCCTAAAAATATTTTTTCTTTTTGCCAATTTACCTTTTAATATATCATCTATTCATCATAAATAATAAACATTCTAATTAACACTAAAATAAAATAATTATATACATATACAAGTATATCAAAAAGGGGGGATATCTTGCTAAACTAAAAAGTTATCCTCCAAAAACGATACTACAGTTAACTTAAACCGTTAAATTTTAACCCTCAACCCAGGAGACAAACAAATGTATTGTGTAACCATGTAAGTTTTTCGACGCACGCGCAACTGCTGTTGCGTAAGCGCAAAGGTAAACGAGATCCGGTCATCAAACCAGTTTGACGCCACCGAATTCTTTAGCCGCCATGTTACTTTTGTATGTATACTTCATCCTTTTTAGCGAATATTGGTAGGCAGTATTGTAAAATATATTTAAAAAAATCTACACTGAAAAACATCTGCAAAAATAATCGCTATGGTAGAGAAATACGGATCATCAAAATAAAAATCTGCCATTTTTTAAATGCAAGTATATCTGTTCCACGCTTCAACATTCAAAACCATTTATTTAACCAATAAAACAGTCAATTATTGGAAGCGTATAAACATTAATTTCAATAGTTAACTATTTAAACTATCAACAAATTATTCAGTAGCTGGTTAAGTTAAGTAAAAAACGTGCATTGCTAATCGATACCATGGATTATTACTTAAAAACTAGTAAAGTGCGATTTAGATTCGTACACGAAAGGTTCTGTACCACCGTAAAATATTAAGCAAAAAAACGCCGAAAAAAAACACATTTCTTGTATGGGTATCCCCCTTAATTTTTTTACTTTTTTATTTATTTTTTGTTATAGCGGCAATAGAAATTACGCACTATGTGAAAATTTCCACTGCCTAACTATTACGGTTATTATGATGTTATTATATTATGGTGTTAGATATAGCCCGCTGACTGACAGAGAGACGGACGGACGCTACTGCCCAACCTCCTCAACTCAAACTCAAAGCATTTATATTAATTAAACGCTTTACAGGCACTTTTGAACTGTCATGGCGTCTGTCAGTCAGAAATATGAAGCTAGTTGCCCATTCCAAAGCGTAGTAGGTACCTATGGAGAAGACGGACACTCTTTTAACGGACGGAGACTCCACGGACACTCTTTTAAATCAGAATATTGTTACAATATATTGTTTGTAGCCAGTCTTACCAGGAAGGGCTATCGTGTTACCCAGTAACTGGGTTGTGAAGGTCAGATAGGCAGTCGCTCCATGTGAAATACTTGATATTCAGGTGCAACATAAGGCCTACAATATTCCCACTACTGGGACACAGGCCTCCTCTCAGTAAGAGGGAGTGGACCGTAATCTGCCACGCGGGCCCAGTGCGGGGTCGTGCATGTCATATGTCTTCGAATTTTTGGTTTTAGTACGTGTCGGTTATAATTTTTTTTCGCCGTGTCTTGCATGGCCTTGACATCAAAACCTTGAGAGGGCTTACCTACTTACATATACTTAGTTAATAGATAGGCTATTGTGGGCGGAACACAATGAAACATTTTAAACTACGATGTACAAGAATTTTCACTTGCTATGACTAACCAGGTTCCAGTCAAAGTCAATCTGCCTGCCTTTTCCCAACTATGTTGGGGTCGGCTTCCAGTCTAACTGGATGCAGCTGAATACCAGTATTTTACATGGAGCGTCTGCCTATCTGACCTCCACAACCCAGTGACTGGGCAATACGATACCCCTTGGTAAGGCTGGTGGTCAGACTTTCGGGCTTCTAATTGCCCATAACGGTAGTTCGATAAACTAAAAACGTTGACCTCTGAATTTTCGATTCTCGAGTGAATAGGTTACTTCTAGGCAAGCGTGGACCATGCATCGTGTATCTGTAAATACGTAGCTTAAATTTATTTTTAAATGACAATATATGATGAATAACATCATGATTCATCATCATAATAACGTTGTCAGTTTAAATCGCAACAGAGACTGACCGATAAAGAATTTTGCTAATAAAAAAACTGTATTCGTAGTTTAGCTCAATCTAAGAAAGGAACCAGAGGGCCTAGACAAGTGACAATCGCTTCGAAAGCGTTTCGTATTTCTACAACGACTTTCAACAGAATTGACATAAGCTTTTCGATAGCTTATGTCAGTCCCATACATTTTTCACACATCACACTTTGCCTAGGGCCTCAGAGGCCCTAGACAAAGTGACATTCTATCAGCGATAACGATGATGGAAAAGGCAAAAATGTATAGAACTGACATAAGCTATCGAAAAGCTTATGTCAATCCTGTTGAAAGTCGTTGTAGAAATACGAAACGCTTTCGAAGCGATTGTCACTTGTCTAGACACTCTGGTAATTTTACTCCTCACAAAAAAAAGGTATAGTAAGAAGATACGTTATACAAAACAACTTTCGACAGAAAACGAAAGTGATAAGGTTGTTTTAAAAATAAAAGTCCTTTATAGCATTCATAAAACCTTCACTCGCGGAGAGCCTTAAAGTACAATAAAAATTCACTTTCGAAAACTTGTATGAGCGCTGCACACGACATGTTATCCTTTCGGGTATGTAACTGAAATTATCTTGAAGAAAGTATGCTTAGTCAACTAAAGTTGGATTTTTAATCACGTAGACTAATTTGACAGGTGCAAATGTCAAACTGCAAATTGAAAAAAATAAAATAAAAATAAGATTTTTATGGGACCACCTTTGAAGCATGGCCTACCAAACAAAAAAAGAATCATCAAAATCGATTCATAATTGGCGGAGTAATCGTGTGACAAACATAACTACAAAAAAAAAAACATGCAGACGAATCGAGAACCTCCTCCTTTTTGAAAACCATCAACAATCACTTTGTAATGTCAAACTAGTCTATGAGATTAAAAAACAGACCATAAACCATTTAATTTACTCTGTATCCTGAAGGTCTAGACAAACTGACATTCTATCAGATAAACGATGATGGAAATGTCAAAAATCTATGGAACTGACATAAGTTACTGAAAAGCATATGTGCAATCCTGTTGAAAGTCATTGTAGAAATACGAAATCGATTATACCACTTGTCTTGGCCCTCTGCTATCACTTTCGTAATACCCTCTTTTCAACTGCAGTTTTCTCAAACAATTCTTTAGACTCCCTCTTTTTTGGAATGTTTTTTTTTTCTAGAAAATGTTTTGGCGCGAAAGATAAGATAATTTATCTTAAAGCATCCCGCATAGTAACTACATTCTTTTACTAAGGGCGAATTTCACCAATCGTTTATACCGAGTATAAGTCTTATCCTGCGAATAAATTTTGAATTTTTGACAGTTTTTCCATACAAAAACTGTCAGACGCCATTTTTATTCCACGGATAAAAGATATCTGACTTTGGTAAAATCAGCCCTAAGTGTGATATAGTGCAGCGATTCAGTAGACATAGACAGACTTTATCATACAGATCTCGGAGATCATAGATAATGTGTTGAATGAATAGTTTTTAAACATGAACGGACCTCAGACCCAGACAGAACGTGCACTTAGTGAGGTGTAGTTTGATTGTAAACGTGTGAGCGTGTACGCACAGAGCGGAGGTGTAGTTTTGCCATACTTCACTGTATTGTTCGCAGCGCTCTGTCTTAGTTTTTTATTTAGTCTTAGGAATGGACCACATAGCCACATATCTTTGGATATCAGTGACATCATTCTGCAATCATACACCCATTAGACTAGTGCCAAGTGCGTTGATTATTCTTATAAGTTGCCAAGAATAGAACTTGCTTAGGTAATAGCAGTTTCTAAGAAACATCGACATCAGGGCAACAGACTAAATCAATCTGCCTAGCCTTTTCCCAACTCTGTTGGGGTCGGCTTCCAGTCTAACCGGATGCAGCTGAATACCAGTATTTTACATGGAGCGACTGCCTATCTGACCTCCACAACCCAGTAACTGGGTAATACGATACCCCTTGGTTAGACTGGTTGTCAGACTTTCGTGCTTCTGACGACTCGTAACGACTGTCAAAGATCCACAAATGACAGCCGGGACCAACGGCTTAACGTGCTCTCCGAGGCACGGAAGAGTCTCGATATGTGAAAGTGGTCACCCATCCACGGACCAACACCGGCAAGCGTAGCTCAGGGATCAGGGCAAACGACTAGCCTTCTAATATTAGAAGTTAGTTAATTGTTTCAGGCGTGACTTTGCAGAAATCCAATAATACAATGAACGAAGATATACAGGGTGTAAAAAGACCCATCACATAGCCGTCAACTACGCATCCTGTACATCAAATTAAGTAACATTGCACAAAAATAAACCAAGGGTTATCGGAGGTCAGATATGCAGTTACACCATGTAAAATACTGGTATTCAGCTGCATCCGGTTAGACTGGAAGCCGACTCCAACATAGTTGGGGAAAGTCTAGGTAGATTGCAGATTCATTGAGTTGGCAGTGGGAACATCTTCTTCAGAGTGCGATATAAAAAGGGTCGGCCAATTTGGAAACGAGTCTGGCACCTTCTTCAGTAGCATCTATCAGCCCCTGCATGGTGCTGGGAACAGGACACGCTGGACACTACCTACATAAAGTGTCCCATTGTTTGTGGGACGGCACCACATTATAGACTGATTATCAAGCCTCGGATACCGGTTACATTTTGTTTGATACCAGTATAACGCAAAAACCTTTACATTCGGTTTCATTCGCATAAACCGGTATTTAGAAGAGTATTATATAAAGGTTTTTTCGGAAACACCGGTTTAGAGCAATAATAACCGGTTAATAGCAACTTCAGTTTTTATTCAGCGCGGCATCCTCACAAGTACACAAGTTGCAATGCTCTTACCGACATGCCGCTCGTCGAATAAACCGGTTAATTTACGTTAAAATAAAGTTCTCTAAACGTTCGCATTCTTTAGAAAAATTCGGAGGAAACTGAAATAAACCGGTATTAACCGGTATTTGTTAAACCGGTTCCGAGGCTTATTGATTATTTGTTACATTTTTCTACCTACCTTGCTTGTAGGTCTAAAAGGGTAAAGAACTAGTCATCCAAGGCGTTCACAGCCAAAGGCGTCATCTAAACAGGTCGTCGTTTGTCCTAGGCTGTCTAAATAAGTGCTGCGTAGGCGCAAGGTGAGGCGAAAGTTACTGTTAGGGATTGTGATACAGTGTGGGGAAGATCTGAATTATAGTATCGCTTGAGAAATATTATTCGAGATTTTTTTATCTGGTGGGCAGTGCAAATACCTCTCTGCCAGCGTGTGGGTTCCCTTCCACATATTAGGTCCCCACCTATGAAATCAGCGTTTTGTATGGGGAATTTTAACAAAGTTACATTTTGAATACTAACATTTTCTTAATTTATTTAACAGCATGAACACTAATGTTTTAAAAACTTTTATGCACTAATGTTTAAAAACTTAGATAACATATAACACTTAAAATAAGCGACAAAAATAAGTTTTAGATAAGTAAAAAAAAAAATTGTGGTCATTTCTGCTAACAAAGTTAGGAGTAATTTTTAAGGTATTTTTTATGTTTAGGAAAACTATAAGTAATAAGGTTTTTTTACGTTTTTGTACTAAAGAATTTCTCAACTATTTTTCCTCGCAGTTTACGAAGTTATAAATGAATATTCAAAGTGATCGATCAATCAAGCATAAGTTACAAATTATAATTTATGATAGATGATCATTGGGTAACTATAAAATTCTTGAGTGATCTGGTATTTTAGAATCATTTCTATGATTGCGATAATATTTGAAATATGCGTAGGTCAGTTAAAAGATTGATGTGGTTAGAATAATATTGGGAAAAGTAGCGCTGCGCTGGCGCCAGTAATTAGTGGCTTATGCGTAAACTCGTGCGCAAAAGCTGTTAGAATTTGCTTTGCCAGGTTTTTTCTAGGGCCGAGACCAAAATGTGACACTTTGTATACCAATCACCATTAAAATAGGATTTTTCAGGTTTTTTTGCGATCTAAAACCATCAATGTTTTTCTACTGATTGTATTTTTTTTATTGCTTGTTGGACTTGCTCTCTTATATTGGGTTCCCACCTATGAAATAGGCCGTTTTTTTTCTCACAAATAGAGAACCTCGTCACTTCTATGATTTAAAATATTCATCAATTGCTTGGTATTATATCGAATAATGACCATCATAGACAACTACCAATAGTAAAAAAAAACCTTATTACTTATAGTTTTCTGAACATAAAAAATACCTTAAAAATGTCTACTCATTTGCTAGCAGAAATGATGACAATTTTTTTTTTAACTTTAACCAACACTTTATTTTTGTCGCTTAATCTAAGTGGCATATTACGTTATCTTAGTTTAAACATTAGTGCATAAAAGTTTTTAAACATTCGTGTTCATGGTTGATATATAAAATTAAGAAGTATGAAAAATGCAACTTCTTTAAAATTCCGCATACAAAACGCTGATTTCATAGGTACTTCATATTATCATCTGACATAGCATTGCTAAACCCTTGCAGTGTACGACAATTCTTATCGCGTAGGTAGATACAAGTACGTATTCCACATAATGACGGTACATACAAGATTCATGGCAGATATTATGTAAATTCACATTCGGTTTCGCCGCTAAATAATAACGCAAATAATTTTCACTTTTTTTTCACCGATTGTGAAGAAAAAAGGATGTGTAATGATTTTGAAATACTCTTGTGTTTAAGATAATGGAGGTACTTAAAGTTACTGAGGTGTTAATGACCAATTGACCTCAATAAATAGGTCACAGAGATTTCCAGGTAGGTGACTAGATATTTAACGGGTATCGTCACGTTACTCAGTATCTGGGTTGTCGAGGTCTAGACAAAGTGACATTCTATCAGCGACAACGATGATGGAAAAGGCAAAAATGTATAGGACTGGCATAAGCTATCGAAAAGCTTATGTCAATCCTGTTGAAAGTCGTTGCAGAAATACGAAACGGTTTCGAAGCGATTATCACTTGTCTAGGGCCTCAGATAGACAGTCGCTTCACAATACTAACGCTGAATTTATGTTCAAAGATGACCCCAGACCTATTTAAATTGAGCTCTTTGCTTATCACTTATCAGTCACAAAGGGGCTCGTGGCTAAGTAATGACTCCGCGCTTCGGAAAGCACGTTGAGCCGTTGGTCCCGGCTATCATTCGTAGATCTTTGACAGTCGTTACGGGTCGTCAAAAGCCCGAAATTCTGACAACCAGTCTTAGTAAAGTATCGTGTTACCCAGTAACTGGGTTGTGGAGGTCAGATAGGCAGTCGCTCCATGTAAAAGCTGCAACCGGTTACACTGGAAGCCGACCCAAGCATATTTGGGAAAAGGATAGGCAGATGTTGCTAATATTTGAATGCATTATACATTATACGTAACCGTGAGAAAAATATGAATGTCGATGGCTATAAGAGTAGGGGAAGACCAAAGAAGCGATGGATGGACTGTGTGAAAGATGATATGGCTGGAAAGGGGGTGACTACTGAGATGACGACTGATAGAGAAGTATAGGACATGTTGCGCCGATCACAAATAAATTGGGGGGCAGGAGAATGATTATATATCTAATCAATAAACAATGCTTTGACGTGTTTCTATGCACGTAGCATACAATGTCGTCGTTTGTAAGTATGTTCGCCTACTCAAATGATTCAAGATTTGGTTGAGTCATACGCCATTTGAAATCAGCTGGTTTTTGATTAATATCCAGGGTCAAAAATGAGTCAAAATTGAGATGTTGTGACTAGCACTCTGCAGGTTTAATTTTGAAATATCTTTAGTTGCTGAGCCCCTGTAGCGTAAAGTGCTGTCCACTCAGGTATTCACCCCCTCTGACTAAATTTAGCATAGCATGTCGCAAGTTTTTCTAACTGAACAGACAGCTGTGCTGCTGGGGAGTTTGTTGCGCCACTTCTTCTTCACAGCTAAAGCACTAGGAAGTGGTGAACGGCGGGTGTTTTGGGGGACTGTCTTATGAAATTTTGACGATCGAAAACTCCTGATTTTCAACCTAGTTTGAATAAATGACTTTTGATTGTGCTAAACTGCCCTTCAAACGGTGAAGGAAATCATAGTGCTAAAAGCGGCTTGTCCTAGAACCAAAAATCCGGAGACATGTAACATCTACGAACCCTCACTTGGCCCACGTGGTTGATTACGGCCCACTCCCTCTCACAGAGAGGAGCCCTGTGTCCCAGCAGTGGGAACATGATAAACTGATTATTTTTGCCGCTTATTCCGAAACTAAATATCTAACACTACTGTGCCCCGCGGTTTCACCCGCGTAAGTCTCGATCCCTTGGGAATATCGGGATAAAAAGTATACTATGTGTTAATCCAGGTTATAAACTATCTGTTTGCCAAATTTCATCCAAATCCATTCAGTAGTTTTTACGTGAAAGAGTAACAAACATCCATCCATCTATACTTAAAAACTTTCGCGTTTATAATATTAGTTAGATTAGATTAGATAATGTTTTTATCACCACACTTATGCAACATTTTTATCATTGAAACCGGAAACGGACATCACCAAGAAAACGGAACTACCTTCCTGCTCCACCTCAAAGATCTAACAAGCTCAATTATACCTATTTATCACTTATTTATTAGGTAACGCACCTCATTCCAAGGTTTTACTTTAGTAGTGTGGAATCTGGTTAAAATAAATATTGGTTTATCTTCGCTTGGCCTCTGCCTACCCAGTGTTTGTTAAGCGTCATGTTGGTTTAAGAATGTTTGGAGAAGAATTAGCGAGGTTAAGCTGGGGGAACGCGAGGTTTGGATTTTGATGGGTGGGTGGGTACTTGTAAAATTAAAGTACGATGTATAAGAAATTAGTAGGGAAGTGTGCCTCACGGCTGCGCCAAAAAGGCCCCAGTTCAGCAAAAATGCTAGGCATTTTATATGTGCCTGTGCCTGCCTGGTTTTGACTGGGCCTGATCTGAACTGGACCTGAAGTGTGACGTCTGAGGCCCTAGACAAAGTGACATTCTATCAGCGATAACGATGATGGAAAAGGCAAAAATGTATAGGACTGACATAAGCCATCGAAAAGCTTATGTCAATCCTGTTGAAAGTCGTTGTAGTAATACGAAACGCTTTCGAAGCGATTGTCACTCGTCTAGGCCTTTGGTTAAACTCGCATGCGCCGGCGCCGGTTGCGAATTCTGCGCACCTGACCTTAAAAGCAAAGAGCTTATTTCAAATAGATCTGCAGTCATCTTTGAATATTAATTTTGCGGTTACAAAGCCTAATCACTATCACTACATATAATAAAACACAGTCCCCCGCCGCGTCTATCTGTCTGTCTGTACGCGATAAGCTGAAAAACTACCGAACGGATTTTCATTCGGTTTTTACCAATGTACGCAGTGATTCATGAGGAAGGTTTAGGTGCATAATTCATTAAGATTTTTTGTAAATTCGCTGAAATATGGGTAGATTGACATTGTTGAAGATTTCGAAAAAAAAACATGCCGACTGCGCGGGCGCCGCGTAAACCAATAAAAATTTTATTAACATAGGGAGGGTACTTTAAATCCTGGTAGTATGTTTCAGTACACACGGGCGAAGTCGCGGGAAAAAGTTATAGTAATGTATAAACTTGGTATTTCCGTCGAAAAACACCTGAATCTCAAACAAAACCTATTGATTCTTATTATGTTTTATTCCAAGGCTGAATACCAAATCAGATCCGATTATACCTCCAAAAACACGAAACCGAACCTCATTTGTATCACAGCAAGGTTTATAATTGAATAGAAGTTGTGTGTTAAGGAAAAATAGGTAATTTACATCTTATGAGTTGACAATTAAGATGTCTTTTTGAATGATAAGTTGTGTTGAAGCTGATTTCAAAGGTTTTAGTATAAATAGAATGACATTTAGAAGAAAAATCAATGTTTTTGATATGTATTAGAATAAAAAAACGCTTCGTCTGTGTTCAGACTTTGTATATGTTGTTCACCTGTCCAACATAAATCAACTACGAAATAGGTAATCAAATCTGTTTAAACTACTGCAATTAGGGTTGCCAACCGTACTCTAAAATATGAAAATGAAATGAAAAATGAAATGTAAAATGAAAGCAAAATGAAATGTAAAATGAAATGAAAAATGAAATGAAAAATGAAATGAAAAATGAAATGATAAAAGAAATGAAAAATGAAATGAAAAATGAAATATTTAAAAATGAAAAATGAAATTATTTTTCATTTCATTACAGACGGTCGAGTTTTTAAAAACAATTCGCTAAAAGTAGCATGCAAAATTACGTTAATTATAAGTATAAATGAAAGAAGCTAATAAAATTGGAACATACTTCATAGTTTTATAATTATAATTATTAAGAATGTCAATCATTTGTCAAATTATAATAGTAAAAATAGTTATATTATTGTACTCTTTTTCTTGTAGTATTACTCTATAATCTATAACACTATTAGAGTTCGCTAAAATACTATTTTATCATATATCTACTGACTTTTTGGCATAATTTTCACTGATGCCAGTCCCAGACGCCATGAGCCAGAGTGCCATGCCCAGACGTATCTGAACGTAGCCACAATCATTTAGAACAAATTATTAAGTGAGGGATAGTGAATTGAATTTAGAAGTAGGATTCTTATTTAAAATATACAGCCCTCTGGTCACGTGAAGAGTCGACCGACCGCTGGGCGATGTTCTGAAATACTCGATGAACACTCGGATCCCACACGGCCCTAGTGTTTCAACCCGAAACGGCTCAAATATATAACTACCATTTAGTATATTTACGCCGTTTGAGGGACACTTTTCTGGAAATCTATTTTTTATTTAATGATAAAAATTTGTTATTGCCAGCAAAAAATACATTAAAAAAAATGAACGGTAGGTACTCTTCTTATTAATCTGTATTCTTTATTTAGCCTCTCTGAAATCAGATATACATATACTCTAATTCTTCTAGAAAAAGTTGGCAACCCTAACTATACAATATCACTTTGTTAAGGCGTATACAATACACGTTAATTTTATTTTATTTCTCGTTATTAGCCAACTAATAATTTCAATATGCTGTAAAAAAAAAAAAAAATGCTTTACTATAATTATCTAAAGTTAGGGAAACAATTTGTAAAGTCCAAAAGGAATACCGGGACCCTTGGCAACTTGTTTGATTTATGCCCTAACACGTGTGACTCCGGAATTTGAATTTGTCTGTCTGTGATGTCTTGTTTAAACCTTTTTAGTTCACTTTTTGTCGTAGTTAGGTTTTAGTTTTATTCCAAAGCTGTGCCAATCATTAACCCTTCAAAAACAAGTTAATAACAAAATTCTATAAGTCTCAAAACATAGACGTATCTAATGATAATAAATATCAACTGTCAAAATATGTAAGAAATAAGTCTTCTGGCTATTGTCGGTACACAAAGTTCAAAGTTCAAATCTGGGCCATGAACTTTCGATAGCCGATTGTAACATGACTTATCTTGTTTGGCTTATCAAAATACTAATATTGTTTAAAAAGGTCGCTTTTGCCCTGAGGATTTAGGAGTCTTTTGATGCCTTAAACGATGTGATATTCTAACGCTAACGCTGATGGTTAAGTCTAAAAGTTTTATCTCAATAAAATAATATTACTATAGGTAATAAGACATAATTTAAGCTACCGAAAAGCGTATATGTCGTCAAACCGTACCGCAGTTACCAGTATTTTACATAGAGCGACTGCTTTATCTGACCTCCACAACCCAGTTACTGGGTAACACGATAACTCAGACCAACAAAAAAGGAAAGACAGATCACGCCGTACAGCAAAAGTGAAGCCATCTTTTTATCTATGTGTGTGTAAAAAGGGTTGTCAGTTGTTAAAGTTTTTCCCTATAACTTGGGGAATAATATTTTGGGTAGGCTAATATTGTACGAGTAAGATATTGTTGAGTATGGTATTGTACCTCAATTTTTAGGAAGAATTCCGAAACAAAAACATTTTTTTTACATTGCAAAATAAATTAAAAAAACAATTAAGTACAAAGTACATTTATGAGATCACCTTTTATGCAAGAATTGCTTGTGTTAGGAGACTCCGCTCTTTCACTTAGAATTATCCATTAATTTTCAATTGAGTGTTTAAAAAAGATATATATATGTGTATAAATAGGTTAGTAAATTAGCTAGTATCCATTTATTTTTATTTTCAGTATTACATGGAAATCTAAAATATTAAATGCATAAAAAAACAGACATATTCGATATTTTTTATTCGAAGTAAAAACTATCGAATGGGGAAATTTGAAATCATATTATGGCAACCCTCGCTCTTTAAATGTCACTGTTTTCGTTCGTTCATTCGTTCAGGTTTTTTGTTCCAAATAACCTAAAATTCATAGTTATCTAAATTAAAAAACGATGTTATTTTAAGTACTTACAAGTGAAAAGTGATTCCGTGAGACTTTTTCTGTGATTTAGTATTGTTTTTACACGTTTTCACTACACAGGAAGGCATAATTATATTTGTTTTGGTGATGTTAGCTAGACGACGACTCGTGACGTACCTACTAGGAGCGATGAGCTTGGTTTTAGTGTAGGTGTGTGCGTGACCCTGTGTGTTTACTTGCAGGAGCTTGGTTTTGTGGCTTCACTTTGGATGTACGGCGTGATCTGTCTTTCCTTTTTTGTTGGTCTGAGCACGATAAGTACTCCTTAAGGGGGATGCGCTAAGGTAGCCCATGAAATTCAAATATCCTTATGTTTTTTGCAATTTGCAGGATAATGTCAGGTTGTATGTTGATTCAAATATGATTCGCGGCCGTAACACATATAGCTTTGCAGAATTATAATCATTAGAATCAGCAATGCAATTCTCTAAGTTATAAAAACTGCTAAATGTCATGTTTTCATGAAATAGTCAGTCAATACACTGAAATGAAATGAAATGAAATTGTTTATTCTGTAAATAGGATATTGGAATCACTTTTACACGTCATATTAAAAAGTTGTAAAAATAAGCTAGATGAGGTCGGCGTTTCCTATCTGACTACTCTGAGAAGAAAGGCCGAAACAAACTCAGAGGTCACCGTCTCCTTTAAAGTCCAGACATAATCTTGGTCAGGCCATATGAGGACCATGTAGATTAGAGTCTGAAATGGTCTTTTGAGGAAAGAACCACACAGATTTGAGTGGACCTGTCCAGTCAGTGCAAGCATTTGTCAGTAATAGTGGAGCTCAACTCAGAACTTAAGGAGCTCAACGACTTTTACTTGAACTTAGAGTTGTATTGCTGATTCTAATGATTATAATTCTGTAAAGCCATATTTTTTACGACCATGTTTCATATTTTAATCAACATACAACTTGACACTGACTTGCAAATTGCAAAAAACGTAAGAAAAACGTAAGTAATTGAATTTTGCGGGCTACCTTAGCGCATCCACCTTAAGCCGTTGGTCCTGCGCCTGATCTCTCTCCAGTCGTGTCGGATTGCCGTCCGACGGACTATTAGAATGAGGGAAGTGAGAGTGCATCTGTGCCTGCGCACCTTTCAATAATGGGAAGCTACAGTATTACCGAGAAACATAAGATATACACGCGAATGAAATCGCAGCCAGAAATTATGTGCAGTCAACGCGAATGAAACTGTGGTTAAAGCTAAGCAAAAACAAATGATATTTACACCTAAATGCTGAACTTCTTACTCGTAAAATCGATGAGCAACAAAAAATATTGTCAGTATCAGACAGGTATTTCCGTGATTTAAAACCAGATAACACGTGTCTAAACTGTTAAACAAAGTGGGTTTCAGACGCGCAGGTAATAAAAATGTACTATATATATGCTAATTATGTGGTTAGATTAGCTGTTGAACTGGGATTTCTAAGGGCCTGAGCACATGTACCACAACCGCACCACATCATCATCTGCCTAGCATTTTCCCAACTATGTTGGGGTCGGCTTCCAGTCTAACCGGATGCAGCTGAATAGCCAGTATTTTACATGGAGCGACTGCCTATCTGACCTCCACAACCGCACCACATCGCAGCAACAAAATGTGGGCAAGAAGTGATTACGTGTGAATAGTGTCGCTGCAGCTTCTTGCAGTTGCGTTCAGCTGGGGAGTTTGTTGCGCCACTTCTTCTTCCCAGCTAAAGCACTAGGAAGTGGTGAAGGGCGGGCGTTTTGGGGGACTGTCTTATGTCATTTTGACGTTCGAAAAGTGCTGATTCTCAGCCTAGTTTCAATGACTTTTGATTTTGAATTCGTTGTGGTTTCGTGGTCGCAAGTAATTGCGATGTTGGCTAGTGTTTGCAGATATACAGATCGTTGTGTTTCCGATGTGGCCGGCCGCTACTGCGCGGTCGCGCATGTGTAGTTGCATTGTGACTGCGACTTGGCGTATGGTCGGTACAGATCGATTCAAACTTGCGGCGGCTCGGAAGTTAGCTTTTAGCTGCGCAGTACCCCACCCCTCACCCCCGCTGTCACATGAAATTGTTACTGCGCAGCGACTCGCCTCATGTTCCGAGCCGCCATTAAGTTTGAATCGAACTGTATCGCCCAAACGGTTGATTTTGACGACCAAATGTGGTCCGTGTTTATAAAATAAACTATTAAGTAATTTTCATAAAAAAAAACGCCTGTTGGAGCAGTGGGTGGCCCACGGTAACGGTAATGGTAACGGTCACGACTTACGAGTTGCAGGTCGTAGGTTCGAACCATGACAGGCGCTTTACTTTGTGTAAATTATTTCATCGTTACTGCTCTCAAACGGTGAAGGAAAATATCGCGAGGAAACCGGCATATCCTAGAACCAAAAAATTCGAAGTTATGTGACATCTACCAACCCGCACTGGGTCGTGGATTAAAAGCCCACTCCATCTCGAAGACAGGAGGCCTGTGTCCAGTGGGAACATTACAGGCTGATTATGCTAAACATCCCTTCACGTGTTCTCGTTGTGGTGTGGCCGTGTGGTTGTGGTACATGTGTTCGGGCCCTAATGCTGTGTCAATTTGTGTTCTGTGTCATCTGATGTTTTATTTGGGTAGGTGACGGAACTGGTTCTGATTTTATGCGGTAACCTTCATTTATACAATTCAGCTGCATTATTTATACACTAAACTACTAAACATATCGATAAATGCATAGAGTTAGACCGATATTAGGTTATACAGAATACGTCAACGTGCCAATAGGGATTTCTATTCCAAATCATATACTTATTACGCTAGTTGCACCACGCGGTTTCGATATAAGTATCGAGACTAATATGCGATTTAAACCGCGAGGTGCAACGACAATAGTTGGCCTTATCCAATTTAATTTAGTCTATTTTGTCGGCATAAATCATACAAATATTGTATTACTAGCTGTGCTCCGCGGTTACCTCCGTATAAGTCTCGATCCCGTGGGAATATCGGGATAAAAAGTATCCTATGTCCTTTTCCAGGTCATGGTCTAAATCCGTTCATCCGTTTTAGCGTGAAAGCGTAACAAACAAACAAACAAACTCACTTTCGTTATAATATAGCAATATTGGTTAGGTTATACTTTTTTTAATACTTAATTCGTTATTCAATCTGCAATTCAAACAATATTGACGTTATTACCTGACGCAAAAGGAGCTTTGTAGAATAAATAACTAGGGTTTTTCCTTCATTAGCTTCGTGACCTGCTACCGAAATGGTTACATTAAGATAAGCATTTAAATCACTATGATTTTAAATATTGAAAAACATTTGTGTGTTACTTTCCATTTTTAACCAACTTCTTCAAAAAGGAAGAGGTTCTCAAGTCGTCTGTATGTTTTTTTTTGTATGTTACGCAATTACTCCGCCAATTATGAATCGATTTTGATGAAACTTCGACCGAAGTCGGTTGTTTTTTTAGAAAATTAAAATTGACCTTACACGATGTTAATAGATCTCTTTCTTTGTTACAGAACCATGAAGCCACTATTTCCAATAGTGGTTGCCTTACTGGTAATAGCAGCCAACGCTCACCCCGAAAACATTGAAGAGGTCAAAGAACTGGCCCAGAGCAAGGAGTCAATCCTAGAAGCAGAAGCTAGCGAACCACAGGCTAGAGCAGAACGCTGCACAACATGCTCTGGCACACACAACCTTAAATCACCCAAAGAATTCTTAGCAGCACTAAAAACCTTACCAAACACTGAAGTACACACGCAGCAGTCATTCGAAGGCTGCTCCTCAGAGAAGGGCTGCGCTGGACTGAAAGTAAAAGACGGTAAAGTTGTAGAAAAATTCGGAAACCTACAAGCTTTCAACGCAGCAGCTAACGCCAATACTGGCAACGAATTCCAGTTCCAACCAGCTGGTGGCGCAGCCAATGGTGGACCGTTCTGGTGGATGGACCAGAATTCTCCTTTCAAAGCTGGTGCAGCCGGCAACGGTGGTTCCTTTGAGGAGAAGTTCAGCAAATCTTCGTCTAGTTTTTCTAGCTCGAGCAACGGTGGCGCTGGAGGTGTTGGTGGAGGAGTGGACTTGGGTGCCAATCCTTTCTTGAATGGTGATTTCTCTAAGCTTGCTGGTAATGCTGGATTTAATGGAGCTGGTGCGGCAGGATTTAATGGAGCTGGTGCTGGAGGATCAAATGGAGCTGGTGCGGCAGGATTTAATGGAGCTGGTAGTAATTTCGCTAGCCAGTCCTTCGAATCTTCTTCAACCAAGGAGATAGATATCTCGAACAATCCTTTCTTAAACGGTGGTGTTACTGGCGGTGATGCCGGATTCAATGGACAAAGCGCTTTTGGCAGTGGATCTCAAAGTGCTTTCGGTTCCAACTCTCAACGTGGTCAGAGTAGTTTTGGAGCTCAAGGCGGACAAAACACTTTCGGAGCTCAAGGCGGTCAAACCGGTTTCGGAGCTCAGGGCAGTCAAAACGCTTTCGGCAGCGCTCAGGGCAGTCAAAATGCTTTCGGCAGTGCCCAAGGAACCCAAGGAGCCGGCTTCAACGCGTTCAACTCCAACAGCAAATTCAACTCAGGCGGTTACACTGGTTCCTCTCCCGCTCCGTTCGCCCCAGCCGCCGGTGCCAATGTCAACCGTATTCAGAATACCCAAAAGAACGCGTATGACTTCGGACAGCAGACACAACAGAACATTGATGAGGCGTTCCAGAGCACTGGAAACGTTAATGCTCCTGACAATTCTGGAGGAGATCTGCAGCAAACCTGTGCTGGACAAGGTTATGTCTGTGTTCAGAAGTCACAGTGCAATAATGGAGTCGTGAACACCAATGGAGGTGGTCTTCTACAGGCTAATACTCAGGTGAGGCTCTTATGTTTTTTTTTACAATTTTCGTTTATATTCGCTGTCATAATTACACAACTACGTGACAGCGAAGTCAGGGTATCTTTGTCTTAAGGTATTGTGTCCCCCACCTATGAAAATGGCGTTTTTTCTCAGAAATAGACAACCTCGTCACTTCTATGATTTAAAATATTCATCAATTGCTTTTTATTTAACTTAAAGACTTATAATATCTATAATAATAAATAGGTACAAGGGAAAATTATCAAAGAGCATCAAAAAATTCGTCCGCAATTGCTTGGTATTATATCGAATAATCCATCATAGACAACTACCAATAGGTAAAAAACCTTATTACTTATAGTTTTCTAAACATCATAAATACCTTAAAAATCCTCATTTTGTTAGCAGAAATGACCACTACTATTTTTTTTAACTTAGCCGAAACTTATGTTTGTCGCTTAATCTAAGTGGCATACGTTATCTTAGTTTTTAAACATTAATGCATAAAAGTTTTAAAACATTAGTGTTCATGGTTGTTATATAAATTAAGCAAATGTTAGTATGAAAAATGCAACTTCTTTAAAATTCCCCATACAAAACGCTGATTTCATAGGTGGCACCTAATATCTTGTATGTGCGAAGCATCGTAACGGCTTGTGCTCGGTTCCTATAAAAAAAAAACGATTCGTTTTCCTTACCAATGGTAATTTTTTTATTTCTAAACTGAGCGTATTAGAGATTCAGGACGATTTTTTTACTAGATTTTAGATTTATTTATTAGATTGAACATGTGAAGTCATTGATTTATAATACCTGTTAGCTTCTTGTCTTACGTAATACTTACGTATATGTTATTTCCGTGTCCGGAAACTGGATGTTGTAATGAGAGTTGATTAACGAAGACGAGTTGATTAAAAAAAAGGTGAAGTGCTACTGCTGAGCATGAGGTCCCGGGTTCGATTCCCGGGTCGTGCAAAGTACTATTGGGTTTTTCCGTCTGAAATTGCTCAGTGGCAGCCCAGAATCTGGACTAGTGCCTGGTTGATGGCAATATGCTCGCCCCCTATTACATGGGACTTAAACATAAGCTGGCGAAATGTGTGTGTACTATAAGTACACCTCTGCCTAAGTCTTCGGGGATTACAGGTGTTATGTTATTTTAATAATAACTATGATGATTCAACTCGTGGCCAATAACAATAACAGCCACACGGGTCGATCCGTCAGGTTAAGCTACGCTTGCCGGGGTTGGCCCGTGGATTGGTGACCAACTTTACATACCGAGACTTCTCCGTGCCTCGGAAAGCACGTTAAGCCGTTGGTCCCGGCTGTCATTTGTGGATCTTTGACAGTCGTTACGGGTCGTCAGAAGCCCGAAATTCTGACAACCAGTCTTACCAAGGGGTATCGTATTCAGATAGGCAGTTGCACCATGTTAAATACTGGTATTCAGCTGCATCCGGTTAGACTGGAAGCCGACCCCAACATACTTGGGAAAAGGATAGGCAGATTGTTTTTTTTTTTCAACTTATTAGTACAATTATTATCCTTTGTACCTACATAATTAATTATGACACATAAATATGACAGACTTGACCTTATGTCACTGTATCTCTTAAGGCTAAAGCACAAAACCTTTTTTATTAAAAAACTATTTGAAATTCTTAATATTTCCTTGATACTTGACAGGTATTGATTAATGATTTGCGAGGATTGCGTATGCGCATCAAGTGGTCGTTAGTTAATCTGTAACGTTAAGCTGTATTTATCGCGGTCGTTTTTAGGATGGGTGACCAGGAATACATTTGCAAACGATTATCAAATGATACAACAATAAATTAAGAGACTGGCGATACTAATGCATATTGAGTACTTGGAAACTACCAAATCAAATCAAATCAAAATATTTTATTTCACATAAACCTACATGCGCGTTTATGAAACGTCAGAAGCTAGGTGCATGGTTCCAATTGGTCGTTTCTTATGGAGAAGAGCCGGCAAGAAACTCCACGGCTACTCTTTTAACGGCTTCTCTTTTTTTCTTTTCTTTTTTTTTTTTTTATTTTTTTTCTTTTTTTCTTTTTTCTTGGCTTTTACAATATTTTCGAATTACAGTGTTAGTAGGTATGGGAGAATGGTGTAGGCCTTTCAACAAGTACAAGGTAGGTACTTAACAAAATAGAAAATCTTCAACCACATTGATATAAAAAGAGATATATTCAAACAAACTTAGTAGCAATACAACTCTCTAAGTTCATCTAGTATGACTATTTCATGCAATCATGACATTTGGGGATTATTCTAATATAAGGAGTTGTATTGCTGATTCTAATGATTATAATTCTGTAAATCCATATTTGTTTCGGCCGCGAATCATATTTTAATCAACATACAACCTGATACTGATCTGCAAATTGCAAAAAACGTAAGGAAATTTGAATTTCGCGGGCTACCTTAGAATGTAGTATGTCCTTTTGCTAACCAATTAATTTTCCTAACCGTACAATGATAAATGATTTCCTCAATTTCGTAACTTTTCAACCACACCTAAAATATTTCAATAAGAACTAGTTTTAATTAATTAATTTACAATTTTAACAATCATCGTCAATTTATTGTTGTTCGTTAACAAGTCATCATCAGAATTAATCCATCAATTCTGTAGATGGACAGACAAACAAATACATATGAATAAAACATGATTTGTAATTGGGAGGATCCGGGTTCGGTTCTCGGTTGTGGCATTTTAATTCAGGCCTTGACATTTCGCTGATTTTGTCGCAAACATGCGTATAATTTAAATAAAAGATAATTTATTCTTGTACGCATCTCTAGACCTCGGTGGTTCAGTGGTTATAAGTGCGGCTGCTGATCGTGGAGTCCTGGGTTTGATGCCCAGGTGGGGCAAATTGTTAAGGGCCTACTTAACTAACTATAAAGCAGGTCATATTTTTGTTTTTTTTTTTCAATTATTTTAAAAATCAAATTACCTAAACTATTCTAGGCTTGGAGCCGCCAGCACCCCTCTCCGTCTCGCTCTCACTCAGGCCGTGAGTAGTACGGTGCGAGCGAGATAAAATGTGAATTTGGGCTGAGGTAGTATAGGCCCTTAAGTTTAGTCCGGAGTCTGGATTTGTGTCCGGTTGATGGCAATAGGCTCGCCCCCTTTTATATGAGACTTAAACATAACTGGCGAAATGTGGGTGAATTATTATCATTATTATTGACTGACCCAGAGGTCGAACCCACCGCATATCGGAAACCGATACGTTATTAAAATACCTAACAATTATTATCTTAAAGAAAATCCTATGAAAACAGGGCCAAGGAGTTCTTCATTATTAAATAATAATAATAATAATAAGGATAGCTAGAGGCTTGGTAATTAATAATAGTACATAATATATGGTATGCTTACAAAGTTTGTAAATATGTGAGCACCATGTATCTATCACATACTAAATTTATTTGTCATTGCTTCATTTTTAATTCTTTTTACCTATTGTGGTACAGTAATCTTATTCTAGGTGCATTGTCTTCACATATAAATAAAGTATAATTGATGTATACAAAATATTGCAAAACATTTTTAAACGATGGAAATTCTTGCCCATTCTTCTCCATATGAAAACTACCTTTTGGAAGGGGCAACTAGAATCAGTTCTATTTCTTTGTTTTTGACGATCAAAAGTGCCTTTTATCATGAGCCTAATTGAAAAAAAAAACAAAGTCACCTATAAACCGCTAGTATTAAAAAAATACTTCAAAGTAGATAATGCATAATAACTAAATTAACTATAAACCAGGGCTTATGCTTTTTAGTTTTTTTTTTTTAAAGCAATTACCTATACTATTCGAGGCTTGGAGCCGCCAGCACCCCACTCCGGCTCGCTCTCACTTTTTGAATCTGACAGATTTTGTATGGCATATCTGTCAAAAACTGATCATTGTGAGACCACTGACACGTTTGTAAATTAGTAGACTTGGCCCCCTGGCCTCGTGTAGTATGGTGCGAGCGAAATAAAAAGGGAATATGAGCTGAGGTAGTATAAGCCCTTAAGATCGAGCCCAAAAAAAACGTTGCATGGAAAAATAGGTATATGTAGGTACTACAGATATACTTCTGCCTAACTCTTCAGTAAATGTCAGTGATATGATTCCTATGCCCAATTTCTTAATAAAAACCATCATCATCATCTGCCTAGCCTTTTCCCAACTATGATGCAGTCGGCTTCCAGTCTAACGGGATGCAGCTGAATACCAGTATTTTACATGGAGCGACTGCCTATCTGACCTCCACAACCCATTAACTGGGTAATACGAACAGAAACCGAACCGTTGGTTTCTTAATAAAAAATGACCAACATTTTAGCAAGAAAACGTAAGAATTTTACATGTATGCCTAAAATAAGGTCAGCATAAAAGCTAACACGTTTATGCACATGGACATAAGCAAATTGTAAAGAAAACATTTTGATGTCCATCTAGCGAAACAAGGCAAGTACGGCTAGCAGAATAGGCGAGATTTAATTTTATGTAGTTTTCACTGTTTTTTTTTTATTTTATTTTAAGGGGAAAGATTTATTTATTTAGGATCTCGAACAAAAGATATACACAATTCATGAAAAACTTATTAATAAAAAATATTTAAAAAAATTATAATAAATATTAATAAAAAAAAAAAAAAAAAACTGTAAACTATTCTACTTAACTATTTACGATACATACTAAATTAAATTACTGATTAAAACTAACTAAGTAGGTATACAAATAAAAAATTATCTAAAATATGGCGTCGAAAAAATGTGCGGCTGTTATTACTTTATCAATCAAAATCTATAATATTTTATTTCACATAAAAGGTGCACGGTTCCAATTGGTCGTTTCCTAAGGAGAAGAGCCGGCAAGAAACTCCATGGTTACTCTTTTAAAAATATTTGGCTTTTACAATACCTATTTTCAAATTACAGCATGGGATGACAATGTAGGCCTTTCAACAAATTACAGTGTTAGTAAGCATGGGAGGACAATGTAGGCCTTTCAACTTAGCCACGAGCTCTCTAGGTATGATATTAAGTTATGGTAATAAATCTACTCTCACAGCAGGCCTCGAACAAAATGTCAAAACTAACAATACTTTAGGCCTGACATTTTTGCTAACGGTCTTGTATCTCGATGTCCTTTGGTTAGGCGTCGTCGAGTCGTATGTATATACCTACCTACTTGTTGCCTCATAGGTACTAAACCCGATGACCTGCCTGGCTAAGGATGTAATGTGTATATTCACGGTAAATACCTTAAAAGGAGAGATAGATCGTTACTAATAGGAGCTCGTGGCTAAGTAATAACAGCCGCTCGGGTCGATCCATCAGGTTAAGCTACGCTTGCCGGGGTTGGTCCGTGGATGGGTGACCATTTTCACATAGCGAGACTCCTCCGTGCCTCGGAAAGCACGTTAAGCCGTTGGTCCCGGCTGTCATTTGTGGATCTTTGACAGTTGTTACGAGTCGTCAGAAGCACGAAAGTCTGACAACCAGTCTAACCAAGGGATATCGTATTACCCAGTTACTGGGTTGTGGAGGTCAGATAGGCAGTCGCTCCATGTAAAATACTGGTATTCAGCTGCATCCGGTTAGACTGGAAGCCGACCCCAACATAGTTGGGAAAAGGCAGGCAGATTGATTGAGATCGTTACTAATATTATGTCTCCACCTATTGGCGTTTTGTATGGGGAATTTTAAAGAAGTTGCATTTTTCATACTAACATTTTCTTAATTTATATAACAACCATGAACACTACTGTTTTAAAACTTTTTTGAACTAATGTTTAAACACTAAGATAACGTATGCCACTTAGATTATGCGCCAAAAATAAGTTGTGGCTAAGTTAAAAAAAAAGTAGTGGTCATTTCTGCTAACGAAATGAGGAATCACTTTTAAGGTATTTTTTATGTATAGAAAACTGTAAATACTTAATAAGGTTTTTTTACTATTGGTAGTTGTCTATGCTGGTCATTATTCGATATAATACCAAGCAACTGAAGAATATTTTAAATCATAGCAGTGACGAGGTTCTCTATTTGTGAGAAAAAAACGCCAATTTCATAGGTGGGGGACCCAATAATTATAAATGCGAAAGTAACTCTGTCTGTCTGTCGCGCTTTCACGCCAAAACTACTGAACCGATTTAAATGAAATTTGGTACACAGATAGTCTAGAGCCTGAAAAAGGACATAAGGCTAAATGTCATGATTTCATGAAATAGTCATTCAATGCACTTACATGAGCTTAGAGAGTTGTACTGCTGATTCTAATGTTTATAATTCTGTAAACCCATATTTGTTACGAGTGCTAATAATATTTAGATCAACATACAACCTGACACTGACCTGCAAATTGCAAAAAACGTAAGAAAATTTAAATTTTGCCGGCTACCTTGGCGCATCCACCTTAATATTTTAGTATCTAATATTGCCCCATTGCATTTTCCTTTGATAGGCTTCTAAAATTACCTGAGGTAACATCTATCTATCAAAATTCTTCATCAGTTAATGACTCATCAACTCCACGCAACTTGCTGACATCACATAAACCCACGCAGTGTTGGTTAATGTTGCTTTGTTCGACATAATTGACTACAAAACAAATGTGAATGATAATAAAAATCGGCCCAACAGATCGTTCGCTGTAACTTGTCCCTTGCCATCTTGATAACATCGCTTGAAAAGCTAAAAGTCTCAATATTAATGTCGAAATAATAATTCACTGGAGTGACAAATGCTAATATCACTGTAAAATATTGATTGTACTTACTTATTAAAAAGAAGAGAGGAGCTCGTGGCTAAGTAATAACAGCCACGCGGGTCGATCCAACAGGTTAAGCTACGCTTGTCGGGGTTGGTCCGTGGATGAGTGACCATCATTACATATCGAGACTCCTCCGTGTCTCGGCAAGCACGTTAAGCCATTGGTCTCGGCTGTCATTTGTGAATCTTTGACAGTCGTTACGGGTCGTCAGAAACCCGAAAGTCTGACAACCAGTCTTGCCAATGGGTATCGTATTACCCAGTTACTGGGTTGTGGAGGTCAGATAGGCAATCGCTCTATGTAAAATACTGGAAAAGGCTAACATCAAATAAGAGAACAAAAAATGCCGTTAAAAATAACAAAAAATACTTCATTTCTTCGAAATAAAAGTTGGTTACCCTAACCCCCCCCCCCCCCCCCCGAAATTAATTCATGGCCACGGCCCTGCTACTTACCCACATATACTCCTTTAAACAGCGTCAATAATTAATACATAAACTACAATTTTATTGTAATATTTTGTAATTTCTACTAGTCCAGGAAGTCTGACTATTACTATAAGATTAAATTCAGATTTACTAGTAATATTAGTTGCGAAGGACAATCAATCAATCAATCAATCAATCAATCAAGTTTATTCGCATAATATGGGTTTACAAAGGTGTTACACAGGTAGGGTTTCACCATATTCAGCTTATGTTAGCATGCAAATTATAATATAGTGTCATAATATTTAAACATCAACTAACCTTAATTTTTTTTTAAACTCGTTTTTTAGGTGTCCCGATCTACAACCCTAAATCCCGATTTGTTTTACCTTCTGCCCCGATTTAAAACAAATCGGACCTGGCAACAGTGGGGACCCAATATTTATGTATGAGCATATGGCAAGACAAACAAGATTTACATCGCCAAAGGCACTATTTCATTGTTTCTATTTGAGATAATATTATAATCATATTGTTTTATAGTAGCTTTGAGGCGTGGCTGTGTACTGAGTGAATATACTCATCAAAATATTATGTAAACTCTGAATTTGACAGGTGCAAATGTCAAACTCCATATTGAAAAAACAAACAACAATCACTGGAAATGTCAAATTAGTCTAAGCGATTAAAAAACACATTTTATGTTATTATTGTTGCTTGTAATATGCTCGGGTCTTCTTGAGGGGCTCGTGGCTAAGTAATAACAGCCGCACGGGTCGATCCATCAGGTTAAGCTACGCTTGCCAAGGTTGGTCCGTGGATGGGTGACCATTTTTACAAAACCGAGACTTCTCCGTGACTCGGAGAAGCCCGAAAGTCTGACAACCAGTCTTACCAAGGGGTATCGTATTTCCCAGTTACTGGGTTGTGAAGGTCAGATAGGCAGTTGGGAAAAGGCTAAGCAGATTTTGATGATGTTAAAGGTAGCGAGCCTACTGCCACCAAGTCACATAGGTCATGAAAAAGGTCATAACATAACGTATCCATATTTTAGCTTTGTACTTACGAAATAAACAAACGGCTTGCGCAAGCGCCTGTACCTCGGTACATGTCTACACTTGTCTACTTGACAGTACACGACGAGATGATAAATGGTAGTTCACGTATTACAATATCGAATATTATCGTGTTTTGGAGAGAAATGATAGGTATACTTTGATAGTATTTCGAAATACAGTATGTTAACTAACAAAGGGCGTTCCAGTTAACCTGCAATAGTATAGCGTGTATACATGCTAAAATAAATATTACCACAAAAAAAAAATAAAAAAAAAATTATGTATTGAAATGTTCACAAAAAGATTAAATTTAAACGTAAAAGAAACTCTCTGTACACGCACACTTGTATTTCAACGTAGAAAAACAAGTGTGACAAGTGGGCGTGTACAGAGAGTTTATTTTCCGTAACAATTTAATATTTTTTGTGAATATTTTACTATACAAAAATAAAAAAAACTGTTTTTTTAACTGTATTTTTTTTTAACATGTATAGACGCTATACTATTGCAGGTTAACGGGAACGCCCTTTGTTAGTTAACATACTGTATTATAGAATCTAAAGTCTGATTTTAATCTCGTAAACTAATTTGACAGGTGCAAATGTCAACATCCAAATTGAAAAAAAACAAACAAAAATCACATAAAATTTCAAATTAGTCTTTGGAATTAAAAAACAGACCAGAAAAAAATCATTCTGTTGTATGCGAGCCCCCTTTTTTTTGAGGTTGGGAAATCATCAAATGTTTTCTCCCGCTCTAGGCGGAGTGGAAGGGCATGTCAAACTTTTACTAACTAAAACCCACCCGTGTTCCTTCAGTTGCCTCTTGCCAAGGTCCCGGTATCCCTTTCGGACCCTTAAATATTTATTTTATTGTTTTTTAGTATTTGTTGTCGGCAACAGAAATACATCATCTGTGAAAATTCCATCTGTCTAAATATCACAGTTCATGAGATACAGCCTTGTGACAGACGGACAGACAGACAGACAGCGGAGTCTTAGTAATAGGGTCCTGTTTTACCCTTTGGGTACGGAACTCTAAAAAGGTCTATTACCTAGTCAGATGCGGCTAAATATCACTATTATTAAGGTAATTATTATCTAATAGTAATCAGTATTATATTACACATAATAGGACACTACCGTTTAAATATACTATGATAAATTATTCGCGTCAAAATATGCAAGACATATGATTTATGTACGTAAAGAGAGGTCATGTTTAACATCAAGTATTTAGTTACTTAATAAATAAGTATACAGTATGTTAACTAACAAAGGGCGTTCCCGTTAACCTGCAATAGTATAGCGTGTATACATGCTAAAAAAATATTACCATTAAAAAAAAGTTTTTTTTAATTTTTGTATAGTAAAATATTCACAAAAAATATTAAATTGTTACGGAAAATAAACTCTCTGTACACGCCCACTTGTCACACTTGTTTTTCTACGTTGAATTACAAATGTGCGTGTACAGGATGTTTCTTTTACGTTTTAATTTAATCGTTTTGTGAACATTTCACTAATACAAAGGACTTCGCGTGAAATTGCCCCCGAATCACCGCTTCGCATCACATCGCATCGCATCGCAGTTACAAGAGTTTTAATTTTAACCAATCATCATCTGCCTAGCCTTTTCCCAACCATGTTGGGGTCGGCTTCCAGTCTAACAGGATGCAGCTGAATACTAGTATTTTACATGGAGCGATTGCCTATCTGACCTCCACAACCCAGTAACTGGGTAATACGATACCACTTGGTAAGACTGGTTGTCAGAGTTTCGGGCTTCTGACGACCCGTAACGACTATCAAAGATCCACAAATGACAGCCGGGACCAACGGCTTAACGGGCTTTCCGAGGCACGGAGGAGTCTCGATATGTAAAGATGGTCACCCATCCGCGGACCAAATGGATCGACCCGTGCGGCTGTTATTACGTAGCCACGAGCTCCAAGCCATTTATATTTTTAATTTTAACCAATAACGGTCCGTAAATTATTAGAATCGGCCATAAGCTGTCAATTTAGAACCCAAGTTTATATGTCAAGATAAGGATCGTAGTATCATTTATCTAAGTTACCTATTGCGTTTGCGCAGTTCTAGAAGTTAGGTCAGCTAGCTGTCAAAACATAACGCAACTTTAACCTTTCGCAGTCGGGTAAAGTGTTGCCCTTTTGACGTTTAGACATTTCTATTCTATTTTTAGGATGATTTTGTAACTTTAAGGGCTTGAAGTTAAAACTTGGTGTTGCTTCATTAAAAAAATATACGGAGGATGTCAGAAAACGTATTCAAAGATCAATTCGTTGATTTTGAATCCTTGCTTAGACTCATTTTTGTTAGAAAAGGAACTCTTGCGTAAAAGGAGATCATTCACCATCCATACATTCCTAGGCTTTATGTGAAAACATGGCAAATGGCAAAACAAAAAAAAAGCTATATTCCGAAAGATTACGTTTTTCTCTTCATTTTTTATTACTACAAGCTATTACTTTAATTTCAATCTGCCTAGCCTTTTCCCAACTATGTTGGGGTCGGCTTCCAGTCTAACCGGATGCAGCTGAATACCAGTATTTTACATGGAGCGACTGCCTATCTGACCTCCACAACCCAGTAACTGGGTAATACGATACCCCTTGGTTAGACTGGTTGTCAGATATTCGTGCTTCTGACGACTCGTAACGACTGCCAAAGATCCACAAATGACAGCCGGGACCAACGGCTTAACGTGCTTTCCGAGGCACGGAGGAGTCTCGATATGTGAAAATGGTCACCCATCCACGGACCAACCCCGGCAAGCGCACCTTGACCTGATGGATCGACCCGAGCGGCTGTTTTTACTTAGCCACGAGCTCCTCAGTTTTAGTTAAAATAATTAATATATGTAATATTAATATTGTATTTATAATTGTAGTAATTAATAATTGATTACTATTAATTATTTTAACTAAAACATACTGAAAACAGTATTTTTCAAAATCGTATAACAGCTCAGGGAATTGCCGTACAGGTTTGGTCCTATAGTGAAAAGTGAAGACAATAACATGTTCTAACGAAATATAACTATCTTTTTTTTCATAATTTAGCCCACAATTAATGATCTCCTTTCATGCTACCCAGCGGTTTAGGCTGTGAGTTGTCTGATACTGAATGAGTGAATTTAAATTCTATGAAGTATAAATTTCAGTAGTTTTAATAGGATTACCTTCTGGAGGAGTTCTTGGCTAAGTAATGACAGCCGCACGAGTCGATCCATCAGGTTAAGCTTGCCGGGGTTGGTCCGTGAATGGGTGACCATCTTTACATATCGAGACTCCTCCGTGCCTCGGAAAGCACGTTAAGCCGTTGGTCCCGGCTGTCATTTGTGGATCTTTGGCAGTCGTTACGAGTCGTCAGAAGCACGAAAGTCTGACAATTAGTCTAACCAAGGGGTATCGTATTACCCAGTAACTGGGTTGTGGAGGTCAGATAGGCAGATGCTCTATGTAAAATACTGGCATTCAGCTGCATACTGGTTAGACTGGAAGCCGACCCTAACATAGTTGGGAAAAGGCTAGGTAGATGATAATAGGATTACCTACCTTTTAATAAAATTAATTGCAAAATATAAACGACAAGACCAATGGAATGCAAATATTTGATGAAACAGTGCGTCAACAAATTAAAATGTTTACCCGACTAAGCGGAGCGCGTGTTATGTGTTACGCAATGCACATATCGGACCAATTTCGACAACCTTAGATGAAAATTCGCGTTCTTTTTTATGCAACTACACAAATATTTTAAAGACGACTTCGTCATTAACTAAATATTCATAAAAAGTCAGAAAAAATGAAGCCCGATTCCCAGTGGAAATCTCTATGGAGAAGAACGGGCAAGAAACTCCACGGACACTCTTTTAGATTAAAATATATGTAAAAAAATCTTGATTACATTATTCTTGATGCTTCTATATGTGAGAATAGGCGTAATAATCATAGTTTATTTTTAAATTCAGGTTAGTTGGTTAGACTGGAAGCCGACCACAACTTACATATACGTAGTTAGTTAATTTATTCAGGCGTGATTTTGCGGAAATCCATTATAAAATACCAAAGACGTAGCTATATTATCAACATATTAGCGCTCGGTGTGGCAGCACGTCGTGTTCTGGTTTTCGACTGGTCAATCGTCATCCTGAGGATGCCTCGTTGAGAGATGAAACACGTGTCGATTTTCTTACAGGGTTTTTTATGACTCTTGAAGAATAGTTAAGCGGAATAGGTTACTAAATATATCTACGTCTATTGTATTTTATATTCGTAGCTGGAAAAAGGCAGGCAGATGGTGATTAATCTTTCATAAACCAGGGGGCCAAGTCTACTAATTTACAAACGTGTCAGTAGTCTCACAATGATCAGTTTTTGACAGATATGCCATACTAAATCTGTCAAAAACTCTTCATTGCGAGACCACTGACACATTTGTAAATTAGTAGACTTGGCTTCCAGGTGTTAGACTATGTTAATTACCTATGATAATTACTTAAGTACGTTAACGTAATATTTCCGGATATCAGTATTTTTTTTCTCTCTGACGTTATTCCAAGGAAATAGCGCAGTTTGTCTGCGGTCTAATTAAGTTTTTTCTTCGTGTGACCCATTGTCCCATTGTTGAGAGAATCCTAATAGTTTTTCTATGCGTTTTTTTGTAATTAACATCAATAACAAGTATTATATGCGAAGGTGATATTCCATGATCTGCGTGATATAACATAACATCACGCTTGTAATCTTCGAAGGGTTACGCAGAGATGTACCTATAGTGCACCCACATTCCGCCAGTTATGTTTAAGCCCCATGTAATAGGGGGCGAGCCTATTGCCATCAACCGGACACAAATCGAGACCCCAGGCTCTACTGAGGAAAGGACCAGGCCCGGGTCGATGGCGCGTCGTGTTCCACGCGCGCCTCAAAGAGATGTCAGCACAATTGGCGGGGTCCGCTCGGACCGATGCCTGCCAGGGTTGCGGGTTAGTCCGAAAGGGATACTGGGACCTTGGCAATAGGCAACTGAAAGAACACGGGTGGGTTTTAGTCAGTAAAAGTCTGACACGCCCTTCCGCTCCGTCCAGAGCGGGAGAAGTAATTTGATGATGTACGAAACTCAAAAAAAAAAAAAATCTCTACTGAGAAATGCCTGACGGCAAAACCAAATGATACTTTGTCTGACCTGGGAATCGAACCCAGTACCTCATGATTAGCAGCAGCACTTATAGCCACTACTATCGAGGCAATGAAGAATCTAATCAAGATGTTAGGAATTTTGAGAACCCGCACTGGGCCCGCGTGGTGGATTACGGCCCACTCTCACAGAGATACCTGCGTCCAAGCAGTGGGAACATTATAGGCACTACAACCTTATTAGCGCGTGACCAAAATCGGAACTAACGACGCCATCTTGGATTTTCAACTAAATCCCGTGACAATTAAAAAAAAAAATACCAGCAACGCCCCTTTGATAATGTCAATCAGGAGCCAAAAGATACTTGTAGCACAGTATGTCCTTATAATATATAAAACTCTCTGCGTCCCGTGCTCGTCGTTCTGGTTTGCGACTGGTCAATCGTCATCCTGAGGATGCCTCGTTGAGAGTCGATTTCTTACAGGATTTTTTATGACTCTTGAAGAATAGTTAAGCGGAATAGGTTACTAAATATATCTACGTCTATTGTAATATATATAAATTTTTTTAAACGTTCAAAATTAGTTGCATCTTCGTTCTAAGATAATGACAGTCGTCACTGTATTACAGTGAAAAAAAAAAAACATCGTGAGAAAACCTGAACCTAATAGCCAGAAACCGTTAACACGCTGTGCGCAAGCGCAGTGATCAATGCTCGTTAGTTTAACGGAATGTACCATTTAAATGTCACTTAAGTAAATAACTCAACATACAAAGTTAAGATGTAAATTATGCAGTACTTAGGGCAATGTTAGGTTAATTTGATAATTATATATCAAAGTTAAAACCGTTTAATAAGACAGGTTTACATGTATTTTAAATTACAGCTTCTAAATAGTAATAAGTTATTATTGATTTTAATAGGAATCGTTTAAGGTATTATCGAAATATTTACTTAAATGTTAATTAAATGATGTTTAAACATGTATGTTTTAAACAAAAAACATGTATGGTTTCCATTTGTAATTTCTCGGTAGCAGCCCGGATTCTTATCTGCCGGTATCCAAATGGCAATAGCATAATCAGCCTATAATGTTCCCACTGCTGGGACACAAGCGTCCTCTTTGTAAGAGGAAGTGGGCCATAATAGGTACACCACGCGGGTCCAGTGCGGGGTCGAATATGTCACATGTCTTCGAATTTTTCGGTTCTAGGAATGTCGGTTTCCTCACGATGTTTTCCTTCACCGTTTTGAGCGCAGTGGTGATGAAATAATTTTACACAAATTAAAGTGACTGATCGGGTTCGAACCCACGATACACGCCGTTACCACTGGGCCAACAGAGGGCCTAGACAAGTGACAATCGTTTCGAAAGCGTTTTGAAAAACGACTTTCAACTGGATTGACATAAGCTTTTCGATAGCTTTATGACATTTCCAATATCGTTATCGCTGATAGAATGTCACTTTGTCTAGGGCATCCGTTTACATGCACTTTTGAATTGTCAAGGGGTCGGTCAGTCAGAAAGATGAAGCTAGTTGCCCATTCCAAAGCGTAGTAGATTCCTATGGAGAAGAACGGGCTAAAAACTCCATGGACAGGACACTCTTAGTTTAAGCTTTTCGATAACTTATCTCAGTCCTATACATTTTTGCCTTTTCCATCATCGTTATGACTGATAGAATGTCGCTTTGTCTAGGGCCTCAGTTCTCACAAAGCGCTCTAATAGACTATGCAACAGACACATTTAAATACCAAGGCAATTATATTGATATACGACTCACAATCACCACCTACATACATTCAAAGAAAGTATTTGAAAAGAATACTATACAAAAGATTGTGACATAATGTCATAAGTCAGTGCCACAAATAAATTGACAGTCGGTATAAAAGACATCATCTATAAAGATGGTGGATCTGGTTACACAATAGCAACTATCAGGCGATATTCATAGATCTTTGACAGGCGTTATGGATAGTCACAAGACTAAAAGTTTGACAACCAGCCTTACTTTGGTTAGGTAAGGTTAGTCCCTGATGTCATTCGTGGATCTCTGATAGTCGTTAAGGATAGTCAAAAGCCCAAAAGTCTTACTTAGGTATCGTGTTACGCAGTAACTGAGTTGTGGAGGTCAGATAGGCAATTGCTCCATGTAAATCAGCTGCATCCGGTTAGATTGGACGCCAGCAACAACATAGTTGGGAACAGGCGAGGCAGATGATGAGTAATTGAGTTGCCAGAATGTAGCATTAGTATTTTAATGGCTACTAAAAAAAGTTACTAACTCGTTAATAATTAGTTTTTGATCCGTTGCGCAGGTCGTAGGTTCGAACCCAGGCAGGCGCTTTACTTAGTGTAAATAATTTCACCGCTGCTCTCAAAACAGTGAAGGAAAACATCGTGAGGAAACCGGCATGTCCTAGAACCAAAAATTCGAATACATGTGACATCTACCAAACCGCACTGGGCCCGCGTGGTGGATTACGGCCCACTCCCTCACACAGAGAGGAGGCCTGTGTCCCAGCAGTGGGAACATTATAGGCTGATTATGCTGTTTGCGTTGCCTCAAAGTTGCTATCAACACAGTTGAGCAACTGTTGCCCAACTTTATTACCGATGAACACGAGGCTTAACTTTCGCAAAATAAATTGACAAACACAGTGTAACATATAAGACCCATAGTATTTATAAAGGCAGGCTATATAAGGAACCAAGCCTTAGTATTAACTATTACGTTGTACTAACTATTTACGGTTAACAGTTAAAGTTAGCTAAACTCAACGGAATGTGTTGCAATTTTAAATTAAGTAGGTATAGTACGCTCTTTAGTACATTTTCATAGGAGTGTGACTTCGTCTGCGTGGAGCTCGGATTTTCCAATAAAAATCATACAAAACCATCATCTGCCCAGCCTTTTCCTACCCAAGTTGGAGTCGGCTTCCAGTCTAACCGGATGCAGCTGAATACCAGTATTGTACATGGAGCGACTGCCTATCTGACCTCCACAACCCAGTAACTGGGTAATACGATACCTCTTAGTAAGACTTTTGTGAACTACTGACACTTTTAATGGTGGAAATGTCACTGTATTTACGTGACATGATAAAAAGTTCACATTTCAATGCTATATTTTGGTGTTGACTAGGTAATTTCATAGTTTGCGATCGCCCGTAGCTGTAAAGGCTCCCGCAGACAGGCGCGACGCGACTTTAGTAGAATAATTTCTATGGAAATTCTGGAAATTGTTCTATCAGAATCGCGTCGCATCGTGGCGTCGCGGCTGTCTAACCGATAGACAGACAGACGAAAACACTTTCGAATTTATTAGCATGGAACAGCATGGATGTATGATGGATTCGAAGAATGTTAGTGTCAATTAAATAGTTTCAGTTGCCGTATATAGAAATATTAATTCAATTTTATGCTGGTCTTAATAACGTTATGGAAATGTATGATTAATTATATAAAACTAGCTGTTTCCCGTGACTTCGCCTGGGATTCGGATGAAAAGTCTCTTATGTCCTTCTCCAGGTCATAGTCTACCCGTGCGCCAAATTTTATCTAAATCCGTTTAGCCGTCTTAGCGTGAAAGCTTAACAAACAAACGCACTTTCGCATTTATAATATTACTAGCTGCGCCCAGCGGTTTCATCCGTGTAAATCTCGATCCCGTGGAAATATCGGGATAAAAAATATCCTATGTCCTGTTCCCGGTCATGGTCTACCCTTATGCCAAATTTCATCTAAATCCGTTAGGCCATTTAAGCGTGACAGCGTAACAAAGAAACTCACTTTGAAATAGGAAATAGGGTCGGTCTTTTCTCTATACAAAAAGTCATAATTCGAGGTTCGGCTCTCGTCTATTTCCTCGTCCAATATTGGACCAATTTAAAAGATATTTTTTAAATTGAATAAGAAGGATATTTACTGGGCCCCTATGTTTTTCTTTTTTCATGAATAGTTGTCAAATTTGTACAATAGGCCTCTGTTAACAGCGGTCTAAACAGGCAATTTTGAGCATTTTCTGAGAGTTCTAGTGCTTCTACAGATGTATCATCAAAACGGAAAACATGGGGCATAGAACTAGTCGATATTTATTTTACTGTAAAAAATCATTGCTCTTAGGTCATAAACCAGAGAGAAAACAGGCGAGAGCGTTTGTATGGGGAGGAGACCGACCCTATTTCCTCTTAAGGAGCTCAACGACTGTCATTTTCATGTCTCAGCAAGTTTTTTTCCATAACCTCTCATCGCAGGGCCGTAACCTTTAGTCAATTATAAACACCGTTAGCTAAAAATAAAACATTACAACTTGTTTCACTAAAAAACAACTCTGGCCAAGTGCGAGTTGGACGCGCGGACTAGGAGTTCCGTACAATAAGATAAAGTGGGAACAAAAAACAATGCTTTTGTTGCTTGAATTTAGATTGTAGAAAATATCAAAAACTTTTAGATCATTTACCAATGATAGACACAATAGTAATAGGTATTCTATGATATATTCCCATGGTTTACTTGCTACCTCTAACTAAAGTCAAATGTGAAAGTCAAACGTTAAAGTCAAAAGTCAAAGTCAAAAGTCTAAGTAACGAATTTTTCAGAAACTCGCTACATACAACATCCGTACATATATGATAGTACCCACCTATATGTTATAGTAAAAAAGTAGCTTTGTCAACTATTTGACAAACAGACAGACTAAGCTCCAAATTGTGGGCTTCCATTGGTTCTTTTTGGGTACAGAACCCCAAAAACCAGAATTTATCTGGCAATTCGTTTATTTTTAATTGAAACGTTTTTAATAATAAATCGCTTTAATAAATTTACTTATAATTGAAAGGTCAATGTTAGTCCAATGATAACGGTATTAGAATTAAAATAATAAACATGTAATGCCCTGCGGGTTTGTCTGTTTCAAATGACTTAAAATATTCAGTTCACAACACGTATGACGCATATCATCTGCCTTTTCCCAACTATGTTGGGGTCGGCTTCCAGTCTAACCGGATGCAGCTGAATACCAGTATTTTACCCCTTGGTAAGACTGGTTGTTAGACTTTCGGGCTTCTGACGACCCGTAACGACTGTCAAATATCCACAAATGACAGCCGGGACCTACGGCTTAACGTGCTGTCCGAGGCACGGAGGAGTCTCAGTTTTAAGATGACCTAAGCTATGCAAAAAAAAAATCTAACCGTTTCCTTTCTTTTGTCACAGAAACAGTATTGCAACACCAGGACTGAAATTTGCTGCAGAATCGAGACCTCGTCTCTCGCTGGTAACACCAACCTCCAAGGTTCCCTAGGAGTTGGCTCCGGTACCTTCCAAGGATCTGCCAGCAATGGCCAGGGACTATTTAACAGCCAATCAGGGTCGAGCCAAGGAAGCCAAAACAGCTTCGGATCAACAGGTTTTGGAGCCGGCCAGAGCAACACAAATTCTGGCTTTAACGCGAACGCCAACAGAGGAAGCTCAACCACAGGCTTCGGAAGCCAATTCGGAGCAGGATCAGGCTTCAACAGCAACAAATTCGGATCAACAGCTTCAGGTTTCGGATCAACCGTAGCACCAACGCCCACCCGTTTTGGATCCAACGCTGGAAACTTCAACAACGAAGTCTTCAAGTCAACCAGCCAATCGAATTTCGTAGAAACTGACTCGTTCTCAGCCGGTTCAGACAACGCTGGTGTCTTCCGTCCTGGCGGGATCGGATCTGGGCTGAAACCTGGTGTTCCTTACCTTCCTCCCGTTGACACTTCACCCAGTGGATCCAATGCCGTATCCACAGCTTACACTCCATCATTCGTGACCACCCCTCGTCCGTTCTCAACCCCTCGTCCTGTGACTACTCCCCGACCTTACACTACCCCAAGACCAACGTACCTTCCGCCTGTGTCGACCAAGGCTCCGGAGTACTTGCCTCCAATTGATGGCATTACTGGATCTGACAGTTTCCAGAACCCACATTATGTTGATGGGCAGTTGATTCTTGACCAGTTTCAGCCCAATCCCAACAGCAGACCACCACCACCACCACCACCACAGAACAGTAAGTTTAATTTGTTTTTTAATTACTTATCGTAGCATAAGTAGCTCATAACGTTTCCACTGCTGGGACACAAACCTCCTCTCTGTGAGAGGGAGTGGGCCGTAATCCATCACGCGGGCCCATTGCGGGGTGGTAGATGTCCCATGTCTTTGAATCTAGGGTTCCGGTTTGCTCACGAAGTTTTTCTTCACTGTTTTGAGAGTAGAAGTGATGTAATAAATTACACAAAGTAAAGCGCCTGTCGGGGTTCGAACCCACTACAATACGTATTTACTGAGACAGCACGTCCATACTAGATTGTAAAAATTATCATCATCTGCCTAGTCTTTTCTCAACTTTGTAAGGGTCGGCTTCCAATCTAACTGGATGCAGCAGAATACCAGTATTATTTTAAATGGAGCGAAGGCCTAATTTTTTTTTTTTTTAGCGGAGGGGGAAATCATTAAATGACTTCTCCCGCTCTGGGCGGAGCGGGAGGGTGTGTCAGACATTTACTGACTAAAACCCACCCGTGTTCCAGCGAAGGCCTGTCTGCCTTATAATATGAAAAAAAAATTGTTACAAAAGCTACATGACTTGATCTTCCACCAGACGACATCCCATCCGGCTGCGCTGCTGCCCTGAAATGCACACCCATCGAGTTCTGTACCGCGGAGGGAGTCATCTCCAACACCACTGTCGCCCTCACCAGGGACCAGGAGGCTTACAGAGTGCCTCTGACTGTAAGTATTAGTAGTTCTTGATCTTATCTCATATCATTACAAGTTTTTATGAAATTAAATCTTAAAATACAACAGACGTAAATATATTTAGTAACCTATTCCGCTTGACTATTCTTCAAGAGTCATAAAAACCCTGTAAGAAATCGACACGTGTTTCACCTCTCAACGAGGTATCCTCAGAGGTTACCACACCGAGCGCTGGACACAAAGCTTTGTGTCCAGCGCTCGGTGTGGTAACACGTCGCGTTCTGGTTTGCAATTGGTCAATCATCATCCTGAGGATGCCTCGTTGAAAGGAGAAACACGTGTCGATTTCTTACAGGGTTTTTATGACTCTTGAAGAATAGTCAAGCGGAATAGGTTACTAAATATATCTACGTCTATTGTATTTTATAATGGATTTCCGCAAAGTTACGCCTGAATCAATTAAATAACTTCACCAAATTCTTCACAGGACTGCAAAGACCTAGAGTCAGGCCGCATCGGTAAGTGCTGCCGTGACCCCTTCTATACTGACCCCTGGCCAACCAACCAGCTCGGCAAGTGGGTTCCCGGTGTTTTCGGAGGCAACGACGGTAAATATGTGCCTGACAGCCGTGTCAGCTCGAACAACCAACCTGGAGTCACTGTGCGGCCCCCGGTTACTGGATCTGTTTATTTGAATAACTTCAGGTGAGACTTGTCATGTTTTATATTTTGTCTTGTCATGTTTCATACAAATATATTACATAAATCAAATCACGCGTTCAACCCATGGAAGAAGCTATAGAACGCCACCTGGTGCGTTCCATACATACTCCTTTTGCTTCGTTTACGTTCATACATCTGAAGGCCTAGACAAGTGGCAATCGCTTCGAAAGCGTTTCGTATTTCTACAACGACTTTCAACAGGATTGACATAAGCTTTTCGATAGCTTATGTCAGTCCTATACATTTTTGCCTTTTCCATCATCGTTATCGCTGATAGAATGTCACCTTGTCTAGGGCCTCTGGTCATACAGGCTCGCCGGTTGCGAGTACTATGCACCTGACCTTTCTGAAGAACATCACCAATAAGGTCACTATATGTCCTCCTAGGGCGTCCCGTCCCTGCGTTGCAAGTTATCTGCCTGTATACCAAATAGCTTGTTCGATTGCCTTACCATCTAATGTCCTACCATTCAATTCAGATCTTCTTGTCTGATTTTTCTGACATAAAAATATACTCTCTTCCACACCCCAAAAACTGCCACTTACCTGCAAATTCTTTCCAGAACAACCTCCAAGCCAACTCAACCACAAGGCCCCAACCAGGTCACCCCAGGATACCCCACTCCCACCACACCTTCTCCTGGATCCTTCGTCCAGAAGAACCAATACGGCCAGGGCTCATACGCCCAAGGAGGACAGGGCTCATATGCCCAAGGAGGACAGGGCTCATATGCCCAAGGAGGCCAGGGTCAGTTGGCGATCCAGGGACAAGGACAGTATGGATTGGCTGGACAAGGTAACCAAGGTATGTATCCATTTTATAAAGATATTACATGACCCGACAAAAGTTGTCCTGTCAATTTTCTAATTTTCCGCGCAATTTTCTTAATTTTTTCTTTCATAAGAACCTTCTCCTGACAATAACAAACTCAACAGAAAAAGAATTAGCGAAATCGGTCTAGCCGTTCACGCGTGATGGCGTGACCAAGGGAAATAGGGATTTATTTATATATATATAGATTTAAAAAAAAAACGAGTATATACAGTATGTGAACTAACAAAGGGCGTTCCCGTTAACCTGCAATAGTATAGCTATACATGCTAAAAAAAATATGACCATTAAAAAAAAAAATTTTTTTTTTAATTTACTGTATAATTATACAGTATGTAACCTGTCCGATCCGAAAGGAGCACATAGATACTGCAATAACATTACAAGCAAAAAAATAAAAAAATATTGAGAATAAAAAATTTATTGCAATTTGAAATTCACATTTTTAGTACCAAAATTACCCCAATTACATTGTAAATTAGCAAATTTTGCTACAGAGGTCATAAGTTATGACTTGTAGACACCCGCTAAACGACTGCCGCCCGCACCCCATGTTATAAACCGGTAAAATTCCCGATTGAAATAAATAAGGTTTTTTTTTCTAAAAACCACGTTTATGGACTCTCAATCAACACACTCACGGATCGGAGAGAGTTTTTTTACACGTTGTATAAAAGAAAAAAAGAGATTAAGAAATAAAGATAAAGGAGGATAAAGATTCATATTACCCTTCTGGATAGGTAATTTGAAGGAGCGTATGTATTCAATTCAAAGTTATTTTGGTAACATCATCAAAGTCAAAGTCAAAGTCAAGTCAAAGTCAAAGTCAAATAATTTATTTCAACTAGGCACATTAGAGGCACTTTTGAACGTCAAATACATAGAAATAGAACTGATTCTAGTTGCCCCTTCCAAATGGTAGTTTTCGTATGGAGAAGAATGGGCAAGAAACTCCACCGTTACTCTTTTAAAAAAAAAATTGTCTTACAATATTTGGTATACATCAATTATATAATTACATGTGAAGACGATGCACCGAGAATACTAATGTACCACAATAGGAAAAAAATAAAAGAATTAAAAATGGAGCAATGACAAATAAATAAACAATAATCAAATAGCAAGGTCCAAAGTTACCTCTAAACAGAACTATAAACCGCTGGTATTAAAAAAATACTTCAAATTAGATCATGAAACTTTGCATAATAACTGAACTATCTATAAAGCAGGTCTTATTATATTTTTTAAAATTTAAATTACCATTATTTTCACCGTAAAAAGCAATTACCTAAACTTTTCGAGGCTTGAGAGCCGCTAGTGCCCCACTCCGTCTCGCTCTCACTCTGGTCGCGAGTAGTATGGTGCGAGGGAGATAAAATGTGAGGTATGGTACAGCCTAATGTACATGTCCATCTTACCCACAGGTTCAGGATCTTCATACTCACAAACTGCCCAAGGATTTGGTCAGGGACAGACTGGCGGTAGTGGACAGGCTGTGATCCAGGGCCAGGGATCCTACTCTCAGGGCGGACAGGTGAGAATAAGAGTTATATTTGCTTAATTTTTGGATATCATAACACTTGGACAGCAATGCAGAGTGTTAGGGTAAACACCGTTGCCACTCAAACCATGGGTGACTTAAATATAAAAATAAATGACCGAGTAACAATAAAAAAAAAACGTTATTTTCATGAAAAGATTTTAAAAAGTTTCTATCCGACACCGTGCTCGATATCAAAACAGCTGACTGACTGAGGGAGGGGTCGCGGCTGGTCACGTCCTGCGGCCCCCACCTGTTTTGAGACGCAAGTTCGTTCGAAAGGGTTAAGTACTCTTGTGAAAATGTCATAAAAAAATTAAAAAAAGTTGTAATTTTCCATTGATTTTACGTTCTATAAATAACACCAAACCACTGGTTTCAAGGTTAACGGTGTTTACCCTAACACCCTGTAGATACATCAAACTCCATTATTTTTACATAGTCAACAAACTGATTTAGAATCTAAAGTTCGCCGCACTTGAGATGTTATTTGATAATAATAAGTAATTAATCATTCATTTTAATTGACCAGCACCTCGATTGCGTAACACAATGTCTTTTACAATCCGAAGGATCTTGAAAAAAATTCCTAATCCATCGCTTCATATGTTTGATAAAATCCTCCTCTCGACAGCGTAAATAATGCAATGAATATTGTTGAATTGTCAAAAATAAACGCATCTCAATTTGTTAGTGTGTTGCGCAATTACCCCGCAGTCCTGGAACGCTGTCAGTTAAAATATAGATCATTGAAAACATCGGAATTTTGTTTAAATATACTAAAATGTGGTGCTCAATTTTAAAGTTATAATTTACTAGCTGCACCCCACGGTTAAGTAAGACCCCGCGTAAGTCTCGATCCCTTGGGAATATCGGGATAATAAGTATCCTATGTCCTATTCCAGGTCATGGTCTACCCCTGTGCCAAATTCCATCCAAATCCGTTCAGCCGTTTTAGCGTGAAAGCGTAACTCACTTTCGCATTTATAATATTAGTTAGGATTCTTATTGAATGACATTTTTGAGTGCGGCTGTTAGCCTATTAATTATAGAAATTAGAAACCTTTCAAGTCTTTCGTAGCGGCATACTATTTATTCTCAGTTTGCGATCAGTATCCAGTCCAACACCATTTTATTTAAAAACAATACAAATTTTGATCATACTCACCAAAACCTTTCTTTTCTCATAACAGGGTACCAAAGTTACACAAGGAGCAGGCTTTGGCGTCACCCAAGGAGGTGGCCAAGTAGTCCGCCAAGGCTCAGGAGTGGGCGTTACCCGGGGCCAAGGCTTCGGCGTAGTCCAGGGCGGAGGCCAGAGCGTCTCCCAAGGATTCGGAACCGGAATCCGACAGGGACAGGGCTCTGGAGTCATCCAGGGACAGGGCTCTGGAGTCATCCAGGGACAGGGCTCTGGAGTCATCCAGGGACAAGGATTTGGAGTATCTCAAGGACAGGGAGTTGGTGTGACTCAGGGCCAAGGATTTGGCGTCAGCCAAGGCCAGGGACAGGGTGTTATCCAAGGAGGTGGCGTTGGAGTTAGTCGAGGTCAAGGTTTCGCCGTTACTGGTGGACAAGGACAGTACACCAGTCAAAGACAGGGCTCTACAGTCAACAGAGGACAGGGCCAGACTGTCACCCAGGGCTCTGGATTCGGAGTTACCCAAGGACAAGGATCTGGAGTCAGACAAGGCTCTGGATTTGGAGTGCAGCAAGGCTCTGGCTTTGGAGTACAACAGGGTGGTGGATTCGGAGTACAGCAAGGAGGTGGCTTTGGAGTACAACAGGGAGGTGGTTTCGGAGTGACTCAAGGAACTGGATTTGGAGTACAGCAAGGTCAAGGGCAGGGCGTCTTCCAGGGTCAAGGTCAAAAGTTGATCCAGGGAGGAGGATTCTCCGTTTCTCAGAATGGAGGATATGGAGTGGAAAATGAGTTTGGAGAATCTATCCAGAGGGTCTACCTGCCAAGATACAGCGGTTCCGGAGAATGTGGTATTCTTAACGTGAGTATTTTTTTAATATATATTACTCTTTTGATTAGCCCTTATCCCGTTTATTTACGAACCCGGAGTACCCGCTCGGTGTTCGGGTTCGCGACAGGTCAATCGTCATCCTAAGGATGCCTCGTTGAGAGGTGATACACGTGTCGAGTTCTTACAGGGTTTTTTATGACTCTTGAGGAATAGTTAAGCGGAATAGGTTACTACATATATCTTCGTCTATTGTATTTTATCATGGTTTTTCGCAATGTCACGCTTGAACTCATTAACTATGAACCCACTGACTGGGTCCGAATACGGAGACACTGGGTCCAGTCACTGCCATTGTATAAACTTTAAAAGTCAAAGTCAAATAATTTATTTCAATTATGCACATAAAAGGCACTTTTGAACGTCAATAACAAAGAAATAGAACTGATTCTAGTTGCCCCTTCCAAAAGGTAGGTAGGTAAGGTAGGTAGATATCTACATAGTACAAAAAGTTACATAAAGTTACATATACCAGTATTTTACATGGAGCGACTGCCTATCTGACCTCCACAACCCAGTTACTGGGTAACATCTAACTAGCTAACAATTTATAACTTAATATTATGAACTCAAAACCATCTTATTAATGTAGAACGTGATTTAAGAGGTGTTTAAACAGTAATTACGAATAATAAACTTGATGTTAGCTGTTTATGCTAATTTGTAGATCGTTCAAACTAAAATTAGAAGTCCATGACTTGGTTGGGGCATCTACCGAGACAACTAACTCTCATCATCTCTCTCTCTCTCTCTCTCTCTCTCGTCATCTAACGAGACAAGACGTATCTAAACCTGCTTGCTTTAAACTCTTTTACATTTTCAATTATGTTTACAGTAATCCTATTCTAGGTACATCGTCTTCACATATCAATAATTGATGTATACAAAATATTGTAAAACATTTTTAAAAGAGTAACGGTGGAGTTTCTTGCCCATTCTTTTCCATATGAAAACTACCTTTTGGAAGAACAACTAGAATCAGTTCTATTTCTATGTATGTACTTGACGTTCAAAAGTGCTTTTAATGTGCCTAGTTGAAATAAGTTATTTGACTTTGACTTTAACTTAGATGTTATTTCTGTCAATATTTCACACAAGTGGATTTAGACACACCCAAATTTATTCTATTAGAAGCAGACAACAATAATAATCATAATTATTATCTCTGATCAGAATTAATCTTCAAATTACCATAGACACATATCTGGCTGATTAAATGATTAGCATTTGCTAAATGTCCAATTATTATTTATTTATTATATTAACATAACTTGCTTCTGAATTATTATTTATGATATGGCATCGAGAATTGATTCTCGTGAATAAATAATAATTATTAAAGATTTTAAAGAAAGCAATGTTTTGTAATGAACTTACTTTTGGATAAAAATTTGACCCTGAGATAGGATATTTTATCGATGCAAAAAATATCGTAATTTTGTAGTAAATCGATTTTTATCGACATTTTATAATAATAAGTCGATGTTATAAAAAATCAAAAGTCAAATAATTTTCAAGTTAAATAATTTATTACAAGTTCACACTTTTGAACGTCAAAATTATCAAGAAAATAGAATTGATTCAAGTCGGTTCCAAAAGGTAGTGTCATATGGAGAAGAAATGGACAAGATATATAGATAGAATACTCTTTATTATGTACACCATAAAAATTACAGAAATAAATTAGACATTTTACATAGGGTGACACAATGGGCGGTCTTATCTATGACAAGACATTCCATGTAACTTTAATATTAACGTATTATAAGAGTAAACGTGGAGAGGAGCTCGTGGCTAAGTACCTAATAACAGCCGAACGGGTCGATCCATCAGGTTAAGCTACACTTGCCGGGGATGATCCGTGGATGGGTGACCATCTTTACATATCGAGACTCCTCCGTGCCTCGGAAAGCACGTTAAGCCGTTGGTCCCGGCTGTCATATGTGGATCTTTGACAGTCGTTACGGGTCGTCAGAAGCCCGGAAGTCTGACAACCAGTCTTACCAAGGGGTATCGTATTACCCAGTTACTGGGTTGTGGAGGTCAGATAGGCAGTCGCTCCATGTAAAATACTGGTATTCAGCTGCATCCGGTTAGACTGGAAGCCGACCCCAACATAGTTGGGAAAAGGCTAGGCAGATGATGAAGAGTAACCGTGGAGTTTCTTTCCGGCTCTTCTCCATAGAAAACGACCAATTGGAACCGTGCACCTAGCTTCTGACGTTTCATAAGTACCCATGTAGGTTTATGTGAAATAAATGTTTTGATTTTGAAATAAACCTTCCGGAATAAATTCTCTGAACGATGGCGAAAATCTCATCAAAATCTGTTGCGTGGTTTAGAAGAAAAACGCAGACATGAAAGACAAACACGAAAAGCGACTTTAATTTATAATTATGTATATAGAAAACACATAAATACCGTGTGATTTTAAAGCCTAGCGCCGCAAGGTTGGCTTGCCCAACAAGATAACGATGTTGTAAAGACTGGTACCATCAAACTATGACATTTAAAAATATTTATACTCTCATATATGTGATTGGGAAATCAAATTCTTGTAGCTAATTAAAGCTTTTAGTTTCGTGTGGAACGGAGGAGGGGCTCGTGGCTAAGTAATAACAGCCACACGTCTTGATCGATCAAGTTAAACTATACTTACCGCGGTTGGTCCGTAGATAGGTGACCATCTTTACAAACTGAAACTCCTCCGTGCCTCGGAAAGCACGTTAAGCTGTTGGCCCCGGCTGTCATTCGTGGATCTTTGACAGTCGTTATGAGTCGTCAGAAGCCCTGAAAGTCTGGCAACCAGTCTTACCAAGGGGGTATCATATTACCCCGTAATTGGGTTGTGGAGGTCAGATAGGCAGTCGCTCCATGTAAAATACTGGTATACTGGGAGAAAGGATAGGCAGATTGATTGACACGTGATGTCCACCAACCCGCACTGTGGATTACGGCCCACTCCCTCTCACAGAGAGGAGGCCTGTGTCCCAGCAGTGGGAACATTATTAACTGTATTCAATTTATCATTTCATTTGCAATACGCAACTTACGATTCGAAAGCTTTTATCGACTCGGGAAACGCTTAGAACCTGTTTAGTTCACTATACCATTGTTCTTACATTATATTTAAAAGGCCGTAAACATTATAATAATATAATAATAATTATAATGATACTACAGGTCAAAATAACCTTTTGACCCCGGTCAGACCTTATCAAAAGGTAACCAACTGGTTATCTAATCCAAGGTGGTTTTATATTTTATCAATAGTGATAAATTAACTAAAAGTCTTCAATACGTGAAGGTTATCGATTCAACTTTTATGAATACTTATGTATATGTAATTAAACCGACGAAAAAAATTAACCGAAAAGCGAAAACTAAAAAAATAAACCTTTTAGTGTAACTAAGCTCCTAAATTAATAAAGTAACAAATTTATTTGTTTGTTTGTTTGGCGCCATCTAAAAATTTGTTACTTTTTAGTTTGTTTAGGTAATACGACACCCCTTGGTAAAAGACTGGTGGTCACTTTGGACTTCTGACGACCCGTAACGACTGTCAAAGATCCACGAACGTCAGCCGGGACCAACGGCTTAACGTGCACGGAGGAGTCTTGATATGTAAAGATGGTCACCCATCCATGGACTAACCCCGGCATCGTTCCGTGCGGCTGTTATTACTTAGCCACGAGTAGTAGGTACTTTGTTCGCGATTAACAAAAAGTTCCGCCACCAGCAAAATTTTGGTATCCACACCTTTGACTATTTGGATTATGTAGCCATCATGTCCAATTCCAGTGTCCAGTTCCAATATTGGCCCAGTGGTAACGGCCACGACTTACGAGTTGTAGGTCGTAGGTTCGAACCCTGAGAGGCGCTTTACTTTGTGTAAATTATTTCATCACCACTGCTCTCAAAACGGTGAAGGAAAACATCGTGAGGAAACCGGCATGTCCTAGATCCAAGAATTCGAAGACATGTGACATCTACCAACCCGCACTGGGCCCGCGTGGTGGATTACGGCCCACTCCCTCTCACAGAGAGGAGGCCTGTGTCCCAGCAGTGGGAACATTATAGGCTGATTATGCTTATGCTATGTCCAATTCAATTCTAACCATGCCCTGTCTCCAACAGCCCCAAAAACCCTACGGAAACCGCAAGGACCTGGAGGTAGACTTCGCTGAGATCCCCTGGCAGGCGATGGTTCTCCTGCAGACGAACAAGAGCCTGCTGTGTGGAGGTGTCATCACCAGGCCTGATGTGGTCATCACTTCTGCTAGCTGCGTTGATGGGTAAGTTCATCAAAAACATTATATACATTATTAAGATTTCACCTATGAAATCAGCGTTTTGTATGGAGAATTTTAAAGAAGTTGCATTTTTCATACTAACATTTTCTTAATTTATATAACAACCATGAAGACTAATGTTTTAAAACTTTAATGAACTAATTTTTTTAAACTAAGTTAACGTATGCCACTTAGATTATGCGACAAAAATAAGTCTTGGCTAAGTTAAAAAAAAATAGTGGTAATTTCTGCTAACAAAATGAGGAGTCGTTTTTTAAAGTATTTTTATGTTTAGAAAACTATAAGTAATAAGGTTTTTTTACTATTGGTAGTTGTCTATGATGGTCATTATTCGATATAATACCAAGCAATCCTACTAATATTATAAATGTGAAAGTTTGTGTGTTTGGATGTTTGTTACCCAATCACTCAAAAACCGCTGAATGGATTTAGATGAAACTTGGCAAGCAGATAGTTTATAACCTGGATTAACACATAGAATACTTTTTATCCCAATATTCCCACGGGATCGAGACTTACGCGGGGAACTGCGGGGCGCAGCTAGTTGATGAATATTTTAAATCATAGAAGTGACGAGGTTCTCTATTTGTGAGAAAAAAAACGCCAATTTCATGGGTGGGAACCCAATATATTCAGTACCAATCTATTTGTCATCTTTATTTCTTTAATTTAAAGAATGACTTGGCTATCGCACGGCAACATAATCTATTTTAAATAGTGCTTAATAAATAAAGCGCCAACGTTAATATATGTATAAATTTTGTTTTACGTAGCTTCTATTGACGTGTGCGATTGGTAGTAGATAAGTACCGAATAAATTAACAATATTTGGTTTTACATTAAATCTCACATTTTTTAGCCGTAAAAAACATTCATCTTAAACTGAATTTCAACTCGAAATAATACTGAATCTTTTTCAATTCATCACTTTTCACACAATCCACAGTCCCCTACAAGTCCACCATTTTCTCTAAACTAAACCAAACCACCCTTTTCTCCCGCAGACTCCAAGCCAAGAACGTCCTAATCAAGGGAGGAGAATGGAAACTTGGAATCGACGAAGAACCCCTGCCATTCCAGATCGTCCAGGTCAAGAACATCCTCCGACACCCCTACTACAAGGCCGGAACCTTCACCAATGACGTCGCCATCTTGGTTTTGAGCGAAAACTTGAGACTAGCGAAAAATATCTGGCCAATTTGCCTGCCGTCTTCCACTGATACCTTGGACGCTTTCTACAATGGTGCCGGAGAATGTATCGTTACTGGTTGGGGAAAATCTGTGCTGCAAGGTAAGACTTTTTTTTTTTGGTAAGACGTTAAGCCGTAGTTCCCGGCTGTCATTTGTAGATCTTTGACAGTCGTTACGGGTCGTCAGAAGCCCGAAAGTCTGACAACCAGTCTTACCAAGGGGTATCGTGTTGCCCAGTAACTGGGTTGTGGAGGTCAGATAGGCAGTCGCTCCATGTAAAATACTGGTATTCAGCTGCATCCGGTTAGACTGGAAGCCGATCCCAACATAGCTGGGAAAAGCTAGGCAGATTGATTGAAGCATAGTGGTTAAATATAAGGCGGACTCAATGACAAAGACCTTCTAAGTACCAACCAACGTTTTTTTTTGTCATAACACTCGGCATTACTGTATAACTTCCCATTACTGAAAGATTTTTCGAAATCGGATCTGAAAAAAAAATAAAAAAATAGGCGTAGCATGACGCTTTCTATTTCTACGAAAATTAGACATAGCTTTTTCTATACAAAGTGACATTTCGTTTCTTCATTTTTGACATCGCACCGTAGAAATCCTTCTACAATCTGTCATTTTGACTTTCGTTTCTAACGATCTTTGTCTAGGTCTTTTTATAACCAAATTACCATCAGAAAGAATATCCTATGACAAAACAAAGAATTCTGAGTCGAATTATGTAGAAGTGAATTTCGTAAAATGTGCAGTTGGCTCTTTCTACTCTGCTGCTGTCGGACTGTCTACACGGAACGTCAATTTTGTCTACTCTTCCGTCGACAAAACGGTGCTCATGCTACGCCTGCAGGCGTGTAACTGCAACTGCACTTTTTACGAAATTCACTCTTTTACATAATTCGACTCAGAATTCTTTGTTTTGTCGGTTTTGTCATAGGATTTATCGGTGGTCAGTGTGATTTTGACAGTAAGGATAGAAAACTTTCTTCCGAAATAGTCTACCTACAAAAAGACCTAGACAAAGATCGTTAGAAATGAAAGACAAATAGACAGATTGTAGAAGGATTTCTACGGTGGATGTCAAAAACGAAGAAACGAACTGTCACTTTGTATAGAAAAAGCTATGTCTATTCTTCGTAGAGATAGAAAACGCCATGCTACGCCTGCTGCAGTAGTTCCAAAGATTACCTCCTACAAACAAACTCACAAATGCCTCTACAATATTATTATTAGTAACTATAGTTAATTTCTTAAGTGATATAAAAATATATCACTTAAGAAATTTAAAAATAAACGTAAAAACTATGTCAAACATTAAACAAAGTCTTGGTCGCAGTGTGGTCAAGATGTAAATTTAGTAACAATTGACCTTAGAATCACTTAGAACACCAGTTCTCAAAACCCAGATTGTGTAAACGAAGACATATTGACAAAATTCCATGTATCTATACGTAATCTGATTACACACCAGCTTAGTAAGACACTTTATAAGACAACCATATTACTTACTAAGTAATATAATAAAGCTAAAGAGTTTGTTTGTTTGAAAGCGGATATCTCTAAAACTACCAGTCGGATTTAGAAAAATCTTTTTGCATGTTATAGCCCAATTATTGAGGAAGGTTATAGGCTAATACCATCACGCTACGACCCTTAGGAGCTGAGCAAAACGGAAAAATGTTAGTTAGAACGCTAAGAAGAAAACGAAGTAACCGCGCGGGCGGGCGATGCGATGAGTTTGAGGCCGAAATTTCATGCGGACGAAATCATGATTAGAAGCTTGTTTCATGTATTTTCTTTTGAGGTGACACTGACAACAGGGGCCAAGTTAAAATGGCCGACAAATCTCTCGAACAAACTTCATTTTGCTATCAAAAAAGCCAATTCTCATTCGATTTTCGATCTTATAGTTTCAATAATAGAGACTAAGGTAGCTTATGCGGTCGGTAAAATGATTTCACACGGTATGTGACATCGTTTAAAGATGGTGACAATGAATTTTAAAAGTTGTGTCATATTTTCTATGACAGTTTTGGACTATTGTTGAGAAATTTTTATCGGCTATAAATATAGAAATAATGGCTTAATTATTTCGTTGTTCCTTTATGAGTGGCGATACTAAAATGAATAAACTTAAACTCAAAGCATTTATTTCAAATACCTATTTACACGTCAGTCTGCTGGGTACATTAACGGCTGACAGCGATATGGAGGAATTTTTTGACGCCATATTTTTATTAGTGTATTGTATAGTTAAATTAGTTTTAATCAATCATTTAATTTGGTACCTTAAGTAAATAGTTAGTTGTGTATAAATTGTTTTAATAAAAATGAACATAAAAAATTTATCTCTTAAAAAAACGAACAAATAAATAAAATGTAAGTGTCTGAGGGCCTAGACAAGTGACAATCGTTTCGAAAGCGTTTCGTATTTCTACAACGACTTTCAACAGGATTGACATAAGCTTTTCGATAGCTTTATGACATTTCCAATATCGTTATCGCTGATAGAATGTCACTTTGTCTAGAGCATCCGTTTACATGCACTTTTGAATTTTCAAGGGGTCGGTCAGTCAGAAAGATGAAGCTAGTTGCCCATTCCAAAGCGTAGTAGGTTCCTATGGAGAAGAACGGGCTAAAAACTCCACGGACAGGACACTCTTAGTTGTGGTACCTACCCCACATAAATTCGAATACCACTACCTGCTATGTAATATGTAAATAACAGTGACGGAGTAACTTAAAACATCGTCCAGTTAGACTAAGTGGGAAAAATAAGTAATATTGAAGCTAACTTAAAAACTACGCAAGCAAATTAAATAATATTTATATGGGACCACTTCTGAAGTATGACCTACCAAACAAAAAAAGAATCATCAAAATCGATTCATATTTGGCGGAGTAATCACGTAAAATACACACAAAAAAAAAAAACATTCAGACGAATTGAGAACCTCCTCCTTTTTGAAGAAATCGGTTAAAAAACCGACTTCCACAGTCTTCACCAGGTCGTCACCAGGGGGCCAAGTCTACTAAATTACAAACGTGTCAGTGGTCTCCCAATGATCAGTTTTTGACAGATATGCCATACAAAAGCTGTCAAAAACTCATGATTGTGAGAGCACTGACACGTTTGTAAATTAGTAGACTTGGCCTCCTGTATTGTACATAGAGCGACTGCAAAACAGGAATTAACACCACGGCCAAATAAGACCTAGAAAACCGCCAAAAATATACTTCCTAGATTTTAAGTTTACCTAAGGTCAAATTAGCTATTAAGGTCATTTAGCTAATGCTTACCATGATGACAAATAACGGCCCAGTTTGCACCAAACCGCGTAAAATACTAGTTCGTAACAGGTTGAATAATCAGTTGTCGCGTATCGATTTTTTTACATTACGCAAGTGGGGTTAAAAGTTAATTACTTTGTTTGTGGTCAGTATTTCTTTTGGGTTTTTCCAGTTGGCAATACCACTACATAACAATCATGTACTGTGGGACCAGTGGTGGCCCAGTGGTAACAGCTACGACTTACGAGTTGTAGGTCGTAGTTTCGAACCCTGACAGGCGCTTTACTTGGTGTAAATTATTTCATCGCCACTGCTCACAAAACGGTGAAGGAAAATAACGTGAGGAAACCGACATGTCCTAGAACGAAAAATTGCAAGACATGTGACATCTACCAACCCGCACTGGGCCCGCGTGGTGGATTACGGCCCACTCCCTCTCACAGAGAGGAGGCTTGTGTCCCAGCACTGGGAACATTATAGGTTGATTGTGCAGCAAGGTGGTAGCAAGGCATAGTTTCCTACTACGCTTTGGAATGGGCAACTAGCTTCATATATCTGACTGACCGACTCCTTGACAATTCAAAAGTGCCTGTAAATGGTTTAATTGAAATAAATGCTTTGAGTTTGAGTTGAGTTTGGTTAGATACTGTTTTTTGATCTTTGACAGTCGTTACGGGTAGTCGGACAGAACCTCGAAAGACTTACCAAGGGGTATCGTGTTACCCAGTAACTGGGTTATGGAGGTCCTATAAGCAGTCGCTTCATGTAAGATACTGGCACTCAGCTGCATACGGTTAGACTGGAAGCCAACCCCAACATTGTTGGGAAAAGGCTAGGCAGATGATGATGACACCTCTGCTCCCAAAAGGGGAAGGTCATGATATAACGTAGTGACCCGAAGAGGCACGAAGTTTTACGAATAGGTCCGAAAGGAAAGTGCGAGAGTATTGAGGCCAATGCCGATACGTAGCGTCAACAGAATAATTTTTATTTTTATTGATTTTTAATATTTTTATTATATATTTTTTTTAATAAAAAGGTTATGTTCGATATTGTTTTTATATAAAAATGAGAAGTAAAGTTTTTATGTTATAGCGAATGTGTTAATAAAAATTGATTTTATTTGAAAATCAGAGGTAGCGTAATTAAATAAATGCATACGTAAATTGAGCCTTTTTCCTCGAATTTGGATTTCGTGTCAGGGTCAAAATCAAATGCATTCGGAGAAGATTATTATATTCGAGAGAAGATATTTAATAACATTCATTTAGGAAATTATTAAATTGTTTACGGTTACATTGAAAGTCAAATACTCAGTAAAAGGACCACCGAATATAATCATGTATAAATAACTCATCAAATGCATAACCTCGTTTTTTTTAAGTCTGGAAATAATGTATTTTTCTATAGAATAGAATGACATAGGTGTTATAGGAGGAGCTCGTGGCTAAGTAATAACAGCCGCTCGGGTCGATCCATCAGATTAAGCTACGCTTGCCGGGGTTGGTCCGTGGATGGGTGACCATTTTCACATATCGAGACTCCTCCGTGCCTCAGAAAGCACGTTAAGCCGTTGGTCCCGGCTGTCATTTGTGGATTTTTGACAGTCGTTACGAGTCGTCAGAAGCACGAAAGACTGACAACCAGTCTAACCAAGGGGTATCGTATTACCCAGTTACTGGGTTGTGGAGGTCAGATAGGCAGTCGCTCCATGTAAAATACTGGTATTCAGCTGCATCCGGTTAGACTGGAAGCCGACCCCAACATAGTTGGGAAAAGGCTAGGCAGATGATGAGGTGTTATAGGATACCTTTTATCTTAGTAAATAATCTGCATCATGATCCGATTTAAATTTATAATAAAAAAAAAAAAAAAAATTTTTTTTTAATTCGCTAGTAAAAGTTTATATAAATCAACATATACATAAAGTTATGAATTAAAGTCGCTTTTCGTGTCTGACTGTGTAACGTGTAACCATGTTGATCTTCTAAACTCTACGACTGATTTTGATGCGGTTCCACCATCATTTAAAGAATTTATTCCGGATTTTTTATGTGTATCCAGTAATACATTCATATTTAAATCGCATATAATAATTATAATAAAGAAAGCTCCATGCTTTGTCAGGTCGTAAAAATCTTTCGAAGCACGGGCGGGTCGCTAGTTGCTAATAAAAAGAAAAAAATGTCATCACAAGGCATAAAAAAAACTGAAGTAAAAAAAAGTCACAGTAAGTTAATAAACAAGATGGCAGTAAGATAATAAACCATAGACACGGCCAAAAAAAGATCATTTAAAGAACAAAACATAACATGATAGTTAAAATATAAAAATAGAAACAACCGGATATTAAGTTTTAATTAAAATTACGCGAAGTAATTAGTCATAATTTGTAATTAACACTTTGATTCAGGTGTAAATTATAATTATAAGGTAGCTTGTTTTTATTTATAGCGTGAACTTATGAATTAACTATGATTTGATATGATAACGTCATGGCAATTTGGTAATGAGAATTTTAAGTAAAAACGCTTGGAAGCTTTGCAATTGGCAACTTGGAGCTGATTTTTTAATTGTCAGATAACTTTTACCTGAGGAATAAATATGGCGGTTTCACAGCTTAGATAAGTATAGAAAAGCTGTCAAACTGTCTTATTGGAGTTAAAAATTATCCGCATATTCAAAAGTTAGCCCCTAAGTAACTTTGGAATGGTTTAAATATACACTAGTATAGCCGAAATTAGATTAGGTTTATTAAAACTTAAACAATACAGAGTCTAGTAGTTTCATGTGGATTTCATACAGGTTTCTTTATGACTCTTGAGGAATGGTTAAGCGGAATAGGTTACTAAATTTATATCTACGTCTATTGTATTTTCTACGCAATTTTACAGTATCAATCCAAAATCATTAGGTACTCTAGCCTTTTCTTAATTATATTGGGGTCAGCTTTCAGTCTAACCGGATGCGGCTGAATATCATTATTTTACATGGAGCGACTGCCTATCTGACCCCTACAACCCAGTCACCAATAGATTACTCGTCAAATGATACAAAATTTTTCTACATTTTATCCAGAATCATTAAAATTCGTCGTTAGTAATAGTTCGATAAATCAATGTCGCCTTGACTAATTCTATTGAATGTTACAACTTAATTACATTGTGGTCAAAACCTTGCACTAAAACATGTATGTTTTTGCTCAATAACATAACATAAGCCTTGTTTCCCCGAATCAAAATCAAATCAAATCATTTATTTTTGCTGAATACACTGTTACAATGGTGTTATAAGAATTACATGTTTCAAGTGATTCTACCATAAGGCATGCAAAAATTTATACAGTCATAGTTATTCATCAATTAATCAAAATAGACGAAGGATTAGGCAGAGGTGTACCTATAATACAACCACATTGCGCCAGTTATGTTTAAGTCCCATGTAATAGGGGGCGAGCATATTGCCATCAACCTGTCACAAATCCAGACGGCTGCTACCACATGAAGAATTTTTACATTGTATCGAAATGTCTTAATTATAAACTAACACAACATGAAGACATAAATTAACATCGAAAAAAAACATATTAATTAATTACTCAAAATTGAAATTGTTTTATCAAAATTGTATTAAATTTGTAGACCTTAACACCAACATTAACAACGGAAATGTCAGGAAAAGAAAAAATCATAATTTCATTAAATATTTTTTTATTTATTGAAATGTTATTACAATTTTTAATTACATTAACCGATATAAAATTATGGTTGATGGCAATAGGCTCGGCCCTTATGGCATGGTACTAAAACATAATATCTGCCAAAATGCCTACCCATTTTGCCAATTTAAGCAGGATTTTATTCCATTCAAACCATTCGCTTCTTTTTTTACACAAAAAAAAATCACAAATCGTTAACTTTAAAAACACGTGTTTTGTTCGCAAGACAAATAGATAAATACGAACAGCCTTGGCAGAACAAATAAAGTTTTTTTTTTCAACGTCGCGTCTTCGTAAGTACATAATACACTGATTTATACATAATTACCTATTTGACGGATGAATATTAATTATTTGATTTGCGAACCGCACTGCTTCGGAGAACTGTTTGTAGATAAATAAATGAGGCAGCCGGATGCTTATTATATTTTGGTATTTCTATTGAATTTGATTTTTTTGCTGACCATTGTTTTATTAATAAATTATGGTGACTCAGAGGTTTGTTAGCAATTAGTAATGTAAACTTATTTATTTATTTAACTTTTCGCACTCAAAAAAAGGTACAAAGGCGGACTTAATGTCTTACGCATTCTCTACCAGTCAACCAAGGGTGGTGAAGAGACAAGTGGTCTGATTGAGAGGAACATAGAGAAAAAAATATATGATATAATATATCGTATTGCATTATAGATAAAACAGGTTTTTACTTATAAATTTCATAAAAGCAAAAGTATTTAAACTAGGCCGAGAATCATGCTAGGAGGATCATGCTAAGCAATTTGAAGTAGGGTAGGGCCTCAACATACCCCCTGTATAGTGAATAGATTCAACAATACAAGGAAACTTGAAAAAACCCAGTGAAGAATTCCGTCATTAGTTAAACAAATTGATTTACTTTTGACATAGCAACCGGGTTTTTCCTTTATATACGATTTTGTTGGTCACACTACGACAATCCATGTATAGTATTGAAAACCATATTTTATAATTTACTGGCTGTTGCCCGCCATTATGTTTGGAATCCGGAATGAAAAGTAGCGTATTTCCTTCTCCACGTCATGGTCTAGCCAAGTAAACTGTAGAATACAACAATTGCAAAAATAAAACAATGTTTTCTGCACATTGATTTCGACACCTAAGTAGGCGCCCATAGTCGCACTGGTCATGTCATTTCATTCAATTTTGTTCAGCCGTTTTAGCTGTAGTTTTAGCGCGAATAAAACAAACAAACTCAATTTCGCATTTATAATATTAGTTAGGATAATATAACCCTATCTGAATACCAACGCTGCGGTATTTGTTTATTTTTTCTCAAAAATCGTAGCATTATGCTGAGACTCCTCTTACGCTTTATTTTTTTTACTATTTTGTTAACTCTTAATGTTTTATTTCTTTCTTTGAGAATAATCAGTTCCAAAATTACCTAATAAAGGTGTAAACAAACCCTGATCAAGTTAAATTCTTAAGCAATCACTCAATAAAGTGAATGAGTAACACATGCTTCTTTATATAGAAGGTTTCAACATTATAACTCACCAATTAAAACCTAAATTGTCAAATAAAAAACATCTTTAAAGTGTCTAATCAGGGGGCCTAAGCCAGCCACATTAGCAATTCCTCTAAAAGCAGTTCATTTCCTGAATCCCAACTGTCATTAGCAATTCCTCTAATTTGACTTAAAAGCAATTCATAATTTGTGGACCATTTTACGAATCTCCATAGAAAACTGTCAAACAGATGAGTTATTTTTCTTAATATGAATTACACGCAGATCATATTATGAATTGTCAGTTTATGACATTTTACGATGATTCATAAAATGCTCAAAATTGCCTGTTTAGACCGGTGTCATCAGAGGCCTATTAATGAAAAAGAAAAACATAGAGGCACAGCAAATATACTTCTTAATCAATTTATAAAATATCTGTCAAATTGGTCCAATATTGGAGGAGGAAATAGACGAGCGCCGAACCTCGAATTATGACTTTTTGTACAGAGAAAAGACCGACCCTATTTCCTCTTAACCTTGATCGATGAACTAATGCGGCTATTATTACTCAGCCATGAGCCCCTCAACATTCAAGTGATATAATAAGAAGATTATGAATGTTAATATTCAAGGTTACATCGAAGATTCATAGCGGAATTTGCACACAAATATTAAAATTGAATATATTAAATTAATATTCCGAGAGGTTATGTTCAAACTTGATTTCCCATATAGGTTATGTTCAAACTTGATTTCCCATATAGGAAACAAGGTATTTAGACAAGTAGTAGGTACACAACACACGGCTACACATCAAGTTATAAATTTCCAGTTTATGCTGATCTCGCATTGTATAGGATTTCCGTACAATGCGAGGTCAGCTGATACTGGAAATGTATAGCTTGATGTGTAGCCGTGTGTAGGTACGTCAAATGAATCACGTTTTTAGTGACATATTGTTTTATTTTTATTAATATTTCCGGATTAAATGTCTAATATATATAATAATCTATAGGAATTATTTTTAAGGTTCACAAAAAGGGGTGCAATCATTATCATGATAGGGATTAATTATAGATATATAATTACAGTAGAGGACGCGTATTGCATACATCGCTGAGTTATAGATACTTACATTGATAAGTGCATGACAGATAGGGATGTGTTATTACGTGCCAATCGGCAACGAGCTATCGATAAGTTTTGTCGATAAGATGTAAGTGTGATCGTTATATTGTAGGTCGTGTTTAGTCATAATGATATTTATAGATATTATTTTATTAATGAAACTCACTCAGTTTTTTTTAGTTTTACGCGAGTATTATTGTTGTTTATTCTGTTCTTTACTAAATTTATTACAAACATTAACTAAGAAATTAAAGACTTAAAATTAATCATTCAATTCAGTTCAAACCCGTGCCTACTGCATTGCTATTCTGTAACCGTATCACCGTGAAAACTTAGGTGAAGTGAGCGTGGAGTGAGCTGTCATTGTCATCGATACCTACTGATGCTAAGGCAGTGACAGTTCACTTCCAAGCTCACTTCACCTAAGTTTTCACGCTGAGATGGTTACAGAATAGCAATACTGTTCATAGTTTGTTGCGCACTCTATACTATAGATAAATCTCTATGGAATTAATGTAGGTTCGATAAAATATGCCAAAAAACATATTTTCCCAAACCAGTATAAAATCGTGACCACATTGTTTTATTAACATTATTAATTTAATATTCTACAACAATTATTTGAATGTCAAATACTAGTTTTATTTCTTTATTTGGCATTCTTCTTGTATGCAAATATTTTATTCACGATAAATAATTGTTTTAAAACAATTAAAATTAATAGAACATTGGTATTGAGAACTGAGAGAATTCGGCGATTGTAAAAAAATTTGCATATTTTTAAGTGTTTGCATGCAATTTGCATTGGAATTTGGAACTTTTTATTTGCAATGACATTAAGGCATTTTTACTTTTATAAACAGCATGTTACAGAAATCCCGTAAACCATCAAACTTAACGTTTTTCATAAAAACAAACAAAAAATAAAAACAAACCGTTTCTGCTAACGGTACTCATGCCAACCGGTTGATACTTCGCGGGTGTTACCGCTTTATTTTGTAATATTTAATCAGTACCACGCGTTACAAGTAGGATAAACAACATGGTTATATCATAAACTAGCGACCCACCCCGGCTTCACACGGGTCCAATTTACATGTGACGGTATTGTGGGGGCTCAAAACAGTCACTGGCAGAATCGTAATAGGGAAATATTATGAATCATTGTAAAATGTCACAAACTGACAGTTCATAATATGATCTGCGTGCTGATTCATGATACGCAATAATTCATCTGTTTGACAGTTTCCTATGGAGATTCGTAAAATGGTTCACAAATGATGAATTGCTTTTGTGTCAAATTAATATGTAATATGAATTACACGCATCATAGTAGGAATTGTCGCAGTGTGTGACATTTTACGATGATTCATAATATTTTCCTATTATTCAACTGCATCTAACTGGAAGTTGACCCCAACATAGTTGGCTAAAGGCGAGGCAGCAGATTACAGAGTAGTCGAGACGAATCCAAACATAAATTGACGATTTTATTTATCTAATTGTTTTGACTTCTCCCACATATCTTTTGAGGTAGCTCAGAATATTCCGTTGCACATAATGCTAATTTTAACATTTTCCATATTCATTTAACACTTCAAAATTATTTACATCCGATTACATCGATTACTTGGTCCCTATTACCGTTAAACTAGCTGCGCCCCGCGGTTTCACCCGCGTAAGTCTCGATCCCTCGCGAATATCGGGATAAAAATTCCTATTCCAGGTCATGGTCTACCCATGTGCCAAATTTCATTCGAATCCATTCAGCCGTTTTAGCGTGAAGGCGTAACAAACAAACAAACCCACTTTCGCATTTATAATATTAGTTACGATTTCACTTATTAGAAGCTGTTCATAATCATGAGTACTGTCACCTTTTATAATCCAAAGCAGATTATTTTCGATATTTTTCGTTACTGGGTTGTGGAGGTCCGATAGGCAGTCGCTCCATGTAAAATACTGGTATTCAGCTGCATCCGTTTAGACTGGAAGCCGACCCCAACATAGTTGGGAAAAGGCTAGGCAGATGATGATTATTTTCGAAATATCATTTTCCGAATTCCTAACATCAAGTATCAAAATGTCGCTAATTTTCACAAACCATATCTTAGGAAATATTATAGCTGGTCCTTGAATTTTATTAGCATAAAATTACTAACACTCAACATTTGAAACGCATCTAATGTTAGTAATTTTCATTGAAATTACTAATTAAAATGTTTTAAAGTCCGGTTCCTATTTCGCTAACGACTCGTTTATTTATCGATTGTTATTTGTGATTATGTCTGACTTGTTAAAAGGGTTAATCGGAAAATTTAGTATCTCTGATATGGTGGCGCCACATTCCAGTTGTCTAATAAGATTATATTATGTTGGTAGGGTCCTGTGGCTAAATAATAATAGCCGCACGAGTCGATCTAAGTTTAAGAGGAAATAGGGTCGGTTCCCTCTCCATACAAACGCTCTCGCCTGTTTTCTCTCTGGTTTATGACCTTAGAGAAATGTTTTTTTACAGAAAAATAAATATCAACTAGTTCTATTCCCCTATGTTTTCCGTTTTGATGATACATTATCTGTAGAAGCACTAGAACCCTCAGAAAATGCTCAAAATTGCCTGTTTAGACCGCTGTCATCAGAGGCCTATTGTACAAATTTGACAACTTTTCATGAAAAAAGAAAAACATAGGGGCACAGTAAATATCCTTCTTATTCAATTTATAAAATATCTTTCAAATTGGTCCAATATTGGAGGAGGAAATACACGAGAGCCGAACCTCGAATTATGACTTTTTGTATGGAGAAAAGACCGACCCTATTTCCTCTTAAGCTAGTTAAGTCCATTACATAATCGAGGCCCCTCCGTGCCTCGAAAAGCACGTTACACCGTGAGTCCCGGCTGTCATTCGTAGATCTTTGACAGTTGCAGTTGACTCTTTCTTCTTTGCTACCGTCGTACTGTCCACAGGAAACGTCATTTTTGTCTACTCTTCCGTCAACAAAACGGTGCTCATGCTACGCCTGCTGTAGGGCAAAGATCTCTTCTAATTCAGAAAAGGAACAAACGTTGATCACAACCGTTGCTCTCTGCGTGTTGACGATTTCACGCCAATATTTTATCATACCCATCGCAAAATTTTAATAGGCACAGATACATATCAAATTATGTAAATTAGATACCTTTGACAAAATTTATGAGCCTAATAGTAATAAATAACCTAATTTTGATTTATTAACATAATAAAAATCATTATCTTAAAAGTTGGCCATTTTTTATAAAAAGTTTAAATGTCACTTTTGTCAGTCATTCCTAATTTGGAAAAAGAACACTCTCATTTGCTTTTTTTTTATCAATGGCCTCTTCTCATAACAAGAAGGAACATTTGAATACCACGCTTGCTCGCTGCGTGTAGATGACTTCAGACAATTATCCATTATTATTGTGTGCCCTACCTGGGTCAAATAAAATTGTTTTTTTTCTTCTTTATTAATTCCAGGTTTCCTCACGATGTTTTCCTTCACTTTATGTACGTCAGTGTTATTGATAAACATACATTAATTATTTATTTATTAATTAAGTATTCACAATAAATCACTGTTAACATCAAATATTGCAATCGCCTTGGGCTATTGACAAATTAATAAAAATTTAAATCAAAATATTAATTTTATGCAATGATGCGTTATTAAAATTCGTACATAATTATCATAATGTAAGATAATTAAATATTCATTAGAAATTATGTACCTTCTTGTGAATTGCAAATTGCATTTCTAAAAGCCTATTAAAGATTCAGTATAACTCATGTCAAATCTAATATTGCATAAACATAAAAACTATCAGGACGTTAATCCCCAAGAAAGTATGTAAGCAGTGCGTAGTACACCCACATTCCGCCAGTTATGTTTAAGCCCCATGTAATAGGGGGCGAGCCTATTGCCAACAACTGGGCACAAATCCAGACTCCGCGGGCTGCTACTGAGAAATTCCAGATGGAAAAACTCAATAACACTTATTTATTTATTTATTGACACACCAACGACTTATTCACTAAATCACTACATTAAAAATATATTGTATTTCGACAGTTTTGCGGTGAATTCGTCACTTATAGGCGTGCACAGCACTTGTATAATCAATAATAAAAACTAAAATGGAATTATAATTATGATAATAACAAAATTAAAATTTGCAAATTTATTGTAGGATATCAGGCGCACGGGTGTGTAGGGAAGCAGTACAGGTAGCAAACGAAACAAACGGTTGAGTGAAAGCAGGGTATATTTCTTGCGAAAACACTTTACACGAAACACAATTACATTAAACACAATAATCAGTCGTAGCACTTATAACTTGATACGAAATGTCGATTGAAAAACATAACTAGACTACTATAAAAATCTGTAAACACTACTGACTAATCTATGCTAATCTATACTAAGTTAATAAGGGCGGAGCGCGAGTTATGAGCAACACTTATGCGCAGCTGTAGTGCTTGCAAACAATCAGCCTCGTTGGTTTAGTGTTTGCAAGGCAAAAGAAAATTTACAAAAAAAAAACACTACAAAGTGAAAAATAACTTGAATTCCTTTAAAAAACATAAAACATACATAATGTCAAAAATTGGACCTCCTTTCCTATTTGGAAGTTGGTTAAAAAGCAATAAGTTATCAAATTAATCATGTATACTTTAGTACAGTCAAAAAAAATCAATGTCAAGCAAATTGATTGAATTAATTGTCTAAAAGATTCGAAGACATGTGACATCTACAAACCCGCACTGGGCCCGCGTGGTGGATTATAGCCCACTCCCTCTCACAGAGAGGATTCCCAGCAGTGGGAACATTGTAGGCTGATTATGCTGAAGCAAATTGACACATACCTATAAACCCACAACATTTTCCCATGAGATTAGGCACAAACTATAGAACGCCACCTGTTACGATCCTTACATACTCCTTTTGATTCGTTTACGTAGGAAAAATTGACACCTTACAGCAAAGCCGTGATAGATCCATTTAATAAAACTGTCAAAAATGACAGTTGTGGTTTGAATTTACGAACAATTGAAGTTTGATAGTCAATTTTCTTAACAATTAATTTACCTTTTTTTTGAGCTTGGGAAATCATCAAAAGACTTCTCCCGCTCTGAGCGGAGCAGAAGGGCGTGTCAGACTTTTACTGACTAAAATTCACCCGTGATCCTTCAGTTGCCTGTTGCCAAGGGCCCCTCTATCCCTTTCGGACTTTCCCTTACAATTAATTTACCTGACTTTACATTCAAAGATGTGGCAACTCTGTTCATACTTTTTTATAATCTATGTTATTTTGTTATCACATAGAATCATAAAGAATTCGACATTTAACCTTGTCATAACCAATAATATTAACAAACACGCGAAAATTGATTGGTTTAAAATGCCACTCGCTTGCAAAAAAATATTTAGACATTTCATAATTATAGTTCTCAATGTTATTTATTAAATTAGGTACTAGCATTAGTACGCGACTTCATCCACATAGATTTTGAATTTCCATAGAATATTCTAGACCCCATTTTTGACCCTAAAACTGACAACCAGTCATAACAAGATGTATCATAATGATAGTTAATTGATTCAGGCGTGCCTTTGGAGAAATCCATTAAACAATACAATAGACGTAGATATATTTAGTAACCTATTCCGCTTAACTATTCTTCAAGAGTCATAAACAACCCTGTAAGAAATCGACACGTGTTTCACCTCTCAACGAGGCATCCTCAGGATGACGATTGACCAGTCGCAAACCAGAACACGACGTGTTGCCACACCGAGCGCTGGACGCAGAGATCGCCATCCTGGGGATGTCGCGTTGAGAGGTGAAACACGCACGTCGAAAAGTGCTGATTCTCAGCCTAGTTTGAATAAATGACTTTTGATTTTGAACCGGATGCAGCTGAATACCAATATTTTACATGGAGCGACAGTCATTTCGTATTTCTATTATGGATTTCATAACTTTATTGTGTTATTTTATAATAATGTCTGTAGTTTATATGTAAATAAGTTTATAATTTATTTATTCAGAACATTTGGAGTTATTATGTTAAGTCGTGGTATTAGGAAAATTTAAAAGATTTGCCATCGTTTTTGAGGTTATTGGATCGGATTTGCGAAATTGCGGGTCGAATTTTGATAGAGTATTGGAAAGAGCTTTGTTAGTTAATTAGGGGTTATATGAAACTATTACGAAATTAAATTAAACTGCCATATATTTCTTTCAAACACTGTGTATTAGCATAATCATATTCCCACTGCTGGGACACAGGCCATCTCTCTTCGAGAGGGAATGGGCTGTAATCCACCACGCGGGCCCAGTGCGGGTTGGTAGATGTCACATGTCTTAAAATTTTGGGTTCAAAGACATGCCGGTTTCCTTCACCGTTTTGAGAGCAGTGGTGATGAAATTATTTACACAAAGTAAAGCAGGCTGGGTTCGAACCAACGAGATACTGGGCCACCACTGCTCACTGAATCACAAAATATCATAGGCTTATTACTATTTTGAATCTTGTTACTTAAAAAAAACGTAGCAAAATCATGGTCTGAAATCGTAAACATGCATTGAGCTAGCGCAAACCTATTCTGTAGGAGCAGAGATCTTTATTTTACTACTATTTTAGTAGAAATTATCCCCAAAAAACATAACATCACGCCTGTAATTCCCGAAGGGTTAGGCAGAGATGTACCCTATTTATACCACCCACATTTCGCCAGTTATGTTCAAGTCCCATGTATTAGGAGGCGAGCCTATTGCTATCAACCGGGCACAAATCCAGACTCCGGGCTGCTATTGCGAAATTCAAGATGAAAAAATCGAATAACACTTTGCCCGACCCGGGAATTGTACCCAGGACCTCATGGTCAGCAGTAGCGCTTACTTGCTTAGCGAGGAGGTCTTATCTTAAAGTTTCTTTTGAGGGTGGTAAATCATCAAATTACTTCTTTCGCTCTGGGGGGAGCAGGAGGACGTGTCAGACCTTTTACTGACTAAAACCCACCCGTGTTCCTTCAGTTGTCTATTGCCAAGGTCCCGGTATCCCTTTCGGACTTTCCCGCAACTCTGGCAGGATCTTAAGCTGTGATAGCTACCTAAAACATTCTAACAATGTTCTTTTTCCTCTCATTCCAGCTCATCTGCTAGGCAGCGTTATGCACAGCATGAACGTCTCACTACTCAACCCCGGAGAGTGCCAGTCGAAGATCACACAGGACTACCCCCATCTTCTGGAGCATTACGACCAGGACAGTTGCGTCTGCGGACAGCCCACCAACCCAGCTAACAATATCTGCAAGGTAAGGAATCCAGTCAAAGTCAAATAATTTATTTCAAGTAGGCACAATAAAGGCACTTTTGAACGTCAAAAATAAAGAAATAGAACTGACCCTAGTTGCCCCTTCCAAAAGGTAGTTTTCGTATGGAGAAGAATGGGCAAGAAACTCCACCGTTACTCTTTTAAAAAATCATCTGCCTAGCCTTTTCCCAACTATGTTGGGGTCGGCTTCCAGTCTAATCGGATGCAGCTGAATACCAGTATTTTACATGGAGCGACTGCCTATCTAACCTCCACAATCCAGTAACTGGTTGACGACCCGTAACGACCTCCTCCGTGCCTCGGAAAGCACGTTAAGCCGTTGGTCCCGACTGTCATTCGTGGATCTTTGACATTCGTTACGGGTCGCCAGAAGCCCGAATGTCTAACAACCAATCTTACCAAGGGCTATCGTATTAGATACTGAGTTGCGGAGTTCAGATAGGCAGTCGCTACATGTATTCTGCTGCCTCCGGTTAGACTGGAAGCCGACCCCAACATAGTTGGGAACAAGCTAGGCAGATAGACTTAACTTTGAAAGGAAGCCGTCTTGGAGTTCATGAAAGAACCACAATGAAACAGTCTGACTAACTTTATAGAAAAGCTATCGAAACATTTTTCCATCACATTCTTCATTTGCCTGAACTTCTAATGAAATGAAATGAAGAGAATTAAATTAAATTGTTTATTCTGTAAATAGGATATTAGAATCACTTTTACACGTCATATTATAAAATAGTAAAAATATGCTTGATGAGATCGGCGTTTCCTATCTGACTACTCTGAGAAGAAAGGTTGAAACAAACTCAGAGATCGCAGTCTCTTTTAAAGTCCAGACACAATCTTGGTCAGGCCATATGAGGACCATGTAGATTAGCGTCTGCAATGGTCTTTTGAGGAAAGAACCACACAGATTTGAGTGGACCTGTCCAGTCAGTGCAAGCATTTGTCAGTAATAGTGGAGCTCAACTCAGATAACATCACCCTTTTCATTTCAGGTTGACATCGGCAGCGCCCTCGCATGCACAACTGGCGACAATCACTTCGTTCTTAGAGGAGTCTACTCCTGGGACTCAGGTAAGCACTCTCTGTTTTCTTATACCTTAGTGGTAGATCATAGAGGCAATAATGCAATGGAGGACATCAAAAACATACAAAAATTTAAATGGAGTAAAACGGTCCGGGGAAGTAATACCACCATATATTTCAAAGCATTTCTACGCTTGCGGTGGATTGATGCTGGTGACTCAATCATTCATTTGGTGATTGCAGAATAGACTCCATTTTTTATCGCAAAGGCAGCATAAAAACATAGAACAAAAAACAACCATATCTGCAATAGCAAAAAATATGGATACTGCAGGGTTTCCCTTCCTAAATGCCAAATTAGTATAGTTTAAGTATCATGAACAGCATTTCTTTACGAAAGCCTCCAATTGTACCCACCATTCATTAACCAAAAGGGGGTGCCTAGGTACCGCAATAACATTACTAAAAAGTAGGTAATCAAAATAGGTATTTTTTTTTACTGAATGTAAGGAAATTATTACTGTTTAAAATTCACATTTTAAGCAAAACTACAGTAATTTCATTATAAATTAGCAAATTTTCTACAGAGGTCATAAGTGATGACCTGTAGATACCCGCTTAACACCAGACGCCCGCGCCCCATTAACCCGGCAAAATAACCCATTGAAAAAAAAATGGTTGTTTTTTTGAAAACTACATAAACAGACTCTTAGAATGATTCTTAACAACACCTTCACGGATCGGAGATGGTTTTTGTTACACGTTGTGTATTTAATTATAAGTACTCAAAACTAATATTACAAATGTCTCCCACAGGCTGCCAGACAGGAAACCAGCTCGCCTCATTCTTCAAATTCGACCTGGAATGGTATGAATGGGCCATCGGTTTGGTTGAGAGCGTCCGATTCTCACAATTCACCACCACCAAGATTACCAAGAACAAGATCATCAGCCAGGTGTCAGGAGTTAAAGGAACCTTCGGCTCTGGCATCAAGGGATCCTACGGTATCGGAGTCAAGGAGATTACAGGAGGTGGAGTCAAGGGATCAGTCTCCTCAGGAGCCACAGCTGTTACTGGATCAGGATTAGGAGTCATCAAAGGCTTCGGTGTCCAAGGCTCTGGCCAGTCAGGACAATACACCCAGACGGGACAGTACAGCCAATTCGGTTCAGGGACCACAGGATCTGGCATTAAAGGATCTATCACATCTGGATCAGGCGCCATCTCTAGCTCTGGATTTGGAATCGAAGGCCAATCAGGAGAGTACAGCCAATTTGGTGTCGGTAAATTCGGTACAGGATCCACAAAATTCTCAGAATCTGGGGAGTTTGGCACAGAAATCAAGGGACCTATCCAGAAGACTTTCAGCGCAACATACTCTGAAAAGAAATACTTCCAAACTGAGCCTAAAATTGTAACTTACACGACGAAACCCGAAATTGTTACCTTTACTACTAAGCCCGAATACTTTACTTACACTACTAAGCCGAAATATGTTACCTATACTACTAAGCCCGAAATCGTTACCTATACTACTAAGCCCGAGATTATAACTTACACAACGAAACCCGAAATTGTTACCTACACTACTAAGCCTGAAATAATTACATACACTACTAAACCCAAGATAGTGACGTACACAACTAAGCCCCAGATTATAAGGTATGATTACCAGACTTCTGGAAGTCAGACAAACCAGCAGATCGTAGCCCCAGGAGCGTCTTTTAACCCGTCGTTTTCAGAAGTGGTAGGATCAAAGCACATTCATGACGGAAACTGCAAATGTCTTGAAGGAAAGAAATAAACGATTTTTTTTACAAAAAAAAGATAAAATTGGTTAAAAAGTTATGGAGAACAAGTGCCATAAAATTATTATTCGCAACTTTTTTTTTATAAATATTGTTTTTTTTTACATTTTGATACAGTACAAAAAATACTCCAGTTCCTGTATGAAAAGTTACCGTTTTTCTGGTCATTAAAAATTGAATTTTATGTTTTGGAAACTGCGAGCGAAATAATTCGGATACTTATTACTTTTTATTATTTATAAATATTAAAGATCTGTAAATAGGTAGGATATATTTAATTTTTCACGAACCTAGTATTTTTTACGAAGATATTTATCGTTTATTTTTATTCCTCGACATTTTTTTTACTTTATTTAAAAGGGCTTTAAATTTTTTAAACTTTTAATTTAAAACTGCCAATTTTTTAATCCTTAAAAGTATTAATTTCTTATTCACCCCGCCCCTTGCTTTGTATTTTTTTAATACATTGTATTTTATTACTAAGTATAGCAAAATAAATATATGTAATGTTTTTTAAGAAAAAAATTGTCAAGAATTAGAAATTTGACCATATTGGATGATCCATATTGGCCAAAATGGTCGACTATCTAATACAATTGGTATTTAGTCGTAAAAATAAAACGTCGCTGATTTGAATCTTAAAAAAAAAACGAAAACTTTTAAACATAAAAATCGATTAAAAAAAAAATGTTTTTTGCAAAACCATAATTGAATTTAAGATTGAAAACAGCGAGAGTCCGTTAAATAAAATAAGTACTTTTTATATAAAGAAAAATATTCAAAATAAGTATTTAGTCAATATACGTATAATATGTATTGATATAAACCGTTTCTTTCTAATTATTGTCTACAAAATAAGATTAAAATAATTGAAATAAATGGAATTTACAAATAATTAAATTTGAATTTTATTTATTTATTTTTTATCCTTCTCACTCCCCTCTTCACAGAATAAGCAGGCCCCATGAGCATAAAAGCAGAGCAGAGCATTTCTGACGTGTAAATGCAAAAAACTGTAACTCGAGTTACAGTCTTTTGCCTTAAAAGCGCTCATTTGATTATTTTGAGGCAGTTACATATCCCTATATTTTTATTTTTCATTTTATTGTATGTAGAAGGAGATATGAGCACATAATAAACACTGTAGGTACTCATCATCTGCCTAGCCTTTTCCCAAAAATGTTGGGGTCGGCTTTCAGTCTAACCTGATGCAGCTGAATACCAGTATTTTACATGGAGCGACTGCCTACCTGACCTCCACAAACCAGTTACTGGGTAACACGATACCCTTTGGTAAGACTGGTTGTCAGACTTTCGGGCTTCTGATGACCCGTAATGACTGTCAAAGAACCACAAATGACAGCCGGGACCAACGGCTTAACGTACTTTCCGAGGCACGGAGGAGTCTCGATATGTAAAGATGGTCACCCATCCACAGACCAACCCCGGCAAGCGTAGCTTAACCTGATGGATCGACCCGCGCGGTTGTTATTAGCCACGAGCACCTCCAAAAACACTGTGCTACTAAACACTGTACTAAAACATACTAGAAACCAAGAAAAGTTTTAAAAGCCCTTTTCTCGAAATAGGTATGTTTGAGATACAGTGTTTTGGATTCACACGTCAGATTTTCTGAGACTACTGTAAAATTAATCTTATGACAATTCCATACATTTCAAAATTACACGTCCAAACTTGATGCTCGATCATGCTCGAGCTTGCAAGATGCGTGTTCGAGTATGCGTTCAACATGCGCGAGCCGCCGGCCGCCGCCCGCGCTCATTACGCCACAGCGAGATTGACATTGGTCATGCACGCCCGCCTGGCCACCTAGAGCATTTTTAACGGAGCTTGCTCACGGAGGGGCGAGCATACCGCCTGCATAGACCATACGCGAGCATTTCGCAGTTCGGTGTGCGCTGACCCTTTTGTAAAGCAAATAGTAGACGGGTCCCCTATGTTGTTTCGAACGCCGCTGTTGCGACACACGCTGTTGCGAATTATTTTTCCACTGCCTCACAGGTTCGAAAGCTCATGGACTCGAATGAAGTAGTCGCGAAAGACGCTGTTTCGAAAAACATTTTCACTGCCTCATACGCTCGAATGCTTGTGATTTCGATTTATTTAGTCATAAAGTGTACAGAAAAATATTTAAGCAGTAATTAAATAAAATCAACAAATTCGGTGTCAACATCAACATTTAATATTATTATTAACGTACTGTTCTACGTTTGTTGTTTACATCGTACATCAAACATTATTTACCTATTCGTGAGTCTCGCGTCCTATACCTATTTATAGGTTTTATAATTGCGCAGTTTTGCTTCCCATTCCTGCCTAGATAATAATAATGCATAGAATAAACGCAACGCATTCAGTTTCATCGATTTCAATAAAAAACCAAACGCAATCATTTCAAAATGTGAGTGTAGGTGGCCACCACAAAGTATATGTATTTTCTAAATACGATTTTAGATGTACCCACGAATATGTTTTTTTTTGCAATATCTTATTCCAACGTAAAGTGTGATGTAGAAAACATTGAAAGATGAGCGTTAATAGTTTTATTCGTCCTGTGACTACTCGATATGGAAAAAGTAATCTAATTATAGATGGATATATTATGTCTCACAATAAAACTGTAAAAAACAATAATGAAATCACAAGCATTCGAGCGCGGCAGTGAAAATGTTTTTCGAAACAGCGTCTTTCGCGACTACTTCATTCGAGTCCATGAGCTTTCGAACCTGTGAGGCAGTGGAAAAATAATTCGCAACAGCGTGTGTCGCAACAGCGGCGTTCGAAACAACATAGGGGACCCAATAGTAGACATTACATAGAACTGTCAAATAATGACAGCTGTGATTTGAATACAAGTTGCGGTATGAAATGCGCTACTTGCTGTCAAGCTCAAACTCAAAGCATTTATTTCAAATAAACCAATTACAGGCATTATTGAATTGTTAAGGTCGGTCGGTCAGAAAAATGAAGCTAGTTGCCCATTCTAAAGCGTAGTACGTTTCTATTGAAACGAACGGGCAAGAAACTCCATGGACACTCTTTTAAAAAATCAGAATATTGTTACAATTATTATTGAATACATCATTCATTTTGAAATTATACATGTGAGTACAATGTAGAAAAACGGGCAGATTAAAAGCGTCTGTAATTAAAAGGTAAAAAGAAACAAAACAATTTAAAAAAAGCTTTGACAAAAAAAAAACTAAAATAAATTAAAATAAGCCGTGGCAGCTAAGAGATGACCAGTCCCTACTGATGGCACCCGTTAACGAACATGACGCATAGATCAGCACCATTCAGCTCAACCATTCTGACGGGAACTTAATGATTCAACACACTCGCCACCACCAGCGAGACATTAAAGTGTCTGTCATGCATATTATGACCGTTTAGCTGTAGGTAATGTTGATTGACAATTTTTGCATGACATGCAATTCCAAGGATTGCGTGCATGTCATGCCGCATGATCGTTTTGAGACCGCTTACACTTTTTCCTTAGGTACGTGACGATTTCAACTGCCATACGTATTCGTTCCAAAAAAACGGTACTACTAGCGCCATCTATTTTATTAACCCAGTACTAAGCAGCGCCCTCTTGTCGCGAGTAGCGATACTACTAAAAATGGCAGCGCCATCTAGCATTACGTGGTAGAATCACTTCGAAATGCAGACAAGTTATTACTATTTTCATCACCAGATGATAGTCATTTGCCTTATTTAATTGCTAAAAAGCTACAATTTGTTGTCAACTAATTGAAGGCACCAGTCTCTAGGTTTGCCAAACATCGCAAAATTAATTCAAACAAAACACTACTTTATCGCCATCTATTTTATTATTCCAGTACTAAACAGCGCCCTCTTTTGGCGAGTAGCAGTACAATTATAGTAAAATATTGCAGCGCCATCTAGTATTAATTTGTAGTATGCCTTAAAAATCAAACTACTAATGTTTAGTATTATTATCAACAGATGGCAGCCATTTGCCATATTTTATACAGGTATCAAGTATCACAATATAAAGATATTCGTTGCCGATCTTGTTTACTTTGGCAAATATACTACTACAAAAAAAACTAAAAAACTTTAGATCAATTTATTACTAAAACCATTTCGTATCAAAATTTCTTCGTGAAACCGAATACTTCTGTCGGCAATCTACGGAAAATCTCCCAGTTTTTAAATCAATCCAATTGACTTTTCAAGTCAACGTAAACAAAAAAAACTTATAAAATTTTCAATGTATAAAAACCCCAAATAAAATGTCTAGGAAACATCTAAGGTCTCAGGTCAGAATTCAGGATGAAAATGGTGTAGCAATTGAAGAATCTTCGTCAGATAGCAGTGAACATGGAACTATTTGCTACGGAATGATTCCTCAAGAGCATGCAAGACCACGGCTCAAAGCACAAAAGAGCAGTACTTCTAGTCGACTTACCTTTTATAATGAACCAGATGCACTCTCTAATACTTCTTTAACGGGATCTATTACAAGGTATGATATTATTTAAGCCCATTTACACGATGCAAGATTTCTGTCAGTGGTAAACATTAAAACATAACCCTTCCTTGGCAGTCCGGTTAATCTACTACACTATCTTCACTAATATTATAAAGAGGAAAGATTTGTATTTTTGTCACTACTACTCAGCATTAGAAAGCTACATTCGCCCTGAGTAACATAGGCTATAATTTACAAAGATTACACGCGGGCGAAGCCGCTGGCGGCAGCTAGTACCTATAAATTAAAACAACAAATCACTTGCATCGTTGCATCGTCTTAAACACCCGGCCTTGAGCCTGAATCACATATCTCTTTTTCCTCGTCGGCCGTGGTACACACGGCTACACATCAAGCTATACATTTCCAGTATAAGCTGACCTCGCATTGTACGGAAATCCTATACAATGCGAGATCAGCATAAACTGGAAATGTATAGCTTGATGTGTAGCCGTGTGTACAACCTAATTCTAACTAATATTAATGACTATAACTACATAATATAAAACAAAGTCCTCCGCCGCGTCTCTCTGTCGTCCTGTTCGCGATAAACTCAAAAACTACTGCACCGATTTTCATGCTGTTTTCACCAATGGATAGAGTGGTTCTCGAGGAAGGTTTTTAGTATATAATAACCGACATCCACGCGGGCGAAGCCACGGGCAGCAGCTAGTTATCCTTACATATTATAAACAAAGTCGTGCGTGCTAGTTAATTATAAATGCGAAAGTGAGTTTTTCGTTTAAAGTTAAAGGGCTAAACGGATTTGGATGAAATTTGGCACATGGATAGGCCATGACCTGTTCCTCCTGTCCTATGACATAGGAAACTTTTTAACGTAGTGTGCCGTAAGTAAGTAGCCGCGGGCAAAATGTAGTTTTTTATCAAAAAGGACGTGCCTAAAGTAGGTACTGCACTCGCGCGATCGCTTTGCACAAGACGCGGAAGGCGAAAAATCGATAAATTATTTTTGAATCGATACATTTTTGTTCATGCAGATTCCGAGGCGATTTCGAAACATTCAAATGCAAGATACGAATATTTGGCGACTCGATAAACATATGCCGTTGTATAGCTGACGACTATAGAAGCAAAATGGAGAAAATGGAAAAACGGCTGTCTAACTTGGAAAGAAGACAGAAATTATTCAAAGTAAGTACCCTAACACCCTGTATAGAGAGCACTGATAGCCTAGTGGTGTTACCGTCAGACTGCCAAGTCATAGGTCTCGATTTCGAAATTTTCGAACCCAAGGCACGCACCTCTGACTTTTCGGATTCATGAGCGTATTTTACAAGCTGAACTCGCATTGTACGGAAATCCTATACAATGCGAGATCAGCATAAACTGGAAATTTATAGCTTAACTAGCTGCGCCCCGCGGTTTCACCCGCGTAAGTCTCGATCCCGTGGGAATATCGGGATAAAAAGTATCCTATGTGTTAATCCAGGTTATAAACTATCTGTTTGCCAAATTTCATCCAAATCCATTCAGTAGTTTTTACGTGAACGACTAACAAACATCCATCCATACTTACAAACTTTCGCGTTTATAATATTAGTTAGAAATTAGATGTGTAGCCGTGTGTACAATGACCCCTTAAGAGATTTCGTGTATGAAAAGATACACCTTATGTAACTTCATCAACGTATATAAAATTCCCGTTGGAATACTGGGCTTCTCTTGGTGACAGGGGAGTCCCACCACCACGCGGCCCCAGTGGTGTTGGTAGATGTCACATGTCATCAAATTTTTGGTGCTAAGACATGCCGGTTTCCTCACGATGTTGTCCTTCACCGTTTTTAGAGCAGTGGTGATGATATTAATTAGACAAATTAAATTCAAATTACTTACCCCTTGGCCACAACATTACCGCTTGCGCGACCTGCGTCTTGCGTCTGCGACCGCGGCGAGAAAAATGATGTTAGAAGTTATTTATACCGTGGCATTAGTCGCCGCGCCGCGGTGCGACTTGCGGAGAGGTAGCGCAGGAACATTCGAGTGCCGCCCCGCGCTGCAAGACGCACTGCAAGACGCAAGATGCACCGCCCTATATCGTGGCCCTGGCCTTAGCTACACACAAGTATTTAATAGTGTAAATAGTTTGTTGTGTTATACAGGGTGTCCCAGGAAGTGTTGATCAAATGGAATAAGTAGGTACCCGGTAATTTCCAAACTTTCTAACCCTGAGAATGTCGGTGCAATTTTATATGGTTAAAAAAGTTATAATATGATCAACTTTCTATCTGGGTTATCAATATTTTTTTTATTTTTTCAGTACTTTTTATTGTAAGTACCTAAGTCTTTCCTGTGGTAATACTTGTACGTAGCTAGAAAACATAATGTGTTCAATAAGAAACAACCTTTACTGCAAAAGCTTTGATCTGGCAAACAACATTTACTCAATTTTTGAGCGCTTTTCATGGGAAAAAGGTTCACTAGCGAAAAAAAAATTCTCAGGATTACAAAGATTGGAAATGGCTTTGCCCATGCTATTGATTTGATCCATACTTCCAGGGGCACCCTGTATATTTTAAACTAGCTGCCGCCAGCGGCTTCGCCCGCGTGTAATCTTTATAAATTATAGCCTATGTTACTCAGGGTGAATGTAGCTTTCTAATGGTGAAAGAATTTTTGAAATCGGCGCAGTAGTTTTTGAGTTTATTCATTACAAACATACACACAAAAATACAAATCTTTCCTCTTTATAATATTAGTGTAGATGTAGATATGCATTATTAATGTGAATAAATTGTATATGTGTAAAAAAAAGCAATTTCTTTATGAAGAGTTTATTTTAACTTTGAAACAGCTAGCTACTGTCTTGAATCTTATTGAGATGACAACCTTAAACCTTATGTAAATAAGAATGAATGAAGTGTTGTCGGCAGAAAAGCCATTATGTATTTGCTAAGGAGATAACATTTAGTTTTTATAAATGATTAGATAAAATATGCTCTTGTGTATTTATAAAAATACTAGCTTTTGCTCGCGGCTCCACTCGCGTTGATGTCGGAAATTATCACACGGAAACATGTTACCGGAATAAAAAAAGTTACCTACGTTACGTCCTAACCCAGGTCATGATGTACCCGTATGCCAAATATTGTCCAATTCCGTTCAGCCGTTTTTGCGTGATTGAGTACATAACAAACATCAAAACATACAAAATTTCACATTTTTGTATTTTATTTATGTAATGTACACCTACAAATTGTAGGTACTCGAATATTGCTGCTTAATAAAAGTATCATAAATTACAACTTACTTACTAATGAGTTCCAGTTCCACTTTTAATATTGAGAAAAAAAAAAGAATTTGTTATTTGTTGACATTTAAGGCCGAATAAAAAAATACCTTGCAATTACGCCGTTGAGCGGTGTTGCCACGTGGAAAATTTTACCCCGATTTATTAATGCAAAATTAAAATTGTCACTCACGTGGCTGTGGGCGTATTTATTTTTGACGTAAAAATGAAACCACGTGCTGACTAACGCGACGCGACACCTGTAATTGTTATACTGTGATGTTTTCTTAGAAATTGTTTTGTTAGAGTCAGGCTTTACTTCGTTGACGTTCTTAAGTCACATGTCGTAAAAAATAATCCAATATTTGTGTTTCAATGAGTAATTTATGCCTTATCTGATAATATCACTTTAAAGCGTCATTGTAAACATCAAGTTAAGAAATAAAATTAGTTTATGTAGGTACATACATAAACTCACGTTTTCTTCCTTTGGGGACCGCGTAGGCATAGACTGCAGAACGCTATCTACTATGGTCCTCAAGAGGAAATAGGGTCGGTCTTTTCTCCATACAAAAAGTCATAATTCGAGGTTCGGCTCTCGTCTATTTCCTCCTCCAATATTGGACCAATTTGAAAGATATTTTATAAATTGAATAAGAAGGATATATTTGAGGAGCTCGTGGCTAAGTAATAACAGCCGCTCGGGTCGATCCTTCAGGTTAAGCTACGCTTGCCGGGGTCGCTCCGTGGATGGGTGACCATTTTCACATATCGAGACTCCTCCGTGCCTCGGAAAGCACTTTAAGCCGTTGGTCCCGGCTGTCATTTGTGGATCTTTGACAATCGTTACGAGTCGTCAGAAGCACGAAAGTCTGACAACCAGTCTAACCAAGGAGTATCGTATTACCCAGTTACTGGGTTGTGGAGGTCAGATAGGCAGTCGCTCCATGTAAAATACTGGTATTCAGCTGCATCCGGTTAGACTGGAAGCCGACCCCAACATAGTTGGGAAAAGGCTAGGCAGATGATGAATAAGAAGGATATTTACTGTGCCCCTATGTTTTTCTTTTTTCATTAATAGTTGTCAAATTTGTACAATAGACCTCTGATGACAGCGGTCTAAATGGAAAACATAAGAGCCAAATTTCATCCAAATCCGTTCAGCCGTTTTAGCGTGAAAGCGTAAAAATACATACATAAATAAATAAATAAACAAACTCACTTTCGCATTTATAATATTAGTTAGGATTAGGATAGTTAGGAGTTAGGATAGTGACAAAACATTTTTTTCCGTTTGTCTGCTTGTCTGTTCCGGATTAGCGCAAAAACGGCCGAACGGTTTAATGCACTGTGTCCATTCTGGGCAGCACTTGGCCCAACTCACATATATGGATGGTAAATTTCCTTTGGCACACAGATAGTTTATAACCCTAACTGCGTAATACACGATACATCAAAATCTGAATCGTTTTGAAACCGATTTCAAATCCATTGCTCCATAAGTTCGAAAAAAAAATCTGCTCAACAACGTAAATACCGCAATGAATCTTGTTGAACTGTCAAAATGAAAGAGATTAGTCTTAATCGGTTACGCAATTAGATAGTAGCAAACATAGGGTACTTTTAATCCCGGTAGTACACCCGGCTACACATCAAGCTATACATTTCCAGTTTATCCTGATCTCGCATTGTTTAAGATTTCCGTAAAATGCGAGGTCAGCTTATACTGGAAATGTATAGCTTGATGTGTAGCCATGCGTACAAACGTTGAAGTGGGATATTTTCCGACATCCACCCATGCGAAACCGCGGGCAAAACCTAGTTTACAATATTATAATAATAAAATACCTATGTAAAACATTTTATCGTTTTCCATAAGTAGGTAGGTAGTAACAGGAAAACGATTTGATACAAAATAGGTAAGTATTTACAAGACCAGGAAAATCCTCCACAATATATTATACGGTAAACATTGAAATACCTAATAAATAATTAGTTTAATAACAAAAACAGTCGTAAAGTCGTACGTAAGTATAATAACAATCCTAAGTATCGATATCCGTGCATACTTCCATACTAGATACTATAATATACTATCTAATATACAATATACATTAATTTATAGTACATACTATAAGATAATATTATAAATTCTAAAGTAACTCTGTCTGCCTGTCTGTACTTACTGCTTGCAAAAAAGAGATGCGGTGACAAAATAATGAAACTAAATATTTTACCCGCGAAATTCAAATTTTCTTACGTTTTTTGCAATTTGCAGGTCAGTATCAGGTTGTATGTTGATCTAAATATTATTAGCGCTCGTAACAAATATGGATTTACAGAATTATAAACATTAAAATCAGCAATATAACTGTCTAAGCTCATGAAAGTGTATTGAATGACTATTTCATGAAATCATGACATTTGGCACTTTCATGAACTTAGAGAGTTGTATTGCTGATTCTAATGTTTATAATTCTATAAATTCATATTTGTTACGAGCGCTAATAATATTTTGATCAACATACAACCTGATACTGACCTGCAAATTGCAAAAAACTTAAGAAAATTTGAATTTCGCGGGCTACCCTTTACTCATTTCCCATTTGAAGTGACCTATATGCTTAGAGCATTTAAATGCTCTAAGCCTATATGCGGTAGTGGCGCCCTCATTTTTCCAAACTGTTTTTTGCCAAGCTGTACCTTTTCACGCCTAAACCACTGAACAGATTTCGACAAAATTTGGCAAGGAGCTAGATGACATCCTGGGGAAGGAAATAGGCTACTTTTTATCGACATACCACGCGGGCGGAAGCTAGTAATACTTAAATATTAAAAATGCGAGAGTGAGTTTGTTTGTATGTTATTGTTAAGCTTACACGCTAAAACGGTAGAATGGATTTAGATGAGGCTCATGGGTAGACCATGACCTGGAATATGACATAGAATACTTTTTAAGTTCCCGATATGCCCACGGGATCGAGACTTACGCGGATGAAACCGCGGAACGCAGCTAGTTAATAATAATGTATAGATAACAAATTACTCGTCTAGTTGGTCCTGAGTGCAACATGACTCACAATAATCATTTACTTGTATTTACTATGAAGGTCATTGAAGGTGCTCCAATGTAGCTAGGTACCTACAGTCACGGACTTTAATTGATGAGCCACCTGGCACTGTTCGTATTTTAGCCGTGTAATGCGAATCGGGTTTATTCGGTTCCCGACACGCAAAGTCATATCTTCGTATTAGAAGAAGAAATTATATTTCATATCTATAGCGGTTGGCTAACCTGAGAGCCAGAACTACAAACTTGACAGCAGAGTGACTACCCAAAGTCAACCAATTGCAGGTCTAGCAACAGTAACCTAGCAACGATAAATAATTGTTGCTAGGTTACTGTTTCGATAGTGATGTTAGCGTACGGAGAAATATTATTAGTCATTTCGACAAGTTCGAAAGTAACTTCTCTGACATCAATATTTCAACTGCCACTGTCTTCAGTTGTTTTCAGAATTATCGAGCTAATGAACTATGATTCAAAGGAGGTCGGTATCAAATAGATTGGATAAACTTAATGCAACATTGTATTTATTTTTATCATTGAGAACTTATTAGTCAACCTCTATGGAGAGAAGACTATATCCGATTAAAAGTAATTTATTTGTCATCTTGTTTACGAGCGTGCGATTTGAGTTCGTGTTTAATCGTGTATTCTCGTGAATGTATGAAACTGCAAAATTGAAAAGTTTGGAGGTGGCTCATCAATTAAAGTCCGTGACTGTACCTATTGAAACGTATATAGCTACCGGAGACATTACAGGCCTTGCGACTTATAACCTCAGTAACAGATTAATACACTCCGCATTTTAGGTATGAGTATGACACTACAAGAAAGGCCGCTATCCCACTGGCGTTTTTCGAGTGTCGGCGCTTCTCCAACGTCGCACTTAAACTGGTCGCACCCTACCTCAGATTTTATCCCACTCGTACCATACTACTCGCAACCTGAGTGAGAACGAGACGGAGTGGGCGCTAGCCCCTCTAACTAAAGCGTCGAAAAGTTTAGGTAATTGCTTTTTACGGTGAAAATAATGGTAATTTAAAAAAAAAAAAAAATAAGACCTGCTTTACAGATAGTTCAGTTATTATGCGAAGTTTCATGATCTAATTTGAAGTAATTTTTTAATACCAGCGGTTTATAGTGTCCTGTTTAGAGGTAACTTTGGATTTTTTTCTATAGAGAAAATTTTATGTAATCGTGTTTTCGCCAAACATAGGACCTAGCATCAATCCTCAACTTTAACATAGGTATATTTATTTCAACATTGCGCTAACGTCGCGAGTTCTGGTGGTAAAGCGCCAACGTTGCGCTAACGTCGCGAGTTTCTTGCGTTTTTTGGCAACGGGTGCATGTGTGCGACGCAATGACTGTATAGCCTCACAGGTTTAATACTCTTTGGTGCGACGTTAACGTTGCGTTCAGCGGATGTAACGCTTACCAGTCTTCCTTCTAACTTCCATTTAAAATAACACGACAGACATGAGTTTTCATAGTAATTTATTTGGCCGTTAAACACGTCAGATATGGATTTTCATAGTAACTTTGCTGGCCGCATCGTCACTTGGTTTTGCGCGAAGAGGTTGTCAAAATAATGCTCGGATTTCCAAGCATGTTTGAGAAAAAGTAATTTATGCCTGGTTTATATGAGAATGGCTGTGACTGGAGCCAGTGATAAGTACGTAATTCGGATTCGGCATGCGATATCTACTAACCCGCACTGGGCCCGCGTGGTGGATTGCAGCCCACTCCTTCTCACAGAGAGGAGAGAGGAAGCCTGTGTCCCAGCAGTGGGAACATTTAATCTGCCTAGCCTTACCCAACTATGTTGGGGTTGGCTTCCAGTCTAACCGGATGCGGCTGAATACCAGTATGTTACATGGAGCGACTGCCTATCTGACCTCCACAACCCAGTAACTGGATAATACGATACCCCTTAGTAAGACTGGTTGTCCGACTTTCGGGCTTCTGACGACCCGTAACGACTGTCAAAGATCCACAAATGACAGCCGGGACAAACAGCTTAACGTGCTTTCCGAGGCAAGCGTAGCTTAATCTGATGGATCGACCCATGCGGCTGTTATTACTTAGCCATGAGCTCCTCAGCAGTCACATTATAGGCTGAATAAGCTACATGGCCCGTCATCCATAGCATAGACTTGTTAGCAATGAAAAAGACACTTTTCTTTCATTGTCTATTTTTTATGAAGTAAAAACTACTCGAAGTCAAAGTAAACTAATTTATCGACAACAATGAACGGTAAATAGATGTGTCCATTGTTCAAGTTTGACACAACATTGTGTTTATAAAATGAAAGACTGCATGACAAGCGCCATTTATTGTTCTGACGTCACAGAAATAGTTCCCTTTCATTCTGTCATGTCTTTATCTATTGTTTACATCGATCACTAATAAAGAACTAGATACACAATCTCATACAAAATTTCTCTTAAAAATGTCGCCAATTGTGTTTAGTTAAAATAAATATACATTAATGTAATTTCAACCTTACCCACAACGTTTAAAGTCGTATTCACAAAGCTATTACAAAAAGCAATAAAATTTTACGACCGGTACTCACTGCTCAAGATACATCAAAACAACTTCAACCTTATACGCATGCTTTAAAGTAACAATTACTAAGTGCCAAAAAAAAGTAATAAATTTTACAACCGAGGCTCGCCGCTAGGACAAGGAACGAATGGAGACGAACCAGAACAATATTTTTTGTTTGTAAGTACTGTAAATTATTATGTATGGTATTTTTAACATACTTCAAAAAAAGGAGGAGGTTACTCAATGCGTCGCGTATTTATAAATATATAGGTTTTTTTTTATGTTTGCACACCACCGATAACTCGAAAACGGATCGACCGATTGAGATGATTCAAACGGTATTACATTAGGTTTGTTCCCAAGTTGGTCCTTTTTACATCTAATCCTTGTTCTGATGATGGAATCTATGAGGAATTGAGGGAACGCCTTAAATATTAAAGGCATACAATTAGCGATTTTGGTATTTTTTGTAACAAATCAGATCTTCACATTCAGAAAATATCATTTTGTGAAGTGGAAAAATAAATAAATGGTGGTGAAATAAATAAATGTCACCACATTTACTTATTAATGAATCTAAATTACTTAAAAAATAAAAAAATACAGTAACCTACTAAAAAACCACAAAAAAAATACAATATCAAAAAACCCGACTCATAAAAAACCACTAACAAGTTCCAAACAAGTCACTTTTCAAGTAGTCTGATGCAGTTGGTGGCAGTTATTTTAGGTCAATTATTCATACATAGGCTGATAAACACATTACCCTTCCTTGCGTCGCGTAGTCGGGTAAATAAAATCGAAAATCAAATCTAGCATAAAAAAAAAAAAAATATTATATAAAATATAGCGTCTCCAACAAATTGAACAGAGTCAACGTGGATAACCCAAACAATTTAAGTGGGCATGCGCTAGTATGATTAATACGTTTAGTAAGAGTCTTTACAATTTAGCTGCATTATATCGCCTGCTATTTGTTACGACTTAATTTAAAATAAAGTTTTTACGATGATTTCTTGACAAAATATCAGTATTTACAATACAGTGTTAACAATTATATAAAGATAATATTAATACTTACCAAAAATATGAAACTCCATCCTTTTTTAGCGTCCTAGACGTGTGATTTTTGCAGTTTTTAAACGAGCACTGAGGCATGTTTACCGTCGGAGCGTTCGAATGCTACTAGATGAAAAGACCACCCAAATGTTCAAGTGGGCGGTCATTCGGTGAGGACATTTTTTGACGCTGATTGTGTATCTAGTTCTTTATTAGTGATCGATGATTGTTTAGTACGCTTGTAGCATAGAGTATTGAGGGTCAAATAAAATTAGCTAGCGAAACTCTGCAGTCATGATGGCTATCGATATCTAAATATGATTGGACAACAAAAAACACGAATAAGTGAAAAATTACTCTAATTTCGGAAGTCGGTGTCTTTGCTTTTCAATTTTCGTTTTTTGCCACCGACTTCCGAAATTAAATTATTGTGTAGTCACAGTGTTTTTTTTGGAAGTCAGTTGTTTTTTTTTTTTGTAAAACGTTGATATTTTTCACTTTTTAGTTGTGGTACCTACCCCACACAAATTCGAATACCACTACCTGCTATGTAAATAACAGTGATGGAGCAACTAAGATATTGTCTACATGTATACTAAGTGGGAAAAATACTTACGTAATTATTGAAGCTAACTCAAAAACTACGCAAGCAAAGTTAACCAAATTTATATGGGACCACCTCTGAAGCATGACCTACCAAACAAAAAAATATCATTAAAATCGATTCATATTTGGCGGAGTAATCGGATTAACATACACACAAAAAAAAAAAAAAAAAAAGTACAGACAAATTGAGAACCTCGTCCTCTGGGGTCATCAACTCATCAACCGCAGTGTATCAAAATCAAATTATTTTATCCTTACTAATATTATAAATGCGAAAGTAACTCTATCTGTCTGTCTGTCGCGCTTTCACGCCAAAACTACTGAACCGATTTAAATGAAATTTGGTACACAGATAGTCTAGAGCCTGACAAAGCTAGTTTCACATAAACCTACATTGGGTACATATGAAACGTCAGAAGCTAGGTGCACGGTTCCAATTGGTCGTTTCATAATGAAAAGAGCCAAACCCTGCGAGGGTCGTCGCTCCACCTAGCCTTTTTTTTTTTTTGAGGTTGGGAAATCATCCACACCACACGCCCTTCCGCTCCACCCAGAGCGGGAGAAGTCCTCCCGCTCTGGGTGGAGCGGAAGGGCGTGTCAGACTGTTACTGACTAAAACCCACCCGTGTTCCTTCAGTTGCCTGTTGCCAAGGTCCCGGTATCCCTTTCGGACTAACCCGCAACCCTGGCAGGCCCGCAACCCTGGCAGGCACTCCACGTAGCCTGAGGGCGTCCTACCTTACGTTTTCCGATTTATTTATTTAATACTTTAAGCACACAAATGCACAGAGGCGGACTTAATGCCGTAGGCATTTTCTACCAGTCAACCTTTGGGTGATGCAGAGACAAACAGTGGTAGGTGCAATAACTAAAGTGTGGAATAAATATTTATTTAAATACTTGAAACTGTTAAAACTATATATGTATATATATATAATATATAATATCCGATTCGCGGTCTCCACTCAAGAACACGTCTACCCCAACGGTCATCGGTTCTACGGCTAATATGGCCGGCCCATTGCCACTTCAGCTTGCTTATTCTGTGAGCTATGTCAACCACTTTACCTAAGAACGTGACTATTACTTTTTTACATATACAATGTATTATCTAATGTCACGTTTCTCCCACAATATGTGATAAACTGTGTACTAATGCCAACCATTTTTAGCAGATCATGACTTCATTAGCGACTACTTATTGAAAAAAATAGATTTTGCAGTAACTAGTAGAGATAACTGGCTGACTGGAGGAGAGTGATAGCCATATGGATATGTAATAACAGCCGCGCATGTTGATCCATTAGGTTAAGTTACGCTTGTCGGGGTTGGTTCGTAGATGCGTGACCATCTTTACATACCGGGACTCCTCCGTCCAGTCCAATCAGATGCAGCTGAGTATCAGTAATTTACAAGGAGCGACTGCCTATCTGACCTCCACAACCCAGTAACTGGGTAATACCCCCTTGGCAAGTCTGGTTGTCAGACTTTCGGGCTTCTGAAGACCCGTAACGACTGTCAAAGATCTACGAATGACTGCCGGGACCAACGGCTTAACGTGCTTTCCGAGTCACTGAGGAGTCTCGGTATGTAAAGATGGTCACCCATCCACGGACCAACCCCGTCAAGCGTGGCTTAACCTGATGGATCGACTCGCGCGGCTTACTGGTATTTAGCTGTGAATACCAGTAGGTACACATGAACCACGCCGATGGGTTCGGTAGAATAAATGCAAAAGGTGGAATAACAGTACAGCGGTACATAATGGTGGAAGCACAGATATGCTCTTCTAGACAAAGTGACATTCTATCAGCGACAACGATGATGGAAAAGGCAAAAATGTATAGGACTGACATAAGATAAGCTATCGAAAAGCTTATGTCAATCCTGTTGAAAGTCGTTGTAGAAATACGAAACGCTTTCGAAGCGATTGTCACTTGTCTAGGGCCTCGGAACCGTTCGAAGTGGCGGTGCTTGGGGGAGGCCTATGTCCAACAGTGGACGTTTTTGATGAGGTGGAATAATTATTGATTCATAGTTTTATGACAGCTTTGGTTGGATATGCTTCTAAAATTGACCAAATATAATATTTTGTTTCAGAAAACAAGTAATTATACGGTGATCATCCAGAAGAACAAGTTACTAGCGCACAAGTCAAAAAAAGATATCAAGGTATTTATATTTTCAGTTTCACGTACAGTGCGATACAACTATTTTCTTAATTTCCCTCGGGAATCATCGCATTTCCGAATACAAACGAATGCTAATTTCCATGTAGATCAATTATTAGATTTATCGTGTATTATAATTTGAATAACTAAGTTCTTTATTATTGTTTTGTTTTAATTTCCGTGTAAAAACTATTTTCCTTAAACTATTGCCTCCCATTTTTTAAATAAATTACCGAATCGTACTTTCAAGTTGATGAGAGCGTCCGATGTGCAAAGGGCAACTGATAGAAATCCGACGACTGACGAAACACGAATTTCAACACTGATTTTAACTCATTAAATTTTGGGCGTAAATAAATAACTTATCTAGTATGAAAATGTAAAAATTAAAACCGTAAAGTAGGTAAAGGGATAGATAATTAATTAAAAACTTCAAATAAATTAAGTTTTTCCATAATATCTATGCGTGCAAAGGTCTGTTCATGAAATTTTACGCGCTCGTTTTCATTATAAATCATCGTCTATGTCACTAAATAAATATTTTAAATAAGTAAATAAAGACTTGATAAAGAAATACGAAATAAATGAATAACTATACTAATTAGCATGCATATTAGCCACGCGCACCAATGAGTTCGAGCCGTCGCCGTCGAATAGTACAACCATAAGTAAGTATACCTATTTTGCTATTTTAGATTAATGCTAATCTTAATAAAAACGCGCCAATTTAAAATTCCAAGGTTACACAGAGGAAAATAACATTATATTTTCTATTATAACCACAAACTATTGTTACACAAGAATTTACTTTTTATTCCTTGTCTAAAAGTTTTTATGTAAAAACAAAAAACCTTTTGCGATGTAGGCGAGTAAAAAGTTGATTTTACCTTTTTTTGTGCAAAATTAGTAAGTAGTAACGGCAACATGGAAAATGTTGCCGTTACTACTTACTAATTTTGCAATTGAGGTGAAACATACTGGCTGATCGTGACCATTTTCCCGCCAGATGGCGCTGAAGTCAACCACGCAACGATTTAGATGAGGTTTTTACCAAGAGAGTTTATTCCGGAAAGTTTATGTGTAATTGTGTAATACGTTAATAAAATGTTACAGTATGTTAACTAACGAAGGGCGTTCCCGTTAACCCGCAATAATACAGAGTCCATACAAGTTAAAAAAAAAAAAAAAAAACAAAAAAAAAAAAAAAAAAGTGAAATATTTGCAAAAAAAATTCAATTGATACGTAAAAATAACACTCTGTACCTACACGCACACTTGTATTTCAACGTGGAAAAACAAGGTGACAAGTGTGCATGTACATAATACGGCTACACATCAAGCTATACATTACCAGTTTACGCTGATCTCGCATTGCATAGAATTTCTGTACAATGCGAGGTCAGCTTATACTGGAAATGTATAGCTTGATGTGTAGCCGTGTGTACATAGTGTTTCTTTTAGTGTATCAATTTAATATTTTTTGTGAATATTTTACTATAAAAAACTAAAACAATTGTGCTTTCCGAGGCACCGGAGGGGTCTTGGTATGTAAAGACGGTCACCCATCCACGGAATAACCGCGGCAGGCGTAGCTTAACCTGATAGATCGGCCCGTGCAGTTCTTATTACTTAGCCACAAGCACCTCTAAGTTCCTTTACTAGATAATTTAAAATGTTACAATTTTATTAAGAAAAATAATTGTTTTAGCTAAATAACTGCTAAGTAGGTACGTAGGTACTTACTTGAAGATAATTAAACATACATATATTTTGCACAATAGGGAATATGCATGTATTTTTTTAATATTTTTATTCAAATAATAGTTAAAAAAAATCGAAGGCAAAAAAGCAATTTAAAGTACTTAAAAAAAAGTTTAAAAATATCCAGCCGATCCGGGCTATTTAAACGCCCTCCATTTGGCGCGCTTGGTGTGGTGACGTCACAGACCGTGAAAACAAACAAGCAACTGTCAAGTCAACGTCAAACACTCCTTTTTGTATGAGCGTTTGACATTGACTTGACACTTGTTGATTGACTTGACATTGACATTTTGATTGTTATCCCGGATTGTTACGTCACATCCGCTCTTAGCTTTTCAAGTATTTGAATTACCCACGGATTTTTGGGACTTTTTAAAAATTAATTTCTCGCTCAAAAATAAATTTTATTCAAAAATATTGATGGAGGCATAATTCTGAAGTAAAATAGTTTATAAAAAAAAAATATTTGACCCATATTTGAATCACATGCATATTCCCTATGAACTAAATTACTGTTTTATTTTGTTCATATTTTACATAAAATCTCAATTTCCATTGTTGTTTTTACCTGACTACGGCGAAGCAAAACGGAGCGTTATGATTTTGACCGGTATGTATGTTTGTTCATCTTTTGCATCATATCTTCTAAACTTCTCATCACAATTTGTCAAATGAGGTATCGTTGGAAACGTCTTGATCATCCGCTGGCTATTGTGACTAGGGAATGCAATCTCGTCTCGCCGAGATCTCGATCTCGCGAGATCCCGGCCATATTTTACGAGATTGTATCTCGTCAAATTTCGTACGAGATCTCGCGAGATAACGAGATCGACAAATGCAGCGTGACGACGTGTATTTCATAGCGCGGCTGCGCGCGAAATGAATCACACTTCATGAAAAAAATATCACACTTCATGAAAAGCTGCAAAAATCGCTGAAAGCACTGAAACAGCCCACTGCTCGCTCAACAAATTCTACAACAAATACTTTAGACATCTTAATAAAAAAAGAAATGAATTTGTACGAAGCTGGTGGAGTAAGAGGGGAACTTTTAAACTTCGTACATAACTGCCTCTCAACTGTGGTTCCCACAAGTGTTGAGGCAGAACGAGCTTTTTCAGCAGCAGGGTATTTGGCATGCAAAATCAGAAGTCGTCTGTCAGATGATACTCTCGACATGATGTGTTTTTTGAGAAGCCATTTTTAGACAAACTAACTTGCCTTTCCGTACCTTGATAACTCACATCATCATCATCTGACTTCTACTTTAAACTTCATTTATTTGATTAATACGATCTCGCAACATTTATTTAAGAACTTGTGAAGTTAAGTTTTTGTTTTGTTGTATTTATTTACCATAAGTAATGTTCCTATTACTCTTAATTATTGAAACTAAAGTAATAATTTACAAAAGACTAAATATAGATAATTGTTGTTTTGTTACCAATATTGTAAGAATTTGAACTGATTAGCTACAGTAGGTATAATAATTATAGACATAAACAAGTGTTATTAGAGTTAGAGACAAAATAATAAGTACTCTATTGATTTTTAAAATAAAACTTACATTATTTTATAACTAAGCAACGCAGTTTCTATTTAATTACATATCATGTCAATTACTAGTTCTTAAAACAAGCATTTGCATATGTTTTAATTGCGATTCTCCCAATCTCGCGAGATCCCGTAATTGCGAGATTCTCGCGAGACTGGGTTTTGAGTCTCGCGAGATCTCGCTAGGCGGAAATCTCGTACGAGATTGCATTCCCTAATTGTGACGTCACATTATATTGAATATGGCGCCCTCTCGAGGACATAATGAGGCCATGTTGGGTATCAAATGAAAGAGCTTTTATTAGCAGATTTCAAGAATCTTTAAATTATAAAACCATTTTTTTTTCTTTAAAATAAAATTTAAAAAACTAAAAATCAACTACGACAAAAATGTCAACTAAAAATCCGGAGTCACACGTAATCTGTTTGATTTATTAACACGTGTGACTCCGGATTTTTAATTTGTCTGTCTGTGATGTCTTGTTTAAACCTTACCCACTTGACTATTTTAGTTTTTATTTAACTTTTTATTTTGACGGAAGTGTTTTTGTTTGAAATTGTATTACATTTAAAATTTAAATCTTGTATAAAACGCACTGTAGTGTGCATGTGTGCAGCCAAGTTATAATAAGTTGGGGGATTCATTATACATACATAGGACATAGGGGTCCCCCAAGCACTGCCACTTTACACATGACCTGGGGGCCAAGTCTACTAATTTACAAACGTGTCAGTGGTCTCACAATGATCAGTTTTTGACAGATATGCCATACAAAATCTGTCAAAAACTCATCATTGCGAGGCCACTTACACGTTTGTAAATTAGTAGACTTGGCCCCTTGTTCTGTGCTGCTCGCATCCAGCGGATTCCTGCGGCCTTCACCAGGTCATCGGTCCACATTATGGGGGGGCCTTCCAACGCTACGTCTTCCGGTACGCAGTCGCCACTCCAGGACCTTTTGGCCACATCGGCCATCTGTTCTGCGAACATTGTGCCCTGTTGTTAATTCTTCGGGCTATGTCAATTACCTGGGTTCTCCTGCGGAACTCTTCAAATCTGATTAAATTCGATCACGTACGTGTTACTTTCTTTGGGTGACTTTCAGGGGGTCGACTTCCAGTCTAACCGGATACAGCTGAATACCAGAGACCCTAGACAAAGTGACATTCTATCAGCGATAACGATGTTGGAAAAGGCAAAAATGTATAGACCTGACATAAGCTATCGAAAAGCTTATGTCAATCCTGTTGAAAGTAGTTGTAGTAATACGAAACGCTTTCGAAGCGATTGTCACTTGTCTAGTACCTCAGTATTTTAGATGGAGCGACTGCCTATCTGACCTCCACAACCCAGTTACTGGGTAGCACGATACCCCTTGGTAAGACTGGTTGTCAGACTTTCGGGCTTCTGACGACCCGTAACGACTGTCAAAGATCTACAAATGACAGCCAAGGCCAACGGCTTTTAATTTGGATGGATACAGAATTAATATTTTGATTTTGGTATAATCCTAACTTAATAATTATTATAAATGCGAAAGTGAGTTTGTTTGTTTGTCAAAACGCTAAAACGGCTTAACGGATTTAAGGCTCTTACATACTGGCGCGATTCGCCGCGCGACGCGAATTTTAACAAAACAATTTCTGAGAAAACTTCACGGCGAACAATGCGGCGGCGTCGCGTCGCGTCGCGCGGCGAATCGCGCCAGTATGTAAGAGCCTTTAGATGAAATTTGGCACATGGGTAGCCCATGACCTGGAATAGAACTACATATATATATGTCGCAGCCTTATCGTATAACACGCCGTATTACAAATAGGCGAGCCCAATTGAAAAACGTCGCTGTTTTGACGTGGCGCCCACATACAAACGGGCGCATCTTCGATACGCCGCTTTGAAATCTAACACGCGCCGCATGATCATAACTACAAAAATGGCGTCGCAATCGACAACGGTGTCACAACAAAGTGAAAATAATATTGAATTTAGAATTTTGTTTTGTTCCCATTTTGTTAAGATAAATAAATAAATAAAATTTTAAATTAAAGATAAATAAATAAATAAAATTTTAAATTAAAGATAAATAAATAAATAAAATTTTAAATTAAAGATAGATAAATAAATAAAATTTTAAATTAAAGATAGATAAATAAATAAAATTTGAAATTAAAGATAAATAAATACAAGTTTTAAAGATTAAGATAAAAACATTCAGAACCTATATTTGCTAGAGTCTGACCAACGAAAGCTGTCCAAGAAAAAAGGTGGCAATTTTAAAAATCAAGAGCTTGCTCTCACTGCTTAGTGCTTAAAGGGAGTCGATACTATTTATTATTCAAGACATATTATGCGATAGTTACATCAGTATTTCATAATTATATAATAATTAGACATGGTAATAATGTTACTTAGAAGTGAAGTAAAATTTTTAACAGATAATAATTCGTGGTCAGGTTTCGTTGGCCAAACTCTAGCATAGTATTAAATGACCAGTACATATTCTAACAAATTATTGCATGCTTGTAAGCATTTTAATATAAGAAATGTTAAAAAAATATATAAGAAAATTATACTAATTTGAGTTTTTTTTTTTTGGATTTGTTATTCATAATTTATAGTGACCCTACATTGCTTCTTGTTGACAATAAAGCTAAACGTTGAACGCCGCTTTGTACAATGTATCGCCACCACGATCCGGCTGAACGAAAGGTAGCATTTCAAAACAGCGACGTTTTTCAATCGGGCGCGCCTATTTGTAATACGGCGTGTTATACAATATGGCTGCGAAATATAAATTATATTCTGATATTCCAACGGGATCGAGACTTATGCGGGCAAAACCGCGGGGTGCAGCTAGTATGGCTATAAACTAAAGTCTTAAAACACAGCAGGTATTCTTGCAAATTTATGTTAAGGAAAATGCATTTAAAAACATGGTGCCAAGAGTCCGGTTCACACATTAGTTATTTCAAACATGCTCACAAAGGGGCAGTGAACTCGTTTTTGAATTGCATTGTTTGGATTGAAGATCACGGTTTTGTGGACAAAGCAACGTGTTTTTGTCACTTAAGAAAAAAAAACAAATTAGCTACCTACCTAAATATCTTACGAAAACTTTTTTTTTTCAATTTTACCAATTACATTTGCACTTTTGAATTGCCAGTCAGAATTATGAAGCTAAACTGCGTTCGCAATTTATTTGCCAAGTTTGTAAACAAACACGAGTTTAAGGAAAGACAACTGTAATGCCTACATAAAAGGTTCAGTTTTCGCTAAAACTTCATATTTTTATTACTTTTTCAGTAGTACTAGTCACTCAAAAATCAACTTAATTTACACAAGTATAAAGTTGATGTTTGTTTTAGTGACAATAACATCAATTGGAAACAAGGATTTAGTATTAACCGGTTTTTATTACTCTAAACCGGTAATCCGACAAATGCACAAATGACAAATGACTATAACTGACAAATGCTTGCACTGACTGGACAGGTCCACTCAAATCTGTGTGGTTCTTTCCTCAAAAGACCATTTCAGACTCTAATCTACATGGTCCTCATATGGCCTGACCAAGATTATGTCTGGACTTTAAAGGAGACGGTGACCTCTGAGTTTGTTTCGGCCTTTCTTCTCAGAGTAGTCAGATAGGAAACGCCGACCTCATCTAGCTTATTTTTACAGCTTTTTAATATGACGTGTAAAAGTGATTCCAATATCCTATTTACAGAATAAACAATTTCATTTCATTTCCAAATACCGGTTTAAAAAATCCGGTATCTGCGAACGAAACCGAATGTAAAGGTTTTTGCGTCAAGTACATAATACCGGGTCGAAAATTTAACCACTATGCGAGCCTTGCATGTGAGAACAATGTAGAAAAACGTGCACGTTAAAAAGACCGTAGCAAAAAAAAAAAAAAATGTAATAAGCCATGGCAGCTAAGAGATGACCAGTCCCAACTGACGGCGCCCGTTCACGTACATGACGCATGGATCAGCACCATTCAGCTCAACCATTTTGAAGGAAACTTAGGCTGCCATCAGACGGGCTGCATTCTTGCAGTTTGAATAGTCGTACAATACTAGTAATGTACTGGTAACTGCATTCAATTTGCAGTTAGAGTGCAGTTGAAATGCAGTCCGTCTGATGGCAGGCAGCCTTAATGATCTAACACACACGCCAAGGAGACATTTAAGTGAGCAACATAGTTGGGAAAAGGGTAGGCAGATGATGTAGGTAGGAAAACCATAGGTAAACAAAATTAAATAAAATTGATTGATAGTTATTAGATCATGCGGCCTGGGGGTTTTTACCATAGACTAGTTTCTACATCGCATGAGTTTAGATAATATACTTAATTATTTAAATGCATTAACATAAAATACACATAATCCTAATCGTTTTTGTGAGATATTTCCTGTTTTTATTATGTTGTTTTTTTTTGTAGTTATTTCTATTTTTTTAATTCCTTCGGTATACATAACAAAAAACGGTAGGTACTAGTGATTTTAATACTTATTATAATTTAATTTTAAAGTATTTTTAGGGTTCCGTACGTCCGTGTGTCTGTCTCTCCGTGTGTCACAGGCAATTTGCTCTGAATCTACCTATTTTTAATTTTTAATTCTTTTTACCTATTGTAATTGTATTCTCGGTGCATCGTCTTCACATGTAATTATATAATTGATGTATACCAAATATTGTAAAACATTTTTTAAAGGAGTAACGGTTGAGTTTCTTGCCCATTCTTCTCCATACGAAAACTACCTTTTGGAAGGGGCGACTAGAATCAGTTCTATTTCTATGTATTTGACGTTCAAAAGTGCCTTTAATGTGCCTACTTGAAATAAATTATTTGACTTTGACTTTGACCTAATGGATACTTTATCACACACACATCACACTATAATATGTTTAAAACTAGGGTTTTGGGTCGAAGCAATAGTTAAATAAGTTTTCACAGCTGCGGAGCTCAGTTGACGGACGTCAGACCAAAATATGTTAAAACAAGATGCGCGTTGTCTATTTTTAGGAAGCTTCTAGATTATTCTAGAAGATTTGGCCTGATTGGCCAAACGGATTGTGGTGGGAGCGGTTCGTAATAAGTTCCTGTTACAATACTTTTTATCCCGATATTCCCACGGGGTTGTGACTTATGCGGGTGAAACCGCGGGGCGCAGCTAGTAACTTATAAAGTAAAACCTAGTCATGCACTTGCGTTGCTCGAGATCTCTATCCGAGTGTGATGTAATGTAAGTAGATTATACATAATTGTTATAGGTAGATCTAGAGAGGAAAATACTTAGTTTCCTCTTCGTTTGCACTGTGGTTTTTCTATCACTTATCCGTGGATGAGTGATTTCTTTGCACAAAGAGGCTTCTCAATGCTTCGGTGACCGTAACGATTAGTTCCAGTTCGTCCATCTATATACATTACCTGTGATAGTCGTTATAGTTAGTCAGAAGCACAGTATAAATTAATAGCAGTATTATGTCTCGGCACTGACCTTGAAATAATTACCTAAGGCCGCTCAGTAGATAGACCTCCGTGCGTAACTGCTGCGCACTCGAAACTGTTGCGTACTGATACCTATAAGTATACTGAGATTTCAAAGCGCGTCCCTTCGGCCATTTTCTATGAAAATATTATACTGTTACTTATTTATACTGTGGTACTTGTGGTTATTATGTACACACGGCTACACATCAAGCTGTTTATTTCCAGTATAAGCTGACCTCGCACTGTACAGAAATCCTATACAATGCGAGATCAACATAAACTGGAAATGTATAGCTTGATGTGTAGCCGTGTGTACTTGTCGCAAAACCTTTACATTCGGTTTCGTTCGAATAAACCGTTTTTTAACCGGCTAATGACCAAGTCTAGGTTTTTTCGGATTAAACAGTTGAAACTTGAACGCAATAAAAACCGGTTTATACGGACGCACAATAAACAAACGCCGCGCGCTGTTCAGTTTTTACTCATACATATAATATACCACATCAACTTTTTGATTTGTGAATCATTCAATTCAAAAGTTCAACTTCAAGAGGAAGTACCTATTAGAAAAAAAGTATTTAGTTTTGAAAATGCGATGTCATAAAAAAATGCATCATCATTCATCACGTCTGAAACGTCATGCATGAAATGAAAAAGGCAATAATAACATTATTCTTCTTCTATTAAACGAAGTTAAAGAAGTGTCATTCGAAATAAGTCGTATGATGGTGTCAGTCCCGGGGGCCAAGTCTACTACCTAATTTATAAACGTGTCAGTGGTCTCACAATGATCAGTTTTTGACAGCTATGCCATACAAAATCTGTCAAAAATTCATCATTGTGAGACCACTGACACGTTTGTAAATTAGTAGACTTGGCCCACTGTGTGCCTTGTTCTGGAACTATCACTGTGAACTTTGTTGTGCTAATAGTGTGTACACGGCTACACATCAAGCTATACAGTTCCAGTTCCTGCTGATCTCGCATTGTATAGGATTTCCGTACAACGCGAGGCCAGCTTATACTGGAAATTGTATAGCTTGATGTGTAGCCGTGTGTACCTTTGATTATGTATATGTCTTAAAAGAGAGATGCGCAGGTCGCGCTGCAAAAGAACTAAATCAAACAAGCCAACTTGTTTATGCTGGTGTGCGTGACAGCTACGTCTTACACTCGCGCATCGTCATTGGTTATTGTGCTGTCATTGTGCTTTTCTCCAGGGGGCCAAGTCTACTAATTAACAAACGTGTCAGTGGTCTCACAATGATCAGTTTTTGACAGCTATGCCATACAAAATCTGTCAAAAACTCATCATTGTGAGACCACTGACACGTTTGTAAATTAGTAGACTTGGCCCCCTTTGCAGGCGCGGTCGCAGCCCAAGATTTTGGAGGGGGTCACCATGTTTTTGTATAATTATGCCCATCGGGGCACTGTGGTTCAAGTACCACCTACAGTTTCTAGTTAGTAAAGCACGTAAATCATTCAGTCTCTCGACAGCTTGAATGGTTTTGGTCAAGACCCCCAGGACCTCCCCCTCGGACCGCGCCTGCTCCGGTGTGCGTGCATTTAGCGGCCAACTGATGGACGCTATTTTTTTGCGACGAGTTCATACAGCTTTGACTGTCTGTCTAGACATATATCTTTGGATGTTACATAGATTTTTTGGGACAAAATGTATAGGTACTTTATTTTCCTAAAATAAATATTGTAAGTATTCTATCTTCTATGTTTTGTGTAGAGGTACGGTGGATACAATGATACAATGAATGGTCTGGCAATTTGAGAACTTTATGCGACCTACCCAAATGTCCTTTCTTTGTTATTGTTCGTCGAGTCGTTCAGCTCCTTAAGTTCTGAGTTGAGCTCCATTCTTACTGACAACTGCTGGACAGGTCCACTCAAATCTGTGTGGTTCTTTCCTCAAAAGACCATTTCAGACTCTAATCTACATGGTCCTCATATGGCCTGACCAAGATTATATCTGGACTGTAAAAGGAGACGGTGACCTCTGAGTTTGTTTCGGCCTTTCTTCTCAGAGTAGTCAGATAGGAAACGCCGACCTCATCTAGCTTATTTTTACAACTTTTTAATATGACGTGTAAAAGTGATTCCAATATCCTATTTACAGAATAAACAATTTCATTTCATTTCATACGGAACAAAGGCTGTTGACAATAAAATGGTTCCTTGTCCGTGTATCCATCATTTTGGGGCTGACTGTACTACGTTGGCCGCTATAACAACAAATAATAAAAATACACAATTCGTGTTTTTTTTTTTAAACCGGTCAACGTCTTATCGGACCACGCACAATGAAAGGTTCCGTAGTTGGGATGAATTTATCCCAAGAACAAACTTAGCATTGTAGTTGAAAAACATGTTCCCCCATATATTCCAACTGCATATGTAAGTTTGTATAAGTTTATATGTGCACAATATTGAGTGAGTGAGTTATTACTGTGTGTGTGCGTTTTTGTTTGTCCTGTTATCAATTCTAGAACCGAAACTTTTGGCCCAGTATTTTCGGACATAATGCTGATGCTGTGCAATGGTCAATTTTCATACATTTTCTTTAATAACTTTTAAACTGTTTATTTTAAAATTATAAAAAAAAACAATAAAATCTTCATAACAAGCCCTTTCATTTGATAAGTAATACGGCACAGCTTGCAATTTTTTTTTTCTTATATATTTTACAGTAGTTAGTCTGAAGCCTGAAAATCTGACAACCAGTCTTACCAAGCGATATCGTGTGATCCAATTACTGGGTTGTGGAGGTCAGAAAGGCAGTCGCTCCATGTAAAATACCTACTCGTATTCAGCTGCATTCGGTTAGACTGGAAACCGACCCCAACATAGTTGTGAAAAGGCAGGCAGATGTTGAGGGCAAATCATTCGTTCGTTCTCGTTCTAACTCTAGGTATGATTCATAACCACCGGACATGCCAGCTTCGGGAGGTACCTGTGTAGGATTAGGCGGGAGGAAACGCCCGGGTGTCACCACTGTGCGGATCGTCCGGAGGACACGGTGGAGCATACGGTGGAGGTGTGCCCTGCTTGGGCGGAGCACCGCCGTGTCCTCGTGGAGGTGATTGGCGGCACTGACCTCTCGCGTCCGGCCCTGGTCCGGTCCTGGAGGCGGTCACCTCCTTCTGCGAAGCAGTGATGCTCGCGAAGGAGGAGGCGGAACGCGTGAGGGAGAGGCAAAGCCTGCGCCCTCACGCCCCTAACCGCCGCCGCTGGAGACACCCTGGGCGTCGGGAATCCCAGGCGGATTCCCGGCCACCATAGGCGCGGCCTTGCGGACGGCGAGCAATGGGTAGCTCGCCGTCCGATAAGGACCAGGCCCGGGTTGATGGAGCGTCGTGTACCACGCTCGCCTCAAAGAGATGTCAGCACACCTGACGGGGTCCGTTAGGACCGATGCCTGCCAGGGTTGCGGAATAGTCCGAAAGGAATACCGGGACCCTGGCAACAGGCAACTGAAGGAAAACGGGTGGGTTTTAGTCAGTAAGAGTCACGCCCTTCCGCTAAGCCTAGAGCGGGAGAAGTCATTTGATGATTTCCCACCCAAAAAAAAAAAAAAAAAGGTATGATTCATAACAACCCTGTCCGATCCGTGAGGGGATCGGACAGGGTTTTTCTTACACGCTGTATTTCAACGCCCACTAGAAGGCACAACCTTTATCGTTATCAGTGTGAAGAGTGTGAAGACCACATTTTCGACTTTCTTTATCTAGGAGTTCAGTTCAGCATCAAACATTATAAACTTCCACATAACGGGTGTACGAAGCCCAAAGTCACTTGTTATTCCCGTCATTGTGATCATTTTTTATTCTGGACCATGCCTGGGAACCTCCTGGTTACGGAAATAATGAAGGACAAAGTTCCAACTTATTAATTTTTTTTTTAAAGAAAGCTGGTTATATCTTAATTTTAATACCCCCACGAACCCTGAACCGTTGCATGCACCCATAAACACAATGTTTTGCGTGCGTTACGTTGCACACTACCGTAAACAGCGATTTTTTACACCAAAAATAAAAGTCGTTTCCCAGCAATTATTTTTGTGCAATGATACTTAATTTGATGTACAGAATGCGTAGTCGACGGCTATGTGATGGGTCTTTTTACACCCTGTATACAATAATAGTAGGATAACCTAAAGGTTTTTTTTAAATAATATTCTTGCTTCCGCCCACGGCTTCCCCCGCGCGGGATGTCGATAAAAAGCAGCCTATGTCCTTCCTCAGGGTGCCATCTATATACAAATTTTGTCGAAATCTGTTCAGTGGTTTAGGCGTGAAAAGGTAACATACAGAAAGACAGACAGGGTTACTGTCGAATTTATAATATTAGTATGGATAAAATAATAATTGAATACATTTAAATATATTAAATATTAAATGGTCATTTACATATTTTTTGCCATAAACAGAATAAGTATATCAATTTTATTATGATTTCAAAAAAACAGTGCGTTAAGGAAAAGCTTACCTATTTTCCTCATCGCATATCAAATGCATATGTGGATAAACCTGATGGCCTTCGCGCGGTCAAACAATCTCAGAATAAAATTATCATATTAATATAAGGAAAATGTGGACTCCTCAAACGTATATAAACACTCGTAGCTTCCCATCAACTCACAGAGTAGCCTTATCTACTGCAGCAAACAGTTCTTCTTGTTATAACAAGTCAGCAAAAAACAAAATCAAAATGAAATTCAATCTGTTCTTCCTGTTCGCCATCTTCATGGTCGCGGCCATGTTCATACCGAGCCAAGTCGCTGCCTGCATTAAGAACCGCGATGGGTGCCAACCTGATGGCAGCCAAGGAAACTGCTGCTCCGGATTCTGCCACAAGGAACCTGGCTGGGTCGCTGGATATTGCAAGTGATCTATAAAATCTTCATCAGTCTTCAGCCCCTTGCCCAAATGACTTGGGGTCGGCCTAGCATCTACATAACTGTGTCATATTTTATAATGTTTTGTGAAAAGTTTACTAATATGTACTTTTAAATTAATATAATTCATTTTTAAATTATCTTAAAATGTTATTTTTTTTATATTGTATTTCTCCCTCGCCTCTTATTACATGGGGACATAGCCAGCGAAATGTGGATTTACTATAGTGTACACCTCTGCTCAACCCTTCAGGGAAACACACTGTAATGTTATGTTATGTGTATTTCTGCACTCTGCATTCACACACACACACACACACACAAATTACACACATCAATCTGCCTAGCTTTTTCCCAATTATATTGGTGTCGGCTTCCAGTCTAACCGGATCCAGCTGAATACCAGTATTTTACATGGAGCGACTGTGACTGAGTAATACAATACCCCTTTATGTCTGGACATATGTCTGGACTTTATATTATTTTATTGTTACAATATATTGACAATATTCTGATCTAAAAGAGTGTCCGTGGAGTTTCTTGCCCGTTCTTCTCCATAGGAACCTACTACGCTTTGGAATGGGCAACTAGCTTCATCTTTCTGACTGACCGACCCCTTGACAATACAAAAGTGCCTGTAATTGGTTTATTTGAAATAAATGCTTTGAGTTTGAGTTTGAGTTTAAAAGAGACTGTGACCTCTGAGTTTGTTTCGGATTTTCTTCTCAGAGTAGTCAGATAGGAAACGCCGACCTCATCTAGCTTATTTTTACAACTTTTTAATATGTCGTGTAAAAGTGACTCCAATATCCTATTTACAGAACAAACAATTTCATTTCATTTCATTTCCCTTGGTAAGACTGGTTGTCAGACTTTCGGGCTTCTGACGGCCCGTAACGACTGTCAAAGATCCACAAATGACAACCAGGACCAACAGCTTAACGTGCTTTCCGAGACACGGAGGAGTCTTGGTACGTAAAGATGGTCACGCATCCATGGACCAACCCCAGCAAGCGTAGCTTAACCTGTTGGATCGACCAGTGCGGCTGTTATTACTTAGCCAAGAGCTCCTCCACACACATAAAAATACAAATAATGAAAAAAAAAAAAATGCGCAAATAAATAAATAAAAATAGGTATATGGAATAAAAGAAATGTTAAAAGATTTAAAACATTTTATTGAGAGCAGTAATTAAATTAAAGAAACATGGTGAAACTGTAAGGGTTCCTTGTTGACTACGGAACCCTAAAAAGGGAAAGCCACTTTACCATTCAAAAGGAGTCCGGCAGGGTGATCCCATCCATCTCACAACTAGAATTTTGGGACAACTAGATCTAAAGGTTAGTATACAAAAACTTAGAAACTATTGTTAGTACTTAGATACAATTACACAAGGTAACACTCATCTATCCAATTCTATACACAAATGCCACCTGTGCCGAGACACCCTTCCCCGTCAAGGCAACCAATATGGAGATACCTCCCTAAGGATCACGAGACGAACGAAACGAACTATGCTGCGCAGGGTGCAGGGATCCATGCAGGGTCCATAATTGTTCCATTACTTTTAAGCCTACAAACTGTTTTAAGAACATTATGGAATGCAATAAAGAATTGAGAATTGAAATGCAAACACTAATACCATCCACCGGCCACCGATCCGATACGCATGCTGCTGAGTTACACTATGAGATCATTTACATAAAAGCTAAATAGCTTTGGACATGTTATCCCCCCCTGCCTTACGCCGCACTCCAGACTGTAAGAATCGGAAAGAGTGCTTAACCATTTGACACAGTTCGTCTGGTTATTGTACCAATAATTAAAGATGTTCAACATCCACACCGGTATACCACTATCCCCTGGCTTCCTCCAAAGCACGTCGTGAGACACGAGGTCAAAGGCCTTAGAGAAATCCAGAAAACAGGCATACACCGGTGTCTTGCGATCGGTATTGTACTGGACAGTGTTCTTGAGACTTAAGATTGCGCTCTATGTTTTGGGGCTCTCCAAGCTCTATGTTTTTGGGCTCTCAAAGCTCTACGTTTTTGGGCTCTCAAAGCTCGTATGTTTTTGAGTTCTCAAAGCTCTATATTTTTGGGCTCTCAAAGCTCCATATTTTTGGGCTCTTAAAGCTCGTATGTTTTTGGGTTCTCAAAGCTCTATGTTTTTGGGCTCTCAAAGCTCTTATGTTTTTGGGCTCCCGAAACTCTATGTTTATGAAATTGTTTTCCGCACTTAGTCCTTCAGTCAACCAATCCGCCCACCGCCTCCTCAGATCATAGGGCTCCTAGTCTGTTCAAAACATCTGCAAAGATCTGGGTGACCGGAGAACTTCTGTTTCAATTTGGGTGACGCCAATAAATATAAGAATTTCTATGGTGACGCCTGTGCATTCAAAGCAAGTAGGGGAACCGTTTAAAAAAAATATCAAGTCTCTGTTGTCGTCCGTCTGTCTGTACGCGTATCGCGGCTGTATCTCATGAACCGTAATAGGTTGACAGTGGTTTTTTTTACAGATTATGTATTTCTATAATTCTACATATTGCTGCTATAACAAATTAAATAAAAGGGGGTTGACAAAAGAAAATAAGTAAAAAGCGGGGCAGACTTTGGGAACTTGGGAACCGATAGAAGTGAAAACTAAACAACAATGCGTAACCTCAACGTAATTCAAACGGTAGTCGGTAGATGGCGCTAAAACATTTCTTCAAGCGTGACGATGACGATGACGCGAGTTCCATGATTTTTGTTCACCCAAAAAGTGCTCAACTTGGATAAAGAAGTTTTCACTTCAAAATTGAAGACTCAAGAAAGAAAGAAAGATGATACAAGAAGCGTGATTTTTAAATATGCCGTACGGTGGTACGGAAACCTTTCGTGTGACTCGAACTTGGCCGGTTTTCTTCACCGATGTGAGTAATAAATGATCCAAGATAAACTCAGAAAGTACATACTGCAGTATTACCCTGCATAAAATCTTCGAGCCTAAAACTTTTTTACTTCGCTGGCCATCGATGTTGTCGTTTTTAATCGTAAGATAATTTCAATTTTTTGAATTTGAATCTGACGTGAAGAAAGATGAAGAATTTTTGATTAGCACCCGTCAGTCGCGGTTTTTTCTCATGAACACAAGAGCTCTAATTCTTCAAATAATTCCAGGCTCTATGCTGAAAGATTTACAGTATAAATAATTATAGTTGTGTCCACGTTTCCTTGTTTTACGGTACGTATAATCGGATTTTATCTGTGCTACTATACTCGCTCTTTCTCCAAGGTATGTCGGTATCCTTTTCGCTAGTCTAAAACCTTCTTATTTGTCATAGGTTAAAAACCAGTGAAAAGGCCTATTTTGGCCTTTATCGGTGGGGTATTGGGAACCCACCTCGTTTCCCCGTTTCGCCATAATCCTGGATCAGGCGCCCCGGCGGCGCAGTTGACTGAGCGCCGTGCTACATACAAGGAATACCGCCTCTTGACGTACCGTGCGGTCCAGGAACTAACCACCTCGTGACTTATTAACTATTTATTTATCCACTGCGAAGCATCGTTTTCTCGGATTCTTCCACGTTGCATTGCAAACTGCAGCTGTTGTAAACCATTCAAGTTTTCCGTTCAACTTTAAATACATTCAAGTTTGTTTTTTTACGCGTAAATAATCTCGTATGCAAATTAGACTAAGCTGGCATTAGGTCAACCTTCGGTTGCGGTTCCTTATTCGATGCGTTGCGTTTGCGCTACTAAGTTATGGTTTTTATAAGCTTTTGCAATCGCTGATACACACCGAACTCCCACGCGTAACTAAATTTACCTAAGATTTCTATTCCGAAAGTTTTCCTTAACCTAATTATATTTTATATTCACTTTTTTATATTTTTTGTAAAAGGTATCTTTCTATTTATATTACAAAAATTATACGTGTTCAACGAAGTGTGTTTATTTATTTCGTTACAAATGGCGCCCGAATTAAAAGTAAGTAAATTATGATATTCCTATGCATACTTAAATATTTTTTTTGTCAGTTTGTGTGTGGTGCTCTTTCAGGGCAATTTTAATCTCTATTTATTTTTCAGAGAAATCATTAGTTTCTTTTCTCACCACGGATACCTGCTTTTGCTGAACGACTTATGAATATTTGAACGGCAAGCCGGTCAAATGAAGTTTATGTATATTCTTAATGTAATGTTTGTGCAATGTTATTTAAAATAATTATTTTGTAACCATATTGAATGACCAATCTTTCATTTCGTCCCATCAAATATATATCAATCCTGAATTTTATTTATCTCTTGTAGTAGTTGTATTTAGTTCCCTGTAGTGTGCGTCTGTGGTGTGAACGTGATAGGCTTCGTGTTCAAGGTAAGCGTTTGTGTGTCTGATTTTTCTGCTAGATGTCTAGCTTGTTTTTTCCTTAGTCCAGCTATCTTCGTTCCGTTTTTTTTTTTTTGTGTGATTTCCGTGATCCAGCATGGCCGACGAGGATTCGTTCATTGGTGAAACCGCCCATGGAGAGAGCCTTATCATTTCTAGGCCCCCCCCAATCCCACCTAGGAGACCTAGGACTGCTGAGTCATCAGGCTTACCATCCCCGATCAAATCCGACGAATGTCCATCTTATCCCCGTAAACAAATATCTCTCACGAAGTGGAAAATTGACTTTTCTGGGAACACCTGCGTCCGTGAATTCTTTCTCTCGATAGATGAATGTAAGGAAGCGGATGATATATCTGATCATTATCTGTTGAAGCGCTTCCATGAAGTTTTGTCAGGAGCTGCACTGAAATATTTTAGGTCCATTCGCCACCCACTCCTGTCATATACAAAACTTAAGGAGTCTTTCGTCAAGACATTCGGAGTCATAGATTTTGAGTTCAAAACTGAACAACAGGTTCGAAACATGAGACAGAAATCAGACCAATCGGTCAGGGATTTCGTCATCCAGGTCTCATATCTTAACGATCGCTTAGCCAGTCCCATCCATGATTCTAATTTACTTGATATTATTATGCACAATATGCACCCTAGGTTTTTCCCTTGCTTGTCAATCCACAAATTCCATGATTTAGAGTCGCTTGTTGATATGGCGTCACATTTTGAGAGCTTCTTGCCAGGAGCGTCGAAGTCGGTGTCCAACGTCTCTTCTGAGATACAGTTGTGTCCTAAATGTAGAAAGGACGGACATTCGTATCGTAACTGTCCAGATTTCCCTGGTAGGCTCTGTTTTAGATGTCGCACTCCTGGTGTAATTACCCGGGATTGTCCAAACTGTAATCCAAAAAACGTGTAGACCACCGGCGACACGTCTCATCCCGTACAGTGTCACCGGTGATAGCCAACGATTCATCAGACAACCGACCATTCGTTGAAATATTACTATGTAATCGCCCCATTAGGGCTTTGTTGGACTCAGGCGCACAGATGTCTCTTATTAGTGATATCCTCATTCAGGAACTAGGTATATCTCGGATTTCCAATGTTTCGTGTCCGCGGGTTATTTCCGCCAACAATTCGCCCATCGATATTTTAGGGAGTGTTTGTCTCCCGGTCCAATTTAACCGTACAACTTTCACGCATGAATTTTTAGTTGCACGTTCTACTACGTCTTCAATTATCTTAGGTATAGAATTCTGGAATAAATTCGGTTTAACTTCAGTTTTTAGTAAGGCTTTTAATAAAAATATTAAAGGCAATATGTACCTTCCCGCTTTTAACCATTCTCTGCCTCTGGTTTCTTGTGTAAATAAAGCTCGATATGTACATCCCCGCAATGTCCTATTACCCGACCAAGAGCGAAGTCTACAACGCGTCATTGACGAATTTGAGGCTATTTCGTCTGATAAGGTTGGGCTCGGTAAAACTACTTGGCTTTCCCACAAAATTAATACGACAGGAATGCCAATTAGACAAAGATTTTACCCTCTTTCACCGGTCAAATTAAAAATTCTTAACGACGAAATTGATAAGATGTTAGAATTAGGTGTTATCCGTCCCTCTCGTTCTCCTTGGGCCAGTCCTGTTGTAATGGTTACAAAAAAAGACGGGTCTGTTCGCTTTTGTGTCGACAGCCGTAAATTAAATAGTGTAACCATCAGGGATTCGTATCCTCTACCTCGTATTCAAGATATCCTTGACAATCTTCGTGGTGCGAGATATATAAGTTCTCTCGATTTCAGGAGTGCCTTCTGGCAGATTCCTCTCGCGGATAACGAGAGCTGTGAGAAAACCGCTTTCATAATTCCCCAACGCGGTTTATTCGAGTTCGTCAGAATGCCATTTGGGCTCACAAACGCTGCTTCAGAAATGCAACGCCTAACTGATATTATCGTTAACTTCGAATACACTTCTACCAGCGATGACTGTGTTTTCGGATACGTCGACGATTTGATCTTGATATCTAAGGATTTCAACAGTCATCTTGCACTCCTTAGGAAGGTGCTAAACCGCCTCAAAGAAGCCGGTTTATCTATAAATTTAAAAAAATGTGAATTCTGTAAGAGTGAGCTAAAATACTTGGGATACATCGTCAACGAAAAAGGGCTCCAGACTGATCCCAGTAAACTGGAAGCTATTCGCGATTATCCCACTCCTACTACCGCTAAATCTTTGCGCGGCTTTATAGGAATGTGCTCTTACTATAGGCGTTTTGTAGATGGTTTCTCGTCCATAATTGCTCCTCTTACAACTCTTATTGGAAAGAGGAAGGGTCGCGATCCTATAAGTTGGGACGAGGCTGCCGAACAGGCATTTTTTAAGCTGAAAGAAGCATTAGTCAACACTCCAGTGATGGCTTGCCCTGATTTTGCCAAGCCATTCATATTGCAGTGCGATGCTTCGGCTGTCGGTCTCGGTTCGGTCCTATCTCAAAACGTCGACGGTGTAGAACATCCCATTGCGTATTACTCCCGCCTATTTTCCAGAGCGGAGCGCAATTATAGCACCACTGAACGCGAACTCCTATCTGTTCTGGATTCCATAAAGCACTTCCGCTGCTATTTAGATGGAATGAAATTTTCGGTTATAACCGACCACATGGCTCTGAAATGGCTGCTCACTTTAAACAACCCATCGGGGCGTTTAGCTCGATGGGCCACCGTCATTTCACAATATACCTTCGATATCATCCACCGCAAGGGAACACAACATGTTGTTCCGGATGCTCTATCCAGGATCTATACTAGCCCTATTACGTTCGACCAAGGTCCTGAACATACTACCGATAGGTGGTACAAAAGGATATATGTAGGCGCACGCGACACGCCACAAATGTTTCCTGCTTACGCCATTCAGGACGGGGTGCTCTTGAGACGGATGCCCATCTCCAGCCCTTTATTATCTGATCCCTGGCGCGTCGTATTGCCGGCTGAGAAAGTTCCCAACGCCATTTGGGAAGTGCACAACAATTTCCCTTCCATACATCCCGGCGTTACCAAGTCTTACCTTAAGATCAAGGAACTATACTATTGGCCGAATATGTTTCGCGACGTCACCGAAACACTGAGACAATGCGACGTTTGCAAAGCCTACAAAATCGCCAATACCCAACCGCGTGGACAGATGAGATATCCAAAGGAAGTTTCTTTACCCCTGCAGCTTATTTCCATAGACGTAATTGGTCCGTTGCCTATCGCCTACTATGGCTATCGATATATTCTATCAATGGTCGATGTGTTTTCAAAATATGTCTGGTTGATTCCTCTAAAAAAGGTAGACGCAAGTTCCCTAATTAAAGCCCTGGAATCCGAGATATTTTTTAACTTCGGAGTGCCACGGGCGATTCTTTGCGACAACGCTACCGTTTTTCGTAGCAACCGTTTTTTAAATTTTCTTAGGTCCTTTCACATCGACTCACCAATGTATACACCCTACTATACGCCACAGGCCAATACCGTAGAACGTTATAACCAAAGCGTCGTCACGTGTCTGAGCATATTGGTTGGTGAAAACCAGAGAAATTGGGCGAAATTATTACCCAAAGTCAAATTATATCTCAACTCCTCTATTAACTTGGCTACTGATTTTACGCCTAACTTCCTCATGTTCGGTAGGGAAGTCCTTATAGATCCCGCTCGTGCGCATAGTCAGACTCGAAGCAACAATTTAGCCGAGAGTCGGTCTCAGCACGCGTCTAATCTATCTTCCCTCGCCGAGGTTTATGCTAAGGTCGCCGATAATCTATCCATAGCTTTCCTCCGAAATTCCCGATCTTATAACACCAACCGTTCGGCTATCACCCTCAACCTCGGTGACATTGTATGGAGACGAAATTTCTCTAGGTCTTCAGGGTCAGACTATTTCTCTGGAAAATTAGCGCCCCGTTTTATTAAGAGCCGTGTAACCAGAGTCATCTCTAGAACCACGTATGTTCTCAAGGACTGTGATTCCGTCCATTCAGGACAGTACCACATAAAAGATATCCTGAAATGATTGCCTTTGCTCTTTATTCATCAACTGAAATACACTAGTCGGTCTATATTTTTTGTTGCATAAATTTCCAGAATTATTTCAGAACTTTTTAGGTAGGGACTCATTTTAATCGGCCATGCCATGCGACCTTCATTTCATATAACTTGACATTTTTTCTTACATTATGTCATGTCATTCTAGTTGCCGTTGTCAATTTATAAAATTACTACAAATAATTAATGTTTATTCTGAAAATGGTAAGCAGATCCCTTTAAAATGTAATAACTAGCTTAGAACATTCTCGACACGCTATTTTTTTGCAAGGAAGCTTGCAGGGTACCTTGTAAACATTTCGCTTTTATTCTCTATCACTAGAGCTTGGATGGTGCTTAGATAGTGTTTTATCGCCAGCAGTCGTTTATTTCCTCTCTACCCGACCGCGGTGAAGACGAGTTCTGTTCCTCTATTCCATAACATACTTAATTATAATTTATCCGACTGTTACGATCAAGAGGGTTGTGTTTTTACCCGACTGCTACGATCAAGAGGGTTGTGTTTGACCTCTGGGCATGTCCCGGAGGCAAAACGCACCTTCTAATCCTACTCATCACACTAGTCAGACTCTAAGCCCTGACTTAGTTGAAACCGGACTATGATGTAGACTTAGGGTCATTAAATATAAGGTTGAAGTCCCTTATTTGTTAGACTGAGGTTTTGTTTTGGGACTCAGGCTCCTCTTTATAGCTTGATGTTCTTCCTTTTGGACTAAGGTTCTTATTTATAACCTAATGTCAACCCCTTTTGACCTCGATATATATATTACTTATATTTCTTTCAACTAGTGTTGTCCTTTTGTTTATTTTGAATTCTTAATCCTTTTGTTCTATCCTTAGTTATTGTATACCTTTCCCGATAGGTCCTGCGTAGGTTTAGCAGGCACATCTGGAGGCCTTTTGCACTTCGATGGTCTGTTAAGATAGAATAGGTTAGTCATTAGTTTAGGCTAGGTTACCTATAGGTTATTTAGGTGTTAATAGTTTTATTTCTTTTCTAGTTCTCTCAAGTGAGCTGCTCCCTTCTCTCCTGATGCTGCTACCCCCCTCTACCTTCCTCTAGTGACGTTATCCTTACGTCATTCGTTTCTAGGGATGTTACTCCTTTAGTTATTTTTATCGCCATTATCGATATTATTATTTTTTTGTTGGAAAGGGGGTACTGCAGTATTACCCTGCATAAAATCTTCGAGCCTAAAACTTTTTTACTTCGCTGGCCATCGATGTTGTCGTTTTTAATCGTAAGATAATTTCAATTTTTTGAATTTGAATCTGACGTGAAGAAAGATGAAGAATTTTTGATTAGCACCCGTCAGTCGCGGTTTTTTCTCATGAACACAAGAGCTCTAATTCTTCAAATAATTCCAGGCTCTATGCTGAAAGATTTACAGTATAAATAATTATAGTTGTGTCCACGTTTCCTTGTTTTACGGTACGTATAATCGGATTTTATCTGTGCTACTATACTCGCTCTTTCTCCAAGGTATGTCGGTATCCTTTTCGCTAGTCTAAAACCTTCTTATTTGTCATAGGTTAAAAACCAGTGAAAAGGCCTATTTTGGCCTTTATCGGTGGGGTATTGGGAACCCACCTCGTTTCCCCGTTTCGCCATAATCCTGGATCAGGCGCCCCGGCGGCGCAGTTGACTGAGCGCCGTGCTACATACAAGGAATACCGCCTCTTGACGTACCGTGCGGTCCAGGAACTAACCACCTCGTGACTTATTAACTATTTATTTATCCACTGCGAAGCATCGTTTTCTCGGATTCTTCCACGTTGCATTGCAAACTGCAGCTGTTGTAAACCATTCAAGTTTTCCGTTCAACTTTAAATACATTCAAGTTTGTTTTTTTACGCGTAAATAATCTCGTATGCAAATTAGACTAAGCTGGCATTAGGTCAACCTTCGGTTGCGGTTCCTTATTCGATGCGTTGCGTTTGCGCTACTAAGTTATGGTTTTTATAAGCTTTTGCAATCGCTGATACACACCGAACTCCCACGCGTAACTAAATTTACCTAAGATTTCTATTCCGAAAGTTTTCCTTAACCTAATTATATTTTATATTCACTTTTTTATATTTTTTGTAAAAGGTATCTTTCTATTTATATTACAAAAATTATACGTGTTCAACGAAGTGTGTTTATTTATTTCGTTACAATACCTATTATGAATTGATAAAGTCATATTGGTACTTGCCCGCATTTGAATTTAAATAATGCTCTCAAGGAAAATAATGTTTTTAATTTTTTACCAATCTTATTAACACAAAACCGTGTTTATCCGTTGTTTAGCCTAAACACCTTTTAAACATGACATTTCTGTATGGAGTTTGACATAAAACTGACATTAGACACGCGTTGAACAAGTGTTTAAGTTTTTGTGATATGGCTCAGTTATAGATTTTTTTGCCTTTTCTTATGTGTGTGTGTGTGTGTGCTATATATTCAGAGTTCAGAGAGGAGATACAAAATAATAATAAAAACTTTTTACAAAAAAAAAACAACCGACTTCCAAAAAAAACACTAAAAAAGTGAAAAATAACTTTATTTTCGGAAGTCGGTGTCTTTGCTTTTCAATTTTCGTTTTTGGCCACCGACTTCCGAAAATAAAGTTATTTTTCACTTTTTTAGTGTTTTTTTTGGAAGTCGGTTGTTTTTTTTTTGTAAAAAGTTTTTATTTTTCACTTTTTAGTTGTGGTAACTACCCCACACAAATTCGTATACCGTTATCTGCTATGTGACTGAGTCAATTAACATGTCATCAACATACGCAAAGTGGGAAAAATACGTAATTATTGAAGCTAACTCAAAAACTACGCAAGCAAAACTAATAAAATTTATATGGGACCACCTCTGAAGCATGACCTACCAAACAAAAAAAAATCATCAAAATCGATTCATAATTGGCGGAGTAATCGGGTAACATACACACAAAAAAAAAAAAAAAAAAAACATACAGACGAATTGAGAACCTCCTCCTTTTTGAAGAAGTCGGTTGAAAATAACAAATAATTCGATTATTTCAGAAAGTGCAACGTGTCGCGGGTTCGATCCCCGCACGGAACAAATATTTGTATGATCTGCAAGTAGTTGTTCCGGGTCTGGGTGTTAGTGTATGTGAGTTTCTATGTTTGTAAACGCACCCACGATACAGGAAGAAATTCTTAGTGCGGGGCAACGTTTTTAAAAAGAAAAAAAAAAAAAAAAAAAAAGTATTTATGTTTTTAATATAATTATAGCTATTAGTAAACACACAAATCAAAAATGTATACTATCATTACAGCTAATTTATTTACAGTATCCAGCGACCCAACCTGGTTCCTTGTGACAGTAACCGGAGCAGCAGCTTCCTTGGCTGCCATCAGGTTGACATCCGTCGCGCTTGCCAATGCAGGCAGCAACTTGGTTCGGTACAAACATGGCCGCGACCACGAAGATGGCGAACAGGAAGAACAGATTGAATTTCATTTTGATTTTTGGTACTTTTCTGAATCGATTTATCAACAGGAACTGTTCGCTGTAGTAGTGGAGGCTACTCTATACGTTGATTGAACGTTGCGAGTGTTTATATACTTTGGGGAGCCGTTTTTCCTAATATTAATTATGATAATATTATTCTAAGATAACTTGTTTGACCGCGCGGAAGCCACCAAATTTATCCACATACTTTAGCTTGTGCCCGTGACTTCGTTTGCATGGAAAAGACACCACATTACCACGGTCAATATCCCTGCCTTTTCCCAACTATGTTGGCGTCGGCTTCCAGTCTAAGCGGATGCAGCTGAATACCAGTATTTTACATGGAGCGACTGCATATCCGACCTCCACAACCCAGTAACTGGGTAAAATACGATATTTTTTTTTAGCATGTATGGACGCTATAGGTACTAATTCGGGTTAAAGCCCTTTGTTAGTTAACATCCATACTAATATTATAAATTCGAAAGTAACTCTGTCTGCAGGCGTAGCATGGCGCTTTCTATCTCTACAAAGAATAGACATACCTTTTTCGATACAAAGTGACAGTTCGTTTCTTCATTTTTGACATCGCACCGTAAAAATCCTTCTACAATCTGTCATTTTTTCTTTCATTTCTAACGATCTTTGTCTAGGTCTTTTTGTAGGTAGACTATTTCGGAAGAAAGTTTTCTTTCCTTACTGTCAAAATCACACTGACAACCGATAAATCCTATGACAAAACAAAGAATTCTGAGTCGAATTATGTAAAAGAGTGAATTTCGTAAAAAGTGCAGTTGACTCTTTCTACTTTGCTGCCGTCTCGTACTGTCTACTGTCTACAGGAAACGTCATTTTTATCTACTCTTCCGTCGACAAAACGGTGCTCATGCTACGCCTGCTGTCTGTCTGTCTCTGTATGTTACCTTTTCACGCCTAAACCACTGAACGGATTTCGATAAAATTCGGCAAGGAGATAGATGGCATCCCGGGGAAGGACATAGGCTATGTTTTATCGACATACCACGCGGGCGAAGCCGCGGGCAGAAGCTAGTTGTATATAATGATATACCTAGTATAAGTAGATTACTGGTTTGTGTTTTTCCGACACCCAATTAGAACTACTTTGTACCAGTGAAATGATTAAATTGTTATATGCAAACTAACCAAAGACACTGGCTTTTTGTTATGATAAACTGATGATAGAATCTCATTCAAACAAACAGACAAACTTTTCAATCATTTATTTATTTATTACTAGCTGCCGCCAGCGGCTTCGCCCGCGTTTAAAATTTATAAATTATATGCCTATGTTACTCAGCGTGAATGTAGCTTTCTAATGGTGAAAGATTTTTTAAAATCGGCGCAGTCGTTTTTGAGTTCATTCATCACAAACATACACACAAAAATACAAATCTTTCCTCTTTATAATATTAGTGTAGATTTATTTATTTGCATAATGTACAATTATTAGTAGATATACGAGTAAATTGCTACGAACAAAAAAAGGCTCATTTTCCTTAAAGCTCTGTTTTTTAGGGTTCCGTATCCAAAGGGTAAAACAGGACCCTATATTACTAAGGCTCCGCTGTCTGTCTGTCTATCCGTCTGTCACCAGCCTGTATCTCATGAACCGAATAGCTAGACAGTTGAAATTTTCACAGATAATGTATATCTGTTGCCGCTATAACAAAAAAAACTAAAAACAGAATGGAATAAATATTTAAGGGGGGCTCCCATACAAAAAACGTGTTTTTTTTTTTGCCGTTTTGATAGATAATGGTACGGAATCCTTCGTGGAGAAGGAGGCTAACAGAAGAATTCAGCTGGGCTGGGCAGCTTTTGGGAAGCTCCGTCGAGTCTTCTCGTCGCGTATCCCGCAGAGCCTAAAGACTAAAGTCTTCAATCAGTGCGTCCTGCCTGTGATGACCTATGGAGCCGAAACGTGGACACTCACGGTACGGCTGGTCCATAAATTCAAGGTCGCTCAGCGAGCTATGGAACGTGCTATGCTTGGAGTATCTCTGAGAGATAGAATCCGGAATGAGGTAATCCGGCAGAGAACCAAAGTTGTCGACATAGCTCACAGAATAAGCAAGCTTAAGTGGCAATGGGCCGGCCATATTAGCCGTAGAACCGATGACCGCTGGGGTAGACGTGTTATTGAGTGGAGACCGCGAATCGGAAAACGTAAGGTAGGACGCCCTCAGGCAGGTGGAGCGACGATCTTCGCAGGGTGGCTGGTAGCAACTGGATGAGAGCTGCCGAGAATCGAGCTGAATGGCGTGCAATTGGAGAGGCCTATGTCCAGCAGTGGACTGCTATAGGCTGATGATGATGATGATGATGATCCTTCGTGCGCGAGTCCGACACGCACTTGGCCTTGGTTTTTAGTAAATCACAATAAAATTGATGTATTAGGTAGAATATGTTAAAAACAACAACATTATTAATTACATATTGGTGTAGGATCACTTCGTTGTCCATCCGCCTGTCCGTCTATCCGTCTGTCACATAGATATTTATATTTCTATGGTCCGGCTTCCAGTCTAACCGTATGCAGCTGAATACCAGTATTTTACATGGAGCGACTGCCTATCTGACCTCCACAACCCAGTAACTGGGTAATACGATACCCCTTGGTATGACTGGTTGTCAGACTTTCAAGCTTCTGACGACCCGTAACGAGTGTCAAAGATCCACGAATGACAACCGGGACCAACGGCTTAACGTGCTTTCCGAGGCACGGAGAAGTCTCGGTATGTAAAGATGGTCACCCATCCACGGGCCAACCCCGGCAAGCGTAGCTTAACATGATGGATCGACCCGTGCGGCTGTTATTACTTACTTAGCCACGAGCTCCCAACGAAGTGATCCTACACCACATAAATTTAAATAATGTGGTTTAACTACATCATCATTCTCCTGCCCTTATCCCAATTTATTTGTGGTCGGCGCAACATGTCTTTTTCTTCAATACTTCTCTATTAGTCGACATCTCGGTAGTCACCAGGGGGTGACTGACCAGGGGATGGACTGTGTGAAAGATGATATGGCTAGAAAGGGTTCTAGCCATATCATCTTTCACACAGTCCATCCATCGCATCGTTTCTTTGGTCTTCCTCTACTCTTATAGCCAAACCGACCGACTTCCAAAAAAAACACTAAAAAAGTGAAAAATAACTTTAATTTCGGAAGTCGGTGTCTTTGCTTTTCAATTTTCGTTTTTTGCCACCGACTTCCGAAATTAAAGATATTTTTCACTTTTTTAGTGTTTTTTTTGGAAGTCGGTTGTTTTTTTTTTGTAAAAAGTTTTTATTTTTCACTTTTTAGTTGTGGTACCTACCCCACACAAATTCGAATATCACTACCTGCTATGTAAATAACAGTGACGGAGTCAAATAATAATATCATCTACATAGACTAAGTGGGAAAAAAATACGTAATATTGAAGCTAACTCAAAAACTACGCCAGCAAAATTGTTATGGGACAACCTCGGGAGTACACCCTTTCGAACTAAAAAAGATTTTTTTTAAATCAGTTCACAATTGGCGAAAACATCGATGAACATACACAAAAAAAAAAAAACCTTCAGACGAACATAGAACATCCTCCTTTTTGAAGAAGTCGGTTAAAAACTTCCTTACGACGTTTTCCTCATTCCTAACATGACAACCGATTTACGCACAATGTTGTTTACATATTTTACCAAATAAGTAAATCAATTTTATTACCTATGATTTAAAAAAAAAACCAGTGCGTTGAGGAAAAACAGCTATTTTTTTTGCTCATCGCATAAATTATACACTAATATTAAGCTATAAATATTAATATTATATTAAGCTAATAAGCTGAAGATTTGTTTGTTTGTTCGAACGAGACCAACACGGCAGTTAAATATTGGGTATTACCCACCTATGAAATTGGCGTTTTTTTCTCACAATTAGAGAACCTCGTCACTTCTATGATTTAAAATATTCATCAATTGCTTGGTATTATATCGAATAATGACCATCATACCAATGGTAAAAAAACCTTATTCCTTATAGTTTTCTAAACATAAAAAATACCTTAAAAACGACTCCTCATTTTGTTTGCAGAAATTACCACTTTTTTTTTTGCTTGCCATTACTTATTTTTGTCGCATAATCTAATGTATGGCAGACCGGTTACCTTAAAACATTAGTGTGCTTGGAAAAAAATAAAATATAAATTAAGAAAATCATCATCTGCCTAGCCTTTTCCCAACTATGTTGGGGTCGGCTTCCAGTCTAACCGGATGCAGCTGAATACCAGTATTTTGCATGGAGCGACTGCCTATCTGACCTCCACAACCCAGTAACTGGGTAATAAGATACCCTTGGTTAGACTGGTTGTCAGACTTTCGTGCTTCTGACGACTCGTAACGACTGTCAAAGATCCACAAATGACAGCCGGGACCAACGGCTTACCGTGCTTTCCGAGACACGGAGGAGTCTCGATATGTGAAAATGGTCACCCATCCACGGACCAACCCCGGCAAGCGTAGCTTAACCTGATGGATCGACCCGAGCGGCTGTTATTACTTAGCCACGAGCTCCTCGATTAGCACGATATAAATTAAGAAAATGTTAGTATGAAAAATGCAACTTCTTTAAAATTCCCCATACAAAACGCTGATTTCATAGGCATACCTAATATCTTATCTCGAGGAGCTCGTGGCTAAGTAATAACAGCCGCACGGGTCGATCCATCAGGTTAAGCTACGCTTGCCAGGGTTGGTCCGTGGATGAGTGACCATCTTTACATACCGAGACTCCTCCGTGCCTCGGAAAGCACGTTAATCCGTTGGTCCCGGGTGTCATTTGTGGATCTTTGACAGTCGTTACGGGTCGCCAGAAGCTCGAAAGTCTGACAACCAGTCTTACCAAGGGGTATCGTATTACCCAGTTACTGGGTTGTGGAGGTCAAATAGCTAGTCGCTCCATGTAAAATACTGGTATTCAGCTGCATCCGGTTAGACTGGAAGCCGACCCCAACATAGTTGGGAAAAGGCTAGGCAGATGATGACCTAATATCTTATCTGATAATAAAGTCAAAGTCAAAGTCAAGGACCAGCGCCGAAACAGTGAATGAAAAATAAATTAGTTAAATAAATTGTAACGAGATAGGCGAACATAAATGTGTGCAAATCTCGTCGCGGGCACAAGCTAGTATGTGGATAAAAATTGGTGGCTTCCGCGCGGTCAAACCAGTTAGAATAATATTATCATAATTAATTAATACTTATTTATTAGAAAAAACTGGGCTTCCCAAAGTATATAAACACTCGCAACGTTCAATCAACGTATAGAGTAGCCTCCACTACTACAGCGAACAGTTCCTGTTGATAAATCGATTCAGAAAAGTACCAAAAATCAAAATGAAATTCAATCTGTTCTTCCTGTTCGCCATCTTCGTGGTCGCGGCCATGTTTGTACCGAACCAAGTTGCTGCCTGCATTGGCAAGCGCGACGGATGTCAACCTGATGGCAGCCAAGGAAGCTGCTGCTCCGGTTACTGTCACAAGGAACCAGGTTGGGTCGCTGGATACTGTAAATAAATTATCTGTAATGATAGTATTACCTATCAATTTTTGTTTTGTAAGTTTAATAATTATGTTTTAATAAAATAAGTACTTACCTAAATATAATACTTTCTTAATAATCTAATTTAACTATGTTTTATTTTTTATTTTGTATCTCCTCTGCACGCACTGCAAGCAAATACAATATTATCCTAGAGACCACAGGAGCATGTTATAATTATTAATGATGTGTTTTCGGGGTTTCTAAAGGTGAACTCATACAGTTTGCAGACAATTGTTTGTGCTCTGTAGTCAGCGCTGGCCCTGGGGTGCAGCGAGAGGAGCGGTTTCTCTAGACGCCAGATGCCAAGGGGCGCCAAAAAGCCAAACGCAAAAAATAATAAAATTTGATGGCGCCTTTTGAGAGGCGCGGGAGCAATGTTGCCAGATCAGATTTTTATTAATCCGTAGGGTGATGCTGAAAAATCTGTAGATTGCATTGCCTGTAGATATATTATCCTTTTATAATACAAATTCAATACGGGTCTCCGGCACACGGGCCACCGGCCAAAACCACAAAACGCCGCCACCGGCATATTTCCTGTAGTTTTCATACATTTTTTAGGGACTGGTCGAGCACGGGCCACACGCTGCAGCCAGAAACTACAGGAAATATATGCCGGTGGCGGCGCCGTTTTGTGGTTGTGGCCGTTGACCCGTGTGCGGAGACCCTAAGTGTTGATATTTGCAATAAAAGTTGATGGCGCCGAAAGTCAATCTTGCTCTACCCTGCTATCTAATTGCGTAACTTATTTTCGTAACCGATTAAGATTAATTTGTTTCATTTTGACAGTTCAACAAAATTCAGTGCGATAATTACGTTGTTGAGCAGATTTTTTTCCTAACTTATGTTGATAAATGATTAAATACCTATTAAAACAATAAATCCTTAAAACTTAAATTACTCTATTATTTTGACAATTATAAAAAACAGATCCAGCAATCTCGCCGAGATCTCGTATATGGCGAGATTTCGCGAGATTATGCCTAGCCAAGATTGCATTCCCTATCTACAAGTCTTTGCACAGGTTGTCGGATATCGGCCAGGGCCACCTCCTGAGCATGTAAAGGCGGGAGTCCTAGCATTGACTGCAGGGCTCCAGTGGGTGGGTGTAGTGCAACGCAGTTTTAGGGCACATGCTTAGACAGCTAAATTGGCAAATTTTCGGTACCTATCAACATAAAGTGAGTTCTTGAACCATCTGCGCTTCGCAGATGACATACTACGACATACGACATACGACGAACTACGTATCGCACAGACGTCACGAAAATTCCTACATCGCGCAAGCAAAATTCGACGCGCGAGTCCGCTACAAATTATTACATTGTATAGCTTTTTTTTTTGTTGATGGTGGGACATCATCAAATGACTTCTCCCACTCTGGGCGGAGCGGAAGGGCGTGTCAGGCTTTTACTGACTAAAACCCACCAGTGTTCCTTCAGTTGCCTGTTGCCAAGGTCCCGGTATCCCTAACGGACTTTCCCGCAACCCTGGCAGATAGCTGGATTGACGATAACCTACTTTGAATCCTGGTAGTATGTTCCCGTGGGTTATTTTCCAACATCCACGCGGGCGTAGCCACGGGCAAAAGCGCGGAAGACAATGTACTTGGAATAAAATTACTATACCTTAGCTAGAATCTTCAGAACAAGCAGAATGAAATCAAATATGCGCCTTCTTTCTTAAAAAAAAACAGTTAGGGTCTGACCACAAAAACTTAGACACTTGTTCAACGCGTGTTTAATGTCAGTTTTATGTCAAACTCCATACAGAAATGTCATGTTTAAAAGGTGTTTAGGCTAAACAACTGATAAACACGGTTTTGTGGTAATAAGGTTATTGTCTTGTCCCGCAACGTTGGAAGGATTCCCAAAAAATTGCGACCGCGACCCCTTTATGGGACAAAAGATGTGCAATGGTACTTACGACTGTGAATAATATAAAAATAATGTGCTTTTTACGGTTATGGTAATATCCTTAGAGGTGAATTTACCACGTGTGCCCAATATGTATGTTGGTACAGTCCGGCTGTCGAATGAATGCGTTCCTGACACTTGTAAGGACAATTTCTAGTACCTATTAAAAAAACAAATTCTTCAGCTTTTTTAGCAAATGCAAAAATATTTTTTTAATCCCACTGGTACACACGGCTACACATCAAGCTATACATTACCAGTTTATGCTGATCTCGTATTGTATAGGATTTCCGTACAATGCGAGGTTAGCTTATACTGGAAATGTTTAGCTTGATATGTAGCCATGTGTACTTAGTTTCAAGGATCACTGTTTCATTTATTTTTGCTATGTATTTTCTGAGTATATATACATAAATAAATAAATATAAGGATTAGCGTTCAAACAAACTATTCAGCTTTATTATTAGATAGTTTTAAAGATAATAACTACCTATACATAGTTTTCAAAAGTTTAGTACCTACTTATGTAAGATAAGACCTAAGCGATTTATTTTTCCTAAATCATTTTTTTTCTCTGTGATCTTTGACTCTACCGTGTCCGTTTTTATCTCATCATAAGTAATAAACAAGCAAAGCGATTACAATGGTGTTCCGTTCATAATAAATGAAGAATTGGCCTAAACCTAGACTAGTTGGACGCCAGACGTAAATATTTTGATAACAATGCAACTTACAGATCAAAACAATGTAGGTGTGCCTACTTTTATTTCATAACACTATCTGCAGCAGGATATTCAAGCTGAATTTATAGTAAATAACACCATATTCGCACCATACAGTACTATGTCTAATAATAAATATTTAAACAGCTGATAATAATTAACGCAGTATTAAAATATACAGCAAACTTGACTCTGGAACGAATAAAATGAATGATTTCAGCATTTGGCCGCGTTATCATTCATGACGAACGTTGTAGACACGTAACAAGGATAGCATTTCGCGGAATATCGGTAACGATCGGCTGTATTCGCGATGCTCCGTCTCTTTCGCACCCGTGAAAACGCCAATCACGTCACGCTATCGAATTTCCGTGCTCTTCTTCACTTCATGCTGGCTCCGTCAGTACATATTTTTAGATTGTGAAGTGCAGACGTATTCAAGTAAACATTTTATCGGTGATTTTTTTAAAACGAAATTAAAGAATTAAACCTTTATTTACTGTATTGGAGGTGATACTCGTGTTGAAATGGCAAAGGTAATCTTTTGTTGGGTTTTCAGAGTTATGTAAATAAGGTGAACCGGAAAGATTACACCAAAAATATGTTTTTTTTTTTTTGCATTGAACGTCGAACCATCTGTGACGTATCGTGTCGGATGATAACTCGAATAATAAAACCTTTTTTTTTAAACCTGTTTATTCATATTATTTTTGTAACAAAACAAACAACCACCTATAGAATAATAACAATTAAGTTGGCGTAAATAAACAGTGCTAGAGTAGTATGACGAGAAAATAACAAACATTAGTCACGCCAGATAAATTAACCGCGAATTCCATTGCACAATTATTGATGCTAACACTATTAATACGATATGTATTTAACTAATATCATAATTATTCTTGTTTAGTTTAAAACCAAAAAAAAAACATACAAAGCAGGTATTTTTTTTGCACTGCAGGTAACATTATAACATTGTCAAAATCAATAGATATTGAAAAAATGAATGTCATAACAACATTGCCATACGAATCACTTCCCGTAGTTCGTGTGAACTTGAATAATTATAATGAATTCATTAGGAGCAAGGCTAGTTAGTGTGTTATTTTTATGATTGCGACGTACGTAATTTAAAACTTTCCTAAATAACTATCATTGTTCGTAATCGTACATCACATTCATTATTTATTTAAAGATTTTAATACTCAAGTTTTCAACAGTAGTTATTTGTTTACAGATTTATATGTTGAAATAATTTAACAAAGTACAGCACGTCTTTAAGATAAGGGATTCTCAAACATAACATTGTGATATTCACTTTATAATATTCCATTATGTCTGTGTTTGTATGCACTGAGATTGATATTGCTATAAAACATACTGCTCGTGAATAGTCACTATTTACAAGCCATAAAATATTAACAATGAGTCATTAATAGACATATCTTATTTCCTAAGGCTAAGACAGACATGTTTTATTGTTGTTTTGTCTCATGCTTTACTTCCATAAAATACTTTATTTAGTTACGTTGGTTTTGTAAGGCCAGTAAAACGTGTATATATATATCAGTATTCGTTAAAATACATTTTCAATAATAACTTAATTTATTGGTTACATATTTTTCAAGTAAGCAGTAAACACTATTTGACTCTGACAGCAGCCTGGGTATTTATAATTTTATTATGGCAACCCCATCTGTCATATGGTTGACACTTGACCGGTTGGTCGGGCATATTTTTTACGCGAGATCGATCGAATTTATTACTTTATAAATGTCGTGCACAATAAAGAATTTACTGATGCAGGCTAGGAATAGTTACAAGAGGTTTCTAGATATTAATAAAAGCAGTTACATGGTGAGTGTCCATTAATTATTTCGTAATAGGGCGTGTTCTAAGATAGCTCGTAACAAAAGGCGTAAACTTCTGCGGAAAAAACCTAATAATTAGCATTAATTTACCTTGCTATTGCCTTGAAAGTGTTGGAAAATGATTAGAGTACAATAAAAGTGGGGTTTGTTAAGAATTTGTAGCGTTTTTTCAGGTTATTCGCGGGGTTTTCCATGTATGAGCTCTAAACTAATATTGTACGCATTTTATCAGTCTTTTACTCATCAAACGTCACGAAAGTATGTAAACGGTTAGATGTGAACGTAAACAATATCTTTGGCGCCAATTACATGTCTAACTTCCTCATATAACGGCGCATATTCATAACATCACGCCTGTAATCCCCGGCGGGTTAGGCAGAGATGTGTACCTAATAGTACACCGAAATTTCCCCAGTTATGTTTTTAAAATCAAAAATCAAAAGTAATTTATTCAAACTAGGCTGAGAATCAACACTTTTCGAACGTCAAAATTACATAAGACAGTCCCCCAAAACGCCCGCCCTTCACCACTTCCTAGTACTTTAGCTGGGAAGAAGAACTGGCGCAACAAACTGTCCAGCAGCACAGCTGTCTGTTCAGTTAGAACATACGTTTAAGTCTCACGTAATAGGGGGCGAGCCTATTGCCATCAACCAGGTACAAATCCAGACTCCGGGCTGCTACTGAGAAATTCCTGATAGAAAAACCCAATTTTACTTTGCCTGACCTGAGGCCCTAGACAAAGTGACATTCTATCAGCGATAACGATGATACAAAAGGCAAAGATGTATAGGACTGACATAAGCTATCGAAAAGCTTATGTCAATTCAGTTGAAAGTCATTGTAGAAATACGAAATGCTTTCGAAGCGATTGTCACTTGTCTAGGCCCTCTAGTAGTCGAACACAGGACCTCATGTTCAGCCAGGGACGGTCTGGCCCCAGGGCATACCGGGACTTTTCCCAGTGGGCCGGTCCCTCCGTGAGCCTTCCCCTTCATTTCATTTAGAGCAAAGCGGTGATTAGTGAGATAGGTAATTATTATTTTATTTCGTACCTCAAAAAATCCCGGTAGTTTTTTGGGTCCCAGACTGACGCTGTGTTCAGCAACGGAACCAACCAATTTTTTTGCACTTCTCGGTCTTGCTCCCACTAGATATCATTCACTATATTCCACTAGGTTAATTTTGAAAATCTTATATTTTGAATTGTTTTTGATTATTTTTCGTTTGACATTGTTCTCACATATAGAAGCACCAAGAATACTGTAACCAGGATTTTGTAATATCTATATACATTTTTAAAAGAGTGTCCTTGGATGTTCTTGCCCGTTCTTCTCCATAGCGATTTACGCTTTGGAATGGGCAACTAGCTTCATATTTCTGATTCTCTCTCTCTCTCTCTCTCTCTGACTGCCTGTAAATGGGTGAATTCAAATAAATGGTTTGAGTTTGATGATAGCATTTACAGCATAGAGATATAATTATAGTATATGTAGAGTGCGCGCAACAAACTATGAACAGTAGACACGGGTTTGAACAACACGACTTTCCTCACCACTCTCACTCACTTGTCAGTTCGAGGTTCATTCATTTGCATGTCACAGTGAAGCGGTACAAAATGTTATTTTGAGGAGTTGGGACATTCAAAAATTTTGTATTTGACATTTGAAGTGCCTCTTGTATGTCCTACCAACACTAATCTATAGTTCACTTGTCTACAATGCGCACTAAGCGATTTGTGCAATACGCGCACTCTATGTACTATTATATCTCTATGATTGGCAATATTATTTCTCAGGCTGATTGAAATATTTATGCAATATTTCTGCAACTTTCTGGGAAGAAATGTCTTCAGACTAGCGTCTGCCGCAGAAGCTAGTCTCACAGAAAGAAAGAATATTGTTTATTTGGACACAGTTCGTAAAACATTCGGGAGCTAGTGGCTAAGTAATAACAGCGGCACGGGTCGATCCATCAGGTTAAACTACGCTTGCCGGGGTTGGTCCGTGGATGGTTGACTTGACCATCTTTACATACCGACACTCCTCCGTGCCTCGGAAAGCACGTTAAGCCGTTGGTCCCGGCTGTCATTCGTTGATCTTTGACAGTCGTTACGGGTCGTCAGAAGCCCAAAACTCTGACAACCAGTCTTATCAAGGGTATCGTATTACCCAGTCACTGGGTTGTGGAAGTCACATAGGCAGTCGCTCCATGTAAAATACTGGTATCCAGCTGCATTCAGTTAGACAGGAAGCCGACCCCAACATAGTTGGGAAAAGGCTAGGCAGATAGATTGAGTTCGTGAAACACAAAATACAATAATAATGTGTGCCTCACGGCTGCGCCAAAAAGGTTCATTTCAGCATTAATGCCAGGCAAATGCTGTCTGACCCATTTTTTTTTTGAGGTTCGGAAATCATCCAATGACTTCTCCCGCTCTGGGCGGAGCGGAAGGGCGTGTCACTTTTACTGACTAAAACCCACCCGTGTTCCTTCAGTTGCCTGTTGCCAAGGTCCCGGTATCCCTTTCGGACTTTCCTGCAACCCTGGCAGGATGCTGTCTGACTTGTCTTCAGTTTAGCCAAATACTTTAATTGTATGTATCTATGTGACTGTTTTATACACTTGTGCTTACCCCTTTGAGGAATACAGGCATCACGCTATGTTATTCCTCCTATTTTATTTGTAACTCTTTAAAAACATCAACTTTTCCTTTTAGTCATGAATAATAAAATTCAGCAATGTTTTAATATATTTTTTCCTTTATTGTATGTTAATGAAGTCATCAAGGGTACCTACTTAATATTTTCAGGGTTCCGTACTGGTAGGTTGGCAAACGGAACCCTATTACTAAGCCTCAGCTGTCCGTCTGTCTGTCAGTGGGCTTTATCTCATGAACCGTAATAGGTAGACAGTTGAAATGTTCACCGATTGTGTATTTCTATTACCGCTATAACAACTAAGTACTAAAAAACAGAATAAAATAAAAATACAAGAAATTTGTTTTTTTCGGTGGCTCAGTGTTAACGGCCACGACTTACGAGTTGTAGGTCGTAGATTCGAACCCTGACAGGCGCTTTACTTTGTGTAGATTATTTCATCGCCACTGCTCTTAAAACGGTGAGAGGAAACCGGCATGTCCTAGAACCAAAAATTCGAAGACATGTGACATCTACCAACCCGCACTGGGCCCGCCCACTCCCTCTCACAGAGAGGAGGCCTGTGGGAACATTATAGGCTGACTATGCGTCGTTTTATTTACTAAATATTGGACGGTGGCACGGAACCCTTCTTGATGTGCACTTGCACATTGGTCGGTTTTTTTTTCTGTTACGGCGGAACCCCACGCCATTGGAGGACATAAGTGACCTTATTGGTGATGTTCTTAAGAAAGGTCAGGTGCGCAGTACTCGCAACCGGCGTGCGCGCATGACCAGTGCCCTGTTTATCAAAACTTACAAGCCTTGTATTACCAAATGTCATTATTTAGTTCACAAGTACTTACATTTTGACACTTTAATTCGTGATTTTGTTTAGCAAAAAAATATTTGTAAGTTACAACTTGTAGAAAATCATAACAAATCCTGAGAGTGTCCGGCGACTCTCTGTTCCGTCTTACAAGTTTACAAGTACCGCAATAAATATTTAAATTCGATTTTCTTTTTTAAAATGTAGTCAAAAGAGAGAGATGACCTGATGCCCGTGTCCCAGCAGTGGGAATATTAAGGCTGATTATGAATATGGAGATGAGCTATGAATTTAACGAAAATTAACATTCTAGGTAACTTGTGAACGTGTAGACTTGTAACTTTTGATAAACAGGGCCCTGATGTATGAACGTAAACGAGGCAAAAGGAGTATGTAAGGATCGTAGCAGGTGGCGTTCTGTAGTTTCTACCTACCCCCATGGGAAGAAGGCTTGAGTTTATGTATATATTATATACAGGGTGTAAGGGACAGCCCTCCGCAAATTAACGGGGGCATTCAGCTCCTTATTTTGAATCATATTCCACCGGAAATTTTCACAGGAAAGTTTTATTTTTTTTAATCTTTTTTTTAGTTACTATTCCTTTATTTCAATGTAAAATTACATTCTCTGTACGCAGCACTCCATTTATGTAAATAAAACAGCTAAAATAAAAGAAACATGCAATGGATGTTAAAACGGGGAGTGCGGCAGCGCGGGTTGTGCCACGGTAACGATACATTGCGCGTGAGGTAATAATACAAATAAGGTTTATTGGATTCCCATAACGTTCATAAAATATTTTCATGTACCGATCGTCATAGTATGATATACTGAATTCATCCTAGCAGTCTGCGGACGCCTGTCCCTTAATATATCATTTTTTCTTTATCAAAAGTATGTAGCCCAATTCAAGGTTTTTACTTTGGTTCGAATAAAAAATCCGATTTCGAAACATAGATTTTTCCATCAGTAGAGATTAGCAGATAGATATCCATGTAATATCAATGAAAAAATTCCATAACCTCGGAAATAATATATAAAAATATGTGTCAAATTGTATCTTTTAATCTTGTTTGTAGTAGTAAATGATAACTTGTCTCTACAAATACATTATATATACATATAAAATACTTGTACAATGTACACTCAACAGGAGAGTTTGGTATGCTGGTAAAAAATTAACGAAAATTCGAACTTAATTTTGAAAATTTTCAAATCCAGAAAAGGCACTGACGGAGACAGCCGCTTGACCCGAATTGTTAAAAAAATTAAAGTTATTAAAACAGAACCCAGCTAAGACAAAAACGCCAACTAAAAAGATAGGTATAAAACAAGACATCACTGACAGACAAATTAACAAAAAACAAACACAAAAAAAAATTAAAAATAACTTTAATTTCGGAAGTCGGTGTCTGCTTTTCAATTTTCGTTTTTTGCCACCGACTTCCGACTTTTTTTGTTTTTTGAAGTCGGTTGTTTTTTTTTTTGTAAAAAGTTTTTTTAACTTTTTATTTGTGGTACCTACCTCACACAAATTCGTATACCGTTATCTGCTATGTAAATAACAGTGACGGAGTGAAATAATTATATCGTCTACATACGCAACGTGGGAAAAATACGTAATTATTGAAGCTAACTCAAAAACTACGCAAGCAAAATTAATAAAATTTATATGGGACCACCTCTGAAGCATGACCTACCAAACAAAAAAAGAATCATCAAAATCGATTCATAATTGGTGGAGTAATCGCGTAACATACACACAGACGAATTGAGAACCTCCTCCTTTTTGAAGAAGTCGGTTAAAAATCCGGAATCACACGTAATCTATTCGATTTATTATTTATATTATATATATTCCGAATTTTTAATTTGTGTCTGTGATGGCTTGTTTATGATAGTTAATTGATTCAGGCGTGGCTTCGTTTATATCTTTTTTGTAAATTAGAGTCTGGTTAACGAAAGCTGAGACTGAAAAAACGCGATTTTTTGTTATTTTATTTACGAGTAAATAAAATAAAATCTCAAGCATCAACACGAATTATCACACTATGTAGTATACATATTATGTGTACATGTGTGATAACTTGTATATGATTTTCATGCTGTTTTAACCCATGGATAGATTGTTTCTCGATGATGGTTTTAGTAATAATAACCGACATCCACGCGGGCGAAGCCGCGGGCATTAGCTAATAATAAAATAATCAACCTAGAACCACTCCACTGCAGATACAGATCAAAAAACCTCTTCACATACATCAAAGCCTAGACCATTAATCACCTCATTTACACACGTTTTATGAAACGCAAGATAAACCTTATCTTAGTCTATGTCTCAAGTCTCAACATATCGTAAAAGATAATGTTAAGTATAGGCTGTAATCCAATACTTGTCTGAAAGATACCAAGCGATAAAAAAAAAATTGTCGCGTGACAAAGAAAATGGCCCTGAAATTTGTAATCAGCTAATATCACCCCCAGCGAATCGCAAGAATTGTAATGAATAATGATCAATGATGAAATGATTTTATTTTCTTTAAATAGATTTGTACAAACACTTTTACACAATCTGCCTAGCCTTTTCCCAACTATATTGCATGCAGGATGCAGTTGAATACCAGTATTTCACATGGAGCGACTGCCTATCTGATCTCCACAACCCAGTAACTGTGTAATACGATACCGCTTGGTAAGACTGGTTGTCAGACTTTCGGGCTTCTGACGACCCGTAACGACTGTCAAAGATCAACGAATGACAGCCGGGACTAACGGTTTAACGTGCTTTCCGAGGCACGGAGGAGTCTCGATATTTAAAGATGGTCACCCATCCACGGACCAACCCCGGCAAGCGTAACTTAATCTGACGGATTAACCCGCGCGGCTGTTATTACTTAGCCACTTACAAACACTTTTACACGTCAATCATATTTTATAAACTAGATGAGGTCGGCATTTCCTATCTGACTACTCTGAGAAGACAGGCCGAAACAAACTCAGAGGCCACAGTCTCTTATAAAGTCCAGACATAATCTTGGTCAGATCATGTGAAAACCATGTAGATTGGTGTCTGAAATGGTCTTTTGAGGAAAGAACCACACAGATTGAGTGGACCTGTCCAGTCAGTGCACGCATTTGTCAGTAATCGTGCAAAATATATACAACTCCCGCCGCACTACATCTATTATGTATGAATATTTACCTTAATAATCTCAATGTTATTACTATTAGTGCAATAATTCATTATTAATTATTGCGATTACTAGTAATTACAGCGGTACGTCATAATTATTATCACCTTCTGAAGAGTAAACAGGGTTATCCATCCGAGTCGCAACACTAGAGATATTCTAAGGTGATCTTTATAGACATCTTTACTACAAGAGCGTGACCAGTATACCAGCTTGCTGCACTTGACTCGGTGGAACGCAGAGCAAAAAGGCTCATAGGTGACGAGGCACTGGGGGCTAGGCTTCACAGCCTGGCTCATCGACGTAATGTTGCTTGCCTCAGTCTTCTACAGACTGTACTTCGGAGAGTGTGCGCAAGAGCTCCACGACCTGATCCCACCATCTCCCTTTCACTATCGGACCACCAGACGTACAGCGGGGTACCATCCGCACTTGGTCGATATACCATCTAGTCGTACTAAGCGTTTCTCTTCCACATTTATTATGCGCACGGCCAACTCTCTGCCAGCATCTGTGTTCCCTTCCACGTATAACCCGTCAGCCTTCAAAACAAGAGTGTACAGGCATCTTCTGGGCTTGCTCGTTCCATCATAGACCTCATCTATCGCTTTCCATCAGGCGAGATCGAGCTCAAGAGAAGTCCCATAGCAAAATTAAAAAAAAATAGTTTTAATTTCCGACTCATCGTTCTGAGGAGCTCGTGGCTAAGTAATAACAGCCGCACGGGTCGATCCATCAGGTTAAGCTACGCTTGCCGGGGTTGGTCCGTGTATGGGTGACCATCTTTACATACCGTGACTCCTCCGTACCCCGGAAAGCACGATAAGCAGTTGGTCCCGGCTGTCATTCGTGGATCGTTGACAGTCGTTGCGGGTCGTTGCAAGTTCGAAATACTGACAACCAGTCTTACCAAGAATCAAAAATCAAGATCAAAAGTCATTTATTCAAACTAGGCTGAGAATCAGCACTTTTCGAACGTCAAAATTACATAAGACAGTCCCCCAAAACGCCCGCCCTTCACCACTTCCTAGTGCTTTAGCTGGGAAGAAGAAGTGGCGCAACAAACTGTCCAGCAGCACAGCTGTCTGTTCAAGGGATATCGTATTACCCAGTACTGGGTTGTAGAGGTCGGATAGGCAGTCGGCAGTCGGATCGCCCTGTGTAAAATACTGGTATTCCACTGTATCTGGTTAGACTGGAAGCCGACCCCTACGTAGCTGGGAAAAAGCTAGACAGATTGACCCTCCTGCCCTTATTTATCCCAATTTCTTTGCTGTCGGCGCAACATGTCCCTTTCTTCCATACTTCTCTATTAGTCATCATCTCGGTAGTCACCCCCTTACTAGCCATATCATCTATCACACAGTGCAACCATCGTTTCTTTGGTAATTTTAATTTTCGACTTATGGATCTTTTTTTTTCTTTCGCAGTTAGTTTTAACTAGCTGATGCTTGCGGTTATTATATACTAAAACCTTGCTCGAGAACCACTCTATCCATTGGTGAAAACAGCATGAGAATCGGTGCAGTAGTTTTTGAGTTTATCGCGGACAGACAGAGAGACAGACGCGGCGGAGGACTTTGTTTTATAATATGTAAGGATGATGGTCTGGCAGTTTGAGTACTTTCTTTGGCCTACCATTTTATTATGGTATTGTTCGTCGAGTTGTTGAGCTCTTAAAGTTCTGAGTTGAGCTCCACTATTATTGACAAATGCTTGCACTGACTGGACAGGTCCACTCAAATCTGTGTGGTTCTTTCCTCAAAGACCATTTCAGACTCTAATCTACATGGTCCTCATATGGCCTGACCAAGATTATGTCTGGACTTTAAAAGAGACTGCGACCTCTGAGTTTGTTTCGGCCTTTCTTCTCAGAGTAGTCAGATAGGAAACGCCGACCTCATCTAGCTTATTTTTAATATGTTTTAATAAGACGTGTAAAACTGATTCCTATACTTATCCTATTTACAGAATAAACAATTTAATTTCTATCATAACGAGTTATGCTTCCGTAACATTTTTTTATGTTAAAAAAACAGCACATTTGGCAAATTAAAAACTACTTTAAAATAATCACTGGTGACGTCTAGGTGCATTTTAATTGTAAATTATTGCTGCAATCAGTGTCATCTACTCAGTGCAAACTATCAATTACAATTTGAGGTAATGAATGGTATTTATAACAGTTTTAATTGATGTTAATTTTCTTGTTATTTTCATGTCAAAATGCAAACAAGGTGCAATTATGAATTCTTGAGATGTCACTGTAATTGTTTCACTAGAAGGAAAAGGCCGGTTCTCATTATCTGTCTATTCTTAAGGGCGCACCCTACCTCATATTTTATCCCGCTCGCACCATACTACTCGCGACCTGAGTGAGAACGAGACGGAGTGGGGCGCTAGCGGCTCTAAAGCATCGAAAAGTTTAGGTAATTGCTTTTTACGGTGAAAATAATGGTAATTTAAAAAAAAAAAAAAACATAAGACCTGCTTTATAGATAGTTCAGTTATTATGCAAAGTTTCATGATCTAATTTGAAGTATTTTTTGAATACCAGCGGTTTATAATTCTGTGCAGAGGTAACTTTGGATTTTTTTTCTATAGAGAAAATTTTATGTAATCCTATTTTCGCCTCACATAAGACCTAGCATCAATCCTCAACTTTAACATTATATTTATTTCAAAATTAATGCTGCAGTATTTTCGGCATAACAGAGGATCATGCTAAGCAATTTGTGATTGGGTGCGCCCTTAAAGTATTTAGCTAAACTGAAGACAAGTCTACTTCTCAAGTAGAACCAGGCCAGGGTTAGACAGCATTTGCCTGGCATTAATGCTGAAATGAACCTTTTTGGCGCAGCCGATAGAGGCGCTGATTAATTTGACAGGACTAAACTAAAATTTATCTTCTGTCCTTTTCTTATTGAAATAGAAAGAAAAAGATGCACTGAACGTAAATTTAGTTTAGTTTGTGAACAAGGGAATCGGCACCATTATAGTGCACAATTAGTGTGTGCGTAAACGTAGACACAGGTGCACTCTCTCTTCCCACACTCTCATCGCCGATGGGACGGTAATCCGACACGACCGGAGAGAGATCAGGCGCAGGACCAAAACGGCTTCTGAGGTACCCCTGTGTCTCGGAACCTTTGATAAAACTGGTTGTCAGACTTTTGGGCTGTTGTGGCGACATCTACACCGCTACATGCGAACTACGCATCACACTGACGTTACACAAAATCCTGCATCGCGCAAGCAGGTTTTACCGTGAGACTAGCATACATGGCGTTAGGGTAAACACCGTTATCCTTGAAACCAGTGGTTTGTTTTCATTTATAGAACGTAAAAAAAAATCAAGTTACAAAAACTAAAACCCAACTACGACTTAAAAGATATAAACAAGACACCACAGACAGACAAATTAAAAATCCGGAGTCACACGTGTTAGGGCATAAATCGAACAGATTACGTGTGACTCCGGATTTTTAATTTGTCTGTCTGTGGTGTCTTGTTTATATCTTTTAAGTCGTAGTTGGGTTTTAGTTTTTGTTACTTGATTTTTTTTAAAATTCTTTTGGGGTTAAAATATATATATTTTTGAAATGTGCTCATTAAGCCCTTTCATTTGATACCCAACATGGTACGATTAAACCATTTTTTTTTTAAGTTCCTCACTTTATGTCCTCTAGAGGGCGCCATTTTTAATTTAATGTGACTTCACATAGCCTATAACCATCGGACAATCACGACGCTTCTAACGATACCTCATTTGTCAAATTGTGATAAGTGGTTTGGAAGATAGGAGGGAACAGATGAACATACATACATACATACATAATTACATACATACATACATACCGGTCAAAATCATAACCCTCCTTTTTTCTTCGCCGTAGTCGGGTAAAAATCAATGGAAAATTACCTTCCTTCCTACCTTTTACCACAAGAGTATTAAAATTTCACCATAGGCGCTAGGGCAACGAACTTACTACTCAACACGGGCGGGGGGCGCGGGACGTGATCTAACCGGCCGCAAGTGCGACCCTTATTGTGTGCTTATTCATGTGTTGTGTAGGTAGATAAGAGGGGCGGCGACCTCGGGCGCCTATCCATGAATTTGCGGACGGTCGGATGGAAACGTTTTAAACCTTTTAATGAAAATAATGTTTTTTTTTGATGTGACACGGTCATTTATTTTTATATTACCCATGGTTTGAGTGACAACGATGTTTACCCTTACACCCTGAATATACTCTATATGGAGCAATGGCCTCCTTGATACTCATACAGGATTTACGTTATCGAATAAAAATACAATCGTACGGCTTATCACAAATCTACTAATGCAAGGTTATTGTCAGATAAATGATAATATAGGCGGTTTATGATAGATAAGATAATAAATGTCAACCAGATGAAGTGTTTATACGACTTTATCCTTTATCTTAATTTATTACTCACTAGCTGATGCCGGCGGCTTCACCCGCGTGGATGTAACAAACCTTACTCGAGAACCACTCTATCCTCTATCCATTGGTGAAAACAGCATGAAAATTGGTGCAGTAGTTTTTGAGTTTACCGCTAACAGGACGACAGACAGACGCGGCGCAGGACTTTGTTTTATAATATGTAAGGACTAGCATCTACCCGCGACTTCGTCCGCGTACATAACTCACGTCTTCTTCCAAATCCAATTTACTTACTGAAATAAATATAATATAATATCAAATAATATGAACTGGCGGTGCAATATTTTGAACATTGAAACAAACAAGCCCTAGCGACCTGGGCCTCGCGCATGCGCAAAGAACCTGCAGGAAAAAAGATGGCGTAGGCCATACATAAGTGCAATATCGACATACTGGTTTTCTCCCACGTAAAATTATATTGCATTGATTTTTATTACTTAATGCTGGCATTTTTGCCCTGCAGTCATGGCACAGTTACAGGCTGATACCTACACATTGTGGATACAAAAATATGACAATAAATGAAAACACTGGCCATAATAATCCATAGGAGTATTTTTTTTAATATCAAATAAAGCCTAACATAAATAACAGTGTAGGAGTAACTTAAAACATACTAAGTGGGAAAAGTACGTAATATAATAAAAATATCATTTGTTTATGTTTACATTCAATAAGGCGTATTTCATCAGTTGGCAATCTGCCTAACTCGCAAGATTTATGGTGGAAAGTTATTTAATTTTCGTTATAATAAACAAATTTATATTTAAACTTGTCTAAATTAATCATCTTTTGTGATTAATTAATAACATATTCTTGGCCATATTATAATGTTACGGGAAGACCAATTCTTAGTCTTAGATTGTGCGCACACTGGAAACGACGTATTCCCTACGTTTACAAAAATTGACCACTAGATGGCGTGTACTTAAAAGTGGAATGAATTATTATTAATATTGATTATTGGCGAAATGTGATCTCTGCCAACTTCGAGACATACAGGCGTAATATTTTATCTTGTCTTCCTATTACAGAAACTTCAAATGTGTGGCACGGAGGAGGAGATGAGGGAAGTAGCCGGCAGGATCTGTCGGAACTATCTCCACGGGGCCTGGAAGACGGTAGACACTAAGGATCTGGACTTCAAAAGAATCAGGTATGACACATCTATATAAGTATACGTATAAACATTTTCATTTTTCGCTTTTTCTGTTATGTTTGTTATTGTCAGGAGAAGGTTCTTATGAAAAAAAAAAAAAGAAAATTGCGCGGAAAATTAGAAAATTAAGACAGGACGTCTGTCGGGTCAGCTAGTGCCAAATAATATAGAACAAATGTATACAGGGTGTAAGGGTAAACACCGTTGTCACTCAAACCATGGGTAGTTGACTTAAATATAAAAATAAATGACCGAGTCACAACAAAAAGAAAACATTATTTTCATTAAAAGATTTAAAAAAAGTTTATATCCGACACCGTCCGCAAATTCATGGATATGCGCCCAAGGTCGCCGCCTCTCCTACCTAGCTACACAACACAAGAATAAATACACTATAGGGGTCGCGCTCGCGGCCAGTCAGGTCACGTCCCGCGCTCGTGTTGAGACGTAAGTTCGTTGCGGTGAAATACTCTTGTGCTAAAATGTTGATTTTCTAAAAGTTGTAATTTTCCATTGATTTTACGTTCTATAAATGAAACCAAACCACTGGTTTCAAGGATAACGGTGTTTACCCTAACACCCTGTTTTATTTGGTAGTAGAGAAGCATCAAGAATCAAGCGTCAGTGCCGCGTGCGTCGTTGTTCGGAATCATACCTTTAATATTAGGATAGCTCATGCCGTGGTGACAATATTAGTGGTCAGCAAGGTAGTAGCGAGGCTAACTGTCCAGGATGTCAAAATCTGTCTAGCCTTTTCCCAACTATGTTGGGGTCGGCTTCCTGTCTAACTGGATGCAGGTGGATACCAGTATTTTACATGGAGCGACTGCCTATCTGACCTCCATAACCCAATAACTAGGTAACTGTCCAGGGGGCCAAATCTACTAATTTACAAACGTGTCAGTGGTCTCACAATGATGAGTTTTTGACAGATTTTGTATGGCATATATCTGTCAAAAACTGATCATTGTGAGACCACTGACACGTTTGTAAATTGGTAGACTTGGCTCCCTGGATGTCAAAATCTACCTAGCCTTTTCCCAACTATGTTGGGGTCGGCTTCCAGTCTAACTGAATGCAGCTGGATACCAGTATTTTACATGGAGCGACTGCTTATCTGAGCTCCACAACCCAGTAACTAGGTAACTGTCCAGGGGGCCAAGTCTACTAATTTACAAACGTGTTGACAGATATGTCATACAAAATCTGTCAAAAACTCATCATTGTGAGACCACTGACACGTTTGTAAATAAGTAGACTTGGCCCCCACGATGTCAAAATCTGCCTAGCCTTTTCCCAACTATGTTGGGGTCGGCTTCCAGTCTAACTGGATGCAGCTGGATATTAGTATTTTACATGGAGCGACTCCCTATCTGACCTCCACAACTCAGTAACTGGGTAACAGGATGTGCCATACGTATGTAGGTAACGTGTTTACTGGCGCTTGTAAAATGCAAATCATTTGTTTGTTTTATGTACATAGAAGGCCATGTTTGATCGAGTATCGATTGCTTACGAGGTCATGTCTTGATGGGATAGTTACACGCGATCTCTTTCAAACTCAAAATATATATTTACTACAACTAAACCAATTACAGGCACTTTTGAATTGTCAAGGAGTCGTTCAGTCAGAAAGTTGAAGCTGCACACCCTTATTGAGTAATACACGATCAATCTGAGGCCCTAGACAAAGTGACATTCTATCAGCGATAACGATGATGGAAAAGGCGAAAATGTATAGGACTGACATAAGCTATCGAAAAGCTTATGTCAATCCTGTTGAAAGTCGTTGTAGAAATACGAAACGCTTTCGAAGCGTTTGTCACTTGTCTGAGTCCTCTGGAATCGGTTCGAAACAAATGTCTAATCCATTGCTTCATGAGTTACGTTGTTGAGCAGATTTATTTTCGAACTTATGGAGCAATGGTTTACACATTTGTTTCAAATCTATTCCAATTCTGACCTATCCTGCAATTAGATTGCAAGTGGCCCATTCCAAACCGTAGTAGGTAGTAGGTACCTATGGAGAAGAATGACAAGACACTCCACGGACATTCTGTTAAATCAGCATCCATATTTTAGCAAATAAATATTTTTGATTTGATTTGACAATATCCTGGTGGTTCCGGTTGTCATTCTTAGATGTTTGACTGTAGTTCCGGGTACTCAGAGGCCCGAAAGTCATCTTTGACAGTAGTTCCGGGTACTCAGAGGCCCGAAAGTCATCTTTGACAGTAGTTCCGGGTACTCAGAGGCCCGAAAGTCATCTTTGACAGTAGTTACGAGTACTCAGAAGCCCGAAAGTCTAACAACCAGTCTTACCAAGGGGTATCGGCAGAACCTAGTTGCTGGGTTGTGGAGGTCAGATAGGCAGTCGCTCCATGCTAAATACTGGTATTCAGCTGCATCCGGTTAGATTGAAAGCCGACCTCAACATAGTTGGGAATAGGCTCGGCAGATTGACACCTCTGACTACCCTTTCAGGGGAAATATGCGTGATGTTATGTTCAAGTATACAAATTAAACACAATATATTGACCTATTAACAAGTCGATTGTTTTAATCGATTATTACCGGTTAAAACCGGGTACTTTCCGGTTTACATAATTGTGAGAGATAACGGTCTTTGGAATAAACATGTAAATGCTGATAGGATAATTATATCACAATAATTAGTATTACATTATTAGATAAGTTAGGTATAAGAAGTACGAGTAGAAATTGTCATTAAAAATAATGTACGCAGAACTTGATAGCCTTTAATGTGCCCACTGCTGGGACTCAGGCCTCCTCTCTGTAAAGGTGAACGCGCACCTAAACGCACCGCAGAAACCGCACGCGCAGCCGTCATCGCATTTTTTTATGATCTTGCGCACCTATCCGTCATACGCGCCTTATAGTATGCGCGTATAGAAACGGTTGGACGTTACTGATGGTGCCAAATTCGTAACCGAATTCTGAGGACCTAGTGTACAAGACTATCGCTTCCAAGGCGTTTCGTATTTCTACAACGACTCAACAGGATTGACATAAGCTTTTCGATAGCTTATGTCAGTCCTATACATTTATGCCTTCTCCATCATCGTCATCGCTGATAGAATGTCACTTTGTCTAGCCCCTCTGGGCTATGGTTTGAACGATACCGCTGCACCGCGGCTTAGGTATATGTGCGGCGGGACGGAGGCAGTGCAGCCCGCTGATTCGTCAACGCTCACGGCGTCCCGCCGCTCATGCGTCAACGCTGCCCGTCCTCGCCGCGCATTCATAAGGGGCGGGACAACAGTCTCGGTCAAACTTTAACTCCATTTAGATTGCTATTGGCTGGCGTTAAGAAGAAGTATCTTTATAGGGCTGAAATAAGTCAATGAATAGATGGATTGCGTTTATGCGATGCATCGAGGCTACGCATCTTTCTCGCACAGCTATCTCGCGGCGACACATCTTCATAGCACATCTTACTCGCTCCGCTACACAGCTTAGCATTAGTGGAAACGGTCACATAGTTTCGTAGCTTAGCTGTCACATCCTTTTTTTTTTGTCGAGTTTGTGAAATCATCAAATGACTTCTCCCGCTCTGGGCGGAGCGGGAGGGCGTGTCAGACTTTTACTGACTAAAACCCACCCGTGTTCCTTCAGTTGCCTGTTGCCAAGGTCCCGGTATCCCTTTCGGACTTTCCCGCAACCCTGGCAGGAGCTTTCACATCCTCGCACATCTCTTGTAGTTTAAACTGGTGCATTACCATTTTTTTAAACGCAATTTTTTAATAGTTTCGTGTCAAATCGGCGACATCGCTGTACTGCGTCTAATTTACCATCGATATCCAAGGTTAGGTTAAGGTTATGTATTAAAAGAAGTTGATTACATAAGCTTTTATATGCAGAGGCGCAAAAAATGTAAATAAATACAAGAGACCTTGACTTTAGTAGGACCAGTTTGTTATGTGGGACATAGTATAAGCGATAGCGTTTTAGAAAATGAGTCCGGTATACCACAGTATATGTATGCACAGTACAGAAACATTCAATTCAGAAGAGAAGCTCGTGGCTAAGTATTAACAGCCGCACGGGTCGATCCGTCAGGTTAAGCTACGCTTGCCGGGGTTGGTCCGTTGATGGGTGACCATCTTTACATATCGAGACTACTCCGTGCCTCGGAAAGCACGTTAAACCGTTGGTCCCGGCTGTCATTCGTTGATCTTTGACAGTCGTTACGGGTCGTCAGAAGCCCGAAAGTGACAACCAGTCTTACCAAAGGGTATCGTATTACCCTGTTACTGGGTTGTGGAGGTCAGATTATTGATTGTAATTTTGTCATAGTACCAGCAACCCGCTACGCCAACCGGCTTTATGTATTTTTAAGTTATAATTTGTATTTTCTCTGTAAGTGATTGTGTAATCTTTTGAGAAATAAATATCTAAAACCGTAGATAGGCAGTCGCTCCATGTAAAATGCTGGTATTCAGCTGCATCCGGTTAGACTGGAAGCCGACCCAAATAAAGTTGAGAAAAGGCTAGGCTGATGATGAGAAACATTAATTTCAACAAATAGGCCCATTTTCCATACTGTCCATATTTATATTGTGGGTATACCCTGTGTCCTAACCGATTACATGAATCATGACGTACGAAGGCGAGGACGCCTTCCGGTTTACTGGACAAATGAGTGACATCACAACGCAACGATTGCATCGCTTATTCGCGCGACCGATAGCTTTGGTTTGAAGTCCGATATGATTAATAATGCTAGATTTTAGTTATATGACTCCCTCATATACAAGATTAGTTTTTGTTACACTAAACCCGAAAAGGGGTCATTGAACTCATCATTTTGAACAACTTTTTCTATGGAACCAAGATTGAAATCGCGAAAAAAAAATCTGCTGTTCCATACATTTTGTCGATTTAAGTGAACACAAAATGTATGGATCAGCTGTATTTTTTTTCGCGATTGCAAGGTTAACAGTAATACTGCCAATAACCTCTCATAAGTGTATATTTTATTAAAAACAATCTTGTTCGCTGAAGTAATGATAACAAGTACCTTATTATTTTGTGGGAAAGTCCGAAAGGGATACCGGGACCCTTGGCAACAGGAAACTGAAGGACACGGGTGGGTTTTAGTCAGTAAAAGTCTGACACGCCTTCTCCCGCTTCGCCCAGAGCGGGAGAAGTCATTTGATGATACCCCAGCCTAAAAAAAAAAAACGCACCATTACTCGTCTAATTTGGACCAATCTAGCTCTTATTGTCATTGAAAAACTGTATATTTTTCTTAAATAAAAGATAAGATGAGAATTCCAATTCTATTCCTGTCTATACAACGGAATTTACAAAATAAAAAAATATTTTTTGCTGAAAATACCAGGTAACCCAATGTGATATTGATTTAAAAATACGACCAACACCTTACAACTAACACCACACGGTAAAATCAGTATTGCAAAAAAATATCTTTGGCTTCGTGCAAACCTGTACAATATAGTTAATCCCACAGTAAAAAAATGAAATGAGTTTATTTTTTACAAAACGTGTCGGTTTTTATTTGTAAACAAAAATGAAAAACGACACGTTTTGTAAAAAATAAAGTAATTTCATTTTCAAGGTAAAAACTGTTTTTTACACATTGCTTGAGGTAAAGTAATTTGATTGTTTGACGTAAAAAGATTTAGAACTGCTTTTTGTGAAAATTCCTTTTACTTTAGAGGGTGACTTACGCTCTACATTTTCTGAATAAAGTTTCATAGAATAAGGACATCATTAAAAAAATAATCTCGTGGCTAAATAATAACAGCCGCATGGCTCGATATTCAAGGTTAAGCAACGCTTGCCGAGGTCGGTCCGTGGATGGGTGACCATCCATAAAATACCGAGACCCCTCCGTGCCTCGGAAAGCACGACAAACAGTTAGTCAAAATCAAATTAAAAATATTTTATTTCACATAAACATGGGCACTTATGAAACGTCAGAAGCTAGGTGCACGGTTCCAATTGGTCGTTTCCTATGGAGAAGAGCCGGCAAGAAACTCCATGGTTACTCTTTTAAAAATAATTGGCTTTTACAATATTTTCAAATTACAGTGTTAATAGGTATGGGAGGACAGTGTAGGCCTTTCAACAAGTACCAGGTACTAAACAAAATAAATCCACTAATAGGTCCTGGCGTTACGGGTAGTCAGAAGTCAGGAAGTCTGACAACCAGTCCTGCAATATATCATGTTACTCAGTTACTGGGTTGTGGATGTCAGATAGGCAGTCACTCCATGTAAAATACTGGTACTCAGCCGCATTCGGCTAGTCTAGAAGCCGACCCCAACATAGAAAAAGACTGGGCAGATGACGATGTTACAAAAACACTTGAAATTAAAAATAACAACGCATTTAGTAACCGTTTAATGGAACACTGGAAATTTACCAGCTGATAACACACGCATTGTTTAGTAAGTATTGATAACGATTTATTTAATGCGTATACGTCTCTTTTTGAGCCTTCAGCCATCTTGTTTTGTAAGTACTTGGGTACGAGTTGATAAAAAGGATTTGAAAAGCAAGTGTGGCGATACTTGAGTTAATCAGAAAGCCAATTAAATGCGGCCAAGTGCGTGTCGGACCACGCCCATTGAATTTTTCCATGGTTAGGAATCCCAACTATCCGTACTTCATCATCTGCCTAGCCTTTTCCCAAATATGTTGGGGTCGGCTTCCAGTCTAACCGGATGCAGCTAAATACCAATATTTTACATGGAGCGACTGTCTATCTGACCTCCACAACCTAGTTACTGGGTAACACGATAAACCTTGGTAAGACTGGCTGTCAGACTTTCGGACTTCTGACGACCCGTAATGACTGTCGAAGATCTACGAATGACAGCTGGGATCAACGGCTTAACGTGCTTTCCGAGGCACGGAGGGATCTTGGAATGTAAAGATGTTCACACATCCACGGAACAACTGCGGCAAGCGTAGCTTAACCTGATCGATCGACCCGTTCAGCTGTTATTACTTAGCCACAAGCTCCTCCATACTGCTACATACTTTAATATTATAAATGCGAAAGTCTGTCAATCTTGTTACCTTTTCACGCCTTATGAGCTAAACAGATTTCGATGAAGTTTGGCGCACAGGTAGACCATGACTGGTTTAGGGGATGGATTACTCATGCGCAGTATTTATTTTATCAACCGCTTGAACCGAAAATATCCCATAATACCTCAAAAACTATTGACAGATTAAGACTGATATTAGAATGCAAACGAAATTTACAAATTCCTTACAAGTTCTTATAATAATAAAAAGAAAAACAAGTGATGCGCTGCTTTTGAGTTTTGCCCAGAAAATTACGTACGGAAACATGTCGAGATGTCTTAGATAGATAGATAGAATACTCTTTATTAAACACCATAAAAATTCATCATCTGCCTAGCCTTTTCCCAACTATGTTGGGGTCGGCTTCCAGTCTAACCGGATGCAGCTGAATACCAGTATTTTACATGGAGCGACTGCCTATCTGACCTCCACAACCCAGTAACTGGGCAATACGATACCCCTTGGTTAGACTGGTTGTCAGACTTTCGTGCTTCTGACGACTCGTAACGACTGTCAAAGATCCACAAATGACAGCCGGAACCAACGGCTTAACGTGCTTTCCGAGGCACGGAGGAGTCTTGATATGTGAAAATGGTCACCCATCCATGGACCAACCCCGGCAAGCGTAGCTTAACCTGATGGATCGCCCCGAGCGGCTGTTATTACTTAGCCACGAGCTCCTCCACACAAAAAAATTACACACCATAAATATTACAGACATAAATTAGAAATTTTACATACAGGGTGATACAATGGGCGGCTTAGATTAGTTTGTTACTAATTCTTGTGTATCTTTCTGTCCCCAGCGGAGGCCTATCAAACTTCCTCTACTACGTAGCGCTCCCCGATGACACCTCCAAATGGGGGGGTTACAACAAAGGAGAGAGCTCACAAGATGATACCGACGAGTCCTCAGATACCATAGAGTCTAAAATCATCCGCAAGAGTCTCGTGAAAAGTTACTCTTTTAGTTCGCTTGAAGAGCCTAGGAAGGTGAGTTTTTTTAAAATAATTATTTAAAACAAAATAAAATCAAACTAAAACAAATAAAATCAGTTATCATCAATTTAAATTAAATAATAACCGGCCAATAGCGAGTCGGACTCGCGCACGAAAGATTCCGTACCATTATATATAAAAACGGCAAAAAAATCACGTTTGTTGTATGGGAGTCCCACACAACAAACGTGTTTGTTTTGCCGTTTAACATTATTTTCATTAAAAGATTTTTTAAAAAATCTATCCGACACCGTCCTCAAATTCATGGATATGCGCCCGAGGTCGCCGCCCCTCCTACCTACCTGCACAACACATTAATAAATACACAATTGGGGTCGCGCTCGCGGCCGGTCAGGTCACGTCACTGTTGAGACGTAATTTCGTTGCCCTAGCGCGTATGGTGAAATACTCTTGTGGTAAAAGGAAGATTTTCTTTAAAAAAAAAAGTTTGTAATTTTCCATTGATTTTACCTTCTATAAATGAAACCAAACTACTGGTTTCAAGGAAAACGGTGTTTACCCTTACACCCTGTATAAGCAAGATATTTTAATGTGTAATGTCGAAATAACATCTTGTCCTAGTACGGTTTGTCGAAGTTCAGTTTGGCAATCCTCAAATAGGTTATCTTTCAATAGTTAAACTTCATCATTCGATTTGTTATTAATATTTTATCATACATTGCTGCTTTCCTTCAGGTGTTACTCCGCATCTACGGCCAGGTGCACGGGGAGCGCGCAATGGACGCGATTGTGACAGAATCTGTCATATTCACATTACTGTCGGAGAGGCGGCTCGGTCCCAGGTTACATGGCGTCTTCTCTGGAGGCAGGATCGAGGAGTATATTCCTGTAAGTTGTTTCATTGTTAATTTTATTTGTCCTATTGTAAGTATAGTATACTTTATTCGCTGTATAACGTCCTGAAATGAAAAACAACGGGTGTAAAAATACGCTAAACGAAGCCGAGACTTGTACTCCGCGTTATTGTGTTTTTTTTTTTTTTGTACTGGGCTATACCAAAATCAATATCAAAAGTCATTATTCAAACTAGGCTGAGAATCAGCACTTTTTGAACGTTAAAATTACATAAGACAGTCCCCCGGCACGCCCACCCTTCACCACTTCCTAGTGCTTTAGCTGGGAAGAAGAAGTGGCGCAAAAAGCTCCCCAGCAGCACAGCTGTCTGTTCAGTTAGAAATTTACCTGCATATCTATTCACAACCGTTCGTTATGCTTCTATGCTGAATCAATCAATGTTCTCCAAGGATATCTCCCTAGTTGACAAATTGCTAAACGCGAAAACTTTGTCCGATAAATCAAATACGCCCGTCATTTTCCGACAGTATTTTGCTGTCAGAGGCAAGGGAAATCAGTCATAGAGAATGTATAATTTTCAATATCATTCGCCTGTCGAATGATTGTCAATAGCTATGCCGGAAACTTTCTAGTTACGGAGATATTGAAGGTCAAAATTAATTTATTTTTATTTCACGAAATCTAGTTTTTACATGTTATAACTTAACTGTAAATATCTCCTTATATGCACTCAAAAGCACATATGCATTGCGCGTCCATAAACATTAAACAGCGATTTTCACACCAAAAATAAAAGTCGTTTTCCAGCAACAATTTTTGCTCAATGCTACTTAATTTGATGTACAGAATGCGTAGATGACGGCTATGTGATGGGTCTTTTTACACCCTGTATAAAGAATTTTCGCATTTTTTTTTTTTTTTGATCGCATCTTCTCGTGAGATAGTGGTCAACACTCAACACCATAGATTAAAGCACACAGTTCAAAATATCAATTGGGCATATTTTTCATTTTTGAAATTTAATCTTAAAAGTTTGGGATAATTTTATTCAAATTTTTCTAATTCATGTCATTACAACCGAAAATATAATATGTCATTAGCTGATACAGCACTACAAGGTTATTTTGGCGCGTAAACAAAATCGGATAACGCCGCCATCTTGTTTTTTTTTAATACATTTCTAGTGACATTTCGCAAAATAATTGCTCAAATGCGCAAGCGCCCCACTGTCATTCGAATGCCAAAAGATCCTTGTAGCTATCTCAGTAACAATACTCTGCTACAAGGATCTTTGTGATCTTTGTGACAAACAGACATGCCCACAGACTCCAGAAAAATGTGGCTGTCATTTATTTGTCAGAAGAAAAATATAGATATTTTTTTAATAAATTTGTTATTCGTCATTTGGATTCGTCGTAGAAAGCAGAATACGTAGGTATTCTAAGATAAAAAAAAAGATGAATAAACATTTAAAAACCTTTCATTCAAATCACTTTCCGATATATATATTTATTTTCAATTAATTATAAGATAAAAAAAAATATGAATAACATTTAAAAACCTTTCATTCAAATCACTTTCCGATGTATATAATTTTATTTTCAATTAATTATAAGATAAAAAAAATGAATAAACATTTTAAAACCTTTCATTCAAATTACTATCCGATATATATTGTTTTTCAATTTATAAGTATAAGTCGTTCAATTTCTATTTTATCTGTGGTAATATGTCATTGGTTGTCTACGGTGGTCGTATGTTCGGCTAGCAAAGCCGGTAATTGGGTATTTCTGTTAGGAAATTCTCAGTTGCAGCCCAGGTATGTCGCGATAGACCCGCTTTCGAGTGGGGCCTAATACCGGACACTGGAAGTACGTCATACGCAGGAAACGCACGCGTGGTATGTAATTTGACATTTAATGTCTAAGAAATATGGTTGATTTTTGTTCGTAGTGGATTTACAGGGATTTTTTGTATTTATTTATTTACTATATATATATCGAAAATATATATGGACTGACAAAAGTATTGTGTGAGAAGAAATTAATTGGTCTATCAACATGGTTAATTAGATTGGACTTTAAAAAAAAAACGGGCTCTTAACTTTTTAATAGATTACATTACAACAATCTGCCAAAATCTACATTTGCGATCTCCGGCCGATATTAGGGTAATGGCCGATATTAAGAACTCAAAGCTGCACTCAGCCGGAGTTAGGAATACATGAGCCATTTCCATAAAATTCCCAAGAAGGCCTATCACTATCCATTTTAAGTTGCTGGGCAATGGCCGATATTTGGCATTCAAAACTGCACTTAGCCGGAATTAGGAATACTGAAGCCTTTTCCCTAAACTCCCTACAAAAAGCCACTCACAATTTTAGGCTGATATAAGGTCATGGCCGGTATTTGGACACTCAAGCATAAATAGGAGTCCTATAACTGCATATGTTAGGCCTATCCCACCCTATTTCAGGCCTATCACACCCTATTTCAGGCCTATCCCACCCTACTTCAGGCCAATCACACCCTATTTCAGGTCTATCACACCCTATTTCAGGCCCACATCACCCTATTTTCACTCTATTCCAGGCCCACATCCTATTTCACCCCACAGCCATAAATCTCCCTTCTAAACCTACCCCCATTTTTCAGGCCCGCCCTCTCCTCACAAAGGAATTAGCGGATCCGTCGCTGTCAATGAAGATAGCGGAGAAGATGGCGGCCATACACTCCATGGACGTGCCTTTGAGCAAGGAACCCAACTGGATCTGGAAGACCATGTATAAATGGCTGAAGACGGTCAATGATGAGAGATTGACGGGGAATATTCAGGGGAAGGTAAGTCTCTTAGCTGAACAAAATTTAATAATGTGGCGGCATCTACATAGCCACATTTGAACTACGCATCCTACACAGAAATCCTGACGTCACATAAATCCTGCATCGCGCAATTAAAGTATACCGCGCGATTGACATATATACAAGAACCCAACATCAATCGTTGGGCAGTTGCCCGCCAGACACAACACCCGTCTGGACGGAGGATCCTCCGGTGGATGTATAGGAAATAAAATACCAAAGAGAGGACATTTGGGTAGGCCGTACTCAAATTGCCAGACCTTCGTTAAAACTAACTAACGAATAAACAGGGGGCCAAGTCTACTAATTTACAAACGTGTCAGTGGTCTCACAATGATCAGTTTTTGACAGATATGCCATACAAAATCTGTCAAAAACTCATAATTGCGAGACCACTGACACGTTTGTAAAATTAGTAGACTTGGCCCCCAGTTGTAGTACTTCATAGAACGAGCTCCTTCACACATAACTCCTACTTTTACTATATTCTCTCTCCTTCTAGAACGAGGAAGAACAGCGTATTATAAAACAGCTGAAGGAAACAGACTTGGAGAAGGAAATTGAATGGCTGAAGAAGTTCCTTGCTTCAGTGGACTCCATGGTTGTGTTCTGTCATAATGATATGCAGGAAGGTAAGAGATATAAGAAAAGCATAGCTTAGGGATTTTAGCCTTAAGGCGCCGACAACAGGCAAACGATAAAAGTATGCATGACTTTAACAAAAAATTGCCAAATTTGTACAACATTATTTTTTGTTTATGCTAAACCCGAAAAAGGGTCATTGTACTCATCATTATGAACAACTTTTTCTATGGGACCAACCTCGAAATCGCGAAAAAAAATCTGCTGTTCCATACATTTTGTCGATTTAAGTGAACACAAATGTATGGAACAGCTGATTTTTTTTCCCCATTGGTCCCATTGAAAAAGTTGTTCAAAATGATGAGTACAATGACTCCTTAAGAGGTTGTCGGTGTTATACCAATAACCCTGTATATTAATGAAATAAAATTGTTTATTTCAGACTAGCACACAAATAGTTGCTACAAATCCATATTATGTTAGTAGGTAGATACTTGTAGCTATGTTAGTAAAATTGCAATTAAAATAATTATTATTTTGGGCATGAATGCGTATTAATCTTGAACATATATCTCAGAACCAGGTTGTTACCGCCACGTTTTGAAAAATAAAACTCGATACAAATTAACGGTAATCCAAGCTTTTACCTTGCGTTCTAATACAAAATATCTATACTTAAATATCAACGTACGTTGGTATTATAAATAATAACAAGAACGTCTTATTTGAATGCAGAACTTGGTTATTTTCATTTTCGATAATTCAACTCATTTTGAATGAATCGATAATTGCTTCATATTTAGCAGTAAATTACAAGCGTTATGTTAGCCGCACGGGTCGATCCATCAGGTTAAGCCACGCTTGCCGGGGCTGGTCCGTGGATGGGTGACCATCTTTTCATATCAAGACTCTTCCGTGCCTCGGAAAGCACGTTAAGCCGTTGGTCCCAGCTGTCATTCATGGATCTTTGACAGTCGGTACGGGTCGTCAGAAGCCCGAAAGTCTGACAACCAGCCAACGGAGTCTCGGTATGTAAAGATGGTCACTCATCCACGGACCAACCCCGGCAAGCGTAGCTTAACCTGATGGATCGATCCGTGCGGCAGTTACGTAGCCACAAGCTCCTAAAATTCCTAAATATTCGGTGTTATGATTATAAAATTAATTATTGCATTTCATAATATACATTTTAGTTGTGGCAACACTAAAAACCACCAATTTTCTCTACAGGCAACATCCTACTAATTGAAGACACGCCACAAACGGCCCCCGAGGACGACGTATCAACAGTTTTTGTTCACAGCTTCGATACGGAAGAAACTCTCTCAAACAGAAAAAGCGAATCGAAAGAAAGTTTTGACAGATTACAATATGAAGACGCCAATACTTCTGACACGGTTTTGAGCCATTTTTCGGATTCGGGAGAGCCTAAGCTCGTTCTCATCGACTTTGAGTACTGTGCATACAATTATAGGGGATTCGATATTGCCAATCATTTCCAGGAATGGGGCTTTGATTATACTAACCCGGAGTACCCGTTTTATTATGAGAATCAGGATTGCACGCCCAGTTTGGAGCAGAAGGTGAGATAGCTAGCTTTAGCTTTTTTATTTTTTGCTCGGCTCCTAAAGGTCGTCGCGTGATGTTACATAGCCAATAACCTTCCTCAAGCATTGGGCTACCATGCTATCCAATGCAAAAGGGCCTCTGACTTGGCTTCACATGCCGTCGAGAAATATCTCTCAGGCATGCCGGTTTCCTCACAATGTTTTCCTTCACCGTTTTTGAAGCAAGTGATAATAATACAATACGCACATGAATCCGAAAAGTCAGAGGTGCGTGGCTTGGGTTCGAACTGGAGACCTATGACTTGGCAGTCCGACGGTCACACCACTAGACTATCACTGCTAAGCATGTCGGTGACGCGGATCCATCGGTTTACCAAAAATCGGTCACGAGTATAGTCTTCACTTAAAAAAAAAAAAAACATGCGGGGCAGTGTTTAGGGACTGCCGATAGAAGTGCAAACTAAGCAACAATGCGTGACCTCAACGTAGTTCAAATGGTAGACGGTAGATGGCGCTAAAAACATTTCTTCAAGCGTAACGATGACGCGAGTTCCATGATGTTTGTTCACCCAAAAAGTTATCAACGCGCGTAAAGAAGTTTTCACTTCAAAAATCGTATATTTTAAATCAATTCTCTTTATTTTTCAGGAAATATTCATTCGTGAATATCTTAAACACTACCATTCGAACAATCAGGACAAACCGGAGGCTACCCTGGACGATGTGAACAAGTTACTAGACGAGGTCGACGCGTTCGCTTGCGCCAGCCATCTCTTTTGGACTTTATGGTCCATTGTTAATGCTCCGAAAAGTCAGATTCCCTTTGGATATTGGGTGAGTGGTATATAAAATTATAGTAATTCTTACTTCTTTAATATATAATATATATAATTTACTAGCTGCGCCCCGCGGTTTCACCCGCGTAAATGTCGATCCCGTGGGAATATCGGGATAAAAAGAATCCTATGTGTTAATGAATACTTATATATATATATATATATATACTTTACACCAGGTTATAAATTATCTGTTTGCCAAATTTCATCCAAATCCATTCAGTAGTTTTTACGTAAAAGAGTAACAAACATCCATCCATACTTACAAACTTTCGCGTTTATAATATTAGTTAGATAGTTGGTTATTGGTGCCGATTCTCTTGTCACAAATTCTCTAAACTAAATTAAAAATCACTAAAATTTTGTTTATTCCTGTCCAACGACGATTTCCCATTCTGAAAATAGACTAATGTGACACAACTTAACTATAATTTAGTTTGACAGCACTAAGATGGCACTGAGTTTTAATTTAGTGAAAATGCTATTCTGAATTTGACGTTTTAACCAAATTTTTTGTTCTATATCTAAAATCCTCTAACTAACTCTTAATCACGATTAAAAATGTGTGGAATAAAATTAGATGTCATGAACTAAAATTCAAACTAACACCTCGAATTCAGTTGCAAAACGGTACTGTATCTTTTTTTTATTTTCTTTTGCTTATATTCTCGAAAATGGTGTGTCCTATCGCAAAAATAATGAAAATTTTGACCCCCTTAGGAACCCGCAAACCCGTAATACTCAACATGTTGTTTTTTTTTTTTTTTGTTTCCTTCCAAAATTTGAAAAATTCCATATAAAAATACGTCGAGACGGCCACATTGCGCGCCTCTCCGGCTCAAAAAAAATCACGTGGTAGGCAAACAAGTAGGTACCCAGTGGAGTCGCGATTGTCTTGATTTTAGTTGTGTCAAAATAATTTTTAACTTAGAGATTTTTTTTGGCAGAATAGCTCTAGAATTCTCATAGTTAAAAGTAAGGAATTTTTGTGATAGTTTAGTTCGGTGTACAAGAGAATCGGCACCATTATAAATGTGAAAGTAACTCTGTCTGTCTGTCTGTCGCGCTTTCACACCAAAATTACTGAACCAATTTAAATGAAATTTAGTACACAGATAGTCTAGAGCCTGAGAAAGGACATAGGCTACGTCTTATCGACATGCCACGCGGGCGAAGCCGCGCGCGGAAGCTAGTACAATATTGACGTATTTTTTAGGGTTCAGTACCCGAACGGAACCCTATTACTAAGCCTCTGCTGTCCGTCCGTCTGTCTGTCAGCGGGCTTTATCTCATGAATCGTAATAGGTAGACAGTTGAAATGTCGCACACCGAGACCAGAGGGCCTAGACAAGTGACAATCGCTTCGAAAGCGTTTCGTATTTCTACAACGACTTTCAACAGAATTGACATAAGCTTTTCGATAGCATAAGTCAGTCCTATACATTTTTGCCTTTTCCACCATCGTTATCGCTGATAAAATGTTGCTTTGTCTAGGGCCTCAGAGCAGAGCAATTTCTGAGACTACCGAAAAATTTATTTTATGACAATTCCATACATTGCAAAATTAAATACACTTCCAAACTTGATGCTCGACCATGTTCGAGCCTGCGAGATGCGTGCTCAAGTATGCGTTCTACATACGCGAGCGCGCTAGAGCCGTCGCCGCGCGCCGCCCGCGCTCATTATGCCGCAGTATGCCACATTATGCTACAGTATGCTACAGTATTATGCTACAGTATTATGCCACAGTATGCTAAAGTGTTATGCCACAGTATGCTACAGTATTATGCCACAGTATTATGCCACAGCGAGAATGTCATTGGTCACCCACGCCCGCCTGCAACCCAGAGCATTTTCAACGGAGCTTTTGCTCACGGAGGGTCGAGCAGTCAAAATTTTGCTCGACCACACGCGAGCATTTTGCAGTTCGGTGTGCGCTGACCCCTAACCCTTCGGGGAAACAAGGGGTGATATTATGTGTTATGTAAATTAATGTCCGACTCCATTTTTCCAGGAATATGGCCTCGCCCGTCTCGACACGTACCTCAGACTAAAACAAGAAGTGATAAAAAAGGATAAATATGGACTCCCCCAAAAAAGGAAAATCTGCGAGGTTGACATATGAGATGAAGTGGCCAGCCTCGCGCTACACGACTGAGATGTTAGCAGCGAGCGAGTCGGGCCTATAAGGCTGTGTCCAGGGTGATAGGCTTAAGCGGAAGCGGGAGCGGGCGCGATTTTTTCAACAACCTAACGCGTTTTACTCGAATGGTTTGGCAGAGGTGAAATGGTGAAGCCAGATTTCTCCAGTTATGTTGTAAGTCCCATGGGGGGCGAAATATCGCTTAAAATACTAACACGTCTTTTCCTTAAAGGGTTAGTCAGACTTGTACCACCATCATTTCGCTATGGGTGATATATCATATATCACACAAATTAAACCGCTGTTTGCTAATACTGAAGTCACTATGGAGCGAGTTTTTTAAACGTTACCATATCTCGTTGTGGTTCATACTGATAGACGAGATCTAGGCAAAAATCAAGGAAAACGCGACAAATTAATATTTATTTTGAAAGCGAGACTTTCACACGTTCGCTCATTTTAGCCATACTTACAGGCTTAGAAAGAAAGAAATAAATAAAGAAAATCAAGAAAGAAAATGTTTGTAGACGCCTAATATGACGCAGCGAATGACGCGGAAGCCGTCTACTCTGATTATACTTACAGGCTTACAAAAAAAAAAAAAAAAAAACAAGAAAGAAAATGTCTTGATGACGCCTAATATGACGCAGCGAGTGACGTGGAAGCCGTCTGCTTTGACTATACTTATAGGCTTAGAAAGAAAGAAAATCAAGAAATAAAATGCCTTGTTGACGCCTAATATGACTCAGCGAATGACGCGGAAGCCGTCTGCTCTGACTATACTTACAGACTTAGAAAGAAAGAAAGAAATAAATAAAGAAAATCAAGAAAGAAAATGTGTTTGTTGACGCCTAATATGACGCAGAAGCCGTCTGCTCCTATCGACTCTATACTGATCTAGACATTAAAAAGAAAAAAACAATGAAAACACAATTGACAATTGTAACATCTTGAAAACTGTTGTAACTGTTGTGATTGATTGAAAAAAAAAACAATGCAGAAAGAAAAAAAAACATGTTAATCATGCCTAATATGACGCAGTGAGTGACGCAGAATCCTTCAAAACGCTACAACAAATGGCTATACAGTGTGACCAGTATCTCGCGCCCGCTACCGCCCTAGTCACCGCTTTCAACCTGGATGAGCACTAAAGGTCCATAAGAGGTCCAGTTTAATTTTTGAAGAAAAAAAAACTCCAATTTTGAGTTTTGATGGACAATTTTGATGTCCATTTGTGAAAGTCAGAACTGGTTTGTGTGGAACTGTTCAATGAACTCTGGTATTCGGTTTCTGACTGTCAAAAACCGTGTAAACTGACGGGACTATTTTTGGGTTCGAGTCTGGAGTGTTAGTTTTCGGATCAAAATGTTATAAACTACGTTTTTGAGTGTCGGAGAATAGTGATGGACATTTTTTTGTGGTCCGGACCCGTCTTTGGAAGTCAGAACTGGTTTTGAGTGAGACTATTAATTTTCGGAGGTACAAGTACAATATAAATATGACAGTATGGAAACTAGGCTTTATATGTTGAAATAATTACCTGCGTACCATTGTTAAGAGCGTTGATTCTAAAAGTTGGTAACGTCGCAAATAACTGTAAAATATTTACCTGTTTTGATTATTTTGGCAATATTATAGTACGAACTATGAAATATCCTTATCTAATTTACTAGAATATTATTAATGAATTGCAATTATAACACTGAATTTAAGTTGTAACTGGTTTTAGGAGTAAAAAAGGCATTTGGAAAGTTTCCAAATCATTTTTAGACAACTAAAACTAAATATTCGGTGTTACGATATTATTAATTGCATTTCATAATCAATATTTTAGACAGTTGTCTAGCCATATTTCATATTTTCATACAGTAATATTGCCAAATTAATCAAAACGGCGAAATATTTGACTTCCCACTTTAAGAATAAACGCTTTTAAAAAGATCGCGGCGACCACTTGTCTCGACACGGTACCTGCAACTGACCGCACCGCGACAATCGCTCAGGGACTCTTCAATAAGCGCGTCTGTGGGAGTGTGCCGTTTCAAACGTTGACTGCGTAGTTTCTACACTGTTCATATTTATACTGTGGTACAAGTTGTGTTATAGACTGATTCTGAAGTTGTGTTACTGATAAATGACCTATATGGATTTTTAGAAGTCCAGTTTGGATTTTTAGAGTCCAGTGTTAAATTCTGTTGGGGTCGGCTTCCAGTATAACCGGATGCCAGTATTTTACATGGAGCGACTGCCTATCTGACCTCCACAACCCAATTATGTATACCCCTTGGTAAGACTGATTCTCAGACTTCTGACTACCTGAAACGACCGTCAAAGATCTATGCGGAACAACGGCTTAACGTGATTTCCGAGGCATAGAGGTGTCTCGGTATGAAATGGATGGTCACCCATCCATGGACCGACCTTGGCAAGAGTTGCTTAACCTTACATCCAAACTGGATTTCTACATAACTAGGAGTAGAGGTAAAAATAAAAGAAAGCCAATCATTGGTTCCTTATATCCAGTATTGTTTATAACCGACTTCAAAAAAGGAGGTTTTACAGTAAAATTAATGGATATTTTTTTAGATCCATGTTTAGTCCTTGCCAAGTCCAAAAAACTAAGTGATCGCTTTTGATGTTTTAATCTTTAGATATTATTTCGTTAAACCACGTTTTCATTGGAAACAAGGTTGAGACACAGTTGCGCAACTGTTGCCCGTAACATCTAATGTCAATCGGAGATATTGTTCCGTTAAGTCATTGGAAATAAAGTTGAGGAAAAGTTGCGCAACTGTTGCCGGCGACATCAAATGTTGTCGGCAACAATGTTGCAGAAATTTCGTTTTTGATGTCTATAGAACATTTTTATGTTGCTAGCAACTCTACAACATACTAGGTTGCTAGCAACATTTTGTTGCATTTTTCTTCAATAAATACGTGGTTTTATTTCAAGACTCAATATTGAGATCTGCATATCCTAGCTATAATTAAACTAGAGTTTCATCAAAAACAGTTAAGCCGTTTTGGAGTAAACTCGAATATGTAAGTACAAAATATTGTTTTTTGAGCTCGCTCTACGACGCTGGGTGAAATCGACTGATATAAGATTCGGTGCACAATATGCGATATATTGGTAATAGTGTAGTAAATGATAAGGAACCTCCTGACTCGGAAACTATTCGGGTGATCTGGAAACAGTTCAACAAGTTACGTCATGAATGAAGTGCAACTGTGGCTCAACAGTTGGCCGACTTTAACTATGTTTATTTGTATTTTAGGGGTATGAGGAACAGGGTGTAAAGTTCACTCATCCACCATAGAAAAGGAAGGATCCTCCTACCAGACGGGTGTTGTGTGTGGCGGGCAACTGCCCAATGATTGATATTGGGTTTTTGTATATGTTCACTGCACGGTAAACTCTAATTGCGCGATGCAGGATTTATGTGACGTCAGGATTTTTGTGTGACGTCAGGTCTTCGATGCGTAGTTCGCATGTGGCGATGTAGATACCGCCACAGTATAAATAATGCATTATTTACAAAATAATGTTGCCAGTCTAAAAATATTAAAGAATACCGAAATTCAGCAATAGCTTTTTGCTTAATTTATGAATCGAACAAAAAATACCAATTTACGAGCAGTTTAGACCAGATTTTGTTGTCTTATTTGATTTAATAGCCAAAAATAGCCCAAACTCAAATGTTTGAATTACATTTTAAAAATGGCCAAATATTGCCTATTGTGCACCATTTCTCTCTATATGGATATGTTACCTATATGGATCTCTTAGATAGATCAGGGTTCTTAGAAAATAAAATAAAAATAACGTAAAAAAAAATGGAAGAAATTTCTTTCCTATACGATAAAAAAAAGTTGTCTAAAAACTATGACAGACTCAAAAATTATTAATATTTATTATTGTAAAAAGTTAAATATCGAGATTAACTGTGCAAGCTAAAGTTATTATAAAAATAAAAATGACAAAATTTATAATTAGTTGTCATTCTAAAATCCCGACTTACCTTCAAAATGTTGCTTTTCGCTATCTTTGGTAACCAAATATGGCTTTGTGGGACACAGGCCTCCTCTCTCTGGGACGGAGTGGGCTGTAATCCACCACGCGGGCCCAGTGCGGGTTGGTAGATGTCACATGTCTTTGAATTTTTGGTTCTAGGACATGTGACTTGTGACTCCATTTCCTCACGATGTTTTCCTTCGCCGTCCTTGGCTGAAATCTATAAAGCGAATTAGCGTTTCATACAAAAACAAACCTTATTGGTATGAATTTATTCTGCATATTCCTATAAGTGACTGATCAAGCGTTTACTTACGAATATAAAAATTAAATTCATACGAATAAGATTCATTTTGCTACATTAAAGTTTGCAAGTCATATTTGGTTCGTTATAGCGATACTAGCATAGCTGTGTAAAAGCTCAAAGTGTTAGTTGGCTCAATAATGTACATAATTACTTTTAAGTAAGCAGGTGAAGTCGGGAAACACAACATATGTTTACGAATCTATATGTAATCAAACGACAAAAAATAGAAGTTACATTATGCAGTCTTGTCTCATATCAACAAGGAACTACATAAGAACAAAAACACACAATAGACGTAGATATATTTAGTAACCTATTCCGCTTAACTATTCCTCAAGAGTCATAAAAAATCCTGTAAGATTTCACCTCTCAACGAGGCATCCCCAGGATGACGATTGGCCAGTCGCAAACCAGAACACGACGGGTTTTTTATGACTCTTGGAGAATAGGTAAGCGGAATAGGTAACTAAATATATCTACTTCTATTGTATTTTAGAGCCGAACCTTCCCTGTCTCGCCGCTCACATGTACCTCAGACGGTGACTAGCAGTCGCGCGCCGACTATAGCGAGGCTGACTTCTAGGGCGCGCTACGCGTACAATTAAGTTTCGCAACTCGTGGAGAACATTTTAATACAATTACTTTTTTTGAGCTTGTCCTCAGCCTTTCATATGTAGATATTGATTACATTTGAGTACAATTTTTTACTATTTTTTGTATAAAAATATATTAATATCATCCTTACTTTACTATTTACGCAAAAACATTAAAAATAAACTATTTCAAAACTAGTATCTATCATTTATAAAAATGCTTACTTATACATCAAACTCAGAAATTCAAATCCAATCCAGAATACAAATCACTGCTGTTTTATTTCAATGAAATGTTTTATTTTTACCGCAACGTGTTAGTTCTCGGCCTGCATCTCACCTGATGGTAAGTGATGATCAGGCCGAAGGTGGAAGCGAGCTTCACCCGGAATCCTCAGCCACAGAGGAACTTGCTATCTTACCTCTAACTGCCGAAACACAACAATGCTGTTACCATTGTCTGACAAAAAATATAAAAAAATCTTAGTAATACTTTGTAATGTAACTTCTATACAATGTCAAAGCTAATGTTTATTTCCAATGTCTATGTCAAAATAATTATAAAATAAACTAAAAGAAATTTCCAAGCTAATAAATGTAAAATTTCTAGTTCATAAGCGATGTGATTCTAGAATTATAAGTCTGTGTCCTGCGAGGCATCGGAACGAATGAATTTCTCTTAGAAAAATAACATTCCTATCAAAATAATGTGTATTTATTATTAGAAAAAAATTGTAATTTAAAAAAATCGCTTGATTTTTTGTCACATTGCCGTGGATATTTGTATGTAGGACGCCGCAGGCCGCAGCGACATCGTTCAGGTGCCGCGCCGCCGCATTATAGGTCTTCTGCAGTGTGGACCACTCGGTAAATCACATGCTGAACGTCATAAAACAACAAGGTTTATTGTTCTATGTGACAGTTCGATATTTTCGACCTTATTGAAGTTAAGCTTTGATTATTTATGTCTAGATAGACTGTCGCGCTGTTAAAGAACGAAAACAAACCAGCCATCTTTGATATGCTAGTGTGCGTGACAGCTAGTTCTAACACTCGCGTCACGTCGCAATTTAGCGGCCAACAGTTGGACGCTATTTTTTTGTCGCTTTCACAGCTTTGACCGTCTATCTATCTAGACATATTTATATCTTTGGTTTCAAGTTACTGGGAGTTTTTGTCAAAAGCATTTACGAGATCGGCTCTTAAGTCTTTTTATGTCTGAAAAAATGACAGTGTTATTTTTGACAGCTGTCACTTTCTTCCCTAATTCTGCTCTCACGCCGCCATTTTGAAAAATATTTGATACATTGAGTCTATTACTAGAGACGTAATATTAAATGGATAATTACCTTATAACTACTAAGTCGTCATAATTAACTTTGTCATCGAAGTAATATAATATAGCGAAATTAATTTGTAATTTGCTATACCCTTTGTAATTCAATAATTAATCATTATAATCTGCCCTCTAATTAAATTCACATAAAAAAACAAGGACAAAGTATTAATACCGGGTGTAAAAAGACGCTTAACGAAGCCGAAAGTCACTTGTTATTCCCGTCATTGTGATAGGTATTTTTTTGTTCTGGAAACATTCTTGTTACGGAGATATTGAAGGTCAAAGTTCCAAATTTTTAAGACGTTTAAAAAATAAATAATATAAAACATTTGTTTAAAAAAAAAGAAAGCATGTTTTTTTATCTAATAACTTAATTTAGAAAAACAAACCCTGAACCGTTGGATGCTTATAAACACAGTGTGTTGCGTGCGTTACGTTGCGCACTACCGAAAACAGGGATTTTTCATACCAAAAATAAAAGTCGTTGTCCAGCAAATATTTTTGTGCAATTTAATGTACAGAATGAGTAGTTGACGGATATGCGATGGGTCTTTTTACACCCTGTATACTGTGAAGTTTTTATAAATAAACGTTTACGACACTAGTTTACACACAAACAAAAAAAACGGCCAACTATTACTAAACTATTGGGCGACAGTTGCGTCACAAACAAAGGCACATCAATCATATCCTAGTATTGTATTTGCTAATTAGTATTAAATTCCTGTGCCTTTGATTAAAATGAAGCTTAATACTAAATGGGGTAAGCAGAGGCAGGTAATGACTGAGTAGATATTGGAAAATATTTGTCAAAATTGTACTTAAAAAATAATTGGTTACTTAACTATGATGTCTTACTTGCGTTGTATCTCGTGTCAGCAAGTTTTGTATCTCGTGTCGGGACGAGATGTATCTCGTGTCGGTATAAGATGTATCTCATGTTGGCAAGGTGTATCTCCTGTCCGCATGATTTATAATAAGTCATGCCGTGGTAAAAATATTATCCTGGCTGACCGTCCAGATTGCGCTACACGTACAATTTAAGTATCCGCCACTCGTGGAGTCTTTCAAAGCACCTGACCATTCCTTATATCGACTTAAAATATGAGGAAAACTTACTTACTCAGACATTTTATTTAAAAATAGTAAAAGAGTAAATAGTGCAAAAAAAAAATTAGAAAAAAAAAAGAATTTGCAAAAAAAAAATGGATGAACCAAATAGTACTGTAAAAAGATGCTTAGTAACTTTGTAAACAAATCAATATATTGTATTCAAAATGTAAAATTGTTAAACATATGACTGAATGTATTTATTTTCCGTCAGAATGTGTCACATTCCCTAAAAATAAAACACGTAAAGCGCTACAAGGTTCTTTTGGCGCGTGACCAAAATTGGAACTAACGCCGCCATCTTGTTTTTTTAATACAATTTCTGTGTCAATTTCACAAAATGTTTACCAACAGCGCCCCGCTGCCAACGTCATTCGAGCGCCAGAAGATCCTAGTATCAGTAACAGTACCCGGCAGTAAGATGATGGTGTTCACAGACGAGAATTGCGGCGATAATCACGCCGTGCCGTCACATTCAATAGATACTATGAATCAATCTCCACACGGCGATATCTTCGCAGCGATAATTTGAAGGCACAGCTTGACTATATATCGCCGCGATTCTTTCGTCTGTGTAGATGGCGCCTTAGGATCAGCGCACACCGAACTGCAAAATGCTCGCTAGGTCAAGCAAAATTTTGACTGCTCGACCTTTCAGGCAGCATACTCGCCCCTCCGTGAGCAAGCTCCGTTGAATATGCTCTGGGTTTCAGGCGGGCGTGCATGACCAATGACAATCTTGCTGTGGCATACAGAGCGCGGGCGGCGGCTCGAGCGCGCTCGCGCATGTAGAACGCTGAACACGCATCTTGCAAGCTCGAGCATGGTCGAGCATCAAGTTTGGACGTGTATTTAATTTTGCAATGTATGGAATTGTCATAAGATTAATTTTCTGTAGTCTCAGAAAATGCTCTGCTCTCGGTGTGCGCTGACGCTTATGACACACGGAGTTTTAGAAAAAGTTCAGCTTTGTGGAGCGTCAACTGTCATACATACCTATGTGACAGTCACTTTTTTATAGCTCATTTTCATTCGTCGATAAACTCGGTTGATACACAGCATGGGACTCCCTGCAGGCCGGCTAATAAGTCTTTAAGTCGATAACGCGGTCGGTACACCGTCTGCGGGAAATCGTAGCGACCAATAAAATATGAATTTTAATGGTCGCTAAAAATGGTCGCGGTCGGTCAAAAGTGTGCAGATCTTCAGACCCAATGAAAATTAGATTAAAATGAGCCTTCAATCGTGCGGTACATGTTAGACTAATGAAAACGGTACCCTGCTGGGGCCATATGGCATGCGTTACAGAAATCTCCCGCACGCCGCATACGAGCCCTATCGACCAATGAAAATGTCCCTTTATGCTCGATGTTTTTAGATCCGGGTACTGTTAAATTCGATTCCATAATATTTTTTATAAGTAGCATATTTTTTTTCAATGACAGCTAAAATTCTGTACCTAAAATAAATGTCTATAATGAAATACTGTAAATAGTTTTGTGATAAAAGAAATAATGATTTTATGTAATTATTTTGTAATTTTTAGTTTATTTTATATATTTTTTAAGGTTGTTTTTTTTTGTAATAAATAATGAATGAATTAAATAAAACATTGTTTCGAATAAAAGTTTTTTTTTTATTGATATAACAAATATTTTTAGGAATACATCGATTTTGATTTAAACAAATAAGTACATACTATGATTTAATAGTTAAAACCTTGGCAATAATTTACTAAGCAGAAATCTAAATGAGTAAGATATACATCACGCCAGGCATGCCTTGAAGAGGTATGCAGAGATACAGGGTTAAATTAAATTAACTAGTGAAACTGCAGACGTGACGGATATTGATATTTAAACACGACAAAATAGGATTTGAAGTTTTTTTTTGGAGTAAACAACCGATGTTACCTCTGTATCATCATCTGCCTAGCCTTTTCCCAACTAAGTTGTGGTCGGCTTCCAGTCTAACCGGATGCAGCTGAATACCAGTATTTTGCATGGAGCGACTGCTTATCTGACCTCCACAACCCAGTAACGGCTTAACGTGCTTTCCAAGGCAGCAGTTTTTTTAATAAGATTTAGATTCCTGCTTATTCAAAGACTAGAGTATATTAACATAGTAATAAAATACACTATAATTACATATGGTACATAGTAAGTAAACACTGACTGATGACCCTCATATATCTTTCCCAGACGCTCTTCAAATCAGCTTCCCTGTAACAAGAAAATTTATTTGTTCTAAAATATTCGATAGCGGATGATTGATTTGAATATGTCGCAGGGTGATTTGATTATTCCTTTTTTTTGCCAAAACCCTAGAGATATTGTGAAAACCCGGATAATTAGAAAATGGTGAGAAACTGGGTGAAATAGAACTGTGACAGACCACGCGCGAGCCGAGCGATGCCCGGGCAGCGGCCGGCGAGCGCTACTTCCAAGTTGCTCGCAGATTTTTTTTTAACCATTTTCTAATTATCCGGGTTTTCGCGAAACTACGAATAATCAAATCACCCTGCGACATATATACAGATAAATACGATAGAAGCGTCGTTTTGCTGTGTCAAAATAACAGTTTTTTACTAAATGGATTATCATCATCATCATTTCAGCCGAAAGACGTCCACTGCTGGACATAGGCTTCCCCCAAGCACCGCCACTTCAACCGGTTCTGTACTTCTCGCATCCAGCGCATGCCCGCGGCTTTCACCAGGTCATCGGTCCATCTTGTGGGGGGTCCTTCCAACACTACGTCTTCCGGTACGCGGTCGCCACATCAGAACCTTTCGGCCCCATCGGTCATCTGTTCTGCGAGCAATGTGCCCTGCCCACTGCCACTTAAGTTTGGCAATACTTCGGGCTATGTCTGTTACCGTGGTTCCCCTACGGATCTCTTAATTTCTGATTTGATCACGCAGGGAAACTAATGGATATGAAAGTATATGCAGTACATATAACAATTTCTTTTCAAATACAAAATGGTTATCAGTAAAATAATTATAATATAAAAATAATCCTAATTTACCTCAATACGTCCATCTGCAGTGCACATTGCTCGTAAGCGCTCAAGAACTGCGCCAAATCAGTTTTGGGCCAGGAACCCAATCTTAGAGGTTCTACACACCTGAAAAATAAAACAATATATTTAATTAGCTTCCGCCCTCGGTTTCCCCCGCGTGGTATGTCGATAAAAAGTAGCCTTTGTCCTTCCCCGGGATGCCATCTATCTCCTTGCCAAAATTTATCGAAATCCGTTCAGTGGTTTAGGCGTGAAAAGGTAACATACAGACAGATAGAGTTACTTTTGAAGTTATAATATTAGTATGGATTAGGCCCCTTATAAAGTAGCCCAGGTTTTTTAATGTCGCTGTATTAACCCTTCGTTTTTTGAAAAAACTAGGTACCTTTTTTTACTCTTGTCTAAGTCTGTGTTGTTAACCCTTAATTTCTGATTCTCTATTTATCCTTTGTATATCCTTTGTTTCCTCTCTTTTTACCCTTGATTATAAAAAGCCTCAATATTTACCCTTGATTACAAAAAGTCTCTATGTTTACCCTTAGACGTTAAAACCCTCTCTTTTTACTCTTGATTACAAAAAGCCTCTATATTTACCCTTGGTTTCTATAAAGCCTTTGTAATTACCTTTATTAAATAAACTTGGGTTTTAAAAGCATGTCACACAACTGACACTAGGTTTTAGAAAACTTCTCTCAAGAAAAAAATATAGGAATTTATTTTTGTCTTTTTCTGTCTCAGAAAAGGAATTGATTCTTCTGTAGCGTAATGATTATGGACCACTTACCTCTCAAGCAGATCAATGAATAAGGATCTCAGTTCTCTGCCTCGATGTAGGTTGCACGCCAGGCCGACCAATGCGCGAGTGTATAACCTAAAAAACATATTTGATTATTACATTATTTAAAACATATTTCAGGTGTGCAGGTAAATATTGCGGGAAAGTCCGAAAGGGATACCGGGGCCCTTGGCAACAGGTAACTGAAGGAACACGGGTGGGTTTTCGTCAGTAAAAGTCTGACCTCATTCATAAGTCATTTGATGATTTCCCACCAACAAAAAAAAAAGTTTTGTATGTAAAGCGTAGAAGCGAGAGAAGTATGGAAAGAAGAAAGAAAATACATTTGTTTGCGGTAAACATGACGCAAAAAAAAGAAAATAAACACAAAGAAAAAATAATAAAAGGTTGGGGGTAACATGTGCGTCACATCCACGCAAAACGGCTATCGCTCAGCATTATGCTGCGACCCTATGCAAGACAGAGCCCCAGCGATAAAGAAAAGGATATGTTGCGCCGACCCCAAATAAATTGGGATAAGGCAGGAGAATGAGGTAAAACAAAGCAAACATAGGAATGTTAATAGTGCTAACAGCTATTTTTGACCGACTTCTAAAAGGAGGAGGTTAGCAATTCGGATGTTTGTAAGATAAGATAAGATAAGATATTTATTTTGCAAATATGGGTACATAATGGTGACATAAAATAAAAAATATATTATAGCAACAGCCATATTTAACCAAAAGGCATGCAAAAGAAAAAATATACTAGAGATGCTAAGTAGATAATAATAATAAAGATTTACAATGTCAATACTTATAGGTTAGTACAATACTTGTAGTAGTCAATACTTGTAAGTTTTTTGTTTACCGACTTTTTCAAAAAGTAAGAGGTTCTCAATTCGTCTTTATGTTTTTTTTTTTGCGTGTATATTACGTAGTTACACCGCGAATTATGAATCTATTTTGATGATTCTTTTTTTTTGTTTGGTAGGTCATGCTTCAGAGGTGGTCCCATATACATTTTATTAACTTTGCTTGCGTAGTTTTTGAGTTAGCTTCAATTATTACGTATTTTTCCCACTTAATATATCTAGACGATGTTTTAAGTGACTCCGTCATTGTTATTTACATAGCGGTTAGTGGTATTCGAATTTGTGTTTGGTAGGTACCACAACTAAAAAGGGAAAAATAAAAACTTTTTAAAAAGTCGGTGGCAAAAAACAAAAATTGAAAAACAAAGACACCGACTTCCGAAATTAAAGTTATTGTTCACTTATTTGTGTTTTTTTTGGAATTTGGTTATTTTTCGTTTTAGTTTTTGAATTACAATTTCGTTTAATTATTTTTTTGTTGATACGTAAGAAGTTAGGGTATGTTTTTTACCTGAAATTGAGCTCCAATTCTTGATAGGACTTCTCCAATAGTTTTGGTCTAAGACGCATGCAGACCAAACTGAAAAATAAATCAATTTAGAAGTACCATAAATAAGTAAGACGAGTATATATCTTTGATTTTTTACCTCCCTAGCCGGGTGGCTTTCAGTCTCACCGGATGCAGTTACATGGAGCGACTGCCTATCTGTCTTCTACAACCCAGTTACTGGGTAACAAGATCCCTTAGTAAGACTGGTTGTCAGACTTTTAGGCTTTTGACTACCCGTAACGTAACGACTGTCAAAGATCTACGTGTGACGATCGGTGCCAACGGATTAACTTGCTTTCTTATTTGCGCAAATTTAGGCTTGCGCAAGTAAATCGTTACGTGTTTGGCTAGACTCGCGACAATCTAAGAAGTCCCTTTTGACAGCTATAAAAATGCATTGTGTAGCGATGAAAAAAAAAATTGGTTTCTTATAAACTGATTCTCGAGACATATCGATTGAACATACTTAGAGAGTTTGTAATCGACGACTTATCAACATTGCTTAAAACTGATTCTCAAGGCTTAACGTTTTATTATATATACGAGAACGAAACGTCAAAACGGACTTCTTAGATTGTCGCGAGTGTAGCATTACGGAGGGGTCTAGAAATGTAATAGATGGTCAGTTGGTCAGCGATTCACGAACTGACAGCGGCAAACTTAGCTAACGTTCGATCGGCCAACGCCAACTTGTCAATATAGCCTGTAAATGATAATAATACACTCACTGCTTATGATGATGGAGCTCGAGGCTTATTAATAACTGCCGCGCGGGTCAATCCATCAGGTTAAGCTACGCTTGCCGGGGTTGGTCCGTGGATGGGTGACCATCTTTACATACCGACTCCTCCGTGCCTCGGAAAGCACGTTAAGCCGTTGGTCCCGGCTGTTATTCATAGATCTTTGACAGTCGTCGAGTCGTCAGAAGCCCGGAAGTCTGTCCAACCAGTCTTACCAAGGGGTATCGTATTACCCAGTTACTGGGTTGTAGAGGTCAGATAGGCAGTCGCTCCATGTAAAATACTGGTATTCAGCTGCATCCGGTTAGACTGGAAGCCGACCCCAACAGAGTTGGGAAGGCAGGCAGATTGACACTCACTGTTTATGCTCCTTTTCTTTGTCCAGCAATATGCGCAACTCTCGCAGCTCCAGCAGGAACTCCCTGTCCATCTCAGTGTCGTAGTACTCAGGACCCGTGCAGCTGTACGTCCAGCTGGTCATTATGGCCTAGAAAATGCAAATAAGAACATTATTAATTAAGATAAGTATGTACCCCAAGGCTTAAAATACCCTCGATGGCCGACTTTAAAGAGTAGGAAATAGTTTTTGCCGTGAATAAGTCTTTAAATTTGCTTCCATAGCGGGATGCAATGTAAAGAAACTGATGATTAAAAAATCTGGGGATACCGTTTGATGCTGCAGCTACATATCTATCATCTATTTCCAAAATTTAATCACACCACTCGATAGCTAAAGGATCAACGAATTGGTCTCAAAGAATATATCACTTGTAACGTAAACGTATTCACGTAAAACACGGCCGTGTTCACGATACAACCACACTTCATTTTTTTTATTCATAACAGGTTGGTTAAAGCGTGGGCTTTTCAGAAAAAATAACTGGCATCGGGCACAAATCCAGACTCCGGGCAAATTCTAAATATAAAAATCCAATAATACTTTGCCCGACCAGGGAATCGAACCCGGAACCTATATTCGTGCATCGATAATTTATAATAAATCGTTTCGAGCCTATTGCCATCAACCAGGCACAAATACATGTGCCCGGTTGTTGGCAATATGCTCGCCCCCTATTACATGGGACTTAAACATAACTGGCGGAATGTGGGTGTGCTATAGGTACATCTCTGTCTAACCCCTCGGGTATTACAGGCGTGATGTTATGTTATGTGTTATGACACTAAGGGAATTTTGGCATAACAAACTCAGTAACGAACTAACGATAAGTATAACACGTCTGTTAACTAAGTTTAAAATTAGTGAAATTAGTAATTTTCTTTTTTTCTTTTATACTTTAGTCTTAATAGACTATAGTTCAAAAGACTTTAGTCTTAATAGACTATAGTTCAAAAGACTTTAGTCTTAATAGACTATAGTTCAAAAGACTTTAGTCTTAATAGACTATAGTTCAAAAGACTTTAGTCTTAATAGACTATAGTTCAAAAGACTTTAGTCTTTAAAAGACTAGTCTTTTGAACTATAGTCTATAGTTCAAAAGACTTTAGTCTTAATAGACTATAGTTCAAGACTAGTTTTAATAGACTAAAGTTTAAGTAACTTACCTGTGCGCAATGATAGAAATCATTAAATGTCAAGTAGGTAAGCTTTCTCTTCGCCGTTTCAAACCGCATACAAGCGATGAACACCACTGCTCCATACTTTCTGAAAGTAACACAAATACATTGCAACATTTGGGTGTTGAAAAGGTGAATGCATTGCCCAACCAGGTCTCGTTCGATCTAAATACCTATTTAGCTAGCTACGCAACATACTAGTGGTTACTATTGTGCGAGATTACGGCGACCTTTTCATCAGCATTGCACTTTGAAATGAGAAATGATATTTATTTCTGTAAAACACATTTACATGTCTAAAATAAATTACGTTTTAAAACTAGCTGAGGTCGGTTTCCTACTCCACTAATTACTATTTCAAAACTTATGGTCAGGCCAGCTCAGACCGCGACGTGAAGCGACGCAGACAGTGCGCGCACTTTTTAACAATTATCGAACTTATTTTCTTCACGAAAAGGTATCATTTTATTGCGAGCGTGTACGCGTGTCAAAGTACGCTGAGATGCGCAGCGCGTGTCCCTTATACCTTATTGTGTAGTAAATAAATTCGATATTGTATCGGATCATAAAAAAGTGCGCGTTGCGTCGCGTCTCGGTATGAATTGACCCTTAGCAAAGTTTTCTGGGAGAGACTGACTTAAACAAGCTACCTTTATCTTGCAGTGAGTGTTGAAACACTAAATTAGTAGAAGTCCTACATTGAACTTGGTTACAAATTACTTTGGGAGAGCCTAAAATTCGGCATAGAACTTTGAAAACCTTCTGGCACGCAACCATGTTCTATGTTCTGTAAACTTTAGAATTGCTTTAACACTACTGTTTTTTTGGAATGGCCCTATATCCAGCAGCGGGTATTTAAACACAAACTTACTTGGCCAAAGGTTCAGACAACAGAAAAGTGCTTCTGATATTAGCGACTACATTCCCTGGCATTTCTTCCACAGCCTTGAACACTCGACGGACATTGTCGAATTGTCGGCGACAGCAACGGAGCGGGGCGCCTGAGCGTTCCGCTACCTGAGGACAGGGGAACGATAAATTGAGTCGTGTATTGGTGACAGATGAATGATAAATAGGAGAAATATTGGGGACAGGTGAATGATAAATAAGATAAATATTGGGGACAGGCGAATGATAAATTAGTTGATAGGTTAACGATATCTATGCTGAAAATTTGGGGTCGGTCAGATGAATAATAAATAATACGAATTGTATGTGGAAGCAAAATCCTTATCCTTACATATTATAAAACTCAAAAAATACTGCACCGATTTTCATGCTGTTTTCACCAACGGATAGAGTGGTTTTCGAGGAAGGTTTTAGTATATAATTTGGCAGGCGAAGCCGAGAGCATCAGCTAGTTATAAATAAAAAGAAGAAATTGCGACAGTAGAATGATAAATAGAAAGTAATTAAGTTAGGTACCTACCTCATCCAGATCTTTCCTGTGCCTGGAAGACAGTTTCCTTCCAAGTAGCTCTCTGATCACTGCATCATCAAGATCATAGTATCTGTAAATACGAGTGACATAATGCAGTTAATGCCTTGATATTATATGAGTGGGGGTGCCGGACGATATGGCTCACTCTGCGTCCAGCGGTCGGCGTGGCAATAGGTAGTGTTCGGGTTCACGACTGGTCAATCGATATTCTTAGAATGCCTCTTTGAGAGGTGAAACACGTGTCGATTTCTTACAGGGTTTTTATGACTCTTGAGGAATAGTTAAGCGGAATAGGTTACTAAATATATCTACGTCTATTGTATTTTATAATGGATATCCGTAAAGTCACGCTTGAATCAATTAACTAGCCATATACATAGTTAAAGTGTTCCGTTTCATACCCAACGGGCGCCAAAGAAACGTTAGTAAGCCTATGCTTTTTTTTGTCTGTTGACAGACAGTGCAGTATCTTTTTAACCATTATAGCTGCCCAATTGATTTTTCACAGAATATACAGGGTGTAAGGGTAAACATCGTTGTCACTCAAACCATGGGTAGTTGACTTAAATATAAAAATAAATCACCGAGTAACAACAAAAAAAAAAAGTTATTTTAAAAAGTATCTATGCGACATCGTGCTCGCTAGCGAAACAGCTGACTGACTGAGAGACGGGTCGCGCTTGCGGCCGGTCAGGTGACGTTTCACGCCCCCCACCAGTGTTGAGACGCAAGATCGTTGCCCTAGCGCATAGGTTTTCACCTATGCGCTAGGGCAACGAACTTGCGTCTCAAATACTCTATCGGGCGGGTGAAATACTCTATCTTATATACTCTCTATTTTACGTTCTATAAATGACACCAAACCACTGGTTTCAAGGATAACGGTGTTGACCCTAACTCCCTGTGTATATGCTACTGTAAAACTGTGAAGGATACTGTATGCATGTGTCTGATTCCCGTCTGACTCCCACTTGCCCCTTGCCCAGTTAGTTCTGTGCTAAACACTTACTTTTCAATTAGCATCTGTTTGGTGGCCTCGTCAATTTGGAAAATCATCTGTTCTGATAACTTGGATGGCACTGTGAGCAGGCGCTCCAAAAGAGCGAATGTCCTGAAATACAAGAATATCATATTTTACAACAATTTTAAATGTGTTTTCTCAAATCATACACATTTTAGGAAAACATAAAATGTGGTTCGCTTTTTGTAATATAACTATTTTTGTAAACATATCATTAAATAGGTGAAGGTAACTACTATATTTTCCATTCCCTAATGTTGGGGTCAGCTTCCAGTCTAACCGGATGCAGCTGAATACCAGTATTTTACATGGAGCGACTGCCTATCTGACCTCCACAACCCAGTAACTGGGTAATGAATACCCCTTGGCAAGACTGGTTATCAGAGTTTCGGGCTTCTGACGACCTGTAACGACTGTCTTCGAATGACAGCCGGGACCAACGGCTTACCGTGCTTTCCGAGGCACGGAGGAGTCTCGATATGTAAAGATGGTCACCCATCCATGTACCAACCCCGGCAAGCGTAGCTTATCCTGATGGATCGACCCGTGCGGCTGTTATTACTTAGTCACGAGCTCCTCCATTTTCCATTTCCTTACATTTCAGTGAATTACTTTTACTCTGTCATGGGTAAAGATTTCAAGTTTGCAACAAGCTGTTTAAACCTTGGTAGCACTTTTTTTTTGTTTTGATGGTGATAAATCATTAAAAGACTTCTCCCGCTCTGGCCGGAGAGGGAGGGCGTGACAGACTTTTACTGACTAAAACCCACCCGTGGGCCTTCAGTTGCCTGTTGCCAAGGGCCCCGGTATCCCTTTCGGACTTTCCCGCAACCCTGGCAGAGCACTTGTCAGCAAGTCTTCTAGATATTAGTGTTAATTCAATTACCTGTAATGGTCCAACACATCACTAGCAATAAGTTCCACTGAAGCTCCATGCTGCTTGGCGAAGTCTCTCTTATGTAATGTGGAGACTGCTTCACTAGCTGAAAGTTATTAAATAAATACTATATACATCATCTTCATAGTGGTACAACTCTATAAACGTCAGCCAAACAAAGAGTTAATTATTCAGCGAAATATTCAATTTCCCAGTAAACTGTTTTTTGACCTCAGACCAAATAAAAAACCAAATCAGTGACGTGAGGCCGGTTTCGTAAACATATGTGCACATATTTTGGTGTAGTTTGATTGTAAATGGTTGTAAATGTGTGCGTGTGAGCGTGTCCGCACAGGGTGGGGTGTAGTTTTGGCATGCTTCACTGTATTGTTCGCAGCGCTCTGTCTTGTGTATTTGGTCAGAGGCTTTAGACACGAAGGAGTTTTATCAACATAATATTAATTCTTATTCAAATAAATAGTTTTAACATCAAGGGTATTTATGTAGCAGTAAAATACTTTTTAATTCATTCGAATCGGACATTTAATTTCGAAGTTATCACGAGTTTAAAAATGTAATACGCGAACCGTTCGACGCCGGGCGCCGCACCGCCGGCCGCGACTTTCCCTACTCTAGAGAGGAGAGGATGGGCATACGGGTAGACCATGTCCTGGAATAGGACATAGGATACGTTTTATCCCTATATTCCCAAGGGATCGAGACCTACGCGGGTGAAACCGCGGGGCACAGCTAGTCAATGATAAAGATGATAAAAACTGGACTATTTAGCACACTCAAACCATTGTTTAAATCTTGAACCTAATTGGGTGCCTGTATCCCTCCTAGCAAGCCATGCTATACTTAGGCCGGTGAATATCACCCATGAATCTGAATATAATCAGCACAGCTAAACTGCATTCATTTTCATTGGTGAAATTCACCCTTAGTTGTCTCTAATGAAAATGGCTCCTAAGTATGTCAACATAATTTAAATCTGGCAGCAAATAAACAGTTTTTCAGCACTTATTATTTACTAGCTTCCACGCGCGGCTTCGCCCGCGCTGTTTGTCGATAAAAAGTAGCCTATGTCCTTCCCCACGGTGCCATCTATCTCCTTGCCAATTTTTGTTTAAATCCGTTCAGTGGTTTAGGCGTGAAAAGGTAACAGACAGACAGACAGAGTTACTTTCGAATTTATAATATTATAGTATGGATTATTCCTTTCTTAGATACCCAGATATAATAAAACCCCAAACAATTAGGAATGGCAAGCAGATGCTCCGCACATTTGTAAATAACATAAAATTTGATAATATGCCAACATTTTGATCAATTGTGTCCCATTTTAGTATATCAGTAATAAATTGTTGGTGTGTAGAAAGTTTTGGTTATATTTATCTTGATAATACATAACACCATCATCACGCCTGTATTCAAATGGTTAGGCAGACGTGTACCTACAGTACATCCACATTTCGCCAGTTATGTTCAAGTCCCATGTAAGGGGGTGAGCCGATTGCCATCAACTGGGCACAAATCCAAACTCGGAGCTGCTAGTGAGAAATTCCAGATGGAAAAACCCAATAACATTTTGCCCGACCCGGGAATAGAACCCAGTTCCTCATGCTCAGCAGTAGTGCTTGTGACCACTAGACCGTATGTATCCAAGAATAGACCTTCCCATTCCCCACGTTGTCCCATTCAAAATCAAAAGTCATTTATTCAAACTAGCACTTTTCGAACGTCAAAATTACATAAGACAGTCCCCCGACACGCCCACCCTTCACCACTTCCTAGTGCTTAAGCTGGGAAGAAGAAGTGGCGCAACTCCCCAGCAGCACAGCTGTCCATTCAGTTAGAAAAAATTGATTCTATACAATTGTATGCAAAATCATTTACATTACACAATGCAAAACATAAATCTAATTATTAGCCATATGTCAGCTCAGCACACTCGAATAAACCAAACAAAAAAACAAAAATGAGAACTATATGTACTCAAGCAGAAATAAAAAGTTAATGAGGAGGCTTTTATTTATATATTAAAGAACTAAGTAAACTACTAAGTGACTAAAGAGTTATAGTATAAATAAAAGCCTCCAGACACCAAAGGCGTGTCTGCTTACATTGAATATTATGATCTAGCAATAGAGTTATAGTCAAAGTGATTTTCCATTGGTTGGAATCATCATCTGCCTAGCCTTTTCCCAACTATGTTGGGGTCGGCTTCCAGTCTAACCGGATGCAGCTGAATATCAGTATTTTACATGGAGCGACTGCCTATCTGACCTCCACAACCCAGTAACTGGGTAATACGATACCCCTTGGTCAGACTGGTTGTCAGACTTTCGTGCTTCTGACGACTCGTAACGACTGTCAAAGATCCACAAATGACAGCCGGGACCAACGGCTTAACGTGCTTTCCGAGGCACGGAGGAGTCTCGATATGTGAAAATGGTCACCCATCCACGGACCAACCCCGGCAAGTGTAGTTTAACTGATGGATCGACCCGAGCGGCTGTTATTACTTAGCCACGAGCTCCTCTTTCCATTGGTTGGAATAACAGTCAAATATTCTTTACAGTTGAATGAGCACTCGTTTTCGGCCATTATTAAAGATAATATTAGGTATTTTGGTAGATTGAGCCATGAGTGTGGCCTAACGCCAAACATACAGCATAATGGCTATGATAAATGTAAAAATATTTGACGGGATTAGCCCTGATAGACGAAATACAAGTTTTGCCTAGTTTGGCTACAGATGCTTTACTCATTTGTACTCAAAACTAGCCTCGGTTTAATTTGTAAAACAATCTAGAAAAAAAATAAACAAACATTTTTATTGATTGAAAAACTTAAAGTATTTGGAAACTCTCAGCAAAAATTAGATTTTTGGAATTATTGTGTTAAATTATAAGGCATCATGCACAGATTACTAGACGGTAATGCGATACTGGATGTTGCTACCTCTTCAAACTTGAAAGGTAGAGACAACTTTGCTTAGATTATAATGTTTTCAAGACAGTATTTTAGAACTGAACAATTACAACCTAGTATTTAGTCAGTAAATAACCACAAACCTAATGTTAAATGTTTGAGTAGTCACCAATAATTCACGCAATATCTCCTTACATAAAACAGACCCTAAATATAGAATTTCTAATAGATTCTAAAAAGATAATTAATGATAACAATATTTTCGTTTATTGCACAAATGCTTACAAGAACATCCTTCAATCCACAGCTGATATATCTCAGGATCAATTAAAGTGTAATTACTGACGAATACATCCACTTCTGTGTACATTTCTATTTATTTTTTATTAATTTTCGCAACCTGAAATACGACTACGATTTTCGCCCAAAAAATGTTTTTGACACTGACAGCAATTCTCGTGTTGTCTACACAAAAAATCGAAAAAGAAAACCGTAATTTTGCAAACATGGTGTAGTGTATCCTCACCTTATATTACGGAGTGAAGTTAGCTATAGGTATATAAGGCTGACAGCGGAAAATACGTTCGGAAAACTAGAAGTTTCCAGCTGTGAAACTGTCTTAAAATAAATATTCATCTGATCTGTGATATTCATTGATGAACAATCACAGACTGTGAACAATGCACAAATTAATAAATTAAGGAAATTGCTGTATATCCTCCAAAATTATCACGAGAAATGTGTTTCACGGGCAATAATAGGAACTAAAGAAAGACGTTTATAATCTAATGATGCTATAGTTTCCGAACGTAAAACAATAATGAAAGATTGATTTTTTTCGTCAGCGTTAGTGGAAATTATTGAAAAAGTACTATTTTTTTAGTTCATACCTTCATGAAATAAATGTGTAAGTACTCATTTTAATCTAGTTTAACAATAACACACATGAACCTTTCTTTAAAAGGAACGTATTACGCACATATTCGGAGATCAGATACAGCGTCAAGTTTTTTTGTAGTATCCAAAAATAGATATGGCCCGTTGGAAAATCACTGATATGCTATGATTTTGGGCCGTAATAGCCTTTATTACTTTTGATATCACACAGTAGGTCATACGCTTGCTTGAATTGTTAATTTCGTCGGTTGCTAAAGCTCTTGTCGGCAAAACCGGTATCAGAACACAAAACCAGCTCCTAATTTGTTTTTTTTTTGTTACATTTTCGGCAATTTTGAAATGTATTATTCACTGTTTGTCTTGTAGTTGTTGTCATTGGGAAACTTTTCAGCAGTAAATGTGTACAGGTTGATACAATGTGTATGAAATAATAATCTTATGACTGATAAGATTATTATTTCATATCGACACATTCAAAAAGGAAATATAATAGGAGGATATTTTAATAGGATAGGAATGGACTGTCTGTGATCAGTCCATTCCTTAATGAACCCTTGGCTTCTATCTGCGCTTTCTGATACAGCAATGGCTGTGTTGACTACAAATCCACAGTTTTATTTGAGTTTCAGTTAACCTATTGACCGCCCCAGTCGGATATCTAAGACTGAAAACCTAAGTTCGTTTTTTGTTTTTTATGACTTATTTAGCTATTTATTTGTCGATTTATGAGCTGGGCGCTTGGCAATTGATATAAAACCAAGCAAGGTCAATAGGTTTGTATATACATGTAACTTCCCGAGCATTTTAGAAATAAAATATAAATATCATTTATTTGCTAAAAACATGGTATGAAAGACTCCTGACCGGCGGACTGTGAAATTTCTCAGTCTGCCGGTCTCAGTTTCACCAGCCCGAAGTCTGAAATAGTGCCCGGTTGATTGCAATAGGCTCGCTCCCTATTACATGGGACTTAAACATAACTGGCGAAATGTGTGTGTACTATAGGTGCATCTCTGTCTAACCCTTCGGGGATTACAGGCGTGATGTTATGTTATGTAACTTCACAGGCTTTATAACAAAATGATTCCAATTTGTTTGAAGACTTTATCAAAAGCAAAATAAATGTCCAAGGCTCCAACTGTCACTTACGAGACACAGTAGAATTTTAATTGTTATCACCTTCTGAAGGCCAATCAACAGTTGAGAGGAGGTTTGAAATAACAAAAACACATGAATGTATTGTATATAATTTTGTTTGTTTTTTATTAAAATCTAGAAACATGCCACAATCAACAATTATGGCATAAAAAATAATGTACTTAAGGTGGATGCGCTAGGGTGGCCCGCGAAATTCAAATTTTCTTACGTTTTTTGCAATTTGCAGGTCAGTATTAGGTTGTATGTTGATCTAAATATTATTAGCGCTCGTAAAAAATATGGATTTACAGAATTATAAACATTAAAATCAGCAATACAACTCTCTAAGCTCATGAAAGTGTATTGAATGACAATTTCGCAGCGCATCCACCTTAAGTACTTAAAGGTTAAAACTCTTTACAAATACGTAGTGACCTTTCCAGGCACCAATATGATAATACTCTTGTTATCACAGCTGTTAATAACTCAATTTATTTTTCTGTTAATTTCAGTTCATCATGTCGGACGAAGACTCAAAAGATTCGGACCAGCATGACAATGACATGCTAAATATGTTTGCCAGCGTCTGGGTGAAGGTCGAAGTTGAAGAAAACAACTCTGACAATTCAAATGATGCTGTGGATGTGTAAGTATTATCTGAAATATTCATATACTTCATTTAAATTTTAAAATATTTGAATAAGTATAAAAAATATAAAAACATTTAAAAATATAAGTAAGTACCTAAATAATGAAGCCCAACAGTTGCGGGAACAAGGTTCAAGCTACGCTGTCAGGGCAACAGAGATAAGGAACCTCTTTACAATAGGAGCCTTGTTCAGAAGTATGCCTTACTGAATCAAGCCCTAAATATTATTATTATTGTCTCAAATCATAACGGGACCAGCTGGCTATCAAAAGAGACAATAGAAAATTATTTCCCACTTTTTACAGAACAAGGTCTCACCAGTTACAAAAACGAACTTTAAATTTTAAAGCTGTTTTTAAATACTAATCTTCCATTAACTTGTTGCAGAAAGCAACATTATAGAGTCGATTGTTTGATGAAATTAATGAAATTATTAACGTTAAGTAATGGGGCATTAATGTTTGTCGTTGTGCAACTGGGTGTTAGTCTAAACCATTTTCTAATGTCAATCTAATGTTCCAGAAACTACAAGAAAAAGAAAACCACAACGCATCGCATCAAAAAAACTTTAAAATGTGATTCTTGTGATTACACTACCATCTACAAAAACTGCTTGAACCTCCATGTATTAGGTCATACCAACGCTAAGCCATTTTCATGCGACGAATGTGATTACACCACAAAGTATCCAACATCTTTGCAAAGACATATGATGATCCAACACGAATTAAAGGCATTACATGATAAAGTTGAAACGTTCAAATGCGATGAATGCCCATACACTACACACTTCAAATGGAATTTAAAAGCACATAAAAGAAAGCATAAGTTGGAAAAACAGTACAAATGTGAGCATTGTAACTATGCTACTGCTTACAGGCATAATTATATGAAACATAGTAAGGTACACAATAAGCAAGAAGTCATTTTTAAATGTGATAAATGTCCCTTTGTAACTAAATATGAAGGACATATTTCGAGGCATCTCGCTAAGATACACAATGAAGTGTCTGAGAAAGCGAACAAATGTGATCTTTGTGATTTTTCCACTAAAGTAAGATGGCGATTGAATGTTCATAAACGGAGAAGCAAACAGAACAATATCATAAAATGTTCCAGCTGTGAATTTGAAACTACTTACATGTGTGAGTCGAAAAAACACAAGTCGATCCATTACGATGACGCTCCTGATTTAAAATTGAATGAAAATAGCGGTGAATATGATGTTCCTAATTTTGAACCGATACAAAACCAAATCGATGAAGCAAATTTAACTGTTCATGAGAAATGTAATAATTACATGTTGGATCCGGACTGCGAAATAGAGTGGAAGAGTATTAGAGTCATCGAATCTAACTGTAAAGACCGTCCGTACCAATGCGTAATGTGTAAGTACAAATCTCGATTCAAAGCTTCCGTACAAAGACATTTCCAAAGGCATCATACTGGTAATCAAAACCGTCCCTACAAATGTGTCAACTGTGAGTTTTCTACAAAAACTAAGGACCAAATTGCTTTGCACAATAAACGCAGCCAATCCGAAGCAGAGCTAAACTGTCGAGAGTGCCCATTCACAACTCTATTCAAATGTCAATTTGTAACACATCAAAAATGTCACTACCCGCATAAATGCAGCGAATGCAATTACTCCTGCAAACATAAGTACGAAATTCAGAAACATGTTTCTACTATGCATATGGGGAATGGGTTAAAATGTCGGTTTTGTGATTACAAGGCGACGAGGAAAGAGAGCTTACTTTGCCATGAAACCATTCATACCGGTAACAAACCGTTCAAATGTAAGTTCTGCGATTATAAATCAGTAAGAAAGTCACTTTTGGATAATCATGTGAAGAGGCACCATAGTGGTGTTAGCCATAATCCCGTGTTTGTTTCTGATAATAAAATTGAATCTTTAAAAATACCAGTTGGAGATAAAATTAGTAGTCAAGATATCATTCAGAATATAAGGGAGCAGAATATTTCATTGGAGGACATGTTGGATTCGCCAGATGTAAAAGATTTTAATGCTATTATCAAAACTAGTAACGGAGTTCTATAGTTGTACTTAGTTTTGTACTGCGGCTCTCATCATCTGCCTCGCCTTTTCCCAACTATGTTGGCGTCGGCTTCCAGTCTAACCAGAGGACGTAGACAAAGTGACATTTTATCAGCAATAACGATGATGGAAAAGGTAAAAATCTATAGGACTGACATAAGTTATCTGTTGAAAGTCGTTGTAGAAATACGAAACGCTATCGAAGCGATTGTCACTTGTCTAAGCCCTCTGATGCAGCTGAATACCAGCATTTTGGAGCGCCTGCCTATCTGACCACCACAACCCAGTTACTGGGTAACACCATAGTGAGAACCTTGTCTTGTGGCTCCGGCAAAAGTTTTTTTTTTTCTGGTTGTTATGTATCTTTCTTAAAGTAATCCCTGAACTACAAAAATGGCCTTTACTGCAAAGGAATAGAGGCGCTATCCAAGACAAGTTGTTACCATGGAATTATGACTATAAATACTCCATTTGAAATAAGATTAGACATTTAAATAAACCTTTTTGACAGTCCCTTCAACCGATTTTGTCTTATATAGCGTTCGTAGCATGAAATATGGCATCTGCAGTAAACAGTTGGTATTGTAACTACTTTTTTGCTGTCATCCTTATGCCTACGGTATAGAAGACAAAATCGGTTGAACGGACTGTAAAAAAGGTTTATTTAAATGTCTAATCTTATTTCAAATGGAGTATAGCTAGCTACTTTGAAATTTCTTCGAAATTGGTTCAGGCGTTTACCCGTAAAAGCGAGGTAACAAGAGGAGGTTGAGAGACTGCTTTTATTTCATAGCAATAAGAGCATTTTTTGTTGTGCAACCAACGATGTGCGACTGGCTGTACCAAACAGACAGACTGTTTCGCATTTGTCATAAGAATATATTTGTATAAAGTAAAACGTGCTGATATTAATGAAAAGAACAGAAGAAAAGATGTTTTTTTTTTGTTTTGATAACAGAATTTAGTGTTTTGGTTAAATTTGTAAATAAACTTGTAATAAATATTTCTTGCTTTTTCCAAAATGGTAGTTTTATTTTTACTATGGCAATTCTTATTTTGCTGACACTGGTATCCCTAGTTTTGTTGCGAAACGAAGGTAGTTGTAAGAAATACTGATACTTACAATGATATTTAAAAAATACATGAAGTAGTAGAACCACAATTAATAGGACTGCCTCATTGATGTAGCGATCACAAGTCACAAGCGCTAGCTGCTCTAAGCATGAGGAACTGGGTTCGATTCCCAGGTCGGACAGTGTTGTTGGCTGTTTCCATTAGTATTTCTTTTATGGCTTGTACACAAAACTTCAGGGCCGGATTTAAAGGTGTGGAGGCCCTGGGGCAACCAAGAAGTGGAGGCCCCTAAAATTTTATGGAAAAGACGAAAAGACATGATTTAATTCGGCTATCGCTATAAAAGTAATTCAACGTGTCATTTTTAAGACCACCAACCCAACACATGAAAAAATAAATAAATAAAAAAGGTTCCTTGTGAATGAATATTGTTTTTTATTTTAAAATAATCATATTTTAGAGGCCCGGGGCATTGGTCCCTGTTTCCCTGCCTTAAATCCGGCCCTGCAAAACTCCGTTGCGGCGTCGCATGTCAAAAATCAGCGATGGTAGGTACGATTTTCTTAGGAATGCTGCGTTGCGAAATCGCATCGCGCCGATTCGCGGTTTTGTATACAAGCCCTTACTCTGTAATAGTTCGGGAGTCTGGATTTGTGCCCGGTTTGTGGTAATAGGCTCGCCCCCTGTTACATGGGATTTAACATAACTGGCGAGATGTGGGTATGTGTACACATTCCTGCCTCTTCGTGTACAGGCCGCAGTGTTGCAAGTTTGTAAATAAAAAATAAATAAAACACACAAACAAGGACAATTACCTTTTATTAAAGTTCATTGTGCATTCGGTAGATATAAAATAAATGGCAAATTAACATTATATTTAGGCGTGCGAGTGGCATCGGGCCTATTAGATACATGTATGATTTAGTTTATATATATTAGCGTACGATCGTGAGACGGCAGCGTGTCTGCGAATCGAGACGACATTGTAGGCAAGGCTACACTTGTCACACCCGACGACACTGTTAAGGATGCGCTCAGAAAGCCCGCGAAATTCAAGTTTTCCTACGTTTTTTTTGAAATTGCACGGCAGTCACAGGTTGTTTGTTGATTAAAATATGATTCACGACTGTAAAAAATATGTTTAGACAGAATTATACTCATTAGAAATATCAATACAACAGAATACATGATTTTACAGGATTATACATAGTCATTCAATAGGATAATTTGCACTTAATGGATTGATTATTTTAATTACTATTATTCTGTAAATACATATGTTACGGTCACGAATCATATTTCAATCGACATACAACCTAATACTGACCAGCAAATTGCAAAAAACGCAACAAAAGCTGAATTTCGCCGGCTACCCCAGCGCTTTCGCCTTAACGTGTCACAAGTGCGTTCTTTTACAAGTCAGGCTACACTTGTGACACCCGACGGCAGTGTAAGCGTGTTACAAGTGTGTTCCACGCTTAAGACAAGAGCGAAGCTGAGCCCAGCTTCGTATATTCTTTTTCTTTAATATTTAATAATATCGTAATACTTATCTCTATTAATATTTTAATAATAATCATTACATAGCAGTAACTAAGCAGCGAGACTAGAATTGAATGGCGATGGCGTCTACTTAATATAATATATATATTTATTATATATATATATGTTTATACAGTATCGTGTCGGAAGTCGCGTGCGTGTGAGTACAGTTTGACAAAAAAGAGTTTGGCAAAAATGAGGGCGCTACTACCGCATATAGGTCACTTCAAATGGGAAATGAGTAAAAGAATTTAAACAAATAGTTAAAAACGCTGCTTGTACTGACTCAAAAACCTACTAGCACGAGTCGGCAAAGTAGAGCCAACATCATAGGTCTGCATTACCTAAGTAAAATATTCAGTTTCATTTGTCACCGCATCATACTCTTTTTTGCCAAGCTGTACCTACTTATGTATAACGAATGAGTTCAATATATACCTGTGCTCACGCTCTCAGGAAATATATACAGTCGTGATGTTATATAACTGTTTATATACACACGCACACAAACCACATTACACATTATATTGATATTATTATAATATTCAATAGATAACTGGCAACACATTTCATATAATTTTAACCGCCTCTGTGGTCTGGTGGTTGGATCTGTCTCAGACCCAGAGGTCCCGGGTTCCATTCCCAGTGGAGACAACATTTCCTCGGGCGGTGATAGGGCTTGTTCTAAGTCCGCCTGGCTAGCTACCACCATCTTATCTAAGTCTGTCGCCATAACAACAATGTTAACAGCATTGTTGTGTTTCGGCAGTTAGAGGTAAGATGGCCAGTTCCTCTGTGGTTGAGGATTCCGGTTGAAGCTCGCTTCCACCACCTTCGGCCTGATCATTACTTACCATCAGGTGAGATGCAGGCAAAGAGCGTCCCCGTTGAGAGCAAAAAAAAAAATCTAAAATTCTTTTATTGCCTATTCTATTATCATAGACAAATTACCTTTTAAAACGTTCTATGAAGCTTGTGTTGCCAGTGACCTGAACAATATTACATTGATACCACTTAAAAACTCGTGCCGAGATCATCAAACTAAACATACGCCGGATAGATTCGTTTTAAACTCGTCCATACTATTATTATTTAATAGTGCAGTACTATTAAATAACAAATACAAAATGTGGGCGCAATTTTATGTATGTACTACACGTGTTATGTAATAGTACTGAGTTGCATTATAAACTAATAATTTCACTTTCCTCTGAGCGATGTATACACGGAGGTCTGTACTCTGTACGGAGGGATGTCAAATTTTAACGGATGGTTTTGTCTGGGGTTAAAATGACCCCTTTTTACCCTTTAGAGTTTAACATCGCTGCACAATATATATTAACTATTACAACATAAACTTGTGACAATCATTTATAAATCTATTTGAATTCGTTTTCTGTTTTGTTAATGTTTTGAATGTCGATATATTTTGTGTTTTATAAATATTACTTTTGCGATGTCACGGCATTAGGGAGAGCCTATGTCTAGCATCAAACTGCTACTTTTTTGGGATATGTAAAAGAGGTAAATATACTGATATGATAGTATTATAGATTATCTGAGAATCCATTGAAAGGTGTTATTTATTTAATTGATTCAGGCGTGACTTAGCGGAAATCCATTATAAAATACAATAGACGTTGATATATTTAGTAACTATTCTTCAAGGGTCAGAAAAAAACCCTGTAAGAAATCGACACGTGTTTCACCTCTCAACGAGGCATCCTTAGAATGACGATTGACCAGTCGCGAACCCGAACACGACGTGCTGCCACACCGCCGGACGGTGTGGCTCAAGGAATAGGTTGCTTAATATATCTACGACGATTGTATTTTTTAATACAATTCTGTCAGGAACTGCCTTCAAAGCCGTCAGTTCCTATACGTCATCAATGTCGTAGTGCGAGTACACGAGGCATCCTCAGGATGACGATTGACCAGTCGTGAAGCCGAACACGACGTGTTCGCACGCCGAGCGCTGGACGCAGCGTATTTTAACTCCACACTCTCAACTTGAGAATAGCTTTTAAACCAGCATCTTAAAGTAGTGTACAAATGAAAACACGAAATACATCGATCATTCTAAACATATTAACAATATAGCCCAATCGATAAGTTCAAAAGCATAAACATTATTATACCTTAACAATATCTAAGTATTTTAAAAATTACGCTATCCCACCCTTTCATCGATATATCGATACTCTTAAGTATCGACATATCGACGTAAAGGATAGAGAAGTATTAAAATATTATTTTCCAATCAGCCGATACATACATATTAACAAATTTTGAACTATGTTGCACCCATTTTGTAAAATTTTATAACTTTTTTGAAGGTAGAAATGAATTTTGTACATGACATGCTCCTTTTTATTTGTAGTTATGTAACAATTGTACAGATTGGTTTTGTAATGTCAATTCTTAAGCGGCGTAAGGGCTTAGAATATGTTTTTGACCCAAATTAAATTAATCGAAGCAAAATGAGTACTTGAGGATCGTAGCAGCTTGCGGTCTTCCCGCATGGGAAGATGTGAGTTTATGTAGGTATGTCATCGCTAAGTATTTTTCGAGGTATTAATATTACTTAGCTTTTTTTTTAGGAAATTGAATATTTTTATTCATTCTGACTTACTGACCGACTTTTTGAAGGGCCCTGTAATTGGCTAAACTTAAATAAATGCTTTAAAATTAATATTTAGTACAGAGGTACTTCTGGGTTAAAATTACCTATTTTAACCTACTCGATTTACCCTTTAAGAATTGACATTAGCCGACCAAACAACTTGTATTTCCTAAATATGTGTTTTTAACTAAAACCATATCACTTATGCTTCAGTAGTTAACATATTAAATCGAGATATGAAAGGTCTTCGATTCAAATTTTAGTTCGACAATATTTAGCGTAACTTATTATTACGATAACATTTTCATTACAAATTTAGCATTTAGTTACTAAAATCGTTTAAACAGCCAGCTGTTGTCACTAAAACTAAGTAACACGAACTGGCAACGTGTGAATGAGGTAGATCCGCAGTGGAAGCCCGCAAAATTTAAATTTTCTTAAGTTTTTTGCAATTTGTAGGTCAGTGTCAGGTTGTATGTTGATCAAAATATAACTCGCGACTATAACTAATACGTATGTAGAGAATTATAATATTTAGAATCATTAATACATCTCTCTAAGTTATATTTGTACCATAAGAACTTTTCCATAACCTTGAGAGATATATTAATGATTCTAAACATTATAATACTGTAAAATACATATGTGTTAAGTTCGCGAATCATATTTAGATCAAGATACAACCTGAAACTGACCTGCAAAATGCAAAAAACGTAAGAAAATTTAAATTTCGCGAGCTACCACTGCGGTAAAGTGACATTTTAGTTTAAAAACACATATCTAAGCCGAGTTTCTGAATTATTTCAAGTAAATCTGCTGTCTGCATGTCATATTACGTATTCTAATTATTGAACAATGACAACAACCATGAATACAGGGTGTAAGGGTAAACAGTCTTGTCATTCAAACCATGGGTAGTTGGCTTAAATATAAATGACCGAGTAACAACAAAAAAAACGTTATTTTCATTAAAAGATTTTAAAAAGTTTCTATGCGACACCGTGCTCGCTAGCGAAACAGCTGACTGTCTGAGGGAGGGCTCGCGCTCGCGGCCGGTCAGGTCACCTCCCATGCCCCCCACCCGTGTTGAGACGCAAGTTCGTTGCCCTAGTGCATAGGTGAAAGGGTGAAATACACTAGTGGTAAAAAGTAATTAAAAAAAGGTCGTAATTTTTCATTGATTTTAAGTTCTATTAATGACACCAAACCACTGGTTTCAAGGATAACGGTGTTTACCCTAACACCCTGTATATTTTCACTTGACATCCAACAACAGATTATATTGACAAATCTTCAGAAACGGGATGTGTCCTTTATTTATAAAATACATATTATAGCACATTGCATTCCAAGCAATTACTTTCAGCTTGATATTATTACTATAATGAGAATCACCATCCTTAGATCACCATTTTTTTTTTTGCCAAGCGAAATACTATAATCTCACAATTGTATAGATAATATCACTTTTAATTATCGATATTGATTAGAAAAGTCATTAAAATGTTGTCATATACCACAGAGCACGGGAGCGCCGCGCCGACAGTACTAATACATTTCTAAGATAGTTCAATGATTCAGGCGTGACTGCGGAAATCCATTATAAAATACAATAGACGTAGATATATTTAAAAAAGAGTATTTGTAAAGAGTCATAAAAAAGCCCTGTAAGAAATCGACATGTGTTTCACTTCTCAACGAGGCATCCTCAGGATGACGATTGACCAGTCGCGAAACCCGAACACGACGTGTTGCCACGCCGCCGGACGGTGTGGCTCACTCTGTGTCCAGCGCTCAGCTCGCTCGGAATAGGTTACTAAATATATCTACGTCCATTGTATTTTTTTAATACAATTCTGTCAGAAACTGCCTTTAAAGCCGTCAGTTCCTATACGTCATCAGAGTCGTAGTGCGAGTACACGAGACATCCGCAGGATGACGATTGACCAGTCGCGAAACCCGAACACGACGTTCTGCCACGCCGCTGGACGGTGTGGCTCACTCTGTGTCCGGCGCTCGGCTCGCTCGCAATCGGTTACTAAATATATCTACGTCCATTGTATTTTTTAATACAATTCTGTCAGGAACTGCCTTCAAAGCCGTGAAGATGAAAGTACCAACAAATTTGCAAGTCGTACCGATTATCATAGTATTCTACGTTCATTGATATGTGACCACCAATTCTATAACAGAGCGTGGTGTTACTGGCAGTTTGTTTGTGTAGCTGTATTTTAGGAAGCCCTTATGTAACAGTGAACGATATACGATGAAAACGTACCTAATATTTTTGTTGAAAATGAACCTGCATTTTTTTTTTAAATGTACCTAAATTTTTTGTGAAAATGTAACTGTATTTTTTTTGAAAATGTACCTGCATTTTTTTAAATTAACCTGTATATTTTTTGAAAATGTACCTGCATTTTTTTAAATTAACCTGTATATTTTTTGAAAATGTACCTGCATTTTTTTAAATTAACCTGTATATTTTTTGAAAATGTACCTGCATTTTTTTAAATTAACCTGTATATTTTTTGAAAATGTACCTGCATTTTTTTTAAATGTACCAGCATTTATTTTTGAAAGTACCTGCATTTTTTTTGAAAATGTACCTACATTTCTTTTAATAGCCTCCGCAAATGTTGATTCTTAAATGTACGCGGGCACCCTGGAGAGTCAGCCTCGCTACCTCCTTGCTGACCGACAAATATTTATAACCCGACAGAAGATACATTTTAATGACTTTTCTAAGCATTTTCAATTGAAGAAAAGTGACTTTTATACATTTTCCCTTGTTTTTTAATTATCTCCATATTCAATGAAACTTTATTTATCTACATCGCACAATCGTATAACTTCGTCTATTAGAAAGAGATGGTCGTACGAAATCGTATTTGTATAGCGCTGTCTCTGTCCTTGTCATGATTTAGTCGTTGTCTCCTCAAATAACTTAAAAATATAAAACATAGAGAGCTTTTTAAACCACATAATTATTATTAATAAATAAACCTAAACGACTATTTGAATACAAGCCTTTTCCCAACTACGTTGCGGTCGGCTTCCAGTCTAACCGGATGCAGCTGATTAAAAGTATTTTACATAGAGCGACTGCCTATCTGACCGCCTCAACCCAGTTACTGGCTAACACAATTTCTATTATAAAACATTAATATTCTAGACAAAGATAGCGCTCTACAAATCCGAAGTTTACCGATCATCTCTTTCTAAAAGCCGAAGTAGTGTACGGCATAATGTATACCTATTCAATGTCACTTTGTACGCACGCGGACACTTTTAGTGTCAACGTGGCATTTGTAAATGTAACTAATAAATAATTAAGAGATACAACACTATATTAAGCATTTTATAGCAAATAAATGTTCTAGTGATGTTTTTTAGGTGCCTAATGTGGTACTTTTAGTGTCAATTATGGAAAAAGTAAGTTAAAAGTTACATAAAGTTGTGATGATCCGGCCGTTTGGTAGTATTTTTATGTTTTCGGTGTCCTAAATGACACCATTTTAGTTTATGGCTAAAAAGTACCAAATCGACACATAAAATTACACACACAATAAAATAAATAACGCACCGCTTTTTTAAAATTAACTCAATATTTACAAAACAAAATATAATTTAAATTTTTCAATTTCTAACACAATATACAGGGTGACTCGTTTAAGGCGTGACAGTGGAGAAGAAATGCAATCGCGACCCCCTATAGGTCCAAGTTTTCTACATATTTCGAACGTTTTAGTAAAAAAGTGTAATTTTGGAAGTAATTTGAACAAATACACTTTTTCAAAAAACTCAAAATACGCGGTCCGGTCGTGTCCGCCCTCGCCGCCGCGCTAGGGCGCGATGGACAGCGGCCGGAAGCGCCGCGCGCGCGCCGCGTTGTGCTGCGGCGCCGGCGCGGGCGGCGCGGGCGGCGGCGAGCCCGACGACGACGAGCCGCCCGACGCCGGCGGCGACGGCAGCAGCAGCCCCGCCACGCCGCGCGACGCGCTGCGGCTGAGCGACAAATAGCGCAGTTAGACAGGAATCCCCCGAGTTACACGGTGTACCCTACTCCAGTATAACCTTGTATAAAAAATAACCCCAATATAATTCTGTATAAACAATTAACCGAGCATAAAACCTCTATAAAAAAAATACCCAAGTGTAACCCTGTATAAAAAAATACCCCAGCATAACACTATATTAAAAAAATATTCAAGTATAACCTACCCCCGTATAAAAATCACCCTAATATACTCCTGTATAAAAAATAACCCCAGTCCCAAGTATCAATGTACAGGCTGTAAGGGTAAACACTCTTGTCATTCAAACCATGGGTAGTTGAACCGAACACAACAAAAAAAAAACGTTATTTTCATTAAAAGATTTTAAAAAGTTTCTATCTGACACCGTGCTCTCTAACGAAACAGCTGACTGACTGAGGGAGGGGTCGTGCTCGCGGCCGGTCAGGTCACATCCCGCACCCCCCGCCCGTGTTGAGACGCAAGTTCGTTGCCCTAGCGCATAGGGCAACGAACTTGCGTCTCTTGTGGTAAAATGTAGATTGAAAAAAAAGAAAAAAAAAGTTGTAATTTTCCATTGATTTTACGTTCTATAAATGAAATCAAACCACTGGTTGCAAGGATAACGGTGTTTACCCTAACATCCTGTATAAAAAAAAATTACCAAATATAACCCACCGTGTATAAAAAATTAAATTAATATTGTAAAAAATTATTACACCTGTTTATCAAACATATAAAGCAATAGATTAGGAAATTCCTTCAACATTTTTTGGATTGTGATTGTTACACAAATTAAAATATAGTCAAAAAATATAGGTTATATAATAGTATATTGTAGTCACCACTTCTCTCAAAACGGTGAAGGAAAACATCGTGAGGAAACCGGCATGTCCTAGATTCCTAGAACCAAAAAATTCGAAGACATGTGACATCTACCACCCCGCACTGGGCCCGCGTGGTGGATTACGGCGCACCCCCTCTCACAGAGAAGAGGCCGCAGTCCCAGCTGTGGGAACATTATAGGCTAATATTATGCTTATTTTCTCTACTTACCTAGAGTGATGGTGCGGCGGCTGTCGGTGCCTGGGGCGCGCGAACCGCAGGTTCAGTTCCCGCGCGGGGTCTACTGCGTACTTGTCACTTGCGTTCTGGCGCCGCCGGCGAAGTGCTGCGGGGGGAGAACTACTGCTGTTTATTATGTTACGAGTCTATGGAGGGGAAAGGGGAGGGAGTAATTTGGAAAAAAAAAGTTAACTATGTTATTTAAGTACCAATGATTGGGATCGTTTACCTAACTCCAGGAGACAAGGGCTACTTGGCCAGCCGCTGCTCGGATATAGTACTAACCGGGCGTAAGATCCGCCACGTCGGGCGACAAGGGCCCGTCCCCGCTCCAGCTGGCGCACTTGGCCAGCCGCTGCTCGGCGCCGCACGCGACCGGGATGCGGGACGTGCTGGCACTGCCCGTGGATCTCTGAGGGTGAAGAAAAATACCCATAATTAATGAGGGTCCCGTGGCTAAATAATAAGAACAGCACGAGTCGATCAAAGGAGAAAGAAAGAAGGGGTCTACACTTGCCAACGTCGGTCTGTGGATGGGTGACCATTTATTACAACTGTGTACTCGGCTTTCAAAGTCAGCTGTCAAAAAGCGCGCATCTGTGTACGAGCTGCAAAAGCTTCATGACGCATGCCCGTTATTTCTATGACATTTTATTTTTCTCAAACATGCTTGGAAATTCGAGCATTATTTTGACAACCTTCTTCGAGATAAATCGAAATTGCCGTACAAAAACAAGTGACGATGCGGCCGGCAAAGTAAGTATGAAAATCCATTTCTGTCGTGTTTAGCGGCCAAATAAATTATTATGAAAACTCATATCTGTTGTGTTATTTAAAAATGGAACGAACTTTTTACTTCAGCGCATCAAAGATTTTATTTAAATTTCGATTTGGCTTGCAAATATAGCTGTTTAAAATAAAGAAGAAACAAATGAACATTAAAATTATCGTTATTCGTCATTGATTCTGGAAATTATAATTAATTTACTTAGTTTGAATTTCCGCGCATTGTTTGAGAAAAGTACTATACTAGCCTTGGCCGCAACCAGCTATTGATGGACTCACGTTTGTGTGCCTCGGCTTCGCCTCGGCCCACAATTTCACGATCGTCCGTCAATAGCCCAGGGGGCCAAATCTACTAATTTACAAACGTGTCAGTGGTCTCACAATGATCATAGCAACGAACCCAAAGACCTGACATTGTAATAACGTCCTATCAGAATATTAATCAACGATTAATTCGTGTTTTTGAGCGCATTTTTTCAATATAAAGTGAAATTTGGTGCTTTCGAATGATACTCATTGTTATAGTGTATGGGTAACATAGTAATTAATGAGGATTATGAATTTGATTTTTCCATCTCTTACGTATACCTACGTTCATACAAAGTTATCGCGCCATGTATAATGAGAAACGTCAAATGCGCCGTGAAATGCGCGCCCGCTCGCACTCCAGACTAGTTCGAACATCTCGAACATTTGTTTAGCCGCCGTTCATTCCGCCTTCGCGGTGCGCCGTCACTCAGGACTCAGCCATAGTGATAAATATAACAGTTGAAATCTTGTTTGCAATAAGCACGTGTGCCCAACAATACATAAGCTATCGTATAATAATATCTTTGTCTTGAGACGACAACGAAAACAAGTCATTGTTCGCAGCCAGCTCCGCCGCGTTGATGACTCACCAGGCAAGCATGTAGAATTATAAAATGTTTTTTTTTAACAATGTTGCGAAGGTCTGTTTTTTTATTTATTAGTGTTAAATAGTGTATCGTTATGCAAAAAACATAAAAACATTTATAATTTTATTTTTTAATGTTTTCCTGTTTATATTTATTTGACGGTATATTGAAAAAAAAAACCCTTCAGTTTACATTAAAATTAACAATATCTTACCAAGCTAAACTGTATTTATCCATTTCTACAAAGCTAGCTTATCTGATTCAGATTCCAACGGCATGTTTTGTGAAAATCTCGTATTTAACACTTATCGTAGTTATAATCTCAAGTGGTCGGTAGGTTACGGACTACCCAGAAGTAGGTATAGCCATATCGCTAGCCGCGCGTCAACGCGCGTTACACAGTCGAGAGGACGAGAGAGTCGAGACTCCTCCATGCCTCGGAAAGCACGTTAAGCCGTTGGTCCTGGCTGTCATTTGTGGATCTTTGACAGTCGTTACGGGTTGTCAGAATCCCGAAAGTCTGACAACCAGTCTTAACAAGGGGTATGGCGTTACTTAGTAACTGGATTATGGAGTTCAGATAGGTAGTCGCTCCATGTAAATTTCAGCTACATCCGGTTAGACTAGTGCCCATATCCCATCATAGTTGGGAAAACTAGGCAGATTGAATGTAGCATAATCAGCCTATAATGTTCCCACTGCTAGGACTGCGGCCTCCTCTCTGTGAGAGGGAGTGGTCCGTAATTCACCAAACGGGCCCAGTGCGGGTTGGTAGATGTCACATGTCTTCGAATTTTTGGTTCTAGGACATGCCGGTTTCCTCACGATGTTTTCCTTCACCATTTTGAGAGCAGTGGTGATGAAATAATTTACACAAAGTAAAGCGCCTGACAGTTCGAACCTACGACCTACAATTCGTAAGTCTCGGCCATTACCACTGGGCTAACACTGCTCTGATTGAAAGTAGAACTAGTAAATTCTTTCAGGCGTGACTTTGCGGAAATCCATTATAAAATACAATAGACGTAGATATATTTAGTAACCTATTCCGCTTGACTATTCTTCAAGAGTCATAAAAAACCTCTATAAGAAATCGACACGTGTTTCACCTCTCAACGAGGCATCCTCAGGATGACGATTGACCAGTCGCGAACCAGAACACGACGTGTTGCCCAGCGAGCGCTGGACGCAGAGAATGTAATGTAATATGTAGAACTGTGTACTACTGTATTTTGACGTTCGAAAAGTGCTGATTCTCAGCCTACTTTGAATAAATGACTTTTGATTTTATTAAATACTAGCTGCCGCCAGCGGCTTCGCCCGCGTGTCATCTTTATAAATTATAGCCTATGTTACTCAGGGTGAATGTAGCTTTCTAATGGTGAAAGAATTTTTCAAATCGGTTCAGTAGTTTCGGAGCCTATTCAATGCAAACAAACAAACAATCAAATCTTTCCTGTTTATAATATTATTAGTAAGTATAGACAAAATTAATTTTTATGACATAAAAGATTTATTTAATTTGAAAATATAAAATGTACTAATAATAATGTTTGTGATGCATGATCAAAAAGACTATTATTGTGTAACCAATTAATCCGCGACATTCTAACCTTTAACTTGTTTATTTATTATTTTGCATGCAATTGATACAATATTATGTATGGCTAATACATGTGGACATCATATCAAAACCAGACTGTAACAAATTAATACCATGTTTAAGGCATATAAAGACTTATCTTATCTTATCTTATCTTATAAACACTTACATCTCGCAAGCTTTGTGATCCGTCGCCGCCAGCGCTGGTGATTTCTCTCTTACTAATTGCTATGATGCTGCTAAAACAATACGAACAAATCATTATTTTTTCTTGAAATAATGTTATTGTTATAATCTTGAAACAATACATAGTCAATACCAGGTAGTATCAAGAGACAATCGAATTGAGAACCTCCTCTTTTTTTGAAGTCAGTTAAAAATAAATGACCGAGTCACATCAAAAACAACATTATTTTCATTAAAAGATTTTAAATAGTTTCTATCCGACACCGTCCGCAGATTCATAGATATGCGCCCGAGGTCACCGCCCCTCCTACACATGAATAAATACACAATAGGGGTCGCGCTCGCGGCCGGTCAGGTCACGTCCCGCGCCCCCCGCCCGTGTTGAGACGTAAGTTCGTTGCAATGTATAATCTAATTTAATTTTAATTGATTTTTAATTTTTAAGTAATAGTATGAATGTAACAATAAATTTTGCTGTGCCCTGACAGGGTCTACAACGGCTCCTAGCTCTAAGTTAACATCTTGTTTTACCTTGTGGAACGCAAATAAATGAATATGAATATATGCCCTAGCGCGTATGGCGAAATACTCTTACGGCAAAATGCAATGTTCTTTAAAAAAAAAAAGTTGTAATTTTCCATTGATTTTACGTTCTATAAATGAAACCAAACCCCTGGTTTCAAGGATAATGGTGTTTACCCTAACACACTGTATTATATCAAATGCTGATATTAGGCGTTGCCGCCTTACCGAATATTCGGCAGTGCAAATGATGTGCAGTTTACTAGTGGCCGGTATGAGGCGATGCGTAAACCTATGTTCTGCATCAGATAAAACCTGTTGTGTTTGGGCTATTAGGTTGTGGCGGTATCTACATCGCCACATGCGAACTACGCATCAAAGACCTGACGTCACACAATAATCCTGACGTCACATAAATCCTGCATCGCGCTATTAGAGTTTACCGCGCGATGGACATATACAGCGTGCCGCTACAATGGCGACATTAATTTAACACACAGGTAGGTCAGTAAACATTAAAATTATAATAAAATAAAATAATTAGTAAATTGAAAAATTTTAATTTTCAAACAAACTAAATAACAAAAACATAACCAAAATTAAGATCACTCTGTGTAAAAGATTCATTCATGAAGCTACCTACCAGCTGGCTTACGTTCTATCGGTACTATGCTGTGTCGGCATAATTCCTAATAAATTGCGCGGCTTTCCTTGTATTCGCCTACATATGATCCGTGACCCGGCAAAACACCTCTTCGCTACAGTTATTTAAGTACAGGTTACTTCAGGATAGTAATTTAGAAAATTGTAAATAAATCAATAAATTAATGAAATTCAAATATTTTCATAAAACGAATACGCGAAATCGTATACGTGTGTTAAATTAATGTCGCCATGGTAGCGGCACGTTGTATAGGTACTACTAATATCCCGTCGGGCAGTTGCCCGCCAGACACGACACCCGTCTGGTCGGAGGATCCTCCCTTTACTATGGTGGATGAATGAGCTTTACACCCTGTTCCTCGTAGTCCTAAAAGGTGCTGCCTACCTGTCCGGTATAGCGTCTAACCGTGTCCGCTCCACCGCTGGACTCTGACTCTTCTCCCCGCTGCGGGTCGATGACCTGAAACCAAAGACAATGTATTTAGTTTTGGAATGTAGTTTTATTTGGCACCTGGGTAGAGCATGACCTGGAATACAAGGGTTATAATGACATAGGATACTTTTTATTCTTACTTCCATACTATTATTAATAACGTTGCATACTATTATTATAAATTCGAAAGTAACTCTGTCTGTCTGTCTGTATGTTACCTTTTCACGCATAAACCACTGAACGGATTTCGATAAAATTTGGCATGGAGAGAGATGGCATCCTGGGGAAGGACATAGGCTACTTTTTATCGACATACCACGCGGGTGGAAGCTAGTATATTATAAATGCGAAAGTGAGTTTGTTTGTTTGTTACGCTTTCACGGCTGAATGGATTAAGATGAAATTTGGCACAGGGGTAGACCATGACCTGGAATAGGACTTAGGATACTTTTTATCCCGATATTCCCACGGGATCGCAACTTACGCGGGTGGTCCTATTCCAGGTCATGGTCTACCCCAGTGCCAAATTTCATCTTAATCCATTCAGCCGTTTTAGCTTGAAAGCGTAATCATGACCTGGAATAGGACATAGGATCCTTTTTATCCCGATATTTCCACGGGATCGAGACTTACGCGGGTGAAACCGCGGGGCGCAGCTAGTACTATACTCTATCATGTATCTTTTCATTCACAAAATCTCATAAACCAAACACGAGCTGTTATTTTTTTGCGCGATTTTTGTGTTGGTCCCATTGTGAAACTTGTTCATAATTATGAGTACAATAACCCCTTAAGAGATTTCGTGTATGAAAATATACACCTATTATAACTTTCCAACATCAATTGTCAGGCAGTTGCCCGCCAGACACAACACCCATCTGGTTGGAGGATCCTCCCTTTTCTATGGTGGATGATAGGCGTGTGTAACTCTATAAGGAACCGACTCACTGATCCGAATCATTGAAGTGATTCAAAAGATTGGTTCAGTAACAACGTTTCAAACGCATCATTTGGATCTGAAACATTACTTTGCTTTGGCTAAACCCGCGCGACGCGTCGCTCGCGAGGCGACTGAGCAGTGAGCGAGCGAGAGAGGTAGACTGAGACACACTGAGTTATTTGAATCGCGCATAGGAATCGCAAGTCGCGAGTGAGCGGGCGACATAATTACAGTCTATACAAGTCAGAAAGAGATACCAAATGAGATGTGTATCACTCATAAAATCACAGATATTCGTTAATTCGTTGTCGTTATCCACGCACGTAAAAATGACCACTAAGGCGCTTACGTATCAAATACTATACGGTCGTTTTTTGCATATAATGTTTGCATTAACAAGTTATCGTTTTACCAGAGTTTTTTACGTTGATGCCATCAACGTAAAATTGATGCGGCACGCGGCAGATCGCTCGTAACATTCTGTATTTTATATCTTTTGAGCCGATGATCCAAATGAAACATATCAGTGTATCAGATCATTTCAGTGATCCAGATGCAAATGATCCAATCGCAAAAATTTTACAGTTTTCCCACCTCTAGTGGATGAGTGAACTTTACATTCTGTTCCTCATACCTCTAAAGGGTAATTTTTATATAGCAAAAATGCAGTTTCAGAAGCATGAAGCTAAATCGCCACGTGGTACGGTACCTACCGGTAAATCACCACGGTAGGCTGAGGTAAAACCTAGTAAAATACAATAGACGCTGATATATTTAGTAACCTATTCCGCTTGACTATTCTTCAACGTGTTACCACACCGAGCGCTGGACGCAGAGTCTCTCTGCGTCCAGCGCTCGGTGTGGTAACACGTCGCGTTCTGGTTTGCAATTGGTCAATCGTCATCCTGAAGATGCCTCGTTGAGAGGTGAAACACGTGTCGATTTCTTACAGGGTTTCATGACTCTTGAAGAATAGTCAAGCGGAATAGGTTACTAAATATATCAGCGTCTATTGTATTTTGTAATGGATTTCCGCAAAGTCACGCCTAAATCAATTAACTATCGTAAAACCTAGTAACAAATGTAAACCACCAACCCGCACTGGGCCCGCGTGGTGGGTCCCGGCCCACTCTCTCTCACAGAGAGGAGGCCGCAGTCCCAGCAGTGGGAACATTACAGGCTGATTATGCGTACACTAATGTTGACTTACCGTTTGTCCCGGTGATGCTCCGTGGCGTCGTAGTACACGGACGCCTCGTCGTGGTTCGGTCGCGTCTCGCCGCTGATCACCGACTGAATCTTCACTGCAAAAACACACATTATTATTTTTATTTACTTTACAATGGTCTATGATTACAGTTACTAGAGGCAGGACGAGGGATATCTCAAAATGTATGCTAATAACATTACTAAGGGTCTATTTTTCCAATGCAAGATATCTTTATCCGAGGAATATGCCCATTTTATTCCACGGATAAAAGATATCTAACTTTGAAAAATCTGCCCTAAAAACAAATGTATTTGGCTGTCGTCTAAACTATACGTATGTTATAGAGAGAAAACTATTTGTTTGTTAGGCGCGGGCCATACACAAGAGGCGATAAGTCCGGGCGAGGCGGCGGTACGGCGCGGGTGATGCGCCGCTCCTTTCATATTTCATACAAAATGTATGCGACGAGGCGCGGGACATAATCAGGCGGCGGGACGCGGGTGAGGCGCGGTTAGGGTGCGTATCGTCACTCCTCTAAATTTTGTATAAAATATGAAAGGAGTGGCGCAACGACCGCATTGCACCGTTACCTTGCCCGCGCCTCTCGCCTCCTGTGTATGTCTTGTGAATTTGGAATTAACGTTTTTTCATACCCAAACTCTTTATTAAAGTGCAAGTAACATAGTTTGGCTATTAAAATCTCTTTACAAATAAATTATTACCAATAATGTAGAAAAATCAAAGCCGCCCGTTTTTTTTCAAAGGGGTGTATATTTTAGGTTCTATATATAAAAGTAATGGGTAATAACATGTGTACGTTGTACCGGAGGTGGGCGGCTCGTCGCGCGCGGGCGGGCGCACGCGGATCTCCAGCCGCGACGACACCGTCGCGCCCGGCGGGGACGACGGCGGAGCGGGAGGGGCGCGGCTGCTGGACGAGCTCGACAGACTCTGGAATTTACGACAAAATTGCGTTAAACAACTAGTTTTCGGAATGTATGTTCGTGCTTATCGCAAATCCATCGATTTGCGCGGCGGGTAATCGAGAATCTGAGGATAAAAACATATTTTTTTACGGTTTATATCGAGTAAAGCGAACTTATGAACTTACAAATTGGAACCAATAGACTGAAGCCCGAAGATTTTATGATTGAATGTTTCAACACCTTAAAATAAAATTCTGTACCGCTTCACTGTGACATACAATCGAATGAATCTCGAGCTGACAAGTGAGCGAGTGTGACGTCGAGCCGGTAGCGCACGGAGCCGCCGCTGTTACATTACAACATACCGGTGCACTGAGCGCCCTCTGCGGCGGCGCGGGCGCGGGCGCGTCGCGCGCGGCCACCCCGCGCATGACGTCGAGCCGGTAGCGCACGGAGCCGCCGCTGTTACATTACAACATACCGGTGCACTGAGCGCCCTCTGCGGCGGCGCGGGCGCGGGCGCGTCGCGCGCGGCCACCCCGCGCATGACGTCGAGCCGGTAGCGCACGGAGCCGCCGCTGTTACATTACAACATACCGGTGCACTGAGCGCCCTCTGCGGCGGCGCGGGCGCGGGCGCGTCGCGCGCGGCCACCCCGCGCATGACGTCGAGCCGGTAGCGCACGGAGCCGCGCTGTTACATTACAACATACCGGTGCACTGAGCGCCCTCTGCGGCGGCGCGGGCGCGGGCGCGTCGCGCGCGGCCACCCCGCGCATGACGTCGAGCCGGTAGCGCACGGAGCCGCGCTGTTACATTACAACATACCGGTGCACTGAGCGCCCTCTGCGGCGGCGCGGGCGCGGGCGCGTCGCGCGCGGCCACCCCGCGCATGACGTCGAGCCGGTAGCGCACGGAGCCGCGCTGTTACATTACAACATACCGGTGCACTGAGCGCCCTCTGCGGCGGCGCGGGCGCGGGCGCGTCGCGCGCGGCCACCCCGCGCATGACGTCGAGCCGGTAGCGCACGGAGCCGCGCTGTTACATTACAACATACCGGTGCACTGAGCGCCCTCTGCGGCGGCGCGGGCGCGGGCGCGTCGCGCGCGGCCACCCCGCGCATGACGTCGAGCCGGTAGCGCACGGAGCCGCCGCTGCCGTCGAACGACGCCTGCTGCAGCAGCGGTGCCCGCAGCGAGCGCACGCGGCAGCCTGCAGTGAAACGCATTTGTTACTGGTGTAAAAATACGCTCAACGATGCCGAGACTTGTACTCCCCGTCATTGTGATAATTAGGGTTCCGTACACAAAGGGTAAAACGGAACCCTTTTACTAAGACTCCGCTGTCTGTCTGTCCGTCTGTCACCAGGAATGTATCTCATGAACCATGATAATTAGACAGTTGAAACTTTCACAGATGATGTGTTTCTGTTACCGCTATAACAACAAATACAAAAAAACTGAATAAAATAAATATTTAAGGGGGCTCCGATACAACAAACGTGATTTTTTTGCTCGATATTGATAGCGGCAACAGGTAGACGCTTGAAATATTCACATTATATATTAACTTGAAAATTATATCATTAAATAAAAATAAAAAAATATTCAATTCGACTCCCATACAACAAACGTGATTTTTTTTGCCGTTTTTATAGATAATGGTATATATTATATTTAAATAATGTTGCGGAGTAAAACATCTGTATTAATCTGTGTAGTAAACTCACCGATAGCAGGCAGTGACCAACACCTCGGCAAACTGGGCTGCAGTTTCGGATAGGCATCAATCCCCGGTATATAAAGACAATGCAACTGTTTCCTCCTTGCCGTCGGCTCTACCTTTCGGGCAGGCTCGCTATGCTGTCGGGCAGTGATCGGCCGCGTGGGGGTGGGGGTGGGAGATGGGACGGGTGGAGGTGGAATTGGGGCTGCGGCAATGGGTGGTGGGGCGGGGGCTGAAGAAGTGGCGGGAGGTGATGTCTTTTCTGGCTGTTGGGCAACCTAGAACAAGAGACGTGTGGTTAGATTTATGAAATCTAAACTGTTTATTAATAGCGGCACAAAAACCATCCTAATTATTAAATAAGGTGTATCTTTTCATAAACGGAGGAGCTCGAGGTTAAGTAATAACAGCCGCACGGGTCGATCCATCAGGTTAAGCTACGCTTGCCGGGGTTGGACCGTGGATGGGTGACCATCTTTACATACCGAGACTCCTCCGTGTCTCGGAAAGCCGTTGTCCCGGCTATCATTTGTGGATCTTTGACAATCGTCAGAAGCCCGAAAGTCTGACAACCAGTCGTATCAAGGGGTATCAGATAGGCAGTCGCTCCATGTAAAATGCTGGTATGCAGCTGCATCCGGATAGACTGGAAGTCGACCCTAACATAGTTGGAAAAAGGCTAGGCAGATTGATTGTGTATCTAAAGTGCGTTCACACCAGCGCACGAGCGCGGTCCGTGCATGCTATAGGCGCCTCGAATGGCTATGGATGCGTCACATTATACGCGCGCCCGCGCGCATTTACGAACGGTTCGCGTGGAAGGATCCACACCTATGCAATTGAAAATCACGCGCACAAACCGTGAAGTGAAGGTGTCCATACTATGTTCCTAAGATACACGGAAACGCACTGTTCTTGCGCGCGAGAGGACATTTAGCTTGCACTAAAATTGCTCGCTAACCATTCGCGCACATGACCAAAGGTGTCCATACTATATTCCTAAGATGCACGCGAACCGCACTGTAAGTACGTGCGCGTGCGCAGGTGTGTACCCGCCTTAACACTAGTAGGCTGATGTATTGCCAACCTTGGAGACAAAGGTGAAATGTATGAAGTGTCCATAATATTAAAGGTGATTCTTGTATGCGAATGTGAGAAATTGTGAGGATAATAACCGTGATTATAATCATACATACATGTAAATAACTGTGGTTGGTGATATCTGCTCGTGATTTTGGTGACAGCTGCAATTTTTTTTGTGATACCTACTGAATTCTTTGGGGATAGCGGCTGAATATTTTGGTGATAATGATAACTGCTGGATATGTTGGTCATAACTGCTGAATAGTTTGGTGATAGCTGCTGAATATGTTGGTCATAACTGCTGAATATGTTGGTGATAGCTGCTGAATATGTTGGTGATAGCTGCTGAATATGTTGGTCATAACTGCTGAATAGTTTGGTGATAGCTGCTGAATATGTTGGTCATAACTGCTGAATAGTTTGGTGATAGCTGCTGAATATGTTGGTCATAACTGCTGAATAGTTTGGTGATAGCTGCTGAATATGTTGGTCATAACTGCTGAATATGTTGGTCATAACTGCTGAATAGTTTGGTGATAGCTGCTGAATATTTTGGTGATTTTTGCTCGAGAATGATTTGATAACCGTTCGTAATGTAGATGATACCTGGTGTAGATGTGCGTGCTGCACGGTGTGCTGCGTGTGGTGGGTGGTGGTGGTGGTGTGCAGCTGCGTGCGCGCGCCGTGCGAGCACGACGACACGGCGGACGTAATGTAGATGATACCTGGTGTAGATGTGCGTGCTGCACGGTGTGCTGCGTGTGGTGGGTGGTGGTGGTGGTGTGCAGCTGCGTGCGCGCGCCGTGCGAGCACGACGACACGGCGGACGTAATGTAGATGATACCTGGTGTAGATGTGCGTGCTGCACGGTGTGCTGCGTGTGGTGGGTGGTGGTGGTGGTGTGCAGCTGCGTGCGCGCGCCGTGCGAGCACGACGACACGGCGGACGTAATGTAGATGATACCTGGTGTAGATGTGCGTGCTGCACGGTGTGCTGCGTGTGGTGGGTGGTGGTGGTGGTGTGCAGCTGCGTGCGCGCGCCGTGCGAGCACGACGACACGGCGGACGCGCCGCGCGCGCGGTGCTCCGGCGACTGAGGGACACCGTATGCACGTGAACAAAGTATTCACTCTCATTCTTATAAATATGGAAAGTGTAAGGAGTTTTTTTTTTTGGACCTTACTTATTATATTCCTTTTTTACCCGACTATTTAAGAGCCTATATTACCTCTAATTGCTTAGCATGACTCTCCGTTATATCGAAAACTAGCTTCCGCCCGCGGCTTCGCCCGCGTGGTATGTCCATAAAAAATAGCCTGTCCTTCCCCGGGATGCCATCTATCTCCTTGCCAAATTTTATCGAAATCCCTTGGGTGGTTTAGGCGTGAAAAGGTAACATACAGACAGAGAGAGACAGGGTTACTTTCGAATTTATAATATTAGTATGGATACTGCAGACTGCTGCGAGTGACATTGCGAAAATACCGATGCGGACCATCGTCACACATGAGCGACGATCGAGTCACGCTGTTAAAATCTCTATTTCTACTGAATGAAGGGCTAATACCGTCTGTGGAAAGTTACACTACGGGGCCTGATGGATCATTTTGAAATAATATTGTTAGTTGAAGATTAATGTTAACTACTATGTTTGACGCAAACACAATTCCATAAAGTTTTCTCTATAGAAAAAAATTACGAAGTTACCTCCATAAAGAACAATAAACCGCTAGTACTAAAAAAATACTTCAAATGAGATCATGAAACTTTGCATAATAACTGAACTAACTAAAAAGCAGAACTAATGCTTGTTTTATTACCATTATTTTCGCCGTATAAATGATAACTGATTTTATTTCTGTAAGTAGGTTTGTACAAACACTTTTACACGTCAATCACATTTTAAAAACTAGATGAGGTCGGCGTTTCCTATCTGACTACTCTGAGAAGAAAGGCCGAAACAAACTCAGAGGTCGCAGTCTCTTTTAAAGTCCAGAAATAATCTTGGTCAGATCATATGAAGACCATGTAGATTGGTGTCTGAAATGGTCTTTTGAGGAAAGAACCACACAAATTGAGTGGACCTGTCCAGTCAGTGCACGCATTTGTCAGTAATCGTGCAGCTCAACTCCGAATTTATAAAGATTACATTATTATAAAGATTTTTATAAAGATTACCTAAACTATTGGCGCCTTGGAACCGCCAGCACCTCACTTACTGTCGCTATCACTCAGTCCGCGAAGCAGTATGGTGCGAGCGATATAAAAGGTGAATTTGAGCTGAGGTAGTATGGGCTCTTAACATTGGTACAGTCATCCAATGAAAACCATGACCGTACTTAGAAACTACGACAAGTTTCTAAGTATGGTTGAGTGCGATGAAAATGGCCACGTAAATACATGTAAAAAACAATAGACGTAGATATATTTAGTAACCGGCGCCGAGTAGGCAACACGTCGTGTTCGCGTTCGCGACTGGTCAATCGTCATCCTGGGGATGCCTCGTTAAAAGGTGAAACACGTGTCGATTTCTTACAGGATTTTTTATTACTCTTGAGGAATAGTTAAACGGAATAGGTTATTAAATATATCTACGTCTATTGTATTAAATAATGGAATTCCGCAAAGTCACGCCTGAATCAATTAACTATGAATGATGTACGTAACCAATATTTTGTTACTATATCTTGATTTAAAAGAATGTCCGTGGAGTTTCTTGCCCGTTTTTCTCCATAGGTACCTAAATAGGCAACTAGCTTCATCTTTCTGACTGACCGACCCCTTAAGAACGTGTTATCCCGTTCGGCCCACTGCCATTGAACGGGAATTTAATAAATTATATTAAACTAGCTTCCGCCCGCGTCTTCGCCCGCGTGGATGTCGGTTATTATTTTCTAAAACTTTCCTCAAGAACCACTCTATCCATTGGTGAAAACAGCATAAAAATCGGTGCAGTAGTTTTTTAGTTTAACGCGAACAGCCAGACAGACAGACGCGGTGGAGGACTTTGTTTAATAATATAGCTTCCGCCCGCGACTTCACCCGCGTGGTGTGTCGATAAAAAGTACCCTATGTCCTTCCTCGGGATGCCATCTATCTCCTTGCCAAATTTTATCGAAATCCGTTCAGTGGTTTAAGCGTGAATAGGTCACATACAGACAGACAGAGTTACTTTCGAATTTATAATAATAGTCCTCCAGACCGTATTTTTCGGCCACGGCGGCCAATCTCAAAGGAGACTAGCCTTCGGCGCTGGAGATTTTATAGTGCAGGCGTGTTTGCGCAGACACAAGTGCACTCTCTCTTCCCTCACTCTCATAGTCCGATGGGACGGCAATCCGACACTCGCGGAGAGAGATCAGGCGCCGGCGCCGGCGACGCGCGCGCGCACGGGGGTATCACACCGCCAACTTCCAAACTCCGGGCTGTTACTACGATATTCCTAATGGAAAAATCCAATAACACTTTGCCCGACCCAGGAATCGAACCCAGGACCCCACGCTCTGCAGTCGCGCTTGCGACCACGAGACCAACGGGGCAGTAAGCGAGGTATTAAGGCGAATTTATGATATTAAGTATGGATAGATAAATACTTTGAGTTTGAATCGCTTCAGTTTGAACAGTCCATAAAGTAGTCCACGCTACACTTAGCCAAAGAGATATACGACATTAGCAGCAGGCGTAGCATGAGCACCGTTTTGTCGACGGAAGAGTAGACAAAAATGACGTTTCCTGTAGACAGTAGACAGTGCGAGACGGCAGCAAAGTAGAAAGAGTCAACTGCACTTTTTACGAAATTCACTCTTTAATTCGACTTTGAATTCTTTGTTTTGTCATAGGATTTATCGGTTGTCAGTGTGATTTTGACAGTAAGGATAGAAAACTTTCTTCCGAAATAGTCTACATATAAAAAGACGTACACAAAGATCGTTAGAAATGAAAGACAAAATGACAGATTGTAGAAAGATTTCTACGGTGTGTGTCAAAAATGAAGAAACGAACTGTCACTTTGTATAGAAAAAGCTATGTCTATTCTTCGTAGAGATAGAAATCGCCATGCTACGCCTGCAGATTTCAAGCGCCTGTCTAACGGTCATTGTATGATAAAATATCATCACGCTTACATCCCTAGAACGGGTAGAGGAAGTATTACAACTACACCCACCACCACCTACAACAATTGCTGTCCAAAAACTATGTAAAAAAAAAAAACATGCGGGGCAGTCTTTAGGGACTGCCAATAGAAGTGAAAACTAAGCAACAATGCGATACCTCAACGTAATTCAAACGGTAGACGGTAGATGGCGCTGAAAAACATTTCTTCAAGCGTGACGGTGACGATGACGTGAGTTCCATAATTTTTGTTCACCCAAAAAGTCCTCAACGCGCCTAAAGAAGTTTTCACTTCAAAAAACTAAGAATTTTGTCTATGACTAACCTGTAACTGTTCTTGTTTCCATTCGTTGTCTGTGGTCTCTTCTGAATCGTCGAACTGTGACTTCCATAGTGATACCAGAGTGAGGGCACCGCCCTTTGTGACCTAAAACAAAAAATATACATGTATAACTAAGTCCTGAGGAGCTCGTGGCTAAGTAATAACAGCCGCACGGGTCGATCCATCAGGTTTAGCTACGCTTGCCGGGGTTGGTCCGTGGATGGGTGACCATCTTAACATACCGAGACTCCTCCGTGCCTCGGAAAGCACTTTAATCCGTTGGTCACGGCTGTCATTCGTGGATCTTTGACAGTCGTTGCGGGTCGTCAGAAGCCCGAAAGTCTGACCACCAGTCTTACCAAGGGGTATCGTATTACCCAGTTACTGGGTTGTGGAGGTCAGATAGGCAGACGCTCCATGTAAAATACTTGTATTCAGCTGCTTCCGGTTAGACTGGAAGCCGACCCCAACTTAGTTGAGAACAGGTTAGGTAGATTTTTGACGGACCACTTCCGTAGTTGAGATGAATTTGTCTCAAGAATAAACTTAACACTGTAGTTGAAAAACATGTTCTCTAAGAGGTTCCAACTGCAAATGTAAGTTTGTATGCACAATATTGGGAGATTCACCATGTTATTTTAAAACCATAGACTATATTATAGGTTTTCCTGTAATCTATGATTATAGAACGGTCTGTACCTGCTGCAAAGCGGACACGTTCTCGTCATCCATGACGGCAAACTGTGTGAAGCTCTGGTCGGCGCGTGCGCGGGCTGTGCGACGCGCTCCTGTTGGCAAAACATACATACATGTTAGTTACAATCACTACATAGTATAAAACAAAGTCGCTTTCTCTGTCCCTATATCCCTATGTAAGCTTAAATCTTTAAAACTACGCAACGGATTTTGATGCGGTTTTCACTAATGGATAGAGTGGTTCTCGAGGAAGGTTTTAGTATATAATAACCGACATCCACGCGGGCGAAGCCGCGGGCATCAGCTAGTATATTATAAAACAAAGTCCTCCGCCGCATCTGTCTGTTTGTCTGTTCGCGATAAACTCAAAAACGACTGCACCGATTTCCATGCTGTTTTCACCAATGGATAGAGTGGTTCTCGAGGAAGGTTTTAGTATACAGAATGTTAGGGTGAACACCGTTATCCTTGAAACCAGTGGTTTGGTTTCATTTATAGAACGTAATATCAATGGAAAAAGACAACTTTTTTTTTTAACGAAAATCTACCTTTTACCACAAGAGTATTTCACCCTTTCACCCTAGGGCGCTAGGGCAACGAACTTGCGTCTCAACACGGGTGGGTGGCTCGGGACGTGACCTGACCGGCCGAGAGCGCGATCCCTCCCTCAGTCAGTCAGCTGTTTCGCTAGCGAGTACGGTGTCGGATAGAAACTGTTTAAAATCTTTTAATGAAAATAACGTTTTTTTTATTTTTACTCGGTCATTTATTTTTATTATATTTAAGTCAACTACCCATGGTTGAGTGACAACGGTGTTTACCCTTGCATACTGTATAATAACGGACATCACGCGGGCGAAAACGCAGGAAAAAGCTATACATATAATATAACTTTCCTATATCAACAATAATTATAGGTATTATTCAACAGTGATAGCCTAGTAGTGTGACCGTCAGACTGCCAAGTCATAGGTCTCCAGTTCGAACCCAACACACGCACGTCTGACTTTTCGGATTCATGTGCGTATTGTATAATTATCACTTGCTTCAAAAACGGTGAAGGAAAACATTGTGAGGAAACCGGCATGCCTGAGAGATATTTCTCGACGGCATGTGAAGCCAAGTCAGAGGACCATGGGTGGCATAAAAACTCTGACACCCGAGGGCCTACTCTCTAAGTCCGTTAAGGAAGATACGGGCCCGTCCGAAAGTAGTTCGATACTTCAGAGTGAATGCTATAAAAATCTGTCTAGCCTTTTCCCAACTATGTTGAGGTCGGCTTCCAGTCTAACCGAATGCAGCTGAATACCAGTATTTTACATGGAGCGACTGCCTATCGGACCTCCACAACCCAGTAACTGAGTAATACGATACCTCTTGGTAAAACCGGTTGTCAGACTTTCGGGCTTCTGACGACCCGTAACGAATGTCAAAGATCCACGAATGACAGCCAGGACCAACGGCGTAACGTGCTTTCCGAGGCACGGAGGAGTCTCGATATGTAAAGATGGTCACCCATCCACGGACCAACCCCGGCAAACGTAGCTTAACCTGATGGATCGACCCGAGCGGCTGGTATTATTAAACCACGAGATTATTATTTCCAATTGATTTATTTAGCACAAATACTCACCGCTCAACATGATAGCTACCGAGCTGTTTCACAAAAGACAGTTTTACCTCCGTCTCACTAATTACTTATTTATTTATAAAACACGTCTATTTAGAACGAGGTCAGATGTTGGACGGATTTGTTTTTACATGTTATTGTGACAATAGCGGTCAAGTGTATCTCGGATTTATTTTATATGGTTCCGTAAGCGGGATTGCTTTTTGAAGACATCATTCTTGAAAAGTATGAGTAGGTAGGTACAGTAGTAGTTTAAATACCAAAACCCCTCCGCGCCTCGGAAAGCCGTTGGTCCCGGCTGTCATTCGTCGATCTTTGACAGTCGTTAAGAGTCGTCACAAGCCCGAAGAAAAGAATCTGCCTAGCCTTTTCCTAACTATGTTGGGGTCGGCTTCCAGTCTAACCGGATGCAGCTGAATAAAAGTATTTTACATGGAGCGACTGCCTATCTGACCGCCTCAACCCAGTTACTGGCTAACACAATTTCTATTATAATCATCATATCAGAAATAATTCATCTGTTTGACAGTTTTCTCTGGAAATTCGTAAAATGGTCCACAAATTATGAATGAATGGATTTCTAATGACAGTAGGGAATGCAAGAAATGAATTGCTTTTAGAGGAATTGCTAATGTGGCCGTTTTATGCCCCCAGTAGTACTTTCCCGTGGGATCTTTACCGATGTCCAGGCGGGCGAAGTCACGGGTAAAGTAATTAAATCCTTAATAATATTATAAATGCGAAAGTAACTCTGTCTGTCTGTCGCGCTTTCACGCCAAAACAACTGAACCGATTTAAATGAAATTTGGTACACAGATAGTCTAGAGCCTGAGAAAGGACATTGGCTACTTTTTATCGACATACCACACAGGCGAAGCCGCGGGCGGAAGCTAGTAATTGATAAAACTGACCTCTCTTGAAATGCGTGTCTGAATGCACGCTATCCACGTCGGCACCCATTATCCTGGGACTGACCGCTTCACCTGTTGGAAACAATAGGTTATAAATCTGCGTAATGTATTGGAAAGGATCCGTTGATGTAACGATGATTGGGGAAGATTATATCTAGCAGTGTGTCAAAAAGTTGAAAAACATTATTTTAGTTGATTGCAAAAAATATAAAATAATAGTAAATTATGCAATTAGTGTTTAACGGACGGATTTAAAGCGAGGGCCATAGGTGAATCACGAGCTAGTGAAGGATTCTAACGGCTGAATCACGACCGTAGGGAGTAATTCAAGTGTTAGAATCCTGAGCGACGCGAGTGATTCATGGCCCTCGATATAAATCAGTTTTATTCAAGAGTTGCATACTATACTTTATACCATGACTACGAGAAAAAGAACTTGTAACTTCGTGTATGTTGTTATGTCAATGTTATGCCTTGTTTTTATAGTACACCGTAGCATAGAATATACATACTCCATAATGTCGATGACTTCTTTTTCTTCGACAACTCATTAAAATAAGTTAGGAAAACAGTTATTATAATGCTAAACTTCTTGTCGAAAATGGCGACCAATCAAATCGGAGTTTGCGTCTGCGGGGTGCTAAGAATGGCATTCTGAAAGTCATTGCTGCTCGTTTTGACTGCCCTATTCAAAAACACTGGGTAAGGGTAGTGAATGGTTTTTTATAGTTGTCTCCATTTAGATAAGTAGGTACTAACAATACTAACTTAATTTTAAGCTAATATTGTTGCTAATTTATACTAACAAGATATGGATTTAAATTATCTGAAATAAATTATTCTATTCTATTCTATTCTATTAAGTATTTTTTCGCAAGGAGGTTGTATAACATTGAGATGGAGTTCGAATATATTGGTGGTAATCGTTAGAATTCTTCGCTTGCTCGTGATTCACCTATGACCCTCGCTTTAAATCCGTCCTTTATTCACTAATTGCATAATATACTATTTTTTGTTTTATTAATTATCCATACCCATCAAATAAAGCAAAACTCCACCGTGTTGTGGAGTTCCACTAGTTAATTTTATTAGACTTTTGTGGAGTTCCACTAGTTAATTTTACTAGACTTTTGTGGAGTTCCACTAGTTAATTTTATTAGACTTTTGTGGAGTTCCACTAGTTAATTTTATTAGACTTTTGTGGAGTTCCACTAGTTAATTTTACTAGACTTTTGTGGAGTTCCACTAGTTAATTTTACTAGACTTTAGTGGAGATCCACTAGTTAATTTTATTAGACTTTTGTGGAGTTCCACTAGTTAATTTTATTAGACTTTTGTGGAGTTCCACTAGTTAATTTTACTAGACTTTTGTGGAGTTCCACTAGTTAATTTTACTAGACTTTTGTGGAGTTCCACTAGTTAATTTTACTAGACTTTTGTGGAGTTCCACTAGTTAATTTTATTAGACTTTTATGGAGTTCCACTAGTTAATTTTACTAGACTTTTGTGGAGTACCACTAGTTAATTTTATTAGACTTTTGTGGAGTTCCACTAGTTAATTTTACTAGACTTTTGTGGAGTTCCACTAGTTAATTTTATTAGACTTTTGTGGAGTTCCATTAGTTAATTTTATTAGACTTTTGTGGAGTTCCACTGGTTAATTTTACTAGACTTTTGTGGAGTTCCACTAGTTAATTTTACTAGACTTTTGTGGAGTTCCACTAGTTAATTTTATTAGACTTTTGTGGAGTTCCACCAGTTAATTTTACTAGACTTTTGTGGAGTTCCACTAGTTAATTTTATTAGACTTTTGTGGAGTTCCACTAGTTAATTTTACTAGACTTTGTGGAGTTCCACTAGTTAATTTTATTAGACTTTGTAGAATCACAGAGTTGAGTGGTCCATCAAAAACAGTTTTGAATGAAAATGAATGAACACAGTTTTTCCAGTTATTTTACCTCTATTTATGCATTATTGTCAAAATTAAAATGAACTTTATTGTTATCGCAATAAAGTCGCTGTTGGGTTGTTACTGTGAGATGTAAAATAATTGTAAAATGACTGTACAGTTAGCGTCAAACAACTTTGCCGCTCTGAACTAGGCTACAAATGACTCCGCAGTAGTCAATCTTACTTATAAAATAATAGTGCGCATGCGCAGCCTAACTTCAGCGACAAAGTAATTAGACGCCCACTGTAGGTATAATCATCTCGTGCGACATACAGTAGCTACCTGGCGTGTGCGCGGCGCTGGCCAGCTCCTGCACGCACGTGGGCGGCGCCGTCACCACGCGCAGGCGCGCCAGCGTCGGGCCCGCGCCTGGGGGGGGGACACTCTCGGTGAGCCGCGGGCCCAGTGCGAGTTGGTAGATGTCACATGTCTTCGAATCTTTGGTTCTAGGACATGCCGGTTTCCTCACGATGTTTTCCTTCACCATTTTGAGAGCAGTGGTGATGAAATAATTTACACAAAGTAAAGGGCCTGTCTGGGTTCGAACCGACAACCTACAACTCGTGAGCCGCGCCGTTACCCTACTCTCTCCCCACTTAAAAACACCTCTAATTCACCAAAATTTAAGACAATTAGCGCCACTTTACCAAGAGGTATTCCATTTCGTAAATGAATATTAAATATATGACAACGTTAGATTAATAGAATACTATTTATTATGTAGACCATAAAAATTACAAACATAAATTTTGAAATCACGTTCTGATTCATTTCATTCATTCATTCATTCGTTCGTCATAAGTTTTGCTTTAGTTTTTAATTTTGAACTCATTGTTAATGTATTAAAATAAGTATCTATGCACTTTCTAGCCTGAAGCACAGGTTCCACCTAGTTCAATCAAATATGCAACTGTGCTCTATTTTAAACTGTTATTGTATTTATTGTAAACGTGTCCCTTCTTATAAATAAACAAATTATTAAAAATTCAATCACAACATTTGACATATGTCACATTTGACAGGTACCCGGACTGAGTTGTCACTCAGTGCTGCCACCTACTAAACGTTATTTTAGAAAGAAAACTCATTATAAGCCGTCAAATCAAATCAAATAATATATGTTACCGGGTGCAGGAGGCCTGGGCTTGCAGGGCGGCACGCTCTGCCTCTCGGGCCGCGTCGTTGTGCCTGTTAGTGCAGAGTTGCTTGTCTCTTGTTGCTGCAGAATAAAAATATAATCTGATTATCACTACATAGTATAAAACAAAGTCGCTTTCTCTGTCCCTATATCCCTATGTAAGCTTAAATCTTTAAAACTACGCAACGGATTTTGATGCGGTTTTCACTAATGGATAGAGTGGTTCTCGAGGAAGGTTTTAGTATACAGTATGTTAACTAACAAAGGGCGTTCCCGTTAACCTGCAATAGTATAGCGTCTATACATGCTAAAACCATTAAAAAAAAAAAGTTTTTTTTTGTTTTTGTATAGTAAAACATTCACAAAAAATATTAAATTGTTACGGAAAATAAACTCTCTGTACACGCCCACTTGTCACACTTGTTTTTCTACGTTGAAATACAAGTGTGCGTGTACAGAGTGTTTCTTTTACGTTTAAATTTAATCGATTTGTGAACATTTCACGAAAAAAGAAAAAAAAAAAAAAAATTTTTTTTTTGAGTGATAATATTTTTTTTAGCATGTATAGACGCTATACTATTGCAGGTTAATGGGAACGCCCTTTGTTAGTTAACATACTGTATAATAACCGACATCCACGCGGGCGAAGCCGCGGGCATCAGCTAGTTAACAGATAAAACACTCGGTTTCTACATCTCTTATCTACTTTCCTATCGCAGGTGTGCTGGAAGACATTTCTTTAGAAATAAGCATCACCTTTTTACATTTTTTTCTGTTCTTTTATTTTTATCTGTTTATTATGTGTGTACATAAATTGTTAAATAAATAAAAAAATTAAGTTCTACGTGCTGCCCGGGGCGTCCCTTGCGTGGACCCTAATTCTTTTTCTAAAATAATAATAGCCTAAGTTATCTTCTTATAACATCAGCTATCGACCAGTGAAAGTCCCGTCAAAATCGGTCCAGCCGTTTCGGAGATTAGGCGGGACAAACAGAGATACAGTAAAAAAAAAATTAAATTGTTTTTTTCTTTTAGGTACCTTATGCATTGATTAAAAGCTGTTATTTTGATATTACAAACGGACACTTCAATTTTATTTATTTATACGTATTATTAATAGATATTTGTATTAGATACGCAATATTTTGACCGTGTCCTTAAGAAAAAAGTTGGTTCAAATTGCGATTTACACAGTTAAAAGGATCCTTTGGCGCTCAAATTACGTACAAATGTATGTCCAGTCAGGTTAAGTGAATCATGACCCACTTTGACGATAAATCGTTTGAAACCGTCAAAATAACAAAGATTAGCACTTAGGACGTTTTAAATATTGAGCAATCTATGTCAATACGGGTAGAAGATCTTTGCAATTTTAACCTTTGTCATCACTGCAATAGATAATATTTTAGATAAAGCATAATAATCATATTTTGAATCCAAACTCTTTGGAATTAACTATAACTCAGAACAAATGTTTTTTTCTTTTTCCAAACCATGTTCGATTATAAAATGACAAAGAGTCAAAAAATTGTAATTCTAATTGTATTTGAATGTCTGTAAGAAAATAAGCTTATGGTGGGTCAGAATTCAATTTTTTCGACTGTACAAAAGTACAATATTTATTAGGGCAATTATGTATTGTATAACGTGTGAGTGATGTGAATAAGAAAAATAAATAAATAAATATTTACATTATTCACCTTGGCATGTCTGTCGGGAGAAGGCGCAGGCGTCGTTCTCGGTTCCGCTTCCTTGTCTGTTGTTGGCTTGTCTGTGGTTGACTGCAAATAAACAATCTATTTTAAATAGCTCGTGGCTACGTAATAACAGCCGCACGGGACGATCCATCAGGTAAAGCTACGCTTGCCGGGGTTGGTCCGTGGGGGACCATCTTTACATATTGAGACTCCTCGGTTGCTGTCATTTGTCGATCTTTGACAGTCGTTACGTGTCGTCAGAATCACGAAAGTCTGACAACCAGTCTAACCAAAGGTAGCGTATTACCTAGTTACTGGGTTGTGGAGGTCAGATAGGCAGTCGCTTTATGTAAAATACTGGTATTCAGCTACAAAATATCAGCTAAATACTGAGATATATGTGGGAAACCTAAGCCCAACAGTGAGCTATTCATGGATAAAATATATCAAATCACGGACTATATGTGGGCAACTTAAGCCCAACAGTGGGAATTTTTGCCCAGCTATGTGGTTATGTTAGTTAAATAGTAGGTTTTACTTACATATCCATTCAGATGGTTGGGCGCGTGTCTCGGCGAGGCGGGATGCACTCTCTTGTCTGTATGCTTGTCTTTGTGTGCGCCTGTCTGTGTGTCTGTTGCGACTGCTGTAGTTGCCTCCGTTTCTAGACGTCGGCGTGTCTGTGGGTAAAATAATAAATAAAATATAAGTAAAAATCTTTAAAAAAAAAAGCTTTTAATGATCTGATAAGGATTTTCCCATAGCCACCTTCCGGCTCCATCATCAGACCCTGAACGCCACCTAGTGTCAAAGCACTTGTTAATACATAGCCAATTTAATACATAGCACTTGTTAATTTTTTCAAAATGTCTTGGTAATTATACAAGTATGCCAAGTTTCAGCTCAATCGGATGCCAGGAAGTGCTTGAAAAATGGATGACAATTGGAGTAACCGTAAAAACATACGAACAGAGCAAGCTAATATAAAGTCTGTGGGTCAATGGTACGCGGAGGGCTCTAGATGCTATGCGTGTACAATATAATAATGGCTTCAGGGTGCTGTTGAGGTTGCCCCGGTTCTGCAGCGCGTCTAGCATGTTTGCTGTAGCGCGAACTAATGACTTTTATGCCATTATGAGGAAGAAGGCTGCATCCTTAATAAGCAGAATGAGGGGCAGCAGCAACAGCATTGTGTAAACCCCAGCCGAACAGCACGATGCACCAATATTAAGACACTCTGAGGCCCTAGACAAAGTAACATTCTATCATCGATAACGATGATGGAAAAGGCAAAAATATATAGGACTGACTTAAGCTATCGAAATGCTTATGTCAATCCTGTTGAAAGTCGTTGTAGAAATACGAAACTCTTTCGAAGCGATTGTCACTTGTCTAGGCCCTCTGTTCGGTTGCTCGTGTGGCAGGGATGTAAATAATTGTGTGTAGGTACCTAGTTCTTTAATAACACTAACCCTTAGTTGATAAGTTTGTTGTTGTACTAACCAGTGGACCAATGTTGTCTAGTCAAATAAATAAATAAATAAATAATAAAAAAAAGCTTGTAAAAAAACAATAAATTATTCAAATTCTGCCTAACGGCACAGTTTAATACAATAACAGTATTACACCTGAAATCGCGGAAAAAAATCTGATGTTTCCTACATTTTATGTTCGCATAGCTCGTCAAAATGTAAGGAACAGCTGTTTTTTTTTTCTCGATTTCAAGGTTGCTTGGTACCATTTGTGGGAGAGTCCGAAAGGGATACCGGGACCTTGGCAACAGGCAACTGAAGGAACAAGGGTGGGTTTTAGTCAGTAAAAGTCTGACACGCCCTCCCGCTCCGCCCAGAGCGGGAGAAGTCGTATAATGACTTCCCAAGCTCAAAAAAAAAAAGTTTTGGTATCCAGAAAGTTGTTGATAATATTGAGTTCAATGACCCTTTAAGAGATTTCGTGTATGAAATATAATAGAACAGAGTTTTCTGGGCAATCCTCACCGTGTCGGGCAGCGCGTCGTGCGGCGCGGCGTGCTCGGGCGCGGCGTGCACGGCCGCACGCGTGCGCGACACGGACACCGCCTGCGGGACATGGCGCAATTATACTTCACTATAGCTTTTAAATTAATGATTAACAATGTTATGTGAGGAGATGGTAAGTTACCATACAACCCATGTATGGAACGATGATACTGAACCCCTTTGTATATTGTCGGAGTCTAAACTGTTAGTAGGTCAAAACTACTTTTTACCATCAAAACTATTTTCGCAGTAAAAAGGTTTTTAGAAAAAAAAAAATTGACCTCCAAAAGTAATAAAAAATACTTCAATTTCGGAAGTCGGTGTCTTTGACTTTATATTTTCTTTTTTTGCCATCGACTTCACGGATATACGGAGTTCTGAGGTAACAAACAAAAAACAATACAACCGAAATGAGAATCACCTCCTTTTTTGACGTCGGTTAAAAAGTAGTTTAGACCAGAGGCCTTAGTGCGACTTTCTTTTAACTATCTTCACTTTACGCATCGACCGCGTTCGGCGCTCCGATTGGCCCTTCACTGGCCTTCACTGGTGAAGGGCCAATCGGAGCGCCAAACGCGGTCGATGCGTAAAGTGAAGATACTTAAAAGAAACTCGCACTAAAACCTCAGCTCACTTAGCATGACGACAAAACCCGTTTTCACGTTGTCATGCTACGTGTGCTGATACGAGTTTTGACTCCGACATAAACAATGCGATAATCCACACGCGTCACGTTAATTCCATAGATTTTGTACAAAACACAAAACAAATATGTAAATGCGAATCGATCTTCATACTTCTTTTTATAAAAAGCTATATCTTAAAAAAAAAAAAACCCATTTTCACATACAACGTCACAGATGAAATATAACATGTAATAAATAAAAACATACATTTCACAATGATTTCCAATGCCAATTTTGAATAAAATGAAAAACAGAAATAAACCCAGACATTTTGGACAAACATAAACAATGTAACTAAAAAAAGGCTTATTGGTGACTCGCACGAATTTATTCGCTCGAAAAAGGGCGAATCGATACTTTAACATAATATTCATTTTTCTTGGGACGATTCGAAGGAATTAATTTATTTGAAGGCGAATCGACAGCTCCAGAAATCTATTCGCCTATTATCCATATAGATGAAGTGGGAAAAAATGCATATCATTGAAGCTAACTCAAAAACTACGCAAGCTAAGTTAATAAAAAAATTATGGGACCACCTCTGAAGCAAGTTTGGTAGGTCACCTAACAAAAAAGAATCATCAATATCAATTCATAATTGGCGGAGTAATCGCGTAACAAATATACAAAAAAAATACAGTCGAATTGAGAACCTCTTCCTATTTGAAGTCGGTTAAAAATAATATTATTTAAGAGTCTCAATTCGCCCGTTTTCGTGCGAATCACCAATAAGCCTAAAAAACATATACCAATGTAAATATAATACAAATAATGATAAACCTATTCCGTTTATTTCATTATAATTATTCTCACCTATTCAATTTTAAAGATGTTGTCAAAACAAATATGCCTGAAATATAATTTTGCAGCTTTTTAATTGATCGAAAATCGGCCTCTTTAGTGAATGCTAGAACTAAATCATCTAACTGAATTAAAACAACAGGGGGTTTGCCAAAGAGCAGTGGAGCGCAGCATTCTGGGCGTAAACCGAACTGACAGAATACGAAACACCACGTTGCGCTCCTAAACGGGGATCCTAGACGAAGGCAAAAAGGCTGCCAAGCTAAATTGGGATTGGGCGGGTCATGTCAGCCGCATGCAGCGACCGCTGGGCGACAGTCGCCACACGGTGGGTGCCTGAGGATGGACGGCGCCGCCGAGGCCGGCCCAGGAAGAGATGGAGGGACGATCTAGACGCGTACCGCAAGGGTTGGATCGAGGTCGCCCTAGAAAAGGATGTTTGGAAGGATTTGGGGGAGGCCTTTGCTCAGCAGTGGGACAGTATAGGCTAATATAAATAAAATAAAAAAATTGCCAGCCTTTTGGGCACTTTTCCTACTGACAGCAATGCGGGTACGAGTGGAATTTCAGAACTTCGTTAACCACCTTCCAGACCAACTATCAGGTTACATAAGATAGAATGGCATATGTTACAATAACACTCGATGGCTTTACTAGTAGCCATTCAAAGGTTCCAGGGGGCCATGTCTACTAATTTACAAACGTGTCAGTGGTCTCACAATGATAAGTTTTTGACAGCTGTTGTATGGCATATCTGTCAAAAACTGATCATTGTGAGACCACTGACAAGTTTGTAAATTAGTAGACTTGGCACTCAGATCAGTCATCAGGTAAAATGAACAGGACGCGTTGAGACACGTCTAATGAGCCCACTCGATGGGTATACTAGTGGCTGTTCAAGAGTTCCGTTATCTAGCGTCCAGGTCCATCAACAAAACAGCTCGATGGTACCATAATTATTGACATTATTGTATTATCATCGCATACATTTGAAAATATTCAAATTATTAATATTCAAGTGTTCCGATACAGCGTCTAGGTCTGTCCTGCGAAACATCGCCACAACTTTTTTCACACAGCGATTTCAAAGGAGCCGGCATTGTAGTTGTTGCTCTATATTAAAATGCCTATCCAATGACATGGGTGTGGTTGTTATTGGTCCTGGGGACCATTATGTCCGGTCCTACTTTGTCAAAAAAATTTTTTTTTTTTTTTCAGTAAAATTAGGGATGCACCAAGTACAAGTTTTACCGAGTAATCGAGTAAATACCAAGTATTAACCGATATTAAATTTTTCATAAAAAAAGAAGCCTATTTTCATTAAAAAAAAACATTTTTTCAATAAAAATTAGAGATGCGCCGAGTACAAGTTTTACCGAGTAATCGAGTAAATACCGAGTATTGATCGGTATTACATTTTTCATAAAAATAAAAGTCTATTTTAATTTTTACCAGAAATTCTACATAAAGTAACTTACATCTTTCTCCCAGTCGTAAGGGTCCGTATCTCTGATGCCTCGCCTCTTGCAGCACCTCTCCAGCAGTGATGTCAGCATGGCGTAGTCTGGCGTATCGGCGTACTCTAACTGTTGGACATGTTCTAGAAACTGGCGTAGTTCTGATGGTAGATGCTTGAGGAGCAGACGGTGGTCGTATTTCTCTTTCATCAGGCCAACCTGTGGAGAAGATGGTTGTTAAGCTTCATATATTAGGTCCCCCACCTATGAAATCAGCGTTTTGTATGGGGAATTTTAAAGAAGTTACATTTTTCATTCTAGCATTTTCTTAATTTATATAACAACCATGAACACTAATGGTTTAAAACTTTTATGCACTAATGTTTGAAAACTAAGATAACGTATGCCATTTAGATAAAGCGACAAAAATTAGTTTTGGCTAAGTTAAAAAATAAATAGTGGTAATTTTTGCTAACAAAATGAGGAGTTCTTTTAAGGTATTTTTTATGTTTAGAAAACTATAAGTAATAAGGTTTTTTTACTATTGGTAGATGTCTATGATGGTCATTATTCGATATAATACCAAGCAATTGATAAATATTTTAAATCTTAGAAGTGACGAAGATCTCTATTTGTGAGAAAAAAAACGCCAATTTCATAGGTGACCCAATATAACAATACCGAGACTCCTCCGTGCCTCGGAAAGCACGTTAAGCCGTTGGTCCCGGCTGTCGTTTGTGGATCATTCGACAGTCGTTACGGGTCGTCAGAAGCCCGAAAGTCTGACAACCAGTCTTACCAAGGGGTATCGTATTCTCCAGTAACTGGGTTGTGGAGGTCAGATTGGCAGTCGCTCCATGTAAAATACTGGTCCTGGACTGGACTGGTGGTAAAGCTGCATCCGGTTAGACTGGAAGCCGACCATAGTTGGGAAAAGGCTAGGCAATTAGACAGGTCTTTTCGGTCTACTGGCGATCTACTCACCTGCTCCTTGTCCTTGATCTTCCTCCACCGCAGCTGTCCGTTCACAAACTCCACGAGCATATAGAACCGATCATAGATCTACTGTGTCCAGTAGACTGCGGTCTACTCGGTTTATTGATGGTCTACTGGCGGTCTACTCACGAGCATATAGAACAGGGACCATAGATCTACTGTGTTCAGTAGACTGCGGTCTACTCTGTCTATTGATGGTCTACTGGCGGTCTACTCACGAGCATATAGAACAGGGACTATAGATCTACTGTGTCCACGAGACTGTGGTCTACTCGGTCTATTGATGGTCTACTGGCGGTCTACTCACGAGCATATAGAACAGGGACCATAGATCTACTGTGTTCAGTAGACTGCGGTCTACTCGGTCTATTGATGGTCTACTGGCGGTCTACTCACGAGCATATAGAACAAGGACCATAGATCTACTGTGTTCAGTAGACTGCGGTCTACTCGGTCTATTGATGGTCTACTGGCGGTCTACTCACGAGCATATAGAGCAGGGACCATAGATCTACTGTGTTCAGTAGACTGCGCTCTACTCGGTCTATTGATGGTCTACTCACGAGCATATAGAACAGGGACCATAGATCTACTGTGTTCAGTAGACTGCGGTCTACTCGGTCTATTGATGTTCTACTGGCGGTCTACTCACCTGCTCCTTGTCCTTGATCTTCCTCCAAGGCAGCTGTCCGTTCACAAACTCCACCAGCATATAGAACAGGGACCATAGATCGTCGTGTCTGCCCATTTCTTTGTTCTTGTGTGCGTTTATTGAGGCGTAGCGGACGGTTCCTGAAATCAATTACGACTGTTAATTATTAAAAACTCTAACTCAAATCATTTATTTCAAATAAACCAATTACAGGCACTTTTGAATTGTCAAGGTGTCGGTCAGTCAGAAAGATGAAGCTAGTTGCCCATTCCAAAGCGTAGTAGATTCCTATGGAGAAGAACGGGCAAGAAACTCCACGGACACGTTAATAACTATCCTAATATCCATACTAATATTATAAATTCGAAAGTAACTCTGTCTGTCTCTCTGTATGCTACCTTTTCACGCCTAAACCTATGAACGGATTTCGATAAAATTTGGCAAGGAGATAGATGGTGTCCCGGGGAAGGACATAGGCTACTTTTGTCTCAAAAATACCCCTAAGGGGGGATAAAGGGCATGTAAATTTGTATGGGAAAACCTATCATAAAGTTACTGGCTGTCTCATCTGCTTGAGGGTGGGAAATCATCCAGCGGGCCCTATCAGAATACCAGCGCTGCGGTATTTATGGCTACTGCCCAATGATTGATATTAGATTCTTGTATATATGTCCATCGCGCGGTGAAGTCTAATTGCGCGATACAGGATTTATGTGACGTCAGGATTTTTCGTGTGACGTCAGATATTTGATGCGTAGTTCGCATGTGGCGATGTAGATACCGCTACACTAGATTGAATAAACGACTTTTGATATTTTTGACAAGTTATCCAGTTGGCTATGTCCAGCACGTACCTCTGAAGCCGGCCGCGGCTCTGGGCGGTCGCACCTGCCCGTTGCTGGTGGTGTACTGTCGCGCCAGACCAAAGTCCAACATGTACACTTTTCTACAGTTGGAAGGATGGCGGCCTATACTGAAATTACTCTGAAAAACATATCATTTTTGGTTCAATATTTTGATAAAATGTCTCATTTGATTGTGCAATAAATAAATGAAGTTCTGTCTCTCACTTTGGGACAATTTCACCATTAAAACTGTACGCGATCAGCGCATAAACCACGTTTAAGAGCTGTGAGTGTCATTATTTTCTGTGGAATATTGACACTGACATGACAGCTCTTGATCGCGTTCAGTGAAATTCGCACTAAACGGGTAAAAAAAACTGTCAGTGTCAATATTCCATATGAAAAGTGAAAAGTGACCGGTTTGCAAAACAAAGCACTAAATGAGTTTAGTGCAAATAATAAGCAAATATAAGTAATATAAGGGCAAATTTCACCAAAGAAACTCAACACGTAGAGCGTGGCTAAGTAATAACAGCCGCACGGGTCGATTCATCAGGTTAAGCTACGCTTGCCGGGGTTGCTCTGTGGATAGGTGACCATCTTTACATACCGAGACTCCTCCGTGCCTCGGAAAGCACGTTAAGCCATTGGTCCCGGCTGTCATTTGTGGATCTTTGACAGTTGTTACGGGTCGTCAGAAGCCCGAAAGTCTGACAACCAGTCTTACCAAGGGGTATCGTATTACCCAGTTACTGGGTTGTGGAGGTCCGATAGGCAGTCGCTCCATGTAAAATACTAGTATTCAGCTTCATCCGGTTAGACTGGAAGCCGACCCTAACATAGTTGGGAAAAGGCTAGGCAGATGAAACTCAACGTGATAAGCACATAAACTACGTTTAAGGGCTGTCAGTGTCAATATTTTCTGTGGAATATTGACACTGACAGCTCTTGAACGCGATTAAGATTTGCTGATCGCGTTCAGTTACATTGGTGAAAATCGCCCTAAATAATCTTTCGGTTAATGTCAATCGTTTGAAGTTTGACAGATGTGTCTGGTAATTTAACACATCATTCTGTTGAACGATGTGTTAAATTCATTCAGCGCTAAACGCATTTAATCCTCCTTAATGATTGGTTGTGCACGTGGCCCTAAAACTTTGACTTACAAAACTATTTTTTTTTATAAAGTCGGTTAGAAATCAAATAAATTTTAATTGAATTTAGTTTAGTGTTTCAGTAACACGGTAGGGTTATACTTACAGGTTTAATATCTCTGTGCAGGAATCCTACAGAGTGAATAGAGTCTATAGCTTTGAGTATTTGTAGTCCCAATCTGAAACAATAAACATTTTCATCTTAATTTAATTTATGCGCCTACACAAATGTACTATCATTGGTATTGTTCGTCAAATCGTTGAGCTCCTTAAATTCAAAATACAATAGACGTAGATATATTTAGTAACCTATTCTGCTTAAAGTAAGTGAATCAAACACTACATACAACAACACGTCGCGTTCTGGTTTGCAATTGGTCAATCGTCATCCTGAGGATGCCTCGTTGAGAGGTGAAACACGTGTCGATTTCTTACAGGGTTTTTATTTTTTATTTTTATTTTATTTGGGAAAATAAACGGTTATACATTACAATATGGTTAAGAACTTAAAACTAAAATGGTAATATAAATGTATAACCAACAACATTTTCCACATAATATAAAAAAGTTAAACTAACATGAACATCGTGCGATGTAAAGTACATAGACTATAAAGTATGAATAAATGTTAAAATAAAACTAAACTGAAAGTTATACATGCAAAAAAAAAAAAAAAAGAAAGAATTGAACTATGGCTTTAAATTGCTATGTACTTAATTCTGCTATGGTATTAAGAGCAATACTTCTAAATTTCCCAGCCGAAACAGCAAAGAACTCTATATCCTGGAAAATTTTATTGAACTGAGTGGTAAGACGTCGTAGGGGTGCTCGCGAGCCTGCGTTTGATCGACAAGAGGTTACAGCAAACAGCGGTCGCGCGCGCACACCTCGACATATAGTTGTTCTGGGTACTACATAACTTATTCTATTGCTTATATCTATACAATCGAATTTATTGTTACATAAATCAAACAGAAACATCGATTCCAACATTATACGTCTAGATTTAAGATCTTGAAGTTTAAATTTATTTAGTAAGTCGCTATAAGATGCATACCTGCGAAAACAACGGTAATGCATGGCCTTTAGAAATTTGCGTTGTACTTTTTCTATCATGTTAGAATATTTTTCATAGAAGGGATTCCACACCGGGACCCCGTACTCCAACTGAGACCTGACCAGAGTTTTATATAGGTATAAGTAAGTACTAGGACGCCTAAATTCCTGAGCCGATCTCATTACAAACCCGTACATACGAAAAGCATTGTTCACAATTTTAGTAACGTGAGCATCTAGATGGAGTTTGTCATCTAGCAAAACACCAAGATCACGAACCACTGTTTCTCTTGCCAGATCTGTATTGTGCAAGGTATATGCATGTTTTAATGAGTTTTTATTTTTAGTGAAACTAATGCAATGGCATTTGGATATGCTCAATTTTAATTTATTTTTTACACAATATGCAGAGAATCTATTCAAGTCTTCCTGCAGCAATAAACAGTCGCGTAAATTAATAATCGGTCTAAAAATTTTTAAATCATCCGCGTATAGTAATAATTTAGAATTTAGAAAACACGTACTTATATCATTAATAAACATAACAAACAAAAGAGGACCCAGTATAGAGCCCTGAGGAACACCAGAAGTGACATTTAGGGTCGCAGAATTAAAACCGTTTATCACAACTCTCTGAGATCTGTTAAAAACGTAAGAAGAGAACCATCTCAGTAGGTCGCCACGTATGCCATTAAAGGCAATTTTACTCAAAAGCAGTTGATGATCCACTTTGTCAAACGCCTTTTGGAAGTCCGTGTATATAGTGTCAACTTGAATACGAGAGTCCATACTATTAAATAAATAGTCAACAAAAGTTATCAGGTTAGTGGTAGTTGATCTTTTTTTGACAAATCCATGTTGTTGTGGAATTATGCTATTATGTAGTAGAGGATAAACCTTATCATGAACAAGTCTCTCAAATAACTTGGAAAATACCGATAATATCGAAATAGGTCGATAATTTTCGATATCCTGTTTAGGTCCCGACTTGTGAACAGGAGTTATATTTGCGAGTTTCCAAGCTTGGGGAAATACTCCTTTTGAAATGGATAGGTTAAAAATAATTTGTAATGGCACACACAGATTAACAGCAGTCTTTTTAATGAACACGACTGGTAAGCCATCTGGTCCCGGGCCTTTTGACGGATCTAATGCTTTTAGCGCACTTAATATTTCATCGGCAGTAAACTGAATGCTACTAAGGAGAGAACAGGTTTCAGAGTAATCTCCGTACTGCAATGAAACACTGTGACCTGAAGTGGATGGCTCATATACCGAATTGAAAAAGCTTGAGAACAAATTACAGATGTCTTCAGGGTTGTTGGCTGACTGATTGCTATAGTGCATGATAGAAGGGAAGCTTGTAGAGGATTTGCGGGAAGAAATGAACGTCCAAAAGTGCTTAACATTAATCCGGATGCCGTCTTCTACAGAGGCAATGTACTTTCTGTAACAATTTTTGCTCTCAACTTGGAATCTGGAGCGGTAAATGGAAAACTGCTCGTAGTCTGAGATATTTTGATACATCTTCCATTTTACCCAAGCTTTGGCTTTATTTTTGTAAATATGAATAAGCGATTTTGTGAACCAAACCGGAAATTTTAACGATCTACAGTTATTGAGTGGAACGTGTTTCTTAATAATGCTGAAAACAACGTCATAAAACGTGTTCAAGGTATCGTCAATGGTTTGGTTAACTAAAAATTCCTCCCAATTAATGTCTTTTAAATCCGCATTTATGTCATCATAATTTGCCTTGTAATAATTATATTTTTTAATCACCTTGCGGGCCATCGAATCGTATGGTACACTTAGAGAAATAAAAACATTAAGTGGTGGATGGTGGCTGTCAAGCTGCAGTAAACAGTCTGTGGCTCTAGAAACATTGCATTCACCGTTACCAATAACCAAATCCAATATTTTGCCACCCGTATTCCGTATTGTATTGTATTGATGAGCGTTGAGGAACGACAAAAGTGCACTCATATGATCACAAACGGGGGAGTTACCTCTACAAACATGAGCCGATAATAAAGTACTATCTGTACAAGTGATCCAGTCGATTTCTGGAAGGTTAAAGTCTCCTACCACATAGAAATTATCAATGTTTGTGCCACCAAGCAGTGCTTGCAAAAGTTCAAAATATTCAGCATACGCAAACTCTGGCGTTTTTGGTGGTATATATACTGCAGCAATAATACGGCACTTACCTCCACTTGAGCTTGGCAATTGCACTAAGATGTGCTCAACGCTGGCATGAGTTGCGATTTGCGGAGCTAATCTAACTGAATGCAGACTCTTCAGTACAGCCACGAGAACACCGCCTCCGTCTTTTTTATTGGTGGCAATACGGTCACGATCGTACCGATGTACCACATAACGCTCATCTATAAACTCGTTATCTGATATCTCGGGTGTCAGCCAGGTCTCAGTCAAAATTATTACATCATAACAATTGGCTAGAATATTCATATATAAGATATTTAATTTAGTGCGGAATCCCCTGCAATTTTGGTAATATATAACTAGGTTATCTGTCATTATAGCATAAAACTCTGTTGAATATGGTCATAAATGCATTTACCGTTACTAACGCAACCGCAAATAGCAAGGCATTATTGTACAATAGGACGTTAAAAAAAAAATGCGAACAAAATACAAGAAACATAACATAGTACTTAGAGAAATGGATTAACATTAACAAACAACTCAAAAGGCCGCATATTATGCAGTGTTCAACTAAATTCAGTAATAAACTAACCATTAAAAAAAAAGTCCAAAGCTGTGCGCAACGATTATGTAGCAAACCGAAGATTGACGGATTATTCACTGTAGAGTTATTTTTCGAGGGATACAGCGCGTTGGTTGTCAATCGGTGCTGCGTAGCCAGGTTTGATTTTAGTGATGTCGTGCGCGTTCCGAATTGCAAAAGACCTTGTCCCCTCCTTTTCACGGACAAGGATTGTTCCATGCTTAACCCAAACAAATCTATAATTGTGTTGTTTGGCAGCGTCTCGACACTCACGAAATAATTGTTTATTTTTTAGTGTCAGGTGCTCATGCATATAAATCGGTAGAGATGTTCCTGAAACGCCAATTTGGTCCGTGGTAAATCCCTTGCACAACCGTTGGGCACTAAGGACGTTGTCACGTAGTATACGTGAACCAAATTTAACTATGATGTTTTTGGGCTTATTGTTTAGCTGGTGTGCATGTGGGACACGGTGAATAGAAATAATGTCATGTTGTTGTACATTGCACTTAATTATGGCCCCAATATTTTGCATCATGGTTACGAGGTTTTCGTTACGCCTTTCAGGGATGTTGCATATCTCAATGTTACAATTGCGGGCACTCTGTTCCAAATTATCAATCCTTGCCACAAGCTCTGTAACAATAGGCTTTAAATCAATGGTCTCTTGAATATTTTTATTAATATTGGTAACTTTCTTACTGAGATCAGCTTGCTCCTCAGCAGTAAACTGGACCGAGCGTTCGAGGGAGTCAATTCGTTCGGTTGTACTGGAACACTTCACATCTAACTCTGTAACTCTCTGACGCAGGACTGATTGCTCCGATCGAAGAGAATTAATGTCATTTTTTATCTCTGACGTGACTTGATTAAGTGAAGTAAGTTCGACTTTCATTGATACCATACTCTCTGATATTTTAGTAATACTTGTTTCCAAATCCCGTCGCCACTCGTTTATTGTATTCTTCAACTCCGTTGACAACTCATTTATAGCCTGTGTCCACTCAGAATCCGGCTGTTTACGTTTATTACGGACTGACACGTTTTGATCGCCGCTCAATGGGGAATCAGCCACGGAACCAGCCGTTAAGTCGGTATCCGAATGGAATTTTTTCTTGTCGGGTGAATGGAACATAGTATTGTTTCTGTTAATATTCAATTTAACAATCTTTGTTCAAATTATAATATTTTTAAAAATGGAAAAAGAACCGCGTCTTGTGAGATCCGAACCAGCGGCACGCTGCGTCGAGTAGCTCTAGTGATACAAAAAGCACACCCGCCGGCCACACGACCACGGTGACTTTAAGTTGTAAGTCGAAATTCTGCACCAGTATTTAGAGTATTTTTGTATGAATGACTTGCGATAAGCTCGACTAATGAGGTCCTTTGTTCTCAAAGTCACAAACAAGGTCACCTTGAACACTCAGAAACGTTAAAGTTTTTAAGTATTTTGGCAAATACTAGTATTAAACTGAATTTAATTGATGATAACCATATATATTTGGATTCCACAAGAGTCACTGTATATGTCACAATAAAAATTTGCCGAGATTAGCAGCAAATTACCACTTATTTCACTTAATTTTATGGACTGATTTTGACACAGTACACTCAAAGCAACGGTCGCACGAGTGATCGAGTGTCGTGTTGTGTGTGTGTTTTATGACAGACAGACGCAGCGGAGGACTTTGTGTGATATTAAATCATCTTCACTTTTTTTTTTTACGATGGGACATCATCAAATGACTTCTACCGCTATGGGCGGAGCGGGAGGGCGTCAGACTTTTACTGACTAAAACCGCGTTCTTTCAGTTGCCTGTTGCCAAGGTTCCGGTATCCCTTTCGGACTTTCCCGCAACCCTGGCAGAAATGTCTTTCTCACCTAAGAGTGGTAGACAGAGAGAAGGCGCCTCTCGGCTGCGCTCGCCTGAGCTCGGCCAGGTTCCGACCCTGCAGCTGCATCACTACATAGTTGAAGCGAGCGTTTCGGCCGCACCCGATGAAACGGCACACGTGCTCTTTGCCTGGAATGTAGAATCGGATACTTTAATACTAAAATTATATAAAAGAAACTGACGTAAAGCGATCAAAAAAAAAATGAAGTTTCGGAAGTCGGTGGCAGAATCGAAGTCACAGACGTCCGAAAAAAAAAAATCACCTCATAACTTTGGAAAGATTCTGTTTATCATCCGAAATCTGAGTGCAAAAGTGCATTTTATCCGCTAGCGTGGAAAGTGTTATATACCTTTTAAATATTCAATAATTTTCATTCCCACAATTTTATCAATGCAAGGAGACACCTAGCATTTTCCTCGCTATGGTTCAATCCTAGAATCCTTCGCTTGCTCAGGTTTCAATACAAGTACTCGCGCCAAAAAACAACTTTGCAGCCTTGCATTACAAATAACCATTTTCACTTTAAGTTTTTCTTCCACGCATCTCTAATTTGCTTAGACACTTAATCAGCCTATAACGTCCCCACTGCTGGGACTGCGGTCTCCTCTCTGTGAGAGGTTTCCTCTCTGTGATTAGGAGGGAGGACCACCCACCTTGCAACTTTTTCAGCACCGCGACCTCCATCTTTAGGACCTGCTTCGGCTGCCGTGCGGACTCCACCTTCAGGGCCACCTGTTCCTGAGTCACCAGGTCTAAACCCTCGTAGATCTCGCCGAAGCCACCGCCACCGATCTTCTTTACAACCTGAGGAGATGAGGGGGGTGAAGTTTTTTGAAGTACTAAAGAAAAAATCAACGCAAAGTAATAACAGCCGCACGGGTCAATCCATCAGGTTAAGCTACGCTTGGTCTGTGGATGGGTGACCATCGTTACATACCAAGACCCCTCCGTGGCTCGGAAAGCACGTTAAACCGTTACCCGGCTGTCATTGGTGGATCTTTGACAGTCGTAACGGGTCGTCAGAAGCCCGAAAGTCTGAAAACCAGTCATACCAAGGGGTATCGCATTACCCAGTTACAGGGTTGTGGAGGTCAGATAGGCAGTCGCTCCATGTAAAATACTGGTATTAAGCTGTATCCAGTTAGACTGGAAGCCGACCCCAACATAGTTGGGAAAAGGCTAGGTAGATTGACTTAACATGACATTTTTATTTGAAACTTTTAGCCGAATATTGGCGTTCTTTAAGAGTGGCAGAGAGGCAATTTGTTACCTTCCAGCGCTCCTTAACCACGTGCCCCGGCTGCAACAGATCCTCGGACGCCATGGTGATGTGGTGAGCGCGGCGGGAGGTGTCACACCTCGACGCCTCGCGCGACTGACGGCCTCCGAAGTTCGGGAGGGTTCGAGACCTGGAATGCAAGTCAGTTAAAATTAAAACATGTGTTTGATACAATAGACGTAGATATATTTAGTAAGCTATTCCGCTTAACTATTCCACAAGAGTCGTGAAACCCTGTAAGAAATCGACACGTGTTTCACCTCTCAACGTGGCATCCTCAGACGATTGACCAGTCGCGAACCAGAACGCTTTACTTCTTTTTTTTTAAATTATGTTTTTATTTTTTTCAGTTTTGGTTGTGGTACCTACCCAAAACAAATTCGTATACCACGACCTGTTATGTAAATAGCAGTGACAGGAACTTATAACATCATACCCATAGACTAAGTTCGATTACAAAAAAAAAACAACCGACTTAAAAAAAAACACTAAAAAAGTGACAAATAACTTTAATTTCGGAAGTCGGTGTCTTTGCTTTTTAGTTTTCGTTTTTTGCCACCAACTTCCGAAATTAAAGTAATTTTTCACTTTTTTAGTGTTTTTTTTTAAGTCGGTTGTTTTTTTTTGTAAAAAGTCTTTATTTTTCACTTTTTAGTGGTGGTACCCACACAAGTTATGTAGATAACATTGAAGGAGTCTAATAATTATATCGTCTACATAGACTGTGGCAAAATACGTCATATTGAAGCTAGCTCAAAAACTACGCAAGCAAACTTAATAAAATTTATATGGGACCATCTCGGGAGTATACCCTTTCGAACTAAAAAAGAATTTTTAAAATCGGTTCACAAACGGCGGAGTAATCGGTGAACATACATAAAAAAAAAAAAAACAAACATCCGAACGTAGTACCTCCTCCTTTTTTGAAGTCGGTAAAAAATACATATTATTGAAGCCAACTAAAAAATTATCCAAGGAAAGTTAATAAAATGTATAATAAATAGTATATGGGACCACCAAAATAAAAAGAATTTCGAAATTCGGTCCAATTAACGAAAATATCGATAGACATGTACCTACATTAAAAAAAAACATACAGACGAGCATAAATCCTCCTCCTTTTTCGAAGTCGGTTAAAAGGTGCAGATACATTAAAAGATTTTTTAAGTGAAAACTTCTTTAGGCGCGTTGAGCACTTTTTGCGTGAATAAAACCATGGAAGTCGCGTCATCGTCACCGAACGCTTGTTGGGTGAACAAAAATCATGGAACTCGCGTCATCGTCACCGAACGCTTGTTGGGTGAACAAAAATCATGGAACTCACGTCATCGTCACCGAACGCTTTTTGGGTGAACAAAAATCATGAAACTCGCGTCATCGTCACCGAACGCTTGTTGGATGAACAAAATCATGGAACTTGCGTCATCGTCACCGAACGCTTGTTGGGTGAACAAAAATCATGGAACTCGCGTCATCGTCACCGAACACTTGTTGGGTGAACAAAAATCATGGAACTCGCGTCATCGTCACCGAACGTTTGTTGGGTGAACAAAAATCATGGAACTCGCGTCATCGTCACCGAACGCTTGAAGAAATGAATGAATGTTACTTAGTTTTCACTTCTATGTACTAGCAGTCTCCAAAGACTGCCCTGCAATTTTTTTTTTTTTCGTTTTTTATTGGTCCTAGTTCAAAACCAAAAAAAAAAATCAAAAATGTTTATTTGCTAGAAAATACATACCAATTCAAGGAATTCTTTTTTTTTTGAGGTTGGGAAATCATCCAATGACTTCTCCCGCTCTGGGTGGAGCGGAAGGGCGTGTCAGACTTTTACTGACTAAAACCCACCCGTGTTCCCTCAGTTGCCTGTTACCAAGGTCCCGGTATCCCTTTCGGACTAACGCGCAACCCTGGCAGGCATTATACCAGCCTTGGCAGGCCAAGGCTGCAAGTTCAATCGTGTATACCTTAATAAAACGCTAAACCTTTATTACACGAACTCTGTATAGTTCAAACAGGTACATTTAACCTTCGACCTTAACTGGAGAGATCTCGGTTTTAATATCTCCTCCGCCTACACAAATGCGGCTGAATTTATCAATGTTTTATTCAGTATGTTAACTAACAAAGGGCGTTCCCGATAACCAGCAATGGTATAGCGTACAGTCACGAGCAAAAATATGTATACACTTAGCAAAATTCAATGAACATTTTTTCGTGGAATAACGATTGCAACTTTGAGATGATACCTATTTCATAATAATATGGGTTCCAAAATACTTTGTTCGTTTCAACACAAAATTACAATTAGTACATTAGGAGAAAATCACTTTTAAAAGTTGCTAAGTGTATACATATTGGTGCTCGTGACTGTACATGCTAAAAAATATTACCACAAAACAAAAAAAAAAAGTTTAATGTAAGTAGTGAAATATTCACAACACTATTAAATTGATACTTTGATACGTAAAAGAAACACTCTGTACACTCACACTTGTATTTCAACGTAGAAAGACAAGTGTGCGTGTACAGAATGTTTCTTTTCCGTATCAATTTAATATTTTTTGTGAATATTTTAATATACTTAGTAAAATATTAATATATAATAAATCGGTTTTCCCTGTAAGGGGGCGATTTATGATTTTTATGATTGCCTGTACGGCTTTGTAAGCGCTTTCGCCAAAAGATTTGTAGGGTTCTGTGGGCCTAGATAAGTGACAATCGCTTCGAAAGCGTTTCGTATTTCTACAACGACTTTCAACAGGATTGACATAAGCTTTTCGATAGCTTATGTCAGTCCTATACATTTTTGCCTTTTCCATCATCGTTATCGCTGATAGAATGTCACTTTGTCTAGGGCCTCTGTAGGCGTACTCTGTAGCGTTCTGCCCAGATTTCATATTTAGATCAACACACAACCTGACACTGACCTGCAAATTGCAAAAACGTAAGTAAAATTTGAATTTCGCGGGCTACCATGACACTTTCGCTTTCATGTATCGAGTGGTTCTATTCATAGTTACGTCACTTTAATGTGTACCTGAGCGTAAATTTACGCTCGTCGGCTCAAGGGTACAACATAGATAGGTCACAGAATAGTACAGAAGGCACACTCCGCATTTTAGGTATGAAGCTACAAGTACGTAAGCAGGACCTAAATAAAAGTAAAAACCTTTTTAAAAACAAGCTTTTAATCAACTGAAAAGGATTTTCCCATAGCCACCTTCCGGCTCCATCATCAGACCCTGAACACCACCTAGTGTCAAAGCACTTGTTTATACATAGCTAATGAGTCCAAACACGATCGTGCTATCTAGTTTGATTGACGAGTTCCTATGGCCAACTTCCAGCTCCATCATCAGACCAGTTCCATGGTATCATTTTTTCAAAATGTCTCGGTTGTTATATAAGTATGCCAAGTTTCAGCTCAATCGGATGCCAGGAAGTGCTTGAAAAATGGATGACAATTGGAGTAACCGAAAACACATACGAACAGAGCAAGCTAATATAAAGCTTGTAAAAACGCAATGTGCTACTTTCAACACCTCGTATCATTTATTAATGAAAGGTTCTTTTCATACGCGCCGTTTGTCGGACGTCAAAGAGAGACCTCGGGGAAAAACTCATGGTTTGAGAGTGTATACAACCTAGGTTAATGTATGGGTCATTTTCAGAGCAAAAAACGGAACGGAAAGGAAAGAAGGGAAACAGAAGTCGGTGGCAAAAAACGAACTCTGAAAAGCAGACACCGATTTCCGAAATTAAAGTTATTTTCACTTTTTTTGTGTTTTTTTTGGAAGTCGGTTGTTTTTTTTTTTTTGGAAAACGTTTTTATTTTTCACTTTTTAGTTGTGGTACCACACAAATTCTAATACTACCTGCTATGTAAATAACAGTGACGGATTCATATAGAACATCGTCTACGTAGACTAAGTGGGAAAAATAACTAATATTGAAGCTAACTCAAAAACTACGCAAGCGAAGTAAATCAAATTTATATGGGACCACCTCTGAAGCATGACCTACCAAAAAAAAGAATCATCAAAATCGCCAAATAGCCTAGATGTTATGTTCCAAATGTATCTGATACTAAAAAGGTAAAAAAATCCGACCACCACCTAGTGACGCGGCATCACTACTGCAGTAGCACTGCCACGTGCAGCGTTGTTCGGAATCGTTCATTACCTTAGCTCAAATTCACTTTTTTATCTCGCTCGGACAATACTGCTCGCAGATTGAGTGAGAGCGAGACTATGTGGGGTGCTGGCGGCTCCAAGGCGCCAATAGTTTAGGTACTTTTTTTACGGCGAAAACATAGCCTCTACTTTACAGTTAGTTCATGTATTAACGAAGGATCATGCTCAGCATTTGAGGTATTATAGTATACAGGGTGTTAGGGTAAACACACGTTATCCTTGAAACCAGTTGTTTAGTTTCATAGAACGTAAAATCAATGGAAAATTACAACTTTTTTTTTAAAGAACGTCTAAAAACTCCCAAGAGTATTTCACCATACCCGCTAGGGCAACGAACTTACGTCTCAACACGGGCGGGGTGCGCGGGACGCGACCTGACTGGCCGCGAGCGCGACCCCTATTGTGTATTTATTCATGTGTTGAGTAGGTAGGTAGGAGGAGCGGCGACCTCGGGCGCATATCCATGAATTTGCGGACGGTGTCGGATAGAAACTTTTAAAAATCTTTTAATGAACATAATGTTTTTTTGTTGTTGTTACTCGGTCATTTATTTTTATATTTAAGCCAACTAGCCATGGTTTGAGTGACAACTGTGTTTACCCTCACACCCTGTAGTATAGTAGACTAGTATGTTACACTCACCTCAATAAAGGGTTGGGTTGTATGCGCGGGGCGCTTGCCGCTTCCTGCCGACGCTCTTCCCTCTGCGAACAAAACAGGATAAATTAAAAACAAAGATTAAACATTGAAAGCTTCTGATTAAATCATTATGAACACAGCACAGTTTTTAATCCCTTTCCTGGCCGTACTTCTAGGCCAGGGAAATTGACTTTTAATTGAATTGACACCCTACCACAGAATAGTACAGAAGGCGCACATTAGGTATGAAGCTACAAGTACACGGCGGAACCGCGCGGCGGGCAGTCTTCTCGGGCCAATTCAGTGAGCGTAACGTGATTAAGAGTTACGCGATAGAAAGACATGCAATTTCTAGGTGAATAAATAATAAATGTAGGTAGTTAGAACTGTGCGACCTGAATTGAACTTTGTGTGGTAGCAATAATCGCTTTTTATTAGGGTTCCGTACCCAAAGGGTAAAACGGGACCCTATTACTAAGAATCCGCTGTCTGTCTATCCGTGTGTCCCCAGGCTGTATCTCATGAATCGTGATAGTTAGACAGTTGTCAGTTAGACGTCATGTGCGATCTGAATTGCACTTTACTGTGTCGTAGCAAGAGTCGCTTTATATTTAAATGATTTTGCGGTGTGAATCTTCTGTACTATTCTGTGTAAGTCCCATAGGTGCGAGACGAGTGTTGCCTGCACTTTTACAAACTACTTAAACTACTTCAAACCTTCTCCTGTTCGTGTGGTTAGTGACTAACCTTGTGTCAGTGTTTCAAAGCCGCCCAATAGGCCTCTGACTTGGCTTCACATGCCTTCGAGAAATATCTCTCAGGCATGTCGGTTTCCTCACGATGTTTTCCTTCACCGTTTTTAAAGCAAATGATAATTGTACAATACGCACATGAATCCGAATAGTCGGAAGTGCGTGGCTTGGGTTCGAACTCGAAACCTATGATATGGCAGTCTGACGGTCACACCCCCTAGGCTATCAGTGCTCTCGCTACTACTTCAAAATAAACTTACTGGATCAGTGACACACTGTATAAACTGCAAAACAACTTGCTCTAAAGACTTCATTATTATTTATCAACACTACGTTCTTATCAGTTTGTTACTAAGTGACACTAGATGACACCTTAACGAATGCTTAAATATATGCGCGCTGTTGGATTTTCAACGTTCGGCTTAGTACCAATCAATCTGCCTAGCCTTGTTCCAACTATGTTGGGGTCGGTTTCCAGTCTAACCAGATGCAGCTGAATACAAGTATTTTATATGGAGCGACTGCCTATCAGACCTCCACAATCCAGTGACTGGGTAATATGATACCTCTGTAAGACTGGTTGTCGGACTTTCAGGCTTCTGACGACCAGTAACGACTGAAAATCCAACAGCGCGCTTTGTGACGCCTAGTGATATAGTAAAAACGGTTTTTTAACATAACTTTACACAAACTTCGAAGACACGTGTTATATACATACAATGACATACATACATACTATACATTAACTCAAGCCTTCTTCCTATGGGGCTAGGCAGAAACTCCAGAACGCCACCTGCTACGATCCTTACATACTCCTTTTGCCTCGTTTACTTTCATACATCTGAGGGCCTAGACAAGTGACAATCGCTTCGAAAGCGTTTCGTATTTCTACAACGACTTTCAACAGGATTGACATATTTAAGCTTTTCGATAGCTTATGTCAGTCCTATACATTTTTGCCTTTTCCATCATCGATATCGCTGATGAAATGTCACTTTGTCTAGGGCCTCAGAGGGCCTAGACAAGTGACAATCGCTTCGAAAGCGTTTCGTATTTCTACAACGACTCTCAACAGGATTGACTTACGCTTTTCGATAGCTTATGTCAGCTTATACATTTTTGCCTCTTCCATCATCGTTATCGCTGGTAGAATGTCACTTTGCCTAGGGCCTGTCATACACGCACGCCGGTTGCGAGTACTACGCAGTACGCACCTGACCTTCTGAAGAACATCACCAATAAGGTCACTTTATGTCCTTCAAGAGCCAGGGCGTCCCTCCCGGCGTTTCCACTCGCCTCTGCCTTGTAATAGTTATTTATGCAACTGTTATATAATAATGATAAACCCACATTCGTGTTTTAATACCTAATTATTTACAGTTGCATACAAGACTTTATCTACACCCATGATATGAATCTTTTATAAAAGTTTCTTTGCAATACCAATATCGAACAAAAATGGCGCGGAACGACGTGAATTCGAATTCGGATGTATGTTTTGTTTTTAAATTACGGTGATTTGTTAGTGAAACGCTCGTGAATGACAATGTTCTTTTTTTTAAATGAGTTGCATTATGAAATTCAGTGCAACATTATAACACCCGTTTGGATGATATTATGATTACTATGACACTGGCTGTTTTAATGTTGGCAATAAGCTAACTGTTTCAGAAACAGGATTTATAGCATGGGTGTAGATAAATACCTTTTATTAGTCGTCCTTCATTCATCCTCTCGACATAACCCAACCATCAAAGCGTATGCTGTTAATTTTTTGTCACTATATCTCTTAAACCGCACCGTTCTCACGCGCAGTCGACACATGTGTATGTATCACATACTTTGTCGAATACTGAAGACAGCCTTTTGACAGTTCCTTATAGAGAGTGGAAATATACAATGAATTAGTATGTCTATCGCATACATGGTATACAGGGTGTTGTTTTTTTTCAAGCCGGTTTGTTTATATTCTTAACTTCTAGAAAAATATGCTGAATCTTTAATTTTCTTAAAAACTAAACCCAATATTCCCAATAATACCCATGGTTCATACCATGGGCTAAGTTTTACAGAACATTTAAGAGACATTTTTGAGGGTCCGTAGGTTCAATGAAAAAACGGAACCCTCGCTCAATTAAAGTTTACCGTGCAATGGACATATATACAAGAACCCAACATCAATCGTTGGGCAGTTGCCCGCCAGACACAAATCCCGCGTGTGTCTGTCTGGTTGGCTGTCTTACCGTCTGTCACAGCCAGTTTTCTCCAAATCTACTAGACCAAATGAAAGGGCTTGTGAGCTCAGACCAAATAAAAAACCAAGACAGAGCGCTTCAAACAATACAGTGACGCAAACCAAAACCACACCTCCGCTCTGTACATATGATATGCATGCTCACAAGCACACATATACAACTCCGAAATTACTGTGCCTAAAATTGAAAAAAAAAAACACCCTGTATACTTTTTTATATGATCGATCAGGTTCTATGATTGTGATTGTAAATATGTCGGTCGACGAACCAATGGTTTTAAAAAGCAATCACTTTTTCGTTGGAAATAACTAATTTAGCTAACTTTTCGTTCAAGGAAGTCGGATTTTTTGAAGGACGTTTGGTTAAAGCCGATTCATAATTTCACCTTAACTTCGGGAAGTTCCTGGTTATCCTTACATACTATCTAGTACCTACCACAAATGTCAAATGTTTTTTACTAACTTTTAAAATTGTCCGAAGCATATGGTTACCTATGGTTATCTTGACTCAAGGTTGCTAGAAGCGCTTGGTTTACCTGTGGTTCATGTCGTCGCGCTCGCTGTGCGGGGGCAGCTGCAGCTGAGCCTGAACCCTGAGACGCTGTGTCTGCTGATGATGTGGAGGATTCTGTAACCGAAGCAAAAGGTTGCTGTAGGCCTTAATTTGGAAGCACTTGTAGGGTAACTTTTGACGAATTCGACGCCGGCGCCGGTTCAATAAATATGGCCCGGTTGTGATTAAAATTGTTGACATAGCTCACAGAATAAAAAAGCTGAAGTGGCAATGGGCCGTCCATATTAGCCGTAAAACCGATGACCGTTGGGGTAGACGTGTTCTTGAGTGGAGACCGCGAATCGGCAAACGTAAAGTAGGACGCCCACAGGCAGGTGGAGCGACGATCTTCGCAGGGTGGCTGGTAGCAGCTGGATGAGAGTTGCCGAGAATCGAGCTGAATGGCGTGCAATTGGAAAGGCCTATGTCCAGCAGTGGACTGCTATAGGCTGATGATGATGATGATGGTTGTGATAAGTAAGTACGCGGAATCTGACTTTTCAAATGCCTTTTTTACATTTAAAACCGGTTACAACTTAAATTCAGTGTTATAATTGCAATTCATTATTAATATTCTAGTCAGTTAGTTAGCGGCTGCGATATTTCTTAGTTCCATACAGTAATATTGCCAAAATAATCAAAACAGGTAAATATTTGACAGTTATTTGCGACGTTGCCAACTTTCAGAATAAACGCTCTTTAAGTGATGATCAGATAAAAATAATAATAATCACAAAATACCTGATCTATTAGACTGATGCGGCGCCTGTTGTTTGAAAGATGTGTTTCTCTCGCACGTTGGCTCTTGTTCCCTGCAACAAAATGAAACAAACGTTATAAAAACATAGCCAAGTTCGGTAAAGTGTTACAGTACGACACAACTTAGATGTAGCATTCATTTGAAAATTTGCATTCATTCATTTCAATTTTACGAATGTATTTGGTTATAAAACTTTACAAGTTATTGCATTTGCGTAAAGATCATTTTCACCTAAAGCAGTAATAAAGATTGGAGATTTTGAAAGCACAGTCAGTTCGGAATGTGATCGGTTTTACGAATTTTGCCGATGCTACATCTAAGTTGTGTCATACTGTACGTCATTTTATTTTTTACTATTTTCCTAGAATACATTTCCAATATTTTTTCAACAACCCCCGGTATCTGTTCCTACAACATTTTTTTTTATTTGACAGATCGTTTACTGGTCAGAGAGACGTACGCGGTAAGACGGCAGATTGAACTCATGATAAATACTGTGTCTGTGATTGGCTGTCAAAAGTCAACACAGGCAATCAAATTACTTGACATATCAAATGAATTTGTTAGTTTATCAGCTTATTTTTGACCTGTGTTCCGTAATGCAGTAACGGGCTTTCAATTACTTCTCTATAATTTAGTAGCTTCTGCCTGAACTTCATCCGCGTGGAAGAAACGTCATATCTTAGGGCCTTATCACACTGGCTACTTGCGAGCGTGTTTCCACGGAGGCGATTTTTCAAAGCGCTCGCCGTATGTGCGTAGCGAGCACGCCATGTGTGCGTAACGTGTTCGCCTCATTTGCGCAACGAGGGTGATTTACGTGTGTGTGAGGCAAGTGAGTGTACAACTTTTGAAAAGCGAGGGAGAACCCGTCGCGTAGTCACGGCTAGCTCGCTTTGTACTCGCGGAGAGCACGCTCACAAATCGCTGAAACACGCTGGCCAATTGTCATTGTGAAAACGGCCTTATGGCACTCGGCATTAGTGTGGCTTTCTATCTTTGTGAATTTTTGTAATCGGATCAGTATTTTCAGAGATTAGGTACCTCTGACAAACAAACAATTTCACCACTTTATAATACTAGTTTGGATTTAGATGAATAATAATCAGAACGGCTTAACAGATGACAGAAAAGTTGTGAAAATTCTTTCCACGATTGAAAAATACGTGAAGGTAAATATTGCAAACTGAATGTCACCACAGATAATGATGTATAGGTATAGTCTATCGTTACGCTTGTGAGCCTCAAAAGGTCATGCAAAGGTGTGCTGTAGACATAATACCTAATGGATGCATGACATAATACCGCACGGGTCGAGACGCTTGCCGGGGTTGTCCGTGGATGGGTGACCATCTTTTCATACCGAGTCTCCTTGTCTCGGAAATCACGTTAAACTGTTGGTTCCGGCTGTTATTCATTTGTAGATCTTCGACAGTCGTTACGGGTAGTCATTTGTAGATCTTTGACACAGTCGTAACGGGTAGTCAGAAGCCTGACAACCAGTCTTACCAAGAGGTATCGTGTGACCTAGTAACTGGGTTGTGGAGGTCAGATAGGTAGTCACTACAGGGTTTAGACTCGAAGCCGTCCCCAACATAGTTGGGAAAAGGCTAGGTAGATCATGATGTGTGACTAATAACATTAAGTCGGTGATTCCGTAAGAATTTATACTGAACAGGGTTTGTTTACACCTTCTTCAGATACTTTAGAACATACTACATACTGTAATTGAGTTTGCATTACAGGATATTTTATGTTTAAACTAGTTTTTATTATTGTAAAAGATAGTTGTAATGTATCTCGTTGGTAATCCTTAAATAAATAAATAAATACTAGTTCGGGAAGCTGATTACTGAGTACTTGAGAGAAAATTGGTTGGTTTTCAAAGTTAAAATTACTTTAGAGTAGGCAAACTACTCGTAACTACATACCTAATGTTTTATTTCATTATACTAAGCCTTTATAAAACCTTTATTAGAACTAGTCACGCGAAAAATATCAGCTGTTCAGCCAGCTGTATACAACAAACAGCCTTGGGTGTTTCTTTGCCTCAGCTGTTTTTTTGTTGCCATACTAAAAGTTATTTTTATTCATGGAAGCTTTGATTTTAATCCCTAGAGCATATTATAATCAGCCTATAATGTTAGAGAGAAAGGAGGTCATGTGATGAATTCCCAACTTCAAAAAGAAAAAAAAAAAACAACAATGGGGTAATCTGACAATTACATAATGTATTTTTCGTGTCGGAAATACGAACGCTTTTGACGCAGGCAAAGCCTTCCGAGAAATCCCTGACCGAAAACGGCGAAAACCCCAATAAGAATTTGCCCGACCTGGGAATCGATCTCAGGACCTCGTGCTCAGCTGTAGCGCTTGCGACCACTAAACTAACAAGGCAGTCCTCAAAAATAATTACTATTAATTACCTTCTACGTCATTCCAATCCAAACAAAAAAAAAACATTCATAAATAAAACTAATTGAATATTTACAAAACCAACAAGAACTTAGCTAATGCACTACCACACACAGATAAATGGTTCACAGCTAATGAACAAATAACAATCAATGAATCAATTAATTTGGCCTAAATAGATACTACAGACATACGCGATAATAAATCGTTATTTAATGCTTTATTTAATTGAATTTGATACCAAACTGCACTGGGCCCGCGGGGTGGACTACGGCCCGCCCGCTGGGGCTACATTGTCGCGTTATCGCGAACTATGCTTCGCACGCACTCTGTTCCTCAGCGAGATGTCGAGCGGTGTACGAGTGAGAGCACACGAAGTTTAGTTGCGACAATGTAGCCCCAGAATCACAGAGACTGCAGTGGAAACATTACAGGCTGATTATTAATGTTTTTTTTTTGTTTGCCTTCGAAATCTGAATTCGGTTAGCTATAATGCCGCGTACAGACTTACGCAGCGTAACATAAAATGAAAGAATTTGCCGTCCACATATAGTGCAATGTATCATGCAATCTAACAAAGTTTTTGACAGATATGCCATACAAAATCTGTCAAAAACTGATCATTGTGAAACCACTGACACGTTAGTAAATTAGTAGACTTGGCCCCCTGTGCATTTCATGCGCACTGTGCGAACGCTACGAGCATATTTACAAGTCGCGCGCGGAGCGATTCGTGATTTGTTGGTTTTTCGAACGAACATAAAGGGCGCGCTATGTGCTCAGAGCGCCACGCGATGCGCCAGTGTCAGAGAGCGTAGATAATAGTGTTCTAGTGTGTGGCCAGTGTGGACAGGTTGTGTGGAGACGCGCTCCCCGCTCACGAACTGAACCAGCACAAACCAAACGGATTTTGTCGACGGAAGAATAGACAAAATGACAGATGTGATTGTTTAACTGTCATTTTTCCGATTGTCTATTCTTCCATCTACAAAACCCGTTTCTATTGTGGTCATGCTAAGCGTGTAGGTATGAACGCTACGTTCGCGCGCACGCCGGGAACTTATGCGAGTAGGTACATGTTCGGTTCGTACGAGAGGCGAGCGCTGCCATGTGGCGCTGCATCCAAACTAAACTGATGAATATGTTTCTTTCGCGTTACATTTCATTGTGTACCTACCTACAATGTTTAATAATCTTACTGCACGTTTAAGTTTTATCTATGTTTATATAAATCAATCTGTTTATATATGAACTGAACCAAAAACTAGACATTAATGATACATTACACAAACAATTACTTAATATCAGTTAGCAAGTAAATAATGTGCCACTGTTGATAACTGATAACCTTGTTTATGTTATTATTTGACATAGTCACATCTCTGGAGGGTTCGTGCGAAATCTCTAGGTCTTACAAGATTGATTAAATTAAGATTTTTGCGGGAAACAGGTCATTCCAAAAAATCCCAAAAAATCCAGCAGAAACTTATGTTCGAGTATTGTTAAAATTCGCGTCGCGCGACGAATCGCGCCAGTATGTCCGCCTTTAGGGTGTTTTTTTTTTCCTGCCTGGGTTGCGGGAAAATCCGAAAGGGGATACCGTGACCTTGGCAACAGGCGACTGAAGGAACACGGGTGGGTTTTAGTCAGTAAAAGTCTGACACGCCCTTGCGCGCCGCCCAGAGCGGGAGAAGTCATTTGATGATCTCCCACCCTCAAAAAAACACTGAAATTGATGATTACTCCGCCAAATATGAATCGATTTTGATGATTCTATTTTTTTTTGGTAGATGCTTCAGAGGTGGCTCAGTATAAATTGCATTTACTTTTCTTGCGTAGTTTTTGAGTCAGCTTCCATTTTACGTATTTTTCCCGCTTAATTTTTCATTTGAATTTATTTATTAATTTTGTGAACATAGGGTAAAAAATTATCAAGATGTTATGTTGGTCCATACTACGACCCACCAGAAGGCATACAAAATTGTTGAAGTTATCAAGATAGATTTATGTGTCACTTAGTATATGCAGACGATGTTCTATGTGAGTCCATCACTGTTATTTTACATATTATTATCAGGTAGTGGTATTCGAATTTGTGTGGGGTAGGTACCACAACTAAACCGTGAAAAAAAAAACAACCGACTTCCAAATAAACAAACTAAAAGTGAAAAATAAATGTAATTTCGGAAGTCGGTGGCAAAAAACGAAAATTGAAAAGCAAAGACACCGACTTCGGGAATTAAAGTTATATTTCACTTATTTTAGTGTTTTTTTTGTAAGTCGGTTGTTTTTCTTTAGTATTTTGTTTAAATTCATAGTGCCTGTTTCTAACCCTTTCTGTCACTCCTCTCTCAACGTCATAGCACTCCAATTCGCAGTCTCTCTGAAGAACTATCTAGTGTACTTTCTTTTAATAGCACATGTAAAATTACTATGCATTAGGTACACCCACATGTTCTACTAACGCGGCGCGATAAACTAAAAATGCGAGTGATATGCATGCATTATAAACAAATAACATACTGCTCTTATAATATTCTAGCATTTTCTTAAACATATTTTGCGCATTTATAATATTATATAGTTAGAATTAGGATATTGATCGCGCGGTAAACTAAACTTGCGCGATGCAGGACTTGTGTGACGTCAGGATATTTGTGTGACGTCAGGATATTTGTGTGACGTCAGGATATTTGTGTGACGTCAGGATATTTGTGCGGCGTCAGGATATTTGTGTGACGTCAGGATATTTGTGTGACGTCAGGATATTTGTGTGACGTCAGGATATTTGTGTGGCGTCAGGATATTTGTGTCACGTCAGGTCTTCGATTCGTAGTTCGCATGTGGCGATGTAGATGCCGCCACATATCCTATGTCCCTCTCCGGCCCATGAACTACCGCGATGCAAAAGATCGCGTCGGGACGCAACCGTAAAAAAACATTCTGTTTATTTCACTTGTTTGAAGATGACAGAGACAAAGTGATGTTTTAAATACACAACATAAACTTAACATCACGCCTGTATTCCCCGAAGGGTTAGACAGAGGTGTATTTATAGTACACCCACATTTAGAAATCAGAAATCGGAAATATTTTATTTGTGATACATAGGTACAGTGGTTGGTCATATTTGGTATTAAAGTGCGCTATGATCTGCCTGCTATAGGCATACAAAAATAATTAATTACAATTTTTACAGTATTTTAAGTCAAGATGCCAATTTAAGTTAATGTCAAAATAATTCAGATTTAAATAATTAATTAGGATTTGTAATTACAGTATTGTCAAAGAGTTAAGTCAAAAGCTATTTGTTAAGTAAATGTCAAAATAATTCGAATTTAAATAGTTAATTATGTCAATCAAGTCAAAGCAATTTTTTAGTGTCAGAATAGTTCGGATTTCAATAATTAAATATGATTTGCAATTACAATATTGTCAAAGAAGCAAATTACATAATGTTACAAAAATTACAATTACACAATGTCAAAATTTATCTGATAAATAATCTGATACAGTATAATAACACTTTTGACACAGCATACTTCTCAGTTTTTGTTTAAATAAATTAATATTAAGCTTTTTAAGCTCTTTTGGCAATTTATTAAATATAACAGGTGCCATGTGAAAAACACTTTTATACATTAGAGCAGTATTTGTTTATTTATTAGCCAGTTGTTTAAGTCCCAATGTAATAGGAGGCGAGCCTATTGCCATCACCCTGGCACGAATCAAGACTTCGGGTTGCTACTGAGAAATTCCTGATGGAAAACCCCAATATCACTTTGCCCGACCCGGGAATTGAACCCAGGACCTCATGCTCAGCAGTAGCGACTTTGCGACTACTGGACCAACGAGGCAGTTTAGTACAAAGTCTATCAAAAAACAAAAAGTACATCAAATGTCAGATATATATAATTTCGTTCCAAAAGATAGTACCCGATACCCGTCTGACCTATTTTCACGATGTTCTCAAATATACTATTCAAAAATAAGTATTGCATAAGTACATAAGTAGTACAGCACTAGCGAAAAAAATAATCTAGCTTCATTAACTAAGAAATTACCTACCATAAATCATACAAACATCACCATCAGCCTAGCCTGTTTCTAGGCTCACCGGATGCATCCTAATACCAGTATTTTACATGGAGCGACTGCCTATCTGACCTCCACAACCCAGTAACTGGGTAATACGATACCCCTTGGTAAGACTGTTTGTCAGACTTTCAGGTTTCTGATTACCCGTAATGACTGTCAATGATCTACGGATGACAGCCGGGACCAACGGCTTCATGTGCTTTTTGAGAGACGGAGGGATCTCTGAATGTAATGGTGGAAGCCGACGATCGGCAATATTGCACACACGGCAGACGACCACAGACCGCCACGCACCGCGCACCGAGGAACTTCCGATGTCTGCGATACCCCGCACGTACACCTTCCCACGGTCCGTCGCCGTCGGCGTCGTCCGGGTCCGCAAAATTGCGGGTCGTGGTATTTCGGTATTACATAAAATGGTCATAAGATGTACGACTCACTACGTACTATTACCACTCGGGGAGGTTTTATTTTTACCTTGTAACACAACAGACACTTCCAAATATTCCAATAAACTACAAAAAAAGTTATCCAATTACATTAAAAACTGGCCGGGGTTGGTCCGTGGATGGGTGACCATTTTCACATACCGAGACTCCTCCGTGCCTCGGAAAGCACGTTAAGCTGTTGGTCCCGGCTGTCATTTGTAGATCTTTGACAGTCGTTACGAGTCGTCAGAAGCACGAAAGTCTGACAACCAGTCTAACCAAGGGGTATCGTCAGATAGGCAGTCGCTCCATGTAAAATACTGGTATTCAGCTGCATCTGGTTAGACTGGAAGCCGACCCCAACATAGTTGGGAAAAGGCTAGGCAGATTGATTAAAAACTCCAATCACTTTAAATTTTCTATGCAGTGAAATAAAACAGCACCGAAGTTGGTATAAACTTGGCGTGAGTAGTAAAAACTATCGCGTGAAAAAATGCCGAATGAAAATTTTTGTAGGTGGGCAGTCGAATGCAGAGAAAATTTCACAGCTCCAAGTTACCTTTAGTACGTACATAAATCCTTTATGAAGAGATCTCGTATATTTATTTGAACAAATAAAAAAATAAAAAATTGTTACTTGGTGTGTAAACTTTGTTTGTTAAGAGCCTATACTACCTCAGCTCAAATTCACTTTGTATCTCGGACGGAGTGGGGTGCTGGCGGCTCCAAAGGTCGAAAAGTTTAGGTAATAACTTTTTACGGTGAAAACAATGGTAAGTAATTAAGAAAAAAAAAACAAGGTTTGCTTTATAGTTAGTTCAGTTATTATGCTAAGTTTCATGATCTAATTTGCAGTATTTTTTCAATACCAGCGGTTTATAGTTCGGTTTAGAGGTAACTTTGGTTTTTTTTTCTATAGAGAAAATATGCAATCGTGTTTTCGTCAAACATAGGACCTAGCATCAAACCTCAACTTTAACATATATTTCAAAATGAATGCTGCAGTATTTTTGACGTAGCGGAGGATCAAGTTAAGCAATTTGAGGATATATAGGCCCTTAATGGCAGCTTACTTTACTTTGCAAAGTACCCTTAAAGGTTTAAAACTACCTAAAAATCCTGCGTCAGACGAAATCGAGATCAAAAACTAACATTAAATAAAGTAGGCTGAAATCCAGACTGAGCTAGAATTGCGAGAACGTCCTTGTAACGGTCTAGGCCGAGACAAGGACAACCTGAGGCAGCATCTCACAGATCAATACTGAATACGTCACAGAGAAATGCGAGTCGTTTTTTTCATCAAACTTGATAATTCATAAGGTTTTGCATTCTGAAAGTTGACAATGACGCTAATAGCTGTCAAAAACTTGCTTGTTGTCATTAATTAAAGTCAAAATCAAAGAATTTATTTCAAGTAGGCACATTAAAGGCACTTTTAAACGTCAAATACATAGAAATAGAACTGATTCTAGTTGCCCCTTCCAAAAGGTAGTTTTCGTATGGAGAAGAATGGGCAAGAAACTCCACCGTTACTCTTTTTAAAATGTTTGAAATGGTATACATCAATTAATTAATTACATGTGAAGGCGATGCACCGAGAATACAATTACTGTACCACAATAGGTAAAAAAGAATTTAAAATGGTGCAATGACAAATCATTGAATAAATGACAGATTAATTTGTCATTAATGACGCTAATAGTTGTCAAACACTTGTCTGAGATTAAGGAAATTATATTACTTTATAGTGCACTAAAATATTGATTGAACACTAAATATTTAGTATTAGGTGCTAAAAAAACATATTTTGAAAACTTCACAAATGCTTTTTTTGCACCTTTTATACAGTATGTTAACTAACAAAGGGCGTTCCCGTTAACCTGCAATAGTATAGCGTCATTACATGCTAAAAAAAATATTACCATTAAAAAAAAAATGTTTTTTTTTTGTTTTTGTATGGTAAAATATTCACAAAAAATATTAAATTGTTACGGAAAATAAACTCTCTGTACACGCCCAGTTGTCACACTTGTTTTTCTACGTTGAAATACAAGTGTGCGTGTACAGAGTGTTTCTTTTACGTTTAAATTTAATCGTTTTGTGAACATTTCACGAAACAAATAAAAAATTTTTTTTTTTTTTTTTGGAGTGGTAATATTTTTTTTAGCATGTATACACGCTATACTATTTCAGATTAACGGGAACGCCCTTTGTTAGTTAACATACTGTATACCCATGCCAAAATTACAGCTTTCTAGTACTAACAGCTTCTGAGGTAAGCCCCAGACAGACAGACGGACATGGCGATACTATAAGGGTTCCTTGTCGACTACGGAACCCTGAAAAAGCAGATTGCTTTTTTTATTTAATTTTTTTCGCAGTGGAATAATGACGGCATTAAGGGCGCACCCTACCTCAGATTTTATCCCGCTCGCACCATACTACTCGCGACCTGAGTGAGAACGAGACGGAGTGGGGAGCTAACGGCTCTAAAGCGTCGAAAAGTTTAGGCAATTGCTTTTTTCGGTGAAAATAATGGTAATTAAAAAAAAAAAAAAAAAACATAAGACCTGCTTTATAGCTAGTTCAGTTATGCAAAGTTTCATGATCTAATTTGAAGTATTTTTTAATTTTAACTTTGGATTTTTTGTCTATAGAGTAAATTTTATGTAATAGTGTTTTCGCCAAACAGGACCTAGCATCAATCCTCAACTTTAACACATATTAATTTCAAAATGAATGCTGCAGGATTTTCGGCATAACGGAGGATCATGCTAAGCAATTTGAGGTAGGGTGCGCTCTTAATACTACATAGTCAGCCCCCAGGCCTTCTTCGTAGTTTACTATTACAAGTACATTACTGGGAACACCATTAGTCACCTTATATCGGATTCCTGAACCGTGGCAGTTATGTCTAATGGTCTAATCTAGTTTTCGTCATAGACTACTTTATAGGTAATATCGTTAGGATGCCCGTCGGACGGGAGGCTATTAATCATTGGCATGTAATACCTTGGGGGTTAATGCCTCTACGGGATATTTGGGGCAATTTACGCGATTGGGAATTTCGTCTGGGTGGCGAAATAGTAATAAAATCAACGCCATTTTTACCCGACTACGGCGAAGAAAGAAGGAGGGTTATGATTTTGACCGGTATGTATGTTCATCTGTTCCCTCCTATCTTCCAAACCACTTATCACAATTTGACAAATGAGGTATCGTTAGAAGCGTCGTGATTGTCCGCTGGTTATAGGCTATGTGAAGTCACATTAAATTAAAAATGGCGCACTTTAGAGGACATAAAGTGAGGAACTTAAAAAAAAAATGGTTTAATCGTACCATGTTGGGTATCAAATGAAGAGCCTACCTTAATGAGCACATTTCAAAAATATATATATTATAACCCCAAAAGAATTAGAAAAAAACACGTGTTAGGGCATAAATCGAACAGATTACGTGTGACTCCGGATTTTTAATTTGTCTGTCTGTGGTGTCTTGTTTATACCTTTTAAGTCGTAGTTGGGTTTTAGTTTTTATTACTTGATTTTTTTATGGAAAGTTTTCGGTATTAGGTGTTTATTCATATAATTAAAACGTGATGAAACCGGCATGTCCTAGAAACAAAAATTCTAAGACATGTGACATCCACCAAAATCAAAATCAAAAGTCATTTATTCAAACTAGGCTGAGAATCAGCACTTTTCGAACGTCAAAATTACATAAGACAGTCCCCCCAAAACGCCCACCCTTCACCACTTCCTAGTGCTTTAGCTGGGAAGAAGAAGTGGCGCAACAAACTCCCCAGCAGCACAGCTGTCTGTTCAGTTAGAAAAATTTGATTCTATACAAAAGTTTTCAAAATCATTTACATTACGCAACATAAAACATAAATCTAATTAGCCATATGTCAGCTGCAGTGGTGGCCCAGTGGTAACGGCCGCGACTTTCGAGTTGTAGGTCGTAGGTTCGAACCCTGACAAGCGCTTTACTTTGTGTAAATAATTTCATCACCACTGCTCTCAAAACGGTGAAGGAAACATCGTGAGGAAACCGGCATGTCCTAGAACGAAAAATTCGAAGACATGTGACATCTACCAACCCGCACTGGGCCCGCGTGGTGGATTACGGCCCACTCCCTCTCATAGAGAGGAGGCCTGTGTCCCAGCAGTGGGAACATTATAGGCTGATTATGTATGTATGTATATGTCAGCTAGCACACGCCAATATACCAACCAAAAAAAAAAAAAATAATAATGACCACCAACCCGCACTGGGCCCGCGTGGTGGATTACGGCCCACTCCCTCTCACAGAAAGGCCTGTGTCCCAGCAGGGGGAAATCTATAGGCTGATTATGCATTCATGTACATAACACACACTTAAGAGAAAAGCACATAAGGATAGTAGAGCACAAAGGTAATGTCAATTTCTGGCGGATATTTGAAGACAGCACAAATAACATGATGTCTCGAACTCAAGTTCAAAACATTTACCTGTACTCCTATCCATAGTAATATAAATTATCATCACGCCGTGTTCCCCCCAAGGGTTGGGCAGACCCACATTTCGCCAGTTATGTTTAAGTCCCATGTAATAGGGGGCGAGCCTATTGCCAACAACTGGGACCTCCAGACTCTGGGCTGCACTGAGAAATTCCAGATGGTAAATCTAATTATACTACCCGTAATCGGACCCGAGACCTCTAATATTATAAATGCGAAAGTATCTCATCTGTATTTACCTACCTTTACACAACGTTCAATATGAAATATAGATAGTCTAACATGGAGAAGAATATAGGCTACTTTTCACTCAAGTCACGGTAGTTTCAGAATAAAAAGCATAGTTACAATTAATCTGCCTAGCCTTTTCCCAACTATGTTGAGGTCGGCTTCCAGTCTAACCGGATGCAGCTGAATACCAGTATTTTACATGGAGCGACCGCCTTTTAGACCTCCACAACCCAGTAACTGAGTAAAACGATACCCTTTGGTAAGACTGATTGTCAGAATTTCGGGCTTCTGACGACCCGTAACGACTGTCAAAGATTCACGAATGACAGTCGGGACCAACGGCTTAACGTGCTTTCCGAGGCACAGAGAAGTCTCGGTATGTAAAGATGGTCACCCATCCACGGAACAACCCCAGCAAGTATAGCTTAACCCGATGGATCGACCCGTGCGGCTCTTATTACTTAGCCACGAGCTCCTCCTATGCAGTTAATTGATTCAGGCGTGACTGCGGAAATCCATTATAAAATACAATAGACGTAGATATTATATTTAGTAACCTATTCCGCGACGATTATGATGATACTTTACTTTGCGTCCAGCGCTCGGTGTGGTAACACGTCGCGTTCTGGTTTGCAATTGGTCAATCGTCATCCTGAAGATGCCTCGTTGAGAGGTGAAAGATGTGTCATTTCTTACAGGGTTTTTATGACTCTTGAAGAATAGTCAAGCGGAATAGGTTACTAAATATATCTGCGTCTAAGGCATTTTTCCTCCTATGCGATAAATAGCATAGTAACAATAAGGTCACAAAACAGTCCACAGCGAAACTAGATTAGTTCTAATCAAGAGTCCATTGCATCATGACCAGCAAACACCTCCTACGTCCCTCCCACGCATTTTTTTATCTCGTCCTTGTCACATTGCCGTGACAAGAGATGAGAAGTGTCGATTTGGTTACTAGTATTTTCTATATGGTAGGACGCCCTCAGGATAGGTGGAGCGACGATCTTCGCAGGGTGGCTGGTAGCAACTGGATGAGAGCTGCCGAGAATCGAGCTGAATGGCGTGCAATTGGAGAGGCCTATGTCCAGCACTCGACTGCTATAGGCTGATGATGATGATGATTTTCTAAAGGACTTACACACAAGATTATGACCTTTTCCTGAACGAACGGAGGCAAAAGGTCGATTTCACATTCCCAATCAGTATTTGAGTATTATACACCTAAATGTTTAATAGGTAGTACAGTTTACCAAACCCGAAGGAGTCAAGGACCAAGAAAAAAAATGGGCAAAGTGTGTTTCAAATCCTTACTAATATTGTATTACACTATTGTCTACATTTCTTTCTCATTTCTCCTTTCGCAGGTCTGCTGGAAGAAATTTCTTAAGAAATAAGCAGTACCTTTGTACTCATATTTTAACTATATATCTATTTTGTATTAGACTGTGTGTACATAAATCCAAACTAATATTATAAATGCGAAAGTAACTCTGTCTGTCTGTCTGTCTTTCTGTCTGTCTGTCTGTCTGTCTTTGCTTCACGCCTAAACTACTGAACCGATTTGTGTGAAATTTGGTACAGTCATAGTTTGGAACTTGAGAAAGGACATAGGATAGTTTTTATTACAAAAAATAAAATAAAAAATAAAATTTATTCCGGACATACAGCGCCATCTATTGGTCAAGAGTCGGCATCAATTCAGTACTGAAAATTCATCGGAAAAATGTAAATAAATAGTAAAAAGGTATGAAAAATATAATATAATACAACTTTTAGTACATAGAAAATGCTCTAACGGAGTATAGATAATTCTATTAGTACTATATGTCGAGTTGGTGATCGCGCAATGGTGTCGATCGTTACACGAGTTCGGTTCATGTTATTGTTTTAATTCACGGAAAAAAGTAAATAAATAGTAAAAAGGTATGAAAAAAATAATATCAATATAATAAAACTTTTAGTACAAAGAAAATGCCCGAACGGAGTATAGATAAATAATCCGAGTTGTCACTATGCTCGATAGATGGCGTTGGGATCGAAATAGATCGCGCTATGGTTTCGTTACACGCATTTGGTTGGGTATCGGCCGAGCGCTTCGGTACTGTCGTAGAATTGAGGATTGATCGTTTCGTAAATTTAAAATTGGTTCCGATCATTTTTGAAGAGATCCCGCGTGACCGGGAACTATGCGCCATGCCATGCGGGTAAAACCAAAAATCTGTCGGAAGTCACTATTCCACGCGAACGAAGTCGCGGGCAAAAGCTAGTAATAAAATAAATAAATAAATGCGAAAGTAACTCTGTCTGTCTGTCGCGCTTTCACTACCAAAACTACTGAACCGATTTAAATGAAATTTGGTACACAGATAGTCTAGAGCCTGAGAAAGGACATAGGCTACTTTTTATCGACATACCACGCGGGCGAAGCCGCGAGCGAAAGCTAGAAGAACATGAACATAACAAGACGCCTTTTTTTCTCGAAGGATTAGGCAGAGATGTACTCGTACCTATAGTACATCCGCATTTCACCAGTTTTGTTTAAGTCCCATGTAATAGGGGGCGAGCATATTGTCATTAACCGGGCACAAATTCAGACTATGGGCTGCTACTGAGAAATTCAAGATAGAAAACCCAATTACACTTTGCCCAACTTGGGAATCGAACCTCCTGCTCAGCAGTAGCGCTTGCGACCACTAAACCAACGAGACAAGTTTATATATAGAAGAACGAAATAAATTGAATACAGCCTTTAATCGTTCAGGCTCAGAACGTCCCTTTCCCAAAATGTCCCTCGGTTTCAAATAGTCCCTTTCCCGAAATGTCCCCTCCCCATAATGTCCATTTCCCAGAAGGTCCCTTTCCCGAAACGTCCATTTCCCAAAATGCCCCCTTCCCCAAATGTCCCCTTCTCAAAATGTCCCTTTCCCGAATTGACCCTTTCTCAAAATCGTTCAGGCTCAGAACGTCCCTTTCCCAAAATGTCCCTCGGTTTCAAATAGTCCCTTTCCCGAAATGTCCCCTCCCCATAATGTCCATTTCCCAGAAGGTCCCTTTCCCGAAACGTCCATTTCCCAAAATGCCCCCTTCCCCAAATGTCCCCTTCTCAAAATGTCCCTTTCCCGAATTGACCCTTTCTCAAAATGTCCCTTTCCTACGACAGCTATGCGTATTTAAATAACATAACCCAAGTAGTCAATCAACTTTTAATCACATATAATATAAAACCAAAACAAAAACAAACAGTCAAAAGCCTTTTAATTACATACTTATTTGGATGTATTCCCAGTTTATATAATTATGTTAACAGTTAGATATCACGTGGATAATTATTGGCTTTTGACGTTTTGATTTATAAGTATGTAATTAAAAGGCTTTTGAATGTTTGTTTTTGTTTTGGTTTTATATTATATGTGATTAAAAGTTGATTGACTACTTGGGTTATGTTATTTAAATATTCCTAGTTTAAACGCATAGCTGTCGTAGGAAAGGGACATTTTGAGAAAGGGTCAATTCGGGAAAGGGACATTTTGAGAAGGGGACATTTGGGGAAGGGGGCATTTTGGGAAATGGACGTTTCGGGAAAGGGACCTTCTGGGAAATGGACATTATGGGGAGGGGACATTTCGGGAAAGGGACTATTTGAAACCGAGGGACATTTTGGGAAAGGGACGTTCTGAGCCTGAACGCCTTTAATAGTTCTACAAGTTAAAACTTTTATGCATTTAGCTCAAACAAAACTTTGTTCAGAAGCCAGTGAACAAAAGACCTTGTGGCGTTTGTGTTTATTTTTAACTAGCTGTGCTCATGGTCCAGTGGTCGCTGGTTGCTGAACGTGGTACCGATGTCCAGTGTCAGGTAAAGTGGTAGGTATTGGGTTTTTCCAATAGGAATTACCCAGTAGAAGCCTGGTCTGGTTTGCGCTCGGTAAATGTTAAGAGCGTGCATCCTGAAATTGGGCAACGTCGCAAATAGATGTCAAATATTTGGCTGTTTTAATTAATTTGGCAATATTACTGTATGGAAATATGAAATATGACTAATAACTAGTGAACTAAAATATTGATTATGAAATGCAATAATTAATATCTTAATTCGTCAAGCACTTTCAAATTAGTTTAAGTAAGTTTTGGCACGCGCGCGGCCCGTCTGGTAGCTTAGCGGAATATTTCGTTTTAGATGTAAAAAAAGTATTTGAAAACTTTCCAAACGCCTTTTTTACACCTAAACGGTTACAATACAACATCAAATTCAGTGTTATAATTGCAATTCTTTATTATTATTCTAGCTCACTAGTTAGCTATATTTCATATTTCAGAAATATTGTCAAACTGATCAAAACAGGTAAATATTTGACAACTATTAGCGACGTTGCCAACTTTTAGAATGTACGTTAAGAGCGTTCATTCCATGCTCGCCCCCGTATTACGTGAGACTTAACATATTTAGCGAAATGTGAATGCAGTAAGTAATGTCGTGTCCTATGACTAGTGCCTACCCTAGAGAATCATCATCAGCCTCGCCTTCAACAGGGAAGGCTGAAGGCCAACAAACAGGCGCGATATCGCGGCCATGACAAGGGTAGCGCTGCTTGTCGTGCCAGTTTACACGAGCCAAGATCAAGCTGAATACCAGCACCCCAATCGCGTAATACACGATCAATCAGAATTGGAATCGGTTTGAAACAGTCTAATTCATTGGTTCAGGAGTTCGAAAAAAAAATCTGCGCAACCACGTAAAAAACGCAATGAATCTTGTTGAACTGTCAAAATGAAACAAATTAGTCTTAATCGGTTACGAAAATAAGTTACGCAATTAGATAGCAGTGTTATACATGGAGCGAATGCCTATCTAATTTTTACAACCCAGTTGCTGGGAACACGATACCACACGGTAAGACTGCTTGTCAGACTTTCGGGCTTCTACCCGTAACGATTGAGAATCATATCATGAGTGTCATAATTTTATGTTATGTTAGCTAAAGACTGCTAGTGTTTCTATTACTTCAATTCCCGGAATTATAACTATCCTTATTCGTTCCGGGTAGTCTGAAGCCCGAAAGTCTGAACACCAATCCAGACTTTCGTGCTTCGGACTACCCGTAACGACTGAGCATGGCATACAGCCATAATTTACCGACTTCTTCAAAAAGGAGTAGGTTCTCAATTCGTCTGTATGTTTTTTTTTTGTGTTTGTTCGATTTTGATGATTAATTTTTGTTTGGCAGGTCATGCTTTCAGAGATGGTCCCATATAAATTGTATTAACTTTGCTGCGTAGTTTTTGAGTAGCTTCAATATTACGTATTTTTCCCACTTAGTATAATTGGACCGATTTAAGCAAAAATGATCCAACCCACAAGCTTAAATCGGTCCAATTATGTGGACGGATTTTTTTTAAGTTACTCCCGTCACTGTTATTTACATAGCAGCAATCATATTATATTAACAGATATGTTATATAAGCGCGCAATCGTGAAGACTCGAAAACATTCCAATTGTAACGTTTTTACTTGTAGTGAAATGTAAAATGAATGAAACGTGGGTATGCGTGCCGCTGCTGCGCGGAACACTTTTTTCGGTTGTTTTACGAGTGTATAACATATCTGTTAATATAATATCATTGCATAGCAGGTAGTGGTATTCGAATTTGTGTGGGGTAGGTACCACAGCCAAAACGTGAAAAATAAAAACTTTTTAATTACAAAAAAAAATAACCGACTTCGACCGAGTTTTTATTTTATATTCCGTTAGCCGAAGACTCTGCTAGTGTTTATACCAATACCTACAGCATTTTTCCAGGAATTATAACCACCCTTTCACCATTGTGAAGGTACAAAGGTCAGTCTGCCAAATATCACAATCGATTTGGTGGTTCGCTCGTAAAATCATAACAAGCCGAGGTCGCATCGATTTGTATTTAAAACTAGCTGCCCCGCTCCGGCTTCGCACGGGTAGCACTAAGTACCTACCCTACCCCTACCCTACCTACCCTACCTGGCCTACCTACCCTACCTACCCTACCTACCCTACCTACATACCTAGCCTACCTACCTACCTACCTACCTACCTACCCTACCTACACCTACTTTACGTTTAAACCTTCCCTTGAGGATAACGAACACAACAAAAAAAGAATTGGCCAAATTGGTCCAGGCGTTGTTGAGTTATGCGCTTACCAACACATTTTGCGATTCATTTTTATATTATAGATGGAGCTGGATATTGAAAGGACCATTTTTAGACACTCTAACGAATTTCATAATTAAATGCGACATTATGCAATTATGCATGTCAAATTTTTATATAAGTTTAAACCGTATAGGTCCAAGCTTCCTCACAATGAATTCCATCAAAGTTGATGAACTGACAGAAAATTAAAAGCTAATTAAAATAACTTCATTGCAAACCGAAATTAAAGGTCAGCTAACTTCAAGCTGCATAGAAAATAACTTGAATGCCCTTAACATATTTACTACCTACTAAATTAAGGGCGCACCCTACCTCAAATTGCTTAGCATGATCCTCCGTTATGCCGAAAATACTGCAGCATTAGTTTTGAAATAAATATATGTTAAAGTTTAGGATTGATGCTAGGTCCTATGTTTGGCGAAAACACGATTACATAAAATTGTCTCTATAGAAAAAAAAACCAAAGTTACCTCTAAACAGAACTATAAACCGCTGGTATTCAAAAAATACTTCTAACTAGATTATGAAACTTTGCATAATAACTGAACTATCTATAAAGCAGGTCTTATGTTTTTAATTTTTTTTAATTACCATTATTTTCACCGTAAAAAGCAATTACCTAAACTTTTCGACACTTTAGAGCCGCTAACGCCCCACTCCATCTCGTTCTCACTCAGAGTAACGGTGGAGTTTCTTGCCCATTCATCTCAATACGAAATTTACCTTTTGGAAGGGGCTGAGGTGATGATGTTCAAAAGTGCCTTTTATGTGAATAATTGAAATAAATTATTTGACTTTGAATTTGAGTATGAGCAAATATTTGGCATAACAATTTTTGGTAATATAGTAAAAACTGTGATATCCATCATCAGCCTGCCTTTACCCAACTATGTTGAGGTTGTATACCCGTCTAACCAGATGCACCTGAATACCAGTATTTTACATAGTCACTGCCTATCCTATGCCTATGCCTATCTATAATATTATAATATTAGCCCTCTTCCTCTATCCTATCTTGCTGTGCCCGACAGGGTTCACAATGATCTAAAATGATGTATAATATACATATACATGTATATATACAAAAATATTATTTTTTAATGTACCTACCACCTAAGTTAACATTGTGGAATGCAAATAAATATATTGAGATTGAGAATTGAGTATTGAGTATCTGACCTCCACAACCCAGTTACTGGGTAACAATACCCTTTGGCAAGACTGACAAACCACAGCCTTTTGTAAAATCATCTGTTCAATAATTCTTTCATAAAACCTAAATAACTTTACCATGCTCGTCGATCATGAACTAGAATCCCCCATTGTGTTTACACACAGACACACACACACAGACTTTTGTATATATTTAGGGCTATTGTGAACAGAAATAACACAAGCTGTTATTATGGGTTTTTATTATCAAAGAGATTGTCCGAGTCATCGTAATGCCTTTATCCCAATTTATTTGTGGTTGATGTAACATGTCTTTCTCTTCCATACTTCTCTATCAGAGGAGCTCGTGGCTATGTAATAACAGCCGCTCGGGTCGATCCATCAGGTTAAGCTACGCTTGCCGGGGTTGGTCCGTGGATGGGTGACCATTTTCACATATCGAGACTCCTCCGTGCCTCGGAAAGCACGTTAAGCCGTTGGTCCCGGCTGTCATTTGTGGATCTTTGACAGTCGTTACGAGTCGTCAGAAGCACGAAAGTCTGACAACCAGTCTAACCAAGGGGTATCGTATTACACAGTTACTGGGTTGTGGAGGTCAGATAGGCAGTCGCTCCATGTAAAATACTGGTATTCAGCTGCATCCGGTTAGACTGGAAGCCGACCCCAACATAGTTGGGAAAAGGCTAGGCAGATGATGACTTCTCTATCAGTTGTCCGTCACCCCCATTCTAGCTTGTCACCACAGTCCCAATTACTGAAAAACCTGGCATTCAGCTGTATCCAGTTAGACTGGAAGCTGACCCCAACATGGTTCAGAAAAGGCGAGGCAGATGATGCTCTTTGAACAGTTTTCCAGATAACGGTGTTATGTTCAGACTTCCTCTTACATACCTTTTACACTGATATAAAAATATAGTCTGAATCTAACTAATATTATAATCGCGAAAGTTTGTAAGTATGGATGGATGGATGTTTGTTACTCTTTCACTTAAAAACTACTGAATAGATTTGGATGAAATTTGGCAAACAGACCTGGATTAACACATAGGATACTTTTTATCCCGATATTCCCACGGGATCGAGACTTACGCGGGTGAAACCGCGGGGCGCAGCTAGTATAATATAATAATTAAAGATTTAACCACCTGATATGTTCCAGTTACTTTATCCAAAGCAATAAATTCAAATCAATCCAGATCCATTTTTTAATTTATCCAGTTGTATCTGCCTATAGTACATTATGAAACCAGCCATTTCAGTCATAAATAATGTTACAATGTTACTGTACAAATAATGCTTAGAGTACCAGGAGAGCATGCTTTTCAAAGAGATAGAAAGTTCATTAGTGCTGACCTTCTAAAAGGTCAAATTTACAGCAGAGTAAGCAGAATATACTTATTTATGGATGAGTCACTGCATAGATTAGCTTAAATCAACCTATAATGTTCCCACTGTTGGGACACAGGCCTCCTTTCAGTGAGAGGGAATGGGCAGTAATCCACCACATAGTGGAGGATGGATGAGCCATTAGTTTGATGGTATTAAAGTCTTTTACATATTGGGTACCTACACATCATAGAACATTCATAGATCTTTGACAGACATTATAGGAAGTCAGAAGCCTGACTAATCTTATCAAGGGTGAGTGTGTCACTCAGTAACTGGGTTGTGGAGGTCAGATAGGCAGTCATTCCATAAAAATTAGGTATTTAGCTGGATTTGCTTAGACTGGAAGCTGACCACAACATATTTGGAAGAAAAAAAAAACCAATCTTTTTCTGTTTTATGTCTACAACTGTGAGATTATTATAATCAGCAGAGCTTTGAAATATTGCAATTGATTTGATAGGTTTCATGTCTAACCAGACACGGCCGAACTTCAGATTTTAACATGAAGAAACTTCTACAACTCTTTGGCCATATTATACCAAAAAATTGTTAAGGAAAATAGCTAGTACTTACTTTTTTCTCCAGACTTTTTGAATCAGTCTGTACCTGCTGTGGTCTCTACAGATTTTTTTCTAGGTGTTATAATAAAATATACTAATGATTAAAAGGTTGCAGACATCTTTCTGCAGTCACCTTCTTTGACCTTAGGGTCTGCGAAGCAGTAATTTGCAGCAAGGTAGAGACTGACCAGATTGTATAAGCTACATAATGGTTTTGAACCACAAAAAAAGGTTACAAAAACTGTGCAAACATTACTTCCTTATTCAAGTCACAGATCTAAGCTCAATCATTCTTATTTAATAGATTGTAATTGTAATCAACAAAAACATTATTTGCAGGGGCAGCAGTTAATTTGAGTTGAGTGAGTTTGACATTTATTTATTTTCAGTTCCAATCAAACAGGACAAGGCAAGTCGAATATACAGCCAATAAACTCGTATTGGAATCTTATCACGTACTTTATTGTTATTTCTAAAGGGTGGAGAGACACACCTGTAATACACGACACTCCTTCACCGCAAATTAATTAATTCGACGCCAAAACCATCTACAATTTATTACTTTTTGCACTCGCGACATTTTCCAATAATAAAAATATCACGCAACTTTCGCTCTTACGGGAGTATCGTCCGATTAGATGAACACTCATTATCGATTAAATACAGCACTATTTAAGAACAAAACTATCGGTCTGTCTACCGCGAATGACGCGCAAACTCCCATAGAATACATTCGTAACGTGATTCATTTGAGTTTTACTTAGAAAACTGTGAAAGAATCCCGAAAAAAATAACTAAAATTAATAAGACATTACGCTAGAAAGGAACAGATATGGTTACCCGGCCGATTTGAATGGACTGCGACGCGATGCAGACGTCGCATTGTTACGTCACTCTCACACGCTGCCGGGTTATACACAAGTGAGACAGGGACAGGTCCCAGCAATCCCACCCACTTATAATCGATTTTTATTCAAGCAAAAGACATTTTTTTCTCAATTTTATACACATATTTACAAATAAAACACATTACTATCTTTTAAAATGACCGCCTACGCACACGTGAGTGTCGCAAAAAAACACAAATACTCACCGTGAAAATTTTCACGACTGGTCCCGTCTGACAAGGAACAAATTTAGATACGCTCGAAATTCACACAATAAACACTTTACTAGTGTAGCGATACGTTAACTAAAATTATTATAGTTTTGCGAAGGCGCAAGCGACGTCCTTCAGCGTTTGCCGCGACATATTTTTTGTTTTCCAGTAATTTTTAACTGGGGACTAGCATCGATCGCGTAGCCATGACAGATACATTTTCAACTGAATGAAGTTGGTCGCGGTCGCTCAGCTGACGGACAAGTTTTTTTTCTGGTTCATGCAGTGAAGTGAGCGAGTATCGCTGTAAGGAGGTTAGTGACCTATGCGGTGTAAAATTAGGGTTCCGCACGGTACCGCAATGTATGGTTTACAGGTGACATTTGTGCGGAATTATGTAAGACTTTTTTGAATGTTGTACATTTAATTATTACGGTGTGAATTTAGTAGATAGATTTTATTTTCATATGACGTTGACCTATCGTTTATAATTTAGTTATCATACGGTAAATAAACATCGTTATTCCATTTCAGCCGCTGTTTCAGGGTTTGTTGTTAGCTAGCAATATAAAATGGAGATCCGAGGCCTTCGCAGTGGATGGCTGTTATTGGCATTAAGATGTGATATCATTGTGATCGTAATTTGATTTAATACATTAAATGGGTTTGAAATGCGGGTTCTGAGTTTGAAATGTTAGTGTAATCAGCCTATTATGTTCCCGATGTTGGGATACAGGCCTCCTTTCTGGCACTGGGCCGTAATCGACCTCATAGGCACGCGTAGGTCCAGTGCAGTGGTGGTGGTGGCCAATGGTGGATATAAATTATGTCTTCGAATTTTTAGTTCTAGGAAATAACTTTCCGATTCCATCACGATGATTTCCTTCACCGTTTTGAGAGCAGTGGCGATGAAATAATTTACATAAAGTAAAGTGCCTGGCTGAGTTCAAACTCACGGCCGTTTCTACTGGGCCACCATTGCTCTGTACACGAATTTATTTGTGAAGGACTTTTTGAAGTCGATGCCAACAATAATCAGACCAAACCAAATAAATAAAATAAAACAAAACTTTTTTTAATAAAACTGCCTGCCCTTCACATAATCCCTTTCTTTCAAATTTTAACCCTGATCCAAACATCGCTTTTCAAAGTTGACCAGTTATCTAGTGCGCATGTCCAGGGACAGGGAATAATATAGGCAACTAGGAGATGCCTTGACCCACTTTATCTGAAGACCCGATGGCCGTCCGTCTGAGTTAGTGTTACCTTTCTGCGGCCCTTTGGATTTTCTTTACTCTTCAGGATCAGACGGTCGATTCTGTAAGAAACTCACCCTGAAAACTTAGATGTAAGTGAGCTTGTCTGAACTGCATGACGAACTGTCCCATCTTTTTGTTACGTTAAAGTATAACCGTGGCAGGAGGCACAGATTGTTCGCCGTGACTCGGAGAGGAACCGTCGCTCGAGCCCAGTCTCCTATCCCTCGGACACTCTCTGCGCTCAACGCTCTCCTGGACGCTAAGCCTAACTGTGCGATGTGTTCGCGGATAAATGGAAGAAGATCTTGTCAGTATGTCTGGGAGCCAAGTCTACTAATTTACAAACGTGTTAGTGGTCTTGCAATGATGAGTTTTTGACGGATTTTGTATGGCACACCTGTCAAAGACTGATCATTGTGAGACCACTGACACGTTTGTAAATAAGTAGACTTGCTTGGCCACCTGGAGTATTGTGAGATGAGCGTATGACTGTCGAGTAGTTGTATACTTTTGTTATACTCTGAAATATGTTTCTGTGTTTGTCTTTAACTAATGTAATTGGCCCTGGCCGTTTTATGTTAAAGTAAAATATAAATAAATAAATAAAAATTGAAGTGAACTTCACTTCTTCGCTTCAAATCTCACCGTGAAAACTTAGATGAAGTGAGCTGTGAGAGCTGTCAATAGACAATAGTGTCAATAAACTATTGACAGTTCACTTCACCTAAGTTTCCACGATGAGATATTCACAAAATAGAACGACTGTTTTTGGAAAAGGGCAGGGGTCGGTGAAAGCTACACTTGCCGGAATAGGTCTGTGGATTGATGATTATCCCTACCAAGACCCCTCCGTTACCCAGAACACATTTTATAATCTAAGCTCAGAACACGTTAAGCCGTTGGTCCCGGGTATCATTCGTAAATAATTCATTAACAGTCGTTACAGTAGGCAGAAGCTTGAAAGTCTGACAATAAGACTGGTTGTCAGACTATCGAGCTTCTGACTAACCCGGCTGCGACTAACCAAGGTGTACACGGATATCTATGAAGGCGTACCTACCTATATTGTGCGGTGTAAGTTGTAACCCAGTTATCGGGGAGTTTAAACATTACTCCTTGTAAAATACTGGTATTTTATTGCATCCGGTTAGACTGGAAGCTGACCCCATCATAGTTGCTGCTGTATTGAAACTTGACAAACCACGGTGCCAACATGACGGCAAGGGAAAAATGAGCTAGACAGCTGTGATTTACACAGCTCAGTAAAACTAACATTCAAATAGGACCAAGCGTAACACCACCAAAACAAATAATATTACCTGCAGGTTCGAAAATTGAAACGTTTTATAAACCGTCAATAGATGGCAGGAAAATATTTTGCCAGATAAAGCACACAAACTTGCGGCCGTAGAAGGCAAAGAAAACTACATGCCTTCAGTTTAGTTAAGTGCTACATTTTCAAGACAGATGGCGCTACTCGCCACTATTTTTTTAAAATTCTATAGCTTTTATTATATTTCACCATTTAGAATAGTCCATTGTTTAATTAGTTCCTTATTTGAACGTAAGAGACTATTGGAAACGTGGAAAACTGGAAGCAACTTTGTTTTACTGTCAGATGGGGTTTCTCCTTTCACTGTGAGCATACCTTTTTCGTTTCGTTCAGAAATTGTGGCAGGCAGGACTTTTACAGCGATCTTTATAATTTGTAGGATTGCAGGCATGTTGTGAACTCAGACAGATTTTTTATTTGATAAGAGGTTGTGAATTATGATTATTCTAATAAAAAATATGTTAGTGATAAAATGAAGTGAATCCTGTGAATCTTACCATGGTATTATCGAAGGAGCCCAGTCAAGTTGGACTCTCCTTGGAGCAACCAGCGACATCTTCTGTCCTTTTCTATCTGCCACACTCAATTTTAATCTAACTCTTTCACAAAAACACTTAGGTATTTACTTTATTATTTCTTTTCGAAATGCCATTTATTTTCGTTTATTTACATAAGTAATAATACTCACAACTAAGTAGTGTAAATGCGTATTTATTTAGATTTTCTATTAAAAAGTATTTCTTTTGATTTTTTGGCGGGAGTTAATATGCTTGGTCGATTTGTCATACCTGTAACAAAAATAATTTATCGTTAAATAAACAAAAAAACATAATACATGATAAACACCACTAAAAAGAATATGTGAGGACTACCAGCCGGTTTACGTGTAAATCTCACCGTGAAAGCCTAGGTTCAGTGAGCTGCCATGCCTGTCATTCCACGATGCTACTGGTACATATTCTGTAAAATTCTCACTGCGAAAACGTAGGTGAAGTGAGCTTTTATTGAGGCGTCACACTAGGGATTGACAGCTCATTTCACCTACGTTTTCACAGTGAGTTGTTTAAAGAATAGACCGGCTGATTGACACTATTGATTGAGAGCTCACTTCAAGCTCACTTCACATAATATGTTTTCACAGTGAGATTTATACATAATTAGCTTCCGCCCGCGGCTTCACCCGCGTGGTATGTCGATGAAAAGCCTATGTCCTTTCTCAGGCTCTAGACTATCTGTGAACCTTTCATTTAAATCGGTTCATTAGTTTTGGCGTGTAAGCGCGACATACAGACAGAGTTACTTTCGCATAAGAAGTAAGGATTATCGACTTGTTTAAATATGTAATCGGAGATTAAAAAATGCCTCTCAAATAAAAAAAATATGAGCTCTAAATATTATTTAGTCTAGTAGCTGTTGAAAAACTAAATAATCTAACAACCATGTCAATGTCATCGTATATTCCGCGACACAAATTGTACAAGCAATATTTTTAGTTAGTAATAGGTTTTGGCTGAGGAAAAAATTGCACTTTTATATTTTTTGTCGACTGCCCCGTTGGTACAGTGGTCACTAATTTTACACATTCATACATAAACTCACTCCTTCTTCCCATGAGGGTAGGTAGAAACTACAGAACGCCACCTGCTACGATCCTTACATACTCCTTTTGCTTCGTTTACGTTCATACATCTGGTCGCACACGCACGCCGGTTGCGAGTTCTACGCACCTGAACTTTCTGAAGAACATCACCAATAAGGTCGCTATATGTCCTCCTAGGGCGTCCCCTCCCTGCGTTTCCATTCGCATCTGCCTTGTAAATACCTTTTGTTAGTCACCTTTCATTCATCAATTATTTTAATTTTATATGGAAAGCAATTACACACTTTAATGGCCACCGCCACTTCGACTCCCGACACCCATAACTCGACACAAATAATTGTCAAATAGACAAACAAAATAGACGGTCGTTTTATGATGTGCAAGTGTCATTCAACCTCAGGGAGTACACTAATTGAACCCCTGCCTAACCCTTCGGGCAATCATGTCATAATATCAGAATCACACACCGATTGAACGACAAGATTTTATTTACACGGGCCACACATGTTCTCATTTATAGACAATCTTTTATGGATTAAACACACAAACAGGAGTCAACTCATCAAGATATTTAGGACAATATAAATACTTGGGACGAGGTATTCTTGCATTCGTCCAGCAGGTGACGCCTACGTGAAACGTAAATATAGAATTTGACTACAAATGATTCTGAAATTCTGAACACTCTCTGTTGTGTCAAAATTTCAAAATGGCGGTTTTAGTTAGCAAAAATGGTATTTTCGCGCGCTTTTCAGGTTTGTTTTCATGTTATACAAATTGAAAGATTGGAATAAATGCTTGAATTATGATATTGTGTTCTTATTTCTTAACATTATATCAAATAAAAACAACAAAACAATATTATATTAGTTAAACGCCTGGTACTATGTAAATAGTACACAGCGTAACGCCAAACATTGCAGTGACAAAATGTCGGGCGCTTTTTATAAAAAGGAAATCTTTCAAAAACAAAAATAAAAGTTTTTTGGTAGAGATTAATTTAAAATGTGTCACCTGATTCATTTTATTTTTTCCGAGTAAGCTCAGTAACAAACATGTTTTTGAGAATCATTCTCAAAATAACTTCCAAGAAAGCGAAAAGTTTCATTTCGCTCCATGTAAAATACTCGTATTCAGCTGCATCCGGTTAGACTGGAAGCCGACCCCAACATAGTTGGGAAAAGGCAGGCAGGTGATGAGTGCATAGTGCATACTTTACACATGGCCTGCAATTAGGTATTGTACTAGGCAAAAACAAAGGTAATGAAGATATGCTTACATAAACATGCTAAAGGTAGGAATCTATCAACAAACAGTGATGCTCAAAACTTGCTTTTACTCGGTAACAATTAAGTGGATAAGTAATGAACAGAAACATTAAATAGGGAACATAATTAGCGTCTGTCTGTACCCACTTTGGCTGAAGAGTTGAATGAAACTGTCGAGTGTCGAATAAAGGAAACTGAACAGTAGTTATAGCCTAGTGTTGCGACTGTCGGACTGCCAAGTCATAGGTCTCGAGTTCAAACCCAAGCCACACACTTCTGAATTTTCGAATTCATGTGCGTATTGCATAATTAAGACTCGCTTCAAAAACGATGAAGGAAAATATCGTGAGGAAACCAGCATGCCTGAGAGATGTGTCTCGACGGCATGTGAAGCAAAGTCAGAGGCTTATGGGCGGTATAAAAACTCACTAATCACACGAAAAATAAAGAAGTAGGAAACTGTCGAAAATTTCGAGTTGACGCAACTCTTTTAATCTTCCATGTCCATGTCATCCACATATCTGTTATTTGATGAAATATTATTATTTTATTAAATGGTGAAAGCAGAGAAAATGATGAGAGCAGTGCAGTGGTGGCCCAGTGGTAACGGCCGTGACTTACGAGTTGTAGGTCGTAGGTTCGAACCCAGTCAGGCGCTTTACTTTGTGTAAATTATTTCATCACCACTGCTCTCAAAACATCGTGAGGCATGTCCTAGAACCAAAAATTCGAAGACATGTGACATCTACCGACACGCACTGGGCCCGCGTGGTGGATTATGGCCCACTCCCTCTCGCAGAGAGGAGGCTTGTGTCCCAGCAGTGGGAACATTATAGGCTGATTATGTTATTATGTAAATGGTGTTTGAATATCGATACCAAACACGTCTACCAGTTTCGCCAGCGCATTTAATTTGATCCTCTACTTAAATTGGTAAGTTATTTCCTAACTTGAACTATACAAAACTTTGACAAACACCATGACAATAGATTACAACAGAGGCGTTAGAACGATCATTAAGTATTCACAATAACCACACAAATAACCGGAAAGATGAGCCAGCAAAAACGGGCTCAAGGTCGACAATATCGCACAATATATTCTCCAGTCTACAAACAGCTGGCCACCGGAAAACTCGTCGACTAAAAATGGCCAAAAAACTGCTCATAATCATCGCTTTAATACACATCTGCAATGGAGCAGTAACTGATAATCTATTCCCACCAATAATACAGAGAATATCGAGGAATATAGTTGAAGGAATTGCCAAGGATCCGGTCATAAGTTTGACAACACACGCGTATACCAACGCGTTCGCAGCAGCAGTGAACGCAGTGACCTGGATGCCTCATGCCATTGCAAGGGCCTTAGGTCCTGTTGCACTCCCAAATTTCATCAGTGACACAAATAATGGAGACAGAATCGACCAATTCGTAATCGATTTTAGTAAAGCAACTATAAATGAAGACGCGAAGTTAGGCATAGCTGATTTAATAAATAAATATGGGTTTCCAGTTGAAGTTCATGATGTGGAAACTGAAGATGGATATAAGTTGACGGTGTTCAGGATTCCCGGGAATGGGCCAGCTGTGTTCCTCATGCATGGACTGTTGGGGAGTGCTGATGATTTCGTTGTTGCAGGCAGAGAGAGTGCACTAGCTTATCTGCTAGCCGATGAAGGATACGACGTTTGGATGGGTAATGCTCGCGGCAACAAACATTCCAGAAAGCATATAATTTTGGAACCCTCACGAGCTGAATTTTGGGACTTTTCTTGGCACGAAATAGGAGTCTATGATTTACCAGCAATGATTGATTATGTATTGAATAAAACAAATGAAACATCATTGAAATACATCGGACATTCGCAAGGGACGACAGCATTCTTCGTCATGGCTTCGGAGAGGCCAGAATATAATGAAAAGATAGCATTAATGATTGCATTATCTCCGGTAGCATACATGACAAATGTCAGATCACCAATAGTGCGTCTAATGTCTCCTGGAACTTTCATTTTGCAAGGGTTATCAAAGAGTTTGGGTCTCTATGAGTTTTTACCTGATAACAATTTGATTCGGACATTAAAACTCCTGATTTGCGGTACCGGACCCATATCAGAGATTCTGTGCAGCAACACTTTATTTCTCATGTCTGGCTATGACTTTCCCCAGCTAAATGTGACGAATCTACCAGTGATACTCGGCCATATACCATCAGGAGCTTCTATGAAGCAATTCGCACACTACGGCCAAGGAATTTTGTCGAATGATTTTCGGAAATTCGACTACGGTGTTGAGAAAAATTTGCTAAAATATGGCGCTACAGTCCCTCCGAATTATGCTTTAGAGAATATTGTGGCTCCAGTGGCGATGTTTTGGAGTGAATCGGATTGGCTGGCTCATCCTAAAGATGTGGATAGATTGTACAATAGTTTAAGTAATGTGGTAGGTTTTTATAAAGTCCCGTTTAAACAATTTAATCATTTAGACTTTTTTATGGCGAAAGATGTGAAGTCGTTGGTTTATGACAAGTTACTTATAGAGTTAGATTCATTTTAAATAAGGTACTGTGTATTTATTAATTAAACAAATGAGTTTTAATTTCAACATTTACCATGTTACCACAAAACCGTGTTTATCTGTTGTTTAGCCTAAACACCTTTTAACATGACATTTCTGTATGGAGTTTGACTTAGAACTGACATTAAACACACTTTGAACAAGTGTCTATGTTCTTGTGGCAAGGCCCTAAGTTTTTACTTCAATAGATAAACTCAAACTCAAAGCATTTATTTCAAATAAACCAATTACAGGCACTTTTGAATTGTCAAGGGGTCGGTCAGTCAGAAAATATGAAGCTAGTTGCCCATTCCAAAGCGTAGTAGGTTCCTATGGAGAAGAACGGTAAAGAAACTCCACGGACACTCTTTTAAATCAGAATATTATTACAATAGATATACTTATGTAAGTATAGTCTGTTCCAAATCTAGCTGAAGAAAGTGTAAACAAACCCTGTTTAGTTTAATTGAATCCTTACGTAATCATTTAGATAGGTAAAGGCCATTAGTAAAACATTCATCCGTATTTAGAAACTTTCAACTTTAAATATAATTATCTCACCACTTTTTCAACGAATAATATTGTTTAAATCAAATTATTTAATGTTAATAAACTTTCAGTTACTTACTACATGAAAAATCATCGGTGTAAAAAGGTGTTATTACATAAATAAACCTCTATGGTCAATTGAAAAGCACGCATAAGCAAATAATCAAATCGTAGCACATAATTAGTAGATAAATGCAGCACTAGCAACAAAATAATGGAACCGGAAAACGCGCAGATGTTCGTCTGCACGTTTTATGATCCATTTGTTTACATTTTTACACGACTGCCCAAAAAGGAGTGTAATGTTTTCAGGGTTCATTCGCCCCTAACCGCCGCCGTTGGAGACGCCCTGGGCGTCGGGAATCCCAGGCGGATTCCCGCCCACCATAGGCACGGGCTTGCGGACGGCGAGCAATGGGTAGCTCGTCGTCCGATTCGGACCGGGCCCGGGTCGATGGCGCGTCGTGTTCCACGCGCGCCTCAAAGAGATGTCAGCACAATTGGCGGGGTCCGCTAGGACCGATGCCTGCCAGGGTTGCGGGTTAGTCCGAAAGGGATACCGGGACCTTCGCAACAGGCAACTGAAGGAACACGGGTGGGTTTTAGTCAGTAAAAGTCTCACACGCCCTTCCGCTCCGCCCAGAGCGGGAGAAGTCATTGGATGATTTCCCAGGCACAAAAAAAAAAAAAAAAAAGGGTTCATGTTATCAGTACATACATCATACAGCATACGGCCTAGGATTTTCATAAGTACCTCCTCCTCTTTTTCCATCTATCCTATTTTTTGTCGATGTCTGTTTATATATAATGTAAGTAGGTAGGTACATTATGTCACAAAAACGATGAATTATGAGATGAAGATGGCTTTTTAACTAGGACTGATCATCAAAATTATGTTTTTGTACCTATCTAGCGAAAATTACCACGGCGTAGATACTATATAAATTACTATTCTGTATTTTCCTTGAGATTTTATTTAAATAATTTTTGCCTAGACTATCCAAGTAATTATCGTTTTTGTCTTTCAGTCACAAAACAAAAGAGATTCACGAATTCACGCCCGCGCGGCCTTAAAATGTAAACAACGCTTTTTTTCATCTATATTTTAAAAATACCAAATACCTAATGGTCTTTTAAGGACTAAATGTGGATTTAGTACGACTAATACTGATGATAGCACTTCAACATGCTGTTAAAAAAGTTATTTATTTACAAACAACAGATTTTCATAAACCTCAAGCAGCTTGTAGCCCTACCTAATAACAGCCGCATGGGTCGATCCATTAGGTTAGCTACGCTTGCCGGGGATGGGTGACCATCCTTATATTCCGAGATTCCTCCGTGCTTCGGAAAGCACGTTAAGCCGTTGGTCCCGGCTGTCATTCGTGGATCTTTGACAGTCGTTACGGGTCGTCAGAACACCGAAGTCTGACAATCAGTCTTACCAAAGGGGTATCGTGTTACCCAGTAACTGGGTTGTGGAGGTCAGATAGGCAGTCGCTCCATGTAAAATACTGGTATTCAGCTGCATCCGATTATACTGGACCCCAACATAGTTGGGAAAAGGCAGGCAGTTTGATTGAGATTTTTACAGACCTACATATTTACAAACTAATTACCTATCTACAAGCTAGAAGATGGCTTGTGACTTGTGAGAGGCTTATGGCTAAATAATAACAGCTTCAAGAGTTGACCAAACAGGTTACAGGAACCGAAAATACGTTTTTATTATTTACTTGCAGTTGGATAATCCAACTAAAAGCAATTTCCTAAAAATGACTCGCACGTTTTATTTTAAATCTGTCTTTCCAAAAACTCCGCTGAGTTCGTTGACTTTTATGAGTATAAAATTCAAATAATGATATCTTCAGTCTGCTTGTCTCCCGTTTGTGAAAACATATATTTGTCATGTTTTCATGTTATATTCGTTATTTATTTGATCTCTGTATCGCCGCCATCTTGGATTCCGCGTCAAATAATGAACGAAAATAAAATGATTTAGTTAAGTCTGTCTGTGACTTCTAAAGATCAAAATGATTAGTAATAGAAGACTACAATGCTTTGTTTTTTAATTTTAGATTGTTATTCTTGTTTTCTTTTATTGCCGTTTTATTTTGACAGTTATTATCCTTGCTTTGAAGATATTTAGAGACGAATATGATCATTTATCTAGGCATTTACCTAAGACTAATCTTACGGCATTATACTTAGGTGAAACCTGTCTTCTGTAGCTATTGATTTGACCGTCAAAAAAAAAATCCGCTCGCCTATTATACCTACAACTAGCTGTGCCCCTCGGTTTCACCCGCGTAAGTCGCGATCCCGTGGGAATATTGGGCTACAAAGTATCCTAGGTCCTATTCCAGGTCATGGTCTAACCCTGTGCCAAATTTCATCCAAATCCGTTCAGCCGTTTTAGCGTGAAAGCGTAACAAACAAACAAACTCACTTTCGCATTTTTATTATAGTTAGAATTCACCTGTCAATCTGCCATGTTGTCTCTCCTTGGTTGACTAGTAGAGAATGCCGAAGATTTTAAAGTCCGCCTTTGTATGTTGTAGGTACAACTACAAACTAATAAATAAATACTCTAAATGATTTAAGTATTCAAATAATCTGGCACTGGCACTACAAATTGGGAACCACGATTACGTTTTCTGATCCATGTGTTTACATTTTCATCTGATACTTTTTGAATCGACTCGACTCCTCCGTGCCTCGGAAAGCACGTTAAGCCGTTGGTCCCGGCTGTCATTCGTGGATCTTTGACAGTTGTTACGGGTCGTCAGAAATCCGAAAGTCTGACAACCAGTCTTACCAAGGGGTATCGTATTACCCAGTTACTGGGTTGTGGAGGTCAGATAGGCAGTCGCTCCATGTAAAATATTGGTATTCAGCTGCATCCGGTTAGACTGGAAACCGATCCCAAAAAAAAGGCTAGGCAGATGATGATGACTTTGTGAATCGACTATAGGTGCATAGCTGTGGGTGGTCGACCTAACCGACGATAGACTGAATTATTTAAATAGCTATTAGTAGCATTGTCAGAAAGTGATAACAGATAATCGAATGTCAAATAACACCGCCAAACGTCCCAAGAATGCCAGCATACCGTCCATCTCTCAACAGTTAATTTAATACAATGACCTGATTATGAACCAATAATAGCTGGCAACACCCGTTTAACCTTGCCAGTATTAAATATTAGTTTCTGATTCTCGTCCATCGATGCTTTCTGTTATTCACAGAGAAACAGATGGAGGTTTAGCGTAAACTTACCGTGAGTTTAACCTTTATGACCTACTTAATTTGTTTTGGTAGTAGAGGTCAGGGGCTAGTGGCTAAGTAATAACAGTCGCACTGGTCGATCAATCAGGTTAAGCTACGCTTGCCGCGGTTGGACCGTGGATGGGTGACCATGTTTACATACCAAGACCCCTCCGTGCCTCGGAAAGCACATTAAGCCGTTGGTCCCTCTGCCATTTGTAGATCTTTGACAGTTGTTACGGGTCGTCAGAAGCCCGAAAGTTTGACAACCAGTCTCACCAAGGGGTATCGTATTACCCAGTTGCTGGGTTGTGGAGGTCAGATAAGCAGTCACTCCATGTAAAATACTGGTATTCAGCTGCATCCAGTTAGACTGGAAGCCGACCTCAAGGAAAGGCTAGGCAGATGATGAGTAGAGGTAAGAAAGAAAGAAAGAAAAATAGGTTTATTTGTCACAGAAACACGTGCATACAAAAAGATAACATTAACCTGCTTAAACTACTTACTTAATTAAACTACTTAAACCTTTATAAATCATAAAAATATGATAATTTATGAGTGAGTGAGGTACATTGAATTTTCGCGAGTGAGGTCGGAGGAGGTTTTCGTGAGTGAGTGAGGTCGCGTCAATATTGTTATTTTTAATTCCTATTTGAGCTTTTAGCTTAATTCGAAGTCTATGTGCCTGTACTTAAATAAACTGGTCCCTTTAAATCGGAAAAACGACAGTGCTTACCGCGGCGGACTAAGTCTATCGGGGGCCCGTACCGCTGCATCGAAAAACTAAGGTTTACTTTTCACTATTGATACAGAAATAGGAGATACTTTGTCGAAAACAGAAAAGCTAGAGCAGCATGTGAATAGAGGATGGTAGAGCGAGCGGAGCGAGCTCGAAAATTTTTGCACCCTGCATATAGTTGGAATTTACTTTTGAGAATTTTTTATCTACAGAAGTAGGAATTACTTTTTTGGCTTAGGTATACAGAAAACTTTAAATTGAGGATGCAAGAGCGAGCGAAGCGAGCTCGAATATTTTGGTCAATTTTGAATTAAACTGTTGGTTCGAGTTTCGAGCACCGGCAAAAAAACGGATAGACTACGTTAGGTTTGAGGAATGTTTAAAAACACCATGTTCGCCTTGGATTTCGACTTAGCTGTCAGATTATTATGAATTAAATAATACCCCAAAAGCTAAGTTAAGTTAGATCACTGTTGAGCATTTGGTCCAGACTCCATACACGCGTGCCCGTGGTCCTTTGACAATCAAAAGTGCCTGTTAATGGTTTACTTGAAATAAATGCTTTGAGTTTGAGTTTGAAAGAATTACATCGGTTGTCTACAGCCGGAATCTTGCACACTTCATACCTAAATTATGTCATGTAGGAAAAAATTGTACAGATTACGTGTGACTCCGTTTCTTCTGAAATTAAACCTATTTTTAACACCCGCACGGAACGCATTATTCAGTTCCTTACATCAGACACAATGTTTATCTAAAATGATCACGTTTTCAAAACAAGAGTCAATGATATAACGGGCATAGACAATCATTTATAAGAAGACAGAAATAAATAGTGCTATTTTGTAGCGTGTAAAATATAGTTGGCGTTACATTCCGTAGTCTTGTGCATGTTTGTTACTAGCTTACATATTGTTTTGTTATCATAAATTCAACAAAATCATTTCACATTTTATACTTAAATGTATTTGGCACTTATGAAATGTCAGAAGCTAGGTAAAAATCAGCCTTGTTCGGCGAGATCCCGGCAGTGGGCCGTAATCCACCACGCGGGCCCAGTGCGGGTTGGTAGATGTCACATGTCTTCGAATTTTTGGTTCTAGGACATGCCGGTTTCCTTATGATGTTTTCCTTCACCGTTTTGAGAGGTTGATGAAATTATTTACACAAAGTAAAGCGCTTGGCTGAGTTCGAACCCACGACAATAAAAGCAGACTCTGGAATGCTATTTATTAATTATTAAAATGTATTTATTTCGGTTCTCCAACAACAGATATACTTACACAAATGACACATAAATACAGGGCAACATCAGTGTAGGTGTAGGTACAACTTACATACTCCTACATACTCGTAATAACGAGAAATTCCCAATGGGATTTTCCCATCCATGGCTAACCAAAGAAACATCAATATAATTTTAAATATACCAAGCAACTATTTGAAAGTAAAAAAGAAAAACTATTCAAATAATTTCGCCTTTTCCCAATATATTCTCAGGACGGACCATAAACAACGCTGGTAACAATCGCGTCCATCTTGGATTCGTTCCAAGCGCGTTTGTTTTATAAATTGCTTGTCAAAACTTTAAGTATTTTGATAGGAAACTATTAAACGAATTGATTGAGATTGTAATATGTAATAGCAGCTGATATTATTGATCTATTACTTCCTGGTACTTGTTTTGGTGAGCAACGAGTAACGAGATTAATATTTTGGTTAAAGTTATGGCCCGCGCCATTTTGAATGAACTGATTATTATTTTTGAAGAGGCTGTATATTTTGCAGGATCACGTCAAAGGGATCGGCAGTGATATTGGACATTTAAAGCGGTACATGGTTATTTTGGCGCGTTGCTCAAAAGTGGAACTAAGGCCGCCATCTTGTTTTTTGAATTTGACATTTCTTAAAACTACTGCACAATGTTTACGAACGGCTCCCCCTGTCGACGTCATTCGGGCGCCAAAAATCTTTGTACAGTGCGTTCAAACTTGACCCGTGACGCTATTGGTAGTACTGAGGGCTTAGACAAGTGACAATCGCTACGAAAGCGTTTCGTATTTCTACAACGACTTTCAACAGGATTGACATAAGCTTTTCGATAGCTTATGTCAATCCTATACATTTTTGCCTTTTCCATCATCGTTATCGCTGATAGAATGTCACTTTGTCCTTTGGCTTTCCTTTGATGGCCCGACGACTCAGTTCATAACGCGGTGACTATAGGTACTTAGACTAAAAAAGAAGAAAATATTATCTAGTTAATTGATTCAGGCGAGACTTTGCGGAAATCCATTATAAAACACAATAGACGTAGTGTGAACACGACGTGTTGCCACGCCGAGGAGCGTCGGTCGCAGAGAAGAGAGTGGAGAGGGGAGAGTCCTTGGCGAGGCAACACGTCGTGTTCGGGTTCGCGACAGGTCAATCGTCATCCTGAGGATGCCTCATTGAGAGGTGAAACATGTATCGATTTTTTACAAGGGTTTTTTTGACTCTTCAGGAATAGATGAGCAGAATAGGTTCCTAAATATATCTACGTCAATTGTATTTTGACCAAAAATCTGCTGTTGTTTTCCCCAATGAAAGAACAACATAAACAGACATATCAACATGACGTCACACATAAACACTGCTCTACCTACCTTCTTAATGACTTAGCGGGATATAAATAGTTTTATAATTAAACCACAGCGGAGCGGCGCAGATTTCAAAGAATTAGCAATAAATGTTCAATACGTAACGTAGTGAAAACTGTTTAGAATTTTCTTTTGCAGCTGGTTTTTTTTTGAGTCATCGGATGTTTTTGTTCCCACGGTCTCAAGTGATGACAGGGTGACTCGGTCACTTTAAACTTGCGTTTAAGTCGTTTCATTAAGGAAAATCAAACAACAGTTTTTTAAATCTAGTACTTTACGTAGAAATATAAGAATTGAACACCTAGGAAGAAAAAACGTAAAAAAGGAAGAAAAATATCTAGGAGTCTTGCTTGTAGACTCCTAGATGGCGTTGTAAAACTCTGGCAATTTGTGACTCGCTGATGCTGCCATCTGTTACAAAAATGGAGGAAGAAAAATAGCCAGACTTAGGGCGAATTTCACCAAACTTTTATACCGAGTATAAGTCTTATACTGTGAATAAATTTTGAATTTTTGACAGTTTTTCCATACAAAAACTGTCAGACGACGATTTTATTCCACGGATAAAAGATATCTGACTTTGATGAAATCATCCCATAGGGTGGTGTCATTTCTTTGTATGGGATAACGTAGTATTTTAATATCTGTGCCACGATATGGGTTTTGAAATTCACCTCGCTTGTCTGTCACTATGCTCGTAGAAAGGGTTATTTTTAACCGACTTCCAATTCACTACCGACTTTTTTTTTTGTTTTGTATTTTCATCGTTAAGTATTTTTGTTAATTTTGGTCCGATTTTGTAAATTCTTTATTCATCTAGTAGAGGAAGATTGCGCGGTGGTCCCGTATAAATTTTATTAACTTTGCTCCGGTAGGTACTTTTTGAGTTAGCTTCAATAATACGTATTTTTCCCACTTGGTCTATAATATGGATGATGTTTTAAGTTCCTGTCACTGTTATTTACCTAATTATCAAATAGAGGTAAGTATACAAATTTTTGTAGGGTAGGTACCACAACTAAAAAGTAAAAATAAAAACTTTCAAAATAAAATCAACCGACTTCCAAAAGAAACACTGCAAAGTGTCGGTGGCAAAAAACGAAAATTCAAAACCGAAGACTTTCGAAATTTAAGTTATTTTTCACTTCATGTGTTTTTTTTGGAAGTCGATTGTTTTTTTTTTGTAAAAAGTTTTTATTCACCGAAGCCAACCACGTCTCTTACCGACAACCTATCCAGCTACCATTTATTACTAATTACCTACTTACTCGTATCCTAGAAAAAGAAATAGTAACAATTACAATGGCGAACCAACTAGTAGAAATATATTAAAGATCGTGACACCGAGATGTTTTGGTTTCAGTGAACGACACAATAAAACGTTCATTTAAACTGTTCGAAACATTAATACAATAGATTCCTAACATTTGGCAGTAGTAGAACTAGTAAGAAAATAATAACGTATTATTTTATTTGCTGTGAATGTTGTAAATGTCAACTTTTTCTTTTCTTTTGAAGTAGGTAAATACTTAGGTCAACAAACTCGAAACATTTTATACAGGGTGTTAGGGTAAACACCGTTATCCTTGAAACCAGTAATTTGGTGTCATTTATAAAACGTAAAATCAATGGAAAATTACAACATTTTTTTTATTTTTTTTAAATCTACAGTTTACCACAAAAGGCGCAAGTTCATTGCCCTATGCGCTAGGGCAACGAACTTGCGTCTCAACACGGGCGGGGGATGCAGGACGTGACCTGACCGGCCGCGAGTGCGACACTTCCCTCAGTTAGTCAGCTGTTTCGCTAGCGAGCACGGTGTCGGATAGAAACTTTTTTAAATATTTAAATGAAAATAACGTTTTTTTATGTTGGTACTCAGTCATTTGTTTTTATATTTAAGTCAACTACCCATGGTTTGAGTGACAACGGTGTTTACCCTGACAACCTGTATAGTGGTAGATAAGTACTAGTCTACTAATTAATTTCAATAAGTACTAGTTAATCCTAACTAATATTATAAATGCGAAAATGAGTTTCTTTATTTGGTAGGTACGCTTTCACGGTAAAACGGCTGAACGGATTTGGCACAGGCAGGGGTAGACCATGACCTGGAATAGGACCTATGCTACTTTTCATCCTGGTTCGCAGACGTAGTCGCGGGCAACAATTTAAAAAAAAGCTAGTAATTCGCGAATCAATTTTGGTCAACATGTGACCTGCAAACTGCAAAACCCGTTAATAAAATTAAATTTCGCGCGCATCCTCGTCTGAAACTCGATCCAGTTAATACTTTTAGCCAGCCATTGCATAATTTTATAACGTTGCACAAGCAACACAAACACGGGAAAACGTCAAACAACGATTCACAAGAGAATTTAAACAAACTCTGAGTATTTTCGGAGCAATCTTCAATTATTTAGGTGCCTACATAAGTATGCAACACTCTTCTTTTAATTTGCATAAGATATTACGATTTTCCCATGGGAGTAGGCAGAAACTAGAGGAGCTCGTGGCTAAGTAATAACAGCCGCACGGGTCAATCCATCAGGTTAAGCTACGCTTGCCGAGGTTGGTCTGTGGATGGGTGACCATCTTTACATACCGAGATTCCTCCGTGCCTCGGAAAGCACTTTATGCCGTTGGTCCCGGCTGTCATTTGTGGATCTTTGACAGTCGTTACACCCGTAACGACTTTCACGTAACGACTTTGGTTGTCAGACTTTCGGCCTTCTGACGCCCGAAAGTCTGACAAACAGTCTTACATCACTGGGTAATACGATACCCCTTGGTATCGTATTACCCAGTTACTGGGTTGTGGAGGTCAGATAGGCAGTCGCTCCATGTAAAATACTGGTATTCAGCTGCATCCGGTTAGACTGGAAGCCGACCCCAACATAGTTGGGAAAAGGCAGGCAGATGATGAGTAGGCAGAAACTACAGAACGGCACTTTATACGATTCAAAGTGACTACAAGCCACGTGCTTTTAAGTGAGGAACCCGCACTGATCAATCGCAATCTGAATAATTTTGAAGGATCCTCTCAATTGTCCACTTTTTTAATTTGTTTTTTTTTCTTGAATATTCACTTTAATAATAATAAATAATTTACTTTACAATTTTAAATAAAATATACAATCTAACACTAAACAATTTTCTAACTAATATTAAATAAAACTAACTGTACAAATAAGCAACTAATAGGTATCTAAAATATGGCGTCGAAAAATTCCTCCGCATCGCTGTCGGCTGGTAGTGTACCCAAGAGACTGGCGGCATTGCCACGTTGTATGGCAATGCTTAGCCTCTGACCAAGGTAAAAGCCAGTCCTTGGGTCACGGGAAGTGTCAAACAGCCGTTTGGAGATTTCATTAAATAAACTACGAGCATTCGGACCCCACGGCCCTAGGGTTTCAACTGTCCACTTATCTTATATTCGATATTGTCAAAAAAGCTTGAAACTTGGAACAGCGCTGTGTACGGATGGTTCTCGACTTAGAGTTCAACGCTGTTCTGCCGTGTTCACCTCTGTTCAGCGGCATTCAGTGTCGAACGCGGCGGAACAGCGGTGTACACGGATGGTTCTCGACTCCTTGTCGGCAAGGTTGCGACCCGCATAGAACTTATCGTCTTCGCAGCACATCCAGCGCCGTACGCAGTAAGATAAAAGCGTTTCAGTGGAGATAGCACGCTATGACAGTGTGGCGGTATCTACATCGCCACATGCGAACTAGGTATCAAAGACCTGACGAATCTGCATCGCGCAATTAAAGTTTACCGTGCAATGGACATATACAGGGTGTAAGGGTAAACAGTCTTGTCATTCAAACCATGGGTAGTTGACTTAAATATAAATATAAATGACCGAGTAACAACAAAAAAAAACCTTTTTTTCATTAAAAGATTTTTAAAAGTTTCTATACGACACCGTGCTCGCTAGCGAAACAGCTGACTGTCTGAGAGAGGGGTCGCGCTTACGGCTGGTCAGGTCACCTCCCACGCCCCCCACCCGTGTTGAGACGCAAGTTCGTTGCCCTAGTGCGTAGGTGAAAGGGTGAAAGGGTTTTTTTTTTAAAGTCGTAAATTTTTCATTGATTTTAAGTTCTATGAATGTCACCAAACTACTAGGATAACGGTGTTAACCCTAACATCCTGTATACAAGAACCCAACATCAATCATTGGGCAGTGCCCACCAGACGCAACATCCGTCTGGTTGGAGGATCCTCCCTTTTCTATGGTGGATGAGTGAACTTTACACCCTGTTCCTCATACCCCTAAAACAGCTTTTCTCATTCATACGACGCTGTACGCGGCTAACACAAGCAGAACTGTATAAGTGGTGACCAAAATCGTTCAGCGAAACGCGAATGGAGCTGAATAAGTGTGAATAGTCCCTTACAGCTCATTATTTATTGCACTTCCCTCAAAAGTTACGTAAAAACTTAAATTTCGTCCGACAATAATATGCAACAGATACATGCCCCATCACTCCCGCTACTAAAAACATAAACATTATTATTTCGAGAAATATTTACATCTTTCTACGAAACACTACGCGCATTCTATTATTATTTTTTATGTTCCTACTGATCGGTAGAATACCTGATTGTAAGGAAATCTTATAGATTTGGCAAAATTGAAGTAGGTACTCTGTAGTTCAGGATGAATTCAAGCATGCCAAATTCGGGTATACCTATTTTACAAATTGAGCCTTTGAAACGTCTCGCAAAATCCATTCCAGTCGTTGAGCTCCTCGGTTACTGACAAATGCTTGCACTGTCTGGACAGGTCCATTCAAATCTGTGTGGTTCTTTCCTCAAAAGACCATTTCAGATGCTAATCTATATCCTATGGCCTGACCAAGATTATGTCTGGACTTTAAAAGAGACTGCGACCTCTGAATTTGTTTCGGCCTTTCTTCTCAGAGACGGTTCGACGGTCACACCACTAGGTTTATCACTGCAGAATGATGATAAAGATGATGGCTACATGAAAACAAAAGGAAAATATAATACAAAAGCACAGACATGTAATTTACACACAATTTATTTATCTTCTAAAGAATAAGATAAAACGCAAGGTGTAGACAGCAGGAAACCATACTAAAATAAAATAAAAATAATAAAGAGAGCTGTCGCAGGAAAATGTTCATAAAAACAATAATATCATTATATTTATAAACGTTTTTTACGGAGAGGAGAATAAATCAGGGAGACTAATTCGTTACATGTTCTTTGGGGTAGGGCTGCCAACATATGGACATTTATGATTCTAGAAATCTAGATTAAAACTAAAACATTGGAAAGAGCCATTCGTATCATAGCGTTGCCTGTCGCGAAATATTGACAGATGTCTATCATGTGCAGATGTCTATAATGTGCGATTGTTTTCAGACGTGTTCCATTCCGTAGAGTGTCGGTCGCATTTTCCCAGATATTCCCAATCTAGATCGATGTTTCGCCCCCGTAAACCTAATTGCAATAAATAGGTATTGCAATTTACATCGAAATCGTCAGAGCCTTTTTCGAGAACCTGATTACAAATATATATACACCCCTTTGCAAAAAAACGGGCGGTTTTGATTTTTGTACATTATTGGTAATCATTTAGTTGTAAAGAGGTTTTAATAGCCAAACTATGTTATGTTGTACTGGCACTTAATAAAGAGTCTGGGTAAGAAAAAAGTTAATTCCAAATTCGAAACTTTTGTTTAAAAACAATAATAATCCCATTTTCCGTTTGTGACTTTTACTAACATTTTGCAGGTTTGCGGTTAGAAGGTTATCCTGGCAACTAAAACTAACTTCTCCTTTTTTTTAGTAGAATAATTTATGTTTGTCACATAATCCAGCCTTATTGTGACTTAAAAGTGATATCTTTGTGTCGATTGTAATGGCAGAAAAAGCAATAAGGGCTAGTAAAATTGTAGCGCTGCTGGAAGAGGGGTGTAGCCAAAAAACTCTATTCGTATTGACAAAAAAATCAAGTAATAAAAACTAAAACCCAACTACGACTTAAAAGGTATAAACAAGACACCACAGACAGACAAATTAAAAATCCAGAGTCACACGTGTTAGGGCATAAATCGAACAGATTACGTGTGACTCCGGATTTTTAATTTGTCTGTCTGTGGTGTCTTGTTTATACCTTTTAAGTCGTAGTTGAGTTTTAGTTTTTATTACTTGATTTTTTTTTAAATTCTTTTGGGGTTATAATATATATATTTTTGAAATGTGCTCATTAAGCCCTTTCATTTGATATCCAACATGGTACGATTAAACAATTTTTTTTTTTAAGTTCCTCTCTTTATGTCCTCTAGAGGGCGCCATTTTTAATTTAATGTGACTTCACATAGCCTATAACCAGCGGACAATCACGACGCTTCTAACGATACCTCATTTGTCAAATTGTGATAAGTGGTTTGGAAGATAGGAGGGAACAGATGAACATACATACATACATACATACATACATACATACATACATACATACATACATACATACATACATACATACATACATACATACCGGTCAAAATCATAACCCTCCTTTTTTCTTCGCCGTAGTCGGGTAAAAATAGTAACAAATTACTAGTCATTTATGCGAATGATATAGTAAAAATATTAATATTATCCATACAAAAGCCAATGACTGTTAAGATGCCCGTTTTTTTTGCAAAGGGGTGTATAAATAAATATTGCTCATTTAATAGTACAAGCAGGATATTAACTAATAAATAGGTATGTATCAACAATCAGTGTCTTTCCAAAGCAATTTCGGCTAAAATCACAGACAACCCTGAACTACAGACTCTATGCGTAACTCAAACGTTTTTAAACTGACATTGACCTTCACGGACGCCATTTTAAATCGACCAAAATACGCGGGAAAGTTTAATGTAATGCGTTGCTCGGTACTCGGTTTTGAGGTTAAACATTTTAGCTTTTTTTTTAATTTTATTGGTTTAGGAAAGCCGTCTAGTTAATGCGACTTACATTGCCACATTGTTGAATTTGGATGTGCTGTAAATATGTAAAAAACGCTATTTTTTTAATAGATCTAAAAAAAAAACAGCCTTGAGTGAACAGCAGATCCATCATCTGCCTAGCCTCTCACAAGCCTTCTTCTTGTAGATATGTATAGGTAGGTCTGTGAAAATCTCAATCAATCTGCCTGCCTTTTCCCAACTACGTTGGGGTCGGCTTCCAGTCTAACTGGATGCAGCTGAATACCAGTATTTTACCTGGAGCGACTGCCTATCTGACCTCCACAACCCAGTAACTGGGTAATACGATACCACTTGGTAAGACTGGATGTCAGACTTTCGCTTCTGACGACCCGTAACGACTGTCAAAGATCCACAAATGACAGCCGGGACCAACGGCTTAACGTGCTTTCCGAGGCACGGAGGAGTCTCGGTATGTAAAGATCGTCACCCATCCACGGACCAACCCTGGTAGGCGTAGCTTAACCTGATGGATCGATCCGTGTGGCTGTTATTACTTAACCATGAGCTGATCCAAAACACCTATATTGGTAAAGAAAAGTGGAGAGCGAGAGAGAAGAATGAAAGGTCACTATAACCCAATCGAAAATTAGAAAGGTGTAAGTTTACAGCTTACATACCAAAAACCCTGACAGCTGTAACCTGGAAGTATTTAAAGAGACCCTGGAAGTCTGAACACAGTTTGGCTGAAGCAAGGAAAATCTGTTCAGGTTCATAGACGACTCCACCTTGGAGTGTAAATGTGGTGCTGAGGCCCTAGACAAAGTGACATTCTATTATCGATAACGATGATGGAAAATGCAAAAATGTATAGGACTGACATATGCAATCCTGTTGAAAGTCGTTGTAGAAACAGCTGCACGGTACAGGAACTGATGGACGCTAGTAATGGCACTAAACACGTGGCCGATTATTCTAGGCCGAATCTCTCAGTTTAGATTGCCAGCAACACGCTTTTAGGGGTATGAGGAACAGGGTGTAAAGTTCACTCATCCACTATAGAAAAGGGCATCCTCCAACCAGACGGGTGTTGGGTCTGGCGGGCAACTGCCCAACGATTGATATTGGGTTCTTGTATATATGTCCAATGCACGGTAAACTTTAATTGCGCGATGCAGGATTTATGTGACGTCAGGATTAACGCCAGGAGGAACTAAGCCACTTGTTCAACGCGTGTTTAATGTCAGTTTTATGTCAAACTCCATACAGAAATGTCATGTTTAAAAGGTGTTTAGGCTAAACAACAGATAAACACGGTTTTGTGGTAATTTCGAACCATAAACAAGACGCTATTAAAGGAAATGCATCACCCACCACATTAACCACGCTCTAAAAACCAGGTTGGTGACCGCCCATTCATTCCCCTCGGAACAGAATTTCAACACAATTTCAAAACATTCACATTTTTAATTTCCCCGCATTCCTGTCTATTTTAAAAATATTACAATCAACATTTGGAAAGCTAACGCAAGAGCCATCAGAGAAAATAAAACTTGTAACTAGAAATAGGTTAAGCATAGTATAATTAGCCTTTAATATTCCCACTGCTGAGACACATGCCTCCTCTTTGTGAGAGACAGTGGGCCGTACCTAGTTGTCACATGCCTTCAAATTTTTGGTTCTAGGACATGCCGGTTTCCTCACGATGTTTTCGTTCACCGTTTTGAGACCAGTGGTGATGAAATCAACGAACCCTCGGCCTCCAGCTCATAGGTCGGGGCCGTAACCTACCACTTGGCCACCGCTGCTTACCTGTTGAATCACAGGTTCCCCATTGCATTGGGGAAAACCATAGATAAAAGAATCTATGGGGAAAACAGACATGATGCGTCATGTTCGTGAACGGGCGCCATCAGTTGTGACTGGTCATTTCTTAGCTGCCATGGCTTATTTTAATTTTTGAATTGTTTGTATGTTACAATTGCGGACGCTTTTAACGTGCTTTCTACATTGTTCTCACATGTATAATTTCAACATGAATGATGTAACGATGTAAACCATATATTGTAACAATATTTTGATTTAAAAGAGTGCCCGTGGAGTTTCTTGCCCGTTCTTCTCCATAGGTACCTACTACGCTTTGGAATGGGCAACTAGCTTCATATTTCTGACTGACCGACTCCTTGACAATTCAAAAGTGCCTGTAAATGGTTTAATTGAAATAAATGCTTTGAGTTTGAGTTTGATGGTAATACTATTTGATTGTTGTTCAATTGAATGGCTTCAACATCACGACAACTAATCTTAGGTACCAAAGGGTATCGTGTTCCCCAGTTACTGTAGAGGTTAGATAGGCAGTCGTTGAGCTCACTGTTCTGAGTTGAGCTCCACTATTACTGACAAATGCTTGCACTGACTGAATAGGTCCACTCAAATCTGTGTAGTTCTTTCCTCAAAAGACCATTTCAGACGCTAATCTACATGGTCCTCATATGGCCTGACCAAGATTATGTCTGGACTTTAAAAGAGAGTTACAAAGTAACTTGAAAACTCGTGTATTTTTTTCATTAATTGCATTAAATCTATGCTCTTACATCTCGCAAAGTAATTGCTGGATTTCTCTGTTCATTCATTTGCATTTGAATCTGACATGTCCAATTTATCCATCTACAAATCAGCTGTCATGAGTCCTCCATTATTCTTCTTAGTATTAAGTGTATTGGCGCCAAACCATTATAAATAGATGACGCTTTGTTTTACAGCAGTGAGTGAACATCTTTATCAAAGAATTGTCTGTATTTTACGAAAGTAAAATACTCACAGCTCTTTGAAATTATCATCATCTGCCAAATGTTATGTTCGGCTTCCAGTCTAACTGGATGAAGCTGAATACAGTGTTACATGGAGCGACTGATATGAAACGATTTTCTTTATTCTGTAAATAGGATATTTTGAGGAGAGGGATCTGTGATGAGTGTAAAGGTGAGTGTGAATAAGATCGGCGTTTCCTATCTGACTACTCTGAGAAGAAAGGCCAAAACAAACTCAGAGGTCGCAGTTTCTTTTAAAGTCCAGACATAATCCACCACAACGATTGAGTGGTCCAGTCAGTGCAAGCATTTGTCGTAGTTTTTGTCGTAGTTAGGTTTTAGTTTGATAACTTTTATTTTTTGTATATAGACAATAGGGAATATGCATGTGATTCAAATATGGGTCAAATATTTTTTTTTATAAACTATGTTACTTCAGAATTATGCCTCCATCAATATTTTTGAATAAAATTTCTTTTTGAGCGAGAAATTAATTTGTTTAAAGTCCCAAAAAACTGTGGGTAATTCAAATACTTGAAAAGGCTAAGAGCGGATGTGACGTAACAATCCGGGATAACAATCAAAATGTCAATGTCAAGTCAATCAACAAGTGTCAAGTCAATGTCAAACGCTCATAGAAAAAGGAGTGTTTGACGTTGACTTGACAGTTGCTTGTCTGTTTTCACGGACTGTGACGTCACCACACCAAGCGCGCCAAATGGAGGGCGTTTACATAGCGCGGATCGGTTGGATATTCTTAAACATTTTTTTAACTACTTTAAATTGCTTTTTTGCCGTCGATTTTTTTTTAACTATTATTTGACGATGTAAACTATCGAATAAAAATGTTAAAAAAATACATGCATATTCCCTATTACCTAGGATACCTACATGTCATTGCATTTTCAGTTTTAAGCCAAATAGGCCACCAAATCGAGCACAGATTTTAAGAAATGCCTAGACAAAAACTGTCATATTAAACAGGAAGTATCACTCCGTTTCCTACATCGTACTAAATCTGTCATCTTGTTGGCACACGACACATTCGTAGTAGGTGTCCGGCTGAGACATGACTATGAGACACAATATCTTAGGGGCATTGTAACGTTTACTCTCGCGTGGGAATGGACCTGTGTTTAAGACTATGAGTAATTTAACGTACAATAATTCTGAAGGTAACGGCCAACTGCAGACTGCAGCAGCTGTGCCGTTCATCTTCAATGACAGACCGCAGAGACACTACAGTGGGCTTAAAACGGTCACTTTACCAGAATCATAATAAGACAATATTATGAATCTTCGTAAATGTCACCAACTGACAATTCATAATATAATCTGCGTGTAATTCATATTCCGAAATAACTCATCTATTTGACAGTTTTCTATGGAGATTCGTAAAATGGTCCTGTTAAAATGCTGTTAACATTGTTGTGCATGTTAAAATGCTGTCAAATGCTGGAAAGTCACTGCTCGACCGCAGCAGCAAACGGTATTGTCACCATCTACAGAACGTTTTCACGAAAATAGTTCATTTCAAAATTTGAATTTCATTTCCTGAATCGCAGCTGTCATTAGCAATCCCTCTAATTTGACAAAAAAGTTCTAAATTCATAATTTGAGAACCATTTTACGAATCTCCGTAGAAAACTGTCAAACAGATGAATTATTTCGTAATATGAATTACACGCCGATCATAAATGAATTGTCAGTTTGTGACATTTTACGATGATTCATAATATTTTCATATATTCTGCTTAAGTGACCGTTATTTTTTAAAACGGCTGAATGGCTTTAGATGCAAAAATACCAGAAAAAAAATCTTGAAAAATATGCATTACACTGCAGTATACGTGAACAGTTAAAAAAGCATAATTATGAAAGCAGTTTATGTTTATTTTGATTCAAAGGAATATCGTCTTAGCTCTGAATTGTGCTCGTGCCAATTCCAATGTTTGGATAGTGGACTCACGTTTAAAATAGATGCAAGTGTAGAATGTAACTAGGGTTATGTACCTATGTGTTGGGGGGATTGACTTGGGTGCATGCAGCTCATTCTGGGGTGAGACCTTGAGTGGTCACGTCCTAAAACTAGTGAAGCTAGAGGCCCACCATTATAGAGGTATGAGGAGCAGGGTGGACTGTAGTAGTTTTTTGAACATTTTCTATTTTGTTAAGTACCTACCTGGTACTTGTTGAAAGGCCTACACTGTCCTCCCATAACTAATAACACTGTAATTCGTAAATATTGTAAGAGCCAATTATTTTTAAAAGAGTAACCGTGAAGTTTCTTGCCGGCTCTTCTCCATAGGAACCGTGCACCTTCTGGAGTTTCATAAGTGCCCATGTAGGTTTATGTGAAATAAAATATATTGATTTTGATTTTTGGTGTAAAGTTCACTAGTCCATAGAAAAGGGAGGATACTCCGACCATACGGGTGTCATGTCTGGTGGGTTACTGCCCGACGATTGATTTCGGGACGTTTTATAAGTACATGTTGGTCGCGCGGTAAACTTTGCTTGCGCGATGCAGGCGTTTTACGTGACGTCAGTGTGATGCGTAGTTCGCATGTGGCGTTGTAGATGCGGCCCAGTTTTCAGTCTAACCGGAAGCAGCTGAAAACCTACTATCTAAGTTCACATTGTGAAATGCAATTAATATTAACACGCATTATTAAGCACCTTTTTGAAATAATTTGTGTAAATTATTTCAAAAAGGTGAAGGAAAACATTGTGAGGAAACCGGCATTGTCCTAGAACCGAAATTCTAACTTCTAAACTATTCATCACAATTTGACAAATAAGGTATCGTTGGAAGTGCCTTGATCGTCCGCTGGTGATAGGCTATTTGAACTCACATTGAATATGGCGCCCTCAAGAGGACAAAAAGTCATTAACAAAAAAAAAATGATGCCGTGTAGGCAATGATATTATATTAACAGATATGTTATAAGCGCGCAATCGTGAAGACTCGAAAACATTCCAATTGTAACGTTTTTACTTGTAGTGAAATGTAAAATGAATGAAACGTGGGTATGTGTGCCGCTGCTGCGCGGAACACTTTTTTCGGTTGTTTTGTGAGTGTATAACATATCTGTTAATATAATATCATTGCGTGTAGGGTATCAAATTAGCACATTTCAAAAATATATAATTATTCTATCCCCAAAAATTAATAAATAAACACGTTGCATACATCGAACAGATTACGTGTGACTCCGGATTTTTAATTTGTCTGCCTGTGATTCTTGTTTACATCTTTTTAGTTGACTTTTTTGTCTTAGTGGGTTTTTAGTTTTATTTTATAGAGGACAAAATAGTCTTTATTTACCCCTAAATATACAAACAGCTTTCGGAAATCTCTTTTCCACTAATCCCACGGTCTGTTTGCCAAAATGTGTGCCCCATTAACGCCAAAGTTGCCCTCGATACCTTGCCAAAAGATTCATTGTCCTTTTTACGTGGATCCACATTACTTGACAACTGTTGGCAAACTGATTGCATTATTTTTATCGGGTTTATTAACTTCAATCTAACAGGTGCCCCAAACAGAAGACTTTCAATCTGCCTAGCCTTTACTCAACTATGTTGGGGTCGGCTTCCAGTCTAAGCGGATGCAGCTGAATACCAGTATTTTACATGGAGCGACTACCTATATGACCTCCACAAGTTCCTTATACCAGTTTCTGTAGTATCCCTGTCGGACTTTCCCGCAATCCTGGCAGGTCCAAGTTTCTACCTGTCATCGTCATTTCTGGAAATGAAATGAAATTGTTTATTCTGTAAATAAGATATCGGAATCACTTTTACACGTCTTATTAAAAAGTTGTAAAAATAAGCTAGATGAGGTCGGCGTTTCCTATCTGACTACTCTGAGAAGAAAGGCCGAAACAAACTCAGAGGTCACAGTCTCTTTTAAAGTCCAGACATAATCTTGGTCAGGCCATATGAGGACCATGTAGATTAGCGTCTGAAATGGTCTTTTGAGGAAAGAACTACACAGATTTGAGTGGACCTGCGCAGTCAGTGCAAGCATTTGTCAGTAATAGTGGAGCTCGACTCAGGAAACAATGACACACGTATGTACAAGAAAGCTTTTTGTTGGTTTGTCCTAGTTTTAAAACGAGTTGTTTCCTAGAGCGGTCACCTGTAAGGTCATTGTCTCTTCTTTCTGACACAATAACAAAAATAAACTGTGTGGAATCATTTCAATGCGCATGAGTGTGCGGTTTCAGATGAATTTTTGTTATTTTAGCTTTTAATTACTGCATTTGTGGTAAACAGGCGCGGTGGGGGAGCGGTGGTGGTCCAGTGGTAACAGCCGCGTCTTACGTAAGTTCGAACCCTGACAGGCGCTTTATTTTGTGTAAATTATTTATTTCATTTTGCATAGGCACTCTTTACAGCATTCTAGATGGCGCCACTATTATGCCGCAATCTGTCGGCACTATACCCGATAGTGATAAAATGTCGCTTGCGGCACTGCGTTTGAAATGAATGGATTTGACTTTGACTAGTGTATAACCGAACTGAATGTTTGTAATTCGATGCGTATAGTAACCTAGCTTCTCTATTATTATCTTGGCCTATATTTGTTAGTGCGATGACCTTTATTGATGGATCGTGGCAGCGCGTCAAATTATTTCTAGTAGTGTTTATTGATTTAGGTATTCATACTGCAGGGTGTAAGGGTAAACACTGTTGTCACTCAAACCATGGGTAGTTGACTTAAATATAAAAATAAATGACCGAGTCACAACAAAAAAATAAACATTACTTTCATTAAAGGAGTTTTAAAAGTTTCTATCCGACACCGTCCGCAAGTTCATAGATATGCGCCCGAGGTTGCCGCCCCTCCTACCTACCTACACGACACATGAATAATAATACACAATAGGGGTCGCGCTCGCGGCCGGTCAGGTCACGTCCCACGCCCGTGTTGAGACGTAAGTTCGTTGCTCTAGCGCGTATGGTGAAATACTCTTACGGTAAAGTGAAGATTTTCTTTTAAAAAAAAGTTGTAATTTTCGATTGATTTTACGCCACTGGTTTCAAGGATAACGGTGTTTACCCTAACACCCTGTATATCGACGCCTTACAGTGAAAACCTCGCAAGTGTAAAAGAAGTAACTTTTCATAAGGAAACTGACAAATGCGAGTATTTATGAGGTTCTCATTTACTGTCACAGATGGCGCTACAAGTATCGAATGAACAAATCATAGTCATTTTCTTCATAGAAACGCAATTTTGAAGAAAAAAAACACTAAAAAAGTGAAAAAAACTTTAATTTCGGAATTCGGTGTCTTTGCTAAAGTTGCTATTAAAGTTATATTTTTCACTTTTTTAGTGTTCTTTGTTGGAAGTTGGTTGTTTTTTTATGTAAAAAGTTTTATTTTTCACTTTTAAGTTGGGGTACCTACCCCACACAAATTCGAATACCCCAACCTGCTATGTAAATAACAGTGACGGAGTCACTAAGTATAACAGTAGACTAAGTGGGAAAAATACGTAATTATTGAAGCTAAGCAAATTGACACATTGTATTTAAGTGTGTCTGTGTGTGTGTGTATTGTTTCTAAATATAGTATACGCGATACTCAAGCGCAAGCCAAGTTGTCTTTCGACAACCAGTTAGTATGGCGCCTCTGTTATTGTACCTATAGATTATTTATAGTTTTGTTTGTAAGTCTATGTAACAACAATAATAATTTATACCAGTCGAAAATTGTCCCACTACTGGGAAAAGTCTTCTTATCACATAGAGAAGGCACGAGCATTGATCACCACGCTTGCTCACTGCGTGTTTCATGAAAATTCACGCCGCCTTGGACATAGCGGAGGAGCCATATTATATCTCATATTTAAGGGCGCACCCTACCTCAGATTTTATCCCGCTCGCACCATACTACTCGCGACCTGAGTGGGAACGAGACAGAGTGGGGCGCTAGTGGCTCTAAAGCGTCGAAAAGTTTAGGTAATTGCTTTATACGGTGAAAGTAATAAAAAAAAATGACTCACATAAGACCTGCTTTATAGTTAGTTCAGTTATCATGCAAAGTTTCATGATCTAATTTGAAGTATTTTTTGAATACCAGCGGTTTATAATTCTGTGCAGAAGTAACTTTGGATTTTTTTTCTATCGAGAAAATTTTATGTAATCGTGTTTTCGCCTCACATAAGACCTAGCATCAATCCTCAACTTTAACATATATTTATTTCAAAATTAATGCTGCAGTATTTTCCGCATAACAGAGGATCATGCTAAGCAATTTGTGATTGGGTGCGCCCTTAAATGCGGGTACTGCCAATATTTAGGAGTGTTTCCCCGTGATCCCGGTGAGTAGTAAATTATCCGATTTTGTAGCCCCGATCCTGGAATTTGTAGTAAAACCCATAAAAAGTTACAGGGCATTTAAGGTGGCTCCTCAGTTCAGACGTCTGGACTGAGGAGCCACCTTAAATGCCCTGTAACTTTTTTACCACCACCTTAGAACGCCACCTGAGAACTCCAAAACCAGCCGGCGGATATTTTTGAAAATTTCGTAGGTAGTACTTATGCGTAATCTCCATAAAAAAAATGGATTTTGAACGACTGAATTTGAGATAGCTTCAATGCTTTGATTTCTCATAAAAATCCATTGATTTCAACGCGCTGTTTCTGGGAAAGTAACCAACCAATTACAGCAAATTTTTAATATAATTTACTTAGGCTTTAATTTGTAGTATAAAAAAGTGTAGTATAAAGTTTCTCTAAATATGAGAAATGGCTCCTCAGTCCATACGCAAACGACATAGCAACTAGTCCGATAATTTTATAAAGACAGTAAGTATTCAATTAGGATATAATTAACGTTACACGAGGCATAACATAAATACGTAACGACACATCAGTGACGTAAATGAATAAACTCTGAATCGAGAATAAACTGCATACTTTGCATATCTAGCTGAGAATATTATGCACTTTGCATCGAGAGTTTATGAAGTGCCAAAATACAGAAGTGTCTAACGACAAGCTGTATGTCCAATAGAATTTCCCATTGGGAAATATAAGGGCGACTTACGAGTTTGAGGTCGTATAGGTGCGAACAGAGCCAGGCCTTTTACTTTGTGTAAATAATTCCATCACCACTGCTCTTAAAACGGTGAAGGAAAAGATTGTGAGGAAACCGGCATGTCCTTGAACCAAAAATTCGAAGACATGTGACATCTACCAATCCGCACTGGGCCCGCGTGGTGGATTACAGCCCACTCCCTTTCGAAGAGAAGAGGTCTGCGTCCCAGCAGTGGGAACATTATAGGCTGATTATCCAAACATGACGAACTTCCATACAAAGGGGATGAATTTCTTTAACTCTTCCTTAGTAATCATCAATCTGCCTAGCCTTTTCCAAATTATATTGGAGTCGGTTTCCAGTCTAAGCAGTTGAATAATAACAGTATTTTACATGGAGCGACTGCTTCTGACCTCCACAACCCTGTAACTATGTATGTATGTATGTATATATATGTATGTATTCGTATATATATAGACTACTAGCTGTTGCTCGCGAGTTCGTCTGAGATCCAGGATGAAAAGTCCTTCTCCAGGTCATGGTCTACCCCTCTGTCAAATTTCATCCAAAATCGTTCATCCGTTTTAGTATGAAAGCGTAAAAAAGAAAACTCACTTCTCATTTATAATATTAGTTAGTATTTAGTATGGAACAGCTGAGTTTTTTTTTAATATTTAAATGGTCCTAAATAACTAGAACACAATTTTCTGGAGTGCATAATATGCTCTAGGAACATATCTATACACATACATATTATACAAATTGCAATTTGCGCGAGATGTAGATTATAAACTCCAGTTTAAAATAGTTTTAATGTTTCGAGGCACGTGTGAGCGTGGGGAATTATCTTCATTAACTGAGACGAAATTATCTTCAAGAACAAAATAAGCTTTTGTAATATACCAGAATATATCGTGAGGAATCCCACTGTAGGACAAAGGCCAGTTCTGGGGGCCTAAAACGGCCACATTAGCAATTCCTCTAAAAGCAATTCATTTCCTGAATTTCCAGCTGTCATTAGCTTAATTGACACAAAAGCAATTCATAATAAATGTGGACCATTTTACGAATCTCTATAGAAAACTGTCAAACAGATGAATTATTTCGTAATAGGAATCGCACGCAGATCATTATTACGAATTGTCAGTTTGTAATATTTTCCTACTATGATTCTGCCAAAGTGACTGTTTTAAGCCCCCTGTTATAGAAAAGGAACGAGCATTGAGCACCACGCTTGCTCACTGCGAGTTGATGATTTCAGAGCATTTGAGAATTATGAGAATTATAATTGTATTTGAGTGTAGAACTCGAAGGAGTTCGTGGCTAAGTAATAACAGCCGCACGGGTTGATCCATCAGGTTAAGCTACGCTTGCCAGTGTTGGTCCGTGGATGGGTGACCATCTTTACATACCGAGACTCTTCCTTGTCTCGGAAAGCACGTTAAACCGTTGGTCCTGGCTGTCATTCGTGGATCTTTGACAGTCGTTACGGGTCGTCAGAAGCCCGAAAGTCTGACAACCAACCAGTCTTACCAAGGGGTAAGATTGGTAAGGGGTACCAAGGGGTAAGACTTTAGGGGTATGAGGAACTGGGTGTAAAGTTCACTCATCCACCATAGAAGAGGCAGATTGATTGATTTGAGTAAAGAACTGCTAAAACCGAGAAGAATCCCGCGCGGGAAGCGACTGTCTACGTAGATTGTTTCGTTGATTTGGAAGTCACGTGAATTATCGCCAGTTTGAACACCTCCGTACAAAGTTGACATAATCGCCGCGAGCTAATTTCGACTCGCATCCCGCGCGGGACTCCGCCTCAATTTGACCAGTGGTTAAAAGAGAGAGATGACCTGATGTCCGTGTCCCAGCAGTGGGAACATTATGAGTGATTATGAATATGGAGATGAGCTATGAATTTAACGAAAGTAAACATTCTAGGTAACTTGTGAACGTGTAGACTTGTAACTTTTGATAAACAAGGCCCTGATCTTAAATATTTTCAAATACTACGCACTGAAAACGTGCAAGAGTAATTATATAAACTTGGCTGGAAGATTTAACACGTATTTGATATGATTAATTATTTTGTGTGTTTGTAAATAAACAAACAGCGTCACAAGCCAACGGCTGAGAGTCCGGCGCACTCCGAACTCTGGAGAAGCTTTCATTACCTTCATATCAAATCAAATCAAAAATGTTTATTTGCTAGAAAATACATACCAATTCAAGGAAAGATCTTATGTCCTAAAAGTCATAATAGAACTCCCTCTCAGAGACTTGCCTCAACATCTTTTCAAAGGACTTTACACATTTCCAATTTACGATATACGTACTTAATAACAAGAGGGCCTAGACAAGTGACAATCGCTTGGAAAGCGTTTCGTTTTTCTACAACGACTTTCAACAGGATTGACATAAGCTTTTCGATAGCTTATGTCAGTTCTATACGTTTTTGCCTTTTCCATCATCGTTATCGTTGATAGAATGTCACTTTGTCTAGGCCCTAAGGACTTGAAACGAAAATAGCATTACGTTTAGTTCCAGTAACGATAATTTCTACTGTTCCACCCGGGTCATAACTAAATTAATAGTTGAAGATTTCGTTCCGATAGATTTTCGTTATATTGCCAAGAAATTAGTTCGTAAATGGTTACTGGTACTATACATATCGCTATTACGTAATTAACTTAGGTACCCCTATTTAGAGTAACGTATCAAGACTGCTTAAAAAATTATTTACATAAAAAAAAACAACCGACTTCCAAAAAAAACACTAAAAATGTAAAAAATAACTCGAATGCCTTAGTACCTACTACCCATAGCACCAATCAACTCACCGTGTTGCGGGCTATTAACCGGCCGAGACCCGTATTTTTAACGCCCCCAAAGATCAAAAATATGTCAAGTTTTCTTTCCAAAACGAAAGTCGGTGTCTTTGCTTTTCAATTTTCGATTATTGCCACCGACTTCCGAAATTAAAGTTATTTTTAACTTTTTTTGTGTTTTTTTTTGGAAGTCAATTGTTTTTTTTTTGGAAAAAGTTGTAATTTTTCACTTTTTAGTTGTGTTATCTACCCCACACAAATTCGAATACCACTACCTGCTTTGTAAATAACAGACGGAGTCAAATAATTATGTCATCTACATATAGTAAGTGGAAAAAGTACGTAATATTGAGGCTAACTCAAAAACTACGCAAGCAAAGTTAATAAAATTTATATGGGACCACCTCTGAAGCATGACCTACCAAACAAAAAAGAGTAATCAAAATCTATTCCTTCTTTTAGCTGAATAATCGAGTAAAAAACGCACAAAAAAAAACATACCTACAGACGGATTGAGAACCTCCTCCTATTTGAAGTCGGTTAAAAATAAAATACAAGCTCGTATATACCTAACATCAAAAGGTTTTATGAAAGGGTAGAAAAAGTCACCCGTATAATTAATTGAAGAACGGCTGTTCATAGTTTTGGCAAAAACATGCGACTGAAACTGATTCGTGGCTAAGATAGTACGCGGCAATGTTACATGTGTACCTAGCTAGATCATTAGACACAACATAGGTAAACCAACAGGCATACCATGACGCTTTCTATTTCTACGATAACTTTTTAATCAAAGTGACATTTCGCTTCTCCATTTTTGACATCGCACCGTAGAAATCCTTCTACTGTTCTACCAACTTAACTATGAAATGGCCAAAATTGGAACTACGGCCGTCATGTTGAAAGTCATTCGATTGTCATTGTCTACTACATTCAGTGCACAATAAAATTATTATCATTATTAGAATGTTGATGAATTCATTCATTCCGATGTTAGAATTAATTTGTATAATCAATCAATTAGCAACACTGAATCGACAGTGGCGTCCTCTTTCAGTTCACAGATAAGTTGGTAGGACTGTACATACAATCTGTCATTTTGCCTTTCATTTCTAACGATCTTTGTCTAGGTCCTTTTTTAAGTAGACTATTTCGGAAGAAAGTTTTCTATCCCAAACTGTCAAAACCACACTGAGAACGGACATTTGTTTAAGGTAGTGAAGACAATTTGATTTTGGAATTGCCATGCTAAAGACAGTAGAAAACTTTCTACTGCTGTCTACACGGAACGTCATTTTTGTCTACTACTTCGACAAAAGGTTGCTCGTGAAAAGTTATGTTATATATCGACGGTGGAAAGGTAAAATGGCTAAAGCGCCAACACGTGAAATCTCAGGAATGAATTTTAAAGTAAAAATCTTTAAAATTCGATATGTATTGATATAGAAGATAATATACAACAGATAAAACAGCCAAAACACTTCGCAAAAGACAGTTTCAAAATAAAGGAATCAAAAACAATAAAAAAATAAATCACGAATAATAATTCACTGTCATATTTCGCGTCTGACAACACATAACAGCTCTATAATTCAAAAAGAACATACTTTAGACATCACAGAATAAATTAATACAGAAGAAGGTTGGCTCCATACAACGAGCGCACACGCACGCACTCGTACACACGCTTCACGTACAGCGAGTGCAAGTGCACTCGCGACCGGCATTTGTTTGCGAGCAGTGTTGGCCCAGTGAGCAGTGGTGACCCAGTGACCAGTGATGGCTCAGTGAGCATTGGTGGCTCAGTGGTAACGGACGCGACTTAGTCTATATTATTTTAATTTTAATCACCACTGCTCTCAAAGCGGTGAAGGAAAACATCGCGAGAAAACCGGCATGTCTTAGAAGCAAAATTTCAAAGACATGTGAAATCTACCAACCCGCACTGGGCCCGCGTGGTGGATTACGGACCACTCCCTCTCACAGAGACCAGGCCTGTGTCCCAGCAGTGAGAACATTATATAATTGTTAGAGTATGCTAGGCATCTATGTGTGCGTGCGCCTGTTTTCCTATATCTTCCGTACCTACTATTAGGCTACTACGTTGGTACTTACAATCAAAAGTCAGCTGCTGATTATCTATCAAATTCAAAACGATTTGTTGTGGCTTCTGTGACGGCTACGTCATCGTGTTGGTAAATAATACTGCAGACATGTCTAGGAAACGTTATATAGGACTGTGTGATAGAGAAGTATGAACGAAGAAGACATGTTGTGTGTTTTGTTTTACAAAGTTTGTAAATATGTGAGCACCATGTATCTATCACATAATTTATTTATCTGTCATTGCTCCATTTTAAATTCTTTTTACCTATTGTGGTACAGTAATCTTATTCTAGGTGCATCGTCTTTACATATAATTATACTAGCAGCGCCCCGCGGTTTCACCCGCGTAAGTCTCGATCCCGTGGGAATATCGGGATAAAAAGTATCCTATGTGTTAGTCCAGGTTATAAACTATTTGTTTGCCAAATTTCATCCAAATCCATTCAGCCATTTTTGCGTGATTGAGTAACAAACATCCAAACAAACAAACACACAAACACACAAACTTTCACATTTATAATATTAGTAGGATTGATGTAATATTGTAAAACATTTTTGAAAGAGTAACGGTGGAGTTTCTTACCCATTCTTTTTCATACCAAAACTACCTTTTGGAAGGGGCAACTAGAATCAATTGTATTTCTATGTTTTTGACGTTCAAAAGTGTCTTTTATGTGCCTAATTGAAAGAAATTATTTGACTTTGATTTTGACCACAAAATAAAATCTGGTGGTAAATCGCATTGATCTTGAATTAGGTAACTCTAAATATCGCACTCAGAGATCGCCCGCCTTGCCTTCCCTAAGTATGTTGGGGTCGGCTTTGAGTCTGCACCTGAATACCAGTATTTTACATGGAGCGACTGCCTATCTGACCGTAACAACCCAGTTACTGGGTAACACAATAAATACCACGCGGTAAGACTAGCTATCAGGCTTCTGACACTTCTAGTAATCAATAAATCATAATTACACATGGCAAAAAGAAATTAAATTAAGCAATCTTATTAAGAAAATATTATGAATCAATCATCGTAAAATGTCACAAACTGACAATTCAAAATGATCTGCGCGCAATTCGTAATATGAAATAATTCATCTGTTTGACAGTTTTCTATGGTGATTCGTAAAATGGTCCACACATTATGAATTGCTTTTGTGTCAAATTAGAGGAATTGCTAATGTCAGCTGGGAATTCAGGAAATGAATTGCTTTTAGAGGATTGCTAAAAATGTTCCACAAATTATAAATTTCTTTTGTGTCAAATTAGAGGAATTGCTAATGTAAGCTGGGAATTCAGGTAATGAATTGCTTTTAGAGGAATTGCTAATGTGGCCTTTTTAGCCCTGTTCAAATAAAAGTTTATAATTTATTATTATTATTTAGCATCTCTAGTCAGTCCGACATATTATTGTAATTCTACTAGAAATATGATAAATATTTAATGATGGTTACAAATATTCTGAGAAAATGAAGGAAATTGCAATATTTACCCGGACCTATCAACAATACGGAAGGAATGATAAAACGTACCTAAATTCCTGTAGGAATTATCCCTATTTCTACCTCGCATAATAAATATGTGTTGAATGATACTCGAAAGAAAAAAACAAGTGTTATTAGCCAAAAGTCATTTAACAAGCGAGTAAAAATAGAACAACAAACTGGCTTAACAATTGTGAATATAAAAACTTTTGATATTTTTGTGAAAGTAGGTGAGTTTTTGATAATTATTCAGATGCATTTTCCTTGTAAAAAAATAGGCCGGGGAATTACTAACTCAAACTCAAAGGATTAATTTCAATTAAACCATTTACAGGCACTTTTGAATTGTCAAGGAGTCGGTCAGTTAGAAATATGAAGCTTGTTGCCCATTCCAAAGCGTAGTAGGTTCCTATGGAGAAGAACGGGAAAGAAACTCCACGGACACTCTTTAAATAAAAAAAATGGTTAAGTACATAATCATTCATGCCGACATTATACATGCGAGAACAATGTAGAAAGCATGTAACAGTCCTCTAAACCGAATTTCGGCCATGGCGACCAAGACCATCTCAACGGGGAACTTCGTTGCGATGCACAAGTGTAAACGATGAGAAAGGTCGTGAGACCTGAGGGCCTAGACAAAGTGACATTCTATCAGCGATAACTATGATGGAAAAGGCAAAAATGTATAGGACTGACATAAGCTATCGAAAAGCTTATGTCAATTCTGTTGAAAGTCGTTGTAGAAATACGAAACGCTTTCGAAGCGATTGTCACTTGTCTAGGCCCTAAGATGTCTGTTGACGTTAGTCGATATGACCTGATGTTGCCCTACTATGACTATGCGTTGACTATGTGGACAAATTTTGTCCCCATAGTCAAAATTTGACTATATCTTTGTTTACCAAGCATGTCTCAGGCTAGTACGCATAATATTGAGGTGTATCCAGACAGCCAAGTCGTACTTAGGCCACAGATGTAGATAGAATACGAATCAAAAGAAGTAGATAAGTAGGAATCGTATTAGATGACGTTCTGTGGGCCTAGAACAGCCACATTAGCAATTCCTCTAAAATCAGTTCATTTCCTGAATCCCTGCTGTCATTAGGAATTCCTCTAATTTGACACAAAAGTAATTCGAATCTCCATAGAAAACTGTCAAACAGATGAATTATTTCGTACTATGAATCGCACGCTTATCATATTATGAATTGTCAGTTTGTGACATTTTACGAGGATTCATAATATTTTCATATTAGATATGATTCTGCCAACATGGCTGTGTAGTTTCTGCCTACCCACATGGAAGAGAGACGTGACGTCTAAGTATATTATTTGACAGCAGACGTCATGCATTCTAGTTAGCACATTGGCACCATTGGAAGAATGACGTGTTCCTTATACCAACACTGCAGGTTGATCACCCAGCCTTCTACGATTCCTATTATCTTTAGAATGATTCATAATTTCCCCCATATATCGTATTCGAGGGCCTTGTGAGGAGCTCGTGACCGCACGGGTCGATCCATCAGGTTAAGCTACGCTTGCCGGGGTTCGTCTGTGGATGGGTGATCTTTACATACCGAGACTCCTCCTTCGGAAAGCACGTTATGTTACGTTCGGAAAGCACGATGCCGTTGGTCCCGGCTGTCATTCGTGGATCGTTGACAGTCGTTACAGGTCGTCAGAAACCCGGAAGTCTGACAACCAGTCTTTCCCAAGGGGTATTGTGTTACCCAGTTACTGGGTTGTAGAGGTCAGATAGGCAGTCGCTCCATGTAAAATACTGGTATTCAGCCGCATCCGGTTAGACTGGAAGCCGACCCCAACATAGTTGGGAAAAGGCAGGCAGATAAATTAAATAAATATAAGTTAATAGGTGTAATTGGCCATATTCGTGTTATTAACTATTTATGATTCATTTTCACAATTTTACCCTCGAATTTGTAAAAATTAGCATTAGGATTAAGATATGTCGCATAGTTTGTTGTGTAAACTTAACTTTTGATTTTTTTTATGGTTTATTCTAAACCGATTTGTTGTTTTATACGCCATAAATCTACCTGTTATTTTAAGACCTCGCACATATTATTTGATGTGTACACTCATGTTTTGCAATAAACATATTCTATTCCATGCCTAGCTGTAGGTAGGGACACAAGTCTATCTAGTCTATAATTGTGAAGTTTTTCCTTTAGCCTCTACGGGCTACGAGATTACTACGACGCGCTACGAAGTGCTACGTCGGACCACAGAATGACAAATTCAAATGTATTGTTACAATTTGGACAACAATATTTTCTTACTGAAAAAAAAATATGCGTGTTTTTAATGTTAATTCACATTATTTTATTTATATTTGTTAGCATTTTGTAGAATTGGTCATGTTTTTATCCCGTGTAACTTTAGCGAGTGAAAAAAAACGAAAATCAAAATTGGTATTTTAAATAAGCTAGCTAAACTACGCTAATGTGATGGGTATTGTAAACACGATAAAACAAAAAAAAATTGTTCAAAATCATTCTAATTTGAATGATGAATAATTGATGAAAACACTTTCTTCATGTTTTACATTGTATATCACAGCATTGTTACTATTATTTATTCATTATATATACATTACACTAACTCAAATGGTTTAGTTCTCTTACCTAACATAACAATGTTTACAGTTTAAATCTAACCGTATCAACTCGTCCAGAAATGAACCAAACATAATAATAATAAAACCTAGCGACCCGCTCCTGTTTCGCACGGTTTTTACGACTTGACAAATCATTGATTTCCTAGTTCTTAACTTTAATATTAACGTATTATACTTACACATAAACAGCAGATTTAATATTCATAGGTATTTCAAAAATGTCATAGGTTGTTCATTTGACAAGTACATTCCTTAAAAAACACTACAAAGTGAAAAAAACAACTACAAAAGTCGGTGGCAAAAAACTAAAATACAGATCCAAAGACACCGATTTCCGAAATTAAAGTTTTTTGGAAGTCGGTTGTGTTTTTTGTAAATATTTTATTTTTATTTCTCCCTTTTTAGTTGTGATACCCCTCACCAATTTGTATACGTGTCACTAATTGCTATGTAAACAACAGTGACAGAAAGTATTATAACATCATCAAGATGATTAAATACGTATTATTGAAGTAAACTCAAAAACTACCAACGCAAAGTTAATACAATTTACATGGGACCACTGCGCAAGCTTCCTTTACCAAAAGAAAAAATAATTTAAAAAATCGGTTCACAATTTCATTGGAGAAAATATCGATGAATGCACATTTAAAAACAATCATACTGAAGAACATAAAACCTCCTTGCTTGAAAACGGTTAAAAAGTATGTTCCTCGTTTAAAAATCCAACACCTTTATAGATATTAGTAATATCGTAAAATAAAACCGTGTTGTAGAAAACCGTGTGCAAGATATTATTTTGACGCCGCGCCTGTCCGGTTAGAGTAGATAACAAAATTTTTAGTACAACTGCCTGCCCACATGGTAGTCAACTATAATATGATAGACCGTATATTTACATAATTTTAAAAGCTTAAAATAATATACAACGTGTAACAGAATAAACGCAAGACCTGAAAGTAGTTTGCTCAGAATCGGTTTCTGAATCGATTTCCATCATTATTTATATGTGTTAATTTTTCATGAAAAAAATCTTTTCTTTAACTGAAATTAGAACCACCGCGTCTTACCAAGGTAATAAGATATTTTATTTAAGGAAATTTAAGCCTTATCTCAAAGGAATAAAGCCTATTCAAATGCATAAACAAATTTGTAATACGCTCATAGCTATCCTATGTTTCATGTTTAGTCAGGAAGTCTATTTTGTAAAAAAAAACTAGGTGTCGTTTAATTAAATTAAATTACAGATTTTATTTTAGTCTTATAATTTAATATTCTAATTGGGGTGTATGAGCTCTTGCGTTTATTCCGTTACAGGTTGTATACAAATAAGTATAAAAATAGGCTCGAACTTAAACATAACTGGCGAAATGTGGGTACCTATACTATAGGTCCCTTTGGGGAATACAGGCGTAATGTTATGTTATGTGTAAGTATATAAAAAAGAGCGGGTATTAATCATAGTACACCAAATATTTCGTCCACATCGCTGTCAGCAGGAAAAGAGCCCAAAAGGCTGGCAGCATTGCCACGTTGTATGGCAATGCTGATTCTTTGGCCAAATAAATAGGCCAGCCTTCTGGGGGCCAAGTCTACTAATTTACAAACGTGTCAGCGGTCTCGCAATGATGAGTTTTTGACAGATTTTGTATGGCATATCTGTCAAAAACTGATCATTGTGAGACCACTGACACGTTTGTAAATCAGTAGACTTGGCCCTCTGGTCACGTGAAGAGTCGACCAACCGCTTGGTGATGTCTTGAAGACTAAGTGAGCACTCGGATCCCATGGCCCTAGTGTTTCAACACTATTAAAAATATCCTATAATAGATGTGAAAGAATTTTTCAAATCGGATCAGTTGTTTCAGCGATACAAACTCACAAACCGAAACTACTATAAGTTAAAAGAATTCTTTTAACTTTTGAAATAACATAAAGTAAGTGGGTACACAAACAAAAGATAAGATATATAAAGTTTAAATAAAAAATAAATACAGAAAAGTTTGTCTAAATCTTTCTTAAAGAAACAGCTGTTAAAAAACAAAAATTGTAAAAAAAAAACCGTTCAACAAAAAAACAACAACCGAAATAAAATAAAATAAACTACTTACTTACCAATTCAAAATCATATTCCACACACAAAAAAAAAAAACACAAAACTGAAAATAGAAACGTTTTATTTTTAACTTTGAAATAACACGAATTACTGTGGAGAGTAAATATAGCCCGGCCGCGACCGATCCGCGCTCCGGCTCAAATACATCTGAAACCACAGTCCAGAGAAACTGAAGCGAATTGGGGAAATATAAAATTACTCCCGTAGGGATGGGGTTAGAAAATATCGATAGATCAGCCGACCTCAGCCGTAGAACCGATGACCGTTGGTGTAGACATGTTCTTGACTGGAGACAACGAATCGACAGACGTAAGGTAGGACGCTCTCAGGCGGCTCTTCTCAGCAGCAGTGGACTGTACAGCAGTCTACGTCTGATGATGATGATGCTGATGTGACAGGACATGCGGGGCAAGATTGGAGGTGAGCCATTTTCTGTGGAGACGCGCCACATACTGAGCTGTCTTGTGGAGGTTGTCCTTGCTGTAGCCTTACATTCATATTTACATACAGTAATATTGCCAAATTAATCAAAACAGCGAAAAAATAAACGCTCTTAAGCAGCTCCTGCCAAAGATCACATCTTTCTGTGAAGGGGTGGCCAACGGCCAGGACACGCACAATTTTTTTTTTCTGCCTTTAGCCTCTTTGCCGCCGAGCTAAAGCTGTGCATTGGTTGGCGCGGCAGAAGACCATGAAAAAATGTGACATCGACCCCTGTAGGTATGTTAATTGCAGTAGACCATAAGTTACCCCCCAATTCCCCACTTAATTTATCGTCTCCCAAAGGTTGTCTGGCAAACACACGTTGTGCCCTGAATATTAAAGGTTTTGTAAATGAACTTTGTTAATTATGGCATGCAAAGAAATATATATATCTGAATAGATAGAACTATCGACACAAAATCTATCGACACGTCCCATCACTAAGCGCCTAGCACCTGGCATTGCCCGGCACGTTCCCAGAAGCGATTGTTTATTTTAGAAACATCATGTATATTTTGTTTTAGCAACAACATGTATACAGCATTGTTTTCTACTCTCTCTGTACGATTTTAATTGTTTTTTAAGAAGTCATGGAACGGGGTAACCTTATGATAGGAGAAACGCATTTTTTATTCTGAAAAATCTCACCATAAAAACTGAGGTGAAGTGATCTTCCTGCCAGGGTTGCGGGAAAGTCCGAAAGGGATACCGGGACCTTGGCAACATGCAACTGAAGGAACAGGGGTGGGTTTAAGTCAGTAACTGACGTCTGACACGCCCTCCCGCTCTGGGCGGAGCGAGAAGTCATTTGATGATTTCCGTTGCGAAAAGTAAAAAAAAAAAAAAATATCGTTGACAACTCCACGCTCACTTCACTTAAGTTTTAACGATGTGATGGTCACAGAATGCACTGGTAATATTAGGAATTGACACTATTTATTTATTTAATTCTTGTAGCACAGTAATGCACAAATGCGGACTTAAGGGCGCACCCAATCACAAATTGCTTAGCATGATCCTCTGTTATGCCGAAAATACTGCAGTATTAATTTTGAAATAAATATATGTTAAAGTTGAGGATTGATGCTAGGTCTTTCTTATGTGAGGCGAAAACACGATTACATAAAATTTTCTCTATAGAAAAAAAATCCAAAGTTACCTCTGCACAGAATTATAAACCGCTGGTATTCAAAAATACTTCAAATTAGATCATGAAACTTTGCATGATAACTGAACTAACTATAAAGCAGCCATTATTTTAACGTAAAAAGCAATTACCTAAACTTTTCGACGCTTTAGAGCCGCTAGCGCCCCACTCCGTCTCGTTCTCACTCAGATCGCGAGTAGTATGGTACGAGCGGGATAAAATCTGAGGTAGGGTGCGCCCTTAATGCCATAGACATTTTTTTACCACTCAACTATTTGGGTGATGCAGAGACAAACAGTGGTAGAGGCGAAAAATTCATGAATATATTTTTTTTAATCAAGAGTCACGCAAATCAGCCCAGTAATGACGGAGAAATCAAACTACATACAGACGAACATAGAACCTCTTCCTCTTTAGAAGTCGGTTAAAAATAAATAATAATAATGAAGAACAGTTCCTCACAACCGGAAAAGCATTGAAATGAGACGTCAACGGAACTGAACAACCTTCTTTAGAGTAATATACTCTATTTTTATACAAAGTTAATATATATCCGTCATCAGCTTCCAATGATAAGGAAAATTGTGGGGGAAACTCGTGTTTATAATGAAACAAGCGACGCATTCATGCAGTGTTGCCAGATCCGATTTTTAAAAGTCCGGGCGATGCTGAAATGTACTTTGAAATCCGCAGATTGCCTCTGGAAAAATCCGTAGATATCTACCATCGAGATATAAGCACTAACGTACTAGAGAAGCTACGTCAAATAACTGAATTGTCCTATTCTTCGTATTGAATCTTTAGTTCGCTGCAGCGCTAAAATAATAACAATTCGTCTAAACCGTACCTAATTTACCACAGTGCTAGATTTGCTGCGGAAGTGTATTTATTCTCGGCAAAAAGGTCTTAAGCGCCATGTAAATCACGGCACTTACGCGTTTTCTTCGACAAACTGCGGCGCGATCGCCGCAGTTGAACGAGACAAACTAGGAATTATGGTGTCTTCTCTAGTACGTTAGTACTTATATCTCGATGATATCTACGGACTTTTTTTAAAAGCTGAATGTGTGACTATTTCCTGGACGGCCTTGAAAGTTGCTTACAAGCTTAAGCATAATCAGCCTACAATATTCCCACTGCTGGGACACAGGCCTCCTCGCGGTGAGAGCGAGTAGGCCATAATCTACCACCCGGGCACATTGCGGGGTGGTAGATGTCACATGGCATCGAATTGTTAATTCTAGGACATCCCGGTTTCCTCACGATGTTTTCCTACGCCGTTTTGACAGCAGTGGTGATTAAATAATTTACACAAAGTAAAGCGCATGTAGAGATTTGAACCTACTACTCGTAAGTCGCAGCCGTTACCACTGGGCCACCACTGCTCTACTGCTAACTGTTCAGTTTTAGTGATTTGAGTGGACCTGTCCACTGTCCAGGTCCACTCAAATCTGTGTGGTTTTTTCCTCAAAAGACTATCACAGGAACAATAATTTGATATGACCACCATGATTATGTCTGACTTCAAAAAAAGACTGCGACCTCTGAGTTTGTTTCGGCCTTTCTTCTCAATAGTCAGATAGAAAACACCGTACTAATCTAGTTTTAAAATAGATATTATTGTTTTACAACCAATTTGAATCAACTCAGTCTATCGACATGGGACCAACCCGCACTGGGCCCGTGTGGTGGATCACGGCCCACTCCCTCTCACCCAAAGGAGGCCTGTGGTCCAGCAGTGGGAACATAATAAAATTATGCGTCTATAACGCAATCCACTGCTGACCTAGGCCTCTCCCAGGCTGCGCCACAACACCCCGTCCTCCGCCTTTCACATCCAGTCTGTCCCAGCCACCATTTTAAAGTCGTCGGTGCATCTAACTGGGGGGCGCCCCACATAACATTACGCGCACATTACGCACATTACGCGTGGTCTTCACTCCAGGGCTCGTCTGCTCCACCTGCCTTCGGTCCTTCAACAAACATGGCCAACCCACTGCCACTTCAGTTTGTTTACTCTACAAGCTATGTCGGTAACTGCGATCTTTTTCCGGAGAATTTCATTCCTGATTTTACTTTCAAAGAAACTCCGAGCTTAGCCCGCTCCATAGTGCGCTGAGCGATCCAGAATTTGTGGATCGGCCGGAATTTGTAGACAGTCAGTGTCAAACAATTAACAGAAATAAAAAATAAAAAGGTCTAGTGGTAACGGCCACGACTTAAAGTTAGATAGATACGAGATGTAGGTTCAAATCTGTACATGCGCTTTACTTTGTGCTCAGACCAACAAACTTTGTGTAAATTATTTAATCGCCACTGCTATCAAAACGGTGAAGGAAAACATCGTGAGGAAACCGGCATGTCCTAGAACCAAAAATTCGAAGACATGTGACATCTACCAACCCGCACTGGGCCCGCGTGGTGGATTACGGCCCGCTCCCTTTCACAGAGAGGAGGCCTGTGTCCCAGCAGTGGGAACATTATAGGCTGATTATGTAAAAAATATAATTTATATACGTATCAGAATATTCTCGAAGATACAAAATTAAAATGTCCTGATTGAAAGTCAATTGTCTCGACATCAGTATGTATGATCAATAAATATTGATTGAATCAATCAATAGCTAATGGATCGAGACTGAACATCTGTATTGATTGCTTGGGAGATTAATATGAGTTCAAAGGAATGGAGGAACTCGAAGGTCGTGAAATGGACCAAATAATTGCACACAAAAACACGCCTGTATTCCCAGAAGGGATTTAAAGGCTAGGTTTTGTTATTATTAAATAAAATTTAAAAAAACAACCGACTTGCAAAAAAAAATACGTGAAAAATAACTTTAATATCGGAAGTCGGTGTCTTTGCTTTTCAATTTTCGTTTTTTGCCACTGAATTCCGAAACTAAAGTTATTTTTCCATTTTTAGTGTTTTTTTTGCCCAGTCTTTCAGTAGTCTTACCAAGGAGTATCGTATTACCCAGTTACTGGGTTGTGGAGGTCAGATAGGCAGTCGCTCTATGTAAAATACTGGTATTCAGCTTCATCCGGTTAGACTGGAAGCCAACCCCAATATAGTTGGGAAAAGGCTAGGCAGATGATGAGTGTTTTTTTTTTAAGTCGGTTTTTTTTGTAAAATATTTTATTTTTTACTTTTTAGTTGTGTTACCTACCCCACACAAATTCGAATACCACTACCTGCTATGTAAATAACAGTGAAGGAGTAAATTAAAACATCTTCTAGATAAACTAAGTGGGAAAAATACGTAATATTGAAGCTAACTCAAAAACTACGCAAGCAAAGTTAATAACATTTATATGAGACCACCGCTGAAGCATGACCTATCAAACAAAAAAAGAATCATCAAAATCGATTAATATTTGGCGGAGAAATCACGCAACAAACACAAAAAAAACAGACGAATTGAGACTGTCCTCCTTTTAGAAGAAGTCGGTTAAAAATGGTGGTTGTGGAAACGCAAAATGGTGGTAGAGGCCAAAAACTCGCGATTTCTTGTGGGTTATCATCAGTATCACATCACTGAATAAGATTTAGGAATTTCTCAGTAGCAGCCCGGAGTCTGGATTTGTGCCCGGTTGATGGCAATAGACTCGCCCCCTATTACATGGGGCTTAAACATAACTGGACAAATGTGGGTGTACTATAGGCACACCTCTGCCTAACCCTAGACTTCGAAAGTTAAAGAAAGAAAGAAAGAAAGAATAACGTTTATTTGGACACAGTTCGTGAAACACAAAATACAAATAACAAAATATATTTTTTTTGAAAACAATAGTGTGCGCCTCACGGCTGCGCCAAAAAGGTTCATTTCAGCATTAATGCCAGACAGGTACTGTCTGACGCTGGTTTTGTAATGAACCTTTAGTGACAAGTGACGGGAAGTACAAACAGTTTCAACATACCCAATAAATATTTTAACCATTAGGTAACTATTAATAAATAAGCTAGTAAAAAAAAAATAATAATAATAATAATATAAGTAAATACAACAAGAACCGTCTCAGCAAACCCTGTTTAGCGATTAGTACAATCAATGCGTGCACGGTGCACTCACAATGCGCTACAGGCCGCCGAGCTCGGCGGACAACCCACCGACAGTTAGTCTTCATTGTTTATCAAAAGTACCAAATAAAGTTATTGAGTAGATTTTTTTCCGTACTTATGAAGCTAGCTGCGCCCCGCGGTTTCACCCGCGTAAGTCTCGGTCCCGTGGGAATATCGGGATAAAAAGTATCCTATGTCCTATTCCAGGGCATAGTCTACCCCCGTGCTAAATGTCATCCAAATCCGTTCAGCAGTTTTAGCGTGAAAGCGTAACAATAAAACTCACTTTCGCATTCTGTCTGCCTGTATGTTACCTTTTCACGCCTAAACCACTGAACGGATTTCGATAAAATTTGGCAAAGACATAGATGGTATCCCGGGGAAGGATATAGGCTACTTTTTATCGACACACCACGCGGGCGAAGCCGCGGCCGGAAGCTAGTTTATAATATTAGTTAGGATTTGTTTCTAACCGATTCCAATTCTGACCAATCGTGCATTACGCAAAAAATTGCAATTGCAGCGCAGGAATAAATGAATAACAGCTGATAAAAATCGGATAATATTTTGATAATTTTCTTTAGTGATATATAGTCATGGTGTATCACAAATAGATATCGTGAACCATACGTCATTGGCAACACGTTCACGTTATACCTGAGTTGATATGTGCGTGTCCAGTGTTGGATACGGTACGGTAATGTTAAGAGGATATAGGGTCGGTCTTTTCTCCATACAAAAAGTCAGAATTCGAGGTTCGGCTCTCGTCAATTTCCTCCTCCAATATTGGACCAATTTGAAATTGAATAAGAAGGATATTTACTGTTCCCCTATGTTTTTCTTTTTTCATTAAAAGCGTTTACCCTGATAGTGGGCAACGTAGTAAAGTAAAATATTAAAAAAATCAAGTAACAAAAACTAAAACCCAACTACGACTTAAAAGGTATAAACAAGACACCACAGACAGACAAATTAAAAATCCGGAGTCACACGTGTTAGGGCATAAATCGAACAGATTACGTGTGACTCCGGATTTTTAATTTGTCTGTCTGTGGTGTCTTGTTTATACCTTTTAAGTCGTAGTTGGGTTTTAGTTTTTGTTACTTGATTTTTTTTTAAATTCTTTTGGGGTTACTATATATATATTTTTGAAATGTGCTCATTAAGCCCTTTCATTTGATACCCAACATGGTACGATTAAACCATTTTTTTTTTAAGTTCCTCTCTTTATGTCCTCTAGAGGGCGCCATTTTTAATTTAATGTGACTTCACATAGCCTATAACCAGCGGACAATCACGACGCTTCTAACGATATCATTTGTCAAATTGTGATAAGTGGTTTGGAAGATAGGAGGGAACAGATGAACATACATACATACATACATACATACATACATACATACATACATACATACATACATACATACCGGTCAAAATCATAACCCTCCTTTTTTCTTCGCCGTAGTCGGGTAAAAAAAAAAAATTGATACGTAAAAGAAACACTCTGTACACGCTACACGCACACTTGTTACACCTTGTCTTTTTACGTTGAAATGTACAAGTGTGAGTGTACAGAGTGTTTCTTTTACGTATCAATTTAATTCACTACTTATCCATACTTAATATTATAAATTCGAAAGTAACTCTGTCTGTCTGTCAGTCTGTCTGTCTGTCTATCTGTCTGTATGTTACCTTTTTACGCCTGGCAAGGAGATAGATGGCATCCCGGGGAAGTACATAGGCTACTTTTTATCGACATACCACGCGGGCGAAGACGCTGGCGGAAACTAGTACTCTATATATGAATAGCATTTATGAATAGAGAGACGAGGAAGTACTGTCAGTCAAAAACTTTGAAATTAAGTAAATACAAAAACAACGCACACAGTTATTTCCGAGATAAGCCTTACCAAACAAACTTGTGTGATTCGCGATATTTTTTGGTATAACTTGCAATGATAAGGAAATAGATTATAAATAGATATCGGTATTACGTTGTACGTGATGGTATGGTGATGGTGTCCATTGTTGGTACGGTACGGTACCTATCTTGTTTGACGGATGACGGATGGTAATTAAATGGTGAGTAAGAGATTGCTCTTCTGTATCTCGGAAAGCAAGACAAGCAAGGAGGAGCTCGTGACTAAGTAATAACAGCCGCACGGGTAAATCCATCAGGTAAAGCTGCGCTTGCCGGGGTTGGTCCGAGGATGGCCATCGTTACATGACGAGACTCCTCTGTGTCTCGGAACGCACGTTAAGCCGTTGGCAGTCGTTACGGGTCGTCAGAAGCTCGAAAGTCTGGCAATCAGTCTTACCAAGGGGTATCGTATTACCCAGTTACTGAGTTGTGGAGGTCAGATAGGCAGACGCTCCATGTAAAATACTGGTATTCAGCTGCATCTGGTTAGACTGGAAGCCGAGCCCAATATAGTTGTGAAAAGGCAGGCAGATGATGATCTCGGAACGCAAGCTATTTGACGTGTAAAAGTGTTTGGACAAGTTTTGTCCAGGCTGTTATTCGTAGATCTTTGACAGTTACAGTTACTGGAAGTCAGAAACTCAGAAATCTGACAACTAGTCTTACCAAAGGATTCGTATTGTGTTATCCATACCCAGTAACTGGGTTATAGAGATTACGCAGTCGCCCCATGTTAATTGGGGTCTGGTATTCAGTTGTATCAGGTTAGGCTGGAAGCTGACCGCAACATAGTTGGGGAAAGGCGATGAGAGAAAGATGATAGATAATATAATATATGATGATAGACAACGTGAAATTATATGGTGAGTGTGGCAATACTATTGCTAACAAAATCATGAGATTTTTAACGCAACGTAAAATTGTTTTCCTACGTTTGTGGTGAAGAAAAGTAACTTGATTTTCATGTTTCAGTTTGGAAAACATGAATCTATAATTATGCAGAATGCAGAAAACCTGTAATGTCACAGTTAGGTGGAAATCAAAAACAAAATGACATCGCCACCAGGCCCATGAGGTAAGTGACAGTTGACTGGATAGCAAAATGATCAAGCAGTACTTAATTGAAAGAAAAAAAGAGAAATAAAATACATTTATTTATCACATAAGTAGAATGATCGTTCACATTGTCGAAAAATTAAATTACATACAAAGCATTCTTACTGACTGTACCTTTTATCTTCGAACTTGTTTTGGTATTAGTTTAAACAATGGTATCCGTTCGGAATAGAAAACAAATATGAATTGAAACAAATACCAGTGGTATTCGTTTTTGGTATTAGAACGGAATGACTCAGACAGAGCAAACAACACAACGTAACTACAAGTAAAAAAAGAAACAATTAATAAAGATACAAATAAAAAGTGTAATAGTGTAGTGTCTATGTAAAATACTGGTATTCAGCTGCATCCGGTTAGACTGGAAGCCGACCCCAACATAGTTGGGAAAAGGCTAGGCAGATGATGACAAATAAAAAGTGTAGATACTTCAGCTAAGAAATTAAGAGGGATAAGTGAGTAAATTGATAATGAACTTAATCACAACTCAACTTGAGTTTATAATAGCATGCAAGAGATGATTCACTGTGGTGACCATATGTGTTTGTAAATGCTAGTGCACATTTTCACTCAGCATTTTGATACCCTTTCTGTGCTGATCTCATACCACGAAATCGACTCACCCGCAGAGTCTATAGACGGCAGTACTATTAAAATACGTGGCGCTGGCGCAGCAAATTTTGGGGTATTTTATTGTAAAAAGAAATCCTAGGGCGTCTGGGGAAGTATCTTCACTTCACCCAAATGTCCGGGTGTTGCCCGTGCATTGAGAATCCAGCAGAGAGTTTCTCATTTCCAGCGCGTCTAAAAAATACAGTGTTTGATTTTCAACTTTCGAAAAAAATCCTCTTTAGTTCAACTGTTATTAACGAGACACAATAGAATTTTAATTGTTATATATAATAATATAAACTTTATTTCGGGTGGCATAGACCCATAGAAAACTTAACCTAATAACATATTTATTTACATTTTACTTGCTATGACTCGCCACACCTACACAAGACATGACCCACATATTCTGAAAGGGACAGTCAAAACGCACAGATATTGCGTTCAGAATGCCGTTGTTGCTACCCCGTATACGGGCCAGCAGGGAAGCTGCTTTTTTGCGCATGATGGCCTGGAAACCATCAGTGCGAGCTTCAGCAAACATCCCAGACGCGCTACACCGCCACGGCAGACCCAACAACATCCTGAACGCATTATTGTACTGAGTGCGCAGGGCTCTATAGGCTCGCTGCGTATATCGCACCCACAGGCCACTCGAGTAGAAGGACTGGCAATAAGCTTTGAATAGCGTAATCTTCACTTCTCTCGTGCATCGCGCGAACCTGCGTGTGAGCATATTAGCCCTCACCGACAGAGCCCTGCGCTCCCGCTCAACATCCTCATCGTCCCTGAGGTCAGCCGTCACAATGTGACCCAGATATTTATACGATTGAACCTGCTTTAGAGCTATTCCATTGAGAAATACAGGAGGCACATGGGTAGGCTGTTGTTTGCCTGATTTAAATACTAAGATTTCACTCTTTTTAGAGTTATATTGTAACCCATGCGCCTCCGCATACTTCTCACAAATGGACAAAAGTTTCCTTAGCCCGCCTATGGAGGGGCTCAGCAGCACCATATCGTCTGCATAGCTAATATTGTTAAAACTAGTGTCATCAATGTAGCAGCCGACATGTGTGCTACTAAGCCGCTCGACAAGCTGGTCAACATAAATGTTAAACAATAGGGGTGAGCTTAAACCACCCTGCCTAACGCCACATTCCAATGTGTACTCATCCGACAGCGCCCCTGCCCACTTCACATGGTTTTTCTGGTTTGCATACCAATATCTCAGGAGTGAGATGCATTCCTCCGGCACACCCGCGCTGCCCAACTTGTCCCACAGAAGGTCGTATGCGACACGATCGAACGCCTTTGACAAGTCTAGGAAGCACGCGTATACCGGCGTCCTTCTAGCTGTGTAGTACCCAACAGCATGCTTTAGACTTAAGATGGCATTCTCCGTCGACAACCCTGCTCTAAACCCAAACTGGGCATCCTGCAGGTTGACTATTTTCGCGAGGTTCGCATTAAGGATGCTGTCAAGTACCTTGGCCGCAGTGGTGGCCAGTGAAATGGGCCGGTAGTTAGCCCTGTCAGACGAGTCCCCCGTCCTATTTTTTAAAATAGGTACCACAATAGTACGCGTTAGCGGCTCCGGTAGGTATGAATGGGACATACAAAAATTAAAAAACATTGACAACACACGCGGCAAATGAACACCAGCATATTTAAAATGTTCTATGCTGATGCCGTCATGACCGGGCGACTTTCCACGTTGCATATGGTTTATTATGTTTCTAATACCCTTAGCAGAAAAGAACGTCTATATATTATCTTATAAGACTTTTCGACAGTCGGAAGGATTCCATTTGAAATAAGAATAGACATTTAAACAAACCTTTTTACAGTCCGCTCAACCGATTTTGACTTCTACACCGTAGGTATAAGGCTGGCATTAAAAGCAAAAAAGGTTACACAAGACCAACTGTCTTTTGCAGCTGCCATTTGTCATGCCATCAACGCAATAGAAGTCAAAATCGGTTGAAAGGACTGTAAAAAAAGTTTATTTAAATGTCTAATCTTATTGGAGGAGTATAGGTACGAGGACTACGAGGGCTAAGTACTTAGTAGACGACCATTTTGAAAACCAATTTTTTTTTTATCGTCACAGTTATATTTTGGGACTACCCGACTAGTGTCGGATTCAAATGGAGATCTTTTATCCCCGCAAGATCACAATAAAAAAACAAAGTTATGCTGCCATAATATAAGCATGTAAATGTATGTCAAATCAATTAACATAAATTATGAATCATCTGTTATCAATGGAAACGAACTCACACACACATACATCTCACTGATATATTTACATCAAAATTTACCTCCTAACATCTGCTATCATTGTCATCGTTATCTCTACTCTATAAGGTTGATTTTCGATTATTTTTGTGTATTTATAAGTTGGCAATAGAAGTACTCTTGGGTTTGACGTTCAAATACTAACAGTCACGTGGGAAACTTGTTCTAGTGAACACATTACTCGTTTTAATAATGTAAGTAAATATAATAATACGCTAATAAATATAATAGGATTGATAATACGCGGGGTTTTCATTGTTCAAATTATTTGTGTGTAATTAAGTCAAATTATTAGTTTTCTATTGAATCAAGAAGTTCTAAATATTTATTTAAAAGGTGCGAAATCTGTTTTTTTTATTATAATTGACCAAAGATTATTTTGGCACGCTGTACGTTGAGACACCCCACCACATAGTGCTTTAGCTGGGAAGAAGAAGTGGCGCAACAAACTGTCCAGTAGCACAGCTGTCTGTTCAGTTAGAAAAAAATTGATTCTATACAAAAGTATGCAAAGAATATCGTGTTCGCCCGATTAGCTGGGAATCGAACCTGACGCTCAGCAATTAAATAAACAAAATATTGTTCAGCAGTCGCGCTATTACTCGTCGAGTCGTTGAGCTCCTTAAGTTCTGAGTTAAACTCCACTATTACTGACAAATGCTTGCACTGACTGGACTGGTCCACTCAAATCGTTGTGGTTCTTTCCCCAAAAGACCATTTCAGACGCTAATCTACATGGTCCTCATATGGCCTGACCAAGATTATGTCTGGACTTTAAAAGAGACTGTGACCTCTGAGTTTTCTCAGAGTAGTCAGATAGGAAACGCCGACCTCATCTAGCTTATGTTTAATATGACGTGTCAAAAGTTATTCCAATGTCCTATTAATAGAATAAACAATTTCATTTCACTAACACCAATAAATCAACGAGGTAGTAGAGTCGAGGTCAGTCATCAGATTTTCATTTTCAGATGCCGTGGAAAAGATCGGCAAGTGTGCCGATTGGCCAAGTGTGGAGCCGGTTCGAAGGCAGAGAGAGAAATGGGAAGCCAGCATTAATGTAAGGTCCTTATCTTTTCCTGGGAAAGACATAGGCAACTTATCTTCGGTTTCAGAAAGCCTAGATGTAATCAATCTGCCTGCCTTTCTCAACTATGTTGGTGTCGGCTTCCAGTCTAACCGGATGCAGCTGAATACCAGTATTTTACATGGAGCGACTGCCTATCTGACCTCCACAACCCAGTAACTGGGCAATACGATACCTCTTGGTAAGACTGGTTCTCGGACTTTCGGGCTTCTGACGTTAACAACTGTCAAAGATCCACGAATGACAGCCGGGACCAGCGGCGTATCGTGCTTTCCGAGGCACTGAAGAGTCTCGGTATGTAAAGATGGTCATCCATCCACAGACCAACCCTGGCAAGCGTAGCTTAACCTGATGGATCGACCCGCGTGGCTGTTAAGTAATAACAGCCACGCGGGTCGATCCATCAGGTCAGCAGTACGACAAAAATGATGGCTTTGAATGGCAGTCCATGACAGAAGTTGTACGCTCAACACACTTTCATTCAGCGCCACGAACTTTATTAGTACCTATTTACCGCCGTCTCTGGACGCTACCGATTCCTTGCTCGATTGGTGGTCCAAACACAAGAAGGAACCATCGAAATTGGCCAGAAAACATTTGAAGAACAGTATTCTTTTGTTTTTCAGGTACCAAATTAGAGACATGGATGAAAGCACTAGAAAAATATGCTTAGATATGATGGAGGAAACGTTTTTAAGAGACGAACCGCTGTGTGATATTTTAGGTATGTACGAATAAAAGATTATGTAGGTTCCTTGGCCCAGTGTGGGGCATAGCTATCGCTGTATCAGGCGTATAAAAGTATCAATGATACGGGCCCCCACGCTACAGGGGCCCGAATCTTTTTCCCAACCTCTAATTTTTATTGAAAAGAGTAATTAATGATTGATTACCTAGCAAAAATATGTTAATGAACGTAATTTGTTTAAGGCTTTAAACTACAGGCGTGGGCCATTTCTCAAGCTCTTGCATTATTATAGTAAAATTACACAGAAAATCTAACCTATCCGAGTCAGTATGCAATGCTGTTTTCAAGCTCGCTTCGCTCGCTCTTGCGTTCTCTTAGTAAAATCACAATGAAAACTTAACCTATCCGTGGTCAGAACGTCGCTCTTGAATGAAAATTTAACGTAGCCGAGTGAGGCTCAGGGTTTCATAATCTCGTCCAATAAGGACCAGGCCCGGGTCGATGGCGCGTTGTGTTCCACGTGCGCCTCAAAAAGATGTCAGCACGATTGGCGGGGTCCGCTAGGACCGATGCCTGCCAGGGTTGCGGGAAAGTCCGAAAGGGATACCGGGACCTTGGCAACAGGCAACTGAAGGAACACGGGTGGGTTTTAGTTAGTAAAAGTCTGACACGCCCGCGCTCTTCCGCTACGCACAGAGCGGGAGAAGTCATTTGATGAGTTCCCATCCTTCTTCTCCACACATCTGCCTAGCCTTTTCCCAACTATTTTGGGGTCGGCTTCCAGTCTAACCGGATGCAGCTGAATACCAGTATTTTACATGGAGCGACTGACTACCTGACATCCACAACCCAGTTACTGGGTAACACGATACCCCTTTGGTAAGACTGGTTGTTAGACTTTAGGGCTTCTGACAACCCGTAACAACTGTGTCTCGGTACGTAAAGATGGTCACCCATCCACGGACCAACCGCGGCAAGCGTAGCTTAACCTGATCGATCGACCCGTGCGGCTGTTATTACTTAGCCACAAGCTCCTCATAATCTTCTTCTCCCATTCCAGGAATAAACGAAGACCCAGTATCCATAAAAACGATCAGATCGAACTGGGAAGAATATGTTTCGTTGAACACAAGTCTAGCCTGCTTCACGGAGGTGGATGGACAGCCCAAAGACCTGGTTGGGTTCAACATAGTTTTCGTTAAAAGCAAGGACGATGAGGAAGAGGATTTTGAGAAGGTGGGTCTAGATTAGGAGCTTCAGCTAGATCAAAGTCAAAACATTTACTTATTACAAGTAAGCCAAGCTTTTATTTAGCTTTTATTAATTATATTTTATGGCTTTTATTAATTATATTTTATGTTTTTTATGATTCCACCATAATTCAAATTTAAATTCGAATTCAAATTCAAAAATCATTTATTTCAATCCATATAAGATTATAAAAATTACAATTTCAATCATAGGCAATATTTAAAGTTTTAAACATAGTTAATTAAATACTTTACGGGTCCTACATATAAAATTAAAATCATTAAATTAAATTAAAATGACTAATAAATAATACACCTGCGCTATAATGATTAACTAAATCACATGCTAGCGTAATTTTATTTATAGCTAAGTATTTATTATCAGTATCATCGAGATATCATTTTTGATCATCTGCACTTGTTATATTATCATATATCAGTTTGTATAACTTATCTATAAGTAATATTTACAAGGCCAGGTAGGTACTTATTAGATAAGATTTTTAAATACGTCTGAGATAGAAACACCAGCAATGATTTCTCCCAAATCCCTGCAGAAATCCATTGCTGGCATTTTTAAATGCCTATGTACTAGAAAATCAAATGTCATTTATTCAAACTAGGCTCAGAATCAGCACTTTTCGAACGTAAAAATTACATAAGACAGTCCCCCAAAACGCCCACCCTTCACCACTTCCTAGTGCTTTAGTTGGGGAGAAGAAGTGGCGCAACGGCCGTGGTGTTATGTGTAAAATTGAACAGTCTGTAGGTAACTGAAAGGCAAAGTCCTTCCTATATAGAGATGGAACGAGCATTGATTGATTTCAAGTGAATAAATGGTTATTGGTTTACATACCAAGCCATCTTACCATCTTTACATACCGAGACTCCTCCGTGCCTCGGGAAGCACGTCGGAAAGCAAGATCCAGAAATGACAGCCGGGACCAACAGCTTAACGTGCTTTCCGAGGCACGGAGGAGTCTCGATATGTAAAGATGGTCACCCATCCACGGACCAACCCCGGCAAGCGTAGCTTAACCTGATGGATTGACCCGTGCGGCTGGTATTACTTAGCCACGAGCTCCTCCTATTGGTAAAAATAACTAAAATCTTGAATTGTACATTTTATTTACAACTAGCTGATCGAGAACCACTCTATCCATTGGTGAAAACAGCATGAAAATCGGTGCAGTAGTTTTTGAGTTTATCGCGAACAGACAGACAGACGCGGCGGAGGACATTGTTTTATAATACCTATGTGTGGTTGTGTGATTCAAGATTTTTGTTATTTTTCGTGTTCAGGCAAAGATATCCGATATGGGCAATGATAGCAGGTTTGAGAGTACGTAGATACTCGTAATTATGTGTAGTGGTAGTGTTATTATTATTAGATATTGTAAAACAATTTATTTTTAACAAATATTGGTGCCGATTCTCTTGTCACAAATTCTCTAAACTAAACTAAAAATCACTAAAATTTAGTTTATTCCTGTCAAACGACGATTTCCTATTCTGAAAATAGACTAAAGTGACACAACTTAACTATAATTTAGTTTGACAGCACTAAGATGGCACTGAGTTTTAATTTAGTGAAAATGCTATTCTGAATTTGACGTTTTAACCAAAATTTTTGTTCTATATCTAAAATCTTCTAACTAACTCTGACTATTTTTAATCACGATTAAAAATGTGTAGAATAAAATTAGATGTCATGAACTAAAATTCAAACCAACATCTCGAATTCAGTTGCAAAACGGTACTGTATCTTTTTTTTATTTTCTTTTGCTTATATCTCGAAAACGGTGTGTCCTATCGCAAAAATAATGAAAATTTTGACCCCCTTTGCAACCCGCAAACCCGTAATACTTAACATGTTGGTAATTTAATTTTTTTGTTTTCTTCCAAAAAACGAAAAATTCCATATAAAAATACGTCGAGACGGCCACATTGCGCGCCTCTCCGGCTCAAAAAAATCACGTGGTAGGCAAACAAGTAGGTACCAAGAGGAGTCGCGATTGTCAAATTCGATTTTAGTTCTGTCAAAATAATTTTTAAATTTAGAGATTTTTGTTGGCAGAATAGCTCTTGGATTCTCATAGTAAAAAGTAAGGATTTTTAGTGATAGTTTAGTTAGTTTAGTTCGGTGTACAAGAGAATCGGCACCATTTTCAATCTTTCTCCATTCTCCTTTCAGGTGCAAGGAGATTCTTGGAAGAAACTCCTGCGCACCCTGATCACTGCTGAAGAGATGGTCGACGTCTTCAAACATTACAACGTCGACAGATACATCACATCAAGCGGACTGACAGTCTTGCCTGAATATAGAGGGCAGAATATTGGGGCTAAGCTGTTTGAAGCAAGGTAATGTACTTCCGAGATGTCTCAGAAAAGGAATGCGCTTCGGGAAACCTCGTCTGTCGTCGGAAATATAAACGCGGGATGAAGAGATCTAATGTAGAGCTGTTAAAACCATGGATGATGGAAGTGCTTGCCTATTTTGTATTAAAATGCAAAAGACGTAATACACTTTTAAATAATTTAGAAACAATAATAAATTACTTTTTCAGTATCTATAGTTAATTTAATCAGGCGTGACTTTGCGGAAATCTATTATTTAATACAATAGACGTAGATATATTTAGTAACCTATTCCGCTTGACTATTCCTCAAGAGTCATAAAAAACCCTGTAAGAAATCAACACGTGTTTCACCTCTCAACGAGGCATCCTCGGGTTGACGATTGACCAGTCGCGAACCTGAACACGGAGTGTTGCCACGACGAGCGCTGGACGCAGACAGTCTGCGTCCAGCGCTCGTCGTGGCAACTTGAGGAATAGGGATATACAGGGTGTTAGGGTAAACACCGTTATCCTTGAAACCAGTGGTTTGGTTTCATTTATAGAACGTAAAATCAATGGAAAATTACAACTTTTTTTTTCTTTTTTTTAAATCAACATTTTACCACAAGAGACGCAAGTTCGTTGCCCTATGCGCTAGGGCAATGAACTTGCGTCTCAACACGGCCGGGGGGTGCGGGATGTGACCTGACCGGCCGCGAGCGCGACCCCTCCCTCAGTCAGTCAGCTGTTTCGCTAGAGAGCACGGTGTTGGATAGAAACTTTTAAAAATCTTTTAATGAAAATGACGTTTTTTTTTTGTTGTGTTCGGTCATTTATTTTTATATTTAGGTCAACTACCCATGGTTTGAATGACAAGAGTGTTTACCCTTACAGCCTGTATAGATAGAACTAGTTGATATTTTTTCACTGTACAAAATCATTGGTCTAAGGTCATAAACCAGAGAAAAAAAATAGGCGAGAGCGTTTGGAGTGGAGACCGAACCTATTTCCTGTTAACATTAGCATGTCGGTGACGCGAACCCATAAGATTTTTGCCTACCAAATATCACTAAACGCACTTAAAGAAGTTTTCACTTCAAAAAACCTAACATATCAACATTTTTCCCAGAGTGCCGCTCGCCAAAGCCTTCGGTGTTGAAGCGTCAGCCACAGTCTTCACAGCAACAGCCTCCCAGGTCCTAGCAGCTAAATGTGGCTACGAAGTACTAGCAGAATTGGACTACTCCGACATGAAGAAGCAGGGCATCGACCTGACTGGGTGCCCCACGCCGTCTGCCAAACTAATGGGAATTAAGTTTAAATAGAACTGTTTTTTTGTATGTGGGTAGTTTTATTTTACGGCACCTTGCCTTTATTCCTATGGTGTGACACTTCAGCGGGTCTAAGGGCCGGCGCAGACCTGGTAAGGCGCAGCGCGGCGCGGTTATCACTGTTAAACAAATATCAACGTTGCGCGCCTAAAAATAAAGTTGAGAATAGATAACCTGAGACGCGCGCCTCTTTCCGCTTACGGCGCGCTCTCGAGCTGATGGAATTTTATTTATTATCAACTTTATTTCAAGTGATACAAGGTAGATATTTGTTTGGCAGTGACGAATGCGCTGCGCTGCGCCTTGCCAAATGTGCGCCGGCCCTTAAACGACCACTTTGGCAGAATCTTAATAGGAAAATATTATGAATCATCGTAGAATGTCACAAAGATCTGCGTCCTGATTCATAATGCAAATAAAATATGAATAAAAGCAAATAAAATATGAACATGAATATGAATAACACGCAATAATTCATCTGTTTGACAGTTTTATATGGAGATTCATAAAATGGTCCACACATTATGAATTGCTTTTGTGTCATATTAGAGGAATTGATAATGACAGGACAGCTGAAAATTCAGGAAATGAATTGCTTTTAGAGGAATTGCTAATGTGACCATTTTAGGTCCCCTGTTAGGCTCTCTCGTATTTTTTTTAAATTTTCGAATTAAAAACAGTAAAAAAACATTTTCATATGAATAATAATAATTTATTACTTAATTGTCTTTTATACAAACGTTACAAAATAATATAAATGCCTTTTAAATCACTGTATGACTACTATGTACGATTTATTACAATTTACTTATCATTTTTGTGTGGCGAACTAAAAAACCAAGACGAGAGCGCTGCGAACAATACAGTGAAGCATGCCAAAACTACACCTCCGCTCTGTGCATACACACATTTACAATCAAATTTTTTGGGTCAGCTCAGACCGCAACGTTAAGCGACGCAACGCTGCGCGCACTTTTTAACAATTATCGAACTTATTTTCTTCACGAAATGGTATAATTTCAGTGCTAGGGTTGACACGTGTGCTGATATGCGCGGTGCTGCGCAGCGGGTGGACCTTATTGTGTAGATAGTTAATTGATTCAGGCGTGAATCTATTATAAAATACTATTGTATTTTATAATAGATTCACGCCTGAATCTATTGACGCAGATATATTTAGTAACCTATTCCGCTTGACTATTCTTCAAGAGTCATAAAAACCCTGTAAGAAATCGACACGTGTTTCACCTCTCAACGAGGCATCTTCAGGATGACGATTGACCAATTACAAACCAGAACGCGACGTGTTACCACACTGAGCGCTGGACGGTGAGACGTACTCTGCGTCCAGCGCTCTTGTATCTTATTGTGTAGTACATAAATTCGACATTGTATTGGATCATAAAAGAGTACGCGTCGCTTCGCGTCTCGGTGTCTCACGTCACTATTGACAGCGCTCTGTCTTGGTTTTTTATTTGGTCTGAACTGGCGAAATGGTAGACCCATGTTATTATCGGAGCGAGAAAATATTAGCATTGAAGAAATTACACTTTATTTGCTTATTTATTTTATAGAAAAATCTAACCCTTGATAAAAATACATATGGAGGGCGTTTTGTGCGCATTAACTCTCCGTAAAACACAATACGACCTACTCAAGGGTATGTTTTAACCAGGGATGTTGCAGACATCCGCGACCGCGGAGCTTCCGCATCGATTTGGACATCTGCATCCGCAATCATTAATGCGGATGTTTATGCAGATGCGGATGTAGCACACGTCGCGACAAGATAATGGGCGGGGCGGGGCGCGTGCCGTATGCGAACAAAATCTTCGCTCCTATTGGTCAATGAGCACTTCTCATTGACCAATAGCACGCAGATTTTTATCGACACTTCCAGCAAGTGTTCCTAGCGAACAATTGTTCAGTAGCGCGGGTTTAATATATGAACCTCTGCGTAACAGACTTGACCCCAAAAAGGCAGCAATATTAAGTACTTTTTTATTAAATATAATGCTACAATTTTAACTTTACTTACTAAATATGTAATACAAATATTAAAAAAATACTGTCTTTTATTATATATCTCCATCCAAACAAAAAAAAAACTAAACATCCGCATCCGCATGTGAGCCTTCAAATATCCGCGTGCGCGGATGTGAAAAAATCTGCATCCGTAACATCACTGGTTTTAACCCCGCGTCCTATTTAAAAACGATCTTTTCATATATGTCACTTCGTGTTCGGTCTAAAAAAATCGCACGAACTCGCGATGGTAGCGTTATCTCGTGTCTTATGTATGCGATCGGTCGGATTAATATGAATACGAATTGTTCGGAAAACCGAAAGGCGCGCTGCTGGACAGTTTGTTGCGCCACTTCTTCTCCCCAGCTAATGCACTAAGAAGTGGTGAAGGGCGGGCGTTTTGGGGGACTGTCTTATGTAATTTTAATGTTCGAAAAGTGCAAATTCTCAGCCTAGTTTGAATTCATGACTTTTGATTTTGCGCCTTCTGTGGCGCGACACAACAAAATGAACTCGACATACGCGTGTTCTGACGATGATCGCTTTGGTTAGGACGCCGCCTTACACTTAGTACTTCCATTTTCTAATAGTTCTATTCTACGCTATAGTGTCGCCATCTACAAGTTTATTTCTAAACACACATCATAAACAATTGTAATAATTTATTATAGAAATAATTATTTTAAAAAGCTTTGGTTCAGTGTACGCTACATGTTACAATACATAGTATATTTTTAATCAAATATAATTAATTTTATTTACGGAAGGCTCGAGAGAAGATTGAATTAAAAGTTTGTTTTTTCAATTTTTTTCATCGCAACAAAAGCGTCCTATTTAAAAGCGATCCTCGCGCGAATGAACGATCGTTCGAACTTTTTGTTCAGTGAACGTGAGCGCGTGTTCGCGCCAACAGAGGGCGCTTTTCGGTATTCCGAACAAAAAGTGACATAATATGACCGCGACGACCGCGTAATCACGCGACAATCGCTTTTAAATTGGACTTTTAAGTAGGCATGGGTTCGATATATCAAAATGTAACTTATATCGGATATGTGTTTATTATCATACCATATCGATATCTAAATATACATAACCGTTTTCACAAAAACTTCATCAAGCTATGGCTTATCCAAAGCGCAACAACGAGAACGAACTACGAATAATGTCGAATAAGTAATAACGAACAAAACGCAAACTTCACATCACGAGCGATATGACATCGACGGTTTTTATTCGCTTTGTCTCTGTCTTACCATTCAATGTTTTACTGGCGTAAAAGTGATGAAGCGAATATTACGTAACTTCGGCTAGTGATTGGTTATTTGGTTAATAATAGTGCGTGCGTAATATCTATATCCTAACGCGCTAGCAATAAAGTCTAGTTTCTATTTATTTAGTTACAACAAATATTCCATAAGTTAGCAACTTTCCGGCGGCTACTCGATATCAGGGAGCAAATCGTACTACTGATATCGATATCTGAAAACGGTTTTCGATATCGATATGAAAACTGAATATCGGTTACATATCCGTTAGCAACTAAATACGAAAACGCCCATGTCTACTTTAAGACCTGAACTCCTCTTACGCTGATGTCTGTCGGGTACGCGTAGCAATGTAGTACGCGCCGCGGACGTCAGGGTCGCAGTATGATGCTATATACATTGTCGACGTACGCGACCGACATCAGCATAAGAGGAATACAGGCTTTTAAGGAATCGAATGAAAAATAATAAAAGCGAGCCTTTCGAAAAAAAGGTTTAAGTAGTTACTATAAAAAACGATTATTATGACAAAAGCACACCCTGTGTAGTAATAATAAATGTATTATTATATGGAATTATATTATATTATGGCAAGATAGTCTTGTCATGCATTTAAATATAACTTCTTAATGTATGTAGTTATCATGTCTTTTAAGATTAAAACGTTCCCACTGCTGGGGCATCCACCACGCGGGCCTAGTGCGGGTTGATAGATGTCATAAATGTATTTGAATTATTGGTTCTATAGTTTGATCAAAATCGCTGTACCGCGCCTTAGATAGATGCGAGATGGGGGGGGCATTGTACACCGCTCATTCGTCAACGCTCACGGCACGGCGTCCCACTGCTCATTGGTCAACGCTCATGGGGGTGGCGGCCCGCCCCTCATTCGTCAACGCTGCCCCCGCCTCACATGAGATATTCTCATATAGTTTGCTCCGGTGCGAAAGAAGTCGATAGTCTTACCAAAGGGTATCGTGTTACCCAGTAATTGGGTTATGGAGGTCTGATAGGCAGTTGTTCCTATAGAGGTATGAGGAACAGGGTGTATAGTTCAGTCATCCACTATAGAAAAGAGAGAATCCTCCGACCAGACGGGTGTTGTGTCTGGCGGGCAACTACCCGATGGGATAGTAGTAGTATATAAGCTAATCGCGCAGTAAACTCTACTTGCGTGATGCAGAATTTTGCGTGACGTCAGAGTGATGCGTAGTTCACATATGGCGATGTAGATGCCGCCACATCACTACGCTGAACTAGCATGTAAAACACTACTTTAAGTGCCCATGTAGGTTTATGTGAAATAAAATATTTTGATTTTGATTTTTTGACTTGTATTCAGTTGCATCCGGTTAGACTGGAAGCCAACCGTGGGCTTTATAAAACAAAAGAGTGATAAAAACATACATTAAAATTGCTAATAACTTAAATAATTTAAGGAATAAATTACAGACAAATTGGAATACATCTTGGAATAAATATGCATCAAGAAAACACATCATTTTTATACTCATTAACGAAACTATTCGTCATTTCTAATACGATGAGAAAACTGCAAATATGATATGACTGAGCACACTAATTGCGTAACACAGGATCAATCACAATCTGAATCATTTTGAAGGATATTGTTAATCAATAGTTGTCTGCTCAAAAACGTAAATAACGCAATGAATTTTGTTGAACTGTCAAAATGAAATAGACCGCATTATTGTTCGTGTGTTACGCGTCTAAATAGGCTACTTTTGGTGTTACATTAACTATTTTTGATGTCAAAATAGCCTATTTAAACGCCTATTATTGGCCCAATATAATAACCCTTGAGCCCTTTGTACACACACGTTTTACTTGCCGTGAAAAACTACGGTTTACTCGCCATGTGTAGACACGGTCATCAGTATTGTATGGATCAATATGGAATCTTGTTGACAGAAATTTATCTACGGCGCGGTTTATACGCCGCACCGTAAATAAACCGTGCCGTATACAAAGGGCGTCATGGTTCATTTCGAGACGACGAGGGTTCTATATGTTAACTTATAAAAAATCTTAAATGGCAATAAAATACAGTTCTCTTGAAATAGGGAGAAATCCGAAATATAAGCGAGATTAATCAATAATACTTCAAACAAGTTTTAAGATATTTTTGTTTTATACTGAAAGTCTATTTAATTTAATGTTTTCGCTGATGACGCCGACTCTGGATAATGGCGAAATTTCATTGGTCGTTAACTCGTTCGGTATACAGCATACGGGTACTCCCCGCAGGCGAGATAACAACCAATGAAATATAACAAGTCGATACGTGTTCGTCAACGTCTGCAGGGATTCCCTGCTTGCTTTATACCGATCGTGATATCGACCAATGAAATTCATCGGTCGATATACAGCTTGCGGGTCGTGAGTCAAATACTTTTTCGGTTCCCCGAATGCGGGCCCTGTGGCACGCGTTCCAGAAATCTCTCGCACCTGGCATGCGGGCCCTATCGACTAATGAAAACGGTTCGCTGAATGCGGGCCCTGTGGCACGCGTTCCAGAAATCTCTCGCACCCGGCATGCGGGCCCTATCGACTAACGAAATTGCGCCATTAAGGCTGGTGTGACGTCACATTAAATTGCATATGGCGCCCTCTAGGGGAGAACAACAAAAAAAAAAACATAATGCGGAGTCACACGTCATGTTTGATTTATAACACGTGTGACTCCGGATTTTGAATTTGTCTGTCCTTGAGGTCTTGTTGTATTTTTATTTGACTTTTGGTCGTATTTGGATTTCATTTTTATGACTTTTATTTTTTAATTGATCATTTTGCTAAGTCGAAAGCGATTTGAACCGTCAGAACAGACTTTCAAATTAAAAGTATATTTTGTTGAACAACAAGAGTTGCTCAAAAACTTGTTAATTTCGAGCATTACATACAATGGCAGTATTTAAACAATACTCATGGCCTGTTTCATTACCTCCGGATAAGTTTTGGTTATCGCATCTGGAAGATAATTACATTATTATTTTTATAATAATTAAGCCAATAGTCACGGAGCACGGAGTCGCTAGTGCTAATAAAATTCGTAGTCTGGTGGGCTACTGGCCGACGATTGATGTCGGGACGTTGTATATACAGGATGTTAGGGCCAGCCCTCCGCAGACTGATGGGATGAATTCAGCATATCATACAAAGACGATCGGTACATGAAATTATTTCAGGAACGATATGGGAATCCAATAAACCTGATTTGTATTACTATCTCACGCGCAATGTATCGTTACCGTGGCAAAACCCGCGTAGCCGCACTCCCCGTGTCGAGGGAACCGCGATCGAGTATTTTAGCATCCATTGCTGGTTTTTTTATTTTAGCTGTTTTATTAACATAAATGGAGTGCTGCGTAAAGAGAATGTAATTTTACATTCAAATAAACGAATAGTAACTGAAAAAAAAACTATTAAAAAAATTTAAACTTTCCTGAGAACATTTACTGTGGAATATGATTCAAAATAAGAAGCTGAATGCCCTCTGTTAATTTGCGGAGGCCTGTCCCTAACACTCTGTATACTAGTTGCGTGGTAAACACTGCTTGCGCGATGCAGGATTTCGCGTGACGTCAGTGTGATATTTAGTTCGCATGCGGCGATGTAGATGCCGCCACAGTGCTTACGTAGTAAAACAGACCCTAAATATAATTTGACAGATATTTTTATACAAACTTCTCTTTTTTTTTTGTAAGATTCGTGGAGGCAAGTTTAATCAGTCTACTTCTTCAGTTTCTCTTTCAGCCAATCACCTGTTAGCTCGTCAATTTCTCTCACTTCAAGTAAACGAGGGGCGCCTACAGTCGCTGCTAATGCCCTTTGGGTGCCAGCGTACATAACCTGAAAATTTGAATAATAAAACAACCATGGGGTCCCAACTCGAACAAATTATAATTAGTCTTGAAAAAAAATCATAGATGGCAGCATAATGTAACAATTATGAAATTAACAATTACTAAAAAGCGTTATACGGCAAATTTTGGCTATAGTAATATTAGTAAAAATCAAAACATCTTTGTTTGCTGATTTATGTATTTACACTCATAAATCTCGTATTTTCAACAAAAAACTTAAATTAAGCCTTTTACTTCAATTCGAATCCTTAGAATGATAAAGTAGCTATCTGTTAATCATTTGGTTGAGAGCTCTTTGCAATAGATGGCGTTTTACTCAAGTGATGACAGGGTCACTTTAAACTTGAAACGTTTAGTCGTTTCATTAAGGAAAATCAAACAACATTTTTTTTTAATCTAGTACTTTACGTAGAAATATAAGAATTGAACACCTAGGAAGAAAAAAACGTAAAAAAAGGAACAAAAAATCTAGGAGTCTTGCCTTGTACCTAGGCAAGACTCCTAGATGGCGTTTTAAAACTACAGTCTCTGGCAATTAGTGAGTCGATGATGCTACCATCTGTTAAAAAAATGGGGAAGAAAAATAGCCAGCTCAATAGACAGACTTAGGGTGGTGTCATTTCTTTGTATGGGATTGGGTATCTGTACGTAGTATTATAATATCTGTGACATAACTAAATAGTTATGCCAAAACCCACAATCCATACTGATATTATAAACTAGCTTCCGTCCGCGGCTTCTCCCGCGTGGTATGTCGATAAAAAGTAGCCTATGTCCTTCCCCGAGATGCCATCTAACTCCTTGCGAAATTTTATCGAAATCCGTTCAGTGGTTTAGGCGTGAAAATGTAACATACAGAGAGACTAATCTATACAGTGGTTACGGGTCGTCAGAAGCCCGAAAGTCTGACAAACAGTCTTACCAAGGGGTATCGTATTACCCAGTTACTGGGTGGTGGAGGTCAGATAGGCAGTCGCTCCATGTAAAATCCTGGTATTCAGCTGCATCCGGTTAGACTGGAAGCCGACCCCAACATAATTGGGAAAAGGCTAGGCAGATTGACTAATCCATACTAATATTATAAATTCTAAAGTAACTCTGTCTGTCCGTCTGTCTTTCTGTCTGTCTGTATGTTACCTTTTGACGCGTAAACCACTGAACGGATTTCCATAAAAGGCAAGGAGATAGATAGCATATAGATAGGACATAGTCTACTTTTTATCGACATTCCACACGGGCGAAGCCGCGGGCAGAAGCTAGTAATATTATAAATTCGAAAGTAACTCTGTCTGTCTGTATGTTACCTTTTCACGCCTAAACCACTGAACGGATTTCGACAAAATTAGGCAAGGAGATAGATGGCATCCTGGGGAAGGACATAGACTACTTTTGTTTAAAAAAAATCAAGTAATAAAAACTAAAACCCAACTACGACTTAAAAGGTATAAACAAGACACCACAGACAGACAAATTAAAAATCCGGAGTCACACGTGTTAGGGCATAAATCGAACAGATTACGTGTCACTCCGGATTTTTAATTTGTCTGTCTGTGGTGTCTTGTTTATACCTTTTAAGTCGTAGTTGGGTTTTAGTTTTTATTACTTGTTTTTTTTTTAAATTATTTAGGGTTTATAATATATATATTTTTGAAATGTGCTCATTAAGCCCTTTCATTTGATACCCAACATGGTACGATTAAACCATATTTTTTTTAAGTTCCTCACTTTATGTCCTCTAGAGGGCGCCATTTTTAATTTAATGTGACTTCACGTAGCCTATAACCAGCGGACAATCACGACGCTTCTAACGATACCTCATTTGTCAAATTGTGATAAGTGGTTTGGAAGATAGGAGGGAACAGATGAACATACATACATACATACCGGTCAAAATCATAACCCTCCTTTTTTCTTCGCCGTAGTCGGGTAAAAATAATCCTATAGGTGGTGATATAGGGGATGCAAGTTTGTATAGGAAACCAGCATTTCTTAAGTATCCCGGTAGTACGTTCCCGTGGGACAAAATCCGACAACCATGCGGGCGGAGCCGCGGGAAAAAGCTAGTATCTTATATCTTAAATATATACAATGTGGAGACGACAATACAACAATAAATGAAGACACTGGCAATACTAATGCATAAATGTATTTTGGAACTAACAAATAAATCCTAACGTCGAAATTAAAAAAGTCATTTTTTCAAACAAACTAAATAGTAGTGATGGGCCGACTATGGGGTTTGCCGATCTTTGACTAACTATCGTAACTAAACTATTGGATATATTTGATTGATTTTTTGTATGTAGACCGAGAACGACATTAGATATATTGACAATATATTGTAACAATATTCTGATTTAAAAGAGTGTCCGTGGAGTTTCTTGCCCGTTCTTCTCCATAGGAACCTACTACGCTTTGGAATGGGCAACTAGCTTCATCTTTCTGACTGACCGACCCCTTGACAATTCAAAAGTGCCTGTAATTGGTTTATTTGAAATAAATGCTTTGAGTTTGAGTTTGAGTTTGATATACGAATTTCATTTTTTGTCACATGTCGTCTCCATCTTGTATATAAAGCTCATGGCTGGTAGCTATACCTGTAACTCCATGTGTGCGTCTCGTGGTGTATAGAATATGAAGCACATAGGGAAGGACACCCGCCCGTCATCGTGATCCAGCTTGTAACTGAAAAAGTACACATCGATATGTTAAAAATGGTTAAGAATCAAATCATTTATTTGCCAGAATATGGGAACACCTATCTTACACGGAGGTTCTGTACAGACCAAGAGATTTAGTTAATCAAAATCAAAAGTCATTTATTCAAACTAGGCTGAGAATCAGCACTTTTCGAACGTCAAAATTACATAAGACAGTCCCCCAAAAACGCCCACCCTTCACCACTTCCTAGTGCTTTAGCTGGGAAGAAGAAATGGCGCAACAAACTCCCCAGCAGCACAGCTGTCTGTTCAGTTAGAAAAAAAATGATTCTATACAAAAGTATGCAAAATCATTTACATTATGCAACACAAAACATAAATCTAATTATTAGCCATATGTCAGCTAGCACACGCTAATATACCAATAAAAAAAACGAGAACTATATTATGTACTCAAGCAGAAATAAAAAGTAAATGTAAACATAAATTAACTAAATAAAAGCCTCCAGGCACAAAGGGCGTGCCCGCCTACATATAGCTATTTTTAGATGTAACTGGAAGTTATAAATGATAAACTAGGACCATTGAAGTAAAATAAATAATATGTATCAATTTTCGAGTTCGCTAGCTAACCACATATTCGCTAGTTAACTTCTGGAGGGAGGTGGGCTGGTTGGAATAACCACTAACGGCCGCCATGGCCCACGCACAATAGTCCACCTTAGGGACTAAGTGCGGAAACCAAACCCGTAACATAGATATGGGTACATGAGGTGATAGGTACGAGGGGTGTTCAATAAATAGTGAGAATGAGATACATTCTCTTAGGAAAGAAAAAAAAATAATACTGGCAGACATAGCCCAGACATTAGCTATGATGATAATAAAAAAAACAATCAATTCTCTTTTGTTTAAAAAAAATAGAAGTTTTTTGTTTGCGTCGTTTTGGAACGTGTTCTGTTGTTTATTTGTTTCACCAAGATAACGCCCCCGCGTACAAATTCAGAGTAGCGATGGCTGCCATTCAAGAAGCTGGCTTCGAATTGATGGCACATCCTCCATAATCACCGGACCTTGCTCCAGTGATGTTTACCGATTTTTGCGGTTAAAGGAACATCTCAGGGGCCAGAAAATTGAAGATGATGACGCAGTAGTCGCCGCCGTACACGATTTTTTAAGGGATCAGGAAGAAGATTTTTTTTAAAAGGGAATATTACTTTTACAAAAAAGTTATACAAAGTTTTTATACCCTGAAAGGTGACTACGTCGAAAAATAAAATAACATTTGATAACAAATAATTGCGTCATACTTATTCTCACTATTTATTCAACACCCCTCGTGCATACAATAAAAGTTCTTGAAACCATATCCTACCTAAACAGGTGTGCAGATCCTACTAATAATATTATAAACGCGAAAGTTTGTAGGTATGGATGGATGGATGTTTGTTACTCTTTCACGTAAAAACTACTGAATGGATTTGGATGAAATTTGGCAAACAGATAGTTTATAACCTGGATTAACACATAGGATACTTTTTATCCCGATATTCTCATGGGATCGAGACTTACGCGGGTGAAACCGCGGGGCGCTGCTAGTATCTAATAAACCAAAAAATAAGACAATCTGTAGGACCCGCCTATTTTCTGCCAATGATGTCGGTAGTAAATAATGAACGTCATTTGCACGAACTACCCAATAGACATTTGCATGCATATCAATCAATCTGCCTAGCCTTAGTTGGGGTCGGCTTCTAGTCTAACCGGAGGCAGCTGAATACCAGTACTTTACATAGACGGACTGCCTATTTGACCTCCACAATCCAGTAACTGGGTAATACGATAACCCTTGGTAAGATTGGTTGTCAGACTTTCGGGCTTCTGACGACCCGTATCGACTGTCCAAGATCCACGAATGACAGCCGGGACCAAGGGCTTAAAGTGCTTTCCCAGCCACAGAGGAGTCTCAGTAGGTAAAGGTGGTCACTCATCCACCAACCCCGGCAAGCGTAGCTAACCTAACCTGATGAATAGACCTGTGCGGCTGTTATTACCAATATATCACCTATACACAATAAATATTTTCTGTACACTCAGCTATACACTACAAACATTTTCTGTACACTCACCTATACACAATAAACATTTTATGTACACTCAGCTATATACTACAAACATTTTCTGTACACTCATCTATACCCAATAATCATTTTCTGTACACTCACCTATACAATATAAACATTTTCTATACACTCACCTATACATAATAAACATTTTCTGTACACATACCTACACACAATCAACATTTCTGTACACTCACATACACTAAACATTTTCTGTACACTCACCTATACACTATAAACCGCGGCTGGTGTGACGGCAAGATATCCTGCAGTTCCTCTAACTCCACATTCTCCAACTCCTCATCAACCTCCAGGGTCTGCTTCTCTCTGTTCACCTGGAAATTAGCAGAAGCAGTTGATCATTATTTGTGTAAGTAGATTTATTTTGTGATTAGTATATTTTTGAAGAGCTCGTGGCTAAGTAATAACAGCCGCATGGGTCAATCTGTCAGGTTAAGTTACGCTTGCCGGGGTTGGTCCGTGGATGGGTGACCATACTTACATATTGAGACTCCTCCGTGCCTCGGAAAGCACGTTAAGCCGTTGGTCCCGGTTGTCATTTGTTGATCTTTGACAGTCGTTACGGGTCGTCAGAAGCCCGAAAGTCTGACAACCAGTCTTACCAAGGGGTATCGTATCACCCAGTTACTGGGTTGTGGAGGTCAGATAGGCAGTCGCTCCATGTAAAATACTGGTATTCAGCTGCATCCGGTTAGACTGGAAGCCGACCCCAATATAGCTGGGACTCGGTGTCTTAATCCTAACTAATATTATAAATGCGAAAGTGAGTTTGTTTGTTTATTATGTTTTCATGCTAAAATGGCTGAATGGGTTTGGATGAAATTTGGCACATGGGTTAGGAAATACAATCCCAATATTCCCAGGGGATCAAGACCTTTGCGGGTGAAACTGCGGAATGCAATTAGTGGGATATATTTTATGGTAAAACAAGACATTCACATGGACGTAGTCGCGGGCAGAAGCTAGTTTCCAATATTCTAGACACTTAGCCATATTTGGGAAAAGGCTAGGCAGATTTTCAATAATTTTAATGATTCAACGATTTTAAGGTACAGAACCCTAAGACAAAGTTTACAAGTTTGAAAAAAAAAAAAAGAAATGACAAATTTGAAATTGCAGACATCCGTCACACACAGGTTGAACACATAACGAAGAACGAAGAGTTCTTATAAGTTGGTTTAAATGTAACAATGATTGATGTTTTCCTACATTGCCAATTCACTATGAATCATTCGAATTAATACAATAATAAGCAAATCCTCCGCATGTACTTTAATATCATTTAAATGACGTAAGTTCAACAGGAGATACGGTTCAATGACTCAGACCCAATGAAGCACATCTATTCCTTATAATTATGGAAATATACTACGAAAACCCAGGTTATAGGAAGAAGAATAGATAAACAAACTTTTTAGATACTTAGAACAGGAATAATGATAAAAGAAAATAGAAAAGTGTGCATTCAAAATACCTTTAATATAAGCGCAGAATTCGACGTGTGTTTCTGAAATCTGAACTTCTTTAACACTTCCTTCACGTCGTCTGTAATGTCGCAGACGTTCACGTTATGTGCCGACATGTTTATTAGTCGAGTTTAATATAAAAATAAACAATAAATACAGGAAATCTCCGTAGCTCCGTAGGATTGTTTACGTCGACAATTTGACAAGTAAGTGACGTCAACGCCCTTGACAACGATAGAGGTGGGAAGTATTCATGGATGATTAGTTAGTCGATCGATTTAGAATTTTACTTATTATGAAAATGATGACTGACTTTCTAACAAGACGAAAGCCAGCATCCTTGATTAAATTAGTTTTACTCACAGAAAGACAGTCCCCAATCACTTTCACATTACAAAAAAAAGAGGCTTGCCGATTTCGGCTACGGTAACCATTTCTGTTTTTGACGGCTATAGCGTAGGGGAGGAGGGTGTGCTCATATCATATTAATGTGGCTACTATAATTATAGCCATTGTATGTAGCTTACCGTGCGTTTGCACTGGCTAAACATTTACGACAAAACATGTGGCACGGTTAGCTTGGCTGAGGATTTACCTGCACTGTGTAGTACACAAAATGGTCAAAATGGTGCCTATTCTGACGGATACCATTTTGACCATTTTGGTAATGGTATTAGTACGTTGGATCGTGGCCTACTCTTGAGGTGGTGGATCGAGTACACATAACACTATTAAGATCAAGATACAGTAGGTACGGAAAAATCGGTATTCAACTATTCATAGATATACCTATGTACATGACGCACGCGCCATTTTACAGTAAAGACGTCCGGTGGGAGGTAGGTATCCAATCGGTTCTGCATTACGTTCGATAGAGAAATATGCTAGGACGTTTTAAACATTCTGGTTTTGTCCGTAAATGAAAATACTCTAAATACAGTAAACACTCTATTTTACGTAGTAGTTAGTGAGTGGTAGAAGTAGTACCTAGTTAGTGATGATTAATTTTCATAAAAAAGAAACTGCCTTGAATTTAATAGTTTCGACGCCGCAAAAAGTGTCCTTTTTCACGGTTTAATAAATACTTTTGTATTACAGTCGGACATACTTCCGTCACCTGACTAGACCTAGAGCCACCCTACTGCTTCGTTCAAAAACCTAAAATCTTTTACTAGTACAGAATTCCTAGGTACTGTATTTTATTTGAAATAAATAAAAAAATGTTGGAGTTCTATTATCCAGCTACTTAAATTATAAAAGATTTGGTTACAATTTCATATTAGTTACGAAATGATTTCGAAAATGTTCTTGTTATTATGATGTTCGGAACGCAAACGTCAACATGACATGACATAATGAAATCACAGAATGAAATGAAAAGTACATTTTCCTACTGTTCACAGAAAAGGATTTTTTTGTTTAAATTATCAACAAACAAACTTTATAAAATGTTTTTGATAAATTTCCAGTAAACTAGCTTCTTCCATAAAGTGTTTTATATATTTTTTTTCTTTAATTCTGGTGTAAAAACGTGAAATACCGTAAGCTGTTAGTCCGTGATAAAAAGTAGTTTATAATTTTATCGGTTTTCTGCAATAATGTATGTTTAGCCGGCCTAAATAAAGGTCAACAGCATTGTGGAGGAATCTGCGGTGCTTGTAAGTATTGTTAACCACTTGTAATTAGCGATAATTCTGACATAAACATCGAGCAAAGTAACATAACAATGATTTCTGTGAAGTCTGTGTCGTACACAACTTTCTCATTGTTTAGTTGATTTTATTGAATTTTTTTAACACAAACTTCAGTTAAGATGGTCTATCGTGAGGTTTATCTGTAGATATTGTGCATAAATCGAAGAGATTACACAATTTTAAGGGATTAACAGGTTTTAGATAACAAATCAGAAATAATTCTCTTTATGTCCTTATGCTATCGTTACTGTGAGGAGTTAGTGACCTAGATGTTAATGAGAGTGTATTGGACCTTGATTTATCAGTAGAACATTTAAATATTGAGATTTTATTGTAAATATCTGTAATTTACATAAAATAGTGCCTTGAAGGGGTAAATAGACATCTTTTGCAATATTATTGCCACAAAAAATTCTAATTAATATTATAAATGCGAAAGTGAGTTTTTTTGTTTCGCTTTCACTCTAAAACGGCTGAACCAATTTGGATGAAATTTGGCACATGGGTAGATAGTGACCTGGAGAAGTATATAGGCTACTTTCATCTTGGATTGCAGACAAAGTCGCAGGCAACAGCTAGTAAATACATTTATATTGTATTCAGGGAAGACTAAATGTTAACAAATACTTTGATATCTTTGTATAATGGAAATAAAGAACATTTTTCATTGTAAAGTGAGAACTTAGTACAATGTTGTGTTACAGTGAAGGAAAGTGAATGAGTAAATTTATGATCTTAAGTAATGCAAAATTCATCAGTCTACAATGTTACCACAGCTGGGACACAGGCCTCCTCTCTGTGAGAGGGAGTGGGCCGTAATCCACCATAAGGGCACACCACTTTTTATTACTCAGATCTACTCAAAAGGGAATATGCATGTGATTAAAATATGGGTCAAATATTTTTTTTTATAAAGTATGTTACTTCAGAATTATGCCTCCATCAATATTTTTGAATAAAATTTCTTTTTGAGCGAGAAATTAATTTTTAAAAAGTCCAAAAAAACTGTGGGTAATTCAAATACTTGAAAAGGCTAAAAGCCGATGTTACGTAACAATCCGGGATAACAATCAAAATGTCAATGTCAAGGCAATCAACAAGTGTCAAGTCAATGTCAAACGCTCATAGAAAAAGGAGTGTTTGACGTTGACTTGACAGTTGCTTGTCTATTTTCACGGACGGTGACGTCAGTCGTCGGCGTTTAAATAGCCCGGATCGGTTGGATATTTTTAAACATTTTTTTAACTACTTTAAATTGCTATTTTGCCGTCGAATTTTTTTTTACTATTATTTGACGATGTAAACTATCGAATAAAAAGATTAAAAAAATACATGCATATTCCCTATTACCTGTCAGGGTTGCGGGTTAGTCCGAATGGGATACTGGGACCTTGGCAACAGGCAACTGAAGGAACACGGGTGGGTTTTAGTCAGTAAAAGTCTGACACGCCCTTCTGCTCCGGCCAGAGCGGGAGAAGTGATTGGATGAATTCTCACCATAAAAAAAAAAAAGATCTACTCAATTAAGAAATATACAATTTTAGTTTTCCTGTTGAGACAGAAAAAAAGTCAAGAATATACAAACCTATCTACTTGTTGAAACAGGAAAACGCTTTGTACTGATAAGTCTGTTTATTGCAAGTATTGAATTACAAAAAAAAAATATGCTTTAGAAGCATTTGCCATGCTCTGGGACACTTTTAAATAAGGTTGCATAGGTTTTTTTTTAAATAATTTTCCAGATTCAGTAAAAACATCTCTGATTTAACTGCCTGCTCATTCAAATAATAGATGCAAACAAATTATTATCTTGGTTGGTAGTTTCATTAGAGGAGCTTGTGGCTAAGTAATAACAGCCGCATGGGTCGATCCATCAGGTTAAGCTACGCTTGCCGGGGTTGGTCTGTGGATGGGTGACCATCTTTACATTTCGAGACTCCTCCGTGCCTCGGAAAGCAAGTTAAGCCATTGGTTCCAGTGGTCATTCGTGGATCTTTGGCAGATGTAACAGGTTGTCAGAAGTCTGAAAGTCTGACAACCAATCTTGATACATAATATAGTTCTCGTATTTTTTTTATATTATTCTTTTTTTTATGGTTGGTATATTGGCGTGTGCTAGCTGACATATGGCTAATAATTAGATTTATGTTTAATGTTGCGTAATGTAAATGATTTTGCAAACTTTTGTATAGAATCAAATTTTTCTTACTGAACAGACAGCTGTGCTGCTGGGGAGTTGTTGCGCCACTTCTTCTTCCCAGCTAAAGCACTAGGAAGTGGTGAAGGGCGGGCGTTTTGGGGGGACTGTCTTATGTAATTTTGACGTTCGAAAAGTGCTGTATCTCAGCCTAGTTTGAATAAATGACTTTTGATTTGATTTTTTTGCTAAGGGGTATCATATTACGCAGTTACTGGGTTGTGGAGGTCAGATAGGCAGTTGCTCCATGTAAAATAAGGGTTATCGTATTACCCAGTTACTGGGTTGCGGAGGTCAGATAGGCAGTCGCTCCATGTAAAATGCTGGTATTCAGCTGCATCCGCTTGGACTGGAAATCAACCCTGACATAGTTGGGAAATTCAAAAGTGCATGAAATCGTGACATTTGGCACTAATATGAACTTAAGGAGTTGTATTGTTGATTTTAATGATTATAATTCTGTAAAGCCATGTTTGTTTCGGTCGCGAATCTTATTTTAACCAACATACAACCTGACACTGACCTGCAAATTGCTAAAAACGTAAGAAAATTTGAATTAGGCGGGTTTCACTATAGAGTAAAGTGAAAGAATTTTTCGCAATCGGATCAGTAATTCCGAAGTTTACCCCCTTACATACAAACTAACTTTACCCTCTTTAAAATATTATAGAAATATGCCAAATCAATAAATCTTTTACTTCTTTGTTTCAGATTTAACTAAATAATAATGAATTGGACATCAAGTGCGGTTTAGTGACATTTACACTGTAAGGAACAAATATTACCATGTCTTCCTCATGTAAGTATTCCTATTTTTAACCCCCGACGGTAAAAGAGGGGTGTTATAAGTTTAACGTGTGTATCTGTCTGTTCCATCGTAGTTGTGTGGTATCGTGTTTGGGCTCGTTAGAAAGGTCTAAAAAAATAGGTTACAGATGGATGGATGGATGAGGGTCTGATGATGGAGTAGGAAAGAGAAATATTGTGTCGGGGGTATTTACATTTTTAATTTATGCTTGTACTAATATATTCGTGAGGCGTCCTGAGGCTATAGACAAAATCCCTTTTCTGTAAGCGTTAACGCCAACGGAAAGATCAAATTGTATGGAGTTGACATTAGCTTTAGAGATGTCACGTGACTGCTGCTGTCAACTCCATACAATTTGATCTTTCCGTTGGCGTTAAAGCTTACAGAAAAGGGATTTTGTTTAGGCCCCCAACACTTGTTCCGTGTTCGGGTCGGCACATTTGATTCGGCAGTATTTTGTTGAAAAACAAAGGCGACCCGTAACAATCCATACTAATCCATACTAATATTATAAATCCGAAATTAACTTCGTCTGTCTGTCTGTATGTTACCTTTTCACGCCTAAACCACTGAACGGATTTCGATAAAATTTGGCAAGGAGATAGATGGCATCCCGTGGAATGACAAAGGCTACTCTTTATCGACATACCACGCGGGAGAAGCCGCGGACGGAAGCTGGTTACTATATATATTCGCCTTTCATTCGGCTTGGGCCGATCGGCAAACTCCTTTCGGCATCTACCTTCGCAGAAGTGGCATGTTGCTGTTTATGTAAGGCTCCCGCAGACTGGTGCGACGCGACTCTGGTGGAACAATTTCAGTCAGAGGTGCAGTAAAACGCAGTTAGTCTCGTGAATAAATCGAACTGTTTGTATGTAACACAGTTTAGTAATTAAATATCAGTTGTTTACGTCGATATCTGGACGAGACCTTCGATCGGCTGTGGGCGGATATTGTTAGTATGCAAATGTGTTTGAGTCATTTTAGTTATAATAACCTACGCCATCTCGATAGAGTGATATATAAATATACCGTATAACATAATACAGGGTGAAATTGTGGCTAAGTAATAACAGCCGCACGGATCGATCAATCAGGTTAAGCTACGCTTGCCGCGGTTAGTCCGTGGATGGGTGACCATCTTTACTTACCAAGACCCCTCCGAGCCTCGGAAAGCATTTGTGGATTTTTTTTGACAGTTCTTACGGGCCGTCAGAAGCCCGAAAGTCTGACAACCAGTCTTACCAAGGGGTATCGTATTACCCAGTTACTGGGTTGTGGAGGTCAGATAGGCAGTCGCTCCATGTAAAATACTGGTATTCAGCTGCATTCGGTTGGACTGGAAGCCGACCCCAACGTAGTTGGGAAAAGGCAGGCAGATGATGTTTAACATAGATTGAAAATCCTATAACACTTTGCACAAATACCTATTAGGTACTAAAATTATTATTTTGGTTACAGTTGAAACTACTGAAATGCTGGAAAAGAAGCCTCCGTAAGTACAAGATATTTAATTTAAGACCGCTAACACATTTGGGACGCCATGGCGACATCGCCGATACGTATCAAAACAATTCGTATTGAAATGTATGACAGCTAAGGCTACCTCATATGGCTACGGTCTGGCGACGTCGCCGATTTGGAAGTGTAGCCACGACAACGACCGACCGGCCCTTATATGGAGACTAGATATTCTAGCGAACAGGGGGCCAAGTCTACTAATTTACAAACGTGTCACTGGTCTGGCAATGATGACCTTTTGACAGATTTTGTATGGCAAATCTGTCAAAAACTCATTATTGCGAGACCACCTGCCACGCCTGTAAATTAGTAGACTTGGCCCCCTAGCGACGCGTAGCCAAGTCGCCAGTATTTTGTATGCAAGTAAGTTACGCCTTCCTCACTCAGTGGTCAACTGATCGCCAGGACGGACGCCCGCGTGTTACTGGCTAGGGCTACTCATTTGGCTACGGTAGGTAGCCAGAGGTAGCCATGGCTACGACGGCTAGCCAGCGACGTCGCCATGGCGGCCCAGTGTGTTAGCACTCTTATAGTTTTAAGTTAATCTACTAGGTACTATAAAAAAAATCGTTGTACTAATCTCATCTGCATAGCGGAATATTTTTGAAGTGAAAACTTGTGTGAACAAAAATCATGGAACTCGCGTCATCGTCACCGTCACGCTCGAAGAAATGTTTTAGCGCCATCTACCGTCTACCGTTTGAATTACGTTAAGGTTACGCATTGTTGCTTAGTTTTCACTTCTATCGGTGGTCCCCATGCCCCGATTTTTTTTTTTTTTGCTACTTAGTAGTTTACAAAATTTTGCCGCCCGACAGAGTCCATAATTGTTTCTATATATTAATAACTTTACCTGTATGTCACGGCTACACATCAAGCTATACAGTTCCAGTTTATACTGATCTCGCATTGTATAGGATTTCCGTACAATGCGAGGTCAACTTATACTGGAAATATACAACGTGTAACAGAATAAGCGCAAGACCTGAAAGTAGTTTGCTCAGAATCGGCTTCTGAATCGATTTCCATCATTATTTATATGTGTTAATTTTTCATGAAAAAAATCTTTTCTTTAACTAGAATTAGAACCACCGCGTCTTACCAAGGTAATAAGATATTTTATTTAAGGAAATTTAAGCCTTATCTCAAAGGAATAAAGCCTATTCAAATGCATAAACAAATTTGTAATACGCTCATAGCTATCCTATGTTTCATGTTTAGTCAGGAAGTCTATTTTGTAAAAAAAAACTAGATGTCGTTTAATTAAATAAATTAAATTACAGATATTATTTTTTAGTCTTATAATTTAATATTCTAATTGGGGTGTATGAGCTCTTGCGTTTATTCCGTTACAGGTTGTATAGCTTGATGTGGAGCCGTGTGTACATCATGGATTGCAATAAATATTAATTGAATTGAACATAACTCCCAAACGCCACTTATATTTAAGTCCCATGCAATAAGGGGCGAGTCTATTGCCATCAACCGGTCACAAACCCAGGCACCGCACTGGTACTGAGAAATTCTTAATGGAAAAACCCAATATCACTTTGCCCGACCGTGTCCTTTGCGTGACCGACTCGCAAGAAAAACATCATGAGGAAACCGGCATGTCCTAGAACCAAAAATTCGAAGACACGTGACATCTACCAACCCGCACTGGGCCCACGTGGCTGATTACGGCCCACTCCCTCTCACAGAGAGGAGGCCTGTGTCCCAGCAGTGGGAACATTATAGGCTGATTATGCTTTGCCCGACCTGGGCATTGAACCCAAGACCTCAGCAGTAGCGCTTGCGACCTCTAGACCATCGAGGCAAGCCATTATTAACGGACCCAGAAAATGCCTGATTAATTATGAAAATATTTAAATAACTCCTGATTTAATGCACTCCAATCAGACTGCTATCTCAACGATAGTCAATGAGCCGAAACTATCTCTCCTTAAGACCGATAATAATAAGACCGATTGACTTGGTATGCGTATGCGCATAGCAACTAATTACAACATAATAATTATGAAACTTGTCATCTCATCTGCCTAGCATTTTCCCAACTATATTAGGGTCGGTTTGCAGTCTAACCGGATGCAGCTGAATACCAGTATTTTACATGGAGCGACTGCCTATCTGACCTCCACAACCCAGTAACTGGGTAATACGATACCCCTTAGCAAGACTGGTTGTCAGACTTTCGGGCTTCTGACGACCCGTAACGACTGTCAAAGATCCTCAAATGACAGCCGGGACCAACGGCTTAACGTGGTTTCCGAGGCACGGAGGAGCCTCGATATGTAAAGATGGTCCACGGACCAACGCCGCGCCGGCAAGCATAGCTTAACCTGATGGATCGACCCGTGCGGATAATATGAAACTTGTATCTCCCGAAAAGATAGGCAGAGGTGTGTATGTCGCAGGATATTTGACTACATTGAGTGGAAACGCAGGGAAGGGCCCTAGGAGGACTTATAGTGCCCTTATTGGTGATGTTCTTCAGAAAGGTCAGGTGCGTACTGCGTAGTACTCGCAACCGGCGTGCGTGCAGGCCCTAGACAAAGTGACATTCTATCAGCGATAACGATGATGGAAAAGGTAAAATTGTACAGGACAGACATAAGTTATCGAAAAGCTTATGTCAATCCTGTTAAAAGTCGTTGTAGAAATACGAAACGCTTTCGAAGCGATTGTCACTTGTCTAGGCCCTCTAATGAATGAATGTAAACGAGGCAAAAGGAGTATGTAAGGGCCGGCGCACACCTGGTAAGGTGCAGCGCGGCGCGGTTGTCACTGTTAAACAAATATCAACGTTGCGTGCCTAAAAATAAAGTTGAGAATAGATAACCTGAGACGCGCGCCTCTTGCCGCTTACGGCGCGCTCTCGAGCTGATGGAATTTTATTTATTATCAACTTTATTTCAAGTGACACAAGGTAGACATTTGTTTGGCAGCGAAGAATGCGCTGCACTGCGCCTTGCCAAATGTGCGCCGGCCCTATGGATCGTAGCAGGTGGCGTTCTGTAATTTCTGCCGACCCTCATGGGAAGAAGGCTTGAGTTTATGTATGTGTGTATTGTAATAAGGGGCGAGTCTATTTCCATCAACCGGGCACAAATTTAGACTCCAGGCTGCTAAATAATTGCGGGAAGTCCAAAAGGGATACCGGGGCCCTTGGCAACAGGCAACTGAAGGAACAAGGATGGGTTTTAGTCAGTAAAAGTCTGACGCGCCCTGACCCTCCGCCCTGATCCTCCCCCCCGAGCGGGAGAAGTCATTTGATGATTTCCCAACCACAAAAAAAAATAGGCTGCTAAGTAAGAAACACCTGCGACTAGGTAAAAAATAATCTCATGACGATTAAGATTCTTTAAGCAAAAGAGAACACTCTATATTATGTGCTGAAAGTCATTACAAAGTTTAGAATCGAATCGTAAGCGCGCTCGAAATGAAACGCCTACTGAAATTATAATAGCAACATGTTGTTGATACACAGCGCTAAAACTTTGCTATGAAAATAATAATAGGCGTTCTTATTTTATTGTCAAATCAAGTCTCCTTTACAAGTAGTATCACCATGAAACACAAAGTTAAATTGTATTATAAGACGTTCAATAGTCAACTTCGTTAATCACTCTCCTCCTGTCCTTATCCCACTGCATCAGTGGTCGGCGTAACATATATTTTTGTAGTATGTCTCGTGGCTAAGCAATAACAGCCGCACGGGTCGATCCATCAGGTCTATGCTTGCCGGGGTTAGTCCGTGGACGAGTGACCATCTTTACATATCGAGACTCTTCCGTGCCTCGGAAAGCACGTTAAGCGGTTGGTCCCGGCTGTTATTCGCGGATCTTTGACAGTCGTTACGGGTCGTCAGAAGCCCGAAAGTCTGACAACCAGTCTTACCAAGGGGTATCTTATTACCCAGTTACTGGGTTGTGAAGGTCAGATAGGCAGTCGCTCCATGTAAAATAGGTACTGGTATTCAGCTGCATCCGGTTGACATGATGAGACATGCTCATCATCTAACCAATCCAACTATTTTTGGAAAAGGCTGGCAGATGATGAGCATGTCTTTTTCTTTCATACATCTCTATTAGCCGTCGTCTCAGTTATCATCTGCCTAGCCTTTAGCCAACTATGTTCGGGTCGGTTTCCAGTCTAACCGGTTACAGCTGAATATTAGTACCTAATTTACATCGAGCGACTACCTGTCTGACCTCCACAACCCAGTTACTGGGTAAAACGATACCCCTTGGTTGTCAGACTTTTGGGCTTCTGACTACCCGTAACGGCTTGGCAACAGGCAACTGAAGGAACACGGGTGGGTTTTAGTCAGTAAAAGATTGACACGCCCTCCCGCGCCGCCCAGAGCGGGAGAAAACGTTTGAACCAACCCCAAAAAAAAAAGGGTTTCGATATGAAATGGATGGTCACCCATCTACAAACCAACCGCGGGAAGCGAGGCTGAACCTTCGATGGAACCGTGCGGCTGGTATTAATTAGCCACGAGCTCCACAAGCTCTCAATATGTACCTACACTACTAAGTACCTACTATCAAGGCTTGTGAAGTATTTCAATGATAATATGAGTAAGTAAATGTAACCTTTGCGCATATGTAGAGATTAAATTAATTTGTTTAAAAGATAAGGCGCTTAGTACAGGTAAAGTATGTCAACTACTTTAATTATAGCCACAGATTAGTGCAGAAGGCGCACTCAGCATTTTAGGTATGAATCTATGTACAAGTGTGCGGCAGAGGCGTCTTGTCGGGCCAATTCTATGCGCCACATAAGCATAGCATTGGCATCTCAATCAATCTGCCTGCCTTTTCCCAACTTTGTTGGGGTCGGATTCCAGTCTATCCGGATGCAGCTGAATACCAGTATTTTACATGGAGTGACTGCCTATCTAACCTCCACAACCCATGTAACTTGGTAAGACTGGTTGTCAGACTTTCGGGTTTCTGACGACCCGTAACGACTGTCAAAGATTCACAAATGACAGCCGGGACCAATGGCTTAACGTGCTTTCGGAGACACGGAAGAGTCTCGATATGTAAAGATGGTCACCGTAGCGTTAATCGTAGCTTAACCTGATGGATTGACTCGTGCGGCTGTTATTACTTAGCCACGAGCTCCTGACGCATAGCAAAGGCATCTATCAGCCTATAATGTTCCCACTGCTGGGACACAGGCCTCTCTGTGAGAGGGAGTGGGCCGTAATCCACCACGCGGGCCCAGTGCGGGTTGGTAGATGTCACATGTCTTCGAATTTTTGTTTCTAGGACATGCCGGTTTCTTCACGATGTTTTCCTTCACCGTTTTGAGAGCAGTGGTGATGAAATACACAAAGTAAAGCGCCTGTTGGGGTTCGAACCTACGACCTACAACTCGTAAGTCGCGGCCGTTACCACTGGGCCACCAATGCTCTTACTAAAACATTACTGATGAAATGTGTGTGTGCTGTAAAAGTGTGTCCGTGGAGTTTCTTGCCCATTCTTCTCCATAGGAACCTACTACGCTTTGGAATGAGCAACTAGCTTCATATTTCTGACTGACCGACTCTTTGACAATTCAAAAGTGCCTGTAAATGGTTTAATTGAACTAAATGCTTTGAGTTTGAGTTTTATAGGTATACCTATGAAATCAGCGTTTTGTATGGGGAATTTTAAAGAAGTTGCATTTTTCATACTAACATTTTCTTAATTTATATAACAACCATGAACACTAATGTTTTAAAACTTTTATGCACTAATGTTTAAAAACTAATAAGTAATATAGCCACTTAGATTAAACGACAAAAATAAGTTATGGCTAAGTTTAAAAAATAGTGGTAATTTCTGCAAACAAATTGAGGGGTCATTTTTAAGGTATTTTTTATGTTTAGAAAACTATAAGTAATAAGGTTTTTTTACTATTGGTAGTTGTCTATGATGGTCATTATTCGATATAATACCAAGCAATTGATGAATATTTTAAATCATAGAAGTGACGAGGTTCTCTATTTGTGAGAAAAAAACGCCAATTTCATAGATCGGACCCAATACATCTCTGCCTACCTCTTGTATACATTTAATATAGGTACTTCGTTTACTCACAAGTTCGTTTACCAGCGTGCAGAATCTTTATCTTTCATTCTTGTCATTGAGCACTCGAGGCAAACGGATAGACATGATTGTCTCTTCAAGTGGTTGATTTAAAACCTTGTTACAAGGTGATAGAGTTGGTATTGCATCAGCAATCGGATTCGACGCGATACTATGATCTAAGTCGCGTAATCTGTTTAGTGATGGGCTGTTATCGATAGAGGTTATCGATGTTTGTCTATTTTTAACCGACTTCTTCAAAAAGGAGGAGGTTCTCAATTCGTCTGTATGTTTTTTTTTTGAGTGTTTGATCGCGATCGATTTTGATGATTCTTTTTTTTGTTTGGTAGGTCATGCTTCAATGGTGGTCCCATATAAATTTTCTTGCGTAGTTATTGAGTTAGCTTCAATATTATTATAGAACGTGTTAATAGATTGAGCTTATTTGCCCCTTAATTTTTAGGGTTCCTTACTCGAAGGGTGCCAAAGAGAACCCTATTACTAAGCCTCCGCTGTCCATCCGTCGTCTGTCTGTCAGTGGGCTGTATCTCATGAACCGTAATAGGTAGGCAGTTGAAATTTTCACAGATTGTGTATTTCTATTGCCGCTATAACTACAAATTTTGAGGTCCCAAGCATTTCTGTTTACTTAACATGATTTTGAACGACTGTCGGCTGTAACAACGGTAATCAGACGGTCCCTTCAGAGTCGCCATAAACGGGTTTGAATGTATTTGGTTGTGAAAACATAATATTTCGTGGATTGAGTAAGAAATAAAGGTCAAATTCCCGTTCAAATAAGTAGAACCGGTATGGTTTGCCATTTCAGTAAATAAAATGCCAGAAGTTATGTAAAAGTTTTATAAGTTTCCCCTCAAGAAATACCGTTAAGTAACATACTTTTATTAAACGCGATGGTTGATAATGGTGACAGTAAATTGATCCTTTTTATGTTCATAACAAATCAGATTGCATTGAATAATAATAATATCCCGCTACAGTACGACACAACTTAGATTATATCATCGGCAAAATTCGTAAAACCGATTACCATCCCAACTGAGTGTGCCTTCAAAATCTCCAATCTTTATTACTGCTTTAGTTGAAAATGTCATATAACCAAATACATTCGTAAAATTGTAATAAATGACCGCAAATGTTCAAATGTATTCCACATCTAAATTGTGTCGGACTGTACTGTCCCACTTCTGGGCAAAACCATCTTCTCATACAGAGATGAACCGAGAATTTGATGTGTACAAAATATTGTAAAACATTTTTAAAAGAGTAACGATGGAGTTTCTTGCCCATTCTTCTCCATACGAAAATTACCTTTTGGTAGGAGCAACTAGAATCAGGGGGCCTACCACCACCGCTAACAGCAGTATTATTTTAATCTTACTTCGTGGGTGAAAGAGATGGAGCTATACGTCCTGTAGAGCTTCATCTCTTTCCTACACTGAAGTAATATTAAAATAATACTGCTGTAAGCGGTGGTGGTAAGCCCCCAGAGGCCCTAGACAAAGTGACATTCTATCAGCGATAACGATGATGGAAACGGCAAAAATGTATAGGACAGACATAAGCTATCGAAAAGCTTATGTCAATCCTGTTGAAAGTCGTTGTAGAAATACGAAACGCTTTCGAAGCGATTGTCACTTGTCTAGAGTTCTATTTCTTTGTTTTTGACGTTCAAAAGTGCCTTTTATGTGCCTAATTGAAATACTTTGACTTTGAATTGATCTCCACGATGATTTCAGTCCTTTCAGCGAAGTTTCTCACGATGTTTTCTTTCACAATTTTCTAATAAGCTTGTTTCTTAATATTGATTTTTAGGGTTCCGTACCCAAAGGGTAAAACGGGACCCTATAACTAAGGCTCCGCTGTCTGTCTATCTGTCTGTCTGTCCGTCCGTCTGTCACCAGGCTGTATCTCATGAACCGTGATAGGTAGACGGTTGAAATTTTCACAGATGATGTATAACTGTTGCCGCTATAACAACAAATACTAAAAACCAGAAAAAAAATATTTAAGGCGGCAAAAAAATAACGTTTGTTGTATGGGAGCCCCCCATACAACAAACGTTATTTTTTTGCCGTTTTTATAGATAATGGTACGGAACCCTTCGTGCGCGAGTCCGACTCGCACTTGGCCGGTGTTATCCTAGTGATTTTCGGCCCCGAATCTCGTCATCGTCACCATTCTGCCAACAGACGTATACTGATGAAAATAGGCCTTCCCCAAGCATCGCCACAAATACTAGCCTTCGAATTTTACCAGGTCATCGGTCCACCTTCGTGGGAGGCCAACACACGATCTTGAATTCTTTTAATAATCATCATCTGCCTAGCCTTTACCAACTATGTTGGGGTCGGCTTCCAATCTAACCGGATGCAGCTGAATACCAGTATTTTACATACAGCGACTGCCTATCTGACCTCCACAACTCAGTAGCTGGGTAATACGATACCCCTTGACAAGACTGGTTGGCAGACTTTCGGGCTTCTGACGACCCGTAACGACTGTCAAAGATCCACAAATGACAGCCGGGACCAACGGCTTAGCGTGCTTTCCGAGGCACGGAGGAGTCTTGATATGTAAAGATGGTCACCCATCAACGGACAAACCCGGCAAGCGTAGCTTAACGTGATGGATCGACCCGTGCGGCTGTTATTACTTAGCCACGAACTCCTCGTAATTCTTTTATTCAAATAAAATCATCAAATAATTCTTTTTATAATACGGGTGTAATTTATGCAAAGCTAACTAATTAGGAATGTCATGAACAGTTACTTTCTTTTAAAATAAGGTCACAATTTTTTACTTGTTTGGAGACATCCACGAGGCATTCGTACTAAAGGACCACTCTATAAATGTACACAAAACTTCAATATTAGGATTGCAAAATACTATCGATAAATGATAATAGTCCGCCTTTTCCCACCACTAGAGCTCTTCCATTGAAGGTATCTCGTCGGCTCTACGGCAGTGCAAGCGCGCGCCCGCGAACCACCAGTCGTTATGTGCTGCGAAAGTTGTCGAACTTGCCCGAAACGATTCGGAACACTTTCCAAATTCAAAATGCTCTGAGTTTTTCGGTAATTCTACCAGTTGTTTGATTTGTGAACAGTTCAGTGTGTGCTGTGTTCTTTTTTCGAATCGAATTCGAATTTTGTTTTTCGATCTTCAAGTGTTTTTTTTTGTTGTTGTTTAATTTCGATCTGTCTTAAGTTTTTTGGCGTAACTTTTGTACCAAGTTGAATTTATATAGCAGTGGTTTTATAAGTTTTAAGTAATCAATAGTTCTGCGTAATTCTGCACCGGGTTTTATTTAAGTGAAAGTTAATAGTAAACGGCAGATTAGATGCGGTAACTGACGAGGTAACAACTCAATACAACGCTCCGGTTTCACAAAATTTATTATGTGTTACAAATTACGATTTAGCGCGAAAATACGTAAATAATCATACTAAATTACTCACATGTTACGGACATGATATGTTTGTATTACGATACAATAAACACACATATAATTACCTGTACCGATTCGGCAAAAAAACCAAATTCAAAGTCACATTGACGTCAATCAAACTGCCTGCCTTTTTCCATAACTATGTTGGGGTCGGCAGTTTAACCGGATGCAGCTGAATAACAGTATTTTACATGGAGCATGGAGTGATAGTCTATCTGACCTCCACAACCCAGTAACTGGGTAACACGATAGGTCTAGGTAAGACTGGTTGTCAGACTTTCGGGCTTCTAACGACCCGTAACGACTGTCAAAGATCCTCGAATGACAGCCGGGACCAACGCCAATCTAGCAATCATCAATAGTGAGCAAGAGTGGTGATCAAGACTCATTCCTTTTCTGAGAATGGGCCTTTGCAGTGCTAGCGTACTTGATTGATATATTGTCCACTTTTAAGTGTGAGCCATAAATGGATAAAATTGGTGATCTAGTTTGAGAATATCAATATTCAAGAATACAATAAATATTCTATTAATCATCCTAGCATTTTGGAGGAGCTCGTGGCTAAGTAATAACAGCCGCACGGGTCGATCCATCAGGTTAACCTACGATTGCCGGGGTTGCGCCGTGGATGGGTGACCATCTTTACTATACCGAGACTCCTCCATTCCTCGGAAAGCTCGATAAGTGGTCGTTACGGGTCCTCAGAAGGCCGAAAGTCTGACAACCAGTCTTACCCAGAGGTATCGTGTTACCCAGTTACTAGGTTGTGGAGGTCAGATAGGTTGTCGCTCCATGTAAAATACTGGTATTCAGCTGCATCCGATTAGACTGGAAGCCGACCCCAACATAGTTGGGAAAAGGCTAGACAGATTTGACTTTGTAACAATGGACCAATAAATTATTATTATTCTTATATCAATCAAGTACGCCTGATTCTCAGAAAAGGAACGAATCTTGATCACCACTCTTGCTCTCTATTGATGGCTTCTCCAGAAGTCCATCGGGGTTATTGCGATGACAGTTCAACAGCAAAGTACTAGGGGCCAAGTCTACTAATTTACAAACGTGTCAGTGGTCTCACAATGATCAGTTTTTGACAGATATGCCATACAAAATCTGTCAAAAACTCATCATTGCGAGACCACTGACACGTTTGTAAATTAGTAGACTTGGCCCCTTGGTATTCAGCTGCATCCGGTTAGACTGGAAGGCGACCCCATCATAGTTGGGAAAAGGCTAGCTAAGCAGATTGATTTAATCATCCTAGCATTTTCTTATCATGTTCTCATATTTTCCAGTCTAACTGATTATCCTCCCGATCCCAATTTATTTATGGTCGGCACAACTTGTCTTTTTCTTCTATACATCTCTATCAGTCTTCATCTCAGCAGGCGTAGCATGAGCACCGTTTTGTCGACAGAAGACTGGACAAAAATGACGTTTCGTGTAGACAGTACAATAGCAGAAAATTAGAAAGAGCCAACTGCACTTTTTACGAAATTCACTCTTCTACATAATTCGACTCAGAATTCTTTGTTTTGTCATAGTATTTTTTTTCTGATGGTGATTTTGACAGTTGGGATAGAAAACTTTCTTCCGAACTTGTCTACTTATAAAAAGACCTAGACTAAGATCATTAGAAACGAAAGACAAAATTACAGATTGTAGAAGTATTTCTACGGTGCGATGTCAAAAATGAAGAAACGAAATGTCACTTTGTATAGAAAAAGCTATGTCTATTCTTCGTAGAGATAGAAAGCTTCATGCTACGCCTGCAGTAGTTACCCCCTGTCTATCCATATCATCTTTCACACAGTCCATGCACAGTTTCTTTGGTCTTCTCCTACTCTTATACAATTTTATATTGATTTTTAGGGTTCCGTGCTCAAACGGTAAAACGGGACCCTATTACAAAGAATCCGCTGTCTGTCTGTCCATCTGTCACCAGGCTGTATCTCATGAATCGTGATAGTTAGACAGTTGAAATTTTCACAGATGATGTATTTCTGTTGCCGCTATAACAATACAAAAAAAAAAACAGAATAAAATAAATATTTTGAGGGCTCCCATACAACAAACGTGATTTTTTTTGCCATTTTCATAGATAACTAGCTGATGCCCGCGGCTTCGCTCGAGTGGATATCGGTTATTATATACTAAAATCTTCCTTGAGAACCACTCTATCCATCGGTGAAAACAGCATGAAAATCGGTGCAGTAGTTTTTGAGTTAATCGCGAACGGCGACGCGGCGGAGGACTTTGTTTTATGATAATATTAGCTTCCACTCGCGGCTTCGCCCGCATAATATGTCGATAAAAAGTAGCCTATGTCCTTCCCCGGGATGCCATTTATCTCCTTGCCAAATTTTATCGAAATTCGTTGAGTGGTTTAGGCGTGAAAACGTAACATACAGACAGACAGAGTTACTTTCGAATTTATAATATTAATATGGATGTAAAGATGGTACGGAACCCTTCATGCGCGAGTCGGACTCGCACTTGGCCGGTTTTTTTTCCTTTCTTTATTCTCACGTGGTTTTCATTTTGATTCAATGCTCTGTGTTACAATCAGCTATTGGACTCAATATGAGTAAGCTTAATTGTGTCTGTATAACAATAGGATTTATCTGCACACCAATTGATTCATCTATACTTATTGTCCTTTTCTATTATTATTTTCGGTCGCGAGACCAAGTATGTAAGGCGTTTATATAGAAAAAAGAAAACGACCGGCTTCCAAAAAAATTAGTAATGAATAGCTTTAATTTCGGAAGTCGGTGTCTTTGCTTTTCAATTTTAGATTTTTGCCACCGACTTCCGAAATTAAAGTAATTTTCACTTTTTTAGTGTTTTTTTTTAGAAGTCGGTTGATTTGTTTTTTTGTTTTTTTTTTTATATTTCACTTTTTAGTTGTGTTAACTACCCCACACAAATTCGAATACCACTACCTGCTATGTAGATAACAGTGACGATAACTTAAGACATCATCCATATAGGCAAAGTGAAAAATACGTATTACTGAAGCTAACTCAAAAACTACGAAAGCAAAGTTAATAAAATTTATATGGGACCACCTCTAAAACACGACCTACAAACAAAAAAAGAATCATCAAAATCAAATCATAATTGGCGGAGTAATCGCGTAACGAACACACAAAAAACAATGGTTTTTTTGCGTTTTCTGTGCGTCGAGGGACTTTTTCTATACCAAGTTTAACTATATATAAAGTCGGGTTCATCTTTCGTATCAATATGATGTGAATAGTTCAACAACTCAATCAATCTGCCTAGCCTTACTTTTCCCAACTATGTTGGGGTCGGCTTCCAGTCTAACTGGATGCAGCTGAATACCAGTATTTTACATGGAGCGACTGCCTATCTGACCTCCACAACCCATGTAACTGGGTAATACGATACCCCTTGGTAAGACTGGTTGTCAGAATTTCGGACTTCTGACGACCCGTTACAACTGTCAAAGATCTACAAATGACAGCCAGGGCCAACGGCTTAACGTGCTTTCCGAGGCACGGAGGAGTCTCGGTATGTAAAGATGGTCACCCATCCATTTACCAACCCCGGTAAGCGTAGCTTAACCTGATGGATCGACCCGTGCGGCTGTTATTACTTAGCCACGAGCACAACTGCGGAGCCTTTTCCCAACTGTGTTGTAGTCGGCTTCCAGTCTAACCGGACACAGCTGAATACGAGTATTTTACATAGAGCGACTGCTGAACGTGCCTTCCGAAGCACGGAGGGCTCTCGGTATGCAAAGATAGTCACCCATCCACGGACAAACCGCGGCAAGCGTAGCTTAACCTGATGTATCGACCTGTGCGGCTGTTATTACTTAGCAACGAGCCTGTCATGTTTGTATCACGTTATCCTTGAATATAAATTGTATGAGTCAAGGATATGAGTGATTACTTATAGGTAATCTAAAGCATCGTCCGCAATCCACAATGGCGGTACAGAACTCACATATGAATGTAATAAGACTCATGCATCGTGCGATTTCTTAGCTTGTGTAATCTCGTACCATTCCTGGGCTTACTACTGTCATTTGTAGATCTTTGACAGTCGTTACGGCTCGTCGGAGGTCTGACAACCAGTCTTGGCAAGGGGTATCGTGTTAGCCAGTTACTGGGTTGTGGAGGTTAGATAGTCAGTCGCTCCATGTAAAATACTGGTATTCAGCTGCATCCGGTTAGGCTGGAAGCGCTCTAACATAGTTGGGAAAAGGCTAGACTGATTGATTGTTTTTTCCTGGGCTAACTCGATTTAGATTTATAAATTGTATCTAGCGTAACTCTCTAACTCTGAGGAACTCGTGGCTAAGTAATAACAGCGGCACGCGTCGATCCATCAGGTTAAGCTACGCTTGCCGGGGTTGGTCCGTCGATGGGTGACCATCTTTACATGTCGAGACTCCTCCGTGCCTCCGAAAGCTCGTTAAGCCGTTGGTCCCGGTTGTCATTTTTGGTAAAGGTGGTTTTAATTTTGGTCCTTCGAGCCATAACCCACCCTTTGGGTTGGTTTGCATGGCTAAGTGCTGTATTGTTTGTTTACCAACATTAGCTTACCTTAAGGGCCTATCCAACCTCTAATTGCTTAGCATGATCCTCCGTTATGCCGAAAATACTGCAGCATTAATTTTGAACTAAATATATGTTAAAGTTGAGGATTGATGCTAGGTCCTATGTTTGACGAAAACACGATTACATAATATAGAAAAATCCAAAGTTACCTCTAAACCGAACTATAAACCGATGGTATTAAAAAAATACTTCAAATTAGATCATGAAACTTTGCATAATAACTAAACTAACTATAAAGCAGGTCTAATGTTTTTTTTTTTTTTTTTATTACCAGCGTTTTCGCCGTAAAAAGCAATTACACAAACAATTCGAGGCTTGGAGCCGCTAGCAACCTACTCCGTCTCGCTCTCACTCAGGCCGCGAGTAGTATGGTGCGAGCGAGATAAAAAGTGAATTTGAGCTGAGGTAGTCATCATCTGCCTAGCCTTTTCCCAACAATGTTGGGGTCGGCTTCCAGTCTAACCGGATGCAGCTGAATATCAGTATTTTACATGGAGCGACTGCCTAGTATAGGTCCTTAAAGCATGAATACAAAAACATGACATAACGAATGCATCCGACATTATGAATAAGGAAAATCCTAGGTATTATCAATGTACATTATGACTCAAAACAGGTTTTATTTCGAAAAACCAAAGCCTGCGGAGGACAGCTCATCTTTTGTGCTAATCAATTAATGTACTTTGGAAAATTTATATAGTTCTCCAGACGGTATTTCAGCCACGGCGGCCAATCACAACGGAGACTAGCCTTCGGCGCGGGAGATATTATGGTACACAAGTGTGTACGCAGACACAGGTGCACTCTTCCCTCACTCTCATAGTCCGATGGGACGGCAATCCGACACGACCGGAGAGAGATCAGGCGCAGGACCAACGGCTTAACGTGCTTTCCGAGACACGGGGGTATCACACCGCCAACTTCCAAACTCCGGGCTGTTACTTAGTAATTTTTTTATAGACTTTATATTAAGAAACGGCCTCGTTGGTCTAGTGGTCTCAAGTGCTACTACTGAGCCCTAGGTCCCGGGTTCGAATCCCGAGTAGGGCAAAGTTTGATTGAGTTTTCTATCTGTAATTTCTCAGTACTGACTAAAACCCACCCGTGTTCCTTCAGTTGCCTGTTGCCAAGGTCCCGGTATCCCTTTCGAACTTTCCCGCAACCCTGCTGACAGGAGGTCTTCCGACGCTACGTCTTCCAGTACGCGGTCGCCACTCCAGAACCTTTCGACCCTATCGGTCATCTGTTCTGCGAGCAATGTGCCCTGCCCGCTGCCACTTAAGTTTGGCAATACTTCGGGCTATGTCGATTACCTTGGTTCTCTTACGGATCTCTTCATTTCTGATTCGATCACGTAGGGAAACTCCAAGCGTAGGCCTCTCCACTGCCCTTTGGGTGACTTTCCGCCTTCTAATGAGGCCCATTGTGAGCGACCACGTTTCAGTGCCATAGGTCATCACTGGCGACACATACTGCAGGCGTAGCATGGCGCTTTCTATCTCTACGAAGAATAGACATAGCTTTTTCTATACAAAGTGACAGTTCGTTTCTTCATTTTTGACATCCACCGTAGAAATCTTTCTACAATCTGTCATTTTGTCTTTCATTTCTAACGATCTTTGTCTAGGTCTTTTTATATGTAGACTATTTCGGAAGAAAGTTTTCTATCCTTACTGTCAAAATCACACTGACAACCGATAAATCCTATGATAAAACAAAGAATTCTGAGTCGAATTATGTAAAAGAGTGAATTTCGTAAAAAGTGCAGTTGACTCTTTCTATTTTGCTGCCGTCTCGTACTGTCTACAGGAAACGTCATTTTTGTCTACTCTTCCATCGAAAAACGGTGCTCATGCTACGCCTGCTGGTCAGTCTTTCGTCTTGAGACACTGCGGTATCTGAAACGAGAAAATATTGCGTAGCTAGGAACATTTACTGACCGATTATTATTAAAAAAAACCACTCAATAACTTGATTATTCTTAAATTACTGTGAAATCATAAAAATATAATCGTTAGTTTATACGGCCGGTGACTTCAAAAGTTTTTTCATTCTGATAAATGGATATTGTATAAATGAAGCTAATCTTAACGAGCCAATAAATTTGTAACTGACTTTTACTCCTATTCCTTATATTCCTTCACTGTGCACGCGGTTCGGCTGTGGAATTCACTTCCGCCTGACATTAGGGACTGCCAAACTGTTGCAGTATTTAAAAGAAGAGTGAAAGAACACTACCTATCCATTTCGTCATAGTTGCATAGTTATTACCCGACTACGGCGAAGAAAAAAGGAGGGTTATGATTTTGACCGGTATGTATGTATGTATGTATGTATGTATGTATGTATGTTCATCTGTTCCCTCCTATCTTCCAAACCACTTATCACAATTTGACAAATGAGGTATCGTTAGAAGCGTCGTGATTGTCCGCTGGTTATAGGCTATGTGAAGTCACATTAAATTAAAAATGGCGCCCTCTAGAGGACATAAAGTGAGGAACTTAAAAAAAAAAAAGGTTTAATCGTACTATGTTGGGTATCAAATGAAAGGGCTTAATGAGCACATTTCAAAAATGTATATATTATAACCCCAAAAGAATTTAAAAAAAATCAAGTAATAAAAACTAAAACCCAACTACGACTTAAAAGGTATAAACAAGACACCACAGCCAGACAAATTAAAAATCCGGAGTCACACGTAATCTGTTCGATTTATGCCCTAACACGTGTGACTCCGGATTTTTAATTTGTCTGGCTGTGGTGTCTTGTTTATACCTTTTAAGTCGTAGTTGGGTTTTAGTTTTTATTACTTGATTTAAAAAAAAAATTATATTGTAATTATATATTTTTAAGTGATATTTATTTTAGAAGTATGTATGTAATTATATTCTCATAATGTATTTTATGTTTAATTTTTGAATTGTTTTTGATTTTTGTATTCTGTTTCTCTTCTACTCTTACACACGTTGTCTACATCTCTTTTATCTACTTTCCTATCGCAGGTATGCTGGAAGAGATTTCTTTAGAAATAAGCATTGCCTTTGTACGAATTTTTCTGTTCCTTTCTTTTCTGTATTTATATGTGTGTGCATAAATGGTTAATAAATAAATAAATATAATCCCCGAAGACTTGGCAGAGGTGCACATAGACTGCACCCACATTTTGCCAGTTATGTTTAAGTCCTATGTAATGGGTGGCAAGCCTGTTGCCATCAACCGGACTCAAATCTAGACTCCGTGCATCATACAATCAATCATGGTCTGAAAATGGATAATGACCCTATTACATATGACGAGGCCGCGAGGTTGAAAAAATTTGTAATACGTAGATTTAACTTACATCCCCTTTACCTAATCAGTAACCCTCCCGACACATCCTCGAATACACTTCTCCCGCTCTGGGCGGAGCACGAGGGCGTGTCAGACTTTTACTGACTAAAACCCACCCGTGTTCCTTCAGTTCCCTGTTGCCAAGGGCCCCGGTATCCCTATTATATTTTCGGACTTTCCCGCAACACTAGAGGCAGTCCTTATGATCCAATAATATTAATAATTATAATTCACATTAGCCGGTGTTTATTACTCGTTTCCCTTTTAAAAAAGGAAATGGTACTACCAATTGGAAAGTGCATTAATAGGTTTATAATTATTTTACCAGCATACTTTGATTGGCACTTCCATGCAGTTGAATATAAACAGCGATTGCCTAGTGTGAAACTAAAAAATCCATACTTCTATACTAAGTCATATTATAAAATCAAATTAAATCAAAATATTTTATTTCACTTAAACCTACATGGGCACCTATGAAACGTCAGAAGCTAAGTGCACGGTTCTAATTGGTCGATTTGGAAAGTAACTCTGTCTGTCTGTCTGTATGTTGCCTTTTCACGCCTAAACCACTAACGGATTTCGACAAAATTTGGCAAGGCGATAGATGTTATTCTGGGGAAGGGCATGGGCTACTTTTTATCGACATACCACGCAGACGAATCCGCGGGCGGAAGCTAGTATTATATAAACAAAAAAATGTTATTAGTCAACCATAAATTCTCCAAATTATGATGAAAACCGTATCAAAATCCGTTGAGGTGTTTAGGCGAACAACGCGATCACACAGACAGACACGTAAAACGACTTCAATGTATAATATGTATAGATTGGCATGTCATAACCTTTGTAGAATTGCGGGGTAATGCAGCTACCATATCTGTATATTACACTAGCTTCCACCCGTGGCTTCGCCCGCGTGGTATGTCAATAAAAAGTACCCTATGTCCTTCTCCAGGATGCCATATAACTCCTTGCCAAATTTTATCGAAATCCGTTCAGTGGTTTAGGCGTGAAAAGGTAGCATACAGACAGACAGAGTTACTTTCGAATTTATAATATTAGTATGGATAAATAAACTTTATTAAACATTATTTTCACTTTTTATTTTTTTTGTATATTGTGTTTCACGAACTGTGTACAAATAAATGTTATTCTTTATTTCTTTCTTTATATGGTATCGCAAAAAAACATTAAAAATAAAGGACAAGATAATTCGAGGTCAAACGCAGAAATACACCGAAAATTCTGCCACCTGATGTAATACAGACAAATTAATATACATTTGTTTTAAAAGTAAATAGAAAATTAACTTCATCTCATCATTGAAAAGGAGACACGTCATGTATATAATATAATGCTAATAAAACAATTATATAAACAATGACATTATGTACGCCGCAAGTAATATTGTTTAAAAAAATAATTTTATCAATATACACGAGGCAATGAGGAAGTATGTATGGCCCTTCGAGCCGGATAAATCCTGAAAGAAATCTACACGTGTTTCACCTCTCAATGAGGCATCCTCAGGATGACGATTGACCAGTCGTGAACCAGAACACGACGTGTCACAGGTCATTCGTCATCCTGAGGATGGCTTGTTGAGAGGTGAAAGACAAGTCGATTTCTGACAGGGTTTTTTATGACTCTTGAAGAATAGTTAAGCGGAATAGGTTACTAAATATATCTACGTCTATTGTATTAAATAATGGATTTCCGCAAAGTCACGCCTGAATCAATTAACTATAGATACTGAAAAAAAAAAAAACCAGTATTTGACATGGAGCGACTGCCTATCTGACCTCCACAACCCAGTTGATTTGTAATACGATACCTCTTGGTAAGACTGGTTGTCAGACTTTCGGGTTTCTGACGACCCGTAACAACTGTCAAAGATCCACAACTGACAGTCGGGACCAACGGTTTAACGTGCTTTCCGAAGCACGGAGGATTCTCGGAATGTAAAGATGGACCTATCCACGGACCAACCCCAGCAAGCGTAGCTTAACCTGATCGACCCGTGCGGCTGTTATTACGTAGCCACGAGCTCCTCATTATTTCTAAAAGTGTTATCCTATTAATATTATAATTAAATTCTTACACGTCGCGGTCGTTTTGTTTACAAAGCGATGTGAAATAATTATTCGATGCGAAGTGCAAAAATGTCAGAGTCAAATGCTTATTTTGTAACTTGCAATTGTTAATTATCTTTTTGTATTCTCTCCTCTAATGGACTAAGGGTGACTTGGATGACCGTTTTGTAACATAATATCAAGCCTGTATTCCGGAAGAGTTAGGCAGACGTGCACCTACAATACACCCACATTTTGCCAGTTATGTTTAAGTCCCATGTAATAGGGGGCGAGTCTATTGCCAGCAAGCGGGCACAAATCCAGACTCCGAGCTGCTATTTTCTCAAAATGTCCGTTTTGCATAATGAAAGACCACGTGTCCGATAAAATTGGCATGCCCTTGGGCGTTTTCAGGCCGTGTATCATACATACATATGTACATAAACACGCCTTCTTCAATAGGGGCAGGCAGAAACTACAGAACGCTACCTGCTACGATCCTTACATAATCCTTTTGCTTCGTTTACGTTCATGTATCTGGTCATACACGGACGCCGGTTGCTGCGGTTGCGGTTGTGGAGTACTATGCACCTGACCTTTCTGAAGAACATCGCCAATAAGGTCACTATCTCAATAGGTCTTCCCGTCCGTATATCAGTCCCAAATTTTTCAGGTAGTATCCGTCTCTCATCTATTTAGCAGTTTTCTGTTTTTTTTTATTTCAATTTTTTTTTTCCCCTCTCAAGACCCAAAATATTTCTACGTGCATTACAAGTATTTTTATGTTTTTTTACTAATCCAGCTGGCCTATTGCTACCTAGACGAGGTTCTAATCTTAAATTGTTAGGACTCGTTGTGAAATCAAATTCATAACTGACAATCGGTAAATCATCAAAGTACCAATCACTTATATAAATTACGAAACGCACCCAAAATGTAGCCATAAAATTGATCAATATCCTCACCATAACAAATAAATTTAATGTAAATACTGATAAGCTTATCGATTAATGTTTGAACTAATTTTATCTCGTAGATATCAGAGTATCCGAAAGACCAAAAAATCATGAACCGCGGCAAAGTGAAGTGTCCATGGAGTTTCTTGCCCGTTCTTCTCCATAGGAACCTACTACGCTTTAGAATGGGCAACTAGCTTCATCTTTCTGACTGACCGACCCCTTGACAGTTCGAAAGTGCCTGTAATTTGTTTATTAGAAATAAATTAGTTGAGTTTGAGTTTGAAAATGTACTAACTTTGCCAGTGGCGTTAGCGGTTAGCGCCATTTTGAAATGTCAAGACATTTTGGTCCTTATGTACTCGAGATATCTGTTTATCTTTTAGATTAAATAATGAGTACCTACTTGTGAAGGTAAATAGTGGGAAAATATCGACGGCGTAGAATGTACTGGTATTTTTTTATGTAGGTTAGTGAGATTGTTTTTGTGTTATTGCAAGAAGGGCACGATATTATTAAACCGATTTTATTTTTCACTTTTTAGTTGTGGTACCCGGTACCTCCGACAAATTCGAATATCACTACCTGCTATGTAAATAACAGTGACAGGAACTTATCATCATATCATCTAAATAGAGTAACGGCCAGTTTCTTCAAAAAACTGGCCGTAAGTGGGAAAAATACGTATAATTGAAGCTAACTCAAAAACTACCCAAGCAAAGTTAATACAATTCTTATAGAGCACCGCGAGAGCCTTAAAAAAAAAAGAATTTTCAAAATCGGTCCGCAATGGACGGAGAAATCGGTGGACATAAATAATGTGTTTGTCGAAGGACCGATGGCCGGTGGAGCAGACGACTCCTGCAGAGGAGACCGCGTATCGGCATGCGTAGTGTGGGAAGTACCCCAGCTAGATGGACCGATGATCTGCCAAAGTTGGCTGGGACAGACTGAATGCGCAAGGCGGATGATAGGGTGTTGTGGCGGTCTGGGAGAGGCCTATGTCCAGGAGTGGACTGCGATAGGCTGAGTTGATTTGACCAGCATTTAGCGAATGTATTCCGGAAGCCCCGGAAGGTTTATTTGTACGAGTATAATACATTAATATTTAACTAATAGGAGCTCGTGGCTAAGTAATAACAGCCGCACGGGTCGATCCATCAGGATAAGCTACGCTTGCCAGGGTTGGTCCGTGGATGGGTGACCATCTTTACATAACGAGACTCCTCCGTGCCTCGGAAAGCACGTTAAGCCGTTGGTCCCGGCTGTCATTTGCGGATCTTTGACAGTCGTTACGGGTCGTCAGAAGCTCGAAAGTCTGACAACCAGTCTTAGCAAGGGGTATCGTATTACCCAGTTACTGGGTTGTGGAGGTCCGATAGGCAGTCGCTCCATGTAAAATACTGGTATTCAGCTGCATCCGGTTAAACTGGAAGCCGACCCCAACATAGTTGGGAAAAGGCTAGGCAGATGATGATGATTATTATTTAACTAAGATACCGGGTGATTCATTTAGAGGTACTTTTTTATCTATGGATTTGTTGACAGATAAAGCGTCAGTCGTGTTATTCTATCATGGTATTTTTGTTCAGTATAGTTTGACATTTCATCATGGAAAGACTTAGGCCGACACAGCGTCTACAAATTATTCAGCTGTATTACGAAAATCAGCTCTCTACGAGGAATGTGTTTCGTGCACTTAGAGCAACTTACTGTCGCGTACACTTTCAGCTACCGCCGCAATATTTTCTTCACTACGTGCTGGATGTGGTCTATTAAATACACGACCTATTATCTAATAATGTAAATTGGCTTTCAAACTTTTCGATCGTGCGTACGGTAGGCCGATTATGTGGACCATAAGTTGCTCTAAGTGCACGAAACACATTCCTCGTAGAGAGCTGATTTTTGTAATACAGCTGAATAATTTGTAGACGCTGTGTCGGCCTAAGTCTTTCCATGATGAAATGTCAAACTATACTGAACAAAAATACCATGATAGAATAACACGACTGACGCTTTATCTGTCAACAAATCCATAGATAAAAAAGTACCTCTAAATGAATCACCCGTTACTATAGCACAGATATCTTGATGACATAATGTTGCCACATCTGTTAGTAGATCGCACCCATGCGAAGTGCGGGACGCGCAAGTCGTTTACAAAATGTCAATTAAAATCTATTTAGTTAACATGCTCTATTGCTATTCGAAAACAATATAGTTTACAGTTTGCGCTGCTAGAGCCTCTAGTGGTGACACTTGAAACTAAACTCACCCACAATAGATGAATAATTTTGACTTTAATCAACTAGTGATACAAACGCTAAATAACCTCGTTTGCTTATCCATATTTATAAAATAGCTGCCATTGTCTAGCTAATGTTTTTGAATTAGTCAAAAGATGTTGAGAGAATGCTTATTAATCATTGATTGGTGATGACATTAGCTTCACAATACTATATGTACGTGAAATTCAAATTTTCTTAAGTTTTTTACAATTTGCAGAACAGTATCTGGTTGTATGTTGATCTAAATATGATTCGCGGCAGTAACAACACAATTATTTGTTCAATATTTGTGTTTTTGTTTGGCTGTACATAATTATTTGTTCATGTTGGCAACGTTTATCCTATACTATTAAATGAACAATATATTGTGTTTAGATGTTATTTACATAGGACAATTGCATAGGAGTCAAAAGAAGAATTTGATTGTAAATGACCTCTCATACACACATACCCTTAATGGACTGCCGACATAAAACCAATAACCCTGTATATTTGTAATCACAATCTGGAAAACGGCTCTAACGATTTTGATTAAAGTTGCAATATAAGGGTTTACGGGGGCGAAAATCGATCTACCTGGGGCTCATATCTGGGAAACTTTGTTTTCACTATTTTCATCCGAGCAGAGCTCGCTCGCCTGAAGTTAAGAACAAGATGGCTACCTTAGAATAATGATATGGCAGCATGGAATTAGTATGAACTATCCTCTACAGCCGCACGGGTTGAAACATCAGGTTAAGCTACGCTTGCCGGAGTTGGTCCGTGGATGGGTGGTGGGGACGTGGTGACCATCTTTACATACCGAGACTCCTCTGTGCCTCAGAAAGCATGTTAAGCCGTTGGTCCCGGCTGTCATTTGTGGATCTTTGACAGTCGTTACGGGTCGTCAGAAGACCGAAAGTCTGACAACCACTCTTGCCAAGGGGTATCATTACTGGGTTGTGGAGATCAGGTAGGCAGTCGCTCCATGTAAAATACTGGTATTCAGCTGCATCCGGTTAGACTGGAAGCCGACCCCAACATATTTGGGAAAAGGCTAGGCAGATGATGATCAAATCAAATCAAATCAAATCAAATCATTTATTCCTTTCCTTTGATCCTATACTATTATACTATATGAGGATTCTCTATTGTCACTAGAGCAGAGCTCGGTCCTCCAGATATTGTGTATTGTCTTCATATTTTGCCTCGTCGTAAAAACCCTGAGGTGGATAGTTTCCATTTGCTTCTAAGTCTAGTGACCTTCGTTGGCATATATTCAAGCGTTTGTTTGGACTGTATAAACAATGCTGAGTTAGGATTTGAAAATAAGCCAATACTGTCCCCGTAAACGCAAAATTATGTGTAATCTAAGCCAGATGGCAGCCTGGACCTGGCAAAGACCAGGAATAATATCAGCTGGCACAATAATACAAAGGTTCAAGTCCTGGTTTGAACCCATGTGAATTAAGTTAACTTTTGGACACAGACTTGATTTTACTACGGTGAATGAAAACATCTCGAACGAATGAAACTAAACAATCGATGTTGAAAGGATCAAATAAAATTTATATCGAAAGACCAATTTATTCAATGATTTTCTACACCTACAACTATAGTATTTACTTCTAAAAACAGTAACCGTGGAGTTTGTGGCCGGCTCTTCTCCATAGGAAATGGCCAATTGAAGCGGCACCCAGCTTCTGACGTTTCATAAGTGACCATGTAGGTTTATATACTTTGGATGTTTTTGCTTCGTTTTCAAATTCTACCAGAATGGCCTGGGCAAGCCTGATGACTTTTTTAACACGATGTCAGCCAATATTTTTGTTCAAAATGTTCGTTGTAGATCAAAACTAAGACTTGTATGAAACTTTAGTGCTGAGTATTATGTGATTTTTCTCTTTGAGATGCCTATTTGAAGTATTGCTCTGCTATCTAGTCTAATTGACCCACTGACGGGAAAAGGTCTTCTCTGCTATTATCATCTTCATCATTTCCGTCGAAAGATGTCCACTGCTGGATATAGGGCACCCCAAGCGTCGCCACATCAACTGGTCCTGGAGGACTAAACCCTATATCCGTATTTACGGGAAATACCAACTCCGTATCACCTACGGACATACAATTAGTTTGAGGCCCAAACTAAGAATGAATGACTGCACGATTTGACGATTCTTTTCGTCCCTAATCCCGATTGGTTTCACTCCGAACTATCGAACTACTTTTGAACGGACCCGAATCTTTGTTACCGGACTTAGAGAGTAGACATCTCCTATAGTCCAACTAGATCCTATACAGCAAGTAAAAAAACCCTGAAAGTTGGCGCATGAGTATCGCAATAACTTTACCAAAAAGTAATTAGTCCGAGTGCTCATAGTTTGTTCAATGAAATCTCCAAACGGCTGTTAGATACTTGCCGTGACCCAAGGGCTGGCTTTTACCTTGGTCAGAGGCCAAGCATTGTCATACAACGTGGCAATGCCGCCAGTCTCTTGGGTACATTAGAGGAATTTTTCAACAAAATATTTTAGTTATTAATTATTTATTTGTATAGTTAGTCTTAATAAATATTAGTTAGGATTTATTTAGATGATTAATAGTTAGTTGTGATAAAAACACATAACTCATAAAACCATTAAAAGTAATTTAAAAAAAAATGATGAAAATTAAAAAGTTAAAATTCACTTTTTTAATACCAAAATGACCCCAATTTCATTATAAATTAGCAAATTTTATACTGAGGTCATAAGTTATGACTTGTAGAAACCAGCTAAACGACAGCCGCCCGCGACCCATGTGAAAAACCCTACTAAAAAAAAATATGGTGACTTTTGTTTTGTCATTAAAAAAAAAACCACATGACTTTAAATCTGTTAGGTCTTGAAATTAAACTAGGATAAACTTTATATTAAATATATTAGCAAAAGAACAACACGGTTCTCTCCCGCGCTCTCCCGAATATTAGTGTCGTCTATCGACCACTTCGTGCCGATCGCTATAGTGCTGCCCGCCCTCATACGCATAGGGTTGGGACAACCATCGGATTGTCGTTATCAGTTCGGCCTTCCTGACTCTCCTGCGTCCTGGTAGGAGTCTTCAAGTGAAGTCCTAGCTCCTTGGGCTCGTCAGCATCGTATGAGGGTTTTTTTGTTACACACTGTCGCTCATTTCCGACGTATGACATTGATTCCATTCACAAGTACATATTACAACAGCCTTTACGAGTACACGTTACGGGCATGGCGCAATATATAACCATTCCGTATCGTAACTGCGGTATGTAAGTAGTTTACTTGTATACCGTGGTAGGACCTTGGAATGGAAGGCTACGCTGGCCCATTCAATATGCCTAGCCTTTTCCCAACTATGTTGGGTTCGGCTTCCAGTCTATCCGGAAGCAGCTGAATACTAGTAATTTACGTGGAGCGGCTGCCTATCTGACCTCCACAACCCATTTACTGGGTGACACGATACCGATTCCGACCGAAGGACCAAAACTCACCGGTAAACTACTTTGTTAAATAACTAATTAGTTAATGGGCTGCGCGTGCGCGCCGGTTAGTGGCTTACCGGTTAAAACAGCCCAACTAAATTGGTGCCCAAGATACAGGCTCTATGCCTAGTCTGGGGCTACTGTAATATTTTTAACCGACTTCTAAAAGAAGGAGGTTATTTTAGCAATAAAGTTTTTTATAATAAGGTCACTCACTAGATGGCGTTACTGTGTCGCTCGCCAAATAGTTAGTTCCCGGCGAAAACTTTGTTCGTTCAATCTCAGAAGATCCATTGGCCAGATCCATGATGGATCTAGTGATGATTGTTTTCTCAGTTTTTTTTAAATTAAAACTAATAAAACTCTTTTTAGCGTTTCGATGGCATGTTTTTTTTTTAATTTGTTTGGTCCAATACTTAGCTATGCTAATAACCATTCGCTGACGCAGCCATTAGGTGCTGCCAATATGCTCGTATTAGAGGTTTTCAAGAGCATGTTTTATTGGTAAATAATAAAGTCCATTATCTATTTCATTAAGCCCTATTTCTTATCATAAAACAATTATCAGAATGACTTCAAGAAACAAAAACAATTCTGAGAAATATTGCCGTCTCTTTTTAACATATTGCTATCTTTGTCACGCGCCGAACTTTCACTGTAAAGCAAGGTTTTTCGTAGGATTTGACCACAATATGTTACGGCTTACTTTATTTATGGTATAATTATGTAGCTTTATATATAAGGTGGTTCTTACGGTTAGGTTCTTGTCATACACGAAATATCTTAAGGGGTCATTGTACTCATCATTATGAACATTATTATTTTTATATCATCGATTTTTTTACAATCGATAATTAATCTCACACACTGTCCTATTAGTATTACTTGCAAGTTTGTAGGAATATTGTGATATCGTATACTTTAATGTTTGTAAATATGTGACCACCATGTACCTATCACATACTTAATTTATTTATTTGTCATTGCTCCATTTTTAATTCTTTTTACCTATTGTAATTGTATTCTCGGTGCATCGTCTTCACATGTAATTATATAATTGATGTACCTATACCAAATATTGTAAAACATTTTTTTTTTAAAAGAGTAACGGTGGAGTTTCTTGCCCATTCTTCTCCATACGAAAACTACCTTTTGGAAGGGGCAACTAGAATCAGTTCTATTTCTATGTATTTGACGTTCAAAAGTGCCTTTAATGTGCCTACTTGAAATAAATTATTTGACTTTGACTTTTGACTTTTAACAACTTTCATTACGGGACCAACCCTGAAATCGAGAAAAGAAAAATCAGCTGTTCCCTGCATTTATGTTCGCATAGCTCGTCAAAATGTAGGGAACATATGTCTTGGGTTCGAACTCGAGACCTTCAGAGACTTGGCAATCCGACGGTCACACCACTAGGATATCATTGCGGTTTCAATGATAAGATTCCACAACATCGTGCCTGTACCTAATCCACGAAAGGTTAGGCAAAAGTGTAGGTACCTATTATAGTAAGTACTCGTAATCAGCCTATAATGTTCCCACTGCTGGGACACAGGCCTCCTCTCTGTGAGAGGGAGTGGGCCGTAATCCACCACGCGGGCCCAGTGCGGGTTGGTAGATGTCACATGTCTTCGAATTTTTGGTTCTAGGCCATGCCGGTTTCCTCACGATGTTTTCCTTCACCGTTTTGAGAGCAGTGGTGATGAAATTATTTACACAAAGTAAAGCGCCTGTCAGGGTTCGAACCCACGACCTACAACACGTAAGTTGCGGCCGTTACCACTGGGCCACCACACACTATAGTACTAAGATTAATTTAGAACAAAATTGAAATTCAAGTGGTTTTTTATAATAATCTATAGTAATACAATTTTCCTTGAAAAAATCGTTTATAATAATCACATAATATGTAGATTGCAATCAATTCTCTATCTCTATGTTTTTAATTGCAATAACATAGGTATTATAATTATAATTAACGATAAGAAACCTAATTGATCTTTAAAACAATTTACATATACGTATTTTATATACAGTATATTATCTAACGAAGAGCGTTCCCGTTAACCTGCAATAGTATAGCGTCTATACATGCTGAAAAAAATATTATAAAATAAAATAAAAAATAATATTAACATTAAAAAAAAGTTTTTTAATTTTTTTATAATTAGTAAAATATTCACAAAAAATATTAAATTGATACGGAAAAGAAACACTCTGTACACGCACACTGGTCACACTTGTATTTCTACGCTACGTTGAAATACAAGTGTACAGCTTGGCAAAAAATAGTACCTATGATGCGGTGACAGATGAAACTAAATATTTTACTTAGGTAATGCAGACCTATGATGTTGGCACTACTTTGCTAACAAGTGCTAGTAGGTTTTTGAGTCAGTACAAGCAGCGTTTTTAACTATTTGTTTAAATTCTTTTACTCATTTCCCATTTGAAGTGACTTATATGCGGTAGTGGCGCCCTCATTTTTTGCAAACTCTTTTTTGCCAAGCTGTACCTACGTGTACAGAGTGTTTCTTTTACGTATCAATTTAATAGTTTTTTGAATATTTGAATATGTAGGTATAAATTAAAGATATTTATATTTCTATGGGTGTAATCACAGAACAAATAAAAGAGGTTAGAAAGGAAATAGTCCCTGATTTGTATTAGAACGCGTGTCGCCGCTTGTTTCCCACTCTTTAATTCCACTACAATCAAGAGACCAATACGTACGCGCATTACGCACACAAAGAAACCACTCACACTTAGATCAGTAGTTTGCTATTGGTTGTCACACTAACGCAAACACTGCGTTTGACGTACACTCACACACGCTCAAAAGCAATTTATTTCTCATACATGTTACGGCGACCAAAAGGTCGATTAATTATATCGATAAAATTGCTGTAATTTTTAAGTTGGAAATTTTTCGCTATAATTTTGGGAAGGGGGACAATTAGCGTGGACTTACTAAATACATATAAATAATAATGTACAATTAAGCAGCTTTATCGAATGTTCCCCATTCGATAAAGCTGCGAAATTCAAATTTTCTTTAGTTTTTTGCTAATTGTAGCTCTGTTTTACATAATTCATGCCTTGGAGTAAGAAAATTACACAAGTAAAAAATACAAGAATATTTTAATATTGAACAATAATATTTATTTATGAAACTGTTGGGTATTAAAACTAAATTAAGGGGTATAAAAACACGAAAATAAAATTTTAAATGTATGTTTTCATTATACACGGCTAACCTCAAACACACATATACTTAGTATCGACATTGTGTACAACTTGGTACAACACTATCGATAAGCATGGATTTCGCCGAATTTCAGCTTTGGCTCGTTGCACGCAACGTTCGCAGTGAACGCAATACATTGCGCAATCACTCATCTAGTACAAGATGGTACCCATGCATTGAAAGCAATGTATAATTTTGAATCTGTTTGCGAGTATATCGTTTTTGTCTTTAAACTACATAATATTATTGTAATAATTACAAATATCACTTGTATTTAATGGTTTTTGGACTTACCGGTGAAAAGAAATCCCTTCCCGGGCAACACTACACACCTGGCTTCTTTTCCGACACGTAATAATAGCACAAGACGGCATAATTCTTTTTTTTTCGCGGAGCGTCACACGTTGTCACAATATGAGCGCGACTGTTGACCGGTGAACCAAATTTCGGTTGACTTATGAGCGTTTGCTCATAAGTGCGGCGCGCTTGCCCCGCCCACAAGGCCCTTCTAACCTCTTTTATCTGTTCTGTGGGTGTAATAAATTCACGCCAAGGATTAAAATCACTAATCTTTTACCGGTTAAATTGTTTTATTCATCATTGTTTTTGTCCTAACGATAATGCTATGAAAAGTAAATACTTACCCAAATTACATTGTTTATGTCCTAATTATAGACAACTAGCTTCCGCCCGCGACTTCGCCCACATGGTATGTCGATAAAAAGTAGCCTATGTCGGTATGTCCTTCCACGGGATGCCATCTATCTCCTTGCCTTATCGAAATCCGTTCAGTGGTTTAGGCGTGAAAAGGTAACTTACAGACAGACAGACATATACAACGTGCCGCTACCATGACGACATTAATTTAACACACGTATCCGATTTCGCGTATTCGTTTTAGGAAAATATTTTAATTTCATTAAATGTTATTATTTATTGATTTATTTACAATTTTCTAAATTACCATCCTGGAGCAACCTGTACTTTAAGAACTGTAGCGAAGAGTTCATTTGCCGGGGTCACGGATCATAATGTAGGCGAATAAAAGGAAAGCCGCGCAATTTCCTAGAAATTATGCCGACAAAGGATCTTGACCGATGGAACGTAAAGGCTCTTACATACTGGGGCGATTCGTCGCGCGACGCGAATTTTAACAAAACAATTTCTGAGAAAACTACACGGCGAACAATGCGGTGGCGTCGCGTCGCGCGACGAATCGCCCCAGTATGTAAGAGCCTTAAGCCAGCTGGTAGGTACCTACATGAATGAATCTTTTACAAAGAGTGATCTCAATTTTGGTTATGTTTTTATTATTTAGTTTGTTTGAAAATTTTTTTTTTTCAATTTACGAATTATTTTATTTTATTATAATTTTTATGGTTACCGGCCACTAGCCTTACCCGTGTGTTAAATTAATGTCGCCATTGTAGCGGCACGTTGTATATACAGACGGACACACAGAGTTACTTTCGAATTTATAATATTAGTATGGATATGTCTGCCTTTTCCGAACTATGATGGGGTCGGCTACCAGTATAACAGTGCAGTTGAATACCAGGGGGCCAAGTCTACTAATTTACAAACGTGTCAGTGGCCTCGCAATGATCAGTTTTTGACAGATTTTGTATGGCATATCTGTCAAAAACTGATCATTGTGAGACCACTGACACGTTTGTAAATTAGTAGACTTGGCCCCCTGTACTTTTAACCCCCGACGGAAAAGAGAGGTGTTTGTGAATTTCGCGGGCTACCCTGATGCTTTTGCCTTAAAAATATAAACCTTGTCTTTGCAGTCGTCCCACAGTCGGGTAAGAAGGACTTTCACCGTGTGCACACGGGACTGAATTACGCGCTAGCGCAAGTGCAAAACGTAAACACACGTATATTGATAAAGGACTTAAAGTGTGCTTTACCTATTAATTATGATTGAATTATTTACATTAGATAGTCGCACATTTGACCACTTTATAATCTGACTTTGAGCTGACGAATCTGACAATTTTTTTTTTTTTTTGTGTACATAGTTGGTTAAATAGATGGGTTTTTTATAAATGTTTTTTTTTTTGCATTCTCCATAAGAAAAATAACGACCTTTTAAACTGTCAAACTTGACGTTTCAAAAAGTTTCGAAAAAGGAACATAAACACAGCTGTATATTTTCAGTGTTTATATGGTGACAGTGTTGTGTTAGTGAAACAGTGGTATTGTTTACGCGTTTAACAATAAGTGCGAAAGAGACGGCAAGATGCGTGGTATTAAGTACCAGCGGTTGGATAACCAGGAGATTGGGTAAGATATTTAATTAATTAAAAAGAAATTTGCTGTTACTTTTGAAGGAAAATGAACAAATTACTGGCTCATCACCATCTGTCTAGCTTTTTTCCAACTGTGCTGTGGTCGGCTTCCGGTCAGTGGGTCGTCTTAGGGGCGGAGTTTTAGGAGTTGGAGTATACGCTTAGGGGCACTATGAACAGCAAAGAAAACAATATATTTTTTTTTGCTTTAAATAAAAATTTTGGAACAAAAAAATTTTCGTTGATTTTTGTTTTCGGAAATCTTCAAATTTTATTGCAGAATCGGGTTAACCTTGATCATAGAAACCATTAAGGTTCCTACAAGTATGGTCCTACGACGTACCGTTTTCGAGATAGGAGCTTTTGATTTTTTTTATTTCTTTTAAAAACGCTCTATATTTCTAAAACGGTAGCTCGGATGAAAATCTTTTCTGGAAGGAATTTGGTGCTCTAGTCGAAAACCATGAGATGATGATAAAAAAACCAACGAGATGTGGAAAAAAAAAGTCATGTGAAAATTTTTCTAAGTGTCGGTCGATCTTTCAGCTTGGGTATGCTTAAGGGCAGGGACAGCCAATTTTTCGAATGACTTTTTTTTTGACTTTTTTTTAATAACACCTCGTGGTTTTCAACTAGAGTAACAAATTCTTTCCAGAAAAGATTTTTATCCGAGCTAACATTTTGGAAATATAGAGCATTATTTAAAAAAGTAAAAAAAAACAAAAGCTCCTATCTCGGAAACGGCGCGTCGTAGGGTCGTGCTTCAGGGGACCTAAATGGTTTCTATGATCAAGGTTAACCCGATACTGCAATAAAATTTGAAGATTTCCGAAAACAAAAATCAACGAATATTTTTCTAAGTCCCAAAAATTTTTCGCTCCATAGCGCCCCAATGGCTACACTCCAACCCGGCTTCCAGTCTAACCAGAGTACCTAGACAAGTGACATTCGCTTCGAAAGCGTTTCGTATTTCTAAAACGGCTTTCAACAGGATTGACTTAAGATTTTCGATAGCATATGTCAGTCCTATACATTTTTGCCTTTTCTATCAACGTTATCGCTGATAGAATGTCACTTTGTCTAGGCCTTCTGATGCAGCTGAATACCAATATTTTACATGGTGCAACTATCTTATCTGAACACTTTGTAGGGACACTAGTTTGGTTTAAAAGCACTTAATTTCACATATTTCACAATACAAATACTTAATAATTTCCCGTCTTATAACTTTCAAAGCCTTTCATGTTATATTCCATAAGCTTAGGATTCCTACGAAAGTGGTGAACGGCTGTCCAAATTCAGGGCGTATTTTGACAATGACATATCAATGTCAAATATACTGGTGAAAATGACACGGCCGTTTTAATTTGTATGGAAACGCTCTTCTAGGAAACCGTAGCTTTGCACCTGCAAATACGATTTACTTTAAAAATCGTAATTTTTCAGGTATTTTAATACTGTGTGATAGATAACAACAATCTCGTTCTACGCTTCGATGCAAAGTATTATATTTATCTGCTGTATTATAATCGCTATCGCTCACGAAACGACCCCAAACGCAGCTAATATCTGTACTACACATTTATATATTATATACAAATATTTAGATTAATTTAATCTGTGAGTGGAAAGGCAGGGAGCGGGGCGGCGCCTTAGGAGGACGAAGTGACCTTATTGGTGATGTTCTTCAGAAAGGTCAGGTGCTTAGTACTCGCAACCGGCGTGCGTGTATGACCTGGGGGCCAAGTCTACTAATTTACAAACGAGTCAGTGGTCTCACAATCATCAGTTTTTGACAGATATGCCATACAAAATCTGTCAAAAACTCATCATTTCGAGACCACTGACACGTTTGTAAATTAGTAGACTTGGCCCCCAGATGTATGACCGTAAACGAGGCAAAAGGAGTATGTAAAGATCGTAGCAGGTGGCGTTCTGTCTGTGGCTTTCAGTTAAGTTGTGTCAATATAGTCTACTTTAGAATGGGAAATCCTCGTTTGACAGGAATAAACAAAATTTTAGTAATTTTTAATCTAGTTTAGAGAACTTTGTGACATGAGAATCGGCACCATTGAGTGCACTTAATGAGGTGTAGTTTGATTGTAATGGTTGTAAATGTGTGCGTGTGTGTACGCACAGAGCGGAGGTGTAGTTTTAGCATGCTTTACTGTATTGTTCACAGCACTCTGTCTTGGTTTTTTATTTGATCAGCAGGCGTAGCATGGCGCTTTCTATCTCTACGAAGAATAGACATAGCTTTTTTTATACAAAGTGACAGTTTCGTAAAAAGTGCAGTTGACTCTTTCTACTTTGCTGCCGTCTCGTACTGTCTACTGTCTACAGGAAACGTCATTTTTGTCTACTCTTCCGTCGACAAAACGTTTCTCATGCTACGCCTGCTGAGGCTGCTTCTGAGAAATACCAGAGCGTTTCCTACAAAAATTCTCTCTGCTCCACGACCTAAATACCAAACATATAAATAAAGTCGAACCTCCGCGCAATTCCCTTCAAATGTTAAGGTTGACCTCAAACACGATGCGACTGAACTTCACAATGAAGTCTATAAAGCATTAATGAAAAATTCCTCACATAGCTACGGGTAAGGTCAGCCGTACATCACTGTGGCAATAGGGAATATGCATGTATTTTTTTAATATTTTTATTCGATAGTTTACATCGTCAAATAATAGTAAAAACAAAATGCGACGGCAAAAAAGCAATTCAAAGTAGTTAAAAAAATGTTTAAAAATATCCAACCGATCCGGGCTATTTAAACGCCCTCCATTTGGCGCGCTTGGTGTGGTGACGTCACAGTCCGTGAAAACAGACAAGCAACTGTCAAGTCAACGTCAAACACTCCTTTTTCTATGAGCGTTTGACATTGACTTGACACTTGTTGATTGACTTGACATTGACATTTTGATTGTTATCCCGGATCGTTACGTCACATCCGCTCTTAGCCTTTTCAAGTATTTGAATTACCCACAGTTTTTTGGGCCTTTTTAAAAATTAATTTCTCGCTCAAAAAGAAATTTTATTCAAAAATATTGATGGAGGCATAATTCTGAAGTAACATAGTTTATTAAAAAAAAATTGACCCATATTTGAATCACATGCATATTCCCAATTGATCTACGAAAACAACTCTTGCTGCTACGAAATAAAGGTAAAGTCTGATGGGGGCAAAAAAAAATGCTCTCGAGATGTCGCTTGATTAAACTGGGTGACGTTATCCGCCAGTGTTATTACAATGAAATAATAATTCCAAAACACTGTTTTGGACTAGGTACTTAAATATTTGTCGATTTCTGAAATTAAAGTTATTTTTCAGTTTTTAGTGTTTTTTTTGGAAGATGGTTGTTTTTTCTTTTGTAAAAAGTTTTTATTTTTCAAAAATACAGTATGTTAACTAACAAAGGGCGGTTCCGTTAACCGCATCAGTATAGCGTCCATACATGCTTAAAAAAATATTAGGTACCAATAAAAAAAAAAAATGTTTTTTGTTTTTTAAGTATATGTGAAATATTCACAAAACTATAAAATTGAGAGGTAAAAGAAACACTCTGTACAGACAAGGGTGCGTGTACAGAGTGTTTCTTTAAAGTGGCGCCGCCCTGGTGACGAAAAAATCCTAGTTCTATTGTTATAATGGATGTGCGGTTGACTATACGCGTAGGTGGCGTGAGAGTGCTATCCCCTCTCCTCCCACACAGTGACGTCAAATCTACCCACGTTGGCCACGTTAGGCACTGTATTGATTTATTTGCGTTAAGATTTTCGTGAAGAGCGGACGCTTTTTTGATTTTGTTGATTGATTTTCTTTATAACATCACACTTTTTTCCCTAAAAGGGTAGGTGTACTGTATATTACTCTCATACCACCGCAAGCCTTTTGCTTTTAACCGGGCACATAATAATTGATGTATGTGTTTGTATTTTTTTTTGTCTTGAAACCGGCACTGGGCCAGTGTGGTGGATTATAGCACACTCCCTCTCACAGAGAAGCCTATGTCCTATCAGTGGGAACATTTTATGCTGATGCCTAAGTCCGAAAGTCTCACAACCAGTCTTGCCATAGGGTATCGTGTTACCCAGTAACTGGGTTGTGGAGGTCAGATAGGCAGTCGCTCCATATAAAATACTGGTATTCGGCTGCGTCGTGCTGGATAAGGCTAGGCATATGACTTAAATTAGAAAACCCTGATTATGCTAATTTCTCAACTTAGTAGCTATCTCTCATTTGAAGATAAAAATTGTAACAGGTCCATGTGTACATACCAAAATCCAAAGGAAGTTAATTACATCGTCAGAATTTTTATTGATAAATAATTTATCTGATTGTGTTAATAAGGTAATTCCATTAATTACTGATAGGGATGTGTGTAACACGAATTGATAGAATAAGAAATGAGTACATAAGAGTTTAGGGGTATGAGGAACAGGGTGTAAAGTTCACTCATCCACCTTAGAAAAGGGAGGATCCTCCGACCAGACGGGTGTTGTGTCTGGCGGGCAACTGCCCAATGATTGATATTGGGTTTTTGTATATATGTCTACGTGACGTCAGGATTTTTGTGTGACGTCAGGTCTTTGATGCGTAGTTCGCATGTGGCGATGTAGATACCGCCACAAGAGGAAGTCTAAAAGTGGCACCGGTGACTGAAAAATTGTGTGCGGTAATCGGTTGTCATGGTATGGGCACGTGATGCGAAGGAATGAGGAAAATGTTGTGAGGAAAGTTTTGGGTATGAATGTCGATGGCTATAAGAGTAGGAGAAGACCAAAGAAACGATGGATGGACTGTGTGGCTGATGATATGGCTAGAAAAGGGGTGACTACCGAGATGACGGCTAATAGAGAAGTATGGAAGAACCTAAAACCACAAAAAAATAAAAAAAAAATGAAGTACCTAATAAAAACTAAAACCGAACTGCGACTAAAACGAGACACCACAGACAAAGAAATTAAAAATCCGAAAAGGTATAAACAAGACGCCACAGACAAACAAATAAAAAATCCGGAGTCACACGTGTTAAAATAAATCGAACAGATTACGTGTGACTCCGGATTTTTAATTTGTTTGCCTGCTGTGGTGTCTTGTTTCGGTTCAGTTTTAGTTTTTATTACTTTATTTTTTTATAACTGCGGTGGTTTTTTTCGCGCGGGGAGCGGATAACACCTGTACGGATTGATCGGAGGTTAAGCTACCGATCGACCTGTACAGCTGTTCCTATTTAGCCACTGTAGGTGATAACATAACATTCACTGAACACTCCATCGGTAATACAATCATAGATTAGATTTATCTCCACACGTGGTGAAGTCACATTTTATTGACATAATAATTTCAATTGAAGAATTGTGCACACGACGCGTTAACGCAACGAGTTCGTGATGCGGAGATTAAGATAAATCTCGAGTGCTTTTACCATTCCCTGCGCTTCATCATCATCATCATCATTTCAGCCGAAAGACGTCCACTGCTGGACCTAGGCCTCCCCCAAACACCACCACGTCGACCGGTTCTGTGCTTCTCGCATCCAGCGGATTTCTCTTCCTGGGGGTCTGCCGACGAACCTACCTAACCTGTGCTTTTCTCAATTTATTAGTGTTTGATGTTTTTCTTAACAGACTTCAAAAAAGCAGAAGGATTCGTCTGTATTTAAAAAAGAATGGAAATTGGTTGTTTTTTTTTTTTTTCAAACGTCTCTCTCATCAACCGTCATCTCAGTGTTTTATTCTGTCCAAGCTTTGTGAGAACCTCCAGTAATACCATAGTAAGCCTATGTTCCCACTGCTGGGTCACAGGCCTCCTCTCTGTGAGAGGGAGTGAGCAGTGAACCACAACGCGGGCCCAGTGCGGGTTGGTGGGTGTCACCTGTCTTCGATTTTTTATTCTAGATCATGCCGGTTTCCTCACGATGTTATCCTTCACTGTTTTGAGAGCAGTGGTGATGAAGTTATTTATACAAATTTAAACGCCTGCTTAAATTCGAACCCACGACCTACAAACTCGTTACCACTGGGCCCACCACTGCTCTATAATCTCTATTTTTTTTCTCAAAATTGCTCTTTATACCAATGCATCATGCATATCGCTTCAGTAGTTATCTTAAATACAGTATGTTAACTAACAAAAGGCGTTCTCGTTAAGCCGTAATAGTAGGTATAGCGTCCATACATGCCAAAAAATTATAACTAATAAAAAAATAATTTTTTTTTTTTTTTGTATAAATGTATGTAGAAATATTTATTATTTATTTATTTTATTTAAACTTTTCGCACTCAAAAAAAAGGTACAAAGGTGGACTAATAATGTGTGCACAAAACAAAACACAAATAGAAAAAAAACAAAAAGAAATAAAAAATATAAGTAAGCATAGATTTTTAGTTTAGTTTAGAGAATTTGTGACAAGAGAATCGGCACCAATAAATGACTTTCTAAAATATATTCCTGAAGCAGATTTATTTTTTGACTCTCAATGGACAATCGCTAAACATGTGTATATTTATTTAAATGTGAAGAAATATTTTTTTTTGTTTTTAGTTTACAAATTTTATGTTACTCCATTTTTATTGTTTTATTTTATTAGTTTATTTTTTAGCCTAAGAAGTTTTAATTAAAAAATTTAATGTTTTGTAGAATTAGCATAGATATAAGCGATTTGGTGTAAACTGTTAGCTTATATTTGATGAATAAATAAATGAATAAATATAAATATTCACAAAACTATTAAATTGATACGTAAAAGAAACATCTGTGTGTTTCAAAGTAGAAAGACAAGTGTGACAAATGTGCGTGTACAGTGTTTCGTTTCCTTAACAATTTAATATTTTTATTGAATATTTTACAATTTTTTTTATATTTTTTTATTTTGCTTAATATTTTTTTGTGTGTATATTGTTTAGACGATATACTATTGCAGGCTAACGGGAACGGCCTTCGTTAGATAACATGCTGTATATTGTAACATGAACTTAACTATACAGAGCACTTGAATATAGTGACATACTGATGTATTTATCAAATTGATATGTCTAAAGTGAAAAGTGTTTTTCGTATTTTGCATGTTAGTTGCGATAACAACGGCTTATTCAAATGATGTCACATACCTTTTCCTGATTGTCAGACAGCAAATAAATATTACATCGGATCGCACCTGACCACAGTCACAGATCTGTGTGTGCCACAGTATAATAAAGTAACAGTATTTTGACTCTGAAGTGACCTTGAAATAATTACCTACGGCCGCTCGGTAGATAAATCTTCCGCGTCTGTGCGTAACTGCCGCGCTCTACTGAGACTTCGAACCGCGCTCTTTATACTGTCACCTGACTTTCCTCACCGTAAATCCAATGACACTAATGAGATACATAATAATTGATTATGTGGTTGCTAGCGCCTATGAGCTTTGCACAAGTTTTTTTCGTAGGTGTAAAAACTGTCGTGGAAATTCCTACTTCCTGTCAAAAATAGACAAAAGGGCATTAGACTATCGACAAGCAATAAAATAATGCTGTCGTAGTCGTCCGCAACACATAAGGCCTTGGAATCCGAGCTAGAAGCTGGAATGCACCCTAACTTTTGAATTTACCGTCATGTATGGTAAGAATGTAAGATTATATCTAACTTTGTCAATGTACACTGCACTGTAGCGAAGCGAAATCCATCACGCGATGGTGAATTACGTTACTACACAGTCCCTCGTATAGAGAGGAGGCCTGCAGGCCTCCAAACCTACAGGCCTCCTCTCAGTCCTCTCTGTCCCAGCAATGGACACAGGCTGATAAAAAACACAAATGTAAAAAATAAAATGAAACGAAACCTCTTTACAGTGACTTCCTCACTCATTTCTAAATTCAAAAGCACACACGTGTGAATCATAACGGTCGGTTTACACTTTCTTATTGTTTTATCAACAAAGATTATGAAACGGGTTTATGGTTCCCGTAATTGATGTGCGGTTACTATTTTACGGTGATCCGGTGTGCGTGAGTGACTGTGAATGAAAGTGAAATTATTTATTTCAATTTAAGCCATCAAAAGGCACTTTTGAACGTCAAAATTTACAAGAAAATAGAATTGGTTCTGGATGTTCCAAAAGGAACTAAAACTATTCTGTGACTGAGAGACAAGACAACACATAGTATTCAAACTAGCATACGCATAATCAGCCTATAATTTTCCCACTGCTGGGACACAGGCCTCCTTTCAGTGAGAGGGAGTGGGCCGAAATCCTCCACGCGAGCCCAGTGCGGGTTGGTAGATGTCACATGTCTTCGAATTTTTGGTTCTAGGCCATGCCGGTTTCATCACGATGTTTTCCTTCGCCGTTTTGGGAGCAGTGGTGATGAAATTAAATAGGTACGCAGAGTCAGGTCTGAGTTCGAACTCACGACCTTTAATTCGTAACTCGGGGCTGATACCAGTGGGCCACCACACTGCAATCTGTATTCGAACTAAGTTAGTCAAATTGGTATTACAGTTCTAAAACACAATAGACGTAAATATATTTAGTAATCTATTCCGCCTAACTATTCCTCAAGAGTCATTAAAAACCCTGTAATAAATCGACCCGTGTTTCACCTCAAAACGAGGCATCCTCAGAATGACGATTGACCAGTCGCGAACCAGAACACGACGTGTTGCCACGTCGAGCGCTGGGTGCAGAATCCAGCGCTCATCATCCCGAGGATACCTCGTTGAGAGGTGAAACACGTGTCGATTTCTTACATGGTTTTTTATGACTCTTGAAGAATAGTTAAGCGGAATAGGTTACTAAAATTTATATCTACGTCTATTGTATTTTATAATGGATTTCCTCAAAGTCACGTCTGAATCAATTAACTATGTCACAGTTCTTTTCCATTTATCTAAGTGACAGAATAACAACGTGCCAAGGTATAAATACGTAGGTTTTTGTTAACATAATAAAAGGCTTATCAATTTAGCCTAGAATTTATATCTTACCAATTACACTTGAATGGAAAACCATAACTGAACGGCACCTTAATTGCCTAAATGCGTGTTTCCGTGACGAATAAACCTATTTATATTTCTTTCTTTCTTTCTCAATGCACGATCCATAGAGGTATAATATTACATAGAGTGCGCGTATTGCGCAAATCACTTAGTGCGCATCGTAGACAAGTGAGCTATAGATAAGTGTTGGGTAGGACATACAAGAGGCACTTCAAATGTCCCATACAAAATGATTGAATGTCCCAACACCTCATAATAACAGTTGGTACCGCTTCACTGTGACATACAAATGAATGAACCTCGAACTGACAACTGAGTGAGTGTGGTGAGGAACGTCGTGTTGTTCAAACCCGTGTCTACTGTTCATAGTTTGTTGCGCGCACTCTATACTATAATTATATCTCTATGGTACGATCGGTCAGAATTGGAATCGGTTTGACACAAATGTCTAATCCATTGCTTAATAAGTTCGAAAAAAAAAATCCGCTCGACAACGTAACTTATAAAGCAATGGACTGGATATTCGTTTCGAACCGACTCCAATTCTGATTGATCGTGTATTACGAGGAGTCTAGAATCGTAAGTCAGTTTGTAATAATAATTTTGCCTATGCCACAGTATAAATAAGTAACAGCATTATACAGTATGTTATCTAACGAATGGCGTTCCCGTTAACCTGCAACAGTATAGCGTCTATACATGCTAAAAATAATATTACCATAAAAAAATAAGTTTTTTATATTTTTTATAGTAAAATATTCACAAAAAATATTTAATTGATACGGAAAAGAAACACTCTGTACACGCACACTTGTCACACCTTGTCTTTCTACGTTGAAATACAATTGTGCGTGTACAGAGTGTTTCTTTTACGTATCAATTTACTTGTTTTGTGAATATTTCACTACCTACTTATATTTAAAAAAAGTTTTTTTTTGGTTTTAATAATTTTTTTTTGCATTTATGGACTCTATACTGTTGGGGGTTAACGGGAATGCCCTTTTTTAGTTAACATACTGTACATTGGCCTTGAAATACCTACGGCCGCGGGGCCGAGATAGACATTCCGCGTTCGAGCGTAACTGCCGCGCACTTGATACGTAGGTACTGATATACACTGAGACTTCGAAGCGCGTTGTTTCGGCCGTTTTCTATGAAGATAAATAATACTGTTACTAATTTGTACTGTGTCTATGTTATCTCACTGAAGGGCAAAGGCCTCCGTGTACTTGCAAGTACTACCTAGAAAAAACTGTCAAAAATATTCATTTTTCGACTGCATTGCCAATATTCAATTTAGGCAAGCTTTTTATTCGACTGTAGTAAATAAGAGATCTCGCGCACTAGACGGCCACGACCACGACCAGTGCCCAGTTTATCAAAACTTGCAAGCCTTGTACCAAATGTCATTATTTAGTTCACAAATACTTATATTATGACAGTTTTATACGTGATTTTGTTTATAAAAAAATTATTTGTACCTACAACTTGTAGAAAATCATATCAAACCCTGAGAGTGTCCGGCGACTCTCTATTCCGTCTTACAAGTTTACAAGTGTCGTGCTTAGTACCGCAATAAATGTTTAAATTCGATTTTCTTTTTTAAAATGTGGTCAAAAGAGAGAGATGACCCGATGCCCGTGTCCCAGCAGTGGGATAATTATGGCTGATTATGAATATGGAAATGAGCTATGAATTTAACGAAAATTAACATTATTGAACGTGTAGACTTGTAACTCTTTTTTAAACAGGGCCCACGTAAACTATAGAAACCGATACGAATAGCGCACTTGGTCGCAACGGCCAACTAACCGCAGACCATAGACGGTCACGTCTAAATCAAAAAATCAAAATCAAAAGTCATTTAATCAAACTAGGCTGAGAATCAGCACTTTTCGAACGTCAAAATTACATAAGACTGTCCCCCAAAACCCTTCACCACTTCCTAGTGCTTTAGCTGGGAAGAAGAAGTGGCGCAACAAACTGTCCAGCAGCCGGAATCGTCTAGCCAGAGTCGTCGTATTTGCTTTACCAATCATTGGCCAAACCACATGACTTTAACTTCAACTGCATGATTGCATGTTACTGGCAAAGTGAAAGGCAATGCGATTACCTCGTGATAACTTGTTACTACCTGTACCTTTACCGTGAGTTTACAGAGCCAAAACTATCGTCTCCGTAAATGCGCAGGGGAAGCGTGCTGCAGGCGTAGCATGAGCACCGTTTTGTCGACGGAAGAGTAGACAAAAATGACGTTTCCTGTAGACAGTAGACACTGCACTTTTTACGAAATTCACTCTTTTACATAATTCGACTCAGAATTCTTTGTTTTGTCATAGGATTTATCGGTTGTCAGTCTGATTTTGACAGTAAGGATAGAAAACTTTCTTCCGAAATAGTCTACCTACAAAAAGACGTAGACAAAGATCGTTAGAAATGATAGACAAAATGACAGATTGTAGAAAGATTTCTACGGTGGATGTCAAAAATGAAGAAACGAACTGTCACTTTGTATAGAACAAGCTATGTCTATTCTTCGTAGAGAAAGAAAGCGCTCTGCTACGCCTGCTGGGCCCATAACCTATTATTGAAACAACGTGTTGAACTTGAGTTACAAAAGAAAGAACGAAAGAGTGAATACTTTATTTAAATCTTATAAGTAGGTACGTCACAGATGAGGAATCTGTTCCTTCACTGCTGTTGAAAATTCGACATCCTTTGCTGCTGTGGAGTTTGCGCGACTTCTTCCCAGCTAAAGCACTAGGAAGTGGTGAAGGGCGGGCGTTTTGGGGGACTGTCTTATGTAATTTTGACGTTCGAAAAGTGCTGATTCTGAGCCTAGTTTGAATAAATGACTTATGATTTTGTTTTTAGACAGACAATTGGAACCTGTATGACTCTATTGAGATGTTAGTTGACAATGAAACAATTATGTTTGGTAAGCGTGTTATTTAGATCGTGTGACCAGACAACAGTGATTGATTGTATAAACGAGGTCACTAGAATGCTGTGAGATGATGTTATGTACTGACAATACTGTTGCTAGGTCCAGTCTTACCAAGGGGTATCGTATATCGCAATGTAGAGGCGACATAACCATGATAAGCAGCTAGGAGCGCTGGCATATTCAAAATTTTGCCTAGCATATAAAGAGCATAGGAAAACTTGCGGAGCTTCCCACATACATGATCGATTTGAGTCCTCCATAACATATCGTTATCAATATGCAGTCCAAGAAATTTTGTACCATTCGTTTAAAATATTTGGTCACCTTTGTAGTTTACCTGAAAATGTGACAGTGGTTTTTGTCTTAAATTCATCAATCAATTCTGACAACCAGTCTTACCAAGGGGTATCGTATTACCCAGTTACTGGGTTGTGGAGGTCAGATAGGCAGTCGCTCCATGTAAAATACTGGTATTCAGCTGCGTCCGGCTAGACTGGAAGCCGACCCCAACATAGTTGGGAAAAGGCTAGGCAGATAATGAATACTATTGATAGGTTCTTGCGGTTTAGGAGAGCTATGGAGCGGGCTAAGCTCGGAGTTTCTTTGAAGTATAACATCAGAAATTATACAAGGTGTTATAATACCCATAACATAGCCGTCAACTACACATTCTGTACCTACATCAAATTAAGTAACATTGCACAAAAATAATTTCTGGAGAATTGTTTTATTTTAGGTGTGAAGGTGCGCAACGTAACGCACGCAAAATATTGTGTTTATGGGTGCACGCTTCATGTGGTACCTATAACATTTAAAACTTGCTTTTTACACCCGTTATGAACCGGAAAAGAACCGGAGCTACCGACATCATTTGCTGATGAACCAAGCTGAAATGGCAGAGAGCAAGTCTACTAATTTACAAACGTGTCAGTGGTATCACAATGATGAGTTTTTGACAGATTTTGTATGGCATATCTGTCAAAAACTGATCATTGTGAGACCCTGACACGTTTGTAAATTAGTCGACTTGGCCCCCTGGTCGTTTGTCGAAGGATCGATAGGTAGCCGGTGTAGCAGATGTCAAGTCCTTTTTTTTTAGAGTGGGTAATCATCACATGACTTCTCCCGCTGTCGGAGCGGGAGGGCGTGTCAGACTTTAACCGAAACCCACCCGTGTTCCTTCAGTTGCCAGTTTGTTGCCAAGGGCCCCGGTATCCCTTTCGGACTTTCCCGCAACCCTGCCAGACCCCTTACTTTTCTCAAACGGAACATTGTGTGTTATTCGAACGATTTATAATTATTGGAAGTACTCGATTGGCACATATAATCATTGATTTAGTTTGAAGTTAAATACTTCGTTCGAGAGTCCCAGTATAGACTGGGAGGCCCCCCAGCTAGATTCATCGACGAAGTCCTTAAAATGGTGGCTGGAACAGACTGGATGCGGAAGGCTGAGGACAGGGTGTTGTGGCGCAGCCTGGGAGAGGCCTGCGATAGGCTGAGTTGATTGATTGAGGTTCTTACTAAACAATCATCGACATCTGCCTCCCAATTATATTGGGGTCAGCTTCCAGTCTAACCGTATGCAGCTGAATACCAGTATTTTACCCTGCCTTGCGCCTGCCTACCTGACCTCCATATACCAGTTACTGGGTAACACGATACCCTTGGTAAAACCTGGCTGTCTGACTTTCGGGCTTCTGGCTGCCCGTAACTGACTGTCAGAAATCTACGAATGACTGCTGGAATCAACGGCTTAACGTGCTTTCCGAGGCACGGAGGGAGCTCGTTAAGTAATGGATGGTCACCCATCCCCTAACCGATCCGTGCGGCCGTTATCATTAAGGTAGTCACAAAGAAATATTATTTCAATTCAATATTATAGATGCGAAAGTGAGTTTGTTTGGTTTGTTTGTTACGCTTTCACGTTAAAAATCATCATCATCAGCCTATAGTAGTCCACTGCTGGACATAGGCCTCTCGAATTGCACGCCATTCAGCTCGATTCTCGGCAGCTCTCATCCAGCTGCTACCAGCCACCCTGCGAAGATCGTCGCTCCACCTGCCTGAGGGCGTCCTACCTTACGTTTGCCGATTCGCGGTCTCCTCTCAAAAACACGTCCCAACTGTCATCGGTTCTACGGCTAATATGGCCGGCCCATTGCCATTTCAGCTTGCTTATTCTGTGAGCGATGTCGACAACTTTGGTTCTCTGCCGGATTACCTCATTCCGGATTCTATCTCTCAGAGATACTCCAAGCATAGCACGTTCCATAGCTCGCTGAGAGACCTTGAATTTATGGACCAGCCGTACCGTTTCGGCTCCGTAGGTCATGACGCGCTAAAAATGGCTGAATGACCTGGAATAGGATACAGGGTACTTTTTATCCCGATATGCCCACGGGATCGAGACTTACGCGGGTGAAACCGCAGGGCCCAGCTAGTAGGTACGTATTTAATACTAGCCGATGCCCGCGGCTCCGCCCGCATCGATGTCGGTTATTATATACTAAAACCTTCCTCGACAACCACTCTATCCATTGGTGAAAACAACATGAAAATCGGTGCAGTAGTTTTTGAGTTAATCGCGAACAGACAGACAGACGCGTCGGAGGACTTTGTTTTATAATATGTAAGGATTATTATAACAATATTATTATTAAGATATCTCCCAAGTAGGCATTTAAAAACAATGGGTAAGCTAATCTAAACATAAAATATCTAGTACTCCATTGGTTTAGGTAATTAACTCAAGGTTGATGGATGATTTTAACGGTTCAATCAATCTGCCTAGCCTTTTCCCAACTATATTGGGGTCGGCTTCCAGTCTAACCGGATGCAGCTGAATACCAGTATTTTACATGGAGCGACTGCCTATCTGACCTCCACAACCCAGTTACTGGGTAATACGATACCCCTTGGTTAGACTGGTTGTCAGACTTTCGTGCTTCTGACGACTCGTAACGACTGTCAAAGATCCACAAATGACAGCCGGGACCAACGGCTTAACGTGCTTTCTGAGGCTCGGAGGAGTCTCGATATGTGAAAATGGTCACCCATCCACGGACCAACCCGGGCAAGCGTAGCTTAACCTGATGGATCGACCCGAGCGGCTGTTATTACTTAGCCACGAGCTCTTATCCTGCTCCGAATTATAATTATAATTATGTAAATACATACTTATTACGATCGCGAATCATATTTTAATCAAGATACAATACAACTTTATACAGATCTGAAAATTGCAAAAACGTAAGAATATTTTGAATTTTGCGGTCTACCCTGTAGCTTTCACTTTGCCAGGATTATCCTACTATCCTACTAATCGCGAAAAAGCCAAGATTATCCTACTATCCTACTAATCGCGAAAGTTCGTAAGTATGGATGGATGGACGGATGTTTGTTACTCTTTCACGTAAAAACGGCTGAATGGATTTGGATGAAAATTGGCAAACAGATAGTTTATAACCTGGATTAACACATAGGATACTTTTATCCCGATATTCCCACGGGATCGAGACTTACGCGGGTGAAACCGCGGGGCGCAGCTAGTAAATTATAAAGTAAGGAGGTATAGAATTCTTAAGTTGGAAATATTCTTGAGACTGTAATCGCTCAGGAGAATTCATGGAGTATTAAAGAAAGAAGGAAACAAAAATATTTTATTTGGAAGACGCACAGGAAATACAAACAGTAATAAAAAGTAAGTAATTAAAATAAAAAGAGCAATTAAAAACTGACATAACAAAAAAAACAACCGACTTAAAAAAAACACTAAAAAAGTGAAAAATAACTTTAATTTCGGAATTCGGCTTTTTAATTTTCGTTTTTTGCCACCGACTTCCGAAATTAAAGTTATTTTTCACTTTTTTTGTGTTTTTTTTGAAGTCGGTTGTTTTTTTTTGTAAAAACTTTTTATTTTTCACTTTTTAGTGTTGGTGCCTACCCCACACAACTTACTACCTGCTATGTAAATAACAGTGAAGGAGTCTAATAATTATATCGTCTACATAGACTGTGGGAAAAATACGTAATATTGAAGCTAGCTCAAAAACTACGCAAGCAAACTTAATAAAATTTATATGGGACCATCTCGGGAGTATACCCTTTCGAACTAAAAAATATTTTTTTAAATCGGTTCACAAACGGCAGAGTAATCGGTGAACATACATAAAAAAAAAAAAAACAATCATCCGAACGTAGTAACCTCCTCCTTTTTTGAAGTCGGTAAAAATACTTAATTAATAACGACCTGTGCGAGGCCAAAAAGGCTCCTATCTCAGCATAATGCTGCGATATTTAAAAAATAAATACCGCAGCGCTAGTATTCTCTTGCGGGAAAGTCGGAAAGGGATACCGGGACCTTGGCAACAGGCAACTGAAGGTACACGGGTGGGTTTTAGTCGGTAAAAGTCAGACACGCACTCTCCGCCCAGAGCGGGAGAAGTCATTTGATGATTTCCCACCCTCAAAAAAAAAAGCGCTGGTATTCTGATAGGGCCTGTTGTGATGCCACGGACACGCCAACGGACATATACATATAAATCCCAAATTCAAATTCATTTATTCATTTTGGGCACATAGGGTAAATTTATACAGATGTTAAAAAAAAATGTTGGTCCATACCTACTATGTCCCGCCAGAAGGCATACAAAATAAAAAACAGAATACAAAATTGTTAAATAAATTACTGGTTTATATCCATTAGTTTAATACATAGTTTAATAATTTTCAACTAATGACACAACGATGATGTTTCCCTTTTTTCTCGTCTATCACCTTGTTTCCAAGGAGTTTCCAACAAGAAGGCGAAGGCTGAATATATATCAGTCCTCCGCCACCATTCTAGGATCCGGTACTCGCGAAGCCGGCAGGATCTGGTCAATGTGTCTCCTCCATACTACACCGTCATCCGTTTGTACTTCATAGTGGAGGAGACCGATCCGTTGTAAAATTATTCCAAATTTCCATTTCTTATGACCTGAGTAATTTCGGGCTTGGACTCTGTCCCCCGTAGCAAATTTTCTTAGTACTTTAGTTAGGAATTTATCCTTCCCTGAATTAGACTTATGCGGGTTATCTGAGAACATTACATGTAAATGGGTCCTCACATCTCGCCCAAACATTAATTGATAAGGCGTAAGCCCGTTTCGGCCGGGGGTGCGCCGCAGTCTATTTTTGATAATTAGAAGCTTCTCATTTAAACAGTCACTCTCGCCCTCCATTGCGCGTAAGGCTCTCTTTATAGTTTGAACAAAGCGTTCTGCCTGTCCATTCGTCGCGGGGTGGTAAGGGGCGGATGTCCTGTGTGTAACTCCAATTTCTTTAAGAAAACTCTCAAATTCCTGCGCAGTAAACTGTCGCCCATTATCCGACACCAAAATATTAGGTATTCCAAAGGTACAGAATATCTCCTTCAGCTTCTGTATGCACCAAAAACTTGTAGTGGTCTTAGTCGGTATGACCTCTACCCACTTAGTGAATGAATCCACTAGAATAAATAAATATTGTCCTGAAATAGGGCCGGCGAAATCAATATGTATTCTTTGCCATTGGTCTGTTGGTTCTTCCCAATGATGTAAGGGTGCCTTTGGTGGTTCGTTCTGTTGTAGGCGACACGCCCTACATGATTTTACCTTATCCTCAATCTCTCTATCAATATTTTTCCAAAAAACAAAACTACGGGCTAATAATTTCATCTTAAGAGTGCCCATATGCCCAGCATGTAGTTCATCTAGAACGCGTAGGCGTAAGGTCTGCGGAATCATAATTCGGGTTCCTTTCAATATACATTCGTCTTGAAGGGTTAATTCATTGTCCTTATAACCAAGTTCTCGTAGCGATCTACCAGTTCGTAAGCGTTGTAACAATTGCTGCAGTTCAGGATCCTTTTTTGTTTCTTGAGCTATTATGTTAGGACGGACTTCTAATATGTTGATCTGCTGTATTTGAAAAGCGCAATGTTGGTCGATGGAACTTTCTTTAGGGTTTTCAACAGGGAATCTTGAAAGGTAATCTGCATTGGAATGGTTCAAAGACCTTCTATATTCGATTTCATAATCGAATCCGGATAGAAAATGAGCATAATGGAATAACCGCATTGTACTAAGGGCCGGCAAGGTCTGATTGGGATGAAAAATTGATGTGAGTGGTTTGTGGTCTGTCACAAGGGTAAATTTCCGGCCATAACAATAATGAAAGAATTTTCTTAGGCCCCAATAAATCGATGTAGCTTCCTTGTCGATTTGGCTGTACTTCTTTTCGCTGTTCGTTAAAGATCTTGATGCAAAAGCAATCGGACGTTCTGATCCGTCTGGAAGCCTATGTGATAAGACGGCCCCGAGTCCTGTAGGTGAGGCGTCTGTTGCCAATATCAACGTTTTGGATGCGTCAAAGTGTGTTAGCACTCTTTCGCTAAGAATCTCTTCCTTCACTTTGTTGAAACTTTCTTCACATTTCGATGACCATATGAATTCAGTCCTTTTTTTCAACAATTCATTTAATGGGCTCGTAATAGAAGCCAGTTTAGGTATGAATTTGTTGTAGTAATTTGCCATACCCAAGAACGTTCGCAGTTCATTCACATTCTTAGGACTGGAAGTCTTCGTGATTGCCTTTACTTTTTCTTTATTCTTGTGAAGTCCATCTTTGTCAATTGTATGGCCGAGATAGTTTATTTTGTGTTTGAAAAAGTGACATTTCTCTTTATTCACTCGTAGATTACTTTCTTTTAGTTTTTGTAAAACCTGTCTTAGTCGTTTAAGTAGTTCTTTTTCTGAAGATCCTTGTAAAATAATATCGTCGAAGAAACATTTCACGCCTTCTATTCCTTGTAACAATTTATCCATGAATTTTTGCCATAAACTTGGGGCAACCTTAACTCCAAACATTAGCCTGTTTACCTTGTACGTTCCTTTGTGTGTACTTATTGTTTGTAGAAGTGCACTCTCGTCATCCATAACCATATTTAAGTAAGCTTGACAGATGTCTAATGTACAGAATAGCTGGCCTCCGTTCATCTCTGCGAAAATATCTTCTATGATAGGAATTGGGTATTTTTCATCTTTTATAACTTTATTCAAAGTAACTTTGTAATCTGCGCAAAGCCGTATATTCCCATTTGGTTTCACAATTGGAACAATAGGAGTTCCCCAATCTGAATGATCTATCTTAGTGATTATACCTTGTGTGCATAAACGTTCAATTTCTTCATCTACTTTTGATTTCAGGGCGTATGGAATGCGTCTCGGTTTAATAAAAATGGGTTGAGAATTCTCTTTTAGATATAAGTGTGCTTTCATATTAGGTATTTCCCCCAAGTCATTTTTAAATACACTGTCCGTATATTGTTCAAGCAAGTCGTCTAATCTTGTAGGTTCCATGGATTGTAACATGTGCATGTCGGCTAGTTCAATTTTTACCTCTTTCATCCAGCTTCGGCCAAATATTGGATCTACTTGTTGGTTAATGATGTACAGTTTTCCATTAAAAAACTGGTTTTTGTAGTTGCAATTAACGAATGCTACTCCTGTAGGTTTGATAACTTCACCCGTGTATGTTCTCAGTTTCATGTCAGTTTTGAATATTTTCTTCTCTATTTTTAATTTTTGGTACTGATTTAGTGACATAGACGATAATGCAGCGCCAGTGTCGAATTCCATTTGTACTTTTTTATTTTCGATGGATAATGAAACTAGGTACCGCTCTTGAATTTCACTTTTAATCATGTTGATTTCACCAATGCTTTCTACAGAGATGTTACTAGAGGTGTCATCAACTTGGTTCGTATTAATGTTGCGTTGTAAGCAAACTCGAGCTAAGTGTCCTTCTTTCTGACATTTTCGGCATACTGATTTAATGGCACCACACTCATTAGCTCGGTGATCGGTTTTACCACAGCGGAAACATTTCCCTTTCAAATCCTTGATTGTAAGTGATGGCCTTTTCTTAGAGTTGGTAGGCGAGGGTTGAAAATTTGGTCTATTCGTAAGTGAAATTTTATTGATTCCGTCAGTGTTTCTTTTAATTTCAGTAGCCATGGTACAATTTTCTGCTTTTCCCATTTCTATTGACGTTGCGATCTGCACTAATTTAGAAAACGGTGGGGTATCTCTGTCTTGCAGAATTCTTGATCGTATTTCGCCATCTTGTAGTCCTCGTATGAGTTGCAACGATAAGAAGTTGTCTGAGGTAGACTTCTTGCAATGTTGACATTTGAACTCACAGTTTGAGCAAAGCCTCTTTAGTTCTGCAGCGTATGTCGCGACTGGTTCCGTCGGTTGTTGCATCCTTGAAATGAATTTGTGCTGTAGATGCCAAACGCTAGGTTTTGGGTCAATGTATTCACCAAGTATATCCGATAATTCATCGAATTCTTTGTTCAATGGGTCTTCTGGTGAGCATAAATCGTAAATCTTTTGATGTAACTCTGGGCTTAAAGTTGCCAGTAGCGTGTGAACCCTTGCCTTTGGATCCATTACTCTGTTCATTATAAAGAACAATGTCAATCTCTTGATGAAGTTTTCAAAAGATTCTGTATCTTGTAAGGGTTGAAAATTCAGTTTCGGATAATATTCTTGTTGTGCCAGGTTGACGCAGCTTGCGTAATCTATTGTTGTTGCAGGTTGCGTAGTTATTTCATTATTCTTTCTCATTGTTAGTAATTTGCATTTGAGGGAGGTGTATAGTTCTTCAAATTCGTACCTGTATTGAGTTTCCTCCTCCAATTCCCCCTGGTCAGTCTCGAGTTCGATTTCCGCTTGTAGTTCTTGAAATTTTTGGAAGTTTTCTCGTAGATTTTCTAAACGAGTTTCAACTTCTTCCGTTGAAAGTTCGGTTTTCGAAATTAGTATATTTTCTGTCCGTGTAAGAACGCCTCGTAATGAAGCACGAACTCTTTTTTGTCTTCTTATATCGTTCGGCATTTTCGTCGCCAATTTGTTAAATAAATTACTGGTTTATATCCATTAGTTTAATACATAGTTTAATAATTTTCAACTAATGACACAACGATGATGTTTCCCTTTTTTCTCGTCTATCACCTTGTTTCCAAGGAGTTTCCAACAAGAAGGCGAAGGCTGAATATATATCAAAAATAAAGTCAATAGGTAAGTAGATGTCACAATTTCATGCCAAACATTAATAAATAGTTAATAATATAATAATAATTATGTAATCAACTTTATTAAGTAAAATTAAAACGGCACATAAACAAATGGGAGTATTTAGTCACAATTTCGTATACAATATTAAAAGAAACAAAATGAAATAAAAAATGTCAATATAGAATATCTTTATGTCAGGGGAGCAACATTTTAATTAATCAGATAGTTATAAAATTATATAGATATTATTTAAATTTATCATTAAGATATTCATTAACGGAATAATAAGCCTTGTCATTCGGTAATTTAAAAAGCTTACGTTTGTACTCAGTCATGTTGCTGCTTGATACAATTTGATCAGGTAATTTGTTATAAAGCTTTGGAACCATTGCATATATACTATTGTAGAAAAATTTGGTTTTAGTGCCTAACGGGTGCAACTTGTTTGAGCGCCGTGGACTTTCGACAGATTTATATAAAAACATGTTGTTTTTTGCTAATATACAGGCTTCATAGACATAGAGGGATGGGACAGTCAATATTTTTAAGTTTTGGAAGTGTGGCTTGCATGAATCCGTTCGTTTAATTTTACATATAGCTCGAATACATTTTTTTTGTGCTATTAATACCTTCTCAACCTTAGTAGCATTGCCCCAAAATATAAGGCCATATCGCAATGTAGAGGCGACATAACCATGATAAGCAGCTAGGAGCGCTGGCATATTCACAATTTTGCCTAGCATATAAAGAACATAGGAAAACTTGCTGAGCTTCCCACATACATGATCGATTTGAGTCCTCCATGACATATCGTTATCAATATGCAGTCCAAGAAATTTTGTACCATTTGTTTCAAATATTTGGTCACTTTTGTAGTTTACCTGAAAATGTGACAGTGGTTTTTGTCTTAAATTCTGATGAATTTAAGACAAAAACCACTGTCACATTTTTTATCAATTCTGACAACCAGTCTTACCAAAGGGTATCGTATTACCCAGTTACTGGGTTGTGGAGGTCAGATAGGCAGTCGCTCCATGTAAAATACTGGTATTCAGCTGCATCCGGTTAGACTGGAAGCCGACCCTAACATAGTTGGGAAAAGGCAGGCAGATTGCAAATTGATGACGCTAAGAAAGGACAAATATACGAAAATAACAAGTTGCGGGAAAATATGCGCAAAACTGCATAATGCTGCGACCTTAGGTGAGACAGTCCCAGCGCTGGTTTTCAGTGACAGCCGTCGTTGACGTAATGACGTCAGAAAGGTACATCCTTTACACGCGTTCAAGCTAAGTAAGTACTTAGGTAAGTTACTTATTTTTCGTTCCACACCTGCCCATTCATATAACTAAACCGACCAGTGTTAACACAATATTAACTGTTTAATGAACACACATAATAGTTTATAATACCTCTATTACAAACATTATTATATCTAAAATAAACTTTGCATTATCCAATCTAAGCACTGGTGAATTTTAAAAACAATGGCAACCATGTTTGTTTTACTTCGCGCGCTCGTACGCTATTGGTCGGTTGTCTGTCAGGAGCGGTCTAGTTTTTTTTTTTTCATAAAGGATTTGATGGTTTGGTCGTGTGAGTACTTAATGCCTTTTTATTTATTTTTTGTGTTTTTTTTTTTGGTAGTTTACATTTTTTTTTGAGAATGGGATTGGCGAGAATATTTTTTTCCTATGTTTTGAGAATTTTCAATAATTACTAAAAAGAAAAAAGTACAAATCAAATCAAATCATTTATTTGCATAATACATGTCAAAAAGGTGTTACAGGTATATAAGGTACATTGTATTATAACCTAATGAGGTGTGCAAATTAATATATTAGGTACTAATAGCAACATTAAATACACAGAATAACATTACATTAAAAATAGAATGTCAAAATAAAAGTATATAAGTCAAATCAGAATTACAATATTAATTATTGGATATTTGTGGTCATTTCAGATAAAATCAGTCATCTTTCATTTAAATAATCATTAATAGAATAGTAACATTTTTCAACTAGGAATTTGTGCAAACCTAATTTGAATTGGTCTATTTTGTGTAGGTCAGTGATAGTTTTTGGCAACTTATTGTATATTTTGGGTGCCATGCCCAAAATGTTTTTATTAAATACTGCTTTTTTATGACGTCTTACGCATATTTTATGTTTGTGTCTTGTGCTTTTTGGATGTGTATAGAGATGTAGATTAGCTTTGACGAAAATCGCCACTTCATATATATAAAGACACGGGAATGTCAATATTTGGAACTGTTGAAAATGTGGCTTACAACTTTCTGTGCGTTGTATGCCACACATTGCCCTTAAGCATTGTTTCTGGGCTTTGAACGCCATTTCTCTGTCTGGTGAGTTCCCCCAAAATATAAGCCCATAGCGTAAAGTAGATGCAACATACCCATGATACGCCATCAGTAATGTTGCCCGATTTGACACTTTTCTGAGATTATAGAGAGCATACGAATACTGGCTAAGTTTTTTGCATGTATTTTCAACGTGTGTTTTCCAGGTCATGTTTTTATTTATCCAAATACCTAAGAATTTAGTGTGTTCTGCTTCACTGATAGTTTTCTGACCATAATGAATATCAGGTTTTTTATTGTTTGTTCGTTGTTCAAATGAAATATAATTTGTTTTGTCAAGATTTATTTTTAAGTTATTTTCGGTCAGCCAAGTTATTATATCCTTTACGTTGTCGTTTATTTTATTTTCGAATGTCACATCATCCTCCTTACTTTTGAATAGTATTGTACTGTCGTCAGCGAATAAAATCATAGGATTATTAATACTTTTAGGCATGTCATTAATATATATAATGAATAGTAAAGGAGCAAGAATACTGCCCTGCGGCACACCAAATATGGATTTTCTATGTTTAGAGTAATACGTTTTTTCCGTTCTTGTATAGGGGCAGATTTTATTTATGTATGTAATTTGTTCTCGATTAGTCAGATATGATTTGATAAGTTCAAGGATATTGCCTCTAATTCCATATTTTTCCAGCTTGTTTATCAGTATTTTATGGTTAACATAGTCAAATGCCTTTGACATGTCCATAAATAAGGCAACTACAGGAGTTCTATTGTCAACGTTAGTTAGAACGTGTTCAACAAGTTTGTATATGGCAGAGTCAATGTTTTTCTTTTTCCTGAAACCATATTGTTCGCTAACCAAGATTTTGTTAATTTCTAGAAATGAATATAAGCTTTTTTGTATTACTTTTTCAAAAACTTTAGCGAATACCGGAATGAGCGCGATTGGTCTATAGTTGCTAGGATCTTGTTTATCGCCTTTCTTGTGTAATGGTTTAATTACCGAGATTTTCAATTTTTCTGGGAATATGCCTGTTTCAATGCTAGCATTGATAATGTGGCTGAGTATTGGAGCAACAATAGGCGATGTGACCTTTATTACCTCAGTGGTTATGTCGTCATATCCAGCGCTTTTAGTATTTTTCAATGAATTAATAATTTCAAATATGTCAAAGGGTACTGTGGGTGTCATAAATATTGAATTAGGATGAGAATTTATTGTTGGTTTACTATTAAGATTAAGATTAATGTCACTTTGAGATTCAATTTGGTCTATAAAATAATTATTCAATGATTCTGCTATTTGTTCAGGGTTATTTATAATTTTGCTGTCAATTTTTATGCTATGAATACCTTCTTTAGGGTAGTTTGATTTCTGCTTATTAATTATGCTCCATGTAGCTTTGCTTTTGTTTTGTGCAGTATTTATAAAATTATTGTTTTGTGCTTTTTGTGTCTGTTTGATTATGTGTTTTAATCTTTTAGTATATGTTTTTAGTTTATTTTTATTGTCTTGGTTTGGTGTCTTTCTATATTCCCATAGCATGTCTCTTTTACGTTTCGAACATTTTTTCAGTCCTGTTGTTATCCACTTTGGTTTTTTGATTACCGAAATTTTTATTTTGTTTATTGGGAAACACAGGTCATAAAATAATTTAAATAGGTCGTAGAACTCATTAAATGCTTTATTTGGATCTGAGCATTTATAGGCATCATGAAATGATAAATTTTGCAAGCATTCCCTAAACTTTCTTATATTTTCACCACTATAGTCACGTTTGTAGATAAACCAATGAGAGAATGTGCAGGATTTTTTGACACGACATTTTAACAGTTGTGCTGTATGGTCTGATATTGCCAATTCTGTGACCTCGCAGCTACTTCCTCTAATATTATGAATGATGTTGTCAATGCAGGTCCCGCTACTCAGACGGGTTGGAGATCGCGTCCCCAGAATCAAGTTATAGCTACGCAGTATATTTTGAAAGGTGGTTGATATTTTACTATTTTTGCAAATGTCTATATTAAAATCTCCACATAGTATAATCCTACTATTACGTTTTAAACATATTTCGTTTAACATCATATCTAAATTATTGAAAAACATTGTTACTTTATCTTTACTCTGATTTGGCGGTCTATAGATACAAATAATGATGATAGGATGAGAAATCAGTTTTATCGCACAGCATTCAATTTGATTAGTTATGGCCCATTTATTTACATTAATGTTTTCAAATTGATGTGCGTTTTTTACGAGAATGCACGAGCCCCCGTTTCTATCTGGTCTAGCGTAGCATGCTGCTAGTGCGTAGTTAGAAATATGTAAGTGTTCCTGGTCATCTTTTTTCATGTTGTGTTCGGTTACGCATAAGATATCTATTGATTTACCTACATCTGCAAGTTCATTTAGATGTGTACTTAATAAATCAGACTTATTTATTAAGCCATTCACATTTTGGTGCATTATAATAATATGATTATACACGAAAAAAATGTGTGTTACTATTTTGATTTTGTATGGATTGCGAGTTTGATGATTGTGTGTCAGTAGGTATTTCAATTTGTCCCGATTGGGAACACCCTGTCTCAAAATTGAAATTGTTTGGGCTGTATATTGTCTTAATAAGATCTTGTAAATCTGATAGCACAGCGGTCGTGCCATAGCTATTCAGTGTGCCTGAGCGCTGATTATACATATCATAGTTATAAGAAAGATTAAGGTTGGAATCTAATATATACGCGTAGTTATATGCCTGTGTATCCATATATAGAAGATTATTAAAAAGTTCAATTCTACTATTGAACAGAGTATTGCCATAATTATGCTGTTTTACATAATAATAATTATTATATTGAAATTTAAATTTATATGTCGGTAAACAAATAATAATATTAGTGTGTGTTAGTGTTATTAATTTTTCTCGGATAAACATGGTTAGTTCTAAATAGTTTTGAGTTTTCCGGAAGTCTTCTTCGCCAATGTAAATAATACAATAGTCTTTACATGTAAAGTTTTGAACTTTTACATCAATTGTCTCTAATACTTGCTTCAGTCCGCATCTAGGTTTACGATAATGGCAAATATCGTAGTTTCGTAGGTTAGTTTCCTCAGCAACGGTGTACAATATGTTTGAGGTTTCACAGCTTAATAAACATATTTTTGGTTTAGCTATGGTATTAGTTGTAGTCTGCTTGCTGTAGGTTGTGCATGGTGATGACACCCGGACAGTACTACTTGCTTTTTCCTGCTGTATTTGTTTTGGAGTTGTCCTATCACACCTTGTTTGATTTGGTATGGTATTGTGTGGTATCGGACATTTTTGAGGTAGAGTTGACTTATTGTGTTTTTTAACTGGGCTATTTGTTGCACTTTTAATAAGTTGTTGTTGTTTTTTGTGGGGAGTAAGCTGCTTTACCATTTTATTTTTATTTGGAGTCCCAATTTCATTAGATAATTTTTTGGTTGCCTCCTTCATTCGTTGATTTTTAGAACATATTATACGATTTTTAGTACATGTTCATAACTATGGATTCTATAGTATCTATAGTATGAATGAACTTCATTGGAATTTCACCTATTTCGAAGTTTAATGAAGTTGGTAAAATACTGTATAAGTACAGGTTAAATTAAAAAAAAACATGCGTGAAAAAAAAATTACCGTGTAATAATTAAATTACTAAAGTTTTAAATGTTTTTTTTAAGTTTTATAAAAAAAATATTTAAAAATGTAATTCATTACTTATGTATAGAAATAAATTATGGGAAAGAAATGTTTAATGTTTTTTTTTTTAAGTCGTCTTTGCTTTTATGAATCATCATTACTCCTTTATCCCAATATAATAGTAATAAAATATTTATCTGCTAGCTCCATTTATATTTTTTACCTTTTGTGATACAGTAATCTTATTGTAGGTCATGTCGGTGCATCGTCTTCACATATGATTATACATATTGTATACAAAATATTGTCAAACATTTTTAAAAGAGTAACGGTTGAGTTTCTTGCCCATTCTCCATACGAAAACTACCTTTTGGAAGGGGCAACTAGAATCAGTTCTATTTCTTTGTTTTTGACGTTCAAAAGTGCCTTTTATGTGCCTCTTTGAAATAAATTATTTGACTTTGACTTTGAATAAAGAACAAAGAAAAAAAATACAGGAAAATAGTAGGCTGGAATAAGAAGTCACAGTCACTAGGACAGACAACTAATAGATTATGATAGTGAATTAATGCAGCTCTATAACATAATGTTTTCGGTTGCGTATACCATACCATTCTGATGATTACATTAATCTCTGCAAGAAATTTCACCTACAGCCACTTATAAACCGTCGTCGACTAGCGGATTGCACTTTTCTTCTCAAAATTATATCTAATGAGATCGATTGTCCTGACCTCCTGCATAAACTGCGTTTCAATGTCCCTCAGAGATCAGTTAGATTTAATCCACCTATCTCCATTCCATTTTCCTCTTCTAACTACAGACAAAACTCATACATGGTGCGAGCGAGTAAGGACTTTAATATTCTTTGTAAAGAGTTCTCATTTGACCCATTTACCACCAAATCCCATTCTGCACGCAATCGGCTGAACGCTGACTTTTTTAAAACTGCTTAGTGCTTATTGTACCTTACATTTATATATATATAATATGTATATATATTATATTCTTTTCTATCGTGCTTGTTAGTGATCCTAAGATTTCTATTACTTTTTCAGTTTTTACCCGTGAGAACCTGTAATTGGCTCTGTGTTTCTTATAAAATTGTTATCTATTATTTATAGCTGTTGGTTCTCCTATAAATAAATAAATAAATAACATCACGCCTGTAGTCCCCGAACGGTTAGGCAGAGGTGTAGCTTTACGTACTACACCCACATTTCGCCTATGTTCTATGTTATAGAGGGCGAGCGTATTGCAAAAGTAATGTGATGATCTTTAAAATTGAGCTTATAATTCCTCTGAGCGTTTTTCTCTATGACCTACAGGTTAGAACTTAAGGCTCTTACATACTGGCGCGATTCTCCGCGCGACGCGAATTTTAACAAAACAATTTCAGAGAAAACTTCACGGCGAACAATGCGACGGCGGCGGCGTCGCGACGCGCGGCGATTCGCGCCAGTAAATAAGAGCCTTTACTCATACTTGCAAAAAAAAAAAACCATATACAATATGTGGAAAAAAGAAACCAGTCCAATCCAAAAAATTAAAAAAAATCATATATTATTTATTATTGAAAATAATAAAGTTATTGCTATTTAAAATTCACATTTTTAGTACCAAAATTACATTTACCTTAACTCTTATCTATTATACCTAATGTCTATTTTTTTTAAATCACATTTTCTTTTTTTAACAGAATTATATTTAAAATGAACGCGCTTATCTTAATTAGGCTCTTATCTATATATTGGTTATTTGGATAAATGTAAATGAACTAGAAAAGTATGTAAGCGGAAACAATTTATTTATTTATTATCTTTTTAGGAAAACTTACAGCTAAATAGATACAGTAAGTATAAATAAATAAATAAATAAATGAATAAATAAATAAATAAATAAATAAATAAATAAATTCTTTATTTGTATAGAATGCAGGTGTTACAATAAGGGTGTTCGTTTAAGATATAAGTTTAAGTATAAGTTTAAACAAAATAAACAAAATATGGCCAATTACAAGTTTCCACAAGTAGTATTAAAAATCACAAGAAACAGAAAATTTTCAAACGTTTGAGTTTGAATTAGAAATTGCTAATAGACTTTAACACAAAAACAGAAAATTAAGTAATAAAAACTAAAACCCAACTACGACTGAAAAGGTATAAACAAGACACCACAGACAGACAAATTAAAAATCCGGAGTCACACGTGTTAGGGCGGCATAAATCGAACAGATTACGTGTGACTCCGGATTTTTAATTTGTCTGTCTGTGGTGTCTTGTTTATACCTTTTCAGTCGTAGTTGGGTTTTAGTTTTTATTACTTAATTTTTTTTTAAATTATTTTGGGGTTATAATATACAGGGTGTTAGGGTAAACACCGTTATCCTTGCTACCAGTGGTTTGGTTTCATTTATAGAACGTAAAATCAATGGAAAATTACAACTTTTTTTTTAATTTTTTTAGATCTAAATTTTACCACAAGAGACGCAAGTTCGTTGCCCTATGCGCTAGGGCAACGAACTTGCGTCTCAGCACGGGCGGGGGGTATGGGATGTGACTTGACCGGCAGCGAGCGCGATCCCTCCCTTAGTCAGTCAGCTGTTTCGCTAGCAAGCACGGTGTCTGATAGAAACTTTTTAAAATCTTTTAATGAAAATAACGTTTTTTTTTTGTTGTGTTCGGTCATTTATTTTTATATTTAAGTCAACTACCCATGGTTTGAATGACAAGAGTGTTTACCCTTACATCCTGTATATATTTTTGAAATGTGCTCATTAAGCCCTTTCATTTGATACCCAACATAGTACGATTAAACAATTTTTTTTTTTTTTTTTTTTTTTTTTTTTTTTTTTTTTTTTCCTGACTTTATTTCCTCTAGAGGGCGCCATTTTTAATTTAATGTGACGTCACATAGCCTATAACCAGCGGACAATCAAGACGCTTCTAACGATACCTTATTTGTCAAATTGTGATGAGTGGTTTAGAAGATACAAGGGAACAGATGAACATACATACATACATACATACATACATACATACATACATACATTTATTTTATTTTTATTTATTTATTGGTTTACCAACAATTGTTTACACTAGTAATGGACATAAAAAACAAGCAAAAACAGATAAACAATAGTGCACAATCACTTAAAGGTAAACTCAGCATGCGAAACGAAAGTTGTACGTACAATACCTAGAGGGAAAAAAAAAGAAAGAAAACTATCTTAATCTAAATCAAACAATAGTAAGCAACATGTTATAAGTATAAGACCAGACAAAGAGGGGAAAAAAAAAAAAAGAAGTTAAATTAATCCTTATCTAAGTTTTTCAAAGTCTTCGCTTTTAAACTGTATAGTGAGTCAAAGTGCAAGTCGATTAGATCGCTACTTTCATTAATCATCTTGCTTAACCTCGCGACAGGGGAACTAGCACCTAAGACCGTTCGTCGGGGCGGCGGACGGAGTGGCGTAATTGGCTTACGAGGAATCCTTGAAGGCACACGAAATTTAAAAGAATTTAGTATCTGTGGGCAGTCAATTTTATTGGCCATTACTTTGCACACAAACATTACGTCAATAAGGCGCCGGCGCTTTTCCAGCGAAATCATTTTAAAGTATTTCAACCGCTTGGTATATGAACGCTTTTTTTTTGCTATTCCGCTAGTAAACGCCAGGTGCCACAGAAAGCGTTTTTGGATTCTCTCCAGACGCAACGAATGTGTAGCATAGTGCGGTCGCCAGATCACACTACAATACTCCAAAAGGCTTCGAATCAGACTATTGTAAAGCATAATTTTAGTTTTAGGACACCTAAACTGTTTGCAATGTCTTAAAACGAAACCAAGCATTCTAGAAGACTTTTTTATTATGCTATCTATATGTGGGATAAAGGTTAATTTAGTATCAAAAGTAACGCCGAGGTCCTTTGTTGTGTTTAGTTCTGCTATTTTGGTTTCATTTATGTGATAATCTTGATTTACTAAATTATGCTTTCGTGTAAATTTGACATGATAGCATTTACTGGGATTTAACAGCATTGAATTGCGTTCGCACCACTTAACAAGCCTATTGATATCACTTTGCAAAAGGATGACATCGCGTTGGGACTTAATAATTTTAACAAATTTCAAGTCGTCCGCATACATGAAAACCTTAGAATGTAAGAAACACCTTGAAATATCGTTTATAAAGAAATTAAACAAAACTGGGCCCAAATGAGAACCTTGTGGAACTCCGGAAGAGATATATCGGGTGTCAGACTGAAATCCGTTTATCACTACATAAAAAGATCTGTCCAGAAGATATGAGTTTAACCAAGAAAGTAATGATCCAGTTATACCATACATAGGTACATACATACCGGTCAAAATCATAACCCTCCTTTTTCTTCGCCGTAGTCGGGTAAAAAATGACTATTAATTACGCTCGAAGAAGCGATTTGATAGAATTTAATTCATTTTAGCAACACTGGTATTGAAAATGTCGATATCAGCTTCCTGACAAGTTGCGTTGCACAAATGTACATACGACTCGCTCTTAACATGAACGAGTTCCGTCTGTTATTTCATTACCCGCTAGCTAAGGCCCGCGACTTCGTCCGCGTGAAATTTTGGCAGTCGCATCGCATCGCATCGCCTGTTCATATTTGCTTAGCGTTTTTTCTGGCTTTTTTCTTTGTATAGCTTATAGCGTGATGTTAATTAAAGCTTAACATAACCAAACCTTCCTTGAGAATTCGGCTTTCAGCCTATCAATAAACAAAAATATTTTTTCAGACACGACTTTCAAACAACAAAAAAAAACAGACCAACAAACTCTTCAGCTTTATTTTATTAGTAAGTATAGTATAGATAGATAAACGTAAATGACTGTAAAAGTATTTCTTAGAAGCGGAAACGATGTAATACTTCGTACGTAATTCCAATTAAGGGCGCACCTCAGATTTTATCCCGCTCGCACCATACTACTCGCGACCTGAGTGAGAACGAGACGGAGTGGGGCGCTAGCAGCTCTAAGGCGTCGAAAAGTTTAGGTAATTGCTTTTTACGGTGTAAATAATGGCAATTAAAAATAAATGACACACATAAGACCTGCTTTATAGTTAGTTCAGTTATCATGCAAAGCTTCATGATCTAATTTAAAGTATTTTTTTAATACCAGCTGTTTATAATTCTGTGCAGAGGTAACTTTGGATTTTTTTTCTATAGAGAAAATATGTAATTGTGTTTTCGCCTCACATAGCATCAATCCTCAACTTTAACATATATTTATTTCAAAATTAATGCTGCAGTATTTTCGGCATAACAGAGGATCATGCTAAGCAATTTGTGATTGGGTGCGCCCTTAAAAGCGGAAACGATACAATAGTTAGTACGTAATTCCAATAAATATTCCAATTAAAATGTATCCATGCCATGAGTAATAAAATGCCAAACACCAACTTGCCACAGCAAGTCACACGACACCACAAAGAATTGAACACATAAGCGCTTTAACGCTGCTAAAAATACGCGTTAACAACACCCGTTTATTGCACGCAGCGCTGGAAGCGCGTGAAAGAACAAACGATTTGCACTCCGCGCGCCTTTAAACCGAACGCGCTCTTTGCATTGTCTGTCATAATATTCAAATTTCGAACGCGAATGAGGCGGGAAATGCTACTTATAAAGCGTTATTTTTTGTCTGTGATTGAATATTAAGTGCAAAACGTTTATGAAATTTATGAAATATAGTGATACAGTTATGTTGAGTTGCGGTTAAATTATCTTATGTTCCATTTGATAATTTGTTATTTTTTTAACGTCTGTTTTGGCTACTCGGTAGTTCCCGCGGAATTTGAAGTGTTTAATGTAATTTATGCGCTAAAAAAATTACTCAGTGTAAAAAATCGAGATACCTTTAAAATATCGTGCAATTTGATAATAAACTGAACTAAAATTGGACAGTTAGTGTAATAAGTGACTATTGTTTAAGTTTATTTTTCTTTGAGTTATCGACCTTTTTCAAAGATGGATATCTTTAGATTGGGCCATATGCGTCAGATGTCGCGTATTATACAGTAAGTACTAACAGAATCCGTACATTATCTATGTTTATGTGGGACAAACAAAACAAGATAGAAAACAAACATGGCTGACTTAGGTACTACACAACGAAATTGAGAAATTCTTAAAATTCATTAGGTAGTCAGTCATTCAAAACGATTGTTACATTTCTAAAAGATATCGACTAATTTCTTTTATAATATTAATAAATAAAGTACTGCATGAATAATAAATAAGTTATGGGAAGAACCACAGAAAATGCTGTTTCATACAAAAGTGCATTATGCACCTTAATATAATGTTTAAAACATGCATTTTCGCTTTTACAGAGATGCACAAAGTTGTTTAAATACTTAAGTTCTTTTACCACCTTGACATTATGGCCATGGTTTTATTTATAGCCTGTATAGTTGTCTTGTTGTTAGGTTATTTTTGAAAACGATTTTTTTTGTAGACTTTAAAAGCATAGTTGATTAAATCTCAGTGACAATTCTCGTACTTTGAAGACCGTTCAAATCCCTTTATTTATAAACATTGCATAACATAAAGTTAAGAGACGTTTATAAATCAAAAATGTATGACTAAACAGTCGTTAGTCATTAATAACTTTAAGCAACGTTTATAGATAACTCAAGTCTACTCTAAACCCCATAATGTCAGTCCCTTTCGCTACATTTTTGACAAGTGTTTGACATTGATTGTCACTGAGATGAGATTGTGACCAGATTAAACTAGATTCTGTCAACTAATCAAAATGTTTCATGAGATTTGACAGCAAATGATTAGGTGTACATTTTTGATGCACACGAAATCGCTTGTCGCTTCGTCGGACGGTACTAAATAGTGCCGCCTGCTATGGTACTTTTAGTCTAACACGTAATAGTGTCTACTACCATAGTACTTCTAGAATCTTCGATGGAATAGTACCGCCATTTATGTAAGTGTATTCATTCCCGGTATTTTTAGTGACATATAGATACCGACCTATCGACTGCATTGGTTATTTTAATGGCATTAAAATTGTTTTGTAATAAGTATCACGTATCATGGTACTTTTCAAAAAAAGTGTCGTCTGCATCGGTACTTTTAGTGACAAATGAAATGGTGCCGTCTGCAGCGGTTATTTTAATGTCATTCAAGAAAATAATGTTTACTTTTAAGAGCATTATGTAGAATTAGTGCCGTTTGCATCGGGGCTTTTAGTGGCATCCACGTATTCATCATTGCTACCGCGGTAATGTATGTGTTATCCACATAATAGTGTCGTCAGCCATCTTAGTGGCCGGTACTCATTAGTACCGTGTGACATAGTGACTAGTGTCATTGCATAACTTTGCGTTGATACAAATATGATGGTATGAATGATATTTTATTTTATTTATTAAGCGATAATAAACAACTACAACATAAATATTACACATAGGGTTAATAAAACTTAAGTATTAATGCTGCAGTCCACTGCATATTGTCAAGTCAAAGTCTAACCGTGTTTTTGTATGTTGTGCTGTCTTTTGTGTGCACCAAATAAACGTTTTATCTATCTATCTATCTATCTAATAAGTTTAAAATACGCCGTGTGCTAGTAGCCTTAAATTTACTGGTGGCTAGCATTCCTAGCCTGGTTTTATTATACGATCAACCCGTTTGTCTGCTTGCACCGATTGGTGGTATAAAAATTATGCAGACAGTCTTGTGAGTCAATGTAGTGGTTTCTAGTGTTTTGTTTATATTTTGATTTTGAAAGAGTGTCCGTGGAGTTTCTTGCCCGTTCTTCTCCATAGGAACCTCCTACTCTTTGGAATGGGCAACTAGCTTCATATTTCTGACTGACCGACTCCTTGACAATTCAAAAGTGCCTGTAAATGGTTTAATTGAAATAAATGGTTTGAGTTTACGAATCAGTTATTTGGAAGGTATTATTCGAATGAGTTTGTTCAAACACATTTATGTCAATTCGGAGTTTTTTTTAAAGGTGGTGTTAGTTGGCAGCACTGAGACGTCAGGTCTGGGCACCTGTCAAAATTTAGACTGATTCATCATTAACGACTTAAGAAAATACGATGACTGTATGAAACGATTGATATACGGCAGTACGTCATCATATATTTTATATTCATTGTCAAAATGGCGCCAACTGGGGGCCTAAAACGGCCACATTAGCAATTCCTCTAAACGCAATTAATTTCCTGAATTTCCAGCTGTCATTAGCAATTCCTCTAATTTGACACAAAAGCAATCTGTGTGGACCATTTTACGAATCTCCATAGAAAACTGTCAAACAGATAAATTATTTCGTACTAGCAGTGCCCCGCGGTTTCACCCGCATAAGTCCTGATCCCGTAGGAATATCGGAATAAAAATATCCTATTAACACATAAATCCGTTTTCTAGTTTTTGCGTGAAAGAGTAACAAACATCCATCCATCCATCCATACTCACAAACTTTCGCGTTTATAATATTAGTAGGATTAAGAATCGCACGCAGATCGTATTATAAATTGTCATAATTCATAATATGTATTTTCCTATTATGATTCTGCCAAAGTGACTGTTTTAAACCCCTGATAGCGTGAATTTTCATTAAAAAAAACTCTCATTAAACCATTTACATTGCGCTTTTCATTTGTCAAGGAGTCGTTCAGTCATGCTAAGGCTACACTACCGTTATCGCGAACTTCTTCGTGCGCTCTCTGTTGCTCAGCGAGTAATCGAGGGGTGTGCGAGAGAGAGCGCACGAAGAAAAGTTCGCGATAACGCGAAGTGTAGCCGTAGCATTAGAAAGATGGAAGCTAGTTGTTCATTCCAAATCGCAAGCATTCACTCACGCTCTCGATATCTGAGTTCAAGTGGTTCGACCCGTGACCCTGAAGGGGTCATTGACCGGCCTTCTTATCATTACTAAACCTGACTCACTAACCTAATGTTTTTAGGGTTCCGTACCCATCGCGTAAAACGGGACCCTATTACTAAGACCCCGCTGTCTGACTGTCCGTCTGTCACCAGGCTGTATCTCATGAACCGTTATAATTAGACAGTTGAAATTTTCACAGATGATGTATATTTGTTGCCGCTATAACAGCAAATACTAAAAAAACAGAATAAAATAAATATTTAAGGGGGCTCCCATACAACAAACGCGATTTTTTTTGTTCGATGTTGATAACGGCAACAGGTAGACGCTTGAAATATTCACAGAATATTTAGTTATATATTCACTTTAAAAATAAATAGTTAAATTAAAATAAAACAAAAATTTGAGGGGGGCTCCCATACAACAGACATGACTTTTTTTGCCGTTTTTATGAATAATAGTACTGAACCCTTGGTGCGCGAGTCCGACTCGCAATTAGCCGGTGGTTTTTTATTCATTTCGTTGTATTATAAATGAATTGCTTTGATTTCACCATCTCTAGGCTAAATGATAAACTGATAACAGCCGACACGACTCGCCCTTCGCTCTCCGCGGTCGATTCGTGGATGGGTGGGGATCCATTATGTTGCTCTCATACTGCTGTTAAAAATGTTTACAAACATTAGTAAACATTTTCTAAACAAACATTTATTTTGTCTCGATTCCGTGGGAATATCGGGATAAAAAGTATCCTATGTCCAGGTCATGGTCTACCCCTCATCCAAATCCGTCCAGCCGTTTCAGCGTGAAAGCGTAACAAACAAACTCACTTTCACATACAATGTGGAGACGACAATACAACAATAAATGAAAACACTGGCAATACTAATACTCTTATGAGTATTTTGGAACTATCAAATAAATTGTAACATCGAAATTAAAAAAGTCATTTTTTCAAACAAACTAAATAGTAGTGATGGTTCGACTATGGGGTTTGCCGATCTTTGACTAGCTGCGTAACTAAACTATTGGATATATTTAATTTTTTGTATGTAGACCGAGAACGTCATTAGATATACGGAGTTTCATTTTTTGTTGTATTGTCGTCTCCACCTTGTATAATGCTGAGTTGGACTCCCATTTAGTGCAACGTTGAGACGCACACCGCACTTTGTACCTATGTATAAGTTTTTTTTTTTTTTAATTGTTTCATAGACAATATTGTCATCACTGTGTCTAGTTTACTTTTAATGTTACAATTTTTTTTTTTTTGTATATTGGCACCCAGCTGTTTATTAATATACCTAATTAGTTATAATTTAACCGTGTTTTTGTCTGTTGTGCTGTCTTTTGTGTGCATCAAATAAACGTTTTATCTATCTATCTATCATATAATATTTGTTAGGATTGTATTATCTATAGGTACCTATAGAAGCTGTCAGATATATTATGTCTTATCTTTAAACCCTGACAAGTGTTAAGTGTGGTCTCGGAAGCAAAATTCAAGTACTTATCATTTTCTTTCATTAGACTGCACAGAAAAATCAAAATCAGAAGTCATTCATTCAAACTAGGCTGAGAATCAGCACTTTTCAAACGTCAAAATTACATAAGACAGTCCCCCGGCACGCCCACCCTTCACCACTTCCTAGTGCTTTAGCTGGGAAGAAGAAGTGGCGCAACAAACTCCACAGCAGCACAGCTGTCTGTTCATTTAGAAAAACAAACGTATAACCCGACTGCCCCAGAACGAGGGTAATGTTTTTATTAAAATATCTTTACATAGCAGATTTTGAATGAAGACATCTGATTCCATAATATTAAATACAATAGACGTAGATACATTTAGTAACCTATTTCGCTTGACTATTCTTCAAGAGTCATAAAGCTGGACGCAAAGTCTTTGTGTCCAGCGCTCGGTGTGGTAACACGTCGCGTTCTGGTTTGCAATTGGTCAATCGTCGTCCTGAGGATGCCTCGTTGAGAGGTGAAACACGTGTCGATTTCTTGCAGGGTTTTTAAGACTCTCGAAGAATAGTCAAGCGGAATAGGTTACTAAATATATCTACGTCTATTGTATTTTATAATGGATTTCCGCAGTCACGCCTGAATCAATTAACTATCCATAATATTATGAAAATTGAGCTTGTAGGAGAGTGGTAGGCTTGTTTTAAAAACATTTGTTTTACTCTGAATGTCAAGTTCAAGTGCACATTTTCTTTCCAATATGAACGTTTACGTGAGGAGCTCGTGGCTAAGTAATAACAGCCGCACGGGTCGATCCATCAGGTTAAGCTACGCTTGCCGGGGTTGGTCCGTGGATGGGTGACCATCTTTACATACCGAGACTCCTCGGTGCCTCGGATGGCACGTTAAGCCGTTGGTCCCGGCTGTCATTCGTGGATCTTTGACAGTCGTTACGGGTCGTCAGAAACCCGAAAGTCTGACAACTAGTCTTACCAAGGGGTATCGTATTACCCAGTTATTGGGTTGTGGAGGTCAGTTTCAGATAGGCGGTCGCCCCATGTAAAATATTGGTTTTCAGCTGCATACGGTTAGACTGGAAGCCGACCGATTTTTTTTGAAGAACGTTTACGCACTGGCTTTCGATTCAAAATCGGGAAACATAATATTATATTTGTACCAGGACCTTTTGGCGCGTGACCAAAATAGGAACTAAAGCTGCCATTTTGTTTTTTCAACACAATTTCGCAAAACAATTTCACAAATGTTTACCAACAGCGCCGCCCTGTCGACGTCATGCGAGCGCCAAAAGACGATTTTGGGTAAACTATGACCAGCTATATTGTGTCGGAAACCCTTTTTTTTTAATGATTATAGGCCCTACCCTACCTCAAATTTTATCTCGCTCGCACGCCATACTACTCGCGGCCTGAGTGAGAGCGAGACGGAGTGGGGTGCTGGCGGCCCTCAAACCTCGAATAGTTTAGGTAATTGCCTTTTACGGTGAAAGTAATGGTAATTAAAAAAAAAAAAAACGTAATACCTGCTTTATAGTTAGTTCAGTTATTATTTATTTATTTATTTATAGGAGATCCAACAGCTATAAATAATGGATAACAATTTTATAAGAAACACAGAGCCAATTACAGGTTCTCACGGGTAAAAACTGAAAAGTAATAGAAATCTAAAAAAATCAAGTAATAAAAACTAAAACCCAACTACGACTTAAAAGGTATAAACAAGACACCACAGACAAACAAATTAAAAATCCGGAATCACACGTGTTAGGGCGGCATAAATCGAACAGATTACGTGTGACTCCGGATTTTTAATTTGTCTGTCTGTGGTGTCTTGTTTATACCTTTTAAGTCGTAGTTGGGTTTTAGTTTTTATTACTTGATTTTTTTTTTAATCTTTTGGGGTTATAATATATATATATTTGAAATGTGGTCATTAAGCCCTTTCATTTGATACCCAACATGGTACGATTAAACAATATTTTTTTTTAGTTCCTGACTTTATTTCCTCTAGAGGGCGCCATTTTTAATTTAATGTCACATAGCCTATAAATAGCGGACAATCAAGACGCTTCTAACGATACCTTATTTGTCAAATTGTGATGAGTGGTTTAGAAGATACAAGGGAACAGATGAACATACATACATACATACCGGTCAAAATCATAACCCTCCTTTTTCTTCGCCGTAGTCGGGTAAAAATAGAATATAATATAGAATTATGCAAGGTTTCATGGTCTAATTTGAAGTATTTTCTTAATACCAGTGGTTTAAAGTTCGGTTTAGAGGTAACTTTGGATTTTTTTTCTATAGAGAAAATATGTAAGTAATCGTGTTTTCGCTAAACATAGGACCTAGTACCAATCCTCAATCTTATCATAATATTTATTTCCAAACTAGCTGGTCGTGCCCGGCGTCGCCCGGGTGTAATTCCGACTTTACCGGTGGATTAAAAAAAATCATGTGTTTAAATCCATATATCTTTTGATTTTGCCGGTCGATTTTGATGAAATAAAGACTAAATGTTACTCACAATAAAGCTTCTTATTGTTCAGTAATTCAATTTGGAATCCAATGAGTGGCTTTTACGTGATGCGCTCACAAACGAACAAACAAACAGACAAAAATGCGGCTTCCAGTACTTTTTTTGCAAATATCTTTAATGTACAGACACGGACTGCTTACGATTTTATTATATGTATAGATTAATGCTGCAGTATTTTCGGCATAACGGAGGATCATGCTAAGGCAATCTGTTTCATTTATCTATCTATGCTAATCCATTTCATTTTGACAGTTCAACAAAATGTATTGCGTTATTTACATTGTTGAGCAGCCGATCGTAAAAATTAACTTCTCGTGAAATGACCATGACTAATTCTTAATCTCAGGTTATCCCACGTGTGTCTAATTGGAAAATACGTAATGAGTCTATGCTCTTTATTTAATAGTTTTCAAGATAGAGGAAGGAATACAGTGTTTGTGCTAATTGTATGAGACACAAAGACTAATTGTGTAGCTCTATGATAACAGAACATGACAAACATAACATCACGCCTGTAATTCCTAAAGGTAGGCAGAGGTGTAGGTACAGTACGACTATTTTCTCAATGTGCCTCGGCAAACTTCGTGTTTCGTTAGTCGTCGGATTTCTATCAGTTGCCTTCTTGCCTTTTGCACTTGGTGCAGACGGACTCTCTCAATGGACTTCCGCAAGCCCGCGCCTTTGGTGGCCGGGAATCCGCCTGGGATTCCCGACGCCCAAGGTGTCTCCACCGGCGGCGGTTAGGGGCGTGAGGGCGCAAACTTTGCCTCTCCCTCACGCGTTCCGCCTCCTCTTTCGCGAGCATTACTGCTTCGCAGAAGGAGGTGACGGCTTCCCATGCCCTCTCGCTCCGTACCATGGCCTGGACCAGGGCCAGTCGCGAGGACCTGCGGAAGGTGAGGACGCCGTGGCGCCTCTCTAGCCAATCCTCAAAGAGGGGACTTATAGCCGCAATTGTGGCGTGCCCAGCACTGGGTTGCGACAATCGCACTCTCCATGCCGCCATGAGATCTTGTCGCAGCTCTGTCCGCTGTGCCGCGATCTCTCGCGGCAGCGGAGTTACGCCCCGGCGCTTCACCTCCTCGCGCCACTCCCTGATGTGTCGACTCTCAATCGACTTGGAAGTCGATCCGTCCGGTTTGCACCAAATCCAATGACTAACGAAACACGAAGTTTGCTGAGGGACATTAAGAAAATTGTTGTATTGTACGCCCACATTTCGGCAGTTATGTTTAACTCTCATGTGACAGAGGGCGAGCCTATTGCTATCAAACGGTCACATTTCTAGACTCCTGGCTGCTACTGAGAAATTCCAGCTGGAAAAACCCAAAAAAAAATTTAACCAACCCGGGAATCGAATCGAGGACCTCATTCCCACACAGACCACAGTATAATTAAGTAACAGTATTATTATATCTTCAAAGAAAACACCCGAAACGACGTGCTTCGAATATTATTGTATAGTCACGCACAGTATCGCGCGGCAGGGACGCACAAACGCAAGGTTTATCTACAGAGCGGCCGTAGGTAATTACTTGAATGTTGTGGCGGCATCTACATCGCCACATGCGAACTACGCAGCAAAGATCTGACGTCACACAAAAAACCTGACGTCACATAAAATCCAGCATCGCGCAAATATAGTTTACCGCGCAATGGATATACAATACAAGAATCCAACATCAATCGTTGGGCAGTTGCCCGCCAGACACAACACCCGTCTGGTCGGAGGATCCTCCCTTTTCTATGGAGGATGAGTGAACTTTACACCCTGTTCCTCATACCTCTAAAAGGTCACTGCCGAGACATAATACTGTTATTTTAGTATACTGTGACTAGACCAACAGGCAGTCCGTTAAAATTACGGGCGTAAAATTACCATGACTAATTACTTTTATGATAGTTTTCCCTACGTGTGGCTAACCGGAAAATTGCTAATTAAACTACACTCATTATTAGGGTTCCGTACCCGAAAGGTATTTCTAACCCACCGCTGTTCGGCCGCCCGTCCGTCTGTCTGCCAGCGGGCTAGTTAATTGATTCAGGCGTGACTTTGCGGAAATCCATTATAAAATACAATAGACGCTGATATATTTAGTAACCTATTTCACTTGACTATTCTTCAAGAGTCATAAAAACCCTGTAAGTTGCTGCCCTGTAACCCTGTAAGACCGCTGACCAATTGCAAACCAGAACGCGACGTGTTACCACACTGAGCGCTGGACGCAGAGTACTAAATATATCAGCGTCTATTGTATTTTATAATGGATTTCCGCAACGCCACGCCTGAATCAATTAACTATCAGAAGTTTAATAATTAAAAGAACTTTTTGTTCAAGTAAAGTCTTTATTTCGGTCATCCACACTACCCTACATACATGTTGTATGTAGAATAAGATCTTTTTGACTTGTATGAACCATTCTGTTAATAAAAACCATTAAAAATCAAAAATCAAATCAATACGGTACGGAACATCTCGTGTGCGACTCCGGCTCGCACTTGGCCGTCTTTTAATAGTTTTAAAGATAAAGAAAGGAATATAGTGTTTGTGTTAATTGTCTGAGACACAAAGACTAATTATGCAGCTTTAAGATAACATAACATCACCCCTGTATTTCTTTAAGGTGTTTGCGTCACGTACATCATACCGATTTGAAAATTTAACCGGTATCCGAGCCTTGGTTGAAACCTACGACCCCCCAAGTAACCTCAAGTTCTTTCTAGCGAGGCGGTACGTTTCTAGATCCAGTATATCTTCCTCTGTTCCAATAAATACTTTTGCTTTATTTCTTTTCTTTCTATGGCGATAGGAGAAGCTCGTGTCTAAGTAATAACAGCCGCACCGGCAGGCGTAGCATGAGCACCGTTTTGTCAACGGAAGAGTAGACAAAAGTGACGTTTCCTGTAGACAGTAGACAGTACGAGACGGCAGCAAAATAGAAAGAGTCAACTGCACTTTTTACGAAATTCACTCTTTTACATAATTCGACTCAGAATTCTTTGTTTTATCATAGGATTTATTGGTTGTCAGTGTGATTTTGACAGTAAGGATAGAAAACTTTCTTCCGAAATAGTCTACATATAAAAAGACCTAGACAAGGATCGTTAGAAATTAAAGACAAAATGACAGATTTTAGAAAGATTTCTACGGTGGATGTCAAAAATGAAGAAACGAACTGTCACGTTGTATAGAAAAAGCTATGTCTATTCTTCGTAGAGAAAGAAAGCGCCATGCTACGCCTGCTTGGCTCAGCGCTGGTCCAGCTCCACAGGGCGCAACAACTAACTGATTAGCATACGAAAATATTGTTGCAGCTGCTGAAGATTGTAACAACTATCTTTACATTGTATAAATTCAATCTCCTAGTATTGTATAACTGCATAGCACATGTGTGTAGGCACTATGTACTTACCTAAGTACTTTAAAGCTACCATTTACTAGGTACGTCTTTCATTGACTTGAATGTGCCCTGGCGGCTGAAAGCATGTCATGCTCACTTTAATGTCTCGCTGGTGGTGGCGTGTGTGTTGGATCATTAAGTTCCCTTCAAAATGGTTGAGCTGAATGGTGCTGATCCATGCGTCATGTTCGTGAACGGGCGCCATCAGTAGGGACTGGTCATCTCTTAGCTGCCACGGCTTATTTTGATTTATTTTAATTTTTGAATTGTTTTGTATCGTTTTATCTTTTATTTACGGACTCTTTTAACCTGCACGTTTTTCTACATTGTACTCACATTCCAACATTTCCAACGATTCCAACATGAATGATGTAAACAACATATTGTAACAATATTCTGATTTAAAAGAGTGTCCGTGGAGTTTCTTGCCCGTTCTTCTCCATAAGAACCTACTACGGTTTGGAATGGGCAACTAGCTTCATATTTTCTGACTGACCGACCCCTTGACAATTCAAAAGTGCCTGTAATTGGTTTATTTGAAATAAATGCTTTGAGTTTGAGTTTGAGTTTGCCTGTCGATCCATCAGGTTAAGCTACGCTTGCCGGGGTTGGTTGGGGGATGGGTGACCGTCTTTACTTACCGAGACTCCTCCGTGCCTCGGAAAGCACGTTAAGCCGTTGTAGCCGACTTTTTCTATGAGACCAACCTTGAAATCGCGAAAAAAAAATCAGCTGTTCCATACATTTGTGTTCACTTAAATCGACAAAATGTAGGGAACAGCTGATTATTTTTTTTTAACAACTTTTTCTAAGGGAACACCTTAGAAAAAGTTGTTCAAAATGATGAGTACAATGACCCCTTTTTTAACAAAAAATAATGTTGTATAAGTTAAGCGAAATTTTTGATCGATTTTGATTATATGTACATAAGTAAAAAGTTTTTCCCACAATAACAACTTAATGATCTCCTAACACAGGGCTTTCTCTCTTCTACCCTTTTGCTGTGCCCTGCAGGTTCCATAATGATCTAAATTATATAGTTACCACCTAAGTCCACATTATGGTAAAGCAATAAAGATATTGAGTATTGAGTATTGAAAATGCAGGTGTTTGAATATTGTTTCTGTAAAAAACATCGTTATTAATTAATTTATATTGTTCTTTTATAATACCTTTTTACAAAAAAAAAACCGTTTTCATAAAAGAATGACGTACCGCGCCATTTTTGGTCGATATTGGTATTGCAAAGAAACTTTTATAGAAGATTCATATCATGTAGATAAAATCTTGTGTGCAACTGTAAATATTTATTATATAACAGTTGCATAAATAACTATTGATTTTGATTTTGTTCGTTGCTGACAGATGCGCCAAGAAGCTTAAAAATGATAAAAACCTAAAACTTTACCACATAGTTTGTTGGCGTCTGTTTTTGTCCTCTTCTCTAACCATTTCTCATCTTTCGCCCACAGAGAGTCCAGCTCAGAACTGCTGGCAGTCCGAGTATCTATCAATGGCATGACATGCCAGTCGTGTGTGCGCAGCATCGAGGGTTCAGTCAGGGAGCTGCCTGGCATTGAGTATGTTAAGGTAAGACGCTTATGGTTATACTTAACGAAGCATCTCAGAACTGCTGGCAGTCCGAGTGGCTATCAATGGCATGGTATGTCACCAGTCACCATCCATGCTAATATTATAAATTCGAAAGTAACTCTGTCTGTCTGTATGTTACCTTTTCACGCCTAAACCACTGAACGGATTTCGATAAAATTTGGCAAGGAGATAGATGGCATCCCGGGGAAGGACAAAGACTTTTTATCGACATACCACGCGGGCGAAGCCAGTATTATATAAATCTAACTAATATTATAAACGCGAAAGTTTGTAAGTATGGATGGATGGATGGATGGATGTTTGTTACTCTTTCACGTAAAAACGGTTGAATGGATTTGGATGAAATTTGGCAAACAGATAGTTTATAACCTGGATAAACACATAATATACTTTTTATCCCGATATTTCCACGGGATCGAGACTTACGCGGGTGAAACCGCGGGGCGCAGCTAGTGTATGTATCTTTTTTACCGAATAAATTATTCTTATTATCGGTAAAAACGGTTATCATCGTTATCAAGCTCTCTTGAGTTTATTACTACAAAGCGATAACAGTTTACAACGGTAATCCATGTCTATGTCTTATCACAAAAACTAGGTCTCCAAAAACAATATTATTTGTTGATAACTCTTGGAATAAGTAATAACAGCTGCACCTATTTTTTGTATTACTAGCTGCGCCCCGCGGTTTCACCCGCATAAGTCCCGATCTCGTGTGAATATCGAGATAAAAAGTTTTATGTCCTAATCCAGGTCATGATCTACCCATGTGGCAAATTTCATCCAAATCCGTTCAGCCGTTTTAGCGTGAAAACGTAACAAACAAACAAACTCATTCGCATTTATAATATTAGTCAGGAGGAGCTCGTGGCTAAGTAATAACAGCCGCTCGGGTCGATCCATCAGGTTAAGCTACGCTTGCCGGGGTTGGGTGACCATCTTTACATACCGAGACTCCTCCGTCCCTCGGAAAGCACGTTAAGCCGTTGGTCCCGGCTGTCATTCGTGGATCTTTGACAGTCGTTACGGGTCGTCAGAAGCCCGAAAGTCTGACAACCAGTCTTACCAAGGGGTAGGTATCATATTGCCCAGATTGCGGTGTGGAGGTCAGACAGCCAGTCGCTTCATGTAAAATAGTGATATTCAGCTGCATCCGGTTAGACTGGAAACCGACCCAAACATAGTTGGGAAAAGGATAGGCAGATCAATTGAACTTTTGAAAAGATTTTTTTCTTTGTGAAAAAAATCTTTTCAAAAGTTCTCATCTCTCGCATCGTCACAAACTATATTGGCGTAGCTCTTAGCATAATCAGCCTATTATGTTCGCACTGCTGTGACACAAGCCTCCTCTCTTGGAGAGGGAATGGGCTGTAATCCACCACGCGGGCCCAGTGCGGGTTGGTAGATGTCACATGTCTTCGAAAACATGCCGGTTTCCTCACGATGTTTTCCTTCACCGTTTTGATGGCAGTGGTGATGAAATTATTTACACAAAGTAAAGCGCCTGTCTGGGTTCCAACCCTTGGCCTACAAGTTCTACGTCGAGGCCGCTACCACTGGGCCCTAGGCGCTAGTATTGTCACTCGTCGAGGCTATGTGATGGCAGGGGCTATAAATGAAGGAATTAACAGCTCTAATTATTATCCTTTTAATTTTCAGGTGGAACTATCAGAAAACGCAGGCTACTTCAGATATGAGCCGCTCACCATCACAGAGGAGGCTATCCGGTCTCATATAGAAGACATGGGCTTCGAGGTGCCCTGCGACCCCACGGAGCACGAAACTAGGTCAGTCTTTTGTCTTCAACTAATCTAAAAAAATAAAAAAAATCACATAAACCTACATGGGCACTTATGAAACGTCAGAAGCTAGGTGCACGGTTCCAATTGGTCGTTTTATATGGCGAAGAGCCGGCAAGAAACTCCACGGTTACTCTTTGGAAAATAATTGGCTTTTAAAATATTTCCAAATTACAGTGTTAGTAGGCATGGGATGACAATGTACATCTTTCAACAAGTACCAGGTGCTTACCAAACAAAATAGAAGATGTTCAATAAATCTACGGAAAAAAGAAAGAAACTAAATTAATTTGACCCAGGCAAGGCACACAATATTCACACAAAAACAAAGAACAGAATAAAATTATTTAAACATTACCCTCCTTCTGGGGCAGTCGGGTAAAAAACAAATCACAACAAACAGCCTGCAAAAACGCATAACTTAAAAGAGTCCATCAAGCGGCTTGATGGACTCTTTTAAGTTATGCGGCTTGATTCAAGTCGTATATGTTATAGAGCGTGCCAAAGAAATAGACATACAAACATACATACTCTCGAAAAACATTACCCTCCTTCAGGGGCAGTCGGGTAAATAGTATTGTGCGTCTCACGGCTGCGACAAACAGGCCCTGTTCAGTATAAATACCAGACAACTAGTGCTTGACGCTGGATTTCAACTGGAACCTTATATTACGAGGACGTCTTACGGATGTAAATCACTTTTATAGTGTGTGTAGATGTTTCAATAAAAAATAAATAGATAGGTATGTGTAGCAAATAATAATAAGAAACTCGATTAGATATTTGTATAAAAAATAATTATAAATGATTTTATAGTGGTATTAGAGAAATAATATAGAATGGTATGGTTGCACAAGAAACAATGGACTGTCGTCAATAAATAATAGATAACTACACCATGATTCATATCAAGGAAACATTTAAATTAATCATGGTCTTGCTTATCATCAGAATACTTGTCCGTAGGAAACGACCAATTGGAACCGTGCACCTAGCTTCTGACGTTTCATAAGTGCCCATGTAGGTTTATGTGAAATAAAATATTTTGATTTTCTAACCAATTTTTCTCTAATTCCAGAAACCTACTACCCAAAGAAATCCCAACAGACACGTTAATAGACATGTCGTCTGGAACCGGCGAGGTGGACGAGCAGGAAGTGGTGCTGTCAGTCGTCGGCATGACCTGTCAGTCCTGTGTGAACAGTGTTGAAGGTACGTTCATGTAACACATGTCTGAACCGGTGAGGTGGACGAGCAGGAAGTGGTGCTGTCAGTCATCGGCATGACCTGTCAGTCCTGTGTGAACAGTGTTGAAGGTACGTTCATGTAACACATGTCTGAACAGGCGAGGTGGACGAGCAGGAAGTGGTGCTGTCAGTCATCGGCATGACCTGTCAGTCCTGTGTGAACAGTGTTGAAGGTACGTTCATGTAACACATGTCTGAACAGGCGAGGTGGACGAGCAGGAAGTGGTGCTGTCAGTCATCGGCATGACCTGTCAGTCCTGTGTGAACAGTGTTGAAGGTACGTTCATGTAACACATGTCTGAACAGGCGAGGTGGACGAGCAGGAAGTGGTGCTGTCAGTCGTCGGCATGACCTGTTAGTCCTGTGTGAACAGTGTTGAAGGTACGTTCATGTAACACATGTCTGAACAGGCGAGGTGGACGAGCAGGAAGTGGTGCTGTCAGTCGTCGGCATGACCTGTCAGTCCTGTGTGAACAGTGTTGAAGGTACGTTCATGTAACACATGTCTGAACAGGCGAGGTGGACGAGCAGGAAGTGGTGCTGTCAGTCGTCGGCATGACCTGTTAGTCCTGTGTGAACAGTGTTGAAGGTACGTTCATGTAGCTAAATACCAGTATTTTACATGGAACGACTGCTTATCTGACCTCCACAACCCAGTTACTGGGTAACATGAGAGGGTCCTTGACTGGTTCCTTGGTAAGTCTGGTTTTTACCGACTTCAAAAAAGGAGGAGGTACTACGTTCGGATGATTGTTTTTTTTTTTTTTTTTTTTTTTTTTTTTTTATGTATGTTCACCGATTACTCCGCCGTTGGTGAACCGATTTTAAAAATTATTTTTTAGTTCGAAAGGGTATACTCCCGAGATGGTCCCATATAAATTTTATTAAGTTTGCTTGCGTAGTTTTTGAGCTATCTTCAATATTACGTATTTTTCCCACAGTCTATGTAGACGATATAATTATTAGACTCCTTCACTGTTATTATTTCACTTTTCCTTCACTGTAATAGCAGGTAGTAACTTGTGTGGGGTAGGTACCACCACTAAAAAGTGAAAAATAAAAACTTTTTACAAAAAAAAAAACCGACTTCAAAAAAAACACTAAAAAAAAAGTGAAAAATAACTTTAATTTCGGAAGTCGGTGGCAAAAAACGAAAATTAAAAAGCAAAGACACCGACTTCCGAAATTAAAGTTATTTTTCACTTTTTTTTTAGTGTTTTTTTTGAAGTCGGTTTTTTTTTTGTAAAAAGTTTTGTAATTAACATTAATGTAGGAGCTTAGTTAGACTAAAAGGACCCTTCCCTTCGTGCTGGAAAGCACGATAGGCCGTTGGTCCCGGCTGTCATTCGTGGATCTTTGACAGTCGATACGGGTCGTCAGAAGCCCGAAATTCTTACAACCAGTCTTACCTAGGGGTATCGTATTGCCCAGTTACTGGGTTGTGGAGGTTAGATAGGCAGTCGCTCCATGTAAAATACTGGTATTCAGCTGCATCCGGTTAGACTGGAAGCCAACATACTTATTTGGGAAAAGGCTAGGCAGACTGATTTTTTAATGTAGATTTCCTGTACTCATCACAAACAAACACTTACCGTTTCTCCATTTCCTTTCAGGAGCCCTTCGCGAGATATCAGGCGTAACATCGGCCACAGTGTCGCTGTCAGAGCGCTCGGCGCGCGTGCGGCACGTGCGCGGCGCGACGTCGGCGCGGCAGCTGGCGGACACCGTGTACGGGCTCGGCTTCTCCGTCACTGTGCCCGACCCTGAGTACTCTGGTAAGTCTGGAATTGTATTTAATTTAACCTTAAAAAATACCTGTAAAAAAACACTTTTTCCAAAAAAAGAAACACGACGTGTTGACACACCGAGCACTACGCAGATACTGCTGGACGTAGGTCTCTGCGTCCAGCGCTCGCTGGGCAACACGTCGTATTCTGGTTTGCGACTGGTCAATCGTCATCCTGAGGCTACCTCGTTGAGAGGTGAAACACGTGTCGATTTCTTACAGGGTATTTTATGACTCTTGAAGAATAGTCAAGCGGAATAGGTTACTAAATATATCTGCGTCTATTGTATTAAATAATGGATTTCCGCAAAGTCACGCCTGAATCAATTAATTGTGCTAGTTTGCTACAATTGCCAGTATGGTAACACAGATAATCGTCAATAGTATTACGCAATGCAAATTGTCATTGGTCCGGACATCAAGCAATAGACAAAATTGTCAAACTTACTTTGCTTGAATATGAGGCTTTTGGCTGTACTGTATGTGTGTAATTCAATTTTTTAGGGTTCCGTACCCAAAGGGTAAAACGGGACCCTATTAGGCTCCTTTGTCTGTCTGTCTGTCACCAGGCTGTATAGTCTGATGAACCGTGATAACTAGACAGTTGAAATTTTCACAGATGATGTATATCTGTTGCCGCTATAACAAAAAATACTAAAAAACAGATTTAAATAAATATTTAAGGAAAAAAACGAGCAAAAATATCGATTTTTTTGCTCGTTTTTGCTCGATATTGAAAACGACAACAGGTAGACGCTTGAAATATTCAAAAATATTTAGTTGCATATTCTCTTAAAAAATAAATAATTAAATTAAAATAAAACAAATCTTTCTGGGGGGCTCCCATACACAATCGTGATATTTTTGCGTTTTTTATAGATAATGGTACGGAACCCTTCGTGCGCGAGTCCGATTCGCACTTGGCCGGTTTTTTTTTATAATGTGCGTTTTATTTCTGCAGAATAAACAATTTTCCTTTCTTTCTTTATAGAGATATATTGAATTTAAATCTTTATATTGTTACAGAATCAACTCCACAGAGTAGAAGCGAAGAAGGATCAGGAGACGGCATCAAACCCCCGACTCCTGTCAAGAGTCGAACGCAAGCTAACGTAAGTTACTCCCCCCAACTTTTAGCCGAAAAAGCGTTGAGTAAAATAGTTATTTATGCAACTGTTATATAATACCTAATTATATACAGTTGCATACAAGATTTTATCCACACCCATGATATGAATCTTCTATAAAAGTTTCTTTGCAATACCAATATCGAACAAAAATGGCGCGGTACGACGTGAATTCGAAATTTTCGAATTCGAATGTGTTTTGTTTTTAAATTACGGTGCTTTGTTAGTGAAACACTCGTGAATGACAATGTTCTTTTTTTTAAATGAGTTGCATTATGAAATTCAGTACAACATTATAACACTCGTTTTGATCACATGGTTACTATGACACTGGATGTTTTAATGTTGGCTATAAGCTAACTGTTTCAGAAACTTTTATAGAGTATTTATAGCATGGGTGTAGATAAAATACTTAAAAGCTTAGCTTCTGTTTATCCTAAACCTGAAAATCATCTAAACTTAATCCTTAACTTAATTTATATGCGAGAGTGAATTTGTTTGTCACGCTAAAACGGCTGAACGGCAGCTAAACGGCTAACGGCGGGCTAAATGTGAAAGGGTCGGCCAAATAAAAAGCTATATTCCGAAAGATAACGTTTAAAAAAAAAAAAAAAAATTAATAAGGGACAACCCCTGAAATCGTGAAAAAATAACCACTCTGGCAACAGATTTCTAGCGAAATTGACATTCAGAAAACGAACTTGATTTAAAAACCATAGACGAAAGAAAGGTCTGGAGAGGAGGAGACTCCTCCGTGCCTCGGAAAGCACGTTAAGCCGTTGGTCCCGGCTGTCGTTCGAGGATCTTTGACAGTCGTTACGAGTCGTCAGAAGCCCGAAAGTCTGACAACCAGTCTTACCAAGGGGTATCGTATTACCCAGTTACTGGGTTGTGGAGGTCAGATAGGCTGTCGCTCCATGTAACATACTGGTATTCAGCTACATCCGGTTAGACTGGAAGCCGACCCCAACATAGTTGGGAAAAGGCTAGGCAGATGATGAGACAAGAAAGAAAGAAAAATAAATACTTCTACACTTACATACTTATTATAAACTAGCTTCTGCCCGCGGCTTCGCCCGCGTGTCCCTTAATAGGGAATATGCATGTGATTCAAATATGGGTCAAATATTTTTTTTTATAAACTATATTTCTTCAGAATTATGCCTCCATCAACATTTTTGAATAAAATTTCTTTTTGAGCGAGAAATTAATTGGGTAATTCAAATACTTGAAAAGCTAAGAGCGGATGTGACGTAACAATCCGGGATAACAATCCAAATGTCAATGTCAAGTCAATCAACAAGTGTCAACTCAATGTCAAACGCTCCCACAAAAAGGAGTGTTTGACGTTGACTTGACAGTTGCTTGTTTGTTTTCATGGTCTGTGACGTCACCACACCAAGCGCGCCAAATGGAGGGCGTTTAAATAGGCCGGATCGGTTGGATATTAAAAAAAAAAAATTAAGTACTTTAAATTGCTTTTTTGCCGTCGAATTTTTTTTACTATTATTTGACGATGTAAACTATCGAATAAAAATATTTAAAAAAATTCATGCATATTCCCTATTCTTTTTCGGAAGTCTAAACCTTAGTAACTTCTTATAACATCAGCGATCTGCCAGTGAAAGTCCCGTCAAAATCGGTCCCGCCGTTTCGGAGATTAGCCGTTTATGGACCACATTAAAATTATGTTTTTTCTTTTACAGGGCACTGTGTCACCCATCCCAGATAGTGAATTCGCCCGGTGTACGTTAGAAGTTCGCGGCATGACGTGCGCGTCCTGTGTCGCCGCTATTGAAAAACACTGCACTAAATTATACGGTAAGTTTTATGACTTGAGAGCTCGTAGCTAAATAAATAACAGCCGCACGGTTCGATCCATCAGGTTAATATTTTAAATTTATTTATTTAAATAGAACGGCCGAAGCCAATTACACTATTTAATATAATTTGAGATAAAATATAATTGATTCAACTCAGTCATGCATTCTTCTCATAATACACTGCAGCTGTTAGTTCCGTCTCACTCGTAAGTATGGCGGCTGACTAACATGCCACGCGGCGCTAACATGGCGGCAGCTGCCGACCAATAGCGGGACAGGAAACAGAAGCGCGGTGCGAGGAGCGCGCCGATTGGTCAATAGCATTTCCCGCGCTCAAAATTCATCTTCTGCGCAAGTACATTCAGGTTAAGTGAATCATGACCCACATTGACGATAAATCGTTTGAAACCGTCAAAATAACAAAGATGGCAGATGACAAGGTCGTTACCAAGGAAATGTATGTTTACGCGAATCATCATCTGCCTAGCCTTTTCCCAACTATGTTGGGGTCGGCTTCCAGTCTAACCGGATGCAGCTGAATACCAGTATGTTACATGGAGCGACTGCCTATCTGACCTCCACAACCCAGTAACTGGGTAATACGATACCCCTTGGTCAGACTGGTTGTCAGACTTTCGTGCTTCTGACGACTCGTAACGACTGTCAAAGATCCACAAATGACAGCCGGGACCAACGGCTTAACGTGCTTTCCGAGGCACGGAGGAGTCTCGATATGTGAAAATGGTCACCCATCCACGGACCAACCCCGGCAAGCGTAGCTTAACCTGATGGATCGACCCGTGCGGCTGTTATTACTTAGCCACGAGCTCGTATGTTTACGCGAATGTCGACCTAATTGTATTTGAATGTCTGTAAGAAAATAAGCTTATGGTGGGTCAGAATTCAATTTGTTCGACTGTACATCGGTTAGCCATATCTGTTGAAAAAAAACACTGTTCTTTAAAAAAATATTCTCTTTGTTTTTCCAGGAGTTGACTCAATCCTCGTAGCCCTATTAGCAGCCAAAGCCGAAGTTCGGTACGCCCCGAACAAGATCTCAGCAGCAGACGTGGCCAATTGTATCACGGAATTAGGGTTCCCTTCGAGTGTGATCAGCGACTGCGATGGTAGCGGACAGAGGGACCTGCATGTGGCGGTGAGGATTTGTTTCTTTGTATTATCATCCATGGATGTCAAAAATCATCCATTATGCTTACTGCGAAAGTGAGTTCGTTTGTTTGTTACGCTTTCACGCTAAAACGGCTTAACGGATTTGGATGAAATTTGGCACATGGGTAGACCATGACCTGGGTTAGGATAAAGGATACTTTTTATCCCGATATTAGTACTAGTAGAAGTATTTTTTGTATTACTAGCTGCGCCCCGCGGTTTCACCCGCATAAGTCCCTATCTCGTGTGAATATCGAGATAAAAAGTTTTATGTCTTAATCCAGGTCATGATCTACCCATGTGGCAAACATCCAAATTCGTTCAGCCGTTTTAGCGTGAAAGCGTAACAAACAAACAAACTCATTCGCATTTATAATATTAGTCAGGAGGAGCTCGTGGCTGAGTAATAACAGCCGCTCAGGTCGATCCATCAGGTTAAGCTACGCTTGCCGGGGTTGGTCCGTGGATGGGTGACCATTTTCACATACCGAGACTCCTCCGTGCCTCGGAAAGCACGTTAAGCCGTTGGTCCCGGCTGTCATTTGTGGATCTTTGACAGTCGTTACGAGTCGTCAGAAGCACGAAAGTCTGACAAACAGTCTAACCAAGGGGTATCGTATTACCCAGTTACTGGGTTGTGGAGGTCAGATAGGCAGTCGCTCCATGTAAAATACTGGTATCCAGCTGCATCCGGTTAGACTGGAAGCCGACCCCAACATAGTTGGGAAAAGGCTTGGCAGATGATGATGATGAATATTAGTCAGGATATTAGCAGTATTTCAATAACAGCAATATTAACTTCTGTTTCAGATAAAAGGTATGACGTGTGCGTCGTGCGTCAGTAAGATAGAGAAGAGTGTACTGAAGCTGACCGGCGTCGTGTCCTGTACCGTCGCGTTGACTACTAGCAAGTGAGTATTATTGTAATATTGCATTTAACTTGTGGCGGCATCTACATCCCCCACATGCGAACTACGCAAAGACCAGCAGGCGTAGCATGAGCACCGTTTTGTCGACGGAAGAGTAGATAAAAATGACGTTTCCTGTAGACAGTAGACAGTACGAGACGGCAGCAAAATAGAAAGAGTCAACTGCACTTTTTACGAAATTCATTCTTTTACATAATTCGACTTTGAATTCTTTGTTTTATCATAGGATTTATCGGTTGTCAGTGTGATTTTGACAGTAAGGATAGAAAACTTTCTTCCGAAATAGTCTACTTACAAAAAGACCTAGACAAAGATCGTTAGAAATGAAAGACAAAATGACAGATTGTAGAAAGATTTCTACGGTGGATGTCAAAAATGAAGAAACGAACTGTCACTTTGTACAGAAAAAGCTATGTCTATTCTTCGTAGAGATAGAAAGCGCCATGCTACGCCTGCTGACGGCACACAAAATCCTGCATCGCGCAATTACAGTTTACCGCGCGAATAATATAATTATACAACGTGCCGCTACAATGGCGACATTAATTTAACACACGGGTAGGGCTAGTAAACACAAAAAAATAAAATAATTCGTAAATTGAAAAATTTAATAAAATTTGTTTTTTGTTCACAGAGGCAAAATAAAATACAACGCAGAACAGATAGGTCCTAGAACTATTTGTGAGGCGATCAACAATCTTGGGTTCGAGTCCAGTGTAGTGACACCACACAACAGAGGGACCACCAATTATTTAGAACACAAGTAAGTACCTATACATACTTAGTCTGTTTTAGGGTTCCTTACCCAAAGCACAGATATTATAATACTACGTACAGATACCCAATCCCATACAAAGAAATGACACCACCCTAAGTCTGGCTATTCAGCTGGCTATTTTTCTTCCCCATTTTTTTAACAGATGGCAGCATCAGCGACTCACTTATTGCCAGAGACTGTAGTTTTAAAACGCCATCTAGGAGTCTTGCCTAGGTACAAGGCAAGACTCCTAGATTTTTGTTCCTTTTTTTACGTTTTTTTTCTTCCTAGGTGTTCAATTCTTATATTTCTACGTAAAGAACTAGATTTAAAAAAAAATTGTTTGATTTTCCTTAATGAAACGACTAAACGTTTCAAGTTTAAAGTGACCTGTCATCACTTAAGTAAAACGCCATCTATTGCAAAGAGCTCTCAACCAAATGATTAACAGATGGCTACTTTATCATTCTAAGGATTCGAATTGAAGTAAAAGGCTTATTTTAAGTTTTTTGTTCAAAATACGAGATTTATGAGTGTAAATACATAAATCAGCATTAAACAAAGATGTTTTGATTTTTACTAATATTACTATAGCCAAAATTTGCCGTATAACGCTTTTTAGTACTTAATTGTTAATTTCATAATTGTTACATTATGCTGCCATCTATGATTTTTTTTTCAAGACTAATTATAATTTGTTCGAGTTGGGACCCCATGCCCAAAGGGTAAAACGAGACGCAAAAATATCAAAATGATAAAAGCAACTAGGGCCGGATTTAAAGTTGTAGAAGCCCTGGGGAAACCAGGAAGTGGAGGCCTTGATTTTTTGGACATCGAAATATTGATTTAATTCGGTTTTCTTTATCAAAGTAATTTAACTTATCATTTTTAAGATCATCAACATAGGACATGAAAAAAATCCTTGTGGATATGATTTTTAAGTTATAGGTAAAAAAAAAATGTGGAGGCTACTATTTTGTAAAGGCCCGGGGCCATGGCTCCTGTGGCCCCGCCTTAAATCCGGCCCTGGAAGCAACAGTTGTAATCTTAACGTTCTTTTGTCCATAGAGAAGAAATAAAAAAATGGCGCAACGCGTTCCTCATCTCGCTGATCTTCGGCGGCCCCTGCATGATAGCCATGGCCTACTTCATGGCCGTCATGTCGCACGGCCACAGCGCCAGGGACATGTGCTGCGTGCTGCCCGGCCTCAGTCTGGACAACCTGCTCATGTTTTTACTGTCCACGCCTGTGCAGGTGACACACATTTTTAAAAAAATACATCAAAATCAAAATATTTTATTTCACATAAGCCTACATGGTCAATAGTCATCAAATGACTTCTCCCCCTTCTGGGCGGAGAGGGAGGGCGTGTCAGATCACTGACTAAAACCCACCCGTGTTCCTTCAGTTGCCTGTTGCCAAGGTCCCGGTATCCCTTTCGGACTTTCCCGCAACCCTGGCAGTAGCTGACACACCCTCACACTAAAAGATGACATGAACAAAACAGCCCACACCCACACCCCCTGTTTCACATTAAGTTCTGAGTTGAGTTCCTCGTTTACTGACAAATGCTTGCACTGACTGCACAGGTCCACTCAAATCTGTGTAGTTCTTTCCTAAAAGACCAAGTCAAGTCAAGTCAAATAATTTATTTTAAGTAGGCACATTAAAGGCACTTTTGAACGTCAAATGCATAGAAATAGAACTGATTCTAGTTGCCCCTTCCAAAAGGTAGTTTTCGTATGGAGAAGAATGGGCAAGAAACTCCACCGTTACTCTTTTTAAAAATGTTTTACAATATTTGGTATAGGTACATCAATTATATAATTACATGTGAAGACGATGCACCGAGAATACAATTACTGTACCACAATAGGTAAAAAATAATTAAAAATGGAGCAATGACAAATAAATTAATTAAGTGTGTGACAGATACATGGTGCTCACATATTTACAAACATTGTAAAAGTATCACAATATTCCTACAAACTTACAAGTAAACCCATTTCAGACACCAATCTTTATGGTCCTCATATGGCCTGACCAAAATTATGTCTGGACTTTAAAAGAGACTGCGACCTCTGAATTTGTTTCGGCCTTTCTTCTCAGAGTACCTAGTCAGATAGGAAACGCCGACCTCATCTAGCTTATTTTTAATATGACGTGTAAAATTGATGCCAATATCCTATTTACAGGATAAACAATTTCATTTAATTCCTACCCTACACCCCCCACCCACACACCCGTGTTTTAATACCCCTTATTATATAACAGTTGCATAAATAACTATAACAAGTATTTCAATTTGTTCCGCAGTTCATCGGTGGCTGGCATTTCTACAAGCAAGCGTACAAGGCATTAAAACACGGGACTTCGAACATGGACGTGTTAATATCCATGACTACAACAATCAGGTGAGTTACGAGTTTTTAACCGACTTCCAAAAAGAAGGAAGTTCTATGTTCGTTTGTATGTTAATAAAAATACGTATTAATGAAGCTAACTCAAAAACTACCAAAGCAAACTTTATTAAATAGATATGAAACTACTGCACGAAAGTCTGACAACCAGTCTAACCAAGGGGTATCGTATTACCCAGTTACTGGGTTGTGGAGGTCAGATAGGCAGTCGCTCCATGTAACATACTGGTATTCAGCTGCATCCGGTTAGACTGGAAACCGACCCCAACATAGTTGGGAAAAGGCTAGACAGATTGATTGATATGAAACTACTGCACAAGCTTCCTCTACCAAATGAAAATCACCAAAGAATTATAAAAATGGGTCCACAATTTTAGTGACAAAAATATTGATGGACATAAATAATACCAATTACAACATAATCACAATAAAATACAATAGACGTAGATATATTTAGAAACCTATTCCGCTTAACTATTCTTCAAGAGTCATAAAAAACCACAAAGCTCAGCGTCCAGCGCTCGGTGTGGCAACACGTCGTGTTCTGGTTTGCGACTGGTCAATCGTCATCCTGAGGATGCCTCGTTGAGACACGTGTCGATTTTTTACAGGGTTTTTATGACTCTTGAAGAATAGTTATAGCACAGATATTATAATACTACGTACAGATACCCAATCCCATACGAAGAAATGACTCCACCCTAAGTCTGGCTATTGAGCTGGCTATTTTTATTCCTCCATTTTATAACAGATGGCAGCATCAGCGACTCACTAATTGCCAGAGACTGTAGTTTTACAACGCCATCTAGGAGTCTTGCCTAGATACTACGCAAGACTCCTAGATGGTTTTCTTTTTTTTTTTTTTTTTTGTATTTTACCATCTTTTTATACCATGTTTTTAAGCAAATAAATATTATTATTCTAAATTCTTCCTTTTTTTACGTTTTTTCTTCCTAGGTGTTCAATTTTTATATTTCTACGTAAAGTACTAGATTAAAAAAAAAAGTTGTTTGATTTTCCTTAATGAAACGACTTTAAACGCAAGTTTAAAGTGACCCTGTCATCACTTGAGTAAAACGCCATCTATTGCAAAGAGCTCTCGACAAAATGATTAACAGATGGCTACTTTATCATTCTAAGGGTTCGAATTGAAGTAAACGGCTTAATTTAAGTTTTTTGTTGTAAATACGAGATTTATAAGTGTAAATACATAAATCAGCATTAAACAAAGATGTTTTGATTTTTACTAATATTACCTCAGCCAAAATTTGCCGCATAACGCTTTGTAGTGATTGTTAATTTCATAAATTGTTACTTATGCTGCCATCTATGATTTTTTTTCAAGACTAATTATAATTTGTTCGAGTTGAGATCCCATGGTTATAGTTACTAAATATATCTGCGTCTATTGTATTTTATAAACTACTCCTTGCCAACAGTTACGCTTACTCGCTAGCAGTGGTGATAGCAGCGATGGCCATGCAACAGGACACGAGCCCCGTCACGTTCTTCGACACGCCGCCGATGTTGTTAGTGTTCGTGTCTCTGGGGCGGTGGCTTGAACATATCGCTAAGGTAACTTGAACATATTGCTAAGGCAACTTGAACATATCGCTAAGGTAACTTGAACATATTGCTAAGGTAACTTGAACATGTCGCTAAGGTAACTTGAACATATCGCTAAGGTAACTTGAACATGTCGCTAAGGTAACTTGAACATATCGGTAAGGTAACTTGAACATATCGGTAAGGTAACTTGAACATATTGCTAAGGTAACTTGAACATGTCGCTAAGGTAACTTGAACATATCGCTAAGGTAACTTGAACATGTCGCTAAGGTAACTTGAACATATCGGTAAGGTAACTTGAACATATCGGTAAGGTAACTTGAACATATTGCTAAGGTAACTTGAACATATCGCTAAGGTAACTTGAACATGTCGCTAAGGTAACTTGAACATATTGCTAAGGCAACTTGAACATGTCGCTAAGGTAACTTGAACATATCGGTAAGGTAACTTGAACATATCGGTAAGGTAACTTGAACATATCGCTAAGGTAACTTGAACATATTGCTAAGGTAACTTGAACATATCGATAAGGTAACTTGAACATGTCGCTAAGGTAACTTGAACATATCGCTAAGGTAACTTGAACATATCGGTAAGGTAACTTGCTTGAACATATCGGTAAGGTAACTTGAACATATCGCTAAGGTAACTTGAACATATTGCTAAGGCAACTTGAACATGTCGCTAAGGTAACTTGAACATATCGCTAAGGTAACTTGAACATATCGATAAGGTAACTTGAACATATTGCTAAGGTAACTTGAACATATTGCTAAGGCAACTTGAACATGTCGCTAAGGTAACTTGAACATATCGCTAAGGTAAGAGCTCCCAGGAAAAGTATGATAAAGTAAACTAGCTGTACCCCGCGGTTTTACACGCATACGTATCGGCCAATATCGGGATAAAAAGTATCCCGATATTGGCACCAAACCATGAAATCGCGAAAATAAAATCAGCTGTTCCATACATTTGTGTTCACTTAAACCGACAAAATGTATGGAACAGCTGATTTTATTTTCGCGATTTCAAGGTTGGTCCCATAGAAAAAGTTGTTAAAAATGATGAGTACAATGACCCCTTTTCGGGTTTAGCATAAACAAAAAATAATGTTGTATACTTACTTATTTCCCACAAAAAAAAACGAAATATTAATTCTCCTTTTCTCTTCCTCAGGGCAAAACATCAGAAGCTCTATCAAAACTGCTGTCTCTCAAACCTACAGAAGCAGTTCTAGTGACTTTAGATGACAACGGACATCCCATCAGTGAGAAGAGCATACCAGTGGACCTGGTGGAGCGAGGAGATGTTCTCAAGGTATGTAACATAACCTCTCGTCAGCCCTGTTTTCTGAAGAAATAAAAAGAAATTATTTACTCTGTAAATAGGCTTTCGGAATACTTTTAAAAGATATATTTAAAAAAAAAATAAGCTAGAAGAGGTCGGCGTTTCCTATCTGACTACTCTGAGAAGAAAGCCCGAATCAAGCTCAGAGGCCCTAGACAAAGTGACGTTCTATCAGCGATAACGATGATGGAAAAGGCAAAAATGTATGGAACTGACAAAAGCTTATGTCAATCTTGTTGAAAGTCGTTGTAGAAATACGAAACGCTTTCGAAGCGATTGTCACTTGTCTAGGCCCTCTGAGGTCGGAAGAGAATCGAAAGTTTATGTGTATAGTACGTTAATATTAAAGTTACTAACTGGGTGTAAGGGACAGCCCTCCGCAAATGAACACAGCTCTTCATTTTGAATCATATTCCACCGGAAATTTTCTCAGGAAAGTTTTTATCTTTTTTCTCGTTTTTTCAGTTACTATTCCTTTATTTCAATGTAAAATTACATTCTCTGTACGCAGCACTCCATTTATGTAAATAAAACAGCTAAAATCAAAAAGCCAGCAACGGATGTTAAAATACTAGAGTGCTCCTCGCCCGACACGGGGAGTTCGGCTACGCGGGTTTTGCCACGGTAACGATACATTGCGCGTGAGGTAATAATACAAATCAGGTTTATAGGATTCCCCCATAACGATCCTGAAATAATTTAATGTACCGATCGTCTTAGTATGATATGCTTAATTCATCCCATCAGTCTGCGGAGGGCTGTCCCTTACACCCTGTATAACTAAGAAATAATGATAAAATGACAAATGTTTTTTTATTTTTATTAGTATTTTTTTTAATTTATTAATGTCAGGTGATATTTAAATAATCTAGCTATCTTCGTCACCAGGTAGTGCCAGGAGCCAAGGTGCCGGTAGACGGGAAGGTAATCTTCGGTCAGAGTACATGCGACGAGTCGCTCATCACCGGAGAATCGATGCCAGTGCCTAAGACTAAAGGTAAGCTTCCTGTGTTAACAGGGTGGTTTGCTTGCTCACTGAAAGTCCGGTTCATATTTAGAGATTTATATAGCAGTGACTTATCAATCAATTTGCTGCCTTTTCCTAACTATGTTGGGGCCGGCTTCCAGTCTAACCGGATGCAGCTGAATACCTGTATTTTACCTACATGGAGTGACTGTCTATCTGACTTCCACTACCCAGTTATTGGCTTAGTAAGACTGGTTGTTGGTTTGGTCAAGCTTCTGACGACCCGTAACGACTGTCAAAGATCCACAAATGACAGCCGGGACCAACGGCTTAACGTATTTTCCGAAGCACGGAGGAGTCTCGGTATGTAAAGATGGTCACCCATCCACGGAGCAACCGTGGCAAGCGTAGCTTAACCTGATGGATCGACCCGTGCGGCTGTTATTACTTAGCCACGAGATCCTTCCCCCACACAGTTTCACCCACCACAAAAATAACGACCAAGTAGTAAGTTATGGTACTCTTGCTGCAGTGAATATATCCTCCTGCTGTTGGCTGATATTTTGTCCAAAATAACATGTCTTAGCCCAATAGCGCACTAGCGACCAGGCCGCAGCAGCCAAGTCGATTTCATACTAATGTGTCTCTCGCTGGCCGCTGCGAGCAGGGAGCCAAGTCAACTAATTTACAAACGTGTCAGTGGTCTCTCAATGATGAGTTTTTGACAGATTTTGTATGGCATATCTGTCAAATACTGATCATTGTGAGACCACTGACACGTTTGTAAGTAGGGAATATGCATGTACTTTTTTAAACTTTTTATTCGATAGTTTACATCGTCAAATAATAGTTTAAAAAAAATCGACGGCAGAAAAGCAATTTAAAGTTGTTAAAAAAATGTTTAAAAATATCCAACCGATCCGGGCTATTTAAACGCCCTCCATTTGGCGCGCTTGGTGTCCGTCACCGTCTGTGAAAACAGACAAGCAACTGTCAAGTCAACGTCAAACACTCCTTTTTTTGTGAGCGTTTGACATTGACTTGACACTTGTTGATTGACTTGACATTGACATTTTGATTGTTATCCCGGATTGTTACGTCACATCCGCTCTTAGCCTTTTCAAGTATTTGAATTACCCACAGTTATTTGGGACTTTAAAAAAAATAACTTCTCGCTCAAAACGAAATTTTATTCAAAAATATTGATGGAGGCATAATTCTGAAGTAACATAGTTTATAAAAAAAAATATTTGACCCATATTTGAATCACATGCATATTCCCTATAAGTAGACTTGGCCCCCTGGCCGTTATCAGAATCAACATTGAATTTATTTTGATCATATTTTGTCCTCAGACTCAGTAGTAATCGGTGGCAGTATAAACCAGCATGGCGCTCTAGTAGTGTCGGCGACACACACGGGTGAAGCGAGCACTTTGGCTCAGATAGTAAGGCTGGTGGAAGATGCTCAAGCGAGCAAGGCGCCTGTGCAGCGATTGGCTGATACTATTGCTGGGTAAGCTCCAAACTATACCATTTTTAACCGACTTCTTCAAAAAGGAGGAGGTTCTCAATTCGTCTGTATGTTTTTTTTTTCAAAGTCGAAGTCAAAGTCAAATAATTTATTTCGAGTAGGCACATTAAAGGCACTTTTGAACGTCAAATACATAGAAATAGAACTGATTCTAGTTGCCCCTTCCAAAAGGTAGTTTTCGTATGGAGAAGAATGGGCAAGAAACTCAAACGTGACTCTTTAAAAAAAAAAGATGTTTTACAATATTTGGTATACATCAATTAAATAATTACATGTGAAGACGATGCACCGAGAATACAATTAAAATAGTTAAAAAGAATTAAAAATTAAAAATGGAGCAATGACAGATAAATAAATTAAGTATGTGATAGGTACATGGTGCTCACATATTTACAAACATTAAAGTATACGATATCACAATATTCCTACAAACTTGCAAGTAATACTAATAGGACAGTGTGTGAGTTTAATTATCATAAAATGTAAAAAAAAACGATGATATACAAATAATAAATTATACAACTAGATTAGCAACCAGTTTGATTTGGTCCAGACTCGAATTTGTCCTATGGAGCAAGACCAGCATGTTTCCAAGCATTCTTATCTTGCAAATTTGTTACGCGATTACTCCGCCAATTATTAATCGATTTTGATGATTCTTTTTTTGTTTGGTAGGTCATGCTTCAGAGGTGGTCCCATATAAATTGTATTAATTTTGCTTGCGTAGTTTTTGAATTAGCTTCAATAATTACTTATTTTTCCCACTTTGCGTATGTAGACGATATCTTAGTTGACTCTGTCACTTTTATTTACATAGCAGGTAGTAATATAAGAATTTGTGTGGGATAGGTACCACAAATAAAAACTTTTTACAAAAAAAAAAATCATTTTCGAAAATCGTTGTCTTTGCGCTTCAATTTTCGTTTTTGCCACCGACTTCCGAAATTAAAGTTATTTTTCACTTTTTTTTTTTTGGATTTTAGCCTTTTAATGTTTTAGAAGCAAAGTTCCGCATCCTCCATTGAAAAGGGAGGAAGGGGAGGATCCTCGGAGCTCACCGACACAAGCCCCTCTAATACTAATGTTCCTTGTTGCAGGTACTTCGTGCCTCTGGTCGTGTTTTTATCTCTGCTGACTCTCGTCTGCTGGATCATTAGTGGAGCCCTGAACATTGATAGGATTAAACTTATAACACCGGTAAGATTAATATTAACCACTAGCTTCCGCCCGCGGCTTCGCTCGCGTGGTATGTCGATAAAAAGTAGCCTATGTCCTTTCTCAGGCTCTAGACTATCAGTGTACAAAATTTCATTTCAATCGGTTCAGTAGTTTTGGCGTGAAAGCGTGACAGACGGACGGAGTTACTCTCGCATTTATAATATTAGGTCCCCACCTGAATATCTTAAATCATAGAAGTGACGAGGTTCTCTATTTGAGAGAAAAAAACGCCAATTTCATAGGTGGGGGACCCAATATTTAGTAAGGATTTTAATACAGTAATAGTATATTATGCAATTAGTGAATAAAGGACGGATTTAAAGCGAGGGCCATAGGTGAATCACGATCAAGTGAAGGATTCTAACGACTGAATCACGACCATAGCGAGTGTTAGAATCCTGAGCGACGCGAGTGATTCATGGCCCTCGATATAAATCCGTTTTATTCAGGAGTTGCATACTATACTTTATACCATGACTACGAGAAAAAGAACTTCCAACTTCGAGTATGTTGTTATGTCAATATTATGCCTTGGTTTTATAGTACCTACACCGTAGCATAGAATACATACTCCATAATGTTGCTAAATGTTCGGTGATGTCGTTCACTCGCGCGCGAACTCCCTTGAGTTATCAGTACAAGGTTGAGGATGTGCCGATGCAACGAGTGTCTCAAGTACGAGACTTAGGGGTACTCTTCTCTCAGGAACTAACCTTCCGTGAGCATATCAATAAGATATGTAAGAAGGCATACAGAAACCTAGGTTTCGTACTCAGGCAGTCCCAAGGATTCACCAACATCATGACCCTAAGGGTACTATATGACGCATTAGTCAGAAGTCACCTCGAACATAGCGCATTCATTTGGGCTCCTCATGAGGCGAAGTATAGTGTTATGTTGGAACGTATCCAAAATAAGTTCACGAGGCACTTGTATTACAAGCTGTATGGGGTATATCCATTATACCCATTGATGTACCCTACACTATTTGTTCTGGGTATGGTAGGGTATAACACTCTAAGAGTACGACGGGAGTTTTCGCTCGTAGCGTATGTAGTGAAACTACTACGTGGCGTGGCGCATAACCCGGGAGTGCTGCGACACCTACAGCTGTACGTGCCCGACCGGTACGTGTGGAGGCGGCAACGCCCGCCCCTGCTCGCTGTGCCTGCGGCCAGGACCAACCTACTGGCGAGAACTCCTCTCACTAGAGCCATACGCGTGGTGAATGAAGTTCACGGGAGGGTTGATGTATTGTGGTGCAACTTGAGTGAATTCGCAAAAGTTACACTATATGTAATAAGTTATTTAGATTAAGATATTTTTTAACTAGGTATAAGGTGTAGATATAGGATTTAGTTATTAAGGCCAGTCTGTCGCATTGGATCATAGATCGGTAAAGATAGTGTAGGTAAGATTTTTATAAATAAATAAATAAATAAATAAATAAATAATATCGATGACTTCTTTTTCTTCGACAACTCATTAAAATAAGTTAGGAAAACAGACTGAAAATGTTTCAGATGATTGATTTTCATTTTTCCATTTGCAAAACTCATCGTAGGCTTTGATGTACGCTAATGATGAGTACAATGACTCTTTTTTACATTTTCAATTTTCTCTTCCAGGAAATGTACCTAAACGCAGGTTACGCGGACTGGGAACTAATAATACAAACAGCCTTCCACTTCGCTCTCTCCGTGCTGGCCATAGCGTGTCCGTGTGCGCTCGGCCTGGCCACTCCTACAGCTGTCATGGTCGCGACGGGCGTGGGCGCTAAGATGGGCCTGCTCATTAAAGGCGCCGAGCCTTTAGAGAATGCTCACAAGGTATGTAGACACTGCATAGATACATATAGCTATTCTATATACACTATGGACACTGCGGAGACCCTATGGACACTGCTAAGATACCATAGTCGTTGCGTAAACACAGTGTACATAGTGTCTCTACAGTATCCATAGTGTCTCCACAGTGTCCATTGTGACTCCGCAGTGTCCAAAGTGACTATGGACACGGGGGAGACACTATGGACACTGCGGAGACACTATGGACACTGCTAAGATACCATAGACGTTGCGTAAACACAGTGTACATAGTGTCTCCACAGTGTCCATAGCGTCTCCACAGTGTCCATAGTGACTCCGCAGTGTCCACAGTGACTATGGACACGGGGGAGACACTATGGACACTGCTAAGATACCATAGACGTTGCGTAAACACAGTGTACATAGTGTCTCCACAGTGTCCATAGCGTCTCCACAGTGTCCATAGCGTCTCCACAGTGTCCATAGTGACTCCGCAGTGTCCATGGTGACTATGGACACGGGGGAGACACTATGGACACTGCTAAGATACCATAGACGTTGCGTAAACACAGTGTAGAAGCTCACAAGGTAGGTTTCCAGTCCAAAGTCCAAAAGGGATACCGGGACCTTGGCAACAGGCAACTGAAGGAACACGGGTGGGTTTTAGTCAGTAAAAGTCTGACATGCCCTTCCGCTCCGCCCAGAGCGGGAGAAGTCATTAGACTATTTCCCACCGCCAAAAAAAAAATACCCTCAGTATAATTCAACCTTATCGTTTTGTTGACAGGTGAAAACCGTAATCTTCGACAAGACAGGCACAATAACTCGTGGCAGCGCGACCGTAGCGAAGCTGTCCCTGCTGACAGGCTCAGCGAGCACGCTGGGCTCGGTGCTCGCATGCTTGCTCACCGCTGAGCTCAACTCTGAGCACCCGGTGGCTTCAGGTGAGCAAAAAAGTTGCTTTTAATAAGGTTCCTTTCTAAATACCAAACTGTCAGTTGTGAAGGAATTGATAGAAATGCTAATAGGGAATATGCATGTGATTCAAATATGGGTAAAATATTTTTGTTTATACACTATACAGGCTGTAAGGGTAAACACTCTTGTCATTCAAACCATGGGTAGTTGACTTAAATATAAAAATAAATGACCGAACACAACAAAAAAAAAACGTTATTTTCATTCAAAGATTTCAAAAAGTTTCTATCCGACACCGTTCTCTCTAGCGAAACAGCTGACTGACTGAGGGAGAGGTCGCGCTCGCGGCTTAAAAAGTCCCAAATAACTATGGGTAATTCAAATACTTGAAAAGCTAAGAGCGGATGTGACGTAAGAATCCGGGATAACAATCAAAATGTCAATTTCAAGTCAATCAACAAGTATGCCTGTCTGTTTTCACGGTCTGTGACGTCACCACACCAAGCGCGCCAAATGGAGGGCGTTTTAATAGCCGGGATCGGGTGGATATTAAAAAAAAAAAATTAAGTACTTTAAATTGCTTTTTTGCCGTCAATTTTTTTTTAACTATTATTTGACGATGTAAACTATCGAATATAAATATTTAAAAAATACATGCATATTCCCTATTCTCTTGTCAGTTGCATTGCAGTCATACATTGCATTGGCTAAATTAGAATAAAAAAAGTATTTGTACATTTTACTTTAGAATAGATAATGAATGACAGATATGAATGTTGAAATTTAACATTAATTTTAAGGTGATAATTTCAATGTAGCCCTCAAAATAAATAATTTATTTGCTAAAAACGTAACGTACGTACAAGAAATTACTCGCGGGCGAATTGTAAATAATAATTTAAAAAAAAAACGAGCAAAATCAATAAATAATTCTGAGATATTCGTGAACGTGTCGTAGGTAAACTGGCGACCTATGCTAAAATTCAACCGTGAAGACTTGTCTCGATGTGACAGCCCTGACTTACTCACGAGTAGTCACGAGTCACCTGTTGCCGGAAGCATGCTTAGAATTTGTGTGTGAGCCGATTCCGAGCATTTGTTCCTAGGTAAAAATGAAATACTGTATGGTAATACTATTGTGTCTACTGAAACGGGTGTAAAAACTTTTTACAAAAAAAAAACAACCGACTAAAAAAAAAACACAAAAAAATTGTAAAATAACTTTAATTTCGAAAGTCGGTGGCAAAAAACGAAAATTGAAAAGCAAACACACCGACACAATTTTTATTTTTCTCCTTTCAGTTGTGGTACCTACCCCACACAAATTAGAATACCACAACCTTTTTTTTTTTGGGTGGGAAATCTTCAAATGACTTCTCCCGCTCTGGGCGGAGCGGAAGGGCGTGTCAGACTCTTACTGACTAAAACCCACCCGTGTTCCTTCAGTTGCCTGTTGTCAGGGTCCCGGTATCCCTTTCGGACTATTCCGCAACCCTGGCAGGCATCGGTCCTACCCATCGCTCGCCCCCCACAAGCCCGCGCCTATGGTGGCCGGGAATCCGCCTGGGATTCCCGTCGCCTAGGGTGTCTCCAGCGGCGGCGGTTAGGGGCGTGAAGGCGCAGGCCTTGCCTCTCCCTCACGCGTTCCGCCTCCTCCTTCGCGAGCATCACTGCTTCGCAGAAGGAGGTGACCGCCTTCCAAGAATACCACTACCTGCTATGTAAATAACAGTGTACAGAGTCACTTATGATGTCGTCTACATTGACTAAGTGGGAAAAATACGTAATATTGACTGTAACTCAAAAACTACGCAAGCAAAGTTGATTAAATTTATATGGGACCACCTCTGGAGTATACCCTTTCGAACTAAAAAAGATTTTTTGAAATCGATTCACGATTGGCGAAACTATCGATGAATATAAACAAAAAATACAGGCGAACATAGAACCTCCTCCTTTTTGAAGAAGTCGGTTAAAAAGACACTTATCGAAGCCGAAAGTCACTTGTTATTCCCTTTATTGTGATATTTTTTTTTTGTTCTGGGCCTTATACCTGGGAACCTTCTGGTTACGGAGATATTGAAAGTCAAAGTTCCAACTTTTTCAAACGTTTTTTTAAACAAAACGAGTTTTAAATGTTATAACTTAATTTTAAATACCCCCCACAAACCCTGGTCCGTTGCATGCACTCATAAACACAATGTTTTGCGTGCGTTACGTTGCGCACTACCGTAAACAGCGATTTTTCACACAAAAAAATAAAAGTCGTTTCCCAGCAATTATTTTTGTGCAATGTTACTTAATTTTATGTATACGTACCGTGTACCTTAACGGCTATGTGATGGGTCTTTTTACACCCTGTATATGAGCTTAAAACTCAAGGAATTTTGTGTGTCATTAAATTATGAATTAATTTCCCCTACAGCCATAGTCCGATGGTGCAGTGCGGCTCTTGGAGGCCACAGCGGCCTCACGTGCGTCAGCTTCGTGGCCGCACCAGGCTGCGGGCTACGCGCCAGGCTCAAGAGTATAGCCGACCGGGAGCCGCTCAATTTGACCAACTTTAACAACCAGACGAGGTAAGTGCAGAGCCACTGTTTAGATGTTGCATAGACACTACACAGGCACTGTTTAGATGCTGCATAGATAATGTTTAGATGCTGCATAGATACTGTTTAGATGTTGCATATACACTACATAGCCACTATTTAGATGCTGCAAAGATACTGTTTAAATGCTGCATAGACATTGTTTAGGTGAGAACTTCTTTCCTGACGGGGGTCCCCCGACCGCACACGCTTTTTTTACTTCACCATGTACAATTACAGGCTATGAATAGAATAAACTTATGATTACAATGACCCTGTTAGGGCGCAACAAGAAAATTATCACTAAATAATTTTATCTACACCCATGCTATAAATCCTCTCTAAAAGTTTCTGAAACAGTTTAGCTTATAGCCAACATTAAAACATCCAGTGTCATAGTAACCATAATATCATTCAAACGGGTGTTATAATGTTGTACTGAATTTCATAATGCAACTCATTACAAAGAAAGAACATTGTCATTCACGAGCGGTTCACTAACAAAGCACGGTAATTTAAAAACAAAACACATTCGAATTCGCATAATTCTAATTCACGTCGTACCGCGCCATTTTTGTTCGATATTGGTATTGCAAAGAAACTTTTATAGAAGATTCATATCATGGGTGTAGATAAAATCTTGTATGCAACTGTATATAATTAGGTATTAAAACACTCATGTGATACTGTTAACCCACATTCGTGTTTTAATACCCTTTATCATAGGTGAATCACGAGCAAGTGAAGGATTCTAACGAATGAATCACGACCGTAGGGAGTGATTCAAGTGTTAGAATCCTGAACGACGCGAGCGATTCATGGCCCTTGATATAAATCCGTTTTATTCAAGAGTTGCATACTATACTTTATACCATGACTACGAGAAAAAGAACATGCATCTTCGAGTATGTTGTTATGTCAATTTTATGCCTTGTTTTTATAGTACCTACACCGTAGCATAGAATACATACTCCATAAGGTCGATGACTTCTTTTTATTCGACAACTCATTAAAAAAACCTCCCCTACACTTAAATTTCAACTTTAATGGCTCTTATTTGGAAACTGTTGATGAATTTACACTACTAGGACTTACAATAGATAAAAATATTAACTGGAAAACCCACATACAAAAAACTCGTATAAAAATATCAAAATTTTCATATGCTCTCCGCGAAATAAAAAAGACAACTAATTTACAAACTGCCCTCTCCACATATTATGCGTACGCCAATGCATGGCTTAGCTACGGCGTAATTCTCTGGGGAAATAGTACAGATGCACCGACACTCTTTACCCTACAAAGAAACTAGTTCGAATCTTGGTAAATATTAATCAAACTGACAGCTGCAAACCCCATTTTCTAAAACATAACATTCTAACCCTCCCCAGTATTTACATTTTAGAAATGTGTAAATTTGTCCGTAAGCATCAATAGTTCTACAGAAAACGCGAAGACATCCAATCACAGTACACACTTAGGCACCGATCTAGGCTAAACATACCAACATCCAAGCTAAAAATGCATTCTACAAGTCCCTACGTAATGTCTATAAAAATATATAACAAACTGCCTGACATAATAAAGAAAGAAGAAAAGTTAAATATATTCATAAAAAAACTTAAAAAATTACTGTTAAACAAATGCTATTACTCCTTAGATGAATATTTAAATGATAAACACAAATAATAGGGAAAAAAGGAACTAATAACAATGTAATTTATATAGTAGGTTAAGGAAATTACTAATAAAATAATAAATAATATAATAATAAATATTGATATCAATAATAAATGATAATCACGCAATATAAAGGTACTAATGTTTAAAATATATTAATGGTATGGTAAAAATCAATAAATATTATAATATAATAAAATAATAATTAAGAAAATTGCAATAATAATAAATAAATATTATAGCATTATCAAATTATTCAAAGAAAAACAAACTATAAAAATGAATAAATATAATTATAATAAGGAAGAATAAGAAGTACAGGTAAAAATAATCTAAGATATCTATGTACATTTTTGCAGATAAAATAATACTTAAATATTAGATGCGAAATTTTAGTAAGTATCTCCTGATTTTGATTATGTAAATAAAAACTTTTTCCCACAATAACAACTTAATGATCTCATAAAACAGGGCTTCCTCTCTTCTACCCTTTTGCTGTGCCCTACAGGGTCCATAATGATCTAAATTATATAGTTACCACCTAAGTACACATTATGGTAAAGCAATAAAGATATTGAGTATTGAGTATTGAACAAATAAGTTAGGAAAACAGACTCTGAAAATGTGGTCAGCTTGATTTTCATTTTTCCATTTACTCAAACAAACAAACTCACACTCAAACTCATCGTAGGCTTTGATGTAAACCAGCCGTGATTTGTTAGTTAGCAAGCTTTCTACTATATCGGCCGCCCTCTCTTTCATAAACTCAGGTGTTAACACATCTTCATCACTTGAAAACATTTTCAATCACTTGAAAAGATTTATTATTAAGTAACCCTAAACTTTTTGTTCGTACAACTTACAATATTTAAAATAGCGCCAATTTACTAATGACAGCAAAGAACACAAAACAGTTTTAATTCTAATGCTAAACTCCTGTTCGAAAATCAAATCAAATAGGAGTTTGTATATCATTGAGATGGAGTTCGAACAAATTGGTGTTCTAAATTCAAACACCAAAACAGTGATTAAAAGTGCTTTTTATTCACTGTTTTCAGTGAATAAAATAAGCTTTTTAGAGGGGGCATGGTATAAAATAAGTAATAATTTCGTCCACAGATCGGGCAGTAGTTTCTTGGTGGAGGGCGTCCCAGTGGAGGTGGTGCCCCCGGGCGGCGGCGCCGGCTCGGCGCAGGCGGCCGCGCGCCTGCAGCGCCTCCTCCGCGCCGGGGAGCCGCGCGCGCCCGCCGCGGGAGAGGCGAGTTCCTAATCTAGTTTATAATTATACTAATATACTTCTAATATAATCCTAATATAATCTAATATAATCCTAAGTCCTAAAATAGTTTTCTCAAACATGCTTGGAAATTCAAGCATTATTTTGACAACCTTCTTCGAGATAAATCGAAATTGGCCAGCAAAGTAAGTATGAAAATCCATATCTGTCGTGCTCAGCGGCCAAATAAATTACTATGAAAACTCATATCTGTTGTGTTATTTAAAAATGGAACGAACTTTTTACTTCAGCGCATCAAAGATTTTATTTGAATTTCGATTTGGCTTGCAAACAGAGCTGTTTAAAATAAAGAAGAAACAAATGAACATTAAAGGCGCGTGAAAAATGATCGTTGTTCGTGGAAATTATTAGTACATTACTGTGGCGGCCTGCAACTGGGCTATTGATGCACGATCGTGAAACAAACGTAAGTCTATCAATAACTGGTTGCGGCCCGAGGCCAAGGCTTGTATAGTACTTTTCTCAAACAATGCGCGGAAATTCAAACTAAGTAAATTAATTATAATATCCAGAATCAATGACGAACAACGCTATTGCGGATTTCTATGGATAAATCCGCATTACCGTGTACGGAAATGCAGAAGCTTTACCATTTATTACATTATTACATAAGGATTAGCGGCCGTAACAAATATGGATTTACAGAATTAGAAATAAAGAAAGAAAAAAATAAAGAATAACGTTTATTTGGACACAGATCGTGAATTATAAACATTAGAATCAGCAATACAACTCTCTAAGTTCATACAAGTGTATAATTTCAAATTATATTTTTAAATATTGGAATTAAAAAAATATAACAACATTTAAAAATATATAAAATAGTAGCCCATTGGTATCGGGAACAGGGTCCAAGCTACCGGCGGTCAGGGTTCCTGAGAGAGGAACCTCCTAACAATGCGAGCCGTGTCCAGGAGTACCGCTTTCTGAAGCCCTTAATCCAGCTGCCCAACGAGAGCCTCCTTAGGTGTTGGTCGAGGCTCTTGGCAACTAAGCCATTGGCTGATACGACTATCGGCACAATGATCGCAGAGTCCACATCCCACATGTCGACAACCTCGTGAGCCAAGTCAAGATCAAGTGTATTATTATTATTTATTTTTTGAGGGTGAGAAATCATCAAATGACTTCTGGGCGGAGCGGGAGGGCGTGTCAGACTTTTACTGACTAAAACCCACCCGTGTTCCTTCAGTTGCCTGTTGCCAGGAGTCCCGGTATCCCTTTCGGACTTTCCCACAACCCTGGATATAAGTGTATTGAACGTATATTTCATGGAATAATCGCGAAAAAAAAAAACAGCTGTTCTCACATTTTACTCGCAAAACTTGTCAAAATGTAGGGAACAGCTGTTTCTTTTTTGCAAATCGTTTCGCTCGCTCTTCTTGCTCGCAAATCTATTAAATCTTTGTATTTCACTAAAATCATCTCTATTCTCTCCCCAGGACGTAGAACAAGTAGTCCTCATAGGCAATCGCGAGTGGATGTCCAGAAACGGAGTCACAGTTCCCCGCAGAGTACAGGAAGCTATGCAGCAGGATGAGGAGCTGGGCAGAACTGCTGTGCTGGCAGCTATTAACGGTAAGCCGAGTGCTTGCTCATTCATCATCTGCCTAGCCTTTTCCCAACTATGTTGGGGTTGGCTTCCAGTCTAACCGGATGCAGCTGAATACCAGTATTTTACATGGAGCGACTGCCTATCTGACCCCCACAACCCAGTAAATGGGTAATACGATACCCCTTGGTAAGACTGGTTGTCAGACTTTCGGGGTTCTGACGACCCATAGTAACTTTTCTGGCCGCCGTCACTTGTTTTTGACCAGTATGGCAATTAAATCAAATTAATATCATGAACTTAAATATTACTTTGCCAACAGACCAACTAGTGTGCACAATAGGAGTCGCAGACGAAGTGAAACCGGAAGCTCATCTAGCAGTGTACTGCTTGAAGAAGATGGGCCTACAAGTGTGTCTGCTGACAGGAGATAACAGGAAAACTGCTGTGGCTATAGCGAGACAAGTGAGTAACACACCCACACACACGCATACCCGTTACCCACACACACACATACCTATTACCCACACACCCACCCACACACACACTCCCTCACCCACACACACACACACACACCCCCTCACCCACACACACTTTTACATACACACACACACTCCCAGACCTAAACACACACCCACACCCAAAAACACACTCACCCACACACACACGCACACCCACACTCACTCCCATACACAAAAACACACACACACACTCCCACACACACACGCAAACCCACACAAACATACATGGGTACATTAGCCATATTTTTTGTTTTAATTCCTTCTCTTTCCCAGGTCGGAATCAACAAAGTGTACGCCGAAGTCCTCCCGTCCCACAAGGTAGCAAAGATCCAGAAGTTACAAGAAGAGGGCCAGAAGGTGGCCATGGTGGGCGACGGCGTGAACGACTCGCCTGCGCTGGCGCAGGCCGACGTCGGCATCGCCATCGCCTCGGGCACCGACGTGGCGGTGGAGGCCGCGGACCTGGTGCTCATGAGGGTACGTGATAGATAAAACTTTTTGTGAAGTTTCACTAATCACTTCAATTTGTGTATTTTCACAATTCACTTTTTAATTTATGAAGTTTCATAAATCACTTTTCAATTTGTGAAATGTTACAATTCATTTTTTAATTTATGAAGTTTCACAAATCAGTTTTCATTTTGTGTAGTTTCACTAATCACTTTTCAATTTATGAAGTTTCACAAATCACTTTTCAATTTGTGAAGTTTCACTAATCACTTTTCAATTGGTGAAATTGCAAAATTCACTTTTTAACTTGTGAACTTTCACCAACTCATTGTTTGTGAAGTTTCACCAACACAGGTATATTGGTGAAGTTGGGTATCAGGCAAATCCCCTCATCATCAACTGCCCAACTTTGTTGTGGTCAGCTTCCAGTCTAACCGGTTACAGTTGAATACCAAAGGCCCTAGACAAAGTGAAATTCTATCAGCGATAACGATGATGGAAAAGGCAAAAATGTATAGGACTGACATAAGCTATCGAAAAGTTTATGTCAATCCTGTTGAAAGTCGTTGTAGAAATACGAAACGCTTTCGAAGCGATTGTCACTTGTCTAAGCCCTCTGTAATTTACATGGAGCTTATCTGACCTCAGTAACTGAGCCAGATCACCTTTGGTAACACACGTTGTCAGACTTTCGGTCTTCGGAATACCTGTAACGACTGTCAAAAATCTATGAATGACAGCCGGAACAACGGCTTGCTTTCCACGGAAGAGTCTCTATATTAAACCGAGTCACCCATCCGCAGACTGACCGCGGCTACCGTAGCTTCACCTTGATCAATCAAACCGTGGGGCGGTTGTGCTTGGCTACGAACCCATCCTAAGTCTAGAATTTTTCTTTTCTTTACAGAATGATCTATTAGACGTAGTTGCCTGCTTGGAACTCTCGCGCACAACAGTGCGTCGTGTTCGTCTCAACTTTCTGTTCGCTAGCGTTTACAACTTACTGGGCATACCGCTAGCGAGCGGGGCGTTCGCTATGTTTGGATTACAGTTACAGGTAACAATAAAACACACCCTCCTAATTACAGACACACACACTAACAACACCCACGTGGACGAGAGTTACATTGTGACAATACAACACTCTCGACACTCGAAGAGAGGAGGCCTGTGTCCCAGCAGTGGGAACGGCTGATTATGTAATAAAACACACCCACGCCTAAAATCACTCACGCACACCCACAGTTACACACAATGCTTGATTTGTACCATAGTCACTTAAATCCGCCCACACACATTATCACACACCCACAATCACAAATAATAAGACACACACAACACACACCCCCCACACACACTTTGAGAAACCCTGTAAGAAATTGACACGTGATTCACCTCTCAACGAGGCATCCTCAGGATGACGATTGACCAGTCGCGAACCCGAACGCGACTTGTTGCCACGCCGAGCGCTGGAAGCAGAGAAAACATATCCATACATAACAATAATTTCAGTCGGCTCTAGTAACATACCTACTTAAGTTGACTGGACTATAATCTGTTTATTTATTGTATGTATGTTTTTAACCGACTTCTTCAAAAAGGAGGAGGTTCTCAATTCGTCTGTATGTTTGTTACGCGGTTACTCCGCCAATTATGAATCGATTTTGATGATTCTTTTTTTTGTTTGGTAGGTTATGCTTCCGAGGTTGTCCCATATAAATTTTATTAACATTGCTTGTGTAGTTTTTGAATTAGCTTCAATATTACGTATTTTTCCCACTTAGTCTATGTAGACGATATATTATTTGACTCCGTCACTGTTATTTACATAGCAGGTACTGTTATTCGAATTTGTGTGGGGCAGGTATCAAAACTAATAAGTGAAAAATAAAAACTTTTTACAAAAAAAAAAAAAAGTTCCAAAAAAAACAAAAAGAAGTGAAAAATAACTTTAATTTCGGAAGTCGGTGGCAAAAAACGAAAATTGAAAAGCAAAGACACCGACTTCCGAAATTAAAGTATTTTTTTTTATTTTTTTATTTATAATATTTGTTGTATGTTTGTCCTCCAGCCATGGATGGCGTCGGCAGCGATGGCAATGAGCTCAGTATCAGTCGTCTGTTCCAGTTTGTTGCTCAAAACGTGAGTATTTACTTTTATCCTCTTCATATGTTGCTTCGATTATGATTCCATATTTACTCGATTTATGATAATTAAACCTTCCTGATTGATTATAAAATGTCGCCCATGGGCATGTGACCGCCCGTATTTTTCTGAATATTTGTGAAAAATTATCTAAAATTAGCTTTAAAAGGGGGCTGTCTATCATTAATATTTTTCATGTTATTATTTTTTTAATTTTCTGAGTAGCGTCTGTAACTTTGCTTTACATTTTTTGCCATACGAGTATCTCCGATGTTATTACTCGATTTATTATTTCTAAAAGTTTATAAAGGATATAGAGTCATAAACTTAAAAAAGGTGTAGTTGGGTTTTAGTTTTATAACTTTTAATTGTTTTCGAGCATCCATATCCATCTATATCAAAATTAATAAATTAATACAGGCTGTAAGGGACAGCCCTCCGCAAATGGACAGGTGGCATTCAACTCCTTATTTTGAATCATATTCCACCGGAAATTTTCTGTTTTTTTTTTTTTTTTCCTTTTTTCGGTTACTATTCCTTTATTTCAATGTAAAATTACATTATCTATACGCAGCACTCTATTAATGTCAATAAAATAGCTAAAATAAAAAAAAAACCGGCAATGGATGTTAAAATACTATAGCGAACGACGCGTGAAGCTCAAAATTTACATTGATACATCACGTGCCGCGAGAACCCCTCCCCCCTCGGAGTGTGCGGCTACGTGCGTTGTGCCACGGTAACGATACATTGCGTGTGAGGTAATAAAACAAATCAGGTTTATTGGATTCCCATAACGTTCCTGAAATAATTTCATGTACCGGCCGTCTTAGTATGATATCCTGAGTTCTTCACATCAGCCTGCGGAGGGCTGGGCTAACACCCTGTATAATGTCCGTTTCTGTTACAGTTTCAAAAAACCGACATTAGAAAAGCTCCGTACACCGGAATATCTTCAATCCATTCACTTAGAGGAGCTAGACTCGGTCTCAGTGCACCGCGGTCTGGACGAACGAATAGATCCCAGTGAACGAGGCGCGTCGCCTTTAGCAAAGTAAGTTCAACAATTTTTTTTTTTTCTAACCCTTCTCTGTCCCACTCCTGGGCAAAGGCCTCCCTCCACTCGTTCCATTATTTTTTTTTTTTTCTAAGCCTTCTCTGTCCCACTCCTGGGCAAAGGCCTCCCTCCACTCCTTCCATTATCATTTTTTTTTTTTTCTAAGCCTTCTCTGTCCCACTCCTGGGCAAAGGCCTCTCTCCACTCCTTCCATTAACATTTTTTTTTTTGTGCTTATAGTAGGTATCGATTACTCATTTATTTTAATTTCATACGATCCATAAACTAACCATACAAATAAACAATTGATAACTAAAATATGGCGTCGAAAAATTTCTCCGCATCGCTGTCGGCTGGTAGTGTACCCAAGAGACTGGCGGCATTGCCACGTTGAATGGCAATGCTTAGCCTCTGACCAAGGTAAAAGCCAGCCCTTGGGTCACGGGAAGTGTCAAACACTTGTTTTTTTTTTCCACAGAAATTAAACTTTTCGGTTTAAAAAGTAGCCTATGTCACTGGTTCATGAACTATGTCTAACTAATATAATAGATGTAGATATATTTAGTAACCTATTCCGCTTAACTATTCCTCAAGAGTCATAAAAACCCTGTAAGAAATCGACACGTGTTTGACCTCTCAACGAGGCATCCTCAGAATGACGATTGACCAGTCGCGAACCAGAACACGGCGTGTTGCCACGCCGAGCAATGGACGCAGAGTACTCTGCTTCAGGTCACAAAGAATTTGTAACCTGTTTGAGCATAGAAATTATTTAATTGGCAATATATAAACTTAGCATATTTATAAAAAAATTCTTTCCATGACTCACTTAACTGAAATATATAAATTGTAAGTAATTTAAATGGCCAGTGAGTAACTTAGTAGAAGTAGTTTGCGTTTGACGCTTTAGCCGACATTTTCCCTGCTTTTAAGCTATACGTAACATATTACATGGGACTTAAGGTCCTACCCTACCTCAAATTGCTTAGCATGATCCTCCGTTATGCCGAAAATTCGGCAGCATTAATTTTAAAATAAATATATGTTAAAGTTTAAGATTGATGCTAGGTCTTATCTTTGACGAAAACACGATTACATAAAATTTTCTAGATAGAATAAAAATCCAAAGTTACCTCTAAACCGAACTATAAACCGCTGGTATTAAAAAAATACTTCAAATTAGATCATGAAACTTTGCATAATAACTAACTATAAACCAGTTCTTTTTTTTTTTTTCTTTAAATTACCATTATTTTCACCGTAAAAAGCAATTACCTAAACTATTCGAAGCAGCACCCTACTCCGTCTCGCTCTCACTCAGGCCGCGAGTAGTATGGTGCGAGCGACATAAAAATTGAGGTTGGGTTGGCCCTTAATTACAGTTGACAGAACTACCAACAATTAAACTTAGTATTACTAATAAAACAATACTTCCTTTGCTTATTAATTATTACTTGCTACTCACATAATTTAGCTTGCAAAAAAATCAATTGATTTCCTATGTACAATACTATATTAATGGCTGTCGCGATCATAAAACGAGGGAGCGAGATAACGCGATCATTCTATAACTTATTATCAGTGATCGGAATAGGTAGAGCTAATCTACCTAAAGTTCTAAAAAGAACAAAGACAAAGTGGAGTCGCTAAATATTTTTTCGGGACTAATGTAATCTCCTAATCTTCGTTTGAACGATGTAAGTAAGCGCGGAAGCGAATGTTATTTACATAAAAGTTTTAAGTGACGTCTCGAAATCCCGACATTAGGCTGCGTTGTCAGCAGAAATGTGCGAGGATGCGTAGCGAGGGATGTGTTTGTAAAGAACCAATAGAATCGCTTCATTTACCTCGCCTCGGTCAGCACAGCTCTGGTGGAAACGGCTCAACGGAGCTTGATTTTTGCGCATACAAAACAAGTGAGGGATCTGTGCGAGGGATGTGTATGAAGGATGTGTGTGAGGGATGTGTTGCGAGGTTTGCGCATACTGTACCAGCCAGTCCATCCATCCTCGCACCACACATTAATGCGCATTTTCACAGCTCCGCTACACATCCTTGTAGGCACATTTTCATCGCACAGCTTTGGTGGAAACCCTCACACATTTTCACAGCACAGCTAGACATCCTCGTACGACACATTTCCATCACACATCTCTGGTGGAAACGCAGCCTTAGTCCCGGAAAAATATTTTGATTGTAAGGAAGTCTCCACTTTTTGTATCTCTGTTCTTAGAACTTTAGGTACATTAGCTTTACCTATTCCGATCACTGCTTATTATTCACCGCCTTACTCGCACGTTTAATGAGCGCAACTGCCACACGTTTTGGGCGTTTAGAATAACTAGTTATAAGCTCTTTTCATCGAAATTTATTTCAGAATCTTAGATAATTATCAAGTTATAGAGTAGAAAACTCAATTCCATATATGATAAAGTTCAAAGTCCATTGTCAGTATATTTAGGCGCCACTCTGTTGGTTATACTACAAATGGTTAGGTAATTGATGGCGGAAATCCATGATAAAATACAATAGACGGAGATTTATTTAGAAACCTATTCCGCTTAACTATTCTTAAAGAGTCATAAAAAATCCTGTAAGAAATCGACAAGTGTTTCACCTCTCAACGAGGCATCCTCAGGATGACGATTGACCAGTCGCGAACCCGAACAAGACGTGTTGCCACGCCGATGGAGGGTTTTTTTAAGACTCATGAGGAATAGTTAAGCAGAATAAGTTACTAAATATATCTATGTCTATTGTATTTTACAAAACGTTATTCAAAAATCAACTTTGTCTTCATAAAGTTAAAGTAGATTATTGAGTAAGTGTCGATGACAAGCAAATTATCTAAGATTCTTAATTCAATTTTACATCTCTCTCTCTCTCTATTCCACTGTTTATTGTATGTGCTATCTCTTTCTAACATTCTATTTCTTTCATCACAGCAAAAACCGTGACTCTTGGAAATCGGCTCTATTGAAAGTTGAAGTATAAAGTATGTAGTTTCTCTTAGATGTGGTGGTTTCTATGTGTTCTTGCCTGTGTGTGTGTGTGTGTGTTATTGTGTTTTGTGGGGCGTATTTTCAATCGTATTCAATTTTAATCTGAGGAATATGCAGTTACATACAGGGTGTTAGGGTAAACACCGTTATCCTTGAAACCAGTGCTTGGTTTCATTGATAGAATGTAAAATCAAAGGAAAATTAAATTACAAATTTGTTTTTTTAAGAAAATCTACATTTTACCTCAAGAGTATTTCACCCGTTAATGCCTTAGGGCAACGAACTTGCGTTTCAACACGGGCGGGGGTCGCGTGACGTGACCTGACAGGCCGCGAGCGCAACCCCTCCCTCAGTCAGTCAGCTGTTTCGCTAGCGAGCACGGTGTTGGATAGAAACTTTTTAAAATCTTTTAATGAAAATAACGTTTTTTTTTTGTTGTTACTTAGTCATTTATTTTTATATTTAAGTCAACTACCCATGGTTTGAGTGACAACGGTGTTTACCCTTACACCCTGTATATGGCAGATTATAATAGTAAATAATAAATTTATTTATTTCGCCAAAAATAATACAATAATACGGATTACTAGTACTTGAGGCGTCGTCCTATTTGGCGAAGATCGCACGATCAAACGCATCGTACGATCGTTATTAAGCATTTCATATCGTGCGATCTTCGCCAAATAGGACGACGCCTGAGAGTATACATGGTTACATTTTAAATAACAGAACATAAATGTAGGGAACAGCTGATTTTTTGTATATAACTTGTATAGAGGTATGAGGAACAGGGTGTACAGTTCACTCATCCTCTATAGAATAGGGAGGATTGTCCGACCAGACGGGTGTCGTGTCTGGCGGGCTACTGCCCCACGATAACTTGGAAGTCGCTACACCCCCGTCAGGGGGTTGTGGCTAGCGGGGGGTCGGGGCTTCCGCCCCTCGCCCGCGGAGGCTATACTGTGGCCCGTTAATACGGGCCCCTCCTCTTGTTGCCTAGTCGGCGATGGTAGTGAGCACGTTTAAGTCGTGCTCTTGTGTAAGGATGCGATGTTTACTTCCGTAGGAGCGCCGCGACGCACATAGTGGCGTCGCTATCTTCACGACATCTTCGGCGGTCTGTCCCTGCCAGGTGAGACCCCTAGTTACCTAGGGGAGGCCTAGCAGAGGACGACCAGCGTCGGAGATGCCGGCTCGACGCGCCCACGGGACGGGATGTAGTCCCCCCCCCTCCCTGCTCACAGAGCTAGCCGTTTACAGTTCGGGGGAAGGGCTGTCGTGTGTGTGTAGGTGGCTTGTGTTGTTGTGTACCGCCGCCTAGTATGTCCGTACGAGACGCCGGCACGCCCGCGCCGCGTCATCGCACTTGTTTGTTTGACTTCGTAGTGGAGTAGAGGTTGTCTGTTTTAAGTTGCGCAATATGCCTATATTAACCTAGTGCACATTACGCAACTGTGTATGTGTACATTGTGGAGTCATATTTTGTTCAAGTAAACCGCGTGTAACCTGAGTGCGGTTTACTTGAGGATGCTTGTTTTAGGTGGCGTCTACGGCCGCTATCAGGTCGCGGGGCAGGGGTCGTCTCGCGTCAGGGGGGCGCGTATGCCAGGGCGCAATCTGCTTGACGTGGGGCCAATCAGATGCGTCGGCACGCGCGAACATCCTTTCCGCGAGACGCCGCACGAACTCATCCAGGCTCTCGATCTCGAGATCCCGTGAGATGACATCGTTCCTCACATAGCGAGGGGCGTCTACTATCGTCCGCAACGCAAGACTTTGTTGCGCGCGGAGGAGCTTCTTGTTCGTCTCGCTAGTGAGGGCGAACCAAGCGGGGGCGGCGTACGTCAGTATAGGGCGTACGTACGTTTTGTACACGCTCAGCTTGACACGCAACGGGATTCGGGACCTGAGCACCGGGCCGAGTAGGTTACGGGCGACCCTACCTTTAGCGGCGACCGAGCGGACGTGTGGGCCCATGGTGAGCCGGCGGTCTATCTTGACCCCCAGGTATGTGACCTGGGGCGACCAACCGACCTCGGCTCCCTGTAGTTTCAGCGGTGGCGGGAGGCGCGCGTGTCCAACGACAATCGCCTGCGTCTTACCCACATTCACCGATAGCCGCCACTTAGACAGCCACTCGGGAAGCAAATCCAGTGCGCGCTGCATTTTGACCGCCGCGTGCTTCGCATTTAGCGAGGTGGAAATATACGCGGCGTCATCTGCATACAGCGCGAGGGTCGCGTCTGAAGTGGCGGAGATATCGTCGGTGTAGCGTGAGTAACACGCCGGCGATATACAGCTACCCTGCGGTACGCCTGCCAGTACCGGTCGGGCGCTAGACAACGCGCCGTCGACCACCACCCTGACAGTTCTTCCTGTAAGGAAAGTGGAGATCACCTTTACAATACGACGGGGCGCATCGGAGGTGGCCAGTTTGTATAATAGGCCCTCATGCCATACACGGTCGAAGGCCTTCTCCATGTCGAGGAATACTGCTATAGGATGTTCCTTCTTGTTTATCGCGGCTGCGAGAAGGTGCAGTACCCTCGACAGTTGTAGCGTCGTACTATGTTCCGCCCTGAAACCGAATTGTTCGGGGCGTGGCACGATATGTGGTAGTAGGTGTCGCAGCAGGAGTGCCTCGAACACCTTGGAGACCGTCGGCAACAGTGTTATAGGCCGATAGCTCTCCGGCTTCAGTATGTTCTTTCCCGCCTTGGGCAGCATAATAACACGCCCTTCCTTCCACGAAGCAGGAAAAGTCCCCGTGCGCAGTATCGCCGTATACAGGCGCGCCAGCGCCGCTACCATACGGAAGGGCAGGTGGCGCAGCGCCGCGTTGGTGATACCGTCGGCACCGGGGGCCTTTTTAAGCTTCGTGCGTTGAATGGCGCGCTTTACAGCGCCGGGCGAGAAATAACTGCCCCACGATTGATGTCGGGATGTTTTATATAATTATATCCGTCGCGCGGTAAACTCTGCTTGCGCGATGCAGGATTTGTGTGAAGTCAAGTCTTTGATGCGTAGTTCGCATGTGGCGTTGTAAATACCACATGTAACGTAAACATTTAGATTTTGCATAGAAAATTTTCGAAACTGCAATAATTTATTCCTCAGATAAAATGCATCTGACAGTTGAAATATCGGCCCTAAAAATAATGAATTTGTGTTCCCTGTTGACTGCGTTTTACGCGACTGTGGTAAATTAGGGGTTGTGTTTTTTTTGTGTTTGATGTTGATCATTTTCTATTTATGTGACTTTTGAGGAGATTGATTCGTCTTGAGTAAAACATGCATGCATAATGACAATAGCGCATTAGCGGCCAGGTCGTAGCGGCCAGCTCGCAGCGGCTAGCGAGATAGATAAATTAGTATGAAATCGCCATGGATCGCGTGTGATCGCCCTGGGGGCCAAGTCTACTAATTTACAGACGTGTCAGTGGTCTCGCAATGATGAGTTTTTGACAGATTGTGTATGGCATATCTGTCAAAAACTGATCATTGTGAGACGACTGACATGTTTGTAAATTAGTAGACTTGGCCCCCTGGCTGCTGAGAACTGGCCGCTAGTGCGCTATTGGGCTAAGACATGTTATTTTGGACAAAATATAAGCCAACAGCAGCAGAATATATTCAGAACTGCAGCAATAGTCTTAAGAGTACCATAACTTACTACTTGGTCGGTTTTTTTGGTGGCGGGTGAACTATCTGTGTGGGGCAGATAGTTCACCCGCCACCAAAAAAACCGACCTCGTGGCTAAGTAATAACAGCTGCACGGATCGATCCATCAGGTTAAGCTACGCTTACCGGGGTTGGTCCGTGGATGGGTGACCATCTTTACATACCGAGACTCCTCCGTGCCTCGGAAAGCACGTTAGGCCGTTGGTCCCGGCTGTCATTCTTGGACATTTGGCAGTCGTTACGGGTCGTCAGGAACCCGAAAGTTTGTCAACCAGTCTTACCAAGGGGTATTGTATTACCCAGTAACTGGGTTGTGGAGGTCAGATAGGCAGTCGCTCCATGTTTAATACTGGTATTCAGCTGCATCTGGTTAGACTGGAAGCCGACGCCAACATAGTTGGGAAAAGGCTAAGCAGATTGAGATTGAGTGGTGGGTGAAAAATAATATTTTATTATTTATCTAAAATGATTGTGTGAATTTTGCATGTCAGGTCATTGGTTTTTGTGTTTTCGTTTTACATTTTTGAGTTTTATCAATTTTTTTTTTTTTTTTTTCATTCATTATTTCCTTTTTTTTACTTATCATTTTCCTTCTTTCTTTATAAAAAAACTATTGTAGTAATCTCCATTTGGTGTATGATATTGTCTGAAAATCGAAATGTAAAATATTTATTTTGCTATCGTAATATTAGTTTTATATCATCTATTTTCATTTGTATCTAATTACATTTTACATTTAATCTTTTATACAATATCATCTAACACTAAATGAAAGGACTAACTAAATATATAAAAAAAGGACACTGAGGGCTGATTTAACCTAAAAAAAACAAATAAAATTAGATTAAAAATAAAATAACCAAAGATATCTTTTATCCGTGGAATAAAATTGGCGTCAGACAGTTTTTTTTACAGAAAAAATGTCAAAAATTAAAAAAATATTCGCCATATTAGACTTATACTAGGTATATAAGTTTGGTCAAATTCGCCCTTAGGCGTCGAAGTACTCGTGCGCATTGCTGTCATCTGGAAACGTGCCTACCTAATTAATTGATGCATGTTTAAAACTTGTCATTACATAAAAGATGTTCAGATATCCGAGATAATTTCTACCCCTCGAAACTTCGAATCCTGAATTTCTCGATTTTTTTTTTAATCTCAATTTCTTCTCGCCAGACTCTTCCACCGCAGCAAACCAGCAGAAGGCTGCCTCCTCCAAGAAGAGGATGACTTGATGACAGTCTCCTTCATCCCCAAAAGACGTCAGGAGCCCAGCATCAACGGATGATGTCATCCCAGCGCTGGGCAAACGTCCCGCGGATAAACTGGGTACGTGAAGTGAGCGATAGATGGCGCTAATTTAAGGAACTGAAACGTCAAAACTAAAATACACTGCTACAAGGATGTTTTGGCACTCGAATGATATTGGCAGGTGGCGTTGTTGGTAAACGTTTGTGCAATTGTTTTGAAAAAATAAGATGGCGGCTTTAGTTCCGAATAACAGCTATAAAACGTGTTCACTTTGATGTCCCATAACTCTATGGTTATGTGCTAAAAGTTAAAATAATACAAAAAGTCCTCGAACGAGTGTTCCAAAAAATAATCAGTTTCGAAAATAACAATACAATAACGCTCTCGATGTGTCATTGAAAAGTAAATCATTTTCATTCAAACTTAAATTCATATTTAAAGCTAAAAAAATGCAACGTTGCATTTTTTTAGTCTGTTTTTTTTATGAAATATTGTTTTTTTTTTATTCACACAAGGGTGTTTTACATAAATAATCGTGACATTGACGAATTATTTTGTACGAAAAATGAAAACGAAAAAAAAAAAAAAAACAATTAAATTATATATGCCAGTTGATTCTTTGAAATGGTCTCATTACCCTAAAGTTATGGGATATTAAAAAGAACACGTATGTCTGTTTGATACAATATAACATGTCAATAAAGATCATTGATCCAAATTAATTGTATTTTAAAGATTCTAGCACCAAAACAGAAAACGTATGAAAATATATGACTTAAAAAAAACCGGCCAAGTGCGTGTCGGACTCGCGCACGAAGGGTTCCGTACCATTATCTATAGAAACGGCAAAAAATCATGTCTGTTGTATGGGAGCCCCCCTTAAATATTTGTTTTATTTTAATTTAATTATTTATTTTTAAAGTGAATATGTAACTAAATAATCTGTGAATATTTCAAGCGTCTATCTGTTGTCGTTTTCAATATCGAGCAAACACGAGCAAAAAAAAAAAAATTAACCCTTAAATATTTATTTTATTTTTGTTTTTAGTATTTGTTGTTATAGCGGCAACTGATATACATCATCTGTGAAAATTTCAACTGTCTAGCTATCACGGTTCATGAGATACAGCCTGGTGACAGACGGACGGACAGACAGCGGAGCCTTAGTAATAGGGTCCCGTTTTACCCTTTGGGTACGGAACCCAAAAAAAATTGCCTTATCAATTTTCGTCTGTCAATATGTGACTTAATTTATGATCAATTTGCAAATATAAACTCTCTTGTAAGTAGCATAAATCGTAATTTCTTCTTACATCTTACGAAGTCATAAGTTACTTACATAATTTTTTTGGAAGCAACTTACGAGTTTAATGGCGTCGGGTAAGTGGAACGAGTATTAACGCTTTTACTATATTAGACAAAGTGATTTTATTCATTACAAATTAATTTAAAACTATCTATAAACAATAATTGTTAATAGCGCCATCTATTGTCAAAAAACCTTATGGACAGAATATCATTGTATAGGTATTAGCGCCATCTATTGTCGAAAAACGTTATGGACAGAATTTCTATGTATATGATTGTATTGAATGGACAAATTCACAAATGGATTTTATGTCCGATGGACAAAATGCAGTGTTACAGTGAAACTAAGAATAAAGACTGATGTGTATGTGTAAATAGTAAGAGTGTCAGGCGAAGTTGGAAAATGGTGGTTTTGTGAAATTACTAGGTAATATTTTTTTTAAGTATTTGGCTAGATTTTGTAAATATTTGCTTAGTTTGTTTATCGTTTATTTCGTATGTTTTTTTAAGTATTTTGGTTACGTAGAATAAATGTAGCTAAATCCTAGTAATCTAATATCACCTAAAGTTTTTTTTTATATAACTAGAAGCAATGTTATTTAAGTACAATTTATTGTGCGTTAGAGTAAGACCCAGACACATGTATCTGGTACTCGTTGACAGGCCTACAATATGAACACTGTAATTTGAATATATTATTAAAGCCAATTATTTAAAAAAGTAACCGTGGAGTCTCATGCCGGCTGTTTTCCATAGGAAACGACCAATTGGAACCATGCACCTAGCTTCTGACGTTTCATAAGTGCCCATGTTGGTTAATGTAAAATAAAATATTTAGAAATTCGAAATATTTCTTAAATTTTTTTTTTTTTTTTTTTTCTAAATTCTGTATATTTTATGTCTAATTGTAAATCTTCCAACACGTCTTCGCAAAAATATCTAGTATTCACAAAATCCCTATTTTCTGAGCTTTGTTACTAGCCTTTAGAAGCTAACACGGCTTTAAACTAAAACAAAAAGTATCGCTTTGTATTTTATTAAAATTAATTTTAAATTCGTACAAAATGTATTTGTAAAATGTATAAAACATATTATTACCTTCCAATGTTTAGCTAATACATAGCATACGCTATAGGGAGCTATAATATTATTCCTGTAAAAAACGCTCTCAGTACACACGGCTACATAATATCAAACTATACATTTCCAGTTTAGTCAGTAGTCAGTTTAGGTCGCCTTATACTGGAAATGTACAGCTTGATATTTAGCCGTGTGTACAATATACATGCGATTTCAAAAATCATAAAAAATAGCTTGCGACAATTATCTTTTCCCTTGAGAAAAACCCTGTGTAATTAATGTTAAATGCAATGATTTTGCTTTAAAAGCTCTAAAATATTTGTAAAATTGTCAGTTATTGTAAATTCACCCAGTTTTGATTAGCACGCCAAATAGTCAATTGGCAATTCTTAAGAATTAAATTATCTGTAGCCAAAATATCCACTTTTGTGACACAAGTTTTGTCATATTTAGAAATACGCTAAATAATATTTGCTACGCTACTGTTTGGTTCTAAAAGCCAAAAACTCAGTACTTCCTTTTTTCAAATTGTATTTTAATATGTTGCAATGTTATTCCATTATTATATAAATCAATAGTTACCATTTTGTACAAAAAAATAGTATTATATTTTAACAATGTACAATACTAAAGTGTAATAGATTTTTTTTTACTCATCTTCTTTTATATTAACTTAATATTTCGAAAAATCAAAGCCGACCCCAACATAGTTGGGAAAAGGCTAGGCAGATGATGATGATTTCGAAAAATCAACGAAAAATTGTACACTATTAAAATATAATTAAACTAGAAGAAAATTCAATTTCGAAATGTATCTAAAATTTCAATATCGGATCAGCTGTTCTCGAATTGTTAGCTGACAAACAGAGTGATCAATAAATGAAAACCTATTCAAGTATATATTTTTTTTAAGTGGCCTGCCTTTTTTCGATCTATGATGTAGTCGGCTTCCAGTCTAACCGGATGCAGCTGAATACCAGTATTTTACATGGAGCTGCATGCTGGACTGCCCATCTGACATCCACAATCATGAGTCATATGTATTGTATATTAATATTTCCTTCTGAAAACAGTGAAATATTATGTAGTTATTGACATATTCCATTTATTGATTACTCTTCAAAAGGAAAGGCGAGAACTATACAATTTATAATTTAGTATTATTTGGATAATTTTATTACTTAACATTGTCATTGACACTAGAATAAAACCCGGGTTTCCAAAAATCACACGTTTTTTTTCTTCCGCAGTTATTTTTTTATTATCACCAATACTTAGCCTATTTTACGAAAACTTGTTAAAGCTCTTTCACACTATATTCACGATATACCAATAAAAAATAGCCAACAAATATTTTTATTCTACACCTTGCTGCCTGGCTAATATTTTTACCCCGGCTATTTTCATATAGTTTAATTTTAATTTTTCTAAAAGTTTCAAAGTTGAAATTCATATAGTGCCAGTGACTTTGTTAGTAGCTATGCTGTTAAAAGTGACATTATATTTAAAAAAATAATAATCGCTGTATTTAATTCCGATATAGCACCATACCTATTTCTCGTACCAAGCATGTAATTAAAAGCGGAAGGCACATGAAATATTCAGCTTAGGGTCAGCTCAGACCGCGACGTGAAGCGACGCAACGCTGCGCGCACTTATCGATCAATCAATCGAACTTATTTTCTTGACGAAAAGGTATAATTTCAGTGCGAGGGTTGACACGTACGCTGAGATGCGCGGTGTTGCGCAGCGCGTGTACCTTATTGTGAAGTAAATAAATTCGATATTGATAATAAAAAAATACGCGTGGCTTCGCGTCTCGGTGTGAACTGACGCTAAGTCTCTATTTCTGTCCAGTTGATGGTAAAAGACTCGGTCCCTATTTCATGGGACTTACTAGCGAAATGTAGTTGTACTATATACCTGCAGGGAACAGGCGTGATGTTATGTATATCGGAATTAAATACAGTAAAGTATAGTCCCCGTCACGTGAAGCTATACATTTTGTAAACACACATTCAGGGGTTCGCAACATATGGATCAAGTAAAAAAATAAAAACTGTTTTCAACATACATCTAATTACTCGCCGTAAGATGATACCGAGTATTCTATTTCGCATTCTAAACTCAAATGACAGCGTCAGCGTGAACTTACTTAAACATGGCGGCCCAAATATTAGGTCCCCACCTATGAAATTGGTGTTTTGTATGGGGAATTTTAAAGAAGTTGCATTTTTCATACTAACGTTTTCTTAATTTATATAACAACCATGAACACTACTGTTTTAAAACTTTTATGCACTAATGTTTAAAACTAAGATAACGTATGCCACTTAGATTATTGGACAAAAATAAGTTTTGTCTAAGTTAAAAAAAAATATAGTGGTCATTTCTGCCAACAAAATGAGGAGTCATTTTTAAGGTAAGTATTTTTATGTTAAGAAAACTAAAAGTAATAAGGTTTTTTTACTATTGGTAGTTGTCTATAATGGTCATTATTCGATATAATACCAAGCAATTGATGAATATTTTAAATCATAGAAGTGACGAGGTTCTCTATTAGTGAGAAAAAAATGTCAATTTCATAGGTGGGGACCCAATATTTACGTTCCATGAGTCAGACGTGTTCCAGTACCATAAAATATTAGACGACAGCGCTTTATATAGCCAAAATATAACCCAACCAAGTGAAATTGCTCGTTAGTTTCTTATCACATGAGTTTGAGTTGATTGAATTAGGGATTATTTGTTGTTGATTGAATTATCGCTATGTATCATAGTAGAAGTTCTTTATTAACAAAATGTATAAGCTTCTCGTGACGGGGACTATAGTTGATACATTTATACAACATTATGTGTTTTGTTTATACACTCATCATTTTAATCGTGTATTGTATTTATACAGTTTTAATATTGTAGTTTTTAATATGATTATATTTTTGTAACAAAATATAAAGATTTAATTTTTATACTTGTGTTTTATTACTTTGTTCGTGTTTTATAGTAATTGGTATGGCAGATGCTATACATCCCAGGCGGATTCTCAGCCACCGTAGGCGAGGGCTTGCGGACGGTGAGCAATGGGTAGCTCGCCGTCCGACAAGGACCAGGCCCGGGCTGATGGCGCGTCGTGTTCCACGCGCGCCTCAAAGAGATGTCAGCACAATTGGCGGGGTCCGCTAGGACCGATGCCTGCCAGGGTTGCGGGGGATACTGGGACCTTGGCAACAGGCAACTGAAGGAACACGGGTGGGTTTTAGTCAGTAAAAGTCTGACACGCCCTTCCGCTCCGCCCAGAGCGGGAGAAGGCATTTGATGAAATCCCACACTCTATAAAAAAAAAGATGCTACACATTGTTCTCACATTTTAAAGCAACAAAAATAAAAAAATAAAAGTAATAATTAATAAAGAGAAATAATTAATTTGAATTTAAAAGAGTAGCCTTGATGTTTCTTATCCATTCTTCTCCATAGAGATCTAGATTTTGGAATAGGTACCTAGCTTTAACTTTCTTACTAACTGGCCGACTCTTTGAAAATTCAAACGTGTCTGTAAATGGTTTAATTGAAATACGAGTAAATGCTCGAGTTTGAGTTTGAGCTACATGACAGAAAAAGTAGCGAAAAAAGTTAGCAAATGGACAAAGTAGTGTCATTGACTCTGGCAGGGCCACCATCAGGAATATTAATTTTGATTACACAAAAAAACAGTCGCTAATTAGTCGAAATTAGGCGCCAAATATCAGAATTTGTCGGTCACTGGCTCAAAAGATATAATAAGGGTTTATAGGTGGCCGATCTGGAGAGAGTCTCAAAACTATGTATCGATATTCGTTCGTGAAAAATGTCAAGGCAATTTAAAAAAAAGTCACATACAGGGTGTTAGTGTAAACACCGTTATCCTTGAAACCAGTGGTTTGGTTTCATATAAAGAACGTAAAATCAATGTAAAAAAAAAACTTTTTTTTTTTAAAGAAAGTCTCCCCACCAGGGCCACATTATAAGAAGTTTATTTAATTATTAGAATTTTAAGAACTAACAAAGACTTATAATATCTATAATAATAATTATGTACAAGGGAAAATTATCAAAGGGCATCAAAAAATTCGTCCGCATCGCTGTCAACAGGAAAAGTGCCCAAAAGGCTGGCAGCATTGCCACGTTGTATGGCAATGCTAATTCTTTGCCCAAAAAATAGGCCAGCCCTCTGGTCACGTGAAGAGTCGACCAAGCGTTTGGCGATGTCTTGAAAAACCAAGTGGGCACTCGGACCCCATGGCCCTAGGGTTTCAACCCCAAACGGCTCGAACAAATACGTCCCGATAAGATTGGAGTATTTGCGCCGTTTGAGGTTTTCTGCACCTGCAGCAGCAGCTCCAGCACAGCCCGCCGTGCTGGGAAGATGGGATGGCGCAAGGGTGTCGACACACGTTGCATCCCACACCAAAGGCCTACCTACCTTCCAAGGCATTATGGTCATTCCGTCTGGTCTCTTCCCATCGTCGCGTGCCAAGCCATTGGGTTCTAGAACAGCTGGCACCCCGGCGGTGGCAAGAGCACGACGGATGATGTCATTGATGCTGGCGTGCCGTGCTATCCGACCTGCGCTTCTACTGCAGGATAGGCCATGGTGACCGAGGCAGTCGACACCTTCACCGCATTGGCAGCGATGCGGAGCCACGCAAGGAGCGCCCAGACGCAGACAGGTAGCGAGCCGGAAGGTGGTGTCACCCAGCATAGTCCCTATGTTGGGTGACGGTAATGCCTGAAGCCAGAGGCCCGATTCCCATTCACCAACAGCCAGCAGGCGGGCACGCTCAGCAGTATTGGTGGACGTATTAATAAGATTATTCCGTACCAACCTGCAGAGCGGCTCATCCCACTGCCTCTGGGAAAATGAGTTCACGGGCCGATCTGTATCCGGGCAAGCCGCTTTCCAGGCGTTCTCCGCATCGGTCAGGCACGGCACTTCATAGTCAACCAGGCAGGGGGCTAAAATTTTCCCGGTCAACTTTTCAGTGCTGTGGACAGACGACAGGAACGCCGGTAAGCTAATACTGGTAATTTTGCGAACGCCGAGGCCCCCAAAACGGATGGGTAGTGTGGCTTGCAGCCACGCTCGGTCGTCCAAGGCCACATTTAGAATGGATGTCAGTGTGCTGCGAACAATTTGGTCAATTTTGTCCAAGAGGTGTGACTGCTTCCATAAGGGGGAAGAGCGTAGAAAATATGTAAAATTTGGGCCAAAACAACAGTATCTAATCAGGGTGAATGCCGAATGTAAATTAATTTTGGAGAGTCTGTCCGAAACATCGTTGAATTTTTTTATTTTTTCTTCAATGAATGGAGAAAAGCTGTCTTCTAAAATTGGGGAACCTAGGAGGTGCAATGAACTTTTTTCTAAAATTTTTATTTGTGGGGCTATTGCATTAAATTTCTCAAGGGTCAATTGTCTGTCGGTCATGTCAGAAAGGTAAATTTCACATTTTGATGGATTAAGTTCCAGGCCAATAGATTTAAATTGCTGTTTGAGGAGATGTAAGTCTTTTAAAACGGTGTCTACATCACCTCCTAGCGTTCCATCGTCTAAATACCATACGTTAAATTTTGAATTTAATTTTTGGATGATTGGATGAATAGCCAAGCTGAAAATGACTGGCCCGAGAGGGTCACCTTGTTGGCATCCTACTGCAGATTCCAAAACATTGTCCTTGTATAATAATTTAGAGGGGTACCTGTAACACTGCCACATAAAACCATAAATTTCGGGTAATTCTTTTTTAACTTCAGCCAACAAAGTGTCCCTGTTGACAGAGTTAAAGGCGTTCTTAACGTCGACCTTGAGGATAACCTCACCTTTGTTGGAGTTCAAAAAGGTTGAAAGGGCATGCACGGCAGCCTCACAGCCCCCTCTCGAGCCAAAGCCGAGTTGCAGGGGCTGAAATTTAGCTGTAAGTGATTCGCTGTAAAGCTTACAGCATATTTTGGCTGCCGTGCGCCTGTAAGTGGACCCAACGGCGATGGGACGAATGCCGCCGTCCCTCTTGCGCAGGGCACATAGGTTGGCCCCGTACAAGACGTCAACGACAGCCTCGTTCACACCGCCGGTGAGCATGAGGTTAATCAGAGCCGCAAGCTCCTTCGCAAGCGACTCACCGGCGTCCGCGGCGCCTGAACTCAAAAGATCCTTTAGATGTTGGGGAGTCAGGCCGTCGAGGCCGCCGGCCGAACCACTCCGGAAGGAGCCCACGGCTGCAATCAACTGGGGGGCCGAAACGTTTAAGAAGGTTGAATTTAGGTCGGGAGGGTCGGGGGGGTCGGGAAAGGTGAGACTATCCGCAGGCGCTGGGTGTTTACTCTCTAGAGCCGCTAACGTTTCTGGAGAGTAAGGCGCCACCACATCGCTGCTGAACAGTATCCTGGCCGCTCCCCTGATGTCACCATCACTTAGTTTCGATTCTACATGTGAACATAAGCTCTTTTGTGATTTGTTGTTGAATGCAGGTAATTTTGGAACTAAACTGTGGGTCGAATTGTTACAATTTTCTTTAATTTGGTTGGTTAAGGTTTTTTTAATTGCCAAATTTTTTTGGACATGTAGAATCCTAATGGGCGGGCCACATTTAAGTACCTATATTTAAAAAATAGGGAATCTAGCGAAGATCTGTTTTCTCCCAAATTTAGTAGCTAATTAGTCGGGATCAGTCGCCAAGTCATAGATTTATTCGGGTCTTAGTCTAGAAGATATAAATTTGGCCCTGCTGGGGAGACTCTCTCCAGATCGGCCACCTATAAACCCTTATATCTTTTGAGCCAGTGACCGACTAATTCTGATATTTGGCGACTAATTTTTTGTGTAATCAACAGTAAAATCCCTAATGGTGGCCCTGCCAGAGTCACGACAAAATAGCAAAAAAATATTAGCGAATGGACAAAGCGGCAAAAAATGTTAACAAATAGACAAAGTGACTGTCGGGTGTAGGTAAGAAAATCAAAAATAGTCTAAACATACTCTCCGCTTCCAGAATTAGTCTGAAACGAGTAAAAAGCACAATCGGAAACATTTTATTTATAAATCTCATCTAATGTCTAAAAATTTCGGTAGTTGTTAACTTAATTTAGTCTCTGACTATACATGTTAGGTTGTGGAGGTCAGATAGGCAGTCGCTCCATATAAAATACTAGCTGCCGCCAGCGGCTTCGCCCGCGTGTAATCTTTATAAATTATAGCCTATGTTACTCAGGGTGAATGTAGCTTTCTAATGGTGAAAGAATTTTTGAAATCGGCGCAGTAGTTTTTGAGTTTATTCATTACAAACATACACACAAAAATACAAATCTTTCCTCTTTATAATATTAGTATAGACTGGTATTCAGCTGCATCCGGTTAGACTGGAAGCCGACACCAACCGAACATAGTTGGGAAAAGGTTAGACAAACGATAAAAACTTTCTATATCCTTTTCAATAAAAGTCGATGATTACCTAATTATTATTAAGTGACATCTCTGAGTAATTCGTCAACTCGTCGTACATGCCTCCAGCCCATTGGAACGTTCTTTTGTTTTCTGCAAGTCTTCCTAAATGGACCATAGGCGTGTAGGACGAGTTGACGAATTACTCACATCTCTGAGTGCAGCATTAAGACTCGACTTTCAGTCTTTAGAAAAACAGCTAAAACTCTAATCGTAAGAAGCCTGAATCTCTTCAATAATTCTTTGATTAACAGTTTTAAACTTGCGGCCGAAACAATTCACGTCTTGGTCACTTTCTCTCGACAATATACCAAGCAGCTGCACGAATTGAACCAAACTTAAACCATGCTTATTAGGATTAACCCTTTCGTAAGAAGTTTCAAATACTTTACTTGTGATAGATTTTTCGTCAATAATTTCACATTCTTTGAACCATTTTTCTACGACTTCGTATTTTGCACCTTCAACTGATTTGCTTGCTCCGAATAACGTCATGTACATTTCTTCTAAATCCATGGTTAATCCTACTTAATTATTATAAATGTTAAAGTTTGTATGTTTCTTACACAAAACGGATTTGGATGGAATTTGGCACACAGATATTTTATTACCTGGACTGCTACGGTGCATGAGACGGTATTCTGTTCACGACACGTCCTGCACTATTCTGAACAGTAATCTTACAAAAAGTACTAGGCTTTCATGAATTCACGATAGTATTTCAAACATTAGTATTATCCTACTAGTAGGATTGAGACAAGTGACAGTCGCTTCGAAAGCGTTTCGTATTTCTACAACGACTTTCAACAGGATTGATAAGCTTTTCGATAGCTTATGTCAGTCATATACATTTTTGTCTTTTCCATCCGTTAACGCTGATAGAATGTCACTTTGTCTAGGGCCTCAGATGAGCCTGGATACTTTTTACCCTGGTAGTACGTTCCCACGTACAGTAGCTTATATATTTTTCATGATTGTATGATGACTTAATAAAAGATTTTATTGAATAGAGAGTTTTGAATAAGACATATTTGATTTTTGTTATGTGAGAATCTAGAGGGCAATGCTTGCCATAACCTAAAGTAGATATATATTCTAATCTATTTCCAATTCATGTTTATTTCACTAACACGAATTTCAACTTTAATTTAGTGAAAATTAGGCTGATTTCAGAATGAGTAGTACGATTGAAAAAGTGGGTTATTCCGCTTAAGAGTGCACCCTACCTCAAATTGCTTAGCATGATCCTCTGTTATGCCGAAAATACTGCAGCTTTAATTTTGAAATAAATATATGTTAAAGTTGAAGATTGATGCTAGGTCTTATGTTTGGCGAAAACACGATTAAATATTTCTATATAGAAAAAAATCCAAAGTTACCTCTAAACAGAACTATAAACCGCTGGTATTAAAAAAATACTTCAAATTAGATCATGAAACTTTGCGTAGTAACTGAACTATCTTTAAAACAGGTTAATATTACCATTATTTTTAACGTAAAAAGCAATTATCTAAACTTTTCGAGGCTTGAGAGCTGCTAGCGCCCCACTCCGTCTCGCTCTCACTCAGGTCACGATTAGTATGGTACAAGCGAGATAAAATCTGAGGTAGACTACTACAGCCTTAAACAACCACCCTAGGGTGGACACTCGGGTTAGTCCGAAAGGGATACCGGGACCTTGGCAACAGGCAACTGAAGGAACACGGGTGGGTTTTAGTCAGTAAAAGTCTGACACGCCCTTCCACTCCGCCCAGAGCGGGAGAAGTCATTGGACGCTTTCTCAACCTCAAAAAAAAAAAAAATGGTGGACACTCGGAAACGCGTGTTTATCTATCCAATCCACCCCAGTCGGGTTGGATAATCGGAATTCGTATAAGTATTTTGTTTCGATTTTCTCCCACGGCTGTCATTAAGGGTTGATTTCATCAAAGTCAGATATCTTTTATCCGTGGAATAAAATTGTCGTCTGACAATCTTTGTATGGAAAAACTGTCAAAAAATCAAAATTTATTCGCAGGATAAGACTTATACTCGGTATAAAAGTTTGGTGAAATTCGCCCTTAGAGAAACATGATATAACCTAGCCCAAGTTAGTAGACATAGAGATTAGCTTATAATTAGTGTTGTTCATTTTCTGGACATATTGCAGAATATATAAATTACATATTCATATTATTAGGCGTGATCGCTGGATGAAGCGAGCTCGGGTCTTGGGGCACCCCCACTTGGACAGGTTAGGTTCGAAGGGGATGGCGGGGTCTAGAGTGAGCGAGCGAAGCGAGTACACAAAGACCCCGCCATCCTCATCGTAGTTTTCTTTAATCATTCAGAAATAGGAGCCCCGCCGAGCATTTCCATCCAACGTGGCAATGCTGCCAGCCTTTTGGGCACTTTTCCCACTGACAGCGATGTGGAAGAATTTTTTGACGCCCTATGAGCCCTACTTTCTATAATAATTTTTATTTCGCTTTGTACCTATATAATTTTAGACGTAGGTAGGAATCTGTTTGTTTGTAGTTAAGTATTGAAAATTAATTAGTAATTATTAAAGTGTAATGAGTATACAGTATGTTAACTAACAAAGGGCGTTCCCGTTAACCTGCAATAGTATAGCGTGTATACATGCAAAAAAAAATATTACCACTAAAAATAATTTTTTGTTTTTTGTTTTTGTAAAGAAGTAAAATATTCACAAAAAATATGAAATGGAAAAATATGGATTTTAACATACGAGGTGTCGTAAGGTTCGTCTTAATTGTGGGAGTGACATAGGCTATAGATTTTTTTAAATTTCATCTGCAATCAAAAGAAAAAGGGAGGGGAAGGTTTTTTAAAAAAAAAAAATTACATTATTGGTAAGTATCAAATAAAAGCTAGTAATGAGTTCATTCCAAATATATAAATTAATAAAACTAAAAAGCTTGAAATAAAACAAATTATTTAAAAAACAAAAAACCCGCCTGCAAAAACGCATAACTTAAAAGAGCAAAACAAGCATTTTATTCTGTAGAATTTTGGTATTACAGGCGGGGAACAAACCAATGACCTGAAATATGGTGTAACTTTTGTTTGTTCCCCGCCTGTTATACCCAAAATTCTACAGAATAAAATGCTTGTTTTGCTCTTTTAAATTATGCGTTTTTGCAGGCGGGTTTTTTGTTTTTTAAATAATTTGTTTTTATATTCATGTTTTGAGACGGTTAAGATTACAATCGGGTGATTGTGGATTTAGGTACCTACATCGAGATATAAGCACTAACGTACTAGAGAAGACACCGTAAACACCTACTTTGTCTCGTTCAACTGCGGCGATCGCGCCGCAGTTGGTCGAAGAAAACGCGTAAGTGCCGTGATTTACATGGCGCTTAAGACCTTTTTGCCGAGAATAAATACACTTCCGCAGCAAATCTAGCACTGTGGTAAATTAGGTACGGTTTAGACGAATTGTTATTATTTTAGCGCTGCAGCGAACTAAAGATTCAATACGAAGAATAGGACAATTCAGTTATTTGACGTAGCTTCTCTAGTACGTTAGTACTTATATCTCGATGGGTACCTACAATTATTTTAGATAGATTCATTACTAGCGGTGCAGGGGGCCTATTATAGCCACTTTAGCAATTCCTCTAAAAGTAATTCATTTCCTGAATCCCCAGCTGTCATTAGCAATTCATCTAATTTGACACAAAAGCAATTCTTAATTCGTGGACTATTTTACGAATCTTCATAGAAAACTGTCAAACAGACGAATTACTTCGTAATATGATGAATTATTGTCAGTTCGTGACATTTTACGATGATTCATAATATTTTCCTAGTATGATTCTGTCATTCAAATCTTCAAATTATTTTTCGGCGATTCATACATATAGGGGGTTCAACTTGTTGCATTCTGGCCCTATCAGCTCCTGACGGATATACCTCGAATTACACAAGTAACCCTGTATATTCTAGGTTGAAACTAAATGGTGTCCAACTTATCTGCAAATAAAAAACTACTGATTTATAATAATATTGAAGCTAACTCAGAAACTACGCATGCAATTTTTCTTTTTATTGTTTAATATAGGTAATCAAATGACTTCTCCCGCTCTGGGCAGAGCGGAAGGGCGTGTCAGACTTTTACTGACTAAAAAGCTACCCGTGTTCCTTCAGTTGCCTGTTGCCAAGGGTCCCGGTATCCCGTTCGGACTTTCCCGCAACCCTGGCAGGCATCGGTCCTAGCGGACCCCGCCAATTGTGCTGACATCTCTTTGAGGCGCGCGTGGAACACGACGCGCCATCGACCCGGGCCTGGTCCTAATCGGACGGCGAGCTACCCATTGCTCGCCGTCCGCAAGTCCGCGCCTTTGTTATTAGAACGTTGTTAATTTAAAACTAAAATAGGGTTTGCGGTTTTCCTGTTTATCCTGACTTTGCAGCCATCCTAGTGTTCAAGTTGACTAAGCATACGATTTATTTTTGCTAAAATATACTTTTAAGAGCAGTGGTGGCCCAGTGGTGACGGCCCCAACTTACGAGTCATGGGTTCGGGTTCGGACCAGCACCCTAATTGCGTAATGCACGATCGGTCAGAATTGGAATCGCTTTGAAATAAATGTCTAATCCATTGCTGCATAAGTTTGAAAAAAATCTGCTCAACAACGTAACTTACTAACTTATGAAGCAATGGATTAGTTTGTTTCGAACCGATTCCAATTCTGATTCATCATGTATTACACCGGGCACGCGCATTACTTTGAGTAATACATCACCACTGCTCTCAAAACGGTGAAGGAATACATCGTGAGGCAACCGGCATGTCCTAAAACCAAAAATTCGAAGTCATGTGACATCTACCAAGTACCAACCCGCACTAGATCGCCGCGTGGTGGATTACAGATTTATTTAGGGTTCTGTAGACAAATGGCAAAAACGGAACCCTTACAATTTTGTCGTGTCCGTCTGTCCGTCCGTCCGGATATCAAACAGCATTTTACTCGGAGACCATGGGCACTATATCGATGAACATCTGAAAGAAGGTGTAAGTCCGTGTAAATACTACGAAAAAACATGTACAGCTTGGCAAAAAAGAGTTTGGAAAAAATGAGGGCGCATAAGTCACTTCAAATGGGAAATGAGTAAAAGAATTTAAACAAATAGTTAAAAACGCTGCTTGTACTGACTCAAAAACCTACTAGCACTTGTTAGCAAAGTAGTGCCAACATCATAGGTCTGCATTACCTAAGTAAAATATTTAGTTTCATCTGTCACCGCATCATACTATTTTTTGCCAAGCTGTAGTAGGGGTGGCAGTCTCCCCACAACGAGGGATTAAAAAAAAAATGCAGTGTGTAGTCAAATCGTAAACACCGTGTGATGGGGTGGGTCGTTAGTCTACATCTACAGTAATATTACCTACAAAGATAAAATATTTGAATTTGTGTATGTTTGTAATTAATCAACACGAAAACTACTAGACTAATTTAAAGCATTCTTTAACCAGTATGGGGAGCACGTCCTTGTGTTGTGATATGGCTCGGATCACACATTTTATCACAGTTAAGTCATATGAAATGTGTGACTGGAGGCATGTCACAGTAGGCCGTGCTAGCCTATGTTTGCTTGTTACTTGTATCTTCCAAACGGCTGGATGGATTTCGACAGTTAAGGTAAACCAATAACCTGAAATATGGTGTAACTTGTTTGTCCCGCCGCCAGCGATAGCAAAATTCTATAAATAATAATGCTTGTTAATCTATTTTCAGTTACTTTGTGTTATTCCAGTCGGGGTTTAGTCATCAGTTTCATTATCAACAATATAGCGAAATACAGTATGTTAAGTAACAAAGGGCGTTCGTTCCCGTTAACCTGCAATAGTATAGCGTGTATACATGCTAAAAAAAATATTACCAATAAAAAAAAAATCATTTGTGTCGTGAAATGTTCACAAAACGATTAAATTTAAACGTAAAAGAAACACTCTGTACACGCACACTTGTATTTCAACGTAGAAAAACAATTGTGACAAGTGCGCGTGTACAGAGAGTTTATTTTCCGTAACAATTTCATATTTTTTGTGAATATTTTACTTCTTTACAAAAACAAAAAACAAAAAATTATTTTTAGTGGTAATATTTTTTTTTGCATGTATACACGCTATACTATTGCAGGTTAACGGGAACGCCCTTTGTTAGTTAACATACTGTATACTCATTACACTTTAATAATTACTAATTAATTTTCAATACTTAACTACAAACAAACAGATTCCTACCTACGTCTAAAATTATATAGGTACAAAGCGAAATAAAAATTATTATAGAAAGTAGGGCTCATAGGGCGTCAAAAAATTCTTCCACATCGCTGTCAGTGGGAAAAGTGCCCAAAAGGCTGGCAGCATTGCCACGTTGGATGGAAATGCTCGGCGGGGCTCCTATTTCTGAATGATTAAAGAAAACTACGATGAGGATGGCGGGGTCTAGAGTGAGCGAGCGAAGCGAGTACACAAAGACCCCGCCATCCTCATCGTAGTTTTCTTTAATCATTCAGAAATAGGAGCCCCGCCGAGCATTTCCATCCAACGTGGCAATGCTGCCAGCCTTTTGGGCACTTTTCCCACTGACAGCGATGTGGAAGAATTTTTTGACGCCCTATGAGCCCTACTTTCTATAATAATTTTTATTTCGCTTTGTACCTATATAATTTTAGACGTAGGTAGGAATCTGTTTGTTTGTAGTTAAGTATTGAAAATTAATTAGTAATTATTAAAGTGTAATGAGTATACAGTATGTTAACTAACAAAGGGCGTTCCCGTTAACCTGCAATAGTATAGCGTGTATACATGCAAAAAAAAATATTACCACTAAAAATAATTTTTTGTTTTTTGTTTTTGTAAAGAAGTAAAATATTCACAAAAAATATGAAATTGTTACGGAAAATAAACTCTCTGTACACGCGCACTTGTCACAATTGTTTTTCTACGTTGAAATACAAGTGTGCGTGTACAGAGTGTTTCTTTTACGTTTAAATTTAATCGTTTTGTGAACATTTCACGACACAAATGATTTTTTTTTTATTGGTAATATTTTTTTTAGCATGTATACACGCTATACTATTGCAGGTTAACGGGAACGAACGCCCTTTGTTACTTAACATACTGTATTTCGCTATATTGTTGATAATGAAACTGATGACTAAACCCCGACTGGAATAACACAAAGTAACTGAAAATAGATTAACAAGCATTATTATTTATAGAATTTTGCTATCGCTGGCGGCGGGACAAACAAGTTACACCATATTTCAGGTTATTGGTTTACCTTAACTGTCGAAATCCATCCAGCCGTTTGGAAGATACAAGTAACAAGCAAACATAGGCTAGCACGGCCTACTGTGACATGCCTCCAGTCACACATTTCATATGACTTAACTGTGATAAAATGTGTGATCCGAGCCATATCACAACACAAGGACGTGCTCCCCATACTGGTTAAAGAATGCTTTAAATTAGTCTAGTAGTTTTCGTGTTGATTAATTACAAACATACACAAATTCAAATATTTTATCTTTGTAGGTAATATTACTGTAGATGTAGACTAACGACCCACCCCATCACACGGTGTTTACGATTTGACTACACACTGCATTTTTTTTTTAATCCCTCGTTGTGGGGAGACTGCCACCCCTACTACAGCTTGGCAAAAAATAGTATGATGCGGTGACAGATGAAACTAAATATTTTACTTAGGTAATGCAGACCTATGATGTTGGCACTACTTTGCTAACAAGTGCTAGTAGGTTTTTGAGTCAGTACAAGCAGCGTTTTTAACTATTTGTTTAAATTCTTTTACTCATTTCCCATTTGAAGTGACTTATGCGCCCTCATTTTTTCCAAACTCTTTTTTGCCAAGCTGTACATGTTTTTTCGTAGTATTTACACGGACTTACACCTTCTTTCAGATGTTCATCGATATAGTGCCCATGGTCTCCGAGTAAAATGCTGTTTGATATCCGGACGGACGGACAGACGGACACGACAAAATTGTAAGGGTTCCGTTTTTGCCATTTGTCTACAGAACCCTAAATAAATCTGTAATCCACCACGCGGCGATCTAGTGCGGGTTGGTACTTGGTAGATGTCACATGACTTCGAATTTTTGGTTTTAGGACATGCCGGTTGCCTCACGATGTATTCCTTCACCGTTTTGAGAGCAGTGGTGATGTATTACTCAAAGTAATGCGCGTGCCCGGTGTAATACATGATGAATCAGAATTGGAATCGGTTCGAAACAAACTAATCCATTGCTTCATAAGTTAGTAAGTTACGTTGTTGAGCAGATTTTTTTCAAACTTATGCAGCAATGGATTAGACATTTATTTCAAAGCGATTCCAATTCTGACCGATCGTGCATTACGCAATTAGGGTGCTGGTCCGAACCCGAACCCATGACTCGTAAGTTGGGGCCGTCACCACTGGGCCACCACTGCTCTTAAAAGTATATTTTAGCAAAAATAAATCGTATGCTTAGTCAACTTGAACACTAGGATGGCTGCAAAGTCAGGATAAACAGGAAAACCGCAAACCCTATTTTAGTTTTAAATTAACAACGTTCTAATAACAAAGGCGCGGACTTGCGGACGGCGAGCAATGGGTAGCTCGCCGTCCGATTAGGACCAGGCCCGGGTCGATGGCGCGTCGTGTTCCACGCGCGCCTCAAAGAGATGTCAGCACAATTGGCGGGGTCCGCTAGGACCGATGCCTGCCAGGGTTGCGGGAAAGTCCGAACGGGATACCGGGACCCTTGGCAACAGGCAACTGAAGGAACACGGGTAGCTTTTTAGTCAGTAAAAGTCTGACACGCCCTTCCGCTCTGCCCAGAGCGGGAGAAGTCATTTGATTACCTATATTAAACAATAAAAAGAAAAATTGCATGCGTAGTTTCTGAGTTAGCTTCAATATTATTATAAATCAGTAGTTTTTTATTTGCAGATAAGTTGGACACCATTTAGTTTCAACCTAGAATATACAGGGTTACTTGTGTAATTCGAGGTATATCCGTCAGGAGCTGATAGGGCCAGAATGCAACAAGTTGAACCCCCTATATGTATGAATCGCCGAAAAATAATTTGAAGATTTGAATGACAGAATCATACTAGGAAAATATTATGAATCATCGTAAAATGTCACGAACTGACAATAATTCATCATATTACGAAGTAATTCGTCTGTTTGACAGTTTTCTATGAAGATTCGTAAAATAGTCCACGAATTAAGAATTGCTTTTGTGTCAAATTAGATGAATTGCTAATGACAGCTGGGGATTCAGGAAATGAATTACTTTTAGAGGAATTGCTAAAGTGGCTATAATAGGCCCCCTGCACCGCTAGTAATGAATCTATCTAAAATAATTGTAGGTACCCATCGAGATATAAGTACTAACGTACTAGAGAAGCTACGTCAAATAACTGAATTGTCCTATTCTTCGTATTGAATCTTTAGTTCGCTGCAGCGCTAAAATAATAACAATTCGTCTAAACCGTACCTAATTTACCACAGTGCTAGATTTGCTGCGGAAGTGTATTTATTCTCGGCAAAAAGGTCTTAAGCGCCATGTAAATCACGGCACTTACGCGTTTTCTTCGACCAACTGCGGCGCGATCGCCGCAGTTGAACGAGACAAAGTAGGTGTTTACGGTGTCTTCTCTAGTACGTTAGTGCTTATATCTCGATGTAGGTACCTAAATCCACAATCACCCGATTGTAATCTTAACCGTCTCAAAACATGAATATAAAAACAAATTATTTAAAAAACAAAAAACCCGCCTGCAAAAACGCATAATTTAAAAGAGCAAAACAAGCATTTTATTCTGTAGAATTTTGGGTATAACAGGCGGGGAACAAACAAAAGTTACACCATATTTCAGGTCATTGGTTTGTTCCCCGCCTGTAATACCAAAATTCTACAGAATAAAATGCTTGTTTTGCTCTTTTAAGTTATGCGTTTTTGCAGGCGGGTTTTTTGTTTTTTAAATAATTTGTTTTATTTCAAGCTTTTTAGTTTTATTAATTTATATATTTGGAATGAACTCATTACTAGCTTTTATTTGATACTTACCAATAATGTAATTTTTTTTTTTTTAAAAACCTTCCCCTCCCTTTTTCTTTTGATTGCAGATGAAATTTAAAAAAATCTATAGCCTATGTCACTCCCACAATTAAGACGAACCTTACGACACCTCGTATGTTAAAATCCGTCAAGCCGTTTAGGCTACAGAGCGTGCCAAAGAAATAGACATACATACAAACATACATACATACTCTCGAAAAACATTACCCTCCTTCTGGGGCAGTCGGGTAATAATGGTAATAAATACAGATAACTTGCACTCAGAGGGCCTAGACAAATGACAATAGCTTCGAAAGCGTTTCGTATTTCTACAACGACTTTCAACAGGATTGACATAAGCTTTTCGATAACTTATGTCAGTCCTATACATTTTTTCCTTTTCCATCATCGTTATCGCTGATAGAATGTCACTTTGTCTAGGGCCTCTGAGCAAGGAAATAGGCAAACTTGAAGGTGTTTGAATGAGAACATCCGAAATCCACACGCATGGTCGTTTGCACTAACTCTGTTAACTCACATACTCCTAAATAATCTAATCCTAACTTAATATTATAAATGCGAAACTGAGTCTGTTTGTTTGTTACGCTTTCACGCTAAACGATTATTAGGATTTAGATGCGGGTAGACCATGACCTGCAGGCGTAGCATGGCGCTTTCTATCTCTACGAAGAATAGACATAGCTTTTTCTATACAAAGTGAGAGTTCGTTTTTTCATTTTTGACATCCACCGCAGAAATCTTTCTACAATCTGTCATTTTGTCTTTCATTTCTAACGATCTTTGTCTACGTCTTTAGAGATGTAGACTATTTCGGAAGAAAGTTTTCTATCCTTACTGTCAAAATCACACTGACAACCGATAAATCCTATGATAAAACCAAGAATTCTGAGTCGAATTACTTATGTAAAAGAGTGAATTTCGTAAAAAGTGCAGTTGACTCTTTCTATTTTGCTGCCGTCTCGTAGAGACTATCTACTGTCTACAGGAAACGTCATTTTTGTCTACTCTTCCGTCGACAAAACGGTGCTCATGTTACGCCTGCTGGATTAGGACATAATATACTTTGTATCCCGTTAGTACGTTCCTCTGGAATAATTTCATTGGCATGCACGCGGGCGAAGCCGCTGGCAAAAGCTAGTAGGTTTTATTATAAAGTTTTCCTTAAAAGTATCAAACTGATGGTCACTAGGTATTTCACATGGCAGAAATAAATTACGTAAATATTTCAGAAATAAATCAAAATTATGCACAGCCATTTGTCGTCATTACAATAAGGGAAATATAACAATCAGGACCTATTGACTGTTTATTATTCAAATATTATCAATACCTACCAACTAAAATGTTGAGTTTATTTATACTTTTCATAATTACAATATTTGAAGCTGAAGCTCGGGGCCCGAAAAATGGTGAGTACTATTTAGCTAACTGTTTATGACCTCAAACCAGATATACAGTATGTTAACTAACAAAGGGCGTTCCCGTTAACCTGCAATAGTATATAGCGTGCATACATGCTAAAAAAAATATTACCAATCAAAAGTTTTTTTTTTTTTTTTTTAATTTGTGTCGTCAAATGTTCACAAAACGATTAAATTTAAACGAAACACTCTGTACACGCACACTTGTATTTCAACGTAGAAAAACAAGTGTGACAAGTGGGCGTGTACAGAGAGTTTATTTTCCGTAACAATTTAATATTTTTTGTGAATATTTTACTATACAAAAACAAAAAAAAACATTTTTTTTTTAATGGTAATATTTTTTTTAGCATGTATGGACGCTATACTATTGCAGGTTAATGGGAACGCCCTTTTTTAGTTAACATACTGTATAATTGCGTAAGGCTGCGGAGGGCTGGCCTATTTTTAGCCCAAAGAATCAGCATTGCCATTCAACGTGGCAATGCTGCCAGCCTTTTGGGCACCTTTCCCATTGACAGCGATGCGGACGAATTCTTTGATGCTCTATGAGCCCCTCCTCTTTATTTTTTCTTTTTAATTTTGTTATAGGTATGTCTGTAATTGTTTTTTAGTTAATTTAGTATAATAAGTTACCCAATGTACAAATAATAAAATAAATAAAAAAATGTTTAGATTTAAAATAAAAAAATGCGTAACTTATTTTCGTAACCGATTAAGACTAATTTGTTTCAATTTGATAGTTCAATAACATTAATTGCGATAATTACGTTGCATTGTTGAGCAGTTTATTTTTTTTCGAACCTTTTTCGAAGCAATGGCGTAGACATTTGTTTCATACCGATTCCGATTCTAATTGATCGTATTTTACGTAATTTTGCACACTCTCGGATATGTTATATTTCTTTTGATCATTCCAAAAGAACTAAGAATTACTTGCTTTGTCAAAGCTCAAGAATCGAGCGAGCCACAAAATGTTAGCACCCGCCTTGAATAGGTTCTGTTTTCTTTTGAGCATTATACAGAAGAAAAGCTTTCGTTTTACAGCAGTTTAAGATTTGAAACGTAGTGTTGCCCAAATTAGAAATTGTTTCGCTCGCTCTTGCATCCTGTATTGATGTATTTAATATTCAAAGTGATATTAATTGTGAAGTAAATCAAGCTTCCTAACATGTACCTACTCTATGTCATATATAATTAAGTAATAGATTGATGTATACTTAATATTTTACCGAATCAATATGAAGAATGTGAATCATAGATGTGAATAGAATAAAAATACATAAGTAGATACATGCTTTCAGTATTATAAGCTTTGCCTATTGCATACATATTCAAAGACACGGAGTAAACTCCAGTCGTGTGTCGGAGCTGACATACACACTTTTTTTTGTAAACTCTTTTTTATTTATGTAGTTCGCAGACAAGGAACATATATTCACCTACGGCAAGTTCACAGATTCATCTTTGGCATTCATAGCTCAGCATTATCTTCTGTAGCTCAGGGATTTAGCCATCGTAACCAAATTAATTTATACTATATACTTCTAGACTTTTTTATGCCACTTGTACAATGTGCAGACAGTCAACATCTATTTTTTTGCAGAACCCGCTGAAATCACATTTAAAATCCATGCCGAGTTCAATGAAAGCGCCGTACATCTAGTTTGTGACCACATATCTAGTGCAGGCAGACTCCGTCACTACGTGGTTCTCGAAGGAGAAGTGTTCATAATTTATACACAATCTAACTCCTATATCCATCATTTTATGTAAGTAAATTAAAAGTATTATTTTTGTATTTTTTAACCAGCTTGTGCCCGCGACTTCATTCGTGTGGAAGTCGTAAGATACACGATATAAATACCAAATTATTATATTTCCCACCTAATATTTTTGATAAAAATGTCATTGTAACAAAGAAGGCAATTATGTCACCTTTTAAATTATGAAATGTTTTGTATCATCATTCATTATACTGCTTTCGTTAAGCCGGCGCCAGTCACAGCAATAACATTTGAACAAAATTTAATTTTACGCAGTATCTTACAACATTTAAGGGCGCACCCAATCACAAATTGCTTAGCATGATCCTCTGTTATGCCAAAAATACTGCAGCATTAATTTTGAAATAAATATATGTTAAAGTTGAGGATTGATGCTAGGTCTTATGTGAGGCGAAAACACGATTACATAAAATTTTCTCGATAAACAAAAATCCAAAGTTACCTCTTCACAGAATTATAAACCGCTGGTATTAAAAAAATACTTCAAATTAGATCATGAAACTTTGCATGATAACTGAAGTAACTATAAAGCAGGTCTAATGTGTGTAATTTTTTTTAAATTACCATTTTTTTCAACGTAAAAAGCAATTACCTAAACTTTTCGACGCTTTAGAGCCGCTAGTGCCCCACTCCGTTTCGTTCTCACTCAGGTCGCGAGTAGTATGGTGCGAGCGGGATAAAATCTGAGGTAGGGTGCGCCCTTAACTGCACACTGTGTGATGAAGAATGTAATTTGAAAACTGATAAACATATTTAGACCGCGACTGTACTTATATAACCACACATCTTCTTCCCGTGGGGGTAGGCAGAAAACAGAGCGCCACCTGCTACGATCCTTACATACTCCTTTTGCTTCGTTTATATTATTTGATTAAATAAAATGTTTATTTATCATTTTTATTTATTTACTTACACATTTTATACAACTTAGAACGCTAAATGCGCAAAACCTGAAAATAGTTTGATCAGAATAATGAGCAGAATCAATTGAACCCCTTTTATATGTATATGAGTCACATTTTTCAAAAAATCTTCTTTAGAAAAGTTGCCTTTATTATTGTGTTGTATTTATTAATAAGTTAAGCCAGCGCGGCGCAGCGGCCCGGTGACGACCCCTCCCTCGATAGAGCGTCGTCGCAGACGCAAGAAACGATCAAAATTGCCAGTAAAACAGCACAATTTACAATTTTTTAAATGTTTTTTTTTTCTCTTATATACGTCAATTGAATAAAAAATCTGTTGGGGTGTCTGAGGTTTTGCGCATTTATGTTGTTTAACCACAAAAAACATAAAATGGTATGATTGACGGGAATAACAAGTGACTTTCGGTGTCTTTTTACATCCGTTATAATTATTATTGAATTAACTTTAAAATAAAAACTTGAATAAAAAAAAGAAGTAATTACTAAGATATTAATGGTACCTATAGTGTATTTATGTATATATATTTAAGCTTTACGTATTTATTTAAGTATTATGTTAATTTTCTTGCGTAGGTATATTTGATATTTTTAGTTAAGACTTCGCATATTCATGTTTTTCTCTTCTTGTTCTCACACACTATTGTCTACATTTCTTTCTCATTTCTCCATTCGCAGGTCTGCTGGAGGAAATTTCTTAAGAAATAAGCAGTACCTTTGTACTTGTCGTATCTATTTTGTATTTTACTGTGTGTACTTATATAATAAAATAAATGGTATTAAATCTTTATTTTACAGCTGTAAAGACGAGAGTAATGAGAATGTGTTCAATTCTTATATGGAAAAATCCGGTTCGAAAGATATGACAAGTGTGAGTACATTTACCATAATTATTATTGTATTTAAATAAACAATGCGCTGTCTATCCCTTCGAGGAATACGGGTTTGATGTGTGCTTATTATAATAATATACCAACATTTCATATTCATATTCATATTCATTTATTTGCATACCATAATGTGAATTAAGTTGTTACAAATAGGCTTAAAGCTAAGATACAATTATGGATCAGTAAGGGCACAGCAAAATAAGTAACAAAAATTAATTAATAAACATTCTAATTAAATTAAATAATAACATTTAGAACATGGATAATTCTCATTAAATATATTTAAATTAGAAATAAACAATATTTATTGTTTATTTTATATTGTTTATTTTTTTGATTGTTTGTTTTTATTTTATTGTGAATGTACCTAATTGGCAAATGTAATTGGTAAATTTAGAGTAAATGTCAATTAAATATTTTGCCATTCCAGTCACAGTTTATCATTCATGTATTCATTTATAGTATAGTAACTTTTATTTATTAGAAATAGCTTCAGTTTATTACTAAACATATTATATTTATTTATATTCTTAAGATGTTCCGTTAGTTTATTATATATTTTTATTGACATTACATGTGTACTTGATGAATGCATTTTAAGTCGTGATGTTGGAATGTTTAGTCTGTTTTTATGTCTTAGAGTGAATCTATTCTGTCTTCTCTTTTGATGTATAATTCGGGATAGCTGCGCACAAATTTACATATTTCAAATATATAAAGGCAAGGCAAGGTCAAAATCTTCAGTTCCCCAAAGTGAGGCTTACAACTGTCAGTTTCATCTATTTAGCCAGAGTTCTCATAAGCTTTTTCTGTATGGTAAATAATGTCGGCGCGTCAGTACTATTACCCCATAAGATGATGCCATATTTGAGCCATGCATAAGCGTACGCGTAATACATTACCATTAGATTTATCAATAGAGCGGAGCGGAGGGAGGAGCTCGTGGCTAAGTAATAACAGCCGCACGGGTCGATCCATCAGGTTAAGCTACGCTTGCTGCGGTTGGTCCGTGGATGGGTGACCATCTTTACATACCGAGACTCCTCCGTGTCGCGGAAAGCATGTTAAGCCGTTGGTCCCGGCTGTCATTTGTGGATCTTTGACAGTCGTTTCGGGTCGTCAGAAGTCTGACAACCAGTCTTACCAAGGGGTATCGTATTACCCAGTTACTGGGTTGTGGAGGTCAGATAGGCAGTCGCTCCATGTAAAATACTGGTTAGACTGGAAGCCAACCCCAACATAGTTGGGAAAAGGCTAGGCAGATGATGATTATTTATCAATAGAGCAGTGGTGGCCCAGTAACGGCCGCAACTTACGGGTTGTAGGTCGTGGGTTCGAACCCAAGCAGGCACTTCACTTTGTGTAATAATTTATTTCATCACCACTGCTCTCAAAACGGTGAAGGAAAACATCGTGAGGAAACAAACCGGCATGAACCAAAAATTCGAAGACATGTGACATCTACCACTCCCTCTAACAGAGAGGAGGCCTGTGTCCCAGTAGTGAAACAATATAGGCTGATAATGCTTATGTTATTTTAATAGAGTAGATATGTCTAATAAATTACGCAACCACTAATAGTTTAAGGCAGAAAGAGCAATGGATGGTGAATGGAACTGTACGGTGTTGCTCCATCGAGATCACCCAGCAACATTTCCCAAGGTCCAGTACAAAGACGTCAACTATACAGCGGCCTATTGCAATATGTGGATTCACGTGAGACTAAGGGGTATGTACAAACTTTTATTCGTCCCACACGGGGGTTTACTATTGTTTGCCATAATTTCATATGCCATAATTTTATACAGGATGTAAGGGTAAACACTCTTGTCATTCAAACCATGGGTAGTTGACTTAAATATAAAAATAAACAACAAAAAAAAAACGTTCTTTTCATTAAAAGATTTTAAAAAGTTTCTATCTTACGCCGTGCTCGCTAGCGAAACAACTGACTGACTGAGGGAGGGGTCGCGCTCGCGGCCGGTCAGGTCACATCCCGCACCCCCCGCCCGTGTTGAGACGCAAGTTCGTTGCCCTAGGCGCATAGGGCAACGAACTTGCGTGTGTGGTGGTAAAATGTAGATTATAAAAATAAAAAATAAGTTGTAATTTTCCATTGATTTAACGTTTTATAAATGAAATCAAACCACTGGTTGCAAGGATAACGGTGTTTACCCTAACACCCAGTATACCATAATTTCATATGCCATAATTTCATTAGAAATAACGCTTCAGTTGCCATAAAATCATTTTCCCTGATAATGGTCATAAATTCATAATCGATCAAGTGTCATAATATTTATTTGCAATATTTTTCGCGAGCGTTACAAACACCTGCTCCTCAACTCGCGGGCCGCCTCGCCCCTCCGCGCCTACGCGATTTTAAATAACACTCTAGGGGTAGGGCATACAAGACTCCGTAGAGTCGGATTTACAGCGATGCGTTTCTGTCACTAAAACCTAATTTTTTGCAAATTTTTTAGGACTAACAGTCTATACATAGCTAGGGCTATACAAAAAATAGGTACTCCTTATATTTTGTACAAAACAATAAACGCTTCTAAATTATATTAAATGTTGCTTATGTCAAGTATCGATTATGTAATGTGTTACTTATAGAAAGTAATGATTATGACACATGTCATTATGGCAAATAAGTGTTTTGACTAATAATTAAGTTGATATGACAAACGTTATTAGTATAAATGATAATAGGGCAAGTAAATATTATCACTGAGGACGATTATGAAAAACAATATTATGGCATATGAAATTATGGCAAACAAGACAATACCCACTACGGGCCATCACACGAACCACACCACAACAACAACAACAACATGTAGACTGGCGACAATTTGTATGAAAATAAGTAGTTTATTACACTGACCACGTTGGCCATCAACTGTGTGGGCGATATCGACCACACCAAGGCCACGTAGCAGCCACATCGCCAGAGCCGTATTTAAAGGCGTGGAGGCTCTGGGGGCAACCAAGAACTGGAGGCCCCGAAAATCCTATGGAATAGACGATTTTTTTTTTTTTTTTTTTCGGTTTTCGGTATCTATCAAAGTATTTCAACGTATCATTTTTAAGACCTTCAACCCAGGGCATGAAAAGAAAGTTAAAAAGGTTCCTAGTGAATGTGAACTGTTTTTATCTAAAATTATTATTATATTTTGTGGAGGCCCAGAGCCATGGCCCCTGTTGCCCCGCCTTAAATCCGGTCCTGCACATCGCAACTACTAGCGACAATGTGGTTACATTGAATCTTTGTGGTTACCACATGCAACGCAACAGCAAGAAGCTGCAGCGACACTACCCACCACCCGAAACCACTGCTTGCCCACATTTTGTTGCTGCAATGTGGTGTCGTTGTGGTACGTGTGGTTGGCCTCATTGTTATGATAATGTGAATGATTGATTGATTTTTAAAGGTCTTTGTTATCAGAAAGGTTCATACAAGTTAACAAAAACATCTTATTCTAAATCTTAGATACTTTATTGGTCTGAGTTCTAAATCTACATTCGCAATGTGTAACATTGCGCGGATTGTGTGTAAAACATAGCCCGCGCAATGTTAGATAAGTAAAAATCACCTCTCTTAACGTACAACATGTATGATTGTTATTGTGACTACTCATTTATTAGATACATAGTATAAGATTATGCTGTTATGTAGGGTTTGGCCCAGGCCCCCCATTTTTAATGAATTTTGTTATTATCAATTTTTTACATTACAAAGAATTGTAGATTATTACAAAATATTAGCATAATAATTATGTCTATTAGCATAATGTAATGTACATGTTAGTGAGTTAAATGACAGCAATCGCGCTGGACAGGTGGTAAGTTAAGAAATGTGAATGATTGTATGATTGTGAGTTAAGATATTTGTTACTCAACGAATTTGGATGATTGGCTGATAGATTGAGCCCTGGATTAAAACATAATTATAATATCTACTTTTAAATGAAGTAGTTAGTATAACAGTGAAACCGTGGACAACAACTAGTAGAACATAATACAAATTTGAGTCTAAATCAGAACTCCCCACAGAGTCGCCTCAAACGATCCTCGTGAACAACATGGCACTGCAAACAGTTCGCACAGATCTGTCGGAGAAGGACGTCGAGTTCACTGCCGAGTACCAATACGCAGACGGCGATATAGTGAACGTCACTTGCGTCGACTTATTGAACCCCGAAGACGCTAAGTTCCTGATGAAATATTCGATGGCAGACACAATGAGCGGTGAGTTTTTATATTCTTTTGTACCCAAGTATGTTCCTTTTCTAAAAAAAGAGCGTGTTAGTACCGCGCTCTTTATGAATAGGTGAAACTTATTCAACGTCGTGTAACTACGACTGCACCGGCACAAAACTTTTTTGTTTTTATGTTAAATATTAGTTTAATTAATTTATTATAATTATTAGTTTAATTAATTTATTATAATTATTAGTTTAACTATAATTGTATCATTTAATTATAATTGTATCATTTTATAGAATAATTCTGTTTATTAATGTCGGTTGTTTTTTTTTTTTGGTTTCTATTGTTTTTTTTTTATATTTTTTGTATTAACGATTCTGTCGTAATTTAATTATAGATGGTTTTACCATTGTTTTTTGTGCTAGCGGTGTTAACCTATAATTAATTATTGCACCCGCAATTGTATCCTATTTTAATAATATGCTGCTAATGTACTGGTGTAAACAATTGTTGGTACACCTTAATAAAAAATAAATAAATAAAACAGATGCCCGGTATCTGAGATTCGTACACAGGTTTGGATTTAAGGCGGGGCAACATGGGCCATGGCCCCGGGCCTCCACAAAATAGGGGCCTCCACAATATGATTTTTTGTTAATAAAACACAACACAACAGTATTAATTCACCAGGAACCTTTCTTTAACTTTCTTTTCATGTCCTGGGTTGGTGGTCTTAAAAATGATACGTACGTTGAATTACTTTGATACCGATAGCCGAATTAAATATTTTATTTTTCGTCTTTTCCATAAAATTTTAGAGGCCTCCACTTCTTGGTTGCCCCAGGGCTTCCACACCTTTAAATCCGGCCCTGTACGTACAGAAGATTGGCTCCATAAGTCCATACATCGAACGAAAACTGGATCAGCATTGCGTCTTAAAATATCTGTTATGCTATTCTGTATAAATGTCACCGTGAAAACTTAGGTGAAGTGAGCTTGGAGTGAACTTAGCATCAGTAGGTATCGATGGCAAAGACAGCTCACTCCACGCTCACTTCACTTAAGTTCACAGTGAGATGTTTATAGAATATCAATGCATTAATAATAATACATGTACTGTACCTAAACAGGCTGTAAGGGTAAACACTCTTGTCATTCAAACCATGGGTAGTTTTATATAATTTTTTAGTCTAATATTTAAAAATATAATTTATAAGTATTAAAAATGAAATAAAGAGATACATGTACTGTACCTAAACAGGCTGTAAGGGTAAACACTCTTGTCATTCAAACCATGGGTAGTTGACTTAAATATAAAAATAAATGACCGAAAACAACAAAAAAAAAACGTTATTTTCATTATAAGATATAAAAAAGTTTCTTTCCGACACCTTGCTCGCTAGTGAAACAACTGACTAACTGAGGGAGGGGTCGCGCTCGCGGCCCGTCAGGTCACGTCCCGCAACCTCCGCCCGTGTTGAGACGCAAGTTCGTTGCCCTAGCGCATAGGGCAACGAACTTGCCTCTCTTGTGGTAAAACGTAGTTAAAAAATAGATAAAAATAAAAGCCGTAATTTTCCATTGATTTTACGTTCTATAAATGACACCAAACCACTGGTTTCAAGGATAACGGTGTTTACCCTAACACCCTGTATTTCGTATTTTTTCAGATGTACCTATCTTTGTTCGCAACTTTCCATATAGAGTGGTGGGTTTTATTGCAAACTTGGATTCTAATCATAACAATAGTTATATGAGATGTAATAATTTGAGACCAAAGGCCAATGTTATGGTGAGATTCGTAATGCGGACAGAAGTCGGTAAGTTTGTTTCGTGTATTATTTTATTACCCTACAACTCAGACCAACAAAAAAGGAAAGACAGATCACGCCGTACATCAAAAGTGAATCCACCTTTTTATCTATGTGTGTGTAAAAAGGGTTGTCAGTTGTTAAAGTTTTTCCCTATAACTTGGGGAATAATATTTTGGGTAGGCTAATATTGTACGAGTAAGATATTGTTGAGTATGGTATTGTACCTCAATTTTTAGGAAGAATTCCGAAACAAAAACATCCTTTTTTACATTGCAAAATAAAATAAAAAAACAATTAAGTACAAAGTGCATTTATGAGATCGCCTTTTATGCAAGAATTGCTTGTGTTAGGAGACTCCGCTCTTTCACTTAGAATTATCCATTAATTTTCAATTGAGTGTTAAAAAAATATATTATGTATATAAATGGGTTAGTAAATTAGCTACTATCCATTTATTTTTATTTTCAGTATTACATGGAAATCTAAAATATTAAATGCATAAAAAAACAGATATATAATTACTCGAAGTAAAAAATATCGAATTGGGAAATTTGAAATCATATTATGGCAACCCTCGCTCTTTAAATGTTTTCGTTCGTTCATTTGTTCAGGTTTTTTGTTCCAAGTAACCTAAAATTCATAGTTATCTAAATTAAAAAATGATGTTATTTGAACTACTTACAAGTGAAAAGTGATTCCGTGAGACTTTTCTATGATTTACTATTGTTTTTACACGTTTTCACTACACAGGAAGGCATAATTATATTTGTTTTGGTGATGTTAACTAGACGACGACTCGTGACGTACTAGGAGCGATGAGCATGGTTTTAGTGTAGGTGTGTGCGTGAGCCTGTGTGTTTACTTGCACGAGCATGGTTTTGTGGCTTCACATTTGATGTACGGCGTGATCCGTCTTTCCTTTTTTGTTGTTCTGAGCCCTACAACAAATGAGTATGTTAGTATGTTAATATCTTTTGAGAACGGATCTTTGTTCAAATTCGGATTATCCGGATTTTATAGACTTTTTTATTAAAATAAACACAAAATAAACAACTCTACCCATATTAGTTCGTTATTATTATGTTAGTTATATTTGTGTAAAGAAAGTTAAAAACTTAACGCAACTACGACAAAAACGCCAACTAAAGGGCAATTACGAAAGGATTTTCGATGAGTTGAGGGTATGTTCAAATTTTCATTCACCACTCAGAATAGGGAATATGCATGTATTTTTTTAATCTTTTTATTCGATAGTTTACATCGTCAAATAATAGTTTAAAAAAAATCGACAGCAGAAAAGCAATTTAAAGTTGTTAAAAAAATGTTTAAAAATATCCAACCGATCCGGGCTATTTAAACGCCCTCCATTTGGCGCGCTTGGTGTGGTGACGTCACCGTCTGTGAAAACAGACAAGCAACTGTCAAGTCAACGTCAAATACTCCTTTTTCTATGAGCGTTTGACATTGACTTGACACTCTTGTTGATTGACTTGACATTGACATTTTGATTGTTATCCCGGATTGTTACGTCACATCCGCTCTTAGCCTTTTCAAGTATTTGAATTACCCACAGTTATTTGGGACTTTTAAAAAATTAATTTCTCGCTCAAAAAGAAATTTTATTCAAAAATATTGATGGAGGCATAATTCTGAAGTAACATAGTTTATAAAAAAAAAATATGACCCATATTTGAATCACATGCATATTCCCTATTGGTAGGAGATAATGATACTAATTTAGGTCACTTTATTTGCTTGAATATACAGCCTATAAAGCCCTGTTTCAAATACTTACATAACTCTCCTCGGTATTTAGATACGGTAGTGTTTAAAAGTGCAATTATGAAGCATGTTCGGGTAATGGTAAACCCACTTTTAACTGTCGTTCAGAATGACAGTTAAAAGTGGGTTTTACTTAGTTTTAGCATAAGGAACATTACATTACTTTTTCGATCATATTTAGATCAAAATCAAGATTAGTTTTTTTTTAATTACTAGTTTTTTAATTAAGTTTTGAATTTTCACAATTCAAAACAAACAAAAACAGACAATTCAGAACTGCCTGTTTAAAAAAAATAAATGCTTTGAGTTTTCATACGAGATTTTTTAATTTCGGAATTATCCTACAAGTTTCCTACGGTTGTCTACTAGTCCAACTTTCAGTCAGTAGGCAAGTTAAAAAGGCGTTGGAAATAAAAATAAAAATTCAATAAATATAGTAACTTTAATCAAAATGAGGTAGGTAAATGGAGTCAATGGTTCAAAATTCAGAATTACCCTACTCGAATAATTCCGCAAAAAGGAAAAATCTTGAGCAACGGTATCATCGAAAATCTATCGAATTAAAATACAACCAGTTAAATAACTTACCAGATTTCTCAATTATAGATGTTCGGGTAAATCCGATTTCCAAGAAACGAAAAAGAGTAGGGAGTAGCGCTCCACATGCCAACAGCGCCATCTCATCTGCTCATAGTTTAAAAACTGATCGCATCATAAAACCGGTAAAAAAAAACATTGCGCAGTTCGTGATATTGTGCAATATAATTGATCGTTTAGGGCCGAACCGGTTTATGAAACGAATTAATTAACTTTTCTTGTAGGTATTATAACTGTCAAAATTAATGGGATGACTGTACGACCACGCAAGATTGATGAAAACGAGTACAGAATTGATTATAAATATGAACGTCTCCATCCCATTAACGTGGTGTGTGAAGTTCAGCAAACAGACATGAAGTTGGCGGTGAAGGATTCAATGTTATTTTTTGCAAACAATTATAACAAGACAGGTAATTGTCATATACCTACATAATTATAAGAGATGAGCCGGCTATAACTTTGGCCGACTAGTCGGTTGTCCACCAAATAGTCCACCATACCGATCATTGCATTCGGTGGGGTTCAGGTGGCATCGACCGTAGGTTACGTACTGTGGAATACCTCTCCACTCCATGTTGCCTCCTTGTCGCTACGTCACTATGTGCTAGCCACAGTCTCACTGTGGTGAACATTCAGACTCATTAGGATAAAGCATAGACATGCTTTTTAGTGTTTGAGTTGTCATTCTTATGTCTCTTTATTTAAGTTGAATAAAGCCAACATTTGGTTCTAACTCGATATTGTTATTTCATAACAATTTATTCAACTTAAAAAAATGCAAAATTCTCTTTAATACTAACTGTAACGATGGAGAAATACTGGTATTCAGCTGCATCCGGTTAGACTGGAAGCCGACCCCAACATAGTTGAGAAAAGGCTAGGCAGATGATTCTCGCCCTTGATCCGTCATCGCCTACTGCGGCTCAAGAATGGACACATTGGGTATCTACATTCAAAAAATTTCTGATTGCGAATGAAGCAGGGATGAAAATCAATGATGCGATGAAGATGCAACTTTTTATTAATCATGTATCATCCAAAGTATACGAATACATAAGTGAGTGCAAATCATACGAAACTGCAGTAAGTACACTCAACACCATATTTGTTAAACCAATAAATGAAATTTTTGCGAGACATATTCTGGCCACAAGAAAACAGCAATGCCATGAAAACATTCAACAATATCTTCAGCACCTGAGAATTTTAAGCAAAGACTGTCAATTTAAAAATGTTGATGCAGAAAGTAATAAGAATGATTGCATAAGAGACGCATTTATTTCTGGCATTATTTCGCATAAAATTCGCGAGCGCTTGCTTGAAAATTTTAACCTGACGTTGGATGAAGCTGTTAGCCAAGCACAAGCAATTTTGGCGAATCTCTAGTCATGGCATTGCCAAAGACGACAGCGGAAGACAAAAATAAACTACTAACAACAGAATACCATTTGAGACGATGCTTTTTTGCGGAAATAAAGTTCACCGGCGTCAGAACTGCCCAGCATTAATTGCCAATTGCCAAAATTGTCAAAAAAGAGGACATTTTGCAAATGTTTGTAGGAACCCTAAGACAAATATTAACGCTGCTACTGCTACTAATGCGGGATTTCCTGAAAATATATTCGATGATGTTACGGCAGTTGCTGCTCCGGCTAGTTTAAAGAAATCAGTTGTCACCATTGAAGTTAACGGCAAAAAAGCAAACGCCGTAATTGACCCTGGAAGCTCAAAAAGTTTTATCAATTATGATTTTTATTTGAATTCTTCTTTTATAAAAGCACAATGTACTGAATCTGTCAAAGTCAAAGTCAAGGTCAAAGTCAAAGTTTTATTAATGCGATTTTTGGTGAACAGGGTCTTAAAAATATTTTATAGTAGCTCAAAAATCTACCCTATAGGGCATGCATTGTTATGTGACAATATTAGAAATTAAGTTAAACAATAAACATTACATGAAACATAATGAAGTAATCAATATCTATAGAAGTTAAAATACAAGATATAATATATTGTAATTAATTTAATAGACAATGTATAATTATGAATATTGCATCAAAACATAAAATAGTCAGTCACATGAAATTTTGTCAACTAGGAATTCGTCAATGGTATAATAGCATTTGTCTATTAAAAATTTATTTAGTTTACGTTTAAATTGAGTCAAGTTTAAATCTTTAATATCGTTGGGTAGCTTATTAAAAAAATTTTGAGCCATACAAAGTATGCTCTTATGCATAAGGGCAGTTTTCGAACTTCTTAGGCATAATTCATGTCGATATGTTGGTCTTATGGATCGATAGCTTTGTTCTGAAGCTTTTTTAAACAAATCACCGTTTTTCTTTACGAACAAAGCGGTCTCGTATATGTAAAGACAAGGTAACGTAAGTATTTTTAATGATATAAAATGCGGTTTGCAACTTTCTGTTGATTTAAGATTGCATATGGACCTAATGCACCTCTTTTGTGCTTTAAAAATTTCAAGTTTTTCACAGGAATTTGCCCAGAAAATGACTCCGTAACGTAATATAGAATCTACGTAGCCATAATACGCGGTTACAACAGCCGCCTGATTTACTATTTTGGCAAGTTTATAAAGAGCAAAGGCAAACCTAGTCAATTTTGTAATCCTAATTACAAAATTGACTAGGTTTGCCTTTGCTCTTTATAAACTGACGTGGAAAGAACATGCATCGATCCTAATCGATGCATGTTCTTTCCACGTCAGTTTAGAATCTATTGTCAATCCTAAAAATTTAATATGTCCTACTTCTTCAATTATATTATTATTAAAAGATAGATTGATGCCAGAAGTGGTAATTCTTTGCCGAAACTGCATGATTTTAGTTTTATTTAAATTAAGAATTAAATTATTTTGTTCAAGCCAAGTAATTGATTGTTGTAATGCCTTTTTAATGTCAATTTCGTAGTTTCTATTTGAGTCATCATGCCTAATAATTAAAGTGCTGTCATCGGCAAAAAGAACCATAGGAAAATTGACGTGTTTTGGAAAGTCATTTATATAGACTAAAAACAATGGTGGGCCCAATACGCTGCCTTGTGGCACGCCAAATGTGATTTTGCGTTGTTCTGAGATGTATTTATATTCTTTTTTATCCTTTTTGCAAATTCGTCTAACTTCTGTACACTGTGTTCTATTGTCAAGGTAGGATTTTATAAGAGAAAGAGCGTTTCCCCTTATACCGTAAGCACTTAGTTTTCCTAACAAAATATTATGATCGACTAGATCAAAGGCTTTCGTCATGTCCATAAATATAGCGGTAGTGGGAATTCTTTGATCGATATCTGGCATTATAGTATTAAGAAAGTCATAGATAGCCAGGTTTATGGATTTGTTTTTCCTAAAGCCTTTCTGTTCCTTTACTAAGATGTTGTGTTTGGTGAAGAAGGAATACATACAGTTATAAATAATTTTCTCAAATATTTTTGATATTACCGGTATAAGTGCAATTGGTCTGTAATTATTAATGTCAGTCTTATCACCTTTTTTAAATAGAGGCTTAATTATGGGCTTTAGTTTATCTGGATAGATTCCAGAGCAAATGCTTAAATTAATTATGTGACAAATGGGACCCGATATAACTTGGGAAACGAATTTTAATACTTTTGTTGAGATGTCATCATAACCTACGCTAACTTTATTTTTTAGGTCTTGTATTATCCGATACACTTCATTAGGCGTAGTCGGAGCCAAGAATATCGAGCTGTTGCATATATTTGGAATCTTAAAACTAACAGATTTGGAGGCTTTTGAAAGTAATTCTGCTTGCTCTATGAAGTGATTGTTAAATGCGTTCGCTATATCACTGGGATTTGTTAATGTAGTACCATTACTACGTATTTCTGATAAATATTCACGTGGAGGACAATATCTGTTTTCATTTATAATTTTCCATGTATCCTTCGATTTATTATTTGATGTTATTATCTTATGATTATTTTTTGCCTTTTGTGTCAATCTTATTATTTTTTTAAGTCTTTGTGAGTAATTTTTAAATTTTGTCAGGTTATTACTATTAGGTTTTGCTCTTAAATGCCAAAGAAGTTGTCGTTTATTTTTGCTACAACGTTTGATACCGGGTGTCAACCAATTCGGATTCCTTTTTGACTTAATCATTCTACTAACTAAGGGGAGACATAAATTATAAAACAGCTGGAATATTTCTATAAAATTGTCATACGCCACATTTGGATCAGCAGCTTCATAAACATCGCAAAAAGATAAAGAAATTAAGCATGTTCTGAATGTAATCAAGCTATTGTAACTGTAATCACGCGTTGTAATATTCCAACTATTTTTTGTACAAGTTTTCTTTACAGGAAACATTAAAATTTGGGCTGTGTGATCTGACATGTTGAAATCCATTATTTTATGATTGCATTTTCGTGGAAAATTGTGCGCAAAATTGTCTATGCATGTGTTGCTTTGTAATCTGGTAGGCTCATTAATTTGTAATTTCAAGTTATAGCTTAATAAGTAATTTGTAAATTCTTGAGAGATTCTATCTCTTTTCAAAGTGTTAATGTTAAAGTCACCACATAATATGACATTTTTGCGTGCTCTGTAACATATTTTTGGTAGAAGAATGTTTAATTTGGAGTAAAACATGTCAAGGTTACTAGATTTAGGTATCCTGTAAACACATACAATAATAACGTTATGCTGTGTTAATTCGACTGCACAGCACTCGAAAATTCCCTGCATTGAAAGTTTCTTGATTTCGTTAAGCTCTTTACATTGGTGGTCGATTTTTACCAATATGCATGCACCTCCTCTTTTTGTGTCCCTGGAGTAACAAGCTGCTAATTTATAGTTAGGTATATTAAGGAAACCTTCATATCCAGTTTCCATGAAGTGTTCGGTTACACAAATAATGTCTATGTTGTTTTGAAGTTCATGTAGGTGCAATAGTAGTTGGTCTGACTTATTAATCAATCCTGCAATATTTTGATGCATTATTGTCAGATAGTTATAGAAAAAAATGGTTTGATTTTTCTTCCGATGTGTCCTTTATGTCAGTGTCTCTATTACTCATTTGGATTTCGTAACAATGGCCCAAACAACTCACACAATCAATTGTGAAGGGCTACTTCAAGCAAAGATTGTTCTTAACGGCAATGTTTAAGAAAAAGCTTCGCTTCTCATCGTTAAATACCTTTGCGCTGATGTTATCATAGGACATAATATACTGAAAGAACACTCGAAACTTGAAATTACTTTTGGTGGACCTAGAAAACCATTACAAATATGTAGTGTGCTGGCTTCATCTGTTCCACCAGTTCCTTTATTTTCGAATTTACATTCTAACGTAACGATGACCTGAAATTCATAGAAAATGAAATAAGTCAGCTCTTAGCAGACGGAGTTATTGAAGAGAGCAGATCACCTTGGCGAGCGCAAGTTCTAATCACCAAAAATGAAAATCACCGTTGCATAACGAACTTTGTCATCCAGGCGTTACACGAATGTATCACTGGATACGAAGTAAGAATCTACCATTTTCGGTAGAAGATGTCAGAAAGATGACAAATGCATGTTCAGTCTGTGCAGTCGTGAAACCTCGTTTTTTTTTAAATAACAGCATTTTGATAAAAGCGACTTCAGCGTTCGAAAGACTGAATATCGATTTTAAAGGGCCAGTACCGTCATCTTCGTCTAACAAGTACATACTGACTATTATAGACGAATATTCGCGGTTTCCATTCGCATTCCCGTGTCAAGACGTTTCCGCTGCGACTGTAATGAAACATTTATCGACTCTTTTCTGCACAATGGATTGCCAGCTTATGTTCATTCCGATCGTGGCTCCGCTTTCATGTCAAAAGAAGTAAAGGATTACTTACACAATAGAGGTATATCTACAAGTCGAACGACAGCATATAACCCACAGGGCAATGGGCAAATAGAGCGCACAAATGGAACAATTTGGAAGACAATACAATTAACTCTGAAATCACTGGGATTTAAAATAGAGCAATGGGAAATGGTTCTAAATCAAGCACTGCACTCAGACTATAGAACGTGGACAAGTTCATGTCAAATGTCATGTAAGCTAGTCTATGCTCTGCTCTCTGTCATGTAATTAGTCTATGTCCGTCCGGCAGTGGTAATGAAACAATGAAATGCAAATGCAAAACAATGATGATGAATAAAAATGATACAATACTAATGAGTACACAATATTTTTTTTTTAAATTACAGATCTAATACCAGGAAAGAAGGCTGAGTTGTCGTTTTATCTCAATGAGACGCATGAAAAATTCAATAGCTTATCGTGTGCCGCATCTCATTTTATTACTGACGAAACTGCAGAAAGAATCACGATTTTCTTTTCTGCCGGCAATTTCCCTCTGAGTAAGTTATACCATAATATTTGTGCTCTAGGATTTTTGATTAAGTTATGCGATTTTTCTCTCAAGTTTTGGTAACAAATTGAATTAAAAAAAAAACAACCGACTTAAAAAAAATAACACTAAAAAAGTGAAAAATAACTTTAATTTCGGAAGTCGGTGGCAAAAAACGAATATTGAAAAGCAAAGACACCGACTTCAGCAATTAAAGTTATTTTTCACTTTTTTAGTGTTATTTTTTTGAAGTCGGTTTTTTTTTGTAAAAAAAAATTATTTTCCACTTTTTAGTTGTGGTACCTACCCCACACAAATTCGAATACTACTACCTGCTATGTAAATGACAGTGAATATTTATATCATCTACATACGCAAAGTGGGAAAAATACCTTATTATTGAAGCTAACTCAAAAACTACGCAAGCAAAATTAATAAAATTTCTAAGGGACCACCTCTGAAGCATGACCTACCAAAAAAAAAGAATCATCATAATCGATTCATAATGGTGGAGTAATCGCGTAACATACATACAAAAAATAACAGTTCGGACTCACGAGGTGTAAGTCCTGGGTGCGATTCCCAGGTCCAGCTAAATATTGTTGGGTTTTTCCATCAGGAGGTATTTCTCAGTAGTAGCCCAGAGCCTGGACTTGTGCCCGGTTGAGGGCAATAGGCTCGCCCTCGTATTACATGGGTCTTGTAAATAACTGGTGAAATGTAGGTGTACTCGTAGATACGACTCTGCGTAACCTTCGGGGAAAACATGCGTGATGTTATGTTCATAATACTAATGATTTATTTGCAACTAGCTGATGCCCGCGGCTTCGCCCGCGTGTTGTCGGTTATTATATACTAAAACCTTCCTCGAGAACCACTCTATCCATTGGTGAAAACCGCATCAAAATCCGTTGCGTAGTTTTAAAGATTTAAGCATAAATAGGGATATAGGGACAGAGAAAGCGACTTTGTTTTTACTCGACTACGGCGAAGAAAAAGGAGGGTTATGATTTTGACCGGTATGTATGTATGTATGTTCATCTGTTCCCTTGTATCTTCTAAACCACTCATCACAATTTGACAAATAAGGTATCGTTAGAAGCGTCTTGATTGTCCGCTGGTTATAGGCTATGTGACGTCACATTAAAAAATGGCGCCCTCTAGAGGAAATAAAGTCAGGAACTAAAAAGAAAAAATTGTTTAATCGTACTATGTTGGGTATCAAATGAAAGGGCTTATTGCTTAATGAACACATTTCAAAAATATATATATTACAAACCCAAAATAATTTAAAAAAAAATTAAGTAATAAAAACTTAAAACCCAACTACGACTGAAAAGGTATAACAAAGACACCACAGACAGACAAATTAAAAATCCGGAGTCACACGTAATCTGTTCGATTTATGCCCTAACACGTGTTTATACCTTTTCAGTCGTAGTTGGGTTTTAAGTTTTTATTACTTAATTTTTTTATTATTTAATTTTTTTTATACTATGTAGTGATAAGTATTGTGGTGTTGGTGTTGATGTAAATTCCTGAGAGATATCCATTAGGTACCTACTAGCTTATTGAACAGCTTGTTCAACGTCTGCGTTGCGCCATGACCACATACCCGCACTTGTCTTTTCAGATGAGTATTCAGTGCACATCACATCATCAAACGGTACAGCGATGGATAGTTATGGCCAACACAGGCTTATATATTATGAGTATAATGATGGCGAGACACTGCAGATACAATGTGGTCCTCTTCTACCTCTTAGTACAACTCCATATAATATATCGCTACATTTAGGAGATTCTGGTAAGTTTTATATTGTATTTGTTACATAATTTAAGAAAAATACATAGGTATATCATTTACTAGCTTCTGCCCGTGATTTCGTCCGCGTGATATTTCTTGTCCCCCGACTCTCCGCGTCGCATCGCATCGCCCGCCCGCGCTATTATTTCGTTTTCGCTTAGCGTTATTTCTGCCTTTTCATAACTATGTTAGGGTCCACTACCAGTCTAACCTGATGCAGCTGAATATCCGTATTTTATATGGAGCGACTGCCTGTCTGACCCTGACCTCCACAACCCAGGGCTGGGTAACACGATACTCTTTTTGCTAAGACTGGTTGTCAGGTCAGACTTTTGGGCTCCTGACCGTAACGACTGTCAAGCCATTGGTCTCGGCTGTCATTCGTAGATCTACGAATGACAGCCGAGACCAATGGCTTTACGTGGTCACCCATCCACGAACCGACCGCGGCAAGCATATTACAAATTTAACAAACCTGGTTCAAATCAATAGGGGACGTATAACGAAAACCACACTCGCACCAATTGCATTGACATCTTTTCCAACACACTGGCTCAATTTCGCAATAATCTTTTACGGCAACTCGTAATTGCTAATTGCTGACATTTGATTTTGTTTGATTCCATTTTTACCCGACTACGGCGAAGAAAAAAGGTGTGTTATGATTTTGACCGGTATCTATGTATGTATGTATGTATGTATGTGTGTATGTATGTATGTATGTATGTATGTATGTATGTATGTTCATCTGTTCCCTCCTATCTTCCAAACCACTTATCACAATTTGACAAATGAGGTATCGTTAGAAGCGTCGTGATTGTCCGCTGGTTATAGGCTATGAGCACATTTCAAAAATATATATATTATAACCCCAAAAGAATTTAAAAAAAATCAAGTAATAAAAACTGTCACACGTAATCTGTTCGATTTATGCCCTAACACGTGTGACTCCGGATTTTTAATTTGTCTGTCTGTGGTGTCTTGTTTATACCTTTTAAGTCGTAGTTGGGTTTTAGTTTTTATTACTTGATTTTTTTTTATTACTTGATTTTTGATACCTACATGTTATCACCATCTTAATTACCTGCTAATTATTTAACTTAATTTAATTCATTGATTGTATTTTTATTGTTTTATGTGATCTTATTATTATTAATTTATTTGATTTTATTAATTTTAAGTTAGGTATTGATTTTATCATTACTATTCTTATCACTTTTATTAAAATTAGGCAAACTCTGTAAGTGCTGTGCACACCTTTAAGTGACAAGTTCGCTGTAGTTTATAAGTTATAATGAAATATGCTTTCTATAAATGTTTTTGTGATCTAGTCGTTGGAGTGCCCTATTAAATAAATAAATAAATATAATAAATAATTATTGTTTATTGTTACTGAAGCTACCGAATTATTATATTTATTATGAGTAATATAGAATAAAAATAAGTAACACAGGAACACAACAGAGACTGTATACATATGTAATTTATTTGAATTAATTATTTTATTTTGATTATTCTTATTCTATATTACTCATGATAAATATTATAATTCGATAGCCACAGAAACAATAAACAATAATTATTTATTCTATTGATTTGAACCAGGTTTGTTAAATTTGTAATAATGACATATCACATAATAATCTATATATATAAAAATAAATCCCTATTTCACTTGGGCACGCAATCACGCTAAAACGGTTGAACGGATTTGGATGAAATTTGGCACATGGGTATGCCATGGCCTGGAGAAGGACATAGGCTACTTTTCATCCTAGATCGCAGACGAAGGCGCGGGCAACAGCTAGTTTATGATAAAAAAAAAAATGTATTGTAATGAAATTATTAATTTTATTTTGTTTTGCAGTGCCCTTACAGGGTGCATGTTTGAAACTTATATCTATCTTATTCCAACCTCGTGGAGCGGAGAGGAGCTCGTGGCTAAGTAATAACAGCCGCTCGGGTCGATCCATAAGGCTAAGCTACGCTTGCCGGGGTTGGTCCGTGGATGGGTGACCGTTTTCACATATCGAGACTCCTCCGTGCCTCGGAAAGCACGTTAAGCCGTTGGTCCCGGCTGTCATTTGTGGATCTTTGACAGTCGTTACGACTCGTCAGAAACACGAAAGTCTGACAACCAGTCTAACCAAGGGGTATCGTATTACCCAGTTACTGGGTTGTGGAGGTCAGATAGGCAGTCGCTCCATGAAAAATACTGGTATTCAGCTGCACCCGGTTAGACTGGAAGCCGACCCTAACATAGTTGGGAAAAAGGCTAGGCAGATTGAATCTTATTCCAACCTCTGTACAACATGTTTGCAATAAACTGATTTGATTTGATTTGAACAACAAAAAAAAATCGCTATTGATGGTTATTCCTTTCAGATGAATGCAGAACAAATGGGTGCGTTCTTTCTAAAAAAATTACAGTATCTCTTCGAGACCATAACACTCAAATAGTATGTTATTTAAAAGGGTACAACGTTTCACTTATACCACCAAATCCGCCTCTTAGAGAAATAGTGGTAAGCGAGATCAGGGTGATCCTCCGCGCGAGAGTTCTGACTAATACCTCTACTACCAGTACTACTGCTACCTCCACTACTACTACGTCTCCTGTTACCACCCTTACTACCGCCACTACGACCACTAGCACTGCAGCAGACCCAGCATCCAGTAAGTTGTATTTATATTATTTATAATGCGTAAGGAAGAAACAGCAACAAATTGTACACAATATGAATCGATATTGCTTTTGGAAGAAGAGCAGAAAACCGAGTGTCAGTTGTAACTTGTGCTGCCATTTGAGTCAAGCAGTTTGTCCACCGCAGCCGTCACGGGGACGTTATCAAGAAACGAGATTATTCGAACCGAACGTGTCATGCATGTCACCCCGTTGATTCCGATCGATTGTCCAATGCGACCGAACTCAGCTGTTCAGTATGTTATGAACTATGATAGACAAATCAAAGCCGGGCGAACGCTGTCGGTGCGACGGCAGTGTTTGGCCCGTCACAATCTCGAGCCAAATTCCTAGAAACTTCGGCAGCCGGGATGACGGCGCTCGACTGACGGACGAGCGGTGAACACGCGGCCATAGTAAATGTAATGTAGGTATCCCTACTTCAGCGCTGTCATCTCGTTTCCGATTACGTAGCGGTGACGGCTGCGGTGGACAAACGTACTAAGGCTTATGTCCAGCAGTGAACTGCGATAGGCTGAATTGATGATGACTTAAATAAGTCAATCCATGTTTTGTTTTTCAGGCACAACGTCTTCTAGCAATACTCTAGTGTACTGGCTGTCTGGTGTGGGCGTCGGCGTAGTGGTTATAGTACTTGCTATAGTATACTTTATACGCAAAAAGCGGTGTTCGCAAGAATTGGCGCCAACACCAACGCCGAAGCCCCATGTAGGTTTTGACCATTTTTACTGCTTACTGTCTTCTTTAAATTGTAATAGGTACTATACAGGGTCAGATTATACGAGGGGTGTTCAATAAATAGTGAGAATGAGTATGACGCAATTATCTATTATTAAATTTTATTTTATTTTTCGACGTAGTCAACTTTCAGGATTATACGCTTTGCATAATTTCCATTAAATTAAAATTCCCTTTCTAAAAAAAATCTTCTTTCTGATCCCTTAAAAAATGGTGTACCGCGGCGACTACTGCGTCATCATCTTCAAATTTCTGGCCCCTGAGATGTTCCTTTAGCCGCAAAAATCGGTAAACATCACTGGAGCAAGGTCCGGTGATTATGGAGGATGTGCCATCAATTCAAAGCCAGCTTCTTGAATGGCAGCCATCGCAACTCTGGATTTGTACGCGGGGGCGTTATCTTGGTGAAACAAGCAAACAACAGAACACGTTCCGAAACGACGCAAACAAATGACTTCTTTTTTTTTTAAACAATAGATAATTGATTGTTTTTTTTATTATCATATTATCTAATGTCTGGGCTATGCATTTATTTTTTTATTTTTTTTCTTTCCAAGGAGAATGTATCTCATTCTCACTATTTATTGAACACCCCTCGTATTAGTTAGCCACACTCCGCAGATGTGATGGGTATCCATATCTAATCATAAACCAAAAACGGGTTCAATGTGTTTTTTGGGGGACTGTAACGTATTAAGTATATCAATCTAAATATCAATAGAAAAAAAAACGCTTTTATGTTTTCGCAGACATAATCGGTGTCAATAACTAAATATTTACGATAAAAAAGTGGTTTTCTCAACGAAAACTTCAAGTAACTAACAGGCGGTCGCGGGACACCTCCTTCTGCGAAGCAGTAATGCTCGCGAAGGAGGAGGCGGAACGCGTGAGGGAGAGGCAAAGTTTGCGCCCTCACGCCCCTAACCACCGCCGATGGAGACGCTCTGGGCGTCGGGAATCCCAGGCGGATTCCCGGCCACCACAGGCGCGGGCTTGCGGACGGCGAGCAATGGGTAGCTCGCCGTCCGATTAGGACCAGGCCCGGGTTGATGGCGCGTCGTGTTGCACGCGCGCCTCAATGAGATGTCAGCACAATTGGCGGGGTCCGCTAGGACCGATGCCTGCCAGGGTTGCGGGTTAGTCCGAAAGGAATACCGAGACCTTGGCAACAGGCAACTGAAGGAACACGGGTGGGTTTTAGTCAGTAAAAGTCTGACACGCCCTCTGTCCTCACACGTGACTCTGACTTGACTGACTGACTCTGACTTCTCCCGCTCTGGGCGGAGCGGGAGAAGTCAATGGATGAATAACCAAAGTCAAAAAAAAAAAAAGCGGTCGGGGGCACTTGGAACTTGGGGACATCGGGCATCACGGTCATTGGCCGCAAAAATAGAAAAACAAAAATGTTTTCTTTTTGCTTTATCGTGTTTAGACATAGATCCCCACACGTTTCGCTAGCTAATTTAATTTGACCCTTTTAACGGTGACTTTTAAAAAGACACATAGCAACGAGATTGAATTATGATGAGTAGTCACTCTGCTGTCAAGTTTGTAGTTCTGGCTCTCAGGTTAGCCAACCGGTAAAGATATGAAATATAATTTTCTTCTTCTAATACGAAGACATATGACTTTGCGTGTCGGGAACCAAATAAACCCGCATTTGCATTACACGACTAAAATACGAACAGTGCCAGGTGACTCATCAATAAAAGTCCGTGACTGTACATTCGAAGATAACACAACACTAGACTCTCGATGTGTGTATCTAAGTTTCATTGATCAGTACGATTAAATACTTTTCATTTTCATTCAAACCAATCATTTATTTTATTTATTTATTCATTTAATTCAAGCAGCAGGGCTCATAGTGTTAGTAAAACATTAACATCTACACAGAAATAATTTGTGACATCACTGCTGCAAGGTGACAGGCCCAGCCGATACCTTGCAGCAGTGGCTCACATACGCACAATCTAGCTTGCCTGCTACCTAGCCAAGATGCTGTTGGTGCTGCCCCGCACCCTACTAACCAGGGAAAATTTATAAAAAAATATTTTAAAGCTAAGAAAATGCGACGTTGTCATATTTTTTTATGGGCAAAAAAAGACTGGAAAAAATGTTTTTTTTTTTTATAATCGTGACATTGTCGAACAATTTAGTAAGGAAAAAAAAATGTTTTTTTTGAATAATTCTTGCCTGTTGATTCTTTGACATGTTCTTATTAATACCCTAGAGTTATGGGGTATCAAAACGAACACCTTGTATAATATTGATTGTATTTAATATAAATCGAAGTAATTATCAAAAAGGAGATCAGCAGAATGCCTTGAAATTATTTCATCAAAATATTCAAGGTATTTATTCCAAATTATTAGAAATTAAAATGTTTTTAGAAAAAACACGGTTTGAGATTGTTTTTTTTACTGAACATTGGCTAAAGGATTACCAAATGCTAATTAATTATAAGAACTATAGTGTGGGCAGTTTTTTTAACCGTAAATCTATGCTACGCGGAGGTTCTCTAATCTTGATAAAAAATTGTTTAAAATCTAAGCAACGTAATGACATAGTTGGTATATCAGTTGAACATTGCATCGAACTGTCCTGTGTTGAGCTGGATAAGCATGTCGTAGTGTGCGTGTACAGACCCCCTAATTATCAGAACTTTTCCTTATTTGTGTCAATAATGGAAGATGTCCTAGCGAAACTTGCATCCAGTAACAAAGCCGCAATTATTTCTGGTGATTTTAATAATAATATTCTGGAAAATAATTAAAAATAGCTGTAGAATATTAAGCGTTTTTAAATCGTTCAATTTAGGTATCGAATGTTTTTACAGAACCGACTAGAGTAACTCCAACTTCTGCTACTTGTATCGATAATGTCTTCTGCTATTGTGATTATTTAGAGAAAGCCATCGTAAATTATTTGTCGTCTGATCATAGTGGACAAACGGTAACTTTTAAGTTTAAAACACCAATGCAAAAAGTGCAAAGACAATTTAGACCAATAACAACAGGCAAATTAAATAGATTCAATAGTACCCTAAATAATAAGTTAAATGCCCTGGGCCAGAATAATGGACGATGCAAATAGATTGTATGAGGATTTCTTTTCAGTAGTGCACATTGATTTTAATAAAACTTTTGAAAAGAAAACAAAAAATATTTGCCCTAATTTTATTTTTAGTGACTGGGCAACTAGAGTTATTAGGATATGTAGGGAAAGACTGTTCGAGCTGTATAGCCTTAAGCCTTACATTAACACTGGAACTTTTAATAAGTATGTTGCTACATATTCGAATTTTTCGAGATACCTGCAAGATAGCTAAAGCCCTGTTTATTAGCAACAAGATCAAATCAGCGGAAATTAAAATAAAATCAGTTTGGAAGGTTATAAATAGTGAAACTAATAAGAATAAAATACGAAACACTGATTACACATTGGAGACTTCACGTGGTGCCATAAGCTCTAATTTAGAAGTAGCTCAAGAATTTGTACACTTCTTTACTAATATACCAGCTAAAACGACGGAAGTTTGAAATTCCTCACCCGATGTCTCAATTGATTTATTAAGAGCGAACGTTCCAGGCTACCCGGTTGAATTTCGATTTAAGCATATAAACCCTTTGTTAGTTATAAAAGCTTTTCGGAAAATAAAAATAAAATTAACCGAAGATCTATGGGGATTATCTATCAAAGTTTGATAATCGAGACTATAGCACCATACTTAGATTTAATATTTAATTTATGTGTGGATCAAGGAGTCTTTCCGGATTTATGAAATACAGTAAGGATACACCACTTTTTAAATCTGGGGACAGTAAAAACACCAACAATTATAGACCAGTATAATCTGTTCTGCCGGTATTCAGCAAGGTTTTCGAAAATGTAATGCTGAATCAAATGCTTAATCATTTTAACACCAACCAAATCTTACACGATCAGCAATATGGTTTCACCAAAGGACGTTGTACGACTGACGCCGGTGTCACCTTATTAAAACACATTTTTACAGCGTGGGAGGAGGCCATAGGAATCTTTTGTGACCTCTCCAAGGCATTTGACTGCGTAAATCTAAAACCCTTACTCTTAAAACCTGCGAGCATTACGGACTAGGTAAACTTGCGCTCAGTTTAGTAAAATCTTATTTAAATGATAGACAACAGCAAGTTCAAATAAATGGTGTCAATTCACTCGGTTTAAATGTAAAAATGGGCGTTCCACAAGGCTCGATATTGGGTCCTTTCCTCTTTTTAGTATAAACAGGGTGTTAGGGTAAACACCGTTGTCCTTGCAACCAGTGTTTCATTTATAGAACGTAAAATCAATGGAAAAGTCCCTCCCTCAGTCAGTCAGCTGTTTCGGTAGCAAGCACGGTATCGGATATCAACTTTTTTTTTTTAATGATTTTTTTTTTTTTTTTTTGTGGACTTCGTTCATTTATTTTTATATTTAAGACAACTACCCATGGTTTGAGGGACAAGTGATCTACCCCATTTATAAAAAAACAACCACAAATGGTGTTATTTTCTGACGATACTTCCTTAATTTTTAAACTAAATAGACGTGCATCAAATCTTGACGACGTAAATAACGCCCTACTGCAGGTCCGAAATTGGTTCACTGATAATTTAGTATTAAATGGGAAAAAAACTAAATGCATGAGATTTGCTTTACCGAATATTAAAAGTAGAGATTGAGACATCATAATAATATTGGGTAGGAATAAACTAGAATTCGTCGATAAGACTGTTTTCCTAGGGATCACACTCGACTCAAGGCTGCAATGGGGTCCTCATTTAACATCTCTTGCAGGACGGCTAAGTTCAGCAGCATATGCTGTGAGAAAAGTCCAGCTCCACAGGGCGCATAAACTAATTGATTAGCATTCGAAAATATTGTTGGAGCTGCTGAAGATTGTAAAAACTATCTTTAAATTTTATAAATTCAATCTCCTAGTATTGTATAACTGCATAGCCCTAATCGCGCATGTGTGTGAGCACTATGTACTTACCGAAGTACTTTACAGTATAGGTACCATTTACTAGGTACGTCTTTCATTGTCTTGAATGTGCCCTGGCGGCTGAGAGTATGTCATGCTCACTTTAATGTCTCGCTGATGGTGGCGCGTGTGTAGGATCATTAAGTTCCCTTCAAAATGGTTGAGCTGAATGGTGCTGATCCATGCGTCCTGTTCGTGAACGGGCGCCATCAGTAGGGACTGGTCATCTCTTAGCTGCCACGGCTTATTTTAATTTTTGAATTGTTTTGTTTCTTTTATAACTTTTAATAACGGACGCTTTTAACGTGCACGTTTTTCTACATTGTACTCACATGTACAAAATTCCAACATAAATTATGTAAACAATAAATTGTAACAACATTCTGATTTAAAAGAGTGTCCGTGGAGTTTCTTGCCCGTTCTTCTCCATAGGAACCTACTACGTTTTGGAATGGGTAACTAGCTTCATCTTTCTGACTGACCGACCCCTTGACAATTCAAAAGTGCCTGTAATTGGTTTATTTGAAATAAATGCTTTGATTATGAGTTTGGATCAGTTGAATGAATGTCTGTTTTTTTACTTTCAGCCAGCCAACGCCTACTACGAGAATCTCCTGGTCGTCTTCAAACCCGTTAACGAGCGTGAAGCGATGGAGTTAGAGGAGAACCATTATGAAGTGGTTGAGTAGTCGAGTGATGGTCGTTGCACACCTCAACGACTCGACACTAACTCAACTCAAAGCAAAGCATTGACACGTGAGCTTTATATCGCGTCACGTACAGCAACGTCTCTGCTCTGGTGAACGACGAAGCGTCGACAACTACATTGTCACATAGTTTAGGATATGTCACTGTGCAATCAATCTGCCTGCATTTCCCCAACTATTTTGGCATCGGCTTCCAGTGTAACTGGATGCAGTTGAATACGAGTATTTTACATGGAGCGACTGCCTATCTGGTAAGACTGGTTGTCAGATTTTCGGGCTTCTGAAGACCCGTAACGACTATCAAAGATCCACAAATGACAGCCGGGACAACGGTTTAACGTGCTTTCCGAGGCACGGGGGGGTCACGATATGTAAACATGGTCACCCATCTATGGACCAACCCCGGCAAGCGTAGCTTAACCTGATTTATCGACCCGTGCGGTTGTTATTACTAAGCCACGAGATCCACCAACAAATCTTTACCTCGAAATGTGACTGTACGTGTGTTGATATTAAGTTCACTTTCCAATGTTATACATTGAGTCGAGTTCCTGATGAGTTGTTTCTGTGCAACGGTCATTCTACAAACATAATGACGTATTATTGTTGTCTATGTTTGTTTGACTTACTCAATTAATTCATAATGAGTATTTTTATGCTAATTGCGTAACACATTTTAGTAAACGATTAAGAGTAATCTGTTTCATTTTGACAGTTCAACAACATTAATTGCGTTATCTACGTTGCTCAGCAGATATTTTTTTGAACTTCGAACTTAGATTGTGATTGATCGTGTGTTACGCAATTAGGGTGAAGATTCGACTCATATGGCTTCCTCTTCTACAATCGCCGCGGAGGAGAGGAACAGGCGCAGGCGGCGAGGAAGGTTCCCCGCAGTCTGGATCGGGTGTAGTCACTCTGTTAGATACTTTATCGATTTGTATTTTGGTGTTCAATCTGAATATAAATTAGGTAAGCAATAATAACTGAAAATTGTAAATATGTATATAGTTATATAGGTAGTTACCTACTAGTGCGTAGTAGGTACTCGCAACCGATGTGCGTGTGTGAACGTAAACGAAGCAAAAGGAGTATGTTAGGATCGTAGCAAGAGGCGTTCAGTAGTTTCTGCCTACCCCCATGGGAAGAAGGCATGTATTTATGTATGTGTTACAGGATGGTTTGATAATTCCACCTTTCGCAAAAACCCTAGGGATATTGTGGAAACCCGGATAATTAGAAAATGGTGGAAAAAAAGCAGCGAGCAACTTGGAAGTAGCCCTCGCCGGCCGCTGCCACTGCCGCTCGCTGCGCTCGCTCGGCTCGCGCGCGGTTTGTCACAGATCTAAGCTAACCTAACCTATTTCACCCAGTTCAATATGACGAATCATACAATCTACCTGCGACTAGATAAAGACAATGGTGAAAACATTTCTGCGGCAGATTGTATGATTCATTTTGAACTGTGTTAACCGTGCAAACCTATATGGCTATCTATTCTAATATTATATGTTTGTACCCCCTTTTTCTAATAAACTTAAATGTACGAGCGAGGAGTTTGTTAGGGTGCGGGGGGCTGAAGAATGCGGGCGCGGGGCAGTGGAGCGCGGGCGCGCGACGCGAGCCGATCCAACTAGTCGTCTATGCGATCAAGGGACCGCGCACGTAAAAACTCCTCGTCCGCGACATTCTCAAAATCTTTACTCTTGGTTTCTTCATTACCTCCGCTACAGGTGAAATAGGTTAGGTTGGGGGCTGCGTTGAAGAGTGCTTAAGTGTCCCCGTAGCGGTCCCCGTTGCGAGGGAACACGGGGTGGTTTTAGTCAATAAAAGTCTGACAGACCACTTAATTTTTTTTCAGAACTGCCTATTTGTCTGGGTTTTCGCAATATCCCGAAAATAAAAGTCGAATTATCAGATCACCCTACGTCCGAGAAACAACATTCTGCAAAACGGTACTCCAGCAGCAGGCTTAGCATGGCGCTTTCTATCTCAACGAAGAATAGACATAGCTTTTTCTATAAAAAGTGACATTTCGTTTCTTCATTTTTGACATCCACCGTGGAAATCTTTCTACAACCTGTCATTATGTCTCTCATTTCTAACGATCTTTGTCTACGTCTTTTTATATGTATGTAGACTATTTCGGAAGAAAGTTTTCTATCCTTACTGTCAAAATCACACTGACAACCGATAAATCCTATGACAAAACAAAGAATTCTGAGTCGAATTATGTAAAAGAGTGAATTTCGTAAAAAGTGCAGTTGACTCTTTCTATTTTGTTGCCGTCTTACGAGACGGCAGCAGAGACAAAAATGAAGTTTCCTGTAGACAGTAAACAGTACGCTGTTTACTGTCTACAGGAAACGTCATTTTTGTCTACTCTTCCGTCGACAAAACGGTGCTCATGCTACGCTTGCAGGAAATGAAATTTCTCTAAAACCATAAGACGGACAAATTTCATTTTCGGCGCACATTTACGCACAAATATAAACTATCTGCGCATGTACTTTATTTTTCTCTCCGGTCTAAAATTGTAAATTTTGTAAATTATGTGAATAATGTATTGAATAATTTAATTGTTATTTAAATGTACCTTCATAGAGAACTACTCGTATGTACTTAAAGTTTTAATAAGTTTAAAATAAAAATTATATACCTAGTAATCTATTATACCGATTTTTTTTTAATATTTAAGTACCTACTTATGTACCTACTGTTGCACTAAAAGACACTCACACAGACTCGCACTTCATGCATCAACAGATGCATCAATATTTTCGAAATGTCAAAGAAGTCGGTCATTCAGAAAGATAAAGGTAATTCGACTTAGACCAATGATTTCAACGATATTTGACCGAAAGGCACCTAAGCTGTACTCTTAACCGCACTGTTTTTTTTTTTCTGTGTTTTGTGGTCATCTTAAGTGCCGTTGAAATCAGTGAGTGCTCTGAGTGGAATACTTTTTGCATTGGGCACGAGTAAAACGCGTTTCGATTGTCGGTTTGGATACTCAGGCCCATTTTTTATGGTTTTATGTGCACGTACTGTGGCACCTAGCCCAGTTTCGTACTGGCGATTTTTTTGTGCGCTCTGGATTTTCAATTCTCGGTGTAGAGCCGAGCATTGAGAATCCAACAGAGCGCGTCAAGAAATTACACTGTTGGATTTTCAACTCTCGGCGATAAGCAAAGCGTTGAGTATCAAGCCCGCGAAAAAAAATCGCCGCGATAAAAATACGCCCGAGTGTATCTGGGGTATGAATGATTGTTGCACTCGGAGAATCCATCTGTTGTCGAGTTGCAAGCTGACAAACAGACAAGTGTGTTTGTCTGTTCAAGGTCAAGGTATATTTTAACATACACGAGTCTTTGACATATTAAAATACACCTTATTTCTGCCACCTCTACCCCCTACATGATTTTCGTATTACACCACCGTATCATTCAGCTTTATACTCCGAGTAAAATGGCTGTGTGATATTCTGCTGCTTGTGGTGACTGGTCGTCTTGCTGATCTCGGTTTTGTTAATGTTATTAGTAATTCATTTTTATTTATTTACTTCGATGGTCCTAGTTTATCATTTATAACTTCCAGTTGCAGCTATAAATAGCTATATGTAAGCGCCCTTTGTGCCTGGAGGCTTTTATTTAGTTAATTTATGTTTATGTTTATATTTACTACTTATTTCTGCTTGAGTACATATAGTTCTCGTTTTTTTTTATATTATTCTTTTTTTTTTGGTTGGTATATTGGCGTGTGCTAGCTGACATATGGCTAATAATTAGATTTATGTTTTATGTTGCGTAATGTAAATGATTTTGCAAACTTTTGTGTAGAATCAAATTTTTCTAACTGAACAGACAGCTGTGCTGCTGGGGAGTTTGTTGCGCCACTTCTTCCCAGCTAAAGCACTAGGAAGTGGCGAAAGGTTGGCGTTTCGGGGGACTGTCTTATGTAATTTTGACGTTCGAAAAGTGCTGATTCTCAGCCTAGTTTGAATAAATGACTTTTGATTTTGATTTTGATTCTGATGGACGGACAGACGGACAGGACAAAATTGTAAGGGTTCCTTTTTTGCCATTTGGCTACGGAACCCTACAAAGTACATAGCATAATACGTTAGTAACCATAAATAATAATCCTATAATATTCCCACTACGGTGACACAGACCTCTCTGTGAGAGGGAGCGGGCCGTAATCCACCACGCGGGCCCAGTGCGGGTTGGTAGATGTCACATTTCTTCAAATTTTTGGTTCTAGGACATGCCGGTTTCCTCACGATGTTTTCCTTCACCGTTTTGAGAGCAGTGGTGATGAATAAATTACACAAAGTACTACACCTGCCCGGGTTCGAACCTACGACCTACTTACTCAAGTACATCTATATCATCTTGAACAAACAAAGCATAAAGACAGGTAAACTGCAAACGCTATTTTAGTTTTCAAATGACGTGTTCTTAAAGTAAACATGTCTGCTTGTCTGCAACTCAAGGATAATAAATGAATTTTCCTGAAGTCGACGGATAACCTTGAAACGGGAATGTAGTAGGTACCCCACCTATGAAATCAGCGTTTTGTATGGGGAAATATTCGAAATGCTTATGAAGTCACACAAGTTTTGCTAAGATATTAAAAAAAAATACTGCAAAATATTTTCATTAATATTTATTTGATAATATTTTTTTTAAGAAGTTGCATTTTTCATACTAACGTTTTTCTACACTAATATTATAAAGAGGAAAACTTTGTTTGTTTGGTTGTAATGAATAGGCTCAAAAACTACTGGACCGATTTTAAAAATTCTTTCACCATTCGAAAGCTACATTATCCACGAGTAACATAGGCTATATTTTATTTTGGAAAAAAACAGGGTTCCGTAAGATATTTGGGTTTTTCGGACACAAGGTGTAAAAAATCAACCAGAAAAGTTACTTATTTTGCGTACGCTGCCTAAACTATAAAAGACAGAACCATAAAATGTTCTAATTAATTGTAGATCTTATAAATACCTTCAAAAAAGTCCGCGACACACTATACCTATCTATGTCGAGTGAGGCACAACAACCGTTTTTTTATTTAAAAATCTTGAATTTTTTTTGGACTACATTTAAACGCGTTTATTTTACTCATGCTATTAATCCTTATCAAAATAAATTATTTCATCACTAAGTATAGTTTATGTAGATAATATTTGGTCTTTGAATGATTAAAATTGGACGTTTGGTTTTGAAGTTATGGCGAAATTAAAATATTACGATTTCTGCTGCACAGCCCGTTGCGAAGTGGGCGTCACCAAGGCGGGGGTGCGCGTGCGGGAGGGGAGTTTAGATCTATGAGTAAGGTACTGATGGAGGTTGTATACCTATTATGAAAACTAAATGTTGTTTGGAATCTGTCAGTTGATTATAAAATGTACTTTTGTCAGTTTGTTGAATAAAAGTCGTTTGATCCATAAAAGAGCCTCTTAATTTCACAATAGGTTATGGGCCCAGACCTAGGCTCCAAAAAACTGCCGTCTGTACAATTCTCGTCATGGCAGAAGAACATTCAGGTTCAATTTGTGGAATTAGAAAATTGAACGGTGCTGAAGACTTCGCTAACTGGAAGTTCGTGGTGAAAAATTATTTAGAATCAAAAAACTGGTTCAAAGTCATTGAAGTCACGGAGATAACAGCAGATTTAAAAGACACTGATAGGAAGGCTCGAACAACGATATGTCTACTGCTAGAGCCTGCTTGTTTCGCACATGTGTATAGTGCGAAGACAGCACGTGAGGTTTGGGTGAGTCTCGGCGAGGCTTACGAAGACAAGGGCTGGGGCAGGCGAATCAGATTACAACGAGAGTTATGGCAATGTAGACTAGAAAATTGCGAAACCATGGAGAAATATATTTCTAAAATAATTTGTTTGGCACAACAACTTGCAGACATTGATGCTAAAATTTCTGATGAGTGGATAATTTCGATATTATTAAGCGGTTTATCGTCAGATTACAACCCATTTGTAATGGCGATAGACAACGGCGGAAAAGAAATTAAACTGGAGCAGATAAAATCAAAGTTGATGCAAGAAGCAAGCCGACAGAGCGAAAATATTCAAAATGGAGAGCAAGCGATGGTAACAACGGCGCAAAATAGAAAGAAGTTTAGCAAGGAAAAGAAGATATTTAAGTGCTTTAAGTGTCATAAAGAAGGGCATAAAGCATCTGAATGCAAAGTCAATAAGAGAGCGAATCCATGCTGGAGTATGACGAACACGGTGAAAAAGGACCGATGGTACTTGGATAGTGGATGCTCGAACCACATGACGAACGATGCCGGAAAATTACTGAATTACGAAAGGCAACAGAATAACTTAAAGATAAAAGTTGCAAGTGGGGACGAAATGAAGGTAATAGGAAGAGGGAACGCAATCCCGAAAGTAAAAAATGTCACTGAATTCCTATTAACAAATGTATATCATGTTCCCGGACTTTCCATGAATTTAATTTCAGTAAGCGATCTTGTAAAGAAGGATTTCGCTGTAAAATTTGACAAAAAAGGTTGCTCTATTCTAAATAAAACGGACCAAATAGTAGCAACGTGCAAAGAGGTTGATGGAATTTTCGAGTTAATTGAAAAAGAAAATTGTGTTGTCAATTTGACTTTGTCTAATGAAGTTTTGTCAAATATTTGGCATAGAAGATTGGCACATTTAGGACAAAAATATATGAATTCATTGAAAAATATGGTGACTGGATTGAATTTTAATTCAAGTGATAAAATTGAACCATGTGTTCCGTGCATAAATGGAAAGACTTGTAAGAGCTCTATGAAAAATCAAGGTACTCGAGCGAAAGAGTTTTTGGAAATTATACATAGTGATTTATGCGGACCAATGGAAGAACCATCATTCGGTGGATCTCGATATATGTTGTTGTTTATCGACGATTATACGCGTAAGACGCACGTTTATTTTTTGAAAAATAAGAATCAAACCCTCGATAAATTTCGTGAATATAAGGCGGAAGTGGAGAAGCAAACAGGAAAGTCGATAAAGTGCCTTAGATCTGACAATGGTAAAGAATTCTGTAACCAAGCCTTCGATAACACTTTAAGGTCAGCTGGTATAAAACATCAGAAGACGGTACCTTATACGCCTGAGCAAAATGGTGTGGCTGAGAGGGCGAACAGAACGATTATTGAGAAAGCAAGAACGTTGCTTTGTGAGGCCAAACTTAGTAAAAAGTATTGGGCCGAAGCGGTATGTACAGTGGTATACTTAAAAAATAGAAGCCCGACAAAGGCTGTCATGAATAAAGTACCTGAAGAACTTTGGTCAGATAAGAAAGTGGACTTAAGTCATTTGAAAATTTTCGGTTGTCAAGCATATGCATTGAAGCCTAAACAGAAACGGCAAAAGCTCGATATGAAGACGGAAGAATTGATTTTCATCGGCTACAGTGAATTTACTAAAGGTTATCGACTGATGAACCCAAAAACAGGTCAGATAAAATTCTCAAGAAATGTAAAATTCTTGGAAAATGTTTTTCCTGGAGATGGTACCGACATGAGAAAGAACACAGTTGTTCCTATTTATATAGAGGAGGAACGAATAGAATCTGTGGTTGAAAGTGGTGCATCTAATAATATTATTCAAGATGAAGAAGAGTTTCATGAAGCGGAGTGTATTGACACTGAGGCGGCTGCGGTGCCTGATGAAACGGTTGCTACCACGAGCAGTACAGCAGAACCAGAACGAAGATACAATCTTCGTGAGCGCAAGCCTATATTATACAATGCTATCGCACAAATTGATGGCGATCCAATAACCGTTGAAGAAGCATTAACAAGGCCTGATTCTAAATTATGGCAAAAAGCTATGGATGAAGAACTAAAATCATTGTACGAGAATCAGACTTGGTCACTGGTAGACTTACCACGTGACAAAAGGCCAATACATTGCAAATGGGTTTTTAAAATTAAGCGGGACAGTGACGGTAAAGTGTCGAAATACAAAGCTAGACTGGTAGCTAAAGGATTTACGCAGGTACGTGGAATAGACTACAATGAAACGTATTCTCCGGTCGTAAGAAGCTCAACCTTGCGATTACTATTATCATTAGCTGTAGAATATGATTGGCTCATCGACCAATGGGATGTTACGACTGCTTTCCTGTATGGCAAGCTAAAAGAAGACATCTACATGCTTCAGCCTGAGGGGGCGATTGTTGAAGGTCAAGAGACAAAGGTATGTAAATTGCAAAGATCGTTGTATGGACTCAAACAAGCGTCGAACATGAGCTAGATCAGAACATGGTCAATTTAGGTTTCGTACAGTCAAAAATCGAACCATGTCTTTATCAAAAAGCGTTAAGCGATGGAAATAGAATAGTAGCAGTTATCTACGTCGACGATATTTTTATATTTTACTCCAAAAATAACGAAACCGAAAAGCAGAAATTAAAAAATGACCTGCTTAAAAGGTTTAAAGTTAAGGATTTAGGTCGTGCTAGACACGTGTTAGGCATTAGACTTAGGAGAGATAAAAATACGATTTATCTTGATCAAGAACAATACGTTCTTAATGTTTTGAAGGATTTTGATATGACGGATTGTAAACCAGTCATTACCCCAATGGAAGTAGGTCTCAAATTGGAGAAAGCTTCAGATTCCGGTTGTAAGTTGCCATATCAAATTCTCATAGGTTGTCTTAATTACTTAGCTCAAACTACTAGGCCCGATATCGCGCACGCTGTTAGTGTTTTGTCACAATTTAATTCAAGTTACGATGAATTACATTTTAAATGTGCCAAACGGGTGCTTAGGTATTTAAAGGGGACGTCGAACTTTGGACTAACGTTTAAGAAAACGGGAAACCTAGAATTAAATGGGTATGTAGACGCCGATTGGGGTGGGTCATATGATAGGAAATCCTGTACCGGTTTAATTTTCAGACTAGGAGATAATATAGTATCTTGGGAAAGTCGTAAGCAAAGGTGCGTGGCGCTGTCCTCCACTGAGGCAGAATATATAGGCCTTAGTCAAGCATCGAAAGAAGCTATTTATTTAAGAAATTTGTTAAGAAGTTTAACAAAGGGGTCTTCTGACAAACCGGTAGTCATTTACAACGACAACCAGTCAGCACATAAAATAGCTAAAAATAAGATGAACCATAACAGAACTAAACACATCGATATTAGGTATCATTACGTTCGCGAAGCTATAGTCGATGAGGCGGTTGAGGTAAAATATATGCCTTCACAAGAAATGGTAGCTGATATGTTAACGAAATCACTACCAGGCCCAAAACTTAAGCAACTTTTAGAAAAATTATCTATCAAGGGGGCGAATAATGTTTGATGTAATGATTTTAACTAATATTGTCTTTCATGTGATTTTGTTTTGAGATGTTAAGATTTGTAATATATAATTTTATTTTGTTTGTGTTTAGTATTCTTGTTGTTGAGCTGTGTTAAGAACAGACGTATGTAATAAAGGTAGATTGTATATCAGTGAACGATAGCTCCAGCTGAATGTACTCTTACTTAAAGTGTATGCACACTAAGTAGTTTAAGGGTGCGTGCACATGTAGGAAATATGTTAGGTAGGTACTTGATGTAATCTTGCACATGCATCATGCTATAGATTAAGGGTGCGTGATGGAGGTTGTATACCTATTATGAAAACTAAATGTTGTTTGGAATCTGTCAGTTGATTATAAAATGTACTTTTGTCAGTTTGTTGAATAAAAGTCGTTTGATCCATAAAAGAGCCTCTTAATTTCACAATAGGTACCCGCGCGGCTCAGTAGCGAGGTCGGCTCCCTACGCAGCGGTCGTGCGCGAAGTCTAATAATTTTCGTGCGATGATATTTTTTTTTCTTAAAACTACACCTACGCAAAAGTTCTTCTCAGAGCTAAACAACAGTTCTTTTCTCCCAGGGTCAAACATTCAAATTAGTAGGAATTGATTTACGAAAAGAATGTTTTACGCAAGGGCAACTTTACGTTGCCCTATCACGGGTCGGGGCTCCCGACCATCAGTATATTTGGTTACCTGAAAATAATTTAACGTCAAATGTTGTTTATAGAGAAGCTCTACAATAATCGCTTTAGTTATCTATCCTAAAACAACGGGTTGCGCTCCGGGACTGCCGGCAGAAGTGAAAACTTAGTATTAATTACATTTAAATATTTTCATCATTAACAACTTTAACATACACAGAAAGACAATCTGTGCAGCCTGCGGATAATGACTGCGTCGTCGATGTTACTGTCGGTGTCTGTGAATTTGACCTGGGAATCATTTTGCTGACCGTGTCTTTCCTGGGTAGGCTTTTTGCAGCGGTAACCGACATCCACGCGGGCGGAGCCGCGGGCGACCGCTAGTTTAATATAAATAAGAACCATGAAAACTAATGTTTTAAAACTTTTATGCACTAATGTTTAAAAACTAAGGTAACGTATGCCTTAGATTAAGCGAAAAAATTAGGGCAAAGTTAAAAAAAAAAATGTGATCATTTCTGCTAACAAAATGAGGAGTCATTTTTAAGTTATTTTTTATGTTTAGAACCTATAAGTAATATAATAAGGTTTTTTTACTATTGGTAGTTGTCTATGATGGTCATTATTCGATATAATACCAAGTAATTGATGAATATTTTAAATCATAGAAGTGACGAAGATCTCTATTTGTGAGATAAAAACGCAATTTCATAGGTGGTGACCCAATATTATGGTTATAATGGACTAGCTACGCCCCGCGGTTTAACCCGCATAAGTCTCGATCCCGTAGAAATATCGGCATAATAAGTATCCAATGTCCTAATCCAGGTCATGGTCTACCCATGTGCCAAATTTCATCCAAATCCGTTCAGCTGTTTTAGCGTGAAAGCGTAACTGTGTGAATGTGAGAACGATGTAGGCTTAGTGAACTGTAGATTAGTTGAACATTTTCCATTTTGTTATGTACGGTACTTGTTGAAAGGCCTACACTGTCCTCCCATACCTAATAACACTGTAATTCGAAAATATTATAAAAGCCAATTATTTTTAAATGAAAAAACTGCACGGTTACCGTGAAGTTTTTTGCCGGCTCTTCTCCATAGGAAACGACCAATTGGAACCGTGCACTTAGCTTCTGACGTTTCATATGTGCCCATGTAGGTTTATGTGAAATAAAATATTTTAATTTTTTTGAACATATTATATATTTAAGATAGTTAATTGATTTAGGCGTGACTTTGTGGAAATCACTCTGCGTCCAGCGCTCGGTGTGGTAATACGTCGCGTTCTGGTTTGCAATTGGTCAATCGTCATCCTGAAGATGCCTCGTTGAGAGGTGAAACACGTGTCGATTTCTTACAGGGTTTTTTATGACTCTTGAAGAATAGTCAAGCGGAATAGGTTACTAAATATATCAGCGTCTATTGTATTTCATATTATATTTGATGAAATCTCGATGCAACTCCAAAAACTGCTCTGACAAAATATGACGCTGTCTTCTTCGCAATACTGAACGATTGCAAATCACACACCGATTGTTTTCTGCCTTAGTTAAAACAGCATCCACTCACAAAGCTAACTCAGAATCCAGTACGAAATGCCTCAATGTCGATTGTCCAAAGTCGAAGTAACTTGCAATCTAGGTTGCTTGGAAGAGGAATTTTTAATTTTAGAGTATACAATTGAAATAAATGAATACCTTAATACTGTCAATGACAATACAATATGAGAACTACAACTATTTGTAGTTACTTTATTATTTTTTTGTCAACTGTACATCGATATTATTCTTAGGGCGAATTTCACCAAACTTTTATACCGAGTATAAGTCCTATCCTGCGAATAATTTTTGAATTTTTGACAGTTTTATTCCAAGTCAGACGACAACTTTATTCCAAGGATAAAAGTTAACTGACTTTGATGAAATCAGCCCTTAGTGTAATAACGTAAATAGTATCTATGGCGTCTTTTGTATATAATACAATCGACTGCATGAATATTTTTAGCACCACAGCTGTGAAAATCCCAAGTCAAAAAGTTGATTTTATGCATTTTTTTTTTTGACAACCCATAGCACCGATATTCCACGGATTAGGATGATGCAATGCTTAGGTGCGTATATTTAGATAGTTTTAGAGAATTCATGTGCACACAGTTTTACCGTATCGATTAAGTTTCGACTTTGGGTTTTTGGTCCACACATTTACGACCATATGTGCTCAGGTAAATTTACATTTTTTAAAATATTTTTTTCAGTTATTATTCTTTTATTTCAATGTAAAATTCTCTGTACGTAGCACTCCACTTATCTAAATAAAACAGCTAAAATAAAAATAACCAGCAATGAATGTTGAATTGTTGAAGTAGGTACTAGCGAACGACGCGTGAAGCTCAGAATTTACATTGAGCGCGAGTGCGCCCCCGCCACGGGGAGTGCGGCGGCAGCGCTACGTGCGTTGTGCCACGGTAACGATTGCGTGTGACGTCTGTCTGCCTAGCCTTTTCCCAACTATGTTGGGGTCGGCTTCCAGTCTAACCGGATGCAGCTGAGTACCAGTATTTGACACAGAGCGACTGCCTATCTGACCTCTACAACCCAGTAACTGGGTAATACGATACCCCTTGGTAATTAAGACTGGTTGTCAGACTTTCGGGCTTCTGACGACCCGTAACGACTGTCAAAGATCCACGATGACAGCCGGGACCAACGGCTTAACGTGCTTTCCGCGGCACGGAGGAGTCTCAGAATGTAAAGATGGTCACCATCACAATCCACGGACCAACCCCGGCAAGCGTAGCTTAACCTGATCGATCGACCCGTGCGGCTGTTATTACTTAGCCACGAGCTGACGTAATAAAACAAATTAGGTTTATTGGATTCATTCTCCCATAATATTCCTGCAATAATTTCATGTACCGGTCGTCTTAGTATGGTCTACTAAATTCATCCCATCAGTGTGAGCAGGGCGATCCCTTACACCCCGAATAATAATGGTAAAGAAGGTATACAGATAGCTTGCACTCTGAGCAGGAAAAATACAAACATGGTGTTTGGATGCGAACATCCGAAATCCACGCGAATGGAATCGTTTGTACAGGAAGTTACGTCTATATTTATATAAAACAGTAGACTCCGGTGTGTCTGTCCATTGAAGAAAAGTAATCAAAATAGAAAGAGGGTAAAATAAAATAGGCGTAGATCACGTAGATATATTTAGTAAGTAACACCCGCGCGCGTTGTCTCTGCGTCCAGCGCTCGGTGTGGCAACACGTCGTGTTCTGGTTCGCGACTGGTCAATCGTCATTTTTAGGATGCCTAGTTGAGAGGTGAAACACGTGTCGATTTCTTACAGGGTTTTTTATGACTCTTGAATAGTTCAGCGGAATAGGTTACTAAATTTTTTATGATTGATGAAATTGAAATGATTGATGAAATATTATATGATATACTAATTATATATTTCCGCAATGCCACGCCTGAATCAAATCTAAAATAAGGTAACTAAAAAAGAGTAAAATTATCCCGGGTTGTTTCACGTCTGTTTCACGTCCACTTTATGCACGGATAAACGTCAAAAATGGCGCTAACTATCGTCAAATCAAAAACAAGCGCTGTTTCACGATATAATGGAATAACTTTGACACAACGCTTTGTACTTAACGAACGTTAAATTTGACGTACGTATGTCACGTAAGGGCCGCCGGCCGATTGTTTCGAACGTACGTCGTAAGTAAGATACGTACGTCAAATAATGACGATTACGTGAGATGTTTAACGTTCGTTAAATACAAAGCGTTGTTTAATTGCATAGAAAACCGATTGTCAAAGTTATTCGGGCTGTCAGTAAAAAGCAAATGTGCAGATGTTTGACAGTAAAATGACGTTAACCAGTGGGTATGGCACCGGATATTGTAATCGTTATTTTTTAACGTACGTTAAGGCCATTATTTCTTGAAACAACGCTTTTTTTGATTTGACGATAGTTAGCGAAATTTCTGACGTTTACCCGTGCGTAAAGTGGACGTGAAACAACCCGCTCTAATAGAACATAAACCAGCGATTTTAGAATTCTTTTCTGTCTGTCTGTTTGTTTGTTCGCCCACATCTACGGAACTAGGTACTGAACGGATGTTCATTTGTAGTTTTCACAGGGAGAGTGCGATTGTCGCAACCAAGTGCTGGGCACGCCACAATTGCGGCGGTAAGTCCCCTCTTTGAGGAGTGGCTAGACAGGCGCCACGGCGTCCTCACCTTCCGCCTGACGCAGGTCCTCACCGGACATGGTTGCTTGGGGAGGTTCCTGTTTCGGATAAGGCGGGAGGAAACGCCCGGGTGTCACCACTGTGTGGATCGTCCGGAGGACACGGTGGAGCATACGGTGGAGGTCTGCCCTGCTTGGGCGGAGCCCCGCCGTGTCCTCTTGGAGGCGATTGGCGGCGGTGGCCTCTCGCGTCCGGCTCTGGTCCAGGCCATGGTACGGAGCGAGAGGGCATGGGAAGCAGTCACCTCCTTCTGCGAAGCAGTAATGCTCGCGAAGGAGGAGGCGGAACGCGTGAGGGAGAGGCAAAGTTTGCGCCCGCCGCCGTTGGAGACGCCCTGGGCGTCGGGAATCCCAGGCGGATTCCCGGCCACCATAGGCGCGGGCTTGCGGACGGCGAGCAATGGGTAGCTCGCCGTCCGATAAGGACCAGGCCCGGGTCGATGGCGCGTCGTGTTCCACGCGCGCCTCAAAGAGATGTCAGCACAATTGGCGTGGTCCGCTAGGACCGATGCCTGCCAGGGTTGCGGGGTAGTCAAAAAGGGATACCGGGACCTTGGCAACAGGCAACAGAAGGAACACGGGTGGGTTTTAGTCAGTAAAAGTCTGACACGCCCTTCCGCTCCGCCCAGAGCGGGATAAGTCATTGGATGATTTACCACCCACAAAAAAAAAAAAAAAGGTAGACAGAGATTAATTTAGAGTAGTTTAGAGGCTTTCTTTCTAAAATAACTTTAATTTTGGAAGTTGGTGTCAAAGAACTAAAATTGAAAAGCAAAGACCGACTTCCGAAATTAAAGTTATTTTTCAGTTTTTTGGGTGTTTGTTTGGAAGTCGGTTTTTTTTTTTGTAAATGGTTTTTATTCTTTATTGACTTAATTAACATTTTTTAATGTAATCTTTTCGTATGCCACGATCAACGTTATTGCTTGTTTATGTTAATTTAACCTACTGGCAAGTACTCCTCTCACTAAAGCCATGCGGGTGGTGAACGAGGTTCACGAGAGGGTTGATGTATTGGGGTGCAACTTGAGTGAATTCGCAAAAGATGCATTTTGTATAATATGTTATTTTGATGTAGGTTAAGATTTAGGATATAGTATGTAATTTTATAGGATGTAGATTTAGCTTGTAAGGCCACTCTATCGCATTGGATCGCAGATCTGTAATGGCAGATGTAAGCAAGATTAAAAAAAATAATAAATCAATTTCACGGATATCTATGGTTAATTTTGTACGCCCTAATATATCCGTCGGGCTCTTGTCACCGCCGGGGTGCCAGCTGTGTTAGAACCCAACGGCTTGGCACGCGACGATGGGAAGAGGCCAGACGGAATGACCATAATGCCCTGGAAGTTGGGTAGACCTTTGGTGTGGGACGCAACCTGTGTCGACACCCTCGCGCCATCCCATCTTCCTAGCACGGCGGGCTGTGCTGGGACAGCTGCTTCAGGAGCAGAAAACCTCAAACGGCGCAAATATAACAACCTTATTGGGAGCTATATGTTTGAGCCGTTTGGGGTTGAAACGCTAGGGCCGTGGGGTCCGAGTGCTCAACGAGTATTTCAGGACATCGCTAAGCGATTGGTCGACTCTTCACGTGACCAGAGGGCTGGCCTATTTTTAGCCCAAAGAATCAGCATTGCCATTCAACGTGGCAATGCTGCCAGCCTTTTGGGCACCTTTCCCATTGACAGCGATGCGGACGAATTCTTTGATGCTCAGTGAGCCCCTCCCCTATATTTTTTCTTTTTAATTTTGTTATATATGTAATTGTTTTTTAGTTAATTTAGTATAATAAATATTATGTTAGTGTAAATATGTGTAATGTTGTGAAAATAAAGAAGCTTAAAATTTATATATTGGAAAAACATAGTACACATATTTATTTAAAAAAATATAAGTACTATCTGTAACCATATCTATGTTTAACAAAATAAGTTTATAACCTGGATTAACACATAGGATACTTTTATGTATCCCAGTATTACGTTTCCGTGGCATCATTTCCGACCTCCACGCGAGCGAAGCTGCGGGAAAATGCTAGTTCAATATAAAGTTGTCCTTAAAATTAGTAAAGTGATGTAATGCAGGTATTTCAGAAATAAATAAAAATTTTGCACAGTAATTGTCCTCATTACATTAAAGGAATTGTAACAATTTGTACGTATCGAGTGTTTAGTATCGAAATATTCTCAATACCAACTAAAATGTTCAGTTTATTTTATTTATTGTTCATAATTATAATATTTGAAGCTGAAGCTCGGGGCCCGGACAATGGTAAGTACTATTTAGCTAACTGTTTATGACCTCAAACCAGATATCTAATTGCGTAACTTATTTTCGTAACCGATTAAGGGCGAATTTCACCAAACTTTTATACCGAGTATAAGTCTTATCCTGCGAATAAATTTTGATTTTTTGACAGTTTTTCCATACAAAGAATGTCAGACGACAATTTTATTCCACGGATAAAAGATATCTGACTTTGATGAAATCAACCCTAAGACTAATTTGTTTCACGTTGACAGTTCGACAACATTCATTGCGATTTTTTTAATAGTTACTTTGTTGAGCAGTTTTTTTTTTAACTTATTGAAGCAATGGATTATTATAGACATTGGTTTCATACCGATTCCGATTCTGACTGATCGTGTATTACGCAGTAAGGGCAAACAGCCCAATTGGAATTAAATTTTGCACACTCTCGGATATATTTTATTACTTTTAAGATTTACAAATAATAGGTAACAACAAAACATTATCAAGTTGCTAATAACAAGCCTCCACAGATAAATAACATATTGATTATTTAAAGCTGAACAATCAGCAATTTCATAAGTATTAAAGTAGTTTTATTTTTATTTATGTTGTTAGTTTTATTTATGTTGCTACATAACAGTTAAGCAATTTACAGTTAAGAACCACATATCATTCACAAAAAAATTATGTGGCTAAGAGCGTCCTTGCTGTGTTTATCTTAGTGCAAAATAAGTCAATGTCATGCTTAGAAGATACATCATTGAAACTCCGAGTGCTTCTTATAAGAAAAGCATTACGCCTATAATTAGAACTGGAAGAAGGCACACCTAGAAGCGGCCTTTTACGTAATCCAATAGTGTTAGTGCGAAATGCTAACTTTCCTAATAGTTCAGGGCAGTCAATCGAGCCATTCGCTATGTTAATCAAAAATCACACATCATTAATGAGTCGTCTACGATCCAATGGCAGAAAATGGTACCTCTTGCAACGGTGACTGTAATCTATGGATACTTGGTGTGCCTTATAATCGAGATATTTCAGAAACTTTTTCTGGATACCCTCAATGCGTGAATTGTAGGTCCCATATTGGGGGTTCCAGACTTGCGATGTATACTCCAAGTGGCTGCGCACGAACGAGCAGTACAAAACTTTGATCGGCTTCAGAGAACGGAATATGTTCGATTTATTTTGATCATTCCAAAAGAACTAAGAATAATTTGCTTTATCAAAGCGCAAGAATCAAGACAAACGAGCGAAGCGAGCTTTGACTTTATCAAAACATTCTACATTAAAACAATCTAATATACATTGATATATTTACATGTCACTGGGGTGAATTCGCAAAAGTACTATTATTTATGTTATGTTATAAACTATGATCTTAATTTTAATTATGTATACATTCCTTGGCTATCGCATTAGGCTACGACCTGTAATGATAGTTTTTAAGGCATTTAAATAAAAATAAATAAATAAATAATAGTAGGTACAAGTTGTTTTTATGGGTAGCATTATTATCAGTTTAACGAGATTTTGATAATCTTTAAAAGTAAATGCACCATATAACGTTAATCACATGTATTTCTCACGCAAAAATCAACATAAAATCTGTCTTCTGAACATAACTAATTAATTACTAAATGAGTATTCTTGTCTTACAAAAATAATAGTCATAAAAGATGAAGAACAACTCATAAATATAATATAGCAAATAGAGTTAAATAAATTTAAAAAAAAAAACAAAAAAAAAAAAATTCACTATTAGTAATTAATAGGATACGTTTCGATACGGAGGGATCGGAACTAGGTAGATTTTCATAAGACATTACAATATCTCCCACAAGTTAATGTACAATAAGTAATGTTAATACTGCACTTTAATTAGGAATACAAATAAAATATATTTTTTCTTAACTTTGCAGTATAATCAATTTGTATGGCGTCGAATAATACTGCACTTTAATAAGTTTTTTCTTTAATCTTCTAGAACAAACTACTATATTAAATGCCACAAAATATGATAAAATACTGCAGTTTAGTTAGGAAACAGAAAAATCTTGTGCAGTATTAATTTTACTGCAGTTTAGCTGGTAAACATTGAATATTTTAACAAATCTGTGATATTTTCGCTGTTACTTCATCCGATAAAAATTTAAAATAATATTCTATAGTAGCGCTACAAAAAAAAGTGTTAATTCCACTGATAGCTAATAAAATGACGATTCAGAATATTCATTTAACTCAAAACCGACAAAATGTCTATTACTGCACTTTAGGCTCAGGTGGGCAGTGTTAATACATTATAACAATCCCCACACAAACTGTTACCACGGCTGTTACTTACATACACACTGACACCAAGGAACGAATATAGCAAGGTTATCAATTTCTCTCTCTTCCTCATTAAAGAATGGAAGATATTCAATTGAGATTTAAATACGTATTTATAGTCCGTACAAAAATAACAGGCTGTTATTTAATAACAGATATTTGGAACTGTTATTTTTTTGTAACAGTAACAGTGATAACAGATATCGTGTTTTTAACCTTACAACTCATCTTTACCACTGGCGACATGCTTTCAGTGCCTTCAGTTAGTAGCTAGACAGTCTGCTAAATGTAGCTAGATTGTCAGATTGTACACACGGCTACACATCAAGCTATACATTTCCAGTTTATGCTGATCTCACATTGTATAGAATTTCCTTAAAATGCGAGGTCAGCTTATGCTGGAAATGTATATCTTGATGTGTAGCCGTGTGTACCCAATAAAGTAGCTAAATGCTACTTCTACTTCGTTTTTGAATCCCAGATAATAATTTAAAATTTCAAAACTTTGTTGTTTGTTTTTTTAATAGACTAATTTGACAGGTGCGAATGTCAAACATCATAATGTTTGACATTCGCACCTGTCAAATTAGTCTATCTACTTCTTTTCATAAGTAATTCCATTTTCTGCGAGCATGAATTAAATTGATAACACAACACAATAAAAATGTTGTTAAAGTTTACCAGTGGAGCCAACATTACGGCAAAGGAACTATTTGATGAAACTACACAATCATAATTATATCATTTCATACTTCCAGACGCGCTCTACCATAGACCTAATAAAAAATAACGAAAGTATTTACGTCATGTGTAAAGTAGCTACAAGTTTGACTATTTTTTTAATTTAATTGCCTGACACTAAAATATAGCTAGATCTAGCTACAAAGTAGCTAAGATAGCAACACTGCATGCTTTGCAGCACGCAGTGTTGCCTATTTATCATTTTTTATGCTAAATTTTGGCAGAGTTTCTTCCTGTTTAGCACACTTTCTCGTCGTCCTTCCTTTCGTTTACCTAAGTTACAGATACTGGTGCCGATTCTTTTGTACACCGAACTAAACTATCTCTACTTGTGACTGGTCATCTCTTAGCTGCCATGGCTTATTTTAATTCTTGATTTGTTTTTATGTTATAATTGCGGACGCTTTAAATGTGCTTTCTACATTGTTCTCACATGTATAATTTCAACATAAATGATGTAACCAATATTTTGTAACAATATTTTGATTTAAAAGAGTGTCCGTGGAGTTTTTTGGCCGTTCTTCTCCATAGGTACCTACTACGCTTTGGAATGGGCAACTAGCTTCATATTTCTGACTGACCGACTCCTTGACAATTATTCAAAAGTGCCTGTAAATGGTTTAATTGAAATAAATGCTTTGAGTTTGAGTTTGAGTTCTAAAATTCCTAATCTTGGAGCTATTCTGCCAAGTAAATTCTCTAAGTTTAAAACTTATTTTGACACAACTAAAATCGAATTTGACAACCGCGCCTCCACTTGGTAGGCGCGCAGTATCAGGTTGTATGTTGATCTAAACATTATTATCGGTCGTAACAAATATGGATTTACAGAATTATTAACATTAGAATCAGCAATACAACTCTCTAAGTTCATGTAAGTGCATTGAATGACAATTTCATGAAATTTTCATTCCAAGCACTTACATTGAGCAAAGCGACCGTTCCGCTCAGTTATTTACGAGATACTGGCCTTGCAGGCTACGCTACGCACACATTTGAAATTCGAACGCGCTACGCACACATTTGAACTTTAAACGCTTTGATGTGCGCTCGAAAAACCGACACCGAATGTAACAGTTGAGTGATCAAACTTTGATGAAATACCGAAACACCCCTGCCACACATGTGTCAAACATGTGATCAAATTTCATATTGCTGCTAAGTCTGGTGCCAGCAATTATGTGCGCTCAGACAAATGACACCGAATGGCAAAGTTGAAATATGTGATCAAACTTTGATGAAATACCCAAACAGCCCTGCCACACATGTGAATAAACATGTGATCAAATATTGCTGCTCTGTCTGGCGCCGGCATAATCATTATGAAGAATGTGAATAGAATAAAAATACATAAGTCTTGTACATGCTATCAGTAATTTATAAGAGATGCGTTTATTTACCCTCTTTGCCTATTGCATACTTACTCAAAGACAATCGTAATAAGGAGTTAACTCCAGTCGTGTGTCGGATATACACACTTTTTTTTGTAAACTCTTTTTTATTTGTTTAGTTCACAGATTGTTCTTTGGCATTCATAGCTAAGCAGTATCTTCTGTAGCTCACGGATTTAATCATTGTAACCAAATTAATTTATACTTGGGACTCCTAGAGTTTTTGTAGCAGCCTTTAAAACCTGCATAGTTGTCACTAAGTCACTTGTACATTGTGCAGACAGTAAACATCTAATTTTTTGCAGAACCCGTGGAAATCACATTTAAAATTCGTGCCGAGGTCGAAGAAAGTGGCGTTCGTGTAATTTGTGACGAACTTACAGATATAACCAACACCAAGACATATACGGTTCTCGAAGGAGAAGTGTTCAACATAAACAAGCAGTATGTCTCCAATATCCATCATTTCTTGTAAGTAAATTAAAACTATTTTATTTGTATGTTTTAACTAGATTGTGCCCGCGACTTCGTTCGTGTAGAAGTCGTAAGATACATGTTAAACATACCTACCACAAAAAAGTCAACTAAATAGGTATAAACAAAACATCAACGACAGCGACAGACAAATTAAAAATCCGGAGTTACACGTGTTAGGGCATAAATCAAACAGATACGTGTGACTCCGGATTTTCTTCCTGGCATCCGATTGAGCTGAAACTTGGTATACTCATACAACTACCGAGACATTTTGAAAAAATGATACCATGGAGCTGGTCTGATGATGGAGCCGGAAGTTAGGCATAGGAACTCCTCAATCAAACAAGATAGCACCATCGTGTTTGGATTCATTGGACATGTATTAACCAGTGGTTTGACACTAGGTGGTGTTCAGGGTCTGATGATGGAGCCGGATGGTGGCCATGGGAAAACCTTAATCAAACAAGATAGCACCATCGTGTTTGGACTCATTGGTCATGTGTTTACAAGTGCTTTGACACTAGGTAGTGTTCAGGATCTGATGATGAAGCCGGAAGGTGGTCATGGCAACTCCTCAATCAAACAAGATAGCACCATCGTGTTTGGACTCATTGGATATATATTGACAAGTGCTTTGGACACCAGGTGGTGTTCAGGGTCTGATGATGGAGCCGGAAGGTGGCCATGGGAAAACCTAAACAAGATAGCACCATCGTGTTTGGACTCATTGATAAGACAAGTGCTCAAACTCAAACTCAAACTCAAAGCATTTATTTCAAATAAACCAATTACAGGCACTTTTGAATTGTCGAAGGGTCGGTCAGTCAGAAAATATGAAGCTAGATGCCCATTCCAAAGCGTAGTAGGTTCCTATGGAGAAGAACGGGCAAGAAACTCCACGGACACTCTTTTAAATCAGAATATTGTTACAATATGTTGTTTACATCATTCATGTTGGAATCATACATGTGAGTACAATGTAGAAAAACGTGCAGGTTAAAAGAGTCCGTAAATAAAAGATAAAACGATACAAAACAATTCAAAAATTAAAATAAATCAAAATAAGCCGTGGCAGCTAAGAGATGACCAGTCCCTACTGATGGCGCCCGTTCACGAACATGACGCATGGATCAGCACCATTCAGCTCAACCATTTTGAAGGGAACTTAATGATCCAACACACACGCCACCACCAGCGAGACATTAAAGTGAGCATGACATGCTTTCAGCCGCCAGGGCACATTCAAGTCAAAAGACGTACCTAGTAAATGGTAGCTTTAAAGTACTTAGGTAAGTACATAGTGCTCACACACATGTGCTATGCAGTTATACAATACTAGGAGATTGAATTAATACAATGTAAAGATAGTTTTTACAATCTTCAGCAGCTCCAACAATATTTTTGTATGCTAATCAATTAGTTGTTGCGCCCTGTGGAGCTGGACCAGCGCTGAGCCAAGCATTTTTGTCAGTGATGTAATCCCCCAATTTATAATATGCTTGGCGGCATAGTGTGCGTTTTATACAAGATTTAAATTTTGTTTCATTCAGTTGGAGTATGTGGGGAGGTATTTTATTGTAACATTTTAAACAGTACCCCATGAAGGATGAGTCTACTTTAGCCAGTCTGAAGCCCGGTTGAACTAATTGGTCCCTATTCCTAGTCCTATAATTGTGTTTTTCACCTCTTTTACTAAAAAGACTTAGATTTTTCCTTACGTACATGATGTTTTCGTAGATATATTGACAAGGTACCGTCATGATGTTAATATCTTTAAACAGTTCCCTTAAAGAATCGCGCATACGGAGGCCATATATTGCTCTGATAGCTCTTTTCTGCAGAATAAAAATAGACTCGATATCTGCAGCCCGTCCCCATAGTAAAATACCTACGTCAGTCTGGAACGTTCGCTCTTAATAAATCAATTGAGACGTCGGGTGAGGAATTTAAAACTTCCGTCGTTTTAGCTGGTATGTTAGTAAAGAAGTGTACAACTTCTTGAGCTACTTCTAAATTAGAGCTTACTAGCTTTTGCCCGCGACTTCGTTCGCGTGGAATAGAGACTTCCGACAGATTTTTGGTTTTACCCGCATGGCGCATAGTTCCCGATCACGCGGGATCTCTTCTAAAATGAACGGAACCAATTTTAAATTTACGAAACGATCAATCCTCAATTCTACGACAGTACCGAAGCGCTCGGCCGATACCCAACCAAATGCGTGTAACGAAACCATAGCGCGATCTATTTCGATCCCAACGCCATCTATCGAGCATAGTGACAACTCGGATTATTTATCTATACTCCGTTCGGGCATTTTCTTTGTACTAAAAGTTTTATTATATTGATATTATTTTTTTCATACCTTTTTACTATTTATTTACTTTTTTCCGTGAATTAAAACAATAACATGAACCGAACTCGTGTAACGATCGACACCATTGCGCGATCACCAACTCGACATATAGTACTAATAGAATTATCTATACTCCGTTAGAGCATTTTCTATGTACTAAAAGTTGTATTATATTATATTTTTCATACCTTTTTACTATTTATTTACATTTTTCCGATGAATTTTCAGTACTGAATTGATGCCGACTCTTGACCAATAGATGGCGCTGTATGTCCGGAATAAATTTTATTTTTTATTTTATTTTTTGTAATAAAAACTATCCTATGTCCTTTCTCAAGTTCCAAACTATGACTGTACCAAATTTCACACAAATCGGTTCAGTAGTTTAGGCGTGAAGCAAAGACAGACAGACAGACAGAAAGACAGACAGACAGACAGACAGACAGAGTTACTTTCGCATTTATAATATTAGTTTGGATGGCACCACGTGAAGTGTCCAATGTGTAATCATTGTTTCTTATTTTATTCTTATTAGTTTCACTATTTATAACTTTCCAAACTGATTTTATTTTATTTTCTGCTGATTTGATCTTGTTGCTAATAAAAAGGGCTTTAGCTATCTTGCAGGTATTTCGAAAAATTTTGGAATATGTAGCAACATACATATTGAAAGTTCCAGTGTTAATGTAAGGCTTAAGGCCATACAGCTCGAACAGTCTTTCCCTACTTATCCTAATACCTCTAGTTGCCCAGTCACTAAAAATAAAATTAGGGCAAATATTTTTTGTTTTCTTTTCAAAAGTTTTATTGAATTCAGTGTGCACTACTGAAAAGAAATCCTCATACAATTTGTTTGCATCGTCCATATTCTGGCCCAGGGCATTTAACTTATTATTTAGGGTACTATTACACTAAGTGGTGTCCAGAGTCTGATGATGGAGCCGGAAGTTGGCCATAGGGACTCCTCAATCAAACAAGAAAGCACCATCGTGTCTGGACTCATTGGTCATGTATTGACAAGTACTTTGACACTAGGTGGTGTTCAGGGTCTGATGATGGAGCTGGAAGGTGGCCATGGGAAAACCTCAATCAAACAAAATAGCACCATTGTGTTTGGACTCATTGGTTATGTATTGATAAGTGTATTACACTAGGAGGTATCAAAGGTATGATGATGGAGACGGAAGGTGGCTATAGGAACTTCTCAACCAAACAAGATAGAACCATTGTGTTTGAACTCGTTGGCGTAGTCTTGACAAGGACTATACCCAAAGGTCTGATATTGAAGCCAGAAGGTGGCCATAGGAACTCCTCGACCTTACAATATAGCCTCATATTGTTGAGTTCGTTGGATTTATGAAGGTGATAGAAAAGATATTTAAACAAATAATGCTAAAAAGTACAAAATAAAATATAAGTAAAAATCTTTATAAGAACAAATTATTAATGACCTAAAAAGTACTAAATAAAACTTATGTAAGCATAGAACTTTAATATTTTCTTAAAGTTTGAGGCGTAAGAAGAAAGAAGAAGAAAATACGTTTATTTGCGGTAAACATGACGCAAAAAAAAGAAAAAAATAAGAAAAGGTTGGGGGAAACATGCGTAAGGCGTCCTTCTTACACTGAAAAATAAGCCTTAAGCTTTTATATAGATATGATATATACGACAAATGATACCATGGAGCTGGTCTGATGATGGAGCCGGAAGTTAGCCATAGGAACTCCTCAATCAAACAAGAGAGCACCATCGTGTTTGGACTCATTGGTTACGTATTAACAAGTGCTTTGACACTAGGTGGTGTTCAAGGTCTGATGATGGAGCCGGAAGGTTGCCAAATGTGTTTCTAGTAACTCCAATTGTCATCCGTTTTTTCAAGCACTTCCTGGCATCCGACTGAGCTGAAACTTGGTATACTCATACAACTACCGAGACATTTTGAAAACATTCTACCATGGAGCTGGTCTGATGATGGAGCCGGAAGTTAGGCATAGGAACTCCTCAATCAAACAAGATAGCACCATCGTGTTTGGACTCATTGGTCATGTATTAACAAGTGCTTTGACACTAGGTGGTGTTCAAGGTCTGATGATGGAGCCGGAACGTTGCCAAATGTGTTTCTAGTAACTCCAATTGTCATCCGTTTTTCAAGCACTTCCTGGCATCCGACTGAGCTGAAACTTGGTATACTCATACAACTACCGAGACATTTTGAAAACATTCTACCATGGAGCTGGTCTGATGATGGAGCCGGAAGTTAGGCATAGGAACTCCTCAATCAAACAAGATAGCACCATCGTGTTTGGACTCATTGGTCATGTATTAACAAGTGCTTTGACACTAGGTGGTGTTCAGGGTCTGGTGATGGAGCCCGAAGGTGGCCATGGGAAAACCTCAATCAAACAAGATAGCACCATCGTGTTTGGACTCATTGGTGATGTATTGACAAGTGCTTTGACACTAGGTGGTGTTCAGGGCCTGATGATGGATCTGGAAGGTGGCCACGGGAAAACCTCAATCAAACAAGATAAAACCATCGTGTTTGGACTCGTTGGCGTTTTCTTGACCAGGTCTATAGCCCAAGGTAGTATCCAGGGTCGGTTGACTAGGTGGTGTTCAGGGTCTGATGATGGATCCGGAAAGTAGTCATAGGTCCTCCTCAACCAAACAAGATAGCACCATCGTGTCCAGGATCTAATTATAAAGGCGGCAGGTGGTTAAAGAAACTTCTAGAACTTACAAGATAGCCCTGTAGTGTTGGGCTTGTTGGATTTGTGAAGGTGGTAGAACAGATATTTAAACAAATTCTAATGCTAAAAAGTACAAAATAAAATATAAGTAGATATCTTTTTAAGAACAAGCTTTGAATTAATTAAAATTTCTAAATAAAACTTATGACAACATAGAACTTTAATATTTTCTTAAAAGCTTGAGGCGTAAATATCCTTCTTCCATAAAAATTAAAAAAATCAAGTAATAAAAACTAAAACCCAACTTCGACTAAAATGGTATAAACAAGACACCACAGACAGACAAATTAAAAATCCGGAGTCACACGTCGAACAGATTACGTGTGACTATGGATTTTTAATTTGTCTGTCTGTGGTGTCTTGTTTATACCTTTTAAGTTGTAGTTGGGTTTTAGTTTTTATTACTTGATTTTTTTTAAATTCTTTTGGGGTTATAATATATATATATTTGAAATGTGCTCATTAAGCCCTTTCATTTGATACCCAACATGGTACGATAAAACCATTTTATTTTTTAAGTTCCTCTATTTATGTTCTCTAGAGGGCGCCATTTTAAATTTAATGTGACTTCAAGAAAGGAGGGAACAGATGAACATACATACATACGTACATACATACATACATACCGGTCAAAATCATAACCCTCCTTTTTCGTCGCGGTAGTCGGGTAAAAAAGTTAAAAAGTTTGATCACATATTTCAACTTTGCCATTCGGTGTAATTTGTTTGAGTGCACATAATTGCCGGCACCAGACATAGCAGCAATATGAAATTTGATCACATTTGTCAAATTGTGATAAGTGGTTTGGAAGATAGGAGGGAACAGATGAACATACATACCGGTCAAAATCATAACCCTCCTTTTTTCTTCGCCGTAGTCGGGTAAAATGCTTAAATAATAAGCCTCAAGCTTTTAAGACAATTATTAAAGTTCTATGTTGACTTAAGTTTTATTTAGAAGTTTTTAGTTCATTCAAAGCTTGTTCTTAAAAAGATTTTTACTTATATTTTATTATTTCATGATTTTATGTCCTCTAGGCGCCATATTCAATTTAATGTGATGTCACATAACCCTATAAACAGCGGACGATCAAGACGCTTCCAACGATACTCATTTGTCCACTTGTGACGAATAGTTTACAAGATATGAGGGACACATGAACATACATACCCACATACATACATACCTACTGGTCAAAATCATAACCCTCCTTTTTGCTTCGTCGTAGCCGGGTAAATATAAACAAATAAAATCAACTCAAGCTATCGCAGTCCACTGCTGGACCTAGGCCTCTCACAAACTGCGCCACAACACTCTGTCCTTCGCCTTCCGCATCCAGTCTGTCTGCGCCACTTTCTTACGGTCGTCGGTCCATCGTCGCTGGGGAGCGACCCACGTGTGCTCCACCGGCCATCGGTCCTTCGACAAACATGGCCAGCCCACTGACCTATCAGTTTGCTTACTCTGCAAGCTATGTTGTTAGCTCCGGTTTTCATTTCGGATTTTAACCTTCAAAGAAACTAACGCCATACCGATCTGAATGAGCTTGAATTTGTAGACCAGCCCGACTCTCAGTCAGTGTCGGCACTATATGTCATAACGGGCAGGACACACTGGTTGAAGAAAGACAATAAATCCTAGGTACTAGTAGGAACTAGTATTAGGTTTACTTGTTCTGAGGCCCTAGACAAAGTGACATTCTATCAGCGATAACGATGATGGAAATGGCAAAAATGTATAGGACTGACATAAGCTATCGAAAAGCTTATGTCAATCCTGTTGAAAGTCGTTGTAGAAATACGCAACGCTTTCGAAGCGACTGTCACTTGTCTAGGCCCTCTGATTTAGTTTGATTTGTTTATTTAATTTTAATTGAATGTTATTTTATGTTTGGCTATGGTTTATTACCTACTAAATTACCTAAAATTGGATGAATTTATTTATTTAAGTAAAGTAATAAGATATTAATGGTATTAAATCGTTTACAGCTGTAATAACTACTATAAGGAAGAAGACGTGTTCTATTCTTATGACGAACAATCCGGTTCGAAAAATATAACAAGTGTGAGTACATTGACAATATTATATTAATGTGCTAATTTTCCTTTATTTCATTTTTCATACATATAAATTATATTTTTAAATATTAGAATAAAAAAAATATATTAAACATTTAAAAATATAAAAAATAGTAGCCCACCGGTATCGGGAACAGAGTCCAAGCTACCGCGGGTCAGGACTCCAGAGAGAGGAACCTCCTAACAATGCGAGCCGTGTCCAGGAGTACAGCTTTCTGAATCAAGCCCTTAATCCAGCTGCCCAACGAGAGCCTCCTTAGGTGTTGGTCGAGGCTCTTGGCAATTAAGCCATTGGCTGATACGACTATCGGCACAATGATCGCAGAGTCCACATCCCACATGTCGACAACCTCGTGAGCCAATAGTCAAGATACTTGATTTGTTTATCTTTTTTGGCCTTCACGAGGTTCCCGTCATGCGGGACCGTTATGTCAATGATCATTGCGCGCCGCTCTGTTCGATCCACCACCACTATATCAGGCTTATTGGCAACAATAGTCCTGTCAGTGATGATGGATCGATCCCAGTACAATGTGATATTTCCATTTTCGAGAACTGGGTCGGGCACGTACCTGTAGTACGGCACTTCCGATTCCACTAGGCTGTATTTCAGAGCAAGTTGCTGATGGATAATCCTGGCTACAAGGTTGTGTCTATGCAAGTACTGTCCGTTAGCTAGATGAGAACATCCGGAGATAATGTGACGGATTGATTCTCCCGGTCGGTGGCATGCCCGACAGATGTCAACCGTGCCATCCTTCACAATAAATCTCCGGTAATTATTCGTCATGATAACTTCGTCCATAATTGCACAGACAAAACCTTCGGTTTCCCCAAAGAGGTCACCGAAACGCAGCCAGGCTACGGACGCTAGTAAATCTACATCGGGTCCATGCAGGGCCCGGAAAAAGCGTCCGTGAAGCTCCTTACTCTGCGATACCTCCTTGCGATCGTTAGTGTCAAGCACTACAGGCTTGCGCCAGTTCTCTTTCGCCAAGGAGAGCGGGGTGAGGCCCTTGTCCACCGCGACCACATCTCGATGCATTCCCACGTCGGCTTCTTGGAAGTATTCCCTGAGACTGCATATCTCGCGATTGTGGAGGGTCTTAGCGTTTAAAAAGCCTCGACCTCCACACTTTCGCGGGATATACAGTCTCATGACCGATGACCGTGGGTGATGCATTCGGTATGCAGTCAGCAGAGTACGGACCCTCCTATCCAGGGCGTCAAGTTCGGTCTGAGTCCATTTGAGTATGCCGAAGGAGTACATCAAAACCGGCATGACCCAACCGTTGAAGGCGCGCACCTTGTTCTTTCTTCAGGCGGCCAAAGACGCTTCTTTGGCCGCCTGAAGAAAGTATTTAATAGTCTCCTTCAACGATTGCTTCATGTCAGTAACTTATGCAACAGTTTTAATGTGCTTATTATTATAACTAGTTGTTGTCCGCGGTTTCACTCGCATCCTAACTACTTCATATAAAAGTACCTATAATTATGTTTTAATCCAGGGCTCAATCTGTGAGCCAAACATCCAAATTCGTTGAGTTACAAATATCTTAACTCACAATCATACAATCATTCACATTTCTTAATTTACCACCTGTCCAGCGCGATTGCTGTCACTTAACTCACTAACATGTACATTACATTATGTATAATTTCCTAGACATATTACTATGCTTATAATTATGCTTATATTTTGTAATAATCTACAATTCTTTGTAATGTAACAAATTGATAATAACAAAACTAATTAAAAATGGGGGGCCTGGGCCAAACCTTACATACTCGTACATAATTGACTGATCTATCAACGCACAGCTCAAACCACTGAACGGATTGGGCTGAAATTTGGCACACAGATAGTTATTAGGACATAAGCATCCACTAAGAAAGGGTTTTTGGAAATTCGTTCTTAAAGGGGGTGAAAAGCGGGGATTTCAGGAAGAGAGGATACAGTTTATACGAAAAATCTTATTACTTTAGTTATTAAACTTGAAACTTGGCACGAATACTTATCTAAGTAAATTATAAAGTTTGTCATTTTTAGTTTTTTTAAACTACCCCCTAAACGCTTTCTCGTGGGATTTTTTCCGACATCCACGCGGGCGAAGCCGCGGGCAAGAGCTAGTCTTATACTATGTATCTAATACATTAGTAGTCACACTAACAATCATACAGTTACATGTTGTACGCTAAGAGAGGTGATTTAGCCTATTTAGCATTGCTCTGTTTACATTTAGAACTCTGCCCAACAAAAAAAGGAAGACGGAGCGCGCCGTACATCAAAAGTGAAGCCACAAAACCATGCTCCTGCAAGTAAACATACAGGCTCACGCACACACCTCCACTAAAACCATGCTCATCGCTTCTAGTACATCACGAGTCGTCGTCTAGTTAACATCAATAAGAAAATAGAATTACGCCTTCCTGTGTAGTAACAAAATCATAACCCTCCTTTTTCTTCGCCGTAATCGGGTAAAAACTTGTAAAAACAGTAGCAAATCACATAAAAAGTCACACGGAATCACTTTTCTCTTTTACGTACTTGAAATAACATAGTTTTTTAATTTATTTAACTATGAATTTTAGGTTACTTGGAATAAAAAACCTCAACGAATGAAAGAATTAAAGCAGTGACATAACGTGGGAGGGTTGCCATAATGTGATTTCAAATTTTCCCGTTCGATTAAACCAATTTAAATTATGATTTCTTATTTCGAGTAATTATGTTCCTGTTTTCTATTTTATTATTTATATTTTGGATTTCCAAGTAATACTGAATCTAAAAGTAAATGGATATTAGCTATAGGAAATAGCGATGTAAAAATGTTTTGTTTTTGTTTCGGAATGGAAGTCCTTCTTAACAATTGAGCTATAATGCCATACTCAACAATATCTTACTCGTACAATATTATCCTACTCATACAATATTATTCCCCAAATTATAGGGAAAAACTTTAACAATGACAACCCTTTTTACTCACACATGGATAAAACGGTGGCTTCACTTTTGATGTTCGCAGTGCTCCGTCTTCCTTTTTTTGTTGGTCTGAGATTTAGAATAAGATCTTTTTGTTATCTTTCTGATAATAAAGACCTTTAAAAAGCTTTTGCCAGAAATTATCCCACGGGAACGAACTACCGGGATAAAAGTATCCTATGTCCCTTATTCCACGTGGTCTGTCTACTGTCTAGGCGACTACGCGTTACGGCTTGTAAAAGTAACAGACATGAGACAGCCAGTAACTGTAATATTAGTGATAGTCCATATGTATTGTGGTAATAGTGTGGATAGTATGGACAGCAGTATGACACTTTCGGAAAGATTAACGAAAAAACCTTTTCACAAAAAAAAACAACCAACTTCCAAAAAAAAACACAAAAAAGTGAAAAATAACTTTTATTTCGGAAGTCTATATTATAGTAAGTAGGTATATAGTATAGTATGGATATCTACATTATCTATAGAGCAGTGGTGGCCCAGTAACGGCCGCAACTTACGAGTTGTAACTTGTAGGTCGTGGGTTCGAACCCAAGCAGGCACTATACTTTGTGTAATTTATCTCATCTAATCACAACTGCTCGGTGAAGGAATACATTGTGAGGAAACCGGCATGTCCTAGAGACAAAAATTCGAAGTTAAGTGACATCTACCAACCCGCACTGGGCCCGCGTGGTAGATTACGGCCCACTCCCTCTCACAGAGAGGCCTATGTCCCAGCAGTGATTATGATTATGCTTCAATCAATCAATCTGCCTAGCCTTTTCCCAACTATGTTGGGGTCGGCTTCCAGTCTAACCGGATGCAGCTGAATACCATCAGTATTTTACATGGAGCGACTGCCTATCTGACCTCCACAACCCAGTAACTGGGTAATACGATACCCCTTGGTTAGACTGGTTGTCAGACTTTCGTGCTTCTGACGACTCGTAACGACTGTCAAAGATCCCCAAATGACAGCCGGGACCATCGGCTTAGCGTGCTTTCCGAGGCACGGAGGAGTCTCGTGAAAATGGTCACCCATCCACGGACCAACCCCGAAGCGTAGCTTAACCTGATGGATCGACCCGAGCGGCTGTTATTACTTAGCCACGAGCTCCTCGATTATGATTATGCTTATGCTGTAATAATAGCTTAGCTATGTCTAATACATTACAACTTAAGTACCTACCTTTTAACAGTTTATGGCAGAAAGAAGATTGGGTGGTGCATGGATGTGTACGGTGTTGGTCCATCCAGATCATCCTACAACATTTCCCAAGGTCCAGTACAAAGACGTCAACTATACAGCGGCCTATTGCTATATGTGGATTCACGTGAGACTAAGGGGTATGTACAAACTTCTATTATTCCCACTAAGGGCCCGTTCACACGTACCGCAACCACACCACAACGACGACAACACGTAGACTGGCGACAAAATCAATCAATCTGCCTGCCTTTTCCCAATTATGTTGGGGTCGGCTTCCAGTCTAACCGTATGCAGGTGAATACCAGTATCGACCCGTAACGACTGTCAAAGATCCACAAATGACAGCCGGGACCATCAGCTTAACGTGCTTTCCGAAGCACGGAGCACGGTCTCGGCAGGTAAAGATGGTCAACCATACACGGACCAACCCCGGCAAGCGTAGCTGAACCTGATCGATCGACCCACGCGGCTGTTATTACTTTACCAGGAGCACAACCACATTATTGCTATACTAGCGCAAGTTGCGGCCGAAACTTTGTGGTTACCGAATGCAACGCAACTGCAAGAAGCTGCAGCGACACTATCACACGTTACCACTGCTTGCCCACATTTTGTCGCTGCGATGTAGTGTGGTTGTGTTACGGCATGTTTGGTTCTAAATCAGAACAAGTAACTCCACAGAGTCACCTCAGACGATCCTCGTGAACAACATGGCACTGCAAACAGTTCGCACAGATCTGTCGGAGAAGGACGTTGACTTCACTGCCGAGTACCAATACGCAGACGGCGATATAGTCAACGTCACTTGCGTCGACTTATTGAACCCCGATGACGCTAACCTCCACATGAAATATTCGATGGCAGACGCGATGAGCGGTGAGTTTTTATATTCTTTTGTAATTAACAAAGTATTATGTTCCTTTAAAAAAAAAACTAAAAAACAAAACCAACCGACTTCCAAAAAAAAAAACCCAAAAAAGTGAGAAATAACTTTAATTTCGGAAGTCGGTGTCTTTGCTTTTCAATTTTCGTTTTTTTGCTACCGACTTTCGAAATTAAAGTTATTTTTCACTTTTTTGTGTTTTTTTTTTGCAAATGGTTTGTTTTTTTTTTCACTTTTTAGTTGTGGTACCTACTGTTGAATATTTAGGCTGAAAAAGAAAGATTCATTTAGATTACTAAGGGCGAATTTCACCAAACTTTTATACCGTGTATAAGTCTTATCCTGCGAATAAATTTTGAATTTTTGACAGTTTTTCCATACAAAAACTGTCAGACGACAATTTTATTCCACGACTTTGATGAAATCAGCCCTATGGGTTTTAATAATTCCACGGATTAAACGTATGTCGTTAGCGGAGCGGAAGTGTCATCTGTCACAATCAAAATTACAGATGACATGTCATTATAGGTTGCGTTAAGAATCTCTTCAATTCCAACACTGGCCCTTAACCGCAAACTATTTAAAAACAATATTTTGCTTCTATATAACTTAATTAATAGAATTCACAAAACTATAATTAACTATACTAACATTAAATTTGTAAACTCACAATGTTTTTCTTTGCAAAGTGACTTTGTTAATACATCGGCTAACATAACATTATAGTTGATAAGTATTTTACTTCAACTATACCATCATTAACAATTTCTTTTATAAAAAGATGACGAATATCGATGTGTTTCGTCCTAGAATGGAAAATAAAGTTTTTACAAAGTTTTATAGCATATCGATTATCATTAAGGACGAATTTCACCAAACTTTTATACCGAGCGATATGCCTTATCCTGCGAATTAATTTTGAATTTTTGACAGTTTTTCTATACAAAAACTGTCAGACGACAATTTTATTCTACGGATAAAAGTTATGTGACTTTGATAAAATCAGCCCTTAATATGATAACTTTAGATTTGGTACCAAGAATCTCAAATAAAAGTTTTCTTATAAATAGAGCTTCTTTACACGTGTCAGACAATGCCATGTACTCTGCCTCAGTACTGGATAATGCAACTATCTACTCTCCCAAGAGACAGCAGACTTCCCTAGAAAGAAGACATAACTGTTTGTGATGCCCAATCTGCATCAGCATAAGCTCTTATCTCCATACTACTCTTAGTAAAAGTTAGACCTACATTCAATGTGACTTTGAGATACCGTAAAACTCTCTTCGCAGCCTTCCAATGAACTTCACTAAAACAATTTTATTGTTAAATTGACTCACTGCATAACTGATGTCTGGTCTCGTACAAACTGCTATGTGCATAAGTGACCCTCTGTAGTCATAAGTATCATCCTTTTGAGTTTCTCTGGGTAACTTCAGACCAGTCTCCATTGATGTTCCTGAAGGTTTACAATCCTCCATCCGCAATTTCTTCAGCAATTTTAGAATATAGATTGACTGATTAAGGGCGAATTTCACCAATCTTTTATACCGAGTATAAGTCTTAATCTGCGAATAAATTTTGAATTTTTGACAGTTTTTCCATACAAAAACTGTTAGACGACAATTTTATTCCACGGATAAAAGATCTGACTTTGATGAAATCAACCCTAAGAGAGATTTCATTACGTTTTCTAGACAACTTCTTATTAAGAATCTGTTGTGCTGGCCCTAGATCCGTGACATCAAATACTTGCTGCAATTGCGCTTTAATTTTGTCTCTTCTTTGGAATGTTGGAGAACAAAATATGATCAAATCATCGACATAAAGCGCTATCGGCATCATTGATTGGTTTTCAGACCTGTAGTAAACACATGGTTCTGAAGTTAAACGACACAAGTTCAACTTATCGCATAATACCTTGTTAATTATATTGTACCAAGATTTTGATGCCTGTTTAAGTCCGTAAACAGCTTTGTTGAGCTTGCATACCATATTCTCACTCCCCTTAACTTCAAAACCCTGTGGTTGCTGCATGAAAACCGTTTCTTCCAGGTCTGCATTCAGAAATGCCGTTTTAACATCCATGTGTTTAATACTCATGTTATGTTCTGCTGCTAAAGCGATCAGTAACCTTAGTGTGGAGTATCTCACAACAGGGGAAAACGTTTCCAAATAGTTCACCTTATTTCTGGGTGTAACCCCTGGCTACTAAACGAGCTTTGTATTTCAACAACTCACCATTTACTCCATATTTTTTCTTAAATATCCACTTACATGACACAGGCTTATGATGCTGTACTCGTTCTGTCAGAGACGAAACCTTATTTTTAATAAAAGAATTATACTCATCAGTCATCGCCTTACGCCAACTATCGGATTCTGCTCCATTTAATGCCTCGGCTGCAGTTTGAGGTTCATCAGGATCATTGTATTCCAATGTAGTTACGAAGTTGGTCATGAGATGTGACTCAGAAGCATCATCATAGCTACAGTCTTCTGGTGATTCTGTCTCAGAATCTTCTCCTGGAAGGTAAGTTGGATCCAAGCGATTATCTGATTCATCACTTGTTCTTTCACTGTCGGAATCTTCTAGTGTGATTGTGCTTATTCTTTGTTAATTATTCTGTGATATTCTTATGTCATTAGATATGTCAGAACTCACAATGGATGATTCCGATGGTTGAATTACATTTTGATTCAAACTAAGATCAACAAGCAGTTGTTGATCACCCTTTTCATCATGTGACATTTCTTTCATAGAAAATTTATTTTGCTATGAAAACAACATCACGAGAATTGACACCATTCTTAGGATCGTCTAGATTAATGAGATCAATGATCAATGATCCTTTAGATTGTTTATTATAACCCACAAATATGTATGGTTTACTTTTTACATCAAGTTTCTTTCTACTCTTCACCATAACATTAAGCAATACAACCATAAATTCTTAAATGGTCAAGTTTAACCTTTATTCCACTCCATTTTTCTTCTAGAATTGTGCCTTAGAAGGACTTCGGTTTTTCAGTTAGACAGCAGTATTTACTGCTTCAGCCCAGAACTCCATACCGAGTCCAGCATCTTGCAGCATACACCTGACTTTTTCCATAATAGTTCTGTTAGAGCGTTCAGCAACACCATTTTGTTGTGGAGAATCAGGTATCGTTTTCTGATGTTTGATTCCATTAATCTTGAGGAAATCCTGATTTTTTTTAAAAACAATAAAAATTGTTTATTTCGCAACCATAATAAAACAAAACATTAGTGATTGGAGCCTCCTTTTAAACTCATATATTCTCCTTCTCTATAGCTTCTCAGTATTTTTAACTTGTTTCCAGTTTCATTTTCTACAAAAACCTTAAATTGCTGAAAATACCTAAAAGTCTCATCTTTGGTTTTCAGAAAATAAACAAAATGTTTTCTTGTATAGTCATCAATGAACCTTAACACATACTTAGCACCACTTAGAGATGGAGTTTGAATAGGACCACATAGGTCTGTATGGACTAAACCCAACACAACTGTAGCTCTCGTATAAGACTTCTTGGGGAAAGGCAATCTAGATATCTTTCCTTCAAGACATGGTACACACTGTTTATATTCAGATATACTATAATTAATACCAGTTGCCATACCTGACTGTAGAAGCTTCATACTCCTTGAGTTGATATGTCCTAGACGTCTGAGCAACGTCTCTTGGGATTTCGAGCCTACTACCGCTTCTGCTGCTAACGTATTTTCGTTATCTTGAGCACAGCTATTGTCTGACACAGTGTCGAGTTGATACACACCATTGACTTGAGTACCAGTAGCTAAAATATCAGAACCATCATAAACAGTACATGAACTACTATCATAAGTAACTATATAACCCTTTTTGGTCATAGTGCTGACAGACAATAAACTAGGTACATAAATGCATCACTCATTGTCTTTACACCTTTTTTTAAATGAACTTTCACTTGTCCTATTCCAGCAGCCAATAATTTTACTCCATTTGCAATACTCACTTCAACTGTTTTATTAGAATTGTTGTTTTTCATAAGTTTTTCATTATTGCACATATGGTTTGTAACTCCGGAATCTATGTACCACACATCACTATTCACTTCACCTTGACAGAAAGAGCAGCGACAAGAGCCTTGTCCTTTGGTTTAGTCTTCGGCTTCCAGTTCCTATCTCGACCATGACCTTGACTCTGTGTCTCTTTTTCTGCTGCAGGTTGTCCTTTAGTTTGTTTGTCGGGACAATTCTTCAAGAAATGAGCAATACGCTTGCACTTGAAGCATTTGGGTTGCTTTCGAGTAATCAATGCGGTTATATTATCCTGCTTGTCCTCTCGTCTCCGTGTCTCTTCCAATAGTTTGACCGAGGCAAGTTCAGTACATAATTATCTACCAGAATTTTCAATGGCCATAATCAGCGAATCAAAGTCTTCAGTTAGACCACTCAACATTATAACAGCTACGAATTCATCATCTAGTGGTGACTCGATTTCACTCAACTGATGTGAGGCTTCCTTAATTTTGTTGAGGTAGTCCTCCATCGAGCTGCTATCAGATAGTTTTGTGCCAAACAAACTTCTGAGAAGACCTAGTCTTCTACACAAGCCGCGACCTTCGTACGCTTTCTTCAGGTTATTCCATGCGTCGTGAGCAGTTTTTGCCGAGCGAATGTATGGAATTACTGCTGGTTCCATTGGGCAATTCTTGCCAACGCCTTTTCCGCCTTCTTTTGTTGATTATCGTTCACGTCATTGTCAACAAATTCCCATAGGTAGTTCTTCATGAATTAACAGCATTCGCATCGAGAACTTCCAAGTTGAATAATTTTCTGACCCCTTGAGTTTTCTCAATGGAATTCATGTATTGTGTTGAAGAAGCCATTTTGCAATGTTTGCCGGTGGCGTGATACTATAGTACATTACTGTCGCGGCCTGCAAACGATCGTCCATCAATAGCTGGTTGCGGCCAAGGCTTGTATAGTACTTTTCTCAAACAATGCGTGGAAATTCAAACTAAGTAAATTAATTATAATTTCTAGAATCAATGACGAACAACGATAATTTTTCACGCGCCAATAATGTTCATTTGTTTCTTCTTTATTTTAAACAGCTCTATTTGCAAACCAAATCGAAATTCAAATAAAATCTTTGATGCGTTGAAGTAAAAAGTTCGTTCCATTTTTAAATAACACAACAGATATGAGTTTTCATAGTAATTTATTTGGCCGCTAAACACGACAGATATGGATTTTCATACTTAATTTGCCGGCCGCATCGTCACTTGTTTTTGAACAGTACAGCAATTTCGATTTATCTCGAAGAAGGTTGTCAAAATAATGCTCGAATTTCAATAAATGTATGTTCCGTATTATTTCAGATGTACCTACCTCTCCTACCTTTGATACGTACCAAGATATAGCGGTGGGTTTTATTGCAAACTTGCATTCTGAACAAAACAATAGTTATATGATATGTAAATTTCGACAGTCAAATCCTGACCACACCGATGTTATGGTGAGATTTGTTATGCGGACAGAATTCAGTAAGTTTGTTTCGTTTTCTATTTCATTACCTACTCTAAAACAAATGAATATGTTAACCAATAACAACCCTTGTCAATAAGATGTCACAATAACTTCCCTCAAGATAGCAACATGGAACCCAGCGGGGCTCACCCCAAATAAAGTAGAGGTAAGATTCTGTTACACACCCACAACATAGACTACTATTGCCAGAATTTCGTACAACCGCAGAATTACAACATCAACTGCACTCATAACCAAGACGACACTGCACACGCCGGAGCGGCCATAGTATGAAGGTATTACAAACACTATGATTAACAATTCGAATTGATCGAATTCGAAAAGATAGGGCAGACTCCACTGGGAGTACGGAGTAGCGCCCCACATGCCAACAGAATCATCTCATCTGCTCATAGTTTAAAAACTGCTCGCATGATAAAACCGGTAAAAAAGAACATTGCGCAGTCTTCAATATTAACCCTAAAATATCAAAAATATTACGCAATTCGTGATATTGTGCAATATAATTGATTCTTTAGGGCCGAAGCGGTTTATGAAACGAATTAATTAACTTTTCTTGTAGGTACAATAACTGTCAGAATTAATGGGATGGCTGTACGACCACGCAAGATTGAAGAAAACGAGTATATCATTGATTATATATATGAAAGTCTCCATCCCATTAACGTGGTGTGTGAAGTTCAGCAAACAGACATGAGATTGACGGTGGTGGATGCATTGTTTAAAGTAAACAATTATAGCAAGACAGGTAATTGTCGCTATATATTTAGTAATATAATAATAAATACTAAAAATATAATAAATAATACCTACATAATTATAAGAGATGAGCCGGCTTTAACTTTGGTCGACTAGTCGGTTGTCAAAAGACCAAACAAAAGATTGTAAAAGATCGCTTTTAACAATAAGACCGCCCATTGTGTCACCATATGTAAAATTTCTTTTATGTCTGTAATTTCTATGGTGTAAATAATAAAGAGTATTCTATCTTCTATCTATCTAAACATTGCATTCGGTGGGGTTCAGGTGGCATCGACCGTACGTTACGTACGTATCGTCCGTCCCTGATAGCCGTGAAGTACCTCTCCACTCCTCGAGCACCTCAGGATATGTTGCCTCCCTTGCCTCTACGTCACTATGTGCTAGCCAGTTTCCATTATTGAGTGAGCAAGTCACCCCTTGCCATTTTATCCGTGTTGTGTCCGTTTCAAGTATTTAACATTGATCAAGCAGGGGCCATAATCCTTCCATAGTTCTAGTTCACCAATTCATTATACAGTCATTCATTTATCTAAAATCACCAGGACTCATAGTGTTAGTAAAGTATGCTAGTAAAACATTAACATTAACACCAATTTGTGACATCACTGCAGCAAGGTGACAGGCCCAGCCGATACCTTGCACCAGTGGCTCACAAACGCACAACCAAGCTTGCTTGCTACCAAACCCATAGCCCAATATATTTTGTTTCCATGTTCTGCAATAGTCCTGCACCAACCGGGGGTTATCTATGGGTACGCTTGCATAGTGCGTGTGGGGATAATCGTCGTTTGGTGCCTCATTCCATTTTTCGTGTTTCGTCCTCTGCAAGTTGACTTCGTCCTCTCGTACGCCTTCCCAGACTCCGGAACCCCAGGGTACCGAGATAATAATAATAATAATCAACTCGAACTTCAGAATCGTTTCGATTACTTGGGAGCTCTGTGGATTGACACTTCGTAATAAAGATTTGTTTCACAAATAAAGCAGCTAAAGCCAGCAAATTTAAATACGTCTGGATCAGAAATTATGACTCTCTTGGTCAGAGAGGCAGATGATACGACTACGTTTTCCATTCAATCGGAAGCTGAAATATCGAATAAAATCAAACCAGGTAACCCTGCAGAGAAGATCGCTGATAAATAATCATCTCCCTTTTAACAGTGCATTTTGTATAGTTAAAAGAAAAGTAATAATTACTATCATTAGATTGGATAATATTGTCGGTCTGCCTTCTGTGAGTGCTTTCGCTTATTTTTTGCTTTTTCGAGTACGCTATCATATGAAAGTGTTTTTATTATCCAATAACGTAACTTATGCTAATGGTATTGCAGCCGCATACTGTTTGAGCGAGCTACTGCTGGTGCTTGATTTTTTGCTGTATTGCCATAATCACAATTATGTCTTCGCTTCTGTTGCCTTTATTAGTACTAAATAAACGTCAATCTGTCGATTACGCACTCTATAACATGTTGTTGTTTTATAATACTCCCTATATTGCTTTTGCTAAATACTACTGAATTCACCTATTCAATTAATGGCTAACAAATATATATATTTTACCAGAACTGTCGAGGAATCAGGACTAAACTGTACACTTTGTACATAAATTTATTGGCGCTTGCATATGACATCATTGTTTTTACCGAAACTTGGCTAACACCTGACATTTCAGATAACGAATTTAATGAACAACGCTATGTGGTATTTAGATGCAATCGTGATCGTGTAGTTACAAAAAAAAAGGATGGTGGAGGTGTCCTTATAGCAGTCTCTCGTGAGCTACAGCCATCCAGTCTCTCATTATCTCCCCCTCCAATTTTACCTAAGCATAAAATAATCAAAGTCCCTTCTAGCAATAATAATTATCTCTATCTCTATAACTTAATATGCGCTACTTACATACCTCCGAAAGACTTAATTCTCTTCAACCTTATTTGATGATCCTCGTGTGGATAACGTTATTTTTATAGGTGATTTTAACTTGGCTCAACTTAACTGGGTCAATAACTTATAATTCATGGAATGTAATACTAATACTCCTTCTAACTTAACTCGCCAACTACACCCCTTTGCAAAAAAAACGGGCACCTTAACAGTCATTGGCTTTTGTATGGATATTATTAATATTTTTACTATGATGGCATGTAAAATAGTAATTTGTTATAATCAATAAGAATATAGTTTTTTGGCTACTCCCCTCTTCCAGCAGCGCTACAATTTTACTAGGTCTTATTGTTTTTCTACCATTACAATCGACACAAAGATATCACTTTTAAGTCACAATAAGGCTGGATTATGCGACAAACATAACTAAAAATAACGAGAAGTTAGTTTTAGTTGCCAGGATAACCTTCTAACCGCAAACCTGAAAAATGTTAGTAAAAGTCACTAACGGAAAACGGAATTAATATTGTTTTTAAACAAAAGTTTCGAATTTGGAATTAACTTTTTTTCTTACCCAGACTCTTTATTAAGTGCCAGTAACATATTTTGGCTATTAAAACCTCTTTACAACTAAATGATTACCAATAATGTACAAAAATCAAAACCGCCCGTTTTTTTTTGCAAAGGGGTGTATTAAACTTTTGCTCGCAACTAAATTTAAGATAGTATAATCATTTAACCAATTGTAGCGGTCGTATTTTAGATTTCTGTTTCAGTAATATTCATTCTGTAACGTTTCCCTCTGATGATCCCCTCTTGCCCATTGATATTTATCATCCTGCTGTGTATACCCACGTACCATTAGTTAATACAAACCGTACTTCGGGCAGTAAAATTGCAAACTCACTTAATTATCACAAAGCTGACTAATGCAATATAAATAACGATATTAGTAATGTTGATTGGAATGTATTGTTGAATGGGAAGCTGTATCTACCTTCTATGAGAAGACTTATGAAATAATTAGATTGCACACGCCCACATGTAAACAAAGGAATGTTTACTTTCCTATCTGGTTTATACATTCACTCATACACATTTACAAGAAAAAAAACTTATGCATGGATTAAGTGGAAAAAAGAGTTTTTCAGTTCAAAGAACAAGATTCAAAAAGGAGGCTGATAAATGTTGCAAAAGATATATAAACTCAGTTGAAGATAACATTTCCACTAATGTTAAAGCTTTCTAGTCATACGTCTCCAATCGTAAAACCACAAATAGAATTCCTGACAATATGCACTACAAACAATATTCAACCAGTGATCAACATGTAATTTAGTCTCTAGCTTTTTTCACTCGGTGTATGAACCCTCCACATTTGACCCTGATTCTTGGGAACCTTCTACTATAAGCGCTGATCATGATATCAACTTATCCAGATTGTTCTTTTCCTTAGAAAATATTCGTAAAGAATTAAAAAGGCTGTATTCTACCAAAGGACCTGGTCCAGATGGAATAACCACGATATTTTTAAAAAATACTTATAATACTTTATGCTATCCCATATTTATAATATTTAACAAGTGTATTTCGTATGGTATATTTCCTGATGTGTGGAAACGCGCAAATATAGTTCCAATACACACAAGTGGTTCTAAGAATAACGTGGAGACTTATCGCCCAATTTCAGCCTTCTCTAAACTCTTTGAAAGGCTTGTTCATAAATGGAGATTTACCCATTTATCCGCCAGATCTTACACTAAGGAGCAGCATGGTTTTGTTAAAGATAGATCGTGTGTAACTAATCTCTTAATATTTACAACACAACTTTCGAAAATATTGATAAAAGGCAACAGACTGACGCGATATATACTGATTTTCAGAAAGCCTTCGATAAAGTTGATCGTAGATTGCTGCTCGATAAAATCACATACAATGGTATCCGGGGGGATCTCCTTCGCTGGTTTATCTATTTATCAAATAGAACCCAGAAGGTTGTCATTAATGGCTACGAGTCTAGCTGCATTCAAGTCACATCAGGAGTGCCGCAGGGTTCAACTTTAGGGCCCCTACTATTTATTCTGTTTATAAACGATATAAAACATTGTTTCCGAAACTCTAAATTTATCTTATATGTTTATGATTCAAGATAATTTCTAATGAACAGGACTGTTTTAACTTCCAGCAGGACCTCGATGGCTTTTCTTACTATTGCTCTTCTAATAAACTTTACCTTAGTCTGCCTAAGTGTCATAGTATAACGTTTACCATAAAGAAAAATATTATTAATTTCAATTACCGACTTGCTAATAGCATTATTAACAAAGTTATTTGTCTTCGTGACCTTGGTGTGCAGCTCGACTCGAAACTTCATCTGGATATCCATATTGAAAATATTACTAATAAGGCATATCAGATGTATGGTTTTGTGATGAGAGCATCTAGATAATTCCATCGTCCCTCAACTTTCATACACTTGTATAAGTCCATAGTTAGACAGCAGTTGGAATACGCAGTACCGATTTGGTATCCGTATTATGCTAAATAATTATAATGAAATTATGGAATTAGTTCAACGGAAGTACCTTCGTGCTATGCAGTATAACTTACCAGTCGCTTCTTATTAAATATGACCTACTTACGTTACAGTCAAGACGTAAGCTGCTTGAGTCAATGACTCTATTCAATGTTTGCCGAATATACCCCATTCCCTTGTTAAAATTCCTAACATGCTAAATTTAGAGTGTATTGGGATAGAATTAATGATAGCAGGTAAAAAATCTGTTATCATTTCAGCTTATCAATCTCCTAATTTACCTTTACTTCTCAGTGACCTTGATATAGTGTTGCACTTGAACCCGCAACTACTGTTAATGGGTGACCTTAATACTAAACACCCCTATTGGAACTGTTCTGTTGATAACCCGCATGGACGATTACTTTTCGATCACATGGTCACTAATGACTATGAAATCCTGGCCCCTACTACTCCTACCTTAGTTCATTATGACAGCTCCCATATACCTTCAACACCTGATGTAGTCTTAGTCAATAATGTCGTAGTATCCAGTGAACTCGAGGCACTAACCTGTTTGTCTTCTAATCATCTTCCTGTAATATTCACCATTGGTGGTAAATTTTTTACGTATGAGCGAAATCTTGTTTAACTATAAAGCTGCTGACTGGGCAAAGTATAGATCCTACATAGACCACCATATTACCTTAAGTTCAGCCACTTTTAAGGAAATATCTGAAATAGATAATGCTATTCAAAATCTAACTGAGATTATCGGTGATGCTCGCAAAATAAGTGTCCCCACACTTAAGAGTGAAAACAAAACTAAACTTCCCAGACGCATTAAAACCATGATTAAAACTAAGAACATGTGGCGTAAGCTTGCTCTAAAAGACAAACACCCTACGGAGAAAAAGATTATATCTGGAAAAGTCAATTTACTTTTTAAAAACATTAAACATTTATTACTTAATCTCAACAATGAGATCTGGAATAAGAAACTTTTCAAAATGGATAACCCCACCTCGGATTAATGGCGTATAGTCAAATCACTCCACTTTAAACCTACAGTAATTCCTCCACTTAAGACGTCAAATGATGCCCTAACGTCATCCGTCCAAGAGCAATGCGAAACATTAGCAGACGCTTTTCTGGAAAATGCTACGTTAACTAGAGATTGGAATAGTGACCCTGAATCTGAGGCTGCTGTCAGAGAATCGACCGATATTCTGAACAGGTACAAAATGAATGACATAAGATTTCCAGTGAGACCCAAAGAAATTCATAAGCTGTTAAACGCCTTGAAAACTCGCAAAGCTCCAGGGATAGATGGGATAGACAACTCTTTGCTTAAAAACTTATCACAAAAATGTCTAGTACTCCTCACCAAGCTGTTTAATGGCTGTTTTCAATTGGGCTACTTTCCTTCTGCTTGGAAGTTAGCTAAAGTTATTGCTATAAAGAAACCTGGCAAAGATGAAACAATTCCTTCTAGTTACCGGCCGATAAGCCTCCTGCCAAGCTTGGCTAAACTTTTCGAGTCCCTGATTCTGAGCCGCCTCCACAAATTTACTGAGCATCTCCTTATCCCTGAACAATTCGGATTTCGCAAATCCCACTCCACAGTCCAACAGCTAGCTAGAGTTGCTGAGCACATTGTTGACAACCTCAACAATAACAAATCCACTGGTATGGTGCTTTTAGATATTGAAAAGGCTTTCGATACAGTTTGGCATGCGGGTTTGATCCATAAATTGATGTCCAACCACATTCCTTTATCCCTTGTTAAGCTGCTCCAGTCATACTTGGGTGAACGAACCTTTTCTGTGGCCATTGGAAATCAAATATCCGTACAGAGACAACTCTTAGCTGGAGTACCTCAAGGATCTATATTAGGACCGTACCTCTTTATTTTGTATCTCAATGATATTCCGAAGCAAAGGCTAACGCATCTAGCTGTTTACGCCGATGACACTGCAACATACACCTCTTCCGATGACCTTGACCTAGTCATTCAACGACTGCAACTCTCACTTGATCTTCTCCTAGGCTACTTCTCTAAATGGAAGCTAAAAGTGAATTCTACTAAAACGGAGATTATTATGTTCTCCAGAATGCGCTCCCTTCCCTCCCGCTTTGTTAAAATTGAAGGTTATAACATTCCGTGGAGGAAATCAATCAAATATTTAGGAACAACGTTAGACGACAAACTAAGCTGGTTAAAAAATTTAGAAGAGCTTCGTGTAAAAGGAGTCAAGTCCCTTAACTTCTTAAAACCAATCCTAAATCGTAAATCTAATTTGAGCCCTCAAACCAAATTACGTATTTATTCCACTCTGGTTCGTCCTTGTATGACATATGCATCCCCTGTCTGGAGTAGTATTAGTGACACTAACTACCAAAAACTCCAGGTTGTTCAGAACAAAGTACTCAAAATAGCATTCAACACTCCTCTCTACACAAACCTTAAACAACTACATAACGACATCAAATTCCCACCTCTAAAGGATTTCATTCTGAAAGTATCCCGAAAATTCTATCTTCTTAGTAATCCACGTCATCGTAATACTCTGGTCTCACACATTGGTAAGAGTAGATTAGCCCGATTACCTTATGCTAAGACTTATAAAAAGTACAAACTCCCTCACCACCATTTCATGGTAGATTAACGTTAGCTTACTTACCTCCTGTCCAGCGCGATTGCTGTCATCCAACTCACTAACATGTACTTTACTTTAAGTATCACTTCCTAGACATAATTATGCTTATATTCGGTTATATTCTTTTTATATTTTTGTTATGTTCTTTGTAATGTAACGAATTGATAATGTTAAATAAAAAAAAACGGGGGCCTGGGTAACTTAAATTTAAAAATGTGGGTCTGCAAACCCTACATATCAGTCCGATCTCATAATTTGCATTTGAATAATTAGTAGTTTCAATAACAATCAAACATGTTGTATGCTAAGAGAGGCGATTTAGCCTATTTAACATTGCTCGGATTATGTTAGTTTACATTTAGAATAAGATCTTTTTGTTAACTTTTATTAACCTTTCCATTAATAAAGACCTTTAAAAATCAATCAATCAAAATGTTTGCCGAAATAAGTTTGATTGCCTAAATATGGTGAACAGTTTGTCTTGACTGGTTCCTCGAACTGTGCATGGTCGTGAGGTGCGCACCAGGAGACTGTTTGCTACCAGGTTCTGTAAATCCAATGCTGGTCTGCGATCACCGCTGCACCGCTTAGTCGACACATATAACAAGCGATTCAGTGACGTCGACATACTATTTCTTAACCGTCGACATACTTTTGTTCAACTGTACTTTTATACCTACTTTTGCATGCCGTAAGGTAGAGTGTGGAAGAACTATTTGTTAAAATGTGAACACCTTATTTTGTACCCACAGTCTTTGCAAAATAAATGATTTCTGATTTCTGATTTCTAACCGTAATACTGTAATATGGCAATAATTCTGAAGGATCAGCATTAGATTCTGTTTTCTTAATTATGAATTGTTTTTTATAAATGTAGCCCTGACTACAGTTACGTTTGCCATCAGTTTGTAATTTATGTTGTAATCTGTGAAAAATGTAGTGGTTAGCATATTTGTTATTATGTTTATTGTTAAGTTATTTTTGTTTATTTTTAATATGCTACTGTTAGTTTTCCCTTACAAAATAAAATAAAATAAATTATAACGATGAGTTCGGGGAAACTGTCCATACGGTCGGGTCTTAGATCTTCAAGACCTGTCGTACAAATAGAAACAAGAAGTTCTCTAATCCTACTATACAGCTCATGAAGGTGAGGCGCAAGATGATCCTGCTGTCTTCAGATGATACGCTCAAGTACTGCCAGCTCAGTAGACGGATCTCTGAATAGCCACCTTCGCCGCTTTAGTGCAGATCGCATTAAGGACGCGATAGAGGGAAATAAAGGCTCCAAGGTCTTTGCAAGAGATCTGTCTATAAGGAAGAGCCAGCTTGCGAAACTAAAGACCGATGAAGGCAGGATCGCATACGCCAAACCTGGGCTGTTGAGAGAGATCGAGAAGTTCTGCACGTCAACCAGTAACCGAAGAGACCGAAGAGTATTAACTGCCTCTCTGCTTAGCGTTTGTGGACTACGAGAAAGCCTTCGATTCGATCGAAACATGGGCTGTACTGCAGTCTTTTCTAAGCTCCAAGATCGACTATCGATACATCAAGTTGCTGAAGTGTCTGTACAAAAACGCCACTATGTCATCCCGACTCCAGGACACTTATCCAAACCTATCCTTCTGCAGCGAGGTTCACCGCTACACTGGAGGATGTCTTCAAGGTTCTGGACTAGAAAGGGCTAGGCATCAACATCACACCTTCAGTTTGCCGACGTCGACTATGAGTACCTCAGTACAATACTCGATGACCTCAGTAGAGCTTCCGAAAGACTAGATCTTAAAATAATGAACGTGGACAAGACAAATTTCATGTAAATAGCCCATGTAACACCCACTTTCATGAAGATCGGAGATGCAACATTCGAAGTTGTGGACGAGTATGTTTACCTAGGACAAACTGTCCAGTTAGGTTGGTCCAACTTCGAGAAAGAGTTCAATCGTCGAATCCAACTCGGCTGGGCAGAGTTCGGGAAGATACTCTATATCTTCTCGTTCCCCATACCGCAGTGGCTCAAGACGAAAGGTATGGTCTCCAGTGCGTGTTGCCAGTAATAGCCTATGGCATTGGACGTGGTCGCCTACAAAAGGCCTTATTAAGAGGCTAAAAGTCATGCAAAGTGCAATGGAGATGGCTATGCTTGGAGTTTACCAAAGTGATCGAATTAGAAATGAAGAGATCAGTAGGAGAACCAAGGTATTGGAAGGTAAAATAGCCCGAAGAAGTGTCAAACATAAGTGGCAATCGGCAGAGCACATTGTTCGCAGAATAGATGGCCGATGGGGCCGAAAGGTTCCGGAGTGGCGACCGCGTACCGGTAGACATAGCATTGAAAGGCCTCCCACAAGGTGGACAGATGACCTTGTAAAGACCGCAGGAATTCGCTGGATGCGGGAAGCACAGAACTGGTTGAAACAGTGATACTTGGTTCCGAGGCCAATGTCCGACAGTGGACGTCTTTCGGGTGAAATGATGATGATGAACAATAATAAATTAAAAGAACTGGTAATGATAATACAATAAATATGTTTTTAAATTACAGAACTAATACCAACAAAGAAGGCAGAGATGTCGTTTTATATCAAGAGGAAGTATTACGGAAAATTATCGTGTGTATCTAGTTCTATTACTGGCGGAATTGCAGAAGAAACTATCGAGATTTCCTTTACTGCCGGCAATTTCCGTCTGAGTAAGTAATGCCATAATATTTGTGCTCTAGGATTTTTCATTACGTTATTCAAGATTTGGAAACAAATTGTATAAAATTAAGTAAGGATGCAAATCATCATCAGAATGCTCATTTTCAAACTTAGCCTAATCACTAATCAGCCACAACAAGTTTGGATAGAGAAGTAGGGCAGTGATGGGCCCACGGATATCGGGTGGGCTAGTGATAACGGCTCGGACTCACGAGTTGTAAGTCCTGGGTTCGATTCCCAGGTCCGGCAAAATGTTGTTGGGTTTTTCCATCAGGTCGGGTATTTCTCAGTAGCAGCCCGGAGTCTGGATTTGTGCCCGGTAGAGGGCAATAGCGCCCTCCTGTTACATAACTGGGGTCTTGTAAATAACTGGTGAAATGTAGTGTAGGTGTACTCGGAGATAAAACTCTGCGTAACCTTCGGAAAAAACATGCGTGATATTATGTTTATAATCATAATCATTTATTTGCAATAAGTATTGGTGTTCGTTTTGATTTTGTCCTGAAGGATATTTATTTATTTATTAAACTTTATGCACAAGTAAAAAACTACTGTACAAAGGCGGACTTAATGCCTGAGGCATTTTCTACCAGTCAACCTTAGGGTGGTGCAGAGACAGACATGGCAGGTGCAACATAAGACAATACATGTTACTTGAATAAAAATGAATACTAATTGATACATATCCTTCAGGACAAAATCATACTTTAGTATCTACAAGCTTTTTCAACAGCTTGTTCAACGTCTGCGTTGGGCCATGACCACATAACCGTACTTGTCTTTTCAGATGAGTATTCATTGCACATCACATCATCAAACGGTAGATCGATTGATAGTTATGGCCAACACAGGTTTATATATTATGAATATAATGATGGCGAGACACTAGAGATACAATGTGGTCCTTTTCTACCTCTTGATGCAAATCCATATGGTGATGTATCCCTAAATTTTGGATATTCTGGTAAGTTTTATATTGTATTTGTTAGATAATTTAAGAATGATATTTCTTGCGCGTGATATTTTTTGTCCCCCGACTCTCTGCTTCGCATCGCATCGCCCGCCCGCGCTATTATTTCGTTTTCGCTTAGAGTTATTTCTGCCTTTTCGCTACTTTTCCGCAACTATGTTGGGGTCCACTCTCAGTCTAACCGGATGCAGTTGAATACCCGTATTTTACATGGGGCGACTGCCTATCTGACCTCCACAACCCAGGCACTGGGTAACACGATATTCTTTGGTAAGACTGGTTGTCAAACTTTTGGGCTCCGGACTACCCCTAACCACTGTCAAAGACCTACAAATGACAGCCGAAACCAATGGCTTAACGTGGTCATCCACAGACCAGCCACGGCAAGCGTAGCTTAACAACATAATAAACACCAAAAAAAAATGATAATGAAGGTCATTACTTTCAGATCAATGCATAGAAGATGAGTGCGTTCTTTCTAAAAGATTTAAAGTATCTCATCGAGACCATAACACTAAAATAACATGTTATTTAAATAAGGACATATCAGTTGATTTATTTGCGCAGAACAGAACGCTAAGCGAGATCACGGTGATCCTCCGCGCGAGAGTTCTGACTAATACCTCTACTACTGCTACTACCTCCACTACTACTGCTACTACCTCCACTACTACTGCTACTACCTCCACTACTACTGCTACTACCTCCACTACTACTGCTACTACCTCCACTACTACTACGCCTCCTGTTACCGCCCTTACTACCTCCACTACTACTACGTCTCCTGTTACCGCCCTTACTACCTCCACTACTACTGCTACCTCCACTACTACTGCTACTACCTCCACTACTACTACGTCTCCTGTTACCGCCCTTACTACCGCCACTACGACCACCAGCACTGCAGCAGACCCAGCATCCAGTAAGTTGTATTTATTTTATTTATAATGCGTAAGGAAGAAACAGCAACAAATTGTACACAATATGAATCGATATTACTTTTGGAAGAAGAGCAGAAAACCGAGTGTCAGTTGTACCTTGTGCTGCCATTTGAGTAAAGCAGTTTGTCCACCGCAGCCGTCATGGAGACGTTACCAAGAAACGAGATTATTCGAACCGAAAGTGTCGTCCCGTTAGTCGCGATCGTTTGTCCATCGCGACCGAACTCAGCTGTTCAATATCTGATGAATGATAGACAAATCAAAGCCGGGCGAACGGTGCCGGTGCGACAGCAGTGTGTGGACAAGATCAAACGTGTTATATATTGCCAATACATCTGCCCGTCACTATCTTGAGCCGAATTCTAGCGGTCGCCAAACTACTCGAAACTTCGACGGACGGGATGACGGCACTCGGGTGACGGACGAGCGATGGACACGCGGCCACAGTAAACGTAATGTATTCCACCTTCGGCGCTGTCATCTCGTTCCCGGTTACGTACCAGTGACGGCTGCGGTGGACAAACGCGCTAAGGCCTGTGTCCAGCAGAGGTCTGTGACAAGCTGTGATGGGAGTCTGTCTTTTGTAAGCAGCCCCATCATGATAAGCAAAAATTGTTTGTATCTCGATCGTAGTTACATGTCTTCTCAGGCTCAGCACTCACTGAAGAGATTGCATAGCAGTGGCAGTCTTTCAGCATTCCTAGGTTTAGGTGAACACCTAGGGGCACCAATCACCAGCACGACTGGCACGCTGCAGCGCACTGGGAGTGCACACATCGTGTAAGCAGGCGAGCACGTGAATGACACGCGGCCATAACGACATTTTGTCTCACAAGGTGGAGAACGTGTATCGGGAAGTGTACCTAGTGTGGGACGCTCCCCCAGCTAGTGGCTGGGACAGCCAGTGGCTGGGACAGGCTGGATGCGGAAGGCGGAGGACAGAGTGTTGTGGCGCAGCCTGGGAGAGGCCTATGTCCAGCAGTGGACTGCGATAGGCGGAGTTGATGATGACTTAAATAAATCAATCCACGTTTTGTTTTTCAGGCTCTACGTCATCTAGCAATACTCTAGCGTACTGGCTGTCTGGTGTGGGCGGCGGCGTAGTGGTTTTAATACTAATTATAGTATTATACTTACTTCACAAAAAGCGGTGTTTGTGTTTGACCACAACTTCGCGGGCATTGGCACCAACACCAACACCAACACCAACACCGAGGCCCCATGTAGGTTTTGAACATTTTTAGTGCTTACTGTCTTCTAATGATAATAGGTACTATACAGGGTCAGATTATATTAGTTAGCCAAACTCCGCACATGTGATGGGTATCGATATCTAAACATAAACCAAAAACGATGATTTTTTCGATGTTTTTTTTTGGGGTCAACTGTAACGTAGTAAGTACCCGAAATACCAATTGAATTGAATTGAAAAAGAACAGTTTCTTTTGTGTAAAATACCTCAACTTTAGTATCAATATCTAAATATTTACGATAAAAAAGTGGTTTTCTCAACGAATACTTCAAGTAACTAACAGGCGGTCGGGGGAACTTGGAACTTGGGGACATCGGACGTTTATACATAGATCCCCATCAAGTTTCGCTAGCTAATTTACGTTGTTCCTTTTGGCGTCCCATAACTGTAGGTTATATGCTTTATATAAAAATAATACAAATTGTCCTCGAAAATGACATAAACTTTTGATGTGTTTGTATCTACATATGTAAGTTTCATTGAATAAGTACGAATTAATAATTTTCATTCAAACCAATCATTCATAATAATATTTATTTTAAACACTCAAGAAAACGCGACGTTGTCATATTTTTTTTATTGGCAAAAATCTCTGGAAAAAATGTTTTTTTTTAATATTTATAATCGTGACATTGTCTTTATTTTGTAAGAAAATGAAAAAATTACCAGATTTTTTTTTTAATAATTTCATGCTTGTTGATTCTTTGACATGATCTCATTAATACCCTAGAGTTATAGAGAATCAAAAAGAACACCTTGTATAATATTGATTGCATTTAAATAAATCAGTTGAATGAATGTCTGTTTTTACTTTCAGCCAGCCACCCGGTATTACGAGAATCTCCTGGCAGTCTTCAGACCCATTAACGAGAGGGAAGCGATGGAGTTAGAGGAGAACCATTATGAAGTGGTTGAGTAGTCGAGTGATGGTCGTTGCACACCTCAACGACTCGACACTAACTCAACTCAAAGCAAAGCATTGACAAGTGAGCTTTATATCGCGTCACGTACAGCAACGTCTCTGGTGAACGACGACGCGTCGACAACTACATTGTCACATAGTTTAGGATATGTCACTGTGCAATCAATCTGCCTGCATTTTCTCTACTATGTTGGGGTCGACTTCCAGTCTAACTGGATGCAGCTGAATACCAGTATGCTACATGGAGCGACTGCCTATCTGACCTCCACAACCCACGTAACTGGGTAATATGATACCCGTGTAAGACTGGTTGTCAGACTTTCGGGCTTCTGACGACCTGTAACGACTATCAAAGATCTACGAATGACAGCCGGGACAATGGCTTAACGTGCTTTCCGAGGCACGGGGGAGTCATGATATGTAAACATGGTCACCCATCTATGGACCAACCCCGGCAAGCGTAGCTTAACCTGATTTATCGGCCCGTGCAGTTGTTATTACTTAGCCACGAGATCCACCAACAAATCTCCACCTCGAAATGTGACTGTACGTGTGTTGATATTAAGTTCACTTTCCAATGTTATACATTGAGTCGAGTTCCTGATGAGTTGTTTCTGTGCAACGGCCATTCTACAAATATATGACGTATTATTGTGGTCTATGTTTGTTTGACTTTCTCAATTAATTCATAATGAGTCTTTTTATGCTAATTGCGTAACACATTTTCGTAAACGATTAAGAGTAATCTGTTTCATTTTGACAGTTCAACAACATTCATTGCGTAATCTACGTTGCTAAGCAGATATTTTTTTGAACTTAGAACGTGATTGATCGTGTGTTCCGCAATGAGGGTGAAGGTTCGACTCATATGGCTTCCACTTCTACAATCGCCGCGGAGGAGAGGAACAGGCGCAGGCGGCGAGGAAGGTTCCCCGCAGTCTGGATCGGGTCTAGTCACTCTGTTAGATACTTTATCGATTTGTATTTTGGTTTTCAATCTGTATATAAATTAGGTAAGTAATAATAAGTGAAAATTGTAAATATGTATATAGTTATATAGGTAGTTAACTACTAGTGCGTAGTAGGTACTCGCAACTCGTGTGCGTGTGTGAACGTAAACGAAGCAAAAGGAGTATGTTAGGATCGTAGCAAGAGGCGTTCAGTAGTTTCTGCCTACCCCCATGGGAAGAAGGCATGTATTTATGTATGTGTTACAGGATGGTTTGATAATTCCACCTTTCGCAAAAACCCTAGGGGTTCCGGGTTTTTGTAATATCCCTAGGGTTTTCGCGAAAAGTCGAATTATCAGATCACCCTACGTCCGAGAAACAACATTCTGCAAAACGTTACTCCAGCTGGAAATGAAATATCTCTAAAACCTTAAGACGCACAAATTTCATTTTCAGCGCACATTTACGCACAAATATAAGCTATCTGCGCATGTACTTTATTTTTCTCTCCGGTCATTTGTTCAGCATCTTCCTGGAACAACATTACGGCGCAAATTTACAGCAGATGACGCTCTAGTTATTCGTTGAACTCAATTCATTCTAGAAGAAATTTTCCTGCTGGAGTAACGGACATGAACAAATAGTTCGCTAGAAAATGACCAAAGCAGTAGGTATTGATAAGTACCCAATTATGTAAACGAAGAATGATTATATAATTTGATGTTACTTCAAGTTCTGTTTCAATGAATATCGTATATATTTATCATTATTTTGGTGCTGCCTCGTTGGTCGCAAGCGCTACTGCTGAGCATGAGGTCTTGGGTTCGATTCCAAAAGTGTTATTTGGTTTTACCATTTGGAATTTCTCAGTAGATCCGGATTCTGAATTGGTGCCCGGTTGATGGCAATAGGCCGCCCCCTTTTATTGGGTGTATGAAACTATAGGTACACCTCTGGCTAACAATTCGGGGATTACAGGCGCGATGTTATGTTGTGTACTAGGTACTTGGAGTTTGGAAGTTGGCGGTGTGATACGCCCGTGTCTCGGAAAGCACGTTAAGCCGTTGGTCCTACGCCTGATCTCTCTCCGGTCGTGTCGGATTGCCGTCCCATCGGACTATGAGAGTGAGGGAAGAGAGAGTGCACTTGTGTCTGCGCAAACACTTGTGCACTATAATATCTCCCGCGCCGAAGGCTAGTCTCCGTTGAGATTGGCCGCCGTGGCCGAAAATACGGTCTGGAGGACTATTATTATTACTTGAAGTACGAACAGAATACGATAGGAGCTTTTACCGATGGGAAATGCCATCGAGCGCACAGCAGCTTGTGTATATTAAAATTGTAAATTTTGTAAATTATGTGAATAATGTATTGAATAATTTAATTGTATAATAATTTAAATGTACCTTTATATGTATAGAACTATGTACTTAAAGTTTTAATAAGTTTAAAATAAAAATTATATACCTAGTAATCTATTATACCGATTTTTTTTTATATTTTAGTACCTACTTTTGCACTAAAAGACACTCGCACAGACTCGTACTTCATGCATTTATTTCAATATTTTCGAAATGTGAAAGAAGTCGGTCATTCAGAAAGGTAAGGTAATTCGACTTAGAGCAATGATTTCAACGGCATTTGACCGAAAGGCACCTAAGCTGTACCCTTAACCGCACTGTTTTTTTTATAAGTGTGTTTTATGGTCATCTTAAGTGCCGTTGAAATCAGTGAGTGCTCTGAGTGGAATACTTTTTGCATTGGGAAGAGGCACGAGTATAACGCGTTTCGATTGTAGGTTTGGATACTCAGGCCCATTTTTTATGGTTTTATGAGCACGTATTGTGGCACCTAGCTCAGTTTCGTACTGGCGATTTTTTTGTGCGCTCTGGATTTTCAATTCTCGGTATTGAGCCGAGCATTGAGAATCCAAGTTCCAACAGAGCGCGTCCCAGCACGTCAAGAACACACACTGTTGGGTTTTCAGCTCTCAGTGCTCAGCAGAGCGTTGAAAATCAAGTGCGCGAAAAAAATCGCCGCGATAAAATTACGCCTGAGTGTATCTGGGGTATGAATGATTGTTGCAGAATCCATCTGTTGTCGAGTTGTAAGCTGACAAACAGACAAACACAAACCCACCTGTCTGAATTTACTTTTGTATTCCATAGACTGAGCACGCTAAAGGCAGATACACTCTGTTCTCTTCTAACCCCTTTATAAAGCTACACTTAAGCCTCTATAATAAGGCTAGGCTAGGCGCAGGTTTCCTACTGTAAACAGTTTTTATTAGTTCTGGCGGTCATCCAATTAAGAAATAACTGGATACATGTTTGAAATGTTCAACATAAACAACTCCACAACAACACAGACATAGACATAACAATAACAACATAATGACACATGTTCTAACATAGACTTCCAGAATAGAATGCTGTGACAGGACTTTGTTTCATGGAGTTTTGATTTGGCTTTTGGTGAAGTCTTGATCCAATTTTGAGACTATTTTACGCCTGTTTAGCTCTATGTGATTACCTATAATGCCTTTCATAATTTATGATCTAATTTCTGAACTAATAGAGTATAGTATCGGTGTATCTATCTATTATTTCTCAAGCTGCCCGATCTTCTCCGAGTGAGGCCCATAATGCCAAGGAATTCTGATCACGTGGCGTATGACGCCGCGGCCAATCTTAACGGAGAGCTCTCTAACGCCAGACGACGCCACTCTCCGAGAAAGGCCTCAGACGTCGGAACACGGCGTGGCGTGCGACGCCATCGCGGCCCTCTCTCTAGTATGAGGCATCGTAAAGCGCCTCCGCTAAATTAAGATCATCTACTAAAACCTTTTTTTCCTCCTTTCGACAGGGTTAACAAACCTTCTCGGGGTAAGACGCCACAGCTGATCTTCCACACTACCTGCTGCCCCTACTTCTCGTCCCTGCCCGCTTGCTTGTTTATTGATCCTGCCTCTACCTATTCCCGAGCGTCCCGCATCGTGTGCCCTGAACCTCTTTCTTGTAGTCCTTTTGTTTTTATATACTATTTTAATACGATTTCCATTTCGAAGTCCGACTAAACGTAACGTTACAGTATGCGTTCGAAAAGCTCTGATTGATTTAGGATCTGGAATAGAGTTTACTGAATTAGAGTATCTTTTTTTTTTTTCATCAAATGACTTCAGTCTCCCGCTCTGGGCGGAGCGGGACGGCGTGTCAGACTTTTACTGACTAAAACCCACCCGTGTTCCTTCAGTTGCCTGTTGCCAAGGTCCCGGTATCCCTTTCGGACTTTCCCGCAACCCTGGCAGTATCAGAGTATCTACAATTGGATGCAATCTCAAATTCACTTGGTATCATGGAAGTGTCTAGGCGAGACGCTACTCTATCTTTGCCTAATGTGTTTTTGGCGCTAATTTCTTTTGTGATATTTGTTTCCTTTACTTGTTCGATTCCCCTTATGTTATCATTTATCATTTTTTTTATACTTGCCTCTAAATTCAGCAGCGATTTCTCAGTGTCTCTCTTTGTTTAGTATGTTTTGGAAGTAGTTCCCCTAAGCGGAGACAGATGCCGTTCTTCCTCGCTTTCTTATTCATTAAAAAAACAAAATAAAATAAAAATTATGTTTATTTATCTCCACAGATTACATTCTTTTACTTCTTAAACATAAACGTTGACAGGTATTTTGACAAAATTTAGTCATTTGTGGGAGATCTGAAGTCTAAACTAAGCCTATAAGCCTGTATTTTAGAACTCCAGGTGGCCCCCCAGTTAACATATAGTAAAGGTTGTCAACGTGGTACAATTGCGCGTGTGTGTGTGTTTGTGTGTGCGCGTGTGTGCGTGTGTGTGTCTACATTAATTATACATGCATACAATATTTCATTATATTATTATTTTATTTTATTGCATTTATTAGACTGTGTTTGACTGTTTGTCAGCTAAAACCTCGACAACAGCTGTATTCTCCGAGTGCGACAATCATTCATAGTAAGCTCAGATGCACAAGGGCATCGTGGCGATTTTTTTCGCGCACTTGATTTTCAACCCTCTGCTGAGCACCCAGAGCTGAAAACCCAACAGTGTGTGTTCTTGACGTGCTGGGACGCGCTCTGTTGGAACTTGGATTCTCAATGCTCGGCTCAATACCGAGAGTTGAAAATCCAGAGCTCACAAAAAAATCGCCAGTACGAACCTGGGCTAGGTGCCACACTACGTGCTCACAAAACCATAAAAAATGGACCTGACTGCTCATCTCACGATTTCAACTTCATACATAAATACACGCCTTCTTCCCATGGGGGTAGGCAGAAACTACTGAACGCCTCTTGCTACGATCCTAACATACTCCTTTTGCTTCGTTTACGTTCACACACGCACACCGGTTGCGAGTACCTACTACGCACTAGTAGGTACCTATTTATTTATATATTTAATACTTTAAGCACACAAATGTACAGAGGCGGACTTAATGCCATAGGCATTTACTACCAGTCAACCTTTGGGTGATGCAGAGACAAACAGTGGTAGGTGCATTAGCGAAAATTGTGGAATAAATATTATTTAAATACGTAAACCTATGAAAACTATATATATATATGTATATATATATATAATAAACCTAAATATATATAAATATACCTACCTATAAAGCTATATACATATTTACAATTTTCACTTATTATTACTTAGGTACCTAATTTATATACAGATTGAACACCAAAATACAAATCGATAAAGTGTGTAACAGAGTGACTAGACCCGATCCAGACTGCGGGGAACCTTCCTCGCCGCCTGCGCCTGTTCCTCTCCTCCGCGGCGATTGTAGAAGTGGAAGCCATATGAGTCGAACCTTCACCCTAATTGCGTAACACACGATCAATCACAATCTAAGTTCTTAGTTCAAAAAAATATCTGCTTAGCAACGTAGATAACGCAATGAATGTTGTTGAACTGTCAAAATGAAACGTTTACGAAAATGTGTTACGCAATTAGCATAAAAAGACTCATTATGAATTAATTGAGAAAGACAAACAAACATAGACAACAATAATACGTCATATGTTTGTAGAATAGCCGTTGCATTGAAACAACTCATCAGGAACTCGACTCAAAGTATAACATTGGAAAGTGAACTTAATATCAACACACGTACAGCCCCATTTCGAGGTGGAGATTTGTTGGTGGATCTCGTGGCTAAGTAATAACAACCGCACGGGTCGATAAATCAGGTTAAGCTACGCTTGCCGGGGTTGGTCCATAGATGGGTGACCATGTTTACATATCGCGACCCCCCCGTGCCTCGGAAAGCACGTTAAGCCGTTGTCCCGGCTGTCATTTGTGGATCTTTCATAGTGGTTACGGGTCGTCAGAAGCCCGAAAATCTGACAACCAGTCTTACCAGATAGGCAGTCGGTCAGATAGGCAGTCGCTCCATGTAAAATACTGGTATTCAACTGCATCCAGTTACACTGGAAGCCGATGCCAACATAGTTGGGGAAATGCAGGCAGATTGATTGCACAGTGACATATCCTAAACTATGTGACAATGTAGTTGTCGACGCGTCGTCGTTCACCAGAGACGTTGCTGTACGTGACGCGATATAAAGCTCACTTGTCAATGCTTTGCTTTGAGTTGAGTTAGTGTCGAGTCGTTGAGGTGTGCAACGACCATCACTCGACTACTCAACCACTTCATAATGGTTCTCCTCTAACTCCATCGCTTCCCTCTCGTTAATGGGTCTGAAGACTGCCAAGAGATTCTCGTAATACCGGGCTGGCTGAAAGTAAAAACAGACATTCATTCAACTGGTTTATTTAAATGCAATCAATATTATACAAGGTGTTCCTTTTGATTCCCCATAACTCTAGGGTATTAATGAGACCATGTCGAAGAATCAACACGCACGAAATTATAAAAAAAAATATCTGGTATTTTTTTCATTTGCTTACAAAATAATTCGACAATGTAACGATTATATATTAAAAAAATATATTCTTTCCAGAAATTTTTGCCAATAAAAAAAATATGACAACGTCGCATTTTCTTTTTTTTTTTTAAGAAATAGTAGTAAGTGTTTAATAACCTCAATAAAAATGTTTTTGTATGAAATAAACAATGAAAATACATTCGCATATTGTGATATTTTTACATACATTAAAAACGCATTTTCTTGAGTGTTTAAAATAAATGTTATTATGAATGATTGGTTTGAATGAAAATTATTTATTCGTACTTAATCAATGAAATTTACATACATATACAGGCTGTAAGGGTAAACAGTCTTGTCATTCAAACCATGGGTAGTTTACTTAAATATAAAAATAAATGACCGAACACAACAAAAAAAAAACGTCATTTTCATTAAAAGATTTTTAAAAGTTTCTATCCGACACCGTGCTCTCTAGCGAAACAGCTGACTGACTGAGGGAGTGGTCGCGCTCGCGGCCGTTCAGGTCACATCCCGTACCCCCCGCCCGTGTTGAGACGCAAGTTCGTTGCCTTAGCGCATAGGACAACGAACTTGCGTCTCTTGTGGTAAAATGTACTTAGATTTAAAAAAAAGAAAAAAAAAGTTGTAATTTTCCATTGATTTTACGTTCTATAAATGAAACCAAACCACTGGTTGCAAGGATAACGGTGTTTACCCTAACACCCTGTATACAAACACATCAAAAGTTTATGTCATCTTCGAAACTGTGTATTTTTGGAACACTTGTTCGAGGACAATTTGTATTATTTTTACATAAAGCATATAACGTACAGTTATGGGACGCCAAAAGGAACAACGTAAATTAGCTAGCGAAACTTGATGGGGAGATCTCCATCAAGTTTCGCTATATGTATAAACACGATAAAGCAAAAAAAACCATTTGTTTTTCTTTTTTTACGGCCAACGACCGGGTGATGTCCGATGTCCCTAAGTTCCAAGTTCCCCCGACCACCTGTTAGTTACTTGAAGTATTCGTTGAGAAAACCACTTTTTTATCGTAAATGTTTAAATAAAGTTGAGGTATTTTACACAAAAGAAACTGTTCTTTTTTTCAATTGATATTTCGGGTACTTACTACGTTACAGTTGACCCCAAAAAAAAACATCGAACCTGTTTTTGGTTTATGTTTAGATATCGATACCCATCACATGTGCGGAGTTTGGCTAACTTATATAATCTGACCCTGTATAGTACCTATTATAATTAGAAGACAGTAAGGACTAAAAATGTTCAAAACCACCTCGGTGCGGTGGTGGGGCCTCGGTGTTGGTGTTGGTGTTGGTGCCAATTCCGGCGAAGTTGTGGTCAAACACCAGCACCGCTTTTTGTGAAGTAAGTATAATACTAGAATTAGTATTAAAACCACTACGCCGCCGCCCACACCAGACAGCACGTACGCTAGAGTATTGCTAGATGATGTTGAGCCTGAAAAACAAAACGTGGATTGATTTATTTAAGTCATCATCAACTCAGCCTATCGCAGTCCACTGCTGGACATTGGCCTCTCCCAGGCTGCGCCACAACACTCTATCCTCCGCCTTCCGCATCCAGCCTGTCCCAGCCACTGGCTGTCCCAGCCACTAGCTGGGGGAGTGTCCCACACTAGGTACACTTCCCGATACACGTTCTCCACCTTGTGAGACAAAATGTCGTTATGGCCGCGTGTCATTCACGTGCTCGCGTGCTCACACGATGTGTGCACTCCCAGTGCACTGCAGCGTGCCAGTCGTGCTGGTGATTGGTGCCCCTAGGTGTTCACCTTAACCTAGGAATGCTGAAAGACTGCCACTGCTATGCAATCTCTTCAGTGAGTGCTGAGCCTGAGAAGACATGTAACGACGACCGAGATACAAACAATTTTTGGTTATCATGATAGGGATGCTTACAAAAGACAGACTCCCATCACAGCCTGTCACAGACCTCTGCTGGACACAGGCCTTAGCGCGTTTGTCCACCGTAGCCGTCACTGGTACGTAACCGGGAACGAGATGACGGCGCCGAAGGAGGAATACATTACGTTTACTGTGGCCGCGTGTCCACCGCTCGTCCGTCACCCGAGCGCCGTCATCCCGGCCGTCGTAGTTTCGAGTAGTTTGGCGCGACCGCTAGAATTCGGCTCAAGATAGTGACGGGCAGATGTATTGGCAATATATAACACGTTTGATCTTGTCCACACACTGCTGTCGCACCGGCACCGTTCGCCTGGCTTTGATTTGTCTATCATTCATAACATACTGAACAGCTGAGTTCGGTCGTGATGGACAAACGATCGCCACTAACGGGACGACACTTTCGGTTCGAATAATCTCGTTTCTTGGTAACGTCCCCATGACGACTGCGGTGGACAAACTGCTTTACTCAAATGGCAGCACAAGTTACAACTGACACTCGGTTATTTGCTCTTCTTCCAAAAACAATATCGATTCATATTGTGTCCAATTGGTTGCTGTTTCTTCCATATGCATTATAAATAATATAAATACAACTTACTTGGTGCTGGGTCTGCTGCAGTGCTGGTGGTCGTAGTGGCGGTAGTTAGGGCGGTAACAGGAGACGTAGTAGTAGTGGAGGTAGCAGTAGTACTAGTAGTAGAGGTATTAGTCAGAACTCTCGCGCGAAGGATCACCGTGATCTCGCTTAGCGTTCTGTTCCGCGCAAATAAATGAACTGATATTATGTCCTTACTCGTATTTAAATAACATGTTATTTTAGTGTTATGGTCTCGATGAGATACTTTAAATCTTTTAGAAAGAACGCACTCATCTTCGCGGCATTGATCTGAAAGGAATTACCATAATTATCTTTTTTTTTTTGGTGTTTATTATGTTGTTAAGCTACGCTTGCCGTGGTTGGTCCGTGGATGACCACGTTAAGCCATTGGTTTCGGCTGTCATTTGTAAAGGATAAAGATAAAAGATCATTTATTTGTCAAACATGCGGTTACATAAACTGACTTATCAGACATGCAAGGTATCGAATTCATAGATGTGTGTGCGCCCATGTTTTGCCAATAACGGCGTACAAATGTAGGTATAGAATATTACATTTAATATTACATTTAATTGCACTTTACATAATAATATAGTCATTCTAAACTTCATTACAAAAATACAAAACAAATAAATAATAATTGATGTCAAGATATTATAGGTATATTATAGTCAAAATAGATTAAATTATGTCCAGAATATTCATTATTATGCAGTCAAATAGAATCATTCAAAATTGATTTAAGATTCACATTATTCTATTGTTATTCTTAAATATGTATATTAGAAGTCGGAATAGAAAAGTTCTTTTCATTTAAAAAATCTATAACATTGTAATACACTTTACTAACTAAAAAATTCCGCAGTTTATTTTTGAAAAGTGACAAAGGCTATCAACTTTTAGGTAATTTGTTAAATATGATAGGAGCCATACCGAAGACACTTTTGCGCATGAGGGTTGTTCTCGCAGTCTGAGAGCATATCCTGCTATTGTCACGCCTATTACGTGTGACTACTTCATCTAATCATTTAAATCGGTGTGGATTTGTTTTGACAAAAGCAGCTACTCCTAAAATGTAGGTACAGACATGGCAAAGTAAGAATTTTATATTTTTTAAAGAACGGGTAGCAACTATCAGTAGGTTTAATTTTAAATATTGACCGAACGCATCTCTTTTGAGCCTTGAACACCGTGTCTTTTTCTGTTGAGTTGCCCCAAAAAATGACACCATAGCGTAGATGAGATTCTGTTAAACCATAGTATGCTTTAAGTAATGCCCCGACACTTATTATAGACGACAATGTGTGCAGGGCATAGACAGATTTATGGATTTTCTTGCACAGGATTTCGATATGGGTTTTCCAATTCAGGTTTTTTTCAATGTGGAGTCCTAAAAATTTTGTTGTTTCTACCTCTTCTATAGGCTGGTCATCCTTTATGTATATTTAAGTTACTCTTGCTATTGATCCGTTGACTAAAATGTATTAATTTAGTTTTTGTCAGGTTAATTTTTAAGTTATGGTCATCTAGCCACTTTACCATTAGATTTATAGAATCATTTATGTCACTTTCATAAGTATCAACACTTTTAAAAGGTATCGTTATGGTGCTATCATCGGCAAATAGTGTCAGAGGTTGAGGGATGCCTTTCGGTAGATCATTAATGTATAATTTATAAATAAAGGAGGCCCTAGAACACTCCCCTGCGGCACACCAAAACGAAATTATACGTTCTGAGGATTGAGATACAATTTCATGTTTACTTTTCATATTAATGTGGTTTATATTTGTTATTTGAGTTCTGTTATGTAAGTAAGATTTAATTAGGTTGTTGATATTTCCTCTAATTCCATATGCTTCAAATTTATTTAATAGTGTACCATAATGCACATAGTCAAAGGCTTGCGTCATGTCACAAAATACGCTACAGACCGGTTTCCTCTTATCCACGTTAAATGTAACATTATATAAAAAATCATAAATGGCCATATTAATCGTTTTACCTATTCTAAATCCTTTCTGTTCCTCGCATATAATATTATGTCTTTCTATAAATTAATTTAGTTCCTTGTAAATGTATTTCTCAAATATTTTAGAAATTATAGGAATTAGTGATATAGGCCGATAGTTCTCCATTAACTCCCTATCTGCTTTCTTAAATAGTGGCTTGACGATAGAAACTTTTAGAGCATCAGGGTAAATGCCTGCGCTAATGCTGAGATTGATGACATGACTCAAGTGACCGCAGATTTCATCCGCAACTTTTTTTTGTATATAGGTAGCAATACCGTCATATCCTACACTGCTTGTATTATTCAAGGACATTATTATGTTTTTAATATCGTCTGGTATACTAGGGGCCATAAACATAGTTTTGTTATTGAAATCTAATGTACACGCCCCAGGTCTGCAGTCGGCATCCAATTTCGGCTGTATTTTATCAATAAAAAATCATTAAATGCTTCTGCAATAGTCTTGTGATGAGGTAGGTCTTTGACAGTCGTTACGGGTAGTCTGGAGCCCAAAGGTCTGACAACCAGTCTTACCAAAGACTATCGTGTTACCCAGTGCCTGGGTTGTGGAGGTCAGATAGGCAGTCGCCCAATGTAAAATACGGGTATTTCACTGCATCCGGTTAGACTGGAAGTGGACCCCAACATAGTTGCGGAAAAGCAGCAAAAAGGCAGAAATAATTCTAAGCGAAAACGAAATAAAAGCGCGGGCGGGCGATGCGATGCGAAGCGGAGAGTCGAAGGACAAGAAATATCACGCGCAAGAAATATCATTCTTAAATTATCTAACAAATACAATATAAAACTTACCAGAATATCCAAAATTTAGGGATACATAACCATATGGATTTCCATCAAGAGGGAGAAAAGGACCACATTGTATCTCTAGTGTCTCGCCATCATTATATTCATAATATATAAACCTGTGCTGGCCATAACTATCAATCGATCTACCGTTTGATGATGTGATGTGCAATGAATACTCATCTGAAAAGACAAGTACGGTTATGTGGTCATGGCGCAACGCAGACGTTGAACAAGCTGTTGAAAAAGCTTGTAGATACTAGAGTATATCCTTAGAGGATATCCTTCAGGACAAAATCAAAACGAACACCAATACTTATTGCAAATAAATGATTATGATTATAAACATAATATCACGCATGTTTTTTCCGAAGGTTACGCAGAGTTTTATCTCCGAGTACACTACATTTCACCAGTTATTTACAAGACCCCAGTTATGTAACAGGAGGGCGCTATTGCCCACTACCGGGCACCAATCCAGACTCCGAGCTGCTACTGAGAAATACCCGACCTGATGGAAAAACCCAACAACATTTTGCCGGACCTGGGAATCGAACCCAGGACTTACAACTCGTGAGTCCGAGCCGTTATCACTAGCCCACCCGATATCCGTGGGCCCATCACTGCCCTACTTCTCTATCCAAACTTGTTGTGGCTGATTAGTGATTATGCTAAGTTTGAAAATGAGCATGATTTGCATCCTTACTTAATTTTATACAATTTGTTTCCAAATCTTGAATAACGAAATGAAAAATCCTAGAGCACAAATATTATGGCATTACTTACTCAGACGGAAATTGCCGGCAGTAAAGGAAATCTCGATAGTTTCTTCTGCAATTCCGCCAGTAATAGAACTAGATACACACGATAATTTTCCGTAATACTTCCTCTTGATATAAAACGACATCTCAGCCTTCTTTGTTGGTATTAGTTCTGTAATTTAAAAACATATTTATTGTATACTCATTACCAGTTCTTTTAATTTATTATTGTTCATCATCATCATTTCACCCGAAAGACGTCCACTGTCGGACATTGGCCTCGGAACCAAGCATCACTGTTTCAACCAGTTCTGTGCTTCCCGCACCCAGCGGATTCCTGCGGTCTTTACAAGGTCATCTGTCCACCTTGTGGGAGGCTTTCCAATGCTACGTCTACCGGTACGCGGTCGCCACTCCGGAACCTTTCGGCCCCATCGGCCATCTATTCTGCGAATAATGTGCTCTGCCGATTGCCACTTATGTTTGACACTTCTTCGGGCTATTTTACCTTCCGATACCTTGGTTCTCCTACGGATATCTTCATTTCTAATTCGATCACTTTGGTAAACTCCAAGCATAGCCATCTCCATTACACTTTGCATGACTTTTAGCCTCTTAATAAGGCCTTTTGTAGGCGACCACGTCCAATGCCATAGGCTATTACTGGCAACACGCACTGGAGACCATACCGCAGTGGCTCAAGACTTTCGTCTTGAGCCACTGCGGTATGGGGAACGAGAAGATATAGAGTATCTTCCCGAACTCTTCCCAGCCGAGTTGGATTCGACGATTGAACTCTTTCTCGAAGTTGGACCAACCTAACTGGACAGTTTGTCCTAGGTAAACATACTCGTCCACGACTTCGAATGTTGCATCTCCGATCTTCATGAAAGTGGGTGTTACATGGGCAATTTACATGAAATTTGTCTTGTCCACGTTCATTATTTTAAGATCTACTCTTTCGGAAGCTCTACTGAGGTCATCGAGTATTGTACTGAGGTACTCATAGTCTCAGCCATGACAACTATGACGTCGGCAAACCGAACGTGTGATGTTGATGCCTAGCCCTTTCTAGTCCAGAACCTTGAAGACATCCTCCAGTGTAGCGGTGAACCTCGCTGCAGAAGGATAGGTTTGGATAGGTGTCCTGGAGTCGTGATGACATAGTGGCGTTTTTGTACAGACACTTCAGCAACTCGATGTATCGATAGTGGATCTGGCAGCTTAGAAGAGACTGCAGTACAGCTCATTTTTGATCGGATCGAAGGCTTTCTCGTAGTCCACAAACGCTAAGCAGAGAGGCAGTTTATACTCTTCGGTCTCTTCGGTTACTAGTTGACGTGTAGAACTTCTCGATCTCTCTCAACAGCTCAGGTTTGGCGTATGCGATCCTGCTTTCATCGGTCTGTAGTTTCGCAAGCCGGCTCTTCCTTATAGACAGATCTCTTGCAAAGACCTTGGAGCCTTTATTTCCCTCTATCGCGTCATTAATGCGATCTGCACTAAAGCGGCGAAGGTGGCTATTCAAGGACTAAGAGATCCGTTTACTGATTTGGCAGTACTTGAGCGTATCGTCTGAAGACAGCAGGATTATCTTGCGCCTCACCTTTATGAGCTGTATAGTAGGATTAGAGAACTTCTTGTTTTTATTTGTACGACAGGTCTTGAAGATCTAAGACCCGACCGTATGGACAGTTTCCCCGAACCCATCGTTATAATTTATTTTATTTTATTTTGTAAGGGAAAACAAACAGTAGCATATTAAAAATAAATAAAAATAACTTAACAATAAACACAATAACAAATATCAACCCACTACATTTTTCACAGATTACAACATAAATTACAAACTGATTTCAAACGTAACTGTAGTCAGGGCTAAATTAATAAAAAACTATTAATAATTAAGAAAACAGAATCTAATGCTGATCCCTCAGAATTGTTGCCATATTACAGTATTACGGTTAAGAAATAGTATGTCGACGTCACTGAATCGCTTGTTAATGTGTCGACTAAGCGGTGCAGCGGTGATCGCAGACCAGCATTGGCTTTAAAGAAGCTGGCAGCAAACAGTCTCCTGGTGCGCACCTCACGACCATGCCCATTTCGAGGAACCAGGCAACACAAACTGTTCACCAAATTAGGGCAATCCAACTTATTTCGGCAAACATTGAATAGAGTCATTGACTCAAGCAGCTTAGGTACGTCTTGACTGTAACGTAAGTAGGTCATATTTAATAAGAAGCGACTGGTAAGTTATACTGCATAGCACGGAGGTACTTCCGTTGAAATAATTATATAATTTCATTATATTTAGCATAATAGGGATACCAAATCGGTACTGCGTATTCCAACTGCGGTCTAACTATGGACTTATACAAGTGTATGAAAGTTGAGGGACGATGGAATTATCTAGATGCTCTCATCACAAAACCATACATCTGATATGCCTTATTAGTAATATTTTCAATATGGATATCCAGATGAAGTTTCGAGTCGAGCTGCACACCAAGGTCACGAAGACAAATAACTTTGTTAATAATGCTATTAGCAAGTCGGTAATTGAAATTAATAATATTTTTCTTTATGGTAAACGTTATACTATGACACTTAGGCAGACTAAGGTATAGTTTATTAGAAAAGCAATAGTAAGAAAAGCCATCGAGGTCCTGCTGGAAGTCAAAACAGTCCTGTTCATTAGAAATTATCTTGAATCATAAACATATAAGATAAATTTAGAGTTTCGGAAACAATGTTTTATATCGTTTATAAACAGAATAAATTGTAGGGGCCCTAAAATTGAACCCTGCGGCACTCCTGATGTGACTTGAATGCAGCTAGACTCGTAGCCATTAATGACAACCTTCTGGGTTCTATTTGTTATATAGGAGATAAACCAGCGAAGGATATCCCCCCGGATACCATTGTATGTGATTTTATCGAGCAGCAATCTACGATCAACTTTATCGAAGGCTTTCTGAAAATCAGTATATATCGCGTCAGTTGGTTGCCTGTTATCAATATTTTCGAAAAGTTGTGTTGTAAATATTAAAAGATTAGTTACACACGATCTATCTTTAACAAAGCCATGCTGCTCCTTAGTTAAGATCTGGCGGATAAATGGGTACATCTCCATTTATGAACAAGCCTTTCAAAGAGTTTAGAGAAGGCTGAAATTGGGCGATAAGTCTCCACGTCATTCTTAGAACCACTTGTGTGTATTGGAACTATATTTGCGCGTTTCCACACATCAGGAAATATACCATACGAAATACACTTGTTAAATATTATAAATATGGGATAGCATAAAGTATTATAAGTACTTTTTAAAAATATCGCGGTTATTCCATCTGGACCAGGTCCTTTGGTAGAATACAGCCTTTTTAATTCTTTACGAATATTTTCTGAGGGAAAGAACAATCTGGATAAGTTGATATCATGATCAGCGCTTATAGTAGAAGGTTCCCAAGAATCAGGGTCAAATGTGGAGAGTTCATACACCGAGTGAAAAAAGCTAGAGAATAAATTACATGTTGATCACTGGTTGAATATTGTTTGTAGTGCATATTGTCAGGAATTCTATTTGTGGTTTTACGATTGGAGACGTATGACTAGAAAGCTTTAACATTAGTGGAAATGTTATCTTCAACTGAGTTAATATATCTTTCGTAACATTTATCAGCCTCCTTTTTGAATCTTGTTCTTTGAACTGAAAAACTCTTTTTTCCACTTAATCCATGCATAAGTTTTTTTCTTGTAAATGTGTATGAGTGAATGTATAAACCAGATAGGAAAGTAAACATTCCTTTGTTTACATGTGGGCGTGTGCAATCTCTTCAAAGTCTTCTCATAGAAGGTAGATACAGCTTCCCATTCAACAATACATTCCAATCAACATTACTAATATCGTTATTTATATTGCATTAGTCAGCTTTGTGATAATTAAGTGAGTTTGCAATTTTACTGCCCGAAGTACGGTTTGTATTAACTAATGGTACGTGGGTATACACAGCAGGATGATAAATATCAATGGGCAAGAGGGGATCATCAGAGGGAAACGTTACAGAATGAATATTACTGAAAAACAAATCTAAAATACGACCGCTACAATTGGTTAAATGATTATACTATCTTAAATTTAGTTGCGAGCAAAAGTTTAATACACCCCTTTGCAAAAAAAAACGGGCGGTTTTGATTTTTGTACATTATTGGTAATCATTTAGTTGTAAAGAGGTTTTAGTAGCCAAATTAAGTTACTGGCACTTAATAAAGAGTCTGGGTAAGAAAAAAAGTTAATTCCAAATTCGAAACTTTTGTTTGAAAACAATAATAATCCCGTTTTCCGTTTGTGACTTTTACTAACATTTTGCAGGTTTGCGGTTAGAAGGTTATCCTGGCAACTAAAACTAACTTCTCGTTATTTTTAGTTATGTTTGTCGCATAATCCAGCCTTATTGTGACTTAAAAGTGATATCTTTGTGTCGATTGTAATGGTAGAAAAACAATAAGAGCTAGTAAAATTTAAGCGCTGCTGGAAGAGGGGTGTAGCCAAAAAACTATATTCTTATTGATTGTAACAAATTACTAGTCATTTATGCTAATGGCATAGTAAAAATATTAATAATATCCACAAAAGCCAATGACTGTTAAGGTGCCCGTTTTTTTTGCAAAGGGGTGTAGTTGGCGAGTTAAGTTAGAAGGAGTATTAGTATTACATTCCATGAATGATAAGTTATTGACCCAGTTAAGTTGAGGCAAGTTAAAATCACCTATAAAAATAACGTTATCCACACGAGGATCATCAAATAAGGTTGAAGAGAATTAAGTCTTTCGGAGGTATGTAAGTAGCGCATATTAAGTTATAGAGATAGAGATAATTATTATTGCTAGAAGGGACTTTGATTATTTTATGCTCAGGTAAAATTGGAGGGGGAGATAATGAGAGATTGGATGGCTGTAGCTCACGAGAGACTGCTATAAGGACACCTCCACCGTCCTTTTTTTTTGTAACTACACGATCACGATTGCATCTAAATACCACATAGCGTTGTTCATTAAATTCGTTATCTGAAATGTCAGGTGTTAGCCAAGTTTCGGTAAAAACAATGATGTCATATGCAAGCGCCAATAAATTTATGTACAAAGTGTACAGTTTAGTCCTGATTCCTCGACAGTTCTGGTAAAATATATATATTTGTTAGCCATTAATTGCATAGGTGAATTCAGTAGTATTTAGCAAAAGCAATATAGGGAGTATTATAAAACAACAACGACGTTTATTTAGTACTAATAAAGGCAACAGAAGCGAAGACATAATTGTGATTATGGCAATACAGCAAAAAATCAAGGACCAGCAGTAGCTCGCTCAAACAGTATGCGGCTGCAATACCATTAGCATAAGTTACGTTATTGGATAATAAAAACACTTTCATATGATAGCGTACTCGACAAAGCAAAAAATAAGCGAAAGCACTCACAGAAGGCAGACCGACAATATTATCCAATCTAATGATATGATTATTACTTTTCTTTTAACTATACAAAATGCACTAATAAAAGGGAGATGATTATTTATCAGCGATCTTCTCTGCAGGGTTACCTGGTTTGATTTTACTCGATATTTCAGCTTCCGATCGAATGGTAAACGTAGTCGTATCATCTGCCTCTCTGACCAAGAGAGTCAGATTTCTGATCCAGACGTATTTAAATTTGCTGGCTTTAGCTGCTTTATTTGTGAAACAAATCTTTATTACGAAGTGTCAATCTACAGAGCTCCCGAGTAATCGAAACGATTCTGAAGTTCGAGTTGATTATTATTATTATTATCTCGGTACCCTGGGGTTCCGGAGTCTGGGAAGGCGTACGAGAGGCCGAAGTCAACTTGCAGAGGACGAAACACGAAAAATGGAATGAGGCACCAAACGACGATTATCCCCACACGCACTATGCAAGTGTACCCATAGATAACCCCCGGTTGGTGCAGGACTATTGCAGAACATTGAAACAAAATATATTGGGCTATGGGTTTGGTAGCAAGCAAGCTTGATTGTGCGTTTGTGAGCCACTGGTGCAAGGTATCGGCTGGGCCTGTCACCTTGCTGCAGTGATGTCACAAATTGGTGTTAATGTTAATGTTTTACTAGCATACTTTACTAACACTATGAGTCCTGGTGATTTTAGATAAATGAATGACTGTATAATGAATTGGTGAACTAGAACTATGGAAGGATTGTGGCCCCTGCTTGATCAATGTTAAATACTTGAAACGGACACAACACGGATAAAATGGCAAGGGGTGACTTGCACACTCAATAATGGAAACTGGCTAGCACATAGTGACGTAGAGCCACCTGAACCCCACCTAATGCAATGTTTAGATAGATAGAAGATAGAATACTCTTTATTATTTACACCATAGAAATTACAGACATAAAATAAATTTTACATATGGGGACACAATGGGCGATCTTATTGTTAAAAGCGATCTTTAACAATCTTTTGTTTGGTCTTTTGACAACCGACTAGTCGACCAAAGTTAAAGCCGGCTCATCTCTTATAATTTTGTAGGTATCATTTATTATTTCCGTTTATTTATTTCTTTTCTTAACTAATTACATTTTTAAATATTTCTTAAATTCAAATAAAAATATAAAATATCTCGACTTAGCACACGAGGTTGTCGTCATGTGGAATGTGAGCTCGGCTATCATTGTGCCGATTGTCGTAACGGCCAATGGCCTGATAGCCGAAAGCCTCGACCAACATCTCTCGAGGCTCTCGTTAGGTGGTTGGATCAAGGGCCTGATTCAGAAGGCAGTACTCCTTGATACGGCTTGCATTGTGAGGAGGTTCCTGTCTTTATTTATTATATTTTTAGTATTTATTATTATATTATTAAATATATAGCGACAATTACCTGTCTTGCTATAATTGTTTACTTTAAACAATGCATCCGACACCGTCAATCTCATGTATGTTTGCTGAACTTCACACACCACGTTAATGGGATGGAAACTTTCATATTTATAATCAATGATATACTCGTTTTCATCAATCTTGCGTGGTCGTACAGCCATCCCATTAATTCTGACAGTTATTGTACCTACAAGAAAAGTTAATTAATTCGTTTCATAAACCGCTTTGGCCCTAAACGATCAATTATATTGCACAATATCACGAATTGCGTAATATTTTTGATATTTTAGGGTTAATGCAATACTCTTTTTGACTGCGCAATGTTCTTTTTTACCGGTTTTATCATGCCAGCAGTTTTTAAACTATGAGCAGATGAGATGATTCTGTTGGCATGTGGGGCGCTACTCCGTACTCCCAGTGCAGTCTGCCCTATCTTTTCGAATTCGATCAATTCGAATGGTTCATAGTGTTTGTAATACCTTCATACTATGGCCGCTCCGGCGTGTGCAGTGTCGTCTTGGTTATGAGTGCAGTTGATGTTGTAATTCTGCGGTTGTACGAAATTCTGGCAATAGTAGTCTATGTTGTGGGTGTGTAAAAGAATCTTACCTCTACTTTATTTGGGGTGAGCCCCGTTGGGTTCCATGCTGCTATCTTGAGGGAAGTTATTGTGACATCTTATTGACAAGGGTTGTTATTGGTTAACATATTCATTTGTTTTAGAGTAGGTAATGAAATAGAAAACGAAACAAACTTACTGAATTCTGTCCGCATAACAAATCTCACCATAACATCGGTGTGGTCAGGATTTGACTGTCGAATTCTACATATCATATAACTATTGTTATGTTCAGAATGCAAGTTTGCAATAAAACCCACCGCTATATCTTGGTACGTATCAAAGGTAGGAGAGGTAGGTACATCTGAAATAATACGGAACATACATGTATTGAAATTCGAGCATTATTTTGACAACCTTCTTCGAGATAAATCGAAATTGCCGTACTGTTCAAAAACAATTGACGATGCGGCCGGCAAAGTAAGTATGAAAATCCATATCTGTCGTGTTTAGCGGCCAAATAAATTACTATGAAAACTCATATCTGTTGTGTTATTTAAAAATGGAACGAACTTTTTACTTCAGCACATCAAAGATTTTATTTAAATTTCGATTTGGCTTGCAAATAGAGCTGTTTAAAATAAAGAAGAAACAAATGAACACAAAGAACATTATTGGCGCGTGAAAAATTATCGTTGTTCGTCATTGATTCTAGAAATTATAATTAATTTACTTAGTTTGAATTTCCACGCATTGTTTGAGAAAAGTATAATCAAATCAAATCAAATCAAATCAAATCATTTATTTGCATAATACATGTCAAAAAGGTGTTACAGGTATAGGTATAAGGTACATTGTATTATAACCTAATGAGGTGTGCAAATTAATATATTAGGTACTAATAGCAACATTAAATACACAGAATAACATTACATTAAAAATAGAATGTCAAAATAAAAGTATATAAGTCAAATCAGAATTACAATATTAATTATTGGATATTTGTGGTCATTTCAGATAAAATCAGTCATCTTTCATTTAAATAATCATTAATAGAATAGTAACATTTTTTGGGTTTAGTCCATACAGACCTATGTGGTCCCATTCAAACTCCATCTCTAAGTGGTGCTAAGTATGTGTTTAGTTTCATTGATGACTATACAAGAAAACATTTTGTTTATTTTCTGAAAACCAAAGATGAGACTTTAAGGTATTTTCAGCAATTTAAGGTTTTTGTAGAAAATGAAACTGGAAACAAGTTAAAAATACTGAGAAGCGATAGAAGAGGAGAATATATATTATGAGTTTAAAATTTCAGGATTTCCTCAAGATTAATGGTATCAAACATCAGAAAACGATACCTGTTTCTCCACAACAAAATGGTGTTGCTGAACGCTCTAACAGAACTATTATGGAAAAAGTCAGGTGTATGCTGCAAGATGCTGGACTCGGTATGGAGTTCTGGGCTGAAGCAGTAAATACTGCTGTCTATCTGAAAAACCGAAGTCCAACTAAGGCAGTTCCTGGTACAATTCCAGAAGAAAAATGGAGTGGAATAAAGGTTAAACTTGACCATTTAAGAATTTATGGTTGTATTGCTTAATGTTATGGTGAAGAATAGAAAGAAACTTGATGTAAAAAGTAAACCATACATATTTGTGGGTTATAATAAACAATCTAAAGGATCATTGATCATTGATCTCATTGATCTAGACGATCCTAAGAATGGTGTCAATTCTCGTGATGTTGTTTTCATAGCAAAATAAATTTTCTATGAAACAAATGTCACATGATGAAAAGGGTGATCAACAACTGCTTGTTAATCTTATTTTGAATCAAAATGTAATTCAACCATCGGAATCATCCATTGTGAGTTCTGACATATCTGATGACATAAGAATATCACAGAATAGTGAACAAAGAATAAGCACAATCACACTAGAAGATTCCGACAGTGAAAGAACAAGTGATGAATCAGATAATCGCTTGGATCCAACTTACCTTCCAGGAGAAGATTCTGAGACAGAATCACCAGAAGACTGTAGCTATGATGATGCTTCTGAGTCACATCTCATGACCAACTTCGTAACTACATTGGAATACAATGATCCTGATGAACCTCAAACTGCAGCCGAGGCATTAAATGGATCAGTATCCGATAGTTGACGTAAGGCGATGACTGATGAGTATAATTCTTTTATTAAAAATAAAGTTTCGTCTCTGACAGAACGAGTACAGCATCATAAGCCTGTGTCATGTAAGTGGATATTTAAGAAAAAATATGGAGTAAATGGTGAGTTGTTGAAATATAAAGCTCGTTTAGTAGCCAGGGGTTACACCCAGAAATAAGGTGAACTATTTGGAAACGTTTTCCCCTGTTGTGAGTAACCTTAGTGTGGAGTACACTAAGGTTACTGATCGCTTTAGCAGCAGAACATAACATGAGTATTAAATACATGGATGTTAAAACGTGCAAGCTCAACAAAGCTGTTTACGGACTTAAACAGGCATCAAAATCTTTGTACAATAAAATTAACAAGGTATTATGCGATAAGTTGAACTTCTGTCGTTTAACTTCAGAACCATGTGTTTACTACAGGTCTGAAAACCAATCAATGATGCCGATAGCACTTTATGTCGATGATTTGATCATATTTTGTTCTCCAACATTCCAAAGAAGAGACAAAATTAAAGCGCAATTGCAGCAAGTATTTGATGTCACGGGTCTAGGGCCAGCACAACAGATTCTTAATAAGAAGTTGTCTAGAAAACGTAATGAAATCTCTCTTAGGGCTGATTTCATCAAAGTCAGATCTTTTATCCGTGGAATAAAATTGTCGTCTGACAGTTTTTGTATGGAAAAACTGTCAAAAATTCAAGATTTATTCGCAGATTAAGACTTATACTCGGTATAAAAGATTGGTGAAATTCGCGCTTAATCAGTCAAACTATATTCTAAAATTGCTGAAGAAATTGCGGATGGAGGATTGTAAACCTTCAGGAACACCAATGGAGACTGGTCTGAAGTTACCCAGAGAAACTCAAAAGGATGATACTTATGACTACAGAGGGTCACTTATGCACATAGCAGTTTGTACGAGACCAGACATCAGTTATGCAGTGAGTCAATTTAACAATAAAATTGTTTTAGTGAAGTTCATTGGAAGGCTGCGAAGAGAGTTTTACGGTATCTAAAAGTCACATTGAATGTAGGTCTAACTTTTACTAAGAGTAGTATGGAGATGAGAGCTTATGCTGATGCAGATTGGGCATCACAAACAGTTATGTCTTCTTTCTAGGGAAGTCTGCTGTCTCTTGGGAGAGTAGATAGTAACGTACTGTTGCATTATCCAGTACTGAGGCAGAGTACATGGCATTGTCTGACACGTGTAAAGAAGCTCTATTTATAAGAAAACTTTTATTTGAGATTCTTGGTACCAAATCTAAAGTTATCATATTAAGGGCTGATTTTATCAAAGTCACATAACTTTAATCCGTAGAATAAAATTGCCGTCTGACAGTTTTTGTATGGAAAAACTGTCAAAAATTCAAAATTAATTCGCAGGACAAGACACGGTTTAAAAGTTTGGTGAAATTCACCCATAGTAATCTAAATGAATCTTTCTTTTTCAGCCCAAATATCCAACAGTAGGTACCACAACTAAAAAGTGAAAAAAAAACTTTACAAAAACAGAAACAAACCACTTGCAAAAAAAAACACAAAATAGTGAAAAATAACTTTAATTTCGAAAGTCGGTGGCAAAAAACGAAAATTGAAAAGTTATTTCTCACTTTTTTGGGTTTTTATTGGAAGTCGGTTGGTTTTTTTTTTTTTTTTTAAAGGACCATAATACTTTGGTAATTACAAAAGAATATAAAAACTCACCGCTCATCGCGTCTGCCATCGAATATTTCATGTGGAGGTTAGCGTCTTCGGGGTTCAATAAGTCGACGCAAGTGACGTTCACTATATCGCCGTCTGCGTATTGGTACTCGGCAGTGAAGTCAACGTCCTTCTCCGACAGATCTGTGCGAACTGTTTGCAGTGCCATGTTGTTCACGAGGATCGTCTGAGGTGACTCTGTGGAGTTACTTGTTCTGATTTAGAACCAAACATTAACACAACCACACTACATCGCAGCGACAAAATGTGGGCAAGCAGTGTTTACATGTGATAGTGTCGCTGCAGCTTCTTGCAGTTGCGTTGCATTCGGTAACCACAAAGTTTCGGCCGCAACGTGCGCTAGTATACCAATAATGTGGTTGTGCTCCTGGTAAAGTACTACAGCCGCGCGGGTCGATCGATCAGGTTAAGCTACGCTTGCCGGGATTGGTCCGTGGATGGTTGACCGTCTTTACCTGCCAAGACCGTGCTCCGTGCTTCGGAAAGCACGTTAAGCCGTTGGTCCCGGCTGTCATTTGTGGATCTTTGACAGTCGTTACGGGTCGATACCTGGTATTCACCTGCATACGGTTAGACTGGAAGCCGACCCCAACATAATTGGGAAAAGGCAGGCAGATTGATTGATTTTGTCGCCAGTCTACGTGTTGTCGTCGTTGTGGTGTGGTTGCGGTACGTGTGGACGGCCCCTTAGTGGGAATAATAAAAGTTTGTACATACCCCTTAGTCTCACGTGAATCCACATATAGCAATAGGCCGCTGTATAGTTGACGTCTTTGTACTGGACCTTGGGAAATGTTGTAGGATGATCTGGATGGACCAACACCGTACACATCCATGCACCACCCAATCTTCTTTCTGCCATAAACTGTTAAAAGATACTTAAGTACGTATGTAATTTATTAGACATAGCTAAGCTATTATTATAGCATAAGCATAATCATAATCGAGGAGCTCGTGGCTAAGTAATAACAGCCGCTCGGGTCGATCCATCAGGTTAAGCTACGCTTGCCGGGGTTGGTCCGTAGATGGGTGACCATTTTCACATATCGAGACTCCTCCGTGCCTCGGAAAACACGCTAAGCCGTTGGTCCCGGCTGTCATTTGGGGATCTTTGACAGTTTTATTTTTTTTATTGATGTTAACTAGACGACGACTCGTGATGTACTAGGAGCGATGAGCATGGTTTTAGTGGAGGTGTGTGCGTGAGCCTGTATGTTTACTTGCAGGAGCATGGTTTAGTGGCTTCACTTTTGATGTACGGCGCGCTCCGTCTTCCTTTTTTTATTGGGCAGTGTTCTAAATGTAAACAGAGCAATGCTAAATAGGCTAAATCACCTCTCTTAGCGTACAACATGTAACTGTATGATTGTTAGTGTGACTACTAATTTATTAGATACATAGTATAAGACTAGCTCTTGCCCGCGGCTCCGCCCGCGTGGATGTCGGAAAAAATCCCACGAGAAAGCGTAGTTTTAAAAAACTAAAAATGACAAACTTTATAATTTACTTAGATAAGTATTCGTGCCAAGTTTCAAGTTTAATAAATAAAGGAATAAGATTTTTCATATAAACTGTATCCTCTCTTCCTGAAATCCCCGCTTTTCACCCCCTTTAAGAACGAATTTCCAAAAACCCTTTCTTAGTGGATGCTTATGTCCTAATAACTATCTGTGTGCCAAATTTCAGCCCAATCCGTTCAGTGGTTTGAGCTGTAACGTAGACTACCCCTTTTCACCCCGTTACACCCCCAATCTTCGTTTAGGGGGTAGTTTATGAATACTAAAAATGACAAACCTTATAATTTACTTAGATAAGTATTCGTGCTAAGTTTCAAGTCTATTAACTCAAGGAATAAGATTTTACATACAAACGAAATCCCCCTTTTCACCCCCTTAAAGGTCGAATTTCCAAAAACCCGTTCTTAGTGCGCGCCTACGTCATAATAGCTAGGTATCTGTTTGCCAAATTTCAGCCCAATCCGTCCAGTGGTTTGAGCTGTGCGTTGATAGATCAGTCAATTATGTATGTAGGGTTTGGCCCAGGCCCCCCATTTTTAATTAATTTTTACCCGACTACGGCGAAGAAAAAAGGAGGGTTATGATTTTGACCGGTATGTATGTATGTATGTATGTTCATCTGTTCCCTCCTATCTTCCAAACCACTTATCACAATTTGACAAATGAGGTATCGTTAGAAGCTTCGTGATTGTCCGCTGGTTATAGGCTATGTGAAGTCACATTAAATTAAAAATGGCGCCCTCTAGAGGACATGAAGTGACGAACTTTAAAAAAAAATATGGTTAATCGTACCATGTTGGGTATCAAATAAAAGGGCTTAATGAGCACATTTCAAAAATATATATTAAAACCCCAAAAGAATTTAAAAAAAAATTAAAGTAATAAAAACTAAAACCCAACTACAACTAAAAAGGTATAAACAAGACACCACAGACAGACAAATTAAAAATCCGGAGTCACACGTAATCTGTTCGATTTATGCCTAACACGTGTGACTCCGGATTTTTAATTTGTCTGTCTGTGGTGTCTTGTTTATACCTTTTTAGTTGTAGTTGGGTTTTAGTTTTTATTACTTTAATTTTTTATATGAAGTAGTTAGGATGCGAGTGAAACCGCGGACAACAACTAGTTATAATAATAAGCACATTAATACAATATTGTCAATGTACTCACACTTGATATATTTTTCGAACCGGATTGTTCGTCATAAGAATAGAACACGTCATCTTCCTTCCAGTAGTTATTACAGCTGTAAACGATTTAATACCATTAATATCTTATCACTTTACTTAAATAAATAAATTCATCAAATTTTAGGTAATTTAGTAGGTAATAAACCATAGCCAAACATAAAATAACATTCAATTAAAATTAAATAAAAAATAAACAAATCAAACTAAATCAGAGGGCCTAGACAAGTGACAGTCGCTTCGAAAGCGTTTCGTATTTCTACAACGACTTTCAACAGGATTGACTTACGCTTTTCGATAGCTTATGTCAGTCCTATACATTTTTGCCTTTTCCATCATCGATATCGCTGATAGAATGTCACTTTGTCTAGGGCCTCAGAACAAGTAAACCTAATACTAGTTCCTACTAGTACCTAGGATTTATTGTCTTTCTTCAACCAGTGTGTCCTGCCCGTTATGACATATAGTGCCGACACTGACTGAGAGTCGGGCTGCTCCACAAATTCAAGCTCATTCAGAGCGGTATGGCGTTAGTGTCTTTGAAGGTTAAAATCCGAAATGAAAACCGGAGTTACCGACATAGCTTGCAGAGTAAGCAAACTGAAGGGTCAGTGGGCTGGCCATGTTTATCTAAGGACCGATGGCCGGTGGAGCACACGTGGGACGCTCCCCAGGGACGATGGACCGACGACCGTAAGAAAGTGGCGCAGACAGACTGACTGGATGCGGAAGGCGGAGGACAGAGTGTTGTGGCGCAGTTTGTGAGAGGCCTAGGTCCAGCAGTGGACTGCGATAGCTTGAGTTGATTTTATTTGTTTATATTTACCCGACTACGACGAACCAAAAAGGAGGGTTATGGTTTTGACCAGTCGGTATGTATGTATGTGGGTATGTATGTTCATGTGTCCCTCATATCTTGTAAACTATTCGTCACAAGTGGACAAATGAGTATCGTTGGAAGCGTCTTGATCGTCCGCTGGTTATAGGGTTATGTGACATCACATTAAATTAAAAATGGCGCCCTCTAGAGGACATAAAGAGAGGAACTTAAAAAAAAAATGGTTTAATCGTACCATGTTGGGTATCAAATGAAAGGGCTTAATGAGCACGTTTCAAAAATATATATATTATAACCCCAAAAGAATTTAAAAAAAATCAAGTAATAAGAACTAAAACCCAACTACGACTTAAAAGGTATTTTCAAACTCAAACTCAAAGCATTTATTTCAATTAAACCATTTACAGGCACTTTTGAATTGTCAAAGAATCGGTCAGTTAGTCAAAAAGTTGAAACTAGTTGCCCATTCCAAATCGTAGTTCTCTACGGAGAAGAACGGGCAAGAAACTCCATGGACACTCTTTTAAAAATGGATATAGATATTATAAAATCCTGGGTACAGTATTCTTGGTGCTTCTATATGTGAGAACAATGTCAAATGAAAAATAATCAAAAACAATTCAAAATATAAGATTAAAAATAAGCCCTGGCAGATGAGAGATGACCAGTCTCAACCGACAGCGCCCGTTCACGAACATGACACGTGGATCAGCACCATCCAGCTCAACCATTTTGTAGGGAACCGAATGATCCAACACACGCGCCACCATCAGCGAGACATTTAAGTGAGTATGACATACTCTCATCTGCCATGCTCTTTCAAGTCAATATAAAACATGATACCATATTAAACGACTCACATTTACAAAATTGAAAAAATGCTTCTAAGTTATACAAAACTATAATTTGCAATGTACTTGAGAGATTAATTTAATAGAAATTAAAGAAAAAAATATACATTAAGTTTGTAAAGTCAGAAAAAAAGGGGAAGCAACTCTTCCAAATATTAAAAATTTTAACAAGTGAGCCAAAGTGCCTGTGGAACAGGACCAGCATTAAGCCAAGCATTTTTATCTACGATATAATCATCCAACTTATAATATGCCTGTCTACATAGTGTGCGTTTAATGCATGTTTTAAATTTCTTCTCATTTAGTTGAAGAATAATGAGTGGTATTTTATTATAACATTTTACACAGTACCCCATAAAAGAAGTATGTACTTTAGACAATCTGAAACGTGGTTGATCTAATTTGTTCCTATTTCTAGTGTTAAAGTTATGCCTGTCACTTATCTTACTAAAAAGATGTAGATTTTTCCGAACATACATAATGTTTTCATATATGTACTGACAAGGAACCGTCATGATGTTAATTTTTTTAAACAGTTCCCTTAGAGATTCGCATCTGTGGAGGTTGTAGATGGCTCGGACAGCCCTCTTTTGCAAAATAAAGATAGAATCAATATCTGCAGCCCGTCCCCACAGCAAAATACCGTAAGACATGATGCTATGAAAGTAACTAAAATAGACCAGTCTTGCGGTATCCACGTCTGTTAGTTGGCGGATTTTCCAAACAGCGTAAGCGGCTGAACTTAGTCGCCCTGCAAGTGATGTTATGTGAGGACCCCACTGTAGTTTTGAATCAAGCGTGATCCCCAGGAAAACTGTCTTTTAGACGAATTCTAGTATCTCCCTGTTCAGTACAACATGACATTCACTACTTCTTACATTCGGTAACGTGAATCTTATGCATTTAGTTTTCTTCTCATTTAATACCAAATTATTTATAGTAAACCAATTATGGACCTTGAACATAGCGTTATTTACGTCGTCAAGCTCCCGTGCATGTCTATTTACTTTAAAAATCAGTGATGTGTCATCAGCAAATAACACCATTTGTGGTAGATTTTTCAGTAGTTGAGGTAAATCATTTATATATACTAAGAAGAGGAATGGACCCAATATCGAGCCCTGTGGTACACCCATTCTAACTTTTAAACCCAATGAGTTCACACCGTTTATTTGAACTTGCTGCATTCTATCATTCAAATATGATTTTACTAAGCTAAGCGCAAGTTTACCCAGTCCGTAATGCTCAAGTTTCAAGAGCAGCGTTTCGTGATTCACGCAATCAAAAGCCTTAGATAGGTCGCAAAAGATGCCTATTGCATCTTGTGCCTCTTCCCATGCCTTAAAGATGTGTTTTAACATGGTGACACCGGCGTCAGTTGTGCAACGTCCTTTGGTGAAACCATACTGTTGATCGTGTAGGATGTTATTACGATTAAAATGATTGAGCATTTGATTTAACATTACTTTTTCAAACACCTTGCTGAAAACCGGCAAAACTGATACGGGTCTATAATTATTAGTGTCTTTGCTGTCCCCGGATTTGAAAAGTGGAATAACTTTACTGTACTTCATTAAATCTGGGAATACCCCTTGATCCAGACACAAATTAAATATTAAAGCTAAGCAGGGTGCAATTGTCTCAATAATGGATTGACAAACTTTAGTAGACATGCCCCACAGATCTTCGGTAATTTCGATCTTGAGTTGCTTAAAAGGTTTTACAACGACCACAGGGTTTATATGTTTCAATTTAAATTCCACAGGACAGGCTGAAACATTCGCTCTTAATAAATCAATAGCAAGTGAGGGCGAGGAATTTAAAGTTTCCGTAGTTTTAATTGGAATATTGGTAAAGAAAGTTGCAAATTCCTGAGCAACATCGATGTTAGCGCTAATGAGACCGCGGGAAGTGTCCAGTGTGTAATCAGTATTATGCCTTTTGCTCTTATTAGTTTTTGTATAAACAAGACACCCCAGACAGACAAATTAAAAATCCATAGTCACACGTAATCTGTTCGATTTATGCCCTAACACGTGTGACTCCGGATTTTTAATTTGTCTGTCTGTGGTGTCTTGTTTATACCTTTTTAGTCGTAGTTGGGTTTCAGTTTTTATTACTTGATTTTTTTAATTTTTATGGAAGAAGCATATTTACGCCTCAAGCTTTTAAGAAAATATTAAAGTTCTATGTTGTCATAAGTTTTATTTAGAACTTTTTAGTTAATTCAAAGCTTGTTCTTAAAAAGATATTTACTTATATTTTATTTTGTACTTTTAAGCATTAGAATTTGTTTAAATATCTGTTCTATCACCTTCTACAAATCCAACGAGCCCAACACTACAGGGCTATCTTGTAAGTTCTAGAAGTTTCTCTAACCACCTGCCGCCTTTATAATTAGATCCTGGACACGATGGTGTTATCTTGTTTGGTTGAGGAGGACCTATGGCTACTTTCCGGATCCATCATCAGACCCTGAACACCACCTAGTCAACCGACACTGGATACCACCTTGGGCTATAGACCTGGTCAAGAAAACGCCAACGAGTCCAAACACGATGGTTTTATCTTGTTTGATTGAGGTTTTCCCATGGCCACCTTCCAGCTCCATCATCAGGCCCTGAACACCACCTAGTGTCAAAGCATTTGTCAATATATCACCAATGGGTCCAAACACGATGGTGCTATCTTGTTTGACTGAGGAGTTCCCATGGCAACCTTCCGGCTCCATCATCAGACACTTAACAACACCTAGTGTCAAAGCACTTTTTAATACATGACCAATGAGGCCAAACACGATGGTGCTATCTTGTTTGATTGAGGTTTTCCGATGGCCACCTTCGGGCTCCATCATCAGACCCTGAACACCACCTAGTGTTAAGCACTTTTTAATACATGACCAATGAGTTCAAACACGATGGTGCTATCTTGTTTGATTGAGCAGTTCCCATGACTAACTTCCGGCTCCATCATCAGCCCGGCAACATGGTACCATTTTTTCAAAATGTCTCGGTAGTTGTATGAGTATACCAAGTTTCAGCTCAATCGGATGCCAGGAAGTGCTTGAAAATTTGATGACAAAAGGAGTAACCGGAAACACATACGAACGGAGCAAGCTAATATTTAATAATAAAAAAAAACCGTGTTTGGTATCAAATGAAAGGGCTTAATTAGCACATTTAAAATATATATATATTATAACCCCAAAAAAATAAAATAAAAATAAAAGTTATAAAACTAAAACCCAACTACGACAAAAAAGTCAACTAAAAAGGTATAAACAAGACATCACAGATAGACAATTAAAAATCTGGAGTCACACGTATCTGTTTGATTTATGCCCTAACACGTGTGACTCCGGATTTTTAATTTGTCTGTCGCTGTCGTTGATGTTTTGTTAATACCTTTTTAGTTGAGTTTTTTGTTGTAGGTATGTTTAACATGTATCTTACGACTTCCACACGAACGAAGTCGGGGGCACAAGCTAGTTAAAACATACAAATAAAATACTTTTAATTTACTTACAAGAAATGATGGATATTGGAGTCATACTGCTTGTTTATCTTGAACACTTCTCCTTCGAGAACCGTATATATGGCCTTGGTGTTGGTTATATCTGTAAGTTCGTCACAAATTACACGAACGCCACTTTCTTCGACCTCGGCACGAATTTTAAATGTGATTTCCACGGGTTCTGCAAAAAATTAGATGTTTACTGTCTGCACAATGTACAAGTGACTTAGTGACAACTCTGCAGGTTTTAAAGGCTGCTACAAAAGCTCTAGGAGTCCCAAGTATAAATTAATTTGGTTACGATGATTAAATCCGTGAGCTACAGAAGATACTGCTTAGCTATGAACGCCAAAGATGAATCTGTGAACTATACAAATAAAAAAGAGTTTACAAATAAAAGTGTGTATATCCGACACACGACTGGAGTTAACTCCTTATGACGATTGTCTTTGAGTAAGTATGCAATAGGCAAAGAGGGTAAATAAACGCATCTCTTATAAATTACTGATAGCATGTACTTATGTATTTTTATTCTATTCACATTCTTCATAATGATTATGCCGGCGCCAGACAGAGCAGCAATATTTGATCACATGTTTGATCACATTTGTGGCAGGGCTGTTTGGGTATTTCATCAAAGTTTGATCACTCATTTCAACTGTTCCATTCGGTGTCGGTTTTTCGAGCGCACATCAAAGAGTTTAAAGTTCAAATGTGTGCGTATCGCGTTCGAATTTCAAATGTGTGCGTAGCGTAGCCTGCAAGGCCAGTGTCTCGTAAATAACTGAGCGGAACGGTCGCTTTGCTCAATCGCAAGTGCTTGGAATGAAAATTTCATGAAATTGTCATTCAATGCACTTACATGAACTTAGAGAGTTGTATTGCTGATTCTAATGTTAATAATTCTGTAAATCCATATTTTGTTACGACCGATAATAATGTTTAGATCAACATACAACCTGATACTGCGCGCCTACCAAGTGGAGGCGCGGTTGTCAAATTCGATTTTAGTTGTGTCAAAATAAGTTTTAAACTTAGAGAATTTATTTGGCAGAATAGCTCCAAGATTCTCATAGCCAAAAGTAAGGAATTTTAGTCATAGTTTAGTTAGTTTAGTTCGGTGTACAAGAGAATCGGCACCAGTATCTGTAACTTAGGTAAACGAAAGGAAGGACGACGAGAAAGTGTGCTAAACAGGAAGAAACTCTGCCAAATTTAGCATAAAAATGATAAATAGGCAACACTGCGTGCTGCAAAGCATGCAGTGTTGCCATCTTAGCTACTTTGTAGCTAGATCTAGCTATATTTCAGTGTCAGGCAATTAAATTAAAAAAATAATCAAACTTGTAGCTAGATTTTTTAGCTACTTTTTTTAGCTACTTTACACATGACGTAAATACTTTCGTTATTTTTTATTAGGTCTATGGTAGAGTGCGTCTGGAAGTATGTAATGATATATGTGTAGTTTCATCAAATAGTTCCTTTGCCGTAATGTTGGCTCTACTGGTAAACTTTAATAATATTTTTATTGTATTGGTGTTATCAATTTAATTCATGCTCGCGGAAAATGGAATTACTTATGAAAAGAAGTAGATAGACTAATTTGACAGGTGCGAATGTCAAACATCATATTAAAAAAACAAACAACAAAGTTTTGAAACTTCAAATTATTATCTGGGATTCAAAAACGAAGTAGAAGTAGCATTTAGCTACTTTATTGGGTACACACGGCTACACATCATGATATACATTTCCAGCATAAGCTGACCTCGCATTTTAAGGTAATTCTATACAATGCGAGATCAGCATAAACTGGAAATGTAGGTATATAGCTTGATGTGTAGCCGTGTGTACAATCTGACAATCTAGCTACATTTAGCAGACTGTCTAGCTACTAACTGAAGGTAGCAGTTGGCAACACTGAAAGCATGTCGCCAGTGGTAAAGATGGATGGTAACAGGTTAAAAACACGCTATCTGTTATCACTGTTACTGTTACAAAAAAATAACAGTTCCAAATATCTGTTATTAAATAACAGCCTGTTATTTTTGTACGGACTATAAATACGTATTGAAATCTCAATTGAATATCTTCCATTCTTTAATGAGGAAGAGAGAGAAATTGATAACCTTGCTATATTCGTTCCTTGGTGTCAGTGTGTATGTAAGTAACAGCCGTGGTAACAGTTTGTGTGGGGATTGTTATAATGTATTAACACTGCCCACCTGAGCCTAAAGTGCAGTAATAGACATTTTGTCGGTTTTGAGTTAAATGAATATTCTGAATCGTCATTTTATTAGCTATCAGTGGAATTAACACTTTTTTTTGTAGCGCTACTATAGAATATTATTTTAAATTTTTATCGGATGAAGTTACAGCGAAAATATCACAGATTTGTTAAAATATTCAATGTTTACCAGCTAAACTGCAATAAAATGAATTCTGCACAAGCTTTTTCTCTGTTTCCTAACTAAACTGCTTCTATAAGTTTCTGAAATATCTCGATTATAAGGCACACCAAGTATCCATAGATTACAGTCACCGTTGCAAGAGGTACCATTTTCTGCCATTGGATCGTAGACGACTCATTAATGATGTGTGTTTTTTGATTAACATAGCGAATGGCTCGATTGACTGCCCTGAACTATTAGGAAAGTTAGCATTTCGCACTAACACTATTGGATTACGTAAAAGGCCGCTTCTAGGTGTGCCTTCTTCCAGTTCTAATTATAGGCGTAATGCTTTTCTTATAAGAAGCACTCGGAGTTTCAATGATGTATCTTCTAAGCATGACATTGACTTATTTTGCACTAAGATAAACACAGCAAGGACGCTCTTATCCACATCATTTGTTTGTGAATGATATGTGGTTCTTAACTGTAAATTGCTTAACTGTTATGTAGCAACATAAATAAAACTAACAACATAAATAAAAATAAAACTACTTTAATACTTATGAAATTGCTGATTGTTCAGCTTTAAATAATCAATATGTTATTTATCTGTGGAGGCTTGTTATTAGCAACTTGATAATGTTTTGTTGTTACCTATTATTTGTAATTAGTCTGTAAGCCTTCTTAAAAGTAATAAAATAAAATAAAATATATCCGAGAGTGTGCAAAATTTAATTCCAATTGGGCTGTTCGCCCTTACTGCGTAATACACGATCAATCAGAATCGGAATCGGTATGAAACCAATGTCTATAATAATCCATTGCTTCAATAAGTTAAAAAAAAAACTGCTCAACAAAGTAACTATCGCAATCGCAATGAATGTTGTCGAACTGTCAACATGAAACAAATTAGTCTTAGGGTTGATTTCATCAAAGTCAGATATCTTTTATCCGTGGAATAAAATTGTCGTCTGACATTCTTTGTATGGAAAAACTGTCAAAAAAACAAAATTTATTCGCAGGATAAGACTTATACTCGGTATAAAAGTTTGGTGAAATTCGCCCTTAATCGGTTACGAAAATAAGTTACGCAATTAGATATCTGGTTTGAGGTCATAAACAGTTAGCTAAATAGTACTTACCATTGTCCGGGCCCCGAGCTTCAGCTTCAAATATTATAATTATGAACAATAAATAAAATAAACTGAACATTTTAGTTGGTATTGAGAATATTTCGATACTAAACACTCGATACGTACTAATTGTTACAATTCCTTTAATGTAATGAGGACAATTACTGTGCAAAATTTATTTATTTCTGAAATACCTGCATTACATCACTTTACTAATTTTAAGGACAACTTTATATTGAACTAGCATTTTCCCGCAGCTTCGCTCGGCTGGAGGTCGGAAATGATGCCACATTGTCCGATGTGATGTCCGTGGCATCATTTCCGACCTCCAGCCGAGCGAAGCTGCGGGAAAATGCTAGTTCAATATAAAGTTGTCCTTAAAATTAGTAAAGTGATGTAATGCAGGTATTGTTTTGTTTTATGGGTAGCATTATTATTACGCCCTAATGGGCGTACAAAATTAACCATAGATATCCGTGAAATTGATTTATTTATTTTTTTAATCTTGCTTACATCTACCATTACAGATCTGCGATCCAATGCGATAGAGTGGCCTTACAAGCTAAATCTACATCCTATAAAATTACATCCTATATCCTAAATCTTAACCTACATCAAAATAACATATTATACAAAATGCATCTTTTGCGAATTCACTCAAGTTGCACCGCCATACATCAACCCTCTCGTGAACCTCGTTCACCACCTCCTCTCACTAAAGCCATGCCTTTAGTGAGAGGAGTACTTGCCAGTAGGTTAAATTAACATAAACAAGCAATAACGTTGATCGTGGCATACGAAAAGATTACATTAAAAAATGTTAATTAAGTCAATAAAGAATAAAAACCATTTACAAAAAAAAAACCGACTTCCAAACAAACACCCAAAAAACTGAAAAATAACTTTAATTTCGGAAGTCGGTCTTTGCTTTTCAATTTTAGTTCTTTGACACCAACTTCCGAAATTAAAGTTATTTTAGAAAGAAAGCCTCTAAACTACTCTAAATTAATCTCTGTCTACCTTTTTTTTTTTTTTTTTGGGGGTGGTAAATCATCCAATGACTTATCCCGCTCTGGGCGGAGCGGAAGGGCGTGTCAGACTTTTACTGACTAAAACCCACCCGTGTTCCTTCTGTTGCCTGTTGCCAAGGTCCCGGTATCCCTTTCGGACTAACCCGTAACCCCGGCAGGCATCGGTCCTAGCGGACCCCGCCAATTGTGCTGACATCTCTTTGAGGCGCGCGTGGAACACGACGCGCCATCGACCCGGGCCTGGTCCTTATCGGACGGCGAGCTACCCATTGCTCGCCGTCCGCAAGCCCGCGCCTATGGTGGCCGGGAATCCGCCTGGGATTCCCGACGCCCAGGGCGTCTCCAACGGCGGCGGTTAGGGGCGTGAGGGCGCAAACTTTGCCTCTCCCTCACGCGTTCCGCCTCCTCCTTCGCGAGCATTACTGCTTCGCAGAAGGAGGTGACTGCTTCCCATGCCCTCACGCTCCGTACCATGGCCTGGACCAGAGCCGGACGCGAGAGGTCACCGCCGCCAAACGCCTCCAAGAGGACACGGCGGGGCTCCGCCCAAGCCGGGCAGACCTCCACCGTATGCTCCACCGTGTCCTCCGGACGATCCACACAGTGGTGACACCCGGGCGTTTCCTCCCGCCTTATCCGAAACAGGAACCTCCCGAAGCAACCATGTCCGGTGAGGACCTGCGTCAGGCGGAAGGTGAGGACGCCGTGGCGCCTCTCTAGCCACTCCTCAAAGAGGGGACTTACCGCCGCAATTGTCGCGTGCCCAGCACTGGGTTGCGACAAACGCACTCTCCCTGTGAAAACTACAAATGAACATCCGTTCAGTACCTAGTTCCGTAGATGTGGGCGAACAAACAAACAGACAGACAGAAAAGAATTCTAAAATCCCTGGTTTATGTTCTATTAGGGCGGGTTGTTTCACGTCCACTTTACGCACGGGGAAACGTCAGAAATGGCGCTAACAATCGTCAAATCAAAAAAAGCGTTGTTTCACGAACTAGGCACTAAAAAAATCCAAATATATAATAAGTTACCTGAGAATATAAGATCCACAAAAACACTGTGCATATTTAAAGGACATTGACCATCCATATATGGGAGTTGGACCAAGTGCTGCCCAGAATGGACACATAGTGCCTTATGTTCCTTGGGCTTATAATAGTCTGTACACCAAAGCTCAATAAAATCTATCCGAGGAGTTTTGAGAAAAATGATTTTTTGTTGAGTATTTTTATTGATGAATACCAACCAACCGGTGGCGCATTTGATTAAATAATGACAGTAATTATTTAAAAAACACATTATTATTTCATTTGTATGCATATCTTTTACATGTTAAATATTTTTTACTGACCATCCATATATGGGAGTTGGGCCAAGTGCTGCCCAGAATGGACACATAGTGCATTATGTTTCTTGGGCTTGTACTAGTTTGTACACCAAAGCTCAATAAAATCTATCTCTTGAGTTTTGAGAAAAACTATTTTTTGTTGATAATTTTTTATTGATGAATACCAACCAACCGATGGTGCATTTTATTAAAAATAATGACAGTAATTATGTTAAACAACACATTATTATTTCATTTCCGTTTCACATTATTATTTCCGGAGTTTCTTGCCCGTTCTTCTCCATAGGTACCTACTACGCTTTGGAATGGGCAACTAGCTTCATATTTCTGACTGACCGACTCCTTGACAATTCAAAAGTGCCTGTAAATGGTTTAATTGAAATAAATGCTTTGAGTTTGTTTGAGTTTGAATTTGTATGCATATCATTTACATGTTAAATATTTTTTACTGACCATCCATTTATGGGAGCTGGGCCAAGTGCTGCCCAGAATGGACACATAGTGCATTATGTTCCTTGGGCTTGTACTAGTCTCTAAACCAAAGCTCAATGAAATCTATCTGAGGAGTTTTGAGAAAAACTATTTTTTGTTGAGTATTTTTTATTGATGAACACCAACCAACCAATGGCGCATTTTATTAAATAATGACAGTAATTATGTTAAACAACACATTCTTATTCCATTTTTATGCATATCATTTACATTGTAGTGTAAAGCACTTGTCAATGCATATTCAACGAGTCCAAACACGATGGTGCTGTATTGTTTGGTTGAGGAGTTCCTATCGGTACCTTCCGGCTCCACCACCAGACCCTCGATGCAACCTTGGGCTATACTAGGTACTTATCGAGACAAAACCAACGAGTTCAAACACGATGGTGCTATCTTGTTTGGTTAAGAAGTTCCTATGGCCAGCTTCTGGCTCCATCATCAGACCCTGGACACTGCCTAGTGTAAAGCACTTGTTAATGCATATTCAACGAGTCCAAACTCGATGGTGCTGGCTTGTTTGGTTGAGGAGTTCCTATGGATACCTGCCGGCTCCGTATAAAGGCAATAACTTTTTAACCCTGGGACCGATTTTTTTTTTTTTTTTTTTGTGTGTATAAATTTATGCAAGGAACCATTTGGAAGCACTCCCATGGCTGGGCAGCATTTGGTCCAAATTGGTCAATATCCTTTAGGCTTAAGTCATTACTGTTAGAAAAAAGTTACTTACCGTTAGTTAGTTGTTTTACTTCGATGGTCCTAGTTTATCATTTATAACTTCCAGTTGCAGCTATAAATAGCTATATGTAAGCGGGCACGCCCTTTGTGCCTGGAGGCTTTTATTTCGTTAATTTATGTTTATGTTTACATTTACTGCTTATTTCTCCTTGAGTACATACATATAGGTCTCGTTTTTTTTTTTTATTTTTTTTTTTTTTGGTTGGTGTATTGGCGTGTGTAGCTGACATTATGGCTAATAATTTATGTTTTATGTTGCGTAATGTAAATGATTTTGCAAACTTTTGTATAGAATCAATTTTTTCTAACAGAACAGTCAGCTGTGCTGCTGTTGTTGCGCCACTTCTTCTTCCCAGCTAAAGCACTAGGAAGTGGTGAAGGGTGGGCGTTTTCGGGGACTGTCTTATGTAATTTTGACGTTCGAAAAGTGCTGATTCTCAGCCTAGTTTGAATAAATTTATTTATTTATTTTTATTTAAATGCCTTAAAAACTACTATTACAGGTCGTAGCCTAATGCGATAGCCAAGGAATGTATACATAATTAAAATTAAGATCATAGTTTATAACATAACATAAATAATAGTACTTTTGCGAATTCACCCCAGTGACATGTAAATATATCAATTTTGACCTGAATATCATTGATGGTGCGAATTGCTTGAGTAAGAGGAGTTTTGGCCAGCAAGTTGGTCCTGGCTGATGGTACGACCAGCAGTGGCGGGGGCCTTCGCCTCCACACATAGCGGTCGGGTACGTACAAGTGCAACCGCTGCAGCACTCTCGGATCGTGCTCAATGCCTCGGAGCAGTTTCACCACGTACGACACCAGCGCAAATTCCCGTCGCACCCCTAGTTGATTGTACCCCACCATACCCAGTACGAATAGAGAGATGACTTTTGATTTAGATTTTGATTTTGTTATTATAGTATTAAAGAGTTTATGGAAGATAAGAAGCTAAAATAAAGCACAAATGTTATATATCTCTATGTACAATTTTTTTTTTATTGCAATCTATCATTCTTGCAGATATTCAGCAATATGTTGGGTAATATTAACGGTTTTGCACGGAAGCTGCCCAGTGACTGCCCCGTTTATTCCTACAACCTTTTAATTTTAAATAAGGTCTTGGGGAATCTTTCTCTTTAGTCTTCTTGCGACTGTTTGGGTATTCATCAGGTTTACTGCTAGGATGTTTGGATGGTTTTTGATTCGCTCTTTGTACGCCTTTGTCCTGTCTGAAATTTCTTCTATTACAGTTTTGATGCAGAGGTCATGGTGGAGTCTCTTATTTGAGAAGTACCAAGGTGCGTTCGTTATCATTCTTAATACTTTGGATTGGAACCTTTGAATAATTTCAACATTTGATTTTGCCGCTGAGCCCCACAGTTGTAGGCCGTATGTCCATATAGGCTTTATTATGCATTTATATAGCAACAATTTATTCTGGAGTGAGAGTTGTGACTTTTTGTTTAGTAGCCAGTACATTGTGCGTAACTGTTGGCCCATAGCCAACCGCTTTGTGAATATGTGCTTCTTCCAAGTTAGACGTCTATCCAGATACATTCCAAGATACTTGGCGTAATCCTCTTGCGGGAGAGGTATTCCGTTAAGAGTGACGGGGGACATGTTCTTTTCCTGTTAGAGAAAGTCACCTGGACAGATTTCATTTCGTTGGCTTTAATACGCCAGTCTTTGAGCCATTTGGATACATGATCGAGACTATTCTGAAGCTTTTGCGCCGCAACGTCCGGTGAGGTGTCTACTGCAAGAATTGCTGTGTCATCAGCAAATGTCCCAGTGACAACGCCCTCGGTCGTTGGGAGGTCAGCTGTGAAGAGCAGGTACAGCGTTGGACCCATTACACTGCCTTGAGGTACTCCAGCTTGGATAGTATATAAGGAAGTGTACTCTTCTCCTTGTTTTACGAAAAAGTGTCTGTTGCTTAGATATGACTTTATAAGGTTGTAGAAATTTATAGGCAGGTCCCGTTTTATTTTGAACAGAAGTCCCTCATGCCACACACGAACAAATGCCTGGGATATATCCAAAAAGGCTGCAGCACCATACTGTTTTAATTCAAGAGCTTGATTAATATGTTTTACTAATCTGTGTACTTGTTCTATGGTACCGTGTTTCCGGCGGAAGTATGTATAAAATGATTTTATTATTAATATAAAGTATGTATAAAATGATTTTATTAATGTTACTAAGTACATATTTATATATTTGAGCTAAATAATGTACGTTTGCCCCGCACGGCCCCCCAAAATTTGCGTGTGCGCCAATGCAATGTGATCGCCGCTAGGAGTATATGTACCGGTTTATTTTTCGAGGTATCTCTGTACTTTAGAAGAAATATGCAAAAAGAGAGGGCCGTGCTAGCCAAACCTTTTCAGCACAGCCCCCTTGTAACTTGAAAAATATATAGCGTTAAATGCTCTGCGTCAGAATATGGACGATGCAAATAAATTGTATGAGGATTTCTTTTCAGTAGTGCACACTGAATTGAATACTTTGTATAAGTCAATGATATTATTTAATATAATATCATTGGTATAAGTATTATTTTTCTTACGATTGTCTCCCACGGCTGTGTCATTTAGAGAAACATGACAGAAACTAGCCAAAGTTAGAGACTTATCGAGTCAATTTCATTATATTTATAATCATATATCTATACTCCTACATGATAGTATAATACCCACCATAGACATTAGCATACCTATTATGAAAGTGTTATTGGTGATATTCGTTGATAATATTTAATAAAATTCGTTGATAAAAAAAACGGTGATATTAATTTCCTGGACATATTGCAGAATATATAATTCCTAACTAATATTATAAATTCGAAAGTGAGTTTGTTTGTTTGTTACGCTTTCACGCTAAAACGGCTGAACGGATTTAGATGACTTTTGACTCATGGGTAGAACATGACCTAGAATAGGACATAGGATACTTATTATTCCGATATTCCCACGGCATCGAGACTCACGCGGATGAAACCGCGGGGCGCAACTAGTAACATAATATTAATATTAAGTATTAGGCGTGATCGCTCTGCCAGGGTTGCGGGTTAGTCCGAAAGGGATACCGGGACCTTGGCAACAGGCAACTGAAGGAACACGGGTGGGTTTTAGTCAGTAAAAGTCTGACACGCCCTTCCGCTCCACCCAGAGCGGGAGAAGTCATTGGATGATTTCCCACCCTCAAAAAAAAAAAAAAAGGCGTGATCGCTGGACGAAGCGAGCTCGGGACTTGGGGCACCCCAACTTGGACAAATGTTTCTTGAATCATTCAGAAATAGGAGCCCCGCCGAGCGGGGCTCCGTCGACTACGCCGTATTATTGCTTGAAAACTAATTTAAACCCACTACGTGACCGGTGACTTCCCCATGTTTAATATTCCCACTATCCCATAAATCTCGAAACAAAACGTTGCCGATTTTTGCACTTGCGGCGGCACTCTATACACTGCCTTAAAAATATCTATAAATAGGAACAAATCTATCCTATAATATGAAGCTAAGTTAACATAAAGATTTTATACATTGATGACGCATGGTCGCGAACATTACCTATTAAAAACAAGGAAATTTAATTTGATTTAAATGCAAGACGTAGGTAGGATAATATTAGTTTGTTTGTGGTTGTATTGAAAATTAATTATAATTATTAAAGTGTTAGGACTATATTTCGCTGTATTGTTGATGATGAAACTGGTGACTAAACCCCGACTGGAAAAACACATAAAGTAACTGAAAATAGATTAACAAGCATTATTATTTATAGAATTTTGGTATCGGTGGCGGCGGGACAAACGAGTTACACCATATTTCAGGTTATTGGTTTACCTTAACTGTCGAAATCCGTCCAGCCGTTTGGAAGATACAAGTAACAAACAAACATAGGCTAGCACGGCCTACTGTGACATGCCTCCAGTCACACATTTCATATGACTTAACTGTGATAAAATGTGTGATTCGAGCCATATCACAACACAAGGACGTGCTCCCCATACTGGTTAAAGAATGCTTTAAATTAAATGATAAATGATAAATGATTTTATTTCTGTAAGTAGGTTTGTACAAACACTTTTACACGTCAATCACATTTTTAAAACTAGATGAGGTCGGCGTTTCCTATCTGACTAGTCTAAGAAGAAAGGTCGAAACAAACTCAGAGGTCACAGTCTCTTTTAAAGTCCAGACATAATCTTGGTCAGATTATGTGAAGACCATGTAGATTGGTGTCTAAAATGGTCTTTTGAGGAAAGAACCACACAGATTGAGTGGACCTGTCCAGTCAGTGCACGCATTTGTCAGTAATCGTGCAGCTCAACTCCGAATTTAAGGAGCTCAACGATTTGACGAACAATACCAAAGAAAGGACATTTGGTTAGGCCGCATAAATTACTCAAACTGCCAGACTATGATTAATTAAAATTAAGAAAAAATAAATACACATTCACATTCACAATAATTAAAAATAATATAATACTTTACAAAGTAAATATTCATGTCAATGTAAATATAAATATAAAAATCCGGAAATAATCTTGGTCAGATCATTTGAGGACCATGTAGATTTGTGTCTGAAATGGTCTTTTGAGGAAAGAACCATACAGATTTGAGTGGACCTGTCCAGTCAGTGTACGCATTTGTCAGTAATCGTGTAGCTCAACTCAGAACTTAAGGAGCTCAACGACTCGACGAACAATACCAAAGAAAGGACATTTGGGTAGGCCGCGTATAGTACTCAAACTGCCAGATAAATAAAAAATATGATCCACATAGTCCTCAAATTCACAATAATTAAAATAATAATAATATTATACTTCACAAAGTAAATATTCATGTCACTGTGTAGGTATATAATAAAATAAAAAGTTACCAAAAATAACAAAACTCGTAAGTAAGTAATTTAAAACCAAAAATAAAAAAATAAATGTACAAATTGGAGCAGCTCAATCCCAAGCCTTTTTGTCCTCAATGTAATCTTTAATGGTATAAAACGCTTTTTGGCACAATGAATGTTTTGAATTTATTAAGGCTTAGATCTTGTACGTGGCTTGGAAGCTTATTGTAAAAGCGTATACATTGACATCTGAACGACTCACCTATTTTCTTGAGCCTTGTTGTACGTACAACAAATTTGTGTTTGTTCCTAGTATTTATATTATGGATATCACTGTATTTTTTAAACAATTTTATATTTTTATGTGCGTATAAAAGATTTTCAAAAATATACTGTGAAGGCACAGTCATTACATTCATCTCCTTAAATTTCTCTCTGAGAGAGTGTCTCGGACTTAGTTTATAAATTGATCGAACAGCTCTTTTCTGCAAAACAAAGATAGTCTGAATGTCAGGGGCATTTCCCCACAACAGAATACCGTACGACATTACACTATGAAAATAACTAAAGTACACTAAACGGGCTGTCTCTATGTCAGTTAAATTACGAATTTTTCTAACAGCATATGCTGCGGAGCTTAGTTTTTTTGACAATTTATCTATATGTGGGCCCCACTGAAGCTTAGCATCCAAAGTTAAGCCCAAGAATACTGTTTTATCTTCGGGATTCAATTCTTCACCCTTTATCAACACATTAGTTTTCACCTGCCTAACGTGAGGTAGCGTAAACTTAATGCATTTGGTTTTTTTTTCATTAAGAAGTAAATTATTAACATTAAACCAGTAAGAATAAGTGTTAGAAAGAAACACGATTAGTAATACAGTTTATTATTCAAAGAACCACACACACTTTCTTTTCTTATGAGGGTAGTTAAACATTAATATATGATTGATTTTAATCAATCATATAATAATTACAAGTTATTAAATGCACAGACAAATATAACACTAAATAATTAACCAATTTGATATTTACATTTAATTTAAACACACAAGTTCAACAATTACTAATAAAATTAACGTTACAAAGCGAGGCTGGACAGCAATAGTTTTATTTAAAGCGTGTGCACGCGATGAGGGTCAGAAGCGAAAGAGGCCGAGAGCCGGGGCTCGTCCACGATCATGGCGGCGGCGGCGGCCGCTGGGGAGGGGCACGAGGTCATTCGCGCGTCATCGGGAAGTGACGTCACTCTGACGCGCCGTTGACAACTCGGGCGATAACATTCGGCCGTCCTGCAGTCGTGTTCGTCCCCGAACAGCGATATGGTCTGATGCAGGAGCTGAGAACAAGTTAATATAATATTAATCTCGGTAATAGTAGTACTTCATAACCAGATTTTTCAGTTCCACTTTAGAAACAAATCTGGTTATTGCTATATTGAAACATTTACGCAGCAGAGCAGGGCAACAGAATTTGGTGGAGCTAGCTATCCCATCGCCGGCCAACTAACTCAACCAAATGGCTTAAACCGAGTGATGTTCAGAATCATCTCAGTTGTGTATCACCATGTATAATTATGGCAATGGTGTTCACCACGGATTTCCATTACCAACTATACCATTCTGCTACTCTACTACAACTGGAAAATGTTCGAAGCGGATGCATTTGACAACTTTTAACCATTATTTGTGTGTTTTATTCAATTACTGTAAATAAAATAAAACAGTTTTATCTATTATTATGTAAATGGTGAAATTATTTATAATTATGCGTTATTATTGATAAAATTACACTGACAGTATACCTACTTAGAGAATATTCTTGTTACCTCAATTTTTGATAACATCCGGCGTATCTGGGTTCGAGATCCGAATCCACGGCTTCATGTTCTCGACACACGCAACACCATTGTAACGCTTAGAACTCCTCTCAGCGCCCCTCATGTCAGCAACCCTGTAGCGGTCGTGGCCTAGTGCTTCCATAATTTGAAATGGCCCCTTATAAAGAGGCATCAACTTCGTGCTCTGTCCGTCGTTAGACATACTTGGAATTCTAATCACGACCAAGTCTCCAACTTTATAAAAAGGCGCTTCCTTCCTTTTTGCATCAAAGGTTGCCTTTTGTCTCTCTGCATTTTTTTGTATGTTCTCGTCAACTTTATTTCTTAAGGTCGTGAGATCAACCGTGGTCTCAGTCGCATCATCATCAGTAACTCCATCATTATTCATTCGAATACGGTATCCGAAGAAAACCTCGCTAGGAATGGCAGACGTGGTTTTATTAATCGTGCTATTAATACCCTGTTGTATGTTTGTGATATGTTGGTCCCATTTATTATTGTCCGTATTAGCACCCATACTACGTAATGCTTCTAAAATAGTTAAGTTATACCGTTCGACCTGGCCGTTCGAACGCGGCACGGCAGTGGCTATAACATGAGATCGAATGTTCTTTTCACAACAAAAAGTCTTGAAAGCGTTTGAAGTAAACGCACTACCGGCATCACTAATAATACGCTTGGGATTACCAAATACCTTAAAGATTTTATTTAATTCATTTACAACAATCTTAGATTTAGTATTTTTTTTGGTAAATGAGTCGACTATAACCAGCAAATAGGAATTCTGTTGTGTGGATTTTACAAAAGGACCCAAGTGGTCTAGATGTAGTGTATGAAATGGCCTGGCATATTTTGGAATTGAACATAGTTTACCCGGTTTTTTACCGTGAACATTTTTGTAATAAATACAATTAAGACAATTTTTGATATATTTTGAGACCGTTTTCTTTAAATGTGGAAACCAATATTTTGATCTAATTCTTTCAACGGTTTTATCTACCGCAAAATGTCCCAGGTCATCATGATTAGCCCTAAGGATTTGCCAAACACATGTTTTTGGCACTAACCATCTCCTACCTAACTCAGTTCGACGGTATACTTTATTTCCAAGTTCGTATTGATTAAAAATCTGTTTATTTGCGTCGGCTTCACCTGACACTAAAATGTCTCTAATACTGCATATGCTTGGGTCCTGGAGTTGCACAGATAGAAGCCAGTCCCCCTCAGTTATGGACATCACGTCATCAGATTCAGTTACTGAAATGATGCTATCCATAACAGGGTTGCGGCTCAAGGCATCTACATGTTGCATCTGTGTACCCGGCTTATGCATTATTTCAAAATTAAACTCTTGGGTTTGTAATACCCACCTACCGATACGTGGAACAATCTCTTTTTTCTGTAAAGCGTGCCTTACAGCGTTGCAGTCGGTAAAAATCTTAAATTGGATCCCGAGTAAGTAGTGCCTGAATTTTTGTAAGCCTACCACGATTGCTAATAGCTCAAGTTCAAAAGAGTGATATTTTTTTTCTTCGTTACTGGTCTGACGACTATAAAAATGGATTGGTTGTTCGCCATTCTCTGTAACTTGAACCATTATGCAACCTAAACCGTCACGACTAGCGTCAGTATACAAACAAACCGGCAATTTAGGATTAAATATTTTTAGGACAGCATTTTCAATTAGTTCTTTTTTTATATTAATAACTGCCTGTTCTTGCCGAGGACCCCATTTCCAGATTGCCTCTTTTTTTAGTAATTTTGTTAGAGGACTACAGATACTAGCACAGTTTTTAATGAACTTTCGAAAGTAATTAATTAAGCCCAAAAATTGGCGTAATTGATGAACAGTTTTTGGAATGGGAAATTCTTTAATAGCCTTTAATTTTTTTGAACTTGGCCGAATGCCACTTTCGGAAATATCGTAACCAAGGAACGTTATACTATTTTGAAAAAATGCACACTTATCAAGATTAATAGTCAGACCATTTGTTTGGAGAATTTCAAGCACATTTTCTAAGCAAGCTACGTTTTCTTCTAGACTTTCTGTAGCTATGAGTAAGTCATCCATGTAACAAATTACTTTTCCAAAACGCAGGTTCCCTAATACAGTATTCATTAACCTTTGAAAAACCGATGGGCCATTGCTTAACCCAAAAGGCATCCTTAAAAACTCAAAATGACCATCTGGTGTAATAAATGCTGTCTTTCGTATATCTTCTGATTTTATTGGAATTTGATGGTACCCACTTTTCAAATCTAAAGAAGTAAAGTATTTACAGTTCTGCAATCTATCAATTAAATCTTCAATCATGGGCATTGGGTATTTCTCTTTTACTGTAATTTTATTAAGCTGACGATAATCAATACACAGCCTTTTGTCCCCTGATGGTTTGTCCACTAACAGAGCAGGGCTCGCATATGCCGAATTACTATGCCTGATAATTCCATTCTTCAATAAATCATCCGTAATTTCTCGAGTTATCTTTTTTTCGGATTCAGACATTCGATATGGTCGAAAAGAAACTGGTTTATTAGAAGTTAACTCTATATCCAACTCTACACAATTAGTTTTACCCAAAGTGGACAAATCATCAGAAAAACAATAAGGGTATTTCGAAAGAATTGAATTTAATAAAATCTCGTGTTTATTACAAATTATTATATGTATTATTTGTATTTGTGTTAATATAAAAAATCTTCATTGTTTTTATCGGTTCAAAAGTCAACGTATTCCTTACACGGGTATACATTATACTACTATCCTCTGTAAAATTACGTCCTATCAACAAATCGCACCCAGTTAACTCATCAATGACGTACAAAAGCGTGACTAGTTCCACTGTATCTACTTTTAAATTGACAGCGACAGCTTTTGAAATTTGAATAGATGTGCCATTAGTAAAACCTACCAAATTTATAGGCAAATTTAAATTAAATGACTGTAAATTATATTGTTCGATCAAATCCTTGGTAATTAACGAGCAGTCGCTACCCATATCAAAAAAAGCCTCACATTTACAATCATTCAGTAGAACCTGTTTACAAAACTTTTGTTTACTTTTAGGCTCACTAACCATTTTCACCTCCTCGACCGTCTCAACTTTTGGTTTCGGTTTCGATTTGCATGCTTTTTCTAAATGCCCCCGCTTACTACAAAAATTGCACTGAATATTATCCTTAATATTACAATTATTCCGCCTATGTCCTAATTCACCACAACGGAAACACGATAAATTACTGTTAGTAACGTTATTACCACTATATGATGATTCGAATTTAACGTCCGGCTTGCTATTTATATGTCCCTGCAATGATGAGGAATGACGCAATCCGGGCTTTGATGAATAATTTTTTTGCACTATGTTTTTATCGGGTGTCGAATGAACTTTGCCATGCAAAAACGATGCCAAATCATCACAATACGGAAAACTACCTGCTTCGGCGGCAATGCTAATGTTTGGATCGCCAATTGACCCTACAATAATCGAAACTATATCACGATCTTTGAATTTCAATTGCAGCCTATCTATTTTGCCTTTTTGCTGGAAATAGAATTCATAAAGGGACTGATTCGGTAACGGCTTGGTTTCTACCAACTGTTTTAACAACGTGTACATATTACGCTTGGTTTGAAAAGTATTCGATACCCTATCACGCCACTGCTTCCAACGCCAATTAGTCCACATAGTTTCATTTTTCTGCAGAGAATCTAACCATGTTTTGGCGGTATTACGTAATTTTTGCAACCCCTGATACTTAATCATACTATCGGACCACCCAAAAGCACGAGCGTTAGCCTCTAGCACGTTAATCCACATATCTACGTCATCCACTAACGGGTCAAATTCGGGAATCACTGAAGATAACACAACGTTCTGACTCACGGTTGGCGATCCTTTGCGACGTCGTTTCACTCTCCTCCGGCGATCACGGTCACTGCTACTGCTCGACGAACTGGAGCTTGAACTTCGCGGCGGTGTGCGGGTAGAGGAATCCGAGCTTGATGTACTATACAGTTCAAAAGTGGATTGTTAATCTCGGAAAGCAATTGAATGTCGTGTCGACTTGACTTACGACCTTCTTCTATAAGTTGTTTCAATACTATAATATGTATATACACGCACACACACTCATTTTGTCTGCAACTGATAGAAGTTTATTATTTCTATCAACATAGTATTGGCTTACTAGCTCAGTGGTTAAATAATGAGCCTCGAGAGGTGCTACTATGGCGACCCAGGATCGAATCTCACCTGCGCTGCGGTTAACTTTTTTATTTTTATAATTACTATTTTATTGTTTTGTTAGCTTTTTATAAATACTGCTAGGTACAGTATTTCCATAATTAAATAGTAAGTATTTGTTTTTTTTTTAATTACTAGATGTATTTCGATATCATTAGTGTTTTGTCTCGTTCGACTTGTTTCACATAAATAATAAGTTTTGTAGGTACTCAGAAAACAAAGTAAAATATTTCGATTTCTGTGAGGTAGACAGATGCATTTCGTTACGAGTATTCACCTATGCTTAGAACGTTGTTGTTGGTTCGTGATTATTGTGGGTGACGACTGTTATATATATCTATTAGCGGTGTTGTAGTTATTCTTTTCACAATGCAGTCAAATATAAATATTGAAGTGAGGGCAAATATTATTGCGCTGCGTAAAACTGGATGCATTAACAAATATCTAATGAAACCGGACCGAGTGTAAGTGTTATCATTTTAAATATTTCATATTTTACTGAACATAAATCTAAAACAAAGACATTGTTAATCCTTTTACTCAGAAGATATATAATTAAATAAAGTTTTAAATTCAATATGAGGTCAAAGAAAAGAAAAATATAAATAATTTTGAAGATTATTTACCTAATTCGTGAATGATAAATAATTATTATGTTTAATAAATATAATTTTATTTATTTATGTTTTTTTTTCTTTTAATTATGAATAGTAAAGTAAACAGTTTTAGTATTTTGCTTAGAGATGTCTAACAGTAGCATTACATTTTATTCTAGAGAAATACTGTGAGTCTGTGGGTCAAACTCAATATTTACGAGGAAGGCCGGCTAATTCACAAGGACCAGTGACGTCACACGGTAATTTGAAAGATTATTTATTTCGATTAGTGAATGATAAATAATTATTATGTGTAATAAATATAATGTTATTTTATTATTTTTTTTAGGCATGTCTAACAGTAGGTATTTCATTATTTGTTTTAGAGAAATGCTGAGAGTCTGTGGGTCAAGATATATGAGGAAGATAAAGCCGGTGCTAATTCACGAGGCGCAGTGACGTCACATGGTGATTGAATATGAAACAAATGGTTTCATACCAACGAGACATTTTGCTGAATTATTCAACACGTCATTATTAACCGTTCATCGTGCACTCAACACTGAACTGGCTTACATCATCGAAGACCAACCAGACTTCACCAGACCACCAGACTTCAATTGGTCAATTTAAATGTCTGCTTGACTGTATCGAGAATAATGGGAGTTATTACAAAAATTAACCGAAATAAAACATGTTTACTTACATTATTTTAATAAGTAGGTAATATTATTATTTAGGGATTAAAATTTGAGGTTTAGTTTCAATCTTCTTTTCGTAAAGAAAATGAATACTTAAGCTATAACCTCAATACCTATTCACTAAAAGCAAATAAAATTTAAAATACATAATGTAAACAAACTGCCCATACTTAACCTTAAAATCACTTATTTAGTAAGTAAGTAGTTGTTTTACATTTTGAATATATTCTAATATTCTTATTTACTGCTTAAATTCATCGATTATGATCGAAGCTTAATGTTTATGGTAAAATAAATAAATAAGTAAATAATTTAAAACCTTTTTATACAAATTGCATTGATAAAAATTTGAAATCGTTGACAAAATTGCTTCTAAGTTTTTTTACATTTATTTAAATTTCACATCTTACAACAATACTTATTAGTAACGGTTTGTTAACTTTATGTAAAATAAATACCTACTTGGAACGAATAAATATTTTTTATATTTCTTATCAATCAACACGCATTTTTTTTTATTCTAAACCCTTTATTGCAATAACAACATTAATAAAACAGGCAGCAATTCTGAATATTATTATAATTGCAAATAAAAATAAAAATATTTGCAAAAATTTTGCGCTGCACTATTCGAGATTAGAACCTAAGCCATCTGCTTCACAGTCCATTGCAAGACGTTCACTGCTATCAGAACATATTAGATTTACTCGAATTAAGCAATGGGATAAACTGGCCAAGGTCACGCGCATGATGCGTGTGTGTGGCCGATCTAGCAAAAGTGTGGGAAGTATATTTTTGTTTCGTTCGTTTAGCATGAGTACGACACGCGGGAATACGTGACGATACGGCAGTGTGTGTACTTACACATACAGATGTATAGACTGTATCGTGTGTTCAATCGACAACGAGTCTTAACGTGCTAATGCTGTTTTGAACCGGACCGTACGTGCTCGCCTGCGTTTACGTCCTCGCGGCATGTTGCGGCCGGTGAGCGTTGTGCGAACCACTTCTGATGTTAGAAAGAAACACGATTAGTAATACAGTTTATTATTCAAAGAACCACACACACTTTCTTTTCTTATGAGGGTAGTTAAACATTAATATATGATTGATTTTAATCAATCATATAATAATTACAAGTTATTAAATGCACAGACAAATATAACACTAAATAATTAACCAATTTGATATTTACATTTAATTTAAACACACAAGTTCAACAATTACTAATAAAATTAACGTTACAAAGCGAGGCTGGACAGCGATAGTTTTATTTAAAGCGTGTGCACGCGATGAGGGTCAGAAGCGAAAGAGGCCGAGAGCCGGGGCTCGTCCACGATCATGGCGGCGGCGGCGGCCGCTGGGGAGGGGCACGAGGTCATTCGCGCGTCATCGGGAAGTGACGTCACTCTGACGAGCCGTTGACAACTCGGGCGATAACATAAGAATAATTTATTTGTGAAACATAGGTAATTACATACAAAGATCTTAAAAATTTGGTAGTGCGCTATGTTTTGCCAATGGTGACATACAAATGATCAACATTTAAAATAAAAAATAAAAACGATTGATTGGTTAGGTCCTATTGAATTACAATGATACCTCTATTACATTATAAGTAATTGTTTAAATAGGTACCCAGTTATAACGCATATTACCGCGTGCATGCAAATTACATTTTATTACAATTAAGAGTCAATTTTATTCAGTGAACTACTTTTGCGATCGCGCTATTTACATCGTCAGTAACCAGCTGCTGACGTTTAAGTTTAAACAAAAGCGAAGTGTCATCCGCAAACAACACTATCTCATGATTATCCTTTATGAGGTAAGGCAAGTCATTAATATAAATAAGAAACAAGAAAGGACCAAGAATTGAGCCCTGTGGGCCACCCATTGTTACAATTAGTCTAGTAGTTTTTGCGTTTATTAATTATAAACACACAAATTCAAATATTTTCTCTTTGTAGGTAATATTACTGTAGATGTAGACTAACGACCCACCCCATCATACGGTTTATACGATTTGACTACACACTGCATTTTTTTTTTCATCCCTCTGTGTGGGGAGACTGCCACCCCTACTACAGCTTGGCGAAAAAGAGTATGATGCGGTGACAGATGAAACTTAATATTTTACTTAGGTAATGCAGACCTATGATGTTGGCACTACTTTGCTAACAAGTGCTAGTAGGTTTTTGAGTCAGTACAAGCAGCGTTTTTAACTATTTGTTTAAATTCTTTTACTCATTTCCCATTTGAAGTGACCTATATGCGGTAGTGGCGCCCTCATTTTTTCCAAACTCTTTTTTGCCAAGCTGTACATGTTTTTTCGTAGTATTTACACGGACTTACACCGTCTTTCAGATGTTCATCGATATAGTGCCCATTGTCTCCGAGTAAAATAGCTGTTTGATATCCGGACGGACGGACAGACGGACAGGACAAAATTGTAAGGGTTCCCTTTTTGCCATTTGTCTACAGAACCCTAAAAAGTACATAGCATAAGCATAATCAGCCTATAATGTTCCCACTACTGGGACACACGCCTCCTCTCTGTGAGAGGGAGTAGGCCATAATCTGTAATCTACCACGCGGCGACCTAGTGCGGGTTGGTACTTGGTAGATGTCACATGACTTCGAATTTTTGGTTTTAGGACATGCCGGTTGCCTCACGATGTATTCCTTCACCGTTTTGAGAGCAGTGGTGATGTATTACTCAAAGTAATGCGCGTGCCCGGTGTAATACATGATGAATCAGAATTGGAATCGGTTCGAAACAAATTTCTAATCCATTGCTTCATAAGTTAGTAAGTTACGTTGTTGAGCTGATTTTTTCCGAACTTATGCAGACATAAAAACATAAAAAAAAACTTTTTATTTCAGATTTTTTTAAATCCATAGAGTGTTAGTACATTAAAACTTATGAAACTAGTGTTAGTAGTTAAAATAGAAACATTAAAATTAAGTACTTAATTCCTAATGTGGGTATTAACCCAGTGCTGGACGTAACGCGTGTCTAGCCTATCCGCAATGACAGACAGGATGCTGTTGGTGCTGGCGCGCAACCTGCCGAGCGCCGGCGTCATCCAATTAAGGGCGCACCCAATCACAAATTGCTTGGCATGATCCTCTGTTATGCCGAAAATACTGCAGCATTAATTTTGAAATAAATATATGTTAAAGTTGAGGAAAGCCCTAGAAAAGGATGTTTGGAAGGATTTGGGGGAGGCCTTTGCTCAGCAGTGGGACAGTATAGGCTAACAAAAAAAAAAAAAAAAGTTCAGGATTGATGCTAGGTCTTATGTGAGGCGAAAACACGATTACATAAAATCTGTGGCCCTAGTGAAAAGGGGTATAAGTCCGATTTTGTGGAAAATGAGTTAAGTATACAGAAGTGATCAGAAAAAAATGCTCTATCGTTCGGTGTAAACGGATCTAAGCTATCTCTAAAAATAAAAAAGTTACCTTGTGTAAAAGGGTCCAACTGACACCAAAAAAAATTCAAAAGTCGGTTTCAAGTACTTTTGTATTCTTTTAAACGAAAAAAAAAAAAATGAATTTTGTGTTTTTTAATCTAAATTAACATAAATTACCCACGTTTTACTTTGGTTGGTGTTTATCAATACAACAACACCTGGTTCTTAAAAATGATTTAGTGAGTAATGTGATATTATTAGACATAAATCCGTTTTCACCACCATAAAGGAAAAAAATCAAAGAAACTCTATTGGGATTAGTATGAACTTAATCATTCCAAATGCGTATCCATTTTCACTTGTGTGAATTAACATTTAACATATGGGAGAAGGGGTATAATTTATTTTACACCCTCAAGGAATTCATTTTGTGGTTAGTATAAGTCACTATCTTAAAAACGAATTACTTTACATAAAAAATAACTCCATAATAATAAAGAGCATAAATTGTTTACCTATAAAAAACATCACATGTATTTCAATTGGTAGTGGTTTAAATGTCACACGAGGCAAACACGCAATTTGAAGTACGCGGAGTGTTTTTTGCGTCTCCTGTGAAGTTGCATTTTTGGACTTAGATCCTTTTTCACTAGGGCCACAGAAATTTTCTCTATAGAAAAAAAATCCAAAGTTACCTCTGCACAGAATTATAAACCGCTGGTATTAAAAAAATACTTCAAATTAGATCATGAAACTTTGCATGATAACTGAACTAACTATAAAGCAGGTCTTATGTGTGTGCCATTTTTTTAATTACCTATATTTTCAACGTAAAAATCAATTACCTAAACTTTTCGACGCTTTAGAGCCGCTAGCGCCCCACTCCGTCTCGTTCTCACTCAGGTCGCGAGTAGTATGGTGCAAGCGGGATAAAATCTGAGGTAGGGTACGCCCTTAAGAAATAACTTGATACATGTTTGAAATGTTCAACATAGACTTCCAGAATGCTTTGACAAGAGACTTATTTTTCATGGAGTGATGACTTTTGGTGAAGTCTTGATCCAATTTTGGGACTGTACTTTACGCCTGTTTAGCTCTATGTGATTACCTATAATGCCTTTCATAATGTATGACCTAATTTCTGTAATTATAGAGTATAGGGTCGGTGTATCTGTCTATTATTTCTCAAGCTGCCCGATCTTCTCCGAGTGAGGCCCATAATGCCAAGGAATTCTGATCACGTGGCGTATGACGCCGCGGCCAACCTTAACGGAGAGCTCTCTAACGCCAGACGACGCCACTCTCCGAGAAAGGCCTCAGACGTCGGAACACGGCGTGGCGTGCGACGCCATCGCGGCCCTCTCTCTAGTATGAGGCATCGTAAAGCGCCTCCGCTAAATTAAGATCATCTACTAAAACCTTTTTTTCCTCCTTTCGACAGGGTTAACAAACCTTCTCGGGGTAAGACGCCACATTCTATTGCATTTATTAGACTGTGTTTGACTGTTTGTCAGCTAAAACCTCGACAACAGCTGTATTCTCCGAGTGCGACAATCATTCATAGTAAGCCCAGATGCACAAGGGCATCGTGGCGATTTTTTTCGCGCACTTGATTTTCAACGCTCTGCTGAGCACCGAGAGTTGAAAATGCAACAGAGTGTGTTCTTGACGTGCTGGGATGTGCTCTGTTGGAACTTGGATTCTCAATGCTCGGCTCAATACCGAGAGTTGAAAATCCAGAGCACACGAAAAAATCGCCAGTGCGAACCAAGGCTAGGTGCCACATTACGTGCTCACAAAACCATACAAAATGGACCTGACTGCTCGTCTCACGATTTCAACGGCACTTGACCGAACGGCACCTAAGCTGTTCTCTTAACCGCACTGTTTTTTTTTGATAAGTGTGTTTTGTGGTCAGCTTAAGTGCCGTTGAAATCAGTGAGTGCTCTGAGTGGAATACTTCGACTTTTTGCATTGGAAAGAGCCGCTGTGTTCCGACGACTGAGGCCTTTCTCGGAGAGCGGCGTCGTCTGGCGTTAGAGACTTCTCTGTTAAGGTTGGCCGCGGTGTCTAAAGCCATGCGGTAAGAATTCCTTGGCATGGTGGGCTTCACTCGGAGAGGATCGGGCTGCGAAGAAATAATGGACAGATACACCGACACTTAATACTGTATAATTATTTTGATTAGATCATACATTATGAAAGGCATTATAGGTAATCACATAGAGCTAAACAAGCGTAAAATAGTCTCAAAATTGGACCAAGACTTCACCAAAAGCCAAATCAAAACTCCATGAAACAAAAGTCCTCTCACAGCATTCTATTCTGGAAGTCTATGTTAGAACATGTGTCATTATGTTGTTATTGTTATGTCTATGTCTGTGTTGTTGTGGAGTTGTTTATGTTGAACATTTCAAACATGTATCCAGTCATTTCTTAATTGGATGACGGCCAGAAATAATAAAAACGGCTTACAGTAGGAAACCTGCGCCTAGCCTAGCCTTATTATAGAGGCTTAAGTGTAGCTTTATAAAGGGGTTAGAAGAGAACAGAGTGTATCTGCCTTTAGCCTGCCAAGTATATGGAGTACAAAAGTAAATTCAGACAGGTGGGTTTGTGTTTGTCTGTTTGTCAGCTTACAACTCGACAACAGATGGATTCTGCAACAATCATTCATACCCCAGATACACTCGGGCGTAATTTTATCGCGGCGATTTTTTTCGCGCACTTGATTTTCAACGCTCTGCTGAGCACCCAGAGCTGAAAACCCAACAGTGTGTGTTCTTGACGTGCTAGGATGCGCTCTGTTGGAACTTGGATTCTGAATGCTCGGCTCAATACCGAGAGTTGAAAATCCAGAGCACACGAAAAAATCGCCAGTGCGAACCAAGGCTAGGTGCCAAATTACGTGCTCACAAAACCATAAAAAATGGACCTGACTATGCATACCTACAGTCGAAACGCGTTTTACTCGTCTCACGATTTCAACGGCATAAAGTCGCGCTGTTGAAGTTGATGTTTCGAATGTAAGTTCATGATTTTAATATGGCATGCGGAACAATTTAAATTCCAGATTAGGTTTTTGTTTTAACATGGTTAATTGCGTATCTTCGACTTGGCTTTTATATAATTGTTCATAATCGAAAATATCATGTACATAAATCTCTTCTATTCTTGAAAGAGCGTCTGCGGCGTTATTGAGCTCGCCTTGAACGTACTCAATTTTGTTGCAAAACTGAGAAATAAAATCCAATTGACGAAGACGTCTTGGTGGATCTGATTTAGATTATTTCTTCGATAATGCGAATATTAACGGTTTGTGATCGGTTAACACCGTGAGATCACGCCCTTCAATCATATAGCGAAAGTGTTTTATTGCCATGTAAATAGCCAATAATTCCCTGTCGTAGGTACTGTATTTTGTTTGGGAGCTACTTAGTTTTTTGGAATAAAATCCTAGAGGCTCTAACCGTTCGTTGACTAGTTGATGCAGTGCTGCGCCGACGCAGGTATTCGCTGCGTCGGTTATTAATATTCAAAGTCAAAGTCAAATAATTTATTTCAAATAGGCACATATATGGCACTTTTGAACGTCAAACAAAGAAATAGAATTGATTCTAGTTGCCCCTTCCAAAAGGTAGTTTTCGTATGGAGAAGAATGGGCAAGAAACTCCACCGTTACTCTTTTAAAAATGTTTTACAATATTTTGTATACATTAATTATATAATTATATGTGAAGACGATTCACCTATAATAAGATTACTGTACCACAAAAGGTAAAAAGAATTATAAATGGAGCAATAATGAATAAATTAATTACCAGATACATGGTGCTCACATATTTACAAAGATTGTAAAAGTATACGATATTACAATAGTCCTAACATTGTTACTAATAAGTCAGTGCGTGAGTTTAAGTAGTGACAGAGTAATAATAAATAAAAAACTAAATAAGCTATCCATGATTGATATAATGATTTTGTCCAGACACTAAATCGTCCTATGGAGCAAGACCAGCATGTTTCCAAGCATTCTTATCTTGGATATAATCCTCTAATTTGTAAATAAGCTTGTTTACAAAGTGTACTTTTTATATGAGTTTTAAATTTTCTTTCATTTAATTGCAATATATCACAAGGTATTTTGTTATAGCATTTAACGCAGTACCCCATAAAAGATGTTTGTACTTTAGCTAATCTGAAAAATGGTTGATCTATTTTATCTTTATTTCTAGTATTAAAATTATGTCTATCACTTATTTTATTAAAAAGATTTAAATTTTATTAGTTTAGATGACGGGTCTGGATGCGCGAGAGTGACAGCTTCACTTATATGATGTTTGCACTGATTAAATGCGTTGATTGCTTCTTCGGTCCAAGTGATTTTTGTTTAGGAATGTTCATTCGGTAAAAAAATATAAGACCGAGGAAGCGCCTCAGTTCTTCGATGGTTTCGGGTTGCGGATAGTTTATGATTGACTTGACCTTTTCTTCGTCCGGCCGTATGCCATCACAGCTAACGCGGTAACCGAGAAATGTAAGTTCAGATTTTCCGAATTCGCATTTAGACGTATTGATTGTGACGCCAAATTCATTAAGTCGCTTGAACACCTCTGAGATCGTGAATGTGACACTCTTCTGATTCTGATGCGATAAGTATATCATCTAGGTAACAGAATGTATTGCGAGTATTTTTCAAAACTTCATTGATAAATCTTTGAAACGTTTGCGCAGCGTTTCGCAGACCGAAGCTCATTTTCGTAAACTGGAACAAACCAAATGGAGTTATTATTACGGTTTTTGGTATGTCCTCAGGTGCAACACTTATATTGTGGTAAGCACGTCGAATATCAACTTTAGATAGTACCTTTTTATTTTTGAGGATGTATGTGAAATCCGTTAAACGAGGAATAGGGTAGCGATCGGGCTCGGTGATTGCATTTAAACGACGGTAATCTCCGCACGGGCGTAATTCACCGTTTTTCTTTTGAACGACGTGTAAAGCATTTGCCCATGAGCTGGCTGACGGCCTGCATATTCCTAGTTCTACCATGCGTTGGAATTCCTCCTTCGACGCTTTGTATTTTGCAGCGATAAGTGGACGTGCTTTTTCGTAAACGGGTGGGCCACCTGGTACAAATATGATGCATGACATTGTGTTTGGGTGGATCCTTGTAACACTCGCTCATAGTGATGTCTGGAAACTCTGTTAAAATGCGGTGATATTTATTATCCGAGTCGATGCCCTTAATAGTAGGAATATTTGAGTCATCTTCTACGTTGGCGTTCCTAGAGAGCAGAGTGACTTTGACTATTAACTTTTTTGAGTGAAGATCCACAAGCAATTGATGTTTGGCAAAAATCTGCCCCTATAATGGACCGCTGTACATCGGCCAGGACAAATTCCCAAGTAAAAGCTCGACGTTAGCTAAGATCTAAAGTAATTTTCTGAGACCCATATGTTTTGATTGTTGTACCATTGGCAGCAAATAATGTAAAATCAGCTGGTTGACAATTCGCGTTTTTGTAGGCAATAACTGAAATATCAGCGCCGGTGTCTATAAGAAAATGCGTACCACTTTTCCAGTCGGTGACGCTCAAGCGATGTGTTCCTTCGACACCTACACTCGCCAAAGCAGGTGTCGGTTTTAGTTTAACGCTTTTTTGACGCATTGTTGGTCGCCGCATTTCTTGGCGTTATCTCCATAAATATAGTGGTAGAAACACTTGAAATCTTTGTCTCCCAGTTGCGCTGTTTGACGCCTGTATTTATTTTGATTATCAAAATACCGAGAGCGTGATCGTGACCGCGATCGCGTCTGATAATTGCCACGACTCCTATTATTACTTTGACGCGTGATTTGTAAATCATTAATTTTAGTGTTTAACGCGGCAATTTCTTGATGCAATTTAATAAATTGTTGGTCCATTGGTTGTTTGGAGATAGCGACAGGATTTAGTGTACAGACGTCGGATGGCCGTGAAGTTTCCATTATTTTATCAGCTATTGCTGCGACATTGTCCAATGGAACATCGCAGACAGTGACTACTGCGCGGACTGTTTGAGGCAGGCGATCTAACCACAAAATTTTGATAGTGTCCTCGGGAATTTTGTTCCTTCCAAGCTCGCGCATTTTACGTAAGAGTTGAGTGGGTCGTTGATCCCCTAACTCGACTTTCGTAAGCAACGTGTGTAGCTGTTTGGACTCAGACTCTTCATATGCCGAAATTAACCTGACTTTTAAAGTTTCATATTTATTGTGCTCAGGCGGGTTCTCGAGAATGTCGCTAATTTGACCCAATTCGTCTCGACCTAACTTAGCTATAACTAATTGGTATTTTTGTAAGTCACCTGCTTTTTGTGCACCGATTATGGCCTCAAACTGGTGGAACCATAGTCGCGGGCGCGCTGACCAGAAGTCGGCGATGCGGGAGTTGATGGTTATTGCCCCCGTCTCTGGCGGCTGGTGCTGGTCTACGATGTAACTCGGAGCAGCTTGCTGAGGTGCGTAGACGTTGTCAGGTGCGGCGCCAGCCGTGGCGGCAGCAGCAGTGTTGGGGTTGGTCATCTCGGAATTTCGTAAAATACTTCACAGTAAACACTAAAGAGAGTCTAAGACTGTATTAACGCAATTGCACTCGCGGGTTATAGTACAGTATGGAACCGTATTTTTAAATCACGTCGGGTATCAAATCACGTCGGGGTCACCAATAAAGAACTTTTGTTGTGATGTGATTACGGGTTCTATAGTGTGATTAAATTAAATGTTCATTGGTTATTTCACAATGAGTTTAATAAAGGTACTATAACTAAACACGGTACAATAAGTAAGATTATGATGATTATAATTTGACGCACAAGTGATGCGATTGGTGGTTAGTGAACGTGTCCTACTTTGTTGACGGCTAGTGACCGAATACTGAACCCTGAGTTCGAACTAAGGGACGTGTGAGTCGTGTGACGTCACAGGCACTTGAGTTTACAAGTTCGTCTGCATGTGTGGGTTACATACCACTACACGGTTCTCCTAATCGCACTGTTTTTTTTTTGTTTATATATTATGGAATTACCACATCTTTCTGAATGACCGACTTCATTGACAATTCGAAAATCCGTTTAGTTGTGTCATTGTGTTATTGAAATAAATGTTTTGAGTGCGAGTCTGTGCGAGTGTCTAGGAAACTGTCAGGTAAAAAAAAAAATCGGTGTAAAGATTATTACTAGTACAGTTTTTTTATTAAAACTTTAAGTACTTAAATTAAGTAGTTCTATAAGTAGGTACATACATTAAATTATTCACAATAATATACACAAGCTGTGCGCCCGATAGCATTTCCCATCGGTAAAAGATCCTATCGCATTCTGTTCATACCTAGTACATAACATAACATCTCGCTTGTAATCCCCGAACGGTTAAGTGGTCTGTCAGACTCAATGACTATATTAATTCTCTTAAACTTTAAGTAACATCAATTAATTATACAATCATTCTTCGTTTACATAATTGCGTACCTACTTATCAATACCTACTGCTTTGGTCATCTTCTAGCGAACTATTTGTTCATGTCCGTTACTCCAGCAGGAAAATCTCTTCTAGAATGAATTGAGTTTAACGACTAACTAGAGCGTCATCTGCTGTAAATTTGCGCCGTAATGTTGTTCCAGGAAGATGCTGAACAAATGACCGGAGAGAAAAATAAAGTACATGCGCAGATAGCTTATATTTGTGCGTAAATGTGCGCTGAAAATGAAATTTGTGCGTCTTAAGGTTTTAGAGATATTTCATTTCCTGCTGGAGTAACGTTTTGCAGAATGTTGTTTCTCGGACGTAGGGTGATTTAATAATTCGACTTTTTTCGAATTCGAAAACCCTAGGGATATTGCGAAAACCCGGATAAATAGGCAGTTCTGAAAAAAAATTAAGTGGTCTGTCAGACTTATACTGACTAAAACCACCCCGTGTTCCCTCGCAACGGGGACCGCTATGGGGCACTCTTCAACGCAGCCCCCAACCTAACCTATTTCACCCAGTTAGCTTAGATCTGTGACAAACCGCGCGCGAGCCGAGCGAGCGCAGCGATCGGCAGTGGCAGCGGCTGGCGAGGGCTACTTCCAAGTTGCTCGCTGCTTTTTTTCCACCATTTTCTAATTATCCGGGTTTCCACAATATCCCTAGGGTTTTTGCGAAAGGTGGAATTATCAAACCATCCTGTAGCACATACATAAATACATGCCTTCTTCCCATGGGGGTAGGCAGAAACTACTGAACGCCTCTTGCTACGATCCTAATATACTCCTTTTGCTTCGTTTACGTTCACACACGCACATCGGTTGCGAGTACCTACTACGCACTAGTAGTTAACTACCTATATAACTATATACATATTTACAATTTTCACTTATTATTACTTACCTAATTTATATACAGATTGAACACCAAAATACAAATCGATAAAGTATCTAACGGAGTGACTAGACCCGAACCAGACTGCGAGGAACCTTCCTCGCCGCCTGCGCCTGTTCCTCTCCTCCGCGGCGATTGTAGAAGTGGAAGCCATATGAGTCGAACATTCACCCTAATTGCATAACACACGATCAATCACAATATAAGTTCTAAGTTCAAAAAAAAATCTGCTCAGCAACGTAGATTACGCAATGAATTTTGTAGAACTGTCAAAATGAAACAGATTACTCTTAATCGTTTACTAAAATGTGTTACGCAATTAGCATAAAAATACTCATTATGAATTAATTGAGAAAGTCAAACAAACATAGACAACAATAATACGTCATATGTTTGTAGAATGGCCGTTGCATTGAAATAACTCATCAGGAACTCGACTCAAAGTATTACATTGGAAAGTGAACTTAATATCAACACATGTACAGTCACATTTCGGGGTGGAGATTTGTTGGTGGATCTCGTGGCTAAGTAATAACAACTGCACGGGTCGATCCATAAGGTTACTACGCTTGCCGGGGTTGGTCCATGGATGGGAGACCATGATTACATACCGAGACTCCTCCGTGCCTCGGAAAGCACGTTCAGCCGTTGTCCCGGCTGTTATTCGTGGATCTTTGATAGTAGATAAGGGTTGTCAGAAGCCCGAAAGTCTGACAACCAGTCTTACACGGGTATCATATTACCCAGTTACGTGGGTTGTGGAGGTCAGATAGGCAGTCGCTCCATGTAGCATACTGGTATTCAGCTGCATCCAGTTAGACTGGAAGCCGACCCCAACATAGTAGAGAAAAGCCAGGATTGATTGCACAGTGACATATCCTGAACTATGTGACAATGTAGTTGTCGACGCGTCGTCGTTCACCAGAGACGTTGCTGTACGTGACGCGATATAAAGCTCACTTGTCAATGCTTTGCTTTGAGTTGAGTTAGTGTCGAGTCGTTGAGGTGTGCAACGACCATCACTCGACTACTCAACCACTTCATAATGGTTCTGCGCTAACTCCATCGCTTCCCTCTCGTTAACTGGTTTGAAGACGACCAGGAGATTCTCGTAGTACGTGTTGGCTGGCTGAAAGTTAAAAAAAACAGACATTCATTCAACTGATTTATATTAAATGCAATCAATATTATACAAGGTGTTCCTTTTGATACCCCATAACTCTAGGGTCAATGAGACCAAGTCAAAGAATCAACTGGCATTAATTATAAAAAAAAAATATCTGGTATTTTTTTCATTTTCATACAAAATAATTCGACAATGTCACGATTATATACGAGGAGACCACAATACGACAAAAAATAAAACTCCGTATATCTAATGAGGTTCTCAGTCTACATACAAAAAATTAATCAAATATATCCAATAGTTTAGTTACGATAGTTAGTCAAAGATCGGCAAATCCCATAGTCGGCCCATCACTACTATTTAGTTTGTTTGAAAAAATGACTTTTTTAATTTCGATGTTAGAATTTATTTAATAGTTCCAAAATACTCTTATGCATTAGTATTGCCAGTGTTTTCATTTATTGTTGTATTGTCGTCTCCACATTGTATATTAAAAAAACAATCATTTTTTCCCAGACATTTTTTGCCAATAAAAAAATATGACAACGTCGCATTTAAATCAAAATAAATATTTATGAATGATTAGTTTGAATGAAAATTATTAATTCGTACTTAATCAATGAAACTTACATACATAGATACAAACACATCAAAAGTTTATGTCATCTTCGAAACTGTGTATTTTTGGAACACTTGTTCGAGGACCTTTTGTATGATTTTTACATAAATCACTTAACCTACAGTTATGGGACGCCAAAAGGAACAACGTAAATTAGCTAGCGAAACTCGATGGGGATCTATGTATAAACACGATAAAGCAAAAAAAAAAATCATTTGTTTTTATTTTTTGCGGCCAACGACCGGGTGTTGTCCGATGTCCCCAAGTTCAAGTTCCCCCGACCACCTGTTAGTTACTTGAAGTATTCGTTGAGAAAACCACTTTTTTATCGTAAATATTTAGATATTGATACTAAAGTTGAGGTATTTTACACAAAAGAAACTGTTTTTTTTTCAATTGATATTTCGAGTAGGTACTTACTACGTTACAGTTGACCCCAAAAAAAAACATCGAACCTGTTTTTGGTTTATGTTTAAATATCGATACCCATCACATGTGCGGAGTTTGGCTAGCTAATTTAATCTGACCCTGTATAGTACCTATTATAATTAGAAAACAGTAAGCACTAAAAGATACAGAGACACTATGGACTATGGACACTATGGGAAGGACCAATTGGTAAAAGAAGGAGAGGACGTCCAAGAAACAGATGGATTAACGACATAATAGCCATAGCAGGAAAAGAATGGCACACAACAGCTAGGGACAGAGAGATCTGGAGTAAACTGGAGGAGACCTATACCCAGACTGGGGTTCCAGCAACAGTTAACGAATAAATTAATATTTAATTAAGTTTGCATGTAATTAGAAAAAAAAAACTTGATTTTAAGTAAAATTTGTTTTGTAAGGTTGTTGGAAATAAATGGGTTTATTATTATTTCCGTTTATTTATTTATTTTCTTAACTAATTACATTTTTAAATATTTCTTAAATTCAAATAAATATATAAAAAAAACATTTAAAAATATAAAAAATAGATGTCCGCCGGTGTCGGGAGCAGGTTCCAAGCTACCGGTGGTTAGGGCTGCAGAGACAGGAACCTCCTCACAATGCGAGCCGTACCAAGGAGTACTGCCTTCTGAATCAGGCCCTTGATCCAACCGCCTAACGAGAGCCTCGAGAGATGTTGGTCGAAGCTTTCGGCTATCAGGCCATTGGCCGTTACGACAATCGGCACAATGATAGCCGAGCTCACATTCCACATGTCGACAACCACGAGGTTGTTACCATCCCACATGACGTGAACCTCGTGAAAGCTGGGAAAGAGAAACAAATAAAATATCTCGACTTAGCACTCGTGTGTTTCTCTTTCCCAGCTTTCACGAGGTTCACGTCATGTCGGATGGTAACATCGACTATCACTGCGCGGCGCGCTAATCGGTCTATCACTTCGATATCAGGTTTATTGGCAACAATAGTCCTGTCAGTAATGATAGACCCATCCCAGTACAACGTGACATGGCCATTTTCGAGAACTGGGTCGGGCGGGATCCTGCCCTTTTGCCGAAAAGATTTTGCCCAAATTTCAGTACCCAAACAAATTTTAGCAACCTTCTTTTATACCAATGCAATGTTTGGAATGATTTTAGTACGCACATTTTCATTTGGTCAAATTTTTATTTGGCAGAATATTATCAAGGATAATGTCATTTAGGCATTTGGTCTTTAATCAAATGATTTATTACAGCAAACAATCTTTAGATAATAAACGTTTGGTCGAATGATTTGTTAGGTTAGGTTAGGTTAAAACTGTGACCTACTACGCGCGAGCCGAGCGAGCGATGCGAGCGGTGCCGCTGCAGCGGCCGGCGAGTGCCAGAAACGACTAGATTATTTTAAAAAAAACAGGCTACCCGAAACTGACGATACTAAACATTTGGCAAATTTTATTTTGCGCCAACTGAAATATTTTACTACATCAAAATTGGTAAAAGTACTATTTGGTAAACAAGTTATTGTTTAAACGTTCACTTACCAAACATTAGGTTTGCGTTACAATTATTTGTGAAAAGATTTTTTGCTAAGTAATATTTTGGCAAATGAAATTATGCGGAAAATTGTTTGGGAAGTGATAATTTGGCATTTTATTTTCGATGAAACAAGGGAGACCCGGGTCGGGCACATACTTGTAGTACGGTACCTCAGAGTCCACAAGTTTATATTTCAACGCAAGTTGCTGGTGAATAATCCTGGCCACTTGATTATGCCTGTGCAAGTACTCGCCGTTAGCTAGACGAGAACAACCAGAGATAATATGTCTGATGGACTCACCCGGACGGTGGCATGCCCGACACACGTCAACCGTCCCGTCCTTCATAATATGTCTCCGGTAGTATTTCGTCAGGATAACTTCGTCCATAATTGCACAGACGAAACCTTCAGTTTCCCCGAAAAGGTCACCAAAACGTAGCCAGGATACGGACGCTAAGAAATCTACACCGGGCTCATGAAGAGCCCGATAGAAGCGCCCGTGAAGCTCCTTGCTTTGCCATACCTCCTTGCGGTCTTCCGTAGTAAGCACTACAGGTTTGCGCCAGTTCTCTTTAGCCATGGAGAGCGGGGTGAGTCCTTTGTCCACTGCCACCACATCGCGGTGAATACCCACTTCGGCTTTAAAAAAATATTCTTTGAGATTGCACACCTCGCGATTGTGGAGGGTCTTCGCATTTAAAAAGCCTCGACCCCCGCACTTCCGCAGGATATACAATCTCATCACCGATGATCGTGGGTGATGCATCCGGTTTGCGGTCAACAGTGTACGAACCCTCCTATCCAGGGCGTCGAGTTCGGTCTGAGTCCATTTGAGTATGCCGAAAGAGTACATCAGAACCGGCATGACCCAACCCTTGAAGTCGCGCACCTTGTTTCCGCCTGAAAGAGGACTAATTAATACTTTTTTCAGGCGACCAAAGAAGCACTCCTTCAACGATTGCTTCATGTCAGCAACGTTGATGCCTAACGCTTCCGACATACCCAAATACTTATAGCTTTCGGATGAGGAGAGGGACCTGAGGTATATGGAATACGAGAGTTGAATTCCCTCTGGTTCCATAATCTCCCCTCGCTTTACATGCATGACTGCACATTTGTCCACACCAAATTCCGAGAGGCGGACATTATTGAATTGTTGTCAATGTGTGTGTTTATTTTCACTCTCAAAATGGATGTAAGGCGTTTATAGACCGTCGACCAACATGTAATCGGTCTATAATTCTTCGGTTCCGCGGGACTACCTGACTTATGGAGCAGGTGTTGTTAGAAACTGCGGTAGCGACCCAGACTCTAAGGATGACTGGAATTGAGATGCCAGGCGAGTGTGTGAACTAATCAGCCATTACCATTTTAACCAGAAGTTGTGCAGTCCGTCCGGTCCCGGTGATTTCCAATTCGGTAACGGACGGACTGCTGTGGCTGCGTCTTGTGGAGAGATTAATACAGCTTCCATTTCTGGTATAGTTTCATACACTCGCTCGACATCCTGTATCCAGTCAGCCTCAGCGTGACAGACGGGCACCGACCATATACTGCCCCAGAATGCGCTCGTGGTGGCATCATCCGGGCGGCACACATCCGCCACATTTTGTTCAGGTCGCTCCCAAGCTCTATATATCCATCTCTCATCGCTCTGGAACATGCAATTCTGCGTGTATCGGTCAACCCGCCGCTTATACCGCCGAATTCGGCTCGCCCATGCACAGACTTTTTGCTTCAGGAAGTCGATACGCTCTGTGACACGGGACATGTATTCTGGAGGACTGATTCCTGTCCCCGAGAATGCCCGTCTCACAAAGCGCATCACTCGTGGTCGTGTATTGCCCTCCCTGAAGCTGTATAGTTTGCCGATGAGTACCCTGGCCCCATCGATACGGCGCTCGATCCTGCATTGCCAGGCTGGTACGGCTGGTTTTGGTCGAGTAGCTTTGTCACAGTTTGGGAACTTGACGTTTGCTAAACGACATGCCGCAACAGCCGCGCAATACAGGATCGAGTGTGTATCAACGAGATCCTCGCTGCTCTCGAAAAAGTTTTTAAGCTGCGAGTCCAAGGCACAAACCAGCGCCCTTTTTCTTGTGCATAGGAAAGCGTGGTAGTCGGGGTCTAAGTTCGGTCGGGGTGTGCCTATAATCGCCAAACGCATCCTCCAGAGCGCTCCTCAATCGGGCGTTGCACTGGCTACTTACTGTGACAACCCTATCATTCTCTTCTTCAACATGATTGGACCGCGGCGGGATTGGGTCAGGAATTGACGGTTGTGCCGCGGTTTGTGCCGGAGTCGAGACGATACGGTTGCTCAGTGCCTCTGAGCGCAGCCTATCAAGTGCAGCATCATCCAACCTGTGGTTGCGTTGGATGACCCGCACCTGATCCGACAGTCGTTGGGCCGAGACGTTGACGGTTGGTTCTAGTTCCTGGAACAGAGACAGCATCCTATCGCGGTATGCAGTGAGGTTAGTTCCCCCCTCTGTAGACCCGTAGTATGCGCGCATGACGTTCTCGTTCATAGACTGAGTCCATCTCATGCGCTGCATTATTATTATTAAGCACTAAAAATGTTTAAAACCTACATGGGGCCTCGGTGTTGGTGTTGGTGTTGGTGTTGGTGCCAATGCCCGCGAAGTTGTGATCAAACACAAACACCGCTTTTTGTGAAGTAAGTATAATACTATAATTAGTATTAAAACCACTAGGCCGCCGCCCACACCAGACAGCCAGTACGCTAGAGTATTGCTAGATGACGTTGAGCCTGAAAAACAAAACGTGGATTGATTTATTTAAGTCATCATCAACTCAGCCTATCGCAGTCCACTGCTGGACATAGGCCTCTCCCAGGCTGCGCCACAACACTCTCTCCTCCGCCTTCCCATCCACTAGCTGGGGGAGTGTCCCACACTTGGTACGCTACCCGATACACGTTCTCCACCTTGTGAGACAAAATGTCGTTATGGCCGCGCGTCATTCACGTGCTCGCGTGCTCACACGATGTGTGCACTCCCAGTGCGCTGCAGCGTGCCAGTCGTGCTGGTGATTGGTGCCCCTAGGTGTTCACCTTAACCTAGGAATGCTGAAAGACTGCCACTGCTATGCAATCTCTTCAGTGAGTGTTGAGCCTGAGAAGACATGTAACGACGACCGAGATACAAACAATTTTTGCTTATCGTGATGGGGCTGCTTACAAAAGACAGACTACCATCACAGCCTGTCACAGACCTCTGCTGGACACAGGCCTTAGCGCGTTTGTCCACCGCAGCCGTCACTGGTACGTAACCAAGAAGGAGATGACGGCGCCGAAGGAGGAATACATTACGTTTACTGTGACCGCGTGTCCACCGCTCGTCCGTCACCCGAGCGCCGTCATCCCGGCCGTCGAAGTTTCGAGTAGTTCGGCGCGACCGCTAGAATTCGGCTCAAGATAGTGACGGGCAGATGTATTGGCAATACATAACACGTTTGATCTTGTCCAGACACTGCTGTCGCACCAGCACCGGTTCCCTGGCCGTAGCCTGGCTTTGATTTGTCTATCATTCATAACATACTGAACAGCTGAATTCGGTCGCAATGGCCAAACGATCGCCACTAACGGGACGACACGTTCGGTTCGAATAATCTCGTTTCTTGGTAACGTCCCCATGACGGCTGCGGTGAAGAAACTGCTTTACTCAAATGGCAGCACAAGTTACAACTGACACTCGGTTTTCTGCTCTTCTACCAAAAGTAATATCGATTCATATTGTGTACAATTGGTTGCTGTTTCTTCCTTACGCATTATAAATAAAATAAATACAACTTACTGGATGCTGGGTCTGCTGCAGTGCTAGTGGTCGTAGTGGCGGTAGTAAGCCCGGTAACAGGAGACGTAGTAGTAGTGGAGGTAGCAGTAGTAGTGGAGTTAGTAGTCTCAAGTCTCGCGCGGAGGATCACCTTGATCTCGCTAAGCTTTGTTTTAGCCCAATATACTCCAATTTGCTCCTTTTTTAAATAACATACTATTTGAGTGTTATGGTCTAGACGAGATACTTTAATTTGTTTAGAAAGAACGCACCCATTACTTCTGCATGCATCTGAAATGAATGACCATCAATAAACATTTTTTTTTGTTGTTTACTATGTTGATAAGCTACACCTGCCGCGGTTGGTTCGGGGATGGGTAACCACGGAAAGCCATTGGTTTCGGCTGTCATTTGTAGATTTTTGACAGTCGTTACGTTAAGTCTGACAACCAGTTTTATCAAAGAGTATCGTGTTACCCAGCCCTGGGTAGTGGAGGTCAGATAGGCAGTCGCTTCATGTAAAATACTTACGGGTATTCAGTTGCATCCGGTTAGACTGGAAGCGGATCCCAACATAGTTGCGAAAAGCAAGCAAAAAGGCAGAAATAACGATAAGCGAGAACAAAACAATAACGCGGGCGGGCGATGCGATGCGACGCGGAGAGTCGGGGGACAAGAAATATTACGTGGACGAAGTCACAGGCAGAAGCTAGTAAATGATATATCTATGTATTTTTCTTAAATTATGTAACAAATACAATATAAAACTTACCAGAATCTCCTAAATGTAGGGATACATTATATGGAGTTGTACTATGAGGTAGAAGAGGACCACATTGTATCTGCAGTGTCTCGCCATCATTATATTCATAATATATAAACCTGTATTGTCCATAACTATCCATCGATCTACCGTTTGATGATGTGATGTGCAATGAATATTCACCTGAAAAGACGAATGCCTATGGCATTAAGTCCGCCGTGTATTAAATAAACAATAATAAACAAATAAAAGACAAGTCCGGTAATGTGGTCATGGCGCAACGCAGACATTGAACAAGCTGTTGAAAAAGCTTGTAGGTGCTCTAATGGATCTTTCTAGGTGATCTTTCAGGAGTTTACATCAAAATGAACACCAATACTTATTGCAATAAATGATTATGATTATCGAGATACTCATCACGTTTATTTTCCCCGAAGGTTACGCAGAGTCGTATCTACGAGTACACCTACATTTCGCCAGTTATTTACAAGACCCATGTAATACGAGGGCGAGCCTATTGCCCTCAACTCAAGTCCAGACTCAGGGCTGCTGGCAGACCTGATGGAAAAACCCAACAACATTTTTCCGGACCTGGGAATCGAACCCAAGACTTACAACTCGTGAGTCCGAGCCGTTATCGCTGGCCCACCAGTCACCACTGCTCTACTTCTCTATTCAAACTTGTTTTTTGGTGGCTAATTATTTAATTTGAAAATGAGCATGACAATTTGCATTTAGTTTTAAACAACAAAAATCGCATAACTTAATCAAAAATCCTAGAGCACAAATATTATGGTATTACTTACTCAGAGGGAAATTGCCGGCAGAAAAGAAAATCTGGATTGATTCTGCAGATGCGCCAGTAATATAATTAGATGCGGCACACCCGAGTGGCACGGACGTCCCATTTGGATAATACAACATCTCAGCCTTCTTTGATGGTATTAGTTCTGTAATTTAAAAACTTATGTATTGTGTACTCATTATCAGTTGTATTAATTTATTATTATTCATCAACATCATTTCAGCCGAAAGACGTCACTGTCGGACATTGGCCTCGGGACCAAGCATCGCCATTTCAACCGGTTCTGTGCTTCCCGCATCCAGCGGATTCCTGCGGCCTTCACAAGGTCATCTGTCTAAATTGTGGGAGGCCTTCCAATGCTACGTCTTCCAGTACGCGGTTGCCACTTATGTTTGACAATTCTTCGGGTTATGTCGGATACCTTGGTTCTCCTACGGATCTCTTCATTTCTAATTTAAAATAATCCCTTTGGGAAACGCCAAGCCTTTTAGCCTTCTAATAAGGCCCTTTGTGGGCGACCACGTTCAGTACCATAAAGTCATCACTGGCAACACGCACTGGTCAAAGACTTTCGTCTTGAGACACTACGGTATGGGGAACAATAAGATATTGATACTGTTAAGTTATAGCGCTGTATGATGTTCTCAGATCTTCATCTCTTGGGGCATCATTCACTCATATTAGCAAGTGGGGTTGTGGTGGCAGTTCCGGTCACAGCACTTACAAACAATGAATATTTGTTGGTGTTTTCTTTTGTGCCGCTCCAATTTCACGTTGAAAGTGGTAACGGTTCTTGGCAAAATCCTCGGCCATCTTCCACTATGTATTGTCAACCAATTATGTTTATTTTCTCCAAGGAAACTATTGATTTTACAGTTTGCAGAAACAAATAAAGTCGAGTGAAAAATAAACCATTTGTTGCCGACAATAATGTAACGTTGATGGTAAAGGTATAACTGTCAAACACAAACTACTTTTCACGATGATTGACGGTAAAGTGTGCAATGCTGTGACTGAAACTTCTTCATCATAAAAGTGCTGTATTTGTGGAGCTACCCCTAAAAGTTCTGAAGGATATGTCGCATTATCCATGGTATTACATGCCTGCTACTGTACACAAAATTCTTGTGCACAGTACAGATGTCATTCAATCTGCTCTGCTGCCAATTGGGCAGCTTTCTGGCGAAGCTCAGGAAGCTCGCAATAAAGGTTGAAATTTCTACCTGCTAGACCTTTTTTGTGACTACCTGATAAGCCTGACTAGTAGCCGTTATCTGTAAACGTGCAGATTAGTCCTGTAACGTGTAGACCCCCAAAATGGGTCCCCTTACACCAAAACGAAATTAGGTAGTCATAACAGATTACTAGAAAGTCCCTGGGAACCAAAAATCACAGAAAATAGATTTGTCCAGCTAGCATGTTCTAGACGAACCATAGTGTGACGTCCTGGATGTATTCGGTGTAGGGTCAATCTGGGGTCTCTTGGGTCGTTTGCCAGTTGCTAGTTTTCGTAACGGGGTTACTGGTTGACGTGTTGAACCTCTCGATCTCTCTCAATAGCTCAGGTGTGGCGAATGCGATCCTGTTATCATCGGTCTTCAGTTTTGCAAACTGGCTCCGCCCAATAGACAGAGCAAGTCCTCTTGCAAAGTCCTTGGAGCCTTTATTCCGCTCTATCGCGTCCTTAATGCGGTCTGCACTAAAGCGGCGAAGGTCTCTTTTCAAGGACAGAGATCCGCCAATTAAGCTGCCAAGACTTGAGCGTATCGTCTAAAGACTGCAGGATCGTCTCGCGCCTCACCTTCATGAGCTGTATAGTAGGATCAGAAAGCTTCTTGTTTCTATTGTGCAACGGGTCTTGAAGGTTTAGACCCAGCGGTATGGACAGTTTCCCTGAACCCATCGTTATAATCGTTGACGGAGCTTCCTAGATACTCGAAACGATTCTGAAGTTCGAGCTGATTATTATGATTATTTTTAAATGACATAATATCTGGATACCCTGGGGTTTCGGAGTCTAGGAAGGCGTACGAGGGGCCAAAGTCAACTTGCAGAGGACCCTTAGACAAAGTTAAATGGAATGAGGCACCGAACAGACGATTATCCCCACACGCACTATGCAAGCGTACCCATAGATAACCCCCGGTTGGTGCAGGACTATTGCAGAACATGGAAACAAAATATATTGGGCTATGGGTTTGGTAGCAAGTAAGCTTGATTGTGCGTTTGTGAGCCACTAGTGCAAGGTATCGGCTGGGCCTGTCACCTTGCTGCAGTGAGTCCTGTTGCTTGAATTTTAAATAAATGAATGAATGTACAGGGTGTTTGGGTAAACACCGTAGTCCTTGAAACCAGTGGTTCAGTGTGAACGTAAAATCAATGGAAAATTACGTTTTTTTTTTTTAATCTACATTATTTACCACAAGAGTATTTCATCCTTTCACCCTATGCGCTAGGGCAACGAACTTGCGTCTCAACACGGGCGGGGGGTGCGGGACGTGACCTGACCGACCGCGAGCGCAACCTCTCCCTCAGTCAGTCAGCTGTTTCGCTAGCGAGCACGGTGTCGGATAGAAACCTTTAAAAATCTTCTAATGAAAATAAGGTTTTTTTTTTTTGTTATTCGGTCATTTATTTTTGTCAACTACCCATGGTTTGAGTGACAACGGTGTTCACCCTTACACTCTGTATAAAATATTAGTTACCTAGAACTATGGTAGGATTATGGCCCCTGCTTGACCATTGTTAATATTTAACACGGCATTGCCATTAATTATTTTGCTTGCACACTCAATAATGGGCTCCGGAAACTGGCTAGCCGCATAGGGCGCATAGTGACGTAGCGTAAAGAGGCAACATAATTTATGAAGATTACACGCGGGCGAAGCCGCTGGCGGCAGCTAGTCTCATATAATTATGTAGGTATATGACAATTACCTGTCTTGCTATAATTGTGTCCACTTATGAATAAATCCTTCACCGTCAATCTCATGTCTGTTTGCTGAACTTCACACACCACGTTAATGGGATGGAGACGTTCATATATATAATCAATGGTATACATGTTTTCATAAAATTTGCGTGGTCGTACTGGTCGTACAGCCATCCCATTAATTCTGACAGTTATTATACCTACAAGAAAAGTTAATTAATTCGTTTCATAAATCCCTTCCTAGGCGGGCTCTAAACGATCAAATTATACAGTGTGCCCGGACATGGACTAGCGATATTCTAATACTTGAATATAAACTATTTTAAAGTACAGTTCTAATGTTTTTTTTTTTTTCCTGTTTAGTGTTCCGACAATTGCCTTGCAAAAAGCACAAAGCTTGCGCATTCGCTATGTTCAAACAACGATAACTCTCAAAGTATTAGACATACAGTTGTGAATTTTATGTTGTATTGTAGCTAAGCTGAAAATCTGTCGCTTTAGTAAAAAATACAAAAAGTTGTCACTGGTGTTTTTGTATTAATTAACAATTATTGGTTGAATTGCATAATTTTTCATAATTTTTTTCGACTTTCACATTTTTCTTCAGAAGTTATGGAATTGTCAACAGATGCTTTGTAATGCAGACGGTAGGCAATATTATTGCCTTTCGAATAAGACTAATTTTATCTCACTTTAAGAGATGATTTTTTGCACTCGTTAAAGAATATTTCAACAAAAAAACAAAATGGCTGCCACATTAGCGGGGAAGTTTAGTGGTCCCGCTAATGTGGCAGCCATTTTGTTTTTTCGGCGAAGAAAAAAGGAGGGTTATGATTTTGACCGGTATGTATGTATGTATGTATGTATGTTCATCTGTTCCATCCTATCTTCCAAACCACTTATCACAATTTGACAAATGAGGTATCGTTAGAAGCGTCGTGATTTTCCGCTGGTTATAGGCTATGTGAAGTCACATTAAATTAAAAATAGCGCCCTCTAGAGGACATAAAGTGAGGAACTTAAAAAAAATATGGTTTAATCGTACCATGTTGGGTATCAAATGAAAGGGCTTAATGAGCACATTTTAAAAATATATATATTATAACCCCAAAAGAATTTCAAAAAAAATCAAGTAATAAAAACTAAAACCCAACTACGACTTAAAAGGTATAAACAAGACACCACAGACAGACAAATTAAAAATCCGGAGTCACACGTAATCTGTTCGATTTATGCCCTAACACGTGTGACTCCGGATTTTTAATTTGTCTATCTGTGGTGTCTTGTTTATACCTTTTTAGTCGTAGTTGGGTTTTAGTTTTTATTACTTTAATTTTTTTTTAGAGCGAATGTTTATTTATAGAACATGACGTGAGCCGTATACACAACCTCCTTGCAAAAAAAAATACTCGATTAATAAGGATAAGAAAAGTAGGTATGCCAAACGATGATTCTAAGTGTAAACTGAGATATGATAATTCTGCCTTGTGAACTTTCTACGATATGATGGTTCTACTTTTTAATTATTATGAATATGTAATTTATGCCTAAAGATGATTCTGACTTACAAAATTATGAGTTTTGAATGTATGCTGTATGAGTGTCTGTCAAACGATTTTCTGTGAAATGAGTTTTTGCTGATATGCAAAATAATATTATGACATATAATATAAAGTTCTGCCATAAAAGATAGACCCATTATTGTACATATTGTGATAAGTCGAATATAGTGAGACTAAAATTATTTTACCATGTTAATGCAAGTACCTATATTCTGGCAAATAAATAAATTGCATTTCATTTCATTTCTAAAATACCTAACTTCATCATATGCCAAACATAGACTGGGGAATTTATCGGGTTACATTATGCCTTGTTGATTGGCCGCTCCTGCGTGTGCTGTGTCGTCTGAGTCATGAGTGCAGCTGGTGTTGTAATTCTTTATTTCAACACTACTGTTTGCGGTTGTAAGCGATTCTGGCAATAGTAGTGTGTCTATGTTGTGGGTGTGTAACAGAACTTTACCCCAACTTTATTTGGGGAGAGCCCCATTTTTACTATCTTGAGGGAAGTTATTATCTTATTGACAAGGGTCGTTATTGGTTAACATAATAATTTGTTGTAATAAAATAGAAAACGAAACAAACTTACTGAATTCTGTCCGCATTACAAATCTTACTCTAACATCGGTGAAGTCATGACTGGATTCCATTTCACATCTTATAAAACTATTGTTATGTTCAGAATGCAAGTTTGCAATATAACCAACCACTCTATATGGGAAAATATTCAGCATTTCAGAGACACTCGTAGATCCATCTGAAATAATACGGAACATACGAGGGGTGTTCAATAAATAGTGAGAATGCCATACATTCTCCTTGGAAAGAAAAAAAATAAATATTGGCAGACATAGCCCAGACATTAGCTATGATGATAATAAAAAAAAACAATCTATTATCTTTTGTTTAAAAAAAATAGAAGTCATTTGTTTGCGTCGTTTCGGAACGTGTTCTGTTGTTTTTTTGATTCACTAAGATAACGCCTCCGCGTACAAATCCAGAGTTGCGATGGCTGCCATTCAAGAAGCTGGCTTCGAATTGATGGCACATCCTCCATAATCACCGGACCTTGCTCCAGTGATGTTTACCGATTTTTGCGGTTAAAGGGACATCTCAGGGGCCCGCAATTTGAAGATGGTGACGCAGTAGTCGCCGCCGTACACAATTTTTTAAGGGATCAGAAAGAAGATTTTTTTAGAAAGGGAATTTTAGTTTTAGAGAAAAGTTATACAAAGTGTATAACCCTGAAAGGTGACTACGTCGAAAAATAAAATAACATTTAATAACAGATAATTGCGTCATACCCATTCTCACTATTTATTGAACACCCCTCGTACATGTATGAATGAATGTTTTGCATTTTTTTTTGTATTTATATGTTTTTTTTTTTTTTTATTTAGGTGCCTACAAAAGAATATAAAAACTCACCGCTCATTGTGCTTTTCGTCTCATATGTCATCCTGAGCTTAGCGTCATCGGGGTTCAATAAGTCGACGCAAGTGACGTTGACTATATCGCCGTCTGCGTATTGGTACTCGGCAGTGAAGTCAACGTCCTCCGACAGATCTGTGCGAACTGTTTGCAGTAACATGTTGTTCACGAGGATCGTCTGAGGTGACTCTGTGGAGTAACTTGTTCTTAGTTAGACCCAAATGTGTATTATTTTCTACTAGTTGTTACCCCCGGTTTCACTCGCATCCTAAGAAAACTACTTCATGTAACAAAACCACACACATGTAAAAGTACCTATAGTTATTGTTTTAATCCAGGGCCCGATCAATCTGATAGCCAAACATCCAAATTCGTTGATTAACAAGTATCTTAACTCACAATCATATAATCATTCACACCACATCGCAGCGACAAAATGTGGGCAAGCAGTGGTTACGTGTGAATAGTACCGATGATGCAGCTTCCTGCAGTTGCGTTGTGGCAACTACGAAGTTTCAATGTGGTTGCGTTGTCGCTAGTAGTTACGGTGTGGTTGCGTTTTGGCTGCGACGTGGCCGTGGTGTGACCGGTATCGCCCACACAGTTGACGGCCAATGTTGTCCGTGTAATAAACTATTCATTTTCATACAAATTGTCGCCAGTCTATGTGTTGCTGGAAGAGCTCGTGGCTAAGTAGCAAATAACAGACGCACAGGTCGATCGATCAGGTTAAGCTACGCTTGCCGGGGTTGGTCCGTGGATCTTTGACAGTCTTTACGGGTCGTCAGAAGCCCGCAAGTCTGATAACCAGTCTTGCCAAGGGGCATCGTATTACCCAGTTACTGGGTTGTGGAGGTCAGATATGCAGACATTCTATGTAAAATATTGGTATTCAGTACCATCCGGTTAGACTGGAAGGGGACCCCAACATAGTTGGGAAAAGGCAGGCAGATTGATTGATTTTGTCGCCAGTCTACGTGTTGTCGTCGTTGTGGTGTGGTTGCGGTACGTGTGAACGGGCCCTTAGTGGGAAAAATAAAAGTTTGTACATACCCCTTAGTCTCACGTGAATCTGCATATAGCAATAGGCCGCTGTATAGTTGACGTCTTTGTACTGGACCTTGGGAAATGTTGTAGGGTGATCTGGATGGACCAACACCGTACAGTTCCATATACCACCCATTCTTCCTTCTGCCATAAACTGTTAAAAGATACTTAAGTTGGTATATAATTTATAAGACACTATAGCTTCTGCCCGCGGCTGCGCCCGCGTGGATATCGGAAAATATCCCATGGGAGGAATAATTCCTTACCACATTGTTTTAATAATACTTATCTTTATTGGTTTACGCGGCTAAGGTAAAGCTGCCTCCCAGCCGGTATAATTTTTTCCGACAATCATCGTCATATTTCATCTAATTAACACAAAACCTTAATGAATATACACCTAAACCTTCCTCATGAATCACCCCGTCCATTGGTGAAAACTGTATCAAAAACCGTTCGGTAGTTTTTGAGTTTATCGCGTTCAGACAGACAGGCGCGGCGGAGGTACTTTGTTTTATAATAATGTAGTAATTATACAGACTGGTTAGACAAAGAGTAGGTTTAATTGATAGTAGAAGTAGACACAATGCTCTTTAGAAGCAACTCGAATGGTGATGATAATCACGTTTATATCATTCATAATGTACAAGAAAATAACAACGAAACGATGAGTCAATGTTAAAACTTTAATAAAGAAAGGTTTACATACGTAAAAGTGACGTTTGACAGGACAAGAGACAGACAGACAGAGTTACTTTCGAATCTATAATATTAAGTATGGAAGTATGGATATCATATTCATATTTTATTTGCATTCCATAATGTAGATAAGGTATTACAATGGCTTAAAGCTAAAAGTACAATTACGGACCCTGTAGGGCACAGCAAAAAGTACGCTATTGTATATCTACGCTATTGTAACAGCTTATGCATAATCATAATCACTGCTAGGACATAGGCCTCCTCTCTGTGAGAAGGAGTGGGCCGTAATCTACCACGCAGACCCAGTGCGGGTTGGTAGATAGATATCTTAGAATTTTTGTTTCTAGGACATACCGGTTTCCTCACGATGTATTTATTCCTTCACCGAGCAGTAATGAGATATATAACAAAAAGTAAAGTGCCTGCTTAGGTGCGCACCCACGACCACGACTCAAGTTGCGGCCGTTATTGGCCCAACACTGCTCTGTAGATATAATGTAGTTATCCATACAGACTATTCTATATACTTACTATTATATTAATCCATACCTACTAATATTATAAATTCGAAAGTAATTCTGTCTGTCTCTATGTTACCTTTTCACGCCTAACCCCCGGTACGGATTTCGATAAAATTTGGCAAGGAGATAGATGGCATCCCATGGATGGATGGGATGATGGACATAGGCTACTTTCTATCGACATACCACGCGGGCGAAGCCGCGGATGGAAGCTAGTAGGTACTTATTATAAATTCGAAAGTAACTCTGTCTGTACGTTACCTTTTTACGCCTAAACCACTGAACGAATTTCAATGTGGGAAGGAGTTAAGATGGCATTCCGAAGAAGGACATTACATCTTTAGACACAACAAGACATACAAGACATTAGATCTTTTCGAGACATAGATTGGGATTATAGTCATAATCCATATCTTATAGGTTACATTTAGTATTTATTACCCGACTACGGCGAAGAAAAAGGAGGGTTATGATTTTGACCGGTATGTATGTATGTATGTATGTATGTTCATCTGTTCCCTCCTATCTTCCAAACCACTTATCACAATTTGACAAATGATGTATCGTTAGAAGCGTCGTAATTGTCCGCTGGTTATAGGTTATGTGAAGTCACATTAAATTAAAAATGGCGCCCTCTAGAGGACACAAAGTGAGGAACTTAAAAAAAAAAAATGGTTTAATCGTACCATGTTGGGTATCAAATGAAAGGGCTTAATGAGCACATTTCAAAAACATATATATATTACAACCCCAAAAGAATTAAAAAAAAATCAAGTAGTAAAAACTAAAACCCAACGGTATAAACAAGACACCACAGCCAGACAAATTAAAAATCCGGAGTCACACGTAATCTGTTCGATTTATGCCCTAACACGTGTGACTCCGGATTTTTAATTTGTCTGTCTGTGGTGTCTTGTTTATACCTTTTAAGTCGTAGTTGGGTTTTAGTTTTTATTACTTGATTTTTTTTTAATTAAAATTGGTCCACTCGGTCAAAAAATAATTACTACTTGGCTTGGAAGGGAGAGTTTGAGTTTACCAGGGTACTCGAAAGATGGCGTTGTGCAAATGACGCGATTTTTTTAATCGCTGTTTTAGACTTCCGTCCATACACACTATATTAAACATGCGAAAGTTACTGGCTGTCTCATGTCTGTTACCTTTGCTCCGTAACGCCTAGATAGACCATCATGACATGGGTTATGGGCGGAGAATACTTTTTATCCCGGTAGTACGTTCCCGTGGGATACTTTCGTCATTAAGCCAAAACTTCAATTCGAACCCTTAGAATGATAAAGTAGCCATCTGTTCATCGTTTTGTCGAGAGCTCTTTGCGATAGATGGCGTTGTACTCAAGTGATGACAGGGTAAACTTAACACTTTAAACTTGCGTTTAAGTCGTTTCATTAATAAGGAAAATCAAACAACTTTTTTTTTATCTAGTACTTTACGTAGAAATATAAAAATTGAACACCTAGGAAGAAAAAACGTAAAAAAGGAAGAAAAACATCTAGGGGTCTTGCGTAGTATCTAGGCAAGACTCCTAGATGGCGTTGTAAAACTACAGTCTCTGGCAATTAGTGAGTCGCTGATGCTGCCATCTGTTAAAAAAATGGAGGATGAAAAATAGCCAGCTCAATAGCCAGACTTAGGGTGGTGTCATTTCTTTGTATGGGATTGGGTATCTGTACGTAGTATTATAATATCTGTGCTTTCGTGGAGCCGCAGGCAAAAGCTAGTATTATTATTATAATAAGCAGACATCAAACCCGTATTCCCCGACAATATGATCAATGTACTCACAGTTATTATATCTTTAGACCCGGATTTATTCATATGTGCATTAAACACATTCTCATTCATGTCGTCTTTACAGCTGTAAAAGATTGAATACCATTAATATCTTACGAAATAAATAAATTCATTAATTTTTATGTAAAGTTAAATAACCAATAACCATAGCCAAACATAAAATAACATTCAATAACAATAAGTAAGATAATCAGAATCAACAATTTTAAATAAAATATACAATCTAACACTAAACAATTTCTAACTAATATTAAATAAAACTAACTGTACAAGTAAACAACTAATATCTTAAATATGGCGTCGAAAAATTCCTCCGCATCGCTGTCGGCTGGTAGTGTACCCAAGAGACTGGCCGCATTGCCACGTTGTATGGCAATGCTTAGCCTCGGCTACAGACAAATTAAAAATCCGGCGTCACACGTAATCTGTTCAATTTATGCCCTAACACGTGTGACTCCGGATTTTTAATTTGTCTGTCTGTGGTGTCTTGTTTTAAATACCTTTTCAGTCATAGTTGGACTTTAGTTTTTATTACTTATTTTTTTTTTATTCCAACAATATTTAGGAGTAGGTTAGGTTAGGTTTAACTCTAAGGTCACCTCTAAGGCTGCCATCAGACGGACTGCATTTCAACTGTTTCAACTGCACTACAGTACATTACGAGTATTGCAGTCGTACTAAACTGCATTCAAACTGCAAGAATGCAGTCCGTCTGATGGCAGCCTAACTCTTGGTGGCGCAGATTAATTAGGGCTCGTGCAGACTAGCGCGACATGTCGCGCGACGGGACACCGCGGTAATAGTTCTACTGTAAAGTTTTCTCTGAAATTGTTTTTCAGCACACTTGCTCGAAAACTGGCTCTTATTGCACCGCTTTAGGCACACAATGCACAATGCAGTGTATTGAACACTCGTGCTTTTTACTTTGCATTTCGCACTAGTGCGCCACAGATAACTTGGATTTTTAATCTCAACAAAGAACCTTCTTCATACAATTTTATGTCTTTATTTTTTGTGATTAAATAAACTGTGTAAGTAAATAGGTAAATAAATCATAAGTAAACATTTTATTTAAAAATGAGTATATATTATAACAATTTGCCAAAGTCTGTTACAGAACTTAGCGATGGAAAGTTCAAAACCCACATTAAACGTGTCCTTATCAAAAACAGGGACCGGCCGCATACTCGTTGAAAGGGATTTTGAAGGGGATTTTTTAAGCGCTTCAAAAAAAAACCCTATGATACATGTTACACCTTCGAACGGGTGTAGTTAACCTGTTACGAACGGGTTAACCTTTCAATACCCTGTAACACTGTAACAGGGTAAGCCATTCCAAAGGCTTAAGTCATTGAAAGGGTTAACCCCTTCACGTGGTTACCTTAATAAAGGTGTTAACCATTTCGCTGGGTTTCGAGGATGTATCTCAAACAAAAGGTAACACTGCGATATGAGTTACCCCATGTACGGGTTATCTATATGTACCTAAAGATGGTCACCCATTTACGGACCAACCCCGGCAAGCGTAGCTTAACCTGATGGATCGACCCGTGCGGCTGTTATTACTAAGCCACGATCTCCTCTCGCCATAGTAAATAATGATAGGCATAAAAAGAGCTTTTCAACGACATAATTATGTGCAGTCCATATTGGTCAGTGGGGACATTGACTTGTCGCATCATCCTTTAAATAGAATGGGCAAATTCATAAAAATACTGCTCTATAGAATTAACCATAACTAAACTCAACAAATTGAGTCAGCTTCCAAGCTAATGGTGCCGATTCTCTTGTCACAAATTCTCTAAACTAAACTAAAAATCACTAAAATTTAGTTTATTCCTGTCAAACGACGATTTCCCATTCTGAAAATAGACTAAAGTGACACAACATAACTATAATTTAGTTTGACAGCACTAAGATGGCACTGAGTTTTAATTTAGTGAAAATGCTATTCTGAATTTGACGTTTTAACCAACATTTTTGTTCTATATCTAAAATCCTCTAACTAACTCTGACTATTTTGAATCACGATTAAAAATGTGTGGAATAAAATTAGATGTCATGAACTAAAAACCAACACTTCGAATTCAGTTGAAAAACGGTACTGTATCTTTTTTTTATTTTCTTTTGCTTATATCTCGAAAACGGTGTGTCCTATCGCAAAAATAATGAAAATTTTGACCCCAATACTCTACATGTTGGTAATTTCATTTTTTTGTTTTCTTCCAAAAAGTGAAAAATTCCATATAAGAATACGTCGCGATGGTCATATTGCGCGCCTCTCCGGCTCAAAAAAAATCACGTGGTAGGCAAACAAGTAGGTACCAAGTGGAGTCGCGATTGTCAAATTCGATTTTAGTTGTGTCAAAATAATTTTTAAATTTAGAGATTTTTTTTGGCAGAATAGCTCTAAGATTCTCATAGTAAAAAGTAAGGAATTTTAGTGATAGTTTAGTTCGGTGTACAAGAGAATCGGCACCAATATCAATTTTTTAAATGAATTTTGAAACAAAAAAATATAATTATGCCCAAATAAATGCCCAAGGGCAGAAATTTATGGGCACTTATTAAGAATTTCCCAATTTGCCAAAAATGCCCGGGCATTTGCCCATCTCCAGGTATGTATACCGTGTATTGTATGTTACGACTTCCACACGAACGAAGTCGCGGGCACAAGTTAGTTAAACATACAAATAAAACACTTTTAATTTACTTACATCAAATAATGGATGTCAGAGTCATAAAGCGTGTAAATGTGAAACACTTCTCCTTCGAGAACCGTGTATTTATTGTTGGACAATAAGTCTTCATTCTGGTCACAAGTTATATGTACGCCACTTTCTTTGACCCGGGCACTGATGTTAAATGTGATTTTCACGGGTTCTGCAAAAACTTAGATGTTTACTGTCTGCACAATGTACAGTCACGGACTTTAATTGATGAGCCACCTGGCACTGTTCGTATTTTAGCCGTGTAATGCAAATCGGGTTTATTCGGTTCCCGACACGCAAAGTCATAATGTGTCTTTGTATTAGAAGAAGAAAATTATATTTCATATCTTTACCGGTAGGCTAACCTGAGAGCCAGAACTACAAACTTGACAGCAGAGTGACTACCCAAAGTCAACCAATTGCAGCTCTAGCAACAGTAACCTAGCAACGATAAGCAATCGTTGCTAGGTTACTGTTGCGATAGTAACGTTAGCGTACGGAGAAATATGATTAGTCATTTCGACAAGTTCGAAAGTAACGTCTCTGACATCGATATTTCAACTGTCACTGTCTTCAGTTAAGTTTCCAGAATTATCGAGTTAATGAGCGATGATTCAAAGGAGGTCGGTATCAAATAGATTGGATAAACCTAATGCAACATTGTATTTATTTTATCATTGAGAACTTATTAGTGAACCTCTATGGATATGACTATTTCCGATTAAAAGTAATTTATTTGTCACCTTGTTTACGAGCGTGCGATTTGAGTTCGTGTTTAATCGTGTAATCTCGTGAATGAATGAAACTGCAAAATTGAAAAGTTTGAAGGTGGCTCATCAATTAAAGTCCGTGACTGTACAAGCCACTATGCATGCAGGTTTTAAAGGCTGCCACAAAGTCTAGGATTACATAGTATAAATTAATTGGGTTACGATGGCTAAATCCCTGAGCTACAGAAGATAATACTGAGCTATTAATGCCAAAGATGAATCTGTGAACTACATAACAAAAAAGAGTTTAGCAAAAAAAAAGTGTGTTTGTCAGCTCCGACACACGACATTAACTAATTGATTAACTAGATTAATTAATTGATTAACAAACATCAGTTTAGAAACAGCAAGACCTGGTGGGGATTGTTACTTATTTTTCCAAAAATCCCCACTAGGCTGAGTTGATTAAACTAGTGGGGATTTCTGGAATAAACCGACTGGAGTTTACTCCTTATTATGATTGTATTGTATGCAATAGGCAAAGAGGGTAAATAAACGTATCTCTTATAACACTGATAGCATGATGTATTTTTATTCTATTCACATTTTTCATATTGATTCGGTAAAATATTAATATTGATAATATCAATCTGTTACTTAAGGTTGATGCGCTAGGGTAGCCCGCGAACTTCAAATTTTCTTAAGTTTTTTGCAATTTGCAGGTCTGTATCAGGTTGTATGTTGATCTAAAGATTATTAGCGCTCGTAACAAATATGAATTTACAGAATTATAAACATTAGAATCAGTAATTTAACTCTCTAAGTTCATGAAAGTGCCAAATGTCATGATTTCATGAAATAGTCATTCAATACACTTTCATGAGCTTAGCAACTCTCTAAGCTCATGAAAGTGTATTGCTGATTTTAATGTTTATAATTCTGTAAATCCATATTTTTTACGAGCGCTAATAATACCTATACCTGCAAATTGCAAAAAACTTAAGAAAATTTGAAGTTCGCGGGCTACCCTAGCGCATCAACCTTAATATCACTTTGAATATTAAATACATCAATACAGGATGCAAGAGCGAGCGAAACAATTTCTAATTTGGGCAACACTACGTTTCAAATCCTAAACTGCTGTAAAACGAAAGCTTTTCTTCTGTATAATGCTCAAAACAAAAACAGAACCTATTCAAGGCGGGTGCTAACATTTTGTGGCTCGCTTCGTTCGTTTGTCTTGATTCTTGAGCTTTGACAAAGCAAGTAATTCTTAGTTCTTTTGGAATTATCAAAAGAAATCGAACATATCCGAGAGAGTGCAAAATTACGTAAAATACGATCAATTAGAATCGGAATCGGTTTGTAACAAATGTCTAATCCATTGCTTCGAAAAAGGTTCAAAAAAAAAACTAATCAACAATGCAACGTAATTATCGCAATTAAAGTTATTGAACTATCAAATTGAAACAAATTAATCTTAATCGGTTACGAAAATAAGTTACCTACGCAATTTTTTTTTTTTAAAGAAAAAAAACAAAAGAAAACAGAACCTATTCAAGGCGGGTGCTAACATTTTGGGGCTCGCACGATTCTTGAGCTTTGACAAAGCAAGTAATTCTTAGTTATTTTGGAATTATCAAAAGAAAATCGAACATATCTAAGAGTGTGCAAAATTACGTAAAATACGATCAATTAGAATCGGAATCGATTAACAAATTTATAATCCATTGCTTCATAAGTTTGAAAAAAATCTGCGCAACATCGTTAATAACGCAATGACTGTCAAAATGAAACAAATTAGTCTTAATCAGTTACGAAAATAAGTTACGCAATTAGATATCTGGTTTGAGGTCATAAACAGTTGGCTAAATAGTTCTTACCATTGTCCGGGCCCCAAGCTTCAGCTTCAAATATTATAACTACGAAAAGTATAAATAAACTCAACATTTTATTTGAAATTGATAATAATTTAATATTACTAAACAGTCGATGCGTACTAATTGTTATAATTCCTATAATGCAATGAGGAAAATTAATGTATGTGCATAATTTTTACTTATTCCTGAAATACCTAGGTACAGTGACCATCACTAATTTTAAGGACAATTTTGTATTCAATAAACTAGCTAGCTTGTTCCCGCAGCTTTGTTCGCGTAGAGGTCGTAAATTATCCCATGCCCATGGAAACGTAATAAAAAGTATCATATGCAATAATCCAGGTTATAAGCTATCTGTATGCCAAATTTCATCGAAATCCTGTTAGTAGCATAATATTAGGCAAGAAATTGGTGTTTTGTATGGGGAATTTTAAAGAAGTTGCATTTTTCATACTAACGTTTTCTTAATTTATATAACAACCATGAACACTACTGTTTTAAAACTTTTATGCACTAATGTTTAAAAACTAAGATAATGTATGCCACTTAGATTAATCGACAAAAATAAGTTTAAGCAAAGTTAAAAAACAAAACAAAATGAGGAGTCATTTTTAAGGTATTTTTTATGTTAAGAAAACTATAAGTAATAAGGTTTTTTTTACTATTCGTAGTTGTCTATGATGGACATTATTCGATATAATACCAAGCGATTGATGAATATTTTAAATCATAGAAGTGACGAGGTTCTCTATTAGTGAGAAAAAAACGCCAATTTCATAGGTGGGGACCCAATATTACTTATTGAAATACTATACAACGTGTAGTGTAACGTTGCGCAAAACCTCAAACACCCCAACTGATTTCTAATTCAATTGACCTATTTCAGAAAGAAAAAAAAACATTACAAATATTGTAAAGGTTTTATGTGCTGTTTTAGTTTTTACCGGCAATTTTTATCGTGTCTTGCGTCTGCGACGACGCTCTATCGAGGGAGGGGTTGTCACCGGGCCGCAGCGCCGCGCTGACAGGTTTGCGCATGTGATGGTTTAAATAGAAGGCTGAAGGCAATGAAGATTTTTTGAAAAATGTGACTTATAAATTGATTCTGCTCATTATTCTGATCAAACTATTTTCAGGTTTTGCGCATTTAACGTAATACGTTGTATACCGTGAATTCATACAAGCCTAGTACTTTTTGGTAGTAAGAAATTGTGTACAACGTGTCGTGAACAGAATACCGTGTTGAAAATCGATTGCAGCGCCAACTAACGGGCCCAATTGTGAATTGTAAATTCCAAAAATGACGATAACTTTTTTAAAACAAAACCGCGGGTGAAAACTATTCAAAAGTAGTCTCTGTCTGTCTGTCTGTATTTGGTCTGTATGTTACCTTTTGACGCTGAAAAACTACTGAACGGATTTCGATAAAATTTGGCAAGGAGATAGATGGCATCCCGGGGAAGGACATAGCCAATTTTTTATCGACATACCACGCGGGCGAAGCCGCGGGCGGCTAGTAACATTATAAAAATGCGAAAGCGTAACAAACAATTACGCTTTCACGCTAAAATGGCTCAGTGATTAGCCTTTTATGCGCCCGGTGCGAGCTGCTATAACCACGCCCTTGAAATATTTTCTAATCATAACCGGTTCTGACAATAAAATGGATTGTCTATAAAAATAAATTTATTATCCAAAAAAAAAAACAACCGACTTAAAAAAAAACACTAAAAAAGTGAAAAATAACTTTAATTTCGGAAGTCGGTGTCTTTGCTTTCCATTAATTTTCGTTTTTTGCCACCGATTTCCGAAATTAAAGTTATTTTTCACTTTTTTTGTGTTTTTTTTGAAGTCGGTTGTTTTTTTTTCTAAAAAGTTTTTATTTTTCACTTTTTAGTGGTGGTAAGTACCTACCCCGCACAAGTTACTAGCTGCTATGTAAATAACAGTGAAGGAGTCTAATAATTATATCGTCTACATAGACTGTGGAAAAATACGTAATATTGAAGCTAGCTCAAAAACTACGCAAGCAAACTTAATAAAATTTATATGGGACCATCTCGGGAGTATACCCTTTCGAACTAAAAAATATTTTTTAAAATTGGTTCACAAACGGCGGAGTAATCGGTGAACATACATTAAAAAAAAACCAAACGATCATCCGAACGTAGTACGTCCTTTTTTGAAGTCGGTAAAAACTAAGTTTTTGTAAACTTAATTTTAAGTACCTACTTGGTAACTGATGAATTTTCCATACAAACGTAATACCAAAATCATTTGCAATTGCAATGGTAAAGTTTTGAATAAGGAAGTTCAAATAAGTTGCGTTTATAAATTAGGTGAAAAAACGTTTATCACACTCACACCCGCGGACGCCTGATCCGCAGCAGCAGTGCCCCGCCGCAACCACCCGGACCGAACGCCGTCCGCGGTTCGGCCGGCCGGTCGTAACTCGTAACATCAACATTTACGATTAATATTACGATCTCATCATCTTTAATATTGATCATATTATTTATTTGTAAGAAAAATATACGCGGACGACTCCACACGCGACTCCACACGTATAAATAAATAAATAATAGGTACTTTTACTGGCCCTGGTCTGGTCATTTCTGCACCCCTCCAGGGTCTGCGCCCTGTGCCTGGGGACCGCTGGCATCGCCCTAGTTACGGCAGTGATGGCTAAACGGATTTGGATGAAATTCGGACAAGGGTAGACCTTGACCTGGAGAAGGACATAGGCTACTTTTCATCCTGGATCGCAGACGAAGGCGCAGGCAACAGCTAGTAGGTACCTTTAATAACAAAGTCAAAGTCAAAGTCAAACAATTTATTTCAAATAGGCACATATATAGCACTTTTGAACGTCAAACAAAGGAATACAATTGATTCTAGTTGCCCCTTCCAAAAGGTAGTTTTCGTATGGAGAAGAATGGGCAAGAAACTCCACCGTTACTCTTTTAAAAATGTTTTACAATATTTTGTATACATTAATTATATAATTATATGTGAAGACGATGCACCTATAATAAGATTACTGTACCACAAAAGGTAAAAAGAATTATAAATGGAGCAATAATGAATAAATTAATTACCAGATACATGGTGCTCACATATTAACTGGCCTTCCAAAACTATGATATTACATTAACAGATATGTTATAAGCGCGCAATCGTGAAGACTCGAAAACATTCCAATTGTAACGTTTTTATTTGTAGTGAAATGTAAAATGAATGAAACGTGGGTATGTGTGCCGCTCCTGCGCGGAACACTTTTTTCGGTTGTTTTGTGTGTATAATATCATTGGTACACACGGCTACACATCAAGTTATACATTTCCAGTTTAGGCTGATCTCGCATTGTATAGAATTTTCGTACAATGCGAGGTCAGCTTATATTGGAAATGTATAGCTTGATGTGTAGCCGTGTGTACCGCACTTTTAAAATTGCAATTTCTCCTGAACTGTAGAAGCTAGAGTTTTGAAATAAAAAACGTTTTATAGCAAATTATATCAGCTTTCTTGGAAATTATAGTTTATTATACATAACTTATGTAACATAAGTAACGTTTTTAACTTAAAACAAATAATAGCCATTTAACTTACTGGTAAAAAACTCAAACAACATTTATAACTACAGTTTTGCGCCTTGTTTACATTTTTTGTTGACACCTTGGCTTTTGAATCAAAGTTCATCGATCAAGAAATAAATGTGAAAACAAAAAGAGTCAAAAGTTGCAACAATTTGAAAAGAAGTTGTTTTTGTTTTTATAATTAAACTTTTTTTAACCATTCCTTAAAAGACGGCTATCGTCTATAAAGTTTTTATATAAAAAAATAAATTATTTTTCTAGACCTTTTTATTTCGAAAATATATCTTTGTGTAATTTAAAACGTAAGTGTACACACGGCTACACATAAAGCTATACATTTCCAGTACAAGCTGACCTCACATTGTACGGAAATCCTATGCAATGTGAGATCAGCATAAACTGGAAATGTATAGCTTGATGTGTAGCCGAGTGTACTAAGTTTTGACGGCCAGTGACCAATAATAATATCTGAGAACAGACTCGTTTGGTGGTTTCACTACCTACCGACAGGAAAATTCAGTAATCGTCCTTGACCGTCATTTTTATTATTAAAACATTGTTATTTGAAAACTGAAATAGAGTTTGCGGTTTTCCTGTTTTTGAAGCGATCCTTTGTGTTTGTACACACGGCTACACATCAAGGTATACATTTCTAGTATAAGTTGACCTCGCATTGTACGGAAATCCTATACAATGCGAGATCAGCATAAACTGGAAATGTAAGTAGGTAGTAGCTTGATGTGTAGCCGTGTGTACCTACACTCTATTGATGGTATAGCACCAATGTATATATAGTATATAATTCTCTTTGTATAGCACCTGCATGGGACTTTAAAATAACTGGCAAAAAGTTCTATAAAATGCAGTGCGATCCATTGATACACGATGGGAATAAACACGCAAACACACACTCACATACACCACACACTACACTCACATCACACATGCACAAACAAAAAGTTTAGTCGCAGAATGGCCACTAAATGGCCACTGAGTCGTAAATGATGGGGCGGAGCCTGAAAAATGACAATGATTGAGCTCGAAAGATACAGAGAGTAGTTATAAAAGTAGTTTAAAAAAAGCCATTTGTCTTTCCCACTGACTCTCTATACAAAGAGTTTCATGTTCTCCGTGTCCGCCAACTGTTTATCCTCAATGCATGCCTACACACACACACAAAAACTTGAAAATCAGACCAGACTACCACTCATTAACTTCTAAACGCGTCTTCCACATTCCGCTACAAAGAACCACCTCTCTCCTAGCCAGACGATGTCCTGCGTACACACGGCTACACATCGAGCAATACATTTCCAGTTTATGCTGATCTCGCACTGTATAGGATTTCTGTACAATGCGAGGTCAGCTTATACTGGAAATGTATAGCTTGATGTGTAGCCGTGTGTACCTACACACTTTCGTATACACCAAAGTTACTGGTAACTTACCTTTTGACCCAAAAGATCTCACCCTGTCTGCATGTAAAAAAGTGGTAAAAAATTGCTCTTAGGCCTTTCGTATGACGAATCCGAAAGCTTTCTCATAATAATAATAATAAATAAAATAAAATTTATTCAAGTTAAAAAGTAAAAATAAGATTTACATTAATTACAAACGAGGTAACTTTAATTCTAGCTGTAATATAGACCTGCCTGATCTAGGTTTGTGAAAACCTGTGTTTCAGGCCATCAATTTACATCAAAATTTTAAAAGGAACACAACAATTTTATTAGATGCTAAATTAAAAAGAAGACATAATATTTTCAATGTCTTATAGAGTAGGTAACTATTTTGGTATATTATTTTAAAACTAGATTAAGTAATTATTTCTAAGCAAATTAACAAATAATATTAAAGTAAATAAAGACGAGACTATTATTAATTAGGTAAAGGAAGAGACTTATATTAGAGTAGGTAGATGGAAATTTTATTTTAATATTTCTAATTGTTTTTCCGTGTCTGGTACAAACACTTTAATGTGATACATTTTAAATTGGGGGCTTGATCCCGTCATCTTGACGCTCACAAATATTCCTGTGCTAGTAAGTTACACCTAATATAGCTTAAACTATAAATCTTTAGCACTCTGTTAAACTGGTTATACAAGTAGGGTCCCAAAAATAAATAAAATCGACGAGCAACAGCATGTTTAGTCTGAGTGTTAGCACAAACCAAATCTTTTATTCTCCTATCTGAAGGTACTGGGTTAAAATAAAGTTCAGTGTGTTGGAAATAACATAACAACTCACACTCGGAATCACACTAACACGCACGCACGACACACTCTCACACTCACTCACACCGACTTACTCACTACACTCCACACGCACATACACCTACACCTTATTTTGATATTCTTTAGTTTTAAGTCTTGACCAATACTAGTTCCTATTTTGTTTAATACAATTTAAATTCTGTACTTGTTTAAAACCACTTAAGTTTTATGTTATAATATTATAACTTTGATCTCATTTCAAACTTTAATTTAGATTTTTTATAATTGTTTGCAATTAATTACCTATTCCCGTATCATGCAATAATTGAATTATGTATCACAACTCAGGTCCCTAAGATACAGGTAGGCACTGCCGTTTGGGGACCATCGCACTAACAAAATGAATGTCACCAACAGTTACAGATAGAATTAATATTGTGAATTTTAAGGAATACTAATGTTTTAAAACTTTTATGCACTTATGTGTAAAAACTAAAATAACGTATGTATGCACTTAGATTAAGCGACAAAAATAAGTATTGGCATCACTTTTACACGAGGTTTGTGAGTACATTTATTATACTAAATTAACTAAAAAACAATTACATATATAACAAAATTAAAAAGAAAAAATAAAGGGGAGGGGCTCATTGAGCATCAAAGAATTCGTCCGCATCGCTGTCAATGGGAAAGGTGCCCAAAAGGCTGGCAGCATTGCCACGTTGAATGGCAATGCTCATTCTTTGGGCTAAAAAAACTTTTTCCAAAAAAAACAACCGACTTCAAAAAAAAACACTAAAAAAGTGAAAAATAACTTTAATTTCGGAAGTCGGTGTCTTTGCTTTTTAATTTTCGTTTTTTGCCACCGACTTCCGAAATTAAAGTTATTTTTGAAGTCGGTTGTTTTTTTTGGAAAAAGTTTTTATTTGTCACTTTTTAGTGGTGGTACCTACCCCATACAAGTTACTACCTGCTATGTAAATAACAGTGAAGGAGTCTAATAATGATATCGTCTACATAGACTGTGGGAAAAATACGTAATATTGAAGCTAGCGCAAGAACTACGCAAGCAAACTTAATAAAATTTATATGGGACCATCTCGGGAGTATACCCTTTCGAACTAAAAAATAATTTTTAAAATCGGTTCACAAACGGCGGAGTAATCGGTGAACATACATAAAAAAAAAAAAAAAAAACAATCATCCGAACGTAGTACCTCCTCCTTTTTTGAAGTCGGTAAAAATAGGCCAGCCCTCTGGTCACGTGAAGAGTCGACCAATCGCTTAGCGATGTCCCGAAATACTCGATGAGCACTCGGAACCCACGGCCCTAGTGTTTCAACCCCAAACGGCTCAAACATATAGCTCCCAATAAAGTTGTTATATTTGCGCCGTTTGAGGTTTTCTGCTCCTGAAGCAGCTGTCCCAGCACAGCCCGCCGTGCTAGGAAGATGGGATGGCGCGAGGGTGTCGACACAGGTTGCGTCCCACACCAAAGGTCTACCTAACTTCCAGGGCATTATGGTCATTCCGTCTGGCCTCTTCCCATCGTCGCGTGCCAAGCCGTTGGGTTTCAAACACAGCTGGCACAACCTGGCTGTGACAAGAGCCCGACGGATAATGTCATTAATGCTGGCGTGCCGTGCCATCCGACCAGCGCTCTTGCTGCAGGATAGGCCGTGGTGTCCGAGGCAGTCGACTCCTTCACCGCATTGACAACGATGTGGAGCACCGCAAGGAGCGCCCAGACGCAAACATGTAGCGAGCCGGAATGTGGTGTCACCCAGCATAGTACCTATTTTGGGTGACGGTAGCGCCTGAAGCCAGAGGCCCGACTCCCATTCACCCACAGCCAGCAGGCTGTGGGGTAATTTTAAGGTAATAAATAAAACTTACATAAACTTAAAACTTAAATGGACCAATTCTCAAAATGGCCAATTCTATACATAACTTATTTTCGAAAAGGCCAATCATTGGGGAAAATAATAAAACGAGAATTTCATCGTTACCATACAACACCTGAAATCACTTATCTAGTCTCCACTCTGTAGGTAAGTCGTATCCCGAGCCTCAAGATACAGACTAATTTTCCTAGCTATAGGTAATATTGTAACCTGCAAACCTGCTTACTGTAAGACCTGTGCCCAGTTTATCAAAACTTACAAGCCTTGTATTACCAAATGTCATTATTTAGTTCACAAGTACTTATATTTCGACAATTTTATTCGTGACTAGCTGTTGCCAGCGACTTCGTCCGCGTTTCCGTCGTTTTTCGTAAAAAAAGTAGAAAATATCGCAATACGGAACCGCACAATATTATTGTTAATAGCTGTGCCCGCGACTCCGTCAGCGTGTAACTCCTTGTGTGTTATTAAGTTAATGTATTGGTAATATTGTTTAGATAACGTTCACATGAGGCTTAAGTACCTATAGAACGAAAATACTTCAGCGCAAAGCTTCCGGGTAAACTATGTTGAAAGTTGACCCGTCCGGCACGTGAACATAAAGATTTCTAGAACTGCTAACCCTGGAAAGAGCGACGTACAACTGATCATGCGAGAAACAACTGACACCGAGATCTACTCCAGCAACACGAAAAGTCTGCCCTTGAGCCTTATTAATTATCATTGCATAACACACCAATACTGGGAATTGCGTTCTTTTAAATTGGAATGGGAAATTATTTGGTATCATGGGAATTCTGGGAATAAAGACGGTTTCTCCTGCACCGCAACCTTTTTTAATTAGGGATGACTGAGAGTGTTATAAACGTAAGAGTAGACAAATATAATCAGAAAGCTTCGAACTGCTAAGCTATCGGAAGTTACACGTGTTATTGTGAGTCAACCATAAAAGATAGACATATGCTGTCGTGGGATATTTTTTATATAATTTTAAGGAGAACCGTCATACATGATTTCTGTGTAGCTTTAACCATTAAGGTTGCACACGCGACGGAAGCTTAAGAAATGGAGTAACTTCTCCCGTTTCCCAACATTTCCCTTCACTGCTCTGCTCCTATTGATTGTAGCGTGATGAAAAGTATACTATACCCAGCTCAGGAGTATGAAAAATAATTGTACCAAGTTTCGTTAAAATCCGTCGAGTAGTTTTTGTTCATGGCTGCAGGCGTTGGCTGGACCACTGTGTCGTGTCTTTGTCGGCCAGGCAAACTGTAGTCGGGGTACGTGTTATAGAAGATGTTTACTGGTCGGATCATCTACCTTTACTTGTTAGATGTGACATAAATGTGGTTCGGCCTAGGCTGGTGACGAGCGACGTGCGGCGTGACTCGGTTGTGTGGGGGGGGAGAGATGAAACACAGATAAAAACTTACCATGATCTATGTAACAAGGCGTTTCGAGCCATTGATTTTCCCACCGAATTCGCGGAATGCAGTCGTGGGTCATGCAGCTTGGATCACCACAAAATTGTATTGGATAGGTTGTATAACAATATTGTGGAAACCTTGAGTAGTGCCGCTGTGGGGTCTAGCGGGAAGCGTGACTCAAAATTAAATAGGGGTAGGAGATTATGTGGATGGAATAAGCATGTCCGTGAAGCTCATTCGGTGGCCAGGCTTAAGTTCGAAACGTGGATAGCATGCAACCGGCCCTCTTCAGGCATTATTTATGACGAAATGCTTGAGTCGCGTAAAATATTTAAAAGTCGCTTGAAGTGGTGCCAAAATAATCAAGAGCAGCTTAAGATGGACATCTTGGCTAAACACCGATCGGCAAAGGACTTTTCTAATTTCTGGAAAGCCACTGGTAAGCATGAAGTTAAGCCTGGCCTCCCGGTGAGTGTAAATGGAATAAGCGAACCAGTCCATATTGCGAATATGTTCAGGGAACATTTTAAGGTGTGCTCCCCGCTTGGCCCTTCAGCGGCATTTGTTAGGTCTGAGCCCGGATATGGGGGGGAGGAGTCATCTGTACATTTTACCGCCAGTCAAGTAAGATGCGTTTTGAAGAGAATGACAGGTGGTAAATCTCCCGGACATGATGGGCTTAGTGTGGAGCATCTGCGGCATGCTGGGGTTCACCTGCCGAGGATCCTGGCCGTGTTTTTCACGATGTGCATGAGTCACTCATACTTGCCACATGACTTAATGAAAACAATTATAGTGCCTATTGTGAAGAACCGGACTGGGGATATCTCGGACAGGGCGAACTATCGGCCAATATCGCTAGCAACGATAATTGCTAAAGTGCTGGACGGTATGCTTGATTCCTGTCTTGATAAATTCATTAAATTACATGACGCGCAGTTTGGGTTTAGACCCGGGCTATCCACGGAAGCAGCCATCGTTGGTCTCAAGCATACTGTCCAATACTACATGGATCGCAAGACACCGGTATATGCGTGTTTCCTTGACCTCTCCAAAGCATTTGATCTTGTCTCATATGATGTGCTCTGGAGAAAGTTAGGGAGTGCGGGTGTACCGGTGGGGGTGCTCAATATGTTTAAATATTGGTATTCTCACCAAACAAATTTTGTGAGGTGGAATAATACACTCTCTGAGGCATATACGTTGCAAAGCGGGGTGAGACAGGGAGGTTTGACGTCGCCCAAGCTTTTCAACTTATACATTAATGACCTCATCGTCGAGCTCAGTAGCAAGCGTGTCGGATGCTCGATTGATGGCGTCTGCGTTAACAACATTAGCTACGCGGACGACATGGTGCTGCTGGGCCCGACGGTGAGGGGTCTCGGAGAGTTGTTAAGAGTGTGTGAGGCCTATGCTCATGAGCATGGCCTTGTATATAATGTCAAAAAGAGCGAGTATATGGTCTTTAGGGCCCCCGGTGGGTGCCCCAGGTATTCACATAATATTACCCTAAATGGCTTGTGCATAAATCGTGTCACAAAATTTAAATACCTGGGGCATTTAATTACCGAGGGTCTTGAAGACGATCTTGATATTGAGAGGGAGCGCAGGGCTTTAGCGGTCAGAGGTAATATGCTGGCACGCAGATTCTTCCGCTGCTCTGAACAAGTAAAGATATCGTTGTTCAAGGCGTATTGTCAAAGCTTTTATACGGCGAATCTGTGGGTCAGTCACACCAAAAGATCGCTGGATGTCCTGCGCGTCCAATATAACAACATCTTCAGGATGATGTTGGGGCTGCCTCGCTTTTGTAGTGCATCGGGGATGTTTGCGCTGTATCGCATTGATGGCTTTCATGCCATCATCCGCAAGAAAACTGTATCCCTGATCTGCAGAATGCGTGGCAGCTGCAACGGAATTCTGAAGACTGTAGCTGATAGGATCTCTTCTCCTCTGTGGAGATCCTTTTTTTTTTTTTTTTTTTTTTTCTCTTTATTTGTTTATAGGGGCTTTTACGAATAGCGTATGTCAGTCCCATCGTATCCTAAACAATTATACTTTCACAAGACGTGGTCCATGAATTTGAACAAACTCTTCGCATCGTCGCCATTTGGTTGGGATAGAACTGTATGGAACATACCTACATCAGTTCTGGGAGATCCTTTATTAAGAGGGTAATATAACGATAATTTGAATTTTAATGTTAATTTTAATTTATTTTATTTTAATATTCTGTATGTGTACTCTATTTTTGTTTTTTTTTTTGTTTATATATTAATTGTAAATCTGAATTGTATGAATTGTATGGATCTTGTTATCTGAATTAAATAAATTTTAATTTTAATAATATTTTTTTTTTGTTTCTATAACGGTTATACAGACAGACAGACAGACAAAAATTTTACTGATTGCATTTTTGGCATCAGTATCGATCCCTAATCACCCCCTGATAGTTATTTTGGAAATATAATTCATGTACAGAATTGACCTCTCTACAGATTTATTGTAAGTATAGATAGATTTTGTTTCTCAAAAAATTATTTGTAAGTTACAACGTTACAACTTGTCTCTCAAAATCATAACAAATCCTGAGTGTCCGGCGACTCTCTATTCCGTCTTACAAGTTTACAAGTATCGTGCATATTACCGTGCAATAAATGTTTAAATACGATTTTGTTTTTTTAAAGGTGGCTAAAAGAGAGAGATGACCTGATGCCCGCGTCCCAGCTGTGGGAACATTATGGCTGATTATGAATACGATAATAGATGAGCTATGAATTTCACGAAAATTAACATTCTAGGTAACTTGTGAACGTGTAGACTTGTAACTTTTGATAACAATAAACGATTTTCTATTTTCTATTTCTATTGAGGTGGTTCAGTATGGACAAATTTAAAACTATTCGATAGAGGTAAAGAAAGTCCCTAGCTCAGTACGGGTTACACGACATTGGTCAAGTCTGATATTTGCCAAATCGGCAATTTGTCAAATTTGATATTGGTCAAAGCTGTAGTTCGTCAAATCGTCGTTTTGTCCAATTACGAAATTTGCCGAATACGCTATTGGTCAAGTAATTTAAGTACAATCAACTGTAATAATGAAAGTATCTCATGATATTTTTTTATTAACTCATTTATTCAATTCATATTGTTCACAGAGAATTCATACCCAACACAACTGTTTTAAACACTTTAACGCATCTAATTTTCCACTCAATAATTTTTCTATTTTGGCATCTTTTATAATATTGGATGTTCTCCTCTGTTTCTCATCTTGTCTTTTAACTTTATTTAAATAATATTTCGCTTCTTTTTTTAAAATACTTATATACATGAAAATATTATGTTTTTCTTCTACTTTAATCCCTAATCTCCGATGCCAAGCCTCGACTGCGTTGGTGGTACGATGGCGTTCATTTGCACAACACCACATGTCCTGAGAAATCCTTATTTGCCATTGATCAGTAAAATATTTTTGAAAATTTTCCGCCCTACTATCATTTTCTGGCATCATCTCAACTATTGCTAACCATCCATCAGGAATATACTGATAGGGCAGTAACGCTAGATTTGTGGTTTGCCTAACAATTTTTTTCAAATTGTCGTCAGTCATCATTCCAAGTGCTTTTGCTTTTTTTATAAATTGCTTGATTAAAATGAAAAAAGCAGCCTTTGACAAGAACATCAGGGAAAATGATTTTTACAGCGTTAATTATTGCCATTTCGTAATCACATTTTATAAAATTCACATCAAGCTTGAATTGAGAACGCAAAACCGAGAATACTCTCTCATAGGTTTGTGAGTTTTATTAGGCAAGAGGCAAAAAAATATGGGAATAATATTGGTGCTTGCTCTTGTACTGCCCACGTCTACGTGTATTGATAAAAGTTGAAAAAAAGGTCGCGGTACGGTTTTAAAAGTGCCATCTACAAAAATTAAATCCGTATTTAATGCTATTTCTATACCCTCAGCTGTAGCAAAGATGAAGAATTTCGGTAGATCGTCTTTGCTTTCATAAACCAAAAAATCATTTGAAAGTATTTCTGGAAATTAGACCGTATCTACCGTTGGGAACTGGCATGTTTGTACTCCAATTGCTTTCTTTCACTGTTTGTATAGACCATCACGCTTTGATTTCAAACTTGGTATGTCCACAAAATCATCTTCTTCCTCAAGTTCACCCATAGTTTCTTCAAAAATTTTGCTTATTGATTTCCATTCCTTCTTTACTCTTTCTCTGCATTTATTCATCTTAACGTCAATCAAATTCTTATCGAAGTTAGGCTTACAGGTATGTCCGTTTTCCCTCAGAATTGACCCAGAATCACTGCTTAAAGTTATGGATCCATTGCACTCGCTTCTATTTACGCAACGCCAGATTGTAGTACCGTTTTTGTTTGTTGAGTTAAAATGAAATTGATATCCTGCACGTAATAGTTTCTTTTTGCCTTTTTTAGAGTCAGTAAATGTAAATGCAGAATCACTGCCTTTACTAGTAGAAGCCATTAGGTATATACCTATATATATTTCACCAAACCGAAGACACAAAAATAAAGAATTATTAAGTAATTGAACGGGGTAATTGTTGTCATTTACAAATAATGAAATGTCAAATAATTGACGGGAAAACAAATGATGGCATATTACGCTATTCTATTAAGCCAGCATTTTCCGCCTAGATTCTACCTGGCAGACACTTCTTACAGATTCAAAGGAGGTAACAATCAAAACAGATTATGCCTCAGAATACTCAATTACTATATTTTAATTATGTAAATAGGAACCTACAGCAGGCGGCTTTTCCTTTTGTAAGACTACAAGTAAGTTATGTGAATAAAACATGCGTTTTGAACGCATGTTTTATCGACTGTACATGGACTTGAACAATAGCGTATTAGGCAAATTTCGTAATTAGACAAAAATACGATTCGATTTGACCAATATCAAATTTGACGAATTGCCGATTTGGCAAATATCAGACTTGACCAATGTCGTGTAACCCCTCAGTACCAGGGATCAATGAGAATGACGTCATGTCTCATCCGAAATCCAAATAATTGGCGATAGCATAGAGATTTTTTAAGTTTTTTTACTGGTTTTGGACCTTGAGCTCCCTAAATGTTGGGCAAGCGCTCTTAGTTCTAAGGAAACTGTCGTTGATTTTAAAGTTCACGAAAACTTATAATTAAAAACAAAATTATGGTCGGTTCATGGTACCTATTGCTAGCATTAAATTTCTATATATGACGCATTCCTTGTAGCATGGTGAAACACTCTAAATGTAGTTGTTTATTAAATAGTTAAAACATAAAAACTTAAAAAAAAAACAACCGACTTCAAAAAAAAAAAGTACCTACTAAAAAAGTGAAAAATAGCTCTGTGGATGCCTCGGAGGGTTTTCTCTATGAACGCGAAGTGTTACCGCACCGAGCGCTCGGTGTAAGGTAACACGTCGCGTTCTGGTTTGCAATTGGTCAATCGTCATCCTGAGGATGCCTCGTTGAGAGGTGAAACACGTGTCGATTTCTTACAGGGTTTTTATGACTCTTTAGGAATAGTCAAGCGGAATAGGTTACTAATTATATCTACGTCTATTGTATTTTATAATGGATTTCCGCAAAGTCACGCGTGAATCAATTAACTATCTTAAACAGTTTAACACCTATTACAAGTTTAAAACTTTAGTATGAATTGCTTACTATAATCGCAGTAAGTATGAAGTTAGGTACTCACCGAGTTACTGCCATTATCCTTATTGAAAATTAATTAATTAATTAAATTGGCAGTCAGATCAAATTGTAAGTACCTACAGCTCATTGAGCTGATTCTGAATCTATGTTTAACTCAATTTGGACAAAATGATACTTACTGCAGTTATCGCAAGCACGGCAGCAAATTCACCCGCAGAAAAAGATAGCGCCAGCGCACTGCGTAGTAGTCCACTTCAGCGAACGAAGCACCGTAGTTCTGCGACGCTTGCACACTATCAAATATACGATTGTAAACAAAGTATATGGGTCATATTCGTATGTAACGCCGACGCGTACTTAAAGTACGCGGTTTTTAAGTTCGCGACCTTACTCGGCTCGCCGTCGGTGGCACACTTGAAGCTTGCTCAAAATTTCATTGTCAAATTGGCTCGCGGCTCGCGGCGATAACAGCAGGGCGAGTAAGCTCTTCGAGCCATAAGTACGCGCACTTGCTTGCACGTCTATTACCCCTTTAACCATTCATGCATTGCAGTAATGGAATGGCTCATGCATTGCAGTAATGAAATTCCATGCGTCTATATCTAATGAGTATGACAATTGACAACCGATTAGTGACTGACAGTACTACTTAGTCTGTGGCTCAGAACAATAACTAAAGCAGTCTGTGGTGACTATGACATTGACAATTGACATTAATGACATACAGAATAAATTGAATAAAACGAAAACAAAGTGCGCAAAGGATTATTTTTTACTGAAAGAAAATAGGATTAATTAAACTTCGATAATCAAATCATAGCAAAATGTTATCGAATTCTATCAGACGGTCGAAAATAATTACGAATGCATCTCCTCTTCTAAGGTTAGTTGGTTAAAAATATTTACATAACCTAAAATCTTATTTTGTCAACTATATTTTTTACTTCTTTTACTAAAACTATAGACTAATAGGCCGCTTTTTGGCAAAAAAATGTGTTAAAAGAATCAACGCGTTTGAATAAAGCAGGACCTCAACATATAGACGTAATGATTTTATGAATGCTATGAAATTAAATCGTTTATTGTCCAAATATGTATCAACTTTGGTTATATATACATTTAATAACATAGCTATATATATAACGTAATAAACATAAACAGTAGTTACAATACAATATTACACATTCACTTATCATACTTTTGGTTTTGGGCAGCAAATTGGATTTTGGGATGGTCGCCTTTACAAGTTTATTTTTACTAGCTTCCGCGCGCGGCTTCGCCCGCGTGGTATGGCGATAAAAAGTGTATGTCCTTTCTCAGACTCTAGACTATCTGTGTACCAAATTTCATTTAAATCGGCTCAGTAGTTTTGGAATGTAGGCGCGACAGACAGACAGATAGAGTTACTTTCGCATTATAATATTATAGTAAGGATAAATTGCAGTGCGGTGCGTGGGAAGGCGGCTTACGAAGGAGAGGGGAAGACAACGGTGCGCGTTATCAACCAGGAGGCAGAAGCTGGACTTATGATCGACACATATGCAACAGTAAGCAATAATTTTATAAACTTGAATAAAATTCAGAATCCTACATCTGTACCTACATGTATTTCAGAAATCACTAAATATATTTAGCGCTTAACGGTTTGAAGATGTCAGAGACAGAATGAAGTTTGAAATACACAGTCAAATTTAATAAGCTAGCTATCCTCCCCTGAATGACGGGTATCAATATCATATTACGATAAAACAAAGAAAAAAAAATTGTTAGCTAGCTAACCTCCTTTCACTGATGGGTATCGATATCATATTACGATAACATAACATAACATAATCAGCCTATAATGTTCCCACTGCTGGGACACAGGCCTCCTCTCTATGAGAGGGAGTGGGCCGTAATCCACCACGCGGGCCCAGTGCGGGTTGGTAGATGTCACATGTCTTCGAATTTTTGGTTCTAAGACATGCCGGTTTCCTCACGATGTTTTCCTTCACCGTTTTGAGAACAGTGGTGATGAAATTATTTACACAAAGTAAAGCGTCTGTCGGGGTTCGAACCTACGACCTACAACTCGTAAGTCGCGGCCGTTACCACTGGGCCACCACTGCTCCATATTACGATAAAACAAATAAATAAAAAAAATTGTTTTTTTTTTTGTCTATTCTCAAAGTTTATGCTCTTAACACCTCAAATATAGTTTACTGTACTGTAGACTCTGGGAGAATCTACAGTACCAGATAGAGTAAAACACTTCTTGATAGTTTTACTTCTTATAATAATTAAATCAAAGATACATTTGATATTGTTCTAGCCCGTGCTGCCAGCCTTAGGCTGTCACCCTATTCCTATTCTAAAATACAAACTGCTAGAATAATTGAATCAAGCCTTTCCTGACAGCCAGTACATTTGTAGGTCGCTTATTGTATAAATCCTTACAGTATTAATACTTATTAGATACTAGCTGCTGTTTCGAATATGACTTTTGAGACGGGGCAGCCATGTCAAGTACCTTAACTGTTGTAGCTACAGGAAAATGTTGTCCGGAGACTGCCGTTAAACTTTTTGAGTAATTAATAACTGCATTACACCTCCAAGTGTCACTAACGAGACACAATAGAATTTAAATTTTTATCCGCCTTCTAAAGGCCAATTAAAAATTGAGAGGCACTTTCTGAAAAAATGGTTTGGTTAGTTGGAAACACTACAATTTTCATGTAAGTATTTAATTATTATTCATTATTCTGCCATGTTTGTCTCTGCATCACCCTAAGGTTGACTGGTAGAAAATGCCTCAAGCATTAAGTCCAACGTTGTACAGTAGTTTTTTACTTGTGCATAAAGTTTTAATAAATAAAAATAAAAGCCATTTATTTTTAAAAGAATAACTGGAGTTTTTTACCTCTTCTCCATAGGAAACAAAACAACCAATTGGAATTGGAAATGTGCACCTAGATTCTGACGTTTCATAAGTGCCCATGTAGGCTTAAGTGAAATAAAATATTTGCTTGTCGTTTGTTTCAGTACGGCTTCAAATTGAACAATGGGCTCACTGTTCTCGGACCAATGGCGATATTCCCAAAGTAAGTATCAACTTTAATTACTGCTGTTGAAATAAACACAACATACAAAAACACGGTTAAATTATAACTAATTAGGTGATAACAGCTGGGTGCCAATATACAAAAAAAATAAAAAATGAAACATTAAAAGAAAAAAAGACACAGTGATGACAATATTGTCTATGACACACTTTAAAAAAAAAAACGAAACATACCTACAAAGTGCGGTGTGCGTCTCAACGTTGCACCAAATGGGAGTCCAACTCAGCATGTGTCAGGCAAACTGGCAAATATACCTGACGCTGATGTAAGACGCTGTGAAGTACTGTACAACTATGTCTCTCGGGAATCATCGCGTTTCTGAATACAAACGAATGCTAATTTCCATGTCCATCAATTATTAGATTTATCGTGAATATCGTGTATAGTAATTTGAATTCAGAACTAAGTACTTTATTGTTGTTATAAACTACCCTACTTTATTTCAGCTGAATTGAAATCCGGCTGAACGAAAGGTAGCCGCATTTCAAAACAGCGACGTTTTTCAATCGGGCGCGCCTATTTGTAATACGGCGTGTTATACAATATGGCTGCGACATAAACACCGTTATCCTTCAAACCAGTGGTTTGGTTTCATTTATAGAACGTAAAATCAATGGAAAAAAACACCTTTTTTTTTTAAAGAAAATCTACTTTTATCCACAAGAATATTTCACCCTATACGCAAGGGCAACGAACTTGCGTCTCAACACGGCGGGCGGCGGTTGGCTGGGCGGGTGGGGCGCGCTGGGCGTTACATGACCAACCGCGAGAGCACGGCCCCTCTTCAGTCAGCTGTTTCGCAGCTCTCTCGCCCGCGTATCCATGAGTATCGGGACAGTGACGGATATTTACTTTTTTAAATATTTTAATGAAAATAAGGTTTTTTTTTTTGTTGTTACTGGGTCATTTATTTTTATATTTAAGTCAACTACCCATGGTTTGAGTGACAACGGTGTTTACCCTTGCATACTGTATACTACCAAGTCGATTGCGAGCGTAGACCGGACGCTCGCAATCGACCATTTGCACCAAGTGCAAAGGGCTACTGATAGAAATCCGACGACTGACGGAACACGAAGTTTGCCGAGGGACATTAAGAATAAATTTGTACTGTATTATTAAATACTGTATTAGGTGTACTGTATTATTAAGTTTTTTTTTTTTTAATACTTTAGTCTAGTTAATTGATTCAGGCGTGACTTTGCGGAAGTCCATTATAAAATACAATAGACGTTGATATAATATTTAGTAACCCATAGGGAGTGGGCTGTAATCCACCACAGGAGCCCAGTGTGACTCACATGTTTCGAATTTTTGGCTGAACATGCCATGCGATGTTTTCCGTCACCGTTTTGAGAGCAGTGGTAATGAAATAAATTACACAAAGCAAATGCTTGACTGGATTCCGTCGAACTGAACCCAAGACCATCGACTCGTATGTCGTTATCAGTTCACTGGACTATCACTGCTCTTGCGAATGAAAGAAAAAAGTGAATAATTACCTGAAAGCTAACACGGCAGAATGGAAGAGAAAAATTATGCTTTTCACCGACCAGCACGCGTAGCATCCTGCCAGGGTTGCGGGAAAGTCCGAAAGGGATACCAGGGCCCTTGGCAACAGGCAACTGAAGGAACAAGGGGTAGGTTTTAGTCAGTAAAAGTCTGACACGCCCTCCCGCTCCGCCCAGAGCGGGAAAAGTCATCTGATGAATTACCACACTAAAAAAAAAGCACGCGTAGCATGACTACCATAGAAACGGGTTTTGTCGACAGACGAATAGATTGAATAGAATAGATTGATTATTTAGAATAGATTGTGATTCTGTCATTTTATCTATTCTTCGGTCGAATGTTACGCGTGCAAATGTTTGAATGGTCAAAATGTTTTTGACAGTGTTGTTGTTGTTGGGTGTCCATTTGTTGTTATTGTTGTTGGTAGGACGGTGATGTCATGGCAGGTGGCCACAGCGGAGGAGATCACGGAGCAGTCACTGCGACTCTTCAAACTGTTGGAGCCTAAGATTGATCTGCTGGTAAGCAGTAGTTAGTCCAGTTTATTTTGAGTGTCTAGTATCCGGGCAGAGCAATATCAGTCGGATGCTAGATTACGCAATAAATTGCGACTATTTCGTAAAATAAGATTAATTTCGGAAATCGGTCTCTGGTTTTCAATTTTCGTTTTTTGCCACCTTTGACTAATTAGTGTTTTTTTTTTTGGAAGTTGATTGTATTTTTTTTTTGTAAAAAGTTTTTCTTTTTAGTTGTGGTACCTACCCCACACAAATTCGAATACCACTATGTAAATAACAGTGAAGGTGCAAATTAAGATATCGTCTAGCTAGATAAACTAAGTGGGAAAAATACCTAATATTGAAGCTAACTCTATAACTACGCAAGCAAAGTTAATAAAATTTATATGGGACCACATGGGAAGCACCAGTTTTCAAATAAAAAAATAATCGTCTAAATCGGTTCACCCAGTCGAAAGTACTAAGAAATATAAAAATAATAAAAAAATACCGATGAATTGAGAACCTCCTCCTTTTTTGAAGTCGGTTAAAAAGAGTCTATATCCCGTGTGTAGGTGATAGGTCTGGACTCCCGCGAGCGCAGCATGTGGGAGCGTGTGTTCAAGGCGGCGCATGCGTGTGGGCTCAACGTGGAGGTACTGCCCACTGAGCATGCGTGTTCCACTTTCAACTTCCTCAACTCTGAGAGCAGGTCAGTACTTCCTTCCACTCGCACCAGAAGAGCAGCTGGCCGTCGAAGGGCGCTTAACGATCTCCGGCCACAATAAGGCCTGCGGGCGGCTAAATTGGGTGCTGTTCCGTAGCCCGAACAGTCAGGTCCAAAGAGGTGGCACTCAGCACATCATGCGTGCCTTTATAGGAGGACGTGCGGTCGTTGGGTCGGCCACACTTTGAAATGGGGCCCGCTAGGCATGGCGGCCCGATATTGTACGATACAACTTAGATGCAGCATAAAGAAAATTTGCATTAATTCATATCAATTTTACGAATGTATTTGGTTATATGACTTTACTAGTTATTACGTTTGGGTAAAGATCATTTTCACCTAAAGCAGTAATAAAGATAGGAGATTTTGAAGGCGCACTCAGTTCGGATGAATCGGTTTTACGAATTTTGCCGATGCTACATCTAAGTTGTGTCGTACTGTACCAGTCGGGGGAGCGGCGAATGTACAAGTATCTCCCGGGCCCCCGATGCATGGTAGAAGTAGGAACAGTGAGGTTTTACCCTCCGTTTTCCTCATTCCTCATTTTCAGAATTGCAGTATTTTAAGTACAAGGCATCTGAAATTCAATTCAATTCAATTTAATTCAGTAACAATACACGCTGCAAATGCATTTTGCATAGAAATTTAAATCCTAAATCTCGCAAGCAAAGTTTACCGCGAAATCTGCATACAGACACCCGAAAAGAGGTTAAGGTTGATGCGGTAGGGTGGCCCGCGAAATTCAAATTTTCTTAGGTTTTTTGCAATTTGCAGGTCAGTATCAGGTTGTTTGTTGATCTAAATATTATTAGCGCTCGTAACAAATATGGATTTACAGAATTATAAACATTAGAATCAGCAATACAACTCTCTAAGTTCATGAAAGTGCCAAATGTCATGATTTCATGAAATAAATCAAAATCAAATCACTCAATCAATACACATGTCATTCAATACACTTTCATGAGCTTAGAGAGTTGTATTGCTGATTTTAATGTTTATAATTCAGTAAATCCATATTTGTTACGAGCGCTAATAATATTTAGATCAACATACAACCTGATACTGACCTGCAAATTGCAAAAAACTTAAGAAAATTTGAATTTCGCGGGCCACCCAAGCGCATCCCCCTTAAAGACATACAGCACTCGCCGTCGGCTTGGTAATATTGTTCTGTTAGCAATCATTGGCTAACTCTTCTAAATATATAATCTAATACTATAAATACTCTATTACTATAGTTTTTAATGCCCGTTTTCACTATCACTAGGCGACACCTAGATGAATGTCTAAATAAAAGTGCACTGTTGGATTTTCAACGCACGGCCCAGCGTCAAAAGTTGATAATCCAACAGCACGCATTGTTTAGACATTCATTCATCGCATAATGATATTGGAAACTGGCACAATTGTTACTAAAGCACTGTAAAGCTAAATTATTGTCCTCCCATGCCTACTTACAAAATATTGTAAAAGCCATATATTTTTAAAAGAGTAACCGAGTAAAAGTTTCTTGCCGGCTCTTCTCCATAGGAAACGACCAATTGGACCGTGCACCTAGTTTTTGACGTTTCAGAAGTGCCCATGTAGGTTTATGTGAAATAAAATATTTTGATTTTGAGCTTCTGACGTTTCATAAGTGCCCATGTAGGCTTATGTGAAATAAAATATTTTGATTGTGTTTTTCCCGCAGATCGGTAGCAGGCGCGTTGATCCCGCCGTCCTTCATCCCGAATATCAACGAAGACGATATGCTGCAAACCAAGTTACATTACCACGACGTATTCAACAAACCGCTAATGTAAACTCCTGAATTTTAGTTCAGAATCATAGATAATTTACAGGTAGGCATCGGCATGGGGGAGGGGGGGGCAGGTGCGGTCTCTAGAACAAAAATCGACTTACAAATTATTGTCAAACGCGTGTCAACTGCTGTGATCTGTTCCTAGTTTATCCTGGACATTAGTAACATTGAAATTGGCGAAGGAAAACATCGTGAGGAAACCAGGATTTTATAAGTTATAGTTAATAAAGGGTGTAAGGGTTATCACCCAAAAAAAGAAATATTTTCATTTGAAAGATTTAAAAAGTTTATATCCGACACCGTCCGCAAATTCATGGCTATGCGCCCGAGGTCGCCGCCCCTCTTACCTACCTACACAACACATGAATAAATACACAATAGGGGTCGCAGACTTAAGTTCGTTGCCCTAGCGCGTATGGTGAAATACTCTAGAGATAAATGTAGATTACCTTAAAAAAAAAAAGTTGTAATTTTCCATTGATTTTACGTTCTATAAATGAAACCAAACCACTGGTTTCAAGGATAACGGTGTTTACCCAAACACCCTGTATAAGTCTGAAATTACCAACCAGTCTAGAGCACGTGCCTTCTCTGTACGAGAAGAGGCCTTTGCCCAGTAGTGGGAAGATAAATACGTCGGTATGAAAATCAGTTACTTACACATTTAGTTTTGACTCATCGTTGATTTTTGTTCTAAAATTCGGGTGCTGCATTATTAGTAGGCAATTATGTAAATATTAGAATAAAATAATGTAGCTAATTATATTAAAAACTGTTTTGTTTGTTCATTTGGACATCTTTTATTTCTACAATTCTTACACGTTACGATTGAAATGAAAGAAAAAGTAACAATATACAATTTTAATACTGATTAAAAAAAATATCACTATATCAAAAAAAAACGTTATTAATAACAGTCTTAAAAAACGAAGACATTATCTGTGGCACCTGTCAGCTGTCATTTCTTGCGTCAACGACGTCAGCCAATCAGCGGTGAGCATTGGGCGCCATCTAGCGACAGCTGATGGAGCTACAGCGGTTAGTGCAGGATACACACATTTTAGGAACTATCGATTCTTCGACAAACTTGCATTAGCTTACTGATGCACAAATATGGAACTGTAATAGGTATAAAAAATACGTCAAATTACAAGTAATATGGGCAAAAAGCTGATGAGCGCAAGTCTAAAAGTATAGGCAGGGAACAGTAAGGCTGCGACATATACACAATGTGTTGTTCCATACAATGCGGCGTACTTTATTTCAGCCGAATTGAAATCCGGCTGACCGAAAGGTAGCCGCATTTCAAAACAGCGACGTTTTTCAATCGGGCGCGCCTATTTGTAATACGGCGTGTTATACAATATGGCTGCGACATGTACCATAATTAAAGGTGAGTATACACTAGAGCATTTTTTCGTGCGTTTCCATGTAATGTAGGTAACGTTCAGAATGGTACAATACAAGCAAAAACTCAATTTCAAAAGCATTTTCATGTAATGTTACGTTCCTATGAATGCTAGCTGCGTTCGACGTAACGCTCACGGCGAGTCATATGTTTATGACGATGTTTGTCTTACAATCCGAGTCAGAGTACGATTGAAAAGAAATTCTAGTGGCCTTCAAGTTTGACAATCACACATTCGCACCCTGTAAAGTGCTTGTAATAATAACTAATAAGTGGGGGTTAATAGTATGACAATCGTCATACGAGCCGAGAAACTTGTTTCGTGTAACATACCTATATGAAGTTAGCTCCAACCCCAAACTGCAGGCCGTCAACATGTATGTCTCGCGACTGCGTCTTCAACGGTACGACATAGTTGATCTCCAATCGAGTCGAGCGCCCGATGCGCACGCACACGCCCGCGCCGCATGCCACTCGCGCGTCCATCAGGGGCGATAGAGACGACAGCGTGAAGTCCGATCGTTCTGTGAAAGAGCTATAGTGCTACAAGGATCTTTTGAATGACGCCTGAATGACATTGACATGTTCGTTTTTAGTAAACATAACATACATGACATAACATCACGCCTAGCTCCTAGCTAGCCGCCGTAGCTCCTTCGGGTAGTCCCCGAAGGAGCTACAATAGCACAGGATAAATAACAGCTTGACCGAAACCACTGTACCGTGCCTTAGGAATGAACGGTGAGGTGGGGGCAAGACGCCGTCAGCGTTGATAAATAAGCGGCCTACACTGTACCCCGCAATGATATTATATTAACAGATATGTTATACACTCATAAAACAACCGAAAAAAGTGTTCCGCACAGCAGCGGCACACATACCCACGTTACATTCATTTTACATTTCACTACAAGTAAAAACGTTACAATTGGAATGTTTTTGAGTCTTCACGATTGCGCGCTTATAACATATATGTTAATACCATTGGCACCCCGTCTTTTTTTTTTAGAAAAGGGTACATATTTTATTTAACGTGGGTTATATACGATGGATGGACTGTGTGATAGATGATATGGCTAGAAAGGGGACTGAGATTACGACTAATAGAGAAGTATGGAAGAAAAAGATATGTTGCGCCGACCACAAGTAAATTGGAATAAGGGTAAGAAAATGATGATGATTTTTTTAGCTGTTGCGTTGCTGTCCCATTGCAGGGCACAGGCTTCAATTTTTTTCAATCTTCTCCATCTGTTATAGTGTGACCGAGAGCGCTGTACCGCGTGCACACCGCTCATTAGTCAACGGTCACGGCGCGGCGTCCCGCCGCTCATTCGTCAACGCTGCCCCACGCGGTACAGCGGTCTCGGTCAAACTATACCGGGCCAATTTCTGCCCGAAACCAGAAGGAATTGCCCATTCCAAAAGATAGCTTGCGATAACAAAGTTTTAACAGGCTTGCATGTAAGAGTGATGCCTGTTTTCGCTAACTCTACGCGACACCTAAAAGTAGGTATTATTTAGGTAATTCTCTTTGAAAATCCAACTGTACGCTTTAATAGGGAGTACCTACATTTAGGTAAGAGCGCCGACATTTAGATAACCTTGCGGGTGCTCGGATCAGCTCCTACTCATGCCTCATGCCCACATGTCTTTTTGCATAGCTTGTAGCTTTTGCCTGCGGATTCGCCCGTGGAAATGTCGGAAAATATCCCACGGGAACGTGGTTCCGGGATTAAGAGGTATAGTAACTTAGGTTATAAACTATCTGTGTGCCAAATTTCATCCAAATCCGTTCAGCCGTTTGCGTGATTGATTAACAAATTACTAAACATAAAAACTTTCACAGTAGTAGGAATTAGGATACTAGGATTTCGTTAGCTCGAATTCGAGTTAAAATAGTTTAGCATCGCGACCTGCGTCTTGCGTCTGCGACCGCGGCGAGAGTAGAAGTTATTTAGAGCGTCGCATGAGTCGCCGCGGTGTGACTTAGGAAAGCGGCGCGGGAACATTTGAGCGTCGCCGCGCGACGCAAGACGCACCGCCCCATGTCGTGGCCCTGGCCCTAGACGTCTTGCTGCACGACGAGTGATGCTACAGAGGTATCGATCAAAGCCGATTCATTGATCAGTTTTGATATCTATGTTCGCTGGTTTACCTCTCGTGGGTACTGGGGCCCCCGAGCACCCACGGAACCCCTACATTATAGGTGTTGCGAATTTTTAGTGAAAACGGGCATCAGGGATAGAGAGGAGAGTACCTATTTGTAACGTGAGATTCTGACCTGGGAGGGCGAGGCAGCCGGCGTTGAGAAAGAGGTGCGTCTTGACCAACTTGAAGATACCCTCCTGAGCGCCCGGCAGAGGCAGCGGCGCATACAGGTGCACGCCGCTTGCCCAATATACCTTCAGACAGTATACACAAGATTCATCATCTGGCCGTGTGCCAACTATGTTCTGGTCGGCTTCCAGTCTAACTGGATGCAGCTGAATACCAGTATTTTACATGGAGTGACTGCCTATCTGACCTCTACTGAAAAGATATTCAATTATTATTATTTTTTATTATTCAAAATAAAAAAGTTTAAGTACCTACTAAATTTGTTTCGGATTTAAACATACCAACCACACAAACCATCGCGGGTTTAACAGCGGTATGGCCAGCCACGGCAACTCGGTGCCACTACTATCAATTATAATGTAATGTACATAGATTTTTTGTTTATAATTTTTTCTATATGACACTTCAATCTAGAAAGTATCTTTTTAATAGTTTTGAGCAGTTCTTCGCATTCAATTCATCGCAGACTTCAACAGGTAAATCATTCAGATACGACGGTATAGTATTAAAAATATGTGCATTATTAGAAGCGCAAAAGTGTTTAGATAATATTCATAAATTTAGAAAAGTGTCCATTAGTAGTCCAACATATAGCATTAGAAGCAGAGCATTAGAAGTTCAACAAGTTTTTAGTCGTCTATGCTTCTGCAGAATAAACAATTTTTTTGCTTCTTCTTCGGGGGAAGCGATAAGGTAGCCTGCAAAATTCAAATTTTCTTAATTTGCAGGCCAGTGTCTGGTTGTATGTTGATTAAAATATGATTCGCGGCCGTAACAAACATGGCTTTACAGAATTCTATTCATTACAATCAGCAATAGAATAACTGCCAAATGTCATAATTTCAATAAAAAGTCATTCAATACACTTTTAAGAACTTAGAGAGTTGTATTGCTGATTCTAATGATTATAATTCTGTCATATTGTATTTAACATACAACCTGACCCTGACCTGCAAATTGCATAAAACGTAAGAAAATTTTAATTTCGCGGGCTACGCGCATCCACCTAATAGAAGTTCATCATTCAGTGTTACTGACCCGTCCACCAACAGCCTTCCCGTCCATGTGCGGCCCGACGCCTCGTTGCTGGAAGCCGCGCAGTGTGGTGGGCCCGCCGAGGAAGAAGTGGTCCGGTAACATGGACCCGTAGAGATCGTGCAGTATTCCTAGAGCACCTGTCGCTTGCAGCACCTGATCACAATGATCTCATTGTAAGTCGTTGCTGGTTGTCCAACTACTTAGACTAGGTAGTTACGTGATAATAAATATTTATTTCTGTAAGTAGGTTTGTACAGTCGAAAAAATTGAAATTCTGACCCACCATAAGCTTATTTTCTTACAGACATTCAAATACAATTAGGTCGACATTCGCATAAACATACATTTCTTTTATTATTACCGTGCGTTTGCACTGGCGAAACATTCACATAAAAACATGTTGAAATCTCTGTTTTCTGTCAGTGTATCGCCTAGCGTTCGCATTGTCACGAAACTTGTTGCCGCGAAACATGTTTGACGTTTCATATCACTCGACATGTTTCGCCACATGTCTTTACAAACCAATTTCGTATCAAAATGTATCTGTATAAATCTAATAACATGTTGTTAGATTTGTTTTGACACTTTGGTCGGTTATTATAGTCCACACATTTTGTATACCTCAAACATGGAAAACCTTGCCAAAGCTCTATAAACTTCATCGTGTCTACTTTGGACCACTCTATGTTTCGATATAAACACGGGATGTTTACCACCATACTCGGATAACACTAAACATCAAGCAATAGACAAGTTGCGAGACATAATTTGACATAAACAAACAACAGTGCGAACGCAAACGTGACAAATCTTTATACAAAACATGTCTATTGTGTATGTTTCTAGACAGTGCGAACGCAGTTTACAACAAATCTTGAGATCTGTCTTATGACTTACTCATGTTTCGTCCAGTGCGAACGCAAGTTCAACAAAACAAGTAATGAGATTTGTTTCATGTGACAAGTTTCGAAACATCTACATGTTAAATGTTTTCTGGTGCAAACGCATAGTTAGGTAACGAACTTGTCATCTGCCATCTTTGTTATTTTGACGGTTTCAAACGATTTATCGTCAAAGTGGGTCATGATTTAGCCTGACTGTACAAACATATTATAGGTATAAGGTCGGCGTTTCCTATATGACTACTCTGAGAAGAAAGGCCGAAATAAACTCAGAAGTCAAACTGGTCAAAGTCTCTTTGTGCCAGATTGGTGTCTGAAATTATGGTCTTTTGAGGAAAGAGCCAAATAGATTTGAGTGGACCTGTCCAGTCAGTGCACTCATAAGTTGAACGTTAACGTTGAGTTGTTGGCAACTGAAGGAACACGGGTGGGTTTTAGTCAGTAAAAGTCTGACACGCCCTTCCGCTCCGCCCAGAGCGGGAAGGGAGGGTCACAGGCCATCTCTTGTGAGAGGAAGAGGGCCATAATCCACCACGCCGGCCCAGGGCGGTAGTATGTCATATGTCTTCGATTTTTTTGGTTCTAAGACATGGTTTCCGCAGGGACCGAAGAAATGGGGGGCAGATGGGGCTTAATGTTCAAAAATCAAACAGGGGGTCGAGAGAGTTTGTGCTTAAAAGCCTACCCTACAAATTGCTTAGCATGATCCTGCGTTAAGCCAAAAATACTGCAGCATGAATTTTGAAATAAGTAAATAAATCATGTTAAAGTTGAGGAATGATAAGCTAGGTCCTACGTTTGACGAAAACACGTCATTTTTTTTAAATTACCATTATTTTCACCGTAAAAAAGCAATTACATAAACTTTTCGAGGCTTAAGAACCGCTAGCGCCCCACTCCGTCTCACTCAGGCCGCGAGTAGTATAGTGCGAGGGAGATAAAATCTGAGGTAGTGCCAAAGAGGATGTGATGTGGCTTTCTTCTTTCTAACCAACAAGTATACTTACTACGCCAAAATCTTTAGACAACGTATGGTTGGCCTGCAAATGCATCTCAGACTTCAAGTTGGCAACATTGCCGCCAATACCGGCCAGCTCGTTGCTAATCTGCATCCACACACCGTGAGTCGGGAAGATCTCCTCGTCGCGGTGGTCCACGTTGATTATGTGCCGCAGGGTAGATTTTAAATGTGGACCTTAATTTAAACGACTTTATAAATGTTATGAGACGTTTTAAAAATGTAAAAAAAAATATAGTTAAGCTGTCGAACCCCGTTAACGGCTAGTTTCTTCATCAAACAGCCAAAGTAACGTCAAAAAGTCAAAGCAACGGTTAAATTTGTTTCTTTTTGACGTTACTTTGGCTGCTACTTTTGATGAAGAAAATGGCCGTAAGTCTAAAAGTGAGCTCAGTTATGCTAAAGTTAAGCTGTGCTGTGCTGTGCTGTGCTTGCTACATTTAGCTAATTCTCTGCTCATAGCCTAAAATGATGAAGATTCCTTCAATAAAATGTGCTGCGCTACGCTTTGCATGGCATATAATCAGTGATCGGATTTTGAGATGAAATTACTGGGAAGGCAGAACATGGATAAGCCATATAATCCGGGTCCCGGGGGTAGGGACAGACTAATTCTACTATATACAAATTTGCTCTAAGTTAACTTAGCTAAGCACAGCACAGCTTAATCTTGATTTGTACAGCTAAGTTATGTTTACCCGAAAGTCTGACAACCAGTCTTACCAAGGGCTATCGTGTTACCCAATAACTGGGTTGTGGAGGACAGATAAGCAGTAACACCATGTAAAATACTAGTATTCAGCTGCATCATCTGGTTAGACTGGAAGCTGACCCCAAAAAAAAAACTGACAAATGATGATTTGTAACTTGTTATGTTGTCATGTCACTCACCGCTGCTCTCTCTAACCGCGAAGGTAGTTTTGTTGGCGGCCGACATGTCTCGAATCAGTCCCTCCCACTGGACGTTGTGTTTTATCTGTAAGCATTGAGATAGTACTCTCTCTGAAGGACACATCAACAGTGTAGGTACAACGGTACATGAATCTATTAATTATCAGCCCGTGACCGATATGGAACTAACGCCGCCACTTGATTTTTTAATACAATTTCTATGTCAATTTCTCAAATGTTTACCAACAACTGTCAATGTTGTGGCGGCATCTACATCGCCACATGCGAACTACGAATCAAAAGCCATGACGACACACAAAAATCCTGACGTCACATAAATCCTGCATCGCGCAATTAGAGTTTACCGCGCGATGAACATAATACAAGATTCAAACATCAATCGTTGCGGGCAGTTGCGCGCCAGACACAACACCCGTCTGGTCGGAGGAACCTCCCTTTTATAAGGTGGATAAGTGAACTTTACACCCTGTTCCTCATACTTCTAAAATGTCATTCAGGTGCCAACAACGGCACATCAGTGCTGAAGTGACAATTTGAGATCAGCAGTGTCTTTATAATGTCGTAGCAATGAGGTAATTCCTACACGAGGTGACCAATATAAAACCAGTTGTCAACGCAGACGCAACCAATCGCGTTAGCACAATATATTTCTATGACGGTTCTCAAACGACACAACTTGTCTAAAACTAGTTTTCAACGGCGACGCAACTAGTCATGCGCGACTCGCGCAGGTTGACTTGCAATGCAGGTCATTCGGTCGTTGCCAACGCAATTTTTCATATAAAATTAGCGCGTTATCGTGTTAATGGTATCCGAATGAATGATGAAATTACTAAAATTGATACAACTTGAGTTGCGCCACGTACGCCACACCAGTGGGAATGGCAAAGGTGATTATCGTAGTACAAATTTTTACCTGGGTCTTTCATTTATCTTCCACAGTTTTGAAATTCTATCCTGTATCAAGTCAGGACACTTAGAAGACTGAGTCGATAAAGCAGATTCTATCGTGCAATCAGAAGACATAAAGCCCTAAAGGTCGCCAACGCCCACAGCGTGGGATCCTGTGGACTTTAAGACCCCGGCGACGGAAGAATTCTCCATACAAACGCAATACCAAAAGCGTGCAATTTGAGCAGATTTCCACCATAAAGTGTTGTTATTCGGATTGAGACAGTATTTATCTAGGTTCCTACAGCTAAAATGAGGTTGTAGCGAATTGAATTTCGCACATTTTTACAGCGTATATGGCATGTTTTCATATTGTTTTTTCTGTATTATAAACAACAATACTTGTGATATTGTTTGAGCAGAAACATAGCCTATATTATCAAGTTACAAATTATCAAAAAAAAATTGGAAAAACATTAAATTTTCATTCATCATTTTTGGTATTACGGAACACATCCAAATTTATCATAAATTTTCAATAGCTAGTAGTGCTATCGCGTTAAGCAAATGTCATGTCTATGAAAATGTGTGCGTGGTCGTACAGTTCACAGTAGCTATGTGTATCGCTCCGACAGGCACACTAGCCCAACATTTGTAGCACTCGATTCGTAGCTGAGATCGATGCTCCGCCGGCCCCTTAAGAGTTGAGTTAGGGTTTTTGCTAATTTTAGGCATGGCAATAGGCTCGCCGCCTATTACATGCTATACACACCTCTGCACAACCCTTCTGGAACTACAGGCGTAATATGAAGTGTATTTGTCTCACCGTTGGCGAAGTCTTGAACCCTACGTTGAATTGTATTCCTCGGTCGAGCAGGCGGTACCCCGACCACGGGTACTCCTGGTTTTGCTGGTATAGGGATGCCGATAATCTGCACACACGGTGACTCAACATTAAGCTATGCTGCGCTGTGTTATGCTAGCAAATTCGCTCCTCACAGATACACTGAGGAAACCAACAAAACGTGCTGCGCACAGAGCACTATATAATACTGGGTGCTGCGCTGTGTGCGACAACGCTTTCTTTGTTATAACCGTGCCCCGTGCGTTTGCACTGGCGAAACATTCACGAAAAAACATGTTCAAGTCTTTAGTTCCTGTCAAAAATTGTATGAAACACTGACAGAAAATAGACATTTTACCATGTTTTGTCGGGAATGTTTCGCCAGTGCAAACGCACGGTTACGGTACCAGTTTTATATACTATATAGTGCTCTGTAGGTTACGGGTTACGCTATGCGTGCTGACTTGACACATTTCTCGACTAGACGAGAGCAAAACATCCAAATCTTGCGCAGTTTAGAGTTGTTGGGAGAAATAACAAAGTTAGCTGAGCTACGCACAGCAAAGCATAGCTTTATAAATTTAACTATTAGTCAACGTCGCTTATTATAGTCCGCGCGCGACTGTTAGTCATCGCCTGCGGTATGTGTGCAGTGAGACGGTTGAGGTAGACAACGGCCAAGCTAACTCAGTCTGCGATGTCGCCGTTAGTTCTCTAAGTAGTCTGTGGATGGCACCGTCACGGCCACCACAGGCGGCATATACCACAGGCGGTCACTAGCAGTCACGCGCGGACTATTACTATGCGGTTGCACCAGAAAACATTTAACATGTAGATGTTTCGAAACTTGTCACATGAAACAAATCTCATTACTTGTATTGTTGAACTTGCGTTCGCACTGTACGAAACATGAGTAAGTCTTAAGACAGATCTCAAGATTTGTTGTAAACTGCGTTCGCACTGTCTAGAAACATACACAATAGACATGTTTTGTATAAAGATTTGTCACGTTTGCGTTCGCACTGTTGTTTGTTTATGTCAAATTATGTCTCGCAACTTGTCTATTGCTTGATGTTTAGTGTTATCCGAGTATGGTGGTAAACATCCCGTGTTTATATCGAAACATAGAGTGGTCCAAAGTAGACACGATGAAGTTTATTGAGCTTTGGCAAGGTTTTCCATGTTTGTGGAATACAAACTGTGTGGACTATAAATAACTGACCAAAATTTCAAAACAAATCTAACAACATGTTACTAGATTCATACAGATACATTTTGATACGAAATTGGTTTGTAAAGACATGTGGCGAAACATGTCGAGTGATATGAAACGTCAAACATGTTTCGCGTCAACGAGTTGCGTGACAATGCGAACGCGAGTCGATACACTGACAGAAAACAGAGATTTCAACATGTTTTTATGTGAATGTTTCGCCAGTGCAAACGCACGGTTACAGCAACAAAGCTTACGGTGCTTGCAGAACGCAACTTCTGCAAGTTGTGCTGTTATATTCATCTTACTGTGCGTTTGCACTGGCGAAACATTCACAACAAAACATGTTGAATCTTTATTTTCTGTCAATGTAGAGATTTCAACATGTTTTGTTGTGAATGTTCCGCCAGTGTAAACGCACAGTAAGGGTCAGTTCACACCGGTACGCGACGCGACGCGCACTTTTTTATGATCCGTTACAATATCGAATTTATTTACTTCACAATAAGGTAGGTACACGCGCAGCGCAGCACGGCGCATATCAGCGTACTTTAACACGTGTCAACTCTCGCACTGAGATTATACCTTTTCGTGAAGAAAATAAGTTCGATAATTTTTTTAAAGTGCGTCCAGAGTCGCGTCGCTTCACGTCGCGGTATAAACTGACTCTTAAGACCCACTTACTCAGCGACGGAGAGCCGAGTAAGGTCACGAACTTAAAAACCGCGTACTTTAACTACGCACGTCTAACACCCACTTTAGGGTGCGTCCAGAGTCGCGTCGCTTCACGTCGCGGTATGAACTGACTCTTAAGACCCACTTACTCAGCGACGGAGAGCCGAGTAAGGTCACGAACTTAAAAACCGCGTACTTTAACTACGCACGTCTAACACCCACTTTAGGTTGACTTATTTTAACGACAAACTAAGAAGTAAAAACATTTATATTTCACGTTATGTGTGTTTAGTAGATAAAACTCACACGGGACTTAAAGGCTTGAGGGGCAGTGGCTTGGTCACCATGATGTTGAAGCTGCAAGTGTTCCGGTATCCCAGGCTGTAGGCCGCCTGCGCGCGCTCGCCGCGACCCCATATGTTTGGTAACTTCAGTCCTAATATTTACTGGGAGTTAGAAGGAGTATGAGGCTGCCTTTCCATCAGAGAAGCGAGAGACGTGTTCGAGAACCTAATTGCGTGTGTTGGGGACATAAATAATATTGCCTCAACTTGTTATAACTGTAATTTATTGTGAAACGGCAATTGTGGACACATTTGATGCGCAGCTATCATTTTTTTCGCCGAATTAGAGGGCTTGCGCACCGGGGCCGGCGCCCGGTGCCCACGTCACGGCGCCCCCGTGCGCCTCTCGCGCTTCGTGTGCGTTCATGGTTACGCATTTTAGGCGCGTTTAGCGTGACCAACTTCGATCGCATTGTAGGTATAATTGAACACAAAATCTGTATAATTTGGTGTGTATTACCGATCACCACGTTGCCCTCGTCCTCTCCAACACTCGCGTTCACACCGCCGACCACCCGCGACATCTCGCGGACTTGAAACGTCACCTGCACACACAATAAGGTGGACATCAGTGTGTGCTATGATGTTTTGAGACTGTGATGCTACGGCTACACTTCGCGTTATCGCGAACTGTTCTTCGTGCGCTCTCTGTTGCTCAGCGAGTGATTGAGGGGTGTGCGAGAGAGAGCGCACGAAGAAAAGATCGCGATAACGCGAAGTCACAGATATTATAATGTATGCGAAGTGTAGCCGTAGCATGACTGATCTCTGTGTTTGTTTCGGTGTTCCTTCTAAAAGTAGGTGTAGACGTGCGAGCAAGTACGCGTACAGGCTCGGCGAGCTTACTCGCCCGTATGTCACCGCCGCGAGGCACGAGCCGCGAGCCAATTTGATAATGAAATTTTGAGCAAGCTTCACGTGTGTCACCCACGGCGACCCAAGTAAGGTCGCGAACTTATAGACCGCGTACGTACGTAAGTATGCACGTCTATCACCCACTTAAGAGTAGTCGGATAGGAAACAACGAGCTCATCTCGTTTTCAAAATATTAATTGACGTAAAAGCATTTGCATACACCTACTTACAGAAATATACACATTTATTTTAGTGAGTGTGTACCTAATCTGCTGCATCACGAGAGGCGCAGCGCAGCGCATTCGTCACTGTCAATCAAATATCGACCCTGCATCATTTGAAATAAAGTTGAAAATAAATAAACTTCTACCACCTCGGGAGCGCGTCTAAGCGGAAAGAGGCGCGCGTCTCTCTCGTCTTTTTAGGCACGCAAGTTTGATATTTGTTTGACAGTGAAAAATGCTCAGCGCTGCGCTCCGCCTTATGTGCGCCGGCCCTTATTGTGTATGTAACACACCGTAACACACGATCAATCACAATATGTTTCATTTTGACAGTTCAACTACATCACAGAGCTTATAAACTCAAAAAGAAAACTCTTAAATTCATTGCGTTATCTACCTTACTGAGCAGACAAGTTTTTCGACCATATTTTATGAAGCAATGGCTTCGTAAAATCCTTCAAAATGATTGATATTGTGATTGATCGCAATTAGGGTCCAGTTTAGACCTGAAACTGCGTTACGCGAGCGCCCGCGACGGGCACCCGTCGCGTGTCTACGCGCGTGGAACGCGCATAGCTTCCATGGGAACGCGACGGTCCCCGTCGCGGGTACCCGTCGCGGAGACCGGATTATTTTATTTACGCAGTTTCGCTTGTTCAATTTTAACGGTGTGCATGCACGTGTTAATGGAGAACTTAATTAGGCGCGGGCGCGCCTCTCCGCTACAGACGCCCGCGCGTGTCTCCGCAATGGAGCACATTTGTATGGAACCGCGCGGACCTCCGCATAACGTAGTTTCAGGCCTTAGTGTCTGAGATCTCATGTCAGTGATCACGTGAGTATTTGTAGTCACTGTGTGTGTGTGTGTGTGTGTGATCTCTTGGATACCAAGTTTTGTATGTGTTTGCGTGTGCATGGGGGTGTGGGTGTGTCTGTGTTTGCATGAGGGTGTGTGCGTCTGTGTAAGTACCTCAAGTCCATCGGGCGTGGAGTCAGGGCCGGTGGACACGTCGATATAGACGCACACGTTACGGAAACAGCCGAGATTGTCCAGCGCCTGTCGAACCTGGACACAATACAGTCAAGGAAATTAATCTTTAAGAAAGTTGACACACTTCGTGAATTTGACAGTATACAACTGACAAAGCATGACAGTAATTGTGATTTGAATACAATATTAAACAGACAATTTAAGTTGATAGTCTATTATGCTTTATGAATAAGAGGGTATGCGCACACGCAAAACCTCTTGCTGCGGTGTTGAGTACTGCTGTAGCGGGTAACCACGCCACCGGTCACACGTATGCGACGCCGACGAGTCCATTCAAAAAGTATGAAAAGCACGTGAACTAAGTACTTGTCGCTGCGCTACCGGTGGCTGTGACCGGGGCTCCATCATCTGCCTGCTTTTTCCCAATTATGTTGTGGTCGGCTTCCAGTCTAATCGGATGCACCTGAATACCAGTATTTTACTTGGAGCCACTGCATACTAACCTCTACAACCCAGTGACTGGATAATACGACACCCCTTGGTAAGACTGGTTGTCAGATTTTCGGGCTTCTGACGACCCGTAACGACTGTCAAAAATCCACAAATGACAACCGGGACCAACGGTTTAACGTGTTTCCGGGACACGCAGGGTCTTGGTATGTAAAGGTCGCCTATACACTGACCAACCGTGGCAAGCGTAGCTTTACCTGATCGATCGACTCGTGCGGCTGTTATTACTTAGCCACAAGCCGTAGGGGCTTGTCCTATATCCTTCCTTTATCCTTCTAGCCTTAAGAATCCAATTTTACCCTATACCGTTCAGGCAGCCAGCAATATTAAGAAGTAGAGGCCTTTATAGAAGTGCTCGTCCATGAAATACAATGTTATCTCTGCGGCCAAGCAGCGTTGTATCCCGGCTGGACAGGTTAGGAGGGCCGTTGCAAAACAGACACGGCAAGGGCCATCCGTTTTGAGAGGGCATGAGTCCCTCCCTAACAATATGATCAACGATCACTAGTTCACAATTCCGTGACGTGTATAATAATAGTCCTCCAGACCGTATTTTCGGCCACGGCGGCCAATCTCAACGGAGACTAGCCTTCGGCGCGGGAGATATTATAGTGCACAAGTGTTTGCGCAGACACAAGTGCACTCTCTCTTCCCTCACTCTCATAGTCCGATGGGACGACAATCCGACACGACCGGAGAGAGATCAGGCGTAGGACCAACGGCTTAACGTGCTTTCCGAGGCACGGGGGTATCACACCGCCAACTTCCAAACTCCGGGCTGTTACTACGAAATTCCTAATGGAAAAATCCAATAACACTTTGCCCGACCCGGGAATCGAACCCAGGACCCCACGCTCTGCAGTCGCGCTTGCGACCACGAGACCAACGGGGCAGTCACGTGTATAATGTGTAACTCAAAGCAGGTGTGTGAGAGTGAGTTGTGTAGAGGCACCAATTAATACAGATGGTTCACTCCGCAAAATCATCTAAATAAAAAGCGACTCTTGCTACGACACAATAAAGTGCAATTCTGGTCGCACAGCGCTAATTATCTTTTTTTTTGTTTTAGAGGGTGGGACATCATCAAATGACTTCTCCCGCTCTAGGCAGAGCGGGAGGGCGTGTCAAAATTTTACTGACTAAAACCCACCCGTGTTCCTTCAGTTGCCTGTTGCCAAAGGCCCCGGTATCCCTTTCGGACTTTCCCGCAACCCTGCCAGGAGCCCTAATTACCTACAGTTACTTATATCCATCTAAAAGATGCCTCTCTTTCTGTCACGTACTTAGCTCTCGTATCTTCTGATGACTATACACTCACGGAATTGGCCCGACAAGACGAGTCAGTCGCGTACCTAGTACCTACTTATAGCTTCATATGTAAAATGTGGAGTGCGCCTTCTGTATTATTCTGTGGTGGAGGTGTAAGAGATGGGCAAAGATCGTCACTGGACGCCTAAAGGAGGACATCGCCGTTGAGGTAGACCGCGGCGAAGGTGGTGTGACGATCTAATCATGTTTGCGGGGCCAACATGGCCACAAATCGCACACAATAGAGAGATTTGGAAGGAAAAAGGGGAGGCCTTTGTCCAGCAGAGGGAAAATATATATACAGGGTGATAATGTAAACACCGTTATCCTTGAAACCAGTGGTTTGATTCATTTATAGAACGTAAAATCAATGGAAAAATACAACTTTTTTTTTCTCTACATTCTCTCTTTAAAATAAAATCTACATTTTTCCACAAGAATATTTCACCCTACACGCAAGGGCAACGACCGGCCGCGGCCGGCGGTTGGCGGGGGCGGGCGGGGCGCGTGAGACGTTACATGACCGGCCGTCAGCTGTTTCGCAGCTCTCTCGAACGTGTATCCATGAGTATCGGGACAGTGACGGATATTTACTTTTTAAAATCTTTTAATGAAAATAAGGTTTTTTTTTTGTTGTTACTGGGTCATTTACGAGTATTTTTATATTTAAGCCAACTACCCATGGTTTAAGTGACAACGGTGTTTACCCTTGCATACTGTATATATATTTTTTAATGTATAAGTGCGGTTGTGTTCATGAATAGTTAACTTGAGTAAGTAATGGTGTGTGTGACTCATCGAGATATAAGTACTAACGTACTAGAGAAGACACCGTAAACACCTACTTTGTCTCGTTCAACTGCGGCGATCGCGCCGCAGTTTGTCGAAGAAAACGCGTAAGTGCCGTGATTTACATGGCGCTTAAGACCTTTTTGCCGAGTATAAATACACTTCCGCATCAAATCTAGCACTGTGGTAAATTAGGTACGGTTTAGACGAATTGTTATTATTTTAGCGCTGCAGCGAACTAAAGATTCAATACGAAGAATAGGACAATTCAGTTATTTGACGTAGCTTCTCTAGTACGTTAGTACTTATATCTCGATGGTGTGACTGTTATTTATATATTTATATGTGTACCTTTTGAGAACGAACGATGACATCCTCGAAGTCTTTTGCTTTGAACAGATCGTCGACGGTGCCCTTCACTACGTCGTCTTTCGTACGCTTCAGTCCGTCAATGTTTACACGGTCCACGCGAGCCTGAAACATTATTCTTGTAGGTACCTACTTATTTATGTCAAAAAAAAAAAAAAACAACTTTACTGTGCGTTTGCACTGGCGAAACATTCAAGACAAAACATGTTACAATAGCCGCTACGATGTGTAACATCTGACACCTTGGCTGACAGTACTAACCCGGAAAATGGGTGGGTACCATCTGATGGTCAACTGAAACAACTGTACACAGAGCACCGCGCTGATTGGTAAAATCAAATAGCGCGCGCTTCCCCGGCTTCCTGTTACACACTTCCGTCCACTCCCAAAGATGCAGGAAAGAGAGAGGAAGAAACACATCAAAAATTACTAGATTTTTTTTTATTAGACTTTTGTGCCCCACTGCAGGGCACAGCCGCCATGTTTAAAGTTGTCAGTTCCTACCTTTACAGTTTTGAGCGCGTACCCGGCCTTCCGCACAACTTCTTCGTCCACTATCACTTCCTCTTCATCTGGAAAATCCACCGGAAAATAGGGTTCCACCTGAAACATACACATACAATACTCATCTACAGTTCGATTCAAACTTAATGGCGACTCGGAAGTTAGCTTCTCGCTGCGCAGTACCCCACCCCTCACCCCCGCTGACACAAGAATTGTTACTGCGCAACGACTCGCCTCGTGTTCCGAGCGGCCATTAAGGTGGAATTAAACTGTACAATTACATCATCAGTGTCGGCTCTTGAAAGTCAAGTCAAGTCGTGTTTATTTCAATCCATCAATACTAATATAAATTCGAAAGTAACTGTGACTGTCCGTCTGTCTGTCGGTCTGCCTGTCTGTCTGTATGTTACCTTTTCACGCCTATACCACAACGGATTTCGACAAAATTTGCCAAGGAGATAGATGATGGCACCCTAGGGAAGGACATAGTCTACTTTTTATCGACATACCGCGCGGGCGAAGCCGCGGGTGGAATCTAGTTAAACCATATACAGGCACTATTGAACTGTCAAGGAGTCGGTCAGTAAGAAAGATAAACCTAATTTCAAAGCGTAGTAGGTTCCTCTGGAGAAGAACGGGCAAGAAATTCCGTGGACAGTCTTTTAATAAATTATAAACTTTATTGGAAACATCGACACGACGAATTGTTGGCCAAATAATGGCTGTCATGGCTGAGCCTGGCCTATTCGTCCGGATTTCCAGATTCGTCGGTCGAGTGGTCTCAAGCAAGCGCGACGACTGAATGCTGGGTATGGGGTCCTGGTTCAGATACCCAGGTAGGGCAAATTGTTACTGTGTTCTTCAACCAGAAAATTGTCTGTAACTGCCTTTAGCCTGGATTTCTGCTCGCTAAGTACATAATTATACATGGGTTTTTATTTGGTCTGAGATATACTTTAACACCCATGCATAGCTTTGGAATACTGGTGTAGTGTTATTACCTTTGCGTGTACTATCCCCATTGTTTAAATTATTTGACTAACTTCTTAACCAAATAAACAGCATCAAAATGTAAAATTTCTAAAAAAAAACGATTTCCTTTGATAGCTAAAGTAAACAAACATCATATTTGATGTTTTATGTCGTGAATGAATGACACGGTCATGAGGATGCTCATTCAAAGCAAAAAGGTTTGAGTACTACTTCGTCTGTGGAGGTTTGATTTCCAAGATTGTGATAAAGAATATACAATGCTTGGTTGCTCTAGTCGTCGAGTGGTCGAAGCGCAACAGCTGAGCTGTTCTGGGCTCAACTCTCAAAATTGATAAGTATGTTATAGTTTTGTGAGAGAATGAACATCCAGTCTAGCACGTTAAAAGTTTATTATCATTTATCAAAGCCCAGAAAAACTAAAAACATAACCTTTTTATCAAGTAAGTCAATGCCCATTCTCAGTGCAACAACAAAACGTAACGTCTAAATGACAATTGACAACGTTAGCCTGCTGACATACGAATGTCAAGGATGTTTGAGTTGCGAAAGAAAAGTTTTTAGCATTCTCTATCGTCTGCCCTTGTCTTTTCATACACGTTTGAATGAGACAGAAATGTCAAGGCCAAAAATGGAAGATGCGCTTACTTATCGGAGCGCAGTCATAGTGGACGTGTCGTGGACATACGGTTAAAAATATTATTTTTATCACGGAAATCCCTGATCTAACTACGATAATATTGAATTACCGCAAAAAGTACTTAAAATACAATAATTCTATCGAAAGATTTGACTCGAAACGTTCGTAATAATTACGTAAATTGACCTGAAAATCGTGATCAAAGTTTACGTTTCTTTTGTCGGTGTAAACAAAAGGGATGTTTTTAAAACAATGCGTGTGGTAAGGGGGCGTGAATGAAGTTCATGCACGACGGAATCGCGAGGGCATTTAGAAGAACATACTGGAGAATGAGCGGCGTCAGCAGAGATGCTCCTTTAGGGGTGCAGTTTATTCAGAAGCTTAGTAATTATTGCTGCCCTCGACTACAGATCAACCGATTACGATGGTGAGTCACTTAGGCTGTATAATTAATACCTTGATGACGTTCAAAGTTTTCAGAAAAAGTACATGAGTACTTACTGTCAAGAATGCTCAAATTCCTGGCGAACTTCTTTTTGGTCTATGCCACCTGTAAATACAGTTGAAGACTGCAGTTTCAAATTAAGAACTTTGTAAATGTGTGATGAAGTATTACCAAAATCTGCCTTTAAATCTTAAACATGATCTTCATAAATACTCTTATATAGGTACAAATATTGTTCCTATTGCTTTAAATTGTAACTTTTTGATCTCATGTTAGTGAAATAAGTAGACTAGTTATAAATTATTATTTTAGAAACTAGTAAACTAGTAAATACCAACACAAACGTTTGTAATTGTAATGTTATGGATACTCTATCTGAAATAAATGAATATTATTATTATTTCCTTTATTTCATTTTTCATACTTATAAATTATATTTTTAAATATTAGAATAAAAAATTATATAAAACATTTAAAAATATAAAAAATAGTAGCCCACCGGTATCGGGAACAGGGTCCAAGCTACCGGCGGTCAGGGCTCCAGAGAGAGGAACCTCCTAACGATGCGAGCCGTGTCCAGGAGTACAGCTTTCTGAATCAAGCCCTTAATCCAGCTGCCCAACGAGAGCCTCCTTAGGTGTTGGTCGAGGCTCTTGGCAATTAAGCCATTGGCTGATACGACTATCGGCACAATGATCGCAGAGTCCACATCCCACATGTCGACAACCTCGTGAGCCAAGTCAAGATACTTGATTTGTTTATCTTTCTCGGCCTTCACGAGGTTCCCGTCATGCGGGACTGTTATGTCAATGATCATTGCGCGCCGCTCTGTTCGATCCACCACCACTATATCAGGCTTATTGGCAACAATAGTCCTGTCAGTGATGATGGATCGATCCCAGTACAATGTGATATTTCCATTTTCGAGAACTGGGTCGGGCACGTACCTGTAGTACGGCACTTCCGATTCCACTAGGCTGTATTTCAGAGCAAGTTGCTGATGGATAATCCTGGCTACAAGGTTGTGTCTATGCAAGTACTCTCCGTTAGCTAGATGAGAACATCCGGAGATAATGTGACGGATTGATTCTCCCGGTCGGTGGCATGCCCGACAGATGTCAACCGTGCCGTCCTTCACAATAAATCTCCGGTAATTGTTCGTCATGATAACTTCGTCCATAATTGCACAGACAAAACCTTCGGTTTCCCCAAAGAGGTCACCGAAACGCAGCCAGGCTACGGACGCTAGTAAATCTACATCGGGTCCATGCAGGGCCCGGAAAAAGCGTCCGTGAAGCTCCTTACTCTGCCATACCTCCTTGCGATCGTTAGTGTCAAGCACTACAGGTTTGCGCCAGTTCTCTTTCGCCAAGGAGAGCGGGGTGAGGCCCTTGTCCACCGCGACCACATCTCGATGCATTCCCACGTCGGCTTCTAGGAAATATTCCCTGAGACTGCATATCTCCCGATTGTGGAGGGTCTTAGCGTTTAAAAAGCCTCGACCTCCACACTTTCGCGGGATATACAGTCTCATTACCGATGACCGTGGGTGATGCATTCGGTATGCAGTCAGCAGCGTACGGACCCTCCTATCCAGGGCGTCAAGTTCGGTCTGAGTCCATTTGAGTATGCCGAAGGAGTACATCAAAACCGGCATGACCCAACCGTTGAAGGCGCGCACCTTGTTCCCGCCTGATAAAAGACTATTAAATACTTTCTTCAGGCGGCCAAAGAAGCGCTCCTTCAACGATTGCTTCATGTCAGTTACATTGATGCCTAACGCTTCCGACATACCCAAATACTTATAGGTTTCGGATGCGGAGAGGGCTCTTAGGTATATGGAATCCGAGAGTTGGGTGCCCACGGATTCCACAATCTCTCCTAGCTTTACATGCATGACCGCACATTTGTCCACACCAAATTCCATCCTGATGGCTCTACTGAAAGTTTCAGTTACTTTTAGTAGCTCCATCAGTTGTAAATTATTATTATTATTATTATTATAAAGAACCATATTTTTTATAGACAAGTGACTGGACTTGGACTGGACTGGAAGGTTTCAGTACCTGGCTATAAATATGACTCAACTAACCAATCAATCTGCCTGCCTTTTACTAACTATGTTGGGGTCGGCTTCCAGTATAACAGGATGCTGCTGAATACCAGTATTTTACATGGAGGCACTGCCTATCTGACCTCTAAAACCCAGTAACTGGGTAATACAATACCCCTTGGTAAGACTGGTTGTCGGACTTTCGGGCTTCTGATGACCCATAATGACTGTTAAAGATCCACAAATGACAGCCGGGACCAACAGCTTAATGTGCTTTCCGAGCCACAGAGGAGTCTCGGTATGTAAAGATGGTCAACCATCCATGGACCAACCCCGGCAAGTGTAGCTTAACCTAGTGGATCGACCCATGCGGCTGTTGTTACTTATACTTAGCCACAAGCTTCTCCATGACTCATACAACCATAATTTATTAATAAACAAAGAGTATTGTTATTCCAAAGTTATCTTGAACAATGTTACATGGTAATTGTGAAGTTTATACTGGTTGTTACGTTACTCTGGGTTTATCAAAAGGGGGCCAGTGTTTTGTAGAGCATTATCTAAAATACTGGTATTCAGCTGCATCCGGATAGACTGGAAGCCGACCTCAACATAGTTGATGTCTCGGTTACTCGTACCTGTGTGACGTCTCGTTTTAGACATGTTTTAAAGTATTACACCAGCACTATACTTACAATACATAAATTACTCCTTGCAAAGGGTTCAAGAAATTTTTTGTTTAATAAAAAATATCTCTAAACTAGCTACTGCCTGTTCACTAAAACTTGTCCCTTTCAGTCTATCGGCACCATTGCTTGTCAAGCCTAGTTTTAATATTGATAGAGTTCAAAATGGAAACTGACAAAACAGTACTACCAATAGCGTCACGGGTCGAGTTATAATGAATGCACTGTATATAAAGGGGTTTACCAAGAAACGTTCAAAAATATTCTATGTTTGGTGTTTGGTTTCCGTACTTAGTCCCTAAGGTGGAACATGCATAATCAGGCTATAATGTTCCCAATGCTGGGACACAGGCCTCCTCTCTGTGAGAGGGAGTAGGCCGTAATAAACCACGCGGGCCCAGTGCGGGTTGGTAGATGTCAGTCTTCGAATTTATTTTTGGTTCTAGGACATGTCACGATGTTTTCCTTCACCGTTTTGAGAGCAGTGGCGATGAAATAATTTACACAAATAAAGCGCCTGTCAGGGTTCGATCCTACGACCTACAACTTGTAAGTCGTGGCCATTACTACTGGGCCACCACAGCCTGCTCTCTGATGGACCATTGTGCGTGTGAAATGTACGGTTAAAGAGTCGCTAATAATTACTTAACTTTAAACAACGTTTATAAATAAACTCCAATATGTTATGATATGATTGTGGTCATCTGTCAGTGCGACCATACATAGTACTTACAAAAAACAATGACTGATTCATAGCGGGTGTTCATTGTCCTATAACATGCATTAATAATTGATGTATTCATTACATATTATTTCGACGGCTTGTATCAAAGTCTATTTATAACATTCAACATGGACAATACTAGTTGATCTGTATCTCAACTCAAATCAAACGCTTGTCATAACATAACTTTTAAATAATACATTTAAAACTTATGTTATGATACAATCTATACTAATCCTAACTAATATTATAAATGCGAAAGTGAGTTTGTTTGTTTCGCTTTCACGCTTAAACGGCTGAACGAATTTGGATGAAATTTGGCACAGGGGTAGACCATGACCTGGAATAGGACATAGGATACTTTTTATCCCGGTATTTCTGCGGGATCGAGACTTACGCTGGTGAAACCGCGGGGCGCAGCTAGTGAGTTTGTTTTTACGCTTTCACGCTAAAACGGCTGAACGGATTTGGATGAAAGGCACAGTGGTACACCTTGACCTGCAGAAGGACGAGCTAGTATTTATTCCTTTGACTGCCTGCGTGTGGTAGGTATTTTATGAAATCGATATAACGCGGCAAATTGATGTGGCGTGTCAATTTCATAAATAATTATTTTTCTAACTCTGCGCCTGTAACTTATAGTTTTTTTTAATCCATTGAAGTTAATTGCTTGCTGTAACCAGTTATTTTAATTGTTATCCTTATCACCTAGCCTTGTCTCCACTAGGTTTGGTTCACTCTACGACTGAATAAATATCAATGTTTAGCGTGGCCTGCCGTTTTCTCTAGTTTTTGCAATTTGCAGGTCTGTATCAGGTTGTACCTACCTATGTTGATTTGAATATGATTCGCGGCCGTATCAAATCATTTATTTATAGAATCATAATCATAAAAATCATCAATACAACTCTCTAAGCTCATAGTACCCTATTGAATGCTACTGAAGGCTTTTGAAGCCAATTCTAACTAATTGTATTAGTGATTCTGATTATTATAATTCTGTAAAGTTATATTTGTTACGGTCTCATCAATATCTCGTGGAGCTCGTGGCTAAGTAATAACAGCCGCTCGGGTCGATCCATCAGGTTAAGCTACGCTTGCCGGGGTTGGTCCGTGGATGGGTGACCATTTTCACATATCGAGACTCCTCCGTGCCTCGGAAAGCACGTTAAGCCGTTGGTCCCGGCTGTAATTTGTGGATCTTTGGCAGTCGTTACGAGTAGTCAGAAGCACGAAAGTCTGACAACCAGTCTAACCAAAGGGTATCGTATTACCCATTTACTGGGTTGTGGAGGTCAGATAGGCAGTCGCTCCATGTAAAATACTGGTATTCAGCTGCATCCGGTTAGACTGGAAGCCGACCCCAACATAGTTGGGAAAAGGCTAGGCAGATGAAGACGGTCGCATCAACATACAACCTGACACTAACCTGCAAATTATAAAATGAAAATACGTAAGAAAATTTGAATTTCGCGGGCTAACTTAGCAACGCACATGCGCATAGCCTTCACAGAGACACATAGATTCGAATACCACTACCTGTAAATAACAGTGACGGAGTAACTAAAACATCTTCCACATTTATACAGTGGGAAAAATAATTAATATTGAAGTTAACTCAAGAAATAAGCTACGCAAGCAAAGTTAATAAAATTTATATGGGACCACGTCTGTAGCATGACCTACCAAACAAAAAAAAATCAACAAAATCGATTCATAATTGAGGAGTAATCGAGTAACAAACAAAAAAAAAAGTTGTAGTAAGTACCATCTGTTATAGTAACAGACGAATTGAGAACCTCCTCCTTTGTGAAGAAGTCGGTTAAAAAAATTAATTAAATTGATGATTTTCATTTTAATCTCTATACGATAAAAAGTAAGCATGTTGCTAAATAAATAATACCAACTTCCTTAAAACATAACTACAAAAATACTACCTAATCAAAAGATCATTAAAATTTGAAACATGAAAATATTATCAACTCATTACGAAAACATGAATAAAGCATTAAAAGATTATTATACCTAAGCTAATAGCAATAGGCTCGCCCCCTATTACATGGAATTTAAACATAACTGGCTTAAAATGGATGTACAACATTGGTAGCCCAATTGAAACAGCCGCGACTTACGAGTTGTAGCACTTTGTGTACATTATTTCATCACCACTGATCACTGATCGTTTTTTATCTTCAAAACGGTGAAGGAAAACATCGTGAGGAAACCGGCATGTCCTAGAACTAAGAATTCGAAGACATGTGACATCTACCAACCCGCACTGGGCCCGCGTGGTGGATTACGGCCCACTCCTTTTCAAAGAGAGGAGGCCTGTGTCTCAGCAGTGGGAACATTATAGGCTGATTATGCTATACATACCTAAAATTCAGCCTTCTCGTGAATATAATGATAATTTCTACATTATGTTTGACCATGTAATAAGACATTGTATGCATAATTGTACTTGTAACATTAGGATGTGGCCTAAATATTTTCAAAGCATTGTTTATATGAATCATTCAAACAAAAGATCTTAATATAAGTCATAATTTCCTATAACCGCAATCAATAGGGAGGTACACTCGACAATGCTGGCGGTTGAGTACTTATCATCCGTATGTCTTTAAACATCGAGAGAGCAGAGGTGGCCCAGAGTGGTAACGGCCGCGACTTACGAGTTGTAGGTCGTAGGTTCGAACCCTGACAGGCGCTTTACTTTGTGTAAATAATTTCATCACCACTGCTCTCAAAACGGTGAAGGAAAACATCGTGAGGAAACCGGCGTCTTTGAACCAAAAATTCGAAGACATGTGACATCTACCAACCCGCACTGGGCCCGCGTGGTGGATTACGGCCCACTCCCTCTCATAGAGAGGAGGCCTGTGTCCCAGCAGTGGGAACATTATAGGCTGATTATGTAACATAACATCACGCCTGTAGTCCCCAAAGGTTTAGGCAGAGGTGCACGCACACCTGGAAACCAGGACTATTATAGGACACCCACATCTGAAATTTCAGTCGGTTCTGTGCCTGGTTGATGGCAGAATATTCGCCCCCTGTTACAGGGAACATAGACATAACTGGCCCTTGACCCTTTGGCCATGACATCACCGCTCGCGCGACCCGCATCTTGCGCCTGCGACCGCGGCGAGGAGCAAAAAAAAAAAATTTTGAGCGTGGCACGGCCATGAATCGCCGCGGTGCGACTTGCGGAGACAAGAACGGCGCGAACATTCGCGCCCCACGCCGCAAAACGCACCGCCTTATGTCGTGGCTCTGGAGATCGAAATGTCAGGTCATACGTGAATCTTTGCCTATTGTACACGTACACAGTATAGAAGTCTGGCTCCATACAAGCGAAAACAGGCCCACTTACACAAAGACGCGTTCGTGTGTTCGATATCTTAAACAAATGCCGGTCGCGAGGGCTCTTGCACTCACTTGTCTATCTATGCGGGCGTGTTCGCTAGTTGTATGGAGCCACCCTTTTGTACAGTGGTAGGTACAGTCGACATTTTTTTATTCTGACCCTCCATAAGCTTATTAGTTATTTTCTTACAGACATTCAAATACAATTAGGTCGACTTCGCGTAAACATACATTTCCTTGGTAACGACCTTGTCATCTGCCATTTAATTACACAGATAATTATCTGTTGCAGTCTCCATCTTTGAAAGAAGCTTTTAAAGCTTTAAAAAAAAAAAAATTTGACACCAATTTCTTAGTGACATTTGTTCTCAGTTATAGTTAATTGCCAAGTTATAGTTAGTTATTACCAAAGAGTTTGGATTCAAAATATGATTATTAATGCTTTATCTAAAATATTATCTATTGCAGTGATGACAAAGGTCAAGATTGCATAGATCTCCTACGCGTATTGACATAGATTGCTTAATATTTAAAACGTCCTAAGTGCGTCATGCACTGTAAAGGAGGGAAATCTTTGTTATTTTTACGGTTTCAAACGATTTATCGTCAAAGTGGGTCATGATTCACTTAGCCTGACTGCACATACAAACGTAATTGGTGGTACGCACGGCTACACATCAAGCTATACATTTCCAGTTTATGCTGGTCTCGCATTGTATAGGATTTCCATACAATGTGAGGTCAGCTTATACTGGAAATGTATAGATTGATGTGCAGCTGTGTGTACAAGGATCTTTTGGCGCCCGAATGACGTTGAAACAGGGTTGGTAAACACTGAACAAGATGGCGTCGTGAGTTCCGATCTTGGCCACGCGCCAAAAGGTTCTTGTACTAGCTTCTGTCTGTCTAGTATCTGTCTATTTTGTACATAGGGATCAAGCGCAGGCGCACACGCTCAGCTGTCATGTCAATATTTCCACGTGATTGCTACACACGACGACTTATCAAGCTGACAATTTCAGGTCTAAGCTGACCTCTCATTGTACCGATAGCATATACAATGCGAGGTCAGCTTATTACTGGATAATTTATAATTTTGTCGTTGTTTGCACAATAAAACTTCTACCGTTATCTGTTATTGCATTTTAAAACTATGTCGTGATATCTTGTAATTAGTGGTTACAGTTAATTAATTAATAAACATAACGCTATCTATCTCTCTTTCAGTATAATTACTTGACCTACTGTGAGCAATTTCCTTTCCTACTTAAGGGCGCACCCAATCACAAATTGCTTAGCATGATCCTCTGTTATGCCGAAAATACTGCGGCATTAATTTTGAAATAAATATATGTTAAAGTTGAGGATTGATGTTGTGTGTTGTGCTATAAGTTAATAGTTGTCTTATGTGAGCCGTAAACACGATTACATAAAATTTTCTAGATAGAAAGAAAATCCAAAGTTACCTCTGCCCCTCTGCACAGAATTATAAACCGCTGGTATTAAAAAAATACTTCAAATTAGATCATGAAACTTTGCATGATAACTGAACTAACTAAAAAGCAGGTCTTATGTGTATAATTTTTTTTAAATTACCATTATTTTCACCGTGAAAAGAAAAAGAAATTACCAAAACTTTTCGACGCTTTAGAGCCGCTAGCGCCCCACTCCGTCTCGTTCTCACTCAGGTCGCGAGTAGTATGGTGCGAGCGGGATAAAATCTGAGGTAGGGTGGGCCCTTAATTTCGACCGTAGATTGAAAATGTATGGTTCTTTCCTTTTATTGCTCAACGATGCACTTCAGACAGGGCCTTATAAAAAATAACATAATTATCTAGCGTTCCAATTTATTTATATTGAATCAAGACTAACAATCCTAGTTGACTATATTTGTACGTAAAAGTGTGCCAGATGCGTCAGGCACTTGGAAACTATTTGATTTCTTTATCAAACTTATTAAAGGCCGAGTCCACTTAGGTGCATACAAGGTTACATAAAAGGTATAGTATAAGCCTCGTGTAAAACAAAATAAATCTGCCTAGCCTTTTCCCAACTATGTTGAAGTCGGCTTCCATTCTAACCGGATGCAGCTGAATACCAGTATTTTACCTCCACAACCCAGTAACTGGGTATTACGATACCCCTTGGTAAGACTGGTTGTCAGACTTTCGTGCTTCTGACGACCCGTAACGACTATCAAAGATCCATGAATGACAGCCGGGATCAATCAACGGGTTGACGTGTTTTCCGAGACATAGAGGTGTCTCGGTGGTGATCTATTCGTGCGGCTGTTATTACTTAGCCACGAGCTCCTCACTCTACCTATCCTTTCGTTTATCTTCTCTCTTCTCCCCATTCGCAGTTACCAAGCCGCAGTCCTCATGCTGACATTCTTCACGTACATGACGTACCACCTGACGAGGAAGCCGATCTCCGTGGTGAAGTCAGTGCTGCATCAGAACTGCTCGGCGCTGGTCCCGCCTCCCGGGACCGACCCTAATGACGACCAGTGGTGCAACTGGGCGCCTTTTAGTGAGTATTCATTGCCTTTTATTTTTTGTTCATTGTAGGTTACAACAACCATTTATAATTCTTCGTTGTTCTAAATAGAGGTTTAATTAATAATTAATATTATAGTTTACCAACAGCTTTTGTATACAAATTGCCTTCAACCTACACAGTTGCCAATTGCTAGTTGATCAGTTGTAAAAGTAACCCGTTGAACCAATTTTGATTATCTAATAGAGGCCTGAGGAACAGGGTGTACAGCTGACTCATCGTCCATAGAAAAGGGGGGATCCTCCGACCAGACTGGTGTCGTGTCTGGTGGGCTACTGCCCGACGATTGATATCGGGACGTTATATATACACGCGGTAAACACTGCTTGCGCGATGCAGGATTTTTCGTGACGTCAGTGTGATGCGCAGTTCAGATGGGGCGTTTTAGATGCCGCTACAATCTTGGTATGGAGATCCCTGAGCTATCATGACAGACCTGATAAAAAACAACCTCTTCAAGGTTGTCATAGAATGCTGAAATTTGTATGGGGAAACTCCGAATAAAAACTAGTTTTTTATTAATTTTCACGATTTGGTTTGCAATTACAGCAGTTTAACAGTCTATTCAATTTTTTAACATGAGTTTGACGGTCTATTCAATTTTTTAAGCAAGCCTCCGGTAACCAGGTGTTATTTTTGTGAGCTCATGGCAACACAAGAGTTTTTACTCTCGAACCGTCTTACCCTGTAATGTAACGCGTTACATCCGTTTGTTTGTTTCAGATACGACTGATGCGAACACGTTGCTCGGAGCTTTGGACTCTGCCTTCCTGTTCTCATATGCGGGCGCCATGTTCGTCTCAGGTATACTACACTAGACTAACTATCTTTACTATAGTTTGAACGGGACGGCTGTTCCGCGCCTTAGGAATGCGCGAGGTGGTAGGCAGCGTTGATGAATCAGCGGCGGGCGGCGGGATAACGACTTACGCGGTTAAAACCGCGGGGTGTAAGAGAAATATTTTCTTAAGAATTCAAAGAACGACCATTGTGTGTGGAAACTTTGGATGCATCGTATGCCCTCGACTAGCAAGGTCGTCGGTTCGATTGCTGTGCCGTAACAAATATTTGCATGGTCTACAGCTGTTAGAGCCATGTGTGTTGTGTTTTTTAATTAAATTAATTGACATCATAATTGTTTTGCCTTTTCATGTTTGATAAACAATTTATTTTTGTAATAATATTATGGAGTTTGTATGGAACAAGAGCCGATTTATTTTTCTTATTTTAGGGTTGGTCCCATAAACCCATAGTCAAAATTAATCCTTTTCATGAGTACTAAACTAGCCTACCTTTTTTTTTGAGGGTGGTAAATCATCCCGAGCGGGGCGGCGGTGTCAGACTTTTACTGACTAAAAGCCACCCGTGTTCCTTCAGTTGCCTGTTGCCAAGGGTCCCGGCATCCCTTTCGGACTTTCCCGCAACCCTGGTAGTCAACGGTCCTAGCGGACCCCGCTAATTGTGCTAACATCTCTTTGAGGCGCGCGTGGAACACAACGCGCCGTCGACCCGGGCCTGGTCCTTATCGGACGGCGAGCTACCCATTGCTTGCCTACGGTGGCTGGGAATCCGCCTGGGATTCCCGACAAGACTCACCTACCTCGACAGTTTGTTGCGCCACTTCTTCTTCCCAGCCAAAGCACTAGGAAGTGGTGAAGGGCGGGCGTTTTGGGGGACTGTCTTATGTAATTTTGACGTTCATAAACTGCTGCTCAAACACAATAGACGTAGATATATTTAGTAACCTATTGCGCTTAACTATTCCTAAAGAGTCATAAAAAACCCTGTAAGAAATCGGCACGTGTTTCACCTCTCAACGAGGAATCCGCAAGATGACGATTGACTTGTCGCGAACCCGAACACGACGTGTTGCCACGCCGAGCGGCGGACGCAGAGTGATTCTCAACCTAGTTTGAATAAATGACTTTTGATTTTTTGAGAATTGGGATAGGAGCTCGTGGCTAAGTAATAACCCGCACGGATCAATCCATCAGGTTAAGCTACGCTTGCCGGGGTTGGTCCGTGGATGGGTGACCATCTTTAAATATCAACACTCCTCCATGCCTCGGAAAGCACGTTAAGCCGTTGGTCCCGGCTGTCATTCGTGGATCTTTGACCAAGAGGTATCGTGTTACCTAGTTACTGAGTTGTGGAAGTCAGATAGGCAGTCGCTTCATGTAAAATACTAGTATTCAGCTGCATCCGGTTAGACTGGAAGATGAGCCCAACATAGTTGGGAAAAGGCTCGGCAGATTGATTGATTTTGATTTTTTGATATTATATTATTTTTCAGGAATGGTAGCAGAGCGGGTAGATCTCCGATACTTCTTGTCACTTGGCATGTTGACTTCAGCCATCTTTTGTTATCTGTTCGGCATCGGACGGACGTATAATATTCATAACATATCATACTATTTATTAGTGCAGGTTAGTGTAAACATATTCATAAACAAGGTGTCAAGGACAGCCCTCCGCAAATTAACAGGGGCATTCAGCTCCTTATTTTGAATCGTATTCCACCGGAAATTTTTCATTTTTTTATCGTTTTTTCAGTTACTATACCTTTATTTCAATGTAAAATAACATTCTCTGGACGCAGCACTTTATGTATGTAAATAAAACAGCTAAAATAAAATAAACCAGCAATGGATGTTAAAATACTATAGCGAACGACGCGTGAAACTCTATGTTCTATGTTACGGGTTTGGTTTCCGTACTTAGTCCCTAATGTAAGAGGAGCTCGTGGCTAAGTAATAACAGCCGCTCGGGCCGATCCATCAGGTTAAGCTACGCTTGCCGGGGTTGGTCCGTGGATGGGTGACCATTTTTACATATCGAGACTCCTCCGTGCCTCGGAAAGCACGTTAAGCCGTTGGTCCCGGCTGTCATTTGTGGATCTTTGACAGTCGTTACGAGTCGTCAGAAGCACGAAAGTCTGACAACTAGTCTAACCAAGGGGTATCGTATTACCCAGTTACTGGGTTGTGGAGGTCAGGTAGGCAGTCGCTCCATGTAAAATACTGGTATTCAGCTGCATCCGGTTAGACTGGAAGCCGACCCCAACATAGTTGGGAATAGGCTTGGCAGATGATGACTTAGTCCCTAAGGTGGACCATTGTGCGTGGGCCATGGCGGCCGTTAGTGGTTATTCCAACCAGCCCACCTCCCTCCAGACGTTAACTAGGTCTCCTGGTTTGTATAGAACGTCCGTGTAAGATCCCGACCCGAGTGTTGCAGTTCTAATCTGGGTGACGCACGAATGTGAATGCACGGGGCATTCAAAGAGCACGTGCGAGACGGTTTCCTCAGCCTCCATGCACACTCTGCATAGAGGACTGTCCGTTATGCCTATTGTGTGGAAGTGTTTGTTTGTGAACGCGTGAAGCTCAGAATTTATATACAATAAATCACGTGGCGCGAGCGCGCCCCCGCCACGGGGAGTGCGGCTACGTCTGTTGTGCCACGGTAACGATACATTGCGCGTTCCTGAAATAATTTCATTTACCGATCGTCTTAGTGATATTATGCTGAATTCATCTCATCAGTCTGCGGAGCGCGGTCCCTTACACCCTGTATTATTTATTACTGATGCTAATATGTAAAGCTGCAACTAGGTAGCGGTCGATCGACCATAATGTAATCACTGCTTTATATCAGACTCCAGTCAGAAATTAAACTATGTATTTTAAAAAGCTCCCATTATTCTAAATTCTATCATTACAATTATTTCACCTTAATATAAAGTTTTGCCCACTTTCCAGGCCGGAGCAGGCATTGCCCAAACCACTGGGTGGCCGGGCACGGTCGCTATAGTGGGCAAATGGTTTGGGAATAGCAAGAAAGGACTTATCTTTGGTATATGGAACTCACACACCTCGCTGGGAAATATATTGGGTAAGTTGCTCAAAATACAAATGCAAATACAAAAATACAAAATATTTATTTCTGTACCAACTAGTTTATATAAGTTTATAATTGGAGCCCCTTTTAAGCATGATGACGCCGGTATTAGGATACTCCGCACTTCCATAGCTTTGGCTGTTTGTATAACTTACAAAAATTAATATTATAAATTCAAACACACTCGCTCGCACGTCAGTTGAACACAATGTATATGTTAACGGAAAAGTGTGTAATCCGTCATTGTATACAATTCCTAGGAAATGTGTACAATTCCTAAAATAGATAGGAATTCATGATATATTTTGTAATATGCACTTTTACTAGGAGATCTATGCATTTCCGATTGCTATTTAGGAAATGTATCGATTTCCTAGGAAAAGTGTATATTATTACATTCTTGATGTTTGTAAGTACAGCGGGCATAGCGGAGCGAGGGGAGCTGTAAAAATAAATCATTTTACAAACGTGTTTTATTTATTTTAGTCACAGAAAGCATTACTTTTTGTATATTTACTAGTATCATTTCGGAATTGCATACAATTCCCAGGAAATATATACATTTCACAGGAAATGTGTGTATTAAAGAATCTTTGAAACATTATTTTACACATTTCCTAAGTAGGCTCGGAAGTGTATATATTTCCTAGGGATTGTGTACAATTCCTAGGTTTCACACATTTCCGGTAACATTATATATTAATGCGGGTGTCTTGAGAGCAGTGGTGGCCCAGCGGTAACGGCCGCGACTTACGAGTTGTAGGTCGTAGGTTCGAACCCTGCGCGGCGCTTTACTTTGTGTAAATAATTTCATCACCACTGCTCACAAAACGGTGAAGAAAAACATCGTGAGGAAACCGACATGTCCTAGAACTAAAAATTTGAAGACATGTGACATCTACCAACCCGCACTGGGCCCGCGTGGTGGATTATGGCCCACTCCCTCTCATAGAGAGGAGGCCTGTTTCCCAGCAGTGGGAACATTATAGGCTGATTATGTATGTCTTGGGCGTGCGGAGTGTGTGGTGAGTGGGGGGTGCGTGAAGTGTGTCGAGTGTGTGTGGTATGTAATGTGTGTGGGTGTGAGGTGTGAAAGATGTATGGTTGGTGTGAATGTGTATATGAGGGAGGATGTGTGTGTGTGGCGGTCCAGTATAACTAATTTTCACTTATTGTAACCATAATTCAATATCTGCGTATGTGCGTGCTTTTTAACCACTCTATTATCAGTTTCTTACTATTATGAAGATGTACAGTGTAAATGTATGACAATATGATAATGTGTATGCTCAGTTTTCAGATTTCTTTAATAATTATGGCCTGTTCCAAAAATATTTCATGATTACAACGACTTCGCTTTTCAATTTTCGTTTTTGCCACCGACTTCCGAAAAAGTTATTTTTCACTTTTTATTAGTGTTTTTTTTGGAAGACAGTTGTTTAATTTTTGTAAAAAGTTTTTTATTTTTCACTTTTTAGTTGTGGTACCTACCCCACACAAATTCGAATACCTACCACTACCTGTTAGGTAAATAACAGTGACGGAGTAACTGTAAACAAATGGATCAGTAAACGGACCTGTGGATGCACATTTGTAGTCCCACATACAAATTGAATGCTTTGATTCGATTTCAATGTTTGTTACAGGTACAATAATGGCAGCTGAGTACGTGGACTCAGATTGGTCGCTGTCGTTTATCTACCCCGGGATGGTGATGGGGGCCGTGGGGGCCGTGGTGTGGCTGTTCTTGGCGCCCGAGCCGCGCCTCGTGGGGCTGGGGGCGGCCGTTACTAATAGTAGGCACTCGGTAAGACATGCAGACCAAGAAATAGGTGTTCGAACCAATAAATTATGTTTGAATCAATCAATTAAGTTTGAATCAATCAGACACTAGTGCAATATTTTACCATTTCTCATTGAATCGATTGCTTGCATGTGAAACAATCAAACGATTAGTGATTTCAGATTAATACCGATGTTAACTAGTAGCAACACAAATCAATCAGTTTGACTTGATTCCATCTGATGTATGGCAATTTTACCTATACAATAAGCATTAGATAGTGACACTAACAGGTGAATCAATCACATTTCGTAAAATTACTTTGTTCGAAATATTTTATTGAATCAATCATTCGTAACCACGGAATCATTATGCACTATCGAATATCCGTTATTAATACGGTTATTTAAATACTGACATTAATGTATGAATCAATCAAATCAATCACTCGCAGCCGTCGCGCCAATCAACGCGTTCAGACGAAGAAGACGAGGCAGATGATGACGACGCTTCTTCCGTCATCGTGGGGGATCAGGTAAGCAATCATTGAATCAATCGTTGAATCAATCATCAGCATCATATTTATTTTTGTAGGCGGGAAAAACATGACTGTGATATAATGTCACATCTTGCATGCCATGTGTGTATAAAATCAAAATATTTTATTTCACATTAACCTACATGGGCACTTATGAAACGTCAGAAGCTAGGTGCACGGTTCCAATTGGTCGTTTCCTATAGAGAAGAGCCGGCACTCCATGGTTAATCTTTAAAAAAATAATTGGCTTTTACAATATTTCCGAATTACTGTGTTAATAGTTAAGGGAGGACAGTGTAGGCGGCTCGGAACATTAGGCGAGTCGCTGCGCAGTAACTAAATTTCATGTGTCAGCGGGGGTGAAGCACAGCGAGTAGCTAACTTCCGAGCCCCCATTAAGTTTGAATCGAATTGTATCACCCCTTTAAATGTTTGCAAAAATAAAATACTAAAACTTTATTTTCTGTAACCAGGCTCCGAGATAAATCGTCAAAAACATTTTAAATTAATTTCAAAATGTTGGAAAGTGACATAAATCATATTTGTATTTTTTTTTACAGTCGGCAAGTTTGCGACCTAATAGGCATTCGTCTAACGCAGGTCAAGTAAGTATAACTACAAAATAATAATATTTACAGTACTCGGGCGATAATACGACTCTTCGAGCTTAAGTAAGAGACACAGGTACGAGTGACAGAGATGAAATGAGTCAAAGACGAACTTTTTGTTTTCGTCTTCTAACTTTTGTTTATTATAAATGCGAAAGTGAGTTTGTTTGGATTTGGAATCACCAAACCTAATGTCAATAGGGATATGCATGTATTTTTTTATCATTTTATTCGATAGTTTACATCGTCAAATAATAGTTTTAAAAAAATCTACGGAAAAAAAGCATTAAAAAGTACCTACTTAAAAAAAATGTTAAAAATATCCAATCGATCCGGGCTATTCAAACGCCCTCCATTTGGCGCGCTTGGTGTGGTGACGTCACATTCTATGAAAACAAACAAGCAACTGTCACTTGTTGATTGGCTTGACATTGACATTTTGATTGTTGTGCTAGATTGTTACGTCACATCCGCTCTTAGCTTTTCAAGTAATTGAATTGCAGTTTTTTGGCACTTTAAAAAAAAACCTCGCCCAAAAAAAAAATGTGTTCAAAAATATTAATACAGGCATAATTCTGAAGTAGTTAATAAAAAAAAATACTTGACCCTTATTTGAATCACTTGCATATTCCCTATTACGGTGCTAAGATTAGAGCACCGTTCGGTTTGGTGATTAGACAATCCTGGAATTACTGTAAATTGCTCAATTTACAGCAATTTTGTGGCTCGTGTAAGAGCACAGTTACTTCCCGCAATATTTTTTTTTACTGGGTCTTACCTGGGACTCTCTCTATCCCGGAAGCAGTCAAGTTCTCTCTTTCTTCCTTCTCTAGTTACTAATCGTGTCATCTCTCTTATTAGCAAGAAGAGGCAACAGAGCGCACCTCGCTCCTCCGCTCGTCTCCCGAGAGCGCGGTCTCACTATCGCGCGCTCTCTCTATCCCGGGCGTGGTCGAGTTCTCTCTCTCGCTCTTCTTCGCGAAGCTTGTCAGCTACACGTTCCTGTATTGGCTGCCTTCCTATATCAGGTTTACTATGGGTAAGTGGAAAAAGTAAGCGTAGAATCTGAATGCTAGTCATCATCTGCCTAGCCTTTTCCCAACTATGTTGGGGTCGGCTTCCAGTCTAACCGGATGCAGCTTAATACCAGTATTTTACATGGAGCGACTGCCTATCTGACCTCCACAACCCAGTAACTGGGTAATACGATACCCCTTGGTTGTCAGACTTTCGGGCTTCTGACGACCCGTAACGACTGTCAAAGATCCACAAATGACAGCCAGGACCAACGGCTTAACGTGCTTTCCGAGGCACGGAGGAGTCTCGATATGTAAAGATGGTCACCCATCCACGGACCAACCCCGGCAAGCGTAGCTTAACCTGATGGATCGACCCGTACGGCTGTTATTACTTAGCCACGAGCTCCTCCAGAATCTGGATGCTAGTAATGATGTTTATTATTTCTAGCGGATCTCTCCGCCCGTCAGTCAGGCGAGCTTAGCACAGTGTTCGACGTGGGCGGCGTGACGGGCGCCATCCTGGCCGGTCTCGTCGCCGACTGTACCGGCTGCCCCGCGCTCGTGTGCGTCGCCTTCTACACCGCGTGCGCGCCCATGGTAAGTTATTACCCGCGAGTACACCACGTGCCCATGGTAAGTTAGTACTGGCGAGTATACCTCATGCCCATTGTGAGTTAATATACCACGCGTCCATTGTGAGTGAGTATACCACGCGCCCATTGTGAGTGAGTATACCACGCGCCCATGGTGAGTTAGTACCCGCGAGTATACCAGGCGTCCATGGTGAGTGAGTATACCACGCGCCCATGGTGAGTTAGTACCCGCGAGTATACCACGCGTCCATGGTGAGTGAGTATACCACGCGCCCATGGTGAGTTAGTACCCGCGAGTATACCACGCGTCCATGGTGAGTGAGTATACCACGCGCCCATGGTGAGTTAGTACCCGCGAGTATACCACGCGTCCATGGTGAGTGAGTATACCACGCGCCCATGGTGAGTTAGTACCCGCGAGTATACCACGCGTCCATGGTGAGTGAGTATACCACGCGCCCATGGTGAGTTAGTACCCGCGAGTATACCACGCGTCCATGGTGAGTGAGTATACCACGCGCCCATGGTGAGTTAGTACCCGCGAGTATACCACGCGCCCATGGTGAGTGAGTATACCACGCGCCCATGGTGAGTGAGTATACCACGCGCCCATGGTGAGTTAGTACCCGCGAGTATACCACGCGTCCATGGTGAGTGAGTATACCACGCGCCCATGGTGAGTTAGTTCCCGCGAGTATACCACGCGTCCATGGTGAGTTAGTACCCGCAAGTATACCACGCGCCCATGGTGAGTTAGTACCCGCGAGTATACCACGCGCCCATGGTGAGTTAGTACCCGCGAGTATACCACGCGCCCATGGTGAGTTAGTACCCGCGAGTATACCACGCGCCCATGGTGAGTTAGTACCCGCGAGTATACCACGCGCCCATGGTGACTTAGTACCCGCGAGTATACCACGCGTCTGTCCCGCCCTCGTGTACGTCTCGTTCTACACCGCGTACGCGGCCATGGTGAACATTATACAGGATTTATGCAAAATGTTTTTATAACAAAAAGCTTTACGAGTATACAGGGTATTATAACCATTTACCTAAACAAACAGTTTATACAAGGTGTTAGTCAACATAAAACCTTATTCAACTTAAAATTGGATGAAAAACACATTTTTTTTTATATAGACAGCTGTTTAAAAAAGTTGTTCATCCCCCCCCCCCCAGCTCTTCATCTACCAATGCTGGGGCGCGTCCTCGTACCTTCTCAACGTGGTGCTGCTGATCATGACGGGTATGATGGTGAACGGGCCCTACGCGCTCATCACCACAGCTGTCAGTGCCGAGCTGGGCACCCACAGCAGCTTAGCGGGCAACAGCAAGGCGCTGGCTACTGTCACTGCTATCATTGATGGCACTGGGAGCGTTGGTAAGTCTATTATTTCTTATTATTGTTTTTAATTTTAATTTTGATTCCAATTTTGTTTTTTTAATAATTTGATCTTCGTTAATAATTGTTGGAAGCTGTCTTTATGTTAGTGCTGTGTACGCCTGTAAGTGACTAGTTCACTATAACTCAATACATAAGTTATTATTTTTTTTGTTAAGGGGGGAGGACATGTAGTGGTATGTAACCCACACATGCAGACGAACTTGTGAACTCAAGTACCTATGACGTCACACGTCCCTTATTTCGAACTCAGGGTTCAGTATTCGGTCACTAGCCGTCAACAAAGTAGGACACGTTCACTAACCACGAATCGCATCACTTGTGCGTCAAATTATAATCATCATAATCTTACTTATTGTACCGTGTTTAGTTATAGTACCTTTATTAAACTCATTGTGAACTAACCAATGAACATTTAATTTAATTACACTATAGAACCCGTAATCACATCACAACAAAAGTTCTATACAGTGAACACGTCGTTGGTGTACCTTTCAAATAAATAAATAAATAAATAACTAGCGACTCGCTCCTCGTTCGCACGGTTTCTACGACTTGACAAAATATCGAGATTTCTTAGTTATATGTAACTTTAATATTAACGTATTATACACATAAACCATCCGGAATAAATTCTCTAAACGATGGTGAACACCCCATCAACATCTGTTGAGTGGTCTAGAAGAACAACGCGGACATACAGACAAACACAAAAGCGACTTTAATTTTTAATATGTATAGAAGAGTAACCGTGGAATTTCTTGTCGCCACATCTCCATGGGAAACGACTTGGCTTCTGATGTTTCATAAGTGCCCATGTAGGTTTATGTGAAACTAGCTGTTGCTAGGCTACTGTTCATCCTGGATCGCAGACATAGGCTATGTCCTTCTCCAGGTCAAGGGCTACCCATATGCCAAATTTCATCCAAATCCGTTCAGCCGTTTTAGCGTGAAAGCGTAACAAACAAACTTTCGCATTTATAATATTAGTAGGTTAAATATGTTTTTTAGGGTTCCGTATGTCCAAATGAAACAAAATAAAGCTCTCGAAACTATATACGGTTAACGGTTTACCCGGTCACCGCCGCCAGTGGACACACTGCACTATAGTGCTGACATCTTGGGTACCAGTCTAGGTTTGCTGAAATATTGATAAAATATGTCAGCTTTGCCTACATCATTATCATATCATACCTATTTAGGATCAGTTCACACCGAGACGCGGCGCGACGCGCACTTTTTTATAAATTTACTACACAATTATAAGGTACACGCGCTGCGCAGCACCGCGCATCTCAGCGTACTTTGACACGTGTCAACCCTCGCACTGAAATTATACCTTTTCGTGAAGAAAATAAGTTCGATAATTGTTAAAAAGTGCGTGCAGCGTCGCGTCGCTTCACGTCGCGGTCTGAACTGAACTGACCCTTGTTTAAGGCCGTCTTATCCGGGTGCCGTAGGCATTCGACGCTTACCCCAGCCTCCGCAACGAGAGGCGATACGTAACAAATTTCGACTCGCCAGTGAGACGCGCGCGCCATACGCACCGCTCATGAGGTCACGAACTCGAGTAGGTACTAAGTTGCGTCACAGAATAGAGTAATGCAGTAGATCAACTTGAATTGATTAGTTTATGTTTATTTGGTTTTATTTTACTGTAAGTATTTTAATTATAGGTTAAGATTAGGTACGTATTGTATAAACTTAAACCTAATTACTAATAATTATTAATAAGTATATTTATTTTTATGATTAAGGTGAATAAAAAATCTGACTGACACGTACGAGATCATGAATACGGGTACGATTCAAAACTACGCGCCGCGCGCTCTTCGACTAGGTGCGAGATCTTCGTGGTACAGAATAAAAAAATAAGTATTAGGTAGGCAGGTAGGTAGGTAGACTAGGAGATTGTATTACAATTCAATTGTTATATTGAAATAGGGCTTCGAGGTATTCTGTGTAAAATATAATGAGAATGCCTGGATTTTTTAATAAAAAATAACAAAAAATATAAATATTTTTAAATCAAATATTTATTTATCAAGTGATTATGCTAATAAAAGTAAACATTTATGTACAACTGGCTAAAATTCGTTAAAATCTAGCTGTCTCGGTTTGCATGGACCTAGCTGATTAGACTGACTTGGAATTTGGTCCTTGGATTTGCTTGGACCTGGCTGCATAGGCTTATCACTAACATTTTCTTTATTATTTTGCAATATTATGTCTCGTATGGGCATACCTCGAATTTGTCGCGGATCCACAATCTCTGGTAATAGACATTTCAAATAAAAATCTAAATTTTTTTTCTCCATATTCACCCTCCAAAATTCGTCATCTCTTGAAATATATTCTATTACTAGTGGATGATTTTCACCGGACCATATTCCAAAAATACATTGATTCCTTCCCGTTACATGCAGTTGACCCTGAACTTGGTAGAACCAATTGCTTTTTTTGTTTATGACCCTTGTTTTTTTTTTTTTATCATATTTAAATATTTGGATTTTGTTTTCCATAATAGCAGCATCTATTCCTTTTCTAAATGCCGATATTGGACATTTTATTTCCACTATTTTGTCGTTCCCGACTACACCATCGGGTGTAGCCCCAATAAATGGAAATTTTTTGTCAATGAAAAGCCCACAGGGTTCGACCACCAGATGTTCTTGCCGCTCTAGTTGTTGTATCGCTTGTTTTTCGTTTTCCACCCCATGAGCCACTGACGAAATGTGAGATATGTTTTTTTTGTACAATAAATTTTTTACTGCTGAAGCAGTACTTAAGGCCAGTTTTCTTTTACAAATTGTGCCAAAATTTGATGCCGTTATTATGTTTTTGCGTAGCTCTATCCAATCGCTGCAATCCCTTTGTAAGATCGTACTTCGTTCAATATTGTGCCTATCATTTGTCAAAACTTCTAAATTCTTGAGGAAGTCTTCTTTGGCTTTTTCTAACTGTACTGGACTCATATCGGGTGCTGAACTTGTAGGTCCATAGTTGTGCTGTGCAGAAGTTCGTTCAAATCTTCTTATTTTTTTTGTGGGATGGTCTCTGTTCCGTTTTCTTTTTAGTGACCTTTTCTTTTCACTTTCTTTCACCTTTCCTCTAGGACTGCGTCCAAGAATCGCTCTTTGGACAGATGAAACCGCAGATTCACTGTTAAATGACACCACAGCGGCTGAACATCGTCCTTGATAGCCCCGCCTCAGTGAAAAATTTATTCTTTTCCCACCTATAAATTTGGCAATAACACTATTGAACCGTTCAACTACATTTGTGTCCACATCTTCTATGAGACTTCGAGCTTTACCTGCTACAGTAGCGATGATGGCGTTGATTCGGAAGAAAAAAGTAGAGTTTTGAATTTCTCTCATTGTACTGTTATTTAGATTTTTTTCTTTTGAGCAGTTATAATCATAACAAAGTCGATGATCACCATAGGCATGTGCCACAGAATTAGTGATGTCCTTATGTAGCAAATTTATGGCAACGTTTTTTGAATTTCCTGCATGTTTGTGAAATTTTATTGATTTAACTATAACTTTTCGCATGCTCATTATTTTCTCATTTGTAAGTGTTTTTCTGTCTTTTACTGGATATTTTGTCTCTTTTACAATAGCTCGCAATTTATTACAGAAGTTTCGTAGGATATGATTTCTGCATTCAATTTTTTCAACGGTATAGTGGGTGGTCATAGGGTTTTGCTTCCAACACCTTGTTATAAGTAGCCGAGTCTCCATCTCCAATCATTCTTGCATATATTACACCATACATATCAACTGATGCTTTAAAGCCTTCAGCAATTATGTCAGCTTCCATGGCACTAGAGGATCCGTTATAGTTTTTGAAACATGCGTGATCTTTGGGGGCGAGTCCTCGTTTTTCGGCTCTGGCACAAACCAGACAGTATTTGTTTTTCACTCCCATATAAAGTACTTCTCCGAATTGTTTTCCTATGATTGCTGCTGTCCCTGACATTGATCTATAGTTATTACCATAAGATCTCAAGCCCCAAGCGCCATCAACATACACGTCTACGAGAGCCAATCCGTTTTTCATTCGACCTTCAGCCATGGCCGCTTCTTTCTCACGTTTGGCAGCGTTTTCCATAGATTCTGCTGCGATTTTCTCCCAATTTTCATAAACAAAATCTTGTAGACGTGTATACATTTTTGGTGAAAAAACCGGCACATCCATAGCAGAAAGTATCTCCTCAAATTGCGAAAATCCAACACCAGCAGCTACAATGCCAGTGGCTGCAGCAACATTTATATTAACATTTTCTACACTGTCACACTTCTCTGATTCGATCACAATTACATTCCGACAGACGTTACATTCAAACTTAAATTTTGATATCAACCCTATCCGTTTTTCTCCTATCAACTTGAAATATCCAACTCGGCAATCAAATAAATCGATGTGATGCGTTTTTTCTTGAAGCTGTGACATAAGGTAATTCATGTCAACAATTCGTCGTCCACTGATGGGTTTATAGTCGTTTTCAATTTCATTTTCGATGGTTAGAGTATAGTTTTCAATTTCCTCCATTGGTCTAAAAAACAGATTTTTTATTGTAACCTTTTCAATACCACATAATAATATTTGTAAAACAAAAAGTAGCAACTTACTCAATATTATTATTAGGCGATACATGACTACGTTCATCTAAAGACATTTCAGATAGTGTCACATGGGCATTGGCAGCATTAATAGTCGTTCTGTAACAATAAAATAAAAATGATTTTCAGTTTTAATATTCATAGTTGTAAGTAAAGCGATACCTAGTCATCGTATATCGCAACTTATCGGACCTATCGTGTCGATGGCATGCCGTAGCATGTTTAAGTCTGATTTCAATTGAATCGGAAAATACAGTATAATTATTTATTAATTAGTACATTGCAGTTACTTACTCGTCAATCTGAGGGTTATTAAAATAAACAGGCTCTAAAGTCATCAATGGAGACACGTTACGCCCTTCCGCATGCTCTATTGCCCTGTAACGCAAATGTTAATTTTAACTTGCTTGCTGATTAAACCAGCCTCTTTAATAAAGACAACCGCATTGAAATCAATTCATCCGTTTAGGAGCTACATATACACAGGCACATAGACATTATACAGAGAAACAAACATACACAACAGTAATAATAAATAGGGAGGTTAATTGTAATAATTATGTTTGTATGTATGTGGGGTATGCGTTTAATTTTTTAATGTATTTTTATTGTCAATAATGTTGCTCAATAATGAGTGAGATAGGTACTATTTCATTCAAATAATTAATAAGACATTATCTATGGAATAAAAAAAACTTACTCGTTATTTGCCGAATCGTTAGTTGATACGTTGGCATTGCGCTTGGCCTGCAACTGCATTGCTCTAAAACATTAAAACCGACGTAAAAGTTTAAAGCCAATTTTTTATTTTTTATTATTTTGAGTGGCATAACCAATACCAGCAATCTCGAGTAAATAGTTCCATTGTTTATTCGTGAAATGCAAGCACCTTGAGTGAACTCGATTAAAAACAGTCGGGTTTACCTATGTAATTTACAATTTCTAAACGCTTTTCCACTTGTCAATACACTGACTAAAGTTATGCATTGGATATCGTCTGTATAGCCAAACTAGCGTTTATTTATTTATTTATAAGCTTATCATAACTTGATACAGTGTTTTTAGTAAAGGGATTGACTCTGGTGTACTGCGCAAAAACGAACTTGTGCCTAAAAGTTACCGAAAATAATAAATAATATTTTCGTAGGAAATGGTCATACTGTATATTTCTTCACTATGGCACGACTGTGCTGCACGTATTTGATGGCATAGACGAGACCTACACAAACGTTGCAGATAGCATAAATATTAGGTATTATTAGTTGTGTGGGTAAGTAGGTATCTAATGCGTAATGATACTTATCTCACCCTCTCTTTTTTTTGTTTGCCCTGCGTGACGCGTGAACACGTACAGTAGGCCGCACGTCAGTAGAAACAAAACCAGTGTAAGCTGGTCTCTTATTCTATTGAAACTCCGTATATCTGCACTAGGCCAGCTCAAGGTCATAGTGTTATCAGTATCACTTACTACAGACGCGTGACGTGTGATCGACTGTACAGTAGTTACCTACCTACGCCAATAAACTATAAATTATAATGTAAAAACCACCCGGACCAACGCAGCGGGGTGAACTACCTTACGACATTTGAAAACAGTAATCCGCAACAACAACATTGCGCGCGTGACGGCTTTATTCACTTTGACATAGGGTTCAAATTCAACTGTTTTACACACTTGATGCAATTGGTAAATCGATATACCATCGAATATACCATTTTAGCTTTTGCGCGCGTGGCGTCTTTATTTACATTGATATAGGGTTCAAATTCAACTGCTTTACACAGATATTTGCGTTTTGTAAATTTATTTCGTGTAGGTAGATACGTAGTTAGTAAAGTAAAATATATTATTATACAATTATAGGTACCTATAATAATAATGTCAAAGCCTTCTTTGAGTCTGAAATTTGAAAACAGTAAACCATTATAACATTTGCTAGCGTGGCGGCTTTATGCTCTTTGACATAGGGTTCAAATTCAACTGTTTTACACACTTGATGCAATTGGTAAATCGATATACCATCGAATATACCATTTTAGCTTTTGCGCGCGTGGCGTCTTTATTTGCATTGATATAGGGTTCAAATTCAACTGCTTTACACAGATATTTGCGTTTTGTAAATTTATTTCGTGTAGGTAGATACGTAGTTAGTAAAGTAAAATATATTATTATACAATTATAGGTACCTATAATAATAATATCAAAGCCTTCTTTGAGTCTGAAATTTGAAAACAGTAAACCATTATAACATTTGCTAGCGTGGCGGCTTTATGCTCTTTGACATAGGGTTCAAATTCAATTGTTTCACACACTTGATGTGGTTGGTAAATCTATTCCGCGAGAAAAATATTTATATGGACATAGGGTTCAAATTCAGTTTTACACCCATATTTGCTGTTTCGAAAACTATTCCGCGTATTACTTTACTAACTAGGTAAGTACATAGCTATGTACTTACCTAGTTAGTAAAGTAAAATATTTATGTAAATAAAGGTATAGTAATATTGTCAAAGCCTTCTTACCTTTTTTGTTTATTCAGCCTTCGTAGAGCCAGCGATGATATCTTCTTCTTTTTTTTAATTTTGTCCATTTTATTTTACTTACAAAACTATAACTAAAGTACCTAATAACACAACTATATTACCACTATTTTAAAAACTAAACTATATACAGGTAGGTATTATTATTTTATAATCAATTTTTAGCTCAGCCGGTAACAAAACTTAGCGGGGGTTGCGCGGGTGCACGAAAAATTGGCATACGTCCGACCTCCAACACGTTCCGCTCGGGACTAAAGGCCGCGGTTCGAGCGCATGAAAAGGAAGAAGCCACTTATTTTTGAAAAATATTTTCATATTTCACATTATGTCAGCGCATATTTAACACATTTTTTACGACCTTTATTATGGTATAAGTTTTATTATTCAAAGCCTAATAAAACTCAAATAAAATAAGAAATTAGACCGAAATTAGACTTGTCTTTGCGATTTAATTGGATGCAGTAAAGTGCAAGTAATCGTGTATCGCATAGCCGGAATCTAAAGATCGAAGTATGAATTATGTAATATATTTTTTTCAAAATTTAAATCCGTGCTATCTACGAATAAATCACAATAGAAAACGACGTTTTTTAGGGCTACATCGCCTTAAATGCACAAGTTTATGTTACAACATAATCAGGCTATAATGTTCCCACTGCTGGGACACAGGCCTCCTCTCTATGAGAGGGAGTGGGCCGTAATCCACCACGCGGGCCCAGTGCGGGTTGGTAGATGTCACATGTCTTCGAATTTTTGGTTCTAAGACATGCCGATTTCCTCACGATGTTTTCCTTCACCGTTTTGAGAGCAGTGGTGATGAAATTATTTACACAAAGTAAAGCGGCTGTCGGGGTTCGAACCTACGACCTCGTAAGTCGCGGCCGTTACCACGGGGCCACCACTACTCTACTGGACCACCACTGCTCTACTGGACCACCACTGCACTGCTGGGCCACCACTGCTCTGTTTCTGTTACAATTAAATCATTTTTCTGTCTTTATAGGAGCAGCCATAGGTCCCATGCTGGCGGGCGTGGTGTCCAGTCACTCGTGGACCCACGTGTTCTACATGCTCATCGCGTGCAACTTCATGGCTCTCTTCCTATTATTGAGGTTAGTAACTTAAGGTTGATGCGCTAGGGTGGCCCGCGAAATTCAAATTTTCTTACTTTTTTTTGCATTTTGATTTACAGCAATACAACTCTCTAAGTTCATGAAAGTGCCAAATGTCATGATTTCATGAAATAGTCATTCAATGCACTTACATGAGCTTAGAGAGTTGTATTGCTGATTTTAATATTTATAATTCGGTAAATTCATATTTGTTACGAGCGCTAATAATATTTAGATCAACATACAACCTGATACTGACCTGCAAATTGCAAAAAACGTAAGAAAATTTGAATTTCGCGGGCCACTCTAGCGGATCCCCCTTAATAGGCTTGTAGAAAACATATCGATAGTCACAGCATTTTGCTGAGCAACAACTGTTCTTGCACAGATGCGACGCACGGCTCAATATTGTTATTTTTATTGTTGTTTGTTTGTTACAAAAGTAATTATTTGTCTACTTTGCATTTTTGTTTTTGCAATCGGCATTATTGTTTTTGTTTTGTTTGTTTGCTGTTAATTGTCAGTGTCGTAATACAGATAATCGTCAATAGTATTACGCAATAAATTGTGATTGGCCGGGCATCAAGCAAGAGACAAAATTGACTAAACTTTGCTTAAATATGAGGTTTTTGGCTGTTCTGTATGTGTATTTTAACTGCCCCGTTGGTCTCGTGGTCGCAAGCGCGACTGCAGAGCGTGGGGTCCTGGGTTCGATTCCCGGGTCGGGCAAAGTGTTATTGGATTTTTCCATTAGGAATATCGTAGTAACAGCCCGGAGTTTGGAAGTTGGCGGTGTGATACCCCCGTGCGCGCGCGCGTCGCCGGCGCCGGCGCCTGATCTCTCTCCGCGAGTGTCGGATTGTCGTCCCATCGGACTATGAGAGTGAGGGAAGAGAGAGTGCACTTGTGTCTGCGCAAACACTTGTGCACTATAATATCTCCCGCGCCGAAGGCTAGTCTCCGTTGAGATTGACCGCCGTGGCCGAAAATACGGTCTGGAGGACTATTATTATTATTTTAAGTATATATTTTGTTTATAATGTGCGTTTCGTTTGTGCAGAATAAACAATTTTTCTTTCTTTCTTTCATATCGATATTTAATTTTTGGCGATATTGTTATTTCGATATATCGATATAAAATATCAAGTGTTTTTTTTTTATTTCACCTATTTATTCTTGAAATATTTTATATAATATCATAGTTGTATGCCACTAACACTCTACATTCTTGTCCTACAGGATAGCTCGCTCTGAATTCTTGAAACTAAGGCAAGAACGACGGACGGCTTCACCGCCGCGTGTGCGCATTGAGTAACTTAACACTATGGTCAATATGACCATACGTAAGTACCATAATGACTACCTTAATATGGCCGCACGTATGTAAAGTCGATCTCGCAATTACTTTACAACTTTTGACAACAATTCCCAGTAAATTGAAACTTCGCAACTATCTAGCTGTCACACACAAATAAACCTTGTCACATTAAGCCTGGTTTTCCTTTTATAAAGTACTAGCTGCCGCCAGCGGCTTCGCCCGCGCGTAATCTTTATAAATTATAGCCTATGTTACTCAGGGTGAATGTAGCTTTCTAATGGTGAAAGAATTTTTGAAAGCGGCGCAGTAGTTTTTAAGTTTATTTATTACAAACATACACACAAAAATACAAATCTTTCCTCTTTATAATATTAGTGTAGATTGCAGTTGGTGATACTTTATTCACTTTGCAATCCAGCCAATTAGCTAAAAGTAATTTAATTATAACTTAAACTGCTAACTTAAATGCCGTGCAAGTGACATTCAACCTTAGGCTGATATTGAAATTACGAGGTTGGCTATACCATAAGGTTTTAAGGCCAGGTCAATATGACCATACGTATGTACCATAATAAGGTTTTACGCCCAGTATCTGGCCTTGAATATGACACATCGAGTGTTAGAAAGAGACAGACACAATATGAGTGAGAGAGACGACGCTAAACAAAGCAGAATTTTTTTTTTTATACTCGATGTGGTATATTTGTGGTCGGGTACTGTGTGGTCTGGTCTCTGAGTGTGAGTGGTAAAAAGGGTTTATTTTTATAAATGAGAAATCATCAAGTGCCAATTATAAATTCATGTTAATTTTGACACACATTGACGAATAAGTACACGTCAAGAAATAACTACATTGCACGTGATGTCTCAAAGATATAGATAACAATATTTGGGCAAACATTTGCCCAACATTTATGTCCAATATTAAAGCCAACATTTCCCAATATTGCAGCCAATATTTGCCCAAGTTATGGCCAATAGTTGCCCAAGTAATAACCAACATTTGTCTCAGTTTGGATATAAAATTGAAGGCTAAAATACTAAAATTCCTATAGAACTGGGGACACCATATTTTTGTTATTTTAGTAACTTATGAATTATAGCAGAGACCAGGCTAAGTCCTAAAACCTTTAGTTAAGAGTTAACTGTCTATTAGGCTGTGGTTAACGTACCTATATCAACCCGACTATCTGACGTAAAACTTAATATCTTATATAATAATTATATCAAATGAGTTTTGTAATTATGTAAATACTGAATTGATGTTGGACATAAAAATTATGTGAAAATTTTATTATAACAGGCGATGATTGAATGAAATTCTGTGGAATGATAATATTATGAAAGCTGTTTAATTTTTTAAATTAAGAAAACTTTTGGAACGATGTTACTTATCGCTCTGCAGACAGCAAATGATAGCTAGAACTAAAAAAATGCAACATTTTGAAAATCACGACACTTTTTTTTTCATTTAATAACTCTCATTTCAAACCTAGTTTTTTTTTCATTTAATTACTCTCAAACATTGTATTTTTTTTTTCATTTAATTACTCTAAAACGTAATTATTATTTTTTTCATTTTATAATTAGTTATCAATTGATTTATAAACGGTGAAGGAATACATCGTGAGGTAACCGGCATGCCTGAGAGATATTTCTCGACAGCATGTGAAGCCAAGTCAGAGGCCTATGGGCGGCTTTAAAACTCGGACACCAGGTTAGTCACTAACCACATGAAACGAAGATTTAATTGTGTCTGTCTGTTATTTCATAGACAACATTATTTTTTGTTTATGCTAAACCCGAAAAGGGGTCATTGTACTCATCATTTTGAACAACTTTTTCTATGGGACCAACCTTGAAATCGCGAAATAAAAATCAGCTGTTCCATACATTTTGTCGATTTAAGTGAACACAAATGTATGGAACAGCTGATTTTTTTTAGCATATGGAAAAAAATAATGTTGTATAATATACAGCGATAGGAACTTCGTCCCAACTTCCAACCGGTTGTCACAAGACACCTGCTCACTTATTTTTACCGACATTAAGAGCGTTTATTCTCAAAGTGGGCAACGTCGCAAATAGATGTCAAATATTTCACTGTTTTGATTATTTTGGCAATATTACTGTATGGAACTATGAAATATCGTTATCTAACTTACTACAATATTAAAAACTAGCTGCCGCCAGCGGCTTCGCCCGCGTGTAATCTTTATAAATTATAGCCTATGTTACTCAGGGTGAATGCAGCTTTCTAATGGTGAAAGAATTTTTGAAATCGGCGCAGTAGTTTTTGAGTTTATGCATTAAAAATACTAATCTCCCTCTTTATAATATTAGTGCAGATGAATTGAAATTATAACACTGAATTTAAGTTGTAACCGGTTTTAGGTGTAAAAAAACGTATGTGGAAAGTATCCAAATCCTAAAACTAAATATTCGTTGTTACGATATTATTTATTGCATTTCATAATCAATATTTTAGACAGCTAGTTAGCCATATTTTATATTGCCATACAGTAATATTGCCAAATTAATTAAAACAGCGAAATATTTGACATCTATTTGCGATGTTGCCCACTTTCAGAATAAACGGTCTTAAAAGTAGGAGGTCCTCAATTCTAATCAATGTATTGTTGTAATACTTAATTCAATGTTGTAAAATATTCTATTCAGTGGTACGTACAATTATATATTTTTTAGCATTTTTTTTTTAAGTAATAATAATACGACGTGTAACGGAAAGGGTATAATCAAATTCGACGTTATTTCCAATTTAAACAAATATCGACTTCACTCAATGTAATTAAAATTGATTTTAGAATGACTATTGAAACATCAACATATTTCAGTTGCAGCTGAAATTGAACTTTATGGTGTAGGCTTTAAAGATACTTTTAACAAATACTTGAACGCAGTCATATACCCTTTTCGTTACACATTGAAGAACGGTGCTTATTATAGTCGGGCATAGATGTTTATTTAAATAGTGTGACATTTATTTAAAAAATAAAGGTGTGACTAGATTGCGGTTGGGAGACATTAACCATTCTACAAGGTTAAATAAATTATCTAGCGAAACTTCACAGACGTAAAGAAACCTAATTTAAAAAAATCGAGCTCATAATTTTAATCATCTAAGAAAAAAAAAATTTGGGACACGCACAGGAAATACAAACAGACAGGTAATAAAAAAATAAGTAAAATAAAAAATATGCGAGGCCCCTAGTAATGCTCAGCATAATGCTGCGCCTACAGCTGCAACTAAGTACAGTAGTTACTTGAAATTATGATTATAAATAATAATATCAACAATCTACCTGCCTTTTCCCAACTATGTTGGGGTCGGCTTCCAGTCTAACCGGATGCAGCTGAATACCAGTATTTTACATGGAGCTACTACCTATCTGACCTCCACAACACAATAACTGGGTAATACGATACCCCTTGGTAACAAACTTTACAGACGTAACGAAACCTAATAATAAAAACCGAACTCATAATTTTAATAATCTAAGAAAAAAAGAAAATTATTTTATTTTTATCTCAGCATAATGCTGCGACTTTACAGCTGCAACATGTACGTTAAGTATTTGAAATTATGATTATAAATATAAATTATATAAATATCTTTTTATTTTGTTTTATCATCAATAGATTCTTACCATTGAATATTCTCGATCTGCCTACAACCTGATGCAGCTGCATACCAGTATGTTAAATGGATGAAGAGATCAATATACAAGGTGAAATTAAATTAACTAGCGAGACTTCACAGACGTTATGGGTGTTAATAACTAGTGATGTCAAAAAAAAATATTCCCGAGAAACTGGGTTGTGGAGGTCAGATATGATTATTAAAGATATTAATCGCCTCTAAATATTATCGATGTTCGATCGATGACCGTAATTTGGCTGCCATGCACCACACTGGATCGATCAGGGGGCAGGTCAGGGGGTCAGTACTAATTTACAAACGTGTCAGCGCAATGATGAGTTTTTGACAGATGTTGTATGGCATATCTGTAAAAAACTGATCATTGTGAGACTACTGACACGTATGTAAATTAGTAGACTTGGCCCCTGGACAGTCGATATCGTCGATCAGCCACAATCTAGTTGCTTCTTAATGATTCTACTTAAAGTATTAATTATAAATATATTTATGAAATGCTTTTATTTTAGTACTAATTATTCGCTGCTTGATGTTTGACCATAGACAAACACATTGTATTTGAACTAGAGTGCGCTCCGCGAAAGAAGGTCGACGGAAATTGTGAAACTATTTTTTTTTCTATGCAATGTGATGCAATAGTATAGACACTAGCGCCGCGTCACATGGATATGTCAGTGGTGGCGTTACTTTGACAGCTTTTGTCTAAATTGGGCTAAGCAGTGAATAAACAATTATGTTTATCAATAAAATCCGAATTTATAAACAACTCTCATGCAAAAATGAAAATCGAATATATTAACTGATTTTTTTTCATAACTATATACTTTCCAATTTCATCCTAATGCTGGGTTCCAATATTTTACCGGACGTTGTATCGTAAGTATTTTTGTTGAACATGGACAAGCACAATTTAGGCCCTTTGTACACATGTTTTTTTTGGCGTGAAAAACTACGGTTTACAAGTCGTGTGTAGGCACGGTCGGCAGTGTTGTATCAAACTCAAACTCAAAGCATTTATTTCAATTAAACCATTTACAGGCACTTTTGAATTGTCAAAGAACCGGTCAGTTAGTCAAAAAGTTGAAGCTCGTTGCCCATTCCAAATCGTAGATCTCTATGGAGAAGTACGGGCAAGAAACTCCAAGGACACTCTTTTAAAACGGATATAGATATTACAAAATCCTGGGTACAGTATTTTTGGTGCTTCTATATGTGAGAACAATGTCAAATGAAAAATAATCAAAAACAATTCAAAATATAAGATTAAAAATAAGCCCTGGCAGATGAGAGATGACCAGTCTCAACTGACAGCGCCCGTTCACAAACATGACACGTGGATCAGCACCATCCAGCTCAACCATTTTGTAGGGAACCGAATGATCCAACACACGTATGGATTACCTAATGTAAAGAAACCGTGTCGTGTATATAGGGCATCACCATGGGCTCTCGAAATCTCGCAGAACATGGTATGAACTCGCCTAATTAGTAATCAAAGTGTAAACGGGGCCTTATGCTCTAACTTTTAAATAAACCGCGCAGTAGACACTGGTAAAATGCACGGGGCAATTGCCAAAAAACCGCGCGTGACGATGGCACGCTACACTACATATACCTAATGTTTCATGTAGGTGTGTTTGTGTAGTGTGTATGACAACAGCCGCGGATGATCCGACCTAAAAAATCTGACTTGCCTTAGCCCAGAAGCTGGGTACGCCCATGGACATCACCCATAGATGTATCTAAATAAAGCCTTCAAACTAAATCAATAATTTTATTATTTGTGCCAATCGAGTACTTCCAATAATTATAAATCGTTGGAATAACACACAATGTTTCGTTCACGAGCGAACTTTTACGAACCCAGCAATAGTGGATAGTCAGATACACTGCCATTCAAATGTTCTATTTGGGTTTCCAATAGTCTATGGTAGCATAATGCAGGAATTAAAATACTAGAAAAAAAAACTGGTCAGAATTTTGTGGTTTTTATTAGACCATCTAATTTAACAATCTCCATGCGACCAACATCGTAACCGCGAAAAAATAATATGCCGTTCCATACAATTGGAGAGAGTAGGTATTGAGGTTTTGTATGGGACAGTTGATTATTAAGCTGTCGGAAAAAGTCGTTCAGTTGCTGGTCTTAGGCCCTAGACAAGTGACAATCGCTTCGAAAGCGTTTCATATTTCTACAACGACTTTCAACAGGATTGACATAAGCTTTTCGATAGCTTATGTCAGTCCTATACATTTTTGCCTTTTCCATCATCGTTATCGCTGATAGAATGTCACTTTTTCTAGGGGCTCTGTACAATTAAATATGACCACACATTTTCTGGTACATAATGTTTTCAGTATAGCAAATCTGTTTTCAGCTTTTCATGGGCAATTTGTGTACGAACTACGAAACCTATAGTATTAGCACAGAATAATACAGAAGGCGCACTCCGCATTTTAGTTATGACAACTACAACTACGCGGCGCGCTCTTTCGGGCCTATTCAGTGAGCGTAACGTAGTCAGAAGATATAAGAGTTACGCGATAGAGGCAACTTCTAGGTGAATATAACTGTAGGTAATTAGCGCTGTGCGACATGAATTGCACTTTATTGTGCCGTGGCAGAGTCGCTTTTTATCTAAACGGTTTTGTGGAGTGACCCATCTGTATTAATCTGTGGTATTAGTCATTCCTTATAACCTCTACATAGACTGGACAATGTGCGTGATGATAATGAAATGGTTTATTCTGTAAATAGGATATCGGAATCACACTAACACGTCATTTTATACAAAAAAAAATTGGTTGTCTGTAAAGTCGGTTTACGGGCGATAGTTTAAACGTGACAATATCGATCGTGCCTTTCGCTCGCTCGTGTAACGCTCTCACTACGATCGTAACGTTACAATAAGCGTAACGGGACAATGCGCGTAACGGGACAATGAGTCATCCTTTTTCGTGCGTGCAGCTGGCGTTCATCGATGTAGGAGTCGACATTTCCTATTTGACTACTCCTGAGAAGAAATAGTGAAATAAACTCAGGGTCAGTCTCTTATAAAATTCAGACATAGGTAATCTAAGTAAGATCATGTGAGGACCAATGTAGATCTGAAATGGTGGTGAATGTGTGGTCTGAAATGGTCTTTTGAGGAAAGAACCACACAGATTTCAGTGGACCTGTCCATATCATTGCCCACTTTAGCCGGTCAATGTCGAGTTATCTTTAGCCTTTAGTAAAATCTATGTATTCCTTTAATTTTAATTGTGATGTTTTATTCTATACTACTTTATTATAGCAAATTATGGCTTATTTTTGGAGCTAATGTCGTTTTGCTACGTGGGCACAAAATTGGCCATAAATGTGAGAATAGTACCTATTTTGTGTAAATTGTAACGTATTTTATTATTTTTTACTATTTTTATTAATTTTTCTGTAGATTTTTGCAATAATGTGTGATATATAGTTAAGTAATCAATTCATTTTGGAGGTAATTAAAATATTATGTGGAAGTTCACACATTCTTAGCCTTTGGTCTTTTCCCAACTATGTCGGGGTTGGCTTCCAGTCTAACCGCATGCAGCTGAATACTTACCAGTATTTTATATGGAGCGACTGCCTATCTGACCTCCACAACTAACAGGGTAACTCTATATCACGCGGTTAGACTGGTTCGCAGACTTTCGGGCTTGCACAAATCTACAAAACATAATTAATTTGAATTTAAACCAAATAAATGTACGTCACACGTGTAGTAAAATAAAATAATATATTTTAATGAAAAACATATCCAGAATTATGTATTTTTATCTTGAACTAACTGTTTCTCTAAAGACGATGTAATTATTATAAACAATTTAGAGAGGGATCGTTTGTCATTGACAACTCTCAAGATGATGATTTGACAGATTCAAATGCTCTGACATTAAAACTTAAGATGAAGGTTAAAATATAATATTGACGGCAAATCAGGCATTTTTTAGGCTCAGCGTAGCGTGCATTTAAGATATTGAATTATTAACCTTATTACAAATACAAATAAGTGCAACCGAGCGCGTGCGAGGAGCTTTTTGGTGTCTACATCAATGTTTGTAGGTACCAGTTTGTAGTTTAAGACACTAATAATAAAATGTATTATCAGATGTCATCTCGACGCCGACTATAGTAGTCGCCGCGTTAGCATGGCAATAACGGTCATTGACCCAACAACATTTTTTATTTAAAAATAACTGGAATAAAGTCCGTTAACGTCCTGAATCAATATCTATCGTGATCTTCAACATGTTCCAATAACGAAAAACCATTCATTGTTTGTTGTTTGGGTTTCTACGGATATATTAGGAAAAGGGCAATGGCCGCTATTGTCATGCTAACGCGCGACAACTATAGTAGATGATGATTATCAAAAAGTGCGGAGCCGTATGATATCGCTTCCAAAAATATTATTAACTTTATAACGAAATAAAATTGGATAATTTTAGCCCTGAATTTTCTATAGTTCAGAGCAGAAGTTCAAGGCGGGCTAACCAGCCATGCACCTATGCTACGACGCATTAATCCCACCATTTTTCCAGTGTTAGTGAGAGACGGAGCTATACAAGGCCGCTAGCACCATCCTTTTTTCGCAGTGGAATAATGATGGCATTAATACTTCATAGTCAGACTCCTGAATGGTTGAAACCGACCCGTTAAATGCGGTAAACCCATTTTCGTAAGGCGATTTTTTTTCGCGTACTGAATTTTCAATCCTCGGCTCAATACCTAGAGTTGAAAGTCCAGTGTGCGATAATATCGCGCCGCAATATTTTTACGCTCATGGGAATGGGGGCTTACTATGCAGTCTGGCGTTAATATGGCACATTGAGCTTTAGAAAGAGATTGTATGAGTGACGGAGACAACGCTCGCTCTACAAAAAGACGAACTTTTTCTAAAACTCGGATGTGACGTCATGCTAACGGCCTGGGTGCTTTACTTGGATTTAAAATAGTAATTAGCATTTATTATCAAAATAGTATTATATATATTGTACAAATGTGTCTTATGTAAATAAATAAATAAATATACAATTTTCAAATTTAAATTCATTTTTATTTCATTAATAACAAATTATTTAATTAAATTAGGTACTTAATATTTAATCTTATAGTACAAAAGCAATCTAATTAAAACTACAAAGTGTCTGTATTATCTAGGTTTTTATCAAAATTTAAGATTTAAATCGTTAGATTCGCCCCACTGCATCAAAAAATGGTCACGTTTCTGTTTCATAAATACCAAATATACTATTGTCTCGCTCACTTATACAAAATCGTATCTATCGCTCCATGTGGGATCTGTGAGGTCACTCTTCTATTTATGGAAACTTTCGCTCTATCTAAGTACAGTCAGGGCAAATCTAACGATTTAAATCTGATTGAAATGTCAGTTTTGACAAGAATCTCAAAATACATTTGTGAAATCCGAAGTCACTAATCAGCAAATCTTATATTAGCTTCGCCAGCCACGTTTAGCCCCATAATAAATATCATAGGAGTATGAGATCCCAATTTGATTCCCAAGTCGTGTACAGTGCAGTTTTAGTGTCATTTATAAAATAAATATTAGAACATAAGCAAGCTTGATTATTGCTTTAAGACAGCCCTAATTGACTCCACGGCTCTGTCATTAGAATAACAAGGTCTTCGTAAGTGCTAATGCTCTCAGGCTACCTCCTATTTAAATCTTTCTCGTTACATAACACAATCCTTAAAGCCTCTACATCTTAAGCCCGTCCCAGCGGTACAATGAAAGACAGTGCATCACCGGTCGACCCCCACGAAACCCTTTGTAGTTGGAATATTGTGATCCAGACTGCGAAGACCGCCATCCATGCTATGGCTCCTGCTGCTGACATTAGTACATCTGAAAATGTAAGGTGAATATGGGATTAACGGACACTTAAAAGCTATTAAGAATTTAATAAAAATGTTGAACAAACAGTAAAAACTGAGGTTTACAAATTTTTGCGTGTGAGTCCCACCCAATAATTTTCAGATGTCAATAACTGCCAAATGTCATGATTTCATGAAATACAGGATGTAAGGGCAAACACCGTTGTCACTCAAACCATGGGTAGTTGTACGTACTTAAATAAAAAATAAATGACAGTCGTCACAACAAGAAAAAAAAAAAATCATTAAAAGATTTCAAAAAGTTTCAAAAAAACATCGAAAAATCAAAGGGCACTTATGAAACGTCAGAAGCTAGGTGCACGGTTCCAATTGGTCGTTTCCTATGGAGAAGAGCCGGCAAGAAACTCCATGGTTACTCTTTTCTATCTGACACTGTCCACAAATTCATGGATATGCGACCAAGGTCGCTGCCCCTCCTACCTACCTACAGAACACATGAATTAAATTAAATACACAATAGGGGTCGCGCTTGCGGCCGGTCAGGTCACGCAGTGTTGAGACGTAAGTTCGCTGCCCTAGCGCGTATGGTGAAATACTCTTGTGGTAAAATTAGTAGATTTTCTTTAAAAAAAAATATAATTTTCCATTGATTTTACGTTCTATAAATGAAACCAAACCACTGGTTTCAAGGATAACGTTGTTTACCCTAACATGTATAAAATTAGAGAGTTGTATTGCTGATTCTTATGTTTATAATTCTGTAAATCCATATTTGTTACGGTCGCAAATCATATTTAATCAACATACAACCTGATACTGACTGCAAAAATGTATGAAAATTTGAATTTCGCGGGCTACCCTACAGCTTACGCCTTAAAATGTTATGTCACAAAACCAGACAGGCTGCTTGTTAGGACATTTAAGCTAAAAATACTGTGAAACCCGAACTCAGAACTTAGTAGCTGCACTAGTGACTACTAAGACAAGTCACAAGCAATAGGGAATATGCATGTGATTCAAATATGGGTCAATTTTTTTTTTTTATGTTACTTCATAATTATGCCTCCATCAATATTTTTGAATAAAATTTCTTTTTGAGCGAGAAATTAATTTTTTTAAAGTCCCAAGAAATTCAAATGGGTACTTGAAAAGGCTTGAGCGGATGTGACGTAACAATCCGGGATAACAATCAAAATGTCAATGTCAAGTCAATCAACAAGTGTCAAGTCAATGTCAAACGCTCATAGAAAAAGGTGTGTTTAACGTTGACTTGACAGTTGCTTGTTTGTTTTCACGGTCTGTGACGTCACCACACCAAGCGCGCCAAATGGAGGGCGTTTAAATAGCCCGGATCGGTTGGATATTTTTAAACATTTTTTTAACTACTTTAAATTGCTTTTTTGCCGTCGAATTTTTTTTAACTATTATTTGACGATGTAAACTATCAAATAAAAATATTAAAAAAATACATGCATATTCCCTATTGCAGATTGCAGCACGTATCTCAATATATGCAGTTAAAGAGGACCTATATATTAGACAACTACTTACATTTCTTAATCTGCTTTTGTTCCTCGTAAGGAGGTTTCATGAAAGCCTCTTTGAAGAACCAGATGGCGTTCACTCCCCACACAAACGGCAGGAGGAGGCATCCCACTGGAAATTAAATTATGTAAGATGAAAATCATTTCATGGCTGTCGCTGAAAACCAGCGCTGGGGCTATGTCTTGCATGGGGTCGCAGCATAATGCTGAGCGATAGCCGTTTTGGGTGGATGTGACGCATGTTTCCCCCAACCTTTTCTTATTTTTTTGTTTGTTTATTTCCTTTTTTGGAGTCATGTTTACTGCAAATAAACGTATTTTCTTTCTTTCTATTTGTGACAACCACAATAAAGTGCAATTCAGGTTGCACAACACAGCTATATTCACTTGAAAGTTGCCTCTCTTTCTGTCTCGTATAACTTCTGACTACATTACGCTCACTGAATTGGCCCAACAAGTCGAGACCACCTCGTACCTGAAGCTTTATATCTAAAATACGGATTGCGCCTGGCATGGCCTGGCCTAACTAAGTTGTAACAGTATGTAATAGGCTCCCGGAATATGGTGTGACAGCTCTCCAAGCTATTTAAACACACATATTAAGCTAATTAGCATAACCACCGTAGAAACGCGTTTTGTCGACCAAAGAATTGACAAAATAACAGATAAACAATCACAATCATTTTGTCTATTCTTCCGTCAACAAAAACCCATTTCTACAGTGTTCATGCTACCCGTGCAGCTAGCTGCTAGTGTGTCTTACCAAATAATAATACAGACCATCGAGATATAAGTACTAACGTACTAGAGAAGCTACGTCAAATAACTGAATTGTCCTATTCTTCATATTGAATCTTTAGTTTGCTGCAGCGCTAAAATAATAACAATTCGTCTAAACCGTACCTAATTTACCACAGTGCTAGATTTGCTGCGGAAGTGTATTTATTCTCGGCAAAAAGGTCTTAAGCGCCATGTAAATCACGGCACTACGCGTTTTCTTCGACAAACTGCGGCGCGATCGCCGCAGTTGAACGAGACAAAGTAGGAATTTACGGTGTCTTCTCTAGTACGTTAGTACTTATATCTCGATGATACAGACATAAATTTTACAATAGTCAGTGTCAGCAGATAAATGGGACCCATTCTGGAGAGAAAACATGGAAGTAAAATATTGTGTCTGTCTCTTGGATTTGACTCAACATAATGCTAATGGTCAATATGTACAGGAGTTTATTTTTGAGTTGATGATGTTTTTATATTCTGCTATTTTTATATTTAGCTGGGGTTGGGTTGGGCCACAAGCTCAAATTACCTACTAGAGAGAGAGAATAAGGGTCAGTGGGTCGTAATAAGTTTTTATGGCAACTAGAATCAGTTCCATTTCTATGTACATATTTGACATTCAAAAGTGCCTACTTGAAATAAATTATTTGACTTTGACTTTGCTAAGGGATACGCAGGGTAGGCAATTATGATAATAACAGGAAATTGAGTGCATCAGTATGTCCACCAAACAGATTTTAACCTATTTATCATTTTATTTTAATAGTTGCGGTGGAGGGTAACTGTGAAGACTGGATAAAGCAAACAGCATAGAGAAGGGCATGTCTAAGTTAGGAGGGTCCTGACTTCCTGAGTTACAGATGACCCGGCTCCCTTAGATAGGACATGTTAATTTACAAAACAGTAGTCACCAAGTTTTTAATAATTTTATAAAGAATTTGAACTAATACGATACCTTTGAAATACCACTTGCAAAGTTCCAATTTCTTGTCGTTAGGAAGTCGTGTTAAGTCCATTTTAAAGGAAAATATACTCGAAAACAGTATTTCGCTTTCGAGCACAAAGAAAAGCTGTATAATTTCTGAGTCACTTGAAAACTGAATAAATGCTAGCTAAGCATAACATGCAGCCTGTCTTGGTTTGACTTAGAACGAATGTATGTAGCTCTCTCACTCGAACGTGCCTAAAACGCTAAAGATTAAAAAGAATTAAAATATGGAATGCAAAAATCAAATGTCAATGTCTTCCTTTTTACGTTCCTTTTTCCCTAAATGATGTATTGTTGCATTTTAACTTTTTCATATTTCTCTTTTGTATTATTTAAATAAGTACTGCAATTTTAAAGCTAAAATAGGTTATTTTATAATGAAGAAAAATGCTTCAAATATGCAATGCTGAAAAATCCTACATTAGGGCAAAATGTTGGTCTCTGGGAATCTATGAACATAGCATAAATTGGATTTACTCTTTCTCCAATGTTCCGGTAGACGCAGCAAAAAAAGGCGAATTTTATTATTAAGGACTAAGTTTATACTCAATTTACCTCTTGAATACTTTGCCATTTCAATTAAACTTTACATCTATCTTTTAGCTTTACAACAGTTGTCTAATTACGAACTTAAACTCGTTCCCAAAAACAATGAAGCGTTGTTCAAGCCCATAATTTATGTCTGCTTATGTCGATTGGAACGTATATACCTATCGAAACAAAAATGGCGTAATTTGTTGAATGTCAATAGTCGAAAATGTGTAAAAAGTAAATAAAAATGTTTTCGTTGCCCGATTGTTTGTTATCATGTGTTATCCTTCTTCTGTATAGTTCAAAAACATGTAAGTACTGTTTATATAACCGCTATTCCTTAAAAAACGCCGAACCTTTTTTTTTGGAAAAATTTGGCATCCTCCAAATTATTTTTTTGGTTCAATACAGGTTTTTTAACCTTGAAACTTGTTTTGACCGTGGTTGTTAGTATAGCTTATCAATTAAGGACAAGGTTCGTGGCTAATCGCATCAAGTGTAACTCAGAATGCATCAGGAAAAATATTTTCATTTTGCAAACTTATTTTTGACTTCTATATTTTTTGAGAGGTCTCTAACGGGAATTTTAAAACGAAATTAGATCCTTTCTCTTTTGCTCCACTATCCTTTTTGTTTTGTTCACATATCATACCAATCTTGGGGATATTGTGAGCAAAACTGGTTTAACCAAATATTTGATGAAGCTATACAATTATATTTTCATGCTATAGAACACTTTGTATGAAATCGTTTGTTATGAATGGCATGGCTCTTTAAAAGAATATGAATCAGTTATTCCCTTTTTAAAAAAAATGGTCAACACAAGAATACTGTCACATCTCATGTTATCAATTAAAAACCGCCAATCATATCACTAATATTAGATTGGAACTATTAAAGGCCAGTTTCACTATACTCAGATCAATGTCCTGTGAAGCAGTCGCGAAGCGAGAGTTCATCAACATTATTTTAAGGTTGCTCAAAACTATTTTGAGTAGCTCAACCCTATTTCAGAGAGCTCAACAACCCATCATATTATTATGTCAGATCGTAGAGCTTGTCAGCTTTAAGACTCACTACACAATATTTTTTTTTGTTAAATCGATTTATTCTGTATATAGGTTTTAAAAACACTTTTAACCTATCCAACTATTCTGAGAAGAAATGTCAAAAACACTCAAGTCACAGTCTCTTATTTATATTAGTCCAGACAAAATCTTGATCATGTCATGTAATTCATAATCACAAAGTTTATTTTCGGAAAATTAAATGGTGTGCTAATGTCGTATAAAAAACCGGACAAGTGCGAGTCCGACTCGCCCACGAAGGATTCCATATCAAAAATCACATTTGTTGTATGGGAGCCCCCTTAAATATTTATTTTATTCTGTTTTGTAGTATTTGTTGTTATAGCGGCAACAGAAATACATCATCTGTGAAATTTTCAACTGTCCACCTATCACGGTTCATGAGTTACAGCCTGGTGACAGACAGACAGACAGCGGAGCCTTAGTAATAGGGTCCTGTTTTACCCTTTGGGTACGGAACACTAAAAAACAATCAATCAACCTGCCTAGACTTTTCCCAACTATGTTAGGGTCGGCTTACTCGGCTTCCATTCCGTCCACTCATTGCTTATAAAGCTTTATTCAGCCGCATCAGTTGCAGAATGCAGCTGGATACTAACATTTTACATAGAGTGACAGCATATCTATCCTCCACAACCCAGTTACTAGGTAACACAATACCCCAACTGACTACCTGTAACGATTGTCGACGATGGTCAGGTCACCCATCCACGACCCGACCACGGCAAGCGAGCCCCTCGATGTTCTAATGTCGTAAATTGGTGTAATTATAATTACTTTGTTATGATAAGTGCTATGTATGCATGACTAATGAAGCTTAGTACTCGTATGTTTACTCTTTGAGAGGATAGATTATTAATTGGAGAGCTTAGTCATTAATAATGGAGTGCCCAGTTGTTTACCAAGCTAACCTGAGGGCCGTGTAAGGAACGCTTCAAAAACCATGATCGAGCAGCAAAAACAAAATCATTTGAAAATCTTTTAACAGAAATTAATTTCAATGAAAAAAAAAAATATGGTATTCGTTTAGGCTCGGGACTATAATTGTAAATAAACCGTTTTAAACCAAAATCCGTGGTTTAAAAACGGTTTTAAATTTGTTTAAAACGGTTTAAAAACGGTTTTAAATTTGTTTAAAACCACGAGCACGTAGGCCGTACATTGATTACGCATTACATTAAAAATTAAGTTAGAAAGGCTACTAAGGCTAGGTAATTGAAATCTTTCACCATTTTTATTAATTTATGTGAGCCTAAAAAAAGCATTTTAAACCATTACTAAACCGTTAAGTGTGGTTTAAAACGGTTTAAAAACAAATGGTTTCAAACGTTTAAAATACGTTTTGCATACTCAGCAAAGGAGGGGCGAAGCGACGGTGCGGTGCGGGAGGTGTGCGGCTCCTTTTATATTACATACAAAATGCGATAATGCGCGCCCCGCCGACTATATATATCTCGCGGCTCGTCCTTCATCTTTTTTTTTTTTAAATGTTTTTTCCAAAACAATCAATCTGCTTATCCTCTTTTCCCAACTATGTTGGGGTCGGCTTCCAGTCTTAACCTAGACTGGGTAATACGATACCCCTTGGTAAGACTGGTTCTCAGACTTTCGGACTTCTGAATGTCAAAGATCCACGAATGATTGATTGACGTGATTTTCGAAGCACGAAGGAGTCTCGATATGTAACGATGTTCACCCATCCACGAACCAACACCGGCAAGCGTACCTTAACCTGATGTATCGACTTGTGCGGATGTTATTACTTAGCCACGAGCTCATCACTGTTGTGTCCAAAAAACATTTATTTATTTCTTTAAACTGCTTTTTATTGAAGTCAACCTCCCGTTGCAGGTTGTGGCGACATTCCGTCCCCCTCCCTCGTGCTCTACATGCCTGGAGAGCCAGAGTATACAGACGTGCTAGTGAGGCGTGTGCATGACAATCTAACGCTGGTCTGCGAGCTGAGGGGGGACGTGACGCCCAGAATCTACGTCTGGAACTACATGAACGATAATGGGAGTAATGCTGATGTGTAAGTTGTACCTTTTTTTACCCGACTACGGCGAAGAAAAAGGGAGGGTTATGATTTTGACCGGTATGTATGTATGTATGTATGTATGTATGTATGTTCATCTGTTCCCTCCTATCTTCCAAACCACTTATCACAATTTGACAAATGAGGTATCGTTACAAGCGTCGTGATTGTCCGCTGGTTATAGGCTATGTGAAGTCACATTAAATTAAAAATGGCGCCCTCTAGAGGGCATAAAGTGAGGAACTTAAAAAAAAAAATGGTTTGATCGTACCATGTTGGGTATCAAATGAAAGGGCTTAATGAGCACATTTCAAAAATATATATATTATAACCCCAAAAGAATTTAAAAAAATATAGTAATAAAAACTAAAACCCAACTACGACTTAAAAGGTATAAACAAGACACCACAGACAGACAAATTAACAATCCGGAGTCACACGTAATCCGTTCGATTTATGCCCTAACACGTGTGACTCCGGATTTTTAATTTGTCTGTCTGTGGTGTCTTGTTTATACCTTTTAAGTCGTAGTTGGGTTTTAGTTTTTGTTACTTGATTTTTTTTTGTAATTTTATTGTGGGTGTACATATGTGAAACATAACAATGAATGTAACATACGCTGAAACAAGCATGCTGTCCAAAATAGGTATGTAATGCAACATAAAGTGTAACACACATTGAAGTAAATTCACCTAGTTGTTGTGTTATATTTCATGTGTACTGTAGAACTCCGAGGTGAGCCTATGGTACCGGTACTAATAAAACACCGTATTCTGATAGCAGGGGATAATTATTCCTTTAAAAGGAGCTACGTATTTTATATTATTTTACTTATATCTTCTAGCTCCCGCACTAGCTCTCTACCTATTCTTAATACAAATCTAACGTTTGTCTCCTAAACGTCCCATCAACTTGAAAGCACTAAGGTTTTATTCTAAAACCATGCAGAGTAAAGCCTCTACAGTACCCATTAAAAACCGGATAACGCTGATTGCTCTGACCACTGAGCCACAACCTTATACTACGTTACATGAATCACCAGAGCTTGAAGGTCTTATTAGTGGTTTTTAAAACAATTTAATGGCCCTCCGAAACAAAATCCACGACTGCTTTCATTTAATCCGACAGACCGCTTGCATGAATCAGTCATCGTGTAGCTCAACACTTCAGCGAGCTCAACGTTCCGTTATACGACGCTACCTGATTTATACAGTATGCAAGGGTAAACACGGTTGTCACTCAAACCATGGGTAGTTGACTTAAATATAAAAATAAATGACCCAGTAACAACAAAAAAAAACCTTATTTTCATTAAAAGATTTTTAAAAGTAAATATCCGTCACTGTCCCGATACTCATGGATACGCGTTCAAGAGAGCTGCGAAACAGCTGACGGCCGGTCATGTAACGTTCCGCGCGCCCCGTCCGCCCCCCACCAACCGCCGGCCGCCGTGTTGAGACGCAAGTTCGTTGCCCTTGCGTGTAGGGTGAAATATTCTTGTGGAAAAATACAGATTTTCTTTAAGAAAAAAATTTGTATTTTTCCATTGATTTTACGTTCTATAAATGAAACCAAACCACTGGTTTCAAGGATAACGGTGTTTACACTAACACCCTGTAGAATCTCATAAAAACATGTTGTTGCAAAAATGTTTCTAACTTTTGTTTAGCATGAATATAACACGTCTGCAACATGTTAAATTAAAAATAAACATAATCAATTTATATCATTTAATGGAAATTAGTGTGCATTTAAGCTAAGCGCAAATTACAGCTGTCAGCTACACTGCAAAGCATTTTTCATACAAAAAAGTGTGGTGCGGCTCTCCCGTAGTGTGTTGGGTCATAGAAAATGTAAAGTAATGAAGGAAGATGTTTTCCAATGCGTTGCAGTCAGCTCTAATTTGCTCTAGCTTTTACATTTTAAAGGGTGTTAGGGTAAACACCGTTATCCTTGAAACCAGTGGTTTGGTTTCATTTATGGAACGTAAAATCAATGGAAAACTTTTTTTTTAAAGGAAATCTACCTTTTACCACAAAATTTCACTCTTAACGTAACTTGCGTCTCAACACGGGTGGGGGGCCGGGACGTGACCTGATCGGCCGCGAGCGCGACCCCTCAGTCAGTCAGCTGTTTCGCTAGCGAGCACAGAGTCGAATAGAAACTTTTTAAAATATTTTAATGAAAAAAATTGTTGTTACTCTATATTTATTTTTATATTTAAGTCAATTACCCATGGTTTGAGTGACAACTGTGTTTATCCTGACACCCTGTATGATTAGGCAAGCAAGCTGCACACTACAATTAATTCTTCTTGTTCTACAGTATCCTAAAAGGCGATCCGAAAGGCCCTACATCCAGCAGTTCTCTCTCGAAGCAGGATTTACAAGCGGCAGACAGTGGGCAGTATATGTGCTCCGCGCCGCCATTCAGCGTCACCAAGTATATACTGGTACAAACAAGAGGTGGGTCCTTATATCATCCAACTATAGTAGTCTACTGCTGGATATAAATAAACATCTATTATTACAAACTATGACTATTATAGTTTTCGTGACACGAACCCCTTAGTGCGGGAGTTCGATTTGTATTTAGGTTGGTTTTTAAATACTGGGGTGATTTTTAACTATTTTATCTACACCCATGCTATAAATCCTCTCTAAAAGTTTCTGAAACAGTTAGCTTATTGTCAACATTAAAACAACCAGTGTCATAGTAACCATAATATCATCCAAACGGGTGTTATAATGTTGTACTGAATTTCATAATGCAACTCATTTCAAAAAAAGAACATTTTCATTCACGAGCGTTTCAATAACAAAGCACCGTAATTTAAAAACAAAACACATTCGAATTCACGTCGTACCGCGCCATTTTTGTTCGATATTGGTATTGCAAAGAAACTTTTATAGAAGATTCATATCATGGGTGTAGATAAAATATTGTATGCAACTGTAAATAATTAGGTATTAAAACACTCATGTGATACATATTCGTGTTTTGATACCCCTTATTATATAACAGTTGCATAAATAACTATAAGCCCATAATGCCCTCTCTAGGTCCCAAATACTGCGGTCGCGGCGCGTTCTGGTGCGGGCAACGCTGCATGGCGCCGCAGTACGTGTGCGACGGACGACGCGACTGTGAGCAAGGCGAGGACGAGGCGCCGCATATGTGCCCGCTAAGTGTTTGTGCACGTAAGTGATTATTGAGATCATTTTGCTATGTTGTCGACAGCATGTATAAGAAAGGTGTGGTCATATTTAAGGGTGTGGTTCAGATCATTCACGTCATTAAACTGAAAAAGTTTCTCCATGGGGCCAACATCGATCTAAAGCGCGAAAAAATTATCAACTCTACCATAACCACATAAAACTTCAAAATTGTGAGACGGCGGATTGTTTCTTCGATGTTGGTTCCATTCCATGGATAAAGTTGAAAAAAAAAAGAATTTAAAAAAGATTTTATTCTCAGACCTATTTTGAAAAATGGTATAAATAATTAATTGTGATATGTGAAGAAACGGTTGTTCGATCCCATAACATCGGACCACTATTTACGCCACACCGTTTTTTGGCGACTATTAATAACAATAATAATTAAGAATTTTTCAAGTAGCAGTGGTTATGTTAAGCTGATGACTCATTGCAAGCAAATGATTATATATTATTTATTTCCTACTGTGTAAATTTGTAACCTTCATTTATAATTAGCGTGTTGCCTACTATAAGTCTAAACGTGAGGACATGTTATTGGCTCTCTGGCGACTATGTATTCCTCTTTTTGTGTTTTTATTAGCTGTAAGTCCTCCATAAACTAAATAAATAAATAAAAAAATAATTATGCAAATCAACGCTGGCCTACCAAAACAGTTTGAGTAAATCTGAACGATCCGAACATACGGAGGCAACCATGTTGCTTCAGCTCAAGTGCTCCTATCTAAGGGCGCTTTCAATTTATGCGTTTCTTGACGGCCTGCTGCGGCGCACGGACGATCCTTTTTTTTCCCACAAAACGCGCGGTGCGGCAACAGTGCGGCGCCGGTACCGCGAACGCTCGACAACAGGACGGCAACGTCGCAAGCATCACGTGTTCATTTCTTCGTCAGAGGCCATGGCTTGACTGATGTCACATCACTGGGATAAAAACGCACGGCAGCTACGCTTTCAATTTAGGCGTTCGGTGCCGGACTGCTACCAGACTGCAGCGGCCCGACAGCGAGATATAACTTGCGGCACGGTAAGCGTGCGGCAGCGGTCCGACACGAAACGCATAAATTGAAAGCGCCCTAAAGCTCAACAACCTGACAGACACGATAACCAGCATTGGGGCCCCAAAATCTGTCACAAACAACAAATACTATTGCCTGCCTGAAATCGACAAAAAAATCAGCTGTTCCTAACATTTATGTTCGCATAGCTCATCAAAATGGTAGGGAACAGCTGATTTTTTTTTCGCGATTTCAATGTTGGTTCCATATTGAAAGTTCCTCATAATGATGAGTACAATGACCCCTTAAGAAATTTCTTGCATGAACGGAGTTTGCTGCGCCACTTCTTCTACCCAGCTAAAGCACTAGGAAGTGGTGAAGGGTGGGCGTTTTGGGGGACTGGCTTATGCAATTTTGACGTTCGAAAAGTGCTGATTCTCAGCCTAGTTTGAATAAATGACTTTTGATTTTGATTTTGAAAAGATACACCTTAATTATCTAAGAACTTTTATACTATTTTTATACAATTCTTTAACCACTAGGTAGCGACAAACTCAACTGCTCAACAGGCCGCTGTATATCAGAGTCGGCGTGTTGTCGCACCAACAGTCCGCTGTGTCAACAACCGTCGTGCTGCGACGAGCATCCTAGATATTCGAGATTAGAAGGTAGGTATTAGCACAGATATTATAATACTACGTACAGATACCCAATCCCATACAAAGAAATGACACCACCCTAAGTCTGGCTATTGAGCTGGCTATTTTTCTTCCTCCATTTTTTTAACAGATGGCAGCATCAGCGACTCACTAATTGCCAGAGACTGTAGTTTTACAACGCCATCTACGAGTCTTGCCTAGATACTACGCAAGACTCCTAGATGTTTTTCTTCCTTTTTTACGTTTTTTCTTCCTAGGTGTTCAATTCTTATATTTCTACGTAAAGTACTAGATTTAAAAAAAATGTTGTTTGATTTTCCTTAATGAAACGACTTAAACGCAAGTTTAAAGTGACCCTGTCATCACTTGAGTAAAACGCCATCTATTGCAAAGAGCTCTCAAAAAAATGATTAACAGATGGCTACTTTATCATTCTAAAGGTTCGAATTGAAGTAAACGGCTTAATTTGAGTTTTCTGTTGAAAATACGAGATTTATGAGTGTAAATACATAAATCAGCATTAAACAAAGATGTTTTGATTTTTACTAATATTACCTCAGCCTTAATTTGCCGTATAACGCTTTTTTGTGATTGTTAATTTCATAGAATAGAATAGAATAGAATAATATTTATTTGCTTAAAAACATGGTATAAAAAGATGGTAAAATACAAAAAAAAAATAACAAGAGCATACATGTTTTTGCTTAACAGTGATAAGCGTACAAATTTTACATGCAATTCTACAATTTATTTTCAAAGAAGTCTTTGACACTATAAAAACTATGACTACACAACCATTCATGCAATTTATTTTTGAATAATCTAATATTTAATGTCTTGAGATTACTTGGTATCTTATTATATATACGGACACACATAGATATACAACTTTTATTATATTTAGCTAGTCTCGGAAGGACATCCAGTACGAGCCTGTGGGGGTCTCGTCGATTACGAGGATATAAATCATCTGCAGTACTAAATAATTCCCTATGCTTCCTCACAAACATACATGTTTCGTATATGTAAAGAGACGGTAGCGGCAACAAGCCAAGCTTTTTAAATATCGGCCGACAGGATTCGTCAGGTCGAAGCCCGTATATTGCTCTAATGCATTTTTTTTGTGCGATAAATGCTCTTATTTGATCTGTGCTATTACCCCACATTATCAAGCCATAGCGAAGCACTGATTCAACGTATGCATGGTAGGACGTTATTGCCGTTTTAACGTTTGTTATATTTCTGACTTTTTTAAGGGCATATACGAACTTATTTATTCGTTTGGAGACGGTATCAATATGTGCTTTCCAGTTTATGTCTTGATCTAAAGTTACGCCTAGAAATTTAGTTTGCGTTACTTGATCAATTTTATGTATATTCATTTTAACATTGTATTTAGCATTATTTGATATATTAAATTGTATATAAACAGATTTTTTTAGATTTATTGATAAATTATTTCTATTTAGATATTCAATTAGATTTTCAATGGTGTTATTAATATCAGTCTCATGATCGTCAATTGTGTTATTTTTCTTATCAGTTGTTACAATAATAGAAATGTCATCAGCAAATAATATACATTTATGTTTGGTTATATTAATTATAGAATTTATGTACAAAAGGAATAAAATTGGGCCTAACACACTTCCTTGTGGGACGCCATATTTGTTGTACTTAAGTTCGGATGAGTGTGGCATCATGTCGTTATTTCTATCTACTTTTGAAATGGTAACCCGCTGTCGTCTGTTACTTAAGTATGTCGATATCCACTGAAGCACTAAGCCTCTGATTCCAATTGCCTCCAGTTTCTGTAGTAGCAGATATAGCATAATTGTTCCTTATGCTGCCATCTATGATTTTTTTTCAAGACTAATTATAATTTGTTCGAGTTGAGACCCGAGACCCGACCATTTATTAGGTACATACATAAAAAAGTTAAAAAGTACTCTTACTAAAAGATTAGCCTTGTTTACAGGAAGAACGTCTAAAAATCAATCTGCCTAGCCTTTTCCCAACTATGTTGGGGTCGGCTTTCAGTCTAACCGGATGCAGCTGAATACCAGTATTTTTCATGGAGCAACTGCCTATCTGACCTCCACAACCCAGTAACAGGGTAATACGATACCTCTTGGTAAGACTGGTTGTCAGACTTTCGAGCTTTTGACGACCCGTAACGACTGTCAAAGATCCTCGAATGACAGCCGGGACCAACGGCTTAACGTGCTTTCCGAGGCACGAAGGAGTCTCAATAGAAAGATGGTCTCGATTTGAAAGATGGTCTCGATTTGTACCCAACCACGGAACAACCCCGGCAAGCGTAGCTTAACCTGATCGACCCGTGCGAAAAACGTCTAAAAATGTTTGAGATAATGACTAGAACGCGTACATCAGTCATCGTGTAGCTCAACCCTTTTTTCAGGAGTTCAACGACGAACGTTACCAAAAGAAAGGACATTTGAGCATTTTGACATTTTCAAAAGCGTGTAACTTGTCCATTTTTTCACCGATTCTGTTAATTTTCACTGTAGAACCTTTCGGCCATACTTCGGTAGCCACGTCTTTTCTAGCCATATCATAATATCTAACTAATATTATAAACGCGAAAGTTTGTAAGTATGGATGGATGTTTGTTACTCTTTCACGTAAAAACTACTGAATGGATTTGGATGAAATTTGGCAAACAGTTGGTTTATAACCTGGATTAACACTTAAGATACCTTTTATCCCGATATTCCCACGGGATCGAGACTTACGCGGGTGAAACCGCGGGGCGCAGCTAGTAATAAATAATAATGAAGACATATTTTCTTTCCAGGCTACGTTGATGTAGAATACCCTCCGTTATTTGAAGACCGGCACGCGGGTGATGACTACGGGTTCATACAGTCCACCATATACACAGTTACTGGTGAGCATAGCTTTATTTAAAGAACATAACATCACGCCTGTAATCCCAGTGGTTTTGCCGGATTTTGGGAATGGAAATTTTCCGAATTCTCACCGTCAAGTTAATGTTAAATTTTTGCGATTATTCCCGATATCCACACTTGGCTGGCCAGTGGCCACCACTGGTGGACAACGAGAATCAAAATCAAATTATTTTATTTCACATACACCTACATGGGCACTTATGAAACGTCAGAAGCTAGGTGCACGGTTCCAATTGGTTGTTTCATATGGACAAGAGCCGGCAAGAAACTCCACGGTTACTCTTTTATAAGATAATTGGCTTTTACAATATTTTCGAATTACAGTGTTATGTGCCTGACGCACAGCACAGCTTAATTTGTTATTGTTGTTTGTTTGTTTGTTACAAAATTGTTATTTTTTCCACTCTGTAATCGGCATTTCGTTTATTCATAATTTGTATTTGTTGTTTGTTTTCATTTGTTATGTCGCAATACATTGCGCAACTAAATGGTCTTTGGCCTCACAGAGCATATGTGTATCTTGGTCTCTTACCACAGATTAAAAATGTACTCTGTGCCACAGACTAAGTAGCCTCCGAATACGAGGCTTTTGGGTAATATAATAAGTAAATGAGATTCTGTTATTTTGTAATGTATGCGTTTAGTTTGTGCAGAATAAACAATTTTTCTTTTTTTTTCTTTCTTCTTTTTGTGTCTCCTCCTCCAGGTAGGGCGTTAAAAAAAAAAAAAATAGAAAATGTTCAAAAAAAAGTCTACAGTCCACTAAGCCTACAGCGTTCTCATATTCACAAGGTAGAAAAGAATCTATATAAGATAAAATAAGATATTACAAATAAAAACTTATTTAAACCACATGACGTGAGAGAATAATTTGTAAAAGTTGTTTCGCTGTCCACCACTGGGGGACTGCGCCACAACTAAATGATGTCCCTTCGCCGGCGAGCGCTGGTGCACAGCGACACGGACTTTTAATCATTCCCAATGGCCACCGCTACGGGACAATGGCACAACTTTTGGTCCAATTCCCACTGGCCATCAGTTTAAATTATATTCTCTAGAAACCAGTAATATTTTTTTAAATGGTATCCTGTTCTAAAACAGTTCTATCTCCCACAGCGTGCGCGCTCATCTTCATGATAGCGGTCGTGCTGCTCGTGTCGGCCATCTGTAAGATGCACATGAAGCGCGCCGCGCTGCGGAGCTACGCGCACGCCGAGCGCGCCACCAGGCAACATTACTCTATGCAGTACGCACAGGTAATCATCTGCGAGATGCACATGAAGCGCGCCGCGCTGCGGAGCTACGCGCACGCCGAGCGCGCCACCAGGCAACATTACTCTATGCAGTACGCACAGGTAATCATCTGCGAGATGCACATGAAGCGCGCCGCGCTGCGGAGCTACGCGCACGCCGAGCGCGCCACCAGGCAACATTACTCTATGCAGTACGCACAGGTAATCATCTGCGAGATGCACATAAAGCGCGCCGCGCTGCGGAGCTACGCGCACGCCGAGCGCGCCACCAGGCAACATTACTCTATGCAGTACGCACAGGTAATCATCTGCGAGATGCACATAAAGCGCGCCGCGCTGCGGAGCTACGCGCACGCCGAGCGCGCCACCAGGCAACATTACTCTATGCAGTACGCACAGGTAATCATCTGCGAGATGCACATGAAGCGCGCCGCGCTGCGGAGCTACGCGCACGCCGAGCGCGCCACCAGGCAACATTACTCTATGCAGTACGCACAGGTAATCATCTGCGAGAGAGGGTAATCGGATTAAATTCGGAGTTGAGCTGCACGATTACTGACAAATGCTTGCACTGACTGGACAGGTCCACTCAATCTGTGTGGTTCTTTCCTCAAAAGACCATTTCAGACACCAATCTATGTGGTCCTCATATGGCCTGACCAAGATTATATCTGGACTTTAAAAGAGACTGCGACCTCTGAGTTTGTTTCGGCCTTTCTTCTCAGAGTAGTCACATAGGAATCGCCGACCTTATCTAGTTTTAAAAATGTGATTGACGAGTTAAAGTTTGTACAAACCTACTTTCAGAAATAAAATCATTTATCAATCATAATTCTATATGCCTGACTCTTCCCAACTATGTTGGATTCGGCTTCCAATCTAACCGGATGCAGCTGAATACCAGTATTTTACATGGAGCGACTGACTATCTGCCCTCCACAACCCAGTAACTGGGTAATACGATACCCCTTGGTAAGACTGGTTGTCAGACTTTCGAGCTTCTGACGACCCGTAACGACTGTCAAAGATCCACAAATGACAGCCGGGACCAACGGCTTGACGTGCTTTCCGAGGCACGGAGGAGTCTCGATATGTAAAGATGGTCACCCATCCACGGACCAACCCCGGCAAGCGTAGCTTTACCTGATCGTTCGATCCGTGCGCTCGGGGAACGAGCTAAGCACGAGCTAACAATATGCATTATATGACCTGTAACAACATGTTTTATTAATTTATATTTCAGACGCATCGCTTCCCTCCGTGTTACGAAGCGTCTCGTCTGTTGGAGCAAGAGGGTCGCCTGGCCTCGCCCGCACCGTCGCCCACACACGTGCCTGACAGACACGCGTTACAGGTAAGGCACTCACTCGTAGTTGTACTAGCAGTGACATCTACACAGCCGTAAACACTACATTAAAAATATTTTATTTCACCTACCACCTACGTGAAATAAAATATGATAATAAACGACCAATTGGAACCGTGCAACTAGCTTGTGACGTTTCATAACTCGTTTCCTAAGGAGAAGAGCCGACAAGAAACCACGGTTACAATAAACGAACGACTAACAATAAACATAAAAAACTGCCTCGTTGGTCTAGTGGTCGCATCCCCAGGTTGGGCGAACTGTTATTGGGTTTTTCCATCTGGAATTTCTCAGTAGTAGCCTGGAGTCTGGATTTGTGCCCTGTTGAGGGCATAGACTCGCCTCCTATTACATGGGACTTAAACATAACTGGTGAAATGTGGCTGTACTAACCCTTCGGGGAAACAAGCCGCGATGTTATGTAATAGATGTGTGTCTAATCATTTAATTGAATTCCCAGTGCAGCACGTCGTGCGCGGCGCCGGAGCCCGCGCGCGCGCCGGAGCCCGACGCGGCGCCCGCGGAGCGCGCGGGCTTCGGCCTCGCCAGGCTGTCGGCTATCTTCTCCTCGCGGTACCGGCAGGTGAGAGTAACATGCCTGATGTTAGCTACGTCAAATATATTTTATCTGTGGAATAAAATTGATGTCTGATAGTTTTTGTACGAAAAGTACTCTCAAATGTCATGATTTCAAGTCAATGGAACAAATTTAACTCAGAGAGAAGTGTAAATGATTCTAATAAGTATTACAATTCTGTAAATACATGATTGTTCATATCATATTATTGTTCATTATATTTTGATCAAGATACAACGTGACAATTGTATAAAACGTAAGGAAATTTGAATTTCGCGGGCAACAACTGCGGATCCACCTTAACATAATGCACACACTCACCACACACGCTACAAACACACCCACACACACACACACCCCGCTCCACACACACATACACACCCCACACACACCGCTCCACACACACATACACACCCCACACACACCGCTCCACACACACATACACACCCCACACACAAAAACACCCCCGTACACACGTCCCCCCACACACAGACACACACTCATCTCCACACGTCCCCACACACACACGCACACACATCCCCATACACACACTCACCACACACATCGCTAAATACAGGCGTGATCTTATTTATTAACTATGGATTACTTACAGCTAAAATAAACAGAATTAAAATAGTATGTGAGACTGGCAGCCAATTGAAAGCTTTCGTTTTATACTAAACTAGCCGTTGCCCGCGTCGACTTTGACTTTCAGTTCGTCTGCGATCCAGGATAAAAAGCAGCCTAGGTCCTTCTCCAGGTCAAGGTCTAACCATGAGCCAAATTTCATCCAAATCCGTTCAGCCGTTTTACCGTGAAAGCGTAACAAACAAAACTCATTTTCGCATTTATAATATTTATAAAAATATTAATATATTATTATACTAAATATTAAACCCTTCTCCCACAGGTACCAACCCAAAGCGACGTGGAACTAACAAACGTGCGTTCAACATCCCTCAACAATTCACCAACACGGAATCGAACCCTAGACAACTACCGCAGCCCAACCTACTGCGACCTGAACGCTTCAGAGTTTTACTTCACGAACCCAGAAACTGGCGATATCGCTAGAGATTTGAATTACATGGCAACACCGGTGGAATATATGAGGAGGAACTCTAGCAATACTTTGGAGAGGGTTATAGATCAGTTGGACAGACAGAGGTTAACCCTACAGTTAGGTAGATTTCAGTTAACGATACCGCGGTTCGGTCGCAGAGCTGAGACGGACAGACGGCCAGACACTCCGAACGTCGCAGAAATTAATATAGATGACTTAGATTTTGTTCGTATGACCTCACATGATACGTACACGTTGAACGGGCGTACGATACGTCTTTTAGGGGCTAATTTTGAGAATTATCCTGTTCTGCCTGATGGTACCAGGCCTCCGCCGTATAATGAGGCCATGCGGTGTAAGTTCTTCGGTCCCCCGCCGGAGTATTTGAGTCGCGAAGGTCTAAATTCAAGAGTTGATGAAGAAGCAAGGAATAATGTTGAAATGCCGCCATGTTACGATGAACTTGCTTCGGGGGCCGGTAATAATGCCGGTACGCAAACGGTTCGTACCGGTACGGCAAGTTCAAATGCTGGCAGCTCAGGTATGAATGTAGCTAGTTATAACGGGAACGTTGAAAATAACAGTAATAGCGCCAGTGTCCGAGATAGATCAATAGCTGCAATTTTAAATAACGGTACAGGAAATAACGGTAACGCTAGAAGTAACGCTATATCTAATATTGGTGTCCATAACGCGCCTGTAACGAATAACAATAATAATACGTCGCTAAATAACGAGGCAACCGCTATTAATAACGAATCGGTTAATGTTAGCAACGATTCGAATATGAATAACGTTCAGAGTATAAGTTCTATAATAAATAACTTGCCGGCTATTGATAGTGATGTGAACGCTAATGATACCGCTATTAACTGTTAAGCTACCGTTTCCTAGAGAGCGGTGGCCGTCATATAACGGCCGTTATAATAATCTGTCATTTTCAGCAGTATTTGACAACGAGGTGTCAGAAAACGCTATGTATTTGGACAGTCGTTATTGTGTCACCGTTTTTTTAGGAACACAAAGCTTAGTAACTGTTATTGTAACCGTTATTTTGTAAAATAACGATATCTTTTTGTTAAAACTTATACACTTTAGGCAGTTATATTATAAATATAATTTATAATACAAAAAAAAAAAAAAACAATTAATTAAATTAATTTATTCAAAAAATATTGGCAACTTACTTAACCGCGCAGGCGCGATGATCATTGATAAAACAAAAATATACGTACAGTTAACCCCAGACCAGTAATATGAAAACCGCCCTTATTGCTACGACATTAAGGCGCTATCAATGTCTAATTGTTAGTACTGATATGCTTTTGAATGTACTAAAGTCACATGAAAATCCATTTTGACAGCATAATATTCAAACAGCTTATGCTCACGGTACATTCAGTAAAAAAGCATATTTTTCTTATAAGGCGTATATTTTCATACATTAAATCTCTTAAGGGGTCATTGTAGTGACCATTATGAACAACCTTTACTATGGGACCAAACATGAAATCGCAAAAAAAAAAAAAACCTCAAAATGTATGGAACAGCTGATTTATTTTCGCGATTTCATTGTTGATTCCTTAGTGAAAGCTGTTCATAATGATGAGTACAGTCGAACAAGCTATTTGGTATAAACTCAAAGCATTTATTTCAAATAAACCAATTACAGGCACTTTTGAATTGTCAAAGAGTCGGTCAGTCAGAAAATATGAAGCTAGTTGCCCATTCCAAAGCGTAGTAGGTTCCTATGGAGAAGAACGGGCAAGAAACTCCACGGACACTCTTTTAAATCAAAATATTGCTACAATATATACAAGCAAATTTGTTTTGACTGTGTGTGTAATTTAACTTGAGAGTGACGTACAAGGATAGTTAACTACTGAAAAAAAAAATGCAATAGACGCAAATATATTTAGTAACCTATTCCGCTTGACTATTCTTCAAGAGTCATAAAAAACCCTGTAAGAAATCGATACGTGATTCACCTCTCAACGAGGCATCCTCAGGATGATGATTGACCAATTGCAAACAAGAACACGACGTGTTGCCACACCGAGCGCTGAACGCAAAGTGATCTTACTTGATCTAAAAGCGCTGAACGCAAAGTGATCTTACTTGATCTAAAAGCGCTGAACGCAAAGTGATCTTACTTGTTCTAAAAGCGCTGGACGCAAAGTGATCTTACTTGATCTAAAAGCTCTGGACGCAAAGTGATCTTACTTGATCTAAAAGCGCTGAACGCAAAGTGATCTTTGCGTCCAGCGCTTTTTATGACTCTTGAAGAATAGTCAAGCGGAACAGGTTACGAAATACATCTACGTCTATTGTATATTTTATAATGGATTTCCGCAAAGTCAGGCCTGAATCAATTAACTGACCACTGAAAACACTCACAAAATTGTTTAAAGTAGTTGCAAGTTATCTGCCTGTATACCAAATAGCTTGTTCGACTGTACAATGACCCCTTAAGAGATTTCGTGTATGAAAAGATACACCTATTTATCTTGCCTTGTCAATAATATTATACCAGTTAAAATGATGCCAGTTAAAGGATTTTTTAAACTTTTTTTTAGCCAATATTGTTTATGCAGCTTTAAAATAACTAAGTTAAGCAGCTGTTTAAATCATGTCGCGAAAGAGATGGGTCACCTAATCTTGCCATTGTAACCAGTTATACGTATAACGTTAAGCAGCTATAGATGAGGTCGCGAAATGGATGGGTGTGCACCAGTTTGAAAGTGTATAGTTTTAACATTACCACCGTAAATATAGTTTAGAGTGCCTTAGATTGTCCTGTACTGGCGGAACGGTGAGGTGATGTCAAGGAAATGGTTATTTTTTTAAGTATCAACGCACATAGAAACTTAGTGAATTAAATTAACCATACTGAGAACATTGTCAATGGGTTTTGATGGTCCGTGGCATACCTATTGTCCGCCATTTTTTTTTTTTTCAAAATGGCGTCCACTCAACAAGATCGGTGGTGGCCCAGTGGTATCGGCCCTGACTTGTAGCTCCTGATTTCGAACCTAGACAGGCACTTCGCTTTGTTTATTTAACACCACTGTGCTCTCAAAAATATTTTAGAAGTACACTGCATTTACAGAAAAAAAAAATATAGAAAATTCTCTTCAAACTACCGTCTTTGTCTTGTAGCCGTCTCATTCCGCCATCTTGCACTAACATACGATTCACGTAGTTTATAGACGTAACACGAGATACAGTACACCGCGCAAGTTGTTACATTAAATTAGACAAGAATTATAGAAGAAGCTATACTTGTGTGGACGACTGTACGTCAGAGAATCATAGCAGAGCTATGATTTATTTTACATTACTTTCCGAGTTTATCTCGGACATTAGTGACATCGGTGAAGTAAAAAAAAACATCGCGTGGAAACGAACTTTTAGCTAAGAGCGTTGATTCTAAAAGTTGGCAATGTCGCAAATAACTTTCAAATATTTACCTGTTTTGATTATTTTGGCAATATTACTGTATCGAGCTATGAAATATCGTTAACTAACTTCTAGAATATTAATAATGAATTGCAATTATAACACAGAATTTAAGTTGTAACCGGTTTTAGGTGTAAAAAAGGCATTTGGAAAGTTTCCAAATCCTTTTTTTACAACTAAAACTTAATATTCCGTGTTACAATATGATTTATTGCATTTCATAATCAATATTTAAGACCGTTGTGTAGCCATATTTCATATTTCCATACAGTAATATTGCCATATTAATCAAAACAGCGAAATATTTGACATCTATTTGCGACGTTGCCCACTTTCAGAATAAACGTTCTTAATACGTCTAAGTCTGTAATCACCAACCAGTCTTGAGTACGCGTGGTGATCAAAGCTCGTGCCTTCTCTGTATGAGAAGAGCTATTTGGCCAGCAGTGGGACAATAATTGAAGACTTACGTAACTTACATAATCAGCCTGTAGTGTTCCCACTGCTGGAACTGCGGCCTTGGGCTGTGCACCACCTCGCGGGCCCAGTGCGGGTTGGTAGATGTCACATGTTTTCGAATTTTTTGTTCTAGGACATGTGTTTGAATTATTTTTTAAAGTTTAGCTATTGACAGCAACGATACCGATAAATCAAATACCGTTTATTTATGATAAACACGTTTAAAAAATAAAAATAAATCATGGAATTTAAATGTACAGTACTTGTTTAGACAGTGTTAAAATCATTTTTTAAATATAGTTATTAATAATGAATTAATGAGACAACTTGTGAGATCTACTGTTTTATAAATATAATGAACAATTTAACTAAGATTTTATGTTGCCATAATTATAATATAATAATATTTTTATTGTATAGCAACATTAGTGATACTCATTTGTAATTGTAAATAATATTAATTTTAGTTGCGATTTCGGTCTATAGTCGTCGCGATTTTTTTGTCGTGCGACATAGTCGTGCGTTGTTGCGTTTTGGCCGTCCTTGTTTTTTATTGCGATTAATTTAATATCCACTGCCCGTCCTTGTTTTTTATTGCAATTATTTTAATATCCACTTTTGCGACAACTGCAAAGTCATATAATTATTTAAATTTTATTATCGCTTCGTATAGTCGACATTATTATTAAAAAAAAAAGCGTTGTGCGACAAAATAATCGCACATACGACTTAACTTACAAATTATCTGCCTTATAGTCGTAGGTTGTATTTCAGAGGGCATTTCCTTATTCTGTTATTGTTGTCTAGTTATTATTGTATCTTTACCTTCACTGTTACGTGTACTTTTGTCGCAGAATTGTGTCGCATGTGTGTATGCCTTTACAAAACTGATAAAAAATAAGAAAGAGTCTAAGAACTTCTTTAAACTCGTGTGTGTTAAGACCTATTTTTCTTAGAGGGATGAACTTACGACTTTTTTGTTGACAATGCTACACGCTTTCACGGTGAGTGCGACAAATCGCTTATGTATCACATATCTTGTTATTTAGCACAAAATCGTTGTTTTAGTGAAAACACTTTCTATGTTATATTTGTATGGAAACTAATGTTGAAGTTGCTAATACATTCAGTATTCGGCTTTGAATAGTTGACGAAAGCCGAATAGTTTTTGACTGAATCATTATCATCATCTGCCTCGCTTTTCCCAACTGTGTTGAGGTGGGCTTCCAGTCTAACCAGATGCAGTTGAATACCAGTATGTTACATGGAGCAACTGCCTGGGCTCCACAACCCAGTTACTGGGTAACACGATACTTAAGTAAGACTGGTTGTCAGACTTTCAGACTTCTGACTACCTGTCACTGATCTAAAAATGGCTAAATTACCGAATATTCGATATAAATAATAGAGTATCCGGCCTCCAGAAAGCCACCTGCTACGGTCATACACGCACGCCGGTTGCGAGTACTACGCACCTGACCTTTCTGAAGAACATCACCAATAAGGTCAGTATTCGGCTTTCGTAACTTACTATTCGGCCTACAACTCAATATATTAGCAACTTTAAGATCATAGTCACCAAGCTTGCCTATATCTGTGTATTATAGTTTCAAATGTTAGTACTTAAGTATGACTAAGTGTGTATGATATGTAAATGAGTAAGTTTAGTATCGTCTTTCTGTTCATCAGTTACCCGTTATGTCAATAATCATTATTATTTAACTTCGATTTTAGCACAGATTTCTCGAAGTTTTGTCAAGCCGTAAAACTGTCGCCGGTCGGTTTGCGATCTAAATAATGACACTTGTTTTTTTTTTACCGATAGTATACGAAGTTAGCCGAAGACGATACAGAACCAACTCGAAATGTATGGAAAATGTATGTTCTACCTCTCTTAGTATTAGTTAATACTACAGTCCGACCAAATAATGCTTTACGATACAATATACTCATAAATATTTGTGACATTTGTGTATCATACAATATCAAATAACCTCAGATACGAAAATAAACCTTACTTGTATAAATATAACGTTCATATTAGAATGAAACGCTTGATCGCAGTTGCTTATAGGAATATGTACATTTATCTTATACACATAAATTTCAGTTTCTACTGTACTTAGCTTGAAAAGTCTAAGTTAAGTAATAAAAGGAATACTTTGATACAGTAACAGGGCGTTAATATGAGACATCGAGCTTCAAAGAGAGACTTTTAATTTGACAGCTGTCATTTACCCGTCTCTTTCTTTTTTAATGTGCACGAGTGAGATAGCAATACTATTTGTTTGATATTGTATGATATATGAACGATTATTTCTCCAGTTATAATGAAATACGTAATCAATATTGCTTAAACTTACATACATTTTAGACGAGAGATATCTGGAAGATAATTTCTTAAATATCATGTTAAATTCTTTTATTTATCTGGTAGATAGCCATAAAAGACGATAATGCCTGTACTAAAAAAAAAAGTATGTAAGTTTAAATAATTCAAAATGTAAAAACAAAAATATTGGAATCATCGGCTTAAATCTTAAAATGAAATTAAAAATTATAACAATTTAGTGAATTTGTAAATAAAAATGTATGTTAGTATGTGGTTATGTAAAGTTATATTTTATAGGAATCAAACATAACATCGCGCCTGTACTCCCCCCAGGGTTAGGCAGGGGTGTGTATAGTCAACCTTATTTCGTCAGTTACGTTTAAGAGGGTGCATGCCGAAAGTTGGCAACGTCGCAAATGGCCGTCTAATATTTCGCTGTTTTTTTTATTAAATAATCAAAATTACTCGATGAAAATATGAAATAATGGTTGTTCTAACTAAAATATTGATTCTGAATAATTGTAATAAGTAATAACTAATTTAATGAATTGTGACACTGTATATTTAGTTGTAAAAACCGGCCAAGTACGAGTCGGACTCGCGCACGAAGGGTTCCGTACCATTATCTATAAAAACATTTAAAAAAATCACGTTTGTGGTATTTTATTCTGTTTTTTAGTATTTGTGGTATGCGTATTGCGGCAACACAAATACATCATCTGTGAAAATTTCAACTGTCTAACTATTACGGTTCATGAGATACAGCCTGGTGACGGACGGACGGACAGCGGAGCCTTAGTAATAGGGTCCCGTTTTACCCTTTGGGTACGGAATCCTAAAAAGCACTTGAATGCCTTACACTCGCCCTATCTGCACTTAAAACTGTTACAACATAATCCGCAGTGTTGTTTTTGTCAATTCATAATCAATATTTCAGTGCACTACAGAGCGGTAGATAGATAGATAGATAGATATATAGAATACTCTTTATTATGTACACCATAAAAAATACAGATACAAATGTAGAAATTTGACATAGGGTGACACAATGGGCGGTCTTATCGCTAAGAGCGATCTTTTACAGACAACCTTTGGATGGATTAAAGCGCGAAGGAAAGATAATACTGCAGGTAGTCAGTATTCATATACTAATATATTATATGGTATTTCATTTACTAATATTTAATTACTAATAAAAACGGCGAAATATCTGCCAGGTATTTGCAACATTGTCAACTTTCAGAATGCAGTCCCTGGACCATATAATTCTCATAATTTCTGCTATAAAAATATAACTTTATAATAATCAAAATATAAATGTTATTCTTATAGTTAATGTTAGTGAACTAGATCTGCAACTACTATTTTTGCATTAAATCACTGTTTTGAATATTGATGAATTTAAATTATAAAAGGACATTCTGCACGCGATTTATTCTGCGCGAAATGTCTTGTTTTAACATAAAATATATCCTGGCAATACTGTAGCTTCCAACTAATGAAAGAACTATCGAAACTGGATCAGTAGTTTCGAAGATTAGCCCCTACATGCAAACTACAAAATTTACCTCTTTATAATACTAACTAGCTAATGCCCGCGGCTTCGCCCGCGTGGATGTCTGTTATTATATACTAAAACCTTCCTCGAGAACCACTCTATCCATTGGTGAAAACAGCATGAAAATCGGTGCAGTAGGTTTTGAGTTTAACGCGAACAGACAGACAGACGCGGCCGAGGACTTTGTTTTATAATATGTAGTGATATAACAGTATACAGTATGTTAACTAACAAAGGGCGTTCCCGTTAACCTGCAATAGTATAGCGTCTATACATGCTAAAAAAAATATTACAGTTAAAAAAAAAAAAAGTTTTTTTTATTTTTGTATAGTAAAATATTCACAAAAAATATTAAATTGTTACGGAAAATAAACTCTCTGTACACGCCCACTTGTCACACTTGTTTTTCTACGTTGAAATACAAGTGTGCGTGTACTGTAAACCGGCATGTCCTAGAACCAAAAATTCGAAGACATGTGGCACCTACCAACCCGCACTGGGGCCGCGTGGTGGATTACTGCGCCTTCTCGAAGAGAGGAGGCCTGTGTCCCAGTAATACCAAGAATTAATATGACACATAGTTTTACGAAGAAGTGACGTAGAAGACGTGATACAAAACTCAACTTTTTAAGAAACTCTTGTGCCATATTTGTGAACGGTTGGATACTGAAAATCATCATCTACCGCCTCAACTACGTTGGGGTCGGCTTCCAGTCTAACTGGGTGCAGCTGAATACCAGTATTTTACATGGCGCGACTGTCTATCTGTCCTTCACAACCCAGTTACTGGGTAACAGGATACTTAAGTAAGACAGGTTGTCAGACTTTCGCGCTTCTGATTACCCGTAACGACTGTCACAGAACTAGTAATGGGTACTATGAGCTATATTATACATTCAACTGCCCTTATCCACATTTATTAGGTCTCGCTTTTTCTTCCATACTTCTCTATTAGTAGTCATCTCGGTAGTCACTGCATTTCTAAAATTGATATTATAATTTAAATTCGTCAATATTTGATGTAATCTTGTATTTTTGCAATTGCAACACTTTAGTTATAGTTGATGTACACGAAAACAATAATTAATTACATATCAATAAATATTTTATTACGATTCTTTAAGAAATTCTCTCGTTCCTTGTGCTGTTAACACGAAAAAAAAATTAAAATAACGTATTTTTTTAAACTAAGGCTTTGGATTTATAAAATTAACTAAAAAAAATATATTTTGTCTAAAAAATAAACAATAAAAATGATTCCAACGGCTAGCGAATTTTTTTCATTAAAAAATGCTTTTGTTTTACATTATAAATAATAGCAAGTTGTCTTAACAGCACATAGAATTAATGTAACTATCTTGTGTAATGAGAAATAAGAAATATAACATAATTCGAAGCCACATGAGCGTAGATTTACTGCTATGTTATACCCGTCGGCCTCAAAAAGATTTAGTTGTTCATAGACAACAATTAATTTGATTGTCTACGATTTGTGTTCCATAATATTGTATCAAGTGTAGCTTCAATGCAAATTTTTATAAAAATTCAGGCCACCAGCTGGCGCTACTTTGACAAGAGGTCTTCCAATTCGACAATGAATATAAAATTATAATTACTTATATCATTAGTTCATAGTTCAGTCCTAACAAAAAAAAAAATAGGCGCTTTGACACTTTTGACAGGTAACCGGACCAGACGGCTCAGTGCTGCCACCTAGTGAACATAATTTCAGAAAACCCTCATGATGTACCCAAAGGTGTAAAATATTTGTGGCTACACATCGATACAATATTCTATCTAGAACAAAGTTTGTAGACACTTATTTTTGTCGATGCAGTATACCTATACATCTTTTTAAAGCTACGTGACTGTACGTCGCTTTCTTTCTAAATAAACATCCTGTGTGTAAAAAATTGAACCCTGTAACAACTCGTGTGGTGTGTACACTTGCTTAGTTACGGCAATAGACGATGGTACTTGTTAAACAAAAGTTGCATTTACCATTGTTTCGGCAACAAGTTTTTCGTGTTGCTGACAAACATTTCCTACTCAAACTGAATGAAATGTTACCATCAACATGCTACCCGCAAAACATATAATGCGTTCGCGATTTAGTTACCAAACATGAAAACAAATAAGTGTTTTTGGATTTGGAAAAGCCCATAAAAAGTTCAGGTTCAGACATATTGCTGAAACAATGTTTTGCAACTTTTGTTCACAAACCGGATGCAGCTGAATACCGGTATTTTACATGGAGCGACTGCTTATCTGACCTCCATCACCCAGTTACTGGGTAACACGACACCTCTGCTATTATTGTGATATCTTTCTTATTTCTGTATTCTGAAGTATTTTATGAGCAACAGTGGTACTGTCAGTACAAATTGTCGCGTCCTACCTTCGATGCCTTACCCTAACGTAAGCTAATAAAACTATTATGTTTACATTATCACACGCCTTTTTATTTAACTCCTGTAGTTCCCGAAGTACTTCCACTAATTACAACCACATTTCGCCAGTTCCAGTCCCATGTAAAAGGGGGGGCGACCGTATTGCTATAAATTGGTTTTTACTACAAATAGTGAAAGAAACTCACACCCTCCTCAAGAAATGATAGATTTCACATACAAACGTTCATCCCCTATCTATATCTCTCCCTGAGACAAAAGTAGTTAAGTAGTCGTATATCGGTCGATATACGACTGGGTTGCGAAGATAATCATGCCATCACTAATCGTGCAATAATAATAATCATGCAATCACGCCATCTATGATTTCATTAGGAAGACAAAACTATTAGTTCAGCTACCCGATACAAGCGGGCAGTAGTGACTTTCAAATTCAGATAGGGTGTCTAAAAGGAAAGGTACATTCAGGTAGGTATATTCAGGGGTATTAAATTAAAAGGGTTTTTTTGTACACAAAATACGTTTTTATTAGACATTGTATATTTAGCTACACACGCTACGTGTACAATGCAGACGCTTTACTTTCATGGCACTGAGCTACAACGTCTTAATTATCATCTGTCTTTATATCATAAGCTACAACTGATTATGAACTAAATCATAACTGAGATAGAGTAACGAATAGCTTGAGATAATTCATGTTCGCGTATGCTGCTTTCAACGCTATTTAAATTGTGATTGAGTTAATTATCAACGTTATTAATGAATATTGCTCAAGCATTTTGCTGCTACCTGAGTTGACCCTAAAGCCTGGTGTCCACTGCAAAAAAGGGTAATGAGCGACAAACACCTGTAAATATAGTATTCTAAACTTAAACTGAAAGGCAATTTTATACAATCAAAGCTATATAATATTGTTAATAGGTACCTATTTTATATAATAAAAATTGTTATTCATAAAATATAAAAACAGATGATTTAACAAACAAAAACCATAACAAGCCAGTATCCAGATAAACCGGTTGAATTAGTAAACAAGTGCGATGTTATATACCCGGTCAATCCGAACACTGACCAACAACGGACATTGCAGACTTTTAATAATAACTTAGTAAAAAAACAAATTTGTTCAATATAATACTGATCTTAACAATAAAAAATACTTTTGTTTTCAAAAATAGCTGCCGAAAATTAACTCGTGTAAAAATATTTTCTTAGCGATCAACACCATCTATTATTACAAAAATAAAACAGTTAGTTCAGCTACTCGATAAGAGACGGCGCTAGTGTGGCACTTAAAAATTAGGCGCGTTATTTTGTGAAGTAATTCGGAATACACTGTTATATAATAATTTCAAATGGTACTTTTAGCCTACTATGCTACACTGTGTTTAGTGTTATTTTAGCACTATTTAGTGCCAGCTACATTGTCACGTTAACTACGTAAAGCCTAGACGCTTTTAGATACAGATTGCCTTCTGATATTTAGTATATATTCAATTAACGCAGTCTATTTGCAGTTCACTGCTGGAAATAGGCTCATTCACTGATTAGATAAAAGTAAGTATATAACGTGTTTTTTTTTAAATCTCATAACTCTAGGGTACCAGGTACTCTAGGGTGAGACCATGCCAAAGAATCAACTAGAGATGGGTTGTAACAGGGTAAACACGATATTATCTGTTATCATTGTTAGGTACTGTTCCAAAAAAAAGACAGATCCAAATATCTGATATTAAATAACAGCCTGTTATTTTTGTACGGACGATAAATACGTATTTAAATCTCAATCGAATATCTTCTTTATTTATTTTGGTTTAAAGTCAAAAATCGTATCTATCTGTTATTTAATAACAGTCTGTTATTTTTGTACGGATGATAAATACATATTTAAATCTCATTTGAATATCTTCTTTATTTCTTTTCATTTAAATTTTAAATTTCAAAAATCGTTTCCGAAGTTTTAACAGTAACAGCCGAGGTAACAGTCTTGGGGATCTATTATTTTAAGTAACAGGTAGGTTTTGTTGTTATGTTAGTTGTTATTTTTTAATATCTGTTACGATAAAATATGCCTCACTCCTAGAATCAACTGACACGTTTGCTGCATGCTCAACGCACTTTCGGCACCGCGACTTTAAACAATACTGCTTTCTTTAGACGTTGCCGGCGCGGGATTTCTGTGTTCTGTGGTACGTACAGTCAACCGCACATCAGTAGAATTTTTTTAACTAAGTACTAAAAGCTACCTTACAGCTACAAAGTAAAAAGCTGCCAAAGTTATATTGTTAAGGACGGGCGGTTGACTGTACCTCCAAGATTTTACAGACATATTTATCTAATTTGTGGATTATTATTCTGATATACATGTTAACTCAACGCTTTCATAGTATCCATATCCAAAAAAAATATATACAGGGTGTAAACCACCATGAATTCAGTACTTAATTCTAGACTCAACAGTGTTCCATACATTTTGACGGCTTGTATGAAATAGCAGATTTTTTTTTATTGGATTCATGGTAACAGTTTTCAGTTCTTCTGACACCCAGTATTCATATATTACAACGTTGTGTTCAAGAAACCATACTAAATATCAAAAAACATGAATGCAGCCTCCTACTAATTTAATATTATGTAGATCTAGTGACAATTGTCCATACAACAAGGCCACCGCTATTATTTCTATAATAATTATATATACACAATCATTGTTATACACAATAGTATTAATATGACACATCGAGCTTCAGAAAGACACATTCGGTATTACTCGATAGTTTTACTCCAAAACGAGTAAAAAAAAATCAACGTGTGGACCGCAAAACTCACAACTCGAAGGCTAGCATCGAGCCGGCTAGATGGAATTAAATAAAAATAATTTCCTTCGCACCTACTCGAAGCGAGCATTCGAGCTTGACTCAAGCGTATGTCCGTGTCCGCGCGTCAACCGTCAGCCGCCATTGTTGATGTAGTTAAACACTCTTTTGGCTCAAACGGTTCGGTGTATACTGAACGCCGCGCGGCACTCGATAGGTGGTGAATGTGTGGACGAAAGCCCATGCCGTGGTTTTTACTCGACATATTTGCTCGATCGAGTAAAACCGTATGTGAGTACTTAGCTATACATAAAACTCAAAGTGACATATTTACAGCTAATACTATAGTTTTTAAAGGGTGGTAATATGCAACAAGAGTACAAGATTTTTTCAGACATTTTGTTTGTAAAATACAGTCTGAATGTAAGTAAAATTATACAATTAATAATGTTCTTCAAAAAGTGATTAGGCCCATTTTGAATTTACTAATAAATTAAGTCTTTCTGGGAGGCCAATACCTTTAAAACACATTTTTAGTTTGGGAAAGTGAGAGCTTAGCGACTTAAAACTCTGGCCAAACTGAGGCGAATCCCGCGCGGGTTGCGGGACTGATTCGCTCGTTCTAGTATACATATATTAAACCATTCATTACGAAGATTTGTGAAATAACAACTTGTGTAACATTTTTTTGAAAGAAAAAATTAAAATTAAAAAGGAATACTAGTAAATATATTGTGATGTTTTTTTAAATAATATTAATTTCTTCATGTCTTTTATAACATAATAATTACAGGCATATATGTATATTGAAAATAATATTTATAAGAGATCGTCCTTCCTATTAGATTCACAGGTATATTCTGTATATTACACCAAGAGATTTATAAAGCCTTCTGGCTGAGCATGAGGTCCTGAGTTGGATGCCCAGGGCCCTAATAGGGAATATGCATATATTTTTTAAATATTTTTATTCGATAGTTTACATCGTCAAATAATACTAAAAAAAAAATCGATGGCAAAAAAGCAATTTATTGAAGTATTAAAAAAAAAAAAAATATGTCCAACCGATCCGGGCTATTTAAACGCCCTCTATTTGGCGCGCTTGGTGTGGTGACGTCACAATTCGTGAAAACAGACAAGCAACTGTCAAGTCAACGTCAAACACTCCTTTTTCTATGAGCGTTTGACATTGACTTGACACTTGTTGATTGACTTGACATTGACATTTTGATTGTTATCCCGGATTGTTACGTCACATCCGCTCTTAGCCTTTTCAAGTATTTGAATTACCCACAGTTATTTGGGACTTTTTAAAAATTAATTTCTCGCTCAAAAAGAAATTTTATACAAAAATATTGATGGAGGCATAATTCTGAAGTAAAATAGTTTATAAAAAAAATATTTGACCCATATTTGAACCACATGCATATTCCCTATTGTTACACACGATCAATTATAATCTGAACCATTTTGAAGGATATTGCTAAACCATTGCTTCATTATGTTCGAAAAAAAATTCTGCTCGACCACGTAATTATCGCAATGAATGTTGTTGAAATGTCAAAATGAAACAGTTTGTGATTGAACGCAATTAGGGTTCAGGTCGGGCGAAGTATCATTGAGTTTATCTATTAGAAATATCTCAGTACTGCAGCCCTGTGTCTGGATTTGTGCCCGGTTGATGGCAATAGACTCGCCCCCTATTACATGGAACTTGAACATAACTTTCAAGTTCGTTAGTGAAACTCCACACACATGATAGGTATCAATATTTATATAAAAAACAAAAAAAACAGTTACTAAACTCATTCTTCAAGTTACTACAGTACGGCGATCGTTGACCCCAAATTCGAATAAGTAATACTTTTTTTTATCATGTTTCGATATCGATACACATAAAGTTTGTAGAGTTTAGCTAGCTAATTACTTTGAAATTCTATCTACTACTCCGGGCTGCTACTGAGAAATTCCTGAAGGAAAATTTATTTATTTATTTAAACTTTTCGCACAAAAAAAAAAGGTACAAAGCCGGACTTAATGCCTGAGGCATTCTCTACCAGTCAACCAAGGGTGGTGAAGATGGCAGGTGCTCTAATTGAGAGGAACAAAGAGAAAAAATATATAATATATCGTATTGCATTATAACTAAAACAGGTTTACAGAAAATATAATCACACTTTGCCCGACCTGTCGTTCGAACCCAGGACCTCATGCTCAGTAGTCTCTTTTACACACACGACGTTATTCCTCTCAAAGTGCGTTATATTACTAACTCTACATCTACATACATATAATAATATTTATACAGTTTTAAGTTACTGAGATTCTAAATACTAATATTCACAAAGTTACATATTTAATTCAGGTATATACGGGTGTGCCTGGAAGTATGGATCAAATCGAGTAGGGGCGTGGGCGTGGGCAAGTTTTTACCCTGAGAATGTCGGTACAATTTTGTACGGGTCAAAAGTTATGACCAACTTTCTATCAGGGCTAATAATTTTTTTTTTCTGGACAATTTAGATGATTCGCCCTTTCCTATGGTAATACTTTTACGCAGCTAGAAAATATGTGTTCAATAAGAAAATACATTAACTGCAAAAGCATTCATCTGGCAAAATTTATTTTACTCAATTTTCGAGCGATTTTCAAGGGAAATAGTTTCACTAGCGAAAAAAAATTCTCAGGGTTATAGAGTTTGGAAATGACCTTGCCCACGCCCCTGTCCGAATTTGATCCATACTTCCAGGAACACCCTGTATATAAGGTGCCTTATGCAATAATAGGCACATGAGACATTTTATTTTTGTCTCTAGGTTGAAAACGCATCTGCGATGTCTCTGGTATTGCAAATGTCCATAGATATACATGAGCACTTACCATCAGGGGGTCCGGCGGCTTGCTTGCCTCTCATCATTAGAAAGATTATTTGGTAATTAAGATGTATGTAAAATACAATTTTACGATAACGAATTTTTATTTTTACTGTTATTTTAACTTATCAAAAGAAAACAGCTGTGCCCTACAAATTGCCGAGTTATGCGAACATAAATGTATGCAACAGCAGTGGGTGGCTTTAAAACTTGGTTTGGCTTCACATGTCGTGGGAAGTATCTCTCAGACATGCCGGTTTCCTCACGATGTTTTCCTTCACCGTTTTTAAAGCAAGTGATAATTATAAAATGCGCACATGAATCCGAAAACTTATGGAAATTACATTTACATCGGACTCTTTTGGAGCAGAGCATACATTCGAGACGTGTCAAGCCATCAAATGTTGCAAAACATTGTTGCACCAACCTGATTGTGTTGCTAGCAACATGTTGCACACACATACTACAAGAAATGTTGCCAGCAACATGTTTACAAGTTTCCTCATTCTAGAATCAATATAATTCAGAATGTAATAAAGTTGATATCAGTTTGAATATACTTTTGGAAACATGTATTCAAGTTTTGTCATTCTAGAATCAACTTAATTTACACAAAACTAAAGTTGATATTTGTTTGAAAATACGTGTTATGAGAAAGTCTTACTGCGGTGTATGGTCTTCATCGTCGGCTCTTAACGCGACCATGTCGGGCAGTTTAAAGTGCTGCATGTGGAAGGGGGGCTCTGGACTGCTGCAGGGCCGAGTTGGCTGGAAGTGAGAAAGATATAAGTTTATTGGTTCACTGTATCAATCAATCTGCCTAGCTTTTTCTCAACTATGTTGGGATCGGCTTCCAGTCTAACCGGATGCAGCTGAATAACAGTATTTAACATGGAGCGACTGCCTATCTGACCTCTACAACCCACTTACTGGGTAATACGAGACTGGTTGTCAGACTTTCGGTCTTTTGACGACCCGTAACGACTGTCAAAGATCCTCGAATGACTTTATATTATTGGTACACTGTATAAATTCTTTAATTATTTTTAAACAAAACGGTCAGTTAAGACCGCGACGTGAAGCGACGCGACGCTGCGCGCACTTTTTAACAATTATCGAACTTATTTAATTCACGAAAAGGTATAATTTCAATGCGAGGGTTCACACGTGTCAAAGTACGCTGAGATGCGCGGTGTTGCGCAGCGCGTATAGGTACCTTATTGTGTAGTAAATAAATTCGATATTGTATCGGATCATAAAGAAGTGCGCGTCGCGTCACGTCTTGGTGTGAACTGAACCTAATACGGATGGTGACAATTTTTATTTGTCGTTCATATTACTCGTATTTTTTCTTTTTTAACGTAATCAAACAAAAGATTACTCGGTCACTGTTCGATATATTTTATACTGAATTATGACGTAGCGAGCCCCTACTCCCCAACTTTACTACGTTTTATATAAATCATTTTTTATTATTAATTATAGAACAGCAAAGTAATTATAGAACACTTTTCTTGTAATTGATTGTTCCCCTTCGTTTCTCATTGAAATTTCATTTCATATATCTTAATAAGGAGTAATGTGTTTATTTCTTTTTTTTTTTAATCCAAATTGAATGTTTTACTTTTAGTTCAATATTGTGTTATATTTATTGAACTTATGAAATTTGCATCCTATGTTATTTGAATACTTATAATCTTATTTTATCTATTAATCATTATAATCATCAAATTTTATTTGTCAATCATCAAAATTTTAATTATTTTTCTAAAGTTTGTATGGTTATTTATTAACTGTGTAATCATAGGCTATTTAAGTTTTTCGTATTTTATTTGAGAATAATTAACTAATTTCATTGTTTAACCATAATTAGTATAATATAATATAATATAATGTTTATTTACTCAATAACAAAGCATTGTGGTACACGTTAAATACAGTTTTACAAAATAAGTACTATAGCTACAAACGTGTGGGTGAGCACTGCTCTCCTAGCTAGGTTATGAAAAACCTGTGTTAAGGAGAAGCAGTCCGGTCCCCTAAGGTAACATGACGTAAAGGTGACATAGTGCTTCAAATGTTACTGTTTCAATTTATTGAGATGTACAATTAAGGTTTATGATACGTTTTACTAACTTGAATAAAAATAATTTTAAGACGGTTGTGTGTGTGTGGTTGTGTATGTATGTATGTGTGTGTGTGTGTGTGTGTGTGTGTGTTTGCTTGTCCATGTTGTTTATGTTAAGATTTTTTCTGTTTCGTCATATGACTTATTTTGGAGGTACGATTTCACAATCTTTTTGCATTTGTAATGCGGTAGTCCGTAGATTTGGCACTCTTCGTTTAGCTTATTATATAGGAACGGACCAAGAAAATGAAAAAACTTCTTTGCGAAGGTTGAGCGTACTCGCGGCAGAGTGCATATCCTATCTTTTCGACGTTTACTACGTTTTTTATTTTCTATATTTCGGTATGGGGTTTTGCGGTGTTGCAGAATGACTGTCTGTAGTATGAAGTGTTGCCGTACATTTAGAACTTTGCAGAGATTGTATAGTTGGTCAGTTGGAAAAAGAATTGGACGAAAAGTGGCCACTTTTAAAATGGCCCTATGTGCTACTTCTAGCGGCTTGAGGGTGGTTTTTCCTGCGCCGCCCCAACAGGAAATACAATAAGTTACGATAGATAGGCAAAGCGCAAAATAGACATTGCGTATTATAGTGGGATTGGCAATATACCGAAGAGTTTTAAATATGTAAATCAGTTTGCGAACTCGTCCAGTTAGCTGACCGATATGACATTTAAAATTGAGATTCCTGTCTAAGACTATTCCCAGGTATTTAATGCTTTCAACCGAGGTTAAAAGAGGGCATTGACAACTTGAACCCTGTATTTGTGGACGACAAGTGTGAGCTCTGATCAAAATTGGAGTCTGTGGTTGAGAGACCGAGCTGTTTGAGTAAGTCAGAAATTTGGTTTTGGAGGTATTTAGGGTCAGAGTGTGGGAATTAAGCCAATTTAGCGCAACACCAAAGCCAAGCTGAGCTAAATGCTCGAGTTGTGACCAGGAATCCGCGGTGAAGGTTATTGCGGTGTCATCTGCAAATGATATTACCCTTGCATTATCGATATTGAGATCACACAGGTCATTAATAAAGATTAAGAAAAGAGTGGGGCCCAAAATGCTTCCTTGTGGTACCCCATAGTGAATGGAAAGCTCCTCGCTGTTATGGCCATCGATCCTGACTTTTTGCGAACGATTCGAGAGGTAACTTTTGAAAAGATCCAGTTGTATCCTCCTGACGCCTATTTTCTCAAGTTTGATTAAGAGTGTGGAAACGGGAACAGTGTCGAATGCTTTCGCGAGATCAAGGAATATTGTAAGGACTTTTTTATTTTTATTTATATGATCTATGACAAAACTGGTTAGGTCGTGAACTGCGTCCCAGGTTGACTTATTTTTACGAAAGCCATATTGTTGCTGAGAGATTATCTTATAATGCTCTAGGTAGCTAACCAATCTCTTGTTTATCAAGCGTTCAAGAACTTTGGATAAAGCACTTAGAACGGCTATTGGACGATAGTTATTCGACATAGCTCCGTCACCCCCCTTGAAGATTGGATAAATTATTGCCTTCTTAAAAGAAGTTGGAAAAACAGCTGTTTCAAAACAAATATTGAATATATGGCATAATATAGGCGCCAGAGTGGTGGAAAATTTCTTTAATATTGTAGGTGAGATACCATCCCAACCAGTAGCCGCGTTTGGTCGCAGTGAATTTATAGTGGATATAATTTCTTCTGGGTCAGTTTTCTCCAAGACAAAGGATGAGGTTGGTAAATAACTGTTTTGTGGGATTGGTGGTTGTTGTGAGGGCCTCGTTCTTATAACGTCATCTGCAAGTTTCCTGCCTATATTGACGAAAAAGGAATTCACATTGTTGCATGACTGTATGGGTGTGGGTGATGAGGATAGCAATTGCGTGGATGAGTGTGTAGTTTTTGTGGTGTTTGTTATTCGTTTTATGGTATCCCAGAGTGATTTCGGGTTACTGCTTGCTTTGTTGAGTTCTTCCGCATCGAAGAGCCTCTTCGCCTTTTTAAGAACTTTTGTACAGAAGTTTCTGTATCGTTTGTAGGTTACATTTAATGTTTCGTTATCTGGAGACTGCTTGAGGTTTCTGTGCATGGCATCTCTGTTTCTCATGCACCGTAACAACCCGGGAGTTATCCAGGGTTTAAGAATCTTCCGTTTTGCTGCCACTTTTTTAATTACAGTGTGTTTCGCTATTGCTGAAGTCAGTATTTCAATTAATTTGTCGGTAGCGGTATTTGCATCTGTTGTAGTGAGAATAGGGTCAAAGTCTATGTTTGAGATTGATGCACCAAGTGCCTCATAATTAATTTTTGTTATAATAGTCGTAGTGGTGATAGGGATACGTTTGCTATCCAGACAAAGTAGAGAAGAACCATGGTCGGTAACCGTAGACTCATAGACAAACGTGAGTGCGGGCGTCCTTGTTCTCAGAATAATATGGTCCAAGCAATTTTTGCCCCTGGTTGGGAGTGTATGGGCTGGGAGGAAACCATGAAAAGCGAGACAATTCAAATACTCGTGAGACCGTATATCAAGAGAAGAAGGTTTGATGTCGAGATTTAGGTCACCCGCTATCACAACCGTACCGTGGCTATGGAGCGATGGAAGTATGTTATTGAGGGCTGAGAGGAAGTTCTGAATGTTGTCTGTTGACGGTGAGCGATAGATACAGAGTAAGGCCACGCCAGGGTTAATTTTGATTATTAATCCTGAGGCAGATTGGCACAGGTCTGGTTCCTCACATACCGATAGAATTTCTGACTTAATATAGACCACGACGCCATCACTTTGGTTAATGTGTTTGGTTGTTTTATATACTGTATAATTTGGCAGAATTGGAAGAATTGAGTTACTGGAGCATGGCAGCCAACATTCGGTCAAGACTATTACGTCACAGTCAAGTGAGATACGATGCATTAGAGTTTGTAAGTTTATAAAGTTACAATTTATAGATCGAATGTTTTGTGAGAAGACTTTTAGGTATTTCTTTGGGTTTGTCAAAAACGATTGAGTTTGTTCCGGGGTGCATGTATGCGTTACTGATACAGAGAGTTCATCGATGTTATTGATTAGGTGAATTGCGTTATTAGCCATTTATACGGGATTTTATATTTAAGAAGACGGCGATGAAGTTTTGCAAGCAGTCGGTTTATGAAGATGTGGTGTTTATATGTTGAAATGATGTAAATGTGTGTGTAGAATGTGTGGTGTTGAGACTGATTGTGTATGTTTGATTGTAATTTGTTAGGTTTCCTGGGGTTTGTTTGTGTGGTCTCAGTGGAGTGTGTGAGAGTTGTTTGTTGTGTCTGTGTGTCTAATTATCTCAGTGGTGCAATAAAAATATACTCTAAAGAAATCAATTAGAAAGAAAAAAAGTAAAAACAATGTGAAAATCAAAACTAAAATTAAAATTAAAAATGAAGTGAATAGAAATATACATCCTTTAAAATCTAGTCATATTCCTAGCCGAGTTTTATCAAGATCTGCTTCGCTCTTGACCAAAAGATGTTTTTTTCCCAAAGCTTGTCGAAGAAATACTCTGCCCAGTGAAGTCCAGCAAAATTTAAAGTCATTTTCTGTTGCAAATTTCCGTGCCAAGTAAAATAGCCGTTGCGTTTTTGGAGTGAGGCTCTCTGATAGGTAGATTGGTTTAACAGCACCTGTTAGTTTTATATGATTTGTATTTAACTTGTTTTGACTATTCTTTTGGTTGAAGTTCCGTAGATTTTGCAGAATGTTATCTTTTGTAGTGGCGCTGACAAAGTCGACAATGATTGGGGATGTACCATTTTTTTTATTAATTCGGTAAATATCTTTGATTTCCTGGCGTTGCAAGGGAATATCTAAGACGCTGGTGGTCTTCGTAATTAATTTACAGAGATCTTCTTTACTTTCTCCCTCCAGTTTTGGTATATTTCTAACTTCCATCTTGGATAAAAATAATAACCGCTCCATATTTTCAACTTTGTCCTCGAGTTGGCTTATATAGTTACGGTCAGCTTTACGCTCGGATTCAATTAGATCAATCTTAATCATCACATCATCATACTGCTTTGTGGTAAAATCTAAGGATATTTTTATTTCCTCATTTTGAAATATAATTTCTTCCATAGATTTTTGCAGTGCCAGAAACTTGCAGTCTGTTTGAGCTGTGGCCGATTTTAACAGCTCGCGTATCTCCTCCATGAAGGACATAATGTCTTCTTCGCGTTTGCGCTTATTAATACGCGTGGTTACAAAATCAGTATCAACCAGAGTTAAATTCGGGGCAGATCCGGATTGTGTGATCACTGGAACCGCTAAATTTTGATCACTAGTTTTAGTAGTTTTAGGTGGCGTGCGTTTGAGCGACACTGAGTTCATTTTCCTCAGGTTTTACGTAGTTAGGGTGTAACAGGACTCACCGCGAACTTAGTGAGTATAATTAGTACTGTTTATGGTCGGGGTGGCGCCACTAGTCGCATTTATAGATGCAACAAGTTCGCTTAGATTCGTCGCTGGAACGCACCGCGAACTTCGCCGCCGGGAGGTTGGTAGTACTGACAGCGCGGAGTAGATACGCGTACGCAGGATTTTCACTTTTAATGGGTTCGCACAAGCGTCAGGATTCTGTGCACTCGCGGGCTGGTCACTGATGATACGGCACTTTTATGTATTTTTCACTGTTTATTAAAGCTTGAATTTCACTTCGTGAAGTACCAAAACAATTATTTGTGGATTTACACTCTATTAGAATTTTGTTTAACAGAAAAATAGAAGTAGAAACATCCGATAAATATTTTTGAAACATAAAAACCATGGGCACGACTTAGCGGTCTCTGAGCGCGTTCCGGGGTATCCAATCCATTAGTGTATGCAGTGTTAGCCTATAAGTAATTGTTACACTTGTAATTGTAGCTAAATCAAATATATTGTAATAGCATGGTGTAAACAATTGTTGGCTGACCTAAAGTAAATAAATAAATAAATTATGATAGCAAAAAATACATGTCTAATATTTATTTATTATCTGACTGACGGACTCAATAGTTTTTTTAACCCATTCAACATCCTTATTCAATTGCCTGCAAATGGGTTAATTGTAATAAATGGTTCGGGACAGATTTGTAGTTACCTGAGTACTGCGCCCTCGTCTGCGTCTTGGCAGAATACCCTTCCGCGCCATGAAGAATCTGAAACATTTGGTCAACAAGTATTTAATTTTACAGTAAGTTACCACCATCCACATTTAAGACGCCGACAACAGCTAAACGGCGGTCACTGTCGGACTGCATAGGAAAGAAAGAGAAGCGCGATGGCACAACGCTTGTAATTTATTGCAAAATATGAAGAAATTACTACGAGTACTTACCCAAAAAGTTGAGTAATCGAAAATAAAAAACAATAAAGTTTTGACATTTAATACAGATATTTCGGGTTAGAACTCAATGTAAAAGGTTAGTTTACCGTTAATTTGTATTTTTATTTTCAAAACGTGTTTTAGTAACGACCAATTTAACATCAACAATTAACTTTTTTTTTTCTGCCACCACATGCTTTATAGATTTGGCATTTTTTCTGTTTTTCGTTCAAGCCTACTTTCAACGTTTATCTGATGTCAGCGCCATAAACACAAATATTCCTGACCTCTAAGTACTTAGTACTAAAACTTACCGTATGGTGGAGATGGGTATATTAAACTGCTCGGAGACTGTCTGGAACGTCAGTCCGCGACTGACGCAGTCCGCGGCCTGACGTAACACTACCTCGCTGCGTCGGATTCGCTTGTTGATGTTGAACTCTGACGGCTGGGAGGGGAGCAGCTGTAAGGGAAGGTCCTAATGTTCTACGTTATAGACGAACTTATTTTGTTTGATTGTGGAGATTTTTTTTAAATTGTTGTCTTCCGCCCGCGTGGTATGTCGATAAAAAGTAGCCTATGTCCTTCCTCAGGATCCCATCTATCTCCTTGCCAAATTTTGTCAAAATCCGTTCAGTGGTTTAGGCGTGAAAAGGTAATATACAGACAGACATACAGATAGACAGACAGACAGAGTTACTTTCGAATTTATAATATAAGTATGGAAGTATGGAATATATTTTATTCAATTACAAATTAATGATAGCTAAGTTTTTCATATTTAAGTGAACTATGTATGTTCTTTTTGAGAAATAAATTTCTATACACCGAAGGTGTCATTAGATTTGTCTAGACACCACGAATAACTCTGAAAGCTTACATTTATGCCCAATGTTCTTTTGTAAATTAGTACATCTACCCGACACTAGATGGCGTTATTACCAATATAATTAGTTCACCTTCACTGGCTACAATGATCTTTTGGCGCTCGAATGTCGTCGACAGGGGGCGCTGTTAGTGTGCAATTTTTTTGTAAAAACAAGATGGCGGCGTTAGTTCCGATTTTGGTCACGCGCTCAAAGAATCTTGTAGCGCTATAATCAACAACAGATGTCGCTACTCACCATACTAGGCGGGTGCGCCTGGTCGCCCACGTGTATGACGTTGACTGAGGCAGAGGAGCCCGGGCCTATCGTCATGATCTTAGGCCTGATCTCACGGAAGTGAGGGGGGCTTTGGAGGTGTAGGGCCTGCCAAAGATGGAAAATGCAGATTTATCCATAACATCGTTCACCGGTCATCGCATACGTTGGTCTAATGGTTGCAAACGCTACTGCTGAGCATGAGATCCTGGTTTCTCGACGGCATGTGAAGCCAAGTCAGAGGTCCATGGGCGGCACAAAAACTCTTGACACCAGGAGTCACTAACCACAAGAAAAAGAAAAAAGTCTCTTCGGGAAATACAGCCATGTTTATTACTTACATTATTAACATGTCGAATGATGAACGCAGGCGGCTCGTCACGCGTGTCGTACGTGTGGTCGTCCGGCGGTCGTGCGATCGCTCCGGGCCGGTCCGGCTCCGTGTCCGATGGACTATCGTATTGACACTGCACGTTTGCTATCGGGAAGTCTGTTGGAAGAGATACTTTTAGTGAGGTTTTGTTAAGTAAGAAAAAATGAGTAAAAAAAAAGAAAATGTACATACTTTCCTTTTCAACGTTTGATCTGATTGAAAATAATGCTCAATTTCTATTAGAGCCACCAGAATATACAGGCTGTAAGGGTAAACACTCTTGCCATTCAAATCATGGGTAGTTGACTTAGATATAAAAATAAATGACAAAACACAACAAAAAAAAACGTTATTTTCATTAAAAGATTTTAAAAAGTTTCTATCCGACACCGTGCTCGCTAGCGAAACAGCTGACTGACTGAGGGAGGGGTCGCGCTCGCGGCCGGTCAGGCCAAATCCCACACCCCCCGCCCGTTAGCACGCAAGTTCGTTGCCCTATGCGCAAGGGCAACGAACTTGCGTCTCTTGTAGTAAAATGTAGATTTAATTATTTTTTTTAAAGTTGTAATTTTCCATTGATTTTACGTTCTATAAATGAAATCAAACCACTGGTTGCAAGGATAACGGTGTTTACCCTAACACCCTGTAATTTGGCCCAGTACAGGACAAAGGTCTCTTCTGATTCAGAAGAAGGAGCTGCTCGTGCCTTCTCTGTATGAGAAGGGGGCTTTGTCTTGCAGTGGGTAGGCAAATATCTCTTTTAAAAGAGATCTCTATTGATTTATTTAATTTTTTTTTAGGTAATAAGGTTTAAAATAATAATACATAGTATACACGACAAAAATCATTATTATTAATAATTATTATCCGTACAATACAATCACCCGTAACACATAGCTTCTAGATACTGGCATATTACTCCACGATAAATATTCCCATTGAGTATGACAGCAGTCCCAGTGATGGGAATTTGAATGACAGATCTTGTGACAAAAAAATCTTGGTAGTGCTATTATACAACCTGTAACGGAATAAACGCAAGAGCTCATACACCCCAATTAGAATATTAAATTATAAGACTAAAATAATATCTGTAATTTAATTTAATTAAACGACACCTAGTTTTTTTTTACAAAATAGACTTCCTGACTAAACATGAAACATAGGATAGCTATGAGCGTATTACAAATTTGTTTATGCATTTGAATAGGCTTTATTCCTTTGAGATAAGGCTTAAATTTCCTTAAATAAAATATCTTATTACCTTGGTAAGACGCGGTGGTTTTAATTTCAGTTAAAGAAAAGATTTTTTTCATGAAAAATTAACACATATAAATAATGATGGAAATCGATTCAGAAGCCGATTCTGAGCAAACTACTTTCAGGTCTTGCGCTTATTCTGTTACATGTTGTATAGGCCCAATACTAGAGAGTAAATGGAAAACGAACCAGAAAGGTCGGCTTCGAGAAAGTTCGTCTAATTCTATGGAAATCCGAAATCGTAAACCTGCCAGTGTAATTAAATGCTCATTAGCACGAGCGGCAAGTGTCAAGTTGCCTCTGACGTTGACGCAAGTCGCTCGTGTGAATGAGCACTAACGTGTTGGATAACCGAATTTGGATAGTCATTCGGATACCCAAATTATGGTCTTACTAAATGGAGTGACTTTTTTTGCATTGTAAAAAACTTGGTACTTACCTACATAAAATAATACAGCTGGAATAAAAACATGTCAAAAAAGGTCAGAAGATACGTATGACACAAATGGGAACTTCTATCGTACTTAATGGGAATTAAATTCACGAAAAATTCGCAGAGTAATCATAATTACGTTACATAATTAATTCACTTATTATAATTATTTTACTTACAATTTAGTTAAGTACATCAATTATTTGTTTAAGATTAATAATTATTTTGGCTTATTGTAAAATAAGTAATAAGAATAAAATTTTACTAAACTTGATTAAAAAAAGTGTAAATAAATTATAATTAATTAAGTATACAATATTGCCGCGTGGTCCCGGCTACTGATTGGCACTCGGTACCTTTCCGTAGGTCACATTAAGGTTACCATACATGATCAGTTGCGAACTTAGTTTTGCCTCATCTTTATGACATAAAATCCATACCGTGTATACCCCGCTCAGGGGGCCAAGTATACTCTTTTCAATTATTATTTTAATTATGACTACCATAACCACATCCAGGCAACGGCATTACCATTGCGCTAGAAGTTCGTTATCTCCAAAAGAAATATCAAAATAATACGCGGTCAAAAGGAATATAAAAAAATTAGGTACATTATGACTTGTCATTACGAGACTACCAAATATGTAAGATTTTTCCAATGAAGTGTAGAAAGACGACGTCGGAAAATCATAATGACGCTTTTAAATTAGGAGATTGCAAAAACTGTCAAAATCTACCATTACGGTATCAATGATCGGCCATTCCAACATAATTGCGTTAGCAGACTTGCCCCCCAGGCCAAAGTGATGTAGATTCACATGTTAAGTTTGCCCTCTCTAAGTATGGAAAGCTTCAGACCAATTAGAGGTCAGCGGGGTGAGCGCGGCCTTCTGACATGACTCGAGTCACACATTTTTATCACGGTTTAGTCATATAAAATGTGTGGCTTGAGCCATTTCTTCTCTTCATGTCGATGGTTTTTATACTTTTATTTATATGTTTGAGCCACGTAGTAGGAGGTAAGTCAGGAGTTAGGAGGCCACCTTGATTGTAGCAGCATCAGTGGCGTTTATTAGGTCTTGTTTGGTGCAAGTAAACGGACACTTAGGACTCTCCAGCAAGTGGACTATAGTCTGATCAGAAGCACCGAACCACACTGGATGTTGGATGGGTAAATATTGCACTTCGACAGAGCCTAGCTGACCCATCCTTTCACCACGATGTACACCCAAACAACTTCTTATACCATCGCTTTCCAAAGACTCATCAAAGAGGGGTCATTCTATAATTATGATCAAACAAAAAGGATTTTCTAGCGCTCTTTTTTGAAGATGTGTCTATAGGCATTGCAAATAATTATTCTGAACAGGGATCAAATCTTTTCCACAGGAACGTGGTTAGTTTGCGCTAACTCATTGGATACTACGCTAATATTATTGATTCTGTAACTTTCTATAAGGTGGAGTAGACAATACGACAGTAAATTAAACTTCGTATATCTAATGACGTTCCCAGACTTGTTTACACAACTGTCATCAAATATATGCAATAGTTTAGTGTCTATAGCTTATCAGCTAATCACCACAACCCATAAACCTCTACACTCTATTTAGTTTGAAAAGGTCTGTTTTTTTTTAATTTCGTTGTTAGGATTTATTTGATAGTTTCAAAATACTCTCATGCATTAGTATTGTCAGTATTATCATTTATTGTCGTATTGCCGCATCCAGATTGTATAAATGAGCGCAAATAAAATATAACTCGTTTACCTAAATAATAACTGGTCTAATCTTAAAACATGTTATTGCTAACTTCTTTGTGAAAGCGAAACCTGCCAATAGGGCGGGATAGCGCTATAATTAGGAAAATATAGCTTCCTAATTATTTTAATTATAAGCTAAATAATTATTCTACTCAAGCCGACCACCTCATAAGGAAAGAAAATTACTACGTCCTCTAGATACGTCTATAGCTTAATTAAATTACAAAAATATTATAATTATTCACACATTAAAAAATTAAGTACAATAATTATTTTAAGTACGATAATCATTTTCTTACAATTAATTTACTTTTTTACTTACTATTAGTCGTTGCCAGTGAAAAACAAAATCAACAATAATTATAAATAATTAACAAACAAAAAAAGTAATAATTTACTAAACATTTGGGTTGGATTAACACTACTTTGGCGAATTAGGAACTAAAAATATAATTATTTGACTTATAGTTAGCTATGGGTAAAGATTTATATATATTATATTAGTCAGTGTAGTCACACAGTCATTACAGTCAGATAAGTCGAATAGTCAGAAAATCATGATTTAAATAAAATTAAAAGCAAACGGTTTATTTTCTTTCCATTTTAGACGGTTTTTAGTTGTTAATATAAAAACGGAGTTAGGTATTCATAAGTATTCATAAATTACTTTTTTATCAATGATTTATCTGATTATTCGAGTATTTAAGTCTATAGTTTTTGGTCAAGTAATAAAACTATTGGCACTTAGTAAAATTTCATCAACTTGTGAGTTTTTAGTAAAAATAAAATCATAAATTATTTATGATGTTATCTAGATCTACCACTGAAAATATTGAGAGTAGCAGAGAAAATGAACCAAAAAGATTTTTAGATCGGTGTGGGATTTTTATTTAGTTCAGTCATTGGGTTATTTTTTTTTGGTTTTTATTTATTGCACGAATGGCGCCCGCGCTAAACGAAAATCTTTTAACTTCGATAGAATAAAGTTGCGAATAGATTGTTGATTGTTTTTTTTTATTTTTATTGTGTTCGATCGATCATTCATCCACCATGTAGATCGATCTTCGAGGTTTGATGCAACCGTTGTCGATTGTTTTCATTCGACGTCGATCAATAGTGTGACCATGCAGTTTGTTTTCAAAATGTCGATGATCCGTCGTTCATCGATCGTTTGTTTTAAAGCAATCTATACTGACTGATCGACGTCGAACGATGGAAATCTAGGAACACCTTCACTTTTGATAAGTAAATAATATAATATTTTTTTTTACTTGTATAAATTAGACTAGATGTTATCTTTTATGGACATATCTTTACATTTCATCAATTACAGTACCTAATAGGCATACCTACACGCACATACTTTTACGAATAGTACTTATTGCTTCTCAAAGGCAAAAACTGTTCGATTTTTAACACGTGCGATAACCGAAACCGATAATGTTTTGATGAATAATCGTTTTGTAAAACTTATTGACGATCGACGAAATTATACAAATCTGTACACTCCTTTATAATAAGGAATTCTGATAATCAATCGCGTGAGGACCGCAGTGTTCCGAACTGTAGTGAAGCAGAAAAATATTAGCTCTTTTGTTAGCATTTGGCAACTAAGTAGTTGGCCCACCTGGGCCCTATTTAATAAACGTTACAATCCGACAATTTCGTAAAAAAAGTCTCATATTTGTTAAGTTTTACTACATGTGCTGTTTAAACAGCATTTACAAATATGATCATTGTAAGTTACTTACTTGTAACTTTCTTACATATTTGTAAGGTTTATTCAAATAAACATTTATATTTATGTAGAAAAGTTGTAACGTTTTGACACACAGTGAGTCCACCTGTCAGAAATAAACTAAAATTCACAAAATATGCAAACTTACACTTGTAAAGTGAAAATTTATTAAACAGAAATATGTAAAATTATCTTACAAAGTTGCGGCTCGTGAACATATTCGTGAGAAGTTGGCAGAATCGTTGCGGCGCTGATTTGCTGGGCTTGTTTTCTCCTCCACCTATCGTTATTTCTCCTGACAAAGTTTATTATGTTTATATGTATGTATGTAAGTATATATGTATTACTATTTATCCTTTTTCTAGTTAGCTATCCCGTATGTTGCACCTGCCACGTTTTTCTCTGCATCACCCTAAGGTTGACTGGTAGAAAATGCCTCAGGCATTAAGTCCGCCTTTGTACGGTATTTTATATATATATAAAAAAAAAAAAAAAAAAAAAAAAAAAAAAAAATTTGTAGGTACAATTTTACAATTTTGTAAATAATCCACAATGACAAATTTGTAACTATTATTTTTATTAAACAGAAACTTGTAAAATTGTAGCCTGTAATTTACAATTACAATTTACAAATTGTAAGTTTTATTAAATAGGGCCCTGATGGTAAGTGGCGGGGATGTGGCGGATGGAGATTTTTCACATCCGGATATGCGGATATTTAAAGGCTCATATGAATCCTTTATATATCGGATGCGGATGTCAAGAATTTTTTTCCAAATGTCAGTTTGCGCCGGTGGCATTGTAAATTCTCTTTTTAAATAATCTATTAGCTGTAGAAATTTCGCTTAACACACAATGCTCACGGTATATTCACAATTTCACACAAAACATAGCGATAAATTGCCATTTTATGCGTGTTACGTAATTCCCGCAGGACTTCTCCTCAAAATATTACTAGTAAAGATATGCCCAAAACACTTCCCTACGCTAACATTACCTTGACTACATTTTACATTCTTTGGTTCTTAATACTAGCTCCCTGTAGACACAAACTCCATTTATCTAAATTTTATAGCAGTTTAAGTATATTGATAGAAAAATCTAGATTATTTAACTTAGAACTCTAATTCCCGCAGTCTCAAACGACACTGAATTTTAACACCGAAAGTTTGAACTGATCTTTGGCATTGGTTAGGGTCCCAAAAGTCTGACAACCTTACTTAGGTATCGTGTAACCCAATAACTGGGTTGTGGTGGTCAGATACGCAGTCGCTCCATGTAAAATACTGGTAGCTGCATCCGGTAAGACTGGAAGCCGACCCCAACATAGTTGGAAGATACTACATAGATGATAATGAATTTATAAAGCTTAAAGTGACACAGACAGCACGAAACTTAGCGGCAACTTAAAATTGAATAGCGTTTGAGAATACGGCCATAAATACTTCAAGGTTACATACTATGTAATGGCAGAGGTTAGAAGTAGTACCATAGTAGTTGTAAGACTAAAATACAGTCCGTTAGAAATAGAGGTACTCTCGTTTTAAGATTTTTTTCGGGCTGGATAATTCGGTCAATATTTACAAACTTGCTTGATTCTGTCGATCGAGATCATCGATCAATACCACATTTTTCTTGATTGCCCATTCGGTCCCACTCCAGGACAAAGGCTTTATTTTACTAAAACAAGAACCTTCAATGGAATGGCGGCTATCGAACAATTTTTTCGATCAACCAAATCGATCAAGTCTGTAGGTTCCTTAAGCAAACTAGGTTGCTTTAACAAAAATATAAATAGATTATGAGCAAAATATTATTCTAATCATTAAAAAAGTTGTTTAATTCAGTCGTTTTGAAACCAAAAGTACCTACAGTACTTCGACGTTAATATAAGACATCGAGCTCCAGAAAGAGACGGGATGAGTGAGAGAGACGGTACTCTACAAAACCCAATCTCTAAACCCGATGTGCATATTGACACCCACTTATTATTCGGCGATTATTTTAACGAGAGTACCTATGAACAGAGCTACCAAAAAACTTAAACATTACATTTGGCAAGATTACAAAAAGACTTACAGAGTATCATCATACTTCTCCGACCTCGACTCAACCATGAGATCTAACGGATCTAAAATCTGCGTCCTCGCCCCGCGTCTACCTTTGGAAAACTGACTCTTAATATCATACTTTTCCATCCAATTCCGTAAAGTTTTCCTTGGCACTCCGTACTTGTTTGAGGCTGCGTACACACTGTAACCTTTTTTCACGGCGATTAAGGCGTCCCTGAGATGTTGCGACGAGTATTGCTTATAAGATTTCTCTTGAAAAACATCCGTTTCTATGTTCACGATCTCGTTCGGTCGTCGGCCAACTAGTCGCGGTCTTGCATGGATGTTTAAAGGGATGCCGTGGTCCATATCGATAAAATGGCGCGTCACTATTTCCGTTGAAGTTCGAAGTCCTGAAACAAGCAAGGTCAAGAAACCGCCCTTTAGAATTACAATTAAAAACATAAAAAAGAGGGAAATTAAGAAACTTGGGCGTTTCTTTTCCTGGCTTCTTACAGGCAGCTGTTACTTTCGCGGAGTTGCAAGGCTACTCTTTTTCTATGAGACTTTTTGGTATATTTCGTGCAATTCACGAGCTGACGTAATGTGTATTCTATGTACACTGACATAGGGTTCAACTGTTTCACGCAAGCAAGTGAAATGTAATAATATAGTACTGGCGTTATGAACTGAGTCGTTGGGCCTTAAATGTCAGTAGCTAAGAATGTGCAACGCTTTGCGTCTTATCGATGGTATGCTACCAGCTCTATTAGTGGGAGCGAGAAAGATTAATAACAATGATATTTTATGGCCCGAGGACTCAATTCTTAAAGCGGTGACTTATAGTCAAATTTATCTGTTAACTTTCGGAATTCAAATTTTCGAATTAGTTCAATACTACGACAGTTCGAAAGTCACAGTTGACGTTTTTGTCTCATAGAACGAGGGTAGTCGTACAAATCCTTTAATGTACAGCTGAAAGATAGTTCACTCTAGTTTGCTAATTAATCTAAAGGCTTATCAAATAATTAATATACTACTAAGAACTAAGATGGGTCAATATCTTTTTTTAAAGCTTTTATTTTTAATTTTATTGGCGAATAGGTAAAAAAAAAGGTGATATTAATTTTATAAAATTAAAACAAGGTTTTTATGTGGTGCGACCATCTGATTCTGTTCTACTTCTACATAAATATTTTGTGGGAAACTAAAGAGGCTCTTTTTTGACGTGGTATAGCCATTATTGTTGATTCCAATGCAAGAGAGAGATAGCTATACAGACAAATAGCACCATCCCTCTTTCGCAACGTAACAATGATACTTTTATCAAAATGGTATAATTATTGGGTGTTTAATAAATTATTTAGAGTGAACTATCTTCATTAAAATACAGGGAAAGCATGCGTTTTGTAAAAAGCGAGGAAAAGCCGCTCTTCTGGGTTTTTAGGATTAAAATTTATCCAAAGCGTGGTTTAGGATTAAAATTTATCCAAAGCGTGGTTTAGTATTAAATTGTTTTCGGAACAACGAAAAATTTTTTTGCGGGCTGGAAGTTTTTTATAAATGTAGTCGAACAAAAACTACCACAGATGCTTACAAAAGGGCTTGATTTTGTCAATCCACTAATAAAAACTGAAGGTAAAAGTTTGCCGATCGACGAAATCGAGCAAGTGTGTACGTTCCTTTACAGTTTTTAAATTTAAAGCAATAGGTAAGGTACTAATTTATTATAAGTAATTTTCTTATGTACTAATTTTATTTAAAAAATACGAGTACAGTCATAATCTCTAGTTTCTAAGGTCCAAAAATATCATCAAAATAAAACTATAAAAAATATTATCTGGAACGGAAAAGAAATTATAATCAGAAATGTATGATGTTTTTTCACAAAAATCTGTCCTACTCAAATTAATTGAATTAAAACGACCAATGCATACGGTAAACCTCAATTTAATTGAAACATAAATAATTACAATTGGTATGAAATACATTAAGTACAACCGGTAAATAATAATAATACGCGAACGCAATGACCAACATAATACTGTTTATGAACATACAATGTAGCTGAATTTATAGTTTTTTATTGTGAACTCGGCTTTATACAGGATCAAATTAAATGAGCTAGCGAGACATGTTGGTTGTTGTTGGTGACATGTTGGTTGATCAATATTTTAATGACGATAAAACAAAAAAACCACAACAATTTCTAAACTCAAAATTTCAAGTAACAGTTGACGGGGTCAACGACCTCTAGTAGTATAGTTATTTTAAATTGTGAGTTTTAAAATCTTCTGGTTTTTCGTAATTAAATATTGATACTCATCATGTGGCGTTTCGCTAGCTAATTTTATTAGACCGTGTATAAAAAACAGTACGCAGTGATGTATATTGTAGGTATGGTACACCCATATTTCGCCAGTTATTTTTAAGTCCCATAATAATGAAAGCTGGCGTTGGTCACGACTGTCATTCGTAGATCTTTGACAGTCATTACGGGTAGTTAGAAGTTTAAAAAGTCTGACAACTAGTCTTAGTTAGGTATCGTGTTATCCAGTAACTGGGTTATAGAGGTCAGATAGGCAGTCGCTCCATGTAAAATACAGGTGTTCAGCTGCTTCCGGTTAGACTGGAAGCCGACCCCGACATAGTCGAGAATAAGATAAGTAACAGAATTATTCATTTCGTTTTCATGTAAAGATTTGGACGCCGAACGTAGAACGCTATTTTTTTTCGACTTTACCCGACTGTGCACGAATTAAAACCAGTTCACAATAAAAACTGGACAAGGCTTAGCATTTTAATACAATGTATATATCTACAGTAGACGCTTACAACTATATTATTATGTATATTATGTATATATTTATATACTAGTAGGCACTTCATGGGTTATAACGTGTTTTGTATATTTATGTGGGTAGTTTGAGATAAAAGCGCGCTGTTCGATTTTCAGCGTTCAGTTCAGTACAGAAAGTTGAAAATCTAACAGCGCGCTTTCATTAGGGTACTCATTTCATTTAGATGTCGCAAAAATGGGCCTAAGCGTATTTGCTATTTATCTTCGGTGCGTTAATATGGCAGATCGAGCGTTAGAAACAGACATACAGGTATGAGTGACAGAGACAACGCTCTACCATCAAAATATACAAAACACGTTGTTACAAGAGAATTATAACTAAAACCATTAGAACAGTATTATTTGATAGGAACGTAGGTAATATCTAGGCCATTCAACGTGGCTATTCGGATAGTTAACCGTAGGGATAGTTAATTAATCGTTTCGATAGTCAACTCTCAGACGAGCTGACAAACGTTATGGTTAAAGAATGATACTACCGATAGTTAATCGTAGGGATAGTCAATTAATCGTTAAGATAATTATACCATCAGACCAGTTGAGATACGATACAGATATAGTATGATACTTCGGGAGTAGAGTTAGTTCATTAATCATTATGATAGTGGACTGTCGGATAAGCTATGACACAGTTAAATAATTAATTAAGTTGTTTAAAAGGACAAAGTAGGTAACTATATTCCAACATTGTTTACCAGAATGATAGTTGACTATCCTAGTAATTAATTACTTTAATAGTTAACTATTCCATAGTATATTTCAAATGACAGTCCATTCTAACTAGCAAACCTTTAGTAGACTTAACTATAGTAGTCAGATTAAATAACTATCCCTTCATAACAAGTTAACCATTACGATATTAGGCTAACTATATGCCAGAATTGATGAGAAATATTATTTTAACTAACACGATAGTTAACCGTCAAGATAGTAAACTGTATATCAGAATAAAATGACGGAATTATAACAAAGCAAAATATTATTATTATTGATTTAACCTCTTTTCGTATAAGTATTAAGGCCTATAAAAAATACTTAGTTAAGGAAAATGGAAATGTGATCATTAAAATATAACAATACAAAGTCATTTGTAGATCTTTGACACTCGTTACGAGTCGTCAGAAGCCCGAAAGTTTGACAAAATAGTCTTACTTAGGTATTGTGTTACCCAGTAACTGGGTTGTACAGGTCAGATAGGCAGTCGCTCCATGTAACATACTGGTATTCAGCTGCATCCGGTTGGATTAGAAGCCGACCACAACATAGTTGGGAAAAGGCAGGCAGATCATGAATGTGAGATATTTTAATGATCATCATTTCTCTTAAATTCCCACCAAGTAAAGTTTTAAAAGTTAAAAATCTCAATATAATCGATGCCCAAACATAATTTACCCTAATTAAGTACAATAATAATTATAAAATACTATAATATATAATATAAATAAATTAATACAAATATAATTTATAATAATATGTTAAGCCGTTTTATAATAGTTATTGTAAAGTGGTTATTTTTAGAACACATATATTTTTTTACAAGCTTTTTAATAACTTCGTTTGTTTATGGTTCCAGTTACTTCATTTGTCATCCATTTTTTTATATTTCTTGTCAATTCAATTGAAGATTATACTCAAATTACTTGTCTAGAGTCCTGGCAAATAGTTTCCTTCAGAATGTTATATTTCCAACTTAAGCAAAGGTGTAAAGAATATTTTAAAATTACAAGCTTGGCTAGGGGACTTGCCTGGATTGCCTGATGGGTGACCATCTTTACATACCGAGACTCCTCCGTGTCTCGGAAAGCACGTTAAGCCGTTGGTCCCGGCTGTCATTTGTGGATCTTTGACAGTTGTTATGGGTCGTCAGAAGCCAGAAAGTCTGACAACCAGTCTTACCAAGGGGTATTGTATTACCCAGTTACTGGGTTGTGGAGGTCAGATAGGCAGTCGCTCCATTTAAAATACCGGTATTCAGCTGCATCTGGTTAGACTGGAAGCCGACCCCAACATAGTTGGTAGTTGGGAAAAGGCTAGGCAGATGATGTCCAATTTTCAACAAGATCAAGACAGTTCTAGGCCTTAAGGATGTGGTACGCCGGAATCAAGAATTATGCTTATAAATTGATATAGGGAATTAAAGACATGACCCTTATAACCGCATTAAGTCCGCCTTTGTACAGTAGTTTTTTTACTTGTGCATAAAGTTTTAATAAATAAATAAAATACCGTCTCTAGCGAAATCACCGTGTTTCTTGTCAAATCAATGATATTTTTTTATATAAATAGTTACTAAAAATAACCACTGCAACATTAAAAAGCTTAATATAATTTTAATATTAAACACTAAAAATTTCATTTTAAGTCTTTTCTTTATATATATTTGGACGAAGTCCCATCAAGCACTCAGTTTTTTGAAAAAGGCCAATCATTTCATTTTTATAATTAAATATAATAATTATTATTTTAATTTATATAACTAATTAATTTATTACACAAGCATATAACGATAAACTTACTAATAAATAATTATAATGGGAGAATGTCTCAAATATTTTATAAACTTGCAACACTTCCCCAATAAGTCGGCAACATTATCAAAATTTTTTGTTTAATAAATAATTTGTAATTTAATTTAAATAATACTGTGAAATCAATTTTACTCTTAATATTTTTATGCGATTTCAACTTGATTTATAAATAATAAAGATTAAGTACTTAAATCAATCAATCAAAAATTGTAAAAAAAAAACAATAATTTCTGCCAAAGTTCATATTTGGAAAGAACACTTCTTTTTGGTTAAGTATATCAATTATATAAAAAAATATAAATTGTACTATAAAACCCTATTTAAAAATAAGTACTGTATTTTAACAGCTTCCACAAATGGCGATAACAAAATGAAACATTCGACACACTATGGACAGTCAGCCCCGCTGCTGCCACCTTGCTGACTGAGTCAGGAGGTCAGATAGGCAGTCTCTTCATGTAAAATACTGGTATTCAGCTGCATCCGGTTAGACTTGAAGCCGACCCTAACATAGTTGAGAAAAGGCTATACAGATGATAAAAGGGAGTAGGGCTTTAGAGGTATGAAGAACAGGGTGTAAAGTTCACTCAAGAAAAGGGAAGATCCTGCGACCAGACGGGTGTCGTGTCTGGCGCAACTGCCCAACGATTGATGTTGAGATCTCGTATATAATATGTTGATCGCGCGGTAAACTCTAATTGCGCGATGCAGGATTTCTGTGACGTCAGGTATTTGATGCGTAGTTCACATGTGGCGATGTAGATGCCGCCACAGGGCCATACTCAGCAGTGGGTGGAACAAGGCTGCCAATGACGATGAGATCGTTCGTGCCGATACAAGAGAAGTACTACAAAAACAATACATTTGAGACATTCTCCAAATTATCTAAGAATCATCTATCTTTGGGTACAATATTGCGGGACAAATAATAGGAATACTTTGTACAGAACCACGCGGTAATATGACACACCGTGTTTTATGCGCGACCCGTTGGAACCGTGCACCTAGCTTCTGACTGACGTTTCATAAGCGCCCATGTAGGTTTATGTGAAATAAAATATTTTGAATTTCGATTTTAGAGCGACGCTGTCACACAGGTTTGACTAACGGCCATTTTCTTCAGCAAAAGTAACAGTCAACAGTTCTTTTGCACTGTTCTATTTTCAATCCTTGGCAGAACAGAACCGAGAACAGTTAAATGTTACTTTTGATGAAGACACTGGCCGTAACAGAGACGACGTGAGACAAGTAAAATATGGCCGATGAATCATGGCCGGTCCGAACTTCGCGCATAAGGCTGCGCAATAAAAAAAATTACGCACGAAATGGTGACGTGAGGCGAGTGTGAGTGCGAGCCAATCATAGAGATATAATTATAGTATAGAATGCGCGCAACGAACTATGAACAGTAGACACGGGTTTGAACAACACGACGTTCCTCACCACATTCACTCACTTGTCAGTTCGAGATTCATTCATTTGTATGTTGTCACAGTGAAGCGGGACAAAATGTTCTTTTGAGGTGTTGGGACATTCAATCATTTTGTATGGAACATTTGAAGTGCCTCTTGTATGTCCTACCCAACACTAATCTATAGCTCACTTGTCAACGATGCGCACTAAGCGATTTGTGCAATACACGCACTCTATGTAATATTATATCTCTATGGAGCCAATTTTCAGACCGGCCATGACTCATCGGCCGTATTATACTAGCTCTATGTTAAAACGCGATGGGTCATATTTACGATAGGGCTGTGTGACTCTTTGTATGGAGCCGTAAAAGGCTTGCATTACATCGTCAATGTTGTGATATGTGAATATTTAGGAGATATCTGAAGAGCTACAGAATAAAAAATAAAAAAATTAGGAATAAAGAGTATTTTAATATTGACCTTTGTTTTAAGCCTTTTATGTTTTTATCATAAGGCTATTGTAGAAAAATTATTAAGCTTTTGGCGAAATGTATTTATTTATATAAGAGGGTGCATTCACAAAGTTGGCAACGTCGCAAGTAGCTGTCAAATATTTCGCTGTTTTGATTAATTTGTTAATATTACTTAATGAAATTATGAAATAGCACTCTGTAGCACTAAAGTATTGAGTATAACCTCATCGAATCAGGAAACTCCATTTTGAAGTCGATTCAAAAAACCTAGATTTGGAACATCCAATTTAATAGTTTTTTTTTAACTATCTTACTTAGGTACTTACTTACTCAAATATTCATTTTTAATTTCATCATAGATTGACAACCCAAATATTCACACACCACTCACAAAATATTAAATAATAAGAAAAAAATCATATCTTTGGATAAAATAAATAAAATAGTAGGTAGGTCTTAATTTAAAAAATATTTTTCAGAAAATTTCATAAATTAGATTTTTTTCGTTAATCTTTGCTTTTCTTTGGCAGTTTCTTTTATCTTTCGTATACTGGCCGTTTTGGGCCTATCTTTATAAAAGTCATGCAGCCCGAATCTCAAAAACTGCTCGACATTTTTTAGTAGTTGCTCTTAAAAATAGCCATATATTTTTAAAGTACATTCAATCCTAATTATAACAATAAGTCGTTTATTTAACAGAGAAAAGAAACATAATTTAAACCTTATTTACTAAAACTTTGAATTGCATATAACAGAAAAATTGCATATAAGCACCTTTGACAGCTGTCAATGTCAAAATGGACTGTCAAAATTGACGCTACTGGCTGGTATAGTGATTTATGTTGGTGGGATTAGGATTTCTACCTCCTTTCAGATATTTTACTATTAAAATTGCCAATCAGAACCCACGTTTGCCAATCTGCTTCAAAAGTATCTGATGAAAATGTAAATAAATTGATCGGAAGACGTACCCATGGATGCTAATTCGTCATGCTACTTAGAAATTGAGTGCTTTGATTTTATTATTCAAATTATTTAAATCACCAGAAGAGGGTTCATTCTGAAAGTTGGCAAAATCGCAAATAAATGTGAAATATTTCGCTGTTTTAGTTAATTTGGCAATATTACTGTATGGAAATATGGCTAACTAGTGAACTAGAATATTGATTATGAAATGCAATAATTAAATATCGTAACACCGAATATTTCGTTTCAGATTTGAAAAAAGCATTTGTAAACTTTCCAAATACCTTTTTTTTACACCTAAAACGGTTACAACATCAAATTCAGTGTTATAATATTGCAATTCATTATTAATATTGTAGTTCACTCGTTAGCGATACTTCAATTTCCATACAGTAATATATATGACAGCTTATTGCGACGTTGCCAACTTTTAAAACGAATGCTCTAAACCACTTTTTCATTTGACATTTGACAATCTCAAATCTTGTCGATGATTTTTCAATTACAATTTAATAATGATATTCAAACAATATTTTTTGAAAAAAAGTGGTGAGGTTATAAAGTCGAAACCTTTTAAATACAGAGGCCCTAGTGTGAGTATCTTTTAAATATCTCGACTTTACGCATCGACCGCGTTCGGCGCTCCGATTAGCCCTTCACTCGCCTTCTCGCTGCTGAAGGGCCAATCGGAACGCCGAACGCGGTCGTTGCGTAAAGTCGAGATGGTTAAAAGAAACTCACACTAGGGCCTCTGATGAATGTGTTACTAACTACCCTTTAGTGAGTGATTACGTAAGAAGTTAACCTGAAAAGGTTTTGTTTACCTTTTCATCTGATATTTTAGTCAGAGATGTAATGTACGGTGAACGAAAACATCGTGAGAAAACCGGCATGTCCTAGAACCAAAAAATTCGAAGACACGTAACATCTACCAACCCGCACTGGGCCCGCGCCCACTCCCTCTCACAGAGAGGAGGCCGCAGTCCCAGCAGTGGGAACATTATAGGCTGATTATGCTAATTTTAAAACCCATACCATTCTTTAACCCCACCAACATAAGTTCACTACGCAGGCGTTAATGTAACACATCGAGCGTTAGAAAGAGACTGTCGCACAGCTGTTATGAGTGAGAGAGACGAAGCGAGACAAATACTCCGTTCCTATAAACAAAAACGAATCGTTTTGACGTGACAACGTCTAATAAATCGATGAACGCCGGCTACACGCACGAAAAAGGATGACTCATGGTCCCGTTACGCTCATTGTCCCGTTACGCTCATTGTAACGTTACGATAGGAGTTAGAGCGCTACACGAGCGTTACGCTCGTTGTCCCGTTACGCTCATTGTAACGTTACGATCGGAGTTAGAGCGCTACAAGAGCGAGCGAAAGGCACTTGTTAAGACGTTGTCACGTTAAACTATCGTCCGTAAACCGACTTTACAGACAGTCAACCAATTTTTTCTTACCAATGGTAAAAAAGAATATTGCCAAACTGGGCATATTATATATACAGTACTATAAATAGATACGTAAGCTAATTTTACCTGTGATAGCTACTTATATGGGAGGGTCTGCTATGCAAGTCTTTGCTTCATTATTGGTAAAGATACAAGAGCCATAACTTTAACCAATAACGGTCCGTATGTTACAGGAATCGGCCATTAGACAAGCTTCACCTGGGGGCCTCCCACCGCCGCTAACAGCAGTGTTATTTTAATCTTATTCAGCGGGAGAAAGAGATGGAGCTATACGTTCTGTAGAGCTTCATCTCTTTCCTACACTAAATTAATATTAAAATAATACTGCTGTAAGAGCTGGCGGTACTCTGATGTGTCACATTAACGCCCACTCTATAACTGTACAAGTATCTTTTGGCGCGCGACCAAAATCGGAACTAACGCCGCCATCTTGTTTTTTTAATACATTTCACACAAAACAATTGCACAAATGTTTATCAACAGCACCCTCTGTCGATGTCATTCGAGCGCCAAAAGATCCTTGTAGCAGTGTACTACCAGCTCATTCATGCAATGACATATTTAACGCGGAGTTGCCATCCACAATTTTCGTTTCCCCATCTTTTTCCTCAGATTTCGTTACCCCTTCATCTTCGCTCGTGACGTTAGAATTAGTAAAAGTAAGAAAATGTTTTCCGAAATCAATTTCGGCCTCATAAGCCTCAGTTTCGGTTCCACTTTTCTCATAATTCTGTGTTTCGGGGACGTTAAAGTCGAAATTTTTGTATTCCTTCTGTTTTTTGCTGTTTTCGACGAACTGTTTTAGTTGTTGCGGCATCGGGAAGGAAGATTTTATGTGGCATCGCTTCATCCAGTTGCGGAGGGATTTGCGCGGGACTTTGTGAGTTTGTGCCGCTCTGAAAGACAAGAAAAGCATTATTTGGCTGAGAACTATCACTTAATTTAATTTATTTTGCCATAAAATACAGATGGAAACATAGGTAATTCATTAAAGAATACTGTACATTGTATAAATCTGGTTCTATGTTAAAATCTGTGCTCAAATATTATAAACTTTTTTTGTTTTTTGATTGTTGGATATCTTCCAATGACTTCTCCCGCTCTTGGTGGAGCGGAAGGGCGTGTCAGACTTTTACTGACTAAAACCCACCCGCGTTCCTTCAGTTGCCTGTTGCCAAGGTCCCGGTATCCCTTTCGGACTAACCCGCAACCCTGGCAGGAAATATTATAACCCTGCCTCTTAAACTAGGTAAACCTGTATCTTAAGAGACAAAAAACTTAACGGAAGTAAGTCAGAACGAAAACTACCGTAAAATCGGTTTGTACAAAATTGTTGGTGGTGGTAGCGGCACACATGTGAGATTCATTTCGGTTATTACAAAAAAAATTGCGCGTGCAGCGCCGTACACGTGATAAAAGTGAAAAGTCTAAGAGAGATTTAGTGTGTGAGAGAGAGAGATATATCGTTCTCCTCTCTATATCTAAATGTGCCTACATGTTACACGGTCTTGAAATTTCACTCTCTTATTCTCGTCGAATAATCAAAAACTTCGGTCACCGCAAAAAAGCCCGTGTTTTCGTTTTTAACGCACACTCCTCGCAAACATTCAGAAGTATTTTATCATACTATGATTTCTTGAAGGGGTTTGACAGAACACTTTCTTAACGCGTAGTGAAAGAGAATAAGGTCCTCTTTTTAATATTTAAAATATCGTTCTTTACTGTCAATCATTTGTAGTTATTGTTATTAATTTGTGGTGCCTTGTCGACCTATATGGCTTAAAAAAAACAATTTAAGTAACTCACCTGTATATGCTCCCTCCTTTCTTAACATCCATTAAAGCCGCCCACATCGCCTCATTGGAATATCGTCTATTAGGGTTGAACTTCCCCATCATCACTCTCTCCAAATCCTTACGCGACAACCCTGAGGAACTAACCTCTTTCCCCTCCAAAAATTGGTCCAAATCAGACTTCAGCACAGTCTCCCCGATATCTACATTCCTATCTTTAAATATGGGCGGTCTGCCCCGCCTTCTCATCTGAGATTTCTCCCCCAATTTAGGGAAAACTTCTTTAGTGGCAACACTGTCTTTGCTCTTTGGTATCAACTCTACTTCGGATTTCTGGTTTTTGGTATCGGGTTTTGTCTTTTTTACTTGGCTAGCTTTTAGTAGGGAGACTTCTAACTCCCCATTCTGCTCGAGCCAAGACTTGTAGTAATCATTTTCAGATTTTTCGTTAGTTTTCTGTATGTAAGCTTCGTCTGTTGGGTTTGTATTAAAACCATATTTTGAGAACTCATTCCTGATCTCACTGGTTGACATTTTTGAGAGCCTGTTTATATATTCTGAGTTGACTTTAGCGAGGTTTTGTAACTTTGTCTGGAAGAATAACTCGCTTTCTGGCTTCACACGGAGGTAAGGGCGACGGCCTAAAATAAAATAATAATTAAATCATGGAAATATAAAATATTGAACCATGAATGGGAGGAAGATTGTTAAAATCACTTGACTTAAATGTCTGTAAGATAGTCAAAAAGACCAATTCCAATTAAAAAAAATATGTAAGGGTTCCGTATACGCCATTTGGCTCATCATCTGCCTAGGCTTTGCCCAATTATGTTGGGGGCGACTTCCAGTCTAACCGGATGCAGCTGAATACCAGTATTTTACATGGAGCGATTGCCTTACTGACCTCCACAACCCAGTTTCTGGGTAATACGGTACCCCTTGGCTGAAGGCTGGTCGTCAGAGTTTCGGGCTTCTGACGACCCGTAACGACTGTCAAAGATCTACAAATGACAGCCGGGACCAACGGCATAACGTGCTTTCCGAGGCACGGAGGGGGTATGTAATGGACAATCACCCATCATCAACGGACATCGGCTAGCGTAGCTTAACCTTCAATCGATACGTTTGTGTTCCTGTTTTAATTTAAACACAAGACCCATTTGGCTACGGAACCCTAAAAGACAACAACATTCATGGTTCAATTAATTTTTGCTAAAATATGTAATTATTTTCTACCGAATTTTATAGTAAAAAAAATTGGCCTACCTTACAGACATTTTTTTTTATTTTTCGTTTTCGCTTTCATTCGACAATGTCCATTCACAATATGATCTTCACTCTACACACACGTTTTGTCTATGGACGTTTTGACCGCGTTAAAAATCCAATTTTATTTATTTATTTTATGTAAAAAAAATTGAAAATATTCAGTAACAAAAAAAATAAAAATCAAAAACAAGCAAGTGACGAGAGGGAAGTCACATTGCAAACAAACATTGATTTATTTAATTAATTAAATAATAAAAATTAATAAAATTAAATAAAAATTGTTTTTTTTTTGTGTTATTATTTTACTTACCAGATGGTTGTCCGAGACTACTGCCTGGCTTCCCTGGTTCATCATCCTGAAAATTTTATAATAATACTTATATTTTTTCCTTTCTTTGTTTGAAAATGTTGTATGTTCTCTAGAAGAATATATACCAAATGTTCAAAATTAAGTTATACAGGCTGTAAGGGTAAACACTCTTGTCATTCAAATCATGGGTAGTTGACTTAAATATGAAAATAAATGACCGAACACAACAAAAAAAAAACGTTATTTTCATTAAAAGATTTTAAAAAGTTTCTATCCGACACCGTGCTCTCTAGCGAAACAGCTAACTGACTGAGAGGGGTCGCGCTCGCGGCCGGTCAGACGCAAGTTCGTTGCCCTAGCGCATAGGGCAACGAACTTGCGTCTCTTGTGGTAAAACGTAGATTGGAAAAAAGAAAAAAAAAGTTGTAATTTTCCATTGATTTTACGTTCTATAAATGAAACCAAACCACTGGTTGCAAGGATAACGGTGTTTACCCTAACACCCTGTATAGTGTTAGGGAGCTCCTGAAACATAAAATCTCACGATGACTTATTGTTTCGTTATGCATGTAAAATTTGCACGCTTCTACCTATTAAGCAAAACATGTTTGTTCACTCTTTTATAAATTACCATGTTTTAAGCAAATAAATGATATTTATATTTCTACAGGCACCTTTTTTTTCAATTTCTACTTTACCAAAGCAGAAATGTTTAAAATCGAAAAAAAATACTGCAATTTTTTTAACGGCATAAACAGCTTCATAATCTGTCACTTAGTTTCCCTCAAGCACGCCGATTTTTTTTAATACCTCAATTTTGGCAAGAAAGCATTTCCTCCTTTCCTAGGGACAAGGTTGCCACACCTAATTATTAAGCTCCATATTATCGTTGTCTACCTCTCCATAGTAAAGTCTGTCCTCTTCGAAAGTCTCCTCCTTAATGTCCAATATCTCAAACATCATTTACGTTTCTACAAAGTCTTATATCGAATGTATGTAGCGTCTTACACCCGATTCCTCACATTTTACGTAGACTATAGATACTACATTCCCAACTTTTCTCTCAAACTCCCCCAATATTCCCCTCACTCACCCTGAACTCTCCCTTATTTTCCCCCAAACTCCCCCCGTTCCAAGGACATAAGGTTTCCTCACCTCATTAAACTCCATATTATCGTTGTCCAGCTCTCCATAGTAAAGTCCGTCCTCTTCCACAGTCTCCTCTTTGATGTCCGCTCGTTCCTCAGACTTCCTCTTTTTAGTGCCGTTAGTTGTTGTTGCGTTGTTGTTGTTGGTTGTTGGCTTTGAATGGTGTGTTGTTGGGCCTGGAATTCAGTAGGAGACATTGAGAACTCATAGCATTTAACGCTAGCAATAAATACTAAATCCAGGTTAATTTTTTTTTTTTGAGATTGGGAAATCATCCAATGGCTTCTCCCGCTCTTGGCAGAGCGGAAGGGCATGTCAGACTTTTACTGACAAAAACCCACCCATGTTCCTTAAGTTGCCTGTTGCCAAGGTCCCGGTATTCCTTTCGGACTTTCCCGCAACCTGGCAGGGATTTTTTACACGGTCATATATACAATATCAATCTTAAATTTTTTACATCTAAGATTGATACTGTAAATATGATCGTGTTAACATAAAAAAACTCTCTCTCTCACCGTTAACAGCGTTCTCTCGCTGCGCATTCGCGACGAGTGCTTCGCTGGCGACCGTAAAGTCTTTACTGTCAGGCTTGCCGAGCTCCGATGTTAAGTTCGAAGTGTCGCTTGAACATAAACCTGGGAAAAAACAAAGAAAAACATGAAAAAATGAGTTTAAAAAAATTGTTGAAGAAAATTGTGCTGCGGAGCTGTAAAAATGATAAATACTGTCTTAGAAACATATGGAGCTTTAGAAGGATGTCACACAGGTCACAGGTATGACAGAGAAGACTCTAAAAAGACGAACTTTTTCATAATTTCGGTGTAAATATTATTTGAGGTCAGGTAATGTAATGTCGGCGCATCACATATGCGCGTGATTGACCGCGGGACAGGCACGGGGTGTCGGGGTACCGACCCCGCTACCCGACTGCCACACCAGCGCTGCACTACAGGCATTTCATTGGACGGTTTTCTAAATAGGTTGATCATGGTAAATTATGGTATAACACCTATTTTAATACAATCCACTACTATTTTATAAAGTCCCAATTGAGCCCTCGTGCTGAAATGTAAACTAAATATTGATTTATTAGGAATATTTGGCGATAGCACTAGAGTGTAGGACTTTCTAAAGTTTTCCAAAAAGAGCTACTATTTAAATAATGATTTCATCCAAATATAACGGCGAAAAACTGTGACAATAAACTGGAACTTGGTAAAAAGCTGGAAGTAAATCTTTTCTTTTTTAGCCTGTGTTGTTGGAAGTAAATATTATTATAATAAAAAAAATATTCTTAGAGAATGTAATAATGACCAGAGAAACTATGGATGGTGTAAAAGATGATACGGCATAAAAGAAGTACAGAGTGTATACTAAGATCACTTTAGATACACTGCTACTAAATATTCTACCTCTGATCTGCAGCGCCTCAGCAGACTTGAGTAGACTGGGCAGTTCTTCCTGCGTGACATTCACCTCGCCTTTGTACATGAAGTCTACCAGCGCTTGCATTTCGCTGAACCTGCAAAAGAGAGGAAGATAAATAATAATCCGGTGAACCAAATTTCGGTTCAGGCTGCCAATATTAGCAGAGATTAGCATCGACGCAAGAGATATCACAAAGGGTGCAAAAATAAATAACATATTATACATATCAATGCATACGTAAACATACATAGAGGGTTATAGAGGGTCCTTTGGCTAGGTAACAGCTTTATGGGTCCATCCATTTCATACCTACATATACATAGACACCCTTCCATGCCTCCGAAAGCAGGTTGAAACCAATCGGACTCGGCTGTCATTCGTAGATTTTTGACAGTCGTTAAACCAGTCTTCACAAGTGGTATCGTGATATCGTGTTACCCAGCACTTGGGCTGCGGAGGTAAGATAGGCAGTCGCTCCATGTAAATGATTGGTATGCAGCTGCATCCCAACTATTGTGGAGGTCAGATGGCGAGCCTCCATGTAAAATACTGGTATTCAGCTGCATCCGGTGACCCCAACTCAAAGCATTTATTTCAATCAACCCAATTACAAGCACTTCTGAATTGTCAAGGGGTCGGTCAGTCAGAAAGATGAAACTAGTTGCCCATTCCAAAGCGTAGTAAGTTCCTACGGAGAAGAAAGGGCAAAGAAACTCCATGGATACACAACATAGTTGACAGAAGGCTAGATAGATGAAGACTTACCGCATATCCCTCATCAGGACTATGGGATGGTCGCAGGGGTTCTGCAGCAGCAGTCGCTCGAGGTAGGCCGAGCAGGCCGACAACACGAGCTTGTGACATCGCAGCTGACGTGACTCACACGCGAGCGTCACGTCAGCAAACTGTTCTGTTAGCAGGAGGCGGGGGAAAACCGCCTGGAATGGAGAAAGAATACATATAAGTTGAATCGTAATATCAAAAAGATCTCCTAGTACAGTACGACACACCTAAGATGTAGCATCGGCAAAATTCGTAAAACCGATCAACATCGAGTGCGCCTTCAACATCTCCAATCTTTATTACTGTTTTAGGTGAAAATGATCTTTATGCAAACGCAATAACTTGTAAAGTTATTTAACCAAATACATTCGTAAAATTGAAATGAATGATGAATGCAAATTTTCAAATTTATTCTACTTCTAAGTGGTGTCGTACTGTAGTTGACTACCCAGGACTTTAAAATAAAAGAGACTGTGACCTATGAGTTTGTATCAGCTTTTCTTCTCAGAGTAGTCAGATAGGAAACGCCGACCTCATCTAGTTTTTAAAATATGATTGGCGTGTGATTTATCAGGATCTGCTCAGAGTGGCTGGTAGCAGCTGGATAAGAGCAATAGAGGATCGAGTTGAATGGCGTGCGGTTGGAGAAGCCTATGTTCAGTAGTGGACTGCTATAGGCTGATGATGATAATGAGCACAATTCTTTGGCACTCTGAATCTATCCAGCTAACCGCTGTAATAATTTATAACTAACTTTGGCTAACGGGAGGCACAAAAGTCACAGCAAACACTGGCAATATGAAAGAAATATTGTAAAACTTACAAAAATAAATACAAAGCAGATCATACCTGTAAATTGGTGTGATAGGAGTTCCACCGCACACAAAACTGTTGCGGGGGCAACGCCATCTTTCGTTCAGAAGGCGAACTATTACACAACTATCTTAACATATCTTTGGCCAATCACTTCACGTTCCTTTTCCAAAAAATTGCACGAAACCGTTGCTATACCTTATTTAAAAAATTGCACAGTTCAAAAATTTTCCCACCAAAATCGTTATCACAGTGTATAAATTCTAATGCTAACAAGTAAAAAATATTTTTCTTTTTTTTTTGCTAATTTATTAAGTACGATGAATACTTCGTTTTTTTTTTAATTTTAAGTAGAAACTTTTTAGACTAGACTGTATATTTTTAAGGTTTGAATACTGGAACTGTATTTATATACCTGCAAAGAGAGAAAAATCTATCATTAGTAAATAAAAATATGCTAACAAATTGGCTGTTTCGTTTTGTGTTTTTGCTTTATTGCTGCTTTAGGCATTCTAATGATTGTTTTTTTTTTATAGTTTTAAGGTGTATTTTTCTACTACAATGCTAATAAACGCATTTTTCTTTCTTTCTTTTCCTTCTTTCTTTCCGTACCGAAAATAGACTGACACAAATTAACTATAATTTAGTTTGACAGCACTAAGATGGCACTGAGTTTTAATTTAGTGAAAATGCTATTCTGAATTTGACGTGTTAACCATAATTTTTGTTCTATATCTAAAATCCTCTAACTAACTCTGACTATTTTTAATCACGATTAAAAATGTGTGGAATAAAATTACATGTCATGAACTAAAATTCAAACCAACACCTCGAATTCAGTTGCAAAACGGTACTGTATCTTTTTTTTATTTTCTTTTGCTTATATCGAAAATGGTGTGTCCTATCGTAAAAGTAATGAAAATTTTGACCCCCTTTGCAACCCACAACCCGTAATAATCAACATGTTGGTAATTTTTTTTTTTAGTTTTCTTCCAAAAAGTGAAAAATTCCATATTAAAATACGTCGAGACGGCCACATTGCGCGCCTCTCCGGCTCAAAAAAAATCACGTGGTAGGCAAACAAGTAGGCACCAAGTGGAGTCGCGATTGTCAAATTCGATTTTAGTTGTGTCAAAACCATTTTTAATTTTAGAGATTTTTTTTGGCAGAATAGCTCTAAGATTCTCATAGTAAAAAGTAAGGAATTTTAGTGATAGTTTAGTTCGGTGTACAAGAGAATCGGCACCAGTAGCTACATTACTAGCTAAATTTGCCCCACCTTGTCGCATCGCATTGCCTGCCCACGCTAATAACTTCGTTTTCGTTTAACGTTCTTTCTTACTTTTATTTCTTATTACTCGGCTCCTACTAAGAGTTCTAGCGTGATGTTAAATAGTCTTTGCCTTAGGAGCCGAGCAAAAAGAAAAAAAGTCGGAAAGAACGCTTCCCAAAAACGAAATACTTAATAGCGCGGTCGGGCGATGGGATGCCACGCGGTGGCTATTAACTATATTAGCTATTAACTACATATTTATCATTTATTGGGGCCTATGATGATAAGTTATAAGTAGTACTTATTAGATTGTGTTAATATCCATATTAAAATTGAAGTATTGATAACACGAATACAGGGAACTATTGGTCCTTGGATTCAAAAACATGTCCGTCACTTATTAAAACGAGGTATGAGGTATCATGTGACATTTGATAAGTTAAAGTTACCAAGAGTAAGAATATATTCTGAGCAGTCATCCCAACATACATGCCCCGACAGAAAAACATGACTAAAACATTTTTTCACACTAAACAAAAAAATTCTCAGACATCATCCTTAACGCACACCATAGAACCTACCCTTAACAACCCCCGAAAAAAGCAAACAAACGCGAATGCAGCACAAAACTTCCATCACATAATTGCCGAAGTTTCACCCTAAGAGCGAGCGAGATGGCTATACGTTTCGCTGCTCTCCTCTAGACTTTAGTTTGAAACAAAATGTGGGTACATAAAAATCGATAGGGGCCGTCGACTGTGACCCTATGGCTATGAGCTGTACAAGTATACCATAATATTATGTTGTTGTAATGCGGGTGTCATTGGCCTGGCTATTTGAAATGTTGGGAGACTCGATAGCTATCAATATGAGGTCAGACATACGTAGATACTTCATGATTAGGTTACGAAAAAAAACCTTTTTTCTGTTTCTAGGCGGTCAATAAGCCGACGGCACACGTGGCGGCCAAAGGAAAGCACGTTTAAGCCGCGTTGGTCCCGGCGGAACGTTTCTTGTCAAAAATCTGCCTGCCTTTTACCAACTATGTTGTGGCCAGCTTCCAGTCAAACCGGATGCAGCTGAATACCAGTACTTATTTTACATGGAGCGATTGCCTATCTGACCTCCACAACCCAGTTACTAGGTAATACGATACCCCTTGGTATGACTGGTTGTCAGACACTCTGGCTTCTGACGACCCATAACAAGTATCTAAGATTAGAAAATGACAGCCGGGACCAGCGACTTAACGTGCTTTCCGAGGCACGGAGGAGTCTTGGTATGTAAAGATGGTCACGTATCCACGGACCAACCGCGGCAAGCGTAGCTTAACCTGATCGATAGACCCGAGCGACTGTTATTACTTAACCACAAGCCCCACCGTAGAACGATAAAGTTGAGGTAATAGTAAAGAATATCGCGTACCTTCCTACCAATGTTTACAAAGAACGGTAGTGTTTCGACGTAGATTATGAAAACGAAACACCACATGACGCACGACAAATTGTGCGAGTATCCGAATTACAGGGTTTCACTTAGGTAGTTACTGGCCGTGGAGTTTCTTGCCCGTTCTTCTCCATAGGTACCTACTATCTGACTACTCTTTTTTTTTTTTTGAGTGTTGGAAATCATCAAATGACTTCTTCCGCTCTGGGCGGAGCGGTAGGGCGTGTCAGACTTTTACTGATTAAAAACCACCCGTGTTCCTTCAGTTGCCTGTTGCGAAGGTCCCGGTAACCCTTTCGGAGTTTCCCGCAACCCTGACAGGATCTGACTACCCCTGAGACCAAACGGCGAAATAAAAACTCAGCGGTCAGTCTCTTTTACAAGTCCAGACATACATAATCTAAGGTAAGATCATGTGAGGACCATCTCACTGAGTTTTCATGTGAGTCAGTGTCTGAAGAAAGAACCTCACAGATTTGAGTGGACCTGTCCAGCAGGGAATGTATTTTTCGTAACATTCTGACTCCATAAATTCCCGACCAAATAAGATTTTTAAAACCACAGATAGTAAACTCAATCTAGATCAAAGACACAGTTTTGACAGCGATACGGAAGAATTTTTTGATGCCCTATGAGCCCTTTCTTTATATGTTATTTTTCCCTTTGAACATAATTAGTGTTAGATTGTAATATATTTGATTTACAATTTGTCAAAATAAAGCACCAAAATACATATAAAAAAAATATCTAGATCAATAAAAGTAATGTAATGCATGCGAATTCTTGAAAATCTTCCCATTAATAGCACAAAAGATTCGCGCCACCCTCAAAACACTTCCAAATTCAAAAATAGACTCGACTCGAAGAAAAAACGCCCTTCATTACCATGACCACTATAACTTGACAATCAGGAGTGGCGCTGCTAGTCAAGAAAAACAACAAAATTACTTGAATTAAGAACTTAGTTCCGTATTCCGCCGTCTGTCAAAATATGCTGGCTGGAATATGTATGAGGGCTCTAAAAAGCAGGGAGGGAGTGTTATCTTGCAACGGGTCCGGGCGTCGACCCTAGGGGCGCCCGAAAATAGACATTGCGGGGGTCCACGGCAGGCGCGGTTAATTTTGGAGCGACTTTTGAGGCCAGACGTTTGCTTGGTAGTGTAGCGTCATTCTTATGAGTCGAAGAATTTATTGTGAAGAATGATTTATTTTGGGTTCCGACTTGACCTTTAGGTATTAATGTAGATGAGAATATCATTTTGACATCATTACGATATTGGAGGAGGTGTGTTATTTATTAGCAACCTGTATAGTCTGCCTGTATTAATAAATTCACGAAACGTCACAGACGTAGAGTGATATCTACAGGGTCAAATTAAATTAACTAGCGAAACTCTGCAGACGTGATGAGTATCGATTTCTACACACGACAAAAATAGAAAAAGATTTGATATTTTTTTTAGGAGTAAATGACCGCTGGTTGTACACACGGCTACACATCAAGCTATACAATTCCAGTTTATACTGATCTCGCATCGCATAGCATTTCCGTACAATGCGAGGTCACCTTAAACTGGAAATGTATAGCTTGATGTGTAGCCGTGTGTACTACTACATGCTTCAGTATTTATTTGTTTTATCATGTTGAGACATTGATACCCATTACGTCTGTGAAATTTACCCAAAAATAATCGTTCAAAGGTAAAATTCCTTAGCAGTACTCCTCATGAAGCTCGCCCGGGGAACTACTACCATCACGCCAATTTTTTAACCGATTTCAAAAAGGAGGAGGTTCTCAATTCTTCTGTTTTTTTTTGTATGTTTGTTACGCGATTACTCCGCCAATTTTGAATTGATGTTTATAATCTTTTTTTGTTTGGTAAGTCATGCTTCAGAAGTGGTCCCACAAAAATCTTATTAACTTTTCTTGCGTAGGTTTTTAATTAGCTTCAATATTACATATTTTTCCCACGTAGACGATGTTTTAAGTTACTCCTGCACTGTTGTTTACGTAGCAGGTATGTGTTATTTACGAAGTGGTATTCGGATTTATGTAGGGTAGTTACCACAACCAAAAAGTGAAAAATAAAAACTTTTTACAGAAAAAAAAAAAACAACCAAATTAAAAAAAAAACCCAAAAAAAACTTTAATTTCGGAAGTCGGTGGCAAAAAACGAAAATTGAAAACCAAAGACACCGACTTCCGGAATTAAAGTAATTTTTCCTTTTAATTGGCTTTTTTGGAAGTCGGTTGCTTTTTTTTTTGTATTTTTTTTTATTGTGTTCCTGTTTGAAGGTTATGGGTGCCGGTGTCATGACACATTTCAGCTTTGTCTCCGATATATCCACTTGGCAACACGTCTGGGATGTCTCTAGTATTACAGAGGGTCTAGACAAGTGACAATCGCTTCGAAAGCGTTTCGTACTTCTACAACGAATTTCAACTATACATAAGCTATACAACTATTTCATAAGCTTTTCGATAGCTTATGTCAGTCCTATGCATTTTTGCCTTTTCCATCATCGTTATCGCTGATAGAATGTCACTTTGTCTAGGGGCTCTGATGTCCAAAGGCGGTGGTAACCACTTCAAATAAACTGATGGTTTATCTGTCAGCCAATAACATGGAATACAAGGTGTAAGGAGTAACTAGATAGGCTGCAGCTACTTTTAGACGGTTAGACTGGAAGCCGACCACAACATAGTTGGAAAAAGGCTAGGCAGACTGTAAATAATCGAGTGATGGGGATAATTTTGAATCGATCGAATTTAATAGACAGACTTCTTCCCAGCTAAAGCACTAGGAAGTGGTGAAGGGTTTTGGGGGACTGTCTTACGTAATTTTGACGAAAAAAAAGGACTGATTCTCAGCCTAATTTGAATAAATGGCTCGATTTTGATCATAACTAAAAACATAAACCGTACGTTTTCGTGTTTTCTTTGTACGCATACGGCACTAGAATTTTATTTACACTATTCAATTGTCCAAAATATAGTAGTGATGCAATTGTTATTGTTTTTTCAATTGACAACAGTTTGTAAATGTGAAAATACTATAGTTTACTATATCCTCACTACAAGTGATATCATATTTTTGTTTGATTGTAAACTATCTGGATTTTGCTGTTATGTCTTGTTGATATATATAAAAATAATAATAATAACTGCAATTAGTTTTCCTAACAAAAAAAAACAGAAAAAAAATTACATCCTCGAGAAGTGAAAGTTGGCGAGCTTGGTTCGTTGATGGATGGTCTTTACATACCAAGACCCCTCCGTGCCTCTAAAGCACGTTAAGCCGTTGGTTCTAGATGTCATTTGTGGATCTTTGACAGTCGTTACGGTTCGTCAGAAGCCCGAAATTCTTTCAACCAGTCTTACCAAGGGATTTCGTATTACCAAGTAACTGGGTCGTGGAGGACAGATGGGCAGTCGTGTAAAATACTTGTATTCTGCTGCATCCGGTTCGACTGGCAACCGACCAAAACATAGTTGGGAAAAGGCAGGCAGATGATGATCGTTGAGAAGCGAAACTGTAGGAGTTTCGCTTCTCAACGATCATCATCTGCCTATTCGATTCTCTGCCGATTCATTCATCTGCCGATTCATTCCTCTGGTCTCGAAAACGGTCATTTGGGGCGTATGATACGCCGACTATCATTGTTGTTTTTCTCTCAATATGTTTTAAATGATGGTCTGGCAGTTTGAGTACTTTATGCGGCCTAACCCAAATGTCCTTTCTTTGGTATTGTTCGTCGAATCATTGAGCTCCTTAAGTTCTTAATTGAGCTGCACGATAATTAACAAATGCGTGAACTGACTGGACAGGTCTCCTCAAAACTGTGTGGTTCATTCCTCAAATGACCATTTCAGACGCCAATCTTAGATTGATGTCTGAAATGGTCTAGAAACTACATGGTCGGAGACTCCAGGTTTGAATGATGAATCTCCGGGCTACGGGTTGACATCGTATATCTCCGAGTTAGACGGGGTCAAGTCCTATTGCTCACTTCAAAATTGCCGGAGGTATTAATGTGGACTCGGATTCAAGACAGCAAATCTTACTGAAATACCGAAAATCCTTGGAAAAAAAATAGAACAAGAAAAACAGTCCATGAATTTCCTTCACCAACACATTTGGTCATATGAAGGCAAAACTAGCTAACGGTATTCTAAAAAATGAACGTGTAAAATTAAAGCCATCACCGGAATATACAATAAAGAATATGTAAAAACAATAGTCAATCATTTTGCTATGTACTAATATTAGTAACCATGTCAGTTAGAGTCCAAAAGGACCACCACATGTCGAGCTGTCCGTGGTCTAAAATAACCACAGTGTGGGTCCAACAAGTCCCAAGTGTTCGCTCGATAGACCCATGCAAAGATAGTCGCTTGAACTAGGATCTCAATAAAGGAATAGAAATCTATACCATGTTGCCGGGACACGTGAGGATACAAGTTATGATAAATTATATTTTTCTGTAAGTAGGTTTGGTACAAACACTTTTACACGTCAATTGTGTTTTTATAAGCTAGATGAGGTCGGCGTTTCCTATCTGAGGCCCTAGACAAAGTGACATTCTGTCAGCGATAACGATGATAGAAAAGGCAAAAATGTATAGGACTGACATAAGCTATCGAAAAGCTTATGTCATTCCTGTTGAAAGTCGTTGTAGAAATACGAAACGCTTTCGAAGCGATTGTCACTTGTCTAGGTCCTCTGACTACTCTGAGAAGACAGGCCAGAGGTCACAGTCTCTTTTAGTCCAGACATAATCTTGGTCAGATCATGTGAAGACCATGTAGATCGGTTTCTGAAATGGTCTCTAGAGGAAAGAAACACACAGATTGAGTGAAAGTTACATTTTAAAGATATTGAACAAGATGTTTAAATTCTTACTTAATGTCAGCCAAAATTTTTTTTTTTAAGCCTTCCAGCTAACCAACCAAACCAATAGTTTTAATTTCCATCAGCCAGAATTAATAATTAAAACGTATAAAAAGCCTCCACGGCCAATAGACGTTGACAAAAGAAGCTTGGAGTTTGAAGGGAAATGTAAATCATCATCAAATGTTGATGAGTTATTATGGTATTTGTGGTAGATAGGCAGTCGCTCCATGTAAAATACTGATATCCAGCTGCACCCGGTTTGACTGGAAGCCGACCCCAACATAGTTGGGTTGGGAAAAGGCTAGGCAGATGACCACAGTAAAAGTTTATTTTCATTTTTTTAACCACAACGGGGAAGCTCTTGTCCTGCATCTCACCTGATGGTAAGTGATGATCAGGCCGAAGGTGGAAGCGAGCTTCACCCAGAATCCTCGCACACAGAGGAACTGGTTATCTTACCTCCCGAAACACAACAATGCTGATAAAATGTTTGTTATGGTGACTTAGAACAAGCCCTACCACCAACCAAACCGAGCTGGAAATTTTGCCCCCACTGGGAATCGAAACTGGGACCTCTGGGTCTCAGAGACAGGTGGTCTAACCACTAGACCACAGAGGCGATTAAATCTCTTATCTCTATCTGGAAAATAACACGCTAACTGTATCTTAAGGGCCTACACTAATTTTCTAAATTTATGTCTGTAATTCTTATGGTGTACATAATAAAGAGGTGGTGGTACATAATAAAGATATGGTGTACATTCTATCTATCTACCCTACCTCAAATTCTTAGCATGATCCTCCCCGTTATGCCGAAAATACTGCAGCATTACTGTTGAAATTAATATAATGTTTAAGTTGAGGATTAATGCTTGGTCCTATGTTTGACGAAAACACGATTACATAAAACTTTCTCTATAGAAAAAATTCTAAAGTTACATCTAAACCGAACTAAAAACCGCTGGTACTTATTAAAAAAATACTTCAAAATAATCATGAAACTTTGCATAATCACTGAACTAACTATCAAGCAGGTCTTATGTTTTTTTTATTTTATTAATTACCGTTATTTTCACCGTAACAAGCCATTACCAAAACTATTCGAGGCTTGGAGCCGCCAGCAACCCACTCCGTAGCGAGATAAAATTTGAGGTTGGGTAGGCCCTCAAGACCTCAACAACAAGCACGTCATTTTAAAGACTCGCAGACCACAGAAATGTCACTCTTCGTTATTGTTGAGCCAAAAATAAAGTAAACCACAGAGCATTACGTAAACTGTGTTATAGACAACAGCTGAGCAATTTCTGACCTTCGTTCCGTGTACGGAATAAGTAGGTATAGAGTACCTATAGCTAGTAAAGAACCATATTTAGTAGGATGAGTAACAAACCTACGTTTGTTTGTGTTATTCATTCAGTTTCCGATTTACAGAAATATGTCTGAATGTCATTTGTGAAGTATAGAAACAAATAGGAATATTAATAAAAACTTTTTACAAACGAAAAAAACAACCGACTTCCAAAAAAAAACACAAAAAAAAGTGAAAAATAACTTTCATTTCGGAAGTCGGTGTCTTTGCTTTTCAATTTTCGTTTTTTGCCACCGACTTCCGAAATTAAAGTTATTTTTCACTTTATTTTGTTATTTTTGGAAGTCGGTTGTTTTTTTGTTTTGGTTGTTTTTTGTAAAAGTTTTTATTTTTCACTTTTTGGTTGTGGTACCTACCCCACACAAATTCGAATACCACTACCTGCTATGTAAATAACAGTGTCGGAGTAACTTAAAACATATTTTAGATATATTTATTAGTCGGAAAAATACGTAATATTGAAGCTAACTCAAAAACTACGGAAGTAAAGTTAATAAAATATATATGGGAAATTGGGAACACCTCTGCTGAAGCATGACCTACCAAACAAAAAAAGAGTCATCAAAATCGATTCATAATTGGCGGAGAAATCGCGTAACATACACACAAAAGGAAAAAAAAACAGACGAATTGAGGACCTCCTCCTTTTTGAAAAAAAAACACAACAACAACGGTTTGGAGGACCTACAAAGAAATTAAGAATCAAACCCATACTAATATTAAATAATTGAGTCACTTCAATATCAGGAACGGTAGAATTTCATGAATATTACTAAGGTCCCATTTTGTGGCATTACTAATGAACCTATGACGAGTTTCTGTAAGTTAAACGAATGTTGGCAACTAGCCAAGAGTACTGAAAGATTATGAAGATATCAAGTTTTGTAGGAAAATATTATGTTCAGTTACATCTTGGAAGCGAGAAATATCATCGTTATGGGAAGCGAATTTCTTAACTGGTTTAGGATCGGATTCTAGTCAAACGAGCCTCCCAATTGCGAAAACACACTTGCAAGTCACAATCCGAAAGATTTTGAAAGAAACTGCTAATCCGGCTCGAAGGACCAAAATAAATGTAGGGGATCACTTAGTGATATTATAGCGGGGCGATTCTATTGGGATGTTGAAATAAAACTAACCGCTTTGAATGTTCGTTAAACACTGAATTATTGAAATGTATTTCTACATATTACTTATTTACAATCATCGTCTTCCTGCCCTTATCCCATGTTACTTATTTACAACTAGCTGCCGCCAGCGGCTTCGCCCGCGTGTAATCTTTATAAATTATAGCCTATGCTACTCAGGGTGAATGTAGCTTTCTAATGGTGAAAGAATTTTTCAAATCGGTTCAGTAGTTTCGGAGCCTATTCAATGCAAACAAACAATCAAATCTTTCCTCTTTATAATATTAGTATAGATAATAGGTACAAATGCTGTGTGTGCAGAATGCACTGTGCGTACGGTTCCGTACACATTGCTTTGCATGTTTGAAAAAATCGTCTGTTCGACAATATAAATAAGGCAATGAATATTATTCAATTGTCAAAATGAAGTCATTGCGGTTGTGAGTGAGTGTGTTAATTTGTATGCATTAAGTTAAGATGCGAGTTCATTCATAAAAGCGGAAGAAAAGGGGTAGTTAGAAAATTTGGGCATCATATTAGGTCCCCACCTATGAAATTGGTGTTTTGTATGGGGAATTTTAAAGAAGTTGGATTTTTCATACTAACGTTTTCTTAATTTATATATCAACCATGAACACTACTGTTTTAAAACTTTTATGCGCACTGTTTTAAAATTTTAAGATAACGTATGCCACTTAGATTACGCGACAAAAATAAATTTTGGCTAAGTTAAAAAAAAAATAGTGGTCATTTTTGCTAACAAAATGAGGAGTCATTTTTAAGGTTTTTTTATGTTAATAAAACTATAAGTAGTAAGGTTTTTTTACTATTGGTAGTTGTCTATGATGGTCATTATTCAATATAATACAAAGCAATTGATGAATGTTTTAAATCATTGAAGTGACGAGGTTCTCTATTAGTGAGAAAAAAACGCCAATTTCATAGGTGGGGACCCAATATTTTAGTTACAAATTCTGTCGATAAAAGTCCCACCACACTCGGGTGACGTCTTGATACGAAATAAAATGTTGACGTTGATAATAGTACATAAACGAGATCGTGCAATATGATTCATTTCATAAGTTAATTCTAGCGCATAGATAAGGAGTAAATACTACGTAGGTACTTCTTTCATATTTAACCGATTTCAAAAAGGAGGAAGTTCTCAATTCGACTGTATGTTTTTTTTGTATGTTTGTAACGCGATTACTCCGCCAATTATGAATTGATTTTGATGATTCTTTTTTGTCTGGTAGGTCATGCTTCAGAGGTGTATCCTGTATAAATTTTATTAACTTTGATTGCGTAGTTTTTGAGTTAGCTTCAATAATACGTATTTTTCCCATTTAGCCTACATGATGTTTTAAGTTCCAGTAGCTGTTAATTACATGGCAGGTAGTGGTATTCGAATTTGTGTAGGGTAGGTACCACAACCAAAAAGAGAAAAATAAAAACTTTTACAAAAAAAAACAACCGACTTCCAAAAAGAACACTAAAAAGTGAAAAATATCTTTATTTCCGGAAGTCGCTGGCAAAAAAACGAAAATTGAAAAGCAAAGACACTTTACGAAATCAAAAGATATTTTTCAATTTTTTGTGTTTTTTTTTTTTGGGAGTCGATTGTTTTTTTTTTGTATAAAGTTTTCATCTAAAAATAATATTATCTAATAATTATGATTATTAATCTTACGAGGATTAATAACTGTCCGATTAGCATTTTTTGGCTATGAGTTTGGCACCGTCGCGTCGTCAGTAGCGTCCAGTTCTTAATTTTAGGTTTTTATGATTTTTTAGGAAAAGCTAACACTTTTTACGTGCACAAATACAATGATTTCAGTGAGCAAAACACGCAATTACGATAAAAATGTTTCGATAATTTCATTTCGAATATTTCCTTCCTGTACTCCTTACCTCAGATTTTATCTCTCTCGCACCATACTAATCGCGACCTGAGTGAGAGCGAGACGGAGTGGGGCGCTAGCGGCTCTCAAGCCTCGAAAAGTTTAGGTACCTGCTTTTTACGGTGAAAATAAAGGTAATAAAAAAAAAAAACAAGACCTGTTTTATAGATACTTCAATTATTATGTAAAGTTTCATGATCTAATTTGAAGTATTTTTTTAATACCAGCGGTTTATAGTTCTGTTTAGAGGTAACTTTGGATTATTTTTCTATTGAGAAAATTTTATGTTCTTAATCGTGTTTTCGCCAAAAATAGGACCTAGCATCAATCCTCAACTTATAATTCATTCACAAATATTAATCCTAACTAATATTATACATGCGAAAGTGAGTTTGTTTGTTACGCTTTCACGCTTTAGCGGCTGAACGGATTTGGATGAAATTTGGCACATGGGTAGGTAGACCATGACCTGAAATAGGACATAATATGATACTTTTTATCCCGACATTGCCACGGGATCGAGACTTACGCGGGTAAAACCGCGGGGCGCAGCTAGTCTTACATATAATAATGAAATCTCGGCCGGGTCGCTAGTATAGGAATAAGCCTAAGCCCAAGTAAAGTCACAGGAAAACTTAGTGCTACGTTAGTGCTAACAGAATTCAGTAAATACTAGATAACAGACAGTACATCTTTATGTCTGACGTCAGAACAACGTCACTGTAACAAGATTGTGGCACAAGATGATCGAATCTTCAGAATTTAGGAAAACAGTTTTGGTAAGATTACTCGGACTTAGATGAGGAGTTTCTGAGATTAAACCGATAATTTTGAGCGTGTGAAATATACAGGAAATGATTATTTAGGGTATCAAGATCGTGGTTTAATAATAACCAGGCGCACGCGTTGATCAAAGGCTAAGTTACGCTTGCCAAGGTCGGTTCGTGGACCCCTCCGTGCTCGGAAAACACGTTAAGCCGTTGGTCCCGGCTGTCGTTCGTAGATCTTTGACAGACAGAACTCGAGAAGACCGAAAGTCTGACAACCAGTTACCAAGGGGTATCGTGTTATACAATCAAGTAACTAGGTTGTGGAGATAGGCAGGCGATCCATGTTAAATACTGATATTCGGCTACATCCGGTTAGACTGGAAGCCGATCCCAACATACTAGTCGAGAATAAACTAGGCAGATTGATTGAATTTTGGTAAGATTACTGAGTTTTCTTTGGGTTTTAGTTGGGTTAGAAATAAAACGGATGATATTGAGCGTATGAAATACTTATAAAGGAAATGATTATCTAGGAATCACTGTGTCCACTGTGTCACCCTAAGACTACTGCTTTTCTACCAGAGATGTGCTATGCTACGTTGCTATGAATGCTCTTGACATCCACCAATCATATTCATTGGTCCACATAGCATAGCACTGGAAGTTTTTTTTTTTCCTTTATTTGTTTTTAACGATGGTCTGGCAATTTGAGTACTTTATGCGACCGACCCAAATGTTCTTTCTTTGGTATTGTTCGTCGAGTCGTTGAGCTCCTTAAGTTCTGTGTTGATCTCCACTATTACTGACAAATGCTTGCAGTGACTGGACAGGTCCACTCAAATCTGTGGTTCTTTCATCTAAATACCATTTCAGACGCTTATCTACATGGTCCTCATATGGCCTGCTAGATTATGTCTGAACTTTTAAAGAGACTGCGACCTCTGAGTGTCTTTCGGCCTTTCTTCTTAGAGTAGTCCGATAGGAAACGCCAACCTCATCTAGCTTATTTTTACTATTTTATAATAATTATGACGTGCAAAAGTGATTCTAATATCCTATTTGCAGAATAAACAATTTAATTTCATTTCACTGGTGGAAACGGGTTCACCTGAGCTACTTTTTTATATCCATGGAAGGATGAGTGCTATGGATGCGCGAGAGGTGTTGCTATGTGCAGAGCAGGTTGCCCTACAGTCGGTGGGGTCGGCTTCCAGTCTAACTGGATGCAACTGAATACCAGTATTTTACATGGAGCGACTGCCTATCTGACCTCCACAACCCAGTAACTGGGTAATACGATACCCCTTGATAAGACTGGGTTGTCAGACTTTCGGGCTTCTGACGACCCGTAACGACTGTCAAAGATCCACAAATGGCAACCGGGACCAACGGCCTAACGTGGTTTCCGAGGCACGGAGGAGTCTCGGTATGTAAAGATGGTCACCCATCCAAGAACCAACCCCGGCAAGCGTAGCTTAACCTGATGGATCGACCCGTGCGGCTGTTATTACGTAGCCACGAGCTCCTAAAACGTAAATAACCATCGTATTTAAGACAGCGGCCAATTTAAATGTATGTAGGCGGACAGTGGCTGTAGCAAGCCGGAAGAATAAGACCCGAAATAGCTTCGGGACCCCAGACTAACGAGAACACGGGGACGTAGCGAGAAAGAGAGAGAACGATGTCAAAAGAAACATGTGGTATCAATAACAAAATGAGACCGTATTTTGTGCTCAGAGGGTCCGCTTTTTTGTATTTGCAACAACCATACAGGCTAGAGCCGACAATACGACTTTTGAAAACACTGGCAATTCTAATGCATAAGAATATTTTTGAACTATCAAATGCAATGAAAATTATACGCGTCGAATTGACTTCTTCAACTTTCTGACTAACTGACAGACTCTGACAATTCAACAGTGCCTGTAAATGGTTTAATTGAAATAAATGCTTTGAGTTTGAGAAACTCCTCCTTTTTTTCGTCGGTTAAAAGTGATATTTTCAAACAAACTAAATATTAGTCACCAGGTCGCCAGAGTATGCCTGCCAGGGTTCTGGGAAAGTCCGAAAGGGATACCGGGGCTCTTGGTAACAGGCAACTGAAGGAACAGGGTTAGGTTTTAGTCAGTAAAAGACTGACACGCCATCCGCAGAGCGGGAGAAGTTATTTGATGATATCAAACCCTCAAAAAAAAAAAACCGCCAGTCTCCACGTAGGGGCCGGTCGGTCGTGGCTACGCTTCTAAATTGGCGACGTCGCCAAATCGAAGCCAAGTGAGTTAACTGTCATACATTTCAATACGAATTGTTTGGATACGTAGCCGGCGACGTCGCCATGGCGTCCCAGATTGTAAGCGCTCTTAGACCTTACAAAAGTTCCCTTACTTTAGTTTTTACAATACCATTTTAATTTATCTTTTTCCGACTATTTTTCTGGCCTGATGCCAACAACCACATACTTTTAAAGACCATTCTTGCGCTCATTAGGATTATATATCATTTAATTCTATAATCAGTATTAGTTCATGAGATATGACACATTTCCTGTGTTCTCAATTTGACGTACCTAACGTAACGCTATTCAGAACATGACAGTCAACATGAAAACCAGCGCTGGGACTCTGTCTTGCATAGGTTCGCAGCATAATGCTGAGCGATAGCCGTTTTGCGTGGATGTGACGCTTGTTTTCCCCAACCTTTTCTTACTTTTTTCTCCGTGTTTATTTTATTTTTTGCGTCATGTTTATCGCAAATAAACGTAGTTTCTTTCTTTTAACATCTTCCTGTATTTGTCCCATGTTACTTGGGGTCGGTGCAACACGGATTCTCTTCCCATTCTCCCCTGTCAACCGCTATCATTCACTCCTATTTACATATTCCTCACCCAATCAAATTCTGAACCGGATAGTACGCACGGCTACACATCAAGCTATACTTTTCCAGTATAAGCTGACATCGCATTGTACGGAAATCTTATACAATGCGAGATCAGCATAAACTGGAAATGTATAGCTTGATGTGTAGCCGTGTGTACCAGGGCGTTCCTAAAGTCTCTTTCTAAAGCTCAACTATGTGTCATATTAACATATGACACATCGTTGAGCTTTAGAAAGAGACTGTCAGACAGTTATGAGTGACAGAGACGACGCTCAATAAAGCCAAACTTTTTCTTAAACTCGATGTGTCATTTTTTACGGCTTCCGGGATAAAGAATCCATTGTTATCCCTTCTATCCTTGGTTCACCCCAGTCCTGTTTCAAGACACCAACTATATGTAGATATAGGGAGGCTTTTACCTCCCCCATCATCATCTTCCTACCCCTGTCCCATGTCACTTGTGGTCGGCGCAACACGTTTTCTTCTTACATTCTGCCTGTCAACCATCACGCTTTCATTCACTCCCTTTTTCATAAAATTCCTCACACAATTCATCCATTTTTTATTTGGCCTACTTCTCCCTCTATACCCATCAATATTTTGTATTCATCACTAAGGACATCACATGCCTTTATCAATCCAAACGATTTCCTTTCAACTTTTTGTCGCTGAAAATCAGCGCTGGGGCTCTGTTTCGCATAGGGTCGCAGCATTATGCTGAGCGATGGCCATTTTGCGTGGATGTGACGCATATTTGCCTCCAACTTGTTATTTTGTGTTTGTGTTCATTCTTTGCGTCATGTTTACCGCAAATAAACATACTTTCTTTCTTTCTTTGGTTCATTATTATCCTTTATGGACGCAAAGTTGCCTTGGATAACCTGGAAGTCTTTAAACAGACTCCGGAGTCTGGACCCAGGTAGTTCGGCTGAGAATCAGCACTTTTTGAACTTGAAAACTACATAAGACAGTAGCCCAAAACGCCCGCCCTTCACCATTTCCTAGTGCTTTAGGTGGGAAGACGAGGTGGTGCAAAAAACCCATTCAAGTGGAGATTCATAAATGAGACAAGCGACGGGACACTTGATAAGTATCATGTCCTGCGTGCCTGTACGTTACATGAACTCAAGGTGCCAACCTCGTAGCCGAATTCTGGGCCGACTCTATTTAGATTACATTCGACGAACTAAGAAAAATATATCGGCCTCTGAAAATAAGCAGTGTACGATTATGACTAAAGTAGCCTATGTCCTTCCCCGGGATGCCATCTATCTCCTTGCCTTTTATCGAAATCCGTTCAGTGGTTTAAGGTAACATACAGACAGACAGAGTTACTTTCGAATTTATAATATTAGTATGGATGGATTTAATAAAAACTTTTACAATGTCAATGATTTAATACATAGGATCAATGATCCAAAAAGCTTGGAACAAGGCTAGATAGTTAGGCTAGATTTTTTTCCCCTATTAGATTCCGACTAGTTCAAAACAAAACCAGGAAAACATTGTTCTTAATTTTATTAGAGGACATTGTTAAAATAGGTAATAATATTTACGATTTATAAAGCCAAAATGGGGAACTCAACACGAAATTATTTATACCATAACATAGGATATCGCAAATTCGGAATCTCTGTTTAAAAAAAGAATAGGCTAGATGGACTTGACATTTCCTGGTGAGGGAGAAGAAATGGCGAAATTAAATCAGGAATCGAGGTCCCTTTTACAGTCCAGACATTATTATATCAAAATTAAAGTTTAACAAAATGCAGGTTAGCATGTCGTATTGGCCGTATGTTGCCCACTTCCTATAAGGAACCTGTCAACCTTCAAAGCAAGAGTGAACAGGCATCTTCCGCGCAAGTTCGTTTCTTCGTAGACCTCATCCATCGCTAACCCCCAGGCGAGTTCAAGAGCAGTTTTCCATTTCTAAATATTTAAAAAATAGGTAATACAAATTCTAATTACCTTAATTAAGTATGCCAGAAATTTTAAATATTCTGAAATTTTTGAGGAAATGCTACTCTACCTAAACAAGATTTACTTAAGTAGGTACAGACTAGTTAAACAACCTGTAAGGTACCTAAAACCACGACTTTCCCTACATAACGTATTGTTATCAATTATTCTCATATTTTTCCTCGTTTTCACACGCACAGATCAAAAATACGTATTTATTTACACCGAAAAATAATAAGACATAAACCGGTAAATTATCAAATTCTTGACTTATCTATGTTTCTAGGATGTACAGGTACACTTGCCTTGGCCCGAAAATGCACAATCATAGATTTTTGACAAGATAAATGGGTCCTAAACACTCAGTAATAAAAAAAACATTTTACATGATTCACGTTTTTCAACACTGTCACTGAACAAATATTCAGAGTTCTTATCTAAAACATTTTCCTGTACTCTTTTATTGAAAAAATAGGCCTCAAAACTGTGTTACTATATATCTTATCGGCATTTTACGTTAAACTGTGCGGCAAACATTAGCCAGAGTTATATGACCGATAAAAAACTAAGCGCAAATAATCAGAAGGTTTTTTTCAAATCACTTACCGATTATAGGGAATTTTACACAAATTACACAGTTTCCGTGCGGTCTTAAAGCGCGAGCTACAATGGTGTTCGACAGTACAAAGCCAACATTTGGTCGTTCCCAAAATAGTACCATATAGCAGGCCCCAACTAAAGTTATAAACATTCTCGACGCACACATGCAAATAAAAAAAAATCAATATTTAAACAATCTCACTGAACGCGGCGCACGAAACGCAATACAAGTACAACACACGACAATATGGTCGATGATCATTTTACTGAAAAAATGTGACTTTTCACAACCTTCGTTTAATATATGGGAAAACTACGAAAATAGACTTATAATACTCACATTTGTGAGCCCGACCGTCGTTCACATCACGTATGCAATTAGCGACTCCGTCTCCTTATTTTTTAACGATGGAAAATCAATAATTTTTAAGAGCACAAAATTTTGTTCATATTTTTCCGTCGGGCCCCCGCTCTCTTGCGTGGTCTCGCTCCGACACTTAAAAATGAAAAACCCATTGCAAGAAAACTGTGGTACCGAAAGAGATGCATATACGTCGGCGATTGTAAATAATGATGAGGAACGAATCATAACAAACGAAAGAGACAGTCGATGGACTATGGAAGCATTTAACAATAACAAAATGCGTTACGTAACAACAATAACATTGATTTATCTTAATACTCACCGTTAGTTAGGTTAATTGTAGATGTTTTAACGATAAATTATAGTTTTTTACACGTTTTTGTAACATCGCGAATGCATTTTGACGCGAGCAATCATCCGTCAGACTGCCGCCATTTGCAATTTGTGTGCATCTGACTCGGTTCTTATTTTTGTTAGGTTGTCATGTTACCTTTTTGTTTGCCATTGAGATATTATTAAATTAAAACGTTTTAATTACTATTTTTAGCGTATTCTGCGGTTAACATTTCTTATCAGAAACAGAATGTATTTATTTGCTTCATTCACAAAAATTTTATGATCAGCTGGAGTGATGGTTTTTGTAGCATGGCAACATTTTCAACTGTCACATGAATAGCGGGCGGGAAGTTTGAGCGAATGTCACACAAACATTTTTGATGATTTTTGTTTACTTTTTTGTTGCATTGTGACTTCCATTTAACGCGTAAAAAGAAAGAAATCAAATCAAATACATGAAAAGCGTATATAGAAGGAAGACAGACGGCAAGAAATTGTGCGTACAAGTTTCGTAGTGTAGTACTTTTTGTACAATAAGTTACCGTTTCACAGTAGTTCGTTTGAAGTTTTTGATGTTTTTGACTCAACTTACTTATTATCATGCAAAATACTTACCTACTAAAGGTGAATATCCGCTTCTTTTTACCATTGACGCCGTTTACAAGTCTGTATACAGAAGAAAAAAAGCTGCATACAAAATGAACTTTAGCCAAAAACAAAGTAGGTAAGTACCTACTAACACAATAAGCCGCGACAACACAATGCAAGCCGTCTTTATTAATTTAACACAAGCAAGTAAAGCATGCTACAAGCCAATTTACCCTAATGGTTTTCTAATTTTTCATAATAACAAGATGATATTACCATCAGATTTGAATAAAACTTTTACGAAAACTTTTTACGGCCTATAGGTACCTACAACTTAGAATTTTTCTTTTTATAAGACATACTTTCCCAAAAACTACTAGATAACACTTAAAACTTGCCTAATATTAATTACATTTCACTCAAGTATAACTAAAATCTTACATTACGAATTTTTTAATTCACTCTTGTTCATAAACTAACATTAATTGTAGTAGACATTTCAGCCATATTGAATTTTTTCAACATACCAAAAATGGTGGTTGACACTTGCAATTTAATCAAGTATATGATTGTAATATTTAAAAAAGTATATATATGGGGTTTAGAAAGGGCGATCATTTATTATTATTATTGGTAAAATTTTAAAGATAATTCTCAAAATGACGTCTTATTTTGTTAGATTTTATTTTTTGGGTCGGTCCCAAGGGTTCTCAAGGTGTGAACATGAAATTAGGTCTAGGTATATTTTAAAACATTTGCTATTTACTTACTTATTATCCTACGTGTTTTTTTCTCCTACTTGTCCTTTCTTATTTATTTACTTATTGATACTTACGTCAAAAGTTTAATATTGACCGGATGTGAAAAAGTTTTGTAATATTCTGCCATAAAATCATTAATTGATATATATTGTTCTCTGTTTAATGTAATATACGGCTGCTGCGTCGCCAGTTCTTTCTGCCGCGTATCTAGATCAGAGCCGGAAGTATTACCTACCTATTTGAAAAGACGAACTGCACCATTGAAGGTCTTATCTGTAATCTAGGTGTACTGTGCACGTGTGCCTGCGTAGGTCGGCCGGCGCAGCGGTGGCGTGTCGTAGGTACTTATGTTCCACGGACTGCACAGCTCTATTCCAATATACGCTCCAGTCCTTTTCGGTAGCCCGTAGCGTGTTTGGTTTGTCCGCCTTAGGCACGGCAAGCATTAGCCCTGCCATTGTGTAGTTCCCACCACAAGACTAAATAAACTGCTAGGCACGTGGCCATTGGCTTCTCTTGTAAGGAAGGGTAGGCATACTATAGATCACACGATCGTCGATCACAAGTCGAATTAATACGACAAATGTTTTCGTGCCCGTGCGGCCTTTAGTCGCATTTACTGTGAAACATTCACAACAAAACATGTTGAATCTCTATTTTCTGTCAATTTTTGACAGGAGCTAGAGATTTCAACATGTTTTGTCGTGAATGTTTCGCCAGTGCAAACGCACAGTTATGCGACTGAGAACCTTTGTTCGTTTTTGTAAGACCATAACATAACGTCACGCCTGTATTTCCCCGAAGGGTTAGGCAGAGGTGTACATAAAGTACACCGGCATTTCGCCAGTTATGTTTAAGAGCGCTATTACAAAATCGAAGTGCAGATTTAGGTAAATTTGACGGGGCGCGGCAAAGATGCGCTCGTGTGAGTCTATTGAAGTACGCTACGCACACATGCAAACCGGGCGTGATCAACTTGATCCTTTCCACTTTACTTTTGAAATAAATTAAGTTACAGTTATTTATAGTTCGTGTTACTGTTATTTTTAGCATTGCATACAACAATTGTTTAAAAATATTATTTTACTTTAAAAAAAGTTTTTTTTTTTTTTCAAGCAATATTAGATAGTAGCCTATGTTATTAAATACTTTTTGTTAAAATTTGGAAAGTAAATTCATAGATAAAAAATAGAATTTCGGACGAAAAATTGTCAATAACTATCTGTGTTACGGAATTATTTTTGGTGTATTACTAAACGAAAAATAAAAAAATTGACTTATACATTCCAAAATTCAAGATACAGTTGTACCATGGACATTTTTATAAATGATTAAATTACTGTACCTTTGATGTAACAAAGCATCAAAAGACGCCAAAAAGTTTAATTTTATGAAACATCCTTTACAAAGACAAGTTTTTTACTGATTTGTGTAAACAAATTGAAATATTTATTTAAAACAATGTCAAGATATATAATGAGACTTCCTCGGACATATTTTTTTTTAAGTTTGAGGCTATAACTTAATCATAATCACACATCAAAACTAGCGTCAAACGCTCAAATTCAAGAAAAATTGTAATAGCCCTCTTAAGTCCCATGTCCGTCTCGTATCAGAGAATCCACCCTAGGCCTAGTTGGATAAACGGATTTTTTATAGGCTTAGGGTGGATACACGGAATAAGCCCACGGAGTAAAATAAAAAATGAATCTTATGACAAGTTGGACGCTCAACGTGTATTTAATTTTGCAATGTTCCTTTAATTGCAAAATGAATTGATGCGAATCTTATGACAAAAAGTAAATACACGAACACGCAAGCCCGAGCATGGTCGATCTTCAAGTTGGACGCTCAACGTGTACCTACCTATTTCAATGTTCCATACAAGTCTCCATGCTCGGGCTAGCGTGTTCGTGTATTAAATTTTTGTCATATGATTCACATTTTTCGTAACTATTATCCCACTAATGGCCGATTCCTATAATTTACGGACCGTTATTGGTTAAAATTAAGAGTCTTGTATCCTTAGTAATAATGAAGCAAAGACTTCATAGCTTTGCATATTAGACCCTCCCATATAGAAGTAGCTATCACAGGTAAAATTACCTGTCGAATCTATTTATATGCCCAGTTTGGCAATAAAAAATGCTACCATTGGTAACCAAAACGGTTCGTTTTTGTTTATAGGAACCGAGCATAATAAGATTTGGATGAAAGGCACATAAATAGTTTATAACTAACAAAAAGATGTACGTTTGCCCCGCACGGCCCTCCAAAATTTGCGTTTTAGGTGTGCGCCAATGCAATGAACTCGCCTCTAGGAGTATATGTACCGGTACTAGGCTTGCATGAATTCAAGATAGTATTAAAATCGTTAGTACCTATTGTAATTTGGCGGCATTATACTTCACGAAGGGACCACGGGGAATAAACGACATTTTTCAGTAGTCTCAGAAATGGTGACCCATAACGCACTCTAATCAAAACATTCCCCACGACATGTCATGTCATGTTTCTCACTCACCCGCATCACATGCCCATACAACTGTTCGGTCACTGGCGCCACTTTCTAGATTTAAAGTGGGGTTTAAGGGTCAGCGCACACCGAACTGCAAAATGCTCGCGTATGCTCGACCATGCAGGCGGCATGCTCGCCCCTCACTGCACAAGCTCCGTTTTGAAAAATACTCTGGGTTGCCAGGCGGGCGTGAATGACCAATGACTATCTCGCTGTGGCATACTGAGAGCGCGGGCGGCGGCTCGAGCACGCTCGCGTATGTAGAACGCATACTCGAACATGCACCTTGCAAGCTCGAGCATGGTCGAGCATCAAGTTTGGACGTGTATTTAATTTTGGAAATGAATGGATTAATTTCGTGGGTCCGCTGAAACTAAAACATCATCTGCCTGCTTTTTTCCAGCTATGTACTGGTTGGCTTGAAGTCTAACCGGATGCAGCTGACTTACCAGTATTTACATGGGGATACAATATAGCTAGAAATAAAACACGTTCAATAATAATTTACTCATTTAAATATATATTTATATAATAGTAATCTGTTACGTATTTTTACATAAATAGTCGACGAGCGCCGACGATTTTACAATTTATAAATAATAATTATTACAATAAATTATCTTTATTTATCATTAATACAGAAACACTACGATTTAGCAATTCTTTGGTTAAAATTAAGATTCCCGCGAACTTTTCAAGTTAAAACAATATAACAATGATAAAATTATAGAAAAAAGAAAACAACCACGCTGTTAGTCGCGTTTACATCGAGTTTCGGAAGCCGAATTCGGCTAAAACCGTGCCCGAATTCGGCTTTCCGAGGCCGAATGCCGACACAGGGCTATCATTAGCTATATTTTTACACTAACCATTGACTAAGGCGGATGTAAGCGCGACGTCAAAGCATTCTTAACTATCGGCATTATATCTAGGTTAGAAACTTGTTGTAAAAATAGATAAACGACACATTTCTTATGTATTACATACGTATTCAAAGATTCTCGAGACCTACCCTAAGAAAGAACGGGCTTCAATGTAAATTACAGTACCTGGCAATAATAATAAGCAAAGATGGTTCAGTCCCCAAAATCATTTAAATAAAAAGCGACTCTTGCTACCACACAATAAAGTGCAATTCATAAATGTGACGAATTGTCAAGTGCGCGTAAACTGCTACAATTGGCTTTGATAAATCATTCAACCAATCGCATTAGTTTAAGCGCCCTTGACAATTCGTGACATTAGTTTTGTAATTTTCGTTCGAGAAACAACACCCTTTTAAGTACAGTAGCATTAGTATAATCAGCCTATCATGTTCCCACTGCTGGGACACAGGCCTCCTCTCTGTGAGAGGGAGTGGGCTGTAGTCTACCACGCGGGCCCAGTGCGGGTTGGTAGATGTCACATGTCTAAGACATGGCAGTTTCCTCACGATGGTTTCTGATGGGAATAATTTACACAAAGCAAAGTTCCTGGGTTGCTTGGGTTCGAACCCACGACCTACAACTCGGTAAGTCGCGGCCGTTACCACTGGGCCAACACTGCTCAAGTACAAGTACTGTAGGTTCATAAATATTCATAAAAGTAAATTCAGGTTTATTTGCTATTTAGAATCTAATTTTTTAAACACTATAATTTCAACAATTTAACTAAAAACAAAATGCTTTGTGCAGAAAATAAATATGGCGAAAGAGAATACACAGTAAATGATTGACTAGATGAATTAAAAATATGGACCAATTGATTATTTTCTATAATAACTTATGTTTATTTCGAGATTGAGTTTGTTTCATTACTTCTTGCACTAACCTTAATATGGACGGGTGAAAAATTGTTATTATTTTTATTTTTGTACTATGTACAAACATAAAAACAATATTTTTTTTATTTAAAATAAGAATTTTAATTTTCTCTGTAGAGAGAAAAATAACACAAGAGGTGTGTACTACACAAGTTCTATGTAATATGAAGCGAGTCTATTGTCTTAACGAAATCTATGAATACGTACATAACACAATTTATTTTGGGGATCTCTATCAATTTACAAAATACGTTTATTTATTTTTAAGCTAAGTTGTCAGCGGTTCCGTATATCGAGACAAGCATTAACAATTCATATAATATATATTTATTTTTATATTTTGAACACACTATTCTAACCCGCCGTTTAGGAGTTTAAACTGTCATATTATTTTTATTTTATAAATTAATATCTTTACGATATAATATTTATAAATAACTGAGTAAATCTATTATAAATTTGAATAAATAAATAAGTAAATGTAGGGATGGCAACTATTAGTTTCAAACCATAAATTAAACTCGCTTTTCGTGTTTCTCTGTATGTCCACGTTGTCCTTCTAAACCACGCAACATATTCTGATGAGGTATCGACTATCGTTTAAAGAATTTATTCCTGAAGGTTTATATGTATAACACGTTAATATTAAAGTTACATTTAACTAAGAACTCTCGATGTTTTGTTAAGTCGTAAAAACCATTCGAGGCAAGAGCGGGGTCACTAGTAATTTATAAAATAGGTAGATAGATAGTTCACCTTTATCTTAGAGAAAATGTTAGTTTAATGTGCCTGAAATACAGCAACGCTGCTTGGCAACAGAAATATCTATGGTGATAGTACTTCCCGGACAAGCTGCTTCAAAGAGCTCTACTGCTGAATGAGCACATTGACAACATCTCCTACTACAATAAATATTGTATCAACAACATTAAAATAATACAACAGTCAAAACTCACGCCCCATCGCATTCAAATATCGACCTTAATAACTTGATTTTACATTATTTTTGTACCATAATTATCATTCAAAATGGTAATATGTTATTACTAAAGCACTTAGTAACGTAAATACCATATACATTGACGACGGATTGACGCGGATGCGGATCATCCGCGACGGATCGGTCAGTCGCCGCTGAGCCGTCGAACAAGACGCACGTATTTATAAATAGAAACAAAATGCCATACGTCCGACATGTAACATGATTTTTTTTAACGGTTGATAATGTTTGAGGAACTTGTATGTTGCTAAGCTGCCTGTATAACAGTTATTTTTATTATAATAATTAAATGAATATATTATTGAATAAAAAAGCCAATATAATTGACTAAGTTCAAGGCAAGCCTGAACACATATTTTCGTAATTAAACATTTTAAATAAAAATGCAATACAGGTTATTTTTTAACCGATTTTTATCAAAAAACCGTTAACAGGCAACCAAGCAGTAACCGTAACATAACTCAATAATAAAAATGCATAATAATATCTATCTTACAACCACACAATTACTTTCGAAAAAGCGCTATCTATAAAAATTAGAAAAAAAAAAACAATTATAGTAACAATAATTATAAGTATTTTTTTAGTAAATAAATTATGAGGGGAGGGCTGTGAAAAATGGCAACGATGTAAGTGTTATGTTGTATTTTTGTCTAATTCACCCTTTATTCAAAAAATAACTTCGAAACATAGCTGTTGCTGCCGCCTAAAAACTTAGGTGTTGCTACTAAAATATTTACTATATTTATCTAAATATAAATACTTTAAGTATGCCGTTACAAAAAATGGACATTCGATGTTCGGAGATAAGTATGGTGGATACTTATCTCAAGTCACCGAACATACATTAATTAATACAGAAACGCAGAAAATCGTAGTATATTCCCAAAAAAAGGAAAAATTTCAGACAAAACCACGACACAACACTGTAAAAAATAATAAATTAATACAATTATTATAATTAAATAATTAATTAAACATATCTTTAGCTATCTAATCAAATCTGCTCCGTAACTAATGTTGATGATTGCTTAGTATATCTTGACAAACGTTCACGCCTTTATTCCCCGAAGGGTTACGCAGAGTGTGTAAAGTACATCAACGTTTCACCAGTTATGTTCAAGTCCCATGTAATAGGGGGCGAGCATATTGCCTGACAAATCTGGTCTTATAAAAAATAGACAACACGCAGTGGGCCAGCGTGGTGATCAATGCGCTGTCGTTCTATGATAGATGAGACCTTTGCGTTGCAGGACTGTAGTATATGCTTGCTTTTATCACCATAAATAGTCGAAAAATGAAAGATGTTGCTCAAGAATAAGAACAAAAAATAAATATCTAGGTCCTTCTCTTCCAAACTATTTTCATGTCTATGTATCTCTTTATAACATATACTATTGCCAAGATATACTATCAAACAATTTTATTGCATTGACCAAGTTTTAAAAAACAACAATTTTTTAACAACGCCATCTAGCGACCAGATTTATCATTACAATTTATTATAGCGCCATCTAGTAGTCAAAAGAATGTGTGTGATACAAAAATATCTATTCAACAAAATGCATTTTTTTATCCAACTGGTCCTGAAGGAGGGTAAAGATGTCTTGTTAATTAGTTTCAAGTCGAGTCCGAAATTAATCGAGAAAAGTCAAAATATAGAATCGATGAGTTCAATAAACTAGCAATTTAGCCCTGCACCGAGTGAAACTAAAAAAAAAATAGTTTTCAATATAAAAGTAGATTATTTACAGTTTTTAATTAAACTTCTGTCAACTAGATGGCGCCACAATGCTAACGGAAGTAAGAAGACAGTATTTAACAAGTATAAAGGCTACAATTTTGTTATCACGGCATTTTGTTTTGTGTAAAAATAAATAATTTTATGTACTGTTGCTACGGGCTTAGTAGTTCTAGTGATACAAATATAGGTTCAAATTAAGTTAGCTAGTGAAACTCCACAGATGTGAAATTCTGCTAGCTGCAAAAAAAGCACTCTTTTGATATATCATCAATATAAAAGCCATAATATGTTTCGTATAAAAAAACTATAATTTTATAGTTGGTCCCAAATACGTTGTCAATACCGGTCATTAATTAACCTTTCTCTAATGTGTCTTTGTTGGAATCCGAATGATAAACTGTTAACTAATCTACATGGTCCTCATATGGCCTGACCAAGATTATGTCTGGACTTTAAAAGAGACTGCGACCTCTGAGTTTGTTTCGGCCTTTCTTCTCAGAGTAGTCAGATAGGAAACGCCGACCTCATCTGTATTATTTTTAATATGACGTGTAAAAGTGATTTCGATATCCTATTTACAGAATAAACAATTTCATTTCAATAATTATATCGTTCATTATTCGTGAAGGTATCAAGATATTTCTGTTTTTAAAATGAAGAATTCTAGGGTCAAATATATTAACTTAGCGAAACTCCGCAGACATGATGGGCATCGTTATCTGACCCTGTATACATAGTATAAAACAAAGTAGTTGTTGGTGTGACCGGATGGATTTTTTGTCTTTCAAAAGTGCCTTATATGTTTCTATTTTGACTTTGACTTTGATGCAGTTTCCACCATACACAGACAATTTATTCCGGAAGGTTTAAGTTTACAATACGTTAATTTTTAACTTAGATTTTAGCCCAGAAATGTCGCCACATCAGTAAATTGCACCCGAGCGCAGCAGGGGGGGTTGCTAGGCTAAATAATCAATGAAATTAGGTCAATGACCGCCATTGTCACCATATTTGCCACCAACCATATTATGTATTGCCACTACAAACATTTGTATCACTATAAACACAAAACCAACTTACTTTTGTAATAATTTCTATATCGTATCAATATTGCTAACTTGTACAATTTGCGTAATCTTCTTACTTCTCATAAACTTGTACAATTTTAGTATTTGCAGTCGTAGCGCGGCTTGTGACGTCATAACGTAGGGCCGGCATGGTAGAACCAAGACTTTGAAGAAATAAATACTTCTAGTACATTTTGGGCATCATCATCATCATTTCAGCCGAAAGACGTCCACTGCTGGACATAGGCCTCCCCCAAGCACCGCCACTTCGACCAGTTATGTGCTTCTCGCATCCAGCGGATTCCTGCGGCCTTCACCAGGTCATCGGTCCAGCTTGTGGGAGGTGTTCCAACGTATTTGGACGTTATAGCAAAAGTGAATTTAAAATGAAATCTGCTGAATAACTTACTCTGTTTGTAAAAAGTAGTGTTTGTAAAAAGTATCTGATGAAAATGTAAACAATTGGATAAGAAAACATACCTCTGGATACCAATATCTACTGCCACTTACTAATTGAATGCTTTGATTTGTTTATTTAAATCCATTAAACCATAATATTGTTGTAAAATGTGGTGACATAAAAAGTTGAAACCTTTTAAATACAGATGATTGTGTTACTAATTTCATTTAGTGATCGATTGCGTAAGAATTTAACTTTTACCGGGTTTGATTACATATTCATCCGATACCATTTGGACCATACTATAGTTGAAAAATATGACTTTACCCTAATGTTACTATTGAGACACAATAGAATTTTAATTGTTATAAAACTTAATCAGTTTGAGTAACGGCTGAGTTTAACAGACAGCTGTGCTGCTGGGCAGTTTGTTGCGCCACTTCTTCCCAGCTAAAGCACTAGGAAGTGGTGAAGGGCGGGCGTGCCGGGGGACTGTCTTATGTAAATTTGACGTCCAAAAATGTGCTGATTCTCAGCCTAGATTGAATAAAATGACTATTGAATTTTGATCTACTTGCACCAAGTGTACCATACCGGCGTGCTGACGTCACGAGCCAGCTCTTTATACAAATACCCGCATGTGGTGACGTCACAGAGAGCGCGACCGCGCGGGATGCTACGTGTGTCGCTGCAGCTCGTAGAACAACACGTAGGCTTCCGAGGAGACCACGTTACGACTGTTTATTGGAGATACTCTGGAAGGAGAGAGACTGGGATTAGAAATCATTTTAAGATGAAATATGGTCGGTCCCCTCTCCATACAAACGCTCTCGCCTGTTTTCTCTCTGGTTTAAGGCAATGATTTTTACAGTAAAATAAATATAAACTAGTTCTATGTTTTCCTTTCCGTTTTGATGATACATTATCTGTTAAAGAACTAGAACCCTCAAAAAATGCTCATTAAATAATTCGACTATTCCATGAAGTTATATTTTTAAATAGCAAACATTGTTATAACAGAAAAAACAAGAAATTTTGTTTTAAATTTATTTGAGAATATTGTATGTTCTTTATAAACAGGATTATCTATAGAACTTGGCACCTATTTAGATGTCTGCCTCAATTCTTTTGTCGGCGAAGTCGATAACCACACTTTGAATTTGGCTCCCATTTCACATTTATGTTTTTGGTTCGATATCCTCTTAACACGACATACGAGTATTACACAAATTCAGTAGACATGGGCGTTTTTGGATTTCTACGCAAACCGATTCACCCGATTGTTGGCAACACAACATTTAGTTTTAATTATCTGTCATCACTACTGTCATGGGGTCTCAACTCGAACAAATTATAATTAGTCTTGAAAAAAAAATCATAGATGGCAGCATAAGTAACAATTTATGAAATTAACAATCACTACAAAGCGTTATACGGCAAATTTTGGCTGAAGTAATATTAGTAAAAATCAAAACTTCTTTGTTTAATGCTCATTCATGTATTTACACTCATAAATTTCGTATTTACAACAAAAAACTTAAATTAAGCCGTTTTCTTCAATTCGAACTCTTAGAATGGTACAGTAGCCATCTGTAAATCATTTTGTCGAGAGCTCTTTGCAATAGATGGCGTTTTACTCAAGTGATGACAGGGTCACTTTCAACTTGTGTTTAAATCGTTTCATTAAGGAAAATCAAATAACATTTTTTTTAAATCTAGTATTTTACGTAGAAATATAAAAATTGAACACCTCGGAAGAAAAAACGTATAAAAGGAAGAAAAACATCTAGTAGTCTTGCGTAGTATCTAGGCAAGACTCCTAGATGGCGTTGTAAAACTACAGTCTCTGGCAATTAGTGAGTCGCTGATGCTGCCATCTGTTAAAAAATGGAGGAAGAAAAATAGCCAGCTCAATAGCTAGACTTAGGGTGGTGCCATTTCTTTGTATGGGACATATCTGTGCTACTGTGCTACTGTCGATGTCACTAATGTCATGAGTGAGTACTGATAAGTACAAGTGACATTAAATGGAGCACACGTGTTTGTATCCGATCTGCATTTTCATTTTAATAGTTAGACAACAAAGACAAAACATTGAATGTAGGCGTTTTGTATAGTTTTAATTTTAAGGTGTATTAAATACCTATAGTCTGATTACTGAACAGGCATTTTAAACACTACTGACTGTGTAATTTTTCAATGACGATATAGTGGGTTTGTTTCGAATTCCAGAAGGGAAGCCGATAGGAATGGGGTTATAGTGTAGCTTCGGCCCAGCAGGCGTAGCATGAGCACCGTTTTGTCGACGGAAGAGTAGACAAAAATGACGTTTCCTGTAGACAGTAGACAGTACGAGACGGCAGCAAAATAGAAAGAGTCAACTGCACTTTTTACGAAATTCACTCTTTTACATAATTCGACTCAGAATTCTTTGTTTTATCATAGGATTTATCGGTTGTCAGTGTGATTTTGACAGTAAAGATAGAAAACTTTCTTCCGATATAGTCTACATATAAAAAGACCTAGACAAAGATCGTTAGAAATGAAAGATAAAATGACAGATTGTAGAAAGATTTCTACGGTGGATGTCAAAAATGAAGAAACGAACTGTCACTTTGTATAGAAAAAGCTATGTCTATTCTTCGTAAGCGCCATGCTACGCCTGCTGTAGTTCAGGTATACAAGTTTCTCAACACCGATTTGATATTTTGAAATCGATTTCAGGAGAGTTTACGGCGCCTCGGACTCACACTTTCGATCGTTTCTACTAATATTATTCGGTTGTAAGTGCATCGATCAAAACTATCCAAACAAACAAATAATAATGATAGTGATCATATTTGTTAGTAGTACTTTAGGAGTATGAGGAACAGGGTGTAAAGTTCACTCATCCTCTATAGAAAAGGGAGGATCCTCCTACCAGACGGGTGTTGTGTCTGGCGGGCAACTGCCCAACGATTGATGTCGGTTGCACGGTAAACTTTAATTGCGCGATGCAGGATTTATGTGACGGCAGGATTTTTTGTGTGATGTCAGGTCTTATAAATAGTTAGATTAAATACCTGGAGTCGTTATACTCGTGCCAGTCGCCGGTGTAGGGATGCTTGCAGTACGCCGTGTAGTGGCCGGAGTACGTCGTACCTGCGGACAGACACATTTATATCACTGTTTGTTTTATTGTGAATGCGAGGACTATGTGGATATTTATTTTTCGTTCTGTTAGTTTTAGCGAAGGTCTGGCAATTTGAGAACTTTATGCGACCTACCCAAATGTCCTTTCTTTGGTATTGTTCGTCGAGTCGTTGAGCTCCTTAAGTTTTGAGTTGAGCTCCACTATTACTGACAAATGCTTGCACTGACTGGACAGGTCCACTCAAATCTGTGTGGTTCTTTCCTCAAAAGACCATTTCAGACTCTAATCTACATGGTCCTCATATGGCCTGACCAAGATTATGTCTGGACTTTAAAGGAGACGGTGACCTCAGAGTTTGTTTCGGCCTTTCTTCTCAGAGTAGTCAGATAGGAAACGCCGACCTCATCTAGCCTATCTTTACAACTTTTTAATATGACGTGTAAAAGTGATTCCAATATCCTATTTACAGAATAAACAATTTAATTTAATTTCATTTCATTTCTTTTCATTTCACTACATATTATAAACCAAAGTCCTCCGCCGCGTCTGTCTGTTCGCGATAAACTAAAAAATTACTGCACAGATTTTCATGATGTTTTCACCAATGGATAGAGTGGTTCTCGAGGAAGGTTTTAGTATATAATTACCGACATCCATGTGGGCGAAGCCACGGGCATCAGTTAGTTAATTAACGCAAATATAATAAATATCAAATTCTAAACTAGACTCTCGAACTAAATATCAAATTCTGAATAGAAAATTTGAAGTTAAGAGGTATTTAACCGCCTCTGTGGTCTAGTGGTTAGACCACCTGTGTCAGATCCAGAGGCCCCGGGTTCAATTCCCAGTGGGGGATTTTTTTTTTATTGTCTCATGTGCGTGTACCTGAATGGTTGCTGACGGCGTATAGGTTGTAGACGGCCGGGTTGCCTCTGGTTGCCGCGAAGGGCGACATGTCCAGGTTGTTCAGAGGGAACTCGACCAACACGTTCAACTTGCCACGGAAGCGCTCCGTTGGCGAAAACCTGGAAGGGAAGTGAGGTACAGTTTATTTTAGATGAAATAAGAAAATTCCATTGGCGCTGGAATGGGCGAGCTGCAGGCGTAGCATGGCGCTTTCTATCTCTACGAAGACTACACATAGCTTTTTCTATACAAAGTGACAGTTCGTTTCTTCATTTTTGACAGCCACCGTAGAAATACTTTTACAATCTGTCATTTTGTCTTTCATTTCTACAATCTTTGTCTAGGTCTTCTTGTAGGTAGACTATTTCGGAAGAAAGTTTTCTATCCTTACTGTCAAAATCACACTGACAACCGACATTTGTCTAAGGTAGTGAAGACAATTTGATTTTGGAAAAAATATTCTATGACAAAACAGAGAATTCTGAGTCGAATTATGTAAAAGAGTGAATTTCGTAAAAAGTGCAGTTGACTCTTTTTACTTTGCTGCCGTCTCGTACTGTCTACTGTCTAGAGGAAACGTCATTTTTGTTTACTCTTCCGTCGACAAAACGGTGCTCATGCTACGCCTGCTGAAATGAAAAGTAGACAATCAATCCAGTCACTGGACTGGATTGATCACTGGAATGGGTACAGTACGACACAACTTAGATGTAGCATCGACAAAATTCGTAAAACCGATCATCCGAACTGAATGTGTCTTCAAAACTCTTTATTACTGCTTTTGGCGAAAATGATCTTTAAGCAAACGCAATAACTTGAATACAAAATAAGTCATAGCCTGCCATTTCCCAACTATGTTGTGGTCGGCTTCCAGTGTTACCGGATGCAGCTGAATACCAGTATTTTACATGGAGCGATTGCCAATCTGACCTCCACAACTCAGTACTGGGTAATACGACACCCCTTGGTAAGACAGGTTGTCAGACTTCCGGGCTTCGGACGACCCGTAACGACTGTCAAAGATCTACGTGTCTTGGGTTTCATAGGACTCCTGGAACTATGTTAAGGGCCAGGGAAATTTTATCTCGCTCGCATCATACTACTCGCGGCCGAGACGGAGTGGGGTGCTGGCGGCTTTCAAGCCTCGAATAGTTTAGGTAATTGCTTTTTACGGTGAAACAAAATGGTAATTAAAAAAAACAAGGCCTGCTTTATAGTTAGTTCAGTTATTATGCAAAGTTTCATGATCTAATTTGAAGTATTTTTTTAATACCAGCTGTTTATAGTTCGGTTTAGAGGTAACTTTGGATTTATTTTCTATAGAGAAATTTTTATGTAATCGTGTTTTCGCCAAATATAGGAACTAGTATCAATCCTCATGCTAAGCAATTTTAGGTAGGGTACGGCGGGTACGTGGTGTCGGAAAGAGTGGACAGCCAAATTCTGAGGCATTGGTCACTCATTAATGTCGTAAATAATAATTATTTTAAATTTTACTAACATAGCTACAAGTATCTACCTCATCATCATCTGCCTAGCCTTTTCCCAACTATGTTGGGGTCGGCTTCCAGTCTAACCGGATGCAGCTGAATACCAGTATTTTACATGGAGCGACTGCCTATCTGACCTCCACAACCCAGTAACTGGGTAATACGATACCCCTTGGTTAGACTGGTTGTCAGACTTTCGTGCTTCTGACGACTCGTAACGACTGTCAAAGATCCACAAATGACAGCCGGGACCAACGGCTTAACGTGCTTTCCGAGGCACGGAGGAGTCTCGGTATGTGAAAATGGTCACCCATCCACGGACCAACCCCGGCAAGCGTAGCTTAACCTGATGGATCGACCCGAACGGCTGTTATTACATAGCCACGAGCTCCTCCTACAAGTATCTACCTTCTAACATAATATGGACTTGTACTAACTATTTGTGTGCTAGTCTGAAGTAAACAATTTTATTTCATTTCATTTAATACAGGATGTAAGGGTAAACAGTCTTGTCATTCAAACCATGGGTAGTTGACTTTAATATAAAAATAAATGATCGATCACAACAAAAAAAAAACGTTATTTTCATTCAAAGATTTTAAAAAGTTTCTATCTGACACCGTGCTTGCTAGCGAAACAGCTGACTGACTAAGGGACGGATCGCGCTCGCCTCCGGTCAGGTCACATCCCGTAAGTTCGTTGCCCTAGCGCATAGGGCAACGAACTTGCGTCTCTTGTGGTAAAATTTAGATCGAAAAAATTTCAAAAAAAAGTTGTAATTTTCCATTGATTTTACGTTCTATAAATGAAACCAAACCACTGGTTGCAAGGATAACGGTGTTTACACTAACATCCTGTATATACAAGTTGGTGATGTATGGATCGTGGTGTTACCTCTTGAGATGTATGACGAGCACTTGCGGGAACTTCTGGACGGTGAGCCATTTGAGGCACTTTCTGCGGACGCCGCACTTGGAACATGTCTGGAACGTACAATATTATTGATTTCAGGGACTTAAAACGTTTTGAAATAACGTTAAAATAACGTTACGAATACTTTTATTCCACGCGGATAGTAACTAAATTAATAGTTAAAGATTTCGTTTAGATTTTCGGTATATCGCCAAGGAATTAGTTCATAAATGGTTACTGAAACTTTAAATAAAACGTAACTTTACGTAATGTTATCGTACCTCTATTTTGAGTAATGTTTTAAGTTGATTAATTTACACACATAACATTACGCGTTGTTTCCCCGAAGGGCTGGGCAGACTATAATAGATTCGGCAATGTTTTAGGGTTTCCTACCCAAAGGGTAAAACGGGACCCTATTACTAACACTCCGCTGTCCGTCTGTTACCAGGCTCTATCTCATGAACCGTTATAAGACAGTTGAAATTTTCACAGATTATGTTTTTCTGTTGTCGGTATAACAACAATAAATACTACTAAAAAACAGAATGAAATAAATATTTAAGCCGCTCCCATACAAAAAACGTGATTTTTATGCCGTTTTTATAGATAATGGTACGGAACCCTTCGTGCGCGAGTCGGACTCGCACTTGGCCGGTTTTTTGTTTAAGTCAAACCTAATTTTACCGTTTGCCTGTTGTCAGCACCTTAAATTCAATGTCTTGTACAATATTTTTATTTTATATAGATTCTTTTCCATTTTGTGAATGTGAGAACGATGTTGGCTTAGTGGACTGTAGTAGATTTGTTGAGCATTTTCTATCTACTTACCTGGTACATGTTGAAAGGCCTACAATGTCCTCCCATACATAATAACACTGTAATTCGAAAATATAGTAACAGCCAATTATTTTTAAAAGAGTAACCATGGAGTTTCTTGCCGGCTCTTCTCCATAGGAAACGACCAATTGGAACCGTGCACCTAGCTTCTGACGTTTCATAACTGCTCATGTAGGCTTATGTGAAATAAAAGATTTTGATTTTGGCAATTTTTTTGTTTAAATCAAGCCTAATATTACCGTTTGCCTGTTGTCAGCGCCTGAACCTCCAAGACAAAGGGTGGCACACGCGTATACAAAAAAATACAGTACAAGTACACCCCCGATTACATTCCGGAACATCGAGATATAAGTACTAACGTACTAGAGAAGACACCGTAAATTCCTACTTTGTCTCGTTCAACTGCGGCGATCGCGCCGCAGTTTGTCGAAGAAAACGCGTAGTGCCGTGATTTACATGGCGCTTAAGACCATTTTGCCGAGAATAAATACACTTCCGCAGCAAATCTAGCACTGTGGTAAATTAGGTACGGTTTAGACGAATTGTTATTATTTTAGCGCTGCAGCGAACTAAAGATTCAATACGAAGAATAGGACAATTCAGTTATTTGACGTAGCTTCTCTAGTACGTTAGTACTTATATCTCGATGTTCCGGAACTACAACGTCTTGTACAATACTGACCGGTTTCTCGTCGCCGTCCATCTCCTCCTCGCGCGTGAAGTGCGACAGGCACTGTTGTAGCTTCATGTTACCCGTGCGCGACGGGATCGGCAAACTGTGGACGAATGGACATTGTTATTACATTAGTAAAATTATTGCATGGCTGAATGACATGGACTATGATAAAATCGAATCTCTTTTTGCTGTAACGGTGTGAAATATACACTCAATTACGAACACGCTCACCCACACACATATACTCACATCCACACACATATACACTCACCCACACACATTTACATATATATACGCACACACACACACACCCTCACACACATACTAAATGTATTAGGTTCTCATTACCAAATGTACCTCAAGTGGGTCTAAATCTAAAACTTGATGGCAAGAAGCTAGATGCAATCACGGAAACTATATTTTTAGGAATTACAATAGATTCAAAATTACAATGGGGCGCCCACATCAGAACTCTTTCAGGTAGACTAAGTTCAGCTGCATATGCAGTAAGAAAAATAAGGCAGTTGACTGATATAGCCACAGCTAGGTTAGTGTACTTTGCTTATTTCCACAGTATTATGTCTTACGGCGTTCTGCTGTGGGGATCGGCAGCTGACGTTGATTCAATTTTCATTTTACAGAAGAGGGCAATCCGCTCGATCTATAAAATGGGTCCTCGCGAGTCCCTTAGAAACAAATTCAAAGAAATTGATATACTGACTCTGTCTTCTCTCTATATCTTTGAAAGTATTTTGTATGTTCGCAAAAACTTAGGACTTTTCAAAATAAGAAGCGATTTCCATAATATAAATACACGTAGTAGACATGAAATTGTCATACCCAAATTTAGATTAACTAAAACAAGCAAGTCATTTCTAATAAACAGTATCCGCTTCTATAACAAGTTGCCAAAGTCGGTTACAGAACTTAGCGATGGAAAGTTCAAAACCCACATCAAACGTGTCCTTATCAAAAAAGCATATTATAAGATTAAAGACTACGTTGAAGACAAGGAAGTTTGGCAATAATTCCTTCTGCACATGTGGCTTCCCTGGTACCTCATTAACGGCATATTTATGTAAGAGTCTATTAACTGCTCCCAAATTACCATATTTATTTTCTTTACATTCATCCTTGACATACAATCATTGTATTTGACATTATATACCTTATTAATTTCAACTCTTAGTGGCTTTTGTGGACAGGATTATAATTATTCAATTTTTTACAGTTGTAATAGCAATCACTTCAATTGGTTTAAATCGGTTTTTATTTTTATTTGAATTCTAATTTTATTATCATTAGTCTTATAAATAGATTATTTTCTATTTGTGAATGTGAGAACGTTGTAGGCTTATTGGACTGTAGATTTATTGAACATCTTCTATTTTTGTTAAGTACCTGGTACTTACTTGTTGAAAGGCCTACATTGTCCTCCCATGCCTACCAACACTGTAATTTGAAAGTATTGTAAAAGCCAATTATTTTTAAAAGAGTAACCATGGAGTTTCTTGCCGGCTCTTCTCCATAGGAAACGACCAATTGGAACCGTGCACCTAGCTTCAGCATAAGTGCCCATGTAGGTGTATGTGAAATAAAATATTTTGATTTTGATTTTTGATTTCATACTCTCAATTGCACATACATTCTTTTTTTTTCTTTTTTTTTTCTTTTTCATGGATTTTTATTTTCTAGATTTATTATATTGAAATCGATAAGATACTACGTTAAAAATATGGACATATTGTACCTAGATTTAATAACACGTTTGTGAAGGGAAGGAACTGACCTTCAAGATACAGTATTTTACTAGTTTGGAGGTCAGGGTCTCACCTCAAAGATATTGTAAGATGTTCATAATAACGATTATTTATTATTATTTATTACATTGCATTATCTACTTTATTTCATATATACACTTATAAATTACATTTTAAAATATTAGAATATAAAAATATAAACGCATTTAAAAAAGTTCACTCAACCACCATAGAAAAGGAAGGATCTTCCGACCAGACGGGTGTTGTGTCTGGCGGGCAACTGCCCAACGATTGATGTCGGGTTCTTGTATATATCTCCATTGGACGGTAAACTTTAATTGCGCGATGCAGGATTTATGTGACGTCAGAATTTTTGTGTGACCGCAGGTCTTTGATGCGTAGTTCGCATTTGGCGATGTAGATACCGACACATTGGGAACAGGGTCCAAGCTACCGGCGGTCAGGGCTCCAGAGAGAGGAACCTCCTAACAATGCGAGCCGTGTCCAGGAGTACCGCTTTCTGAATCAGGCCCTTGAGCCAACCGCCTAACGAGAGCCGAGAGAGATGTTGGTCGAGGCTTTCGGCTATCAGGCCATTGGCCGTTACGACAATCGGCACAATGATAGCCGAGCTCACATTCCACATGTCGACAACTTCGTGTGCTAAGTCGAGATGTTTTATTTGTTTCTCTTTCTCAGCTTTCACGAGGTTCTCGTCTTATTACATAGCATTATTATTATATCATCTATAAGGTTTATTTTTTCATACACGAAATCTCTTAAGGGGTCATTGTACTCATCATTATGAACAACTTTACCAGTATGGGACCAACCCTGAAATCACGGAAAAATTAATCAGCTGTTCCCTACATTTATGTTCGCATAGTTCGTCAAAATGTAGGAAACAGCTGATTTTTTTATTTCCGCTTTGGAAACTTTTTCATAATGATGAGTATAATGACCCCTTATCATTATGAAAAACTTTCTAGAAATCTCTTGAGTATAATGACCCCTTAAGAGATTTCATGTATGAAAAGATACACCTTGTATTATCTAGATGACTGCGACGTTGGTTCAGTGGTCGCAAACGCTGAGCATGAGGTCCTAGGTTCAGTTCCCGGGTATTAAGAGGTGTTACCTGAGGTCCCAGAAGGGGTCGAAGGTGACGCTGTCGTGGTTGCAGTGCGTGCAGCGGAGCGTGGACTTGAGCTGTCCCACGAATATGTCACCCACGCGACTGTCCTCCATGCGCAGGTAGCGGTTCCACGCTTCCGAGGCTTTTGCTGAATCGCTGGAAATTAAAAAGGTAGGTTACAAAGGTGGTCGAGTATAGGAGGGGCTCGTAGGACTCGTGGCTAAGTGAGAGCTAGTGCATAAAAGGGTGAGCTAATGTACCTAAAGTTCAAAGAACAGAGACAAAAAAGTGGAGACTTCCTTACGACTAAAATATTTTTTCGGGGCTAATGTCGGGGTTTCGGGACATCACTTAAGTACAACCAAAATTAATAAAGTAAAACAACTTTCAAATTCATTTTCATTTTTTAAGTTTAAGTACTTGGGTCATTGGGTCACTGATGACCTGAAGGACAATCTAGATATAGAAAGAGAGCGCAGGTCGTTGGCTGTTCGATGTAACTAACATGCTGGTTCGAAGATTTGCACGTTGTACAAATCCAGTTAAAGTCACTCTCTTCAGAGCTTACTGTCAATCTTTCTACACGTGCAGTCTTTGGACCCGTTTTACGCAGAGGACATACAGCGATCTGCGTGTCCAATATAATAACGCGTTTAGGATATTGTTGGGGCTGTCATGGCGTTGTAGTGCGTCCACTATGTTTGCGGAGGCGCGCACAGACGATTTTTACGCCATAATCCGAAAAAGGACCGCCTCCATGGCCGGCCGGCTACGCGCCACCTCCAACGGTCTTCTGAGCTTGTTCTCGGATCGGTGGGACTCCCCTTTGCTGCGCCACTGGGTAAGAATCCATACCATTTGAGGTTTGTTATTTATTAAGTTATTTTGTTGATACTAATTTTGTTGACACTATGGACTCATGTCTGAAATAAAGAATTTGAATTTCCTGTTTCTGTTTAAAAAAAAAGAGTATGCACGATCTATTGTTTAAAAAAATAAAGTTAATCTCCTTATCTTCGTTTGAACTATGTAAGTAAGCGCGGAAGCTAATCCAATTTACATACCAGCTTTAATAATTATAAACCTTATTGAAATATTTTGTCGCATGGCGTCTCCACTATGTCTCTGTTCTTTTTCGAACTTTAGGTATTTTAGCACACCTTTTTCCGATCGCTGGTGATAACAGTCGCACATCAAAGGTTAAGCTACGCTTGCCACGGTCGGTTCTTGGATGGGTGACCATCCATTACATATCGAGACCCCTCCGTGGTTTCGGCTGTAACTCGTAGATCTTTGACAGTCACTACGGGTCGTCAGAAGCGCGAAAAGTCGGACAACAAATCTTACCCAGGAGTATCGTATTACCCAGTAACTGGGTTGTGGAGGTCAGATAGGCAGTCGCTCCATGTAAAATACTGGTATTCAGCTGCATCCGGTTACGATGGAAGCCGACCACAACATAGTTGGGCAAAAGTCTAGACAGATTTTTGTTAAAGCCGCACCCTACCTCAAATTTTATCTCGCTCGCACCATAATACTCGCAGCCTTAGTGAGAGCGAGACGAAGTGGGGAGCTGGCGGCTCTCAAGCGTCGAATATTTATTTATTAATAGTGTAATAACAGTTTTAATAGTAATAATAATAGTTAACTCATTTATTAATAGTTTGGTAATTGCTTGTACGGTGAAAATAATGGTAACTAAAAATAAAAAAAAAACATAAGACCTGCTTTATAGTTACTTCAGTTATTATGCAAAGTTTCATGATCTAATTTGAAGTATTTTTTGAATACCAGCGGTTTATAGTTCGGTTTAGAGGTAACTGGTTTTTTTTTCTATAGAGAAAATTTTATGTAATCGTGTTTTTGCCAAACATAGGACCTAGCATCAATCCTTAACTTTAACATATATTTATTTCAAAATTAATGCTGGAGTATTTTCGGCATAACGGAGGATCATGCTAAGCAATTTGAGGCAGGTTAGGGCATGGCACAGTATTTTTACCTCAGATTGTCGTCGATCTCGGTGAGTATGGGTTTGGGTTTAGTGGTGACGCGGTTCACGTCCTCGTGCAGCCCCTCCAGCAGGTAGCGGAGGAACTCCTGGGAACAACACATTACATTAGCAATCATCGTCCATCAACCTACCAAAACTGTAATTTGATATTGTAAAAGCCAATTATTTTTAAAAGAGTAACCGTGGAGTTTCTTGCCGGCTCTTCTCCATAGGCAACGACCAATTGGAACCGTGCACCTAGCTTCTGACGTTTCATAAGTGCCCATGGAGGTTTATGTGAAATAAAATAGCATGAGATACAGCAGCGGGCTGTATCTCATGCCGATAACCGTTACCGTTACCGTCACTTTATATTTACGAAATATGTATGTTTGTAATGAAAAATAAACAATTATTTAAGACTGCAAATGATATCAATCCTCGGAACAGACGAGATCCGTATAAACTTGTGTTGAATGATCTGCCTCGCCTAACTAAGTATAATAAAAACTGCCTAGCAATGTGTGTGCGCATGTATAATAAAATACCGAGGCAATTTAAAAACTTACATTCAAAATTGTTTAAAGTTCAATTTTACAAATGGATGCTCGAACATAGTTTTTATAGCTTAAAGGAATTTGTTGACAAAAAATTTTGATGTTCTATTCACTATTGATGGCTCCTTGTCTACTTGCTTAATTTTAAGTATTTTGCATGCTTTGTTATAACCTAGCTAAACATGTTTGTGCTATACAGGGTGTTAGGGTAAACACCGTTATCCTTGCAACCAGTGGTTTGGTTTCATTTATAAAACGTAAAATCAATGGAAAATTACAACTTTTTTTTATTTTTTTTAAAACTACATTTTTCCACAAAAGACGCAAGTTCGTTGCTCTATGCGCTAGGGCAACGAACTTCCGTCTCAACACTGGCGGGGGGTGTGGGACGCGACCTGAACGGCCGCGAGCGCGACCCCTCCCTCAGTTAGTCAGCTGCTTCGCTAGCGAGCACGATGCCGGATAGAAACTTTTTAAAATCTTTTAATGAAAATAACGTTTTTTTTTTGTTGTTTTCGGTCATTTATGTTTATATTTAAGTCAACTACCCATGGTTTGAATGACAAGACTATTTACCCTTACAGCCTGTATAGTATTATTTAACACCCCTTTATACCATGTTTTATGCAAATAAACATATTATCTTATTATCTTATCTTATCTTATAAATTGGGACAAGAGACGGACGGACAGACGGAAGGACGGACAGCGGAAGCTTAGTAATGGAGTTCCGTTTGGTACCTATATAGTTTATTATTTTGAATGAGAGGACTATGTGGATCATTTTCTTTCTCATTTTAAATGATGGTCTGGCAGTTGGAGTACTTTATGAGGCCTACCTAAATGTCCTTTCGTTGTTATTGTTCGTAGAGTCGTTGTGCTCCACGATTACTGACTTATTAGTATTACTTGTAAAAATGTTAGTAATATTGTGATATCATATAGTTTTACAATATTTGTAAATATGTAAGCACCATGTATCTATCACATACTTAATTTATTTTTCATTGCTCCATTTTTAATTCGTTTTACCTTTTGTGGTACAGTAATCTTATTGCAGGTGCATCGTCTTCACCTATAATTATATAATTGATGTATACAAAATATTGTAAAACATTTTTTAAAGAGTAGGTAACGGTGGAGTTTCTTGCCCATTCTTCTCCATACGAAAGTTACCTTTTGGAAGGGGCAACTAGAATCAGTTTGTTTGTTTTTGTCGTTCAAAAGTGCTTTTTATGTGCCTATTTGAAATAAATTATTTGACTTTGACTGACAAATGCTTGCACTGACCAGACATGTCCGTTCAAATCTCTGTGGTTCTTCCCTCAAAATACTATTTCAGACTCTAATCTACATGGTCCTCATATGGCCTGTCCAAGATTATGTCTGGACTTTAAAAGAGACTGCGACCTCTGAGTTTGTTTCGGCGTTTCTTCTCAGAGTAGTCAGATGCCGACCTCATCTGTATTATTTTTATTATGACGTGTAAAAGTGATTCCGATATCCTATTTACAGAATAAACAATTTCATTTCATTTCACTTGAGCATGCAAAAAAATATTTGTTTGTCTATAACATTTTTGCACGTAACGTTGGGCCTAGCATGACTTTTCTTTTTAGTAATACCTGTAAATTGTATTCCGAAGTCCCATTTACAGAACAAACAATTTAATTTAATTACCCTTCGGGTACTGATCCCTAACTAGGGTAATGTCGCGCTGCGCAGTATTACCTGCGCGTCCTGCTGACTGTACCCCATGAACCGGGGCGCGAACCTCTGCACCTGAGACTTGAGAGCCGTCGTGTTGACGACCGCGTCCTTCTCGCCGCGCAGCCACAGTTCTTTTATTACTATACCGAAGGCTGGAACAAGAAATTGGTTTTATTAAATTCATGTTGATGATGTTTACCCCAAGAAAAACGAACTAGATTTTTCCAAATACAACCAGATTTTACCATAACCATATTTTTTGGGGTAAAATGGGGTTAGGCCCTAAATTACCCCAAATCATAACCCTATTTTACCCCGAATCCAAACCCATTTTCATCCTCCATCCCAAAGACTATTTTTGGTGGAATTGTCGGAACTAATACAGCATGTTAGTGTTGAATAATTAAATTTAAAGGTGTTGTAAACGCATCAGTATCAGTTAGTTTCGTTTTTAGCCGTGGGTGGCGTTGTTTTGTCTTTGAATGTCAACCGAATTATAGAAGTCATGTTTTAGAAGAAATAACATTTTATTTTTCATTTTCAAGAAATCTTACGTCTTTTACTGAAATATCGCCAAACTCCAATAGTTAGGGTAAACACTCTTGTCATTCAAACCATGAGTAGTTGACTTAAATATAAAAAAAAAATTTTGGTCTGAGATACTACATATCTTACGCCAAATGTCAACCCTATTTTACCCCAACATAATGTCATTTCTATTTCCCTAAGTCATGGGGTAAATTGGGCTTGAGATTTAGGGTAAAATGGTGTATTTCCTTTTTCTGCAAATCTACACTCTCTAACTAAATATCTTACCTTTCATAAGAGCCCCCTTCATACACGACAGAGTAGTATTGATATCATCGGTATATTTGTCATCAGTCAAGTACTCGAGCAGCGGCTTGGTGTTGGACAAACATTGTAGGACGCTGTTCATGAAGCATGTGTTACCGATGTTGCGAAGACCGTTGAGGCCTGGAAAATGATGGGTGGGCGTTAGTTTATCTAGACATACGACGAAATAATACAACATAACATAAAGGCTCCCACAAACAGGCGCGATATCGCGGGCGTACCTGCCACGACCGCGATATCGCGCCAGTTTACAAAAGGCTTAACTTCACGCCTGTATTCCCCCAAGAGTTAGGCAGAGATGTACCTATAGTACCCCTAATTTCGCCAGTTATCTTTAAATCCCATGTAATAGGGGGCGAGCCTATTGCCATCAACCGGGTACAAATCCAGACTCCGGGCTGCTATTGAGGAATTCCAAATGGAAAAACCCAATATCAGTTTGCCCGACCCGGGAATCGAAACCAGAATCTCATGCTCAGCAGTACTTGTGACCTCTAGTCCAACGAGACGGTCCACGAGACGTAATAATACATTACATTTAGGAGGTGTAATGGCATGGCACCTTGGCAACAGGCAACTGAAGGAACACGGGTGGGTTTTAGTCAGTAAAAGTTTGACACGCCCTCCCGTCACAAGACAAGTCATTTTGACAAGTCATTTGAAGACTACACAGCCTCAAAAAAAAAGGGGAAGTAATTATACTTTCAGAGGATATAATATAATACTGTCAGATAGTACAATACTCTAAGGGCGAATTTCACCAAACTTTATGATTTTTTTTCAGTTTTTCCATACAGAAACTGACAGACGTCAATTTTATTCCACGGTTATAAGACATCCAGCCATAATGGGATGTAATAATACTTACAGAGGGTATAATACTCTTCGGGGGTGTCTTAGCAACAACTGGCAGCTACTCACCACTAGTATGACTTGATTGCTTCTCTGTCCGACCCTCAGAGACCGACTCGGATCGCTCGCTGCTCCGCCGAAGCCCGCTGGGCCCACTCTTTCCACCGGCCAACTCCTGCCAATCAGATAAGTGTTAGACAATATTTTTTGTCAAACTCTTCCAGTCGCTAAGATTTTTTTGTCGCAGTGTTTAATGATTGAATACAGAAATTACAACAGTAACATACTTTAAGTTCCAGCGCGGAATGAGAAGCAAAATAGTCGATGAAAAAGTGCTCGAACATTTTGCTTTTCTGTTCGAGTTTATCCCAGTTAAATAATTGTACGGACAGCAAAAAAATGTTGCGACAAAAAATCGCACGACTTTCTCAAACACACTATGCGCATGCGTTCCACTAAATACACGAAAAAAACAAACGCAAGTTAACAATTGAACGCAACGGAAAATTTAAAAAAAATCGGGGAGTGGAACGAAGGGCATTGAAAAGCACAAAGGGGTAAGTGATTAAACTTCATGCTGAACAAAAACTAAAAAGTAAAACACAAAAACAGTGCAATCTATGGTTTCAGCATTCAAAATATGAATAAAACCTTATCTGTAATTTTTTACATTGACATTTTCTGTCAAAGTTACGTCAGTTGTCTAAAATGCTCTTACACATTGACGTGAAGTTCGTACGAATAATCATAATGGTTGTTCTATTCTTATTTTGACTGCAAGGTAGATAACTCACCAACATTCTTGGATTACTCACCGAATGATGTTAACTGCTGTTCCCCAAAAAAATATTATATAAGACAACCAACACTTTAGACCAATTTGACTAAGAAAGTCGAAAACTCTTATCTCTCTTCAGACAGAACTCTAAAACGCCTTTTTCCTAGGAAAAAATACTAGAAAAATCTTACAGATAAAAACAATGGAATGGACTTTGAAGCCAATACATTCCGAGAGAAGGTAAATCATTGTAAAATTCCATAGAGATGAAAATACAAAAACGAAAAAATATCGACGAACTGGATTTTTGTGTGTAAGTATGTAAAAGTACTCGCAAAATGGATACATAATGCCGGGTAGTTAGTTTATTTATATTTTATGTACATTCAGCCTAATATCAAAATATAGTATCAATGTGAAGCACAGAACAACCGCTCTGTACCGCGCCTTAGAAATGTGTGGCGGGGGGCAGGCAGCGTTGACGAATGAGCGGCGGGCTGACGCTGCACGCCGTGAGCGTTGACGAATCAGCGGCCTGCATTGCCCCCCGTCTCACCGTGCACATACCTAAGGCACGGTACAGCGTTCTCGGTCAAACTATAGCTTCACATTGATATAATATTGTGGAACACAGATTGTAGACAATTAAATGAATGCTTGTAGTATCTTTTTAATGCCAACTGAGCCTATTTAGTCTAAATCCACACACTTATAATGTTAGTGCATCCAAAATTCAAAATTTTAGTCATTCACCCAAAAACATTCTAAATCTATTTCAACACCACGAACGGGACTGAAAATCGCTGCTACAAGGTAAAGCCCGTCGAGAGTGAAACCCAGCGTAATTTGCATGTTTCAGAGTCGCGTGAAAATACGATGCTTTTGGTTTCATAATCAATGCAAAAAGAGTCCGTTTGAAAAAATCCGCTCACGTCCATTGCGTGGCCAATATGTAAATTGTGTGTACAGCCGCAATATACACAAAAATGGGTTACCATCGAAGCGGTGCGCAATTATAGTCTAAGTCTCCCACAGACATGCGCGACGCGATTCTGGTCGAACAATTTCCATGAAGTTTTCATAGAAATTGTTCTATTAGAGTCGCATCGTGCTGTCACTTCGCGCCTGTCTGCGGGTCTAAAGACGATTTCTAAAATATTAGCTCTGGTCACACGGGCGATTACTCTCGGTGTTGAACCGAGCAATAGACAATCCAACGGAGAGCATCACAGCCACCGCGTCATAAAATACACTGTTCGAATTTCAACTTTCGGCTCTAAGAAGTGGGTAGAAAATCCAGTGCGCGATAAAAAAAACGCCCATGGGTAAGAGGGCTTACCTAATACATCAAAATCTGACCAGTCTTTTGGGATACCTTTGAGTAACGCAAATTACGCTGCGTTTACCCTAGTTTACCCCCGCAGTGGCGTACCATCCGCGCGAAGGTCACCGCCGCGAGCCGCACCGCGTAGCGGCTGTGCTCGCGACCGCTGAACACCACCCGCCGCGACATGCGACCGTTACCGAGTGGACGCGTCTGAGGCCGCTCTTAGGAAGAAAGTCATCGGAGACACGTTATGGCTTGGTGAGGTTTGAGGTTATTTTATGTCTATCGCGAAATTATTAAATTATACAAAATGTTTTCATTATAAGTACCTACTATTTTAAATCATACTTCAGTGTGGAACTCGAGTCGTTGAACACCTTAAGTTCTGAGTTGAGCTCCACTATAACTGACAAATGCTTGCACTGACTGGACAGGTCCACTCAAATCTGTGTTTCTTTCCTCAAAAGACCATTTCAGACACTTAATCTACATGGTCCTTATATGGCCTGACCAAGATTATGTCTGGACTTTAAAAGAGACTGCGACCTCTGAGTTTGTTTTGGCCTTTCTTCTCAGAGTAGGCAGATAGGAAACGCCGACCTCATCTAGCTTATTTTTAATATGACGTGTAAAAGTGATTCCAATATCCTATTTACAGAATATACAATTTCATTTCATTTTCCAGCTAGACCGACGATCTTAAAGGTGGCAGACTGGATGCTGAAGGCGGGGGACGGTGTCGAGGTGCAGCTTGAGAGGCCCAGGTCAGGCAGTGGACTGCGATAGGGGCCCATGTCTAGCAGTGGACTGCGATAGGGGCCCATGACCAGCAGCGGACTGCGTTAGCGGCCCATGTCCAGTAGTGGACTGCGATAGGGGCCCATGCCCAGCAGCGGACTGCGATAGGGGCCCATGACCAGCAGCGAACTGCGATAGGGGCCCATGTCCGACAATGGACAGCGATAGGCTAAGTTGATTGAATGCGTAAAGGGCTTTCCTCAAAATTTCTACTCTATTTCGACCATAACATATAAGTAATGCTATGTATTGACCCCGTAAGTGTACAATTTAAAAGCACAGTGCGTGGAGAACTTTCAAGATTTCTACTCAATTTCAATGCGTGAAGGGCTTTCCTCAAATCTACTCTCTATCTACCATTAAACATAACTAGCCACCTGGTATGTATTGACCCCATAGGTCCGCCCCCCGACAAGGGGCAGGCGAGGCTGCGAGGGTCGCGGGTGCGGTCGGCTCGGCTGCGGCGCGACGCTGCGTGGCCGCGGCTCGAAGCACCGTCGACATCCACACCTTGGGTGGTAGGAGGTGTTGAGGCACTTGGATAATGGCAGCCTTTGACGCAGCGATAGATACGGAACGCTCGGGACTGTTTGTAGATGATATTGGTTCCGTTGGGACTATCTATATATGCCAGTTTCGTGCGCCCCTTGGTGTGTTTACAAATGATTCTTCATGCCAACACTTGTAGGGGGTTGTGCTAAAGAAGCTTTCGGGCATACGAATTTTGTATACAAGCTGTACTTACGTATGCTTTGAGCAGGTAATTATGATCGGAATGCTTTAGCTTAGGTACTGAACCAACTTTTAAAAAGGCCCGACAGTTTAAGAGCGGGTCGTTTATTAAAAAGGCGATCGTCAAAACAAGCTCCAAAAGGCGATCGCCGTTAAAGATCAATAAGTTTTTAGAGGATCAATGAAATATTACCCTTTCGCAAACTACTGTTCATCACAAATTGTTTCATTTACCTCGGAAAATCAGTTCTTACGCGAAAAAAACTGAGGACACGGAGACACGAGCGTTGCGTATGTATGCGTCTGTCAACGAATGTCAAGTCCAAGTATCATAACAGTATTTATTACTTACCTCATGTCCAAGAGCGATCAGGCCTGTTGTCAAGCATGCTAATATCACCAGGGCCTCGTAGTAAGTTAGCATAGAGTTACTGAAGGCAAGATGACAAACTCCTTGGTCCGATTTTAGATTCTTTTTTCAAGTTTTTTTGTTTTTATAACTGTTTCAATGTGTGTAGGTAGGGTAAATTCGAAATGTAGATGTGGTGGAGTGTGGTTGTTATGAGGGAGCAGTTTTCAAATTTGAATTTCTTAGAATAGATCAAGATATATTTGGAAATGGAAGGCAGGAATACAACAGAACCAAAAGTGGGGTGTCCTTGTCAATACTAAAAATTTTAAAGATGGAAACTTCGCTAAAACACCACTTGAAGTTTAAATAAAAGTTTTAATACAACTAAAAACGAAAAATGTCAAGTTTATATTACTTCAAAATTAAATGTTCACATGTATTTTTATTGAGTTATAGTCCAGTTGTAGAGTTTGTTGTTTTAAAACGTTTTTTTAAAAGTTTATCTGTTGACCACAAACTTTGGACGGCACAATAATTGTCTATGCACAAACAGTTTACATCTCAAACGGCGGCCTTCGATCTTACAAAGAGTTCTCACACACTGTAAAAAACCGTCTTTTAAACACGCATCGTAAAACTTTCAATTTTCAAAGGGCAAAGCCCTAAAAGAGGTCACATACAAAAAATCAACACTTCATTGTCTTTGCTCGGCGAGGAGTTGGTCGCTGTCAGATTTGACAGCGGAATGCGCGGGAAAAATGGCGTTTAGGTTATACCGGCGGGAAATTGCATTTTAACAATTTATTTACGTTTGATCACACATTATTTCGTGTGACTTTCGCTATGATGGCGCGACGGTGACTGCTCAGGCGCCGTGAGGAGGGTGGAAGCCAAAAACCGATGCCAAATTTCACAATCGGCAGTAGCTACGTAACGATTGGTGATAATAAATATATGATGCTTGGACTCACGTGGCTAGGTTGTGGCCTGGGAGGTTGTGTACTTCCAGACAGACCAAGATTATGTCTGGACTTTAAAAGAGACTGTGACCTCTGAGTTTGTTTCGGCCTTTCTTCTCAGAGTAGTCAGAAGTCAAATAGGAAGGCCGACCTCATCTAGCTTATTTTTACAACTTGTACAAATAAGCTAGATGAGGTACGTGTAAAAGTGATTCCAATATCCTATTTACAGAATAAACAATTTCATTTCATTTCAGATCGGCAGGAAAGGAGATAATTTACCGTCCATACATTTTTTGGCTTAATGTGAAAGTGCCGACCAAACAAAAAAAAAAGCTATATTCCGAAACATTACTTTTTTCCCTTAATTTTTATTACTACAGCTATTACTATAATTAGATTACCTACTATTAATTATTTTAACTAAAACTTACTGAAAACTGTATTTTTCAAAATCGTATAAGTAACAACGCAGGATATTTTGTTTTTTTTTTTTCCTAGCCTATGCTGTCCCACTCCTGGGCAAAGGCCTCCCTCCACTCCTTCCATCTTTCGCGAGCCCACGCGTCTTCTTTCCAGTTTTGTTGGAACCTATCCAGCTCGTCCCGCCATCTCCTACGTGGTCTGCCGCAGGATATTACCCTACAGATTTGGTCTAGTAGTGAAAAGTGAAGAGAATAACATGTTCTAACGGAATATACAACACGGAATATGCAAAAAAAATCAGCTGTTCCATACATTTGTGTTCTCTTAAATCGACAAAATGTAGGGAACAGCTGATTTTTTTTTTGCGATTTCCAGGTTGTTCCGATAGAAAAAGTTGTTCAAAATGATGGGTACAATGACCCCTTTTCGGATTTAGCATAAACAAAAAATAATGTTGTATATATTTTTATTATTTAGCCCAAAATGAATGATCTTCTTTATGGGGTGAGGTTAAGGCCGGTTCTGGGTCACGACCGAGACATGTAAATGCTATAGTGGAATGAATTTTGACTGCAGTGAATTCTGCCCATATTATTTTGCTAAGTAGCTTGACACGCCAATAACACGTAACGTAATGTATTCCCAAAGGGGGCAGAAGTGTTTGGTATAACCACATTTCGCCGTTATGTTTAAGTCCTTTAGGGGTATGAGGAACAGGGTGTAAAGTTCACTCATACTCCATAGAAAAGGGAGGATCCTTCTAACAGACGGATGTTGTGTCTGGCGGGCAACTTGCCGATGATTGCTATTGGATTCTTGTATATATGTCCACTGCACGGTAAACTCTAATTGCGCGATGCAGGATTTTTGTGACGTCAGGATTTTTGTGACGTCAGGATTTTTGTGTGACGTCAGGTCTTCGATGCGTAGTTCGCATGTGGCGATGTAGATACCGCCACAGTCCCATGTAATATTGGGGGCTTGGGAACGATGACATGCCAATACTGCATGGATAGCAGTGATAGCCTGGTGGTGAGACCGTCTGACTACCAAGTCATAGGTCTTGAGTTCGAACCCAAGCCACGCACCTCTGACTTTTCGGATTCATGTGCGTATACTTTGTATAATTATCACTTGCTTCAAAAACGATGAAGCAAAATATTGTGAGGTGCCTGAGAGATATTTTTCGACGGCATGTGAAGCCAAGACAGAGTCCCATGGGCGGCTGAAAAACTATGACACGAGTCACTAACCACACGAAGAAAAAAGAATGCATTGAAGCATTTGGTACGAGTATGTATAAAAAATATAAGTCGATGAGATGGCTTAGCGAAAGACTGTAACAGGAAGAAGGACTCAAATAAAATCAACATCGAATCAAATCTGCCTGCCTTTTCCCAACTATGTTGGGGTCGCCTTCCAGTCTAACCGGATGCAGCTGAATACCAGTATTTTATATGAGGCGACTGCCTATCTGAACTCCACAACCCACTAACTGGGTAATACGATACCCCTTGGTAAGACTGGTTGTCAGACTTTAGAGCTTCTGACGACCCGTAACTACTGTCAAAGATACACGAATGACAGCCGGGACCAACTTAACGTGCATTCCGAGGCACGGAGGAGTCTCGGTATGTAAATATGGTCACCCATCCACGGACCAACCCCGGCAAGCGTAGCTTAACCTGATGGATCGACCCGTACGGCTGTTATTACTTAGCCACGAGCTCCTCTCAACATCGAATCATACAACATAACCATCGCTAGAAAATAAGAGTATTAATTATTGAAGTACTTAATCAATAGAATCTATTACGTAAAAATAGCAATAAGTCCTTGAACTTCTTTCAAGCGGTATCGCTTCGATATACCTAACGTTAATGGGTAATCGATATAGTATCGAGATTTTAAATAAGCTTGATGATATGTTTCGAGTTACACTATGGTCGAGAAATAAACGTATAGGAAAGATCCTAGCAAGTATTAAGTCATAAAAATAATACATATTACTAATTTTATAGGCACTAATAGTGATTCTATCAATCGAAAAAAAAACCTTCATCATAAATGCATCAAAATCTATTATGCAGTTTAGAATAACTAAGCTGTCATACAGACATATCCGAAAAGCGACTTTGTTTTATAAAATGTACCTATAGACAGAAGACACGTGCAGTTGGCCATACTCTCAAACTCAAAGCATTTATTTCAATTAAACCATTTACAGGCACTTTAGAATTGTCAAAGAGTCGGTCAGTTAGTCAGAAAGACATTCGGTAGAAAGTGGAGAATGATAAGAGTTTCCCTTGAGAGAGAATACATTTTATGGAAGATGTTAGTGACGCTGGGAGATGCCATAAAAGTAGTAGTTACCTATTTATTAGTGTACGTATTACACGCAACGGGCGTGTGTCTACGCACGCACCACCATATAAATGAACGTGGACAAAGCAAAAGGAGTATGTAAGGATCGTAGCAGGTTGCACTGTAGATTCTACCTACCTCCATTGGAAAGAGGCGTGAGTATGTGAACAACGGTACAAGGATATCATGGCGCGTGGCCACAATCGGAACTAACGCCGCCATCTTGGTTTTTCAATACAATTTCTGTGACAATTTCACAAATGTTTGGTTTTTCAATACAATTTCTGTGACAATTTCACAAATGTTTACCAACAACGCCCCCCTGTCAATGTCATTCAGGCGTCAAAAGATCCCTTTATGTAATTTGTCCTCTCGTCAACTAGATCAATTCATGATCAAAACAAAAGCCAAATTGCAATTTCGAGTGTATCGCCCAATTACGGAGCTGAGCCATTTCAATCATTACGTAATATCATTGTGGATGACTCAACTGTGTCAAGGATAATACAGTCAAGGTTAGTAGGTTAGTTTTCCATGGTTTGTAATGTTCATAACTTTGCATACTATTGTATAGAATCAAGTTCTTCAAACAGCTGTACTGCTGAACAGATTGTTGCGCCACTTCTGCCCAGCTAAAGCACTAGGATGTGGTGAAGGGGTGGCGTTTTGGGAGACTGTCTTATGTAATTTTGACGTTCATAAAGTGCCGATTCTAAGCCTAGTTTGAATAAATAACTTTTTATTTTTATATTATATGCTTGGCGACTTGTTAAGAGTAGTGTTTTGAATCGTCAAGGAGTCGGTCAGTCAGAAATATGAAGTTAATTAAAAAGTTAACAGGGTATCGAGCATCATAGGAATCAATCCAGAACCAGATAAAACGCAAACAAACGTCATAAAATCAATCCTATATTCTCCACATGGATTGGCAGTGTTATAGAAAACCCTAAAGTCGCCAACTTTATGTTTGAGTCTTCCCATGTAATAGGGGACCAGCCTATTATCATCAATCTGCCTGCCTTTTCCCAACTATGATGGGGTCGGCTTCCAGTCTAACTGGATGTAGCTGAATACCTATCAGTATTTTACATGGAGCGACAGCTTATCAGACCTCCTAACTGGATAATGAGATACCCCTTGGTAAAAAACTTTCGAGCTTCCGACTGTCAATGATCTACGAATGACAGCCGGGACCAACGGCTTAACGTGCTTTCCGAGTCACGTAGGAATTACCAGCTTATTACCATACACCGAGCGAAATCAAGACTACGGGCTGCTACTGAGAATTCCCCAACCTGGGTATCGAATCTAAAGCCCCAGGCTCAGCAGCCGCACTTGCGATCACTAGACCAAAAGAGGCAAAAGAGGTACTTTACCATCATATTTAGACAACAATGCCAAGTAAAATTAAATTTCACTAAGGTTGAAAATATCCAACCGCTTCGCTTCATAGACAAAAATAAACCTCGTTTTATGACATGCAAATGAAATTCAACCTTAGGGTGAGTTGCCAGTGAAGCGGAGACGAGAAGAGACTTGCAGGGATCGACCAATCACAATCGTTGAAATCCTCATCGCATCTCTCGTCTCGTCTGTAATTGGACGATTCCTGCAGGCCTCCGCTCGTCTCTGCTTCAGTGGAAACGGACCCTTCGGATGGTCGACAAGACTTAATAATTTGATTGTAAAAAAGGGTACTATAAAATCTCAGATTATTTAGAAGACAAAAATGCATGGGATTGAGCTGCTCGCTCTGCTAAGCATTGTGACATTTTGAATATTATGGAAAACCATAAAAATATACCTACCAGTTTTATATACAAATTGACATTATTGAATATTATATAAAAAATGACATGATGATTACTTGTAAAGTATTGTTTTATTGTGAATGTGAGGACTATGTGGATATTTATTTTTCGTTCTGTTAGTTTTAGCGAAGGTCTGGCAATTTGAGAACTTTATGCGACCTACCCAAATGTCCTTTCTTTGGTATTGTTCGTCGAGTCGTTGAGCTCCTTAAGTTCTGAGTTGAGCTCCACTATTACTGACAAATGCTTGCACTGACTGGACAGGTCCACTCAAATCTGTGTGGTTCTTTCCTCAAAAGACCATTTCAGACTCTAATCTACATGGTCCTCATATGGCCTGACCAAGATTATGTCTGGACTTTAAAGGAGACGGTGACCTCTGAGTTTGTTTCGGCCTTTCTTCTCAGAGTAGTCAGATAGGAAACGCCGACCTCATCTAGCTTATTTTTACAACTTTTTAATATGACGTGTAAAAGTGATTCCAATATCCTATTTACAGAATAAACAATTTCATTTCATTTCATTTCATTTCATTTCATTTCATTTCATTTCATTTCATTTCATTTCATGATGAGAAAAAAATGGTTTTATACAACATACCAAAACAATTTGCACCCAGATAAGCGGCATATAATCCCACTTCATCACCACATTCCTTAGTACCACTAACACAGCACTCATTGTCACTTGTATTGCGTCACGTGTCTCTCTGACGTCATCAAAGTTCACTGACCTTCCAATTATGTCTGAGAAGATCGACTTTTGCTCTAGTTTCATTAGCTATTTCGAAATGTCATTTTTTGGCGGGAGTTGCTACATTTTTGGCACTGACAGATTTTTTTAATGGCGTTTATCTATATTAGCCAGCCTTGTTGTTAAAAAGAAATAACAGACGTGATTATGTATTTTGAACTAAACACTAAAGTTGTCTGAGTAAATAAATAAATAATTATTATTATGAAACCCAAAAAGGAATTTTATAGGTCCATTATTTCTGAATTTTTTCACGGGTCCCGGAGAGATACTAACGTAATGTAGGTACAGGTCGATTTTTTGGTCAACCAAGATCAATCTGTCTAGCAACACACAGTAACTCTGGCAACACTAGACTGAGTACGTCTTACAACACTACCTCGAACTTAGCGTCGGTAAAAAGTTTACATACTTCCAAATTATGACTGCTGTTTTTACGCCAAATTCTCACTTTGGCATTGGACTTTGATTCAGCTTGGCGTTATTTCCTAGTAAGTATAATTTTGCAAATACGTCAATGGTAGTTTTATTCTTCTATTAATATTTTTAAGGTAAGTAGTCAAATAAAAAAAAAAACAATCGTCGTAGTCTTCTTTTGCCAGATATGTTCGGGTCGGCTTCCAGTCTAATCGGATGCAGCTGAATACCACTATTTTACATGGAGCGACTGCCTCTCTGACCTCCACAACCCAGTAACTGGGTAATACGATTCCCCTTGGCAAGACTGGTTGTCAGACTTACGGGCTTCTGACGACCCGTAAGACTGGTTGTTGGTAGTCAAATTGTAGTGCAGAAAAGTGACCTTTCTTCCTCAAGTAAATCACCATTCAGATCCAAAAATGACCAAAATATCACACCAAGAAAGTCCCGGAATTTTCAAACCATAATGTTCTCACACAAACGCAAAATAATGATGTAATTTATTGGCAACGCGCCGTTCCGCGTCTGTTTGTTTCCGCGAAAGGTGTTATACTAAAAATACAATGTAATTTATCATAATATCATATCAATATTTACTTTATCTTACACCTTTGTTATCGCGTCACATGTGTTATGTAATTTAGTTAGCAGTCTTTTTCACAGACTGTATGGACGTAATCGTGACGAGAAATGGTGAATTTGAGACGAGAAGATTATGGATAATTAAACTTAATAAAAAAAACAAACACCGACTTCTATAAAAAACACTACAAAGTGTACTACGTATTGCTTGAGAAGAGAATTTCCTCGGAAGGCGAAAAAAATCCGTCCATTTTTCGGATCTTGATATATGATCAGACATTCAGAAGGAAATAGTAGTTACCCAGTTGTGGAGGTCAGATAGGCAGTCGCCCCTTGTAAAATACTGGTATTCAGCAGCATCTGGTTAAACTGGAAATCTACTCCGACATAGTTGGGAAAAGGATAGGCACATGAAGAGTCAGAAAGGTTTTTTTTTCAAACGTCGTCAATCTTCAAAGGTAGAGTGAACTAAGGGGCAATTGCTCTATTGTATTAATGTTCACATTCAAGTCTCGGTCTCAAACTGTCAAAAATACCTCTAATTTTCTTAGATTTTTGACATTGGTTGTTGCTGGGAATAGATTGCAACTAACCGGCATCACGTCACTGTTGACAGCGCTCTGTCTTGGTTTTTTATTTGGTCTGAGGTTTTTAAGACTTTTATGGATATTCAAATAGTTTTGAACAAATTATTTACTAGTTTACGATTCTGCCGCGAGCATACGTGGGTGTATGAAAGCGATCATCGTTTGTCTATGATGCAGCCCCATTTCGGGAACATGATTAATACAGAAATTCCTTATATCATCTTCCAACTTTTCCGACTGGGGTCGGGTCTAGGTGCAGCCAAATAACGATGAATGTCATAAAAAAAGTAAAAAACCAAATATATAACTAATTTGGAATGGGTTGCAGTCCAGGGGGCCAAGTCTACTAATTTACGAACGTGTCAGTGGTCTCACAATGATTAGTTTTTGAATCATCGTAAAATATCACTAACTGACAATTCATAATAATTATGATCTGCGTGCGATTCATATTACGAAATAATTCATCTGTTTGACAGTTTTCTATGGAGATTCGTAAAATGGTCCTTAAATTATAAATTGCTTTTGTATCAAATTAGAGGAATTGCTAATGACAGCTGGAAATTCAGGAAATGAATTGCTTTTACAGGAATTGCTAATGACAGCTGGAAATTCAGGAAATGAATTGCTTTTAGAGGAATTGCTAATGTGGCTGGTTTAGGCCCCCAGACTGATTTGTGCCCCGTTGATGGCTAGAGGTTCGCCCCATATCATGGGACTTAAACATAACTGTCCACCCCTTCGGAGAAACAAGGCGTCTTTGGAATTGTTTTTTGAGGAAAACCAATGCAGATTTGCGTCAGCTTTGCACCTGGACCGGAAAACGCAAACTAGAATGTCAAGGTCAGGTCTGTTGAGATTCAATTAAGTGTGAATACATTAATAACTAGCGATATTTCGCTAGTTATGTTTAAGACCCATGTAACAGGGAGGAGCCTATCCCCACACACAAAAAACCCGATAATGCGACTTGGGGATAGAAACCAGGACTTCAAGACTGTGGCGCCATCTAACGCGTGCGAACTACGCATCAAAGACCTGACGTCACACAAAATCCTGCATCGCGCAATTAGAGTTTACTGGGCGATGTACATATATACAAGAACCCGGTCAGACACGACACCCGTCTGGTCGGAGGATCCTCCCTATAGAGGATGATGAGTGAACTTTACACCCTGATCCTCATACCCCTAAAAGACTAATGAAGGAATCAAGAGAGAAGAATTGTGAAAACTGCGTGTCCTGTCAGCTGCACGTTACCGGAACTGATGGACGCTAGTGATGGCGCCAAACACGTGGCCGAATTCAGGGCCGAGACTATTTAGATTGCCATCGACTCGCTCAGAAGAAGAATAGAGAAGAATAAAAGTCAATCTGCCTAGCCTTTTCCCAATTATATTGGGTTCGGCTTCCAGTCTAACCGGATGTAGCTGAATACCAGTATTTTACATGGAGCGACTGCCATCTGACCTCCACAACCCAGTAACTGGGTAATACGATACCCCTTGGCAAGACTGGTTGTCAGACTTAGGGGCTTCTGACGACCCGTAACGACTGTCAAAGATCCACGAACGACAGCCGGGACCAACGACTTAACGTGCTTTCCGAGGCATGGAGGAGTCTCGGTATGTAAAGATGAAGAACCCATCCATGGACCAACCCCGGCAAGCGTAGCTTAATCTGTTGGATCGACCTTTGCGGCTGTTATTACTTAGCCACGAGCTCCTCCTCCGAGAGAAGAATAAAAGTATGTCGGAATAATGTCAGAAATCGTTGTTTGAAGGAAGAGCCGTGCATATTTCCCTTTATGAACAGATAAATATTGGGTCCCCACCTATGAAATTGGCGATTTTTCTCACAAATAGAGAACCTCGTCACTTCTATGATTTCAAATATACATCAATTGCTTGGTATTATATCGAATAATGACCATCATAGACAACTACCATTAGTAAAAAAATCTTATTACTGTTTTCTAAACATAAAAAATACCTTAAAAATGACTCCTAATTTTGTTAGCAGAAATGACCACAATTTTTTTTTAACTTAGCCAAAACTTATTTTTGTCGCTTAGTCTAAGTGGCATACGTTATCTTAGTTTTTAAACATAAGTGCATTAAAGCTTTAAAACATTAGTGTTCATGATTGTTATAATTAAATTAAGATTTCAAAGACACTGCCAGAGTGCCAGCCAAATTAACACATCCCAGATACTACATAACATACACAAACGCTAACCTATGACCACATTCAAATCCTTCTTTCCAATTGATGTTATTTTTACGTAAACTATTATCATCTTTATTCTATTGTAAATGAAGTTGATTTCAGATTGATCAGCAGTACAATTGAAAGAGTCATCAAAAATATTGAAGTCTTAGCGCAAACTGAACTTTAAGTACCGGTTTTAAAGTATTTTTTCCAAAAACAAATATTTATTTACATGTTTGGAAGTTAAATAACGAACTGTAAGTAGCTAACACGATCGTGCGTGTTGTTGCGTTCTCCATGACCGGTTCGATGACGTCACTGCACGTCAGTCGTCAGGCTACCAAGGTCAGCTAACCGCGTTTGACGTCACACTGTACACATCAATGGATATCACCTGGAGTTTCGCTAGGACTGTTTAGAAATAATGATTTATTGAATCTTTTTAAACAAAGTCTTGGCCTTTTATACAACACTAGCTGCGCCCCGCGGTTTCACCCGCGTAGGTCTCGATCCCGTGGGAATATAGGGATAAAACGTGTCCTATGTCCTATTCCAGGTCATGGTCTACCCGTGTGCCCATCCTCTCCTCTCTAGAGTAGGGAAAGTCGCGGCGGCGCCGCGGCGCCCGGCGTCGAACGGTTCGCGTATTACATTTTTAAACTCGTGATAACTTCGAAATTAAATGTCCGATTCGAATGAATTAAAAAGTATTTTACATAAATACCCTACCTAGCTTCTGACGTTTCATATGTGCCCATGTAGGTTTATGTGAAATAAAATGTTTTTATTTTTTTATCGTAATCTCGAAAAAATAATCAGCCGTCCCATACATTTTGGTTCAGTAGGTTTTCTCGTTTACGATTTTGGTCCTTTCTGATAAATTATGTCGGGTCAGGTGTGTGAGGAATCCTGCCAGGGTTGCGGGGAAGTCCGAAAGGGATACCGGGACCTTGGCAACAAGCAACTGAAGGAACACGGGTGGGTTTTATTCAGTAAAAGTTTGACACGCCCTTCCGCTCCGCCCAGAGCGGGAAAAGTCATTTGATGACATCCTAACCACAAAAAAAAAAAGCAACGGTTTGTGAGGAAAATATCGAAAAGTTTTAAGTATGAATGTCGATGGCTAAAAGAGTGATAGAGACAGGCGCTGCTATGACTGACTGACTGACTATCCGTTCACACACGTCCCTGATATTGACGTGACAGATCGACGACTTGACGTTGACGTGAATGACGTGTTCATGAACCTAAAGGAAAATTGGAAACGAGATTTCAAGGGTTATACTACCGTGACTATTCACGTACTACTAGTTTAGTGACTAAACCAGTCGTAGAAATCTCTCGTTTACAAAAGTAAGAGCACTTATAATCACCAGTGGACTATCGTAGAAAATGCAAATATTCATGCAAATAAACTTAGAAATTACAGGCACTTTTGATTTATCAAGGGGTCGGTCAGTCAGAAAGATGAAGCTAGCTGCCCATTCCAAAGCGTAGTTTGCTAGGTTACTTTGAGAACGGGCAAGAAACTCCACGGACAAAAGAGTGTCCATGGAGTTTCTTGTCCGTTCTTCTATCAAATATTTTAACAAAATATTGGTAACATTAGGTTTTTATTTTGGGCTAGTGTTTAGCTTTTTCGATCCCCCTCCGAATATATTATTTAGTTACTCTAGAGAAGAAATGTTTGAAGTAATGATAAAAAGCTATAACCCGAATCATTAGTAGGTACCGCCAATAGTATAATCTATCTTAATCTCAGTAGATTTGCATTTCAAACGTGGGTTTTATCGAACACCGCAAGGAATAACGATCTTGGGCACAATGCCATATTCGCTACCCCCAGCTATGTCGCAGACAAGCCAGCATACACCATTGTGTACATGGCATACCACAACATTGGGAGACCGCGTGTGAATAAATGTGAAGCGAAGATCCTAGCCGTAACACTTAGTAAAACAAATCTATTCTTATAACTACGAAAAGATTATGAAATCGCCATTTTTCCGTGCAATTCCGCGTGCAAAACAATCAAAATGAACAACCAACTCCTCTTACCGGATAAAACGAAGAAATCACATTTAACATTTAAAAAATATCACAATTACAAAGAAAAAATAGATTGCAAAAAATGTTGTATCGAAAAGCTCAAATGACATAAATGCTAAACTTGACAGATTTTTGGCTTTTGGAACGCTCCGTCAAAAAATACAAACGGCCAGTTTCGAACCATAGACGCGGAAAAAGTTTCAACACAAAAGAGGTTAGGTTCGCAAACGTCAAAATTTTAGCGCGCTTTTTCTCAAGATGGCGCCGCGACACGTGGCGTTTTAAAAGCGTGGCAGTCGTCTGCTGAGATAATTTCCCGCGTTATTTTATTTCTAGACGTTACATTTCGCGCTGTTTATTTTTAGCCACGAATTTCTATCGGAAAGGGGACGTCGGGTCGTTCACTAGATATTGTCGCTTCGTTATATTGATGCGAAATGTTTTCTGGCAGCAAGCAATAAGTATGTAGTGTTAGTAGATACTTCAACGATGAGTCTTATTGAGCAAATTGCTCGTTAGAAATCATATTTCTAATATAAAGGTAAGCATGCACTCAATCCCTCTCACAGAGAGGAGGCCTGTGTCCCAGCAGTGGGAACGTCATAAGCTGATTATGCTATGCTTATACTATGCACTCAAGGATTCATCGAGGATGTAAAGTCTTTGGAGCTCAATCAACAGGTTCTACTTTAGTCACCGATTGTCTCAACTACCCACGATATTGTTTATTACAGGATGGGCCTGCTTTGACCACGATCTGGCACTTGGTGGAGAAAAATAATAGAATTAAAATGAAAATTCTTTTTAACCGACTGCAGTCTGCTGGCCCAAAAGGAGGAAACTTTTTACTAGAGGAGCAGCGAGATATATGTCACAGTTTTCGTCAAAACTCATACAAAATGTGACCATACGAGTGACATCTCAATCCACTCGATATTTTTAGTATATCGAAGTTCAATGATTTGGCTCAAGGAATGTACGATTTACGAGTACAATTATTGGATTAGCCAACGCCTCTTAAATCTTGATGTGTTAGAATTTTGAGAGAGACTAAATATGTGGTGATCAGGGAGCAGTTTCGGCAGTAGCGTTTCCGAATTAAATGGTGTGCTAAGGAGGGTTCTAGAAGTCAGATTCACGCAGAATGGCAGTCTCGTATTTGGCTAGAAACTTGCCATAGAGTTCGGGTTGTCTTTAGCTACGAATCAGGGTTACCCATTTGCCATAAGACCTAAAGATAGCTAAAGGATTACGCCCTCCAAGATCATTCAAAGAAGTCGTCAAGATATAGTTCATAGTGCTACAGGCAAAGGTGGTAAGGTTTTCATTGATCGTGGCGTGGTCTGGATTGACAGGAAAGCAAGGAAGAAATACTGGCCATAAAACTAAGATATGACACAGAGCTCAGCTGTTTTTGGGATCTTTAAACCGTTGGAGATATAAAGGTGTAAATAAAAGGGCATATGAACCCTCACGCTGATGTTTTCATATAGGCCTATAAGGAAGATTTAGACAAGGTAGAAGCAGGCCTTAAAAGATCTAATGAAGGGTACGCTTTCTGTCTCGCATAGGGTCACAGAGCGATGGCCGTTTTTCGTGGATATGACGCATATTTTCGCCCAACTTGTTATTTTTGTGTTCTTTCTTAGCGTCATGTTTTTTTACCGCAAGTAAACGTAGGTATATTCTTTTTTCTTTCTAGGAAATATAGGCTGAAGAGAGCCGATTTTCAGCCCATGTCTCTGGACGCTCGTAGAAAAGTTCAAATCCCTACAGGTGTGTAATAGTCGAAGCAGTTCATTGGCATTTGTATTGAGGTCATGTATTTGTGTGCGTGACGCCTACGTGTCGCGGCGTGTGTATGTGTGAGTTTTTAAATGGACTCTATCTGCTTGTGTTCATGACTTCCTGGTACTAGCTAGCGTTACAGCAGAGGTGGTGGAATGTTGGGTTTTATTTGTTTTTAATAGTCAAGTAAGATAGATAGACAAGTTTAAATGTCATTTAAATCTTAAGCGATTAAACAAGGCGGTTTTTAATAAATAATACGGTACGGCAGTTTCTTTTCCAAAATGCACCGATACGCAGTCAAATAACAGTAGAATTTCAGATATAAAAAATTAGGAATTAGTAAAAAAACATATTGCTGAATGGGCCTGCTTTTGACCTCGATCTCGCCTCTAGGAAAGCGATGGATGAGGTCTATGATGGAACAAGCATGCCCAGAAGATGCCTGTTCGTTCTTGCTCTGAAGGATGACGGGTTATATTCTATACCTACTGGTTTTTAGGTTCTAATTTGTGCTTTATTTCAATGTTTCCCTGGTCGATGCAAAATATGCTGGAAACTTTTTTATATAAATAAATAAATATACACAACAAAAATCCAATTCGACACTTGAAAGTAAACTCCTCATTTGCATACTTTTCATCAAAGAAGTAATCGTCGTATCAACTTTGCCGAAGCTCTTCAAATTAGCCGTTTCGAGAGTACAAAAATCCAGTTCTCTACACAAAGGGTCGATAAATCCAACATTCGTTGAAACGCAGGATAAAACCAACAACCCTGAAGATGCCGCTGCGTCATTCAACTGTAATGTGTTATTCAACGCACGTAACGGTCAAATATTTAGTTGGATTGTCCCTGATATCAGGGAAGATGTAAATAGTAACTAACAACTAACTAACAACTTTAAGGCCAGTAATATTAGTTGCCTCTGCGAAACATGCTGGTCTAACTAAAAAATGTTACATCCACTAGCTGGGCTCTTGTGGTAGATTACGGGCCACTCCCTCTCACAGAGAGGAGGCCTGACGTGGTGTCCCAGCAGTACGAATATTATAGCTTACAATATTCCTACTGCTGGAGCATTATGATATACTGTCGCTCATAGAAAATATATTATAAACGTTCTCGAGTTGCAGAGATTTTAATAACTGTATGTATAATAATATACGAAGAAATTAATTTATTAACTATCAAAGAATTTGATACGTTCCAGTGACACATATTTTTAGTTATTTCGGAAGAAGAGGTCTAAAACCTTCTTTTAAAAACTAAAATGTTGAAGAGTTATCCTGAAGAGAAACTGCTAAATCAAATAATAGACAAAACCTATTTAAAAAAAATCTACAACGAAATTGAAGACACAAAACCTTTTACACATAAAAACCAAACATCATTGTCTATGGTAGCTGAAAAGGACATAAAACTCTAAAACTAACACACACTAATTTTAAAAATAATTGACGAAAACAAAACTAAAAACGTGCAGATAAAAGAGCCAATATAAAAATGAGGTGCTGACTTTCATGGCTCTTTCGATATTGGCGGCAAAATATTTGAATATTAGTCTGTCTATTGGGATAATTTAGGAGAAGCTATGTCCAGTACTCTAATTGCGTAACATACTATCAATTACAATCTGAATCATTTTGAAAGATATTGCTAATTCATTGCTTCTTAAGTTCGAAAAAATCGTCTGCTCAACAACGTAAATACGCAATGAATGTTGTTGAACTGTCAAAATGAAACAGATTGTAATTAATCGTGTTTTACGCAATTAGGGTGCGGCAATGGATTGAGGTCTTGATAAAGGATATTGTAAATGCGAAATCTTTTCAGGCCTCAACTGTTAAACCGATTTTGATGAAATTTGGCACACAGGTAGATCATGATATGACCTCAGTTAGCTTAGCATATTTTATCCCAGTAGTACGTTACCCTGGGATAATATCTGACCTCCACGCGGGGAAGCCGCGAGTAAAAACTAGTAAGTAATATATGTGAATTACCAAGAGGGAAACTCTAATTTAAGTTAAAATGAAGGTAGTTTTGATCTTTCTCTGAATTTTGTATAGATTTGAAGTCGATTCATAACTACATGAAAACTTGAACAGCTAAAATCAAAGCCTGATTTAATATAATCTTATCTTTCGTCAAGGTCAATCCACTGGAAACAAATTCCCAAGAATTCAGTAACAAAATCGAAGATATGAAAAAACAAGACAGTTAAACACTCTTTTACGAGAATTAAACGCCATCGAAGCAACCACGAAAGTTTATAAAACAAAATGAATACTTACCCCTTTAATTTCTTCTAAATCTTTCGAATCCAATACTCTTCGCCTCGCAGACGGCGTCTCAGGGCTCAGGTCATCAGTCGGCTCACTGATCGTACTCTCAGTACTAGTTTCCATAGATTTAACATCTTCCAAATGATTCGTACCATCCTCACTCTTTTCCGTTCTCTTTTTCAAATAATTCTCATGTTCAAAAGTTTTATTCTCAAAACCAGTACCACAAGGAGATTCTATATCATTATCGAGAAGTATTCTTTCGTCTTCTGAGTCTATATATTTCAAATTAGCTCTTGCTTTTCTAGGTTCAGCTTTAATATCATTCTTAGGAGCTTCTTCGTTAATTGTATGATTTAATTCTATTTGTTTTTTCGGCGTTGTCCCTGAGGAGACAGGCTGCGAAATCTGTATGTAGGAAGCGAAGTTAGATGTATGCTTTGGCGCTTTCGTTTGCTTTTCTATATCACTTTTTATATCTTTGATTTTATGTCCTTCAGAGTTATGTTTCTTGTAATCTAAATCGCCATTTTCTACATGGATAACAGTGGATTTTTCTAATATCTTCCCTATAGGATTATTTGGGTCTAGCTGGCTTTTAATGCTGGCTAAACGTTCGGAAGGCAGTTTTGAAGTTAGAGAAGTGGACATCGAACTATTTCTATCGTGAATTGGTTTCGCTAGACACACTGGCTCGGATATAGTCTTACTTAGTGATAAATCTGAGTTGGAGTTCGATCGGGAGCTAGACGACCCAATCTCCCATCGCAAACCATTTTTTTCGTACGGTAGGTGGACCGGTACTGGTTTCTCGTCTTTAGGGACGATTTTCGTATAACCTACTGTACCATTTTCGCAATCCTTTAGCTGGTTTAGATACTGTTCGGTGTACCGCGAGTCGTTCGCTGGTAGTTTCGTTACGGTCATTTTTTGGTCGAATCTCTTTCTGATCTCGGACACCGAGGGCACTTCGTTCCCGTTCGTGTCTTTGACACCGTTAATCATCCCTCTCTTGTAAGCCGGCGAGGTTTCCTTATACGATCTTCGTTCCGGTCTCTGGTTTTCAAATATTACGCTTATTTTTGGTTCTTGTGACGTAAAATGCGACATGTGAACAGTGTGTGTTAGTTCAACATTTATTTCATGCTTTGCTGTAATACCTGGTGTATCATTCATGGTACTGGCTAGCTTACTGATCAATTGTGAGTACTAGGATGTTATAAAGTAGCAGGATGTAGCATCAATGTTACACGTGAGTGGTATTACAAGCAAATATCGCATCTATGTTACTACGGTGACACTTTTTGAAAGGTTATTATTGTATAACGTTTTCTGGCAGTTAGGGCCTTTCAATCGGTGCAAGTACTACTATTTTGGAAGCTGTCAATTTAATGTTTGGCTCTTTATTAAGTGCGATGTTAAAGAACGGACACACACACTCACACGCGCACACATTATGTTTGTGTGCCTGCGAAATTTTTGAAAAAGGAACCAGTTGTTTGTGGTTTTGGTAATTTTGAAATAAGAACATAGCTGATGATGATGATGATGGTGATCTTCGGGGCAATTCGTTGAACCGAACTTTGTGATGGAATGATGATGATTTTTTCAAAGTGATGGAATGATGAATATGTTTGATGTTATGTAGGTCTGTAGAAACAAGTTCAGTCACGAAGGATTTTTGGTTTTTTTACGGATGAATTTTAACACATGAAATAATTTAGACACAAAGTAACAATGATTTAAAATAAGAACATAAACAGATGGATGACGTCTTCAAAAATTATTTCACATAATATTACGCAAGGAAAAGTTTTTTTTTTTTAATTTAAATTAATCACGTTCACTTTATTATGTTTTTACCTACCAAAATCCAAGAGAAAAATCAGCCAATCGGGTTACTAGAAGGCTTAAAGAAAAAAAAAACTTTTGCATGCTGTCATTGTGACAACTGACAGTGACGGAAAACCACACAAACATAAATAATCTGTAGAGTGAGAGAGTGACAATATTATATCTATCTCTTTTGCACTTACGAATAGTTATTAGAGAGGATATAGTTTACAAAACGATTATTTTAAAAGTAACATAACACCACGACTGTATACCCCGAAGGGTTAGACAGAGGTGCAGCTATAGTACACCCAAATTTCGCAAGTTATGTTTAAGTCCCATGTAATAGGGGGCGAGCCTATTGCCTTCAATCCAGACTTAGGGGTTGCTATTGAAATTCCAGATGAAAAAACCCCAATAACACATTCCCCAACCCAGGAATCAAACCCAGGACTAAGCAGTAACGTCATAAATAAGCAAAGATGTAAAGAGAAACAATTAAATATATTTTTTACTAGCTTCCGACCGCGGCTTCGCCTGCTTGGTATGTCGATAAAAAGTAGCCTATGTCCTTCCCCGGGATGCCATCTATCTCCTTGCCAAATTTTATCGAAATCCGTTCAGTGGTTTAGGCGTGAAAAGTTGAAAGGGTAACATACCGACAGACAGAGTTACTTTCGAATTTATAATATTAGTATGGATATGGCTTACCAATGCTGGACATAGGATCACCCCAAAGAATGAGAATCCCCTTTGGACACTCCAATCAATAACCTCTGTACACCACATTGATAAGAAATAAATAGTTTAAAAATATTCACGATCAGAAATTCGATTGAAGTGTTATTTTAAATAGTTAACACTTTCCAAGGATAGATACTGTAGGTCATACGATAGTGGTAATAAAACTAAGCTAATAAGCTGGCCTGTTATATAATCAGCCTATAAAGTTCCCACTGCTGGGACACAGGCCTCCTCTCTGTGAGAGGGAGTGGGCCGTAAATCCGTGATCCACCACGCGGGTAATTCGTCAATTTGTCCTACATGCCTACGGCCCATCTAAGACGACTTGAAGAAAATCAAAAGAACGTCCTAAATGGGCCGTAGGCATGTAGGACGAGTTGACGAATTACTCCACCACGCGGGCCCAGTGCGGGTTGGTAGATGTCACATGTCTTCGAATTGTTAGTTCTAGGACATGCCGGTTTCCTCACGATGTTTTCCTTCACCGTTTTGAGAGCAGTGGTGATGAAAAAATTTGCATAAAGTCTTGCCTGTCAGGGTTCGAACCTACGACCTATAACTGGTAAGTCGCGGCCGTTACCACTGGGTCACCATTGCTCTGGCCTCTATTGTATTGTAACTTCGTACTAGGCTAGGCCAGAGGGCAGAGTTACCATTAACCCTACTGTACTTAGATGGAAAATTACCTAGCTTTTGTAAATATAGATAGACTTTTTCCAACTATGTCGGGGTTGGCTTCCAGTCTAACCGGATGCAGCTGAATAGGAGTATTTCACATAGAGCGACTGTCTATCTGAACAACTTTGGGGGCTTCGTAAAAAATACTAGCCAATATTAATTTATGCATGCAGTTTCTTATTCGCAATATTCTGTCATTCTGGTGGTCTACCACCACCGCTAACAGCAGTATTATTTTAATCTTACTTCGTGGGGGAAAGAGATGGAGCTATACGTCCTGTAGAGCTTTATCTCTTTCCTACACTGAAGTAACATTAAAACAATACTGCTCTAAGAGCTGGTGGTAGGGGGCCCTGAACACAAATTTGGGAGCCTACCACCAGCTCTTACAGGACGTAAAGCCATCTCTTTCCCCCACTGAAGAGAGATTAAAATAATACTGATGTATGAGCTGGGGCAGTGGGCTCCTTGTTGTGTTTTTTTTTAATTTATTATAATAACAGAAAGCCGTGAAAAATTATAATATTGTCACTCCGCCACGCTACAGATTCTTTCAGTTAAATGTGTCTTGTGTAGTGTCGTGTAGTTGCAGTGTATTGTAGTTTTTTATTAGTCTGTAGTGTTATTTATCGTTTTTTTCCTTAGTTTACCTTTTTCTATGAAGTGAAGTAAGTGCCAATTTAGGCAGCCTTAGGCTGAAACTTTTTTTTTAATAACTATTTTATAAATATAACTTTTTAATGTATTTTAGTTACTTAACGGTGTCGTGTATTATCTTAGAAATATACCATTTAAAAAACTTTAAAGTAAATATTTTTCATTGGATTCGTTTTTTTTTTTTAACTTTTTTTTTCATCACAGTTATTTCTCTTTTTTTTGCTTGTATCATCACCTAAGTAATATCTGTACTAACCTTGTTGGATATAAAATGATTTGTATTCAAGAATTCGTGACTCGTTTCTCCACTTTTCAGGTCAAGAGCAATATATTATTCAACTGTTTGAGAATTTTACAGACTTATTTTTATTAATCATTCAAGAGATTTCGCGTCTAAATCAGATTTTTGTAATTTTTACAATATTTCTTATTTTGTTTTTAATTTTTTTTCTTTCGGTCGGTGCGTCAGCGGTGCGGGATCAGCATGCTCGATATACCCGGTATCGAAAGCTCAGAAGCTCACCGAGCGCTTGTATTTCAATTAGCGTTTCCTGGAGCCTTATTATGACGTATTAATGCCACCATTTTTCCAGTGTGAGTGAGAGACGGAGCTATACAAGGCCGATAGCACCATCCTTTTTTCGCAGTGGAATAATGATGGCATTAATACTTCATAATATGGCCCCAGATTGGCTCGGTATGCGCAGGAGCGTTGCGGGATCGTTTCGGTTTACCGCATCTCGGTAGATACATCGGTGTTTACAGAGACAAGTCACGCGTTTTAATTGATAATATATTTATTTTTCAATTTACGGATGTCGCCAATAGCGCTTTCGTTTTTTTCGGAAACGGAGATACATATAACCACAACATCTTCATCAGTCAAAGACATTTTCTCGCGAGGATGTAAGCGGTACTGCACAAATTATGCCGAAAACATAACGTCAGGTCCGTAAATGAAAGCCGTGCCGTAACGATACCGTTTCGGTATACAGAGCATACTTTAGCGCACTGCTGCTTACTGAACAATGAGGAAAGGGCCTAAGATAATTCTTTCCGTTCTTCAACTGTTATTTGATGGAAGTAGGTACCGTAGAAAATATTTTATTACTTACAATTTTTTTATTATTTCTCTTGTCGTTTTTTGTGTATAAATTGAACAAAAGTTATTAATTGTTTGTTAATATTAAAGTAGATCGCAATGAAGAGATTCCGAGTCCATATTTAAAATTATATAGGTTTTTTCGACCCTAAATTATACGATCATCAGAAAATGTTCACTAAAAAAAATATGAGAAACCAAATAGCTACCAAAAAATTACAAAATTTCGCAGACACTCAAAATAAAAGTACTAATAAATAAAATAAAAAAGGAAATATAATACATTGATACAGAAAAAAAGGAAAAATTACCTCTGAAATCGTTGCCGCAGAATTCCTTGCTTTTCTTGCAAATCTCGACGGATCAGCCGCCGGTGGTCTTCCAATATCATTTGATATGGACTTCGACCTGGAAATCTCCCCATAATTCTGATTCTGCTGCTGCTGAATCCTCTGCGTCAACGGTATGTAATTCGCTGGAGAATATTTGTTATACCACTCCGCATGTGACTGCGCCAAATCAGCAGAAGTTAGCACAGGTCTCCGATTCCTCGGTAAGGGGTCAGTTGAGGTCTTGCTGCTCTCACTTCGAGTAGTGGAAATATCCCTAGATCTGGACTCACTTCTGTCAGACCTATACCTGCTACTGGACACTCCACTGTCGGAATCAGCGATGCTCGGGGCTCGAGAACTCCTCTGTCTCTCGGCCAGAGTCTTCCTTTCCCTATTTCCATCGATATCAGAGAATCTCGAGCGGTACTCAGACCGTTCGTAAGTGCGTAAGGTATCATAATTACCACTTGTGGATCTGTAGTATGGTTTCTCGACAGTGGATGATGTCAGGGTGGATCTGTAAGACCCTGAAAGGCTTGAGGAGGTGGTGCTGTACCGAGAAGGGGATACGACAGGCATTTTAGCAGATTTTTATCGTTTTTTTCCAGTTTCTCCTAGTGTGTTTAACACATATCCTTATTATACTCTTGGCTTAAGCTATCCTAGTCTAAGTTAGCTTTAATTCTGGACGGCGGTCGTTTTCTTTGCATTGTTTTGTTTTAATTACTTTTCTGTAGAATTGTTGGGTTTTCTTTCTGCAACAAAAGAGATATTTGGTTCAAAATCAAAATATTTTATTTCACATAAACCTACATGGGCACTTATGAAACGTCAGAAGCTAGGTGCACGGTTCCAATTGGTCGTTTCCTATGGTGAAGAGACGGCAAGAAACTCCATGGTTACTCTTTTAAAAGATAATTGGCTTTTACAATATTTTCGAACTACGGATATAGTTATGGGAGGACGGCGTAGGCCTTTCAAAAAGTTTCAAGTAAAAAAAGTCTACAGTCCACTACGCCTACATAGGTTATTATCAATTGAACTGATCGAGGGGTATCGTGTTACCCACCGTACGTGATTTGACATGGCGCAGCGGACACCAGACAGTCGGTCCCGGCAGATATCATTCATAGATATTTTTGACAGTCGTTGCGAAAGTCCAAAAGTCAAAGTGACAACCAGTCTTACCAAGGGTATCATGTTACCCAGTAACTGTGTTGTGGAGGTCAAATAGGCAATCGCTCCATGTAAAATTCTGGTATTCTGCTGCATCTGGTTAGAAGCCGACCGCAACACAGCTATTAAACTAGGCAGATTTAAACGGATCACCATCTGATTCTCAGGTCAGGCTGTCCCGGGAGCCCCCTCTGCCCTCCGCTAGCTTGCTTAGTGAGGGTCTCACCGGACAACGTTGATAAATGAGGTAAACAAAGTAGACGTAGATAGGAGGAACGGTTTATTACTTATTAAATACGACACAACATGATTATAGGAATTTATCAATATTATCACAGTACTTAGAAGAATGATGGTTATAAAAATTACAGACAGTAACACGCTTCGGTCAAGTCCAAAGATGAAGTGCACACTGGAAAAGACTGCACGGGAGTTTGTGGCGTTCTGAATTCAAATTGAAAATGGAATGATGATGTGGCCAGCCATAAAGGATTGCCAGTAATAAATGATAGGATGAGTATGGATGAGAAGGAATTCGTTATAAGGCAAAGTGTTCTAGGCTTTTTCCAGCAAGAATTTCTCAGTAGCAGCCCGTTTCCTAGATTTGTGCCCGGTTAATGACAATACTCTCGCCCCTTATTACATGGGACTTAAAAATAACTGGCAAAATCTGAGTTTGTTATACCATACAGATCAACCCACCCCTCCAGGGACTACAGGCGTGATGTTATGTCATATTTTTAATCTAGTTTCAGTCAATCTTCCTACAAAATCAGGTCATTATCCATAGTTGACCGGTAAGCAAAGCTTCGAAGTACAATAGCGTTGGTTTGCCAAGAAATAGTCATTAACTGAAGCCTTGAGGAATTGTAGTTAATATTAATATTAACAGAAACGTGCATTTAGGGCATAGTTTATTATGCATTTGGAGAAAAACTGGCCTAGTACGAGTTGGACAAGCATACTGAGGGTTCTGTACCACCAAAACTCATCATCTGCCGAGCCTTTTCCCAACCATTTTGGGGTCGGCTTCCAGACTAACCGGATGCAGCTGAATACCAGTATTTTACATGGAGCGACTACCTATCTGACCTCCACAACGCAGTAACTGGGTAATACGAAAGCCCTTGGTAAGACTGGTTGTCAGACTTTCGGGCTTCTGTGTAACGACTGTATAAGATCCTCGAATGACAGTCGGGACCAACGGCTTAGCGTGCTTTCCGAGGCACGGAGGAGTCTCGGTATGTAAGGTGGTCACCTATCCACGGACCAACCCCGGCACGCGTAGCTTAACCTGATGGATCGACCCGTGCGGCTGTTATTACTTAGCCACGAGCTGTTCAAAATACTATAACTGGTTGAAAAGTTTAAAACATGAACTAAAGTTAGAACTTAATGGAGAAATGGTTTTAGTTTTCCTTCTTTTTACTACCAGTCGTTATAGCGGCAATTTTTATATAATTATAATCATCCTATAATGTTCCCACTGCTGGGACTGCGGCCTCCTCTCTGTGAGAGGGAGTGGGCCGTAATCCACCACTCGGGCCCAATGCGGGTTGGTAGATGTCACATGTCTTCGAATTTTTGGTTCTAGGACATGCCGGTTTCCTCACGATGTTTCCTTCACCGTTTTGAGAGCAGTGGTGATGAAATAATTTACACAAAGGTGAGCGCCTGCCTGGGTTCGAACCTACAACCTGCAACTCTTCGCGGCCATTACCACTGGGCCAACACTGTACACACTGTGTGCTGTATAGCAGCAATACAAATATATATTCTTTGAATATACATATTACAGATCAACTAGATATCTGTAATGGTTATAAAGATTCAACCTTGTCACACACAAACAGACAAAATAGCATTGGCTTACTATGTAACAGACTCCGGTTTTCACTCTTTGGGCATGGAGTCAAATTCAGAATCAGAATCACAAAAGAATCACTAATATTCACTATCACAGCACTTTTCAAGTTTGTTGACAATACTCATATTGTTTACATTGGTTTCCATAGCAACCAAATAGGTTCTCTTTATCAATTCTTTGTTATATCAAAGATAGTAAGTACATGTTTAATCAATTATGATAAGTATTTCCGACTATGTCAGAAAAAATTATAAGTTGTTGAGATCCATGTTTTAAATTGAGCTACAAAATAATTTACAAATGCTTGCACTGAAGGTCCAATCCAATCTGAGTGGTTTTTTCCTCAAAGACTATTTTGGACAGTAATCTACTTCCTCCTCATATGGCCTGACCAAGATTATGTCAGGACTTTAAAGAGACTGCAACCTCTGAGAAGTCGGTTAGACAACATTGAACTCATCTAGTTTTAAATTATAATTTAATTCTGATGTATTAAAGCGTTTTTTTGAACCGATTTATATTAGGACACACCCCACCTATGAAATCAGCGTTTTGTATGGGGAATTTTAAAGAAGTTGCATTTTTCATACTAACATTTTCTTAATTTATATAACAAAATCATGAACACTAATGTTTTAAAACTTTTATCCACTATTGTTTAAAAACTAAGATAACTTATACCACTTAGATTAAGCGACAAAAATAAGAATTGTAAAAGTAAAAAAAAAATTGTGGTTAACAAAATGAGGAGTAATTTTTTATGTTTAGAAAACTATAAGTAACAAGGTTTTTTTAATATTGGTAGTTGTCTATGATGGTCATTATTCGATATAATGTCAAGCGATTGGTGAATATTTTAAATCATAGAAGTGACGAGGTTCTCTATTTGTGAGAAAAAAACACCAATTTCATAGGTACCAATATTTAGATAATTAATCAATGAATATATTCCATAATTATTCAAGTTTTAAAGGAAACTGAACTTTATTTGTGGGTATTAAAGTTATTTTTTCCAAAAGCACAAATTCATTTACATATTTGGAAAAGAAATTGCGAACGATACATGACGTATCGGGTAAAAATGTTAAATAATTTAACAGTACCTTTCAATATTGGTGCTATGACGTTTTATAAATACCCATTTGATGTAAATTAGGGCGCAGTATGAATACGTATTATACAATTTATCCTTAACTATGGTTTATTACTAGGTAATTTATATACCAATTAACAGAACCATAATTGGGATTTTTTAAAAGATTCCTTAAATGACTATCACTGGTCCCGCTAACAACTGTTCTGACTGACTAAATATGGCTTTTATAAAGGACTCGAAAAAACCAGGTCAGAAGTTAGACTGATGGTAATATTGTGAAATAATTGACTTGAATTTTAATAAATAAAACAAAACAAAAATAAATCAATAATATGAAATAAATATTTTCATTTTAAGTATATGCCTAAATTACACAATAATTTGTATAATATTTTATTTTATTTAAAATGACAATATTATGCTAATATAAGAATTTGAAAAATAAAATAATCGTGTGATTTTTTTACATTTGGTAATTTGTAAAAGATTATAATTCTACTATTAGGACCCACTATCAAATCACCTACAGTATTAGTATAGGTGATTGATTTGTTTACTTTGTACTCAAATAATCTGTCACCAATAAAATTAACAAGTAGGTGAATGGCCGTCAATGACAAAACAATAATAATATTGTATCAGCTGTTTAATAGTATTTCTGATAACAATACTATTCTACACACAACATATTATTTTTTAGTGACACATGTTTTCTTATATCCCCACATTTCAGTATGATTTGTAATACAAATAACATCACGCCTGTAATCCACGAAGGGTTAGGTAGACGTGCAGGTATAGTACACCCACATCGCCAGTTATGTTTAAGTCCTATGTAGTAGGTAGGCGGTCAATCTATTGCCAACAGCATAATGATAATATCACCCCTGTATTTCCTAAAGGGATATTTTATGTTAGTTGTTTTGATTTCTGCACTTGAGTCCTTCTGGTGGACCATTGCATGTTGGTCATGACTGCCTGAGAGCAGTGGTGGCCCAGTGGAAAAGGCCACGACTTACGAGTTGTGTAGGTCGTAGGTACGAACCCTGACAGGCGCTTTACTTTGTGTAAATTATATCATCAACACTGCTCTCAAAACAGTGAAGGATAACATCGTGAGGAAACCGGCATGTCCTAGAACCAAAAATTTGAAGACATGTGACATCTACCTACCCGCAAAGGGCCGGCGTGGTAGTTTACGGCCCGCTCCCCCTCACAGAGAGGAGGCCTGTGTCCCAGGAGTGGGAACATTATAGGCTGATTATGCTTATGCTTATGCATGACTGCCTATCTGACGTCCACAAGCCAGTAACTAACCAACTATGTACTTTTTGCCATCAACATGTTTGATAAGACTTTGCTTAGATGGTTTGTTCATGCTGCGAGGATGAGTAACAGGTGACTAACAAAAAGTTTACAAGGCAGATACAAGTGGAAACACCAGGAGCAATTTTATTGGTGATGTTCTTCAAAAAGGCCAGGTAAATAGTACTTGCAACCAGCGTCCGTGTATGACCAGATGTATAAATGAAGTAAAGAGATGGTAGGATTTTAACAGGTGACACTTGGTAGTTTCTGCCTACCCCATATGAAGATGGAGTGTGTTTATGTGTTTTATGTTTGTGTAGTTATTATCTATGTTAGTAATGTTTGTACCATCCACCTTTGTTAATCTCAAATGACCTAGAAAATGAGCTTTATTGTCAATAAGTACAAAAGAATGTTTAACAAAGACTGCATTCTTGATAACATGTAAACTATGTATTAGGTACAAATTACAATAACATTGGTGAATGTTGCCAGATTTATTTTACCCTTTATTTGGGTTATTTATAATAATGTTGGGGGAGTTTTTTGAGGATTTTGAGTGATTATTTTCGCGATGTTGTGAGAAAAGCAGTTTTAAAAATATTGCGACATTCTTGTACTAGTTTTTCTGGTTTCATGAAAGTGAAAGGCAAAGTCTCAGACCAACAAATTTGTTGGTCTGAGGGCAAAGTGAACAGTAGGTATAATGCCAATATTTTACAAGCAACCTTTTTTCTTATTAGATTTGCCTTACTAGGAGACCGAAAATTTCGCAACTGGTAACTCTCATTCGTAAAAAAAATATTGCCGTGTTCGTCGTAAGTAAAACACAGTTACCGCGATGCGTATTCTATTAACCAAGGTCATGCACTAAGAATTGATCCAATTAAAACCACCACGGACATTCCGCGTACAAAAGAGTCCACATGACAAAACCAAACAGCTTTAGGCTGAATAAAAAGATACCTTACCGTTAAAAAAATGCGTAACCTGATACCACTGATATAAAATTTATATTATTCGTCAAGGCCACACGTTGTAAAGCATTTTTGAAGCGTAATTACAACTTTCACACGTCTTCACCGCCTCGCACTCGCAAAATCGCCAAATATAATTCCAAAAATACATTCCAGTGTTATATTTAGCGACATAGCATGACACAGCCTAAGTTCTTATAAACACACATTTTAATCCATTTATTCACGTTACATCACGTGTTTGGTACGGCATAACGTAAATATCGATCGTTAATAACCAGTTTTCGTGTGGAAAATACATTAGATACTCACAAAATATGAAAAAAAATCTCCGGTAACTTGGTAACAGAATCACACGATTATAACTTCGACTGTCGTGTTTACAACAATTATTTCATTTAACACTCGCGTCGTACACTTTTATCGACACTTTTGTATATTTAATTGTATTAAAATGGAGCGTATACGTCGGAAATATATATTTTCTTGTGCTCCTATGTAATTTTAGAAGGCTCCATGACTCCAATGGCCTGACGTCACTCAGATTGTTGGCAATCCTATTTTTATGCCACTTCCTACTCAAACGATAAAATGTCTTACTAACTTTATTTTTTGTGCAATTTCAATCCTTTCCACAATGCAATAAAGCATACTTTAGATTTACTTCAAGGATTATAAACCTGTGATGGAGAATTTCAGTGCTGCCATTACAAAAATTAAATTTTTGTTTTACTTTTTTATATGTGACTCAACACCAGCTGATTGTTTTATGTTAGTATTTTTGGTAATTGATTACTGTTCAATTTTGTTTATGTTGCAAAATAAACGAATGCATAATTTTTAAATAAAATTATTATCAAGTTACGAGAAAATACAATAATTTATTCATTTGACGTTTATAGTTCTAGCGATTCAGCTACTCATCACTAGATGGCGCTAGCTATATTAGTAATTCATTCAGCACAAGATGTCACTTTGTTTATTTTAGAGCAAAAAATTTTGGTGAAGTGTTTGTCAGTCCACAACCCAACCATGGGTCTGTGTCCAATCAATAGGTGAGTAACAATCGTGTTATGTCAGAACTCGAGGACGACGGCTCTAGCTGTATCAGCGAATGTCTGAAAAGTAAGAATAAATTCATGTCTTCTTGGTCGTACCCTACCTCAGATTTTATCTCGCTCGCACCATACTACTCGCCGTCTGAGTGAGAGCGAGATGGAATGGGGTGCTGGCGGCTCTCAAACCTCGAATAGTTTAAGTACCTAATAGCTTTTTACGGTGAAAATAAAGTTAAGTAATTAAAAAAAAAAAAAACAGGCCTGCTTTTATAGTTCAGATAATATGCAAAGTTTCATGATCCAATTTGAAGTATTTTTTGAATACCAGCAGTTTGTAGTTCAGTTTACAGGTAACTTTGGATTTTTTTCTATAGAGAAAATTTTATGTATTCGTGTTTTCGCTAAACATAGGACCTAGCATCAATCCTTAACTTTAACATATAATATACTAGCTTCCGCCCGCGTGGTATGTCGCTAAAAAGTAGCCTATGTCCTTTCCCGGGATGCCAGCTATCTCCTTGCCAAATTTTATCAAAATTCGTTCAGTGGTTTAGCCGTGAAAAGGTAACATACAGACAGACAGACTGATAGATAGACAAAGTTACTTTCGAATTTATAATATTATAAGTAAATGAGTATTTCTCAAAATAAATGTACATCCGTTGAAAAAAAAGTGTGCCTCGAAATAGTAACAAAATTACGATGTTTTTATTTAACCATACGTACAAAAAATAACGTAATTGTGAATAAAAACTATTAAACTTTAAAGTTGTGAAGAATAAATATTATAATCATAATATCTACCTAATTTTAGAAAGCTTTTTCAAAACGATGTTTTTTGCGTTTCATACAAAAATCAAATTGCCACCCTACGACCTCATACCTGTAACACTTCATAAAATACGTTAGGTCGCGTTAATATTATGCATTTTTGTGTATTACGGATCTTGATTAAATTGAGTTTCTGTATAATAGTGATTTTCTATGGGGTTTCATAATAAAAAGATTTAAAAAATGCGAAAAACAAAATGAGTATTGTTCATTTACTTTTTAGTAACTTACTCTTTAGTTACGTTTTATTCCTACTTCCACGTTATTTCTGAACACATCCGTTACCTTTTAACACGGGCAACACTAGCTTCTTTCTGATTGGCTGTTGGTCTGACGTCTCCGCCATAACTTTTAATGTGAAAATCAGTTTTGAACGTGTTGTATAAGTGAGATTACTTTTTCGTTACAAGAAATACTATAGCATTTTTTCACATTAAGGTAAGTCTTGATTTACTTAAATTACTGTAATACGTGTCGTAAGAACATTTAAGCGTATTATATTATTTGCAGTTTCAGGTTTTATCAAACCATTGATTTCTTAAGACCCAATTTTGTACAATTTTTATTACTTTTTCGTAACGTTTCTTATGAATTTCGTTACGTTACGAAAAAGTACAGTGTAATGCTGAGTGTATACAGTTCTTTTAACCTATTTACCAACTAAAAGCATAATATATACACATATACACGTACACACCCAAATACAAACACATATGCACACTTTCATTATTATTTTTCTTGTTTTTTTTTTATTTTAATAATTTTTGACTTTTTCTTTAATAATAATTATGTAAAAGAATATTCCCCTGATTTATTTTAAATCCCATAAAATGGTCCTATCAAATACAAGTAGGTACAGACGCCAGCAGGTCAAGCTACCCGAAACTGTCAGATTTTCCCAATCAACCTTGAACCTTAATGCTTTAGCGATAAAGTTGAAAATCTATTAAAGAAATTTGACAGATTGTAGTAGCTTGATGTGCTAGCGTCTGTACTTATTACAATAAATAATTAAGAGAACAATGCATAAAAATTACGAATATACATATTAAATAAATTATAATTCTCCAATGTATGTGTAACAAGCCTTATGTTTACTATTTAGTTACATATAGGACTATTTCGTAACAATATTTCGTAACAACTTTTTCGTTACGTACATTTGTTTTGAGAAACACTCAAATAAGTATTTTATGTAATAATGAGTATGGATTTATTTCAAAATTAATGCTGCAGTATTTTCGGCATAACGGAGGATCATGCTAAGCAATTTGAGGTAGGTTAGGGTAACATGATGGCAATTCGACCCAGAAGTTTAGCTGTGGTCAGAAGTTGATGTAGCTAGCTAAGAAGGTTGCTAGGGGGCTGACTGCCCCACGAACCCCTTGTAGATACTTTCTTGAGATCTACTAACCTTGCTATTCTCAAAGAGGTATTCCAAAATGGAAATCAAAAGTTATTTAATCAAATGAGGCTAAGAATCAGCAATTTTTTAACGACAAAATTACTAATACAGCCCCCCAAAAAACCCTCCCTTCACCACTCATTTTATGAGAGAAAATGCTGACTCGTCTTCTTTGTCTTGAGACACTACTCGAGTTACCTACTTAAAGTCAAGAGCCGATGGACTAAAATGACAAGGGTTTGCAAACTACAATCATATCCAGACACTTTTGATTTGTCAAGGAGTCGGTCAGTCAGAAAGATGAAGCTAGTTGCCCATTCCAAAACGTAGAATCTTAAGGAGAAGAACGGGCAAGAAACTCAGTGGAAACTCTTGGAGCATCCATGTTGGATGCTAAGTATTTGAAATTTAATGCATAGGTTGGTAATACCCTAATGCAGAGCAGTGGTGGCCCAGTGGTAACGGCCTCGAGTTACCTACGAGTTGTTACAGGTCGTGGGTTCGAACCTAGACAGGCGCTTTACTTTGTGTAAATAACTTCATCACCACTGCCCTCAAAACGGTGAAGGAAAACATCGTGAGGAAACCGGCATGTCCAAGAACCAAAAATTCGAAGACATGACATCTACCAACCCGCACTGGGTCTGCGTGATGGATTACAGCCAACTCCCTCTCGAAGAGAAGAGGCCTGTGTCCCAGCAGTGGGAACATTATAGGCTGAACCTAGTGTCATATTTACAATTTCATTGTTACATCACATTTAGGGGAACCATTGAGTAACCAACCCACTTTGTTTATTTCGTTTTATTCAGGTAAGTATTTACAATTTCGGGTACTAGGATTTTTTCCTGTAATGTGGTTGCGTTTACAAACCCTACAATGTCTAAAAATAGATTTAATGGTCTGCGTCAGGATGACTGGACCAAGGAAGATTTTGGAAGTTTGGGCAATACCAAGTTTTAGTACCTATTTGGTACTATTTGGTACCAGACATCAAATAATTTAAATTAATAAACTATTACGAGGAAAGTGGCCAGCCATTCACTTCAGAATGACTGGCCACTTTCCTCGTAATAGTTTATTAATTTAAATTATTTGATGTCTGGTACCAAATAGTACCAAATAGGTACTAAAACTTGGTATTGCCCAAACTTCCAAAATCTTCCTTGGTCCAGTCATCCTGACGCAGACGATTTAATGGACTATTATTTTCAGTCCGGGAATCGAACCCGCAAAATGTAGCGCAACAACATAACTGCTGAACTACAGAATAGGCCGTGGGAGAAAGCATTAAAAGTTTGTAACCATTCTAATCAAAGGAATAGATAAAAATAAAACCAGGAATATACTGTACCAAATGAGATTTATTCATTTATTTATTAAGTTTTGCAGAAATATTGAAGTCAGTGAGTATTGGCGTTAGTTTGAAGAGAACCATAATTTTCGACAACAGGAACTATTAGGGCAAAAGGTCTATCAAGGAGCTACAGGGTCAAATTAAATTAGCTAGCAAGACTCCACCGACGAGACGTGTCGGGTATCGATATTATCTAAGCGTGATAAAACAATACGAATATAATTTGTTGATTTTTTTGGGGTAAACGACCGCAGCTTTTTATAGTGTAGGTACCTACTTGAAGCATGCTAGTTAAAATCTGTTTTAATGTTTCATCGAGTTCAGATATCGATCCGCAACACGTCTGTGAAATTATAGCTAGCTAGCTAATTTAATTTGATCCTATAGAAATAATGTTAGGCAATTTTTGAACAAATTCTGTTCCTAAATTCCCACATTAAGTCTCATGCAGACTGGCGCAACGCGACAGCGCGACGCGACTCTAACAAAACAATTTCTAAGAAAACACGGTATAAAATTACCGGTGTCGCGTCGCGCCAGTCTGCACGAGGATTAACGGGGGCAGTCACCTTTTCAAACTGTCATTAATAATTTCGTCATTTTAATTTAAAAATATTGACATTGACGTAGTAGGAACTATTATATAGTGCAAGTAAATATTAACCTCTAAAGGCATGTACAGATTTGTGTAATGTATCGTCATATCGTGTAATGTAATGTGAATAGCGTAGACGGCATTCAAACGAGCCCTGTGTTCGCGCTGAAATCCGACAGTCGATAAAACAGCGCGAACGTTACATGTAATGCCCGTAGTGCGTCCACAAACAGAATCCGCGTTATATTACAAGAAAACAGCACAATTGCTTTCCGAGGCACGAAGAGTCTCGATATGTAATGGATGGTCACCCATCCATGAACTGACCGCGGCAAGCGACTCTTAACCTTTATTCGACACGTGCTACTGTTATCATTTAGCCACGAGCCACATGAACACACAAAAATCACACAAAAAAAAACACATAACCTAAAAATATTTCTCCATTCTTCTCCATTCTCTTCTTGTCCAGGATTTTCAATGTTGTATGGTCCGTAAGCCAGGAAAGTTAGTAGGCCGTACAGTCTCTCCCAAAGTTGTAATGCAGTACTATACAACCTACTACCTCACCCAATCTACGGCACTATATATTTTTTTCTAATTCTTCTCCATCTTCTCTGCAACTTAAGGGTAAGCATCTAGAGTGGGAGTGTACAGTCGTGGAACGAAAAGGTATAGGCATTTTTCAAATATAATAACTTTTACTGACTGATTTTTGTGGAAGTCAATTACAATTTTGTTAATGTCACGTAACACAAGGGACATCAAAGAATTTGAATTAGAGACCTTCCCTTAGCGACACAGAGTATTATTATGTCACCTTTTTAAGCTGTTCATTAAAATTGCTGGCAGTAAAGGCAGCAGACAAGCGCGAAGCAACACCGCGACGCAATTCTAGTAGAACAATTTCTATGAAACTTCATGGAAGTTATTCTACCAGAAACACGTCGCTGTCGCGTCGCGCCTGTCAGCGGGAGCCTTAAGAAGTCGGAAAAAAGTTCTCATGCACGGTTTGAAAAAAGTAAAAAATTATGATTGTGTTTAAACTTTTGATTCCGCGACTATACAAAGATTATGATAATGATTTTATAAATACACAATTGCATTATCAATTAGGTGTAGCACAACTTACAAAAAACCACAGTTTTGATACATCTTACATAGATAATTATGATATCACTAACAAATCATATAATTTATAACAAGACATAATTATGCAGCAAAATTATGAATTTTACAAGATAAACATTTTCTACAAGTAAAGGCTCCCGCAGACCGACGCGACGCGATACCGGTAGAACAATTTCTGTGAAGTATTCATAGAAATTTTTCCACCAGTGTCGTGTCGCGCCTGTTTGCTGAGCCTTAAAACAATTTTAAAATAGAAAACACGGTAACTATACTTGGCACAATAAAATAGGTCGGGCGGGGGGTAATTTCGACTGTGGGGTAATTTCAACTAATGAGAATAATTCTACTACTGTATTGATACATCTTTTATTTGAATTATTCTCAGTACCTAGTTGAAATTACCCCACAGTCGAAATAGCCCGCCCGACCCTACACAATTTTGATATGAACAGTAATAGGTAATTATAAAACATGTTTAACATTAAGAAATACACTTTTTTTCAAAATACTCATTTCTAACGAGAAAAATAAGAAATACACTTTCTACAAAATATTCATTTCTAAATATAGGAAAAATAAGAAATACACCTTTTTTAAATACCTACCAATTCATTTCTAATTATTAGATGAATAAGAAATACACTTTTTTTTAAATACTCATTTCCAATTGGAATAAATGATTCAGTTGGTACCTACAGAAAATCTAGGAAAATAATCAGATTACTTATTATGAAATCTCACAGCTAGTTTGGATTCTGATTATTACGAACCCAATCTAGCAGAACATGGCGAAGCTATAATAATAACATAAAATTAACTAAAAAATAAGTATTACGCAATAAGAATACCTACAAAATAAACAAATAAATCAAGGTTTTTAACTAAAGGAAACCAAATAAAGTGAACTACAACAAACACTGCAAGAGATGTGCCAACTATACAGGATGTATCAGAAATGTGTAGTCGAAAGTCGACTCAGGAAATACTGTTTTTTATTATTATTAGACACATGTTTAGCACATCCCTTCTACGCCATCAAAATACAAATATTTAGGATCACTTTTTCCATAAATTGTAACCTTTTCTCTATTGAGAAGATTTCTACAGCTTGTATTAGTAAGGTGTTTATTTATAATGCACAATCGGTCAGAATTGCAATCGGTTTGAAACAAATGTCTAATCCATAGCTGCATAAGTTTTAAAAAAATCTGCTCAACAACGTAACTTACTAACTTATGAAGCAATGGATTACCTACACATTTGTTTTGAACCGATTCTAATTCTGATTGATCGTGTATTACGCGATTAGAGTGCTGAACAACTTCCTCCAACTTCTCCAAACATCATATTAGCGAAAAACTTATCAACTGTCCCATACAGAACTTCAATGACTTTTTTTTTGTTTTTTATATCCTATTGTATGTCCCACTGCTGGGCAAAGGCCTCCCCTTTTTCCTTCCAAAGCTCTCTATTTTGTGCGATTTCTGGCCATGTTGGCCCCGCAAACATGATTAGATCGTCACACCACCTTCGCCGCAATGACTACTCAACCCAAGTATTTATATGGGACGGCTGATTATTTTTCCGCGGTTCCGATGTTGGTTCCACGGAGAAAGTTGTTCAGTTTTCTGATATTTATTTATTTACTTACTATGGATAACTTAAAGCTAAAATTATCAGAAAAAGAAAAGTGTATTTTTGATACATGCTGTATACATTACTTTTTGTTTATGCTAAACCCGAAAAGGGGTCATTGTACTCATCATTTTGAACAACTTTTTACCTTGACATCGCAAAAACAAAATCATCTGTTCCCTACATTTTGTCGATTTAAGTGAACACAAATGTATGGAAAAGCAGATTTTTTTTTCGCGATTTAAAGTTTAGTCCCATAGAAAAAGTTGTTCAAAATTATGAGTACAATGACCCCTTTTCAGGTTTAGCATAAACAAAAAATAATGTTGTAGAATGTGCTGACACAACAAAATTAGCTAATAATATATGATAAAACTTCGGGTAAGTTATATGTATAATATTTCTTATTTTGATAGCAAATTAATTACACTACACAGCAAAAAAAAGTAAAGAAAAAAAAAAAGAAGAAAAAAAAAAACGGCGGAGAGCGACGAATTCCCGCCAAAACTGCGCCCGCGTATCACCAAACTTGTGTGGGGGACGCACACACTCACGACTCAACGATCGCACGACAGAAACACGACTATATTGTCGAAAAATACTGAAAATACTAGCAATACGCACACACAACATAACATGACGCCTGTATTCCTCGACGGAAGACCTCTGCCTAGCCCTTTGGGAAATACAGTCGTGATACTAGAAATAATTGTTGTACCTATATTACTTGTATTCTTTTATAACTCCATCAAATGCTTGTGATAGGAGCCAATGAACGTCAAGAGGCTTAAAATAACGACAAATGACGCCAAAATACGACAAAAGTCGCAAAAATACGACAAAAGTCGCAAAAATACGACAAAAGTCGCCAAAATCGACAATAGTCTGGTCTGCGTGCGACTGAAAAGTCGCGCAGTCGCGTCTCCCCAACGGTTAAACGCACAAGTTCGGATCTACGGGTTCCAGTTGAGGGGGCCATTGAGCTAAAAATACATGGAAATTAAAATAATAATAGTGTTCAGCACACATCACGAATTTGAAAATTAACTAACAGTTTATTTATTTAAATAAATATAAATAAAACTTTCAGTTTAAAAAGTAGGTAAATACGAAACGAGTAAAAATTTTTCTATCCAAGACAAATTAAATGAATGTTTTAATTGCTCGCAAAACGGTGAAGGAACATCGTGAGGAAACCGACATCTACAAAAAATCGAAGACATGTGACATCCACCAACTGGCACCCTAATTGCATAACACACTTTCAATCACAATCTGAATGATTTTGAAGGATATTGCAAACCCATTGCTTCATAAATGTTCGAAAAATTGGTCAACTTATCTAACGCAATGAATGTTATTGAACTTTCAAAATGAAAGCCATTGTTACTGTAAGTATGTTACACAATTACCCGGGCCCGCATGGTGGATGAAAGCCCACTCCCTCTCTTTGAGAGGAGGCCGCAGTCCCAGCAGTGGGAACGATGTTTGTGCATGTTAATCAAATGAAAATTACATCTGAAGCTATTCAAAGTTGTAATGTGTGCTTTATAAAGACAGGATTACAAAAAAAAAAAAAAATGGGTACTTACATAAATAGTAAAAAGATCTGTGCTAGAAAATAAGTAAAGTAAAAAATAAAGAAAATAGTAGTGAAAGATACTAAACTAAGGGGGGTATTACACTATCATATATCTATGATTATAGATAATTATAATAAAATTGTAAAATAGACAATTAGACATTATGTGGGTATATACCCCCATTACACTATCATAATAAATCATTTAGCTATTCTACGAAGCTCACAAATTATGTCTTTTTTACAATTTCATTATAACTTTGATCATAGATCTATGATCATAGATCTATGATTAGATATGATACTGTAATTCCCTAAGACAGTGAACTTTTTTGAAAAAGTCAGTGTAGCCCGCGATATTCAATTTCCTTACGTTTTTTGCGATTTGTAGGTCAGTGTCCGGTTGTATGTTGATATAAATATGATTCGCGACCGCGGCAAATATGGTTTTACATAATTACAGGGTGTTAGGGTAAACACCGTTATCCTTGAAACCAGTGGTTTGGTGTCATTTATAGAACGTAAAATCAATGGAAAATTACAACTTTTTTTTTATTTTTTTTATTAATTTTTACCACAAGAGTATTGCACCCTTTCACCCTATGCGCTAAGGCAACGAACTTGCGTTTCAACACAGGTGGGGGCGTGGGACGTGACCTGACCGGCCGCGAGCGCGGTGTCGGTCGGATGCAACCTGATACTGAACTGCAAAATACCAAAAACCGTAAGAAAAATTGAATTATAAAATCAATCTGCCTGCCTTTTCCCAACTATATTGGGGTCAGCTTCCAGTCTTACCGGATGCAGCTGAATACCAGTATTTTACATGGAGTGGCTGCCAATCTGACCTCCACAACCCAGTCACTGATGGGCAATACGATACCCCTTGGTAAGACTGATTGTCAGACTTTCGGGCTTCTGGCGACCCTTAACGACTGTCAAAGATCCACGAATGACAGCCGGGACCAACGGCTTAATGTGCTTTCCGAGGCACGGAATCTTGTTATGTAAAGATGGTCACCCATCCTTGGACCAAAAATGGTCACCCATGCACGGACCAACCCCAGCAAGCGTAGCTTAACCTGTTTGATCAACCCGTGCGGCTGTTATTACTTAGCCACGAGCTCCTCCCTCCACGACAATTATAATATATCTAATTAGGTACAAAGTAAGCGCGCAAAATGATTTTTAACTTGGAAAAACTTCCTTCATATCTCACTCGTCCGTCCTGAATAAACTCCAACGTATAACTCGATGAGGTAGTCCGAGGTGAAGGACACATAGTTCACCAGTTATTTTATAAATGGGTCGCTCCCATTATGCGTCAATTTATCCCATTATGGCCTAAATTCATCACCATCTCCCCCCCCTTGTCCCATGTCACTTGCGGTCGGCGCAACACGTTTTCTTCTTCCACTCTCCCCTGTCAACCGTCACGCTATCATTCACTCCCTTCTCTTTCATATCATTCCTCACACAATCCATCCATCTTTTCTTTGGCCTTCCTCCCCCGCTCTATCCATCAACATTTATATTCATCACCCTTTTAGTCACATGCGATTCCTGCCCTCCTCATCACATGCCCATACCAAGCCAAACGATTTCCTTTCAACTTAAATATAATTGATGAAATGTGGGTGTCCTGCCTAACCCTTAGGGTGTATACACTTTTTTTTTTTGAGTTTGGGAAATCATCCAATGACTTCTCCCGCTCTGGGTGGAGCGGAAGGGCGTGTGAGACTTTTACTGACTAAAACCCACCCGTGTTGCCAAGGTCCCAAGGACCCCGGCAGAGGGTGTATACCCCAAGGGTTAGGTAGTCTCGGTCATCTGTTATGTTATGTTCCAAGACCCATTTTCCATTTAAATGGGCACAAATCTAGAATGGGCAGCTATTGAGGGCTGTCTCCATAGAAAAACTCATTAACACTTTGCAGGACAAAGGAATGGAACAGGAACGGCTCAGTAGTCGCACCAGCGACTGTTGAGCCGTCCTAGGTTGGTCTGGCTGCTGACTTCTGCTTCTGTCCTCAGGCCACATTGAGACCTTCAGCATGGAGTATCCAGTCCAGTCAGCTGTCTCCCATCACAGGACCTGGAAATTGTAAGGATAGCATATTAATTTTCAAATATCATCAACATCTCTCTCCGCTCTTATCCCAATCGGCGCAACAGGGACACTTATCTTCTAAGATACAGGTACTAACCTAGATCAGGGTTTCAATGCCTACCTAGCATAAGCCTCACAATGTATGTACTTCTACTATACCATTGTAATAGTTTTTTTAGGCTGAGTTCAATAAAGATTTATTTATTATTTATAACATGTCCCTTTCTTCCATACTTCTCTATCAGTCGTCGTCTCACACAGTCCATCCATCATTTCTGGGGTCTTCGGATCCCCTACTCATATATACTGCGTGTAACAATAACCTTAACCTTCTTTTTGGAACAATGGAAAAACAAAATCGTTTCGTATTTTTTTTTTCAATCAGCAATTTTACCGGGTTATTAAATGGGGCGCGGGCGGCCGTCGTCTAGCGGGTATCTACAAGTCAAAACATATGACCTCTGCAAAATATTTGCTAATTTATAATGAAATTGGGATAATTTTGGTACCAAAAATGTGAATTTCAAATTGCAATAACTTTTTTATTTTAGATTTTTTTTTTTTCTGATAATTGTAACCGCAATAGCAGTACCTATGTGCCTCTTTCGGATCGGACCGAGTTTTTGTTACATGCCGTAAGTGAATACCCATTATTCATACATTTTTTTTTAAGTATAAAATAGTAGCATTCCGATCTTATTCAGTATTCGGAGTCAGGATTTGTGCCTGGTTATAGATATGGATACATTATATTTATTATACATTTTATTATATAGATAATACAAAATTCTGGGTGATAACACCCAGGATTTTGTAATCATCTGCCTAGCCTTTTCCCAACTATGTTGGGGTCGGCTTCCAGTCTAACCGGATGCAGCTGAATACCAGTATTTTACATGGAGCGACTGCCTATCTGACCTCCACAACCCAGTAACTGGGTAATACGATACCCCTTGGTTAGACTGGTTGTCAGACTTTCGTGCTTCTGACGACTCGTAACGACTGTCGAAGATCCACAAATGACAGCCGGGACCAACGGCTTAACGTGCTTTCCGAGGCACGGAGGAGTCTCGATATGTGAAAATGGTCACCCATCCACGGACCAACCCCGACAAGCGTAGCTTAACCTGATGGATCGACCCGTGCGGCTGTTATTACATAGCCACGAGCTACCCAGGATTTTGTAATATCTGAATGAATTGAGAACCTCCTCCTTTTTGAAGAAGTCGGTTAAAAAGTAAATACGGCTCAATAGGTACACATCATATCGGCTTCCAAGTTCTGTTTAATGTTAATTTGTCAAAATTATCATTTGAGTAAAACAATACATTTTATTGTTAATGTCAAACTGATTAACTTTGACGTTTCGTATCCGGTAGTGATAAAGAATTACTTATAATTTTGACTACTTCGCCATTAGGTGCGTTGTACTCGCAACAGGCGTGCGAGTATGACTGGGGGCTGACTATGAAGTATTAATGCCATCATTATTCCACTGCGAAAAAAGGATGGTGCTAGCGGCCTTGTATAGCTCCGTCTCTCACTAACACTGGAAAAATGCTACCTGGGGCTTAAAACAGTCACTTTGGCAGAATCTTAATAGGAAAATATTATGAATCATCGTAAAATGTCACAAACTGACAGTTCATAATTATAATCTGCGTACGATTCATATTAAAATTCATCTGTTTGGTAGTTTTCTATGGAGATTCGTAAATTGGTTTTGTGTCAAATTAGAGGAATGCTAATGACAGCTGGAAACTCAGGAAATGAATTGCTTTTAGAGGAATTGCTAATGTGGCCGTTTTAAGGCCCCCAGATATGAACGTAAACATATATCATAGCACGTGGCGTTCTGTAGTGTCTGCCTACCCCCATGGGCGAATAAGAGCAGTAGGCATGAGTATAAGCATGTATGTTAGCCATAACAAAATAATATTAATTATAGAAAAATATCTGTACCAAAAATTGCCAGAAAGTTATATTCAGTAAGCATCATAATCTGCCTAGCCTTTTCAAAACTACAGGGTTATTCCCCAACTACACTGTATATAGGGTCGGCTTCCAGTCTAACCGGATGCAGCGGAATTTCACATGAAGCGATTGCCTTTCTGCCCTCCACAACCCAGTAACTGGGTAATACGATACCCCTTGGTAAGACTGGTTGTCAGACTTTTGGTCTTCTGACGAACCGTAACGACTGTCAAAGATCAACGAATGACAACCGGGACCAACGGCTTAACGTGCTCTCCGAGGCACGGAGGAGTCTTGGTATGTAAAGATGGTCACCCATCCCCAGACCAGCCCCGGCAAGCGTAGCTTGACCTGATGGATCGACCCGTGCGGCTGTTATTACTTAGCCACGAGAACCTCACCGGTATATACCGTACATATTGGATTCAAAAAGTTACATTGGTGTCTATGTCTTTAAAAAGTCCCCTTCTATAAAATTCTCGTCAAATCGAGGTGTCCTTACAAAAAAACCGAAAAAAAAAAAACAAAAGATAATAATATCAGATCAGCTGACCATAAACTATAAACCATCAACGACAATCGAAGAAAAGAAAAAGAAATACACAAGCTCCGAATTCAAAACATGATTCCTACATTTACCGTTAATTCTTCAATTATCCCTCACGAATAAAACGGAACTAATCTCACAAAAAAATTATAAAACATTTTTACGATTTTTACCGAAAAAAGTCACCGGTTTTTTTATTTTATTTGCGCGGTGCGAAACATCTGTCTTGGTTTCTCACGGTTCGAACGTTTTTAGGGTTCGGTAGGGTTTACTAAGGCTCCGCTGTCCGTCCGTCTGTCGCAAGCGAGTCTCTTCAGCAATCGCAATCTTTTGAACCGTAATACGTAGTTCTTAAAATTATTACTGAGTGTTTGCTAATAATGGTCGCTATAACAACAAATATGTAATAAAAATAAAAATTAAAGGGGGGGCCCATACAAGACGCTTGATTTTTACTCAAATATTAAAAAAAAAATTTGTAGCGTTAAATATTGTACGATGGTACGGAACCCATCGTGTGCGAGTCCGACTTGCACTTGGCCGCTTTTTGTTTTTTATTATTTTTATAAATTTTTTGGCGTAAGGAAGCCCTCGCCACCTGTTATGCTTATGTGTAAGGGGATGCCATTTAGTATTTTGCAATTTTTCGATAATTTAAAAAGCTTTTGGTTACTGAACTAAATTACTTACTTACGGTAATTATAGGTTTAGTGATGTTTTACTTCAATTACTTGGGTTTTTTTTAAGTAATTGAAGAAACACATTTCAAGTAATGAAATAATTATTGATCTGAGGGACTGAGGACGATTCCTGAATTTTTTTAAACGTTTGCATTCTAATTGCATACCTCTTTTCGTGAATATTTGACATCTACACTATGTTTGTAATGAATAAACTCAAAAACTACTGCGCCGATTTAAAAAAATCTTTCACCATTAGGAAGCTACATTCACCCTGAGTAACATAGGCTATAATTTATAAAGATTACACGCGGGCAAAGCCGCTGCCGGCAGCTAGTTTTTAATAATGAGAATTGGCCGGATTAAGTAGCAAAATAATAATTTTTATTCTACTAAGTACTTGAAGGTTGATTCTCTAAACAGTGTTTGTTTACCCAAACACTGATTTTGTGCTAAAAAATTATGCCCAAAATAACCGGCAGGTGTAAGTGTGGGTGTGCGGGGGAGGGGGGGTGTCTAGCAAGCGTCTAGACAGCGGGGGGAGGAGGCAGCGGGCGCGGGGGAGTCGTCTAGACATAGCCTCATCGACTCGCCTGGTTGCTACCTTCAACTTGCTAGCTCCTACAGACTATGGGCGCCTGGTACTTTTGTAACTGGAGGTGGATTTATGGATCAGTTTTAGGGGTTAATTGGGATGGTTAATTAATTGTTTTTAGATAATTTGGGGCTAGCAAGATGTTATTAAATTCCTGAGTAAGTATCACTACATATTATATAAAACAAAATCCTCCATGGCGGCGTCTGTCTGTCTGTTCGCGATAAACTCAAAAACTACTGCACCAATTTTCATGCTGTTTTCACTAATGGATATCCACGCGGGCGAAACCGCTAGTATAGTATAAAAGAAACGATGGATGGACTGTGTCGCAGATGTTATGGCTAGAAAGGGACTATTGAGATGACGACTGATAGAGTAGTATGGAAAAAAGAACATTATGCTGCTATGAACACTAATGAATAAAGGCAGGAATTATTATGAAAGTGATGTGTCGCTGACGTTACATTAGTTAATATTCTGATGAATGATCGAAACTAAAATTATAATATTATGTATAGAGGTAAAATAGCTCGTTTGTTTGGAAGAGGTAACGAACCGATCACAAAAATAAAAATATCTTAAATGCTGAGTGCCAGAGGTAGGATATGTTTGACCTATCCTATGGTATACTTGTGGAACTTGTCTTACATGTGGAATGCAATAAAGTATTGAGTATTGAGTATTGACTATTGAGTACTTGTTTGACTTCAATGCGGACGGAAATGACGAACGGAAGCAAGGTTTAATCTAACTAATATTATAAACGCGAAAGTTTGTAAGTATGGATGGATGGATGGATGTTTGTCACGTTAAAACTACTGAATGGATTAAGATAAAATTTGGCAAACAGATAGTTTATAACCTGGATTAACAGATAGGATACTTTTTATCCCGATATTTCCACGGGATCGAGACTTACGCGGGTGAAACCGCGGGGCGTAGCTAGTAAAATATAATATTCATATCTATCATAATACCTACTCAACAATGAGAATATAATCCTTATATTTATCCTTATTATTCGACGCGACTTCGTCTGCGATCCAGGATGAAAAGAAGCCATGTCCTTCTCCAGGTCAAGGTCTACCCATGTGATAAATTTCATCCAAATCCGTTCAGCCGTTTTAGCGTGAAAGAGTAACAAAAAAAAACCACTTTCGCATTTATAATATTGGTTAGGATTGGAAGGAAAAAAATCATTGAAAGATTTATATTTACCTATAAATTGTAAAGTTATTTAATATCCAAATTCTTTATGATGCTACCATGATGTCATTGTTTTCCAGTTTCAGTAACTCCAGTCTGCTCCAGTCTTCAAAAATCCTGAAATGAGAAATAACAAAAAAAGTTAGAAAAGTATTAAAAAAAAAAAAAAATGGGGTTTTCAAAATCAAAATATTTTATTTCGCATAAACCTACCTGAACGCGAAATATTTCTAACACCGAAAGAAGAAAGTATAGTTTTTTAACCAAAAATCTTACGGAGAGAGAGCCAGGTGGCCCAGTGGTAACGGCTGCGACTTACGAGGGTCATGAACTCGTGAGTTCGATCCCAAGCAGGCACTTTACTTTGTGTACTCGTAAATTCGTCACCACTGCTCTCAAGACGGTGAAGGGAAACATTGTGAGGAAACCGGCATGTCCTAGAACCAAAAGTTCAAGGACATGTGACATCTACCAACCCGCACTGGGGCCGCGTGGTGGATTATAGCCCACTCCTTCTTACTGAGAGGAGGTCGCAGTCCCAGCAGTGGGAACATTATAGGCTGATTATTGTATCTAACTTTTTAAATTACCTTAAAAAGTATACAAATCAAGCTATACATTTCCAGTTTATACTAATCTGGCATTGTATAGGATTTCCCTACAATGCGAGGTCGGCTTATACTGGAAATGTATAGCTTGATGTGTAGCCGTGTGTTCCATCATTCTTCTGCCCTAAATTAGGCTATTATTATAGCCCAATTTATTAGTAATCGGCGCAACATGTCTTTTTCTTCCATACCATCTCTATCAGTCGTCATCTCGGTAGTCACCGCCTGTCTATCCATATCATCTTTCACACAGTCCATCCATCGTTTCTTTGGTCTTCCCCTACTCTTACGATACTATAGTCTAGCTCAGTGTTACTCAAAGTGTGCTCTGCGGAACCCCTGGTCTCCACAAAGACTGTGTGGGTGGGAGCTCCGCAAAATTACTGGTCACAATGAACTAGTATTTTCGCGGAGCCCCCACAGAAGCCCACTGTTGAGGAGCCCACTTTCCTCAAGAACTAATTTTAGATTTGGTGGCATTTGCTTAATCACGTGCCTGTGCAGGATCCAATGGAACTACAACTAGGCGCTTTACATTTAATACGCGATACTGCTCCTACGTCAAAAAAAAATGAAACTTGGAACCTGTGAAACAAGTTTTGCAACATCTGAAAAAACGACCAACGGTTTTGATTATTCTAAGTTTCCGTCAAAAATTTCGTTTTCCAAATGGGTTCCGTCGCCAAAAAAGTTTGAGACCCGAAGCCGCTGGTCTAGATTAGACATACACTTTGATTTAATTTGAACATATTTTGACATTATTGACACACTGACTCATAAAGTCAGAATCCCAAACTTCCTTCTAATAATATATACAGACAAATTATTAACAGCGACGTAGACATATTAATAATAGCGGGCAAAATAACCGGAAATGAAGTAGACACGACAGATATGGATACTATTAACTATTATTATTTCTTAGGAAAATGTTCATTCCGCCAATTGTGGTCAACTGTTTGGGGGAATTTATACCTAACTAGCTTCCGCCCGCGGTTTCGCCCGCGTTTTATGTCGATAAAAAGTAGCCTATGTCCTTCCCCGGGATACCATCTATCTCCTTGCCAAATTTTATCCAAATCCGTTTAGTGGTTTAGGCGTGATAAGGTAACAGAGAGACAGAGTTACTTTCGAATTTATAATATTTCGGGGATACTAATTCTGTTTCTAAAATAAAAGTGGAGAAAGTCCCGTCAAAATCTGTTCAGCCGTTTCGGAGATTAGCCGGAACAAACAGGCAGAAAGACAGAGAAAATTGAGGTTATAAAATAAAGTCAAATGTCAAATGAACTTCAACTTGACTTAAAATCAGGGTTTCGGGTTCAAGTATTCAAATTATAATCAAATCAAAGCCTCAATTTGTAAATGGCACATCTCTTCAAGTGGGAGTGGGCCGTAATCCACCACGCCGGCCCAGTGCGGATTGGCAGATGTCACATGTCTTCGAATTTAAAAATTCGATTCGATCGATTCCAGGACATGTTGATTTCCTCATGATGTTTTCCTTCACCGTTTTGAGAGCAGTGTTGATGAAATTATTTACTCAATGTAAAGCGCCTGACTGGGTTCGAACCCACGACCTATTACAGTTACCATTGGGCCACCACTGCTCTACTGGGTCGCCACTGCTCTACTGGGCCACCACTGCTCTACTGGGCCACCAATGCTCTACTGGGCCACCACTGCTCTACTGGGCCACCAAAGCTCTGCAGGGCCACCACTGCTCTACTGGGCCACCACTGCTCTACTGGACCACCAATGCTCTACTGGGCCACCACTGCTCTCTACTGGGCCACCACTGCTCTACTGGGCCACCAAAGCTCTGCAGGGCCACCACTACTCTACCTGCTCTTTTAGAACAGAATATAAAATATTTCAAAAGTGACCGCTACCGTTAAATTTTAACCGGTCGATCTATAGTTAAGTAAATAAGTAACGGTACTCAAATAGATTGGTTATCAGTTGACTATTTACTATTTAAACATAGATAATAGAACAAGCGTCTATTGGCCGACGGGTAGCTGATAACTCAACGAGGAATCGACCACTGACGCTGTCGTTGATAAGGAATAGTATCATGTAGTAGTAAATAGTGCAGTGGTATCATTTATAGTTTAAATTGTAACATAATATAACGCTTTTATTCATCAAACGCATAGGCAGAGGGGTATGATGTTACACCTACATTTCGTCCGTTATTTTTAAAGTGCCTCCTACACGGTCGCCAACTGAGTCCCGACAAAGGTGGCCTTGGTGGTTTACAACCGTGTAGATGATGGCTTACTACCAAAGAAAAAGCTCTGCCGGTCGCCATCCAAGGTCATCTCTGTCGGGGACGCGGTTGGCGATCGTGTAGCAGGCACTTCAGTAAAAGGGGCGAGCCTATTGCCGTTAAATGGGCGGAAAACCAAATAAAAAAAAAACAACAGAGTTTTAAATCCTCTGACTTGGCTTTACATGCCGTCGAGAAATATCTCTCAGGCATGCCGGTTCCCTCACGATGTTTTCATTCACAGTTTTTGACGCAAGTGATGATATATATACAATACGCACATTAATCCGAATTGAATTTGATTAATTTCAATTGTATTTCATCGAATTTTATCTAGTTTTTATGTTATTTAATTTAATTTTTTATATGTAATTCCTAACAGATATTGACCGTTAACTATGTGTGGTGCAACTGTAAATATAAGTTGGTTGTTTAATAAATAAATAAATCCGAAAAGTCAGAGGTGCGTGTCTTGGGTTCGAACTGGAGACCTATGACTTTGCAGTCAGACGGTCACACCACCAGGCTATCACTGCTCTCATCCTAGTACACCTACATTTCACCAGTTATGTTGAAGTCCCATGCAATAGGGGGCGAGCCTATTGCCAGCAAATGGGCACAAATCCAGAATCCAGGCTGAGAAATTCTTGATGGAAAAATCCAATCACACTTTGCCCGACCCGGGAATCAAACCCAAACCTAAAGCTTAGCAGTAGCGCTTGTGAATACAAGTAAATAGTATTTGTGTTGTAACTACATAATGTAGTGGCATCATTTATAGTTCAAATTATTATAACACTATTATGCCCGCGGCTTCGCCCGCCTGAATGTCGGTTATTACCCAACGGGAACGTACCACCGGCATAAGAAGTATCCTTAGTCCTATTCCAGGTCATGGTCTACCCCTGAGCCAAATTTCATCCAAATCCGTTCAGCCGTTTTAGGGTGAAAGCGTAACAAAAAAACAAACTCACTTTCGATTTTTTTGTAATATTAGTTAGGATAGAGCATCCGCCCGCCAATTTAACCTTTTTTTTTGTTGTTTTAGCATAAAATATGTAATATCATAATTTAATTATGACATTCGGAAATACTGTAACTCACCAACTTAAAGAATATTCGGAATCAGTTTAAAGTTCCGAAAATTACCCGCTACATACAAACTCACAAAGTGTAGATCTCTCTCTGCCTAGCAACGCGTTTACCTAACTAAACCAGGTACGCAAAACCGGTTTCTTCAGTTCAGACAAAAAATCAGTCTGGCTGCAGTCTGGGGAATGGGGTCACTGACCTCGCTAGCCAAAAGCCTTGAACCTTGTTACCTATACATATTATAAACTAGCTGCTCCACGCGGTTTCACCCGCGTAAGTCTCGATCCCGTGGGAATATCGGGATAAAAAGTATTGTATGTGTTAATCCAGGTTATAAACTATCTGTTTGCCAAATTTCATCCAAATCCATTCAGTAGTTTTTACGTGAAAGAGTAACGAACATCCATCCATCCATCTATACTTACAAACTTTCGCGTTTATAATATTAGTTAGATGGAAGTTAGATTAGTTAGTTAGATTCAAGTCACTTTTTGTGTTTGTCTGTACGTCCGCGTTGTTCTTCTAAACCACGCAACAGATTTTGATGAGGTTTTCACCATCGTTTAGAGAATTTGTTTCCGGAAGGTATATGTGTCATCATCAGCCTATAGCAGTCCACGGCTGGACATAGGCCTCTCCAATTGCATGCCATTCAGCTCGATTCTCGGCAACTCTCATCCAGTTGCTACCAGCCACCCTGCGAAGATCGTCGCTCCACCTGCCTGAGGGCGTCCTACCTTACGTTTGCCGATTCGCGGTCTCCACTCAAGAACACGTCTACCCCAACGGTCATCGGTTCTACGGTTAATATGGCCGGCCCATTGCCACTTCAGCTTGCTTATTCTGTGAGCTATGTCGACAACTTTGGTTCTCTGCCGGATTACCTCATTCCGGATTCTATCTCTCAGTTATATGTGTATATTACTTTAGTATTAAAGTTAGGTATAACTATGTAATCTCGATGTTTTGTCAAGTCGTGAAAACCGTGCGAAACAGGAGCGCGTCGCTAGTCTCAGATAAACGATTTCGAAGGGTTGTGAAAGAATTTCAAAGTGCGTTTTTTTTTGTTATTGGTCTGTCAGTTTTTGCCCGCCGCTTCGCCTGTGTAACATCATCAGCCTATAATGTTCCCACTGCTGGGACACAGACCCCCTCTCTGTGAGAGGGAGTGGACCGTAATCCACCACGCGGGCCCAGTGCGGTTTGGTAGATATCACATGCCTTCGAATTGTTGGTTCTAGGACATGCCGGTTTCCTCACGATGTTTTCCTTCACCGTTTTGAGAGCAGTGGCGATCAAATAATCTACACTAAGTAAAGCGCCTGTCGGGGTTCGACCCTACGGCCTTCAACTCGTAAGTCACGGCCGTTACCACTGGGTCATTACTGCTGCATCGAACGATTAACAAGCTCGAAAATTATAATTATAAGCTTTTTTGTAAAATTCGTAGCATCGTCGTAGCAAAAGTGCTACGCAGCGTAGTAAATTGTCTACGAGATATTTATGCAATGTTTTTACAGTAAAGTTAAGTTAAAGTATTTTGATCTTGTAAAGCGATGCGCGCTGTACTTGTATAGTTATCAAGTGTAGTCGAACACAATACATAAGTTCACCAACAGATGGCGCGGCATACGCTTATAATTGTCACTACCCTTTGTTAGGAGGGGGTTAAGTTTTTTTTTATATTTTTTCGCAAAATGTATGGATTGGTGTGGACCTGTTTCCGAGTTGTGAGACTGCGATAATACTAATAAATAATCAGAAATTAGTAGGCTGAAGTATTTTTGCAGTAACTGTGTTGTAGAGGTTAGATATGCATCAGTCGGTACATGTAAAATTCTGGTATTTAGCTGTCCGGTTAGACTGGAGTCTGACCTCAACATATTTGGAAATAAGCTAGGCGGACGACTGGAGGGTTCTTGTCAAAGTTGAACGTATAGGTACAGACAGAGATGTGTTACTAGAGAGTGTTGCGCCACTTCTTCCCAGCTAAAACACTATGGTGACGAGTTGGCGTTTTAGATAGATAGATACAATTTTTATTCAGTGCACACAAAAGACACACAAAAGCACAATTAAATGATAATAAATTACATGAATTTAAATATAAACAAGATGCCATTCTATAAAAAGAGGAAAAAACTAAACATAGACTTCTTCTTTCTTTTTTTCATTTTTGGCGGTTTTCAGGGCTGTCTTTTATAACTTGACGAACAAAAAGATGTTGTTGCTGATTTTGTAGCCTGTCTAGTAAGCCTAGCCTCTCTCCTCCACTCCAACGCATTCAATTATGAAACACAACACTATGACAATCTTAAAAGTCTTTCTGTCGCTAAAATACACTATGAAGAGACAAGAGACAGCATCACACTTTAACGACGACTTAAAATTGAGTATCATCTACTAGGCTATTATTATATTGACCTATTAACACACTTTTCTAAATAAATAAAAACTACAAAGTAATGTCACGTAATGTCCTCACTAAACCAACGTTCGCAACTTTTGGCCGTTTCAAAAAAGGAACGAAAAAAACCGCCGTCATTGTACCGCATCCCTTTAGCGTTTAAAAAAAAGTTTTAAAAAACCTCTTTTGTGCGTCTTCCATGCTGGCTGAGCAGCTGATTCCTTTGCCGGTGGCGTAAATTTATAAAAAAAAAACTGTCAATGCGCGCGAACCTAATTATTTTTTACGCGGATTATAAAAATGTAAGGTATTGTGTTACTGAAATTAAAGTTTTTGGAGTACATGGTTCCGTATGTTGCAATTCGTGAATTTTTGTGTGTGTTGGTTGTTTGGTAAGAATTAAAAGGTAAAGATTGTCTGACGAGCGAGAGGTCGTGGGTTCAAATCCTAGACAGTGAACTTTTATCATAAAAGCATTATAGTTATTGCAAAAATTGTTGTGAGACATAAAATAGGAAGTCTATAAAAGTGGCACCGGTGACTGAAAAATTGAGTGGAAATCACACAATGGTATGGGCATATAATGCGGGGTAATGAGGAAAATGTCGTGAGGAAAGTTCTGGGTATGAATGTCGATGGCTATAAGAGTAGGAGAAGACCAGAGAAAAGATGGATGGACTGTGTGACAGATGATATGGCTTAAAAAGGGGGGGTTACTACCGAGATGACGACTGATAGAGGGCCTAACTGATTATTTTCTGTAATAGAGGTGAGAAAGCGTGCATAGGCTAGGCATGTCGCCGTGCAACTATGAACTTCGTTAGTTTATATTCTTATTATTTCCATTACATTATAAACTGTCGAAAAATTGTGAACTGCAACAAACCATTTACAATTTATCGCATTATTTTTAGATAGTTTATAATGTATCCATGGGAAACCGAAAAATTGTGAACTGGTATCAAACTTGCTTGCCACGTAATACTAGCTGCCTATTATATTTATTAGCGAGCGAGCGCTACTTGCAAGTTGCTCGCAGCGAGACCGGCAATAGCCTGTGTCGCTCACTTTGCTCGCTCAGCTCGCGCGCGAATGATCACAATGCTAACTAATATAACCAATTTCACCTAGTTCACAATCATCGACAGTTTAATCTAACGGTATATAGATTAATAAACTAACGGTTCTCACAATCTTACGGTGATTTATACTTAGAAATATTTACAATAGGCAGTATTTGAAAGGGTTGCCTCGACGAGGTTAAGGCCACCTTGTCAAGGTCATTGTTGGATGGGTTGAGACGCTGTTTACAAACAAAATCCTGATTTCTTCGAAGAGTATTTTAAGATGTAGGTTTTGAATGAATGCTACGAGTTACTTGCGGCTTTTTTATGTTTATATTTTTACTACGGTCACTATTTTAACGTGTATGTCTTTCTACATGTTTCTCACATGTATAATTTCAACATGAATGCTGTAACCAATACTTTGCTCTTCCCAGCTAAAGCACTAGGACGTGGTGAAGGGTAGGCGTTTTGGGGGACTGGCTTATGCAATTTTGACGTTCGAAAAGTGCTGATTCTCAGCCTAATTTGAATAAATGACTTTTGATTTTGTAACAATATTTTGATTTAAAAGAGTGTCCGTGGAGTTTCTTGCCCGTTCTTCTCCATAGGAACCTACTACGCTTTGGAATGGGCAACTAGCTTCCTAACTGACCGACTCCTTGTCAATTCAAAAGTGCCTGTAATTGATTTAATTGAAATAAATGCTTTGAGTTTGAGATGTCAAAGTATTTATGGTTTCTTAGGTTCTTTTTTTTTGTAAGGTTTAAAGTTTTTTTTTTAAATAATTTCTAATAGCAAAAGAGAAAAAGCTACCTCTGTTGTTAAAAAATATTTTTTAAAGTTCATAATTCTGAATTAAATCGTCAATTTCGATGAAGATTCTTCCAACACTCTTACGGAACCCTAAAATAAGGGTGAATTCCAACCCGTCACGCTACACGTATTGATTTTATTGATTTTGTACAACTATTGTCGAATATAATGTATCAATTGTTCACGTTTGTATTGGGGTTAGCAAAAAGGGTGGCTCATGGCTAATAATAAGTAATCGCGAACTTTTTTGTAAAAAATGCACTTTTTTAAACTATTTTGATACGGTTGTCGGTATTATTAGCTTTTAAAACTACATTAAAAAAAAACTAATAATACTTCTTTGGGGATATTATTTAAAAGTGAAACCGAAACTTAAAATATTGATCAAAATTAAGTCTTATTATTTTAATCAATCAATCTGCCTGCCTTTTCCCAACTATGTTGGGGTCGGCTTCCAGTCTAACCGGATGCAGCTGAATACCAGTATTTTACATAGAGCGACTGCCTATCGGAATACGATACCCCTTGGTAAGACTGGTTGTCAGACTTTCGGGCTTCTGACGAGCCGTAACGACCACGGAACAGAAAAAACCGGTAACGACTGTCAAAGATCCACAAATGACAGCCGAGACCAACGGCTTAACGAGCTTTCCGAGGCACGGAGGAGTCTCGATATGTAAAGATGGTCACCCATCCACGGACCAACCCCGGCAAGCGTAGCTTAACCTGATGGATCGACCCGTGCGGCCGTTTTTACTTAACCACGAGCTCCTCGCTTAAGCCTTATTATTTTAAGGCAAATATTTAATAGAACCTCTAAAATCTTTTTCACCTACTAATGACGTTAGCTTTTTTTGTTAAAAATACACTTTTTACCCGACTGCCCCAGAAGGAGGGTAATGTTTTACTAGTTTGTTACGGTTGTCGGCATTATTAGCTTTTTTAAAGTTTCCCTACTTTTTTTGGGGACTTCATAGCGTGTCGATGGCGATTTATATAATTATGTCGCAGTAAGATGGTTTAAGCCGTGATATAGTTATATCCCTAAGAATATAGGTAAATACCGTAATATAGTTATATGAAAGCGGTTCATAATTGTCTTACTAGGAATATAACTATGATACGAGCATGATTTAGTAATATAACTATTAGAGCACTCCGACCAATCAGGTAAGGTTAGGTTAGAATTGTGACCAACAACGTGCAGGCCGAGCGAGCGCTACGTCGAAATTGGTAGCAGTAACAAAATTAGGGCACTCCGACAGTTATCAAATCCAAATCTTTATTGTTATGAACCGCTTTCATGTAACTATATTGCGGTATGTACCTATATCTCTAGGGATATAACTATATCACGGCTTCAACCATATTACAGCGACATATCGTCAGCTTAGAATTTGCCTACGAGCTTGATACCTTCAGTAGTGTCCATCAGCTCCTGCATCGTGCAGACATACATAATTCCCTTATTACACAGAATCTGTTACTAATTCCCTTTAGTACGCAACCAGCGTCTATAAGAATTCATTCTGAACAGGTTTTATTTAGTCTTATATACGACATTTTTAGAACAGACGTGTGACGTTGGGAAGCCCTCGTTTTTTTTGCCGAATCGCAGCAAATGACGTTATGTAATTTCTGCATAACCCCATGAGAAAAAGGCGTAATTTTATATATGCCAGTAATAGAAATATACAATTCTCCAAGTAATCAACAATACAATGTAACTCATATTAACTATACAAAACTATAATAAGTAGCTATCAACTTATCATCAATGTGTCACCCGTTCGCGAGGCTGTCACGTACATACATACATAATTACGAGTATAGATCATATTTCTTTGTTGTATATTACGTACTAATAAATAATGAGCACAGGTGGCCCAGTGGTCGCGCGTTCGAACCCAGGCAGACGCTTTACTTTGCGTAAATAATTCCATCACCACTGCTCTCAAAACGGTGAAAGAAAACATCGTGAGGAAACCGGCATGTCCTAGAACTAAGAATTCGAAGACATGTGACATCTTACAACCCGCACTGGGCCCGCGTGGTGGATTACGGCCCACTCTCTCTCGAAAAGAGGAGGCCTGTGTCACTGTGTCCCAGGAGTGGGAAGATTATAGGCTGATTATACTAAATATTTACACAAATACATAAACTCACTCCTTCTTCCCATGGGGGTAGGCAGAGACTACAGAACGCCACCTGCTACGATCCTTACATACTCCTTTTTTTTATGTTCTTTGTTTTTTTTCTATAAATATTGTGTGCCTTACCTGGGTCAAATAAATTTATTTTCTTTCTTTCTTTTCTTTTCTTCTTTTGCCTCGTTTACGTTCATACATACATCTCGCACGCCAGTTGCAAGTACTGGCCTTTCTGCAGAACATCACCAATAAGGTCACTATATGTCCTCCTAGGGCGTCCCCTCCCGGTGTTTTCACTCACATCTGCCTTGTAAATTAGAATGGTAGCTACAAAATGGGTACCTATATAAAAATAACACTGTCCGATCCGAATGGGGCACGAGGTACTGCAGTGCGATTCTGTAAGACTTCATGCTAAACTTAGAATCTGAATCCGCCGTGAGTTTCTTGATTAGCATTCTAAAAACTCGGTTGATACACTAGCGCTATCCTCGCGAGCGTGTCAGCGAGTTGAACTAAATTGACCGTGAGATTTTCATGACGTACGAAGTGGCATTCATGCAATAAAATTACCATTATTGTAGTACCTATGTGGCCCTTAAAATAAAAACTTAATAACAAATCTTATTATTATTGAAAAAACAGTTATTAATTCACATTTTTAGTAACAAAATTACCCCGAGTCGATTAAAAATTAACAAACTTTCAACTGGAGTCTTACGCTATACCCGCGTTCCATGAAATGACCCGGTAAAATTCCCCATTGAAAAAAAGGTGGCTTATTATTTTTTACTTTTTCCTGTATATATTATAATACTACTTACATAAATAGACTCTCAGTACGATAACAACACCCTCAAGGATTAGACACGTTATTTTACATGTTGTATAAAGTCATGCCGTGACAGCTCGTGGCTAAGTAATAACAGCCGCACGCGTCGATTACGCCTGCCGTGGCTGGTCTGTGGATTGGTTTCCATCTTTACATACCGAAACTCCTCCGTGCCTCGGAAAGCACGTAAAGCCGTTGGTCCCGGTTGTCATTTGTGTAGATCTTTGACAATCGTTAGGGGTCGTTAGAATTAAGCCCGAAAGTCTGGCAACCAGTCTTGCGAAGGGGTATCATAGTATCCAGTTACTGGGTTGTGGAGGTCAGATAGGCAGTCGCTCCATGTAAAATACTGGTTCCGTTTTTACAAGCTTTATATTAGCTTGCTCTGTTCGTATGTGTTTCCGGTTACTCCAATTGTCATCCATTTTTCAAGCACTTCCTGGCATCCGATTGAGCTGAAACTTGGCATACTTATATAATTACCGAGACATTTTGAATAAATTATACCATGGAGCTGGTCTGATGATGGAGCCGGAAGTTGGCCATAGGAACTCCTCAATCAAACAAGATAGCAACATCGTGTTTGAACTCATTGGCTATGTATTAACCAGTGCTTTGACACTAGGCGGTGTTCAGAGTCTGAGCCGGAAGGTGGACAATGGGAAAATCCGTTTTAGTTCATTAAAACCTCAAGCGGCGAAAGTATAATAGCCTTATAGGCAATTATATTTTCGAGCCGTTTGGGGTTGAAACCCTAGGGCCGTGGGGTCCAAGTGCTCATAGTTTATTTAATGAAATCTCGAAACGGCTGTTTGACGCTTCCCGTGACCCAAGGGCTGGCTTTTACCTTGGTCAGAGGCTAAGCATTGCCATTCAACGTGGCAATGCCGCCAGTCTCTTGGGTACACTACCAGCCGACAGCGATGCGGAGGAATTTTTCGACGCCATATTTTAGATATTAGTTGTTTATTTGTACAGTTAGTTTTATTTAATTTTATTTAATTTAGAATCTTAGTTAATACAATTATAAATACTTTTGAACAATAAAGATTATTGAACAACAAAAAAATAAAAATTAAAAGCTTGTTTTTAAAAAGATTTTTACATATTTTTTTAAATTATTTTATTTCCTTTTGAGTTACCTACCCTACCCTACAACCATGTGTCGTTAAAACCAGCCGCCTCAACAGACGTGAACGCACTACCAACGAATGGAACATAAAATAATATTAATTATTTATCAGTCTTTGTGTCTGACCGTTTCGGTCTTAACAATTAGTATGCTAGACAAGTGTGTGCACTGATTGGGATCTTACACGCGTCAGAGTCAAGACTGACGGACATTTGTTGACTGACGGTCGAGAAATGAGAAAACATACTTTGGGGTCTAGACATGACATTATACTGCCTGCCTTTTCCCAACTATATTCGGATCGGCTTCCAGTCTAACCGGATGCAGCTGAATACCAGTATTTTACATTGAGCGACGGCCTATCTGACCTCCACAACCCAGTAACTGGGTAATACGATACCCCTTGGCAAGACTGGTTGCCAGATCTTCGTGCCTATGACGACCCGTAACGACTGTCAAAGATCCACGAATGACAGCCCGGGCCACGTGCTTTCCGAGACACGGAGGAGTCTCGGTATGTAACGATGGTCTCCCATCCACCGACCAACCCCGGCAAGCGTAGCTTAACCTGATGGATCGACCCGCTACAGCTGTTATTACTTAGCCACGAGTTATTTACCATAACTTACATGACACTAAAACCCTGGAGCTCTGCTGACCCAACAGTGATGTCTCAAGGACATGTCACGGGTCACGTGACCGCGTCAGCACGTCTGACCGATTCTGACCCAGTCGACTGTGACGAGACAACTGTTTATGTACATGTATTTATGTATTGTATACATGTGTGGGGGTACTTGTTGCTATGTGAGGTCGAAGTATTGTTTACGTAGTTTACTAGGAATTTAACGTGTGGCAACACTGACATAAAGCGAAGGAAAACAACGTGCGGAAAGAATATTAGCGTTTATAACTGGAGACTTAAAACGGCAGAAACGAATAGGAAATATTATGAATCATCGTAAAATGTCACAAATTGACAATTCATAAATGATCTGCGTGCAATTTATGTTACGCAATTCAGCTGTTTGACAGTTTTGGATGTAGATTCGTAAAATGGTTCACAAATTATGAATTGCTTTATTGAAGTTTAATGTTAAATAAAATTAAAATTAATTAATTTAAATTACGATCATTTTAAAACAAATATGAATTGAATGTGTCAAATTAGAGGAATTGCTAATGATCTGCTGGGAATTCAGGAAATGAATTGCTTTTAGATGAATTGCTAATGTGGCCGTTTTAGGCCCCTTGGTGTAAAAATACTCTTAACGAAGCCGAGTCCCTTCCCTGGGAACCTTCTGGTTACGGAGATATTGAAAGTTCCGACTTTTTTTGCTGTTTTTTTTACTAAAACAAGTTAAAAAAATGTTTTAACATAACTGATACGTGAACAGATGCAGGATACAGGATGGATGGATGCTATTACGGGGAAATGTGGGTGTACTAGGTACCTGGCCAGCCCTTCAGGGAAATAAGGCGTGATGTTGTTATTTTAACATAACTCTAATCAGCCAGTAAGGCTTTCCACTGTCGGGATCAGGCCTCCTCTTTGTGAGAGTGTTATGGTGGATGTCACACCTCTTCGAATTTTTAGTTCTAGGATATCTCCCAGGCCTCATGGGAGTAGGAGCAGTCACGGGCCTTAAAGGAAGTTTTAATCGGTAGGAGAACGACATAGCCTTCCGTTGTCCTAAGACAGAGTGTAACCGGATATCCCCACGAAAAATAAAGGTCATGTCAGTTTCCTCATATACTTGTCTTTCACCGTTTTTGGCGACGCAATAAATTCCACTAATGAAAGTGCCTTGGTTCGCAAAAGACACCACGCCACACCACGGTCGTGGGATTTCAAAGGGATGCCTGTTGCCATCAGCCGGGCACAAACCCAAAGACGGAGCTACTACCCAGAAATTCGTAATGAAAAACCCAATGATACTGTATGATCTGGTATTCAGCTGCATCCGCGGTTAGAGTGGAAGCCGACCCCAACATAGTTGGGAAAAGGCAGGCAGATTGATTGATTGATAAATAGTTTGATTTCCGCACTTAGTGGTTCAGATGGGCCATTGTGCGTGGGTCATGGCGGTTGTCTGTGGTACAACCAGCCCACCTCCCTCCAGAAGTTGATTAACTCCCCAGAGGATTTTTTTTGATTGATTTTGATTTTGATTTAGAGGGTCTAGACAAATAATGACAATCGCTTCCAAAGCGTTTTGTATATTTCTACAACAACTTTCAATCTTTTCGATAGCTTATGTCAGTCCTATAAATTTTTGCCGTTTCCATCATCGTTATCGCTGACTGCCCCGTTGGTCTCGTGGTCGCAAGCGCGACTGCAGAGCGTGGGGTCCTGGGTTCGATTCCTGGGTCGGGCAAAGTGTTATTGGATTTTTCCATTAGGAATATCGTAGTAACAGCCCGGAGTTTGGAAGTTGGCGGTGTGATACCCCCGTGCCTCGGAAAGCACGTTAAGCCGTTGGTCCTGCGCCTGATCTCTCTCCGGTCGTGTCGGATTGCCGTCCCATCGGATTACATGGAGCGACTGCCTATCTGACCTCCACAACCCAGCAACTGGGTAATACAATACCCCTTAGTAAGACTGGTTGTCAGACTGTCGGGCTTCTGACGACCCGTAATGACTGTGAAAAATCTACGAATGACAGCCGGGACCAACGGCTTAACGTGCTTTCCGAGGCACAGAGGAGTCTCTGTATGTAAAGATGGTCCCCCACGGACCAACCACGGCAAGCGTAACTTAACCTGATGGATCGACCCGTGCGGCTGGTATTAGTTAGCCACGAGCACCTCAAATGAAACCATTTATAAATAATTGGCGAAATGTGTGTGTACTATAAGGTGTGCCTACCATATAGTACCTCTGCCTAACCCTTCTGGAGAAAACATGCGAGAATATATGAATGGAAGACGAAGATAATATTACGCCGGTTACTGATAAATTGGGATAAGGGCAGGAATCTTCAGCAAGCCTAGTGATATATGCTCGTGCCTTCTCTGAATGAGAAGAGGGCTTTGCCCAGCAGTGGGACAATAAATAAGCTGGTATTATTATTTATTCTAAGGGCGGGAGGATGACGTTTGCAAAAAAGCATCACGATATAACCTTAGTCTGTACGTTCAATGACCTATGACATGACCTACGACAATATTTTCAACCTTGCTATCGAGTTTATACGTCGCCGCGTCGTTAAAATGGAGGCGTACTGGTTAGCAAAATTGCAACTAAATTGACAAGCCCCTAAAGTGGAAACACTCTATATTTCTATACTAGCTTATGCCCGTGACTTTGTCCGCATAAAATGTCTCGTTTTGACATGAAACATACCCGAGGGCATGCTCGGCAATAGTGAATTAATACGCAATATTTATTCCAAAAAAGAAACCGTATTTACCTTAATTCTAATCACCTTTCTACACAACACAAACACTAACATTTATTAATAACACTAAACAACACAACACGTAAAATGAATTTCAAAAAACACGAAAAATAATTTACGAAACGACCACAGACTATCATTTTCGCGGGAAAATTTGGACACGGAGCGCGCATCCCCCATGACAGTTGGAGAGGTACTAACGCGAGGCAAAGGCAGCTAGTCGTAGACAGCCTGCTCGGGACGGTGTTGCTAGCCGTACTGATGATACTGCCCTTATCACCCTTCAATAAAACCTAGACGGATCGTCGACTCTTTTGTGTGAGAAAACGTGGGTTTTGTTTTATGCTATACAATTTATTACTGTTACACACGTATACAAAACTCAACGCAATTGTATTTTTCCAATATGAAATAGGAATCTAAAATCTTTAAGTCACTCACTGACAGTAAACGCACAGTTTAAACTGCTGGGTACAGAAGCATGAAATTTTGCACAAGAGTTCAATATGTAACAAAGGTACCTAAGCAGTAAGGAAGGATCTCTGAAAATTCACCCCCTAAAGGGGCGATGTAAGATTGTATGAAAGTTCGTCAAAAAACTGTGGCAAAAAACGAGAATTGAAAAGCAAAGACACCGACTTCCGAAATTAAAGTTATTTTTCACTTTTTTGTGTTTTTTTTTTGAAGTTGGTTGTTTTTATTTTTCTAAAAAGTTTTTGTTGTCGATGGGAATATCCAGGCACACGCCTTGTTAGAAAAAAAAACAGAACAATCCTATTATACATGCGAAAGTGACTTCGTTTGTTTGTCTGTTACGCTTTCACGCCGAAACGGCTGAACGGATTTGGACCTGGGTTAAGACATAAGATACTTTTTAATCCGATATTACCACGGGATCGAGACTTATGCGGGTGAAACCACGGAATTTTATATAAATGATATTCGAACCATCGAAATCAATATAATTGCCTTCTTCGGTTGAATTCCTTATTACTCTTTTTTTATGGCATCTATATCTGTTACTAGCGTCCAAGCTACGTCGCTGTGTACCGTTTTGAACGGGTATGGGTTCCGGTGGTATTTTGCATGTACCGACTGCCTATCTGAGATCCACAACCCAGTAACTGGGTAATACGATACCCCTTGGTAAGACTGGTTGTCAGACTTTCGGGTTTCTGACGACCCGTAACGACTGTCAAAGATCCACAAATGACAGCCGGGACCAACGGCTTAACATGCTTTTCGAGGCACGGAGGAGTCTCGGTACGTAAAGATGGTCACCCATCCACAGACCAGCCCCGGCAAGCGTAGCTTAGCCTGATGGATCGACCCGTGCGGCTGTTATTACGTAACCACGAGCTCCTCCCGATACCTCGATACCTCGTTCGTTGCGATACCTCGTGTGGTTGTACGAGTAGTTTACCAAAATATCCAGCAATAATTCCTCAATCCCCTTTAAAACAGGTAATTTTTTCTCACCTAGCAACACAGTCTACCTCTGTCAACCATTTTCCTCAACCGATAACGTTTATTTCGACTCGCCTCTTATCAAAGAGGCCTATTTTTAGCGCAGACACAACATTATGTCCTTCTCATCCCATGGGTGGCGGTTAAGGTGACTTCTCTAACATTCTAATGTCGATATGAAGTCCCTCATTTGATGGGATTCTTATTAGAAACATCTTATACGAAAGTGTGTTTGTGCATCGAGATATAAGTAGTACTTATATCTCGATGTGTTTGTGTGTTTTTTTCTCACGACGACACTTGAAGCTAACCAATACAATAATAAATAATACAATACAATAATATAATGTACAGGGTTATTGGTAATAATTATGTCAGCAATCCATTAAAGGGATGTAGGAGAGGTTAATAACAACCAAATGACCCAACCACGGTTAAGCAAAAAGGAGAGTAATGATTTTGACCGGTGTGTATGTATGTTTGTTCATGTGTTCCCTCATGTCTTCTAAACTCCTCATCACAATTTGACAAAAATGAGGTATTGTTGGAAGCGTCTTGATCGTCCTCTGGTTATAGGATATGTGACGTCACATATGTAATATTATAAATCCGGAGTCACACGTAATCTGTTTCATTTATGTCCTAACACGTGTGACTCCCGATTTTTTAATTTGTCTGTCTGTGATGTCTTGTTTATACCTTTTAGTTGACTTTTTTGGCGTAGTTAGGTTTTAGTTTAATAACTTTTATTTGTAAAAAATATGGAAAGTATGTAAAATGTATGGAATAAAAATAACAAATGTCAAATTACTTACTCAATTTTTTTTGACATTTGCATTATCATAAGGGTTCATTTGGTTGTAAATGACCTCTCCTACATCCCCATAATAGATTGCCGACATATTACCAATAACCCTGTATGTTGTCTTTTAAATTGTATTTAAAAAGCGGTCAAGTGCTAGTCAGGCTCGAAGGGTTGTAGTGTAACACGATCTTTTTCTTCTAAAATACGCAAAAAAAACACATTTCTTGACCCATACAAAAGAGGTATCTTTTCTGCGTTTTTCACCCCCTTTAATTTTTATCTCGACTCGGCGGGCCTAGTGGACGCTAGTCCCGTATACCTCACCCCGTATTTGGGACAGATAAGGGTTGAACTTTAAAAAAAAAAGTGATATCCAGGCGGACAAAGTCGTTGCGGGAAAGTCCGAAAGGCATACCGGGGCCCTTAGCAACAGGCAACTGAAGGAACACGGGTGGGTTTTAGTCAGTAAAAGTCTGACACTCCGCCCAGAGCGGGAGAAGTCATCTGATGATATCCCACACTCAAAAAAAAAAAATGGCGGACAAAGTCCTGGTCAAAAGTCTAGTTACGTTGTTACAATAACTTATGAAGGTGCCTTTCTAATAAGTCTTGTAACCTACGATTCTTAGAAGATTCCCACCTTGTATTGTATATACAGAGACACAGGATCATTATTTTCGAGAATTTGATTGAGCTGTGATTTGTCACTAAGTGGGTGTCCCACCATCTCTGCCCGCCTCTTCGGGGAATACGGTCTTATGAATTCTATATGCTAACTTTTTTTCTCACAGCTGTACTCAGAGACATAACATAACATAACATCACGCCTGAATACCCCGAAGGGTTAGGCAGAGGTGTATTTATAGTACACCCACATTTAGCCAGTTATGTTTAAGTCCCATGTAATAGGAGGCGAGCCTATGGCTAGAGGGGGCCCTAGGCTCAAAACTGAGAGCCTTAAAAATAAACAATCAGCCATTCTGCCTGGTTTCTCCCAACTATGTTGGGGTCAGCTTCCAGTCTAACCGGATAACAGTATTTTACATGGAGCAGCTACCTAGCTGACCTCCACAACCCAGTTACTGGATATTACGATACCCATTGGTATGAAAGTTGTCAGATTTCCGGGCAAAACAAAATTAATTATTATCCATACATATATTTGACAAGTATTTATGTATGCCGTTGGTCCCGGCCATAGATATCCGGTCCCGGCTGTCATTTATAGATCTTTGACAGTCGTTTTGTCAGAAAACCGAAAGTCTGACAACCAGTCTTACCAAGGGGTCTTTTAATATATCGTATTACCCAGTAACTGGATTGTGGAAGTCAGATAGGCAGTCGCTCCGTGTAAAATACAGGCATTCAGCTGCATCCGGTTAGACTGGAAGCCGAACACAAAAGTTGGGGAAAAGGCATCAGCTGCGTCTGGTTAGACTGGACGCTGACCCTGTAGTTGGGAAAAAGCAGCCAGATGATGACGATGCGGCTCAATAAATTAAAGTTAATGACTGTCTCTGAATACGACACAAAGTAACATCTCGTCTTTCAAAAAATCACAATATAAAATTAATAGATAAAGAGATCGAAGTGCTCTGCCCACCCTGTTATCAAAGGTTTCGCCTCACAGAGGTCAACGCCCGCGCTGTCTAGACGCCGGCAGCTTAGCTCTCTGTCTACCCCCCATGTTTACATCGTTATAAGGGCTTCTTAGACTGTCTGATGCATATTGATACCAATATTATTTAGAGACAATTCATTAGTGAGAGGTAACTTTTTCACTCACACTGAAGAGTTGGTTGGGTGTACTACTATAGGTACACCTCTGCCTAAACGTTCGGGGAAATAAGGCGTGCTGGGGTAGTATTATGAAGTATTAATGCCATGATTATTCCATTGCGAAAACGGGATGGAGCTAGCGGCCTTGTCTAGCTCCGTCTCTCTCACTCACTGGAAAAATGGTGACATTAATACTTCATAATACGGCACCTGTTATGTAATTACTAGCTGCGCCCCGCGGTTTCACCCGTGTAAGTCTCGATCTTACCTCTAGCTGCCGAAACACAACAATACTGTTAAGAGGAAATAGGGTCGGTCCCCTCCCCATACAAACGCTCTCGGCTCTTTTCTCTCTGGTTTATGACCTTAGAGCAATTATTTTTTTACAGTAAAATAAATATCAACTAGTTCTATGCCCCTACGTTTTCCGTTTTGATGATACATTATCTGTAGAAGCACTAGAACCCTCAGAAAATACTCAAAATTGCCTGTTTAGACCGCTGTCATCAGAGGCCTATTGTACAAATTTGACAACTATTAATGAAAAAAGGAAAACATAGGGGCACAGAAAATATCCTTTTTAATCAATTAATAAAATATCTTTTAAATTGGTCCAATATTGGAGGAGGAAATAGACGAGAGCCGAACCTCGAATTATGACTTTTTGTATGAAGAAAAGACCGACCCTATTTACTCTTAACATTGTTGTTATGGCGCCAGACTTAGATAACATGATGGTAGCTAGCCAGGCGGACTTAGAACAAGCCCTACCTACCACCACCGAGCAGTTTTTTTTTTACCATATAGCACAAAAGGTATATGCATTGAAATAATAGTTTTAAATACAAAAGCTAACCTTTGAAAAATGCTTCCTCTTGATTGATCCATAACGAATTATGCTCCAAATCATATTACGCTGGATCCCATTTTGAGTTATACCTGTAACAAAAAATAATTACATTTAAGTAAATAAAAAATAATAAAAAAAATGCTGTTTTAAAAGCGAGATACTTTTTGACACGACCCAAGAATCAAACCCTACCTCTAACTTACCAGTAGCTCATCATCTGCCTGTCTTTTGCCAACTATATTGTTCGGCTTCCAGCCTAACCGGATGCAGCTGAATACCAGTATTTAACATGGAGCGACTCCCTATCTGACCACCACCTGCCTAACTTACCACTAGCTCAATCACTATAAAAGGCAGGTAGGTAGACAGCTGTGCTATTTTAAAATTGAGTTCACTTTTTTGCCCGACGCAGGAATCGAACCCCCGAACTCTACCCTACCACCGGCCAAATCGCTAAAGACAGATTACCTATAGACCTACTTACCCTCAAAGGTAATATTAACACCTATTCATACTTAACTACTTACATAGGTACGTACCTCAATCAGTATTGAATTGAGGTAGGTCAGTGATGTACTTGTACTAACCTATATTTGAGATACAGGGTGCGACAAAATTTACCCGACAAATGTGATTAGCTGTTGCCCGCGACTTCGTGTGCGTTCCAGGATAGAAAGTATCCTATGTCCTAATGTAATCTACCCATGTTCCAAATTTCATCCAAATCCAAATCCGTTAAGCCGTTTTAGCGTGAAAGCGTTATCATCTGCCTAGCCTTTTCCCAACTATGTTGGGGTCGGCTTCCAGTCTAACCAGATGCAGCTGAATACCAGTATTTTACATAGAGCGACCGCCTATCTGACCTCCACAACCCAGTAACTGGGTAGTACGATACCCCTTGGCAAGACTTGTTGTCAGATTTTTGGGCTTCTGACGACCCGTAACGACTGTCAAAGATCTACAAATGACAGCCGGAACTAAATTAAAACATGATTTTTGCTTTGACCACTATCGAGTGTGCCGTGATCCACCACGCGGCCCCAGTGCGGGTTGGTAGATGTCACATGTCTTCGAATTGTTGGTTCTAGGACATGCCGGTTTCCTCACGATGTTTTCCTTCACCGTTTTGAGAGCAGTGGAGATGAATTTATTTACACAAAGTAAAGCGCCTGTCAGAGTTTGTTGAACCTACGACCTACAACCTGTAAGTCGCGGCCGTTACTACTGGGCCATCACTGCTTACCAATAGTTAAAGGTAAATTAATTGTTTATAGAAATGCTTTTTCTAAGAAGCCATTTTTGTTAATAATCACCAAAACTTTAAAAAAATCAAAAAACAAGCACATCATCTTTTCATTTCATCGAATCGGAATATTTTTTAACTTATTCAAACATAAACTAACAGGGCTTATTGGACAAATTTTAAATCTATAGAGAATAAAATGAAAAATTCCAAAAAACAAGTCTTTGGGTTCAGACCTTTTTTGAACATCAAAAGTTACATAAGACAGTCCCCCAGCACGCGCCCTTCGCCACTTCCTAGTGCTTTAGCTGGGAAGAGGAAGTGGCGCAAACTCCCCATCAACTATGATGAAAGACAGAGATTGTGACGAAACTGGCCAAAGACAGCCATTAGTTGACCCAGACCTCTTCTTATTTCTTATATCGAGAAGTACGCTTGCAACTGCGCGTTGACGATTTCAGTCTTTTCTTCACGATGTTTTCATTCAGTTTTTCGAGCCTGATAACTAATTGCGTAACTTATTTTCGTAAACGATCTCCATCCATCGATCGATTTCCATCTTTACATATCGACACTCCTCCGTGCCTCGGAAAGCACGCTAATCCGTTGGTCCCGGCTGTCATTTGTAGATCTTTGACGGTCGTTACGGGTCGTCAGAACGAAAGTCTGACAACCAGTCTTACGAAGGGGTATCGTATTACCCAGTTACTGGGTTGTGGAGACAGATAGGCAGTCGCTCCATGTTAAATACTGGTATTCAGCTGCATCCGGTTAGACTGGAAGCCGACCCCAATATAGTTGGGAAAAGCAAGCTACGTAGATTGATAGATTTTCGTAAACGATTAAAACTATTATGTTTCATTTTGACAATTCAAGTTTATTCATTGAATTATTTACGTTGTTGAGTAAATTTTTTGTTGAACTTATAATCACTTTCAATCACGGTCTACTGTTGAAAAAACCCAATTCAACTTTGTCCGACCTGGCGTTCTAACCTAGGACCACACAGCAGTCACTTCGCGCTTCCAACCACTATCACTAACAAAAAGCATCAATCTGCCTGCCTTTTTCCAACTCTGTTGAGGTCGGCTTCCAGTCTAACCGGATGCAGCTGATTACCAGTATTTTACATGGAGCGACTGCCTATCTGACCTCCACAACCCAGTAACTGGGTAGTAAAGTAATGACACCCCTTGGTAAGACTGGTAGTCAGACTTTCGGGCTTCTGACGACCCGTAACGAATGTCAAAGATCAACGAATGACAGCCGGGACCAACGGCTTATCGTGCTTTCCGAGGCACGGAGGAGTCGCGATAATGTAAAGATGGTCACCCATCCACGGACAAACACCGGCAAGCGTAGCTTAACCTGATGGATCGACCAGACTAACAAAACCAATCCTTAATTAATATTAACATAACTAAATCGCCGTCAATCTTTCGACGTCATTTATCAAACATCAAAACTTGCCCGATCCTGTATCCTGAAAGGCTACGCACACGGACACAGCCAGACAACGCACACAGACTCAGTAAAACGTGTGCAGACACGGAGTTACACACACACAGACTTATGGCGTGTCTCGATGTTGTATACAGGATGTTATTTTTAACAATAAAACTTAAACTCTGATTTGAACCTTTCTTTGTATCATGTTTAGAGACGAGCTCGTGGCTAAGTAATAACAGCCGCACGGGTCGATCCATCAGGTTAAGCTACGCTTGCCGGGGTTGGTCCGTGGGGGACCATCTTTACATATTGAGACTCCTCCGTGCCTCGGAAAGCACGGTAAGCCGTTGGTCTCGGCTCTCATTTGTGGATCTTTGACAGTCGTTACGGGTAGTCAGAAGCTCAAAAAGTCTGACAACCAGTCTTACCAAGAGGTACCGTGATACCCAGTAGGTTATGGAGGTTAGATAGGCAGTCGCTCCATGTAAAATACTGGTATTCAGATGCATCCGGTTAGACTGGAAGCCGAACACAACATAGTTGGGAAAAGGCTCGTTATTTTGTGGCTACGTAGATTATTTTGTGGCCACTTGGTCAGTTCTTTGCAGGTTGATTCTTAGGTATGTAATGTGATCACATGCGGTATGCATGAAGTACAAGTTGTCTTTGATTGTCTCGGATATTAATTCAAAGCCAATTAATTAATTTTAACTAGACTAGAAGTGGAAAATAGTCAAGACGGATCTCCAGTTCCGCAAAATTCAAATTATCTTAGCTTTTTTTCTATTTGCAGGTCCGTGTCAAAATGATCAAAATGTATCTTGATCAAAATGTGACTTATCAGATATGTATTTATAGAATTACTAGCTGCACCCCGCGGTTTCACCCGCGTAAGTCTCGATCCCGTGGGAATATCGTGATAAAAATATCCTATGTCCTATACCAGGTCATGGTCTACCCATGTGCAAAATTTCATCAAAATCCGATCAGCCGTTTTAGCGTGAAAGCGTAACAAACAAATAAACAAACTCACTTTGGCATTTATAAAATTAGTTAGGATAATCATTAGAATCAATTAATACATCTTTCTAAGTTAGATTTGTTCCATAAGAACTTTTCCATAAGAGATTTGTTTGAACAAATCTATCTTAGATAGATAAAGTCGCGAATCATATTTAGATCAAGTTATTATATCCAACAGTGACCTGTAAATAAAAATCATGTTTATTTTTCTTCCACAAATAACACTTAATGACTAAAACTTAAAAATGGAAAAATTATAATTATGATGATGACAATGTTCATTTGTGGGAGACTGTTGCCTAAACTAAGCTGTGACTTGTATTTCAGGACATCAGGGACTCCCCCCTACGGGTAAAAATATCATCAAAAACATTAATAAATAAAAAACATATTGTACTCGTAAGTTACGTTTTTATGTTAAAGAGCAAACTATTTGTTGGAAGAGAAGAAAAAAATAAAAAATACAAATAGCAAAAAAACGCAAGAAAAATTGAATTTCGCGTACCTTGTTATAGAGGTAGGCTGTGAGGGGTGAGAAACACTTCTCACCCCTCACAGAAAAGGGAAGACTCTCCGACCAGTCGGGTGTTGTGTCTGTTGGGCTACTGCCCTACGATTGATGTCGGGACGTTGTATATGTACTCGTCGCGCGGTAAACTCTGTTTATATTTTTTTTAGGTTCCATAGTATACAGTCTTTGATGCTTTAAAGAAGGCTCACCATTGAGCCATACATTTGCCCATTTCCAATTTGCACAAACCTGTTTCAAAAAAATCCTTGACAGAAAAACTAAAAACAGGGACTTATAAGAACACAATCATTCCCAATCTTATAGGAAAGTCCGGTATTTAAATGAGAATTGTATTGATATATTACTTTTTAGGGTTTCCGTATCCAAAGGGTAAAACGGGACCCTATTACTAAGGCTCCGCTGTCTGTCTGTCCGTCTGTCACCAGGCTGTATCTCATGAACCGTGATAGCTAGACAGTTGAAATTTTCACAGATGATGTATATATGTTGCCGCTATAACAACAAAAACCAGAATAAAATAAATATTTAAGGGGGCTCCCATACAACAAACGTGATTTTTTTTGCTTGTTTTTGCTCGTTATTGAAAACGACTACAGATAGACGCTTGAAATATTCACAGAATATTTAGTTACATATTCACTTTAAAAATAAATAATTAAATTAAAATAAAACAAATATTTAAGGGCCCCCCTTAAATATTTGTTTTATTTTAATTTAATTATCCCATGCAACAAACGTGATTTTTTTGCCGTTTTTATAGATAATGGTACGGAACCCTTCGTGCGTGAGTCTGACTCGCACTTGGCCGGTTTTTGCTTTTGACCTCGATCTCGCCTGATGGACAGCGATGGATGAAGAATATGATGGAAGCCCAGAAGATGCCTGTGGGCCTAAAACGGCCTCATTAGCAATTCCTCTAAAAGCCATTCATTTCCTGAATTCTCAGATGTCATTAGCAATTCCTCTAATTTGACACACAGGCAATTCATAATTTGTGTGCCATTTTACGAATCTCCATAGAAATCTGTCAAACAGATGTATTCTTCTTCTTCTGCCTAGCCTTTTCCCAACTATGTTGGGGTCGGCTTCCAGTCTAACCGGATGCAGCTGAATACCAGTATTTTACATGGAGCGACTGCCTATCTGACCTCCACAACCCAGTAACTGGGTAATACGATACCCTTTGGTTAGACTGGTTGTCAGATTTTCGTGCTTCTGACGATGTATTATTTCGTAATATAAATTGCACGCAGATGAATTGTCAGTTTGTGATATTTTACGATGATTGATAATATTTTCCTATTATGATTCTGCCAAAGTGGCCGTTTTAAGCCCCCTGTTCAGTGTTCACTCTTGCTTTAAATGTTGACGGGATATCCATGGAACACAGACACTGGAAGGGAGTTCCACACTTTGGCCACAAGTCCTTTACCTACATAAAAATAGAGACCACTTAATAAGAGTACCTCATTCAAAGATCTTAAAAATAACTATTAATCTACAACTTCAATAATTGATAACGAATTTTGAAAAAAATCAATTGTCAAACAAAAAAACAACTCCCTTTATAAGCCTAGTCAGCACACACACACAACACAAACCCTGTATATACACGTCTGCCTCACTCACACATAAATAAGTCGTAGGAGTTGCACACACACTCAGCTAAGTCTCTGTCTCTACAAGTCTGGAACGCACACAGATAAACAATGCTCTCGCACACACACAAACATGTCTATAATCACGAACGCACACACACACAAACGGAGCTCAAAAGCGGCACACACACAAATAAAAATCAGTGTGGCTAAACATCTGTACGCACACAGACACAAATAGTTCATTGACCGTACGTCGTTTTTGCAATGAAGTAAGATTTAAGGTTTTTTTTTTAAACACTAACGCTAAGCTTTTAGGAGAGGATTTTAGACTTTATGTTTTGAGAAATAAAGTTTGAATTAGCTGATGTGTGGAGTAAAGGAATAGTTTGATCGATCAGCTGATTCTTATCCTCAGAAAGTCGAAGGATGAATAAACAAAAACTCTTTGGAAAGCGCATCCTGGTATTAAGGCTCTTACATACTGGCGCGATTCGCCGCGCGACGCGAATTTTAACAAAACTATTTCTGAGAAAACTTCACGGTGAACAATGCGGCGGCATCGCGTCGCGCGACAAATCGCCCCAGTATGTAAGAGCCTTTATACCTTTTTATTTTACTATCACAATCAGTCTATATAACATCTCTCATCATCGTCTGATTTACCTAGCCTTTTCCCAACTATGTTGCGGTCGGCTTCCAGTCTAGCCGGATGGAGCTGACTACCAGTATTTTACATGGAACGACTGCCTATCTGGTCTTTACAACCCAGTAACTAGGTAACACGATACCCCTTGGTAAGACTGATTGTCAGACTATCGGGCCTTCTGAATACCCGTAACGACTGTCAAAGATCTACGAATGACAGCCGGGTCTAAAGGCTTAACGTGCTTTCCGAGGCACGGAGGGGATCATATACTATCGGAACGAATTATATGAGAATAGCTGATGCCGTGGTAACGATATTAGCCAGTCAGCGGGGTGGCAGCGGGCCCTAGGCCCTCTGGACATTTAGCCAACAGTACGCGAAACGCTTTGGAAGCGATTATCACAAGACAAGTGATTTCTACAATGAGTTCAATTTTTTTTTCAACCTCTACTTGCATGCTCTTGGCCTGCATTTCACCTGATGGTAAGTGATGATCAGGCGGACGGTGGAAGCGAGCTTTACCCGGAATCCTCAACCACAGAGGAACTGGCTATCTTACCTCTAACTGCCGAAACAACAATGCTGTTAACATTGTTGTTATGGCGACAGACTTAGATAAGATGACGGTAGCTAGCCAGGCGGACTTAGAACAAGCCCTACCTACGAACCAAACCGAGCAAATTTTTTTTCTGAAGGCTGCGCTGAGGGTATGTCCCTTTGTCTTGGCCTTCAGGGTGTGTCCCACGAAAATTTAAGTATAGCCTCTCGTGAAGGCTACTTTATGTAGATTTATTGAACATCTTCTATTTTTGTTAAGTACCTGGGACTTACTTGATGAAAGGCCTACATTGTCCTCCCATGCCTACCAACACTGTAATTTGAAAGTATTGTAAAAGCCAATTGTTTTTAAAAGAGTAACCGTGGAGTTTCTTGCCGGCTCTTCTCCATAAGAAACGACCAATTGTAACCGTGCACCTAGCTTCTGACGTTTCATAAGTGCCCATGTAGGTTTATGTGAAATAAAATATTTTGATTTTGATTTGATTTTATTGGACTAAGTAAGACTAAGTAATCGGTCAGCTAGGATATGCCGGCACCATCTAGTTTAAAAATATAGATAAAACAAAAACACTACAAAGTGAAAAATAACTTTAATTCACTTTGTAGTGTTTTAAAAAAAAATCAAGTAATAAAAACTAAAACCCAACTACGACTTAAAAGGTATAAACAAGACACCACAGACAGACAAATTAAAAATCCGGAGTCACACGTGTTAGGGAATAAATCGAACAGATTACGTGTGACTCCGGATTTTACTTGTTTTGGGGTTATAATATATATTTTTTTGAAATGTGCTCATTAAGCCCTTTCATTTGATACCCAACATGGTACGATTAAACCATATTTTTTTTTAAGTTCCTCACTTTATGTCCTCTAGAGGGCGCCATTTTTAATTTAATGTGACTTCACATAGCCTATAACCAGCGGACAATCACGACGCTTCTAACGATACCTCATTTGTCAAATTGTGATAAGTGGTTTGGAAGATAGGAGGGAACAGATGAACATACATACATACATACATACATACATACATACATACATACATACATACCGGTCAAAATCATAACCCTCCTTTTTTTCGCCGTAGTCGGGTAAAAATAACTTTAATTTCCGAAGTCGATGTCCTTGGTTTTGAATTTTGCGTTTTTTGCAAATTAAAGTTATTTTTCACTTTGCAGTGTTTTTTTCTTCCGACTTCCAAAATTAAAGTTTTTTTTTTTGTAATTTAGCCTTTTTGGAGTCAATTAAATAGTGTAAATGTCTTAGAAGATCTACTTATAGAAATAAACATATTTTCATTTCATTTCAGGACTACTAATGGAACATTTTCATGGAAAAACACAACAGTAAATTGCTCATTCTGGGGATCGAACTCAGAACTTCTACACTCTGTAGTTGTGACCTGCCCTGTTTATCAAAACTTACAAACATTGTATTACTAAATCATCATCTGCCTGCCTTTTCCCAACTATGTTGGGGTCGGCTTCCAGTCTAACCAGATGCAGCTGAATACCAGTATTTTACATGGAGCGGCTGCTTATCTGACCTCCACAACCCAGTTTGCACCAGGTAACACGATATCCCTTGGTAAGACTGGTTGTCAGACTTTTGGGCTTCTGACGACCCGCACCGACTGTCAAAGATCCACGAATGACAGCCGGAACCAACGGCTTAACGTACCTTCCGATGCAGGCAGGCATCCACGGACCGACCTCGGCAAGCGTAACTTAATATCCAATCGACCAGTGCGACCTTTATAAAACTTGAAATACAACACCCTATTAAACCATGAATTTATCAAAAATCCCCATAAAAAAATCAATACATCAATTTAGTACACTATTGGCTACTTTATTTCGTTTTTTTGACCCACCCCTTATAATAGGGTGTGTGGGCCAATGGGAACACACCCTTACTTTCACCCCAAGTCAGTATTATTAGAAAAAAAGAAAGTTATCGAGGGTAGTATGCTTTCAACCCCTTGTAATATATAGGGGTGAATTTTTTATGCTTATTTTTATACTGCTTTGCTTCAATCTTAAAAGAGAAGTATTTTTTGGGAATTTTGATGTTGGGTGCATGTGGCCTGAGCGCCAATTCAAATATAAAACATTCACAGTCAAGTCGCGTCCGTCAAACTTGTCAAAAATGCTGGTAAATTGATGGTTTTTTGACAGATTGAGAATGCGATGCGAATGTGAATGTTCTAGGGAATTGCCCCGCAGATTGGCTTTCTCATGGTAAGTTCCGAGTAATTTATTTGATAGATACAAAATCTACCAAATAAATTGATTAATACCTATTGTTTGTTTTTTTTTAATTTGTCTTGTGGATAAAGCTATACGGATAGTGAAACAGGCTCTCAGACTGAATTATTGATTAAAAGTCTCAAAAATTAAATTAAAGAAAAAACACAATCTGGAATTCATAGCAGAAAGTGATCTTGTGACATATTTTGTCTGTAGAAGTAGGTACAACGTATCTACAGTGTGTATCAAAAAGGTGTGGTCAAATTAAAGGGTGTGATTGGGGATAGGTAATTTTTTCTCTATTACGATATTGGTCTCATGGAAAAAGTGGTTCAGTTTGATGGTATGTTCCAACCTTTTTTGACCACACATTTCTGATACACCCTGTATATTACATTGTACGATTGTGCGACCCAGTTCAATCTTCTTTATATACATACAAATTATTTCTAATCTGTATGGAAAGAGGCTTTTTGCCCAGCAGTGGGGCCGTTATGGAGGCAGATGATAGATAGTAGATGATGATGATGATAGATAGTGTTAACTACTTAAAATTTAAGAAATACTAAATATTAAAAAAAAATACTCAAGTTGACGAATATTTATTTGAGGTCATGTAAAGCCTTCTTTAGGATATTTAAAGCCTGGAACGAAAGACATCAACGCGTTTTTTAATCAAAATATTAAATTATTTAAATCAATTTAAACATGAAACATCACACCTTGCCTGTTGCCCCGAAGGGTTGGGCAGAGATGTAGTTGTATACACGCGAGCGTGTATAAGAGAGTTGTGGTCTAACCTAACCTAACTGGATGCAGCTGCGTGATACCCCTAGATAAGTCTGGTTGTCAGACTTTCGGGCTTCTGACGACCCGTAACGATTGACAAAGAACAGCCTTTCGAGGCACCGAGGGGTCTTGGTATGTAAAGATGGGCACCCATCCACGGACTGACCGCGGCAAGCGTACCTTAACCTGATCGATCGACCCGTGCGGCTGTTATTACTTAGCCACGAGCCCCTCCATGAAGAGAGAAATGAAATAACTCTACTTTACTACTTAAATTTAAAAACAAAAAAATATTTACAAAACGATTTTTGTCACTCATAAGCGTTGGGTTGTATTTTATTTTATTTTATTTTATTTTATTTAATAAGTACAGTTGACAGACTACAGACTAAGACAATCAACACAGTTAGTACAAAAATACAGTACATAAATCTGAAATCCAATTATTACTGTACATAGCATTCAATGCTTAATATGCTTCATTAGTGATGGTGAAAGTGATGTAATATGGATAAGTAATAAATGAAACTAATGTAATTACAATTTATACAAACAATTTCTAAATTCGTTAAAACTGCTCAAGAACAAGTCTACCTTAGAACATATTGCATTATATTGATTACACATTCTGGATAACGGGTTATTCTCAGATACATTATTGTTACTAGAGGAAATACCAAATAATTGTGGAGTGCGCACAGATCGAGTTGGTATCCTAAAGTTTAACTGGCCAAGTAATTTAATGTCAAAGGAACCATTAGCAATTTTATGCAATGCACTTAAATCACTAACCCATCTCCTTCTCTCAAGACTCTTCATGTGAAAGTGTGTGAGTCGCTGATTGTAATTGGGGAGTTTACGTCTGAGGCCACATATCGCACTTAAAACTCTAACAAATCTTCTCTGTACAGATTCTATGCGATCTACATGAGTGTTATATATTGGAGACCACACAGAGGAGCAGTACTCCAATATAGATCTTACCAGGGAATAGTACAGTATTAATAGTGTTTGCGGATTTTTAAATGGTTTAGCATTACGTAATATGAAAGACAGCAAACGGTTGGCCTTATTACAAATGTGATCATAGTGAGGTCTAAACGACAAAACCGAATCAAACATAACACCCAGGTCACGTACCACTTTAACCCTTTCAACTACTACTCCCCTGATAGTGTAGTCATAATTAATTATGTTTTTACTATTTTTTGAAAACGTTATAACCTGACATTTTTTGGTGTTTAGTGACATCGAGTTCCCATCACACCATCGTATTTCACCCCTTACTTTCATCCGTTGAGGGGTGAACAGTATTAATAGCAACCAGGGTTTATCCCTATAGCAACGTCCAATCATAGTATAGGAGAGAGTGACATTACAAAATTCTACTATTTAATATTATTACTTTTATTCGCGACTTCAACCCCTTCTAAGACTCGCTTAGGGGTTGAACTTCTGTAGGACACATGCTATATCCTTCATTTAGAGATACACATAACATCACGCCTGCATTCCCCGAACGGTTAGGCAGAGGTGTACTTATAGTACAACCACATTTCGCCAGTTATGTTCAAGTCCTACATAATAGGGGGTGAGCCTACTGCCATCAACCGGGCATAAATATAGACCCCAGAGAAATTCCAGATGGCAAAACCCAATAACACTTTGCCTGACCTAGGGATCAAACCCAGTACCTCATGCTCAGCAGTAGCTGCTTGCGACCAACGAGGAAATGAGATAAATCATCATCATTATCAGTCGAAAGACGTCCACTGCTGAACATAGGTGCTCAAACGGATTCCCGTTTGCACCTATTTTACCTATTTTTTAAGTTAAGTCTTCAAAAAAACGGAGGTTCCAAATTTTAAATTTGAATTTTTTTTTACTTTGCTTGCGTAGTTTTTGAGTTAGCTTCAATTTTACGTATTTTTCCCACTTAGTTTATGTAGACGACATTCTATGTGACTCCGTCACTGTTATTTACATAGCAGGTAGTGGTATTCGAATTTGTGTGGGGCAGGTACCACAACTTAAAAGTGAAAAAAAAAACTTAAAAAAGACCAACCGACTTCAAAAAAACAAAGTTTTTTAAAGAACAAAATTTCACATCAAATGTTAAAATTCATGGTCTTCCTTTTATTTGTGACACTATGTTATTTAGCAAAAAATAATCCTTATGATGAAGCCTTTCGATCGGTATGATAAAGCTACAGGGTGATTATTTTTCTCATGTAAAGGGTTCGATTCCCGGGTCAACCATGTAATTATTTAAATATCTATGAATGTAGTTAAAATTGTTTTTAAAATTCATATAATTTCTTCTTTTCGTAAAATGTTCCATCTACAATATTCAAGGTACTTTCCCTCCATGTGGCATATCTGTGGGACGCCCTGTATATTTAAAAGAGTAGCTGTGGAGTTTTTTGCCGGCTCTTCTCTATAAGAAACGATCAATTGGATCCACCGCACCTAGCTTCTGACGCATTTCAATCGCTATCAATTATTAGTTTTATCGTGTATAATAATTTGAATTCAGAACTAAGTACTTTTTGTTTTGATTTCTGTCTGAACGATATAGAGCTGTAAAACTATTGTCCTTAAACTATTTCTTCCCTAAATTAATTTAAACTATTTATTAAATTATATTAAAAGAGTATGGACAACTCTTTATATTTCCAAGTCGATTGAGATCGTCCGGTCAGTACCAAGTGCATAGGGCTACTGATAGAAATCCGACGACTGACGAAACACGAAGTTAGCCGACAAGTACTGTAGGTTATGGGCCCTTATGAAACGTCAGCAGCTAGGTTATGTGAAATAACATATTTTGGATTTTGAATTTGACTCACATATATAAACATAATGATATACATCGTGTCCCTAGTGATAGTGACTAACAGATCTGGTCTGTATCGTATGATCAAAGCGGATGCTGTGACGCGGTGGGGGGCAAGGGGGGAGGGGGGCTGCTACGCTTATGTGTATGGAATTAGGGTTCCTTAGGCCATGGGTCATTTAATATGGTGGGCATGAAAATATTTTCTACAAGTGGCGTATAGTTGGATGTCCAAAAAAGTATAGATTTAATAGTTGAAATTCTATTTAATATTATTATCCTAACTAGTATTATAAATGTGACTGTCTTATGTAATTTTAACGTTCAAAAAGTGCTGATTCTCAATCTCATCATTTATTATGTATTATCATCATCTGCATCATCATATGCCTAGCCTTTTCCCAACTATGTTGGGGTAGGCTTTTAGTCTAACCGGATGCAGCTGAATATCAGCATTTTACATGGAGCGACTGCCTATCTGACCTCCACAACCCAATAACTGGGTAATACGATACCCCTTGGTAAGACTTGTTGTCAGACTTTCGGGCTTCTGACGACCCGTAACGACGACGACGACGAAAAGTGCTGATTCTCAGCCTTATTTCAATAAATCCTAACTATTATTATAAATGCGAAAGTGAGTTTGTTTGTTACGCTTTCACGCTAAAACGACTGAACGGATTTCGATGAAATTGGCACCATAGCCTGGAATAGAACATAGGATACTGTTTTCCCGATATTCCCACGGGATTGCGACTTACGCGGGTGAAACCGCGGGAGTGAATTATATTTTGATTCCATATAAAAATCGTATCAAAAATTATTCAGACAGAACAACGTTCAAAAGAGCGCTCGCGCCTGACCTTTCGCCGGTGTAACCCCTGTGATTCAGAGCCACATAACGAGCGCATGATCCGGTCGGACGGCTACCGAGATACGCGAGCTGTGGAGCGTCGGTGTGTGCGTGAGGCGCGGGCGCGTTGTGACACGAGATTTGTGGAGTACGGTATTGGGAGGGTCCCGTGATTCTTATGCGTGATTTTGGAACGAAGTTCCATACGAGCGTTGATTCTAAAAGTTGGCAACGTCGCAAATAACTGTCAAATATTTATCTGTTTTGATTATTTTGGCAATATTATTATAAGGAACGATGAAATATCGTTATCTAACTTACAAGAATATTAATAATGAATTGCAATAATAATACTGAATTTAAGTTGTAACCGGTTTTTGGTGTAAAAAAGGCATTTGGAAAGTTTCCAAATCCTTTTTTTACAGTTAAAACTAAATATATTCGGTGTTACGATATTATTTATTGCATTTCTTAATCAATATTTTAAATAGCTAGTTAGCCAACGTCAAAGTCAAATAATTAATTTCAAATAAGCACACCACATTTGTGGTGTACAATAAAGTATTATAAATAAATAAATAAATAAAATAAAAGCAAAAATGCCATATTTCTATTTCCATATAGTAAATATTGCAAAATTAATCAAAACTTCATACCGGCGCGCGCGCTTGTTGTCGTCGCACGTTATTTACGCTATCCCTCCCGCTACGTCATTTTTGCCACTAGTGATGGGAGCACTTACCATCGATAAAAAAGTATCGACTGCCCTAATGCCAATATGGACAGATTTATAACAAGAAGTCTTTCAAATCCATCTCTTACCGCTAAGCGGCAAATCGAAAGTGATGAAGTCGACCCCAATACATGGAATATACCGAAACGACCGGCGCGCCCTTCAAGACTCAAACCCGAAGTACCTGTCAATACCACCAACAGATTCAGCAACCTATCTACTGAACATGCAGCATCCCAAGATCCTCTGCAATTGCACACCCGTAGTGCATCAATCAAAACAAAAAAAACCGGTAAGATACCTCCTATTTTCATTACTCTGAAACCTGAATGGACTCACGCATACATAAAGACGGTGATTTCCCGCTACACCAAAGGGTTCCACCTGGAGTACAAGGGTAATAATAAAATTTCTGTAAACCCTCACACATCAGAAGGTCATCAAGCACTGAAGGTGGGTCTCTGTTCAGAAAGTATTCCTTATCACACTTTCTCTCGCAAAGATGAAAGGATGCCTAGGGCGGTAGTTTTCGGCCTGCCCGAGTTTGTCGAAGAACACCTTTCGGAAGAACTATCATCGGTTGGGTTTCCAAACGCTAAGATACGCAAAATGAAAGTTGCTGAGGGCAGAGATGCGTCTTGTCCGCCATATCTAGTTCAACTTCAGGCCGGTGCTGACATCTCCAAGTTTAAATCTATAAAATATTTAAGCAATTGTGCTGTTCGCATAGTCAAGTTTCATAATAAAAACACGTATGGAACCCAGTGCTATCGATGTCAAGCATTTGGCCACTCGTCTAAAAACTGCAACCTAACACCGCGGTGCGTCAAGTGCCCTGAAGCCCATCTTACCTCGGAATGCCCAAAGAGTAATCGCACTGAGCCTGCCAAATGCTGCAATTGTGGCAAAGATCACCCGGCTAACTACCGGCATTGCAACGAGCGTCAAAACTATCTACAACTTTTACAAACTCGTCAAGATAAAATAAAAGCGGCACAAGAGCAGCGTTATACCAAAATTTACTCCAAAGTCGACAGTCGCTCCTGGGCTAAAATCGCGTCCACAACCGACAAGGCAGATCATACAGCTCAACCTTTGCACGGTTCTACCCTGGATCATACTACTTCTGAAATGCTGGAAATCCTTAAAACTATAAAATCTATAAAAAACCAATTTAGTGACTGTGATAACATGATGGACAAAGTTATTCTTATACTTACTCATCTTGGTCAATATGTTTAATAATGCAAGTGAGCTTCGTTTTCTATTCTGGAACGCTGACGGGATTCGTTCTAAACTATCCGAATTTTTAAATTTAACTAGCGAACATTGTGTTGACATAATCTCGCTATGTGAAACACGAATAGGCGAACATTGTACGTTAAATACGCCTGGATTCACGTGCTACCGATGTGATAAAAGATCGAATGGTGTTGGTCAGGGAGTCGCAATTCTTGTTAAGAACGATATTCCTCATGCATTAATTCATATTCCTCCTTCGTATAACCTTGAATGTGTAGGAATCCGCTTAACATCACCTGAGAGTAATATAATTGTCGTATCTGCATATAATTCGCCGAACCTTCCGTTAGCTTCTTATGACTTGGATATTTTATTCAATTTAGGGCCGAAAGTATTAATTATGGGAGATCTCAATGCCAAACATGAATACTGGCATTGTTATCAAAACAACAGTCGCGGTATGGTATTGTTTGACCATATGACGCTTCATGATTACCAAGTATTTGGGCCTTCATCTCCTACCTTGGTACATTACAATAACGCATATTCTCCTTCCACACCAGATATTCTTCTCAGCCGTAATGTTACATGCGTGTCTGAACTTCACACTCTGCCAGCTTTATCATCCAATCACTTTCCAGTTTTATTTTCTGTAGGGGGTAATTTCACCCGTCATAGCTTTAAACGATACCGATACTCGGAGGCTAATTGGGCCGAGTACAGGTCCTGCTTGGATAAGAACATTTCATTAGCATCAAAAACTTTCAATTCTAAAATTGACATTGATACTGCAGTTGACCAACTTCAAAATGCCATCATAATGAGTCGCGAAATAAATGTTCCATCAGGTCCATCCTCTGCTAAGCGTTACACCTTGCCGAGACGCATTAAAGTCCTAATTTCTACTAAAAACAGGCTACGACAAACGGCTTCCAAAGAAGTAAACCCCTCAATTAAGTGCGCCTTAAACAAAGATATAAACAACCTTAAAACTAAAATAAAATACTTTATCCAAATCTATAATGACAAAATATGGAACGACAAACTGGCAAAAATTGATAATCCATCTACCGATATCTGGAGGGTTGTCAAATCTCTAACTTCTAAGCCTGCAGTAATTCCACCGTTGAAGTGTAAAAATGGTCAATTAACTACGTCCCCTGCCGAACAGTGCGAAGTGCTTGCCGATACTTTTTATGACAACATGGGTTTGACTACGAACTGGACTAGTGATAGCTTTACTGAGACTGCGGTCAAAGAAACATTAATTAAACTCGAAAACGCCGAAGATTTTATTCAACCTAATCTCGTGCATCCTAGAGAAGTGTCGAAATTAATTAGGAATCTCAAATCTCGTAAGTCTCCGGGCGTCGATGGCATACACAACTGCTTACTAAAGAATCTATCACGTAAATGCATAGTATTCACAACCAAAATTTTCAATGGTTGCCTGAAAATTGGCTACTTTCCCTCTGCTTGGAAAAGAGGCAAAATTATTACCTTTAAGAAACCAGGAAAAGATGAAAGTATACCATCTAGCTATCGACCTATAAGTCTCCTACCGACCTTGGGAAAATTACTGGAAGGAGTAATTTCTTCGCGCTTAGCAAAAGCTACAAACCACCTGCTGTTGCCTGAGCAGTTCGGATTCCGAAAGGCTCATTCTACAACCCAGCAACTGGCCAGGGTCGCTGAGCATATCACGCATCACTTAAATATGGGGGAATCTACGGGCATGATGCTGCTTGACGTAGAAAAAGCTTTTGATGCTGTTTGGCATGCAGGCCTTTTACATAAGCTATTTATAGTATGTGATGTACCGATTGGACTTATAAAAATCATCCAGGCGTATTTGACGGAAAGGTCATTCTGTGTTCATATTGGCGATAGTATTTCTAAACCAAGATCTATTCCTGCAGGGGTGCCACAGGGGTCCTTGCTCGGGCCGCATTTATTCATACTGTTCATAAACGACATGCCCAAGCAGGCTCACACTCATCTTGCTTGTTTCGCTGACGACACAGCATCATTTACTTCAAGTAAAGACATCGATTTGATAGTTGAACGGCTTCAGTTATCATTACAGCTGCTAGTTTCTTATTTTACCCAATGGAAATTAAAATTAAATTCCTCAAAAACCGAAGTCATAATGTTCACACGAAATCGATCCTTCCCTAAAAAACGCATAAAAGTAGCTGATTACTCCCTGCCATGGCGTGTATCGACTAGGTACCTTGGACTGTTGTTGGATAATAGAATGAACTGGACCAAGAATACTGAGTACTTCCGCGTTAAGGGAATAAAAGCTCTAAACTGCCTACATCCAATCCTAAAACGGCGATCTAAAGTCAGCTCGATTACCAAATTAAAAATCTACACAACCCTTGTAAGACCCTGCATTACCTACGCAGCACCTGTCTGGAGTAGCACATGCGAAAGTAATTACACCAAACTTCAAGTAGTCCAAAACAAAGCAATAAAAACCTCATACAATACACCCTTACGGACAAATCTTAAAGCGTTACACAATCAATTAAATTTCCCAACATTAAAGCAATTCATTGCAAAACTCACAAAAAAGTTCTATCTGGCAACTAACCACAAACATCATAACCCACTTATTTCTACTATTGGCCAAACCCGATCTACAAACTTAAAATATATCGACACATATAATCGATACCGTCTCCCACACCATTTACTGCTATACGACTAACTAAGGCGATGCGACTCGATGACCGAACTTTTTCTTTTACGTTCGTTCCGAATGTAGGTAGATTTACAATTAATCATACTCAGTACACGAAGTTCATTTGCATTCTAGATAATTATTATAACTCTGTCCAAGTTAAAATTTAATTTTATCAATGTTAATAGTTACAACTGTATTCAAGTATAATAGTTTAACAAGTGTTATAAAGTGCGTTTGTGTCTAATCATCGCGCTGTAAAGTACAACATTAAGTTAACGTAAGTAATATGATACCTCTGATTCATAACAACTATTAAGTTTTATACATTACATAATTTATGTATACGTAAATGTTTTATATAGGCGCCGTAGTCTGCACAAAACACCCAATCACAATGTTTAATGCTTTTAGAATAAGATCTGAATGTCATTTATCTGTTTTGTTTATGTCTAAATAAAGAAATTTTAAAATCAAAATCAATCAAAACTTCGAAATATTTGCTATCTATTTGCGACGTTTCCCACTTTCAGAATAAACGCTCATAACGCGGTAGGAGTTGACTGGTAGAAATCGTCACGTAAGGAAAAAGCGTTATGCCTGCTCCATACGACTTCCTGTGTGAGTATCGAGATTTTTTTTGTTGTTTTTTTATGAAGGATATGACCGGTCCGCTTTCTTTTCAGGAAGCCTCATAAAGGGCTGGGCGCGTAACCTTCGGTCTCTACTCTACGAAGAATAGTCATTCTCTCGTACTACAGGGTTAAATAAGATTAGCTAGCAAAACTCCGCAGACGTGATGGGACGCTAATCAAACTCAAACTCAAAGCATTTATTTCAATTAAACCATTTACAGGCACTTTTGAATTGTCAAGGAGTCGGTCAGTCAGAAATATGAAGCTAGTTGCCCATTCCAAAGCGCAGTAGGTACCTATGGAGAAGAACGGCCAAGAAACTCCACGGACACTCTTTTAAATAAAATGAAAATTGTTATAAAATATTGGTTACATCAAACCATTACAAGATGGGTCACGATCCTTAGCAGTGAGGGACACCTAGTAAACAGTGAGAGATGGTGAGTATGTCGTGAGGATAAAAAGGGGGGAGACTACTAAGAAGTTGAGTGATAGAATTACAATATAAGCTGCTGCGCCGGCGCCGCGCGCCGGCTCTTTAAGTTTTGGATAAGGGCAGGACGATGAAGAGGCCTACTAATAAAAACTAATACGAACAATTAAACATTAAAAATAAAAATTGAAACTGATACTCGTTATTGATATTTGTCATTTATTTTGTTGTATGTTTACTTAATAACTGGCGAAATGTGGGTGTATAATACACCCACATTTCCTACAACTCTTTTTACGGCGAATCAAAAAGGAGGGTTATGATTTTGACCGGTATGTATGTTCATGGTGTTCCCTCATATCTTCTAAACTCATCTCAATTTGACAAATGAGGTATCGTTGGAAGCGTCTTGATCGTCCGCTGGTTATAGGCTATGTGACGTCACATTAAATTGAATATGGCGCCCTCTGGAGGACATAAAATCATGAATTATTAAAAATAATAATGAGGTCGTGTGTTGTATCAAATGAAAATGCATAGTTAGCACATTTAAAAAAAAAACAAAAAAAAAGATTATAAAACAAAAACCCAACATAAAAGTCAACTAAAAAGGTATAAAACAAGAATCACAGACAGATAAATTAAAAATCCGGAGTCACACGTAGGTATCTGTTTGATTTAACGACTAACACTCTGGATTTTTAATTTACTACATTTGTCTTAACGAAACGAATCTAAATAGTCTGCATACTATTTAGATTAGTTTCGTTAATAACATTAAGACAACTGTAAAACATAATTTTTTTCAGTTTCAGTTCAAGGCAATATTCTAAATTGTATTTTAACTTTTATTTTCACTGGTAGACTATAATTTAGAATCCATTATCCATGCTTCACTAAACAAAGTCCGAAATAATGTAGGCTAGACGCTTCCGTTAAAACGTCATCGATTTGCCGTGCCGTACGCAACAGTGGACACGCACAGACAGTTCGAAAGGCAATGACACCGGCCAGACTCAAACTAGATCTACAGATACAGACCGGAGACCAACCATCACGACCTGACAGTTACGAGGTACGGCAGAGCTCATGCTGCCTAGGCAAAGGAAAAAAATGTTTAAAAAAAAACTACCTGTAATTTTTTTTTGTGTTTTTTTAAATCAATTTTACGTGACACAATGTAATTAGGTTGTGGAGGTTAAAGTCAAAGTCAAATAATTTATTTCAAGTAGGCACATTAAAGGCACTTTTGAATGTCAAATACATAGAAATAGAACTGATTCTAGTTGCCCCTTCCAAAAGGTAGTTTTCGTATGGAGAAGAATGGGCAAGAAACTCCACCGTTACTCTTTAAAAAAAGTTTTACAATGTTTGTTATACATCAATTATATAATTACATGTGAAGACGATGCACCGAGAATACAATTTACTGTACCACAATAGGTAAAAAAAAAATCAAGTAATAAAAACTAAAACCCAACTACGACTTAAAAGGTATAAACAAGACACCACAGACAGAGAAATTAGAAATACGGAGTCACACGTGTTAGGGCATAAATCGAACAGATTACGTGTGACTCCGGATTTTTAATTTGTCTGTCTGTGGTGTCTTGTTTATACCTTTTAAGTCGTAGTTGGGTTTTAGTTTTTATTACCTACTTGATTTTTTTTAATTCTTTTGGGGTTATAATATATATATTTTTGAAATGTGCTCATTAAGCCCTTTCATCTGATACCCAACATGGTACGATTAAACCATATTTTTTTTTAAGTTCCTCACTGTATGTCCTCCAGAGGGCGCCATTTTTAATTTAATGTTACTTCACATAGCCTATAACCAGCGGACAATCACGACGCTTCTAACGATACCTCATTTGTCAAATTGTGATAAGTGGTTTGGAAGATAGGAGGGAACAGATGAACATACATACATACATACCGGTCAAAATCATAACCCTCCTTTTTTCTTCGCCGTAGTCGGGTAAAAAAGAATTAAAAATGGAGCAATGACAAATAAATAAAAGATAGGCATTTACTCTATGTATAAATAAAATAGCTGCATACGGTTAGGCTGGAAGCCGACCCCAACATATTAGGGAAAAGGCAGGCAGATATACAACATGTAACAGAATAAGCGCAAGACCTGAAAGTAGTTTGCTCAGAATCGGCTTCTGAATCGATTTCCATCATTATTTATATGTGTTAATTTTTCATGAAAAAAATCTTTTCTTTAACTGAAATTAGAACCACCGCGTCTTACCAAGGTAATAAGATATTTTATTTAAGGAAATTTAAGCCTTATCTCAAAGGAATAAAGCCTATTCAAATGCATAAACAAATTTGTAATACGCTCATAGCTATCCTATGTTTCATGTTTAGTCAGGAAGTCTATTTTGTAAAAAAAAACTAGGTGTCGTTTAATTAAATTAAATTACAGATATTATTTTAGTCTTATAATTTAATATTCTAATTGGGGTGTATGAGCTCTTGCGTTTATTCCGTTACAGGTTGTATATATTATGACCCTAAAAAGCCTACCATCGCGACTACAGTTACGAGGTACGGCAGAGTTCATAGTGGAAAAACCATATAAAAACTTGACTCATTTTTTTATTTTGTTATAAATTACGTTGTAAAACGAACTCTACTATCTCGTTGGTCTAGTGGTAGCCAGCGCTACTGCTAATCATGAGGTCCTGGGTGGGTTCGATTCCCAAATCGAGCAAAGTGTTATTGTGATTTTCCATCAGGAATTTCTCAGTAGCAGCCCGGAGTCTCTATTTGTACCCGGTTGATGGCAATAGGCTCGCCCCCTATTACATGGGACTTAAACATAATTGGCGAAGTGTGGGTGTACTATAAGTACTGCCTAACCCTTCGGGGAGTACAGGCGTGGTGTTATCATCATCTGCCTGCCTTTTCCCAACTATGTTGAGGTTGGCTTCCAGTCTAACCGGATGCAGCTGAATACCAGTATTTTACATGGAGCGACTGCCTATCTGACCTCCACAACCCAGTAACTGGGCAATACGATACCCCTTGGCAAGACTGGTTGTCAGATTTTCGGGCTTCTGACAACCCGTAACGACTGTCAAAGATCCACAAATGACAGCCGGGACCAACGGCTTAATGTGCTTTCCGAGGCACGGAGGAGTATCGGTATGTAAAGATGGTCACCCATCCACGGACCAACCCCGGCAAGCGTAGCTTAACATGATGGATCGACCCGTGCGGCTGTTATTTTGTAGCCACGAGCTCCTCACAGGCGTGATGTTATGTTATGTTATAACAAACTCTCCATAGTAACACAAATTATCCTTGTAGTCGTCAGCCGACTATTGAATTGTGTGGAAAATAATGATTATATGTAAAATGGGTATGTACCTATATGTGTTGCGTAGGTCATGGTTTTCCGTTACTGTAATAACATAATGTACAAAGATAAAGTGTTATGTAATTTATATGATATTTTACAGACACGATTAGTCCACACCAGCTCATGACAAAGAGGAGTGGAATGGAGAAAGGGCGGCCTTTGCCCTGCAGTGGGACAACATAGGCTAAAAAATAAATATTTTCGAGCCGTTTGGGGTTGAAACCCTAGGGTCGTGGTCCGAGTGCTCATAGCTTGTTTTATGAAATCTCCAAACGGCTATTTGGCACTTCCCGTGTCCCAAGGGCTGGCTTTTACCTTGGTCAGAGGCTAAGCATTGCCATTAAACGTGGCAATGCCGCCAGTCTCTTGGGTACACTACCAGCCGACAGTGATGCGGAGGAATTTTTCGACGACATATTTTCGTTAATTGTTTATTTGTATAGTTAGTTTTAGTACCTAATTTAATCCTTACTTAATATTATAAATGCGAAAGTAGCTCTGTCTGTCTGTGTGTCGCGGTTTCCCGCCTAAACTACAGAACCGATTTAAATTAAATTTGGTACACAGATAGTCTAGAGCCTGAGAAAGGACATAGGCTACTTTTTATCGACATAACACCCGGCCGAAACCGCGGGCGGAAACTAGTTTAGTCTTATAATGTACTTAAATAGTATAGTTTTTTAGTATAAGTAAAATATTATTGACTAATTAACAATAAATTAATAATTCCCCTAAATAAATAAAGTTTTTTTTATGATTTGAGCTATTTCGCCTGTATCCTTGAGGGGTAGACAGGGATGTGTAGCACCCACATTTCACCTCATTCATTCATTTCATGTTTAAGTCCCATGTAATAGGGGGCGAGCCTATTGATGAATACAGACTCCAAGCTGCTACTGAGAAATTCCTGATGGAAAATCCTCATTAAACCTTTCCCGACCTTAGGATTCAAACCAGGACCCTCAAGTAGTCATGCTTGTGACCACTAGACAAAAGACGATTATTCCCGATGTCCACCAATGCTTGGCCACCACTGGGGGACAGCGAAAGGCTGTCAGTCTTTATAGTAAATCAATCTGCTTGCCTTTTCCAACTATATTGGGGCCGGCTTCCAGTATATCCGGATACAGCTGAATACCAGTATTTTACATGGAGCGACTGCCTATCTGACCTCCACAACCCAGTAACTGGGTAATACGATACCCCTTGGTAAGGTTGGTCAGTCTTTATAGTAACAACATTCAATTAATTCTAAATAAGTACCTACCTACATTGTTATCAAAGCATGTAAAACTAGATATAGTTTGCGATATTCCGCTAATAGATGGCGTTAGTAGTGGTATGGAAGACGAAAATTACAATAATATTGAGCGTTTCCTTCAAGTGTTTTTTTTATGATTTTGACTAGGTTCTTAGGGATGAAAATTATCCTGTCTGTTAGTCCAGGGTTTATTCTATCTGTGTACATTATTTTATCCAGTTTGCTTTAGCTGCTACGGTAAAATTGAGTTATAAATATTTGTTGAAGATGGATGATGTTCGCTCATCATTTCGTCGATAGATCTTAGATGGACTATCGAGCGGAGTGCTTAAATATAGTAAATTATTCTTTTTGGCACAATCTTTATTAAGTAAAATATTGTATACAGACTCTGTAAAATTTTCTAGTCACAATATTGTCCAGTCCACCAACCCGCACTGGGTCCGCAAGGATGGAAAACGGCCCACTCCCTCGCACAGAGAGGAGGCCTGTGTCCCAGCAGTGGGGTCACCATAGGCTAATAATTGTCCTTATTCTGTTGCTCAGCCCTGGAAAAATAGTTGCGTTTCCCAAACACTGAGCGATAGTGTCTCCTGAAATATTTAACAGTTTCTTTAAACAGTATTTTTCGTAATTGCACCTAAAGATTGGCACCTAATTTGGGCTATCTTATACAATAGAAGTAAACAGCTAAGAATAAAGTTGATAAGGTTTTAAGTACTTGTTTCAAGAAGCAAGTTTTAAAAATACTCCGTAGGGTAAGTTTCCTAGTTTTCATTATTTAAATTGTATTCCAGCCTTATGCCCCGTTCAGACCTTTTATACATACATATAGAGAATAGTCCCTTAAAAAGAACAAAAAATTTCCCATAAAGGACCCGCACTGAACAAACCTGGTGAACAGCCCAGCAGGCTGTGTCCCAGCACTGGGAACATTATATATCTAGGCTGATTATAAATAAAAACTCAGAAACTGTGACGTAGAATATTGGAATTTGACGTACCTACCACAGAATCATATTGACACACACAATTTGACAGTAGTTAGCAAGTTGGAAATGTTAATTTTGTCTAGGACCAGTTTAACGCGTTATTTTTTATGGAAAAAGCTTTGATTTTGAAGGGTTACAATTTTTTTCCTACATTTAGGGATTTCAGTCTCTTTGATTATTCATAATATTATAAATATATACTATATGTTAGTCAATAACGCGAAAACGGCTGAACGAATTTGGATGATATTTTGGCACACAGATTTTTTATAACCTGTAATAACACATAGGATCTAAAAATTCAGCTGTTCCCTACATTTTAACGAGCTATGCGAACATAAATGTACAGCAGGAACAGCAGATTTTTTTTTCGCGATTTCCGTGTTGATCCCATAGTGCCTTATTGAAAGTTGTTTGTAATGATTGATGAGTACAATAACCCCTTAAGAGAACGCTCATGAATTAAAAATACAATGCATTAACTACGGGGCAATCTATTCAAGCCCTAAAAAGATCCTTCTCTAGAATCAAACTGGTCCTTCTCTAGAAGCCCTAAAGACTTAGTTGATCCTTTAAAAAAAAAAACTAGCTTAAGAATATTATGTTATGAGATGGCTTAGTCATGGTCCTTCATGACTTTCGTTATGTTTAAAAGAGCTATAGTTACGTATACCTAATTACCTTAAATTAAGGCACTATTGTAATCGGTCATATTAAGGAAAGATATAATCTTAATACCTAACAGTAGATGTAATGTCATCGTCCAATGAGAATTTCGAAATGTTATTACAGATTAAAATTACACCATATTAATGTCAGATTTTTGTACGAATACAAAATATTTTAGAAATTTCTAAAAAAATTGAAAATATCAAAAGAAAATGTCACAAAGTGTCAAAAATAAAATGTCACAATATGTTCAAGAAAATTTACAACTAAAGTCAGAGATATATATATGTGCAGGCGCATTATAGACTGCCTTGGCAATAGGCTCTCCCTCTGTTACATGGGACTTAAATATAACTGGTGAAATGTGGGTGTACTATTGGTACACCACCACAGGAAAAATGACGTCATGTTATGTTGTTTTTAATAACTTCTGAGACCTAGATTCAGTTTAAAGAGTTTCAAAGGGCTCTCAAGAAGCTGCCAAAATTCTATCAAAGGGTCACGCAGGGCTCTGTAGCTCTTACGACCACCTTAGGACCAAACTGGTCCTTTAATACGATTCTCTTTTTCTGTTCTTAGAAATACATTAAATAGCAAGGCCTCGTTTGAGTAACACAGTCTTACAATGATGATGAAGCAGTTTTATATACCTACACATTGTGAATACTCAGACAAAATTGGTTGTGAATTAGTCAAATTCAATAAAACTACATGGGCACTTATGAAACGTCAGAAGCTAGGTGCACGGTTCCTATTGGTCCTTTCCTATAAAGAAGAGCCGGCAAGAAACTCCACGGTTACTCTTAAAAAAAAATGGTTTTTCAATGTTATCAAATTACAGTGCTATTTATTAGGTTTATGGGAGGACAGTGCAGTGTCAAAAGAATTTAATGACCAATAACTGTCAAAGATTGCACATTTGACCATCGAAGGGTTGTTATAGGGCCTCAGCAGTCCTAAGTTATTAAGGACCAGTTTATTTTGGGCTTGCTGCCCTAAGGACCATTCCCTTTAGGATAAGCTGTGACGAAAATGGTGCTGAAATTGAATTTTCTACTCCTGGTCCGAGAATAAGTGTGTCAAAGGTAGCATATTGGATTCTCAAGGTTGTAATACGACCGAAAGGCCAGTTTCTTTGGGACCAGCCCTAAAGACCATTCCCTTTAGGGATAGGTGTGACGAAAATGGTCGTGGAATTGTCAATGGAGTCTGTCATTCACAAAGATATTTGTCCATTCTAAAGCGTAGCAGGATCCTATGGAGAAGAACGGGCAAGAAACTCCATGAATTGTTTTAGGGGGTAGCCCTTAGGATTCTTCCCTATAGGGATAGTTGTGACGAAAATGGTCCTGAAACTAAATATTCTATTCTATAGAAATAACAAGATTGCTGAGTCACATTTAATGAGCTATTACGTAATGCAATGGCAGATAGTGATACCTATACTTGATAAAGTATGTGTACGCGCACAATAAGTCAGGTTTGGTAAGGAATATCTGTGACGAGAATGGTCCTGATACTGAATTTATTACTCCAGAGTCCTGGCCGGTGAATATGTTTGTCAAAGGTCACACACATTGGATTAGAGTTGCATCCCGAAAGACCAGTTTTTTCAGGACCAGCCCTTAGGACCATTTCCTTTAGGGAAAGCTGTGACGAAAATGGTCCTTTAAATAGAATTTTCTATTCTATGGAACTAATGCTAAAATGTGAAGCCATATTGTGTGATCTACTATAGATCTATCTACTTATTACAATTTTAGTTAGTAATACCTATACTTTGTAATGTATGTGTATATGTTAGGTTAGTGAAAATTGACTTAGATGTAGTGAAAATTTTAAAGAGTAGGTTAAGATGGTTTGGACATGTTGAGAGGATCTAATTCTTGGATATAATTCTTTTTACCTTTTGTTATACAGTAATCTTATTGCAGGTGCATCGTCTTCACATATAATTATATAATTCATGTATACAAAATATTGTAAAACATTTTTAAAAGAGTAACGGTGGAGTTTCTTGCCCATTCTTCTCCATACGAAAACTACCTTTTGGAAGGGGCAACTAGAATCAGTTCTATTTCTTTGTTTTGACGTTCAAAAGTGCCTAATATGTGCCTATTTGAAATAAATTATTTGACTTTGACTTTGATGAATGAAAGGCGACTAACAAAAGATATTTACAAGTCAGATGTGAGTGAAAACGTCAGAAGGGGGATGCCCTAAAAGGACATAATGTGACCTTATTAGTGAAATTCTTCAGAAAAGTCAGGTGCGTAGTACTCGCAACCAGCGTGCGAGTATAAACGTAAACGAAGCAAAAGGAGTATGTAAGGATCGTAGCAGGTGGCGTTCTGTAGTCTCTGCCTACCCCCGTTTGAAGAAGGAATGAGTTTATGTATGCATGGTCCTTGGATTCAAATGAATGAAGAGTTCTACGGTCATAGAAATTATTGAATCAACACTACGTTCTACGTAACACGTTCGTTACGTATCTAGATTTTTCATGCGGCCACGTGCTCGCCTAGGTTAGGTTATATTTACACGTACGATCTCGCTTGAGAATTTCTCTCTTCCAAACCTAGCAAGGCTATCAATAAAGGTATTGTCTAGCTAGTATTTGTAAAGATTCTGTTTAGAGAAATAAATTCATTACCACCTTGTAAGGGCTTCCTTCCTGAACCTGATTTTCACTTGTTTTTCTTTTTAGAGTTATTGCAGATTCTTTATTGTTTTTAAGAAGAACTATGACAGTCTTTCCATCTCCATGGTGGAGGCCTGTATCTAGCCGTGGATTGCAATTACAGGAGGTGAGGTGGTATAATAAAATGGCTAATAAAATTATAATTCAGAAAAGTTTATTGATCATATATGGTACTTTGGACATTTGACTTAGATATTTCAAAGTTTTTTTCTTATTAGGTATTCAGGGTAGTGAAAAGTACTCACTAGAAGGTCCAAAGGACTGTGCTTATTGGCCAAAACCTTTCTCAATACTGGTTTTCTGGGGTCCTTTTTTAGAATAAGGTTATTCTTTCAAAGTTGTCTTAAGGACTAAGAGGGATTTTGTGAATAGTACAAGGGTGGATTCGCCGGGATGCCCTAGAAGGACATATTATAGTGACCTTATTAATGATGTTCTTCAGAAAGGTCAGGTGCGTAGTACTAGCAACTGCCTGCCAGAGTTGCGGGGTAGTCCGAAAGGGATACCGGGACCTTGGCAACAGGCAACTGAAGGAACACGGGTGGGTTTTAGTCAGTAAAAGTCTGACACGCCCTTTCGCTCCACCCAGAGCGAAAGAAGTCATAGGATGATTTCCCACCATCAAAAAAAATAAAAAGTACTGTCAACTGGCGTGGGTGTATGAACGTAAACGAAGCAAAAGGAGTATGTAAGGATCGTAGCAGGTGGCGTTCTGTAGTGTCTGCCTACCCCCATGGGACGAAGGCGTGATTTTATGGATGGATAGAGTAGTAACTCAATGAGTTGATATTATTGTAGTATTATTATTTCGACAGTTGTGTGGGTGCCATGTCTGGCTTCTATTGATCATTGAGTCTTCGCTACGTCTTGCTAGTTTGATTTTAGACAATGGACTAATTATGACGTAATTTTTGTAAGAGATTGTTCTTAACGGTTTCGGTCTCGTTTTAAAGACATTTTCTTCTATTTTTTGACGGAAATGATTTACCTTTTTGGCTTACTATATCATCATTATTTCCTTGGCCTTATCCCAATTTATTTGGGTCGACGGAACATGCCTTTTTCTTCCATACTTCTACATCTATAAGTTGTCATTTGCTAAATAATATTAGGTAGTTATACAGGATGTTTGGTGCATGGTTTGCCAAATGAAAATGGTGGATAGGAAGGGTATTGGGCTACATTCTCAGGCCCCATAAAAAATATTGGCCTCATGGGATTTTTAAAAACAAGATGAGGAAAAAGGCTAGATGTTACTTGCAAGTCATTTTGATTTTGATAGAACCGTGCATGATACATTACAATTAAAAAAATATATAGTAGGCTATACAAATATCTTTTTTTTTAATTCAAACTTTTAGGATTTTACGAAAATAATATTAAAAAAAATGACATAAAAAATCCCAAGGAGCCAAGATTTTTTTGAGGCCTGACGAGATTGCACATAGCCCTTTGTATCCGCCATTTTCATGTGGCAAACGATGCACCAAACACCCTTCCTGTTAATTTTTTTTTTCTAAGTAAACGGTTAAGAATTTAATGCAGGTAAGCAGAAATCTAGCAGAAGACTTTCTCCCTTGATAAAGAGGGCATAGGGATGGGTTCCTGCCCTACAACATAACGCTCAATAGCGGAATTTATGTAGACCTTGATTGATTGGGTAATCAATCAACTGAAGACTAGATTTGAATTTAATGATGATCGTAAGTGTAGACCACAGTACTGTTTTTTTTTACTGGTATTTTTTTTCCGGACAAAAAAGTATGGCTGGTCCTTTTACCCAGCAATAGGGAGTCACTGGATAATAGGAGGAATTGTATTTTTTTTGTTATGACCTGAAAGTGATCAGAGTCAATTTTGGCTGCTTTTTATTCAATTTTGACACGATATCAATGTCATTTTTTATTTGTCATTCGGAATTTTTCTGTGACTAACTCCTGAAGGCCTGAATAATTGACTCTCGTGATAAAAACACCTGCACAACTTCACATTGACACTAATACAATTTTCTTAAAGGGTTCAAGAGGGGTAGCTTGTACCCTTTATTAATTTTTTACTTGCCCTATCGTTAGGGGTGAAATTACCACGACCATTAAAAAAAATATTTTCATCTTTTATTGGATCTAAGGCAAGATGATGATGGAATAATATAAAATAATTTATTTAAGAGAATAAAGTAAGATTTTTATAAAAAGGGAATTATTTTAAAATTCTCATATGAGGAGCGAGCCTATATGAAATGCAGTGGTTGGTTGGTTCAAACGTATGGAAGGACCAATTTTTGAGGTAAAGCAGCTTATGTTGCGGTCAGTAAGTAGATGGGTGACCATTCTTAACTCAATGAGACCTGTCCATGTCTCGGAGGATAAATAAAGCCGTTGTAAAGGGTAGTCTCAAACATGTAAGACTGAAAATAGTTGACTTTGGGGGGTATTGGCCAGCAACTTGTGGAGTTCAGTTTTAGTCGCTCCATGTAAAGTACTGGTATTATGCTGTATCCGGTTAGACTGGAAGCTGACCCCGACGTAGTTGGGAAAAGGCTACACAGATGATGGATGTTGGGTATAGGTTAGGTTGGCCACCAACGCAAAGATTGGTCACCATAGACTGGTATTTTCTTTTGTTTTTCTGAACTAGGTATGTCTGTTTTTGTCCAACAGTGGACATTAGGGGATAGATTTACCCTACTAGATGACAGAACCGTGAAGATTATTATAGATTGAATGGAACCGGACCTTAGTCGAAAATAGGAAACTTTTTTAGCTTGATAGTCCTAATTCCAGCAGTGGGCTGCATAGGGTTGAGTTTTTTATAAAAATTGGGAATGAATTTCAGTCATTTAGGGGTTTCATAAAACTCGAAAGTTTCATAATTCTTAATTTTTTTTTCCATAATGCTACTCGATGTTCGTGGTTCAAAAATAGTAATCCTATAAATCTTTACCCCCCTGGACTCTATTCAACCCCTTGAATAAAAGGGGTGAAACATTTAAGTAGGTACTAGATTAAGTACATACCTATCATGAATTTTTCCAATGTCACCGGTGTATCGCAGGTCAATTTACAAATCCTTTCAAAAAGTGTCATCCGTGATTTTTGAAGCAAGTTCTTCAGATTATTCACTATCACCATCCGATTATCACCGAATTAAACACAGCATTTTTCACACTAAACAATTCTCAATTCGTACCTAGCAACACAAATTTAGGCCTAACACACTTTCACAAGCCGAAAACACGACGAAAATTCTCTACTAACCCGAAATTACAGAAAAGAAATTCGAATTCAGAATGCCGAAACGAAATATAGAATGGAATTTTCGTACCCCGACCGTAGACGAATAGGGTATGTTTCAAAATCCGAATGCTAGCGCTATGTCGTATCGTTAGAAAGAGACGCACATATCTCTCTTGTTCGCACTTCAAATAGAGTTCAATGTACCGTCCTACTGAAACGTGGGCGCGCGCAACGATGTCTCCGTCTCCCTCCCTCGCGGTGGCGGCGCGGGTGTGTAAGCGTGACGGGCAAAACCGGTCCACTTTTTGTTCGGAACTTGTATTTCGATCGATATAGCGCACCGTCGGAGTCTTGGTACTTTTATTTTTAAGTTTTTGTTTTTTGAAAATTCGTTTGCTGGTTTAGTCTTTCCCGTACATTTTTTTAATGTATGTGTGAGTATTTGATCCCAGGCGTTTTAGAATACCGTGTGAGTATAATGTGTTGTTTTTAAATGCACGAAAATTACTGAAATTTGTTGAATGAGAAATCTATTTCTATTCCACTGTGAAAGAAAGTAAATGCATTAAAGATTCTCAGTTTAACACTTAAACGATTACTACTCATTAATGTGCTAATTTTAGAAATACATTGATGACTGCAAGTGTTAAATATGCGCTGCTTAATTAGCAAAACGCAATGTATTTTAATTAGTTTGACTAATCGAGCTATCAATAAGATTTTTGCAGATTTTTGTACTTAGTAACCTGGTCATGATTACTTAATAAAACACTTAATAAGCCAATGTAATTACCATGTAAGTTAATTAATAAAAAAACGACTTTCACTAAAGCAAAGGAATTATAATTTATGCCTTATGAAAGAAACAATACCGCATTATGTCGTAAGGCTGGCTGTACATGCTCGACTAATCGCAGCGACGATTAATATTTAATTCGAACGGCTTATTAAGACTTGAGACGTTTAAATTGGGTTTAATTTATCATTCGCTCTGAATCTTGCGACGTTTATTGGTGTTTATTAAGGAAATCGAGTTATTTAATGGTTTTAAGTGACGGATAGACATACGGTTTTCTGTTTGCGTCTCTTGTAATTTTAGTGAAATGCTGTTATTTAGTTCTTTTTTGCCCATGAAACACGTTTTATCAATATTCTTCGATTACTTTGCAACGATCACTTAATTAATATTAATAACATAATTAAAAATTCAAAATTAATTAACAGTTTGACCTACAGATAAAATATTTAATAAAAACCTTTCTTTGAATCATAATTAACCCCAATTAAAAATTCCCCAATAAATTATAACGTCAAACTTACAAATAAATAAAACATTAATTTAACCTCAAAACATTTCAAGAACCTCCATCACACAGCGAACATTTTAGCACACTTATTGTAACGATGACTTGTCGCACATAAAACTCGTATAATCGCAAGTCAGTATCGAGCCTAACGATGCACCGCCTGGCAACAGCGTCGTCTATATATAGATGGTTATAAATAGATCTTAAATCAGTCAATTAAGAGGCTAGACAAGAAAGAATGTGGTGTAAAAACTTAACTGATTATCCGTGCAACGTTTTTATACGGTCGGGATGCAAGTATCAAGTACTTTCGAGTTTTTTTTCTGTTATTTTCTGAGGAATATATGTATTGTATGCGTTTTAATAAGGTTTGTAGGTAAAATGGGTTAGTGCTGCGTTTTACGGTTACGGCAGACTTACTTCTGTAATGGCTTTTATTATATTTATGCATTTTTTGTTTCCTGTAGCGGACGTCTTTTGGTTGTTATGATGAAAATGATACATTGTTTTGTGGTGCAAGTTTTGGGTTACAGTAAAAATTGCTTTTGCACGCTCACTGGGAATCGTGGTTAACGAATTTACAGCCATGACTTAGTTCTAGACATGGATAGAGCAATTTTAAAATGTAAATTTTTTAAACTACACTTAACATTCAGACATCATTAAAAGTATATTTGTCGCTACAATACATCTCAAAATGACAGGGACAGCATGAGAATTAACGATGACTTAAAATTGTTTTGTGTTTGTCACTCAGACGTAAGTGCCACATTTGTCTTCTCTCTGTCTTTTGAAGTTTAGTCCACATTACACGTGGTTTATATAGTCAAGGTATTAAGTTTTACTAGCCCACTGATGGATTAACAGACGTACAGTCAACCGCACGTCAGTGATAAAAATTTGACATTGACAGCGCCTTTAGGTATTCCATAGCAGTAAGGGCGATTTTCGTAGTGCAAGTGTTGGCACTGATGACGGTATAAAAGATAGAACAATAAGCCATCTTGTCCTCACAAGACAAGAGCGATGCTATAAATATTTCGTGTTAGCATAGAGTACACTCGCTGCGGCCCGCAGTCATAAATTCATTCATAAATTAAACGTTGCCATAGCAACAATCTCAAACGACGATGCTGGAAATAGCATTCGCGATGCTCTTGCGCATACAAGCGAATTTCAACTTTAAGTGCACATTATTAAAGTGCATATTGCGGTGACGTGTTTGAGAAATTTTCAGGTATGTTTGCGGACTTTTAGTGGTTTTCCTTGTAGGTTTGACGCTGGTGTGTTAAATATATTGAAAATTGCACTCTAGTATTATTCTGCAGGCTTTGAGTTATGTCTATAAAACAGAATGAACTTTTTGAAGAACTTTAACTTATTTGTCAATTTTAACATTTCACTTAAAAGCGATGAGGGGTAAAAAAAAAACTATAATATAGTCCGTTCATCAGTCAGTAAAAAAATATTAGACACGTATTTTTTGCTTTATTATATTTAAAAAAATACTTAGATAAAACGCATTAAAGTTGGGGAGCGGGGGCTGCTACAGTCACAAGTTAGTATAGTGAAAATTTCGACTGTCTACTTATTACGGTTCATGAGATACAGCCCGCTGCCAGACACACGGACAGCTGAGATTTAGTAATACGGTTCTGTTTGGCACCCTTCAGGTACGGAACCCTAAAAAGCAGAACCATCACGACTAAACTAATAAAAGAGCAATCTAAATTCATGCGATAGTCCAATACATTCCTCGCGTTCCGAAGTGCACCGAACAGAATTAAGCGTTGGTATTCTGTTCACCCCGGTCGCAAACTGGTTACAGTATTGGTCAAGGCTGCATGTACTACTTCAAGTGTAAAAATATTTCGTACCTTCAACAGGACTTGTTATAATTACAAATAGGTCTACTGCATAATATGTGGTGGGCCTTGACGGGTTCCTCAAGGGCATGTCTGTTGTTGCTTGGAAAGAAGTCTATCTTTGGTAATGAAGGGCGTTTTAATATACAGAATATTGTAATTTGTAGTATAAGTAAGAAAATTTGTGGGAAAATAAAAAATGGCACCTTATCACCATTTTCCTGGCTTGTATACCATTTTTTTGCGCCTACTTCTACCATCATCGTCATCATCTGCCCGCATTTTCCCAACTATGTTGTGTTGGGGTCGGTTTCCAGTCTAACCGGATGCAGCTGAATACCAGTATTTTACATGGAGCTACCCCCTGTCTGACCTACACAACCCAGTTACTGGGTCCGATGCACCTTGGAAAGACTGGTTGTCAGACTTTCGGGCTTCTGGCGACCCGTAACGACTGTCAAAGATTCACGAATGACAACCGCATTCCGAGGCACGGAAACCACGGCTTTACGGCTATAATAAGTACATCTCTATTAACGGATGGGTATCGATATTTAAACAGGATCAAATAAAAAATAAATTAATTTGATGGCTGTTTTTTTGGGTCATCAACCGCAGTTAGTGTACTCACTTGAAATATTAGCTTAAAAATCTGTTTTTTTGTGTATACTTCATAGGCGTGATGGGTATCAATAACTAAACATGATAAAACAAAAGAAAACAGATTTTCTCAATTCATACTTCAAGTAACAACACTAACAGAGGTCGTTGACCCCAAAAAATCACTTATTTTTTTGTTCTTTTTAGATATCGATACCCATCACGTTTTGCTAGCTAATTTAATTTAACCCTGTATATGTCAAGCGCACCCTGGAAATATCCTCGCTACCACATCGGTGATTGGCTAATAAATCACGAAATGTGCTATTCTCATAAATGTAAGCCTTTATGATAATGTAGAAGCAGGCTTACTGTCTTCATTATCAAAATGATGACATTTGGAGACTCCCAACCCACCAGGCTTTGTCAACTACGCAGACAATTTAATAACAATAATAAAATACGAAGAAGCCCAATGCAGTAATCCAAGTGTGCAGAAAACAGTTACAATAAAATTACTGCATATAAAACCCGCCATAACAATTTTTTTTAAGGTTATAATAACCAAAAATATCATATTTCCAGTACCATTTATGTGTTCTGTGACAAATTCATGTAATTTTTATTATAATAATAATATGTTTGCAAGAAATCGAAATTGCATTGTAAGTTACACATTTTATTACCTATACATTATAAATTTCATGGCAAGTACTGGTAGGTACTTACATAAAATGGTAGTTTTTTTTATTAAAAGGAGAGTGTTACTAAATACAGTAAGATCGTAGGTGTTGGAAAGCCATACTTAGAAAGACAAAAGCTGAATGACATAAGCACATAATCTTACCTTGTTTGTTCGTATGCGTGTCTGTTTGTTTCATTTTAAATTCGTATGTCTTCCATAATTCGGCTCAATTTTTCAACTAGAACCCAATTACATTCTAATTGGCCTATTTTGTAACAATGATATTTAGATACGCTACACAAGATTCATGTATCAATTTTTTTTTTTTTGTTAGGGACTCTTTTTTTTCTTATATTTTTAATCAGAATTAATATAAATTACTCCTCAATCTTAGTTTTTATTTCATTTTTTTTTCTTTGTCCCCACTACTTGTGTCCATGTTAAGAATTTTTCTCTTGTATGGATTCGTGGATGCGATTACCAACACAAATATCTATGCACCAACAATCAGACCCAGATACATTAGTAATAAAAAAAACTGAAATTATTGATCCGTTCATAATGAACTCGCAACTCATTCCACTATGTTTAATCATTCATTTTATAACCAATTAACATAAAATTAATTTTGTTTTCCACTGTCGTGTCATAAATTAAACTGGCAGAATAATTAGTGAGTATTAATAACACAACAGAGCGCACTTATTTTGCATAATAACTTAAGAATTATTAACCAAATTGAAGTATTTCAAATATTTTCTGGACACATAAAAAAAAAATACAAAAAAAAACCACCTTCCTACTTTTCAGCCATTCCGTCGACATTGAATGAGCATCAAATCTCAACATAGTCAACTAATTATAACACCTTTCACCAGGCTTCAATTACCACAACTTCCCCGGAAAAAAAACTTCCTTTACAAAAAAAGCCAGACAGACTATCAAAATTCACGGCCGCGGTATAAACTCGCCTTTCGATGGGCGACTGAGGTAGGCGGGCGCGAGCAAGCGAGACAGCACTATATTTTTAAGAGCTACGTCTCGATCGCATAACGGTCCGGCGCCCGCGCTTGCGACCTCAAACTTTTTTTAAATCGACCGCTTTTTTCCGCTGTTTTAATTTGATTTTCGATGAAAATTATATAGTTTTGGATTCAGGAAGAACGGGCCATCTGTTTGGGGAGCACTCTTTTTTTATTTTTTATTTTTTTTTGCCTCTGATGCTCGTAAAGACGCAAGGGTCTGGTCGTTCTATTTTTAGAATGGATATTTTTCTTGGAATTGTTTGTAGTTTTCGCGAAATTGATCTCAGGATGCACTCTACGAGTCTGGAATAAGGTCACATATTTCACCTTTTTTTGTTACGTGTAGTAAAAGTATTTTTATTTCATATTTACTGCCCAGACGGCGTGGCGTTATTGCCATGTACCATTTCAATGTTATTTTTGGGGTCATTTTACTAATAAAAAATATAAAAAAAGTTTCATTTTAGACTAATAGGAATATGGAAAATAATATTTGGATATTTTTTAATTTTATTTTTAATTACTTCTTTATTTGATAGAACACTAAAGATTCCGTATGGTAAATTCGCAGAAAAATGTGTCTTTAATTTATTAATTAAATCTCAATAAACAGTGAATGTATATTTATTTTAATTTTTGTATTACTTTGTAATAGCAAGAATATATTGAATTTAAAAAAATATAAATATTTTTGTTCACGTAAACTATCAAAATTCATTCACTATATTACCTCGGCTATAAAATAGAAAATAATATTTTTTCTACACTTAATTATTTTTTATATTATTCTCTGCATAATAAACATTGCGGATTAAAGCAAATAATTGTATTTTTCTGTTTTGAAATGTATCTACGGTTATGCTAATGCTGCTTCTATGTCCTGTCCTAACGTCTTTAATTTTATATTTATTTTATTAAATATTTTTGCGATAAAACGGACAGTAAAAAATTAATGGCTTTATAAATAAACGAATTAACGGCCATTTTGTTAATTTTTATTTGTACCTAACTACTTAATTATTAAATATTGTGGTATGGTAAACTATACCTAACTATACCAGCATACGTAGGTATTTAGAAAAACATTTTAAAGCAAGAGATTCTAAGTTACACTATAGAAAAATACATTTTGTTACTTAAACTAAACATTTTTTTTCCTTACCTTTATGATTATTTCAAAATGTGAAAAATATATATACCTACCTTGTTTTATACCTAATACTACTTTTTAATTCAGTTTATAATTAAATAAAAACTACTGACATGCTTTTTTATATTCAAGTATATTGCAAAAAAATGCAATTATATATAGAACACAAATAGATTTATGTTATAAGTCGCTTGATCACGTTTTGTATTACAAATAAAGAAAATGATTGGGTACAACTTTTTACCTATAAATTATTTTCATTAAAAAGTCATCTTAAAAACGTTTTATAATTTTATTCAGAATAAAGAGTATCCACGTACCTGTGTTTTGTTTCCACAATAATATGTAATACTAATTAAAAATAACATCTAAATATTTTTTATAATAATAATAGAATCGTTTTGACATATTTTTTAAAGTTTCCCGTTTTTATAACTGTACCTACATAAACTTGATAAGAAAATAGTAATGTGAGAATAACCTATGGCTTTCTTATTGCGAAAAAAAAATAATACTTAGTTATATATTTTTGGTAAATACAACATGACATCAACATGAACTAAACACAAATAAAAATAATTAATATGAATACATTTTTGTAAAAAAAAAATACTTCCTAAGTATGAAAAAAAGCTAAGTATTATTATATTCTTACTTTTTTAACCATTTAACCCAAAAAATATGACTATCAGAACTAAATACAAATAGAGTATTTTTAATTAAATACCTTATTTAGGAATTAGAAGAGAGACTAGTCTCTCTATTAATAGGTACCTAAAATACCCAAAGATAATAAATAAAATGAATTACAAAATAAAACTGTATTGGGTGGAAGGGGGAAAAAAGGACCTATGGCCATGGAGTCGTTAAAACTTAATTTAATGTGACACTGGAAAAAAATAACTTTTTCTTTTTTCATACGTAGGTATTTTAAAATTTTTACAAAGATCACGGATTCTACTTAATATTTATATATATATATATTAAATTACTTAAATTATACACAAGCCGAGTGCCCGATTTTATTTACCATCGGCAAAAATTACGAAACTCCATTCAAACTTCCATACCCTGTTCAACCCCTTTAGGATTCAAATTTTCAAATATCCTTCTCTGGCACTCACTTTCGTTAAATATGGAACTCATGCAAAATTACATATTCCTAGACTCAGAGATTTAGGCTGTGCGTTGTGTGTCAGTGAATGAATTTAAGATTTTTAGAGAACTAGAAGATGGAGAAATGTCTCGTCTGTTTGTTAAGTTTTCAGGTCGGATAGAACTTGAACAGTACGGAATGACATGACACAGTTATGTCAAATTTTGTTCCGACAGTTAACGTGTAAAAATCCAAACCTGTGAAATAAAATGGGGACAAGTGCAATTTGTATGGAAAAATCTAAAATCCACGCGGACAACAGAGTCCACGCACGAGGCTACTAAATAATTAATTGAAAGGTCAGGTCTGACCTCACTATGACATCATTGGTCTTCGAACGCTTTTACTCATTAAGCTTCTTTTATAAACTCAAGGTCAACATCATTCTCCTGCACTTATCCCAATTTATTTGTGTTCAGCGCAACATGTCTTCTTCTTCCATACTTCTCTATCAGTCGTCATCTTGGTAGACACCAACTGTCTATTTATAGCATCTTTCACACAGTCCATCCATCGTTTCTTTGGTCTTCCCCTACTGTTACAGCCATTCACATGCATACTCAAAACTTCCCCACGACATATTTAGTCTCAAGTCTTAGTCTCAAGGTCATATGTTGTAAATGCCTCTTCTTCGTCTCTCGTATCATCTTGAACTATTAGAAGAATACCTCATGCCGTGGTTAAAAATATTATATTATGCAGTCAGCAAGGTGGGAGCACAGATTGATGTCACTCATCATCATCTGCCTAACCTTTTCCTAACTATGTTAGGGTCGACTTCTAGTCTAACGGGATGCAGCTGAATACCAGTATTTCACATGGAGCGACTGCCTATCTGCCTACTTATCTTACTTATTATTACAGTAAATGGGTTGTGGAAGTCCACAACCCAGTAATTGGGGAACACGATACCTCTTGCTAAGATTTTTTTTTTTCAGTTCGCTTATGGTGGTTATTTTAATACAGCCTTGGATAAGATTCTGAAGAAAAAAGATCCTTGAAAAGAAGTAAATGCCAAGAAGAGCAGAACAAAAAAATAAATAAATAGCGAGGAAAAGTAAAAAAAAAAGATGGCCTTCACACTCGGTTTGATGCTAAACTGTTCAAGTCACGACATGGCGTGATGGCCGGAAGGTTCACAAACCTGATTCTCAACCACCAGAAACAGAATACTTAGAATGGTGGTATAAAGAGACATATATTTCATTGTCAAGCGAGGACTTAAGTTAATCTTAAACATTATTGTATTATGAAAGAAACCATCATGAACCTCCTAATGACATTCATTTCCATTTTGACAGTTGAACTACATCCATTACTTTAGTTAGAGTAAACACGGGTTCGTTAGCAAAAAGCGCAATGGATACTGTTGATTTGTCAATAATGAAAGCGATTGTCATTGGGAGTGTGTTCAAATTAGGCTGCAAGACTAAATGGTGAGAAACCACCAAGTGACTAAGCGTGGTGATCATTGCAAATTCCTTCTCAGTTTAAGAAGAGAACTTGACGGTGCCAGAAGTTTTTGGTGGCAACTGTGACAGTAGTTTTCGATCTAAAGTCTTACCAAGGGGTATTGTATTACCTAGTAACTGGGTTGTGGAGGTCAGATAGGCAGTCGCTACATGTAAAATACTGATATTCAGCTGCAGCCAGTTACACTGGAAACCGACCCTAACATAGTTGGGAAAAGGCAGGCAGATTATTTTTTTGTTATCGATGGTAGCCTGACCAGTGAAGATACATACCAGATACAGATTATGCAGGCACTTGTATTCGTGTGTACAGCCATATTTTAATCTTATCTTAAGTAAACTAAGAAAAATAGTTGTATGAGTGAATCATAATGGACAAGTGCTTTGATCGCGACTTTGTACGCGTTGTTTAATTATATTCCAATAAAAAATTCAACACTCCCATTTTACATTTTGGGGGTTGATTTTTTTATAAGATGGTTTAAACAGCGTGTAATAAAATATCCCTACCGCTGGAATGGGAGGAGTGGGGCTATAATCCACCACGCGGGCACAGTGCGGGTTGTTGGATATAAGAATGACTATATCCATTCTCAGGGTCCGAGCTATCTTTTACACTGAGCTGCATGAAAATCAATTTACTGGTTTCGTAATGAACCAGAGACACAGTGGCATTTAAATGATTAAGTGGTAGAAAAAATAAGTAGATATTTGCAGTGGAATATAATAATGTATACAAGGCTAACACAAAAATATAGGTAGGAATTATGTACTTATATTGAAAAAGAAATAGGTATTAGAAAATTAACGACGACGTTTTTTTGTGATGCTACTTACACACAAAAATGGCGAAAAAATGTTATTTAATACGCATCATAAAATATATTTGCTAATAAAATTAGTATCTCAAAAGTTGTCAAGAACGCTTACAAGGGTTCTCTCATAGACCGGTTTCCTTAACCCGGGCTCTTGACCATAACCGGGACCCAAGGTCTTATAATATTATGATAATATCGTCAATTTAACCCTTCCTCACCCTTCGTTGAGCTCTAAGTTCTGAGTTGTGTTACACTATTAATGACAAATGCTTGCACTGACTGGACAGGTTCACTCGAATCTGTGTGGTTCTTCACTCAAAAGAGTATTTCTGCATGGTCCTCACGTGATCTGACCAAGATTATGTCTGCTTTGACCCGTGAGTTTGTTTACCATTTCTTCTCAGGCGTAGTCAGATAGGATATGTCTGCTCAATCTAGCTTATTTTTTTTAATATGACGTTTAAAAGTGATTCCGTTATCCTATAAACAATTTCATTTCATAAATTAAAAATATTTTTTTTCTTATCAATTTTAGCCCCATCGATGTCTATATTTCCCCAAACTCCTCAATACCAAAGAGTAAAATATGGTGATGTAATTAAAATGACGTCAGACTAAATAGGATACTTACCTATCTAAATTAAAACTTGTGACAATATTGTCAAGGTTAGTCAATATTTAAGACAATTTTACTCATTTTTTTTAATAAATGACGTAGTTCTGAGTTCTTCTGTTCTAATCTATTTATGAAGTCGGTTGAAAATAATAAAAATGTATCTAAACTTACTTTGATGTCCAGAATTTTGCCGCTATAATCTGTAAACAATAAAAAAATCATTTAAGTAATTTTTTTAAATTCCTAAATGGCAATGCCTATCGTCACTTGACTGAATAGGTAGATTAGGCGAATTGCCCAAACTGAAAAAAAAAGGATTTTTTTTTAATTTAAAAAATAGTTTATTTAAAAAAAGAGAATTGCAAATCGTGATAGAAAAGACAGTCGTTTGACAGTGACAGTACGACGCTAAAATCTAATATATATTCATGACGTCAAAAATAAAATGAAAAAGATCATCAGACCGGAACAAATTAAATAATAACCTCAAAATTCGTAGATGCATTCTCTAATTAGTCTTTTCACCAAAAAAATAGAACATCGAACATAATTTGGTCAAAGATCCACACACCCTTCCACATTTAATCAAATATACAAACGAACCCATGTACGAAACATAGTCTCCAAACACAAAAAAAAAACGAAAAGAGAAAAAATACAAAAAAAAATTACCTCCGCACACTCAAGTCTCAGACAGAAAAAAAACCGTAAAAAAACATCGAAAACGCACCCCGTGGTAAATTACGTTTTGAAAAAAGCGTACCCCTATGAAAGGTACGACGAAAAAAATCCGACCCCTCCCTATAAACGAATAAAAACGTGCAAGTGTCAAAAATATATGGCTAGGTGAGAATGGGACAGAGTTATAAGCTGGAGCGAGATAGCAGATCCCCTCAGTACGGGCTACGGGCCCTGCACGCCCTGATCTATGATGCACAGGAGCGAATCGGACATTTTGCATTTTTCTTATTTTTTTTTGTTGTTTTTTTGTTCGACAAAGAGAGTGGCCTATCTGTTCGTATTTGTATGTAGTCTTCTTTATTTTTATTTACTTTTTTTGTCGACATTTTTACTGTTGCAAAAAGTTTGCAAAAACGTTAATAACTCAAGTGGAAAGCTACCCATCTTAAAGCAGGTAATATTGCTTAGCAGGCCTACATTGAACATGCAAGATGGGAACATCGTCATCATCTGCTGGACACGCTTACGCCTCAGCGAATTATCGACAAAGACTGTCTACAAGGAGCAATATGAGCGAATAATTTCAAGTTATGGTAGGCCCCGCACGTCATTCGTAACAAAACCAGTTAAAGTTGGCCTCCAATTCTATTGAAACTCCGAACTACGCGAGGCCAGCTCAAGGCCAAAGTGTCACCTCTAACGTAAGGCCTACTGTAACTACCCAAAAATAAGACACATAATAATCAGTATAGGACACTTTGTCTAACAACTATGTTCAAAAGACTAAAGCATCATCAGCCTATAATATTTCCACTGCTGGGTCACAGGCCTCCTCTCGGTGAGAGGGAGTGGGCCGTAATCCACCTCGAGGGCATAGTGCGAGTGTAGTCACATGTCTTCGAACATTTTGTTCTAGGACATGCCGATTCCCTGATTATGTTTTCCTTCACCGTTTTTCGGATGGTATATGATACATAATAATCCCTGTAGGAGACTTTGTCTTCTAATAATTAACAACTATGTAAAGAAGACTTATCATTACAAAAACATCCGCCAATGTCAAGGCTCCGTCAAAATCGGATCAGCAGTTCCTAAGACTTGTTCTTATAAACAAACAATGTTTGCTTACGTTAGAAAAATTGCGTTGTAACACGATAGTTGAAGAATGCGTAGTTTCATGATATAGGAAATTATGTTATGTAGGTAAGTGCTGTTTGAATTTTACACTTTTAGTGTTGGTCGAGTTGGACATGAAATGAAATGGAATCCTCTGGGTTCGATTTACTTTTTTTTAGCTTGGGTGGTGAGTGTCAGTTTGGCAAACTACTAAGTTTGACGAAGATGAGGGAAATCATCGAGAGGAAACCAGATGCCAAATCTGAAATTCCCAACACACAGGGACCAGGCGTGGTAATGAGAAGTAATGGGCAATATGGACATATTGCCCATTACTTCTCTGTATGAGAACAGGCAGTCCTGCAGTGAGTCCTGCAGTGGTACAATCACCTCAGGCTAGGTAGAGTGACGACCTTCGCAAGGTGGCTGGTCATAAATGGAGACGAGTCCCCCAGAATCCAGCTCAGTGACTCAGTGAGTCAGGGAGCCCAAACTTCAACAGTTGAATGAACTGAAGATGATAAAGAGAAATGTTAGGATGTTTGTTACTCAACCACTTAAAAACGGCTGAACGTTTATTGAAATTAGGTACACAGAAGAGACCATGTCCTATATTAACACATCGAATACTTTTTATTTGAATACATGAAGTAGTTTCTCTAGGATACAAGTAAATCTGCAGACATAAGCTAGTGTTTCATTATTTCTGCCTGACGTTAAGGGAGAAATAACAAGGCGTGTATATAGATGTGTATAATAATATCGACGTAGTAGGCTGTGTAGCTTCCTATCTATCTATCTACTAGTAAACAGTGACCCTTTCTTTGTAGAGTTGCGTGGGATGATAAGAGCATACGACATAATGAATGTGCGTCTCATTAGGTAAGTTTCTATCACTGGTTGATCATTGAAGATTCTCGATGTTTGTAGGTCTATAATGAATCTATAAGATATTTTTAAGGGAATTTAGGTACAGAGGACGAATTCTAGAAAAAAAAAGATACGCTGTGGAGTCGATATGGGACAATGGCTCCATGTAAAATACTGGTATCCAGCTGCATCCAGTTAGACTGGAAGCCGGCCACAACATAGGAAAAGGTTAGACAGATGACGATCAGTCGATACGAACAAGATTCCGAGACTGCACAATCGTTTTTAGTGAGAGAGTATAAAGTAGCATGGTAGCCTGTAATGGTCATAAATAATCAACCCACACCAATAAAATTAAACTCTTCAAACAAATGAACTCCTCTGCCGATCCCCAGCGAAACAAACTGTCCCCGTGAAGCAGTGAGTAATAAAAAGCGTTAGTGTGCGTGCGGATGAACGAACTCGACGTTACTCGTCGATGCGGCGGCCATGTTGCCTACGTCACACGGCCTTGTGCGCGCGCGCCGAGACATACCTAGCTTAGTTTTGGAAATTATGACCTTGCAACGCTTACTATATGATTTATCAATTTACATACGTGCTGTTGTGAAATTTTAGGTGAAAACGGTGGTGTTAGAAAATAAAATGTGGATTTTTTTTTCAGTGTGTTAAAGCTAGTTGGTTTTGAGGAAAGTTTGGAAAGGCCTATTTCCAGCAGTGGACGTTTATAGGCCAAACTAAAATGTAGCGTTGAATGATGAACCTGATACTATCAGAGATAATTACAATGTTGCAGGATCATTCTCGAGGTATCTTGTTGGGACATTCAATGAAGTCCATTGATTTTTTGTAACACATGAAAGAGTATGTAGATTTTAGACAGAAACCTTTTTGTTATTTTGTCTCAATATTGGACTAGTTTCTGTTCTCCCAAAGCATGCTCACAATACCGAATAGCTAATGTCTTAAAGGCCAAAGAAGGCAAGCAATAGTGCTAGTAAGTAGTACATACCGAATAGCTAATACTCGTATATTATAGGCCCAAAGAAGACAGCAATAGTACTACTACTACATCCGTAAACTCTTCTTTTCATATCGTGTCATTTCATTGATCTATGTCCATCCATATCCCACCTTTTATGTGATTTTCTTTTGTGTCTATCTTGCATAACTTATGGCAATTATAATACCAGCCTGTAACTATCCCACTGCAGGGCAGAGGCCTCTTCTTATACAGAGAAGGCACGAGCATTCATCACCGCTTGCTCAAGACGGGTTGGCGATTTTAGACAAATATTAACTACAATTCCAGAGGGCCTAGACAAGTGACAATCACTTCGAAAGCGTTTCGTATTTCTACAATGACTTTCAACAGGATTGACATAAGCTGTTCGATAGCTTATGTCAGTCCTATACATTTTTGTCTTTTACATCATCGTTATCGCTGATAGAAAGTCACTTTGTCTAGTTCCCTCACGATATTTTTCGTTCTCTTTTGGCAATTATTTTAGTACACACTATAGACTATTGAAAAGGCCAAACATTTATCTTGTAGATGAGGATTCCTTTAACATTAAGTACAACAATCATCGAGTTTCTCGGAATCTTACAAGCCCCTTATCATTTCTAGAAAGTCATGACACAGGTCATTTAGCATTACTAACTGAATCATAGTTTATGTAGATAGCTATCTACTATGTGTCCTTAACTATAGAGTAATATTGAAATTGCCTCCACGAGTGGGGGGTACTTGAATGTGTCAGGCGCATCCTTGGCAGTCAGCCTCGAGTACCACCTTGCCGACTGGATAATATTTTTACCTCGGCATGAGCAGACCAATTCTCATATGGTTTGTGTCGGAAGAAGAAGTGTCTTTAATCTAGTTTCAACAAAATCTCTATCTTCCTTTGCCTCTATACGATATCATTTGGTACTAGGTAGGCACATTTTGTCTATTTTATTATAAGTTACTGGGTGTCCGTCAAAATTAACTTGTTAAGGATGACCACCCTTAAAAGTAGCACCCTAATTACGTAACACACGATCAATGCCATCTTGTCATTTTGACAGTTCAACGATATTTATTTTTCGAACATATGCAGCAATGGATTAGCAATATCTTTCAAAATGATTCAGATTGTGATTGATCGTGTGGTACGCAATTAAAGTAAAAATTTCGAGTTTCAAAACGAAGTATGCACAGGAGTCTTGCTTGTATTGCAATTTTTCGTCGAATCGTGACGTACGGACTAGTAAGTAAGTAAACTTTTTAAATAATTCCAGATCCCTATTGAACTCAGTTACAGCTTCCTTGTATGTAAGGTCTAATAGCTAATTCCATCCAATTGTTTTATTTTTTGTTTTCATCTTCTTACATAAAAAAGAACAGATTTTCATTTATTTTTAAGGCGGAGTTTCATAATCAATTCATTCCCCACCACACTGCCAAAATATTTTCCACTCTCGGTAACATTTAAATTATTCATTACAAAAATGTAAAAGCTCTTAGAAACAGGCGGTGGGACATAAAGTTACATCAGTTTTAAACTCAAGGCAATTCGTTTTGTAACTGGGCGCGGCGCCGACATCTTGACGCCTCTTTGGCCTACTGGTTGCTAACGGCTCCTGAGACTGCACTGAGAGGAGTTTAGGCGGCTTTTACTGCATTTATTTATTTGAATTTAAAGAAACCATGGATGGACCGTGTGACAGATGATTGGCTAGAAAGGGAGTGACTACTGAGATGACGACTGATAGAGAAGTATGGAAGAGAGGGACATGTTGTGCCCACCACAAATGATGATTTATTTTCTAGGCGTTAATATGACACATCGGGTGTTAGAAAAGAGACTATCACACAGGCAAGAGCTACAAGGACGACGCTCGAAAAAGCTAAATTAAGTTACGGTAAAATATAAAATTGTATGTAAAAAACAACCAACAAACCTGCCTCTCCCTTAGGAAAAAACGTAATATAAAAGCTCGCACAAACATTAAAACCGTTGCATCAGGCTCAAGGCAATGCGTTTTGTAACTGGGTGTGGTTACACGGCGCCATCTTGAATTTTTACATTTTTACTAATTTACGCAAGTACCTACTGAAGTAGGAGTTAAATTGTGAAAAGTTTTTTTTTTTGTATACAATTAAATAGGGTATTTTTATACAATAGGTGCTAAGTGACTTACCCTTACTATGTACTTACCACCTCTGCCTAATCTTACGGTGATTACAGGCATGTATTAAGTGAAAACATGTGTATCAGAAATCACCAACCCGTCTTGAGCAGACGCGGTGATTAGTGCTCCTGCCATCTCTGTATTTGAGAAGAGGTCTTAGCCCTACAGTAAAAGGCTGTTTATTTTTTCAGTGCGTCGCGAATTTTTAGAAAGAAAATAACGGTTCCATTGGATGACCTGCAACTTATTTTAATAGCGGTCAAATGTTTGAAACAACTTTTCCTTCCTATATTAAATATTAACGGATAAAAAGAAGTTCAATTAATTGGTACTTATACGCCCATTCATAAAAATGCGGCAAAACATTATAATGAGATATTTTTTTCATGAAAATTTGATACACATTATATTTCGTAATCCATGTCTAGAAACGGCAAACCATCTTTTTTTCTTACTTTATTTATTTTACCTACCATTAAACAAGAGTTTTAAATTTTCCTAATTACAATACACACAGAAACTCACGCCTTCTACCCACGGGGGTAGGCAGAAATCAATTACTTTAAAAAAAACATTAAAAAGAAACAAAATATAAAATAAAACGTCCGCTTGCCCGCCAGTGCCGAACCTCGAAGGGCCAAAAATCAACAATAGTACGGCTAGGGCGTCCGGCCCTGCTATTGGTCGGTCCCTTCGACGCATCGGCTGCATCATAGAACCACAAGGAATGTTAATGCAGAAGTATCGCGCATTCACGCCTAGTGAGATGCGATAAGGTGCGTTTTGTTAATAATTCTATTCTCTCGAACTTTGACATTTCATAAATCTTTTTGTATTTTAACATTTTTTTTGTCTTTGGCAATTTTTTTCTTAGACATTAACATAAAATATCACACACATAATTATATCGTGTAAATATTCTAATTTGTTTATTAAAAAACAATAACGGTTAGGTACTTAATACATTCGAAACTTACCCATTAAACGATTTAAAAGCTGTATTAAAACCAAACTTTGTAAAAAAGGGTACTATAAAATCTCAGATTATTTAGAAGACAAAAATGCATGGGATTGAGCTGCTCGCTCTGCTAAGCATTGTGACATTTTGAATATTATGGAAAACCATAAAAATATACCTACCAGTTTTATATACAAATTGACATTATTGAATATTATATAAAAAATGACATGATGATTACTTGTAAAGTATTGTTTTATTGTGAATGTGAGGACTATGTGGATATTTATTTTTCGTTCTGATAGTTTTAGCGAAGGTCTGGCAATTTGAGAACTTTATGCGACCTACCCAAATGTCCTTTCTTTGGTATTGTTCGTCGAGTCGTTGAGCTCCTTAAGTTCTGAGTTGAGCTCCACTATTACTGACAAATGCTTGCACTGACTGGACAGGTCCACTCAAATCTGTGTGGTTCTTTCCTCAAAAGACCATTTCAGACTCTAATCTACATGGTCCTCATATGGCCTGACCAAGATTATGTCTGGATTTTAAAGGAGACGGTGACCTCTGAGTTTGTTTCGGCCTTTCTTCTCAGAGTAGTCAGATAGGAAACGCCGACCTCATCTAGCTTATTTTTACAACTTTTTAATATGACGTGTAAAAGTGATTCCAATATCCTATTTACAGAATAAACAATTTCATTTCATTTCAGTATTACACAAAATTTAAGCTACAGACAGTAGGTAAATGACACGACATTTTCCACATACACACGCCCTCTACCCGTGGAGGTGAACAGAAACTACAGAACGCCACCTGCTATTACCCTCACATAGTCCTTTTGCTTCGTTTCACATATTATGAAACCATGGCCAGTCATTAAAATGTGTCGTACACACGGCTACACATCAAGCTATACATTTCCAGTATAAGCTGACCTTGCATTGTACGGAAATCCTATACAATGCAAGATCAGCATAACCTGGAAATGTATAGCTTGATGTGTAACCGTGTGTACCTACCCACGTTATTTTTTGCATAATATGTTACGTTATTTATTTTTTACGTATATTTCTCTATGGTATATTCGTTGAAGCTCATCCAACAACAATAGGATATTTCTTATAAAAATAGATACTAAGCTTTGGAGAATGTTTTTTTTTTTTTTTTGTAGAAACGCCATTAAGGATCTTTTAAATCTAATATGACACACCATTTATCTACACTTCTCATCTTCACAGTCTTTTTCTTCCTGAGGTCTTATCTCAAAATACACTCTGTAAGTACCTATTTCATTCATTTAAATGCTGTTTTAATTAAAAACTATTGCAATATAAATAGATAATTATATGATAATATTTATGTTCCTTGTAATTTGATAAAACTGCACTAATAAATTATAACCTAGGTATATTTTTCATCTCTGTCATAAGACAACACACAAAGATACAAGATTTAAGAGTTAGAAAACAAAACAAATCACTCTGTTTTGAACATTTTTCGAACTAGTCCTTCTGCATAGTCCCACTCCGTGATAGACCCGAATCTATGCGTTTCCTGATTGGCTGCCGTCTCTGAATGACGATGACTCTCAACCGCCAAGGAGCAAAGGGCCATTGGATAGAATAGTTATTTTTATTTTGTATAGTTTTGTTGTAAATGTAACTTTTTGAAGAAGTGGAGGGGACACGGGTTGTTTCTTAGAAGTTCCAGTTAGTGTGAAATATGTTTTTTTTTTATAGATTATAGTTTTCTGACTCATAGACTTTTGTAGCTTTTATTTTGATGAAAACATCTATAATTAATTCTTGGTACTTTTTTTTCTAAGTGTATAACACTGCTGAGTATAGGCCTCGGGAGTTCGGACTTCAAATTGTACAATATTTTGCATGATGAGTCAAAAATGGATCTCACTATGTTTCATAAAAAAAATAAACACCTTTTCTTTATCAATTAAGCCAAAAGGTATTCGAATTAAACAATAAAAAAATGGTAGTCTTGAAATAAAAATCAAGAATGAATTTTTTTTCACAAAAAAAATAAAATAAATTGATCTTTTTTTTGTTACCATTTTATTTCATTTGTGTAAACAGTAGAAGTAACCGAATTATAAAAGAAAAAATGTTTTGAGAAAATAACGGGGTATACGATTTTTTATTACCAACAAAAAAAAAAAAAAAAAACGTTTAAATAAACAAAGAACATTTACTTACATAGATTTTTTTTTAGTAAGATTTCCCACTGTCACATAAAAAAAAAATAGTTCTACCCAAAAAGATCTCTACAACTAGAGTTCCCGAACATAATAAAAAAACTCAGGTAAAAAAGGGCCCTTCCCGCCATTGGTCTACGGCCACATGTTCTATCTCTATGTAGAGTTCGACCAATCAGAGCGACTCTATCCCAGACCTGACCTATGGTAATGTGCTCTATCATAGAGTCGATCGAGTAGGGATATACAAAATGTATTTTCAACTATTGTGTAGTATTTTTTTGTATGTATTTTTTTTAATAAGTACTCTGCTTCCAGTTCCGGTTAGACTGGAAGCCGACCCTAACATAGTTGGGAAAAGGCAGACAGATGGTATGTAGTATTTTTTTAACGATCTTTATTTTTCGTGTGCTTAGTGAGGGTCAGAGTTTTTGAACCTCTGACTTGGGTTCACATGCCGTCGAGAAATATTTTTCAGCCATGCCTGTTTCCTCACGATGTTTTTCTTCACCGTTTTGAGAGCAGTCGTGATGAAATAATTTACACAAAGTAAAGCGTCTGTCGGGCGAGCAGTGGTGGCCCAGTGGTAAAGGCCACGACTTACGAGTTGTGTAGGTCGTAGGTACGAACCCTGACAGGCGCTTTACTTTGTGTAAATTATTTCATCGCCACTGCTCTCAAAACGGTGAAGGAAAACATCGTGAGGAAACAGGCATGTCTTAGAACCAAAAATTCGAAGACATGTGACATCTACCAACGGATGATTACGACGGTGGATTACAGCCCACTCCCTCTCACAGAGAGGAGGCCTGTGTTTCAGCACTGGGAACATTATAGGCTGATTATGATGAAAGCGCCTGTCTTGGTTCGAACCCACGACCTACAACTCGTAAGTCTGGGCCGGTAACATTGGGCCACCACTGCTTGATCTACTACTAAAATAGTAGTCTATTTTAATGAATCGTGAAAATTAAAAGAAAAGTTATGGTCCTTCAGAAAGGTGAGGTGCTTAGTACTCACAACCGGCGGTCGTGTATGCCTGGGGGTCTACCACCACCGCTTATAGCAGTATTATTTTAATGTTACTTCAGTGTAGGAAAGAGATGAAGCTCTACGTATAGCTCCATTTCTTTCCCCCACTAAGGAAGCCCCCGTTCAGCCCAGAATGTTAGAATATTACGAAAAAAAAATGCATGCATAAATTGATATTGGCTAGTATTTTCTTACAAAAGCTAACCACCCCCAAAGCTGTTCAGATAGACAGTCGCTCCATTTAAAATACTGGTATTCAGCTGCATCCGGTTAGACTGGAAGCCGACTCCAACGAGAAAGGCTGGGCAGATGATGATGAATAACTCTCTCTCGAGAGAGAAGAATTGCAGTCCCGTCCGTCTCGACACGAAGACCATGCAATCATTGACAGACGAGTCAGTTCAATGGCCGCGATACTGTAATCAGTTGTATTTTTAGCATTGTTATTATTGACTGCGTTGATAGTACGCCAACTGGCCAGAGGGCTTTGTGCTAAGAGTTTGTTTGCCCACAATAATAAAAGTGAATTCAAGTGCCACTTTTCTGTTGCGCGATATTTTGTTTGCATACAATCATTAAAGCGCCGCTCCACAGCAGTCCATGGCTTAGCGACGCACTTGTACATAGTACATAGCTTCGATTGGTATAAAAATGTAAGCGACTGTATAAAAATGTAAGCGAAGATCATTTACTGCGACTCGCGGCCATGCTATGCACGGATGTGTGGTAGGCTTGCAGAAAAAATATCGATATATCGATATTTTTTGTTCGATATATCCATGTTTCGATATAAAATATCAAGTATCGAAAACGTTTCGAATAGCAATACCGTTGTCGTCCCTGACTGTCCCTGAGCCGTAAAAAGTAAACTTTTTTCCTCGTTTGGTATATACATGAATAAAATACAACTATTTATTGAACTTCACAAATATTAATCTAAAGAAATTTATAGAATCTAATATTTTTCTTAAGACATTTATAGAATCTAATATTTTTCTTAAGAAATTTATAGAATCTAATATTTTTCTTATGAAATAAGAAGTTTTTAGAATAATTTAATCTTAAGAATTAATTAAAATTAAATTTTCAACTGGGCAATACGATACCCCTTGGTAAGACTGGTTGTCAGACTTTCAGCCTATATGGTGCCTTTATTAGTCTGTCAGTCAGAAAGATGAAGCTAGTTGCCCATGTAGCCATGCCATGTTGCCATGTAGTAGGTTCCTATGGAGAAGAACGGGCAAGAAACTCCACGGACACTCTCCCGGGAGCCCTTATTTAATGGTTCAGTATTACTAATTATTTTTCTATCTAGCTTTGTTAATATCTAGCGCATCATACAATCGTTTGCCATAATATTTCTATTTTGAATTATTGCTTTAATCACTTGAGAGCGATTGATTAGTGCAGTACACTAAAGCAGATATCTGACTCTTCATTTTCTGTTCATTTTACTCAATACTCAATATCTACTTACAATCTACAATGTGAACTTAGGTGGCAGGTTTTACAAAATAAAATAAAAGGAGCATGAATGTTCATTCCTATGAAATTGTGTGCAGATGATCGGATAAGGACTTTCTAAATTATACTAATTTATCCAGATAATTATTGATAAAATTAATTCCAAAGACCATGTTTGTAACACATTAAGTACCTGACTATAATTATATTATTAATTGACTTCATTTTAATTTTTGTTTTGTTTGTATTAATATTTAAATTTTTGTAATAATTTCCACGCCGTAAGGTAGACTGTAGCCGATCACATTAATTTATGCATAACATCTTATACCTACCTGTAGCTACATTCATAGCAAATAAAATTTCTGATTCTGATGATGGAACGACTTCCCCGGAAAATCTTTTTCATAAAGAGTCCACTACATAACATCACGCCTGTAATCCCCGAAGACTTAGGCAGAGGTGTACACCCAATTTCTCCAGTTATGTTTAAGTCCCATGTAATAGCGGGCGAGCCTATTGCCATCCACCGGGCACAAATCCAGACTCCTGGCTGCTACTGAGGAATTCTCGATGGAAAAACCTAATAACACGTTACCCGACCAGTTTATCGAACCCTGGAGAGTCCTCTAATTACTCCCAATTTTAATTTAGGTAAATATATTTAGTATTTTTGGCAGCAGAAATCAATACTTAAAATTCCTTAGTTTGAACGCCGTTGATCAGTATGTTGATAGTGTTCTGTCGACAGCTTCAGTTGCCAAGAAACGGTGACAAAAGTTCAATGAACTTCTTCTTTTCGAGTGATTAGTGACTAACCTGGTGTCAGAGTTTTAAAGCCGCCGATGGATCTCTGACTTGGCTTCACATGCCGTCGAGAACAATTTTTTTTTTATTCTGTAGGTAATGATTATGCCCCTCTTCGCCTTAGTATGTTTGTAGAGCATCTTACTTGAGTACGCAATCGATTCAGAGCCTTCCAAGTAGGTCGCTGCAGTTCGCGACCGGGAGGCAAGTGTTCTTGGGGCTTCACGAAGGCCTGAGTCGGTGGATACCTCTCCTTCCACGAGTAACTTCGCTCTTATGGTGTGCATAGTGGTAGTCCGTTGACGAGCTCTTTTACAATGAACTCTAGTATGAAATAATTTCTGTTCATTTGACCAGGGGGTCTAAAACGGCCACTTTGGCAAATAATATTATCCCTTCAACTAACGGCTGTCAAAAAAGTCTAGAAAATTGACTGCGTTTCGGCCTAAAAGCAACAGTCAACTGCGTTTTGTTATTTGTCGTAGCACGTCAAACAACGGGGGAAGGGTTTTGAATCATCGTAAAATGTCACCAACTGACAATTTATAATACTAACTTAATTGTTAATTAATGGTTACTATGACTGTTACTATGACACTGTTTTAGTGTTGGCAATAAGCTAACTGTTTCGAAAGCTTTTAGAGAGGATTTATAGCATTGCCCACGGGTGTAGATAAAAAATAAATAAATGACGTGTAAAAGTGATTTCGATACCCTATTTACAGTATAAACAATTTCATTTCATTTCACTATTGTGACAGTTCTCTCAGTGAGAGGGAGTGGGTCGTTATCCACCACGCGAGCACGGTGCGGGTTGGTAGATGTCACATGTCTTCGTATTACATGGTAATACGCGGTAGATAAAAATCAATCTAAGGGCCTAGACAAGTGACAATCGCTCCGAAAGCGTTTCGTTTCTTACAACGACTTTCAACAGGATTCACATAAGCTTTTCGATAGCTTATGTCAGTCCTATACATTTTTGCCTTTTCCACCATCGATAACGCTGATAGAATGTCACTTTGTCTAGGGGCTCAGTTTATTTTAATCCAAGCCCTTTGGTATATGGTATTTTGGATAACATTAGATACAGATGAGAAGCCTCATAAATTAAGTTTTTAAGGCCCTACTACCCTACCTCAAATTTTATCTCGCTCGCACCGTACTACTCGCGGCCTGAGTGAGAGTGAGACGGAGTGGAGTGCTGGCAACTTTCAAGCCTCGAATAGTATAAGTACCTAATTGCTTTTGACGGTGAAAATAATGGTACTTAATTTAAAAAAAAATAAAAAACATGAGACCTGCTTTATAGTTAGTTCAGTTATATTATGCAAAGTTTCATGATCTAATTTGAAGTATTTTTTAATACCAGCGGTTTATAGTTCGGTTTAGAGGTAACTTTGGATATTTTTCTATATAGAAAATGTTATGTATTCGTGTTTTCGCCAAACATAGGACCTAGCATCAAACCTCAACTTTAACATGAATAATTTATTTCAAAATTAATGTTGCAGAATTTTCGGCATAACAGAGGATCATGCTAAACAATTTGGGGTAGGGAGCTTCCTCTCTCCCACTACTTTGCTGTGCCCGACAGGGTCCATAATGATCTCATTATTAAATACACATTTGCCTACTCAAGGATGCATATCCGGTATGGCTCGCAAATCCTTCCTTAACCCTGAGAGCACGATCTTTTCCTTACCATTACCGCGCCCCCCGGTCTACTCCTTGATATGCAATGGCCTCTGTAGCCCCATGAACCATGAGGCTCCAGGGGCTAGTGCGAATCTTGGGGTTCATTCTATCGAGTCTGGTTTAAACCACGCTCGTGAAAAAAATAGCGGCAGTAGTATGTAAAGTAAGTTGCGTGTATACAGAGTGTTTCTTTTCCGTATCAATTTACCTAATATTTTTTCTCAATATTTTACTATAAATATTAAAAAAAACTTTTCTTTTTTTATGATAATATATTAATTAAAGTCACTTTTCGTGTTTGCCTGTATGTCCGCGTTGTTCTTCTAAACCACGCAAGAGATTTTGATGAAGTTTTCACCATCGTTTAGAGAATGTATAATACCTTAGTATTAAAGTTACTTAAAACTAAGAAATTACCGGGGAGTTTCTTGCCGGCTCTTCTTCATAGGAAAGGACTAATTGGAACCGTGCACCTAGCTTCTGACGTTTCATTAGTGCCCATGTAGGTTTATGTGAAATAAAATATTTAGATTTTTGTCAAGTCATAAATAAATGATGGCGAGATCCGGTGGAAATCTTTAGTAGGTACCTAATTGACTCTAGGGAAACCTAAGTGTAACCGTTGGTGTATTTTCGACTACTATTTTAAACAGCTGTGACCCGCGGTTTTACCCGCCTCGTTCGGCTCCTCAGCGTACTGTCAAATAGCCTATAACCTTTCTCAAAAATTGGGCTATCAAAAGCAAAAAGATTTTTCCAAGTCGGACTGGTGGTTCTGGAGATGAGCGCGTTCAAACAAACAAACTCTTCAGCTTATAAGTATAGTTGGAAATCTTTAGTACCTAATTGACTTTAGGAAAGTCTAAATATATTACGCAATCTCCGCCTTATTCATAAACGCTGCTTAAAGTTAAGTTATGAATTAGCAACTGTTTAACCATACATTTTCGACGTTTATACGACTTTTTAACTATAAGAAAGGTTTATGAATAAGAGGGTTAGACTTTCCTAGAGTATTTTGAAGAAAATACATGGACAGTGTTGTCAATGTACTTTCTTCAATTACTTTCAGAATTTAAAACAATTTCATTATACACTCATATAATGAAATTGTTATTCTGAAAATAGTATACCGGAATAGAATAAGTTTTACACGTCATAATTAAAAAATAAGCTAGATGGAGACGACATTTCATATCCGACTATCCCTAAGAAGAAATGGCCAATCTTTAAATTTCGGTCAGACATACATAATCTTAGTCAGATTATGTGAGGACCATGTAGATTAGTGTCTGAAATGGTATTTTGAGGAAAACCACACAGATTTGAGTATCTGAGTAGGTAAATGATTATTGTAACAACATCATGTCCGTATGAACTGAAACTGAAGCCCTGTTTACTCCAAAAGATGAGTAGAATTGAAAATTATTAGAAAATTTCAAGTAATTTCGTTAAAATTACTGAAATCCCAGCGAATTCTGTGGGCGTCTTTGTTATACGATCGAAGCAAAGGGGTGGGGACGCCCATTTCCAAAATGGCTACCCACCGACTAAGATCGTGACGTAATACGTATTAATAATGCCAACTTCCCGCTTAAATTAAGATTTTCTTAAATTTTTAAAGAAAATTCCTCAAAATTGTAACGATTTTTGGTTAATTTTTAACAAGATGGTTGAAGACAAGGAAGTTTGGTGTCGGCCTTCTGCGCATCTGTCAACATTATCGATTGCAATTTCGATTACGTCACAAGGGTTTTATTTAAAAATATATCACTTTTCTAATCAAACAACAAAAAGAGAGAGCACATTTTCCTAAAAAAACAAATTTTTGTTGCAACACCAAAAAAATACCCAAGAAGTTCGAATCACGCAAAAAGATCAATAACCAAACTTGACGGTTTCATTACAAAAATTAACTTGAAAAAAAAAAAAGAAATTTCATATATAGAATAGAAAGCTACTCACCTCCGCGAATCCAACATGGCCGACGAACAAAGAAGTTACGAAAAAAAAAACTGTAATCCTTAAAAAAACATAACAAAATGCTGGAATTATGCTGTGAAAGTCACTAAAATAGTTATTTTGTGTAAAAAATTGGATTTAAAAGGTTTTTCGATGCGACACGACGTTGCACTCCGGTGCATTGGGATGTACTGAGGGCCTGCATTGGCAGGGCGCACTCACACAGACGCAGTCGCTCCCACACACACGAAGCGTCCGCGCGACTCTGCACTCGTGAAAGCCAGAACACTGCAACTTGCATTTACCATAGCAACAGTAAGAAATTACTGAACGACTTTTTATGATCACGACTTTACTGTTTTGAAGGGACAGCAGAGTTTGAGGTCTTTGTCTGAATCAAGACTTAGTTTTATTTCAAAGTTTGGAAACAACTAAAATTATGATAAGTTTTTCCAAAGTGATCACACAATCAATCAATCCGTCTTGCACACATTACTTACAATAATATTGCCGAACGCCTAAAGATGGATGCTTAGTTCGTTTTTTCATTTTACAAAGCTAAAGCATTGTTCAAGCCCTAACTGAAGCCCTAAAGTCTTACCTTTGAGGCAAAAGGTAGAAATGAAATGAAATGAAATTGTTTATTCTGTAAATAGGATATCGGAATCACTTTTACACGTCATAAAAAATAAGCTAGATGAGGTCGGCGTTTCCTATCTGATTACTCTGCGAAGAAAGTCCGAAGCAAACTCAGAGGTCGCAGTCTCTTTTAAGGTCCAGACATAATCTTGGTCTGGCCATATGAGGACCATGTAGATTAATGTCTGAAATGGTCTTATGAGGAAAGAACCACACAGATTTGAGTGGACCTGTCCAGTCAGTGCAAGCATTTGTCAGTAAACGAGGAGCTCAACTCAGAGCTTAAGGAGCGCAACGACTTGACTTGACGAACAATACCAAAGAAAGGACAGATACTTTACTTATTCATTAAGTTTTATTTCATCTGCAGCATAGGTAATCACAGAATTGTGATCGTTATGTATTATTCAACAGCCAAGAGCACACTGCTGTCGCTGGGGCACTCAAAACAGCAGTATAACAACTACTTATAATGAAGTGTTACACAAATTGATTGGCCTGTGTCATATATTACGTCAGCTGATGACGAGGAACTGTATCGTTCCAGGAAAATACACTAGTTTCTATAAATAGATGTATTACAGACTGTAGTGTTAATTGCTTACTTACTGTAACCCCCGAGACAGTTAGACATGTTACAATTGAAGAACAGAATAATATTATTCGCTCGTTCATTCATTTGTAAATACACATTCAATATAGGTACTCTAGAAAATTTCATATAACATTTAAAAATAGTAGCCCACTTCAAAAGGCACGTTAAGCCGTTGGTCCCGGCTGTCATTCGTGGATCTTTGACAGTCGTTACGAGTCGTCAGATGATTGAAAGTCCACCAGTCATAGGTACCAAGGGGTGGTGTTATCCAGTAACTGGGTTGCAGAGCTCAGACAGGCAGTCGCTCCATGTAAAATACTGGTATTTGGTTGGTAAAAGCCTACGAGTAGGCCGATAATGGCCACCAGCATCGGTAACAGGGTCTAAGCTACCGGAAGAAACCTCCTTTATATACGTGCCGTATCCAGAAGTACTGCTTTCTATGTATATCAAGCCCTTTATCCAGTCACATCACGAGAGCCTCCAGATGTGTTGGTTAGACATCACTTATTGATATTTTCCTAAACTGTCACATTATGTCTTGTTCGATCCCCGGCAAAGTGACTTTGGGGCTTCCCATTTCGAAATTACCTACAGCAGTCCGCGGAATTGAATTTGTGCTGTGTGGCAATAGGCTGAACCCCATTTTAACTGAGACTTATGACAGAACTCCGGAACTCAGGAATAATGACTCCATAGAACGTCTAGTAGTGCAGGGCAGAGTGGAAGGTAATAGGTCACCGATGAGGTGGACCGATCAAATAAAATCCGTGGTTGGAGGCCCTGCAGGCGTAGCATGGCGCTTTCTATCTCTATGAAGAATAGACATTAGCTTTTTCTATACAAAGTGACAGTTTGTTTCTTCATTTTTGACATCCACCGTTGAAATCTTTCTACAATCTGTCATTTTGTCTTTCGATCGATTTGTCTAGGTCTTTTTGTAGGTAGACTATTTCGGAAGAAAGTTTTCTATCCTTACTGTCAAAATCACACTGACAACTGATAAATCCTATGACAAAACAAAGAATTCTGAGTCGAATTATGTAAAAGAGTGAATTTCGTAAAAAGTGCAGTTGACTCTACTTTGCTGCTGTCTCGTACTGTCTACTGTCTACAGGAAACGTCATTTTTGTCTACTCTTCCGTCGACTAAACGGTGCTCATGCTACGCCTGCTGTAAATGAATGCGCCAGACTGTCATGTAACAGAACCAGATGGAGAGAGATCGTGAGGCGGGCAACGACTACACCTGCGATTGGACATCTTCATCGTGACCACGACCGCTCTGTCAAGAGCGAAACGAAGAAGAAGATGACAGAACTGGCAAAAAATAAGTGTTCATAGTCAAATGAACCGCTTTGATTTAACTTTTACAGTCTACCATGACAGGATCTCATCTGCCTACCGTTGCCAACGATTTTGAGGTCGGCTTCCAATCTGCTGAATACAAGTATTTGACATCGAGCAGGTAGATAATAGCAGGTAGCACAGTATGGAAAAGTATATGAAATTCTTTGATTTGTCTTTTACAATATGCCACGGACTGTTGTTATTCATAATTTTATTGGTGCTACATCCATTGAAGACAATATTTTGTTGGTTAATAAACGACAAATTACAATGTAGAAACTAGCTAAGTAACCACCATGATATCGTTTCCAAGAGATACATCTTTACACAATGTAGCAACTAAAATTAAACAATACAATCGTACAAATTGCAATGTTATTAGGTACTTTTAAAGTGTCATCTGTTATTATGAATGAACGGTAGTCATAAGCTTACAATGAAGTCTGTGGCTTTATTAGGATTAGTAAAAATGTCTGTCAAACATTAGGTTCAAAAGGGATGCGTGGGACAACCGTCTCATGTCAACATTTGTGTTCATCATTCTCCTGCTTTCATCCCAACTTATTATTGGTTGGCACAGCATGTCTTCTTCTGCCATACTTCTCTATCAGTCGTCATCTCAGTAGTCAACCCTTTTCTAACCATACCATCTTTCACACAGTCCATCCATAGTTCCTTAGGTCTTCTCCTACTCTTATAGCCATTTCAAGCAAGTCGGACGTTTTTAACAGATGCGGTTTTTTTCGCTGGACACCTATAACACCATAGCTACGCGACAGTGATAGACATGATGAACAGACTGGAAGTACAAGGCTTTTAATAAAAGAGCTCCAAGTGCTACTTATTTAGTGGTTACCAAATGGTGTCAAAGACACCCAATTGCTAAGCCTGTGCCATCTGTCTGTTTGTCTGTTACAGGGCTGTATTCTAACTGTAATAGGTATAGAAAAGAGGTAATCTCAGAATGCATGTAAATATGATCTCCATCATAGCAAATCTATACTAGCTGAAGACTTTGTTTGTTTGAACGCGAATCTCTGGAACAACCCGTCGGATTCAATTTTTTTTGGCATTTGATAGCATATTTTTGAGGAAGGTTATAGGCTATTTAATATCACGCTACGACCCTTAGGAGCGGAGCAAAAAGGAAAAAAGTCAGAAAGACCACTAAGCGAAAACAAAGTAACAGCGCGGGCGGGCGATGCGATGCGAGGTAGGCCGGGGGCCGACGGAGTTTTATAAAAATGTGGCTGTAGGTAGTATATCGTGTATCTTACCACGCGAAGGAAGTCGCAGACATAAGCTTGTAATTTATAGAACAAAGTCAAAGCTAAGAAACATACAAGCGATAAAGAAATGATGAAGAACTTTAATACAAATTGTATGCATTTTAACCAACTCAGAATGAACCATAAAACGTGTCAGGCTCTTTCGAAATTCGCTTGAATTACAAACTTTATATGAATGAATAAAACGTAAATCGTTTCTTCAAAACCTCAAGGAAAATGAAATAGAAATCCGACTTTGGAACTACAAGAATGACTACATTATAATAGGCAGGTACTACTTTTCTGAAAACCGACGTTTTATGAGTATGACTCCATAGCATACGAGAAAACAGGTCACTGGGAACTCCATTGGTGAGGCGTAGAATTCCATGCTTTGTAAAAGCCTGAGCCGTGATAGTTAGACAGTTGATGATGTATTTCTGTTGCCGTTACAACAATAAATACTAAAAAACAATAAAATAAATATTTAAGGGGGCTCCCATACAAGAAACGTGATTTTTTTGCCGTTTTTATAGATAATGGTACGGAACCCTTCGTGCGCGAGTCTGACCCGCACTTGGCCGGTTTTTTTACTACTAGCTTTTGGCTGCGGCGCGTGTATGTCGTTTAATATCCCACAGGAACGTTAAGCTGTTGGTCCCGGCTGTCATTTGTGGATTTTTGACAATCGTTAGGGGCCGTCAGAAGCGCGATAGTCTGACAACCAATATTGCCAAGGGGTATCGTATTACCCAGTTACTGGGTTCTGGAGGTCAGATAGGCAGTCACTCCATGTAAAATACTGGTATCAGCTGCATCCGGTTAGACTGGAAGCCAATCCCAACATAGTTGGGAAAAGGCTAGGCAGATGATGATGATTTCAGGATTGTTCGTAATGATGAGTCGTATCGTAATCACCCTAAGACGATGCCCATGAATTCAATGACACCCTGTATAATTGTTAAGTAAACGTTCAAATGTTGATAAATGCGTTCAAAGATGAATCAAGCTTACCTAGAAAATTCATAAAAAGACCAATTTACCTAAACTAACCACAATCTAAAATATTCCATTACAATATTATGCAAAACATTTACTAATGTTTCCAGGATTTCCCAGCATTCAATGTTTTAGTGCTGAGTAATGGAAAATATGACTTTCCATACAATATAATTTACACAGCTTGTCTGTAACAGACTGCAGAACTTGATTGAGGAAAAGTATACATAAATAATCTACTCTCAAAACAATAATGTGCTCTCAAAACGGTGAAGGAAAACATCATGAGGAAACCGGCATGTCTTAGAACCAAAAATTCGAAGACATGTGACATCTACCAACCCGCACTGGGCCCGCGTGGTGGATTACGGCCCACTCCCTCTCACAGAGAGGAGGCCTGTGTCCAGCAGTGGGAACATAGGCTGATTATGTTTATGTTATGTTTTATACATAAATAATAGATCAATTTTGTTGACTTTTTACCCGACTACGGTGGAGCAAAAAAGAGGGTTATGATTTTGACCGGTACGTCTGCATGTATGTTCGTCTATTCCCTCACAACTTCAACATGCACCTCTAGGCCTCATACTTATACATACATACATAACGGTCAAAATCATAACCCACCTTTATGTGTAAGTATGTATGTATGTTCATCTGTTCCCTCATAACTTCTAAACTACTCATCATAATTTTGACAAATGCGGTATCGTTGGAAGCGTCTTGATCGTCCGCTGTTATAGGCTATGTGACGTCACATTAAATTAGACACATGTGACACAAAAATCCGGAGTCACACATCCGGAGTTACAATAGTGACTCCGCATATTGAATTTGTCTGTCTGTAATTTCTTGTTTATACTTTTTTTGTTGACTTAGTGTTACTTAGTTGAGCCATTCATTATGTCCATTTATGGTACTGCCTCGTTTGTCTGGCGCAAGCACTACTACTGAGCAAGGCAAAGTGTTATTGGCGTTTTTCATCAGGAATTTCTCGGTAGCAGCCCGGAGTCCGGATTTGTGGCCGGCTGATGGCAATAGGCTCGCCTCCTATTACATGAAACTTAAACATAACTGGGAAAATGTGTGTGTACTATACACACTGTTGTCGAATAGAAAAATAAGTTACATAACCTAAGCTCGAACTGTGCTTACCCCTCAACAAAAATAAGGCATTAGTTAAAAAAAAAAAAAACAAATTAAAATGTCAAATACATAGTTATGATTCGTTCAATAGTTCGCAGTTCAAATTATGAATGTGTGCGAGACGCCACAGCCTAGACAACACAGTATGGATGTACGTAGGTCATGGTTGTCGTACTGAAAATGTTACTCTGTGGCTTCACTGCGATCTATAATTTTGTATACAAGTCTGACTTCTGACGATGGCTGAGGAGTTCAGAATGCAAAAATGATAACGTTGCTTGACATATTGAAAGAGATAAAGAATATTGGTCATTTTCCATGAAAACACGACCTTGCTAACCTAAAACTGTAATTGTAACTATGCCAAATAATGAAAGCGATAACAATATTAATAAAATAAAAATATTTAAAATGAAATGAAATGAAACGATGGATGGACTGTGTGAAAGGGTGACTACTGAGATGACGACTGATAGAGAAATGTGGAAGAAGATGACATGTTGCACTGGCCCCAAATAAATTGGGGGAATTATGATGATATAATATGGTGATTATAAAAATTATTCCTGTTGGTCACAGGAGTGACCAGCACCACGACGTACCCACAATTTTTCCAGTGTTAGTGAGAGACGGAGCTATACAAGGCCGCTAGCACCATCCTTTTTTCGCAGTGGAATAATAATGGCATTAATACTTCATAGTCAGCCCGCAGAGCTAGTGATTATATTCTATACTAGCTTCGGCCCACGGCTTCGCACACGTCGTATGTCGATAAAAAGTAGCATAAATGTCCTTCCCGGGGACGCCATCTATCTCCATGCCAAATTTGATCGAAATCCGTTCAGTGGTTTAGGCGTAAAAAGGTAACATACAGACAGACACAGTTACTTTCGAATGTATAATATTAATATGGATTAGTATGGATAGGTAACCAGACATGAAAGAGAAGGGAGTGAATGATAGCGTGACGGTTGACAGGGGAGAGTGGAAGAAGAAAACGTGTTGCGCCGACCGCAAGTGACATGGGACAAGGGGGGGGAGATGATGATGGCTCCTGTGACCTGTGATGGAAAGGCGAAGCCTATGTCCGGCAGAGGATACCATTTTTTTATCTTTGTTAGGCTTGTTTTTTACCACTATCTAACCTGATAGTAAGCGATGATGTGATCGACGATGGATCACGCTGAAGCATTATCAGCCTATAATGTTCCAACTGCTGGGATAGCGGCCTCCTCTCTTCGAGAAGGAGTGGGCTGTAACCTACCACGCGGGACCAGTCCGGGTTGGTTCACGCTTGCCTAGAAGTAACTTTCCAGGTCTTAGCTTCAAGAATCTATTCTTCAAGAATCACAGACAATCAATCAACCTAGCTTTTTCCCAACTATGTTAGGGTCGGCTTCCAGTCTAACCGGATGCAGTTGAATGCCAGAATTTTACAAAAAGCGATTGCCTATCGGGCTCCGCAATCCAGTTACATACACGATACCCGTTGGTAAGCCTAATTTTCAGACTTTTGGACTTCGGTGTACCCGTAACGACTGTCAAAGATCTAAGAACCGCCAGGACCAACAGCTTAACGAGCTTTCCGAGGCACGGAGGAGTGTCTTTAAATAAAAAATGGTCACCAATTCACGGACGGAACTCGATAAGCGTTGTTTAACCTTTAAGATCAATCCTTGCGGTTGACCCAGAGGTTTCATGCTTTCAGGAAATAGACTTCAGTACGTTATGACATCACAGTCGGCCTATCACAAAACCAGTGGTGTGGTTTTTTTTTTTGTCAAATATCGTAGCATCGTGCTGAAATAGGAGCCTTTTTAGCCTGGCAGAGGTCTTATTTTTCCCTTTTATTGTTTTTACAATTTTGTTCTATTTTTTGGGTTCCATACCCAAAGGGTAAAACGGGACCCTATTACTAAGACTCCACTGTCTGTCCGTCTGTCACCAGGCTGTATCTCATGAACCGTGATAGTTAGACAGTTGAAATTTTATAGCCGCGCATAAACGCGCGTCTCACAGTCAAAAGGATATCGACAAATACTAAAAAACTGAATAAAATAAATATATAAATGGGTTCCTACACAAAAAACGTGATTTTTCTGCCGTTTTTAGATATGGTACGGAACCTGTACGTGTCCCAAATAAAATATTTTTATTTTCTTTATCTATGTATTCTAAAGTTAAATAACATGACGCCAGTAATCCCGAAGGAGTATCCAAAAGGTATATAATCGCCAGTTATGTTAAAATCCCATGTAATGGCTCCGAAGTAACTCAAAGTTATTTATTTTAACGTTCCACCATGACCTAGCAGTTACAAATACTGGTTTTATATAAGCAATATACAACCACTATACTTTGAGCTCCCAGGTTCATTTAAATCTTGGAAAACGGGAGCTCTTTTTAAAATGGACATTAAATCCAGGGATGTTGGCCGACTGATATAAGCTGGTCTCTAAGATAATATATTTATTAGGGAAGTTACGTGTCTATATTAAATGGACGGTAGTATATAGATGTTTCAACTTATATTACTTGAACTCCCGGGAAGATTCGTGTACTTAAGTATGTAAAAAAGTATTTGTTTGTCTATGTTTTTTTTTTTGCATACTTCTACTTTACGTTGGGCATGATTAAGTTGCGCGTTGAGCTCCACTATTACTGACAAATGCTTGCACTGACTGGACAGGTCCACTCAAATCTGTGTGGTTCTTTCCTCAAAAGACCATTTCAGACATAAATCTACATGGTCCTCATGTGTCCTGACCAAGATTATGTCTGGACTTTAAAAGAGACTGCGACCTCTGAGTTTGTTTCGGCCTTTCTTCTCGGAGTAGTCAGATAGGAAACGCCGACCTCATCTGTATTATTTTTAATATTTTTAATATGACGTGTAAAAGTAATTCCAATATCCTATTTACAGAATAAACAATTTCATTTAACTGTTGAGTGTTGGTCCTAGGCTCGATTCTCAAGTCAGATAAATTGTTTATGTGTTTTTTCACTAGGTTTTGTTTTATCAGCCAGGACTCGGAATTTGTGGCCAGTTAATGACATAGGTTCTACTATTTTTGTTGAGTTATCTTACTTCGGTGAAGAGAAACATGGTGAGGAAACCAGTGCCCTGTTTATCAAAACATACAAGCTTTGTGTATTACCAAATGTCATTATTTAGTTCACAAGTACTTATATTTTTACACTTGATTTTTTGTATTAAGAAATTCTTTGTAAGTTACAACTTCTAGAAAATCATAGCAAATCCTGAGAGTGTCCGGCGACTCTATTCCGTCTTACAAGTTTACAAGTGTCGTGCTTAGTACCGCAACACACCTCTGCCTAATCCTACGAGGAATACAGGCGAGATGTTATATGTATAATGTCTAGTCGGTTCATTAGTCACAATAGCGCAATGTTACCCCTCATTGTATGTTTATCTGTCACAGATAACCTCGTGAACTGTTGTTTAATTTATTAGATAATTATTTACTTATGTGGTACTTTCATATAGACGTACAGTCTACCGCAAGTCGTTGGTAATACTTTGATCCACTACCTTGCAGCCGACTGTACAGTTTCGTGTAGGAATATCAGTCATTTTAGTTCAGAAAGTCTTTTCTTATTTAACGTTCGCGCTAAATTCGTGTCGTACTAACTCTGGCTTACGCTGCCCTATTCATGGAATGTTGGAATCCTATAATTCAAATTTCATTGATATTGATATATTTGCATGCTCGAAAAATAAATTTGAATCTAATATTATCTTAATCTTAATTGTATTATTATTGTTCATTTATTTATTTATTGCATAATTTAATTTGTTTCTGTTATGATTTGGTTTTGTAGCTACAGCTCGCTTTAGTAATTTATTTATTTGTTTTAAAATAAGTGTTTATTTTGGATATGCTCGTCTAGTGGCAACCACTGATCATTAAATATGTTTTATCTGCAGATAATGCAGTGGACTGCAGCATTAATACTTAAGTTTTGTCAACTTAAATGTGTAATATTTATGTTGTAGTTGTTTATTATCCCATAATAAATAAAATAAAACGTTAGAAATTTTGAGATATTTGTATCTAAGTATATCTTCAAGAAATAACTAGTATGGGGACTGGAGTATAATAATATTTCCTAACTTAAAACTTTTGGAAAAAATTGCATTCAGATTATGGTAGCAAAGTCAATATCAAATCGTTTATTGTAAACGGCAGTTATATAAATATACCAAGTTTTAGCTCGATCTGATGCCAGGAAGTGCTTGAAAAATGGATGACAATTGGAGTAACCGGAAACACATACGAACAGAGCAAGCTAATATAAAGCTTGTAAAAAGCAACCGACTTCCAAAAAAACACTACAAAGTGTAAAATAGCATTTTCGGAAGTCGTTGTCTATAGTCTTTATCCAGCACTAGACAAAGTTCCAAGTTGATTCATTCTTTACTGTGTCTTCAAAGTATTCAAATATGTATACATCAAAGTCTGCAGCCCTCCCACGCAATTAGGGGATCGATCGCAGTATAATTACGGCAATTTCAACTTATTAGTGGCTTTTGTACTCCCCCTGTATCACATACGAATCGTTTTATTAGTTACTGGTGGTTGTTCGTAAATAAATGATCAAAATTGTCTTTGTTTGCAGTAAAGGCTCCCCGCCGCAGGCGCATCGCGACGGCGCGACGCGACTCTAGTAGAACAATTTCTATGAAAATTCATTGAAAGTCAACCCATCTATGGACCAACCTCGGTAAACGTAGCTTGACCTTGAAGATCATCTCGTGCGGCTGTTATTACTTAGCCACGAGCCCCTCGTCTAGAGACGGCAGTACTAATTAAAATGATAAAAGTAAAAATAAAAGTTGTGGCAACGAAAGTGCGTTCAGTGCACAACTTCTGTCACGGGCTGCCTTCAAAGCTGTTAGTTACTATACGTTATTTGTGTAATTTTGTGTCGTAGGGCAAATAAACGGGAAATATTTAAACGATCCTATAAAAACTTATTGAAACTTCAAAAAAGTTATAGACCTTTAATGATGGATGTTATCAAGCATCCATCATTAAGGTCTATAATTTTTAGATCAAAATGATTTTAGCGGTTCATTAATTATGTTTAATTAATGAACCGCTTAAATCATTTTGCGCTTCTAATGATGCGCAGTTTTTTAATAATTGACCCTCTTTTTAACTTTCTGACCATTTCGCACCTTTTCGAAATGATATCAACCACGCGCGAGCCGAATTTGTCTTAGTAATTAAGCTACGGCACCCCGAGTGCGTTAGGTTAGAACTGACCAATTCGGCTCGTGAGTGCAGGAGCACGAGAATTTGTCTTAGGAACTAACCTAGGGCCCGTCCAAATATGTAGTCTCAGTTCATCCAAATTGGTCACAGTTACTTGGCTATTTAGTATGTTTGGACCACAAAATGGGAGTTATTTGAGGTTCACAAAAAGAGGCACAATAATTTTATTAGAGTGTGTGGTATCTACATCGCCACATGTAAACGAACTACGCATCAAAAATCCTGACGTTACATAAATCCTGCATCACGCAATTAGAGTTTACCGCGCGATGGACATTACAATAATCCAACATCAATGGTTGGGCAGTTGCCTGCCACATACAAATCCGTCTGGTCGGAGGATCCCTTTTCTATGGTGGATGAGTGAACTTTACACCCTGTTCCGCATACCAAGTGTACCACAATATATTTAGCACCCCCAAATAATTTGAGGTTCAATTAAATACGCGGACCACCTTCAAAGCCGTCAGTTAACTAATACGTCATTACTGTGATAGTGCGTGAGTACTGTGAGTGACACTCCTGGTTTGTATGGAAAGTGTTGACAATGTCGATTTTCCGCCTCTAGCAGTGTCTGCGTGCTCTGCGGCATCTACCAACACATAGGTCTGTCTAGACCCAGACGAAACACTTTATTGATCTATACTAAGAATAAACCAAACCACCCCACCGGGCGTTGCATAGCCGGGTGGCCGTTCCTATAACTTACCGATAGTTAGTTTTGTATGTTATTGTGTCAATAAAACTACCAGTCGTTTTTGGTATTACGGATAGTTACTCATTCGAGTTACTCATGCACTCAAACAAATTTGTTCTTAATGTCCCTCGGCAAACTTTGTGTTTCGTCAGTCGTCCGATTTCTAACGGTTGCCCTATGCACCAGTATTAGTGATCTGTGCGTGTGCTCTATGCGTCAGACCGGACGCTCTCTATCGACTTGGAAGTATAATATAGAGTTGTTAATACTCTTTTAACTTAATGTAATTTATTTTAAAATTGGGAGAAAATAGTTTAAGGGAAATACTTTTACAGCTCTGTATAGTTCACACAGAAATCAAAACAAAACAACAATAAAGTACTTAGTTCTGAATTCAAATTAATATACACGATAAATCTATTACTTGATGGACATGGAAATGAGCATTCGTTTGTATTCGGAAATGCGATGATTCCCGAGGGACATTAAGAAAATAGTTGTTTTGTAGTTGCATGAATTAATTTGATCTATGGGGCAATTTTGAAAATGTGAAAATAAACAACCACAAACGAAATATTTTTTCCAGTAGCCACATAACATCAAAAGAGCTTTTCATCTTATCCCAAATCATAAATAGCGAGAAGATAACACCAATTAAAGACATCACAAGACATACGCAAGTAAATCTTAAGTACGTATCGACATAGCAACAGCAATTTTTACAACGCACCATTTTCAACTTTACCCAAGCCTTTGACACTGTTCACATCGAGATTCCACCTTATTTTTTATGCAATAAGGTTGGGATTGGGCTGTAAGCTAAACATTTCACTTACTGAACCTTAAACTGGTTGAAAAATAATTGATAAGAGGCAAGCAAGTTGATTTTTGCTGTACCTTTTTGTGCGTGTTCCACAGGGCTCGATCCTGGGCCCATTGTAAGCGTCCTTGATTGCGACTGGGGGTCGCACGATGTATGACCGACTTACGAGCGTAAGATCTTGCAATTGAATTATAAAATATGTTATTTTTAGGGTTGAAGTTGTGTTTATAAGACGTGTTGTGAATAGATAAGTTATTTGAAGATTTATGGTAATTTTAAGCTTTTAGAAATGGAGGCCTTGGAGGTTGATTCTCATGGTGAATGAAAGGGTATGTTTTGTTGTTAGATGAATATCTTTGGCTATGGAATTGTAACTAAATATAATTTATGAATGTACTTACCCCAAAACGTAAACAACATGACTGTTTCCCGAAGGGGTAGACAGAGTACATCGGTAAGTCTCATGCATGATATATGAGGCAATCGTATCACCGTTACCCGGGAACGACTTCTGACACCCGTCATTTTCTAAACCTCTTTGTTGCAATTCTTTGCCGATAGCACTTAAGTTTTAGACCATGAAATCACATAAACCTCAAAGAATCTTATATGTACAATTAGAAGATTCCCGAGTCGTGAACCTCACAAGCTACTTGTACGGTCATAACGTCGGGTTAGTATCAACAATTGAACTACGAAAATTGACCTACTGCTACGACATTAAGATTTTGTTGAAGTTAAATTCCTACTGTGCTGTTGACTGTACAGTAGGCCGCACGTCCGTGGTACCAAAACCCCTCTTAGTCTATTGAAACTCCGTAGTATGCTAAGCCAGCTCAAGGTCAAAGTTTTACCACAGATGCAGTTGACTGTATTAAGATACTAGCTTCCACCCGCAGCTACGCCCACGTGGTATGTCGCCTATATCCTTCTCCAGGTCTAGGTCGACCCCTGTGCCAAATTTCATCCAAATCTTTTTAGCCGTTTGAGCGTCAAACACATCGTAACAGACAATCAAACTCACTTTCGCATTTCTAATATTAAGTTAAGATTCTCGCTTTACACGTCATGTTAAAATTACTGAAGGATTGGAGCAGCTACTGCAGCATCATTATCGTCAGTTTCCTACCCTTATCCCAATGTATTTGTTGTCGGCGCAACATTCCTTTTCCTTCATACTTCTGTATCAGTCACGGATATCTATGGTATCAGTCATCATCTCAGTAGTCACCCCCTTTCTAGCCATATCGTCTTTCACACAGTCCATCCATCGCTTCGTTTCAGATACCGCATCACTAGCAAAGCTACCTAATACCTCCTATCAGATTGTTCATACGAGTATCATCAGTATTTCCATTATCAATCGGAACGTCGGCGTCGTATCGACAGAGATTTGTAGTTAGCAACTGTATTTTTTCTACTAAAATATAACATCTCGATTTTATTCGTGATTTCAGTTGTTTGTTCTTATTATTTGTCGGTGCAATCTTGACAGAGCTGTCGTGGTCATCACTTTGCAGTGAGATTTTGGACAGCACTGATTTGCCTCACAATGTGACACCATCCTTGTCTGTCGGCTGCCTACTACGGTGCCGTGTGCTCTCATTTCTTCTACGGTAAGTTTGTTAGTAGACAAGAAGTCGTTACTGCATGCCCTCTTGACAAAGTGAGAAATAGGTAATGTAAAAGATAATAAAAGACAAAGAAAATTAGAATTTTCTAGTAACAGAACAGAGTGGATATGTCCTCTGTTAATAGTGGCTTTTTTCTGGCTTTTGTTGACATGTTAATTATTCAGATTTGTTACAGTTGTAATGGCAATCATGTAAATGACAGGGTCCGCGTGGTGCGTTACGGCCCACTCTCTCTCACTGAGAGGAGGCCTGTGTCCCAGCCGTGGCAACATTATAGGCTGATTATATGTAGCTCAACTCAGAACATTTTAGAGTTTGAGTTAAATGTTTAGTAACGTCAAGAATTAGTTCCTGAGATCACGGCTCAATACGCTGGTGTCTGCGAAACAGGTAGATATATATAAAGCTAGGTGTGTTAGGTCGCGGAAGTGGCCGCCGGGACGTTGACCCCGCCGTGAGCGAGGCCCGGCCCGGCGGGGCGAGGTCGCAGTGACGGCGGGAGAAGTTAGGTCGGCGGATCAAAGGAACAAAGCCGTAGAAAAATAACGTTATTTAATTGAAGAAAATTATCGATACCTTTTTAAACATGCCGCTTTTAACCCTCATCTTATTTTATCGTTTAACCATTGAAAAACAAATGAAATAGTGTTAAGACGGTATATAGTATAACCGAAATAAATTATTGGTATACAAAGGGTTTATACCGAAAAAGCATTAGCAGATTTTTAGATGATAGGATGTTTGTTACTCAACCACCAAAAACGGCTGAACGTATTTGGATTTACCATACGTGTTGCGTAATGCACGATGTAGTTTGTAACCTGGACTAACATATAGAATACTTCTTATTCCGTTCCCGTGGGATAATTTCCGACAGTCAACCGGGCAAAGCTGTGTGCAAAAGCTAGTACCTAAATAATTATATCGTGTCTGGATCAAAGAAGATTGTATAAGAAAGTTAATATTCTTTCTTTCTTAATCCTTTGTATACAATTTTAAAAACAAAATAAATTAGCTTGGGCAGTCAGTGCCAAAACATAATTATATTAAATCAAACCAAATCAAAGGCACTTTTGAATAATTATTTTGTTGTTTTTTAAGTCACTGCATAGTTTTTTATGTTAAGAACATAAAAAACTTAAAAAACAACAAAATGATAAAAAAAAACAGTGAAACGGACAGGACAGAACGAAATCTGCTGTTCCAACATTTTGATTGGGTAGATTTGCATGGAAAAGGGAACAGACTTTTTAGAATTAAAAAAAAATGACATGCATTTTGCCTTACTTAAAAATACACTTACATTTAATTAACGATGAAGATCGTGTATCCTTAATCCAAACCTGCAAAGAAGAAAAAGAATATTAAAAACACGTAAAAAAAATCATAACCGACAAAGTAAAACGGAAGGGCAGGGATTCTGCACCGCAATAACCGCATATTTCCAGCAGTAAGCTCTTTCTGGCTAGCTACCACCATCTTATCTAAGTCGCCATAACAACAATGTTAACAGCATTGTTGTTTCGGCAGTTAGAGGTAAGATAGCCAGTTCCTCTGTGGTTGAGGATTCCGGGTGAAGCTCGCTTCCACCTTCGGCCTGATCATCACTTACCATCAGGTGAGATGCAGGCCAAGAGCATACCCGTCGGGGTTAAAAAAAAACATGTAAAGGTAGAAAAAACAAATCGGCAGATATATAAAATTGTGAATAATATAGCGAAATAAGTCACCTATCCAAGAACTGACCGCGGCAAGCGAAGCTTATCCTCACAGATCCATCAATCTACTTAGCTAAAACTATCTTTTAATTACCTATGTCCCACTACTGGACAAAATAATCAAAACTATGGCTCAAAATCAAAATATTTTATTTTAAAATAATATATTATGGGCACTTATGAAACGTCAGAAGCTGGGTGCACGGTTCCAATTGATCGTTACATATGGAGAAGAGCCCACATGAATCTCTACGGTTAATATTTTAAAATAATTGTACAATTTTTTCAGATTAGAGTGTATGGTATGGGAGGACGATAGTGTAGGCCTGTCAACAAGTAACCTCACGAAATAGAAAATGGTAAACAAATCGAAGCATCTATCAGTGTAAGTAAGTACTGCATCAATTTTCGTCGCTATCACTGACACCACACCTCAACCCGCCGCGCATACGACTGCAGACTATACCCGTCTCTCGCACACCCACTCACAACCATATCTCCATCCCCCTCCCACACTAAGAGAGAGTTGCCTTGGGAATTTGGGCATCAGTAGAACCAGAAATACAGAAAGAGGGTGCATGGGGGTACAATGGGGTGTAGCGGGGTGAAATGGGGGTGAAACTCACCCCTAAAACAGTTCGATTAAAACATATACATAGAAGTCTATACTAATACATATAATAATGCTGAAGAGTTTGTTTGTTTGAACGCGAATCTCTGGAACTAGCAGTCGGATTCGAAAAAATATTTTTGCATTTGGTAGCCTAATTCTTGGGGAAGGCTATAGGCTATTAACATCGCGCTACGACCCTTAGGAGCAGAGCTAAAAGACAGAAAGAACGCTAAGCGATAACGTGCGTGCGATGCGATGCGACGCGGTGGAAACAAGAAATTTAACGCGGTTGAAGTCACGGGCTGAAGCTAGTAATGTATTATGTACATCAAATTGAGTTCTGACTTCTGACTTAGTTAGAATTTAATACTGAGTTTGATGTTGGATCATGCTACTTAATTTGGAGTGACGTAATTTGGTGCAATGCTGGTATTAGGACATGCTTTTGTTAAGCCGACGGATATTGGTTATGTCTATGTTATTTTTAGACGCAAATTAGCACAAATGTCAATGCTCGATGCTGATGGAGGAGCTCGTGGCTAAGTAATAACAGCCGCACGGGTCGATCCATCAGGTTAAGCTACGCTTGCCGGGGTTGGTCGTGGATGGGTGACCATCTTTACATACCGAGACTCCTCCGTGTCTCGGAAAGCACGTTATGCCGTTGGTCCCGGCTGTCATTTTTGGATCTTTGACAGTCGTTACGGTACTCAAAAACCCGAAAGTCTGACAACCAGTCTTATCAAGGGGTATCGTATTACCCAGTTACTGGATTGTGGAGGTCAGATAGGCAGTTACTCCATGTAAAATACTGTTATTTAGCTGCATCCGGACTGGAAGCCGACCCCAACATAGTTGGGTAAAGGCTCGGCAGATTGATTTTTGGGCTATAAGGAAATTCCTTTGTGGAAGGAAATTCCGGCAAGCGGGTATAGATTATGTTACTTTTAAACACAATATGCTGGTGTTAGGAAAGGCTTATAAACAGCAGACAGTTGTTCGTTGCCGACAAAATTTTGGAGTGAGTAACCTCACTCCAAAATTTTCTCAAGCTGCACTTGTCGCGGACAACTTTTGGATGGGTGAATTCGGTGACTAGGAAGTTGGTTGCGTATTATTTTCGGGTAACCACTGACGATCAGCGCTATGCTGTGGATCTTCCTTAACGCAGCATTATGCTGGGTGGAAGCCTTCGTGTCCCAGTCATGACGTGCAGCCAACTATTTTTAGGTTTTGAGGATAAACCAATTTTTACCTGAGAGTAGTGATGGCTCAGGGGTTACAGCCGCGACGAGAGTCGTGGGTTCGAACCCAGACAGGCGCTTTACTTTGTGTAAATTATTTTATCACGACTGCTCTCAAAATATATAAATGTCACATCTACCAACCCGCACTGGGTCCGCGTGGCGGCCCACTTCCTCTCACTGAGAGGAGGCCTGTGTCCCAGCAGTGGGAACATTATAGGCTGATTATGCTTATGCTAAACATAAATGTCGAAATGTGGGAGTAATAATAGGTACCTGCTTACCCCTTGATGCTATGTTTGTAAGATAGTTAATTTAGCCACAAAACTCTCTTTAATATAGTATCTGGCAACAAGAATAAAACCAAGTAACATACCAATACAAATTCTTGAACTCCTGCCAAAGTATTTGAGGATGTCAACACTGAGATTTATTATAAAAATATAAATAATTTTACTTTACTAAGAATAGAATATATGCTTAAAAATATTTCTTTAGAGGTTTTCAGAGTTGAGACCCTCTAAGTATATTTAAGCCCTGAATAACTCTATTTGTCTGTCAAAAGGAGTAATTCGTCAACTCGTCCTACATCCCTACGGCCCATTTACGACGACTTGCAGAAAATCAAAAGAACGTCCTAAATGGGCCGTAGGCATGTAGGACGAGTTGACGAATCGTCAAAAGGCTCTTTTTCAGAATGTTGACTTGGCTCCCTGGCGGGGTCCAAGGGTTAGGCCTCTTCTTGTAAAGAGAAGAAGGCTTCTTCACAAAAAAAAACTTTAGCTAGCGAAACTCCATAGACGTGATGGGTATCGATATCTGAACACGATAAAAGAAAAAAAAAAGAAGATGATTTTTTTCAAGGGTCAACGGCCGCTGGTAGTGTCGTTCACTCCTCGTTCCTTCTCTGTATCAGAAGAGGGCTTTGCCCTGCAGTGGCATAGTTACAGACTGTCATCATCATCTGCCTAGCCTTTTCCCAACCATGTTAGGGTCGGCTTCCAGTCCAACCGTGTCGGCTGCTGGGTAGGTATTCAGTGGGATAAACATCATTCCCGCCTATTATAATCCTTCTTCATTGCAAATACCTCTTCAGTTATGAATTTATGATGATGTAAACCTATGTGAAAGTATATTATATTATATTCAATTGTCCAAATTCGTGGACCACCTGGCCAAACTTTATCTGACAATCGTCCTTGAGTCAAAAAGATATAATATTCGATACGTATAAGTATTACTTTTGTCTGTCCTTGCAGATAACCGATAGTAGGAAGGTCGAGATTAGAGTGCCGATTGATTTCATATAATTTCATGCCTGTCGTTTCCCGAAGAGGTAAACAGAGGTGTACCTATAGGACACCTAATATTTCATCAGATACGTTTAAGTTCCATGTACAGTTCGATTCAAACTTAATGGCGGCTCGGAACATGAGGCGAGTCGCTGCGCAGTAACAATTTCACATGACAGCGGGGTGAGGGGTGGGGTACTGCGCTGCTATGAGCTAACTTCCGAGCCGCCATTAAGTTTGAATCGATCTGTAACAGGGGGCGAGCCTATTGCCATTTACCGGGCACGAATCGAATCTAGACTCCGGGCTGCTACTGAGAAATTCCGGATGGAAAAGCCCGTAACACTTTGCCTGATCTGGGGATCAATCCCAGGTCACCCTGGTCAGCTGCGAAAGTCAAAGTCAAAGTCAAATAGTTTATTTCAAATAGGCACATTAAAGGCACTTTTGAACGTCAAAACAAAGAAATAGAGATTCTAGTTGCCCCTTCCAAAAGGTAGTTTTCGTATGGAGAAGAATGGGCAAGAAACTCCACCGTTACTCTTTTAAAACTGTTTTACAATATTTTGTATACATCAATTATATAATTATATGTGAAGACGATGCACCTGCATTATGTCGCGCTGTTGACCACCAGACCAACGTACCAGTCGAGGGAGATGAGCGAGTTTCTTATAGGACATGTCATCATAGACATAAGGGACGGTGTCGAAACATATAGTATGGACAAAACCTTTGTACAAACATTTGTGACAATTTCAGCGGAAGAAATCATAATCTTCGCAAATATAAGAAGTGATGCGACACATTTAATGATGGTAAACCCTCACCTTTTAATTTTCATTAATCAATCTGCCTATCCTTTTCACAACTACGTTGGGGTCGGCTTCCAGTCTAACCGGATGCAGCTGAATACCAGTATTTTACAAGGAGCGACTGCCTATCTGACCTCCACAACCCAGTAACTGGGTAATACGATACCCCTTGGTAAGACTGGTTGTCAGACTTTCGGGCTTCTGACGATCCGTAACCCCACTCCTCACCTTTTAATTTTCACGAAACTAATATTCAGTTTTCAAAAAAATACTTAGAATGAACTCACAAACACATACAGCTGCACTATTAACTATCACAATGACACTACAAAATGTTTCAAAGCAGAGCCACAACACAACTGGTCCACTGCTGGACCTAGGCCTCTCCCAGGCTGCGCCACAACACTCTGTCCTCCGCCTTCCGCATCCAGCAGTCCACTTAGCTGGGGGGTGTCCCATCAAGTCCCATGCTACGCTTGCCGACGACTCGTCTGCTCCAAAGGCTATCGGTTCTGCTATGTCATGGCCAGTTTAGCTAGCTGACTCTGCAAGCTAAGTCGGTAACTCCAGTTCTTTTTCCGAATCATTTCATCCCACAACACAATAATAAGCAAGTTCACGGATATCATCATCTGCCTGCGTATCCGCAACCGTGTTGTGGTCGGCTTCCAGTCTAACCGGATGCAGTTGAATACCAGTATTTTACATGGTGTGACTGAAGAAGAAAAACTGGCCAAAAACACTATAATATTAAATATCCAACGCGTCTCTTTTGTTTCAAAAGTTTTTCTTTGTCCGATAAGAAAGATTCAAAAACTGATAGTTGTCACAAGATAATATGAAAGGGAAAGCGAGATAACGCAAAAATCGATGAAGGCATCGATCAAATCGGAAGAAGACTCGACTAACATAATGACAGGCACATCACATTATTTCGTATCGACACAAACTATACAGGGTCAAATTAAAATAGCTAACGAAACTCGGCAGACGTAATGGGTATCGATATACAGGGTGTTTCTGGAAGTATGGATCAAATCGAATAGGGGCGTTGGCAAGGTCATTTCCAAACTTTGTAACCCTGAGAATTTTTAACGCATATTTTTAGTGAAACTTTTTCCCATGAAATCGCGCGAAAATAGAGTAACATTTTTGCCAGGAAGCTTTTGCAGAAAATGTTTTTTCTAATTGAACACATGTTTTCTAGCTGCGTAAAAGTATTACCACAGGAAAGGGAGACTCCTATACAAGGTACTGAAAAAAAAAAAAAAATTATAGCCCTGATAGAAAGTTGGTCATAACTTTTGAACCGTAAAAAATTGCACCGACTTTTTCAGCGTTAAAAAGTTAGGAAATGACCTTGCCCACGCCCCTATTAGATTTGATCCATACTTCCAGGGACATTCTGTATAAACAAAACAAAAAAAAATGATGTTTTTTTTTTCGAGTCAACGACCGCTGGTAGATTTACTTGAAGTGTAAGTTAAGAAAATCTGTTTTCTTTTGTTTTATCATGGTTAGATATCGATACCCGCGTCTGTTAAGTATAACACAACAAAAAATACTGATATTTCAAGTGACTACAGTAGGTACTACATTCACTGCGGTTGATGACCCCAAAAAAATACTCTATTTACAACTTTTTTTTTAAATCATTTTCAGATTTAGGAGTGAGCCACCATCAGCCAGGTCGATTAATTCCTGATGGACAAATCCCACTATCACTTTGCTCGACCCACCTTGCGACCACCAGACCGATGACGTAGACAAGTAACCTTCGACCTATTTAATTTAAAGTATTGTCAGCTTGTTTAAAATCTATTATTGTTTATTAAAAATACACTTGTGTCGATAATTATTCAGTTAGCGTAATCGTTAAATTGTTCTGTGCGATTGTGACACCGCCATAAGCCATGTTTGTCAATTAAATGTGTTTCCCTGAATGAGTTTGTGTTCTGTAAATGAAGGCACATTTAGACCCGTCATCCACGACGGTAAAGCTACGCTTGCTTCTGTTGGTCCGTGGATGGGTGACCATCCATTACTTATAGAGCGTGCTTCGTGCCTCAATAATAAAAGAAGAAATAAAAATAAATAAATGCGTTTTGGACACCACAGTGATGAGCTCGTGGCTAAGTAATAACAGCCGCACGGGTTGATGCATCAGGTTAAGGTACGCTTGGCGGGGTTGGTCCGTGGGTGAACATCTTTACATACCGAGACTCTTTCGTGCTTCGAAAATCACGCTAAGCCGTTGGTTCCGGCTGTCATTCGTAGATCTTTGACAGTCGTTACGGGTCTTCAGAAACCCGGAAGTTTGACAACCAATCTTACCAAAGAGTATTGTATAACCCAATGGTATTCTCACGTTGAAAGCCTAGCGTCAAGGGTGAGGAAACTTATTTATATCTTCAAGTTTCTAAGGCACTGCGCTGACCTCAAAACACTAAAAATGGTATATCTTGCACTTTGCCAGTCTGTCGTCAGTTATTGCATTCCGGTTTGGGGAGGCACCGCGAAGACTAAACTCCTTGGGTTGGAGAGATCCCAGAGGGCTGTGCTTAAGGTGATGCTCGGCAAGCCGTATAGATTTCCCACCAGTGAATTGTATGCGGAGTGCAGAGTACTTACTGTGCGACAGCTCTTTGTGCTTAATGCCACCCTCAGAAAGCATAGTCAGGTTCCTCTGTTAGATTCAACCAGTCGTAAAGCCAAATCTTCATGTCCATCTGTCCCTCATAAAACAGCCTTCGCTAGCCGCCAGCTTTATGTAATAGGCTCGCTCATTTACAGAAAGGTGAATAAGCATATCCAAATGAGCAATTTAAACAAGCACGAAGTCAAAACCAAACTACAGAACTGGCTGTATGATCAAGACTATTCTCGTACAGAAGATCTTATTCATAACATAAAGTAGGCACGTAATAATAATCACTATTCTACAAAGCCGAATACAGAAACCCATGCAACACCACAAGATCAGAACATACCCCCACAAAACACAACCCCAAACCCCCTTTCATACACCACACCACACCACACCAAATCACACCACAACACAACAGAATATACCACAACACAACACACCACACCACACCACAACATAACATACCACACCACACAACCACATCTCCCTCCTTTAACACACATACCTTCACATTAATAGCCGTAGTTCATTATAGGATCATAATGTTATCACACATAGATTAAGGATTTTTGTACACGAAGTTACAGTAGAATACTGACTCCTAAGTCACAGGGTCCCCCCTAGTTTAGGAGGCAGGGTTTTCACTATTTAAGCAACCTTTGTTTCCCAAAGCTTAATGTTCCTATGTGTATTGTATGAGCTTTGTTTATTAAGGTTTTTGTGTTAATAAAGTTATTTTTATTTATTTTTTATTTATTAATTACTGAGTTTTTGAGTTCAGATAAGCAGTCGCTCCATGTAAAATACTGGTATTCAGCTGCATTCGGTTAGACTGAAACCCCAACATATTTGGGAAAAGGCTAGTCAGATGATGATGTACACCACGTTACCCAAAAGTAACCAGTTACAGTTTAAAATTACCAAAGACTTACCGTCGACATAGCTCATAGAATAAGCAAGCTGAAGTGTCAATGGACCGGCCATATTAGCCGTTAAACCGATGACCGTTAGATGTGTTCTTAGTGGAGACCACGAATCGGCAAACGTAAGGTAGGACGCCCTCAGGCTACGGCGCCCTCAGGCTAGGTGGAGCGACGATCTTCGCAGGGCGGCTGGTAGCAACTGGATGAGAGTTGCCGAGAATCGAGCTGAATGGCGTGCAATTGGAGAGGCCTATGTCCATTAGTGGACTGCTATAGGCTGATGATGATGATGATGAATGAATAGCCAGAATGCAAAGCCATAATGTAAAAGTACTATAAAATGAATATAATCAAGTGCTTCTAACTGAACAGACAGCTGTGCTGCTGGACAGTTTGTTGCGCCACTTCTTGTTCCCAGCTAAAGCACTAGGAAGTGGTGAAGGGTGGGCGTTTTGGGGGACTGTCTTATGTAATTTTGACAGAATCAGAATTACAAGAAAGTTTGATATTGTAACAGATTAATTTTGAGTATCGTCGATCGTGGACGATGGACCTTACGCACTAACATTGACTCGTGTAAACAAACAGTATGTGCGTACGATGATACATCAAGTTACACATTCCAGTATAAATTGTACGGAAATCTTATACAATAGAATAATATAGGAGAGATCAGTTTATACTGAAAATGAGGAGCTCGAGGCCAAGTAATAACTGCCGCACGGGTCGATCCATTAGGTTAAGCTACACTTGCCGGGGTTGGTCCGTGGATGGGTGACCATATTTACATACCGAGACTCCTCCGTGCCTTGGAAAGTGCGTTAAGCCGTTGGTCCCGACAGTCATTTGTGGATCTTTGACAGTCGTTACGGGTCGTCAGAAGCCCGAAAGTCTGACAACCAGTCTTACCAAGGGGTATCGTATTACCCAGTTACTGGGTTGTGGACGTCAGATAGGCAGTCGCTCCATGCAAAATACTGGTATTCAGCTGTAAGCCCCAACATAGTTGGGAAAAGGCAGGCAGATGATAAGTTTATACTGAAAATGTGTCTTGGTGAGTCATCGTGCGTAGCACATAACCATAAGGCCGTTTGTCCACTGCCACGTCAACAGGACATCAACGAGAACGATATGATGGCTCCGAAGTAGCGATACACAATTTACTACGGCTGCGTGTCCACCGCACGCTACTGCACCGGGACGTGACGTTCGGTTGAATAATCTCGTTCCTTGTTGACGTTCCGTTGACGGTGGCGGTGGACAAACAGTGTATCGCTTTGCTACTTGACGCTCAGCAGCCATGTTGCGTCCACTAGACCAGACGGAGTCAAAAAAAGTTAAATCATTTGGCAAAATCAAAATTGTCATTTCCTGAAGAAATTTTCAATTCTTTGGAAAAATCGACTATTGCAAAAACTAATATTTAGCACAATTTCCCAACACTATAAAACTTATCTTTAATATGTAAATGATAACAACAAAGCAATTGACAAGAAATACGATCATTCGATAACATTCACAGTCACCATCTTAAAATGATACGCGGCCATTTTGGGTACTCAATCAATATGCCTGCCTTTTCCCAACTATGTTGTAATCAGCTTCCAGTCTAACCGGATGCAGCTGAATACCAGTATTTTACATGCAGCTGAATACCAGTATTTTACATGCAGCGACTGCCTATCTGACCTCCACAACCCAGTAGCTGGGTAACACTTGACAGCAATTTTTGGAAGAAAAGATCAAAATGTATTGAATGTTGACAGCTTACTTGACTTACAGCGCCACCCCGACAGTTCAAGATTTTTGATAATAGATTATAGACATTTCGGTGCAGATTCTTATCTTCAAGCTATTTATGTTAGGGGAACAGCATAGATAAGGTTTTTTATCTAACCTTCGAATCAGTAACCTTTCTTTGCTTCTTGGCAAAAAAAAACATATGTTTTTAATATTAGGAAGGTAAATACGAGCTCGAAAGTCTGACAAGCAGTCTTACCAAGGGGTATCGTATTACCCAGTTACTGGGATGTGGAGGTCAGATAGGCAGTCATTCCATGTAAAATACTGGCAATCAGTTGCATCCGGTTAGACAGGAAATAGACCCCAACATAGTTGGCAAAAATACTAAAGCCTCAGGCTGGTGGTGGCACCTGAGATTGAAATGTTTGACAAATGATAAATGTTCCAAACGTTTTGTGTCATTATAATAATCAGCTGAACAATAATTCTACCAAATGAAACGTTGTCATACAAAAATTTGCTAATCGTTAGTTGTCAAAGTGAAACATCGGCGAAACGTTAGTTGCCAAGTGAAAATCTGGCAAACAATTTTCGGCGAAAAGGCAGAGATCCGAATGGTATGCAACCTGAAGAGACCTATTATTTTGTAAATCCTAAAGTATTATGTGGGCTTTCTCTTGTAATGTTTGGCGTTGAGAACGTGCTTATTGGTGCTGACAGCCAACCCTGCCAACCCTGCCAACCCTGCCAACCCTGGCAACCTGGTCAAACCTGTAGGAAGCATGTTAAAAAAAATACATGCGGTGGGGGTCTCTGGGGACGGCCGATGGAAGTGAAAACTAAGTAAAATTCATTCATTTCTTCAAGCGTTCGGTGACGATGACGCGAGTTCCATGATTTTTGTTCACCCAACAAGCGTTCGGTGACGATGACGCGAGTTCCATGATTTTTGTTCACCCAACAAGCGTTCGGTGACGATGACGCGACTTCCATGATTTTCGGTCACCCAAAAAGTGCTCAACGCGCCTAAAGAAGTTTTCACTTCAAAAAACATAATTTACCAAACTACCCTATATAACAAAAAAAAAAAACATTCTCATTCCTCTGCTTACCCTCTTTCCAACAACTGCCGTAACAACCCAAACTAAAAGTTAGACGATCCGGCGCCCCCAATGATAAGCTGTTATCAGTTCTGATAACAAGTACTTTGACATGCTAATAGTGGCCTGTTTCTGTTTTATTACGCCTCTAAATAGAAATGAGGCTGAACGTGCCCGAAATAGGCCGCGACACGTGTAGGTACAGACAGTATGAGACACGTGTCGCACTAAGTATGACTTGTGGAGTGTGGGTGCACTATTATGATCAGAAAAAAAAAAGACCTTCTTTTGCACGCGGCTTCGCTTACCTGGATGTCGGAAAATATGCCGCGGAAATGTACGACCGGGATTAAAAGTATCCTATGTATCCAGGGTAGGTATAAACTATCTGTGTGCTAACTTTCATCCGAATCGGTTCAGCCGTTTTTGCGTGATTGAGTAGGTAATAAGTAACAACAAGTATTTTGACATGCTAATATTGGCCTGTTTCAGCTAATACTACTTATTACTTATAACGCCTCTAAATAGAAAGAGGCAGAATGTGTCCGAAATAGGCCGCGACACGTGATTACAATTATACAATTAAATAAATACTGCTCATCTAATATTATAGGATTAATAATTAAATAACCGGCCAAGTGCGGGTCTGACTCGCGCACGAATGGTTCAGTACCATTCTTACGAATGGTTCATTACATTATCTATAAAAAAATCAAGTTTTTTTGTATGGGAGCCCCCTTAAATATTTATTTTAATCTATTTTTTTTATTATTTGTTGTTATAGCGGCAACAAAAATACATCATCTGTGAAAATTTCAACTGTCTAAATATCAGTACAGAGAGTTCATGAGATCAATATCTTATATTATCCTCCTCTATATCCTGGTGACAGTCGGACAGACGGACGGACAGCGGAGTCTTAGCAATAGGGTCCCGTTTTATCCTTTGGGTACGGAACCCTAAAAACTAATATGGAACGGCTTGCATACTTTCTCTCAGAGAACACCAGACATACATATATACGCATAAATTTACTCCGTTCATCGCGACTGCCTGTGACCTGCGCAACCCAGTTACTGGGTAACACTATACTCCATGATAAGACTGGTTGTCAGACTTTTGGGCTGCTGACTACCCGTAACAACTGGCAAAGATCTACGAATGACAGCCGGGACCAAACGGCTTATCGTCGTTTCCGAGGCACGGAGGGGTCTCGATGTATGGTCCCCACGAACCACGAACCGACCGCTGCAATTTTAATTATGCATGAACTTCACAAAGAATAAGTTTAAATAAAACAGTTCCGGAATTTAGACTTTAGATTTTTTTATTTTTTTGGCACACACTTCCGATAGGTAATATTTATTTTTAAATGTTTTTTTTTGTCTTTTTTCATTGCGCTGTGTAAAAGTAAAGCGCCAAGTTGAGTGTCGTAAAAAGGAATTAAATGTAGATTGAGTTGGTAGCTTGTGGCAGGGTTCCAAAGTCATTTATTTGTATATTCGTGTAGATACATAACACCTCTTCAACTGAGTACAATGTGGACACAAAATATGCATATGCATCTCAGACAAACTAAAAAATTGGTCTGAAATGTGCATGTATACACACGGCTAAACATTAAGCTATACATTTCCAATTTATGCTGATCTCGCATTGTATAGGATTTCCGTACAATGCGCGGTCAGCTTATACTGGAAATGTATAGCTTGATGTGTAATTGTAACTTCATTAGTTGTGCATGTAACTACTAATTTGTAACTGTAATTTCATTCATTTTATAAGAAGGTAGTCCATCATCATGTATCCAGCTTTTTCCCAACTATGTATGTTGTGGTTGGCTTCCAGTCTAACCGGATGCAGCTGAATAACAGTATTTTACATGGAGCGACTGCCTATCCTCCACGCCCAGCTAAGAACTTATACCCCTCGATTAAACTAGTAGTTGAAACTTACAGCCCCATTCAGAGACGTGACTTAAAAATAATCAATCATTACACTATCGGTTTTATAATTAAAAAAAACAACCCACTTCAAAAAACAAACACAAAACAAGTGAAAAATACCTTTAATTTCGGAAGTCGGTGTCTGCTTTTCAATTTTCGTTTTTTGCCACCGACTTCCGAAATTAAAGTTATTTTTCACTTTTTTTGTGTTTGTTTTTTGAAGTCGGTTGTTTTTTTTTTGTAAAAAGTTTTTATTTTTCACTTTTTAGTTGTGGTCACTCACACAAATTCGTATACCGTTATCTGCTATGTAAATAACAGTGACGGAGTGAAATAATTATATCGTCTACATAGCAAAGTGGGAAAAATACGTAATTATTGATGTAAATCAAAAACTACGCAAGTAAAATTAATAAAATTTATATGGGACCACCTCTGAAGCATGACCTACCAAACAAAAAAAGAATCATCAAAATCAATTCATAATTGGCGGAGTAATCGCGTCATCACATCACATCACATACATACAAAAAAAAAAAAAAAAAACATACAGACGAATTGAGAACCTCCTCCTTTTTGAAGAAGTCGGTTAAAAAGAACACATATAAAAATAGGGAAAAAATCATTAGGTGCACAAAAAATCGTCAATCGTCCTTCTTTCAAGTTAATATGTATTTCATTATAATCATGAAGAACAAAATTTTATTTTTACTTTTTATATCCCTTTCAAAAGTGTATTTTAGTTAAAAAGAACTACAAAAATTCATACATTAAATAAAATCTATCACTTAAATCTTAATAAATAAATAAACAAAAAAATAAACTTAATCACTTAAAAAAATTATCAAACACATTGGTCACACCTCCTCATAGAAAGTCGATTAAAAATAGTTCATGTCTAGAATCTCAAGTAAGATGCACAGATAATACTAAACATAAGTTAAACATTTGTTTAAACAAGTAAATAAAATAATCTCCCACGATTGGTTGAGCATTCCCTTACCGGTTTGTACTATCCTAGACAAAGTTCAAGTAGTGAGGGGCCCTAGTAGAAAAAAAAGGGTCAGCCAATCAGAGACCAGTATTTTTTTGGGCATATTTTGTCTATCTCTTATCTATTTCTATGTGGTTATGGGTTTCTGGTTCTATCTAAGGATGTTTTGGGAATATTTATTAGAGGTTTGAATAATTTGTGTGTGTATGTTTGTTGTAAGTATGTCAAAACTGCTGGGTCAGTTTTTAGGGTTCCGCAACCAAAAGGGTAAAACGGGACCCTATTCTATTCCTATATTCTTATTATACGGGTCTGTCTGTCCGTCTGTCACCAGGCTGTATTTCATGAAGCGTGATAGTTGTACGGTTGAAATTTTCACAGATGATGTATTTCTGTTGCCGCTATATTAACAAATAATAATAAAAACTTTTAACAAAAATAATAACTGACCTCCAAAAAAAACACTAAACAGTGTAAAATAACTTTATTTTCGGAAGTCGGTGTCTTTGCTTTTCAATTTTCGTTTTTTGCCACCGACTTCCTTAAGTCATGCTTCAGGTGGTCCCATATACATTTTATTTTTGTCTGCGTAGTTTTTGAGTTAGCTTCAATATTACCTACGTATTTTTTCCACTTACGAGTAGTATATGTAGACGATGTTTTAAGTGACTCCGCCACTGTTATTTACATAGAAGGTACCTACCACAACTAAAAAGTGAAAAAAAAAAACTTTAAAAAAGAAACAACCGACTTCCAAAAAAAACCACTAAAAAGTGAAAAATAACTTTAATTTCGGAAGTCGGTGGCAAAAAACGAAAATTGAAATGCAAAGACACCGACTTCCGAAATTATAGTTATTTTTCACTTTTTAGTGTTTTTTTGGAAGTCAGTTGTTTTTTTTTTTGTAAAAAAAATTATATAATTAATTTTATTAATACTCCGGTATTTTGTTCATCATTATTTTACTTCATCGTTCTCCTGCCCTTATCTCAAACACCCAACAGTAGCAACTTTCTTAAATAAAACGGTCAAAAAATTATTCCAGCCATGAAAAAAATTCAACAAACTCACTCCAACATTAGTATGACACTCATCCTCAACTCGGTAATAATACCAGACACATGCAAACTACGTAAGCGTAGTAATAATAACGGCGCGCACACATTATCGCTCGTAGACGATTTTTTTAACGTCTGCGACAAAAACCAGTCTGGCAGTGTGCGCCTGGCCTTATTGTTTGCTTAGTGCAGTGTACCACATGGTCTTATGTGGAAGTGGAAGGGGGGAGTTTGGTGTTTGGTGAAGTTACTAGGTTTTGGTAGTAAGTAATTTTTTTTTTTAATGTCTTTTAAATATGCATTATACATAATGTATAACAGAGTGTCCTTGAAGATAGGGGTATCCTCTACAATTTTTTTTTTCTTGGAAATGTCACCTTTCTATTTTGTTTTGAGAATTCAACAACTACAATTGATATTATATTACAAAACACTATCAATTGATATTTCTTTTTGTTTACATTTTCTCTTTTTTATACGACACTTTTAATGTAATTCAATATTATTTACAACAAAACATATTCTACTTTTTTGACTACTTATAATTTTATTATCTTTAAAATGCAAACATGCAATATAAAAACATTTTACTTAGAAATCTTAGAACTCATAGATCACCCGACCGTCAGTAAACGTCTCTCGTGTATTTCAGATTGAAGTGTCCTTTCCCTAGCGACTCGTGATTGAAATGTTGTCTAAGAGCGCTGCTAACGTATCGACATTCGACACTATATCATGTCGCGAAGCTAGGAAAGTCGAGTGAGTGAAAGATTTACTGTTTATCCAGATGTCACTGTCAATTCATAGACGAAACTAAGACAGCTTTATAATGGATTCAAGAACTTCTAGAATGTGCAACTTGTCCGCGTAAACAAGTCAAAAGCGTCCCCAATTGAGCTACCTGTCGACATTTAAAAAAGGTGCTATAATAGAACTTCCATGAGTGACGATATAAAAAGAAAGAATAGCGTTTATTTGGACACAGTTCGTGAAACACAAAATAAAAAAAAAATATGTTAATAACAATAGTGTTTGCCTAACGGCTGCGCCAAAAAGGTTCATTTATGCTAGACAGATACTGTCTGACGCTGGTTTTCTAATGAACCTTTAGGCGTATTTAATGTATGTATATGCTACGCATATTGGCCTTGCTTTTAACTATACTAACTTGTGTTGATATAAAAGTTGTAGATTGACAAAATAGCATGAAAAAAATATCGATATTGCGAGAAAGAAACGTACGGACGAAAGTACGATACGAACGGCTGTTATTTTTGCATGAAAGGTTCCCAATTAACTAACACAGTAAGTACCTACCAGTAATGAGTGTACCGACTAAACCAACTGTCATAAATTCAATATAATTACTAAACCTAGACATTTACGAAAAAGTCAAATCTCACTCCGCTCCGCGACACAGACATGGTTACAAAATTTTGGTTGTTATTATTCAATCGGTTGACGTCGGAAGGGCGTGGTTATTGCGTCACCCTCCTACTGGGAGCTTCACGCTTTTAATATAGGAGAGATAGGCAGAAAGACTGGTCATAAAACCTTTATTTTAGTGGTTCAATTTTTGGCACGAACTTCATAAATATCCGTCTCACTAAAAAACGAGTTCTAACTTTCGTTGTAATGTTAGTTCTAACTTTAGTTCTAACTTTAGTTCTAACCTTAGTTCTAACTTTAGTTCAAGTCAGTTTTTGTAATTTGAACCTTATTCCGAGTACCATAAAACTCTTATTACAACATTGACAAATTAAACGCGGGTTTAATCGGTTTAGATACTGTTTTTGTAATAAGAACTTTATCTATGTTGGAATAAAGTTCGAAATACGAAAACTGGGTGAAGGTTTAGGCTTGACATAAAGTTAGAACAGTTTTGTAATAAGACGGATATGAGAACACCCGATGAAGTCTAAAAAATGACAACCAGTCTTACCGAGGGGTATCGTGTTACCCAGTTACTGGGTTGTGGAGGTCAGATAGGCAGTCGCTTCATGTAAAACACTGGTATTTAGCTGCATTCGGTTAGACTGGAAGCCGACCACAACATAGTTGGGATAAGGAAGGCAGATGGTGAAGAGAAAGGTGGTAGTGAAGCTGTCTGTCCACGGTCCAGGGTGCCCGCAGTAGCTCAGGAGCTTAAGTTACATAATACATAGGAAACGTCCTAAATAAGGGCCGAGTGCAGATTTGTTTTGACCCATTGACAAGGCCGCGACTTACCTACGAGTTGTAAGTCGTAGGTTCGAAACCCAGACCGGCACTTTACTTTGAGTAAGTTATTTCATCGCCACTGCTCTCAAAACGATGAAGGAAAACATCGTGACGAATCCGACATGTCCTAGAACCAAAAATTCGAAGACATGTGACATCTACACATCTACCAACAGCAACACATAACAGATAACAGCCCACTCCTTCCCACAGGACGGAGGTTGTGTCCCAGCAGTGGGAACATTAAAGGCTCATTATACTGTACACTAAATAAACCTTTGAAATATTCAGAATTCGTTCTCAAAAAGAAATTAAATATGTTAATTTAAAATAGTTGACTGTCGCATTTCTGTGTTGAATTTTAAAATGTTAGTGCCTACTTACACGGTCATTACTGACAATAATGACTGACAGAAAGTGTTCAGCAGGGCAATTCTCTAGAACGTTCAAATTGGCAACCTGTCAAAAAAACATAAATTCACCAACATTTTTGACAAAGGCAGATTGCGACTTGAATGTGAACGTTTTATAGGTAAGAGAATTGACCCTCAGGTTACTGAAAATGTATAAAGTAGGTAATTTGACACTGCAATTAGAACTAGATTTTTTTTTCTGACAGACCAGATTACTTTTTTTTTAATAAGTCTGTCAATAGTGTATCAGAATACTCTTTTGACAAAAAAAAAAAAGGAAGTACCTCTCACAGGTCTACGTATAAATCATAAATGATTTTATGTCTCTAAGTAGTTGAGTATTTGCAAACACTTTTACACGTCAATCATTTTTTTTTTAACTAGATGAGGTCGGCGTTTCCAATCTGACTACTCCGAGGAGAAAGGCCGAAACAAAGCCAGTCAGTGCAAGCATTTGTCAGTAATCGTGCAGCTCAACTCAGAATAAGGAGCTCGCGATACAGGGGGCCAAGTCTACTAATTTACAAACGTGTCAGTGGTTTCGCAATGATGTGTTTTTGACAGATTTTGTATGGCATATCTGTCAAAAACTGATAATTGTGAGACCACTGACACGTTTGTAAATTAATAAACTTGGCCCCCTGTAGCAGTGTCAGGAAGTTGATATTGGCAGATGAGATGTTCGAAAGTCAGGTAGAAATGGAGAGTTCAGAAAAAAAGCTAGAAAAAAAATTGTCTTATAAGTAATATAATATGATAGATCTTTTGTACAGGGAATTCAAAGTTTGTCTTAAAGTTTGACATTAACAGTTAGAGGGTATTTCAAGTCATTCACACTACGTTTCTTAATCATAGTTTTTTTCTTGGTCTGAACTGGCCTCATTAGCAATTCCTCTAAAAGCAATTCATTTCCTGAATTTCCAGCTTTCATTAGCAATTCCTCTAATTTGACACAAAAGAAATTCCAACGAACGCTACGAATCTCCATAGAAAACTGTCATACCGATGAATTATTTCGTAATATGAATCGCACGCAGATCATATTATGCAGTTTGTGATATTTTACGATGATTCATAATATTTTCCTATTATGGTTCTGCCAAAGTGGCTGTTTTAAGCCCCCTGTGCTCTTTTAGATTAACACGTTGCCCCGTCAAACTAAGAATGTATTAATTCGGTTTTAAATCCACAAACGCAATTTTTACCTACAAATCTCAAACTCTTACAACTATCCAAAAATACGTTCAGAATTAAAACAATGCTCTCAAAACATCGCACCATTCTCGGCTACACTAATTTGTCAGACACAAACGGCCCGTCTACCCACGCACTTAATTGTGAACTTGTGAGCTGTTGCTGTGACTAGCTACATACCAAGGTGCCACATCGTCTGGTTAGATTTATAATACCTTAGTGTAGTATAGAACATGTTGAAACATGTCTGAACTTAGGTCCACTGACCTGAGTTGGGTGAGACCTTGAACTCTTGCGAGAGACAGGTGGTCATTGTTTTTTTGGATTTCAGATGCTTTTAGCATAATCAGCCTATAAATTTCCCACTGCTGGGACACAGGTCTCCTCTTACAGAGAGGAGTGGGCTATAATCCTCCACGCGGGCCCAGTGCGGGTTGGTGGATGTCACATGTCTTCGAATGTTTGGTTCTAGGACATGTTTCCGTGACCGTTTTGAGAGCCGTGGTCAGTGGTTTGAAATTGTGCCTGCCTAGCTTCAAACACCAAGACCTACGACATAGAATAAGTCAGGATCGTTACCCTTATCATACAAGCCTGCTGTTAAATCACTTTTTTTTTTCTAAGAATGGCTTCCGCCCCTCTTTTGGAAATCTATAATAAGTACCAGAGTCAATGCAGTTGTGTTGCTATGCGAGAGGCTAAGCTGAGATCTTGTCATTGCTCCATTTTAAATTCTTTTTACCTATTGTGGTACAGAAATCTTATTGTAGGTGCATCGTCGTCACTAATTATATAATTGATGTATACAAAATATTATATAATATTTTTAAAAGAGTAACGGTGGAGTTTCTTGCCCATTCTAAAAATGCATTGGGGCAACTAGAATCAGTTCTATTGTTTTTGTTTTTGACGTTCAAAAGTGCGTATTATGTGCCTCATTGAAATAAATTATTTGACTTTGACTTGGACTTTGATGCCTCATGTGTCTGTAATCACACCTGTTGAATGTCATCATCAGTCTCCTCCCCTTATCCCAATATATTTGTGGTTGGCGCAACATGTCTTTTTCTTCCATCAGTCGTCATCTTATATAGATTGATCTTATATTATATAGATTCTTTTCTACCTTGTGAATGTGAGAACGTTGTAGGCTTAGTGGATTGTAGACTTTTTTTTACCTAAAACTTTTTGAAAGGCTTACATCGTCCTCCCATAACTATTACCACTGTAATTCAATAATATTGTAAAAGCCAATTATCTTTTAAAAGAGTAACCATTGAGTTTCTTGCCGGCTCTTCTCCATAGGAAACAACCAATTGGAACCGTGCACCTAGCTTCTGACGTTTCATAAGTGCCCATGGAGGTTTATGTGAAATAAAATATTTTGATTTTGATTTTGATCTCGGTAGTCACCCCCTTTCTAGCCATATCATCTGTCACACAGTCCATCCCTCGTTTCTTTGGTCTTCCCCTACTCGTATAGCCATCCACATTCATACTCACACCTGACCAAGACCTTCAATATGGAATACAGCCACGCTTGGTGACAGAAACAGTTATGTATGTTGGTAGTAGTTCCCCAGACGAGCTCTTTTCCTATTTTTCATAATTTTACAAAAAGCTTTACTACCATAACCACTAAACTGTAGACTTGTCTGTCTTGTCATCATCATCATACAAAATACAAAAAAATACAAAAAATATTTATTATTTCCAAAACATTGTGTCATACATAAATTGAGGCAGCCCCAGTAAGTTACAATAGTACTTGTGTCGGAGCTGTCTCACTCTTCCCACAAGCGATAACTTAACAATGAAAATGAAATTAACAAAGCAAATCATCTAACTGCTTTTTCCCAACAATGTTGTGGTCAGCTTCCAGTCTAACCTAAAAGAATACCAGTATTTTAATTGGAGCGACTGCTTATCTGACCTCCACAAACCATTTGCTGGGTAACACGATATCGTTTGGTAAGACTGGTTAACAGACTGTCGGGCTTCTGTCTGACTATAATGTAGTAACCGTAGAGAGTATATTATAACTTAGTAGTAAAGTATTTACTCGTAAATGTAACTAACCGAGGGGTTACTCCACATACTTACTCTATGGATGGACATAGATCATAATAGACTGGGGAATAGTCCCCTATCTATTAAAATCTATGATTTATCTAATACATATTACATAAGAATTAGACCAAACCCATTGGTCCAATAAAAATAAAAAAATATTTTAATATAAAATAAGTTCACATGAAGTTCATTTAAATTCACCCTTTTTTATTTACATTTGAATGTAAAGTGTTATAAAAATAACTCATGTGTAGTTGCCCTAATGTGTTAGTGTCTTTCCTCGCTACAGGCTAAGTGATTCCATCAATCTCAGTAGTTTCGGTTTAAAAAAAATTGTGAACTGTTAGTTCAAGGTTGCGTCTCCTGCCAGTATCTTAATTTATTTGTAGTCGGTGCAAGATGTCTCCTTCTTAATAGGATACCTCATTATTCACGGTAGTGAATCCATATAAATCATGAACCCTCTTTTTTAATAACTGTCCTTCATGTATGCTATAACTGTCCTGCGTGTAGGGTACTACACGCAATGAAGGACAGTTATTAAAAAAGAGGATTCATGATTTATATGGAGACTGATATTGTAATAGTTCACCGTAGCACTTATTGCGAGGCACATGAGAAGTTTTCTATAATAGTCTATCAAAAATAACGTTGAGCTCCTGAGTTGAGCTGCACTATTACTAACAAACGCTGCACCGTTTGTTAGTAATAGTGCAGCTCAACTCAGCCCGCAACTGGCTGGACTGGTTCACTCAATCTGTGTGGTTCTTTTCTCAAAAGACCATTTCAGAGTCTCCAATCTACATGGTCTTCACATTATCTGACCCAGATTATGTCTGGACTTTAAAAGAAACTGTGAACTCTGAGTTTGTTTCGGCTTTTATTCTCAGAGTGACCACTCTGAGAATAAAAGCCGAAACAAACTATAAATATAAAAAAAAACTAGATGAGGCTGGCGTTTCCTATCTGACTAGATAGGAAACGCCAGCCTCATCTAGTTTTTTTTTTATATGAGTGCGGTGTAAAATTATTTGTACAAACCTACTTACAGAACACAATCATTTATCATTTACCGTAATCGTATGCTTGACAGAAGAATAAATTGTTGATCATTTTACGTCGCGTCGTTAGCACGTAGTAAGAGACACTGCTGCTTATCCTCTATAGCTATCACTTTGTCACTCGTTAATAATTCTTTATAAAAATCACAAGTTACGGTCACGTACTAATCCAAGATATTATTATCTGTATTCATACAAAACGCGAACAAAAACTACCAAATCATTGTGCAAAAAAAAAACTTTAATAACCATTTAAATAAATGAATATTTATCTTCATTCTGTCTAACCCTTTTTGAGAAAGTGACAAACTAACCTTGGTGACCTTAGACCACCCTAATCCTCACCGAAAGGGCTAGAACATGACCTTATACATCTCCAAGGTCACTCCCATACTTTAAATAAAACTTGTACAAGCAAACAGGTAAGATTTACATTTAAATGTAAAATAGGGTGAATTTAAATGAAGTTTATGTGAACTAATTTTTAATTTAAATATTATTTTTAGTTTTAAATTAGGGTTAGTCTATCAACATCTCTTTCTATTTGTCTATTTGTTAATAGATAGTCATAGGGTAGAGTAAATAGAGCAGGTTATAAGACCCTTATTTTGGGGAAAATTAAATTATATGCCTTGCCCTATTATTAGTGACTAGATCATTGAAGGGTGAACTAATTTATTTTTATTTAACTATTAGATGTAAGGGTGAAATAAATATGATTCTTATGTCATTATTATTATAATACAGTCGAACAAGTTATATGGTATACAGGCAGATAACTTGCAACTAGTTAAAACAATTTTGTGAGCGTTTTCAGTAGTCAACAATCCTTTTACGTCACTCTTCTAAGCCAAAAGCTCAAAAATTTTAATTACACAGACAATCAAAACGAATTTTGGCAGTGTAGTGGAAAATGAATATAATTTTGCCTGTTTACCAAGTAGCCTATCGCTGTCCCACTGCAGGACAAAACCTTCTTCTCCTGGAAAGAGGGCACGGCTTTGATCACCACGCGGTCACTGTGTGTTGACTATTTCAAACTACATAACATAACATCACGCCTGTATACCCCGCGGGGTTAGGCAGATGTGTACCTATATTACACCCCCATTTGGCCAGTTATGTTTAAGTCCCATGTAATAGAGGCCGAGCCTATTGCCATCAACCGGGCACAAATAGAGACTCCGGGCTGCTATTGAGAAATTCCTGATAGAAAAACTCAATAATAGTTTCGAACCCAGGACCGCAAGCTCTATTACTGAGCATGACTTAGTAATAGAGCGTGATAGACCAAACTACGAGTACTTATCAAGTACGAACAGTGACTGTTGAGCTCTGCGTGTCTGGGTTCGATCTCCGGGTCGGGTAAAGTCATCATCTGCATATAGCCTTTTCCCAACTATGTTGGGGTCGGCTTCCAGTCTAACCGGATGCAGCTGAATACCAGTATTTTACATGGAGCGACTGCCTATCTGACTTGCACAACCCAGTAACTGGGTAATACGATACCCCTTGCTAAGACTGGGTTGTCAGACTTTCGGGCTCCTGACGACCCGTAACGACTGTCAAAGATCCACAAATGACAGCCGGGACCGTGCTTTCCGAGGCACGGAGGAGTCTCGGTATGTAAAGATGGTCACCCATCCACGGACCAACCCCGGCAAGCGTAGCTTAACCTGATGGATCGACCTGTGCGGCTGTTATTACGTAGCCACGAGCTCCTCCTTAAATAATTTCATTATTCACTTTAGTGGTAAAGTGAATAATGAAATTATCACTATTAGCTAGGAGTCTGGATTTATGCCAGGTTGATGGCAATAGGCTCGCCACCTTTGACTTTGACATAACTGGCGAAATGTGGCTGAACAAAATACACTTCTGCCAACCCCTTTGAAGAATGCAGGCGTGATGTTATGTTTCGTTGTAAACCATGCCCTATTTATCTTAATTTCAGACACGGGCCTCCTAATGACTGCTACAGTGAACGGTCAAAGGTGAACTGCCAAAATTCGACCAAGTGTAAGTCATAGGCAATCACTGTTGGTTCCGTACCTACTATTATTTTTGTACTTGATAAGATTTATGCTACATCACCAACCCGCACTGGGCCCACTCTCACAGATAGGAGACCTGTGTCCCAGCAGTGGGAACATTGTAGGCTGGTTATGTTATGTAACACAATAATTCTCTGTCTCTCTTTTTCTGTTAATTTTTCAGATCTTAGAGTAGAGTCTTGCGATAGATTTAAATTTTACCCATATTTCTAGCTTATAGCTTTAAATCTTGAAATGGATATCGTAATCAAAATAGACTGTATGCTGCAAGTCAGTGGTAAAGTCTAAGCTGGCCTCTTATTATATTGTAACTCTGTACTCCAGGGCCAGCTCAAGGTCAAAGTGTTGCCATTGCTGCCTACTCTATAACTTACCATAGAGTACAGTTATAGAAGTCTGTTAAAAATACTGAAGCCTTTGAGGGACACCCAAAGGCCCAAAGGCTTATTTTTAACCGACTTCTTCAAAAAGGAGGAGGTTCTCAATTAGTCTGTATGGTTTTTTTTTGTCTGTATGTTTACTCCTCCAATTATGTATCGATTTTGATGATTCTTTTTTTTTGGTAGGTCAGGGCTTCTGCGGTGGTCCCATAATTTGGTTGCGAAGTTTTTGAGTTAGCTTCAATAATTACGTATTTTTCCCACTTAGTCTATGTAGATGATATCTTATTTGACTACGTCACTGTTATTTACATAGCAGGTAGTGGTATTCGAATTTGTGTGGGGTAGGTACCACAACTAAAAAGTGAAATATAAAAACTTTTTACAAAAAAAAAAACATCCGTCTTCCGAAATTAAAGTAATTTTTCACTTTTTTGTGGTTTTTTTGTAAGTCGGTTGTTTTTTTTTTTGTAAAAGTTTTTATTTTAAGTCATAATATCACGACATTTTTTCCTTATGGAATAACAATTAAGTTCAGGTGTATCAGAATCTAGTACATAGTCGTCATAAAGTCGTTAGAACCATGAAATAGGAACCGTTTTTCAAACTTTAAGTACTGACCCCTAAAAGCAAGCGTGAATACAGATATCCATAGACACTATTTAAATTGATCTAAAAACATATACGGATGTTAGTGTTCTTAAGAGAAAAAATATCTACGATTTGGTGACGTCATAGTGATGTCATAGACAGGTTCAATGGACTGAACTGTTAGTAAAAGGTGTGCATTAGAATAGCCTTCGCGAGTATAATACACGGCTGAACTCTGGGCAGTCAGCCCCTTAATGATATCTTAACTATCGTTGTTGAGCAGACAAATTATCCGAACCTATGAAGCAATGGATTAGCAATATCCTTCAAAAACGAATAAAAAAATACAACGCCTTTGGCTGTTTACATAAATAGCCTATAATAGTCCCACTGCTGGGACTCAGTACTCCTCTCTGTGATGTCTTCGATTTTTGGTTCATGCCGATTTCATCGTAAGCCTAACTGTGGACTGCTACACGATGAACTGATACAGAAAAAACCATTTTAACAGTTAAAATTTTAAAATAAAAACGAAAAACTAAAAAAAATGTGATAAAAAAGGGAAAAAGGACAGAAGTTTGATTTTTTGAAAAAGGCGGGAAAACATAATCTATGGTAACTATTTTAACTTCTAAAACCAGAGATAAAAATAAACGGCCTTCTTCTAAGGACTACGATAGTGAGGTATTTATGATAATTAGGTACATTAACTATATAGCTAATTAGTATAATTTTATTCACATATTTTTGTGGTTTAAGCGGCACGTGCTTTTAAATAAATATAGGATGAAATTAAAACTTTATAGAATAGTTAAAAACAACTGAATTAAAAATATATCTTAGTATTATTATTGAAACGTCTTTGACATATCTCGGGAATCTGGGGTCCCAGACCTTTGGAAGTCGTACGAGGGGCCGAAGCCAAATCACAGGGGCCCCCTTAGACATTTTTAAGTGTTGAGGCACCAACAGACCATTATCCCTGTATGCAATAAATTAAAATCAAAATCAAAAGTCATTTATTCAAACCAGGCTGAGAATCAGCACTTTTCGAACGTCAAAATTACATAAGACAGTCCCCCAAAACGCCCGCCCTTCACCACTTCCTAGTGCTTTAGCTGGGAAGAAGAAGTGGCGCAACAAACTGTCCAGAAATATGCTAGTGCACCCCAGGACAACCCCCGGTTGATGTAGGACAGAACATGGAAACAAAAAAATATTTGAGTATGGGTTTGGGTGGCTGTAGTGAACTGGTTACCCAGAACTATGAAAGAACTATGTCCCCTGCCTGATCAATGCTTCGGTATACATGGATAAAATGGCAGGGGGTGACTTACACACTCATTAATAGGCCCCTAAAACGGCCGCTAGCACATAATGATTATTATTATTATTGACTGCCTCGTTGGTCTAGTCACGTGCTAATGCTGAGCATGAGGTCTTGGGTTCGATTCCCAGGTCTGATGAATATGGTGATGTCATTCCTTGTTTTCATGTATTTCACTTGTATACCGACACCTAATTGGAATAACTACGAGACAAACTATTTGTTGATGGATCTCTTCAATCAACTGTTACACCAACAAGCCGCTAACAGCCTGAATTGGCTGTTAGCGGCTGTTGCGTTTCTCTTTTTCTTATTTCAAAAAGGAAAAGGAAAATAGTGTCAGAGTGAAAGAGACAGAAACAGTGACTGAACAGACAGAATAGATTTTAATTTGATTCTTTATTTAATTTTTAATTAGTACTACAGCCTATGGGTGATTCTAATTTTTTTAATGAAAATGTATAATTTTAATAAAAACATTCTTGCTAAAACTGCATTTAGTAGGTTGAAAAGGAAAATTATATTCGTTTCAGAGTGAAAGAGACAGAACTAGTAAAGTCTATATCTATACTACTGTAGGTATAATGTATTACCGTTAGTACAACTGTTACTCAAACTTTTCAGTGAGTTTAAAAAGCACGTGTATAAAAATAGAGCGAGCCAGGGTATTTAAAAAAAAACCTGAAAGGTACCAATGACAATTTCTGATTTAGAGATTATTTTTTTGAAACTATTTTGGAATCATGTTGTGTAAATACTGCATCAATTAGTTCATTTTTATTTATGGTCTGACATTAAAATGGCTAGGTAAATGACGAATAGTTGTCACCCATCTTAATATTTGACATATCTTACCCTACTTATACTTAAATAAAAAAAGTAGTTTATACAGGAATATAAACATTTTTTTTTGTAATACACTATCATATGTCCATGATCAATCTTAGATCTTTTGTCATAGATATACCCTTAATGACAACATAATTATACTTTGTGTATCTTAGTTTGACAGGAGGAGGAGGAGCTCGTGGCTAAGTAATAACAGCCGCTCGGGTCGATCCATTAGGTTAAGCTACGCTTGCCGGGGTTGGTCCGTGGATGGGTGACCATTTTCACATATCGAGACTCCTCCGTGCCTCGGAAAGCACGTTAAGCCGTATTCAGCTGCATCCGGTTAGACTGGAAGCCGACCCCAACATAGTTGGGAAAAGGCTAGGCAGATTGATTGATCATAGTTTGACACATCCGTTTGTAACAAGGACATAAAGAATCCTATGGCCAAAGAGAGTATAGTACCTAACTATACACTCCTGGACTCCTACATCCAGCGTGCTTGTTGATTTAAGTATATCGGTCTAATACATCAAAATACATACAAGTCAAAAAATGTTTTATGCAGTATTGAAGCCGACATACCTACTGGCCATCATTTAGATGTCATCATTGTTCCAAAAAATTTGAATTCACGACCATCTAAAAAGTTAAATTACAACCTATAGACAAAATATAAAATACAGCGTGTCTCGATTCAAGTGTCCGGTATTCGTTTGTAAGAATGACATAAGGGATCCTATGTCCAATGAAACGATCATAATTATATAATCGATTAAATGTAGGATGTAGTTGACCAAGTGTAGGATATCACACACTCTATAGGCCATTGCATATCAAATGCCATTTGTATCAAAACAATACACGGCCTGTTCTAACAATATTGTTTCTATGTTAATGAAATTGCATTCCAAAGTAAGTTTTTTAATTGATTTTTGCAATGTCGTAAGTATGCATTTTTTTTTTAAATTTATTTAGATACTTACCTGACGATATTGTTATGTTTTGGAAAATCCTTTTATTTCAAATAGATCCATAAAAGGCACGTCAAAATTTACAAGAAAATTTAATTGATTCTAGTTTTATTTACTTATTTTTATTCAAATGCCTTAAAAACTACCATTACAGGTCTTAGCCTAATGCGATAGCCAAGGAATATATACACAATTAAAATCAAGATCATAGTTTGTAACATAACATAAATAATAGTACTTTTGCGAGTTGCCCCATAAAAAAGGTATCTTCGTTAGGAGAAGAATGGACAAGAAACTCTATGAATGATTTTATTAAAGCAAATAACTCTAAACCTCAGAAACCCATTGTAATACATTATTGATATAGTTACATATTTATTGTCAAAAATTATAAATTATTATTATTTAAAGAAGAAAGGAACAGAAGAAAACGTACAAAGACAGCTATTATTCGTTTTTTTTGTTGTCAATTGTTCAAATGAATAATGACTAAGTAGGTACTTATTCTAGGTAAAATATTATTTGGTTAAAAATAACCTATAAATATTAAAAAGTACTGCAATTGATTCTGAACAAACTATTTTAAGATTTTGGGTTATTCCAATTGCAACTTGTAGGTGGGTAGGTATGGACTTCACAAATTCTTCATTTATTTTTATTTTAACTTTCACATAGGCACTTTTTAGAAGTTCGTTTTCATTTAGTTTCCTATGGAGAAGCACACATTATTTCATACAGAAATGACATGAAACTCCTTAGTAATTAATTTATTTCTAGCTAGATACATTGTAACAACCTCATTTTATAAGACGTGTCTTTTTAATACAATATTACATCAACCTACTTCATAGTGGCTAGAATCTCGTCTAGATTGAGCACGTGCTATTTATAACCCCAAAGAGTCTAGATCTTACTGATCTTAGTCTAACACGACAATTTAGCACTTATTTACACAAGCGTATTTAATTTTTTCTTTTTAAATTCATTTTTATTTTTCAATTTTAGGGATATTTTTTTAGTTGTTTTAAAGTGAAAGGTTTAACATAACCTTACTTTACCTACTTTAAATTAAGTATATCGTAGGCATCTCAAACTGTCAATGTATTTAGCCTAGTATCACAAAAAATCCTAATATTTTTAATGTTTTAACTCTATAGAGACCATGACCTCTGAGTTTTTTTCGGCATTTCTTCTCAGTGATCAGTCAGCTAGGGCTGACTGAAGAAATGCCGGCGCCATCTAGTTAAAAAAAAAATACCTAAACATTGATCTGTAAAAGTGTCTTAAAAGATATAGAAATAAGCATTTCATTTCATTTTGTCTATACAATGTTCCATTAAAATATTCAGCAAGAAAAATTCCTGGACTGGTATTTTCAAATGAATAAAGGCACAACTTTTACAGAAGACAGGACTTTTAATTCGTCTTTATGAACTTTCCAGTGTAAAGCAATCTCTAACTAACTATTTTTTATGGTTACAGAATAGATTTTTTAAATTTATTTTTAAATTTAAAATTCACCCCACTTCTGATATTTAAATGAAATCGTATACCTAATGTTTGCAGTTCTTTGATTTTTCGTTTTAAAATGATGAGATTCAAGTGCATCTATTTATTTACCTACATAATAAATATGTAGGTACTATTTAAACATTATATACTATTTGGTACTGTTGGTACTTTGCTAGGCTCACTGCAGCAGTTGCAAATTTTTCGCTATTGTTTTATTAAATTGTTTATTTGTATTTTTGTGATCATCAAATGTTTATTTCCTAATAAATATATATTTTTACCGTGTTCTAAATGTTATGCAAAATAGGTACTATATAAATTTTTACGAAATAAAATTGGCTACATAGCCACCAACACACCTACTTCAATCTTATCTAGACAAAGACATACCTAAATATGTTAGATTAAAACTGTATTTGGTAGGAAAATTAAAATCAAAGGTTAGCCATATCGTGTGTTGCCATGGCAACAAAGACAACAAATTAGTTTACCTGCCTTAAAAAGCACCTATTATTTGCGTGGATTTACCAGCCATTTTACTTTATATTCCAATTAAATATAAGGTAGTCTGAGACTTTTCCTAATTAGTTCTTTAGTACAATAACAGTACACAAAAATTACCTTTTGCAAGGAGTGACTAGAATAAATTTCATTCTTTTATAAATTCTAACGTCAAATAATTTATTTAAATTTCAAATTTGAAATAAATTATTTGACTTTGACAAAAGTACAGAACAAATAATTGACTCAATAATCATTAAAAATCGACGAGAATCTCCATTATTACGACAAAACTCATTTCATTGGCGGTCATGCTACGTGTGCACGACGGAGTCATCTATGACTCTCCACCTGAGCAGGTTTTCCTTGCTTCGACCTACCGGAGTCTATTTAAAGACTTCCATGTAAGCCAAGGCAACTCATGTCCTGGAGGGAGATTTTCAGCAGGTGGAACGAATTGGTTAGGTAGGGAAGCACATCATCCGTTCGCCAGTTGGTATTATAGATCAGCTCATGCCGTGGTAAAAATATTGGGCATCCTGCAAGGTGGTAGCGAGGCTGACAGTCCAGGGTGTGCCAGACTATACCTAAAGCATATCTACTCGTAGTTGATATAATTAAATTCATCACCTGCAATTTCCCAACTATGTTGGGATCGGCTTCCAGTCTAACAGGATGCAGATGAATACCTGCCAGTATTTTTACATGGAGCGACAGCCTATCTGACCTCCACAACCCAGTTACTGGGTAACACGATACTGGTTGCTATGTTTTTCTAAAAGACAGCCAAAGGGACGTCACATTTAGGTGACAGTAGTAAAAGTGGAATGTATTCAACCTCCTTGGTCTCAATTATTCCCAGTTAAGTCCTATAAAGATAGAAAGGATTAATCTTAACCACAAATTGGACCTTTGAATTTAATGCAACTTTGACAAATACTTATTAACAAAAAAATAGCGAGTTTGAATTTTGTATAACAATTTCAGCCCTCCCAAATATCCCGGTCCCGGTAGGGGCCAGAAATGGGTTGAGATACTATATATTTTAATATTTGACCTTATATGCTTTGTTAAAAACTAAATACAATTGATATTTAAATATGTATTTACACGATTTTTGGATATTTGTACCCTATATACTTATAAATGTTCAAAATATGGTTTAAAACTTTAGGCCTAAAGTCTTGCTAAGGAGAAATAAAAAAGTTCTTCAAATACCTTATGAAACCCATTCTTACAGCATTTATGGGATTTTAAATATAATTTAAAAGAGAAACTGTTATTTTAAATACGACAAAAGACTTAAATTTTTGAAAATTTAAATTTACCCTATTATTTATGGTTGTTTATGGTTTTTAAAAGTTGAAATAGCCTAAATTAGCTGCCGATTCTACTTTGCAATGCTTTTAAGCTTGATTATAAAGCATTGACAAACATTTAAACGCATTTTTCTAGAAAATGATAAAGAGTTTGTCAAGGACTACATTTTTATTGAATTTCTTGTATGTTTAATATAATTTTTTGTTTGTTTTATATCTAAAACACTGCGGCAGAGCCGAAAAACTAAACAAATCAAGATTTCTCTTTGATTTGGGTATTTTAATACACTAAATGTATATACCTCTAAATATTAGTCTATTATACGTAATATTAAGTGTTTTTATTTACAATAATTTCTCATTCTACGGAGATAAAGGAGTTTTTAAGCGATATTAAGCCTTAAAACAATGGAATACCGCGCGGAAGTGACTATGATAGGGACGCGAACTTTGAGAAAAATTTACTCTCTTAAAATAATAACTAAATAAATCAATTCCTTATAATTCAGGTAGAATATACATAGATTAACTTATATTAAAACATATTTAAGCGATTTATGAAAGTGTTTCGTGGTTTTAGCAAATTTTTCGTGCGTTCGCGCGCCAAAACCATTCTCCACCAGGAATTGGTAAAAAAACCCATGAAAGCGTATTGTTTTCTAACAAATCTATGTTAATAAAGGTAAAATAACACTAATACTCACGATTTCAACTGGAATCACGAAGAAAAATCCATTTTAAAGAGTCACATAAACTTCAAATCACGCCTCCGCGCGTGGGCACACAGTCACTTCACATAATCGTAAAAATAACATATAAACACTTGAAAATCCATCAAAAATGTCTTTTAATCGTAAACTGGAATGAATTTCGAGCACAAAACGACAATTTTCCAAATAGGCCTATAAGAATCTTATTGGGATCAAACCTTGGCTATTTGTGCAAAATTTTCGCGGATCGGCGCGCTAGCCGCAAATTTAGGCCTACAGACAACCGGGCCGGTACACGCGCGCCCTGCCATCTATACCAAAACACTTTTAACACTCAAATGATAATAAAACATACGATAAATAAGGATCACTACCTAGATAAGGGACCGAAAAGTCATTCCGTCTATCAGAAACTTATACAAGACTGACTGAAACACGTGGTTCTAATCTCGAGGCAAACGAGCTAATTTTAGAAAAATAACTTTAGAAAACACGGTTTATTTTGAATTTTAAATTTCGAAGGGTTTGGTCCGAATGAAGGGCTAAATTTTTGAGTATTTTTTTTTTAATTTGCGGTATTTTTTGGGATTGTTGGTCGGTTTGTGGGTGGTTGTTAAGGGTTGTTTAGGGATGGGGTTACGGGAGCTTGTGGTTATCGGTGGCGGGATGTGGCGCGCGCGCGGCTTGCTTGGCAGAAATGGCGGGCCGACGCGCCAGCGTACGGTAACCTTGTACCACGCTGCTAGCTACGAGTTACGCCTAAAAGAGGCATCAATATCCGTAGGTATACATATCACAGCTAACTACCTACCTTTTTAAACAACGATACCATAAAATTACCTTTAAGAAAAGTTTTAAATAAAATCTATATTAAGTTTATGTAATTTTATTTTAAATTACCTTTAAAAAAAATACAATTTAAAAACGCATTTTCTCATTAAAAAACTCATCTTCCGTTTTTAAAAATAGGTACCGCGACCTGTCTATATTTTTTTATACTTATAGGTATTTTAACCATAAAAGGCGTGACGAATTACTGTGACTGAACAGTCAGTCTGTCTGTTTGTCTGGAGCGTTAGATGGCTAAGTATTTAACTTACGTGCGTTGCTATTTCTGTAACAATTTAGAAATTAAGATTAAATGTCCGATAGTCATTTTATGGGTGTTAGCAAACTTTTCAAAAAAACTCCGAACACAGCTCGCTCCATAGCGCGCTGAATGACCTTGAATTTCTGGACCAGCCCGACTGTCAGTGGAGTTTCTTTGAAGGGTAAAATCAGAAATTAAATTTACTTAACAAGAACCGGAGCTACCGACCGACATAGCTTGCAGAGTAAGCAAACTGAAGTGGCAGTGGGTTGGACATAATGTTTGTCCAAGGGCCGATGGCCGGTGGAGCAGACGAGTCCTAGAGTGGAGACCGCGTATCGGCAAGCGTAGCGTGGAACGGCCCCAGCTAGATGGACCGACGACCTTAAGAAAGTGGCTGGGACAAACTGGATGCGGAAGGCAGAGGACAGGGTGTTGTGGCGCAGCTTGGCGCACCTATGTCCAGCAGTGGACTGCGACAGGCTGAGTTGATTGAACAGACTTTTAAAGAAGTGATTTTGGCAGAGTAGCGATCCTTCTGTAGATTTGTAGGCCATTTTCTATTTTGTTAGTACCTGGTAGTTGTTGAAAGGCCTACATACCTATTAACACTGTTATTGGAAAATATTGTAAAAGCCAATTATTCTTAAAAGAGTAACCGTGGAGTTTCTTGCCGGCTCTTATATAGAAAGCGACGTTTCATAAGTGCCCTTGTAGGTGTATGTGATATAAATTATTGTGATTTTGGTATTGCATTGGATGTCAAAGAAGCAGGTGCCCCTACTGATGGTAAATGGTCACTACCACCTAGGTTGCTTTCTACCATCCTAAAGACAAATCGAATTCAGCAACGCTGCTTGGCGGTAGAAGTAGGTACCTAAGTATACTTACCTATTTTGGTGGTACTTCTCTGAACGAAACTGGCGAAATTTGGGTATAGGTACACCTCTGCACACCCTTTGGGGAAAGAAGGTGTATGTTCTCTGAACGAGCTCCTCAGAAAGAGCTCTACTTCTGCTTTGTACTGTTTCCAAATCAGCGTGGTGTCGTTAAAGTAAGGAGTTCATGACACTCTCCGTATAAAAACTCAAACGGTGGAAATATAACACCTTATTGGGAGCTATATGTTTGAGCCGTTTGGGGTAAGGCCCGAGTGGGGTCCGAGTGTACATCGAGTACTTCGGGACATCGACAAGTGATTGGTCGACTCTTCACGTGACCAGAGGGCTGGCCATTCTCATCTTCTTTTCTAGTGTTAGCATGCTCAACTATTTGAGAATGGCTTATATCAAGGTGTGCAATACAGTCAGAGTCAGTTGGTAGCTGGGTTTTTTTTTTTTAGGTTCGGAAATCGTCAAATATCATCGTCGTCAACAACATAATAATGTCCCGCTCTGGGCGGAGCGGAAGGGCGTGTCAGACTTTTACTGACTAAAACCCACCAGTGTTCCTTCAGTTGCCTGTTGCCAAGGGCCCCGATATCCCTTTCGGACTTTCCCGCAACCCTGGCAGTTGGAAGCCGGGCTGACTGCCCAGGATGCGGCACACCAATGCATGCACTTTTGGGTGCATTCAAATACGATGGTATTTTAATAAGGACAGGAAATACGCAGCAGTAATAGTGGTGTGACCGTCGACTGCCAAGTCATAGGTCTCCAGTTCGAACCCAAGTTATGCATCGCAGACTTTTCGGATTCATGTGCGTTATTGTACAAATGAAAAGAAATTGTTTATTCTATAAATAGGATACTTAATAGAATCACTTTTACACGTCATCATCATCTGCCTAGCCTTTTCCCAACTATGTTAGGGTCGGCTTCCAGTCTAACCGGATGCAGCTGAATACTAGTATTACTGAAACACCAGTATTACAGTATTAGTAAAATACTGGTACTGGTAATCACTTTTATACATTATATATTATTATATATTTATTACATTATATATTTTTATATATTATAAAATAGTAAAAAATAAGCTAGATGAGGTCGTCGGCGTTTCCTATCTGACTACTCTGAGAAGAAAGGCCGAAACAAGCTCGGAGGTCGCAGTCTCTTTTAAAGTCCAGAAATAATCTTGGTCAGGCCATATGAGGACCATGTTGTTGTAAGATTAGCGTCTGAAATGGTCTTATGAGGAAAGAACCACAACGATTTGAGTGGACCTGTCCAGTCAGTGCAAGCATATGACAGTAATAGTATAATTATCACTTGCTTCAAAAACGGTGTAGGAAAGCATCGTGAGGAAACCGGTATGCCTGAGAGATATTTCTCAACGGCATATGAAGCCAAGTCAGAGTCCCATGGGTGACATAAAAACTCTGACATCAGGTTAGTCACTAACAACACGAAAACGAAAACGTGGCCAGCTACTACTAGCTAGCTACTAGGTCCAAGTTATTTAAAAAGTACTTTGCTTTGTCTTGTACCACTTGTACTGGGCTTTGTCAAGATTTCAGGAACCTATTGCGCAAGCGACCACGTAGAGAGTACATAATATAGAAAAACTATGAAGGAACCCTTTATCGATCGATCAGGTTAAGCTACGCTTGCCATAGTTGGTCCGTGGATGGGTGACCATTTTTACATACCAATACCCCTCTGTGCCTCGGAAAGCACGTTAAGTCGTTGGTCCCACTGTCATTTGTAGATCTTTGACAGTTGTTACGGGTCGTCAGAAGCCCGAAAGTCTGACAACCAGTCTTACCAAGGGGTATCGTGTTACCTAATAACTGGGTTGTGGAGGTCAGATAGGCAGTTGCTCTATGTAAAATACTGGAATTCAGCTGCATCCGGTTAGACTGGAAGCCGGTCCCAACATAGTTGGGAAAAGGCAGGCAGATGATGATGAGTAGACCGGCGAATGCTGGTGCTCAGCCTCTAGGGTCTTTGACAATATCTGGCCGAGTAAGGAAGAGGGGTGCCATAGCGCTGAGAAGGACGGGAACCATGGAAGAAACAGGACCATAGTGCAAAATAAAAAATAAAAAAATTATAACGACCTTTGAATGTAGAACGTTCTTTATAATTTTTTTTAAAGAAGTCTCCTTTTCCGTAACCACCCCGGACCCATAACCTTCAAATCGGAACACAGCCAATGCTCGGCGGTAGAAATAGGTATGCTAGTCCTTTCTAAGACTATTTCCTTCACAAAAAGGTCTACTAAATACTTCCTCAGCTACATGTAAGTATATACGGTTAATAACAATATTTGACTTGTATGTTAGAATGAATTTATTAATAGGGTATAACTCGAGCTTCCGAAAGAGTGGATCTTAAAATTTGCCATTAAATCCTGGATGTTCATCGACAAGTCGAGAAATACGTCTTTGGTTTTGAGATACAGCCCGCTGATAGACAGACGGACGGACAGCAGGGGCTTAGTAATAGGGTTCCACTTAAATTTTCCGCTACGGAACCCCAAAAATCATTATTTTTAGTACTGTAACTGTTTAACCGACCCCAACATAGTTTGGGAAAAGGCGACGCAGATTGATTGTATAACCTGCCCCATTACCAAAAAATATTTAAAAAAATAATGAGAAATTAATTTCACAAAGACCCTCAAGCGGCGCAAATACCGTAACCTTGTGGGCAACTACAGTTTTGAGCCGTTTGGGGTCGAAACGCTCGGGTCATGGGGCCTGAGTGCGCGTCTCCTTTTTAAGGAAATTTCTCACCGACTACGACTGGTCGATACTTCACGTGACCAGAGGGCTGGCTTGTTCTTTGGCCAAAGAATTAGCATTGCCATTCAACGTGGCAATGCTGCCAGTCTTCTGAGTACGTTTCCGGATGACAGCGATGCGGACGAATACTTCGACGCCTGAACCTCCCTTTGTTTTTATATCTATTATTAAGTCCTTTTAGTTTTATTTTATTTTTTGTTAATTATTAATTACTTAAATCTAAATAAGAGAAAAAATATAAATAACAATTTTGCGAAATTTCAAAATAAACCAGCTATATTTCGAAATAAAGTGTTTCAAATAATTCAATATTAAAATATGATATTATAGATTGCATTATAAAATAATAAAAGTTAATAGCAATATTAGGAATTAATAATTTTATGACTTGCGATATTTTCAACCAATCATTTTGACAGACCTATAGTTTTTATTAAATAACCTCGGTGTTTTGAACCCTATGAAAAAACATTTTTCCCAAGATTTTTTGCTGCTTTATCATGCTATAAAAAATTGAAAACTTTGTCGAAATCGCTACAGCAGTTTTTGAGTTATATCCAAAAATGTGCACATACGGTTTTACATATAGGTAGAAAGATAAAACATTTTCATAAATAGGTATGCAGGTTTATTTGGATATTTCAATAAATATAAAATGTTAATAGTTTATTGGTAATCAAATGGACATTATCAATATATTGTGTTTCGTTCATTGTTTTCTAAAATAGCTAATAGGGTGAGGTCACCAGTTAAAAGCCACAAATTATATTTCTATGTTTTATGATTAGAAAAATAGTCACACAAGTACTTATAAAACCGTTTTACGTGGTATTTTTTTATCATTATAATTTGTTTTAATAATTTTAAAAGCCCGATCATCTTACTTTCAAAAAGAAGGAAGAAGATCCAGCAGAGAAAATGGCTCTAATATTTATTTCAGAGTACAAAAAAATAGAGAATTTTCAGAAGTTACCTAAAGGGCTGTTCATTTATTACCTACATAAGATTTGAGGGGGAGGGGGTCTGAACAAGTCTTACATGGGGGTGGGAGGGGTCTAGATTGTTCTTACGTAAGACAGAAAAGTAAGCAAAAATTACAATTTCAGAACACGGACAGACCCGCGCAGGCGCGGAAATAAAAGCCTTGAGTCACATAATCCTTTTGTCATTTCAAAATAATCTTGTTGGTGGGTCTTGGTGCACTCCTTCTTTCTTATATCTATGGTATAATATCTATGGTACCTACACTCTGTACTTGTATAAAAAAAAATAGCCTTTGGTCTTTTCTTGGCTGAGGGTCATTTTACACCCTGTATAAAATTCATTAGAAATAAAAAAATAGCGACTTCATTCTGTATTACTGTATTAAGTCTGGTTGACATAAATTTAAAAAAGAACTTCCAACTTAAAGCTTTTTTATTTAAATCATATTTTTTAAACAGTAAGTAAGTAGGTACGCAATGCTTGAAATTACTTATTTTAGATTTCAACGGTTTACTTAATTATAAAAATTTAATTTGCTAGAACCTACACTGTAGGCAACATTCGTTTCATATGTTTTTATGCCTACCTATAACCTCTTTATAATGAAAAATAACCACTTATGCCCAATAAGTTTTAAAACATATGAAATAATAGAGTCACTTTAATTTCCAACCTATATTTAAACATACTTACCTACCCTATGTCTTTTAAAAAGCCTATAAGGTAGGTATTTAGATGGTACATTCAGAACACCACGTGCTGTGATTGCTACATAACTAGGCTACATAATATAAACTAGCTGTGCCCCCCGGTTTCTCCCGCATATGTCTCGATCTCTTTGGAATATCGGGATAAAAGTATCCTATATCCTAACCCAGGTCATGGTCTACCCATATGCCAAATTTAATCCAAATCCGTTCAGCCGTTTTAGCGTGAAAGTGTAACAAACAAACAAACTCACTTTCGCGATTATAATATTAGCTAGGATTAAAAATTCTGAAAAATCTGGTCAAAATTAAGCAACAGTCGACCAGTTCTGCACTAACTTAAAAAGTTACTGCCATGGGAAGAAGCGTTTTCCCAACTGTGGGATGATAAATGTAAGTATCTAACCATCTACGAGCTAAGAAGTCAAACGCTACCCAAACTCAAAGCACAGGCACTCTTGAATTTGTCAAGGGGGTCGGTCAGTCAGAAAGATGAAGCTGGTTGCCCATTCAAAAGTGTAGTAGGTTCCTATGGAGAAGAACCGGCAAGAAACTCTACGGACACAAAATTATCAGATAATGAGCCGATTGTGTATGATGATCTGATCCCTAATCAATTAAACAACTAGGAAATTATGAGAAGTCTACGTAGGCAACAATTTAAGTAGGTACTAGTGATCTATTTTCTGCATCATCCCATTATGTACGTGCCTACGTAATTCAAATTGAAAATATTTTATTTCACTTGCCTACATGAGCATGGGCAGTTATGAAATGTCAGAAGCTAGGTGCATGGCTCCAAATAGTTGTTTCCTATGGAGAAGAGCCGGCAAGAAACTCCAGCGGTACCTATGCTTTTAGACTAACCAGAGACAACAGAACATTTACTTGTGAAATGCACTAGCACAGGTATAAAAAATACTATACCTACCTTAAAATTTAAGTGTACGGATGAGGATGGTCATGGGTAGGTAGGTACACCGCAGTCAGAAGCCAAAAAAGGCTGTAAACCAGACAGATATAATTTATAACTTAGTCATTGCTAATTTCCTTGTTAGGTACAAATTAGTGATAGTTGCTTCAGGTAAATAGGTACCGAATTTGAGCCTGGGATCTAATTCAAAATGAAAAGGCGACCACTTCAAAACTCTGGGACTGACTAGAAATTGTTTCTTTTTAACCATTAATCAAAGATTTATGTTCTCAGATTTATTTCATCCAATAAAACTGAACCAGAATGACGCTCTAGGCATAATTTTGTCATTAGGTATAAAATAAATCAATGAAATGAAGTATTCTTCAATAAATCACGATTTTCTACTATGCGAGAGAGTTTCAAATGCGAGTTTCTTCTTTCTATAATAGCTGCAGGTATTAGAAACTTGTTAGGTCACAAAATCAGTGTGTAAAATACAGGTTCAGGTATCAAGTCCATCGCCCTTGTCTAGACTTGGAAACTAGATTTTAGTATTCAACATTTATGAGAGTACGCCATCTTTTATCGCATGGCAAAAACAAAGTTATGGCTACTCGCTACTAGATGGCAGCACACGCAGCTAACTTCGGTGAGGCTGAATGTGAATTTCTGTGCTTGATACCTGAAAAACTTGACGATAAGTCAAGTTCGCAACTCGGAACCAACTTCATATCATTACAAGTAAATCTGAAAGATGGCGACTGGCGTAAAGTTCTACAACGTTGAAGTAAACGATTTTATTGCTAATAAACAGACAACTCAGCCGGAGTTGTCTGCAGAATGGCTTAAATTAGAAGAGCTGTACAACAAAAAGTGAGTATTACGGCTTCTTACTGATATATTTCGTGTGATATCAAACTTGTGAAATCACCGTGTCATCATATCATTCTCGAAATTCAATGTGTTTTGTTGGACATTCAGTTATTAATACCTCCTTGCTTTCTTTCAACCCTCTCAGGACCATTAATTCCTTGTTGTTCAACTAATTATTCGTCCCTAAAGATTTCTGACGAGAAACGCGGCAACTGGCATTGTTTCTCTCTTTGTGTCCTGCTTATCCTCTATTTCCTGTTGTAAACTCGGCAAAATATTACTGTACTACGTTCTATTTCACGTGAACGATTAATAATTAGCTGTATTTTATACAGCTGCCACTTCCCTTGCCTCTATACATATACATTTATTGGTAATAAATGTCCACTCCGAAATCAACAATACACTCAAATAAACATCAACATGTCTTTTGATCAAAACAAAAGGAATAAAAAAAGAGTTCTCCACTTGATCTTTTCCACTTTTCATTGACTGACAGAGTCGACAGTTCATAACAATAGTATCTGTTAGTCTGTGATTACAATGTAGACCTAACCTCTGCGTCTATTTGTATTACATCAGATGACTCTCTGACTGCAATACCTCATAGGTTAAAATATTATTCCTATCCAGGCCCCCAGGACGACCCTCTGATCCATTTGTGTCTTGTAAACTATGACTTAACACCCAGAAAGTGGATGTACTATGGGTACACTTGAATGTTGAACGCATGAAGTTACGTTATACAAGTTTAAAGAAAATCATTTGGCTTGGAATTGACGAAAATGTGACGAGAAGGGATGAAGTTACGTATGTGACTAAAAGAGTGACGAATATAAATGTTGATGGATGCAGCGGGAGACGAACGCCGAAGAAAATTTAGATGGATTGTGTGAGGAATGATATGAAAGAGAAGGGAGTGACGGTTGATAGGGGAGAATAAAAAGAGAAAATGTGTTGTGCTAACCCTAAGTAACATGGGACAAGGACAGGAAGATGATGATAATGCCGAGTCTCATAGGATTTTTTAAATGTTATGACATGAATTTACTAATGTGTATTGTCTTACTGTTTCCAGGCTATGGCACCAGCTGACGCTGCAGATCCAGGAGCTGGTGGAGAAGCCCTCCATGCAGACCGGCGACCACCTCATCACCCTTTACACTAACTTTCTTAGCTTTTTTGAGAACAAGTAAGTGTATGAAGACAATTACTTCTACATATTTTATTTGATTCTTAGTCAATTTCTCCTTTCAGTTATCATTTATTAGAGGCCTAAACTGACTCCATTTATAAGCTACTAGCTGCGCCCCACGGTTTCACCCGCATAAATCTCGATCCCATGGGGATATCGGGATAAAAAGCGATGTCTTAATCCAGCTTATGGTGTATCCATGTGCCAAACATCCAAACCCGTTCAGTTCAGCCGTTTTAGCGAGAAAGCTTAACAAACAAACTCACTTTTGCATTTTTAATATTAGTTAGGACTACAAAACATGTTCGTCTCCACATCCCTAACCCCTCTACCTCTACTTTCAGAATAAACCCCCTATCCCTGGTGGAGATCATAGCACACGTGATAAAACAGTACACCAACAAGAAGGAAGCCATCGCATTCCTGGAGAAGATTGAGGTCAAAGTCAAGGCCAACGATGAGGCGCTGGCTCTATGTAAGGTAAGGCGTTCAAGCTAGATCTTTGAAGTGAAAACATCTTTAGGCGCGATGAGTGATGTTTGGTAGAGGAAAATGGTATGTGCGTTTGTACTGGCAGAACGTGTTGTAATCTCTAGTTCCTGTCAAAAATTGTATGGAACATTGACAGAAAATATAGATTCAGTAAGTGTGAAGTATTTTGTTTAATTTTTTAAACTTATTACAATAACTGAAAAAGAAAAATCTATATTATTAGTTTTAAGTTGACAGAAGTCTGCATGTATGTTTTATCTTATTTTATAGGCTGTAAATTACAGTCTCAATCAATCTTGGGTTAGCTGTTACCATTTGTTGGCCAAATTAAGCAATAACCAAACATGTATCAACAGGAGGTCTACTCTCTAAGCACGAAAGTGCCCGACCTAAGAATGTATGACGCTACGATTTGACAGTTGTCTGATTTGAAAGTTAATTATTCGGGTGCAGGGTTCACTCCGAAATTTCAAGTTACTTTCGGACAGGATGGGCCCATAACTTCGTTGACGGATTTAGAGTGTATGTTTAGATTTATTTTTTTCATTCAGACCCCTTTTTCCTATAACAGTACACCTATAGCCTGATATCACCATACTTCACTTCTCTCTACCCCTAATATTTAAGGTACTCCAAGGCCAGATCTACCTGGAACAACTAAACGACCTGGACGCCACAGAGAAGATAATTGAACAGCTGGAGGGCACACTGGAGGATGCGGACGGTGTCACCCCTGTGCACGGCAGGTTTTATAAACTAGCTTCAGAGTATTACAGGTGAATACTGCTTTAAACTGTTCATCAAAGTTAATTTATGTATTTTGAACTAGGGGTCTAAAACGGCCACATAGCAATTCCTCTAAAAGCAATACATATCCTGAATTTCCAGCTGTTATTAGCAATTCCTCTAATTTGACACAAAAGCAATTCATAATGTGTGGACCATTTTACGAATCTCCATAGAAAACTTTCAAACAGATGATATATTTCGTAATATGAATCGCATGCAGATCATATTATGAACTGTCAGTTTGTGACATTTTGCGATGATTCATAATATTTCCCTAATATGAGCTCAAACAAGGAAAAGGTTATGCTTTTATATTTATTTTTAATTCCAAGGGGACAGACATGCCTGTTTTACTTTATTCTCCATAGTTATAAAATATAATCAATGCCTTACTAAGTTATAGTCTATAGAGGTATGAGGAGTTTACACCCTGGGGTGTAAACTTCACTCGTCCTCTGTAAAAAGGGAGGATCCTCCGACCAGACGGGTGTCGTGTCTGGTGGGCTAGGGCCCGACGATTTATGTCGGGACTTTGTATATATGCCAGTCGCGCGGAGCAACTCTGCTTGCGCGATGTAGTTCGCATGAGGCGATGTAGACGTGGCCGTAATACACCGTTCCCCCGCAGAGTGCGCGGGCCCATGTCGCGCTACTACCGCGCGGCGCTGCGCTACGTGGGCTGCGCGCGCGGCGGCGCGGCGCTGGAGCCGGCCGAGCGCCGCGCCACCGCGCTGCGGCTCGCGCTGGCCGCCGTCATAGCGCCCAATGTCTATGATTTGGGAGAACTGGTGAGTAATACAAAACAACTTTTATAATATATTTTCCCCTAATGCCAAGGGCCTTCGAAGCCTTACAACAAAAGTTGTTCATATTCATATTAAAAATTAATTATACACTAAGTTAGTAAAACAATTTGACACATACATAAACTAATAAAAACATCACAATCACACATACACATCACAATCAAAATATTGATTATGAAATGCAACAATGAATATTGTTACAGTCACTATTTAGATTTAGACATAAAAAAAACATTTGGAAACTTTTTAAGTCTGTAATTAAGCATTTATTTGCCAAAGAACTTAGCCTAGGTAACATCAGTGGTGGGTGTTTATACAACATAAAGAATAGGTAGCTATTTCAAATGAGTTAGACCACTGTTCTTCTAACTAGGAAAATCTTGTATCTTGAAGGACAAAACTTTCCAAATGCCCTTTCAAACTCTTTATTTTATAGCTGACAAAATGTGTGTACAATACTATACAGTTCTGCCTACCTGTTCTGTTGATACAGACGTGACATTATGTTATGTTATCACAATTTTTACTCTGTCCAGCTAGCGCACCCAATCCTAGAATCCCTGCACGGCACACCCGACGCGTGGGCCTGCGAGCTGGTGCGAGCCGTCGCCTCAGGGGACGTGGCGCTGTTCGAGAAAGTGAAGGCTTCTGCTCACCACCCTGATCTACAGCGCACTGATAGGCAGCTGCGGCAGAAGATTGCCATACTGTGTCTTATGGAGGTGAGGAATATTTAAGTATTTACTAGCTTTGTCGAAAAAAACCCTTTAAAAACCATACAAAAATACATCATTTTCTTAGTGAGGGGTCACATGGTTTGGATCTTATCAATCTCATACTAACATCAATTTTTATATAATTTTTATTATTACTAGCTGCGCCCCGCTATTTCACCCGCCTAGGTCTCGATCCCGTGGGAATATCGGGATAAAAAGCATCCTATATAACCTATTCCAGGTCATGGTCTACTCCTGTGCTAAATTTCATCCAAATTCGTACAGCCGTTTTAGCGTGAAAGCATAACAAACAAACCAGTTTTACCAAGGGGTATCGTATTACCGGGTTACTGTTACTGGGTTGTGAGGGTTAGATAACAGTTGCTCCATGTAAAATACTGATATTCAACTGCATCCGGTTAGACTGGAAGCCGACCCCAACGTAGTAGGGAAAAGACTAGGCAGATTGATTGATTTTAATAGAATAGAATAGAATAGAATAATTTATTTCAGATAATTTAAATCCATATCTTGTTAGTATAAATTAGCAACAAAATTAGCTTAAAATTAACTATTAGCTATTAGATTAATTATTAGCTTTATTCTTTTTGCAGATGGCATTCAATCGTACCTCAGCTCAACGCAAGCTGACTTTCGCAGAAATAGCTCGTGAAGCCAGAGTACCCATAGACGAAGTGGAACTACTAGTTATGAAGGCTCTCGCTGAGAAACTTATCAGGGGACACATTGATCAGGTATGTAATTTTTTTTATTTTATTTTTTTTCTCTAGGTACCTACACTTTGAAATTGTTTCTTTTATTTTTATTTTTTTATTCGTTTACATGTAGTTACAATGTGTTGTGTGCCCTGTCTGTGCTAAATAAATGTATTTTCTTTCTTTCTTAATTGCTGTATATTATTACTATCTATTGGATATTACTGTCAAAATGTTAATGCCCACTGATGTCAAAATGTTATAGGATTTTCGTTGTACCGTTTTTTTTTTAATATGACGTGTAAAAGTGATTCCGGTATCCTATTTACAGAATAAACAATTTCAATTCACTTATAAATTACTTTTCTTTCAACTACATAATAATGTTATCCATTAATCACTACAAAACTGATCACAAAGGACGTATTTTTTGCTTAGAACCAAAACAGTGTAGTAAAGTTGTATGAAATTTCATTAATGCACTGTTTTAAGGGTTCCATACCCAAAGGGTAAAACGGGACCCTATTACCATGGGGTCCCAACTCGAACAAAATATAATTAGTCTTGAAAAAAAATCATAGATGGCAGCATAATGTAACAATTATGAAATTAACAATTACTAAAAAGCGTTATACGGCAAATTTTGGCTATAGTAATATTAGTAAAAATCAAAACATCTTTGTTTTATGCTGATTTATGTATTTACACTCATAAATCTCGTATTTTCAACAAAAAACTTAAATTAGGCCTTTTACTTCAATTCGAATCCTTAGAATGATAAAGTAGCTATCTGTTAAACATTTGGTTGAGAGCTCTTTGCAATAGATGGCGTTTTACTAAAGTGATGACAGGTCACTTTAAACTTGAAACGTTTAGTCGTTTCATTAAGGAAAATCAAACAACATTTTTTTTTTATCTAGTACTTTACGTAGAAATATAAGAATTGAACGCCTAGGAAGAAAAAAACGTAAAAAAAGGAACAAAAAATCCTGGAGTCTTGCCTTGTACCTAGGCAAGACTCCTAGATGGCGTTTTAAAACTACGGTCTCTGGCAATTAGTGAGTCGATGATGCTGCCATCTGTTAAAAAAATGGGGAAGAATAATAGCCAGCTCAATTGCCAGACTTAGGGTGGTGTCATTTCTTTGTATGGGATTGGGTATCTGTACGTATATAATATCTGTGCTATTACTAAGGCTCGAATGATACACACAGAGTTGAGTGAGATTTTTTTTTTTTTCATTTACTTGAATAGGTTTATTTTATCACGGTAGGTACATTGTAGACACAAACGTAGACTACACAAAAGTAGATTACGCACCTTGCTAAAGTGATAATAAATCCACTATACTCCATTTGAAATAAGATTAGACGTTTAAATAAACCTTTTTTACAGTCCGTTCAACCGATTTTGACTTCTATTGCGTTGGTCGCAAGACAAATGGCAGCTGCAGTAGACAGTTGGTATTGTGTAACCTTTTTTGCTTTTAATGCCATCCTTATGCCTACGGTATAGAAGTCAAAATCGGTTGAACGGACTGTATAAAGGTTTGTTTCGATGTCTAATCTTATTTCAAATGGGGTATAGTGTTAATTTAGTGACCAACATAACCCTTGTGCATTAATAACTCACTTTGCGCTCGATGCAACAATCCACTATTAATCACTGTTTTGGTGTTTTTGAATTTAGAACACACCAATATTCGACCTCCATTTCAATGCTATACAACCTCCTTGCGAAAAAATACTCGATAAAAACTCAGTAGAAAACTTGCTACAAACAAAAAATCACGGCTGGTTTACATCAAAGCCTACGATGAGTTTTGCAAATGGATAAATGGAAATCAAGCTTCTGGCACATTGTCAGAGTCTGTTATCCTAACTTATTTTAATGAGTTGTCGAAGAAAAAGAAGTCATCGACATTATAGAGTATGTATTCTATAATATAGAATAGTATACACCGTAGTGTACTATAAAAACAAAGCATAACAATGACGTAACAACTTATTCGAAGATACAAGTTCTTTTTCTCGTAGTCATGGTATAAAGAATAGTATGCAACTCTTAAATAAAACGGATTTATATCGAGGGCCATGATTCACTCGCGTCGCTCAGGATTCTAAATCTTGAATCACTCACTCGCTATGCTCGTGATTCAATCACGGTCGTTATTCAGTCGTTAGAATCCTTCAATTGCTCGTGATTCATCTATGGCCCTCGCTTTAAATCCGTCCTTTATTCACTAATAGCATAATATACAAATCTGTTTCCCAGGTGAACAGCACGGCCCACATCGGCTGGGTGCGGCCCCGCGCGCTGCCCCGCGGAGGGGCCGCGGCCCTCGCGGCGCGCCTCGACGCGTGGTGCGGGGCCGTGGGCGGGGCCGCCGACCTGCTGGCCAGCGCGGCCCCGGACCTGCTCACTGCGTAGTGTTACATGACGGTGAGATATTGTAACACTCTACTAAACTATCCTGGACGCGTGGTGCGGGGCCGTGGGCGGGGCCGCCGACCTGCTGGCCAGCGCGGCCCCGGACCTGCTCACTGCGTAGTGTTACATGACGGTGAGATATTGTAACACTCTACTAAACTATCCTGGACGCGTGGTGCGGGGCCGTGGGCGGGGCCGCCGACCTGCTGGCCAGCGCGGCCCCGGACCTGCTCACTGCGTAGTGTTACATGACGGTGAGATATTGTAACACTCTACTAAACTATCCTGGACGCGTGGTGCGGGGCCGTGGGCGGGGCCGCCGACCTGCTGGCCAGCGCGGCCCCGGACCTGCTCACTGCGTAGTGTTACATGACGGTGAGATATTGTAACACTCTACTAAACTATCCTGGACGCGTGGTGCGGGGCCGTGGGCGGGGCCGCCGACCTGCTGGCCAGCGCGGCCCCGGACCTGCTCACTGCGTAGTGTTACATGACGGTGAGATATTGTAACACTCTACTAAACTATCCTGGACTACTTCAAGTAACAACAATAAAAGGGGTCGTTGGCCCAACAAAAAAAAAACTTTTTTTTTTAAGTGTCATGTTTAGGTATCGATACCCATCTCGTTTGCCGAGTTTCGCTAGCTGATTTAATTTGACCCTGTAATATTCCGCCACATTGAATTCTGATAAACGGCTTTTCAGTAAATAATTTGTACGTTTTTTGTTTCAGACACCAGTTTCCACAGAGGGCGCTGTAGGCAGTGCAAGCATCGGAATGTATTCGTCAAATCTTCCTCCCATTACCTTTTATTTACAATAATAATAAAAACTAATTGTAATAATATGACTTTTATTTTTTACCATGTCCTACTGGTAGAATGGGATCAAATACGACAAGGAATCGCCGTGGCAGGGTCTGGAGAAGGCAGGATTAATAAAGTGCGTTGAGCGCATAACTCCAATCACGAACCAAATTCAAAGCCGTCAGTTTCCATAGGTTCTTTATGTAGTGTCGCTGTCGTAGTATAGAAGTGTTGACACGAGGCGTCTCCGTGTTCTGGTTCTAAATAGAGATAATTCACCGCGTTTAGCAAATGAAATGATCACAGTATTTCCATTAAAATTTTATTGTTGCTGCGTTTCCACCTTAATTTTTTTTTACTAAAATAAACGTGTACACAGGCGCCGTTGATATGAACTACCACAAAAAAAAACTTCAGTATTAGTTTTTACAACTTTTACGTCTCATTCTAATTTAAAATTGGTGTCAACGCCATCTAGTAACAAGATACATCACTACTTTCAGTAACGATTACTAACACCGCCTCAATAGATAGCGCTGTTCTCAGCTTATATTATAATCAATACAGATTCACAATGAAGATAGCATAATCATCAATGAATGAATGGCGCCTATATTATAGAAACCCAGTTATCTCTTCCCGAATACATAATCTCATAGATCATATCTACTACGCAACACAAATAACGCCGATAAGAAGGCCTTGAATTTTAAAAAGCGTTCTCTATACAAAAACACGAGTTTTCTACAGATTTCTAACACAAAAAACGTATGCCATTAATTGGATTCATGTCAGAGTATTGTTCGAGAAGAAAAAGTTCGTCTCTTATAGAGTATGAATCAATGTTCAATTATAATACAGACGCAGTTGAATGAACATTCATAATTTCTATGAACACTCCGCTTATACGGTAAATAGTTAAACTGAAACGACATTGTTTTAACGCTTAATTATGTCAAATTATCTTTTTTATGAAAAGTTGCACTTAACGATAAGAAAAATCGATATTTTCTACTGACGTACACCCCACACCGTCTCCTAGTTTGAAATTGCCGCGTGTGACGTCAGCAGGGCCTAATGACGTCACTAGGTCTCCCGCCTGACGGTGATCACTCTATCTATTTCACTCAAACGTTAGACACATGAATCAGATAGAAAGAGACGGCGAGAGTCGCGTAAAGGTTGTGAATCGAGTTCTTATTTTCATGAGCCTGTGTTGTTCAATTGAATCCCTACGTATTGATAAGAGAAACACTGATAAGAGCGTCTGTCAACACCTGTTTGACGTTCCTAGTGAGATCGTAATGATCACGAATTAAAATCATCATGATTTTGTATTGAATTGTGGGTGTAAATGTGAATTTAATATAAATTAAATAGTGTTTGTTAATGAAACATCGAAGGGCGCACATGAACATCCCAAAGCGAATGACGTGAGTGACAGTGGCGCCATTGCGGCAGTCGGCGCGAACTAGCGCCAGTAGACGAAATTCGCTCGGTGGGTGATGTGAGGTTGAGCGAATTATTTCAAGTTTCTCACGAAATGGCCAGCAATATGAAGCCAATGCACAAAACCAAACATTTCCCAATAGACCAGCTCGTGTGTGTCGGCAATTACGAGCTGGAGAAAACGATTGGCACGGGAAATTTCGCTGTTGTAAAACTCGCTACACACATTATAACTAAGAGTAAGGTGCGTACCCTTTTGTCGTAATGTCGCGTATCTCTGTGGTTTTAGTGTTTCATTCCTGTATTACTCGTTTATAAAGTGTATTAGAAGGTGTCAGTGCGATCTCAGCAGTGTAGTGAGCGATTCTCGTGTTGTGTTAAGTGGTTTTTTTCCATTCGTCCGAAGCCTTCCGTCGGCAGCGGTCAGGTTTGCCAAACATTACAATATAACCCGTTTAATCTACAACTAGCTGATGTACGAGGGGCGAGAACGTGTTTGTTAAAAAAAATAACATTAAACAAACCAGTTTGGTTGTACATTGTTGACTATAAACCGGCTAACATAGTGGACACTTTTCCAATCAGTCGGCTTATACTTACTTTAGAAAAATAGGTGGAAAAAGTTCGAATGCAAAGAATTTTTGTCTTTCTGCCTTTACCTTGTTCTTACTTTTTAATTCATCTTTCATGTACAAAATGGCGCGAATGGGTCATTTATTTTTCAGCGACCTTTTTCATTGTTTTTTGCGTCAATTATGATCAATTGATGTCTTCATTCAATGGTCACTTTGATCAATTATGTAGTGTCTCGTTACTGCTACTATTTCGTTCAAATGCGTACTATGAGAGAGACGAGACAATTCTCGCCTACGATATTAAGATTAAATCGCAAAAACTTTTATTTCGATATCGATTTTGGAAGAACAAAGCCAAAAGAAGATAACGTATTTGTTAACTTCATCATAAACAAAACACAAAACAATCTTGAGATATAATCTCAGGCAAACTAAGTTATGAATAGGTATAGAGATAAATAGGTACCTACACAAACCTACCTAACTTTTACCTACCTGTACCTACCTTTTTATGATGGTGTTCTTATATAGCAAATGGTAGTTAGTCAATTAAATAAATTAAAACTATTTTCTTATTGGATTCTTCTTTGTCAACATATTACAACATTACAACTGATAAATCTCAAGGATTTGTCAATAATCTGTATCTCCTTTTAAACATAATTAAAAATGAATCTGCTGTTTGTTGGTAAGGGAATCACTTGAGAACAGCTGGACCTATTTGGCAATTTCTTGTTTTAAAATGTTTGTAATAATCCAAATTAGGTTTTTGGCAAATTAAAACTTGGAAAAGTTTAATGGAAAATTTGAACATCCTTTTTTGTATGAATAATATTGAAATTTAGACAGGCCTCCGTCAGCTAGTATCTTAATAAATTATCTGAATATAAAAACTGTTACTGCAGAAATCAAAGCAATTATTACCACATACTCTACCAAATCAACTGGCAATGGAATGGAACTAATGTCAAACCCGAACCCAAGTTACCTTTACAAGACTGAAAAGAAGGGGAACCAAAGACTTACTAACTACAACCAGCATGAATGAGCTCTAGTATCAAAAATCAATCAAACGGATGAGCCCATGAGGCAGTGGCTTCATTCCATGCAAGATCAGTAACAATCATCTACCTATTGCTGCATATTGCATTAAATAAAAAAAAAAACATAACATGACAATACCCCCATATTCCCAAAAGGGTTAGGCAGATGTGTACCTAAATCATACCCACATTTTGCCAGTTACATTTGAGTCCCATGTGGCGAGCCTATTGACATCAACCATGCACAAATCCTGATTCCGGGCTGCTACTGAGAAATTCCAAATTGAAAAACCCAAAAACACTGCCCAAACCGGGAATTGAACCTAGGACTTCATGCCCAGCAGTAGCGCTTGCAACCACTGGACCAACGAGGTAGATAAAAATGACATGTTTGATGTAACTTTTAAAGGAATCCTCATACGCAGTCACACTGATTTCTGATTCTTGATACATTAAAACTGATATTGATCACAATGAATTATGTTTTGTAGAAATTAATACCGATCAGCTGATTTTGACATTTCATTCTTTCTAAACTAAAATCAATCTGTCCAGCCTTTTCCCGACTATGTTGGGGTACGCTTCCAGGCGAACCAAATTCAAATGAATACCAGCATTTTACATGGAGTGACAGCCTATCTGCCCTCCACAACACAGTTACCGGGTCACGACACCCCTTATTAAGACTGGTGTCGGCAGACTTGGGCTTCTAAATACCCTTAACAACTGTGAAAATCATCAAACGTACTCAGGTCATATATTTTATATTAATTGAGTAGGTATGTAATCTTTATCTAAATTTTAACTTTAACAATTCTCATTATACAACTAATTACTGGTCCTACCTGCTACTAATACTCCTAGCAACTAAACTTTTTTTTTTTTTACTTTTCTGCCTACCATTGTGGGTTATAATTATTTCCAAAAGTTCTTAATAATTAGTATCGCGGAAAGCCAAGCCATAACTACACGTAAGGACTATTCTTGCTTGCAGCGCTTGACCGCTATAGAACCCGGGCGGTAACAGATGTGGGTGTCTTGTGCACAGGATTTTGTATTGAAAGTTTTAGTTATGGATTTCCGCGATGGTACAGTCAGGCTAAGTGAATCATGACCCACTTTGACGATAAATCGTTTGAAACCGTCAAAATAACAAAGATGGCAGATGACAAGTTCGTTACCAAGGAAATGTATGTTTACGCGAATGTCGACCTAATTGTATTTGAATGTCTGTAGGAAAATAAGCTTATGGTGGGTCAGAATTCAATTTATTCGACTGTACATAACTATTTGTTGAACATTTCAATAAAAAAAAGATCTATGAATGAAATGAAATGAAATGAAATGAAATTGTTTATTCTGTAAATAGGATATCGCAATCACTTTTACACGTCATATTATTAAAAAAATAAAATAAGCTAGATGAGGTCGGCGTTTCCTATCTGACTACTCTGAGAAGAAAGGCCGAAACAAACTCAGAGGTCGCAGTCTCTTTTAAGGTCCAGACATAATCTTGGTCAAGCCATATGAGGACCATGTAGATTAATGTCTGAAATGGTCTTTTGAGGAAAGAACCACACAGATTTGAGTGGACCTGTCCAGTCAGTGCAAGCATTTGTCAGTAACCGAGGAGCTCAACTCAAGAGCTGAAAGAGCTCAACGACTCGACGAACAATACCAAAAAATGGACATTTGGGTAGGCCGCAGAAAGTACTCAAAACTGCCAGACCATCATTAAAACAGGGAAAGAGGAGCAAAAAAATAAAAATGATCCACATAGTCCTCACATTCACAATAATAAAAAATGACAGCCATCCTTTCCGGAACACGGAGGAGTCTCGATATGTAATGGATGGTCTCCCATCTACGATACGACCGCAGCAAGAGTAGCTTAACCTTCGATCTACCTGTGTGGAAGCCATCCTTTCCGAAACACGGAGGAGTCTCGATATGTAATGGATGGTCTCCCATCTACGATACGACCGCAGCAAGAGTAGCTTAACCTTCGATCTACCTGTGTGGAAGCCATCCTTTCCGAAACACGGAGGAGTCTCGATATGTAATGGATGGTCTCCCATCTACGATACGACCGCAGCAAGAGTAGCTTAAACTTCGATCTACCTGTGTGGAAGACGGATTTATTGATAAGCAGTTTAGTGTCCGCCTAGACTCTAGACTGAATCCTGTAATCTTGAGCTGATCACAGTGATAAGATATATCGAGTGTGACTTTGAGAAGGAGATGTCCTTTTGTACTTGTAGTTCCAAGCAGCTGACTCTACGCATAACATCACGCCTGGAATCAGCGAAGGGTTAGGCAGAGCTGTGCCTATAGTACACCCACATTTTGCCAGTTATGTTTAAGGGCGCACCCGCGCACCCTACCTCAAATTGCTTAACATGATCCTCCGTTATGCCGAAAATACTGCAGCATTCATTTTGTAATAAATATATGTTAAAGTTGAGGCTTGATGCTAGGTCCTATATGTGGCGAAAACACGATTACATAAAAAAAATTCTGTAGAAAAAAAAACCAAAGTTACCTCTGAACCGAACTATAAACCGCTGGTCCGATAGTATTAAAAAAAAAACTTCAAATTAGATAATGAAACTTTGCATAATAACTGAACTAACTATAAAGCAGGTCTTAAATGTTTTATTTTTTTTATTACCATTATCTTCACCGTAAAAAGCGTTTACCTAAACTTTTCGAGGCTTCAGAACCGTTAGCAACCCATCACCCCACTCCGTCTCGCTCTCACTCAGGTGGCGAGTAGTATGGTGCGAGCGAAATAAAATCTGAGGTAGGGTACAGCCTTAAGTTCAATGTAATAGAGGACAAATCTATTGCACAATTCAGAGTTGAAAAAATCCGATGTTTTCCTTCACCGTTTTCAGAGCAGTGGTGATGAAATAATTTAGGTACACAAAGTAAAGCGCCTAGCAGGGTTCGACCTACGACCTACAACTCGTAAATCGCGGCTGTTACCACTGGGCCACCACTGCTCCTCCGGATCTTGAACAAAAGGTATTGCAAGGCAGATGTGAGTGGAAACGCCGGGAGGACGCCCTAAGTGAACCTATAGTGACCATATTGGTGATGTTATTCAGAAAGCTCAGGTGCGTAGTACTCGCAACTGGCGTGCGTGTATGAACGTCAACGAAGCAAAAGGAGTATGTAGGGCCTTGCAGGTGCGTTCTGTAGTTTCTGCCTACCCACATGGGAAGATGGCGTGAGTTTTGTGTGTATGATGTATCTAGTACGAGTATCATGCAATGTATCAGCTTTATCAAAATCTAGAAAGTGATTGATTAGTACTTAGTGTGATTGCAGCTGTTCATCACATGACCTTTCTTTGTTTTATAAATCGTGAGAACTTTTTTGACAAACAACAAATGTGTATGTCATCACTTCATCAGAGATGTGATTTTAATAAAAGGAAATGGAAAGAAAAGGGCTTGTGGCTAAATAATAGCAGCGGCACAGGTGATCTTCAAGGTTAAGCAACGCTTGCCAAGGTCGATACGTGGATGGGTGACCGTCCATTATGCCCGGTTCACATTATTCCAGTATCATTCCAGTCCAACGCTGGAATAGCCACTGGAATGTACCCATTCCAATGATCACTGGAATGGGTACATTCCAGTGGCGGTTCACATTATTCCAGTTTCATAGCGAGACCCTGGCATTCTTCTGAAACCGCGTAAAGCCATTGGTCGCTGTCGTTCGTAGATGTTTGAAAGTCGTTACGGGTGTAGTCAGAAGCCTACATTCTGACAACCATTTCATGCTAATATCGTGTTACCAATTTACTTGTTGGTTTTCCCATAAGTGCGTAATTTTTGTACAAAGGTACAGAAAAACTGAACAGACAACAAATCTAACTGAACTGTGCTGCTGGACAGTTCGTTGCGCCACTTCTTCCCAGCTAAAGCACTAGGAAGTGGTGAAGGGTGGGCGTGCCGGGGGACTGGCTTATGTAATTTTGACATTCAAAAAGTAATGATTCTCAGCCTAATTTGAATAAATACTTCTATAATCGCCAGTTATGTTAACTGAATGGAAGAGTTTCAGATATTTGTGACAAAGAAATTAGCTACTCAGGACTGTCTGCCTCACATGTGCATCTGAAGCTGTCGCCATCATAATCAAAATAAACATTTTCAACAGAAGTGATGCCAATCATAATATGACTTCCTAATCATATGGAAAATCAATATTTTCCTATCGATTTGAATAGGAGGCCAACGGAAAATATTTTCGCTATCAATCGATTTATTATTGATGTTGTTTATAAGAATATTGCTTTAGGAAACGCTTCAAATGGTTTTGTAGATAATTAAACGTAGCTTTTGGTGAAGGAGCTCGTCCGAGAGGGAGTGATCATCTCTACTTAGCCTTTTTTCCAACTAAGTTGGGGTCGGCTTCCAGTCTAACCGGATGCAGCTGAATACCATTTTACATGGAGCGACTGCCTTATACCCAATCTCATTGATCTACCTCTTTGCTTATAGTCTATACTAATATTATAAATTCGAAAGTAACTCTGTCTGTCTGTCTGTATGTTACCTTTTCACGCCTAAACCACTGAACGGATTTCGATAAAATTTGGCATGGAGATAGATGACATCCCGGGGAAGGACAAAGGCATACTTTTTATCGACATACCACGCGGGTGGAAGCTAGTAGTCTATATTAGAGAGAGCTAATTTTGTGAGTTTGTGTATAAAATGTGGAGGGTAATATCCGGAACCACAGCTCCTATTTGAAAAATTCCTTCACCATCAGAAACGTACAGTATTCCAGATGGACATAGGGTATTATATCATGTAAATATGTACAAAAAGAAGTAGGTACATAGTAAAACGAATGAAATACTATCATGAATTCATGCAACCCTAGTAGTAGCCTCTGAAATGATGCGCCCCACTACCGGCCGCGGCGCCTGCGCCGTGTACGCTCACGACTTGTGTGTGCACAACGTGTCGGGAACAGAATACCGTCTTCACAGGCATGGCATGTAAATTGTATCCGGGCAAAGCCTGAGCGGGTCGCTAGTCATCCATATATCCAAACAGTAGGTACCAGGTATGCACCCAAGCCTTTACCAGAACCATAGACTACTGTACTGAGACAGAACCCCATCCTAAACGATTATGTCATCGCCGATTTAGAGCCAGGTTAGATAAACAGTTAAACTCCTAGGATTTCCTGTTCACTTTCCTGGATAAATCCAGACTGAACTGAAACATAATAACGTGCTATCATTATTTATACCTATCTGTGTGCACTATTATATAGTCACGCATATTTATATAGTCCTCCAGACCGTATTTCGGCTATGGCGGCCAATCTCAACGGAGACTAGCCTTCGGCGATTAGTACACAAGTGTGTGCGCAGGCACAGCACAGCACTCTCTTTCCTCACTCTCATAGTCCGATGGGACGGCAATCCGACACGATCGGAGAGATCAGGCGCAGGCCGCACAGGACCAACGGCTTAACGTGCTTTCCGAAGCACGGGGTTATTGTTGAGCAGACAAATTTTTCGAACATAAGAAGCAATGGGTTAGCAACATCCTTCAAAATCATTCAGATTGTGATTCAAAGTGTGTTACGCAATAGGATTGTGGGAACTTGTCTGCTCTCATCAGCCTAGCCTTTTCGATTTTTTGTTGTGGTCGGCTTCCAGTCTAACCAAATACAACAGAATACTAGTGTTTTTACATGGACCGACTGCCTATCTGACCTGCACAACCCCGTTATTGGGTAACACGTTCATTAAAATTTCATTGTTACAAAAAAAGTGGAAAGATTGAATTTTTTTTTAATATGTATGAGAACTAAAACAATTAAATTAATATTGAATTACAATAGTTAGGTATTTAAAGTTCCGTAGTACAATAACACGTAGCTTAGATTATGTGAAGGGGAAATCCGAGTTGATTGATAATGTGTGAATTTTATCTAAAAATGTTTTTTTTTAACCTACGTACTTAGTAAGTACCTACTACCGTACTTAAACAAGGCCTGTAATTATTCGATCCTCTAATACTATAATGATTGCGTCTCTTTTTGTGATCCTCAAATAATTCCTATTTTGGGGTCAAATAGCCAAGTAACTGCGCCCAACTTGGATGTTAGCGCACGACGGCGCCGGCGCAGTATAGGCATAACAACAATGTTATCAGCATTGTTGTGTTTCGGCAGTTAGAGGTAAGATAGCCAGTTCCTCTGTGGATGAGGATACCGGGTGAAGCTCGCTTCCACCGTCCGCCTGATCATCACTTACCATCAGGTGAGATGCAGGACAAGAGCTCCCTCCTCGTTGAGGATTAAAAAAAAAACAACACTACATTCAAACTTTATCATATAAATGCGAAAGAAATTGTTTATCTGTCTGTTATCTTTTCACGCCTAAACTCCTGAACCGATCGTTATGTTTGACAGATAGGTAGCCTTTTTTTTTTTGAGGTTGGGAAATCATCCAATGACTTCTCCCGCTTTGGGCGGAGCGGAAGGGCGTTTCCGACTTTTACTGACTAAAACCCACCCGTGTTCCTTCAGTTGCCTGTTGCCAAGGTCCCGGTATCGCTTTCGGACTTTCCGGCAACCCTGGCAGGACAGATAGACAGCCTGGGACCAGGCGCAGCGGTGTAATTGCGTAACACACAAACTGACAATTGATCGCGAGCGGTTTCATTTTGACAGTTCACACACGTTCATTAAGTTATTTACTTTGTTGAGCTGATGAATTTTGGATCAAAGGATTTGCAATATCTTTCAAAACTCTAGGATTATGATTGAAATTGTGTTACGCAAGAGTACCAGTTACCAGCTTTGCTGGGTTCCGAATGGTGCCGGTGTAATTACAGGCCATGCCATGAGCATGATCAGCCTATACTTAATGTTCCAAGTCCAACTGCTGGGACACAGACCTTCTCTCTTCGAGTGGGACTGCACTGTGAAGCCCGAATGAGAATGTCACTTTGTCTAGGGCCTCAGGATTAACATAAAGTTTTCGATAGCTTAGTCCTATACATTTTTGCCTTCTCCATCATTGTTAACGCTGATAGAATGTCACTTTGTCTAGGGCCTCTGGTAGGCAATCGTTCCATGAAAAACACTGGTATTCAGCTGCATTGCATCCGATTGGATTGGAAACCGACCACAGCATAGTCGGAAAAAGGCAGGCAGATTTATTGAGACATTTTAGCTTTTTCTCTTGAGATTGCAATGAAAATATGATGCCAGGTGGTTCGCCTGCTTGATTTTCAAACAATAACACAGAATTTGTGACCAAAGGAAGCCCCTACCTCACCCTCCATAATACTTGTAACAAAGCGAATTACTTCATAAAAGTTTCGACTTACATCACAGTTGACACTGTTACATAATCATGGAATTTTACTTAACAAATCGTAAACAATTACATCTCTGTGAACTAGGGATGGGCCTGTGACTTCGGCCGACTATCCGACTAGTCGACTGGCCGACTTGTTGGTTACAAATAGACCGACTAATTGGCCAAGCTGATCATTGCTTTCTGTGGTGTTTGAGTACGGTTCAAAACCGAAACCGTGATTCTAAAATCTATACATAAATCATTAAAGTTGCTTTTCGTTTCTGTGTTTCCGATTGTGTTTGTGTGGACCTACAAAAAGCATACTGTGTGCGAGCGCACTCATAAGCATAATAAAATTATGAATGAAATACTAGCTTTCGTCCGCAGCTTCGCCCACAGCCTATATCCTTCCCTAGGGTTCAAAGTATCCCCATACCAAATCCGTTCAGCCGTTTAGCGAGAAAGCGTAACAAAGCAACTCATTTTCGCATTTATAATACTAGTTAGGTTTATGGCAAAGTCTTAGAATAATATTCTAAGGACAAAGTAAAGAGCCGTTTATTCGGGTTTTCCGATTAGTTTCCGACTAGAATGTCCCTGTCCGTTTTGTTTCTTGCCCGTTCTTCTCCATAGGGACCTACTACGCTTTGGAATTGGCAACTTACTTCATCTGGATGACCAACTCCAAATTCAAAAGGGAAATAAATCCTTTGAGTTCCGTTTGGCAACAAATATGGCTAGATAGTCGGCTTTCCCAAATAAATGGCGACTAGTCGGTACATCTCTAGTGAGCGGTGTCCACTAGGCAGTTTGTCTTATAAAAACTGCGACCTTAGAGGCTTTTTGTTCCCCCAAGGTTGAATGCAAGGAGAGTCGTTGACTTCACTTTTTAATTTCTCGTGGCGTGAATTTCCATTCAATCAATCTGCCTGCCTTTTCCCAACTACGTAGGGGTCGGCTTCCAGTCAGTGAATACCAGTATTTACATGGAGCGACTGCCTATCTGACCTGCACAACCCAGTTACTGGGTGACACGATACCACAGAATTTTGGGCTTTCCAACTACCCGTAACGACTGTTAAAGATCTACGAATGTCAGCCGGGACCAACGGCTGAACGTGCTTTCCGAGGCACGGAGGGGTCTCCGTATGTAATAGATGGGCACCCATCCATGAACCACGGCGCAACACTCATTGCAAAAAGGCTATACTATACCGACCTTTCTCCTCCAGTCCTTGTCATTCTATATCTTTATCAAACAAAAGCGGAAACCCCACCAGACCCTGGGCTACTGTCTCCGAACAAGGTTCCAAGAGGGGGGAGGGGCGGTGGAGGGGTTCCATGAGTTCCAAGGTCTCGGTACAAACCATGCTAAGGTTACCGCCAACTATACTTACACGCGATTTTCAAAAGGTATCATATTTCCGATTGTTCTTGAAAAGTTGGGTTTTAGGTTCCTCTTTTTATGATTTTAGGGTTACTGACCCCTGGAACGTTGTTAACTCAGGCCAAATTGACAGATTGTTTTTTTTTTTTTAATTGCTAATCGTAGTCATCACTTTCTGAACTAAAAATCTAATCGGAATCTCAATGAACCGCAACTGTACCCGTGCTAATTTCAAAATCTTATTTTTTTGTCTGCCTAAAATTGGGACACTTGCAAGTGCATCTCCAATAATCTCGGATATAAAGTTAAAATCCTTGGCCTGTTATGTCACCGACAGCAACGCCGCTTAGTGGTTAAGTATGGGCGGTAACCTCTCAAGAAAAGCTCTCAACCCTCAAACTCAACATTTATTTCAATTAAACAGAAAGCTATCGAGCACACCTACAGAATCATCATAGCATATCCTTTGGCGAAAGTGCTTACAAAGGCGGAAGATAATAGGCGTCTGGAAAGGCTGTAATGGACCTTCTAGGAAATCTCGCTGGAGAAACGTCTCTGCACTATCACATCCAACAACAAAATCTGCTCATAGCCCAGGGACTGATACTGGACTGACCCTGAAACCCACCCGTGTTCCTTCAGTTGCCTGTTGCCAAGGTCCCGGTATCCCTTTCGGACTTTCCCGCAACACTGGCAAGCATCGGTCCTAGCGGACCTCGCCAATTGTGCTGACATCTCTTTGAGGCGCGCGTGGAACACGACGCCCCATCGACCCGGGCCTGGTCCTTATCGGACGGCGAACTACCCACTGTCCGCAAGCCCGCACCTATGGTGGCTGGGAATTCGCCGAGGGTCACATCACTGCAGTTAAACCAGTCTCACCTGATGAGTCTTCGACGAAATCGAAAAATGTTTGCTGGGCAGTTTGTTGTACTGTTTTCCTCAAAAAATGTGTGTTATCAGTAGGTGTTTCTGGGGTCCCCCGACATCTTTTGTATGCGATAACTTTCAAAAGTTATACTTTAAACACAAAAAGAACTCTTAAAAAATCAAACTTTTATCCACGTTCATTTCATTTTTTCCTTATTATTCAAAGTACCTTGTTACCGTCATCACGAGGAATTTGTGGCTTATAGCAAAAAGCTGCCCCCTATTACAAGTGACTTAAGTGCCTATACGACCTCAAATTGCTTAGCATGATCCTCCGTTATGCCGAAAATACTGCAGCATTAATTTTTAAATAAATATGTTATAGTTGAGGATTGATGCATGGTCCTATGTTTGACGAAAAACGATAACATGAAATTTTATCGATCGAGAAAAATACCAAAATTACCTTTAGACCATGTATAACCGCTGGTAATAAAAAAATACAACTAATTAGATTATGAAACTTTGCCATAATAAGTAAGAACTGAACTAACTACACAGCTAGCTAACTATAAAGCAGATCTTATGTTTTTTTTTTTATTAAGTACACCAAGCCTTATTTTTTTTTTTTTATTCACCGTAAGAAGCAATTACCTTATTCGAGTCTTGGAGCCGCCAGTACCCCACTAGGCTCTCTCACAATCATTCAGGCCGCGAGTTATATGGTGCGAGCGAGATAAAATTTGAATGTGAGCTGTGGTAGTTTACGCCCGGTAAAATTTGGGTGTGCTTAAGGTGTATTTCTGCCTAACCCTTGGGGGGATATAGGTGTGATGTTATGTTATGCGTTCCAACAGTTTCCCAACTACACTCCCACAATCTCCTAATCTCTCGACTCTCGTGAGGCGTTAATATTATACAAAAAGTCGCGCCAAGACCTTCAGGTCAAGGCTGTATTCAGTACTATTCAGTACTGAAAATCTCTAGGATACAACGTACAGTAAGTGCAACTATTTTATTGTCCCTCGGCAAACTTCGTGTTTCGTCAGTCTTCGGATTTCTTTCAGTTGCCTTTGCGCTTGGTGCTGACAGAATGCTCTCAATCGACTTCCGGAAGTCGAGGGACATTAAGAAAATAGTGGTGCTGTACTTAGCAACGCATTTATTAGTACGACACAAATAAAAGGTTCCATTAAGTTTATCGAAGGACCATCCTGGCCTAGCCTTTTCCCAACTACGTTCGGGTCAGCTTCCAGTCTAACCGGGTGCAGCTGTATTTTATATGGAGCTCTGATCTGACCTCCACAACCCAGTATCAAGTGGTACTGGGGGCCATTTGGGGCCCGTTACCCCTTCGCCACGACATCACCGCTGCTGGCGCGAAATGCGTCTTGCGTCTGCGACTGCGGCGAGAACAAATGTAGAAGTCATTACAAGCGTGTCATGGAGGAGAGCGGCGCAAGATGCACCGCTCTACCCCTGCCTTAGAAGTTATTTAAATCGCGTCATGAGTCGCCGCGGTGCGACTTGCGGAGAGCAGAGCGGCGCGGGAACATTTGAGCGCCACCCCGCATCGCAAGATGCACCGCCCTATGTCGTGGCCCTGGCCCAGGATTCATAATGCGTAGGCAGCAGCTACGCGACTCACGCCACGTGCTACGATACCAATTTATTTTCCTTCGTTTTTCTTTGTATTCAAAACAAAACAATAACTTCACGGGATTCATGAATGGATGGAATGATTTTTGGTGATAATTCCTTCCGTGAAATTGTTATCCACGTTGGAGGTAAACATCTAGAGAACTCTTAGCAGCAATGGCGAACGACATACCGTCAGGCCCTGGATTAACATACATACATACACTCACTCCTTCCAATGGGGGTAGGCAGAAACTACAGAACAGTTTTTGTCTCGATTACGTTCATACATCTTGCAAATAATACGCACGCAACCTTTCTGAAGCACATAATTATCACCAATAAGGTTTTATGTCCTCCTAGGGCGTCCCCTCCCTGCGGCGTTTCCACTCACATCTGCCTTGTAAATACCTTTTTAACCGACTTCGAAAAAGGAGGTTAGTCGCCTTTCAACAGGACCAAACCATCTAAGCATACTTGTGACAGTCTCTTGAAGAAAATTGTCCGTCACCATTTTTTATTACGGAGTTGTACAATTGTCATGTTTTACGTTATATAATTGTTATCTTGTAGATAAGTTTATATCCGATTTCATTATCAGTGACTTGCTATCACAAAATAAAGGCGTAGAGAGATCGCTAGTTGTATTGTTTTTGTTCTACTGTAGGGCAAACGCCTCTTCTCCAATACTGCCCTTTACCATTTAATTGACGTCACGCCTGGTCTTCTCCAAGGGTTTGGCAGACCTGTTTAGTATCTTACACCCACATTAAGTCCCATGGAACCTATTGCCATCGACCGGGCACTAATCCAGTCTCCGGGCTGCTACTGAGACCGCCCGATCTGGGAATCCAAATCAGGTTCTCAGGCTCAGGAATCGCGCTGGTGACAACTATACTAACGAATCAGTGACCTTTAGATAAAAATAATCAGCCTATCACGTTCCCACTGCTGGGACTGCGGCCTCCCCTCTGAGAGAGGGAGTGGAGTGATCCACCACACGGTAGATGTTACATCTCTTTGACCTTTTAGTTGTAAGACATGCCGGATTCCTCACGATGTCTTCCTACTACTATTATGGCACGAGTTCACGACAATTCTGATTCCTATTTGTGCTGTCTTTATTGTATCTAAGTACCTACTAACAATAGTTTCTAAGTTTTTTGTATACTAACCTTTGGATCTAGTTGTCCTAAAATAAATAAATTTTGAATTTATTGCACCACACCTGTTTTACATCTTATTTATTGCTAAGAACAAAAGAAAGCGCATTGGGACCCCATGATCCGAGCGTTTCGACCCCAAATTGCTCAAAATTGTTGGACAGGTCATGGTGTCCGAGACTGTCGACAGCTTCGCCGCAGTAACACCGATGCGGAGCAACACAAGGTGCGCCCAAGGGGAGACTCGTAGTGAGCCGAAACGATGAGTCATTCATCATAGTGCCTATAGTGTAGGACGGGAGCGCCTTTCGATCATGAAGCTCGATCGAAGATTTAATCGATTTTTTTATCAGTTCGAGAAAGGCGGAAGGATTAAATGATATTTATGATAGTTATTTCTATAAATCGGTTCAACGTCTATTATGTTATAAAACTAGATTATGTCTGTATTCTAACCAATTAAGATTATTGTACTAAATTAAAATATTTAAATTAAGATCTTAACATAACGTAACATAAAGAAAGGTTCTGTATCACCGCACAACATTTAATAATAAACGCAGAAAAAAACATGTTTCTTTTAGTTTTGAACTTTATTTTATTTTTGTTATTTGTTTTTAAGTATAGCAGTCATAGTAGTAGTACATCTGTGAACATTTCATTATTGTCTATCAATTTTGATTAAAAAGACAGCCCTGTGACACACGGACGGACGGATAAAGGCTCCGCGCATACCCTGCGTCCTATCCAAAAGCGGTCGTCGTCGCGCGAATACGCGATAATCGCGTATATACATTATAGTTCTCGTTTTTTTTTTATATTATTCTTTTTTTTTGGTTGGTATATTGGCGTGTGCTAGCTGACATATGGCTAATAATTAGATTTATGTTTTATGTTGCGTAATGTAAATGATTTTGCAAACTTTCGTTTCTAACTGAACAGACAGCTGTGCTGCTGGACAGTTCGTTGCGCCACGTCTTCCCAGCTAAAGCACTAGGAAGTGGTGAAGGTTGGGCGTTTTGGGGGACTGTCTTATGTAATTTTGACGAACGAAAAGTGCTGATTCTCAGCCTAGTTTGAATAAATGACTTTTGATTTTGATTTTTGATTATGACTTTTGATTTTGATTTTTTATGTTACTTTTGTTCGTAAAACCCGTTAAAACACTTTGGGTACGGAACCCCAAGAACTATTAACTTCTAACGATTTAATCACCTGTAACTCGTATGCACCCCCTTACATGCAGGAGGTCAGATAGGCAGGTTAGACTGAAAACCGACCACAACAGTTGGAAAAAGGGTAGGGAATGGACCGTAATCCACGACGTGGGCCCATTGCGGTGTGGTGGATAGATCTGTATGTATTTATACCGAAACTAATGATTTCAAAAGTTTTTTTTTCTGTATGTTCCAGGTAGCAATAAAAATTATAGACAAATCAAGATTAGATGAAGATAATTTAAAGAAAACGTTCAGAGAAATAGCCATCATGAAGAAATTAAGGCATCCACATATAGTTCGATTGTATCAGGTAAGGATAGGCCTCTTATTTAATTATAATTTATTAATACCAGCCTATAACTGTCCCACTGCTGGGAAAAGGCCTTTTCTCATGCAGAAGGTATGAGTATTGATCACCACGCTTTCTCAAGGCGACATTTCACGCTTATAATTCCAGCCGATAAAAAAAAAAGAATTAAGTAATTAATTATAAAAATATTACAATGAAATAGTAATTTTTGTAACTTCTGGGGGGCTTACAGAAAAGGGATTTTGGCCTAGACAAAATCCCTTTCCTGTTGCGTTAACGCCAACGGAAAGATCAAAAGGAATGGCGTTGACAGCAGCAGTGACGTGACATCTCTAAAGCTAATGTCAACTCCATACAATTTGATCTTTCCGTTAGCGTTAGCGTTAACGCTTACAGAAAAGGGATTCTGTCTATAGCCTCTGGTAAGAAAAAAAAGGGGGCTGCCGATAGAAGTGAAAACTAAGTATTATTCATTCATTTCTTCAAGCGTTCGGTGACGATGACGCGAGTTCCATGATTTTTGTTCACCCAACAAGCGTTCGGTGACGATGACGCGAAGTGAAAACTAAGTAACATTCATTAATTTCTTCAAGCGTTCGGTGACGATGACGCGAGTTCCATGATTTTTGTTCACCCAACAAGCGTTCGGTGACGATGACGCGAGTTCTTTTGACACACAGATAGTTAATCAAAACCTAGGGTACTTTTAATCCCGATAGTACGTGCCGGTGGGATTTTTTCCTACATCCACGCGGGAGACGTCGCTGGCGAAAGCTAGTTAGTAACTTATATTATTAATGTTTTCAGGTTATGGAAAGCAGCCACACAATATATTTAGTAACAGAATATGCCCCGAATGGAGAAATATTCGGTAAGTATGTAATTAATTAGACATATCTATTAAGAAAGAAAGAAAAATATTTTATTTATATAACAATAAAAACAAACATTAATACTAACAAAATCAATAATATAAGTAATAAAATAAAAAATATATAGTATAATATACAGCATTAAGATAAAAACCCCAAAATAAAGAGGAAAAAAAAACTGTTCGTTTCTAGGTGCAACTAGCTTGCGATCGATCGACGTCGATAGTTGATATTCGATCAAAATCGATCAGGTACCCTTCGGGAGATTGTCAGTAACACCAAGGCGTTGCTGGCCTTCCTTGAGGAGCTGGGCTGGATCGAATGATCGATGTTTCCACCAGTACACAATATACGCGCTTTTGACGTAGAGTTGCGGACACCAGTCCAGAGCCCCTGTTGCCAATACTAACATAATCCGGCTGAATGCCACTTGCTTTGGTCTTTACTACAAGTTTATTAAGTTTATTAATCACCGAAGTGGCTCTTCCCTCGTATCCACGGGCGAATAAAACTGTGTCACGCCTTATTATAAGCCTAGCTAGTGTGTTTTCTGCAATATTAATCAATCATTATGTCACCCCCCAGACCACCTAGTATCCCGAGGTCGCATGACAGAGCCTGAAGCAGCGCGCGCGTTCGCACAAATGGTGTCAGCAGTTGGCTACTGCCACGCGAACGGGGTCGTGCACAGGGACCTTAAGGCAGAGAACTTGCTGCTGGATAAGAATATGAATATTAAGGTTAGTCAATCTGCCTGCCTTTGTCCAACTATGTTGGGGTCGGCTTCCAGTCTAACCGGATGCAGCTGAATACCAGTATGTTACATGGAGCGACTGCCTATCTGACCTCCACAACCCAGTAACTGGGCAATACGATATCCCTTGGTAAGACTGGTTGTCAGACTTTCGGGCTTCTGACGACCCGTAACGATTGTCAAAGATCCACGAATGACAGCCGGGACCAACGGCATAACGTGCTTTCCGAGGAACGGAGGAGTCTCGGTATGTAAAGATGGTCACCAATCCACAGACCAACCCCGGCAAGCGTAGCTTAACCTGATGGATCGACCCGTGCGGCTGTTATTACTTAGCCACGAGCTCCTCACAAGGAAAAAAGTAAGGAATATTAAGGTTAGTGTAATTAATAAATAACATGTAACAACATCTACAACGGCGCTTGCGAACTACGCATCAGACTGACTTGACTTCACGGAAAATCCTGCAACGCGCAAGCATACTTTACTGCGCGACTAGCATATATACAACGTCCCGACATCAATCGTCGGGCAGTAGCCCACCAGACGCAACACCCGTCTGGTCGGAGGATCCTCCCTTTTCTATGGTGGATGAGGACTTTTACACCATGGCCTAAAGAAGATTATAATAATGGCCCAGAGTGGCAATATAGGTATCACCAACAATTTTGCAATGTTGCCACATATAAAATATTATTTTTCACGCCTTGTAGTTTCTGAATGAATCTCATAAAAATGTTAATAGTTTTTCAATGGCTATTTCTTACAAAACTCTCACTTGAACATTCCTTAACGCTTCAGCGATGAAATTATTCTCTGAAAGTCCAGTGAAGACAGAGAGATAGAAATGGATATAAAACATTGTTTTTCATACGAAGTATGTATCTTAGATCTTGCGTCGTAATTAATATTCATCTAATAGTATCTGCAGATTGCCTCAGTGGTCCAGTGGTCGCTAGCACAACTACTTATCATTGAGTTCGTTTCCAAATTGAAAAAGAAGGATATTTACTATGCTATGTTTTCCGTTTTGATGATATACTATCTGTAGAAGCACTAGAACCCTCAGAAAATGCTCAAAATTGCCTGTTCAGACCGCTGTCATCAGAGGCCTATTGTACAAAGACAACTATTAATGAAAAAACAGCACAGTAAATATCCTTCTTAATCAATTCATAAAATATCTTTCAAATTGGTCCAATATTGGAGGAGGAAATAGACGAGAGCCGAACCTCGAATTATAACTTTTTGTATGGAGAAAAAACCTCACCCTATTTCCTCTTAAATCTCATCACAGCTGAAATGTACCCAAGTTTACAAACCCCGACCTACCTCATTGTAAGTTGTCAATAATAATCCCCCTTTTTTCCCCAGCTGGCAGATTTTGGCTTCAGTAACGAGTACACAGCAGGATCCCCCCTCGCCACGTGGTGTGGCAGCCCCCCTTATGCGGCCCCCGAGCTGTTCGAGGGCAGACAGTACGACGGACCTAAGGCCGATATTTGGGTAAGCACTGGTGGCTATCAATCGGAACTGTTTACTGTACATACATTTAGAAATCGAGTAAAGACTCAGGATACTAAGGCCCATATTAACTATACTCCATTTGAAATAAGATTAGACATTTAAATAAATCTTTTTTATTTATTTATTTATTTAACCATTTATGCCATACCATTTATATAAATACAGACAAGAAGAAAGGAACAGAAAAATACGTACAAAGGCAACGCTTATTTCTAAAGAAATCTCTTCCAGCATACCTGCGCTAGGAAAGTAGATAAAAGACATGTAGACAACGTGTGTCAAAAACAATTCACAAATTAAATATAAACTTACATTATGAGAATACAACTTTTACACTAGAGAATAGAACTTTTTTACAGTCCGTTCAACCGATTTTGACTTCTATTGCGTTGGTAGCATGACAAATGGCAGTTGCAGTAGACAGTTGGTATTGTGTAACCTTTGTTGCTTTTAATGCCATCCCTATGCCTACAGTATAGAAGTCAAAATCGGTTGAACGGACTGTAAAAATGTTTGTTTACATGTCTAATCTTATTTCAAATGGAGTATAGTTTCAAACAATCAAAATGCTTTAATAGTTATTTATGCAACTGTTATATAATAAGGGGTATTAAAATACGAAAGTCGAGTGTGATAATAGTATCACATGAGTGTTTTAATACCTAATTATTTACAGTTGCATACAAGATTGTATCTACACCCATGATATGAATCTTCTATAAAAGTTTATTTGCAATACCAATATCGAACAAAAATGGCGCGGTACGACGTGAATTCGAATGTGTTTTGTTTTTAAATTACGGTGCTTTGTTAGTGAAACGCTCGTGAATGACAATGTTCTTTTTTTTAAATGAGTTGCATTATGAAATTCAGTACAACATTATAACACCCGTTTGGATGATATTATGGTTACTATGACGCTGGTTGTTTTAATGTTGGCAATAAGCTAACTGTTTCAGAAACTTTTAGAGAAGATTTATAGCATGGGTGTAGATAAGCGAGTTTTAAGTATTGCTTGAGTCTTGAGTGAGGTTCCGTAACACGAGCCATGGGGTCTCAACACGAACAAATTATAATTAGTTTTGAAAAAAAATCATAGATGGCAGCATAAGTAACAATTTATGAAATTAACAATCACTAAAAAGCGTTATGCGGCAAATTTTGGCTGAGATAATATTAGATAGTAAAAATCAAAACATCTTTGTTTAACGCTGATTTATGTATTTACACTCATAAATCTTGTATTTTCAACAAAAAACTTAAATTAAGCCGTTTACTTCAATTCGAACCCATAAAATGATAAAGTAGCCATCTGTAAATCATTTTGTCCAGAGCTCTTTGCGATAGATGGCGTTTTACTCAAGTGATGACACAAACGCAAGTTTAAAGTGTTAAGTTTACCCAACTTAACACATTAAACTTGCGTTTAAGTCGTTTCATTAAGGAAAATCAAACAACTTTTTTTTTTATCTAGTACTTTACGTAGAAATATAAAAATTGAACACCTAGGAAGAAAAAACGTAAAAAAGGAAGAAAAACATCTAGTAGTCTTGCGTAGTATCTAGGCAAGACTCGTAGATGGCGTTGTAAAACTACAGTCTCTGGCAATTAGTGAGTCGCTGATGCTGCCATCTGTTAAAAAAATGGAGGAAGAAAAATAGCCAGCTCAATAGCCAGACTTAGGGTGGTGTCATTTCATTGTATGGGATTGGGTATCTGTACGTAGTATTATAATATCTGTGCACGAGCCTAAGACTAGGGGATGCGATAAGGTAGCCCGCGAAATTCAAATTTTCTAACGTATTTGGAATTCGCAGGCACAGATATTATCAGTGTCAAGTTGTATGTTGATTAAAATATAATTCGCGATCGTAACAAATGTTTTCTGTATATTTTCCAGTCACTCGGCGTAGTCCTATACGTGCTGGTATGTGGAGCCCTGCCCTTCGACGGCAGCACGCTACAGGAGCTAAGAAGTGTTGTGCTGAGCGGAAAGTTTAGGATACCCTACTTTATGTCGCAAGGTGAATTATAGTGTAATGTTGAGTAGTTGTAGTGTAATGTAGTGTAGTTGTAATGTAGTGTAATTGTAATATAGTTGTAAAATAGTAATAGTGTAGTTGTAATGTAGTTGTAATGTAATTGTATTGTTGTTGTAGTGTAGTTGTAATATAGTTGTAAAATAGTTATAGTGTAGTTTAGTTGTAATGTAGATGTAGTGTAGTTGTAATGTAGTTGTAATGTAGATGTAGTGTAGTTGTAATGTGGTTGTAGTGTAGTTGTAATGAAGTGTAGTTGTAGTCCTATACGTGCTAGTATGTGGAGCCCTACCGTTTGACGGCAGCACGCTAAATGAGCTAAGAAGCGTTCTGCTGAAGTTTAGAAAGTTTGGATATTATTTACAGAAGAGATCGGCAGTTCTTTCACAGTTATTTTGTATCACAGCAATCTTTATTCTCGCTGCTATTATTATAATTAAATTAGTTATTACAAAAATAAATCCATATTTTTGTTAGTAATGATTTTACAGCTATAAGTTTACTGTCAGACGTCAAATAACTGTGAAAGACGATGACGGTAGTATTTATCCGACCGCCATATCCTTTTGTTTCTAATATCTCTCTCGTTTCCCACAGACTGCGAGCACCTCATCCGACACATGCTAGTCGTGGAGCCGGAGAAGAGGCTCTCGCTGCGCAGCGTCGTGAGGCACAGGTGGCTGGCGGCGCACCAGCCGGGGCCGGGGCCCGGCCATTATGGTGAGAGCATTATAGAATTGTTATTTAGCCACGAGCCCTTCAGAAGATACTTAGCCACGATCCCCTGAGAAGATTTTTTTATTGTGAATGTGAGGACTATGTGGATATTTATTTTTATATTTTTTTCGTTCTCAGTTAGTTTAGGTCTGGCAATTTTTGAACTTTGTGCGACCTACCCAAATGTCCTTTCTTTGGTATTGTTCGTCGAGTCGCTGAGCTCCTTAAGTTCTGAGTTGAGCTCCACTATTATTGACAATGCTTGCACTAACTGGATTGAGTGGACCTGCCACTCAATCTGTGTGGTTCTTTCCTCAAAAGACCATTTCAGACGCTAATCTACATGGTCCTCATATGGCCTGACCAAGATTATGTCTGGACTTTAAAAGAGACTGCGACCTCTGAGTTTGTTTCGGCCTTTCTTCTCAGAGTAGTCAGATAGGAAACGCCGACCTCATCTAGCTTATTTTTACAACTTTTTAATATGATGTGTAAAAGTGATTCCAATATCCTATTTACAGAATAAATAATTTCATTTCATTTCAAGATACTTAACCACGATCCCCTCAGAAGATACTTAGTCAGAAGCCCTTTAACGTTAATTAGCCATGAGCCTCTCTAAAGTTACTTAGCCACGAGCCTCTTTAACGTATCTAGCCACGAGCCCAGAAACTAGTTAGCCCCACAATAACATGTATATTGTCGCACAGACGCGTGGGGCGGGGCGTGTTCGTGTCACGTGAACGGGGCCGAGCGCACCGACGCGGCGCAGAGAGACACCGTGGTCGCGCACATGCTCACGCTGCCGGGCCTGACGCATCAGCATATTGAACAGGTGAGACAAATATTAAATAGAAAACGCATCCTATAATTTTATTGCCATAGACAGGGACGCACAATGGTCCACCTTAGGGCCGGCGCACACCTGGTGAGGCGCAGCGCGGCACGGTTGTCACTGTTAAACAAATATCAACGTTGCGTGCCTAAAAATAAAGTTGAGAATAGATAACCTGAGACGCGCGCCTCTTGCCGCTTACGGCGCTCTCTCGAGCTGATGGAAGTTTATTTATTATCAACTTTATTTCAAGTGACACAAGGTAGATATTTGTTTGGCAGTGACGAATGCGCTGCGCCTTGCCAAACGTGCGCCGGCCCTTAGGGACTAAGTTGGATCATTAATTAACCAGGCAATTATCATAGAACCATAAACAGTCAAATTAAATTAGCTAGCAAAAGTCCCTAGACGAAGAAGAATTTGTGTTCGTCTATGGGTGCTGAACACTGCTGTTAAAAATGTTTACAAATATTTTCTAACATTATTACATCAAATGTAATACATCATCAAGTGATCAAATGTTTGTATAAAAAACTTACTATGTTTTTAAGCATTTTTTAACAGCAGGTTTAGCACCATAACTCATCAAAATGTAGGGCTATATTTTTTTTTTTCGCGATTTCTCTTTTTGTCCCATAGTAAAAGTTGTTTATAATGATGCGCATACACCTTGTATACAAATAGAAAGATAGAGAAAGTGTGAATATACGCGTTTTTAATACAGAGCCATCTAGTGTGTGGCACCAATAGTGCCATGCACGAAGACGCGCCCCACTTCGCGATCACTACTTTATGCTGTACTTTAGTACGGAGCGGAGCGGAGTGGGGCGCGTCTTCGTGGATGGCTCTATCTATAACTTTATAAGAACTTCTAAAAACTTACACTAGATGGCTCTGTATTAAAAACGTGTCTGTTGGTGGGTAAAACAGTATATGCGAGCTAAAAGAAACTTCGAAAAAGAAGTTAGTTTCAAGTTTCATGTATCAACAGTTTATTTTTATTTCATTGTGCCCTTTATTTAGTACATTATGTTGTTTTTTTTTCTGCAGGCAATCCAAGAAGACCGTTTCGACCACATATCAGCCATCTACCACTTACTAATGGACAAGTTACAACAGCGGTCGAGTGCGAGAAATAGCCTTCAGCATAGAGGTATGATTGTCACTGTTAATTTAACTTTTATACAAAAAACTCAAAGCATTTATCCTACTAATATTATAAACGCGACACACCTTAACCATACCTTAACTAGCGACCCGTCCCGGCTTCACTCGGGTGCAATTTACATGTGAAGGCGGTATTCTGTTCATGACACGTGCACAAGTTCTGAGCAGTAACCTAACAAAAAGTACTAGGCTTGCATGAGTTCACATGTGAACTACGCATCAAAGACCTGACGTCACATAAATCCTGCATCGCGCAATTAAAGTTTACCGTGCAATGGAAATAATATGTATTTACATACAAGAACCCGACATCAATTATTAGGCAGTAGCCCACCAGACACAACACACGTCTGGTCGGAGGATCCTCCCTTTTCTATACAGGATGAGTGAACTTTACACCCTGTTCCTCAAACCCCTAAAAACTCCTTTTTATTTTGAGATATGATTACAAAAAAATTACAATTGTTACAGATTCCCTAGACTCAACGACTGGCCAGCCGTTGGATCTCACTAGCTGTAAGGTAAGTTATCAACACAATCGTCTTACAGCCCTTCCATCTACTCTTTAGGGTTCCGTACCCGAAAGGTGCCAAACGGAACCCTTTTTCACAGATTGTGTACTTTTTTTTGCATAAAAAAACATATAGATCTCCAATTCCCCATATAAGCAACGTGATATTGAACAATATAATCCGTCAGAATTTAATTATTCAGACAATATTGGACCATAAGCAACATAAAATTTAAGTTTAAATTAGTTGTAGTGTGCTGGTACCATATGGAACCAGTCAGGCTTGAGGGTCCTCAAGCTGGTACTGGTACCAACTGGTACCAGCCGGAGTAAGTTTTTTTTTTGGTGTCACTTATATTTGGAAAAAACACCCAACGTATTTTAATTTTAGTGTTAAAAAAGTCAAAAATCCGTTTTTTTTTAACAATATTATTCATAACATTTTCTTCTTCCTTCTAGAACGTAGAAGAAGAACAAATGGACGCAGAAGAGTCCACATCACAAGACTGCCTCGTCACAGTTCCGTGTGAACCCGTTGACTATCTGACCGACCAGCCTGACAACTTGGAGAAGGTAAAATACTCATATTACACCGTCACTCGTTCTGCGTAACACACTTTCAATCACAGTCCTATGGTTATCGAGATCGAGACCAGGTTAAGCCATTGGTCCCGGCTGTCATTTGTAGATCTTTGACATTTGTTACGGATAGTCGGAAGCCCGAAAGTCTGACAACCAGTCTTGCCAAGGGGTATCGTATTATTCCGTAACTGGGTTTTGGAGGTCAGATAGGCAGTCGCTCCATGTAAAATACTGGTATTCAGCTGCATCCGGTTAAACTGGGAGCCGACCACAACATAGTTGGGAAAAGGCAGATGACGCGATTACCCAGCAACTCCTGATACAACACATCTCGAAAATTATTTGTATTAAAAAGCGAGCATGCTTTGGTTAATACAATATGAACTTTTGCAATAGTCCATTGACTTTATTCAAGAATAAATTTTTCATTTTTGTCAGTTTTTCGATGCAATGGAATTTATATTTTATTTCTCGGGAATAAAGAAATATCCGTCAATGGCTTAGCTTTTTTAATGCCCAATGAGCTCTTTGCCCCCATTTCGTCTTGTACATAATTCTACAACATTATTTTTATTGTAATCATCATTTTGAACAACTTTTTCTATGGGACCAACCTTGAAATCGCAAAAAAAATCAGCTGTTCCATACTTTTTGTCGATTTAAGTGATCACAAATGTATGGAATAGCAGATTTTTTTTTTGCGATTTCAAATTTCAAGGTTGTTGTTTCGGGTTTAGCATAAACAAAAAATAATGTTGTATAATTTCAAGAGCTTTGAAACGAAAACCCTGAAAAAGCTAATCAAAAACAAAGTATTTCCAGCACAAATATCAATATCATCATCAATATTTATGCCATCAACATCTAAACTCAATGTCTCCGTTCCAGTTCGGCTCCACAGTAACTCCAGTGATCGAAGAACCACCTTCTCAGCCAGCGCTGACCAGCTCAGCGGAGACACACGCCACCAGGAGACACACGGTCGGGCCGGGAGACTGTAGGCATACGCAGGTAATGATGGAGAGCTTCAGGAGTCTACACAGTTAGCGAAACTTCACAGACGTGGCCGACGTATGTGAAGTTTGCTAGCAAATTTTTATCGATATCGATACAAAGAATTAAAGGAAAGGAGGAGCTCGTGGCTAACTAATAACAGCCGCACGGGTCGATCCATCAGGTTACGCTTGCTGGGGCTGGTCCGTGGATGGGTGACCATCTTTACATACCGAGACTCCTCCACCTTAAGCCGTTGGTCCCCGCTGTCATTTGTGGATCTTTGACAGTCGTTACGGGTCGTCAGAAGCACGAAAGTCTGACAACTAGTCTTACCAAGGGGTATCGTATTACCCAGTTACTGGGTTGTGGAGGTCAGATAGGCAGTCGCTTCATATAAAATACTGGTATTCAGCTGCATCCGGTTAGACTGGAAGCCGACCCCAATATAGTTGGGAAAAGGTGGCAGATGATGATAAAGAATGAAAAAAAATTCAACTCGTAATTTTAAGTAAGTACAGCTGATCTCCGGCCGTGGAGACTGTAGGTGTAATTAGTGATGGACAGCTTCCACGAGTCTACAGAGTTAGCGAAACTTCATAGACGTGATGGGGGATATCTAATGTCAAAAAGCAAAAAAGATTGTAGCATACGCAGGCTTTTGGGAGTCCATCTATAAGTTTATTAAGATGTTAATTGATTATTCAGGCGTGAGTTTGCGGAAATTTATTATAAAATACAACAGACGTTGATATATTTAGTAATCTATTCCGCTTAAGTATTCCTCAAGCGTCATAAAAAACCCTGTAAGAAATCGACATGAATTTCACCTCTCTACGAGACATCTTCAGGATGACGATTGACCAGTCGCGAACCCGAACATGACGTGTTGCCACGCCTTGCGGCGGACGTAGAGATAATGTAAAATAAGGCTATAAGGTCAAATTAAATTAGCTAGCGAAACTTAACACGTAATGGGTATCGATGTCTTATGACAAGAAACGAAAATTCAAGTAGTAACTCACACAGAGGACTACACACAAACCTATACACGCATACACACCTTTACCCTATAATTACAACTACCAACTTTGTATCCCACGTATAATACATGCTAATTATCAAAACAAACTAAAACATATACAAAATTTAAATTTATCTACACACATTCAAGTCTCCTATAACCCTAATGATGACAAAAGAGTAAACCTATATTATATAGATTATAAATACACAACACACAACACATACAAAGTACACAAAGTATTCATCATTACACTGTTATACTTACATGGACCTGACCTGCTTTTAACTATACTATCCAACTACCCTAGCTGCAACCCCGGGAGTTCTAATTTGATATTTATAAATGGATAGTTTTGATACGCTGAGTGAAATTGATCAAATAGAGCCCTCGGATTCACTTAAGGGTAGTATACAGGAAATAAATATAGTGTTAGAAAAGTCTAAGTATAATCTAACTATATCAACACAAAATATTAGAAGTATATACAAAAATTTTGACGATTTGCAACTCACTCTGGCGCAACTAGAACGTGAAATAGATATTTTGATTCTTACAGAATGTTGGCTAAACCCTAACAAAAACATACCGCAACTAGCTAATTACACATCATTTCAAACAAAAAATCACATTAATCAATGTGATGGGGTAGTTGCCTACATTAAAAATAACTTAACAGTAAAATTTAAAGAACTTAACCTTGTAAATGCTACGGGTCTGGAGTTACAATTAACAAACTACACCATACTAGGTATCTACCGGTCACCTTCTTTCCTAAATGCAGGTAATTTCATTACGTCTCTCAATAATTATCTGGAGAATATCACCCCTAGGAAAAACGTTTTGATTTTAGGTGACATTAACATTGACTTAATCGTTTCCCCAATAGATACTAATCAAGAAAGAAATAATAGATTAACCTACTTAAATATGCTATCTCTGCATGGACTGTTGCCGTCTCATAACTTACCAACGAGGGGGGACGGCTGTCTTGACCATGTCTTTCTGAGCCTGGACAAACATAGGAACATGGCTTGTACGGCGGTTTTAAATACAACTGTAACGGACCACTGTTTTATTCTTTTAGCAATCGCAAATAAGTATCAACATACGGTACCTCAAAGGCACAAAACCGTAATCAATTATGAAAATGCTCATAATAGTTTAATAAATACTGATACATCCTTCTTCAATGTCTTTAAAGATCCGGATACTTACGCCTTTGCACTGATAGAGATGGTCAGGTCAGCTATACTCTCCAACACCAAAAATGTAATAGTCACGAACAGCAAAAGAAGGATAAAACCCTGGATAACCACAGGTGCCTTACGGTGTATTAGACTAAGAAATACAATCTACCTAAAACTTAAATCAAACCCCCTCAACCAAATTTTAATAATTACTTACAAACGATACCGAACCTTCTGTGGAAACCTTATTAAAAAACTAAGAAATAAATACAATAAAGATAAAATTACAGCATCTGCTAAAAACCCTAGGGCATTATGGTCAACCATTAATGAAATTACCCATTACAAACCACCTAAGAGCTCAAATGGGAACCTACTCAAGATAAAACCATGTTCCCAAGCCTCAACCAACCATGTAAATAATTTTTTTATCAACACTGGACAAACCCTGGCTCAGAATATCTCAAATAGCTTCGTACCTCTGGAATCAACTGATATGGACACCGATAATCTGTCCTCTTTTGTTTTATTAGACACCTCTGAGATGGAAGTTGAAAATACCCTGACGTCCCTAGACTCGGGGAGTGCACCAGGTTGGGACGGAATCCCTACCCTTTTCTTAAAACAAGCTAAGGAGATCATAGTCCCTCTGATCAGAGACCTTGCAAACCTAAGCTTCAACTCTGGAATCTTCCCCTATCTTCTTAAGCGCTCCGTTGTCACCCCTGTGTATAAGGGAGGAGATAGCGACGAAGCTAACAACTATCGGCCTATCTCTGTGCTGACCTCTATTTCTAAAGTCATTGAGAAGCTTTTGAACTCTAGAATAATAAGCTACTTGACCAAATATAACATCTTATCTACCTCTCAATATGGGTTTAGGAAGGGTATGTCGACTCAGGATGCCACCATGGATCTTGTATCCACAATAACAAAAGAAGTAGATAGGGGAAACAAATGTTTAGTAGTCTTTCTTGACCTCAAGAAAGCTTTTGACACCGTTTCTATCCCAATACTGATACGCAAGCTGGAGAGGATAGGATTCCGTGGCGCTGCTCTCTCCCTTCTCAGCAGTTATCTACAAAATAGAAAGCAGGCGGTAAAGATTGGCAATTTTCTCAGTGATGAAGAAAACGTTACATTTGGAGTCCCGCAGGGCAGTGTTCTCGGGCCGACGCTCTTTTTGATATATATAAATGACCTCTGCAACCTAAGCGGCGTCGGCGGGAGGATTCTGTCCTACGCGGATGACACGGCTATTATTTTTACTGCCAAGACATGGGAGAGTGTAAGGTTGGTGGCTGAACGGGGTCTAGCTAGAGTTAGTCACTGGCTTAATAAGAACCTTCTCACGTTAAACACCCAAAAAACTAACTACGTTTGCTTTGCCCCGTACTTAAACGCGCAGCCTTCGCCTGACTTCGAAATTAAAATTCACTCCTGTCGTGGTCCTTGTAATAATTTTGCTCACAGTTGCCCGACTGTTCAGAAAGTTAGCTCTGCTAGATACCTCGGAATTGTCGTGGACCAAAGGTTAAGCTGGTGCCCTCACCTTGAACTAACTATAGGGAGGGTAAGAAAGCTTATATGGGTATTCAAATGTCTTAGACACGTTATGAGTACTGAGCTACTGAATAAAATATACATTGCACTAGCCCAATCAGTAATTATCTATTGCATTTCAGTATGGGGAGGTGCAGCTAAGTCATACTTTATAGATCTAGAGAGGGCGCAACGATCCTTAATTAAAGTTATGTACTGTAAGCCTTTTAGGTTTTCTACTAAATCCTTATATACAATTTCTAAGCTTCTCTCCGTCAGGAAACTATATATCCTACACATGACACTTAGATATCACAAAACATTACCCTTCGACTATGCCAAACTTAGTAAAAGACGGTGCGATATAGTAGCCCCTACACACCCCACTCGTACTGTCTTTGCTAGTCGGCAAAACTTGTCTCAAGCCCCCCGTGTTTATAATAAAATTAACCGTATCCTTAGTATATACCCCATGCAATTGTACGAGTGTAAGAAGAATCTGACTGAATGGCTCCTTACTCTTAATTATGAAGATGTGGAGGATATCCTACTTACATTAACTTGATTGTGATACATGCTTAATGTACTCACATACTACACGTAACGAATTAATAGGGTTATGTGGCCAAATCAAACTACTATCCACACACACACACACACACGCACGCACACACACACACACACACACACACACACACATACTCACACACCTCCGAGCGTGTACTCACGTACACACCCCCCACACACACTCACACAAACACACGCGCACGCACACACGCTCGCACACACAAACGCTCGCACACACACACTTCACGCTTCTTTTTCCTCTTTTTAAAATTTTAAATTTTTTACATTTTAAGGAATGTTATATTATTGTTGCTCATACTGTGTAGTAAGTCTAGTAAGTCTAAATTTATGTTTCGTTCGGAAGACCGAGGCTTTCCCAACACAAGTATCATTCGATTACTTTCTGGGAAGCCCCGGCAACTTACATGTAAAAACTTACTTGAATAAATGCATTTTTTTTTTTTTTTTTTTTTTTTTTTTTTTTTAACTACAGACTACAGCTGATCACGGAGTCAACAGCCGCTGACACTTGCAATTGTTGCGGTCAAAGTGGTCGAATATGGTTCAAGCGAATATGAACTTTATCAAATTATGTATAAAGTTCGTATTCATATGAAACTAACAGCCGCGTGAGTTCTTGATAGAACCACAGGGCCTAGACAAGTGACAATCGCTTCGAAAGCGTTTCGTATTTCTACAATGACTTTCAACAGGATTGACATTAGCTTTTCGATAGCTTATGTCAAGTTCTTTACATTTTTGCGTTTTCCATCATCGTTATCGCTGATAGAATGTCACTTTGTCTATGGGCTCAGTAAATATAGGATCCCATCTCCTCAGGGCGGCGAGCTGGGCGTGTGCGGCGCCGCCAGCGCGGACCTGCGCGCCGCGCCGCTCTACGTGTCGGCGCACTTCAACGTGAGTACAGGCGCTGGGTGGGAACACTCATGTTAGAAGAACCATTCCGTTTGAGGGAGCGCAGCTTTATAATAAGTTACCGAAAGAAATAAGAGATTCTTCATCAGTGAACATTTTTAAGAATAGATTAAAGTTGTATTTGGCGGACCTACTCGATAGATCGAACGGCAATTGTGTTTGTCATCGAGAATATTTTGTTGTTTCTCATATTTAAGTGAACTATGTTATGTTCTTTTTGAGAAATAAATTTCTTTAAACCGAATGTTAAGATAATAAAATGTCAAAATCGCAGAATTTTAAGACTACAGGATCTTAAAATAGCAGAATTTCCAGTTTCCATACTGACAAAATGACACCAAGTTTGATATTTAGAATATCAAAATTATACAAAAACAAAATGTCAACATCTCAAGTTCACCTTTTCAACTTTTGCAGTTTTGATGGACTCGATAACTCCAATTTCAGATGATACATATTAAATATCTCAGGTGTCAAAAATACACACTGACAAAAACACAATACTAAAACCAAGCCAGAGCGCTGTCAACAGTGACGTGAGGCCGATTTCCTAAACATGTGTGCACTTAGTGAGGTGTAGTTTGATTGTAAATGCGTGTGAGCGTATAATAATATGTATGGCAGAGCGGAGGTGTAGTTTTGGCATGCTTTACTGTATTGGTTGCAGCGCTCTGTCTCGGTTTTTTATTTGGTCTGAGATCGTAGATATTTTCTCTCCGTCCTTCACCTCCACTTTGCTACCGTGTGACAGGCGCCGGCGCCCAGCGTGTCGCTGCTGCCCAACACCAACCTGGCGGCCAAGCTGCCGGCCGTGCAGCACCAGCCGCCGCGCTACTTCAGCGTCAAGGACCAGCACCTGCTGAAGCCGCCGCACGCCATGCAGACGCAAGGTACGCTCAACTGTAGCAGAAAACTACATGTTAGTCAAAATTAAAAATAAAAGAAAATGTCACCCATCCGAGGACTGGCCTTGGCAAGCGTCGCTTAAGGCGGCTTCACTACCACAAGTGGCTCAACGTAAAATGATTTTAGTTTCCAAACATATCAACAAATATGTGTTTTTGGAAAACCAACTTTAATTCCAGCTTATAAAGTTCAGTTTGCGTTACAACGTTAAACATTTTTATGACTTTTCAATAGCACTCTATGATATACAACGTGCTGCTACAATGGCGACATTAATTTAACACACGAGTAGGGCTAGTGGCCAGTAAACATAAAAATTATAATACAATAAAATTAAAAAAAAATATTTTCATACAAATTATAATATAATGAAAACATAACCAAAATTAAGATCACTCTGTGTAAAAGATTCATTCATGAAGCTACCTACCAGCTGGCTTAGGCTTACGTTCTATCGGTAAGATCCTTTGTCGGCATAATTTCTAAGAAATTGCGCGGCTTTCCTTCTATTCGCCTACATATGATCCATGACCCCGGCAAATTACCTCTTCGCTACAGTTCTTTAAGTACAGGTTGCTCCAGGATGGTAATTTAGAAAATTGTAAATAAATCAATAAATAATAACGTTTAATGAAATTCAAATATTTTCATAAAACGAATACGCGAAATCGTATACGTGTGTTAAATTAATGTCGCCATTGTAGCGGCACGTTGTATATAGATACAGGGTGTAAGGGCCAACCCTCCGCAGACTGGTCGGATGAATTCAGTATATCATAATAAGACGATTGGTACAGGAAATTATTTCTGGAACGTTATGGGAATCCAATAAACCTGATTTGTATTATTACCTCACGCGCAATGTATCGTTACCGTGGCAAAACCCGCGTAGCCGCACTCCCCGTGTCGGGGGACGCGCTCGAGTATCTTAACATCCATTGCTGGTTTTTTGATTTTAGCTGTTTTATTTACATAAATGGAGTGCTGCGTGCAGAGAGTGTAATTTTACATTGAGTAACTGAAAAAACGATTTAAAAAAATGAAAAGTTTCCTGAGAAAATTTCCGGTGGAATATGATCCAAAATAAGGAGCTGAATGCCCCCTGTTCATTGGCGGAGGGCTGTCCCTTACACCCTGTATAGCATAAAGTTAAAGCTGTTGGTCCCGGTTGCCATTCGTAGATCTTTGACAGTCGTTAGAGAAGAAGAAGAGAGTTAAAAAAGTCCAAAATTCTGACAACCAGTCTAGATCTAGATAGGCAGTCGCTCCATGCAAAATACTGGTATTCAGCTGCATCCAGTTGGCCTGAAAGCTGACCCCAACATAGTTTGGAAAAGGCAGGCAGACTGGTTGAGTCATTATATACACCTTTTGTACCAATTGTGTGTATGCCTAACACTTGTCCCGCCCCCAGCGGCCACGTTCGGGCGCCGCGCGTCAGACGGCGGCGCGCACGTGCCGCGCGGGCGCGAGCGCGCCTGCTGCCACTCCGCGCCCGCGCACCACGTGAGTATAGCTACACACGGTATTTATCTATTGTACTTAAACTACCCCTGATGTACAAATTACCCTTGGCACAACCTTTAATCTGAGCACGAATCTTACCCCTCCCCGCTTGCCCCATATCGAGTAAACTTGTCAACTCTGAAATGACGCGCCCCACTACCGCATTTATGCACACGGTGATGCGCATTTCTATGGGTAATGCAAAAGTGGGGCGCGTCATTTCGAAGTGGGCAAGCTACATTACTTTACATTAACGTCGGTTACATTAAATCGTCCGGCGAAATACATAACCCTGTCTTTGCTGTCACGCAGTCGGGTAATTACTCAATGAGTGTAAACACATTGTACAATAAATCGCCTGGCGATTTTCGCTCACAAGTCTCTCGAATTTCCAGTAAATATCCTCCTTTTTGGAGAGCAGTGGAGCCCAGTGATAACGGCCACAACTTACGACTCGTAAGTCATAGGTTCGCACCCTGACAGACACTTTACTTTATGTAAATAATTTCATCACCACTGCTCTCAAAACGGTGAAGGAAAACATCGTGAGGAAACTGGCATGTCCTAGAACTAATAATTCGAAGTCATGTGACATCTACCAACCCGCACTGGACCCGCGTGGTGGATTACGGCCCACTCCCTCTCACAGAGAGGAGGCCTGTGTGACCTGTGACCCAGCAGTGGGAACATTATAAGCTTATAATACTTACCTATGCTATACTCTCCTATACACCAATACTTCACTTCCATAATAATGTCCTGAAATACTTAAAGAATTGCTAACCACGAATAATAAAAAGGGTTATCTGATGACTTTTTACCTCATTTTTATCAGAATACGTGCAAGCGTCAGGTATATTTTATGTTTGCATCGATGTTTGTATAATATTGCTCTTTATGTCAGTTAAAATAAAGTGCAATTTCCATTGTCATCAGAAAATCGTTAATTTTTTATAACATATAAATAATATATTCAATCCACGCCCCGCAGGTATCAGACAGCGGCACTCCGGCGCGCGATGAGGACGCGGAGCAATCTGAGGAACAGAGCACCGACTCTGCTTACAACACTAATTTATGCAGGTGAGATAGTACACGAATGTTATGATAGCACTAGATGCGCCCCACGGGTTCACCCGCATTAGTCTTAATCCCGTGAATATAAAGATAAAAAGTATCCTTTGTCCTAACCCAGGTCATGATGGTCTACCCATGTGCCAAACATTCAAATCTGTTCAGCCGTTTTAGCGCGAAAGAACCTTTCATGGACTGACTTTTATTTTACATGGAGTGACTGCCTATCTGACCTCCACAACCCAGTAACTGGGGAATGCGATACCCCTTGTAAAGACTGGTTGTTAGACTTTCGGGCTTCTGAGGACCCGTAACGACTGTCAAAGATCCACGAATGACAGCCGGGAGCAATTTCCGAGGCACGGAGGAGTAAAGATAGTCACCCATCCACGGACCAACCCCGACAAGCGTAGCTTAACCTGTTAGATCGACCGACTCGACACGAGCTCTTCTCTATAATAACATATAATTTTATTGTCATCAGGTACATGATGAACCGAGGCAGCAGTAAGCGACATACGATGGCTACACCTGAAGACGCGGCCAATGTTGTCACATCCAGCACTGGCTCTATGGTAAGTTGTCTATTACAAAAATAAAATTAATATATTTTAATGAGATATGCAAGCAGTATGATCTGGATCCTTGTACAACTAGTGTGAACTCAGCCAGAAGGTGATTAAGCCTCGAATTTTTCAAGTAGCAGTAGTTATGTTAAGCTGATGACTCATTGCAAGCAAATGATTATATATTATTTATTTCCAACTTGTAAATTTGTAACTTTCATTTATAATTAGCGTGTTGCCTTTTGTATGTTTATCGCGTTAATGTTACTATAAGTCTAAACGTGAGGACATGTTATTGGCTCTCTGGCGACTATGTATTCCTCTTTTTTGTGTTTTTATTAGCTGTAAGTCCTCCATAAACTAAATAAATAAATTACTTTATGTATCTTTTGATAAACTCATCAATACTCGTTCCTTCTCTGTAGGAGAAGAGGCTTTTGCCCAGCAGTGGGACAGTTACAGGCTGGATGTCAGACCGACCTGTCACTGTCATATATATCGAAATGTCTTATATTATTATTTTATTTATTTATTTATTGATAAGAAAGGTACATTTTAAGTTTTATAACGTACATAATGTCCAACAAAACTATGCACATAGTTTGTCTGTTGGATCAATAATATATAATACTTGTCATACTTGTGGCGGCATTTACATTGCCACGCGAACTACGCATCAAAGACCTGACGCCACACACGTTTATATTGCCAGCTAATTTACACGCTAAGACCTATTCACTTACAGATAACCAAGATTTTTCCCAAAAATATAAAAATAATATCTTAAATCGGCGCGTGAGTTGACATTTGACAATCCCTCATCTCACTCTAATACAGTTAATATAGTTCTACAGCATAATATCTTCTATTCTCCCCTGTACAGCAAAGCGCATCCCCCTCGTCAACAACCAGCATACGCGTCAGAAGAACTGGCTTATTGACCGTCACAGAGCGACCTCCTGGTAAGTGACGTACCATACACTATGCTATGTAATGACATATTACATACAGAATGCGCGCGAGTTCATTAGTATCGGAGTAAACATTATAACTATTTGATGGCTACGTCCCATCACATAACGGGTGAAGTGTTGAGGTACTATACACCTCTGTCAGTCCTCTCGGGAAATACTGGCGTGATGTTATGTTTTGTGACACGAACGCAACTGCTGAACGTGGAGTCCTGGGCCCTATAACACTAAACTTGTAAAGTTTAGTGTTATAGGGCCATACAATACAAGAAAATTTTGCGCAATGCAGAACTAAATTACATTGTAAATTGTAGACTTGTCACTACAGTTTACATATTTGTAAGATTTTTCCGTTACAATTATGTGGGTTAGAGTTTTTTTAATACAGATACTTGTATTATATTTATTGTCTCTCCTTCTTACTTTAATCCATCCAAAGGTTGTCTGTAAAAGATCGCTTTTAGCGATAAGACCGCCCATTGTGTCACCCTATGTCAAATTTCTAATTTATGTCTGTAATTTTTATGGTGCATATAATAAAGAGTATTCTATCTATCTATCTACTTGTAATATTTGCAAAGGAGACTGGCTTGAAAGATGATGTTTGCAAGGAACAGAATTAATTCCCAGCTAAAGCACTAGGAAGTGGTGAAGGGTGGGCGTTTTGGGAGACTGTCTTATGTAATTTTGACGTTCGAAAAGTGCTGATTCTCAGCCTAGTTTGAATAAATGACTTTTGATTTTGATTTTAATAAAAGTTAATTAATTGACGAAATATCAGAATTTAAATAATACTTAATTACTCACATTGAGTTCTGTAGCTCTTCATTGACTAACAATCGAGAAGTCTTCGTAATAAGAAATATTCTCCTTGATGAGATCTCTCCATTTGTATATATCTTGGGCTATTGGGCTTCCCAATAGCGCTACAGAGGAGCAGAGGACAGAATCGGCCATTCACATTTTGTAAATAGTAACTTTTAAAATATAATTGTAAAATTTTGTGGTATAGGGCCCTGGGCTCCACAAAATTCTCAATGATAACCTGGAGGCGTCGAGATTTGAGTCAAGATTACTACCGACCTCTAATGAACTCGCTCGTTGACTGTACATGCAATGTTAGTGTTTTTTTAATGTTGTTAATTTAATAGCTTTATGGAATGTTGAGATTTTTTTCACTGTAATACCGACTTTAATTGTAATAATTTCACTATACGCCTATTTATATAATCTTTCTTTTTCTATGTATAAAAATCAATTGTCGTGCAAAAACTCGAAAATGACTCTACCGACTTGTTTTTTCCTGCCTCAATACTGGGGTGATTTAGGAATAATCCAAAAGAACAGCCGAGAAATGGCTGTTTGGTCGAAAGCATACCAGTAGCGACTACGGTCTAACAGTTACAGTAATAAGTCAGTCAAAGGTATAATAATAATAATGGCTATTTGTCAAGCTTTGTCTTGTAAGTATTACAAATACTACTAGGAGTTAGGAGTAAGAAAACAAAGATTTCTTAATGACCCGGAAAAAATCTCAGCATCTCCATTTTTTTTAATTAAAAGTTTGAACAAAGTAGTTAATGTAAGCATGCCGCTAGTAAATTGCATCTATTTTTCGCAACAGTTTTTTTTTTTTCATCATTTTGCTATTTTTTTTTACTTTATTTTTCTTTTTATTATTATTTTTTAGTTATTAGCCCAGAATTAGTAATGGAGGTCGAAGCAAGAATGAAGAGGAATTATTTACCGCCTTCAATGCAGTATCAAAGTGGCTATCAAAGTCCCCCAACCCCCACTGGTCCGCCAAATCCTGTACCCCAGTCCCCAACTCAGGGGTCAATTACTGCAGGCACCCCTAATTACTCCCAAACCACTGGCAACCAGAAATCAATGAAACCGTCACTTCAAACAATACCACAAGGCAGTATTATGGGTACCAAAGGCTCTATAATGTCTGGAACACCTATAAGCCAAGCTGTGTCCCCATTTACCCCAACTATGGGACAATTTTCCCCAAGTTACGGTAGTGTGGTACAAAATGTGGGTTCGATAACTATTGGTCCATCTCAAAATCAAGGGTCGATAATGTCTGGTACACCAAGTTACGATACAACAAAGACTTTTACTTTCGGTACCAATAATACCTTTGGGAGCTCTAGTGGTTCCTATAATGGGCAGAATGTGAATACTTATGGATCTATTATAAGTGGTACGCCTATGAACCAAGGGGGTTATCAAAACGCCCCTATGTCCCAAGGTTCAATATCTGGTGGTACACCAATGAATCAGGGTTCTTTTCAACCTCCTTCCAATCAGGGGTCGTATCAAAATATGGATCAATATGAGTCCTCATTTTCAAGTACTCCTATGAAAAAGGGGTCTATTACTGATGGTACACCTATTAATCAGAATCCATTCCAAAGTACGCAAATGAATCAAGGTTCATATCAAAACGCCCCTATGTCCCAAGGTTCCATATCTGGTAGTACACATATAACTCAGGGTTCTTTTCATCCTCCTTTAAATCAGGGGCCATATCAAACTAGGGATCAATATGAGTCCTCATTTTCAAGCACCCCTATTAAAAAAGGTTCTATTACTGATGGTACGCCTATTAATCAGAATCCATTCCAAACTTCACAAATGAATCAGGGTTCATATCAAAACGCCCCTATGAATCAAACTCCATTTTCAAGCACCCCTATCAAAAAGGGGTCAATTACTGATGGCACCCCTATTACAACCCCCTTTCAAAATCCTCCTATGAATCAGGGATCATTCCAAAACCCACCAAATCAAGGGCCTATCACAAGAACCGGATCTTTCTCAAATCCTGCAATAAATCAGCCCTTTGAGAGTACACCAATATACCAAAGCAATTTCACTTCAGATTCCTTTATTTCCCCCCCTATCAAAAAGGGGTCAATTACTGAAGGTACCCCTATTCAGGGGCAAGGGTTTTTCATAAGCCAAGAAGCTTTAATGACTCAAAATGCATACCAAAACACCCCAATGGGTACTACCCCATTAAATCAACCACCTATTAGTATCACCCCCTTGAACCAAGCATACCAAACACCCCCACCGAACCAAGGGTCCTTAATGAATCAATCATCATTCCCGAACCCTACTATCAGTCCAATTACTGCAAACACCCCTTTTTCACCAACAAATCAGGGATCAATTGCAACTGGTACACCTATGAACCAGGGCCCACAAATGAACCAATTTCAAAATACCCAGGGAGGTATCACCGGTGTTGCGATGCAAACCGGTTCGATAACAGCGGGAACACCGATACCGGTTACTACCGGTAATTACAACCCTAATCAGTATAACACGAAGCAGAGAAAGTACTCCGGGCCACAGCGGGTTAAGTTACAAATGTTAGCGACTGTGCAGGAAATGGGTAATTTTATTTTTACTTTTTTTGTACTTTTGTTTACAGGTGACGGGTAGTTTTTTAAACGGGTATTATTATTTTTTGTTCCGACTTTTAAATGTGAAGTGGAGCTTTTTTTTTTAATTATAGTGGAGCTGCTAAAATTTTCGGAACACAGTATTATGTTTCATTGTAAAATAGTGTCGTATTTTCACGACACTACGTACATTAAAAGTGTAGTTGTAATGAAACTTGATAGATTCAACACTCGCGTGCCAAAAAACTGTTATGTAGACCTACACAGTTTGTGCGCGATTTTCTTATTTCTAAGAAAATACGTTAAAGATTTTCAAATCGAACAATAATATTTACGTTTAGTAAAATTTACGGTTAGACTCACGTGTTAGGAACGTGAATCACGCCGATCCGAGTTTTACCGAAGTTTTTATTCATGAATTAGCCACGTGACAAGGTCACGTTACATAAACGTGAGTGAAACCGGAAAAACGAACAATTCATCTGTTACTTGTCAATTTCATGAAAAAAAAAACAATATTAGAAAAAGAATAGGAACTAAACTGCCTCATTGGTCTAGTTGCAAGCGCTACTGCTGAGTACGAGAACCTGGGTTCGACTCCCAGGTCGGGCAAAGTCTTATTGAGTTATTCCATCTGTAATTTCTCAGTAGCAGCTTGGATTCCGGATTTGTGCCCGGTTGATGGCAATAGGCTCGCCCCCTATTACATGGGACTTCAACATAACTCGTAAAATGTGCGTGTACACCCGTATAGATACACCTTTGCTTAACCCTTCGGGGAATGCAGGCGTGATGTTATGTTATGTGAGTAGAATAGGATTAAAAAAAATAGTATAACATTATTCTTTCCGTTCCACAATAAATTAACATTGTGAAGGTTTTTTTAACATTTAAAACTAAATTAATTATTTTCAGTACTTTATCGACGAAGGTAACTTTTTTTTTTGTTGTAGTGTGTGTGTACAGTTTTTTGCATGCGAGTGTAATTTATGTGTATTTTGTTGTATGTGTGTGCGTTTTATGTAGTTGTGTGTGCACTGTTGTGTGTTCGTAGTTGTTTTTTGTTTTTTTTTTACACTAACTTAAGATTTCTTTTTGATATTTGTAAAAGTATGTACTTATTAATTTTTTATTGCAATTAAATATTTCATTAGTTTTATAGTGACAATTAGAATAGTTCTTGATGAAACTTTAATGTACTGGGTTTGATTCCCAAATTACACATAAATAGTTTTGAGAAAAATCCATTGTGAAGTGGTCTTCGTATCGTCACCACAGCATTTTAAATTCGAAATTAACGTTTATGAGATCAACAGAGACAAATGATAATACACTTAAAACAGAAAAAAATATCGAGTTTGGAAAGTACAGTCATGATCAAAAATGTGCAAAGAAACATGTTTAAAAAAAAACAGTAGTCTATCGCATACATTACAGCCCACTTCTTGTCACGTAAGGAGGAGGCCGGCGGCCCAGCAGTGGGAACATTATAGGCTGATTATGCAACGTGTAATTTTCCTTGCAAACTTCTCTATTAGTCTTCAATCTTATTATATAAATAGGATTTTAAACAGATCAGGGCTTTTGGAATTCCCAAAATGTTACATAGCTACTTTCTAAACTAATATTACACTCGCGACAGTCTAAGAAGTCCGTTTTGACGTTTCATTCTCGTACTTGTAATAAAACGTTATGCCTTGAGAATCAGTTTTAAGCAATGTAGATAAGTCGTCGATTACAAACTCTCTAAGTATGTTCAATCGATATGCTCGACAATCAGTATATAAGAAACTAATTATTTTTTTCATCGCTACACAAATGATGTTTATAGCTGTTAAAACCGACTTCTTAGATTGTCGCGAGTCTAGTTATTTAATTTTACTAAAAATGTATCTTCTACAAGTACAAGTTCACTTTCAGCGCGCGAACACGCCGAGCGCTACTCGCCGGTGCGTCGCGCCGAATGTTCGCCTCCAAGAGTCGCGCACGACATTGCGTCCGCCAGGCTCGAATATCAGCAGTTACAGGTTAGTTCATTATTCAATGGGCTTCATTAGAAGGCTGAAAGTCCCCCAAAGGGCAATGGAGAGTTCTATACTTGGAGTTTCCCAACGTGATCGAATCAGAACTGATGAGATCCGTAGGAGAACCAAGTATCCGACATAGCCCGAAGAATTGCCAAACTTAAGTGGTAGTGGGCAGGGCACATTGCTCGCAGAACAGATTGCCAATGTGGCCGAAAGGTTTTGGTCTGTCGACCGCGTTCCGGAAGACGTAGCGCTTGCAAAGGTGGACCGATGACCTGGTGAAGCCCTCAGTAATCCGCTGGATGCGGGAAGCACAGAACCGGTCGAAGTGGCGGTGCTTGGGGGAGCCCTATTGTCCTTTCGTCTGAAATGATGATGATTATTCATATAATAACATCTCAACAATGATAGCTACGTCCTGCAATCGTGGCATGACCGCCACAGAAACGGGTTTTGTCGACAGAAGAATAGACAAACTGGCAGATTGCTATTGTTTATCTGTCATTTTGTCTATTCTTCCATCGACAAAACCCGTTTGCTGGGTGACATCATCGTGACGTGACTTAATAAATGATAGAAATACATACAAAGAATTCCGAGATTTAAAAAAAAAAATCAGCTGATCAGTAGCGATCAGCTGAGTAGTACCATTGCGAGGCAGGGCACTAAAATGCTGCATGTGAGAGTTTTGATAACCCATTGAATTGAATCTGTCGGCAAATTCTATGCCATTGATTTGAGACAACATTAACTTTTCAATAAAAACAGACCGTGGACACAGAATAGTACCGAAGATTCACTCCGCAAAATCATTTAAATAGAAAGCTACTCTTGCTACCACACAATAAAGTGTAATTCAGGTCGCACAGCGCTAATTATATGTTATATTCACCTAGAAGTTGCCTCTTTTTCTTTCGCGTAACTCTTATATCTTCGACTAGGTTACGCTCACTGAATTGGTCCGTCATGACGAGCCCGACGCGTATGTAGCTTCATACCTAAAATGCTGAGTGCGCCTTCTGTACTATTCTGTGCCGTGGAACAGACATACTTCTTCTTCATTGTCATCATCGAGATGTGGCAATCTAGTTTAATATTTTGTGATTTTTTCACAGCGCGGCCTGGAGCGTCGGAGCGGAGGCCCGGGTGCTTCGCCCCCGCACGCTGACGTCAGGTTGCACACGCCAGGAACTTCCATGCCAGGTAAGCAATTATATAATACAATTATAAACATAACAAAACATCACGACTTGTTTGTGGACGTTCGGTTGACATCATTTATTATCCGTCCGCAGGCTCACCCATCCACCAGCACGGCCTGCCCCCGCTGGACCTCAGCACGGTGTCGCCCGAAGCGGCGCGAGCCGTGCTGCTCGCCAGCCGCAGCGTCGGCGCCGACCCCGCCGCGCTGGAGCTGCACACCACGCTAGTGCTCACTCAGGTAAGTCAGGCGGCGCGAGCCGTGCTGCTCGCCAGCCGCAGCGTCGGCGCCGACCCCGCCGCGCTGGAGCTGCACACCACGCTAGTGCTCACTCAGGTAAGTCAGGCAGCGCGAGCCGTGCTGCTCGCCAGCCGCAGCGTCGGCGCCGACCCCGCCGCGCTGGAGCTGCACACCACGCTAGTGCTCACTCAGGTAAGTCAGGCGGCGCGAGCCGTGCTGCTCGCCAGCCGCAGCGTCGGCGCCGACCCCGCCGCGCTGGAGCTGCACACCACGCTAGTGCTCACTCAGGTAAGTCAGGCAGCGCGAGCCGTGCTGCTCGCCAGCCGCAGCGTCGGCGCCGACCCCGCCGCGCTGGAGCTGCACACCACGCTAGTGCTCACTCAGGTAAGTCAGGCAGCGCGAGCCGTGCTGCTCGCCAGCCGCAGCGTCGGCGCCAACCCCGCCGCGCTGGAGCTGCACACCACGCTAGTGCTCACTCAGGTAAGTCAGGCGGTGCGAGCCGTGCTGCTCGCCAGCCGCAGCGTCGGCGCCGACCCCGCCGCGCTGGAGCTGCACACCACGCTAGTGCTCACTCAGGTAAGTCAGGCGGCGCGAGCCGTGCTGCTCGCCAGCCGCAGCGTCGGCGCCGACCCCGCCGCGCTGGAGCTGCACACCACGCTAGTGCTCACTCAGGTAAGTCAGGCAGCGCGAGCCGTGCTGCTCGCCAGCCGCAGCGTCGGCGCCGACCCCGCCGCGCTGGAGCTGCACACCACGCTAGTGCTCACTCAGGTAAGTCAGGCGGCGCGAGCCGTGCTGCTCGCCAGCCGCAGCGTCGGCGCCGACCCCGCCGCGCTGGAGCTGCACACCACGCTAGTGCTCACTCAGGTAAGTCAGGCAGCGCGAGCCGTGCTGCTCGCCAGCCGCAGCGTCGGCGCCGACCCCGCCGCGCTGGAGCTGCACACCACGCTAGTGCTCACTCAGGTAAGTCAGGCAGCGCGAGCCGTGCTGCTCGCCAGCCGCAGCGTCGGCGCCGACCCCGCCGCGCTGGAGCTGCACACCACGCTAGTGCTCACTCAGGTAAGTCAGGCGGTGCGAGCCGTGCTGCTCGCCAGCCGCAGCGTCGGCGCCGACCCCGCCGCGCTGGAGCTGCACACCACGCTAGTGCTCACTCAGGTAAGTCAGGCGGCGCGAGCCGTGCTGCTCGCCAGCCGCAGCGTCGGCGCCGACCCCGCCGCGCTGGAGCTGCACACCACGCTAGTGCTCACTCAGGTAAGTCAGGCGGCGCGAGCCGTGCTGCTCGCCAGCCTCAGCGTCGGCGCCGACCCCGCCGCGCTGGAGCTGCACACCACGCTAGTGCTCACTCAGGTAAGTCAGGCGGCGCGAGCCGTGCTGCTCGCCAGCCGCAGCGTCGGCGCCGACCCCGCCGCGCTGGAGCTGCACACCACGCTAGTGCTCACTCAGGTAAGTCAGGCGGCGCGAGCCGTGCTGCTCGCCAGCCGCAGCGTCGGCGCCGACCCCGCCGCGCTGGAGCTGCACACCACGCTAGTGCTCACTCAGGTAAGTCAGGCAGCGCGAGCCGTGCTGCTCGCCAGCCGCAGCGTCGGCGCCGACCCCGCCGCGCTGGAGCTGCACACCACGCTAGTGCTCACTCAGGTAAGTCAGGCGGTGCGAGCCGTGCTGCTCGCCAGCCGCAGCGTCGGCGCCGACCCCGCCGCGCTGGAGCTGCACACCACGCTAGTGCTCACTCAGGTAAGTCAGGCGGCGCGAGCCGTGCTGCTCGCCAGCCGCAGCGTCGGCGCCGACCCCGCCGCGCTGGAGCTGCACACCACGCTAGTGCTCACTCAGGTAAGTCAGGCGGCGCGAGCCGTGCTGCTCGCCAGCCTCAGCGTCGGCGCCGACCCCGCCGCGCTGGAGCTGCACACCACGCTAGTGCTCACTCAGGTAAGTCAGGCGGCGCGAGCCGTGCTGCTCGCCAGCCGCAGCGTCGGCGCCGACCCCGCCGCGCTGGAGCTGCACACCACGCTAGTGCTCACTCAGGTAAGTCAGGCGGCGCGAGCCGTGCTGCTCGCCAGCCGCAGCGTCGGTGCCCACCCCGCCGCGCTGGAGCTGCACACCACGCTAGTGCTCACTCAGGTAAGTCAGGCAGCGCGAGCCGTGCTGCTCGCCAGCCGCAGCGTCGGCGCCGACCCCGCCGCGCTGGAGCTGCACACCACGCTAGTGCTCACTCAGGTAAGTCAGGCGGCGCGAGCCGTGCTGCTCGCCAGCCGCAGCGTCGGCGCCGACCCCGCCGCGCTGGAGCTGCACACCACGCTAGTGCTCACTCAGGTAAGTCAGGCGGCGCGAGCCGTGCTGCTCGCCAGCCGCAGCGTCGGCGCCGACCCCGCCGCGCTGGAGCTGCACACCACGCTAGTGCTCACTCAGGTAAGTCAGGCGGCGCGAGCCGTGCTGCTCGCCAGCCGCAGCGTCGGCGCCGACCCCGCCGCGCTGGAGCTGCACACCACGCTAGTGCTCACTCAGGTAAGTCAGGCGGCGCGAGCCGTGCTGCTCGCCAGCCGCAGCGTCGGCGCCGACCCCGCCGCGCTGGAGCTGCACACCACGCTAGTGCTCACTCAGGTAAGTCAGGCGGCGCGAGCCGTGCTGCTCGCCAGCCGCAGCGTCGGCGCCGACCCCGCCGCGCTGGAGCTGCACACCACGCTAGTGCTCACTCAGGTAAGTCAGGCGGCGCGAGCCGTGCTGCTCGCCAGCCGCAGCGTCGGCGCCGACCCCGCCGCGCTGGAGCTGCACACCACGCTAGTGCTCACTCAGGTAAGTCAGGCGGCGCGAGCCGTGCTGCTCGCCAGCCGCAGCGTCGGCGCCGACCCCGCCGCGCTGGAGCTGCACACCACGCTAGTGCTCACTCAGGTAAGTCAGGCAGCGCGAGCCGTGCTGCTCGCCAGCCGCAGCGTCGGCGCCGACCCCGCCGCGCTGGAGCTGCACACCACGCTAGTGCTCACTCAGGTAAGTCAGGCGGCGCGAGCCGTGCTGCTCGCCAGCCGCAGCGTCGGCGCCGACCCCGCCGCGCTGGAGCTGCACACCACGCTAGTGCTCACTCAGGTAAGTCAAGCGGCGCGAGCCGTGCTGCTCGCCAGCCGCAGCGTCGGCGCCGACCCCGCCGCGCTGGAGCTGCACACCACGCTAGTGCTCACTCAGGTAAGTCAGGCGGCGCGAGCCGTGCTGCTCGCCAGCCGCAGCGTCGGTGCCCACCCCGCCGCGCTGGAGCTGCACACCACGCTAGTGCTCACTCAGGTAAGTCAGGCGGCGCGAGCCGTGCTGCTCGCCAGCCGCAGCGTCGGCGCCGACCCCGCCGCGCTGGAGCTGCACACCACGCTAGTGCTCACTCAGGTAAGTCAGGCGGCGCGAGCCGTGCTGCTCGCCAGCCGCAGCGTCGGCGCCGACCCCGCCGCGCTGGAGCTGCACACCACGCTAGTGCTCACTCAGGTAAGTCAGGCGGCGCGAGCCGTGCTGCTCGCCAGCCGCAGCGTCGGCGCCGACCCCGCCGCGCTGGAGCTGCACACCACGCTAGTGCTCACTCAGGTAAGTCAGGCGGCGCGAGCCGTGCTGCTCGCCAGCCGCAGCGTCGGCGCCGACCCCGCCGCGCTGGAGCTGCACACCACGCTAGTGCTCACTCAGGTAAGTCAGGCGGCGCGAGCCGTGCTGCTCGCCAGCCGCAGCGTCGGCGCCGACCCCGCCGCGCTGGAGCTGCACACCACGCTAGTGCTCACTCAGGTAAGTCAGGCGGCGCGAGCCGTGCTGCTCGCCAGCCGCAGCGTCGGCGCCGACCCCGCCGCGCTGGAGCTGCACACCACGCTAGTGCTCACTCAGGTAAGTCAGGCAGCGCGAGCCGTGCTGCTCGCCAGCCGCAGCGTCGGCGCCGACCCCGCCGCGCTGGAGCTGCACACCACGCTAGTGCTCACTCAGGTAAGTCAGGCGGCGCGAGCCGTGCTGCTCGCCAGCCGCAGCGTCGGCGCCGACCCCGCCGCGCTGGAGCTGCACACCACGCTAGTGCTCACTCAGGTAAGTCAGGCGGCGCGAGCCGTGCTGCTCGCCAGCCGCAGCGTCGGCGCCGACCCCGCCGCGCTGGAGCTGCACACCACGCTAGTGCTCACTCAGGTAAGTCAGGCGGCGCGAGCCGTGCTGCTCGCCAGCCGCAGCGTCGGTGCCCACCCCGCCGCGCTGGAGCTGCACACCACGCTAGTGCTCACTCAGGTAAGTCAGGCAGCGCGAGCCGTGCTGCTCGCCAGCCGCAGCGTCGGCGCCGACCCCGCCGCGCTGGAGCTGCACACCACGCTAGTGCTCACTCAGGTAAGTCAGGCGGCGCGAGCCGTGCTGCTCGCCAGCCGCAGCGTCGGCGCCGACCCCGCCGCGCTGGAGCTGCACACCACGCTAGTGCTCACTCAGGTAAGTCAGGCGGCGCGAGCCGTGCTGCTCGCCAGCCGCAGCGTCGGCGCCGACCCCGCCGCGCTGGAGCTGCACACCACGCTAGTGCTCACTCAGGTAAGTCAGGCGGCGCGAGCCGTGCTGCTCGCCAGCCGCAGCGTCGGCGCCGACCCCGCCGCGCTGGAGCTGCACACCACGCTAGTGCTCACTCAGGTAAGTCAGGCGGCGCGAGCCGTGCTGCTCGCCAGCCGCAGCGTCGGCGCCGACCCCGCCGCGCTGGAGCTGCACACCACGCTAGTGCTCACTCAGGTAAGTCAGGCGGCGCGAGCCGTGCTGCTCGCCAGCCGCAGCGTCGGCGCCGACCCCGCCGCGCTGGAGCTGCACACCACGCTAGTGCTCACTCAGGTAAGTCAGGCGGCGCGAGCCGTGCTGCTCGCCAGCCGCAGCGTCGGCGCCGACCCCGCCGCGCTGGAGCTGCACACCACGCTAGTGCTCACTCAGGTAAGTCAGGCGGCGCGAGCCGTGCTGCTCGCCAGCCGCAGCGTCGGCGCCGACCCCGCCGCGCTGGAGCTGCACACCACGCTAGTGCTCACTCAGGTAAGTCAGGCAGCGCGAGCCGTGCTGCTCGCCAGCCGCAGCGTCGGCGCCGACCCCGCCGCGCTGGAGCTGCACACCACGCTAGTGCTCACTCAGGTAAGTCAGGCGGTGCGAGCCGTGCTGCTCGCCAGCCGCAGCGTCGGCGCCGACCCCGCCGCGCTGGAGCTGCACACCACGCTAGTGCTCACTCTGGTAAGTCAGGCGGCGCGAGCCGTGCTGCTCGCCAGCCGCAGCGTCGGCGCCGACCCCGCCGCGCTGGAGCTGCACACCACGCTAGTGCTCACTCAGGTAAGTCAGGCGGCGCGAGCCGTGCTGCTCGCCAGCCGCAGCGTCGGCGCCGACCCCGCCGCGCTGGAGCTGCACACCACGCTAGTGCTCACTCAGGTAAGTCAGGCGGCGCGAGCCGTGCTGCTCGCCAGCCGCAGCGTCGGCGCCGACCCCGCCGCGCTGGAGCTGCACACCACGCTAGTGCTCACTCAGGTAAGTCAGGCGGCGCGAGCCGTGCTGCTCGCCAGCCGCAGCGTCGGCGCCGACCCCGCCGCGCTGGAGCTGCACACCACGCTAGTGCTCACTCAGGTAAGTCAGGCGGCGCGAGCCGTGCTGCTCGCCAGCCGCAGCGTCGGCGCCGACCCCGCCGCGCTGGAGCTGCACACCACGCTAGTGCTCACTCAAGTAGTCAGCATCATCGTCTGCTTAGCCATTTACCTACTATATGAGGGAAGAGTGAGTGCACCTGTGCCTGCGCACACACACCTGCACTATAATATCTCGCGCGCCGAAGGCTAGTCTCCTCTGAGATTGGCCGCCGTGGCCGAAATACGGTCTCGAGGACAATTTTTGTTTGTAGTCAATTTCCTATCTACCCGATTGCAGCCGTATAGCCGCAGTACCAAAAAAAACATATTAATTAACTAGCGAAACTTCACAGACGTGACAGTATCGATAAAAAGTTCAAACTTATTATTCTATCATAGATCGTGCGTCCCGCGGCCGTTGCCCCTGTACTTACTCCTTTTTTAATCATTTTTTCATGGGACATTTTGTGTGTGAAGTTTCGCCAATTTATTTATTTAGATTCAATAGAAAAAAATACAGCTCTTGTGCCTATTTCAAACGTCTTTAGAATTTAGGTACCGACCCAGATTCTTATCTCGCTAACTTAAACTCTATCCCATAGACTTAAGTCTCAAAATCCCGACACAACTAACTCAAAATCTTTCTTCCACAGGACATAGCGCTCAAAATCGGCATCAACCTCCACGCCTTATACTCTCCACACGTCAACATATCCCAAGAAATTATCAAATCAATCCATTCTTACAACAACTACGCCCTTCTATCCGGACATACGTCACCAGCGAGCCCTGGCTCACCTCTACACCAAATCACTGAAGGTTTAAGTTATCTACATACAGGTTCGATAACTAGAGGTACCCCCCAAGCGTCTGCCACACCCCTAGACCTCCGAAGTAATGTCGATATGGACACAGGGCAGTACGTACAGCTACATCCCCTTGTCCACTCACAAATACACATGGTCACACATAGATCGTTAAATAACTCTCCTATATCAAATCCCGGGTCCCCTTTAGATATGATACAGGAAGAAATTGGGAATGGGACACATTTGGATAAAGTGTTTCAAGAAAATATGAGGTTTATTCCTTCATTTGCTCCTACGCATCCTCAAATAAGCTTAACTGATTGTTTAGGCTCAGAAATTACTCTCGTAGCGTCGTCTTCTGAGGACAGTATGGATAGTTTAGAGAACACGAAATATTCCTTACCTCAATTCGTGATATCCGAACCGTCAGATTTGGACGACAGGCCATCGATAACGAAAGGTATTGGACGAAAAGTTAGTCAAGAAACGGAGCCACCTCCAGAGCCGAAAGACGAAATAATTTCGGATAAGGACGCCGAAATGCAGTCGCCGAAAGAAAGTGTCGACGAAACTGCGAAATTTCTGACGGAGGAGATCAAGTACCCGAGACGAGGGAGCGATAAGTCGCTCGGTTTTAGCGATGATTCCTTAAGCAATGATTCGGCGAATGTCTCCCCAAATTGTGAACAAAACGTACAATCTATATACTCTAACATAGTCTCTATAAGTTCGGGGTTTAGCGAGAATCGAGGCAGTTTCTCTGAGCACAGAGAATCATTCTCTTTTTCTGATAGAGGAAGTTTCTCTGAAAGGGGAGACTTCGGACGGTCATCATTCTCTGAAAAAAGCGACTTCGGAAGAGGCAGCTTTTCAGAAAAAGGCGAAACTCCAAGATCTTCTTTTTCCGCACAAGGGACTTTAGGAGAAGTCAAAGAATATTACGAAGATGTTTACATGTCCAGAGACAATAGTAGACTATGCCTAGAGAAATGTGACGAGGAAGGGACGCCACCTAGCGAGGAGATAGAAAAGCTACAACGATCGACTATGGATTTAAGATTAACAGAAATCTGTAGGCCGGAAGAGAGTCAAAAAATTCCTATACTTTTAAGTCCCCAAAAAGTGTCATGCGTTCAAGAATACTACGAAGTGACGTTATCAACAGTTTGTTCCAAGTTAGATTCGCAAAGAATTGTTGAGTTGTTAAAAGAGGCGATCAATACTAGGGTTCCACCACAGAGTATATTTGTTGAAACTGACCAAAAAGATGGCGATGGAACTTTGACGGGTTATTTGAATTTAGAATATTCGGGTGGGATTCAAATTGAGTTGGTGTTGTGTGAAAATAAAGCAATGGAGAAGAAGGGTTTGAAGATGCGAAGAATATCAGGTGATCAGAGGGAATATGGGAAGCTGTGCGAGCAACTGATTACCAGTCTGACTGTCTAACTATAATTTTTAAAATAGCTTCCGGTTAATCAATACAAAAAAAAATACAAATCTTCATTAAAAAAGTGACATGAAGACTTTTTCTAATCTAGTGTCACCTGTCTAAGTGACGTTTCAAAGTACAATTTTGACAGCTACTGTCAATTTTTTTTTAACGGGTTTTGACCTTTTTGTAATGCATTTAATAATTATTAGCTTTCCATTCCTGAAGTGTTTTCTGATGTAAAAGCATACTTACTAACATAATGTCGAAAATTTTGTGAACAAATGTGAAAATGGAAAATGTACGCTTCGCTCGCCCAAGGCGTTGTATCAAATTGTTAAATTCGTTACTGAAAATGTTTTAAAAACTAAACTCGCTTTTAATGAACAATATTGTTAAAATAATCAACGCCTTTTTTATTTAACCGACTTCAAAAAAGAGGTTAAGTATATATTTAATGCGTTTTTTTTTTAAATATTTTTTCTGATCTTGGATACGAGCGAAACAAGCGATAAAATAAGTGATACTTGTGCAATATTAGATATGAAACAATTTGAGTACAGTTAGCGAGGAACAGCGTGTTTTTATGTATTTAATATCTATACGGGATAAACAGTAACCAGTACGTAACGAAAAATGGTCAAAAAGTACTTATATTTATATTTTATAAAACCAAATTCATTAAAAAAACATCGTTAAAATTGCCGTTTTTAAATAGTGTGAAGTTTACTAAATCTCTGAGCGAAAAATTACAATAAGTTGTGTGTATAAATAGTCACCCAGTCACCCACTCATTGTCTAATCTGACGTAATAAAAAAAATATTTTTTCTCAAAATCAATTCGCTGACTGTACCAAAAACTATTGGATATTTAAAGTAACAATAATTCTTCCTAATTCTTGGGATATTACATTCCGTCTAAACTTTTCTATATTAAAACTTACAGCAACATTTTAGGGCTCATTCATTCGTAGACTGTCATGGCGGTCATTCTTATGTCAAAAATTAGCGCCAGATTGAGTGTCACTAAAATGTTATTCTTAGTTCAAAATTGACAGTTCGACAATTCTTGAAAGTATCTACTGAATGCTATTTTCATTGATGCAATTATTAAAATATCTATTCCCTGGTTTTTAAAAGCCTAACCAAGTTACTGATCAGTAGATCAATATTCTAATTGCGTAACACACGATCAAACACAATCTGGATCATTTTGAAGGATATGGCTAATCCAGGTGAAATGGTTCCAAAGCAGATGTTTTGACGCGTTTCGACTTCACGCAAAATCAAAGTTTCTCTCAAAAAAACAACATGATTATGAAAATTAAAGAGTGTCTTTAGTGAAGTATGAGGCCCGAAACACGATTGACAAAACTTTCCTCGATACAAAAAAACCGTAGTTTTCTTAAAATTTGCTTTTTTATTTAAAGAGAAAAACCTATTCCATTCGATTGTTATCAAAGCAATTGTAATAAAATTTTGTCTACTTGTTCACTATTAAATACTTTAAGGGATTATGGACTTATTTTTCTATATATACACAAATACAATTTTAACATTAAATATTTGTAAACATAGTGCAATGCGCGCGGGCGGGGTCATACCGCCCCCCTCAGCTCCCCTCAGTCCCACTTCGCTTTAATATGGACCAAAAATTTGTCTGCTCAACAACGTAAACAACGGAATGAATGTTGTTGAACTGTTAAAATGAAACAGATTGCGATTGATCGTGTGTTACGCGACTAGCGTGCTGGTATTAAGCAAATTAATTGGCAACAGATTTAATTGTTTTTAAAACCGCAGTTCATACAGTTGTACATAAAGATACAAAGTTGATGAATTAATTTAATTATCAAAGATTATGAACACCGGAATTACGCATAATACATAATGTACATACTAGACTAGGTAACGGTTAATTTAAAATTAATTACGGTTTTTCAACGACTATCAAATTATAATCGGAACAATCGAATCGGATAATTAATTTTAAATTAGCCCGTATTTTATCCAAAAATGAGATATTTTGCACATATTTGTATATTACGTAATATTTATTTATTATTCCATAAAATTAATTATATAATTAAAAAAATCCTTTTCTCCTAGAATTAAAAATTCCATTTTGAGAAAATAAATATGATTGTTGCGTTGGTTAGAAAAAGAAAAAGTAAATAACTGTTTTAAAAGTCTGATCAGTAAAACAAATTCAATTGTTATTTCACATAACATTTCCTTCTGGCTCTTGAGTAGTCGGGAAAAAAACTGCACAATTACTATGCCTTATGAAAAAGCTTCTTAATATTCTTCGCATCCGGTTAGACTGGAAGCTGACCACAACATAGTTGGGAAAAGGCTAGACAGACGACAATTTTAGCCTACTCTTGTATGTATATAAAATACATAAAAAAGTATACATTTTTCAATCAACGCAACAATTTTTCCTTTATATAAGTCTGTAAATAGTATAAACACCTAATATTAAATATAATTGAAAAATATATTTAATTTTGTTATATGAAAACTTTTACCCAATGACGCAGTTGTTAGGAGATTGGCTATTACGCTACGGGTCGCAGGTTCGAAAAGGAAAACATATTTGTATGGCCTACAGATAGTTGATCCATTAATAAAGCATAAAAAAGGTTTTCATACTACAAATGTCGGATATATTTTAAAAAATCAATGATTTTTCTATTCAATCGAATGAGAGATGGATTTTATAAGAAAAAACGACTCTGTGAAGTTAATAGATTTTTTCTGGACAAAATGGGTCATGTAAAATAATTAATGTCCATGTGAGTAGGCCAATATGATCCATTTTGTGAAGAGCAGTACTCAAATGTCCCATTCTGTAATTTCGTAACTTCTAAAATCATCTGTCATACGATAATAGACCTAATATTTATTAGCTATAAGTGTCATATTGCCATAAGTAATAAAAACTAGATATGTAAGTTAAAATCAACCTGTAAATATTACTTTAATAAATTCCGATTCCATAATGTTTTTGAGATGGTTTTATTTCTACATAACATCACGCCTGTGTGCCTTCAAAGTGTAGACAGAAGTGTCAAAATGCCTTTTCCCATCTATGTTGTGGTCGGGTTCCAGTCTAACCGGATGTAGCTGAATACCATTATGTTACATAGAGCGACTGCCTGTCTGACCTCCACAATCCAGTAACTGGGTAATACGATACCACTTGGTATGAGTGGTAGTCAGACTTAGGCTTCTGACGACCCGTAACGACTGTCAAAGATCCACGAATGACAGCCGGGAGCAACGGCTTAACGTGCTTTCCGAGGAACGGAGGAGTCTCGGTATGTAAAGATGGTCACCCATCCACAGACCAACCCCGGCAAGCATGCCCTCAGCTGCATCCGGTTAGGTTACTGGAAGCCGACTCCAACATATTTGGGAAAATACTAGGCAGATTGATATTGAGAGCAGTGTAATGAAAGCACCAAGTTCGAAGTTCTACCTGGGTTCAAACTCATGATCTTAACTCGTAAGTCGCGGTCGTTACCACTGCGCCTGTTTACTACAGATGTAAAGAGCCAGAACAATGTTAACAAAAGCATTCAAACATATTTAAAATTCCTTTCACATCTCAAGATCATAACAAAATAATTAACTGAACAATTAAACAAAGTAAATTAACAGTCGCTCAATTGACGGGAAGTGTATGCAAAACATGGTACGTATAATATCCTCTGTCGGTTGCCGCCGTGCACTTCCGGTTCCTCTGAACAATAAAAAGGATATCCCATTATATCGTATTTGCCCCATTTCCGTATGTGGGATGAAGAAAGTGGTGCTGTGTCGTCATTTCCGCTGTCGGGTTGCCGAAAAAAGTTTTGACATTGGCAATGCACGTGATAAGTAGGATATACTTTTCTGGCACTGATTTTTAACAGGAGTGCGTCATTAGTCGTTATGTTCTTATATCTGGGTAACTAATCATTGAACTTCGCAAAAAAAACCTGAGGGCCGCCCGGCTGGCCCTTTTTTTTGTGGGTGGGAAATCGTCGTCTGTGACTTCTCCCGCTCTGGGCGGAGCGGGAGTGGGTGTCAGACCTTTACTGACTAAAACCCACCCGTGTTCCTTCAGTTGCCTGTTGCCAAGGGTCCCGGTATCCCTTTCGAGCTTTCCCGCACGCCCGGCCGGCCCTATCAGCGTTAGAACCGAATCTATGGAAAAACTGATTATTATCAGAACAACAGGACACCCAATAACCCAAGTATTAAATATAAATAATAGCTCGATGAAATGTGATAACAGAAACACATAAAGCTTATCACTTCCTTGATACATAGATTCTATAATACAACGACAGGAAAACGCTTTCCGCCTTAGGATTTCAATCAAATAAAAAAGCGGAAATAACGCATTATTTTGACAATACGAAAACCAGGAAATAACAAATAAAATTATATAGTTTAACACCTTGTATTTCTCGATGAGATAGGCAGATCTAAATACCTTATTGCTAGGTACTTAAAATTTAAGTAACTGACGAAATATAGGTGTACCTACCGGGCAGTCCGGGCACACACAGGCTCCGGGATGCGACTAGAATATTCCAGATAGAAAAAACCTAATAACACTTCCCGAAATGACCTGGGAATCGAACCCAGGACATCATGCTCAGCAGTAGCGCTTGCGAGTTATAGACCAACGAGGCAGACATAGTGTAACATCACGCTTGTGTCCACGAAGGTTTAGGCAGAGATCTAAAAACGGTGTTCCCTTGTTTCGCAGACAGAAAGGGACATGCCCAAAATTCATAGTGATTTTGGCCTAGGGTGCACACTTAAAATATGTTGTGTTAATTTTAATATAAATTGTCAATGTGTCAAAAAGAAAGGAATTGGTTTAATAAAACTCCGGATTTTATGATAAAAAATATAGAATTTCGTTTCACAGAAAATGTTTCCTATAATATTTGGTCCTTGTATTGTTATTTCAAATATTATTGTTTTAACGACTATTTACTTGAATCAAACATACTTCACAGAAACACAATTCAATGAATTTTATAATCACATTTTTTTATTTAACAAATTTTTCAAACAGTAGAATTATTTTTTAACCAATATTGTTTGTCCGAAAATCATTATCCATAACACGTTTGGTATAAACCTCAGTAACCATAATGTTAAAAAATTCTTTATTTAGTTTTACATAATTATCTTTACTTCGAAAACTATTCTGTCATAATATTGAGTAATAAAATAATTTAATCTCCTAATTTTGCATGAACTAAAGTCATATGTGCTAAGTATTTTATTATATAAGATGTATTATTCCGAATGTTCAATTATAATAAAATTTTTAGTCCTAAAAAAATTGCTAAAAGTAGGTTTTAGTGACACAAACGAATCGCTGTAAATCCGACTCCAGGCAGTCTTGTATGCCCTACCCCTAGAGTAGAGTGTAATTTAAAATCGCGTAGGCGCGGAGGGGCGAGGCGGCTCGCGAGTTGAGGAGCAGGTGGTTGTAGTGCTCGCCGCCGCAGCTGAGGCTGGCCGGCAAGGCCGGCCAGCAAGACGATGCTGCGGTGGTGAGCGTTAAACCATCTGCGACGATAAGCTCGCGTGGGACCGCCGGAGCCCCGCAGCGCCGGAGCCGTGACAGAAACCATGCCTGCTGCCTGTTGCATGCTCGCTTATATGCTGCATGCTTGCTTGCATGCTCGCTTGAATGCTGCATGCTTGCTTGCATGCTGCATGCTCACTTGAATGCTGCATGCTTGCTTGCATGCTGCATGCTGGCTTGAATGCTGCATGCTTGCTTGCATGCTGCATGCTCGCTTGAATGCTGCATGCTTGCTTGCATGCTCCATGCTCGCTTGAATGCTGCATGCTTGCTTGCATGCTGCATTCTTGCTACATGCATGGTGTATGCTTGTTTGCATGCTTCTTACAGGAAAAAAACCACATGTTCACAATCAACTGTTTTTAATTTAATAATAATTATTAAATCATAATTTTATAATAATCTAGTAACATAACTATTAGGGCACTCCGACCAATTAGGTTAGGTTAGGTTTGAACTGTGACCAACTACGCGCGAGCCAAGCGACCGAAGAGAGCGGTGCCGCGGCAGCAGCCGGCGCAATTGGTCGCAGTAACAAAATTAGGGCACTCCGACAGTTACGAACCGCTTACCTAAAAACTACTATACTACGGTATATTAGTATTACCAAATAAAAAATAGAAAGTGACACTCGATGTAATGTTTTTCTTGGTAATAAATGTTTTATATAAACTAAACAATATGAGGATAAAGAATATTTGATTTGTCATTCTATGAAATGAATAAATAAACATTAAATCTTTGTAACAAAAAACATTGATTTAAATTTATTCAAAGTAAATATTCTGCGTATTGATTATTCTATGAAATGAAAATATAAGAAACATTTTATGTGAAACGAAATTCTATGAAAATGTTGTCTATAAAACAACGTAGAACCCTAAAAAACACACATTTCGCCAACAATGTTTAGCATAATCAGCCTGTAATGGGGGCACATACAGGCCCTCTCTGTGAGAGGGAATGGGTACAGTAATCCACCACGCGGGCCCAGTGCGCGTTGGTAGATGTTACATGTCTTCGAATTTTTAGTTCTAGGACATGCCGGTTTCCTTTTGATGTTTTCCTTCACCGGTTTGAGAGCAGTGATGATGAAATTATTTACACAAACTAAAGTGCCTGTCAGGTGTCAGGGTTCGTTGCGGGAAAGTCTGAAAGGGATACCCTTAGCAACTGGCAACTGAAGGAACACGGGTGGTTTTTAGTCGGTAAAAGTCTGACACGCCCTCCCGCTCCGCCCAGAGGGGGAGAAGTCATTTGATGATTTCCCAGCATCAAAAAAACAATACCTACCCTCGTAATTCGTGGCCGTTACAATTACAACTGGGCCACCACTGCTCCCGTTTGTAATGAGGGCAAGCCTATTGCCATCAGCCGAAACCACGGAGTAAAGAAAGCAGGAAGCACGTCTTTCTATAACTCCGTGGCCGAGACAAATCCATTTCACCCTGTGTTGCCATCATCATCCGCTAGCCTTTTCCCAACTATGTTGGGCTTGGGGTCGGCTTCCAGTCTTACCGAATGTAGCTGCCAGTATTTTACGTGGAGAGACTGCCTATCTGACCTCCTCAACCCAGTTACTGGGTAACACGATACCCCTTGGTAAGTCATGTAACTTACTAGAATGCCTACTTTAATAAGTATTAGACAAAGCGAAAGGCAGGAAATAAGAAATAATTTTGAACTCCATAAATCTTTAAGTTAATCTGGCATCGTTACAAAACATATAATTAGTGTAAAACCAAAGATGTTATCGAAAGACTTTATTTTGAAAGCGTTAAGACGTAAAATGCATGAAGACGGAAGATTCGAAATGCACAGATAAAAAAAGGTTGTTTTATAAATGGCCGCCACGTGTAGGCTGCACGCCACACGTCTGTGCCTCCTGCGTCGAAAAAAAGAGGATGTTCAGGGGTGTGTAACCTTTTGTTGATATTCTATTATTTTTGTAATGTAGAGATGAATTAATTGTGCATGTAGTTTGGAATAGGGGACTATATTCCAATGGCTTTTATCAAATTATGGTGATTACACTTTGAACATCCTTTGATGCATTACTGATTACTTTAACAGACGATTACAGCATTAAAAAGCAATATTGTTCACAATAAGTAATAGAGCACCCCTTCCGGTCACCTTTAAGTGTAGTAAAAAACGTGCTGAGGCAACGCCTTCAAATGGCCTGCTCTGCTATCTGCTAGTATCAAAAAACTCCCGACGAATGAACGATTAAAATGAATGACGATGACATAATTATGTACTTATTGAATCCATGTTTTAGCATCCTTCAATACGGTACCCGCTTTTTTAAACCTACTAAACTTTTACTAATGTACCTACTGACTGACATAAAATGTTGACGATACCCACATTTTTTGCAGAACCGACAACCTGTCAAACTTTGACAGCCAACCTCAAACGGATGCGTGCAATTTCTCATTTATAACTCACAAAATAAGCTGTTGTACCCAAATCCGGCTTTACGCAAGATTTGTGACGAAAATAAGATCCTATTTAGGGCTTATTGTCGCGACAATAAAAGATTTTTTCATCTGTCATTCTATACTTCCCGCCGTTTCCGTTATGACATTCTTCTTTTTTTTTATTGAACGTGTGTCGGCAATGATCATGGTTATTATGCCTTTTTTTCGAAACCGGAAGTGATTTTATGGTCATCTGGTGTATGTTAACGCTTGTTAGAATCGGAGAAGGTACCTAGTCGCAATTAAAGTAGCAGTTTTCGACGCAACTACTTAGGTATCTATAATTTTAAGTGTTTTAGGTACTTAGACCAACAAAAAAAGGCCTTTTTTTGTTGGTCTATGTTTAGGTAAATAACTTAGTTACTTTTACATTGCAGTGGGAAATAAGAAGCCGGTTATATTATAATTATTTAACCATTATTTATTAACCATTTATGCACACACATATAAATACAGAAAAGAAGAAAGGAACAGAAAAATTCGTTCAAAGGCAATGCTTATTTCTAAAGAAATCTCTTCCAGCATACCATACATATTATATATCTTACCTGTAACGTAAATAGGTACATCGAATTGGCCTAGAAACATTTTTAGTTAAATCATTAAATCGTTAAATAATTTTGTTTATTTTATTAACGTACTTCGAGTGATCAGTTCTCACAAAATGTAATTTGTAAGTATTTTTGTACCAAGATTTCCAGCTGTAGATATTTTATTTACAGCCCATATGGAGAAGAACCGGCAAGAACGGTTACGCTTTTAAAAATAATAGGATTTTACAATGTTTCCAAATACACAGAGTTAATAAGTATGGAAGGACAGTGTAGGCCTCGCAACATTTGGCTACGGAACCCTAAAAAGCTCTAATAACAATAGGTTGACTATGACTTCGTTACCTACGTGACCAAAACAACACACTCCTTGGACCTCTACCTACCCCAAGCCGGAACAAACCGTCACAAAATAAAAATAACTCTATTCAACATGTTTCAATTCGCCTGCAGCCACAGACTACTTACAAATCATTCACTCACACGTGAGGTCCAAAACCGAATTTCATCGACAAAAAAAAAACCCGTAAAGTTGTTTGTGGACGACATCCTGTCCGGATGTCCGGTCGGACAATGGCCACTATATATTGTCAAATATTATAGTAAAAATAAGGTAGTAGTAGTAGTCATTGTTATGGCACGTAATTTTCTTACCTTTTTCTATTTATTTAGGACTGGGTTCCCTGTATAGTTTATGTTATAATAAGATGAATCGACAGGTATGGAGGATTTTTTTTTCAGTCAATTTGTTTGAGATCACGTTTTCTTAATAAACAAGAGACGATTTATATATTCTTTGTGGCAATTAAGGTAACTTTTATTTAATTTATAGTCACGTAGGTCACTTTTTTTTGTTGATGTAGCAACGATGTTTTTTCTTTAAATCTGAATGACCAACAGAGAGAGTCTTGTAATTTAAATTCTTATATTTCAACAGCATTTAGTTGAAGCTTGCGGGGAAAAGACTGATGTGTCACTATGTCATTGTCGAATGTGAAAAGGAAGGTGGCTGGGAAGTGGTGGTGTGATTTTTATTATTTTTGTTTTCTTTCGATTATATTACCCAACTGAAAGTATACTGTTTGTAGTACTTACTGTGGAATTGAGGAAACATAAAACATCCTTGCACTTAATCTATGAAACACCTTTCTAATTCCAAAACAATAAAACGACATTTAGCGTCAACGTCAAATAAAAACCGTAAAAATTCCTTCTCACTCAAAAGCAACCGTAAAAAAATGAAAACATCTTTAACAGACGAACGGACGCCACCACTATAAAAGTTAAACCATTTTATTATAAGATCGTCTGTCTGTCTGTCCGGAAACCGTTTGAGACGGATGTCCACTGTAAACAATGCTGGGCCATATTTGTTAAGACTTTTGTTATATAATAAGCGTTATAAAAGGATTTTTTATAGTTTCCTGAGGGATGAGGTCTTCCTTCCTTGTTTTTGTTTAAATTATTTTTATTTCAATGGTTTTAGGAAATGGGTTGTGTGACAAATTGAGTTCTTCTGTGTAAGTATTCAAATCTTTATCTACGTGAGGTTTTCCCGTTTTGCTAAGTTCCGGTCTTAAAAATTGGTATTTTTGCAATTGCAATAGCTACAAACCAAGTATTCTTTTTTTAAATGTAGGTATTTCACAGGTTTGTGTCTGACCACTATCTCACCTAATGGTGAAGAGGGTCAACAATCAATAGTTTTCTTCTTCATGTCGCTGGCACATAGTTATTCTTGTTGGGCGCTGGTAGCGCAGAGGACAGGATAGGAGGTGCAGCATAGTTTGTGGCACAGCTCCACATCCACACCGTGGTGTTGGTGCAAGATTGCTTGCTTACAAATAGGTAACCTATTGACTCCAGGATTGAAGACTACTAAGTAGTACTTACCAAACTATTGTCATTGAGAAATCACAGCATAGTTTAAATTCCCACCCACAAGGTGTAACTTAGCCTTGACCCTAGCTCAGAAACATCTCGTAGACTGCCGCATGCCGTAGATTCGTCGTTATTTTTTTTAACCGACGGTTCATCGACAACTGCATGTTATTTCGCTTTCAATTTACGGTAACATTACATTTCTACATGTAAAAGTCCATAGAAAGTGCCGTTGTCTAAAACATCTTGTGTTTGTAAGTTTGTAACTCGATAGCTTGGCTAAGGTGTGTCTGTGTACCTACGTGTGAGTGTCACAAGGTGTACATTTTTTTCAATTAAAAGACAGGTGTCTACGACATATTGTGGAGCGACACGAGCTTGGCTACGCTTGAGGTTGAAGGAGTATAATAACGAAGTGTGACTAAAACGGTGAAGGCAAACATCTTGAGGAGCAAACGTATGGCGTAGAACTAAAAATCTTGAGATATTATACTGCCTGCTCATTTGGAGAAATAGAAGGTCTGGGTCCCAGCAGTGGAATGAGTCTTGCTAATCTCATCATTATCATCATAGGCCGAGTTTTTTCATGGAGGTATGTTTGGTTAGTGCTACTGCTAAGCATAATTAAGGTCCTAAGTTAAATTTCCAGGTCGGGCAAAATGTTATTTCGTTTTTCGTTCCGGAATTTCTCAGCAGCAGCCCCGAATCTAGATTTGTACGCGGTTGATGGCAATAGGATAGGCATTATTATATATTACATAGGATATATTACAATAACTGGCGAAATGTTAGTTTTTCACCTCTAAACCTTCGGGGAATACAGGCGCTTTATTGTTTTTTTTTGTCTACTGTTTTTTTCTTTGGACTTATTTGTAATAGTGTAACTACTAGACCAAATACAGGGTCAAAATAAATTAGCTAGCGAAACTTCACAGACGTGATGAGTATCGATATATTAACACGATAAATTAAAAAGAAACAGAGTTTCTTGACTCATACTTCAAATTCTTAACAACATTGCTCACAAAATAAAAATCAAATCGTTTTTATTTTGTCGTGTTTAGATAGCGACAGTTCGATATCATTCAAGTCTGCGGAGTTTCGCTTGAAAATTTAATGTGACCCTGTATGTATCTTTACTAAGTACCTATGTAATTTCATGAAAACACACACTTTAAAATCATCACACAGCATCACTTTTTGAAAAAAACATCTGGCTAAGTGTATAATCATTCCTAATGAAGGCTCTATGAAAAAAGACGACAAAATTAGCGTAATATCATGAAAAAAGGTCGTTCTAAATTGCGGCCGCCATCCGGTATTCGACGAAACATATTTGCGCGGGAAACCGAAAATAGCGTCCGCGTCGGAAACGCGCGTCCCTAATTATGTTAACTTAATCATTTTAAATATATTTTGCAGAATAACCACCATCAAATATCAACCTTACTATAACTTAATAGAGTGTATTATCTGTTAGAATTGGTGTGGAGTTAAGCCGTTAACGAATACGTCAATTATGCGGAAACGATTAGTTTCAGAGGCACATGCTGACAGGCAGGATGCGAGAAATTCATTATCGATTTTTAAAAGCAAAACCTTGTTTCTCTTTCACGCTAATATGTGTAAAAGTATTAGAGAGCGAGACAGAGTTTTGTATCCAGCCGGTGGCGCATGCTTGCAAATATCACTGAAAATCAGAAACGTTATAATTGTACATGCCTTTCAATCAAAATCTAACCTTATCTCCATGTGTTGGAGTTTATAATCGTCTGAATGTAATTGAACGAAAGACCGTCTGTGATCTCATGTTTGCGTCAGACATCTGCATTCATTCAAAGGTTGAGGAACGACCGACCGAACATCATTCAATGTTCGACGCTGGTTGCGAGCAGTGGTGTTTGTAGAAAAAAAACCGTAAACAATTACGATATTTTTATGGACGGTATATTATTATTGTGTTGGAATATAAGTGTCAAACTGTATTGATAGTGGTGATTTTGTGATTAAAACAATTTTCTGTGAAAAAAGGATTGCTTCCGCTATTTTGTTAACGCGTCTGTGGTAAGTTGATATTTACCTTTTTAATTTAAGTATTTATTTTATTATATGTTGGCATTTTTGGCAAAAAAAAAAAATTGAAAACCGTACTTAAGTATCTAAATTAAATAATTAATTATGAATTGAAAAATGATTTCTATAGGTAAGTAGGTTGGTAGGTAAGTACATAACTAAATAAAAAACTTTTTTTAGTTTTAAGTTAAGTAGGCAGTAAGTATATGTACTTGGGTAAGTACCTACTTACCTACTTACAGAAAAATATTTGTGTAAAAAGAACTGAACAAGTAGTTGTAAGTAACTAAAAACCAAACCAATTCATAAATCATTACACCATAAAAAATTAAAAAACCGTAAATAAAAACCGAACTTCCTTCACAAAAAAAAAATACACAACGTTATTTTTAATATTTAGAGTTAAATCCATAAAAAAAAAACAATACTTACTTCCATTACTACATTTCCAAAAGGTAAATCAATAACAAGTTTAATCGATAAACTAGACTGAGAATCAGTATTTTCGTCAACGTCAGTATTGACAGTCCCTCAAAACGCCAGCCCTTCATCAAACTCCACAACAGCACAGCTGTCAGTTCAAAATAAATAAAATAAAACTTACAATAGGTATTCAGAGCGTAACATAAAATCGATATCTACTGCAATACAATCTGCAAAGATTTGTCAATGACAGTGACAGTTGACCGATTCCGATTAAATGCTAGTCAATAGGCCGATTCGCACGAGTAGTTATTTTTGCGCACTGGATTTTCAACTTTCGGCATTGAGCCGAGCATTGTGAATCCAACAGAGCGCATCCCAGCGCGTCAAGAAAACACTCCGTGGGATTTTCAACTTTCGGCGCTAAGTAGAGCGTTGAAAATAAAATGCGCGGAAAAAAATCGTATCTATGCAGTCAATTATTTCTTCAATTCTTAGTAAACGTTTCTTATGACAAATCGCAATTCTAATTTTATTATTATTTCGAAAGTTAGCCTCGAAAAGTGTTACAAATGTTTCTCAGGAGCAGTGAATATTGCAGACACGCAAAGTGATCGCGCCTGTTTATCGTGTGTTGGCAGAAACATAACTTTTCACCATTATCATCATCTGTCTGACTTACTGTGTTGGGGTTGGCTTCTAGTCTAACCGGATGCAGCTGAATACTTAGCAGTATTTAACATGGAGCGATGGAGCGACTGTATATGCCTGCAGAAAACTTCATTCATTTATAACATATATCACGCCTGTAATCCCCGAGGGGTTAGGCAGAGGTATACCTGAGTACCTACACCCACATTACGTCAGGCAGGCAGACATGTTTACCTAAGTTCCATGTAATAATAGGGAGCGAGCCTATTGCCTTGCCATCAATATAATGTGTGTAATAATATACGTGCGGGTCTTCGAATTTTTGGTTCTTGGACATGTCAGTTTCCTCACGATGATTTCCTTCATCGTTTTGAGAGCAGTGGTGATTCATCACAGCGGCTCTCAGCGGTGAAGGAAATCACACATAGTAATGCACCTGTGTGGGTTCGAAGTGTTCTCGAACGGCTCTAGTGATCAACAGACAAAAAACAACTTTTTACAAAAAAAAATGAAACTGACTTCCAAAAAAAACACAAAAAAAGTGAAAAATAACTTTAACCTGCTATTTAAATACCAAACTATCTACATATCGTCTACATATGCAAAGTGAGAAAAATACGTAATTATTGAAGCTAACTCAAAAACTACGCAAGTAAAATTAATAAATTATTAAATTTGCTCACAAACACCAAGACTTTTACACTAAACGAGAAGACATACAAACAAGGTACACACTCAGACACAAAACACGACTCAACCTACCATCATCCCGCTTGAAAATACATTCTACAAGTCCTCTGGTAATGTCAGTAAAAACATATAATGTGCTACCAGAAACAATAAGAAAAGAAAAAAAACTCCATTTATTCGTAAATAAATTAAAAAAGTTATTAGTTAAAAAATCTTACTATAGTGTCGATGAATATTTAAGTGATAAGTCTCTAAAACTTGAAAAATGAAGTCTTTTGCAATTTTAATTCTAATGTTAATGTTATGTCTATGTTTTTAGAATAAGTTGTATTGTAATAATGATAAGTCCTCTCCACATTTATTTATTATATCTTTTGCTGTGCCCGACAGGGTCCACGATTGTTACCTACCATGTTTACCACCTAAGCCTACATTGTGGAATGCAATAAAGAATTGAGTATTGAGTATTGAGTATTGAGTATAAAATTTATATGGGACCAACTCTGAAGCAGAATCTTCAAAATCGATTCATAAATCACGGAGTAATGGCGTAACATAAATAAAAAAAAAAAACATACCAACGAATATTGAGAACCTCCTCTTTTTTGAAGAAGTCCGTTAAAAAGGAATAATTTAAATGCTTTGTATTTTCTGGGTTTTACATGGAAATATTTGAATTTTGAATTTTATGAATGATGCAATAAGTAGGTACCTACTAACATAGTTTTAAGATCTTTTAACCATCGCTTCTGGGCAAATAATAACCTACTCTGAAAATATCTGCCGGTGGTGTATCTACCGCCTTATCCAAACAATCAATACCGACCCAAAATTACTCATTCGAAAGACTTTTCCATTCCAACTTTCTTATTTGAACGCGTTCACGCTTTTCGCACAATGCACTAGCACTAGCACTACGTAACACATTCCTGGTCGCACCATTCGCGTGTTCACTTCGCCGAGTAGGTGGTACTTACTATTATTATGGCATAATTACTCATTTCCCTCATAAAACTACCGATTGAATGCATATTGTTGGCTATACTTCCCATTCTTGTTATGTTTATGGTTTTATTCGAGTTTTTCCGCCTAGGTTTGAAAGTCAAAGGAGGCCCATGATGATTTTATGTAAAACCCCCTTTTGAATTTGAAAATAATTAGGCGAAACGTGTGAATCAAATCGGTCTCAAGAAACTAACATCATGAAAAAAAAAACAAATACCCTGACACACACATTACCTTTGCCTCATTATTCACGTAAAAAAAACAATTCCCGCCATTGTTTTTGACACATATTCACACAGGAAGTCGGAAAGCGCGGGAAAGCGAAATAATAGCGGGAAGACGAAGCAACAATGGGGTAATTACTCGAAATTGCAGCCATTTTGGTAAGATGGCAGATTAGAAAGTAGAATAATGATAGTTCTGTTTTATAAACAGCGTGGCGTAACGGATGGGAAGGTATATTTCCTGTAAATGTTTCAATTTGACAAGGGATTGTTTGTGGTGATTGAGAATTTGAGATGTCATCCGCCATTTTTTAAACATAACATATATCTGTCATTCTTTATAGATGCTCGTACCTATAAATAATTCAAATGAAAAAAAATAACAATCAATTTTCAAAGTAAAAATCCATCATTTTTAATAATTAATTATTTTAGATCGCGCATCTCCCCGTGCCGAAGGCTAAGTACCTAGATGTTTTTATCCGGTACCCCGTTCAGCATTGTCTTTCGTCCAAAAAAAGGACACTGTCAACCATATTTTCCCAAGCCAATTTTCTCCTATAACCTGGAAATTCAACCCAGACTTAGACCCACAAACCGTACTACTTACACAAATATAATTAAACAGCTTAACTTGTGTAACACGTGCGAGCTATGTGTAATTGTGTATTATACACAGTAACTAGATCCTACTGACAGCTGACAGAAGCAGCTGATACTCTGCTTCCGATACTGAGGATGTTGTGTTGTCGTGTAGGTAGTTTATATCCTTTGATTTTGTAAGATGGTTGGAATAAACCTTCGACATGGAACTTTATATGGGTGTAGCACTAGGTATACTACACCGTCCTCTGGCTACCTTTTCAGGGAATACAGAAGTGATGTAAGGTTTTATAGGCGAAAGCGCCAGGGTAGCCCGCAAAATTCAATTTTTCTTACATTTTTTGCCATTTGCTGGTCAGTACTGTACAGGTACAGGTTTTCATTGCATTTTATTTCTTCATAAAGAATTTCCATTGTGTTGAATTGATCGCGACCGTACCCAATATGAATTTACAGAATTAAGTATAATAATTAGAATCATCAATACAACTCGTAAGTTTGAAGAGTTGTCCTGAAATTTCATGAAAAAGTCATTCAACAGGGTATTTTGTACATAAAAGAGTTGGATTATTGATTGTAATTTTGCATTAATGAGTGTAATTTTGTAAATACATCTATGTTACGATCGCGAATCTTATTTTGATCAACATACTATCTGAAACTGACCTGCAAATTGCAAAAAACGTCAGAATTCTACAAGGATTTGTCGTTCCAATGACGTTGGCACGGGGGCGCCGTTGGTTTAAGCATTTGTAAAAAACAAACAAAATGGCGGCGTTAGTTCCGATTTCGGCCAGGTGCCGAAAGATACCTACTTTTATATGCTATGCTCGGACAAGGCTTGACTAATGACTCAAATACGCCGCAGATGACGACCACCTATTATTTGAACCAGAAACAAAACACAGACTGTTTTATCAAACAATTACAATTACTAATCACAACATTGATTAGTCACTAAGCAGTGTTTTACAATGACTCATTGTATCGTCATTCTTATTGAATGATTGGGTCGGAGTGTTTCCCGTAATTCATCTGCCTTTTAGAATCGAGTTCTTCTAACAGACAGAGCTGTGCTGCTGGACAGTTTGTTGCGCCACTTCTTCGTTCTTCCCAGCTACAGCAATAGAAAGTAGTGAAGGGCAGGCGTGCTGGGGGCTGGGGGACTGTCTTGTAATTTTGACGTTCAAAAAGGGCTGATTCTCAGCCTAATTTGAATAAATGTTGTAATAAATTTTCCCAAACTATGTTGGCATTGGCGTCGGCTTCATGTATAACCAGATGCTTCTGAATACCACTATTTATAAGGAGCGACTGCCTATCTGACCTTTACAACCCAGTTACTACGATACGCTTTGGTAAGATTGGTTGTCAGACTTTCGGGTTACTGACTACCCGTAACGACTGTCAAGGATCTATGAATGACAGCCGGGCCTCTTCTCATACAGGGAAGGAACGAGCTGATAACCACTCTTGCTCACAGCGTGCTGCTTATAATATTCTTCCTTTTTACATCCGTGAATGTCGTAAAAGATGACATTTGATTACGTTCAGAGAATGGGTGGCAGCGTCCTCCTGTCTTCTAGAGTGCGTTGTCTGTGCGTTTCATCTCATATTTCCTCTGCCGTAATGTTGGCTCCACTGAATGAACCTATTAGGTAGCGCCGTAACATATTCTTGTTCGTCCTACAGCAGTAGAGCCAACATTACGGCATAGGAACTATTTGAAGAAATGCACTCTATTATCAACTTTGTGTGGTCACCTAAATATGTGTCAATCTTGTTGGTGTATCATTCATCCATATTCACAGATGGATGTTTAATACATCTAACAAATCTGTAGAGTTTTTAATGAATGCATAATTTATTTTGTTCAGAAAAAAAAAATCGCTAAATTACCACAGTTATCCTGGAAAAATAAAAACAAAACAAGGGCGGAACTGCTACCACAGCTTGATTCCTAATCAATATAAAATACCAACTAACGGCCCACAGCGATTCTAAACATCTGTCAAATAAATACATAATTAAGGGTTTAGTAAATAATTGTGTTTTCATAAAAAAAGACGATGTATTGAGCGGAAGCGCGCGCGCCACCGTCTTCCCGCCAAACGGACGGACGCGCCATAATCGAAATCGACACTTCCGCCCGTTTCAAAAAAGGAACGCATTGTCGGTTTTTTTTATTATCCGTTGGCAAAGATATTACGTTTGTCTGCCTTGTTGCATCCTCGTTTTGAATGGGCCCTTTATTTTATGAATGGGGCACCAATTATGTAATTGTTTTGGGTGTTGTTATCTCCGAAACTGATGGACCGATTTGGATGTTTTTATGGTTATTTATTTGGTGTTAGATTGGCGTGTGCTATGTGTGTTACTGAGGTGTGTTAATTTAGAGACGGTAAAGCGAATCATTATTTCTGTAGGGAAATAATTAATCTATCAATAAAATAACCCTCCTTTTTGCTTCGCCGTAGTCGGGTAATAATTCCGTGACATACTAACCGATCTATAATCAACTAGCTGGTTAACACGACTTCGTCTGTGTATATTTTGTATTTTTTTTTAAATACAAAGTCCAGTTTGACAAGTAGCCTATGTCCTCCTCCAGGTCCCAGCCCAGGGTTCAAATTCCCAATGCGATCGAAATCGCTCACAACAACTTCTAATGATACATAATTATTATTAAACGCACAATTGGTCAAATAATAGCCGATCCCAGGCGGATATAGGACAAAAATCGGGAAATAACCCACAATAGGCTGAATTATAACAAAACCTATTCAAGATGGCGGATATGGCGGGCATTTTGCTACCGGAAACGGATGTGGCGAACGCTAATAGTAGTAATGGCGACATTTTTGTGTGTTACATAATTAGGAGGATGCGGGTATTGTAACATTATGAATTAAATAAATAAAAGAACGGATGGATCGAATTGTGATTTGTGAGTTAAGCTGCGGTCGGTGCGGTTAAATGTTGGATGGGTGACCGTTTACTACATTATAGACTGACTGCCTTGTTCGTCTATAGTGGTCGGAATTGCGACTGTTGAGAATTCCGTCCTAGGTTCCACGATCCACGATTCGGACAATGTTCCATTGCGAATTTCTCAGTAGCAGCACCTTTTTTTTTATTGTAGGTATTCATCCGATGACTTCTCCCGCTCTGGGCGGAGCGGAAGGGCGTGTCAGACTTTTACTGACCTGTGTTCCTTCAGTTGCCTGTTGAGGTCCCGGTACCCCTTTCGGACTTTCGCGCAACCCTGGCACTCAGTAGCAGCCCTGCATTTGGATTCGTGCCCAATTACGAGTAATAGCAAGCCTCATTGCACCTCCTCAAATGGGACTTAAACATAACCGGTGAAATGTCTACACCTACATTTCACCAGTTATGTTTATTTATGTTCACCAGTTATGTTTTCATCGTTGTGTCGATGGCACGACAGTGTGTAGACCTTCGGTGGCAGTGCAAAGGTCGCTATGCGGGTAGTGTTAGTACACCTCTGTAGAAGTTAAACTAACCCATCTGTTTTTATTCTTTCCAGATCTTCAACTTCAGCAATGCCTACTCAAGCTCGTTGCGACAGAGTTCCTCCCCCTCACGCCAAATGGGATGCCTTAGACCTCAGGGTACTGCAAGAAGATGACCTCCCTCTTGGTAAGTAACGTCAACTTAACTTTTTTTATTAAAATTGACAATCAAGCCGACAGACCTTTTAGTATACACACCTATTGACATCTGCATTACCATAGACACTGTAATGCGTCGCCATCCTAAAGACGAAGCTGAAAAATGTGTCATGTGCCTATACAGTGTCATGTGCCTGTACGTGTTCATTATATCTTGACCCGTGATGCGGTTGGTAGCACTGAATTTTGCAGTCGTAGTTTCACTACTAGAGTGCGTTTCATCATATAGTTCCTTTGCCGTACAGTTGGCTACACTCTGTTAGCGCCGCGGCGTAGGTAGCGTATTCGAAGTAGTGCTGTCCATTGCTCGCTGAGCGAATATCATTAAATCTCCTTATTTTAACACATTCTTTCTTTTTCTTTCCACAGACCCTCGATCCTGGGGCCGCGCTGAGGTCGGCACCTGGGTGGCTCGACGTGGAGGTCTTCCTGAAAGGTTCCCGATGAACGGAAAGGCGCTTTGTCTCATGTCCAAAGACATGTTCGCCTCCAGAGTGCCTCATAGTGGACATGCTTTACATCAGGTTGGTAGAATGGCTTTTTATATGTTGACGAACATCACGCCTGTAATCCACAAAGGGTAGGCAGAGATATGGTCATTGCCTTATTCACTCACTAGGTTTTGCCCCCTGCTTCGCTCGTGGCCGCGTAAAGGTCTGAAATTATCCCACGGGAACTTGCTTACTGGGATAAAAAGCCTATGTCCTAATCCAGGTCATGGTCTACCCCTTTGCCGCATTTCATACAAATTCGTTCAGCCGTTTTAGCGTGAAAGCGTAATAATCAAACAAACTCACTTTCACATCCTAACTAATATTATAAATGCAAAAGTGAGTTTGTTTGTTTGTCCTTACATCTTGCACAAGTTAAATATAAACCTAACATAACTTTTCATTTGTTACAGGATTTCAGAAGGAGATTAGCAAAAGCCTTAGCGCTCCAAGAATTAATTGAAAAGATGTCTTCACACTGACTTCAAGACGGAATAAAAACCTTTAGAGGCTCATAATGATAACTGAAATGCTGATTAGTGCATAAACTCCGCGCGTGGCGATACTGAAATGTACGTAATGTACGTGTACCTACGCAATGTACGTGTACGTAATGTACTGTAATGTACGTGTGGCGCCCCTGGACAGTCAGCCTCGCTACCATCTTGTTGACCACGGCATGCATGAGATGTTCTTATACAGTTCGTGAGGATACCAGAGAAGAATTAGCTCTACTACTCATTACCTGCCTGCCTTTCCCCATGATGTTGTAGTCAGCTTCCAGTCTAACAGGATGCAGCTGAATACCTGTACTTTACCTATATGTATCGACAACCCATGTGACCTCCACAACCCAGCTACCGGGTAACACGAACACGATACTTCTTGGCCAGACTGGTTGTCAGACTTTTTGGGTTCTGTATACCCGTAACGACTGTCAAAGATCTAGGCTAGTCTTACTTCGACGATACCAAGAGGTAATCGTCGAGGTAAGACTAGCATAGCCTTGACACACCGGAATAACATCTTAAATTCTTTAACAGTTTGCAAAAACACGTTTAAAGTTTTGCAACATTCACGATGTCATCTGATAGAGCGTCACGATTTGGCAATCAACACAAGGTAACATTACAACATACAAGAAGTGTTTTGGGAAAAAAATCCGCAACAAAAGTTGCTGTTTGTTACTCTCAGCTCATTCTCTCGCAGCTATATAAGTCTAATAGTTTCTTGTAATGACATAAATAAAGCTCTGGCCATAAGTACTGAGGCGAATCCCGCGCGGGATCATCTTCATCTGCCCGCATTTTCCCAACTATGTTACGGTCGACTTTCAGTCTAACCGGATGCAGCTTATATGGAGCAACTGCATATCTCGCTGCGGCATGCGGGACGAAATTCGCTCGCGCCGATTGTGTCAACTAACTTGTAACAGTCCTTTCACAGTTATTTAACCTCTGATTTTATGTCGCTGTCAAAATAACACTGATCTTTATTATCGTTACATTAAGGTTGTATATTGGGTTTTTGCTGTCAGAGGTAAATATTTATGAAAGGAGTGTATGGAAGTATTCAAACTGTCACATTATATTTCAAAGCGCGTAGTCGCGTCCCGCATCCCGCCCGGGATTCGCCTTAGTGTGGGCAGAGCTTATATTAGAGGAAATGTTGTTGGGCTTTTTCCATATAACATCACGGCTGTACCTATTCCCTGCAGGGTTAGGTAGAGGTGTGTTATAATGCACCCACATTTCGCCAGTCTATCGTCGACATCGTCATTAATTATTTAGTTATGCAATAATACTTATGTCATCAGTACAGCTTTGTTTTCTTAAGAAAGCGGTGACCGGTCACACAATAACGGCTGTCCGAATACAGAGCGTTTTCTGACACCTTAGTGTCAAATACAGAGCGTTTTCTGACACCCTAATGTCAAATACAGGTGAAAATGAAAGATTTTCATGACGGCCGTTATAATAATTATGACAGAACCGCTTTGCAAGGAAACTAAAGCCTATGTAGCGTTTTATAATAATTGTTAGTACTATAACATTTTGCACTTAATGTTCCTATAAGTTAGTTAATTTTTGTATATTTTTTAGTCAATTTACTTAAATTTTGTTGATACACTCGGAATTCTGCTTACTTTGTGGGCTTTATGCACCACCGCTGGCGATACGCGAGAAGTGAGTAGAGCTAGCAACTAAAAACGAGTAGGCGAGCAACGATCAGCGAGTGTACTGCCCGCCAAGCGAGTGTCGCTGAGCGAGTACTATCTTTGATAGATCTTGTCGCTGCGACAATAAGAACTCGCCTGCGGTGTTAACAGTCAATGATCAACTATTAATATCATGTATCTCTTTTAATGACACGTGACTTGCAATCGTATGTACGTTTCTTGAGCGAGAAAATAGTGGATAGCTAGTCGCTGCGTCGTCGGATGGGACAGGCCCAGGCCCTATTTTACAAGGGCCAGAAACATTACACTGGACCTGTCTGTTCTACTGCAGGGCAAAGCACACAGAGAAGAAATGAGCTTTGCACACCACGCTTGCTCACTGCGTGTTGACGATCTTCATGCTACTATTATTTCGTTTAAGGAGTAAGCAGAATTTTAAGTGTGTTATCATGATACTACATGTTGATAAATACGGTTACATACATCTGTGCATCTGAAAACCATTTTATTTGAACTTTTCTATAAATAAAGCAACGATTTCCTAGAAGATTTTTGAGATTAAGGTGTCAGAAACGCTCTGTATTTGTACAGCCGTGTGTGTCACCGTTCTGAGAAACTAAAAAGCTTAACCGAATTTTACGGTAGTTTTTGTCGGATGTGTGTAGCCGAAAATAATGTTAAATAATCAGTATTATTAAACCAATTGTTATTAAATAAATAGTTCATAATTATTATTTGTGTTTGTATATTAGCATTGTACTTCTAGTCAAGGATGTAAATATAATTATTATGGAAATTATAACAAGAGATTTTTTATTTGATAAACATCACGCCTGGGCCTAAAGGATAGTGACCAGCAGCAGTGTATAAACTACACCCACATTCCGCCAGCAACTTTAAGGTACCATGTTGTAGAATCCTGTTGATCCCGTATCCCGCATCCCGCGATAGCCAATATGTATTTACAGAATATAATATAAGTTATCCTATTCCTAACTATACTAGCTGGTCCTCGCGGTTTCACCCGCACAAGTTTCGATACCATAGGTATATTGGCATAAAAAGTATCCTATGTTCTAAGTCCTAACCTAGATCGTGGTCTACCCATGTGCCATATTTCATCCAAATCCGTTCAGCCGTGTTAACTTGAAAGCGCGAAAAAACAAACAACATGGCCCGGAGAAGGATATTATGTTTGATAGTCTATGATGGGCTACATTTCATCCTGAATCGCAGACGAACAGCTAGTATTTATAGATGCGAAAGTGAGTCGTTCTTGTTTATTTGTTTGTATCCCGATTTTCCCACGGGATCGAGACTTACGCGGGCGAAACCGCGGTGCGTAGCTAGTCATTAATAGGTCTAAGTTTGATTATTAGTCTCTAATGTCACTATTTCATGAAAGTCATTAAATAGACCAATTCTAACTTAGTTAAAGATGTATTAATGATTCTAACTAATTATAGTAATTCTGTAAGTACGTATTGTAGTAATTTGTTATGGTCGCGAGTCATATTTTGATCAAGATACCTCCTAGGTGCTAAATTAAAAGTATGATTAATTAAAGAAAAAACAATAATTCCAGAAATATTTATTTACGTTAAATGATTAAGTATTTGTTATAATTTGGGCACAAGATCTTTGACGGCGTTAGTCACGGTGCTAGCAGCGCCATCTACAGCATCTTGCAGCAGCTTGGGACCAGATTCAGTCAGTTTTTTTACTATACCATCGGAATTTGTTTTAAATTCTTCAGCTACTTTATTTATGACTCCTTTAAACTGTTCTAAAGTAACGTTGTTTTTGTCATTGACATCGTTAAAAAAGCTGCGAATTTTGCTTTCCTGATCTTTTGACTGGCTTCCTGTTGCTGCAACAAAAATAATATTCAAAATCAAAATATTTTATTAAAAGTTAAAGTCAAATCATTTATTTCAAATAGGCACAAATAAGGCACTTTTGAAACGACAAAATTGACAGAAAAATAGAACTGATTCTAGTGGAACCTTCTGAAAGGTAGTTTCGTATGGAAAAGAATGGGTAGGAAACTTCACCGTCACTCTTTTAAATGTTTTTATAAAATATTTAAATGTAAATAGTTAGGAAAGAAAATAAATAAACGAAATAACAATATAATTACAAAAGAACCTCGTGAAAGCTGATTTAGGGGTATGAGGAACAGGGTGTAAAGTTCACTCATCCCCCATAGAAAAGGGAGGATCCTCCGACCAGACGGGTGTTGTGTCTGGCGGGTAACTGCTCAATGATTGATATTGGGTTTTTGTATATATGTTCACTGCACGGTAAACTCTAATTGCGCGATGCAGGATTTATGTGACGTCAGGTCTTCGATGCGTAGTTCGCATGTGGCGATGTAGATACCGCCACATCACTCCCCTCCGGAGACCGGAGGTCGATAGTGGGCTGAGTCTTGTATCTTGCGATGCTTGCCAGTGCCAGTTGTGGTTCCAGTGAGTCGGAACCGGGTGCCGCATTGTTCGCGGTGGGTCGGAACTGTTTGCGGTGATTGATGTGATTCCCCAGTGGGTCGGGGTGATGAGGCTGAGGGTGATGACCAGGAATGCGCGATCGCTGCATGCTGGTGGTCAGGATACCCGTTGACGCCTCGGGTGTTGGCTTGGCTGTGTGACTCGCCTCACTGAACGCTTGCGGGAGTGATGATGATGACGTCACGCTGGAGTAGTTGCACGAAGGCTGCGTTGACGTTCATATTCGGGGTCACCAATTTAGGGGTATGAGGAACAGGGTGTAAAGTTCACTCATCCCCCATAGAAAAGGGAGGATCCTCCGACCAGACGGGTGTTGTGTCTGGCGGGCAACTGCCCAATGATTGATATTGGGTTTTTGTATATATGTTCACTGCACGGTAAACTCTAATTGCGCGATGCAGGATTTATGTGACGTCAGGTCTTCGATGCGTAGTTCGCATGTGGCGATGTAGATACCGCCACACTGAGAAGGCAAAACAAATAAAACATCTCGACTTATAACACGAGGTTGTCGACATGTGGAATGTGAGCTCGGCTATCATTGTGCCGAGTGTCGTAACGGCCAATGGCCTGATGGCCGAAAGCCTCGACCAACATCTCTCGAGGCTGGTATCCTGCCTTTTCGTCGAAAATTATTTGGCAGATTATCACTTGCCAACCAACGTTTCGCCGATGTTTCACTTTGACAACTAACGATTAGCAAATTTTTGTATGACAACGTTTCATTTGGTAGAATTATTGTTCAGCTGATTATTATAATGACACAAAACGTTTGGGACATTTATCATTTGTCAAACATTTCAATCTTAGGTTACGATAGGTGAGGTTATCTGCTATGCGGATGACACTCTCCTTACCACACGGGGGGGGAGTTTCAGGGAGGTGGCCAACTTGGCCTCGGCGGGCGGATCCCTGGTTGCGGGGAGAATCCGCCGCCTAGGTTTAACGGTGGCGCTGCACAAGACCGAGGCCGTGTTTTTCCACGGCCCTCGGCAGCGCCCCCCACCACCTGACGCCCACATCTTCGTGGAGGGCGTCAGAATTGAGGTGAAGGCCCAGATGAAATATTTGGGCCTTGTACTCGACAGCAGGTGGCGCTTCGGTCCACATTTTAGCGGGCTGTCGTCGCGCCTGCTGAAGACCGCGGGCGCGCTCTCGTGGCTGCTTCCCAACTTGGGGGGGTCCAGCGCGCGATGCCGGCAACTTTACGCCGGCATCTTGAGGAGTATGGCCCTCTACGGGGCTCCTTTCTGGGAGGACTCCCTCCAAAGGAGGGAGAACGCCGGCGCGGGCTTAACGCACGGTGAGTTTTGGGGCAGCATGTGCTCTGGCCGGCACTCCTCCTTGGGAATTCGAGGCGTGGGTGCTCGCCAGAGTATATGAATGGACGGCGGGGCGGAGGGCGAGAGGACAACGCTCAGCCCCGGAAGAGCGGGAGGCCGTCCGGCGGGAGGCGAGAGACGCCATCGTAATCCATTGGACGGGGGACCTCGCCACCGCAGCCTTCGGCCGCCGAACCCTCGACGCGATTGGGCCAGTCCTGCGAGACTGGCTCGAGCGGTCGCATGGGTTCTTTTTCTTCCGTCTGGTGCAGGTGCTGTCCGGACACGGTTGTTTCGGATCGTACCTGCACCGAATTGGACGGGAGAGGACGCCGTCGTGCCTCGATTGTGGTGCGGCGGAGGACGCGGCGCAGCACACCCTCGAGGTGTGCCCGTCGTGGTCCAAGCCGCGCCGCAGTCTCATCGCGGTGATCGGACCGGACCTCTCGCTCCCCGGCTTGGTTAACGACATGCTGAGGGATGAGAGGTCCTGGGCGGCAGTCGCCTCCTTCTGAGAACACGTCATGTCCCAGAAGGAGGCGGTGGAGCGCGCGCGGGAGGACGATCCTGACGCGGCGCCGCTCCGAAGGCGGAGGAAGGGTTGAAGAAGACGTCAGTACGATAGTCATCTCCGATTCCTCCAGGTGGAGGCCAGCAGACAATGGGTGCGGGGGCACCCTTGCCTGTATTGCACAGGTCTCCACCAGTGTCGGACGGGAATGGCCAGGTGTTCCCGGCCATTCCCGTAGCTCCCCAACCTGGGGGGCGTGTGGGGCCCGCCAGCTAGGCGGGCATGCGCCGGGAGGGTTGTGGATGTAAAGGCTGAGCCGGTTTCCCATGGCCCTCCCATTACGGCGATGTGGGAACACCGCTGAGTTTTAGTGGGTATACTGTCGTTAGTGACAGGAGTCCCACATACCCCAGACTCGTCCCCCACGAGCGGGGATGCGTAATGCATTTCTCAGAGACAAAAAACAAAAAAAGTTTAGAGTATGACAAACAACGAACGAGCCGAGCGAGCGAAGCGAGCGTGCCGCGGCAGCGGCCGGCTAAGTGCCAGAAGCGAATCGCTTTTGTAAAAAGAAACAGTTAAGTTAGGTTAGGTCACATTAAAGATAAAGTAACAAACATCACTCACTGAGCACTCTTCAATACACTCACTCATTTTAATTGAACTCTACTTGAAAGTTGGCATTTTAAAAAGTGTCATTATGAAAAGCAGACCAAACGTACAGTTGGTAACTGTGAGGTTGGGAAATAAAACAAAACTATATGATAAGTTGGCAAATGATTATTCGGCCAAATAAAATTCTGCGAAACGTTAGTTGCCAAGTGAAAATCTGACAAACAATTTTCTGCGAAAAGGCAGAGATCCCTCGAGGCTGTCGTTAGGCGGTTGGATCAAGGGCCTGATTCAGACGGCTGAAGTACTCCTTGATACGGCTCGCATTGTGAGGTGGTTCCTCTCTCTAGAGCCCTGACCACCGGCAGCTTGGACCCTGATCCTGATGCCGATGGGCTACTATTTTTTATATTTTTAAATGTTTTAATTTTATGTTTTTTATAAAAATATTTAATAATGTCATTAATATGTATTAAAAATGAAATAAAGGAATACAATTATAATGTGACGACGATACACCCAGACAAACATTTTTTATGCTTTATTAATGGATCAACTATCTGTAGGCCATACAAATATACAATGTTTTCCTTTTCGAAACTGCGACCCGTAGCGCAATAGCCAATCTCCTAACAACTGCGTCATTGGGTAAAAGTTTTCATATAACAAAATTAAATATATTTTTCAATTATATTTAATATTAGGTGTATATACTATTTACAGACTTATATAAAGGAAAAATTGTTGCGTTGATTGAAAAATGTACCTATACTTTTTTATGTATTTTATATATATACAAGAGTAGGCTAAAATTGTCGTCTGTCTAGCCTTTTCCCAACTATGTTGGGGTCGGCTTCCAGTCTAACCGGATGCAGCTGAATACCAGTATTTTACATGGAGCGACTACCCATCTGACCTCCACAACCCAGGTACTGGGTAATACGATACCCCTTGGTTAGACTAGTTGTCAGACTTTCGTGCTTCTGATGACTCGTAACGACTGTCAAAGATCCACAAATAACAGCCGGGACCAACGGCTTAACGTGCTTTCCGAGGCACGGAGGTGTCTCGATATGTGAAAATGGTCACCCATCCACGGACCAACCCCGGCAAGCGTAGCTTAACCTGATGGATCGACCCGAGCGGCTGTTATTACTTAGCCACGAGCTCCTCCAGACAATGATGTGTCATCTGTAAATAACACCATAATCGGTTGATTTTGAAGTAATTGGGGTCAATCATTAATGTTAACTAAAAAGAGGAATGGACCCAATATCGAACCTTGCGGAACGCTCATTGCCATTTCATACCCCAATAAGTTTACGCCGTAAGCCGTAACTTGAATCTTTCTATCTTTCAGGTATGATCCTAGTGAATCAAGACCTGTATTCCTAATCCTATAGTGCTCTAGTTTCAGCAGAAGCGTCTCATGGTTTACGCACCCGAACGCCTTCGAGAGGTCATAAAAGATTCTGATGGAACCTTGTGTTTCTTCGCAGGTGTTAAAAATGTTCTTGGGTTCTTTACCATCACCGGTTTTAAACAATGGAACTACTTTACTGTGTTTCATGAGATCCGGAAAGACTCCATAGATTGTTATTATAAGTCGCTATATGAAGTCTCAACAAAAACAATCGCATCAATCTATTTGATTTCAACATTCTTCTCATATAGAAAGATTATGTTCTATTTATGTATACTCACAGTGCCTAGCCCTTGCGACCATTAGATCAAGAAGGAAGAAAAATATCAGTAAAAGAAAATGTCAATAGTTCCAGAAATATTTTATTGAAAAAAAATGCGTATTTGTTATTTTTTCGGAATAAGATCTTTCATAGCACTAGTTAGGGTACTAGTGGCGCCACCTACAGCGTCTCGTAGCAATTTGGGTCCAGTTTCAGCCAGCTGTTTTGTTAAGCCATCGAAGTTCGTTTTAAACTCATCAGCCACTTTAGTCAGGACTCCTTTAAACTCTTCTAAAGTCACTTTGTTTTTGTCGACGACTTCGTTAAAAAAGCTGCGAATCTTAGCTTCACGTTCCTTAACTGCGTCTGGTATTATTTTTGCTGCAACAAAAGTTCATAGTCAATCATCATCTGCTTAGCCTTTTCTCAACACGTCAGGGTCAGCTGCCAGTCTAGCCAGAAACTGCACCCTAATTGCGTAACACACGATCAATATCATAATTTGTTTCATTTTGAAATTTTAACAACGCTCATCGCGTTACGTTATTTACGTTTTTGAGCAGACAAATTTTTCGAACTTATGAAGCTATGGATATTAGCAATATCCTTCAAAATGATTCAGATTATGATTGATCGCGTGTTACTACGTAAATAGGATGGGTAGGTATATTTTTTAAAAGAAGCGACTGCCTATCTGACTTCCGCAACCCAGTTACTGTGTAACACGAAACCTCCAGACAAGAGTGCTTGATTACGCCAAAATTAATATTTATATAAATATTTTTTTAACTCACAAAGTCACAACCCTAATTTAAGAAAATACTCTTTTTTTTTTATTGGTAAATCAAAATCTACCTAGCCTGTTCCTTTCCCAATTAGGTCGGGGTTGACTTCTAGTCTACCTGGATGCAGCTGAATACCAGTATTTTACATAGAGCGACTGCATCTGAGGTAAACATCAAATATAAAAAATAAATGACAAAAAAATACTTAAGATGAATGACAACTGGCGCACGTTTTCCTTCACCGTTGACGTTAACGTCACTTACATCGGATGCCAAAAACTACGTTTCGTTACCCACGATTTTTTATAAAAACAAATAAACCTTTTTTATTTTTTTATCTTTTACATTATATTATTTGCCTTATAATTTGAGTTGATTGTATTAAACAGCTACTTTATTTAAAGCTAAAAACTACAACAATATTATAAACTAAAAGCCATTAAAACCCGTTGTCACTTTTTCCGAGCGTAAAACGAAACAATCTAAAAAAAGTGAAATTCGTAAGCTTGCGTGTTTGTCCCATATAAATTGTATTATTGCTTGGGGGGTTTTTGAGTTAGCTTCAATAATACGTATTTTTTATTCGAATTTCTGTGGGGACCACAACTAAAAAGTGAAAAATATTTTTTTTTTCTTTAAAAAAAAAAAAAACGTCGGTAGCTAAAACCAAAAATACAAAACCAAAAACACCGACTTCCGAAATTAAAGTTCGGAAGGTCGGGTAAATTTTTTTATCTTGCGTGCGGTCAGTAACAACTCGGCATTACCTGACGCCTCTTAGTCTTACAAAGAAAAAGGGAAGAGGGTGTACTAGTGGACTAGTACACTAGCGGACTAGTACACTCCCTAAAAGTAAGGTCTTTCGTTTAGGCACCTGTACCACCGCCAACGAGGTAACGAGCGACTAGCTATCAACAACTTTCAAGCTCAAGAAACGTACAAAACATCCCGTGTAACTTCGTGTAAGTAAAAGAGATACAATAGGTATATTGATAGTTGATCGCCGACTGTTCACAATGCGAGTACTCGTTTGTAGCAGCGACAAGGCCTATCAAAGAGAGTTCTCGCTCAGCGAAACTCGCTTGGCGGGCAGAACACTCGCTGAGGGACTCATGCTTGGTGCCTATAAGTACATTCGCATACCATCGAGTAATCGGTCGTTGTGGTCGTACACTCTCTGCTCGCTGCTTGCTAACTGGTTTCTTTACTTGCTTCTCGTTAATCACGGGTGGTGGAACAGATGCCTTAACCTAACACGCTGTAAACCGCAGTACACGGAGACGCTTCGGTGGCCGCTGCTAGAGGCGGCGGCGACCGCAGGCAGCAGCAGGCGACGACTGGTTTCTATGAACTTCTATGAAATACCTTCCGTAGCTAGCGACACGTCGTCGGCTAATTGCCTCCTACTGCTGCCCACGGTCGACTGCGGAATGGGACCTTTAACACTTTCCATTCAAACCAAGCGTGTCGTAGACATTAACGGCTTTGAAAATGATCCGTGACAGAAGTTGTGCACTTAATGACTCAACGCACTTTTGGCACAACGAATTGTATTTACCATCCGCCAGACAAAGACAAGCAGATGGTATCGATGCTGTGTCCTCTACAATATCAGAGGCATCGCAGACTAAGCTGAAATGGCTCATATACCTGTACCTAATTGCACCGGCTCCCGATCAGCCTAAGAGTATAGTGTTCCCATTGCTGGGACACAGGGCTCCTCTGTAAGACGGATGCGCCGAAATCCTCCACGCGGGCCCAGTGTGTGTTGGTGGTTGTCTTAAGTCTCCGAATGTTCTAGTAATAGGTAGAATATTTTACTTTTTTTAATACTTACAACTTACAACTGTTATCGGTCACTTGGGCCCGCACTGCTGCAGAGACCCTACAACATCTTTGTTTATAAATCAAGAGGTACTTACAGTCTTTCAACCATTTCACTAAACCGTCTACATTGTTCTGTCCGCTCTTCTGCAGGTTGGCGAAGGTTGCTTCCATGATTTTCTGCTATTGCTTATTGCCTTTTTGTTTTTTATTACTACAAAATAATAATTGTAAAAAAAAACAAAATGACAATTTTTTGCTGCGGCTTGGCATTCTCTTATGTCGGAATTGTTGTTACATCTATGGGACCATGGAATTGACAGTAGAACTAAAAAGTTCGAACATCTATGACGCCATGGCATGGATTTGACCTAAAAAGGCACGCGTACCTATGAATGTTAAGATTGTGAGAACCGTGCCGCAATTTAAACCTCTAAGTACCTCTTATTCGATTCGTATGATAAACTGCTCGGGCCAAATAAAAAACCCAGACAGAGCGATTCGAACGATACAGCGAAGCATACCAAAACTACACTTTATATTGTACTCTTTGATCTCCGTTCAGTGCATAAACGCTCACACGCACACATTTACAACCATTTACAATCAAACTACACCTCACTAAGTGCACACATGTTTACGAAACCGGCCTCACGTCACTGTTGACTGCGCTCTGTCTTGGTTTTTTATTTGGTCCGAAGGTCTGATAAACTGTCGAAAAATTGTGAACTGGGTTACTCGCAGCGACGTAGGCTAAAGTTACAAGCAAGTTTGATACCAGTTCACAATTTGTCGGTTTCCCATGGATAGACTATAACTATCGAAAAATTTAATTTAATAGTAACATATTATGCACATAAACCTTCCTGAATAAATTCTCTAAACGATAGTGAAAACCTCATCTAAATCTGTTGCGTGATTTAGAAGAACAACGCGGACATACAGACAAACACGAAAAGCGACTTTAATTTATAATTATGTATACCTATAGATGTACATTTCTCATCGCTTTGCTTTGTTTCATGGCAGTCGCTCCATGTAAGATGTTAATCAGCTGCATCCGAGTTGACTGGAAGCCGATTAGCCGAAACCAAAACATACGAAAGTTGCAGTTTGAAGATGAATGCACACAAATGTGGACATAATTAACACACTAACGGCCAGTTTCTTCATCAAAAGTAACAGCCAGTCCCCTGGTCCCCTGGTCCACTGGTCTACTGGTCCACTGGTCCCCGATCCTGGAAGGCGATTCCCTCGTTTACGCTCGTGACGTATTCGTGCCGCTACTCTCCTAAGTTGCACATAAAATGATGAAATATTTTTTAAATTGAAATTTTATCTTTATTTGTAAGTTTTAAATAAGTTCTCCTTATTATTGCTACAACGGAATGCATGGCTGATGCTGATTTGTCAATGTCAACGATGTATTTCAACGATAGTTGTCACGTCAAATTGAAGTTATATTTTATTGTTTATTTTTTACATTTATCAAGGAAAATTTGCTCACCTACGGCGAGCTAATTATATAATTTAATAAAACAGAATGACTGCCAATGATTTTATTAGTAAACGAATGACTACCTCAATAACATCAAGGCTTATCAGGATGGAGAAGAAGAAGAGGAGGAAGTGTGATTGTCGTAATGAGTGCGGGCGGTATGCGCCAACCATAGCCCAACCTCAGACCAAATCTGAGAGCCCAACAACAAAAATCTTTAATGTACAGACACGGACCGTTTACGATTTTATTATACGTATACCGCCTTACTTATAAACGTTGTATAGCGCCTGTATAGTTATACAACGCTTTGTCTTCTTCTTTCAAAAGTAATTTGACTTTTGAAAGAAGAAGACAAAGCATTGTGTAACTATACAGGAGCTATACAACGTTTATTAGTAAGGCGGATAGTATAGATGTCGCTGACCCAAAGAACTTACAGCAGTCCTAAGTAAAATTACTTAGGACTGCTGTAAGTTCTTTGGGTCAGCGACTTCAATTCAATCACCAGCTAAATAGCTGGTGATTGAATTTCGAAGGGTTAGCGAACAAGCTGACTGATAATTGTCCCCAGTAAGACGCTGTAGATGGTGCCGTCTCTAGTGTTACCGGTGGCGTCTTGAAACATTGTTCCAGGGTTGTTCCAAGTTAGTGGGGACCACAGAGGCAACCCAGGAACCCATAAACTTTGCAAGACATTGAACATTTTGAACACTCGTAACATTCTGTATACCTTCTGAATGAATTCGTGTAAAAACTTTTAAATAGTTCCATAGGTACGCACAAAGCGCTAGTGTCGCAAAGCTACTAGTGTTTGCAGCAAAAAACGGATGTCGTATCGTTTCGTGCTGATAGTGATGTGCAACGCTCGATAGTGAGAGTTGGTTTGATGAATTTATATACATTCATAAACTCGCACCTTCTTTTATGGGGGTAGGCAGAAACCACGGAACGCCATCTGCTATGATCCTTACATAACTACTCCTTTTGACAAATTTAATATTATATTTTTGTAAATCAAATAGGTACGTTAGAAATTTCACCGGCTATGGCGCTTTCGCCTTAATATTTATTACATAAGTTTTTCTTACATACTTTTTAACAGGTATGACTCGTGACTAGAGGAATCAGGTTATATAAAAAAAATGTAGGTACGCAGTAACTACATTTTAGTAGGTAGGTAGGTTTTTGTAGGTAGGTAGTAGGTGTATAGCTTGATGTGTAGCCGTGTGTTCGTTTTTGTGTTGTTGTGAGTTTAAAAAACATTTTACAAATATAATTTTTTGTTTATAGTAAGAAGTCTTACGTATAGTCTGTTTTTTAATCTCGTAGACTAATTTGACATTTCAAGTGATTGTTCTTTGTTTTTTTTCAATTTGGAGTTTGACATTTGCACCTGTCAAATTAGTCTACGATTTATAGATATCTTGTTGCCACTGGGTTGCGGAAGTATGACAGCCTAGGCATTAGTAAATATAACTACTGCTTCCGGTTAGACTAGAATCCGACCCCGACATGAAGGGAAAAGACAAGGTCGGGTCGATCGAAGATTAAGCTATGCTTGCACGGTCGGTTCGTGGATGGGTGACCATCCATTTCATATCGAGATTCGAGACCTATCCGTGTCTCGGCAAGCACGATATGCCCTTGGCCCCGGCTGTCATCCATAGATCTTTGTGGTTACGGGTAGTGAGAAATGTGGTTAGAAGCTCAAAAGTCTAAGAACCAGTCTTACCAAGGTTGCTGAAGGTCAGATAGGTAGATCGCTCCATGTTAAATACTGGTATTCAGCTGCATCCGGTTAGATTGGAAGCCGACCCCGACATGGTGGGAAAAGGTAAAGGCTGGTGATGACTATTAATCTTTTTTTTACAGTAAAAGAAGGCCAGACAAAGGAACAGGAAGAAAAAATTCGCAGCTTTTTTAACGATGTTGTTAACAAAAACAAAGTAGACATAGAGGAGTTTAAAAATGTCGTGAATAAAACAGCTGATGAATTTACTACGACTTTCGAAGGGTTAGCAAAACAGCTGGCTTTAATGGCTCCCAAGTTGCTGCAAGAGGCTTTAGATGGCGCCACTAGTACCCTAACTAGTGTTGTGAAAGAACTTGTTCCAGAAAAATAACAAATCTTAATAATTTTTATTCATTAAAATATTTCTGGAATTATTGATATTATTTTATTTTATTCTTATTTTCCTGGCCTTGTTCAGTGTTCGCAAGCACTGGTGGTCAAAGGGCGGCAGGAGCGGTCCGCCCGGGTCCCCGGTCCTGGGGCCCTCAAATTTTGAGAGGTAAAAAGTTTTAATCAAATTCCAAACAAGGGCAAAATATGCTTAGTAAGAAGCAGTTGGAGGGCCCTTACACATTATGCATAATATAACGTAGGGTGCTAACATGTTCGAGCTCGCTTCGTTCGCTCTTGTGTACCTACATAATATCTTTGAAATAATGCTTAGGAGTTTGAAGGTTGCTGTTTGCTGCCATTGACAAGTCTGTCAAAATCACTGTGGTCTTTATTTTCGCTGTCCAAATACCACATATTAGACATTTCATCTTAAAGTTCCTATGCCGTAATCCTCGGACTGCCGTCATCATCATTTTAAAAACACATCCACTGCTGGACATCGGCCGGTTCTGTGCTTCTCTTATCCAGCAGATACTACAATGACAGGAGTTGGTTAACATTCGTGAAATTGTCACAGTTGTATTGACATAACAAGATGGCGGCGCGCATTAGTTCCGATTTTGGCCACGCGCCGGAATAATTTTGTAGCGTTGTACCTACTTTTTTTCTCAATAAAACTGTGTTGGAGACCATAGAATAATGACATAATTTGATGGATGTCAACTGTGGTTATTCTGAGAGCAAAACTTGATAAAAATATTTTTTTATGAAAAAGAACACAAAAATCTAAAAATATGGCAAACATGGAAGATGTATTTAAGGATCTTGAAAAGGCTGGAAAGACTGATGTCGAAAATTTAATACAATGGATGAAAGCTTGTAAATATAACACCATTTTTAAACTACTCCCTCTCACAGAGAGGAGGCCTGTGTCCCACAGCAGTGGGAACATTATAGGCTGATTATGGTAAATACTAGGGTGCACACACATATGCACTATAATATCTCCAGGGTCGATGTAGTCTTCGCTGAAATTGGCCGCTATGGCCGAAATTTAGGAGCACTCATAGGAAGCACTATTATTAATTACAAGCTATAGTTACCGTACCAGTTATTATGGGTAGGCAGAAGACTACGGACTACCCGTAATAACTGGTAATACTCGGACTTCTGACAGAAATCCCAAATTCTGACAGCCAGTCTTATCCAGGGGTGTCGTCCACTGGGTAGGCAGCCTGATAGGCAGTCGCTCCATATATAATACTGGTATTCAGCTGCATCCAGTTACGCTGGAAGCCGACACCAATATAGCTTGGAAAAGGCTAGGCAGATAACAAATTATCGTACCGGTAAAGGCGCAGCGTAGCTTTCATAAATAAGGTGGACAGGCGACTTGGTGAAGCTTAGGTCGCGGGAATCCGCTGGATGAGGGAAGCACAGGACCGTTTGTGGTGACGCTTAGGGTAAGCCTATGTGCAGCACTTAGACTTAGTTTCATTCAGCAGTAGACTTCTTTTGACCAGGATGATGATGATGATGTAATTACTAATTCGGGGAGAGGTTCGATTTTTTTTGGAGTCAGTGGTGCTCTTTAGCTGGCCACCTGGTCACGCTCAGAGACGTTCATTAGATTCTCAAACGTGCAAGTGTATGGACACTTGGGACATTCCCCAGCAAGTGGGTCTATTCTCGACTGCACCACACTCACATTGGGTGTTGGACGGTCTGTTATCCCCCATTTTGCCAAGGAGTATTTGGAGCGGCCTACCTACGTACGTAAATCTGTGGAGTACTTTCCGTATAGGCCGCTGCATCTCACGTTCAGGTGGCCGATGATCCAGGGGTTTTAAGTTGGGTGGCTAGCGAACTCGAAAATTGATAAATATTATTTACGTTACTTCAATGGTCCTAGTTTATCATTTATAACTTCCAGTTACATCTAAAAATAGCTATATGTAGGCGGGCACGCCCTTTGTGCCTGGAGGCTTTTATTTAGTTAATTTATGTTTACATTTACTTTTTATTTCTGCTTGAGTACATATAGTTCTCGTTTTTTTTTTTTTTTTTGATTGGTATATTAGCGTGTGCTAGCTGACATATGGCTAATAATTAGATTTATGTTTTGTGTTGCATAATGTAAATGATTTTGCATACTTTTGTATAGAATCATTTTTTTTTCTAACTGAACAGACAGCTGTGCTGCTGGGGAGTTTGTTGCGCCACTTCTTCTTCCCAGCTAAAGCACTAGGAAGTGGTGAAGGGTGGGATCGTTTTTGGGGGACTGTCTTATGTAATTTTGACGTTCGAAAAGTGCTGATTCTCAGCCTAGTTTGAATAAATGACTTTTGATTTGATTTGGTGGTGGTGGGTGCTGTTCTTAACTTAAGTGGTGGTTGATCTTGGATATGGCCTGTGTATAACCAAGAAACTTCCTGCTCTTTAGTCTACCAACTACTACTATACTGTTGTATGTTACAGAGGGTCTGATGGTTTCATTTTATTATGAATCTGTTGTGTCCCACAGTCCTATTGCAGGGCAAAGCAACTGTCATTTTTCAATTCATATTATGTACACACGGCTACACATCAAGCGATACATTGTCAGTTTAAGCTGATCTCACATTGTACTTTAGGATTTCTGTAACTAAACATAACTGAAAATTCTACATCGATATTTATACCTCTATACGGCGCATTGTACATCACTATCAGCATGAAATCGAGACGGCATCCGTTTTTTGCTGCAAACACCTTTGCGACACTAGAGCTTTGTGCGTAGCTATGGAACTACGGCGACGATTAAACAGCTGTCCTATCTGTAGAAAAGGCGATCGGTGAACATCGGTGAAGGAAAATATCGTGAGGAAACCGTTATGTCGTAGAAAAAAACATCGTAGACATATGTGTTATTCTACCATTTACAGCATCCCAGTCCCCCTCGAAGAGATGAGGCCTGTGTCCCAGCAGTGGGAACATTATAGGCTGATTAAGTTCCTATCTGAGAATTAAAAGGTAATAAAGAAAGTACTTAGTAGTTTTGTTTAAAGTTGTATACATCCCTAAATAAACTAATCAATTTATTTTACCTAAATGACACCATAGCGATGAATATCTAAATTACTCATTTTAAATCTTTTAAAAAAAGTTTAAAAAAATTAAAAGTTTTTTTATAGTAAATAATAGAAGTGGTTTTTATTTTTTATTTTAGTGGCATGCTGTCACCTTTTGCGTACTTTTCCTGTCGATTTTTTGATGCCCTATGATTCTTTCTCCTCTTTTTTATATACTTGTACATCATATTATGTTTATTTATTATGCAAATAATTGCTTAAATAATATATGTATATTAGGTAAGTATACCAATTTGGTATACTTGGTATACCAACTAAGTCCACATTTCCACAACGATCATGTCTTTATGAAACCGGGCGGGGTTTCACAAAGACATGATCGTTGTGGAAATGTTACCTAAGTTCATTGTGGAATGCAATAAATATTGAGTATAGTAATTTGTGGTTTGAAAATAATTGTTTAGAGAAAAAGAATGTTTTAGTATGTAGATAGGTACTGATATCCATCTCATCTGTAAAGTTTTGCTAGCTAAGTCACTTTGTCCTTTATTTGCCCGAGTAATTCAAATTTTCTTACGTTTTTTGCAATTGTGACGTCATTTTCAGGTTGTATTTATTTATGAAATGCAATAGTAAAAATCATCAAAACACAACGGTCGTAAGTTAAAATTACCCTATTGAATGACTATTTCAGTAAATCATGATTATTTGAGGCTAGTTGAGAGAGTTGTTTTGATGATTTAAATCATTAAAATATATTTTTTTAACTGTGGCGAATCATAATTATTTTTAACAACATACAACCTGACACTGACCTGCAAATTGCAATAAACGTAAGATCCTACGGTTTCTCAGCATAGTGGTGGCCGCTACATTACGGCCGCAGTGACGGCTGTCTGACGGTGTCAAAAAGTGCTCTCTCGCTTTACGAAAACACACTAGCTTACTTTCATAATTATAACGTTTTAGTGAAGTCATTCGCCGGTAAATTGCGAACGCTATGTGGCGGCCACCGCATTCTTAGGAAACAGGAAACAGGTGGTGAGGTGGAGGAGAATTCATATTTTAACCTCTTCAATCAACTTTTCAATACCTTTCAGCTAAGTTAATCGAAACTGCAAATGATCCGAAGGTGCGCAAGCTCTTCAAAGAAGCCGCTGACCAAAAGCGTGTAGAGCTGGTCAAGTTCAAAGAAATCGTCGCTCAGTTAGCTAAAGAACAGTCGAAAACTGTCGAACAGTTGTCGAAGCAACTCGCTGCTGAGGGACCGAGAATTGTCGATGCAGCTATAGTAGGGCTTCAGGCGTTTAAAGAGGCTTTGAAGACCGGGAGGGCGTAATGCGTTTTTAATTTTTAGAATTAAATTCTTTGTTGAACTGAACCGTTGTTTTGCTTACACACTCTGACAGTCTGGCTGCTGCTTAGTTGGTCTAGTGCAGTAGTTGGCAAACTCATTAGTCAATAGAGCGAAATATCAATACTATATCGACCAATCTTTAAAACACCCATCGTCTTTCACTCTATAACGCTTCTTAAAGTTAACTTGTAGAATGCCATCATCATCATCATTTTATCGGCTGGTAATAATAATTGATGAAAGAACTTACTAGTTAACTTTGGAAAACTTTAAAAGGTACAATAAATGATTAATTTTCTATGTCCTGTTTGTTAATTTTTGGTGAAAATACTTCGGATATAAATCTTTGAAATAAAGTTTGAATTTTGAATAAAACCCCGACTCCCGCGCGTATCTACGCTCGCACTCATCGGCATTTTTGTAAAGAGCTGCACTATTATAGGCCCCAAAGAGCCGCATGCGGCTCCCGAGCCGCGGTTTGCTGACCACTGGTCTAATGGACTGATCCATTAGACCAGTGGTGGTCGGTAGCACGGTTATTTGTTTCCTAGTCTGGGGGAAAAAATAATTAAAAATATGTCATCTTCAACAGGACAGCCTGTCGAATGGTTATTATAGCTATGCTGGCGAAGGTCGCGGGAATAAGTACAGGACTGGCTATGTCCGGATTTCTGCTATAATTTGATGGAGCCTTTTTGTTTATATCATCATCGGCAAGCCTTTTTCAACTATGTTGTGGTCGGCTTCCAGTCTAACCGAATGCAGCTGAATACCATTGTTTTCCATGGAGTGACTACCTATATGACTTCCACAACCCAGCTCTTGGTTTTTTTTTTAATATATCGTGCTCATAATTATACACTAGCGGCATTTTGCCAACGAGATAGAGGCAACTGCAGCCTAGGCGCGTGTCTGCCGCTCGTGTAGGTATAGGCGCACTAAACAATACTTCACCTCTGTAATCAACCTTTCCAGCTAAGCTAATTGAATCTGGAAACGATCCGAAGGTTCGCAAGCTCTTCAAAGACGCCGCCGACCAACAGCATGTAGAGCTTGCGAAGTTCAAAGAAGTCGTCGCCAAATTAGCTGAAGAACAGTCGAAGACCTTCGACCAGTTGTCGAAGCAACTCGCTGCTGAGGCGCCGAAGATTATCGATGCAGCCATAGTAGGGCTCCAGGCTTTCAAAGAGGCTATGAAGGCCGGCAAGTAACAGCTTTTGAATTAAATTCTTTGTTGAACTAAAGTGTTGTTTTTGTCAATTTTGTCTGAGTACCTACCAATCATCTATGGTTGCGTTCTAAGTCTAACCACAGAGCACTATATAATACTGGTACTAACGCAATTTGATTTTACATTGCTAAGTATCTACGTGTTTCATACGAATAAGGACTTTATTTTTTTCGCACGAGTGCCCCCGCCATGACGAGCCAAGCGAAGCGCAAGAAGTTATCTCCTTTTTACCCGACTACGGCGAAGAAAAAAGGAGGGTTATGATTTTGACCGGTATGTATGTATGTATGTTCATCTGTTCCCTCCTAACTTCCAAACCACTTATCACAATTTGACAAATGAGGTATCATTAGAAGCGTCGTGATTGTCCGCTGGTTATAGGCTATGTGAATTCATATTAAAAATGGCGCCCTCTAGAGGACATAAAGTGAGGAACGTAAAAAAAAAATGGTTTAATCGTACCAAGTTGGGTATCAAATGAAAGGGCTTAATGAGCACATTTCAAAAATATATATATTATAACACCAAAAGAATTTAAAAAAATCAAGTAATAAAAACTAAAACCCGACTTAAAAGGTATAAACAAGACACCACAGACAGATAAATTAAAAATCCGGAGTCACACGTAATCTGTTCGATTTATGCTGCCCTAACACGTGTGACTCCGGATTGTGTGACGCTCGCTCGCTCGCTCCGTGTGACGCTCGCTCGAGCACTTGAGCGGTTATAATAATACTATAATTATATAATTGCTAATACTAGATGCATTAAATTTTGTTTTGTTTTAAAATCGAGATAAACCTTTATTACAATACGGTGTAGTGTACATAACTGTAAAAGTGAAAGTGGGCGGAAAGTACCAGGATTGTCCATTTGTTCCTTTCATAGGTAAGTTTGTACCTACGTTTAAGTTTTTCTTAAATATTTTGGTTATTAATTATCCGTAACTCCGCCCCTAAGACGACCCACTGACCAATCTTAGTAATGACTAAGATTACTTACTTAAATGAATTAATGTAAGTTAGGATTGGTGTTACAGCATTGTGTTACAGTGATACAGTCAATAGATATTGAATTATTTGACTCTAACAAAAATTAGAATTTTAAAGCTTAATATTTCGCAACCAGATCCCTGAATCCAAAAATGGTTTTCCCAAACTCGCATTATTTTTAAACGACCTTTCCAACGATACCCCACACAATGGGATTGACGAGATAAAAAAACCATCTCCACTTTACGTGTAGGGGAGGTACCTAAAAAAAAATTATTTTTTACGATTTTCTTTTACCACGTTGTCGGCGCGAATTACAGCTTTCTAGTACCAACAGTCTCTGAGCTAGGCCGCGGACTGACAGACAGACAGACGGACATGGCGAAACTATAAGGGGTCCTTGTTTACTACGGAACCCTAAAAAGGAATTCATTCATCCTGAAGCTGTTCCAGTTAATTATGTATTTCGAACATCAAAATACAAAAGTCTTCGGTCGGTTGCGAGCGCACGTCAGGCATCCGACAAACGTCGTCGGTTGGCGTCAAACCCATTTCAGACATTCCAAACAATCCCTCGATCGCCGTCCAACTCTCATCGGTCATCCCACAAACGTCGATCGGCTTCCAACCACGTCGGACATCGGACAGAACGCGCTGGTCATACAGATAGACGGAATACACACCACTGTGCTGCATCCTAAACTTGTGACGTTAGATGATATGGGAACAGTATGGAGATGGGTTGAGGATACAGGAGGAGAAAAAAAAAATACAAGTTTTTATCATAACTGGCGAAATTTGGGGTTCACCAGCCTCTGCCTAACCCTTCGAAGTTTACAGGCGTGATATAATGTGTTTAGTGTTGACCAAAGAAAACATAACCTCTCTAGTCAAGTTTTATAATCTATCTGACATTAAATAAGATACAGTCACGGACTTTAATTGGTGAGCCACCTGGTACTGTTCGCATTTTAGCCGTGTAATGCAAATCGGGTTTATTCGGTTCCCGACACGCAAAGTCATATGTCTTCGTATTAGAAGAAGAAAGTTATATTTCATATCTTTACCGGTTGGCTAACCTGAGAGCAGAACTACAAACTTGACAGCAGTGACTACTCAAAGTCAACCAATTGCAGGTCTAGCAACAGTAACCTAGCAACGATAAACCATTGTTGCTAGGTTACTGCTGCATAGTAACGTTAGCTAACGGAGAAATTCTCTGACATCGATATTTCAACTGTCACGTTTTCAGAATTATTGAGTTAATGAGCTATGATTCAAAGGAGGTCAGTATCAAATAGATTGGATAAACTTATGCAACATTGTATTTATTTTATCATTAAGAACTTATTAGTCAACCTCTATGGATAAGACTATTTCCGATTAAAAGTAATTTATTTGTCATCTTGATATTTCAACTGTCACTGTCTTCAGTTATGTTTTCATAATTATCGAGTTAATGAGCTATGATTCAAAGGAGGTCGGTATCAAATAGATTGGATAAACTGAATGCAACATTGTATTTATTTTTATCATTCAAAGTCAAAGTCAAATAATTTATTTCAAGTAGGCACATTAAAGGCACTTTTGAACGTCAAATACATAGAAATAGAACTGATTCTAGTTGCCCCTTCCAAAAGGTAGTTTTCGTATGGAGAAGAATGGGCAAGAAACTCCACCGTTACTCTTTTAAAAAAAATGTTATACAATATTTGGTATAGGTACATCAATTATATAATTACATGTGAAGACGATGCACCGAGAATACAATTACAATAGGTAAAAAGAATTAAAAATTAAAAATGGAGCAATGACAAATAAATAAATTAAGTATGTGATAGGTACTTGGTGCTCACATATTTACAAACATTAAAGTATACGTACGATAACACAATATTTCTACAAACTTGCAAGTAATACTAATAGGACAGTGTGTGAGATTAATTATCATAAAATGTAAAAAAAAATCGAAGATATAAAAATAATAAATTTTACAACTAGATTAGCAACCAGTTTGATTTTGTCCAGCCTCGAATTTGTCCTATGGAGCAAGACCAGCATGTTTCCAAGCATTCTTATCTTGGATATAATCCTCTAATTTGTAATATGCTTGTTTACAAAGTGTACTTTTAATATGAGTTTTAAATTTTCTTTCATTTAATTGCAATATATGACTAGGTATTTTATTATAGCATTTAACGCAGTACCCCATAAAAGATGTTTGTACTTTAGCTAGTCTGAAAAATGGTTGATCTATTTTATCTTTATTTCTAGTGTTAAAATTATGTCTATCACTTATTTTATTAAAAAGATTTAGATTTTTTCTTACATACATAATATTCTCATAAATGAATTGGCAAGGTACCGTCATAATATTAATCGTTTTAAATAGTTCCCTGAGAGATTCGCGGCGACATAGATTATAAATGGCTCTGACAGCTCTTTTTTGCAAAACAAAGATGGATTCAATGTCAGCCGCCCGACCCCACAGTAAAATGCCATATGACATAATGCTGTGGAAGTAACTGAAATAGACCAAACGAGCGGTTTCTACATCTGTTAACTGTCTTATCTTTCTAACAGCATAAGCGGCCGAGCTTAGCCGCCCCGCAAGAGATGTTATATGGGGTCCCCATTGTAATTTCTCGTCTAGCGTGATTCCCAGGAAAACTGTTTGATTAATAAATTCCAGTTTTTCTCCATTCAATATGATGTCACATTCGCTACTTCTAACATTAGGTAATTTAAATCGAATGCATTTGGTTTTTTTTTTATTTAGTACCAAATTATTTACCGTAAACCAATCTTGAACCTGAAGAATAGCGCTATTCACGTCGTCAAGATTTTGCGACCGTCGGTTTATTTTAAAAATCAATGATGTGTCATCTGCAAATAACACCATCTTCGGTTGATTTAGTAGTAATTGGGGTAAATCATTAATGTAAACTAAAAAGAGGAATGGACCCAATATCGAACCTTGAGGAACGCCCATTGCCATTTCAGACCCCAATGAGTTTACGCCGTTTACTTGAACTTTAACTTTTCTATCTTTCAGATATGATCTTAGTAAATCAAGAGCTGTATTCCTAATCCCATAGTGCTCTAGTTTCAGCAGAAGTGTCTCATGGTCGACGCAATCGAACGCCTTCGAGAGGTCGCAAAAGATTCCAATGGCATCTTGTGCTTCTTCCCAGGCGTTAAAAATGTTTTTTATTAGAGATTTGAGAACTTATTAGTCAACCTCTATGGATATTTCCGATTAAAAGTAATTTATTTGTCATCTTGTTTACGAGCTTGTTATTTGAGTTCGTGTTTAATCGTGTAATCTCGTGAATGTATGAAAGTGCAAAATTGAAAAGTTTGAAGGTGGCTCATCAATTAAAGTCCGTGACTGTACATCAAGCTTTAAAAATACTGTCTGACACAAAGACAGACGGGTATTCAGAAGCCCGAAAGTCTGACAACCAGTCTTACCAAGGGGCATCGTGTTACTCAGCAGCCCATTTATGTTTCACGATGGTAAAGAAATTGTAAATAATATTGAATTAATAAAACAAAGTAAGTATTTATTATATTCAAAGTGTTTTTATTTGCATCTAGAAACTTACATAATAATTGCAATGATCACATTTCTCTTACTTATGTTAGGGTTCGCTAATTAACATGTTTATTTAATTATATTGAAACGCAAAAAGGCTAGTTTCCAGGCCAATAACTATTTCATTCGAATATTTTGTACTGGCAACACTTTGGTTTGTCAGTTGGTCGTGGGATGCCGCTGATTGGCTGACCAATCAGAGGCCAGCACAAAACTCGATTCTACCGCGCAATTTTATCGGAAACCCGGGAGGCGGGAAAAGGTCAGTTGAATATTCAGACTCGAGCTGTTGGACGAGAAGGTTGTGTTGTGATTAAGAATAAAGTGCTGTTTACTGTTACCTGGATTTTCTTCAGTACTTCACCTAGGCATCCTGAAAGTCTAAGTTTAGCCCATAGTCAGTTATTCGTATAGTTTAAAATATCAGAAGTGTGACGCTAACCAAACTTAAAACGTAAGTACACGCCCATGGCTTCTATAATTTAAATTCAGAATTATATTTCTTTGTGTTTTATCTTTGCATTATAATTATAATTTTATATTTAATTCAAATTTGCTTAATACTAGTGATGATACTGAAATCATAACGTAGTTTAAGGCATAACGGTCGTATTACGGAAAGAATGAACATGCGTTGAACAAGTGTTTAGAAATAAACAGTGTTTACACCTATCTGAATTGCAATTCTAAACGTAGTCTGAGACTTAGACTCGTAAGTCTTAGTGGTTTTATTGTTTTGTAATGCGACCTGCAGTATTTCATAACGGTTTATTTTATTTTTGTGCTAAATTATTTTTGTGGGTGTGTGTGTCTTAGTAAGTGTCTGAAATGATCGAGAATATTATCCTATGGGGGTTCCTAAGGGGGTACGAAAATTTGCTTATTTTTGGTGTAGGACGCACCGTTTTCGAGATATGACACATTTTTTATCTTTCAATTGAACCGAATAATGTGGTGTTATTCACCATATTTTTAGTAATTATTATTAACATACCTTCCTATTCTGTGAGTGTTTAGATCATGGACGAGCCACCAGGATGCAGAGAACGCTCAAATCGAGACTCCAGTCAGCGTAGACTGGAGACACCTAGTCGAGAGGATCGCTCACGAAGTCGAAGCGGCCTGCGTATGCGCAGCCCGAATCGATCTCGAGATGAGCGAGACTTCCTGCTGGGACGGCAGAGAGTACAGATGCTGGAGCAGGAATTACGCCGAGAACGTGAACGACTTCGTGCGACGGAGGACCGTCATCGATCATCGTCACGGCGTGCCAGCGAGCGTCGCGAGCCCTCTGGACGTCCGGAAGCCGAGCGTCGGGCAAAGCCACGTGCCAGCGAGCGTCGTGAGCCCTCCGGACGCCGGGAAGCCGAACGTCGGGCTGAGCCACGTGCCAGCGAGCGTCGCGAGCCCTCCGGACGTCGGGAAGCTGAGCGTCGGGCAGAGCCACGTGCGGAGCCACGTAGCACTGCAGGAGAATATATAAGGTCACGTAGTCCATCTTTTTCTAAGAACGATCTTGTTAGTGTTTTAAAACTGTTGAAAGAGGATCTGTCGTCACAGCCACGTAACCAAAATGCACATTCATCTCAAAAGATAGACCACCAAAACATATTGCCTAATTTTGACCCTTCAACTAAAAATCAGCGTATTGATATATGGCTGAAAAAGGTCAACGAATGTGCGTCGGTGTATGGTTGGGACGACAGAACTACTACTCATTTTGCCATGCAGAAACTCCAAGGCCTGGCTAAAATGTGGTACGAAAGCTTGAATTCCATTCTTTTCAGCTGGAAGGAATGGCAAGATAAATTGATAAATGCATTTCCTTGTGAACAAAATTACGGCCAGACCTTGGAGGATATGCTGAAAAGGAAGAGCAAGTTCAATGAGCCCCTCGAAGTTTATTATTACGAAAAGCTTGCTCTCGTGAATCAATGCGATATAGTAGGAAGGCGTGCCGTGGACTGCATTATTCACGGCTTGAGTGACAGGACGCTTAGATCGAGTGCTTTGGCATTACGTTGCAATCACCCTGACCAACTTTTGCAGTTCTTATTAAGTAATAAAGATACTCATCAGCCTTCAATGGACCGTGGCCATTTTCGTAATAAAACTGTAGACAATACACATCAGAATAATAACCAAAACCAAGCTCCAAAATCTATAGCTAGATCGGGTCAGCCTAGTGGTTGCTATAATTGTAAGGAAAAGGGGCATAGTTTCCTACATTGTCCTAAACCTCTCTTGAAGTGCCAACGATGCAATAAACTTGGTCATACGGTAGAGACCTGTTTTAGCAAGCCAGGGGAAAAGCCGATGAATTCTAGCGCTACAGTTTCGAAAACAATGCGCATAGATTCTGTCAAAAAGGGTACTGAAACCTCAAACTCCAAATTTATAAAAGAGATTATTGTTAATGGGGTGCCCCTACAGGGGTTTATAGATTTTGGAAGCGAGGTTACTTTAATTAAGGAGTCGGTAACCAAGGAGCTAGGCCTGATTCACGATAACACGCCCTCCCAATTGAAAGGTTTTGGTCATAGTGTTGTGCAATCTCTTGGAGAATTGTCGCTTGGTCTGAGTATAGACGATGTCAACGCCAGGGTTATTTGTAAGGTTGTGAGTGACGAGTTTTTGGAGAAGCCTTTGTTAATCGGTCAGACTTACACGGAACTTCCTCATATAGTTGCTTACAAAAATGTTTCTGAATTGAAGTTCTTCGATAACGGCAATAAATTGCCTTTTTCTGGTGTTGACATTGAGAGTGGAAACTCTTTAAAGGTTCGCACTTTAGGAGCTGTCAAATTTTGGGGACCTGTTTCGATCAGAGCTAGCGTTGATCTTACCATTAGTGGCAGTATTTTACTGAAAAATAGTGTTGCAGGAAAACCCAATCAGCAATTTTCAGTTTGTGGAGGACTTTATAATTCAACAAATGGCTATGTGAATATAGTTGTTATTCCCCATGCTAGTTTCTGTCTGATTCCAAAGGACAATGTCTTTAGCCGAGCTGAAAAGGTCTATTTTGTCAACAGGGTTGTCGTTGAGTCGCCTGAACTGATGAGTGATGCTGCTGGTAGTAAATTCGATGAAAGCCAGGTTCGCATATGTCAAAAGGTACCTGTTGATACTAGAAAACGGTTACTAGAATTGCTCAGAAAGTACAAGCATTGTTTTGCGTCATCCTTGAAGGATCTAGGTTGTACTAACGTAGCCGAAATGAAAATAGAGCTTAACAGTCAACGTCCCATTGTATACCGTCCGTATCGACTGTCACATCATGAGCGCTCGCAGGTGCGTACAATGGTAGATGAAATGTTAGATGCAGGTATAGTGCGCGAATCATCTTCCGATTATGCTAGTCCTATTCTGCTTGTACGCAAGAAAGATGGATCTCTTAGAATGTGTATAGACTTCCGCATGCTGAATTCTGTAACTCTTAAGGAGAGATATCCAATGCCAATCATTGAGGATGAAATAGCCCGCCTTTCTGGTCAGGCCTGTTTTATTTCTCTAGACCTCGCGTCAGGTTATTACCAGGTACCAATCATGGAGCGAAGTAAGCGATTCACCTCATTTGTCACGCCGGACGGTCAATACGAGTTTAATCGCATGCCGTTCGGCTTGGCAAATGCACCTGCTGTATTTCAGCGGATGATCAATACAATTCTAGGGTCAGCTCGTTTCTGTAAGGCAACCGCATATATGGACGATATTCTAATTTTTGGGAAGGACTCGTCGGAATGTCTGCAAAATTTTGAAGACGTATTGCAATTGTTAGAAAAGGCTAATCTAACTTTGAATTTATCGAAATGTGATTTTCTGCGCGATAAAATCGACTATCTGGGGTATGAAATCGGAGCAGCAGGAGTAAGGCCTGGGGAGAAAAAGATCTCTAGTGTAATGAATTTTCCGCGTCCTGAAAATGTACACAATGTTCGCCAATTCCTCGGGCTAGCAAGCTACTTCCGAAAATTCGTCAAAGATTTTGCCGTGATAGCTTTTCCACTCAGCAAATTGTTAAAGAAAGATGCACTATGGGAATGGGGCGATGATCAGGAAACTACTTTTCAGGATTTAAAGGCTAGGTTGATAAATAGACCTATTCTCGCAATATTCGATCCATCAGCAGAGCTGGAACTGCACACTGACGCGAGTAGGTTAGGTATTGGAGGCATCCTCCTTCAGCGTCCAGTGGATAACACGCTGCGACCGGTTGCATACTATAGCAGGCAAACATCGCCGGAAGAGAAGAATTTCCATTCCTATGAACTGGAAACTTTAGCAGTGGTTTGTTCCCTGCGAAAGTTTCGAGTTTATTTGCTAGGGAAAGACTTTAAAATCGTTACAGATTGCAGCGCTCTTCGGTCTACTTTTACTAAGCGAGATCTCATTCCTAGGATAGCGCGTTGGTGGCTGCAATTGCAAGAATTTAATTGCACAATCGAATATAGAGCCGGCATAAAAATGGGACATGTTGACGCGCTATCCCGTAATCCTGTAGTCGAGTCCGATGAGAACCAATCTGATAATCTTCCAACCATTATGGCCATTTCAAGCGAAGACTGGTTACATACCCTCCAACTTGGAGATTCAGAACTTAGGAGGATTAGAGATATTTTGGATAGTAGTCTAGATCAAAAAGGCTTGCAATATATTAAGGAAAACTATGTCATTAAAGACCACAAGTTATTTCGTTGTGTAGGTGAAGACAAGGGAGATGTGCGCTGGGTAGTACCGAAGGGTGCGAGATGGCAATTGTGTCGAATGAATCATGACGATATCGGTCATTTTGGGGTTGAAAAGACTTTGGAACGATTAAAGAAAAGCTATTGGTTCCCAGGAATGACACGATTCGTTAAAAAGTACGTGAATGCGTGCATTGAATGTGCATACGCTAAAAATAATCAAAGTGGTAAGGAAGGTCTTCTACACCCTATAACAAAAGTGGAAGTACCTTTTCATACGCTACATATTGACCATCTCGGACCCTTCGTGAAATCTAAGAGAGGTTTTTCTTACCTATTAGTAGTAGTTGATGCGTTTACCAAATTTTGTTTTGTCAAACCGGTTCGGAACACGCACACTCAGAACGTAATAAGGGTGCTAGAAGACATATTCAGGACATTTAGAACTCCTGATCGCCTCGTGAGTGACCGCGGCAGCTGCTTCACGTCACATATGTTCAAAAGATTCTGTCTAGACGAGGGCATTAAACATATCCTGAATGCTGTCTCTAGTCCCCGATCAAACGGTCAAGTCGAGCGGTATAACCGCACAATTCTCGGCTCTATGAAGGCTTTTAGCGTGAAATATGGCGAAAAAGAATGGGATGGTCATTTGGGAGAGATTCAGTGGGGACTAAACAACACTATCCAAAAAAACGACAGGCAGGACACCTGCCGAGGTGATGTTTGGTACCTCTATGAATGTTTCGGCAAATCCCATCCTTAATGAGATTTCTGATGAAACTCGCGAATACACTGATTTACCCACTATACGCCAGGAAGTTAAAAGTAGGATAGACAATGAGCAGATCAAGCAGAAACGGTATTATGATAAGGGTAGGAAACCAGCGCGCGCATACGCGGAAGGTGACCTTGTTAAAATTACTAAAACTTGCTTTAGTAATGAGGGGCAGAGTAAGAAGCTCCTGCCGTCGTATATCGGTCCCTACCGTGTTACAAAGGTCTTGGGTACTGACCGATATGTAGTAGCTCCAGTACCTGGTTTATGTATTACACAAGGCAAGCGTCCAACGACTATTGCTGCGGATCGCATGATGCCTTGGATCCACGTGGCTGCATTAGATGTGAACGAGAACTCTGAATCTTCCTCCGACACAGATGATGACTAAATATACTTAATTTTAAGATTTGGTGTCCCTTGTGAGGCATGTAACTACAGAATGGTGTTGTTTCAGATTGGATGCGAGAATCGATTGGTTCGCATCTGATCAATGGTGCCAGAGCTACTCGTTCATCTTTCTCCTGTTGCACAAGCTTAATCGATCGGCTTTAGCGAATGGTTAGCAGAGGCTCCCTCGATTAATCGATCGTCGAGGTAATCTTTGAAGTATATTGACTAATTGATTGTCAATCACCAGGTATCCCAATTAATCGATCATTGGGACCTGAGTTCTTTAATGGATTAAACACAACTAATCGATCGTTGTGATATCTAGACCTTGCCTATGATTAATTTGAAGTTGCTCTTCCGTAAAAGTCCGTTCATCCTAAAAAGCTAAAAATTTTTTTTAATGGGTATTAAATATTTAGATATTATTATTCTTTTAGTTAAAACAATAGTTGTATTAATTAATTTATAAATTTCTAAATAGTCCATAAATGAGTTAAATGGTTTGAATGTTAATTATTATGTATGATATTAGTATATAATCTGAACTGATTTCGAAATATTGTGTACATGGATTGTAAAGTTTGTTTAACTGACCTAATTCCGATTGTTAGGGTTCCACCCGGTACCGTGTGCAGGGACGCACACGATATCAGGATGGTCGATTGTTAGGGTTCGCTAATTAACATGTTTATTTAATTATATTGAAACGCAAAAAGGCTAGTTTCCAGGCCAATAACTATTTCATTCGAATATTTTGTACTGGCAACACTTTGGTTTGTCAGTTGGTCGTGGGATGCCGCTGATTGGCTGACCAATCAGAGGCCAGCACAAAACTCGATTCTACCGCGCAATTTTATCGGAAACCCGGGAGGCGGGAAAAGGTCAGTTGAATATTCAGACTCGAGCTGTTGGACGAGAAGGTTGTGTTGTGATTAAGAATAAAGTGCTGTTTACTGTTACCTGGATTTTCTTCAGTACTTCACCTAGGCATCCTGAAAGTCTAAGTTTAGCCCATAGTCAGTTATTCGTATAGTTTAAAACTTAAAATCCTTAAAAATTAGAAAATGTATGAATACTTAAAGTAAATTATTATCTAATTTAATTTATAATACCTACTCATAAAACTTACATTTAACGATGCTGTCCAGAAATTGGTTTTTATTTTGCATTTTTTTATTACGATAGTTTTTGTCCAAATTCTTCGTTACTTATATTTTTTTCTGTTTAGCAAATTAACCACTGGTTAAATTGTATTCAGCGTCACCGATGGACTGGAGCCGAGGGGTAGGTATACCAGATTCTGCGTCACCGACGCGAGCGTGACGGATCAGGTCCGTTCAAAAAAGTTTTTTTTTTTTTTTGTCAAGCTTGAGCTACAAATAATGTTGCTATATTTCGGACAGCTCACTACTGCCCTAACACACAATAAATACAAGAGATTCACAATCACAGACAACTATTCATTAAATCAGGAATACAACCAGTAACTTGTACAGAAGTATTTTAGGTAGTTTGCAGTCCATTTTACCGTAACGATTTCTTATTGGTGATAATATTACTATTTAGAAGGTTTCAATTCACGCTCACCACTTTTTCAACAATGATTGTCTGAATTACATTATTTAATTGTTATTGAAAAATCATAGATAATTGATGATTGACGATCTCTGATCCATTTGCATGGGAAATCTGTAAACGTTGAGATATTTTCAGCTGTTTTACAATAATGAGTTGTTTTTTAAAACAGCTAGCGATTATGTCAAACAGCGCATTCGGCAATCCACATTTTCATCATAATTTTGGATCAGATCGTAGGTAGGTACTGGCATACCATAGACACGTTACCGGGATGTGTATTCTCGGCTTAAAATCAAGTTTCTTCACAAAACAATTTTATCAATAGGTATTTATTTGGTCTTGACAAACTTACCTAATAATATTAATGACAGTCCTGTCGAGAGAATGCGTTGACACCTGTCAGTTGGACAATTTCTAGTAGCACTAGGGATCAATCGCGTAAGACATTCGTATCAAGAACGCATTCTCGCGACGCCCGGGCTGTAGTAAATCTACGCCAACCTCGCGAGCAGCGAGCTACTGAACACAAGAAATAGCTCTAGGATATGTACTTAATATCTTAATAATACAGGGTGACGCGACACCGCCAAAGTTATTTTACTTTTGACAGCAGCAATCCAACAGCAACCTTAGTATGACGATAATAAAGATCACTTTGATTTTGACAGTGATGTCAGATCAGAGGACTAACAATATAAGTATTTTATTCTCAAAGAAAACATTTTTCAATTTAAATACAATCGAAACTCAAGAGTTATCTTCTATTTACGACACCCTGTATAACTATAATAATAATTAATATAAAATAATTAATCTTACACGATACCTAGTTTATATTCACAGCTAGTAGAATTATTATCACATCTTAAATTTTAGAATAACGATAGTACTATGCATAATGCTGGGGTCACACCTGCGTCCATAGAGAAACTTCGCGCTATGACACGATCCACGTCAATATGACCGACCACAGCGTACGGAGACGCCTCGGCGGCTGCTGCTAGAGGCGGCATCGTCAACACTTCCATACAAACCAAGCGTGGCACCGTTTCCATACCGTTCACTATAACTTGTCCCTTGCCGTCAAGGTTATTTTCAATACTAACAGAGTTCAAAATAGGGACTGAGAGAACCAATCGCGTCACGGGCCGAGTTAAAATGAACGAAATGACGTATATAAACTGACGGCTTTGAAGGCGGTTTGTGATGAAGTTATATTACGCTCAACGCATTTTTAGCACCATGAATTTTTATAAGTATTGCCGATGTCTTGTCTAGACGTTGCGATGCCGGGCTCTGTGTGACCAACCATTATAACTATAATGTATTTCAGTGTTTAATTTCAAGCCTTTTATAAGCCCTAATATCCTATTGTAAGCCAATTTATCCTAAACATGAAATCAGTCAATTTGTACCCGCAACATGTTGCGTTACAACAGATGTTACACGCCGCGTTGCGCGTCACGTTGCGTGCGCGTTGCCGGGCGCTTGTTGCTGCAACAGCGTCCAGTACAGACCGCGACGCTTCACCAGCTCGTCGTGCGAACCGCTCTCTGCAACCACGCCTGTAACATAGAGTGTAACGCTGTTAAAATGGAAAATAACATCAAAGTATTTGTGATTGATAAAAAATTGCTAACAACTGTCAGACTCATGTTGACTGATGCGTATACTTAGGTACTAAGTAGCGCTATAAACCTCCAACTGTCACTAACGAGACACAATAGAATTCTAATTGTTATCGCCTTATATAGGCCAATCGACAGTTGATTTGGGCGCGTGGTCAAAATCAGAACTTATGCCGCCATTTTGTTTTTCAACATAATATTTCACAAAACAATAGTAATTGCACTACAAACAGCGCCCTGTCAACGTCAATCGACCGTCAAGATATTATGCTTGAATGATTGATTATATTTAATTGACGAAGCAGCAGTAGCCAATCAAACCGCAGTAATACGCTACCTTTATCAATGACGCAGATGACGTCAGCATGCCGGACGGTGGCGAGGCGGTGCGCGATGATGATGGTGGTCCGGTCGGCCGCCGCCGCCTCCAGCGCGGCCTGCACCGTCTGTCGGGAAGGGACATTTCTCGTGTGATTCGATTACAAACAGGCATTAGGACACAGACATTATTATTATATGGGTACCTCGTGTTCGGCATCAGTACCGCCGAAAAACTCCAGAAGTAACGGAAATGATGAAAAAAAAAACCGTTTACACTATTTCAATAAGATTTAAAATCAGATTGTAAAACCCAGAAAAGCGAATTAAAGGGTAATATTACCGATGACTGACTATGGTAGCTACACTGAGCCTGTAGTATAGATCAGTGGTTATGAGAACCAGCCTTCAGGCTAAGTGGAACGAAAGTCATCGCAGTGGCATTATCCAGTAGTGTACTATAGTAGATGTTATGACGAGGAGAGTCCATACCTTCTCGCTGGTAGCATCCAGCGCGGACGTGGGCTCGTCCAGCAGCAGCAGCGCCGGGCGCCGCACGAGCGCGCGCGCGATGCCGAGGCGCTGCTTCTGTCCGCCCGAGAGCGACGAGCCGCTGCCGCTGCCTAGTACTGTGGCGTAGCCCTGAGAGGAAAAGGATAGAGTTTAAAAACCTTGTCTAAACTTATAAACGACCTCATAAACGATGTAAATGGTGACGTCCACGACGAAATACCTACACAACGATGCTCCATGAAACTGAACTTTTCATAAAAGTTCTTTAGAACATTTTGAAAGGTGTACCTTAGGGCAACGTACTAGGTCCATAATCTCACCCTAAACAGCATTTTATGGTTTCTGAAGCTTTCTAACCTCATTATACGAATTCATCTCTCATTATTACGAATGGTCAGCTTTCGTATCATAGAAAATTAGCATGATAACTCTGTGGCCCTAGTGAAAAAGGATCTAAGTCCAAAAATGCAACTTCACAGGAGACGCAAAAAACACTCCGCGCACTTCAAATTGCGTGTTTGCCTCGTGTGACATTTAAACCACTACCAATTGAAATACATGTGATGTTTTTTATAGGTAAACAATTTATGCTCTTTATTATTATGGAGTTATTTTTTATGTAAAGTAATTCGTTTTTAAGATAGTGACTTATACTAACCACAAAATGAATTCCTTGAGGGTGTAAAATAAATTATACCCCTTCTCCCATATGTTAAATGTTAATTCACACAAGTGAAAATGGATACGCATTTGGAATGATTATGTTCATACTAATCCCAATAGAGTTTCTTTGATTTTTTTCCTTTATGGTGGTGAAAACGGATTTATGTCTAATAATATCACATTACTCACTAAATCATTTTTAAGAACCAGGGGTTGTTGTATTGATAAACACCAACCAAAGTAAAACGTGGGTAATTTATGTTAATTTAGATTAAAAAACACAAAATGCATTTTTTTTTTTTCGTTTAAAAGAATACAAAAGTACTTGAAACCGACTTTTGAATTTTTTTTAGTGTCAGTTGGACCCTTTTACACAAGGTAACTTCTTTATTTTTAGAGATAGCTTAGATCCGTTTACACCGAACGATAGAGCATTTTTTTCTGATCACTTCTGTATACTTAACTCATTTTCCACAAAATCGGACTTATACCCCTTTTCACTAGGGCCACAGAACTAATATTGGACCCAGTAGGTAATACCAAAATAATGTCAACCGCACATCTTTAGGTATCCAATCTTCCCAAGTATGCGAGTGTAGAATAGTACATACTTACTTATTCCATGGTCTAGATGCAATGGTTTTGTATAACTGATTTAGCTTAACATTTTTAAGATTCCGACGTTTTTTGCTGGATAGTAATATATAGACAACAATCTGGAATATAAGACCTTAGACTAGTGTCGTAAATAACTGAATTTTGAGTTGAATTGTGTTAGCTTAGCTGGGATAAACTGGGTGCATATAACACACAACTTACCATGGGCAGTCCACTAACGAAGCTATGCACATTAGCCTGTTTGGCGGCCTCAATGATCTCGTCCATTGGAACCTCCCGGCTGTTGTCTCCGTACGCGATGTTCTCCAGGATGCTGCGCGAGAACAGCGACGGTTCCTGTTGGACTAGACCGAGCTGTGTGCGCAGGCGCGGGAGGGTTAGGTCGCGTTTTATGTCCTTGTCATCTAAGTGCTGAAAGGAGAAATGAAGAAAATGTTTGTTATACTAGGAATCACGCATTCATTTGTGGAAATCTCTGACATATGACACATAAATATGGCAATTTAATAATACTGTAAAAATTCCGCCACCTGCTTATTATACCAAGTGGATGCAAGATCCAAACCAGCTAATCTAATTAAGAAAGTCCAAACATTTATTTAAATTAGAACGAAAATAAAGAAAACTGGTTTATTCTACACAAATGGTTTTACCAACGATACAATAAAGAATTGAGAATTGAGAACGAACGAACACCATAATTATCGCAATACAAAAGATAAAGTGCCAAAAGTACAAAATTAGAATAAAGTTAGGGATAAAAAATACTTAGGTTGATAAAACCAATAAAGTGTCAATGGGTTGCCCACATTAACCGTAAAACCGATGACCGCGGTTGTAGTAATCATGGTTTTTAGTGAATAACTGGATACGTACACACGCATCAAGCAGTGAACTGCTGTAGTCTGTGATGATGTTATTTATATACCTATAAAAGATGTAAAACTCACCACAGTCCCACTATCAGCGTCATAGCTCCTCATGAGCAGGTTCAGCAGCGTGGACTTGCCGCAGCCGCTGGGGCCCACCAGCGCGAGCGTGGCCTTGGGCGGCACGCGCAGGCTCAGGCCGCGCAGCACGGGCACGCCGGGCCGCGACGGGTAGCTGAACGAGATGTTGGAGAACCTCACCTCGCCCACTGCGGACTGGAAAGAGAATGAGGATATACATTAACACAACTCGTAACACCCTGAGGGCTGGGCCGAGGTGTTAGTTTGGTACAACCCATATTTCGCTAGTTATGTTTAAATCACATGTGACAGATCAACAGATGGCAGGAGGCAAGTCTGTTGTATTTTGCGTTCGTGCTCTTATTGTTTAACTAGCTGATCCCCGCTGCTTCACCCGCGTGGATGTCGGTTATTTATTATAATATACTAAAACCTTCCTCGAGAACCACTCTATCCATAGGTAAAAACAGCATGAAAATCGGTGCAGTCGTTTTTGAGTTAATCGCGAACAGGACTACAGACAGACGCGGCGGAGGACTTTGTTTTATAATATGTACCTGAGGATAATACCTATATTATGCACTGATTAATACAGCTATAAACTTCTTTGCATTAATACAAGAAAATCGGTCGATCCTAGCAGGAGTGTTCTGCAGTGTCTGTGCACCCCTCGGGAAGAAGGCGTGAGTTTATGTATGTAATACACGAAAACTTTGTTTATTCGTATAAATTTTCTGCTAAAAGTCTAAACAAATAGTTTAAAAGACATTCGTGGTTTAGTATTAACTAGTACTCATTTACATAGGTATTTGCTAGTTTACAGAGTTGTGCTTATTTTAGTGTAGATAATATTAGTTCTTACCCATTCCACCTCATCCTTAGCAGTTCCTTCAGTGATGACCTTCGGCTCTCTCCGCAGCGCGTTGAGTATCCTGGCTCCGGACCGCCTCGCCGCCGCGAAGCTCGGAGCAAACGACAGCGCTGCAGCCAACATCCACGCGCCGTAGATAAGGGCCTCTGATACACTGGGGGGGAAAAGAGGGTTAAGTTCTGGCAGCTACCAATACAATCATATGGCTAGCCTATTCTGCAGATGGAATCTGGGTAGTACTACCACCATTTTTTACTTATGCCGCCAAAATGAGTTGTAATGCCCCATCTGAAGGCTACTAAGGGTCCGTGGATGAGTGAACCATCGTTACATATCGAGACCCTTCCATGCATTGGAACGCACGTTAAGCCGTTGGTCCCCGCTGTCATTCGTAGATCTTTGACAGTCGTTACGGGTTGTCAGAAGTCCGAAAGTCCGACAGCCAGTCTCATAAAGGGGTACCGTGTTACCCATCAGTAAGTGGGTTGTGAAGGTCAGATAGGCAGTTGCTTCAGTTACATCCCCTGTTCGACTTAATAAGATACACGATTTCCTTTCAACTTCTTGGTGCGTCTTCCAAAGATCTACAAAGCGTGATACTCACAGTATAGCGTACTCATAAGGCAGGTCCTCCCTCGCGATGAGATACCCGGCGTACGCCAGCGACACGGCGTACCCGATGGTGGGCGAGCACACGCACACGCCGTACACCGGCCCGCGCACGCGCCGCGACGGCGCCGCCTGCGCAGCGGCTTCTGAGAGGGACAAGGAGTAGCGAGCGAGGATGGTTTCTTCGACACCTGTTGGGGAGAAACGTGTGTGAGTTGTTAAATTAAAAGAGGAGATTGAGTTTGATAATAATATAGTCACTCCTGAGTGAACTTTAGGCGTTAAATCACAATGAAGACTAGCAACTAACTAATGAAGTTCGCAGGAGATATTAAACTGACCATGTGACGTGAGTTCGTTCTGCCTGAATACTTTTATAAGTAAAATCTTTCTAATTCAGACAACTAAGAGGTCCTTAAATTGCTCGTTTTGTTACGCCACGCACGTGTCGACAGCGTGTAAAAAAAACGCCGGCGTGTGTAATATTGTAAAGTATATACTGACCAAGACTATGCACGGTCCGCACGTTAAGCACAGCTTCAGTAGCCAGTCTGCTGGCATGCTCGAGCGCGGCTTTCTCGCGGCGCTCGGCGCGCTTGTTCACATAGCCCTCCAGGTAAATGCCGCCCATCACCTAGAAGATTAAATAAAATCACTATGTTAAATGGGATGGGATGCGAATGACGAATTGAGGATGGTTTCAATTTATGGGATGTAAATTATACTGAAATAAATGATTAATAATAATAATAGACATAAACCCGTAATAACACCCAACAGACAGGTGGAATTGTGGCGAAATGTACTTAAACTACCTACTCTATTATTCTATTCTGCTAATGTTATAGATCGATAATCGTTCGAAAAGTAGCAGTTACTTTCATTTTGACAGTTCTACAACATTCATTGCAGCTACAGCGTTATTTACGTTGTTGAGTGGACAATTTTTTCTAACATATGAAGCAATGTATTAGCAATATCCTTCAAAATCATTCAGATTGTGATTGAAAGTGCGTTTCGCAATTAGGGTGCTGATCCAATATGGAGCATGGCAACCGGATTTTTGAACGGTCTCCTTCGACATACATCCCACGTTGGTCACATGTCCATATTAATCGATGGCCGACCGCATCGATCGGACACTGTCTTAAATACAGTTCTGTTAACTAACAAGAATGATGCAAAAGACTACACTATTGCTATGCCTACGAGATGTGTAGCATATGTAGGTACTCACACAAGGTACAGACAGGAGGCTGACGAGAGTCATCTTCCAGGAGTAGAACATGGCGAGCCCGACGCCCAGCGTCATCGTGCTCACGCCCTGTAGCATCGTGCCCAGCCGAGTACCTGTGGAGGAGAAGAGAGGTTGGTATGGAGAAGAACAGAAGTATAGATAGTTCATAGGAGTAGCCAGATCATTAACATCATCCACAATCCCCTGCTGGACATAGGCCTCTAGCAAGTATCAATCCGGAACATACATTCAGACAAGAGGACCCGCTCCCCCACCTCGCAGCAATAACTTTTGTTCAAACAAATATTCAATGTTGACTTCGTTACTATAATAATATAATAATAATAATAAAAACGTTTATTTCGGAAACTTGCTCCATAGATCTTTGTTAGTGATACAACTTACGTAACTATGTTAGTACTTACATTAAATTAAAACCAAAAACAAAATAAAAATAAAACCTACAAATAAATAAATTAATTCATGTATCTTCCTGCAGTATCAGACCCGCAGCTATGCATACGGGTCCAATACTCCAGGAAAACGCCGTCCAGCCTATCCCCAATCACCTTCAGGATACCATTGGCACTCCCACGAATCCTGCGTAACAATGATGCCGTTCTTTTCCTCATGATTGCTGCAAAACCATCGGTTGTAGATTCAGCAAACATGACTGACGCGCTACAGAATCGTGGTAGCCCCAACAACACCCGGAAGGCGTTGTTGTACTGGACACGAAGAGCGTTGTAGGCCCTCTGCGTATGCTTGACCCACAGGCTGCACGTGTAAAATGACTGACAATAAGCCTTGAAAAGGGTGATCTTGACCGGTCTCGTACATCTTGCAAACCTACGGGCCAACATATTGCATCGGACCGACAACGCTCTTCGTTCCCGTTCTATGTCCTGGTCATCATTAAGATCCTCGGCTACTATGTGTCCAAGGTATTTAAAACAAGGCACTTTGTTTAGAGCAACACCATATAGGTACACCGGCGGCACTGCCCTGTGACCCTTTGCAGTAACCCCAAACACCATGAACACACTCTTCTTCACATTGTACAGGAGGCCGTGAGTTAAGGCGTATCTCTCACAAACCTCAAGCAATCGCCTGAGCTATATAATTAGATTATGACTATATAATTAGATTGATAGATAAGCAGGTCCTAGAATGCTCCCATGAGGAACTCCATCCCCATTAAAAGTCTCATCATGTGAAGTGACTTGATTTAAATATAAATAGTTTGTTAATCATTTGTATGAAATGGTTATAATATAACATGGCGAATTTACGTAGTGCAGTGACTTTTCCAGAAAAAAAAAGTTATGTACACAATATCGAAAGCCTTACACGGGTTATTTTTGTCGATAAATAAAACTTACCGGTTGCTCCTTGCACTGCCGCGCAGTCGGTACCAAGTCGCGCACACAGTGCACCCACCGAGTTCTTGGACAAGTCGAACCAACCTTGTTCCTAAAGAGAAAACTTTGATTAAATGGAGATTCTGAGATAGACTACTAAGAGCTATTTATTGCGTAAATATAATTAGGAATGCATTTTAATCAGAATGGTCTTGCATTTTTGTAAATAAATGAGCTGCAATTTTAATTTCGATAGTCTCGATATTATAACAGATGGTCACCCATCCACGAACCGACCGCGTATGGCTAGCGTAGCTTCTCTTCGATCGACCCGTGCAGCTGGTATTAGATACTTAGCCACGGGTTCCTCTCCTTATGCATGTTGTTATGTAAGTGTTCCCTCACCTGCACGAGATAATTCCTAAACGTCATCTGTCTGAGCCTGTCGGTAAGCCGTGACCCGGCCAGGTTGAAGAGCCAAGCTTGTAGGAAGGTCACCAGGCCGCAAGCAGCTGCCACGCCCGCGAACAGGCTCGCGTACAGTTGGGACTGGGAGAGGATGGCTGCCTTGTCTGACCACGCGAACATCTGTGGAGGAAACGTGTTATAAGTAATTGAATTCAGAATCTTAAATAATTAACATGTACTGCCACTTACACTACTTTAATGTTATGTAGTTAACAGTACATCAAGTATACCTATTTTTTAGTTTCTTAATTTTTTTTTACTACATATATTTTATAACTTAAATCGAGCACAGAAATCTCGATAGTTTTGTTTTGTCTAGTAGATGGTACTCGTGCGAAACAAGGGCGGGTCGCTAGTTTGAAATAAACAGGTGAAATATGACTGTAAGTAGGCCATAGCTACCCCGTGGCCTCCTTAATGTTGAGCTGTAGTCAGTAAAATGTATACTCACTCCGTACAGCTGCGAGAAGAGGAGAGCGAACACTGGCATGGAGGCACCGACCAGCAGGGAGGCTAATGCTCCAACAGTTAGGAGCGGCCATTCTGGAGCGTTGAGCTTTAGGAGCGACCAGCTGGAGACTGAGGGCTCTTTGACTTCTTCTGGTTCCTCTTCTTCATCGTCTGGTTGCTGAAGAGAAGAAGATAATAATAATAAAATAAGTAGTGAACTAGTACTTGTTGAGAAGTGTTTGTTTTCGTGTAGCTAGTTTGTGTAGATAAACTATGCAGTTGATTGTAGAATATAGCGCCAGAAAGGATTGTCTTAATTAAAGTCGGGGCAAAGAAATAATAAATAGCAAGCGATAAAAGTGGTGGATAAAAAAAAGAGTTTAGTTTTAAAGGAGGAAGAGTTCTAGTAGTACAAGAGAAATGAGAATAAAATAAATGCCACAAGAACTTTATTGGACAAGTTTGATCACAATGTGACAATGAAAATTAATTTGTATAGAAATGAGGCAAGAACTCATCGTCAATTAGAATTGATGAAGTGGTGGCAAACGAAACCAAATGGTATTTAACTGAATAAATCTAAACATATACTCACAATGTGGTTGAGGGCATCAGCAGCGGCGTAGGGAACGTGCGCAGACGATATAGTGCTCATGCGAATAGAGCTGCGCGCGAAGCGGTGCAGAGGCTCTGAGATAAAAAAAGCAGCATGTAAGAAACTATTTTATAAAAAATACAGCCAGACATTATTTGTAGGTTTTCAAATACGATAACATCGTCAATTTTATAGGCGATTTAGAAACAGTTAACTTAACCAACGTTAAAAAATATTTATACTAAGTATGTGGGAGCACCGTGTGTGGGCGCTTTCTCTGCCACATGAATGAAGAATAATATAGCGCCCCAAAAATGACGGACAAATCTATGAATGTACAGTCAGAGAAATAAATTGTAAAGCAGATTAACACATTACGTCAATTTGCCGTTTTATAGATATTTCAAATGAGTAACAGTTGTGATTTGAATTCACATACAATTTGCTTAACTACACATATTTTCCATGACTTTACATACATTAAATTAAAACTCTGATAGCGTTTTCTCCTTTGTAATCATAATCATTTATACCATGGTATTACTGAATGGTAGTATAATTACCTCGAGTAGACTGTCGACTGATGCACCGAGTGAAGTGCCGTACGTCATCAGCGCCAGTGACGTCATCATCGTCCAATTCTGGTTCTAAAGACAGTGTGGTGGCGATACTCCTAGAAATTAATTAAAACGTTATTAACATACATATTACATATATAAACTCACGCCTTCTTATGTCCATGTCCACACTAACTTGTTGGTCATATCCTCCTGCTGCAGTCTCCAGTACATGCCTCTCTTGTTCATCGCCTTGCATGGCTCCTGCTTTGTACACGATGGTCGGTAGTGGTTCACACTTACTTGTTGGTCATAATTATCCTCCTGCTGGTATGTAGTCTCTGGTACATGCCTCTCTTGTACATGAGCTCCTGGTGGCTCCCTTGCATGGCTAGGGAGCCATCGTGTACATGAGCAGGGGCTCATGTACACGATGATCGTTGCTGGTGCATGGCTCCCTACAATGTGCACGATGGTCGGTGGTGGTGCACACTTACTTGTTGGTCATATCCTCCTGCTGCAGTCTCCAGTACATGCCTCTCTTGTTCATGAGCTCCTGGTGGCTCCCTTGCTCCAGCACGGCTCCCTGCTCCATGTATATGATGCGTGTTGCGTTGACGATGGTGGACAGGCGGTGGGAGACTACGAGGGTGGTGCGACCCACGCTCGCTGCATCAAGTGCTGCTTGGACCTGGTGGAAATGGGTAGTGCTTTTATTGGATTCAGTTAAAACGATTATTTATTGATTTATCAACAGAAAAGAAGAAGAAAACAGCATTGGATCGAGGAATTACAGTATTTCTGAACTCAAAGGGTGCCAACGGGACCTTATTACTGCGTCTACGTCACTACTGTTTGTCTATCATAGAGCTCTATTGTTACAAAATAGCAAGCCAATTGTTTTCACATACGTTTAGTTGTTTAGTGTGCCCGCTATCTAAGCAACAAATAATAAAAATAAAACAGTTTTTTTTTAGTTTTTTTTTTTGCTTTATCTTAAAATGGTAATTATTTCACCGAAGTGGCAAAGACCTGAAATCCTATCGGGGCAGGGACACGAAGAAGAAGATTTTGTTTCCTCCCTTGAAAGTCTTGTACTACCGGGCCAGCAACCGAGTTACGAGATGCGCCGGACAGCAAATAATCTGGGACAAGGGCGGGATGGTGATGATAATCCATAAGAACATACCTGTCTCTCAGCAGCCGGGTCGAGTGCAGACGTGGGTTCATCCAGCAGTAATATCGCAGGACGGCGCAGCACAGCGCGAGCTATCGCCAGGCGTTGCTTCTGACCGCCGGAGAGCTGGGACCCGCCTGAACCCAGCACTGTGTTGTAGCCCTGGAGAATTGAACGAGAATTTATAAAATGTCACGCTTGTATTTCTATGGGGTGGGCAGAGGTACCGGATATATAGTATAGTTAGTACGGAGGGGTAATTAAATTGTAGCTACGCATATTTAATAATTAATTAAGCTGCACTTTGACTTAATTAAGTAGCCCATGTGTATTATATTTAGTGGCTACACACTGATACAATATTTTGGAAATGATTAATATTGTAGACAATTGAATGAATATTTCTCGATATATACATCATTATTTTAAAGCTGACTGCACAACCATATTTGGTCAGTCCCACTGTCCCAGGTAGCTAATAGGAAGCGAGCTTATTGCCATAAACAAGGCACAAACCAAGACTTCGGGCTGCTGCTGTGCAATTCCTATTGGAACATCAATACCAGACCTGGGGCGCCAGGGACCCCAGACTAGCATGCCGTTAACATGGCGAGTCGAGGTTTAGAAAAAGTTCGTCAATTGTTCGTTTCTTTCTAAGAATACCATGTGAAATATTGCCGCCCGGGTACCTTTACTGTAATAAATGCTTTGGATAATACGTTTTGGATCAATTTTGAATTCCTACATATAAAAAAAAACAATGTTATCAGCTCACATTAGCCAACTTGGTGATGAACTGATGCGCGTGCGCGGTCTTAGCGGCGGCGATGACGTCCTCGTCGCTGATGTCATCCAGTCCGAACGCGATGTTCTCGCGGATGGTGCCCGTAAACAGGACTGGCTCTTGTCCTACTACACCTGCAAGTAGGACAAACATACTGTGAATATATAGATGAAGTAATAGTAGAGCACCTAGTTAGACCATAGGTCGTGCTGTGTGAATCGCGAAGGCTAGAAATGAGGATGAGGAACTTTGAGAGTGACAGAAAAGCTTGGTTTTGATTTAGGCATGTGATGACGAGGCATGAAACGCATACATGTGATGTGTTCTAACTGAACAGGCAGCTGTGCTGCTGGACAGTTTGTTGCGCCAACGGCAAGAAACAACATACCAATCCTACTCCTAAAGTGATGTAAATCCAGCGCTTTCAGTTGGTGTCCGTCTACGGTGATGTTTCCACTGTCAGGCTCGTACAAGCGCTGCAGCAGCTGCAGGAGCGTAGACTTGCCGCAGCCGGAGCCACCCACCAGGGCGATCGTCTCTCCCGCTCTCACGCGTAGGGAAAGACCGCGAAGGACCTGAAAAAGAACAGTCTTAGCTGGTAACATTTTTCATAGCCTAGCAAAGAATTAGAATCAAATATCGCCGACTTGAGAACCTCCTCCTTTTTTCGTCGGTTAATAATAAGCTTAAAAATGGTTTAAGAAAAAAGAAAAACAAGACATACCTTAACATCAGGCCTCGACGGATAATTAAAGTACAGATTCTCAAACGTCAGATCTCCTCTGAACGCGTCAGGCCTAGCTCCCTTACTGTCCAACGCGTTAATGTTGGAAGTTCTCTGCAATAGCCCGTAGAGGGAGCGCGCGGCGCCGCGAGACGCGCTGAACATCTCCAGGTGCGGTTGGCACATCGCCACGTTCTGAGCTGCCATGAATGTTAGGAAGAGGACCTGGAAATATAGAAACGTAACAATAAAGTAGAAACATAACATAAAATATCCTAACAGTTAACTAACTACAAACTAAAAAAATATGGTATCGAGAATTTATTCCTCCGCATTGCTGTCGACTGATTGTTAGAGTACCCAGAAGACTGTCGGTAGCAAAGAGGGAGGCAGTTTGTTACACCACTTCTCAGCTAAACACTAGAAAGCGTTGAAGTTTAGAGTGGTCATTTCAGAGCAGTCCTTTCTAACCCTTGAAATTAAGCAAGTACTGATTGGAAAAATTATATTTGATTTTAATATTCATTTTCAGGTATGCTAATTTGATTTTTGTTAACAAGTAATTAAAAACAGTTTTCTTTGCAATAGGTAGGTGCTTAGCGGTAGGCAATAATTTGAAGTCTCACGAAATTCTAAAAGACTTGATTTTACAAATAACTAAACTTACCGTGACCATGACTCCCGGATGGTAAGCCTGTTCCTCTACAGGGAGGTCCATGTCCCTGACGCACAAGATGGCGCCGTACGCGAAGACGATAGCATTGAGCGCGTACGTCAGCAGCCAGCCGAGACCAGCGCCCACGCCTGACCACACGCCGCGAGAGCGCGCGTAGCGGGACGCGGAGCAGAGGGAGGTGGAGTACCTGAAGAAGACAAGAATTGAAATGATGTTTACATTTCTGTACTTGTAGATCTTTATGACATCTTAAAACGTCAATGTTTCTTAAACACAGATGGTGTCGCAGGTGTTGATCTCTGAGAGTAAATGCTGAAATAAACAATAAACTCATGGTTATGTACGTCAAACAATGTCTGGAATGGTCTTGACGGGCCATTGCAACTAACTATAAGGATATCCACGTATAAGGAGGTTTATAATTTATAACCCCTTTAAATAAAGGAAGTTCGAAAGTGACGGAAAAAAAAATTCTATATCAAGGATCCTACACCAGCTAGTTATTTTACTACAAGTTAACTAGTTTGAAACTATCCCCGTCATCTGTGTTGCATTTTTTGTCTTGTGAAACTGACCTGTCCACCTCGATGTCCTCGCCGGCGTACGCCCGCACAGTCCTGATGTTAGCGAGCGCCTCCTCCACCACGCGCCCCGCCACGCCGTATGCCATTACTTCATTAGTTGAACACTTGGTCTGATACTGCGGGAAAGGTGGAATGTTATTAGTGTTAAATTCACTTCATCATAGTCTTTTTGCCCTTATAACAATTTATTAGCGGTCGGCGCAGCATGTCTACTTCTTCGATACATCATACTTCTTTTCACACAATCCATTCATTTTCTTTTTAGTCTTCCCTACTATATATATATAGTCATCCACATTCATACTCAAAATAAAAAATAATAATAAATAAAATAATAGTTGTCGTTGATAGTCGTATCAGCCAATGGCTTAATTGTCAAGAGCCTCGACCAACACCTAAGGAGGCTCTCGTTGGGCAGCTGGATTAAGGGCTTGATTCAGAAAGCTGTACTCCTGGACACGGCTCGCATCGTTAGGAGGTTCCTCTCTCTGGAGCCCTGACCGGTAGCTTGGACCCTGTTCCCGATACCGGTGGGCTACTATTTTTTATATTTTTAAATGTTTTATAATATAATTTTTTATTCTAATATTTAAAAATATAATTTATAAGTATGAAAAATGAAATAAAGAATAAAATAAAATTTATTCAAGTTAAAAAGTAAAAGTAAGATTTACATTAATTACAAACGAGGTAAATTTAATTCTAGCTGTAATATAGACCTGCCTGATCTAGGTTTGTGAAAACCTGTGTTTCAGGCCATCAATTTACATCAAAATTTTAAAAGGAACACAACAATTTTATTAGATTCTAAATTAAAAAGGAGACATAATATTTTTAATGACTTAAAGAGTAGGTAACTATTTTGGTATATTATTTTAAAACTAGATTAAGTAAGATATATTATGTTTAAGCAAATTACCAAATAACTAAAACTAAGACAGTAAGAGTAAGCTCCATTATTTTCCTACTCATCTTTTTTCCCAACTATGTTGGGCTGAGCTTCCAGTCTAACCAGATGTAGCTGAATTCCAGTATTTTACATGGAGCTACTGCGTCACCTCCAGAACGGTTACTAGGTATCACAAAAAACCCTTGGTATGACTGGTTGTACGAATTTCGGGCTTCTGACTACCCCTAACGCCACGACGGTCAAAGATTTTCCGCCGGGGCTTACGAATACATATTAGTAACGGTCAAGTTTCTTCCTTACCTTAGCGACCACTGTCGTGACTACAATGGATACGGGCACCACCGCCAGCCCCGACAGAGTAAGCTCCCAGCCGTACTGCAGCGCCAGAGCAGCTCCGAATACTACGGTGCCTGCAAGGTTAGCGGTCATCGCTACGTGCTCGCCAACGCCACCGCGGAACTTCTCCATGTCTCTGTGATGAGGATGGTGAAGTTAGTGACAATAAAACAGAATGAATGAAAGAAAAACAGAATGAAAGCAATCACTAACATGTTTAATTATCACACAGGTAACTAATTATTAATATATACACTAGATAACATAATATTAGTCCTGTAATGTATTTATTATACACCTTTACCCGTATAGACAGGTCGGTAAAGGTGTATATTGCTGACTCATTTCACCAGGTCAATGAGTCAGCCATTTATCACTCAACCGATTTCAAGCGTGTCTGCTGAGCATGGGGTTGGTCAAAGTGTCATTGGTTTTTTCCATTAGGACTTTCTCAATATCAGGCTGAAGTCTGGATTTGTGCCCGGTTAATAACAATAGGTACATGGAGGCCCGCTTAAACATAACTTCCGAAACGGGTTTACTAATAATATTCTACAACTACTCCTTAAGAGTAATACAATCGTATGGCTAAGTAAATAACGGTTACAAGAACTTACTCAGTTAACGCAGACGCAAAGTTCATGGTGGTGTTGGTGTCAAAGAACGCGATCTCCTGACTGAGCACTGAGCGCAGCAGTCGGAGACGGAGACGAGTTACCTGCAAAAAAAACATAATCATAATCAGACCATAATATTTCCACTACTAGAACACAGGCGTCTCTGTGAGAGAGAGCGTTTGCTCACTAGGAAAACACTTGAAGATGAAGACTGCTAAGGGACCAAGAGTTGAACCCTGTGGAACAACAATTTTAAACTTTATGCCTTTGCAACTTTATTACAACTTTATTGACAACTTTTAGTATCTTATTTTTTTTAAATTAGTATCAAGAAGATTTTAGATAGTATTCCAACTGCTGTAATGACATCATTGTATGTTAATCATTTTATATGTAGAATGTCGAAAGCTATAGCGAAATCATAACAAAATTAGAAGTACAGTTATGAGGGTACTATCTAATAAAAAAAATTGTCATTCACCTTTCTACTAATTCATTTTGTAAACACAATGTAGCCTTGTTTCCTGTCAAGAAGCTATAAATCTCTAGTTACGTACCATTCTAGCAGCGGCCCACTGTATCATGGCGACAGCTGCAGCCGCGCTGATGATGTGCAGCACAATGATGGCGGCGCTGGCTGCTGCGAATGCCTGGCTGTCTTCTATTAGAGCATCCATGTGTAGAGAGCGATTACCTGCTGGTCTGGAAATGAGAATAGTGGATTAAGTGCCAGCACTTCTTGGAAAAAGTGAACTTATATTTTACGCGAGTGTACTACATTTATGACCGACCAAAATCAATTAGTGGTATAACACAGTGGACAAAAACATTGAGAATTTTCCACTTTGTCCCACTGTGCACTGGTAGGGCCATTTGGTGGGACAAAGGAATAATCCTTTTTAAATTTACGTATATAAGTCCTTTATTAGACGTTTATGTATATGACGTGAAGACAATGAAGATATTTTTGTTCATAATAATGGAATTGCTTTCGGGACTCAAATACCTATCTGTTAAATCATAATAATTATCATTCAATCGAAAGGTGTTCACCACAACATACGCTTCCCTCAAGCATCGCCACAATGACCGGTCCCGTTACTCGCGTACCCAGCGGATTGCACGACAAGCCGCCAACCTAAGCTGTGCCCTAGGGTTAGTGGTCACTATAGAAGTTATCAGCCACATTGATCATCTGCTCTGTCTACTGCTGCCACTAACTTCTGGTAATTCTTCGGGCTATGTCGTGTTTCCTGGGATCAATATAAGTACTTACACCATGCGTCCTCCACCGAAGGTCATCAGCACGTACGCGTCAGGAGTCACCAACTTAGCGCCGTGTCGCTTGACGAACAGCGCCGTCAGCTCGCCGTACACCACGATGCCACCTATCGTGCCCAGTGAGCTGAACATCGCCACGACTACGCTAAGGAACGTTACTAGACGCTCTGGGACTGTTGCGTAGCGCCACTGTGGACGGAGAGAAAGAGATGAGTTAGTAACATTCACTTGTTTTGGTTATACACACTTATAACCTATCTTTATAGGTGACGACACAACCAGTGACCCTCGCACCGACCCCGTATGTGCAAAATACCCCTCCGTATCAAAAAGTCCTAAAAGCAAATGGTCCTACGAGCAAAGCTCCTTAAAACAAAACAACGAAATCGGTACAGTTACATACCGATACTGATAGCCTATACTAACTATACCGGTAATGATTCCCAAGGGGTCGAGATTTAAGGCTCTTACATACTGGCGCGATTTGCCGCGCGATGCGAATCTTAACAAAACAATTTCTGAGAAAACTTCACGGCGAACAATGTGGCGGCGTCGCGTCGCGCGACGAATCGCACCAGTATGTAAGAGCCTTTATGCGCGCGAAACCGCGGGGTGCAGCTAGTTATTTATCTTTTTGCTTTTCTGGGAATTACTGTGATAATTGCACGAAATAATGCATTTATTTCATAGCATGAATGCATCACTATCCATATATTGTTTTAATTCTAATAAAACTTTTTACACAATATCGCTAAGCTCTTATTTCTTCCGTAATAATAAAACCATAATCAGTCAAATAATAATAAATCTTAAAACATCAATAACAAAAAGCGGCCAAGTTTGAGTCGGACTCGCATACGAAGGGTTCCGTACCACCGTACATTATAAAAATTGTGTACATTATTACGTTTCAAAAGAGATACAGCCTTGTGACAAACGGACAGACGGACAGCGGAGACTAAGGGCCGGCGCCCACTGGTGGCTCGGCACGGCATGCGGCAAGGGAATTTCGGCAATTTATGCGACGAATAGAAATGTAACTTAATTGTATATGACAATAAAATTGAAATTTCAAAGATGCAGCGGTATCCTTAGGCATACCGCGACGTCCTTACGCATCACCATTCAAATTTCCCAAACAGTTAGGTTATATTTTTATTCGTCACCTAAAAATACCTTGCCATGCCGTACCGCGTACCGCCAATGGGCGCCGGGCCTTAGTAATAGGGTTCCGTTGGCACCTTTTGGTTACGGAACCCAAAAAATGTGTTATTATGAAAGCTTCTTACGAATAAAACAAGTAGTAAAGTAATAATTAATGTTTCAACAATAAAGAATCTCGCAATAACAATAACTGGAACGTCATCGGTTGTGGTTATTTAATATAAAACATCTCGGAGTGCTTGATATGACGGCCATTGTGGTTTTAATGCATTTGATTTTATCGACAAGGAAATCTATGTCAGATACGTCATTATCTCAGACTAAGGCCGTTTGTCCACCGCACCGTGAACGGGACGTCAACGAGAACAATACTTCGGCGATCTACACTACGCGCTCGTTGTTGTTATTTGACGCTTAACTCTTCACAAATTCAACAAACCAATATAATATAAGCATTATCAGAGCGGTAACTAAGCTCAAACTTGCTTGCTTTCGTTTGGAGAGTAAATCTTTTGTCGCTATTATTATTCTGTGACAGTTGTAGGTATTGGTAAACGAGACAAGTCGGATGCGTCATTTCAGCGCCCTCAAATAAACAGTTAGTTTGACGTCGTTAAGGCCATTCCTCAGGGGGTTTTACAGGTTTTAGCGAACATTTTAATGTTTGGGTATTAAAACGATGATGACTGTACGGAAACTAACTCTGATCGATGAGTGTAGCTCCCGCTAGGTCATGTTGTGGTCGTGATTCTATGACTATTGATAGTCGGTAGGTACTGTTTACTATTATGGGTTTTAACGCCTAGGTATTAATAATATGCAATATACTGTGGTGACTCTCCGGTACGGGCCCAGCCATAAATTGCGACACAGGTTATGGGGCTGAGTGTCAATAAAGTGTGACATCGTGTGACCAGGGCCGGGGCGAGTCATATGCTTTGTGATGTCACATGTCTAGGTAAATCTAAAGCAATTAAACTTTCAAATATTACCAGCTCTGGCTCATGTGGTGTCACACAAATATGGCCACCTGTGGCGAGGAACCTACCCGGCTCTAAAAATCATGTAATTCGTGTGACGTAATTTATTAATATATAATGATAAATTAAAATGATTTAGGAAATAGTGAAGTAAGGAAGTTAATGACCAGAAATGCGGGCACATAGACAATACGTTCTAATGGTATTTAAATTGACTGAATTAAATAATCGTTAGACAATTCCTATAAACGTAAAATAAAACTATACAAAGAGTTCGACTTGAACAAAACTGGCATTATGTGGGTAACTAGCTCTTTGCCCGCTAGTACTTACATAATTCCCACGTGGTGACACACTGTGCGTCTCGATAGTAGTGACAGAGGTCATTACCATCACACACGGCATACTTGCGTACGCTCGTGAGAATCACATCAAAATCAAAAGTGATTTATTCGAATTAGGCTGAGAATCAGCACTTTTTAACGTCAAAGTAACGAATGACAGTGGCCCGGCACGCCCGCCAACTTCCAGTACGAGTGCGGTGATCAGACCAGCCCCATCTTGCTGTAGTGTCCTAAGTCCCCGTTCACCTGCTCCTCGCATGACCTAAAGAATGCCACTGATGCCGCAATCAACGTGTTCACCTACTGGGCTCAAACAATGTCATAACAACAAAGACGAGTACCATCGACCCGAGAAGAAGTAGAAGTGCTTTAGCTGGGAACAAACTGTCAGCCACAGCTGTCTGATGAGTTAGATTGTTTATTGTCGCTGGTACTTAAATATGTAATTATGTTGCATAATTCCCTCGTGTTGACACACAGTCGTCTCGATAGTAATGACACACGGCATCCTTGCGCTCTGTCAATGTCGTGAGAATCACCGCCATTGTATTAATGAACGCTTACTGTAGTTCGTGTGAACAGGCCTTTACTATACGGACAAACAATTTGGACAGCCTCGTTGGTTTAATGGTTGCAAGCGCAACTGCTCCGCTTGAGGTCCTAGATTCGATTCCCGGGGCAGGTAAAGTGTTTTTGGGTTTTTCCATTTGGAATTTCTCAGTGGCAGCACGGAGTCTGGATTTGTGCCGGTTGATGGCAATAGGGGCGGCGAAATGTGGGTGTGGCCTGTGGGTGTAGTAGGTTCCCTTCTGGGATTAAGATGTTATAATTATAACAAATATCTGGCTTACGTATTCAGAACTTTCAAGGGTAAGAAAGAAGATGGGGAACATACAATTTTAGAGATAACCAACGTGATATCACGCCTGTTTCCCCCGAAGGGATTGGATTAGCCTTATAAAATCCGAGTGTCAGTTGACCTCTCCTGAGGCCATGCTATTCTTTTATTCACATGGTATTGTGGTACTAAGATTAGCGCACGATCACTGTCGGAAACTATCCTCACACAAGAACATAGGCATTGTGCGGACGCGGCGACGGCTCTCAGAGCCTTGAATGAGGTCTGTAATAAAAGCAGCAGACGTACAGTCGAACAACATAGATAAGCCTCAAGCTTTTAAGAAAATATTAAAGTTCATATAAATATTGACGTAAGTTTTACGATGGTGATATCCCCATCCCAACCGCTTCAAACAGATACGCGGTGGCTACAGGAGTTCACCCACACACAAGCAGAGAACTGGTAGCAGGCAGGCAGTCCAGGGAAGTTATGCCATCCTTAATAGATGGCAGGCTAACCAGGTGTTTATTACGTCTGGATAGGAACGGCCTGCGCCTGTTGTCGGGGACCATCACAGGACACTGCTCGCTAAACAAACACTTCCACACAATAGGCATAACGGACAGTGCTCTGTGGAAGCTGAGGAAACCGTTGCGGCATATAATTATGTACTCTTTAAATGCACAGGCGTCACCCAAATTAGAACAGAAACCCTCGGGTCACCCAGATCTTTTACAGATTTAATCAACTTCTAGAGGGAGGTGCGCTGGTTGGAATTACCAACGAAGGCCGCCATGGCCCACGCATTATGATCCATTTGAAGGATGGAAACCAAACCCATTAACTATAGAACAATATAGAAGGAGGTGACTACCAAGATGACGACACGTCTTTACGGTACGGCGACGTATAAACTACGCCGTAGAAAAAACGTGTCCGTCGATAAGCTTCCATAGTGATCTACACAACGCTGACGACCGTGCCTACACACGGCGAATGAACCGTAGTTTTTCACGGCGAGAAAAACCGTGTGCAAAGGACCTAATAGAGAAGTTTGGAAGAATAATTAGGTACCAATAGTTAAGAAGGGTGAAGGTGGAACAATGGGTGGTCGATGAAAATAAGAATAATTGTTGCGCCGAACACAAATAAATTGGGATAAGGGCAAGATATTGGTGATGAGGTATTTTGATTTTGACCTACTAATAAGGAAGGTAGGTAATTTCGGTAATTTTTCCAAACAGATCAATCAAATAATTATTTCGAACTTAAAACAAATTATTTTTGATTGTCAAGGAGTCGATCTGTCAGAAAGATGAAGCTAGTTGCCCATTCCAAAGCGTAGTATGTTAGGTCATATGTGTCTATGTAGAAGAACGGGCATTTTCCTATAAGTTTACTCTGTACCTGTGTCTATGGAATTCTGATAAACTATTTCCAAGTACTTTGCTGACGTCAACGTAGACCAGTGTGTTTAATACTATTTATTATTTAAAACCACTTAACGGTTAACTGTTAATTGATCATACAGAATGTCACATTAGTTGACCGACTGCGGCGACATCGGACACATCAACAAATATAAAAACATACCTCACAGATCATTTAATTTTGTTAATTTGTTGAATATTATGTAAATACATTCAAATTCAAATAATTTATTTGCTTGAATTTTGAAACGGGCACGTGATGCGAAGGAATGAGGAAAATGTCGTGAGGAAAGTTTTGGGTATGAATATCGATGGCTATAAGAGTAGGGGAAGACCAGAAAAATTATGGATGGACTGTGTGACAGATGATATGGATAGAAAGGGGGTGACTACCGAGATGACGACTGATAGAGAAGTATGGGAGAAAAAGACATGTTGCGGGGACCACTAAGACATAGGGATGATGGCAGGAGGATGATATCGTGTTACCCAGTAAGAGGGTTGTGACGGTCAGATAGGCAGTCGCTCCATATAAAATACCGGTATTCAGATGCATCTCCGGTTAGACTGGAGGCCGACCATAACATAGCCGAAAAGGCTAGGCAGATGATGTCTTGAGACAACAGGCTTGAGCGAGGGCGGTGATCAATGCACGAGCATGCATACCACGCTTGCTCAAGCCTTCTGTACACACGAGCTTCTGAGGTTATGAACAGAAGTAACGGGCTTTCTATATGAGGACAGGCCTCTTTGTCTGCAGCGAACAATAATACGCTGGTCCAGAATCCCGCTGGGCTGAGAAATTCAGGAATTTTTCAAGATTAAGATCTCAATATTGGTATACCATTACACATTCATACGGATAGTTCTGCATGTGTCATGGATAGTTGAATACCTGCGTGAACTTAAACAGGAAAACGTTAAACGTAGCTTTTGCTATCGGAATCAGGTTTTACCAGTTGTGGTAAAGCGATGCGATGTAATGCGTGCGACGGGCTGCGCGCGGTAGGGGTAGGGACTTCCATAGCACGCCTGCGGCATACGTGCGGGATATTAGTGCCAGGTTAAATATTTGAATAGGACTATGTAAAGTCATATTTTTATAAAACGGCCGTATGACGTACTAACGCAGTACGTCATACGGCCGTTTTAATATACAATGATGACTTTTGTCAATAGACTTTTAGTTTATTGACCACATATTTATTTTGTAATAATTCTTTTATTTTTTTACTTGTATCTTCACTTGCTTGTATCTTATTGATGTGACTAATACCTACGAATCCCTTACCAATTAATAACTATCGACTGTGACAAATCGATTTTTTGAAAAAGACCCTTACTCTCTCACTCATACTCTGTGAGACAGTCTCTACCCAGACAGTATCCCAACTTAATATTATTTATGCGAAAGTGAGTTTGGTTGTTTGTTTGTTACGCTTTCACGCTAAAACGGCTGAACGGATTTGGATGAAAAATGGCACATAGGTGGAACATAACCTGGAGAAGGCATACCTACGTACTCAATACTTTATATAGCACACGAAGCTTTATAATATCCTTGATAGCAGACGAAGTCTTGTTCGAGATATCTCATAGGTACTCTACTCTCCTCTCCGTTATGACTCGACACCTGGTCTAAAGCTACTCAAAATAGAAGTAACTACGTAGGTATCCAGAATATTAAAAACACAGGTTTTTACTATACTTACATACCTACCTACAAAGTGATTCATCTCCGTTGTGTCTCAGCTTACACACAATGAAAAGGAAAGTCACGTTCAAAAACAAAATCAAATAACAGTTATTTACGCTAAGTCAGGTAGGTCAATATAGCGTATAAAGGCTCCCGCAGACAATCGCGGCGTGAAGATGCGACACGATCCTGGTAGAAAATTTTCCATGAAGTTTTCATAGAAATTGTTCTACTTATAGAGTCGCGTCGAGCCTATCTGCGGGAGCCTTAAACATCTTTTGGCGTGTTATAGCTAAAATGGAACTAATGCCGCTATCTTGTTTTTTCAATACATTTCACAAAGCAATTGCAAAATTTATACCAACAGCGCCCCCTGTCGACGTGTAGGTACATTCATACACCAGTCTGTGACCACAGCCTACACTAAATGAAAAGGGAAAGTCATCTCAACAACAATTAATGACAGTAGGTAAGACGTGAGTCACGTGTAGCGCACAGGCATAGGTACACCGTCATGACGCGCACGGTAATTAGCACGGCGGTGAGTTTCCTTCATATCTGCGGGCATCCCATGACGTCATAGAGGAAGAAATATTCAGACTGTTATAGTCCAATCCTAAATGTCATAAACAAGAAAATATCCATAGGTACCTAATTCATTCTAGTTGTTTTCCATTCCAAAAGGTAGTTTCGTATGGAGAAGAATGGGCAAAGAAACTCCACAATTACCTCCTTTTTTTAAACTGTCACATAGCGTAGGTACTATACCGAAAGATTAATAATCTCGTAGCCTAATTTGACATTTCAAGTGATGGTTGCTTGTTTTTTCAATTTGGAGTTTGACATTTGCACCTGTCAAATTAGCCTACGAGATTAAAAAAACAGACATGTTTGAGTGATAGAAACTATACACCCACAGACCGAGAGTCTGGACTGAGCCTCACAAAAGTGAAAGAGACGAAGCGATTGCGCGGCCAATACCTTTCTCTTTTCAGTCGGCCTGTAAAAGAAAATTAAATTTTGTCAAAATACCTATTATAGTCCATTCTCTGCGTGTAACTGTACGGTCGCGGTCTGAGAATGTTTACCACCTTAAGGTTTATAATTGCATGCACACATCTATGTCACAAGATCGATGACAATATAGTGATTTTGATTAGGTATAGAGCAAAATACTGAGTTTGTTTCGGCCTTTTTTCTCAGAGTAGTCAGATATTAAACGCCGACCTCATTGATTGACGTTTAAAAGTGTTTGTACAAACCTACTTACAGAAATAAATCATTTATTATTTAATATTTTTTCTAAAACAAATCTTTCTTAACCAAGCGAGGGTGAACTTGTTACTAAAAATGCAAAAATAGACAATTTTATAATAAACATTTTTATTTTTTTATGGAAATTATCAATAATTTATAGTTTTAATTACTAGTATAGCCTCCATCAGCAGCTATGACGGCACTTAGTCTATCTCTCATAGATGAGACAAGCCGCGCGCATAAATCTGTCCCCCTGATATCATCCCATACCCGTGCACAATGTGATCTAAGAGCTTCAGGGTTTCTTTCGTTCTGACAGTCCCAGTGTTGAACCATTATGCCCCACAGATTTTCAATCGGGTTCATATCTGCTGAACGAGCAGGCCATTGAATGAGACGAATGTCACGGTGCATGTTGAACCACGCCATAGTAGCCCGGTCCTTGTGTATCGGTGTATTATCCTGAACGTAATCAATTTGTGGGAATTCTGCTGCAGGATACACAACTCGCACAGTAGGCAGCATCACCTCTTCTCTTTTTTCTAACGACGTCAGTTCTCCGACGTCATCGTGGCTCATCCACCCCCATAAGTTGACTGTTATGCGACCAGATTCATTTTGAGGCACGATATGAGCTTCATCATACCGAGTGCGATTATAATGCCATAAAGTCAATCTTCCAATTTGACTCGATTTAAAAGTTTTTTCGTCGGTAAATATAACATTTGACCAATCAAAATCAAGATATTGTAACGCAAAATGAAGTCGGGCAGTTTTGTGGTGAGCTTTGAGTTCCACTTTTATAGCATGACGTCTGTAGTGTAGCCCTGCTCCGTGCAAAGCTCGTCGAATCGTCCGAGGACCCACATCATACAAAGCAGCAAAATGACTAGTTGGTGTGAAGCCGCGCTCTTCGTAATGTCGAACCATATCAGTTATTTGCGCGGTGGTTAGTATCGCCCGTGTCGTCCTGAATTGCTTCTATGATCTGTTATCTGCCCTTCTTCGCCATGACGACGAATCCAAAATCTCACAGTGAATCGAGATATATTGAGCTCTCGTGATATCGCACTAATATTCAAGCCATCTTCGTGGAGAAATAATATTTCAGCCCTTTGTTGCGGGGATATACTAGCCATTTTATTTCTATCAATCTATATTTACTAAAATTCAAACCTATTTTCTTTGTTAAAATGTCATTATGGTTACGGTAATATGTCAACAGGTGTCAACTTTAAAATGAAGAAATATAAAAGTAATACGAAGGAGGTATAGCATTTTATGTCATTATGGTAAAGTGTCAAATTTTAACATTAAGAAATAAAAGTAATAAGAAGCAGATATTGCATTTTAGACTTTACTGCACACAGTGTGGTAAAGAAGCTAGTTTGAAAACTGATAAACATTTTTAGACCGCGATAGTACGGGCCCAGCAGATGGTAAGCGCTCACCCACCGTCGCCTTTCGGCGCCTGCAGTACGCCAGTACCAAAGACATCACAGATGCAAAAAAAACGCGAATAAATGTATTTTCTTTCTTTCTTTTTTTCTAGATGCGTTGCCAATATTGTCATACTAGAGGCACAGCATGACCCTGTAGTTACACTGGCGCCCATCATCATTCTCCTGCACTTATCCCAATGAATGTCTTCTTCTTCCATACATCTCTATCAGTCGTCACCTCTGTACCCCTCGCTAGCCCTATCATCTTTCACACAATCCATCCATCTTTTCTTTGGTCTTCCCCTATTCTTAAGGGTAGTTATTACTTCGGTACCAGACATAGTATGATAGTACCCTTCAAAACAGAAGTTTGGTGGAAGAAAGCGGTGAACGGTCACACAATAACGGCTGTCCGAATACAGCACGAAAGGGTCAAGTGACATACAAATTAAATTATCTTACGTTTTTTGCAATTTGCAGGTCAGGTCAGGTTGTATGTTGATCTGAATATGATTCACGGCCGTATAAAATATTAATTTATAGAATTATAATCATAAAAATCATGAATACAACTTTCTAAGTTCATATTAAATGGCTAGGTACCTATTGAATGACTATGTATCATGACATTTGAGATGACGCCGAAAAATTCTTCCGCGTCGCTGTCGGCTGGTAATGTACCCAAGATAAATATAGGTAACGAGCTAGTACTTCCCCGCACGAGCTGATTCACATGAACTCTTCTATAGCAATTTATCTTTGAATAATATCTAACATAATTAGACATTAATATTCGGGTCACGCGTCATCTGCGTTTTCTCACGCAACTAGTTTTCATTAAACATTTTCCTTCCCATAAAGACATTAGTTAATAAATTGTAGATACATTACCTATACCTATCTGGGCGTTATATGACACAACGAGAGTAAAGAGAGACTGTCGCACAGCACAGGTGTGGGTGACGTTTTACGATATAAATACTTTTTAGGGTTCCGTACGTCCGAATGAACTTTATACATCTTGGGATAAATTCCTCCCAACTAGCTCCGTAGTTCCCGTATTGTGCGAGCTCCGACACGCACTTGCCCAGGTTTTATAAAAGTAGCTTTACAAACTACTTCGTGTTAAACTTGTACCTACCGGCTGACTGTACCTACCGGCTGACTGCTAGTCCTGAGCCTAGGCTTAGTTTGAACTATGGGAAGCCCTCAATCGACTGCGTACCCAAGTAGGCCGCTGCAGACACAATTTGTCGAACTGGGGGATCACTGACCCGTCCAACGGCCCAGTGCGAGTGCGGTGCTTCTGATCAGACCATAGTCTGACTGATCAGAAGCGACTCACTTGCTAGTGTCCTAAGTGCCCGTTCAACTGCACCTCGGATGACCTAAAGAATGCCACTGATGCCACAATCAACATGGCCACCTACTGGGCTCATCTCATACAATATAAATAACGAAGCAGAGTACCATCCACACGAATAGAACTACAAGTTTGAACTACTCATCATACTCTTCTGTCAATGGTAATGTCTATGCATTAAAGCGCGGTGCAGTCGCCCGCGCAGGTGTACCTATCTATGCATTCAAGCGCGGTGCAGTCGCCCGCGCAGGTGTACCTATCACTATAATATCTGTGCTATCACACTGCGAATGTTATTCTATTCACACTTATCATTTAGTTAAGGTTTTCATTGCGATTCATAGTCATGTTGTTTTTGCTATGTCATTGTCATCATGTCCTTGAGTACAATCCATCGTAAACCAGTCAATACTGTACTTACATATGATAATTTCGACGCGATCGTTAATTTTGTAGAGTCATAAGGAAACACGTGGGGTGCATTAAGATTCCTCGAGGCCCTGTACTTAAGTGATTGCGCTGTTTGATAACATAACATAACATCACAAATCGAACCCAGGACCACAAGTTCAGCAGTAGCGCTTCGAAAGAACACAATTTAATAAGGTCACTAGTCCTCATAGGGAACCCCCCACCGTTTCCACTCACATCTGCCTTATCAATACCTTTGTTAATCGCCTTTCATTCATGCACTCAACATGACCAAACCATCTATCACACTCTTTCAATTTGTGTCACTACATTTCCCTTCATCTTCCACCGGCCATTGCCTTACATCATTCCTCAGCCAATCATTCATAGTCACACCGCATATGCTGCGCAAGGAACGCATTTCCACAGCATTTATTCCACTTTCATGATTCTTTTGCCACCCAACGTTCACTTTCATACTAACATCTGCGTGGGCACCAGCACACCATTGTGAACAGCCAGTCGAGCATAACCAGAATAACAAATTACGAGAAGGTAATTCTAAATTGTCTCAATTTTGTGCTAAGTCAGTATAAGGTTTTAATAATACGTGTTTTGCACAAACTGTAAGTCACATTGCTGCCTTGAAATACAATCATGTACGATGCACAAAGAGATGGATACCTAGGTGTTACGTACAAAGCAATTCCCATAACAACACTCATGTTTAATTTAACACAAATCTTATAATATTTCTATTACGATATCAATACGAGTGAACACCGGAGTAAACATGCAACAGAGACTGAGCTCTAGTAGCTCCACGCCGACGACGGCGGCCTTCTCTCAGGCATTTCCTCGCGATGTGTTCCTTCACGTTTTGTGAAACAAGTGGTAATTATACAATACGCACATGAATCCCAAAAGTCAGAGGTGCGTGCCTTGGGTTCGAACTCGAGACCTATGACTTGGCAATCTGTCACACCACTACGCTATCAGTACTGTTAAGTTAACTTGGCGGCAGAAATATAGTTTGGTGGTAGTAGAGACTTCCACGGACAAGCTCGTTCACAAAGAGCGCTTCTACTTATCTGTAGTACTTAGTGTATTATCTTTCGATACCGTCGTCAGTCCAGGGTCTGATCTCTCGCCAGTCATGTCTGATTGCCGTCCGATCGGACTATGAGAGTGAGGGAAGGGGACTGCACGTGTCTGTGCACTCACTCCTGCACTATGATACTCGTATCTCCGAGTCCTGCGTACTTGACTAATCTCCGCCGAGATTGAACGCCACGACCGGAATTCGGTCGAGAGGACATTCAATTGTTTTTAAGTTGTGTCTCTGTAGTATTATCTACTCTGCACATACATACACATGACATTACTCCGTATAAGTGGATACAAGTTGTTTAAAATGTGATCGTTTGCACGTGCTGTGACCGTCACGCATTTATAACTAATGAGATAACTTGCGTTAGTTTACGAATCAGAATCTATTCAGATAAACAAGTAAATTGTAACAGCTGTTACCACTTCATAAGAATGTATGTAGAACATTATTATAACACGCCCCATGTATTCCCCAAAGGAGGTTAGCAGAAGTCTATAGTAGGTAGGTACAGCATTTAGCCAGTTATGTTCAGCATAAAGCAAATTCAGCCTATGAAGCCTATGCAGAATGCAGTAATCGGAGGCGAGTTTTTTTATCCCAAAATTCAGTTTTCAGGCTACTAGGTACTATCCCTATTGGAATATGATTACTATTCCCAGTGGAAAAACCCATTAACACTGTCCGACCTAGGGATCGAACTCCGGACTCAACGCTCAGCTGTCGCGCTTGTGACAAATATACCAACGAGGCTTTCAATTACATGAGACTTAAACATAACTGGCGAATTGTGCGTATACTATTCAACTGTGGCCACCCCTTCGGGACATACAGGCGCGATGTTATGTTATGTCAATACGATTCAGTTGTCTTCAGGAAGGTCACGTGACTCAGGTGCGCGCAGTACTCGCAACCGGCGCGTGTACGACCAGATGTATGAACGTAAACGAGGCAAAAGGAGTTTGTAATGATCGTAGATTCGTAGCAGGTGGCGGTCTGTAGTTTCTGCCTACCCCCGTGGGAAGAAGCCGTGAGTTTATGTATATATGTTATGTTAAATCAATTACCCTTTGTACTTGATATTGGTATTCTACGAGTACGCAATGGCGTGGAACTTATAGTGTAGTTATGGTAATGGTATGGTTCGCTCGAAAACACGCGCTGGGGCCTGCGGGCCGTCACTGAACTAGAGTGACTCTGTAGTCTGGGCAAGGACGTAATATGACGGATTACCTATACAAGGTGATTTTTAATTCCAACGTGAAAGTGCTCATGATTATGAGGAACTTTCAGTGTTACGCCAACTCTGAAATATCGAAAAAATATCAGCTGTTTCATACAAAAATGCAATACGAGTGTTTACTCTATGAAAATGTATGAAACAGAGGTTTTTCTTTTCCCTATTTCGTAGTTGGTCCCATAGTGAAAGTTGTTTATATTCATGAGTACTTTCACCTCCTGAAAGGTCGTGTATACTTACAGTACTTACTACGGCGCCCGTCAAATTAAATTAGCTAGCGAAACTCCGCGGACGAGATGGGTATCGATATCTAAAAATGGTTCGAACCCACGACCTACAAGTCGTAAGTCGCGGCCGTTAACACTGAGCCACCACTATTCTATCTATCGCAAGCGCAACTCTCGGTGGTGAGCCGAAGGTTGAGCCAATCTAACAGAGTGCATCCCAGCGCGTCGAAAAGACACGCTGTTGGATTTTCAACTCTCGGCGCTACGTAGAGTGCTGAAAATCCAGTACGCGAAAAAAAATCGCCCCTGCGAACTTGGGCTAAGCCTAGATATCAAATTCTTTTTCACATGATTCTAGATCAGACTATTTTCATAATGAACAGCAGGTTCAGTCATAATCTTGTACTAACAGCATGAGGTGCACGTTATGTGATAAGAAACAATGCTTGGCTTCTGCACTGTTTACTAAACATTATTTTTTTTAGGGTTCCGTGCCCAAAGGGAGCTACCGTGACCCTATTACTAAGGCTTGGCTGTCCTTCCGTCGGTTACAAGGCTGTATCTTTTGAACCGTAATAGGTAGAAACTTGAAATTTTCTCAGTGTACTACTATGTACATATGTAAGGCCGCTATAACAACAAAAAATAAAAATTTAAAAGAAACGTGTTTTTTTTTCAAAGTATAAAAATTGGGGATATCCCACTAATCCCCATTGAAAAACCCCATCGACGGGGATTTGTGAAGTTATCTTCCACTAATCCCCATTGACGTCTCATAGAGCTCATATCATAATCGGGATACAGTGTTAAATATTGTACGGTGGTACGGAAACCTTCTTGTGCGAGTTCAACTCGCACATGGCCGCTTTTTGCGATGTTTTTGACAATTAAGTTGGCGGCCCACCTGCACCTTACTTGCTAACACACTTCTATATCACATCGCAGTCCGAAGGAAATTGGTCAGCCATTGCTTCATAATGTTTGAAAAATTCGTCTGATCAACGTAAATAACGCACTACAATTTCAATGCATTGGAATTGTAAGTGCAATGCAATTACCCCGCTGGCTGGTGGCCATCTGAAGTAAGGCCGGGGCCACAATTAACAAAAAAAATGATTTATAATAATAATTGTATCTTCGCAATGAAATAAAAATGTCTACACTAATAAAATAGGTACAAATAAAAGGTCACAGAAGTAAAATGAAAATAAAATGTCAAATGCAATTAAAATAAACGAATGAGTAGATAAAAAATTTGGGGTCACAGAACTAAATGTCAGATTATACGAGTCACAGAATTAAAATTAAATACTTACCACAAAATGTAGAAAAAATTGCGTATCACAGAAATTACAAATAAGTATACATATTTACAATCAACAAGTCTCTACAATTTACATATTTATAATAAGGTTTTCCCATTAGGTTCCTACAAGTATGTGACAAAGAGTTCTGTGGTACAGACACTTGTAAGATATACAATTGTGTGTACCAATTAGTACCGATTTTTTAATTTAAATGGTATAGGGTCCAGAGGTTTTGAGTGTGACCATTTGTTTAAGTAAATAATTAATTTGAAGCAGTTTGTTTGATACTGTCATGTGGGTGTTCCTAACAAAGATCAGTCGTCGACATCTGACGTACGAGAGTTCAAGTGTGTACTTGATGCAAAAACTCGTCATTTTCGCACTTAGTATGTTTACCAAATAAGTCATGTACCAGTAAAAATACACTGCCACTGTACCTACGTATACTGCTTTCGCAATTTAGTTTCCAAACAGTAAATAATGTGTATTTTTGGAGGATTATTTTAAAACCCTCACATTCAGTTGGCGCTACAACTTCAAATTACTGTCAATTCCTATTGAAAAGTCCATACAAATTATGGATTTTTCAATAGTATTGACCGAAATTCTTAAATCAACTTAATTCACACTAGCATAAAGTTGACATTCGTTTAAATGGAATTAACATCATTTGGAAGCTAGGATTCGAATAGACTGTAGGTAGCCAGTTGTATACTAACGTATAAACACTCATTTCCGGTAGTTTTTTGTGGATGAAGTCGTAATAGCGATGGCAGTGTCCACGACTGATATTATCTATGAGTGGAACACAAAATTATGGGTTTTTTTTTCATTGTTTTACTAAGTAATCTCATAACGTATGAGTAGTGTTCCATCAATCTGCCTAGCCTTTTCCCAACTATGTTGGGGTCGGCTTCCAGTCTAACCGGATGCAGCAGAATACCAGTATTTTACATGGAGCGACTGCCTATCTGACCTCCTCCACAACCCAGTAACTGGGTAATACGATACCCCTTGGTTAGACTGGTTGTCAGAGTTTCGTGCTTCTGACGACTCGTAACGACTGTCAAAGATCCACAAATGACAGCCGGGACCAACGGCTTAACATGCTTTCCGAGACACGGAGGAGTCTCGATATGTGAAAATGGTCACCCATCCACGGACCAACCCCGGCAAGCGTAGCTTAACCTGATGGATCGACCCGAGCGGCTGTTATTACTTAGCCACGAGCTCCTCCGAGTAATGTTCCATGTAGTTGTATATTTGTACCGTAGGTAGGTTCCTACTTAATAATTAGGTATGTGAAAGTTTGTATGTTTGTCACTCATGTTTGAGTATCGAAAATACAAACGCAAAAACATCTTAGACACAGATTATTTTCACTAAGTATATTGTGTGAACATCGTTGTGGGCTGCAATATTGTCGAATGTTCTGTGTCATTCTTGTTTCTATGTTTTATATTGTAGCTGTTTGTTGTCCTATTTAATAAAAATACAATAAAATAGTTTAAAACCTGCACCCTAATTGCATAACACACATTCAATGCCATCAACCAACCAGGAAAATTAATTGTTGAGCAAAAAGTTGAGCAGATTGACCTCTTACGTCAATTTTCCGTGTTATAGCCTATCCATACAACTGCCAAACGATGACAGTTGTGCAGATTTGACTACAAGTTATTAATTTCCTAGAATTTGCTTATCAAACACAGTATAACACTCTTGAACTTGAGACCATCTTGAGCTTGAGTTGTGTCGCTAAGTAGGTACTATCGGGCCGGAAGTAAGCGGACGGCTCATTCTAATCAAACAGTCAAATAAAAAACTTATATGAGCGGTTCAGCGCCGAGTATACGCGATTCAGCGTCACCGACCGACTGGGGCCGAGTATACCCGAATTAGCGTCACCGGCCGACTGGGGCCGAGTATACCCGAATCAGCGTCACCGACTGACTGGGGCCGAGTATAACAACAAGATGTAACATCACGTCTAGCGGATGGGAGAAGGAGTCATTATAGAAGTAACTCTGTTTGTTTCGACATTTTCAATATTTTACTAATTGGCCTGTGTCTGAATGGATTGAGGAGCCATGTGTCCTCTTCAAACGCGGGAACCAATATTTAGTAGGAAATTAGCTGATTTTGTAGATTTAAGTAAAACTCTTGTATTGTTACTTTAGGTGGCTTGGCTCCTCCTCCGCGCCCCCGCCGACATCAAACGCTGTCGGAAGAATGGCGGTCGTCTGTTTATTTGCCTGTATTATAAGACTGTTTTGACAACATTGATTGACGTTCGATTCGGCACGGAAGCGTACCGAACGGTTGTGAATAGCTATGGTATATAACCTACATGATACAGGGATAGATAGCTCACACCTGAGACAGGACAGCGTCATGGGTAACTGGGCTGTTGTAATTTACACATCACATAACATAACATCACGCCTGTATTCCCCGAAGGGATAGGCAGAGGTGTAGCTAACATTTCGCCATCAACCGGACATATATCTTCCGGGCTGCTACTGAGAAATTCTAGATGGAAAAACGCAATAACACTTTACCCGACCCGGGAATCGAACCCAGGACTTCATGCTCAGTGTAGCGCTTGCGACCACTAGACCGACGAGGCAGTCGTTACTAATTTACAACGTAATAGGTAATAATAACATACCGACGCAATACAAATCACCTAATCATTGATAATTACAAACTTGATGAATGGCTGATCAATGATTGTAACGAGAACCTGATTCGAGTCAATGATACAGTGATACGAATATAATACCGTGGCATGTTTGTATCTAAAGGCTCTTACATACTGGCGCGATTCGTCGCGCGACGCGACGCGACGCCGTGAAGTTTTCTCAGAAATTGTTTTGTTAAAATTCGCGTCCCGCGACGAATCGCGCCGGTATGTAAGAGCCTTAACGTTATTATTAAAATGTATTCTTCGTTGGTCTAGTGGTCGCAAGCGCTACTACTGAGCACGAGGTCCTGGGTTTTATTTCCGGGTCGGGCAAAGTGTTTTGGGTTTTTTCATCAGGAATTTCTGAGTTCGGAGCAGTCCGGGGTCTGGATTTGTGCCCAGTGGATGGCACATGTGCCCTGTGGATGGCACATGTGCCCTGTGGATGGCACATGTGCCCGAGCCAGTCCCATGAGACTCAAACATAACTGGCGAAATGTGGGTGTACCTCTTCGTAACTCGTCGGGGAAACCAGGGATGTTATGTTATAAATAAACAATGTATTTTTTAATCGGAGGAGGATTAATTAATATGGTAATCCTTTTTAGACAGTTCAGTTACTGGGTAATATCCCTGGGTAAGACTGGTTGTCAGACTTTCGGGCTTCTGACTACTCGTAAAGTCGTAACGACCGATTGCCAAGACACAGATACTTAGGTCCTTTATTCGTTATTTCTGCGGTCAAAAATCATAAATTCATAACACACCAACAACTATAGCCCACGTCATCATTTCAACCATTTGCTAACGTAATTGGTTAACAAAATGAAATCTTCCTTTTAATAAAAACTTCCGTGAAAAAAAAACTTTCATGTTCAATCTAATTTGAATATCGAACAGCAGCCATCTTGTCAAACAATGGCGGGCGGAACCTTCGCGTAATTAACATAATTGGACGGCTTACATTGCGTGTTTGACTCGCGCACGCAACTATGAGGTTCCTGTGACATATTGGGGCAATTAGTCGCGCATTGTTCGCCGTGAAGATTTTCAGAAATTGTTTTGTTAAAATTCGCGTCGCGCGGCGAATCGCGCCAGTATGTAAGAGCCTTGAAACGACTGATGGTAATGAACTTGTCGAATGAGGCGTAATGTCAAGGTTTGAACATCTTTCTTACAGTGCAAACGATTACTTAATGAATAATTATGGATTTTTTTAATTATTATTATGGTAGGTTAGTTTAGTGAGTGATGCTACTGACTACTGGGCTGTTTGTAACTCTATGATTAAATATGATTTGTGTTTAGACCGAGCAAGTAACACAATCCTGTATTCTTCAAAAGGTAGGCAGAGCAACAACGTATGAAGTTTGTTGCTCATTCTTGTGTGGCCCTAGTGAAAAGGGGTATAAGTCCGATTTTGTGGAAAATGAGTTAAGTATACAGAAGTGATCAGAGAAAAATGCTCTATCGTTTGGTGTAAACGGATCTAAGCTATCTCTAAAAATAAAGAAGTTACCTTGTGTAAAAGGGTCCAACTGACACCAAATAAAACTACAAAAGTCGGTTTCAAGTACTTTTGTATTCATTTAAACGGATTTAATCTAAATTAACATAAATTACCCACGTTTTTATTTGGTTAGTGTTTATCAATACAACAACACCTGGTTCTTAAAAATGGTTTAGTGAGTAATGTGATATTATTAGACATAAATCCGTTTTCACTCAAATAAAGGGAAAAAATCAAAGTAACTCTGTTGAGATTTGTATGAACATAATCATTCCAAATGCGTATTCATTTTCACTTGTATGAATTAGCATTTAACATTATGGGAGAAGGGGTATAACTTATATTATACCCTAAAGGAATTCATTTTGTGGTTAGTATAAGTCACTATCTTAAAAACTAATAACATTAAATAAAAATAACTCAATGATAATAAAGAGCATAAATTGTTTACCTATAAAAAACATCACATGTATTTCAATTGGTAGCGGTTTAAATGTCACACGGGGTCAAACACGCAATTTGAAGCGCGCGGAGTGTTTTTTGCGTCTCCTGTAAAGTTGCATTTTTTGACTTAGATCCCTGTTCACTAGGGCCTCAGTGTTTAACCTATACCTACCTACGAAAGTACGTGGAACCTACCGTTAGGAAGGGGCAACCAGAATGTTATCTATTTTCTTGTAAATTTTGGCGTTCAAAAGTGGCTAGTGCTTGATTGTAATACTAATAAATGATTTGACTTTGACTTTGGATGTTTGTATCATAGGATAGCACAGTACAGTGCTTAATACAATCAATCTGCCTACCCTTTTCCCAACTATATTGGGGTCGGCTTCCAGTCTAACCGGATTACCGGATGCAGCTGGATACCTACCCGTATTTTATATTTTTACTCAAAAATGTAATAAATAACACTTAGCACAAGAGCCACAAAAAAAAACATTTTTAGCAAAAGCACGTTTTTTAATGCTTTTAGTCATAATATAGTGCATTCGATAAGACTTCCGCATGCTGAGTCAACTTGGTTCCAAGAACTGTGACTGACCTGCTGTACACACGACGACAGAGAACGTTATACATGTCCAGTATAAAGTGACCTGTCAGTACACGGAAAACCGATACAATATCGGCAGTTTGAGTACTTTGTGCGGCACCCGAATGTCCTTTATATCGGTATTGTTTGTCGAGTCGTTGAGCGACACGATTACTGACAAATGAGTGCACTGACGGAACACTCAAATCTGAATGTTTCTTTCCTCAAAAGACCATCTCTCATAGTCCTCAGTTCCTCACCTCACTTCCTCACTAGATCTGACCAGACCTCTGAGTTTGTTTCGATCTTTCTTCTCAGAGTAGTTAGTTAGGAAACACCGAAGTCATGTAGTTTTAAAACATACTTAATTTAATTTTGACGAGTAAAACCTGTTTTTTGAACCAATCTACAGAAATAAATTATAATTTATCATCATATTGGGTTCCCAACTATGAAATTGGCATTTTTTTCTCACAAATAGAGAACCTCGTCGTCACTAATATGATTTAAAATATTCATCAATTGCTTGGTATTATTATTTGTGCACAGCCTGCTAAAACAGCACTGTTACAGAAAAGTGTAGTATGCAGAGCTCCACTAATTTATAACCACATACCGAACTCGATAAAAAAATTGAACGCCAATAGCTTTAAAAGTACCTTAAAGAAAATTCTGATTAGAAAATGTTACTATCATGTACAAGATTTCCTTAGTGACAAATTTATTTAACTGAAGGTGAAGGATGACATTTAAATTGTTAACACATAATAATAATTCTATATACAACTTATTAAGTGACTTAATTTGTAAACTGTTTTAGACTTTGTTAGTTCATGACATTTACTATTTAGATATCTCATTTTGACATTCATTCACTCATTCATTGCATATAATAATTAATATTTGTACACCAGTCGTGGTAAAACATGTTGATACAATCGATAAGTAATGTACCATCTTTAGTAAACATCCATTTTTGCATGTATTATTATGACCTACACATGTTTTGACAAATAAAATGATCTTTATCTTTATCTTTATCTTTATTATTTATCGATTATTGACCATCATAGACAACTACCAATAGTAAAATGCCCATACTAATAAATAAATCTTATCTTATCATATCTTATCCCATATTGCTTATAGTTTTCTAAACATAAAAAATACCGTAAAAATGACTCCTCATTTTGTTAGCAGAAATGACCGCTATTTTTTTTTAACTTAGCCATATCTTATTTTTGTCGCTTAATTGTGGCATATTACATTATCTTAGTTTTTAAACATTAGTGCATAAAAGTTTTATACATTAGTGTTCATGGTTGTTATATAAATTAAGAAAATGCTACTATGAAAAATGTAATTTTTTCAAAATTACCATACGAAACGCTGATTTCATAGGTCAGCGTATACTGGCGTGTATAGTTGGCTTGTCGTCGTGTGTGTGTAGGGATTCCCAAGATATCGTCCAGTTTTATTACCTTCATTAAATATTTATCAGTTTTGTGGTTTCAATTTATCAGAATTGTGATGAAACTTCCTTTAAATTACTTAATTAAATGTGATTCATATAAGGTACAGGGGAATTAATTAATATTCAGTATGCAAAACTGATGGTTGCTAAATTCTTGACGTCAATATAGGTGATCAATGGTTTTGAACCTTTAAGTACTTATTAGTTATTTCAAGAGATATTCAATCACAAGAGGATAACTGTCACAATTAGAATACAATAAGGTTCGTGAACTTATTAATTGGTTTCTCGTGATGTTTGCAATTTAATTGATTCCGTGATTTAATTGATTCACGTCCGGAGCCGAGCGACTTAATTATAATTTATAATTGGAAGAGAATATTGTAATGATTGAAGATTTTTCTTTTTTCTTCATTATCGGTTTATTTGCATCATCGCTTGTTCATCTATAGGTAGGAACTAATATTATAAAGAGGTGAAAGTGTTTGTCTTTCAGATTCCGAAATTTCTTTGACTAATGGGAAGCTACAGTACCTATTGCCGAGTGTTGAAGGTTATATTAAAACAAGAAATTTCACGCGGGGGAAGTCCCGGGCAGAACATAGTTTTTTTTAATTAATCTGTAGCATTTAACTAGAGTCTGAATTTTGATGAAATTAATTAGAATTTTTCTTATTTCAATAAATCAAATCAAAAGTAATTTATTCAAATTAGACTGAGTATCAGCATATTTTGAACGTCAAAATTACACAAGGTAGGTAGTATTAGCAGACCCCCGGCCGCCCACCCTTCACCACTTCCTAGTGCTTTAGATGGGAAGAAGAAGCTGAAGAACTGACGCAATAATTTGACCGCAGCGCGGCTGTCTGTTCAGTTAGAAGAACTTGATTCTTTAAAATAGTATGAAAACAACGCTTCGTAACGAGTAAAAGTTACAGCCAATTTACTGTTAGCCAGATAAGTAGGTACCACAGAAATCAGTAATTCCATCGCAGACGTTTCCGTAACGAATGACGTTACTAAATCTGCCATCATTACTGGTTTTTATCAACGAATTGATTTACATAAATAAATAAATTACGCGAATTAGGTGAAGATGTTACACAATGTTTTTCTGAAGTTGATCAGCTAATTTATAATTTGCATTTTAGATGTAAATCTCTTTTTCTTAGACATTCCTATGTTGCTATTACAAGCAGGCCACCTGTTACCCTTTTCTGTAAAAATCTGACCGTGAAGACCTATAAATAAAGCGAGCTGTCAATAGTGTCAATCCTTAGCATCAGCCGGTTTATTCTATAAAACATAAGTGAAGCGAGCTGTCAATAGTGTCAATCCCTAGCATCAGCCGGTTTATTCTATAAAACATAAGTGAAGCGAGCTGTCAATAGTGTCAATCCCTAGCATCAGCCGGTTTATTCTATAAAACATAAGTGAAGCGAGCTGTCAATAGTGTCAATCCTTAGCATCAGCCGGTTTATTCTATAAAACATAAGTGAAGCGAGCTGTCAATAGTGTCAATCCCTAGCATCAGCCGGTTTATTCTATAAAACATAAGTGAAGCGAGCTGTCAATAGTGTCAATCCCTAGCATCAGCCGGTTTATTCTATAAAACATAAGTGAAGCGAGCTGTCAATAGTGTCAATCCCTACATCCCTAGCATCAGCCGGTTTATTCTGTAAAAAACTCACCGCGGAAATTGAGTGAAGTGAGCTTTAAGTGAACTGTCAGTTCACCTGACGCCAGAGATTGACAGCTGACTTCAAACGGTGAGAATTTTACAAAATAGCCGGTTGCAATACTAGAAGCATCGCAGATACGTTGGCATCCCAGACACAATGCTGGAATAATGTGCTTTTATTACACCAACGAGGGCCAAGATTATGACTAAGATTATATCTGGACTTTAAAAGAGACCTCTGAGTTTGTTTCGGTCTTTCTTCTCAGAGTTTCCAGATATGATATGAAACACCGTCGCACCGAACTCGTCGGTATAAAGCACTACTTTCAGAAATAAAATAATTAATTATCATTTATGTTAAGTATTTAAATATGTGGTCGATTGTAACTCCACCTGGGAATTTCCTTTGCGACTACATTCTCAGAAGGAGAGATCATAATAAATAGCTATAGGTATAACCTACCTACACAGATTTTGATACTAATTTAATACTTAAAATAATAATTAACCTTTTATAAGAAATCTGTCGTACACCATAATTTAAGACCATTCACCGATTAGTTTCGTCCGGGAGCCGAAATGTATAATTTAGATAATTATGATGGTCGCACAATAGGTATGCGATGGTACGTGTACCTATAATTTCAGTCAGTAACTGTCTCACTAACAGATGAAAGCCTCTTCTCCTATAAAGAATGAACGAGCTTTGTTATTGGGTTTTTCCATCAGGAAAACTTCTAAATCATCTCCCAGCGTCTGAACCTCACCCGCTTTTGATCATACAAGCCGTGTGTGTACCCGATGCGATCCCATCGTCACAAGTGACTAACTTTAACCCTTTTAAGGGGTGAAGTAACTAAAACCTTGTTTAGTGCTTACTTTCGATATACGAGTACCTAATTATAAAGAACTTTGCTGCATACTACTTCTAGAGCCTTTCCTCCTTTTAAAAATATTGTTCAACATAGTTGTTTCGTAAACCAGTTTTTTGAATGCAGGTTTTTCTAGTTTCAGTAACTCATCTCAACTAAATGTCAGACGATATAATGTTAATAATGGATTGAGTTTCCTAGAGCAGACTGCAGTGAGATAGGTATCTTGACAGATACCTATCTCACTAGACTCGCTACCAAATAAAACTAGGTACTTACTGGTATCGAATCGAAATGAGCAGAAGCTGACGGGGCAAGACACGTCTGCCGCATGCACAAACTGTGGGCCCAAATAGCACAGAACTGGTGCCCTGAGACCTGAGACAGTGAGGCGGGGTCGCGGCAGACCAAAGAGTATTAAACCTTGCGGCAGACCACGTAGGAGGAGCTGGATAGGTTCCATCAAAACTGAAAGGAGGACGCGCGGGCTCGTGGAAGATGGAAGGAGTGGAGGGAGGCCTTTGTCCAGGAGTGGGAAAGCGCACAATGAAGGGTTCCGTAGTTGGGATGAATTTATCCCAAGAACAAACTTAACATTGTTGTTGAAAAACACGTTCGTTTCATACGATATGTATGGGAGAACATGTTTTTGCAACTGCAAATGTAAGTTGGTCGATTATTACTCGGTAACTTGTAGAGTCTACTTAGCTGTGATAGTTTTCCTTTTAATTTCGTTATACATATACATATACTACTGCCGTGAATTTTTTCACATTGCTGGCAGCATTCCATTTAGCTATTGATTCTAACAAAAATAAGGCAAAAAAATAATTGTTTCATGATTTTAGTGTAAGTACCACTTGGTCGGCGTGATTAATATGATTGTATACCCATGCCAAATTACAGTTTTCTCGTACTAAGAGTCTCTGAGCTAAGCCGCGGACAGGCAGACGGACAGACAGACAGACATGGCGAAACTATAAGGGTTTCTTGTTGACTACGTAACCCTAAAAATCGAGCGACTGTAGTCGCATACGCTATAATTTCTATGGATGTTATACATCATATTATGATGTGAAACATCCATAGCAAATATCTATAATAACCTCTGTCCTCTCACCTTGGTAATAAGCATCAAGGTTAATACATTTCGTAGATTATTATATTTAATAATGTCAAAATAATTAGGTATGCAGAATTTAGATAATGTTATTAATGAATGAAAAAAAAGGGTGAACTAACAAAACTTGTTTGTAGTGTAAACAATGACTATATAGCCTGTAAACATGCTCGTTTTATTGTAAACCAAATTCTTATAATAAGTGTTATCGGAACCAATAGGAAATATTATACAGATTACGAAACAGTTACTTACTTACAGATTTATATAGGGTTCATAGAAAATAAAATAAAATAGCGAGAAATCGGGTGTTTACGCAAGTGGTCCGAAAAGGGGCGGGTCCTCGGGACCATCTGACGGCCAACTCGAGCACTGCGCGTGCTCATTAATCAAATCAAATAGCGCACGCTTCCCCGGCTTCCTGTTTCACACTTCCGTCGCTTTTCATGAAATCACTCCCTGAGATTGCAGGAAAGCGAGAGGAAAGATGTTACACATCAGAAAGGGAAGTAGTGAAATTGTAGTAAGTACCTCGTCCCCTACGGAGTGTGGGTGTACACTACCCAACCGTTCGGGGAATACAGGCGGGATATTATGTATTCTGATTATTTCTATTTCTGATTATTTCTGACACTTATGACATAATATGTCATAAGTGTCCAAGGAATGAACTAAAGGGTGTTGGTTCCTTATTTAAATAATCAGAATACATAGAAGGAATGAACTTAGTTCATTCCTTGGACACTTATGACATAATATGTCATAAGTGTCCAAGGAATGAACTAAAGGGTGTATTAACTGACCCAAGAGAATCCATCCAATCTTTCCAGAACGTGTTTAAGAACGCGACGATTGGAAAGAGACAGGGCTCTACATTAAGTTCATGTACATTATCGCTCTCTAGCTCTCACAGAGCGGTGGTTGCGGCTGAAACATTACAAGTGCAAGTTGTCTGCGAGGAGGTCACATGTGCATACTGTACTTAGTAAGTAAGTACATAATTAACGTTTTTACAACGACATGCGTTCTCTCATGTAATTCAGAGGGAGAAAAGAATATACGTAGGTATATAAATATTACTTGTTGCTCCCGTTTTCGTTCGTACACATCCTACGTCGGGGGCTAAGCCTCGAAAAACTATCCATCGGTAGTCTTGAAATGGAGAAGGAATCAAAGCATGTTGCAAAGACACGGATTCATAAACCCGCACTGCCCCAGGTCTGCGTAAGAGATTACGGACTATGGAGTATGGCCCGGCCCTCAGAGAAGGGACACTTTGCTTGCGCCAGTCCCCACGCTCCTGTGCCATCATCCAGGTTCCTGTGTCGCCCACCCCTCAGCTCATCTTGCGTTGATTCAACAAAGAAGGGATTTATTTTAGTTCGATTCACAGTTCGGGCGCGCCCGGCCGTCCTCGGCCACACTCGGGCAAGTTCAAGGCGTCCGCGCAACCAGTTTTATTACCATAGTACGGTATGTATATGTCACCGGAAAATAACAAGAACCGCCAATTTATAAATTTTCTAGCTTTCGTAGGATTCTAAACGAGAGATAAATTGTATTATTTTACGGCCACATTTTCGCAAATTGATAAACTTACCGAAGTCACGCGTAAAATAATAAGTAAGCAATAACCAAATGCTATGTGCGCTCTGATTGGTTGAAAAAGTCACGTGTTCCTTCTCCTTAAACAAATTTGTTTATGTATGTATTATAGGTACCTACCTAGTTTTAAAGTAAAAATACTGTTAGGTGGGTAATCGAAACTGATAAATTTATAGTTTGGCAAGTCTGATTGTACCCAAGTCTATGGACACAAGCATTGCCACTGTCAACATCGATCAATCAGAGAGCAGTGTGTTATTTTCCGTATTTTAAAGAAGCGTAAAATTAAAAGCTCTTCTTTGATTGGTCGAACCGTTTAGAACCTTACGAATGGATATCCGTTAGTTTATAAATTTACCACGAGACTTTGCAAATTGATAAATTTGCGAAAATGTGGGCGTAAAATAATACAATTTATCTCTCGTTTAGAATCCTACGAAAGTTTATAAATTTGCTAGAAAATTTATAAATTGGCGGTTCTTGTTATTTTCCGGTGACATCTACATAATTGTATTTGCAGTAAAGGGCTTTTGCAGGGCTAGTACGAGATGCTTGCTACGGTTGTTGACGGACAATTACTCGGACTTTTTTAAGTTAAAGATTCGGCGAGTGTCTTTTGTTTATTTCTACGTGATTACTGAGCTGATTTACGTATTCTTTTATTTTAGAAAATTGGTTTTGTTTTCTGCTGGCTGCGCCTATAAAAAATATCCTATGTCCTAACTCCTGACCCAAGTCATGGTCTACCCATGTGCCAAATTTCATCCAAATCCAAAGTTAAAGGGTAACAAACAAACAAACTCATTTTCGCATTTATAATCATAATCCTAACTATGCTAAACTATCCTAATCCTAACTAATATTATAAATGCGAAAGTGAGTTTGTTTCTTTGTTACGCTTTCACGCTAAAATGGCTGAAAGGATTTGGATGAAATTTGGCACATGGGTAAACCATGATCTGGAATAGGACATATACTATTAGTACCGATATTGCCACGGGATCGAGACTTACGCGGGTGAAACAGCGGAGCGCAGCTGGTATTATTATATAATATAATACTTTACTAGACTTATAGTAAGGATTTCTGTCAAACCAGTCACAAGTACTCATCCGTTTTAATGAACTGTTTATGTTCTTGTGTTAATATTTGAACTTGTAGCTATAGACTTTACTTTAACTCGAGATGTCGCGTCTTGCCGTGTGTTGTCATGTATCGAGCAACGTGTAATAGGGTAACGATCTAGTCGCCTGCCGATCTGTTCTGTAAAATGGCATCGTGAAAACTTAGGGGAAGTATGCTTGAAGTGAGCTGTCAATAGTCGCAATCCTTCATCATGTGGTATGACAGCTTATTGAAGTGAGCTGTCAATAGTCTCAATCCTGCATCATGTGGTATGACAGGTTATTGAAGTGAGCTGTCAATAGTCTCAATCCTGCATCATGTGGTATGACAGGTTATTGAAGTGAGCTGTCAATAGTCTCATTCCTGCATCATGTGGTATGACAGCTTATTGAAGTGAGCTGTCAATAGTCTCAATCCTGCATCATGTGGTATGACAGGTTATTGAAGTGAGCTGTCAATAGTCTCAATCCTGCATCATGTGGTATGACAGGTTATTGAAGTGAGCTGTCAATAGTCTCAATCCTGCATCATGTGGTATGACAGGTTATTGAAGTGAGCTGTCAATAGTCTCATTCCTGCATCATGTGGTATGACAGGTTATTGAAGTGAGCTGTCAATAGTCTCAATCCTGCATCATGTGGTATGACAGGTTATTGAAGTGAGCTGTCAATAGTCTCAATCCTGCATCATGTGGTATGACAGGTTATTGAAGTGAGCTGTCAATAGTCTCATTCCTGCATCATGTGGTATGACAGCTTATTGAAGTGAGCTGTCAATAGTCTCAATCCTGCATCATGTGGTATGACAGGTTATTGAAGTGAGCTGTCAATAGTCTCAATCCTGCATCATGTGGTATGACAGGTTATTGAAGTGAGCTGTCAATAGTCTCAATCCTGCATCATGTGGTATGACAGGTTATTGAAGTGAGCTGTCAATAGTCTCATTCCTGCATCATGTGGTATGACAGGTTATTGAAGTGAGCTGTCAATAGTCTCAATCCTGCATCATGTGGTATGACAGGTTATTGAAGTGAGCTGTCAATAGTCTCAATCCTGCATCATGTGGTATGACAGGTTATTGAAGTGAGCTGTCAATAGTCTCAATCCTGCATCATGTGGTATGACAGGTTATTGAAGTGAGCTGTCAATAGTCTCATTCCTGCATCATGTGGTATGACAGCTTATTCACTTCACCTAAGTTTTCACGGAGAGGTTTCTTCAGCATAGTTCGGCTGCATTTGTGAAGGTAATTCTTGTCGTACTAAACAACTTTTCCTTCGAAATTCATCCGACACGTAAAAAAATACTTTCCATCATGCATCGAAATGTTTGATTTTATTGAACAACGTAATACATATTTGCGAAGTAGGTACCTGCTGAGATATGATATACGTGATATAGGTACATACCTACCTAACAATCAAAACGACTTGTTTTTTTTCTTGCTATTTTTCAAATAACTTTGATTTTTTTGAGGGTTTCCACTTTTAGCACTGTATGAAACATCTGATACAGTACTTCATTGTTCTTAGAAATTACAGCGACAGTGCGACGCGATTTTAGTAAATGATAAATGTTATTTATTTCTGTACCTACATCTGTTGTTTAAAAAAAAACAATTTTACACGTCAAAATTAAATGATGTTATATTTTAATTTAACTAAATGAGTTGAACATTTAATAAACATCACGCCTGTATTCCCCGAAGGGGTGGCCAGAGGTGTACCTACCTATAGTACACCCTCATTTCGCCAGTTATATTTAAGTAATATCATCTCATGTAATAGGGGGCAAGCCTATTGCCGGGAACAGATCCGGAATCCGCGCTGCTACTGAGATATTCCAGAACCCAATCACTTTGCCCGATCTGCGAATAAAACCCAGCAGTAGCGCTAGCGGCCACTGGCTAGTAGAACTATTTCTATTAAAATTAATAGAATACCTACTCATAGTAAAGTTCATGTCATAATCATAATGGACAACTTTCCCTCAGAATACGTTATCCCTATTTCTCTTAGATTTAGTTATAATCACAAATTATAATTATCCAAAACCTCACACCATCTGCATACTCAATTATTCATATAGGTATATTTATTCTGTATAAATTGTGGTGACCGCAACATTGCATAAAAACTCTCGGAACATTTCAAACGTGTGGTCACAGACCACAGCTGTTCACTAACCACAATGATTTAAATAAAAATACATTATTATGTGTTTTAAAGTTCACTCATGTTCATAAATATGTGTCAATTCTGCGAACAAAAAAATATAATATCTTCTAAACGGCTGTACCGATTTCAATGAAGCTAAGCTAGAATAATAGTTTATTTTCTAGCCTATGTATATGCAATTGTAAAATTAACAAAAACGTAGAACAAGTAACAAACGTGAAGATTTGCGCAACGCTAATCCAACAGAAGGCCTCATTAACGTGATCTGTTTGACCTCAAGTAACATTGACATAAGACTGATTGATTTAGATGAGTGCCAAAAATGGAAGCAGTTGAACTGTGTATGTTTAAGATCACACGGAAAATATTTTACGGAGGACTGCCTGATCTATTGGATAACGCTAAATAAAACTTGAAAAAAAAAACCGTGTCCGATCCATGACGGTGCTGTTATGTATTGTACTGAGAGTCAGTCTACGTGGGCATTTTCAGGAAAAAAAAAATCACCCCAAATTTATTCCAATTTTTTTTTTACCTCCCATGCCTGGGGTGCGTGGGGGCAGCCTTCGTTTAGCGGATGTCTACAAGCATAACATAAGACCCCTGTCGAAAATTTTATATATTTTAATGGATTTGGGGTAATAGTAGTAAGAATGTGACCTCAGCTAGCTATAGCATAGCTAACTATGTGATAATACACACAATAGATAAGCTATCAAGAGCTCCTCACGAAGCACTTGTTCCGGGGAACTACTGACTTCTACTGGAAGAGGTCAATGCACTGTCATAAATATATGTACGAACTAGCTTCTGCCCGTGACTTCGTCTGTGTGGAGGTCGAAAATTATCCCTCGGGATCGTACTGCCGGGATAAAAAGTATCGCATGTCTTAACCCGGGTTATTGTCAACCTGCGTGCCAAATTTCATCCAAATCCGTTCAGTCGTTACTAAAGCGTGGAAGCTAACAGACATTCAGCGCAAATAAAATATTACATACCGTGACTCCTCCGTGCCTCGGGAAGCACGGTGAGCCGTTGGTCCCTGGCTGTCATTCGTGGATCATTGGATCATTGACAGTCGTCAGTAGCCCGAATGTCTGACAACCAGTCTTTCCATGAGGTATCGTGTTGCCCAGTAACTGGGTGGTGCAGGTTAGATGCCACATGACATCTGCAATATTTATCTGCCAGGTTTTCAGACAATGCTTATTTAGAGAGTAGGGGAAGACCAAAGAAACGATGGATGGACTGTGTGAAAGATGAAAAGGATAGAAAGGGCGGGTGACTACTGAGATGACGACTGATAGAGTTGTATGGAAGAGGACCTGCTGCGCCGACCACTTGTAAATGTAGATAATGATCGTGATATTATTATGCCTGTATTCCGCGAAGGATTTTTCCGTCATGTTTAGGCCCTATGCCATAGAGGGTGATCTTAGATAAAGCGACACGCTTAATGCCATTAATATTATGCCGCATACAAATCCTGACTCCTGGTTCCAGACTGGTGCTGAGAAACTCCAGATGGAAAAACCCGGTACACTTTAATTGACTTTGTTTTAATAATGCTTGTCATTATGAGTTTCATTCGTGGCCCTTCATAAAGCGTTAATGACGTCACACGTAAACCTAATTAAAATTTTAACTGTAATTAAAAGTAAACTTAATTGGAGAAACCATCTGATGATTATCACCACAGTAATTAATAATAATAAACGAATAAATGAGAATCGTTAAGGTTTATGGGGATTTGTTAAAAACCTTTGTGTGACTGGGACACACGCGGGTATAAAACACAGTTTGTGTAACAGTTTCACGGACAAGCCAAAGAAAATAGCTGTCTCTGTGCTGACTGTGTGTGAATCTGCCTGCCTTTTCCCAATTATGTTGGATTCGGTTTCCAGTCTCACCGGTCTGACCTCCACAAGTCCACAACCCAGTTACTGGGTAACACGATAGTCCTTGGTAAGACTAGTTGTTCGGGTTTTAGGCTTCTGACTACCTACCTTTAACGACTGTCTAAGATCTATGACTTTTAAAGATGGCACCGTGTATTACCTTTTTTTCAAATGCGTCAGTTATTATTCTGTTACCTAAATATGTTTAACTGTGACTTAGTTAAGTAGCAAGGAGGTTAAAATAACGTTGTAAGGTTTACTGCCAGACCTTCTACACAAGCAGCCTGTGGGCACTTGTGGGCACCTGTGGGCATAACGCGGGCAAAGCCGCGGGCATCGGCTAGTAATATTATAAATTCGAAAATAACTCTGTCTGTCTGTCTGTATTTAGATAGATATGTTTTAATTTACGAGGCATGCCTTTTAAGTTCTGTCGTTTCCATATTTCCCGGCAATTTTGAAGTTGGAACTGTTCTATATTCGAATGTGTTTTTTGGAATCTCAAAACAGTTGAAAGTATTAGGATTAATGCTATTGTTTAGTCACAGCGTCGATTGGAATCTGTCAGGTTACGTACGAAAATGAATCTTTCTAAAGAAAATGTTCGTGCAATAATTTTCTACAACTTTAGAAGAGGCCTGACACGGCTTCAGTGTTTTGAAAGCTAACATCTGTGTTCAGTGATGAACCCCATGTATGCGGACTGTCGAACGCTGGTATTTAGAATTCCAGCGTGGACATACTAGTGTTAGTGACAAATCTCGCGAAGGATGCCTAAAATCCGCCTTTACTGAAGATAACATCATTGCTGTGAGACAGCTAATTCTCGAAGATCGTCATGTGACGTATCGAGAGATAGAGGCTCTTTAAGGCATCTCAGGGACAACCACTCAGAAGATCTTGCATGAAGCGCTTGGTGTGAGAAAAGTATTTTGCCTTTGGATACCGCAACTGCTTTCCGACGATCACAAGGCAACCCGCGTCAGATGGTGTAAGAAAACTCTGCAAAGGTTCAACCGAGGACAGTCAAATCACGTCTACGATATCATCAGTGGTGACGAATCTTGGATCTATGCCTACGATCCTGATTCCAAACAACAATCTACAATCTTGGTCTTTCAAGACGAGCCAAAGCCGACTAAAGTTGTTCGTTCTCGAAGCACTTCAAAGAAGATGGTGGCCACGTTCGTTGGAAAAACCGGCCATGTTGCGACTATTACACTTGAAGATCGTAGAACGGTTAACGCAGAGTGGTATACCACAGTTTGTTTACCACAAGTCATCGCCGAACTTCGAAATTCTAACTCAAAGCGACACATCATCCTGCACCACGACAACTCAAGCTCACACAGCGCTCGTCAAACGATTGAGTATTTGAAGCAGGAAAAAGTAGAAATTCTTGACCATCCTCCATACAGTCCTGACCTAAGCCCTAACTATTTCTTTACATTTCCTAAAATTAAGAAAAGTCTTCGTGGTCAAAGGTTCCAGTCCGGTGAAGAAGCAGTCGACGCTTTCAAGTCAGCCATTTTTAACACCCCCACTTTAGAGTGGAATAAATGTTATAATAACTGGTTTGAGCGAATGGAAAAGTGTATTAAGCTACGTGGTGAATACTTTGAAAAACAATCAAAAGTACTATAAGGTTCTAATTGTGTTTTTTTCTTCAAACGACAAAACTTAAAAGGCATGCCTCGTATACATTGCAATTTGGGGTTTAAAAAAAAACACGTTATATTTGTATGTAAATATTGTTTTTCTGTGAGCGTAGTACCTACTGATAATAACACACTAACATAGCTTTTATTTTTTTTGTAAGTAACTACATAACCAACGGAAATGCATCATTGTTGTCTAACAATATTAATTTAATTTAATTTAATTAAGTTTAAATATTAATTATTTAGAGACTCGTTTTTTTTGCAGACTCATTAATTACCCGACTGCCCCAAAAGGAGGGTAATGTTTTTCGAGAGTATGTATGTATGTCTGTATGTATGTCTATTTCTTTGGCACGCTCTGTAGCCTTAAAGGCTTGATGGATTTTAACATACCGCTGTAGGCGGTGCGCGGTGCCCTATTTATCAATTAAGTACTTAGATTAAAATATTGCATGGTGATACGGGACCCTTCGTGTGCGAGTTCGACTAACACCCGGCCGCTTTTTTTTATTAAAACAATTTAAAAAACATTTGACATAGCATTTTCAAAGGTCGCAGTTCACTTCCCAGTGGTGACAACGGCACGTACCTATAGTGAAAGGCGTAAAAACAGACAAATACACTATATTTAGACTTAGCCTTAGGAGAACAGTAACAATGAATTTAAAATACATATAATACAAAAAATGCATTAAAGCGAGTTTCGTTTTCTATTTAGATTCTATCTCAAGCGAATTATTTTGCTTCCAATTAATTTAAAATTAGGTACCTATTGTTACGTTCATGAGCACTAGTTTTAACTTATTATAACATAACGTCACGCCTGTATTTTCCGAAGGGGTAGTCAGAGGTCACCTGCATAGAGTACCTACACTCACATTTTGCCAGCATTTACGAGCATGTGATAGGGCAAGAAATCAGGCTCAAATCCAGACTCCAGGCGTTTTTGAGAATCTAAACGGAATACACGAAAAACTCTTCATCACACCTCGTTAACAACGAGGTAGTAAATGACAGGGACAGCTTACTGTTATTAGCATAGCATTATTAGCCTATAATGTTCCCATTCCCACTGCTGGGACTGCGTTGCCAAAGCATATTTTCCAGATTCCCCAAAATCATTGGTGACATCCCCGAATTTGGGGAGAACAAAATCCTGAATCCCCACAAAATCCCCTCAAAATTATTTAATAAAATAAACTCATTTCTATACTTACAAAAAATCAACAACATTGATTAATTGTAAAGAATACTTATACTTAACTTAGTCCTTACATAATATAAAACAAAGTCGTCCGCCGCGTCTGATTGTCGTCCTGTTCGCGATAAACTCAAAAACTACTGCACCGATTTTCATGCTGTTTTCACTAATGGATAGTGTGGTTCTTGAGGAAGGTTTTAGTATATACCAACATCCACGCGGGCAAAGCCGCGGGCATCAGCTTGTATTATGATTAAAAAAAAAATCTTTGTCACGCAGCTACATCATAACCGGGGGTTCGCTCGAAGATTCATTGAATGTTGCCATAAACAATATAAATGTACTAGATGACTGATCCATATCCGAGTATGTAGGTAGTAAAATGATGTTTGTAATGTAATATTAGTTTGACTTGGTAAAATTTTAAAATCCCCACATAATCCCCGCATGGGTCCTCTCCCCACAAAATCCCCAATCGTTTTGAGATTCCTCGCAGTTTGGGGAAATCCCCACAAATTAGAAACGCTAATGCGGCCTCCTCTCTGTGAGAAGTTGTGGGCCGTAATCCACCACGCGGGCATAGTGCGTATTGGTGGATGTCACATAATAATAATGTCGTCGAATTATTGGTTCTGGGCTGGTTCATGCCGTTTTCCCCACGATATGTGTTCATTGACTGCCATTAGCCGAACACAAATCTAGTCTCCGAGCTGCAACGTATGAGTTTCTTTTCTAGTGGTAAACAATGACTACAGTATGTCAGTGTTAGTTTAGTACGTCACAGTTCTCGTGTGCGACACTTTTGTCGGCAACGTACCGCGTGTCGGGCTTCCCCAAACGCGATGTGAAAGGCACCGGAGCACTGACACACCCATTATAACTAAATTATTGATTGTAAACTTGAAACTAGGGTTAGGTACCACCCGTCCGGACTTTGTCCGGCTTTTTACTCTCCCGTCCGGGTAATGTCCGGCCTTGTCTTTTGTCAGACATTTTCAACAAGGGGTTTTTCTAAGAAAATACCTAACGTTTTTAGTAGAGTAGGTGAATAGGTTGCTGAAAAAATCCGGACATCACCTGCTTAACTTTTTTGAATGAGTGCTGAGGGACCTAATAGTTTTAACGAATTCATAATCATAAATCTTATAACTCTATATATAGGTATGGAAAAGTGCAAAAATAGTCCCTGTATTTAAAAAAGGTGATCCTGCAAATGTTAAAAACTGCCGCCCCATCTCAATCTTATCGTGCTTTCCTAAAATCTTTGAGTCTCTTGTTTGTCCAGTCATCACTCGCCACATTGACAAAATTATCTCACCAAATCAACATGGATTTAAAGCTGGTCGTAGTGTGGAAACGAATCTAGTCGAGTTTGTAACAGACGTAACCCTAGCTCTTGACAAAAGATTGGAAGTAGATGCCGTATACACGGATTTTAGCAGTGCGTTTGATAAAGTTGACCATTCTCTGTTACTGTTGAAGATGGAATACAATGGTATACATGGCTCACTATTAAACTGGTTTTCGTCCTATCTATCCCGTCGATCGCAAATTCTTGTTGTAAACGTTTTACCCATACTATGCGGAATCAGGAGTTCCTCAGGGTTCTCATTTCGCACCAGTTCTGTTTTCCCTCTTCATTAACGACATTATAAATGAAATCCATCACTGTAAATATTTAATGTTTGCCGATGATCTTAAAATATATAAGACTCAATTCAAATGTAGATATTACTCTAGTTCAAGAGGATTTAGACAGGATTGAGCAATGGTGCCATTTGAACCGCATGGAGCTTAACGTACAAAAATGTAGCCACATACGATTTAGTAGGAAAAAACTATCCAGTGCTGTCTCATATAATATAAAAGGAACATTATTAGAGTCTGTAAATGAAGTTCGAGATCTTGGTGTCATCACGGATGACAAAATTAACTTCAGAAGCCATATTGATACCATCGTCACGAAATTAGCAAGATTACTTGGATTTCTTAAGAGAAGCACCAAAGGCTTCAGGTTGGCTAGAACTAAAATTGTGTTATATAATGCCTTAGTTCGGAGCCACCTTGAATTTGCCAGCGTGGTGTGGAACCCGCACTATGCTGTACACTCACAAAGAGTCGAAAGCATTCAGAGGACCTTTACGAAACACCTAGCGTATACCGTCGGTAAAATATCTCCCCGGTGCCCATATGAACAGCGTGTTCGTTGTTATAATATGAATTCTCTGCGCGACGGTCGACTGACACAGGATCTAATGTTCCTCTACAAATTGGTCAATAACAACTTAGACTGTCACAAATTAGTTGAGCGTATTGGACTAAATGTTTCTTACAAAATACCTAGATATTCGGCAACTAATGTATTCCACACTCAAGCATCCACGACAAATATTGGGGTAAACTCACCACTAAACAGACTCAGTAGAGAGATGAATTCTTGGATAAAATTTATACCAGATATAGACCTATACCATGATTCTATAAAAGTCTTTAGAGCCAAAATACAAAGGTCCCGAGAAATGCAATCTGTTCATTTGAGTTAGTTATAGTTATACATTTTGGAAACCTTTAACCTTTTTGTTATGATTTACTTTAGAACCTATATTTCCTTTATGATCTCATTGTTATTTTAGTTGTATTATTGTGTATTTCTTAGTTAAGTGGCAAAATTGCAATATTGTTCGTTATGTAATTTTATTTTCTTTTGTTATTAAACATAACTTCAAGTAATATTTTGCCTTAATTTCTTAATTCTTTGGTTTTTGTATTATTATTATTATGTGTTATCACCTATTTCTGAGATTGCTGGTTATCCTGTAGGTAATTGGCGACTGTGTAAGTCCGAGGCCATTGTTAACTGTAGTACTTAAGAATTATATTATACACAGAAGCTGTTGGTGTACCTCTTTTTAAATAAATAAATAAATAACTCAATATATTACAGGCACTGCATGGTTAACAAAATGCTCAATCCTAACGATATTGTTTGTTTATTACGCTTTCACGCAAAAACGGCTGAACAGCTGATTTGTACAGCTGATTTGTACATGGGTAGACCTGACATAGGTAGGGTCATCTCTAAAATTTGGCAACCAGGACAAGACGCGTGAAAACCCTGGATTTTAGAGCCCAGAGCCCGGACATGTCATAAATCACCTTTTATTTATTTTCAGACCTTAAAATGATCTTTTATCATCATTTTAAATGTACCAACTACAATATATTACATCATTGACCTACTACCTAACAAAACAGAATCTTATTACAGTTTGTTACAAATTGTTTTAATAATCAGTTAGATTTTTTTTATTCTTAAAATATAACACAATATACTCTGTTAACCTTATTAAAATATTAAACCTAACAAAATTATTAAACAAAAATCTTAAAAGTACAGTTTACTTTAATTTTTTTAAACCCGGAGGACCCGGTCTACAAATGAAGCCCCCCGCCCGGACGCTCCCCGGATGGGCATCCGGGGAGCGTCCTCGAGCGTCCTCTCTAAACTAGGACAAATCCGGGGAAACTCGGACGGATGGCAACCCTAGACATAGGATACTTTTTACCATGATATTTTCTTAGGGAGACTTATGCGGATGAAACCGTTAGCCGAAAGGTGTCTCAACGTAGGAGGTTCCCCAGTTGTCTCACCGTTAACCTGAGTTACTGCAGGTTGTCATGATGTTACGTTGTTATGTTTAAACTGGGTTTATAGATCCAAATTACAACCCCAAGACTCCAGGCTCGGCACTTCGGCAGTGCAGTGACACCTCGACAGTTCGACTTCGAACCAACGAGGCATTCGAGGCAAGCGATTTTATAAAGTTTCTAAGTCAATAAAGTTCATGACTTTATGTCTTCTAGAGTCGCCATAGTCAATATTTTTAATATTTTCATTTTTCTTATTTAATGGGACGTCACGACGACGATCAAGACGCTTCTAACGATTGTCCAATTATGACGAGTAGTTTAGAAGATACGAGGTAACACATGAACATACATATATAGGAACATACATCCAGGTCAAAATCATACCCTCCTTTTAGCATCGCCGTAGTCGGGTAAAAAGTCACATTAGTACCTACTTGCTTGGATTTGAACCCACAACCCTAAGGCTGCCATCAGACGGACTGCATTTCAACTGCACTCCAAATGCAAATTTGCAGTTTGAATGCAGTTACAGTACCTGCATTACGAGTATTGCAGTCGTACTAAACTGCATTCAAACTACAAGAATGCAGTCCGTCTGATGGCAGCCTAATATCGTAAGTATAATAAAATATTTTAAGTGATAGTGCTCATGAATCTTTCATCATCTTTCGCAACGGGATCAATTATGAAAAACAGAGCAGCTGTTCCAATACCGACAAAAAAAATGTCTGGATGAACGTACGAGTAAGTAAATTATTTTTCGATGAATTCATCATCGAAAAATAAACTACTCGTAATATATGTATAATATTTGGGATTAAAAAAATATATATCTTGTTGTTTTATTATTTAACATAGTTAAATATTTAAACCCACACACACACAGGATACATTTAAAAGGTTGAGGAACAAAAGTGTAATTCGAAGAAGGTACATAAAAATGCAGATAATATCGATCTATTGAAGAATAGAATTTTAGAGCTCTAGTGTAGAATTTTAAATGCAGTGCTTTTTACCCGACTGCCCCAGAAGGAGGGTGTATTGTATGTATGTATGTAAACCAATAACCTGAAATATGGTGTAACTTTTGTTTGTTCCCCGCCTGTAATACCAAAATTCTACAGATTGTAATGCTTGTTTTTCTCTTTTAAGTTATCCGTTTTTGCAGGCGGGTTTTTTGTTTTTTAAGTAATTTTGTTTTATTTTTGTCTCTTAACAAAAAAAATAAACAGTTAATCACATACATTTAAAAGTTTAAATGTGTTACATTTTCCATTTCTAAATTCTATGACAGAAACTAGCAGTTATTTATCATTTATCAGACAAACTAAACTTCTCAACAGGTTAAAACTTCAAACAGCAAAAAAACTTTCCTAATAACAGTAGGTACCGAACCAAAAACACAAAATCTCTCTCCAAACACTTACCAGATCGAAAAATCCAATGTTCTCATTCTCAGTCTCCTTTTTCGCGACGTGTATCTCGTACGCCTTGCCCTTTTGGCTTACAAAACGCTTAACTTGGCCCTTCATCACTATAAATTAAAAAATCGAACTGTCACTTTGATTTCGCGCGCGATACCGATTAGGTTTTTTTATGCGCACGGAGCAGCGTGACCGCGGCCTTTCGCGACGCTGGCTGGACTGAGGCGACGAGAAACGCGTCGATTATAAAAATCCTCGTTGATTTGCGTGCGTCTGGTGTTTGGGGAAATACTGTGGTCTCAAATATTGCTCTTGTTGATTGGTTTGTTTGACAGCGTTGACGCAGGATCGTTTAGCGGTAAGGGAGTAAAGCTACGGTTTCCCAGAAGAGCGGTGGCCGCCATATTACGACGGCCGTCATTTAAATCCGTAATTTTCACCTACAGGGAGTGTCTACCGAGATGACGACAAATAGAGAAGTAAAATTGTTTCTGATTTTGGCTTGAATGTTAATTTTTTTGATGGTTTGTTTAACTGACTACCTCGTCGGTCTGGTGGTCGCAAGCGCTGCTGTTGAGCCTGAGGTTTAGGCCCGATTCCCCAGGCCGCGGGCCGCCCGGCTGGGCAAAGTGTTGGGCTTTTCCATCAGGAATGTGTCTCAGTAGGTAGCAGCCCGAAGTCTGGATTCGTGACCGGTTGATGGCAATAGGCTCGCCCCGTATTACAAAAAATTGTAGAAATTAAAAGTAAAGTAGTAGTAAAGGGAGTTTATTTAATTATTAGAATTTTAAGAACTAACAAAGACTTATAATATCTATAATAATAATTATGTACAAGGGAAAATTATCAACAATTATCACTGCCAGCCTTTTGGGCACTTTTCCTGTTGACAGCGATGCGGACGAATTTTTTGATGCCCTTTGATAATTTTCCCTTGTACATAATTATTATTATAGTAGTAAAGTAGTTTAAAATTCACGTTTTTAGTACCAAAATTACCCCAATTTAATTATAAATCAGCTTTTCTACAGAGGTTATAAGTTCTGCCTTGTGACACCCGTTAAGCGACGGCCGCCCGCGCCCTATGTATTAACCTGGTAAAATACCCCATTGAAAAAAAAAGCGATGATTTTTTTTTCTTTTTTCCAGAAAATTGCCACATAAATAAACTCTCAGTATGATTCTTAACAACACCCTCACGGATCGGACAGGGTATTTGTTACACGCTGTATAGCAGGTAGTGGTATTCGAAGTTGGGTGGCCACAACTAAAAAGTGAAAAAAATCTTTTTACAAAAAAAAAAAAACCAACGGATTTCCAAAAAACACGAAAAAGTGAAAAATTACTTTAATTTCGGAAGTCGGTGGCAAAAAATGTGAATTGAAAACCAAAGACACCGACTTCCAAAATTAATAATATTTTTCACTTTTTAGGTTTTTTTTGGAAGTCGGTTTTTTTATTTTTTGGAAAAAGTTTTTACATGCAAATAAAAAACGTTGAAAAACGTTCCAATAACTGGTGTTTTTTTCTTCGTTGAAGTACCTACAACTCACAAAGCACAGTCGGGTAAAACACATATTTGTTTGTAACTTAAGGTATTATTTGTAAGAAACAGAAAATCAATACAACAACAACAGTCAGTTCAAGAAACACAAATACATAAATATTTAATAAAGTCCGGTTTTCGGCAGAAATATCCATTTTTGGTTATGGCCCAAAAAATATTTATAATTTTCGGTAGTGACCGAAAAAAGTAAGTTCCGGCAAATCAATACGAACGGTTAATTTTTCAGAGATAATTCAGCTTTACCTACTAGATAAATATAAATAAAACCAAAACAATTGAGAAAACAGAGAAAAATGTTTTTTTTATTTTATTTCTTATCCACAAGAAATCTGTCTTATCCATCTTATGTACAGTAAGTACATTTTTAAATATTTTTATTAAAAAAACATAATAAAAAGTAAAGTAAAAAACAAAAAGTAAATATAATTTAGTAGCCCACGGGTATTGGGAACAGGGTCCAAGCTACCGGCGCGGTCAGGGCTCTAGAGAGAGGAAATCAGATCCATTATTTAATAACTTGCTGCTGCCCGCGGCTTCGCCCGCGTGGACCCTAATTATTTTTCTAATATAAAAGTAGCCTAAGGTCATCAGCTATCTGCCAGTGACAGTCCCGTCTAAATCGGTCCAGCCGTTTGGGAGATTAGCCGGAACAAACAGACAGACAGACAAAAATTTAACAAAAATTAAGTAAAAATCTGTTATTTTGACATTACAAATATACTCTTCAATTTTATTTATTTATACACCCCTTTGCAAAAAAACGGGCGGTTTTGATTTTTGTACTTATTGGTAATCATTTAGTTGTAAGAAAGTGTGTCTGGGTAAGAAAAAAAGTTAATTCCAAATTCGAAACTTTTGTTTAAAAACAATAATAATCCCGTCTTCCGTTTGTGACTTTTACTAACATTTTGCAGGTTTGCGGTTAGAAGGTTATCCTGGCAACTAAAACTAACTTCTCGTTATTTTTAGTAGAATAATTTATGTTTGTCGCATAATCTAGCTTTATTGTAACTTAAAAGTGATATCTTTGTGTCGATTGTAATGGCAGAAAAAGCAATAAGAGCTAGTAAAATTGTAGCGCTGCTGGAAGAGGGGTGTAGCCAAAAAACTATATTCTTATTGATTATAACAAATTACTAGTAATTAATGCTAATGACATAGTAAAAATGAGTAAAAATTAATATTATCCATACAAAAGCCAATGACTGTTAAGGTGCCCGTTAACTATATGCCTTCGAGACAATTATAAAGTTGATTTTGATGTGATTTGAGTTTAAAATTTTAAATTCAATGTTATTAACCCTGCTGTACTTAAATATTTTATTTTTTCCAAACAAAAATAATAAAATAAAAATCTTTTTCGCTTTCGGTTTTCGGCCGAATCTTGTTTTAGTATTCGGCCGAAAAAAAGCCGTTTTCGATTGGACTCTAGTAACTTGCACAATATCAGAGGAGGATTATCAACTTTCCTTAAATGTACTTATGTATGCAGTTTTATGACAATAAATAACGATTTTACTTTTTGAGATGATAAGTCTTACGTAATGTTGAAAGTTTACGAAACTTGAATTTGTGACATTCTTGACCCAGTCCCCAGAGGGCTGCTGTGCTGTACAAAGAGACTCATACAGGAGCCTAATTGCATAGCAGAGTCACTTTCAATCACAATCTGAATCATTTTGAAGGCTATTGCTAATCCATTGCTTCATAATAATAAATGTTTGAAAAAATGTGCTCACAATGAATGTTGTCATAAAACTTTTTACAAAAAAAGAACAACCGACTTCCAAAAAAGACTCAAAAAAAGTGAAAAATAACTTTAATTTCGGAAGTCGGTGTCTTTGCTTTTCAATTTTCGTTTTTTGCCGCCGAAGAAAAAGTTTTTATTTTTCACTTTATAGTTGTGGTACCTACAAATTCGAATACCACTACCTACTATGTAAATAACAGTGACAGAGTCAAATAATTATATCGTCTACATAGACTAAGTGGACAAAATACGTACTATTGAAGCTAACTCAAAAACTACGCAAGCAAAGTCAATAAAATTTATATGGGACCCCTCGGGAGTATACCCTTACGAACTAAAAAAAATTTTTTAGATCGGATCATAATAATTGGCGAAAATATCGATGAACATACACAAAAAAGAAATACATACAGACGAACATAGAACCTCCTCCTTTTTGAAAAAGTCGGTTAAAAATCAAAACCATTGCTACCTGCTGTTAGTGTGTTACGCAATTACACGGCAGGTGATGAGTTAAAGAGACGACGTGAGATAAATATAGACGAACTCTTTCTACTTACAAGTTTAATGTCAATGTGACATTATCTACGGCCGGGTGGGCCGGGTTATGTAATTCCACAGGTGAATAATATTATTTTCCCCAAGACTTAGGTGCTAAGCTTACATTTATTTTCCTACACTTACTGGTGGGTATTGAACAAATTAAGTCATGCGGAACGGGTAAAACATCGCACATTATGAATGATGCTAATAGAACTGATAATGATGCTGTGAAAAAGCTGCAACGTACAAAAAGGTGTCTGCGCTCGGGATTCCCCTCGGCCAGAGATATTATAATACTACGTCCTCGGCGAAACATTTCTCCGCACGAATTTATCTCGTGTGTTACAAATAGCTCTTTTCCTCTTTCGAAACTCGGGAACTATCTTTATTTAAATGCTAGATGTTTTTATTTCTGTAAGAAGTTTTGTATACACAAAACACAAACAAACACACAAAAACAAAACATATATATGTATATATATATATATAAACACTTCTACACGTCAAAAAAATTGAGATGAGGTCGGCGTTTCCGAAACAAACTCAGAGCCAGACATAATCACAGACACAGTCCAGACATCTGGCTCAGATCGTGTGAAGTCCATGTAGATTGGTGTCTGAAATGGTCTTTTCAGGAAAGAACCACACAGATTGAATGGACCTGTCCGACGTTTTTCAACACACTTGCGAGAAAAAATACAGACTTGTTGTAAAAACTTATGAAATGAAATGAAATTGTTTATTCTGTAAATAGGATATTGGAATCACTTTTACACGTCATATTAAAAAGTTGTAAAAATAAGTTAGATGAGGTCGGCGTTTCCTATCTGACTACTCTGAGAAGAAAGGCCGAAACAGTCAGTGCAAGCTTTGTCAGTAATCGTGCAGCTTAACTCAGCGCTTCGACGAACAATACGAAAGATCATTTAAATTAAAAAATCTCATAAATGAACGAAGTTCATTCATAAAGAACAGACCATCCATATTATGGGAGTTGGGCCAAGAGCTGCCCAGAATGGACACATAGTGCATTATGTTCCTTGGGCCTATATTAGTCTGTAAACCAAACCTCAATAAAATACATCCGAGGAGTTTTGCGAAAAACTATTTTTTGTTGAGTATTTTTTATTGACCAACCGATGGTGCATTTTATAAATTAATGACAGTAATTATGTTAAACAACGCATTATATTTTCATTATTTTGTATGCATATCATTACATACATACATCTTGCAGGTCGACAGTAACTCTTTCAACCCACTTATCGATGGACTGAGTAGAGCAGTACCATGTCATCTGCGTAGTAGTAGTAATAGTACATTGTGATACGAGTGTAATAATCAATGCACACGCGTTTCATACGACGTTTTTCAACACACTTGCGAGAAAAAATACAGACTTGTTGTAAAAACTTATGAAATGAAATGAAATTGTTTATTCTGTAAATAGGATATTGGAATCACTTTTACACGTCATATTAAAAAGTTGTAAAAATAAGTTAGATGAGGTCGGCGTTTCCTATCTGACTACTCTGAGAAGAAAGGCCGAAACAAACTCAGAGGTTACAGTCTCTTTCAAAGTCCACATATAATCTTGGTTAGGCCATATGAGGACCATGTAGATTAGAGTCTGAAATGGTCTTTTGAGGAAAGAACCACACAGATTTGAGTGGACCTGTCCAGTCAGTGCAAGCATTTGTCAGTAATAGTGGAGCTCAACTCAGAACTTAAGGAGCTCAACGACTCGACGAACAATACCAAAGAAAGGACATTTGGGTAGGTCGCATAAAGTTCTCAAATTGCCAGACCTTCGCTAAAGCTAACAGAACGAAAAATAAATATCCACATAGTCCTCACATTCACAATAAAACAATACATTACAAGTAATCATCATGTCATTTTGTATATAATATTCAAAAATTTCAATACTATTTTGTATTTTTGATAATAATTAACCACACAGAGAAAACGATAATAAATATTTACGGAAAATGGCGCGCTGGTTTTATTTTTCCATAGGCGTAAATAAAGGCACTTGCAAAACCGTTAGACAGCCTATACAAAAAAATATGATTTGAATAAGAAAAAAAAAATTACTGTAACTAAACGTAGGTACCATTGCGGAGTCCTACGCTCTTCTCCCGTATGTGAAATCAACATTTTTAATTTAACCATACAACAAAAAAGTTAACAAATATTTATGGAAAATGGCGGCTGGTTTTGTTTTTTCCGATAGCGATGTGTAAATAAAGGCACTGGTAATACCGCTGAACAGCCTATATAAAAATATAATAATGTTAATTATACATATTACGCAAATGGGGTTAGGGTAGTGAACAAGCGGTTCGTCGGGGCGGATCAAGTGGCCTCCGCGCGTGCCACTCGCGGTATTACCGGAAAAAAGCGTCAGTCTCTAGTTCATACTAATTCAATGTATAGTATCCCACTGACGTTTAGTTATGTTAAAAAAAACCCATGGGCATGCATGGGATTTTTTTTACCATAACTAAACGACACTGGTTTGCTCATGGTTTTTTTTTTTAAATAAAAACTTGCTTTTGAGCGCTTGTCTTTGGTAAAAAGCTTCACCAAAAACAATTTCTATTGGATACAAATTCCATGCTGCCATGATAGTACTTACTAATTCCATACTGTCATATCAATCCTCCGATTAGTAAATATTGTGTGATTTGTGGCGCACGCGTAAAAAGCACGCTTCCATAAAACACTGCATTATGAACCTAAAAGCGGTTCAATAAGAGCCACTTTACGAGCAACTGTGTTGAAAATGTTATTAACACAGGTGCCATCAATGTGAAAATAACATTAGCTACGCGGACATGGTGTTAAACAACACATTATTATTTCATTTGTATGCATATCATTTACATGTTAAGTATGCCAGATATTATGCTCATTGTTAAGGAATGTTATCTGAAATAATTAATGGGACAAAGAATATACTACACTCTTATTGAGCGGGTATTATTGGACGTTGCTGTTTTTGCTGCAAACAATGAAGCTGATTTGACATTGATAGACATTCAAAATTGCTCTATTTGCATAATATGGGTAAAAATCTTTTTAAAAACAAGCTTTTATTGAACTAAAAAGTACTACATAAAAAAAACTACTTAGAAAAAAAAACCGACTTCCAAAAAAAAACTAATAAAAAGTGAAAAATAACAAAAATTTTGGGAAGTCGGTGTTTTTGCTTTTCAATTTTCGTTTTTTGCCACCGACTTATAGAACATTAAGGTTGTATATTTAAAAAAAAATGCAGACGAATTGATAACCGCCTCCTTTTTAACCGACTTCAAAAAAAGGTTGAGGTTATCAAATCGTCTGTATTTTTTTGATTTCGGTTAAAAACGGAACCCTTATAGGATCACTCGTGTGTCTGTCTGTCAGTCTGTCCGTCCGTCACAGCCAGTTTGCTCCGAATCCAATGGACCAAGAAAGTTGAAAGATACAAATATGTATTTCTGTAACCCAAACACGAACGTGTCACGAAAATCCTTCGGACAGTCCCCAACACGCTCACCCTTCTTCTTTCTGAGCAATATGAAGTAGTCATACAAGAGTAGTACTAGTAGTAGTAGTAGTAGTAGTATATTACTATTACCATTACTACTTCATAATATTGCTTTAGCTGGGGAGAAGTGGCGCGGGCGCAACAAACTCTCAGCAGAATTTTATTTATGCCTCTACAAGTCTACAGTATTAAACTTTTCCATGCTCAATGAATCAACCTCTAGGGTGTACCTACCTGTAATAATGTTAATAATTAATATTCTCATAGGGAAACATTTCCATTATTTTCCTGTCGTATCTCATTAGTTCCCTTGTAGCCGATACGTCTACTCGCCGGGGAAGCCCGATGTGGAGTTATTCAACCAAGGAGTACCCACTCACCAATGACTATAGCCACTCACCTATGTAATAAGCATTCAACCTTCGCTGCGTTCGCCGCCTCTGACGTTGACGTTTTGTATCGGACTAACCGCAAATAATTCCCATTTTACTTTCCTAAAAATATTATCAAACACTCTCATATAGTATAAATGTCTCTTTTTGTGAACCTCTAATAATTCCTATTCTGGGGTCCTTAATTTAATAAAAACTTTTACAAAAAAAAAACAACCGAACTCCAAAAAAACACTAAATAGTGAAAAATACTTTATAATTCATTCGAATCGGACATTTAATTTCGAAGTTATCACAAGTATAAAAATGTAATACGCGAACCGTTCGACGCCGGCGCCTCGACACTAGAGATGAGAGCATGGGCAGGGGCACACGGGTAGACCATGACCTGGAATAGGACACGTTTTATCCCTATATTCCCACGGGATCGAGACCTACGCGGGTGAGTCAATGGCATAAATGAAAAGCCAAAGACACTCACTGAAGTTTTTATTTTTCACTTTTTCGTTTTCTCACACAAATTCAAATTCGGGTAAGTACTCGTATCACTACTTGTTAAGTAAATAACAGTGGCAGGAACTTAAAACATTATGCATACTCTTATAGTCCAAAGTGGGAAAAATACGTACCTAATAATGAAGCTAACCCAAAAACGACCTGAGCAAAGTTAAGCTCATTGTTTAAATTGTAGATACAACTACTACTTAAATAGATGCAACAATAATAAATTAAAGTATATAAAATATTCCAAATTGTTAAGGAAATGTATAAATACCACTCAGTCGCTTTGTAACCAAAGGTACATAACAAACTCTCGCAATAAATGTAAAGCAACTTGGGACGTAGTGAAACGCTATGTTGATGGTACTGTACCTAAGACTAGTAAATTCATTGACAGTATTGTCAACAACGGATGTACAGTTACATGTGGATCTGACATATCAAACATATTTAATAATTTTTTCATTGATGTAGTTCAAAATTCTTGTGGTTCTGCGTCTGTCAATAATGAGTCTGAGCATCGTACATCAAATTTAAAAAGTAACGAATCAAGTATTTTTTTAAAACCCACAGATGCAAACGAAGTTTTCAACACAATGATTTCATTAAAAAATTCTAAGTCGGCAGGGTATGACGAAATTAATTCCAACTTATTGAAACGTATTGCCCTATTTATATCGGAACCTTTGGCCTACATTATAAATCTATCTCTTGAACAAGGATGTTTTCCAGACAAACTCAAGTTGTCGATAATAAAGCCACTTCATAAGAAAGGGGCAAAAACAGATAAAAATAACTTTAGACCTATTGCTTTAACTCCGGTCCTATCTAAGATATTTGAAAAAATAATGCTCAAAAGAATAGTTAACTTCCTAAATAAATATGACATTTTGGCACCGGAACAATTTGGTTTCAGAAAATATCGGTCCACGCAATTAGCTACCTTCACCTTAATAAATCGCATCATCGATAATATCAACAATAAAATCCCAACATCAGCTCTACTATTAGACCTAACTAAAGCATTCGACTACGTTGATCATTCGATACTCCTCTCGAAACTTGAAAAATGTGGAATAAGGGGGTCTTCTTTGTTATGGTTTCGGTCCTATTTGCAAAACAGGAAACAATTCACTAGAGTTACTAAATTTGATACTGTAACAAATAACGTAGTTGAGTTTGACTCGAAACTAAGGATAAATTGCTCTGGGGTGCCACAAGGTAGCATCGTAGGGCCTCTGTTATTTCTTATTTATGTCAATGACCTCCCAAGTGCACTCACACATGATTGTGTCTTGTTTGCAGACGACACAACTATTATTATGGACTGTAAAAATATTGATACATATGAAACGGAAATATATAAAACGTTAGAAGATGTTATTCAATGGCTAGACACAAATAAATTAAAAATAAACATAGAGAAAACAAAACTAATTAACTTTAAAACTTATAAGAGTAAAAACATCGAATTAAATATTAGTTACAATAATTCACTTATACAACAGATAAACAGCGCCAAATTCTTAGGCATTATTCTGGATACACATTTTTCATGGAAAGAACATGTTAATAGTTTATGCTTAAAAATAAACAAGTTTGTATTTGCACTTCGGAAGGTAAAAGACGTGACGAGCAGACATACCTCCATTATTGTATATCACGCTTACATATGCTCCATTATACGGTATGGCATAGTTGTCTGGGGAAACTCCTGTGACATGACGAGGGTGTTCATAGCACAGAAAAAATGCATTCGGGCACTGTACGGTATGGATTGGTCGGAATCTTGTAAACCGATCTTTAAATCCAAGAATCTACTAACTGTACCCTGCATATACATTTATGAGGTAGCTAAATTTGTCAAATACCACAGCCATCTTTTCACCCCTAACGACAATACATTTAAACGTAAAATTACCCACCGGCCCTTAAAAATGCCTGTTCCTAAGCTTGAACTGTTCAGAAGGAACTGTGCCTATATGGCACCTCTAATATATAACTCTTTGCCCAAAGGAATGACTGACCTGCCATATAAAAGATTCTGTTGTGCCTTGCGAAACTGGTTAATCGAGGAGAGTTTCTATACTGTCAAAGACTTTTTGAATAAAAGCACATGTCGATTTGGTATCCACTAATATAATATAATATAGTTCTTCGTCCTATTTCCTTTTGTTTTTAATTTAAGTAATTGAAATCACTACATTTCTAAAAATTGTAATTTAAATGTATCTAATAATTTTATTTCACATTTCTTATAAATTGTAATAATTCAAATAATTGTATTTTTATTCAAATCATTCTTGGAAATTAACTATAATTTTGCATGCCCGTAAAGAGGGTGAAATGTGTCCTGTGCTATAATTTAATTTAACATCTTGTGTAACCATGTTTCAGGCAAATAAATGATTTATGATTATGATTATTTATAAAAAACTTTTCTAAGAAAGTCGTTTTTTTTTATTTCTTCGTTATTGTAGATAAAAAAAAGATTGTAGGTACTCTACTCGATGAGCTCTACACAATGACGCCCACAATGTCAGGGTAAGATTTATTTTCTAAATCAAAAGTTTATTGACTGTCCCCATATTACTTACTAATTTATTAAATAATTATTAATAAATAATAAAATTTAAATAATTTATACTTATTATAATAATTAATATTAATTAATATAAGGTGTATCTTAAAAAAAAAGGTGTTCCCTACATTTATGTTCGCATAGCTCGTCAAAATAAAGGGAACAGCTGATTTTTGTTTTCGCGATTTCAGGGTTCATCCCATAGTGAAAGTTGTTCATAATGATGAGTACAATGACCCCTTAAGAGATTTCGTGTGTGAAAAGATACACCTTTCGTATATAATATTAAATAATAAAAAAATATATAATTAAGTAATTTTTATTATTTGTTGTTATAGCGGCAATAGAAATACATAATCTGTAAAAATTTCAACAATCTACCCATTAGGTACGGTTCATGAGAAACAGCCCGCTGACAGACAGACGGACGGACCGACTGACCGACGGATGGACGGACAGTGGAGGCTTATTATTAGGGTTCCGTTAGGCATTCTTCGGAACCCTAAAAAAAGTGTAATTACATCATTAGAAGGTCAATAAGTTTTCAGAGGATCAGTCAGATATTTCCCTGTTGCAGCTGTGACTTCATCTGGGAAAGGGCGGGAATATTTAACTTAGCGTTAGCACAGATATCGTTAGTCACCTGTTTGCGTAGCTATTTAATAATATAATTTATTATAATGATGGTTGAGAGAAACAAACATTGTGGTCAGTTCTGCGAAACAATTATATCGTTTATCAGAGGAATGTATGATCTCTGAGACAAATATTACGAGTATTACCTTATGGAATATGGTTTATGGAATATTTTCTTTAATAGGGAAAAGTGTTGAGTCGTTAGACTGGTGAAGCGATTAGATACTCGCACTCTGGACTTTGGTTTGTCACGATTCCATTATTTACCTTTTTAGCCGACTACGGCGAAGCAAAAAGGAGAGTCATGATTTTGACCGTTATTATGATGTATCATAATTTCACAAATATCGTTGGAAGCGTCTTGATCGTCCGCTGGATAGGCGACATCACATTAAATTGACTATGGCGCCCCCTGGAGGACATAGACATGATTTAAAAAAAATGTTAATCTGTTTGATTTATGTCTAGTCTACTATATCACGTGTGACTCCAGATTTTGAATTAGTCTGTCTGCGATGTCATGTGTATACCTTTTTAGTTGACTTTTTTGTCGTAGTTGGGTTTTAGTTTTCATAATACTTAGTAGTTTGACAGCCTCATTGATCTACTTACTAGGCACACTAGGCACAAGCGCTACTGCTGATCGATTCTTTGGTCGAGCAAAATGTTATTGGAGTTTTCATTTACAACATTTAGTTTTGAAAAGAGACGGTCTCACACGACGCGACTCTATGAAAACTTCACGGAAATTGTTCTACCGATACCGTCACGTCGCGCTTGTCTGCGGGAGCCTTTACAGAGACGACTTTGCCATATTTGAACAGGTAACAGATAGCAGGAAACATTTGTTCTACCTAACATTTATGTAATTTTTTAATTAATCAGGTACCTACACAAGTTCTTCGTCACCTACATAGTACGTATTTGGTTTTTACAGAAAACAAAAACCCGTTAACCAATGTTTTAAAAAAATATTATTTATGAAAGTATTACAAATGATAAATTGTAGGTATACGTTCAAAGTCTAACTTTATGACTAACATCAATAAATACTACTGTAGTGAGCACGTATTACTAAAAGTTTGTACAGTCAACCAAAGTAAACTTCTCGCTACAGATTCTTGTCACTTTATAACTTTTTTAAATCGACGATTTTTTATTACCTTCTTAAAAACAGGAGGCTGTTTGCATTTTTTATATTCATATTAATATTGTTTTAAGTAGGTAACTTACACCGATTTCTCAGTGACTAGGTGCTAGACGTCTAGACCGATGTAAGAACGATTTTTATATTCATATTAATATTGTTTTAAGTAGGTAACTTACACCGATTTCTCAGTGACTAGGTGCTAGACGTCTAGACCGATGTAAGAACGATTTTTATATTCATATTAATATTGTTTTAAGTAGGTAACTTACACCGATTTCTCAGTGACTAGGTGCTAGACGTCTAGACCGATGTAAGAACGATTTTTATATTCATATTAATATTGTTTTAAGTAGGTAACTTACACCGATTTCTCAGTGACTAGGTGCTAGACGTCTAGACCGATGTAAGAACGATTTTTATATTCATATTAATATTGTTTTAAGTAGGTAACTTACACCGATTTCTCAGTGACTAGGTGCTAGACGTCTAGACCGATGTAAGAACGATTTTTATATTCATATTAATATTGTTTTAAGTAGGTAACTTACACCGATTTCTCAGTGACTAGGTGCTAGACGTCTAGACCGATGTAAGAACGATTTTTATATTCATATTAATATTGTTTTAAGTAGGTAACTTACACCGATTTCTCAGTGACTAGGTGCTAGACGTCTAGACCGATGTAAGAACGATTTTTATATTCATATTAATATTGTTTTAAGTAGGTAACTTACACCGATTTCTCAGTGACTAGGTGCTAGACGTCTAGACCGATGTAAGAACGATTTTTATATTCATATTAATATTGTTTTAAGTAGGTAACTTACACCGATTTCTCAGTGACTAGGTGCTAGACGTCTAGACCGATGTAAGAACGATTTTTATATTCATATTAATATTGTTTTAAGTAGGTAACTTACACCGATTTCTCAGTGACTAGGTGCTAGACGTCTAGACCGATGTAAGAACGATTTTTATATTCATATTAATATTGTTTTAAGTAGGTAACTTACACCGATTTCTCAGTGACTAGGTGCTAGACGTCTAGACCGATGTAAGAACGATTTTTATATTCATATTAATATTGTTTTAAGTAGGTAACTTACACCGATTTCTCAGTGACTAGGTGCTAGACGTCTAGACCGATGTAAGAACGATTTTTATATTCATATTAATATTGTTTTAAGTAGGTAACTTACACCGATTTCTCAGTGACTAGGTGCTAGACGTCTAGACCGATGTAAGAACGATTTTTATATTCATATTAATATTGTTTTAAGTAGGTAACTTACACCGATTTCTCAGTGACTAGGTGCTAGACGTCTAGACCGATGTAAGAACGATTTTTATATTCATATTAATATTGTTTTAAGTAGGTAACTTACACCGATTTCTCAGTGACTAGGTGCTAGACGTCTAGACCGATGTAAGAACGATTTTTATATTCATATTAATATTGTTTTAAGTAGGTAACTTACACCGATTTCTCAGTGACTAGGTGCTAGACGTCTAGACCGATGTAAGAACGATTTTTATATTCATATTAATATTGTTTTAAGTAGGTAACTTACACCGATTTCTCAGTGACTAGGTGCTAGACGTCTAGACCGATGTAAGAACGATTTTTATATTCATATTAATATTGTTTTAAGTAGGTAACTTACACCGATTTCTCAGTGACTAGGTGCTAGACGTCTAGACCGATGTAAGAACGATTTTTATATTCATATTAATATTGTTTTAAGTAGGTAACTTACACCGATTTCTCAGTGACTAGGTGCTAGACGTCTAGACCGATGTAAGAACGATTTTTTAAGCGACTTCTTCATTAATTTCAAAGTTCACGTAGAATATCGCGCGGTTGATTTATCAATTTTATTTTGCTTGTGTAATTTTTGATTTAGCTTTAATAAATAGGTTTTTAATCCAGTTCGTGTACCTATGTTAATGACGTTGGTATCTTCACATAGTAGGTACCTAAGTAGCGGTACCTACCTACATAATTCATACTACAATTAAAAAAGTGAAAAATTAAAACATTTATGTTGTATAAAGTTTTATGTTGAATCCATGTTTCCTAACCCAAGGAAGCTATAAGTACTTAACTATTAACAGACTAAATGTTGTTCCTACGGGTTAACTTTGAGCTCTTCCCTTATTATTACAATACCAGTCACCCCATTTTGTGTACAATTTTAATTTAATTATTGTAATTTTGACGTTAAACGTCTCTTAAAATAACTCGTTTACAGCCATAAAATATTGCTATAAATTCCCTAAATGTTATTATTGCTTTATATTCCCATAATGTTACGTCTGCATGACTGTTCACGTGTGCAGCGCAGCGCCATTTCTTCGTAGTCGTATTAGTGTCGCTATTGCCCGCAAGATGGCAGGAACTGTTCGTATCGCCAATCGACCCAACAGAAGTGTCAGGAATAAAGTCACGGCCTTGTGGATCATGTATAACCTATAAACATAGAAAATACATAGGTTCATGTTTTTATTGATGTAAAGTAACCAAACGCACATAGTTTTTGCACAGTAAAAAGTTTTGGAAGCTAATTTAAATAAAACAGCGCTTTCTATCGTCGATTAGCTGCCATAGTTATTATTTATTATTATGTTTAGCCCATCACGACTTTAGGCGCCTGAATTAAACTCAACTTAAAATTGGTTATCTAATGTTTAGGTAACAAGATAAGCTGTCGTGAAAGAATAAAATCAAAGATAATACTTATAAAATAGTTACATGTGCATTTTTCTTTGTGCTTTCTCGATGTCCTGGTCCTTTTCCCGCAGTAAGTACTTACGAGTTCCCTTCACGAAGTCCACGCAGTGATCCTCCCAACTGAAATTAATCAGTATAATGAGATGGAACTTTTCTACTGCCTGTTTCCAATCAAATCTCATAATACCGAAAGAAATAATTGTTTTGGTATTGTGTTTGACATCGTTGTCAGGACGCCTACCACACTACCACGGCTGCCACCACCTCGTATAACAGTACTCTAATGTTACTTCAGTGTGGGACAGAGATGGAGCTATAATTTATATTTTTAATACCTTTATCAAGGAAAGAAATGTTTGAAGTTTGAGGCAAGTTCATGAGAAAAAGCAGATGACGCGTAAACTGAATTTTAATGTAACATAATACTTACATTATGTTATACATATATCTTTAAGATACAGTACCTACCTAGTAGAAGAACTAGTAGGTAGATAGGTACTGTAGTAGATCTGGTACCCAGCTGTCACAACTACTCACTCGATAGTAGTAGGATCCAGGTTGTACATAGTGGCATCAGACGCCGACAGTCTCTGCTTCAGATAGGTACTGTAGTAGATCTGGTACCCAGCTGTCACAACTACTCACTCGATAGTAGTAGGATCCAGGTTGTACATAGTGGCATCAGACGCCGACAGTCTCTGCTTCAGACGTCGCACATTGTCGGTGTTGAAGTACCACTCGCGGGTCGCGAAGAACTTTAGCGCGCCGTTCATTGCGTGCAAGCGCTTGCTCACGGTGGACAGGCTCGGTCTGAAACACGCAATACAAAATATTTTATTCCAGACCTACAAGGGCACAACGTCAGAAGCTAGGTGTACGGTTCCAATTGGTCGTTTCCTATGGAGAAGAGTCGGCAAGAATATACAAGGTTACTTAAAAAACAAAAAAATTGGCTTTTACAATGTTCAATTTTATTATAATTATGTAACATTTTTTAACTTGATAAACTTCACAGACGTGATGGGTATCGAAAAAATAAATAAAGAAGAAACAAAAAATGTTTTCTTTTATAATTGTATTGTAGCTAGAGCTGCTCGGAGTCAACGGCCGGGGGATGCACAAACTATGAGAAATAATATTAAGTTTGAAAAGTGAGGCTTTTTCCTTGTTTTATTATGATTAGATTAATTATACAATCATAACGTCTGTGAAGTTTTGCCAGCTAATTTAATTTGACCCTGTATTCTGCTTAGGGAAATTCTAGCTTATAATCTAGCAGTGGACTACAATAGGCCAAGTTGATTGATAGTAGCTGCTAACGGGAAGAAAGGTGCTGTCTGTCTATAGATCGTTCATCGGATGGTCAGATATCCATTGTCCATCTTTTCCCAACTATGTTGGGGCGGTGTCCAGCTGAATACCAGTATTTTACATGGAGGGACTACCTATCTGACCTCCACAACCAAGTTACTGATAACACGTTGACCTTTGGTGAGACTGGTTGTCAGATTTTCTGGCTTCTTACTACCCGTTAAGACCGTCAAAGATCTATTTACAATTGACAGCCGTGACCACGGGCTTAACGTCCTTGTGAGGCTCGGAGGGTTCTCGGTATGAAATAGATGGTCACCCATCCACAGACCAGCCTAGCAAGCGTAGGTTAACTTGATCGATAGACCCGTGCAGCTGTTATTACCATGAGCCCCTCAAATGACATAGTTTAGTCCAAGCGAAAAAAACAAAGAACTTATTAATTACCTCGGCTTAATCCCGCACATTTTGGACAAGTAGTGAATGAGGTACAGCGGGATAGTTTGAAGTGTGGTCGCCAGAATCTTCTGCATCATGCTGCAATCAAATTGTAAAAAAAATACTTCCATAAAGATCTGTGGGTGGTGTGGACCGAGCTCAAACGCGCGGAGTAAACTATTACTCGAACGAGTTTAAAATTAAAATACTCGTTTCGCACATTATAATAATATTATTATTTACTTAGTTTTATGACGTTATTCATATTTTTGGGTGGATGATGATGCTTACTAATTATGATTGTCGCAAAAATGTTACAAAAATGCTATAGGAAAGTTGTATTTTTTATTAAAAACATTAACCTCCTTCCGAGGCAGTCGGGTATAAAATCGTTCGAAATTACGGTAACGTTGTGCGTAAATAAATGTAAATATCTCGTTCTCTTCGATGACGGTGTACTCACGTGTTCTCGACGAGTATTCCGAAGGGGTACCACATGACGTTGTCGAAAGGATGCGCGCGCACGCCGCGCAGCATGTTGGTGCGGAACTGGTTCCACGTGGTGGGGCGCAGGCAGGAGCTGCAGTTGTAAACGCGCGCCTCTCGCTTGCTGGAAAATAAAACGCTCATGTTGTAATGAGCCTTAATAGGTAGCAAAAACAATTGAACAATGATTTTTTGGCGCCTGAATGACATTGGCAGGGGGGTGTTGTTGGTATACATTTGTGGAATTGTCTCAGAAATTGTATTGACAAAACAAAGAACCTTGTAGCGTTGTAAATGGCATACTAATATGAATGCATACAAAAGTATGACTTTTCGGATGGACATAGAAGCAAGCTGATCGGTTGGTCGGTCGTTGGCCTTATGATGTAGGGGTCGCAATCTTCCACTAAGTGAAGGCTCCTGCCTTAGACCGCTAGATCGGGGAAAATGTTATTCGATGACATTTCAATAACAGCCTGGAATTGGAAATTCGTGGCCGACATTAGGCTGCCCCTTCTACATGGGACTGTACACATCTGTCTACTTTTTCAGGGAATACAGGTATGATGCTGTCGTTAGTATCGTTTCGTTATTACTAACTCATCGACGGCGTCCCAGGTCTCCCAGGCCACGGCGACGGATGCAGATGTCCACAGGCATCATTTCTGCTCTCCTGGCGCCACCACAGTTGAGCACGTGTAGCACGCAGTGTGTAGCACGTGTATATAATTATGTTGTACTAACTCATCGACGGCGGTCTCCCAGGCCACGGCGACGAGGGTGTCGATGCAGATGTCCACAGGCATCATGTCTGCTCTCCTGGTGCCGCCACAGTTGAGCACGTGCAGCACTCCCTTGCCGGCACCCACCATCGCGCCGCTGGGGCCGTTCAGGTTCTCGATCCAGCCGGGGAACGGGTCGCGGAGTGATGATATTACTGTAAGTGTGGAAAATTGGAAGAATTTGAGATGTTGTAATTTTATAAATCTTGACAGTTCGACGCTGATCTATCCACTATTACTTCGTTGTTTTGTTGTCTCGCGCTACGATCGATTTCCGGTTTCCCTGCTTGCACCCAACGAACACAGCGTCATTGAGCGTTGAATAAAAATTACAGTACTTTCACTACTCACCGCTAGATGGCAGTATTTCAAAAGACTGAAAACGTCAATTAGCTTCATGTTAGCATTGTAGATACTCGCGCATCGCGCCGCAATAGTTATTCTCTCAAAAAATAGACAGCATGTTTAGTCTAAGGTCCTCTAAATGTGGTCATATTATCCACAAATAATATACACAGAGAGACACAGAGTTAAACAAACTCTGTGTCTCTCCGTGTAGGTATATTATTCGGTGTAACTGGTAACTGACCTATGGTTGGTCTAAAGATGGCGGTCGCGTATTTGGCCGTAACCGCTCGCTCGGCCACCACACTCTCCGCCATCGCCTTAGTGAACGTGTACGTGTTCGGCTTCGGGGATATTAACCTGGATTTAAATGAAATAAATATTAAGAGGAATGAAGACAGTTGGCGCCTGTAACCTTTGTGTTCGCTTATCGCACTTCATGCAACAGATCATAAGGAAAATTTTCTACCTCTCATTTTTGGTACCTTGCCTTACATCTTATTTTATTAGGTCGCAAGTTTAATATTACTTACTTTTATTCATAAACTGGCGAAATGTGGGTGTTCTACAGGCAGGTACACCTCTGATTTACCCTTCGGTCATTACAGGCGTCATGTTATGTTATGGAAGGTTCTCTATGTTATGTTATTGTGTTCATCATCTGCCTCCCTTTTCCCAACTATGGTGGGGTTGGCTTCCAGTCTAACCGGTAGCAGCTGAATACCAGTATTTTACATGGAGCGACTGACTAAATGTAACTAGCTAGACTAAGTAGCTCACCTGGGCGTGATCTCAGCCAGCATGTCAGCCGGCAGCACATCGACGAGGTTCAGCAGCTGCGTCAGCGGCGCCGGCGACGCGTATACGCGCTCCTCCACTGTCGCCAGCTCTGCGTTACTGTACGCCGTCGACACGTGCACCAGCACCTGACACACGGAGCATTACATTACGTGTCGTCTGTTCCAGAAGTATCTGATCCAATGTAAACAACGAATGGATCAGAAAACGTACCTGTGAATGCCAATCTGTAGCAGCACCCACAAATTGAGTGCTTTGATTTGGTTATTTGCGTCGCCTGCATTGCATGTATTCCCTAAGTGTTAGGCAGAGCTGTACCTATAGTACACCCACATCGCCATCAACCGGCCACAAAACCAGACTCCTACTGAGAAATTCCTTATGAAAAAACCAATAACACTACCCGAGCTGGGAATCGAACCCGAATGATGCAGTAGTTGAACGACGTACCTGCATGTTGGGAAGCTGGTCGCAGATGTCCATGAGCGTGATGACGGGGCGCACGTTCTGCTCCACCGCGGCCGACAGCGGCTCGTCGAACTTCAGCGTCGCCGCCGAGTGGAACACGACCGACACCTGCGGGAGGTAAGGGTCTCCAATAGTTAGGGGTGGCACTCCTCATACATAACTGTTTTTTTATGTTACGCTTTTTTGTCATTTAAAAGTTATGGTGGAATAAAGAAACTCACATACATACCTACATACAAACATAGGTACATCATGCATGAACCTTGAAAACATTACACTACTTTTTGGGCAGTCGTTTATAAGACTGCATGTTGTAATTATCGGAAGCGAAAATGCGACAAGCGTATGAGGCTTCCGTTGACGCGACGCCACCGCGCTAGTGTTGACGTGCCACTTGCGCATAGCCTACCTACCTGTTGCGTGTAGTCGACTGAACTGACCTGGTTGAGCTGGCTGATGGAGTGCTGGTCAAGGCCGAACCTCGGCCTGGTGACGTCACCGGCCAGCATGCTGAGCTTGTCCAGCTGCTGCGGGCAGTGTCCACGGATCACGTCGAACACCTTTCAAAAACAAAATATGAGCCACGAAAAACGATGATTTTTTTACAGGTAGAAACTTTAGTTTTTTTGTGCATAGACCAGCACCACCCATGACCAGCGCCCGAGTGGCGCGTGGCGTAGTACACGATCTATCAGAATTGGAATCGGTTTTTAAACCAATGTGTAATCCATTGCTTCAATTTTCGAAAAAACATCTGCTCAACGTAAACGCAATGAATGTTGTTGAACTGACAAAATGAAACCAATGAGTCATAATCGGTTACGAAAATAAGTTACGCAATTACATAGATAGCAGACTAAAGCGAGTGACGAATGAGATGATAGCTATGAGAGAAGAGATGTAGGATTACTGACCCAAATAATTTGGGATAGGGGCAAGACCGGGCAAGACGATGATGATGATAAAGTATTTAAAAAAATGTAATTTACTAATATAATTATGTTATTACTTAATTAATAAGTAATATTAACTAATATATTAAAATATGTAGGTACATCATTTCCATTTAATTTAATGATAGTAATTGATTTAAATTATAAACACAATAAGAAACACGATGTAACAATTGATAACATAACAGCAATTACTTCTGTGTAACAAAATTTATCATTTGTATCTATTTTTTTATTTAAAAGAGTGTCCGTCGAGAGATTCTTGCCCATTCTTCTCCATAGGTACCGACTCCTTGACTTACCGACTCCTTGACGATTCAAAAGTGCCTATAAATGGGTTCATTGAAATAAAAATTTAGGTAAAAACCTTTTTAAAGACAAGCTTTTAATGTACTAAAAACTACGAAATAAAACTAACGTAAATATGGAACTTTAATATTTTCTTAAAAGTTTGAGGCTGCTTATCTTAAAGTGTAAGAAAGATGTTTACGCTTCAAGTTTTTTTTATTTTGTTGTCTCGTCTGGAGCCAATTCTTGCTGGTACAGCCAGGTCATGGTAGACTTTAGAACGGACTATCATAATTAAATGCGTATATAAAATTTCGCGTCTGTACTGTTAACCGGTGAAGAGTTCCTTGAGCTGGAGCTAATCCTAGGTGCAGCAGCCAGGGCATGGTGGACTTTAAAACGGACTACCATATTTGAATGCACACATAAAATTTAATATCTCTGCTGTTGACCGTTGAGGAGTTTCCTGTCTGGAACCAATTCTGGGTACTGCAGCCAGGTCATGGTAGACTTTAGAACGGACTATCATAATTAAATGCGTATATAAAATTTCGCGTCTGTACCGTGGACTGTTGTAGAGTTCCTTCGTATGGAGCTAATGTAGAATCAAGTCATGCATCATAAAAAAATGCATTGTCTTTAGAACTGAACCAACTTGTAAAATTTCAACTCCGTAGGATAAGAGGAAGTGGTTTTAATTCAGCTTGCAAGATTTGACTCAAACATACATACTAACTAACTAACACGGCAAGTTAAATAAAAGCTTGTAATGATTAGAGTTTGAGTTTGAAAAATAAGTAAATCAAGTATCTTGATATGAGGGATGTGGATTTAGGGATCATTGTGCCGATAGTCATGGCAGCCAACGGCTCAATAGCCAAGAGCCTGGAGTAACACCCAAAGAGTATTAAACCAGGCTATATAGTCATTGCTAACACCTGAGGAGGCTAAGGTTGGGCAGCTGGATTAAGAATTTGATTCAGAAAGTGGTACTTCTGGAACCAGCTCGTATTGTTAGGAGGTTTTAGTTTCTTGAGCCCTGACCGCCGCCCCGGGTAGTTTGGACCCTGTTCCCGATACCTGTCGGCCACTATTTTGTATGCTAATAATTAAAAATGTTATTTATATGACTGTGTATTTATCAAATAAAGGAGACAACTATTCTGTTATTATTACAATTTGTGTCTGCCCATCAAGAATTTCTCAGTAGCAGTCCGGAGTCCGGCTTCGTGCCCGGTTGATGAGAATAGGCTCGTGCCCATTACGTGGGACCTAAACTTAACTGTTGAAATGTCCTATAGGTACTTACACCTCTGCCCAACCCTTCACGGAATACAGGCGTGATGTTATGTTGTTATTATAATGACCATGAGAACATTTTGTATTCGACCGCAACATTAGCGCACCTCTTATTGTTATAATACCTAATCCAATGTTCTGCAAGACCTACAAGGTGGAGACGACAATACATTCAACTCATCATCATCATCATTTCAGCCGAAAGACACCCACTGCTGGCCATAGGCCTCCCCCAAGCATCGCCACTTTGACTGGTTCCGCGGATTCTTGCGGCCTTCACCAGGTCATCGGTCCACCTTGTGGAAGGTCGTCCAACGCTACTCCTTACGGTTCCAAAATACTCTTAGTATTGTCTCCACTTTGTATAAATCTGTATTAGTTGAAGTTTTCAAACCTGGGATTGTTTGAGCTGCGCGAGTCTCTTCTCGGGAGCGGTGTCCTTCTTGTGCCGCATCAGCAGGTGCAGGCGGGAGACGTCGCGACATGTCCAAAGCAGGCGCTCCACCAGCACCTGGGAAATGATTACGATAAACAACATAAATTATTATTAACGTAAGTGGGCTCCTCCCTAAGTTCGATTCCCAGCACCCCAATTATGCAACACACATTCTATTACATATTATGTTTGAAAACTTCGTCTGCACGACAACATAAATAACGCAATGATTGTTGTTGAATAGTCAAAATAAAAGGCGGCATTTGTTCGTAATATAGATAACGCAACTACCCGCGCAACTCAGTCACAGTTTTAGTGTTTTTTTCCATTACCTAGGGATATCTTTGCGATAGTCCGGAGTCTGGATTTCAGCCTGGTTGGTGGCAAAACATGGGGTTATGTTATTTTTACATTATGATTATATCTTTAAATATTTTATTTTTTAATTAATTTATAGACATAGTTAGAATCAAGGTAAGTTTAAACAATAAATTCGATTGAAATAAAAATAGCGTACAATAGTTTGTTACCATGACCGTCTATAATTCAAACGGGCTAATAAGTGTTTTACTCATAAGCCCATTTTGAATATAATACGTTGAGTTTAACTTGCTGAAACTCTTTGTAAAATGTAGCTGCTTATAGTGTATATAATAAAATAAGTATAAAATAAAGTAAATTCTAATCTGAGACTATATACTCGTAATTATTCTAAATACCTTTGCTTTTTTTTCGTTATGGAATTCGCTCTGGAAGTTACCTACAGTGAGGCACTCTTTTGTTGTAAGTACAGTGTTGCGGAAACACTCAAATTTGTCTTTTGACCCTGAATTTAGAAGACAAAAACGTAGAACTGACAGAGTCTGCTCGACAACAGGTGTTAAATTAGAAATTGTCCGCCGACAGTTCATTTTCTGCAGTCCCGTGCTTTATAATAAACTTAATAAAGTGCTTACTATTTATCCATGTACTCTCCGGAATTGCAAAAGAATGATTGATAAATGGCTTTATACTCTCACCTACGAAGAATTGGAGAATTTGGTCAAACCCTAAAGATTTTTCCTCCGTAGACATGCACACCAAACACACGTAGCGTATAGAGTGCTCGTGGGGAGGTTCCACAAGCACTCTCTATACTTACATCCCACAGACACGCACTACACTCACTTATAACACTCCCACATGCACAACTTCAACCACGTACTTACCTTTTAATAATTACTTTTAATTTTTTACTGTTTTATATTTAATTTTTGTTACTTTCTTTTTACATCTCTAGAATCTGGAACGCTGTCGCCTCCCTCTTGGAGGTTAATAGCTGTGACACAGTTTTGTAACTAATGTAGCTATTTACGTACGCAATGAAATTTGTAAAATGTGTTTTTGTTCCAAATAAAGAAATTTGAAATTTTATAGTACAATTTTAATAAAAAGATTTTTTTCATGATTTATTTTAATTTAATAATTTCCTGTTTAGTTTTCCGACAATGGCCTTTTGTGCTTGCGTATACGCTATGTTCAAACAACAATAATGCTGTATTGTAGGTCAGCTCAAATCTGTCGATCTATTAAAATACAAAGAGTTGTCGGGGGTGTTTTTGTAGTAGTTAACAATTATTGGTTGAATTGCATAATTTTTCGTTAGTTTTTTCGAAATTCACATTTTTTTACAAAAGTTATGGAATTGTGAACACATTGCTTTGTAATGCTGACGATAGACAATAATTATTGCCTTTCGAATAAGCCTATTTTTAGCCAGCCAATGTAACTGCTGACCTACCCACCACCTGACTTACCTTGCCCATAAATCCAGTTGCACCAGTGATGAACACCTCTCTTCCCGCGAAATACTCGGGGATGAGGGGGGGTGTCGGCGACTGCGGGACGGGGCGGGGCACCATTGTGATCTATTTAGGATGTAACCTGATGAAAATGCAACGAAAATACATTATAATGGGACCATCCATAAACGTCACACATTAAGGGGGAGGAAGGGGTCAACAAAGTGTGACAAACCCCTTGAGTCATAGCCTTCGTGACTTCACATTTATAAATCTAAAGTACTATAACTCTAAACTTAACATTACCAATTCTATCAAAATTACTGTAAATTGTATTTAAAATTGAAAAATATGTGAATGGCCCCTAAAGCAGAAAGGTCCCAACATAGTGCCCTTAAGTACTCCATACTTTATATGTATAACTGTTAAGAAATAATATTAATTGTGGGGTTTAAATATTATTGAGAAAGATTGTCAAAAGAATTCCATTGTTTCTTATGACCCTGTATCCTATGTTTTCAATTTAAGGCGAGAAATTATGAGATAAACAGTATTAAAGGCTTTTAGCAAAACTAAGAGCTTTCTGGAAAAGCTATAATATTCCGATTCCTAGCTCCTCATCACTCTACTACTAGTACTCTCTAGTCTCCGCTCTATGGGGAAAATAATTATATGCCTTTTAACTTTAAGCGAGTTGCGAACACGGAAACCAATCCCAAAACGGGTTAAGTGCTATTTTAGTGTCGGTACCTATCGTTATCGACGTGCGAAAATAATTGTGTTTTCGACAAAAATAGTATATCATGATGTACTTACCGGCTGCGTCACCGTTAGTGACAGAAACGTGAGTTTGTCATGTACCTGGCGCACGTGAACTTGAAACTTGTTACATGAGTAAATACTATCCACAAAGACTCAGAGAGCCAATTTTGCTTTGTTTTTTTTATTTTTTTTATACAATTCTAAGATTAATATTGTAAGTATTTTATTTCTAGAGTCATACTCCAAATGTGCATAGTATTCCATATTATTAATTAGTAGCTGATGCCCGCGGCTTTGCCCTCGTGGAAGTCGGTTATTAAATACCTACTTAAACCTTCCTCGAGAACCACTCTATCCATTGGTGAAAACAGCATAAAAATTGGTACAGTCGTTTTTGACGTTATCGCGAACAGACAGACAGACCGGCGGAGGGTTAAGTGTCTGTGTGTTACTTCCTCCCTGACCTCACCTCAAGTGTATATGAAGTGCTAATACAACGACAAATATTGTCGGATGGTAGTCCGGAAGACAACGCTTTGGAAGCTATGGGAATCTTAAGTTACTTAGCATGTATGTGGTAATCTTATAATATGATGTGTAAGGCTATGGAAGTAAAGCGTAGCACAGACCTACTGTGGGTAGGAACGCGATTCCAACAGATTACAAAACTTGAAACTAAAAGTTCTTATTACGAAACCGATATAAAATATATTATATAAATTATATACCTAATCATACCGATATATCGTGTATATTTATCATAATATTATAAGTAACTTATAATATCATTGCTGATATTGGAATGCTTGCAAAAGGATGCTGAGTCACCAGTACCAACACAACATTACACCAATATTTTGAACACCTGTATAGTTTGCAATAAACGTTTGGACTTTTACAAAGTCAAAGTGATACTAAACCGATGCTCAGAATATTTCATTTGAATGAAGATGATTGAATTTCATGAATTTAATTTTCATGGAGGAATTTCACGAAGCGTTAAGTCACAGTCATCCTAATCAACCTGTATTGTTCCCACTGCTGGGACACAGGTCACACAGGCCTCCGCTCTGTGAGAGGGAGTGGGTCGTGATACACCACGCGGGCCCAGTGCGGGTTGGTAGACGTCACATGTCTTCGAATTTTTGGTTCTAGTGCCGGGTTCCTCACGATGTTTTCCTTCACCGTTTTGAGAGCAGGGGCGATGAAATTATTTACACAATGTAAAGCGCCTGTCGGGGTTCGAACCTACGACCTAGAAGTCGCGGCCGTTACCACTGGGCCACAACTGCTTTAGAGTTTTCTGCTCTTTAGTATTAGTTAAGTCACATGAAAGTTGTAAACGTTTAAGTACTTAGAGGTGTACAGGCTATCTCAGTTTACGTTTAAGTTTCATGTACTTACCTAATACAGGGCAAACCAAGGGCGAACCAATGGCCATCAGCCGGACACAAGTCTAGACTCCGGGTAGGAAGAACTCTTAATGGAAAAACCCAATAACACTTAGCTCGAACTTGGGATCGAACCTTGAACCCTGAATGGTAAGCGGTCGCGTCCGGAGTCAATATATTACTCAAACATTTGTATGGACTATACAGTCTGTGTTTGAGAAGTGCATAAAGTTAACAAGTCGCATGTCGGTCTGTTTGATTTAGTGATCTCTTGAATATTAACAATGTTGACTGAGTAATAACTTGATGCTAAACTGTCAGAGCGCACTGTGCACACACACGCAGCGGACAGACAAACAGGCACGTGCACACACACGCAGCGGACAGACAAACAGACACTACGTAGCTTGCGAGCAAACAGTTAGCTAATGCCGACCCCTGGACCCCTGCTCGTAGACTACGGATATGTCTAGTAAGTAAAGTAGCCCCTGGTAATGAGTACACAATAACATGCCTGTAATCTGTTCCAAAAGATGAATGGTCTGTTCCAGAAGAAGTAAGTTCCAACAGTATGATAGGTAGAACTAACCTCGTTCTGTGGGGTAACTGCGGAACACACTTCAACAATGCAATGTCATTTATTTTGACAGTTCATCAACAGTCATTGCGTTATTTACGTTTTTGAGCAGACAAATTTTTCGAATGTAATATGAAGCATATGAAGCATGGATTAGCATACACTTTCAATCACAATCACAATTTTGATACTTCCTTCAAAATCATTCTGATTGTGATTGAAATGCAATAGAATATATTTATTTATGCATTTAAACATGGTACAATAATGGTCTTAATAATAGGGTTATGATCTACATATGTCTCGCCATGAACTGGCATACAAATATTTTAAAGAAACCAAGTTCCTTATAATTATGCAAGTATATATGTAATTACTATGTATGCACTATATATGTAATTCTAACATTTTTACATTGTTTTAAATCTAGGCAGTATTTATTTAAATAAATATCAGTAAATCAGTACCTAACAATATTTATCACTTACATTTTTATCAAATAATTCTTTGTGTGTTGCGCAATAAGGTTACAGGTTTAATTCTTACGCAATCACTCGCTAATGATGTGCGAAAGCGGCTACTAATGTGAGTGGAAAGGGGTGTATTAAGACAATCAGGAAAAACTAAAATGTTATCAGCCGGTAATTAGGAACAGTCACAAAAATGTAAGTCAAGTATACAAAGAAATATTATAGTTTGTTTATGTAGGCAGTGAGGCATCTATTCTTTAAGTTTTAACCGACTTCTTCAAAAAGGAGGAGGTTCTCAATTAGTATGTATGTTTTTTTGTATGTTACGCGATTTCTCCGCCAATTATGAATCGATTTTGATGATTCTTTTTTGTTTGGTAGGTCATGCTTCAGAGGTGGTCCCTTAAAAATTGTATAAACTTCGCTTGCGTAGTTTTTGAGTTAACTTCAATTAATTACGTATTTTTCCCACTTAGTCTATGTAGACGATTTTAATTGATCCGTCACTGTTATTTATAACAGATAGGTAGGGTAGGTAGTACCATAACTAAAAAGTGAAAAATAAAAACATTTTACAAAAAAAAAAAACCGACTTCAAAAAAAGAACCGACTTCCAAAAAAAACAGTGAAAAATAACTTTAATTTCGGAAGTCAGTGGCAAAAAACTAAAATTGAAAAGGAAAAAAACCGACTTCCGAAATTAAAGTAATTTTTCACTTTTATTGGAAGTCGGTTGTTTTTTTTTGTAAAAACTTTTTTTATATATTTGCAGGATTGGAAATATAAAAAATACATTAAAAATACTCCAAGTAGGATAAACATCAGTATTAATCTAACCAACATGCTGGATGCAAGACTCATACGAGTACAACACTACGATAGAAAAAAAATGTAAGCAGAAACATTATGGTCTGCTACCCGCGCCAAGCCGGGGCGGGTCGCTAGTTTAAAGTAGATAAGATACTCATCAGCATAATTTAATAAATATTACCTAATATAAATTATGTCATTAAATAGACAATGGCTTTTAACACTGACAATATAACCCATAATATTGAAGGTATTACGTACTCTGAACAAAGCAATAAAGTCCATTGCTTAATATATTTAACCGACTTCCAAAAAGGAGGAAACATTTGGTTAATGCTATGTTCATCTGTATGCATTTAAAAAAAAAAATATGTATGATCATCGATATTTTCGTCAATTGTGGATCAATTTAAAAGTGCTAAGTGAAAATGTTTTACTTTATTGAAATAAATGGGTTTAAGTTGGATTGCCCTTATGCTTAATAATACTAATAATATGTGTAAGTATTATAATACTAAAATAATATTCTTATTTCATTTGGTTTTTTAACAGACTTAAAAAAAGGAGGAGGTTATTCATTTGACAAGTTCTTTTTTTCATGTTCACTGTGCTTACCTACTGGGCTTATTGGGTATATTTTATTTGCTAGAGCTAACTTTGCTTGTGTAGTTTTTGAGTTAGCATTCAAATTAATGTCGTCTATGACGACGTGGATTACATCACATGGTAAGTAGTGTTATGCCGGCGCCAGACATAGCAACAATATTTGATCACATGTTTGAACACATGTGTGGCAGGGGTGTTGGGGTATTTCATCAAAGTTTGATCACATATTTCAACGTTGCCATTTAGTGTGCACATGGTGTGCGCACATAAATGCCGGCGCCAGACATAGCAACAATATTTGATCACATGTTTGAACACATGTGTGGCAGGGGTGTTGGGGTATTTCATCAAAGTTTGATCACATATTTCAACGTTGCCATTTAGTGTGCACATGGTGTGCGCACATAAATGCCGGCGCCAGACATAGCAACAATATTTGATCACATGTTTGACACATGTGTGGCAGGGGTGTTTGGGTATTTCATCAAAGTTTGATCATTTATATCAACTTTTCCAATCGGAGTCGGTTTTTCGAGCGCACATCAAAGCGTTTAAAGTTCAAATGTGTGCGTAGCGCGTTCAAATTTCAAATGAGTGCGTAGCCTGCAAGCCCAGTGCCCCGTAAATAACTGACCGGAACGGTCGCTTTGCTCAATCGCAAGATGGAATGGAGCAACGAGTGCCCTAGAATTTATTGAGTTGCTTGAAGGAGAACCATGTATTTATGGAACCCTAAAAGTAAAAAACAACATTAAAATAGGAATTTGGTAAATGACGCCTGGATCAGGATAAATGATAAATTCTCAGTACATTGCACTATCGAGGAATTAAAAAAGAAGAGAAACATTTTATTGACCCATTAATTAATTAGTAACGGGTATTTTATATTGTTAGGAACAAATTGATATTTGTTATTTTTTAATATGTGTTATTTTTATCTGGTACGTCTTACGATATATATACGCCTCACCCCTAGCCTGTGGTGAAATGTGTGAGCAAAGTCTATCAAAGTGTTTGATCAAATAAATGTGACTATGTCTGGCGCCGGCTTTACATGAATAGTGTGGGATAACTACTACAACTAATTACAAAAAAAAAACAACCGACTTCCCAAAAAAACACTAAAAAAGTGAAAAATAACTTTAATTTCGGAAGTCGGTGTGTTTGCTTTTCAATTTTCGTTTTTCGCCACTGACTTCCGAAATTAAAGTTATTTTTCACTGTTTAGTTGTGGTACACCCCACAAGAATTCGTATAGGTACCGTTATCTGCTATGTAAAAAAAGAATAAGTATCAAAATCGATTCAAAAAAAAAATACATTCGAATTGAGAACCTCGTCCTCTTTGAAGAAGTCGGTTAAAAAGAAAGAAATATTCTTTTTTACAAAAAGAAAAAACCGGCTGCATCAAGCGACTTTGGACTGGCATCCTGCCTAAAGGGATTATGGCGGGGACAAACAAAAGTTACACCATATTTCAGGTTATCGGTTTGTCCCCGCCTGCAATACCTTACAAAAAACAAAGTTCAATGCTTGTTTTTCTCATGTCGGTTGTAGGTTTTTGCAGGCGGGTTTTTGTTTTTAAATAATTTGTTTTATTTCAAGCTTTTTGGTCTTATTAATGTAATATATTTGGAATTAACTCATAACTAGCTTTTATTTGATACCTCAGTTTGATACCAATAATGTTGTAATTTATTTTAAAAAAAACCTACGCGTATTTGCAGATGAAATATAAAAAAAAATATAGCCTATGTCACTCCCACAATTAAGACGAACCTAACGCCACGTCGTTTGTTAAAACCCATCAAGCCGTTTAGGGTACAGAGCGTGCCATAGAAATAGATTTAACATACATACTCTCGAAAAACATTACCCTCCTTCTGGGGCAGTAGGTAAAAAAACAACCGACTTAAAAACTTACAAGTGAAAAATTATTTTCGGAAATCGGTGTTTTTAATTCTGTATTTTCTTTTTTTCGGATTAATTGAGCGTATTGTAATAAATATCACTTGCTTTAAAAACGGTGAAGGAAAATATCGTGAGGAAACCATGCCACAGATATTTTCTCGACGGCATGTGAAGCCAAGTCAGAGGCCCATGGGCTTCTTTAAAACTCTGACACCACTAGTTAGTCACTAACCACACGAAAAGAAGAAGAACCAACTGGATTAAATACGTTGGTATTATTGCGGACTCAAGAACTACCGAAGCTATGGGATTTTCAAAATCGGTCCGCTTTATAAAAGGACAATGAGCACGTATAAAAAAAAAGTACTTACATTAAACACTCGCGCAATCTTTCCATGGGTTAGGCAGACACTACAGAACTCCACTTGCTGTATCATACATACGAGTACTCCTTTTTGTCTCGCTTACATCATACATCTGCATCTAATTGCGTAAAACAAGATCAATCATTGAATGACTTTTGAAGGCGATTGCTAATCCTTTGCTTCATATGTTGGAAAAATTTGTCTGCTCAACAACATAACGCAATGGATGTTGTGAAACTGTCAAACTGAAACCCATTGCTATTATGTTTCGCAGGTTAGTTCTCACAAAATGGCGCGATCGCCGCAGTTGAACGAGACAAAGTAGGAATTTACGGTGTCTTCTCTAGTACGTTAGTACTTATATCTCGATGTTAAAAGTTAAAGTTTTGAATTAAGTACTTACCTATTTATTCGTTGCCCGATTCTTTTAAAATACCGGAAGGTATTTTACACTTAATTATTTTTTATAACCCAGTTAATCAGTCAATAAATTATTTGACACAATTACCTTGTTAATAAAGTAACTACACACCTTAGTTCCGTGAGCGCGTCCGATGTACTGATGCATTGGCACTACATCGCTAACACATCATACTAATGAAATCGCCGTCACACACAAGTCAATATTTCCTTATGTACGCCAGCTTTAGACCGCGGTCAAAGCCAAATCATTTATCTCAAATAGACACCTAGAAGGCACTTTTGAATGTCAAAATGTACAAGAAAACAACTAGAAAGTTGCCTGGAGAAGTTACAAAAACCGGCCAAGTGCGAGTCGGACTCGCGCACGAAGGGTTCCGTACCATCCATACTAATACTAATATTATAAATTCGAAAGTAACTCTGTCTGTCTGTTTGTATGTTACCATTTCACGTCTAAATAATAGAACGGATTTCGATTTGGCAAGGAGATAGATGGCAACCCGGGGAAGGACATAGGTTACTTTTTATCAACCTACCATGCGGGCGAAGCCGCGGGCAGAAGCTAGTCCATACTAATGTGGCGGTATCTACATCGCCACATGCGAACTACGCATCAAAGACCTGACGTCACACAAAAAATCCTGACGTCACATAAATCCTGCATCGCGCAATTAAAGTTAACCGTGCAGTGGACATATATACAAGAATCCAATATCAATCATTGGGCAGTCGCCCGCCAGACAACACCCGTCTGGTAGGAGGATCCTCCCTTTTCTATAGAGGATGAGTGAACTTTAAACCCTGTTCCTCATACCCCTAAACTAATATTATAAACATACCACGCATGCGAAGCCGCGGGCGCGGGCGCGGGCAACAGAAATACATCATCTGTGAAAGTTTAAAATGTCTAACTATAACGGTCCTGGTGACAGCCGGACGGACGGAAGTATGGACGGACGGACGGACGGACGGACAGAGGAGTCTTAGTAATAGGGTCCCGTTTACCCTTTGGGTACGGAACCCTAAAAATAACCCAACTGCGACAAAAAGTCAACAAGTAATAAAATATAAGTAAAAATCTTTTTAAGAACAAGCTTTGAATGAACTAAAAAGTTCTAAATAAAACTTACGTAAACATAGAACCTTAATATTTTCTTAAAAGCTTGAGGCTTATTTTTAATTTATAGGTACTAAGAAGGACATTTACGCCTCAAGCTTTTAACAAAATATTAAAGTTCTATGTTTACGTAAGTTTTATTTAGAACTTTTTAGTTCATTCAAAGCTTGTTCTTAAAAAGATTTTTACTTATATTTTATTTTGTACTTTTTAGCATTAGAATTTGTCAACTGACCTGGATATTGCCTTGGGCTATATATAGTTCTTAACAAGACAACGCCAAAGAGTCCAAACACGATGGTGCTATCTTGTTTGATTTAGGTTTTCCCATGGCCACCTTCTGGCTCCATCATCAGGCCCTGAACACCACCTAGTGTCAAAGCACTTGTCAATACATAACAAACGAGTCCGAACACGATGGTGCTATCTTGTTTGATTTAGGAGTTCCCTTGGCCACCTTCTGGCTCCATCATCAGGCCCTGAACACCATCTAGTGTCAAAGCACTAGTCAATACATAACCAATGAGTCCATACACGATGGTGCTATCTTGTTTGATTTAGGTTTTCCCATGGCCACCTTCTGGCTCCATCATCAGACCCTGAACACCACCTAGTGTCAAGGCACTTGTCAATACATAACCAATGAGTCCAAACACGATGGTGCTATTTTGTTAGATTGAGGTTTTCCCATGGACACCTTTTGGCTCCATCATCAGACCCTGAACACCAACTAGTGTCAATACATAACCAATGAGTCCAAACACGATGGTGCTAACTTGTTAGATTGAGGTTTTCCCATGGCCACCTTCTGGCTTCATCATCAGACCCTGATCACCACCTAGTATCAAGGCACTTGTCAATACATAACCAATGAGTCCAAACACGATGGTGCTGTCTTGTTTGATTGAGGAGTTCCCATGGCCACCTTCCAGCTCCATCATCAGACCCTGAACACCACCTAGTGTCAAAGCACTTGTTAATACATGACCAATAAGTCTAAACACGATGGTGCTATCTTGTTTCAATGGGGTTTTCCCATGGCCACCTTCGGGCTCCATCATCAGACTCTGAACACCACCTAGTGTCAAGGCACTTCTCAATACATAACCAATGAGTCCAAACACGATGTTGCTATCTTGTAAGATTGAGGTTTTCCCATGGCCACCTTCGGGCTCCATCATCAGGCCCTGAACACCACCTATTGTCAAAGCACTTGTTTATACATGACCAATGAGACCAAACACGATGGTGCTGTCTTGTTTGATTGAGGAGTTGCCATGGCCACCTTCCAGCTCCATCATCAGACCCTGAACACCACCTAGTGTCAAGGCACTTGTCAATACATAACCAATGAGTCCAAACACGATGGTGCTATCTTGCAAAATTGAGGTTTTCCCATGGCCACCTTCAGGCTCCATCATCAGGCCCTGAATACCACCTAGTGTCAAAGCACTTGCCAATACATAACCAACGAGTCCAAACACGATAGTGCTATCTTGTTTAATTGAAGAGTTCCCATGGCCACCTTCCGGCTCCATCATCAGACCCTGAACACCAGCTAGTGTCAAAGCACTTGTTAATACATGACCAATGAGTCCAAACCCGATGGTGCTATCTTGTTTGATTTAGGTTTTCCCCTGGCCACCTTCCGGTTCCATCATCAGGCCCTGAACACCACCTAGTGTCAAAGCACTTGCCAATACATAACCAACGAGTCCAAACACGATAGTGCTATCTTGTTTCATTGAGGAGTTCCTATGGCCACCTTCCGGTTCCATCATCAGACCCTGAACACCAGCTAGTGTCAAAGCACTTGTTAATACATGACCAATGAATCCAAACACGATGGTGCTATCTTGTTTGATTGAGGAGTTCCTATGGTCAACTTCCGGCCCCATCATCAGACCGGCAGCATGGTATCATTTTTTCAAAATGTCTTGGTAGTTGTATTATTATGCCAAGTTACAGTACAATCAGATGTCAGGAAGTCCTTGAAAAATGAATGACAATTATTGGAGTACTAGAAGCACATATGTATATGACTCCGGATTTTAATTTTTCTGTCTGTGATCTTCTATAACCTTTGTAGTGGTTGACTTATATGGTATTCTGAATTTGACAACAAAAATGTTGTCCTTTATCTAAAACTCTCTAACTAAATCTATTTTTAATCGCTAGTGTGGAATAAAAATAATCAAAGAAATAAAAACTAAAACACAACTGCGACTAAAAAGGTGTGCAACTTTTTCTTTCTAGCTTCATCGCTTAGGTAAAGTTCGCTCAGGTTTTTTTTTTTTTACGGACGGAACTCCATAGTTCCGCCAACATTATTGGCGCCTATTCTATATCGTACTTCCATGCTTCATACTGTATCTTTCTAATATCCTTCTCCATTTATCCTGTGGGTGGGATTTCCACTTGTAGGCTATTCTTATTCTTAATTTACTTCATTTATGTACTTTTCTTCTTATCGTTATTTTCTTTAGGGAAATAGTTCAACAGGTTTGGTTTATTTCTTTTACACATAATTGTAACATGGCTTAGTTTTATATTGACATATCTTTTACAAATACTTAGCACTATATTGTAATTAAGATCTATGTATCTTCTTTTAAGATCTCTCTTAACCTACTGCTAACCCTATCTGTAACATTTGTTGAGCTATGAGCTGTCCTATGCTTACTATAACTATATATAAACAAATTGGCACGTGCGCGGACCGCCAGAGGGTGCAGAGAGCCATGGCTTGCAAGCGCCTGCAATGATGACATTGAGTCGCTGTACAAGCCATAGCTCGTCTCTTTGCGCTTGAGGATCACGTCCGTTGCCTTGCAAATGGCCAGTAGTTCCGCCTGGTAGACAGTGCAGTACGCAGCAAGGCTTAGCTTGAGGTTCTGGACTTCACCTTCATTATCCCACAAGGATAATGCGGCACCGACCTTCCCCGTCAATCTTACTTCCGTCAGTGAATATTCGCACTGCCTGCACGTTTTGGCTGTCCACAAGCTGTTGGTCTGCCAGGCACTTAAACTCTAAGGTCATTTGTTTGGCGGGGTGAGATGTTTCTGCAAAACTCACCATACTCTCAATCTCCCTGTCTCCCGATACAAACTGGGACGACCCTCTCCTTGCCTCATACAAGGCGGCTGCCTCTAGGATGAGAAGGTCTGGAGGAAGTGTCCCAGCCAGCACCAGTGCCGAGTTGAGGGAGACTGTAAAAAAGTACTGTTGCTCATCAGGGTCAAGTCTTCTTGTCTCCTGGTGGTCCCTCTGATGACTCCCTTCCATAGATTCTCCATCTTGTTTTTCGCAAAACTCCTTCCAGCTTGCCACTAGCGCTTTCTTGGCTTGGCACTCATACTCTTCTTTGGCGTTCAGGTACTCGTCATCGACCCATTGCTCTACAGTCCGGTGCAGCGTTGCGGATACGGTTCTTCTTTGTGGCTACTTCCTTCTTCTTCACAGCGAGCGTTTAGGACCACCACGGAATATAAATTTTTGATTTGTTACTGACTTTAGGGATTGTTTCGTCGCATGCTTTCTCGATTACATTATTGTACTTTATTACGATTTCTTCCAGTTCATGCTTATTTAATATTTGATTAAATATTGTCTAGACTTATGTTATTTTCAAATTTGTTTTCCCCCAATTTAATTTTAAAAGCTTCCCAATTTGCTTTTTCGTGTTGTACTTCCTTGTTGTTCTAATTATGCTTATCCCTTTTTCCCTCTTTACTTTAATATTAAATAATTATTATGGTATTGTGGTCCGAGATTGTTGCCCCTGTGTCGACCCGCCAGTCATCTACCAGGTCAAATAGATCGAGCGAGCACGCCGTAACATCCACGTGGCTCTTATATACGACGCCGCCTCTTACTGTGTACATAGAATGTCGGCGTATCTCCGGTGTTGAGTACCTGAAGCTCCAACTCTTCCAAAGACCCGGACATCTCGTCCCCCCTTAGTCTTCGATGGTGCTAACCCACCAAGCGCTCTTGGCATTTGCGTCTCCTCCTATCAAAAATTTTCCGGTGCCCAGCTCCAATTTTATTTTAGTCAGATGATCCATCAGATGATCCCTATGGGTAAGTCTGGCTCAAAGTAGTAAGAGATTTCCCAGGCTATGGTCCGGATCCTCACCACGACGATGTTGTTTGTGGTGAGTTTCGGGTAGGGAATGACATCCAAGTCATCAAAGATGGCTATTGCCGCCTTTACCCTCCAACTTCCTTCAACCACACACTGGTAGATTCTCGCGCCACTGTAGCACTTCATACCCCTAGCCCCTCCCACATCATGCGGTTCCTGGATCATTGCCCATGTAATTGCTCAGGTTAGCTTCGCTCAGGTTAGTTTCGCTCAGGTTAGGTTCGCTCAGGTTAGGTTCGCTCAGGTTAGGTTCGCTCAGGTTAGGTTCGCTCAGGTTAGGTTCGCTCAGGTTAGGTTCGCTCAGGTTAGGTTCGCTCAGGTTAGGTTCGCTCAGGTTAGGTTCGCTCAGGTTAGGTTCGCTCAGGTTAGGTTCGCTCAGGTTAGGTTCGCTCAGGTTAGGTTCGCTCAGGTTAGGTTCGCTCAGGTTAGGTTCGCTCAGGTTAGGTTTTTTTTTTTTTTTTTTTTTTTTTTTTTTTTTTTTTGGTTTGGCAGGAGTGGGAAATCCTCATGGACGCCCAGACTGACTCACTTATGACCCAGTCTGGGCAGTGCCGGACTCTTACCGGCTAAAACCACACTCCTGCCCTTGCTCAGTGTCCCTCTGACATTATCAGAGACCTTGTTTAGCAATAATATTTTATTTGTCTTTTTCTTTAAGGTTTTTTTTTATCCAATATCTTTAACTATCATCTTACATACCAATTTTCTTCTTTCTATGTATTTACTATAGTTAATTGATTCAAGCGTGACTTTGCGGAAATCTTTACTAAATATATTAGAGTAATTACTCTTTATCTTTACTAAATATTTCTGCTTCTATTGTATTTTATGTATTTACTATTTATGTGTTTTCTTGTTTTCCATTAATGAGTCTACTTTTGCTAATACCTAATAAATTATATGACTTTCTTTATCTGTACTATATTATAATATGTCTATCCTAATATATATACAATATATCATAACGACATACTTTCTTATTCTTTTTATTTTTATTGCCTATCCTATATTTGTTTCTTTTTAGCTTATTATGCTTTTCTTTCAAATTACTTATTTTTAATACTGGCAGACTCCCATTTGTTTCTTTTATCTGCTGGATGGTCTGTGCACTCCGTACTGGCGCTGCGTTCCAAATGCTGTTTACTAAGGTGCTTGCCTCCTTTTTTGCTTCAGCGAGCTCGTTTGACCACAACGGTAACTTAATTGTGTTCCTTATTTTTATTATTTTATCTGTACTATTTTTGTTGTGTAAACTACTTCCTAAGATTATTCTTTGTTTGATAATATATGTGTGTAATGAATTTAATTGTGAGACTGCTTTTAATTGGGCCAATTTCTCATGAAGTTGGCTCCAATTCGCGTGTTTTGTGTTGCAACTTATAGTTTTTATAATTAATGATATTTTAACTTTATGACATCTAATTTTGAAAAAAGTACCGTTGTGGTCCAATCGGGTGTTACTTCCGGAAAAAACTGGCTGCACCTTAGCAATACGCCACCGATAGGCGCGCTAATGCGTCCCATTTTTGGCGCATCGGGCACTCGTTGTCGAAGGCGTTGTGGTCAGTTTTTTCCATTTTGGCCAGCAAACAGTTGTGGCACTTTGGAACCTCGTCTGCCAGCCGTGACGGACAATCAGCTCTCATGTGAGGCTCCCCACAGTGGGTGCAGAGGTCGGCGGGCTGCGTGCACAGTTTACGGCTGTGGCCGAAGCGCAAACAGCGAGTGCACTGCACCAGTGGAGACTGGTCCTGCACTCGCACTCGCTGTAGGTCGATGTGCACGCGACCCGCCGTCGTCAGCTTGTGCCACACAGACGGGGACACCTGAAGGATGACGTGACACATATGGGGGTTCCTCGTCCTGCGACGGTACTTCACCCCCATCCGTCGATCCTCTGCAGGTATGTCCCCGACTAAGTGGGAGTTTTGCCGCTGTAGGGATTGCGTTATTTCCTCATCAGTATGGCAGGAGAGGACGTCCTTTATGATGACGAGCGGGTCCTTATTTTTGATCTCCTCTACCACTAGATTGCCCGTCTTCCTTATGCGTTCTGAAACCTTTGCCATCTCTTCTCTGCTCCTGAACCCAACCACCACCTTTTGGTCCCTCACTTTTCGCAGCCGTTCCACTCGGGTCCCTTCATTCCTGGCATTCACCGCCGTCCTGAGCTTCTCAACAACCTCTTCACCGGTGTCTTGATCATTCACAGATGATACGACCACCGAGTGAAGAGGCTGTTGGATGTTCTGCTTCGGTACGACGGCGGCCATCTCCGCGAAGGTTGGACCTTGGCCTGCGACAAAGCGAGGGGCCTGCTGGAGATGCTCCGACAGAGCCTGGGTGTGGTGTTGGCACTCCTGCAATGCCAGTTTGTGCTGTCTGAGGCCTTCCACAAGGCTCTGCATCAGCTCTGTCGGCTCCTCCGTGGTCTGCTTCTGTGGTGCAGCTATCGGTGTAGCTGCAGCTATGACCGCAGGTGCTGGTGCGACTTGGACTCTGTTCCGCTCTGATTCTTTCACCAGCTCATAGAGCCTGTTGATCGCCTTTAGTACTTCCTCCTTTATCTCGGTTTTAAGGTTGCGAGAGTTGCCCAAGTGAAGCTTTGCTTTACTTAGGCAAGCTCTCGCCTCCGCTGTGAGGTTGGGGTATACTGACTCAGGTCTCTTTGGCGGTCTTGCGGTGTCTGGCACTTCTCTGCGGGTCTCCGGATTGCTAGGAGACAGTGGCTTGGCGTCACGCTTTGTGTGGGCTGGGGACTTGGCCTGAGGCTTGGCTTTCCCGGCCTCCCACTCCCCGATGCTACGCCTTACACAGGGCAGCGTGGGTCCAGCTTTCTCAGTCGATCGTGGCGAGCCCCTGGCGCCCGGTGAGCTCACGTTTGTTTTGGCCAGTGTGCGGAACATAGTGGCGGTATGTGTGAAGGTGATATTCATGAAACAAAATAAACGTCAGAGGACACTGGCGGTACTTCTGTGTCCCTGTAAATGGGGGACAAACACAGAAGTATCTAAAAATTTAAAATTAAGTAAATATTCAACGGCAGAAAGACTGTCGAGTCAATATCCTAAAAATTTTGGTCAATCAGTTGATTTTGAGGACTATGGGATAATTAAGGGGGATAAAAATTGAAAAATATTTTTTTTTTTTTTGCGAAATTGAAAAGTCTACCTGGCTAGACACAAAAGGGTGGGTGGAAGGGCAATTTTTTGAATTTCTATGTTCGCTAGACGCACGTGCGAGGTGTCAAAAGACGCGTCTCGGCGCGGGCTAGCGATCTATGGAGTTATTGGAATTAATTTGGAATAAAAATTTTGTGTTTTTGCCGAAAAACGTGTTTTTCGACTGAAAAACCTGAAATTACACCACCAGACAGGACTCGAGTTCGCGGAACACGCACAGGAATACAGGTGAGGCAGGTAAGTAACTATTGCAACTAGTAGAAAAAACGATTTAGAAGAAAAATTTGGAGATAAAAATTAATTAAGGGTTGAAATTTAGAAGATTTTTTCAAAGTCCCAAAACGAAAAATTTTTCGCGTTTTTTGTCAAAAATATTTGTCAAATAGTAGGGCGGAGCCTAATAAAAATCAAAATAGCTGAAAACAGCTTCAAAATGCGTCACCGGGATGCAAAGTTATAAGGGTTTAGTGATTTGACTATGAAACTACGTTCCTCCTAAGGTGGATTTCGTAGGTATTTAAATTAACTTGATGTAAAATTTTTTGAATTTCTATGTTCGCTAGACGCACGTGCGAGGTGTCAAAAGACGCGTCTCGGCGCGGGCTAGCGATCTATGGAGTTATTGGAATTAATTTGGAATAAAAATTTTGTGTTTTTGCCGAAAAACGTGTTTTTCGACTGAAAAACCTGAAATTACACCACCAGACAGGACTCGAGTTCGCGGAACACGCACAGGAATACAGGTGAGGCAGGTAAGTAACTATTGCAACTAGTAGAAAAAACGATTTAGAAGAAAAATTTGGAGATAAAAATTAATTAAGGGTTGAAATTTAGAAGATTTTTTCAAAGTCCCAAAACGAAAAATTTTTCGCGTTTTTTGTCAAAAATATTTGTCAAATAGTAGGGCGGAGCCTAATAAAAATCAAAATAGCTGAAAACAGCTTCAAAATGCGTCACCGGGATGCAAAGTTATAAGGGTTTAGTGATTTCGCTCAGGTTAGGTTAGCTCAGGTTAGGTTAGGTGGGCTAATGGAAAAAATCCCCAGGCGGGCAACCTCCTCATGGAGGAACAATCCCGTCCTTCTACGGAAGGCAGCCCCACCGTATATGGGGGGGGCACCAATAGTCTCGTAGGCCGGCAGACCATCGCCGACCTTCGTCAACCAAGTCTTGCGTCGCAAGAAAAGGAGCTCCGGGTTAGCCTGGAGCGCCTGTGCGACGCAACAAAGCCACGTGCCGTCGTTGACGGCAACAAGAGCCGAGGAGGCTCATGTCCTGAGAAGGACCGACTGTCCGACCAGGACAGGCGCAGTCACACCAGCGCATTAAAGGGGAAACACTCCCTTTCCTCTAGCGAGGAAAACCTGGCAGTAGCCAAAATTGGTACTGCGCAGAGGGGGCGTGGGCGAGTGGGAGCTGGCGGAAGTTCCACTCGGTTACCGGACCGCGACTTACGGGGCCGCTTTCTGCGGCCCGCTACGCCGCTGGAACCAATGGGGAGCACCGAAAGCGACCGGACCCAGGGGGACCCGAGTGAAGACTCCGCTGCGTCCCCGCTGTTGCTGCAAAGCAACAAGGCGGAGATGAATGCCGCAAGGCGGACGCAGCGGAAGGCGGTGGCGGCTGACGAGGTCAGCGAAATGGCCCGACTGGCCCGAGAGCGACGATCGGCTCAGGCGGCTGCCGGAGAGAGCCTGTCGGCGGTGGCGCTCAGTCGCCAAGTTTTGGACGGCGTGGACGTCGTTCTGAAGGTTGCCACAAAATCTGGCAGCTTGAAGGGCACGTTCACGCGCGCTCTGAAGGAGGCGGCTAGCGACATAAAAGAGGCAGTTGGGGTCCTCCTTAGTCGCACAAGCTCAGACGAGACGGCGAAGCTGTGGGAGGAGAACAGCCGTCTCAGATCTGAGCTCGAGGACCTCAAGCGGGAGCTTGCCGCGCAGAAGGCGATATGGCAGCGGAGTCGCCCTGCGGCCACCGATTCCGCTCCCGTCGCTGCCCTGACATCGCCGGCCCAGTTGTCGGTCCCTACCCCCGCACCTGCGGACGCTGAGATCGAGAAGATCGTTCGCATCTGCATGCTGCAGTGTGGGGGTATGCTGAATGCCCGTCTGCAGGGCCTGGAGTCGAGGCTTCTCCCAGCAGAGACTCTCCGGCCGCCGCTCGCTGCGGATAGGAGGAGAAAGGAGGAGCCCGCTAAACCGGGTCCAGCGGCCAGCAAAGCGACGAAAAAGCCTGCGGAGGCCGCGTCCGCGTCCACTTCTCGGACGGCCACCCACCCGGCGACCGCACCCTCAGCGAACACGCCCTCGGCGACTGCACCCGGGTCCACCACGGAGACCTGGACGGCGGTCGTCAAGAGGGGCCGCCGTAAGAGGAAGACGGCACCGCCACCACTGGTGCCTGCTGGAGCACCGACATCGGCACCCAAGAAGGCTCAAGGGCCGCCTAGGATTCGAGTCCCACGCTCCGCGGCTGTGGTCATCACGCTGCAGCCCGGAGCCGTCGAAAGGGGCGTCACCTATAAGGCGGTCCTTACGGAGGCAAAAGCCAAAGTCGCGTTCCCCGACCTTGGAATACCGTCCGGCCTCAGATTGAGGCAGGCGGTTACGGGGGCGCGACTACTTGAGGTGTCGGGTGCCTCTAGCGGCGAAAGGGCGGACGTCCTGGCCGCCAAGCTTAGGGAGGTCCTCAACCCAGAGGACGTCCGGGTGTCCAGGCCGATGAAGACCGCTGAACTGCGTGTCGACGGGCTGGACGACTCGACAACTCCAGCTGAGGTCGTGGCGGCTGTCGCCCGTTCTGGTGGATGTCCGCCCGAAGACATCCGGACAGGCGAGGTACGCGTCGAGTCTTCTGGGCTCGGCGCGATCTGGGTGCGGTGCCCGGTGGCGGCGGCGAACAAAGTCGCCGACGCTGGGCGTCTGTTGGTGGGGTGGGTGGCAGCGAGGGTGAAGCGGCTGCAACCCAAGGCCTTGCGGTGCTACCGTTGCCTCGACATTGGGCATGTCAGGGCACGGTGCACCGCCGAAATAGACCGCAGCGAGCTGTGCTATCGCTGCGGTCAGGCCGGCCACAAGGCGGCCCAGTGCTCCGCGGCGCCAAACTGCAGCCTCTGTACAGCTGCAGGGAGGTCTGCCGGGCACAGGGCGGGCGGAAAGGCCTGTGGCGTACCCGCCCCAAAAAAGAAGAAAAAGAAGAAGAGAGGGGCTGCCAAGGCTGCCGGGGGCTCTTTACCCCCCCCGCAGTCTGGCTGCCCTTTGGCCGACTCCCGGCCTAGGAATGGTGCGGAGGGAATGGATTGCGCATAACGGCGCTCTACCATTTCCTCCAGGGCAATATCAACCACTCTGCTAGAGCTCAGGATCTCTTGCTCCAGAGCATGGCAGAGTGGTCGATTCACGTGGCTGTGGTCGCCGAACCGTATTTTGTCCCCCCCAGGGATAACTGGGTGGGAGACTTGGACGGTTTGGTGGCCATCATTGGCGGGGCTCTCGTCAACCCGTCCCGAGGTCACGGCTGGGTAGCCGCCCTCGCGGACGGCATTGGCACGGTTGGGGCGTATTTTTCGCCCAACAAGAGTCTCGCCGACTTCGAGAGGTTCCTTGTCGAGTTGGGTGCCGTCGTGGGCCGACTCCACCCTCGCCCGGTGCTGTTGCTGGGGGATCTCAACGCCAAGTCTGCGGCGTGGGGATCCCCTGTGACCGATGCTAAGGGCGAGGCGCTGGAGGAGTGGGCGGTCACGACTGGCTTGACCGTCCTAAATCGGGGCTCGGTCCACACGTGCGTTCGGCAGCGGGGCGGTTCTATTGTGGACGTCTCGTTCGCTAGCCCCGCTGTCGCGAGCCGTGTCCGTGACTGGCGTGTCGCTGTGGAGGTGGAGACGTTGTCGGATCACAGGTACATCCGCTTCGACGTCTCCGCCCAGACCGCCGGCGGCCGCGGTCCACCGGCCCCGCGAACGGACGGTCCACGCTGGGCGCGTAAGCGCATCGACAGGGAGCTTCTCGAGGAGGCCGCTATTGTCCAGGCCTGGAGCCGGGAGTCGGCAACGAACGGACCCGTCGACGTCGACCAGGAGGCGCTGTGGTTCCGCGGGGCGATGACGCAAATTTGCGACGCGTCCATGCCCCGGGTCCACGCACAGTCCGCAAGGCGCCAGGTGTATTGGTGGACCGCCGAAATCGCACAGCTGCGCGTCGCGTGCGTGGCGGTTAGGCGCCAGTACACCCGATACCGGAGGAGACGTCGTCGGGTCCCTGACGAAGAAGCCGCGCTGTATGAGGTGTACCGCGCGGCTAAGGAGACTCTGTGGCTGGCCATCGGCGCGTCGAGGACGCGAGCCAGGGAGGAGATGTTGGAGACTCTAGACGGGGATCCGTGGGGGCGCCCTTATCGCGCGGTCCGAGGGAAACTTCGAGCCGCGGCGCCCCCACTTACGGAGAGTCTTCAACCCGAGCTGCTGGAAGAGGTGGTTGCAGCCCTCTTCCCGGCAAGAGCGGAGCATACTCCGCCGCCGATGGCTTTGCCCACAGCCGCAGAGTCTACAGAGGAGGAGAACGCCATCAGCGTCCCAGAGGTGACACAGGCAGAGTTGAGGGCGGCCGTGATGCGGCTCCGGGCCAAGAACGTGGCTCCGGGGCCCGACGGGATCCACGGCTGCGTGTTAGCCCTCGCTCTGAAGGAGCTTGAGCCCCAACTGAGAGGACTCTACACAGCGTGCCTTGAGCAGGGCCAGTTTCCCACTTTGTGGAAATCTGGTCGTCTGGTCCTGCTCAGGAAGGCGGGGCGCCCTGCGGACTCGCCGTCCGCGTACCGGCCCATAGTGCTGCTAGACGAGGTGGGCAAGCTGTTTGAGCGGATAATCGCAGCCCGCCTCGTCGGCCACTTGTGCAGAGAGGGGCCGGACCTGGACGACAGCCAGTTCGGGTTTCGGCATGGGCGCTCCACAATCCACGCTGTGTCGCGGGTTAGAGTCCTGGCGGAGGAAGCGGTGTCTCGGGGCGGGGTGATGTTGGCGGTGTCCTTGGACATCTCCAACGCCTTCAACACCCTGCCCTGGAGTTGTATTCGGGAGGCACTGCGGTACCATGGGGTGCCTCCCTACCTCCGCCACATCGTTGGGGCTTATCTTTCGGAGAGGTGTGTCACCTACATGGGACGTGATGGCGGAAACCAGCGCCGCATGTCGTGCGGTGTTCCACAGGGCTCGGTTGTAGGCCCGCTCCTGTGGAACATCGGGTACGACTGGGTGCTGAGGGGCGAGCTCAGTCCGGGGGTCGACCTGACGTGTTATGCGGATGACACGCTGGTCACTGCCCGGGGGAGCTCGCACAGGGAGGCAGCGTTGTTGGCGACGGCTGCGGTCTCACAGGTGGTGAGCCGCATACGTCGCCTAGGCCTGGAGGTGGCCCTCAGCAAGTCGGAGGCCATGGTGTTTCATGGCCCCCGGCGGGCGCCGCCACCCGGCTCTCACATCGTGGTCGGGGGGGCTCGGATCGCTGTCGAGTCCACCATGAAGTACCTGGGATTGGTGCTCGACAGCCGGTGGGACTTCGGGCCCCACTTCCGACGGCTGGCGCCCAAGTTGCTGGGCGCTGCTGGAGCGCTGTCAACGCTGCTTCCCAATCTGGGGGGCCCGAGCGCCGCTTGTAGGCGGCTCTACGTGGGGATCGTGCGATCGATGGCCCTTTACGGGGCCCCGATCTGGGCGGCTGACCTGACGGCCGGTAGTATCGCAGTCCTGCGCAAGCCGCAGAGAGCGATGGCCGTCAGAGTCATCAGGGGGTATCGCACGATCTCCTACGAGGCGGCTTGTGCACTGGCCGGATCCCCGCCCTGGGACCTCGAGGCGAAAGTACTCGCGTCATCGTATCGGTGGCGCGAGGAAGCGAGGGCGCGGGGTGAGCAACCGATGCAGCGACACATAGAGCTGCATCGGTCTCAGCTTCGCGAGGTCCTGGTGGCGGAATGGCGGGAAAGGCTTTCACGCCCTACCGCCGGCCTCGACATCATCGAGGCGGTCCGGCCGGTGCTCGAGCGCTGGCTCGGGAGGAGGCACGGCTCCCTGTCGTTTTGGGTGACGCAGGTGCTCTCGGGGCATGGTTGCTTCGGGAAGTACCTGTGTCGCATAAACAGGGAGCCGGACGCTCGGTGTCACCACTGCGTCGACTGCCGGGAGGACACGGCGCGGCATACGCTGGCAGAGTGTGCCGCTTGGGAGGAGCCGCGCCGTGCCCTCATCTCAGAAGTAGGCAGTGACCTCTCGCTGCCGGCCGTCGTTGAGTCGATGGTCGACAGCGAGGAGTCCTGGGACGCGGTGGTTTCCTACTGCGAGACAGTCGTCTCGCAGAAGGAGGCTGCGGAAAGGGAGAGGGAGATCTCGTCCACTCACCCGGCCCGCAGCAGGCGCACCGGGCGTCGGCGGAGGGCGGATAACGCCCTCTTCCAGCCCCCCTAAATGGGTCCAGGGGCGACGGACTCGGGGACGTCCGTCGCCCCCCATACATCAGGACCCGAGGTGGCGGCGCGTAGTGTTCCACGCGCGCCCCTCTTAGACGTCACGGGGGGAGTCAAACACCTCACTCCCCCCCCTGACCCGAGGAGGCCCGCGATGGCGGGCCGGCACCAGTCGGGGGTTGCGGAAGATTTTTACGTTCCCGCGACCCCCGGCGCAGGTGTGAGTCGGAACACCGGGGTGGTTTTTAGTCAGTAAGAGTCTGACAGACCCCTCCGCCCGCCCCAGGGCGGTGGACATCCATGAGGATTTTCCACCCCGGAAAAAAAAAAAAAAAAAAAAAAAAAAAGGTTAGGTTAGGTGAGGTTAGGTTTCCTGGTGGCGGAATGGCGGGAAAGGCTTTCACGCCCTACCGCCGGCCTCGACATCATCGAGGCGGTCCGGCCGGTGCTCGAGCGCTGGCTCGGGAGGAGGCACGGCTCCCTGTCGTTTCGGGTGACGCAGGTGCTCTCGGGGCATGGTTGCTTCGGGAAGTACCTGTGTCGTATAAACAGGGAGCCGGACGCTCGGTGTCACCACTGCGTCGACTGCCGGGAGGACACGGCGCGGCATACGCTGGCAGAGTGTGCCGCTTGGGAGGAGCCGCGCCGTGCCCTCATCTCAGAAGTAGGCAGTGACCTCTCGCTGCCGGCCGTCGTTGAGTCGATGGTCGACAGCGAGGAGTCCTGGGACGCGGTGGTTTCCTACTGCGAGACAGTCGTCTCGCAGAAGGAGGCTGCGGAAAGGGAGAGGGAGATCTCGTCCACTCACCCGGCCCGCAGCAGGCGCACCGGGCGTCGGCGGAGGGCGGATAACGCCCTCTTCCAGCCCCCCTAAATGGGTCCAGGGGCGACGGACTCGGGGACGTCCGTCGCCCCCCATACATCAGGACCCGAGGTGGCGGCGCGTAGTGTTCCACGCGCGCCCCTCTTAGACGTCACGGGGGGAGTCAAACACCTCACTCCCCCCCCTGACCCGAGGAGGCCCGCAGCGGCGGGCCGGCACCAGTCGGGGGTTGCGGAAGATTTTTAAGTTCCCGCGACCCCCGGCGTAGGTGTGAGTCGGAACACCGGGGTGGTTTTTAGTCAGTAAGAGTCTGACAGACCCCTCCGCCCGCCCCAGGGCGGAGGACATCCATGAGGATTTTCCACCCCGGAAAAAAAAAAAAAAAAAAAAAAAAAAAAAAAAAAAAAAAAAAAAAAGGTGAGGTTAGGTTAGGTTAGGTTAGGTTAGGTTTGGTTAGGTTGGGGGTCGACCTGACGTGTTATGCGGATGACACGCTGGTCACTGCCCGGGGGAGCTCGCACAGGGAGGCAGCGTTGTTGGCGACGGCTGCGGTCTCACAGGTGGTGAGCCGCATACGTCGCCTAGGCCTGGAGGTGGCCCTCAGCAAGTCGGAGGCCATGGTGTTTCATGGCCCCCGGCGGGCGCCGCCACCCGGCTCACACATCGTGGTCGGGGGGGCTCGGATCGCTGTCGAGTCCACCATGAAGTATCTGGGATTGGTGCTCGACAGCCGGTGGGACTTCGGGCCCCATTTCCGACGGCTGGCGCCCAAGTTGCTGGGCGCTGCTGGGGCGCTGTCAACGCTGCTTCCCAATCTGGGGGGCCCGAGCGCCGCTTGTAGGCGGCTCTACGTGGGGATCGTGCGATCGATGGCCCTTTACGGGGCCCCGATCTGGGCGGCTGACCTGACGGCCGGTAGTATCGCAGTCCTGCGCAAGCCGCAGAGAGCGATGGCCGTCAGAGTCATCAGGGGGTATCGCACGATCTCCTACGAGGCGGCTTGTGCACTGGCCGGATCCCCGCCCTGGGACCTCGAGGCGAAAGTACTCGCGTCATCGTATCGGTGGCGCGAGGAAGCGAGGGCGCGGGGTGAGCAACCGATGCAGCGACACATAGAGCTGCATCGGTCTCAGCTTCGCGAGGTCCTGGTGGCGGAATGGCGGGAAAGGCTTTCACGCCCTACCGCCGGCCTCGACATCATCGAGGCGGTCCGGCCGGTGCTCGAGCGCTGGCTCGGGAGGAGGCACGGCTCCCTGTCGTTTCGGGTGACGCAGGTGCTCTCGGGGCATGGTTGCTTCGGGAAGTACCTGTGTCGCATAAACAGGGAGCCGGACGCTCGGTGTCACCACTGCGTCGACTGCCGGGAGGACACGGCGCGGCATACGCTGGCAGAGTGTGCCGCTTGGGAGGAGCCGCGCCGTGCCCTCATCTCAGAAGTAGGCAGTGACCTCTCGCTGCCGGCCGTCGTTGAGTCGATGGTCGACAGCGAGGAGTCCTGGGACGCGGTGGTTTCCTACTGTGAGACAGTCGTCTCGCAGAAGGAGGCTGCGGAAAGGGAGAGGGAGATCTCGTCCACTCACCCGGCCCGCAGCAGGCGCACCGGGCGTCGGCGGAGGGCGGATAACGCCCTCTTCCAGCCCCCCTAAATGGGTCCAGGGGTGACGGACTCGGGGACGTCCGTCACCCCCAAACATCAGGACCCGAGGTGGCGGCGCGTAGTGTTCCACGCGCGCCCCTCTTAGACGTCACGGGGGGAGTCAAACACCTCACTCCCCCCCCTGACCCGAGGAGGCCCGCAGCGGCGGGCCGGCACCACTGCCGTCCACTAACTAAAAAGCCGCTAAGTGCAAAAAGTAGTTTTCGAGAAAACGCAAAAATAAGTGGGAATTGATGTCTCTTGAACGGTATGCTACCTAAGAACAAGGTTGCAAGTTATATACGTAGGCACAGTCTTTTTGCACAATATGTGATTTAGTTCATTCATTTATCTTAATCACATTTTATTTAAATTCATTTTCTAACTTTTAGCTAAGCAATTTTTTTTCATTTTTACATAATATACTGCACTATAAGGCCGCTAACCATACCTTAACTGCTTTATAGTGAAGCAATTTCTTGTAGCCGCCACGTCTTGTACTTATAGTAAAAGTTATCAAAAAATACTTAGTTATTTAGCAGTTAAAGGATTTTAACAGACTTATAGCCTAGTAACCAACACTTGGAAGACTAACTTCGCTTACTTAGAAAGCAGTTATGGGATTTTAAACGCTTTTAAGCTCGGTATTGTAAAACATATTTTATACTGGTTCTCCTATTGCTTAACTAGAAGGCAGTTAAAGACATCTCGCTCGCAATTAACTGCCTTTTAAATAAGCACTTGCGGGTAAAAAGTTGAAAAGTTAAAAACTATTTTATGAAAATCAGAACTTTATTTATTAATAAAAAATAATAGACAATCAGTACGTCTAATTAAATTGTGTAGGAACTTAACAAATAGCTTATTATTTAATTAAACAATATAAAATAATAAAAAAAACAAGTTTAATCAAACTTTTACAAATCTTATTCAGTAATGAGATCACAATTACATCTTTAATAATAATCAGTATTCGCGAAACCATAGGAAAAATTATATTATAAATTATTTTATAAAAATACCCAAAACATGTAAGTATCGTTTTTGAAAGCTTTATGGCACATGACACTTGGTTTCAAATTCTTATGCACTTATGAAATAAACATATCACAATCAGAGATCAATAATTGCCAAGTTGAAATAACATAATTGTGCGTAACACATAACGTCATAATCAATTAAATATTAGACTTTATATAAAAAACTATAAATTCGGCCATTTTTTATGCTTAAATATTAATTTAAAACTTTAACAAAATGAGTAAATCAGATTAGGTAAATAAGCAATTATACCTAGTAACACTCGTGTAGTATTATCAAAATTAAGTAATAAAGTAAAGAAGAAGTAAGATGTACGTCTTTTCTTAGGTAACCGATGTCCAATAATCTCTTCTGTTCTTGTAAATTCTTGAGTATGTCGTCGCGTTATTAATTTTTTGGGAAACGTTTTAGTTATTGATGTTTTCCTTTTCAATATTGGTTTACTTTTAGGGTTTGATACTGTATTTTGTCTTTGCATGTCATAACCATATTCAGTATCATCACTAAAAACTTCTTCACATGGTTGGTAGTCCTTATCCTTAACAGAGTCATCACTGTCATAATCTAATATTTCTGGTATAATGCAGTGAAAAGAAGATGGTATCGGGGAAGGAGGGGGCATCGATTCGTGGCAGTATATGGAATGTGTTTCACGCTGTTGAGTTAATGTTTCTATTGTAAGCTTCAGAGTTTCTTCTGGTTGGCTATAATTATATGTGATTTGTGTTTCATTGAATTTTTGAAACACTTTTGATGTCATCGAGTAAGATTCTTGGTAGAGAAGATTAACTAAATCGTTATTGTTCATGCGGGGGTACTTTCATTCTTTTTGGCTAATATTAGAGCAAGTGGAAATGCGTATAGATGGCATGCTGTTAGTGTAAAGGCGTTGTGCAGTTGGAAATTCCTGGTCCACCAACACACTATTCATCATAGTTTGGATCCTTGATGATACACCGGAACGTCTAAAATACAATGAAACATAATCAGTTAACTAATGAACCAATTATACGACACATCTCTTGCGCACTATTAGGTATAAAACAATCAGCAATCGAAACAGATACCTACAACAACAATTACGATGAACTTAGAAACAGTAGGTACTTACTTTAAAACCCTCTTGCAATAGGTAGGTACATAATGAAAACTAGCAGCTCGCGTTTTACCTGTGTAGGTATTGCGGAATACAGAAAAATATATGGTAACAAAAACAGGCATTTATAAAGTTAGATAAATTAAAAACAATTCATTCGTTTTTGCTTAAAAGATTTACAAACATCCAAACATACTTTCGTATTTATAATAATATTACAAATAGCTATTTATTACAATAAATGAAATAATAATGTCAGCTTACCTTTGCATATTTTGCGCCATTATCGTAATTGTGGCGCCAAAAATCAAGAGACGCGCCACACGTCGGTCCGCTAACGAGCACCCGAAGTGAAAAGGCAGGAATTATAGCCTGAGCTGGTCAAACGCAAACGCAAATCACGAGCGTTTAACTGCTTTTTAGTCTAGTATTGTCGTTTAGCTGCTCTCTAGCGATTGATATTTAGCTAATACTAATTTCAATACATAACTTAAAAGCCGCTATTGGCGTATAACTGCTTTATAGTTAAGGCACGATGTTCAGATGGTTATTTGTGACACAATACATGAAGGTAGTTAAAGACGCTTAGCTGCTTTTTAGTCAAGCATGACTAGATAACGTACTTTTAGTTAAGTAAATTTAGAAAAAAATGATACATCAATTTGCCGTTAAAGTATGTTGACGTCTTTCTAGAGAAGTATTGTGGCTTAGCCGCTTTTTAATTAAGGGAGTAACGAAATTTATGTGGTTTAACTGCTCAGCAATGTTTTGTATCTCTAAAACTATAAATCATAGAAAAATGATTCTTACACCAAAAGATAGAGCATCGAAAGTTGTATAAGACTACATTACAAAGTGAAAAACGACCAACTGTGGCTTAACGGCCTTTTAGTTAGTGGACGGCAGACCAGTCGGGGGTTGCGGAAGATTTTTAAGTTCCCGCGACCCCCGGCGTAGGTGTGAGTCGGAACACCGGGGTGGTTTTTAGTCAGTAAGAGTCTGACAGACCCCTCCGCCCGCCCCAGGGCGGTGGACATCCATGAGGATTTTCCACCCCGGAAAAAAAAAAAAAAAAAAAAAAAAGGTTAGGTTTGGTTAGGTTGGGGGTCGACCTGACGTGTTATGCGGATGACACGCTGGTCACTGCCCGGGGGAGCTCGCACAGGGAGGCAGCGTTGTTGGCGACGGCTGCGGTCTCACAGGTGGTGAGCCGCATACGTCGCCTAGGCCTGGAGGTGGCCCTCAGCAAGTCGGAGGCCATGGTGTTTCATGGCCCCCGGCGGGCGCCGCCACCCGGCTCTCACATCGTGGTCGGGGGGGCTCGGATCGCTGTCGAGTCCACCATGAAGTACCTGGGATTGGTGCTCGACAGCCGGTGGGACTTCGGGCCCCACTTCCGACGGCTGGCGCCCAAGTTGCTGGGCGCTGCTGGAGCGCTGTCAACGCTGCTTCCCAATCTGGGGGGCCCGAGCGCCGCTTGTAGGCGGCTCTACGTGGGGATCGTGCGATCGATGGCCCTTTACGGGGCCCCGATCTGGGCGGCTGACCTGACGGCCGGTAGTATCGCAGTCCTGCGCAAGCCGCAGAGAGCGATGGCCGTCAGAGTCATCAGGGGGTATCGCACGATCTCCTACGAGGCGGCTTGTGCACTGGCCGGATCCCCGCCCTGGGACCTCGAGGCGAAAGTACTCGCGTCATCGTATCGGTGGCGCGAGGAAGCGAGGGCGCGGGGTGAGCAACCGATGCAGCGACACATAGAGCTGCATCGGTCTCAGCTTCGCGAGGTCCTGGTGGCGGAATGGCGGGAAAGGCTTTCACGCCCTACCGCCGGCCTCGACATCATCGAGGCGGTCCGGCCGGTGCTCGAGCGCTGGCTCGGGAGGAGGCACGGCTCCCTGTCGTTTCGGGTGACGCAGGTGCTCTCGGGGCATGGTTGCTTCGGGAAGTACCTGTGTCGCATAAACAGGGAGCCGGACGCTCGGTGTCACCACTGCGTCGACTGCCGGGAGGACACGGCGCGGCATACGCTGGCAGAGTGTGCCGCTTGGGAGGAGCCGCGCCGTGCCCTCATCTCAGAAGTAGGCAGTGACCTCTCGCTGCCGGCCGTCGTTGAGTCGATGGTCGACAGCGAGGAGTCCTGGGACGCGGTGGTTTCCTACTGCGAGACAGTCGTCTCGCAGAAGGAGGCTGCGGAAAGGGAGAGGGAGATCTCGTCCACTCACCCGGCCCGCAGCAGGCGCACCGGGCGTCGGCGGAGGGCGGATAACGCCCTCTTCCAGCCCCCCTAAATGGGTCCAGGGGCGACGGACTCGGGGACGTCCGTCGCCCCCCATACATCAGGACCCGAGGTGGCGGCGCGTAGTGTTCCACGCGCGCCCCTCTTAGACGTCACGGGGGGAGTCAAACACCTCACTCCCCCCCCTGACCCGAGGAGGCCCGCGATGGCGGGCCGGCACCAGTCGGGGGTTGCGGAAGATTTTTACGTTCCCGCGACCCCCGGCGCAGGTGTGAGTCGGAACACCGGGGTGGTTTTTAGTCAGTAAGAGTCTGACAGACCCCTCCGCCCGCCCCAGGGCGGTGGACATCCATGAGGATTTTCCACCCCGGAAAAAAAAAAAAAAAAAAAAAAAAAAAAAAAAGGTTAGGTTAGAGGGGCTGCCAAGGCTGCGGGGGGCTCTTTACCCCCTCCGCAGCCTGGCTGCCCTTCGGCCGACTCCCGGCCTAGGAATGGTGCGGAGGGAATGGATTGCGCATAACGGCGCTCTACCATTTCCTCCAGGGCAATATCAACCACTCTGCTAGAGCTCAGGATCTTTTGCTCCAGAGCATGGCAGAGTGGTCGATTCACGTGGCTGTGGTCGCCGAACCGTATTTTGTCCCCCCCAGGGATAACTGGGTGGGAGACTTGGACGGTTTGGTGGCCATCATTGGCGGGGCTCTCGTCAACCCGTCCCGAGGTCACGGCTGGGTAGCCGCCCTCGCGGACGGCATTGGCACGGTTGGGGCGTATTTTTCGCCCAACAAGAGTCTCGCCGACTTCGAGAGGTTCCTTGTCGAGTTGGGTGCCGTCGTGGGCCGACTCCACCCTCGCCCGGTGCTGTTGCTGGGGGATCTCAACGCCAAGTCTGCGGCGTGGGGATCCCCTGTGACCGATGCTAAGGGCGAGGCGCTGGAGGAGTGGGCGGTCACGACTGGCCTGACCGTCCTAAATCGGGGCTCGGTCCACACGTGCGTTCGTCAGCGGGGCGGTTCTATTGTGGACGTCTCGTTCGCTAGCCCCGCTGTCGCGAGCCGTGTCCGTGACTGGCGTGTCGCCGTGGAGGTGGAGACGTTGTCGGATCACAGGTACATCCGCTTCGACGTCTCCGCCCAGACCGCCGGCGGCCGCGGTCCACCGGCCCCGCGAACGGACGGTCCGCGCTGGACACGTAAGCGCATCGACAGGGAGCTTCTCGAGGAGGCTGCTATTGTCCAGGCCTGGAGCCGGGAGTCGGCAACGAACGGACCCGTCGACGTCGAGCAGGAGGCGCTGTGGTTCCGCGGGGCGATGACGCAAATTTGCGACGCGTCCATGCCCCGGGTCCACGCACAGTCCGCAAGGCGCCAGGTGTATTGGTGGACTGCCGAAATCGCACAGCTGCGCGTCGCGTGCGTGGCAGTTAGACGCCAGTACACCCGATATCGGAGGAGACGTCGTCGGGTCCCTGACGAAGAGGCCGCGCTGTATGAGGTGTACCGCGCGGCTAAGGAGACTCTGTGGCTGGCCATCGGCGCGTCGAGGACGCGAGCCAGGGAGGAGATGTTGGAGACTCTAGACGGGGATCCGTGGGGGCGCCCTTATCGCGCGGTCCGAGGGAAACTTCGAGCCGCGGCGCCCCCACTTACGGAGAGTCTCCAACCCGAGCTGCTGGAAGAGGTGGTTGCAGCCCTCTTCCCGGCAAGAGCGGAGCATACTCCGCCGCCGATGGCTTTGCCCACAGCCGCAGAGTCTACAGAGGTGGAGAACGCCATCAGCGTCCCAGAGGTGACACAGGCAGAGCTGAGGGCAGCCGTGACGCGGCTCCGGGCCAAGAATGTGGCTCCGGGGCCCGACGGGATCCACGGCTGCGTGTTAGCCCTCGCTCTGAAGGAGCTTGAGCCCCAACTGAGAGGACTCTACACAGCGTGCCTTGAGCAGGGCCAGTTTCCCACGTTGTGGAAATCTGGTCGTCTGGTCCTGCTCAGGAAGGCGGGGCGCCCTGCGGACTCGCCGTCCGCGTACCGGCCCATAGTGCTGCTAGACGAGGTGGGCAAGCTGTTCGAGCGGATAATCGCAGCCCGCCTCGTCGGCCACTTGTGCAGAGAGGGGCCGGACCTGGACGACAGCCAGTTCGGGTTTCGGCATGGGCGCTCCACAATCCACGCTGTGTCGCGGGTTAGAGTCCTGGCGGAGGAAGCGGTGTCCCGGGGCGGGGTGATGTTGGCGGTGTCCTTGGACATCTCCAACGCCTTCAACACCCTGCCCTGGAGTTGTATTCGGGAGGCACTGCGGTACCATGGGGTGCCTCCCTACCTCCGCCACATCGTTGGGGCTTATTTGTCGGAGAGGTGTGTCACCTACATGGGACGTGATGGCGGAAACCAGCGCCGCATGTCGTGCGGTGTTCCACAGGGCTCGGTTGTAGGCCCGCTCCTGTGGAACATCGGGTACGACTGGGTGCTGAGGGGCGAGCTCAGTCCGGGGGTCGACCTGACGTGTTATGCGGATGACACGCTGGTCACTGCCCGGGGGAGCTCGCACAGGGAGGCAGCGTTGTTGGCGACGGCTGCGGTCTCACAGGTGGTGAGCCGCATACGTCGCCTAGGCCTGGAGGTGGCCCTCAGCAAGTCGGAGGCCATGGTGTTTCATGGCCCCCGGCGGGCGCCGCCACCCGGCTCACACATCGTGGTCGGGGGGGCTCGGATCGCTGTCGAGTCCACCATGAAGTATCTGGGATTGGTGCTCGACAGCCGGTGGGACTTCGGGCCCCATTTCCGACGGCTGGCGCCCAAGTTGCTGGGCGCTGCTGGGGCGCTGTCAACGCTGCTTCCCAATCTGGGGGGCCCGAGCGCCGCTTGTAGGCGGCTCTACGTGGGGATCGTGCGATCGATGGCCCTTTACGGGGCCCCGATCTGGGCGGCTGACCTGACGGCCGGTAGTATCGCAGTCCTGCGCAAGCCGCAGAGAGCGATGGCCGTCAGAGTCATCAGGGGGTATCGCACGATCTCCTACGAGGCGGCTTGTGCACTGGCCGGATCCCCGCCCTGGGACCTCGAGGCGAAAGTACTCGCGTCATCGTATCGGTGGCGCGAGGAAGCGAGGGCGCGGGGTGAGCAACCGATGCAGCGACACATAGAGCTGCATCGGTCTCAGCTTCGCGAGGTCCTGGTGGCGGAATGGCGGGAAAGGCTTTCACGCCCTACCGCCGGCCTCGACATCATCGAGGCGGTCCGGCCGGTGCTCGAGCGCTGGCTCGGGAGGAGGCACGGCTCCCTGTCGTTTCGGGTGACGCAGGTGCTCTCGGGGCATGGTTGCTTCGGGAAGTACCTGTGTCGCATAAACAGGGAGCCGGACGCTCGGTGTCACCACTGCGTCGACTGCCGGGAGGACACGGCGCGGCATACGCTGGCAGAGTGTGCCGCTTGGGAGGAGCCGCGCCGTGCCCTCATCTCAGAAGTAGGCAGTGACCTCTCGCTGCCGGCCGTCGTTGAGTCGATGGTCGACAGCGAGGAGTCCTGGGACGCGGTGGTTTCCTACTGTGAGACAGTCGTCTCGCAGAAGGAGGCTGCGGAAAGGGAGAGGGAGATCTCGTCCACTCACCCGGCCCGCAGCAGGCGCACCGGGCGTCGGCGGAGGGCGGATAACGCCCTCTTCCAGCCCCCCTAAATGGGTCCAGGGGTGACGGACTCGGGGACGTCCGTCACCCCCAAACATCAGGACCCGAGGTGGCGGCGCGTAGTGTTCCACGCGCGCCCCTCTTAGACGTCACGGGGGGAGTCAAACACCTCACTCCCCCCCCTGACCCGAGGAGGCCCGCAGCGGCGGGCCGGCACCAGTCGGGGGTTGCGGAAGATTTTTAAGTTCCCGCGACCCCCGGCGTAGGTGTGAGTCGGAACACCGGGGTGGTTTTTAGTCAGTAAGAGTCTGACAGACCCCTCCGCCCGCCCCAGGGCGGTGGACATCCATGAGGATTTTCCACCCCGGAAAAAAAAAAAAAAAAAAAAAAAAAAAAAGGTTAGGTTAGGTTAGGTTAGGTTATCGTGCGATCGATGGCCCTTTACGGGGCCCCGATCTGGGCGGCTGACCTGACGGCCGGTAGTATCGCAGTCCTGCGCAAGCCGCAGAGAGCGATGGCCGTCAGAGTCATCAGGGGGTATCGCACGATCTCCTACGAGGCGGCTTGTGCACTGGCCGGATCCCCGCCCTGGGACCTCGAGGCGAAAGTACTCGCGTCATCGTATCGGTGGCGCGAGGAAGCGAGGGCGCGGGGTGAGCAACCGATGCAGCGACACATAGAGCTGCATCGGTCTCAGCTTCGCGAGGTCCTGGTGGCGGAATGGCGGGAAAGGCTTTCACGCCCTACCGCCGGCCTCGACATCATCGAGGCGGTCCGGCCGGTGCTCGAGCGCTGGCTCGGGAGGAGGCACGGCTCCCTGTCGTTTCGGGTGACGCAGGTGCTCTCGGGGCATGGTTGCTTCGGGAAGTACCTGTTTCGCATAAACAGGGAGCCGGACGCTCGGTGTCACCACTGCGTCGACTGCCGGGAGGACACGGCGCGGCATACGCTGGCAGAGTGTGCCGCTTGGGAGGAGCCGCGCCGTGCCCTCATCTCAGAAGTAGGCAGTGACCTCTCGCTGCCGGCCGTCGTTGAGTCGATGGTCGACAGCGAGGAGTCCTGGGACGCGGTGGTTTCCTACTGTGAGACAGTCGTCTCGCAGAAGGAGGCTGCGGAAAGGGAGAGGGAGATCTCGTCCACTCACCCGGCCCGCAGCAGGCGCACCGGGCGTCGGCGGAGGGCGGATAACGCCCTCTTCCAGCCCCCCTAAATGGGTCCAGGGGTGACGGACTCGGGGACGTCCGTCACCCCCAAACATCAGGACCCGAGGTGGCGGCGCGTAGTGTTCCACGCGCGCCCCTCTTAGACGTCACGGGGGGAGTCAAACACCTCACTCCCCCCCCTGACCCGAGGAGGCCCGCAGCGGCGGGCCGGCACCAGTCGGGGGTTGCGGAAGATTTTTAAGTTCCCGCGACCCCCGGCGTAGGTGTGAGTCGGAACACCGGGGTGGTTTTTAGTCAGTAAGAGTCTGACAGACCCCTCCGCCCGCCCCAGGGCGGTGGACATCCATGAGGATTTTCCACCCCGGAAAAAAAAAAAAAAAAAAAAAAAAAAAAAGGTTAGGTTAGGTTAGGTTAGGTTATCGTGCGATCGATGGCCCTTTACGGGGCCCCGATCTGGGCGGCTGACCTGACGGCCGGTAGTATCGCAGTCCTGCGCAAGCCGCAGAGAGCGATGGCCGTCAGAGTCATCAGGGGGTATCGCACGATCTCCTACGAGGCGGCTTGTGCACTGGCCGGATCCCCGCCCTGGGACCTCGAGGCGAAAGTACTCGCGTCATCGTATCGGTGGCGCGAGGAAGCGAGGGCGCGGGGTGAGCAACCGATGCAGCGACACATAGAGCTGCATCGGTCTCAGCTTCGCGAGGTCCTGGTGGCGGAATGGCGGGAAAGGCTTTCACGCCCTACCGCCGGCCTCGACATCATCGAGGCGGTCCGGCCGGTGCTCGAGCGCTGGCTCGGGAGGAGGCACGGCTCCCTGTCGTTTCGGGTGACGCAGGTGCTCTCGGGGCATGGTTGCTTCGGGAAGTACCTGTTTCGCATAAACAGGGAGCCGGACGCTCGGTGTCACCACTGCGTCGACTGCCGGGAGGACACGGCGCGGCATACGCTGGCAGAGTGTGCCGCTTGGGAGGAGCCGCGCCGTGCCCTCATTTCAGAAGTAGGCAGTGACCTCTCGCTGCCGGCCGTCGTTGAGTCGATGGTCGACAGCGAGGAGTCCTGGGACGCGGTGGTTTCCTACTGCGAGACAGTCGTCTCGCAGAAGGAGGCTGCGGAAAGGGAGAGGGAGATCTCGTCCACTCACCCGGCCCGCAGCAGGCGCACCGGGCGTCGGCGGAGGGCGGATAACGCCCTCTTCCAGCCCCCCTAAATGGGTCCAGGGGCGACGAACTCGGGGACGTTCGTCGCCCCCCATACATCAGGACCCGAGGTGGCGGCGCGTAGTGTTCCACGCGCGCCCCTCTTAGACGTCACGGGGGGAGTCAAACACCTCTCTCCCGCGACCCCCGGCGTAGGTGTGAGTCGGAACACCGGGGTGGTTTTTAGTCAGTAAGAGTCTGACAGACCCCTCCGCCCGCCCCAGGGCGGTGGACATCCATGAGGATTTTCCACCCCGGAAAAAAAAAAAAAAAAAAAAAAAAAAAAAGGTTAGGTTAGGTTAGGTTAGGTTATCGTGCGATCGATGGCCCTTTACGGGGCCCCGATCTGGGCGGCTGACCTGACGGCCGGTAGTATCGCAGTCCTGCGCAAGCCGCAGAGAGCGATGGCCGTCAGAGTCATCAGGGGGTATCGCACGATCTCCTACGAGGCGGCTTGTGCACTGGCCGGATCCCCGCCCTGGGACCTCGAGGCGAAAGTACTCGCGTCATCGTATCGGTGGCGCGAGGAAGCGAGGGCGCGGGGTGAGCAACCGATGCAGCGACACATAGAGCTGCATCGGTCTCAGCTTCGCGAGGTCCTGGTGGCGGAATGGCGGGAAAGGCTTTCACGCCCTACCGCCGGCCTCGACATCATCGAGGCGGTCCGGCCGGTGCTCGAGCGCTGGCTCGGGAGGAGGCACGGCTCCCTGTCGTTTCGGGTGACGCAGGTGCTCTCGGGGCATGGTTGCTTCGGGAAGTACCTGTTTCGCATAAACAGGGAGCCGGACGCTCGGTGTCACCACTGCGTCGACTGCCGGGAGGACACGGCGCGGCATACGCTGGCAGAGTGTGCCGCTTGGGAGGAGCCGCGCCGTGCCCTCATCTCAGAAGTAGGCAGTGACCTCTCGCTGCCGGCCGTCGTTGAGTCGATGGTCGACAGCGAGGAGTCCTGGGACGCGGTGGTTTCCTACTGTGAGACAGTCGTCTCGCAGAAGGAGGCTGCGGAAAGGGAGAGGGAGATCTCGTCCACTCACCCGGCCCGCAGCAGGCGCACCGGGCGTCGGCGGAGGGCGGATAACGCCCTCTTCCAGCCCCCCTAAATGGGTCCAGGGGTGACGGACTCGGGGACGTCCGTCACCCCCAAACATCAGGACCCGAGGTGGCGGCGCGTAGTGTTCCACGCGCGCCCCTCTTAGACGTCACGGGGGGAGTCAAACACCTCACTCCCCCCCCTGACCCGAGGAGGCCCGCAGCGGCGGGCCGGCACCAGTCGGGGGTTGCGGAAGATTTTTAAGTTCCCGCGACCCCCGGCGTAGGTGTGAGTCGGAACACCGGGGTGGTTTTTAGTCAGTAAGAGTCTGACAGACCCCTCCGCCCGCCCCAGGGCGGTGGACATCCATGAGGATTTTCCACCCCGGAAAAAAAAAAAAAAAAAAAAAAAAAAAAAGGTTAGGTTAGGTTAGGTTAGGTTATCGTGCGATCGATGGCCCTTTACGGGGCCCCGATCTGGGCGGCTGACCTGACGGCCGGTAGTATCGCAGTCCTGCGCAAGCCGCAGAGAGCGATGGCCGTCAGAGTCATCAGGGGGTATCGCACGATCTCCTACGAGGCGGCTTGTGCACTGGCCGGATCCCCGCCCTGGGACCTCGAGGCGAAAGTACTCGCGTCATCGTATCGGTGGCGCGAGGAAGCGAGGGCGCGGGGTGAGCAACCGATGCAGCGACACATAGAGCTGCATCGGTCTCAGCTTCGCGAGGTCCTGGTGGCGGAATGGCGGGAAAGGCTTTCACGCCCTACCGCCGGCCTCGACATCATCGAGGCGGTCCGGCCGGTGCTCGAGCGCTGGCTCGGGAGGAGGCACGGCTCCCTGTCGTTTCGGGTGACGCAGGTGCTCTCGGGGCATGGTTGCTTCGGGAAGTACCTGTTTCGCATAAACAGGGAGCCGGACGCTCGGTGTCACCACTGCGTCGACTGCCGGGAGGACACGGCGCGGCATACGCTGGCAGAGTGTGCCGCTTGGGAGGAGCCGCGCCGTGCCCTCATTTCAGAAGTAGGCAGTGACCTCTCGCTGCCGGCCGTCGTTGAGTCGATGGTCGACAGCGAGGAGTCCTGGGACGCGGTGGTTTCCTACTGCGAGACAGTCGTCTCGCAGAAGGAGGCTGCGGAAAGGGAGAGGGAGATCTCGTCCACTCACCCGGCCCGCAGCAGGCGCACCGGGCGTCGGCGGAGGGCGGATAACGCCCTCTTCCAGCCCCCCTAAATGGGTCCAGGGGCGACGAACTCGGGGACGTTCGTCGCCCCCCATACATCAGGACCCGAGGTGGCGGCGCGTAGTGTTCCACGCGCGCCCCTCTTAGACGTCACGGGGGGAGTCAAACACCTCTCTCCCCCCCCTGACCCGAGGAGGCCCGCGATGGCGGGCCGGCACCAGTCGGGGGTTGCGGAAGATTTTTACGTTCCCGCGACCCCCGGCGTAGGTGTGAGTCGGAACACCGGGGTGGTTTTTAGTCAGTAAGAGTCTGACAGACCCCTCCGCCCGCCCCAGGGCGGAGGACATCCATGAGGATTTTCCACCCCGGCAACAAAAAAAAAAAAAAAAAAAAGGTTAGGTTAGGTTAGGTTAGGTTCCCAGACCGCCGGCGGCCGCGGTCCACCGGCCCCGCGAACGGACGGTCCGCGCTGGGCACGTAAGCGCATCGACAGGGAGCTTCTCGAGGAGGCTGCTATTGTCCAGGCCTGGAGCCGGGAGTCGGCAACGAACGGACCCGTCGACGTCGAGCAGGAGGCGCTGTGGTTCCGCGGGGCGATGACGCAAATTTGCGACGCGTCCATGCCCCGGGTCCACGCACAGTCCGCAAGGCGCCAGGTGTATTGGTGGACTGCCGAAATCGCACAGCTGCGCGTCGCGTGCGTGGCAGTTAGACGCCAGTACACCCGATATCGGAGGAGACGTCGTCGGGTCCCTGACGAAGAGGCCGCGCTGTATGAGGTGTACCGCGCGGCTAAGGAGACTCTGTGGCTGGCCATCGGCGCGTCGAGGACGCGAGCCAGGGAGGAGATGTTGGAGACTCTAGACGGGGATCCGTGGGGGCGCCCTTATCGCGCGGTCCGAGGGAAACTTCGAGCCGCGGCGCCCCCACTTACGGAGAGTCTTCAACCCGAGCTGCTGGAAGAGGTGGTTGCAGCCCTCTTCCCGGCAAGAGCGGAGCATACTCCGCCGCCGATGGCTTTGCCCACAGCCGCAGAGTCTACAGAGGAGGAGAACGCCATCAGCGTCCCAGAGGTGACACAGGCAGAGTTGAGGGCGGCCGTGATGCGGCTCCGGGCCAAGAACGTGGCTCCGGGGCCCGACGGGATCCACGGCTGCGTGTTAGCCCTCGCTCTGAAGGAGCTTGAGCCCCAACTGAGAGGACTCTACACAGCGTGCCTTGAGCAGGGCCAGTTTCCCACTTTGTGGAAATCTGGTCGTCTGGTCCTGCTCAGGAAGGCGGGGCGCCCTGCGGACTCGCCGTCCGCGTACCGGCCCATAGTGCTGCTAGACGAGGTGGGCAAGCTGTTCGAGCGGATAATCGCAGCCCGCCTCGTCGGCCACTTGTGCAGAGAGGGGCCGGACCTGGACGACAGCCAGTTCGGGTTTCGGCATGGGCGCTCCACAATCCACGCTGTGTCGCGGGTTAGAGTCCTGGCGGAGGAAGCGGTGTCTCGGGGCGGGGTGATGTTGGCGGTGTCCTTGGACATCTCCAACGCCTTCAACACCCTGCCCTGGAGTTGTATTCGGGAGGCACTGCGGTACCATGGGGTGCCTCCCTACCTCCGCCACATCGTTGGGGCTTATCTTTCGGAGAGGTGTGTCACCTACATGGGACGTGATGGCGGAAACCAGCGCCGCATGTCGTGCGGTGTTCCACAGGGCTCGGTTGTAGGCCCGCTCCTGTGGAACATCGGGTACGACTGGGTGCTGAGGGGCGAGCTCAGTCCGGGGGTCGACCTGACGTGTTATGCGGATGACACGCTGGTCACTGCCCGGGGGAGCTCGCACAGGGAGGCAGCGTTGTTGGCGACGGCTGCGGTCTCACAGGTGGTGAGCCGCATACGTCGCCTAGGCCTGGAGGTGGCCCTCAGCAAGTCGGAGGCCATGGTGTTTCATGGCCCCCGGCGGGCGCCGCCACCCGGCTCTCACATCGTGGTCGGGGGGGCTCGGATCGCTGTCGAGTCCACCATGAAGTACCTGGGATTGGTGCTCGACAGCCGGTGGGACTTCGGGCCCCACTTCCGACGGCTGGCGCCCAAGTTGCTGGGCGCTGCTGGAGCGCTGTCAACGCTGCTTCCCAATCTGGGGGGCCCGAGCGCCGCTTGTAGGCGGCTCTACGTGGGGATCGTGCGATCGATGGCCCTTTACGGGGCCCCGATCTGGGCGGCTGACCTGACGGCCGGTAGTATCGCAGTCCTGCGCAAGCCGCAGAGAGCGATGGCCGTCAGAGTCATCAGGGGGTATCGCACGATCTCCTACGAGGCGGCTTGTGCACTGGCCGGATCCCCGCCCTGGGACCTCGAGGCGAAAGTACTCGCGTCATCGTATCGGTGGCGCGAGGAAGCGAGGGCGCGGGGTGAGCAACCGATGCAGCGACACATAGAGCTGCATCGGTCTCAGCTTCGCGAGGTCCTGGTGGTGGAATGGCGGGAAAGGCTTTCACGCCCTACCGCCGGCCTCGACATCATCGAGGCGGTCCGGCCGGTGCTCGAGCGCTGGCTCGGGAGGAGGCACGGCTCCCTGTCGTTTCGGGTGACGCAGGTGCTCTCGGGGCATGGTTGCTTCGGGAAGTACCTGTTTCGCATAAACAGGGAGCCGGACGCTCGGTGTCACCACTGCGTCGACTGCCGGGAGGACACGGCGCGGCATACGCTGGCAGAGTGTGCCGCTTGGGAGGAGCCGCGCCGTGCCCTCATTTCAGAAGTAGGCAGTGACCTCTCGCTGCCGGCCGTCGTTGAGTCGATGGTCGACAGCGAGGAGTCCTGGGACGCGGTGGTTTCCTACTGCGAGACTGTCGTCTCGCAGAAGGAGGCTGCGGAAAGGGAGAGGGAGATCTCGTCCACTCACCCGGCCCGCAGCAGGCGCACCGGGCGTCGGCGGAGGGCGGATAACGCCCTCTTCCAGCCCCCCTAAATGGGTCCAGGGGCGACGAACTCGGGGACGTTCGTCGCCCCCCATACATCAGGACCCGAGGTGGCGGCGCGTAGTGTTCCACGCGCGCCCCTCTTAGACGTCACGGGGGGAGTCAAACACCTCTCTCCCGCGACCCCCGGCGTAGGTGTGAGTCGGAACACCGGGGTGGTTTTTAGTCAGTAAGAGTCTGACAGACCCCTCCGCCCGCCCCAGGGCGGTGGACATCCATGAGGATTTTCCACCCCGGAAAAAAAAAAAAAAAAAAAAAAAAAAAAAGGTTAGGTTAGGTTAGGTTAGGTTAGGTTAGGTTAGGTTAGGTTAGGTTAGGTTAGGTTAGGTTAGGTTAGGTTGGGGTGCGTGGTTAGTTGTCAGAATTCCTCCTCGTGTGCCTATTGGCTGCTGGTCCCTCTCGATACGTCTGGAGGGAACAGCAGCTGCTGGGCCGGTGCACCCCGGGCGCGGCAGTATCCTTCCTCGAGAAATGAGAAGAAATTCTTATTCCTCGGGAAATGTTACTGTCGTGGCTAATATTCTGACATGGGAGGGGGGGTCCAATTTGGACCACGCTGTTCCGCGTGACCCTCTGCAAAGCAGAGGGCACAGCGGAGGAGCAAGGGCGGGCTTGGTGTGCACTTACCCTGCCTCCGAGCAGACAGAGAAGGATTTGTCCTCCACTGTCTCCGCCGATCTCGTAATCCCATCATCGAAGTGTCGTGGATCACGTTTCGCGGCTTCAAGGGACCGAGGGTCTTGGCTTAACCGCCCGGACCGTGAGGTAGAAAACCTCTATAAAAAGTTACCCCGAATCTCAAGTGGCGGCGCACCGCGAGGGGATGTATGGCTGACGGGTGTTCTTATGGAACAATCAGTCGTTAGTGCGACCCTCGCCAGGGTACCTGCAGACCCTCTGGCGAGTAATAAATATTTAAAATCTGCTTATCCGGGTACAGGGGTCTCTGCCCGGATGGACGTTTATTTCCCCCATACTCGTGGGAACAATATGGAAAACAGAATTAAAAAGATTGTGAAGAAGGCGGATGCAGTGTCAGACTCTGGCACTGCGTCACAAAAGACGGGAGCAGTCGCTCCAACGGAGCCATGTGTGCTCCTAGAGAGGGTGTGTTTGTCGGAGTCGGAGGGCACACCGCAAGCAGTTGCGGCCACTTCCTCCAAGTTTTGGGGGAAGCGTACGCGCGGCTGTCAGTCGGAAGCGGGTTCGGCGGGTCAGTCCTCCAGTGAGGAACACCTGCCGGCCACCAAGATGCCGACAGCCAGGAGAGGCAAAGGACGCGGGACCAAAAGTCCGGCAGCGTCGCGCGACATCCGGGGCCGCTTCTTGAAGCACCCTGATACGCCGATGGTCAGCGATTCGGATCGCGCCTCACCCGCGGTCTCAATTGAAGACCTTAGAGGGGTCACCGTCGCTCTTGTGGGCACAAAGGCGGAGGCCAATGCCGCGAAACGTGCCCAAAGCAGAGCGGTCGCGGCCGATGAGGTGGCCGAAATGGCCCGTCAGGCCCGAGAGCGGCGGTCCGCCCTTGGGGAGAGCCTGACAGCAGAGGATCTCAGCCGCCAGGTGATGGACGGCGTGGACATTGTACTGAAGGTTGCCACCAAGTCCGGCAACCTGAAGGGATCGTTTACGCGCGCCCTAAAAGAGGCGGCAGAGGGGATCAGGGAGGCGGTGGAGGTTCTCCATGACAGCACGACCTCGGAGGAGACGGCGAGGCTGTGGACGGAGAACAGCCGTCTTCGAGCCGAGCTGGAGGACCTCAAGCGGCAGGTTGCCGCTCTGCAAAGTGGGCAGCAGCGGGCAGCTCCCTTGTCGGCCCCCGCACCTGCGACGCCACCAACTCAAGTTTTGTCGGACTACGACATAGAGAGGGTGGCGAGAATCTGCATGGTGCAGTGTGGGGGCATGGTGAGCGCCCGCCTGGAGGCAGTTGAGTCTCGGCTGCCCCCAGCTAAGTCCGTCCGGCCCCCGCTTGCGGCGGATAAGCGGAGGATGGAAGAGCCTTCGAGGGCGGAGGAAGGCAAGGAGTCCGCGGCCGGACCTGGGAGGCCTGTGAGTGGACAGGGTGCGTCCGCGCCACTCGTCCGGATGTCTCGGCCCCCGGTGGCCGCTTCTCCCACCCATGTCGTGGTGGGTGGAGGGGGCCGCCGCAAAAAGAAGACGGCGGGTGCGATCGCGCCCATTACCCAAGAGGTCACGCTCCCGGCGACCGCGCCTCCCACGCACGTGACGGTGGGTGGAGAGCGCCGCCGCGGTAGGAAGGCGGCGGGTGCGGTCGCGCCCCCTACCTCCCAAGAGGCCCCGCTCCCGGCGACCGCACCTCCCACCCGGGAGGCCTGGACGACCGTGGTGAAGAGGGGGCGCAAGAAGAGGGCGCCGCAGCCGACACCTCCACAGGTACCGACTCGACCAGAGGGCAAGAGGCCACCCAGGGTCACTACCCCACGCTCTGAGGCTGTAGTTATTACACTGCAGCCCGAAGCCGTAAGCAGGGGGGTGACCTACAAGTCGGTCCTGGCGGAGATGAAGCAGAAGCTTCAATTTAGCGAGTTTGGCGCCCCGGCTGGTTTCGTCTTCAGGACAGCAGCCACGGGTGCCAAGGTGCTTCAAGTGTCGGGTGCCACAAGGCAGGAGAGGGCGGACAAGTTGGCCGCCAAACTCCGGGAAGTCATCAAGCCAGAGGACGCCCGAGTGTCCAGACCCACGGTCACGGCTGAATTGCGCGTGGAGGGGCTGGACGACTCGGTGACCCCGGATGAAGTAGTGGCGGCCATTGCCAAAAACGGAGGGTGTCCCCCAGAAAGTGTGGTGGCGGGCGAAATTCGCAGCGGTGCGGACGGGCTGGGCACTGTTTGGTTGCGGTGCCCGGTCGCGGCTGCAAATAAAGCCGCAGATAGCGGGCGGCTGCTGGTGGGCTGGGTGTCTGCCAGGGTCAAACTCCTGCCAAAACGGGCTGTGCAGTGCTTTCGGTGCCTAGAAAAGGGGCACGTCCGGGCGCAGTGCACTGCACAAATCGACCGCAGCGAACTTTGTTTCCGCTGCGGTCAACCCGGCCACAAGGCGGCCCAGTGCTCCGGAGCGCCAAACTGCAGCCTTTGCGCAGCTGCAGGGAAACGCTCGGAGCACAGACTTGGCGGGAAGGCCTGTAAGGCACCCAAGTCAAAGAAGAGGAGGTCTGGGGCTGCCGGAGAAACTGCGCCACTCCCGCAGCCCGACTCCCAACCCAGGGAAGGAGGAGCCGAGGAAATGGAATGCCACTAATGGCACAATTTCGTTTCCTCCAGGCGAACATCAACCACGCCGCCAGAGCTCAGGATCTATTACTCCAGAGCATGGCGGAGTGGTTGATCAACGTGGCTGTGGTCACCGAGCCGTATTTTGTCCCCCCCCGCGATAACTGGGCAGGGGACCTAGATGGTTTGGTGGCCATCATTGGCGGGACTCCGGACAGTCCGTCCCGAGGACACGGTTGGGTGGCCGTCCACGTGGACGGCATAGTCACAATTGGGGCGTATTTCTCCCCCAATAAGAGTCTCGCTGACTTCGAGGAGTTCCTTGTCGAACTAGGTGCCGTCGTGAGCCGGTTCCACCCTCGCCCGGTGCTGTTGCTCGGAGATCTCAATGCCAAGTCTGCGGCGTGGGGATCCCCGATCACCGATCCTAGGGGTGAGGTGTTGGAGGAGTGGGCGATCGAGACCGGCCTGACCGTCCTGAATCGGGGCTCGGTGTACACGTGCGTGCGGCAGCGGGGCGGGTCCATAGTGGACGTGTCGTTCGCAAGCTCCGCTGTTGCGGGCCGTGTGCGCGACTGGCGAGTTGCTGTAGAGGTGGAGACGCTGTCGGACCATCGATATATTCGATTTGACGTCTCCACCCAGAATGCGGGCGGCGGTCGCCCGTCAGCCCCGCAAGTGGACGGTCCTCGTTGGTCGTACAAGCGTATCGACAGGGAGCTTCTCGAGGAAGCCGCAATCCTCCAGGCCTGGGTCAGGGAGTCAATGACGAACGAACCCGTCGACGTCGAAGCGGAGGCGCTGTGGTTCCACGGGGCGATGACGCAAATCTGCGACGCGTCTATGCCCCGTGTCACCCAACCTACAAGGCGCCAGCTGTACTGGTGGTCCGCCGTCATCGCGCAATTGCGCGTGACGTGCGCGGAGGTGAGACGCCAGTACACCCGATACCGAAGGAGACGTCGTCGGGTTCCGGAGGAAGAGGCCGCGCGGTATGAGGTGTACCGCGCGGCCAAGGAGGCTCTGTGGCTGGCTGTCGGCGAGACTAAGACTCGAGCTAGGGAGGAGATGTTGTCGGCTCTCGACGTGAATCCGTGGGGGCGCCCTTATCGTGCGGTTCGAGGGAAACTTCGTGGCTGGGCGCCCCCACTCACTGAGAGTCTGCAACCTCAGCTGCTGCAGGAAGTGGTCGCAGCGCTCTTCCCTGCTAGAGAAGAGCATGTACCGCCGCCGATGGCTTTGTCCACAGCCACAGAGTCAACGAATGAGGAGGACGTCAGCGCCCCAGAGGTGACACAAGCAGAGATGAGGGCGGCGATAATGCGGTTACGGGCCAAGACCGTTGCCCCGGGGCCCGACGGGGTTCCCGGCATCGCGCTCGCCCTCGCTCTGAAAGAGCTAGAGCCCCAGCTGAGAGGACTCTACTCAGCGTGTCTTGAGCAGGGCCAATTCCCTAGTGAGTGGAAAAAGGGTCGTTTGGTCCTGCTCAGGAAGGCAGGGCGCTCAGTGGACTCGCCGTCCGCATACCGGCCCATAGTGCTGCTGGACGAGGTGGGTAAGCTTTTCGAGCGGATTATTGCTGCCCGCCTCGCCGGCCACTTGCACAGAGAGGGGCCGGATCTGGACGATAGCCAGTTCGGCTTTCGGCATGGGCGCTCCACTGTGGACGCCATAATGCGGGTAAGAGTCCTGGCGGAGGAAGCAGTGTCCCGGGGCGGGGTGATGTTGGCGGTGTCCTTGGATATCTCCAACGCTTTCAACACCCTGCCCTGGAGCTGTATTCGGGAGGCGCTGTGTTACCACAGGGTGCCCCCGTACCTCCGCCGCATCGTTGGGGCTTATTTAGCGGAAAGGTGTGTCACCTACAGGGGACGCGACGGCGGAGGCCGGTGCGATATGTCGTGCGGTGTTCCACAGGGTTCGGTCGTTGGCCCACCCCTGTGGAACATTGGGTACGACTGGGTACTGAGAGGCGAGCTCCAGCCGGGTGTGGCCCTGGTGTGTTACGCGGACGACACGCTGGTCACGGCCCGGGGAAGCTCGTACAGGGAGGCAGCGTTGCTGGCGACCTCTGCGGTCTCAGAGGTCGTAGGCCGCATACGGCGTTTGGGCCTGGAGGTGGCCCTCAACAAGTCGGAGGCCATGGTCTTTCATGGCCCCCGGCGGGCGCCGCCGCCGGGATCACATATTGTGGTCGGGGGGACCCCGATTGCTGTCGAGTCCACCATGAAGTACTTGGGATTGGTGCTCGACAGCCGTTGGGACTTCGGCCCCCATTTCCGGCGTCTGGCGCCCAAGTTGATGGGCGCGGCGGGCGCGCTCGCAACGCTGCTTCCCAATTTGGGGGGCCCGAGCACTGCCTGTAGGAGATTGTACCTGGGGGTCTTGCGATCCATGGCCCTGTACGGGGCCCCGGTGTGGGCCTCTGACCTGACGGCCGGCAGCATCGCGATGCTGCGTAAACCGCAGAGGGCGATGGCCGTCAGGTCTATCAGGGGGTATCGCACAGTCTCCTACGAGGCGGCTTGCGCACTGGCCGGGTCGCCACCCTGGGACCTAGAGGCGAGGGTCCTCGCGTCACTGTACCGGTGGCGTGAGGGAGTGCGGATGCGGGGCGGTGGACCGATGCAGCGAGAGATCGATCTGCGTCGGTCTCAGCTCCGCGAGGTCCTGGTGGCGGAGTGGCGGGAGAGGCTATTGCGCCCTTCGGCCGGCCTCGCTACCATCGAGGCGATCCGACCGGTGCTCGAGGAATGGCTCGAGAGGAGGCACGGCTCCCTGTCATTTAGAGCGACGCAGGTGTTCTCGGGGCATGGTTGTTTCGGGAAGTACCTGTGTCGCATAAACAGGGAGCCGGACGCTCGGTGTCATCACTGCGTCCATTGTCTGGAGGACACGGCGCGGCATACGCTGGTAGAGTGTGCCGCATGGGAGGAGCCGCGCCGTGCCCTCGTGACAGAAGTGGGAACCGACCTGTCGCTGCCGGCCGTCGCTCGCGCGATGGTGGGAAGCGCAGAGTCGTGGGATGCGGTGATCTCCTTCTGTGAAACGGTCATCTCACAGAAGGAGGCTGCGGAGAGGTTGAGGGAGGTCGAGACCACTCTCCCGACCCGCAGCAGACGTACCGGGCGTCGGCGGAGGGCGGACAACGCCCTCTTCCAGCCCCCCTAAACGGGTCCAGAGGGACGGTGGACTTGGGGACGTCCGCTGCCCCCCCGTATAACTGGACCCGAGGCGGTGGCGCGTAGTGTTCCACGCGCGCCCCTATTGGCGTTGCGGAGGGAGTACACCTCACTCCCCCCGCAGACTTGAGGAGGCCCGCAGAGGCGGGCCGGCACTAGCCGAGGATCGTGGAAGGCGCACTAGTTCCCATGATCCCCGGTGCAAGTGTGGGAAAGGAACACCGAGGTGGTTTTTAGTCAGTAAGAGTCTGACAGACCCCTCCGCCCGCCCCAGGGCGGAGGACATCCATGAGGATTTTCCACCCCGGCAACAAAAAAAAAAAAAAAAAAAAAAAAGGTTAGGTTAGGTTAGGTTAGGTTAGGTTAGGTTAGGTTAGGTTAGGTTAGGTTAGGTTTTTTTTTTTTTTTTTTTTTTTTTTTTTATAAAACACCCGTCATCACAGGGTGTAGCGAGCTTCCTCTAACATGATTAGAGTCCTTATTTAACTATTTGTAGGATGGGTTGTATCTACAGGTTTTCTTTATTTACTTACTTTCTATCTTTATTTGCCGTATTCACTTTATAATCTACCTCAATGCAAAACAACCATTTCTATATTTCTATACATTCACTTATTCTAACACATCATTTTATATTTCCAGATGGGATACAAAATTTCTTACATATACTCAATACTTGTTCTAGTCACAACTTTCTTTATTTTATAATGCCTTGATTTAGAACAACCTTCTCTCTTATTTTTAACAGTTATTTTTACTAGCACATCATTATATATTTCATATTTCTTATATTTCCAGATGGGATACACAATTTCTCACATATATCTTGTTCTCGTTCTATTCAAAAATTTATATTTCCAGATTGGTTAGCAGGTTCTACTTTTCTTTAAACATTCGTTACTATGTACTTGGTTTTATGCCTTATTTTTATATACATTATGTTCATTATATGCTAGTCAATATATTTTATACTAATATATATATGTAGCATAGATTTATTGTCTTACTTGTTTCTATTTATTACCTCCTTTGCAATTTCCATGAAGTACTCCATGAACGTTTCCCTATGTTTCCTACGTGATATTAGCTTTGGGAAGTTTCTAGCCAACATTCTACATTCGAGCTTGTTCTCTACCTCGAGTCTTTTTAGGGCATGAACCGGGCAGTCGGTCAGAATATGTTCCACCGTTTCGGGTGTCCCGGGTTGGCAAATGCACGATGAGTTCTCTTTGCACCTGAATCGATTCAAGTACTCCGAGAACCCACCGTGGCCCGTTAGTACTTGGGTGGTAAGGTTGGTTGGTATAATTTGTCTGACGATTTTATAGGAGATTGAAATGTCGGGAAAGAATAATTTTGTGACTCCTGCTCTAGCACTCTCTTGGTATCGTCGGTTCCATTCATCAATCGACCCATTTCTAATCTGTCGCTTGATGAATGAGACGGGGCATAGGTCGTAATCTGGCCTAGTCTTCATATTCAGCGCTGCGTCTTTCGCCAGCTCATCTGCCCTCTCGTTGCCCGCGAGGCCCGCATGTGCCTTGATCCAGAAAAGAGACACACTTTTGTTCTGGTGTTCAATGGCTCTTAGGTTCTTGCGAGCATCTACCGCCAGGGGGTGCGTTGTGCTGGGGTTTGCTATGGTTTCCAGGGCTGACCTGGAGTCGCTGTATATTCCATAGCTCTCCTCGCTTCTTCGTTGTACTAGCTCAGTGGCTTTGCATACTGCGAGGAGTTCCGCCTGGTATACCGTGCAGTATGGAGCAAGCTTGAGCTTGTGTGATTTCACCTCTGCAGTACTGTCCCATAGAGACAGCGCTGCTCCAACTTTGCCTTCAATTCGGCTACCATCGGTAAATATCCGAATGGCTTGGTTATTGTGTCTCTCCAGCTGCTCCTGGTCTACCAGACTCACAAACTCTATCGCCGTATGCTTCGCCGGGTGAGGTTTACTGGTGAATTCAACTCTTCGCTCGACCTCTCTGTCTACCAGCTCCGGCCGAACTGCCCCTCTCCTCGCCTCGTACAGAGCTGCTGCCTCTCGTATGCGGAGGTCGAGTGGCAATATTCCGGCCAGTACTAGCGCTGAGTGAAGGGAGGTCGTGCGGTACGCCCCGCACATCTTTTGAGCGAAACCCCTCTGGACAGCATTTAAGTGACGTTGAACTCCCAACTTCTTTGATGCTGAGGACCAGGCTCCTGCCGCGTACGTGATTATGGGCTCTACCGTAGCGGTGTATATGATACGAACTATTTCCGGGTGGAGACCCCAGCTGACTTTAGCAGCTCGCGACAGCTGGTTGTAGACGCCTAGTGCCTTCTTACAGACATTAGCCGTGTGACTGTTAAATGTCAGTTTGGCGTCAACTGTGAGCCCTAAGATTTTCATTTCCGAGGACATTCCAATGTCGATCCCTCCCATGGTCAGGTGTGGCGTGTCGTGTCTAAGCTTTCTAGTGACTACCATGGCACAGGTTTTGTGCGGCGCAAACTTGAGCTTGTTCACGACACCCCACCTCCGAACATGTTCGAGAGCGGCATTGGCCTGTAATTGGATTTCCAGGGCTGTCTCCCCCGAAAACACGAGCACCACATCGTCCGCAAAAGCCTGGCAATAGTCACCTCGCCGCGTAAGACTCTCCAGCAATGGGTTTAATAATAGGTTCCACAGAATGGGGCCGCCTATTGATCCTTGGACGCACCCTTTGTTAGTGGTTTTGGTGAACTCATGGCCAGCGTATCTAACTCGGACCTTACGGTCGTTCAGATAGCTGGCTATCATCTTCCTGAGATTCACAGGGCACTTTTCTTCCGCCAGTCTGAGCTTAATGGCCGGCCACCAAGCACTGTCGAAGGCTCCCTCTATATCCAGGGAGACCATTGTGATGAGCTTCTTCTCATGAAGTTTGGCTCTCACGTGGGCCATCAGGTCATAGAGGGAGTCTTCCGTGCTCCGCTGTGGCATAAAGCCGTACTGGCGGGGGCTTATCCGCGGCGCCAAGTACCAGACCAGCCTTCTAACCATCATTTTTTCTAGTATCTTACCCATCACCGGTAACAGTCCAATCGGCCTATAGGACTTGGGGCTGGTGTAATTGTCTTTCCCTGGTTTCCTCAGCACCACCACGGTGGCTTCTTTCCACGCTGTGGGGAAGTGCGTCAGTTGCAAGCATTTATTGTATATTGCCAGGTGCAGTTCCGTATCCTTTGATATTACTCGTTGGCAGATGTCGGCTGTGAAGCCGTCTACTCCGGGTGCTTTCTTCGGATTGAAGCTCTCCGTCGCGAACCTGAGCTCCTCCGTCGTAAACTCCGGGTCATGGGTCTCATGATGACTCCAGTCGTTTGCTCGGTCAGCAAGAATTCTGATTCGACGATGGTCTGAGCTATCCTCCTCCTCCAGGTCCTCCGGGTAAAATGTCTCTGCCAGTACTCTTGCGGAACCTTTCTGTCCTGCTTCCTTGCCATTGTATACCAGCGGCAGATCTTCTTGCCTTTTTGCTGTAATTTTAATCACCCTATATATTCCCTCCCAGACCCCTTCCCTGCTCTGCTTCTGGCAAAATTCCTTCCAGCTCTCTGTGGAGCGTTTCTTGACCTCTGACTCATACTTCTCTTTTTGTTCTAGGTACAGCGCGACCACACCCTCTCTACGTGATGGCGCAGCGCACCGGATTCTTCTCTTCCTAGTAGCGACGTCGTGCTTCATCACTTCGAGATCTTCGGACCACCACGGAATACTGAGTTTTTGGTTTTCCTGTTTCTTTGGCATAGCCGCGTCACATGCTTCGGTCATAACTGCAGTGTACCTGTCAACTATGCCATCTATTTCTTCTTTGTTATTTATCTGTTTTATTTTTTCTTTATTAATTCTATTATCTATTTTTAATTGGTACATTTTTTCATCAAAAAGTTCCCAATTGGCTTTTTTGGTGTTGTATTTTCTAGTTGTTCTTTGAATCTGAATGCCTTTTCCTTTTTGTAATTTAATTTTCATTAGTATTCCGTTGTGGTCCGAGCTCGTTAGGTCTTCGGCTACCGTCCATTCCTCTACCAGGCCGAGCAAGTCTTCTGTGCACAGGGTTACATCGACGTGACTTGTGATCCTTCGTCCTCCTCTAATGGTATCGAAGGTGGGTCTATCCCCGCAATTGAGCACCTGAAGATTGAGCTCTCCAGTCATTCCTGCCGGTTCCTCGCCTCTGACATCAGTAGTACTGCTACCCCACCACACACTTTTGGCATTAGCATCCCCTCCAATGATTGCTTTACTGGGCATAAGCTCCTTCATCGCAGCTGTTAAGTGGTCCAGGTATGGCCCAATGGGTTGGTCAGGCTCAAAGTAGTACGAGATGGCAAGAATCCCCCATGCGCTCGTTCGCAACTTTACCATCATGATGTTGTTGGTGGTGAATTTGGGGCACTGTATGACGTCGATGTCATGGTTGAACACGACTATCGCCGCCTTTACAGTACCCTCGCCGCGATTTAAGTTTTGGTAGACTCTGGCCCCCCCGTACGACTTCATTGCCTTTATTCCTCCCACATATGGCTCCTGAATCAATGCAATGGCTATTTTGCGCTTTTTAGCCTCGAGCATCAGTTCGTTAGTTGCCAGTTGCTTACGTTGGAGGTTAGCTTGCGCCATGATGTACGTATGGGCAGTTGTCGTCGGTGCAACACCCGGGGCCACCTTAGCAATACGCTATTGCGGCCCGCGCTAAAGCATCCCACTTCCTACGTACCGGGCATTCCAGACTATAGACTGTGTGGCCTGTGTCGTCATGCTTGTCTCTGGCGCAGTTCTTACACGTCGGTTTGTCACCCATTGCCAGTCTTGTACATTCAGCTTTAAGATGTGGACCCCCGCAATAGTTGCATAGGTCCAACGACTCCGTACACAGTTTTCGGCCATGCCCATACGCCAAGCACTTTGTGCACTGTACAAGGGGCGTTTGGTCTTGGACTCTAACGCACTGCAAGTCAATGAAGACCCTACCAGCCACAGTGAGTTTCTGCCACAACTTGGGTGTCACCTCTAGGACGACATGGCTCTCTAGCGAGTTCCGTGCCCTCCTCCGGTATTTCACTGTCGCGGTCCCCTCTTCAGCCGTCAGGTCCTCAAACAGGCGGGCGTTTTGGATCTTCAAAGCGGTTAAGATGTCCTCGTCGCTATTGTAGGACAAGAGGTCCTTGATTATCACTAGTGGGTTCCTGTTTTTTGCCTCTTCCACTTTCAGATGTTTGTCTTTCTTGAGTTGGGCTGTTGTTCTTGCCATCTCTTCTTTGTTATTAAAACTCAAGATAACCTTCTTGTCTCTGACTTTTCGGACCCTCTCAATCTGCATGCCGCTCTTCTTCGCGTCCAATGCCTCCTTAACCCTTCCCACCACCTCTGTACTAGTATCCATTGTGACGTTTGACGACACAATGACGGAGTGCTTTGGTTTTTGGCCCCGGGTGTTTTGGGGTGCAGTCAGGGCCTCTGCGTAGGTAGGGATTCTCTCTTTCATTTCGGAAATCATTTTTCCCATCTCTTTGGTGGTGTCTTCGAGCGCCCTAATTTCTTTCAAAACATCTCCGTCACTGTGCCTCTCTCTGTCACGCGTCTCCTGTGCTTCTCTTTGTTTCTGCATTGCGATCTGCAGCTGTTTAATCATCTGGTTGCCCTCCTTCACTATATGGGTTTGCTCCTCTAGTGCGGAGCGCAGCCAAATGATGCTTCCCTGGTCATCCCCTTTCTCCTCAATCTTCTGACATTCAGTGTTAATATGAGAATTTTGTCCATTCCCTGTTTTATCCGCCTCTTTTACCAGCTGGTAAAGTCGGTCTATTGAAGCTGTAACCTCCTTTTTAATCTCCGCCTTTAAATTTCGCGAGTTGTTGAGGTGAAGCTTTGCCTTATTCAGGCAGGCTCTCGCCTCCGCCGTGATGTTGGGGTAAATAGGCTCGGATTTCTTGGGTAGTATTGCGGTGCTGGCCGGAATGCCGCGCGTTTCCAAAGTGCTGGTTGTTGGCTGAGAGGTCCCTGGTGTAGCGTCACGTTTTGTGGTGGTCGGGGATTTGGCCTGAGACTCAGCTTTCCCGGCTTCCCATTCTCCAATGCTTCGCCTCACACAGGGCAGTGCTGGTCCAGCTTTCTCAGTCGAGCGCGGCGAACTCCTGGAGCCAGGCGAGCTAGCGTGTTGCTTTGCCGGTGTGCGGAGCATTTTGGAGGTGTTAGTAAACGTGAGGTTCATAAATAAGGGGGGACACGTCAGAGGACACAAGCGACACTTCTGCGTCCCTGTAAATGGGGGATACGCACAGAAGTAGCTTAATTAGTGTTTATATAATAAATATTTCACGGCCGAAAGACCGTCAGGTCAGTATCCTAAAATAAAGAAAAGGTCAAGAGATCAATTTTGGGACAAAGAAGTAGCTTGAGGAGCTAAAAATCGAAAAATATTTTTTTTGCCAGAACCAAAAAGTTTACCTGGCTAGACACTAAAGGGTGGGTGGGAGGGCAATTTTTTTGAAGTTCTATTCTCGCTAGACGCACGTGCGAGGTGTCAAAAGACGCGTCTCGGCGCGGGCTAGCGATCTATTAGGTTATTGGAATTTTTACTGAAGAAAAATTTTGTGTTTTTGTCGAAAAACGTGTTTTTCGACTGAAAAACCTGAAATTACGACTACCAGACTGGACTCAAGTTCGCGGAACGCGCACAGGAATACAGGTAAGGCAGGTAAGTAGCTATTGCAACTAATAGAAAAAACGATTTAGAAGAAAAATTTTGAGATAAAAATTAATTAAGGGTTGAAATTTTGAAAATTTTTTCTAAGTCCCAGAACGAAAAATTTTTCGCGTTTTTTGTCAAAAATATTTGTCAAATAGTAGGGCGGAGCCTAATAAAAATCAAAATAGCTGAAAACAGCTTCAAAATGCGTCACCGGGATGCAAAGTTATAAAGGTTTGTTGATGGGTTTTTTTTTTTTTTTTTTTTTTTTTTTTTTATAAACACCCGTCATCACAGGGTGTAGCGAGCTACCTCTAACATGATTAGAGTCCTTATTTAACTATTGGTAGGATGGGGTGTATCTACAGGTTTTCTTTATTTACTTACTTTCTATCTTTATTTGCCGTATTCACTTTATAATCTACCTCAATGCAAAACAACCATTTCTATATTTCTATACATTCACTTATTCTAACACATCATTTTATATTTCCAGATGGGATACAAAATTTCTTACATATACTCAATACTTGTTCTAGTCACAACTTTCTTTATTTTATAATGCCTTGATTTAGAACAACCTTCTCTCTTATTTTTAACAGTTATTTTTACTAGCACATCATTATATATTTCATATTTCTTATATTTCCAGATGGGATACACAATTTCTCACATATATCTTGTTCTCGTTCTATTCAAAAATTTATATTTCCAGATTGGTTAGCAGGTTCTACTTTTCTTTAAACATTCGTTACTATGTACTTGGTTTTATGCCTTATTTTTATATACATGTTCATTATATGCTAGTCAATATATTTTATACTAATATACAGGGTGGCCGGAACATTGACGTCCAAAAGTAAAATTCAGGTCCCTCGTATCGTGGGGTATCCAAATAACCCCCATGTATGTTCCGCGACTTTTCATAGCTTTCGAGTTATTAATTTTTTTAGTTTTTTTGAGAATTTTCGACCTGACCAATTTAAAATCACTCTAAAAAAAAAAGTAGAAGGCTTTGTCGAACATTTTTTTTTGCAACTGAATGTTCATGAGTAGTGCTTTTATGCATAAAATAATCAGCTTCGTAACTGTGATGAAAGTTATGAAAATGTTGGTCTTAAGTGAAAAATGTACGTTTGGTAAATTATAACTCTAATTTCAACTTCAATTTAAAAATCTAAACAGGTAACTTCATGGGTTCTAAGTAGGCCTCAAGAATGCGCCAGACTTTCACCTTTCATAATCATTAAAAAAAAGTAGTACTTAATTGGGCTACTTTAGCTACAATCGGCCTTCAAAGATAGCGAGGTGGAAAATTTACGTTCGGTAAATTATGATCGGGACCTTCAGCAGCCACTGTCTACATGTTTGACGGCCGGTTCACGCTGCTTGAATCTCTACTTTTACTGCTAAAAACTAATATTGTCTTTACTCTATGGCCTGACAAATCAAATAAATCAGTCAAAACCAAAAATCGCTCGGTGACGCGGAAAATTAAAAAAAAAGTTGAAAGTGACGTGGAGCGCATTGTTTTGCATGCTGATTTGGACTTCTTTTACTTGGAAGTGTAAGAGATGAGTTACACGTTAAGTGAATATGCAGAAATGCATTATTTTTATGGAGTTGCACGAGGAAATGGCCATGAAGCAGCGCGACTGTATCGCGAACAACTTCAACGTCGTGGTGGGCTGCAACCTGAGCGATATCCCGATCATCGTGTTTTTATTAACACGCACAACAATTTAATGGCAGGCCGCATTCCTGGTCGCCGCGGCAGTCATGAAGGAATCCCTAGAGCCGACCCGGATCGCAGAGAAATGGTGCTGGAAGGATTTCAGCGAAATCCGTCTACGAGTACGAGAAGTATGGCTCATGCTCTGAACATTCCAAGGACTTCTATCCAAGCCATTCTTCACAATAAAGGATACCACGCATTCCACATCCGACGAGTCCAAACTTTACTGCCTGCAGATCACCAATTGCGCGTTGATTTTTGCCAGACCATGATACGAAAGGAGCAAGAGGATCATGGATTTTTCAATAAAGTTTTATGGTCAGATGAGTCACGATTTGAGCGATCCGGAATATTCAATATTCATAATTACCACACGTGGGCGATTCAAAATCCACACGAAGTGAGAGCTTCAACGTTTCAACATCGTTTTAGCGTTAACTTCTGGTCTGGTATCCTCAATGGCAAACTAATTGGTCCGTTTGAACTGCCTTCCAGAGTTAATGGAGAAATCTACAGAAACTTCTTGGAAAATGAACTTCCATTGTTGCTGCAAGATGTGAGTCTCGAACTTAGACGAACCATGTTGTTACAAAATGACGGCGCCCCGTGTCACTACGCAACGCAAGTCCGAAATTACTTAAATGAAACATACCCCAACAGATGGATCGGACGCAGTGGACCAATAAGGTGGCCTCCACGCTCACCTGACCTCAATCCAATCGATTTCTTCATTTGGGGCTATTACAAGGAATTAGCATACGCCCGAGACTGTGCAAGTGAACAAGAGCTGAGGCAGTTGATTGCAGAAGCTGGACGTGTTGTGAGAGAGAACAGAGAAGCTTTTAGACGGTTGTCAGCCAATTTCTTACGTCGGTGCAGAATGGGTATTGCTGCTGGAGGTGGCCACTTTGAAAACCTTTTGTAATTGTTAAAAATAAATTACTTTTTTCACATCATCATTTGTTACTTAAAATTTTTCTAACCCAACCTCTGAAGCTATTTTTTGGTTAGTTTTCGGTATTCTTATCATTAATTAACCTTAGAAAAGAGAAAATGGGCAAAAAATTGTTTTTTGTCAGTTGCCTAATTTTAAGGATTATCCACCCTGCTGTCTTTGAAGGCCGATTGTAGCCAAAGTAGCCCTATTATGTACTACTTTTTTTTAATGATGATGAAAGGTGAAAGTCTGGCGCATTCTTGAGGCCCACTTAGAACCCATGAAGTTACCTGTTTAGATTTTTAATTTGAAGTTGAAATTAGAGTTATAATTTCCCAAACGTACATTTTTCACTTAAGACCAACATTTTCACAACTTTCATCACAGTTACGAAGCTGATTATTTTATGCATAAAAGTAATGCTCATGAACAATCAGTTGCAAAAAAAAAAATTCAACAAAGCCTTCTACTTTTTTTTTAGAGTGATTTTAAATTGGTCAGGTCGAAAATTCTCAAAAAAACTGAAAAAAATTCATAACTCGAAAGCTATGAAAAGTCGCGGAACATACATGGGGGTGATTCGGATACCCTACGATACGAGGGACCTGAATTTTATTTTTGGACGTCAATGTTCCGGCCACCCTGTATATATGTAGCATAGATTTATTGTCTTACTTGTTTCTATTTATTACCTCCTTTGCAATTTCCATGAAGTACTCCATGAACGTTTCCCTATGTTTCCTACGTGATATTAGCTTTGGGAAGTTTCTAGCCAACATTCTACATTCGAGCTTGTTCTCTACCTCGAGTCTTTTTAGGGCATGAACCGGGCAGTCGGTCAGAATATGTTCCACCGTTTCGGGTGTCCCGGGTTGGCAAATGCACGATGAGTTCTCTTTGCACCGGAATCGATTCAAGTACTCCGAGAACCCACCGTGGCCCGTTAGTACTTGGGTGGTAAGGTTGGTTGGTATAATTTGTCTGACAATTTTATAGGAGATTGAAATGTCGGGAAAGAATAATTTTGTGACTCCTGCTCTAGCACTCTCTTGGTATCGTCGGTTCCATTCATCAATCGACCCATTTCTAATCTGTCGCTTGATGAATGAGACGGGGCATAGGTCGTAATCTGGCCTAGTCTTCATATTCAGCGCTGCGTCTTTCGCCAGCTCATCTGCCCTCTCGTTGCCCGCGAGGCCCGCATGTGCCTTGATCCTGGGTTTGATCCTTGTTGATGGGTTAGGTTAGGTTAGGTTAGGTTAGGTTAGGTTAGGTTAGGTTTTTTTTTTTTTTTTTTTTTTTTTTTGATTTGGCAGGAGTGGGAAATCCTCATGGACGCCCAGACTGACTCACTTATGACCCAGTCTGGGCAGTGCCGGACTCCTACCGGCTAAAACCACACTCCTGCCCTTGCTCATTGTCCCTCTGACATGATCAGAGCCCTTATTTGACAACATGTTATTTTTTGTCGATTGTCCTTCACGTTAATCTTTCTTGTATTTTTGAAGCTTACATCCTTCATTCCCAAGGTCTTATTCCTCTAATATATTTACTGCTTTTACTTTTCTTGTTTTTTACTAAATGAATCTACTGTTTGCTAATACCTTATAATTTATATGACTTTCTATAACTGTACTATATTATAATATGTCTATCCTAATATATATTCAATATATCATAAAGACATACTTTCTTATTCTACTTGTATTTTTATTGCATAACCTATAATTGTTTCTTTCTAGCGTAGTATACTTTTCTGTAAAATAACTTATGCTCAGATCTGGTGGACTCACAGTTGCTATTCTAGCAGTTATTGGTTTTTCAAAATTTTTCTTCTTCTCATGTGGCATGCTGTTTTCCAAAGTGCTTGTCTCCTTTTTCGCTTCAGCGAGCTCCTTTGGCCACAACGGTAAATTAAATGTGTTACTAATTTCGGCTTTTAAATCTGTAATATTTTTAACATGTAAGCTAATTTCTAGATTTATTTTATGTATTATAGTGTCTGTGTGTATTGAATTTAATTTTGAGTCGGCTTTTAATTGGGCCAATTTCTTATGAAGTTGGTTCCAATTTGCGTGTTTTGAATTGAAATTTTGTACGGTTTTAATATTTGTTGTCTTTTTAACTTTATGAAATCTTATTTTTAAAGAAGTACCGCTGTGGTCCAATTGGGTGTTATTTCCGGGAGAAACTGGCTGCACCTTAGCAATACGCCACCGACAGCCGCGCCAACGCATCCCATTTAAGGCGCATCGGGCACTCGCTGTCGAAGGCGTTGTGATCAGTCTTATCTGCTTTGGCCAGGAAGCAGTTATGGCACTTTGGCGCCTCCGCCGCCAGCCGTGACGGGCAGTCCGCTCGCATGTGGGGCTCACTACAGTGGGTGCAGAGGTCGGCAGGCTGCGTGCACAGTTTACGACTGTGGCCATAGCGCAGACAGCGAGTGCACTGCACCAGTGGGGACTGATCCTGCACTCGCACTCGCTGTAGGTCGATGTGCACACGACCCGCCATCGTCAGCCTCTGCCATACTGAAGGGGACACCTGCAGGATGACGTGGCACATGTGGGGGTTCCTCGTCTTTCGACGGTACTTCACCCCCATCCTTACGTCTTCTACAGGTATGTCCCCGATCAGGTGGGTGTTTTGCCGCTGCAGGGCCTGGGTAAGCTCCACATCGGTGTGGCAGGAGAGGACATCCTTGATGATGACTAGTGGGTCCTTGTTTTTGACTTCCTCCACCACTAGATTGCCCGTCTTCCTTATGCGTTCAGTTACCTTCGCCATCTCTTCTCGGCTCCTGAAACCAACCACCACCTTCTGGTCCCTCACCTTGCGCAGCCGTTCAATTTGGGTCCCCTCGTTCCTGGCATCCACCGCCGTCCTGAGCTTCTCAACAACCTCTTCACCGGTGTCCTGATCATTCACAGATGATACGACCACCGAGTGAAGAGGCTGTTGGATGTTTTGCTTCGGTACGGCGGCGGCCATCTCCGCGAAGGTTGGACCTTGGCCTGCGACATAACGAGGGGCCTGCTGGAGATGTTCCGACAGAGCCTGGGTGTGGTGTTGGCACTCCTGCAAAGCCTGTTTATGCTGTTTGAGGCCTTCCACAAGGCTCTTCATAAGCTCTGTCGGTTCCTCTGTGACCGGCCTCAATGGCGCGGCTGTCGGTGTGGCTGCGGCTATGACCGCAGGCGCTGGTGGGACTGGGACTCTGTTTCGCTCCGACTCCTTCACCAGCTCATAGAGCCTGTTTATGGCCTTAACAACCTCCTCCTTAATCTCTGTCTTGAGGTTGCGAGAGTTGCCCAAATGAAGCTTCGCTTTATTTAGGCAAGCTCTCGCCTCCGCAACGAGATTGGGGTGACCAGACTCAGGTTTCCTCGTCGGTTTTGCGGCATCCGTGAGTACTCGGCGCGTCGCAAAAGTGCTGGGAGCGGGTGGTGTGGCATCGCGCCCTGTGTGGGTCGGTGACTTGGCCTGAGGTTCAGCTTTTCCAGCCTCCCATTCCCCGATGCTACGCCTCACACAGGGCAGCGAGGGTCCAGCCTTCTCTGCCGAACGCGGTGAGCCCCTGGCGCCCGGTGAGCTCGCGTTTATCTTGGCCGGTGTGCGGAACATAGTTGCGGTCCGTGTGAAGGTGATGTTCATTAAAAGATTAAACGTCAGAGGACACTACCACTACTTCTGCGTCCCTGTAAATGGGGGAAAGGCACAGAAGTAGCTGAAAATATTAATAAAATAAAGTCTTCCACGTCAGAAAGACCGTCAGGTCAGTATCCTAAAATAACAACGGTCAATAAATTAAGTTCAGGGACCAAGAAATCGTTTTAGGTGCTAGAATTGAAAAATATTATTTTGCCGAAGTTGAAAAGTTTACCTGGCTAGACACAAAAGGGTGGGTGGGAGGGCAATTTTTTGAAGTTCTATGTTCGCCAGACGCACGTGCGAGGTGTCAAAAGACGCGTCTCGGCGCGGGCTAGCGATCTATGAGGTTATTGGAATTAATTTAGAAGAAAAATTTAGTGTTTTTGCCGAAAAACGTGTTTTTCGACTGAAAAACCTGAAATTACGACTACCAGACAGGACTCAAGTTCGCGGAACGCGTACAGGAATACAGGTAAGGCAGGTAAGTAACTATTGAAACTACTGAAAAAATTATTTTTGGAAGGAATTTCGAGATAAAAATTAATTAAGGGTTGAAAATTTGGAAGATTTTTCTAAGTCCCAGAACGGAAAATTATTCCCGTTTTTGTCAAAGATTATTAGTCAAATAGTAGGGCGGAGCCTATTAAAAATCAAAATAGCTGAAAACAGCTTCAAATTGCGTCACCGGGATGCAAAGTTATAAAGGTTTGTTGATATGACTATGAAACTACGTTCCTCCTAAGGTGGATTTCGTAGGTATTTAAAATAACAAATGTGGAAATTTTTTGAAGTTCTATGTTCGCCAGACGCACGTGCGAGGTGTCAAAAGACGCGTCTCGGCGCGGGCTAGCGATCTATGAGGTTATTGGAATTAATTTAGAAGAAAAATTTAGTGTTTTTGCCGAAAAACGTGTTTTTCGACTGAAAAACCTGAAATTACGACTACCAGACAGGACTCAAGTTCGCGGAACGCGTACAGGAATACAGGTAAGGCAGGTAAGTAACTATTGAAACTACTGAAAAAATTATTTTTGGAAGGAATTTCGAGATAAAAATTAATTAAGGGTTGAAAATTTGGAAGATTTTTCTAAGTCCCAGAACGGAAAATTATTCCCGTTTTTGTCAAAGATTATTAGTCAAATAGTAGGGCGGAGCCTATTAAAAATCAAAATAGCTGAAAACAGCTTCAAATTGCGTCACCGGGATGCAAAGTTATAAAGGTTTGTTGATATGACTATGAAACTACGTTCCTCCTAAGGTGGATTTCGTAGGTATTTAAAATAACAAATGTGGAAATTTTTTGAAGTTCTATGTTCGCCAGACGCACGTGCGAGGTGTCAAAAGACGCGTCTCGGCGCGGGCTAGCGATCTATGAGGTTATTGGAATTAATTTAGAAGAAAAATTTAGTGTTTTTGCCGAAAAACGTGTTTTTCGACTGAAAAACCTGAAATTACGACTACCAGACAGGACTCAAGTTCGCGGAACGCGTACAGGAATACAGGTAAGGCAGGTAAGTAACTATTGAAACTACTGAAAAAATTATTTTTGGAAGGAATTTCGAGATAAAAATTAATTAAGGGTTGAAAATTTGGAAGATTTTTCTAAGTCCCAGAACGGAAAATTATTCCCGTTTTTGTCAAAGATTATTAGTCAAATAGTAGGGCGGAGCCTATTAAAAATCAAAATAGCTGAAAACAGCTTCAAATTGCGTCACCGGGATGCAAAGTTATAAAGGTTTGTTGATATGACTATGAAACTACGTTCCTCCTAAGGTGGATTTCGTAGGTATTTAAAATAACAAATGTGGAAATTTTTTGAAGTTCTATGTTCGCCAGACGCACGTGCGAGGTGTCAAAAGACGCGTCTCGGCGCGGGCTAGCGATCTATGAGGTTATTGGAATTAATTTAGAAGAAAAATTTAGTGTTTTTGCCGAAAAACGTGTTTTTCGACTGAAAAACCTGAAATTACGACTACCAGACAGGACTCAAGTTCGCGGAACGCGTACAGGAATACAGGTAAGGCAGGTAAGTAACTATTGAAACTACTGAAAAAATTATTTTTGGAAGGAATTTCGAGATAAAAATTAATTAAGGGTTGAAAATTTGGAAGATTTTTCTAAGTCCCAGAACGGAAAATTATTCCCGTTTTTGTCAAAGATTATTAGTCAAATAGTAGGGCGGAGCCTATTAAAAATCAAAATAGCTGAAAACAGCTTCAAATTGCGTCACCGGGATGCAAAGTTATAAAGGTTTGTTGATATGACTATGAAACTACGTTCCTCCTAAGGTGGATTTCGTAGGTATTTAAAATAACAAATGTGGAAATTTTTTGAAGTTCTATGTTCGCCAGACGCACGTGCGAGGTGTCAAAAGACGCGTCTCGGCGCGGGCTAGCGATCTATGAGGTTATTGGAATTAATTTAGAAGAAAAATTTAGTGTTTTTGCCGAAAAACGTGTTTTTCGACTGAAAAACCTGAAATTACGACTACCAGACAGGACTCAAGTTCGCGGAACGCGTACAGGAATACAGGTAAGGCAGGTAAGTAACTATTGAAACTACTGAAAAAATTATTTTTGGAAGGAATTTCGAGATAAAAATTAATTAAGGGTTGAAAATTTGGAAGATTTTTCTAAGTCCCAGAACGGAAAATTATTCCCGTTTTTGTCAAAGATTATTAGTCAAATAGTAGGGCGGAGCCTATTAAAAATCAAAATAGCTGAAAACAGCTTCAAATTGCGTCACCGGGATGCAAAGTTATAAAGGTTTGTTGATATGACTATGAAACTACGTTCCTCCTAAGGTGGATTTCGTAGGTATTTAAAATAACAAATGTGGAAATTTTTTGAAGTTCTATGTTCGCCAGACGCACGTGCGAGGTGTCAAAAGACGCGTCTCGGCGCGGGCTAGCGATCTATGAGGTTATTGGAATTAATTTAGAAGAAAAATTTAGTGTTTTTGCCGAAAAACGTGTTTTTCGACTGAAAAACCTGAAATTACGACTACCAGACAGGACTCAAGTTCGCGGAACGCGTACAGGAATACAGGTAAGGCAGGTAAGTAACTATTGAAACTACTGAAAAAATTATTTTTGGAAGGAATTTCGAGATAAAAATTAATTAAGGGTTGAAAATTTGGAAGATTTTTCTAAGTCCCAGAACGGAAAATTATTCCCGTTTTTGTCAAAGATTATTAGTCAAATAGTAGGGCGGAGCCTATTAAAAATCAAAATAGCTGAAAACAGCTTCAAATTGCGTCACCGGGATGCAAAGTTATAAAGGTTTGTTGATATGACTATGAAACTACGTTCCTCCTAAGGTGGATTTCGTAGGTATTTAAAATAACAAATGTGGAAATTTTTTGAAGTTCTATGTTCGCCAGACGCACGTGCGAGGTGTCAAAAGACGCGTCTCGGCGCGGGCTAGCGATCTATGAGGTTATTGGAATTAATTTAGAAGAAAAATTTAGTGTTTTTGCCGAAAAACGTGTTTTTCGACTGAAAAACCTGAAATTACGACTACCAGACAGGACTCAAGTTCGCGGAACGCGTACAGGAATACAGGTAAGGCAGGTAAGTAACTATTGAAACTACTGAAAAAATTATTTTTGGAAGGAATTTCGAGATAAAAATTAATTAAGGGTTGAAAATTTGGAAGATTTTTCTAAGTCCCAGAACGGAAAATTATTCCCGTTTTTGTCAAAGATTATTAGTCAAATAGTAGGGCGGAGCCTATTAAAAATCAAAATAGCTGAAAACAGCTTCAAATTGCGTCACCGGGATGCAAAGTTATAAAGGTTTGTTGATATGACTATGAAACTACGTTCCTCCTAAGGTGGATTTCGTAGGTATTTAAAATAACAAATGTGGAAATTTTTTGAAGTTCTATGTTCGCCAGACGCACGTGCGAGGTGTCAAAAGACGCGTCTCGGCGCGGGCTAGCGATCTATGAGGTTATTGGAATTAATTTAGAAGAAAAATTTAGTGTTTTTGCCGAAAAACGTGTTTTTCGACTGAAAAACCTGAAATTACGACTACCAGACAGGACTCAAGTTCGCGGAACGCGTACAGGAATACAGGTAAGGCAGGTAAGTAACTATTGAAACTACTGAAAAAATTATTTTTGGAAGGAATTTCGAGATAAAAATTAATTAAGGGTTGAAAATTTGGAAGATTTTTCTAAGTCCCAGAACGGAAAATTATTCCCGTTTTTGTCAAAGATTATTAGTCAAATAGTAGGGCGGAGCCTATTAAAAATCAAAATAGCTGAAAACAGCTTCAAATTGCGTCACCGGGATGCAAAGTTATAAAGGTTTGTTGATATGACTATGAAACTACGTTCCTCCTAAGGTGGATTTCGTAGGTATTTAAAATAACAAATGTGGAAATTTTTTGAAGTTCTATGTTCGCCAGACGCACGTGCGAGGTGTCAAAAGACGCGTCTCGGCGCGGGCTAGCGATCTATGAGGTTATTGGAATTAATTTAGAAGAAAAATTTAGTGTTTTTGCCGAAAAACGTGTTTTTCGACTGAAAAACCTGAAATTACGACTACCAGACAGGACTCAAGTTCGCGGAACGCGTACAGGAATACAGGTAAGGCAGGTAAGTAACTATTGAAACTACTGAAAAAATTATTTTTGGAAGGAATTTCGAGATAAAAATTAATTAAGGGTTGAAAATTTGGAAGATTTTTCTAAGTCCCAGAACGGAAAATTATTCCCGTTTTTGTCAAAGATTATTAGTCAAATAGTAGGGCGGAGCCTATTAAAAATCAAAATAGCTGAAAACAGCTTCAAATTGCGTCACCGGGATGCAAAGTTATAAAGGTTTGTTGATATGACTATGAAACTACGTTCCTCCTAAGGTGGATTTCGTAGGTATTTAAAATAACAAATGTGGAAATTTTTTGAAGTTCTATGTTCGCCAGACGCACGTGCGAGGTGTCAAAAGACGCGTCTCGGCGCGGGCTAGCGATCTATGAGGTTATTGGAATTAATTTAGAAGAAAAATTTAGTGTTTTTGCCGAAAAACGTGTTTTTCGACTGAAAAACCTGAAATTACGACTACCAGACAGGACTCAAGTTCGCGGAACGCGTACAGGAATACAGGTAAGGCAGGTAAGTAACTATTGAAACTACTGAAAAAATTATTTTTGGAAGGAATTTCGAGATAAAAATTAATTAAGGGTTGAAAATTTGGAAGATTTTTCTAAGTCCCAGAACGGAAAATTATTCCCGTTTTTGTCAAAGATTATTAGTCAAATAGTAGGGCGGAGCCTATTAAAAATCAAAATAGCTGAAAACAGCTTCAAATTGCGTCACCGGGATGCAAAGTTATAAAGGTTTGTTGATATGACTATGAAACTACGTTCCTCCTAAGGTGGATTTCGTAGGTATTTAAAATAACAAATGTGGAAATTTTTTGAAGTTCTATGTTCGCCAGACGCACGTGCGAGGTGTCAAAAGACGCGTCTCGGCGCGGGCTAGCGATCTATGAGGTTATTGGAATTAATTTAGAAGAAAAATTTAGTGTTTTTGCCGAAAAACGTGTTTTTCGACTGAAAAACCTGAAATTACGACTACCAGACAGGACTCAAGTTCGCGGAACGCGTACAGGAATACAGGTAAGGCAGGTAAGTAACTATTGAAACTACTGAAAAAATTATTTTTGGAAGGAATTTCGAGATAAAAATTAATTAAGGGTTGAAAATTTGGAAGATTTTTCTAAGTCCCAGAACGGAAAATTATTCCCGTTTTTGTCAAAGATTATTAGTCAAATAGTAGGGCGGAGCCTATTAAAAATCAAAATAGCTGAAAACAGCTTCAAATTGCGTCACCGGGATGCAAAGTTATAAAGGTTTGTTGATATGACTATGAAACTACGTTCCTCCTAAGGTGGATTTCGTAGGTATTTAAAATAACAAATGTGGAAATTTTTTGAAGTTCTATGTTCGCCAGACGCACGTGCGAGGTGTCAAAAGACGCGTCTCGGCGCGGGCTAGCGATCTATGAGGTTATTGGAATTAATTTAGAAGAAAAATTTAGTGTTTTTGCCGAAAAACGTGTTTTTCGACTGAAAAACCTGAAATTACGACTACCAGACAGGACTCAAGTTCGCGGAACGCGTACAGGAATACAGGTAAGGCAGGTAAGTAACTATTGAAACTACTGAAAAAATTATTTTTGGAAGGAATTTCGAGATAAAAATTAATTAAGGGTTGAAAATTTGGAAGATTTTTCTAAGTCCCAGAACGGAAAATTATTCCCGTTTTTGTCAAAGATTATTAGTCAAATAGTAGGGCGGAGCCTATTAAAAATCAAAATAGCTGAAAACAGCTTCAAATTGCGTCACCGGGATGCAAAGTTATAAAGGTTTGTTGATATGACTATGAAACTACGTTCCTCCTAAGGTGGATTTCGTAGGTATTTAAAATAACAAATGTGGAAATTTTTTGAAGTTCTATGTTCGCCAGACGCACGTGCGAGGTGTCAAAAGACGCGTCTCGGCGCGGGCTAGCGATCTATGAGGTTATTGGAATTAATTTAGAAGAAAAATTTAGTGTTTTTGCCGAAAAACGTGTTTTTCGACTGAAAAACCTGAAATTACGACTACCAGACAGGACTCAAGTTCGCGGAACGCGTACAGGAATACAGGTAAGGCAGGTAAGTAACTATTGAAACTACTGAAAAAATTATTTTTGGAAGGAATTTCGAGATAAAAATTAATTAAGGGTTGAAAATTTGGAAGATTTTTCTAAGTCCCAGAACGGAAAATTATTCCCGTTTTTGTCAAAGATTATTAGTCAAATAGTAGGGCGGAGCCTATTAAAAATCAAAATAGCTGAAAACAGCTTCAAATTGCGTCACCGGGATGCAAAGTTATAAAGGTTTGTTGATATGACTATGAAACTACGTTCCTCCTAAGGTGGATTTCGTAGGTATTTAAAATAACAAATGTGGAAATTTTTTGAAGTTCTATGTTCGCCAGACGCACGTGCGAGGTGTCAAAAGACGCGTCTCGGCGCGGGCTAGCGATCTATGAGGTTATTGGAATTAATTTAGAAGAAAAATTTAGTGTTTTTGCCGAAAAACGTGTTTTTCGACTGAAAAACCTGAAATTACGACTACCAGACAGGACTCAAGTTCGCGGAACGCGTACAGGAATACAGGTAAGGCAGGTAAGTAACTATTGAAACTACTGAAAAAATTATTTTTGGAAGGAATTTCGAGATAAAAATTAATTAAGGGTTGAAAATTTGGAAGATTTTTCTAAGTCCCAGAACGGAAAATTATTCCCGTTTTTGTCAAAGATTATTAGTCAAATAGTAGGGCGGAGCCTATTAAAAATCAAAATAGCTGAAAACAGCTTCAAATTGCGTCACCGGGATGCAAAGTTATAAAGGTTTGTTGATATGACTATGAAACTACGTTCCTCCTAAGGTGGATTTCGTAGGTATTTAAAATAACAAATGTGGAAATTTTTTGAAGTTCTATGTTCGCCAGACGCACGTGCGAGGTGTCAAAAGACGCGTCTCGGCGCGGGCTAGCGATCTATGAGGTTATTGGAATTAATTTAGAAGAAAAATTTAGTGTTTTTGCCGAAAAACGTGTTTTTCGACTGAAAAACCTGAAATTACGACTACCAGACAGGACTCAAGTTCGCGGAACGCGTACAGGAATACAGGTAAGGCAGGTAAGTAACTATTGAAACTACTGAAAAAATTATTTTTGGAAGGAATTTCGAGATAAAAATTAATTAAGGGTTGAAAATTTGGAAGATTTTTCTAAGTCCCAGAACGGAAAATTATTCCCGTTTTTGTCAAAGATTATTAGTCAAATAGTAGGGCGGAGCCTATTAAAAATCAAAATAGCTGAAAACAGCTTCAAATTGCGTCACCGGGATGCAAAGTTATAAAGGTTTGTTGATATGACTATGAAACTACGTTCCTCCTAAGGTGGATTTCGTAGGTATTTAAAATAACAAATGTGGAAATTTTTTGAAGTTCTATGTTCGCCAGACGCACGTGCGAGGTGTCAAAAGACGCGTCTCGGCGCGGGCTAGCGATCTATGAGGTTATTGGAATTAATTTAGAAGAAAAATTTAGTGTTTTTGCCGAAAAACGTGTTTTTCGACTGAAAAACCTGAAATTACGACTACCAGACAGGACTCAAGTTCGCGGAACGCGTACAGGAATACAGGTAAGGCAGGTAAGTAACTATTGAAACTACTGAAAAAATTATTTTTGGAAGGAATTTCGAGATAAAAATTAATTAAGGGTTGAAAATTTGGAAGATTTTTCTAAGTCCCAGAACGGAAAATTATTCCCGTTTTTGTCAAAGATTATTAGTCAAATAGTAGGGCGGAGCCTATTAAAAATCAAAATAGCTGAAAACAGCTTCAAATTGCGTCACCGGGATGCAAAGTTATAAAGGTTTGTTGATATGACTATGAAACTACGTTCCTCCTAAGGTGGATTTCGTAGGTATTTAAAATAACAAATGTGGAAATTTTTTGAAGTTCTATGTTCGCCAGACGCACGTGCGAGGTGTCAAAAGACGCGTCTCGGCGCGGGCTAGCGATCTATGAGGTTATTGGAATTAATTTAGAAGAAAAATTTAGTGTTTTTGCCGAAAAACGTGTTTTTCGACTGAAAAACCTGAAATTACGACTACCAGACAGGACTCAAGTTCGCGGAACGCGTACAGGAATACAGGTAAGGCAGGTAAGTAACTATTGAAACTACTGAAAAAATTATTTTTGGAAGGAATTTCGAGATAAAAATTAATTAAGGGTTGAAAATTTGGAAGATTTTTCTAAGTCCCAGAACGGAAAATTATTCCCGTTTTTGTCAAAGATTATTAGTCAAATAGTAGGGCGGAGCCTATTAAAAATCAAAATAGCTGAAAACAGCTTCAAATTGCGTCACCGGGATGCAAAGTTATAAAGGTTTGTTGATATGACTATGAAACTACGTTCCTCCTAAGGTGGATTTCGTAGGTATTTAAAATAACAAATGTGGAAATTTTTTGAAGTTCTATGTTCGCCAGACGCACGTGCGAGGTGTCAAAAGACGCGTCTCGGCGCGGGCTAGCGATCTATGAGGTTATTGGAATTAATTTAGAAGAAAAATTTAGTGTTTTTGCCGAAAAACGTGTTTTTCGACTGAAAAACCTGAAATTACGACTACCAGACAGGACTCAAGTTCGCGGAACGCGTACAGGAATACAGGTAAGGCAGGTAAGTAACTATTGAAACTACTGAAAAAATTATTTTTGGAAGGAATTTCGAGATAAAAATTAATTAAGGGTTGAAAATTTGGAAGATTTTTCTAAGTCCCAGAACGGAAAATTATTCCCGTTTTTGTCAAAGATTATTAGTCAAATAGTAGGGCGGAGCCTATTAAAAATCAAAATAGCTGAAAACAGCTTCAAATTGCGTCACCGGGATGCAAAGTTATAAAGGTTTGTTGATATGACTATGAAACTACGTTCCTCCTAAGGTGGATTTCGTAGGTATTTAAAATAACAAATGTGGAAATTTTTTGAAGTTCTATGTTCGCCAGACGCACGTGCGAGGTGTCAAAAGACGCGTCTCGGCGCGGGCTAGCGATCTATGAGGTTATTGGAATTAATTTAGAAGAAAAATTTAGTGTTTTTGCCGAAAAACGTGTTTTTCGACTGAAAAACCTGAAATTACGACTACCAGACAGGACTCAAGTTCGCGGAACGCGTACAGGAATACAGGTAAGGCAGGTAAGTAACTATTGAAACTACTGAAAAAATTATTTTTGGAAGGAATTTCGAGATAAAAATTAATTAAGGGTTGAAAATTTGGAAGATTTTTCTAAGTCCCAGAACGGAAAATTATTCCCGTTTTTGTCAAAGATTATTAGTCAAATAGTAGGGCGGAGCCTATTAAAAATCAAAATAGCTGAAAACAGCTTCAAATTGCGTCACCGGGATGCAAAGTTATAAAGGTTTGTTGATATGACTATGAAACTACGTTCCTCCTAAGGTGGATTTCGTAGGTATTTAAAATAACAAATGTGGAAATTTTTTGAAGTTCTATGTTCGCCAGACGCACGTGCGAGGTGTCAAAAGACGCGTCTCGGCGCGGGCTAGCGATCTATGAGGTTATTGGAATTAATTTAGAAGAAAAATTTAGTGTTTTTGCCGAAAAACGTGTTTTTCGACTGAAAAACCTGAAATTACGACTACCAGACAGGACTCAAGTTCGCGGAACGCGTACAGGAATACAGGTAAGGCAGGTAAGTAACTATTGAAACTACTGAAAAAATTATTTTTGGAAGGAATTTCGAGATAAAAATTAATTAAGGGTTGAAAATTTGGAAGATTTTTCTAAGTCCCAGAACGGAAAATTATTCCCGTTTTTGTCAAAGATTATTAGTCAAATAGTAGGGCGGAGCCTATTAAAAATCAAAATAGCTGAAAACAGCTTCAAATTGCGTCACCGGGATGCAAAGTTATAAAGGTTTGTTGATATGACTATGAAACTACGTTCCTCCTAAGGTGGATTTCGTAGGTATTTAAAATAACAAATGTGGAAATTTTTTGAAGTTCTATGTTCGCCAGACGCACGTGCGAGGTGTCAAAAGACGCGTCTCGGCGCGGGCTAGCGATCTATGAGGTTATTGGAATTAATTTAGAAGAAAAATTTAGTGTTTTTGCCGAAAAACGTGTTTTTCGACTGAAAAACCTGAAATTACGACTACCAGACAGGACTCAAGTTCGCGGAACGCGTACAGGAATACAGGTAAGGCAGGTAAGTAACTATTGAAACTACTGAAAAAATTATTTTTGGAAGGAATTTCGAGATAAAAATTAATTAAGGGTTGAAAATTTGGAAGATTTTTCTAAGTCCCAGAACGGAAAATTATTCCCGTTTTTGTCAAAGATTATTAGTCAAATAGTAGGGCGGAGCCTATTAAAAATCAAAATAGCTGAAAACAGCTTCAAATTGCGTCACCGGGATGCAAAGTTATAAAGGTTTGTTGATATGACTATGAAACTACGTTCCTCCTAAGGTGGATTTCGTAGGTATTTAAAATAACAAATGTGGAAATTTTTTGAAGTTCTATGTTCGCCAGACGCACGTGCGAGGTGTCAAAAGACGCGTCTCGGCGCGGGCTAGCGATCTATGAGGTTATTGGAATTAATTTAGAAGAAAAATTTAGTGTTTTTGCCGAAAAACGTGTTTTTCGACTGAAAAACCTGAAATTACGACTACCAGACAGGACTCAAGTTCGCGGAACGCGTACAGGAATACAGGTAAGGCAGGTAAGTAACTATTGAAACTACTGAAAAAATTATTTTTGGAAGGAATTTCGAGATAAAAATTAATTAAGGGTTGAAAATTTGGAAGATTTTTCTAAGTCCCAGAACGGAAAATTATTCCCGTTTTTGTCAAAGATTATTAGTCAAATAGTAGGGCGGAGCCTATTAAAAATCAAAATAGCTGAAAACAGCTTCAAATTGCGTCACCGGGATGCAAAGTTATAAAGGTTTGTTGATATGACTATGAAACTACGTTCCTCCTAAGGTGGATTTCGTAGGTATTTAAAATAACAAATGTGGAAATTTTTTGAAGTTCTATGTTCGCCAGACGCACGTGCGAGGTGTCAAAAGACGCGTCTCGGCGCGGGCTAGCGATCTATGAGGTTATTGGAATTAATTTAGAAGAAAAATTTAGTGTTTTTGCCGAAAAACGTGTTTTTCGACTGAAAAACCTGAAATTACGACTACCAGACAGGACTCAAGTTCGCGGAACGCGTACAGGAATACAGGTAAGGCAGGTAAGTAACTATTGAAACTACTGAAAAAATTATTTTTGGAAGGAATTTCGAGATAAAAATTAATTAAGGGTTGAAAATTTGGAAGATTTTTCTAAGTCCCAGAACGGAAAATTATTCCCGTTTTTGTCAAAGATTATTAGTCAAATAGTAGGGCGGAGCCTATTAAAAATCAAAATAGCTGAAAACAGCTTCAAATTGCGTCACCGGGATGCAAAGTTATAAAGGTTTGTTGATATGACTATGAAACTACGTTCCTCCTAAGGTGGATTTCGTAGGTATTTAAAATAACAAATGTGGAAATTTTTTGAAGTTCTATGTTCGCCAGACGCACGTGCGAGGTGTCAAAAGACGCGTCTCGGCGCGGGCTAGCGATCTATGAGGTTATTGGAATTAATTTAGAAGAAAAATTTAGTGTTTTTGCCGAAAAACGTGTTTTTCGACTGAAAAACCTGAAATTACGACTACCAGACAGGACTCAAGTTCGCGGAACGCGTACAGGAATACAGGTAAGGCAGGTAAGTAACTATTGAAACTACTGAAAAAATTATTTTTGGAAGGAATTTCGAGATAAAAATTAATTAAGGGTTGAAAATTTGGAAGATTTTTCTAAGTCCCAGAACGGAAAATTATTCCCGTTTTTGTCAAAGATTATTAGTCAAATAGTAGGGCGGAGCCTATTAAAAATCAAAATAGCTGAAAACAGCTTCAAATTGCGTCACCGGGATGCAAAGTTATAAAGGTTTGTTGATATGACTATGAAACTACGTTCCTCCTAAGGTGGATTTCGTAGGTATTTAAAATAACAAATGTGGAAATTTTTTGAAGTTCTATGTTCGCCAGACGCACGTGCGAGGTGTCAAAAGACGCGTCTCGGCGCGGGCTAGCGATCTATGAGGTTATTGGAATTAATTTAGAAGAAAAATTTAGTGTTTTTGCCGAAAAACGTGTTTTTCGACTGAAAAACCTGAAATTACGACTACCAGACAGGACTCAAGTTCGCGGAACGCGTACAGGAATACAGGTAAGGCAGGTAAGTAACTATTGAAACTACTGAAAAAATTATTTTTGGAAGGAATTTCGAGATAAAAATTAATTAAGGGTTGAAAATTTGGAAGATTTTTCTAAGTCCCAGAACGGAAAATTATTCCCGTTTTTGTCAAAGATTATTAGTCAAATAGTAGGGCGGAGCCTATTAAAAATCAAAATAGCTGAAAACAGCTTCAAATTGCGTCACCGGGATGCAAAGTTATAAAGGTTTGTTGATATGACTATGAAACTACGTTCCTCCTAAGGTGGATTTCGTAGGTATTTAAAATAACAAATGTGGAAATTTTTTGAAGTTCTATGTTCGCCAGACGCACGTGCGAGGTGTCAAAAGACGCGTCTCGGCGCGGGCTAGCGATCTATGAGGTTATTGGAATTAATTTAGAAGAAAAATTTAGTGTTTTTGCCGAAAAACGTGTTTTTCGACTGAAAAACCTGAAATTACGACTACCAGACAGGACTCAAGTTCGCGGAACGCGTACAGGAATACAGGTAAGGCAGGTAAGTAACTATTGAAACTACTGAAAAAATTATTTTTGGAAGGAATTTCGAGATAAAAATTAATTAAGGGTTGAAAATTTGGAAGATTTTTCTAAGTCCCAGAACGGAAAATTATTCCCGTTTTTGTCAAAGATTATTAGTCAAATAGTAGGGCGGAGCCTATTAAAAATCAAAATAGCTGAAAACAGCTTCAAATTGCGTCACCGGGATGCAAAGTTATAAAGGTTTGTTGATATGACTATGAAACTACGTTCCTCCTAAGGTGGATTTCGTAGGTATTTAAAATAACAAATGTGGAAATTTTTTGAAGTTCTATGTTCGCCAGACGCACGTGCGAGGTGTCAAAAGACGCGTCTCGG